>CM028135.1:526242500-531242500 GCA_016271365.2 Neoceratodus forsteri | reverse complement strand
ATCTTACTTCGAGAGGGCTCTTGCAGTAGGTATTCATATATAGGACTGAGTCCCAAGCAGTCTGGAACAAAGAAAAGCACTTGGGAGGATTGTCATCCATAGCACAGAACCTCAGGCTGAACGGGTCCAGCCAACCCGAAGCCTGCTCTACGGCAAGAGGCAATGTCCAAACTGTAGTGTTTCGTAAAGGTATGGACAGAAGTCCAAGTTACGGCTGCACAGATGTCTACTGCTGACACATTCTTGAAACAAGCTGCAGAAGCAGCTACTCCTCTGGTGGAGTGACCTCTGACTTGACCCAGCAGGGTCTTGTTGTACTTGTAACAGAAAATGATACAATGAGCCAACCATTTTGATAGGCATTGCCTAGAAAAGTACAGTTACGTAAGAACTTACCGTAACAGTAGATCTTCGAGAGATGCTCTTGCAGTAGGTAATTACATATAGGACTGAGTCCCAAGCAGTCTGGAACAAGAAGAAGCACACAGGAGGAGGAAAGCTACTCAGAGTAGATCCTTTAGCTGTGAAGGCCTTAAGAAAGGAGGCCTTGCAGGACAGCCAACCCGAAGCCTGTTCTGCGGCGAGAGGCAATATCAAAACTGTAATGTTTTGTAAAGGTATGGATGAAGTCCAAGTGATGGGCAGCACAGATGTGTCTTCGTCTGACACATTCTTGAAATAAAGCCACTGAGGCACGCACTCTCTGGTGAGTGGTTCTTACTTGACCCAGAAGGGTCTTGTTGTACTTATAACAGAAAGTGATGCAATGAGTCAACCATTTGGATAGGCATTGCTTAGAAACAGCATTGCCTTCCTCTCTTTTGGGTGCAAAGAGACAAAACAGTTAGATCAAGTCTTTCTGAGATCCTTTGTCCTGTTAGTATAGTATCTCAGAATCCGGTGAACATCCATAGTATGTAAATAATACTCCCTTGATTGAGTACTGCGTAAAAGCGGGTAACTCTATGGACTATTTCAATGTAGATTCTGCTACCACCTTAGGAGAAACTTAGGATTGGTGCACAGAGCCACCGTTCCTTGTGGAAAATCAAGTATGGAATTTTACACATCAGGCCTGGGCTCAAAATCCGAGCCGGGGTAATGGCCACGAGAAAAAGTGTCTCCAAGAAAGGAACTCGAGTCTGAGGGCTGCCAGTTCAAAGGAGGCAGAGTCAGTTTCTCAAGAACAAAATTCAAATCTCAAGGAGGGGCAGGAACTCGAATAGGTCGTCTCAGGTGGAGAACCCCCTCTGAGGAAAGTCTTCGAGACTTCCAGCTGAGCAAAGTTCTGTCTGCAAAGGGAACGTGATAGGCCGAAATGGCCACCGTGTGGACTTTCAGAGAGGAGTGACTAAGACCTAGGTCGAAGAGACAGCGCAGGTACATGTGGTGCTAATCCATAAAGGAGGGTTGAGGGAAGTACCAGGTAACTATAGACCCATCAGTTTGACCTTGGTGGTGGGAAAATTAATGGAGAGTATGCTAAAGGAATGATTGGGGGTGTACTTGGAGGAGGTGGGAGGTCTGGATAGTCGGCAACATGGGTTTGTGCCAGGTAGATCATGTCAAACCAATCTTGTGGAGTTCTACGAATGGGTAACATCAGAACTGGACAGGGGAAAGCCTGTGGATGTATTATTCTTGGACTTCAGCAAGGCGTTTGACTCTGTCCTCCACAATTGTCTGGTGGAGAAACTGATGGGGTTGGGAGTAGGCCCTTTGATGGTCAGATGGATTGAAAACTGGCTAGCTGGACGCACCCAGAGAGTAGTGGTCGGTGGGGAGCTCTCGAACCCTAGAGAAGTTGGTAGTGGGGTACCGTAGGGCTCGGTCCTGGGTCTGATCCTGTTTAATGCATATATATCGGACACCAGGGAGGGTATAGGATGTGAAATTAGTCTCTTCGCTGATGACTCCAAGATGGGAGCAGTAGTTGAGGGAGAAGAGGGGAGGTTGGCCCTGCAAGGGGACCTGGACACCCTGGAAAGCTGGGCTCACACATGGAAATTAAATTTCAATATCACCAAGTGCAAGGTGTTACATCTTGGGTGGGGAAACCCTAAACACAGGTACACCCTGGGAGGGGAGGCACTGGAGACCTCAATAGGGGAAAAAGACCTGGGGTCATGGTGGATGCATGTATAGAATAACTCTGAGCAGTGCAGGAGCTGCTAGCAAGGCAAACAGGATGTTGGGATGCATCGTAGGGGATCACCTCTAGGAGCAAGGAAGTGATTCTGCAGCTGTACAATGGACTGGTTAGACCACACCTTGAGTACTGTGTACAGTACTGGAGACCACACTTGAAGAGGGACATACAGCTCCTGGAGAGGGTACAGAGGAGGGCAACTAAGATAATACGAGGACTAGGGGATTTGACGTATGAGGACAGACTTGAGGAGCCCTGCCTGTTTTCATTGGAGGAGGGGAGAGATGGGGGCACATGATTGAGGTCTTCAACTACCTCAAGGGAATAAATAGAGTAAACATAGAGGGGATCTATAGACTAAAGCAAGGAGGTGTCACCAGAGGGCATAGTTTGAAGTTGGAAGGTGGAAGGTTGAAGGGGGAAATGAGGAGGAAGTTTTTCACTGAGAGGTTGGTGGACCCTTGGAATGCACTGCCTGGTGAGCTGGTTCAGAGATCCACAGTGGAGGGCTTCAAGAAAGGGTGGGACAGACACAGAAAGTGGATGTATTAGATGATGGCCTGTCCCAGGGGGGTGGGGATGGATGATAGGGGTTTCTGGAACACAAGGGGGGGGGCCTCGGCACCCAACTAGGGATCTGAGGTTTGAGCAGACTCGATAGATAGTATGTTAGGTACTCCAGCAGACATCCCGTGGGGCAGGAGAAAGGCTCAACGTCTTTCAAAGCAGCCCAGATTGTGAACCTTTTCCACTTCATGGCCTAGGTAGACCTAGTGGAGGGTTTCCCAGCCTCAACCAGAATTTCCGCCACCTGGGGAGAAACTCCAAAGTGGGCTTGGGCTATGTCTGCAGGAGCCATGCATGTAGCTGAAGGGACTTGAGACCTGGATGGACCAGGGTCCCCCAATCCTGGGTCAGTAAACATCATGACAGAGGAAGAGGGAATGGAGGTTTCTCTGAGAATTGTTGCAGAAGAGAGAACCAAACTTGCCCAGGCCAAAATGGAGCAATCAGAATAATTCGTGCTCCATCTGAACTGAGTTTCTGCAAGATCCGTGGGATCAAAGGAATTGGAGGAAAGGCATAGACGAATCTGTCCTTCCAATTTAGAGACAGAGCGTCTCTCCAGAAAATGCTTCGCTTTTGAATGAACGAGCAGAAATCTGGAAGCTTTGTATTTTGAGGGGCAGTGAACAGGTCGACCTGTGGTGTTCCCCAATGTAGGAAGATATCGTCTAGGACCCCTTGATCCAGTTCCCACTCGTGGGCCAGGGCAGACGAGTGACTCAGCTTGTCTGCCAAGGCGTTTTTGACTCCTGGAACATCAGTTGCTGTAAGGCGAAGGTCGTGTTGTGTTGCCCAATCCCACACTCTCATTGCTTCCCTGCAAAGAGGGTAGGACCAAGTCCCTCCCTGTTTGCTGATGTACCATTCCACACACATATTGTCCATCTGGACGGCTAGGTGGCCTGGAAGAAGAAAAAATTACTCACCTTAGTAATGTTGTTTCTTCTAATGGAGTCTTGCTATATTATAGACATTAGCAGTTTGTTCCAGCTCTAGAACTGCCCCGGAGTGAAATGGTTAAAACCATTCCAAAATAGAATTTTGGCACGAGAGCAGCTCTATCTGTATCATTTCAAACTTGAACTGTCAGATCTTTATGAGCCAAACTCACTAAGGTCTGTGTGGAAGCTGTAACCTACACTAGCCAAATGGCTACCTAAATAATAACCATTGATGGTCCCAACACCCAAGACTCAAGTCAGGGGACCAGAAATACTAACACCATTCTAATAATATGAAAATGGAACATAAGTATAATAAAACACACACGTACATATACACACCCCAAAGTCCCAAAGGGACAAAATGCTAACAGGACATAAGTAGTGCCCACACTAAGTTGCCCGCACCCCACCAAGTAGAGGTTCTGAGAGGGCAGGTTGGGAGGGAGGTCTATAATATAGCAAGACTCCATTAGAAGAAACAACATTACTAAGGTGAGTAATTTTTCTTCAAAAACATGAAGTCTTGCTATATTATAAGACATAACAGAATACACAGCAGTACCTCCATGGAGGAGGCAGAACCTACTTAGGAATAGGCTCTGAAGAACAGCTGTGCCAAACCGAGCATCTCTCCTGGCCTGGACATCCAGGGAGTAATGCTTGGTAAAAGTGTGTACCGTTTTCCAAGTAGCAGCCTGGCAAATCTCTAATAAAGGGATATCTCTGGCAGCAGCTAGAGACACAGCTGTACCCCTGGTAGAATGAGCCCTCAAACCGGGGGGGGCTCTGCCCACTTTCTGATAACAAAATTGGATACAAGAGACAATCCACCTGGCTATTGATCTCTTAGTGGCAGGTTTGCCTTTCCCAACTTCACCATAGGTAAGGAAAAGTTGGAGGATTCGAACCTGTGACCTTTGGTACACTCTATATAATAACTAAGAGCTCTCTTAACATCCAGGCTGTGCAACCTCCTCTCACCCGAAGAGGGTGATCAGTGGAAAATACTGGAAGGAGATAGATTGATTAAGATGGAAATCTGAAACCACCTTAGGCAAAACTTCCTATTAGTCCTAAGGACTACCTTATCCCTGTGAAAGAAATAAAGTCAGTCTCCACTGACAAGCTTGCAATTCACTTATGCGTCTGGCGAAGTGATAGCCACTAGAAAAACAGTTTTCCAAGTTAGGTACTTAAGCTCTGCAGAAGACAGAGGTTCAAAAGGGTTGCATTAACTGGGCAATGCAAACATTAAGGTCCCAAGCAGGGGCCGGTTCCAAAAGGGAGGATTAGTATGGAGTAACCCTTAAAAACTTGGAAAACACAGGATGAAGGAAAGAGGGGATGACTTTCCTGCTGACACAAAAGCAGACACAGCTGCCAAATGAACTCTCAGGGTAGCTGGTCTGAGACCAGGAATTAAGATGTACCATGTAATCTAACAAAAGGGCAATTCAGCAGATTCTGGGAAATATTTTCCCAGCACACCAAATGGAAAACCTTTTCCATTTAGAACTATAAGTAGCCCTAGTGGAAGGCTTTCTGGAAGCCTTTAGGATCTCAGAACACCCTGAGAGAGGTGTAAATCAGCAAACTCTAACTCCTCAAGAGCCAGGCCTTGAGGTTGAGGAGATTGAGTCCGGATACCAAACCCTTCCCTGGGCACAAGTCAACAGATTGTGATTCCTGGGAGGCACAGGGGAAGATGGACTGTCAGAGACAGAAGGAGTGGGTACCAGGGCTGCCTGGCCCAATCCGGGGCAATCAGAATCACCCTGCAAGGCTGAGATCTGATTTTGACTAGTACTTTAAATAGGAGAGAAAGGGGAAAGCATAGAGGAACTTCCTCCCAATCCAGAAGAAGGGCATCCAGGGAACTGAGCCCAGCACTGGAGGCCTGCAACAGAACAGAGGAAGTTTGTGATTGTCTGGGGCTGCAAAAGATCTATCTGAGGGATGCCCCACCTGGCAAAACTATCCCCAGCACTTGAGGATCCAGGGACCATTACGTGATGGCCCTGGGAAATCCTGCTGAGGGCATCCGCTAGGACATTGTCCTTCCCTGGAAGATGAACTGCTATGAGGGAAGTGTTCAGGGAATAGGCCAGAGACCACAACTTCATTGCCTCGGTGCACAAGGCGAAGAACGAGTGCCCCTGTTTGTTGATGTACCACATTGTTGTGGTGTTGTCTGTTCTGACTTGTATCACCTTGTCGTGGACAGATGCAGAAAAAGCGAAGAGCTAAAAGACAGCTCTGAGTTCCAGCAAATTGATGTGGAGCAGAGATTCCTGGGGACCAAACTCCCTGAGTAGAAAGGTCGCCCATGGGCTCCCAACCCAGAAGGGAAGCATCTGTAGTGAGAGTCAGAGTGGTGAGAAGGGGAAATAGAGGGACCCCGCTCTTAAATTGCTCTGATCCTGCCACAACTGGAGAGCTAGGATCAAGGTTCGAGTCACTGGGACCAACTTGGAAAGGGGTCTCTTCTCTGAGACCAAAAGGTTCTCAAGTGAAACTGAATGTCTCTCATCTGAAAGCTGGCTCCTGCACAACAGCTGTGGATGCAGCCATGTGCCCCAGGAGCTGCAGAAAGTGTCTTGCTGGTCGAGAGACCTGCAGAGTGAAGGAAGAGGCCAGAGCCACTAAATTCCTTACCCTTTCTGGGGAAGAAAGGCTCTGGCTAGCTTTGTGTCCAATTCTGCCCCTATAAGGTGAGTACCTGGACTGGTTCCAGAACCGACTTTGGTAGGTTTAGCAGAAAACCCAGGGAGGTGAGAAGCTGCTGGGTGACCTGCAGGTGAATTTTACCTGTTCTGGGGACTGGCCTACAATGAGCCAGTTGTCTAGATAGGAAAAACAGCAATCCTCTGCCTCCTTAAGTGGGCCACTGCCACTGCTAGACACTTTGTGAATACCCTGGAGCAGAGAGCGGAAAGGCATTGCTCTGAACTGTGTGAACACCAGGGGCAGTTTGAATCTGAGGTACTTTTGATGGGATCTTCTGATTGGGACATGGAAATAGGCATCCTTGAGGTCCAGGGAGGCTAGCCAGTCCCCTGGCCTTAGGAAAGGTAAAATCATTGCCAGAGTTACCATTTTGAACTTTGGTTTCAAAAGATGCTTGTTCAGATATCTGAGATCTAAAATGGGCCGCCATTCTCCTGTCTTTTTTGGGGTAAGGAAGTATCTGGAATACAGACCCCTGCCCTGATGCAGGGGAGGAACCCTTTCTACTGCTCTGAGAGCTAACAGGGATGAGACCTCTGTTTCCAGAGCGAGGGTCTCTGAAGCACTTGCAGGTAGAAAAAGTCTGCTTCTCAACTTTGGGAAACTTTTTGAAGCTGAGAACCAGACCCTGGCTTACTACTCCAGAACCCACTTGTCTGAGGTTAAAGAAGCCCAATTCTGACTGAAGTAAGCCAGCCTGCCCCGCTGGTACAGGAGAATGGGCCCTGGGCAACCCATGAGGGTGCCTGTTGTGGAGCTTTAGGCTGGGGGTGGGGCAGGTCAGCCCACCCCTCGTCTGCCCTGCCTCTGATGAAGCCCCTCTGAGCAAAGGCAGAGGAGGCCTGAGTCTGGTAGAAAGGCCTGTGAAAAGGCCTACCCCTACCCTGGGGCATGCCTTTGAGGGTGGCTTGCCGCTCCTTAGCCTGGGCACTCTTGTAAGTAGTCCTATATTCATCCATCTTCTTCATGTAATTCTCTATCTGCTCTCCAAACAGAGAATTTCCCACCACAGGAAAAATCCATAGCCTTAGTCTGGGTATCCTGTGACAAACTAATACACCTGAGCCAGGCCAACCAAACGAAAAGCTACAGATGTGGCCATGACCCTAGAGAAACATCATTAACATCCACAGCAGCATGAAACTGAACCTTGAGAGGCTTCAATGCCATCAGCAGCCACCTGTTCTAGTTCACTAGCCAGCTGGCCATGGGCCTGCTTGGCCAATTGCATAACAGTATCCCATCTAGATTTCTGATACCTAGCTACATAAGCCATATAATTTGCTTGCCTGAGTCCCAGAGGCTGCCATATACTGTTTTTGCCATGGCATCAATCTTCCTGGAATCCTTGTCAGGAGGATGTGAAGCCAAGGGAATATTAGCTTTATCACAGGCAGCAGCCTGAACTACACCAACATGACTGCATTGCTGAGAAAGGAATTCTGTATCAGGGCCTGACAATGTATACCTTCTGTCCATCTTTTTATCTACAGGAGGCACAGAAGAAAAAATTACTCACCTTAGTAATGTTGTTTCTTCTAATGGAGTCTTACTATATTATGACAATTAGCAGTTTGGTCCTCCTCTAGAACTGCCCCGGAGATGAAAGAGTTAACTCCATACAGGATGGAGTTCTGAGCGCGAGCTCGGTTTTCAAAGCTCTGTCTGGGCAGTTTCAAACTGAAACTGTCAAATCTTTATGAAGCAAGAACTCACTAAGGGTCTGTGTGGAAGCTGTAACCTACACTAGCCTACTGGCTACCTAATAACAACAACAACAACAATAGCAACAATAACAACAACACTGCTGGACCCTACCAAAAGACTCAAGTCAGGGGACAGCAAAAAATACCATTTAACCATAGAAACAACACTCCCCCAAAAACTCCAAAAGGGGAAAAATCCAATGGCATAAGACAGTGCCTGCACTAGGTTGCCCCCTACCCAAGTAGAAGTTCTGAGAGGGGCAGGCTGGGGGGTGGTCATAATATAGCAAGACTCCATTAGAAAAAACAACATTACTAAGGTGAGTAATTTTCTTCAAAACATGAAGTCTTGCTATATTATAACAATTAACGAACTACACAGCTACCTCCATGGAGGAGGACAGGAACCTACTTAGGGAATAGGCTCTGAAGCACAGCTGTGCCAAATCGAGCATCTCTCCTGGCCTGGATATCCAGGGAGTAATGCTTGGTGAAGGTTGTATACCGTTTTCCAGGTTGCAGCAACAAAATTTCCAAAATAGGAATGTCTCTAGCAGCAGCTAGAGACGCAGCTGTACCTCTGGTAGAATGAGCCCTCAATCCAGAGGGGGGTCTCTACCCAGTTTCTGGTAACAAAATTGGATACAAGAGACAATCCATCTGGCAATTGTCCTCTTAGTGGCAGGTTTCCCTTTGCCAACCTCACCATAGGTGAGAAACAGTTGATGGGATTCGAACCTGTGACCCTTGGTACTTTCTAAATAGTAACTCAATGCCCTCTTAACATCCAAACTGTGCAATCTCCTCTCACCAGAGGAAGAATGCTCAGTGAAAAATACTGGAAGGGAGATGGATTGGTTAAGATGGAAATCCGACACCACTTCAGGTAAAAACTTTCTGTTGGTCCTGAGGACTACCTTATCCCTGTGAAAAGAAATAAAATCATTTTTCTACTGAAAGGGCTTGTAACTCACTTGTCGTCTAGCAGAAGTGATGGCCACTAAATACAGTTTTCCAAGTTAAAAACTTAAGCTCTGCGGAGAAGACAGGGGCTCAAAGGGAGGTTGCATTAACTGGGCAATGCAAACATTAAGGGTCCCAGGCAGGGGCTGGGTCACGAAAGGGTGGATTGGTATGGAGTAACCCTTAAAAACTTGGAAAATACAGGGTGGCGGAAGGGAGGAAGGCTTTCCTGCTGAAATAAAAGCAGAGACAGCTGCCAAATGAACTCTTAAGGTAGCTGGCCAGAGCTCAAAGAATTAAGATGGACCATGTGGTCAACAAAATGGGCAAATCAGCAGATTCTGGGACGTATAGGCTCCAGAACACCAGATGGAGAACCTTTTCCACTTGGAATTATAAGTGGCTCTAGTGGAAGGCTTCCTAGAGGCCCTTTAGGATGTCAAGGACACCTTGAAAAGGTGCAAATCAGCAAATTCTAACTCCTCAACAGCCAAGCTTTGAGGTTGAGGGATTTGAGGTTCGGATACCAGACTCTCCCCTGGGCACAGGTCAGCAGGTTGTGAATCCTGGGAAGACACAGGGGAAGGTGGACTGCCAGTGATAGAAGGAGTGGGTACCAGGGTTGCCTGGCCCAGTCTGGTGCAATCAGAATCACCTTGCAAGGCTGGGATCTGATTTTTACTAACACCTTGAATAGGAGAGGGAGGGGGAAGCATAAAGAAACTTCCCTTCCCAATCCAAGAGAAGGGCGTCCAGGGGGACTGAGCCCAGCACTGGGGGCCTGCAACAGAACAGTGGAAGTTAGTGGTTGTCTGGGGCTGTGAAGAGGTCTATCTGAGGGGTGCCCCATCTGGCAAAAACTGTCCCCAGCACTCGAGGATTCTGGGACCATTCGTGATGGCCCTGAGAAATCCTGCTGAGGGCATCCGCTAGGACATTGTCTTTCCCTGGCAGGTGAACTGCTATCAGAGATGTGCTCAGGGAGTAGGCCAGAGACCACAACTTCATTGCCTCGGTGCACAAGGCGCAGCCCGAGTGCCCCTTGCGTTGATGTACCACATTGTTGTGGTATTGTCTGTTCTGAACTGGACTACTTTGTTCTGGACAGATGCAGAAAATGCTTGAAGAGCTAAAAGACAGCTCTGAGTTCAGCAAATTGATGTGGAGCAGAGATTCCTGGGGACCACACTCCCTGGGTGGAGAGGTCGCCCAAGTGTCTCCCACCCAGGAGGAGGCATCCGTGGTGAGGGTGAAGGAGTGGGAGAGGAATGAAGGGACCCCAGTCTTAAATTGCTCTGATCCTGCCACCACTGAAGGGCTAGGATCAGGGTTCAGGTCACTGGAATCAATTTGGTAAGGGGGTCCCTCCTTTGAGACCAATAGGCTCTCAAGTGAAACTGAATATCTCTCATCTGGAATCTTGCTTCCTGCACCATGGCTGTGGAGGCAGCCATGTGCCCCAGGAGCTGCAAAAAGTGTCTTGCTGGTCGAGAAACCTGCAGAGTGAAAGAGGAGGCCAGGGCAATCAACTTCTCTACCCTTTCCAAGGGAGGAAGGCCCTGGCCAGCTTTGTCAATTCACGCACCTATGAAATTGAGTACCTGAACTGGTTCTAGAACTGACTTTGGTAGATTTAGCAGGAATCCCAGGGAGGTGAGAAGCTGCTGGGTGACTTGTAAGTGGGATTTCACCTGTTCTGGAGACTGTCCTACAATGAGCCAGTCATCCAGGTAAGGAAAAACAGCAATCCCATGCCTCCTTAAATGAGCCACTGCCAGACATTTTGTGAATACCCTTGGGGCAGAGGTAAGGCCGAAGAGCATTGCCCTGAACTGGTAGTGGCCTGAGGGCAGTTTGAACCTGAGGTACTTTCGGTGAGAAGGCCTGATGAAGACATGAAAATAAGCGTCCTTGAGGTCCAGGGAGGCTAACCAGTCCCCTGGCCTCAGGGAGGATAAAATCATTGCCAGAGTTAGCATTTTGAACTTTGGTTTCAAAAGGTGCTTGTTCAGATATCTTAGATCTAAGATGGGCCGCCATTCTCCTGTCTTTTTTGGGGTAAGGAAGTATCTGGAATACAGACCTTTGCCCTGGTGTAAGGGAGGAACCCTTTCTACTGCTCTGAAGGTTAACAGGGTAGAGACCTCTGCTTCCAGAGCAAGGGTCTCGAGGGGGCTTGCAGGTGAAAAATGCCTGGCTCTCATCTTTGGGAATTTTGAAGCTGAGAACCAGGCCCTGCACACTACTTCCAGAACCCATTTGTCCGAGTTAGGGACACCCAGTTCTGACAAGTAAGCCAACCTGCCCCCTACTGGTACAGGAAAATCGACCCTGGGCACCCCATCAGGGTGCCTGCTTGAGCAGTTGCCTTAGGCTGAGGGGTGGGACGGTTTACCTCGCCCGTCTGCCTCTGCCTCTGAAAAGCCTATGAGCAAAAGCAGAGGAGGCTTGGAATTGATAAAAGGCCTGTGGAAGGGCCTTCCCCTACCTCTGGGTGTGTGCCTCTGGGGAGTGGCTTGCCGCTCCTTGGCTGAGCACTTTTGTAGGTAGTTCTGTATTCATCCATCTTTTCATATAGTTCTCTGTCTGCTCCCCAAACAGAGAATTCCCACCACAGGAAAATCCATAGCCTTAGTCTGAGTGTCCTGTGACAGATTAGTACACCTGAGCCATGCCAACCTCCTGAAAAGCTACAGAAGTGGCCATGACCATTGAGGAAACATCATTAACATCCACAGCAGCATGAAATTGAACTTTAGAAGCTTCAATGCCATCAGCAGCCACCTGTTCTAATTCACTAGCCAGCTGGCCATGGGCCTGCTTGGCTAACTGCATAACTGTATCCCATCTAGATTTCTGATATCTAGCCACATAAGCCATATAATTTGCCTGCCTGAGTCCCAGAGAGGCTGCCATATACTGCTTTTTTGCCATGGCATCAATCTTCCTGGAATCCTTGTCAGGAGGATGTGAAGCCAGGGGAATGTTAGCCTTGTCACAGGCTGCAGCCTGCACTACTCCTACATGACTACACTGCTCAGAAAGGAAGTCTGTATCAGGACCTGATAGAGTATACCTCCTGTCCATCTTTTTATCAACAGGAGGCACAGAATTAGGATTTTTCAAAATTTTTATTGTTTGCTTCCTAAATGATTTATGCAAAGGAATAGACAATCTCCTAGACTCTGGAATATCCATCATTTCAACATAATCAGGCTCCTCCTGCTCATCCACAGCCTCTTCTAAGGGAAGTTGGAGGGTTTCAGCAACTTTCTTATAAAACATAAAATGAGATGGGGACTCAGACAGCAAAGGGGGAGATTCTAAAGGTCTGTCTGGAGAGATGTCGGTTCAATGGGCACATCAGACCCTCCCAGCCACATACATACTGTTCATAACCTCCTCCCCTCCTGTGGTTCTTAAATTCCTCAACATCATACTCCTGAACCACTGGGGCGGACAAACCAACCTTTTGCCAAATAGTGAGTTCGGATGACCCCTGAGACAATAAACTGGACAATTTGTATGGCTTTGCTATTTCTGCAGCAGTTGGAGAGGAAATTTTGGACTCCAGACCTGCTGATTTTCTTGTTTTCTTTACTGAATTGGTTCCTCAGAACCAGCTTTTCTTTGCCCGAGAAGTCTGGCCCTGGTCAGAGGGCACTCCCTCTGGTTCAGTTGGCACCGAACGGGCTGGCCATCGGGTCAGCGGACTTTTGCCTCTCGTCCCTGAGCCTGCCCAATCTTTTTCCAGGGTGGCTGCAGGAAATTCTTACATACCTGGCAGTCTGACTGGAGGTGGTCAAACCCCAGACAAAAACACATGTGGTGTGTGGGTCAGCCTTGGCAAAGACTTCCCCACAAACATCACAGTGTTGAAACAGTGGGCAGGTTTTCTTTTGGGTTTCTCAGACATAATGCCAGCTAACCAAAAACTTGCCATTTTAACGGCAGTGCAGGCGAAAGACACCCTTATCGGTTCCTAACGTGTCACGGTATTGGAAAAAACGTAATAAATCAGTTTTTTTAGAACCGATAAGAACCGGAACCGACTCTAAAATAGTAACTTTTAGTTTTAAATGAATTTTAAACCCACTGATCGGTTCAAAACCCAACCGATAACACAAGTTCACACAGACAAAACCTTCATTTACTTACGGTTACCACAGATAGAGCTTGAACCGAGACGGTTTTGCAGTTAAAATAAAACTATTCGGTTAAATCCAACTGAGAAAACACTTTTAAACCGAGAAATGAACCGAGCAGAAGGAGAAATCTCCGGAGCGACTGTTCACTGAGGCGGAGTAAAGAATCTGACAGTTCAAGTTTGAAAGGACACAAATAGAGCTGCTCTCGTGCCAAAATTCTATTTTGGAATGGTTTTAACCATTTCACTCCGGGGCAGTTCTAGAGCTGGAACAAACTGCTAATGTCTATAATACAGCAAGACTTCATGTTGTTTGAATGATGGACATGGGAGGGTCCAGCGTCGGCTCATCCGCTGTGCGGAAGTCAGGCGGACCGACGTGCGTCTTGCGAGCGGGATCCAGGCGGGCGCCGGAGGGGCCAACGTCCGACTTAATGGAACCTTCGTGGGAGGCAGGCCGTGATGGAGGGTCAGCCTGGTCTGGCAGGAGAGGGGTTGTGCGCTGCCCCGAAGGGTTGGGCGACTTACCGACCTTCTCCGTGCGGACATCGGAGGCGGCGTCCACCTTGTCGAACCACCACGCGGTAGGCTGTGAAGCAGGTTTACCGGGCGGAAGCCTCAAGAGCCGGAGGTGCCCGACTGGCCTAAGCCCGGAAGAGCCAGATGGGACTGGCGCCGCTAAGAAGCCTCTAAGGTGGCCATTGAGGAGCGGTCCCCCGGGGGGACGTTACCTTCAACACGGCGACTCCCAAGGAAGTCGCGGTAGGAGTGGAGCCCTTGTCCCGGTGCTTTTCTTTGTCCCTTCTCTTACAATGGCCTTCAGGGGAAATTGACGCCTGCTGAAGTTTTTTGAGTTCTTTTTCCATGGAGCTCATCTTCTTTTTGAGAACTTGGGCTTCCAGGGACTGCGGCCGCCTTCTCCGGGTGGCCGTGATGAAACTCAGGCAGTGCTGGCACTTCTCTACTTGATGGTTGGGGCCTAGGCAAAAAAGGCACAGGGAATGGGCGTCCTTGTGCGGGAGTTGGGCGCCGCACGAGTTGCACTTATTTTTGTGCTCGGAGGGTGTAGGGGATGACATACACCGATGAATGACTGATGATTACTAGGAAAAAAGCGAAAAAACTCGGTAAAATAACCAATGAAGGAGCCTGACGAGCAAGGAACTTTTCCGCGAGGCGCTGGCATAAGCTAACGGCGGGAAAGAACTGGAAGGTGGGCGTGAGGGACCGCCCCTTTATACCGACGTCTCCTGATGCCGGTCACCTGACTTGGGGGTGGTCCCTCGCCAGGGACTGTTAGCTAGAAATTTTTCCGTGGGGTCCTGCCGCCATCAGTCCTATATATGTAATTACCTACTGCAAGAGCCCTCTCGAAGTAAAATCAGCATTGCCTTCTCTTTTGTGAGCAAAAGAGACAAAAAGCTGATCAGTTTTCCTGAGATCCTTAGTCTGAGTGGTATAGTATCTCAGTATTTTATGAACATCCAAAGTAGGCAATAGGTACTCCCCTTGACTGGAGTGTTGCGTAAAGAAAGGCGGGTAGCTCAATGGATTGATTCAGTATAGATTCAGTCACCACCTTAGGGAGAAACTTAGGGTTGGTGCGTAGAGCCACACATTCCTTGTGGAAAATCAAGTATGGGATTTAGCACATCAAGGCCTGAAGCTCAGAAATGCACCGAGAAAAAGTAATGGCCACTAGGAAGAGTGTCTTCCAAGAAAGGAACTTTAAATCTGCTGTAGCTTCCGGCTCGAAGGGAGGCAGGGTAAGCTTCTCCAGAATGAAATTCAAGTTCCAAGGAGGGGCAGGAATGTGGATGGGGGGTCTCAAATGGAGAACTCCTTTGAGGAAGGTCTTGGACACTTCCAACTGAGCAAAAGTCTTGTCCCCGAAGGGAATATGGTAGGCAGAAATAGCTGCCATGTGGATCTTTAATGAGGAATGGCAGAGACCTAGATCGAAGAGGTGATGCATGTAGTCCAGGACTTTAATGGCTGGGCATGAGAAAGGTTCGAAGTCTTTTGAACTAGCCCAAATAGAAAATCGTTTCCACTTCATGGCATAGGTGGACCTGGTGGAAGGCTTTCTGGCCTCTACCAAGATGTCTGCTACGAATAGAGAAACTCCGAAGCGGGCTTTTGCTACTGTATGTCTGCAGGAGCCACGCATGTAAATGAAGTGATCTGAGACCTGGATGAACAAGGGTCCCCTGATCCTGGGTCAACAATTGTTGCGACAGAGGAAGAGGAAATTGAGGTTCCTCTGAAAACTGTTGCAGAAGAGAGAACCAAACTTGCCTGGGCCAGAAGGGAGCGATGAGAATCATTCGAGCTCCCTCCGATCTGAATTTGTTCAGGACCCTCAGAATTAAGGGAATGGAAGGGAATGCATAAATTAATCTGTCCCTCCAACCAAGAGACAGAGCATCCCACCAAAAAAATGTCTTGCCCTGGAGCGAGCGAGCAGGAGGCGGGAAGTTTCACGTTTTGGGAGAAGCAAAGAGGCTATCTGAGGTGTTCCCATTGCTGAAAGATGTCGCTTACGACTTTTTGATCCAACTCCCATTCGTGGGAACTGGCTGAGAACCAACTGAGTTGGTCCGCCAGTGTATTTTCCACTCCCGGAACGTGAACCACAGTCAAGTGAAGGTGATGCTGGGTTGCCCAAAGCCAGACTCTCATTACTTTCTGGCACAGAGGGTAGGAACATGTTCCTCCCTGCTTGTTGAAACACCAGACTACGCACATGTTGTCTGACTGCATGAGGAGATGACCGGGGAGGATGAGAGTGTAGCGCCTGAAGGGCATAAAGGACTGCTTTCAGTTTGAGCACATTTATGTGCAGACTTTGTTTGAATTTGGACCAGCTGCCCCGAGTCCTGTGAGACCCTAGATGGGCACCCCAGCCTTCTCCTGATGCATCTGTTGTCAATGTGTGGGAGGGGGTTCGATGTTGAAGTGAACTCCCAGGCATAGGTTCTCCTGAATCATCCACCAATGCAAGTCCCTGATCATGAGATCGGAAACAGGTACCTCTTGGTCTAGACAGTCCATAGTCTGGTCCCATTGCAACTAAAGCGTCCACTGAGAGATCCTCACATGGAGCTGAGTGAGTGGGACTGTCGGAATGGCAGACGCCATTAGCCCGAGGAGAAGAAGGACTGACCTGGCTCTGACCCTCCTGCAACTGGACAGAAGACAGGCCTGAGTCTGAAGGGTATCTACCCTGTCCGGAGACAAGAAGGCTTTGCCGATGGTTGTGTCCAGAATCACCCCTATAAATTGGAGGTGTTGGCAAGGGACCAATGGGACTTGGCCTGGTTGATGGTGATACCCAGGCTGGTGAAAACCTGCAGGGTAAGGGAAAGGGAGTGCATGAGTTCCTCCCTGGACGGGGCTGCCAGAAGCCAATCGTCCAGGTATGGGAATACCTGAACTCCCTTGGAACACAGGTGGGCCGCTACCAGAGACAGGCATTTGGTAAATACTTGGGCAGCCGAGGAAAGACCAAATGGGAGGGCCTTGAATTGGCTGTGATCCCCCTGAAAGCAAAAACTAAGGAATTTGCAATGGGAAGGGCATATGGTGATATACAGGTAGGCATCCTGCATATCCAGCGCACATAGCCACTGCCCCTGCCAAAGAAGTGGTAGAAGGCTCTGCAAAGAGAGCATTCTGAAGTGTTTGTACTCCATGAAGAAAAAATTACTCACCTTAGTAATGTTGTTTCTTCTAATGGAGTCTTGCTATATTATGACATATGCAGTATAACCCCAGGTTAGAACTGCTCCGGAGGTGAAAGAGTTAACTTTCCATGCAGGGCATGGAATCTTGAGCGCGAGCTCGGTTGAACACTCTGTCTGTTGATGCTGAAACTTAAACTGTCAGATCTTCACGAGCAAAAACTCACTAAGGTTCTGTGTGGAAGCCGTAAACCTACACTAGCCACTGGCTACTAACTACAAAAAAGGAAAATTACGTACCTACCGTAATTCTTGATCTTCTCTTGTATCTTCACCATTCATTACTTCCTGGGTGTAAGCCGGGCGCACCGTCACAGACTTTTTTTTTTTTAAAGTTGCCTACTTGGCCCGCCTCAGGCGGCGTCATGCGTCATACTTGTGAGGCGGGCGTATGTGACGACTCCTCCTCCAACTCAGTTCTGTGAGCCGGAGGCAAAAATGAAAGCAGAAAATATAGATAGCAGGCAAGATAGCCGAGGGATAGCAAAGCAAGGAAGAATGAACTGAAAAAGGAATAAGCCGATGGAGGAAGGACAGAGGAGATAGAACATCCTAGCCTAGGAGTGCAGGGCCTCCTTACCTGGCGACTCTAGGAGAGAGATGAGTAAGGAAATGAGAAAATAGAAGAAGAAGAAGAAGAAGAGAGATGGGATGTTGAAGGGACAGAATGCTAATGAGCATGGTTAGCTTGTAGCTGAAGGCTCGACTAAAGGGAAGCAAGAATCCCCGGAGATAGAGCTGAAGAAGGTTCACCGAACCCGCTAGACAGACTCAGAAGGGCATAGTCCTCATCTTCAACATGCCATTGTTCTTGACACCCACCTCGGGCTCCTGGCGTGGAGGCCTTTAACTGGAGGACAGCCGAGGAGGAAGAATAAACCCCACAGCATAAGAGCGCTGCTCAGGGGTTTAGAAATGGAAAATGTAAGCCTTTCAGGCGTTCCAAGAAAGACAGGGACCCAGACTGACTGGCTAAGGCCGCCAAGGCTTAGGCTGCTAAGATTGGATATGGTCAGTGAAGCTCTACTGTAAAAATTGTCCAGGAGGACATAAAGGGAGAAACCACTTAGCAAAACAGCGAGAAGGATAGCCTACCTTCTCATTTGCCTTCTTGTTTGATTTCTCCTTTTCCTTTTTTTTTTACAGATAAAAATTTTTTTTTTTTTTTACTAGATGCATGACCCAGATACCAAGATGCCTATAGCAGTCGGAGAGAGTTCCCTCAGCATTTTTTTTTTTTTTAGTTGAGAAAGGAACAGACGTACTCGTTCCTCTGCTCTGCAAGGCAAGAATAGAGGGGATTAGATTTCAGGGCAACTATCTGAACACGGGATTGCAGGATCAAAACTGAATAGCCTGAGCCAGGCCAAACAACTAGAAGTATCTTGCCATAAGAATAGCAAGAGATAGTTGTGCAGTCTGATCGCTAATGCAATCACGAGATGGCCCATGAATCTTAGAGTAAATAATTTTTCTGGATTTTAAACCCCAGAAGATTTTTTTTTTTTTTTCTTTTGTTATTTTTTTTTTTTTTTTGGAAAATGAAATTTTCCTATATTTTATATAAATGCAGAGAGAGGAAGGAGACGGGAGGTGGAGAAGCCACAGGAAGAGGCCACTGAGGGGATGGTGGGCGGGTGTAAGTAATGAATGGTGAAGATACAAGAGAAGATCAAGAATTACGGTAGGTACGTAATTTTCCTATCTTCCCTTGTCAATCTTCACCATTCATTACTTCCTGGGTGAGTATCAAGCTCCTCTTCCCCTGGAGGGGGAAGAGGCCATACCCTGAGGGAACAAGACCCCCAGCCTTCTGTTGGTGAGAAACAGAAGGAGAAGACCTGGCTTATTCAGAAAGCCTAAGTGGGAAAAGAGCTAGGAGGTGCCTCCCGGGGCCGAGGAGACGGAGGAGCCCCTGTAAAAGTCTCCTAGCTCTGGAAGAAGAAAACGGGTCCCCGGAGGCGGGCGAATCACCTCGCCGGGCCAGGGGTGACAACCTGGAAAGACGAAGCCATGCCATCCGCCTGATGCAGATCGCTGTCCCCGCAAGCCTGGAAGCCACCTCATTGGCGTCATAAGATGCCCTTGCTTGGTGTCTTGCCAGCTCCAGGCCTACCGCGGAGAGAGCAGCGGCTTGTCTGGTTGCTCCATTATCGAGGCATAGATGCCAGCAGCTGGGACATCATCGACCACAGATGCGGTTGTAGGCAGCGTGGTGAGCCTGATGTGATGCAATACATGCACTACGCGAGAAGAAGAACACTCTTACTATCGTGAACGAACTGGAGAGTCCGAATCGGTGGGCGGTGGGCGCCAGGCAACGGCGTCCAGAAGGAGTATCCAGGTATACCAAACCTGAGGACGGGTTGGGAAGGGAACCTAGAGACTCAGAGGGGGCACAATACCTACGCTGGCAGTCCGCCGGGGCTGGGGAAGAAGCGGCAGGGGACTGCCATGACCGGATAGGCAGCCTCCTGGAAGGATGAGGCCAGAAGGTACCACCAGATGCTGGGCACTGAATTCACCAAGGAATTCACGCGTCTCCCGTTCGGTATTGTCTCTTCGAACGTAGGAAATCCGGAGATCCCTCACCATCCTCGAGAGGAAACGCTGATATTCTGTGAAATCAGCATCGGAGGACAGATGAGCAGGGGGTTCCTCTCCCTCGGAGGAGGGAGACGAGGATGATGGGGAACTGGAATGCCCAGAGGATTCCTGCGGAGGTGGGGAGAGTCGAAAGACCCGCTCATGCATGTATCTAACATATGAGGGAAGGCCGCCTCAGAACCCCTGAACTGCCCCCAGGATAACGGACCCGTAGGACCGACATGGCCTGGGAGGCGGGGGTGGTGAAGGCAGAGAGATGGGAGAGGGCACCTCCGCGAGGTAACTACTCTCTGAGGAGGCTCTGGAATCCGGGAAAGGGGCCCTGGAAAGAGGATCCCGGATATCAGACCAGGCAGAAGCGGAACTCTGGGGAAGCGGAGCCTGGAAGAGCCCTGAGGGAGAACCTCCCCTATGACGCCCCTTGGACTGCATGGATCAGAGGGCAGTCCGCACCAAGCGCCCTGGAGGACACCCCTAGAACCCTGGAGGGAGGGGGCTCTGCACTTGTCTGGCCACCCCTGGAGTGGCCAAAGAGACGAGCAACAGACCCCCTGCCCCTCAACCTCGGACTCGAGAGGGCCCTCCTCCTGCGACCATGACCCCTGTCCCTAGAGGGCAACAGCACCCGTAAGGTAGCTGTCACCGGGCCTCCAGAGAGAGCCTCCCCTCACGTCACTCCACGCCTGCCCCAGGGCTCCCGCCACCCAGCCGGGAACCCTCAGGAGGCAGACGGAAGGGGGACAGAGGAGGAGCCCGCTGTGCCGCCTGGCACCTCTAGCACGGGGACCCAGACTCCGAGGTGGGGTGCCAGGATGGAGTCCACGTCTGAATCATCGCCCTCCGAGGAGGGCAGAGATCATGAGACCTCAATGCTGGCCACCAGGGGTCCCTGAGGCCCGCAGGGCCATGAGCAGCCCGGTACCAAGGGCGCCGCTCGCCTCCTTCACGCCCGGTAGCAGCCAGGCCTAGCTCCACACCCCCAGCAGCGCCCGGCAAGAGCCGCTACCGCCTGGAGAAGAGACAAAGCCCACGGCGCGGTAGCGTCTGACGGCCAGCACCGCCCAGCAAGCGCCCGCCTGTCCGCCAGCGCGCGAGCGGGAGGCACCAAAGCGGCCACCGCCAGCAGCGCCGCCCGATCCCGGCGCCATGACGGCGCGGGATCTAAGCGGCGCCCGCCAACAGCGCGCTCTGATCACGGCGCAGCGAAAACCGGCGCGGGACTCAAAGCGGCGCGGAAAGCAGCGCCGCATCGTCACGGCACCATGAGCGGCGCCCAGGATCCAAAGCGGCGCGAAAGAAGCGGCGTCGAGTCACCGAGCCAGGCCCAAAAGTCGAGGCCTGACCGGAGAGCCTGCACCTCGAGGTGACTGCAGCCCGGTGTCGGCGCCTTGGCCCGGAAAGAACTCTGACGCTCCCCGACACGCGGAAGGGCCTCCTCCTCGGCAAGAAAAGGCGAGGACCCCACTCTCCTCAGACCGTATGGGCCGGGGAGGGGCGGGGAGCCTGAGGCCTGGCCTGAGAGTCACTTAGCCGACGTGGGTCCCAGACGGTCGGCTGAACTGCACGAACAGGCCTTGTGGACTTGAGGAACCGTGGTCCATGGAGAAACAGGCGTCATGCGAATCCATGTCATGGTTGGGTCCCAGGCAGCAGACAAGCGTCATGCCGGTCAGGGCGAATGCATGCAGTAACACCAACATAGAGGCGCGGCCCGTCTTGAAACACGTTTAGCTCGGAACGGACACGCGAAATCAACAAGCAAAAACAGCAGGAAGCACACCGCGCCGCTTTAGAAATAAAAAGAACGGTCTTACTGATTGAGCGTCGAGTGTGCGGGGAGAGGCGAGTGAGCGCGGTCAAATATGGGCGGCTCGAAACAGGTGCTGCCTCGTGTCGGGTGGAGAAACAGAACTGAGTTGGAGGAGGGTGGTGCTTCTGACCGGCCCCTCGCGCATGGACGAGACGTCGCCCGAGGGGCGGGCCGTTGAAGCAACTTTTTAAAAAAGTCTTGCGGACGGGTGCGCGCCCGCTTACACCCAGGAAGTAATGAATGGTGAAGACTGACAAGGGAAGATCAGCTTTTTGTTCTTGATCCCAAAACAAAGACTCAAGTCAGGGGATTCAAGAAGGAAAAATTAAGCATAACACCTAAGCACCCTAGAAGGGTGAAAATAAAGTGGGCATCAGAGAAGTGCCAACATTGCACTGCCCACCCACATCCCAAAAACAGAGGTTCTGAGAGGGGCAGGCTGGGGGGGAGGTCATAATATAACAAGACTCCATTAGAAGAAACAACATTACTAATGTGAGTAATTTTTTCTTCAAACAACATGAAGTCTTGCTATATTATGACATATGCAGACTACACAGCAGTACCTCCATGGAGGAGGGACAGAACCTACTTGGGAAATAGGCTCTGAAGCACAGCTGTGCTAAAATGGAGCATCACTCCTAGCCTGGATATCCAAAGAGTAATGCTTAGTAAAAGTGTGAACTGTTTTCCAGGTAGCTGCCGCATATATCTCTAGGATAGGAATGTCCCTGGCAGCAGCCAGAGATGCAGCTGTACCTCTGGTAGTGAGCCCTCAGGCCTGAGGAGGAACCTTACCTAGTTTTGAATCAGAATTGGATACAAGAGACAATCCACCTGGCAATGGATCTTTCAGAGGCAGGTTTCTTACCAACCTCACCATAAGTGAGGAACAATTGAGGATTCGAACCTGTGACCCTTGGTACGTTCTATATAGTAACTAAAGGCTCTTTTGACATCTAAACTGTGCAATCTCCTCTCACCCAGAGGAGGAATGGTCAGTGAAGTACACAGGAAGAGACATGGATTGATTAAGGTGAAAGTCTGAAACCACCTTAGGCAAAAACTTCCTGCTAGTCCTGGAGGACCACCTTATCTCTATGAAAGGAGATAAAATCAGGCTCCACTGACAAGGCTTGTAGCTCACTTACGCACCTGGCAGAGGTGATGGCTACCAGAAACACAGTTTTCCAAGTCAAGTACTTAAGCTCTGCTGAAGACAATGGCTCAAAAGGGGGTTGTATAAGCTGAGCGATGCAAATATTAAGATCCCAAGCAGGGGCAGGGTCCCTGAACGGGGGTTGGTGTGAAGCAACCCTTTAAAAAACTTGGAGAACACAGGGTGAGCTGATAAAGAAGAGGGCTTACCTGCTGACAAGAAGACAGACACAGCTGCCAAGTGCACTTCTAGGGTAGCTGGTCTCAGCCCCAAGGAATTCAAATGTACCAAATAATCCAGGATCGTGGGCACACCAGCAAATTCTGGGGAAATATGTTTACCAGCACACCATATGGAAAATCTCTTCCATTTTGAATTATAGGTAGCCCTGGTGGAAGGCTTCCCTAGAGGCCTTCAAGATATCTCAATACACCCTGAGAAAGTGTGTAGTCAACAAACTCTAACTCTTCAAGAGCCAAGCCTTGAGATTGAGAGATTTGAGGTCTGGATACCAAACTCTCCCTGGGCACAGGTTAACAGGTTGTGATACCTGGGAAGACACAGGAGGTGGACTGCTAAGGACATGAGGAGGGGTACCAGGGCTGCCTGGCCCAATCTGGAGCAATCAGGATCATCTTGCAGGATTGAGATCTGATTCTGACTAGCACTTTGAAAAGAAGGGGAAGGGGAGAAAAGCAGAAAACTTCCCTTCCCAACTGAGGAGGAAGGCATCCAGAGGGACTGAGCCCAACACTGGGGGCCTGCAAGCAAAAAAGGGGAAGTTGGTGATTGTCTGGGGCTGCAAAGAGATCTATCTGCAGGGTGCCCCATCTAGCAAATATTACCTCCAGTACTAGGGGATCCAGTGCCCATTCGTGATGGCCCTGGGAATACCTGCTGAGAGCATCCGCTAGGACATTGTCCTTGCCTGGGAGGTGAACTGCCGTAAGGGAGGCGTTCAGAGAATAAGCCAGAGACCATAACTTCATTGCTTCGCAGCAAGGCCGAGACCGAGTGCCCCTTGCTCGTGACATACCACATTGTAGTGTTAGCTGTCTGTTCTGACCTGAACCACCTTTGTTCTGGACAGATGTGGAAAAAACCTGGAGTGCTAGAAAAACTGCTCTGAGCTCCAGCAAATTGATGTGGATGAGATTCCTGAGGGGTCTACAGCCTTGGGTGGAAAGGTTGCCCATGTGCTCCCCACTCCAAGAGGGATGCATCTGTAGTAGTGTTGAAGGAATGAGACTGGGGAGTGAAGGAACCCCTGTCTCAGATTGTTCTGATCCTGCCACCACTGAAGGGCCTGGATCAGGGTTCAGTCACTGGAATCAATTTGGTTAGGGAATCTGTCCTTTGAGACCAAAAAGGCTCTCAAATGGAACTGAATGTCCTCATCTGAAATCTCGCTTCCTGCACCACTGCTGCAGAAGCAGCCATGTGCCCCAGGAGCTGTAGAAATGCCTTGCTGGTCGAGAGACCTGCAGGGTGAAGAGGAGGCCAGAGACACCAGGGTCCTTGCTCTTTTCCAGAGGAAGGAAGGCTCTGGCTTCTTTGTGTTCAGTTATCGCCAATAAAGGTGAGAAGCTGGACAGGCTCCAGAACTGACTTTGGAAGATTGAGAAGGAAACCTAGAGATGTAAGCAGCTGCTGAGGTTACTTTGTAAATGTAGTTTGATTTGTTCTGGAGACTGGCCAACAATGAGTCAGTCGTCCAGATAAGGAAAGATGGCAATCTTTTGCTTCTTAAATGAGCAACCGCTACTGCCAGGCATTTTGAATACCCTTGGGGCCGAGGTGAGGCCGAAGGGCATTGCTCTGAACTGGAAATGACCTGAGGGCAGTTCAAATCTGAGGTACTTTCGGATGGGAGCTTCTGATGAGAACATGGAAGTAGGCATCCTTGAGGTCCAGGGAGGCTAGCCAGTCCCCTGGCCTTAGAGAGGGTAAAATAATCCCCAGGGTCACCATTTTGAACTTTGGTTTTAAAAGGTGCTTGTTTATATACCTGAGATCCAGGATGGGACGCCATTCTCCTGTCTTTTGGGGTAAGTACCTGGGTACAACCTTTGCCCTGATGTATGAGTAGAACCCTTTCCACTGCTCTGAGAGCCAGGAGGAAGAAACTGCTTCCAGGGCAAGTGCCACTGATGGGTTTGCAGGTGGAAAGACCTGGCTCTCATCTTCGGAAATTTTTGAAGCTGAGAATCAGTCCCTGGCTTTACTACTTCAGGACCCACTTGTCTGATGTAAAGACTTCCAGTCCTGGACAAAGTAAGCCAGCCTGCCCCCTACCGGTAGTGGAGAATCGGCCCTGGCTAGCCCCATCAGTGAGCCTTGTTTTGCAGGGGCTTCTGGGCTGAGGGGTAGAAGCAGGCTTACTAGAGCCCCTTCTGCCCCTTCCTCTAAAACCCCTCTGCATAAGCAGAAGAGGAGGCCTTGGCTTGGTAAATGGCCTATGAAAAGGCCTGCCCCTGCCTCTGACATGCTGCCTTTGAGGAGTGACTTTTCTTTCTTTTTGGCCTGTGCACCTATAGGTGGTCCTATACTCATCCATTTTCTTCATATAATTCTCTGTCTGCTCCCCAAACAGAGAATTTCCCACAACAGGAAAATCCATAGCCTTAGACTGAGTATCCTGTGACAGGGCAGTACATCTGAGCCAGGCCATTCTGCGAAGAGACACAGATGTAGCCATGACTCTTGATGAAACATCATTAGAGTCTACAGCAGCATGAAACTGCACCTTGGATGCCTCAATACCATCCACAGCCACCTGCTCCAGCTCCCTGGCAAGCTGTTCAGGGGCCTCTTTTGCTAGGGCCGGGACAGTATCCCACCTGGATTTCTGGTACCTAGCTGCGTAAGCCATATAATTTGCCTGTCTGAGTCCCAAAGATGCTGCCATGTACTGCTTTTTTGTCATGGCATCCATCCTCCTGGAATCCTTTTCAGGAGGGTGAGAGGCTAGAGGAATATTAGCCTTGTCACAGGCTGCAGCCTGCACTACCCCCACATGGCTGCACTGCTGGGATAGGAACTCCGTATCAGAGCCTGATAAAGCATACCTCTTGTCCATCCTTTTATCCACAGGGAGGATAGAATGAGGAGTTTTCAGAATTTTTACTGTTTCCTAAAAGATTTATGCAAGGGAATAGACAGTCGCCTAGACTCTGGAATATCCATCATTTTCACAAAATCAGGCTCTTCTTGATCATCAACAGCTTCCTCAACAGGGAGTTGCAGAGTGTCAGCAACTTTCTTGTAAAACAAAAAATGAGAAGGGGACTCAGATAGCCTGGGAGGGGATACTCCTGAGGGTCTGTCTGGAGAGATGTCTGGTTCAATGGGCACATCCAGACTTTCAAAATCACACTCACTCTCCTCGTACCCCTCCTCCCCTTCCCCCGGTTCATAAAAATCCTCAAAATCATAATCTTGAACCGGAGGAACCGACCAAACCGGGCTAATGGTGCTGGTTCGGACGGAACTGGGGAAAGAGACTGGACAATTTGAATAGATTTGGCTATTTCCTCAGCGGTTGGAGAAAGAACTTTTGGCCCCAAACTAGCTGAACTTCTAGCCCTTTTAGTTGGAACTGGCTCCTCAGAGCTGGCTCTTCGTTTGCCTGAGGAAGCATCACCCTGGTCAGAGGGCACTCCCTCAGGTTTGGTTGGAACCGAACCGGGCTGGCCATCCGGGTCAGCGGACTTTTTGGCCTCCCTTTCCCTGAGCCTACCAACTCTTTTTTCCACGGTGGCAGCAGGAAAATTCTTACAAATCTGGAAGTCTGCATTGAGGCGGTCAAACCCCAGACAATAAACACAAGTGGTGTGTGGATCAGCCTTAGCAAAGGCTTCCCCACAGAGGCCACTGTGCTGAAACCCAGTGGGTCCGGTTTTCCTTTTGGGTTTCTCAGACATAGTGCCAGCCTAACCAAAACTTGCCCGTTAATGGCAATCCACCAAGCAAGACTCTATTGGTTCCCAACCGTGTCACGGGTCATGGAAAAAACTGTAATAAAATCTGTTTTTTTTAGAACCGATAAGAACCGGGAACCGCACTCTAAAGGACTAGAAGGTAATTTTAAAACCCATCTGATCGGTTCAAACCGAACCGAAAAAGACGTTTACAATTTCCACACAAAAGAAAATAAATAAGTCTATCTATTACTTACAATACCATAGACAGAGCTTGAACCGACGATTGCGGTTAAATTTCGGTAAAATAAACCGAGAATTACACTTTAAAACCGACAAACGAACCGAGCAGCAGGAGGAATCTCCGGAGCGACTGTTCAGTGAGGCGGAGTAAAGAATCTGACAGTTTAAGTTTGAGCTTCAACAGAGTGTTCAACCGAGCTCGCGCTCAAGATTCCATGCCCTGCATGGAAAGTTAACTCTTTCACCTCCGGAGCAGTTCTAACCTGGGGTTATACTGCATATGTCATAATATAGCAAGACTTCATGTTGTTTGAATATGTTTAGGGAGATGAGGTCTAGGATAGGTCTCAGAGCTCCAGTCTTCTTTGGAACTAAGAAGAAATGGGAATAGCAACCTGTCCCCCAAAGATAGTTGGGAAATGATTCTATCGCTGCCTTCGAGAGAATCAAGATGATTTCCTCTAGGACCAGAGGAAGATGTTGCGGGGAGAAAGACAAATGGGGGGTGGTCTTCGGGTTGGTTTCTGCAGAAACCCTATTGAATGTCCTGCTGATATCAACTGGAGCACCCAAGCATCTGACATTATCCTCTCCCAACCTGACAGATGGAAGGAGAATCTCCCCCCTACCGGTTCCTCTGGAACCTCCAGAGGCAGTGGGAGAGGCAGGGAGTCAGGAGGTGTGGGGCAGCGCAGCAGCCAAGGCTCCCGCGGCTTTTTTGCTGCGGGGAGTCTTGTTGCTGGAGGGGCCCCGTTTGTTGGCCCGTTTGCTCTGTGGTTTTTATCTTTGTTGGTTCTGTATATGAAAAGGACACTGCTGCCCTTGAGGGGGCCTGTACACAGAGTTGACAGACTTGAGTGCAGTGTCCTCCTGAAGTTCGGTAATGATGTCCTTGACATCACCCCCAAACAGCACCGAACCCCTAAAGGGAGCATCCTGGATAGTGGATTGTACTTCAGGGACCAAGCCTGACATGCAGAGCCAGGCGAGACACCATAGGCCGAGCTCCTTCCAGCTGTGTCCACTGCGTCATAAGTGGCACAAAGCATGTGTCGATTGGCCGAACGAGCAGAAAGGACAAGATCCACCACTTCCTGCTTAGCCTGTGACTCAAGAAGGGAGTCCAATTTAGATTCCACTTGACTAAGGATGGTCTTCTGAAAATCCCCCATATATGCCACATAGTTCAGGGCCCCAATACCAAGGGTAGAAGATGAATAGATCTTCTTCCTGTATTGGTCCAGAAGCCGGGATTCCTTATCAGGCAGAGACGAGCTGAGGTGTTTGGGATTTGCGGAGCGGCCGTGATCAGTGCTGATGACGACCGAGTCCATCTTGGGGTGGAGGCTAAGGAAGTCTACACTCTCAGGAGCCTGATATAGCCTGTCCGCCTTCCTCGGAAGGGGGCTAGCACAGAAAGTTGTTTCCAAATGGTGGAAACAAGATCCGTGTGATGCTCTATCCAGGGTGGAATCAGTGTAGGACCAGTCTCGGGCAGATCCAGATGAGCAGCGAGTTTTTTATGCTGTGGGTATGGCTCCACTGATTGCCACTGATGGACTTCCCGGCTTTTCCTCAATAACTCCAGAAAGGAGGGGTCCTCCAGAGGAGTCCTCGGCCGAGAGTATTCCGGAGCACGTGGCTCGTTTTTGGGGTCAGAGCGTCCCGTCTCTGAGTCCGAGTCAGATGTATCTGATAAAGAGGAGGAAGACTCCTCTCTAAAAGGGGGAGGGATGGCCCCTTTGGGAAGTTCCCTGGGGCACGTATACCCCCCCCCGGGGTGCCAGAGGGCTCTTCTCTGGTGTCGGGAAGGGGGGAGGGAGTCTTCCGTCTCCGACGTAGGTTATCTTATATGTGGTTCGGCATTGGTAGATGACTCTCGACCTCACGAGTAAGCGGAGCCTTGGCCTCAGCCCACCAGGAGGCCAAGGTCTACTTCAGATCTGCCGGCGGCTGGGGAGTGGGTGGCGGAGGTGGAGGAGGAGGGGGATACAGATACTGAGGATATCCATAGAAGTATCCATAACCCGATGTCGGGTAGCCCAACGTCGGGCACTGGGGAGTCGGGGTACTGCGGCGCTGGATATTGCGGCGTTGGGTACTGAGGTGCCGGATACTGTAGAGTTGGGTATTGTGGCACCGGATATTGTAGTGTCAGGTACCCGGGGCTTTGATGGAGCAGAGGGATCTGGCAAAGGCCCTGCTGGCAGGCCAGGTGGTGGTAACGCTGGCCCCACAGGTGTCGGACCCAGCGTGGGTATACCTTCGATAGGGTCTAAAGGACCTGACAGAAGGACAGGCCTATCGCCAGGTAAGGGGACGCCGGATGGCATCGGGTATGCCGGGCTTGGGACTGGCATCTGAGGGTTCGGCGTCAGGAGATCAGGTCCACGTCTTTATAGGTGACATTGCAGAGGGTCTGGAAGGAAAGGTATGCCTCTTTGCAGATGACACAAAGATCTGTAACAGAGTTGATACACAAGGGGGGGGTAGAAAGGATGAGAAGGGACTTGGCAAGGTTGGAGGAATAGTCAGACATACGGCAACTTAGATTCAATGCAAAGAAGTGCAAAGTAATGCACCTGGGAAATAAAAATCCAAGAGAAGAGTACACAATAGCAGGGGAGGTACTAACGACAACAATAATGGAAAGGGATCTGGGTGTAGTCATATCAGAGGACCTAAAGGTGGGTAAGCAATGTGAGAAGTCAGTAAGGAGAGCCAGGGGGATATTGGGATGCATAGGGAGGGGCATCACAAGTAGAAAAAGAAAAGTGGTTATCCCTCTGTACAGACAGCTGGTGAGACCCCATCTGGAGTACTGCGTGCAGTTTTGGAGACCTCATCTACGCAAGGACATAGACAGGATGGAAGCAGTCCCGAGGAGGGCAACTAAAATGGTGCAGGGTCTACATCAGAAACCATATGAAGAGAGACTGAGAGAGCTTAATATGTATACCCTTGATGAAAGGAGGGACGGGGGGACATGATAGAAACTTTTAAGTACCTCAAGGGAATCAACAAAGTCCAGGAGGGTAGCATCTTTCAGAAAAAGAGATGTGTAAGAACAAGGGGACACAATTTAAAGTTAGAGGGGGGGATGGCTCAGGGGTAATGTGAGGAAATTCTTTTTCACAGAGAGAGTGGTGGACGCATGGAACCGCCTTCCTGGAGAGGTTGTGGGATCTAAAACAGTGGGGGAATTCAAACATGCATGGGACAGACATAACGTAATTATAGTGGGGGGTTGCAGGAAGTAGGCTGTTGGTTAACTAGAATCTGCAGCTTATCCAATAGGTAGGGAAATGGGCAGACTGGGTGGGCCAAGTGGTCCTTATCTGCTGTCAAACTCTATGTTTCTGAAGGAGGGTTCCCTGATGGCAGCATCTCAGTATCCTCCATGACGACCGGGGAAGGAGGATTAAAATCCCAAGGGGTCAGCTGAAGAGATGCGGGGACCCCAGAAGGCAACCTGGAGTGTTGTGGCGAGCCTGAGGCATTGGACTGTTCTGTAGGGTCCGGCACAGGCTTCTTGGTCGGGCGGGCATCGGTGGAACTGGTGTCCGACTTATTGGCCGAATCTGGGCAGGTGTCGAAGGAGCCGACGTCTGACTTATCGGACTCCCTGCCTAAGGAAGGTCGCACAGAAGATGCGGCCTTGTAGGGTGTAGTTTTGGCTGGGCGATCCCCCGAAGAGGCAAGCAGCTTAGCAGCCTTGTCCGGGCGAACACCAGTGGGACTGACGTCCAACTTACTGGACCCGCTCTGACCCGAAGGCCGCATGGAAGAAGCGGCCTTCATGGGAGTGGAGGCTTCCTTTGCCCAGGAGGCTCCCGAAGGGCCTGAGCGTGAGCCAGACGGGAGGGGCGACGCCTTCTTGGTAACCACCAACACAGCCGTCATGGAGCAATCCCCCGGAGGGGATGTTACCTTTAGTGCTGCGACTCCGTCCAGAGTCGCGGCTGCTGTGGAAGCCAGTTCCCGCTCCCAGTGCTTCTCCTTGTTGCGTTTTTTTCTTGTGACCTTCGGGGGAAGTGGACGCCTGTCTGAGTTTCTTTAGCTCTTTTTCCATGGAGGCCATTTTCTTCTTTAAGGTATGGGCTTCCAGGGACTGCTGCCTTCTTTTGCGGGTAGCGGAGTTAAACTTCTGGCAGTGCTGGCACTTCTCCATGGGGTGGTCTGGGCCCAGACAGAAGAGGCACAAGGAGTGACCTTCCTTGTGTGGAAGTTGGGAACCACATGGGTTGCACTTATTCTTATGCGATTCGGAGGGCGTTGGGGACGATATATACAGCGAATTGTAAAATAAAACCTAAAGACAGAGAAAAAGGGTTGAAAGTTCTAAGACTTAAGGACCAATGAATGACTGAAGAAGCGTTATTCTACCGTGAGGAACTTTCACAAGGCAACGGCGGGAAAGAACTGGAAGGTGGCATGAGGGGACTGCTTGCTATAAATTTTTCTGTGGGGTCCTGACACCTGGCGGGTCAGTCCTGTATGTAAATACCTACTGCAAGAGCCCTCTCGAAGTAAGATCTGGAAAGAAGATCTTCCATCACACTGATACAGAAGGCTTGCATTCCAGCCCATAAAATGAGTCATCCGCTGTGTCTTCAACAAAGCAGAATAGGGAAAGACTCATCCAGATCCACTTCTACCCCAGAATAACCTCCAAAAGGCAGGTCTAGACCCGGAACACACAAGACACCACCACCTGGACTGGCGAAGAGTTCACTGCCATCTGCGGCGCCGGTGCCACCTATGGCGCCAGACCTGGCACCATCCATGGTGCCGGCACCACCTCACGGTGCCAGCACCACATGGCACCAGACATAGCACCACACCCAGCGCCAGACCACCTATGGTGCTGGACCTCACCCGGTGCCAGCACCACACCAGGCACCGGCACCAAACACAATGCTGGCACAAAACACGGTGCCAGAACTGCTGCTGGCCTGAAGAAAGGGGGAGAAGGAAAGTGGTACCCGTGCCAGCCCCTGCAGGAAAAAGGAGAGGGGGTAGGCATGAGGAGTCAGCGTTGATGAAGTTGGCACTGGAGAGGGCACCGCGTGCATCCTGGCCCGTCTGACCCAGCTGCGGACCAGTGGCTGCGAGGCCCAAGGGCCCTGGAACCGGGTCGTCTGGCCAGACACTGTACCCCCTGCTCTAAAAGAGCAGCCCAGAGGTGAAACTGCTCACCGGAACTGCATCGAGGACAGAGATGGGATCTGGTGTTGAAGATCATGGCCGTTAAGAGCGGAGCCACAGAGGAACCCACTGGAGTCGGTTCAGGCCTACCGCTCTCCACCACCAACGATTCCCATGCAGACGTACCAGAGGGTGACCTTGAGTGGTACCAATTCTTCTTCCACCGACAGGAGGAAGAAGAGCTCAAGGTCAAGTGGAGCCGGGTCCTGGAACTGTTACTTTGGTGCTTCGGGCAGACTGCCCCCCCCCCCCAGCACCAGACTGCCCATGGTAAGATCCCCTCTCCACAAAGGGTGGCAGACACAGCCCCACTGCCATCACAGCTTTCAAACGAAGTCTCCCTACCAAGGTCTACTCTGTTGATGGCAGGCTGAGAATTTCTCCTCCTTCATCATCATCATCTTTTTTTTTTTTTAAATAAAAAAAGAACACTAAAAATGGCAAGTTAAACGAATACTGAACGGCTATAGCTGCTGTCATACACACGAAGACTTGACTCCCAGCAGGCGCGCGACGTCGACATCGAAACGCACTTGATGGTGGGAGAAAAGGAACTGAGGCAGTTGGAGGTTCAACGCCAAGCTAGCCTATACAGTGCAAGTCAGCTTTGCAGCACCGTGCATGTGCGGTCCTATCCTGGCGCTGGCCCTCCAGAAATTGTTGGGCTCCTGTGGGGTCCTAGCGCCTCCGACATAGTCCCATTAGTGTGAATGAGTGGTGGAGACATTTAGTCCAGGAAGATCTACAGATCCCCCTTGAACAAGGGAGAAGGGGAGTTCAAAACAAAGATTATAAGAGCACGGTTAGATAAACAAATAGTTCTCTCTTTCTGGGGGGAAAGGAGGGGGGAAAAACAAGGTCCATAATTGGTCTTTCTAAAAACATTTTTTTTTCACAAAGAGAAAAAAAAATAAAAAACAAGGAAGGGATCGTCGAGATCACCTGAAGACAAAATTGCCTTCCCCCCAATTTTGTTTTTGAGGGGTAGCATAAGGCCCCATGGAGGGAATAAACCCTCAATGGACACTGCCCATTGATGGCTCCCCCCCCTTTCTTTTTTCTTAACACACAAAAGGGGTAAGGCTGAAAGAAGGAAAGGAGAAGCCTGCCCAGAAGCATGGCCATTGAAGGGGAAAGTGGGTGGATTGCAGTGCTGTATGGTGAAGATATTCTGGAAGATCAAGAATTACGGTGAGTATATAAATTTCATATCTTCCAAGAATCAGTCTTCACCATTCATCACTGATGGGTCTGAGTACCAAGCCACCACCAAATGGTGGTGTTGGCAAACCCTGAGGGAAATGGTTGTTCCCTCAGTCTCCTGTGGGGGAGACAAAGAGAGGTGGGGGCCCTCATGGGCCTACCAAGCCCTGAGACTGGTTAGGGTCAGTTGGAGGCTCCCGTGACCTGAGGGCAAGAATGTGTCCTGCAAGCTCATGCCTGATCCTGTGGGAAAAAGTGGGCCCCCTGGTAGCATGAGGCAAACACTCTACTCCAGGCCAGGGGTGACAACCGTGAAAGGCACTGCCACGCTGTCTTCCTAATGCAGACTGCAGTTCCCACTAGCCTGGAGGCTACCTCGTTGGCATTGTAAGATGCCCTTGCTTGGTGTCTCACCAGCTCAAGACCCTGAGTTGAAAGGCGATTGGCCTGCCTGCTTGCCTCACAGTCTGGCAAGGATGCTACGGGCTGACCCAGCGTTGCTCACAGGTGCCTACCATAGGATGCCTGGTGCGTCTGATGTGCAGCAATGTACAACATGATGCACGCCTCTGAGAAAACTCTATGACCCCAAATGTCGAACTTGGCTGATTCAGACTCTGGAGGACAGTCACGCACTGGACACCTATGCCCAGAGGGACAGTCCACGAGCTAGACCCCAGAAGGGTTAGGCATGGCTCCTGGAGATCCCAGGGGTGCACAATACCTGTGCTGGGCATCCCTCGGGGGTGGAGAGGGGGCAGAGGGATGGAGTCAGGCGTCTTTCGACACCTCCCCAAATGGCTGAGACCATGGAGATATGATCGTGGAGTCATGACTGTACTCCACGAGGAAAGACAGCGTTAGACATGCAGGATTGTGGACAGAAAAGTGGGACAATTGCTGCTCCCTCATCATCTCTGAAAGGAACTGCTGATAACGGGTGTAGTCAGCATTGGAAGAGAGGTAGATCAAGCAATCCTCTTCCTCAGAGGAGGAAGATGAAGAAGAAGAGGAGCTGGAATCGGGGGTGTCGGTGCCAGGGTTTCAGACTGGAAAATGGCCTCATCCATTATCCTCAGGTAGGTTGGCAAGACACTCGCAGAAGCCCTGAACTGCTTCCAGGTCAGTGGTCCCATACAACCAGAAATTCCTGGGAGAGGAGGAGGGATAGGTAGAGGAGGGTCATGAAGGACCAGGCCAGGTCCTCTACCAGGACTTTGAGAACGGACGGATGACCTACCCTGGAGGGAGGGATTGTGCATCTGATCCACCAAGGTATATCCAACCACACAGGGGCAATCTGGATGGTGCCCTTGGGGGAAACTACCAGGTGGGGAGGTCGGAGCCGTAGAGGTCCCACAGGGTGACTCCTATCCCCACCTACTGCAGACCCAGATGGTCCTGGAGTGGTAAGAGGACCCAAGTCAATACTGCAACTCTTGATAGAGCCTCCAGCCACTCTAGACACAGAGTGTGATGCCAACCAGAGCCTACTAACACTCACCTCACCTGAGAGGGCTCTGCCCCTTAGACTAAGCCTTGCAGTATTCCCAGCATGAGAAACCTGGAGCAAGGGGGACCTGGCACCTCCAGCAATGCCAGAATCCCTGTCAGCCCATTAATGGCACTGTAATCGGATTCAGCACAGTGGATGGTGCGAGAACCTGACCCGGTGAAGCAAATAACAGTGGGGCCACTCCCGGTTCAGGCATCCCCTCCAGCAACGGAATCGATACCAGAGACATCACCAGCACCATAAGCAGCATTATGGGACATGGGGAGGTGGCACTGTGACTAGCACCGGGCCGTGAAGAACTCCCAGATGATGACACAGCCGCAGAAGGCCTAGGGCTAGGCCCAGAGAGGTCTCTATCCTCGCCAGAACCGGGAAGCCGGTCAGGATCATCCTGATCTGTCACCCTCTGGGTCATCCGACCACGCAGAAGAAGAGGATGAGATCCGATGGCTGGCTGGCTCCAGAGAGCTCTCCTCTCTTGGTGCTGCATACGGCAACAGAAGGGAACCTGGGCGCACGGTCAGCAGTGCCCCGCTCACATGCAGCGGCCTTAGTGCCAGGAGCTGAAGTGGGGCCAGACCACAGCTCCAAGGGACCTACAGCACAGGCTCAGTGTATAGGTTCAACGCTATCAGGGGCATCCAGACTGGAGTGGGAGGGGTGCGCAACTGGCCCCTTGCGGGAGCTGGCTGTTCCATATACCCCTCTCCCAGGACACCCATCTCGTTAGGATGAGGACTAGTGGAGGCCTGGTCTCCCTTGGTACATACAGTACTGGGGTAGGGTTTAGGGGAAGAGCCCAGGGACCTTACCTTCAAATCCCATGGTTGACACCGGCCTTCAAAGGTGGGGGTCCTATTCCCACCTTATTGCACTAATTTAGAGGGTGCAGAGGTCCACAGAAAAGCAGGCATTGCAATGATCCATGTCGTGGTCCAATCCAAGGCAGGTACAACACCGATAATGGCGATCCCGAACGGACATATTTCTTCCAAAAGGACACAGATTCAGATGGGGAGAATCCTTTTTCTTTCCAGTCTTCTTCAACTTCTAAGGTCCCTTGGAACTGGACATGATCGACTTCATGGAAAATAAAGAAAATAAGCAAAAAAAGAACTTAGTGCCCTACTAGGGAAAGAGCGACAGAAAAGACGATGGGACGTCAAATAAACTACATGGCATCGAGTTTGTGGTGACAAACAGGGCTGTGATGCATTTGAAAATCACAGAAGGCTCCCCCAGAGTACATTCCTCAATGGTGAGAAGAACTGAACTGAGGAGGAGGGCCTAGCATTGGTTATTGGCCAGTTCATGAGCGCCACGTTATATATCTGGCTCGCAGGCAGCGCCATTCCTGACTATTAGTCCCCTTCCTCCAAAGCTTTAAAGGCATATGCTCCCGTGGGATCCTAGGGCCTAAGACCCAACAGTGATGAATGGTGACAATTGATTCTTGGAAGATCACTGGAGTTACAGGACTGAGAGTTCCAGGGAGTCAAGATAGGTCATCTGCTCTCGCATTTCCCAGTAAGAATGGGCTAATGCCACAGGACAGGGAAAAAAAAATATATAACATAATTTGAGGACTGATAGACAAGACCTGCTTCTCCCTGCATCTATGGGAGTGCACCCTGTGTGGAATCCAGTGTATTAATCCAAAATAAGATGCATTTCCCCTCTACACACACACAGCATCTACTCAGTGGAGAAGGAATGGATAGTGGCCAGGGCACATGTTGCATTTAGGAACAAACAGGGATATACCCTCGAGGATATATATCCCAGGCAGGAAGAAAGAGAACAACAGAAAAGTGGAAGGAAGGGTCCACCTACCCATTCCAGAAAGAAAAAAAAAAACAAAGATAAACAGATTATTTTGGGATTGGTTGGGGGCTGGGCCACAAGTGACCTGCCACTCCCCATCTTTTTTTTTTGTTTTGGTGAGGGCTGGCACCGGGTTGCTCAACCCTCTTTTTTTTTGTCCACATAAGAGCCATGGCGATGGAAACTGACAGGCTGACAGTACCCACAGAGTAAGTTGCCCGAGGCCCTGGTTCTCACCTGAGTGTGGGATGGTGGTTTAGCATGTGACTCAATGGTGAAGATATTCTGGAAGATCAACAATTACAGTAAGTACTTAATTTTTGTATCTTCCAAGAATCAGTCTTCGCCACTGATTCAAGTTGATGGGTCAGTACCAAGCTTCCCAAAACAGTGAGGAGCTGGCTCACCTTGAAGGCAGAACTGCCTTCAGCCCTCTGTATGGGGGAGGACACCTAAGGGCAGGGGTCCTTCTGGTACGACCCGAGATCAGTCAATGTCAGGAGGAGGCTCTTGTGGCACAGGAGCAGGAGGGCACCCAGATAGCTCTTGTCTGCTCCTTACAGAAAAGAAATTAAGCTCCTTGGAATGGTGGGTTAAGCACCTTTCGCCAGGCTCGAGGGGGCAGTTGTGAAAGGCAAAGCCATACCTTCTGCCAAATGCAAACTGCAGTTCCCACCAGCTTGGAGGCCACCTCACTGGCATATGATGCCCTTGACTGGTGCCTCATCAACTCCAGGCCCTTAGCAGAAAGGTAAGTGGCCTGTCCAACTAACTCTGGGTGTGACATGGCAGCTAGGAACTGACCGAGCTCAGATTGTTGTAAGCGGTTTGATGTGCCACAACGCACATCATAGTGTGAGTCAAAGTAAACACCTTCCTTCCTTGGGCATCTGACTGTAGAGTCCACCTCAGTAGGTCAGTCACGTGCCAGGCGCGGAGGCCCTGCTAGGGTCTGCAGGATCTCAATTCCTGAAGTGGGAATGAGACACTGCCCTTGCAGAACACTCAGGTACACAGTACCTTAGCTGGACATCCCTCGAGGCTGAAGGGCATGAGAAGGGATGTCTCCAGACTGCACTTGAACACTCCTTGAAGGCTCTAGACCAGGGAAGAATGACATAAATTGCAATACTGAAATCTCCTAGGAGTTCCAGCTGCAAGGCCCTGGTACTGGGACTAACAATGGTGCCCAAATCAAGTGCATGCAACATGTCCACCAGGAATCTCTGGTACAGGGAGTACTCAGAGGCCGAGAACATATGCAGGGATGAGTCCATGCCCTCAAAGGAGGATGCTGATGGAGAGGAGGTGCTACATGTGGAAAAAGGTAATGTTAAGGGGCCACGTTGGAAGTGAATCCAGTTGGCAAGACTATGGTATTGGTACAAGGCACCAGCTGCCCTTCTGTCTTCACTCCAGGTGACTGGCCCCAGAAGCACATGATTCCTGGAAATTCAGGCAAAGACAAAAGAAGGAAGCATGAGTCAGGGGCTCTAGGACCTATGGCTGGCCTGCGGGGATGTTCAGGGGACCTGAACTGAGTGGAGGCCTCGCCGGACCACCCGACCAAGGTCAACCTACAGAAGAGGAAAAACCAGGTTGGTGCATGGGGGGATACCCTGAGGTGAGGAGAGCAGAAAAGTACAGTTACGTAAGAACTTACCATAACAGCAGATCTTCGAGAGAGGCTCTTGCAGTAGGTAATTACATATAGGACTGACGCCAGCCGGCGGCAGGACCCCACGGAAAAATTTCTAGCTAGCAGTTCATGGGACCGCCTCATTGTGGGTGACCGGCATCAGACGATGTCGGTATAAAGGGGCGGTCCCATACGCCTGCCTTCCAGTTCTTTCCCGCCACAGGCCTGGAAGGCCTGGACGAGAGAGAAGCAGATATTTCCCTCAATGGAAAAGGAGCTGAAAAAGCCTAAGGGGAAGGAGGGTGGGAAGGTATTACCTACTGCAAGAGCCTCTCTTGAAGATCTACTGTTACGGTAAGTTCTTACGTAACTGTACTATCTTACTTCGAGAGGGCTCTTGCAGTAGGTAATTACATATAGGACAGAATCCCAAGCAGTCTGGAACAAATGAAAGGCACCGGGAGGAGAAACTGCTCCAAGAAGTAGCAAAAGAAACCTTGCAAGCCTCAAGAAAGGAGGCCTTGCAAGACCGCTAACCCGAAGCCTGCTCTGCGGTGAGAGGCAATGTCCAAACTGTAATGTTTAGTAAAGGTATGGACGGAAGTCCAAGTGGCGGCAGCACAGATGTCTGCCGCAGACACGTTCTTGAAACAAGCCGCAGAGGCTGCTACTCCATGAGTGGAATGACCTCTGACTTGACCCGGAAGGGTCTTGTTTTACTTGTCATAACAGAAAGTGATGCAATGGGCCAACCATTTTGATAGGCATTGCTTAGGAACAGCATTGCCTTCCCTTTTGTGAGCAAAAGGGACGAACAACTGATCAGTCTTTCTGAGATCCTTCGTCCTATCGGTGTAGTATCTCAGAATCCTATGAACATCCATGGTATGGAGCAAGTATTCTCCTTAGTTGGAGTACTGCGTGAAAAAGGCAGGTAATTCAATAGACTGATTTAAGGTAGATTCCGCTACCACCTTCGGGAGGAACTTAGGATTTGTGCGAAGAGCTACTCGTTCTTTGTGAAAAATCAGATAAGGATTTTGCACATCAGGGGCCTGGAGCTCGGAATTCTGCGGTAGCAGTAATGGCCACCAAGAAGAGTGTCTTCCAGATAAAACTTCAAGTCTCATGGAAGCCGCAGGCTCAAAGGGAGGAAGGGTAAGTTTCTCGAGGACAAAGTTTAAGTCCCAAGGGGGAGCCAGAGTCCGGACAGGAGGCCTGAGATGAAGGACCCCTCTGAGAAAAGTTTTGGATACTTCCAGTTGAGCAAATGCCTTATCAGTGAAAGGGACATGGTAGGGTGAAATAGCCGCCATATGGACTTTCAAAGAGAAATGCCTGAGACCCATGTCGAAAAGATGTAGGTAATCAAGCAGAACGGTCAGAGGACAGGAAAAGGGCTCCACGTTCCTGGACGTAGCCCAGATGGAAAATCTTTTCCATTTCATGGCGTAGGTGGACCTAGTGGGGGTTTTCTAGCCTCCACTAGAATCTCAGCCACCTTAAGAGAGACATCAAAGCGAGATTGGGCTAGGTCTGCAGGAGCCATGCATGAAGTTGAAGGGACTTGAGTCCCGGATGGATCGGGGTCCCCTCTGAGTATTGTTGTAGAAGAGAGAACCAGATTTGCCTGGGCCAGAAAGGAGCGATCAGAATCATTCTCGCTCCTTCCAAAGCAAGTTTCTGCAACACACGAGGGACCAGAGGGATTGGGGGAAAAGTATAGACGAATCTGTCCTTCCAGTTTAGAGATAGAGCGTCGCTCCAGAAAGCGCCTCACTCTGGAGCAAGCGAGCAAAATGTTGGAAGCGTTGCGTTTTGGGAGGAAGCGAACAGGTCTATCTGAGGAGTCCCCCAAATCTGGAAGATGCTTTTTAGAACTTTTTTGTCCAGTTCCCACTCGTGTGGCAGAGCCGATGAACGATTTAGCCTGTCTGCCAGGACACTGTCGACTCCCGGAACATGGATCACCGTGAGGTGAAGGTTGTGAAGCGTTGCCCATTCCCAAACCCTCATCGTTTCCCTGCACAGCGGGTAGGACCGAGTCCTTCCCTGCTTGTTGATGTACCACACCACGCACATGTTGTCTGTTTGGACAGCTAGGTGACCGGGAAAGATGTATTGGTGAAGGGCCTGGAGAGCATACAGCACTGCTCGAAGCTCGAGCACGTTGATGTGGAGAACTAACTCCAATTTTGACCATAAGCCCTGGGTTCGGTGAGGACCCAGATGGGCTCCCCAACCTTCGCCTGAAGCGTCCATGGTCAGAGTCTGATCGGGGGGAGGATGAAAAAAGGGGACCCTCGGAATAGGTTCTCTCAAACCATCCACCATTGTAAGTCTCTTATCATCGGCAAGATCAGTACCAGATGATCTAGGTCATCTACCAGTTGATCCCACTGAGAGCTGAGAGTCCACTGAGTGATTCTCATGTGGAGGCGCGCGTGTGGAACCGTCGGGATGGCCGCCGCCATAAGCCCCAGGAGACGGAGCACCGACCTCGCCGGGACCCTCCTGTGTTCCGATAGAAGGGAAATCTGGAACTGGAGGGAGGCCCCCCCTGTACGGAGGCAGGAAGGCCCTGCACATTGTCGTATCGAGGATTGCCTCTATGAACTGGAGTCTCTGAGAAGGATCCAGGTGAGACTTGGAATGGTTGATGGTGATACCCAGGCCAGTGAAAACCTGTTGGGTGAGGGAGAGGAAATGCAGGAGTTCCTCCCTGGACGGGGCTGCCAGGAGCCAGTCGTCCAGGTAGGGGAAAACCTGAACTCCGAGAAATGCACGGTGGGCTGCTACCACCGCCAGGCATTTGGTAAAGACTTGGGAGCCAAGGAAGACCAAAAGGAGTGCCGGGTGGTAGTGATCCCCCTGGAGCATAAACCTGAGGTACTTTTGGTGCGAAGGCGAATGGGGATGTGCAGGTACGCATCCTGCATATCCAGTGCACAAAGCCATTGGCCGGCGAAGCAGGGCAAGAGGTCTGAAGGAGAGCATTCTGAACCTCTTGTATTCCACATATAGGTTCAGGGAGCTGAGATCGAGAATGGTCTGAGATCTCCCGTCTTCTTTGAACAAGGAAGAAATGAGGAATAGTACCTCGTCCCATGAAGGTGAGGGCCAGGCTCTGTAACCTGCTTAGCTCAAGGAGGCGAAGATTTCTTCCTTGACCAAGGAAGATGGTCCCTTGAGTAAGAGGAGTTCAGAGGGGTGGATGGAGGTTTTGCAGAAACTCTATGGAGTGCCCCTCTGCTATGATCTGAAGCACCCATGAATCCAATGTTATCCTCTCCCAGCCCGGAAGGTGGAGGGAGAATCTCCCTCCTACTGGTTCCTCCAGGGTGTCCAGAGGAGGTGGGAGAGGGAAAGAGTCAGGTGGTGTGAGGCAGCGCCGCAGCTGGGGCACCCGCTGCTTTTTTGGGTGGCGGGGGCCTGGCAGCTGTGGGGGCCCCGACGTTTAGTGGCCCGCCTTCCCTGAGGTTTCGCTTGAGGCCGGCTGCATCTGCGAAAGGGACGGCACTGTGGGGGATGGGGACGGTACATTGAATCAACAGATTTAAGGGCCGTCCCCTTCTCCTGCAAGTCAGTGATGGTGTCCTTGACATCACCACCGAAAAGCACAGAACCTCTGAAAGGTGCTTCTTGAATTGCTGACTGCACCTCCGGGACCAGACCTGACACGCACGGGCCATGCATGGCGCCAAAGACTTACGGTGACGCATGAACTCCGTCTCACGGTGTCACCGCGCCGTAGATCATCCTCGAATATGATGACTGGCCAAGCAGGCAGAACGGACCAGGTCGGCTAACTCTGCTTGACTTGGGAGTCAGGCAAGGAGTCAATCTTGGATTCCGCCTGGGTAAGGACAGCCTTCTGGTAATCCCCCATATGTGCTACATAATTCAGGGCCCTAATCCCCAGTGTGGAAGAAGCATAGATCTTCCTTCCATACTGATCCAGAAGGCGAGATTCCTTATCTGGGGGAGATGAGCTCAAATGTTTTGGGTGTGCTGACCGGCCAGGAGCGGCGCTAATCACAACCGAGTCTGCACGGGGGTGACAGTCTAAAAAGTTTACACCCTCTGGAGCCTGGTATAGCCTGTCAGACTTCCGAGGAAGTGGGGCTAAAGCGGACGGTTGTTTCCAAATAGTGGAAACAAGGTGGGTGTGAGGCTCGATCCCGGGTGGCACTAGAGTAGGAGCCATAAGGGGCAAGTCCAGATGTTCGGCAAGTTTAACCCGCTGAGGATCTGGCTCTAAGGAACGCCACTGATGGACTTCCTGGATCTTCCTGAGCAACTCCGTGAAGGAAGGATCCTCCGGAGGAGACTTCGGAGGAGTCCTTGGCCGGAGAGCGTGGCTCGTCGTCTTTCTTGGAACAGCCATCGGAGGCATCCGAGGAGTCCCACAGAGAAGAAGAAGAGGAATTCGAAACAGAGTAAGACTCCCTGGCCCATCTAGGGGGAGGAACGGGTTCCTTAGGGGGGGATCCCCGGACGCATGTCCTGCCCCTCTCTGGATCCCAAGGGCAGAGCCCGGGAATCCGGAGGCGGAGAGGGAGTGTGCTGTTTGGGGCATACGGGAGCTGGGGGAGGCACCATCGCCGTAAGATGGCTCTTAACTTCCTGGGTGAGCTGTGCCTTGGCCTCAGCCCACCAGGAGGCCAGAGTCTCCTGGAGATCCACCGGCGGCCTAGTGGGCGTTGTAGGAGGAGGGGGGATAGTTGTACAGATGAAATCCGTAAGGACAGTATCCGTAACCCGGCTGCGGGTATACTGGAGTTGGGTATTGCGGCGTTGGGTACTGTGGCGTCGGTGCCGGGTACTGCGGCACAGGATACTGTGGACCTGGGAAAACCGGCGTCGGATAAGACGGCGGATACCCAAGCACCGGAGGAGCTGCCGGAGCAGACGGCCCAGTCAGGAACTCCACGGGTGGATCGACCGTGATAGGCCCGTGGGGTGGAGGGCCCGATGGAAGAGGAATATCCCCTGCTGACGTCGGAGGGGCCGGCGTCGGAACCAGTGTCAGCGAGGCCGGTGTCGCAGCCGGCGTTGTGTAGGAAGAGGATTAGACGGTGGCCCAGGATCCAGAGCCTCGCCCGGGGACAGAGGGAAAAATCCCCGGGGTCAGGCAGGCGGGACTCGGGCTCCCCGGACGGCAGCGAGGGCTGCGGGGAACCTGGAATGACAGACAGTGCAGGGTCTGCCGTAGGCCCCGAGGCCCGGTGCACGTCGGAGGAGCCGACGTGCGACTTAGGGGCCGAGCCCCGACGGATGCCAGAGGAGCCGGTGTCCGACTTCGGGGGTCCCTCGTTGGAGACAGGCAGAGGATGTGAAGAGGCCCGGTCCAATGGAGACGCTACCGTGCGTTGCCCCGAAGGGTCGGGCGTCTTAGTGGCCTTCTCCTCCGACATCCAGCTTATGGGAGGCACCCGCACCAGTAGGCCGCAAGCCTGCGGTGGTACTGGGGGCTGAAGCCTCCTTTTGCCTGGAGGCACCCGGCCCGGCTTCGAGCGAACCCGGCGGGCAGGCGGCGTCTCCTCAAAAGCCTTGGAGGCTGCCGTCGGGCGATCCCCCGGAGGGGACGTTACCTTGGCCGCAGCTCCGGCCGGAGTCGCGGAGGAGGAGGCCTTCTCCCAGTGCATTTCTTTGTCATGCTTCTTGTGTCCTTCAGGGGAGGTCGACGCCTGCCGAAGCTTCTTCAACTCCTTCTCCATCACGGACATCTTCTTCTTGAGGAGATGGGCTTCGAGAGACTGCTGGCGTCGTCTGCGGCAGGCCGCGTTGAAATGAAGGCAGTGCGGACACTTGTTGACCGCGTGGTCGGGGCCTAAACAGAAAAGGCAGAGGGAGTGACCGTCTTTGTGAGGCAGTTGGGCGCCGCACAAGTCGCACTTATTTTTGAAAGGGACGACATATACCGACGTTCACCTGACGAAGAAAAAACAAAATACTGATACTTTTCGGAAAAACCAATGAAGCAACAGGACTGAGCGATATGAACTTCACCGCGAGGCACTGCACGAGCTGACGGCAGGAAAGAACTGGAAGGCGGGCATATGGGACCGCCCCCCTTTATACCGACGTCGTCTGACGCCGGTCACCTGACGTGGGGGTGGTCCCCGCCAGGGACTGCTAGCTAGAAATTTTTCTGTGGGGTCCTGCCACCGGCCGGCGTCAGTCCTATATGTAATTACCTACTGCAAGAGCCCTCTCAAAGTAAGATCATACAATCCCTTCGGGACAGCTCTGGTCCTTACCGGTGGCGGCTCGACACATGGGTCTGGTAAGAACTCCACCACCCAGCCATCCTCCAGTCCCAAGTCGGTGCTGCCACTGACACCAGGCCCAGGGACTGATCTAAAAGTGGGTTCCCCCCTCCAGCACAGTGGCTAGCACCACCCATTGTTTTGGGCCCAATAACGGGTTTGATGCTGAACGTGGGACCATCCCAACCTTCAGTGCTATGAGCGGTATCAGGAACCAGCCAGGTGCCACGAATGGCACCAGGACCAGGGATGCCATAGGCACAGTGCCTGGTGTTGGGCCCTGCACCACCACTACCACAACTACCACCAATGCTGTACCCATCACCGGGTGTGCCATCGATCCCACCTCTGCAGCCACAAGGACAGCTCCTGGAAGAGACCATCACCATCACTTAGGCAACCTTGTGCTGCACAGCCATGGTGCTGGTCCCTCTCCCGACACTGTGAACAGTATCAGGAGGGAAGCCAACATCATGGGCGGCATCACCCTGCTCACTGGCACCACAAACAATGTCAGGAGCTGGGGTGGTACAAGACCACAACATAGAGATGTCCACCAATGTAGACTGAAAGTATAGCTTTGGCCTTACCACCAGTGATGTCTGCTGTCCAGGACAGTCAGACTGAGGGGTCGAGTCGGCCTATCAGGATGGAGCCAGCTGTCCACTTAGACTTCTGGCCTCTGATGCCTGGAGTGAGGCGAGGTCGAGGAGGACCCTGTGATCCCTCATTGCCACAGGTGCTGGGAAGCTGCCTGGGGGAAGGCCGAGAGACTGTGCCTTGGCCTTAGGTGTGCAATGCCTGCCTCCAAAAGTGGGAACTGGGCGACTGCAGTTCATTGCACAGATCTCTAAGGTACAGCAGTCCATAGAGAAGCAGTAATCATACACATCCATGCCATTAAAGGAGCCAAGGCTGATCCGGAAATGCTAATGCTGCTCTGTCGCTGTGATGGGTTTCCTCACAGGGCAAATACACACGATGGGAGGCTGACAATGTTTCTTCAGCTTTTAGCCCCTTCATCTCTTTTTCAGTTTTTGACATCATGGAAAATAATAAAGAAGAAAAACGGTATTGAAAACTAGAAACTTTGGGCGGTGTTGCAGTTGAACTTCAGCAACAACGGTCAGTGAATTGAGGCGCTGTCACTTGCATGGTGTGCACATGACAGCGTGAAAAACAGAACTGAGGTGCGTGAGGCAGCCAGCGACCATTATTGAGGTGTGCAGGCTCTTTCACTACCTGATGTCAACTCCCTCCTGCAAAACATATGCTCCCATGGGGTCCTACTGCCTTTGGCCTCGGATCCATTGGCGTGAATCAATGGTGAAGCTTGATTCTTGAAAGATCTAAATGAATCGGGGCGGACAGTATACCCTAGCGGTTAAAGTAACAAGTTGTGAATGAGTCTGGTACATCCAGCAGACCTGGGTTTAATTCCCACAACCTCCACTTGCATATTGCATTGACTTGAGCAAGTCATTCAACTCCCCAGGGTTCCCGGGTTGCCTCTAAAAAAAGGCCTTAGGCCAAGTGGGTCTTACCCAGTTACCAAAAGCATTTAAAAAAATCCACATTCATAGAATCTGTTTTTTTTATTTGTTAAGTAAAAAAGATTTGAGTAATTGACTCTTCACTCTAATCATGACACCGTAAAAGGGGTGAGGGTTATTGTTACTAAATATTTTTCAAATGTTCACTGATGTGGCATTTGTAACATATGAACAATATAATGTGTACTGTGTATTAAAAGACAGCATTTTTTTAAAAGCCAGTTTATTTTCTTTACCATTGCTGATTTACAGTACAAATAATCACCTGGTGTATACACAAAAACTACTTAAGAGACTTTTGTTTCACATAAAATACAGAATGGTTATATATATATATATATATATATATATATATATATATTATATATATATATATATATATTTATACTCTTGTCCTTAAAAACTAATTTGTTTTGCACATTGGCAAGTACTTTTCCCCAGACATATGCAAGGAATGGAGCTTATAGACTACATGTGTCATCTGCAAATATATATATATATATATATATATATATATATATATAGATAGATATATAGATAGATATATAGATAGATATATATATTTAAAGAAATATAGTTTTGTTTACTGTGTCCCCCCAACTAGGTTGTCATGAAAATACGGGTAACCTGCTAATGCAATTCAGTGTTTGTTGAAATGTTGGCAAGAGTCTATAAAAAGGATGTTTGTCGTCAATTTTGTTTTTTTTGGGGGGGGAGGGGCGAGAACTTTGTTTCCATGTAATTAAAATGGTTTTGCTTTACACATTGCTAAGAGACATTACACAATGTTTGTGCACCTGGTAACAACTCTTGATTCTCCCCCCCCCCCTTTTTCCAATACCATGGTACTTAAAAACATGAAATGAGCAAATAGTATGTTTAATTACACAATAAATGCAAAATCCAGGGGCATACGATTTTTTTCTAGTAATCGATTATTTCTTGTTAAATAAAAACATTTATTAGACTGTCTACTGACCATACAATCAAGACATGAAAGGCACTAGAAACAGACAAATATATCTCTCAAGGAGCTTTTGTTTTTAAAACTACTTTTCTCTTGAAATTTACAAATCTTGATGTCTGTGTTTTTCTTGCACATCATTATTTTGAAAAATAAAGGTAGGAAATACTTAGAAAAATCACTTTACAACAGAATGTTTTTTGCACTTTTGACACTTACATAGGAGATTGTATTAAAAAGAAAAAAAAGAGATTACTGCCAACCCTTTCTGCTAATTCTTTTTTTTTTATTTTGCCACATCAGTTTAACACCAGAAAGAACTTTTGATTCACCCCATCCCTGTATTCATAAACTTGTCATGCAGACAAATGCTAGAAAATGGCTTTCAGCCAATCTTTGGGGCAAGAGATATGAAAAGTCACCCCCCTATGGAAACAATACATTTTTCCCAAACTGTAAAGACCATAAGTTATGATACAGAAGAAGAAATGAAAGTTGTTGCTCTCATTCATAAAAGAACCAAGGTTACGGGTAGTGTGGAATCCTGCTGTATGATCACACAGCTCATTAATTTAGTTTTTGTGTATGTCCAAAGCAAGTCCCTTGGAGAAAAATTGAACAAAATCACAGTGCTGACCAGGTAGTGGGCAGGTAAAGTCAAAATGAATGTTAAAGGATTAGAACATATTCTTTATGGCATCTTCTCTTGATGAGTTCTTAGCACTTTGGACAATCTTTTTTTTTTTTTTTTATAAGAGTTCCTCAGTTGTTATGTGCCATTTGGCACTCTGCTGTATTTAAATGGATACCACCCTGGCCAGAAAATGGGCAACTGGTAAGAGTGCGGCACAGTCCCTTGAACATTCTTTTCAAAGTACTGGAAGGCCTTGAACCACCATACCCTGGATAGGAAGTTATTCTGAGAGGCTTCTTTCAGCATCTGCAAGGTTTAAAAAAAAACAAAAGTCACTTTCTTTTTAACAATGACTGTTTATACAGAGCAGTCGGTTCAGATCCCTATATTTACTACCATTGCTATTCTTACAAATGTTCTTTGTGTTGCTTTATGAATAGCACAATTCTAATACAGTAAACTGCAGTGATATGAATAGATTTGTTCTTACATGAGGAAATCGTGTTATGATGGCCTTATCCTTCCTTGAAAAGGTTATGGTTAGTACAATGTAGTTCATTTTGAACATCATTTTTTTTAAACATTTCAATTTTCTGGTCTTTCACTGTTCTCCACTGTATCCACCCAACGTAGAAGGGACAGATTTCACCATGGCTGGTGGCAGTGTGTCTCATGAAACTAAATGAGCAGGGCCTGGTATCAACGTCTCCATGCCCTCCTACTGATGAGCCCCTCTCTTACAAACATTAATGGAAAGATGTGGTCAGGACTAAAGGGAATTTCTTTTAAAACAGTTTCCATCCCTCTGGATCACCAAGGTGCAGCTATTCATGGTGAGCACAACCTCCCCAGAGAGGAAAGTGTCTCAATGGGACTGCCTCTCTAACTCCTGCTTCAGCTGGTTAGGACCTCAGGCAGCCTCATTCTGTGACCTCTCATATTATAGATTCTTGGCAAAAAAAAACTTTGTTAATGCATCAGTTAGGATTCCACCATCAAAAGTTTGGAAATGTGATGTTAGGGTTTCCAGCACTAACGCACCACATTCACCCTCCACGCACCGACAGGTGTTGGTGGTGTGTCTTGGTACTTGTCAGCCCTAACACTCATCCCAGTCCATGTGTAAGGAAGCCAAGATGTTACAGTATAGGAGAATGGGGTGAGCATTAGGGCTAACAACCCCAAGACACCCCCAATGCCTGCTGGTGCGTGGTAGTGGGTGTGGGGTTTTAGGGTTGGAAACCCTAACATCACATTTCCAAACTTTCTGTGGTGGAACCCTAACTGATATATTACCAAAGTTTTTTGTGAAGAATTTCCTTACTTTTTGAGAAAGTATAATCAAAGCCTTTTTTGCTTGTGGGAGAGCGAGGTCCTCTGGGCCCCACGCTCCCAATCATCAATAATTCTTGACAGATCCCACCATTCCATAAGTGCTATACATATCTGCATGTGAGCGCACAGGGCCTCTGGGCCCTGAGCTCCCACACCATAGTGCTATAATGTTATACGTATTTGCGTGTAGGAGCACAGGCCCGCTCCCATCACTCCTTAATGGGAACCATATTTATATGGCAGAGCACAGCATCCATGCATAATTTTTCCATCCCATAGTATACAGCGCGAAAGAAACACCTCACACTGTAGTCTTATCCTATGGGAAATAGAGCAAAATTGAAACCTGCAGAATGAAACAGCAAAGTAACATATTTCCATCAAACCACCAAAAGGCACATCACTGAGGCAAGCCCTTTCTACCCTCAAAATATCAGGCCAAAATTGTAAACTGTTTCTTCAGAGTGAGGTGACAAAGAAATGACTGTGTAGACCTCCCATTACAGTGGAATAGTATGGGAAATGAAGCAAAATGTAAAGTCACAGAATTGCAGAGCAAAGTAATATATTTTCACCAAACCTGTAAAAGGCACATCTGTGAGGCAAGCCCTTTGTACACTGAACATTTCAGCCCAAAATTGCAAACTGTTTCTTTGTTATGAAGTGACAAAGAAACACCTGTTTTGCAAATTGTGAAACAAAAATCCATTTTCGAACTCTTGTATTTTCGCAAACTGCGAAAAAGGTTGTGTTCTGCAGTAAAACTTTTCCAGGATTTGTGGTAAAAGACCTGCAGATAAAATCAAGACATTTCTGGGCATTATTTTTAAAAACGAACCCAGAATCCAATTCCTTAGGTCCTGACTAGGTAAATACAAGTGTTGGTGTTTACCAACAGGCAGTATTTTTTATCAGTTTAATTTTGCTTGTCTCACTAACTGAAAACAAGATGGCAGAATCTCAACAAAACTTTCTGCATTTGTTGCAAAACAAAAACTCCAACACATTCGCGGCAAAAAAAGTTGTTTCAAGTAGGACATCTAACTTTTCCCATAGCAAAATAGTGGGGAATTTTAAAATGTAATAACTTTTGAATGTATTAATATTTTTTCACCAAACCTTCAAAAGGCACACCTGTGACCCAAACCCCCATATACCCTAAATACTTCAGACCAAACTCCCATGGCATTTCTGTGAAACGCGGTGATAAAGAATTTGACAGAAAAATTGTAATTTTCAAATGTTTTGACATTCCATATCTCTGCACCTGCACATTCAACCAGAACAAAACTTGTCAAATCCAGAAATTTTTGGTCCCTATTGGCACATGTAAATTTCATGTGAATCAGTCGAACAGTTGCAAAGTTATTAAACTGCAGAATTTTGGGTTTAACATAGAAGTGACCATTGAACCTTAACTACAGGGGCACGACTGCACCCCTATAATATACTCCTTGAATTCCAGTCCTACATCCGCACATAAATTCTTGTCACTGAGCATACTGTAAAATAATAGTAAGTCACCTCTTTCTCGTTTGTTCCAAACTATACAATCCTAAGGATTCTAATTTTTTTTTTTTTTTTTTATAATCCTGTCCCTCTAAACCTTACATACATTTGGTTAATCTCTGTTGTACTTTTTCTAATGTTCTCATTTGCCCCTTGCATGCGGGAGACTGTGAGTAGTAGTCCAGATGAGACATAATGGAGGATCTATACAAAGGCATAAGAACTTCCCTATGTCTACTACAAAAGTTTCTTTTGATGTTACCCAAGGTTCAAAGTGCTTTGCTACTGATACGCTTATTCTGTAAGGAGAAAGACCGGTCGGGCTGCATAATAACCCCCAGGATTCTTTCCTGTGTTACACTAGCCAAAGGAGTTTTACCCAAATAATACTGTTTTCTGGTATGTTGTTTACCACAGTGCACAACGCAACATTTATCTGTATTGAAATTCATGCCCTATGTGTCTGCCCAGTTTTGTATTTTGTCTAGATATTTTTGTATTGTAGTCGTGTCTTCATCAGTTAATGCTGGTCCCCCCATTTTTGTGTCATCAGCAAACTTAGTTATGCTGCTTTTAATTCCAACATGTAAATCAGATATGTACAATGTAAATAAAATACGCTCCAAAACTGAACCCTGAGGCATTCCACTTGTAACTTTAATGCTATTAGAAATATAATTGCCTATTCTTACAACCTGTGTTCTCCCATCCAGCCATTCCCCAATCCACTTTACTAGCCTGGTATCCAAGTTCATCCATCCCACTTTCCTTATTAGCCTCCCATGTGGTACTTGATTGAAGGCCTTAGTACAATCAAGCTAAATCACATCACTAGGTATATTTAAATCCAGTAACTCTCTAACTGGGTTATAGAAGGCAATTTGATTTGTAACACAATCTTTTTTCAACAAATCCATAGAGTACGGGCTATAGTCCCCTCACTGGTCATTATGTCTGTGATATGATTTTTTTCAATATTTGTTTCCATTATTTTACTGGTGTTACGCTTACAGGTCTATCAATTAGATGGTTGATCCTTACTTCCTTTCTTGAGTATCGTTATCACAATGGCATGCTTCTGATCTGATGGTACTTCTCCCTTCAAAAAGGATGATATAAACATATTGCACACTGGCTTACAGATAAAATCAGCTATTTTTTGCAGCGAATAGGGGCTTAAGTTTTTACTCCATGGTGATTTATAGGGGTCTAACTTCTTGATTTCATCTCTAATCTTGTCAACTGTAAGAAGATTCTTTACCCTAATATATGCATTTGTGTAATGCCGTTTGCGAGACCGTGTTGGCATCCGTATTGAAAACTGAGGCAAAATAGTCATTAAGCACATTGGCCATATCTTTGGATGTATCAGCTATACTTCCATTATGTATCAATGGGCAACGGAAAGAGCATTTCCTTTCAATGAGTTTACGTAACCACTGAATTGTTTGATGTTTTCTGAATTTCTTACCAAATAGTGGTCATAGGTTCTCTTACTCTTTCTTATAGAATACCTGTATATTTTAACCATTTCTTTATATCTGGTCATCTCTGTCTCACTGTTATCTTTTATCCAGAATTACTCACTTCAGTTTTATTGCAGGTTGTCTAAATCCAGGTTTAATATTACAACATTACAAATGTTGGCAGCTGTATAGTAAAAATAGCAGTTACTTAAGAACTTAGCGTAACAGCAGATCTTCGAGAGAGATTCCTGCAGTAGGTCTTCACATATAGGACTGCACCACCTGGCATCAGGTTCCAACGGCAAACCTGTAGCTAGCAATCATCAGTGGGGACCGCCCCTGGCGTCAGGTGACGCGACGTTAGCCTGACTATAAAAGGGGCAGTCCAGCACCTGCCCTCCAGTTCTTTTCCACCGAAGACCTAAAGAAAGGTAAGTAGAAAGGAAGGAGTAACAACTCCTGGGACATTGTGCCCTCTCCAGTCCTGTGGGCTAGGCAAGAAGGAAAGGAAAGATTTCCAGGAGCTGGAAGAAGGTGGGTGGGAAACTACACCTACTGCAGGAACCTCTCGAAGATCTGTTACGGTAAGTTCTTACGCAACTGCTATATCTTACTTCGAGAGGGTACCTGCAGTAGGTCTTCATGTATAGGACTGAATACCAAGCAGTCTAAAGAGAAGGAGTCGGAGACGAGGTTCCGTGAGGAGGAAAATATCCGCCAACTGAGGTTCTGCCTTAGGATAGAAGACCTTGCAAAACAGCAAGGCCGAAACCAGTTCTACGCCTAGAAGCAATGTCCAGACTGTAGTGTTTAGTGAAGGTGTGGACAGAAGACCAAGTGGCCACTGCACATATCTCTGCAGTCGACACATTCCTGAAAAAAGCGGTAGAAGTGGCCACACTTCTGGTGGAGTGGCCTTTAACCACCCCCAGAATGGTCTTTCCCTGTTTCTGGTAAGTGTAGTGAATACAGCTAGCCAGCCACCTAGAGATAGTCTGCTTTGAGATGGCCTTGCCCTGGCACTGGGGGGCAAAGGCCACAAAAAGTTGGTTCGCTTTACGAACCTCCTCTCCTTAGTCCGGGAGGTATAATACTTCAGGATCCGGTGTACATCCAAAGTGTGCAACAGATATTCCTCCCCCTGTTGGAATGTTGAGGTTACTAGACCAGCAGTTCGACACTCTGGTTGAGAGTTGACTCCGAAACCACTTTCAGAAGAAAGGAAGCATTAGTCCTAAGGACCACCCAGTCCTTGTGAAAAATCAAATAAGGCTCTCTGCACACAAAGGTCTGAAGCTCCGAAACTCTTTGAGCTTAAGTAACCGCAACTAAAAATAAAGTCTTCCAGGACAGGAAGCGTTTATCACAACTTGCTGCCGGTTCAAAAGGGGGTAACGTAAGTTTCTCTAACATAAAACTGAGATCCCAGGGAGGACAAGGGTTCTGGACTGGAGGTTTAATATGAAGGATGCCCTTCAAGAAGGTTTTTGAAACTTCTAGCTGCGCTAGGGTTTTGCCCTCCACCGGGAAGTGGTAGGCCAACACCACAGAAAGATGGACCTTAATGGAGGAGTAACTAAGGCCCAACTCAGAAAGATGTACGAGGTACTCTAACACCTGGGAGGCTGAGCAAGAAAAGGGGTCCAAGTGTTTAGCTGTGGCCCAGATGGAAAATCTCTTCCACTTCATGGCATAGGTAGATCTGGTAGAAGGTTTTCTGGCTTCTACCAGGACCCAAGCGACCTGAGAAGAAACTCCATAGCAGGAAACCACTATGTCCACTGGTGCCATGCATGGAGGTGAAAAGACTGAAGACTCTGATGTACCAGGGTGCCCTGCTCCTGAGACAGAAGGTTGTGAGATATTGACAGAAGGACTGGTGGTTCTATAGCCAGCTCTTGTAACAGCGGGGAACCAAATTTGCTGAGGCCACAGAGGGGTGATCAGGATTAAGTGGGCCCCTTCCGCCTGAAGTTTCAACAGAACCTTCTGAATAAGAGGAAAAGGAGGAAACGTGTATAGAAACCTCCCTGTCCAAGAGTGAGACAGTGCGTCTCGCCAAAAAGCACCATGCCCAGGAACGAGTGAGCAAAACCTTGGTAGTTTTGCATTGACTTGAGGAGGTGAACAGATCTAGGTCTGACCGGCCCCATCGAAGAAACACGTCTTCGACTACGTCCGGCTTTATTTCCCACTTGCGAGTCCTGGCTACTAATTGGCTGAGACTGTCCACCAGAATGTTGTGCACGCCTGGGACGTGGACTGCTGTCAGAGACACACAGTGCTGAATCGCCCAGTACCATACTCTCATTGCTTCCCTGCAAAGAGGGTATGACCAGGTTCCTCCCTGTTTGTTGAGATACCAGACAGTCGCCATGTTGTCTGTCTGGATCAGGAGTGTTCCCGGGAGGAGTAATGACTAGAAAGCCTGGAGAGCATAGAATACTGCTCTGGTCTCCAGGACATTGATATGGAGCTGCTGCTCCTGGGCGGTCCACGAACCTTGGGTTTTGTGATCCCCCAGATGGGCTCCCCAACCCATATCTGAGGCGTCCGATGTGAGGGTCTGGGTAGGGGCCCGAGAGTGGAAAGGAGCTCCCATTAACAGATTGGTGAGATCCTACCACCAAAGAAGATCCTTCTATAGGATGTTAGAGATCATGACCAATTGGTTCATGTCATCCAACCGTTGATCCCACTGGACCCGAAGAGACCACTGGGTGATCCTCATGTGCAGTCTGGCCATGGGGACAGTAGGAATGGCTACTGCCATGAGCTCCAAGAGATGGAGCACCGAGTGTCCACCAAGCCTCGGCCACCAGAGTGGCCTGGGAAGCTAAAGTCTCAGCCCGATCTAATGGCAAAAAGGCCTTGCTCTGGACTGTGTCCAGCACCACCCCTATAAATTAGAGGCGCTGACAGGGTACTAGCAGCTGGGACTTGGGGAGGCTGACCGAGATGCCCAGCTTGACAAACAAATCCAGAGTGAAAGAGAGAGACTCCTTTAGACTGTCCAGGAAGGGGGCTGAAAAAAGCCAGTCGTCTAGGTACGGGAACATGTATATGCCCATGTGGTAGAGAAATGCCGCTACTACCACTAGGCACTTGGTGAAAACCTGGGGTGCTGAGGACAGGACAAAAGGAAGTGCCCTGAATTGGAAATGGTTTTCCTGAAAGGAGAACCGGAGGAAGTGGTGGTGAGCCGGGACGATGGGGATATGTAGGTAAGCATCCTGCATATTCAGGGAGCACAGCCATGTGTTTGACTGGAGCAGGGGTAGGAGTCCCTGAAGGGTCAGCATGTGGAATCTCTTGTATTCCACAAAGAGATTGAGCATGCTCAGATCCAGAATAGGTCACATATCCCCTGTCTTCTTTGGTATCAGGAAGAAATGGGAGTAGAATCCCCTTCCAAGTTGGTCTGGAGTGACGGGTTCTATGGACGCTTTTTGCAGCAAGGCCTGGATTTCCTGGTGGATGATGGGGATCTGACTCGGCGGGTAAGAGGACCTTCCCGGAGGGTGTGGAGGTGGACTCTCCAGGAACTTGATAGAGTGACCTCATTGTATGAGCTGAAGAACCCATACACCTGTGGTGATGGACTTCCACCCTTCCAGGTGGAGGCCGAACCTCCCTTCTACCAGTTCCTCCGAGGGGAATGGAGGTAACGGAAGGAGAGGGAGCGAGTCAGAACGCTGGGGGGAGGGGAGCTTTGGCCCCTGAGGTTGGTTTGGCAAACTGCCTGAGGGGTTTGAGCTCCACAGCCAGTGGTGCGTCTTTTGCCTTGACGATTATTCTGGGTCTTATTCCATCGTCTCTGGTGACGAAATTGCTGCTTCTTTTGACCCGTCCGATACATCAAGCGTACGTCTCGAAGAGACCGTCCGCTCTCCTGCAGCCCTGTTATAATATCCTTCATGTCGCCGCCAAAGAGTACGGAACCCCTGAAGGGTGCATCCAAAAGGGAGGACTGGACATCCTGTGCCAGACCTGCACTACGAAGCCATGACAGGAGTTGAAGGCAGATCTCCGTGGCCAGAGCCGGAGCCCCAGAGTCCATGGAATCATACATGGTTCAGAGAGCGTGACGGCAAGAGGATTTGATCATACAGACTTTGTCCAACAACTTGGCCCTGAGGTTTTCATCACGGATAGCCTGAAGGTCCCTCTCCAGCTCAGCAAGGGATGCTTTCTGGAAGGCCACCATATGTGACACATAATTTAGTGACCGTATGGCACAAGAAGTGGATGAGTAGATCTTTCTACCAAACTGGTTCAGTTACCATGAGTCTTTGTCTGGTGGAGACGAACTCAGATGCTTGGGTTGAGCGGACCGGTCATGCGCGGCAGTGATGACCATGGAGTCGGCTTTTGGGTGCGATGTCAAATGAGGAATCCCTTCCGGGGGGAAGTACATTCTATCAGTTTTTCTGGAAACAGCCGGGATGGAGGAGGGCTGTTGCCAAACGGTCATGACCAGGTCCTCATAAGGGCCCATCCAAGGGGGGGGATGGGTAGAGGATCTGTAGTCGCTAGATCAAGGTGCTCAGCCAATCTTTTGCACTGAGGATCTATCTCCTTACAAGACCAGCCTCCCGCTGCCTGGATAGTTCTCAACAAATCCCCGAACGAAGGGTCCTCTGAAGGGGATTTAGGTGATTCTTTCAGAGGAAATTCGACCGAAGATCGAGAATCAGAATGGTTCATGTTCGAATCTAAGTCTGAATCAGAGGGCTGGGAGCCACTGGAAAGAGAGAGGTCCTGCCCAGTGCCTCCCACTGGAAGTGAACCCTCAGCTTGGCCCAGAGGGGCTGGAGGGGGGTCTCTGGGTAGAGGAATAGCCCCCAACAGTTGGGACTGTCTGATTTCAATGATGAGCTGGGTCGTGGCATGCTGCCACTATGATGGAACTGACTCTCGATCAGGCAGCAGCAGTGGAGGATGTGGAGGAGGCTGGTACCCTGGATACCCCTGGTAAGTCGGATGGTGCCAATAAAGATACTGATACCTGGGCAGCCCCGTTGGATAGCCTAAAGGTGGATATCCGGATGTCGAGTACCCCAGCGTCGTATACCCAGGTGTCGGATATCCTGGTATGGGGTACTCCGGCGTAGGGTAACCCGGTGTCGGTTTTGCTGGGGTTGGGTGTCCCGGTGACGGTGGCACACTGCCCAGTGACGGATACGAAGGAACTGTAGGAGGGCCGCTCAGCAGTGGAATGTGGGGGTCATGCGCTGGAAACCTGCCCAAGAGTCCCGCAAGACCAGCCGGTGGGGGTGCCGCAGGTCCACTGGGAAGTGGCAGGGGATCAGGAGTGGGCTCCATGCCTAACAGATCCCGGACCGGTGACAGACCTCGTGGAGGAAGGAGGTCTGGGGTCGGAGTGAAGCCTGGCGAAGGGGGGGGGGCTCTGGGAGAGACCCCGACAGGTCAGGTAACGATCACGAAGGCAGAGACAAGTTGGGACCAGGTGGCTAATCCCTTGGAGGAGAAATCAGCATGGATGAAGGGTCTCCAGCGAGCACACTTGTGCCATCGTCGGGGGGCCTCAGGGGAGTAGGAATGACTGTGTGGTCGATGGGTGGTCCATCATCTGACTTATCAGTTGCGACCGGGCTCTCTGTGGTAGAGGAACGGCGGACAGGCTGATCGAACTGGGCTGGGTGCCTGGAGGCAGGGCCGGAGGGTGACTTAGCGGCAGTGCTTTGCGAAGGAGAAGTAACAGAGACCTCAAGAGAGGCTACCTCCATCTGCCCGCTCACCTCGGCAGGAGGGGAAGAAGGTGCCCAGCCTGCAGAAGCGGACGGAGGGCCCGGAAGAGTGGTACTCACGGTCTTGGCAGTGGAAGGCCTTCCTCGTGGCGATGGGCTCCTCTTCCGGTGCTTCTCCTTGTCCCTCTTCTTCTTCCTTGGGGCCCGTGACAACAACCTCTCCCTAAGTTCCTGGAGCTCCTTTTCCATAGAAGCTAGCCAATGGATGAGAAGCTGGGCCTCGAGGGTCCGCTTGCATCGGGTGTGGTGCTTAGGCCCCAGGCAAAGGAGGCAACGGGAGTGGTCATCCCCATGCATGATTTGGGCACCGCACTGGGTGCACTTCTTTTTTGGACGAGCCGACATACACTCATTCGAAAATTGTGGAAAAAGTGATGAGAAAAAGACTAAAATGTCGAATATAAAGCAGGTGACTGATCGCTGTTTTAACACGTCTGCCGAACGAACTGAGGCAACAGCAGAAAAGAACTGGAGGGCGGGCGCGGGACTGCCCCTTTTATAGTCGGGCTGACGTCGCATCACCCGCTGATGATTGCTAGCTACAAGTTTGCCGTTGGAACCTGACACCAGGGGGTGCAGTCCTATATGTGAAGACCTACTGCATGAACCTTCTCGAAGTAAAATCATTTGTTCCCCATAAGCAGTTTTTAGTTTGGGCATACTTAACTCTCTTGCTCCTTCAGTTTGTAATAGATTCTTACATACTGGTTTGGAAAGTTTAGATGTCAATTGTATTGTTTTTTTTCTGTTGACTTACTTTTTTTATTAGTATTCTATTTTCAGCCACAGTTGCCATTTATACCACTTATTTTAGCTTAATATATTAAATTTTAATGGTTTCTGAGTTTAACTACTTCATTTTGAATATAGTGATGGGCATTTGATTTTTCTGCAAAACATACAGAGATAATACACACAGAATATTATTCATTCATATATGCACCACAGACTATGAGTTGTCGTTTCTCAGGATAAGTAAACACCTGCCTATGATATACACTAAGGAGGGAAACAACCTTCACTAATAACAGTGTAAATTGTTTACTGTAGTCCAAATTAGAGGATGGTCACCGAGTTACATGACCCAATGTAATTATTAAGTTCCAAATCTTTCTGGTGTAAAGACCACTACAACTATGATCACAACCTTTTTGCCAATATTATAACATCAAAATCAGGAGTAACTGTACGGATGTGTAAGTAGCCCCAACTATAGGCTAGGTGTCCAAAACGTGAAAAAGTAACCTCTTTTTAAACTTTGTAACATGTTACTTTAAGAGCATAAAAGTGTGCATGTAGCCCATCGGGTATCTACCCAATTCAGATCTAATCCAAGCTGAACTACAGATCAGTCCTCAGGCACAGAGAGGTTCAAGCTGTACAATACTCTGCAGTATAATGCAGATGTGATAGTATTTCTGTAGCGCTCCACACTGTCAATGGGTATTCATTATACCTGGGTATAGTGCACCCCTACTAGGAGAAAATGACACATCCCAAAGCTTTAGAATGTTGGGCACATGAAGATTCTGGACAGTAGCAACTCTCCAGCCTTAGCAGTGTCATCAAATGGGAAACATCTCTCAAGCTGCTCTGAAGAAAATCTCAGCTTCTAGGCCTTGGGGTTGCAATTCTGTGCAACAGGTTGAGGCTACCTGGTGACGGGGAATTCTCCTAAAGTAAAATTGTGCCTGTTAAGCTGCGGCTTTCAAACTGACTAACCCGCTCTCCCCATTTCCAATGACGGTGTTTCGACTGGGGACCAAGTCTGCCACACTTTTTCAAGGGTGTGTTTAATTTTCCAAGGTCTCCGATTTAAAATAAAATGGTGCATCAGGTAAGTACCTTTATTTTTTGAAGGTTTTTAGTGAGGGGTTTTCATGGGGGTTCCCCTCCGGCTTTGGGTGTCTATCTCCCTCCCCCCCTTAGTTGTTAGGGTTTAATCTTAGGTTGTTTACCTTTCAGATGTCTTTTGAATATTTTGAAGGGAAAGTAATCGCAGAGTGCTAATCTGAAAGTTTTCTAGCTTCTCCCCACCGTCTGAACCCTCTCTTCTGCCCTCTGTCTTTTTCCTTTGTTTTTAGTGTTGTTGCCCTTTTAAGAGGGTTCTGTTTGAAGGGACTTGCCTTTTTAACCAGTTGGTATTTGTTTATGTGTCAGGGTGACGATTTGCCACTTTTTGGTGTTGCTCAGGGATCTGCCCGATTTTCTTCAGTACGGGAGACCTTTGGAGCCAGACAACCTTTTCTTTTTTCAGCTGCCCAGGTTTTCAACATGTCCAACTATAGTTTTCCTTTTTTTTTCTGCCATTTTCTGAGGTTTTATGGACATTTCTCTTGGCTCACTGGCGCTGAGCGGTTTGTACCGCCACCGTTTCAGTTTCTATGGTGGTTGGGTGTGCGCCCTGCCTCTCTTCTTTTTCACTCACCTGTGTTATGCATGCACCTCCATCAGTTGTAGCAATGTCATGCTTGGCGTTGTGACGTCGCTAAAGTGTTACTCAAAGGGAGCGTGTGCACACCTGCACTTCCCAGTGCTAGGCACAGCGCTTCAGTGTTCCTTTTTTTTCCACCTTGTTTTTTTTTTTTTGCATGTCTGAAGTGGCACTAGTGCTTCAGAACCGGGGTGAACTGTCTCATTTTTAGCCTGGGGTTAGAACAGCTACAATCGAGCTAGGAACAGGCCTGGTACATCTAGCACACATAGGTCTGAATCTTATACCCTCTCTTAGCTGTCAATGGAACAGCAATAAGGTCAGTGAGTTTCAATTGTGCAGATTTAATGCTGTTATCAATGCTTAGTTTCTTGCAGGTAACTAGCGCTCTCCCTGTCTGACAAGTTCTCACTCTGCTCCAGCTTATGGTCTTCGGGGCCAGTATGAGTTACAGAAGAGTTCTTCTATATAGGCTGTCCATAGTTATTGTACTGGCATACATTAGTACGTTTAATAATGCATTTTGACTTTGTGGCTCCTCCTTAAGGTGCTCTAGTTGCTCTGACAGGCCTGATGCATCATTACAAAAAAAGACAATTCAAGCAAAAGAGGGATTGTCTATGAAGTCTGAGGTATGTGTTGTATTGTGTGGCTCACACTATCTTGTTCCTGGCACCATGGAATATCAGAGACCTCCGATCTTTAAAAGATGTAAGACCTCCAGGAGGATAATGAGATCACTCTCCCATGGGTTCCTTTTGCCCCCCATTGTTTTTGTTCTTTCAAGCTAATATGTTTCTTACAGTTCCACCCAATCGTTTGGGATGGGGGAGGGGGGTGTACCAATGGCATGCAGAACTGTGTAAATGTTAGTGGTGGTTGTTCATAAGAGAGCTTTGAACCCTGATGTCCCGCAGGGTATCCAATCAGATACACTCGACCCCAAAATGGGCCCCTCAGGTCAAGTGGCATCCACACAGGCACGTCCAGGTGAGCTGCAGCAGGTCAGGGCTGCATTTTATGGGATATGCAGGCAGACCCCAACCCTGACCATTTAGAGGGTCAGGATGAGGATGTCGAGATCTTGGGGAAAACCCTGACCCTAGGAGCTACTTGATGAAGAGGATGAAGCCTCTGAGGAGACGGAGGAAAGGGAGTGGACGGAGCCTAAGAGGAAGTTTCCTATCCCTCCCCTGTCTGATACCAAGTCCTTGTCCTACCTGATAGCTTAGGCATGTAAGTCCTTACAACACAGGAATGTGCTATCCATGGAGGCAATGGATATCAATTCCATCCTGTTTGCACCCATCTCTGCTCCAAACAATGCGGTTCATAATTCTGACAAGCACAACACTATTCTTGTTGAAGGGTCCTTGGCTTTCACGGATTTGCACGACCAGCAAGTGGATGCTGCATGCAGAAGACACTTCACCTCTAACAGCACAAATCTGTGTACCGCCTACGTCTCCTTTATTGATGCCAGAGCTTTAAACTTGTGAATTACAGCCCTGGGCAGCTTTTGTTCCCCCAGATTTGGAAGGGGTGAGCATTTTGCAGCCGGTATCCTTGACCTCCACCTTAAGGAATGCCACAGTGGAAAACTTATGTATGTCTGCCCACTCTGCCTATCACACTGTGTTGGTTATGTGAGGCGTGTGGCTCAGGAGTTGGGTGGCTGAGCAATCTTCAAAGTCCAAGCTGTTCATTCCACCATTCAAGAGAGATTTATTATTCAGCTCTGGCCTGGATGATATTTTGAAGGATAACCAGGAATCTCTACAGGTTACTAGACCTATAGTAACAGAGGGCCCTTTGCCCGAAGATGCAATGGAAGCCCAAGGCGAAAAGCAGGCACCTCACAATGAATGTACTCAGGTTCATCTCTGCCTTTTTTCTTTGCTGGAAGACTGCATTACTTTTTACTCATGGTAGGTCCAGGTAATTTCAGTTGCTTGGGTTTTGGAAAATCTGGCCTTAGATTATTCAATAGAAATTAAAAAAAAAAAAATCCCCTCAAAGGGTCATTTTCTGCCATTCCCGGTTCCAATGGAACCTATGAAGAGGCAAGTGTGTCGGAGACCTGGGACCACCTCAATCAAGCCGCCGTATTTTTACTGGAGTCTCCAGCAGCAAGGCCAGGACTTTCTCAATCTATTTCAGAGGCTACAAAAGTCCGGGGATCGTGTCTTTGGCCCTTTCTAGATCTGATATATCTAAACAAGTTTGTGCTTCATGACCTTCGAAATAGAATTCCTGTGTTTGCTCTCTGGAGCTGTCTGGCAGGGGATTTTCCTGGCTTCCTTAGATCTGAGGGATGCGAATCTCCACATCCCCATCTAACAGTCTTATCAAAAGTTCCTCAGGTTCTCAGTCCTGGGACAACTTTTCCAGTACAGAGCATTCCTTTTTTTCTGAAAGGTGCTCATAGCCCTGGTAGCTCAGATATGTTAGGAGGGATGATCTGCTCATTTGAGCACCGTCTGAGCTATTAGCAAGGAAGTCAGTGACTAGGATTCTAGAGGTGCCGAGTCTCACAACTGGGTGGTGATTCCAGAATAAAAACTCTCTCGAGCCGACCAAGACCCTGGAACACCTGGGGGTGGTGTTCACATAGCCCAGGTAAAAGGTCTTCCTCTCACCAGCAAGGAAGGAGACCTTATTGAGAGAGGTCCAGTGGCTGAGGAGCCAGTCCTTGGCTTCACTTCAATGCCAATGCTATGGATTCTGGGCCTCAGGTCGACGGCCATAGAACTAGTCCCATGGGCTCACCTTCATATTCAGCTCCTGCACATAGTTTCTCTCAGCTGGGATCCGACCTTGGATGTTTCTAAGGCTAGGATTACTCTCTTAGCTCACCTGAAGTAGTCTTGGTGGGTGAGTTTGGAGAATCTGTTCAAGGGATCCCCCTTGGAAGTCCCTCCACAGTTGATTGTGCCACCTTATGCCAGCCTGTCGGATGGGGGCACTCATGAACCACATTCCCATTCAAGGGACTTGTGTCAGCACAGGAACAGCATCTACTCAAACATTCTGGAGATGAGGGTGGTCCGCCTCGCTTTCCATCTATTTCAAAGTCTGGTGCAATCAGAAGCCGTGAAAATGTTCATCTAGGGGAGTGAATGTGGAACCTGGAGGTGTTCGACCTTCTGTGTCAAAGGTTCAGTCGTCTTCATATGCATCTGTTCACCTCCAGCCACAATGCTGAAGTTCAACAGTTCTTCAGCCATTACTGGTGTCCAGAGGCGGAAGCAGTGAATGCCCTGTCACAGGAGTGGAGCTTCTACAGAGCATCTTCTTCCCTCCTCTGCCACTCTTCCACTAGGTCATTTGTAAATTAGGGCTCTCAAGAGGAAGATTTCTTCTCATATCTCCAAAGTGGCCTGGAAGACTGTGGTTCTCGGATTTTAGTGAACTTAGCTCAATGTGTCCCCTTTCACCTTCCAGTGTGGAGGAATCTTCTGTCTCAGGGATCCTTTCTGCTTCCTAATTCTGCGAATGATGCAGCTCAAGTCCTGGTTCCTGAAAGGAGGAGACTCCTAGTTTTCTACAAGAAGGTGGTGAACACACTGATGGCTGTCAGGTAGAATTCCATGCTGGCAGCTTACGATTACATACGGACCACTTTTCAACCTGGACCACAGTTAAAATTATCTGGCCTTTCCAAGCCCCGGTCCCGCAGATTTTTGTTTTCCTGCAGGAAGGAGTGTAGAAAGGTTTGGCCTTGAGCACCCTGAGAGGTCAGGTGTTGACCCTTGGAGCCTCCTTGGGCATATCCCTAGGATTTATCTTAGAAGTTTTTCATTTTCTTCCGGTTGCCAGCAGTTGCTGTGTGTTCAGCCAGGAGGACTGGCGGGTTCCAGGCCTTGTCCCACAAAGAATTATACCTTGTCATGCATACAAACAAGGTGATGCTCAGAACAGTTCCACCCTTCATCCTGAAGGTTCCACCCTGGCTAGGCGGATGAGGGCTTGCACTGCCAAGGCTTATGTCACAGTAAAGAAGAGGTCTCTAGCCCTCATCAGGACTTATTCCATCAGGGCTATTGCCACTTTCTGAGCAAAGAGACATGTGGCATCTGTTTTAGAGTTGTATAAGGCAGCCACGTGGTCACCCATCCACACTTTCACCAAACACTGCAGCTTGTATGTTCAAACTTCTGCAGATGCGGCCTTTTGTCACAGCGTTTTGTAGGCAGCAGTTAGCAGGTAAATTACCTTCTGGTACGTGGTTGACGTATGGGACAATATTCTCCCCCACCCAGTTTCTTCTTAGTACTGCTTCTTAAAACCGAAGTGTAGCAAATATTCATTGACAATGTGGAGCACTATAGAAGGAAAAATTACTCACTGTAGTAATCTTATTTCTTCTAGAGGATCCACTAATATTATTAACTTCTGCAGTGACTCTTTAAGACAACACTGCATTCGAGAGAATGAAACTATATGCAAATGATGGAACATTTGCCACGTGCCATTTTTCAAGAGCTGCTCAACTAACTGCCTATGTTCTAACTCCTCAGATTTGGACAGAGCCTGCAAAGAGGCCACAATATAAAAAAATTCTATTAACACCAACAAAAGGCCCCACTGGGGCAACTACTACAATATTAACCAACCCCTATCAATGTCAGAATCACCTGAAAAAGAGGGAACAAATCCCAACAGGGCTAGAGAAAGATAAAGAAGCATGCCATTAACTGTCACCCCCACAGTTGATTAATCAGCCAGGGATGTAGAGGTCTCTGGGTCTAGAAGGTGAAATAAGGGTGAGAAAGTTAATAATATTAGTGGATCCCCTGGAAGAAAGAAGATTACTACGATGAGTAAGAACAGGTTACTCACCTGTAACAGTAGTTCTAGCAGTGGTATATGTTGTTCATCCACACTTATTGGCATGTCCATTTCCCCTTTAAGAATCGCTGGACGTCTTCAAGCTGGCCACCCACTTGGGTGGTAAACACCTCGGCTCCGCCCCGTGACACCACATCTTAGCCCAATAGAAGCCAGATGTATGCGTCCGCAGCCGGGGAGGTCGGCTGGGTCAGTGTGGATGAACAACATATACCACTCCTAGAACTACTGTTACAGGGGAGTAACCTGTTCTTCTAGGATCGTGGATATCTTGTTCAGCCACACTTCTTGGCAGACTCCTAGCAGTTCGGGAGGAGGGAGGCAAGGCACACACCCCCTACTTAGGGAACAGAGATGGGAGAACTGAGGCTCCAAAACCAGCATCCCGGCGTGACTCAAGGTTGATGTGGTAGTAGGTGATGAAGGTGTTTGCTGACTTCCAGGTAGCAGCCCGACAGATATCCTGGATAGGGATGTCCCTGGAAGCAGCCACCAGTGCAGCAGTATGGTGGGTAGAATGAGCTCTTATCCCTCTGGGAGGCTCCTTGCCCACCAACTCATAGCACAGACCTATGCATGATGTGATCCATCTTGCAATAGTCTGCTTTGCTGCAGGTCTGCCAGAAGCAGCTTCAGCATAGGTGACAAACAACTGACGAACCTCTCCCCGAATTTCCACCATCCTCTCCTTATAATGGGAGACAGCACGTCTCAGGTCCAAAGTATTGAGCCTGTATTCAGCCTCTGAGGTGTAATTAGGGTAGTATAATGGCAGGGTCAACACTTGGTTAAGGTGAAACTCTGACACCACCTTCGGAAAGAATTTCGGGTTGGGGCGCAGGACAACTTTGCCCCTGTGGAAGCACCTGGAGCTCCCCTGTCCTTCTGACTGACGTGATAGCCACCAGAAAGGCCATCTTCCACAAGTGTGACAACTCACACTTCTGCATGGGTTCGAATGGCTTGCCCATGAGCTTTGCCAGTACCAGCAGTAAATCCCACAGAGGTGGAGGTTCAGGCACCAGAGGGGTTTTGTGATCCAGGCCTTTGAAAAAGCACCCAACCACTGTCTCATGCGCCAACATCAGCTGACTGGCCCGTGCCCGGTAAGCAGAGATGGCTGCCAGGTGCACCCTAAGGGTCGATGACAGTAGACCCCCTTTGGAGAGAGACCAAAGGTAGTCAAGAATGTTAGCCATGGGACAGTGCAGAAGGTCCAGGCCCCTGTCCTGTCACCAAATGGAAAATCGCTTCCATTTGAAGGCATAAAACTTCCTGGTTGATTCCTTTCTAGATGCCTCCACCACAGTGTAGACATCTTTGGAAACAACCAAAGCCTGGAACTCCAGCCGCTCAAGTACCAGGCTGTGAGGTGCAGGAATTGAAGGTCCAGATGGTATGCCTTCCCCTGATTGAGTGATATCAGGTCCAGGAGTGTACAAAGCCGCTCCGGGGGCCTGCAGCTGAGGCAGAGAAGATCTGGATACCAGGATCCCCTTCGCCTTGTCTCTCCTCACCTTGAGGAGCACATTGTGGATCAAGTGAAATGGAGGGAAGGCGTAGAGGAGGCCTGGGGTCTACGGCCTCAAGAAGGCATCCCCCTGCAGTGAAACCTGCTGAGGAGGGCAGGCATGAAACAGCCTCAGCTTGGTGTTTTCCATGGAGGCAAACAAGTCCACCATCGGTTTGCCTCAATGGGAGAACAGGCTGTAAGCTATTTCCGGATGAAGAGACCACGCATGGGATGTCTGGCCTAGACGGCTGAGAATATCCGCCAGATGGTTCGAGGCTCCTGCCACATGGATGGCTAGGAGATCCGCCTCCAAGCGGCCCATGAGGGTCCAGATGCGGAGCGCCTCTTTGCACAGCAACGAGACTGCGTGCCGCCCTGTTTGTTGAGGTAGTACATGGTTGTGATATTGTCCGTCTGGACTTGAACCACTTGACCCCGGAGCTAAGGAGCGAAAGCTGACAGTACCAGTCTGACTGTTCTGAGCTCCAACAGGTTAATGTGGCATCAGGTCTCCTCGGGGGTCCAGAGCCCTTTTGTCCCCCATTTGGGCTCCCCAGCCCCTGAGACACTGGTTGTGAGAATGACTGTTGGCTCGGAGTGGACAAACGGGATCCCTTCCTGCAACTAGTCTGGGGCGGTCCACCATTGGAGAGCGTCCCCCATCTCCTGGGTTACAGTGACCAGCTGGTTGAAATGACCGTGGCGCTGAGTCCACTGGGTGTCCAGTTCCCACTGAAGGGGGCGCATGCGCCACCAGGCCCAATGGACCACCGAAGTGCACACCACCATGTAACCCAGAAGGCGCAGAAAGTCCCGGGCAGTGCGCAACTGCCCAACCAGAAATGATTATGCAAAGGAGGAAAGGACCTCTACCCTGTCTGCTGGGAGCAGAGCTCTGGCCTGACAAGAGTTGAGCTCTGCCCCGATGAAGCCCATCACCTGAGAAGGCACGAGTTCCGACTTGGCCTTGCTGATTAGGAGACCGAGTTGGGAGCAGGTCTGGAAGGCCAGATCCCTGGATCTCTCCACATCCTGTAAGGAGTGACCTGCTAGAAGCCAGTCGTCGAGATAGGGGTAAATTCTGACACACATCCCAACGCCGTAGATAGGCCGCCATCACTGCAATGCATTTGGTGAAGACTCATGGGGCCGATGACAGGCCAAACGGCATGGCTCAGAACTCATACAGGGTCCCCTCGACCCTGAAGCGGAGGAACCACTGATGGGACAGATGGATTGGGACATGAAAGAACGTGTCCTGCAGATTCAGTGAACAAAACCACATGTTTTGCTCCAAGGATGGAATGACATGGGACAGAGTGACAATCTGAAAGGTGCAAGACCTGAGATACTGTTTCAGGTTGTGGAGATCTAGAATGGGGCACCAGCTCCCCATCCGCTTGGGCACCACAAAGTACCTGGAGACAAAGCCTGGGTCTGCTGAAGCATCCGCCACGGGAGCTACTGCCTCATTGAGGAGTAGCTGAGCAACATCGTCTCGAAGAGCTGACTGGGTGTGAGCGGATATCCGTTCCTCCCAAGGGGCGTGGGCTCCGCTGGGAGGGTACTGATCGAACTCTAGAGGCAGTCCCTGACCGACCACTTTGAGAACCCACCTGTCCGAAATGACAGAGTACCAGGCAGAAAGGAAGTGGTGGAGCTTGCCCCCCACGGGAGGACCCAGAGCTATCGTGATGGGAGAAGGGGGTGGCAGCCCCCACCGCGTCACTGAGCAGGCTTGGAGGAGGAGGAGACTCCAGTACCTGAGCCTCGGCCTCCTTTACGGGCCAGTTGGGGTCCAGGCTTGGGCCGAGGGTGCCAAGCTTGAGCCTGCTGCTGATACTAATTCTGCTGTCCCCCTTGGAAGGGCTGCTGAGCCGCAGGGGAAGAGTGCTGAAAGGGCTTCTTCTTCTGCTGGTTCTTGCCTGAAGAACCCTTGGCAGAAATGGTGTCCAAGGTGGCATTGGACTGCTCTAAGCGCTGAAGGTGACCGGCCAATATTGGGCCGAACAAGTCGGTCCCAAGGAAGGGCACATCAGCTAATTTGTGCTGAGTATCCGCCAGGAAGGAGGAGAGCCTCAGCTAAGCCCTGTGGCAAGATGCAACTGAGGCAGCCATCGAGCAGGCACAGGAGTCCCCAATGTCCAGGGCCATCTGGAGCTGCTGTTTGGCAACAGCTCAGCCCTGGTCTCGGACCTGCTTGACCATGGTCTGCATGTCTGCAGGGAGATGTGGGAGGACTTCGTCTAATGACCCGAGGAGGGCATGAGAGAAGTGTGCCATGACAATGGCCGAACTTGCCTGACAAAGGCCGAAGGAGGAAGCCGCATAGACTTTCCTCACTGAATGGTCCAAGAGCTTGAACTCTTTGTCGGGAGGTCAGCAGAACTGCCAGTACGCCTGAACACAGAGGCGGTCACCAGGCTCTCAGCCGAAGGGTTCCCATGGGAACCACGTACTTGCGGGCCATGCAGGCAGATGGTGCTGGACAAGATGCAGGATGCTGCCAGAGTTCGAGTGCCGGACCAACAATGGCCTCGGCCACAGGGAAGGCCTCCATCGGGGTATCCCCTCTTTTAAGGCTGTCCATAAGAAAAAATTACTCGTCTTAGGAATTGTGTTTCTTCTAATGGAGTCTTGCTGTATTCTGAAAATCTGCGGTTCAAAAGTCGGTTAAAGTGTTGGTTTTAAGCCGAAATTATTCCGCATTGTCGGTCAGGCTCTGTCTCCAGTACCGTGAGTACTAGATATTTTTTTCTGATTACTTAGTGGAAATTGTAAACTTGTTTGATCGGTTCGGCTGAACCGATCCTATATATTGAATTCTTGTGCTTTGCTTTAGAGTTTGGTTACCGGTCTTTATCGGTTTAAAAAAAAAACGTGTTTTAAACGTTTTTTTCCAATACCCGTGACACAGTTAGGAACCGATAAGGGTATCTTGCCTGGCGGTCGCCAAAAAAAGGGAAAGTTTGGTTAGGTTGGCCATGTCTGAGAAACCCAAGAAAAAAAACAGGCCCACTGGGTTTCAACACTGCAGTGAGTGTGGGGAGGTCTTTGCTAAGGCCGATCCCCACACCACCTGTGTTTATTGTCTGGGGTTTGAACATCTCAGTACAGACTGCCAAATGTGTAACAATTTTCCTAAGTCAACCCTGGAAAAAAGATTAGGTAGACTTAGGGAAAAGGAGGCCGAGAAGTCCGCTAACCCAGATGGTAATAAGAAGGTACTCCGCCTTTTTCTGGATGGGTTCCAGGGGTATCCCTGTGGACTCAGAGATGAGGTGAAGGATCCCTTGGAAGGAAGAAGGACCTTCCTGCATCCCTAGGGCAATGGACGACTCATCATCCCCAGGATGACAGTGAAGCCCGGTGACATCTGAATCTGAGGAGTTGGGATACAGTGGCCTGCCGCTCAAATCACCCTTGACACACCGAGGGTGGTCAGGGGTGACCGTGACCGATAAACGCCAGGGAAGCCCGGTGTCCGGTCTGTCTTCTTCCGAAGGAGCCCCTCCCATGGGCTGCTTAGATGGCAGTTCCACCACGATGGATGGAGAGGCCGGTTTAGGCCGAAGAGGTGGATTTGCCAGACCCGTGGGCGGGGGAACTGAAGATTCAGGCTCCAAAGGGGTCGGCTTCGGCCCAGGAGGCGAAAGCCAAGTAATGGCCAGGGAAGGAGCCAGAGTTGGCTTGTGCCCGGACAAGATCAGCTGTTGCCACATGAGGTCCTCGTAGTGGGGACGGAGTTTCTGCCGGAGCCTCTCCTCATCCGAGGAGGACGATGGCGTTGCCTCTTCTTAGAACGCTTATGGCTCTTCCTTGGCCTGTTAGTCGAGGAGGTTCTAGACCTCGACTGAGATTGGGCGGGCTGACTTGGGTGCTCCAGAGACACCGGCAGGACCGGTGACTTCTGGGGGTCCGGAACAGAGTCCTCAATGGGAACACCAGCGGGCTGGGTCTCCTCATCTATGAAGACAAGAGCCGGAGTCCTTTCCAAGGAGTCGTCGGCCGGAGCCGGCGACAGTGGGTCAATGGGGTCGATGACAATCTCGACCTCGTTGACTGCATCTTCGGTCATTTGGCCTGACGGAAAGTCTAAAAAGCCAGCGGCCAAAGAAGCAATCTCAACCGAAGTCGAGACTGCATGCTCTGGAGACTGGGACCTCCCTCGGTCCCAAGAGCGCCTTCGCTGAGATGAAGGTTTACTTGTTTCCTTCTCTCGCTTAGGGGATCAGGAAGAGTGCAAGCCTGCAGGCGCCTCTCCCCAGGTGGGAAGAGACTGGTACAACTCTAGGAAGGAGCCCGAAAAGGTAGAGCCTAGGTCAAAAGGAACGAAGAAGTCCAGTGTCGGCGGCACGAGCCACTTCTTCATCAAACGCTGTCTTGTGTTCCAGTTGTTCGGCGGAGCCCATGGCCACGGAAGCCGCCCACCTAGCCTCCTTGGACTTCACCAGAGGGTTCCTTTTCTCCGGTCTCCCCAACTTTAAGTGTGCCAGGCTGTCGTCCAGAACGTTGGGATGGAAGGCCAAGCAAACACTGCAGGACGAGGTGTCATGGCCGACACCTAAGCAGTAGACGCATGTGAGATGGGGATCAGTGCACGACATCTTCTGGCTGCACGGACACCAGCGAAATCCAGGGGAAGATTTTTCTTCCATGATCGAAGACACAAAGGCGCGATTGCTAACTCGAACGAGTCTTAATTTAGGTAAATCTGAAGTTTTGAAAGCCAGGACCTACAAAATGCGTGAGCACGAGGGAGGCCAATTGAATCTTCCAGCGGAAAGGAAGATCTGGCATCACGGGCCGGAGCCAGCTTGAAGACTTCCGGTGATTCTTAAAGGGGGAAAGGGACATGCCAATAAGTGTGGATGAACAACATATCCATGATCCTAGAATTTTTCCTTCTTACTCCAGGAATCCACTAATATTATTAACTTCTGTAGCCTAAGAAGCAGTACCTCTGGAGGTGGACACAGAAACCTTTAATAAAGAGCCTCTGCAGAACTACTGTGCCAAACCTGGCTTTATTACTAGACAAGTGTACAGGAAGAAGTGCCTTGCGAATGTATAGAAGACTTCAAGGTAACTGATGTACAGAATTTCAAGAGGGGGCATCTTTGGCAGCTGCAACAGGGACAGCTGTAACAGTTGTGTAATGAAATCTGAATCCTGATGGATCTCCTTTTCCCCACCATGGAGCTGCAAAGCTGGTGAAACTGAATTACTGAGGAGAGCCAGTACTTTGGGAGGTGGCTATCCTTTCCCCATATCCCATAGGTCCGGGGAAGCACATGCCCGTCCTGCCTATGATCCTTGGTATGGCTTGTGGAAAAAAAAAAAAAAAAAGGGGGGTGTTTCATTGTACCCCTTTAATGCATGGTGCTTGCAGGGTATTATGCCCTGTGTAGTGATCCAAAACTGGACTGAGGCAGGTGATGACACACATCAGATGCACAGAGATTTATCACTGAGGTAAGCCGCTCTCTAAATACTTGAGCAGCATCTGCTGCTCTGGAGCTACTGATGATGAACCTCATCTGATCACTCAGGTCATCTGCTAGGTGTTATTTGTTCCAAGAAGGCTGATAACCTGTAGGAGGCACTGGGTAAGTAGAGGGACTCCTTATATCCATTGCCCATGTGAAACGGAAAAGATTGTGTCCCTCCGAGTCTTCAAATGTAGTGCAGTATGGTAGTATTCATGCAGAGTTGTACCACCCCACTCCAATGTAGGGGAAGAAAAAATTACTCACTTTAGTAATTATGTTTCTTCTAATGGAATCTTGCTGTATTCTGACAATTGCAGTGATTCCCAACCTTTGAACTGCCCCAGAGAACAAAGAGTTAACTTTCTAGCAGGGCATAGAATGCCGAGCTCGAGCTCGGTTGAAGTCTCTGTCTGGAGTGTTTCAAACCTAAACCGTAAGATTCTTATGAAACCAACTAAACTAAAAATTCTATGTGGAAATTGTAAAAACTCCTACTAGCCAACTGGCTGAAAAAAGTTTTGGATTCCCAAGGAAGACTCAAGACAGGAAACCCAAGAACCAAAAACCAATCTAATACAAATAACAGAAATAAATCAGCACCCAAACAAAAAGGAGGAGGGTGCAAGCCAAAAACACCCCTGGGGAGCAACACTGCACCTGCCCACCCACTTCCCAAAAACAGGTTTTGAGAGGGGAGGCAGGGAGGGAGGTCAGAATACAGCAAGACTCCATTAGAAGAAACATAATTACTAAGGTGAGTAATTTTTTCTTCAAACACCACGAAGTCTTGCTGTATTCCAACTACCAAGCAGTACCTCCAAGGAGGAGGGACAGAACCCACTTTGGGAATAGGCTCTAAAGTACTGCTGTGCCAAACCGAGCATCACTCCTAGCCTGGATATCCAGAGAGTAATGCTTGGAAAAGGTATGGACTGTTTTCCAGGTGGCTGCTTGACAAATTTCTAAGAGAGGGATATCCCTAATAGCAGCCAGGGAAGCAGCTGTACCTCCCGTGGAATGAGCCTTCAGGCCTGAGGGTGGAGTTTTTACCAGTTTTTCATAGCAGAACTGTATATAAGACACAATCCACCTGGCAATAGATCTTCTGGTGGCAAGTTTGCCCTTTCCGACTTCTCCATAAGTGAGGAACAACTGGAGGGAGTCAAACCTGTGACCCTTGGTACGCTCTATGTAGTAACTATGGGCTCTTATGACATCTAAACTGTGTAGCCTCCTCTCTCCTGAGGAAGAATGATCAGTGAAGAAAACAGGGAGAGACAAAGACTGGTTTAAATGGAAGTCTGAAAACACTTTGGGCAAGAACCTTCTATTGGTTCTAAGGACCACTTTATCCCTATGAAAGGAGGTAAAATCAGGTTCCACTGACAGGGCTTGCAATTCACTGATACGCCTGGCAGAGGAACTGGCTACCAGGAACACAGTTTTCCAAGTCAAGTACTTAAGCTCTGCTGAAGACACAGGCTCAAAGGGGGGTTGCATACGTTGAGTAATGCAAACATTCAAACCCCAGGCAGGGGCAGGGTCTCTAAAAGGAGGATTGGTGTGAAGCAATCCTTTAAAAAATTTACAGAACACAGGATGGGAAGATAGTAAGGAAGACTTCTCCACAGACAGAAATGCAGAAACAGCTGACAAGTGTACTTTGAGAGTAGCTGGTCTGAGGCCTAGGCCATTAAGATGGACCATATAATCCAGAACCGTAGGCAATTCAGCAGTGTCTGGAGAAATATGCTTCTTAGAACACCAAATACTGAATCTTTTCCATTTGGAGTTGTTAAGTCTTTCTGGTGGAGGGCTTTCAAGAAGTCTTGAGGATATCCAGAACCCCTTGGGAAAGATGCAGATCTGCAAACTCTAACTCTTCAAGAGCCATGCTTTGAGATTGAGAGACTGAAGATTGGAGTACCAAATCCTTCCCTGAGAGGATGTTAACAGGTTGTAATTCCTGGGAAAAGACAGGGGAAGATGGACTGCTAGGGACAGCAACAGGGGGTACCAAGGCTGTCTGGCCCAATCTGGAGCAATCAGAATCACCTTGCAAGGTTGTGACCTTATTTTTACCAGAACTTTGAACAGGAGTAGGAAGGGGGGAAGGCATATAGAAACTTCCCTTCCCAATTCAGGATCAGGGCATCTAGAGGGACTGAGCCCAAGACTGGAGGTCTGCAACAACAGAGAGGGAGTTGGTGATTGTCTGGGGCTGCAAAGAGATCCATCTCTGGAGTGCCCCACCTTGAAAAAATCACTTTCAACACCTGAGGGTCCAGGGACCATTTGTGATGACCCTGAGAGATCCTGCTCAGTGCATCTGCTAGCACACTGTCCTTGCCTGGAAGGTGAACTGCTACAAGAGAGGCTTGCAGGGAATAAGCCAGGGACCACAACTTCATGGCTTCTGTGCACAAGACCGTGGACCGAGTGCCTCCGTGCTTGCTGATGTACCACATGGTGGTGGTGTTGTCTGTTCTGACTTGAACCACCTTGTTCTGTACTGACTGAGAGAAAGCTTTTAGGGCCAAATGAACTGCCCTGAGCTCTAGGAGACTGATGTGGAGAAGGGATTCTTGGGGGGACCACAGCCCCTGGGCAGTGAGGGACCCCAGATGGGCTCCCCAGCCCAGGAGAGAAGCATCCGTGGTAAGGACCACTGAACAAGGCTGAGTTAGAAAAGGAACACCTTGTCTTAAATTGTCCTGATCCTGCCACCATTGGAGGGCTTGTATCAAGGTTAGAGTCACTGGGATCAGTTTGGTAAGGGAATCCTTCCTCTGAGACCAAAAAGCTCTCAGGTGGAACTGAATATCCCTCATCTGGAATCTTGCCCCTTGGACCACTGCTGTTGAAGCTGCCAAGTGGCCCAAGAGCTGGAGGAAATGCCTTGCTGGTCGAGATACCCGAAGGCTGAAAGAAGAAGCTAGTTCCATAAGAACCCTTGCCCTTGCTAGAGGAGGAAGAAAGGCTCTTGCTCTGAGTGTGTCCAGTTCTGCCCCTATAAAGGTAAGAAGCTGGACTGGTTCGGGAACTGACTTGGGAAGGTTGAGAAGAAATCCTAGAGAAGTGAGCACTTGCTGGATCACTTGCAGGTGAGACTTGACTTGGTCTGGAGACTGGCCCACTATTAGCCAATTGTCCAGATATGGAAAAATGGAAATCTTTTGCCTTCTTAGAAAGGCAACTACTACTGCCAGGCACTTTGTGAAAACCCTTGGGGCTGAGGTTAGGCCAAAGAGCATTGCTCTGAACTGATAGTGGCCTGAGGGCAACTCGAACCTGAGGTACTTTCTGTGGGAGCACTTGATAGGAATGTGAAAGTAGGCATCTCTGAGGTCCAGGGAGGCTAGCCAGTCCCCTGGCCTTAGAGAGGAAGGATTATTCCCAGAGTTACCATCTTGAACTTTGGTTTTAGAGATGTTTGTTTAGATATCTTAGGTCTAGGATGGGTCACCACTCCGTCTTTTTGGGGATCAGGAAGCACTTGAGCAGTCCTTTGCCCCAGTGTAGGGTAGGTACTCTCTCACGGCTCTTAAAGTTAGGAGAAGAAACCTCTGCCTCTAGGGCAAGGGTTTCCAGAGATTTGCAGGTGGAAAAGATCTGGCTCTCATCTTTGGAAATTTTTGAAGCTGAGAACCAGTCCCTGTTTACTACTTCCAGGACCCATTGTCTGATGTAATGACATCCAGTCCTGGACAAAGTAAGCCAGCCTGCCCCTACTGAATCAAGAGTCGACCCGGGCAGATCCATCAGGGTGTCTGCATGGCAGGGGCTTTAGGCTGAGGAGTGGATGCAGCCCTGCTCATCCCCCTTCTGCCTCTCCCTCTGAAGAACCCCCTTTGAGAAAAGGAAGAAGAGTCCTGTGCTTGGTAAAAAGCTCTTTGAAAAGGCCTGCCCCTGCCCCTAGACTGCTGCGTTTGAGGAGTTACCTGCCTTTCCTTGGCCTGAGCACTCCTGTAAGTGGTCCTATACTCATCCATTTTCTTCATATAATTCTCTGTCTGCTCCCCAAACAGAGAATTACCCACTACAGGAAAATCCATGGCCTTAGCCTGGGTGTCCTGTGAGAGGCTAATACATCTGAGCCAAGCCATCCTCCGAAGAGCCACAGATCTAGCCATGACTCTTGATGACACATTATTAGAGTCCACAGCAGCATGAAACTGAACCTTAGATGCCTCAATCCCATCTGCAGCCACGTCCTCCAGCTCCTTGGCTAGCTGGGGGGAGGCCTCTTTAGCCAGTACCAGTACAGTGGCCCACCTGGACTTCTGGTACCTGGCTGTATAGGCCATGTAATTTGCCTGCCTGAGTCCCAAAGAAGATGCCATGGACTGCTTCTTTGCTATGGCATCAATCTTCCTGGAGTCCTTGTCTGGGGGGTGTGAAGCCAAGGAAATATTTGCCTTGTCACAGTCAGCAGGCTGCACTACCCCATCATGGCTGCACTGCTGATATAAGAACTCCGTGTCTGAGCCTGAAAGTGTATATCTCTTGTCCATTCTTCTATCCACAGGTGTTAGGATTTTTTGTGTCTGTTTCCCAAAAGATTTGTGAAGGGGAATAGACAGTCTCCTGGACTCTGGGATGTCCATCATCTTCACATAATCAACTAGCTGAATTCCTGGATAAGTACAATGTACAGTGCCCAGAGCAGCATGGCTTCAGAAAAGGGCACAGCACCACCACTGCACTACTGGAATTTACAACCTTCATCCATGCCACGCTTGACAAAGGGAATTGTGGAGGGGCAGTATTTATAGACCTTACCAAGGCATTCGACACAGTTAACCACCCCCTACTGCTCAAGCAACTGTCCTCCATTGGGATCTCCAGCGATGCCCTTCCATGGTTCACCAGCTACCTTGATAATCGGATCCAACGTGTAAGGATTGCAGGGATCTCTTGGATGAGAAACCAGTCTGTCTCGGAGTCCCCAGGGGTCTATTCTGGGCCCTACTCTTCTCCCTCTCATCAACAATCTCCCAGTGCCTGCCACCCAAAATATTACTATACGCAGACGATGCAGTCCTATATTCCAGCCACCATGACATTACAGTCCTTGAATCCCAGCTGCAGCTCGACTTCAATCGACATCAAAGACTGGTTCAATTTTTATAAACTTGTCCTGAACCACAGCAAGACTAAAGCCATGTCCTTCTGTAACCGACAGAGCAGGCACAACTCTCTGTCCTCACCATCAAGAACCACGCTGGAAACCCACCTCACATGTCAAGGAGTTCAAGTACCTTGTATTACCCTGGATAGTACCCTCTCCTACACTTCGGCATGTGTGACACTGTGCCAAGACCGCCAATACTCAATGATTGGACTACTACACAAACACAAGCATCTGTATGCCCGCGGATGCCCTTAAACTAGCCATCTACAGCTCTGTCACCTCTCATTGACTACGGCCTTGCCATCTATGGCTCTGCCCCAACAGTACCCTCCGCAGGATCTCAGTTGCTCTCAACAAAGCCTGTAGACTACTGACAGGTGCAGCCTGACTAACTCACACCTGTGACCTCTATGCACAGGCCAGCTGGCTACCCTAAGCAGCAGAATACAATACCAGACCTGCTTACTTACCAAAAAGATTCTCCTTGGTCTCATGCCACCTGGTGTTAGCTCACTCCTTACTATCTACAGTGGCACTCAACAAACGCGTGGTGCCCAATCTCTAACCTTTCAGGTTCCCAGATGTTATACCTCCATGGGTCAGTGGTCCTTTATCTATAGAGCTCCTCAATGGTTCAATTCCCTCAATAAAGAATCACTTTCCTCTACTACACTTGGACCCTTCAAAAGGAATCTCAAACTTTACCTCACCTCTACCACTCAATGTGACTGCTTTGTTGAACAGAGATATCTCTAAACACGTCCCAGCTCACTCATGTCTCACAGCCCGCCCTTTCCCAATCTCATTCCCTCTGGCACTGGGCCTTCCTTGTGACTCCTTTCCTGCTTCACATCTCCACTGGTACATTTTCCACTACCATCGGACAGTGACCCATTAGCCTGCCAACTTCCTCTCCCGGTCGCATGCCCGCAATACTAACTGCCTGTGGTGCCCTCTTTCTCTTATTGTTACCGCAGCCAGCTGCCTACTCAAACTGCTTGTTTTATGAATATTATCTCAAAGTATGTTATAACTGAGTATCTTTATTTTTTCTTTTAGTTGTTTATTGTGCATTCTTTTATTACCTCTGTATGTATGCTGACCCTAATCCTTTGACGTGGAACCTTTGTAAACGAGCAGTTTCTGCTCAAAGGTATTTGTAATCCGAGAATTTAATAAATAAATAATCAGGCGCCTCTTGATCTTCCACAGCCTCCTCCATAGGAAGCTGGAGGGTTTCAGCCACCTTTCTGTAAAACATAAAGTGAGAAGGGGACTCAGAAAGCCTAGGAGGGGAAACACCTGAAGGTCTGTCTGGGGAGATGTCCGGTTCCACAGGCACATCCAGACCCTCACTTACATCATCATCCTCAAATTCTTCTTCTTGAAATTCGGTCCATAAAATCTTCAAGGGTATAATCTTGAACTGGGGAACCAACCGAATCGAACCTCCCCTGCCCAAGGAGCCAGATCGGGTCGATCCGGATGGAGCGATTCCACAATCTGAATCGCTCTGGCTATCTCTTCAGCGGTTGGAACATGAACCTCTGGATCCGAACCGGTCGATTAGTCTTTCCGTTTTCTTTTTGTCGGAACCAATCCCTCAGAATCAGCTCTCCTGTTGCCCGAAGAAGTATCGCCCTGGTCAGAGGGCACTCCTTCTGGTTCGGTTGAAACCGAACTGGGTTGGCCACCCGGGTCAGCGGACTTCTCGACCTCCTTTTCCCTCAGTCTACCTAATGTCTTCTCAAGGGTAGATTTGGGAAAGTTTTTACATATTTGGCAGTCTGAATCGAGGTGGTCAAACCCCAGACAATAAACACAGGTGGTGTGGGGATCGGCCTAGCAAAGACCTCCCCACACTCACTGCACTGTTGAAACCCAGTGGGCCCGGTTTTTTTCTTGGGTTTCTCAGACATGGCCAACCTAACTAAACTTACCCTTTTTCAGCAACCACCAGGCAAGACTCCCTTATCGGTTCCTAACCGTGTCACGGGTGTTGGAAAAAAACGTTTCAAAACACGTTTTTTTTTAGAACCGATAAGAACCGGCAACCACACACTAAGTGAAACATACAAATTTCACTATCAAATGACCGGTTCAACCAAACTGAGCCGCTCTTTTACAAGTTCCACACAGAAAAAACAGAACAATTCCTATCTAGTACTCACGGCACCACAGACAGAGACTGAACCGACTATGTGGATACTTTTTCGGTTTAAAAACTGACGAAAACTGAAACTTTAACCGACTTTCGAACCGAGCTGAAGGAGTAATCTCTGGAGCAACCGTTCAGTGAGGCGGAGTAAAGAATCTGACAGTTTAAGTTTGAAACACTCCAGACAGAGACTTCAACCAAGCTCGAGCTCAGCATTCTACGCCCTGCATAGAAAGTTAACTCTTTGTTCTCCGGGGAAGTTCAAAGGTTGGGAATCACTGCAATTGTCAGAATACAGCAAGACTTCATGTTTTTAGAAAAAGGCTTTCTCACATTTTTTAATCTACTCACCTAGGTGCAGTTCTTTCTGAGCTTTAGCCCACCAGACTACCTTTCCTGCTTCATCAGCCTTCCTCTGATAATCCTTCCTGTCCTCCTCTCTCAGAGCCCTTCTGAACTTCCTACAGGCAGTCCGTTTATCTCTGACTGCCTGGGCAACCTTGCAGCTAAACCAGTGGATGCTTTGGCCTTTGAGTTTTCCCCTTAAACTCAACACACTTTCGGCGGTTGCTGTTCCCTCCTCATCGGTGGACCACTTTCAGTCCACCCCCATCTTTTCACTGATGCCCTCCAGGTGCCCCCTTAGCAGTTCCCGCATCCTTCTAAAGTCCACCTTTCGGAAGCCCCAGACCTTGGTTTTGGTGGTTAACGTTTCCTTGCTAATGTCTAACCTGAACCCACACTGTGCAGTGGTCTCTCCCACCCAGGGGCTCTTCCACCTGGATATCCTGGATGTGGTCCTCATTTGTCAATACCAGATTGAGGATTGCCCCTCCTGGTGGCTACCATGACTCTCTGGGTCAGGAATTCACTCAGTACTGCATACAGGATTACCTGAATCCTGGAGCAGGTCATGTCGGGGATCTTCTAATTCAACTTAGGCAGGTTAAAGTTCCTCACAATTACCACTTTCCTCTTCCCTGCAGCTGCCCTTATCATCAAACCCAGTTCTTTGTCCCTTTCCTCTTCCTGGTTGAGTGATCTGTAAACCACCCCGTCCCCTAGTCTGACCTTCCTCCTCCTACCGGATAGCATCTGCACCAACATCATCACTGCCTTCCCCTCCTGTGACTCTTCCCTTGTGCATGATATATCTTCCCATGTGTACACCACTACTCCCCTTTCCTACCCCCATCCCTTCTGTACAGTTTGTACTCTGGGATCAAGAGATCCCAGTCATGATTAGGGATAGCATAGCACACGTCTCACAGACTGCCACAATGTCTACACTCCTCTTTGCCAACAATGCCTGCAGGTCATCCATATTGTTTTCGAGGCTTCTTGCATTCAGGGAAACCACCTTCCACCTTGAATATGAGCCTCCCCCACCCCTGCATGTCTGTCCTCCTTCATGTTCCCTTTGTCTGTCTCCCCTTCTCCCTCTAATTACACACAGATCCTAAATCCAATTCTCCTTGCCTTGATTGAGGGAGGCTGCCAGGCACCTCCTCCCAGACACTCAGCAACTGAAAGCCCATCATGTCCTCCTCCCAACAGTTTAAATTAAAGTCCCTGGATATGTACTCCGAGATTTATCCCTAAGGGCTTGTGACCCTCTACTGAGGTGCAGCCTGTCTAGTGTATAGAGAGAAACTGATGCCCAATAGGAAACCAGGTGGAGGCAGGTCCATACCACATGGGCCAGTGAAGCTTGTGAGGAAGAACACCTCCAACAGTCACTGTGGGGGAGGAAACCCACTGTATACAGGACCAAGGGGTTACTTGATGCCCTACGGAAGACTCTGTACTGTTAGGTATGGGCCTGTATCGCTCTAATGGCAGGAAAAGCCACTGGCCAGGGACCTATTACTCCGGGGTAACATCAATTTCCAGTTCTTGACTCCATTTTTTCCTGGGTCTAGTAGATAGAGAAGGGAGGGGCTTTTATTTCAGCTTGCAAATGGCCCCTGTAATCTCTCTGGCTGTGGTGCAACTCGATATCCACTGCTCAAAAGCACCAATCTTTGGCACTGAGAAGTCTCAAAGCAACCATCCCTTGACCATCCTTTGACAGCACTACAGAATTGAAACGATTGCCACTGACAGTGTACTGAAAGAGAATTCTGTGGCTAGCTGGGAGAATGACTTCAGGGCACCAAGGGAGTCATCCAGAACATCTCTTTGAGTACGTATTATCACTTTTTCCCCAGAGAGACCAGTGTATCTGAGTCTTGTCAGTGAGTAATTTTGGGGTGCTCCACAGGGGTCTGGCTCTGGAAAATCTAGAGCAACCAAGAAGGGGGACTTCTTACACATAGAGAACTCAATGTATTCGTGAGCAAAGAGAGGAACGTGGGGGTAATTTCCGATATGGATATAGGAGAGCCCACATGTCTGGTACAGTGGACTGAACGCGCTCCAAGAATGCCCATAAGGTGTATGTTCTATCAGAGATGGTATACTGCAGGGCAGGGATTTGCAAAGAATATATGCTACATGGTATTCACTCATGTCAGGGAGTATAACCCCCCCCCCGCCAAAAAAAAAACAAATGCTTTAAGTCTGGATATGCACACTTTAGGTTGCTACTGGGGCTAAATGAACCGGGAGCAAAATGTGTTCACCCATTTAAGGCCACTGGGATCTGCAAGAGATTAGTCAGTAGGTAATGTAACAGAGAGAGCAGTGAGTTTTTAACTATTTACCTAATCCACGTTTCTCTTATCCAGTGCTCTCTCTCAGTTTAATCTGTTACCTCTGGCACTGGCACCAGGGTGATGTTTACTGCATCCTTACTTGCATCATGCCATAGAATTCATTGCTCTGGGTGACTGTTCATTCAGATATGAAAGTTACTTACTTACCATAACTCGTCATCTTCCAGAACAGCTGCTCCACTGAGTACCACTTATAGGTCTGGTCCAGAAGCACTAGGACCCCGTGGGAGCAAATCTTTGGTGAGGGGTGCTGGCAAAGGCTACTGGGCACTGCACCTGCACACCCCACATGATGCTGTGTGCTAGCCAATAACTGTTGTTGCCTCTTTCACCAACCTCAGTGCTGTTAGCCATGAAAGAAACAAAGTGATGATAAAATAAAGAGAGGGCTTGAGTAATTCACTAGCCCACTGGGATAAGGAAAAGGATATAGGAACATAAAAAAAACAACAGAATATAACCTTGCCTACAAACTTCTAGACAGAGAACAAAGGGCACACTAAGGTGGCACAGATAGGTAGAATGGGTAAAAGAGCCAGAGCCTCAAGTTGCCACTAGCCAGACAGCGAAAGGCCTGAAAAGGGTAGTGGGGTGATGGCCTGCCAGCACAGTGGTAGAATTACCGCTCACGATGCTGGTGACCTGGGTTTGGGAGAGGGCTTTGGTCGTCAGAGGGCTGGCCGGGGGAGGGGGGGGACTGAGTGTACAACAGACACTCTCCTCCTTTGGCGAGGGAGGGCTGTCACAACCACTGCAGTACTGGGTGAACCTGGGTGGCAGTGCAGTTGGGGCACCATGTCGGAGGGGAGGGCAAAAGCAGGAGTTTGGAGTGGCACCACCTCTCTGTATGTGCCTATCTCCTTGAACCCCACTGCACGCCACTGTCCTTGGGATGAGGAAACTGAGGGAAACAAAGCGCAAAAAAAAAACCAAAAACGGTGCCTTAGGACCTCCCGGTTCCTTTGTTGGCTTGGGCATCACTTCTGCCATGAGGGTACCTAGGTGGTCTCCATCCTTGAGACGGCCCCGCTGTGAGGGGCAATTTTCTGGGTTGGAAGTCCTGTGGAGGAGTGTATGCTGGTGCTGGGGCGAGCCTGGGGCGAAGCAATGCTAGGGTGAGAAAAAATAAATTTAGAAAAGAAAAGGGTAGTGGGGATAAGGCACCAGCCCTGTAAATATGATGGGCAAAACAAAGGTGTATGCAGAAGGTGGGACCCCTTTGCACCTGAGATGGCACAAGTGTGCCCAACAGTAGAACTGCAAATAACTTCTAATGAGCAATTAGCATGCCACCAGTAAAGGGAAAATTTGTTTTTTTTTTTAAAACACTGGTGCATGTGGCACTGCAGGACTGCTCAAAGGAGTAGAGATGTACTGACCTTCCCAGTTATCCCTGAGTCTGCTGGACACAACTGAAAAATGAGGATAAACAACTGCAACCAAGTAGGTAAGGAAAATATTGCCTGGCACAGCCAGAAGAAAACCACAGTAAAAAACGAAACTGCATTCTTCTGCAAGCAACAGAAATGTACCCTTTGCCAAAGCTAGTTCAGGCTAATCTTATCTAGTGCTCAGCACACACCAACAGAAAGGGCTACAGTCAAGTGGCGTTAGATCTAGATGGTACCCAGTCGGTAAAGGTTGCATGTAGCAACTAACAGGGATACTCCCAGACACAAGGTGATGTAACCTGGAGCAGAAAAGAGGAGGGAAAGAAATTAAAAAAGATAAAAATTCCCTCCACCCATTTTTTTATTTGGCATGGGGACCCTAATAAAAAGTCCTCACCCCAGTTTATTTTTTGAGGGCTGGACTGGGAGACCTGGTAATGGGTCACAGTCCAGTTTATTTTTTTTTTTTTGGAAAAGCTACAGGGGAGAGAATAAACAACTGGGTAGAGGTGTACAGGAAGCATCACCAGTGGGGCCCAGCTGCAGGGTGAGCTGCCCGGTGGCCCTGGCTCTACTAGAGCAGGGGATGGCAGGTGGGTGTGGTAATCAACGGAGAAGATATGCTGGAACATCAACAATTATGGTAAGTACGTAACTGTTATACCTTCCCAGAATCAATCTTCTCCATGACCAGTGACTCAGATTTATGTGTCAGAGTATTAAGGTTCCCTTTCTGAGAAAGGGATTGGCTCATCCCGAGGGTATAGATGCACCCCCTCAGCCCTCTGTGTGGGGGAAGAACACCTGACAGCAGGGCCTTCTCACAGGTCTGGTGAGACCAGAGGCTGGTCATGGCCAGGTGGAGGTTCTAGTGGCACAGCAGGTGGCGGGTTCTCTGAAGGTTCCTGCCTGACCTTAAGGGAGTAGAAATAAGCCCCCTGGAAATGTGAGTTTAGCACCTCACGCCAGGCCAGAGGTGCTAGTCAGGATAGGTGAAGCCATGCTATCTGCAGAACACAGACTTCTGTTCTCACCAGTCTGGAGGCCACCTCTTGGCATAATAAGATATCCTTGCTTGGTGCTGTGCTACCTCCAGATCCTGTGTGGAAAGGTTAATGCCTTGCCTGATTATCTCATTTTGTGGCACTACAGCTAGCATGCTGTGTAGCTACAACCACGGACAACAACTTCTATGGGCCCGGTGTGCAGACACACACATATGGGTGCATGCTGAGGTAAATAAACTTCCTACCCAGTGCATCTGTGTCTGCAGAATTTGCATATGGAGGTTGACAGCACGGGTGACACTGAGGGTTGGCACAGAAGTGTCGACTGGTGTAGACAGAGCATGCAGCTGCAGCCTCACCACTGGGGACGTCTGCTGCTCAAGGCAGTCAGACTCTGGAGGTTTCTTAGCCAGCTGCCCAATGAGCAGGCTGTCAACCTGACCCAACCACCAGGGTCTCCAATGACACAGTGGGTGAGGTTGAGGGAAACGCTGTGCTTACTTGGAACCAGAGGTCACAAGAAGAGGTCCAGAGGAAGGAACTAGTGACCTTAACTTGGACAAATGTGTCCGATGTCTGCCTCCGAAGGTGAAGATCAGGTGACCCCACTCTGATGCATGTTTCTTAGAGTGCAGCGATCCACGGGGAAGCAGGCATCACACACATCCATATCACACTCGAGTCTGAGGCACGCTATGCAGGACGGCTTATGGTCTGTAGAAACCATCTTATTCCCTCAGGGGTACTGAAAGATGATTGGCAGCTTACAGACTTTCTTTGACATGGCCCCTTCAGTCTTCGATTTTGGTAATCTTTAGGAAAATAAATCAACAGAAAGAAAAAATTACTCACCTTAGTAATTATATTTCTTCTAATGCAGTCTTGCTGTATTCTGACAATTGCAGTGATTCCCAACCTTTGAACTGCCCCGGAGAACTAAGGGTTAACTTTCCATGCAGGGCATGGAATGCTGAGCTTGAGCTCAGTTGAAGTCTCTGTCTGGAGTGTTTTGAACTCAAACCGTCAGATTCTTACGAGCCCAACTAAACTAAAAATTCTATGTGGAAATTGTAAAATTTACTAGCCAACTGGCTGAAAAGTTCTGGATTCCCAAGGAAGACTCAAGTCAGGAAACCCAAAAACTAAACCCAATGTACTCAAAAATAACAAAACTAGATAAGCACCCAAACAAAAGGGAGGAGGGTGCAAGCAAATACACATCTGGGGTGCAACACTGCACCTGCCCACCCACATCCCAAAAACAGGTTCTGAGAGGGGAGGAAGGGAGGGAGGTCAGAATACAGCAAGACTCCATTAGAAGAAACATAATTACTAAGCTGAATAATTTTTTCTTCAAACAACATGAAGTCTTGCTGTATTCTGACAATTGCAGACTCACTGCAGTACCTCCAAGGAGGAGGGACAGAACCTACTTCGTAATAGGCTCTTACATGTTGTAGCAAACCGAGCATCACTCCTAGCCTGGATATCCAGAGAGTAATGCTTGGTAAAGGTATGGACTGTTTTCCAGGTGGCTGCTTGACAAATTTCTAGGAGAGGGATATCCCTGGCCGCAGCCAGGGAAGCAGCAGTACCTCTTGTGGAATGAGCCCTCAGGCCTGAGGGTGGAGTTTTTCCCAGTTTTTCATAGCAGAATTATATACAAGGCACAATCCACCTAACAACAGATCTTTTGGAGGCAGGTTTGCCCTTTCCCACTTCTCCATAAGTGAGGAACAACTGGAGGGAGTCAAACCTGTGACCCTTGGTACGCTCTATGTAGTAACTAAGGGCTCTTTTGACATCTAAACTGTGTAGCCTCCTCTCTCCTGAGGAAGAATGACCAGTGAAGAAAACAGGGAGAGACATACACTGGTTTAAATGGAAGTCTGAAACCACTTTGGGCAAGAACCTTCTATTGGTTCTAAGGACCACTTTATCTCTATGAAAGGAAGTAAAATCAGGTTCCACTGACGGGGCTTGCAACTCACTGATACGCCTGGCAGAGGAACTGGCTACCAAGAACACAGTTTTCCAAGTCAAGTACTTAAGCTCTGCTGAAGACATAGGCTCAAAGGGGTTTGCATAAGCTGAGCAATGCAAACATTCAAATCCCAGGCAGGGGCAGGGTCTCTAAAAGGAGGATTGGTGTGAAACAATCCTTTAAAAAATGTACAGAACACAGGATGGAAAGATAGTGAGGAAGGCTTCCCCACAGACAAAAATGCAGAAACAGCTGACAAGTGTACCTTGAGAGTAGCTGGTCTGAGGCCTAGGCCATTAAGATGGACCATATAATCCAGAACCGTAGGCAATTCTGCAGTGTCTGGAGAAATATTCTTCTTAGAACACCAAATGCTGAATCTTTTCCATTTGGAGTTTTAAGTCTTTCTGTTGGAGGGCTTTCGAGAAGCCTTGAGGATGTCCAGAACCCCTTGGGAAAGATGCAGATCTGCAAACTCTTAACTCTTCAAGAGCCATGCCTTGAGATTGAGAGACTGAAGATTGGGGTACCAAATCCTCCCCTGAAAGGATGTTAACAGGTTGTAATTCCTGGGAAGAGACAGGGGAAGATGGACTGCTAGGGACAGCAACAGGGGATACCAAGGCTGTCTGGCCCAATCTGGAGCAATCAGAATCACCTTGCATGGTTGAGACCTTACTTTTACCAAAACTTTGAACAGGAGTGGGAAGGGGGGAAAGGCATACAGAAACTTAGCCTCCCAATTCAGGATCAGGGTATCCAGAGGGACTGAGCCCAGGACCGGAGGTCTGCAACAAAAGAGGGAGTTGGTAATTGTCTGGGGCTGCAAAGAGATCTATCTCTGAAGTGCCTCACCTTGAAAAAATCACATTCAACACCTGAGAGTCCAGGGACCATTCATGATGGCCCTGGGAAATCCTGCTCAGTGCATCTGATAGCACACTGTCCTTGCCTGGAAGGTGAACTGCTACAAGAGAGGCTTGCAGGGAATAAGCCAGGGACCACAACTTCATGGCTTCTGTGCACAAGACCGTGGACCAAGTGCCTCCCTGCTTGTTGATGTACCACATCTGGTAGTGTTGTCTGTTCTGACTTGAACCACCTTGTTCTGAATAGACTATGAGAATGCTTTTACAGCCAGGAAAACTGCCCTGAGCTCTAGAAGATAGATGTGAAGAAGGGATTCTTGGGGGGACCACAGGCCCTGGGCAGTAAGGGACCCCAGGTGGGCTCCCCAGCCCAGAAGAGAAGCGTCCATGGTTAGGACCACTGAACAAGGCTGAGCAACAAAAGGAATACCTTGCCTTAAATTGTCCTGATCCTGCCACCACTGGAGGGCCTAGATCCAGGTCAGAGTCACTGGAATCAGTTTGTGAGGGAGTCCTCTCTGAGACCAGAAAGCTCTCAGGTGGAACTGAATATCCCTCATCTGGATCCTGCCCCTTGGACCACTGCTGTTGAAGCTGCCATGTGGCCCAAGAGCTGGAGGAAATGCCTTGCTGGTCGAGATACCTGAAGGCTGAAGGAAGAAGCTAGTTTCATAAGAGCCCTTGCCCTTTCTAAAGGAAGAAGGCTCTTGCTCTGAGTGTATCCAGTTCTGCCCCTATAAGGTAAGGAGCTGGACTGGTTCGAGAACTGACTTGGGAAGGTTGAGGAGAAATCCTAGGGAAGTGGGCATTTGCTGGGTCACTTGCAGGTGAGACTTGACTTGGTCTGGAGACTGACCCACTATTAGCCAATCGTCCAGATAAGGAAAAATGGAAATCTTTTGCCTTCTTAGAAAGGCAACTACTACTGCCAGGCACTTTGTGAAAACCCTTGGGGCTGAGGTCAGGCCAAAGGGCATTGTTCTGAACTGATAGTGGCCTGAAGACAACTCGAACCTGAGGCACTTTCTGTGGGAGCACCTGATGGGAATGTGAAAGTAGGCATCTTTAAGGTCCAGGGAGGCTAGCCAGTCCCCTGGCCTTAGAGAGGGAAGGATTATTCCCAGAGTTATCATCTTGAACTTTGGCTTTAAAAGATGTTTGTTCAGATATCTTAAGTCAAGGATGGGTCGCCACTCTCCTGTCTTATTGGGGGACAGGAAGTACCTGGAGTACAGTCCTTTGCTCCAGTGTAGGGTAGGTACTCTCTCTATAGCTCTTAAAGCTAGGAGAGAAGAAACCTCTGCCTCTAGGGCAAGGGTTTCTGAAAGATTTGCAGGTGGAAAAGATCTGGCTCTCATCTTTGGAAATTATTTGAAGCTGAGAACCAGTCCCTGGCTTACTAGTTCCAGGACCCACTTGTCTGATGTAATAGACATCCAGTCCTGGACAAAGTAAGCCAGTCTGCCCCCTACTGGAATCGAAGAGTCGACCCGGGCAGACCCATCAGGGTGTCTACTTGGCAGGGGCTTTAGGCTGAGGGGTGGATGCAGGCCTTCTCATCCCCCTTCTGCCTGTCCCTCTGAAGAACCCCCTCTGTAAAAAGGAAGAAGAGGCCTGTGCTTGGTAAAAAGGCCTTTGTAAAGGCCTGCCCCTGCCCCTAGACTGCTGCCTTTGAGGAGCTGCCTGCCTTTCCTTGGCCTGAGCACTCCTGTAAGTGGTCCTGTACGCGTCTATTTTCTTCAAGTAATTCTCTGTCTGCTCCCCAGAGAATTACCCACTACAGGAAAATCCATGGCCTTAGCCAGGGTGTCCTGTGAGAGGCTAGTACATCTGAGCCAAGCCATCCTCCGAACAGCCACAGATGTAGCCATGACTCTTGATGAGACATCATTAGAGTCCACAGCAGCATGAAAAACTTAACCTTAGATGCCTCAATCTCATCTGCAGCCACCGCCTCCAGCTCCTTGGCTAGCTGGGGGGAGGCCTCTTTAGCCAGTGCCAGTACAGTGTCCCACCTGGACTTCTGGTACATGGCTGTATAGGCCATGTAATTTGCCTGTCTGAGTCCCAAAGAAGATGCCATGTACTGCTTCTCTGCCATGGCATCAATCTTCCTGGAGTCCTTGTCAGGGGGATGTGAAGCCAAGGGAATATTTGCCTTGTCACAGGAAGCAGTCTGCACTACCCCAACATGGCTGCATTGCTGATATAAGAACTCCGTGTCTGAGCCTGAAAGTGCATACCTCCTGTCCATTCTTCTATCCACAGGAGGTATAGTGTTAGGAGACTAAGATTTTTTGTGCCCGTTTCCCAAAAAATTTATGGAGGGGAATAGACAGTCTCCTGGACTCTGGGATATCCATCACCTCTACATAATCAGGCTCTTCTTGATCTTCCACAGCCTCCTCCATAGGAAGCTGGAGGGTTTCAGCCACTTTTCTGTAAAACATAAAATGGGAAGGGGACTCAGAAAGCCTAGGAGGGAAAACACCTGATGGCCTGTCTGGGGAGATGTCCGGTTCCACAGGCACATCCAGACCTTCACCTACATCATAATCCTCAAATTCCCCTTCCTCTTCAAACTCCGGTTCATAAAAATCTTCAAGGGTATACTCTTGAACTGGAGGAACCAACCGAACCGAACCCCTGCCAGAAGGAGCCAGATCGGTCGGAACCGGACGGAGCGATTCCACACTCTGAATCGCCCTGGCTATCTCTTCGGCGGTCGGAACATGAACTTCTGGATCCGAACCGGTAGATTTATCTTTGTGCTTTCTTTTTGTCGGAACCAATCCCTCAGAATCGGCTCTCCTTTTGCCCAACGTAGTATCGCCCTGGTCAGAGGGCACTCCTTAGGGTTCGGTCAAAACCAAACTGGGCTGGCCATATGGGTCAGCAGACTTATTGGCCTCCTTTTCCCTCAGTCTACCTAATCTCTTCTCAAGGGTGGAACTGGGAAAATTTTTACATGTTTGGCAGTCTGAATCGAGGTGGTCAAACCCCAGACAATAAACACAGGTGGTGTGGGGATCGGCCTTGGCAAAGACCTCCCCACACTCACTGCAGTGTTGAAACCCAGTGGGCCTTTTTTCTTGGTTCAGACATGGCCAACGAATCCAACTTACTTTTTTTGGCAACCGCCAGGCGGAAAGACTCCCTTTATCGTTCCCAACCGTGTCACGGTATTGAAAAAATGGTTAAAACACGGTTTTTTTTTTTAGAACCGATAAGAACCGGTAACCACACACTAAATATAGCAAAATTCACAATCAAATGGTCGGTTCAGCTGAACCGACCGCACTTTTACAAGTTCCACACAGAAAAACAGAACAATTCCTATCTAGTATTCACGGCACCACAGACAGAGACTGAACCGACTATGCGGATACTTTTTTTTGGTTTAAACCGAAGAAAAACTGAAAACTTTATCCGACTTTGAACCGAGCTGAAGGAGAAATCTCCGGAGCGACCGTTCAGTGAGGCAGAGTAAAGAATCTGACGGTTTGAGTTCAAAACACTCCAGACAGAGACTTCAACCGAGCTCAAGCTCAGTGTTCCATGCCCTGCATGGAAAGTTAACCCTTAGTTCTCCAGGGCAGTTCAAAGGTTGGGAATCACTGCAATTGTCAGAATACAGCAAGACTTCATGTTGTCTGAATTACCCTGTTAAAAATGAATAAAGTCAACAGTGATGCCCCCCGCCCCAGCAAAAGCTTTGCTCCTGTGAGATACTAGTGACTACAGTCCAGACCAATAAGTGAGACTCAATGGAGAAGATTCATTCTGGGAAGACATACAGTTTTTCCCTAGTACTTTACTCCCCTCCCCACCCTGTTTATTCTAAAGACCCTCCTCTGTGCTCAACACGTGATGTCACTGATGACATGACATATTTAGCCAATAGCTGGACTGCATTCTGATACACGAATGAATAATTTATACTGCAGATTTGAACAAACACTGCCACAGAAGCCTGGGAGTGCTGCCACAGGAATCAGGACTGAACTGCCACAGACCACTAGAGGCCATGTCTGTGTGTGGCTGTTAATTATTGTGGCACAGCACTACTGAACCTCTGTGTGCATGAAGGAGTCGCCCAGGTGGAGGCACTGCAGCAATGAGGGAAAACCAGAGGAACCATCATCAAACCCAAGCCATTCTTCGTCCAAAGGTAAAAAATTCTAAGCCACATGCTGTCTCATCCAAGGCTTAGCCGCACCTTGTATGTGTGTGAAGTGATGGTGGGGGGGTGTACACATTTTATTTGGTGAAATTTATTTTCCATGTTATATTACTGTACTTTAAGTCAAGTGGCATAGCAGTAGAAAGACTAGTCATTAATTATGATAGAAAAAATATATACAGTATTTAACTAGTCTTCAGTCTCTGAGAAAAACACGTTCTCATCAGATAAAGCTGGCATATGTCTTTTTCAAGACAATCTTTCTTAATTTTATTATTTAAATTAAAGCAAAAGAAAATTAAAAAAGGAAAACTATTAGCTAATGTCTAGCTAAACCTATAATGCCATTTCCACATAGGCTGTGCCAGTTCAGGTCTCATAGCCCCCTTCATTACAGATGAAAGGTGCTAACGCTAAGGTCATAATGTAACAGAGTGCTGTCATAAACAGAAGAGATGATCAGGAGAAGAGATGAAATATGAGGCATCAAGATCACCATGCTTTCACTCAATACAATTGATCAAAAAAATAATTAACTGAATAATTAGCTGAATTAAGCACTCTCCAGAGTGCAACTGTCATGGAATCTCCAGTTGTGGAAATGATCATTGATAAGGTGCTGACACCAGAGTGCCGTGACATCATGAAAACGGTACTGCCCAACTTGAGTATGGAACACTCCTGTATTACAAGTAAGCACTAACACATGACAGGGCATGGGCTGTGCTGCAACAATTACACACCTGCCTGGGTGGGTTGTGAGGCACAATGTGAAAGAGTGTCCCAAAGGGTGTTAGTATTATTAAAGCATGTCCTAAAAGCCCTAGAATATGTCACTGCACTTCTAAAACGGGTCAAGTAAAACAAAAAAGCAAAAGAAAAATAATTAAAAACCAAACACTATATAAAATAAAAAAATAAATACAGTACATCTTTCCACTGAGTAAAAAACAAACAAACAAAAAAAAAAAACACAACCTCGTTTCTTGTAGATTTTTTTTTTAAATTTAAGGTGGTTTTATTCCTTTAGGGTTTGGTTGAGGGTATTTAGTAATGGGAAAAATTGTCATTTGAAAGTTCTTAAAGAACTAGTAGCGCAAAACAACAGCATGCAGAAAATGTTGGCAATTTTTAAAAGAAGTCCCCAATTACTTTTTATTTCTGAAGCATTTCTCTTTTTCTATATAATCATTAAATGTTTTTTTTAACTTAATAATATTGGCTGTGATTTGAAAAACAGTGCTTTAGCTGGAACCAGACATACAGTACCTAGTTCTGGTCATTCCATTATATTATCAGCATGTGACTACACTCACTGTTACAAGCCAAGCCCTCGAGTGTGATTTGTTCCTGTAATGCTGTACTTGGGGCAGCACCCTTTAGCTCCTCCTCCTCCAGCTTACTCTTATTGGTGGATTTCGTCCACTGGCAGCTCTGCCCCAGGGGCAGCACCCTCGCAGTACGCCTCCCACCTGTCCCTATTGGTGGATTTCGACCCCTGCCCCCAGGGCAGCAACATGTAACTGTTACTTCCTGCAAATCTGATTGTTGCAAGTCTGAGGAATTGAGGGTTTAAGTGTACATCAGAATGTTATGGAAATGCACCTCCAGCAATGTGTACTCCTTGTCTTTGAATATATTGCCTTCCCCCATATTTCCAAGAGAAGATCGAGATTTACAGTTATAGAATCAGTTTTTGTTTGCTTGTTTTTTGGTGGTGCTGGTGATTATTTCATGGCATATAAACCTGACAAAAAGTTAAACATTTCAGAGGACAGTGTTATTGTTCTGATGTTAGAGTAACCAACTTTATGTAAAAATTACTCACCTTAGTAATGTTGCTTTTTCTAATGGAGTCTTGCTATATTATGACATATGCAGTATAACCTCAGGTTAGAACCGCTCCGGAGGTGAAAGAGTTAACTTTCCATGCAGGGCATGGAATCTTGAGCTCGAGCTCGGTTGAACACTCTGTCTGTTGAAGCTGAAGCTTAAACTGTCAGATATTTACAAGAAAAAACTCACTAAGACTCTGATGTAAAGCTGTAAACCTACACTAGCAACCTGGCTACTTAATTAAATAAACACATTTTTTTGGTGCCACAAAGAAGACTCAAGTCAGGAGACCCAAAAAAATGACAAACACAACAAAGATCACCCCAAAAGAGGGGTGAAAAACAAGGTGGGCATCTAAAAAGTGCCAACGCTGCCCTGCCCACTCACATCCCCAAGAGTAAGGTTCTGAGAGGGCAGGCAGGGGGGGAGGTCATAATATAGCAAGACTCCATTAGAAGAAACAACATTACTAAGGTGAGTAATTTTTTCTTCAAACAACATGAAGTCTTGCTATATTATGACATATGCAGACTACACAGCAGTACCTCCATGGAGGAGGGACAGAACCTACTTAGGAAATAAGCTCTGAAGCACAGCTGTGCCAAAACGAGCATCACTCCTGGCCTGGATGTCCAGGGAGTAATGCTTAGTAAAAGTGTGCACCGTTTTCCAGGTAGCTGCTTGACATATCTCTAGGATAGGGACGTCCCTGGCAGCAGCCAGAGACACAGCTGTACCTCTGGTGGAGTGAGCCCTCAGGCCTAAGGAAGGAACTTTACCCAGTTGTTCATAGCAGAATTGGATACAAGAGACGATCCACCTGGCAATGGATCTTTTAGTGGCAGGTTTCCCTTTGCCAACCTCACCATAAGTGAGGAACAGTTGGAGGGAGTTAAACCTGTGACCTTTGGTACGATCTATGTAGTAGCTAAGTGATCTTTTGACATCTAAACTGTGCAACCTCCTCTCACCAGAAGAGGAATGGTCAGTGAAGTACACAGGGAGAGATGTAGATTGATTAAGGTGGAAATCTGAGACCACCTAAGGCAAGAACTTTCGGTTAGTCCTGAAGACTACCTTATCTCTGTGAAAGGAGATAAAATCAGGCTCCACTGACAATGATTGTAACTCACTTATGTGCCTGGCAGAAGTGATAGCTACCAAAAACACAGTTTTCCAAGTCAAGTACTTGAGCTCTGCTGTAGACAAGGGCTCAAAAGGGGGTTGCATAAGCTGGGCAATGCAAATATTAAGATCCCAGGCAGGGGAAGGATCCCTGAATGTGGGGTTGGTGTGAAGCAACCCTTTGAAAAACTTTGAGAATACAGGATGAGCTAAAAGAGAAGAGGGCTTACCTGCTGACAAGAAGCAGACACGGCTGCCAAGTGCACTTTTAGGGTAGCTGGTCTCAGTCCTAAAGTATTTAAATGAACCATATAATCCAGGACTGTGGGTAAGTCAGCAGATTCTGGGGAAATATGCTTCCCAGAGCACCATATGGAAAATCTCTTCCATTTGGAATTATAAGTAACCCTGGTGGAAGGCTTCCTAGAAGCCCTCAGAATATCCAATACACCTTGGGAAAGGTGTAGGTCAGCAAACTCTAACTCTTCAAGAGCCAGGCCTTGAGATTGAGAGATTTGAGGTTCGGGTACCAAACCCTCCCCTGAGCACAGGATAACAGATTATGATTCCTGGTAAGACACAGGGGAAGGTGGACTGCTAAGGACATAAGGAGTGGGTACCAGGGCTGTCTGGCCCAGTCTGGAGCAATCAGAATCATCTTGCAGGATTGAGACCTGATTTTGACTAGCACTTTGAACAGGAGAGGGAAGGGTGGAAAGGCATAGAGAAACTTCCCTTCCCAACTGAGGAGGAAGGCATCCAGGGGGACTGAGCCCAACACTGGGGGCCTGCAACAAAAAAGAGGAAGTTGGTGATTGTCTGGGGCTGCAAAAAGATCTATCTGGGGTGTGCCCCATCTGGCAAATACCACCTCCAGAACTAGGGGATCCAGAGCCCATTCGTGATGGCCTTGGGAAATCCTGCTGAGATCATCTGCCAGGACATTGTCCTTGCCTGGGAGGTGAACTGCTACAAGGGAGGTGTTCAGGGAGTAAGCCAGAGACCACAACTTCATTGCTTCGGTGCACAAGGCCATAGACGAGTGCCTCCTTGCTTGTTGATGTACCACATTGTGGTGGTATTGTCTGTTCTGACTTGAATAACCTTGTTCTGAACAGATTTGAAAAAGCTTGAAGTGCTAGAAAACTGCTCTGAGTTCCAACAGATTGATGTGGAGCAGAGATTCCTGAGGGGACCACAATCCCTGGGTGGTGAGGTCGCCCATGTGAGCTCCCCACCCCAATAGGGATGCATCTGTAGTAAGGATTAAGGAGTGAGACTGAGGGGTAAAGGGGACCCCCTGTCTCAAATTGCCCTGGTCCTGCCACCACTGAAGGGCCAGGATCAGGGTTCAAGTCACTGGAATTAACTTGGTTAGAGGGCCCTTTCTTTGAGACCAAAAGGCTCTCAAATGGAACTGGATGTCCCTCATCTGAAATCTGGCTCCCTGCACTACTGCTGTCGAAGCAGCCATGTGTCCCAGGAGCTGTAGAAAGTGCCTTGCTGGTCGAGAGACCTGCAGGGTGAAGGAGGAAGCCAGAGAAATCAGGGTACTTTTCCTTTCTAGAGGAAGGAAGGCTCTGGCTTCTTTTGTGTTCAGTTCTGCACCTATGAAGGTGAGAAGCTGGACAGGCTCTAGGACTGACTTTGGAAGACTGAGAAGGAAACCTAGAGAAGTTAGCAGCTGCTGAGTTACTTGAAGGTGTAACCTGACTTGGTCTGGGGACTGGCCTACTATGAGCCAGTCGTCCAAGTAAGGAAAGATGGCAATCCTTTGCCTTCTTAAATGAGCAACTGCTACTGCCAAGCATTTTGTGAACACCCTCGGGGCCGAGGTGAGGCCGAAGGGCATTGCTCTGAACTGGTAATGGCCTGAGGGCAGTTTGAATCTGAGGTACTTTCGATGGGAGCTCCTGATGAGAACATGGAAGTAGGCATCCTTGAGGTCCAGGGAGGCTAGCCAGTCCCCCGGCCTTAGAGAGGGTAAAATGATTCCCAGAGTCACCATTTTGAACTTTGGTTTTAAAAGGTGCTTGTTTAGCTACCTGAGATCCAGGATGGGCTGCCATTCTCCTGTCTTTTTGGGGGTAAGGAAGTACCTGGAGTACAACCCTTTGCCCTGGTGTATGGGAGGCACCCTTTCCACAGCTCTGAGAGCCGGGAGAGAAGAAACTTCTGCTTCCAGGGCAAGTGCCTCTGATGGGTTTGCAGGTGGAAAAGACCTGGCTGTCATCTTCGGAAATTTTTTGAAGTTGAGAACCAGTCCCTGGCTTACTACTTCCAGGACCCACTTGTCTGATGTTAAAGACTTCCAGTCCTGGACAAAGTAAGCCAGCCTGCCCCCTACTGGCAGTGGAGAATCGGCCCTGGCCACCCCATCAGGCAGCCTGTTTTGCAGGGGCTTTGGGTTGAGGGGTAGAAGCAGGCTTACTAGAACCCCTTCTGCCCCTTCCTCTAAAGAACCCCCTCTGGGCATAAGCAGAAGAAGAGGCCTGGGCTTGTTAAAAAGGCCAATGAAAAGACCTGCCCCTGCCTCTGACATGCTGCCTTTGAGGAGTGTCTTGCCTTTCTTTGGCCTGTGCACTTCTATAGGTGGTCCTTTACTCATCCATTTTCTTCATATAATTCTCTGTCTGCTCCCCAAACAGAGAATTGCCCACAACAGGAAAATCCATAGCCTTAGACTGAGTATCCTGCGACAGAGCAGTACATCTGAGCCAGGCCATTCTGCGAAAAGACACAGATGTAGCCAAGACTCTTGATGAAACATCATTAGAGTCTACTGCAGCATGAAATTGCACCTTGGATGCCTCAATACCATCCACAGCCACCTACTCCAGCTCCCTGGCAAGCTGGTCAGGGGCCTGTTTTGCTAGGGCCAGGACAGTATCCCATCTGGATTTCTGGTACCTAGCTGCGTAAGCCATATAATTTGCCTGTCTGAGTCCCAAAGATGCTGCCATGTACTGTTTCTTTGCCATGGTATCCTTCCTCCTGGAATCCTTTTCAGGAGGGTGAGAGGCTAGAGGAATATTAGCCTTGTCACAGGCTGCAGCCTGCACTACCCCCACATGGCTGCACTGCTGGGAGAGGAACTCCATATCAGAGCCTGATAAAGCATACCTCTTGTCCGTCCTTTTATCCACAGGGAGGATAGAATGAGGAGTTTTCAGAATTTTTACGGTCTGTTTCCTAAAAGATTTGTGCAAGGGAATAGACAGTCTCCTAGACTCTGGAATATCCATCATTTCCACAAAATCAGGCTCTTCTTGATCAACAGCTTCCTCAACAGGGAGTTGCAGAGTCTCAGCAACCTTCTTGTAAAACAAAAAATGAGAAGGGTACTCAGATAGCCTGGGAGGGGGACACCCCTGAGGGTCTGTCTGGAGAGATGTCCGGTTCAATGGGCACATCCAGACTTTCAAAATCACACTCACTCTCCTCATACCCCTCCTCCCCTTCCTCTGGTTCATAAAAATCCTCAAAATCATAATCTTGAACCGGGGGAACCGTCCGAACCGAGCGCTTCCCTAATGCTGTCGGTTCGGACGGAACTGGGGAAAGAGACTGGACAATTTGAATAGCTTTGGCTATTTCCTCAGCGGTTGGAGAAAGAACTTTTGGCCCCAAACTAGCTGACTTTCTAGTCCTTTTAGTTGGAACCGGCTCCTCAGAGCTGGCTCTTTGTTTGCCTGAGGAAGTATCGTCCTGGTCGGAGGGCACTCCCTCAGGTTCGGTTGGAACCGAACCGGGGCTGGCCATCCAGGTCAGCGGACTTTGTGGCCTCCCTTTCCCTGAGCCTACCAACTCTCTTTTCCACAGTGGCAGCAGGAAAATTCTTACAAATCTGGCAGTCTGCATTGAGGTGGTCAAACCCCAGACAATAGTCACAAGTGGTGTGTGGGCCAGCCTTAGCAAAGGCTTCCCCACAGAGGCCACAGTGCTGAAACCCAGTAGGTCCGGTTTTTCTTTTGGGTTTCTCAGACATAGTACCAACCTAACCAAAATTTTCCGTTAATGGCAATCCGCCAAGCAAGACTCTCTTATCGGTTCCCAACACGTGTCACACGGTCGTGGAAAAACGTAATAAAATCCGTTTTAGAACCGATAAGAACCGAACCGCACTCTAAAGGACTAGAAAGTAATTTTAAACCCAATCTGATCGGTTCAAACCGAACTGAAAAGACGTTTACAAGTTCCACACAGAAAATAAAAACAAAAGCCTATCTATTACTTACAATACCACAGACAGAGCTTGAACCGACGATTGCGGTTAAATTTCGGTAAAATAAACCGAGAAATACATTTTTAAACTGACAAACGAACCGAGCAGCAGGAGGAATCTCCAGAGCGACTGTTCAGTGAGGCGGAGTAAAGAATCTAACAGTTTAAGTTTGAGCTTCAACAGACAGAGTGTTCAACCGAGCTCGCGCTCAAGATTCCATGCCCTGCATGGAAAGTTAACTCTTTCACCTCTGGAGCAGTTCTAACCTGGGGTTATACTGCATATGTCATAATATAGCAAGACTTCATGTTGTTTGAATATTTGCTTTTTCTGAAGGAGAGATATGGAATAGTATGACTAGCCATGAAAATCCTATAAAACTTCAGTGTGCTTCAATGGCTCAATAGGTATGTCAGCATGCAACAGATCCATGGGTCAAGGTAAGTTGAGATAAATGAGAACCTTTGCACATGTGCACAGTACTTTGGTTCTTTCTGTCTCTCACCCCAAAAATCCACTTACTAATCCATGCATGCACAGGCAGGCGTGGACTCCCAAGTGATGATAAACTGGATCTTAAAGCCAAAAAAAAGACATTAAGTGTAATCTTATACTGTTTTTTTAACTGCATTGCTTTCTATAGAAGAATTGGGAAGAGTAGAAAAAGAGCTATACACTTTGAATAAAACAAGAACTTTGTCTTTCATGCTTTCAACAGCTTAATCTGGTTCAAGGTCAGCTGGCATTCATCTGTATCCCCCTCCCCCGGGTCGTGCCTGAAAATAGGCAGGATTTGTCTAGTGCACTTACCCAGTCAACAAAAACTAAATAAATAAATAAATAAAATAAGGGTTCAAACCTTCAAAAGGGAAAAATTGCCTTTTTCTGAAGGATAGATCTGGTGTAGTGACTATATTTTGAAATCCCATGTAAACTCACTGTGCTTCTGTGGCTTAATATGTATGTCAGCATGCAAAAGATCCAGAAGACAAGGGTTCAAGCCTTGAGCAGGGATGTTTTTTATGTTTCACTTTATTCCAAGTAGAGACAAAACTTGGAAAAACTAATAAAAACAGTTTATCTTGGTGGCTCAATGTGTATGTCTGTCTGCATCCAAAACAGCCAGACTTCAAGGGTTCAAACCTTAACCAGGGACATTTTTTTTGTGCTTTGTGTCAAACTCGGTTGTCAGCATTTAATCATATAGGTGTCACAAATCATTACCTTTTTTAATATTGCTAAATTAAGATAGAAGTAAGCAAGAGAATATATTTTATTTATAAACTGTAATGAGTGGAGCAGTGCGGTGATGACTGATTACTGGCGCTGCCCCTGGGGTAGTGCCATGATGGTTGGTTTCTGCTGGCTGCCCCTGGGGCAGTGCTCTTGCTGCCCTTGGGGCAGCACTTGTGTAATTGGTTCCCGTGGGCTGCCCCTGGGGCAGTGCCTGTGTAACTGGTTCCTGTGGGCTGCCCCTGGGGCAGTGCCTGTGTAATTGATTCCCGTGGGCTGCCCCTGGGGCAGTGTCCTCACTGCCCCGGGGTAGTGCCTGTGTAGCTGTTCCCATGGGGCAGTGCCTGTGTAATTAGGTCCTGTGGGCTGCCCCTGGGGAAGTGCCTGGGTAGTTGGTCCCCGGGTCTATCTATGGGGCAGTGCCTGTGTAATTGGGTCCTGTGGTCTGCCCCTGCCTTGCTGCCCCTGAGGAAGTGCCTGGGTAGTTGGTCCCCGGGTCTATCCATGGGGCAGTGCCTGTGTAATTGGTTCCCATGAGGTGCTCCAGGGCAGTGCCTGTGTAGATGGTGCCTGCTGCCTGCCCCTGGAGCAGTGCACAGGAACAAACACCCAAACACTGGCCCAGGGGCAGCCAGTAGGAACCAATTACACAGCCACTGCCCCAGGGGCAGCCCAAGTTAACCAATTACACAGGCACTGTCCCAGGGGCAGCGAGGACACCTGCCTATGGAGCAGCCCAAGGGAACCAATTACACAGGCACTACTCAAGGGGCAGCCCATCTGAACCAATTACACATGCACTGCCCCAGGGCCAGCCCACAGGAACCAATTACACAGGCACTGCCCCAGGGACAGACTACGGGAACCAATTACACACGCACTGCTACAGGGGCAGTCAACAGAAACCAACCATCATGCTAACATACCTATTGAGCCACTGAAGGACACTGACGTTTTATAGGATTTTCAAGACTAGTCATACTACTCTGTATCTCTCCTTCAGAAAAAAGCAAATTATTAAAGTTGGTCACACTAACATCAGAACAATAACACTGTCCTCTGAAATGCTCAACTTTTTGTCAGGTTTATATGCCATTATCCCCAAAAAACCTGGTTCTATAACTGTAAATCTCTATCTGCCCTTGAAAATGTGTGGTGGGGGGCAATATATGCAAAGACAAGCAGTACACATTGCTGGGGCAGAGCATTTCCATAACATTCTCATGTACACTTAAAACCCTCAATTCCTCAGACTTGCAACAATCAGATTTGTGGTAAGTAATAGCTACATGTTGCTGCCCTGGGGGCAGGGGACAAAATCCACCAATAGGGATAGGTGGGAAGCAGAAGCCCCAGGGGCAGCGTGGCCAGTGGGCAAAATCCACCAACTGGAGTAAGGTGGAGGAGGAGCTAAAGCAACAATGAAAAAAAATACTTCAGATAAGAAGTGACAGCCAACTACCTCTGAAAGCTATCATTATTTTCAAGCAGAACATTAGCTCTTTAATAGAGTGTAGTCATATGACTTTGCTGAGGCCTTCTAGATGGGGAAAAAAATCCAAACCATGGTCAATGCAGTGATAGTTACACAGCTTGGAAATCAAGATGCAGAATTTGTTTCAAACTCTCTCTCTCTCTCTCTCTCTATATATATATATATAGACACACACACACATGTATATATATATATATATATTTAAAATCAGACATGATTAAGGAGTTTAGGCAAGGCAGAATTTACCGACTGACTTTTCTGTATGAAGGTAGACAATCCCTAGCAGAAATTCTTTTTTTTTTTTTTTTTTATACTCCCCCCACAGGCACCGCATCCTCGGAAGCGTCAATGAGGCCTGTTTCCCACCTCTACCACCTTACCTGACTTCTCGGTCGACCCACATGGACCCTCGGATCTACTCAACGGGTGGGGACAAGATGGGGCGGAATACACCATATACACTCTGCTGTGTCGGAGACCATGAAGCCAGGCAGGTGGGGGCTATGAGAGGACTATCTCAAAGCTCCATCTCCTCAGAGCCAGCAGGGCATTTTTCCCTGTTCGTGGGGCAGTGGCACGCACCCTGATGCCAAGCCGACACAGCCGATGTCACCACTCCCCCTCCCTCAACGTCCGCTCAGCGATTGCTATGCCCCCTGCTTCCGCCAAGGGCCAGGCAAATGCCGAACAGTGACCCCCCCCCCTCCTGAGAGAGGAGAGCTGTCCTCTGGACGCTCAATCCTCTCTCTCCCTTGCTGACCCCCAGATGGCCTGGGCTGGTTCCCGAACCCAGGTCGCCGGTGTAGTGCAAGATGTGGCGTCCAGCGCCTCAGTGCCACTGGGCCGGCTCCTAGCAGAAATTCTAAACAAACCTCTTCTCGGATCACAGTGTGAACTATAGTCACATTTTGTAAGAAACTCACTTGCTGGTTGGCCATAGCATGGTACCACCAAAATAGTCTTGTAGTGATGAAGTAAGCCACCACCACATCTACAGTGTAGTGATCATGTGCCAAAAGAATACAGAAAACCCCGACGATGCTGAGAATCAAGCAGATCCTGTGGTACCACCAGTACCGCCGAGGACAATCTGGAAGATATGAACAACACAGAACTACATTTTAGTGAATTTTAAGAGGCAACTCCAAGCTTTCCATCATTTATTTCAGGCATATGGAGCAGCAAACACAAAGTATATGAAAGTGAAATCAAACAGAATCAAGTTTCAGAACTGATTTTTTTTAACGCAATGAAACTCAATAGTATGTAAAACGAAATAAACCATTTCTAATGATTACAGTATGCCTGACAAGACATTCTGGGTAAGAAAGGAAAGCACTGAACAGGGACATCACTACAGATAAAATCAGTATAGATGCATTATTACTGGAGGTGTGCAAGTCCATTTCTTCAAATATTTGGTATATATTCGTACTCGGTACCACCAGATACTCTGTATTTGTTGTGCACTCCACAAATTGATGGGGTATAAAGGGGAAAAAAGAAAAAATTACTCACCTTAGTAATGTTGTTTCTTACATAGATACATAGACAGTGTCGGCAGATAAGGGCCTATGGCCCACCCATTTAAGTTTGTAAGTTCAGTTTATGTTTTCCAGGAAGTCTGTTGCCCCTTACCCCTGACCTCCAGAATTCCTTTATGTCTATCCCATGCATTCTTAAATCCCGTGATTGTTTCAGCCCCCACCACTTCCTCTGGCAGGGTGTTCCACTTGTCCACCACCCGTTCTGTGAAGAAATTCTTCCTCACGTTTCCTCTGAATAGTCCTCCTCAACTTCATCCATGCCCTCTAGTCCTGGAACATCTTTTCGCTTAAAATAGTGTTTTCCTGCACCCTGTTCCTCCCTGTAAGATACTTGTATGTCTCTATCATATCTCCTCTCTCCTCCTCTCCCTCCAGGGAGTACATGTTCAGTGCCTTCAACCTGTCCTCATAGGACTTGTGATGCAATCCATGCACCATCTTTGTTGCCCTCCTCTGAACCTTCTCTACCCTGTCTATGTCCTTACGTAGGTATGGTCTCCAGAACTGCACACTGTACTCCAGGTGGGGCCTCACTAGTGTCTTGTATAGTGGAATTATGACCTCCCTTTTCCTGCTGGTGATGCCCTTGCCTATGCATCCCAGCATCCTATTTGCTTTACTTGCTGCCTTGTCACACTGTTTCCCTGCCTTGAGGTCATCAGAGATGATAACTCCAAGATCCCTTTCCTGCTTGGTGCATGCTATATCCTCACCCCCCAACTGATATATTGTGCCAGGGTTTTTGTGCCCCATATGCATTATCTTGCACTTCCTTGCATTGAATTTCAACTGCCAAACCCCTGACCATTCTTCAAGTTTCTGCAGGTCCCTTCTCATTCTGTCTAATTCTCATTCTTCTAATTCTCATTCTTCTAATGGAGTCTTACTATATTATGACAATTGCAGTTTGTCCCACCAATAGAACTGCTCCGGAGGTGAAAGGGTTAACTACCATTCTAAGAATGGAGTTTGGAGGCACGAGCTCGGTTAGAGAAGCTCTGTCTGGATAATTTCAAACTGAAACTGTCAGATCTCTACGAGCAAAAACTCACTAAGGTTCGGTGTGGAAGCTGTAACCTACACTAGCCAACTGGCTACCTAAATATTAACACATATTCCTGGTCCCAACACAAAGACTCAAGTCAGGGAACCAGAACACAATAAAATAAGGTAGAATAAAACGCCACACCCCCAAACCCCAAAAGGGGTGAAAAACAAATAATGGGCATAACCGGTGCCCACACTGGACTGCCCACCCCATACCCAAGTAGAAGTTCTGAGAGGGGCAGGCTGGGGGGGAGGTCATAATATAGCAAGACTCCATTAGAAGAAACAACATTACTAAGGTGAGTAATTTTTTCTTCAAACAACATGAAGTCTTGCTATATTATGACAATTGCAGAATACACAGCAGTACCTCCATGGAGGAGGGACAGAACCTACTTAGGGAATAGGCTCTGAAGCACGGCTGTGCCAAATCTAGCATCCCTCCTGGCCTGGATATCCAAGGAGTAATGCTTGGTGAAAGTGTGTACCGTTTTCCAGGTAGCTGCTTGACATATCTCTAAAATAAGGATGTCTCTGGCAGCAGCTATAGACTCAGCTGTACCTCTGGTAGAGTGAGCCCTCAGGCCTGAAGGGGGAACCTTTCCCAGTTTTTGATAACAAAATTGGATACAAGAGACAATCCACCTGGCAATGGATCTCTTAGTGGCAGGTTTACCTTTACCAAACTCACCATAAGTGAGAAAAAGTTGGAGGGATTCGAACCTATGACCCTTGGTACGCTCTATATAGTAACTAAGGGCCCTCTTAACATCTAAGCTGTGCAGCCTCTTCTCACCAGAGGAGGAATGGTCAGTGAAGAACACTGGAAGAGAGATAGATTGGTTAAGATGGAAGTCTGAAACCACCTTAGGCAAAAACTTCCTGTTAGTCCTAAGGACTACCTTATCCCTGTGAAAGGAAATAAAGTCAGTCTCCACTGACAAGGCTTGTAACTCACTTATGCGCCTGGCAGAAGTGATGGCTACTAGAAAAACAGTTTTCCAAGTCAAATACTTGAGCTCTGCAGAAGACATAGGCTCAAAGGGGTTGCATCAACTGAGCAATGCAAACATTAAGATCCAGGCAGGGGCGGGTCCCTGAAAGGTGGATTAGTATGAAGTAATCCCTTGAAAAACTTGGAAAATACAGGGTGAGTGGAAAGGGAAGAGGGCTTTCCTGCTGAAATAAAAGCAGAGACAGCTGCCAAATGCACTTTCAGGGTAGCTGGTCTCAGGCCCACAGAATTAAGATGGACCATATAGTCCAAAACAATGGGCAAATCAGCAGATTCCGGGGAAATATGCTTCCCCGAGCACCAGATGGAAAACCTTTTCCATTTAGAATTATAAGTAGCCCTAGTGGAAGGCTTCCTAGAAGCCTTCAGGATGTTGAGAACACCCTGAGAAAGGTGTAGGTCAGCAAACTCTAACTCCTCAAGAGCCAGGCCTTGAGGTTGAGGGATTTGAGATTCGGATACCAAACCCTCCCCTGGGCACAAGATAACAGGTTGTGTCTCCTGGGGAGGCACAGAGGAAGATGGACTGTTAAGGACAGAAGGAATGGGTACCAGGGCTGCCTGGCCCAATCTGGAGCAATCAGAATCATCCTGCAAGGCTGGGATCTGATTTTGACTAGCACCTTGAATAGGAGAGGGAAGGGAGGAAAAGCATATAGAAACTTCCCTTCCCAATCTAGGAAAAAGGCATCCAGAGGGACTGAGCCCTTCACTGGGGGCCTGCAACAAAACAGTGGAAGTTGGTGATTGTCTGGGGCTGCGTAAAAGGTCTATCTGAGGGGTGCCCCATCTGGCAAAAACTATCCCCAGCACTTGGGGATCCAGTGACCATTCGTGATGGCCCTGGGAAATCCTGCTGAGAGCATCTGCCAGGACATTGTCCTTTTCTGGGAGGTGAACTGCTATGAGGGAAGTGTTCAGGGAATAAGCCAGAGACCACAAAGGAAAATGACGTACCTACCGTAATTCTTGATCTTCTTGGACGAGTCTCCACCACTCATTCACACTAGTGGGATTAGCGCCGGAGGCACTAAGACCCATCGGGAGCAAACTTTTTGCTGGAGGGTCGGCGCGAGAGGCGGGCGTCGCGAGACACGGCGCGCGTCGAGCAGCGGCTCGGCTGAATGACCATCTCGGCGACGACCCTCCAACCGCCTACAGTACCTTTTACCAAGGAGGTGCAGCGCAACTCAACGTAAAGAGTAAACCCAACATTAAAAGACGGACATAAGATAGTCCGCATGACCCGTGTAAGAAGGGTCAGCAAAGAATCCTCACGGCCTAAAGATCTGAGGGAGTGAAGACCAATACAGCGGTGAGCTCGGGGATGGAGGGAGGCGTGTGAATGGTGGTGGAGACTCATCCAAGAAGATCAAAGAATTACAGTGGCTCCCCTCGAAATTCCTATCTTCCCTGGACATAAGTCTCCACCACTCATTCACACTAGTGGGAGTACCAAGCTGATAATCCTCAAAAAGGGCGGCAGGAGAGCCAGAGCTCAGCGTCTAAGATAGAAGCCCATTAAGGATAGTTCTGCGAATCCGGAATGTCGCCTAGCATGAACATCCAGTGCATAGTGCTGAAGGTATGCACTGAGCTCCAGAGTGGCGGCGTTGCATATATCTGCAATTGGAACGTGCAATTTCCACGCTAAGGATACCGCGACAACCCTAGTAGAGTAGCGTACACTCTACCTTCTAATTTAACTTGAGCCATGGAATAGCAATGACGAAGGCATGCCACTAACCATGAAGAGATGCATCTAATGGCGACAGGTTGACCCAGCGGTGTCGCTTGAAAGAAACGAACAGTTGCTGAGTCTTGCGAACATCCTTGGTTCTATCTAAATAGAACCAAGGTCTCTTAACATCCAAGGAATGAAGAGCTCGCTCCCCTTCATTTTGGAAATTAGCGAATAAGCGGGAAGTACCAGAGGCTGGTTTAGATGGAATTCTGACACAACCTTGGGAAGAAATTTAGGATGAGCACAGGAGAACTACCTTGTCTTTATGGAATACAGTATACGGAGGGTCCGTAACAGGGCATGTATCTCAGAGACCCTCGGGCTGAGGTAATGGCCACCAGGAAGCAGTCTCCAGGTAAGAAATTTTAGCTCACAGGTAGCTAAGGGTTCGAAGGCTTCGAGTGAGCATGTCCAGCACCAGGTTAATGTCCCAGGCTGCAACTGGACGCTTAACAGGGGGTCTGGTATGGAGAATCCCCTTAAGAAATCTCTTCACCATAGGTAACTGAGCCAGAGTTAAGGAAGAAACCGGCTCATGGGAGCTGAGATGGCACTAAGGTGAACTTTAACTGTGGAGTACTGAAGACCAAGTTTGACAGGTCCAAAAGATACTCCAGAACCTTGAGGAGGACAGGAAAAGGGATTCCAAAGAGGATTTTGCACACTAGAGAGAAAACGCTTCCATTTGAAGCGTCGTTTTGGTGGCTGGCCTCGAACAGCCAGAAGGATGTCTGAGACTCTACAAGAGACGTTGAACCGATTCACTTCTATCTCTTCAGGAGCCAAGCATGAAGGTGAAGTGATTTCAGGTTGGGATGGACCAACGAACCCTGAGTCAAAAGACTGATTTGCAAAGGAAGTGGTCTGGAGGGCTGCCAACATACTGTTGAGTAGAGGAAACCATAGTTGCTGAGGCCAGAAGGAGCAATGAGAATCATCTTGGTCCCCTGAGACTCGAACTTGAGAGTACTCTCTGGATTAGAGGCGGTGGAAAGGGCGTAAAGCGTTTTGTCCACGCAGCCTGAGCGATCCTGACAGAAAATGCCAGGCCCTGGATTTCTGGAGCAGAAGAGGCAGTTTTCGCTGAGTGGGGATGCAAAAGGTCCAGGTCTGGAGTCCCCACTCTTTGAACAGGGACCGAGCCACGGCTGGATCGAGAGACCACTCGTGAGGGTCTGCCTCCGTTTCTGCTGAGGTGATCTGCTAGGTCGCTTTTGTATACCTGGCAGATAAACACTTGAATCAGAGACTTGTGCTCCAAGCACCACTCCCACACCCTCATTGCTTCCTGCAAAGGGGATAAGAATGAGCACCATGCCTTGTTGATGTAATACATCACTGCTTTGTTGTCCGTTTGAAGGAGAATGTTCTTGTGACAAAGGACATCCTTCAGAGCTAGGATTGCATAGAGGACCGCTCTCATCTCCAGGACATTTATGTGGAGATGAGTTTCGAACCGAGTCCATACACCTTGAGTGTGGAGGGAGAGACAGTGAGCTCCCCATCCCATTAGCGATGCGTCTGTGGTGATGGAGATCTGATGATCCGGGGGAGCAAAGGGGAATCCTTCCAGGAGATTGCTCTCTTGAGACCACCAGGTGAGAGACCTTCGAAGGGGCTCCGTCACCTTGATGGGATAAGACTGGGGTTGAGAGGTCGGGGACCACTGAGTGGAGAGCATCCATTAGGTGGTTCTCATGTGCAGTCAGGCCAGAGGGACAGTGAAGACCGAGGATGCCATGAGACCCAACATGCGTTGCATCGAGAGAGCTGTAACCGATTGGTTCTCCCTGATGTAACGGGCCATTCGAAGGATGTCGAGTCTTCTGTCCTCTGGAAGGAAAGCCTCGCTGAAGAGGTGTCTAGAAGCGTCCCTATGAAAAGAGCCTCTGGGAGGTTGCAGTTGAGATTTTTCAAATTCAGCAGAACTCCCATGGGCGTGAGAAGGCGAGAAGTGGTTGCAGCTTCCAAAGTCCCTTGACGGAAGGGCTTGCTAGAAGCCAATCGTCCAGGTAGGAAACACTCGGGTCCGACTTTCCTGAGATGCTGCCTTGAGAACTGCACAACACTTTGTAAAACTCGCGGCCGAGGATAGCCCAAAGGGCAGGACTCTGAACTGATAATGCTGACCAAAGCTACAATCCTGAGGAACTTGCGGTGGATTGAGGTGGACGGGATATGCTGGTAAGCATCCTGCATATCAGAGAGGCCAACCAGTCGTGCTGATGCAGCAAGGGTAACAGGGTACCTAGGAAATCATCTTGAATTTCTCCCTGGGGAGAATTTGTTTAACTTCTGAGGTCTAGAACAGGCGCATCCCCCAGATTTCTTTGGAACCAGAAAGTAATGGGAGTAGAACCCTGAGTTTCGCTGAATGCGGGGCACCAGTTCTATTGCCTGTTGTTCAGAAGGCCCTGGATCTCTGCGGTGAGGAGGTCTGACTGAGAGGCCGACAACCTGGGTTGTCGTCTGGGAGGACAATTCGGGGGGGTTTCCAAAAATTGAGAGAATAACCCTCGCGAATTATCCGAAGGACCCATTTGTCTGAAGTTATAGACTTCCACTGGTTGTAGAAGTACATCAGGCGACCTCCACGGAGGAAAGTTCCACCTCGGGCAGAGTGGATGGAACTTGGGCCAACGACTCATAAGGTGGCGCTGGGAGCTTTAGGCCCTGCGCTTTCTTAGACTTCTTTTGAGGTTGGGCAGGTTGGCTTTTATGGAAGCTTCCCCTGCCTCTGCCTCGAAAAGGACTGACGACTATGAAACTGACGCTGTTCACATGCCCCGAGAGGGCAGGTGGAGGTCTGGCCAATTTAATGGCGATCTAGTCTTCTGAGTGGCCTCTAAGACTTGCTCCACCTGAGGCCAAAAGAAAGCAGCCATCAAAGGCAAGCGCCATCACCTGCTGCTGAGCATCATTCGTGAAGCCAGAAGTGCGCAGCCAGGAATGGCGCGAGTACAAATCACCTGGCTGCTGGGCGAGAAGCAGTGTCGAAAGCGTCCATGGCGGCTTTGACCTGTTGGTTATTGGACTCAATACCTCTAATAACGGTCAGAAGAAGCTCTGACTTGGAATCCGAATCTGGAAGAGCTTCAACCATTCTTTTCATAGAGTGCCACAGGATATACTCATACTGAGAAAAATAGCCTTGATAACTGGCAATACGCATACTTAGAGTGGAGGCAGCAAAGACTCTCTTACCTAATGTATCAATCTTACGAGACTCTTTGTTAATAAGTCGAGCTGTAGTAGTTTGAGGAAGAACGACCTTGTCATTCTCTGCCAGGACTACAATAGGATCCACAAAGGCTTGGGATGCCAAAATGGGACGATCCTTGGGAGCTGAATACTTCTTATCAATGGATTTAGCCACTGAGGGAATAACAACTAGGATTATTCCATACCATTTGAGACAGCGTCTCGAAGAAGGAAAACTGGATCGGGAGGAGTCAAATCCGTAGGGATCTCGAAGCATGTAGAAAATACTGAGTCTTAATATCTTCCCAGGATCGATGTCTGTAGTCTGGAGAGAAAGTGGATCCCAGGTTCTTCAACAGAGACTTAAAGGACAGGTCCTCGAGCCACAGGCTCTACAGCAAGAAAGATCCTGTTTCCTCCACTTCATCACCCAACGGGTCTGGGTCAGGCTCAACATATCATCCTGATGGTCCAGAAAGGACTGTTTGGACAGGAAAGGGTGAAAATTAGGAGGAGGAAATAGCAGAAAACAGGAGAGTCCCAAGAGGCTGCAGGCAAGAGGCAGCAAAAGCAGACTAGGCGGCACAGTGGAGGCGCACTGTGCCAAAAAGAGCCTGCCCGGCCCGCAAGCGCCCAGGCGGGCGCCCGCGGGCGACAACCGCGGCGCAGACAACGCCCGCGATGGCGCCGCCAACCCTATCCAGCAGCACCACCGGTGGCGTGCCCGAGACCCGCAGCGCCCGCCCAGACTGGCGCCGCAAGACCAAGCGGCACTGAAAGCGGTGCCCGACAAGCCAACGAGACCCTGCGGGCGCGAAGGCCCCAGGAACCTGGAAAGCTAGAAGGAAAGAAAAAAACAGGAGATAAGGGCATCAGTGAGGCCCCCTGCGCCCCGCAGCCATGTGGGGGAACACGCAACCTAAGCAGAGTCGCTGGCACAGAAGAAGGCGCCCTGCGACTGGAAGATCAACCGCCCCTACCTGATCGCGGAGGGCCGAGGGCTCTGAGGCAACCCGAGCCAGGCAGAAGAACCAACCTCAGGCCATTGCTCCATAAGGCGGCCCCACTGATGGAAACTGCTCATCTGGAGTCCTACCTATGGCGGGAGGGGAGCTCGATGTCGGGAGCCGCGATTACTGGAGTTGGCGACTCGAAGAGAGACCGGCAACAACAGCGATAACCCGGCGTCGACGCAGACATACCAGAGGCGACCTCGGTGATACCCCTTCTCTTTTTGACCTGGGCGAAGAGCTCGAGGCGAGCAGTTGCGAGAATCGACCGTTTATTTTATGCCGGTGGGGACCGCCCATCCCAGACATCGGACTGACCGTTGTCAGAACCCGCTGAGAGAAGGAGGCTGACGGACCCAGCCCGGCTGATTGGAACAGCTTTCATCGAAGTCTCCTACAATCCCTGACCTGCTCATGGTCGACTCCAGTCCAGTGGCGAGACTTCTTCAAGTAAAATTTAAATATTAGAAAAATTTAACAAAATAGAATAAAATTAGCGATACTACTTATTGTGATAAAGTTACAAAAAACAAACTGAAAACTATCGCTAGTTTGAAGTTTGACTCTGATAGTGACGGCGTCGTCACTGAAGTGCACTGACGGCCGGGGAAAAAGGAACTGAGGCGGTTGGAGGGTGAAGTCGCCGAGATGGTCATTACCGCCGAGTCAAGTGCTCATGGGCGCCCGTGTCTCGCGGGCGCTCGCCTCCCTCGGCCGACCTCCAGCAAAAGTTTGCTCTGATGGGTCTTAGTGCCTTCCAGCCGCTAATCCCACTAGTATGAATGAGTGTTGGAGACTTATGTCCAGGAAGATCTTCATTGCTTGAGTGCACAAGGCGAGGACCGAGTGCCCCCTTGTTTGTTGATGTACCACATTGTGGTGGTGTTGTCTGTTCTGACTTGTACCACTTTGTTCTGAACAGATGCAGAAAACACTTGAAGTGCTAGAAGGACAGCTCTGAGTTCCAACAAATTGATGTGGAGCAGAAGAGATTCCCAGGAGAGCCACCTCCTGAGTGGAGAGGTGCCCATGTGAGCTCCCTATCCCAGAAGGGATGCATCCGTGAGTGAGGTCAAGGAATGAGATAGAGGAATGAAGGGGATCCCCAGTCTTAAACTGCTCTCATCCTGCCACCACTGAAGGGCCTGGATCAGGGTTGAGTCACTGGGACCAACTTGGAAGGGATCTTTTCTCTGAGACCAAAAGGCTCTCAAGTGAAACTGAATGTCCCTCATCTGAAATCTTGTTCCTTGCACTACAGCTGTGGAAGCAGCCATGTGCCCTAGGAGCTGTAAGAAGTGCCTTGCTGGTGAGAGACCTGCAGAGTGAAGGAGGAGGCCAGGGCCACCGGTTCTTACCCTCTCTAAGGGTAGGAAGGCTCTGGCCTGCTTTGTGTCAATTCTGCACCTATGAAGGTGAGTACCTGAACAGGTTCCAGAACTGACTCTGGAAGATTGAGCAAGAAGCCCAGAGAGGTGAGCAGCTGCTGGGTAACTTGCAGGTGAGATCTGACCTGTTCTGGAGACTGGCCTACAATGAGCCAGTCGTCTAGATAGGGAAAGACAGCAATCCTTTGCCTTCTTAAATGAGCAACTGCTACTGCCAGACATTTTGTGAATACCCTTGGAGCAGAGGTGAGGCCGAAGGGCATTGCTCTGAACTGGAAGTGACCTGAGGGCAGTTCGAATCTGAGGTACTTTCAGTGGGAGCTTCTGATTAGAACATGGAAATAGGCATCCTTGAGGTCCAGGGAAGCTAGCCAGTACCCTGGCCTTAGAGAAGGTAAAATCATTGCCAGGGTCACCATTTTGAACTTTGGTTTCAAAAGGTGCTTGTTCAGATATCTTAGGTCTAAAATGGGCTGCCATTCTCCTGTCTTTTTTTGGGGGTAAGGAAATATCTGGAGTACAGACCCTTGTCCTGGTGTGGGGGGACCCTTTCTACAGCTCTGAGAGCTAGGAGGGTTGAGACCTCTGTTTCTAAGGTAAAGGTCTCTAGAGGGTTTGCAGGTGATAAAAATCTGGCTCTCATCTTTGGAAATGTTTTGAAGCTGAGAACCAGACCCTGGCTTACTACTTCCAGGACCCATTTGTCTGATGTTAGAGACTCCCAGTCCTGGGCGGTAAGCCAGCCTGCCCCCTACAGGAAGTGGAGAACCGGCCCTGGGCACCCCATCAGGGTGCCTGTTTGGCAGGGGCTTTAGGCTGAGGGGTGGGAGCAGACCTACTTGCACCCCGTCTGCCTCTGCCTCTGAAGAACCCCCTCTGAGCATAAGCCGAAGAAGCCTGGGTTTGGTAAAAAGGCCTGTGAAAGGGCCTACCTCTACCCCTGGGGGTCTGTTTCTGAGGAGTGGCTTGCCGCTCCTTGGCTTGTGCACTCCTATAAGTTGTTCTGTATTCATCCATTTTCTTCATGTAATTCTCTGTTTGCTCCCCAAACAGAGAATTCCCCACCACAGGAAAATCCATGGCCTTAGTCTGGGTATCCTGTGACAAGTTAGTACACCTGAGCCAAGCTAACCTCGAAGGCCACAGATGTAGCCATGACTCTAGAGGATACATCATTAGAATCCACAGCTGCATGGAATTGCACCTTGGAAGTCTCAATACCATCAGTAGCCACCTGCTCAGCTCCTTGGCAAGCTGGCCAGGGGCCTGTTTAGCCAAAGCCATGACAGTGTCCCATCTAGATTTTTGGTATCTTGCTACATAAGCCATGTAATTTGCTTGTCTGAGTCCCAAGGGCGCTGCATGTATTGTTTTAGCCATGGCATCAATCTTCCTGGAGTCCTTGTCAGGAGGATGTGAAGCCAGAGATATTAGCTTCATCACAGGCTGCAGCCTGAACTACTAACATGACTGCATTGCTGTGAAAGAAAGTCTGTATCAGGACCTGACAAAGTGTACCTCCTGTCCATCTTTTTGTCAACAGGAGGTATAGAATTAGGGGCTTTTAGAATTTTTATTGTTTGCTTCCTAAAAGACTTATGTAAGGGGACAGATAATCTCCTAGACTCTGGGATATCCATCATTTCCACTAAATCAGGTTCCTCCTGCTCATCCACAGCTTCCTCTAATGGGAGCTGGAGGGTTTCAGCAACCTTTTTATAAAACAAAAAATGAGAAGGGGACTCAGAAAGCATAGGGGGAGATTCTAAAGGTCTGTCTGGGGAGATGTCGGTTCAATGGGCATCCAGACTCTCAAAGTCACATTCACACTGTTCATAATCCTCCTGCCCCTCCTCTGGTTCATAAAATCTCCAATATCATATTCTTGAACCGGTGGAACACGACCGAACCGACCTCCTACCAGACAGTGGCCGGTTCGGACGGAACTCGGAAGAAAAGGACTGTACAATTTGTATAGTTTTGCTATTTCTGCAGCAGTTGGAGAAGAATTTTGGACTCCATACCTGCTGATTTTTAGTTTTTCTTTGCTGGAACTGGCTCCTCAGAGCCAGCTATCCGTTGCGAGGAAGTCTCGCCCTGGTCAGAAGGCACTCCCTCGGTTCGGTTGGCACCGAACCGGGCTGGCCATCCGGGTCAGCGGACTTTTTGGCCTCTCGTTCCTGAGCCTGCCCACTCTCTTATCCAGGTTGGCTGCAGGAAATTCTTCAAATCTGGCAGTCTGAATTGGGGTGGTCAAACCCCAGACAAATTAAATACATGTAGTGTGTGCGGTTGTGGCAAGGCTTCACAGACACTACAGTGTTAGAAACCAGTGGGCCCGGTTTTTCTTTTGGGTTTCTCAGACATGATGCCAGCCTAACCAACAAACCTGCCCTTTTAACGGCAGTGCCAGGCAAGACACCCTTATCGGTTCCCAACCGTGTCACGGGTCGTGGAAAAAGACGTAATGAAATCCGTTTTTTTTAGAACCGATAAGAACCGGGAACCGCACTCTAAAAACTTTAAAATGTTTATACTTTAAAGTTTTAACCAACCTGATCGGTTCGAACCGAACCGATAAACATTTACAAGTTCCACACAAAATTAAAAACCGGTCTATACTTACAATACAACAGACAGAGCTTGAACCGATCGGTTTACGGTTAAAAATAATAATAGTCGCGGTTAAATTTAACTGAGAAAATACTGTTTAAACCGAGAAATGAACCGAGCAGTAGGAGAAATCTCCGGAGCGACTGTTCAGTGAGGCGGAGTAAAGAATCTGACAGTTTCAGTTTGAAATTATCCAGACAGAGCTTCTCTAACCGAGCTCGCGCTCCAAACTCCATTCTTAGAATGGTAGTTAACCCTTTCACCTCCGGAGCAGTTCTGATGGTGGGACAAACTGCAATTGTCATAATATAGCAAGACTTCATGTTGTTTGAAACTTTCACTCTCCTTCTCACCCTCATCAATACTTGACCCCCCCCAATACAGTGTTTCTTAAACAAAAATAAATGCTGTTCCTGGCTCTGTTCCATTGTGAAATAACAGACCTGCTTCCCTTGCCCAATCCCCCCAATCCCAAATGGCTCATTCTCTTCAGTGCCTCTGCCCTGACCCTCAATTACTGGGGTAGAGGGACAATAAAAGTTACATCATGGCTGGCCAGTGGGGCTTTTCATATATTCGCAGCATGCTTGTTATAGTCATCTGACTAATAGCCAGAGAAGTGCATGAACCTGCAAGGGGAAGAAGTGGTCCCATATCATCGATGACACTAGGCAGACTGACCAATCAGTCTGCCTAGTGTCATCAATTATGTGGAACCACTGCGGGGTGCACCCTGAAACAGCTGTAAGTCAGATGACAGTGAAAGGCAAGCAGCAGGTTAGGTAGGGTGGAACCGACTGGTTAGCTGGATTTGGCTTCTATTGGCACCCAATGAAAAATCATGGATCTGGGATCAGTAGAGAAGAGGGGGCTCACTTGAGAAAAATGGCACTCTGAGGCCAGGGAAAATTGGTTTATGAAGGGGGTGGTTTCTAACTTCACTTATAGAGTTAGGAAGCACACGAGGCATCCACCTGCTTATCGTGTGTGACAGGGCTGCTGAACCTTCAACAGGTATGGTTGTGTGCGTAATGTAATTATTAATGGCCTTATTTGCCTTAAGAGGAACCTCCCCCTTCTTGGAGCTCTCCTCCATGAACAGTTACCATCTCACCCTTGGACTACAGAGCTGCTTGCGCTTATCCGTCCTGGGCTATTCCTGTGCAATAATCTGGTTGCAGTGCACAATGTCTGGGAAGCACTTCCATGCTGAGGAAGAAGTGGACAGAATAGGATTCACATTCAGAGACTCCATGACCTGTACCTTCTTCAGCAGTAATATCTGGCAAGCTTTCATTATAAGATATGACAAAGACTTTGTATCAGACAGGGGAGGGATTGGAATAGTTTCTTTAGGCTCCAACCCCTTCTTGCTGGGTCAGAATTTTCCCTTTTTCTCCCTATATCCTCATCTTGACCCTCCATACTGTCAAGGTCAAGAGCCATCTGCAAATTTGGGTAAGCAGTACTGCTCTCCTCTGGTGCACCTGGACATGCCTGTAAGGACTCATCCCTGTACTGAGGGGCCTACCTTGGGTTTGGGTGTGTTGGGGGGATGTCCAGTAGAATATTAGAACCCAGAAGCCCATTTAACAGCAGCAAAAAGGATCTGTGCAACTCAGCGTTACCACTGCCAGTCGGTACCCCACGTACACCCCCACCCCAGCTTGGGGATTAGGCTGTAGGGACCAAAAGAAAAAATTACTCAACTTAGTAATTGCTTTTCTTCTCATGGAGTCTTGCTATATTATGACTATATGCAGTCAGCCACTGCAGCTGAACTGCCCCGGAGAGGAAAGAGTTAACTCCAGAGAGTCTGGAGTTCCACAGCGCGAGGGCGCTATACCAAAGCTCTATCTGGCCAGTTTCAAATGAAACTGTCAGATCTTTACGAAGCTAACACTAAGCGACAAGTCTGTGTGGAAAGCTCTACACTAGCCAAGTGGCTACCTACTAGTAGGAATAACAACAAAATAAACAATATAAACAGCAATAATAATAATAACAATGAATAATAGTATTATTAGTTTCTCCTAACAAGCACTATTAGACCCCCCTTCCCCAAGACTCGAGTCAGGAAGGGGCCAACATATTACTTAAAACAGAAATACCTAATTCCTAACCCTAAATAAAGGGGTGAAGGGAAGAACTAAAATAGCATGACACAGTGCTTGCACTAATTTGCCACCCTACCCAAGTAGAAGTTCTGAGAGGGGCAGGAGGAGGTGGTCATAATATAAGCAAGACTCCATTAGAAGAAAAGCAATTACTAAGGTGAGTAATTTTTCTTCAAACACCATGAAGTCTTGCTATATTATGACTATATGAGATTACACAGCAGTACCTCCATGGAGGAGGTGTCAGAACCTACTTAGGAAATAGGCTCTGAAGCACAGCTGTGCCAAAGCGAGCATCTCTCCTGGACTGAATATCCAGGGAATAATGCTTGGTAAAAGTGTGAACTGTTTTCCAAGTAGCAGCTTGACAGATTTCCAGAATGGAATATCTCTAGCAACCGCTAAGATGCAGCTGTACCCTGGTGGAGTGAGCCCTCAGTCCTGAGGGTTCTCTACCTGGTTTTGATAAAATTGGATACAAGAGACAATCCACCTTGCAATTGTCCTCTTAGTGGCAGGTTTCCTTTGCCAACCTCGCCATAGGTAAGGAAGAGTTGGAGGATTCGAACCTGTGACCCGTAGTGCGTTCCAAATAGTAGCTTAAGGCTCTTTTGACGTCAAGCTGTGCAGACTCCTCTCATCTGAGGAAAAATGCTCCAGTGAAAATACTGGAAGAAGAGATGGATTGGTTCAGGTGAAATCTGAAACCACTTTAGGCAAAAACTTTCTGTTAGTCCTGAGGACTACCTTATCTCTGTGGAAAGAGATAAAATCTTCTTCCACTGACAGGGCCTGTAGTTCACTTATGCGTCTGGCAGAAGAGATAGCCACTAGGAAAACAGTTTTCCAAGTCAGAAACTTGAGCTCTGCTGAGGACAGAGGCTCAAAGGGGGGTTGCATTAACTGAGCAATGCAAACATTCAGGTCCCAAGCGGGAGCTGGTTCTCGAAAAGGAGGGTTGGTGTGAAGTAACCCTTTAAAAAACTTGGAAAGCACAGGGTGAGAAGAAAAGGAAGCAGGCTTCCCTGCTGACAGAAAAGCAGAGACAGCTGCCAGATGAACCTTTAAGGTAGCTGGCCTAAGGCCTAAGGAATTTAAATGGACCAAATAGTCCAGTAAAATGGGCAGATCAGCAGGTTCTGGGCTAATCTGCTTCTCAGAGCACCAGATGGAAAACCTTTTCCACTTAGAATTGTAAGTGGCCCTAGTGGAAGGCTTCCTTGAAGCCTTTAAAATATCCAAAACACCTTGAGAAAGGTGTAAGTCAGCAATTCTAACTCCTCAAGAGCCATGCCTTGAGATGGAGGGATTTGAGGTCCGGATACCACACTCTCCCTGTGCACAGGCCAGTAAGTCGTGGACTCTGGGCAGAAGCTCAGGGCAGAGTGAACTGTCAGAGACAGAAGCAGTGGGTACCAGGGCTGTCTGGCCCAATCTGGAGCAATCAGAATCACCTTGCAGGGCTGAGATCTGATTTTTACTAGTACCCTGAAAAAGAAAGGGAAGAGGGAAAGGCATACAGGAACTTCCCTTTCCAATCCAAATGAAAGGCGTCCAGGGGACTGATCCCAGGACTGAGGCCTGCAACAAAACAGAGGAAGTTGGTGGTTGTCTGGGGCTGCGAAAACATCTATCTGAGGGTGCCCCATCTGGCAAAGACTGACCCCAGCACCTGAGGTTCAGAGCCCATTCGTGATGGCCCTGAGAAATCCTGCTGAGGGCATCCGCCAGGATGTTGTCCTTCCCTGGAAGGTGAACTGCTATCAGGGAGGTGTTCAGGAGTAAGCCAGAGACCACAACTTCATTGCTTCGGTGCACAAGGCTGATGACCGAGTCCCCCTTGCTTGTTGATGTACCACATTGTTGTGGTGTTGTCTGTCCTGACTTGAACTACTTTGTTCTGGACAGAAGCTGAAAACGCCTGAAGAGCTAAAAGGACAGCTCTGAGTTCCAAAAGATTGATGTGGAGCAGAGATTCCTGGGGAGACCACACTCCCTGAGTGGACAGGTCGCCCAAGTGAGCTCCCCACCCTAACAGGGAAGCATCCGTGGTGAGGGTGAGGGGAGGAAGCGAGATGAAAGGAACCCCTTGTTTTAGATTGCTTTGATCCTGCCACCAGTGTAAGGCCAGGATCAGGTTCAGGTCACTGGAACCAATTTGGAAAGGGGTCCCTCCTTTGAGACCAATAGGCCCTCAAATGGAACTGAATGTCCCTCATCTGGAATCTTGCTCCTTGCACTACAGCTGTGGAAGCAGCCATGTGCCCTAGGAGTTGCAGAAAATGCCTTGCTGGTCGAGAGACCCGCGGGGTAAAGGAGGATGCCAGGGCAATGAGTCTGTCTACCCTTTCCGAGGGAGAAATGCCCTGGCTAACTTTGTGTTCAATTCTGCACCTATGAAAGTTAGTACCTGAACTGGTTCGAGAACTGACTTTGGTAAATTCAGCAGGAATCCCAGGAAGTGAGAAGCTGCTGGGTGACTTGCAAGTGGGTTTACCTGATCTGGGGACTGACCACTATGAGCCAGTCGTCCAGGTGAGGGAAACACAGCAATCCTTGCCTTCTTAAATGAGCCACTACCACAGCTAGACATTTAAGTAGCAAATGCCATGTTGGGTGAGCCGAAGGGCATTGCCCTTGAACTGGTAGTGGCCTGAGGGTAGTTCGAACCTGAGGTACTTTCAGTGAGAAGGCCTGATCAGAACATGAAAATAGGCAACCTTGAGGTCCAGGAAGCTAACCAGTCCCCTGGCCTCAGGGAGAACAAAATCATTGTCAGAGTTAACATTTTGAACTTTGGTTTCAAAAGATGCTTGTTCAGGTACCTTAAATCTAAAATGGGCGCCATTCTCCTGTCTTTTTAGGGGTAAGAATATCTTGAGTACAGCCCTTGCCCTGATGCTGAGATGGACCCTATCTACTGCTTTGCAGTCCAAAAGAGAAGAAACCTCTGCTTGCAAAGCAAGGGCTTCTGAAGGATTTGCAGGTGGAAAATGTCTGGCTCTCATCTTCGAAACTGTTTGAAGCTGAGAACCAGACCCTGGCTATTACCTCCAGAACCCACCTGTCCGAAGTTAGGACACCCAGTTCTGGCTGAAATAAACCAACCTTCCGCCACTGGTACAGGAGAATCGGCCCTGGGCACCCCATCAGGGTGCCTGCTTGGCAAGCCTTAGGCTGAGGAGGGGGACGGTTTACTTGTGCCCGTCTACCTCTGCCTCTAGAAGCCTCTGTGCAAATGCAGAGGAGGCCTGAAAGTGGTAAAAGGCCTGTGGAAAGGCCTCCCCTACCTCTGGGAGCGTGCCTCTGTGGAGTGGCATGCCTCCTCCTGGGCACTTTGTAGGTAGTTCTGTATTCATCCATCTTTTTCATATAGTTTTCTGTTTGTTCCCCAAACAGAGAATTACCCACAACAGGAAAATCCATAGCCTTTGACTGAGTATCTTGGGACAGATTAGTGCATCTGAGCCATGCCAACCCACTGAAGCTACAGAAGTGGCCATGACCCTAGAGGAAACATCATTAACATCAACAGCAGTATGAAATTGAACTTTAGAAGCTTCAATGCCATCAGCAGCCACCTGTTCCAACTCACTAGCCAGCTGGCCATGGGCCTGCTTGGCTAACTACTATCTATGTCCCACCTAGATTTCTGATATCTAGCCACATAGCCATATAATTTGCCTGCCTGAGTCCCAAAGAAGCTGCCATATACTGTTTTTTCGCCATGGCATCAATCTTCCTGGAATCCTTATCAGGAGGATGTGAGGCCAGAGGAATATTAGCCTTGTCACAGGCTGCAGCTTGTACCTACATGACTACACTGCTCAGTGAGGAAGTCTGTATCAGAGCCTGACAAGGTATATCTTCTGTCCATTTTTTTTGTCTACAGGAAGGACAGAATGAGGATTTTTTAAAATCTTTGTTGTTTGCTTCCTAAATGACTTATGCAAAGGAATAGACAACCTCCTAGACTCTGGTATATCCATCATTTCTACATAATCAGGCTCCTCTTGCTCATCCACAGCTTCCTCTAAAGGAAGCTGGAGGTTTCTGCAACCTTTTGTAAAACATAAAATGAGAAGGGACTCAAGACAGAATAGAAGGAGATTCTAAAAGGTCTGTCTGGGGAAATGTTCGATTCATATGAGCACGTCCAGACCCTCCCAGCCACACATGTAATGATCAAATTCGTCCTCCTCTCCTGTGGTTCATAAAATTCCTCAACATCATACTCCTGAACCACTGGCACTGAACGAACCAACCTTTTACCAACTGTAGGTGGTTCGGCAGGACCCTGAGACAGTGACTGGACAATCTGTATGGCTTTAGCTATTTCTGCAGCAGTTGGAGAGACAATTTTGGACTCCAAACCTACTGATTTCTTTGTCTTTTCATTGAGACTGGTTCCCTGAACCAGCCTTCCCTTTGCCCGAGGAAGTCTCGCCCTGGGCAGAGGCACTCCTCTGGTCCAGTGGGTACTGGACGGGCTGGCCATCGGTCCAGCGGACTTCTTGGCCTCGTTCCCTGAGCGGCCCAATCTCTTTTCCAGGGTGGCTGCAGGAAATTTTTACACACCTGGCAGTCTGACAGGAGGTGGTCAGCCCCAGACAATAAACACAAGTGGTGTGTGGTCAGCCTTGGCAAAAGCTTCCCCACAGACATCACAGTGTTGAAACCAGTGGACCGGTTTTTCTTTGGGTTTCTCAGACATAATGCCAGCCTAACCAAAAACTTGCCCTTCTGATGGCAGTGCCAGGCAAGACACCATTATCGGTTCCTAACCGTGTCACGGTATTTGAAAAAACCTGTTTAAAAGCAAGTTTTTTAGAACCCGATAGAACCGGGGAACCACTCTAAAAGCCTAACCACACTTTAAAGCGTTAAATTAAGCAAACCGATCGGTTCAAAACCGAACCGATAATTGAATTTCCACACAGACTTTAAATTTTCTACTTACGGTTTACCAGATAGAGCTTTTAACGAAATGCGGTAAAATAAATACTTTTGCGGTTCAAATGAACCGAAAATACTGAACGAAAGAAATGAACCCGATGTGAAGGCTGATCTCCGGAGCGACTGTTCAGTGAAGCGGAGTAAAGAATCTAACAGTTTCATTTGAAACTGGCCAGACAGAGCTTTGGTATAGCGCCCTCGCGCTGTGGAACTCCAGACTCTCTGGAGTTAACTCTTTCCTCTCCGGGGCAGTTCAGCTGCAGTGGCTGACTGCTTATAGTCATAATATAGCAAGACTTCATGGTGTTTGAAATGGAAATTACGTACCTACTGTAATTCTTGATCTTCTTGGACGAGTCTCCACCACTCATTCACACTAATGGGATCTGCGCTGGAGGCACTAGGACCCAGCGGGAGCAAACTTTTTTGATGGAGGGTTGGCGCCAGAGATGGGGCAGCGAGCCCCAGCTCGTGCAGTAATGACTATCTCGGCATCGACCCTCCAACCGCCTCAGTACCTTTTTTTCCCCCGAGGAGGTGCAGCATAACGAACCTAGAAGGATAGCCTAACCAAAAACCAGACATAAGATAGTCCGGGCGACCCGTATAAGAAGGGTCAACAAAGAAGTTTTCACAGCCTAAAGATTGAGGGAGTGAAGAACAACAACAGAGGTGAGCTCGGGGGATGGTGTGTGGGCCTGTGAATGAGTGGTGGAGACTCGTCCAAGAAGATCAAGAATTACGGTAGGTACGTAATTTCCATATCTTCCTGGACATAAAGTCTCCACCACTCATTCACACTAATGGGAGAGTGCCGAGCTAATAACCCCCAGAGAGGGCGGCAGGAGAGACCAAGAGCTCACAGTTTTTGGACAGGAGTCCATAAGGATGGTTCTGCCAAAAGAAAGATGCCATCTGGCATGGACATCCAGGGTATAGTGTTTGACGAAAGTATGCACTGAGCTCCAAGTGGCCGCATTGCAAATATCTGCAATGGGCACGTTGCGGATTTCCGCTAGAGATGCCGGACTGCTCTAGTAGAGTGAGCGTACACTCTGCCCTCCAGCTTAACCTGCGCCATGGAATAACAGAGGCGAAGACATGCCACCGGCCATGCTGAAATACATCTGATAGCGACAAGTTGACCCAGCCAAGTCTCGCTGAAGGAAACAAACAGTTGGTGAGCTTTGTGAAAGTATTCTGTTCTATCTAGATAGAAATCAAAGCTCTTTTGACGTCCAATGAATGAAGAGAATGCTCTCCTTCATTTTGGAAGTTCGCAAAGTAAGTAGGAAGAACCAAAGGTTGGTTCAGATGGAATTCTGAATCTGAAACAACCTTAGGGAGAAACTTAGGATGGGTCTTAAGAACTACTTTGTCTTTATGAAACACAGTATACGGAGGGTCTGTGACCAAGGCATCTCAGAGACCCTGCGGGCCGAGGTAATGGCCACTAGGAAGACCGTTTTCCAAGTGAGAAATTTTAACACACCAGTAGCTAGAGGCTCGAAAGGTTTTCGAGTGAGCATGTCTAGCGCCAGATTAATGTCCCAAGCTGCGACTGGACGTCTTATAGGAGGTCTGGTATGCAGAATTCCCTTAAGAAACCTCTTAACCACAGGTAACTGAGCCAGTGACAAGGAAAGTACTGTCTCATGATAAGCTGAAATGGCACAAAGGTGAACCTTAACTGTAGAGCATTACAGACCTGAATTTGAGAGGTTTAAAAGGTACTCTAGAACTTTATCTGGTGGGCAGGAAAAAGGATTCAAAGAGGATTTTTCACACAGAGGGAAAAACGCTTCCATTTGGCTGTGTAAGTTTTTCTGGTGGTTGGCTTGTATGCAGCCAGAAGAATGTCTGAATCCCTGTGAGAGACACTGAACCTGTTCACTTCCATCTCCTCAGGAGCCAAGCATGAACATGAAGTGATCTCAGATTGGGATGGATCACAGGCCCCTGAGTCAGAAGGTTCGTCTGAAGGGACAGCAGTTTCGGAGGAGTTTTCGACATACTGTTGAGTAGTGGAAACCATATCTGTCGAGGCCAGAAGGGAGCAATGAGGATCATTTTGTCCCCCTGGGACTCGAATTTGAGAAGTACTCTCTGGATTAGAGGAAGAGGCAGAAAGGCGTATAGAAAGAGTTTTGTCCACCGCAGCCTGAACACATCATGACAGAAAATGCCAGGCCCTGGATTTCTGGAGCAGAAGAGAGACAGTTTTGTGTTGAGTGGGGAAGCAAAAAGGTCCAGGTCTGGAGTTCCCCACTCTGTGAATAGTGACTGCGCTATGGCTGAGTCGAGAGACCATTTGTGAGGATCTGTCTCTGTTCTGCTGAGACGGTCTGCCAGTTCGTTCTACACCCCCGGCAGGTAAACCACATGAATTAGAGCCTTGTGTTCCAAGCATCATTCCCACACTCTCATCGCTTCCCTGCATAAGGGTAAGAGTGAGCCCCGCCTTGCTTGTTGATGTAATACATCACTGCTTTGTTGTCCGTTTGAAGGAGAATGTTCTTGTGACAGAGAATGTCCCTCAAAGCCCGGACTGCATAAAGGACAGCTCTCATTTCTAAGACATTTATGTGAAGCTGGGACTCATCCTGAGCCCACGTACCTTGAGTGTGGAGAGTCTGACAGTGAGCTCCCCACCCCATCAGGGACGCATCCGTGGTAATGGAAATCTGATGATCCAGATGAGCAAAGGGGTATCCTTCCAGAAGACTGTCCTCTTGCGACCACCAGGTGAGTGATCTCTTCAGGGGTTCTGTCACCTTGATGAGAAAGGACTGAAGGTGAGTGGTCGGTGACCACTGAGTACTGAGCATCCATTGAGAGGTTCTCATGTGGAGGCATGCTAGGGGTACAGTGAACACCGAGGATGCCATGAGACCTAGCATCCGTGCATCGAAAGAGCTGTCACCGAGCTGCTTTCTCCGATGTATCTGGCTATCTGATGGATATCGCTCCTCCTGTCCTCTGGAAGAAATGCTTTCGCACAGGTGGTGTCCAGGAGAGTTCCTATGAAAAGAAGCCTATGGGAGGGCTGCAGCTGTGATTTTTTGAGGTTTAGCAGGACTCCCATGGACATGAGAAAGTGTGAAGCTGTGGCTACGGCATCTAGAGTTCCCTGCCTGGAAGGACTTACTAGAAGCCAATCGTCCAGATATGGGAACACCTGAATTCTGATTTTTCTGAGATGCGCTGCAAGAACTGCACAACGCTTTGTAAAAATTTGCGGCGCCAAAGATAGACCAAAGGGCAGGACTCTGAACTGATGATGCTGTCCCTAAGTCATGAACCATAGGTATTTGTGATGCTTTGGGTGAATAGGAATGTACAGGTAAGCATCCTGCATGTCCAGGGAGGCTAACCAGTCATGTTGATGAAGTAAAGGTAACAGGGTTCCTAGTGATGATATTCTGAATTTCTCTTTGGGAAGGAATTTGTTTAATTTTCTGAGGTCCAAAATGGGGTGCATGCCCCCGGTTTTCTTTGGAACCAGAAAGTAATGGGAGTAGAACCCTGTGTTCCATTGATCCAGCTGAACTACTTCCATTGCCCTTTTGTTCAGAAGGCCTTGCATCTTGGAGGCGAAAAGTTCTGACTGAAGAACTGACAGCCTGGGCTGTCATCTGGGGGGACGATCTGGAGGGGTATCCAAAAGATTGAGGAAATACCCCTCGCGGATTATATGGAGAACCCATTTGTCCAAGGTTACGGACTTCCATTGATTGTAGAAGTGAGTCAGATGACCTCCCACCATTGAGGAAGAGTCCCCCTCGGGCAGCTGAGGTGGGACTTGGGCCAACTCAGAAGGCGGCACTAGGTGCTTTGGGTCCTTACGCCTTCTGCTGCGTTTTCTTTTGAGGCTGAGGGGCATGGTTTTTATTAAAACCTCCCCTGCCTTTGCCTCGAAAGGACTGACGGTTATGAAACTGGTGTTTGTTAACACCCCCTCAAGAGGGGACTGGAGGAGGTCGAGCCAATTTAATGGCTGACCTAGTCTTTTGTGTATCCTCTACAGCCTGTTCTACTTGAGGGCTGAAGAGATACACACCATTGAAAGGCAACACCATTACCTGTTGCTGGGCATCATTCGTGAAACCTGAAGTGCGTAGCCAGGAATGACAGCGGGTACAAATGCCCGCCGCCGCCACTCGGGAGGCAGTACCGAAGGCGTCCATAGCTGCTTTAACCTGCTGGTTGTTGGATTCGATACCCCTGGTTATGGTTTGAAGAAGCTCTGAAGTAGTGTCCAACTCCGGTAGAGCTTCAACCATATGTTTCAGTGAATGCCAAAGGATATACTCATATTGAGAGAAACAGCCTTGGTAGCTGGCAATACGCATACCTAGGGTGGAAGCAGCAAAGACTCTCTTACCTAAAGTGTCTGTCTTACAAGATTCTTTGTTAATAGGTCGAGCTGTAGTAGTCTGAGGAAGGATGACCTTATCATTCTCTGCCAAGACTACAATAGGATCTGCAAAGGCTTGGGATGCCAAAATGGGTCGATCCTTGGGAACAGCATACTTCCTATCTATGGACTTAGCCACAGAAGGAATAAGAGCAGGATTATTCCATACCATTTGAGAAAGCGTCTCAAAGGAGGGTTGTACCGGAGGAGTCAAATCCATAGGGATCTCTGGAATGTGGAGGTATTGGAGTCTTAACAGTTTCCCAGGATCAATATCTGTAGTTTGGAGAGAAAGAGTGGAATTCAAGTTTTTCAGCAGAGACTTAAATGACAGGTCCTTGACCACAGGCTCTGCAGCAGGAATAGATCCTGCTCCTTCCACATCATCACCCAGCCTAAGGTCTGGGTCAGGCTCAATGTCATCTCCTGACAGCCCAGAAGGGACTGTATGAACAGGAAAGCATTGAAAATCAGAAGGAAATGAGGAAGGAAAAGGATTCAAAGAAGAGGAGCCCTGAAGACTGGATGACGCCCTAACAGGTCTCTGCGGCGAGGAAGAGCATGGCGCTGAAAAGATGGACGGCGCTGATGAGGCACACAGTGCCAAGAAGCTGCATGGCACCGAGAAACTCAACGGCACTGATGACAGCGCTGATAGACGCACTGGCGCCGAGCATGCCATCGATGCCAAGGGTGTCGAAAACTTCCCAAGACTCCGAAAAACAGGATTTGAGGAGAAAGAAGGATGAATACCAGTAGATAGAGGCATCGGTGTGGACCCCTGCGCCACAGCCATGTGAGGGGCGAAAAACCTAAGAGTGGAGTGGACAGCATCGAAGACGGCGTCACATGACTAGGGAGGCCCAACCACCCTACCTGATCCCCCAAAAAGCCCGAAGGCCCCTGACTGATCGGGCCAGGCAGCTGGACCAACTTCCGAGCCCACTGCTCCATAAGAGCAGCCCAGTGATGAAACTGCTCATCTGAAGACCTACCAGAGGGCGGAGTAGGGCTCCGATGTCGAAGACGTCGGCTACCAGAAACAGAAACCGGCGATTCCGAAGGAGGAGACTGGCAACTAGCCCCAATAACTGACCATCTACATGCAGACATATCAGAGGGTGACCTCGAGTGATGCCTTCTCTTTTTTGACCTGTGGGCCGAAGAAGAGCTCAAGGCCGAACGGTGCCGAGAATGCGACCGCTTACTTTTTTGCTTTCGAGGACCGCCCACTCCCTTGGGCACTGGACTGTCCGTTGTCAGACCTCCCCTCTGGAGAAGGCGGTGGACCGGACCCAGCCCAGCTGACTGAACAGCTTTCATATGATGTCTCCCTACCATCACCTGACCCGCTCATGGTCGACTCTGTCAATGTAGGCTGAGACTTCTTCATTAAGTAAGAATAAATAAACTAAGCGATACTTTATTTGAGATATTACTACAAAATAATAAAACTGAAAAACTATGCTGCTAATTTGAAGTTTGACTCCCGGAGGGCGAGCGACGTCGTCACTGAAGTACACTCGATGGCGGGAAAAAAGGAACTGAGGCGGTTGGAGGGTCGACGCCGAGATAGTCATTACTGCACAAGCTGGGGCTCGTGGTGCCGCTCCTCGTGGCTCCATCTCTGGCGCCGACCCTCCAGCAAAAAAGTTTGCTCCCGCTGGGTCCTAGTGCCTCTGGCGCAGATCCCATTAGTGTGAATGAGTGGTGGAGACTTTATGTCCAGGAAGATCAGAATGTTACATTTCATCACCCGGGGCAGTAAGACCCTAAAGAGGAGGGACTCATCATTCTCCTGCATTTCTTACATCTCTTAAATATTACTGGTTTCAGATAAGCCATGTTTTTGTACACCTGATGTTCCATAAGGTGAGTCAGTTGCTAATCATTTCTGTTGTGACAAAAATGAACTCTCATGTAGCAGGCAGTGCTTCCTAGCCTTATGAGACAACAGGTGTTGGAAAAACAGCTGTAAATATTGATAAAAACCTGGTCCAAGCCATATTAAAGGAGCACTCCTTTTATTATTCCAAATGTGAAAAGAAGTACTAACACAGACTCAAAAATGAGGAAAGAAGGGTATCATACAAGTCAGGACATAAGGAGCAATCCAAAACAGAATAAAAAAGGCATAGGTCAAAATTTTCACTGCTGTCATGCACTACTGCTTTAACAGAAGACCAATTCTGCAGCCAGAAATGAGAAAAAAAAACAACAATTTGTGTAGGTGAGCTCTATAACTGTTCTGTATATGCTGCAGCCACTATACAAGCAAGAAAAAAGTAATTATTCGCCTTTTACCCCTGCCTGACAAAATTTAATTGACAAAAAACTCTAGTAGTAGAAAAGATTTTCTGTGGTTATAGAAATGTCTAATTATCTTAGTAAATGACTGTAGTAGTAGATTTGATTACAGTGTATTATGCCCAACTGAGAATATGCATTATGAGTGAACTGAACACATGAGATTGTGTTACTATTTTTTATTACTTTTTATCCAGCACATTGATGTACTGTGAGTAATTCAACATGTGTGAGGACAGGGGGATTCAGTGGCACACTTTAGGTTTTATGAATGTTTTTTAAAGGAAAACTACAATCTCATATCTTGAACATTTTATTTTTTTCCATGTCAATGGATAAGTCTTTTCCTGTATCTGCTGGGGCTATGGTGTTTGCTTTAGTATGTTTTCACTGTTCATGTTAGTCCCTTGTAACCATCCTTGAAGTCTCCATTTTATGGTTATTGAAATCTCATTGTCCAAAAGAGTTGCGTTAGCATATCAGAACATAATGTCATATCAGAACATGATGTCATAGCACTCATTCATACCACGTATCTCTATGCTGAAAGTACAAATACAACACCAACTGGAAGCCGGGCACTCACAAAATCAATTATTGTAGACACTGCAGCTTATAAAAAAGCAATAAATATTCATTAAATCCCATGTTGGGAATAAAACAGAACAAAGTCTGCACATGACTGACATGTTTCGACTTTCGCAGTCCTTTATCAAAGGCTGTGAGCACCACTATCCCAGTGTGCACTTTTTTTTGTCTAAATTAAAGTGCAAAAATCCTGAAAAAAACTCTCTGAAAACACACAAAATTAATGCAATTTAAAGGGAAAATCCCTGTATTACAACTCAATTTGCAAAGCTAACTAACGGTAAATGTGGTATTTTTACACCTTAGTGCAACTTGTTTTGTTAAACTCTAAGTAGACAGCCATACTGTGAAGTCTAAAGGGTGCTGACACATCACGGTCTTATATGCTAATGTAGCTCTCAGGGACAATGAGACTGCAGCAACCAGAAAATGGAGACCACCAGGATAATTACAGGGAATAGTATGAACAGTGAAAAATAAACTAAAGCAATCACATATATCCTTAACAGCTACACGAAGAGTTGTCTGTTGACATGGAAACAAATAAAATTTACAAGCTAGGAAGGTGGTTTTCCTTTAAGAATGTTGTCTCCCTTCTGTTATTTGTAGTACACATTCTGAGGTATGCACGCCTTACAACCCAGTACATAATCTTAGTTTTTAAGCTCTGATGACATCAGAACCAATCTGAAATTCTTTGATGATCTCGCTGATATTTTTTTCAAGGTATGGAAGGCTAACAAGAATGTAAAGCATCATATTTCATCTGTGTGTGTGAGTGTTTGTGTTGCTAAAGAATAAGGATTTCATTGTCTATTGTCAGCTTGGTTCCCATTTCCTTATTATACCACAGAGACTGCTCTATCTGCTCAAGTAGCCATTCCATTCTGTTAAAGGAGTACTACCATCAAAATTTGCACAACAGATATGTTGTGCAGAGTATTTTGCTGGCCAGGGACTTTACTCCTCCGTTTGCACAGGGAAAGGTGTTCTTCTAGCAGACATATCCTTGGCGATCAAAACTGTCATGGGCTGTTTTCCTGGCAGTGTACTGGTGAGTTTGTTTATTAACTGGCTTAGTTCAGAGCTAGAGCACAGTTTAAATGAGTAGTAGAGTCAGAATTTGCAAAAAGAAAAAATTAATCACCTTAGTAATGTTGTTTCTTCTAATGGAGTCTTGCTATATTATGACTAATGCAGTTTGTCCCACCATTAGAACTGCTCCAGAGGTGAAAGAGTTAACTTCCATGCCAGGCATGGAACTTGGAGCGCGAGCTCGGTTAGAGAAGCTATGTCTGGAGAATTTCAAACTGAAACTGTCAGATCTTTACGAGCAAAACTCACTAAAGTTCTGTGTGGAAGCTGTAACCTACACTAGCCAACTGGCTACTTAAATATTAACACATTTTTCCTGGCCCCAACACTAAGACTCAAGTCAGGGGACCAGAAAAATAAGGTAAGATAAGATAATATAAAACACAACACACAAACACCCCAAAAAGAAGGGGTGGAAACAAAAAATGGGCATCAAAAAAGTGCCAACACTGGAATGCCCACCCCATACCCCAAGTAGAAGTTCAGAGAGGGGCAGGCTGGGGGGAGGTCATAATACAGCAAGACTCCATTAGAAGAAACAACATTACTAAGGTGAGTAATTTTTTCTTCAAACAACATGAAGTCTTGCTATATTATGACTAATGCAGAATACACAGCAGTACCTCCATGGAGGAGGGACAGAACCTACTTAGGGAATAGGCTCTGAAGCACGGCTGTGCCAAACCGAGCATCCCTCCTGGCCTGGATATCCAGGAGTAATGCTGTAAATGTGTACTGTTTTCCAAGTAGCTGCTTGACATATCTCTAAGATGGGGATGTCTCTGGCAGCAGCTAGAGACGCAGCTGTACCTCTGGTAGAGTGAGCCCTCAGACCTGAAGGGGAACCTTTCCCAGTTTTCATAGCAAAATTGGATACAAGAGACAATCCACCTGGCAATGGATCTCTTAGTGGCAGGTTTCCTTCCCAACCTCACCATAAGTGAGAAAAAGTTGAGGAGTCAAACCTGTGACCCTTGGTACGCTCTATGTAGTAACTTAGGGCCCTCTTAACATCTAAGCTGTGCAGCCTCCTCTCGCCAGAGGAGGAATGGTCAGTGAAGAACACTGAAGGAAATAGATTGATTAAGGTGGAAATCTGAAACCACCTTAGGCAAAAAGAAAAAATTACTCACCTTAGTAATGTTGTTTCTTCTAATGGAGTCTTGCTATATTATAGACATTAGCAGTTTGATCCAGCTCTAGAACTGCCCCGGAGTGAAATGGTTAAAACCATTCCAAAATAGAATTTTGGCACGAGAGCAGCTCTATCTGTGTCATTTCAAACTTGAACTGTCAGATCTTTACAGGCCAAACTCACTAAGGTCTGTGTGGAAGCTGTAACCTACACTAGCCAAATAGCTACCTAAATAATAACAACCATTGATGGTCCCAACACCCAAGACTCAAGTCAGGGGACCAGAAATACTAACACCATTCTAATAATATGAAAATGGAATATAAGTATAATAAAACACACACGCTGCATACACACCCCCAAAAGTCCCAAAGGGGACAAAATGCTAACAGGACATAAGTAGTGCCCACACTAAGTTGCCCGCACCCCACCAAGTAGAGGTTCTGAGAGAGGCAGGTTGGAGAGGTTTATAATATAGCAAGACTCATTAGAAGAAACAACATTACTAAGGTGAGCAATTTTTCTTCAAACAACATGAAGTCTTGCTATATTATAGACATTAGCAGAATACACAGCAGTACCTCCATGGAGGAGGCAGAACCTACTTAGGAATAGGCTCTGAAGAACAGTTGTGCCAAACCGAGCATCTCTCCTGGCCTGGACATCCAGGGAGTAATGCTTGCAAAAGTGTGTACCGCTTTCCAAGTAGCAGCCTGGCAAATCTCTAATAAAGGGATATCTCTGGCAGCAGCTAGAGACACAGCTGTACCCTGGTAGAATGAGCCCTCAAACCAAGGGGGGGGGGCTCTGCCCACTTTCTGATAACAAAATTGTATACAAGAGACAATCCACCTGGCTATTGATCTCTTAGTGGAGGTTTGCCTTTCCCAACTTCACCATAGGTAAGGAAAAGTTGGAGGGATTCAACCTGTGACCTTTGACACGCTCTATAATAACTAAGAGCTCTCTAACATCCAGGTTGTGCAACCTCCTCTCACCCAAGAGGAGTGATCAGTGAAAAATACTGGAAGGGAGATAAATTGATTAAGATGGAAATCTGAAACCACCTTAGGCAAAACTTCCTATTAGTCCTAAGGACTACCTTATCCCTGTGGAAAGAAATAAAGTCAGTCTCCACTGACAAGGCTTGCAATCCACTTATGCATCTGGCAGAAGTGATAGCCACTAGAAAAACAGTTTTCAAGTTAGGAACTTAAGCTCTGCAGAAGACAGAGGTTCAAAGGGGTTGCATTAACTGGGCAATGCAAACATTAAGGTCCCAAGCAGGGGCCGGTTCCCGAAAGGGAGGATTAGTATGGAGTAATCCCTTAAAAAACTTGGAAAACACAGGATGAGAGGAAAGAGGGGATGACTTTCCTGCTGACACAAAAGCAGACACAGTTGCCAAATGAACTCTCAGGGTAGCTGGTCTGAGACCCAAGGAATTAAGATGTACCATGTAATCTAACAAAAGAAAAAATTACTCACCTTAGTAATGTTGTTTCTTCTAATGGAGTCTTGCTATATTATGACAATTAGCAGTTTGGTCCTCCTCTAGAACTGCCCCGGAGATGAAAGAGTTAACTCCATACAGGATGGAGTTCTGAGCTGAGCTCAGTTTTCAAAGCTCTATCTGGGCAGTTTCAAACTGAAACTGTCAGATCTTTACGAAGCAAGAACTCACTAAGGGTCTGTGTGGAAGCTGTAACCTACACTAGCCTACTGGCTACCTAATAACAACAACAATAGCAACAATAACAACAACACTGCTGGACCCTACCCAAAGACTCAAGTCAGGGGGGCCAGCAAAAAATACCATTTAACCATAGAAACAACACTCCCCCAAAAACCTCAAAAGGGGAAGAAAATCCTGCAATGGCATAAACAGTGCCTGCACTAGGTTGCCCACCCCCTACCCAAGTAGAAGTTCTGAGAGGGCAGGTGGTGGTGGTCATAATATAGTAAGACTCATTAGAAGAAACAACATTACTAAGGTGAGTAATTTTTCTTCAAACAACATGAAGTCTTGCTATATTATGACAATTAGCAGACTACACAGCAGTACCTCCATGGAGGAGTGACAGAACCTACTTAGGAATAGGCTCCTGAAGCACAGCTGTGCCAAATCGAGCATCTCTCTGGCCTGGATATCCAGGGAGTAATGCTTAGTGAAGGTGTGTACCGTTTTCCAGGTTGCAGCCTGACAAATTTCCGAAATAGGAATGTCTCTAGCAGCAGCTAGAGACGCGGCTGTACCTCTGGTAGAATGAGCCCTTAATCCAGAGGGGGGTCTCTACCCAGTTTCTGGTAACAAAATTGGATACAAGAGACAATCCATCTGGCAATTGTCCTCTTAGTGGCAGATTTCCCTTTGCCAACCTCACCATAGGTGAGAAACAGTTGATGGGATTCGAACCTGTGACCCTTGGTACGTTCTAAATAGTAACTCAATGCCCTCTTAACATCCAAACTGTGCAATCTCCTCTCACCAGAGGAAGAATGCTCAGTGAAAAATACTGGAAGGGAGATGGATTGGTTAAGATGGAAATCCGACACCACTTTAGGTAAAAACTTTCTGTTAGTCCTGAGGACTACCTTATCCCTGTGAAAAGAAATAAAATCATTTTCTACTGAAAGGGCTTGTAACTCACTTATGCGTCTAGCAGAAGTGATGGCCACTAGAAATACAGTTTTCCAAGTTAAAAACTTAAGCTCTTCGGAAGACAGGGGTTCAAAGGGAGGTTGCATTAACTGGGCAATGCAAACATTAAGGTCCCAGGCAGGGGCTGGGTCACTAAAGGGTGGATTGGTATGGGAGAACCCCTTAAAAAACTCGAAATACAGGGTGAGCGAAAGGGAGGAAGGCTTTCCTGTTGAAATAAAGCAGAGACAGCTGCCAAATGAACTCTTAAGGTAGCTGGCCTGAGGTCTAAAGAATTAAGATGGACCATGTAGTCCAACAAATGGGCAAATCAGCAGATTCTGGGCAATATGCTTCCCAGAAACCAGATGGGAGAACCTTTTCCACTTGGAATTATAAGTGGCTCTAGTGGAAGGCTTCCTAGAGGCCTTTAGGATGTCAAGGACACCTTGAGAAAGGTGCAAATCAGCAAATTCTAACTCCTCAAGAGCCAAGCTTTGAGGTTGAGGGATTTGGGGTTCGGATACCAGACTCTCCCCTGGGCACAGGTCAGCAGGTTGTGAATCCTGGGAAGACATAGGGGAAGGTGGACTGCCAGTGATAGAAGGAGTGGGTACCAGGGTTGCCTGGCCCAGTCTGGTGCAATCAGAATCACCTTGCAAGGCTGGGATCTGATTTTTACTAACACCTTGAATAGGAGAGGAAGGGGAAGCATAAAGAAACTTCCCTTCCCAATCCAAGAGAAGGGCGTCCAGGGGGACTGAGCCCACCACTGGGGGCCTGCAACAGAACAGTGGAAGTTGGTGGTTGTCTGGGGCTGCGAAGAGGTCTATCTGAGGGGTGCCCCATCTGGCAAAAACTGTCCCCAGCACTCGAGGATTCAGGGACCATTCGTGATGGCCCTGAGAAATCCTGCTGAGGGCATCCGCTAGGACATTGTCTTTCCCTGGCAGGTGAACTGCTATCAGAGAGGTGTTCAGGGAGTAGGCCAGAGACCACAACTTCATTGCCTCGGTGCACAAGGCCGACGACCGAGTGCCCCCTTGCTTGTTGATGTACCATATTGTTGTGGTATTGTCTGTTCTGACCTGGACTACTTTGCTCTGGACAGATGCAGAAAATGCTTGAAGAGCTAAAAAGACAGCTCTGAGTTCCAGCAAATTGATGTGGAGCAGAGATTCCTGGGGACCACACTCCCTGGGTGGAGGTCGCCAAGTGTGCTCCCCACCCCAGGAGGAGAGGCATCCGTAGGAGGGTGAAGGAGTGGAGAGAGGAATGAAGGGGACCCCCAGTCTTAAATTGCTCTGATCCTGCCACCACTGAAGGGCTAGGATCAGGGTTCGGGTCACTGGAATCAATTTGGTAAGGGGGTCCCTCCTTTGAGACCAATAGGCTCTCAAGTGAAACTGAATGTCTCTCATCTGGAATCTTGCTCCCTGCACCACGGCTGTGGAGGCAGCCATGTGCCCCAGGAGCTGCAAAAAGTGTCTTGCTGGTCGAGAGACCTGCAGAGTGAAAGAGGAGGCCAGGGCAATCAACTTCTCTACCCTTTCCAAGGGGAGGAAGGCCCTGGCCAGCTTTGTGTCCAATTCCAGACCTATGAAAGTGAGTACCTGAACTGGTTCTAGAACTGACTTTGGTAGATTTAGCAGGAATCCCAGGAGGTAAGAAGCTGCTGGGTGACTTGTAGTGGGATTTCACCTGTTCTGGAGACTGTCCTACAATGAGCCAGTCGTCCAGGTAAGGGAAAACAGCAACCTTTGCCTTAAATGAGCCACTGCCACGCTAGACATTTTGTGAATACCCTTGGGGCAGAGGTAAGGCCGAAGGGCATTGCCCTGAACTGGTAGTGGCCTGAGGGCAGTTTGAACCTGAGTTACTTTCGGTGAGAAGGCCTGATGAGGACATGAAAATAAGCGTCCTTGAAGTCCAGGGAGGCTAACCAGTCCCCTGGCCTCAGGGAGGGTAAAATCATTGCCAGAGTTAGCATTTTGCACTTTGGTTTCAAAAGTTGCTTGTTCAGATATCTTAGATCTAAGATGGGCCGCCATTCTCCTGTCTTTTTTGGGGTAAGGAAGTATCTGGAATACAGACCTTTGCCCTGGTGTAAGGGAGGAACCCTTTCTACTGCTCTGAAGGTTAACAGGGTAGAGACCTCTGCTCAGAGCAAGGGTCTTGAGGGGCTTGCAGGTGGAAAATGCCTGGTCTCATCTTTGGGAATTTTTGAAGCTGAGAACCAGGCCCTGGCTTACTACTTACAGAACCCATTTGTCCGGTTAGGGACACCCAGTTCTGACTGAAGTAAGCCAACCTGCCCCTACTGGTACAGGAGAATGGACCTGGGCACCCCATCAGGTGCCTGCTTGGCAGTTGCCTTGGCTGAGGGGTGGGGACCGGTTTACCTGCGCCCGCCTGCCTCTGTTCTGAAAAGCCCTCTGAGCAAAAGCAGAGGAGGCTTGGAATTGATAAAAAGGCCTGTGGAAGGGCCTTCCCTACCTCTGGTGTGTGCCTCTGGGGAGTGGCTTGCCGCTCCTTGGCTTGGGCACTTTGTAGGTAGTTCTGTATTCATCCATCTTTTTATATAGTTCTCTGTCTGCCCCCAAACAGAGAATTCCCCACCACAGGAAAATCCATAGCCTTAGTCTGAGTGTCCTGTGACAGATTAGTACACCTGAGCCATGCCAACTCAATGAAAAGCTACAGAAGTGGCCATGACCCTTGAGGAAACATCATTAACATCCACAGCAGCATGAAATTGAACTTTAGAAGCTTCAATGCCATCAGCAGCCACCTGTTCTAATTCACTAGCCAGCTGGCCATGGGCCTGCTTGGCTAACTGCATAACTGTATCCCATCTAGATTTCTGATATCTAGCCACATAAGCCATATAATTTGCCTGCCTGAGTCCCAGAGAGGCTGCCATATACTGCTTTTTTGCCATGGCATCAATCTTCCTGGAATCCTTGTCAGAGGATGTGAAGCCAGGGAATGTTAGCTTGTCACAGGCTGCAGCCTGCACTACTCCTACATGACTACACTGCTCAGAAAGGAAGTCTGTATCAGGACCTGATAGAGTATACCTCCTGTCCATCTTTTTATCAACAGGAGGCACAGAATTAGGATTTTTCAAAATTTTTATTGTTTGCTTCCTAAATGACATGCAAAGGAATAGACAACCTCCTAGACTCTGGAATATCCATCATTTCAACATAATCAGGCTCCTCCTGCTCATCCCCAACCTCTTCTAAGGGAAGCTGGAGGGTTTCAGCAACTTTCTTATAAAACATAAAATGAGATGGGGACTCAGACAGCATAGGGGGAGATTCTAAAGGTCTGTCTGGAGAGATGTCCGGTTCAATGGGCACATCCAGACCCTCCCAGCCACATACATACTGTTCATAACCTCCTCCCCTCCTGTGGTTCATAAAATTCTCAACATCATACTCCTGAACCACTGGGCCGGACGAACCAACCTTTGCCAACTAGTGGTGGTTCGGACGGCCCTGAGACAGTGACTGGACAATTTGTATGGCTTTTGCTATTTCTGCAGCAGTTGGAAAGGAAATTTTGGACTCCAGACCTGCTGATTTTCTAGATTTTTTTACTGGGGCTGGTTCCTCAGAACCAGCTTTTCTTTTGCCCGAGGAAGTATCGCCCTGGTCAGAGGCGTACCCTCTGGTTCAGCTGGCACTGAACCGGGCTGGCCATCCGGTCAGCGGACTTTTGGCTCTCTCGCCCTGAGCCTGCCCAATCTTTTTCCAGGGTGGCTGCAGGAAATTTTTACATACCTGGCAGTCTGACTGGAGGTGGTCAAACCTCAGACAATAAACATGTGGTGTGTCAGCCTTGCAAAGGCTTCCACAAGCATCACAGTGTTGAAACCCAGTGGGCCCGGTTTTTTTGGGTTTCTCAGACATAATGCCAGCTTAACCAAAAACTTGCCCTTTTAATGGCAGTGCCAGGCAAGATACCCTTATCGGTTCCTAACCGTGTCACGGATATTTGAAAAAACCGTAATGAAACCCGTTTTTTTTAGAACCGATAAGAACCGGGAACCGCAGTCTAAATATATTTTAAAATGAGTTTTAAAGCAAACCGATCGGTTCAAACCCGAACCGATAATGACAATTTCCACACAGACTAAAACCTTGTACTTACGGTTATCAGATAGAGCTTGAACCGAAATGCGGTAAAATAAAACACTGTTCTCGGTTAAATTTAACCGAGAATACTTAAAATGAACCGAGAAATGAACCAAGCTGAAGGAGAAATCTCCAGAGCGACTGTTCAGTGAGACGGAGTAAAGAATCTGACAGTTTCAGTTTGAAACTGCCCAGATAGAGCTTTGAAAACCGAGTCGCGCTCAGAACTCCATCCTGTATGGAGTTAACTCTTTCATCTCCAGGGCAGTTCTAGAGGAGGACCAAACTGCTAATTGTCATAATATAGCAAGACTTCATGTTGTTTGAAACACAGTTTTCCAAGTCAAGTACTTAAGCTCTGCCGAAGACAGAGGTTCAAAGGGGGGTTGCATCAGCTGAGCAATGCAAACATTAAGATCCCAGGCAGGGGCAGGGTCCCTGAATGACGGATTGGTGTGAAGCAATCCCTTGAAAAACTTGCAAAATACAGGGTGAGCAGAAAGAGAAGAGTGCTTTTCTGCTGAAATAAAAGCAGAGACAGCTGCCAAATTCACTTTCAGGGTAGCTGGCCTCAGCCCCAAAATATTTAGATGGGCCATATAATCCAAGACTGTGGGCAAATCAGCAGATTCTGGGGAAATATGCTTCCCAGAGCACCATATGGAAATTCTTTTCCATTTAGAGTTATAAGTAGCCCTAGTGGAATGCTTCCTAGAAGCTTTCAAGATTTCGAGCACGCCTTGAGAAAGGTGTAGGTCAGCAAACTCTAACTCCTCAAGAGCCAGGCCTAGAGGTTGAGGGATCTGAGACTCGAATACCAAACTCTCCCCTGGGCACAGGTTAACAAATTGTGGTTCCTGGGGAGACACAGGGAAAGATGGACTGCTAAGGACAGAAGAAGTGGGTACCAGGGCTGTCTGGCCCAATCTGGAGCAATCAGAATCATCTTGCAAGGTTGAGATCTGATTTTGACTAGCACCTTGAACAGGAGAGGGAAGGGGGGGAAGGCATAGAGGAACTTCCCTTCCCAATCGAGAAGGAAGGCATCCAGGGGGACCGAGCCCAACACTGGGGCCTGCAACAAAAAGCGGAAGTTGGTGATTGTCTGGGGCTGCAAAAGATCTATCTGAGGGTGCCCCACCTGGCAAAAACTAACCCCAGTACTAGGGATCCAGTGACCATTCGTGATGGCCCTGGGAAATCCTGTTGAGAGCATCTGCCAGACATTGTCCCTGCTCTGGAGGTGAACTGCTATGAGGGAGGCGTTCTGGAATAAACCAGAGACCACAACTTTGTTGGCTCTGTGCACAAGGCCAAGACCGTGCCTCTCTTGTTTGTTGATGTACCACATTGTAGTGGTGTTGTCTGTTCTGACCTGCACCACTTTGTTTTGAACAGATGCAGAAAAACCTGAAGTGCTAGAAAAACAGCTCTGAGTTCCAACAGATTGATGTGGAGCAGAGATTCCTGAGGGACCACAATCCCTTGGGTGGAGAGGTCGCATGTGAGCTCCCCATCCCAAAGGGACGATCTGTAGTAAGGGTCAAGGAGTGAGATTGAGGGATGAAAGGAACCCTTGTCTCAGGTTGCTCTGATCCTGCCACCACTGCAGGGCCTGGATCAGGGTTTGAGTTACTGGGATCAACTTGTTAGGGATCTCTCCTTGAGACCAGAAGACTCTCAAATGGAACTGAATGTCCCTCATCTGAAATCTTGCTTTGCACTACAGCTGTGGAAGCAGCCATGTGTCCTAGGAGCTGTAGAAAATGCCTTGCTGGTCGAGAGACCTGCAGAGTGAAGGAGGAGACCAGGGCCACCAGGGTCCTTACCTTTCTAGAGGAAGGAAGGCTCTGCTTGCTTTGTGTCCAGTTCTGCCCTATGAAGGTGAGTAGCTGGACAGGTTCTAAAACTGACTTTGGGAGATTGAGAAGAAAACCTAGAGAGTAAGCAGCTGCTGGGTAACCTGCAGGTGTGATTTGAATTGGTCTGGAGACTGACCCACTATGAGCCAGTTGTCTAAGTAGGAAGATGGCAATCTTTGCTCTTAAGTGAGCAACTGCTACTGCCATATTTGTGAATACCCTTGGGGCAGAGGTGTATGTCAAAGGCATTGCTCTGAACTGATAATAGCCTGAGGGCAGTTCGACTTCTGAGGTACTTTCCGTGGGAGCTTCTGATGAGATCATGGAAGTAGGCATCCTTAAGGTCCAGGGAAGCTAGCCAGTCCCCTGGCCTTAGGGAGGGTAAAATCATTCCCAGAGTCACCATTTTGAATTTTGGTTTTAAAAGGTGCTTGTTCAGATATCTTAGGTCCAGGATGGGCTGCCATTCTCCTGTCTTTTGGGGTAAGGAAGTACCTGGAGTACAGTCCCTTGCCCTGGTGTAGGGAAGAACCTTTCCACAGCTCTGAGAGCAAGGAGGGTTGAGACGCCTGTTTCCAAAGTAAGAGTCTCTAGTGGATTTTCAGGTGGAAAAGATCTGATTCTCATCTTTGAAATTTTTGAAGCCGAGAATTGAGTCCCTGCGCATTACTACTCCAGAACCCACTTGTCTCATGTTAAAGACTCACAGTCCTGACCGAAGTAAGCCAGCCTGCCCCTACAGGTAATGGAGAATTGGCCTGGGCATCCCATCAGGGTGCCTGTTTGGCAGGGCTTTGGGTTGAGGGTGGGAGCAGGCCTGCTCGCACTGCCCTCCTTTGAAGAACCCCCTCTGGACATAAGATGAAGAGGAGGCCTGGGCTTGGTAAAAAGGCCTGTGACAGGGCCTGCCCCTGCCCCTGGGGGGCTGCCTCTGAGGAGTGGCTTGCCTTTCCTTGGCCTGTGCACTCCTATAAGTGGTTCTATATTCATCCATTTTTTTCACATAATTCTCTGTCTGCTCCCCAAACAGAGAATTTCCCACAACAGGAAAATCCATGGCCCTAGCCTGGGTATCCTGTGACAGACTAGTACACCTGAGCCAAGCCATTCTACTTAAAAGCCACAGATGTAGCCATGACTTTGAAGATTGGCCATTAGAATCCACTGCAGCATGGAATTGCACCTGGATGCCTCAATACCATCAGCAGCCACCTGTTCCAGCTCCTTGGCAAGCTGGCCAGGGCCTGCTTACAAAGCCATGACAGTATCCCATCTGGATTTCTGGTATCTTGCAACATAGGCCATATAATTTGCCTGTCTGAGTCCAAAGGATGCTGCCATGGTTTTTTAGCCATGGCATCAATCCTCCTGGAGTCCTTGTCAGGAGGGTGTGAAGCCAGGAATATTAGCCTTATCACAGGCTGCAGCCTGCACTACCCCAACATGGCTGCATTGCTGTGAAAGAAACTCTGTGTCAGGACCTGACAAGTGTACCTCCTGTCCATCTTTTATCCACAGGAGGTACAGAATTAGAGCTTTAAAATTTTTATTGTTTGTTTCTAAAGGATTTATGTAAAGGAATAGACAATCTCCTGGACTCTGGGATATCCATCATCTCCACATAGTCAGGCTCCTCTTGCTCATCTACAGCTTCTTCCAAAGGGAGCTGGAGGGTTTCAGCAACTTTTTTATAAAACAGAAAATGAGAAGGGGACTCAGAAAGCCTAGGGGGAGACTCTCCTAAAGGTCTGTCTGGGGAGATGTCCGGTTCAATGGGCACATCCAGACTTTCAAAATAACATTCACACTGTTCATAATCCTCCTCCCCCTCCTCCGGTTCATAAAACTCCTCTATATCATAATCTTGAACCAGCCGAACCGACCTTTCACCAGATAGTGGCGGTTCGGAGGGAACCGGGGAAAGCGACTGGACAATTTGGATCACTTTGGCTATCTCTGCAGCAGTTGGAGAAGGAAATTTTGACTCCACACCTGCTGATTTTCTAGTTCTCTTTGCTGGAACTGGCTCCTCTGAGTCAGCTCTTCGTTTGCCCGAGGAAGTCTCGCCCTGGTCAGAGGGCACTCCCTCCGGTTCGGTTGGCACTGAACCGGGCTGGCCATCCGGGTCAGTGGACTTTTTGCTTCTGCCCTGAGCCTACCAACTCTTATCCAGGGTAGCTGCAGGAAATTCTTGCAAATCTGGCAGTTTGCATTGAGGTGGTCAAACCCAGACAATAAACACATGGTGGTGTGGGTCAGCCTTGGCAAAGGCTTCCCACAGACACTACAGTGCTGAAACCCAGTGGGCCCGTTTTCTTTTGGGTTTCTCAGACATAATGCTAGCTAACCAAAACTTGCCGTTAATGGCAATCCGCCAAGCAAGACTCTCTTATCGGTTCCCAACCGTGTCAGGGGTCGTGGAAAAAAACGTAATAAAATTTGTTTTTTTTTAGAACCGATAAGAACCGGGAACCGCACTCTAAATGTATTGAAATGATTTTAAAATAAGTTTTAAAAACAACCTGATTGGTTCAAACCGAACCGATAACACATTTACAAGTTCCACACAGAAAGTAAAACCTGTCTAGTACTTACGATACCACAGACAAAGCTTGAACCGACCGGTTTGCGGTTAAAATAAATATAATCGCGGTTTATTAACTGAGAAAAAACACTTTTTAACCGAGAAATGAACAGAGCAGTAGGAGGAATCTCCGGAGCGACTGTTCAGTGAGGCGGAGTAAAGAATCTGACTGTTTCGGTTTGAAATTACACAGACAGAGTTTTTCTAACCGAGCTCACGCTCCAGATTCCATGCCTGGCATGGAAGTTAACTCTTTCACCTCCGGAGCAGTTCTAAGGCTGGGACAAACTGCAATTGTCATAATATAGCAAGACTTCATGTTGTTTGAACAGAGAATTGCCCACAACAGGAAAATCCATAGCCTTAGACTGAGTATCCTGTGACAGGGCAGTACATCTGAGCCAGGCCATTCTGCGAAGAGACACAGATGAAGCCATGACTCTTGATGAAACATCATTAGAGTCTACTGCAGCATGAAATTGCACCTTGGATGCCTCAATCACCATCCGCAGCCACTCCTGCTCCAGCTCCTGGCAAGCTGGTCAGGGGCCTGTTTTGCTAGGGGCCAGGACAGTATCCCATCTGGATTTCTGGTACCTAGCTGTAAGTCATATAATTTGCCTGTCTGAGTCCCAAAGATGCTGCCATGTACTGTTTCTTTCCATGGCATCCATCCTCCTGGAACCTTTTCAGGAGGGTGAGAGGCTAGAGGAATATTAGGCTCTGTCACAGGCTGCAGCCTGCACTACCCCAGATGGCTGCACTGCTGGGAGAGGAACTCATCATCAGAGCCTGATAAAGCATACTTTTGTCCATCCTTTTATCCACAGGGAGGGTAGAATGAGGAGTTTTCAGAATTTTTACTGTCTGTTTCCTAAAAGATTAGTGCAAGGGAATAGACAGTCTCCTAGACTCTGGAATATCCATCATTTCCACTAAATCAGGCTCTTCTTGATCATCAACAGCTTCCTCAACAGGGAGTTGCAGAGTCTCAGCAACTTTCTTGTAAAACAAAAAATGAGAAGGGGACTCAAATAGCCTGGGAGGGGACACCCCTGATGGTCTGTCTGGAGAGATGTCCGGTTCAATGGGCTCATCCAGACTTTCAAAATCACACTCACTCTCCTTATACCCCTCCTCCCCTTCCTCCGGTTCATAAAAATCCTCAAAATCATAATCTTGAACCGGGGGAACCGTCCGAACCGAGCACTTCCCTAATGTTGTCGGTTTGGATGGAACTGGGGAAAGAGACTGGACAATTTGAATAGCTTTGGCTATTTCCTCAGCAGTTGGAAAGAACTTTGGCCCCAAACTAGCTGACTTTCTAGTCCTTTAGTTGGAACAGTCTCTCAGAGCTGGCTCTTCGCTTGCCCGAGGAAGCATCGGTCAGTGGAACCCTCAGGTTCGGTTGAACGGAACCGGCTGGCCATCCGGTCAGCGGACTTTGGCCTCCTTTCCCCTGAGCCTACCAACCTCTTTCTCACGGTGGCAGCAGGAAAGTTCTTAAATCTGGCAGTCTGCATTGAGGTGGTCAAACCCCAGAAATATACACAGTGGTGTGTGTGGGTCAGCCTTAGCTCGAGGCTTCCCCACAGAGGCCACAGTGCTGAAACACAGTGGGTCCGGTTTTTCTTTTGGGTTTCTCAGACATAGTGCCAGCCTAACCAAAACTTGCCCGTTAATGGCAATCCACCAAGCAAGACTCTCTTATCGGTTCCCAACCGTGTCACGGGTCATGGAAAAAACCGTAATAAAATTCGTTTTTTTTAGAACCGATAAGAACCGGGAACCGCACTCTAAAGGACTAGAAAGTAATTTTAAACCCAATCTGATCGGTTCAAACCGAACCGAAAAGATGTTTACAAGTTCCACACAGAAGAAAATAAACAAAAGCCTATCTATTACTTACAATACCACAGACAGAGCTTGAACCGACGATTGCGGTTAAATTTCAGTAAAATAAACCGAGAATTACACTTTTTAACCGACAAACGAACTGAGCAGCAGGAGGAATCTCCGGAGCGACTGTTCAGTGAGGCGGAGTAAAGAATCTGACAGTTTAAGTTTGAGCTTCAACAGACACGAGTGTTCAACCGAGCTCGCGCTCAAGATTCCATGCCCTGCATGGAAAGTTAACTCTTTCACCTCCGGAGCAGTTCTAACCTGGGGTTATACTGCATATGTCATAATATAGCAAGACGTCATGTTGTCTGAACCCTGAACAATAGAGGAAAAGGAGGGAAGGCATAAAGAAACTTCCCTTCCCAGTTCAAAATCAGAGCATCCAGAGGGACTGAGCCCAAAACTGGGGGTCTGCAACAAAACAGAGGAAGTTGGTGATTGTCTGGGGCTGCAAAGAGATCTATCTCCGGAGAGCCCCACTTTGAGAAGATCACCTTCAACACCAAAGGATTCAGAGACCATTTGTGATGGCCCTGGGAAATCCTGCTCAATGTATCTGCTATCACATTGTCCTTTCCTGGGAGGTGGACCGCTACCAGAGACGGGCACAAGGAATAAGCCAGGGGCCATACTTTCATGGCCTCTGTGCACAAGGCCGTGGACCGAGTGCCTCCTTGCTTGTTGATATACCACATGGTGGTAGTGTTGTCCATCCTGACCTGAGCCACCTTGTTCTGTATTGACTGACAGAAAGCTTGTAGGGCGAGAACTACTGCACTGAGCTCCAGGAGGTTGATGTGAAGAAGGGATTCCTGAGAGGACCACAGTCCCTGGGCCGTGAGAACCCACAGATGGGCTCCCCATCTCAAAAGGGAAGCATCTCTGCTAAGAACTTCAGAGAGAGTCTGAGAGACAAATGGAACACCTTGCCTCAGAGTGTCCAGGTCCTGCCACCACTGAAGGGCCTGAATTAAGGTCTGAGTAACAGGAACCATCTTGGTAAGAGGATCTTTCCTTTGGGATCAAAAGGTTCTCAGATGGAACTGAATGTCCCTCATCTGAAACCTGGCCCCTTGGACCACTGCTGTGGAAGCTGCCATGTGGCCCAGAAGCTGTAGAAAATGCCTTGTTGGTAGAGAAACCAAAGGGAGAAAGGAAGAGACCAGCTGAGAGATGGCTTTTGCCCTTTCCAAAGGAAGGAAAGCTATTGTCGTGAGGGTGTTCAGCTCTGCTCCTATAAAAGTGAGGAGCTGTACTGGTTCAAGAACTGACTTGGGAAGATTGAGAAGGAACCCCAGGGAAGTGAGAACTTGCTGGGTGACCTGCAGATCTGACTAGACTTGGTCTGGATACTGGCCCTCCAGAAGCCAATCCTCCAGATATGGAAAAATAGAAATAATTTTCCTTCTTAAAAAGGCCACCACTACTGCTAGGCACTTTGTAAACACCCTTCAAGCTGAGGTTAGACCGAAGGGCATTGCACTGAACTGATAATGACCTGAGGGCAATCCGAACCCAAGGTACTTTCTGTGGGAGCACCTGATGGGAATATGAAAAAAAGGCATCCTTGAGGTCCAGTGAGTCTAGCCAATCCCCTGGTCTCAGAGAGGGAATTGTTCCCAGAGTCACAATTTTGAATTTTGGCTTTATTAGGTGCTTATTTACGTATCTTAGATCTAGGATGAGTGGCCACTCCCCTGTCTTTTTTGGGGTAAGGAAGTATCTGGAGTACAGACTTTTGCCCCTGCATGGAGTAGAAACTCTCTCTATGGCCTTTATGGCCAGTAGAGACAAAACCTCTGCCTCTAGAGCAAGGGTTTTTGAAGTATTTGCAGGTGGAAAGGATCTGGGTCTGTTTTGAAAAATTATTGAAACTGAGAACCAGCCCCAGGCTTACAACCTCCAGGACCCACCTGTCTGAGGTAACAGACATCCAGTCCTGGACAAAGTAAGCCAGACTGCCTCCTACTGGAATGGGGGAGTCGACACGGGCTGACACATCAGGGTGTCTGCTTGCAGAAGCCCTTTGGCTAAGGGGTGGATGTAGCCCTGCTCATCCATCTTCTGTCTCTCCCTCTGAGAAAATGAAGAAGAGGCCTGCGCTTGATAGAAAGGCCTGTGAAAAGGCCTGCCCTTGCCCCTAGCTTACTGTCTTTGAGGCGTTGCCTGCCTCTCCTTGGCCTGGGCACACCTATAAGTGTCCTGTACTCATCCATTTTCTTCATGTAATTCCGGTCTGCTCCTCAAACAGAGAATTACCCATTACAGGAAATGAAAATTACGTACCTACCGTAATTCTTGATCTTCTTGGACGAGTCTCCACCACTCATTCACACTAGTGGGATTAGCGCCGGAGGCACTAGGACCCATCGGGAGCAAACTTTTTGCTGGAGGGTCGGCGCGAGAGATGGTGCCGCGAGGCACGCCGCATGAAAGCAGCGGCCATGCTGATGACTATCTCGGCGACTACCTCCAACCGACCAGTACCTTTTTACCAAGGAGGTAGCGCAACTAACGAAAGAGTAAATCTAACCTTAAAAAAACGGACATAAGATAGTTCGCAATTACCTGCAAGAAGGGTCACTAAAGAAGTCTTCACGGCCTAAAGATTTGAGGGAGTGAAGACCAACACAGCGGTGAGCTCGGGATGGATGGGCTGTCAGGAATGAGTGGTGGAGACTCGTCTAAGAAGATCAAGAATCACGGTAGGTACGTAATTTTCATATCTTCCTGGACATAAGTCTCACCACTCATTCACTATTAGTGGGAGAGTACCAGGTTGATAATCCCCAAAAGGCGGCAGGAGAGCCAGAGCTCACGCCACTAAGACAGAAGTCCATTAGATAGTTCTTCAATGCGGAATGACGCCTGGCATGAACATCCAGTGCATAATGCTTAACGAAGGTATGCACTGAGCCCAGGTATGGAGTTAGATATCTGCAATTGGAACATTGCGACTTCCGCTAGGGATGCGACCGCCTCTAGTTTCGTAGGAGCGATACCTACCTTCTAATTTAACTTGAGCTATGGAATAGCAATGCTTAAGGCATGCCACTAACCATGAAGAGATGCATCTGATAGCGACAGGTTGACCCAGCCGGTGTCGCTTGAAAGAAACAAACAGTTGCTGAGTCTTATGTAACATCCTTGGTTTTATCTAAATAGAACCGCATAAGTCTCTTTAACATCCAAGGAATGAAGAGCCTGCCTCTTCATTTGGAAATTAGCTATAAGCTGGAAGTACCAGAGGTTGGTTTAGATGGAATTCTGACACAACCTTGGGAAGAAATTTAGGATGAGTACTGAGAACTACCTTGTCTTTATGGAATACAGTGTACGGAGGGTCCGTAACCAGGGCATGTATTCTCAGAGCCATGGCTGAGGTATGGCCACCAGGAAGGCAGTCTTCCAGGTAAGAAATTTTAGCTCACAGGTAGCTAGTGGTCGAAAGGCTTCCGAGTGAGCATGTCCAGCACCAGGTTAATGTCCCAGGCTGCAACTGGACGCTTAACAGGGGGTCTGGTATGAAGAATCCTCAAGAAATCTCTTCGCTATAGGTAACTGAGCCAGAGTCAAGGAAGAAACCGCCCATGGAACGCTGAGATGGCACTAAGGTGAACTTTAACTGTGGAGTACTGAGACCTGAGTTTGATAGGTCCAAAAGATACCCAGAACCTTGTCAGGAGGACAGGAAAGGGATTCCAAGAGGACTTTGCACACTAGAGAGAAAACGCTTCCATTTGAAGCGACGTTGGTGGTTTATCTTGAAAGCAGCCAGAAGGATGTCTGAGACTCTATGAGAGGCGTTGAACCGATTCACTTCCACCTCTTCAGGAGCCAAGCATGAAGGTGGAAGTGATTTCAGGTTGGGATGGACCAACCAACCCTGAGTCAAAAGATTGATTTGCAAGGGAAGTGGTCTCGGAGAGGCTGCCAACATACTGTTGAGTAGAGGAAACCATAGCTGCTGAGGCCAGGAGGAGCAATGAGAATCATTTTGGTTCCCTGAGACTGAACTTGAGGAGTACTCTGTATTAGAGGAAGCGTGGAAAGGCGAAGAAAGCGCTGTCCACCGCAGCCCTGAATGCATCCTGACAGAAAATGCCAGGCCCTGGATTTCTGGAGCAGAAGAGAGTAGTTCATGCTGAGTGGGATGCAAAGGTCCAGGTCTGGAGTCCCTACTTTGAACAGAGAGAGCGAGCTACGGTGGATCGAGAGACCACCTGTGAGGGTCTGCCTGCTCTGCTGGAGGTGATCTGTTAGGTTGTTTTGTATACCTGGCAGATAAACCTTGAATCAGAGACTTGTGCTCCAAACACCACTCCCACCCTCATTGCTTCCTGCAAAGGGATAAGAATGAGCACCGCCTTGTTTGTTGATGTAATACATCACAGCTTTGTTGTCCGCTTGAAGGAGAATGTTCCTGTGACAAAGGACATCCTTCAGAGCTCGGATCGCACAGAGGACCGCCTCTCATCTCCAGGACATTTATGTGGAGATGGGTTTCAACTGAGTCCATACACCTTGAGTGTGGAGGGAGGACAGTGAGCCTCTATCCCATTAGCCGTATGCCTGTGGTGATGGAGATCTGATGATCCGGGAGCAAGGGAACTTCCAGGAAATTGTTTCTTGAGACCACCAGGTGAGAGACCTAGAAGGGCTCCGCTACCTTGATGGGATAAGACTGGGTGAGAGGTCGAGACCACTGATTGAGAGCATCCATTGGGTGGTTCTCATGTGCAACCGGCTAGGGTACAGTGAACACCGAGGACGCCATGAGACTCCAACATGCGCTGTACTGAGAGAGCTGTAACCGATTGGTTCTCCCCGATGTAACGGGCCATCCGGGGATGTTGAGTCTTCTGTCCTCTGGAAGGAAAGCCTTCATGAAGAGGTGTCTAGAAGGCCCCAATGAAAAGGAGCCTCTGGGAGGGCTGCAGTTGAGATTTTTCTCAAATTCAGCAGAACTCCCATGGACGTGAGAAGACGAGTAGTCGCTTGCACGGCTTCCAAAGTCCCTTGGCTGGAAGGGCTTACAGAAGCCAATCGTCCAGGTAGGGAAACACTGAGTCCGATCTTCCTGAGATGCGCCAAGAGAACTGCACAACACTTGTAAACATCATGGGCGCCGAGCATAGCCCAAAGGGCAGGACTTGAACTGATAATGCTGGACCCAAAGCTACAAACCTGAGGAACTTATGTGGGTCGTGGTGGACGGGATATGCTGGTAAGCATCCTGCATATCCAGGAGGCCAGCCAGTCGTTTGTGGATGCAAGGGTAACAGGGTACCTAGGAAATTATTTTGAATTTCTCCCTGGGGAGAATTTGTTTAACTTTCTGAGGTCTAGAATGGGCGCATCCCCAGATTTCTTTGGAACCAGAAAGTAATGAGAGTAGAACCCTGTGTTTCTGAGATGCGGTGGCACCAGTTCTATTGCTCCTGTTGTTCAGGAAGGCCCTGGATCTCAGCGTGAGGAGGTCTGACTGAGAGGCCGACAACCTGGGTTGTCGCCTGGGAGGACAATTGGGGGTTCCAAGAAATTGAGAGAATAACCTCGCGAATTATCCGAAGGACCCATTTGTCCGGGTTATGGACTTCACTGGTTGTAGAAGTACATCAGACTCACTTCCCACTGAGGAGAAAGTTCCACCGGGCAGAGTGGATGGAACTTGGGCCAGCACTATAATATGGCGCTTGGGGCTTTAGGCCCTGAGCTTGCTGCGCTCTTTTTGAGGTTGGGCAGTGTTGGCTTTTGCGGAAGCTTCCCTGCCTCTGCCTCGAAGCGACTGACGACCATGAAAAGTGACGCTCTGTTCACATGCCCCCGAGGAGGGGCAGGCGGAGGTTCTGGCCAATTTAATGGCCGATCTAGTCTTCTGAGTGGCCTCTAAGGCTTGCTCCACCTGGAGGGCCAAAAAAGATAGGAGCCATCAGAAGGCAGCGCCATTACCTGGGCTGCTGAGCATCATTCGAAGCCAGAAGCACGCAGGCTGTGGAATGGCGTCGAGTACAAACCGCGGTTGAGCGAGAAGCAGTGTCGAAAGCGCCCATGGCGGCTTTGGACTCTGTTGCTTATTGGACTCAATACTTATAACGTCAGAAGAAGCTCTGACTTGGAGTCCCAATCTGGAAGAGCTTCAACCATTCTTTCATAGAGTGCCACAGGATATACTCATACTGAGAAAAATAGCCTTGATAACTGGCAATACGTGATACTTAGAGGAGGCAGCAAGACTCTCTTACCTAATGTATCAATCTTACGAGACTCTTTGTTAATAGGTCGAGCTGTAGTAGTTTGGAGGAAGAAACGACTCTTGTCATTCTCAACAGGACTACAATAGGATCCGCAGGCTTGGGATGCAAAAGGGACGATCCTTGGGAGCTGAATACTTTATCAATGGATTTAGCCACTGAGGGAATAACAGCAGGACTATTCCATACCATTTGAGACAGCGCCTCGAAGGAAGGCTGGATCGGAGGGAGTCAACCGTAGGGATCTCCGAGCATGAAGATACTGGAGTCTTAATATCTTCCCAGGATCGATGTCTCTAGTCTGGAGAGAAGAGTGGATCTCAGGTTCTTCAACAGAGACTTAAAGCGACAGGTCCCTCACCACAGGCTCTGTAGCAAAGAAAGATCCTGTTTCTCCACTTCATCACCCAACTCAAGGTCTGGGTCAGGCTCACATCATCTCCTGATGGTCCAGGAAGGACTGTTTGGACAGGAAAGGAGGAAAATTAGGAGAGGAGGAAATAGCAGAAAACAAGGAGAGTCCTCGAGGGCCCCCCGCCGGGACGGCAAAACGGGCTGAAAACGGCATCGAGGAGGCGACTGCGCCGAAGAGGCACGCTGAACCGCTAGCACCCCCGGTGATGCGCGGACGGCGCCTGCCACAACAGCCACGATCGCCGCCGCCTCACCACGCCGGGTGCCGCCAGACCAGACGGCAGACAAGCCGCGGCACCGCTGAGACCACGCCGCACCGCAGATGGCGCCACGAAGACCCAGCGGCACCGAAAACAGCGCCGACAAGCCAACAGACCCTGCGGAAGGCGCCGGAAAAGCCCCAGGAACCTGGAAAGCTAGAGGAGGAAAAAAACCAGGAGATAAGGGCATCGGTGTGGCCCCCTGCGCCGCAGCCATGTGAGGGAGGGAAACACCTAAGCACGGAGTCGCTGGCACCGAAGAAGGCGCCGCGCGACTAGGAAGGTCCAACCGCCCTACCTGATCTCAGGAGGAGCCCAAGGGCTCTGAGGCAACCGAGCCAGGCAGAAGAACCAACCTCCGAGCCCATCGCTCCATAAGAGCGGCCCACTGATGAAACTGCTCATCTGGAGCCCTACCTATAGGCGGGGAGGGGCTCCGATGTCGAGGACGACGATTACGGAAGTTAGCGACTCTGAAGAAGCGGAGACCGCACTAGCAACGATAACCTCCACCGTCGACGCCAGAGCATCAGAGGGACACCGAATGATGCCTTCTTTTGATCTGTGGGTCAAGAGCTCGAGGCCTAACGGCGCTCGAGAATGCGACTGCTTATTTTTGATGCCGACGGGGACCGCCCATCCCCCCGGGCATCGGACTGACCGTTGTCAGAACCCCGCTGAGGAGAAGGAGGCTGACCGGACCCAGCCCGGCTGACTGAACAGCTTTCATACGAAGTCTCCCTACCGTCACCTGACCTGCTCATGGTCGACTCCGTCCAGTAGGCCGAGACTTCTTCAAGTAAGTTAAAATATTAGAAAAATTTAACGAAAATAGAATAAAATTAAGCGATACTACTATCGTGATAATGTTACAAAAAAACAAACTGAAAACTATGCGCTAGTTTGAAGTTTGACTCCCGACAGGCGAGCGACGTCGTCACTGAAGCGCACTCGACGGCGGGAAAAAAGGAACTGAGGCGGCTGGAGGTCGCCGCCGAGACAGTCATTACCGCCGAGTCATTGCTCGCGGCGCCAGGCCTCATGGCGCCTATCTCTCACAAGACCCTCTCAGCAAAAGTTTGGTCTCGATGGGTCCTAGTGCCTCCGGCGCTAATCCCACTAGTGTGAATGAGTGGTGGAGACTTATGTCCAGGAAGATATCCATGGCCTTAGCCTGGGCGTACTGCGAAAGGCTAGTATATTTGAGCCAAGCCATTCTCCGAAGAGCCACAGATGTAGCCATGATTCTTGACGACACATCACTGGAGTCCACGGCAGCATGAAATTGCACCTTTGATGCCTCAGTCCCATCAGCAGCCACCTCCTCCAGCTCCTTGGCTAGCTGGGGGGAGGCCTGTTTAGCCAGTGACAGTACAGTGTCCCACCTGGACTTCTGGTACCTGGCTGTATAGGCCATATAGTTAGCCTGCCTGAGTCCCAAAGATGATGCCAAGTACTGTTTCTTTGCCATGGCATCTATCTTCCTAGAATCTTTGTCTAGGGGTGTGAAGCCGAGGGGATGTTCGCCTAGTCACAGGCAGCAGCCTGCACTACCCCAACATGGCTGCATTGCTGATGAAATTCCATATCTGAGCCTGACAAGGTGCACCTCTTGTCCATTCTCTTGTCAACAGGAGGTACAGAGCTGGGAGACCTAAGAATTTTTTGTGTCTGTTTCCCAAATGACCTATGAAGGGAAATACAGTCTCTTAAGACTCTGGGATCTCCATCATTTCTATGTAGTCGGGCTCCTCTTGACCCTCTACAGCCTCCTCAATAGGAAGCTGGAGGGTTTGAGCCACTTTTCAGTAGAACAGAAAGTGTGGGTGGTGGGGGGGGGGCACTCAGAAAGCCTAGGAGGAGAAGCACCAGAAGGTCTGTCTGGGGAGATGTCCAGTTTCACAGGCACATCCAGACTTTCACCGTCATAATCATCCTCTTCAAAATCCCCCTCCTCATCAAACTCCGGTTCGTAAAAATCTTCTGGGGAATAATCCTGAACCGGGGGAACCGACCATACCAAACCCTGCCAGAAAGTGCCGGATCGGTCGGAACCGGACGGAGCGATTCCACAATCCGAATCACTTTGGCCATTTCTTCAGTGGTCGGAACATGCAGTTCTGGATCCGAACTGGCAGATTTATCCTTTCGTTTTCTTTTTGTAGGAACCGAGCCCTCAGGATCGGCTCTCCTCTTGCCTGAAGAAGTATCACCCTGGTCAGAGGGCACTCCTTCTGGTTCAGTAGGAACCGAACCGGGCTGGCCTTCCGGGTCAGCGGATTTCTCAGCCTCCTTATCCCTAAGTCTACCTAATCTTTTTTCCATGATAGACTTTGGAGAATTTTTGCAAATTTGGCAGTCTGAATCGAAATGGTCAAACCCCAGACAGTAAACACAGGTGGTGTGGGGATCGGCCTTAGCAAAGACCTCCCCACACACACACTGCAGTGTTGAAACCCAGTGGGCCCGTTTTTTTTTCTTGCATTTCTCAGACATGGCTAACCTAACCAACTTATCCTTTATAAGGCAACCACCAGGCAAGACTCCCCTATCAGTTTCTCACCGTGTCACGGGTGATGGAAAAAAACAGATACGGACCGGTAACCACACACTAACTGTTTTTTTCACAAGGATTTTACTACAGGATTGGTTCAGCCGAACCAATTGAACAAATTTACAATTTCCACACAATAACTGTCCACAATACTAATCTAAGTACTTACAGTACCACAGACAAGAGTCTCGAACCGAAAAATCGGACTAAAACGGACACTTTAACCACGTCCGAACCGAGCAGGAGAAATCTCCGGAGCGACTGTTCAGTGAGGCGGAGTAAAGAATCTGATGGTCTGGTTTCAAAAGGACACAGACAGAGTTTTCAACCGCGCTCGAGCCCAACGTTCTATGCCTGGCATAGAATTTTAACCCTTCAGTCTCCGGGGCAGTTCAAGAGCTCGAGCTAACTACAAATTGTCAGAATACTGCAAGACTTCATGTTGTTTGAAGTAGGGGTACCCAGGATTTTTAGTGTCTGTCTCTTAAGAGACTTGTGGATGGGTATCACCAGCCTTTTAGTGGCAGGGACATCCACCATCTCAACATAATCTGGTTCTTCCTCCTCCTCTAAGGATTCTTGAACCGGTAACTGAAGGGTTTCAGCCACCTTTTTCATAAAAAAGAAATGAGTGAGGGCATCCTCCAACTGTTTGGGTGGAGAAATGCCCCCCTCATGTTCCGGAGAAACCTCCGATTCATTAGGACTGTAAAAGTCCTCCTCCTCCTCATCATCATCCTGTTCAGCCTCCTGATCCCATGGGTAATCACATACAGAGGGCTCCAAGGGGATCTGAACCAGTCGAGGAGCACCCGTACGTACCACCGGTTCAGCTGGACCGGACTGAAGGGACTGGATAATGTGTATACGTATTAGCAATCTTTCTCGTGTCGGAACTGAAGCCTCCGCCGTGGTTTAGGGAGCTGGTTCGTGTGCTCTTCCTTTCGTTTCTTTTCGCAGTAGCCGGCTCAAGGGCTGTGTCTGTGGTTTGTTTTGAAGAAGAAGAGATATCACCTTCCCCATCTGGTTCTTTTGAACCTGAACCGGTTCAGCCATCCGTGTTAGTGGATTTCTCTGCCAATTTCTCATTCAGTCGGTTAAGGCGCCTGTCAAGCACCGACTGAGGGAAATTCTTACAAATGTCACAGTCTGCCTCTAAGTGTTCCAACCTTAGGCATACAACACAAGTTGTGTGGGGATTGGCCTTGGCAAAATTTTCCCCACACTCCACACATTGCTGAAACCCAGTTGGTCCGGTTTTCTTTTTGGATTTTTGTGACTCTATCTCTAGCTTATCCAAGTGGCACTTAGGCCGGATAAGAATACAAAAGTAGTTCTGGTTAACAGACCAGTATTAGCGGTCCGGAAAAAAACCCAACAAACTCGTTTTTTTATTAACCAAAACTAAACAACTTTCACTGAGAAAAAATGAGAAAAAAAAAACAAGGAGAAAAGGATTCAATACCACAACGGTTGGATGGCAGCCGCAAAAGTACTGAGACTTACTCCGTTGAAATAAACCAACGAAATGTATACTGTACTGCAGGGACAGTAATGAGAAACTAAACGCTAGTGAAAAATATTAATTGGTAAGGTAACTGCAGCGATACACCACTAAACCGATGAGATGCTGAGGAGAACTCTCCGAGGCGTCTTCACAGTAAGCCGGAGTAAAGAATCTGACGGTTGAAAAGAATGTACTAGGGGACAGTGATCTAAAACTGAGCACGTGCCTACTTAGAATGTAGGCTTTAACTCTTTCCTCTCTGGGGCAGCAGAACAAAAAGGTCTTACTGCACATGTCAGAATACATCAGGACGACTTCTTGTTTGAAATGGAAATTACGTACCTACCGTAATTCTTGATCTTCTTGGACGAAGTCTCCACCACTCATTCATGCTAATGGTAGTTTGCCTGAGGCAATAGGACCCAGCAGGAGCCAAACATTTTCAGAAGGGCCGGCACTGAAATGGAGCGGCACCGTGAGCCAGTCTCACGCGGTATGGACTATCTTGATGTTGGCCCTTCAACCGCCTCAGTACCTTTTTTTCTGAGGAGGTGCAGCATAACTAACCTAAAAATTGGACATAAGATAGTCCAAATGACCTGTGTAAGAAGGGTCAAATAACCAAGTTTTCACAGCCCAAAGATTAAAGGAGTGAAGACCATAAGAAAAAATTACTCACCTTAGTTATGTTGTTTCTTCTAATGGAGTCTTGCTATATTATGACTATTGCAGTTTGCCCCAGCCTTAGAACTGCTCCGGAGGTGAAAGAGTTAACTTCCATGCAGAGCATGGAGCTTAGAGCGCAAGCTCGGTTCAGAAGCTCTGTTTGGCTGGTTTCAAACCGAAACCGTCAGATCTTTACGATAAAAACTCACTAAGGTTCCTGTGTGGAAGCTGTAACCTACACTAGCCAACTGGCCACTAACATATTAACACATTTTTGCTGGTCCCAACACAAAGACTCAAGTCAGTGGACCAGAAAATTAAGATAGAATAACTAAATAAACACAAAACCCAAACAAGAAAGAGGGCATCAATAATGCCAACAGAGGACTACCCACCCCATACCCCAAAGTAGGAGTTCTGAGAGGGGCAGGCTGGGGGGGGAGGTCATAATATAGCAAGACTCCATTAGAAGAAACAACATTACTAAGGTGAGTAATTTTTTCTTCAAACAACATGAAGTCTTGCTATATTATGACTATTGCAGACTACACAGCAGTACCTCCATGGAGGAGGGACAGAACCTACTTAGGGAATAGGCTCTGAAGCACGGCTGTGCCAAACCGAGCATCCCTCCTGGCCTGAATATCCAGGGAGTAATGCTTGGTGAAAGTGTGTACTGTCTTCCAAGTAGCTGCCTGACATATCTCCAAGATAGGGATGTCTCTAGCAGCAGCTAGAGACGCAGCTGTACCTCTGGTAGAGTGAGCCCTCAGGCCTGAGGAGGGAACCTTACCCAGCTTTTGATAGCAAAATTGGATACAAGAAATGATCCACCTGGCAATGGATCTCTTAGTGGCAGGTTTCCCTTTCCCAACCTCACCATAAGTGAGAAACAGTTGGAGGGAGTCAAACCTCAGACCCTTGGTACGCTCTATGAGTAACTTAGGGCCCTCTTAACATCTAAGCTGTGCAGCCTCCTCTCACCAGAGGAGGAATGGTCAGTGAAGAACACTGGAAGTGAAATAGATTGGTTAAGGTAGAAATCTGAAACCACCTTAGGCAAAAACTTCCTGTTAGTCCTGAGGACCACTTTATCCCTGTGAAAGGAAATAAAGTCAGTTTCTACTGATAAAGCTTTTAACTCACTTATACGCCTGGCAGAAGTGATGGCTACCAGAAATACAGTTTTCCAGGTCAAATACTTAAGCTCTGCCGAAGACAGAGGCTCAAAGGGGGGTTGCATTAGCTGAGCAATGCATACATTAAGATCCCAAGTCAGGCAGGGTTCCTGAATGGAGGATTGGTGTGAAGCAACCTTTAAAAACTTGGAAAATACAGGATAAGCAGAAAGAGAAGAGGGCTTCCCTACTGAAATGAAGGCAGAGACAGCAGCCAAGTGCACTTTCAGGGTGGCTGGTCTCAGTCCTAAAGAATTAAGATGGACCATGTAGTCCAATACAGTGGGTAGATCAGCAGATTCTGGGAAACATGCTTCCCAGAACACCATATGGAAAACTTTTCCACTTGGAGTTATAGGTAGCCCTGGTGGAAGGCTTCCTGGCCTTCAGGATTTGAGAACACTTTGAGAAAGTTGCAAATCAGCAAACTCTAACTGCTCAAGAGCCAAGACTTGAGGTTGAGGGATTTGAGATTCGATACCAAACTCTCCCTGAGCACAGGTTAACAGATTGTGGTTCCTGGGGAGACACAGGGAAGATGGACTGCTAAGGACAGAAGGAGGGGTACCAGGGCTGCCTGGCCTAGTCTGGAGCAATCAGGATCATTTTGCAAGGCTGAGACCTGATTTTGACTAGTACTTTGAACAGAGAGGGAAGGGGAAAGGCGAAAGAAACTTCCCTTCCCAATCGAGGAGAAAGGCATCCAGGGAACTGAGCCCAACACTGGGGCCTGCAACAAAACAGTGGAAGTTGATAATTGTCTAGGGCTGCTAAAGATCTCATCTGAGGAGTGCCCCATCTGGCAAACACTATCCCAGTACTAGGGGATCCAGTGACCATTCGTGATGGCCCTGGGAAATCCTGCTGAGGGCATCTGCCAGACATTGTCCTTGCTTGGGAGGTGAACTGCTATGAGGGAAGTGTTCAGGAGTAAGCCAGAGACCACAACTTCTTTGCCTCGTGCACAAGGTCAAGACCGAGTGCCCCTGCTTGTTGATGTACCACATTGTAGTGGTGTTGTCTGTTCTGACCTGTACCACCTTGTTCTGAACAGATGCAGAGAAAACCTGAAGTGCTAGAAAAACAGCTCTGAGTTCCAACAGATTGATGTGGAGCACAGATTCCTGAGGGGACCATAATCCCTGGGCGGAGAGGTCGCCCATGTGAGCTCCCCATCCCAAGAGGGATGCATCTGTAGTAAGGGTCAAGGAATGGGACAGAGGGATGAAAGGCACCCCCTGTCGCAGATTGCTCTGATCCTGCCACCACTGAAGGGCCTGGATCAGGGTTCAAGTCACTGGGATTAATTTGGATAGAGGATCTCTTCTTTGAGACCAGAAAGCTCTCAAATGGAACTGAATGTCCCTCATCTGAAATCTTGCTCCTTGCACCACAGCCGTGGAGGCAGCCATGTGCCCTAGTAGCTGCAGGAAATGCCTTGCTGGTCGAGAGACCTGCAGAGTGAAGGAGGCGGCCAGGCCACTAAGGTCCTCACCCTTTCCAAGGGAAGGAAGGCTCTGGCCTGCTTTGTATCCAGTTCTGCGCCTATAAAGGTGAGTACCTGGACAGGTTCCAAAACTGACTTTGGAAGATTGAGAAGAAATCCCAGAGAGGCAAGCAGCTGCTGGTAACTAGCAGGTGTGATTTGACCTGGTCTGGAGACTGACCCACAATGAGCCAGTCGTCCAGGTAGGGAAAAATGGCAATCTTTTGCCTTCTTAGGTGAGCGACTGCTACTGCCAGAGACTTTGTGAATACCCTTGGGGCAGAAGTGAGGCCGAAGGGCATTGCTCTGAACTCATAATGGCCTGAGGGCAGTTCGAATCTGAGGTACTTTCGATGGGAGCTTCTGATAAGAACATGGAAGTAAGTATCTTTGAGGTCCAGGGAGGCTAGCCAGTCCCCTGGCCTTAGGGAGGGTAAAATCATTCCCAGTGTCACCATTCTGAACTTTGGCTTTAAAAGGTGCTTGTTTAGATATCTTAGATCCAGGATAGGCCGCCACTCTCCTGTCTTTTGGGTAAGGAAGTACCTGGAGTACAGACCCTTGCCCTGGTGAAGGGGAGAAACCTTTTCTACAGCTCTGACAGCCAGGAGGGTTGAGACTTCTGTTTCCAAAGCAAGAGTCTCTAAAGGGTTTGTAGGTGGAAAAGATCTAGCTCTCATCTTTGGAAATTTCTTGAAGCTGAGAACCAGACCCTGGCTCACTACTTCCAGGACCCTCCTGTCTGAAGTTAAAGACTGCCAGTCCTGGACGAAGTGAGCCAACCTGCCCCCTACAGGTAGTGGAGAGCCGACCCTGGGCATCCCATCAGGGTGCCTGTTTGGCAGGGGCTTTAGGCTGAGGGGTGGGAGCAGGCCTGCTCGAACCCCTGGCCTGCTCTCCTCTGAAGAACCCCTCTGTACATAGGCTGAAGAGGAGGGGCCTGAGTCTGTTAAAAAGGCCTGTGAAAAGGCCTACCCTACCCCTGGGGGGCTGCCTCTGAGGAGTGGCTTGCCGTTCCTTGGCTTGTGCACTCCTGTAAGTGGTTCTATATTCATCCATTTTCTTCATATAATTCACTGTCTGCTCCCCAAACAGAGAATTTCCCACCACAGGAAAATCCATAGCCTTAGACTGGGTATCCTGTGACCAAGTAGTACACCTGAGCCAGGCCAATCTCCGAAAAGCCACAGATGTAGCCATGACTCTAGAGGATACATCGTTAGAATCCACTGCAGCATGGAATTGCACCTTAGATGCCTCAATACCATCAAGAGCCACCTGCTCCAGCTCCTTTGTGAGCTGGCCAGGGACCTGTTTGGCTAAGGCCATGACAGTATCCCATCTAGATTTCTGGTATCTTGCAACATAAGCCATATAGTTAGCTTGTCTGAGTCCCAAGGATGCTGCCATGTATTGTTTTTTGGCCATGGCATCAATCTTCCTGGAATCCTTGTCAGGAGGATGTGAAGCCAGTGGAATATTAGCTTTATCACAGGCTGCAGCCTGAACTACCCCAACATGACTGCATTGCTGCGAAGAAAATCTGTATCAGGACCTGATAAAGTGTACCTCCTGTCCATCTTTTATCCACAGGAGGTACAGAATTAGAGCTTTTAAAATTTTTATTGTTTGTTTTCTAAAAGATTTATGTAAAGGGATGGACAACCTCCTGGAGTCTGGGATATCCATCATCTCCACATAGTCAGGCTCCTCTTGCTCATCCAAAGCCTCCTATAAGGGAAGCTGGAGGGTCTCAGCAACTTTTTTATAAAACAAAAAATGAGAAGGGGACTCAGAAAGCCTAGGGGGGACTCACCTGAAGGTCTGTCTGGGGAGATGTCCGGTTCAATGGGCACATCCAGACTTTCAAAGTCACATTCACACTGATCATAATCCTCATCCCTCCTCTGGTTCATAGAACTCTTCTATATCATAATCCTGAACCACTGGAACCGACCGAACCGACCTTTTGCTAGACAGTGGCGGTTCTGAAGGAACTGGGACAGGGACTGACAATCTGAATTGCCCTGGCTATCTCAGCAGTAGTTGGAGAAGCAATTTTGGACTCCAAACCTGCTGATTTTTAGATTTTTGCTGGAACTGGCTCCTCAGAGCCAGTTTTCGCTTGTCTGAGGAAGTCTCGCCTGGTCAGAGGGTTATCTCTCCGTTCGGCTGGCACCGAACCGGCTGGCCATCCGGTCAGCTGGACTTTTTGGCCTCTCGCCCCTAAGCCTGCCCACTCTCTTGTCCAGGGTGGCTGCAGGAAATTTTACAAATCTGGCAGTCTGAATTGAGGTGGTCAAACCTCAGACAATAGACACATGTAGTGTGGTCTAGCCTTGGCAAAGGCTTCCCCACAGACACTACAGTGTTGAAACCCAGTGGGCCCGTTTTTCTTTGGGTTTCTCAGACATGATGCCAGCCTAACCAACCAACTTGTCTTTTGATGGCAGTGCCAGGCAAGACACCCTTATCGGTTCCAAACGTGTCACAGGTCCTGGAAAAACCGTAATGAAACTGCTTTTTAGAACCGATAAGAACCGAACTGCACTTCAAAAGCCTTAAAAGGCTGTAAACTTATATTTAACATAACTCGATCGGTTCAACCGAACGATAATACTTTACAAGTTCCACACAGAAAACCCTATCTATTACTTACGATTACTATAGACAGAGCCTGAACCGATCGGTTTTGCGGTTAAAATAAAGAAATCGCGGTTAAATTAAACCGAGAAATAGCGTTTAAAACTGAAGAAATGAACGGAGCAACAGGAGGAATCTCCGGAGCGACTGTTCAGTGAGGTGGAGTAAAGAATCTAACGGTTTCAGTTTGAAACCAGCCAAACAGAGCTTCTGAACCGAGCTCACGCTCTAAGCTCCATGCTCTGCATGGAAGTTAACTCTTTCACCTCCGGAGCAGTTCTAAGGCTGGGGCAAACTGCAATAGTCATAATATAGCAAGACTGCATGTTGTTTGAAACAAATAAGTGAGCTCAGGGGATGGCAGTCGGGCGTTTGGATGAGTGGTGGAGACTTCATCCAAGAAGATCAAGAATTACGGTATGTACGTAATTTATCTTGCTGGACATAAAGTCTCTACCACTCATTCACACTAAGGGGAGTGTACCAAGCTAAAACAATCCCCTGAGATGGGCAGCAGGAGAGAGGAGCTCGCTTTTTAGGCCAAAAGTCCATTAAAAATTGTCCTGCCAAAGGACTGATGCTGTCTGGCATGGACGTTTAAGGCATAGTGCTTAACAGATGTGTGGATGGAGCTCTAGGTAGCCGTACTGCAAATGTCTGCAATGGAAACACTTTGAATTTCTGCCAGAGATGCCGAGACTGCTCTGGTAGAGTGAGCATACACTTGGCCTTCCAGCTTGACCTGTGGCATGGAGTAACACTGGCGAAGGCATGCCATCAAACAAGCTGAAATGCACCTGATAGCAACAGGCTGACCCAGCTGGGTCATGCTGAAGGAGACACACACAGTTGCTGAGCCTTGCAAATTTTCTTTCATTCTGTCCAGATGGAACCGCAAAGCTCTCTTTACATCCACAGAATGAAGGGTATGCTCTCCTTCATTCTGGAAGTTAGCAAAGCAGGTAGGAAGGACTAAAGGTTGATTTAGATGAAATTCTGAGACAACTTTAGGAAAGAACTTAGAATAAGTCCCAAGAACTACTCTGCCCTTGTGAAATACAGTATACGGTGGGTCTGTGACAAAGATGTGATTTCTGATACCCTACGAGCAGAAGTAATGGCCACCAGGAAGGCTGTCTACCAAGTGAGGAATTTCAACTCGCAGGTAGCTAGAGGCTTGAAAGGTTTACGAGTGAGCATGTCTAGCACAAGGTTAATATCCAATAGGAGGTCTGGTATGCAGAATGCCTTTAAGAAACCTTTTAACTACAGGTAACTGAGCCAGAGACATGGAAAGCACTGGCTCATGATATGCAGAAATTGCACAAAGATGAACCTTGATCGTAGGGTATTGCAGACCTGTGTTTGAAAGGTCTAAGAGATAGTCCAAGACTTTATTCGGTGGGCAGGAAAAAGGATTCCAAGAGGATTTTGCACACCAGACAGAGAAACGCTTCCATTTAGCTGTGTAGGTTTTTCTGGTAGCTGGCCTGCATGCAGCTGAAAGAATATCTGAAACTCTACGAGAAATATTAAACCTGATCACCTCTATCTCCTCAGGAGCCAAGCATGGAGGTGAAGAGACCTCAGATTGGGATAAACTACCGGGCCCTGGGTCAGAAGGTTCCTCTGAAGGGGAAACGGTTTCAGAGAGGTTTCTGATAGCCTGTTGATCAGTGGAAACCAAATCGGATGAGGCCAGAAATGGGGCAATGAGAATCATTCTGCCCCCGTGCCTCCAATTTGAGCAGTACCCCTCTGAACTAGGGGAAGAGGAGGAAATGCATAAAGAAAGTGTTTTGTCCACTGCAGCCTGAATGTATCCCAACAAAAAACACCAGGTCCTGGATTTCTGGAGCAGAAGAGAGGCAGTTTTGTGTTGTGTGGGGACACAAAAAGGTCCAGGTCCGGAGTTTCCCATTCTTCGAAGAGTGACTGAACATGGATAAATTGAGAGACCACTTGTGAGGATCTACCTCTGTTCTGCTGAGACGGTCCGCCAGTTTGTTTTGTACTCCTGGCAGACAGACCACCTGACTCAGAGCCTTGTGCTCCAGGCACCATTCCCACACTCTCATAGCTTCCCTGCATAATGGGTAAGAGTGTGCACCGCCCTGCTTGTTGATGTAATACATCACTGCCTTTGTTGTCCATTTGAAGGAGAATGGTCATGTGACAGAGTATGTCCTTCAAAGCCTGGACTGCATAGGGGATGGCCCTCATTTCCAGAATGTTTATGTGGAGTTGAGACTAGTGCCGAGCCCACGTGCCCTGGGTGTGGAGATCCTGGCATTCTGCTCCCCAACCCATCAGGGACGCATCCATGGTAATGGAGATCTGATGATCCAGAGGGGCGAAGAGATATCCTTCCAGAAAGTTGTCCTCCTGAGTCCACCAGGTGAGGGACCTCTTCAGAGGTTCTGTCACCTTGATGAGAAAGGACTGAGAGTGAGTGGTTGGGGACCACTGAGTACTGAGCATCCACTGAGTGGTTCTCATGTGGAGATGAGCCAAAGGCACAGAGAACACAGATGATGCCATGAGACCCAGCATCCGCTGCATCGAGAGAGCTCAAACCAAGCTGTGTTCTCTGATGAAGCAGGCCATCTGTAGGATATCGCTCCTTCTGTTCTCCGGAAGAAATCCTTTCGCGCAGGAAATGTCTAGAAGGGTTCTTATGAAGAGAAGCTTCTGAGAGGGCTGCAACTGCGACTTTTTGAGGTTCAGCAGGATTCCCATGGACGTGAGGAAGTCTGAGGCTGTGGCCACGGCCTCCATAGTCTCTTGTCTGGAGAGGCTTGCTAGAAGCCAATCGTCCAGATATGGGAATACTTGAATTCTGATTTTACTGAAATGCACCACGAGAACCGCGCAGCACTTTGTAAAAACTCGAGGCACTGAGGATAGCCAAAGGGCAGGACTCTGAATTGATAGTGTTGACCCAATGCAACGAACCTTAGGTATTTGTGATGATTTGGGTGTATGAGAATGTGTTGGTAGATGTCCTGCATGTCCAGGGAGGCTAGCCTCAAAGGTAGCAGGGTACCGAGTGATTCTTGAACTTTTCCTTTAAGAGGAATTTGTTTAACTTTCTGAGATCGAGAATAGGGCGCATGCAGACAGTTTTCTTTGGAACCAGAAAGTAATGGGAATAGAAACCTGTGTTTCATTAATCCAGTGGAACTATTTCTACTGCCCTGTTGTTCAGAAGGCCTTGCACCTCAAAAGCAAGAAGGTCCGACTGTGCAGCAGACAGCCTTGGCTGCCACTTGGGAGGATGATCTGGAGGGGTTTCCGACAGGTTGAGAGAGTACCCCTCTCGGATTATTCAGAGGATCCATCTGTTTGATGTTATAGACTTCCACTGGTCATAGAACTGAGTCAGACATTCTCCTACTGCCAAGGAAGAGTCCCCTCGGACAGCTGAGGTGGTACCTGAGCCGGAAACTCTGAAGGTGGCACTGGGCGCTTTTGGGCCCTGTGCTTTCTGCTGCGTTTTCTTTTGCAGATGAGGAGTTTCATTTCTGTTAAAACCTCCTCTGCCTTTGCCACTAAAGGACTGACGGTTGTGAAACTGACACTTGTTCCCATCTCCTCAAGAGGGAGCGGGCAGGGGTCTAGCTGTCTTAATGGCAGACCTAGTCTTCCGAGTAGCCTCTAGTGCTTGTTCCACCTGAGGCCCAAACAGATACATGTCGTCGAAGAGTAAGGCCATGACTTTTTGTTGGGTGTTATTCGTAAAGCCTGAAGTACGAAGCCAGGAATGGCGATGGGTGCAAATGCCAGCCGCCGCTACTCTGGAAGCAGTATCGAAAGTGTCCATTGCAGCTTTAATTTGTTGATTATTGGACTTGATCATACCTCTCAACTGTCCCTGATTTTGCCTCAGAATTTTCCTGTGTCCCTCGTAAAATGTGTGTTTTTATGATTGAATAGTGGGGATTATAAGTACAAAATAATACCAGACATTACAGTTACAGATTTGTTGTTCTTCACAAAATGCATCGTTCACTAATCCCCTCATTCTCTCAGCTTTCTGACTGAATATTACAATTATTAAGATGTGTCCCTAATTTGGGGTCTTTGTCCCTGATTTATGAGGCAAGAGGTTGAGAGGTATGGACTTAATACCTCTAGTTATGGTCTGTATTAGCTCTGAGTTAACCTTCGACTTGGGCACAGCTTCTACCGTTGCTTTGAGCGAACACCAAAAACATACTCGTATTGAGAAAAATAACCCTGGTAGCTAGCAATATGCATGCCCAGAGTTGAGGCAGCAAAGACTTGCTTACCTAAGGTGTCGATCTTGACAGATTCTTTGTTTATAGGATGGGCTGTGGATTCCTGAGGGAGGACAGCCTTATCATTCTCTGCCAGGACCACTATGGCAACAGCAAAGGCTTGTGAGGCCAAGATGGGACGATCCTTGGGACAAGCATATTTCCTATTTATAGACTTGGCCACAGAGGGAATAAGAGCTGGATTCTTCCACACCATCTGGGAAAGAATCTTGAAAGAGGGCTACACCAGAGGTGTTAAATCTATGGGGATTTCTGGAACATGTAGATAATGGAGGCGCAGAAGCGTCCCAGATTCAATATCCATGGTATGGAGAGATAGAGTAGAATTTAAATTCTTGAGCAAAGACTTAAAGGAAAGGTCTTCAACCACAGGCTCTACAGGAGGACTGATCCCTGCCCCCAGGGCAGAATCAGCATCAACATCATCATCACCCAGCTGAAGATCAGGCTCAAAATCATCTCCTGACAGTCCAGGGGGGACTGTATAGACAGGAAAGCAAAGAAAACCAGGAGGAAGAAGAGGAGGAGACAGAATCAGATTCGAAAACCTCTAGAAACTATGTGGCGCCATAAACATCCCTTGCGCCGTCAAAGACAGCAGTGCTGAGTACAGATACAGCGCCGACACAGAAAATGGTGGCGTGTATGGCGTTGACTGGGAGCGTGGCACTGTATGTGCCGCTGACACCACCCCGTCACCGAGGACAGCGCCAATAGGAAGCATGGCACCACAGACGGCACCAACACCACACCTGGGATCTGCTGAAATTTTACTACGCTCATTTGTAACTTTGGTAATTTTAAATATTTTGACCCTAATTGTCAACATAGCTATTTTTTTACACTTCCTCATCAATGTGACAGCTCTCATTTTTAAAATGTAGCCAAAATGTGTTTTTGTATTTGTGGCACGGAATGATGTTTCGATGCAGCGGAATGACGTTTTGGCAGGAATGAAAACATTACTTACCATAGTAATCTTGTTTCTTCTAAGGGAATCTTACTGTATTCTGACAATTGCAGTATGGTCTCACCATAGAACTGCCCTGGAGCAGAAATGGTAAATAGAACCAATGCTAACGATGGAATGTTAGGCTCAAGCTCGGTTTTCAAATCACTGTCCCTGGTTGTACTTCCTGCAACTGTCAAATTCTTACGATGCATGAAGAAGCTAAAACACTAAGCTAACTTAACTAATCCTAAATATCCTGACTAGGGTAGGGAAAAAACACCTTCAACGAACAATGGGCATAACTAAGACTCAAGTCAACAGATGCCCAAGAAACTAATAGGTACCCACAGGTTTCCAACATCAGTAACAGGCAGTGTGCAGTGTCCTGTAGGTCCTAGCAGGGGAGGAAGGGTGGGAGCTCAGAATATAGTAAGATTCCCTTAGAAGAAATAAGATTACTATGGTAAGTAAGGTTTTCTTCAAACCCCAGGAAACCTTACTGTATTCTGATAATTGCAGACTACCCAAGCAGTGCCTTTGGATGCGGGCAAAGGACCTATTTAGGAAACAAGCTCTGCAAAGCTGCTGTGCCACACCTGGCATCACTCCTGGCCTGGGTATCCAAACAGTAATGTTTAGTGAATACATGGACTGTTTTCCAGGTAGCCGCTTTACAGATTTCCAATGGAGGAATATCTCTTGAAGCTGCTATAGACGCAGCCGTCCCCCTTGTAAAAGAGGCCCTGATCCCTGGAGGGGTCTGTTTGACTATTTTGTCATAACAAAACTGGATTCATGCCACAATCCATCATGCTATGGATCTCTTGGTGGCAGGTTTCCCTTTTCCCACTTCCCCATAAGTCAAAAAAAGTTGAGTTTTATCCCCTCTATTACTTTTTGTACGTTCCAGGTAGTAGCCGGTAATTCTTTTAACATCCAAGCTATGCAGTCTACGTTCACCTGAAGTAGAATGGTCAATAAAGAAGACTGGAAGTGTGATGGACTGGTTAATGTGAAAATCTGAAACCACCTTTGGAGAGGAATTTATTATTTGTCCTAAGAACCACTTTGACCCTATGGAATGCCACATAATCAGGCTCCATGGACAAGGCCTGGAGTTCACTGATCCTCCTGGCAGAGGTAATGGCAACCAGGAATACAGTCTTCCAAGTCACATACTTGAGATCAGCTGTTGCCATGGGTTCAAAGGGTGGTTGCATAAGCCGTGCTATGCAAATATTAAGGTCCCATACTGGAGTGGGAAGTCTGTGAGGTGGGTGCAAGTGCATCAGTCCCTTAAAGAATCTCCTAAATACAAGGCTAGATGCCAAGGATGATGTCTTACCTGCTGACAAGTAAGCAGAAACTGCAGCCAAATGCACCTTCAATGTGGATAGCATTAAGCCTAGAGAGTGAAGGTGGGTAAAGTAATCCAAAACCACAGGCAATCCTGCCTGACTATGGTTCAGGTTTTTATTCCGACACCAAATAGAAAATCTTTTCCATATGGAAGAATACATCTTTCTGGTAGCGAGTTTTCTAGAAATCCTGAGGATCCCCATGACACTTTCTGAGAGATGCAGACTAGCATACTCTAGGTCCTCAAAAGCCAGGCCTTGAGCCTGAGGGACCGAAGGATCAGATATAGGATCCTGCACTGGGATGAAGTCGGTAGCTTGTGCCTCCGGGGAAGGCTGACTGGCTTGGTTATTGACAGATCTAGTGTCATGGAGTGCCAAGGCTGTCTGGCCCAATCTGGAGCAGTTAAGATCACTGTGGCAGACTGGGATCTGAGCTTGATCAGAACCCTTAGTAACAAGGGAAACGGAGGGAAGGCATACAGAAACTTCCCTGTCCAGTCCAGAACTAGTGCATCCAGTGGCACTGAACCTGTCACTAGTGGCATACAGCAATATCTTGGGAGTTAGTGGTTGTCTGGTGAGGCAAAGAGGTCTACCCTCTGGAGTCCCCCACCTTCTGAATACCACTTGTGGTACTTGACTGTTCAGAGACCATTCGTGTTGGCCCTGATGTATTCTGCTCAATGCATCTGCCAAGACATTGTCTTTGCCTGTCAAATAAACAGCTGACAACTGGATATTGAGTAATCCAGGGTCCATATTCTCATGGCCCCTGTGGTAGTAGATTGTGGTTGTATTGCCCGTTTTAACCTATACCACATTCCCCTGAAGCATGCTGGCAAATGCCTGCAATGCTAACAAGACTGCCCTGAGTTCCAGCAGATTGATGTGAAGCAGGGACTCTTGCTTGGACCATGAACCGCGGACAGTATTCTCCTATAGGTATGCTCCCCACCCTAGGAGGGATAAATCCATGGTAGGCACCCTTGAGGGTTGTACTTGTAGGAAGGGAACGCCCTGCCTGAAGTTCTCTTCGTCTAGCCACCACTACAGAGCCTGCACAAAAGTTTGGGTTACTGAGACCAGCTTTGACAGTGAATCTTTCTCTTGGAGCCAGTATCGTCTTAGATGATACTGAATATCTCTCATCTGAAACCTTGTTCCTAGCACTGTAGTTGCTGATGCTGCCATATGGCCTAACAACTGTAGGATGTGCCTGGCAGGCCTGAGGCTGCCAGGTCTGAAAGAACTTGCCAACTGTACCAAGTTGCTGGCCCTTTCCTGAGGAAGAAAAGCTTTTCCTTTCACTGAATCCAGTTGAGCCCCTATGAATTCTAGGAGCTGCACTGGTTGCAGCACTGACTTTATTTTTTATTTATTAAGAATCCCAAGGAATGCAGGAGATCCTGTGTGAGCACCAGGGACTGCCTGACCTGTTGAGGAGTTTGCCCTACGACTAACCAGTCATCTAGGTAGGGAAATACTGCCACTCCTTGTCTCCTTAGGTGTGCCACAACTACAGCCATTTTGTGAACACCCTTGGAGCGGAAGTGAGACCGAAAGGCATTGCCCTGAACTGGTAATGTCCTGAGAGCAGTTTGAACCTGAGAAATGTTCTGTGTGACTGCCTTACTGGGAAGTGAAAGTATGCATCCTTGAGGTCAGGGGATGCAAACCAATTCCCTTGCTTTAAAATGGGCAGAATTGTAGACAGAGCGACCATTTTGAATTTTGGTTTCAGTAAATGCTTGTTCAGATGTCTGAGATCCAATATGGATCACCACTCCCCCGTTTCTTGATCGTGAGGAGTACCTTGAATAGAGGCCTTTCCTCCTCTGCTGCAGGGGAACTGGCTCTATTGCCCCTTGGGAATAGGAGATTTAATACTTCATTCTCTAGCAACAGAGTCTCTGCTGGGGAGGAAGGTGAAAAAACGTTTGCCCTCTGCCTTGGTTTTAATCTGAAACTGAGGGCCAGACCTTGGCCAACTACCTCCAGGACCCGCTTGTCTGTAGTAATGGATTTCCATTCCTGGAGGTAATGGGCCAACTTTCCTCCCACTGGTACCGGGGAGGCGACCCGAACAGACCCCTCAGGGTGTCTGCTTAGGTTGGGAAGCTGGCTGAGTGCTAAGGGCTATCCGGGTGCCACTCCTTCTGCCCCTGCCTCTAAAGTAGCCCCCTCTGCTGTTGGTACTGGGGGGTAAGCTTGGGGCTGAAAGAATGGCCTATAAGGCCTGCCTCTGTGACACCTGGTTTGCTGGTTATGGGGTGTAGAGGGCTTCTGTTTAGCAGCAGCACTTTGATAGGCTGTTTTGTACTTGTCCTTTTTCTTCGTGTTAGCCTCTGTCTGCTCACTAAACAGAGACAGAGGCACACAGGGGACGTCCATTGCTTTGGACTGGGTGTCCTGAGTCAGGTTAGTTGTCCTGAGCTAGGCAAACCTTCTTAGAGATATAGAAGAGGTCATTTGTCTGTCAGCGGTATCATTACCATTTACTGCCATACAAAATTGTACTTTAGATGCCTCTATGTCCTTTTTTGCAGCTTCCTCCAAATCTGCTGCCATAGGGGTTGGCACTGACTTTGTGATTTCCATCACAGTGTTCCACAAAGTCCTCTGATACCTTGCAACATAGGCCATATAAGATGCCTGCCTTACTGCAAGAGAAGACCCCAGATACTGTTTTTTTGCAATGGAATCTATCCTCCTGGAGTCTTTATGAGGAGGATGTGAAGCTAAAGGAATGCCAGCCTTATCACAGGCTGCAGCCTGCACCACTCCTTCATGGCTATGGTGTCCAAACAAGAACTCTGCTCCACTCTTAGCCGCCCAGTACTTTTTATCCACTTTTCTTTCCAGGGGTGAAATGGAAGTGAGGGTATGCAGTACTTTCAGGACCGGTTTCTTTAGGGATTTACAGATGGGTAACAAAATGCTTTTAGAAGTTGGCATATCCATCATCTCTTTGTAATCTTGTCCTTCCTCCTCATCAGTGGATTCTTGAGTGGCAAGGTCCAAAGACAGAGCCACCTGCCCAATGAACTGAAAATTAGGTGTATAATCCTCAGTTCCCTTATCAAGGGAGTCTGGTCTGTGAGGATCTCTGGAGATATCCAGTTCAGTGGGCTCCCCATAGTCCTCTTCTTCCTCATCTTCATAATATTCCTCTGCACAAACCTCCATTTTGGGTTCCCCCGAACAGGGAACCGAAGCAGAGCCTGCAGTAGCCAAACGCAGTCATTTTTCAACCGGGACCGGATTGGTCTGCAAGGACTGGATTATGCGAATCACGTTCGCGATCTCCTCAGCAGTTGGAACTGATGCCTTCAGTTGCGGTTCAACCGCTGTGTGTTTTTCTTCCTTTTTTCTTTTGCCTGAATGCACTGGGTCAGCGGTTGGTTCGGCAGATATGAAAGTTACATACCTACCATAATTCTTGATCTTCTCTTGCATCTTCACCATTTATTACTGCTTGGGTGTAAGCCGGAGGCGCACACCTGCCACGATAGTTTTTTTTTTTTTTTTATCCCAGAGGAGTCGGCACCAATGGCGCCGCCCCTGAGAGTGACGCATCACATGATGCACGAGGGCGCCCGTTAGGCGCCGCAGACTCTGCCTCCATCCCAGTTCTGTTAGCTGGAGAGGCAAAATAAGGACAAGAAAAAGAGAGCAAGACAAGACAGCCAAGGGATAGAAAAAGGAAAGGATATAAACTGAAAAATGAATAAGCCGGTAGAGGACAGAAAAAGGAATGCCTACCCTAAGGGACTGCAGGGCCTCATTTCTGGGGTGGCTCCAAGGGAGGAACAGACAAAAGAAAGAAAGAAGAAGAAAGAAGGAGAGAGGAAAAGAGAAAGAGGAGAGAGCTCTGCTGATTGAGAGATTGGTTTAAAGGCTTATAAGCTCGGAACCAAAAACAAGGGAGCAAGGATCCCACTTGATAAAACTGAAGAGAAGGTTCAACCGAACCGCTTGCACAGCTTGGACTCAAAAGGCAGATTCTCTATACCTCACGCCATTCCCAACCCCTTAAACTCTAGGTGAGAGCTCACAGACTGCCAAGGCAGAAAATCTGTTCCGAAAGGAGAGCACCCAACTAGGAAGGGGAAGAAAGTCCACTAGCACCATAAGTGCTAACACAGATGTGTGTGTGTGGGGGGGGGGATATTTGAAGCCCTACAGAGAGCACCTCTTTACGTGAAGGACAGAGTGGGAACTCACTCGGATTCCCTGAAGGCAAGGCAAAAGATCACCAGCTAAAGGTAATTGTAGTGTCAGGACAGTGTTAAACCAGTAGAAGCTGACACAGTAGGAGATTGAGAATGCCATAGGGGACCTAGAAAGAGGGAACCGAGCCATTTAAGGGACGGTCTCTTTAACTGTGAATTGAACAACATGGCTAAGAATGAGCCAAGAGGTCACCCCTAGGGGCACTCAGAAAGAGTTCCCTCAGGATACAGATAAATCCTACTCATTCCCGTTTTTCCCTCAGGAAATTGGATCCGTCCTGAGAAGAACGGAAAAATCGAGATTTTTTTTTTGTTTTGTTTTGGCTTAAAGGACAAAGAAAAAGAGGGGAGGAACGAGCAGGAAGGGGGAGATGCTGAAGTAGGAGGCCCTTGAGGGAAAGGTGTGGAGATTAGTAATGAATGGTGAAGATACAAGAGAAGATCAAGAATTACTGTAGGTATGTAATTTTCATATCTTCCTTGTCAATCTTCACCATTCATTACTGCTTGGTGAATGCCAAGCCCCCCCGAAGGGGGGACAAGAGAAACCCTGAGGGAACAAGACCCTCAGCCTCCTGCTGGTGGAAAACAGAAGGGAGAGGCCCTGGGCTAATTAGACGAGAAGCCTAAGGCCGAGGAGAGCTAGGAGGTGTTCCCTGGAGATGAGGAGATGGAAGAAGCCCCTGCAGAAGCCTCCTAGCCCTGGTGGAAAAAAGACGGGTCCCTTGAAAGGCGGAGTGAATCACCCTACGCTGGACCAGGGGTGACAATCTTGATAGACGGAGTCATGCCATCTGCCTAATGCAGATCGCTGTCCCTGCAAGCCACCTCACTGGCATCATAAGATGCCCTTGCCTGGTGCCTTGCCAGCTCCAGGCCTATAGCAGAGAGGACAATGGCCTGTCTAGATTGCTCCATGTCAGGCACTGATGCTAGAAGCTGAGATAGCATCTACCATAGATGCTTGTTGTAGGCAGCACAGTGTGCCTGACGTGATGCGATACACAACATCGCACGAGAATAAGAGAACACTCTTCGGCCCAACCGGTCAAATTGTAAGGAATCTGAGTCTGGCAGTCAGTCATACGCCAGGCGGCGGTGCCCGGAAGGAGTCTCTAGGGACACCAATCCCGAAGGCAGGTTGGGAAGAGAACCTAGGGACTTGGATGGGGCACAATACCTCCTCCTGCAGTCTGCTGGGGCTGGGATAGGGTCGGCTGGAGACGGCCAGGAACGGACAGAAGCCTCCTGGAAAGGAATAGGCCAGGATGGCACAACCAGATGTTGGGCACTGAATTCACACACCTCCCCCGCTCAGTATTGTCTTGCCTAACATAGGAGATACGGAGGTCCCCAACCATCCTCGAAAGGAAGCACTGATATTCCGTGAAATCAGAGTCGCAAGAGAGGTGGGCTGGTGGTTCCTCTCCCTCTGAGGAGGGAGACAAGGAGGATGGGGAACTCGAATGCCCAGAGGACTCCTGCAGTGGTGAGGATAGGCGAAACACCCACTCATGCATATATCTAACATATGAGGGGAAGGCCACGCAGTGCCTCTGTATGTCTCCCAGGATAACAGACCGGTGGGACTGGCATGGCCCGGGGGGGGGGTGGCTGCAGAGGAAAAGGAGAAGGGCACCTAGACATAGGTAACTGACCTCTGCTAAGGCTCTGGAATCCGGGGAACAGAGCCCGAGCTGGCGGGATCCCGGATAACAAACCAGGTCGCAGAACGGAACCCTGGGGATGCGAACCCTGGAACAGCCTGGAAGGGGGTCCTCCCCTGTGACATACCTGGGGCTGCATGGATCCAGAAGGGCAGCCCACAGCAACGTCACCAGAGGGGTCCCCTGAGCCTAAAAGGGAGAGGCGGGGTTCAGCACTATGGCTCCTACCTGCACCCCAAGGGGTAGCACGCGGAACTTGGTGTGCCTCACTCCGGCCCCTCAACCTCTCAGACTCTGAGGATGTCCTCCTCAATGCCAGCAATAGATCCAGTCAATCCAGGGTTCTCTCAGGGGAGCCACCGAAGACAGGGCTCCCAGTCCCCCCTGAGACGGTGCAGCAGCAACAGGGACGGGAGCTGCCACAGCTCCCTCTGGGAGAACAGACCCCCCCCCCCAATTCCCATTCCAGTCCCCCCATGGACCCCAGGCCACCCCCAGCCTGGGAGTCCTGAGAGGAAGACTGTTGTGGAGACTGAGGAATGGGTGCACTGGGCTGCCTGGCACCATGTCCCACAGAAGACTCCAATCTCAAGGAATCGAGGAGTCAGGACGAGTCTGTGTGTTAATCGTCCGCTTCTGAGGAAGAGACAACCAGAAGGACCTCAATACTGGCCACCCCAGGAGTTCCATGAGAAATGGTGTCGCTGCACCCACGGTGCCGTTCAGCGTCAATGCACTGCAGACAACACCAGACCCTGGCCCCGACCCGCTGGCAGCTCCACCCAAGTCCCCGGCATCGTCTGACCGCAGTGCCACCCTTAGTCGACCAGGCCCTTGAGTGCTGTCAACGGCGCCGAGAGACAAAATGGCGCCACAAGCAGCGTTGAGGGTCCACCTATGCCAGGCCCAGCAACAGCGTGCCATGACACTGGTGGAGCCTGCACCTCCGAAGAGGTGACTGCTGAGGCGGTGTCCCCACCGCGGCCCCAGAAGGGACCACTGCGTTCCCCTGACACCGCAAAAGAGGCCTCCTCCTCGGCAAGACTTGAAGATGAGGAGGCCTCCTCCTCTCCAGACTGTATAGGCCTGGGAGGGGACCCGGAGGAAGGGTCTAAAGATCTGGCCTGGGAGGCCCGAGAACGACGCCATCCTCCAAAAGTCAGCGGAGCCTTGCTGATTTTGAATATGCGGACTTCGAGAACACAGCGGTCCATCGAGAAACAGGCTTCGCATCTATCCATATCATGGCTGGGTCCCAGACACCAAAGGCAGACATCATGCCGGTCCAAACAGAAAAATGCCGGCCACAGGAGCACCAACGCATAGGGGCATGGCCCGATTTCGACTTACGTTTAGCTCCCGAACCAGATATGATGCGAAAATAACTCTTTAAAACAGAAAAGCTTCTGGCATCATCGAAAAATAATAAATGAAACGGTCTTACTGGATAGACGACGTCAGGAAACGAACCAGGATGCAGGAGATAACAAGGTGTCGATCTTCGACAAAACGGCCTAGTGGCGCAGAAAACTTTCCACGACTCCGGCGCGGCGAGTGCAGCCTCGACAGCGGGGAGAAACAGAACTGGGATGGAGGGAGAAGTCTGCAGCGCCTGGCGCTGCTGCAGATCGCAGCGATCGTCACTCTCGGGGCGGCGCTTTTGGCGCCAACTCCTCTGGAAAAAAAAAACTCCTATGGCAGTTGTACGCCCCTGGCTTATACCCAAGCAGTAATGAATGGTGAAGACTGACAAGGGAAGATCTCTTTTCAGTAGATGAGTAGTCACGCTTGTCAGAGGGCTGGTCCCCTGGTTCCTTATGAGTTTCTGCTACCAGTTCAGCGGTTTTCTCAGACATTTTCTCCTGCAGTCGTTTAAGTCGCCTATCAAGTGCCGACTGAGGGACATTTTTACAAATTTCGCAGTCCTCCTTGAGGTGGTCAAACTACAAACAAATAACACAAATTAAATGAGGATCTGCTTTAGCGAACGGTTCCCCACAATCTGTACAATGCTGGAAACCTGTGGGGCCCATTCGTTTCTTAGGCTGTGACATTTATCGGTTGGTTAGAACTGAAGTGAAACATGAATTACCTCGGTAAATATTATAAACAAATTTAATTAACTAAACCGCCTTACCAGACGGTACCAAATTTAAAATAAATAAATTCAAACTAATTTAAGCATCGGTTCCTTCCCGGTTAGTGAGAACCGAAGAGGACTGATAAAACTAACCAAACTAACACTATCTAATTCTACCTGTGAAACCAAGGACAGTGCTTCAAAAATCAAGTAAAATAAAACGGACTACAATTTAAGCCGTGAAAATAACTTCTTCAGATGAAGTGAAGGAAAGCTCTCCAGAGAAGTCATACTGAGGCAAGCAGAGTAAAGAATCTGATGGTTGCAGGAAGTGCAAACAGGGACAGAGATTTGAAAACCGAGCTGAAGCCTAACATTCCATCATTAGCATAGGTTTTATTAACCATTTCGGCTCCGGGGCAGTCCTATGGTGAGACCATACTGCAATTGTAAGAATACAGTAAGATTCCCTGGGGTTTGAAATGACAATTTTCACTATTGGTTTCATGAGGTGGGGTAATAAGAAGTCTATGCTGACAATTTGGTGTAAAAATATGGTAAAATGCCCAGGTTATGAGTGAACGTTGCAGTATTTTAATGTTTACTCACAACTTCACTAATTTTCACTATTTTGAGTCCAAACTTTCAACATGGCCATTTTTTTCACACTACTTCATAAATGTGACATGTGACATTTTTAAAATCCTGGATGAAATGTATTTTCGCACTTATGGTGCGAAATGACATTTCGACCAGTATACTATAAATGGTACATGTTGTGTTTGTAAGATGAATCACCAAATGAGTATCTTGAATATCTGGGGTCAAAACTGGAAAAAAAAATTAGCAAATTTTGTGTGTAGTGCCACTCTTGACTCCAATGGGTATGCTCTGGGATCCCGTGCTGGAGAGCTCAGTTAGGGGGTGAGCTTAGTGAACCAGCTGGCTGTTGCGGGATGGTGCTGTTATGCAACACCCCTCCCCCCCCAAGCCAGGGAATGAAAAGTGCAGGGTTGTCTGCATGGTCCTGAGTAACATACAGTGAAGACAACTGTTCTCTTGACATAGGACCCTTGACCTCTGCACCCCTGGGTGGCAGAGCACCCTGTGCATTGGCTGATAGATGCACTCATTGCCCTGTGCATCTGTGGCCATATGGAAGCGCAAGGACTGCAGGGCCCTGCATTTCTGCAGCACAGTTGACAGCAACATGAATGCTTCACATCCATTGCTTCTGTAGGCGGACGGTGTGTTCTCTTGGCACAGGGCATCGAGTCCCGATGGGACCTGCGTGAATGAGGATGTGATTCCTCTATCTGAAAAAGAAAGGAAATTCTTTGCAAAAAAAATTTGTTTATGCACTTGTTAGAGTTAAACTGACAAAAGTAGGGAAATGTGGCGTTAGGGTTTCCAAAACTAACATCCCCACCCCACCCTCCAGACAGCAACAGGAAAAACCATTAAGGTTTCACCTCTCATGCATCTTCGCTAGTCAGGAGTGAGGTGTGCCTTGGGGTTGTCAACTCTAACACTCCCCCCATTCTCATATACTCTACACAGCTCAGCTTCTTTTTTGCTTTTTTGCTTCTCCTTGCTCCCTGACTGGCTGCTCCTTTGGGTAGCCATGGACTCCACCGGCAATCACCCCCCCCACCAGCCACCACCTCAGATCGCAGCCATCCCTGGGTAACCCGGCGTAACCCTTCACCAGATGGGTCCCCACCCAAGGGGGAAGGCAACAGTGGGGGTGGCCAGCGCACTTGTACAACTGGCCCAGGGTGCTACTGAGGTGGTTTGAGGCTCTTTGCAGTGGCGGGGTCTGGCAACCATCATCCGGTCGGCCAGGGATTGTGTTTTTCCTCCTTTCACCCTGTGGAAGCATAACGTGCCACTGACGCCAAGGCATATGCCAGCGTCCATCACGCTCCCCTAAGCAACGGGGCCTGACACACTCCTTCTCCTGGCCTTCACCAGGAGTCAGCAAGCACTGGGCTGCAGACCCTCCCTCCCCCGGGGAGAAGGCGAGCAGTCGTCGGATGCTCAAGCCTTCTCCCCCGTCTCAGCTTTTTTAATAATTGAATGGGGTGAATGTTAGGGTTGACAACCCCCAAAACACACCCGATGCCTGATTTGCAAAGATGCAGGAGAGGTGAAACCCTAACTAGTGCATTAATGAAGTGAAGAATACACACACATACACACACACAGTATATATACACATAAATAAAGCAGAGGGTTGTGGTGGACTGGCACTATTCCAAAGAGAAAGGGGTATTCAGTGGTGTCACTAAAGGATTGGTGCTGGAGCCACTGCTGTTCAACATTTATCAATGATTTGGTAGCTGAGGTCTCTAGTAGGTTGCTTCAAATTTGCTGATGACACTAAGCTGGACAGGGTGGTGGACTCCCTTGAGGATGGAGACAAACTTCAGAAGGATCTAAACAACCTAGTTGATTGGTGAGACTCCTGTATCTCAGATTTCAGAATAGCCAAATGCAAGGTGCTTGGAAAGGAAAACGGTGATAGCATCTGTGGGGTTCCTTTTTGCTGCAGAGGGGAAGGAAAGCACCTATGGGTCATAACAGACAATGGGATGAAGCATTGCAAGTAGTATGTGTTCAATGTCAAGAGGGCTGGCAAATGTTGGGGTGCATCAAAGGAGGGAGGGGGACCAGCAGGTCAGGGGAATTACTCCTGTCTCTTTTATAAGGTCCTGATCAGGCCCCACATTGAGTACTGCATGCATGTATAATAATAATTATTCTATTTATTTAGCGCAATTGAAAATATCAAAGCGTTTTACATAAAAACATATAAACCTGTCACATAAATAAAGTTTCCAATTAAAATACACATAAATATATCACTTCACATAAATACATCCAGCTTAATTTAAAATTCTCAAAAACATCAGATGTTAAAAGCTAGTCTGAATAAATAGGTTTTTAAAATCAGTCTAAAAGCTCTTGATGGTCCTGTATTCTCTAATCTTTCAGAGCTCAATAGGGAAAAGGTCATTTAGGCAATCGAGAGGTTCAGTGCAGGGCGTCCAAAATGATCAGGGGTAAGGAAGCCAAGAAAAAATTACTTACCTTAGTAATGTTGTTTCTTCTAATGGAATCTTGCTATATTATGACATATGCAGTGAATCCCAACTTTCGAACTGCTCCAGAGGTGAAAGAGTTAACTTTCCATGCCAGGCATGGAACGCTGAGCTCGAGCTCGGTTGAAACTCTGTCTGTTGTTCTCCAAATTCAAACCGTCAGATCTTTACGAGCTAAACTCACTGAGGTCCTGTGTGGAAGCTGTAAACCTACACTAGCCAACTGGCTACTAAATATAACAACACATTTTTTGGTCCCAAAACAAAGACTCAAGTCAGGAGACCCAAAAAATGAAAAACACAACACCAAGTCACCCCAAAAAAGGAGGGGTGAAAACAACAAGGTGGGCATCTACTAAGTGCTAACACTGCACTGCCCACCCAAATCCCAAAAACAGAGGTTCTGAGAGGGGCAGGCAGGGAGGTCATAATATAGCAAGACTCAATTAGAAGAAACAACATTACTAAGGTGAGTCATTTTTCTTCAAACAACATGAAGTCTTGCTATATTATGACATATCTAGACTACAGCAGTACCTCCATGGAGGAGGGACAGAACCTACTTAGGAAACAGACTCTGAAGCACAGCTATGCCAAACCGAGCATCACTCCTAGCCTGGATGTCCAGGGAGTAATGCTTGGTAAAAGTGTGAACTGTTTTCCAGGTAGCTGCTTGACATATCTCTAGAATAGGGATGTCCCTGGCAGCAGCTGTACCTCTGGTAGAGTGAGCCCTCAGGCCTGAGGGAGGAACCTTACCCAGCTTTTCATAACAGAATTGGATACAAGAGATAATCCAGCTGGCAATGGATCTTTTATTGGCAGTATTTCCCTTTACCAACCTCACCATAAGTGAGGAACAGTTGGAGGGAGTCAAACATGTGACCCTTGGTACGCTCTATGTAGTAACTTAGGGCTCTCTTCACATCTAAGCTGTGCAGCCTCCTCTCGCCAGAGGAGGAATGGTCAGTGAAGTACACTGGAAGAGATATAGATTGATTAAGGTGGAAATCTGAAACCACCTTAGGCAAGAACTTCCTGTTAGTCCTGAGGACCACCTTATAGCTATGAAAGGAGATAAAATCAGGCTCCACTGACAAAGCTTGTAATTCACTTATGGGTCTGGCAGAAGTGATGGCTACCAGAAACACAGTCTTCCAAGTCAAGTACTTAAGCTTGCTGAAGACAAGGGCTCAAAGGGGGGTTGCATAAGCTGAGCAACGCAAACATTAAGATCCCAGGCAGGGGCAGGGTCCCTGAATGGAGGGTTGGTGTGAAACAATCCCTTAAAAACTTGGAGAATACAGGATGAGCTGAAAGAAGAGGTTTACCTGCTGAAATAAAAGCAGACACAGCTGCCAAATGTACTTTTAGGGTAGCTGGTCTCAGCCCCAAGGTATTTAAATGGACCATATAATCCAGGACTGTGGGTAAATCAGCAGATTCTGGGAAATATGCTTCCCAGAGCACCATATGGAAAACCTCCTCCATTTGGAATTATAGGTAGCCCTGGTGGAAGGTTCCTAGAAGCTTCAATATATCCATTACACCTTGGGAGAGGTGTAGATCAGCAAACTCTAACTCTTCAAGAGCCAGGCCTTGAGATTGAGAGATCTGAGGTTCGGGTACCAAACTCTCCCCTGAGCACAGGTTAACAGGTTGTGATTCCTGGGAAGACAGAGGGGAAGATGGACTGCTAAGGACAGTAGGATTGGATACCAGGGTTGTCTGGCCCAATCTGGAGCAATCAGGATCATCTTGCAGGATTGAGATCTGATTTTGACTAACACTTTGAACAGGAGAGGGAAAGGGGGAAAAGCATAGAGAAACTTCTCTTCCCAATTGAGAACTAAGGCATCCAGAGGGACAAGACCCAACACTGGGGGCCTGCAGCAAAAAAGGAGAAGTTGGTGATTGTCTGGGGCTGCAAAATATCTATCTGCGGGGTGCCCCATCTGGCAAATATTACCTCCAGGACCGGGGGTCCAGTGACCATTCGTGATGGCCCTGGGAAATCCTGCTGAGAGCATCTGCCAGGACATTGTCCTTGCCTGGGAGGTGAACTGCCGTAAGGGAGGTGTTCAGGGAGTAAGCCAGAGACCACAACTTCAGTGCTTCAGTGCACAAGGCCGTAGACCGAGTGCCTCCTTGCTTGTTGATGTACCACATTGTGGTGGTGTTGTCTGTTCTAATCTGTACAACTTTGTTCTGAACAGATTTGGAAAAAACTTGAAGTGCTAGAAAAACTGCTTTGAGTTCCAACAGACTGATGTGGAGCAGAGATTCCTGAGGGGACCACAATCCCTGGGTAGAGAAGTCGCCCATGTGAGCTCCCCACCCCAAGAGGGATGCATCTGTAGTAAGGATTAAGGAGTGAGACTGAGTGACAAAGGGAACCCCTTGTCTCAGATTGCTCTGATCCTGCCACCACTGTAGGGCTTGGATCAGGGTTCGAGGGTATTTCCTTTGAGACCAAAAGGCTCTCAAATGGAACTGGATGTCCCTCATCTGAAATCTTGCTCCCTGCACTACTGCTGTAGAAGCAGCCATGTGCCCCAGGAGCTGTAGAAAATGCATTGCTGGTCGAGAGACCAGCAGGGTGAATGAGGAGGCCAGAGAGACCAGGGTCCTTGCCCTGTCCAAAGGGAGGAAGGCTCTCGCTTTCTCTGTGTTCAGCTCTGCGCCTATGAAGGTGAGGAGCTGGACAGGCTCTAGAACTGACTTTGAAGATTCAGAAGGAAACCTAGAGAGGTGAGCAGTTGCTGAGTTATCTGTAGATGTAACTTGACTTGGTCTGGAGACTGGCCTACTATGAGCCAGTCATCCAGGTAAGGGAAGATAGCAATTTTTTGCCTTCTTAGGGAAGCAACTGCTACTGCCAGGCATTTTGTGAATACCCTTGGAGCAGAGATGAGGCCAAAGGGCATTGCTCTGAACTGGTAATGGCCTGAGGGCAGCTCGAACCTGAGGTGCTTTTGATGGGTGCTTCTGATGAGAATATGAAAGTAGGTATCCTTGAGGTCCAGGGACGCTAGCCAGTCCCCTGGCCTTAGAGAGGGTAGAATAATTCCCAGAGTCACCATTTTGAATTTTGGTTTTAAAAGGTGCTTGTTTAAATATCTGAGATCCAGGATGGGCCGCCATTCTCCTGTCTTTTCTGGGGTAAGGAAGTACCTGGAGTACAATCCTTTGCCCTGGTGTAGGGGTGGAACCCTTTCCACAGCTCTGAGAGCCAGGAGGGAAGAGACCTCTGCCTCTAGGGCAAGTGTCTCTGGTGGATTTGCAGGTGGAAAGGATCTGGTTCTCATCTTTGGAAATTTTTGAAGCTAAGAACCAGTCCCTGGCTTACTACTTCCAGGACCCACTTGTCTGATGTCAGAGACTTCCAGTCCTGACAAAGTAAGCCAGCCTACACAGGTAGCTGAGAATCGGCCCTGGCAACCCCATCCAGGGTGCCTGCTTGGCAGGGGCTTTGGGCTGAGGGGTGGAAGCAGGCCTGCTTGTATCCCGTATGCCTCTCCCTCTAAAGAACCCCCTCTGGGCATAAGTAGAAGAGGAGGCCTGGGCTTGGTAAAAAGGCCTATGAAAAGGCCTGCCCCTGGAAAGCTGCCTTTGAGGAGTGGCCTGCCTTTCCTTGGGCTGTGCACTCCTATAGGTGGTCCTATAATCCATTTTCTTCATGTAATTCTCTGTCTGCTCCCCAAACAGAGAATCACCCACAACAGGAAAATCCATGGCCTTAGTCTGGGTATCCTGTGACAGGCTAGTACATCTGAGCCAAGCTATCCTACGAAGTGCCACAGATGTAGCCATGACACTTGATGACACATCATTAGAGTCCACTGCAGCATGGAATTGCACCTTGGATGCCTCAATACCATCAGCAGCCACCTGCTCCAGCTCCTTCGCAAGCTGGCCAGGGACCTGTTTTGCTAGAGCCATAACAGTATCCCATCTGGATTTCTAATATCTAGCAACATAAGCCATATAATTTGCCTGTCTGAGTCCCAAGGATGCTGCCATGTACTGTTTCTTTGCCATGGCATCAATCCTCCTGGAGTCCTTTTCAGAGGGGTGTGAAGCCAAGGGAATATTTGCCTTGTCACAGGCTGCAGCCTGGACTAACCCAACATGGCTGCATTGTTGTGTAAGGAACTCCGTATCAGAGCCTGACAATGTGTACCTCTTGTCCATTCTCTTATCCACAGGAGGTATAGTGTGAGGAGTTTTTAGAATTTTAACTGTCTGTTTCCCAAAAGATTTATGCAAAGGAATAGACAGTCTCCTAGACTCTGGGATATCCATCACTTCCACATAGTCAGGCTCCTCTTGATCATCCACAGCTTCTTCCATAGGGAGCTGGAGGTTTCAACCACTTTTATAAAACATAAAATGAGAAGGGGACTCAGAAAGCCTAGGAGGAGACACTCCTGAAGGTCTGTCTGGGGAGATGTCCGGGTCAATGGGCACATCCAGACTTTCAAATCCACATTCACTCTCCTCATACTCCTCTTCCCCCTCCTCCGGTTCATAATATTCCTCTAAATCATACTCTTGAACCGGTGGAACTGGCCGAACCGTACGCTTACCTGACGGTGCCGGTTCGGTTGGAACCGGGGAAAGCGACTGGACAATTTTAATCGCTTTGGCTATTTCTTCAGCGGTTGGAGAGGAAAGTTTTGGCTCCACACCAGCTGATTTCCTAGTCCTTTTTGCTGGAACCGACTCCTCAGAGTAGGATCTCCTTTTGCCCGCGGATGTCTCGCCCTGGTCAGAGGGCACTCCTTCCGGTTCGGTTGGAACCGAACCGGGCTAGCCATCCGGTTCAGCGGACTTTTTGGCCTCCCTTTCCCTGAGCCTACCAACTCTCTTTTCCAGGGTAGCTGCAGAAAAATGTTTACAAATCTGGCAGTCTGCATTGAGGTGGTCAAACCCCAGACAGTAAACACAGGTGGTGTGGGGGTCAGCCTTGGCAAAGACTTCCCCACAGACACTGCAGTGTTGAAGCCCAGTGGGCCCGGTTTTCCTTTTGGGTTTCTCAGACATAGTGCCAGCCTAACCAAACTTACCCGTTTATGGCAATCCGCCAGGTAAGACCCTCTTATCGGTTCCCAACCGTGTCACGGGTCGTGGAAAAAAACGTAATAAAATCAGTTTTTTTTAGAACCGATAAGAACCAGTAACCACACTCTAAATGACAGATTAATATATTTTAAACAACCTGATTGGTTCAAACCGAACCGATAAACCGTTTACAAGTTCCACACAGAATAGAAATTAATGTAAAACCTATCTAGTACTCACAATACCACAGACAGAGTCTGAACCGACCGGTTGTGGTTTAAATTCGGTCGAAAACCGAGAAAAACAATACTTTAACCGATAAAGTGAACCGAGCAGAAGGAGAAATCTCCGGAGCGACTGTTCAGTGAGGCGGAGTAAAGAATCTGATGGTTTGAGTTTGAAGAACAACAGAGTTTCAACTGAGCTCGAGCTCAGCGTTCCATGCCTGGCATGGAAAGTTAACTCTTTCACCTCCGGAGCAGTTCAAAGGTTGGGACTCACTGCATATGTCATAATATAGCAAGACTTCATGTTGTTTGAAAAGCATATTGGAGAAAAGGAGGCTGACCGGGAACATGATCTTAGTTTTCTGCATTCTAGAGAGTACTGATAAGAATAAACAGGGATATCTGATTTGGTATCCTCTAGCAGGACATGGATACATGCCCTGAAGTTGAGATGTGGTAAATTCAGGGTTAAGGAAGGCAGGAAGCACTTCTTCTCCCAGAGGGCAGTTAACCCATGGAACAGTCTACTAGCGGAGACACAGAAACATAGAATTTGCTGGCAGATAAGGACTGCTTGGCCCACCTACTCAGCCCATTTTTCCCAGCCTAAAGTATTACTGTAGATCTTACTTGATCTATGATGACCCATTCACCCACCCTTTCCCTCTCCCTAAGATTCCCAAGTATTCTTGAACCCCACCATTGTTTTCACCCCCCACTACCTCTGCTGAAAGACTGTTCCAGGAATCCACCACTCTTTCTGTGAAGAAGTACTTCCTCATCTCTCTTCTGAATCTACCCCCCTCTAGCTTTATGTCATGCACCCTTGTGCTTGAGCATTTTTTTTCTGAAAACGATGGTGGAAAGCAAGTATCTGAAGGTTCGATCTCCTCATGGTCAGCAGCAACTAATGTTAAAGGTGACAAGAAAAAGATAAAAGCTGCACAGTCATCAGACAGGCTTGGTAAAGATGGTTCAGACTTCAGGGTGTCCGAAAGGGTGAGGGGGCAATGGCCATGAAGCCAGTAAAGACCTTTAGAGTAAGCCAAATAAAAATTTCTATTTACTAAGGGAAATCACTAGATAACCTTGGTAGTAGAATGGGTGGCGAATCTAAAATAGTACTTGTTTGCACACCATATTTATTCATACCTGCTTATGAAGTAGGGAGGAGGAGGATGTGATGGATCTAGAGTCCATTCTAACTTTACATTACAATGCTACTCTGTTACTATATGTAACTTTCAAAGATTATTTCCATTCTGCACAATTCAGATAACCCTACTTGTCAAAGTTAAGTTATGGCAGACTTACACTCTTTAATAAACAGGTATGTAAGTGTTAACATGACTGTATGTCCACTGTACAGGTAATCTCCACACATGGTGTGTGACCCTGTGATTGTCAGTCCTCCTCCAGCTATCATTTTCATTATTCTCCGAAACTGAGCTTCCCAATCTCCAAACAGCTGGGGAAGAAATAAAAGAACACAAAATTAGTAGGCACTGATTAGCAATCTACAAAGTTTTCTTTAACTGGCACACCACAACTGAAGCAATAAGTTACAAACTATGACATGTAATGCACTGAGACAAAAGGACATACTGTACTATATATAGAATAAGGTATGGAGACCTTGGTGTAACAAAATATTCTTAGACACCTAAGGTCTGTGGTGACCTCAGAAACCTCAAGAGCCAGGCTCAAGTGTTTTGCTAGCCCTCCAAGCCAAGGGTGTGAAAATGACACTGCCCACTGTATTTAAACTTTTATAAGAACCGGGTTTTCAATGTTAAAAACGGAAAGTTGCAAAATCACATTCACAACCCACATTGATCTGACAGCCATTGCTGAGTGGGGGGGGGGGATCTGGAAGCAGCACATTTGCCATTTAAAAACAGGTGTGGAGAAAAGGTAGAGAGAGAGTGTAAACAGTGCAGCCAAGAAAGCTGTAGGCACAGTTATTAGGTGAACACAATGGTGGCAAACATCATGAAGGAAAACACTCAACTTAAAAGGAAACAAACACTGACTATCCTAGTCTGAAAGCCCATGAAAAGCCTTAAAGGGGATAGGAAATTATTTTTACATAATTAACTGCCCTCCAATTTTCCTTTCCATGCCATTTATTTATTCTTGCATGCTTTGACCAATTTTTGATAAATAAGAAAAAATTATTTATTATAGTAATCTTGTTTCTTCCAAGGGAATCTTCACTGTATTCTGACATATGCAGTTAGCCTTCACCATTCAACTGCCCCAGAGAGGACAGAATCAAAGAACCTATGCAAATAGTAGAACCTTGATAGGCTCGAGCTTGGTTTTCAAACTACTGTCCCTGGTACATTCTATGTAACTGTCAGATTTTTACGAAGCATGTACAAGAAAACTTATCTATGCTATCCTAAGGAACTAATTCTCTGTAAGAACTATAATCCTCCCTTTGACTAGGGCATCTGAGAAGACACAAGTTACAGATGCCAAAGAACAACCAACCTAAACAAGTATTAACAACTAAACTTGAACAGCTGGAGTGCAGCACCCACCAGGTTCTAGTAGGGGGAGTAGGGTGGGAGCTCAGAATACAGTAAAGATTCCCTTGGAAGAAGCAAGATTACTGTGGTAAAGTATTTTTTTCTTCAAAACCCAGGAAATCTTTACTGTATTTTCACATATGACTACCAAGCAGTACCTTTGGAGGTGGGCATAAAACCTATTTCGGACAAAAGCTCTCCAGTACTGCTATGCCAAACCTGGCATCACTTCTAGCCTGGGTGTCCAGGCAATAATGTTTAGTAAAGTTGTGAACAGTTTTCCAAGTGGCTTCTCTGCAAACCTCTGACAAAGGAATGTCTCTGGCAGCTACTACAGAAGCAGACATACCTCTGGTGGAATGAGCCCCAAGGCCCACTGGGGATTCCTTGCCCAGTGTGCTATAACAAAAATGAATACAGGCAACAATCCAGTGTGCAGTAGTCCTTTTTGAAGCTGGCTTGCCTTTCCCCACTTCTCCATAGGTCAGGAAGAGCTGACTATTACCCTGCCTATGACTTTTTGTATGGTCCAAATAATAGCTGATAACCCTCTTAACATCTAGGCTATGAAGCCTACATTCCCCTGACTAGTTGAGGTGAAAGTCAGATACCACTTTGGGGAGGAACTTCCTCTATTGGTTCTGAGAATTACCTTGTCCCTATGGAATGAAATGTAGTTTGGCTCTGTGGACAAAGCCTGGAGCTCACTAATCCATTTGGCTGACGTAATTACCACTCAAAATAATGCTTTCCAAGACACATACTTGAGATCTGCTTTGGACAGGGACTCAAATGGGGGTCGCATTAGTTGTGCAACGCATACATTCAGGTCCCAAGAATGGACTGGTTCCCTGTGTGTGTGTGTGTGTGCAAATAAAGCAATTCTTTGAAGAACTTTCTGAAAACTGGATTAGAGGCAAAAAAGAATCCCTTATCTGCTGAGAGGTAGGCAGAGACAGCTGCCAAGTGTACCTTGACGATAGACGGCACAAGGCCTAGGGAGTGAAGATGGGCTAAGTAGTCCAACAGAACTGTGAGTCCAACTTAATCTGGATCTATGACCTTCTGTTGGCACCAAATGGAGAACCTGTTCCATTTAGAGGTGTAAGTTTTCCTGGTAGAGGGCTTCTGAGAGACTCTTCAAACCTCAGGGACCCCTTCAGAAAGGTGCAGATTATCATACTATAGGTCCTCAAGAGCCAGGCCATGAACCTGGGGGATTTGAGGTTGGGGTAGAGGATCCTCCCCAGGGAACAATGTCAGCAGGTTGTACCTCCTGTTGGAAGCAAATCAGTCTGGACATGGATAGGGACAAGAGCAGGGAGTACCAAAGCTGCCTGGCCCAATCTGGAGCTATGAGGATCATTGTTGCTGGCTGGGACCTGAGCTTGTTCAGCACCCTGAGCAACAGAGGGAATGGAGGGAAGGTGTACAGGAACTTCCCTGTTCAATCCAGTATTAATGCATCCAGTGGCACTGTGCCCACTGCCAGAGGCCTGCAACAAAACTGTGGCAACTGGTGATTGTCTGGGGTTGCAAAGAGATCTATCTCTGGAGAGCCCCACCTTCTGAAGACAGTTTGCAAGATCTGACTGTTCAGAGACCATTTGTGGTGGTTTTGATTGATCCTGCTTAGTGCATCTGCTAGGATGTTGTCCTTCCCTGGAAGATGGACGGCTGAGAGAGGCACCCTGAGGGAATATGTCAGACCCCAAATTTTCACAGACTCTGTTCACAGCAAGGTAGACCTTGTACCCCCTTGGGTGTTTATGTAATACATGGTTGTGGTATTGTCTGTTCTGACTTGCACCACCTTGTCCTGAACCGATGAGGTGAATGACTGGAGGGCCAGAAAGACTGAGCTCCAATAGGTTTATGTGCAGTAGTGACTCCTGCTGTGACCATGCACCATGTGCTCTCCCAGATGGGCGCCCCATCCTAGGAGGGAGGCATCTGTCGTCAACACTACTGTTTGGGACTCCTGCTGGAATGGTACCCCGAGGTTGTCCTGTTCCTGCCATCACTGCAGTGCTTGAATGAGAGTCTGTGTGACAGGTACTAGCTTTGATAGGGAATCCTTTTTCTGGGACTGATGGGACCTGAGGTGGAACAGGATGTCTCTCATCTGGAACCTGGCTCCTGGCACTGTTGCTGCTGAGGCTGCCATGTTGCCCAACAGTTGAAGGAAATGTCTTTCTGGTCTGGGGGTTGCAGTTGGAAGGAGCTTACCAACTGTACAAGGGTGTCCACTCTCTCCTGAGGAAGGAATGCCTTCCCTCTTTTGAGTGTCTATCTCTTCTCCTATGAAATCCAAGAGCTGGACCAGCTGCAGGATTGACTTCTTCAGGTTCACCAGGAACCCTAGAGACTTCAGGGTAGCCTGTGTAAGAACAAGAGCATCCCTCACCTGTTGATGGGACTGCCCTATGACTTGCCAGTCATCTAGGTAAGGGAATACTGTTACCCCCTGCCTTCTTAAATGTGCTACTACCACAGTCAGGCATTTTGTGAACACCCTTAGGGCAGAGGTGAGACCAAAAGGCAGAGCTCTGAGCTGGTAATGGCCTGATGGTAATCTGAACCTGAAGTACTTTCTGTGAGATTGTCTGATGAGAATATAAAAATAGGCGTCCTTGAGGTCTAAGGATGCCAGTCAGTCTCCCTGCCTGAGAGTGGGGAGAATCATTGCCAAGGTGACCATCTTGAACTTTGGCTTTGTCAGGTATCTGTTTAGGGTTCTGAGGTCCAATATGGGTCGCCACTCTCCATTCTTCTTTAGGGTTAGGAAGAAAAAATTACTCACCTTAGTAATGTTGTTTCTTCTAATGGAGTCTTGCTATATTATGACAATTGCAGTTTGTCCCACCATTAGAACTGCTCCGGAGGTGAAAGAGTTAACTTCCATGCCAGGCATGGAGCTTAGAGCGCGAGCTCGGTTAGAGAAGCTCTGTCTGGATAATTTCAAACTGAAACTGTCAGATCTTTTCGAGCAAAAACTCACTAAGGTTCTGTGTGGAAGCTGTAACCTACACTAGCCAACTGGCTACCTAAATATTAACACATGTTGGTCCCAACACCAAGACTCAAGTCAGAGGACCAGAAAATAAATAAGATAAGATAAAATAAAAACACAACACCCCAAAACCCCAAGAAGGGGTGGAAAAACATATAATGGGCATAAATAAGTGCTAACACTGGACTGCCCACCCCATACCCAAGTAGAAGTTCTGAGAGGGGCAGGTTGGGGAGGTATAATAGTAAGACTCCATTAGAAGAAACAACATTACTAAGGTGAGTAATTTTTCTTCAAACAACATGAAGTCTTGCTTTTATTATGACAATTGCAGAATACACAGCAGTACCCATGGAGGAGGGACAGAACCTACTTAGGAATAGGCTCTGAAGCACGGCTGTTAAATCTAGCATCCTCCTGGCCTGGATATCCAAGGAGTAATGCTTGGTGAAAGTGTGTACCGCTTTCCAAGTAGCTGCTTTGACATATCTCTAAGATACGGATGTCTCTGGCAGCAGCTAGAGACGAGCTGTACCTCTGTCAGAGTGAGCCCTCGGCCTGAAGGGGAACCTTTCCAGTTTTGATAACAAATGGATACAAGAGACAATCCACCTGGCAATGGATCTCATAGTGGCAGGTTGCCTTTCCCAACCTCACCATAAGAGTGAGAGAAAAAGTTGGAGGATTCGAACCTATATGACCCTTAGTGCGGCTCTATATAGTAACTTAGGGCCCTCTTAACATCTAAGCTGTGCAGCCTCCTCTCACCAGAGGAGGAATGGTCAGTGAAGAACACTGGAAGGGAGATAGATTGATTAAGGTGGAAATCTGAAACCACCTTAGGCAAAAACTTCATGTTAGTCCTAAGGACTACTTTATCCCTGTGAAAGGAAATAAAGTCAGTCTCCACTGACAAGGCTTGTAACTCACTTATGCGCCTGGCAGAGGTGATGGCTACTAGAAAAACAGTTTTCCAAGTCAAATACTTAAGCTCTGCAGAAGACAGAGGTTCAAAGGGGGGTTGCATCAACTGAGCAATGCAAACATTAAGATCCCAGGCAGGGGCCGGGTCCCTGAAAGGTGGATTAGTATGAAGTAATCCTTTGAAAAACTTGGAAAATACAGGGTGAGTGGAAAGAGAAGAGGGCTTTCCTGCTGAAATAAAAGCAGAGACAGCTGCCAAATGTACTTTCAGGGTAGCTGGTCTCAGGTCCAAAGAATTAAGATGGACCATATAGTCCAAAACAATGGGCAAATCAGCAGATTCCGGGGAAATATGCTTCCCAGAGCACCAGATGGAAAACCTTTTCCATTTAGAATTATAAGTAGCCCTAGTGGAAGGCTTCCTAGAAGCCTTCAGGATCTCAAGAACACCTTGAGAAGGTGTGGGTCAACAAACTCTAACTCCTCAAGAGCCAGGCCTTGAGGTTGAGGATTTAGATTCGGATACCAAACTCTCCCCTGGGCACAAGATAACAGGTTGTGATTCCTGGGGAGACACAGGGGAAGATGGACTGCTAAGGACAGAAGGAGTGGGTACCAGGGCTGCCTGGCCCAATCTGGAGCAATCAGAATCATCTTGCAAGGCTAGGATCTGATTTTGACTAGCACCTTGAATAGGAGAGGAAAGGGGGGGAAAGGCATATAGAAACTTCCCTTCCCAATCTAGGAGAAAGGCATCCAGGGGGACTGAGCCCATCACTGGGGGCCTGCAACAAAACAGTGGAAGTTGGTGATTGTCTGGGGCTGCGAAAAGATCTATCTGAGACGTGCCTCATCTGGCAAAAACTATCCCCAGTACTTGGGGATCCAGTGACCATTCGTGATGGCCCTGGGAAATCCTGCTGAGAGCATCTGCAAGGATATTGTCCTTTCCTGGGAGGTGAACTGCTATGATGGAAGTGTTCAGGGAATAAGCCAGAGACCACAACTTCATTGCCTCGGTGCACAAGGCCGAAGACCGAGTGCCCCCTTGTTTGTTGATGTACCACATTGTGGTGGTGTTGTCTGTTCTGACTTGTACCACTTTGTTCTGAACAGATGCAGAAAACACCCAAAGTGCTAGAAAGACAGCTCTGAGTTCCAACAAATTGATGTGGAGCAGAGATTCCTGAGGGGACCACACTCCCTGGGTGGAGAGGTCGCCCATGTGAGCTCCCCATCCCAGAAGGGACGTGTTTGTAGTAAGGGTCAAGGAGTGAGATAGAGGGATGAAGGGGACCCCTAGTCTCAAATTGCTCTGATCCTGCCACCACTGAAGGGCCTCGATCAGGGTTCGAGTCACTGGGATCAACTTGGAAAGGGGATCTTTTCTTTGAGACCAAAAGGCTCTCAAGTGAAGATGAATGTCCCTCATCCGAAATCTTGCTCCTTGCATTACAGTTGTGGAAGCAGCCATGTGTCCTAGGAGCTGTAAGAAGTGCCTTGCTGGTCGAGAGACCTGCAAAGTGAAGGAGGAGGCCAGGGCCACTAGGTTCCTTACCCCTCTCTAAGGGTAGGAAGGCTCTGGCCCGCTTTGTGTCCAATTCTGCACCTACAAAAGTGAGTACCTGGACAGGTTCCAGAACTGACTTTGGAAGACTGAGCAGAAAACCCAGAGAGGTGAGCAGCTGCTGGGTAACTTGCAGGTGTGATTTGACCTGTTCTGGAGACTGGCCTACAATGAGCCAGTCGTCTAGGTAGGGAAAGATGGCAATCTTTTGCCTTCTTAAATGAGCAACTGCTACTGCTACACATTTTGTGAATACCCTTGGGGCAGAGGTAAGGCCGAAGGGCATTGCTCTGAACTGGTAATGGCCTGAGGGCAGTTCGAATCTGAGGTACTTTCGGTGGGAGCTTCTGATTAAAACATGGAACTAGGCATCCTTGAGGTCCAGGGAAGCTAGCCAGTCCCCTGGCCTTAGAGAAGGTAAAATCATTGCCAGAGTCACCATTTTGAATTTTGGTTTCAAAAGGTGCTTGTTCAGATATCTTAGGTCCAAAATGGGCCCGCCATTCTCCTGTCCATTTTGGGGTAAGGAAGTACCTGGAGTACAGACCCTTGCCCTGGTGTACGGGAGAAACCCTTTCTACAGCTCTGAGAGCCAGGAGGGTTGAGACTTCTGTTTCTAAGGCAAAGGTCTCTAGAGGATTTGCAGGTGGAAAAGATCTGATTCTCATCTTTGGAAATTTTTTGAAGCTGAGAACCAGACCCTGGCTTACTACTTCCAGGACCCACTTGTCTGATGTTAGAGACTCCCAGTCCTGAACGAAGTAAGCCAGCCTGCCCCCTACAGGTAATGGAGAACTGGCCCTGGGCATCCCATCAGGGTGCCTGTTTGGCAGGGGCTTTAGGCTGAGGGGTGGGAGCAGGCCTGCTTGCACCCCGTCTGCCTCTCCCTCTAAAGAACCCCCTCTGAGCATAAGCAGAAGAAGCCTGGGTTTGGTAAAAGGGCCTGTGAAAAGGCCTACCTCTACCCCTGGGGGTCTGCCTCTGAGGAGTGGCTTGCCGCTCCTTGGCTTGTGCACTCCTATAAGTTGTTCTATATTCATCCATTTTCTTCATGTAATTCTCTGTCTGCTCCCCAAACAGAGAATTTCTACCACAGGAAAATCCATAGCCTTAGTCTGGGTATCCTGTGACAAACTAGTACACCTGAGCCAAGCCAACCTACGAAGGCCACAGATGTAGCCATGACTCTAGAGGATACATCATTAGAATCACAGCAGCATGGAATTGCACCTTGGATGCCTCAATACCATCAGCAGCCACCTGCTCCAGCTCCTTGGCAAGCTGGCCAGGGACCTGTTTGGCTAAAGCCATGACAGTGTCCCATGTAGATTTTTGGTATCTTGCCACATAAGCCATGTAATTTGCTTGTCTGAGTCCCAAGGACGCTGCCACGTATTGTTTTTTAGCCATGGCATCAATCTTCCTGGAGTCCTTGTCAGGAGGATGTGAAGCCAGGGGAATGTTAGCCTTATCACAGGCTGCAGCCTGAACTACTCCAACGTGACTGCATTGCTGTGAAAGAAATTCTGTATCAGGACTGACAAAGTGTACCTCCTGTCCATCTTCTTGTCAACAGGAGGCACAGAATTAGAGCTTTAAAATTTTTATTGTTTGTTTCCTAAATGATTTATGTAAGGGGATAGACAATCTCCTAGACTCTGGGATATCCATCATTTCCACAAAATCAGGGTCCTCTTGCTCATCCACAGCTTCCTCTAATGGGAGCTGGAGGGTTTCAGCCACCTTTTTATAAAACAGAAAGTGAGAAGGGGACTCAGAAAGCGTAGGGGGAGATTCTAAAGGTCTGTCTGGGGAGATGTCCGGTTCAATGGGCACATCCAGACTCTCAAAGTCACATTCACACTGTTCATAATCCTCCTCCCCCTCCTCTGGTTCATAAAACTCTTCAATATCATATTCTTGAACCGGTGGAACCGGCCAAACCGACCTTTTACCAGACAGTGGCAGTTCGGACGGAACCGGAGAAAGTGACTGTACAATCTGTATAGCTTTTGCTATTTCTGCAGCAGTTGGAGAAGGAATTTTGGACTCCACACCTGCTGATTTTCTAGTTTTCTTTGCTGGAACTGGCTCCTCAGAGTCAGCTTTACGTTTGCCCGAGGAAGTCTCGCCATGGTCAGATGGCACTCCCTCTGGTTCGGTTGGCACCGAACCGGGCTGGCCATCCGGGTCAGCGGACTTTTTGGCCTCTCGTTCCCTGAGCCTGCCAACTCTCTTATTCAGGGTGGCTGCAGGGAAATTCTTGCAAATCTGCAGTCTGAATTGAGGTGGTCAAACCCCAGACAATAGACACATGTGGTGTGTGGGTCAGCCTTGGCAAAGGCTTCCCCACAGACACTACAGTGTTGAAACCCAGTGGGCCCGGTTTTTCTTTTGGGTTTCTCAGACATGATGCCAGCCTAACCAACAAACTTGCCCTTTGAACGGCAGTGCCAGGCAAGACACCCTTATCGGTTCCCAACCGTGTCACGGGTCATGGCAAAAACCGTAATGAAATCCGTTTTTTTTTAAACCGATAAGAACCGGGAACCGCACTCTAAAAGCTTTAAAATGCTTACTTTTTTAAAGTTTTAAACAACCTGATCGGTTCGAACCGAACCGATAAACATTTACAAGTTCCACACAGAAATAAACCTGCCTATTACTTACAATACCACAGACAGAGCTTGAACCGATCGGTTTGCGGTTAAAATAATACTACTCGTGGTTGAATTTAACCGAGAAAATACTGTTGAAACCGAGAAATGAACCGAGCAGTAGGAGAAATCTCCGGAGCGACTGTTCAGTGAGGCGGAGTAAAGAATCTGACAGTTTAAGTTTGAAATTATCCAGACAGAGCTTCTCTAACCGAGCTCACGCTCTAAGCTCCATGCCTGGCATGGAAGTTAACTCTTTCACCTCTGGAGCAGTTCTAATGGTGGGACAAACTGCAATTGTCATAATATAGCAAGACTTCATGTTGTTTGAAGTGTAAAGAATCTTTCAGCAGAGTTTTCCCCACATAATATCTGTCCAGTCTGTCCTGTAAGCCCCCTTTGTAACGAATCCGAACAGCATTTCGTCGAGGCGCCGCTTCCCTCTTTGAATTTGAGAATAATTCAGACATGAGTGGTTTCTGTTGAACAGGTTTCGACAAGGAAGGCATTTGTGAGGGGGGAATATGCTCTTGAAGAGGCAGTACCAAGTCTGGATTTGGAGAGGAGGATGGGAATGCTTGCACCTCCGGAATCTTAACAGTAGGGGGAAGTTTTAATGCCTCCGATAAGTTTAAGTTTTTTTCCCCATGTAGACCTTCCGTCAAATCTTTCTGCTGAAAGTCTGGTTTCCACTCTGGGGAATGCTGTGAAAGAGCAAAATCTGCATCCCAAGCCGGATCAGGCTTCCAGATGCCTGTCAAGGCCTGCTTCCAACCAGCCCCTCTAAGAGCATTGCCAGGAGACTAGGATTCCTGAGCCTTTTCTTCATGTAAAGGAGAAGGTCCTGACATAACTGGTTTTAAGATTTCAGGATTTGTCTTAGGTGGTTTGGATTTAGGAAAGAAAAATTCAGTGACCCCAGTTTGGGAGATAGCCGAAGATTGGTAAATAACGTTAGGCTGCATTTGAGATTCCACATTAACAGGGTTTTTTAAAACGAACCCAGTTGATTTGTCTAATGGTGCTGACTCAATCTGATCAAATACCAATGTAGGTAACCCTTGATGTAGTGTTTGTTGCTTTACCATGAAAGAGCTTTTATCTTGCAAATCATCCAACGATGTGGCAGTCTGTAGGCACTCGCTAGTATGCGCGATTTTACTGCCAGCCTGAACAAAAGCAGGTACTGTGATGGAAACACCTCATATGGAAGTGAGGCTGTGAGGTATGTGGTCGTGCCCTATGGGGCCTTTGAAATCATTTGTTGCAGCTGAAAGTTTGACAGGGCTAGCGTTACAGCTGTCAACGCAGGGTTTATCCTGCTGAACAGACAGCAATACGGACTTTGTGGCTGAATGCTGATTCAAAAGGCTATCAGGTAAGCCAACTTCTTGCCTCTCCCCTGCTACCAATATACGCGGGGTTTGTTCAAACAATGAAAAGGTACCTGTTTGCAGTGCGCACTCATTTGTCATAGTAGAAACTTTGTGTTTGGTATTCTCCACTCCATCGTCACGATTCATTTTATCAGAAATAAACTGTAAAGATTCACCGCGTTCTGCGGAGCCTTTCATGGAAGCTAGTTCAGTGAAGTTTTCGGCAGCAGCAACCGCACTGTCGTCAGGAAGGGCATTATCACATACTAGGTGTGTAGCCAGGTTGTCAGTTCCCAGAATGGGCTCGATCCCTGTCTCCATAAATCCGTGTTTATGCATCACAGTTTTAACCAACTTAGAAAGCTCTTCCTCTTGCTTATTCAAAATTTTGTCCAAATCTTCCCAATGAACAACTGCATCTTGAAATTCTATATCTGAGTCAACGCCCAGAGTGCTGTAAGAAACGGCCTCCGTATTGCCAACCGTGGGAGGAGAAGCCAAGACTCCCACTATGCAGACATCTTCCTCCTTCGGCAGCCCACTCCAAGTGGCCATCTTGGCAATGGCCCGTCCCCCTACTGGCCACAATGCAGCAGCAGAGTAGGGGAATTTCCCCGGTGTCCGGGTCAAATTTCCCTCATTCACTAAAAATGCCACCAACAGCTTAATCTGGTTCAAGGTCAGTTGGCATTCATCTGTATCCCCCTCCCCTGGGTCGTGCCTGAAAATAGGCAGGATTTGTCTAGTGCACTTACCCAGTCAACAAAAACTAAATAAATAAAATTTGCATCCACAGGGATAGTTGATACTATCCCACCACCCAAGTGACTCGGACCATTAAGGGTGTGTCGCACCAAATGAAAGTGGGGATACTACCTAAGTTACCTGTACCTGTGATTATTGGACATGACTGTCCAGGATTTACTGAGCTAATCTGAGGAACTGAACCTGCAGTGGTAAAATCTCAAAAGGTGGGGACACTTTTCCTTTCAGTGACTTTGATTCGGACTTATTTGAGCACAGCTTCCAAGATCTGGAAATCCAGGGAAGACAGACGATGCCTGAAGAAACTATGGCAACAACTGACTGATGGACATAAGTGGTTAACATATGAAAATGCAGAAACAAAACTGATCAATGATTGTGATTTTCTTTCAGAACAAGCTAATGAGGTTTCTCTCCAGGGTTATTTTAAGCAGCTGGGGGTGAAACCAAAACAGAGTGAACCAATGTTTAAAAAATTTAACTGCTGATGCTGTAAAGGTGAATGTTTCCTTAATCCCAGAACAAACTGTGGAAATTCATAATGTGCCAAAGACATTTAACAGCACTTTAACCACAGTACCAGGCTGAACAAAAGGGATCGAGCACGTAATAGTGCCAAGGAATGCTTACCTAATTAGGCAAAAAAATGAAAATTACGTACCTACCATAATTCTTGAGCTTCTCTTGTATTTTCACCATTCATTACTGCTGGGTGTAAGCCTGAGGCACGCCCCCGCCACTGGAGTTTGTTTTTTTTTTGGAAGGAGGAGTCTGCGCTGACGGTGCAGCCCACGAGAGTGACACACAAGGGTGGTGTGCGAGGGTCGGTCGTTAGGCACCGCAGACTTCTCCTCCATCCCAGTTCTGTAAGCCGGAGAGGCGAAATAAAGAATTACAAGGATAAGAGCAAGGCAAGAGAGCCGAGGAATAGGTAAAGGAGGGGAAACAAACTGTAAAAGGAATAAGCTGAAAAGAGGACAGAAATGAGGAGAACCCTACTCTAAGGGGCGGCAGGACCTCATTCCTTGGGCAGCTCTGAGGAAGGAACAGATAAAGGGAAAGGAAGAAAGAAGGAATGAAGAAAAAAGGGATAGTGGAAGGAAGGGAAATGCTGCCATGAATTTTGGATGAAATTAGTTTGAAGCTTATCAGCTTGGAGCTGAAAAGCAAGGGAGCAAGGATAATTTCAGACAACACTGGCTTAGATGGTTCAACCGAACCTTCAGCTCAGCTTGGTGTGAGAGAAGCAGATTTCCCTACACATTCTGCTATCCTATGGCCCATCACTCAAGCTGAAAGCTAACAGACTGCCAGAGGCAAATAATCTGTTCCAGAGAAGAAAGAGATCTCAACTAGGTGTATGAGAAAGGACCCCACTAGTACACAGCCATATAAAGTACAGGGGGGGCCCTAAGATAGGGCAATGTATTTTGGAAAGATGAACAGAGACGGAGAAGGAAACTTCTTCTGACTCCCTGGTAGAAGGCACGGGCCAAATGAAAAAATTACTCACCTTAGTAATGTTGTTTCTTCTAATGGAGTCTTGCTATATTATGATTAATGCAGTTTGTCCCGCTATTAGAACTGCTCCGGAGGTGAAAGAGTTAACTTCCATGCCAGGCATGGAACTTGGAGCTCGAGCTCGGTTAGAGAAGCTCTGTCTGGAGGATTTCAAACTGAAACTGTCTGATCTTTACGAGCAAAACTCACTAAGGTTCTGTGTGGAAGCAGTAACCTACACTAGCCAACTGGCTACTTAAATATTAACACATTTTTCCTGGTCCCAACACTAAGACTCAAGTCAGGGGACCGGAAAAATAAGATAAGATAAGATAATATAAAACACAACACCCAAAAACCCCAAAAAGAAGGGGTGGAAAACAAAAAATGGGCATCAAAAAAGTGCCAACACTGGAATGCCCACCCCATACCCCAAGCAGAAGTTCTGAGAGGGGCAGGCTAGGGGGGAGGTCATAATATAGCAAGACTCCATTAGAAGAAACAACATTATTAAGGTGAGTAATTTTTTCTTCAAACAACATGAAGTCTTGCTATATTATGACTAATGCAGAATATACACAGCAGTACCTCCATGAAGGAGGGACAGAACCTACCTAGGAATAGGCTCTAAGCACGGCTGTGCCAAACCGAGCATCCTCCTGGCCTGGATATCCAGGAGTAATGCTTAGTGGAAAGTGTACTGCTTTCCAAGTAGCTGCTTGACATATCTCTAAGATAGGGATGTCTCTGGCAGCAGCTAGAGATGCAGCTGTACCCTCTGGTAGAGTGAGCCCTCAGGCCTGAAGGGGAACCTTTCCCAGTTTTGATAGCAAAATTGGATACAGAGACAATCCACCTGGCAATGGATCTCTTAGTGGCAGGCTTCCTTTCCAACCTCACCATAAGTGAGAAAAAGTTGAGGATTCAACCTGTGGACCCTTGGCACGCTCTATGTAGTAACTTAGGGGCCTCTCAACATCTGTTGTGCAACCTCCTCTCACCAGAGGAGGAATGATCGTGAAGAACACTGGAAGGGAGATAGATTGATTAAGGTGGAAATCTGAAACCACCTTAGGCAAAAACTTCCTGTTAGTCCTGAGGACTACCTTATCCCTGTGAAAGGAAATAAAGTCAGTCTCCACTGACAAAGCCTGTAACTCACTTATGCGCCTGGCAGAAGTGATGGCTACTAGAAAAACAGTTTTCCAAGTCAAGTACTTAAGCTCTGCCGAAGACAGAGGTTCAAAGGGGGGTTGCATCAGCTAAGCAATGCACACATTAAGATCCCAGGCAGGAGCAGGGTCCCTGAAAGGTGGATTAGTATGAAGCAATCCTTTGAAAAACTTGGAAAATACAGGGTGAGCGGAAAGAGAAGAGGCCTTTCCTGCTGAAATAAAAGCAGAGACGCTGCCAAATGCACTTTCAGGGTAGCTGGTCTCAGTCCCAAAGAATTAAGATGGACCATATAGTCCAAAACAATGGGCAAATCAGCAGATTCCGGAAATATGCTTCCCAGAACACCATATGGAAAACCTTTTCCATTTAGAGTTATAAGTAGCCCTAGTGGAAGGCTTCCTAGAAGCTTTCAGGATTTCGAGAACAACTTGAGAAAGGTGTAGGTCAGCAAATTCTAACTCCTCAAGAGCCAGGCCTTGAGGTTGAGGGATTTGAGATTGGGATACCAAACTCTCCCCTGGGTACAAGTTAACAGGTTGTGATTCCTGGGGAGACACAGGGGAAGATGGACTGCTAAAGACAGAAGGAGTGGGTACCAGGGCTGCCTGGCCCAATCTGGAGCAATCAGAATCATCTTGCAGGGCTGAGATCTGATTCTGACTAGCACCTTGAACAGGAGAGGGAAGGAGGGAAAGGCATATAGAAACTTCTCTTCCCAATCGAGGAGAAAGGCATCCGGGGGACTGAGCCCATCACTGGGGGCCTGCAACAAAACAGTGGAAGTTGATGATTGTCTGGGTCTGCAAAAAGATCTATCTGAGGGGTGCCCCACCTGGCAAAAACTATCCCAGTACTGGAGATCCAGTGACCATTCGTGATGGCCCTGGGAAATCCTGCTGAGAGCATCTGCCAGGACATTGTCCTGCCTGGGAGGTGAACTGCTATGAGGGAAGTGTTCAGGAATAAGCAGAGACCACAACTTCATTGCCTGGTGCACAAGGTCAAGACCGAGTGCTCCCTTGTTTGTTGATGTACCACATTGTAGTGGTGTTGTCTGTTCTGACCTGTACCACTTTGTTCTGAACAGATGCAGAAAAACCTGAAGTGCTAGAAAACAGCTCTGAGTTCCAACAGATTGATGTGGAGCAGAGATTCCTGAGGGACCACAATCCCTGGTGGAGGAGCCCCATGTGAGCTCCCCATCCCAAAATTGACGCATCTGTAGTAATGGTCAAGGAGTGAGATAGAGGGATGAAGGGGACCCCTTGTCTCAGATTGCTCTGATCCTGCCACCACTGAAGGGCCTGGATCAGGGTTCGAGTCACTGGGATCAACTTGGATAGGGGATCTTTTCTTTGAGACCAAAAGGCTCTCAAGTGGAACTGAATGTCCCTCATCTGAAATCTTGCTCCTTGCACTACAGCTGTGGAAGCAGCCATGTGTCCTAGGAGCTGTAGAAAATGCCTTGCTGGTCGAGAGACCTGCAGAGTGAAGGAGGAGGCCAGGGCCACTAGGTTCCTTATCCTTTCCAGGGGAAGGAAGGCTCTGGCCTGCCTTGTGCCCAATTCTGCACCTATAAAGGTGAGTACCTAGACAGGTTCTAGAACTGACTTTGGAAGATTGAGAAGAAAGCCCAGAGAGGTGAGCAGCTGCTGGGTAACTTGCAGGTGTGATTTGACCTGGTCTGGAGGCTGACCCACAATGAGCCAGTCATCTAGGTAGGGAAAGATGGCAATCCTTTGCCTTCTTAAATGAGCAACTGCTGCTGCCAAGCATTTTCTGAATACCCTTGGGGCAGAGGTAAGGCCGAAGGGCAATGCTCTGAACTGGTAATGGCCTGAGGGCAGTTCGAATCTGAGGTACTTTCAGTGGGAGCTTCTGATAAGAACATGGAAGTAGGCATCCTTGAGGTCCAGGGAAGCTAGCCAGTCCCCTGGCCTTAGGGAAGGTAAAATCATTGCCAGAGTCACCATTTTGAATTTTGGTTTTAAAAGGTGCTTGTTCAGATATCTTAGGTCCAGAATGGGCCGCCATTCTCCTGTCTTTTTGGGGTAAGGAAGTACCTGGAGTACAGACCCTTGCCCTGGATAGGGAGAAACCTTTCTACAGCTCTGAGAGCCAGGAGGGTTGAGACTTCTGTTTCCAAAGCAAAAGTCTCTAGAGGTTTGCAGGTGGAAAAGATCTGATTCTCATCTTGGAAATTTTTGAAGCTGAGAACCAGACCCTGGCTTACTACTTCCAGGACCCACTTGTCTGATGTTAAAGACTCCCAGTCCTGAACGAAGCAAGCCAGCCTGCCTCCCACAGGTAATGGAGAATCGCTCTGGGCACCCCATCAGGGTGCCTGGTTTGACAAGGCTTTAGGCTGAGGGGTGGGAGTAGGCTTGCTTGCACCCAGTCTGCCTCTCCCTCTGAAGAACCCCCTCTGAGTATAAGCCGAAGAGGAGGCCTGGGTTTGGTAAAAAGGCCTGTGAAAAGGCCTGCCTCTACCCCTGGGGGGGCTGTCTCTGAGGAGTGGCTTGCCGCTCCTTGGCTTGTGCACTCCTATAAGTGGTTCTATATTCATCCATTTTCTTCATATAATTCTCTGTCTGCTCCCCAAACAGAGAATTTCCTACCACAGGAAAATCCATAGCCTTAGTCTGGGTATCCCATGACAAACTAGTACACCTGAGCCAAGCCAATCTCACGAAAGGCCACAGATGTAGCCATGACTCTAGAGGATACATCATTAGAATCACAGCAGCATGGAATTGCACCTTGGATGCCTCAATACCATCAGCAGCCACCTGCTCCAGCTCCTTGGCAAGCTGGCCAGGGGCCTGTTTGGCTAAAGCCATGACAGTGTCCCATCTAGATTTTGATATCTTGCCACATAAGCCATGTAATTTGCTTGTCTGAGTCCCAAGGACCGCCATGTATTGTTTTTAGCCATGGCATCAATCTTCCTGGAGTCCTTATCAGGAGGATGTGGAAGCCAGGAATATTAGCCTTATCACAGGCTGCAGCCTGAACTACCCCACATGACTGCATTGCTGTGAAAGAAATTCTGTATCAGGACCTGACAAAGTGTACCTCCTGTCCATCTTTTTGTCCACAGGAGGCACAGAATTAGGAGCTTTTAAAATTTTTATTGTTTGTTTCCTAAATGATTTATGTAAAGGAATAGACAATCTTCTGGACTCTGGGATATCGATCATTTCCACAAAGTCAGGTTCCTCTTGCTCATCCACAGCTTCCTCCAAAGGGAGCTGGAGGGTTTCAGCAACTTTTTTATAAAACAGAAAATGAGAAGGGACTCAGAAAGCGAAGGGGGAGATTCTAAAGGTCTGTCTGGGGATATGTCCGGTTCAATGGGCACATCCAGACTCTCAAAGTCACATTCACACTGTTCATAATCATCCTCCCCCTCCTCTGGTTCATAAAAATCTTCTATATTATATTCTTGAACCGGCTGAACCGACCTTTTGCCAGATAGTGGCGGTTCGGACGGAATTCGGAAGAAAGTGACTGGACAATTTGTATTGCTTTAGCTATCTCTGCAGCAGTTGGAGAAGGAATTTTGACTCCACACCTGCTGATTTTCTAGTTTTCTTTGCTGGAACTGGCTCCCCAGAGTCAGCTTTCACGTTGCCGAGGGAGTCACAAGCTAGTCCAGGAGGAGCACTCCTCGATTCAGTTGGCACCGAACCGGGCTGGTCATCCGGTCAGCAGACTTTTTGGCCTCGTTCCCTGAGCCTACCAACTCTCTTATCTAGGGTAGCTGCAGGGAAATTCTCCAAATCTGGCAGTCTGAATTGGGTGGTCAAACCCCAGACAATATACACATGTGGTGTGTGGGTCAGCCTTGGCAAAGGGCTTCCCCACAGAACACTACAGTGCTGAAACCCAGTGGGCCAGTTTTCTTGGGTTTCTCAGACATAATGCCAGCCTAACCAAAAACTTGCCCTTTTTCCGGCAGTGCCAGGCAAGACACCCTTATCGGTTCCCAACTGTGTCACGGGTTGTGGAAAAAACCGTAATGAAATCCGTTTTTTTTAGAACCGATAAGAACCGGGAACCGCACTCTAAAAGCTTTCAAATGCTTGAGAATAAAGTTTTAAAACAACCTGATCGGTTCAAACCGAACTGATAAACATTTACAAGTTCCACACAGAAATAAACCTGTCTATTACTTACGATACCACAGACAGAGCTTGAACCGATTGGTTTGCGGTTAAAATAATAATAATCGCGGTTGAATTTAACCGAGAAAAACTGTTTTAAACCGAGAAATGAACCGAGCAGTAGGAGGAATCTCGGGAGCGACTGTTCAGTGAGGCGGAGTAAAGAATCTGACAGTTTCAGTTTGAAATCCTCCAGACAGAGCTTCTCTAACCGAGCTCGCGCTCCAAGTTCCATGCCTGGCATGGAAGTTAACTCTTTCACCTCTGGAGCAGTTCTAATGGTGGGACAAACTGCATTAGTCATAATATAGCAAGACTTCATGTTGTTTGAAGGTACCAGACCACCAGTTCAAAGATGGTACTTTTTGAATCGGGCTATAATTGACATTGACTAGCTTCAGAGACACAAGCTAGGCCCGAAGACCAAGTTAGAGGACTGTCTCAGAACTAATCCTGATGGCTGGTGATTGAATTAATCTGTGCTGAAGGTAAAGTCCCCAAGGGAACATCTTTCAGGAAAAATCATAAAGAGTTCCCTCAGATGGAAAAGACAAAACTGCACTTGCTCTCCTCTTTCGTTTTTAGAGACGAACAGAAGTCCTAAGGACCAGGGGACTTACAGCTGCTTCCCTGGCTGCTGCCAGAGATATTCCTTTACTAGAGATATGCAAAGCAGCCACCTGGAAAACAGTCCATACGTTCACGAAAAATTACTCCCTGGATATGCTCAGTTTGGTGCAGCAATACTGCAGAGCCTATTCCCAAAATAGGTTTGAATCCCTCCTCCATGGAGGTATGCAAGGTAGTCTGCAGCAGTCAGAATACGGCAAGAGTTCATGTTGTTTGAAGAAAAAATTACTCACCTTAGTAATTATGTTTCTTCTAATGGAGTCTTGCTGTATTCTGACCTCCCTCCCTGCCTCCCCTCTCAGAACCTGTTTTTGGGAAGTGGGCTGGCAGGTGCAGTGTTGCACCCCAGGGGTGCATTTGGGCACTCCCTCTTTTTAGAGGGTGGGAGTAAGTTATGTTTATTAATTTAATAGTCTTAATTTGTTCACTACTTGGTTTTTGATTTTGGATTTCTTGACTTGAGTTTTTTTGGGATCCAAAATATTGGTTGCCATTTGGCTAGTAAACATTTTACAATTTCCACAAAGTAGTTAGTTAGTATTAGCTTATAAGAATCTGATAGTTACACTTCAAAGTGCAGCAGACAGAGATCTGAACCGAGCTCGAACTCAACGTTCTATGCTTGCATAGAATTTAACCCTCTACTCTCCGGGGCAGTTCAAGTGCTAGGGCTAACTGCAATAGTCAGAATACAGCAAGACTTCATGCTGTTTGAAGAGAAGATCAAGAATTATAGTAGGTACGTAATTTTCATATATTCCCTTGTCAATCTTCACCATTCATTACTGCTGGGTGAGTACCAAGCCCCGGAGAGGGCCCGATGTCCAGCCCTGAGGGAACAGATCTCTCAGCCTCCACCTGGTGTAAAGCAGGAAGGGAAGACCCTAACCAATAGACTGAGGCAGTCTAAGGTTGCTGAGGATGAGGGGGTGTACCTCTTGGTCGGAGAGGGATGGAGGAAGCCCCTGAAGAATCCTCCTCGCTCTGCGGGAAAACTGACGGTCCCTCGGAAAGCAGAGAAAGTCACCCTACACCGGGCATTGGGAGACAGTTTGGAGAGACGAAGCCATGCCATCCACCTTATGCAGATTGCTGTCCCTGCCAGTCTGGAAGCCACCTCACTGGCATTATAAGACAGACACCCTTACCTGGTGCCTTGCACGCTCCAGACCCTGCGCAGAGAGGGCAATGGCTTGTCTGGACTGCACCGTATCAGGCATGGATGCCAGAACCTGTGCCAGCATCGACCACAGATGCCTGTTGTAGGCAGTGTGGTGTGCCTGATGTGACCCTATACACATCAAAACACAAGCCGAAGAGAAGACTCTTTGTCCACACTGGTCAAATTCAGTAGAATCTTGATCCGGGGGTCAATTGTGTGCCAGGTGCCAAGGCCTGGAAGGAGTGTCTAGGGACATCAAGCCTTAGGGCTGGTGAGGTAGGGAACCTACAGACTCGTGGGGGCACAATACCATCTCCTGCAGTCTGCCAGGGCTGGAAAAAGGGCGGCTGGTGACTGCCAGGTGTGGACAGATGCCTCCTGGAAAGGGATTGGCCAGGAAGGCACTACAAGGTGGCGAGCACTGAATTCACTAAGGAGTACATGCGTCTGCCACTCGGTATTGTCCCTTCGAACAAAGGAAATACGAAGCTCCGAGACCAGCCTCTAAAGGAACCGCTGATATTATGTGAAATCAGCGTCGGAGGACAGGTGGACAGGAGGTTCTTCTTCCTCAGAAGAGGAAGAAGAGGAGGAAGTGGAGCTCAAATGATCAGAAGACTCCTGCAGTGGGGGGGACAGGCGGAAGACCTGCTTGTCCATGGCCCTGACATATGAAGGGAAGGCCGCCGCATTAGCCCTGAATGTCTCCCAAGTTAAGGGCCCCATAGGACCCACATGGCCTGGGGGGGTGGCTGCAGAGGGATGGGCAAAGGGCACCTGAGAGTATGTGCCCAGCCTCTGCTGGGGCTCTGAAAGCCAGGGAATGATGCCACCGTGACTGGGGTCCCTGAGACCGTACCGGGTTGCGAAGAGGTAACTTGAGAAGGCAAACTCCGGAAGAGCCCAGAAGGGGAACCTCCCCTGTGACGTGACTGAGGTTGCATGTGTCCAGAAAGGCAACCCTCTGTGCCGCCACTAGAGGGTGCTCTCAAGACTTTGAAGGAAAGGCAGGGTTCAGCACTACGACTCCTCCCCACACCCTGTAGGACAGTGGGGATGCACTTCCACTCTTCACCCCAACCTCTCAACCTCTTTGACTCTATGGCAGCCCTCTTCCTCGACACCAACATAGGAGCTCCCCACTCTGTGGGCCCCTGGAGGGAGGCCATAGTAGCAGGGCTCTCTGCCCCTTCCCGAGGGGCCCCAGCAGCACCAGAAATGGTAGCTGCCTGGGCCCTCTCAGGAGAGGGTATCCTCTCCCGCATACCGGAGCTATCGCCCCCTCCAGGGGATCCCAGGCCACCCCTAGCTGTGGGACCCCCATGGCGAACCTACTCCAGGGACTCAGAAAGAGGAACACTGGGTGCCTGACACCTGGCCTATAGAGAGTTCCGATTCTGAAGAATCAGGCTGCCAGTCAGAGTCCACCTCTGAGTCGTCATCCTCCTCCTCCTCCTCGAAGAGGAGTTGAGCAGCGTGACCTCCTGAGAGGCAACCCCCGAAACATCTCTGATGACGGCACCGGGAACAGTGCCAATGCAGGCCATAATGGCGCCAACAGCTCCCCCGACAGAGGCTATTCGAGGGGTTGGAGAAATCTATGGATGGACTCTCTGAAAGCACCATTTGACTTTTTAGTTAGCGTGATACTCATTTTTTTTTTTTTTTTTTTGCATTATCCCCCCCCCCACCACCAGAACTGATCACTCCTTCCGGCCCCTCAGAGGATCTTCTCAGCCTGGCATTCTCCCGACCCCACCACCCCACACTGCAGCCCGTAGGTACCCCAATGTATCCCTTCATCGGTGGGTCCCTTGCTACGTGAGGATGAGCCTTCCGACCATACTTCACGACCCTGGGTGCTACCGAGAGCGGCTGATGAAGGTCCGGGGCCAAAGCTGGAAATCCGGAGGCCATCACTAATCGGCCCTGCACCATGTTTCCATTTTCTCCCGCTGAGCGATGTGCCGCAGCGTGAGGCAGAGGTGCCAGGCGTCGATCGCTCCTAGCCATCGTGGGTCGGTGTTAGTGCTGCCATACCCCAGCCTCCGCTAGGTCAGCAGAGGCAGACCACATCCCCTCTCCCCGGAGAAGGTGAGCCATCAGTGGACGCCCTTTCTTCTCCCCCGGCCAGCCCTCCAGCGACTGGGTCGTTCCTGAACCCGGAGTCGCGGCGCGCGGAAATCCAACGCTGTGCCCAGGCGGCTCGATACTCATTTTAAGTTGATTCAATTGCCTATTGTGTTTTGTCCGATTTTTATGCGCAATTATTTTGGGGTCTAGAATACCTAACTGACCTCTCAGTTTTAGAATGCAGTCACCTACTCGCGGGAAGTTAGAACGCCGGGATCCGGGAGATATCTCTGGATCGTGGAAGTCACTGGGTCTGTTCTGTATATAGTTGGGCACAAGTTTAAAAGGTGCCAAATAAGTAGGGTAGAAATGTTGTGGTTTACATATGATTGGGAAAAAATAGGTTGGAGTACACCATCATGGAGAAGTCTATTGATCAACAGTATATGGTGGCATAGTTGAACAGTGGGCTGCGTTGGGATATGACGGGAGCAGGGAGAAAATCTGCCAGTCAGAGGTTGCCTTACTTATTACTATGGTTCAATTACATAAGGTTAGAATGATTTACCAGAATGTAAATGGTTTGGGTGGGTCAGTTAAATGAAGAAAGGCACTATCCTATCTTAAAAAATCCCATCCCCAAATTACTGTATATTATTACAAGAAATGCATATGGATTCTGTTGAACATCAAAAGTTGATAAAATTTGGAATGAATACCATGGGGCGAGCTCACATCATTCCGGTAGGCAGAGGGGCGCAGCAATATTGATCCCCAGTTATTCAGCATTCCAACTGGTGAACTCTTATCATAATAAAGAGGACACACTGGCGATGGTCAGAGGAACCTGGTGGTTAGCCTTTACCTCCCCCAGGCACAAGCCTGCAGATGCATCAGGCATTGATGGACAAAATAATACACTTCAGACAGGGGGTTTTGGTAACAGGAGGGGATCTAAATTTATTAATGGATCTAGGAAAGGACAGCTCGAACCCTAATCCACCCCACTTGACAGCAGGCCAAAGACATGGCCAGAAACTAATCAGAGAAATGGGCTTGGTAGACATTAGGAGAAACAAAAACAGGGGTGGTAGACATGACTCTCACTACTCAGCGGCCCACCACACATATTCCCGGATAGATCACTTTATAATCACAGCAGAACATCGGTAACTGGTGCATCAAATCACTATACTCCCTATCTTACTCACAGACCATGACCCACTGTTACTTGAGCTTGACACGTATCAAGAAAGACGTCAGTGGTGCTTTAATAACTCCTTATTAAGAAATTGGAGTTACATAGATTTGATTAAGTGTATCCCTGAGATTTTGGCTCAAAACAAGTCCCCCGAGATTTCCTTGGGGATATTGTGGGATACCCTGAAAGCCATTATAAGGGAAGAACCATTAAGTTCGCAGCTAGGGAAAAGAAGGAAAGAGAACAACAACAGAGACACTTAGAAGGGGAACTTCAAATCTGGCAAAAGGCACATACGCAGGGAGATAAAAATGCTCTACAGAAAGTAAATGATATTAAAGGCAAATTACAAGATATTTTCAACTATAAAACCAAGCAGGTCCTGTTATATATCGAACAGAAATATTATGAGGAAGGGGCAGAAGCCTCTAAGGTACTGGCTTCCAGGCTATGAGTGCAAAAATACAGGGGAATGATTGTGTAACTTAGGCACCCTCAGACGAAACAACTTCTTACTGGTACTAAAGATATTATAGAGGGATTCAGACAATTTTATAGTACCCTCAATTGTCAAGATCCAGAACCAGACGAAGATAAATACGTCATATTCTTTCAGAAGTTGAATCTCCCCCAGTTACCAGAGATACAGAAGGAGCAATTACTTTGGCCAATCACTACACAAGAGATAGGTGGAATTATAAAATCTGCAAAAGCAGGTAAAAGCCCAGGTCAAGACAGGTTAACTCTGGAATTTTATAAAGGCTTCACTAAGGAATTACTCCCCACCCTACAAACAGTATTCAGCGACCTTCAAATTAATCCCCCCCTCAAGGCAGTATGCAAATATATCAGCAATCTTAAAACCAGAAAGGGATCCCCTCAATTGTGAATTGTATAGACCCATTTCGGTACTTAATCAAGATGATAAATTCCATGCTAGAATCCTTGCCCACAGATTAGAGCCCCCTTTTGCCCACCATTATAAATAAAGACCAAGCGGGTTTTGTTCCAACAAGGAAAACAACAGATAATATTAAAATAACTCTTTACTTGTTAGAGAAGGTTGCAGAGAGATCAATCCCCTTCCTGTTATTAAGCATGGATGCCCAAAAGGCTTTCGACCGTGTGTAATGGAAATTTGTATATCGCACTTTAAGCAGATTTGGCTTCCCGCCCAGATTTGTGGAAATGGTGCAGGCTCAATATGCTTCTGCCCAAGCAGTGGTGAAGGCAAATGGGACCTATTCAGAACGCTTTACCTTAGCCAGGGGTACCAGACAGGGTTGTCCCCTATCCCCCCTATTATTTGTTTTGTATGTGAAACCTATAGCAGAAGTGATCCGGGAGAAGAGGGACATAACAGGTTTGAAGGTGGGGGGGATAGAACACAAGACAGCTTTTTACGCAGATGACCTGTTACTTTATTCAACATCCCCAGAGTCATCCCTCCCTAAGCTTTTTACCCTACTACAGATCTTGACAGGTTACAAGCTCTGAGGTTCCTAGATGGAAATACAATCCGGATAGTAAAACCCAAAAGCTTTTCCCTCTAAAATGGAATACCCAGAGTTTCCGGTATCTGGGTGTTAGAATACCCCAGGACCTCTCGAAGTTATATGAAGCAAACTTCCCCCCACTAGTTAAGACACTAAAGAATGATTTACATAGGTGGCAGCACCTTCCTATTCCCCTTATGCAACAAGCTGATTTCATTAAAATGACAGCACTACCGAGGTTTCTTTATCTTTTCCAAAAACTTCCCATCTTACTTCCCTAGGTGAGTTTAGAGATTTGGGATAACATGCTCTCCCAGTATATATGGCATGAGAAGAGACCCAGAAAGGCCTATGCTTTGCTACAGTTAGCCAAATCTAGAGGAGGCCTGGCTCTCCCACATCTTAAAACGTACTATTATGTGTCCCAATTGTCACATGCCATGAACTGGTGGGACTAGACTACAGATATACAATGGAATAGAATAGAACTGGAGGAGCAGTTGGAGGGCATTGAGCAGGTTATGGGATCCCCCTATGCTCTAAAGAAAAGTATGACAGAGAGAATCTGGTCCAGCTTTACCAGAGCTGTGTTGAGTACATGGAACAGGAAACTCAGAGAGCCTGGGATCGTACCCTCGACTATCCCCTTGATTATCCCTATGTATGACCCTCTGTTTCTACCAGCCATAACAGACCGTACCTTTGATCTCTGGAGGAAGAGGGGCTTGAAATACATCTATCAGTGGTATGAACAGGGGACGTTTAGGTCATTTGCCCAATTACAACAAGCTTAACAGTTGAACAAGGGGGACCATGTCCGCTTTCTCCAAATGTGTCATTATATATTGCAACAATGTGGGACTCGGGAGTTTACTCAAACGCATCCTTTAGTTAAATTAATTACTGATACTAAGGCCAGGCAGATGCCAGATCATATCATTTCTACCTTATTTAGCCGACAGAGCATAAAACACTCATTAAATTACAGAAATCATGGGAATCGGATTTAGGAAAGGTGATTTCTGAATCAGACTGGGGACAGATTTGCAAAAACCAGCATAAGGCAACAAGTTCCCACACCTGGAGAGAAGACAGCTGGAAGTACAAGGTGAAATACTTCAAAACACCCCAAATAACTGGGAAGTATGGTGGTGGAAGGGATCTGATTGCTGGAGAGCGTGTGGGGAAACCTAGGCAGATCATATCCATATATTCTGGAATTGTCCAGCGATTCAAGACTTTTGGTCACGCACGGAGGAAGGGCTGATACAACTCTTTCCTGAAATTAGGCAACTCACCCCCAGTCTAGCTCTTCTACATTGGCTTCCTGGGGATATTAAGAATAAACAAACTCAGAAAATGATTACCATTTTGCTTATGGCAGCTAAAAAAGCGATCTCTAGGAAATGGCTTCAGCAGACCTCTCCCAGTGTAAAAGGGTGGGAAGACACTGTACAAGAGATCTATACAATGGAGAAATTCACCACAGTGATGAGCCAGAAGACAGACAGAGTGTCTGGAATTTCTGGAATAAATGGCTTTTGTGGATAATGCAGCATAGGCAAGATAGTGCCCCATGAATGAATATATTTTTATTAGAATGTATGGGTACAATGCTGAAAAAAGCCTGTATGTACGGTAAATTTATTTTGTGATATCAGAGAACCTTTTCCTAGCCAGACCAATGCTCAGTATCTCCCAGTGTAGCCAGCTACTTATTTATTGTAATTTTTCAGTTGTAACTTAATCCTGCTTACTGCAATGTGATCACTGATGTACTCTGACTTTAAAAAAAAAAAAAAGTAATAAAATATGGTTCCTGAAACTAGTGCTGCCCAGACAGCCTGTTAGCGCTCCCGAAAACCTTCCAATATGCCAGTCTGCCCTCTACTCATGGCACCACCTCTCATTTGCATGCATGCCTGGTGTTCTGTTGTGGTCATGGGCTACCACATTTAACCCACACCAACTCTGCCATCGAATGTAGGACTCCACACACTATACAGTGTTCCATTACACAAAGCAGTTAGCCCAACCCAAAGCCTGTTAGCACTGTACTAAGTACTCAAATACTGGGCCACACATATTTTATTTCTCTACAGAGTGAGTAAAATCTGAGCAGGGGGATGTGATACAGAGCCCCTTTTTATGTCACTATACCTCACCTGTGGGATGGAGGAGTACTGTCTTGTTCTACAGTAAGATGGCATTATAGTTTCCCTGTTCATTAAATCCCTGACCTTACTGAAACGAAGTTTGGCATGAACACTATATTAGTTATGGAAATAACTAATTAAATTTGAAAACGAGAAAAACAAAAATTAGCATTGTGCGCATGCAATGTTGGGCAGCTCTGAAACATGTAACTATTACCTCATGACTGATTGATTCAGTGATGAAGAGGCAGTTATTTTTAGATGATAAGAATGATCTGCAGGGTATTAAATAACTGGTATAGCAGAGCAAAACGGTACACAAACCAGGGGGTCATGCTAACCATTTCCAAAGTTGTGTAGCAGTAGACTGCTAACCATTTTTTTGAGTGGGTCTGTGGCACAGTAGGCAACATGAATAAATCTATAATACCTTTTTTTTTTTTATTCTGCTAACCAGTCTTTGCCAAGTGCTATGCATTTTCACAACTGATCAGCACTTTCACGCATAACGCTGCTAATCAGTTTTTTCGGCTTATTTAATATCCTGGTCTGAATACACAGAAGATTTTCTAATAATAGGAAACAGGAAAGTTCAAACCTCCCCCCACAAAACATGGCAGGTAGTAGGGTAAACACTGAGGTACAGAGCTTGACAGAGGGTAGGACAGGGTAAATGGAAAAATAGACAAGGGCAATAAGAGCAGGGATGGGGTAAAAAAGGATAAAGCCAACATTAAATGGAGGGCAATGAGTACCAATGACCGTAGTCTGCGAAACAAGCTTCCAGAGTTAGTAGCCCTGATGGAAGAGGAACACTTGGATATTGTGGCAGTCACAGAAACATGGTACACAGAGAACTATGACTGGGATGTCAACATACCAGGGTACACAATTACAGAAGGGGCAGGGAGGGTAAAAGAGGAGGTGGAGTAGCTCTCTACATAAGGGAAGGGATCAAAGCTACAGAACTAAAAAGTAAAGGGGGTGGACAAGAGGCACTCTGGGTCACCTTGGAGACAAGGAATGGCATCACAATCCACACAGGGGTTGTATACAGACCCCCGTCTCAAGGGGAGGAAATGGACAAGAAAATGATAGAGGGCATTCTCAAAATGGCTGAAAAAGGGGAGATACTGTTGATGGGAGACCTGAATATTCCAGATGTTAACTGGGCGACATGGACTGCAGCCACATCCAAGAGCAGGGTCATTCTCGATGCCCTACTGGGGGCATGCCTTAGACAGCTAGTGGTGGAATCCACTCGGGAGGGAGCAATATTAGACCTGGTACTCTCAAATGGAGAGAGGATCACAAATTTAGAATTTCAGTAGACATCTGGGAACAAGCGAACACTGCACAGTGTGCTTCACAATAAACACAACCATGGAGACAAGCCATACAAAGACAAGGATACTGGACTTTAGAAGGGCTGACTTTGGAATAATGGGTGAATACCTGAGGAATACATTAGCAAATGGCCAGAAAGGAGGGGTGGAAGAACAATGGAGAAAAATCAAAACTGCCATCACGGAGGCAACAAGCCTTTGTGAGAAACAAATAAAGAAAACAAAGCAGAATAAAAAACCACTATGGTTCTCAAAAGAGGTGTCAGGGAAGGTTAAGGAGAAAAACGCTGCATTCAGAAAGTATAAGGAATCACAGAAGGAGCATGACAGGGAACTGTATCAATTAAAGCAGAAAGAAGTGGGGAAGGCAGTCAGAAAAGCAAAGGCCCAAACTGAGGAAAAGATAGCCAACTCAGTTAAGAAGGGGGATAAAACCTTTTATAGGTACATCAGGGAGCACAGAAAGGTTAAGGGAGGGATAGTGAAAATTAATAAAGGAGAGGGGAGGTGGGCAGAGGGAGACAGTGAAAAGGCAGAGATACTGAATGAATACTTTTGCTCAGTATTCACAAAAGAGGAGGAGGAGGAGGAGGAGTTACCTATGTAACCCCTAGATGGCGCTATCCCAGGGGCTACTACCCCTGCCTGATTTTCCACTAACAGGTTGAGGGGCCTGGATCCAATGGCGGGTGCCTCCACCCAGAGGTCAGGGTTTGCAATAGTTAAACTAACTTGGTCACAGCCCTCTGGGACACTGCAACCCCCTTTCTTCCCACTAGTGGCCCACACAATATATCAGAATTACCTTCACAGTATACACTTACCCCCAGGTCTGGTTCCGCACTGGGACCTCCTGTGAAATGAGATACAGTGCAACAATCACAGTACAGTACTTTAACATAGACAAATACCTCAGGCAGTATAACTTTGCTGAAACAAGCAGCTCTGATTTATTTAGGGGATATAACAAGGACAGGGAAATCAGGTTAATTAGCTTATCACTCTAATAATCTACCTATGGCTCTGTGCACAGGCCTATCCCTATCAGTTACTGTCCCTGGGTACCCAAGCCCTAGTGGCTAGTCCAAACCGTGGCAGCTGGTAGGGGCCCTTTCACACAGAGAAAAGGAGAATTAAACAGTCAGCAGTACAGTAATTCCATTTGGATTTAATGTGGCAATTCAACAGGAGCGACCCTGAATTAGTACTCACGACCTCCAAATAAGATAGGGTCCTTCAATGTCAGCAGGGCTCACTTGAGGTACACAAACCTCTTCACACATCCATATAAAAGAAAGCACTATACCAGGCAGGCTGCATCTGTATCCCGATCGCAATTACTGCACAATACCCGGGAGAACACACAGCAGATTCAGTTCCTGACAGACCGAGTGCAATTTTCAGCAATTCTTCCAGTCTTCTACAGGGTGAGCCTGTTTTCTACTCTTCAGAGATTCTTTGATTCTTTTCACAGGACGGATTCAGTCCTAACAAGCTGCAGACCGGAACTCTGGGCCTTACACACGTTTTTTGACTAAAACTGCACACTGAAAAAGCACAGGGCTCCTTCCTTCTTCACTGCCAAAGCTCAACTGAAACTCCAACCGACAAAAACGGCACTTCCTTTGAGTTCCTCCCAGTTCTTGACTGGATTGGCTGTCACTCACAATAGACTGCTGCTGTTGGTCCAAAAGGCACTGAAGTCTAAACTACATCTCCCAGAGTCACTGCCCATACAATCCTCTTGTGGCTGGCTCAGATTATGAGTCCAAGTTCTGATTCGTCAGGCACCATTTTAGAGCTAGCTTACCCACACTGATTGGTCCAGTTCAGCAGTTCAAAACTAGACTGGGGAACTAGCAGACACTGTTCTGACTGCAAAAGAAAGCAGGTTAGACAAACTGTAATTTCATTATTACTGTAAATGATTTCTGGCAAACAGTTACATCTTTCAGATAGGTTCCCTTGCACTCTAGTGACTGCAAAATGGTGAATTGGCAGCAGCTTGAGTGGTACTCAATCAAAGAAACACACAGTCCCCCATACAAACTAATTATGTCTGCAAGCAGACAGCTCTTAAAGAGACAGTACCAGAGGTTCTAAAAACACTCACTGATAAATGGCTTAAATGCCAAACACCATTCAGGCTTGGAGCATTCAAGCAAGCTCCTGGAAGTCTTTTGGGAACCCCCATTTGCAGGGGGGTTACACCTAAACCAAACAATAGAAGCACTCTGGGTAGTGGGGTTGACACCAGTCCATTTACAGAAGAAAGAGTCCTGAAAGAACTCCTAAAACTCAAGGTGGACAAAGCAATGAGGCCTGGCGGAATTCACCCTAGAATCCTAAAAGAACTAAGGGAGGACTTAGTGACACCACTGACCACATTTTTTAACAAATCATGGGAGGATGGGATGCTACCTGAGGACTGGAGGAGGGCAGATGTGATTCCCCTTCACAAAAGTGGGAGCAAGGCAGAAGCAGGAAACTACAGACCTGTTAGTTTGACCTCAGTGGTGGGGAAAATGATGGAATCACTTCTGAAAGAAATAATTGTTCAGTACCTAGAGGCCAGCGGGCACAGGACCCAAAGCAGCATGGATTCACAGCAGGAAGGTCATGTCAGACAAATCTAATCGATTTCTTTGACTGGGTGACCAAATTAATAGACCAGGGAGGGGCTGTGGATATGGCCTACCTAGACACTTAGCAAGGCATTTGACACAGTCCGCACAAAGATTAATAATCAAGTTAGCCAGCCTGGGAGTGGGTCCCAGGGTGGTAGCCTGGGTAGCAAACTGGCTGCACAACAGGACACAGAAGGTAATAGTGAATGGAACACATTCTGAAGAAAGGGGGAGTTACTAGTGGAGTACCTCAGGGCTCAGTACTGGGTCCAGTCCTCTTTAACATCTTTATAGGTGACATTGCAGAGGGTCTGGAAGGAAATGTATGCCTCTTTGCAGATGACACAAAGATCTGTAACAGGGCTGATACACAAGGAGGGGTGGAAAGGATGAGAAGAGACTTGGCAAGGTTGGAGGAATGGTCAGACATATGGCAACTTAGGTTCAATGCAAAGAAGTGCAAAGTAATGCACCTGGGAAATAAAAATCCAGGAGAAGAGTACACAATAGCAGGGGAGGTACTAACAACAACAATAATGGAAAGGGATCTGGGTGTAGTCATATCACATGACCTAAAGGTGGGTAAGCAATGTGAGAAGTCAGTAAGGAGAGCCAGGGGGATACTGGGATGCATAAGGAGAGGCATCACCAGTAGAAAAAGGGAAGTGGTTATCCCTCTGTACAGACAGTTGGTGAGACCCCATCTGGAGTACTACGTGTAGTTTTGGAGACCTCATCTACGCAAGGACATAGACAGGATGGAAGCAGTCCAGAGGAGGGCAACTAAAATGGTGCAGGGTCTACATCACAAACCGTATGAAGAGAGATTGAGAGAGCTTAATATGTATACCCTTGATGAAAGGAGGGACAGGGGGGACATGACAGAAATTTTTAAGTACCTCAAGGGAATCAACAAAGTCCAGCAGGGTAGCATCTTTCAGAAAAAGAGATGTGTAAGAACAAGGGGGCACAATTTAAAGTTAGAGGGTAATGTGAGGAAATTCTTTTTCATGGAGAGAGTGGTGGACGCATGGAACCGCCTTCCTGTAGAGGTTGTGGGGTCTAAAACAGTGGGGGAATTCAAACATGCATGGGACAGACATAAGGCAATTATAGTGGAGGGTTGCAGGAAGTAGGCTGTTGGTTAACTAGAATCTGCAGCTTATCCAATAGGTAGGGGAAATGGGCAGACTGGGTGGGCCAAGTGGTCCTTATCTGCCGTAAAAGTCTATGTTTCTACGTTTCTAAGGATGGACTGTAATTTAGAGACAAACACATTCTAATTAGAGAAACAAAAATACAATGGTCTGGGACACAGTGGAGCTGAGAAAATACTGAATTATCTTAAAGAGCACCTTTCCTGCTCTTTTTAACATAGCCTCTAAAAAGCATGAAGGACCCTTACCTGCCTGCAAGTCAAATGGTCCTAAAAGCAGCATTTTTATATTCCCCCATTTCAGAAGGGACAGTATTTTGGCTCCGAGCTGAGCCACTGATCCCTTTCTACTTCCTGATACCGCGATCCGCCCACTTTTTGATGTCATTCTATGGAGAGCGCGGTAGCGCACTCCACAGACATGAATGGGGCTAATTTTTAAAATCCATTTTTCATACTGCAGATGGGCATCGCAAACAAATCATGGGCACGGCTCAACTAACATCGTTACTTACATTAGCAGTGCCCATGATTTGCTCCTGAAGAGTTCATTTATTCCTGCTGCTTTCTCCCTACCTGAAGTCACAAAGCAGTGCTTGTGACCTCACAGTTACTCCCATGGCAACGGATTGTGATGTCACAATAGAGGATTATGACTTAAAGTAGGGAGTAAGTTATAGAGGCAAATGAACTAAGGAACAACGATCATATATTCATACACAATTCTTTAGTAATAAATTATGAGGAGGGGAAATATATAAAATATAAATGGAATGCAAGCAGAATTGTACCTAATTGTCATTTTTTTTTAAGTTTTAAACAAAGCATTGACAGATTTAATTTGCTAACAAATGTGCTCTCAAACAAATTTAAAATCCATGAAGTGATGAATGATTAACCAGATCTGTAGGCAATGCATTGACAGTGGATGGGGCTTAAAAAACCAAAGATCTCTGCCCCTAATTAGCACACATAGATGATATTTCAGAGTGTTCTAAGAAAAGCACAGTTACCTAAGAACTTACCCTAACAGAAGATCTTCGAGAGAAGCTCTTGCAGCAGGCCACACTGGTAGGACTAAGCCATCAGGTGTCAGAACAATGTGAAAAACGTCTAGCTAGCAGTCTACCACAGGGAACTGCCCACCGCCGATGTCAGCCTATCCTGCAAAGGTGGGCGATCCCATGCACCCTCCTCGGTTCTCCCACCAGAGACACCGAATGGGCAGCGAATGGAGAACTGAGGATGTTCCCGAGAACAAAAAGAAAAGGCAGAAGTTTTGCAAGAGAAAAAAAGAGCAGCAGGCAAAACGATGGAGGGAAAGCAGGGCCTGCTGCAAGAGCTTCTCTCAAAGATCTACTGTTGCGGTAAGTTCTTATATAACTGTACTATCCTACTTTGAGGAAGGCTCTTGCAGCAGGCCACACTGGTAGGACCAAGTCCCAAGCAGTGCCGGGTATCATCAGGAAAGGAACACCGGAAGGAGGACAGATCAGGAGCCAAGAGCTCAGGAGAGAAGGCCCTGAAGTACTGCTAGGCTGAAATTGGCCCTGGGTCTAGAGGCGATGTCCAGACTGTAATGCTTGGTAAAGGTGTGGACAGAACTCCACGTGGCAGCTGCACAAATGTCTGCAGCAGACACATTTCTGAAAGAAGCCATTGAGGCGTCCTTACTCCTGGTAGAATGATCCTTGACCACTCCAGGAAGGAGCTTGTTGTATTCGCGGTAGCAATAAACAATGCACGTCACTAACCACTTAGACAAACACTGTTTGGAAATGGGAGCGCCATTTCTCTTGGCAGTGAACAAAAAGTACAGTTACGTAAGAACTTACCGTAACAGTAGATCTTCGAGAACAGCTCTTGCAGCAGGTTACACCATTAGGACTGAAGCGGGCACGCATCAGGACCCGACGGAAAAAGTCTAGCTAGCTATCTTCAGCGGGGACCGCCCCCAACATCAGTCCCGCCTCCAACGTCAGGCGTAGTACATAAGGGGGCGGTCCCACCAGATTCCCCAGTTCTCCCGCCGGAGACTTCCGCCTGCAGGCTGACATCGAAATGGGAGACCGAGGATCCACCGTCAGAAGACAAACAGGAAAAAATTCCTGTTAACAAAGGCTTAAGCCATGCCTCCTCCAAGGGGGAAGGTACCTGCTGCAAGAGCTGTTCTCGAAGATCTACTGTTACGGTAAGTTCTTACGTAACTGTACTATCTTACTTCGAGACACAGCTCTTGCAGCAGGTTCTACCATTAGGACTGATTCCCAAGCAATAGTGCTTGCAAACACTCTGGGAGGAGGAAATAATAAAGAATGTTCCAGGTCCTGAATCTAGGACAGGAGACCCTGTAGCACTGCCAGGCCAAAGCCTGCTCTTCGCCGTGAAGCGATGTCCAGACTATAATGCCTGATAAAGGTATGAACAGAGCACCAAGTGGCTGCAGCACAAATGGCAGAAGTGGAGACATTTCGAAGTGCTGCAAAAGATGTGGCCACGCCCCTAGTGGAATGACCCCGGACTGCTCCTGGGAGGGGCTTTCGTTTGATATCGTAACAGTAGAGATGCACTGGACAAGCCAGCGAGACAGGGCTGTTTGGATACTGGTTGGCCTTCATCCTTCGGTAAGGAGAAGAAAAGAAAGCTGCTCCAAGCGCAAGCTGCTAGTTCTGCTCAGGTAGTACCTCAAGCTGCGGTGAACATCCAGGGTGTGAAGCAGCGCCTCTCCTCTGTTAGAGTAATTACAAAGTAGACCGGCAGGTCAATATCCTGGTTGAGAGTGAGTGTGGAAACCACCTTAGGCAAGAATTTAGGATTCGTCCTCAGGGATACTCTGTCCCGGTGGAAAATTAGATAGGGCTCTTTGCACATGAGAGCCTGAAGCTCAGAAACTCTTCTCGCTGATGTAACAGCAACCAAAAATAACATCTTCCATGACAGAAAACGCAGCTCGCAATCTGCGGCAGGTTCAAAGGGGGCGTGAGTTGCTCCAGGACAAAAAGCAAGTCCCAAGGAGGCACTGGGTCCTTAATGGGTGGCTTAAGGTGTAACACCCCTCTTAAGAATTCTCGACAGGCATCTAATTGTGCTACTGTGCGCTGTCCCATCGGGAGGTGATAAGCTGAAATGGCACAGAGGTGCACTTTAATCGAGGAGTAGGTGAGACCCGAACAGAAAAGGGAGAGCAGGTACTCTAACACCGCTTTCACCGGACAACCGAAAGGGGAAAGGCCGCGTGCTTGCGACCAAAGATAGAAACGTCACCATTTCATGGCATCGTGCATGCGTTGCCAGCTTTCTGGCTGCAGAAAGGACTCCGTGAACCTCTCTGGAGACCCGTGACGCAAGATGGCTATCTCTAGGAGAGCGTGCAGGTTCACTGAGCGTAAGTCCGGTGGACCAGTGAACCTTCTTCTGAGACAAGAGGTGGGAGCTGAATGGCAACGGGAGCGGAGGTTCCCGGGACAGTTGAATTAGCAAAGGGAACCAGATCTGCCTGGGCCAGAATGCGGCCACCAAGATCATTGTTGCATGCTCCCTGCACAGTTTGAGAAGAACTCTCTGGATCAACGGGAAGGGAGGGAAAGCGTAGAGGAATCTGTCCGCCCAGGAGAAGGACAACGCGTCTTGCCAGAAAACACCAGGCCCTGGATCTAGCGAGCAAAAATTGGGCAGTTTTGCATTGGATGGGGAGGCGAACAAGTCCAATTCTGGAGTTCCCCATCGAAGAAACAGATCCTCTGCTACCTCCTGGAGAAGTTCCCACTCGTGGACTCTGGCCTGGGAGCGACTCAGGCCGTCTGCAATCGTGTTGTCCACCCCGGGAACATGTACTGTGATCAGGTTCGCGCCGTGTCGGATTACCCAATCCCACACCCTCATGGCCTCCCTGCAAAGGGGGTAAGAGTGTGCGCCTCCTTATTTGTTGAGGTAATACATCACCGCCGTGTTGTCTGTCTGAAGCAGGAGAGTACTCGGCAGGATTTCTGACTGAAAGGCCTGCAGGGCATAAAGGACAGCCCTCATCTCTAGGACGTTGATATGGAGGTGGGCCTCCAGAGGGGTCCACGTACCCTGGGACTTCACCCCGTCCAGGTGTGCTCCCCACCCTAGGCCTGAGGCGTCTGTAGTGAGGATTACCTCCGGGGACGGCGCTATGAACGGGACGCCCATAGAGAGTGTCCCTGGATCTAGCCACCACTGCCAGTCTCGAATAGCGGTATTCGTGATTCTGACCGGATGCTGCATCTGGTCTTGCCTTTGGTCCCATTGCACCTTGAGCATCCACTGAGTTACCCGCATGTGGAGCCTTGCGAAAGGGACAGTAGGAATGGCCGCAGCCATGTGTCTGAGCAAGCGAAGGACCGACCTGGCTGGGGCGGTCTTGTTCGACGAAAGCTCCCTGATGAGGGATCTGATGCGCTCTGCTCTGTCGTCTGGAAGAAATGCTCTTCCCTGAATGGTGTCCAGTACTGCGCCTATGAACTGCAGTTTCTGCAACGGTACCAGAAGAGACTTCTCGTGGTTGACTAGGATACCCAGAGATCGAAACAGGTCCTGGGTGCTCTGGATCGCCCGTAACAACGCCTCTCTGGAGGCAGCCATGAGAAGCCAATCATCCAGGTACGGGAACACATAATGGCCCTGTCTCCTTAGAGACGCTGCCACGACTGCCATGCATTTGGTAAAGACCCTGAGTGCCGATGACAGCCCAAATGGAAGGGCTCGGAACTGAAGATGATGGCCGAGAAACTCGAAGCGCAGGAACCTCTTGTGCGCTTGAGCTATAGAGATGTGCAGGTAAGCGTCCTGAATATCTAGAGACGCCAAAAAGGCGTCTTGCTTCAGCATGGGGATAAGACCCGGAAGAGTTACCATGCGGAATCTTTTGTAGGCGACTGACAAATTGAGGTTGCTGAGGTCCAGAATTGGACGGAGGTCCCCTGTTTTCTTTGGAACCAGGAAGAAGTGGGAATAGTATCCGTGTCCTCTCTGGTTCTCTAGGACGTACTCTATCGCTCCCTTTTGCAGGAGTGCGAGCACCTCTTGTCTGATCAATGACTTGTGCTGACCCGGGTACCAAGAGAGCAACGGAGGCCTCGACGGTGGCTTTTCCGCGAATTCTATAAAGTGGCCTCTTCTGACCAACTGTAGAACCCACCTGTCGGTGGTTATAGTCTGCCATCCCGGCAGGAAATTCCCAATGCGACCCCCGACCATGATGTCCCGTTGATCCTGAGGGGCGGGGGCCGGGAAGGAGTCAGGCTGTGGTGGCTGAGGGTCCCGCTGGCTGGACCGGCTTAGGAGCACACTGGCTCCGACCTGCGGGTTGTTTTCCCTGGGCTTTGCGAAAACCGGAGCCCCTCTGCTGTGGAACAGGGTGGGACTGTTGTCTCTGCGTCCATCCACAAAATCGCCTTTGGTTCCTACGAAAGGAACTAAGCTTGGGTCGGTACATGGCCTGAACCGACCTCACTGCCTTCCCGGCCTCTTGGAGTTTGGTAATAATCTTCTCTGAGGGTTTACCAAACAAAACTTCTCCCTCGAATGGGGCGTCCATGATGTTTTTCTGGACGTCCGGGTTAAAACCGGAGACACGGAGCCAAGAGTGCCTCCGGAAGCATACGCCTGAAGCTGCTGCTCGGGCCGTGGAGTCGTACGCAGCTCGTAGCACCCGGGTTCCCACGTCCGAACCCATATGGAGGAGCTGTAACATCTCCTCCTTCTGCTCACCTTCCGGCAATTTCTCAGCAGCATCCAGACCCTGCTCCCACAGGGCATTTTGGAACTGCACCATGTGGGTCAAATAATTCAGGGATCTGATGGCGCAGGTAGCGGAAGCATACGTGCACCTACCCATGGAGTCCAGCTGCTTGGACTCTGGGTCCGGTGGCAGGGTGCTCAGATGTTGTGGTCTCTGGGACCGGTCATGAGAGGCTGTTATGACCAGAGAGTCGGCCTGAGGATGCTGGGTCAAGTACTGGTCTTCTCTTGGAGCCTTGTACAAGCGGTCAGCTTTCTTCGGCATCGCCGGGAGCGAACATGGACGCCTCCACGCTGCCTTGGTGACGTCCACGAAAGTGTCTACCAAGGGTGGCACCACCACAGGCTTGGGGTCCTTCTGCCGAAGATACTTCGCAGGCGCAGCCTTTCGGGATCCAACTCTTCCGCATCCCATCCCATGTTCTCCTGGATGTGTCTCATGATATCCGAGAACGAAGGGTCATCCGGAGGAGACTTTGGCAGCTCACGTGGGTCCGGAGAAGGGATGGAGAGGGGAGATGGGGATCTGGATGTAGAAAACTCTGATCCCGTGTCCTCCGTCGAAGGCGAACAGCGGCGTCTTCTGGGTCTCTTGGGACTGGGTGACCTAGAAGAGGATCTGGACGGAGGTCTCCTTTTATCGAGTCTCCCCCTTGAGGGGTCCTGGGCTCCCGGGGAGGAGGTAACCGCCTGCAGACCCAGACGGAGACGGAGGCGCAGGAACCGGAGGAGCAACCGGTGTAGGAGGAGGAGGAGGAGGAAGCGGAGGTGGAGTGGGGACCATGTCCTTTTTGATGGTATCCTACCAGTAAGTAAAAAGCTCCTTCACCTCTGAAAAGGAAAGACCCGACGATGGTCCGGGCGCCGGTGGACGGTTGTCGGGCCCCGGCGTCGGCTCCACAGGGGGCTCGGGTTGCGGCGAGGGTTCCCTGGGAGTCTCAACAGGACCGGGGTCGCCAGTCTGGTCCTCGGGCTGGGTTAACTCCTCCTCAGTGATGGTCTCCTGACCGACGTCGGTCGGAGGCGTCGGGGTCCTCTTCTCAACTGGAGTGGGCGCTGGTCCCCCTACCGGCGTCCGGTGATAAGTAGGCCTGGCCGGCGATGGCCTTCTGGCAGACGACGGCTCTGGGGACTCGTGGTGAGAGGCCGACGTCGGACGAACCGGCGTCGGGTCCTGCGGCCTCTTGAGTGAGGTGAGCTCCTTGGTTTTCCGAGGAGGCAAGGAAGCAGACCTGACGTCAGGTTCATAATGGCGGGAACCTGACTTGTGGTGATGGTGGCGATCCCCCGACTTATCCAGGGCCTTGGAGGACGAGGAAGGCCTGGGAGTCTTGGCCTGAGAAGAGGAAGAAGATTTTCTCACCGCAGCGGAGGGAGGCTGAGAGCTAGCCTGGGAAGGAGAGCGGTCGGACCTGGAGCCAGAGCTGCGCGAGTCGGAGGCCCTACAAGGGGACCTGGAAGGGGCCTTCTCTCTGTGCTTCTCAGCATGCTTGCGGGCCTTCTTCGATGAATCCCCCTTGGAAGCCATGGACTTGAGTTGCTCCTCCAACAGGAACGCCTGTAGGGCCTTCTGGCGACGGATCCGGGTTCTGCTGTTGAAACCCTGGCAAAAAGAGCAGGACCGGGTGTCGTGGTCTGGGCCTAGGCACCAGACACAGGCCGAGTGCGGATCCTTAAATGGGATCTGCTTCCCACAGGCACACTTCGAGGAGTGACCGGAGGTTGGGGAGGACATCAGAGAAAACTGAACTCGGAGAACAAATTTCCCGTAGGAAAGCACTTTACCACGCGTCGCGCGCTAGAAACCGAACCGAAGGGTCGAGACATGCAAGTCGACGGCGGGAAAGAACTGGGGAATCTGGCGGGACCGCCCCCTTATGTACTCTACGCTTGACGTCGGAGGCGGGACCTACGCCGGGGGCGGTCCCCGCTGAAGATAGCTAGCTAGAATTTTTCCGTGGGGTCCTGCCGCCTGCCAGCTTCAGTCCTAATGGTGTAACCTGCTGCAAGAGCTGTGTCACGAAGTAAGATCAAACAACTGCTCAGATTTCCGCAAAGGCTTGGTGCGGTTTGTATAGTATCACAAAATCCTACGTACATCCAAAGTATGGAGCAAGGCCTCCCCCTGATTAGAATACTCAGAAAAATAAAAAGGAAGGTGGATGGAGAGATTCAAAGTAAACTCCGACACCACCTTGGGTAAAAACTTAGGATCAGTACGCAAAGACACCCTGTCTCTGTGAAAAAACAAATAAGGCTCCTTACACATAAGGGTCTAGAGCTTAGAAATCCTCCGAGCAGAAGTAACAGCAACTAAAAAGAGCACTTTCCACAACAGGAAGTGCAGCTTGCAATTCGCGGCCAGTTCAAAAGGAGGTAAAGTGAGTTTGTCCAACATAAAGTTAAGGTCCCATGGAGGGATCAGGTCATGAATGGGAGGTTTCAAATGCAAAATGCCCTGCAAAAAGGTATGTGACACTTCGAGCTGGGCAACAGCTTTACCCTTGATAGTTGCATGGTACACAGAGATGGTGGAAAGGTGCATCTTGAGGGAAGAGTACTCCAAGCCGGAGTCCGAAAGGGAAAGAAGGTACTCCAATACCCAATCCAATAGGCAAGTGAAAGGGTTCAAATGACAAGTAGCAGCCCAAAGGGTGAAACACTTCCATTTCATGGTGCAAGTGGCCCTGGTGGAGGGTTTCCTAGCAGCCACCAGGACATCTGTGATCCAAGAGGACACACCAAAGCGGGCAACAGTTAGGTCCATAGGAGCCACGCATGGAGATGCAGGTACGTAAGGTCCAGATGGGTGCCTCAGGCCTGGGAGAGCAAGCCGGTGCACAGGGGCAGGGGCACCAGAGGTTCCATCCCCAGCTGCTGTAGCAAGAGAAATGAAATCTGACACATCCAGAAGGGGGCTATGAGAATCATCTCCGCCCCTTCCAACTGAAGCTTGACCAGAAAGGACCCTCTGCAGAAGCGGGAAGGGAGGAAAGGGTTAGAGAAACCTCCCCTTCCAGGAGAAGGACAATGAGTCTCGCCAGAAAACTCCAGGTCCGGGATCGAGCGAGTAGTAAAGTGGCAGTTTTGTATTGAGTGGGGATGCAAAGAGGCCCAACTCTGGACAACCCCACCTGTCGAAGAGATCTTCGACCACCGAGGTTAGAAGCTCCCTCTCATGACCCTTCGACCCAAAGTGGCTGAGAGTGTTGGCCAAGACGTTTTGGACACCGGGAACATATATGGCTGAGAGCTCCAGACAGTGCTTGATATCCTAATACCAGATTGTCATCACCTCCCGAAACAGGGGGCAAGAATGGGTCCCTCACCCTGCTTGTTGATGTAATACACCACACATGCTGTCCATCTGCACCAGCAGTGGACCGGGGAAGAGATGAGTCTGAAAGGCCTGCAGAGCATAAAGGACCGCCTGCATCGCCAGGACACTGATATAGAGACCCTGTTCTACGTCCGTCCATGTACCCTGGGTCTGGTGATTGGCCAGATGAACATGCCATCCCAGGCTGGATGTGTCTGTCGTGAGAATCTGATGAGGGGTTGAGAGCTGAAAGGAGACTCCCCAAAGAAGGTTGGTCGGATCCAGCCATCACGACAGAACTCTCCGGACTGGGTCAGAGAAAAGGACCAACTGGTCCAGATCGTCCATGCGTTGGTCCCACTGGACCTTCAAGGTCCACTGGGGAACCCGCATTGGTAGGCGGGCCAGGGAAACCAAGGGTACAGCTGCAGCCAATGGCCATAAGGTGCAGGAACACCCTGGCGGGGACCTGTTGACCGACAAAAAAAAAAACAGACAGGCCTGCTCCATCAGTCACTCCACTCTGTCCTTGAGCAAAAAGGCCTTACCCTGGCTGGTGTCCAGGACTGCCCTATGTACTGAAGTCACTGGCAAGGGGAGAGGCAGGACTTTGGTAGATTGACAGTGACCCCCTAAGGCCTGAAAAAGACGGAATGTATATTCCGAAGTCTGAACCAGGCGATCCCTGGAGGGGGCTACTAGCAGTCAATCATCCAGGTACAGGAACACATAGAAGCCCTGCCTCTGCACAGCAGCTGTCACTACTGCCAGTCACTTGGTAAATACCCCGGGGGGGTGGGGGGAGGCCAAAAGGGAAAGCCCGGAATTGAAAATGGGCTCTACAAAAGTGGAAGTGGAGGAAGCGATGATGGGCAGGGAAGATTTGGATGTGCAGGTAAGCATCCTGCATGTCCAGAGAGCACAGCCAATCCCCCTGGTGCAAAAAGGGTAACAGCCCCTGGAGAGTGACCATCCAGAAGCACTTGTACTCCATGTACAGATTCAGATGGCTCAGGTCCAGGATGGGTTAAAGATCCCCTGTCTTTCTGGGGATGAGGAAGAAGTGGGAGTAAAACCCCCTTCCTCACTGAGACGAAAAGACGGGCTCTATGGTTCTTCTTTGGAGGAGAGCCTGAATTTCCTCCAAAACAAGAGACAGTTGGGTGGGAGGGTGAGTGGAGTTTGCTGGGGGATTTTCTGGAGACCACTCTAGAAACTCCAGTGTGTGACAGTGCTGATCTGAAGCACCCAGTTGTCCACGGTTACCCCTCCGCCACCCTTCTAGGTGGAGGAAGAGCCAACCACCAACTGCCTGCCTTGGATCCCCAGCTTGGGGGGGGGGGGGTTGGCTAAAGTGTCAGGAGGTGGGGTGAGTGTTGGCAGGAGCCTGTGGGGCTCTGGTGGCAGCAGCTGCTGGGGCTTCTGTGGCCTTATGCTTGAGATGGCCCTTGGCAGGCTGCTTCCGAGATTGCTTACCAGAGGACCTACGAAAGGACTGACGTTGGTCCACTCTAGGCTGAGTGTGATAGAGTGAATGGACTGACTTGAGAGTCCGCCTTGACTCCTGAAGGGTGGAAATGATGTCCTGGACATTCCTCCAGAAAAAGACCAAACCCCGTAGGGGGATGTCCAAAATGTTTGACTGTATGTCTGGGGCAAAGCTGGACATCTGGAGCCAAGAATGGTGCCAGAAGCAGACCCAGGCAGCTGCCCCCTGCCCAGAAGCATCCACAGGATCATTATCAACCCTGAGGACATGCCTGCCTACGTGCAAGCCCAATTTCAGAAGCTGGGCAAGCTGCGCCTCAGTGGGGTCTTCTTCCAAGTCTGTACCAAGTCCCCTGGAATCATCCCACAGCACACTGTGATATTGGACCATGTTGGCAAGATAATTCAGGGACAAGATAGCCAGGGTAGTAGAGGTGAACACGTTTGCCCAAGTGGTCCAGCTACCTGGACTCCCGATCCGGGGGTAGGGCACTAAGGTGCTTGGACTTTTTGGTATGGTCATGTACCTCATTGATAACCATGGAATCTGCTTTAGGGTAGCCCACTAAAAAGGGTTTGCCAACTGGGACATGATAAAGATGGTCTGCCTTCTTGGGCAAAGGAGAGGAGGTGGATGGGTGACTCCATGCTGCCCTTGTGACATCCTCATAGGAGTCAATCAAAGGGGGCACCACCACGGGGAGGGCATCTTACTGCTTGAGATAAATTGCCAGGTGTTGTCTCTCAGGATCTTGCTCCTCCATCTCCCAGCACATAATGGACTGGATGTGCCGCATGACATCCATAAAAGTTGGATCGCCAAAGGGGGCGGGGGGACTATGGAACCTCCTTGGATGAGGATTCCCCCAGTGAAGAGGAAGACGCCGAAGAATCCAATTCATCCTCAACAGTCTCACTATCTAGGGCCGACGCCGAGTCGAATCCCAGAGGACCCCAATGTGTAGGGATCGCTACGTCCAGCCCAGCCCAGATCATGGGGTAGTGGGTCTTGGGGAGGATGGAGTGGAGATGCCAGAGGTGGCCCTTGAGGGGCGGGGGTCTGCCTATGAACAAAGGAGCACCATGCTGAGAACAGGGCATTATAATCCACTGGGGGAGGGAGTTTATACACCAGTGGATAAGGATAAGAAGGCACCATGCAAGGGTACGACGGCGGGGCCGGCATAGGGTACCCAGGCGAAGGCCCGCTCTGTGTCGGGTGAGGGTCCGGCATCGGTCCAAAGGGTGTTGGCTATGGCACAGGTTGTGGCAGGGACAGTGACAGAGTTGGGGCCCACAGGCTGGGGCTGCAGCAACACTGGCGGCGGCCCAGCAGGCATAGACCTGGAATGCCTGGGAGAAGGATCTGCTGGCGCCAGCTGAGCTGGAGAAGCTGGCACCTGAGGGGATGAAGACCCCTGAGGCAAAGGCAAAGGTGATGCAGGAGAGGAGGAAACAGTGGTAGCCTACTGAGGGCATTGCCTAGAAGGGATGACGTCAGTCTTAGAAGCTGGAACCAACGAAGGCAGCACCGTGGCCGGATGGCGATGGTGAAGAAATGGATGCCTAAGGAACGAATGCCAGCCAAGCCACCTGCCTGAGAGCCTGAAGATAAGGGCCTGAGAAGCAAGAGTTGAAGTCCCTTGCCCCAAAGGGCTACCACCCAAGATAGCAATAAGAGTGGGCGGTGCAGCCGCTGGGATCCCAGAGGAAGAGAGGGCTGGCGGGGATGTGGGGCGACCGCAAGTGGGAAGCTGACCCTTCCTGTACCCAGTGTTTGTCCTTCTGCTTGTGCTTCCCAGATTTTTCCTCTGAGAAGAAGAAGAGGCCCTGGTGGACTGTGCCGGTGAGGCCAAAGAGCTCCTGGCCTGCAGCTCTTTTTCCATCGCAACCAACTTCTGCTTCAAAGGTGGCTCTTCAGTGTTTTTAGACAATGTCCCCGAGTGGACTGGTTGAATTTTTGGCAAAACTGGCAGGCTTCGGTGTCATGGCTGGGGCCTAGGCAGATGAGACATGCAGAATTGACATTCTGTTCAGAGATTGATTTGCCACTGGCACACTTCGAGGAGCAGTTGGAAGTTGAGGCTGGTGGAGAAGACATAAACTCACTGTAGAAAATTCAATGTTTTACACTAAGGAAGAATGAAAAATAAAGAAGCACGGCAAGCACGTTAATGATGGTAGACCATAGCGGGGGTGTCTGCTAAGGTCCAACATGCATGAGTCGACGGTGGGAAAAGAACTGGGATAGGTGTGGGGAACCTCCCACCTTTGTAGGATAGACTGATGTCAGCAGTAGGCAGTCCTCCGTGGTAAGACTGCTAGCTAAAAGTTTTCCGCGTGGTCCTGGCGCCTGATGGCTTAGTCCTACTGGTGTGGCCTGCTGCAAGAGCCTTCCTTGAAGTAAGATCAGGTGACTACAAAAGGCCGGGCTAAGATAAACAGGTCACTGACTTTCCCAGGCAAACAGCAGAAGACAAGCTATCTAATAGCTATGCCTTTGCCTCATACAACCACTACCCAATATTTAATAGTTGACAATGATGGGTACTTCTAGGATATCCAGTTTATCCAGTGTTGTCTTAGAGGCAGAGCCATAACAAAGGAGGCCATAATCTATTATTGATATCAAAATGCTCTGTGTTAGTAGTTTACAGGTTTCTGGAGGAAGGGAAGCATTCACCCGATACAGAAGACCCAGACGCATGTGACTGGTTCTAATTAACTGGTTGAAATATGGTTCGTACAACAAAGATAAATCCAAGACTATATCTAAGTATAAAAATTTCTCCAGTAACTCCAGTTTTCTTCCATCCATGGTACTTCTAACAAAATCCTCAGACGGGAAATTTCTTTCCTTGGATATCTGACAACAGTTTTCGTTTTCTTAGCATTCAAAATTAAACAACAGTCAATGAACCAAGACTGGAGGGTGTCCAAGCTTGTTTGCAACTCAGTTTTCAAATGCATTAAATCATTCCCATCACAATAAAGAACTGCATCATCAGCTTATAGATTCGTGTTTTTGAGAGAACATGCCTGAGGAAGGGAGTTTAAAAAGAAGACTGAAAAGAAGGGGCCCTAGGTTGGATTGATTGATCCTTGGGGAACAGACAAATCATTTGTTAAGAATGAGGAATAACTGTACCCAATTCGTAATCTGCTGTTGAGAAGCGAGGTAATTTCTGAACCATTCACAAACATCTGTCAAAACCTCAAGTCCTTGAACTATCTCCGGTAATAAACTATGATATACTAAACTAAAGGCCTTGGTGAGGTCTACGAAGACTGCTGCAACCATCTTCTGTGCATCTAATGCATTTTGCACATCTTGTGTAAACCTCATCAAGGTTGTCGCAGTGCTACACAGTGACGTTAAGTGCCATTTTGGAACTGTATGATGTTGTTTACATCCCCATGAACTTCAGAATTCTAAATTAGAACACAGATGCATTGTACCAACAATGTAAGTCCTTAATAAGGACATAAAACTACATCATACTGTTCTAAAATGGTCTTGACCAGCTATATGGGAATCAGGAACACTCAATGAATTTACCAAAAGGCCAGTTAATATAAAACAGTAACCGAATGTGAAATGGTATTTAAAAATAATTTCTACAAACAATGCATATTTGTTGATTCAGTGCAGTTTTCCTTTAACAGCCAGATTTGAATTTTTCACTATTCATGCATGTTTAATAAATTACATTTAAAAACTGTAAACAAACAGTAAACTCCAGTACACAGATTCCAAATCAATGCAATAACCAAGGACTACACCTACCAAGTCTTTAAATGCTTATTTTTCTTTTATTTATAAAAAGCCACAAGTTAAATATTAAACGTTAGTCCACACTGCTTACAACCTCAGATCAGGACTAGACAGAAAGGACTATGAGGCATTTCAATGTAAAACCTGAGCTATAAATACTATGATATTTTAAAAAAAAGGTATACAACTCGCATTGGTTCTGATGGTCCTCAAGAACTTTTTTATTGTCAGAAATATGCAGCAAAATAAGTAACTGTAAATAGTTCTGCATTCTCCAAAATGGCTTTTAGTTAGCAGGTCACTATAGAAAAAGGGAAAGAGCAAGTTCTCAGCTATACAAAACTAGCCACAGTAGTAATTTCTGTTCAAGCTTAAAAAGGTATATAAAGAGATACATGAAATCAGAACAAATACAAACCTTCCACTTACACAATTTATGTCTCCAGTTCACCATCCCCCACCCGTAACTGTAGCTGATCTCTGGTGGAGGGCCATGTCCACCACAGTGGCTTCACCATGCTACTTCTCTCATCTAGGCTACTCTGGTGGCTGACTTAACTTGGATGAGATCCCCATCCTGCTCGCAGGGGCCACTGGAGACACGATCGGCTAGCAGTCAGTACTTATAATTTTATCAGCAATCCTCTCTGCCAGGGGACACGAAGGGGATCAGAAACCAAAGAATCCTGCATGCCTCATGGTCTCAAGTGTACTGCTGATACCAGCTCTGACCCTGACATGATCTGGGACTGGACTTCAAACTACCAATGCAACACAACCGCAAACCTATAAGCATTTCAGGAATCAATCATAAATGTATTTAAATGTTTTTTCATATAACTGAAAAACCTGGATAAGGAAACTGGACTTTAAAGAACAATTCCGAAATTTTGATTGTTCTATTTGGTACACAAAACCACTTAAGTGTATTTGAACAGTGATGAAGACTATGCTATGCTCATCATGGTCAATCCGATGTACTGCCCTCCCGGACCCGATAATATTACCAATACCCACATTCACCGGCAGCAAGAAAGTGACCAGAACAGCACGCTTATGAATTTCACTTTAGTGTAATACTGTTCTGACTGTGTTTACCAGAGGTTGACAAAAGAACAAAACATTAAGAAGTTACACAACAACCAAAAGGGGGACTGTCTCAGATGGACTTGCTTCAAAATAAACAGCAGAAGGCAAGCAAAGCAAAAGTGGTACCAGCTTTTTTCAGAATCTGATGACAATAGGCAGCAGGAGCAGTGCAGCATGCAGCTGGACTCGGAGGTTCGATCTAACAGCAAAGCAGAGTATGTACTAACAAGTAACCATGAGGGTTCATAATTTAGGGCAAGTAATGAACCCGATTACTTTGAAGTGCAGCACAGAAAAACAGGTCACTCACCTGTAACAGCAGTTCTAGGAGTGGTGTATGTTGTTCATCCACACGAACCCACCCGAGTAACCTGTTTTTCTAGGATCGTGGATATGTTGTTCTATGCACACTAGTTGGCAGACTCCTAGCAGTTCTCCTGGAGAAGGAAGGCAAGGCACGCACACCATGAATACTTACTTATGGAACAGAGATTGGAGAACTGAGGCCCCAAAACCAGCATCCCGGCATGACTCCAGGTCGAAGTGGTAATGGGAAATGAAGGTGTTTGCTGACTTCCAGGTAGCAGCCCTGCAGATATTCTGGATAGTGACAGCCCTAGAAGCAGCCACCGACGCAGCAGTATGGCAGGTGAAATGAGCTCTTATCCCTAAGGGAGGCTCCTTACCTGCCAACTGGTAATAGAGATCAATGCAGGATGTTATCCATCTGCCAATCGTCTGTTTTGCTGCAGGTCTGCCAAGCGCGGCTTCAGTGTAGGTGACAAACAGCCAGCGAATCTATCCCCAAACTTCAGCAGTACACTCCTTGTAATAAGAGAGAGCCCATCTCAGGTCTAAAGTATGAAGTCTGTACTCGGCCTCCGAGGTGTAACTGGGGTAGCACACCGGCAGAGTCAACACCTGATTTAGGTTAAACAATGACTCCACCTTCGGAAGGAACTTCGGGTTGGGATGTAGGACAACCTTGTCCTGTGGAAGACCTGATAGGAGGCTTGACAGAGACCGCCTGGAGCTCCCCTATCCTTCTGGCTGACATGACAGCCACCAGAAAGGCAGTCTTCCACGACAGGTGTGACATCTTGCACCTGTGCACTGGTTCGAATGGCATGCCCATGAGCTTTGCCAGTACCAGCAGTAGATACCATGATGGTGGTGGTGGTTCACGCATCAGAGGGGAAATGTGGATAAGGCCTTTAAAGAAACACCAGACCACATTCTCCTGTGCCACTTTCTGCTGACCAGCCTGCGCACGGTAGGCAGAGATGGCTGCCAGGTGCACCTTAAAGTCGTAGACTGAAGGCTCCCTTTGAAGAGAGACCAAAGGTAGTCAAGAATGCTAGCCACTGGAAAGGACGAAGGGTCCAGGCCCTTGCCCTGACAACAAATGGAGAATCTCTTCCATTTGAAGGCACAGCACCTCCTGGTTGACTGCTTCCTAGATGCCTCAACAACATTGAGGACATCATCGGAAAGACCCAAAGCCTGGAACTCTAGCCGCTCAGGGGCCTGGTTGTCAGGTGCAGGTATTGAAGGTCTGGATGGAATACCTTCCACTGATTGATAGAGAGAAGGTCCAGGCATGCTGGAAGATGCCTCGGGAGCCTGGTGCTGAGGCTGAGGAGATCTGGATACCAGAACTGGCGGGGCCAGTCTGAGGCTACTAGGATCACCTGTGCCTTGTCCCTCCTGACCTTGAGGAGCACCTTGTGAACCAAGGGAAGTGGAGTGAAGGCACAGAAGAGGCCTGGGGTCCACGGCCTCAAGAAGGCATCCACCTGCAGCGAGCCCTGCTGAGGGGGGCGGGCATGAAACAGCCTCAACTTTGCATTCTCCCTGGAGGAAAACAGATCCACCTAAGGTTTGCCCCAGTGGGAGAACAGGCTGTGTACTACCTCTAGATGGAGAAACCACTTGAGGGACGCCTCGCCCACATGGCTGAGGGAGTCCACCGGTTGATTCAAGGCTCCTGCCACATGGATGGCTAGATCACCTGCCTCCAGATGGCTCATAAGGGTCCAGATGCGGAGAGCTTCCCTACACAAAGATTGGGAGTGCATGCCGCCCTGCTTGTTGAGATAGTACATGATTGTGGTATTGTCCGTATGGACCTGCACCACCTGACCCCAAAGGAACGGAGCGAATGAAGTCAGTGCCAGCTGAACTGCTCGGAGCTCCAGCAGGTTGATATGACATCGGGATTCCATGAGGGTCCAGAGCCCATGGACTCTGTGATTCCCCATGTGGGCACACCAGTGCGTGAGAAAGGCATCGGTCGTTAGGATAACCGTCAGCACGGGGCAGACAAATGGGATCCCCTCTTACAGATGTTCTAGGATGGTCCACCATTGGAGAGCGTCCCAGAACTTCTGGGTCACAGTGACCATGGCGCTGAGTCCACTGGCTGGCCAGCTCCCATTGAAGGGGGTGCATATGCCACCGGGCCCATCGGACCATGGAGGTGCAGGCTGCCATATAACTCAGAAGGCGCAGGAAGTCCCGGGCAGGGCACAAGTGCCCAACCAGAAATGACTGGGCAAAGGAGGAGAGAACCTACACCCTGTCCACCAGGAGCCCAGCTCTGGCTCTGCAAGAGTTGAGCTCTGCCCTGATGAAGCAGATCACCTGCGAAGGCACAGGTTCTGACTTGGTCTCATTGATTAGGAGAGCAAGTTCGATGCAGGTCTGAAGAGCCAGATCCCTGGATCTCTCCGCCTTCTGCTTGAAGGGAACCACTATGAGCCAATCATCGAGACAGGGGTACACTCTGACCCCCCGACACCAAAGATGGGCCGTCACCAGTGCAATGCATTTGGTGAAGACCCAGGGGGTCGATGACAGGCCGAACGACATGGCTTGGAACTCAAATAGGGCTTCCTCTGCTCGGAACAAGGGGGGAGCCTCCGGTGTGACGGACAGATCAGGACGTGAAATAACGCGTCCTGCAGATCCAGTGAGCAGAGCCACTTGTTCTGCTCGAGAGATGGTATGATCTGAGACAGAGTTACTATCCTGAATGTGCGAGACCTGAGAAATTGATTCACGTTGTGCAGATCTAGAATGGGGTGCCAGCCCCCCATCCGTTTCAGGACAATTAAGTACCTGGAAACAAACCCTGGGTTGACAGGGGGATCCGCGACTGGCCACTACTTCCTTGTGGAGGAGTTGGGCAATGTTGTCTTGGAAAGCCGACTGAGTGTGCACGGAAACCATTTCCTCCCATGGGGCGCGAGCCCGGCTTGGTGGGTACTGCTTGAACTCCAGAGGTAGTCCCTGCCCAACAACTTCCAAGACCCACCTGTCCGTTGCGACAGCAGACCAGGTGGAAAGGAAGTGGCGGAGCAGGCCCCCCATGGGAGGACCCAGAGTTGGTGTGAAGGGTATGGGGTTGGTGACCCCCTTCCCATTGCCATGCAGGCCTGGAGGAGGAGGAGGATCCAGCTTGAGGACCGCCGAGACTTTTCCTTCCGGGCTTATGGGCCACCGAGGACCCTGGCTTGGACTGAGGGCACCAAGGCTGAGCCTGCTGCTGTTGCTGCACTGAATGAAAGTGGGGCTACTTGGCCACAGGGCTTTCTCTTCTGCTTTTTTGGAACCCTGGGATTCCTTCTGGGCAAAAGTCACAGAGTCCAAGGTGGCACGGACTTCTCTATGCGCTGGAGGTGACCATCCATTCCTGGACTGAAAAGATTGGTGCCCAGGAAGGGAACATCCGTCAATTTGTGCTTAGTGTCTGCTGTGAAGGTCGAGACCCAAAGCCAGGTCCTGCGGTGCATGGCAGCCACAGCCACCACCGAGCAGGAGCAGGAGTCTCCAACACCCAGAGCCATCTGGAGTTACTGTTTGGCAACCGCCCAACCCTGGCCACGGACCTGCTTGATCGTGGTCTGGAGGTCTGCGGGGAGGTGAGGAAGAACCTCATCTAGAGAGCCCAAGAGGGCATGAGAAAAATGCGCTATGATGACGGCCGAGCTTCCCTGACGAAGGCCAACCGAAGAAGCCTTTCCGGGCCGAATGGTCCAGTTTCCTGGACTCTTTGTCCGGGAGGGGGCGTCTGTCGGTGTCTCCTGAATTACCCGAGCACTGAAACACAGATTTGTTCACCAGCTCATCGGCCGAGGGGTGCTCTGTGAATCCCGAGAGGGAGCTGATGGGAACTGCGTATTTGTGGGCCATTCGGGCTGAGGGCACAGGGCAGGAGGCTGGGTGCTGCCACAGCTCCAAGGCCAGGCCAACAATGGCCTCAGCCACAGGGAAGGTCTCTGTTGGAGAATCCCCTCATTTGAGGATATCAGTGAGGAGATATTCAGCCCGCTTCTGAATGGGTTCCAAAGGCATCCCCGTAGATTCGGAGACGACACGGAGGATGCCCATGAAGGACGTGGGACCTTCCTCCGTCGAAAGACTCCCCGATGGATTCTTTGCCCAGGAGACAAGAATGCAAGTGGGAGTCCTTGGACTCTGAGTAGATTGGCCTGCCACCGGCGTCTCCTTCGACCCAACTGGGACGGTCTGGAGTGAGGGTGACAGACAGCCTATGCGGAAGGCCCTTGACGGGCTGAGACTCCTTGGAAGGAGCCCCTGAGGTAGGCTGTTTAGGTGGCGGTTCCACCCAAATCGGTGGAAAGGCCTGTTTCGGCTGAGCTGGGAGGGTCGTAACCGGCTCCGCAGATGGAGGGGTGGTATCGACCAGCTCCAGGAGAGTCACCGTCGGCCTGGAGAGTGACAGCCAAGTGACGGCTGGAGTGGAAGCTGGAGTTGACTTTGGACCAGCCATAAGAAAAAATTACTCACCTTAGTAATTATGTTTCTTCTAATGGAGTCTTGCTGTATTCTGACTATTGCAGTTAGCCCCAGCCTTTAAACTGCCCCAGAGAACAAAGGGTTAACTTTCTATGCAGAGCATAGAATGCTGAGCTCGAGCATGGTCGAGGTCTCTGTCTGGAGCCCTTTGAAATCCAACCGTCAGATTCTTACGAGCAAAAACTCACTAACTATTCTATGTGGAAATTGTAACATTTTTACTAGCAAACTGGCAACAAAAAGTTTTGGATCCCCAAAGGAAGACTCAAGTCAGGAAACCCAAAACCCAAAACCAATCCAAATAAGAATAATTATAAAACAAACACCCAAACAAAAAGAAGAGGGTGTAAAAGGAGCACCCCTGAGATGCAACACTGCACAGTGCCCACCCACTTCCCAAAAACAGGTTCTGAGAGGGGAGGCAGGGAAGGAGGTCAGAATACAGCAAAACTCCATTAGAAGAAACATAATTACTAAGGTGAGTAATTTTTTCTTCAAACAACATGAAGGCTTGCTGTATTCTGACTATTGCAGACTACCAAGCAATACCTCCATGGAGGAAGGACAGAACCTACTTTGGGAATAGGCTCTGAAGTACTGCTGTGCCGACCAAGCATCACTCCTAGCCTGGATATCCAGAGAGTAATGCTTGGTAAAGGTATGGACTGTTTTCCAGGTGGCTGCTTGACAAATTTCTAAGAGAGCAATATCCCTGGCAGCAGCCAGGGAAGCAGCTGCACCTCTGGTGGAGTAGAGCCCTCAGGCCTGAGGGTGGAATTTTTCCTAGTTTCTCATAGCAGAATTGTATACAAGACACAATCCACCTGGCAACAGTTCTCTTGGTGGCAGGTTTGCCCTTCGCCACTTCTCCATAAGTGAGGAACAGCTGGAGGGAATCAAACCTGTGACCCTTGGTACGCTCTATATGGTACCTAAGGGCCCTTTTAACATCCAAACTGTGTAGCCTCCTCTCTCCTGAAGAGGAATGATCAGTGAAAAAAACAGGAAGAGACATAGACTGGTTCAGGTGAAAATCTGAAACCACTTTGGGCAAGAACCTTCTATTGGTTCTAAGGACCACTTTATCCCTATGAAAGGAGATAAAATCAGGTTCCACTGACAGGGCTTGCAGTTCACTGATACGTCTAGCAGAGGTAATGGCTACTAAAAACACAGTTTTCCAAGTCAAGTACTTAAGCTCTACTGAGGACATAGGCTCAAAGGGAGGTTGCATCAATTGAGCAATATAAACATTTAAATCCCAGGCAGGGGCAGGGTCTCTGAATGGAGGATTGGTATGAAGCAATCCTTTGATAAGTTTACAGAACACAGGATGAGATGATAGTGAGGAAGACTTCCCCAATGACAGAAAAGCAGAGACAGCTGACGAGTGTACTTTGAGAGTAGCTGGTCTGAGGCCTAGGCCATTAAGATGGACCATATAATCTAGAACTGCAGGCAATTCAGCAGTGTCTGGAGAAATCTGCTGCTTAGAACACCAAATGCTGAATCTGTTCCATTTGGAGTTATAGGTCTTTCTAGTGGCAGGCTTTCAAGAGGCTTTGAGGATGTCCAAAACCCCCTCAGACAGATGCAAATCTGCATACTTTAACTCTTCAAGAGCCATGCCTTGAGATTGAGAGAGTGAAGACTGGGGTACCAAATCCTCCCCTGAGAGGAGGTTACCAGGTTGTAATTCCTGGGAAGAGACAGGGGAAGATGGATTGCTAGGGACAGTAACAGGGGGTACCAAGGCTGTCTGCCCCAATCTGGAGCAATCAGAATCACTTTGTAAGGTTGTGACTTTATCTTGACTAAAACTTTGAACAGTGGAGGAAAGGGAGGGAAAGCATACAGAAATTTCCCATCCAGTTCAGAATCAGAGCATCCAGAGGGACTGAGCCCAAGACTGAGGGTCTGCAACAAAAGAGAGGAAGTTGGTGATTGTCTTGGTCTGCAAAGAGATCTATCTCTGGAGTGTCCCACCTTGAAAAAATCACCTTCAAGACCAGAGGGTCCAGGGACCATTCGTGATGGCCCTGTGAAATCCTGCTCAGTGCATCTGCTAGCACATTGTCCTTCCCTGGAAGGTGGACTATCAGAGAGGTTTGCAGGGAATAAGCCAGGGACCACAACTTCATGGCTTCTGTGCACAAGGCCGTAGACCACGTGCCTCCCTGCTTGTTGATGTACCACATGGTGGTGGTGTTGTCGGTTCTGACTTGAACCACCTTGTTCTGCACTGACTGAGAGAAAGCTTGCAGGGCCAGAAAAACTGCCCTGTGTTCTAGGAGATTGATATGGAGAGGGGATTCCTGAGGGGACCACAGTCCCTGGGCAGTGAGGGCCCCCAGATGGGCTCCCCAGCCCAGAAGGGAAGCATCCATGGTAAGGACCACTGAATTAGACTGAGTGGCAAATGGGACCCCTTGCCTTAAATTGTCCTGATCCTGCCACCACTGAAGGGCTTGGATCAGGGTCCGAGTCACTGGGATCAGTTTGCTAAGGGGCTCCTTCCTTTGGGACCAAAAGGCCCTCAGACGGAACTGAATGTCCTTCGTCTGGAATCTTGCCCTTGGACCACTGCTGTAGAGGCTGCCATGTGGCCCAAGAGCTGGAGGAAATGCCTTGCTGGTCGAGACACCTGAAGGCTGAAGGAAGAAGCCAGTTCTATAAGAACTCTTGCCCTTTCCAGGGGAAGAAAGGCTCTTGCTTTGACAGTATCCAGCTCTGCCCCTATAAAGGTAAGGAGCAGCACTGGCTCGAGAACTGACTTGGGAAGGTTGAGAAGAAATCCTAGAGAAGTAAGCACTTGCTGGGTCACTTGCAGGTCTGACTTGACTTGGTCTGGGGACTGACCCACTATGAGTCAGTCATCCAGATATGAAAAAATGGAAATTTTTTGCCTCCTTAGAAAGGCAGCTACTACTGCCAGGCACTTTGTGAAGACCCTTGGGGCTGAAGTTAGGCCAAAGGGCATTGCTCTGAACTGATAGTGGCCTGAGGGCAACTCGAACCTGAGGTACTTTCTGTGGGAGCACCTGATGGGAATGTGAAAATAGGCATCTTTGAGGTCCAGGGAGGCCCACATCAGGTCCTCGTAGCGTCAACGAAACCTGCGCCGAAGCCTCTCCTCATCCAAGGAGGATGAGGAAGAATGGTGGTGGTGGTACTGCTTCTTGGAGCGCTTATGCGATTTCTTCAGCCTATCGGATGAAGGAGTCCGAGATCTTGACTTGGACCGACGGGGTTGCTCGGAAGGAGCCAGGGAAAACCGCAGCTCTTCCAGGTCAGGGACCGGGACCGTAAAGAGGTTCCCAGTAGCCTGTTTCCCCTCTTCAGCGAGTCCGGTCAGGACTAGAGTCCTGAATAAGGAATTGTCAGCCTCATCGAGCGACGACAGGTCGACGGGGTAGAGCACAAGCTCGACCGGGTCGTCGTCCCGCGTCTGAGCCGGCTGACCTGACGGGGTATCGTGAAGCCAGCGGCCAAGACTGCAATCTCGACCAAAGTCAAGACAGCAGATTCCTGGGACCGAGATCTCTCACAATCCCAAGAACGCTGTTGATGAGATGAACCTTCTTTCGACTCCTTGTCCTTTTTACAGGAGCAAGAGATGTGCATGCCCCAAGGACCTTCCCCTTTGGTGGGGAGAGACTGGCACATCTCCTTGAAGGAGCCTGAAAAGTTGGAGCCCAAATTGAGCGGGACAAAGACCGACAAGAAAGATGACCAATCAGTGGCCCATGCTGCCTCCTCTTTGAAGGTCTTCATCTGCTCCAGTTGTTCAATAAACCCCGCAGCCATGGAGACCGCCCAATGGGCCTCTTTTGATTTTACTGGTGGGTTCCATTTCTCCGGTCTGCCCAATTGAAGTTGTGTGAGATGATTGTCCAAGACACTGGGGTGGAACACGCGACAAAAGTCGCAAGCCTGGGTGTCATGGGCCTGCCCAGGCAATAGATGCTCGAGGCATGCGGGTCGGTCTGAGACATTTTTTGTCTGCACAGGCAGTGGCGGAAACTGGGTGAGGACTTGTCCTCCACTGCAGTCGAAATCGCGAAGCAATGTGGAGAAACTCGACGAGTTTAATTTTAGGTAAAACCAAAGATTTATTCGCTAGGGCCTACTGTAACGTGTGAGCGATAAGGAGGGAACCTGAATCTTTCAGTAGAAAGGAAGATCTGGCATCAAGGGGCGTAGCCGAGGGATATACCACCCCGGTGGGTGGGAGGAGCCAGCTTTGAAACCTTCCGGCATGATTCTTAAAGGGAAAGGACATGCCAGCTAGTGTGGAGAGAACAACATATCCAAGATCCTAGAACAGACACTCAATGGAGAAGACTGATTCTGGGAAGATCTATAATTTCTGTGGACTCGCACAAAAATGTAAGCAAGCCTGCTTTCACTATACTGAGTATGTTCACACTGCCCACATAAACACTGTAAGATTTAATATAAAATCACATTTTTTTAAAGTAATGAATATTGAACTTTATCAAGTAAAAAAAACCTACACTGTAAAAGAAATAAGGGGCTGCAGCGTCCCTTTAAATATAAGGTTGCAATATCTGAAGCAACAGTGCAGATCAGTGTTCATATGCTTTCTCAGGTACGACACAAGGTTAGCAGTAACATAACTTTACTGCTCCACAGACAGATGGGTAGGTCAGCTTCCCGGTTATATGTAAAATTTCACACAACAATATTGTAGCTACAGAAAAAAAGTAGCTAATAGTATTCCTGTGGATACCCTACAACTGCCAAAAACAAAAACACCTTACCAAAAGAACTACTTTTAGGTGAGACTGATAATTTCATAACCTGAATATCTGGTCACTATAAAATCACGTTTGCAAATTTGTCCACCGTTAAAATTAACCAGTACTGTATGCAGAAATCCATCAACTGGCCTATTAATGACAGGCAAACAATTCCACCACTGCAGCAATCTTAAAAAGCAATAAATGTTTAACGTATGCTGTCTGTTAACATTTCTCATTTGCTAATTTACTGACCAATCTTTGTGTAACCCCAGTGCAGTTTTTTTTTTTAAAAGGGGAACGTTTATAAACAGTGGCACATACAAGGCACTAACACCAAAGTATACAAGTTTAAGATAAATGCAGAGATTGTTATGCTCTATTAATTGTATATTAATTACTGGTTAACATTTTTTATATATGGATAACTGTGGTTTTATCCAATGCTACAACTGCCCGGTTGATATTTTGCATTATAACCAGGCAGTTGTAATCACTGCCTGTCAATCTTGCTCATGCTACTCTCAGCGTGAGCTCAGCAAGCAGTCCCCAATACTGCAAACTCAGTTCCTCATACAAAATGTCAGTCATGCGAATAAACGTTTTACTAGCGAAGTACAAAAATCGTAATAAAATTACCATTCTGACAAAAAATAAAAATATGGAATTGTGTTTAGATGTGACAGAACTTGGAAATCGGGAAGACTTCTACTCTCTGACTCTGTTATTTTTAAAATCCAATGTCATGAAAAATGCTGACCAGTAATTGAATAAAATAAAACATGGGTGGGTGTGTAACCAGAATTTTATACACACACCCTCGGTGTGGGATGCTTTTATAAACCCCTCAAGCTTTGCTCTTGGAATGCAGGTAGCATCCCACACCTCGGGTGTGTGTAAAATTCTGGTTACACACACCCAGCCATGCATTCTTCTATATCTTATTAAAGCTACACAATGTTTCAAATACAATATTTTTTTTTCCCCAATTAACCAGGAGTAGCACACTAAGCTGAAAGTTTGTTTGTAGGTGCGACCTGGGAGCACAAGGAAGTTAAGTGACTTCCTCAGGGTCACACAGTATGCAAGTGGGGGCTGTGGGATTCAAACCCAGGTCTATAGATTTGCAGCTCAGAGCCTTAAACCACTGCACTATACTGCCTCCCTTATTTTGCTCCACCTCCACAAATGGGTCAAAATATGTTGGCTGATAACCCACATCAAAATATGAAGAATGCCATATGACACATGGCATATTAACTGACATCTCTTGTGTTTTCATACACACACATTGTATAATTTTAAATAAATAACTGGCATGAGAGTATTTCAAGACCACAAGTACATGAAGCAAATCATATACAGTATATTGTATAGCTGTGTGTGTCTCACTTACCTTTGGCGAACACCTGAAATGCATTCCAGGCACTGGGAGGGTTGTTACATACATTGTAATACACCTATATAGGTAAAGAGTGCCAACTATAAAGAAAAACCTTCGGCCTACAATGGACCTACAGGAAAGAAAAGAAAAGAAAAAGACATCTGTTAAAATTAAACACCCACCCTAACAAGTCCATTCTACCAAGGTGACTATGAATCAGGAATTTATCTTGCAAATAGATGAGTGAAACACTTCTTAAATCACTAACTACATCAGATAACTGCTAACAACAAAGATGAGAGTTACAAGGTGTCATTTAGTTGTGCAGATGCAAGGAAGAGCTATGGACGGAGTTGGCCAGTGTGGTGGGCTCAACTTAATATTATACTAGTTAATGGATGCACCATATGCATACCACATGCTTCCAAACTGTCTGGTCAAAATTCAAAACGGCAGTTCTGGATCTTGGCTTGTCACGTAGCTGGATGCCTTCTAGGTGAGAATGCCCTTTGACTGAAAGGAGGCTACTTCTCTGGGGAAGGTTGTCACACTGTCATAGCAACACCACAACTGGTGTCTGCAGATGAAAGTGCTGATGATAATGTGAGATGGCACAGGCAGCTTTTGGCGTTGATGGTGATGGGAGGGGGAGGAATTTGAATACAAAGAGGAAACGTCAGGTGAACAAAAATACTGTCTAAAAAGATGGGCGACTACTAAGTCAAGGAGCTATGACAGTAAAATATTAGATAAGGACCTTAAAAATCTATAAATTATTTAATGCAAACCATTTAAAAGGTCAGACTACAGTACAGTGTAAAGTAAACTGGCACATAATCAGAAGGGAATAACTTCCTTTTCCAAGAAAGTGCTTTTTCACCAGTTATTGAACCCTTGTAAAAATTATATCAGATTTCAAGTGTTGTTCTTTCCACCCTCAGGTCAATACTAAATGCCAGGGGTCTGAATAAGGTCTAGGAGCTGGTGTGTGTGCAAATACCTTTTCCCGAATATTTGGTATTCGAGTCCCAAGTATTTGGTATTCATTATTTGTTATTCGGCCAGAAAAGGGTTTTTTTAAGGAGACTTAAAAAAAGCTCTTCAGCAACACCATTAATCACTCATTGAAGCTGGTATACCATATACACCTCAAGGTTTAAAGGCTTCCTTGGCAAGCTTTTAAACTAGCCAAGGGGGGAGGTGCTGACAGGAAACAGGAAAGTTCAAGCCTCCCCCTACAAAACATGGCAGGTAGTAGGGTAAACACTGAGGTACAGAGCTTGACAGAGGGCAGGACAGGGGTAAATGAAAAAATGGACAAGGGCAATAAGAGCAGGGATGAGGTAAAAAAGGATAAAGCCAACATTAAATGGAGGGCAATGAGTACCAATGCCCGTAGTCTGAGAAACAAGCTTCCAGAGCTAGTAGCCCTGATGGAAGAGGAACACTTGGATATTGTGGCAGTCACAGAAACATGGTACACGGAGAACCATGACTGGGATGTCAATATACCAGGGTACACAATCTACAGAAGGGACAGGGAGCGAAAAAGAGGAAGTGGACTAGCTCTCTACATAAGGGAAGGGATCAAAGCTACAGAACTAAAAAGTAAAGGGGGAGGACAAGAGGAACTCTGGGTCACCTTGGAGACAGGGAAGGGCATCACAATCCACACAGGGTTTTTATACAGACCCCCGTCTCAAGGAGAGGAAATGGACAAGAAAATGATAGAGGGCATTCTCAAAATGGCTGAAAAGGGGAGATACTGTTGATGGGAGACCTGAATATGCCAGATGTTAACTGGGCAACATGGACTGCAGCCACATCCAAGAGCAGGGTCATTCTCGATGCCCTACAGGAGCATGCCTTAGACAGCTAGTGGTGGAACCCACTCGGGAGGGAGCAATATTAGACCTGGTACTCTCAAATGAGAGAGGATCACAAACTTAGAAGTCAGTAGACATCTGGGAACAAGCGACCACTGCACAGTGTGCTTCACAATAAACACAACCATGGAGACAAGCCATACAAAGACAAGGATACTGGACTTTAGAAGGGCTGACTTTGGCATAATGGTGAATACCTGAGGAATGCATTAGCAAATGGCCAGAAATGAGGGTGGAAGAAAAATGGAGAAAATCAAACTGCCATCATGAAGGCAACAAGCCTTTGTGTGAAACAAATAAAGAAAACAAAGCGAATAAAACCACTATGGCTCTCAAAAGAGGTATCAGGGAAGGTTAAGGAGAAAAGGCTGCATTCAAAAGTACAAGGAATCACAGATGGAGCTCACGACGGGGAACTGTATCAATTAAAAGCAGAAAGAAGTGGGAGGCATGAACAGAAAAGCAAAGGCCCAAACTGAGGAAAAGACAGCCAACTCAGTTAAGAAGGGGGATAAAACCTTTTATAGGTACATTAGGGAGCGTAGAAAGGTTAAGGGAGTGATAGTGAAGATTAATAAAGGAGAGGGGAGGTGGGCAGAGGGAGACAGTGAAAAGGCAGAGATACTGAATGAATACTTTTGCTCAGTATTCACAAAACAAGAAGAGAAGGAGTTACCTAAACCAAACAGTAGAAGCACTCTGGATAGTGGGGTTGACACCAGTCCATTTACAGAAGAAAGTGTACTGAAAGAACTCCTAAAACTCAAGGTGGACAAAGCAATGGGGCCTGACGGGATTCACCCTAGAATCCTAAAAGAGCTAAGGGAGGACCTAGTGACACTACTAACCACACTTTTTAACAAATCATGGGAAGATGGGGTGGTACCTGAGGACTGGAGGAGGGCAGGTGTGATTCCCCTTCACAAAAGTGGGAGCAAGGCAGAAGCAGGAAACTACAGACCTGTTAGTTTGACCTCAGTGGTGGGGAAAATGATGGAATCACTTCTGAAAGAAAGAATTGTTGAGTACCTAAAGGCCAGAGGGGCACAGGACCCAAAGCAGCATGGATTCACGGAAGGAAGGTCATGTCAGACGAATCTAATTGATTTCTTTGACTGGGTGACCGAAGTAATAGACCGGGGGGGGCTGTGGATATGGCCTACCTAGACTTTAGCAAGGCATCTGACACAGTTCCGCACAAAAGATTAATAATCAAGTTAGCCAGCCTGGGAGTGGGTCCCAGGGTGGTAGCCTGGGTAGCAAACTGGCTGCACAACAGGACACAGAAGGTAATAGTGAATGCAACACATTCTGAAGAAAGGGGGGTTACTAGTTGAGTACCTCAGGGCTCAGTACTGGGTCCAGTCCTCTTTAACTTCTTTATAGGTGACATTGCGGAGGGTCTGGAAGGAAAGGTATGCCTCTTTGCGGATGACACAGAGATCTGTAACAGAGTTGATACACAAGTGGGGGTAGAAAGGTTGAGAAAGGTCTTGGCAAGGTTGGAGGAATGGTCAGACATATGGTAACTTAGATTCAATGCAAAGAAGTGCAAAGTAATGCACCTGAGAAATAAAAATCCAGGAGAAGAGTACACAATAGCAGGGGAGGTACTAACGACAACAATAATGGAAAGGGATCTGGGTGTAGTCATATCACATAACCTAAAGGTGGGTAAGCAATGTGAGAAGTCAGTAAGGAGAGCCAGGGGGATACTGGGATGCACAGGGAGGGGCATCACCAGTAGAAAAAGGGAAGTGGTTATCCCTCTGTACAGACAGTTGGTGAGACCCCATCTGGAGTACTGCATGCAGTTTTGGAGACCTCATCTACGCAAGGACATAGACAGGATGGAAGCAGTCCAGAGGAGGGCAATTAAAATGGTGCAGGGTCTACATCACAAACCATATGAAGAGAGACTGAGAGAGCTTAATATGTATACCCTTGATGAAAGGAGGGACGGGGGACATGATAGAAACTTTTAAGTACCTCAAGGGAATCAACAAAGTCCAGGAGGGTAGCAACTTTCAGAAAAAGAGATGTGTAAGAACAAGGGGGCACAATTTAAAGTTAGAGGGGACGGCTCAGGGGTAATGTGAGGAAATTCTTTTTCACAGAGAGAGTGGTGGACGCATGGAACCGCCTTCCTGGAGAGGTTGTGGGGTCTAAAACAGTGGGGGAATTCAAACATGCATGGGACAGACATAAGGCAATTATAGTGGGGGGTTGCAGGAAGTAGGCTGTTGGTTAACTAGAATCTGCAGCTTATTCAATAGGTAGGGAAATGGGCAGACTGGGTTGGCCAAGTGGTCCTTATCTGCCGTCAAAGTCTATGTTTCTATGACACTTCAACCACCAACATTTAGCTCTCACTAATGCAACACAAGCTTCATGTGGCACACTTGATCCACCACACCACACACACAGCAGCACTCTGAAAACAATATCAAGCACTGCATTGGGCCACCACTAGAGGGTGTTCATGATCACAGACATGGGGTAGAAGGTGCTTCAGCCATGGGCATAGGAATAGTGGTAGCAGTGGCTGCAGTAGTGGTGACAGCTGAAAGGATGGCTGCTGCAAGAATGGCACGTGTGGTGGTGGGAAGCACACTCGCTGTGGATGTAGCAGCCATCATGGTAGCAGTGGGGACACTGGTGGTGGTGTCTGCTGCTTCCTGCACAAAGCATGTATGCTCTAATGACCCCCTACTACTGCACAACAGGATGTGTCAGTGAACGTACAGATGGACAGGTGGTGACACTAGCAGTAGTAGTACTGCTAATGGTATTAGTGGTAGTAGTAGTACTATTACCAATCTACAAGAGCTAAAATGCTTGCTTGGGGAGAACAATATTTGAGCCTATCGAATAAAGAGAGACACCTGTATGTCATTGTCTATGTAGTCTATCTCACCACCTTCTCTGGAATTGTATTATGTAGCAATACTATACAGTGGAGCAAGACAAGATGCAATTCAGTACTCTGCAGTAAATGACATGCCACAAAATAATGGATGACTGGAGGGCTTAATTGCCATTAAATGACACTTCTCCTTGCAGCATACTGCAGAATTTTGCAAGATACTGCATTGTGTACTGTCTGGCACCACAGTATGAACTATGTTTTATAATCTTGATGCAGTGTTTCATCCTTGGGTATGTTAGTTGTTGATTGTTTTGTTACAAGGGCATCTCAGTCTCGTTCATTTTAACTTCACTTATTTATAGTGTATGTTTCTTTAAGGATTTTAAGGGTTGTATTTTCATAGCGTGTTTGTACATTCCTGACATACACCCTGACAAAGACCAGGTTCTGGTCAAAGCACCAGGGCTCTATTGGCATCCTCCAGCCTTAGCACAAACAAATGTATTGGCAACTTTATGCTGCACTGCTCTTAACTGTATTTTGTTACTGCAACCCTTCCCCCCTCCCAGCGTGCTTCCTTTGTTCCACATAGATTGTTTGGGGGTTTGGCAGCCCAGGGACAACACTAGCCGTAATTGTGTGGATGTGCTGTATGTTTGTGGTCTATCGTCCTGTCCCTCACCACCTGGGGCCAGCGGTGCAGTTGCTTTGCTGGGACTGGACCAAGCATGTTTGCACGGTTGCTAAAGACAAGATGGATTAGGTCACTAGTGGTTACTGTGTAACACACAAACTATTACTATGTAGCACCTGTGTGTGTGATGCTTTACTTACTGCTTGTGGAACTACAGTAACATGTCAACCTTACTAGTTATATTGTACCACAAAAAAGTAGCAGAAAAGAAGAACACTGCTACTAAGAAGGGGGAGAAAAGGGCAACCTATTTAATCAAACATAGAACCGAGCAAGGAACAGACAGATGACATACTGTCAACTCAGTGAGACAATTCTGCCCTAAGTGCAATGGTTTAATTAACAAAACAACAACAAACAAACAAAAAAATGCATGTGCACAGCTGTGCACACACAACACACAGACTCGCGTGGGGATATATTTCACAAGCACAGGTTCATTGTGTGCAGTGGGCTATAGAAAGTGGGGAGGAGTCAGCCACCACACTCTTCATGTGTACAGGGATCTATCCCCAGAACCAGAGGACTAACAATAATAATTCAGCGAGTCAAGCCTGACTGGCTTAGAACTGAAGAAGTTTATTTCAAAATCTGTGTGCACACAGCTGTGCACACATGTGGCCCTGCCTCATGAAAAAATATAATAAGCATGCACATGCAGGATGAAGCCTCACAAAATCAAATATTATACACATATACAGCAAATCATAAGTAGTGACCTGCAGAAGGGGGAGTTAGCAGACACCCTCATCAGTCATGCAGGGAACCAAGCCTGGAACTAGATAACAGCAAAAAAAAAAAAAACTAAAAATAAAATGTGCTTCACCCCAAAAAAATCACACTGCAGCTATGTTAGACAGCAGCAGGGAAGGGGCGTTAGCAGACAGCCCTCCTAGTCCATGTAACTGAGTACAGCAATAAGGACAAAATACCTGTCAGAAAGCCAAACATAGCTTTTCTGACACTGATCAAAAAAACTATACTGACCCAAAAAAGCATGTGAAGCAAAAATCTATTTCTTTTTTTTAGCAAGTTTAAGGTCTCAGAAGTACTGCAGAGCAGCTCTCAGAAATCACTGTCTCCTGTCCTCTACCAGCTCAGAGTGAAGAAGTCACATGGTGGTGCTTGCCTTTCAGCTCAAGAAACTGTTTTTGATTGGCCAACAAGAAAAAAATTACTCACCTTAGTAATGTTGTTTCTTCTAATGGAGTCTTGCTATATTATGACTAATGCAGTTTGTCCCACCATTAGAACTGCTCCGGAGGTGAAAGAGTTAACTTCCATGCAGAGCATGGAACTTAGAGCTCGAGCTCGGTTAGAAAAGCTCTGTCTGGGATATTTCAAACCGAAACTGTCAGATCTTTACGAGCAAAACTCACTAAGGCTCTGTGTGGAAGCTGTAACCTACACTAGCCAACTGGCTACTAAAATATTAACACATTTTCCTGGTCCCAACACTAAGACTCAAGTCAGGGAACCAGAAAAGATAAGATAAAATAAAACACAACACCCAAACACCCCAAAAAGAAGGGGTGGAAAACATAAAAGGGGGCATCAATAAGTGCCAACAGTGGACTGCCCACCCCATACCCAAAGTAGAAGTTCTGAGAGGGGCAGGCTGGGCGGGAGGTCATAATACAGCAAGACTCCATTAGAAGAAACATTACTAAGGTGAGTAATTTTTTCTTCAAACAACATGAAGTCTTGCTATATTATGACTAATGCAGACTACACAGCAGTACCTCCATGGAGGAGGGACAGAACCTACTTGGGGAATAGGCTCTGAAGCACGGCTGTGCCAAACTGAGCATCCCTCCTGGCCTGGATATCCAGGGAGTAATGCTTGGTGAAAGTGTGTACTGTTTTCCAAGTAGCTGCTTGACATATCTCTAAGATAGGGATGTCTCTGGCGGCAGCTAGAGATGCAGCTGTACCTCTGGTAGAGTGAGCCCTCAGGCCTGAAGGGGGAACCTTACCCAGTTTTTGATAGCAAAATTGGATACAAGAGACAATCCACCTGGCAATGGATCTCTTAGTGGCAGGTTTCCCTTTCCCAACCTCACCATAAGTGAGAAATAGTTGGAGGAGTCAAACCTGTGACCCTTGGTACACTCTATGTAGTAACTTAGGGCCCTCTTAACATCTAGCTGTGCAGCCTCCTCTCACCAGAGGAGGAATGGTCAGTGAAGAACACTGGAAGTGAAATAGATTGGTTAAGGTGGAAATCTGAAACCACCTTAGGCAAAAACTTCCTGTTAGTCCTGAGGACTACCTTATCCCTGTGAAAGGAAATAAAGTCAGTCTCCACTGATAAAGCCTGTAACTCACTTATGCGCCTGGCAGAAGTGATGGCTACTAAAAATACAGTTTTCCAAGTCAAGTACTTAAGCTCTGCTGAAGACAGAGGTTCAAAGGGGGGTTGCATCAGCTGAGCAATGCAAACATTAAGATCCCAGGCAGGGCAGGGGCCTGAATGGTGGATTGGATTAAGCAATCCCTAAAAACTTTGAAAATACAGGGTGAGCAGAAAGAGAAGAGGCTTCCTGCTGAAATAAAAGCAGAGACAGCTGCCAAATGCACTTTCAGGGTAGCTGGTCTCAGTCCCAAAGAATTAAGATGGACCATATAGTCCAAAACAGTGGGCAAATCAGCAGATTCTGGGGAAATATGCTTCCCAGAACACCATATGGAAAACCTTTTCCACTTGGAGTTATAGGTAGCCCTGGTGGAAGGCTTCCTAGAAGCTTTCAAGATTTCGAGAACACCTTGAGAAAGCTGTAGATCAGCAAACTCTAAGTCCTTAACAGCCAGGCCTTGAGGCTGAGGGATTTGAGATTCGGATACCAGACTCTCCCCTGGGCACAGGTTAACAGATTGTGGTTCCTGGGGAGACACAGGGGAAGACGGACTGCTAAGGACAGAAGGAGTGGGTACCAGGGCTGCCTGGCCCAGTCTGGAGCAATCAGGATCATCTTGCAGGGCTGAGATCTGATTTTGACTACACCTTGAACAGGAGAGGGAAGGGGGAGGGGGAAGCATAGAAACTTCCTTCCCAATCGAGGAGAAAGGCATCCAGGGGACTGAGCCCAACACTGGGGGCCTGCAACAAAAAGTGGAAGTTGATGATTGTCTGGGGCTGCAAAAGATCTATCTGAGGGTGCCCCATCTGGCAAAAAACTATCCCAGTACTAGGGATCCAGTGACCATTCGTGATGGCCTGGGAATCCTGCTGAGACATCTGCCAGGACATTGACCTTGCCTGGGAGGTGAACTGCTATGAGGGAAGTGTTCAGGGAATAAGCCGAGACCACAACTTCATCGCCTCGGTGCACAAGGCCGAAGACCGAGTGCCCCTTGTTTATTGATGTGACCACATTGTAGGTGGTGTTGTCTGTTCTGACCTGTACCACCTTGTTCTGAACAGATGCAGAAAAAATCTGAAGTGCTAGAAAAACAGCTCTGAGTTCCAACAGATTGATGTGGAGCAGAGATTCCTGAGGGGACCAGAACCCCTGGGTGGAGAGGTCGCCCATGTGAGCTCCCCATCCCAAGAGGACGCATCTGTAGTAAGGGTCAAGGAGTGAGACAGAGGGATGAAGGCACCCTTGTCTCAGATTGCTCTGATCCTGCCACCACTGAAGGGCCTGGATCAGGGTTCAGTCACTGGGATTAACTTGGATAGGAATCTCTCCTTTGAGACCAGAAGGCTCTCAAATGGAACTGAATGTCCTTCATCTGAAATCTTGCTCCTTGCACTACAGCTGTGGAAGCAGCCATGTGTCCTAGGAGCTGCAGGAAATGCCTTGCTGGTCGAGACCTGCAGAGTGAAGGACGAGGCCAGGGCCACCAGGGTCCTTACCCTTTCTGGGGAAGGAAGGCTCTGCGTTTGCTTGTGTCCAGTTCTGCACCTATAAAGGTGAGTACCTGGACAGGTTCCAGAACTGACTTTGGAAGATTGAGAAGAAAGCCTAGAGAGGTAAGCAGCTGCTGGGTAACTTGCAGGTGTGATTTGACCTGGTCTGGAGACTGACCCACAATGAGCCAGTCGTCCAGGTAAGGAAAGATGGCAATCTTTGCCTTCTTAAGTGAGCAACTGCTACTGCCAGACATTTGTGAATACCCTTGGGGCAGAGGTAAGGCCGAAGGGGCATTGCTCTGAACTGATAATGGCCTGAGGGCAGTTCGAATCTGAGGTATTTTCAGTGGGAGCTTCTGATAAGAACATGGAAGTAGGCATCCTTGAGGTCCAGGGAAGCTAGCCAGTCCCCTGGCCTTAGGGAGGGTAAAATCATTCCCAGAGGCACCATTTTGAATTTTGGTTTTAAAAGGTGCTTGTTCAGATGTCTTAGGTCCAGGATGGGCCGCCACTCTCCTGTCTTTTTTGGGGTAAGGAAGTACCTGGAGTACAGACCCTTGCCCTGGTGTAGGGGAGAAACCCTTTCTACAGCTCTGAGAGCCAGGAGGGTTGAGACTTCTGTTTCCAAGGCAAGAGTCTCTATAGGGTTTGCAGGTGGAAAAGATCTGATTCTCATCTTTGGAAATTTTTTGAAGCTGAGAACCAGACCTTGGCTTACTACTTCCAGGATCCATTTGTCTGATGTTAAAGACTCCCAGTCCTGGACGAAGTAAGCCAGCCTGCCCCCTACAGGTAATGGAGAACCGGCCCTGGGCATCCCATCAGGGTGCCTGTTTGGCAGGGGCTTTAGGCTGAGGGGTGGGAGCAGGCCTGCTTGTATCCTGTCTGCCTCTCCCTCTGAAGAACCCCCTCTGAACATAAGCTGAAGAGGCGGCCTGGGTCTGGTAAAAAGGCCTGTGAAAAGGCCTGCCTCTACCCCTGGGGGGCTGCCTCTGAGGAGTGGCTTGCCGTTCCTTGGCTTGTGCACTCCTATAAGTGGTTCTGTATTCATCCATTTTCTTCATATAATTCTCTGTCTGCTCCCCAAACAGAGAATTTCCCACCATAGGAAAATCCATGGCCTTAGCCTGCGTATCCTGTGACAAAGTAGTACACCTGAGCCAAGCCAATCTACGAAAAGCCACAGATGTAGCCATGACTCTAGAGGATACATCATTAGAATCCACTGCAGCATGGAACTGCACCTTAGATGCCTCAATACCATCAGCAGCCACCTGCTCCAGCTCCTTGGCAAGCTGGCCAGGGGCCTGTTTGGCTAAAGCCATGACAGTATCCCATCTAGATTTTTGGTATCTCGCAACATAAGCCATATAGTTTGCTTGTCTGAGTCCCAAGGACGCTGCCATGTATTGTTTTTTAGCCATGGCATCAATCTTCCTGAGTCCTTGTCAGGAGGATGTGAAGCCAGGGAATATTAGCTTTATCACAGGCTGCAGCCTGAACTCACTAACATGGCTGCATTGCTGTGAAAGAAATTCTGTATCAGGACCTGACAAAGTGTACCTCCTGTCCATCTTTTATCCACAGGAGGCACAGAATTAGGAGCTTTTAAAATTTTTATTGTTTGTTTCCTAAAAGATTTATGTAAAGGAATAGACAATCTCCTGGACTCTGGGATAGCCATCATCTCTACAAAGTCAGGCTTCTCTTGCTCATCCACAGCCTCCTCCAAAGGAAGCTGGAAGGTTTCAGCAACATTTTTTATAAAACAGAAAATGAGAAGGGGACTCAGCAAGCCTAGGGGGAGATTCTCCTAAAGGTCTGTCTGGGGAGATGTCCGGTTCAATGGGCACATCCAGACTTTCAAAGTCACATTCACACTGTTCATAATCATCCTCCCCTCCTCTGGTTCATAAAACTCCTCTATATCATATTCTTGAACCGGTGGAACCGCAAACCGACCTTTGCCAGATAGTGGCGGTTCGGACGGAACCGAGGAAAGTGACTGGACAATTTGTATTGCCCTGGCTATCTCTGCAGCAGTTGGAGAAGGGATTTTGACTCCGCTCTGCTGACTTTCTAGTTCTCTTTGCTGGAACTGGCTCCTCAGAGTCCAGCTTCGTTTGCCGAAGTCTGGCCCTGGTCAGGAGGCACTCCCTCCGGTTCGGCACGCTCCACCTCCGGTTCGGTTGGCACCGAACCGGGCTGGCCATCCGGATCAGCGGATCTTTGGCCTCTCTCGCCCTGAGCCTACCAACTCTCTTATCTAGGGTAGCTGCAGGAAATTCTTGCAAATCTGGCAATCTGCATTGAGGTGGTCAAACCCCAGACAATAAACACATGTGGTGTGTGGGTCAGCCTTGACAAAGGCTTCCCCACAGACACTACAGTGTTGAAACACAGTGTGCCCGGTTTTTCTTTTGGGTTTCTCAGACATAATGCCAGCCTAACCAAAAACTTGCCCTTTTTATCGGCAGTGCCAGGCAAGACACCCTTATCGGTTCCCAACCGTGTCACGGGTCATGGAAAAAAACGTAATGAAATCCGTTTTTCTTAGAACCGATAAGAACCGGGAACCGCACTCTAAAAAGCCTTAAAACGCTTCAGAATGAAGTTTCAACACAATCTGATCGGTTCAAACCGAACCGATAAACATTTACAAGTTCCACACAGAAAACCTATCTATTACTTACAATACCATAGACAGAGCTTGAACCGATCGGTTTGCAGTTAAAATGATGATAATCGCGGTTGAATTTAACCAAGAAAAAACTCTTTAAACCGAGAAAATGAACCGAGCAGCAGGAGGAATCTCCGGAGCGACTGTTCAGTGAGGTGGAGTAAAGAATCTGACAGTTTCGGTTTGAAATATCCCAGACAGAGCTTTTCTAACCGAGCTCGCGCTCTAAGTTCCATGTTCTGCATGGAAGTTAACTCTTTCACCTCCGGAGCAGTTCTAATGGTGGGACAAACTGCATTAGTCATAATATAGCAAGACTTCATGTTTGAAAGCTCTGCGAGACTTGGAAATCTCACCAAATAGTAGTTCCCGAATAGTGAACTATTCGGAAAATGCATCCGAATATTCGGGAAGCCTACTATTCGTGGTATTCGGAAAATACTATTCGGCCCATGCACAGCCCTAGTGCGCATGTGTAAAAAAACAGACAAAAAAAAACCAAAACAAAAGCCAATCTGTTTACAGTTGCACCTTGCAACAGCACAGCCTGCATGTGGCAGAGGGGGAACATCCATTTCTATAGTGTCCCTTGGGATTGCAGTCTGCAGTTTTATGGCACCTAAATGTATTTATTATTTTTATGAAATGGCCAATTGATACTGCTTTTGTGTTGTCTTATCCGAAGATGGCTATGGGAGGAGAGGCTGTCTTTCACTTGTTTCCACCAATGTTGTTACAGGATTTTTATGGTTCAATTTATATAGAACAGATGAAAATCTATATGAAACAGAAAAACTCAGTCTTGCCCCATGTAATTCACAGGCAAAGCTCTGAAACTTTATAACATACTCAAGAGAATAATGCCAAATTTCACAGTTTTGTAGAACATATATACAGAATTGTATACGCTCAGCTACAGTATACATCATGCTGAACAACTCAATATGAACCGAATATGAATGTGAACAACATGGAGATCAAGCAGGGTCTACTGTGATACTGTAGGTAGGGAAAAATGAGCAGACTGGGTGGGCCAAGTGGTCCTTATCTGCAGACAAATTCTGTTTCTATTTTTCTATGCAACTCTACATGGTGTATGTATCTGAGTATAACCACGTCTTGTCATGTGTATATTATAAATATTCTTAGTGAGCTAGTACTGCAAAAAAGAAAACTATGTACCTACCCATAACTGTTGGTCTTCCAGAATATCTTCACCACTGATATCCACTTATAGATCTGGGACTAGAGGCACTAGGACCCCATGGGAGCAAGTTTCTTTGCAGGAGAGAGCTGACGTTTGGTACTGATGGCTCCTGCACACCTCACGCGGTGCTATGCACTCCAGTTAATAACTGTTGCCAGCTCCCTCATGCACCTCAGTTCTGTTCACCAGGAGAGAAAATAAGTCCTAATCGTCCAAATAGGACTAGATAATTTCCAGCTCAAATGGATAGGGAAAGGATATAGGAAAACAACCAAATAAAACCCAACTACCAACTTACAAATAAGAACAGGGCACACGAGGCACCACAAGCGGTTGTTGGGTGTGTAGAGCTGGGGCCTCATACCACTAGCCCAGTCAGAGGATGGATAGCGGTACAAGAAAATAAGGCTGCAGCCCTGAGCATGAAGCTTTGGCAGAAGTACAGAGGGATGCCCAAGCATGGAACCCCCAGTAAATAAAATGGCACCACCTACCAAAAAAGGAAAGAGATTTACAGACTCTTGGAAAATGGGGACAACTTCATGCTACCTGATAAGGAAATGATTGAATTTGAGAGTTAACCATGTCCTTATTTCTTAAATCAGGGATGAAGAAAGGGAGGACCCAGGTGCATATGGACTCATACAACAGGACAGTCTAAGGGAGTCAAGGTGTGTTCATCTCCCAAGGCTAGTGGGCTAAAGGCTCAGATGCACAAGAAAGAAGGGGACATACCAACCAAAAAGTCTGACATAGAGAAAGGATAACACCAACATAACATGCTTCTCCTGGAGGCCACCTCATTGGCATTCTATGATGCCCCTGACTGGTGTCTTGCTGTTTCCAGGCCTTGAGTAGAAAGGCAAATGGCTTGCCCAACTAGCTCGCACTGAGGTATTTCAGCTAGGAGCTGACTTAGCTGCAACCACAGACACCAACTGAAGGCTGCTTGATGTGCCTGGTGTGCTGCAATGCACACAATAGTGCATACTGAGGTAAAAACCTTCCTCCCCAAGGCATCTGTCTAAACAGAAGCTATCTCTGGAGGTCAGTCATGCATGAAGGTTTCGGCCCCGACAGGGTCTGCAACACTTCCAGTCCTGAAGAACAGTGAAGTACTGTACTTGCAAACCCTGGTGGTGTGTGATACCGAAGTATTAGGTCACTTGGGACTGAAGGGCAAGAGAAGAGATGCCTTCATACTACCCTTGATGCCTCTTCAAAGGTCATAGGTTATTTACAAGCTCAGTGGGCTAGGTGCCCTTTTAAGAGCTTGCCACCCTTTTAAGGGTAGTATTCATATTTTCTTTCTGCCATATGTAAATCTAGACCTGCCATAAATATCTCAAAATCAGGACTTAAAACTACATGACGAGCTGGCCCGGTGGCGCTGAGGGTTGAGGCGCTGGACGCCACATGCGCGACCCGGGTTAGAGCGGACTCGGGTCACCGAGGGTCAGCAGGGGAAGGAGGTTAGGCGTCCCAACGGATGCTCTCCTCCTTCGAGGAGAAGCCAGGGTGTTTAACACACCCGGCGCCCGAGAAACGGTGGAAGCTTACCGACTCTAAAGAACAGCAGCTCCCTTAGGTTGGGAAGTCGAGGAGGAAGGACGCCATTGGCACTTGGCAGGCGTGCGTAGGCACGTTCCGCCTGAGCCGGCGTCCTCAGCGGGTGGGAGGGGAGGACAGAAAACCGGAAAACAACCCTTGTCGCTCCGGATGATGGCCGCTCCAGCCACCCAGTCTGCATAAACATGGGCAGACCCCGCTGTGCAAGGTGCTCCGTGGGAGTAAGTTAGGCAGGTAGGAGACACCTGAGAGGCACTCTAGGGGCAGACTCAGTGGGGGACTGGCGGGCATTGAGCAAGCCCGAAGGAGTGGAGTGACGAGGGTGATCAGTAGGGGATAAAAAGAGATTTCAAAAAAAAAAAAAACTACATGACATGGAAGACTGTTCCATAAGCCTACAATTCTTTGAGTAAAGACATTACTTTGTTTTGTGGTTCTAATGTTATCACCTAAAATCTTACATCCATTATTTCTTGTATTTATTTTCCCGTTGTAAAAAGTTAATCCGATTGTCAACACAAGATAATTATCTCTCATAGCTCTATATGTAAGGCATAGGTCTCCAAAGAGTTGTCTATATTTTGCTGATCATAGATTTAGATCCTTGAGTCTTTCACTGTGCTCAGTTGTTCTTAGTTTTTTTTTTTTTATCTTTTTAGTGTATTTACGCTGCACACCTTCTATAAGTTTATTGTTTCTACAGGTCTGAGGTTTGTTGAACTGAGATGCGTACTCCAGATGCGGCCTTACAAGGCTAGTGAATAGTGGCAATAGGATTTCCTGATCTCTACTCTGTATGTTTGTTAATATTGATCCGATGACATTTTTTTAACTTTTGTAATGGTATTTGTTTCAAACTAAAGCTCATTAGAAATAATTGTTTATTTATTTATTTTAATTATTCAGTGATTTGGAAAAGACCTTTGAGCGCAAGCTCTTTTACAAAGGTTCCACATCATAGATTGGCCTTACAAGGCTAGTGAATAGTGGCAACAGGATTTCCTGATCTCTACTCTGTATGTTTGTTAATATTGATCCGATGACATTTTTTAACTTTTGTAATGGTATTTGTTTCAAACTAAAGCTCATTAGAAATATTTGTTTATTTATTTTAATTATTCAGTGATTTGGAAAAGACCTTTGAGCGCAAGCTCTTTTACAAAGGTTCCACATCATAGATTGCAAAACAAAGTACAACAGGAGAAAGCAAAGGTATATTACAATGAACAATACAGCTTGGATCCAGAACTTAACAAATAACTCAAAACATAGGTACAAGTTAAATAACTAGAAAAACACTTTAAGGGGTGGGGGGGGATAAGCAGCCACAAAGTGCCTTGTCAATAGTTCAGAGGGACGGGGATAGCTGGCAGTGGGGTGAAGAAAGGAGGTACGAGACAGAGGTATGTACTGCGGTGGAGGTGAAGGGTGGGGGAAGAAGGGTGATAAGTTATAGGGAGAAATGGTGGGGTGAGGGGAGGCTAAGCAGAGAGGACATGCTAGAGTAAAATGGTGGGGTGTGAGGGGGCATGGTCAGGCAGCCTGCATTAGTAGTTACTGTTAGGGAAACTCACGGTACTGTGAGTTGGGTGAGGGGGGGTGGCGGGTGCCAAAGGAGCATGATGCAAACTGATTGCTGGGGCAATCATGAGAAGGGATAGAGGGAGGGGGTATCTGAGTCTCCACCACTCATTCACACTAATGGGAGAGTACCAAGCTAATAATCCCCAGAGAGAGTGGCAGAAGAGACCAAGAGCTCACAGATTCAGGACAGAAGTCCATTAAGGATGGTTCTGACAAACAAAACATGTCATCTGGCATGGACATCCAGGGCATAGTGTTTGACAAAAGTATGCATTGTGCTCCAGGTGGCCGCATTGCAAATATCTGCAATGGGTATGTTGCGGATTTTCGCCGGGGATGCCGTGACCGCTCTAGTAGAGTGAGCGTACACTCTGCCTTCCAGCTTAACCCGCACCATGGAATAACAGTGGTGAAGACATGCTACCAGCTATGCTGAAATGCATCTGACAGCGACAGGTTGACCCAGCCGGGTCTCGCTGAAGGAAGCAAACAGTTGTTGAGCTTTGCGAAATCCTTTTGTTCTAGCTAAATAGAAACACAAGGCTCTTTTGACGTCTAACGAATGAAGGGAACACTCCCCTTCATTTTGGAAGTTTGCAAAGTAAGTAGGAAGGACCAAAGGTTGGTTTAGATGGAATTCCGAAACAACCTTAGGGAGAAACTTAGGATGGGTCCTAAGAACTACCTTGTCTTTGTGAAACACAGTATACGGAGGGTCTGTGACCAAGGCATGTATCTCAGAGACGCTGCGGGCCGAGGTAATGGCCACCAGGAAGGCCATTTTCCAAGTGAGAAATTTCAACTCACAGGTAGCTAGAGGCTCGAAAGGTTTTTGAGTGAGCATGTCTAGCACCAGATTAATGTCCCAGGCTGCGACTGGACGTCTGATAGGAGGTCTGGTATGCAGAATCCCCTTAAGAAACCTCTTAACCATGGGTAACTGAGCCAGTGACAAGGAAAGTACTGGCTCACGATAAGCTGAAATGGCACGAAGTTGCACCTTGACTGTAGAGTATTGCAGACCTGAATTTGAGAGGTCTAAAAGGTACTCTAGAACTTTATTTGGTGGGCAGGAAAAAGGATTCAAAGAGGATTTTGCACACCAGAGCGAAAAATGCTTCCATTTGGCTGTGTAAGTTTTTCTAGTGGCTGGCTTGCGCACAGCTAGAAGAATATCTGTAACTCTGCGAGAGGCATTGAACCTGTTCACTTCTATTTCTTCAGAAGCCATGCACGAAGGTGAAGCGATCTCAGATTGGGATGAACCACAGGCCCCTGAGTCAGAAGGTTTGTCTGAAGGGGAAGCGCTTTCGGAGGGGTTTCTGACATACTGTTGAGTAACAGAAACCATATTTGTTGAGGCCAGAAGGGAGCAATGAGGATCATTTTGTCCCGCTGGGACTCAATCTTGAGAAGTACCCTCTGAATTAGAGGAAGAGGTGGAAAGGCGTATAGAAAGCGTTTTGTCCACTGCAGCCTGAACGCATCCTGACAGAAAATGCCAGGCCCTGGATTTCTGGAGCAGAAGAGAGGCAGTTTTGTGTTGAGTGGGGTTGCAAAATGGTCCAGGTCTGGAGTTCTCCACTCTGTGAATAGTTACTGAACCACGGTTAAGTCGAGAGACCATTCATGAGGATCTGTCTCTGTTCTGCTGATACGGTCTGCCAGTTCGTTCTGCACTCCCGGGAGGCAGACCGCTTGAATAAGAGCCTTGTGCTCCAAGCACAATTCCCACACTCTCATCGCTTCCCTGCATAAGGGGTAAGAGTGAGCATCGCCCTGTTTGTTGATGTAATACATCACTGCTTTGTTGTCCGTTTGAAGGAGAATGTCCTTGTGACAGAGAATGTCCTTCAAAGCTTGGACTGCATAAAGGACAGCTCTCATTTCTAAGACATTTATGTGAAGCTGGGACTCATCCTGAGTCCACGTACCTTGAGTGTGGAGAGTCTGACAGTGAGCTCCCCACCCCATCAGGGAGGCGTCTGTGGTAATGGAAATCTTATGATCCAGGGGAGCAAAGGAATACCCTTCTAGAAGACTGTCCTCTTGCGACCACCAGGCGAGTGACATCTTCAGAGGTTCTGTCACCTTGATGAGAAAGGACTGAGGGTGAGTGGTTGGGGATCACTGAGTACTGAGCATCCACTGAGAGGTTCTCATGTGAAGGCGTGCTGGGGTACAGTGAACACCGAGGATGCCACGAGACCTAGCATCCGTTGCATCGAGATAGCTCGAACCAAGTTGTTCTCTCTGACGTATCGGGCCATCTGTAGGATATCGCTCCTTCTGTCCTGTGGCAGGAAAGCTTTCGCACAGGAGGTGTCCAGAAGAGTCCCTATGAAAAGGAGCCTCTGGGAGGGCTGCAACTACGATTTCTTGAGGTTTAGCAGAACTCCCATGGACGTGAGGAAGTCTGAGGCCGTGGCAACTGCGTCGAGAGTTCCTTGCCTGGAAGGGCTTGCTAGAAGCCAGTTGTCCAGATATGGGAACACTTGCATCCCGATTTTTCTGAGATGCGCTGCAAGGATTGCGAAACACTTTGTAAAAACTTGCGGCACTGAGGATAGCCCAAAGGGCAGGACTCTGAACTGATAATGCTGGCCCAAAGCCACAAACCTTAAGTATTTGTGATGCTTTGGGTGAATAGGAATATGTTGGTAAGCATCCTGCATGTCCAGGGAAGCTAACCAGTCGTGTTGATGAAGCAAAGGTAACAGGGTTCCTAGCGATATCATCTTGAATTTCTCTTTGGGAAGAAATTTGTTTAATTTTCTGAGGTCCAAAATGGGGCGCATGCCCCCGGTTTTCTTTGGAACCAGAAAGTAATGGGAGTAGAACCCTCTGTTCCGCTGATCCACTGGAACTACTTCCAATGCTCTGTTGTTCAGAAGGCCTTGTATCTCGGAGGTAAGAAGTTCTGACAGCCTGGGATGTCGTTTGGGGGGGATGATCAAGAGGGGTCTATAAAAGATTGAGGGAATACCCCTCGCAGATTATCCAGAGGACCCATTTGTCTGATGTTATGGACTTCCACCGATTGCAGAATTGAGTCAGATGACCTCCCACCGCTGAGGAGGAGTCCCCCTCGGGCAGCTGAGGTGGGACTTGGGCCAACAACTCAGAAGGTAGCACTGGGCACTTTGGGTCTTTGCGCCTTCTGTTGTGTTTTCTTTCGAGGCTGGGGGGCTTGGTTTTTATTAAAACCTCCGCTGCCTTTGCCTCGAAAGGACTGACAGTCGTGAAACTGGCATTTGTTAATTCCCCCCCAAGAGGGGGCGGGAGGAGGGTGAGCCAATTTAATGGCTGACCTAGTCTTTTGTGTGGCCTCTAGATCTTGTTCCACCTGAAGACCGAAGAGATACACACTGTCGAAGGGTAACGCCATGACCTGTTGCTGGGCATCATTCGTGAAACCTGAAGTGCGCAGCCAGGAATGGCGGTGGGTACAAATACCCGCAGTCGCCACTCGAGAGGCAGTATCGAAGGCGTTCATAGCTGCTTTAACCTGCTGGTTGTTGGACTCTATACCCCTAGTTATTGCTTGAAGAAGCTCTGAGTTAGCATCCGAGTCCGGTAGAGCTTCTACCATTTGCTTGAGCGAATGCCACAGGATATACTCATATTGAGAGAAATAACCCTGGTAATTGGCGATACGCATATCCAGGGTGGATGCAGCAAAGACTCTCTTACCTAAAGCATCTATCTTATGAGATTCTTTGTTTATGGGTCGAGCTGTAGTAGTCTGATGAAGGACGACCTTATCATTCTCTGGCAAGACTTCAATAGGATCCGCAAAGGCTTGGGAGGACAAAATAGGTCGATCCTTGGGAGCAGCATACTTCCTATCTATGGACTTACCCACAGAAGGAACAGGAGCAGGATTATTCCATACCATTTGAGACAAAGTCTCAAAGGAGGGTTGTACCGGGGGGAGTTAAATCCATAGTGATATCTGGAACATGAAGGTACTGGAGTCTTAAAAGCTTCCCAGGATCGATGTCCATAGTCTGGAGAGAAAGAGTGGAATTCAAATTTTGTAACAGAGACTTAAAAGACAGTTCCTTGACCACAGGCTCTGTAACAGGATTAGGTCCTGCGCCTTCCACATCATCACCCAGTCTAAGATCTGGGTCAGGCTCAATATCATCTCCTGACAGTCCAGGAGGAAACTGTATGGACAGGAAACGAATGAAAATCAGAAGGAAAGAAGGAAGGAAAAGAATGCGGAGAGGAGAAACCCTGAAGATTAGCTGAAGAGAAGCCCGGCTTCGGCGCCGAAGAAGGACACTGGGCCGAAAAGCCGCACGGCACCGACAAAGCAGACGGTGCCAAAGAGGAACACAGTGCCAAAAAACCACATGGCACCAAAGACGGCGCCGAAGGGCCACACAGTGCCGAGACACTTGATGGCACCGAAAAAACACACGGCACCGACAGTGGCACAGGCGTGTCAACGCCGAAATTGGCGCCGAGCGACCCATCGACGCCGACATCACCCCAGGGCCCCGAGAATTTTGATTTAAAGGTAAGATAATAGAATAGCAGGAGAGAGAGGCATCGGTGTGGCCCCCTGCGCCGCAGCCATGTGAAGGGGGGGAACACCTGAGCGCGGAGTCGACGGCACCGGAGAAGGTGCTGCGCGACCAGGAAGGCCCAATCACCCTGCCTGATCTCCAGAGGAACCCGGGGGGCCCCAGAGTGACCGGGCCAAGCAGCTGGACCAACCTCCAAGCCCACTGTTCCATAAGAGCAGCCCACTGATGAAACTGCTCATCGGAAGCCCTACCAGAAGGCGGGGAAGGGCTCCAATGTCGAAGAGGTCGGTGACCAGAAACAGGAACTGGCAACTCCGAAAGAGGAGACCGGCAACTTGCCCCAATGACTGACCATCAACGTGCAGACATATCAGAAGGCGACCTCTAGTGATGCCTTCTCTTTCTTGACCTACAGGCCAAAGAAGAGCTTGAGGCTGATGAACGGTGCCAAGAATGCGACCGTTTTCTTTTATGCTTCCGGGGGGCCGCCTTCCCCCTTGGGCACTGGACCGTCTGTTGTCAGACCCCCCTTTCCGAGAAGGCGGCGGACCGGACCCAGCCCAGCTGACTGAACAGCTTTCATACTCCCCACCGTCACCTGACCCACTCGTGGTCAACTCCCTCAATGTAGGCTGAGACTTCCTTCTTTAATAAGAATAAATTGTTGTAAGCGGTACTTTATTCGAAAAATGCTACAAAACAAAAAACTGAAAACTATGCTTTGCTAGTTTGACTCTCAGCGGGTGAGCGACATCGCAACTGAAGTGCACTCGATGGCGGGAAAATAGGAACTGAGGTGGTTGGAGGGTCGACGCCGAGATAGTCATTGCCGCACGAGCAGAGGCTCGTGGCACTGCTCCTCCTGGCTCCATCTCTGGCGCCGGCCCTCCTGCAAAAATGTTTGCTCCCGCTGGGTCCTAGCGCCTCCGGCGTAGATCCCATCAGTGTGAATGAGTGGTGGAGACTTTATGTCCAGGAAGATTTTGCATTTGTCTGCATTAAAATGCATCTACATTGTTTTGCCCCATGCCATGAGGTTATCCAAATGAGTTTGGATATTTTTATCATTTTCTGTGATTATTAACCCCCCAATTTTACAATCATGAGCATATTCTGCTAGCCATACTTTATCTTAGACTGGCATTGTAGCTACTAATATATTAAAGAGGGTAGGACCCAAAACCGATCCCTGGGGTACCCCACTAGTCACACCTCCCCAATTTGAACAGATTCCTCTAATTGCTACTACTTGTTGTCTATTGTTTAGCCATGAACATATCCAGCTTATGATACTTGGTGGGAGATTTATCCTCTGAAGTTCTTGGATCAATACAGCGTGTGATACCTTATCGAAAACTTTTGCAAACTCAAGGTATATTACATCGCTAGGTATACCTTTATCCAGGGCCTGACTTATTGATTCGAAAAAGTATAGTTGGTTCGTTAGACATGATCTTCCAGGGACAAAACCACATTGGATATAGTCTATTAAGCCCAGTTTTTGTATGTGTTCATATATCAGCTTTCGTAAGAGTCTTTACATAATTTTACCAACAACAGAAGTCAAACTTACAGGTCTGTAATTTTTTGGTTCATCTTTTTTCCCTCCCTTATGTAATGCAGTTACAGCTGCCACATGCCAAACTTTAATGGTTCTGCCTTCTTGAATTGATTTATTATGAAGTATTGTTAGTGGTCCGCTAACCTCAACAGATAATTCTTGTAGTAATTAGGGGGGTATACCATCAGGTCCTGGTGAGCTATTGGCCTTAAGTGAATGAATAATGTTTTTAACCTCAGATTCTGTAAATTTTATTCCAGACTCTTGAGACTGATTTTATTGGAACTATAGAGTGCACTTTAGGTTCAAAAACACTAATAAAATAATTATTTAGCGTTTCAGCTAAATCTTCTTCTTTGGTAATTACACCCTTTCCTGTCCTCAGGGATCCAACGGTATGTTGTTGACCCTTGAGAGTACCTATGTAGTTACAGAATTGTTTTTTATTATCCTTGACTTTGTTAACTAATTTTAGTTCCAAGTCAGCCCGGTGGCACTGAGGGTTCAGGTGCTGAAAGCCACACCTCGCACTATACCGGCGACCCGGGTTTGGGAACGAGCTTGGGTCGGCGGGGGTTGGTAGGGGGAGGGAGGGAGGACTGAGCATCCCAACGGATGCTCTCCTCCCTCTGGGTTGGGATACCAGGGGTGCAGTATGCACCCGATGCCTTGAGAGAGCGCCGGTGGAAACACGGGCTCTCGAGGGGTTGGTGGCTCCACATAATGGAGTTGGGGAGGGGGGACATCTGTAGGCGCTTGAGAGGGATGTGTGTCAGCACGTCTCCTCTCTGGATGCTTGTGTCCTTGCGCCAGTGTCTCAGGGGGCTGGGACAGGGGAAACCACAGAAAAATGGAAAATGCCCCTCGGTAGTCCTAGATGATGACCGCTCCGGGCCATCCAATAGCACCAATTCTGGACAGACCCTGCTGTGCAGGAGGAAGTAAGAGGTGAGGCACTCTGGGGCAGATCTGGAGTAGGGGGCAGAGATGGCGATGAGTGGCCCGAAGGAGTGGGCACCGAGGGTAGACAGGAGGAGATAAACAAAGTATAAAAAAAAAAAAAAAAATTCAGTTCCAGATTTTATTTTTGCTCTTTTAATTGTAGCCTTGATTTTTTTTATTACACATTTTTAATTTATCCATTGTGGCTTAAGTTTTGTTTTATCTACATTTCTGAAACAGCTTGTTCTTTTTGTATATCAATTTGCATATTTTATTTTTCCACCAAGGGGGTTCCTTTTGTTTTCGTTATACTTCTGCCTTTTAGGAACATATTGATCTATACACCACTGGAGCTGTTTTTTGATTATATGCCAGGTCTGCTCAAGGTCTGTATCTGCAGTTCTTTGCCAGAGAGGGACTGGCAGTAGTGCCATCACTGGGCATTCCTAAGAGTCTCAAAAGCAGGGTTGCCAGATCGCGAGCTGCATAGGACCCAATATCAACAGCCTCAAACATTTCCATCAGGAATCGCTGGCATGGAGTGTCAGAGTGTACTCAGCAGCTGTGGACAGGTAGATGGAAGATTCATTGCCCTCAGAGGAGGACGTTGATAGAGAGATGGTGCTGACCCCAGAGGTTGATGGTGCCAGGCATAAGGGCTGAAACTGGGCCCTGTCAGAGTCTATGGAAAATCTCAAGGGCACCAACAAACTCTCTGTGCTGTTCCTGTGTAACTGGTCCTTGACGGCCTGTGAATACAGGGAACGTCTACAGGAGACAGAGAAGCCTGGGAGGGAGACGAGATGCAGGGTCTTGTGGATCACATGACTCTCCCACCTGCAATCAGGCAGTAAGGAAGGATGGAAAAGGTGGACCCTCAGATAAAAGGTGCAATGTTGAATCTGTTACTTCTGTGGCTTTTGGTGCCATTCTAGGAGGCATGCTCCTTCCCCCTGTAACCCCTAGATGGCGCTATCCCAGGGGCTACTACCCCTGCCTGATTTGCCACCAACAGGTTGAGGGGCCTGGATCCAATGGCGGGTGCCTCCACCCAGAGGTCAGGGCTTGCAATAGTTAAACTAACTTGGTCACAGCCCTCTGGGACACTGCAACCCCCCTTTCTTCCCACTAGTGGCTCACACAATATATCAGAATTACCTTCACAGTATACACTTACCCCCAGGTCTGGTTCCGCACTGGGACCTCCTGTGAAATGAGATACAGTGCAACAATCACAGTACAGTACTTAACATAGACAAATACCTCAGGCAGTATAACTTTGCTGAAACAAGCAGCTCTGATTTATTTAGGGGATATAACAAGGACAGGGGAAATCAGGTTAATTAGCTTATCACTCTAATAATCTACTATGGCTCTGTGCACAGGCCTATCCTCTATCAGTTACTGTCCCTGGGTACCCAAGCCCTAGTGGCTAGTCCAAACCGTGGTAGCTGGTAGGGGCCCTTTCACACAGAGAAAAGGAGAATTAAACAGTCAGCAGTACAGTAATTCCATTTGGATTTAATGTGGCAATTCAACAGGGGCGACCTGAATTAGTACTCACGACCTCCAAATAAGATAGGATCCTTCAATGTCAGCAGGGCTCACTTGAGGTACACAAACCTCTTCACACATCCATATAAAAGAAAGCACTATACCAGGCAGGCTGCATCTGTATCCCGATCGCAATTACTGCACAATACCGGAGAACACACAGCAGATTCAGTTCCTGACAGACCGAGTGCAATTTTCAGCAATTCCTCCAGTCTTCTACAGGGTGAGCCTGGTTTCTACTTCAGAGATCCTTTGATTCTTTTCACAGGACTGGATTCAGTCCTAACAAGCTGTTACACAAGCTGCAGACCGAACTCTGGGCCTTACACACGTTTTTGACTAAAACTGCACACTGAAAAGCACAGGGCTCCTTCCTTCTTCACTGCCAAAGCTCAACTGAAACTCCAACCGACAAAACCAGGCACTTCCTTTGAGTTCCTCCCAGTTCTTGACTGGATTGGCTGTCACTCACAATAGACTGCTGCTGTTGGTCCAAAAGGCACTGAAGTCTAAACTACATCTCCCAGAGTCACTGCCCATACAATCCTCTTGTGGCTGGCTCAGATTATGAGTCCAAGTTCTGATTCGTCCAAGGCACCATTTTAGAGCTAGCTTACCCCACACTGATTGGTCCAGTTCAGCAGTTCAAAACTAGAATGGGGAACTAGCAGACACAGTTCTGACTGCAAAGAAAGCAGGTTAGACAAACTGTACTTTCATTATTACCCTAAATAATTTCTGGCAAACAGTTACATCTTTCAGATAGGTTCCTTTGCACTCCTAGTGACTGCAAAATGAAGTGAATTGGCAGCAGCTCGAGTGGTACTCAGAGAAGCACACAGTCCCCCATACAAACTAATTATGTCTGCAAGCAGACAGCTCTTAAGAGACAGTACCAGAGGCTCTAAAAACACTCACTGATAAATGGCTTAAATGCCAAACACCATTCAGGCTTGGAGCATTCAAGCAAGCTCCTGGAAGTCTTTTGGGAACCCCCATTTGCAGGGGGGTTACACCCCTTCCACTCATTCATCCACAGACTTTAGTGACTGTACTGTAACATCCTTTTTATGTGACTCCATCTGCCAATCAGGTGGGCAGAGAATGAAAGGCAGACCCTGCCCAGGACTTCAAAAGGACAGTCCCATCCATCTAGGATGTTAAACTTACTACATCTAATGTAAAGTGGCAGATGTGGATTTGGTATACGGCCCAAGTTGATGGAGGTTTCGTCCCATGAACAGTTAGTCCTGTAGAGGAAGGGGAAGCCATTTCCACTGAGGAGGGGGAGTGTTTTTGACTTTATGGATAGACAAAGCTCTCAGATAAAATAGATCTCTGTGAAGATGTCAGAGAAATGTGAGATGACGGTTATTTAAGAATAGACATCATTATGCTTATGTAAACTGTCCTGTGTATACATGATTTAGTTGCAACTATTCTTGCAACATCATTGTATAATTTAAAACGTAAGAAGCTGCGTGTAACTCTAATCAATAAGAACTAGGACACTTCCATCAAGTAGGTCTCCGTGCAGCAGACTCAAGCTCAAGAGTTTTGATTCGGAAATAGGCAGGAGATGCTGCTCTCCAAGTGCAAGCCCTGCATATTGTTTCTTGCCCTCATATATTCTGCTCCATTCTGTAAGTGGTGACATATAAGCAGTTTTTCTATAAATGTAATGTACTGTTCTATACCTGGTGTACTAATATGGTAGCTTGCCTTACTTTATTTTATCTTTTTTTTGTTTTGTTTAAATTTATTGCACCTTATTCTCCTCCAGTTATGACTGGCCCCTATCAGTCCCTACCGCTAGCCAAACACTGTCACCCACCTTCTTTTGGACTTACCTTCCCTCTTTGGGTCCCCTATGGATAACCCCCATGGGAAGGGCTGCCTGGGAGGTGGACCCTTGCTTCCTGGACAGAGCTGAAGCTTCAGTCATCGGAGTGGCACACCCAGTCGGAGGAGCAGGGTCTGCAGAGGTCAAAGGACAGCATCCTGTATCAATCAGGAGGTGTTTTTCCTCCCGTTACTGTTCCTGCCCAAGGCCACCAGGAAGACCAGGCCTACGCATGTGCATCATGCTGCCGACATTCCCCCTCCTTCGAGCTGTGGCACCTAGCTGCCTCGCCAGGTCCCTTCCATCCCGAGAGGAGGCAAGCATCCATGAGATGCTCAGTCGTTCTCCCCCGGCTGGCCCTCCGATGACTCAGGCTCATTCCTGAACTCAGGTCGTTGGTGTCACAAGTGGTAGCAGGACAGCTGCGCCAGCAGGCTAGCCCATATCTTTTTTTTTTTTTTGGGTATCCTCTTTTTATTGATTTTAGGATAAATTACACAAACATTCATACAACCAAGTACAAACAATGTTAAATAAAAATAGCAGTCGTCACAATCAACACACACAGGGTCCAAAATACAATTAAAATTAATCAATCGATGGACAGCAAGTGATTCAGTAATACGTTAATGCATTAATACTTTATACTTATAGAGGGAAGACAGCAGCAACAGGTCAAGGTACCACAAGTGGGCATCCTATGGGTACAGAGGATCCATATTTGTTTTTTTACATACTCATAACTGCTTACTATCATCTTAATTTTAGCCACTTATATTATCTGAAAATCTTACATTCATACTAGGGTTACTGCAGTATGCTATTATCCTGCCTACCTAGCCTCATTTATCATCATGTGGTTCTGTGTTCACTTGTGGTCTACTGCTTCTTGGGTATTGTGATATTGTGCATTTTTACTGGGTGTTTATACCTCTCTGCTTTGCATGGCCCCTATCCCTTACAGCCCTTGGGCTTGCCCTACTCAGAATACTACTGTTGTGCGACTCCTACCACCTGCAAACCTCCACCCTGGGATGGGTCACCCCCCCCCCCCATGTAGCTTACTCTCTTTCCGACGTGCTGCTTAACTACTGCACTCTACCTGACACCACTGGCCTACTTACAACTAAAAAACATTTCCTCTGCCTGGTCACCACCTCTCGCTATGACTTTCTCCCACACACCCCTCTGAGTTCTTGTCAGTACCACTCACTGTCTCATTCTTTCTGTCTTATTACTGATATCGGGGAACAGCGAGTTAAATACAGGTCCTCCTCTCTCTCTCTCCTCTGACCTGGTCCTCCATGAACGGCCTAAAAATAGACCACATGAATATAGGAAATCTTATGGCGAACAAGGACGATCCGGAGGGCTGGATGGGCTCCTACCGACCTGATATTCTAGGTCTATCAGTTAAAATCCCCCCTACCTGACCCCCACCTGCCATATCCCTGGGGTACAGTTTTATCTGAATGGACAAGGTCCCCCTAAGAGGGCTGGTGGTGTTCTGATCTATTTCAGGGACCACCTAGACATCTCTCGCCATCCTACTCCTTCCCACCCCTTGTGAACTCCTCCATACAGTGCTCACACTTGGGAAGTTAAATGGGCTGCAGGACCACTGGCAGCACAGTTTAACAGGGGGAAAGTCATGTCAAACAAATCTCATAGATGTTTTTGACTGGGTTACAAGGGAGGTGGATCAAGGCAGGTGTGGCCTATCTGGACTTCAGTAAGGCCTTTGACACTGTACCGCACAGGAGGCTGATAAAGAAACTTAGCAGCCTGAGGGTGGGGGATAAGGTGGTAAGCTGGGTATCAAATGGGATGAAAGATAGGAAGCAGAGGACGGTGGTAAACATCAGTCACTCAGGGGATGGGAAAATGACCAGTAGTGTATCACAGAGTTCAGAACTGGGTCCTATCCTCTTCAATGTCTTAATAAGTCACACTGCTGAGAAACTGAAGAATAAGGTGTGTGTCTCTATGGATGGCATGAAAATCTGCAACAGGGTGGACTTCCAGGAGGGGCTGAAGAGAATGCAAAGAGGTTTGGGTAAACTGAAGGACTAATATAAGGTGTGTCAGCTGGGTTCCAATGCCAAAAAGTGCAAAGTCATGCACCCGGTGCAGGGGAAACCTGAGGGCTGTGTATAAGATGGGGGGAGGTACTTACATTAATCAAGCAGGAGAAGGACCTGGGGTAGTCATGTCTGATGATCTCTAGGTGGCAAGACAATGTGACAAGGCAGTAGGCAAGACCAGCAGGATGCTGGGCTGCATATGCAGGGGGATTTCAAGCAGGATAAGGGAGGTGGTGTTGCCACTGTATTGCTCACTATTGAGACTCCACCTGGAGTACTGTGTTCAGTTCTGGAGGCTGAACCTCTTCATGGATACTGACAGAGTGAAGGTGGTCCAGAGGAGGGCGACCAAACCGGTGCAGGGGTTGCACGAGAAACCACATGAGGAGAGATTGCAGGTGCTCAACACATACTCTCTGGAAGATAGGAGAGCGAGAGGGGACATGGTTGAGACCTATAAGTACCTCATGGGGCTGAACAAAGTGCACGATGGGAGTCTCTTCCAGAAGAGGAACACCAGAACACGGGGGCATGCTATGAAGCTTTGGGGGAGGGAAGTTTTTATTTATTTACTTGAAATATCGGATTATACCATCGAGCACAACTGCTCATTTACAAAGGTTCCACGTCTAGGACACAAGGAATACATTCAGAAATATAGTGACTCAAAATAAGGCAATACAATCATGGCATAATCTTAGGCAGCAAATACTCAGCACTGCCAAGATAAAACTTAACAATAGGGGCACTGTACTGACAGTCTGTGGCTGGGCTGGATAAAGTGAAAGTAACAGGAGCTGAGTAGAAAGCAGGTGGAGAGGAGGGGATAATTTGTGACAGTCACAGTCAAGGCTAGCTTTTTCTTAAAGGACAAATAAATAAGCAATTTAACACATCGATCAAATCTCAAATGCTCCCGTGTATTTATAGCATATGGCATGCTGATTTACAATATTTTAGAGTTTACCTTTATTTTGTAGATTTACATCGTTTTCGTCAAGTTTAAAACTTTGGCTGAAATGTAAACAAAAGCTCCGTTTAGACCTGCTACTGAGCTGCTACTTGGAACAAAATGGCGATGACATCATCGTAGTGAGTCCGCTCCACTTCTTCTATTACAACCTATGGGCACTGTTGTAAAATACAGGATATTGTCACTATATTTAGTTATCAGCGTATGTATCGATACTTAGCTTTTGCACAGAGTCTGGTGCACAAGCTAAGTATCGATACATAGGCTGATAACTAAATATACTGCCAACAACCTGCATCTTACAACAGTGACCACAGGCTGTAATAGAAGAAGTGGAGCGGACTCGCTACGATGAGGTCATTGCGTCGGCATGTCATTGCCATTTTGTGGGCTGAGTAGCGGCTCAGTAGCGGGCCTAAACGGAGCTTTTGTTTACATTTCAGCCAAAGTTTTAAACTTGACGAAAACCATGTAAATCTACAAAATAAAGGTAAACTCTAGAATATTGTAAATCAGCATGCCATATGCTATAAATACATGGGAGCATTTGAGATTTGATCAATGTGTTAAATTGCTTATTTATTTGTCCTTTAAATGGTGATAATTTGGGGAGACTGAGCACAGAGTCAGGAAACTCATTTAGCCAGTCTCACTGAAGAAAGGAACTTAGCACTCCACGCAGTTTAAGAACTTCACAAGGCACACAAAACATAGTGTTTTGCCAAACTTTAATCAGAAAACTCAGTGAAATACAGCTTGACAAAGCACTCAGTCCGAGTGCGAAACCTTGCTGTTAGTGGGTGGCCTCCTTGGTTAAAGTTTAGCAAAACACTATATTTTGTGTGTATTGTGAAGTTCTTAAACTGCACGGCGTGCCGAGTCCCTTTCTTCGGTGTGTCTTTGTTTGGGACCTGCAAGTGCCACTGCTACAGAGAGCAACCTCCCTCCGTATCCAGTCATTTAGCCAGTGCAGGGCCATGGTGGCGAAGGCACACATGGCCATGCTTGTTCTGTGGTAAGGGACAGAGTGAGCATTTCTTGCCATGCTCCTAGTAGTTTAGTGGTTGTCGACAGAAATGAGCAGGTTTCAGATTGCCAGGGGAGTAAGGCCCAGTAGTGCTCCCCCCCCCCCCAAAGAGGCATGTTTGATATTTAATCCCACTTTGGAGGGGGAGCCAGTTAAGTGTGTGCATAGAGGGAGCAGGGGTGTGTGAGCCTATGTGCTCCTAGTACAAAGCAGCAAGCCTTATTCAGGACCAACTTCACCCTTTTAAGAACAGTATCAGTGACTGCTCTGTACACTGCCAGACAGTAGTCGATTATGAGTAGGATATTGCTGTTTACGGCGATGTGCTCGGCTTCAAGAGTGAGGTTATGCCTATTCCTGTACAGGACACCCAGTTTTCTACTGAAAGAGTTGACCATGATGTCTATGTGAGGTTCAAAGGAGAGTGTATCATCTATGGTGACCCCTAAGTGTTCAAAAGAACCGACCTGATCCACTGCTACCCCCTTTTCATTGACAATGGTAAAAGGGTGGAGCTTTTTCCTTCCCTGGGCACTAGAAAACAGCATACTTTTGGTCTTTTTGTAATTCAAGACCAGTTTATTTAACCGAAACCACGCCTCCAGTGAGCCAAAACTGCACTGAACATTTCAGGTGAGGAAAACCTGGCAGGGCCCGCTGGTATAGACAAAAGCATCATCAGCATAGAGAAGTACCTCTGATGATGGACAAGCATCCAGTAGATTATTAATAAAGAGAATAAAAAGTATGGGGCTCAGTACTGATCCTTGAGGGACAGTGACTACCACACATTTGGTATCCAATAGGGCGCCACTGATCTTTATGTGTTCAGAGCGTTCAGTGAAGTAGCTTTGGAACCATGTCACAGATTCATCAGAGAGGCCTACTGAGAGGAGTTTGTCTACCAGCAGTGAGAGGTTGACCAGGTCAAAGGCTTTGGTTAGGTTGATAGACATTGTGTGTATATATATATATATATATATATATATATATATATATATATATATATATATATACAGCCCACTAGATGACCTTTGTCCAGAGCCTCGTGCAGGAAGCTTGTGTACTCAATTAGGGCAGTATTGGTACTAGGATGCTTCCTGAACCCATGCTGCTGGTGACGCTGTATGTTATATTTGCAGAGGTATCTAAATGGAAATTACAACCTACCGTAATTCTTGATCTTCTTGGACTAAGTCTCCACCACTCATTCACACTAATGGGATCTACGCCAGAGGCGCTAGGACCCAGCGGGAGCAAACTTTTCGAGAGGGTCGGCGCCAGAGATGGAGACGCGAGGGAGCGGCACCGCGAGCCATGGCTTATGCAGTAAAGACTACTTCAGCGTCGACCCTCCAACCGCCTCAGTACCTTTTTTCCGAGGAGGTGCAGCGTAACTAATCTAGAGGTCTAACCTAAGAAAATCGGACATAAGATAGTCTGAATGACCCGTGTAAGAAGGGTCAACAATAGAGTCTTCACAGCCCAACCATTGAGGGAGTGAAGACCAAAAACAGAGACATGAGCTCGGGGGATGGCAGGTGGTCGTGTGAATGAGTGGTGGAGACTTCATCCAAGAAGATCAATAATTATGGTAGGTATGTAATTTCCATATCTTCCTGAACATAAAGTATCCACCACTCATTCACACTAATGGGAGAGTACCGAGCTAACAAACCCCCGAGACGGGCGGCAGGAGAAACTAAGAGCTCACATACTTAGGACAGAAGTCCGTTAAGAATAGCCCTACCAAATGACAGATGTCGTCTGGCATGGACATCTAAAGCATAGTGCTCAACAAAAGTATGAACTGAGCTCCATGTAGCAGCATTGCAAATGTCTGCAATGGGCACGTTGCGGATTTCTGCCAGAGATGCCACAACTGCTCTAGTGCAGTGAGCGTACACTCTCCCTTCCACCTTAACCTGCGCCATAGAATAGCACTGGCGGAGGCATGCTACCAGCCACGCTGAAATGCACCTAATATATTGCAACAGGCTGACCCAGTTGGGTCTCGCTGAAGGAAACAAACAGTTGTTGAGCCTTGCAAATTTCTTTTGTTCTATTCAGATAGATTCGCAGTGCTCTCTTTTTGTTTATTTGTTTAACCAGGAGAGACACACTAAGCTGAAAGCTTTTGATTACAGGTGCAACCTGAGAGCACATGGAAATTAAGAGACTTGCTCAGGGTCACAACATCCAAAGAATGCAGGGTACGTTCCCCTTCATTCTGGAAGTTAGCAAAGTAGGTAGGTAGGACTAAAGGTTGTTTTAAATGAAATTCTGAGACAAACTTGGGAAGAAACTTAGGGTGAGTCCTAAGAACTACTTTGTCCTTGTGAAATACAGTGTACAGGGGTCTGGGACCAGAGCATGTATTTCAGAAACTCCACGGGCCGAAGTGATGACCACCAGGAAGGCTATTTTCCAAGTGAGGAACTTCAACTCGTAGGTAGTTAGAGGCTTGAAAGGTTTCCGAGTGAGCATGTCTAGCATAAAGTTAATGTCCCAGGCTGCGACTGGATGTCTGATAGGAGGTTTGGTATGCAGAATGCCCATAAGAAACCTCTTAACTACAGGCAACTGAGCCAGAATCAAGGAATGTACCGGCTCATGATAAGCTGAAATGGCACAGAGATGAACTTTGACAGTAGAGTACTGCAGACCTGAATTTGAGAGATCCAAAAGATACTCCAAGACTTTATTTGGTGGGCAGGAAAAAGGGTTCAAAGAGGATTTTGCACACCAGAGAGACAGAAACACTTCCATTTGGCTATGTAGGTTTTTCTGGTGGTTGGTTTATGCGGAGCCAAGAGAATATCTGAAACCCTACAGGAAACATTGAACCTTTTCACCTCTATCTCTTCAGAAGCCAAGCGTGAAGGTGAAGCGCCTTCAGATTGGGATGGACCACAAGCCCCTGGGTCAGAAGGTTCATCTGAAGGGGAAGTGCCTTCGGGAGGGTTGCTGACAGACTGTTGAGCAGCGGGAACCATACCTGTTGAGGCCAGAAGGGAGCAATGAGAATCATTCTGTCTCCCTGAGACTCAAATTTGAGAAGCACCCTCTGAATTAGAGGAAGAGGAGGAAAGGCGTAAAGAAAGAGTTTTGTCCACTGCAGCCTGAACGCATCCTGACAATGCCATGTCCTGGATTTCTAGAGCAGAAAGAGAGGCAGTTTTGCGTTGAGTGGGGATACAAAAAGGTCCAGGTCTGGAGTTCCCCACTCTTTGAAGAGTGACTGAGCGATGTTTGAGTTGAGAGACCACTCGTGAGGATATGTCTCCGTTCTGCTGAGACAGTCTGCTAGTTCGTTCTGTACGCCTGGTAGGTAAATCGCGTGGATTAGAGCCTTGTGCTCCAGGCACCATTCCCACACTCTCATGGCATCCCTGCATAATGGGTAAGAGTGTGCACTGCCCTGTTTGTTGATGTAATACATCACTGCTTTGTTGTCTATTTGTAGAAGAATATTCTTGTGACAGAGTAAGTCCTTCAAGGCCCGGATTGCATAGAGGATGGCTCTCATTTCCAGGATGTTTATGTGGAGCCAGGACTCGCCTCGAGTCCACGTACCTTGGGTGTGGAGCTTCTGGCAGTGAGCTCCCCACCCCATCAGGAACGCGTCAGTGGTAATGGAGATCTGATGATCCAGAGGAGCAAAGGGATACCCTTCCAGAAGGTTGTTCTCCTGCGACCACCAGGTAAGTGATCTCTTTAGAGATTCTGTCACCTTGATGGGAAAGGACTGAGGGTGAGTGGTTGGGGTCCACTGAGTACTGAGCATCCACTGAGAGGTTCTCATGTGGAGACGAGCTAGACGTACAGTGAACACCAAGGATGCCATGAGACCCAGTATCCATTGCATCGAGATAGCTCTAACCGAGCTGTTTTCTCTGATGTATCAGGTCATCTGTAGGATATCGCTCCTTCTGTCCTCTGGAAGAAAAGCTTTTGCACAGGAGGTATCCAGAAGAGCTCCTATGAAAAGGAGTTTCTGGGAGGGCTGCAACTGTGATTTGTTGCGATGCAGCAGGACTCCCATGGGCGTGAGGAAGTCTGAAACTTTGGCTATGGCGTCCAGAGTTCCCTGCCTGGAAGGGCTTGCTAGAAGCCAGTTGTCCAGGTATGGAAATGCTTGAATTCCGATTTTCCTGAGATATGCTGTGAGAATTGCACACTTTGTAAAAACCTGCGGCGCCGAGGACAGCCCAAAGGGCAGGACTCTGAACTGATAATGTTGACCCAACACTACAAACCTCAGGCATTTGTGGTGCTTTGGGTGTATAAGAATGTGTTGGTAGGCATCCAGCATGTCCAGGGAGGCTAGCCAATCGTGTTGATGAATCAAAGGTAGAAGGGTACCTAGAGATATCATCTTGAACTTTTCCTTGTGAAGGAATTTGTTTAAACTTTCTGAGATCCAGAATGGGTCGTATGCCTTCAGTTTTCTTCAGAACTAGAAAGCAATGGGAGTAGAAACCTGTGTTTTGTTGGTCTGGCGGAACTACTTCTACTGCCCTGTTGAGGCCTCGGAAGCAAAAAGGTCTGACTGTACTGCTGACAGTCTGGGCTGTCGCTTTGGGGGATGATCCGGGGTTCTGAAAGACTGGCGAATACCACTCACAGATTATCTGGAGGACCCATTTGTCTGATGTTATAGACTTCCACCGGTCGTAGAACTGAGTCAGACGTCCTCCCACTGCTGAGGAAGAGTTGCCCTTGGGCAACTGAGGCGGGACCTGGGCTGAGAACTCAGAAGGTGGCACTGGGTGCTTGTACCTTCTGCTGCGTTTTCTTTTGTGGCTGCAGGGTGTGGTTTTTGTTAAAGCCTCCCCCCACCTTTGCCCTGAAAGGACTGCCGGTTCTGAAATTGGTGCCTGTGGCACCCCCGAGAGGGCTGGTGCAGATCAAGCTATCTTAATGGGTGACCTAGTCTTCTGTGTGGCTTCCAGACATTGTTCCACCTGGGGTCCGAACAGATACATACCATCAAAGGGTAAGGCCATGACCTGCTGTTGGGCATCATCTGTGAAGCCCGAAGTACGTAGCCAAGAGTGGCGATGGGTACAAATACCCACCACCGCTACTGTTTGAGAAGCAGTAACCTGTTGGTTATCGGACTCGATGCCTCTGGTTATGGTGTGAAGTAGCTCTGAATTAGTTTCTGACTCAGGCAGAGCTTCTATTTATTTATTTATTTATCAAGTCTAGGATTACAAATACCTTTGAGCCATGGCTCTTTTACAAAGTCCACGTCAGAGAAATACAAATTATGGGGAACATCAAGACAGGCATTACAACAATGGGGACACTGGAAACAGAGTACAGATTAATACAGTTCAAGGGTAGCATTGTAACAAGGCAGCCAGCAGCATTTGTCAGAGAAAATAGACAACAGATAAGAAGTGCCAGAGTCATAGGGAGAGGGAAGAGGGTGGGGGGGAGAAGAAATGTAGGGAGGGTGGCAAGAGGGTGAAAAGTGCAGCATTGGGTATACCAAGATGCATACCTCTCAACTGTACCACATTACGAGGAACGTTCCTCATTTTATTTCAAAAAAGCTCCCTGTTCCACATTGTGAGGATTTTTTCCACATTCAAAGTCAACATTTTAAAGCAAAAATCCATAGTAAATGATGGAAAAAATATATTATTCAATTAATAACAGACTTTCTGAACATAAATGGAACATTTTAACAATGTTTTGAGTTTCTTAGGTAAAGATTTGATTAAGTGTTCCACATTTGCCCATTTGTTCCACATTTGGGGGACAAAAGGTTGAGAGGTATGCCAAGATGTGAGAGTAGAATACAGGGGGGGGGAGCAACTAGAGCAGAAAGGGAAGTGGAGAAACAAGGTTAGGTTGGGCAGTCACAGGAGCTGTTGGTAGTGAGATAGTCCTGGAGCCTAGTTTTAAACATACCAATAGTTGGGGCAGAGGGGATGGTTGGGCTGAGGCCACTGAACCAGAGTGGTGCTCGATAAGCAAAAGAGCGTTGTCCCTGTGAAGTGTGACAGTGGAGGACTTTCAGTAGCTGTAGCGTGGATCTCCTAAGGCACCATTTGTTAATTCGGTGTTGTAACAGAGTTGAGACGCCAGAAGGTGCAAGGCCAAGGTAGATGTTTTTGACCATGGAGCAGGTGAGAAACTTTATGCGGATTGATAGTTGGAGCCAGCCGGTCTGAGTGTACAGGTCACATGTGTGGGTGAGACGGTGAGCACCAGTGATGAGCCGACATGCTTTATTTAAGCCAGTTGAGAGGCGTCTAAGGGTTGTAGCCGAGCCATAAATGATGAGACCATAGTCTATTACAGAGATCACAGAACTCAGGACTGCAACCTTCAAAGCTTCTGGCGTGAGGTGTGGTCTGTGTTTGTAGAGGAGACCAAGCCGTGTATTAGCAGCTCTAGCTACATTATTTACATGAAGTCCATAGGAGAGATTAGGGTCCAGCTGAATCCCTAAGTATTTGAAGGACACCACCTGATCTAGAGTGTTGCCCTGGGTGGTGGAGATAGCCAAGTGGTGTAGCTTGTGTGGGTTATGAGAGCTGCAGAAGAGCATAGATTTGGTTTTCTTGTCATTGAGGACCAGTTTATGATTAAGAAACCATGTCTCTACAGAACTGAAACCAAGTTGAAGGTTGTGTTGAAGAGATGCAGGATCTTTGTGAGTGGAGAATACAACAGTATCATCGGCATATAGTATGATCTGCTCAGAGCAGTGGTAAGGGAGAGAGTTTAAGAAAAGGCTAAAAAGGAGGGGTCCCAGTATGGATCCCTGTGGGACACCAGTTGACGAACAGGCAGGGTGTTAGAAACAGCGCCATAATTTTACTCTCTGTGACCGGTTTTCTAGTAGCTTTTAAACCAGAGAGAGAGTCGGGTGATAGCCCGGCATTCAGTAGTTGTGTATTAGTAGTCCATGATGTACTGTATCGAAGGCCTTGAGAGGTCGAATGTAAAACGGCCCCTGTGAGAAGGCCGTTGTCAAGGGATTTGTGCAAAGCTCCAATGAACTCAAGAAGGGCTGTGGTGGTGCTGTGACCTTTCCAGAAGCCGTGTTGTTGTGAACAAGGTATATTGTATTTATCCAAGTGGTAGGTAAGTTGATCAGCCACGATGCGCTCAAGTGCCTTGGAGAGTGGGGGCAGTATGGAGATAGGGCGATAATTTGAGTGAATCGTCTTGTCCCCACTTTTATGGACGGGTGTCACGGTGGCTGTTTTCCATAGGTCCGGGAATTTTCCACAGCTGAGAGAGAGGTTTAGGATTTTTGTTAATGGATGAATTACCTCATCGAGGGTGAGCAACAGAAGCTTAAGTTCCAGGGTGTCGCTACTAGATCTAGATTTAGAGATAGCTACAGTAATATAGCAGCGAGCTTCATTCAGCCTTACCTTCCTGAAGTAGAAGAGGGGATGGTTAGACTGAGGGGCTGAGGTATTTGGGGAGTAGGCCCTGTTTTCGAAAAAGTCATGGGGTAGAACAGCACTAAGGTCTGAAAAAGCTGTGTTAAAGATGTTTGCGATCACCTTGGGGTCAAGGGTTGAGGATCCATCAACCATTAACATGGCCGGAGAGGTTTTTGGCCGCTTCCCTGTGACATCCTTGATATTGTCCCAGAAAGCACAACCATTTCCCCATGTATTGGTGAGAGCGTCTTTGTAATAGGTGGATTTCGTTAGCCGTATGGCTTTTGTGTAGGCATTTTGTGCTTGTTTGTAATTTTGGATGTCCAGTTGTTTGCCAGTGGCCCTGGCAACTGCCCAGAGGTGATCCCTTAGTTTCAGCTGTGAGAAAAGAGCCACGGTGACCCATGGGTTAGAGAGATTTTGTTTTGCGCCTTTTAGCAGGGGCAAAGAGGTCGCAGGCTTTGTTGAAAATTGAGATGAAGTGATCAAGAGCCAAGTTAACATCAGTTGCTTCATAGATGGGTAGCCAGTCTTGTAGAAGCAGGTGTTGTTTGAGATGTGGAAGTTTTCCACGAGGAAGGACTCTGCTAGCGATAATTTTGGGAGGGGGCTTAAGGAATTTGTTAGACCATGCACACATGACTGGGGAGTGGTCACTGAGTGAGTCTGGGAGAATGGTCGTACAAGAAATCCTTGTGGGGTGAGTGGTGAGGACCCAATCCAAGAGGGTACTGGTGCCAGTCTTGTAGTTAATGCTAGTAGGGGAGTTTACCATTTGCGTGAGGTTAGCAGCTGAGATGGAGTCTTTATAGGCACTGGCACTCGATGCTAACCAGTTTATGTTGAAATCCCCTAGTAGAATAAGTTCAGCTTCAGAACGATGAGAGTTGATAAAGTTTAGGACGTCACTGAATCCATGTTTAGGGTCCCTGGGCGGGATGTACATGGAGACAATAGTCAGGGCTTTATGGTTGGGACCTAGGACAATTTTTATTGGCAGAATCTGGGCTGAGGCAGAAAGTGATGGGAGTTGTTACAGGGGTGTCAAGACAGGGAGTCTTTGATATAGATTGCGCAACCACCGCCTTTTTTGGATATCCAGTCCAGCCTGTGGACATTGTAGCCCTATATTGTTACCGTTGAGTCAGGAATTTTAGGTGTCAGCCAAGTTTCCACCACTGCAAGGATGTCAGGGTTGTGTTGGCATATGAAGGCTTGGAGCGCATCCAGCTTTGGTAGTAGGCTGCAGATATTAATAGTTGCGAGGATAAGGGCACCTGGAGTTTGTGTGTGGCCTGAGCTTCTAGGGCCAGGATTGGGATGGACGCTGCCTGAGATGAGAAAGGAGGAGGAGTAGGAGTTTTAAGGAGCAGAGTCGCAGCTCTTTGAGAGATAGTTTTGATTGTTGTTTCCTGGAGTAGAAGTTGCAAGGTTCTAGGCGGTGTCCCATATGGACTGCAAGGTGGTACAGTGTAGAGAGGTGGCCACACTTATTGAGAGTAGTGGTCGGGTTAAGTAACCAGGAATATCCAATCGGTGCGCCAAGCACAAGACTCGAGTGGAAGTGGAGAGTTCCCTTGGAGTAGCAGTGGAAACCAGAGTAGAGGGTGGCTGGGGTGGGGTGGGGGGTGGGGTGGCTAGGACCAGGGAGAGAAGAGGGGGGGCCAGGCAAGGAGGAGGAGGAGAGGCGAGAGAAAGGCAGAGAGAGCCCACATGGCTTACGTACTAGATAAAGAGATAGAGGTATAGCCCTCTAGTGGTGAGAGGATATAATCTGCTAATGGAAAAGCTCTAAATTCACTTCTAATATAAACTTAGAACTTAAAATGACTGTAAGGATTAAACAAATTATTAAACCCTAGCACATAAATTCAACTAGAGACACAGAGGGAGATACAGTAGTTAGAGGTGTGTTCAGCAGGAGATAGTGGGGCCACTTGGAAATCAGCTTCCACTGGTACCAAATCCAAAAGTCAGGGCTAGTACCTTGCAGTACAGAGGATTTCTGAAAAACTGTTTAGGTTCCAGAAATTGAGGGGTCCGTGTCCTGGTCAAGGCACGCTGGATCCCTGAAATAAAGCAGAAAAACAGGATTTTTAAAGGCTGGAGAAGTAGGCTGGTCACATCAGAACAAAGAGAATAAATATAAGCTTCTACCATTTGCTTGAGCGAATGCCAAAGGACATACTCATATTGAGAAAAATAGCCCTGGTAGCTGGCAATACGCATACCAAGGGTGGAGGCAGCAAAGACTCTCTTACCTAAGGTGTCTATCTTACAAGATTCTTTATTGATAGGCCGGGCTAAGGATGTCTGAAGGAGGATGGCCTTGTCTTTCTCTGCTAAGACTACAATGGGATCAGCAAAAGCTTGTGAGGCAAATATGGATCGATCCTTGGGAGCAGTGTACTTCCTTTCTATGGACTTAGCCACAGAAGGGATGAGAGCAGGACTGTTCCATACTATCTGAGAAAGGGTCTCAAAAAATGGTTGTACCATAGGAGTTAAATCCATAGAGATCTCCGGGACATGTAGGTATTGGAGTCTTAAAAGCTTCCCAAGATCGATTTCTGTAGTCTGGAGAGAAAGACTGGAATTTAAATTTTTCAGCAAAGACTTAAAGGAAAGGTTTTTGACCACAGGCTCTGCAGCAGGATTAACTCCTGCTCCTTCAACATCATCACCCAGATGAAGATCTGAGTCAGGCTCAAAATCATTTCCGGACAGTTCGGGGGGACTGTATGGACAGGAAAGATATGAAAATCAGAATGGAAATTAGAAGAGGAAAGAATCAGAGTTGAAAAGCCTTGGAGGCTGGATGGCGCTGCACCAAGCATCGGCGCCGATGAAGAACACGGTGCCAAACTCAAGGAAGTTGGCACCATCGGAAACAGCCCAGCACACGTCACCGACAAAGGCCACGGTGCCGAGAGAGCCCCCGATGCCATGGAAGGTGTCGACAGAGCCCTCGGCGCTGCAGATGGCGCCAGAGCCCTCGGCACCACGGACGGCGCCGACAGAGCCCTCAGCACCGCGGACGGCACCGACAGAGCCCTTGGCACTGCAGATGGCTCCAAGAGTGTCCCAAGGTTCCGAAAACTGCGATTTAAAGGAAAAGAAGGAAAATTAACAGGAGATAGAGGCATCGGTGTGGACCCCTGCATCGCAGCCATGTGAGGGGGGAAAACACCTGGGCACGGAGTTGATGGCACTGAAGAAGGTGCTGCGCGACTAGGAAGGTCCAACCGCCCTACCCGGTCCCTCAAGCGGCCCGAAGACCCCGGAGTGACTGGGCCAGGCAGCTGGACCAACCTCTGAGCCCACTGCTCCATGAGAGCAGCCCACTGGTGAAACTGCTCATCAGAGGCCCAGTCCAATAGGCAGGGATGGGCTATAATGTCGAAGAGGTCGGGCACCAGAGCTAGAAACCGGCAACTCCGAGAGGGGAGGAGACCGGTGCCTAGCCCCAATGACCGACTGTCGACGCGCAGACATACCAGAAGGCGACCTCGAGTGATGCCTTCTCTTTCTCAACTTGTGCGCTGAAGAAGAACTCGAGGCCAAACGGTGCCGCGAATTGGCCCTTTTCTTTTATGCTTTTGGGGGGACCACCCATCTCCCTAAGTACTGGATCGTCCGTTGTCAGACCCACCCTCTGGGGAGGGCGGCGGACTGGACCCAGCCCGGCTGACTGAACAGGTTTCATACGAAGTCTCCCTACAGTCATCTGACCCGCTCATGACTGACTCCGTCAATGGAGGGCTGAAGACTTCTTTATTAATCAATAAATTTAATTAAAATCTACTCGGTACTTTCGAAGATAAATTACAAAACAATAAACTAAAAACTATGCTGCTAGTTTGAAGTTTGACTCCCAGCAAGCAAGCGACATCATCACTGAAGTTCAGTCGACAGCGGGGAAAAAAGGAACTGAGGCGGTTGGAGAGTCGACGCCGAGGTAGTCTTTACTGCACGAGCCACAGCTCGTGGTGCCACTTCCTCATGGCTCCATCTCTGGGCGCAGACCCTTTCAAAACGTTTGCTCCTGCTGGGTCCTAGCGCCTCCGGCGTAGATCCTATTAGTGTGAATGAGTGGTCGAGACTTTATGTCCAGGAAGATCTAGCTGATCCAAGACAATCCTCTCTAATGCCTTGGACAGTGGGGAGAGGATCGAAATTGGTCTATAGTTGGAGATGGATGTGCAGTCCCCACATTTGTGCATGGGTGTGACCAAAGCAGTCTTCCATATAGTTGGGAATTGGGAATACATAAGGAGTAATTGAATATTTTGGTAAGGGGTAGAGCAATATCATCTAGGGTTAGGCCAATGAGCTTCATGGAGTTTAAGAGAGATGTGAGGAAATAATTCTTCAAAGAATTAGTGGTGGACGCCAAGAACGGCCTGCCAGAAGAGGTGGTGGGGGCGAAGACAGTGAGGAGTTTCACATATGCGTGGGACGGGCACATGGGCATAACAGAAGAAATTCCATTAGACTTAACGTAATTTATTTTTCTGTTCGCTCCAGCAGTATCTATGGGTAACCATTATACATGGGTATATATGCACCCCAAAAAGAGTTCACTAGTAAAACTATAGCTTTAAAAATCTATGCCTGCAGCTTGGAATGTTGGTACCTTCAGCGTTTCGAGACTAAGAGATCCTCAGTCCACACATATAGTGACGCATTAAAGATTAGCTACCTGGAACACTTCAAACTAATAGCAACACTAAACTGTTCTTTAGATATTTGCAACATAATAAAGAGATGTCTGTCTTAACTTGTCAGAGGACAGGATGCCCTTTCCTCTCAGTCTCTGAAGGGAGATGTAATCTGTATTACATGACATATAGTGTATGGGAGAGTGCGATTATGAATGGAATTCAATGAATTCCTGGGTTTGCTGTACCACAGTAGTGATGTCAAACTGCTGTTGTACCATCTTGAGTAAGTCACTATGATGGTACAACAACATAAAATGCCCTCGTGCTCATGTAACCATGACAGTCACACCAACTGCATTTTTTTTCAGTTTCTTCCGACAGTTGCAAGCAAAAAGACGAACAATCTGCGATGGCTTCTGCAGTTTTTTCTAAACTTACTTGTACAGTTCGGCACCAGTTTAAAAAAAAGCAGCAAAACCACCAGAAATAAAATAGAAAATAATCATGCTGCCCCATACACTATTAAATTAAACCTGCATATATATATATATATATATATATATATATATATCCACCTATGTACTGGCAATGCAGTTACACTGCCCGATTTTCCCCCATTTGAGAAGCAAATATTTTGAATCAGACCACCGCTGGAGTCAGTTTTTCGTTATATTTCCAGAGGGGGAACTTCAGACTTTCCCCTCTTCACTTCCAGTAGGAAGATGCCCATGTCTGCTGCTCACAGGTGAAAGCAACTCCCCAGGAAATCAAACTCTCTGAATCCAGGACATGGGGGCCAGTCAGCCTTCTGTCAAACTTCTCAAGAAATGCTCCGTTGCTGATCACTGTTGCCCATACACTGTAAAAGACAATGGATGGGCAACAGTGATCAACAATGCTGAGTTTACTTCTTGAGGTTGTCATGACAACCAATGACCTCTCGAGCTTTTCTCGCAAGGTCTACTTGGTTGTCATGACAACCTCTTGAAGTGAGCACAGTGTTGTTGTTCACTGTTGCCCATTCATAGAAAGGTAGACTTTGACGGCAGATAAGGACCGCTTGGCCCACCCAGTCTGCCCATTTCCCTACCCTTCGGATAAGCTGCAGATCCTAGTTAACCAATAGCCTACTTCCTTCTACCCCCTCACTAGAACTGCTTATGTCTGCCCCATGCATTCTGGAATTCCTCCACTGTTTTTGATCACACTAACTCTTCTGGAAGGCTGTTCCAAGTGTACACCACCCTCTCTGAGAAAAAATACTTCCTCATGTTGCCCCTGAGCGGTCCCCCCTCAATATTAAAATTGTGCCCCCTTGTTCTTGTACATCTCTTTTTCTGAAAGATGTTACACTCTTGGACTTTGCCGATTCCCTTGTGGCACTTGAATGTTTCTATCACGTCCCCCCTCTCCCTCCTTTCCTCTAGGCTATACATATTAAGTTCCTTTAGTCCCTCTTCATATGGCTTCTGGTAAAGACCATGCACCATTTTAGTTGCCCTCCTCTGGACTGCCTTCATCCTGTCTATGTCCTTGCAGCCACGGGGTCTCCAGAATTGCATGCAGTACTCCAGATGGGGTCTTACCAACTGTCTGTACAGCGGGATAACAAATTCCTGTTTTCTACTGGTGATGCCTCTCCCTATGCATCCCAGTATCCCCAGGCCCTCCTTACTGCCTTCTCACATTGCTTGCCTACCTTTAGGTTGTCTGATATGACTACCCCAGGACCCGTTCCATTTCTGTTGTTGTTAGTATCCCCCAATTGTGTACTCTTCCGCTGGGTTTTTGTTTCCCAGGTGCATTACTTTGCACTTCTTTGCACTGAATTTAAGCTGCCATACTTTTGCCCATTCTTCCAACCTTGCCAAGTCCCTTCTCATCCTATCCCCCTCCCGTGTATCAACCCTGTTGCAGATCTTTGTGTCATCTGCAAAGAGGCATACTTTTCCTTCCAAACCCTCCGCAATGCCACCTATACAGACATTAGAGAGGACCGGTCCCAGTACTGTACCCTGTGGTACCCCGCTAGCAACCCCCCTTTCCTTAGAGTGGACTCCGTTCACTATTACCCTCTGTGTCCTGTTGTCCAGACAATTTTTTACCCAGGTTACCACCCTGGGACCCACTCTCAGGCTGGCTAACTTGTTTATTACTCTTTTGTCTGGGACTGTGTCAAATGCCTTGCTAAAGTCTACGTAGACAACGTCCACAGCCCCTCCCTGGTCTGCTACTTTGGTCACTCAGTCAAAGAAACCTATTAGATTCATCTCCTCACCGTGAATCCATGCTGTCTTGTGTCCTGTGCCCTGCTGACCTCTAGGTACTCAACAATTCTTTCTTTCAGAAGTGATTCCATCATTTTCCCTACCACTGAGGTCAAACTAACAGGTCTGTAGTTTCTTGCCTCTGCCTTGCTCCCACTTTCGTGGAGGGGAATAACATCCACCTTCTTCCAGTCCTCAGGTACCACACCATACTCCCATGATTTGTTAAAAAGGGTAGTCAGTGGTATCACTAGTTCTCCCCTTATTTCTTTTAGAATTCCGAGGTAGCCGTCGGTGGCGCTGAAGTGCTGGGACGCCTACCTTGAGGCACACCGTGACCCGGTTCGAAACGAGCCCAGGTCATTGAAGGTCAGCATGGGGGGAGAGCGAGTTGGATGGAGCTGCTGATAGGCAAGTTCTCTTCTCCTTTCTGGGGAGGTGTTAGGGCTTCCTCTGGCTGATGGCTGCCACCTGGTGGAGGTCAGGGACAGCACACGCGAGGAGGAGCCAGGAGCTAGGCCTGGGGTGGGAGGAAAGGGGCTGTTACCGGGGCCATGAAACTAATGCATGCCTCCACACACATGCGTACCCACTCCTGAGGCCCCTGGGCGTAAAGCAGACGAAAAATTGCCAGCGGCAGGATGGCGACCAACTCCCCCAGGCCCCACTCCCGGGCCAGGTAAAAGATAAGTCCCGTAATTCTGGGTGACGGGCTAGGGGGCGGTCAGATGGGGGGCTGCTTGGGGGACAAAAATGTTCAAAGATAAAAATAATTCTGAGGTGAATCCAGTCAGGCCCCATTGCTTTGTCCACCTTGAGTTTTAGGAGTTCTTTCAGGACCCTTTCTTCTGTGAATGGACTAGTATCAACCCCACTATCCAGAGTGCTTCTAATGTTTGGTTTAGGTACCACCCCCCTCCTCTTCTTTTGTGAATACTGAACAAAAGTATTCATTCATGATCTCTGCCTTTTCACTGTCATCCTCTGCCCTCCTCCCTTCCCCTTTATTGAGCCTCACTATCCCTCCCTTGGTCTTTTTTTTTTTTTGCTCACTAATGTACCTATAAAAGGTTTTATCCCCCTTCTTAACTAAGTTGGCTATCTTTTCCTCTGTTTGGGCCTTTGCAATTCTGACTGCCTTCTCTGCTTTAACTGATACCGTTCCCTGTCCTGCTCCCTCTGTGATTCCTTATACTTCCTGAATGCTATCATTTTCTCCCTAACTTTTCCCGACACCTCTTTTGAGAACCATAGTGGTTTTTACCTTCATTTTGTCTGGTTTATTTGTTTCACACAAAGGCTTGTTGTGGTAGTTTTGATTTTTCCCCATTGTTCCTCCACCCCTCCTTCTTGCCCATTTGCAAGTGCACTTCTTATGCACTCTCCCATTTTGGCAAAGTCAGGCCTCCTAAAGTCCAGTACCTTTACTTTTGTATGGCTCGACTCTATAGCTGTGTTCATCGAGAGCCACACTGATGGTCGCTTGTTCCCAGATGGCTACCAACTTCCAAATCTGAGTTCCTCTCTTCATTCCCATTTGAGAGTACCAGGTCTAAGATTGCTCCCTCCCAAGTGGGTTCCAACACTAGCTGTCTGAGGCATGCCCCCTGTAGGGCATTGAGAAGTACCCTGCTCTTGGATGTGGCTGCAACCAATGCGCTCCAGTTAACATCTGGCATATTTAGGTCCCCCCATCAATAATATCTCTCCTTTTTCTGCCATTCAAAAGATGCCTTCTATAATTTCCTTGCCCTTTTCCCCAAGACGGGGGTCTGTAAACAACACCGGTGCGGCTTGTGGTGCCATCTCCTATCTCCAAGGTGACCCACAGTGCCTTCTCTCCTCCCTGTTTACCCTTTAGTTCCGTTGCTTTGATCCCTTCCCTTATATATAGAGAGCTATTCCTCCTCCTTTTTTACCCTCCCTGTCCTTCCATTATCCTCTATGTTCTGTATCACATCTGATCGTGAATATGGAAGTTCCAATATCTTCTCTGCTGAATGTTCTTAAGAAAGAAAAAAACACTGAATGGTTATACAGGACATCGGTAAATACTGATCCATGTCTGACAGCAGTCAGTAGTAACTGACTAGACTGTAATTCATATAATATCAGATTACTGGCAAATATTCTCCAGAAGAGTAACAACTACTCTTGGTTGTGGTCCCATTGACAATACTGATGCTAACTGAAAAGAAATTATGATAAGTCTGACAGAATTTCTTCTTTCTGTGTCACTCCACATGGTCAATGGGTAATCATTACCCATGGGTTCTAAAAAGCAGTACCCATCTGAAAAAATTGGGAAGGGGAGAATACTGGTCCCTATGTATCCCAAAGAGACAAAAAAATGATTTGTTTTTTCACCTTTTAACACCTGCATCAGTACCCACTGCCTAAAAGCTGCATCAGGAGAAATGTACATTTCAATCCTGTGGCACTTCAAGAGGGACAGAAGGAAGAGCTGAGACGTCATCCTGCAAGGTTTTGGTGCAAACAACTCCCTGCTTGTCCTATGAAGAGGAAACTTGGTGGAATGTGGACTAATCCAGGTTGATGGATTGAAAACTGGCAGCCACATCTGCAGTTGTAATGCCTGATCTGATGTACCCTGCCAAGGGTCTTGACAGCTATTGAGCTTTCTTGCCGCCCTGTGCAACTAAGAGAAAAACATACATGTGGTAAAGGCAAATATCCTTCAGAACTGCTGACAAGGAATCAAGCAAGGTGGAATGTGAAGTATATGGAACACCACTGTCGGATCACATTAAGGGACTGCAAAATGAGGAAGAAAAATCTGAAGCAACTAATTGCCCAAAGCAATGCACTAAACTTTGAATCAGTACCTGTGGAAAAACCTTCCAAGGAACCCTAGACCATCCTTCTAATCGATACCTGTCCACGGAGAAAGTTGGAAACCAAACAACTGTCTACTCTAGAACATGGCAAAGACAGAAAGTACAGTTATGTAAGAACTTACCATAACAGAAGTTCTTTCAGAGAGGTTCTTGCAGTAGGTAATCACCTTGAGGACTGCGCCTCCTGGCATCAGGACCACACGGAAACTTTAGCTATCAGTGTCTGATGGGGGACTGCCCACCCAACGTCAGTGTGACACTATATTGTGAGCTGTCCCCACGCCCGCCTTCCAGTTCTCCCGCCGGAGACCTCCAAGGAGAAGCGACAGGAGAACAGAAAAAGAGGCTCCTGGAGCCCAAAATGAGCTTTTAGAGAAAGAGCAGCAAAGAGACTTGGGGGAAGGAGGGAGGGGAAAAAGGTTACCTACTGCAAGAGCCTCTCTTGAAGATCTACTGTTATGGTAAGTTCTTATGTAACTATATTATCTTACTTTGAGAGGGCTCTTGCAGTAGGTAATCACCTTGAGGACTGAGTCCCAAGCAGTGTGAATCAGAAGGAACTGAAACACGGGAGGCAGGAAAAATTTATAGACGGCAGAGACATTAGGACAGGAGGCCCTGGAGGACAGCTAGTCCAAAGCCAGCTCTGTGCCTAGAGGCAAGGTCCAGACTGTAATGTTTGGTGAAAGTGTGGACAGAGCTCCAAGTGGCTGCCACACACATGTCAGCAACTATCACATTCCTGAAGCAAGCAGCAGAAGCAGCCATGCTTCTGGCAGAATGCCCCTTAGCCTCCCCTGGGAGGGTTTTACCATATTTCTGGTAACAGAAAACAATACAGTTTGCCAACCTTGGATAAACACTGTTTGGAAACTGCCACACCCTCTCTCAGGTGCAAAAGAAACAAAAAGATGGTCCGTGTTCTGGACAGTCTTGGTTCTGTTGGTATAATAACACAAGATTCTATGAACATCTAAGGTACGCAGAATAGCCTCCCCCTGATTGGAATGCTCAGGGTAATACACTGGAAGTTAAAAAGACTGGTTCAAGATGAACTCAGAAACCACCTTCGGTAAGAACTGAAGATTCGTATGCCAAGCCACCCGGTTTCTATGAAAAACTAAATAAGGCTCCTTACACACCAGGGCCTGAAGCTCGGAAATCCTTTGAGCAGAAGTGACTGCAACTAAAAAGAGCACTTTCCACGATAAATAGTGCATATCACAACTACCAGCCAGTTCAAAAGGAGGCAAGGTCAGTTTTTCCAAAATAAAATTGAGATCCCAAAGTAGCACGGGACTGCGCACTGGGGGTTTCAGGTGGAGGATCTCTTTCAGGAAGGCTTTGGAAACCTCCAGCTGAGCCACAGCTTTACCCTCCACTAAGGTGTGGTAGGCAGAAACAGCAGACAGGTGAACCTTCAGATAAGAGTAGCTCAGGCCCAGGTCAGACTGGTGTAGTAGATAGTCTATGACCTGAGGAATGGGGCACAAAAAAGGGTCCCAACCCTTCAAGGTGGCCCAAATGGAGAAACGCTTCCATTTCATGGCATATGTCGTCCTCATAGAAGGCTTTCTGTCCTCTACAAGGACCTGAGCCACTCTGGAGGAAACTCCATAGCGTGAAGCAGCTATGCCATGAGGTGCCATGAGTGAAGGTGAAGAGACTTCAGCCCTGGATGGACCTGTGTGCCCCTCGCCTGAGTCAGGAGGTCGTGGCAGAGAGGCGGGGCACTAGAGGCTCCACTGCAAGCTGCTGAAGAAATGAAAACCATATTTGGTGAGGCCAATACGGGGCAATCAGACTCATGTGAGCCCCCTCTGCTTGAAGCTTGAGCAGCACCCTCTGCAGAACTGGAAAGGGAAGAAAGGTGTACAAAAACCTCAATGTCCATCAGAGAGAAAGCGTGTCTCACCAGAAAGCACCATGTCCAGGGATGACTGAGCAAAACCTGGGTAGTTTTGCGTTGTATGGGGAGCTGAACAGATCCAGGTCTGGATGACCCAATAGGTCGAAAATTCGTACAACCACTTCTTGCTTGAGCTCCCATTTGTGGGCTTTTACTCTGGTGTGGCTGGGTCTGTCTGCTAGGACATTTTGCATGTTCCGAACATGAACAGCTGTGAGGTGAACTCGATGCAGAACTCCCTAATTCCACACACGCATCACATCCCTGCAGAGTGGATATGAGGGAGTGCTCCCTTGCTTGCTGATGTACCAGACTACACACATATTGCCCGACTGGACTAATAGTGGGCCCTGGCAGAAGCAAATGCTGGAAGGCTTGAAGAGCATACAGTACTGCCGTCACTGAGTCTTCAGTTAGAGGTGAATGGGGAAAGAAGCTTCTAGCTGGATGCTGTGAGGAAGTTGACTTGAAAGATTTGTCTTAGCTGGTTTTCTGTGCATTTCCAGCAGACAATTTGGTGTTTGTGGGTGTTTAAAAGCAAGAGGCTGTGAGAGTAAGTGGACTTGAAAGATTTTCTTAGCTGGTTTTCTGTTTGTTTCTAGCAGCCTATTTGGTGTGTGTGTTTAAAAGCTGCTGTCTGGCCTGTAAGGGCAGGCATCATATTACAGGGGATTAGTGCTGTTTGAAAGTAAGGTGGGACTCTTAACTCAGTCAGTCTTCAGTTAGAGGTGAATGGGGAAAGAAGCTTCTAGCTGGATGCTGTGAGGAAGTAGACTTCAAAGATTTTCTTAGCTGGTAGTGCATGGAGGTGCAGTGAGGGGCAGTCACATGGATGATACACTCTCGTGAGAGTCGGGTGTAGGCCCCAGTCCCATCCTCCCCACCCTCCCTCCCCAGAGCTAGGCTGATTTATAGGGGAACACCTGCTCTGCAACTGGAGGAAAAGGCTTCAGGTGGAGCTCATGTAGTTCCAGCCACTGGGGGCTGGGTTTAAGGGCTGAGAGAAAGGAGCTTAGGGAGTTGTACACTTCCCCTATAAGTTTACTATGTAGTACTGGACCTAGTAACGGGGGTACCTGTTTACTGTGGGACTGTATCTAGGATTAGTGGGTGACCTAATTAGTGTGTAGCGGTGTATCTTGGACTAGTGGGGAATCTGGTAGTTCACCAAAGGAAAGCTATTTGGAGGGGGATGGGACCACACGTCATTAGGCCGGCATCTTTGGGAGGGTGGTGGGGTGCACATGGTGTGGGGCAGCCATGATACTGGACTGGGCTTGGAAGTTCGGTGGTTGCCCAGTGTGCCACCAGCTAGCACAGCTTAGGGAGGCGGTTGAGAGGATTAGGAGACAGCTGGAGGGAGGGGGGAGGCATGGTTGGGGAATAGGCAGGAGCTCTTCCACGGAGTTGCACCAAGCACTAGGGGCGGGGGCATAGGGAAAGGAGTGCAGGAGAGTACTCTGGGGTCACAAAGGGACCCTGACAGAGGGGGCCCAAAAAGGAGGACACTACCAAGGAAGCAGGCAGGTATCTGGGGATCCTCACGGGGGCCTAAGGGAGGACATTCTCAGGGAAGTAGGCAGATGGCTGGGGCAGGACAGAAGGAAGCAGGGGGAGGTGGATCAGACCTTAAGCTCAGTAACCGCTTCAATTTTCTTCCGCTTGAGGATGAGGGGGGTGATGTAGCCATAACAAGGGCAGTTGGAGAGGGTAAGGGAGTGGAGCGCAGGAGGCAGGGGCCGGACAGCCGGAAGAACAGGGGGGAACTTAGAAAGTGGGAAAATAGGGGGAGCGGTGGATCAGAGCAGTAGGAGGAGGGAGTAGAGAGAGGAAAGCGCAAGGAGAAGGTCCAGTTGGGAGGAAAGGGCAAGGAGAGGGACCAGAAGTACAAGGAGGATACAGTAAAGGCAGCTGAGGGTTTATGCCTGGGGAGCACGACAGGCAAGGAGGGGCTGAACGGAGACAGGAAGGGAGGGAGGACAAGCCAGGCAAGTTTAGCAGATGGGGGGACCAGTTGTGAGCAGCGACAGGTAGGATAGCGGGGTACAAAAGGATACTCGGGAGGAAGAGAGACATAGGATCAGAGGGGAGGAATTCACCCCAGAATTCTAAAAGAATTAAGCAGAGAACTAGTGACACCACTGACTACCCTTTTTAACAAATCATGGGATGATGGTGTGGTACCTGAGGACTGGAAAAAGGCTGATGTGATTCCCCTTCACAAAAGTGGGAGCAAGACAGAGGCAGGAAACTACAGACCTGTCAGTTTGACCTCTGTGGTAGGAAAGTGACGGAATCACTTCTGAAGGAAAAGAATTGTTGAGTACCTAGAGGCCAGTGGGGCACAGGACCCAAGGCAGCATTGGTTCAGAGAGGGAAGGTCATGTCAGGTGAATCTAATTGATTTCTTTGACTGGGTGACCAAAGTAGTAGACCAGGAGGGCTGTGGACATGGCCTACCTAGACTTTAGCAAGGCATCTGACACAGTCCCACACAAGATTAGTAGTCAAATTAACCAGCCTTGGAGTGGGTCCCAGGGTGGTAGCCTGGTAAGACATTGGCTGGACAACAGAACACAGAAGGTAATTGTAAATGGAGTCCACTCTGAAGAAAGAGGGGTTACTAGTGGAGTACCACAGGGTTCAGTCCTTTTTAATGTCTTTATAGGTGACATTGCAGAGGGACTGGAAGGAAAAGTATGCCTCTTTGCAGATGACACAAAGATCTGCAACAGGGTTGATACACAAGGAGGCGTGGAAAGGATGAGAAGGGACTTGACAAGGTTGGAGGAATTGTCAGAAGTATGGCAGCTTGGATTCAATGCAAAGAAGTGCAAAGTGATGCACCTAGGAAACAAAAACCCAGGGGAAGATTACATAATTGGGGGTAACAACAACAAAAATGGAAAGGGACCTGGGGGTAATCATATCACATGACCTTAAGGTTGGCAAACAATGTGAGAAAGCAGTAGGGAGGGCTGGGGGATACTGGGATGTATAGGAGAGGCATCACCAGCAGAAAACAGGAAGTTGTTATCCCCTGTACAGACAGTTGGTGAGGAGCCCATCTGGAGTACTCGTCCAGTTCTGCAGACCCCATCTCCGTAAGAACATAGACAGGATGGAGGCAGTTCAGAGGTGGGCAACTAAAATGGTGCAGGGTCTGCAAGAGAAACCAAACGAGGAGATGCTAAAGGAGCTTAATATGTATAACCTTGAGGAAAGGAAGGAGAGGGGGGACATGATAGAAACATTTAAGTACCTCAGTGGAATCAACAAAGTCCAAGAAGGTATCATCTTTCAGAAAAAGAGATGTGCAAGAACAAGGGGACACAATCTGAAGGTAGAGGGAGGATGGCTCAGGGGCAATGTGAGGAAGTATTTTTTCACAGAGAGGGTGGTGGACGCATAGAACAGCCTCGAAGAGGTTGTGGGGTCTAAAACTGTGGGAGAATTCAAGAATGCATGGGACAGACATAAGGCAATTTTTGTGGGGGGTAGGAAGAAATAGGCTGTTGGTTAAATAGAATCTGCAGCTTATACTCTAGGTAGGGAAATGGGCAGACTAGGTGGGCCAAGCGGTCATTATCTGCCGTCAAAGTCTATGTTTCTATGAGGGGGTGGCCAGGGTAAATAAGGAGGGGGCGGCAGGGGGCACCCAGATAGGGGGAGGAGCAAGGAGCCTGTAGTAAGGATGAGGGACATGGAAGGGGGGAAATGGAGGAAAAGGCGTGGTCTGAGTGATCCTGTTGGGTAATTCCATGATTAGGGGTATCAAATGGGATAGGCAGGGAGAAGCCTGCCCAGTTAGAACAAAATGCTTCCCTGAACTAACGGTGCACAGGGCCAAGCATGAGTTATATCAGCTGGCAAAGGACTGTGGAAGTTCCCCGGATACACTGGTCCACCTGGGTACCAATGACATTGAGGGAAACAAGTGAGCTATGGATACACGCAAGATTCAGTGAGCTTGCCAGGGTCTGTCATGACATAGGATGCGCGATTTTCTTCTCGGAAAGCCTGCCGGTGCCAAGGGCTAGTGGGGAAGACAAGAGGAAGATTAGGGAGATAAACCAGTGGCCCAGGGAGTGGTATGGGGCCAGAGGTATGGGTTGATGGGGGATTGGGGGAGACCTGGGAGGATAAGGGCCTATATGCCAGAGATAGGTTCCATCTCAATTTGGAGGGGAGGGAAATCCTTAAGTTGAAAATAGAGGGGTTCGTTGGTGAAAGGTGGGGTTTAAACTTGTGAAGGGGGGAGGGAGGGATGGGAGAGAAGGCTGTCGGAGGGGGGTCCGATAAAGGAGGGACTCAGTCTCCACCCCCCTGGAGAGCTGGAGGAATACAGGAAAAGGCCAACTGGTAAGGTGCTGACCAGGGAAAGACGGAATCCCCGTGGGAACGCGAGCAGGGGAAATGGAAGTATACGGAAAGGGTGGAAGGAAGTCCTGCTAAATGCCAGGAGCTTGGGCAATAAAATGCCTGAGCTCCAGGCGATGCTAACTGAGGGAGAGGTGGATGTGGCAGCAGTCACCGAGACCTGGGCCACCGCAGGGCACGACTGGGACCTGAACCTGGAGGGTTACACCATGTTCAGGAAGGACGGGGGGAGGGAAGGGGAGGAGGGGTAGCAATAATAGTCAAAAACTGCATTGGCATAGGAGACATGGAGGAGGCGGAGGGAACTGTGGAGGCAATTTGGGTCACCTTGATAACAAATGGTGCAAGAGAGTCAAAATATGAGTGGCGTATAGACCCCCTGCGCTGGTGGAGGAGCTGGAGGAGAGTCTGGTGGCAGATTTTGGGAGACACTGCAAATTGGGCAGGGGAAGCGTGGTGGTGTTGGGGGACTTAAACATGCCAGGAACGGACTGGGAGACTATGATATCCTCGGTGGCCAGGGAACAGAGGTTGTTGGATGTCTTTCAGGATGTGTTCCTAACTCAGCAGGTGGGGGAACTGAACAGGGAGACGCAGATACTGGATTTGGTCCTGGCAGACAGTGACCAGATTGGGGGCCTGGAGGTAAGGGACCCGTTGGCAGGGAGCGACCATGCCATGGTCTGGTTCTGCCTGGACCTAGGAGGGGTAGAAGGCTGCACAAAGACGAAGGTAACCGACTTCAGGGGGGTGGATTTCAAGGAAATGGGAAGGATCCTTAAGAAGCATTTGGATGGGATTGGGCCAGACACGGACGCTGACAGTAGGTGGGAAATTATTGGGAGGGGGGTGCAAGATGCTACCAGCACCTGTGCAAGAGTAAGACGAAAATGTGGTAGGGCCCATAAACCCTGCTGCTGGACCAGGGAGGTTCAGGAGGTAGTGAGGGGAAAGAAGGCGGCTTATAGGCATTTCAAGTGCTCAAGGAGTGAAAGGGATAGAGGGGAGTACGAGCTGACGGCCAGAAGTGCCACTAGGTTGGTGAGGGCGGCTAAGGCAAGGAACGAGCAGAACCTGGCCAGGGAAATTAGGAGAGGGAAAAAGGGGTTCTTTAGATACACTGAGGAAAAACGAAGGGTGATGGGGCAGATTAGCAGGATTAAAACAGGGGAGGGATGGGCACAAGACCCGGGGGAGCAGGCTGAGGTACTAAATGAGTAATTCGCCTCAGTTTTCACCAAGGAAAATGTGTGTGGGGGGGGGGCTGCATCATACATGGGAGGAGATGGTAAAACTGAGGTGGGGGACCCTTGTCGATCGTCGGGTCTGGGGAGAGGATGGGCCATCACTGGCAGGAGGGGTGAAGGCAAGGCAGGAGGACAAGGTAGCGGAGATGGAAATCATGGCAGAGAGAGAGTGAGGGAAGCCCTCAGGTCCCTTAAGACGGAGAAAGCACCGGGGCCAGATAAATTACATCCCAGAGTGCTGAAGGAACTGGCGGATGTCCTGGCGAAACCCCTGGTGGAGCTTTTCAGCATCTCTCTGAGGACAGGGTGGGTGCCCCAGGACTGGAAGGTGGCACATATAGTGCCTATCCACAAGGGGGAATCAAAGGTGGTGGCAGGGAACTACAAGTCCGTCAGCCTGACATCAGTGGTGGGCAAGATGACGGAAGGCATTGTCAAGGAGAGGCTAGGGGGGACCTGGAAAAGTCAGGGTGCCTGGACGATAGATGGCATGGATTCATCCCAGGGAAATCGTGTCAGACAAACCTTGTGGAGTTCTATGACTGGGTGACGAGAGCCTTGGACCTGGTTAGACCGGTGAACGTCCTCTATCTTGACTTCAGCAAGGTGTCTGACTCTGTTCCTCACGGGAGCCTGTTGAATAAGCTGGGAGAAATGGGGGTGGGGAACCAGATGATCAGATGGATAGGCAATTGGCTCCAGGACCGGACCCAGCGGGTCGTGGTTGGCGGGATAGTCTCATCCCCAAGGAGAGTCATTAGTGGGGTCCCTCAGGGATCAGTCCTTGGGCTCCTCCAGTTCAATGCCTATGTCTCTGACATAAGGAAGGGTATCAGGAGTGAGATGAGTCTCTTTGCAGATGACTCAAAACTGGGGGTGGTGGTGGATGGGGAGGAGGGAAGGGTGGCCCTACAGGGGGATCTGGAGGCTCTGGAAGGTTGGTCTAGAAAGTGGAAGCTGAGGTTTAATGCAGGAAATGCAAGGTACTGCATCTGGGAGCCAGAAACCCAGGTCAAGAGTATACCGGGGCGGAATGCTACAAGTCTCAATGGCTGAGAGGGACCTGGGGGTGGTGGTGGATGTCAAGGTGAACAACTCTGAGACTTGTAAGAGGGCAACGGCCAAGACCAACAGGATGCTGGGATGCATCGCTAGGGGGGATCACCTCCAGGAGGAGGGAAGTGATACTCCCCCTGTATAACTGCTTGGTGAGGCCGCACCTCGAGTACTGCATGCAGTTTTGGAGGCCACACTTAAAGAGAGACACTGAACTCCTGGAGAGGGTCCAGAGGAGGGCAACCAAAATGATCTGGGGCTTGGGGGACAGGACCTATGGGGAGAGGCTCAAAGAGCTAAATATGTACACACTGGAAGAGAGAAGGGACTGGAGGGACATGATAGAGGTCTTCAAGTACATGAAGGGGCTAAATAGGGGTGAAGCAGTCAAGGTGCTCCGAAGGAAGGAGGAGGTGCAACTAGAGGGCATGGGTGGAAGCTGGAGGAGGGGAGATTCAGGAGAGAAAGGAGGAGGTGCTACTTCACTGAGAGGGTGGTGGAGCTATGGAATGTGCTGCCCAGGGGGCTGGTGGAGGCTGAGACTGTGGAGGGGTTCAAGAGGGGGTGGGACAGGTACAGGGGAAGGGTACTGGATGCAAAGTCTTGTGCAGTGGGAATATCCGGGACTGGGAAGGGAGAAGCGAGAGAGGACAAGGGGGAGCAGCAAGGTCAGCTCCCAGGGTGGGGCTGACCAAACGAGCAGACATGAAAGACCGTTAGGCCTATTCTGCTGGCATTTTAGTATGTTAGTACCTCCAGCACGTTTATGTGCAGGGAGAGCTCCTACTGAGACCACATCCCCTGAGTTCTGTGGTACTACAAGTGAGCACCCCAACCCATCTCCGACACGTCTGTATTTAGGGTCTGGGTGGGAAGAGGGGACTGGAAGGGAAGCCCCTTGGTGAGGTTGTTGAGTTCCTGCCACCATAGAGGATCCCGCTGCACCGAACTGGAGACCATGACAATGTGGTCTAGGTCATCCGACCTCTGATCCCACTGCGTTCTGAGTGTCCACTGAGAAATTCACATGTGAAGTCGGGACAGTGGGGATGGCCGCGCTGCCATAAGGCCAAGGAGTCGAAGAACCGACCTGGCCATGACCCACCTACTGGAGACTACTAGATGAGCCTGTTTCTGCAAGGTTTCTGCCCTGTCCAAAGGGAGGAAGACCATACCCTGAGCTGTATCCAGCACTGCTCCAATAAACTGGAGATGTTGGGAAGGGGCAAGTTGAGATTGACAGTAATCCCATTTGCGCAAAAAGAGTCAGGATAGCTGAGAGGGAAAGCTCCAACTGCTCCCTCAACGGGGCTGACAGAAGCCAGTCGTCAAGTTAGGGGAACACATAGAGGCCCTGGCACCTCAGGGCCGCTGCCACTACTGCAAGGCACTTGATAAAAAACAGAGGTGCCGAGAACAGGCCGAAGGGGAGGGCTTTGAACTGGTAATGCTCCCCTCTGAAAGAAGAACCTGAGGTAGTGGCGATGGGCCTGAAAAACTGGGATATGTAGGTAGGCATCCTGCATATCCAGGGCACAGAGCCATTGTCCCTTGTGCAGGAGGGCAGCAGACCTGGGAGGGTCAGCATTCGAAACCATTTGAACTCTGTACAGGTTTAGAGCGCTGAGGTCCAACATGGGATGCAAATATCCCGTCTTTTTTGGAACCAGGAAGAAGTCGGAGTAATACCCCCTTTCCTTCCTGGTTTGACAGAATGGGCTCTATTGCCTCCTTTTGCAGAAAAGCCTCAATTTCTTCCCTTAATAGGTGAATGTGCACCTTTGGATAATGAGACAACCCCTGGAGGCTTGTCTGGGGGGTGTCTCGAGCAACTCCAGAGTGTGGCCCTGTCTGATCAACTGAAGGACCCATGAGTCTGTGGTTAACTGCCTCCCACCCTGGCAGGTGACTGGTGAACCCTCCACCTGGAAGAGGACGAGGGGGGGCAGGCCGCAAGTCAAGAGGTGGAGAAAGGGTCAGGGAGAGTCGTCCCCGAGGCTCTCTGAGCTTTGGCTGGAGGGGTGGCTGTGGCTGAAGGTGCCACACGCTTGGTCTGGCATTTGGCTGTTTGCTGCTGTTTCATCTGCCGCTTGGTCTGGCGATGAAACAGCTGTTTGGTCTTGGATCTAGGGTGGTACATAGTGTGACCTGACCTCAGGGTCTTGCCTTTGTCCTAGAGGCTGGTAATAATATCTTGGGCATCCCCCCAAACAGGAGAGAACCCCTGAAGGTGGCATCCTGGATAACAGCCTGGACATTGGGTGCCAAGCCTGACACCCTGAGCCAGGAAAATCTCCTGAGACAGACAGCCGTAGTGGTGTCCCTGGCTGAGGAGTCCACCACATCACAGGTGGTCCTCAGAGAGTGATGTCAGGTGACTTTGGCTGACCTAATAGTGTCAGCCAATACAGTCTTGGATTCTGAGTCCAGCATGGCTCAATGACAGGCTCCAACTGGTGGAACAGCAACTTCTGATACACCAGCATGTGTGCCACATAGTTAAGGGCATGCATGGCGAGAGTGGAGGAAGAATAAAACTTTCTCCCAAACTGATCAAGCTGCTTAGACTCCCTGTCAGGAGGGGAGATGCTCATGTGCCTGAGCTTGGTGGATCTATCATGGGCCACTGCGATGACTACAGAGTCAGCCTTAGGGTGGACACTGAGGCGATCCTTTCCCTCAGGAGTCCTGTAAGCCCTATCAGCCTTCCTCGTCACAGCTGGAATGGAGGAAGGCATCATCCATACAGTGGAGGCCAAATCCTCATGAGGCTCCAGCCATGGAGGGGTGTGAGGACAGGTGCAGTCTCCTGGATGTCTATGTGCTCAGCAAGTCTCTGACATTTGGGGTCCCGAGCATCGGACTTCCATCTGTAGGCCTCCATGATCTGTTTCAGGAGGTCTGTCAAAGAAGGGTCCTCTGGAGATGATTTGGGGGACTCCCTCAACTTAGGTTGCTCCGGAGGGGGAGTCTCGAACCCCGAAGCCAAGGAGGAAGACCCGGACTCGGATTCTGGGTCCGATGTCTGGGCGAGAGACCTCCTGAGTCCTAGGAAGAATACTACCTGACATCTGGGTCAACTAAGGATCTTTCATCAGGCTCGATGTAGACTGACGCAGTTCCAGTGGGGAAGCAGACCTGGGAGTCTGATCCAGTGTTGACAGTCCCACTGGAAGAGCCGGTGAGGAAGGGGTCTGCGGAGGCTCAGACGTCAGGTCCAGGGGCGAACCAGGAACTACAGCACCTGACAGATGGGCCCCATCCTGTAGGTCTGGGGAAGGTGGAGGGAGATCAAGAAAGGGAGAAGAGGGGGTATCTAAATGGGAAGAACCCACCTGAGAATGCAGTCCAGAGACCGACAACTGGCTTTAGTCTGGCTGGATGACGTCGGGGCTCGCACTGGAGCCCAGATGTAAGCGTGATGTCCCTGCAGTTATTGGAGGGCCCAACGGCTGACTTATTGACCGTGGCTGTGCAGGCACTAGAGACCCTGGAGCCCGACTTTTATCAGCCCAGGCTGAGCATTAGTCAGACGGTCTGACGAGTGGGTTATCAGTCCCGCCAGCCATAGCCCCGGTGGAGGAGATGGGTCTAAGGGAAGCAGAGGCCTCGGACTCAACCGAGGTGCCCATGGCCACCATAACCAGTGGCGGTGCAGGAACCAAGGGCTGCTCCTAGGAAGGTGGGGCAGACATGGAGGTAGCGGTGGTCTTCCTGGAGGAAGAGGACCACAGTTCACCTGAGGGCGGCCACGGATGAGAGAGGGACCATTCCTGGTCCCGGTGCTTCTCTTTGTCCCTCTTCTTCTTATATTTATGGGAGTCGGTCGATGAGGAAGAGGCACTCCTTAACTTTTGCAGCTCTTTCCCCACAGAGGCCATTTTCTTTTTTACGAAATGTGCTTCGAGGGCCTGCTAGTGACACTTTTGTGTTCTGGTTGAAGCTGGAACAGGCCTCACAAATCCTCAACCTTGTGCTCCGGGCCTAAACAGAAAAGGCAGAGGGAATCAGAGTCTTTGTGCGGTAGCTCCGTGCCGCAAAAATCACACTTATTTTTATGCGACTTGCCGGAAGATGGCAAAGACATGCACAAAATGAAAAAATTACTCACCTTAGTAATCTTGTTTCTTCCAAGGTATTCTTCTATATTCATAACTCTCCTCAGTCAGCCTCCTAAGCAGAGCTGCCAAGAGAAAATGGAACTATATGCAAATGTTAGCATTGGCTCGTGACACATATTCAAACTGCTGCCCTTATCAGCTGCAACGTTCCATCAACGTATCAGATTTCTAAGGAGCCTACAAGGCAACCTATACTAAGACTATCTAATATACTTGTCTAATGTAACACAACTTAAGCTGTCTATGACAGCATGAAACATCCTTAACATTATTATGATCCTAAATCCCCCTGAATGTCAGAATCACCTGGAAAAAGAAGGGAATTAAATATTTCCCACTAGGGCTAAAAACGATGCATGCCAGTGTTTGGGACTTTATAGTAACATACTTGGTCAGGAGTGCAGAGGCTCTGGTTCTGGAAGGGGAGGCAGGGTGGGAGATTTATGAATATAGAAGAATACCTTGGAAGAAACAAGATTACTAAGGTGAGTAACTGTTTCTTCTAACCCCAGGTATTCTTCTATATTCCTAACTCTCTGCAGATTTCAAAGCAGTACCTTTGGAGGTGGGCAGAGAACCTACTTGGGAAAGAAGCTCTGCAGGACTGCTGTGCCAAATCTAGCATCACTTCTGGACTGTATGTCCAAATTGTAGTGTTTAGTAAATGTGTGTACTATCCTCCAGGCAGCTGCTTTACAGATTTCCACTAATGGAATATCTCTAGACGCTGCTATAATAGCAGCTGTGCCCCTAGTTGAATGAGCCCTCAGACCTGCTAGGGGGTTCCTTGCCAACTTTTGAATAGCAAAACTGAATGCATTGAGCTAACCAGCGAGAGACTGACCTCTTAGAAGCTGGGGTACCTTTACCTACATCCCCACAGGTAAAAAATAGCTGTTGCTTGTCATATATATGAACCCTGGTGTGGGACTTAAAGTAACTTAATGCTCTTTTGACATCCAGACTATGGAGTCTGCGCTAACCTGAACTAGTAAGTTCAGTGAAGAAAACTGGTAATGTAATGGATTGGTTTAAGTGAAAATCAGAAACCACCTTGGGGAGAAATTATCCAGGGTTCCCCACTGCCTGAAAATATAGGGCGGTGGCAGTGGTGATCGGGTCAAAATGTGCGTTATTTTTGTGGACCTCCTATATGCACTGTACATGTGCATAAGCTGATTTTAAGTAAAATATAGTGTGCTGGTATCAAAACAGGGGTAGTAGTGCAGTAAAGGATGTCAATAAAAGACAATTTTGGAGGATTTTGTAAAACAAACAATCAGTAATGGATAGAAATATAGGGTGGTGGTAAAAAATATAGAGTGGTGGTAAAAAAATATAGGGTGGTGGCCCATCGCACTAAAACAGTGAATGGGGAACACTGTTATCTATTTGTTTTCAGCACCACTGTCGTTATGAAAGGAAAGGTAGTCCTTCTCAACACACAAGGCTTGCAGTTCACTGATTCTTCTAGCTGAAGTAACTGCAACCAGAAATAGTTTTCCAGGTAACACATTTAAATGTGCAGAGGACATAGGCTCAAAAGAAGGTTTCATGAGCTGAGCAATGTATATGTTCATGTCCTATACTAGAACTGGTTCCCTAATAGGTGGGTGCAAGTGGCACAGACCTTTAAAGAACTTCTTGAAAATGGGATTGGATGCCATGGAGATACCTCTTCCAGCAGAAATGCAAGCAGAGATTGATGCCAGATGCACCTTCAGGGATGTATATTTCAACCCCTGAGAGTGGAGATATGTGAGGTATTCCAGGACAACTGGACTCTCCACTAAAGTAGGAGAAATCTCTTTGGAACTACACCAAATAGAAAACATTTTCCATTTTGATGCATAGGTTTTCTTAGTCAAAGGCTTTCTATATCCTTTCAGGATATCCAGAATGCTTTGAGAAAGATTTAAGTTTGCATATTCGAAGTCCTCAAGAACCATGTCTTGAGTCTGAGAGACCTGATATTCGGATACAAGATCCTGCCCTGGTGGGAAGTCAACAGGTTGTGCCTCCTGGGTAAGTGTATTGCTTTGGCTACAGACATGAAAAGTAGTAAAGGGTACCATGGCTGCCTGGCCCCATCTGGTGCAATCAGAATAATTGATTCTGGTGGTGACCCGAGTTTGATCAGGACCCTGATGATGAGAGGGAAGGGAGGAAAAGCATACAGACCTTTTCCTGACCAGTTCAGAGACAGAGCATCCAATGGGATTGTTTCCTTGGCTGGTGGCCTGCATCAAAAGATGGGCAGAAGGTGATTCTCTTGGGATGCAAAGAGAGCCACCTCTGATGTGCCCAATCTCCTGAACACTAAGTCCAGCACTTGCCTGTTGATGGACCACTCATGATGCACCTGATCAATTCTGCTCAGTGCATCTGCCAGGGTGTTGTCTTTTCCTGGTACGTGAATGGCCTGTAATGAGGCCTTTAGTGAGTAAACCAGACTCCAGACTTTGATAGCCTCTGTGCATAGGGGGTCTGACTTTGTTCTTCCTTGCTTGTTTATATAGTACATTGTTGTGGTGTTGTCTGTCCTGACTTGCACCACTTTCCCCTGTACCAGATTTGTGAATGTTTTCAAGGCCAGAAACACTGCCCTTAGTTCCAGCAAATTTATATGCAGGAGTGACTCTGTGATGGACCAGGTGAGTGGTGTGATCTCCTAAATGAGCACCCCCACCCAAACAAAGAAGCGTAGTTGTAAGGATAGCTGATGAGGTTTCCCTTTGGAAGGGTACCCCTTCCCTGAGGTTGTCTGCTTCCTTCCACCACTGGAGGGCTTGAAGTAAAGCTTTTGTTACTAGAACCGATTTTTGTCAATTTGTCTTTCCTTTGGCACCAGTGTGCTCTGAAATGAAACTGTACATCTCTCATTTGGCACCTGGCTCCCAGGACTGTGTCTGTTGCTGCGGCCATATGTCCCAAAAGCCGCAGAAACCGTCTTGCTGGTTGTGGCTCGTTCAGCTTCAATGAGCTTTGCACCCAGTCCTGAGGGAGGAAAGCTCTTCCCTGTACTGTGTTCAGTTCTGCTCCTATGAAGTGCAGGACTTGTACTGGAATAAGAACAGATTTTTCCTGATTTACCAGGAATCCTAGAGAGTGTAACAGGTTTAGTGTTACCGTTAGATGATCTTGTACCCGCTGTGGTGAACTTACTACCACTAGCCAGTCATTGAGGTAAGGGAAGACTGATATACCTAACCTTAGGTATGCCACTACCACTGCCAGGCACTCTGTAAACACCCTGGGTGCTGAGGTGAGGCTGAAAGGCAGAGCTGAGAATTGGTAATGTCCTGATGGAAGTCTGAATCTGAGGTACTTCTTGTGTGATTCTTTTACTGGGATGTGAAAGTAGGCATCTTTTAGGTTCAGAGATGCTAGTCAATCTCCCTGCTGGATTACTGGCAAAATCATTGTGACCATTATGAACTTTGGTTTTATTAGATGTCTGTTCAATAGTCTGAGGTCTAGAATAGGCCACCACTCCCCTACTGGTAGAGGGGGAGGAGGCCTTGATCATTAAGTCAGGGGTTGTTTTACCTGAGGCTGAGCTTGGGTAGTTTGGGAACCTGTCCTAGAACCCCTACCTCTGCCCCTGAAATGCCCAGTCTGCTGTGGGTATTGTTGATACTGGCGGGACAGCCTGTGCCTGGCAAAAAGGCCTACTATAAGCTGTCCTTCCTCTGCCTCCCCTTCCGTATGATCTATAGGAGGAAGAAGGCCTCTCTTTTAAGGAATTACTCTTATAGGTGGCCTTATATTCATCCACCTTCTTCATGTATGCTTCAGTCTGTTGACTGAATAATGAGTGATCCTCTACAGGGAAATCCATGGCCTTGGCCCAAGTATCCTGTGTTAGATTAGTAGCCCTGAGCCATGCCATCCTTCCTTCTAAGGGCTATGGTAAGGGCCATCCATCTGGTAGCACTGTCGTTAGCATCTGCTGCCATTTGAAATTGGCACTTTTTTTTTTAAAGTTTGATTTTTATTAAAAAGGTTTTCACTTCACACACAATGTACATACTTCATTTTGTGACAGCTACAGCCAGTCCTTATTCTGATTATATGCTTTTGCATTATTTTAAAAGTTAGTGTATTTTACTCCTTATTCCAGTGCAAAACAGAGAGAGAAACATGAGGCAGGGTCTCCCTCCGCCCCCCCCCCCCTTCTCAGGGAACAAATTCTACGTCTATGTGGGCTTGGTATAAAGACCATCCTCTCCATTTGTTCTGGAAGCTTGACATTCTGTCTTGTAGTTTTGCTGATAGACCTTCCATTTCATATATTGTTGTCATAACTTCTCTCCATTCTTGTAGAGTAGGTATTACTTTTTTCATCCATTTTCTAGTTAAAACTTTTTTTGCTGCACGTAGAAAGACCGGCATTAATGTTTTTCCCCAAGAGGGGGACAGGTCCGGATATATTGACAGTAAAACCATCTCTGCTGACAATTCTATTGCCTCGCCCAGGCAGCTTGTTAATTCCTCCTGGAGAGAGCACCAAAATGGCATCAGCATTGGACAGAACCACATGATATGTCCTAGATTGGCTAGAATACACCTGCAATCTCTCCAGCAACGGGCCATATGTTTCAGGTAGATATTTGGCCAGCAAGGCTGGTGAACGAAAGTAACGGATTCTGCATTTCCATACATATTCTCTCCAGAATGTGGAGGAGGTAATTTTAATGGCTTGCTCTGTTGTTTGTGTCCAGAGGGTGGGGGAGATAGAAAGACCTAATTCTGAATTCCATTTCTCCAAAACGGATATTGTCGATTCCTGGGTTAGGTCTCTAAGACCTTTGTAAATTTGCCCTATCAGGTGTTCTCCCAAATGGCCTTTTATAGTGTCCATGAATAATTTTAAGTTTGGATTCATGGGGGTTGGTATTTTTGCTTCTATGTTCCTTTTTTCTCAATATATAATTTCGTACTTGCAGATACCTAAATAAGTCATTTCTTCTTAGATGAAATTGGCACTTTTGTGCTTCCAGTCCAAACCTGGCTGTTTCAGCCAAATCATCTGAGAGAGGTGAAGGAGCCTTCTCTGCCATGGCCAGCACAGACTGTCACAGTGATTTTTGGTACTGTGCTGAGTAAGCTTGGTAGTTAGCCTGTCTTTCTCCCAGTGAAGCAGCTAAATAACCTTTCTTTGCCATGCTGTCTATTTTGCGACAGTCCTTCTCAGGTGAGTGAGAAGCTAATGGAACCCTCGCCTTCTCACAGGCTGCCTGCTGAACTATCCTCTGATGGTCAGGTTGAGAGAAGAGGAAGTCAGCCCCTTGTCTGTCCAGTTAGCACTTTTTATCTGCCTTCTTGTACAGAGGTGTAACAGAATTTGGAGTCTGCAGGATCTTAAACAAGTCTTTTTTGAAAAACTTGTTTATGGGGAGTAGAATTTTCTTTGTGGGTGTTAACCCCATCATCTCCATACATTCGGCCTCTTCTTCATCCTCTATGACCTCTGTGGTAGCCAGACCAAGGGTGTCCACTATTTTCCTTACAAAGGAAAAATGAGAGGAAAAATCCTCTGGACTAAGGGGAAAACCAAACTCCTGCTCTGGTGAGATCTCTGGTTCAATAGGCTCACCTTCATCCATTTCAGTTAAATCATATTCTTCAAACTCCATCGTATCCTGAGATGGGTTTGGTTCATCGGAGGGACTAACTGGGATTTGAACAGGTGCTGAGAGGGTTGGAGTAGGTATGAAATCCTGCAGAGCCTGTATGACCTTCATGGCCTGGGCAATCTCCTCTGATGATGGCAGGCTGTGAGGCACAGGTGAAACCCCTTTTGGTTTATCAGCCAGGCGATCAACAGGCTTTCTCTTCTTGATTTTTTTTAGTGGGAACCAGAGTCAGACGGATCACCCAACCCTTTTTCCAGTAGCTGTTTCACCCTTGTCAGGGGTGCTCAAAGAAGAGACAGCAGTTTCACCCGCAGGCTTAGAGGGTGTGGGTTGGTCAGAATCCGTAATACCCTTCTCCAATCTTTTTTTGAGTCTTTCAAGTCTCTTTTCTATTATTTTCTGTGGGAATAATTTACAGATGTCAAAATCTGCTGAAAAATGGTAATTCCCCAGGCAGACCACACATAAATCATGCTTGTCTGCCTTTGCAAAAACATCCCCATACTTAAGACAGTTTTTAAACCTTGGGGGTCCAGTCTTTTTCTTAGTTTTTTCTGCCATCGTTAAACCGATGAAGAAAACCAGAACTGCAATAAAGATTTCACTCGTTATGTATTTTTTTTTTGTGGTCAGTTCAGGAACCGGTTAAAGTTTTGATAATGAACTGGGAACCGAAGAAAAGGAACCGGATTAGCAGGTCACAGAAACCGGTTAGCGGTTTCAAATACAACAAATATTACAAGTTAATAAACTAAAATAACTAAAACCAAATACCGGAATTAGTAAATAAAGCTCTGGAAAGGGTACTAAGACCTGGTTCCCCAACGGTTATACTAAACCATGAGGAACCGAGAAAATAAACTAAAACAATACTAAATAACGCTAACTAAACTAACATTAAGGTAATAAACAGAAAATAAAGGCAGCAGTAAGAATAATAATATAAGAAACTACTTATATTCAGTGAAGAACCACAAGGAATGACTGATATGGGAAGTCTCCTGGGCGTCTTGACTTGTCAGGCGGAGAAAGAAATCTGATAAGTTGATGGAAAGGTGTAGCTGACAATGGCAGCAGTTTGAATATGTGTCACAAATCAATGATAGTGCTATCATTTGCATATAGTCCATTTTCTCCGGGCAGCTCTGCTTAGAAGGCTAAATGCAGAGAGTTAGGAATATAGAAGAATACCAGGGGTTAGAAGAAAAAATTACTCACCTTAGTAATGTTGTTTCTTCTAATGGAGTCTTGCTATATTATAGACATTAGCAGTTTGATCCAGCTCTAGAACTGCCCCGGAGTGAAATGGTTAAAACCATTCCAAAATAGAATTTTGGCACGAGAGCAGCTCTATCTGTGTCATTTCAAACTTGAACTGTCAGATCTTTATGAGCCAAACTCACTAAGGTCTGTGTGGAAGCTGTAACCTACACTAGCCAAATGGCTACCTAAATAATAACAACCATTGATGGTCCCAACACCCAAGACTCAAGTCAGGGACCAGAAATACTAACACCATTCTAATAATATGAAAATGGAACATAAGTATAATAAAACACACACGCACGCACACATACACACCCAAAGTCCCAAAGGGACAAAATGCTAACAGGACACAAGTAGTGCCCACACTAAGTTGCCCGCACCCCACCAAGTAGAAGTTCTGAGAGGGCAGGTTGGGGAGGTCTATAATATAGCAAGACTCCATTAGAAGAAACAACATTACTAAGGTGAGTAATTTTTCTTCAAACAACATGAAGTCTTGCTATGTTATAGACATTAGCAGAATACACAGCAGTACCTCCATGGAGGAGGGCAGAACCTACTTAGGAATAGGCTCTGAAGAACAGTTGTACACACCGAGCATCTCTCCTGGCCTGGACATCCAGGGAGTAATGCTTGGTAAAAGTGTACTGCTTTTCCAAGTAGCAGCCTGGCAAATCTCTAATAAAGGGATATCTCTGGCAGCAGCTAGAAAGCGAGTTGTACCCTGGTAGAATGAGCCCTCAAACCGGGGCTCTGCCCACTTTCTGATAACAAAATTGGATACAAGAGACAATCCACCTGGCTATTGATCTCTTAGTGGCAGGTTTGCCTTTCCCAACTTCACCATAGGTAAGGAAAAGTTGGAGGGATTCGAACCTGTGACCTTTGGTACGCTCTATATAATAACTAAGAGCTCTCTTAACATCCAGGCTGTGCAACCTCCTCTCACCCGAAGAGGAGTGATCAGTGAAAAATACTGGAAGGGAGATAGATTGATTAAGATGGAAATCTGAAACCACCTTAGGCAAAAACTTCCTATTAGTCCTAAGGACTACCTTATCCCTGTGGAAAGAAATAAAGTCAGTCTCCACTGACAAGGCTTGCAATTCACTTATGCGTCTGGCAGAAGTGATAGCCACTAGAAAAACAGTTTTCCAAGTTAGGTACTTAAGCTCTGCAGAAGACAGAGGTTCAAAAGGGGGTTGCATTAACTGGGCAATGCAAACATTAAGGTCCCAAGCAGGGGGGTTCTCAAAGGGAGGATTAGTATGGAGTAATCCTTAAAAACTTGGAAAACACAGGATAAGAGGAAAGAGGGGATGACTTTCCTGCTGACACAAAAGCAGACACAGCTGCCAAATGAACTCTCAGGGTAGCTGGTCTGAGACCCAAGGAATTAAGATGTACCATGTAATCTAACAAAATGGGCAATCCAGCAGATTCTGGGAAATATTTTCCCAGCACACCAAATGGAAAACCTTTTCCATTTAGAACTATAAGTAGCTCTAGTGGAAGGCTTTCTGGAAGCCTTTAGGATCTCAAGAACACCCTGAGAGAGGTGTAAATCAGCAAACTCTAACTCCTCAAGAGCCAGGCCTTGAGGTTGAGGGATTTGAGGTCCGGATACCAAACCCTTCCCTGGGCACAAGTCAACAGATTGTGATTCCTGGGGAGGCACAGGGGAAGATGGACTGTCAGAGACAGAAGGAGTGGGTACCAGGGCTGCCTGGCCCAATCCGGGGCAATCAGAATCACCCTGCAAGGCTGAGATCTGATTTTGACTAGTACTTTGAATAGGAGAGGAAAGGGGGGAAGCATAGAGGAACTTCCCCTCCCAATCCAGAAGAAGGGCATCCAGGGGAACTGAGCCCAGCACTGGAGGCCTGCAACAGAACAGAGGAAGTCTGTGATTGTCTGGGGCTGCAAAAAGATCTATCTGAGGGATGCCCCACCTGGCAAAAACTATCCCCAGCACTTGAGGATCCAGGGACCATTCGTGATGGCCCTGAAATCCTGCTGAGGGCATCCGCTAGGACATTGTCCTTCCCTGGAAGATGAACTGCTATGAGGGAAGTGTTCAGGAATAGGCCAGAGACCACAACTTCATTGCCTCGTGCACAAGGCCAAGACCGAGTGCCCCCTGTTTGTTGATGTACCACATTGTTGTGATGTTGTCTGTTCTGACTTGTATCACCTTGTCGTGGACAGATGCAGAAAAAACTTGAAGAGCTAAAAGACAGCTCTGAGTTCCAGCAAATTGATGTGGCGAGAGATTCCTGGGGACCAAACTCCCTGAGTGGAAAGGTCGCCCATGTGGGATCCCCAACCCAGAAGGGAAGCATCTGTAGTGAGAGTCAAGTCGTGAGAAGGGAAATGAAGGGACCCCGCTTAATTGCTCTGATCCTGCCACCACTGGAGAGCTAGGATCAAGGTTCGAGTCACTGGGACCAACTTGGAAAGGGGGTCTCTTCTCTGAGACCAAAAGGTTCTCAAGTGAAACTGAATGTCTCTCATCTGAAATCTGGCTCCTTGCACAACAGCTGTGGATGCAGCCATGTGCCCCAGGAGCTGCAGAAAGTGTCTTGCTGGTCGAGAGACCTGCAGAGTGAAGGAAGAGGCCAGAGCCACTAAATTTCTTACCCTTTCTGGGGGAAGAAAGGCTCTGGCTAGCTTTGTGTCCAATTCTGCCCCTATAAAGGTGAGTACCTGGACTGGTTCCAGAACAGACTTTGGTAGGTTTAGCAGAAAACCCAGGGAGGTGAGAAGCTGCTGGGTGACCTGCAGGTGAGATTTTACCTGTTCTGGGGACTGGCCTACAATGAGCCAGTCGTCTAGATAGGAAAAACAGCAATCCTCTGCCTCCTTAAGTGGGCCACTGCCACTGCTAGACACTTTGTGAATACCCTTGAGCAGAGGTAAGGTCAAGGGCATTGCTCTGAACTGGTAATGACCTGAGGGCAGTTCAATCTGAGTGTACTTAGATGGGATCTTCTGATTAGGACATGGAAATAGGCATCCTTGAGGTCCAGGGAGGCTAGCCAGTCCCCTGGCCTTAGGAAGTAAAATCATTGCCAGAGTTACCATTTTGAACTTTGGTTTCAAAAGATGCTTGTTCAGATATCTGAGATCTAAAATGGGCGCCATTCTCCTGTCTTTTTGGGGTAAGGAAGTATCTGAATACAGACCCCTGCCCTGATGCAGGAGGAACCCTTCTACTGCTCTGAGAGCTAACAGGGATGAGACCTCTGTTTCCAGAGCGAGGGTCTCTGAAGCACTTGCAGGTAGAAAAAGTCTGCTTCTCAACTTGGGAAACTTTTTGAAGCCGAGAACCAGACCCTGGCTTACTACTTCCAGAACCCACTTGTCTGAGGTTAAAGAAGCCCAATTCTGACTGAAGTAAGCCAGCCTGCCCCCCACTGGTACAGGAGAATCGGCCCTGGGCACCCCATTAGGGTGCCTGTTTAGCAGGAGCTTTAGGCTGGGGGGTGGGAGCAGGTCTGCCCACCCCTCGTCTGCCCCTGCCTCTGAAGAAGCCCCTCTGAGCATAGGCAGAGGAGGCCTGAGTCTGGTAGAAAGGCCTGTGAAAAGGCCTACCCCTACCCCTGGGGGCATGCCTTTGAGGAGTGGCTTACCGCTCCTTAGCCTGGGCACTCTTGTAAGTAGTCCTATATTCATTCATCTTCTTCATGTAATTCTCTGTCTGCTCTCCAAACAGAGAATTTCCCACTAGGAAAATCCATAGCCTTAGTCTGGGTATCCTGTGACAAACTAGTACACCTGAGCCAGGCCAACCTATGAAAAGCTACAGATGTGGCCATGACCCTAGAGGAAACATCATTAACATCCACAGCAGCAAGAAACTGAACCTTAGAGGCTTCAATGCCATCAGCAGCCACCTGTTCTAGTTCACTAGCCAGCTGGCCATGGGCCTGCTTGGCCAATTGCATAACAGTATCCCATCTAGATTTCTGATACCTAGCTACATAAGCCATATAATTTGCTTGCCTGAGTCCCAGAGAGGCTGCCATATACTGTTTTTTGCCATGGCATCAATCTTCCTGGAATCCTTGTCAGGAGGATGTGAAGCCAAGGAATATTAGCTTTATCACAGGCAGCAGCCTGAACTGCCCCAACATGACTGCATTGCTGAGAAAGGAATTCTGTATCAGGGCCTCACAATGTATACCTTCTGTCCATCTTTTATCTACAGGAGGCACAGAATTAGAGCTTTAAAATTTTAATTGTTTGTTTCTAAAAGACTTATGTAAAGGAATAGACAATCTCCTAGACTCTGGAATATCCATCATTTCTACAAAATCAGGCTCCTCTTGCTCATCCACAGCCTCTTCTAAAGGAAGCTGGAGGGTTTCAAGCAACTTTTTTAAAACATAAAATGAGATGGGGACTCAGACAGCATAGGGAGATTCTAAAGGTCTGTCTGGGAGATGTCCGGTTCAATGGGCACACCCAGACCTTCCCAGCCACATTCATACTGTTCATAATCCTCCTCCTCCTCTGGTTCATAAAATTCCTCAATATCATAATCCTGAACCACTGGGACCAGACAAACCGACCTTTTACCAGATAGTGGTGGTTCGGATGGACCCTGAGACAGTGACTAGACAATTTGTATGGCTTTTGTTATTTCTGCAGCAGTTGGAGAAGGAATTTTGGACTCAGACCTGCTGATTTTCTTGTTTTCTTTACTGGAATTGGTTCCTCAGAACCAGCTTTTCTTTGCCGAGGAAGTCTGGCCCTGGTCAGAGGGCACTCTCTCTGGTTCGGTTGGCACCGAACCGGGCTGGCCATCCGGGTCAGCGGACTTTTAGCCTCTCGCTCCTGAGCCTGCCCAATCTTTTTCCAGGGTGGCTGCAGGGAAATTCTTACATACCTGGCAGTCTGACTGGAGGTGGTCAAACCAGACAATAAACATGATGTGGTGTGGGTCAGCCTTGGCAAAGACTTCCCCACAAACATCACAGTGTTGAAACCCAGTGGGCCCGGTTTTTCTTTTGGGTTTCTCAGACATAATGCCAGCCTAACCAAAAACTTGCCCTTTTTAACGGCAGTGCCAGGCAAGACACCCTTATCGGTTCCTAACCGTGTCACGGGTATTGGAAAAAACCGTAATAAATCCGTTTTTTTTAGAACCGATAAGAACCGGGAACCGCACTCTAAAATAGTAACTTTTAGTTTTAAATGAGTTTTAACCCACGGATCGGTTCAAAACCGAACCGATAACTTACAAGTTCCACACAGACAAACCTTCATTTACTTACAGTTACCACAGATAGAGCTTGAACTGAACGGTTTTTGCGGTTAAATAAAACTATTCTCGGTTAAATCCAACCGAGAAAACACTTTTAAACCGAGAAATGAACCGAGCAGAAGAAGAAATCTCCAGAGCGACTGTTCACTGAGGCGAGTAAAGAATCTGACAGTTCAAGTTTGAAATGACACCGATAGAGCTGCTCTCGTGCCAAAATTCTATTTTGGAATGGTTTTAACCATTTCACTCCGGGGCAGTTCTAGAGCTGGATCAAACTGCTAATGTCTATAATATAGCAAGACTTCATGTTGTTTGAAAGGAATTTTTTACAGAAAGTCAAGAGAAAACTGATACTCATCCCAAAAAGGTGGACGAACTGCAGCGACGATCTCCGCAAGGTCCAATGTACTTACATTGATGGCGGGAAAGAACCGGAAGGCAGTCATGGGGACCGCCCACTACATAGTGCCACGCTGACATAGGTCACGTGACATTGGGTGGGTGGTCCCCCATCAAACACTGCTAGCTAAAATTTCCGTATGGCCCTGACGCCAGGGGGCGTAGTCCTCAAGGTGATTACCTACTGCAAGAGTCCTCTCGAAGTAAGATCCTGCGGTACCAAAGTGCTAGCAATTTTATAGACCTCATCCTGACACCCAGAGCTAAATGGTGACTATATTCTGTTGCACTACAAAACTACCAAGGGCCTTCTGGACAACATAAGAATTGGAAGAAAAGGGACTCTCAGGATAGCTGGAGCCGATCCCCCTAAAGAAGATCACCCCTGGGGAAAGTGACACCACTCTGAAAGACAGTTTCAGGCTGAGAAGATTGCAGTACTCTCAGGTCTCCCTGAGAGGGGGAAGGAGGAAGACAGTTACTTAATGCAGAAACGAAGAATGCATGGCAAGGATTCAACAAAACCCTCAAACTAATCTTGACTTGACACAAACCCTGACTGGACTTGGGGAGGGAAGGGAATCACTGAGAAGAGTGATGAAGCTGTGACCACTTGAAGACTGGGCAAACCAAGAAGCCTGGGCAGCAAATCCAAAGTATAGTCCTATCTACAAAGAGAGAAAAGGAAGAAAACATTATAGAGACATATTAATATTTACTGCTTCAGATGCCTTGTCCTAGGCTCCAAGCATAACAGGACTCAAGCTAGGAGGTTGGAGTGTGCTACCTGAAACAGAACTAGAGAAGGTAACCTAGTAACTGACTGTGACCTTTTATCTCAGGGATTGCAGATCTTAAAGAAAACCCCCTAGTAACAGCCAGAAAACTTAAAGCGCTAGTGGACCCAAAACAGGCAGACAGGAAAATAATACAAATTTTAAGTAGTAGTCAGTTGTAACTTTTTATCTTTGAAGTATTTTTCTTTTTCCTTTTGCTCATCAGAAAGTATTCTATGTGATAATATTGTGCTTGATGTGTGGAACAGCTCTTAGCCTAGCAGCTGACATATCTAACTCTACTGCCGACACTACATCATCAGCATTATGATCTCACTGACAGTGACATCACAGGTGAATGACCTAGCAGTTACTCACTTGCTGTTCCTAAGTAGCAGTGATGTCACAGTCAGTGAAGTCACAATGCTGGTGCTGTAGTGTAGGGCAGTACAGCAAGATATGTTAGCTGCCAGGCTAAGAGCTGTTCCATGTATCACACCTACTAATATCAGGTAAACAATATTCTAATTAAAGAAAGGGAAAGGAAAAAGTACCTCAGATATAAAAGGTAATGGCTGACTGCTTTTAAGACATATGCCTTCTTAGTGGCTAGAAATTTACTCTGCCTGCTCAGCCAAGAAACGAAAATGATGTACCTACCGTAATTCCTGATCATTCTTGTATCTTCACCATTCATCACTGTTGGGTAGTGAGCGGAAGATCAGGACCCTGTGGGAGCTTTTTTTTTTTTTAAATCAATAGGAGTCATCGACACTGCTCTCGAGGCCGACGTATTACATGGCGCTCACAGGTTGGCCAGTAACCATCGTCGATGCCTCCTCAGCCCCAGTTCTGCATGCCGGAAAGAGAGAGAAATAAGGAGGGTTGGGAGGGTAGGCAAGGGAGCCCAAGAGACAGCAAAAGGAAAGGATATAAAACTAAAGGGAGAAATGAGCTGAAGAGAGGACAGGAAAGGAGGAAGCCTAAGGGATTGGGACAGGAGGGCCCCAACCTCTGAGTAAGAAGGAAGGGTGGAGAGGGGGGTTTAGGAGGAAAGAGAAAGGAAGGAAGAAGGGAGGAAGAGGAAACACTGCCCCTGAGGCATCGCCGTGTACTGTTCCGGAGGAGTATGCCACAGGTTGAACCAGATAAGCCAGGGATGGAAACAGCTTGTAACAGAGGAAGGCACCCCTTACAGGAACAGTTCAGAGGGCTAAGGACGGGTCAGTGACTCCCCTTCCTGCGAATGGGTTGAGGTACAAGAATCACCTCAAGGGTTCCTGGAGAATAACCCCAGGGAACTGAAACTTAGAATTGAGGGAGGTGCTACTTCCAGAGGAAACTGGTGGGGTAAAATAATAACAGTCTCCTGAACAGGAGGGAAACCAAAAGGAGGCACAAGAGGTTGTAGGACAACTGAAGGAATCACCAGAGCCCCTCCTGCTATCAGACTCCCTCAAGAGGATCAGAGGAAGCAGAATTCCACAGCTATCTGGGCTGAGAGGGGGCTCTGGAGACTCCCAACAGCAGAAACCCTCCCTGTCTGCCCACCCAGAGGAAAAAAAACCAACCTCAAGAGGGAAGGGGGTAGGAGGTGCTGGAAATGGACTAAGGTCCAATGGGAGACAAACAGGGAGGAGGAGAATCACCCATAGACTGAGGCCTGAGAGGGGAAGGTGGGGGGGATTCAGTGATGAATGGTGAAGATACACAGAAAGATCAGGAATTACGGTAGGTACAGAATTTTCATATTTTGTCTGTGTCAATCTTCACCATTCATCACTGTTGGGTGATTACCGAGCCCCTGAAATGGGGCCCAGAACCTCCCTAAAGGACAAAGTCCCTCAGCCTTCAGTGGGGAGACACCAAAGGAGGGAATCCTGGCAGGCCTGAGGCTGGTCTGGGTGAGGCAGGGTTCTCCTAGCATGAGAAAGAAGGCGCTCTGATGCTCTTGCCTCACCCTACAGGAAAAAAGATGGGTTCCCCGGAAAGAGAGGGCAGTCACCCTACACTGGGCCAGGGGTGACAACCGGAAGAGACGAAGCCACGCTGTCTGCCTAATGCAGATCGTTGTTCCCACCAACCTGGAAGCCACCTCACTGGCATCGTATAATGCCCTTGCTTGCTGCCTCGTTAGCGCCAGGCCCCGTGTGGAGAGGGCAATGGTCTGTCTGGTTGCCTCTGAATTAGGCGAAGAGGATAGGATTTGACCTAGAAGAGATCACAAGTGCCTGCTGTAGGCAGCATGGTGGGACTGATGAGAAGAAATACACAAAAGGAGGCGTGTCGATGAGAAAGCTCTCCTCCCAAAAATCAAACTCAGCCAAGTTGGATTCTGGGGGTCAATCACGCCTTGGGCTTCTATGCCCAGTGAGTGTGTCCACTAGAGTCATGCCCGACAGGGGGTGAGGCAAGGCTCCTGCAGACCCAAGGGGGGGCCACAATACCTCTGGCGGAGGTCTCTTGGGGTTGGTGCTTGGGTTGAGGGACGTCGATAGGCTCGGTACGACACCTCCCAAAAGGACTAGGCCAGGCGGAACCATCAGGTTGGCTGACTGAACTCGCCTAAGAAGGTGCGCCAACCGTCAGTATTGTGTTCACCAAGGGTGGAAATAAGGAGCTCATCGAACAACCCCGACAGGAAACGCTGATAGCTGGAAAGATCAGCGCTGGGGATAGGAGGACAGAGGAGCCTCTCCTCAGAGGAGGAAGACAAGGGATCCGACGAGTCCGGAGAGCCAGGTTCTGGCTGCACAGAGGAGTGGTGAAACACCTCCTGGTCCATGGATTGATAATAGGCAGGGAACAGTGCAGCCATGGACCTGAACTGTTCCCAGGTATGGAACCCGCAGGGCTGGAGTCACCAAGGAAAGGGGAGGGGTTGGCAGAGGCAAAGGGCCAGGCACCCACGAGGAGGGGCATGGCCCCACCCGGCTAGGGAACCTCCGAAGACCTCAAAGGAGGAAGAGATCTGGTGGTTCTGGCAGATGAAGGCTGCTCAACCGAGCTGAAGCGACCAGAGCTGAGCCCAACAAGACAATTTCCCCTGCGAGGCGACTGTGGCTGCATGAGCCCAGAAGGGCGGCCCCTAACCTCTATAGATGAGGAGACCTCAGGGGAGAAGGTCAGACCAGCGCTGCAACTCCTCCCTGAACCCCCACAGGTTCCCAGGAAAGGGCACTGCCCTGAATCCAACTCCCTCAACCCTTCGGACTTCAAGAGAGCCCTCTTCATCATTATCAGCGAAGGCAACAGACACCCCGCAGCTGCCTCCTGACAGACAGCCGGATGAGGAGTGCCCTCCCCTAGCTGAGGTGCTCCAGCCGGCCCAGAAGTAGGGCTAGTAAGAACTACCACCGGAGGGGGTACACCTCCCAAGATGGCAGATGTATCACCAATTCCAGACTGTCCTGAGGCGCCACCTGGGGCACCAGAGGACTGGTCGGTGCCAACGACCCTGGAATCAGCCGAAGCCATCCACTCCATGGGAGGGGGCTGAATAGGAGCTGCTGTGCAGGAGGAGAAAGAAGAATCGGTGGACTCCTGAGAATCTGGGAGCCAGTCTGGGTCAGCCTCTGAATCGTCCTCCCAGAAGAGGCCCGAACCCAGACCACCTCGAGCCCTTCTCAGCTGCGGTGCCGCTGAATGGCACCATGAGTTGGGCCTTGCGCTGCCCACGGTGCTGCCCCCATCCCGGAACCACGAACAGTGCCAGAGTCAGAGACAGTGCCAGAGGCCAGCCCCATGCCACCCATGGCGCAGTCCCGATCCCGAATCAGAAGCAGTACCAGCGGGTGGCGCGAGGGCGGCACTGGTCCAGGCCGGAGGCCTCGAGACTGTGACGCCTGGGGAGCTCTAGCCTACAAGGAGGCGATTGCCCATGGATGCTCCCACCTGACCCCTCAAGGGGGTCAGGCTGGCCTACTGCACCATGGAAGGGTTCCCGCCGCAGCAAGGCCGGAACTGGCTGAACCCCTCCTCCGTGGGCTGTACAGGTCCAGGAGGGGACCCAGAGGAAGGGTCGAGAATCCTGCTTTTTGGCAATCCGTATACGTGCCTGTCCCTCAAAGTCGTGGCACACATCCGACCTTCAAAGCAAACTCCAACACACAACGATCCATGGAGTAACAGGAGTTCATTGTCCATATTGTTGTGCGGTCCCAAGCAGGTAAGGCAATGGTCATGCTGATCCGTGATGGGGTAAAGTCGGCTGCAGGGTCAGTGATGCATCGGAGGCTAACCTGTCCTCGAAGATTTTTTCTTGCCCCCTGAACCAGACAAGACCGGATAGAAGAACAAAACCTCAAAACAGCACTCAGCATTGATGAAGAAATAAAAAGGAAAGATCTTACTAGACGACACTGAGGAACGGGCAGCAGAACTAGGACTGCTGATTTCTACCGACGGATTAGGCTACAGAATAATGGCACTCAAATGCAAGGTCGTACTCACTCGATGGTGGGAGAAGCAGAACTGGGGCTGAGGAGGGGTCAACAACAGTTACTGGCCAACCTGCAAGTGCCACGCAGTACGTCGGCCTCGAGGATGGTATCGTCTCAACGTCGACTTCTCCTATTGCGCAAAAAAAAAAAAAAGGGCTCCTGCGGGGTCCTGATCCTCCGGGCTCACTACCCAACAGTGATGAATGGAGAAGATTAATACAGACAAGATCAGCAGTTCAAGACCATGAAACAATAATCCCACTGCCCCATGAGAAGAATGGTGAGGGAACTATTCTCTCTACTAGGACTTGAAGAGGCTAGGTTGACTCTCATAAAATTGCCCCAGGTTTCTCAGAAAAGGAACCTGCTAGATACCTGCATATTAGTCTTACTGCCTGCTCCAAGGGAGTGACTGCGCTAAAATAAAAACATTTTATAATCAAGGATTTAAGATAAAAAAAATCCACATTGCCTGAAGATTGTTCCAATTATGTTTAAAAGACATTTGGGCACGTTCAATGAGTTTCCTTCCCTGGAGAAGGGGAAGGTAAGGAACATACGTCACCTGCTGTAGAAAGAACAGAAATACACCTTGTTTCATAAAAGTCAAAGGCACATGAGGTACACTTCAAGATCCTCCCCTTTCTCCATCCCACAGAGTGAAAGGGGATAGTGTTCCACATCCTGAGAAGGATAACTGTGCCTACTAGACATCAGAGTCCTGCTTCTTGCGACATGTAAGAAAAATGATGACCAAGACTCTTGAAGTCTAGGCTGGTCCCAGAGCTGTTATAAATGCAAGTTCCCCAGCTCATTATGAGTGAAAAAACACTAAACAAAGTTGGCAAATGGGGATGTAAACAAACTTAGAATGGTATTTTGACCCTTGCAGAGACTTTACTGTGCTCAACTTTTTTTTGTTAATGCTTTCAGCTAACTTCAAGAAATATACCTAGTTGCTGCCTCAACCAACAGCCCTGGACAATTAATGATGTCATCTTTCTGACACTCTCCTAAATCTGGGACCATCAACCATTTCTCATTCGAAACGTGCAGAATCTGAACTTCCATATTTATTCAAATGTTCTCCCACTTGTTTGCATCATCTCAGATGCTTGGAAAGAAAATGAAGGAATGTAAATCCTTCGGGTGATGCATCCTGGCCATGCACTAGTACATCTGGATGTGTGTAACCCCCCTGCAAATGGGGGTTCCCAAAAGACTTCCAGGAGCTTGCTTGAATGCTCCAAGCCTGAATGGTGTTTGGCGTTTAAGCCATTTATCAGTGAGTGTTTTTAGAACCTCTGGTACTGTCTTTAAGAGCTGTCTGCTTGCAGACATAATTAGTTTGTATGGGGGACTGTGTGCTTCTCTGAGTACCACTCGAGCTGCTGCCAATTCACTTCATTTTGCAGTCACTAGGAGTGCAAAGGGAACCTATCTGAAAGATGTAACTGTTTGCCAGAAATTATTTAGAGTAATAATGAAATTACAGTTTGTCTAACCTGCTTTCTTTGCAGTCAGAACTGTGTCTGCTAGTTCCCCATTCTGGTTTTGAACTGCTGAACTGGACCAATCAGTGTGGGGTAAGCTAGCTCTAAATGGTCCCTTGAGAATCAGAACTTGACTCATAATCTGAGCCAGTCACAAGAGGATTGTATGAGCAGTGACTCTGGGAGATGTAGTTTAGACTTCAGCACCTTTTTGGACCAACAGCAGCAGTCTATTGTGAGTGACAGCCAATCCAGTCAAGAACTGGGAGGAACTCAAAGGAAGTGCTCGGTTTTGTCGGTTGGAGTTTCAGTTGAGCTTTGCAGTGAAGAAGGAAGGAGCCCTGTGCTTTTCAGTGTGCAGTTTTAGTCAAAAACGTGTGTAAGGCCCAGAGTTCCGTCTGCAGCTTGTGTAACAGCTTGTTAGGACTGAATCCTCCTGTGAAAAGAATCAAAGGATCTCTGAAGAGTAGAAACCAGGCTCACCCTGTAGAAGACTGGAGGAATTGCTGAAAATTGCACTCGGTCTGTCAGGAACTGAATCTGCTGTGTGTTCTCCCGGTATTGTGCAGTAATTGCGATCGATACAGATGCAGCCTGCCTGGTATAGTGCTTTCTTTATATGGATGTGTGAAGAGGTTTGTGTACCTCAAGTGAGCCCTGCTGACATCCAAGGACCCTATCTTATTTGGAGGTCGTGAGTACTAATTCAGGGTCGCTTCCCTGTTGAATTGCCACATTAAATCCAAATGGAATTACTGTACTGCTGACTGTTTAATTCTCCTTTTCTGTGTGAAAGGGCCCCTACCAGCTGCCACGGTTTTGGACTAGCCACTAGGGCTTGGGTACTTCCAGGGACAGTAACTGATAGGGATAGGCCTGTGCACAGAGCCATAGGTAGATTATTAGAGTGATAAGCTAATTAACCTGATTTCCCTGTCCTTGTTATATCCCTCAAATAAATCAGAGCTGCTTGTTTCAGCAAAGTTATACTGCCTGAGGTATTTGTCTATGTTAAAGTACTGTACTGTGATTGTTGCACTGTATCTCATTTCACAGGAGGTCCCAGTGCCGGAACCAGACCTGGGGGTAAGTGTATACTGTGAAGGTAATTCTGATATATTGTGTGGCCATAGTGGGAAGAAGGGTTGCAGTGTCCCAGAGGGCTGTGACCAAGTTAGTTTAACTATTGCAACCCTGCCCTCTGGGTGGAGGCACTCGCCATTGGATCCAGGCCCCCAACCTGTTAGTGGCAAATCAGGCAGGGGTAGTAGCCCTGGATAGCGCCATCTAGGGGTTACATGTGCCTGTTGCAAGTCTCCTTGGCCATAGACAGTTCTCCATCTTACTTTTTTTTGTTTAACTTTAAGGTGTCCAAAAAGACTGCCATCCCAAAGACAAACCAGTCTGAAATCAGTCTCATTGGGCTTTGTAACTGATTATGCCACCCTGCCTTCAATTGCCAGATGTACTGCTCTCCATGACCTAGAGGTCTGGGTAATGGGGAACTCGAAAATGCTGCATTTCTCCACAATGCATTCAAAAATCGATAGAGTGGGCCACATAAGAAAAGACCTAAGCATTCTATGGCAGGCTTTATTTATATTTATTTTCTTTTTAAACTTAAGAACTTTGTACTGCACAAGCAGCTGCCACCTAAGGCTGACCTGTATATAGTCAAAGGAGGTCCCAGTCACCATGAGGAAGTGACTCAGTGTCCTGAAGTAGGCTATAACGGTACAGTACCTTAACAGGTATGGCACATTAATATATATCTACAGCATACCTTGAGATTATATAAAGGACTCTTTCTCTCTCTCTGCCCTATCATGGGAAGGATCTATGCCAGCCAGACAGCATGATCAAAATCAAATATATCTCTACAATGAACTACAGTGAACTAGGCGATTTCCAGAAACAGCCATTAAAAATAAATACTGCTGCACACACAAAACATAGGCCTGCTTCAACAAGTGTAACAGTTCCTGTCTTTGTAATTAAACTGACATGGACCAAAACTGAAGAACAGACTTGGTTAGCCTTTCTCTTTGCCCCTGCTTCTGGAAAAAGATGCTAGTGCTAGTACACAGAAACATAGACAATGACGGCAGAAAAAGACCAATGATCCATCCAGTCGGCTCAAGTTCCCTATTTAGCCCTGGGACTCTCGGTTCCTCCAGGGTCCTAGACATTACCATCCTTCCCCTCCATTCTCCTCCCAGGTTCTGCTGCCCCGAGCTCACCCTATACCCTTCATTCCATTTCACGATGCTTGAAACCACCAACACTTTTAGCACCCACCACTTAGACTGGGTGACTGTTCCACAGTTTCAGCATCTTTTCTGTAAAATAATACTTTTCGTGTCCCTCCTGAACCTCCCTTCTGTCACTTTCCATTCATGTACCCATTACTATGAACTAGTATTCAGGCTAAACAGTTCTTCACAATTTACCTTATTAATGACTTTTAGGAACTTGAACTTTGGGGGTATCTCAGTCATCAGGTAACACTGTAGAAACCTTCGCCATCGGTGAAGTGGAATCCACACGGAAGACTTTCAGCAGTGCAACTGCGGCTGCCTACGCCGTCGACGTCACCAACCCTATATAGGCATGGGCAACCCCGCTCCCTTCTCAGTTCTTTCCCGCCATCAACTTGCTTGCATGGGTCTCTGCAGAAGCTCCATCGCAGTATTTGTACCTTTTTTCAGCCAATGTCTTTTTTCACTTACCTTGTAAAAAAATATTTTTCAAGAGATGTCTTGTTTATCTCGAGAGTTAATCCTTCCTCCTCTCTTTTCCATCGCTGCCACTGTGGAAAGAAGATTGCCCCTACAGACGAACATTTGTATCTGTTGTCTTGGGCCTGAAGAAAAAATTACTCACCTTAGTAATTGCTTTTCTTCTCATGGAGTCTTGCTATATTATGACATATAGCAGTTAGCCACAGCACTTGAACTGCCCCGGAGAGGAAGGAGTTAACTCCAGGCTGACTGGAGTTCCAAGCGCGAGCGCCTTGCTGAAAGCTGTATCTGGCTAGTTTCAAATTGAAACTGTCAGATCTTTACGGAGCCAACACTAAGCAAGTCTGTGTGGAAAAAACTCTACACTAGCCAAATGGCTACCTACTAGTAGAAATAACAATAACAGAAACAACAACAACAACAATATCACCCTGACAAGCACTATTAGGCCCCCCCTCCCCAAAAGACTCAAGTCCAGGAGGGGGGCCAAACCTACAAGTAAAACGGAAATACCTAGTTTTCCTAATCCTAAAGAAAAGGGAAAAAAGGAAAAAAGAGCTATAATGGCATGACACAGTGCTTGCACCAATTTGCCAACCCCTTACCCAAGTAGAAGTTCTGAGAGGGGCAGGTTGGGGGGGTGGTCATAATATAGCAAGACTCCATGAGAAGAAAAGCAATTACTAAGGTGAGTAATTTTTTCTTCAAACACCATGAAGTCTTGCTATATTATGACATATAGCAGATTACACAGCAGTACCTCCATGGAGGAGGGCCAGAACCTACTTAGGAAATAGGCTTTGAAGCACGGTTGTGCTAAACCTGAGCATCTCTCCTGGACTGGACATCCAGGGAGTAATGCTTGTAAAGGTGTGAACTGTTTTCCAGGTAGCAGCTTGACAGATTTCCAGAATGGGAATATCTCCAGCAGCCGCTAGAGATGCAGCTGTACCCCTGGTGGAAGGGCCCTCAGTCCTGAGGGGGTTCTCTACCTAGTTTTTGGTAAAATTGGATACAAGAGACAATCCACCTGGCAACTGTCCTCTTAGTGGCAGGTTTCCCTTGCCAACCTCGCCATAGGTAAGGAAGAGTTGGAGGGATTCGAACCTGTGACCCTTGGTCTGCTCCAAATAGTAGCTTAAAGCTCTTTTAACGTCCAAACTGTGCAATCTCCTCTCACCCGAGGAAGAATGCTCAGTGAAAAATACTGGAAGGGAGATGGATTGGTTAAGATGGAAATCTGAAACCACTTTAGGTAAAAACTTTCTGTTAGTCCTGAGGACTACCTTATCTCTGTGAAAAGAAATAAAATCCTTTTCCACTGACAGGGCTTGTAACTCACTTATGCGTCTGGCAGAAGTGATGGCCACTAGGAAAACAGTTTTCCAAGTTAGGAACTTAAGGTCTGCTGAAGACAGAGGTTCAAAGGGGGGTTGCATTAACTGAGCAATGCAAACATTAAGGTCCCAGGCAGGGGCTGGGTCCCGAAAAGGAGGGTTAGTGTGAAGTAACCCCTTAAAAAACTTGGAAAACACAGGGTGAGAAGAAAGGGAGGCAGGCTTTCCTGCTGATATAAAAGCAGAGACAGCTGCCAGATGAACCTTTAAGGTAGCTGGCCTGAGGCCTAAGGAATTAAGATGGACCAAGTAGTCCAGCAAAATGGGCAAATCAGCAGATTCTGGGACAATTTGCTTCCCAGAACACCAGATGGAGAACCTCTTCCATTTGGAATTATAAGTGGCCCTAGTGGAAGGCTTCCTAGAGGCCTTTAAATATCAAGGACACCTTGAGAAGGTGTAATTCAGCAATTTAACTCTCAAGAGCCAAGCCTTGAGGGTGGAGGGATTTGAGGTCCGGATACCAAACTCTCCCTGGGCACAAGTCAGCAGGTTGTGGACCCTGGGAAGGCCCAGGGAGGGTGGACTGACAGGGACAGAAGCAGTGGGTACCAGGGTTGCCTGGCCCAGTCTGGTGCAATCAGAATCACTTTGCAGGGCTGGGATCTGATTTTACTAACACCCTGAAGAGAAGGGGAAGGGGGAAAGGCATACAGGAACTTCCCTTCCCAATCCAACAAAAAAGGCGCCAGGGGACTGAGCCCATTACTGGAGGCCTGCAACAGAACAGAGGAAGTTGGTGGTTGTCTGGGACTGCGAAAGATCTATCTGAGGAGTGCCCCATCTGGCAAAACTGACCCCAGCACTAGGGGATTCAAAGACCATTCGTGATGACCCTGAGAAATCCTGCTGAGGGCATCCGCTAGGACATTGTCCTTCCCTGGAAGGTGAACTGCTACTAGGAGGTGTTCAGGAGTAAGCCAGAGACCACAACTTCATTGCTTCGCACAAGGCTGATGACCGAGTGCCCCCTGTTTGTTGATGTACCACATTGTTGTGGTATTGTCTGTCCTGACCTGAACTACTTTGTTCTGGACAGATGCTGAGAAACCTGAAGAGCTAAAAAGACAGCTCTGAGTTCCAACAGGTTGATGTGGAGCAGAGATTCCTGGGGACCACACCCCTGAGTGGAAAGGTCGCCCAGTGCGCCCCCCACCCCAGCAAGGAGGCATCTGTGGTGAGGGTGAGGGAATGAGAAATGGGAATGAAGGGGACCCCTAGTCTTAGATTGCTCTGATCCTGCCACCACTGAAGAGCTAGAATCAGAGTTTGGGTCACTGGGACCAATTTGTAGGGGTCCCTCCTTTGGGACACAATAGGCCCTCAAATGAAACTGAATGTCTCTCATCTGGAATCTTGCTCCTTGCACTACAGCTGTGGAGGCAGCCATGTGCCCTAGAAGTTGCAGAGTGCCTTGCTGGTCGAGAGACCAGCAGGGTGAAAGAGGATGCCAGGGCAATCAGCTTCTCTACCCTTTCGGAGGGAGAAATGCCCTGGCCAACTTTGTGTCCAATTCCGCACCTATGAAAGTTAGTACCTGAACTGGTTCTAGAACTGACTTTGGTAAATTCAGCAGGAATCCAGGAAGTGAGAAGCTGCTGGGTGACTTGCAAGTGGATTTTACCTGATCTGGGGACTGACCCACAATGAGCCAGTCGTCCAGGTAGGGAAACACAGCAACCCCTTGCCTTCTTAAGTGAGCCACTACCACAGCTAGACATTTTGTGAATACCCTTGGAGCAGAGGTAAGACCGAGGGCATTGCTCTGAACTGGTAGTGACCTGAGGGCAGTTCGAACCTGAGGTATTTTCGTGAGAAGGCCTGATCAGGACATGAAAATAGGCATCCTTGAGGTCCAGGGAGGCTAGCCAGTCCCCTGGCCTGAGGGAGGGCAAAATCATTGCCAGAGTTAACATTTTGAACTTTGGTTCTAAAAGATGCTTGTTCAGGTACCTTAAGTCTAGAATAGGCCGCCATTCTCCTGTCTTTTGGGGTAAGGAAGTATCTGAGTACAGCCCTTGCCCTGGTGACAAGGAGGAACCCTTTCCACTGCTTTGCAGTCTAGGAGGGTAGAGACCTCTGCTTCCAAAGCAAGGGCCTCTAAAGGGCTTGCAGGAAAATGTCTGGTTCTCATCTTTGGAAACTGTTTGAAGCTGAGAACCAGACCCTGGCTTACTACCTCCAGAACCCATTTGTCCGGTTAGGGACACCCAGTTCTGGCTGAAATAAGACAACCTGCCTCCAACTGGTACAGGAGAATCGGCCCTGGGCATCCCATCAGGGTGCCTGCTTGGCAGTAGCCTTAGGCTGAGGGGTGGGGGACGGTTTACCTGCGCCCCGTCTACCTCTGCCTCTGAAAAAAACCCTCTGTGCAAAAGCAGAGGAGGTTTGGGATTGATAAAAAGGCCGTGGAAAGGCCTGCCCCTACCTCTGGGAGTGTGCCTCTGTGGAGTGGCATGCCGCTCCTTGGCCTGGGCACTTTTGTAGGTAGTTCTGTATTCATCCATCTTTTTCATATAATTTTCCGTTTGCTCTCCAAACAGAGAATTTCCCACCACAGGAAAATCCATAGCCTTTGACTGAGTATCCTGTGACAGATTAGTGCACCTGAGCCATGCCAACTCACGGAAAGCTACAGAAGTGGCCATGACCCTAGAGGAAACATCATTAACATCTACAGCAGTATGAAATTGAACTTTAGAGGCTTCAATGCCATCAGCAGCCACCTGTTCCAATTCACTAGCCAGCTGGCCATGGGCCAGCTTGGCTAACTGCAACACTGTATCCCATCTAGATTTCTGATATCTAGCCACATAAGCCATATAATTTGCCTGCCTGAGTCCCAAAGAAGCTGCCATATACTGTTTTTTCGCCATGGCATCAATCTTCCTGGAATCCTTATCAGGAGGATGTGAGGCCAGGGGGATATTAGCCTTGTCACAGGCTGCAGCTTGTACCACACCTACATGACTACACTGCTCAGTGAGGAAGTCTGTATCAGGGCCTGATAAAGTATACCTTCTGTCCATTTTTTATCTACAGGAGGGACAAAATGAGGATTTTTAAAATTTTTGTTGTTTGCTTCCTAAATGACTTATGCAAAGGAATAGACAACCTCCTAGACTCTGGGATATCCATCATCTCAACATAATCAGGCTCCTCTTGCTCATCCACAGCCTCTTCCAGGGAAGCTGGAGGGTTTCTGCAACCTTTGTAAAACATAAAATGAGAAGGGACTCAGACAGCATAGGGGAGATTCTAATGGTCTGTCTGGAGAAATGTCAGGTTCAATGGGCACGCCCAGACCCTCCCAGCCACATACATAATGATCAAAATTCTTCCCCTCCTGTGGTTCATAAAATTCCTCAACATCATACTCTTGAACCACTGGAACCGAATCTAACCAACTTTTGCCAGCTGTTGGTGGTCGGACGGTCCCTGAGACAGTGACTGGACAATCTGTATGGCTTTAGCTATCTCTGCAGCAGTTGGAGAGGCAATCTTGCACTCCAGACCTGCTGATCTCTTAGATTTTTTTACTGGGACCGGTTCCTCAGAACCAGCCTTCCTTTTGCCCGAGGAAGTCTCGCCCTGGTCAGAGGGCACTCCCTCTGGTCCAGTGGGTGCTGGACCGGGCTGGCCATCCGGGTCAGCGGACTTTTTGGCCTCTCGTTCCCTGAGCCGGCCCAATCTTTTCTCCAGGGTGGCTGCAGGGAAATTCTTACACACCTGGCACTCTGACAGGAGGTGGTCAGCCCAGACAATAAACACATGTGGTGTGGTCTGCCTGGCAAAGGCTTCCCACAACATCACAGTGTTGAAACCCAGTGGCCCGGTTTTTCTTTGGGTTTCTCAGACATAATGCCAGCCTATCCAAAATCTTGCCCTTTTATGGCAGTGCCAGGCAAGACACCCTTTATCGTTCCTAACTGTGTCACGGGTATTTGAAAACCCAATTTAAAAGTTAGGTTTTTAGAACCGATAAGAACTGGAACCGCCATCTAAAAGCCCAAATTATTGTTTAAAATTAGTATTTTAGAAACCGATCGGTTCAAAACCGAACCGATAATGAATTTCCACACAGACTTTAAAATCCTGTACTTACGGTTCACCAGATAGAGCTTTGAACCGAAATGTAAATAATTACTTTTGCCGGTTAAAATGAACCGAGAAACACTCTGCTTGAACCGAGAAATGAACGAGCTGAAGGAGAGATCTCCGGAGCGACTGTTCAGTGAAGCGGAGTAAAGAATCTGACAGTTTCAATTTGAAACTAGCCAGATAGAGTTTTCAGCAAGGCGCTGGAACTCCAGTCAGCCTGGAGTTAACTCCTCTCTCCGGGCAGTTCAAGTGCTGTGGCTAACTGCTATATGTCATAATATAGCAAGACTTCATGGTGTTTGAATACGATGTTTCTGACTGTGAGCTGTGCCAGAAGTTTAACCAAACAACCTTCGCCACACAAAAGGCTCTTAAAAATTTCTGATGGATCAACAGGTAGCCAGCTACAGGCAGGAGTCCTCCAGTCTCCCAGTTGCTGACTGGATCTTTGTGCTCCCAGGCCTACAAAGCCTTGGGGAAAAGTCACAAAAAAGGCCCTGGCGTTGCTGTAACTCCCTGTCAGCCTCTGCTTCTTCTGGGAGATCTTCGTTGGCTGCAGCTGCTCCAACGAAGAGAAATGAAAATTACTTTTTTTTTTTTTAAACTGCTCTTTATCTGCCCTATAACCTGCCGACCCCGACCCTTCACGGCATCCAAGGAGTTATCCTCCTGCCACCTGTTCCACTCAGACCTACCTCCTGGTCCCCAGTCAGCTGTGGCTTGTCCCCCCGAGCGAGGATGAGGTGGGGTCTCTTCACCCTGTAATCCTTCATTTCCTCGGTCCAGAGAGGTGGCTGGGTGAGAGGGGGCACATTGGAGGCATGCTCCAGGAAGCCTGTCATCCTGAAGCTGGCAGGCTTTTTCCCCTTTTGTCTCCCCTATGCAGTGAAAGCCCCTGATGTCAAGGTGCTGTGCACCGACGTCCACTGCGTATCTTGGCCACCAATCCCTCCAACTGGGGTCTTGTGGTCCCCCAACCTCCGCTAAGGTTACAAGTGTATTGTGGGCAATGGCCCTCACTCTCCCCTGGAGACAGCAAGCTATCCGGAGCGCCTCAAGCCGTTATCCCCCAGACGGCCTTCCAGCCACCCAAATCCACTCCCGAACCTGGGTCAGCCGACATCACAAGCAGAAATCCAACTGTTGTGCCGACGGGCGGCTCCTACCGTAATTCTTGATCTTCTCTTGTATCATCACCATTCATTACTGATGGGTGTAAGCTGGAGGTGCACTCCTGCTTGTGAGCCTTATTTGTGTGTGTGTGGGAGGAGTTGGCGCTGACCACGAGGCCGACGCAGTGCGTGGCGCTCATGGGTTTGCCGTTAGGCACCACTTACTCCTGCTCCACCCCAGTTCTGTTTTGCCATAGAGAAGGAAAAAAAAGAGGGATAGAGACAATTAAGACGAGGCAAGGGAGCCGAGGGATAGGAAAAGGAAAGGATATAAACTGAAAAAGGATTGAGCCGGCCAGAGGACAGAGGATGAGGAGGACTCCAATCTCTGGGCATTAGGGCCCCAGCCCTTGGGCAGCAGCACAGGAGAGTAAGAGTAAGAGAAAGAGAAAGAAAGGGGGAGAAGGCGAGAGACCCCTGTCATGCTCAGCCAGGAGAGTGCTGGCTTACCATTATCTCAAGACCTGGGAAGGTGTGAAGACACGGGTGCAAGGATCCCGTCAGGCTCCAGAACCACTGGACATCAGTCCAGGGCAGGAGAGCTTGAGATGGTTTTGGAGAATATACAGCATGGCGGTGTCTACTCCCTCCTGTCCCTAAATCCGTATTTGGGATAAAAGGCCAGGAGCAGAGCCCTCCCAAGCCTGCCACTTGAGGGCTTAGCCGGGGGGGGGGACCTCTAATTAGGAGAGGTCCCTGCCCAGAAACAACCCCTATAGAGAGGGGTTAGAGAGAAGAGGGGGAAGTCCCCATGGGTCCTCTTGCAGGGCTCTCTGAAGGAGTCCCCCACCCCTTTTTCTGAGCTGGCAACAGACCAGAAAGATCCATGCCAAGTCGCGGAAGGGACTCCACAGTGCACCCAACAGAGAACCCCAAGGATTTCCCAACAAGGCCAGGGTGAAGACCCTACTCACCGTCTCCCTCTGGTTGGACCCTCTGTGACTTAGAGAAGGAAACAGAGCACCCTGAGGTACCAGGGGACACTGCCCCAATTGGCCTTGTAAAGAACGAGAGAGCGAGCAGGGTGGAGGCGATGCCCAGAGACTGAGGCCCAAGAGGGAAAGTGGGCAGGACTCAGTAATGAATGGTGAAGATACAAGGGAAGATCAAGAATTCGGTAGGAATGCATTTTCATATCTTCCCATTGGCAATCTTTACCATTCATTACTGTTGAGTGAGTACCAAGTCCCCCCCCGGAGGGGACCTGGCACTGCCCTGAGGGAAAAGCTTCCCTAAGCCTCCTGCACGGGAGATGCAGGAGGGGGAGACCCTTCTAGCTATCCTAGGCCACACATGGCCTAAAGCAGTCCAGGGCGAGGCAGTGTCCCCTGTGACTGGGGGATGGAGGATGCCCCTGTAAATTCCTCCTTGCCCTGCGAGAAAAGAGACGAGTCCCCCGGAAGGTGGAGGAAATCACCTTACGGCGGGCCATGGGTGATAATCTTGACAAGCGAAGCCATGCCATCCACCTAATGCAGATCACTGTCCCTACTAGCCTGGAAGTCACCTCACTGGCATCATACGATGTCATTGCCTGGTGCCTTGCAAGCTCCAGACCCTGTGCAAAGAGGGCGATGGCCTGCCTAGATTCTTCCATATTAGGCAACAATGCTAACACTTGTGCCAACACTGACCACAAATGCCTGTTGTAGGCAGCGTGAACTGATGAGCCTGATGTGATGTGATAAAGAGTAGCACATGAGATGAAGAGAATACCCTTCTTTCCCACTGGTTGAACTCCTCGGAGTCCAGATCCAGTGGTCGGACATGCACCGGGTGCTGTAGCCCGGAAGGAGTATCTAGGGCCATCAGCCCAAAAGATGGGTAAGTCAGAGAACCTAGAGACTCCTGGGCTGCGCAATACCTCCTCCTGCAGTCCGCTGGGGATCAGGTGCCTGGTGACTGCCAGGTGCAAATCGACGCTTCCTGGAAAGGAATAGGCCAGGAAGGAACCACAAGGTGGTTCGCACTGAACTTCGCTAGGAAATACAGGTTACTCACTTGTAACAGGAGTTCTAGGAATGGTATATGTTGTTCATCACACTTATTGGCAGGTTCCTTGCCTCGTTAAATCCTGCCGGAAGGTCTTCAGGTTGTCCTCCACCCGCCGGCGTGGTAAAACTCGTCACTTCATGACGCCAGATCTAGCCTGCTGAAGCCAGGTTAGCGTCAAGCCGGGAGACTAGGAATCGTAGGATGAACAATATATACCATTCCTAGAACTCCTGTTACATGTGAGTAACCTGTACTTCTAGGGACATGGATATGTTGTTCATCCACACTTATTGGCAGACTCCTAGCAGTTCTCCGGGAAGAGGAAGGCAAGGCATAACTCTACTTAGGTAGAAAGACTGGAGAACCGAGGCCCCACCAACATCCCGGCGTGACCCAAGGTCGATGTGGAAGGGGAAAACAGTAAAACCTGCTTCCAGGTAGAAGCCCTGCGGATATCCTGGACCGGAGTATCCTCGGAAGCAGCCACTGATGCAGCGGAAGGGTGGGTAAATCGAGCACTTATCCTCTGTGAGGCTCCATGCCCGCCCACCTATAGCGAGACCTATGCAGAAGATGACCCACCCACTGTCAGTCCGCTTGGCTGCAGGTCTGCCAGGTGCGGCTTCAGCGTAGATGACAAACAGCTGGCTAACCTCTCCCCACGCCTCCCTGGGTAGGCAAGCTGCTTAAATAGGGTCCCAAAGGAACCTATACACGACCTGGAAGGAATTTCGGTGGGGCACAGGACAACCTTGTCCCTGTGGAAGACCAGATAGGGAGATTCAAAGGAGCCTGGAACTCTCCCTCCTTCTGGATGGCAGAGTAGCCCCAAGAAAGTGTTCTTCCACAACAGGTGGGAACTTCGCACCTGTGCAAAGGTTCGAACGCTTGCCCGTGAGCTAGGCCCATACCAGCCGAAGATCCCACAGAATGGGATACTCTCCCAATGGGGAGGTGTGATCGAGGCCAGAAAAGTGCCAGACCACCTTTTCTGCACCACAGACTGCCTTCCGCCTGGCTCCGGAAGACAGGGGCGACCAACAGAAGCACCCAGAGGGTCGCCGGCTGAAGCCCTGGTTCAAAAGAACGGACCGCAGATGGTCCGGAATGCTCGCCGAGGACGGGAGAGGGGCCCAGCCCTGTGCCAACATCAAATGCAGAACTCTACCATTTGAAGGCGAGCATGTTTGGCTCGACTCCGGCAGGACGCCTTTGAAAACGCCGAGGACCTTGCGAAGACCAGGCCTGGCCCTAGCCGCATTAGGGACCAGGCCTTTAGGTGCAGGGATTGAAGGTCCAGATGGAAAACCTTCCCTGAAAACAGAGATCAGGACCGGGCGGCTGGAAGCCGCTCTTGGGAGCCTGGGGCTGAGACTGAGGAGAGCTGGATACCAGAGCTGGCCAACCAGTCTGGGGCTACCAGCATCGCCTGCACCTAGTCCTCCTTGCCTGCCCGTGGGGTCAAGGGAAATGGGGGAGAGGCGTAGAAGAGGCCCGGGGTCCGCGACCTCGATGGCATCCCCTACAGCAAACCTTGCTGAGGGGGCGGGCATGAGACAGTCTCAGCCTCGTATTCTCCCTGGAGGGAAGGAGGGAGAAGATCCTGTGCTACCTCCGGCAGGGAAGACCACTCGTGAGGCACAGCCTATGTCCGGCTTAGGGCATCAGCCAGGGTGCTGGAGGCTCCTGCCATCGAATGGCTAGGAAACCGCCTCCCAGCTGCGCGAAAGACCCAATACGGAGAACCTCCTTATGAGATGCAAGGGGCTCGTCCGAACCTGGCGGGGTAGGTAGCACATGGTCGTGGTGTTGTCCGCCTGGACTTAAACCACTAGACCCCACACAAACGGAGCGAGCGGTGCAAGCAAAGTGGACTGCCAGGAGCTCCAGCGGGTAGGAAAGACATCGGGACTCCCGAAAGGACCAGAAGCGGAGCACTCTGTATTCCCCTTGATGGGCACCCCAACCCATCCGAGAAGCATCGGTCGGAGCAGACTGTAGACTCGGGGCGGATGAACAGGATGTTCTCCTGCAAGAGCTGGAACGGCCCGAAGGAGAGCGTTCCCTAACTCCAGGGCTGTAGTCACGAACTGGTCCGAAAGAACGCAGCACTGTGACCGCTGGCTGGCCAGTCCCCACAAGGGGAATGCATGAACCAGCGGGTCCAACAGACCACGCTGGAGCCGGCCGCCGCGAGGCCCAGGAGGAGCAGGAGGTCCCAGCAGGGCGCAATTGCCCAGTCAGACCTGACCAGGTAAGGGAGGAAGAACCTCAGCCCTGTCCGCGGGGAGCCGAGCTCGGACTCAAGAGTCGAGCCTGGTCCCGAAGAAGGATCACCCGCTAAGGCACGAGTTCCAACGTGGCTCCGATAACAGGAGACGAGGTTAAGATCCAGAACTCTGGATCGACCCCTTCCACCTGGAAGGGTTGTAGTCAGGCCGCCATCCAGGTGGGGTTACGCCTGGGCCCCTCGATGCCGCAGAAAGCTGCTGGGCAGAGACCGAAGGGCCTGGCCTGGAACTCGTAAGGAGATCCCCCGCTAGGAAAGGGAGGAGTCTCCCAGGAAACGGACGGAACGAGGAGTAAGTACGTCCTGGAGGCCCAGGAGCGAAGCCACACGCCTGCTCTGAGGATGGGATATTAAGTCAGAGAGACCTTCCAGACGCAGCGGAAGAACGGGCGTAAGCCCCTGTCCGCTTGAGACCAGGAATACCTGGACACGAACCCAGGGTCAGAAGGAGGATCCTAACCTTCCTGATCACCTCTATTTAGAGGGCTTGGCAAGTCGGCTCAGCGGGCCGACGGAAGAGGCTGTGGGACCCCAAGATCCCCGTGGGCAATGGCTCGAAGGGTGGAACCTGCTCAAACCCGAGACAGGGCTCTTTCTAGCACCTCCGACTCTCTAGAGGTCCGGGAAAGCGGACCAAGTGGAGGAGGTGTGGAGCCGCCTTCAATGGGGGAACTCCGGTGGCGACAGGCCGGGACAGCGCCCCTTAGCCCGTCACTGAGCAGGCTTGGGGGAGGAAGAGGCCGAGGGAGCTCTCGGACCTTTACCTCCCTGCTTCCTTTTGGAGGAAGACGCTGGTTTGGAGTCAGGCCGCCCAGCGCATGCCTGCTGGCCCTCGTGCTGGGCCGGTCGAGCCGCAGGGACCGGGGGGCAAAGGGGCTTACGCAAAGGCTGCCGGCTGCCCTTGTCCCTCCGGGCGGGAGTGACCGAGTCCGGAGTGGCATCGGACTTCTCGGACCCCTGGAGGTGTCCCTCCACTCCAGGGCCGAAAAGGTCAGTCCCCAAGAAGGGGATGTCCGCCAACTTGTGCTGGGTTTCCAAAGAGAAGGAGGATAACCTCAGCCACGCCCTGCAGCGCATGGCCACCGCGGCCGCCACCGATCTGGCACAGGAGTCTCCCAGATCCAGAGCCGCCTGAGCTGTTTCACACCGCCTGCGCTCCTGGTCCCAGCACCCACCAGACCGTGGTCCGCAGGTTGGCCGGGAGATGAGGGAGGACCTCATCCAGGGAGCCCAAGAGGGCGTGGGAGAAATGTGCCATCAGTGCAGCCGAGCTGGCCTGACGGAGGCCTAGGGAGGACACAGCGTAAACCTTGCGCCCGACATAGTCTATCCTTTTGGACTCCTTGTCAGGGGGCCTATCCACATCCCTAGCATTTCCAGAACATTGGAAAACATTGTCGGTAACTACCCCCTCAACCAAGGGGTGTTCTGAGAAACCGGGCAGAGAACCGACACGGACAGAGTACTTCCTGGCCATCCTGGCCGATGGTGCAGGGCAGGAAGTAGGCCGCTGCCAGAGCTCCAAGGCTGGGCCCACAATTGCCTCAGCCACCGGGAAGGCCTCCGAGGGTGAACCCCCGTCTAGAATCTCCGTAAGGGGGTAAGGGGCCCATTTGGAAACGGGCTCGAGCTGCATCCTGGTGAATTCCGAGATGAGCTGGAGCAGACCCATAAAGGACGATGGGCTATCGGGCGGAATGTTCCGGAGAAGACCCTGGGTCCTCCCTGCTAGGAAACACAGAGGAGTCGATTTCGGGCTCCGAGGGGTCTGCAAAAAGCTGCCGCAGACCTAAGTCACTCTTTGTCCGCCGAGGGTGGGCGGGGGTGAGGGGAACAGATAACCTGCGGGACAGGTCATGACCCGGCCTGGTTCCACCGAGGATGGTGGGGCAGCAGGGATCGGACGAGCAACCGCCCCGGAGAGGGCACACCTCGACTGCCTCAAGCGGTTGCGTTTGCCGATCGGGCGGCAGTGCCGCTATCAGCCGGAGAATGAATCGGGTCAATTGATTCCCGGCAACAACAGCTGCTGCCACATAAACTCCTATAACGCCGACGCCAACGGGTATCGAAGCCTACCTCATCCGAGGAGGGGGGACAAGGAAGAATGGCAATGCCACTTGACTCGGTGCTCCGACGAGAACGCCGAGGTCGGCGGAGCGGCTAGACCGAGAGAGGACCCCGAGACCGGACCCGAATCCTTGGGGAACCGAGGGAGGGCCTGGGAAGGAGCAGGGTGCGCCCGCCTCCTTTGGCTCGAAGAAAGGGCCAAGGTCTGTTGACCCAAAGGTACAGGCAGAACCTCAGCCTCTGCCGGGGAACCGGCGGCGAGGATGGCTCCAGCAGAAGACAGCCCAGATGACGGGTCAAGAGACTCGACAACGCCGACGGAGTCCTGGCTGGCTGACCTGACAGGGACACCGTGGAGGCTAGCGGTCAGGAGCTCGCATCCCTCGAAGTCGAATGTCGGCCGGCAGGGAGGGGAACTCTCCCCGCCTCCTCCAGCGCCGACGAAGGACTTAGCCTGCGACTCCTTGGACTTGGGCCAAGAGGCAGGTCCCGAAGGTCCCTCTCCCTTCGAGGAAAGGGACTGGCGAAGCTCCTTGAACGAAGCTGCATGAGGAGAACTCAAGAACAGCGGGATAAGTGCCGCGACCGAGGAAGAGGGAGGGGCGGCCGCCCCCTCCCCGGAGGGAGGAAGATCGAGCTGCCAAGCCGAGGCCGCCGACGCGGACACTGCCAGACGAGTCTCAAGGAATTTTCCGGAGGAAAATTTCCGTTGCCTGAGCTCCTGGAATGGGCCGCAGCGATTCTCCAGAGAGCTGGCCAAGGCGCAAACAAAATCGCAAAGTTGAGGATCATGATCCAAGTTGGCGGTAAACGCACGTGAGTGCGCGGTCTTTTCTGGAGGAATATGCTGGGCGCCTCTGCGAGCCGGAAAACGAACGAGCCATCGCCGCAGCGAAGAAGAAGAAGATCGAAGTTTCAGAAAACTTCCAATTGAATTCGAAGACCAAAATTTCCAGGAACCAGTCGAAAACGCAGAGCACTAAGGAGGGAACCTGAGCTTCCAAGCGGTAAGGAAGATCTAGCGTCATGGGGCAGAGCCGAGAGTTTTACCACCCGGGTGGGTGGGAGGAGCCAGCTTGAAGACCTTCCGGCAAGATTTAAAGCGGCAAGGAGCCTGCCAATAAGTGTGGATGAACAACATATCCATGTCCCTAGAAAGAGCGTGTCTCCCACTCAGTATTGTGCCTGACCATGTGAGAGATATGGAGCTCCTGAACCAGCCTAGAAAGGAATCACTGATATTCTGTGAAATCAGCATCAGAGGTCAGGTGGATGGATCATTCCTCTTCCTCATAGGAGGAAGTCGAGGAGCTCGGATGATCACATTTCTCCTGCAATGGTGAGGACAGGAGGAAAGACCTGCTTGTCTACAGCATTGACATACTTGGGGAAGGCCACCACAATAGCTTTGAACAACTCCCAGGTCAAGGGCTCCATAGGATCCACATGGCTTGGGAGAGGAGGTGGTGGCTGCAGAGGGATTGGGGAAGGGCACCTGACCAAAGTGCCCGTCCCTTCCAGAGCTCTGAGACCCTCGCAGGTGATCCTCTTGCATGGGGGATCCAGTGGTTGATCCAGTCAGCGAACGCTGTAAATTGGAAAACAAATCCTGGCTGAGCACTGAGGGGATTTTCCCCTGTGGTGCCACCAGGGCTGTATGGTTCCAGAAAGGGCAAGCCCCAGTGCCACCACTCAAGAGCAACTCTGAAATCTCAGAGGAGGAGAAGCAGGGCTCAGCACTGTGGCTCGCCCCACCCCTGAAGGGAAGTGGAGGAGGGCCCCCAATGCTTCGCCCGACCCCTCAATCCCTCAGACTCCAAGGCCACCCTCTTCCCTCATACCCAGTGCCAAAGGAACCCCCAAGGGAGGCTACAAGAGAGGAGTCCCCTGCCCCAGCCCTAGTAGCCATGGCAGCTCCAGGAGCAGCAGCTGCCTTGGCCCCTGAAGCCAGGACCATTAATCCGGTGACCCCAGAACTACTATCCACTGCTTGGCCCAGCGACGCCACTGTCAGCGTAGGGGCCTGCTGACCCTGTAGTGTCCAGGGCCACCGAGGAACGAGCACAGGAGTGCCTGGTGCCACATCAAGGGGGGTTCCCCGACCCCGAGGGGATTGGGCTGCCAATCCGGGTCTGTCAGTGGGTCATCCCCCTCTGAAGAAGAGGAGACCATGCACACCTCCAAACAGGCGACCCCAGGAGCACTCCTGCCAAGGACGCCATGAACGGTGCCACCATGGCACCACCCAGGGCACCGTCTCGATCACCGATGCCGCAAACGGCGGCAGGATCCGAGATGGCACCTGCGGTCCACCAGTGCCAAGCTCAACAGCAGTGGGCCGCAACACCGGGGGACTCTGCACCTCCGAGGAGGTGACTGCTGGAGCACTGCTCTCGACCTGGCTCTGAAGGAAACTGCGGAAGAAACCTTCTCAACGGCAAGGCTCGAATCAGATGAGGAGGTTTCCTCCTCACTGGGCTGTATAGACCCGGGAAGGGACCCAGAAGAAGAGCCAAGAGTTCTTGCCATGGAATCCCTAGAACAACACCACCCTCTGAAAGCTGGTGGGGCCCCTGACTTTAAACATGCAGATTTCTAACACACGGTGGTTCATGAAGAAGCAGGCATCGCAGTTGTCCATGCTGTGGTTGGGTCTCAAGACACCAAAGACAGACGTCATGCCGGTCCAAAATGGAGAAATGCCGGCCACACGGGGCACAGCCTGCTTTAGATTTCTTTCTAGCCCCCGACACAGACATGATGCTGAAACAATATTAGAAAAATTACAGAAACAGACCCGGTGCTGCCGGTAAGAATTTACAATAACTGGAACGGGCTTACCAGGAGTTGGAGAAATGGAGCTGGGTGAGCAGTCTCAAAACCGGGATGGATGCAGGAAAACCATCAAATGGCATCAAGAACTGAACAGCACTGGCTGGAGAACGGCATCAAGGTGAAAACAAGGCCGCTGACGCAACTCTTTTTTCCCAGTGTGCAAGCAGGTGCTTCTTCTACGGCGGGAGAAACTGAACTGAGTGGAGGAGGAGTCTGCAGCACCTAACGGCCAACCCACGACTGCCACACAGTGCTTCAGTCTCATGGGCAGTGCCGTCAGCGCCGACTCCACCCACACACACACAAAAAAAAAAGCTCCTGAGCAGGTGTGCGCATCCGGCTAACACCCAGCAGTAATGAATGGTGAAGACTGACAATAGGAAGATCTGCTGTCCAGGTTTTTGTGCCTACCACACCCATACTGACAGCACATCCGCCTGATTCACAGGGCACCTGGCCATCGACCTCAGGGTGGTGGGCCCCTCAGCTGTCAATGACTCTCCTGTCAAGGCCTGCCCCTTCTCCCACTAGGGCTACAGGCTTGTCAGGTTCTCAGGGTACGGCAGGAGGGTCATTGACAACTGTGCCGTGGAATCCCCTTCCTCCCAAGCAACCTGAATGAATTACTGATCAAGTTCACTAATGTGCCTGTTCAGCAACTGGGCACCTTGAATAGGCACCCTTCGCCAATGCTATCGACAGCAGCTTTGTCACTGATGCTGGTTCACTGACCCTGGTAGACAACCTGTGGGCCGCCGCCGGTGAACCCGATGCCAGATCCACAGATTGAAGAGGTCGACATAGAGGAGGAGTATCACCTTGACCTCGTTCTTCCTGATGAGGAGGAGGAGGAGGACTCTGTGAAGCATACTCCCATGTCTCCTCCTGAGGACCCCACATTTTTAATATGATGAAGCAGTTGTCCTCAACCATGGACTTCCATACTGAGGAATAGGATGTCACCAGAAAGGACCTGGTGGGTTTCCTGGAGATTCCACAATCTCCCCCAAAGATCATTCCCCCAATGCTTCCAGCATTGAAGAATGCAGCCATGGCAGGCTGGCACAGACCAGACATGGTGCCATCCATGCCATGCAGGGTGGACAAACTATCACACCCCTCAGGATCACCCCTATCATGCTACCCAGGAAGAAACTGATTCAGTAGTCATTAAGGCAGCTCAAGACAGATCTAACGTGCCTAAACACCTTAGTTCCCTTCCCCCAGACAAGCAATCTTGTAAGATTGACCTCTGGGGAAAACTGGTTTATGCTTCCTTCACCTTAGGCTTGAGGATTGCAAACCATCTGTCACATATGGTCAAATACCAAATGCCAACTGGAAGAAGGGCAAAGCTACGGCTCAGGCCCTTCCTGATGGCTCACAAAGCAGGAATTGCTTCAGTGTTTCCAGGTGGCTGAGGATGTTAGCAAACATCTCCTAAAAGCACTGTACGACATGGCTGATACCACTGCCAGAGCAGCTGCCACTGGCACATAAGCTTAAGCAAAATGCAGCTCCACCGCATGGGATTGTGCACGGCTTCAAAGGCAGTAGATCATGACAAGCAAAAGCCAGCACTCTTCCAAGAACTTCACCAAAATATCAGCTGTAATGTTAAAATACAAACAATGCCATGAGCAACCAAACAATCCTGGAATCCTCTGCCGGTTTTGCATTTACATGTGCCAGAGCTTACTATGCACAGGTAATAAATACAAGATCAGATCTCTTAAAGTGGTATTACCAGCCTTAGTGAAGATAGTGCATCATAATATACAACTCATTAAAGTGCTTAAGACATCCTTATCAGCTTGCTTATTATGGCTTTCCCATAATAAGCAAGCTGATAAGGATCTGTGGAGAACAGTTACATCTAAATGGGTTTGCACTTTTCTTTCCTTCATTGTTTATATACAGTGACCCTAAAAAAAGTACAGTTACGTAAGAACTTACCGTAACAATGGAAATCTTTGAGAGGAAGCTCTTGCAGTAGGCAATTACATATAGGACTGAAGCGCGCAGGCATCAGGACCCCACGTAAAAATTTCTAGCTAGCAGTCTCTCGCGGGGACCACCCCATGTCAGGTGACCGCATCAGGCAACATCAGTATAAAGGGCGGTCCCTCATGTCTGCCTTCTAGTTCTTTCCCGCCAAAGGCCAAAAAAGGCAAGACGAGAGAGAAGCGGATATTTCCTTCCTGGAAAAGGAGCTGAAAAAGCTAAGGGGGATGGAGGGTGGGAAGGCATTACCTACTGCAAGAGCCTCTCTCGAAGATCTACTGTTATGGTAAGTTCTTCTGTAACTGTACTATCTTACTTCAAGAGGGCTCTTGCAGTAGGTAATTACATATAGGACTGAATCCCAAACAGTCTGGAAAAAAGAAAAGCACTTGGGAGGAGAACTAACCAACCAATAGAACCTCCGGCTGTAAGGGTCTTAAGAGAGAAGACCTTGCAGAACAGCCAACCTGAAGCCTGCTCTACGGCGAGAGGCAATGTCCAAACTGTAATGTTTCATAAAGGTATGGACAGAAGTCCAAGTTGCAGCTGCGCAGATGTCTGCCGCTGACACATTCTTGAAACAAGCCGCAGAGGCAGCTACTCCTCTGGTGGAGTGACCTCTGACTTGACCTGGCATGGTCTTATTGTACTTGTCGTAATAGAAAGTGATACAATGAGCCAACCATTTGGATAGGCATTGCTTGGAAATGGTATTGCCCTCTCTCTTGTGAGCAAAAGAGACAAAAAGCTGATCAGATTTCCTGAGATCCTTAGTCCGAGAGGTGTAGTATCTCAGTATTCTATGAACATCCAAAGTATGCAAGACATACTCCCCTTGATTGGAGTGTTGCATAAAGAAAGCAGGTAGCTCAATGGATTGATTCAGCATAGATTCTGCTACCAGCCTACCACCTTAGGGAGAAACTTAGGGTTGGTGCGCGAGGCCACACATTCCTTGTGGAAAATCAAATAAGGGATTTTGCACATCAGGGCCTGAAGCTCGGAAATTTGTTGAGCAGAAGTAATGGCCACTTGGAAGAGAGTCTTCCAAGAAAGGAACTTCAAGTCTGCTGAAGCTGCCAGTTCAAAAGGAGGCAGGGTAAGCTTCTCGAGAACAAAGTACAGTTCCCAAAGAGGGGCAGAAATGCAGATGGTCTCAAATGGAGAACCCCTCTATGGAAGGTCTTAGAGACTTCCAACTGCGCAAAAGTCCTGTCTCTAAAAGGGACGTGGTAGGCTGAGATAGCCGCCATAGAAACCTTCAAAGAGGAATGGTAGAGACCCAGTTCAAAGAGATGATGCATGTAGTTCAGGACTCTCCCGACAGGGCAAGAGAATGTCTCGAAGTCCTTAGAAGAGGCCCAAATCAAAAACCGCTTCCATTTCATGGCGTAGGTGGATTTAATGGAAGGCTTTCTGGCCTCCACCAGAATATCTGCAACGAGCGGCGAAACCCCAAACCGTGCTTGAGCAATGTCTGCAGGAGCCACGCATGCAACTGAAGGGACATGAGACCTGGATGAACCAGGATCCCATGATCCTGGGTCAGCAAATGCTGTGACATAGGAAGAGGAAGCGCAGGTTCCTCTGAAAACTGTTGCAGAAGAGAGAACCTGATTTGCCTGGGCCAGAATGGAGCAATGAGAATCATCCAGGCTCTTTCTGAACTGAGTTTGTGTAAGACTCTCGGAATTAAGGAATTGGAGGAAAGGCATAGTCGAATCTGCCCCTCCAGTCGAGAGATGGAGCATCCATAGAACATTCCGCACCCTGGAGCAAGCGAGCAGAAGGCGGAAAGTTTTGCATTTTGAGGGACACGAACAGGTCTACCTGAGGGGTTCTCCAGCGCGAGAAGATACCATCTACTGCCCTTGATCCAGTTTCCATTCGTGGGCTTTGGCTGACGACCGACTGAGGTGGTCCACCAGCATATTTTCGACTCCCGGAACATGAACTGCCATCAGGTGAAGTTTGTGCTGAACCACCCAATTCCAAACTCTCATACTTCCCCGCACAGAGGGTAGGAACAAGTTCCTCCCTGTTTGTTGAAGTACCAGACTACGCACATGTTGTCCATCTGAATAGTCAGATGGCAGGGGAGGTCACAAGAGTTCAGAGCCTGAAGAGCATACAAGACAGCTCCGAGTTCAAGCACATTTATGTGAAGAGTCTGCTCAAGTTTGGACCACGATCCCTAAGTCCTGTGAGACCCTAGGTGGGCTCCCCAGCCCTCTCCTGAGGCATCTGTTGTCAATGTTTGTGAGGGGGGTTTGAGGCAAAAGGGAACTCCCTGGCAAAGGTTCTCTTGCACCATCCACCATTGCAAGTCCCGAACCATGGGATCGGAGACCAGAACTTCCTGGTCTAAGTCATCCAATGTCTGGTCCCACTGAGACCGAAGCATCCACTGAGAGATCCTCATATGGAGCCGAGCGCGAGGGACTGTTGGAACAGCAACCACTATGACCTTGAATCGGTACGCTCTTTCAAGTATCTTGGAGTCCTCCTTGAATCAGTACGCTCTTTCAAGTATCTTGGGAGTCCTCCTTGATGAAAACCTCAATTTTGATAAGCACATAACAGCTACCTGTAAAGCAGTTAACGCTAAAATTGGGTAGCCTACAAAACAAGCTATGTCCTTACACAGTCAGCTAGATCAGCCATTGCCTTTGGGATATTGCTCCCTTCACTATCCTATGGGGCAGTCACTTACCTCTATGCATCCCTCTCGCTCCTCAGAAAGTGGGATACCACCTATAACAGCATCTGCAGGTATGCCTCTGACTCCCCCTGGTCAAAACACCACTGTCAGCTCTATGCTGATCTAAATTGGCTAACCCACCCACTTCTGCTTGTGCTATGGTCCTTGGCTCTTTGACTGACAATATTATCAGAGTAGGTATCCCTGTCTCACTTGCGTCCCTGTTTACTCCATTGCCTTCCTCGCATGGTCTTCAACCATCTGATAAATTCCTGCTGTTTATACCTAGATGTAAATCTAACAAAGGAACCCTAGTTTTCTCGCATTTGGCGGCCAAACTCTGAACTCCCTATCTCTTGATGTCTGTCTAGCTCCCAGTCATGGCCAATTCAGAAACAAATATCGCCCTTCCTCTTTAGCCAGGTCTCCTGTACCTGTTTCAAACCCCGTGAACATGGCACCCTGCTTCTGCTGCTCTGCTGTCACTCTCCCCTGCTGTAAATTGATCTCCACTTTCCAGGCACTTAAGTTTCAAAATGGCTATGCTTTATGCTCTGAAACCAATTTGTTCTTTGCTTGATGTGCTGTATTTCAGCTTTGTATTGCGTATGTACTCTTAACTATCCTGTAATTTACCATGTACCAGTGAACTCTTGTTTATCTCCTGTTTTACCCTACCTCACTGTAACCTCTCGGTCGTGCCTGGCAATAGTCATGTTTTGGTCATGGCATTTAACAGGTAAACAAAACCAAAATTAATTAAATTAATACTGTAACCGTTATAAATTACTACGTCTGTATGAACCTACTGTGCAAACCAATGTAACCTTGTTTCTGTAAACTATTCTAAACACAGTACCTTATATTCACGATGAAATCCAGATGTAAGTTACCTTGTCTGTTTTGAACCATTTTCTATATTTGCCACTGTCTGTTACTTCCCTGTAATTGATCTGTAATTCTCCCAGGTTGTGCCTGAAAATAGTAATCTCTATGGCTAGCGCACTCACCCGGTAAACAAAAAACTAAATAAAATGAGCCCGAGAAGGCGAAGGACTGACCTGGCGCTGACCCCTCTGCGGCTGGACAGCAGACATATGAGCCTGGAGGGTGACCACCTTGTCCAGAGGCAGAAAAGCCATGCTGATGGTCATGTCCAGGATTGCCCCTATGAACTGGAGTCTTTTCCACGGGACCAGATGGGACTTGGCCTAGTTGATGGTGACACCCAGGCTGGAAAAGACCTGCAGGGTAAGGGAAAGAGAGCGCAGAAGAGCCTCCCTGGATGGGGCTGCCAGGAGCCAGTCGTCCAAGTATGGAAATACCTGCACTCCTTGGGTAAGCAGGTGAGCCACTACCACAGAAAGACATTTGGTTAACACTCGAGGAGCCGAGGAAAGACCACATGGGAGGGCTTTGAATTGGTAGTGGTCCCCCTGGAACGAAAACTGAAGGAATTTGCGGTGGGAAGGGTGGATGGGGATATGCAGGTAAGCATCCTGCATGTCCAAAGCACACAGCCACTGTCCCTGCCGAAGGAGTGGCAGAAGGCTCTGCAGGGACAGCATTCTGAAATGTTTGTACTCCACGAACATGTTCAGGGAGCTGAGGTCTAAAATAGGTCTCACGTCTCCCGTTTCTTTGGAACCAGGAAGAAATGGGAATAGTAACCTGTCCCCTAAAGGTGGGTGGGGACAGGTTCTATCGCCGCCTTCGAGAGAAGGAAGGAAATTTCTTCCCGAACCAGAGGAAGATGTTCCAGGGAGTAAGATGACCTGGGGGTGGTTTTCTGGGTGGTTTCTGAAGAAACTCAATTGCGTGTCCTGCTGCTATCAGTTGGAGCACCCAAGCATCTGATGTAATCCTCTCCCAACCCGGTAGATGGAAGGAGAACCTCCCTCCTACTGGTTCCTCTGGGGGATCCAGAGGCTGGGGGAGAGGAAAGGAGTCAGGGGGTGTGGGGCAATGTCGCGGCTGAAGCTCACAACGCTTTTTTGGGTGGGTGGGGGGCTTGGCAGCCGGAGGGGCCCGATGTTTGTTGGCCCGCTTGCCCTGAGGTTTCGCTTTAGGCAGAGAACGTCTCCGAAAAGGGAGACACTCTCCCTGAGAGGGCCTGCACAAAGAGTCAACAGACTTAAGTGCAGTGTGCTTTTCTTGCAGGTCGGTGATGATGTCCTTGACATCCCCAGTGAACCACTGAAAGGCGCATCCTGAATAGCGGATTGCACTTCGGGTACTAATCCCGACACCCAGAGCCAGGCATCATGCCGAACACCTACAGCGAAAGCCGAGCTCTGACCTGCTGTGTCCACTGCATCGTATGTGGCACGGAGCATGTGCCGACTGGCCGAACGAGCAGACCGGACGAGATCAGCCACTTCCTGTTTGGTCTGAGACTCAGGAAAGGAGTCCAATTTGGATTCTACCTGACTCAGGATAGTCTTCTGGTAGTCCCCTATATATGCGACATAATTCAGGGCCTAATCCCCAGTGTGGAAGAAGCGTACACCTTCTTCCAATACTGGTCCAGAAGTCAGGATTCCTTGTCTGGTGGAGATGAGCTGAGATGTTTCAGATTGGCCGACCAGCTGTGAGCAGCGCTGCTCATGAATGAGTCTGCTTTGGGGTGTGTATTCAAGGAATCCATACTCTCAGGAGCCTGGTACAGCCGATCCGCCTTCCTCGGAAGGGTGGCTAACGCGGACGGTTGTTTCCAAATAGTGGAAACAAGGTCAGCGTGAGGCTCAATCCAGGGTGGAATCAATGTTGGAGCAGTTTCGGGCAGATGCAAGTGGGCAGCGAGCTTCCGCTGTGTATCTGGCTCCAGAGATTGCCACTGGTAGACCTCATGCATCTTTCTCAGTAACTCCAGAAAGGAAGGATCTTCTGGAGGAGATTTCGAGGAGTCCTTGGTCTGGGATGGTCTGGAGTACGTGGCTAATCATCAGGATCGGAGCCACCCCCTGAGCCTGAGGTCACTGTAGAAGAGGAGCAAGACTTCTCTCAATGCAGGGGAGGAACGGACCCCTTGGACAAACCTTGGGGAAGTGTATTCTCCCCACCCCTGGCACTTGAGGGTTCACCTCTGGTGTCGGGTAGGGGGGAGGGAGTCTCTCGTCTCCGGCAAAGGGGATCCTGTGCAGGGTCCGGCACCGACAGATGGCTCTCCACCTCCCTGGTGAGATGAGCCTTGGCCTCAGCCCACCAGGCAGCCAGAGTCTCCTTCAAATCCATCGGTGGCTGAGGGGGCGTTGAAGGAGGAGGAGGAGGGAGATACGGATACGAAGGGTATCCATAGGGTGAGTATCTGTAACCCGACGGCGGGAAGCCCGGCATCGGGTACTGCGGCGCAGGATACTGCGGTCCCGGGTAGGACGGTCCCAGATAAGATGGGGTCGGGTACCCGGGAACCAGGGGCTCCACTAGAACAGACAGCCCTAGAAGAGGCTCAGCGGGAGGGCCAGGTACAGGTGGCCTGCAGGTGTTGGGCCCAGCGTTGAAATGGCGTCTGGCAAAGGGATGTCGTCCATCGTCTGACAGGCCGGTGTCGGAGCCGGCATCCGAGGGTCCGGTCCTACAGGAGGGAGCCCTGACAGTAGTGTACCTAAATCCTATGCATCACCTGGGGATGGAGGACTGAAATCCCCAGGATCTAGCAGAGGAGACGCTGAAGCCTCGGTACGCAGCGGCAAGCCTGGGATGGCGGACTTGTCCAGAATGTCCGACTTAGGCTCTTTTGCCATGCTTTCATCGGAGGGGCCGACGTCCACCTTACCAGCAGGATCCCGGCCGACATTGGAGGAGCCGGTGTCTGACTTCAATCGGATCCTGCGCCTGAGGAAGGCCGCGTAGGGGAAGCGACCTTGGCGGACGTTGGTGGGACCATGCGCCCATGAAGGGGCTGGCATCTTACCAGTCTTGCCCGAGCGGACGTCGGAAGCCCAGACGTCTGGCTTACCGGACCCGCTCAACCCGGAGGGCCGCGTGGCAGCAGTCCTCCTGGGAGCGTCCGCGTCCTTTGTCCCAGAGGCACCCGAGGGGCCCGAGCAAAAGCCCGACGGGAGGGACGCCGCCATCTTGGAAACCTCCAAGATGGACGTCGAGGGTCGCTCCCCTGGTGGGGGGGGGGGCATTACCTGAAGTACGGTGACTCCAATGAGGTCCAAAAATGACAGGCTCTGATTGGTCAGCTGGCACCTTGTGCCCGCTTGTAAATCCTCCACAGTACCAACGGAAAGGCAGCCAGCTGCCCATGAACCGTGACAAGAACTCCTCAAATCACTTGACCTAGGAGTGGCAAAGACACCGAGACTTCTGCTTCTAGCGGACGGAAATCACACCAGCAAACACACACTATCCCCACCAGCTCCATATCAGTTCACGACTGCCACTTAGCGCCAGTAAACCCTCCCAAATAACTTGAAGGGAAAAAATTCAACAGTTTTACTCTTTCCACTCACAGTTTAAAAAAAGTTTTACCTGAAATGGTTACAAAATGCACACTCGGGACTTCGGTTCTGCATGGAGCAGAAGGCAGCTTAAAAGCAAACCTCTGATTCCCAGGGACAATTTCTTCTGCATCTATTGACCAAAAATAACCAGAATGTCAAAAGAAGGTCGAAAAAGAGACAGAGGACCACCCTCCTTGCTCAGAACCCCGACATAAAGAGACAGAAGGAGCAATTTGCCCCCGTCTAGATCTGGGCGCTGCAAAAGCTGTTCATGGAGCAGCACATGAGGCTCGGGTACGGCACTGAGGCCAAGGCAGATTCCTCTCGTATAAGATATGAAACTGTCCTTAAAGAAATTAGAGATTCTCAAGCAGACTCCAAAAAAGAGTTTCAGTCTCTGGCACAACATATCTCTTGTATTGATACTAAAGTACAAAAAGCAGAGGAGAGAATAAAAGAATCTGAAGAAAACAATAAATATCTTACGATTGCAATGGAAGCACTGACCCAGCATGCGGCAGCTCTACAATCTAAATGCATCGATTTGGAGGGCCGATCACGACGCAGTAACCTAAGATTGTATGGTTTACCAGAGGGTGCAGAGGAAACTCCTATGACTGCGTTTATTGAGAACCTACTAAAGGACATACTTGACTTGCCACCGAACTATGCTCTAAATGTAGAAAGGGCCCACTGTTCATTAGGCCCCAAGCCCGTTGAAGTGGATGCTCGCCCCCGCTCTATCGTTTTTAAACTCAGCAGTTTTAAAACCAAAGAGGACATCCTCCACAGAGCAGGGGCCAAAAAAGAGTTAACATATCTTGCAACAAGGATTTCCTTGGATCACGATTATGCACCCGGGGTACAACAAGCCAGACAACTGTACACTCCAATTCTCAAGATACTAAGGGCGAAATGTATTAAGTTTCAAACCTCATTTCCTGCTAAACTCAGCGTGCACTGGGAAGAGGGCCCTCAACTTTACCTTAATCCAGGGAAGATCCTAGAGGCCATGAGGGAAAAAGGAATTCCTGTTCCTGCAACTGAAGTGGACCGCTTGCTGAAATATAGCCAATCCTCCCAGATTTGGCCTCTCAACACAAACAGGCGCGATGGTGTTCCACCGCTGAGGAAGGCACTAGAAGCCATGGAGCAACTACGAGCTGCGCGATCAACAGAGCCTGTGATAAAAGGCGTTTCTTCAGGCAGCTGAAGGAGCTATGGACATTCCGTTGGTGCAGAGCAACATATTTTCTTGATCTACACCTTCTTAAAGCGGGGTAGAGTAGCCCTGAAAATTGTGGGGTATGAAGAGAAACTGGCAATCCTTCATTGGTCCGTTTTTTTTTCTTTCATGGGCCAGAACACTTTAATTATTTAGAGACAGTAGAAATGTCTTTATCTCTGTTATATCAAATTATAAAAAGAAAAAAGGAGAAAAGAGGGGCGGGTTTAAAATAATGCTTTGTTTCTCTACAAATCCTGATGTTTCCAACAGGCCTAACCATCAGCACATAGCAAATATGGTGGTGCCTTTAGTTTGCTGCCCAATTGTTGGAAATCTGGGTCATAACTATAATTTCATATGTTTAACCACTATGCTTCACCTTCTTTTGCTGTAGCATATGTCGATGGGAAGAATTACTTTCGGTTGTTTACAACTGGGTTTAGCAAAAACTAAGTAGGGCCCTGGGGAGAACTGGTATAATTAAAACTCTTCTCTTACATAACTACCTACTGTTTGAGCAGGCACGTGGCAACTTTAATACAAATCTCTCCGTTGGAGACTTTTGTTGAGGAGGACCTGTACATTCAGGGTAAAGTCCTTCTACCTCTCCCTGAAGTTTTTCTAACACCCATACACTAGGGGAGGATAAGGGATCTTAAGTTTTTTTGATCCCCTACCTTGAAGCCAAGCCCTATTTTAGGGCACTGAAAGTATTGTTTGTTGTTGGATGTTTTCAAATCCTAATATTGTTGAAATAGTCATTGTTTTATTTTTATTACAGATTCTCTTATCGCTTTTTCTCAACTTTGTCTCTTGCTTTCTTTTTCTGACTCTCTTCTTTGCTATCCACTTTGCCAACTTTTATCTAGGTGCTGCACTGAGCCAACTTGTTTTGTGGTTTTTTTACTCATTTTTTGTTGTTTTCATAAAGTGCCAACTCTCAGTTTTTGAAGAAACTGTTACATAAGGATTACTGCGTAGAAGGAGTCCATTTTATTTTACAGACATGGCAGCTAAGCCCTCACCTATTTGTTTGTTTAATGTAAACGGCCTAACTAGCCCAGTTAAGCGTAGCAAAATATTATAATTCCTTAAGAAAACAGGTGCCAATTTTTTTTATTACAGGAGACACACCTGTCTTTGCAGGAAAACCAAAAATTGGCGAAAATGGGTTTTTGTGCTGCGGCCTGTGCAACGTATGGAAAAGTCCGAGGAGAGGGGTAGCTGTGCTTGTCCCTTCCAAAACTCTCTTCAAGCAGACAGCACAGCTGGTAGACAGGGAAGGTCATTTTGCTTTTCTTAAAGGCCGTTATTTTGGATGGAATTTGACCTCGCCTCCATCTACCCCACCAGGGTCTGATTTTCAAACTTACAGATGGATCTTTTAAAGTTACGGGTAATGGGGAAGGTGAAGTGATTATTGAGGGACCTTAACCTGGTTCTGAATCCGTCACTGGACTCTTCCTCTGCAGGTACTTGCCGTAATCAGTCTCTTAGTAAAAAGTTGTTAAACTCTTCTGAACTAGGTTATGCAGATGTGTGGAGAGCCACACATGGAAAACAGAGAAACTACACTTTTTTCTCAGCCCCCCACCAGTCGCATTCCAGGCTGGATTATTTTCTACTCCCTGCTGAGACAATTGGACAGGTTAAGGATAGCTGGATAGGGGCTAGAGTTTTGTCGGATCATGTTCCGATTTTTTGCCAACTCCACTTAGGAGACTTTGTTAAAAAAACGTTTTGGAGACTTAACATATCTCTGCTTCAGGACCCAGAAGTGAAGGAGATAATCATAGACACGGTAAAGCAAGCGGTGGCTGAGAACGCCTCCTCAGAGCTGCCAGCACCTTTGTTGTGGGATACCATAAAGGCCATAGTTCGGGGTAAATTTATATCCATCTCAGCCTTTAAGAAAAGACAGAAGGAAGCTAGAAAGGTCACACTGAAAAAAGAGATAGATCTTTGTGAAGCACAACTTAAGATCAAATATGAGGTGGCAACTAATAAAAAACTTTGTCAACTTAAAGCAGAATTTAATAAGCTGTTAGAGTATCAGGTACAGCAGAAGGTCCTTTTCCTCAGGCAGAAATATTCTGAAGTATGGCCCTAGGTCTGTTTGTTTACTGGCGGCACGGCTGAGATCTCTAGAGAGCACAGGCCTTGATTCCCACATTGCTACACCTGGTCACTAAGCATAGACTGAATCAGACCTCGGAGATTGTTTTGGCTTTCAGAGATTTCTGTACTTCACTGTATACTGCCCCTTATCCACCCCCACAAGATAGTAAAGTAGAAATGTTTCTGAAATGTCTATCTCTGCCTTCCCTCCCTTCACAGACAAAAGCGGGACTGTTGGCCCCTACCTCCAGTTTGGAACTGCAAGAGGTTCTCTCGAGTGTAAAAGCAGCCAAATGCCCGGGTACAGACGACCTTCTGGGAGAGTTTTATTAACACTTCAAGGGTCAGTTGGTCCCACTGTTATTAACTGTCTTTAATGAGATAATGCAAGACAAGGGGTCTCCCCTGAATTCCTGGGAGCAAGCTATCATTTCAGTTATCCCGAAGCAAGGAAAAAATTCTACATTAAGTCCCTCCTATCGTCCGATTTCTATCCTAAATACTGACTACAAACTTTTTATGTCTATTCTTACCACAGATTACAGAAACTAGTGCCTCAACTGATTCATTTGGACCAAACTGGATTTATTCCTAACCGCCAAGCCCAGGACAACCTTCGTCGAACCACTCATCTGATTGACAATTTAAATTATACCCATCAACCCGCTATCCTATTAAGTTTAGATGCCGAAAAGGCTTTTGATAAAGTCTCATGGGCCTTTCTTAGGGCCATGTTAGTTAAGTTTGGTTTCCCCGCCCAATTCATTAACATCATTTTTAAAATATACAAATCACCAATGGGATTTATTAGAGCAAATGGTCATACTTCATCCTCATTTAAATTAAGCAGAGGTACAAGACGGGTGTCCCATGTCCCCTATTCTTTTTCCACTGTACTTAGAACCCCTTGCTCAAAGTATCAGAGAAAATATACATGTAAAGGGAATTAGAAAAGGAGAAGAGGAAAACAAATTAGCCTTATATGCGGATGATATCCTGCTTTATATTACGGAACCTGAAACATCTCTTCCTCACCTATTTCAGCACCTGGAAGAATTCTTGAAGTTATCTGGATACTCTCTGAACACCCATAAAACGGAGACAATCTCTTTTAATTACGAGCCATCCCAGACTCTCAGGGATAGGTACCCCTTGAAATGGGACCTCCCCGCTATGAAATATCTCAGCATAAAACTATCATCTAATAATTTGTCTTTATAGCAATTGAATTTCCCACCATTGCTAAAACAAATACAAGCAGATACTGAGAGACGGTCCATACTGCCGCTCCCCTTTCATGCAAAAGTCCAGACTACTAAAATGAACCTTTTGCCTCGATTCCTTTTTTTATTTCACTGTGTCCCCTGTTGGATTTCTAGAGGAAGACTGGATTCTTGGCAAAATATTATTTTAAAATTTGTTTGGCTGGGACAACGCCCAGAATCAAGGAAACAAACCCTTATTTTGCAGAGGGAGCTAGGAGGTTATGGAGTGCCGTGCCTGGAGGGTTATTGGGTGTGGCTCAGACCTGGGTAGCTCTTCTGCTGTAACACTCGGATATCTTGCTCACTGAAATCAATGGACCTGGCCATCCGCCTCTCCTTCATTAGTGTCTCAACTTTTTTCTCTGAGTGCTCCAGTATATGATTCCCCTCCCTTATTTACAAGTACAGAAGCTGGTCTTGGGGGATGTAGGAGAAGTTTTGCTAGGGGAGCCACTAGGGAATACCTCTGGAATTACTGGACATGGACCCTTAGTTCATACCACATAGAGGCCCATCAGGACCCTTGGTACAAACGGCAAGAGGTGCAGGGGTGTTGTGCACCTTGGCAATTGATGAAGAGAGAACAAGTATTAACATTTGAGGAACTGAGGGAAAATTCCACTGGGGGCAGAGGATCTCCTATTTTACTATCAGCTGAGGGACTATAAAATGAAACAACTCCGAAAGTCTTTACTAAATTCTTGGGATCTCATACAGCCAACAGTGTGTGAACAGATCTGGGCTACTGAGAATGGAGGGAAGGCTATTTCTTTGCTATATAAAAATATTTTTTACCTCTGTGATCTACAACACTCTACAACATATATTAAGGAGAAGTGGGAAAGGGATCTAGGGGTAAACTTAAATGAGACAAGATGGCTGCAATCAATAAAAAACACATGGCATTCCTCTTCATCACCGGGATGGCGGGAGTTTTTGTGGAAACTTAGAAGTAGATATTTTTGAACACCTGAACAGGTAGGTAAATGGAACCCTGCAGTTACTTCAGCATGTTGGCGCAAATGAGGGGCTACTGTGGCCTCTCAGGCTCATATTTTGTGGCATTGTCCAATACTAGAGCGTTTCTGGACCAATATACAACAACAACTGTGTAAGGTTTTTAACATCACAACCCCCTTAGGGCCGGAACACCTGATTCTGGGCCTATACCCTATAGAGATAAGGGGGCGATAAGCCTAATATCTCTGGAATATCCTTGTAGCGGCGGCCTGCAAGGCGATTACCAAGAAATGGTTATCACACTCTTCCCCATCTGAAAGTGAGTGGAGGGAGCTGGTAGAGAAAATAAAAACTCTGGAAAGAATGACCTTTCCTCTGGCCCTTAGGTCCCCACAATTTATAAACAGGTGGACTAGATGGGAGGCGCTTTTGTGGGAGACGGGGAGGTTAAGAGGAAACAATAGATTAAATGCCGTTCTCTACGAGTTCAACATCTGAATAATAACAACTTGTTTACCCTGTACTGATGCTGGGTCCTGAACAGGGTTGAAACTACATACTATTCAAATTAATTCTACTGCTAGTAATACCAAGGGTGAGCTAAATTGAGCCTTTTATATATTTTTATTCTATCTTACTCTCTCTCTCTCCCGCTATTCTTTTTCTACAAAATCTCCTTCTTGTTAGTATAAGCACTTGCCAATCTTGTTAATGCTATAGACTGGTCTTATGTATTTTTGTTCCTAAACTACCAGTTAGAAGTCTATGTGCATATTTATAATAAGCTAATTTACTACTAAATATAATAAGGGACAAATGATAGAGACCTTATATGCTTTTTTATTTAATGATATTATTTGTTTCTATGTTTTTTTTGTTGTTTTTTTTAAATTGATTATTTGAGTATAAGTTAAAATATAGTGTATATTACAAGAAAGGCTGGGAGTATCCACTATGCTGTAAAATGGAACTCCCAGATACAAGTTTTCCTAAATGTTAAATATAATGCATATGTAAAATCTTTGATGCAGATATGTACTAAACAGAACAGTATCTCTAATAAAGATGAAGTTTAAAAAAAAAAAAATGCACACTCTCTCTCCCTCTCTCATCACTGGCAGCCTCCTCTTCTCTCACTGCCTCCACAATTTAAATACCTACTACAGTGGATCCTCTCCTGATACCAACCCAGATCGCAAAAAAAATACCAATATAAAAAATTGTAATTGTTTCCCATACCCAAAAGTAAAAGACAAGCACGAAACAAGTATTCTACATCACGGCAAAAGTGTACACGACCACGCACATGCCACCAATGGAGCCAAACCAGTCTTGTGCCACACAAACCCAGGGCAGTAACCCTCCTGGGACTATTTTTTTTTATCACGGAGCAACAAATTCAACAAAACTAAAGTAAAACATAAGAAAATATGTTTCTTTACTTTTTTCTCTAAAAACAACAAAACAATTGTACAATAGCAATTTACCATGACCAGGGTATGGGTCACATAGGCATTGTAAATCCTAGCACAACCCACACCCTGGTCATGGTAAATTACTTAAATGAGGAAGGTCAGCTGGAGAGTAGCGAGGCCCCTGAACCACAGCAAATAACTATGCAGGCAAACAACCAGAAATAAGTTCAGTAGAAATTACCATGGATACTGCACCACCAAGATTAAACAACAACTCAGAGAGTGAGGGTGACAGTACTTATCATAATGGGAGGGCACAGAAATCAATATATGTGCTGAGGTGATTTTATAGTAAAGTATACTGACAGATATACTTTGAATGTTAACAAAGAACATGTTACTACTAGCTATTTCCCAGGGCAAAAATATGGACATTAGGAATATATTGGCCAATATTGTAAACAGAGACAGCGCTAGATAGGGCAAAAGGGAAAAGTTGCAGCTTGTCCTAAAATGACCCACTTTCCACAGGACAGTGGGTCCAAAGTGGTGCACCTGTCTCAACAATAGCTGAAAGATGGAAAACTAAACAATAGAAAAGTATTTTCACCAACAAATTTAAGCTTCTGTACTAGTGAAATTCTACATACGATTAGGTTTGGACCCAGTTGTTTCTCATTTGACCCACATTTTTACACCTATGGGTCTAATTTGACCCATGTTTTAAAAACCCTAGCGCTGTCACTGATTGTAAAGGAAAATTATGGGACTGCCACCATAATTTTACATGATGGAGTGAGTAACATTAAATTTCAAAGCAGAGAGGAAATAAAGATTGAATATAAAATGTTGGGATGAAGCTGAGAAACTAAACTTGGTGTGATATTTTCTGAAATACTACCAGTACCTAGAGAAACTACTGAAAATAGTGAGAAAATAAGTATTAATAATTGGCTACGTCTATGGACTGTAAATGAACAAATAGGTTGTGCAACACGCTGGAAGATTTTGTAAATGATCCATCTGCTTTTTGTCAAGATGACTTGCATCTCAGTAAAAGGAGAAGCAGAAAGTTGGGCCTGCGTTAAGAAGATATGTGAAAAGGCTTTAAAATAAGAAATATAGGAGAATGGCTAAATAGATGGGACAAAATTGTTACTAACTATAGGAGGTATACAAAGAGAACTTAGAAAGGAAAGAAAGAGGAAAGGTTTAAAAATATGGTCTTCGAATGCCAGAAGCTTGAATGGTAACAAAAAAGTGGAATTTAAGGCCCAACTAATAGCCCAGAATATAGATATATGTCTAATATCCAAAACATGGTGGGAAAGGGAGGTGGATTGGAGCAAAAATATATGGAAATTAAGTACCTACCGTAATTCTTGATCTTCTTGGACGAGTCTCCACCACTCATTCACACTAATGGAATCTGCGCTGGAGGCACTAGGACCCATCGGGAGCAAACTTTTTTGTTAGAAGGTCGGCGCCTGAGACGGAGCCACGAGGAGCGGCACCGCGAGCCTCAGCTCGTGCGGTAATGAATATCTCGGCGTCGACCTTCCAACCGCATCAGTACCTTTTTTCCGAGGAGGTGCAGCGTAACTAACCTAGAAGGATAGCCTAACCAAAAAAACGGACATAAGATAGTCCGGAAGACCCGTATAAGAAGGGTCAACAAAGAAGTCTTCACAGCCTAAAGATTGAGGGAGTGAAGACCAACAACAGAGGTGAGCTCGGGGGATGGAGGGGGTGTGAATGAGTGGTGACTCGTCCAAGAAGATCAAGAATTACGGTAGGTACTTAATTTCCATATCTTCCTGGACATAAGTCTCACCACTCATTCACACTAATAGGAGAGTACCAGCTAATAATCCCCGAGAGGGCGGCAGGATACACCAAGAGCTCACAGTTTTAGGACAGCAGTCCATTAAGGATGGTTCTGCCAAAGGAAAGATGTTGTCTAGCATGGACATCCAGTGCATAGTGTTGAGCAGTATGCACTGGGCTCCAGGTAACCGCGTGTGCAAATATCTGCAATGGAGTGCATTCTTGGATTTCAGCAGAGATGCGCGACTGCTCTCGTAGAGTGGCGTGCACACCTGCCTCCAGCTTAACCTGCGCCATGGAATAACAGTGGCGAAGGCATGCCACTAGCCATGTTGAGATACATCTGATAGCAACAGGCTGACCCAGCCGGTCTCGCTGAAGGAAACAGTTGCTGAGCTTTACAAAAGTCTTTTGTTGTATCTAGATAGAAATGCAAAGCTCTCTTGACGCCCAAGGAAAGAAGAGAGTTCTCCTTCATTTTGGAATTTAGCAGTAAGAGGGAAGGACCAATGGTTGGTTTAGATGGAATTCCAAAACAACCTTAGGGAGAAATTTAGGATGGGTTCTAAGGACTACTTTGTCTTTATGGAAAACAGTATCTGGAGGGTCTGTGACCAAGGTATGTATCTCAAGAGACCCTCGTGCTAAGGTAATGGCCACCAGGAAGGCCGCTTTCCAGGTGAGATATTTTAGCTCACAGGTAGACAGAGGTTCAAAAGGTTTTCGAGTGAGCATGTCTAGCACAAGATTAATGTCCCAGGCTGTGACTGGACGTCTTATAGGAGGTCTGGTATGCAGAATTCCCTTAAGAAACCTCTTAACCACAGGTAACTGAGTCAGTGACAAGGAAAGTACCGGCTCATGATAAGCTGAAATGGCAGAAAGGTGAACTTTGACTGTAGAGTACTGCAGACCTGAATTTGAGAGGTCTAAGAGGTACTCTAAAATTTTATCTGGTGGGCAGGAAAAGGGATTGAAAGAGGATTGCGCACACCAGAGCGAGAAACGCTTCCATTTGGCTGTGTAAGTTTTCCTAGTGGCTGACTTATGCGCAGCCAGAAGAATATCTGAAACCCTGCGAGAGACCTTGAACCTGTTCACTTCTATCACTTCAGGCGCCAAGCGTGAAGGTGAAGCGACCTCAGGTTGGGATGAACAATAGGCAACTGAGTCATGAGGTTCATCTGAAGAGGAAGTGGTTTCGGCGGAGCTGCCGACATACTGTTGAGTAGTGGAAACCACATCTGTCGAGGCCAGAAGGGAGCAATGAGGATCATTTTGTCCCCCTGGGATTCGAACTTGAGAAGTACCCTCTGAATTAGAGGAAGAGGCGGAAAGGCGTATAGAAAGCGCTTTGTCCACTGCAGCCTGAACGCATCCTGACAGAAAATGCCAGGCCCTGAATTTCTGGAGCAGAAGAGAGGCAGTTTTGTGTTGAGTGGGGATGCAAAAAGGTCCAGGTCTGGAGTTCCCTACTCTGCGAATATTGACAGAACTACGTCTGAGTCGAGGGACCATTCATGAGGATCTGTTTCTGTTCTGCTGAGGTGATCTGTCAGTTCATTCTGCACTCCTAGCAGGTAGACCGCTTGAATTAGAGACTTGTGCTGCAAGCACCATTCCCACACTCTCATCACTTCTCTGCATAAGGGGTAAGAGTGAGCACCGCCCTGTTTGTTGATGTAATACATCACTGCTTTGTTGTCCGCTTGAAGGAGAATGTTCTTGAGACAGAGAATGTCCTTCAAAGCCCGGACTGCATATAGGACGGCTCTCATTTCTAAGACATTTATGTGAAGCTGGGACTAGACCTGAGTCCACTGCATCTTGAGTGTGGAGAGCCTGACAGTGAGCTCCCTACCCCATCTGGGACGCATCTGTGGTAATGGAAATCTGATGATCCAGAGGAGCAAAGGGCTACCCTTCTAGGAGATTATTCTCTTGCGACCACCAGGTGAGTGACCTCTTTAGAGGTTCTGTCACCTTGATGAGAAAGGACTGCGGGTGAGTGGTTGGGGACCACTGAGTACTGAGCATCCATTGAGAAGTTCTCATGTGAAGGCGTGCTAGGGGTTCAGTGAACACCAAGGATGCCATGAGACCTAGCATCCGTTGCATCGAGAGAGCCGCAACCGAGTTGCTCTCCTGATGGACGGGCCATCTGAAGGATATCACTCCTCCTGTCCTCTGGAAGAAAAGCCTTCGCACAGGAGGTGTCCAGAAGAGTTCCTATAAAAAGAAGCCTTTGGGAGGGCTGCAGCTGTGATTTTTTTGAGGTTCAGCAGGACTCCCATGGACGTAAGAAAGCGTGAAGTCGTGGTTACGGCGTCTAGAGTTCCCTGCCTGGAAGGACTTGCCAGAAGCCAATCATCCAGATAAGGGAACACCTGTATTCCGATCGTTCTGAGAGGTGCTGCAAGAACTGCACAATACTTTGTAAAAACTCGTGGCGCCGAGGATAGCCCAAAGGGCAGGACTCTGAACTGATAATGCTGTCCCAGAGCCACAAACCTTAAGAATTTGTGATGCTTTGGGTGAATAGAAATGTGATGGTCAGCATCCTGCATGTCTAGGGAGGCTAACCAGTCGTGTTGATGAAGCAAAGGTAACAGGGTTCCTAGTGAAATCATTTTGAATTTCTCCTTGGGCAGAAATATGTTTAGTTTTCTGAGGTCCAAAATGGGGCGCATGCCTCCGGTTTTCTTTGGAACCAGAAAGTAATGGGGGTAGAACCTTGTGTTCCGCCGACGCAGCGGAACTACTTCTACTGCCCTGTTGTTCAGAAGGCCCTGTATCTCGGCGGCGAGAAGGTCTGACTGAAGGGCTGACAGCTTGGGCTGTCATCTGGGAGGACGATCCGGAGGGGCCTCCACAAGATTGAGTGAATACCCCTCGCGGATTATCCGGAGGACCCATTTGTCTGAGGCTATGGACTTCCATCGATTGTGGAAGTGCGTCACACGACCTCCCACCGCTGAAGAGGAGTCCACCTCGGGCAGCTGAGGTGGGACTTGGGCCAACAACTCAGAAGGCGGCGCTGGGCGCTTTGGGTCCTTGCATCTTCTGTTGCGTTTTCTTTTGAGGCTGGGGGAGCTTGGTTTTTATGAAAACTTCCTCTGCCTTTGCCTCGAAAGGACTGGCGTTTATTAACACCCCCTCGAGAGGGGACAGGAGGAGGTTGAGCCAACTTAATGGCTGACCTAGTCTTTTGTGTAGCTTCTAGAGCCTGTTCTACTCAAGGGCCGAAGAGATACACACCATCAAAAGGCAACGCCATTACCTTCTGCTGTGCGTCATTCTTGAAACCTGAAGTGCGCAGCCAGGAATGATGGCGGGTACAAATGCCCGCTACTGCCGCCCGGGAAGCAGTATTGAAAGCATCCATAGCCGCTTTAACCTGCTGGTTGTTGGATTCGATACCCCTGGTAATGGTTTGAAGTAGCTCTGACTCTGCGTCCGATTCCGGTAGAGCTTCAACCATTTGTTTGAGTGAATGCCAAAGAATATACTCATATTGAGAGAAATAGCCTTGGTAGCTGGCAATACGCATACCCAGGGTGGAAGCAGCAAAGACTCTCTTACCTAAAGTGTCTATCTTACGAGATTCTTTGTTAATAGGTCGAGCTGTAGTAGTCTGGGGAAGGACGACCTTATCATTCTCTGCCAAGACTACAATAGGATCCGCAAAGGCTTGGGACGCCAAAATGGGTTGATCCTTGGGGGCTGAGTATTTCCTGTCTATGGATTTAGCCACTGAAGGAATGAGAGCAGGATTATTCCATACCATTTGAGACAGTGTCTCAAAGGAGGGCTGTACCGGAGGAGTCAAATCCATAGGGATCTCCGGAACATGAAGGTATTGGAGTCTTAACAATTTCCCAGGATCGATGTCTGTAGTTTGGAGAGAAAGAGTGGAAATCAAGTTTTTCAGCAGAGACTTAAAAGACAGGTCCTCGACCACAGGCTCTGCAGCAGGAATAGATCTTGTTCCTTCCACTTCATCACCCAGCCCAAGGTCTGGGTCAGGCTCAATGTCATCTCCTGACAATCCAGGAGAGACTGAATGGACAGGAAAGGAGTGAAAATCAGAGGGAAATGAGGAAGGAAAAGGGTTAAAGGAGGAGTCCTGAAAGGTGAACGATGCCCTAAGAACACCCGGGCGCTGCAGAAACGCACGGCGCTGAAAAACGCATCGCGCCGGCGCGAAGCTAATGGCGTCAAGACGGCGCTGAGAAGCCACATCGGCGCCAACAAGGCGCATGGCGCCGAGGAGCCACACAGCACCGAGAGGCCGGACAGCGCTGCAATGCCACGTGGCGCCGAGGAAGGGCACGGCACAGAGGACAGCGCCGATGAAGCGCACGGCGCCAAGTAAATCAACGGCGCCGAGGATGGTGTCGACAGACGCATCGGCGCCGAAGACGGTGCCAAGCGTGCCATCAATGCCGAGGGCGTAGAAAACACCCCAAGACCCCGAAAAACAGGATTCGAGGAGAAGGGAGGAAGAGCAGGAGATAGAGGCATCAGTGTAGCCCCTTGCGCTGCAGCCATATGAGGGGGAGAACACCTAAGCGCGGAGTCGTCGGCACTGAAGATAGCTGCGCTAACTAGGGAGGCTCAACCGCCTACCTGGTCTCCCAAGAAGCCTGAAGGCCCCTGAGTGACCGGCCAGGCAGCTGGACCAACCTCCGAGCCCATTGCTCCATAAGAGCAGCCCACTGGACGTAAACTGCTCATCTGAAGACCTACCAGAGGGCGGGTAGGGCTCATGTCAAAGACATCGGCTACCAGAAACAGAAGCTTGGCGATCAGGGAGGAGACCGCAACTAGCTCCAATAACTGACCGTCTCACGACAGACATATCAGAGGGCGACCTCGAGTGATGCCTTCTTTGACCTGTGGGCAAGAAGAGCTCGAGGCCGAACGGTGCGAGAATGCAACTTTATTTTTATGCTGGACGGGACCGCCTCACTCGGCACTGGACTGAGCATTGTCCGACGCCGAGAAGGCGTGGACCTGACCCAGCCCGGCTGACTGAACAGCTTTCATATGAAGTCTTCCTACCGTCACCTGACCCGCTCATGGTCGACTCCGTCAAAGTAGGCTGAGACTTCTTTGTAAATAAGAATAAACTAAGCGATACTTATTCGAGATATTACTACAAAACAACAAAACTGAAAACTATGATGCTAGTTTGACTCCCAGCGGGCGAGCAACGTCGTCACTGAAGTGCACTCGACGGCGGGAAAAAAGGAACTGAGGCGGTTGAAAGGTTGACGCCGAAATATTCATTACCGCATGAGCTGAGGCCCGCGGTGCCGCTCCTCACGGCTCCGTCTCAGGCGCCGACCTTCTAACAAAAAAGTTTGCTCCTGATGGGTCCTAGTGCCTCCGGTGGAGATCCCATTAGTGTGAATGAGTGGTGGAGACTTATGTCCAGGAAGATTGATGGCTACTCACTCTTTACAAAAGCTAGACAAAATAAGAAAGAAGGGGTGTAGCTATCTATATGAAAAATGACATCAATAGGGTACATATGGCCTGCCCAGTGAGGTAGTTACTGAATCGCTTTGCTTGAAATACAAGAAGGGAATGAGAAAAAGTTCTACTTAGGGGTATATTATAGGGCTCGAACGTAAATAGAGACACAGATGAGGAGATCAAAAATAAAATTGAGGCCGGCCCGTCGGCACAGCGGTAGGGTTACCGCTTATGACGCCAGCAACCCGGTTCGGGAATGGACTGGCTGCTGGAGGGTAGGCTGGGAGGAGGACTGAGCACCCAGAAGCTGCCTCCCCTTCGAGATATGTCCCGCTGCTCTACCGCCACCTCGGTGACCACGGGTGGAGGTGCAGCGGGACTGCAGAAAGAAGGGAGAGGGGACGTGGGCTGGGAGCTGGAGCGCTCGCACGTCTTGATGTGCACCGCCCCTTGGCTCCCCTAGCGTGCCTACGTCCTGTGGGAGGGGACAGAAAAAGCGGAAAAACCCCGCAGTGCTCCCTGTAGACAGAGCTCCAAGGCCCCAATACCCGTGCCCCAGCTGGTGCCTGATGACAGCATCCCTCCGACGAAATAGAGACATGTCGGGACGATGAGGGACCCGTCCTGTACCCGCCTGGGGGTATAACCAAGGCTCCATGGGGGATGGACTGCATAGACGCCTGGCATGAGGAGTAGGGACGAGTAAGGCCATTCACAGGAGTCTCCAAAGAAAGGAAGTACTGCGGCGAAGGGGGCATAAAGAGAAAATAAAAAAAAAAAAATTGAGTACATGGCAGATAAGGGGGATATTATCAGCTTGGATTCCTTCAAGACTTATTTGCCCGAACTGTGAGGGAACACTGTAACTGTTTCCCTCGTTCCATAACCTATCCTGAGTCCTAGGCACCCAGCTCTCAGCCGCCTTCAGTGCAGACTAGAGTACTGCTGGTCCTATGGATCCATCTCATGTTGTGAGCAAACCCTTTAATTTCTCTCTGCCCAATTAGTTGCAACTGCACACTAGCTACCTGTTTTCCAGCTTAGGTCCTCTACCTCCCTCCCTTATCTCTCCCGTACCCACCATTCCCTCCCAGCTCCCCACACTCCTGTTCCCTTCTGTTTTATTCTGCCGCTGCATTGAGCACCTACCTTGTATTATTTGTGTCATATGATGTACTGCCACTGTTGTATATAAATCTATTTTGTACTGGTATTAACCAGGCCCATCGTGTAAATGAGTTCTGTATTTATTTGTTGCCTTAATGATATATTGTCACTGTTGTATGTAACTCTGTTTTGACTGGCCTTAAGCAGGTCCATCTTGTAAATGAGTGATGCTCAACGATGTTCGCCTGGATAAATAAAGATTTTGATTGAATGACGGATTATAATAGTAGGGGATTTTAATCACCCTGAAATCAAATGGTGCTCAGATAAAAGCACTGGTGGAAATGTAAACAACCACTTCCATGAAGCCATTAATACAGCTGGCTTAAACCAAATGGTTTATAAACCAACACAAGGGAAAAATGTTTGGTGTTATTAGTGATCACCAAATCCAGAATTGGTATCAAATATTAAGATAAAGGATAATTTGAACAAATGCGATCATAAGTCAGTGGAATTTGTGATAAGAAAGCAAGTCCATCATATTGTAAGAGGTAACACAGTATTAAAAAATTATGAGGCCAACTTCACTAAAATTAGACACGAGTTAATAAAATGGGATTGGGAGAAGGATTTTGAGAATAGAGATACTAATGAAATGTGGGCTTGTTTCAAAGATAAACTTCATAGTCTGGACAATCAGTATGTTCCGAAGAGAAAACTGTACAATAGAAAAGGCAAAGTGCCAGCTTGGTGTACCAGTAAGGTACTGAAAATGTGTAAAAAGAAGAAGGTGCTCTATCAGAGGATGAAAACAGTTGGCACTGTGGAGAGCGTAGAAAACTACAGATCTATTCTAAAACAGTTTAAAAAAATGGTAAAACAAGAGCTCAACAAATTATAGAGTTTAACTTTGCACAGAACAAAGATAATGGTAAGAGCGTTTATGCTTACATTAATAAACTGAAGGGTAACAAACCAGATTGCTCCACTTATTTGTGAGGGTAAAGAAATAAGTAATCCTAAGGAAATAGCGGAAACCTTTAATAGGTACTTTAGCTCAGCGTTTGAACAAAAGAATAAGAATAAGGATACGAGAGGGAATAATATACAAATTAACCAGGAGCTAATAATTAGTGTACAAGAGGTGACAGAACTCACTAAAAGATTAAAAGTTACAAATCCTCAGGCCCAGACTAAATAAATCCAAGATTAATTAAGAAAGTACAGTTACGTAGGAACTTACCGTAACAGTAGATCTTCGAGAGGTTCCTTCAGCTGGTCATCACAAATAGGACTGGCGTGCGCTGATGGCGGGCCACACGGCAGACTTTTCTAGCAATCCCTGATGAGGACCGCCCACCCAACGTCACGTGACCAACGCCGTGTGACGGTATATATAGTGGGCGGTCCCCACGCCCACCCTCCAGTTCTCCCACCGGAGACAGGAAGAGGCCTAACAGCAGGAGTGAACAGGTTTGGAGACCCTGTAAAAAATAAAATGAGGGGAAGGAGGGAGGGAAAAATATGACCTGCTAAAGGAACTTCGCTCGAAGATCTACTGTTATGGTAAGTTCCTACATAACTGTACTATCTTACTTCGAGAGGGTCCTTCAGTAGGTCATCAAAAATAGGACTGAGTCCCAAGCAGTCCCTCTAAGCAGAGACCGAGAGAAACTAGGGAGGGCCAAAACAAGATCCATGGAAAAGACTGAAGCCTGAAAGGACCCAGCCTAGGACAACAGACCCTGCAGGACAGCTAGGCCAAAGCCAGCCCTCCGCCTAGAAGCAATGTCCAGACTATAATGATTGGTAAAGGTATGGACAGAACTCCAAGTAGCGGCAGCACAAATATCCGCTGCAGAAACATTACGAAGAAAGGCTGCAGAAGTTGCCATGCCCCTAGAAGAATGACCCTTGATAGAGCCCGGAAGGGGTTTATCATAGTTTTGATAACAGTATCTCAATGCAGTTGCCCAACCATTTGGAAAGGCTCTGCTTGAAACGGTTTGCATCGTGTTCATTTGGGAGGAGACAAACAATTGATCACACAGCGAAAATCTTTGGTTCGTGTAACACCGGGAATCCAGTGGATGTCCATCAGATGGAGGAGTGCCTCACCCTGTTAACGGAGCCGGATAATATGCCGGAAGCTCTACGGATTGGTTCAGAGTAGCTCCACACCACTTTGGAAGGAACCTCGGATGGGTTCTGAGAACCGCCTGTCCCGGTGAAAAATCAGGTAAGGCTCCTTACAAACCAGCGCATGAAGCTCCAAGATTCTTTAAGCTGAAGTGATAGCAACCAGAAACAATGCCTTCCAAGCTAGGAAGCGTAGGTCACAGCTCATTGCTGGCTCGAAAGGAGGCAAGGTAAGCTTCTCCAGAACAAAATTCAAGTCCCATGGTGGTGTGCTGCGGATGGGGGGTTTCAGATGGAGAATCCCTTTCAAAAAGGTCTTTGAGATATCCAACTGAGCCACAGGTTTACCATCCACCAGCTCGTGGTACGCTGAGATAGCGGAGAGGTGCACTTTCAGAGAGGAATAGGCTAAACCTGAGTCCGATAGGTGAAGGAGGTATTCCATGACTTGTGGGGCAGAGCAGGAAAACAGGCTCCAGCCCTTTGCGGCCATGCAAATGGAAAACCACTTCCACTTCAAGGCATAAGTGGAATGGGTGGAAGGTTTTCTGGCTTCGACAACGACCTGTGCCACTCGAGAGGCTACCCCAAAGTGAGAGATGGCTACGTCTGTAGGAGCCATGCATGCAGATGCAGGGTCCTGAGCCCCGGATGAACCAGACGGCCTTGATCCTGAGTAAGGAGGTTGTGTGTCAGGGGAAGTGGAACCGGTGGTTCCCTGGATAGCTGCTGAAGCAGCGGGAACCAAATCTGTCTCGGCCAAAGAGGAGCGATGAGAATCATCTTGGCCTTCTCCGCCTGTAGTTTGAGGAGGACCCTCTGCAGAATAGGAAATGGAGGGAAGGCATACAAGAATTTCCCTGTCCAGGATAAGAGATAATGCGTTGCTCCAGAAAGCACCTGGCTCTGGAACAAGCAAGCAAAACTTGGGAAGTTTTGTGTTGAATTGAGAGGCGAACAGGTCGAGTTCCGTCCGCCCCCAATCTTGGAAGATGGATTCTGCCACTTCCTGATGAAGTTCCCACTCGCAAGCAGGGGTCCATGATCTGCTGAGACAGTCTGCCAGGATGTTTAGAACTCCCGGTACGTGCACGGCCACTGGGGGACAAGTGGTGCTGGACTGCCCAGTTCCACACCTTGGTCGCCTCACTGCAAAGAGGGTACGACCGGGTTCCTCCTTGTTTGTTGATGTACGAAACCACCGACACATTGTCCATTTGGATCAGCAGTGTTTCCTCGGGCAGTAGGGGCTGAAAGGCCTATAAGGCATACAGGACCGCCCTGAGCTCTAGAACACTGATGTGAAGAGAAAGCTCCAAGCCAGACCTAAGTCCCTGGGCTTGATGTTCCCCCAGATGCGCACCCCACCCCATGTTCAGGGCATCCGTAGTGAGAGTGGCGACAGATTCATCCACCATAGAAGATCCTTCCAGATCGCTGAAGAGATGAGGACCGGATGGTCCAGATCATCCAGTAGCTGGTCCCATTGCACCCTCAGGGACCACTGAGTGATCCTCATGTGGAGCCTGGCTAGGGGAATGGTACAAATGGAAGCTGCCATGAGGCCTAACAGGTGAAGGACCTCCCAGGCCGGGATGGTCCTGCAAGACGCCACCTTGGAGGCCTGGTGGACCAGAGTCTCCACTCTGTCCGGAGGAAGAAAAGCTCTGCACTGGACCATATCGAGGACCGCTCCAATAAACTGCAGTCTCTGGGAGGGGATAAGGTATGACTTGGGCACGCTGACAGTGATCCCAAGTTGATTGAACAGGTCCAGGGTAAACGACAGAGCTTCCAACAACACATCCCTGGATGGGGCCGCTAGTAGCCAATCATCCAGGTAGGGAAACACTGCAATCCCGCTGCGGCGTAAAAACGCTGAAAACACCGCTAGGCACTTGGTAAAAACCTGAGGTGCCAAAGACAGCCCAAAGGGAAGTGCTCAGAAATGAATATTACGTACCTACCATAATTCTTGATCTTCTTGGACGAGTCTCCACCACTCATTCACACAACTGGGATCTGCGCCGGAGGCACTAGGACCCATCGGGAGCAAACTATTTTGCTGGAGGGTCGGCCGGAGATGGCGCCGTGAGGCACAGCATCTGAGCCACAGCTTCGCGCTGTAATGACTATCTCAGGCCGACCCTCCAACCGCCTCAGTACCTTTACCAAGGAGGAAAGTGTACCTAACCTAGAAGGGTAGCCTTAAACTAAAACCGGACGTAAGACAGTCCGGACGACCCGTATAAGAAGGGTCAACAAAGAAGTCTTCACAGCCTAAAGATTTGAGGACTGAAGACCAACAATAGAGGTGAGCTCGGGGACGGAGGGGGCGTGAGATGAGTGGTGGAGACTTGTCCAAGAAGATCAAGAATTACGGTAGGTAACGTATTTCATATCTTCCTGGACATAAGTCTCCACCAGTCATTCACACTATTGGGAGAGTACCGAGTTAATAATCCCCAGAGAGGGTGGCAGGAGAGACCAAGAGCTCAGGTTTCTAAGACACAACTCCATTAAGGATGGCTCTGCCAAAGGAAGAATGTCGTCTGGCATGGACATCTAGTGCATAATGTTTAACAAAAGTATGCACTGAAGCGCCAGGTGGCCGCGTTGCAAATATCTGCAATGGACACATTGCGAATTTCCGCTAGGGATGCCGCGGCTGCTCTAGTAGAGTAAGCGTAAACCCTGCCCTCCAACTTAACCTGTGCCATGGAATAGCAGTGGCGAAGGCATGCCACTAGCCACGTTGAGATGCATCTGATAGCGACAGGTTGACCCAGCCGGGTCTCGCTGAAGGAAACGAACAGTTGCTGGGCTTTGCGAAAGTCCTGGGTTCTATCCAGATAGAAACGCAAGGCCCTCTTAACGTCCAAAGAATGAAGAGAAAGCTCTCCTTCATTTTGGAAGTTCGTAAAGTAAGAGGGAAGGACCAAAGGTTGGTTTAGATGAAATTCTGACACAACCTTAGGAAGAAATTTAGGATGAGTATGAAGAACTACTTTGTCCCTATGGAACACAGTATACGGAGGGTCTGTGACCAGGGCATGTATCTCAGAGACCCTACGGGCTGAGGTAATGGCCACTAGGAAGGCAGTCTTCCAGGTGAGAAATTTTAGCTCACAGGTAGCCAGAGGTTCAAAAGGTTTCAGTGAGCATATCTAGCACAAGACTGATGTCCCAGCCAAGCGTGAAGGTGAAGCGATCTCAGGTTGGGGTGGACCACAGGCCCCTGAGTCAAAAGGTTCATCTGTAGGGGAAGTGGTCTCGGAGGAACTACCAACATATTGTTGAGTAGTGGAAACCACAGCTGTCGAGGCCAGAAGGGAGAAATAAGGATCATTTTGTCCCCCTGGGATTTGAACTTGAGGAGTACCCTCTGAATTAGAGGAAGAGGTGGAAAGGCGTAAAAAAAGCGTTTTGTCCACCGCAGCCTGAACGCATCCTGACAGAAAATGCCAGGCCCTGGATTTCTGGAGCAGAAGAGAGGCAGTTTTGTGTTGAGTGGGGATGCAAAAAGGTCCAGGTCTGGAGTTCCCCACTCTTCGAATAGTGACTGAACAATGGTTGAGTCGAGAGACCACTCATGAGGGTCTGTCTCTGTTCTGCTGAGACGGTCTGCCAGTTCGTTCTGAATACCTGGCAGGTAGACCGCTTGAATTAGAGCCTCGTGCTCCAAGCACCATTCCCATACCCTCATTGCTTCCCTGCATAAGGGGTAAGAATGAGCACCGCCCTGCTTGTTGATGTAATACATCACTGCTTTGTTGTCCGTTTGAAGGAGAATGTTCTTGTGACACAGAATGTCCTTCAACGCTCGGACCGCATAAAGGACAGCACTCATTTCGAGGACGTTTATGTGGAGCTGGGACTCGACTTGAGTCCACGCACCTTGAGTGTGGAGAGCCTGACAGTGAGCTCCCCACCCCATTAGGGATGTGTCCGTGGTAATGGAGATCCGATGGTCCAGAGGAGCAAAGGGATACCCCTCCAGGAGATTGCTCTATTGAGACCACCAGGTGAGTGACCTCTTTAAAGGTTCTGTCACCTTGATGAGATAGGACTGCAGGTGAGTGGTTGGGGACCACTGAGTACTGAGCATCCATTGAGTGGTTCTCATGTGCAGACGTGCTAGGGGAACAGTGAACACTGAGGAAGCCATGAGGCCTAGCATCCGTTGCATCGAGAGAGCAGTAACTGAGGTGTTCTCCCCGATGTGACGGGCCCTTTGAGGGATATCGTTCCTTCTGTCTTCTGGAAGAAAAGCCTTCGTACAGGAGGTGTCCAGAAGAGTCCCTATAAAGATGAGCCTCTGGGAGGGCTGCAGTTGCAATTTCTTGAGGTTCAGCAGAACTCCCATGGACATAAGGAGGCGAGAAGCTGTCTCTACGGCGTCCAGGGTCCCTTGCCTGGAAGGGCTTGCTAGGAGCCAATCATCCAAATAAGGGAACACCTGTATCCCGACCTTTCTGAGGTGCGCTGCGAGAACTGCACAACACTTTGTAAAAACCCGCGGCGCCGAGGATAGCCCAAAGGGCAGGACTCTGAACTGATAATGCTGTCCCAGAGCCACAAACCTCAGGAATTTGTGATGCCTCGGGTGAATAGGAATGTGCTAGTAAGCATCCTGCATGTCTAGGGAGGCTAGCCAGTCGTGTTGATGAAGCAGAGGTAACAGGGTTCCCAGAGAAATCATTTTGAATTTCTCCTTGGGGAGAAATTTGTTTAGCTTTCTGAGATCCAGAATGGGGCGCATACCCCCGGACTTCTTTGGAACCAGAAAGTAATGGGAGTAGAACCCGTGTTCCGTTGATGCAGCGGCACCACTTCTACTGCCCTGTTGTTCAGAAGGCCCTGAATCTTGGCGGCAAGAAGGTCTGACTGAAGGGTCGACAGCCTGGGCTGCCGTTTGGGGGACGATCCGGGGGTCTCCACCAGATTGAGTGAATACCCCTCGTGAATTATCCGAAGGACCCATTTGTCTGAGGTTATGGACTTCCACTGGTTGTAGAAGTGCATCAGACGACCTACCACCGGAAAGGAAAAGTCCACCTCTGGCAGCTGAGATGGGACTTGGGCCAGACATTCATAAGGTAGCGCTGGGCGCTTTGGGCCCTTGCGCTTTCTGTTGCATCTTCTTTTGAGGTTGGGCAGGTTGGTTTTTATGGAAACCTCCTCTGCCTCGAAAGGACTGACAATTATGAAACTGACTCCGGAAGAGCTTCAACCATCTGCTTCATAGAGTGCCACAGGATATATTCATACTGTGAGAAATAGCCCTGGTAGCTGGCAATACGCATACTTAGGGTAGAAGCAGCAAAGACTCTCTTACCTAAGGTGTCTATCTTACGAGATTCTTTATTAATAGGTCGAGCTGTAGTAGTTTGAGGAAGAACGACCTTATCATTCTCTGCCAGGACTACAATACGATCCGCAAAGGCTTGAGATGCCAAAATGGGACGATCCTTGGGGGCTGAATATTTCTTATCTATGGATTTAGCCACCGAAGGGGTGAGAGCAGGATTATTCCATACCATTTGAGACAGCGTCTCGAAGGAAGGCTGAACCGGAGGAGTCAAATCCGTAGGGATCTCCGGAACATGAAGGTACTGGAGTCTTTAACAATTTCCCAGGATCGATGTCTGTAGTCTGGAGAGAAAGAGTGGAACTCAGATTCTTCAGCAGAGACTTAAAAGACAGATCCTCGACCACAGGCTCTGCAGCAGAGATAGATCCTGCTTCGTCCACTTCATCACCCAACCGAAGGTCTGGGTCAGGCTCACTGTCATCTCCTGACAGTCCAGGAGGGACTGTATGGACAGGAAAGGAATGAAAATCAGAAGAGAGGGAAGAAGGAAGCGAGTGAAAAGAGGAGTCCTGAAAAGCAGAGGAGCCCGAGAGCCTGGCGCCGAGGAGCGATGCACCGAGAACGACGCCTTGAGGGCATGCTAGCACGAAAACATCGCCGAGGACCATCGTGCGAAAACTGTATGCTGAAGCCGCATGTTGCGGAATGACGCTTAAAACCCGCCACCGGTGCCAAGCTGCGGCTCAGAGGGGCGGCCGGCGCACCACCAGTCGAGGGCGCGGTGCGAGATCACCCCAGACTCCGAAAAACAGGTTTTGAAGGAAGAAGAGCAGGAGATAAAGGCATCGGTGTGGCCCCCTGCGCTGCAGCCATGTGACGGGGGGGAACACCTAAGCGCGGAGTCGACGGGACCGAAGAAGGTGCCGCGCGACCGGGAGAGTCCAACCGCCCTACCTGGTCTCTCAATGAGCCCGAAAGCCCACGAGTGACTGAGCCAGGTAGCTGAACTAACCTCCGAGTCCATTGCTCCATAAGAGCGGCCCACTGATGAAACTGCTCACCTGAAGACCTGCTGCGGGCAGGAGTAGGACTTGATGCAGCCGTTGGCTACCAGAAGCAGAGGTTGGCGACTCCGAAGGAGACAGCAACTAGTCCCAATAACCAAGCGTCTGGCGCAGACATATCAGAGCGACCTCGGTGATGCCTTCTCTTTTTAGACCTGTGGGCGAAGAAGAGCTCGAGGCGAGCGGTGCCGAAATGCGACCGTTATTTTATGCTTCCGCGGGACCGCTATCCCCCCGGCATTGGACTGACCATTGTCAGACCCCCCCCTCCGGAGAAGGCGGCGGACCGGACCCAGCCCGACTGACTGAACAGCTTTCATACAAAGTCTCCCTACCGTCACCTGACCAGCTCATGGTCGACTCCGTCAAAGTAGCTGAGACTTCTTTATTTTTTAAAATAAGACTAAGCGATACTGTTATCGAGATAATATTACAAAATAACAAACTGAAAACTATGCTGCTAGTTGAAGTTTGACTCCCGGTGGGCGAGCAACGTCATCACTGAAGCGCACTCGACAGCGGGAAAAAAGGAACTGAGGCGGTTGGAGGGTCGACGCCGAGGTAGTCATTACAGCGCGAGCTGTGGCTCACGGTGCTGTGCCTCGCGGCGCCATCTCCGGCGCTGACCCTCCAGCAAAAAAGTTTGCTACCGATGGGTCCTAGTGCCTCCAGCGCAGATCCCAATAGTGTGAATGAGTGGTGGAGACTTATGTCCAGGAAGATCTGGAAGTGTCCCCCCCCCCCCCGGAAACCGGAGGAATCGATGGTGGCTGGGGAAAATAGGGATATTTAGGTAGGCATCCTGCATATCCAAGGCACAGAGCCAGTGATTCTCCAACAGGAGCAGCAGAAGGTTCTGGAGTGTCAGCATGCAGAACTTCTTGTACTCGACATAATGGTTCAGATGACGATCTAGAATGAATCAGACATCCCCAGCCTCTTTTGGAACCAGGAAAAAATGGGAGTAGAAGCCTTTTCCCGTTTGTCCTGAAGGGACTCGCTCGATCGCTTTTTTTAGCAAGAGCGAATTTATTTCCTCTTGAACGAGGATAGCCTGATCCTGAGTGTATGAGGACTTCAACTGAGGATTTCCCGGAGGAAGCTCCAGTAACTCTATGGTGTGACCTAAGGCCACTAGTTGCAGGACCCACTCATCGGAGGTAATCGCCCTTCACTCCTGCACGTGGAGAGCGAACCTCCCCCCCACCTACTCCTTGCCGAGAGGCTGAGGAGGCAGTGGGGCCGGAGAGTCAAGAAGTGGTGGGTCGGTCCAAGGGAGGACCCCCTGAACATTGCAGATTCTTGAAGGCAGGAGGGGTGACGGTACCCGTGGACTTCCACTTACCTTGGCGACGCGCCTGAGTGGGTTTCCCCTGCCTCCCGGTCCTCCTCTGAAAGGGTTGCTGTTGTCGTCGCTGAGGAGCATCCGATCAGTACATAGACTGAACAGCTCTAAGGGCAACACCTTTGTCCTGTAGTTCTGTAATGATATCTTTGGTGTAGCCTCCAGAAAGGACCGTGCCCGGAATGGAGTGTCCTGATGCCGACTGAACCTCGTTAAGCGAGGGCCGAATAAGGAGCGGCCAGGAGTGTTGTCTCAGGGCCATGGCAGTCACCGAGGTATGGCCACGGAGTCGACTGAATCGTAGGTGGCCCGTAAAGCATGCCTACAAGAAATCCTGGAGAGGCAGAGATCCTTGGCAAGTTCCTCCTTGGGAGATGAAGGATCCATAGACTGGACCTTCACCTCCAACCTGACCATAGTCGCTTTTTGGTGGGACACCATATGAGCCACATAACTGAGGGAGCGGAGCGCGCACGTGTTAGAAGAGTAGATTTTCTTGCCAAACTGGTCCATCTGCCTCGACTCCTTATCTGGAGGAGTAGTGCTCAGTGCTTGGGTGTAGCGGAGCGATCAAGAGCCATTGAAATGACCACGGGGTCTGCCTTCGGATGGGTTTTCAAAAAAGGAGCATCCTTAGGCGCCCGATAAAGCCTGTCCGCCCGCTTGGGGACAGCCAGGATAGAGTGAGTCATCTGCCAGACGGTGGTGGTGAGGTCTTGTTGGGGGGCCATCCACGGAGGAACTGGGACAGGAGACAGGGACCCTAAATCGAGGTGCTCTGTGAGTCGCTGTCTCATCGGGACCTGCTCCTCTGACTCCCAATCAAAATAATCTCTGAGGGCCCTCAAGAGATCCGAGAAGGAAGGGAAGGATCCTCAGGCGGTGATTTTGGTGAGGTCTTGCCTCTCGGCTCAGGTTCCTCCACAATTTCCTCCTCCGAAGAGTCCTCTCTCCCATCAGAATTGTCGTCGGCCTCCTCCACTGGACGACGTTCAAAGCGAGAAAGGGGAACGTCCAGTCGAGTCTTCCCCGAGAGGTGGACAATCGGACCCGAACTGCTCGGGAAGGGGACATATGAAGCGGCAGAGGTGGGAGCCTCACTTCCAGGTCCAAAACCAACTCCGACCTTGCTCCCTGCCACCAAGACTGTAGGAAGGACTTGGAATCCGGCATAGCCGGGGAGGGGTGGAGGTGGAGCTGGTTGAGGCTGGGGGAGAGGAGGAGATGGAGGGGGAACAGCGATTGGAGGAGGGTAATATCCCTGCAGTCCCATGTAATGGGTATAGGGATGATAACCCTGGTAAAACTGTCCCATTGGACTCCATCCAGGAGTGGGAACCTCCGAGTAAAGATACCCGTGGGGGTAATGGGGACAGTGAGGGGCGGTTATAATACCCCGTCGTCAGCCCTGATGTCAGGGGAACCCATGTCGGACCTGCTATGATGTAGATCAAATTAGGATCCGGCGTCGGGACAGTCCACGTTATAGGGACTGACATCGGCACCAGTGCCACCAGATCCGGCGTCGGCACTGGACGAAGAGTCTCAGTTGAAGAAGTCCGGTCCGGCGTCGGGGCCGAGGGAACAGGCCTGACCACCGGTCCCGGCATTGGGACTGTTGTAGGGACTGGCAGCGCTGGGCGCCAGCGGTTCCAGCGTCGGGACTGTTGTAGTGACTGGCAGCATCGGAAGCACCGGCAGTCCGCCCTTGGGTTGAGGAGGGACTTCCAGAGAAAGGCCATCCGGCTGAGAAGGAGCCTCCTGACCCTGGTCCCCAGCAGAGGAGCGTGGGGAAGAACCCCCGAAACTGGCTGGTTCACCAGCGTCCCCATCGGCCTCGCAAGATGTGTTCGTGGTGGAATGCGAGGACACGGGCGACGGAAGAACAGGAGGGAGCGGGGCTGTCTCCCTTCGGTCCCGCCGGACGTCGGTAGATGCGCCAGTACGTCCTGACTGGGGAATCGTGCCAGTGCGGTCGTCAGGGACAGCCGACTTAGTGGGCATGGCCAGGCGGTCGGGGAGAGGACCCCCGGCCAACTTAGCGCATCGAGGCTGAGTGACTGCCCCCAGCCAGGGAATCGATTTAACGGCTACCAGGTGGTCTCCGGAGGAGCCGGAGGCCGACTTATCACCCGCAGCGTGGTCGCGGACAAGCTGGCACCGACTTATCTGCTTGAAGTTTCCTACCTGAGTGCTTCACCGTGGCTGGGCCTTGCTGGTAGAGGGCCTGACGTCGTCCGCAGAGAGAGCCCGCCCCCAGTCTTCTCCTTATGCTTTTTAGGGAAGATTTGATGGATGAGTCTCTAAGCTTGTCCATCTTCTTCTCAAGTGAAAGTAGACAAGCCTTGAGAAGATGGGCCTCCAACGCCTACTGTCTCCGCTTTTTAGTAGCCTGATTGAAGGACTGACAGTCGGGGCAGGGGGACACTGGATGGTCTGGGCTTAGGCAGATGACGCACTTGGAATGTCCGTCTTTGTGCGGTATCTGAGTGCCACACTTGGAGCACTTCTTCTTCAGAGAAGATATGAACTAACGTTAATCTGAATGAAGAAAATGTGACTAGCACGAGGCGACAGCGGGAAAGAACTGGAGGGCTGGCGTGGGGATCACCCACTATATACCGTCACGCTGACATTGGTCACGTGACGTCGGGTGGGCAGTCCCCTGTCAGGGTTTACTAGAAAAGTCTGCCGTATGCCAGACGTCAGGCGACGCTAGTCCTATTTGTGATGACGTATTGAAGGAGCCTCTCAAGCAAGATATTGGTAATATTATAGCATATCCACTAGCAAGGATTTTCAATAGTTCATCTGCAACAGGTGAGATACCTATTGACTGGAAGGAAGCAGTGGTGGTGCCATTATATAAAAAAGGTATTAGAACTGACCCCTCAAATTTTAGACCTGTTAGCCTTACTTCGATACTGGGCAAAACTGCAGAGAGTTTTTTGAAAATGAAATTAGAAGTGAATATGGCATCATTAGGTCTAGTAGACATAAAGTAGCATGGGTTTAAAAAGAACAGGGAGAGCACTACAAATCACTTATGCTTCTATGAATGGATGAATAAGTTTATCAGTTGTAATATCTCTGTAGATGTTACCTACCGGACTTTCAAAGGCCTTCAATAAAGTGCCACATCATAACTTGGGTAATAAATTATATACATTAAGTTTAGATGCAAGGATAGTGATATGGATTGAAAACTGGTTCAGTGATGGTCAGCAGGTGGTCGGAGTTATGGGTACATATTCAGAGTCTGGGAGGGGTCACGAGTGGGGTGCCGAGGGCTTGGTGCTTGGACCGTTCTATTTTCATTGTATATTAGTGATATGCATAAGAATATTAAGAACAACTTAATAAAATTTGCAGATGATATTAAGGTCCATTTGGAACATTAAATCAGTATGTGGATCTGGCAACAGATCTTAAGGAAACTGAGGGATGGACAAATAAAAATGGTATGCTATTTAGCATGCAAAAATGTTCATGTTTGCATTTAGGAAAAGATAACCTGTCATTACCCTATACACTACATGGAGGAGAGTTATCAATGGTGGAGTGGGAGAAAGATTGTGGCATTACGGTGAATAACAAGCTAGGATTCAAACAACATCGAACTAAGCTCACTGTTAAAGCAAATTACATGATCAAGAACATTAAAAGAAATTTTGTCAACAGATCAGTGGGCTGTTTAATCCCACTCTATAAAACCTATGTCAGACCTCACTTAGATTATAGGTCTCAACTATGGAACCCCTATACTGTAAATGGGGTGAAATAGGGAGAGTGGAAAAGATTCAGAGGAGAGTTACAAAATGGTGGGTTCGTGAGAACCAGTAATTATGAAGAGAGATTAAAACAAACTGGCCTGTTCACCTTGGAAACGAGGAGAACAGAGAGAATTTAATGATGCTCTTTAAGATAATAAATTACCAAGATTTAGTAAAGGAAATGGGACTAGAGTTGCAGGAGAAGCCAGGTGGCTTGAGGGGCACAAAAGACGGATTAGAATAGATACGGTTAAAAGGAATAGTGAGTACTACTCATTTCTTAATGAGTCTTGTAGAATCTGGAACACACTACCTAGTGCAATTGTGAACAGTCATTCAAATGAAATGAATATGACATTTCGATGACTTGTTGTTATCTCAGGGGAAGTTATGGTCCCACTAATGCAAGGAGCGATATCATGGGCTGCATAGCCTTCTTTTGCTCTATACCCAGTATGAATACCCAGTATGAATCAAGTAGTAAATTAATCAAATACTGAACGGCTACAGCTGCTGTCATATAGACGAAGACTTGACTCCCGGCAGGCGAGTGACGTTGTCATCGAAACACGCTCGACAGAGGGTGAAAAGGAACTGAGGCAGTTGGAGAATCGACGCTGAGACAGCATATACGGCACAAGGTCTCGCAGTGCCCTCTATGCGCTGGGTCCTATTCCCGCACCGCCTCCTGAAGATTTTTGGTTTCGAGGGTCCTAGTGCTCTGGCATAGTCCCATTAGTGCAAATGAATAGTGGAGACTTTTAGTCAAGGAAGATCTAAGTGACAGCACATAGCTGGTGAGTCCAAGCAGTTACCTGTGAGCCCACGATCTTCCAGTTATACCCATTTTTCCAAACTCTCATACTGCCACCTTGCCTTTTCATTCTTTTGGCTATTTCTTTTAACCTCTTTTCAGTTAGCGATGTCTCTGTAGGAAATCTGCTGGTACTCTGTTCACTTTGTTTTTTTAAAATAGATTTGTCTATAAAATACATGCAGACATCTATTATGACATGTTTCATTCCTTGTATAAAATTAATTCTGTACTACATGTACAATTGCAATACTTTTGTTTCTTATTCTTATGAGTCCAGAGGCTTCTTGGAGGTCTAGAGAAAGTTGGCTACTGTAGTAGTTTAATGGACAAGAGACCCCTTTTCTAAAGGATACTTATTAGGCCTGCGCCTGCACATTTGCTGTTGTATGGATTTACTGACCTCTGGATAATGCTGTCTACTTGAAAAATGTACTGACTGGTATGTTATGCTGTATGAATTGTTAATAAAGCTGAGTTAAAAAAAAGAAATCTGGTGATATGGCACATAGCAAGATACTGGGAAGTATACTTTTACGGTCTGCCAACAGCTGTTGCCTGAACATGAACTTTACTCAACAAACCAGTTTGTAAACAATATGACAGTCACCCAAAGTACCTCCAACATGGCAGCGTGGGTAAGTTCTTGTTCATGTTAATCATCTTCTAAGAATCTAGGCTAATGTGAGCAGTGAATAATTAAATCATTTCTATCCAAAGTACAATAGTTCTATAGCTCTCACTTTGTTTAACCGAGTGGCACACAAAACTGAACTCGCTTTCAGTTTCCCTTTCTTAAGGTAGAAAGTGAGTGAAGGAGTTTTTCAGAAATGCATCATCTATATTGTACTGCCATAAACAGATGGACACACAACTTGGTACTGATTCCCAGTTTTCAAAGTTTTTTTTAATATTTTCTACCTTCATATTGGAATATATATCCAACACTGTTTCTTCTCCAGACCTCATTTAAATTAGAGCTGAAGAAAAGTGTCCCAAGTTTGACTTTTTGAACTTGGAAAGTTCATTTCAACTCTGTACAACACTCCAAAAGAAAAACAACAAAAAACGCTGGTTTACAGTGTTATGTATTAAATGTGCTTTTCTTTTCATCACGTCCTTCAAAAACACCACCTATAACACCATGATCCAGTGTTCTAGACAAAGTGAGTGATTCTTACGCCCAGTGTCAGGGTCTGGATTATGGATTGCTGGGGACATGGACTAAGCAGGGCTGTTTCAGAAGCAGTGACATTATTCTGTTTAGCCACATATTTCACCATAGTTCAATAAAATTTTATGTCTATGGAATTTTGCAGCATTTTAATAGCTGGATTAGGTCAGAGGGCATATTACAGTGCGTCTTCCCCAACTTAACAAACAGCTAAAAAAAAGGTTATAATAGATGATTAGCCTATTTTGCTGGTGGTTTTTGAACGCTATTCTTCACGAAAAACTGCAGAATAACTTTTTTCAGAACCAAGCTGAATGACTCTGGATATGAAGAATGGGTTGCTAAGAAATCAGGAAAACACTTTATAAGCAATCATCTCCCCCCCCCAATCAATTTGAGAACTTGAACAACTGTCTTGCTGGGTACTCCTTGGCAATGGTAGCGGTATCCTGTTCACCCCTCCCCACCATTCAGATATCCAAGAGGTTGCCGAGCCTGCTGGCGCGATGGTTGATTTCCGCTTCGACGCCGGCGACCGGATCGGAATGGACCAGTAGCCGTCGGAGGGCTGGCTGGGGAGAAGGATGGAGCGTCCCATGGACGGCTCTCTTCTCCGGGAGGGTGGGGTAGTGCTCGGTGCACTGAGAACTTCCGGGCGGAGGCCAGGAGATACTCACGCCTGGCACCTGTTACATAGGAGGTGGGGCAGCGCTGGCGTCATTGCACGCCCCTCGTTCCAAGAACACAGGAAAAAGGAGAAGGGCAGTAGCCCTGTCTCAGTGAAGCCCTCCTCAGGGCTTGATTATGATCATCGCGCTCCCCGACCAGGCACTTGTTCTGCGGCATGGACTGGGGACCGTGGCGCGGCCCCACCCTCGAGGGGAGTAATTGGGGGAGTCAGCAGCAATGGATGACAGTGGGAGTCCCGGGGGCCGTGACCAGGGCTGAGGACTGACAGTTGTCCTGCCAAGTAAAATAGAGAATTAAAAAATAAAAGATCTCCAAGAGGTTTGGTGTTTAAATAAATCAGGTGGTTTGTGTTTGCAAAAAAATCCTGTAACTGTGGGTCCATCCGATGGCTCAGCAGAATTACAGACTTCCATGCCGGCGACCTGCGTTCGGGAGCAGACTCAGGCAGCCTAGGGGGCTCAGCTTGCACTGCCGTGCAGCAGCATTTCCAGTAGGGAATGGCAGGTGCTAGGGGTCTGCCACCACAGTGACCCCTACGGTGGGTCAGGGACCTGGCCTTCTCCACAGGGTGTCATTTGAGGGCATGAGTAGACCAGCAAAAAAGGTTACTGACCAGTGTCAGGGGAGGGAGGGGAAGGGGTCTTGGGAGAAAAAACCAAAAAATCCATGTCTTCCTCACAGCCATTAATGACAGCTGCTGCTACTCTTGGGCCCCACATAGTGGATCCCTATCAGCCTCAACAGTTGTGGGATGGGGCTGAAGGTCACTGGTATCAGGTCTCAAAGTGAGGAGAGGCAACAAGCTAAACTCTACTTGTGAAGAAAAGGGTTGCTAGGACACCTCGGTGTTCTAGTGAATATCATAGGACTGACCACTCTTGTGGTTCTGTGATGTCACAAGAATCCCTTAGTGTCTTAACAACTCTGTTCTTCACAGTCAGAGGTTAATAAACATAGATTAGAAACACAGAACATAGAAACATAGAATTTGTCAGCAGAAAAGGATGGCTTGGTCCACCCAGTTTGCCCAGTTTTTTCCCTGCCTATTCTGTCCCAGCAGACTAACTGGTTTCTGGCGACCCTCCCCCTTTTTATTTTATAGTACTCCCCTTGTCTATCCCATGCATGTTTGAAACCCCCCACAGTTTTGCCTCTAATACATCTTGTGGCAGGCTGTTCCAGGCATCCATCACTCTTTCAGTGAAGTAGGATTTCTTCACATCCCTCTTAAAATCCCCCCCTTTAACTCTGTTGCATGCCTTCTTGTTCTGTTGCACTTTTTCATTTGAAACATGCTCCCCATCTGTACCCTGTTTACTCCCATGAGGTACTTCTAGGTCTCTATCATGACCCCTCTCTTCCCCTCTCCTCCATGGTGTACATATTAAGATCCTCAGTCTCTCATCGTATGTTTTCTCATGCAACCCATGTATCATTTTAGTTACCATCCTCTGTACTGCCTCTGCTCTGTCTCTGTCCCTGTCTTTTCTGAGATGTGGTCTCAGAACTGTACACAATATTCCAAACGTGGTCTCACCAATGATCTATACAAATACAATGATAATATCACCTCCTTCTTCTGCCTGTAATACCTCTCCCTATACCCCAGTATTCCACTGGCCCTTCCCACTGCTATGTCACACTGCCCTGCGACTTTGAGGTCATCAGGTATTATAAGCCTTAGGTCCCTTTCCTTCTTAGTGACCAACAATACTCCTCCCTTCCCCCCCCCATTTTATATTCGGCTTCTGGGTTTGTATGTCCCAGGTGCAATATTTTACATTTTTTGGCACTAAAACCCAGATGCGAAACCCTTGACTACTCCTTAGATGTCTGCAGCAGACACATTTCTGAAAGAAGCTGTTGAGATGGTCATACCCTTGGTGTAATGGTTCTTGACCACTCCCGGAAGAAACATGTTGTACTTGCGGTAGCAGTAAACAATGCAATGAGCTAACCACTTAGAACACCGTTTGGAAACAGGAGTGCCCTTTCTCTTGGGGGTGAACAAAACAAACAGCTGGTCAGATTTTCATAAAGGCTTGGTGTGGTTCGTATAGTACCGCAAAATCCTATGTACATCCAAAGAATTGAGAAAGGCGTCCCCTTGATTAGAATACTCAGGAATATAAAAAAGCATGGCAAGCACAGGTAATGGCAGTCGACTGTAGCTGCGGTGTCCATTAAGGTCCGACGTGCATGGGTTGACAACTGGAAAAGAACCGAGGTGGGTGTCAGGGACGGCCTGCCTTTGTATGATAGGCTGACGTCAGCAGCTGACATCGGCGGTGGGTAGTCACCCACAGTAGACTGCTAGCTAGAAATTTTCTGTGTGGTCCTGGCACCTGACTGCTTTGTCCTACCAGTGTGGCCTGCTGCAAGAGCCTTCCTCGAAGTAAGATCTCTGTGGACCAGTCAACTGACATGGACCCCCACAGAGGGGTCTGACTAGATTACCCCAAGCGTAGACCCACATGGGAGGAATCAGGCATGACCACCACCTTGATCAGTGGGAATGGAGGCTGAACCACAGTTTGGGCAACCACCTGAGCACTGTTTCTGCTCCAACATGATACTGAATTTCCTGGACCCACAGGACTGACCAACAAGTGCTGTTCAAGTGTTGACAGGGTCCATCTGCTCTCGAACAGTCACGAGAGTTTGAAAAGTGTACCTTCTCCTGTATGGTAACACAGCCGCCTAGACTACTCTTTCAGTTGTAAGAGTGGTCTCATGTGCATTCTTAAGGTATGTGAACCACGAAGTGAAGCTGAGTGGTTCTGATACCCTAAGTATGTAAGTGAGACCACTCTTACAACTGTAAGCATGGACTCAGTGGCTGTATTAATAAAATATTGATTTAGCTTGATTAATAATATATTTAAAGAGGACAGGAAATTATTTCTGAATGGCAGCTATTTATATTGTTCCATTTTTCAGAAATGACATTCACACCCCAAAATTATCCATATTTCTGAATAAAACGTTATGTGAAGAACTGTATTTTATGTTGCTTTGTTTTTATGGGCAGCATTCTATTATGGTTCCTTTCATGGAAGCAGTAATTTGAGGTTTTTACTCTGTCACGGTTTATGCCCAGAACTCTGAGCATAGTTCTGACGGGTCAGCAGCTCATGTTTAGCATTCTGCATACAAACCATGACATAGAGGATTGTGTATGATTGCTCATACACAAGGGTATTTTTTCACTCGAGAGGGTTTCCATGGTAACTGGATCGAGAGGTCTCGTTACCATGGAAACCGAGAGTTGAGAAATACCCTTGCTGTGTATGAGCGATCATACACAGTCTTTTATAGTGAATGGTTGCTCATACAAAGACTGCACTTACTTTTATCCATATTTGTGTGCAGTTTTCGCTTCTTCTGGCCTGTTTCACCGTCACGGCCATTCTTGGCTCATCGCCGGTTGCCCGATCGCGCATGTGCACCCAGCTTCCACGCATGCGCACCCACCTTCTAGGTGTTATGCTGCATTAGCTACATAGCTAGTGCAGCACAACAGTTACAATGACGTAGCTAGTGCAGCATAACAACGCTGTTGGGAGCATGGATTTCCATGCTCAACAGCGTTCTACCATACACTATATAGTAAACACTATAAATTACTAGTTCCATAAAGAGAACTGCACAAAATGTGGTCTATAAAAGAAACTATTTAAAATACTGTTTTCACAACAGTGTTTATTCAGACACAATTAAATATGGATCAAATATTGTCAAAAGTATGGCAGCTTAGATTCAATGGCCAAAAGTATGGCAGCTTAGATTCAATGCAAAGAAGTGCAAAGTAATGCACCTGGGAAACAAAAACCCAGGGGAAGAGTACACAATGGGTGGAGGGGGTTAATAACAACAACAAAAATGGAAAGGGACCTGGGGATAGTCATATCAGATGACCTAAAGGTAGGCAGGCAATGTGTGAAGGCAGTAAGGAGGGCTGGGATACGCAGGGAGAGGCATCCCCAGTAGAAAAAAGGAAGTTGTCACCCCTCTGTACAGACAGTTGGTGAGACCCCATCTGAGTACTCGTGCAGTTCTGAAGACCCCATCTCCGTAAGGACATAGACAGGATGAAGCCAGTCCAGAGGAGGCCAACCAAAATGGTGCAGGCTCTGCATCAGAAACCATACGAAGAGAGACTGAAGAAGCTTAATATGTATACCCTCGAAGAAAGGAGGGAGATCAATATGACAGAAACCTTCAAGTACCTCAAGGGACTCAACAAAGTCCAAGAGTGTAGCATCTTTCAGAAAGAGAGATGTGTAAGAACAAGGGGGCGAAATCTGAAGATAGAGGGGATGGCTCGGGGCAACGTGAGGAAGTATATTTTCACAGAGAGGGTAGTGGATGCATGGAATGGTCTCCCTGAGGAGGCTGTGGGGTCAAAAACAGTGAGGGAATTCAAGACTGCATGGGGCAGACATAAAACAATTGTAGGGGTTTAGGAGGAAGTAGGCTGTTGGTTAACTAAGATCTACAGCTTATTCAATAGGTAGGGAAATGGGCCGACTGGGAGGGCCAAGCGGTCCTTATCAGCCATCAAAGTCTATGTTTCTATCATCTGAAGGTATTCATTTCAGTTCTGTAGATAGGAAGATTACTATTTGCTTCCAATTAGCACAAATTTCCTGTCCCCTTTAAATGTAAAAAAAACAGCCCAGAATGTGCATGTTTCAAGGGCAGCTGCACGTGCATTCTTTATAGAATAAGAGTGTCTCACACATGAGGAAAAGAGTGCTCTCATTGGTCTGGAGCACTCCCTCACTCTGTAATAAAACTCTATGGTACAGTGAGGATCCATTTCATTGCCCTTTTTTTTTTTTTTAAACTTTCTTTTTATTAGTAGCATATAGACGTACATGGTATATATCATATTCGATACAGTATATTCATGTTCCGCAAAGGTTGTCTGACAATACATTCAAATTGTAGGTTTACAAACCATCTTAGGAGGGCTATAAAATGACGCTATAGTGGATTTCGTATAAATCAAGAGACTTTCTAGAATAATACACTGAGACCTCTCTTCAGCAGTACATGAGCCCCAGAGGGCAATCGCCCAGGGCCAGACTTCCCCAGTTGCACCCTGATGCTTCTCCTCTCTCATTCTTATATTAAGGGCCAAAGGAATGATCCTGCTCTGATATAAAAATACTCAGCTACGCCACTGAAGCTCAAATCTCTCCTAATTATTGTTACATCTGGCTATCAAACGTTCAATGGTGCAGACCTCTTCCATTATTTTGTACCAGGAGAGAACTGTTGGTGCTTTCTTCTGTTTCCACAATCATGTGATTATTTTCCTGGCTCTAATAAATATGTAAATAAGAGGAACCCTTCGAATCGGAGGCCCTTGGGGTACCGAGAGTTGGACCAGTTCTGGAGTAAGAACCGCCTCCTCTCCCACCAAATCCATCAGAGCATCAGCTGTATCACTCCAATAGCCTCTCAGGGCTGGGCAAGACCCAAAATAGTACATGGTTAGCCACTGGTTCCCAACATAGCTGCCAGCATTACTTGCCACATTAGGCAAGGACTTAGCCAACTTGGCTGGAGTAGTAAAGTAGTGGCTATGTACCTTCCATACAAATTCATGCCAATAAGGGGTTAAAGAGACCCCCAGAGAGGGTTGGGCATATCTTAACCACATTTTTGGAGAAACCGGAACAAGGAGCTCCTGATTCCAGGCACCAAGTAATCCCATGGATGAATCCATCAAAAATTCTCTAAGCCCTTTATAAAGAAGACCTTATTAAGTGTGGAGGCACATTACCTCCTAGAGTTGAGATAAATAGCTGTAGCAATAGGCAGGTGGGTTTGGAAGATAATTCCTCTCGGGCCCTGTGCATCAGAAAAGTCTGCACCTGTAAATATCTAAAATATTCCCTATTGGTTAAGCCATACGTGGTCAGCAGTTTCGAAAAGGGAACCCCCCCCAGCATTTAAAAATTGGGAAACAATGGAAAGCCCTTTCTGGTATCAGTTAGCAAAATTAAGATCAATCCTGGCTGGCAGAAATTCCGCCTCAGCTTTTAAGTAGCCTCAAAAAATATAGAAGAGGTGCAAAAGCTGGAGTATTTCTAATTTTGTACCATACTTGTAGGACCATTTGGGCCCCTATGTAAAACTCTTTTAGATCTGGAAGAGGCGAGAGGGGAGCAAACACCATCTCAGAAGTATCCTGCCAGTTATTTAATAAGAACTCTATATTCTTCCTTTGCATTTCGTATGTCAGACTGAGCCAGCCCATTAGCTGAGTGAGGACTGCAGGATAGGCATAGTGCTGAAGGTTAGGGAGGTTAAGGCTTCCCTTGCCCTTGGGTAACTGAAGAATGGACCATCTAATGCGAGGTTTCTTTCCCACCCAAACAAATCTAGCTAATAATCTGTTCCAGGACATAAAGTACGAAATGGGGGGAGAACTGGGATGGTCCGGAACAAACACAATAATCTGGGTAATATGTTTAGAGCTGGGCCTGTTGGGGGACAGGAAAGCGGAGGGCGGATTGGGGTTGTGGGGTCCAGGAGATGCCCTGGGGCGAAATGGGGTCAGGACAGAGGTCACTCTTGTCTTGTCCTCATACCCAAGGGATCCGATCTTAATGGGCAGGTGCCGAGGACTTCCCTGACAGCTCATCTCACCTTGGCGGTGTTATGCAATGCCAGATCTATCAAAAACAAGACAGCTATTATAGCTGATCTTGTTGGATCAACTGATCTGGCTTGCATCACCGAGACCTGGCTGGATGAAAATCCAGGCCCTATATTGGCCTCGGCAACTCCAGCTGGGTTCTTGGTGAAACACTGTCCAAGGTTGGATCGTAGGGGCGAGGGTGTGGCCATTATGTTTAAGACTGAGCTGGGCCTTGTGGATGTGCCATTGGGAAGTACCAGATTCTTTGAATATATCCTGGGAGAGGGTGCAAGCTGCAGGGATTCTCCTTGTCAACCGTCCACCAGGAGACAGTGGAGAATTCCTGCAGGAGATAGCAGACCTCATCGTCGACATGGTGTTGAGGTCCCCAGACTGATAGTTCTGGGGACTTCAATGCTTGGGTCGACATGAACTCTCACTGGTCAAAAATCTCCTCCAGCTGATGATGACGCTGGGCCTAACACAGGTGGTTACCTCCTCGATCCATGTAGGGGGTCATTCACTGGACCTGATCTTTCTTTTGGGCATGGAGATTGCTGACTTGGGGGTGGAACCAGTCAGCTAGTCTGACCATCACACCATAAGGTTCAGTTTCAGGGCTCCCCCTAATAGATCTGCCCTTACGGAGATGGTTCAGTACCGCCCTTTAAGGGGCAATAACCCCAGTGACCTAATGGCAGTACTGGATCTATCGGGCTTGTCGGGTGAATGCATGAGTCCAGACAATCTCGTACTAGCCTATAACAAGGCTATGGGAGATGCTCTGGACAAAATTGCTCCTGTTCGTGTTCAGCCTCTCACCCTTCGTTCAAGGAGCCCCTGGTTTGATGGCCCTTGAGGGAGTTAAGGCGAGCTGGTCGAAGGTTGGAGAGAGTCTGTCGGAGGTCCGGCCATGATGCTGACAGGCTTAGCTTGATGGCACATTATGATGGCTATCAATCAGAAATAACCCGTAAGAAGGCAGAATTCCTGTCCAGGGAGATGTCTGCTGCACAGAATCGACTGGTTCAGCTTTCCGGACCGTTGACAGATTGTGCAATCCAGTCTGTCTCCACCCCAGAGAGCTTTTCTCAGCTTAGATCGAGGAGTTAGCTTGTTTTTGCAGATAAGGTTGCCAGCATCAGGTCTGGCATCGGTCCAACCTCCCCTACGAGGGACTGCAGTGGTTGATAGGAGGTGGCATGCTCTCGGTCTGTCTCGTCAGATTTTCACCGGCTGGAGTTCACTGACATTGTGAAAATCATCCAAACATTGCGACCAACAAGCTGTAGTTTGGATCCGGGTCCTACACCTCTTTTAGTGGGATGTGTAGAAGTTATCTGCTTGATCCTTGCTGACATTGTCTGGAAGTCTATGGAGAGAAGGGGTCTTTCCTGACCCTCTCAAGGAGGCGGTCATTCGACCACTCCTTAAAAAACCTTCTTTGGATCCAGACTGTCTAGTTAACTACCAGCCTATCTCTAACCTGCCATTTGTTGGTAAGGTTATTGAAAAAGCGATTGCGTTGCAATTGGATGATCATCTTACAACTCTCAATGTCTATGATACTCTCCAGTCTGGTTTTAGGAAGAAGCATAGCACGGAGACTGCCCTTGTCCGGGTACTGAATGACCTTCTAATGGCTAGAGATCGAAAGGCATGTACCATTCTGGTCCTTCTCGATCTCTCTGCTGCATCTGACACTGCAGACTATGGTGTGTTATTGGAGTGCCTGCGTACCCCACGGACAGATTTCAGAGAGTTGCCACTGGAATTTATTCCTCTGGCGCTCACTCCCTGCCTTGTGGGGTACCGCAGGGTTCCATTCTAGCTCCCATGTTGTTTGCAGTGTATATGCTGCCATTGGGAGCTATCCTCAGGTGATATAGTCTGGGATTCCACTGCTATACAGATGATACTCAGCTGTATATACAGGTTACTCACCTGTAACAGGAGCTCTAGGAGTGGTATATGTTGTTCATCAACACTTATTGGCAGGTTCCTTGCCACTTTAAATATTGCGGATGGTCTTCAAGCTGGCTCCTCCACCCGTGGGTGGTAAAACTCTTGCTCTGCCCCATGATGCCAGATCTAGCCCGCTGGAAGCCAGGTTGCACATCGAAGCCGGGGAGGTCGGGTGGGTTGTGTGGATGAACAACATATACCACTCCTAGAACTCCTGTTTCAGGTGAGTAACCTGAATGTCTAGGGACGTGGATATGTTGTTCAATCCACACTTATTGGCAGACTCCTAGCAGTTCTCCGGGAGGAGGGAGGCAAGGCACATACCACCTACTTAGGGAATAAGGATGGAGAACTGAGGTCCCAAAACCAGCATCCCGGCGTGACTCAAGGTCGATGTGGTAGTGGATAATGAAGGTGTGTGCTGACTTCCAGGTAACAGTCCTGCAGATTTCCTGGATAGGGACATCCCTGGAAGCAGCCACCGAAGCAGCGGTATGGTGGGTACAATGAGCTATTATCCCTTTGGGAGGCTCCATGCCCGCTAACCTATAGCAGAGATCTATGCAGGAGGTAACCCACCTGCCTATCATCCACTTGGCTGCAGGTCTGCCAGGTGCAACTTCAGCGTACGTGACAAACAACTGGCGAACCTCTCTCCGAACTTCAGCCGTCCGCTCCTTATAATTAGAGCGCTCCACTAGGGTCAAAGTATGGAGCCTATATTCGGCCTCCGAGGTGTGATTGGGTAGAACACCGGCAGAGTCAACACCTGGTTAAGGTGAAACTCTGACACCACCCTCGGAAGAAACTTCGGATGGGGGCGCAGGACAACCTTGTTCCTATGGAAGACCAGATAAGGAGACTTGATGGAAAGCGCCTGGAGCTCTCCCATCCTTCTGGCTGACGTGATAGCCACCAAGAAGGCGGTCTTCCATGACAGGTGAAAGATGTCACACCTGTGCATCGGTTCGAATGGCTTGCCCATGAGCTTAGCCAATACCAGCAGTAGATCGAACAGAGGTGGAGGTTCTCGCACCGGAGAGGATATGTGATCAAAGCCTTTGAAAAAGCACCTGACCACCTTCTCCTGCGCCTCCGACTGCTTTCCGGCCCGCCCGTAAGCAGAGATGGCTGCCAGGTGCACCTTAAGGGTCACGATCAAGCCCCAGCTGAGAAAGGGACTATGGTAGTCCATCAGCTGGCTAAGGAACAGGAGAAAGGGTCCAACCCCTTATCCTGACACCAAATGGAGAATCTCTTCCATTTAAAGGCATAGCATTTTCTGGTCGACTCCTTACGGGACGCCTCAATGATGTTGAGGACCTCGTCGGAAAGACCCAAGGCCTGGAACTCTAGCCGCTCAGGAACCAGGCCGTCAGGTGCAGGGATTGAAGGTCAGGGTGGAATACCTTCCCCTGGTTGACTGAGATCAGGTCCAGGTGGGCTGGAAGCCATCTCAGGAGCCTGAAGCTAAGAGATCTGGATACCAGAACTGACAGGGCCAGTTTGGGGCTACAGGATCACCTGGGCCTTGTCCTCCTCGCCTTGAAAGCACCTTGTGGATCAAGGGAAATGGGAAAGAGAAGAGGCCGGGGTCCACGGCCTGAGAAGGGCAACCCCTGCAGCGAGCCCTGCTGAGGGGCGGGCATGAAACAGCTTCAGCTTGCATTCTCCCTGAGGCAAACAGGTCCACCTGAGGTGTGCCCCAGTGGGAGAACAGATCATGTTCTCCTCCGGCAGGAGAGACCACTCATGAGATGCAGCACCTATCCGACTTAGGGCATCGGCCAGAGTTGGAGGCCCCGCCACATGAATGGCTAGAGATCCACCTCAGTCTGCCCAAGAGACCAGGTAGAAGTTTCCCTGCACAGAGGCAAGGGCATGTCCTGCCCTGGCGGTTTAGGCGGTACATGGTCGTGGTGTTGTCCGTCTGGACCTGGACCACTTGACCCCATACAAACGGAGCGAAGGCGGTGCGGGCTAGTTGGACCACTCGAAGCTCCAGCAGGTTGATGTGGCATCGAGACTCCTGGGGTGACCAGAGGCCGTGCACTCTGAACTCCCCCAGATGGGCACCCCAACCCATCAGAGAGGCATCGGTTGTCGGCTCTGGGTGGACAAACGGGATACCCTCCTGCAGATGAGCGGGAACGATCCACCACTGGAGAGCGTTCCCCATCTCCTGGGTCACTATCACTGGCTGGTCCAGAGGACTGGAGCGCTGTGACCATTGGCGGGCCAGTCTCCACTGTAGGGGATTCATGTGCCAGTGGGCCCAATGGACCACGCTGCTGCAGGCCACCATGAGGCCAGGAGGCGCGGAAGTCCGGGCAGGCGCGATGCCCAGCCAGAAATGACTGGGCAAAGGAGGAAAGAACCTCGGCCCTGTCCGCGGAAGCCGTGCTCTGAATCGAAGAGAGTGAGCTCTGCCCTGATGAACTGAATCACCTCGTTGGCACCAGTTCCGATTGCCCTCGTTGATGAGGAGGCCAATCTGAGAGCAGAACTGGAGGGCCAGATCCTGGACTGCTCCACCTCCGACTTGGAGGAGGCTGCATAAGCCAATCGTCCAGGTAAGGGCACACCTGGACCCTTTGCTTCCAGGAACGCTAGTCATCACTGCCATGCATTTGGTGAAGACCCTGGGAGCTGGAAAGAGGCCAAAGCGCATGGCGGAACTCATAAAGGGATCCTTCCGCTCTGAACCAGAGGAATCGCTGGTGGGATGGACGGTTGGATGTGAAAGAACATGTCCTGAAGGTCCAGAGAACAGAACCACAAGCCTCGTTCCAAGCATGGGATGATCTGTGCCAGAGTGACCATCCTGAAGGTTCAAGACCTTAGAAACTTTTCAGGTCATGGAGGTCTAGAATGGGGCACCAGCCCCCATCCGTTTGGGACCAGGAAGTACCTGGACACAAACCCTGGGTCTGAAGGAGGTCCGCCACCTCCTGATCACCTCCTTCTGGAGAGCAGGGCAGTGTCAGCTCAGACGGGCCGACAGAGAGGCTGCAGACCCCGTAGCCCCCCGTGAGGCGACGGTTCGATAGGGTGGGGACTGCTCGAATTCCAGCGGCAGACCCTTTCCTACCACTTCCAACACCGAGTGGTCCGTGGTGATATCGGACCAGGCGGAAATGAAGTGGCGGAGCTGTCCCCCCACGTGGGGAACCTGGAGAGGAGTGACGAGGTTGGGGGCGACACCCCTCAACCCGTCACTGGGCAGGCTTGGAGGAAGGACCGGCCGAGGATCATCCCAGACCTTTCCTGCCTCGGCTTCCTGTTGAGAAAGCGGCAGGCTTGGCTTTGGGGTGCAGGCGCGAGCCTGCTGGACCTGATGCTGGAGTTGCTGGGCTGAATTGCTCGCTAGAGGCTGAAGGACGAAAGAAAAAATTACTCACCTTAGTAATGTTGTTTCTTCTAATGGAGTCTTGCTGTATTCTGACATATGCAGTTAGGTCCTGCCTTTCAACTGCCCCGGAGAACGAAGAGTTAAACTTTCCATGACCAGCATGGAATGTTCACCACAAGCTCGGTTGAAGCCCCTGTCTGCTATTGTTTAAACTGCAACCATCAGATCTTTACGAGCAAAAACTCACTAGGTGTTCTGTGTGGAAACTGTAAAATTCTTACTAGCCAACTGGCAAATATATATAAAAAGTTTTTGGGTTTCAAAGGAAGACTCAAGTCAGGAAACCCAAAAACAAAACACATCCAAAACACAAACTCTCACACAAACCAAAAAGAGGGTGTAAAAAGGACACCCCTAGGGTGCCAACACTGCTCCTGCCCACCCACATCCCAAAATCTAGGTTCTGAGAGGGAAGGCGGGGGGAGGTCAGAATACAGCAAGACTCCATTAGAAGAAACAACATTATTAAGGTGGTAATTTTTCTTCAAACAACATGAAGTCTTGTTGTATTCTGACATATCAGACACTCAAGCAGTACCTCCATGGAGGAGGACAGAACCTACTTTGGAAACAGGCTCTGAAGTACTGCTGTGCCAAACCGAGCATCACTCCTAGCCTGGATATCCAGAGTAATGCTTGGTAAAGGTATGGACTGTTTTCCAGGTGGCTGCTTGACAAATTTCTAAGAGAGGAATATCCCTGGCAGCAGCCAGGGAAGCAGCTGTACCTCTAGTGGAATGAGCCCTCAGGCCTGAGGGTGGAGTTCTACCCAGTTTTTCATAGCAGAATTGTATACAAGAAACAATCCACCTGGCAATAGATCTCTTAGTGGCAGGTTTGCCTTTACCAACTTCTCCATAAGTAAGGAACAACTGGAGGTATTCATACCTGTGACCCTTGGTACACTCTGTGTAGTAGCTAAGGGCTCTTTTAACATCCAAACTGTGTAGCCTCCTCTCTCCCGAGGAGGAATGGTCAGTGAAGAAAACAGGTAGAGATACAGACTGGTTGAGGTGGAAATCTGAAACCTCTTTAGGTAAGAACTTTCTGTTAGTTCTAAGAACCACTTTATCTCTGTGAAAAAGAGATGAAATCAGATTTCACTGACAGGGCTTGCAATTCACTGATACGTCTGGCAGAAGTAATGGCTACCAAAAACACAGTTTTCCAAGTCAAGTACTTAAGCTCTGCTGAGGACAAAGGCTCAAAGGGAGGTTGCATAAGCTGAGCAATGCAAACATTAAGCTCCCAAGCAGGAGCAGGATCCCTAAAGGGGGGATTGGTGTGAAGCAATCCCTTGAAAAACTTACAAAATACAGGATGGGATGATAGAGAGGAAGACTTGCCTACTGACAAGAAAGCAGAAACTGCTAAGTGTACTTTAAGGGTAGCTGGTCTGAGGCCTAGGCCATTAAGATGGATCATATAATCCAGAACCGTAGGCAATTCAGCAGAGCCTGGAGAAATATTCTTCTTAGAACACCAAATGCTGAATCTTTTCCATTTGGAGTTGTAAGTCTTCCTGGTGGAAGGCTTTCGAGAAGCCTTAAGGATATCCAGAACCCCTTGGGAAAGATGCAGATCTGCAAACTCTAACTTTTCAAGAGCCAAGCCTTGAGATTGAGAGACTGAAGATTCGGGTACCAGATCCTCCCGAGAGGATGTTAACAGGTTGTAATTCCTGGGAAGAGACAGGGGGAAGATGGACTGCTAGAGATAGCAACAAGGGATACCATGGCTGCCTGGCCCAGTCTGGAGCAATCAGAATCACTCTGCATGGTTGTGATCTTATCTTGACTAACACTTTGAACAGGAGTGGGAAGGGGGGAAAAGCATACAGAAATGTCCCTTCCCAGTTAAGAATCAGAGCATCCAGGGGGACTGAGCCCAAGACTGGGGGTCTGCAACAAAAGAGAGGAAGTTGGTGATTGTCTGGGGCTGCAAAAAGATCTATCTCTGGTGTGCCCCATCTCGAGAAAATCACTTTCAAAACTAGAGGATCTATGGCCCATTCGTGATGGCCCTGGGATATTCTGCTCAGTGCATCTGCTAGGACATTGTCCTTCCCTGGGAGGTGAACTGCTGTCAGAGAGGTTTGCAGGGAACAGGCCAGGGACCACAACTTTATTGCTTCTGTGCACAAGGCCGTAGACCGAGTGCCTCCTTGCTTGTTGATGTACCACATGGTTGTGGTGTTGTCTGTTCTGACCTGAACCATCTTGTTCTGTACAGATTTGGAAAAAGCTTGCAGCACCAGAAACACTGCTCTGAGTTCCAAGAGACTGATGTGAAGCAGAGATTCCTGAGGTGACCACAGTCCTTGGGTGGTAAGATCTCCCAAATGGGCTCCCCAGCCCAGCAGGGAAGCATCTGTGGTGAGTATCACTGAATGAGACTGAGTGACAAATGGAACCCCTTGTCTCAAATTGTCCTGATCCTGCCACCACTGCAAGGCTTGGATCAGGGTTCGAGTCACAGGGATTAGTTTGGTAAGGGAATCCTTTCTTTGGGACCAAAAGGCTCTTAAATGGAACTGAATGTCCCTCATTTGGAATCTTGCTCCCTGGACCACAGCTATGGAAGCTGCCATGTGGCCCAGTCGCTGAAGGAAATGCCTTGCTGGTCGAGACACCTGAAGGGTGAATGAAGAGGCCAGTTCCATAAGGGTCCTTGCCCTTTCCAGGGGAAGGAAGGCTCTTGCTTTTACTGTATCCAGTTCTGCACCTATGAAGGTGAGGAGCTGTACTGGTTTGAGAACTGACTTTGGAAGGTTGAGAAGGAATCCTAAGGAAGTGAGCACTTGCTGGGTCACTTGCAGATGTGACTTGACTTGGTCTGGAGACTGACCTACTATGAGCCAGTCGTCCAAGTATGGGAAGATGGAGATATTTTTCTTCTTAGGAAAGCAACTACTACTGCCAGGCACTTTGTGAAAACCCTTGGGGCTGATGTTAGGCCAAAGGGCATTGCTCTGAATTGACAGTGGCCTGAGGGCAAGTCAGACCTGAGGTACTTCTGTGGGAGCACTTGATGGGAATGTAGTAGGCACCTTTGAGGTCCAGGGAGGCTAGCCAGTCCCTGGCCTTAAAGAGGAAGGATAATTCGAGTTACCATTTTGAACTTGGTTTCAAAGATGTTTGTTCAGATATCATAGATCCAGGATGGGCTGCCATTCTCATGTCTTTTGGGGTTAGGAAGTACCTGGGTACAATCCTTTGCCCCTGTGTAGGGTGGGAACTTTCTCTATAGCTCTGAGAGCTAGGAGAGAAGAAACCTCTGCCTCTAGGGCAAGGGTCTCTGAGAGATTTGCAGGTGGAAAAGATCTGGCTCTCATCTTGGGAAATATTTTGAAGCTGAGAACCAGTCCCTGGCTTACTACTTCCAGGACCCACTTGTCTGATGTAAGAGACTTCCAGTCCTGGACAAAGTAAGCCAGCCTGCCCCCTACTGGTATGGGAGAATCGACCCGGGCAGACCCATCAGGGTGTCTGCTTGGCAGGGGCTTTAGGCTGAGGGGTGGATGCAGGCCTGCTCATCCCCCTTCTGCCTCTCCTCTAAAGAACCCCCTCTCGAAAAGAATGAAGAGGAGGCCTGAGCTTGGTAAAAAGGCCTTTGGAAAGGCCTGCCCCTGCTCCTGGACTGCTGCCTTTGAGGAGTTGCTTGCCTTTCTTTGGCCTGAGCACTCCTGTAAGTGGTCCTGTACTCATCCATCTTCTTCATGTAATTCTCTGTCTGCTCCCCAAACAGAGAATTACCAATTACAGGAAGATCCATGGCCTTAGCCTGGGTATCCTGTGAGAGGCTAGTACATCTGAGCCAAGCCATCCTCCGAAGAGCCACAGATGTAGCCATGACTCTTGATGATACATCACTGGAGTCTACAGCAGCATGAAATTGTACTTTGATGCCTCAATCCCATCTGCAGCCACCTGCTCCAGCTCCTTGGCAAGCTGGACGGGGGCCTGTTTAGCCAGAGCCAGCACAGTGTTCCACCTAGACTTCTGGTATCTGGCTGTATAGGCCATATAGTTAGCCTGCCTGAGTCCCAAAGATGCTGCCATGTATTGTTTCTTTGCCATGGCATCAATATTCCTGGAGTCCTTGTCTTGGGGGTGATGCCAAGGGAATGTTTGCCTTATCACAGGCAGCAGCCTGCACAACTCAAACATGGCTGCACTGCTGAAAAAGGAACTCCGTGTCTGAGCCTGAGAGAGTGTACCTCTTGTCCATTAGTCTGTCCACAGGAGGTATAGAATTAGGAGACTTAAGAATTTAATGTGTCTGTTTCCCAAAGGATTTGTGGAGGGGAATAGACAGTCTCTTGGACTCTGGGATGTCCATCATCTCAACAAAATCAGGCTCCTCCTGATCCTCTACTGCTTCCTCCACAGGAAGCTGGAGGGTCTCAGCCACTTTTTTGTAAAACACATAGTGAGAAGGGGACTCAGAAAGCCTAGGAGGAGAAACAACTGAAGGTCTGTCTGGGGAGATGTCCGGGTCAGTAGGCACATCCAGACTTTCATAATCACCATAATCCTCCTCATACTCTCCTTCCTCCTCCTCCGGTTCATAAAATTCTTCCAAAGTGTAATCCGGAACCGGGGGAACCGACCGAACCAAATCCCTGCCAGATGGTGCCGGTTTGGTCGGAACCAAAGTGACTGCACTATCTCTATCGCTTGGCTATCTCATCGGGCGGTCGGAGTATGAATTTCTGGGTCCGAACTGGGCGATTTATCTTTCTCTTCCTTTTCACCAGAACTGACTCCTCAGAATCGGCTCTCCTCTTGCCTGAAGAAGTATACGCCCTGGTCAGAGGCACTCCTTCTGGTTGGTCGGAACTGAACGGGCTGGCCAGCCGGGTCAGTGGGCGTCTCGACCTCCCTTTCCCAGGGTAGATTTGGGAAAATTCTTACAAATTTGGCAGTCTGAATCGAGCTGGTCAAACCACAGACAATAAACACAGGTGGTGTGGGGATCAGCCTTGGCAAGAACTTCCCCACACACTGCAGTGTTGAAACCCAGTGGGCCGGTTTTTTCTTGAGTTTCTCAGACATGGCCAATCATATCCAAAACTTACCCTTTTTCAGCAATCCATCAGGCAAGACTACCTATCGGTTCCTGACCGTGTCCTGGTCTTGGAAAAAAGTAATAAAATCTGTTTTTAGAACCGTCACGGACCCATTACCACATTCTAAATCAAGCACAAACTTTTTTCCCTCAAACTGATTGGTCCAGCCGAACCGATCCACAATTTACAAGTTCCACACAGAAACCAAACAGAAAATCTATCTAGTACTCACGGTACCACAGACAGAGACTTGAACCAACTGAGCGGTAACAGCAATTCGGTGGAAACTGACCGAAAAAACAAACAAAAAAAAAACGACACTTCAACCGACTTTTTTGAACCGAGCAAAGGAGAAATCTCCGGAGCGACTGTTCAGTGAGGCAGAGTAAAGAATCTGACGGTTATAGTTTAAACAACAGCAGACAGGGGCTTCAACCGAGCTTGTGATGAACATTCCATGCTGGCCATGGAAAGTTTACCTCTTTGTTCTCCGGGGCAGTTGAAAGGCAGGACCTAACTGCATATGTCAGAATACAGCAAGACTTCATGTTGTTTGAATTCTTGCTGACAGTTTTGGAGGCACCTTGAAAGTGAGAGCAAGTCCCTGACCCACTATCTCCAGGACCCATTTGTCTGAAGTGACGGAATGCCAAGCCTGGAGACAGTGCGTCAGCCTGCCTCCAACAGGGTAAGGGGAGGCGGTCCGAACAGAGCTTTCAGGGTGTCCGTTTCACTGGGGTAGCAGACTGGGGGGGAGTGGAGGGGGCCCTGCCAGCACCCCTCCTGCCCCTCCCTCTAAAGTACCCCCTGGGTTGCTGGTAAGAGGGAAAAGCTTGGGCCTGGTGGAAAGGCCTGGTATAAGGTCTTCCCGGCCTGCTGCTTCTGAGGAGGGCAGCCTTATGTTTGCTAAAAGCACTCCAGTATGCCACTCTGTACTCATTCATTTCTTCATACATGCCTCAGTCTGTTCCTCAAACAGAGAGTTCTGGTCAAGGAAAATCCATGGCATTATTCTCGTGTCCTGGGACAGGTCAGTATACCTGAGCCAGGAAAAATGCCTGAGGGATACAGCAGAAGCCATAGCCCTGGAAGCTGCATCATTGGAGTCCACAGCCATGTGGAACTGGGACTTAGATGCTTGTACCCCATATTGACCAACTTCTGAAGGTCAGCAGAAAGCTCAGGAGGGGCCTTTTTAGCTAGTTGTTCGACAGCCTCCCAAAGGGACTTCTGATACCCGGAGGCATAAGCCATATAGAAGGCTTGCCTGATACCCAAGGAAGATGTCTGATACCCTAAGAAGATGCCAGGTACCCTTTCTTGGCAAGAAAATCCACCTTCCTGGAATTCTTGTCAGGGGGGTGAGAGGCCAGAGGAATGCCAGCCTTCTCGCAGGCTGCAATATGAACTACCCCTACATGGCTACAATGACTAGCTAAAAAGTCAGTGCCATTGCCAGCCAGAAGGTACTTCCTGTCCCTGTTCTTATCTAAAGGTGGGACAGAAATGAAAATTATGTACCTACCGTAATTCTTCATCTTCTTGGACAAGTCTCCACCACTCATTCACACTAATGGGATCTGTGCCGGAGGCACTAGGACCCAGCGGGAGCAAACTTTTAGCTGGAGGGCCGGCGCCAGAGATGGAGCCGCGAGGACCGGCACCACGAGCCTCAGCTCGTGCGGTAATGACTATCTCAGCGTCGACCCTCCAACCGCCTCAGTACCTTTTTTCTGAGGAGGTGCAGTGTAACTAACCTAGAAGGATAGCCTAACCAAAAACCGGACATAAGATAGTCCGGACGACCCGTATAAGAAGGGTCAACAAAGAAGTCTTCACAGCCTAAAGATTTGAGGGAGTGAAGACCAACAATAGAGGTGAGCTTGGGGGACAGAGGGTGGGCGTGTGAATGAGTGGTGGAGACTCGTCCAAGAAGATCAAGAATTACAGTAGGTACGTAATTTTCATATCTTCCTGGACATAAGTCTCTACCACTCATTCACACTAATGGGAGAGTACCAAGTTAATAATCCCCGGAGAGGGCGGCAGGAGAGACCAAGAGCTCACGTTTTTAGGACAGAAGTCCATTAAGGATGGTTCTGCCAAAGGAAGAATGTCGTCTGGTATGGACATCCAGTGCATAATGTTTAACGAAAGTATGCACTGAGCTCCAGGTAGCCGCGTTGCAAATATCTGCAATGGGCACGTTGCGAATTTCCGCCAGAGATACCGCGACCGCTCTAGTAGAGTGAGCGTAGACCCTGCCCCCCAACTTAACCTGTGCCATGGAATAGCAGTGGCTAAGGCATGCCACTAGCCATGCTAAGATACATCCGATAGCGACAGGTTGACCCAGCCGGGTCTCTCAGAAGTAAACAGCTGTTGAGCTTTGCGAAAGTCCTTGGTTCTATCTAGATAGAAACGCAAAGCTCTCTTAACGTCCAAGGAATGAAGAGATCGTTCTCCTTCATTTTGGAAGTCCGCAAAGTAAGAGGGAAGGACCAAAGGTTGGTTTAGATGAAATTCCGACACAACCTTAGGAAGAAATTTAGGATGAGTTCTAAGGACTACTTTGTCTTTATGGAACACAGTATACGGAGGGTCTGTGACCACGGCATGTATCTCAGAGACCCTGCGGGCTGAGGTAATGGCCACCAGGAAGGCCGTCTTCCAGGTGAGAAATTTTAGCTCACAGGTAGCCAGAGGTTCGAAAGGTTTCCGAGTGAGCATATCTAGCACAAGATTAATGTCCCAGGCTGCAACTGGACGTCTTGTAGGAGGTCTGGTATGCAGAATTCCTTTAAGAAACCTCTTAACCACAGGTAGCTGAGCCAGTGATAAGGAAAATACCGGCTCATGATAAGCTGAAATGGCACAAAGGTGAACTTTGACTGTAGAGTACTGCAGACCTGAATTTGAGAGGTCTAACAGGTACTCCAGAATTTTATCTGGTGGGCAGGAAAAGGGATTTAAAGAGGACTTTGCACACCAGAGCGAAAAACGCTTCCATTTGGCTGTGTAAGTTTTCCTAGTGGCTGGTTTCCGTGCAGCCAGAAAATATCTGAAACCCTTCAGAGACATCGAACGGTTTACTTCTACCTCTTTAGGAGCCAAGCGTGAAGGTGAGCGACCTCAGGTTGGGATGGACCACAGGCCCCTGAGTCAAGAGGTTCGTCTGAAGGGGGAGTGGTTTCGGCGGAACTGCCAACATATTGTTGAGTAGTGGAAACCACATCTGTCGAGGCCAGAAGGGAGCAATGAGGATCATTTTGTCCCCTGGGATTCGAACTTGAGAAGTACCCTCTGAATTAGAGGAAGAGGTGGAAAGGCGTAAAGAAAGTGTTTTGTCCACTGCAGCCTGAACACATCCTGACAGAAAATGCCAGGCCCTGGATTTCTGGAGCAGAAGAGAGCCGTTTTGCGTTGGTGGGGATGCAAAATGGTCCAGGACTGGAGTTCCCAAGTCTTTGAACAGTGACTGAACTATGGTTTAGTCGAGAGACCATTCGTGAGGATCTGTCTCTGTTCTGCTGAGACAGTCTGCCAGTTCGTTCTGTACTCCCAGTAGGTAGACCGCTTGAATTAGAGCCTTGTGCTCCAAGCACCATTTCCACACTCTCATCGCTTCCCTGCATAAGGGGTAAGAGTGAGCACCGCCCTGCTTGTTGATGTACTACATCACTGCTTTGTTGTCCGTTTGAAGGAGAATGTTCTTGTGACAGAGAATGTCCTTCAACGCTCGGACCGCATAAAGGCGGCTCTCATTTCTAGGACATTTATGTGAAGCTGGGACTCGACCTGAGACCACGTACCTTGAGTATGGAGAGCCTGACAGTGAGCTCCCCACCCCATCAGGGACGTGTCTGTGGTAATGGAAATCTGATGATCCAGAGGAGCAAAGGGATACCCTTCTAGGAGATTGTTCTCTTGCGTCCACCAGGTGAGCGACCTCTTTAGAGGTTCTGTCACCATGATGGGATAGGACTGCGGGTGAGTGGTTGGGGACCACTGGTACTGAGCATCCACTGAGAAGTTCTCATGTGCAGGCGTGCTGGGGTACAGTGAACACCGAGGATGCCATGAGACCTAGCATCCGTTGCATCGAGAGAGCTGGAACTCAGTTGTTCTTCCCGATGTGATGGGCCATCTCAGATATCGCTCCTCCTGTCCTCTGGAAGAAAAGCCTTCGCACAGGAGGTGTCCAGGAGAGTTCCTAAAAAGGAGCCTCTGGGAGGGCTGCAACTGCGATTTTTGAGGTTTAGCAGAACTCCCATGGATGTGAGAAAGTGTAAAGGCCATGTCTCGGCGTCCAGAGTTCCCTGCCTGGAAGGACTTGCCAGAAGCACGTCCAGATAAGGGAATACCTGTATTCCGATCTTTCTGAGATGCGCTGCGAGAACTGCACAACACTTTGTAAAAACTTGCGGCGTCAAGGATAGCCCAAAGGGCAGGACTCTGAACTGATAATGCTGTCCCAGAGCCACAAACCTCAGGAATTTGTGATGCTTTGGGTGAACAGAAATGTGCTGGTAAGCATCCTGCATGTCTAGGGAGGCTAGCCAGTCATGCTGATGAAGCAAAGGTAACAAGGTTCCTAGAGAAATCATTTTGAATTTCTCCTTGGGCAGAAATTTGTTTAGTTTTCTGAGATCCACAATGGGGCGCATGCCTCCCGGTTTTCTTTGGAACCAGAAAGTAATGGGAGTAGAACCCTGTGTTCCGTTGATGCAGTGGCACTACTTCTACTGCCCTGTTGTTCAGAAGGCCCTGAATCTTGGCGGCAAGAAGGTCTGACTGAAGGGTTGACAGCCTGGGCTGTCGTTTGGGAGGACGATCCGGAGGGGTCTCCACAAGATTGAGTGAATACCCCTCGCAGATTATCCGGAGGACCCATTTGTCTGAGGTTATGGATTTCCATTGATTGTAGAAGTGCATCAGATGACCTCCCACCGCTGAGGAAGAGTCCACCTCGGGCAGTTGAGATGGGACTTGGGCCAGCAACTCATAAGGTGGCGGGCGCTGGGCCCTTGCGCTTTCTGTGTTTTCTTTTGAGGCTGGGGAGTTTGATTTTTATGGAAACTTCCTCTGCCTCGAAAGGACTGAAGGTTATGAAACTGGCGTTTATTAACACTCCCTCGAGAGGGGACAGGAGGAGGTCGAGCCAACTTAATGGCTGACCTAGTCTTTTGTGTAGCTTCTAGAGCCTGTTCTACTTGAGGGCCAAAAAGATACACACCATCAAAAGGTAACGCCATTACATGCTGCTGTGCATCATTCATGAAGCCTGAAGTGCGCAGCCAGAAATGACGGCGGGTACAAATACCAGCTGCCGCCGCTCAGGAAGCAGTGTCGAAAACATCCATAGCTGCTTTAACCTGCTGGTTGTTAGATTCGATACCTCTGGTAATGGTTTGAAGAAGCTCGGCTTTGTACCCGATTCTGGTAGAGCTTCAACCATCTGTTTGAGAGAGTGCCAAAGGATATACTCATATTGAGAGAAACAGCCTTGGTAGCTGTGTCCACGTAAACCTAGGGTGGAAGCAGCAAAGACTCTCTTACCTAAAGTGTCTATCTTATGAGATTCTTTGTTAATAGGTCGAGCTGTAGTAGTTTGGGGAAGGACGACCTTATCATTCTCTGCCAGTACTACAATAGGATCTGCAAAGGCTTGAGACGCCAAAATGGGTCGATCCTTGGGGGCTGAGTATTTCCTATCTATGGATTTAGCCACCGAAGGTGTGAGAGCAGGATTATTCCATATCATTTGAGAGAGCGTCTCAAAGGAGGGCTGAACCGGAGGAGTCAAATCCGTAGGGATCTCCGGAACATGGAGGTATAGGAGTCTTAGCAATTTCCCAGGATCGATGTCTGTAGTTTGGAGAGAAAGAGTGGAAATCAAATTTTTCAGCAGAGACTTAAAGGACAGGTCCTCGACCACAGGCTCTGCAGCAGGAATAGATCCTGCTTTATCTACTTCATCACCCAGTCTAAGGTCTGGGTCAGGCTCAATGTCATCTCCTGACAGTCCAGGAGGGACTGTATGGACAGGAAAGGAGTGAAAATTAGAGGAAAAGGATGAAGGAAAAGAGTTAAAGGAGGAGTCCTGAAAAGTGGAAGGCATATAAGAACCCCGGCACTTGGGAGGCGCATAGGCGCCAGCACGTGACACCGGTGAACGGGCGCCGAGGAGCCGCATGGCGCCGAGAAGCCACACGGCGCCCGAAGACGGAGCTTGAGAAGCCAAATGGCACTGAAGACGGCACCGAGAAGCTACACGGTGCCAAAGACGGCACCAGAGGACGGACGGCACTGCAAACGCCACGCTGGTGCCGAGGACGGCGCTGACAGACACATCGGCGCTCAAGACAGCAGCGAGCGTGCCATCGACTCTGAGGCGCCAACAACACCCCAAGACTCGAAAACAGGATTTGAAGGAAAGAGCAGGAGATAAAGGCATCGTGTGGCCCCCGCGCCGCACAGCCATGTGAGGGGGAACACCTAAGCGCTGGAGTCGACGGCACCAGCAGTGCCGCGTGACCAGGGAGGCTCAACCGCCCTACCTGGTCTCCCAAGAAGCCCGAAGGCCCCTGAGTGTCCGAGCCAGGCAGCTGAACCAACCTCCGAGCCCATTGCTCCATAAGAGCAGCCCACTGATGAAACTGCTCATCTGAAGACCTACCAGAGGGCGGGTAGGGCTCGATGTCGAAGCGTTGGCTACGGAAACAGAAGCAGGCGACTCCGAAGGAGGAGACCGGTAACTAGCCCCAATAACCGACCGTCTACTCGCAGACATATCAGAGGGCGACCTCGAGTGATGCCTTCTCTTTTTTGACCTGTGGGCTGAAGAAGAGCTCGAGGCGGAATGGTGCTGAGAATGCGACCGTTTATTTTTATGCTTCCGAGGGGATCGCCCGTCCCCTCGGGCATTGGACTGACCGTTGTCAGACCTCCCTTCCGGAGAAGGCAGTGGACTGGACCCAGCCTGACTGACTGAACAGCTTTCATACGAAGTCTCCCCACTGTCACCTGACCTACTCATGGTCGACTCTGTCAAAGTAGGCTGAGACTTCTTTGTAAATAAGAATAAACTTAAGCAATACTTATTCGAGATATTACTACAAAACAACAAAACTGAAAACTATGCTGCTAGTTTGAAGTTTGACTCCTGGCGAGCGAGCGACATCGTCACTGAAGCACACTCGACGCCGGGAAAAAAGGAACTGAGGCGGTTGGAGGGTCGACACCGAGATAGTCATTACCTCCGAGCTGAGGCTCGCGGTGCCGCCCTCGCGGCTCCATCTCTGGCGCGGCCTCCAGCAAAAGTTTGCTCCCGCTGGGTCCTAGTGCCTCGGTGCAAATCCCATTAGTGTGAATGAGTGGTGTAGACTTATGTCCAGGAAGAAAAATTACTCACCTTAGTAATGTTGTTTCTTCTAATGGAGTCTTGCTATATTATGACATATGCAGTTTGTCCCAGCCTTAGAACTGCTCCGGAGTGATGGAGTTAACTTCCATGCCAGGCATGGAATCTTGATGACTCTCGGTTGAAAAAAACTCTGTCTGTTGTTCTTCAAACTGAAACTGTCAGATCTTTTCGAACAAAACTCACTAAGGTTCTGTGTGGAAGCTGTAAACCTACACTAGCCAACTGGCTACTAAAATATTAACACATTTTTCTGGTCCCAAAACCAAGACTCAAGTCAGGGGATCCAAAAAATTAAATAAAATACAACACCCAAACACCCCAAAAAGGAGGGGTGAAAAATACAAGGTGGGCATCATTAAGTGCCAACACTGCACTGCCCACCCACATCCCAAGAGCAGAGGTTCTGAGAGGGGCAGGCAGGGAGGGAGGTCATAATATAGCAAGACTCCATTAGAAGAAACAACATTACTAAGGTGAGTAATTTTTTCTTCAAACAACATGAAGTCTTGCTATATTATGACATATGCAGACTACACAGCAGTACCTCCATGGAGGAGGGACAGAACCTATTTAGGAAATAGGCTCTGAAGCACAGCTGTGCCAAACCGAGCATCACTCCTAGCCTGGATGTCCAGGGAGTAATGCTTGGTGAAAGTGTACTTTTTCCAGGTAGCTGCTTGACATATCTCTAAGATAGGGATGTCCCTGCCACAGCTAGGGACGTGCTGTACCTCTGGTAAGAGTGAGCCCTCAGGCCTGAAGGGGAACCTTACCCAGTTTTGATAGCAAAATTGGATACAAAAGACAATCCACCTGGCAATGTATCTTTTAGTGGCAGGTTTCCCTTTACCAACCTCACCGTAAGTGAGGAACAGTTGGAGGGAGTCAAACCTGTGACCCCTGGTACGCTCTATGTAGTAACTAAGGGCTCTCTTTACATCTAAACTGTGCAGCCTCCTCTCGCCAGAGGAGGAATGGTCAGTGAAGTACACTGGAAGAGACACAGATTGATTAAGGTGGAAATCTGAAACCACCTTAGGCAAGAACTTCCTGTTAGTCCTGAGGACTACCTTATCTCTGTGAAAGGAGATAAAATCAGGCTCCACTGACAAAGCTTGTAATTCACTTAGCGCCTGGCAAGTGATGGCTACTAGAAACACAGTTTTCCAAGTCAAGTACTTAAGCTCTGCTGAAGACAAAGGCTCAAAGGGGGGTTGCATTAGCTGAGCAATGCAAACATTAAGATCTCAGGCAGGAGCAGGGTCCCTGAATGGAGGGTTGGTGTGAGGCAATCCCTTGAAAAACTTGGAGAATACAGGGTGAGCAGAAAGAGAAGAGGGCTTTCCTGCTGAAATAAAAGCAGAGACAGCTGCTAAATGCACTTTCAGGGTAGCTGGCCTCAGCCCCAAAGTATTTAGATGGACCATATAGTCCAGGACTGTGGGCAAATCAGCAGATTCTGGGGAAATATGCTTTCCAGAGCACCATATGGAAAACCTTTTCCATTTAGAATTATAAGTAGCCCTGGTGGAAGGCTTCCTAAGAGCTTTCAAGATATCGAGTACACCTTGAGAAAGGTGTAGGTCAGCAAACTCTAACTCCTCAAGAGCCAGGCCTTGAGGTTGAGGGATTTGAGATTCGGATACCAAACTCTCCCCTGGGCACAGGTTAACAGATTGTGATTCCTGGGAAGACACAGGGAAGGTGGACTGCTAAGGACAGAATGAGTGGATACCAGGCTGTCTGGCCCAATCTGGAGCAATCAGAATCATCTTGCAAGGTTGAGATCTGATTTTGACTAGCACCTTGAACAAGAGAGGAAGGGGGAAAGGCATAGAGGAACTTCCTTCCCTTCCCAATCGAGAAGGAAGGCATCCAGAGGGACTGAGCCCAACACTGGGGCCTGCAACAAAAAGCGGAAGTTGGTGATTGTCTGGGGCTGCAAAAAGATCTATCTGAGGGGTGCCCCACCTGGCAAATACTAACCCCAGTACTAGGGGATCCAGTGACCATTCGTGATGGCCCTGGGAAATCCTGCTGAGAGCATCTGCCAGGACATTGTCCTTGCCTGGGAGGTGAACTGCCATGAGGGAGGTGTTCAGGAATAAGCCAGAGACCACAACTTCATTGCCTCGGTGCACAAAAGGTCAAGACAGAGTGCCCCTTGCTTGTTGATGTACCACATTGTAGTGGTGTTGTCTATTCTGACCTGTACCACTTTGTTCTGAACAGATGCAGAAAAACCTGAAGTGCTAGAAAAACAGCTCTGAGTTCCAACAGATTGATGTGGAGCAGAGATTCCTGAGGGACCACAATCCCTGGGTGGTGAGGTCGCCCATGAGCTCCCATCCCAAGAGGGACGCATCTGTAGTAAGGGTCAAGGAGTGAGATTGAGGGATGAAAGGAACCCCCTGTCTCAGATTGCTCTGATCCTGCCACCACTGCAGGGCCTGGATCAGGGTTCGAGTTACTGGGATCAATTTGGTTAGAGGATCTCTCCTTTGAGACCAGAAGGCTCTCAAATGGAACTGAATGTCCCTCATCTGAAATCTTGCTCCTTGCACTACAGCTGTGGAAGCAGCCATGTGCCCTAGGAGCTGTAGAAAGTGCCTTGCTGCAGAGTGAAGGAGGAGGCCAGAGCCACCAGGGTCTTTACTCTTTCTAGAGGAAGGAAAGCTCTGGCCTGGTTTGTGTCCAGTTCTGTGCCTATGAAGGTGAGTAGCTGAACAGGCTCTAGAACTGACTTTGGAAGATTGAGAAGAAAACCTAGAGATGTAAGCAGCTGCTCGGTAACCTGAAGGTGTGATTTGACTTGGTCTGGAGACTGACCCACTATGAGCCAGTCGTCCAGGTAAGGAAAGATGGCAATCTTTTGCCTTCTTAAGCGAGTAACTGCTACTGCCAGGCATTTGGTGAATACCCTTGGGGCAGAGGTGAGGCCGAAGGGCATTGCTCTGAACTGGTAATGGCCTGAGGGCAGTTCGAATCTGAGGTACTTTCGGTGGGAGCTTCTGATGAGAACATGGAAGTAGGCATCCTTGAGGTCCAGGACGCCTAGCCAGTCCCCTGGCCTTAGGGAGGTAAAATAATTCCCAGAGTCACCATTTTGAATTTTGGTTTTAAAGGTGCTTGTTTAGGTATCTTAGATCCAGGATGGGCCGCCATTCTCCTGTCTTTTGGGGTAAGGAAGTTCCTGGAGTACAGTCCTTTGCCCTGGTGTAGGGAGGAACCCTTTCTACAGCTCTGAGAGCCAGGAGGGTTGAGACTTCTGTTTCAAAGCAAGAGCCTCTAATGGATTTGCAGGTGGAAAGGATCTGGTTCTCATCTTTGGAAATTTTTGAAGCTGAGAACCAGTCCCTGGCTTACTACTTCCAGGACCCACTTGTCTGATGTTAAAGACTCCCAGTCCTGGGACAGTAAGCCAGCCTGCCCCTACAGGTAATGGAGAATCGGCCTGGGCATCCCATCAGAGTGCCTGTTTGGCAGGTGCTTTAGGCTGAGGGGTGGGAGCAGGCCTGCTCGTACTCTGTCTGCCTCTCCCTCTGAAGAACCCCTCTGGCCATAAGCTGAAGGAGGCCTGGGCTTGGTAAAAAGGCCTGTGAAAAGGCCTGCCCCTGCCCCTGGAAAGCTGCCTCTGAGGAGTGGCTTGCCTCTCCTTGGCCTGTGCACTCCTATAAGTGGTCCTATACTCATCCATTTTCTTCATGTAATTCTCTGTCTGCTCCCCAAACAGAGAATTACCCACAACAGGAAAATCCATGGCCTTAGCCTGGGTATCCTGTGACAGGCTAGTACACCTGAGCCAAGCCATTCTATGAAAAGCCACAGATGTAGCCATGACTCTTGAAGATACATCATTAGAGTCCACTGCAGCATGGAATTGCACCTTGGATGCCTCAATACGATCAGCAGCCACCTGTTCCAGCTCCTTGGCAAGCTGGCCAGGGACCTGTTTCGCTAAAGCCATAACAGTATCCCATCTGGATTTCTGGTATCTTGCAACATAGGTCATATAATTTGCCTGTCTGAGTCCCAAGGATGCTGCCATGTATTGTTTCTTGCCATGGCATCAATCCTCCTGGAGTCCTTGTCAGGGGTGTGAAAGCCAAGGGAATATTTGCCTTATCCAGGCTGCAGCCTGCACTACCCAACATGGCTGCATTGTTGTGAAAGAACTCCGTATCAGAGCCTGACAATGTGTACCTCTGTCCATCTTTTATCCACAGGAGGTAAGAATTAGGAGCTTTTAAAATTTTTATTGTCTGTTTCCTAAAAGATTTATGTAAAGGAATAGACAATCTCCTGGACTCTGGGATATCCATCATTTCCACATAGTCAGGCTCCTCCTGTTCACCCACAGCTTCTTCCAAAGGGAGCTGGAGGGTTTCAGCAACTTTTTTATAAAACAGAAAATGAGAAGGGGACACAGAAAGCCTAGGGGGAGACACTCCTGAAGGTCTGTCTGAGGAGATGTCCGGTTCAATGGGCACATCCAGACTTTCAAAATCCATTCACTCTCTTCATAATCCTCTTCCCCCTCCTCCGGTTCATAAAATTCCTCTATATCATATTCTTGAACGGTGGAACGACCGAACGACCGTTTACTTGATGGTGCGGTTGGGAACCGAAGCGACTGGACAATTTGGATCGCTTTGGCTATCTCTGCAGCGGTTGGAGAAGGAAATTTTGGCTCCACACCTGCTGATTTTCTAGTCCTCTTTGCTGGAACTGGCTCCTCCGAGTCAGCTCTTCGTTGCGCGAAGTATCACCCTGGTCAGAGGGCACTCCTCCGTTCGGTAGGCACCGAACCGGCTGGCCATCCGGGTCAGCGGACTTTTGGCCTCTCGTCCCTAAGCCTACCAACTCTCTTATCCAGGGTAGCTGCAGGGAAATTCTTGCAAATCTGGCAGTCTGCATTGAGGTGGTCAAACCCCAGACAATAAACACATGTGGTGTGTGGGTCAGCCTTGGCAAAGGCTTCCCCACAACACTACAGTGCTGAAACCCAGTGGGCCGGTTTTTCTTTGGGGTTTCTCAGACATAATGCCAGCCTAACGAAAACTTGCCCTTTTCCAGCAAATCGCCAAGCAAGATGATCTTTAATATCGGTTCCCAACCGTGTCACGGGTCGTGGAAAAAACGTAATGAAACCCGTTTTTTTTTAGAACCGATAAGAACTGGGAACCGCACTCTAAATGTAATTTAATTAAGTTTTAACAACAACCTGATCGGTTCAAACCGAACCGATAATAACGTTTGCAAGTTCCACACAGAGAAATGTAAAACCTATCTATTACTTACGATACCACAGACACAGCTTGAACCGACCGGTTGTGGTTAAAATACACAAAAGTGGTTTAAAAAAAACAAGAAATAACACTTTTTAACCAACAAAATGAACTGAGCAGGAGGAATCTCCGGAGTGACTGTTCAGTGAAGCGGAGTAAAGAATCTGACAGTTTCAGTTTGAAGAACAACAGACAGAGTTTTTTCAACCAAGCTCGCGCTCAAGATTCCATGCCTGGCATGGAAGTTAACTCTTTCACCTCCGGAGCAGTTCTAAGGCTGGGACAAACTGCATATGTCACAATATAGCAAGACTTCATGTTGTTTGAAGATCTGGAGGTTTGGAGGATCTTTAAAGTCTGCTTCTTAAGGGACTTATGAATGGGAATCGAAGTCCCTGGGATACAGGAAGATCCATCATCTCCTTGTAATCCTATTCCTCGTCATCCTCCTGCCTGGCCTCTTGTACAGACAGCTGCAAGGTCTCAGCCACCTGCCTCATAAAAGCAAAATGGAAGGTAGCCTCAGAGACAGGCCTAGGAGGAGATTCATACTGAGGATGGTGGGGAGACCTCAGGGTTAATGAGTTCCCTTCATCCTGTTCGTCCTCCTCCTCCTCATATTCAGAAAAGTAATACTCCTCAGGATCAATGTGTCCTGAAGGAGTTGAACGTATCCGGAACGCTAGCTGCCCAGACGGTACCTGTGACGGTTCGCCAAACCTAGATTGCAAAGACTGCACTATTCGGATGGTCTTTGCAATTTCATCCACGGTTGGAACTGAGACCAATTGCTTACGCGGTTTTGAACCAGAGCGTTTGGCTTTCTTCGATGGTGCGGGTTCAGAAGCCGACTCCGAGCATCGTTTAGCCATTGACGGTTCACCCTGGCTTGAAAGGTCAGTTGTAGGATCCGAAGGTTCAGTAGAACCAGAACTGGCCTCAGCAGTCTTGTCCATTCTTTCCTTCAGTTTACCGAGGCGCCTGTCTAAAGTAGACTGAGGGAAATTCTTACAAATATCACAGTCTGTTTGTAAGTGGTTAAAACCCAAACAATACAGACAAACCAAACGTGGATCAGCTTTTGCAAATTGCTCCCCACACTCAGTACAATGCTGAAACCCAGTGGGACCGTTTTTTCTCTTAGGTTTCTGTGACATACCCTAAAATTTGGAGCTTAACTCAGTGGCTTAGTTAGGCCAGTTAAGCAGAATCAAATACCTACTTTATCCGTGGTAGGGCTTAGTTAGGCCAGGATAAAGAATGAAAATTTAGAAATTACCCTAAGAAGCTTAGGTAGGATGGGCAATAGAGACAGAAGTTTGAACTGGCCAACGGTTTAGTGCCAGCCAAAATGAACTGAGAGCCCCAGTTCTGGTCAAGACTTTCACCGTGACCCACTACAGTGAAATTTTAGGTAAAACTAGAAATTTAGAAGTTCGGTCCCCTCACAGTCACAGAACCCATCAGAAACCGAACATCCACCCAACCTAGGAAGCGTCGAAGACAGCGGTTTGAGAACATACTAAAATCAAAACAGCAAAGCGGTTTGAAATAAACTGACGAACTCATAGACCGAAAGCAGCAAGGAGAAATCTCTGAGGCATCTTCACTGGTGGCGGAGTAAAGAATCTGATCAGTTACTAGAACGTACTGAGGACAGTGGTTTGAAAACCGAGCTCGAGCTCAACGTTCTATGCATTTGCATACAGTTTAACTCTTGGTTCTCCGGGGCAGTTGAACCGGTCAGTCTAACTGCATATTGTCAGAATACAGCAAGACTTCATGTTGTTTGATTGCACTTAAGCGTGGGCACTGTGAGCTCAGTGGACCTGACCCACAGGAGTGACTTTGTGACAGATCTGGCCACAGAAGGTCAACACAATAACCGTGGGTAGAGTCAGGGGTCGACAAATTTCAAAATTACATGCTAGTCCAAGGACAAGTGGCCTATCCAAAAATAGTAGTCCCAGTGTTGCGAGTGGTAGTCCATGGTTAGAAGGCTAGAATTTAAGGAAAACTTAGAAAAATGTCGTGAGAACAAATACATGGTTTAGAGGTGGCATTATGAATACTGTGTAGCTGTAGCTACTAAAAAACAGGAAATAATTATGCATTTTCTGTTAAATTACAGCAGGTGGATGTGGAAGTGTGAGTCAAGTGACAGTCCCAGAACAAAGTTCAACAAACTAACATAAGTACTAGTACATCAGGAAAATAATTTAGAACTATGTACGTACGTATTTATTTATTGTTTTGTGATGCTAATAAAACCTGTTCCATAAAGCCTCTGTGTAGTGTGTGTATTTTCTGGTGGTACATGTAATCTAGAATGGGAGAGAAAGGCAACTACCAGACACTAATAAAAAAATTGTCTTTAAGTAAAAGGCTGCTAAACTAAGCAAGACAGGAGGCAGAGTGGAGCAGGATATGGGTAAAAAAATGGCAACACCAAAGATTTCTCTGCAGGATGGTGTTGTTTGCTTTGATTATTTACTTTTTTAATTCTGTTTTTTAACTTTTTCCCTTCCTGGGCCCTGCTTGTACATTGTCCAATGCCAGCCCCACCCCTCACCTGACACACTCCAGAGGTAGACATTACCTTCCGGTTCCTAGCACACCCCAACAACAACAACAAACATTACATTATTTTACTGTTTGATCCTTATCCTGAAGCAGCTTATCACACTCTGCCTTTACTTATGTCAGGGCAACAAAGCCCAACTCTCGCTCTCTTCTTCCTTGGCTTTACTGCTTGATCTTGTCTTTTACTTTAGGCAACTGTCGCCCAATTTTAGGTCACATTACTGTCTGCCCTTCACTTTCTCATCAGGGCAACATGAAGCCCAAAGCTCAACCCTTGCACTCTGTGAATTTCCTCTGACTCCCAGCCCTTAGACTTTTGGGGGCCAAATTTGCTCAGTCAGTTGCTGTATGTTTTTAACAGTTAAAGCTGCTACCTTTTTCTGCAGTTCAGATCACTCAGTTTGCAAATCTTAACCCTTTTCTCTGTGACCCATTCTTTAATAGTTCTGGGCGTCTGGATTTAACCTGGCTCTATCTGTTCTCCTTCTCGCTCCTCCTTTACTGCTGTTCTGTGTCCCTGTCCTCTATATCTGTCGATGGTTCCAGCCTTTGCCCGATCAAAACCAGCAAACTTTCTTCCCTTTTGTCAGTTCTTTAGTTTACTTTTTTGGGGGCAGATTTCCTTAAGGTAATGTTAGAGGCAGCCTGAGTCGGCACAGTGCTTCTGCATTAGGCAGGCAGACTGATCTTACCGCACCTTGTGGCTCCCGCCCTTTCCCTCCCCCAGCTCACTACCAGTATTTCAGGCATCCTCAGGCTCCCTGTCAATATCCCTCACCCCAACACAGCTCAATCTCCTATTCACAAAAGTACCATTCCCTGGTACACAATGGGCAATAAAATGAAGTGCTATTTTTGCTTTTCAGCTTACCATGGTCCACGTTGAAGCACACGATCTTGTCCGCATCCTTTTTGTAGTTAAATTAAAAGAAAGCGTGCCTCCGATTAACCCCCCCCCAGTCTGTGCCGTGGCCAGTAGTTTCTCTCCCAGGCTGATGATATCATTGGCAGTCGACCTGCCATTCGACTGCTATGTTCCTCCCTGTTCAGTGCTGGCTGATCCGATGACTGTGGCTCTTCCGTTTGCCGACTACTCCCTGTATTCCTGTAGCTCTCACTCATCTGGTCAGCAAACTCTTCTGCGCACTCATCACCGTGGATCAGCTCCCTCGCAAACCAGCCAGCGTACCCTGCTGGAAAACCTAAGGAACTGCTAGAAAAAATGTTTTGGGGGTTTAAAACCCTACTTGTCCACGGACAGGTAGCTGTCATCAAAGTGCTTGTCCCAGAGTTTAAAATGATAGCCGGGACGTCGGGCTATAGGATTTGTCAAGCCCTGGGTAGAGTCCCCTTGACGACTGACTGCAAACAGAGTCCAGCACTTGGCACGTGAGTACAAAACTGAAACTGGCACCCCCAAACAAAAGAAATATAGCAAATGAAACTGTTTAGATATTTTCTGCAACATTCTGGAAACCTCATTGACACTGGGCATGGAAATGGTTAATGAAATTGTTAACAAAATTTTCAGTCGGCTGGGAAGGCCTACTAACAGGAAGCACAGGCTGAAAAACTCATACTGGCAACAAAAGGAAAGTAGTAAACATTTTAAATACTTTCTGCAGCCTACTGGGAAAGCCCCACTAACCACAGAAATAGTGTGCAAAACTGACACCTACCAAACGAAAGAAAAATGGCTATTAAAATTCTTTACATACTTTCTGCAATATGCTGGGAACGCTCACTAACACTGGGCACAAGTATACAAAACTGGCACTGGCCCTCACCTTAATAAAGAAAAATGGCCAATAAAATTGTTTAAATATTTTACCTGCACAAAACCACAGACCACTGCACACAAAAACACTGCCTGCTACTGGGGATAAAGGGCTGCACCAACTATCACCAGCACTAGGCCCAGCTACACTACCCAGACAACAGACTTCCAGGCTTCTACGACCTAATCTTCGCTTACAATTCCCACCCAACACAGGTGGAGGTCAGTCCTACACAGCTCAAAGAAACCTGCCTTGCACTCTGGCAATGACCTCCCTCTACCGGTTACAAAGATAAACTTTTGGTTAAAGGTTAGGATACTGTATGTTATATATTCTAATCAGAGAACTTTCAAGAACAGCACTGTCTAATCCCTAGCGATCTGCTCTACCTGATGGTTGATGCACGAAGGATTAGTGTTATCAGGCAGGAGGAACCCTGCTTGATGAGCAGTATTGTGGGAGGGGTCGTGAGAGCTGAAAGACAGTTCAATTCTCCGTCCATGTTATGACACTGTCTGTTTTGTGAGCTGCAAATAACAAAGCAAACTAAAGTCTGCGGCTTCATTCCTAAGTTTAGTTTGGTCCTTGAGTGGCTGAATGGGACATGTTTTGCTTGTCTGATCCTGAAGCAATTATCCAGCTCTAATTTAAATGACAGGTGGTAGGGAACAGTGTGGGTACATAATACAATAACATGGTAAAAGTTTTAATTGGGAATGAGTATACAACAAATGGAGCATAAGCATGCACAAATATAATGCTGGGATTGAGTTCAGTTAGACCACCCTGAAATAAAGAAGACAGGCTAAAATTAAAGTACTGACTGGTCTAACCAAGTGCCAGCTTCAATTCATTTTGGCCTTTTTACATGAATGCTAGCATACGATGCTGTACGTTTTCCCAACTGTGGTACCTGAATCTCTAAAAATACAAAATAAAGAGCCAATATGAAAAGTCAAAAGTGTTTCTTAAGACTTTACTTACTTGTATTTTAGCAGTAGCCACTGGACAAACCATGCTCCTACAAGAATCATCCCATTAATTTCACAAATGGAAAAGGCCCATTCAACCCTGTTAAAAAAGTCAAAAAACTTGTCGGGTAAAGGGGGATGCTCCTCCTTGGGAGGCACTCTTTCATGGACGACTGAGATCATCACTGTGGTGAAAATGAAACAGGAAAGTGCGTAGAGGAAAGCTACTGCTGTCTTTCCCCATTCAAGAGGGTACTGCGACCGTTCCACCTCTGGCATTGCAATCTTGACCATCTTATTCCTAAATCCATTAGGTAATCCATTTGGTTTGCCTTTACTGCTTTGAATTTTACTATCACTGTCAGGGCGCAGTGACATGATGCTAAGGTGCCCATTTGCATGCCCATTCTTGTGCACCTCAATTTGACTCTCAATCTTTAGTGTTTCAATTTTCTCCAGTAACTGCCGCCCACTGTCCGAAGACACACGTGACAGAGGTGGTTTCTTGAAGTCATCTGCATTGAGTTGCAACAAGTCTTTCCCAGCAATGTTTTGGAAAGATTCAGAATACTCCTGCAGACCTTCTTTTGTCAGCCAGATGGACACCTCATTGGGTGACCAGTATGCCAAGTCCTTCATTTCAGTTAAGTCCACTTCTGCCAATTTCGGAGCAGCTCAATGTGAAACTGAACAGAAGCTTCTTTCCTGGTAGTACAGCAGCGGTCCTTTCCTTGGCTTGTTCATACTGTCTGAAGGTACATCTAGATCAAGTATTGCAGAAAGTAGTCTGGCACGTTGACAGTTCTGTCAGTAAGCCGTATTAAAACTACATGAAAAAGTTCAAAAGAGCTTTGTGTCACCGCCAGATAACCATTTACTTCACCTTTTCAATATCCATCATCTTCTACCTGTTAAAAGAAAACATAAAAATGAACAACTGAATTACATTTATCCTTCTCCCAATACAACAGTTAAAGAGAACCAATCTTGATATTTTCACTGGCTCAGATGGCTAAGCAGGGGCTCCCTTATCTGAATGGTAGCTACTATAGCTAGCTAAATAATTTAAGTCACTCCCTGAAGGAAGGGAAGAAAATACAGGTTACTCACCTGTAACAGGAGTTCTAGGAATGGTATATGTTGTTCATCCACACTCATTGGCAGTATCCTTGCCGCTTTAAATCTTGCCGGAAGGTCTTCAAGCTTGCTCCTCCCACCCACCCGGGTGGTATAACTCTCGGCTCCGCCCCATGACGCCAGATCTGGCCCGCTGGAAGCTCAGGTTGTGCGTCGAAGCCGGGAGAAATAGGAATGTAGATGAACAACATATACCATTCCTAGAACTCCTGTTACAGGTGAGTAACCTGTATTTCTAGGGACATGGATATGTTGTTCATCCACACTCATTGGCAGACTCCTGTGCTCCTGGGAGGAGGGAGGCAAGACGCACACCCATATACTTACTTGGGAAAGAGAGACTGAGAACCGAGGCCCCAAACCAGCATCCCGCGTGACTCAAGGTCGATGGTAGTGGGTAATGAAGGTGTTTGCTGACTCCAGGTAGCAGCCCTGCAGATTTCCTGGATAGGGACGCCCCTGGAAGCAGCCACTGCAGCAGTATGGCGGTAGAATGAGTTCTTATCCTCTGGGAGGCTCCATGCCCGCTAACTTATAGCAGAGATCTATGCAGGAGGTTACCCACCTGCTTATCGTCGCTTGGCTGCAGGTCTGCCAGATGCGGCTTCAGCGTGGGTGACAACAGCTGGCGAACCTCTCCCCGAATATCAGCCGTGGCTCCTTATAATAGCGGCGCCCTTCTAGGATCCAGAGTATGGAGCCTATATTCGCCTCCAGGTGTGATTGGGGTAGAACACCGCAGAGTCAACACCTGGTTAAGGTGAAACTCCGACACCACCTTGGAAGGAATTTTGGGTGGGATGGGACAACTGTCCCTGTGGAAGACCAGGTAAGGAGACTCGATGGAAGCGCCTGGAGCTCTCCCATTCTTCTGGCTGACGTGATAGCCACCAAGAAGGCGGTCTTCCACGACAGGTGAGAGCACACCTGTGCATAGGTTCAATGGCTTGCCCATGAGCTTTGCCAGTACCAGCAGTAGATCCCACGGAGGTGGGGGTTCCCGCACTGGAGGGGAAATGTGATCAAGGCCTTTGAAAAAGCGCCAGACCACCTTCTCCTGCGCCACCGACTGCTTCCCGGCCCGCGCCCGGTAAGCAGAGATGGCTGTCAGGTGCACCCTTAGGGTCGTCGACCTAAGCCCTTGACTAGAAAGGGACCATAAATAGTCCAAGATGCTTGCCAAGGAACAGGAGAAAGGGTCCAAGCCCTTGCCCTGACACCAAATGGAAAACCTTTTCCATTTGAAGGCATAGCATTTTCTGGTCGACTCATACGGGACGCCTCAACTACATTGAGGACCTCGTCGGAAAGACCCAAAGCCTGGAACTCTAGCAGCTCAGGAACCAGGCCGTCAGGTGCAGGGATTGAAGGTCCGGATGGAACACCTTCCCTGATTGACTGAGAGCAGGTCCGGGCGAGCTGGAAGCTGCCGCGAGTCCTGGAGCTGAGACTGAGGAGATCTGGGTACCAGAACTGGCGAGGCCAGTCTGGGGCTATCAGAATCACCTGCGCCTTGTCCCTCCTCGCCTTGAGAAGCACCTTGTGGATCAAGGGAAATGGGAGAAAGGCGTAAAAGAGGCCCGGGGTCCATTGCCTCGAGAAGGCATCCCCCTGCAGCGAGCCCTGCTGAGGGGGGCGGGCATGGAACAGACTCAGCTTCGCGTTCTCCATGGAGGCAAACAGGTCCACCTGAGGTGTGCCCCAAAGGGAGAACAGATACTGTACTACCTCCAGCAGGAGAGACCACTCGTGGGATGCAGCCCCTATCCGGCTCAGGGCATCGGCCAGGGTGTTGGAGGCTCCTGCCACGTGAATGGCTAGGAGATCCGCCTCCAGGCTGCGCACGAGTGACCAAATGCGGAGAGCTTCTTGCATAGAAGCATGGAGCGGCCCCTACCCTGGCGGTTTAGATAGTACATGGTCGTGGTATTGTCCGGCCTGGACTCGGACCACTTGACCCCGGAGGAACGGAGCAAAGGCGTGAGAGCTAGGCGGACCGCCTGAGCTCCAGCAGGCTGATGTGGCATCGGGACTCCCGGGGACCAGAGGCCATGAGCCCGGTGTTCCCCAGATGGGCACCCCAACCCATCAGAGAGGCATCGGTCGACAGAGAGACCGTCGGCTCGGGCGGACGAGCAAGGATGCCCTCCTGCAAATGATCTGGAGCGGTCCACCACTGGAGAGCATTCCATCCCTGTGTCACCGACACAAGCTGGTCCAAGGATCGCAGGCCATGGACCACTGGCTGGCCAGTCCCCACTGAAGGGGACGATGTTCCAGCGGGCCCAACGGACCACGCTGGTACAGGCCGCCATGAGACCCAGGAGGCGAGGAAGTCCCGGCAGGGCGCAATTGCCCAACCAGAAATGATCGGGCAAAGGAGGAAAGAACCTCGGCCTGTCCGCGGGAGCCGCTCTGGCTCGAGAGAGTCGAGCTGCGCCCGATGAATAAAATCACCTGCTTCGCTCGAGTTCGACTTGGCCTCGTTGATAAGGAGGCCCAGTTGAGAGCAGACCTGGAGGGCCAGATCTCTGGACCACTCCGCCTCCTTCCTGGAGGAGCTGCTATCAGCCAGTCGTCCAGGTAAGGTACACCCGGACCCCTCGGCGCCGCAGGAATGCTGTCACCACTGCCATGCATTTGGTGAAGACCCTGGGAGCTGGAGACAAGCCGAAGGGCATGGCTTGGAACTCGAAGAGGGATCCTTCCGCTCGGAAGCGAAGGAATCTCTGGTGAGACGGACGGATAGGGACGTGAAAAAACGCGTCCTGCAAGTCCAGAGAGCAGAACCACACGCCGCGTTCCAAGGATGGTATAATCTGAGCCAGAGTGACCATCCTGAAGGTTCGAGACCTTAGGAACTTGTTTAGGTCGTGTAGGTCGAGATTGGGGCGCCAGCCCCCCGTCCGTTTCGGAACCAGGAAGTACCTGGACACAAACCCTGGGTCTGAAGGAGGGTCCACCACCTCTCTTACCACCTCCTTCTGGAGGAGGAGAGTGATGTCGGCTCGACGAGCCGCCAGTGAGGCTGGGGATCCCGAGGCCCCCCGAGGGGCGACGGCTCTGAAGGGTGGTGCCTGCTCGAATTCCAGAGGCAGGCCTCTTCCCACCACCTCCAAGACCCACCTGTCCGTGGTAACAGCGGACCAAGCGGACCGGAAGTGCGGGCCGTCCCCAGGGGGACCCAGAAGTGAGTGGCGGGGATGGGGGCGACACCCCTCAGCCCGTCACTGGGCAGGCTTGGAGGAGGGACCGGCCGAGGGACCTCCTGGGCCCTTTCTCCTGCCTCCTGTTAGAGAAGCCGGCTTGGGTTTGGGATGCCAAGGCCGAGCCTGCTACCCTGACGCTGCTGGACCGGGCGCGCCAAAGTGTTGTGAAGGACGCAGCGGCTTAGGCTGTGGTTTGCGGCCTTTGTCCTTCTGAGCGGAAGAGACCGAGTCCAAGGTGGCATTGGACTTCTCGATCCTCTGCAGGTGACCTTCCACCCCAGAGCAAGAGGTCAGTCCCCAAAGGGAACATCCGCCAACTTGTGCTGGGTATCCGGTAAAGGTGGATATCCTCAGCCAAGCCCTGACGACGCATAGCCACTGCGCCGCCACCGATCTGGCACATGAGTCCCCTACATCCAAAGCAGTCTGGAGCTGCTGTTTGGCCACTGCCCTGCCCTGGTCCCGCACCTGCTTAACCGTAGTCTGCAGATCGGCGGGAAGATGAGGATGACCTCATCCAGGAGCCCAACAGGCATGAGAAAAATGTGCCATGAGGACGGCCGAACTGGCCTGACGAAGGCCGAGAGAGGAGCAGCGTAGACTTTCGCCCGACATAGTCAATTTCTTGGACTCCTTGTCAGGAGGTTTGTCCACATCCCTGGCGTTGCCGCGCACGACAGCTGTCGGTAACCAACCCCTCAGCAGAGGGGTGTTCAACGGACAAGGAACGGTGGGGACCGCAGACTTCCTGGGCCATCCTGGCCGGCGCAGGGCAGGAAGCAGGGCGCTGCCAAAGTTCCAGTGCCGGACCCACTATGGCCTCGGCCACCGGAAGCCTCCGTCCGAGATCCCTCGGTCCAGAATCTCCGTGAGGGATACCTGGCCCGTTGGAAGCGGGTTCGAGCTCCATCCGGTAGACTCCGAGATGAGCGAAGCAGTCCTAGGAAGAACGACGGGCTATCGTCCATTGGCTGACCTCCTGAAGACTCCAAGTCCAGTCGCTTGGAGAAGAAGGAGGATCATCTTCGACTCGGAGGTCCTCAAAAACTGCCTCTGCCTGAGCCACCCTTCACCTGCCGAGGTCGGTGGGAGTGAGGGTAACTGACAGCCGATGGGGTAAACCCTGCCGACCGAGAATCTTGGTCGGAGCCCCAATTGGTGGCTGTGGAGGCGGAGGTTCCACCGGAATCGGTGGAGCAGCTGGTTTTGGCCGAACAACCGGCCTGGGTGTAGGCTCCTCGGACAAGTCGAGGGGTTGTGTCGGCCGTTCCGGTGACAGCCACTTAATGGCCGGGGAAGGCGCCGGAGTCGGCTTATTCCCGGCCAGGAGGAGCTGTTGCAACATAAGGTCCTCGTACCGTCGACGTAATTTACGCCGAAGCCTCCCCTCATCCGAGGAGGAGGACGAGGACGAGCGGCGACGCCGCTTACCGCGGTGCCGAGACCGAGACCGCCTATGACGGTGGGAACGGCTGGACCGCGAAGAGGTCCGAGACCGAGACCGAGAGTCCCGGAATTTCCGGGGTCGGTGCGAGGAGGTGTCGGCCAGAACCGGCACTCCCTTCGGCTCGGAAGGTCCATCCGAGGGCTCCGGAACCGGAGGGCACAGGCGAGCCCAGCGGATCCTCAACCCTCCCGGGGAACCGGGAGGGGAATCTCGGCTGCTAAAGGCGACAGCCCGTCCAATGGGTCGAGAAAATCTCGAACTTCATCAGTAGAGTCTCGGTCAACTGACCTGGCGGGGACACCGTGAGCCAGTGGCGGCTTGATCGACGAGCCCGACGGTCGACGGCCCGGAGAGAGGGACCTTTCCGCTCCCAAGAGCGTCGACGGAGGGACTTACCCTTGTCCTCTTTTGGACCGAGAAAAGGTCCAGCAGGCACGAGCCCTTCTCCTTTAGTGGAGAGGGACAGACAAAAGCTCCTTAAAGGAAGCGTGTAGGAAGAACCCAGAGGCGGGATAAATGCGCGGCCGAGGAAGATCTGACCACGCGCCTCCTCTTGAGGCGACCATCCGCTCGAGCTGATCCGCCCGAGCCCGCCGCCGCGGACACCGCCAACCGGGCCTCCTTGGACTTCACCGAGGGAACGCTTCCGGACGCCCAGCGTACAATCGGCAGCACGGCCTTCGAGGGACGAGGGCCGAGAAAGATGAGCACAGGTCGCAAGCCCGCGGGTCGTGCTCAAGGCCTATGCAGTAGACACACGTGGAGTGTGGATCCGTCCGAGACATCTTCTGCCCGCATGGGCATCTCCGAAATGGAGTCGATTTGTCCATCGCAGCCGCGAGGGATCGAAGACTGAAGTCTTTTTGCAAAATATTATTTTTAAATCCGCAAACGGAGAAATAGGAACCAGTCGCAAATGCAGAGCGTTAAGGAGGGAACCTGAGCTTCCAAGCGGTAAGGAAGATCTGGCGTCATGGGGCGGAGCCGAGAGTTATACCACCCGGGTGGGTGGGAGGAGCAAGCTTGAAGACCTTCCGGCAAGATTTAAAGCGGCAAGGATACTGCCAATGAGTGTGGATGAACAACATATCCATGTCCCTAGAACTGTAAGTGCCCCCGAGGAGCTCACAGCACAATCCCTTTCCACTTCCTTACAGTCAGCTCACTTTAATGTAGTGTCTTTTTTGACTACTTCCTTTCCCCGGTTTTAAATCGAAGATTGACACCAGGGTTCAGCCAACACGTTTTTTCTTAAATGAAACCTGGCATCGATCTGTGCCAAAAACCTATTTAAAATCAGGAAATAAACTTGTAAAAAGACGCTCTACTCAAGTGACTAAAGTGTGCCCCATGCTCTCCCTATACCGCCATCAAATAATGTCGGAGCACAGGGGCAGAGCCGACTATGAGGAACTGGAAAGGGATTTGGCAGCGAGCCCCTTGAGGGGCAAATTATGATCCTTCCCTTTCTTTAAGGATGACTTAAAAATATTTAGCGCCACAGGAGCTCCCATTCAGGTATGGGAGCTCCTGCTAAATCTTGTAAGCACCAAGAAAGGTGCTATTTAAAGGAAATGTGATACCTTCTGGAAAACCTCTGGAAAATTAAATAAAGTTCCAGATGCATTTCTATATGCCCTGTTTTATCTCCCTTATTCATGAAAACTAAGGAAATTTGTATAGAACAAGATCCACACCTTTGGGTTTCATCTGCTGCTGCTGTTTGTCTATACAATATGCCATAATCTCCTTGTGGCATCATAACCACTTGCATGGTAGCTGACTGGGAGTCATAAATAGAGAGTTATGACATCATGTGTAGACATGCACATATTGTATTCTCAAGCAGCTGTCCTTAGCTATAAAGAAAGAGAAAGATAATTACAGAAAATATATGAAATTCAAGCAGAAGTGTGTATAAATTTAATTTTTTGCAAGGTTTCCAGATATGTCACAAGCTTTTTAAAAATCACTCCAGAGTGTGATTTCTGTTAGGAGCAGAGTATGTGCAGCACCTTTACAGCCAACATTTCTCCTGGAACTATTGATCTTTTGGGTTGCATATTTCTTTTCCAAACTCATACACGACACACTAAAGCCCCAAATCCAAAGTAAAGCACCATGGGAGCAGTATCCAAATCCCACTTATTGTAAGCTGACAAGATTGCAGCAAGTCTACAGTTGCCAAAACAAGTTTTACTTTTGATCCATCATAGCTGAGAGTAACAACTCACACAGGACCATGGACTAATTTATTCTTGTGATCCAATTCATTAAACGTTTTTTTTTTCCCACACTATGGAAGGCAGGCTCAAGAAACCAGGATGTGCCCAGTCATAAAGATCTATTCCAATATGACCTACAAGCAACACCTTAGAAAAAAAAAATTACTACACAAGTCAACGTGACCCTCTTACTTCTCTGCTTGATTGAGGTCATAGTACATACACAGCCTGTCTTTGTACTTGAATCACACAGCCCTGTATATCTAGCTAGCAGTGAAACAGGAGATGTCAGATCATTATTATAGGGTAAAAGATAACTAGTTCTGAAACACTACAACCTCAGTCGTTACAAGACACACTAGCATAAGCAAGGTCTAAGTATCTACATGATACTAAGGCTACAGAAATTATAGTACAAACTGCTTCATAGTGACAAAGGACATTGATAAAAAAAATAAAAATAAAAAAAAAAAAACTCACAGGCCAGCTCTGTGGGCACCAGGCAGCAAAGGGCTGCTTGGGAGGGTGGCAACCCAGGATCATACTTTGAACATGGGATCTCTGGAGCAGACTGACATGAGGGGGGAGGATCAAGTCACCCAGATGCTTACCGCCTCCAAAAAGGAATGGTTCCTTATCCCATTGCAGGATGGCCCCTGGTGACCCTGCGGAGTAAATGCGGTAGGACTGTGTACTGGAATGAGTGTTGCTAAGGCATCTGACGGCAGAGTACCAGCCATATGGTACTTCTACTTGGTGACTCGTGGTTGTGGTGGGGAGGAAAACTGAACTCCATTGTTGGATTCGGTCCTCAGCAGGCTCAGTCAACCTGAAGGACACCACTGTGTGTGTGTGGGGGGGCCACAGGCTCACGGCACACCAGGAGGAGGTGGTTCAATGGTGAACCAGGAAGGGCAAGATAAGGAACTTGGGCAGGAGTGGGACTGCAGCAGTCAGGAGGTCCCAGGGTAAGAGCCTCTGTAGGAGTTACAAACAGTAAATCAAAACTATTTTTAAATGCCAGCATTCATATTTATTTTGATATACCATCTTTCTGTAACTCTACAGTGATTCACATACACACAAGCAAAACACTAAATATAAAATACAATAAACAAATAAAATATAATCAATAAATACAGAGAACAGATCAAACAACAGCATGCCCAGAGCTCAGGTGACAGGGCCTGGGAATTCCTGTGCAAAAAGTTACTTCTTGAACTTATGTTCTGAAGTGGCTCTCAGATGCTATGTCAGACAAAAGGAGGGATGGCTGCCAAAAACAGTGACCTTCTCCCCTCACAGAATTTAACATAGAGTTGGGGGACATCCAGCAGCCTCACTTCCCTGGAGCAAAGGGCTCTCCCAGGGCAGTGGGGGGCAGCAGGGTATATAAACCAGAATGGAAACCCAAGTTCAAAAATCATTCTCAGGCGGTCTGCTAGCACAGCAGTAGAACTACGGCTCATGATGCCAATGACCCAGGTTTAGGAACGAGCCTGGGAGTCGGAGGGCTGGCCGGGGGGGGGTTAGCTGCTGGCGCCCAAGAGACCCCTGGTGGAGGCAGAGAATCGAACAACTGGAGCTCACTTGATTGGAAGGCAGGGAACACAGCGGCATGTTGCCATTGACATCACTGCATGCCACACTACCTGGAGATGGAACACAGAACTCAGCTGGCCGCACGTATGCCACCGCCTCACTCCACGAGTCTCGCACTGTTGCTCCAGGGTGCTCCCTGGACACTGAGCTAGAGGACTGGCGGGGAAGGGTCACCCTCTGAAGGCTCTGCCTGGGGGTTAAACCAAGGAGGAATACAGGAAAGTAAGTCCCAGGGATGGGGTTGGGGCACAGGTCGAGCCAGCGTCTTGATTAGTTGGGAAGGAACAAAAGCATCCTAAAAAAAAAACAGATTCCCATTACAAGTCGCTCCATGTTTCATTAATACAGCACTTCTATTTTGTCTTCAGTGAGGCTGAACAACAGCGGCTGTGCCCCCGTTAAGCCCCTCATAAATGGGCTTTTAATATACAGTATATCTCTATCTATTTAAATCTCTTTTTTTTTGTGTGAACTCTCTTATCCTTCCTCCTGACACTGGCCCCTTAGACGTCTCTCCAGTGAGGTCGCACGGAGTGGCTGTATCCCACCCAGCCTGAGGTCCTCTTGATCTGGTCTTTTCTCCCAGGATCTCTTCTCGCTCTCTACTGACCACCCCCGGCTCTTAGCCCACCAAGGTATGACTGCCTTTAACTCCTCTGGTGCTCTATCTATAATCTAGAAGGGCAGCCGAGGAGTGGAGGAGACTCGGAGACCAACCAGGAGGGACCTGGCAGAGAGCATGGGGGCCATCCACTAGACCCACCTTCATCTGTCCGGATGCCAGGGATTTTCCTTGTTTCCCCAGGGGTGCAGACGTGCAAGGATATGCATGCGATGGGCCGCTCCCGCATCTGTGCATAAGGTGTCTGCCGACACCCCAACCCCTGGGCAGCTGCTGCTGCCCCAGTCTCCACTGGAGATGCTGGTTCTGCAGCAGGTGCTACCCATCCCCTCAGAGGAAGTAGCCCATTGGCACGATCCTTCTCCCCTGGTCAGCCCTCCAGTGACCCGAGATCACTGGTGTCACAAATGGTAGTGCTACCGCTGTGCGGTGGGCCAGCTATCTATTTACATCTATCTATCTATCTACAGTTACATAAATAGCAAACATTTCCATTGGCTCCCTCCCCATACAAAGTCCTTATAAAGACTATTGTTAATCTGTACAAAATAGCCATTCAAAGGACAGTTAAACATTAAATTTAGCCACAAGACTGCGGCTGCTTCACAGCTGCTGAGGTTGTTGCTGACTGTGCCTTGAACTGCCATGCAGAGTTGTTCTGGCAACTGCTCCAATGGGGTGGGATCGTGCAGTCAGTACTCAACATTCAATCACCTACAGCACCAGTACCTTTTAAAGAGCAACTCTCTATTACAATAAAAAGCTTTAAAACACTAGATGAACATCAATTATGTTTTAACCTGTTTTCTAGTTTTTTTTTTTTTTACTTCCCTCTGCTGTTACTCTACTAAATATTGTAGACAATGCAGCAATTATTTCACTGAGTATTTTAAAATGATCTGACTCTCCCCTGCTAACTACACAGTTGCTGTTTGTGACATCATAGTCTGCTGTCATGGTGAGCACTATGACGTCATAAAGGCACTGTGAGGTAAATAGGGTAGAGGCAAATGTTTTAAAATTTTTTATACAAATTTTTTAGATGGCCTACCTAGATGTGTTGCAAATCTTGGAAAGGAACATTGAAAATGAAAACGAAGCATTCTCTAGTAAACTGTAATAGCTGAAATATCTCATTTATGAAAGCCCATGCTGTAATGCAGAGATTGCTCTTTAATGCTCATCTGACCATGCACCAGATTGCTGCAGTTGCAAGACACGTGCTCCGCTCAACTTCTTGGCTTGGTAAGTGGGGAAATTCAAGGGAAGAAGAACACAGGTTACTCTCCTGTAACAGTAGTTCTAGGAGTGGTATATGATGTTCATCCACATTTTCTGGCATTGTCCTTTCCCCATTAAATCTTGCCAGAAGTCTTCAAGCTGGGTCCTCCCACCCACCCGGGTGGTAAAACCCTCGACTCCGCCCCATCACGCCAGATCTTTCCCGCTGGAAGCAGAGGTTGTGCGCCTGAGCCTGGGGAGTTCAGGTGGGTCTGTGTGGATGAACATCATTTACCACTCCTAGAACTACTGTCACAGGTGAGTAAATGAAAATTGCGTACCTACCGTAATTATGATCTTTCTGTGCATCTTCACCATTCATCACAATCGGGTTACTGGCCGGAGGTCATGACCCCACGAGCTCTTTTTTTTGGATGGTCTGAGTCGATGCAGCATCGGCGCCACCCTCGAGGCCGATGCACTGCATGGCGCTCATGGTTCGCCATTATGTGCAGTCGACTCTGCCCTCCACCCAGTTCTGAGTCGCTGGAGAGGTGAGGAAAAGGGATGGGCGGTGGGACAAGGAAGTCCAAGGGACAAACAAAGGAAAAGATATATAAACCAAAAGGAGAAATAAGCGACTAAGAGGACAGAAGAAGAAAACTAAGTGGATTGGGTAGGGGCCCCAATCTCTGGAAATAAGCAAAAGGGAGAGGAGGAATTTAATGCAAGTTTGAGAGGGGAGAAGAGTAGCAACCATACCCTGAACCTTGACTTGTCTCCAGATTGTATAGGAACTGCAAGTAGTGAGCGAAAAGGCTTAATGACAGAATTCAAGGCACGGAATGTTTGGCAATAACTCAAAGGCAGAAAACAGTTATTCTGGAAGAAAGATAGGACACAGGGATTCTCCCAACCCCCCCAGGAAAGGATTTTTGGTGTAAGAAAAATTATTTTTTTTCCAATAAGGAAGGATATGTCCAACGGACAAAGAAAATTAAGGATTGACGGGAGCAAATGAAGAGTAGAGAATGTAGGGCAACTGTCAACTCCCACCCCACAGGGGTGGAGCCAAAGCACTGGAGAAGAAATGCCCCCCACGCTGACCACTCTCCCCTTAGAAATATAATCCCCTATGTGCCCCTGTTTATCCCACTCCTGACAAGGAAAGCAGGGGGGCAAGGGAGGGCACAGAGAGGGAGGGGGACCCAGAGATTGAGGCCCCAGGAGGATGGCGGGCAGGATTGTGACCTCACACGATGGTCACAGATACCTTTGAGTTTCCTAGCTCGAATAGAAACTATTAAACAAAACATATTTCTCCGGATTTTGTTCTATCTGAAAACACCCCATTATTTCCAACACAGACTTATTTTCAAGCTTGGAATAGGTTGATCTCTACGCTTTATATGGCAGGAAACCTCTCAGGATTCGATCTCTATTACAGTTATCAAAAGACAGAAGTGGGTTAAATTACCAAATCTCCTGAATTATGCCCAAGCTTCTAAATTAAAGATCTTACTCTCCTGAATGAACCCCAATTATATTATACCCTGGAAGTAGTTTGAGATGACTTGGAATGGCATAGAAGACCTGATGGGCTGTCTCTTTGGACACCCTCCTGGTTGCATGCCTTTCTCTAGATTCCCACAATATACTACAGAGGTGTTTAAGCAGTGGCTGACTGTACTTAATAAAGGTTGTAGCCCATGGAGGCACTTTTTCTGAGATCCCTTGCGGTGAACAGTGCCCTTCCACCCAATTCTTTGGATAGATCCTTAAAGGGGCACTGTTAGCTTTGCCCCTTCGTTTTATGATTAAAACAAGCAGTGTGCCTCTTGGCACCCATCTATCATAAATGCACCCCAGAATGCCCCTACATGTGCAAATTTACAACCTTTTGGCTGGTTTTTAAGATATTTGAAAGAACATGCTTACACTCAGGTCGAGTAAAACTTACCGCATCCCAGAAGCACAATGTGGTCGAGAACACGCCTCTGGCACGAGCGGTGTCCAAAACAGTGATTGTTTTGATAACGACCCCGAGACAGAATAATAACCCTGCTCCGTGTGTACAGAAAGAAGACATTGCTGGTATCTCCATTGAAAACTGAGTGCTCTACAGTGCACAATTTGTAATTTCTAGGGTTGCTGAAATTACGTGCATGTGCTTCAGAGGAAGGAAGAAGAGATCCCGTGTATCGCAGAGCGTGCTTCTGAAGCGCAGGTGCTAGATTTTGGCAACTCTTAGAAATCACAAATTGTGCACTATACACAACTGGTTTTCCAATGGAGATACCAGCAATGTCTCCTCTTCTACAGCGGGCTGAAGTATTATTCTTCGCAGAATAGTTATAAAAAATCACTGTTTTGGACACAGCTCATGCCAGAGGCGCGTTCTAGACCACACTGTGCTTCTGGGACGTGGTGAGTTTTACTCGACCAAAGTGTAAACATATTCTTTCAAAAATCTTAAAAACCAGCCAAAAGGCTGTACGTTTGCACCTGTAGGGGAGTGCCAAGAGGCACGCTGCTCGTTTTAATCATAAAACGAAGAGGAAAAGCTGACAGTGCCCCTTTAACCGGTGGTATAAATATAATATCAAACATATTTTTTAATTATTAGGCCCACAGGGCCTTTATTCATTTATCCAGCTCCAGGCTCAGTATAAAATACCCCAGGGCTTCATTCAAAGTATTTGCAGCTAAAATCTTATTTGCGGCCAATGGAGGAAGCACTGGCAGCAGTGGCTGAAACCCCCCACTAATAATAAAATTACTTCTATCACAGAGACAAGGTACCACTCTAGACCACGGTATCAGTCTGGCCTACCTTGCTTTGGGAGAGAAACCAGAAGACTCTACTGAGTTGATTATAACCCGTTGGTCCTTGGAATTGGGGACTGACCTACCGGTTACTAACTGGAAGATGGCCTCCCCACTTATGCTTAAGGCCTCGGGATCCCCATATTGGAAAGAGTTTGCATGGAAATTACGATGTCTATTTTTCCACACTCTTGCAGTGGTAGCTAGTTTTACAGGCAGAGCTGTAGGAAGGCATTTTGGTGCCCTGGGCAAAAGACAAATTTTGCGCCTCCCCCTCAGAAAAGAGCTGGGGTCTGTGGGCTGCAAGGCCCCCAGAAGCTCTGTGGGGTTTACATACTCTTTGGTGGGTTTGGGGGCTTTTCTGAAGAAAAACATACTTTTAATACAGAAAAGTAAAATCTTAAAAAATACAATCTTTGAGCATGAGCAGACAGAGACAATATTTAAGAAATGTGTAAACAAAGGGAAAACTAAAACTGAATTCTCTTCTCAAGCCTTGGCCCTGCCTATCTCCTCCTTCCTAGATACCCAGATCCAGTATTGCAACACCTTTCCTCCGGCTTATTCCAACCTCACTCGTTCTCCACATTTGTTATGCCGTATTGTTCCTTCCATGTTTTTTAGCAGTTTAGTAGGAGTATTTGTTGTCTGTATCTGCACAGCATCTCCCTCTGCTGATTTAAAGCTGCCTAATTTTTTAAATAATTCTTTAAACTTGCTCCCTGGTATCCTAATGCCCTCCTCAGAGGGTTGAGGGCCTTCAGCTTGAATAGCTTTCAATCCACTCAAGAGTGGCTCCAGTATCCCAGGCACCCCATCCCTCCTGCCTATACCACTCCATCAGCCATGAGCTGAAGTGAGCAACTGGATGAACCCTCTTCTAGTTCTCCCTTCTGCTCAAACTGGCAGAAAAAACTCAGAAGTCAGTGAGGCAGCTGCCAGCTTGGATGTCCCCCACAAAATTTCTAAAGCTATTCTTAACCTCTTCTAGGAGTCTGCAAACCAGGTTATCGGTGCCTAGTAGGACTGCTTTCCACTTCTATTGATAATTCTTTCTACCCTGTTTACATCCCATCCAACCAAAGCCTCAAAAGGCACCTAACCTTCCTGTCCCCTGCTTCTCTGCACCCACTAGCCCCTCTGTCCTCTTTATGATGGAATCACCTATCACAAGCTCTTTCCTAGTACTGTCTTGCCTCTTGGACTCCGATTGCGTGTAAGATGTACTCTGTACTCTGTGTCAGTGTGGCTCAGTTGGTAGCACATCTGCCTCTGGACCAGAAGGTCGTGGGTTCTCTTCCCACACCGGGAATGGACTTGCACCTAAAAATCGCTGGCATCCGAGTGCAGTATTGAGGGATGCTGTACTGCTGGGGTGTGCTGTACTTCAGATGAGATGTTAAACCGAGGTCCCTTCTGCCCATCCTGGTGTTGTCCTAGTGGGTGTCCAGGTGGAAGTAAAAGAACCCAGGGCACTCTTCGCAAAGAGTAGGGAACATTCCTGGTGTCCTGGCCAACATTCCCCTTCCCATAAACTGGTTCATGCAATTATCCAGGCTGTGTGTGGGTGATGATGTGCGATATGGCCGCCACCACACATTCAGTCACTTCACTACCAGTCTAGCATTGCTTGTAAAGCGCTTTGGATGTATGAAAAGCGCTATATAAATGCTGATTCTTCTTCTTAAGCACAGACCTGATCTCTTGCATACCTGCAGGGTACAGCCTTTTCACTTGGGGGATTAGACAAACCAAACTGCACATGAGGGGTGAATCTGTTTGCTGTTGCCACCTCAGGGTCTCAGTCTGTATAGAACCTTCTTCTCCCATCGCCCCTACCTACAGTAGGTGTGGCACGGTGTGCAGTGGAAAGGAGTAGTGGCTGCTTGCACCAGTGTTTGCTGGGACTCACTGTAAAAAGGTTAGGTTCATCCTTTACTGCACCCAGCTCCACAGTGAGTGCTGCAAACCTGCTGCACACAAGCAACATCACTACCTCCAGAGGACTTTTCCTGAAGATGACTGCACTACAGGTGCTGCGGCCTGTGATGCCTCCTTCCTACCCTGTACCCCCATAACTCTCCACATCCTCTTGAATGACTTCCCTATGCCCCTGCTTTACCTATTGACATAGGGTCCCCATCCCTAGTGCTTCACTAGCGCTGCTGAAGTTGTTTCATGGGCAGAGACCCTTTCATCAGGGGTATCCCAGACAGGATTTCTCTAGCAGTCACTTAAAAACTCATAATCTTCACCCACTCTACCACTATTCTGGATATCTCCTTACCCTCCTTTGATCCCACCCTGTCCCTCAGATTATTTTGTTTGCTGGCACCAGCACACAGAAATCCCAGTTTCAGTCCCTTCCTGCATTCCCACAGGATGCCCAAGCATGTATAGCAAAGTTCCTTTAGTAAGAGGACCCCGTGTCTCACTTGTGCCCCTTGATCTTTTTTAAGCATAGTCCCCTTCAGACTCCCTGCAGATTAATTATTTTATTTTTAATACCACTAATACCACCCCAGACTGACACACATAAAGAAATAAGACTTGAGTTTCAACTGCTTTATTTTACTTTTTTTTCTGCTAATCCCCACACACACAGAATAATTTTTGTTTCTGTAAATACTGCTGCCTGCTGATTTTGTAGCAGGGTCTGGGTCAGACTCAGGAGGCGTGAGGCACCGGGCTTTTATTTTAAAGAATGCAGCCAGCCTAGGCCCCACCCAGCAGACTTGGTTACAAAGGCAGTGCAGCCAGCAGCACTGAGCAGCACAAACTAAGTAACTACTGCTGGGACACCCGGGTGGGATTAGGAAAGCAGCAAGTGTGGGCCGGGTAGCTGGCAGGGGCAGCCAGGCCAAGCAGCCTCCAGGCTTAATCGGGAGTTGGCAGGAGTCAGCCGAACAGGTGGGTGGGGCAGCTGGCAGGGACCTGGTACTGGAGAATCAAGAATCATTGAATCAATTTTTGCGAGGTGGAAGTCCAGGACCATGGATGTGGAGAACAAGACATTGTTTTCTATCTTGTAGAAATAAAAAATCATCTCGGGAGTCACCAAGAGGGGCAGGGGACTGGGACCCAGGGCCAGACCAGAAGGAATCTCACCTATGATCACTCAGCCTGCCTCAGAGGGAGGACGAATGAATCAGGGGATGGGGCGGGGATGAGGAAGAACAAGGCCGTTCCGGCCAGTCAGTTAGCACAAGGGTCCACTCCAAAAGCAAAGTAAAACGGACAAGTTATACACAGCAGCCAGCCCTGAGCCAAATTATCTAATCCTATATATCCTAGGCTAACCCTTTGCCGTCTTTGAACGGGAGACGAGCGGTGAAGTAGTTTTACTTTTTTTCCAACCCCCTCCCCGCAACAAACAGATCATCATCATTTATTTAATTAGATGGATTACGGACACTGAAGGAAGCTTTGTTCTTTTGTCTGCTACATGTTGCTACACAAAATCAATTTAAACACTTCACGCTCTCTCTGTCTCTCTCTCTCTCTACTACACTAGTCGCTTCCTCTCTCTCTCTCTCCTTTGCTCCAGCTCTCCTCTAACCGCCTCTGCTCAACTTCTCTGCCACTCTAACAATGCTCTGGAGTCTGCTGCTTACGTTACCTTATGTACTTCACTTGGCGCCAGCCTGCCCCCACGGACAAACAGTCTGCTCTGTATACCACATGATTCTTCTTCTTGCTGCAGCAAAATATTATGTGACCACCTCCCCCAACTTGCTGGTCCGCGAAAGCGCCCTGCTGGCAGCAAATAGTAATTACCTAAAGGACGTAAAAAAAAAAAAAAAAATTAAAGTTGCAGTGCTCACTTTTTCAAGTTAATAATAGAGTGAGCTTGGGTTCAAATCGTCCCTAGGATGCTTGCGCCTGGGCTGCTGCCCCACCCGCCCACCCTTTCCCACGGTACTTGCTTACAGGCAATCCTGAAGGAAAGTGCTGGAGGGGATGTGGAGCAGACTCATATTTTGGAATTGCAGTATGCTGGGTCCTTATTGGGGGGAGGTAGTGCAGGAGCTGGTGACAATAAATGAAAACTCAGGTCTTTTTACCTCTGGGTATATACTGACAGCTACTACCCCATTTGGTCTAAAAGTTGAGAAGAATGTATACCTGAAAACTACACTGCTAATATTGGCAGCAAAAAAGGTAATAACCAGACTATGGGGAGCGACTAGGCTGCCAACTAAGGAGGTAGCTAAACTTGACAAGAGAGGTATATAGGATGGAGAGGATGGCGGCCAGAGTCAGGGATAGAGTGGAGTTATTTGATACAAAATGGAGAAATTGGATTATGTATCAGTTAAGCACTTATTCGACTTCGTTCCTAAGCTAATCAAATCAATACTGGAGAAATGTTAAAGCGAGACTTTTCTAGTTCATGTGATTAATTAGTCCTGATGCTGGGTGAGAGTTTTTTTTTTTAAAGTCCAATGTATCATTATATAAACTGAGCGAATATCTCTATATAAAATGTCTTGTATAATGCAAAATGTCCTCGTGCCTAATAAAAAATATTATAAAAAAAACAAACAAGAAATAGCAATAAACAAGTAAAACAGAAGATAATGGATGGTTGACATAGTGTATGCACAGGATAAGTAGTACATTAGCTAGGTAACAACTAGTCAGACTAGACTGAAGTTGCAAAGGTAGCGTCCAGCAGACACATACAATATTTTATTTATTTATTTATTTATTTTGCTTTTGTTGACCGGGTAAGTGCACTAGCCATAAAAATACAGGTTACTCACCTGTAATAGGAGTTCTTGAAATGGTATTTCAAACAACATGAAGTCTTGCTGTATTCTGACAGTAGCAGTGAATCCCAACCTTCGAACTGCCCCGGAGATGAAAGAGTTAACTTTCCATGCCAGGCATGGAATGCTGAGCTCGAGCTCGGTTGAGACTCTGTTTGTTGCTGTTTGAACTCAAACCGTCAGATTCTTTACTCCGCCTCACTGAACAGTCGCTCCAGAGATTTCTCCTTCTGCTCGGTTCAATTTGTCGGTTAAAGTACCGTTTTTCTCGGTTTTCGACCGAATTTAAACCGCAACCTGTCAGTTCAGTCTCTGTCTGTGGTATTTGTGAGTACTAGATAGGTTATATATTAATTCTATTCTGTGTGGAACTTGTAAACGGTTCATCGGTTCGGTTTGAACCGATCAAGTTGTTAGCAAATCTTAAATTGTGCTTTCAGAGTGTGGTTACCTGTTCTTATCGGTTTCAAAAAAAAACAGATTTTATTACGGTTTTTTCCACGACCCGTGACACGGTCAGGAACCGATAGGAGGGTCTTGCCTGGCGGATTGCCATTAAAAGGGTAAGTTTGGTTAGGACTGGCACAATGTCTGAGAAACCCAAAAGAAAAACCGGGCCCACTGGGTTTCAACACTGTAGTGTGTGTGGGGAAGTCTTTGCCAAGGCTGACCCCCACACCACCTGTGTTTATTGTCTGGGGTTTGACCACCTCAATGCAGACTGCCAGATTTGTAGAAATTTTCCTGCAGTTACCCAAGAAAAGAAAGTTGGTAGGCTCAGGGAAAGGGAGGACAAAAAGTCCGCTGAACCGGATGGCCAGCCGGTTCGGTTCAAACCCGAACCAGAAGGGTACCCTCTGACCAGGCGGGAACTAACGGACAAAAGGAGATCCGATTCTGAGGGGTTGGCTCCAGCAAAGAGAACTAGAAAGGAAAAATCAGCTGGTGTGGAGCCAAAACTTTCCTCTCCAACCCGCTGAAGAAATAGCCAAAGCAATCAAAAATTGACCCAGTCGCTTTCCTGGTTCCGACTGGACAGCAGCATACAGAAGCGCTCGGTTCGGTCGGTTCCACATTCAAGATTATGATTTAGAGTTATTATGAACCGGAGGAGGAGGAAGAGGAGTATGAGGAAAGTGAATGTAGATTTGAAAGTCTGGATGTGCCCATTGACCGGACATCTCCCAGACAGACCTTCAGGAGTGTCTCTTCCTAGGCTTTCTGAGTCCCCTCTCATTTCATGTTTTATAAAAAGTGGATGAAACCCTCCAGCTTCTTATGGAAGAAGCTGTGGATGACCAAGAGGCCTGACTTTGTGGAAATGATGGATATCCCAGAGTCTAGGAGACTGTCTATTCCCTTGCACAAATCTTTGGGAAACAGACATTTAAAATTTTAAAGACTCCTAATACTATACCTCCTGTGGATAAGAGAATGGACAAGAGGTATGCACTGTCAGGCTCAGATACGGAGTTCCTTACACAACAATGCAGCCATGTTGGGGTAGTGCAGGCTGCAGCCTGTGACAAGGCAAATATTCCCTTGGCTTCACACCCCCCAGACAAGGACTCCAGGAGGATTGATGCCATGGCAAAGAAACATTACATGGCAGCATCCTTGGGACTCAGGCCAATTATATGGCTTATGTTGCTAGATATCAGAAATCCAGATGGGACACTGTCATGGCTTTAGCAAAACAGGTACCTGGCCAGCTTGCCAAGGAGCTGGAGCAGGTGGCTGCTGATGGTACTGAGGCATCCAAGGTGCAATTCCACGCTGCAGTGGACTCAAATGATGTGTCATCAAGAGTCATGGCTACATCTGTGGCACTTCGCAGGATGGCTTGGCTCAGATGTACTAGCCTGTCACAGGATACCCAGACTAAGGCCATGGATTTTCCTGCTGTTGGTAATTTTTTGTTTGGGGAACAGACAGAGCATTACATGAAGAAAATGGACAAGTATAGGACCACCTACAGGAATGCCCAGGCCAGGGAAAGGCAGGCCACTCCTCAAAGGCAGCATCCCAGGGGCAGGGGCAGGCCCTTTCATAGGCCTTTCTACCAAGCCCAGGCCTCCTCTTCTGCTTACACTCAGAGGGGGTTCTTTAGAGGGAGAGGCAGAAGGGGTACCAGCAGACCTGTTTCCACCCCTCAGCCAAAACCCTCTGCCAAACAGGCACCCTGATGGGTTTGCCAGGGCCGATTCTCCACCACCTGTAGGGGGCAGGCTGGCTTACTTTGTCCAGGACTGGAAGTCTCTAACATTAGACAAGTGAGTCCTGGAACTAGTAAGCCAGGGACTGGTTCTCAGCTTCAAAAGATTTCCAAAGCTGAGAACCAGATCCTTTCCACCTGCAAACCCCTCAGAGGCACTTGCCCTAGAGGCAGAGGTATCTTCCCTCCTAGCTCTCAGAGCTGTGGAAAGGGTTCCACCCCTACATCAGGGCAAAGGGTTGTACTCCAGGTACTTCCTTACCCCAAGAAAGACAGGAGAATAGCGGCCCATCCTGGATCTCAGATACTTAAACAAGCACCTTTTAAAACCAAAATTAAAATGGTGACTCTGGGAATAATTCTACCCTCTCTAAGGCCAGGGGACTGGCTAGTGTCCCTGGACCTCAAGGATGCCTACTTCCATATTCTCATCAGAAGCTCCCCCAGAAAGTACCTCAGGTTCGAGCTGCCCTCAGGCCATTATCAGTTCAGAGCAATGTCCTTTGGTCTGACCTCTGCTCAAGGTATTCACAAAATGCCTGGCAGTAGTAGTTGCTTCTCTAAGAAGGCAAAGGATTGCCATCTTCCCTTACCTGGACGACTGGCTTATAGTAGCCAGTCCCCAGACCAAGTCAAGTTACACTTACAGATAACTCAGTAACTGCTCACCTCTTTGGGTTTCCTTCAGATCTTTCAAAGTCAGTTCTAGAGCCTGTGCAGCTCCTCACCTTCATAGGTGCAGAGCTAGACACAGAAAAGGCCAGAGCTTTCCTTCCCCTGGACAGGGCAAGGACCCTTATCTCTCTGGCCTCCTCATTCACCCTGCAGGTATCTCAACCAGCAAGGCATTTTCCACAGCTCCTGGGGTACATGGCTACTTCCACAGCAGTGGTGCAGGAAGCAAGATTTCAGATGAAGGACATTCAGTTCCATTTGAGAGCCTTTTGGTCTCAAAGGAAGGACCCTCTGACCAAACTGATCCCAGTGACTCGAACCCTGATCCAGGCCCTACAGTGGTGGCAGGATCAGAACAGTCTGAGACAAGGAGTCCCTTTGTCACTCAGTCTCACTCTTTAATCCTTACTACAGATGCCTCCTCTTGGTGGGGGCTCACTTGGGCGACCTGACCACCCAGGGGTTGTGGTCCCTCAGGAATCTCTGCTTCACATCAATCTGTTGGAACTCAGAGCAGTGTTTCTAGCACTTCAAGCCTTTTCAAGTCTGTTCAGAACAAAGTTATCCAGGCCAGAACAGACAATACCACCACAATGTGGTACATCAACAAACAAGGAGGCACTCGGTCTACGGCCTTGTGCACAGAAGCAATGAAGTTGTGGTCTCTGGCTTATTCCTGAACACCTCCCACAGCATTTCACCTTCCAGGCAAGGACAACGTCCTGGCAGATGCTCTCAGCAGGATATCCCAGGGCCATCACGAATGGTCACTGGATCCCCTGGTCTTAGGGGTGATATTTTCCAGATGGAGCACCCCACGGATAGATCTTTTTGCAGCCCCAGACAATCGCCAACTTCCCCTTTTTTGCTGCAGGTCCCCAGTGTTGGGCTCAGTCCCCCTGGATGCCTTAGTTCTCAGTTGGGAAGGGAAGTTCCTGTATGCTTTCCCCTTCCTCTCCTGTTCAAAGTGCTAGTCAAAATCAGATCTCAACCCCTGCAAGGTGATTCTGATTGCTCCAGACTGGGCCAGACAGCCTTGGTATCCACTCCTACTGTCCTTAGCAGTCCATCTTCCCCTGTGTCTTCCCAGGAATCACAACCTGTTAACCTGTGCTCAGGGGAGGGTTTGGTACCCGAACCTCAAATCTCTCAATCTCAAGGCCTGGCTCTTGAAGAGTTAAGAGTTTGCTGATTTACACCTCTCCCAAGGCGTAATGGACATTCTGAAGGCTTCTAGGAAACCTTCCACCAGGGCTAATTATAATTCCAAGTGGAAAAGATTTTCCATATGGTGCTCTGGAAAGCGTACTTCCCCAGAGTCTGCTGATCTGCCCACAGTCCTTGATTACATGGTCCATTTAAATAGCTTGGGACTTAGACCAGCTACACTGAAGGTGCATCTGGCAGCTGTTTCTGCTTTTATCTCAGCAGGTAAGCCCTCTTCTCTTTCAGCTCACCCTGTATTCTCCAAGTTTTTCAGGGATTGCTTCACCAACCCTCCGTTCAGGGACCCTGCCTTGCTTGGGACCTTAATGTTTGCATTGCTCAGCTTATGCAACCCCTTTGAGCCTTTGTCTTCAGCAGAGCTTAAGTACTTGACTTGGAAAACTGTGTTTCTGGTAGCCCTCACCTCTGCCAGACGCATAAGTGAGTTACAAGCTTTGTCAGTGGAGCCTGATTTTATCTCCTTTCATAGAGATAAGGTGGTCCTCAGGACTAACAGGAAGTTTTGCCTAAGGTGGTTTCAGATTTCCACCTTAATCAATCTATGTCTCTTCCTGTGTATTTCACTGACCATTCCTCCTCTGGCAGAGAGGCTCCACAGTTTAGATGTGAAAAGAGCCCTTAGCTACTACATAGAGCGTACCAAGGGTCAAGGTTTGACTCCCTCAACTGTTCCTCACTTATGGTGAGGTTGGTAAAACCTGCCACTAAAAGATCCATTGCCAGGTGGATTGTCTCTTGTATCCAATTTTGTTATGAAAAACTGGGTAAGGTTCCACCCTCAGGCCTGAGGGCTCACTCTACCAGGGGTACAGCTGCTTCCCTGGCTGCTGCCAGAGATATCCCTATTCTAGAGATCTGTCAAGCAGCTACCTGGAAAACAGTTCACACTTTTACCAAGCATTACTCCCTGGATATCCAAGCTAGGACTGATGCTCGGTTTGGCACAGCTGTGCTTCAGAGCCTATTTCCTAAGTAGGTTCTGTCCCTCCTCCATGGAGGTACTGCTTGGTAGTCTGCTACTGTCAGAATACAGCAAGACTTCATGTTGTTTGAAGAAAAAATTACTCACCTTAGTAATGTTGTTTCTTCTAATGGAGTCTTGCTGTATTCTGACCTCCCCCCCGCCTGCCCCTCTCAGAACCTCTGTTTTGGGATGTAAGTGGGCAGTGGCAGTGTTGGCACTCAGTAGATGCCCACCTTGTTGATTTCACCCCTTTTCTTGGGCGAACTGGTGTTGTGTTTTTCATTTTATGGGTCTCCTGACTTGAGTCTTTGTTTTAGGACCAAAAAATGTGTTTTTATGTTTAGTAGCCAGTTAGCTAGTGTAGGATTACAGCTTCCACACAGGGCCTTAGTGAGTTTGCTCGTAAAGATCTGATGGTTTGAGTTCAAACAGCAACAGACAGAGTCTCAACCAAGCTCGAGCTCAGCGTTCCATGCCTGGCATGGAAAGTTAACTCTTTCATCTCCGGGGCAGTTTGAAGGTTGGGACTCACTGCTATTGTCAGAATACAGCAAGACCCCATTAGAAGAAACAACATTACTAAGGTGAGTAATTTTTTCATGTTGTTCATCCACACTGTCTGGCAGGTTCCTTGCCACTTTAAATCTTGCCGGAAGGTCTTCAAGCTGGCTCCTCCCACCCACCCAGGTGGTAAAACTCTCGGCTCCGCCCCATGACGCCAGATCTAGCCCGCTGGAAGCCAGGTTGTGCGTCAAAGCCAGGGAGGTCGGGTGGGTTGTGTGGATGAACAACATATACCATTCCTAGAACTCCTGTTACAGGTGAGTAACCTGTATTTCTAGGGACATGGATATGTTGTTCATCCACACTGTCTGGCAGACTCCTAGCAGTTCTCTGGGAGGAGGGAGGCAAGGTGCACACCCCCTACTTAGGGAATAAAGACTGGAGAACTGAGGCCCCAAAACCAGCATCCCGGCGTGACTCAAGGTCGATGTGGTAATGGGTGATGAAGGTATGTGCTGACTTCCAGGTAGCAGCCCTGCAGATTTCCTGGATAGGGACGTCCCTGGAAGCAGCTACCGATGCAGCGGTATGGCGGGTAGAATGAGCTCTTATCCCTCTGGGAGGCTCCATGCCCACCAACCTATAGCAGAGATCTATGCAGAGGTGATCCACCTGCCTATCATCCGATTGGCTGCAGGTCTACCAGGTGCAGCTTCAGCGTAGGTGACAAACAGCTGGCGAACCTCTCCCCGAACTTCAGCCGTCCGCTCCTTATAATAAGTGAGTGCTCTTCTAGGGTCCAAAGTATGGAGCCTATATTCGGCCTCCGAGGTGTGATTGGGGTAGAACACCGGCAGAGTCAACACCTGGTTAAGGTGAAACTCCGACACCACCTTCAGAAGGAATTTCGGGTGGGGGCGCAGGACAACTCTGTCCTGTGGAAGGCCAGATAAGGAGACTCGATGGAAAGCGCCTGGAGCTCTCCATCCTTCTGGCTGACGTGATAGCCACCAAGAAGAAGGTCTACCACGACAGGTGAGAGATGTCACACCTGTGCATCAGTTCGAATGGCTTGCCCATGAGCTTAGCCAATACCAGCAGTAGATCCACGGAGGTGGAGGTTCTCACACCAGAGGGATATGTGATCATAGCCTTTGAAACAGCGCCCGACCACCTTCTCCTGCGCCACTGACTGCTTCCGGCCCGCACCGGTAAGCAGAGATATGGCTAACAGGTGCACCTTAAGGGTCGTCGACGGAAACACTAGCTGAGAAAGGGACCACAGGTAGTCCAGAATGCTTGCCAAGGAACAGGAGGAAGGATCCAGGCCCTTGCCCTGACACCAAATGGAAAATCTCTTCCATTTGAAGGCGTAGCATTTCCTGGTCGGCTCCTTACGGGACACCTCAACGACGTTGAGGACCTCGTCGGAAAGACCCAAGGCCTGGAACTCTAGCCACTCAGGAACCAGGCCGTCAGGTGCAGAGATTGAAGGTCCGGATGGAATACCTTCCCCTGATTGAGGGGCCCTACTGAGATCAGGTCCGGGCGGGCTGGAAGCTGCCTTGGGAGCCTGGAGCTGAGACTGAGGAGATCTGGATACCAGAACTGACGGGGCCAGTCTGGGGCTACCAGAAACACCTGTGCCTTGTCCCTCCTCGCCTTGAGAAGCACCTTGTGGATCAAGGGAAACGGGGGAAAGGCGTAGAAGAGGCCCGGGGTCCACGGCCTCAAAAAGGCACCCCCCTGCAGCGAGCCCTGCTGAGGGGGGTGGGCATGAAGCAGTCTCAGCTCTCGCATTCTCCTGGAGGCAACAGGTCCACCTGAGGCATGCCCCAGTGGGAGAAGAGATCTTGTACTACCTCTGGCAGGAGAGACCACTTGTGAGACACAGCCCCTATCCGGCTTAGGGCATCGGCCAGGTGTTGGAGGCTCCTGCAGCGTGAATGGCAAGGAGATCCGCCTCCAGGCAGCGCAGAGACCAAATGCAGAAGCTTCCCTGCACAGAGGCATGGGCGCATCCCGCCCTGGCGGTTTAGGTAGTACATGGTCGTGGTACTGTCCATCTGGACCTGAATCACTTGACCCCGTAGAAATGGAGCGAAGGCGGTGAGGGCTAGACGAACTGCTCAAAGCTCCAGCAGGTTGATGTGGCATTGGGACTCCCTAGGGGACCAGAGGCCGTGCGCTCTGTGCTCCCTCAGATGGGCACCCCAACCCATCAGAGAGGCATCGGTCGATAGAGAGACCGTCGTCGGGGCAGACAAACGGGATGCCCTCCTGCAGATGTGCTGGAACGGTCGACCACTGGAGAGCTGCCCACATCCCCTGGGTCACTGTCACTAGCTGATCCAACGGATCGAGCACTGTGACCACTGGCTGGCCAGTCCCATTGAAGGGGCGCATGTACCAGCAGGCCCAATGGACCATGCTGGTGCAGGCCGCCATGAGGCCCAGGAGGTGCAGGAGTCCCGGCAGGGTGCGTTGCCCAACCTGAAATGATTGGGCAAAGGAGGAAAGAACCTCGGCCCTGTCCGCGGGAGCCATGCTCTGGCTCGAAGAGTCGAGCTCTGCCCGATGAAATGTATCACCTGCTTTGGCACGAGTTCGACTTGGCCTCGTTGATGAGGAGGCCAATCTGAGAGCAAACCTGGAGGCCAGATTTCTGGACCTTCACCTCTGCTCTGGAGGGGCTGCAATCAGCCAGTCGTCCAGGTAGGGTACACCCGGACCCTTCGGCACTGCAGGAATGCTGTCACCACTGCCATGCATTTGGTGAAGACCCTGGGAGCTAGGGAGAGGCCGAAGGGCATGTCCCGGAACTCGTAAAGGGATCCCTCCGCTCTGAAGCAGAGGAATCTCTGATGAGACAAGCAGTTGGGATGTGAAAGAACGCATCCTGGAGGTCAGGGAACAGAACCACACGCCTCGTCCCAAGGATGGGATTATCTGAGTCAGCATGACCATACTGAAAGTCCGAGACCTTAGGGACCTGTTCAGGTCGTGCAGGTCGAGAATGGGGCACCAGCCCCCGTCCGTTTTGGGACCAGAAAATACCTGGACACAAACCCCGGGTCTGGAGGAGGATCCCCACCTTCCTGATCACCTCTTTTCGAGGAGCAGGGCAATATCGGCTTGGCGGGCCGACAGCAGGCTGCAGACCCCGTGACCCCGAGGGCGACGTGCTCAAAAGGGTGGGGTCTGCTCGAACTCAGGAGGCAGGCCCTTCTTACCACCTCAACACCCAGCCGGTCCGTGGGTGATAGCGGACCAGGCGGAAAGGAAGTGGCGGAGCCGTCCCCCATGAGGGGAACCCAGGGGGGAGTGACAGGGCTGGGGGCGAGACCCCTCAACCCGTCACTGGGCAGGCTTGGAGAAGGGACCGGCCGAGGGACCTCCTGAGCCTTTACCTCCCTGCTTCCTGTTGGAGGAAGCCGCGGGCTTGGGTTTGGGATGCCAAGCGCAAGCCTGCTAGCCCTGGTGCTGTTGGGGTGGATGTGCCGCAGGCGCAGAAGGATGAAAGGGCTTGTGCTGCTGCTGTCGGCGGCCTTTGTCCTTCTGGGCGGAGGTGACCGAGTCCACAGTGGCATTGGACTTTTCGATCCGCTAGAGGTGGTCTTCCACTCCAAGGCCGAAGAGGTCGGTCCCCAAGAAGGGGACGTCTGCCAACTTGTGCTGGGTATCCGCCGTGAAGGTGGATATCCTCAGCCATGCTCTGCGGCGCATGGCCATCGCAGCCGCAACCGATCTGGCACAGGAGTCCCTTTGTCCAGAGCTGTTTGGAGCTGCTGCTTCACCACCGCTCACTCCTGGTCCCGACCTGCTGGACCGTGGTCTGCAGGTCGGCTGGGAGATGAGGGATCACCTCATCCAGGAGCCCATGAGGGCGTGGAGAAGTGTCCCATCAGCAGCGCCGAGCTGGCCTGGCAGAGGCCAAGGGAGGACATGGCGTACCTGCGCCTAGCGTGATCCAGCTTTTTGGACTCCTTGTCAGGGGCTTGTCCACGTCCCTAGCGTTCCAGAGCAGCCAGAAAAGCGCTTTCGTTGACCAACCCCTCGGCGGAAGGTGCTCCAACCCAGGCAAAGAGCGGTAGGGACCGCATACTTCCTGGCCATCCTGGCCGAGGCGCAGGGACAGGAAGCAGGCCGCGCCAGAGCTCCAAGCTGGGCAGACAATGGCCTCAGCCACGGAAGGCCTTGTGGGCGAGTCCCCATGGTCCAGTATCTCTGCCAGGATACTTGGCCCGTTGGATCTGGCTCGAGCTGCATCCGGTGCACTCCGAGATGAGCTGAAGCAGACCCATGAAGGACGATGGGCTTTGGTCAGTGACTGGCCCCGGAGGACTCCAGGTCAACTGGCCTGGAGAACAGGAGGAGTCATCGTCGGACTCTGAGGTCAGCGAAGAGGTTGCCTAGGGCCTAAGCCACCCTCCACCTGCCGAGGGACAGTGCGGCAGTGAAGGGAACCGACAACCTGTGGGGCAAGCCTTGACCCGACTGAGAGTCCTAGGTTAGCGCGCCCCCGATTTCGGTTGTGGAGGCGAAGGTTCCACCACAATCGGTGGGGCAGCAGGTTTCAGCCGAACAACCGGCCCAGGCTTGGGCATCTTGACTGCAGCGAGAGGCTGTTTCGGCCGTTCGGGTGACAGCCACTTGATGGCCGGGGAAGGCGTCGGTGTTGACTTGCTCCCGGACAAAAGTAACTGCTGCCACATCAGTTCCTCGTAGCGTCGACACAATTTGCGCCGAAGCTCTCCTCATGCGAGGAGGAAGACGAGGACGAGCGGCATCACCGCTTACCTCGGCGCCGAGACCAAGACCGCCGATGTCGGCGGGATCGGCTTGACCGAGAAGAGGTCTGAGACCGAGACCGAGATCCTCGGTGTGTCCGAGGGCGGTCCTGGGAGGAAGCGGGGGACACCCGCTCTTCCCTCGGCTCGGACACCTTAACCAGGGACTGCTGCTCCGAGGGCACAGGCAAATCCTCAGTTTCCACTGGGGGAACCGGCAAAAAAGGGTTGTCGGCTTCACCAGTCAACAATCCGTCCGACGGGTCGAGAAAAATCTCGACCGCGTTGAAGGGTGTTTCAGCCGGCTGACCTGACAGGGATGCCATGAAGCCAGCGGCCTTAGCCGCAACCTCGACCGAAGTCGACAGTTGGCTGTCCGGGGAAGGGGACCTCTCCCGCTCCCATGAGACGCGACGATGGGACTTTCCTTGGGATCCTTCTTTTGGACTGAGAGGAATGTCCCGATGGCCCCTCCCCGTGGAAAGGGAATGGCAAAGCTCCTTGAATGAAGCAGAATATGAGGTACCCAAAGAGAGCGGGATAAATGCCGCGACCGAGGAGGAGAAAGATGCAGCCTGGGCCGCCTCCTCCTCGAGGGCGATCATCTGCTCAAGCTGCTCAGCCGAGCCAGCCTTTCTGGTAACCACCAATGGGCCTCTTTGACTTTACCGGTGGATAAGCCTCAAAGAGCCCAAGCTTCAACCAGGCAGCGGTCCTCAAGGCAGCTGGCGAGAGCGAACAGCATGACTTACAGGCCTGCGGGTCATGTTCTAGGCGAGGCAGTAGGCAGCATGTGGAGTGCGGATCCGTCCTGGACATCTTCTGCGCACAAGGGCACCGCCGAAAACCGGGAGTCGATTTGTCCATCGCAGCCGTGAGGGAAAAGGAAGACCAAAGTCTTGAAAATATTAAAACGAGTTTCGGATGAACCGAAAAGTTAGGATCCAGTCTATCACGCAGAGCATTAGGGAGGGAACCTGAGCTTCCAAGCGGTAAGGAAGATCTGGCGTCACGGGGCTGAGCCTATAGTTTTACCACCCGGGTGGGTGGGAGGAGCCAGCTTGAAGACCTTCTGGCAAGATTTAAAGCAGCAAGGAACCTGCCAGACAGTGTGGATGAACAACATATCCATGTCCCTAAATTACTATTTTCAGGCACGACCGAGAGAGTACAGACATGCAGAAAGCAGAAACTTAACAGGATAACAAATTATAAGTGTTTTACATACAGTGAGTTAAAGTGGATACACTATATCAGAGACATACAGAGTAGACCACTCATAAGTTCATAGGTGCCTACCTATGCAATGAACAGAAGGACGTTGGACAATAAATTATCAGGTGACATATCATATGAACAGAACAAGGTACAAAAAACAAAACAGGTATCTGAAAGGAAGAAATAACCACTGAGGCAGGTGGTGTCATTAAGGAAAAGGTCAGCAAGTGAGGAAGAGGAGAGCAAGCCATGAAATTAGATTGTATGAGTGTATGTAAATGTAAGGGAGATGCCTGCAGTGCAAGATTGTATATGGGCAGGAAAAGGGAGCCAGGACAGGCTGAGGCAGTAAGAGGGTTCTATAGAGGTGAGGAAATACTATTGTATGGTCAGAGACATCAGTCATTAGGTAGCGTGAAAACAGGAACAGGTATCAGCAATCAGCAGATTTGAGAGCTGTGTTCTCTTAACGCATGTGTGGGAGCTAGAAAGGCTAATGTCGAGGGGAAGGGAAGTCCACAGCTGTGGAGTCGCATGCTCAAATGCAACAGTTTCTTTCCTAGTGCAGCACCTCGGCAAATTCAGAAAGGATTTATCAGCTGATCGTAGACCATGGAGTGTGGCCTGAGGAACAAGCACAGCTGCAAGACACCCAGGGTTTGATTTCAAATTATCAAATCAATAAGAGAGCCAAGGTAGTATTTCTTACTAGCTAAGCGGAGACAGCCAACCAAGATCATTATAAAGCTGACAGTGGTGTTTAAGCTGAGGAGCAGAAGAGGCATAGCAACATATGTTGTTCTCGTAATATCCCATCTGAGTAGGTCAGTTTTAGAGCAGCCCCAAATAAGGGAGCCCCACAGATTAGGGTGGGAGCAGAATCCTCTCGCAATGGCCATTTTAGCCGATGGCATGAGCATATAACTAGTCCTATATGCAATACCCAGTTTGGAGTTGACAGCTCTGCAAACAGACTGTACATGAAGATTAAGATCAAAAGATTGATCTAGCAGGATGCTCAGGTACTTGAAAGAGGTCACACATTCCAGTAATTGACCTTCTAAGTCCTGCACCGTCAGTGCTGTTGTGCAAGCCCGGAGCTTTGGGTCCGATCCAAGCAGCATGGCTTTAGTTTTGCTAGTGCTGACAGCCAGTTTGTGGTCGTATAGCCAGTTTTGGATTTGTTAAAAGTCAGAGGAAAGGGTTGTGTTGATAGTGTCTATATTAGTAGAACTTGTATAGATGACAAGATCATCAGCATATAGAATAGCAGAGCAGGATTTTAGAGCAGCTCAATGTTATTTATATAAAAGAGAGAATAGGAGGGGCCCTAGGATGGAGCCCTGAGGTACACCAATGTTAGCGGTGGTACTGTTCGATGAGAGGAATTAAATTTCACCACTTGAGTTCTATTTGTCAGGTAGCTTTCATACCAGTCAACAACAGAGGAGGAGAACTGCAGGTGTCGAGCGAGAAGAGAAGCAAAGTGTGATCAACAAGGCCAAAAAGCCTTTGTGAGGTCAATAAAGACAGCCCCAGTCAGATTGCCAGTATCCATTTTGAAAGAGTGTCTGTGGTGAATTTAGGGAGTGCAGACATTGTGCTATGTCCTTTCCTCAAGCCATGTTGGGTATCCGAGAGCAGGCTCGCTTAAGTAGACAGTCAGTTGTCTGAGTTAGAGCAATTTTCTCCAGGATTTTGCTCCAATACCAAGAGTATGGCAACTGGTCTGTAGTGCATAACAACCTTAGGATCCTCTTTTAAAGTACAGGCGTGATCCGAGCAGCTTTCCAGAGGTCAGGGACCGCTCCACCTGAAAGTGATAATGTATAAATTTTGGCCAGCGGTAATGCAATAAAGGGAGCTGCAAGTTCCAAGAGGCGGGGTTCCAGGGAGTCTGAGCCAGAGCTGGTACGATCAGAGATGGACCTCAGGAGCTTCAGGACTTCCTTTCTATACACAGCCTTAAAATAGAATGGAGGAGTATAAGGAGGCACAGGGGACAACACTTCCAGCTTATCCAGACAGGTTCCTGATGAGGATTGGGAGGACACTGCAGTGGGAACAAAGGAAGAGGTATATTGGGAAAGATCAGAGAAATGCAGGTTGAAAGAATTAGCTATGGTTTGTGAGTCATTGCAATGCACATCATTTATCAGCATATCACCAGGGTAGTTGACTGTGAGGATCCTAGGAAGGATTTGATGTGTGACCAGAATTTTCTGGGATCATTATAATCATAGGATTGCAGCCAGAGGCCTTGACCAGCAATGAGAAAAAAAAGAAGGCAAGAAGAAGGGGCTTAGTTAACAGTTGTCAGAGCCAGAGGACAAAATGCAGTGGTCAGGTTGGGGTAAGAGTGGTGGTGGTGGGGGGAGGAGGGGAGGTGAAGGGGGGGAGAATGAGTGGGGGGGTAGGAGTAAGTAAGGAGGGAAGGGGGAGTGTGTGGTGAAAAGGACCAAGAGCAACTGGAAAACACTGAATTGTAAGTGGCCAACTCGGAGTTTAGGTGAAGCAGTCACCGGTAGCACAAGTCACAAGGAGCTGGTGTAGTTTGTGTTTCAACAGGCCAAGAGTGGCAGTCTTAGAGACCTCACGGGGTAGTGAATTACACAGTTTTGGGGCTCTACCTGCGATTTTTAAACCCATTTGGTCCTGTCCTCTTTGTAGGTCTGTCTGACATGCCAATGGTCAGTACAGACTGAAAGAACAAGAAATCCCTGAAGGGAAGGAGAAATTTGAGTTTCGGTTCAAACCGCGAAAAAGAAACATCTCCCTTTTCATGTTTTTCATTTTTAAATTGATAAACTGCGGCAGAGAGAGTGCTACAGTAAATGGACAGTTGAGGAGGGTGGTGGTGAGAGCCCCCCCCCCACCATAAGATCAATGTGGAGTCTTGGCGTGCTTCATTTAACAAAGGACATAAGACTAAATTATTTTCACTACGACTACATCTGACAGTGTGATCTTCTCTGGACAGCAAACTGTGGTCAAACAGTGACCTTCTGGACTTAATTTCAGTTCGCCATTGCTGCTTTTTTGCTGTTGTTTTGGTGTTTAGTGTTTTATTAACTGGGTTTATTTAAATAGTATTTTGTAGGCTTGGGTTTTGTTTGTGGGGTATTTAAAAAAGTGTGAGTAGGAGTGTATGAGTGAGAGAGTGGTTGAGTGGAATATTTAAAATTTTGGGTTGCTGTTTTAGGGTTTTACGGACAGCAGTATGTGTTGGCAGAAAGCTTCGGTGGTCGGGTACTACTCTCCTGCCAAGCTCAGGGTTTTCCGCCCTTTGATTGTCCCCAATTACCAGTGGAAGTATATAGGCGTTGTGGTGCCTTGGAAAAGCAAGGGAGAGTAGGAGGGTGGGGTCCAGGCTTGGCGGGGAGGGGACAGATGGGGGTTGTAAGGTCAAGGAGGCCTGGGGGCGGAAATGGGCGGAGAGGGTCAGGCCTGCCTGATTCCCATACTCAAGGACTCCACTTTTTATGGGCAAATAGCGCGGCCGACCTAGACTGCCCATCCTAGTTGGGCAGTGTTATGTAACGCCAGGATGATTAAAAACAAGACAGCAGTAATTGCTGATCTTGTTGGAATATCAGACCTGGCATGCATCACTGAGACCTGGCTGGATGAGAATGCTGGTCCCATACTGAAGTCAGCAGTTCCGGCCGGGTACTCAGTGATACACTGCTTGAGGTTGGATCATAGGGGTGGGGGTGTAGCCATCTGTTTTTTTTTTTTATACTTTCTTTTTCTCCCTCCTGGTTTCCTACCCTCTTGGTCCTACTCCTTCGGGCCTCTCAATGCTCTTAGCCGTCCCTGGATCTGCCCTAGGTGCCTCCTCTCCTTCCCTGCACAGTGGGGTCTTGTCTGGTTTGGCGGTCTGGCGGGGGCCGTCATCAGGACCGCGGTGATTTTCCCTTGTCTGTGGGTCCCATCCCCTGGGGATGCTGGCGCTTGGGACTACGTCCCAAGAGGTAGCGATGCTGGCCTTGCGTCTGGCCTCTCATGCGCCATCGCGACGTCCCCCTCCCGACCCTAAGTTGGGTCGCCCGTCCCTTTCAGGAATCGATTGCTTCCACGAGATCCTTCACGGGAATGACGGACGGCTTGCGGCGTCCTGGTATCCACCCCTGAGGAGGAGAGCATCCGTGAGGGCGCTCGATCCTCCCTCCCCTACCAGCCCCAGCTCCCCAGGTCCGTTACGAACCCGGGTGCCGGCGTAGCAGCAGTGTGGCATCCAGCGCCTCAACCCTCAGCGCCACCGGACCGGCCGTAGCCATCTGTTTTAAGATGGATCTGGGCCTTGTAGATGTGCCAGTTAAGAGTCACTAGATCCTTGAGTGTATCGTGGCCCAGATGTGGGTTGCAGGATACTTCTCATCTACTGTCCAGCCAGGGGCGAGAAGGATTTCCTGCAGGAAGTTGCGGACTTCATTGTCAACATGGTGTTGGAGTCCCCCAGATGGTTGTTGCTGGGGGACTTCAATGCCTGGGTCGACGACGAACTCTTGCAGTTTGGTCAAGACTTCCTCCAACTGATGATTTTGTTGAGCTTTACACAGGTGGTTACCTCTGCAACCCACAGGCAAGGTCACTCAGACTTAGTGTTCCTACTGGGGATGGAGGTCTCTGACGTGGTGGTGGAACCAGTTAGGTGGTCTGATCACCACACTATAGGATTCAGTTTTGTGGCTCCCCCCAATAGACCTGCCCCTTCGGAGATGGCCTGGTACCGCCCTTTATGGGATTTGACCCCTGATGGTCTTATGGCAGTACTGGACCTACTGGGTAGTTCGACTGTAAGCTCGGATCTGGGGCGGCTGCTACTGGCCTTGTAACAAGGCGGTAACTACTGCCCTGGATTCCATAGCTCCTGTCCGCATTTGCTCCTCACCTTTGCCCTCAGCCCCTTAGTTTGATGGGACTTTGGGGAGTTAAGGAGAATGGGAGAAGGTTGGGCGATGCTGGCAGAAATCTGGTCTGGTTGGACAAGCTTAAATTTATGTCCCACTACAAGGACCATCAATCGGCTGTCTTCCATAAGAGGGCAGAGTTCCCGTCAGGGAGACTGCCACTGCAAAAAATCGACCAGCTCAGCTCTTCCCTACTGTGGACAGACTGTACAATCCAGCCTGCCTCAGAATCGGGGAGCCTTTTCTCAGAATAAGTGTGAGGAGTTTGCTTGATTTTTGCAGATAAGGATGGCACCATCAGATTAGAGATCTGTGCGGCTCACTCAAATAGGCGATGCGGTGATGGTGGGAGATTACAGGCACCAGTTTGTCTGGTCCAACTTTAACCAGGTGGCGATCACAGGCGTGAAGATCATCCAGGGTTTGTGACCGACTTACTGTAGTTTGGAACCAGGTCCAGCAGCCTTCTGGTGGGGTGCATAGAGGTTTTGAACCAGTTCTGGCTGAGGAAGGAGGCAGTGAGTCGTCCCCTTCTGGAGAAATCTTCTCTGACCCTGACTGTCTCGCCGAACTACAGGCCTGTCTCCAGCCTGCTTTTTGTGGGCAAGGTTATTGAGAAGGCAGTTGTGTTGCAACTGGAGGATCACCTTACCAACCACAATGTTTATGATCCTCTCCAGTCTAGTTTCAGGAAGAGGCACTGTACCGAGACAGTGCTGGTTCGGGTGCTTAATGACCTTCTAATAGTGAGATATCGGAGGAGTTGTTCAATCTTGGTCCTCCTTGATCTCTCTGGGGCATCTAACACCGTGGACCATGGTGTGTTATTGGAGCGTCTGCGGCTGGTCTGTGGTCTGTCTGAGACAGTCCTCAGATGGTTTCATTCTTTCCTCACGGGCAGAACTCAAGAGAGTGGAGTTGGGGATTTTTTCCTTGCCCCCTCTCCCCGTCCTGTAGGGTGCCGCAGAGCTCTTTGCTTTCACCCATGCTGTTCGCGGTGTACATGCTGCCGTTAGGAGACATTATAAAGTGGTACGGACTGAGTTTTCACTGCTATACAGATGATACTCAGCTGTACATGTCCTTTGTACCCGAAAAGGGTGACGCTGTCTTGGTCTTTAACAACTGCCTCTCTGAGATTCAGGATTGGATGAGTGCCAACTGGTCAAGGTTGAATCCGGATAAGACAGAGGTGTTGCTTGTGGACCCAGGTCATCAGGTAGAGGGGTTGTCTGCTGGTCAGCCATCCGGGTTATGCCGGGGGGGGGGCAGCCAGCTGGCGACTTCCCGATCGGGTCTGAAATCTGGGCATTATGTTTGATGCTGGGCCGACACTTAAGTCTCAAGTGTCTGCCATCATCAAGAACTCTTTTACCATCTGAGGAATATCACCCGGATAAAAACCTGGTCCGCCTGGCGATCTCACAACACTGATCCATGCTTTTGTGACCTCCCACCTAGATTACTGCAATGCCCTATATCTAGGGCTATTAGGGGCGGACCTTTGCCGCCTGCAGCTGGTGCAGAATGCGGCTGCCAGGTTGTTGACTGGTTTACCAAGATCTTGCCATACCTGTGCTCCGCTGACTGCACTGGGTGCCGGTTCGGTGGAGGACCACCTTCAAGGTAGGGTTACTGACCTATAAGGCCTACAGACAGGGACCATGGTATTAGCAAGATCTCCTTTGCTCTGCGCCCTCTCCCTCTCCACTCCACCAGTGAGGGTTTGTTAGAGGTTCCCAGGGTTTGTTTAAAACTTTGGGAGCTAGATCATTGCATTTGTGGCTCTGACCTGTGGAACTCTCTACCTCGTCGGATTAGAGAGTGCTCAACCGCTGAGGCTTTTAAATCTGCCTTAAAAATGTATTTATTTAAAATCTGAAATTTGGCTGCTTGTGTTTAATTGTTCTACAATTGTTTTTATAGTTTTATATATACTTTTCAGAGTTTTCTGTACAATGCTATGATCTTGACTCTGGAAAAGCATTTAACAAATAAAGATTGCTTTGCTCTACTGCATTTGCTTACCTCGGCTTTTTTACCTCCAACTCCAGCAGGAGTTTCTCTGTTGGGAGTATGAGGGGTGAAGGTTTTGTGACCCTGCAGTCTTAGAAATTTTTTGAACTGCAAAGTCAGACCTTGACTCGCTACTTCCAGGACCCACCTGTTGGTGATTATTCTTTCCCATGCCTAGAAATAGTGAGTCAGCTTTCCTCCCTCTGGCAATGGCTGGGTGACCGATGCAGACTTGTCAGAGGTTCCGTTTCATCTGGGCTTTGGGGTTTGTTGTTGTATCCGCACACCCAGGACCCCTTCTGTCTCCACCTGTGAAGAATCCTCTCTGAGAGGCAAAGTCATAAGGAACGTAAGCGCAGGGGTAGTAAACCCTGCCCCTACCTCCCCTTCCATAAGGTCTGTGGGAAGTGGAGGCCTTTTCATTCTCAGTATTGCTCTTATAGGTGTGTCTTGTACTCATCCACCTTTTTCATGTAAACCTCTGTCCTGTCACCAAACAAATAATTTCCTTTACAAGGGAAATCCATTGCTTTTGTTTGAGTGTCCTGAGAAAGGTTTGTAGACCTGAGCCAAGGAAACCTTAGGGACACGTCATGTGCCATGACCCTAGATGCAGTGTCACTGGCGTCTACTACCATGTGGAGCCTGGTACCTGGTGGCATCCATGGCAAGCTTTGCTGTATCCGCCAAATCATGTGTCAAGCCACCAGCAGCCTTCTCACTCATTGCCAAAACGGAGCTCCATAGTGCTTTCCGGTATTGAACTATGTAGGCCATGTATGCTGACTGCCTTACAAGCAGGGAAGGTGAGGGACAGACTTCTTTGCCCATACTATCTAGCTTCCCGGAATCCTTTTCCGGAGGCTGAGCAGAAAGGGGTACCATGGTCTTATCACAGGTGGCACTATGGACCACTTCATTTTAATCAGGGTGGGAGCACAGGTACTTAGCACCCTGCTTGTCCACTTGATATTTATTTTCTATTTTCTTGTCAATGCTAGCAGCTGAAGAGGGAGCTGACAGCACTTTGGAAGTGGCCTTCTTAAGGGATTTATGGATGGGCAAAAGCAGCCTTTTTGTGGTTAAGCCCATCATATACACAAACTGCACCTCATCCTCATCCTCTCTTCAGCAGTCTCCCACAGAGAGATTGACAGTGTTGACCATTCGCCTCACAAAGGTACAGTGTGAGTTGCAGTCATCTGAGGGCGAGAGGAGAACTGAAATCTGGTTCAGAACAATCAGGCTCTATAGGTTCTCCTTTCTCTTTCCCTCCCACCATAAGTAAAATTCAGCTTCCTCCTCTGCAGGCACTGGAACCAGCAGTGGAGCTTTGGGGGGGGGGGGAGAGAGGAGGGGGGCAGGCATACTCATGAAGTCCCCCCCCCCATAGCTTGGGAAGCCTGGAGGAACTGCCATGCCTTAGTCATGTCCTCCACTGAGGCCATCTTATTTTTGTCCACTGGTGTCTCCTTTCCTTCTTCAGGAGGAGGGACAGTGAGACATGCATTTCTTTTTCTTTCTTTTTTTTTTTTAAGTAAAATAAAGCAGTTCCCAAACAGCAGGAAATGGAGATCACGTGCCTACCATAATTATGATCTTCCCAAATATCTTCACCATTCATTACTGATGGGTCCTACCAGAGGTCAGGACCCCTTGCGGAGAAAAAACACTGTTTCTTTAAAATTTCTGAGCTGGGTGGAGCCGGCGTCAGGACAGCACACGCCCTCAGAATGGCGATTCTCGTGGCGCTCGTGGAGTTGGCCAGTAACTGACGCCAGCTCCTCCCAGCCCTAAGTTCTGTCCTGCCAGGTGAGGAACGAAAAAAGCTGGGTACAGCAGAGGGCCAGCGTGCCTGAATGATAGGGAAGGGTAGGAAATAAAATAAATCCGATAAGGAGAAATAGGGTTAGGCCAGAGGGATAATCAAAATGGACAGGTAGGGGGTGACCAGAACACTGGGCAGCCCTAGGCAAATAAAACACAACTGAGGGCCAAGAAAGAAGGAAGACAGGTAGAAGAAAAGGAAAACTGGCTCAACTCTCCATGACACTCCCCTCCCCATCCCCACTGGAACTCTCCTCCAGATCAAGTCATGGACTAGATTCCACTGAAAAAGGGCAATGGAGCTGATCCAGGACTGAAGGCCCAAGCTGATTTAGGAGGAGGTGAAGGGAGGAGACAGAGGAGAGGAAGAGACAGAGGCCTGGGGCCAAGTCCCTTCTAAAATAAGCCTTTTCCTTTTTTTTTTTTTTTTTTTTTTTTTTTTTTTAAGAGTTGCAGATCATTTCGCAACAGGTGAACAATATCAGCTCCCTTATATTCAAGGAAGTTTTGTCTCTTACCTACTGTTCTTCATCCATACTTCCTCTCCTGTACTGTGTGCTCCACTGTCCTCCTAATGAAACGCCTGCGGCCTCTTGCCCCAACCCAACATTCCTCCCCGCCATGGATTAATTCCACAGTAGAACCATGCTCTGCAGTGGTTTAATGCTTTCATGTTACACATATGTAACAGCGATAAATGCTCCAGGTGGAACTTATACCATGATTAGCAACGAGCTTTCTCTTGTGGGATCTAAAGCGTATCATTCCAGTATGAGCAACATTCTATCCTGAGAGTTTTTCTCAGTTGTTAAGCCAGTAAACAGTGCTCTAATTAATACAACTGAAAACAGCATGCGTGTCCTCTGAGAAATAAGTGCTACTGAATCGCAAGAGGCAGTGTGTTTCAAAACCTACCTAGCAACATGAACTTGAAGACTCAAAGAAAAGTCATTTTGTTGTAAATTAACAAAACAAAAAGTCCCTTACAGAGAGCTTTCTGGCACTGTCAAATCAGCTTGAAATTTAGAATATGAACTGTCAGTCTCACTTTTAATAAAGGTGAAGCTGAGAAAGTTCAGACTTTTCTTCAACCATGTAGCTGATGAACAAGACCTTATGGACAAAACAGTGCCTACAATATAAAACCAAGTCATACCTAGTCTGTTTATACTGTAAGCAATACCTTTTCTGTATATGCATAAATAAAACATATTAGGTGCAGTACAATCATTATAATGCAGTTTAGAGTCTCTGGCTATTGTTATGCGATAAAGTGATACCCACGTTACTTTCTCTTATTTACTCTCTCCTGTTGTTGAAAGCCCTCACGTCAGACTCAGTCCTCTAGTCATGAAGAAGGAAGTGACTTTCTCAACAACAATATAAAATCACATACCCCAATAGCAGAGAATCATGAGATATACACCCAAATCACCATTTTTAGACAGGTTCTGCTTAAAGAGCCCGGAACCATTACAAAACTTCAGAAAAATGAGAGTTAGACATATTTCTGTCTACATTTCTATATATACTTTCTAGAATTCTTTCCCAGTTTCTTTATTACTAAAAACAGTTCTATGAAGAGGATTACTGTCCTTTCAACTTTATCTGCTCTTTCTGCTTGCCTACACTGACATAATCCCTGTTTATGGTATCATAACTATTTCCACAGCAACAGACTCGACTGTGATGTCATAAATAGAACTGTGATGTCACGTGCAGGCAAGCAGTCAGAAAAGATTGGCAGCAATCCTACTTACATGCAAATGTGCTCAGTAAGAAATATAAGCTAAACTGTGTCTAAATATTCCATTTTCTCAAAGTTGCCACAATGCCGTCAGGAGCTCTTTAAGCAGGAGTATGTTATACAAAATGGACTCTCACACAATCTGCAAAGGCTGAGAACAGAAGACACAGATTCATGTTTCATCCTCAGCCCAAGAGAAAATGAACCAGCACTTATGCGGTCTTATGCCCCATCCACAATGCACCGCTCAGACACTGTAATGGATAGAAACCGTTACAAGCGGGGAGTGGTGCAGTGTGTCCACACTGCCCAGTGTCCGTTACGGGACCGGCACTGCCGGTCCACACTTCGGGAGCTGGGCGACCGTTACCGTGGCACCCAATCCCACAATGCAGCTCGCGCTGCGTTAGGGGACCAGTGCCACACGTCCACACTACACCCTGTAATGTTACCGAGGCGTAACCGGTTTCATAACCGTTGAAACCATCTCATATGTGGTTTCAACAACGCTTACGAAAACGCCTTCTGCAATGTTACAGGTGTAAATGCAAACCATTGCGGTAATGGTTTGGGCACTCTGTAACGTTACAGAGGGGTAGTGTGGACAGGGCCTTCCAGGTTTTGGTCATGGTGGGCCCAAAATAAGAGAGCTAGCTAAGAAAGACAAAGAACCTCAGCTTTGTTACCAATGCCCTTTTCAGGTAACCTCACTTCAGTGTTTTTGTGCTGAGCTTCTTTGTATTTTTAGCTTCCTCCACAGGAGATGACAGCTTGTATCTGTTGTTCTTTGTTGCAGTCTGTGCTTCACAGCGAAACTAAGTGTTGTGTATCATCACTGTGTCTGTGGTTTGGGGCTTTGCAAGGGAGAACAGTATCTAGAAAAAAAGAAACACTAGCAATGAAATGTTATTGGTTAACATGGAACTCGGAGATAACCTTACAGGAGAATTTTAGATGCATCCTATGGACTACCTTGCCTTTATGGAAGATTAAATAGTAGGGATCAGTGCAGAGAACCTGAAACAAACTTGCTCCTTTTGGCTGAGGTCACAGCTATTATGAAGGCTTCTTCCTAGACAGAAATTTAGGAGGAATCTAAAGACTCAAATGATGAACAACTGAGAGAGAATCAAATTAAGGATCCAAGTGGAGACCAGGTCTTGTGAAGAGGGCAGAAATTATATGATCCTTTCAGAAATCTTTTGACAACAGGAGCAGAGGCAAGAAATGAAAATTACGTACCTACCGTAATTATGATCTTTCTGTGTATCTTCACCATTCATAACAATTGGGTTCATGGCCGAAGCTCATGACCCCGCGGGAGCTTTTTTTTTTTTTTTGGTAGGCGGAGCTGATGCACCACCAATTCTAGGGGTTGGGGGTAGAAAGAAGTAGGCTGCTGGTTAACTAGGATCTGCAGCTTTATCCATTAGGTAGGGAAATGGGCAGACTAGGTGGGCCAAGCAGTCCTTATCTGCCGTCAAATTCTATGTTTCTATAAAATACACAGAATTTGACGGCAGAAGGAGACCGAATGTCCGTCAAGTCTGCCCTTACTATATTACCTCACCCCACTGACTACTGTACTGGTTGTGGCGAGCTACCCCACTGCTAGTTCTTATTTGTAGATATAATTCTGTTATATGTATATTTTTTATGTAATTCTGTGTATATTTACATGCCACTAAAGGCCAGTGTTAATTCAAGGGGACACAGAGAAAAGACTGGATTTAAAAAAAAAAAAAAAAAAGGTTTTGACCTTCCTTTGACTTGCAGGCCAGTGGCTTGCCATGAATCTGACAAGTTATCGTCAAAGGCTTTGGGGATAACTGATCAATGGGGTATTTCCAACAGTTAACTAACAAAGGAACAGAGGCGAATAAAGTGTTCTTGAGATAGCCCTTTCTAACTTCAAAAAGCAGGATGCTGTGATCCAAGGTATTGCCTTTGATGAGATGAAGGAAAAAAAAAACAGGAAACTTCCTTCTAACAGACCTGTGTGAGATTTTAATGTCAGGTGTCATAAATGTAGGCTGGGTAACATCACCAGGTGGCAGAACATTGTGTTGGGGAAGTGAAAGAGTGACACCTGGTGGCCTAAAATGGAAGGGCCAGCCTCTATCCACAAATAGGTATAAATAGCCCCACTTCAGGGCATTTGGACACACTTTTCATTTGGACTCCATCTGACACACAAGAAGCCAAACTGCTGAGACTGAGTGGCTGCCGACACACATTTTCATCTGGATACTCAGCTTGACACACACCAGAAGCCATACTGCTGAGACCCAGTGTGGCTGCCAAGGACTAAAGGAAACTGAAAACCTTCATCCACTATTTCTGGACTTCAATTAACTGTAAATATAAGGTAGACCTTTTAGCTACCAGTTTTAGTGTGTTTCACTGTACATTTTTCCATTTTTGTTTATGTATACTGTAACCCAAATTGGTATATTCTCTTGTTAGTTGTAACTGTATTTATTTAAGTATTTTAGTAAATACTTTTGTTTTTTTATAAGGAATTCTGCCTGCGTGAGATTTCTATATATTTCACTGTGAAACTGGAAACAGTATTGATAATCTGTGACAACTGTTAATTGCTTAGAGGGTTCACCAATAGAAACCAAATTGAAAAGTGTCTACAAGGGATCTGGAAGGATAGGGAGAATACCAAAGTCTCAGGGATGAGTCTGCAGGGATTCTGAACCAGGCTGCTGCATGTCCTGTAGGGAGGTCAAACCAGGCTTACACTGCTACCCTGGCCGGGTATCTGAGCCTGGGTCTTCCTCCTTTATGTAATAGCCAAGGAAGGGTTCATATTTGGCCACAAGACTCAAGACTGGTATTGTGCCCTTATCTAGAGTTAGAGGGCGCTCTGGGTCCTCATGGCAGAGGTGCAGTCATGACCTTGGCGAGCATTCTAAAAGCACGAGGAGGGTATTGTTGTTCCCTCCCCCACATCATGGATTGCACTCAAGGATGAGCACTGTGAGCTCAGTGGGCCTGATCCCCAGGAGTGGGTTCATGACACTGGTGGTCTACTACCATATTCCCACACTCCTCAAACCTGTGTTGCGCCCCCCCCCCCCAGGCTATGGTCCACCTGCCCTGTCCAACCTGTTAAGGGTAGCTGCCCTCACCACTTCCACCAGCAGTTGGTTCCATGACACCATCACCCTCTCAGTAAAATGGAACTTCCTCACGTTTCTCTTGAACTTCCTCCCCACCAACCTCCAGTCATGCCCCCTAGTGACTGCATCCCTATTTGTTTACAAATAGGTCCCCACTAGTCACCTTGTTTATACCCCTGAGGAACGTATATGTTTCAGTCATGCCCCACCCCAACCTAGCCCTCCACTGAGGGCATATTTAGGGCCTCCAACCGATCCTCATAGAAGCTGCCCTGCTGGGCTTGGATCATCTTGTTGACTCTTTGATGTACTGTCTCTATTCTGTCAATATTTTTCCTTAGATGAAGACTCCAAAACTTGGCAGAGTACTTCAGGTGAGGCCTCACCAGGGATCTATATAATGGAAGAATCACTACACTTCTCCTACTGTCAATACCCCTCTCTGTACACCCCAGCATCCTCAATGCCTTTCTGTACGCTTTGTTGCATGGACTCATTTGCTTGAGGGAGTCACTGATTATGATCTGTGAACCAGAAGACTCAAGTTTAGATCCTACCACCACATATCAAATTAAACACTGTAAAGGGAACACAAACCTTGTTTTTTTAAAGAGCTACTGTATTGCCTGGAATTAGTAGCAACTCAGAAGTAGTCCACTTTCACCTCTTATATCGAAGTATTTTTTTTATTTTCTGTTTTGCTAATTAGAAGAATTTCTACACGACAGTACTAGGTGTGATGTAAGGAACAGCACTCTACCTGGAGGTTGACACAGTCAGTCCTATTCCTCCTATACATCATCAGCATTATGATCTCACTGCCTGTGACATCACTAGTAACAAGCAAGAGCCAATCTCCTGCTACTTGATTGGTAACTTGTGACAAATGGGCTTATGATGCAACGATGCCTGAGGTCACATGCTGATGACACAAGAGGAGAAACAGAATTATTTCTGCTTCCAGGAAAAGCAATGCTTTTCACGACACTCAATACAATTAAGCAGAAAACCATCTAATGAGCACATAGAAAACAAAAAAAAAAAACTCAGAAATGAAAAGTAACAAGGGACTACTTTTACAAATTACTAAAATGTTCTGACTGCTATTTTGTTTGCCTGGTACCCCACCAATTCTGCCCAATCAGGCAGAGACTCTTCACCCTTGCTCACCACCCTCCAGCCGGGCCTGGCCCCCAGCGGGGCTGCTGAGGATATTCAGTCGCTAGCCCTGGCTTACCCCGCAGGATAGGGCCACAGGAGCAGGACCCCCGCAGTCCTTCGTCACACAAGAGGGGTGGCAGCCACAATGCCAGAGTCTTGTGTATGCTTGACTTTCCCTGGAGCTGGGATGTGCAATGACATCAGCGGGCACACCCGACATCTGTCCTGCCTCCCATGATGTGTGACCTTGGTACCTTGCGGCTTCCCAGCGTCCGCCAGGGGCTGCTAATGTTCTGAGCCCCCTTCCCGGGAGAAAGGCGAGCTGCCAGAGCAACTTTCGATCCTTCTCCGCCTGGCTGACCCTCCGACTCCCGGGTACATTCCTGAACCCGAGTCATCTGTGTTGCTAGCGGACGCCCTGCCGCTGCGTTGGCAGGCCGGCGGTCTGACTGCTATTTTTTGGCACTGTTAGCGCTGTAATATAATTGGAAATTCTGGGCATGTGCCATGTCTGCTTAATATTCTAAGTTTTCGACGGTGTCACATGTCTGTACTGTTTTTCCTTATTTAAGCTCCCTTGTTAATGCTGCCTGTTCCTGCCATGTATTCATTTTTTTTTTAATTGCTAGGACATGGTGACATCAGGCAAGTTGAAGACTACAGTGAAGCTTCCCCTGTAGGTTTTAACTTTGCTGATATTTGTGTTCCAGAACTGTTAAACAATTAAAAAATTAATATTAGAGATGAAAATGGCAACATTAACAAGGTCCTAAATGGTTTACAATGGTTTCATATGCTTGTACTATTTTTCCTTATTTAAGTTCCCTTGTTAATGCTGCCTATTCCTGCCATGTATTCATTTTTTAATTACTAGGACATGGTGACATCAGGCGAGCAGAAGCATACATCTGTCTCTGTAGGTTTTAACTCAACTGATATCACTGTGTTCTGGAACTGTTAAGTAATTAACAAATTAATGTCAGAGCTGAAAACAGCAACATCAACAAGGTCCTAACTGAGGAAAAAAACAGAACTACTTTTTTTTAAAACAATTCACTAGGGAGATCACAGACAGCATGCATGCCTAAACATTCAATTATATTAAGAATGTAAAAACAAGGTTTATGTTCCTTTAATAAAGTCACACAACCTTCCTGTGCTTAATCTGTCTCCTCAGATCCCCACCCCACAACACACACGCTGTACATAACCTCTCTTGTAATTTTTTAACTTTCCTCAAGCTCCTTAACAAGACCTGTCCAGCTAATGGTTTCTGCAGTTGTTTATGAGTGAAGCCCTCCCACTCAAATGTGATAGGAACAGTTTTACACCTCTAGATGTCCTCCAGTTGTTTTTATTGGTTACCCAGTATTTTGATATGTTTTTGACTTTTTTTGTTAAATTAATAATCTAATTGTGTTGCCTTCATATCCACTCTGAATACCTCTCTCTCTCTCTCTCTCTCCTCTGCAGCTGCTGCTCTCTCTTTTCATACTGCTGAACATTCTATGACATCAGAAAATGGAAACTACATACTGACCATAATTATTGATCATCCCAAATATCTTCACCATTCATTACTGATGGGTCCTACCGGAGGTCAGGACCTTGCATGAAAAGAAAAAGAGCACTGCCTCTTTAATTTTTTCTGAGCTGAAAGAGTTGATGTTGGGACAGTGCCACCCATGAGACCAGCGATCTACGTGGCGCTCGCGGGTTGGCCAGTAACCTATGCCGACTTCTCCCAACACTCCATTCTGTCCACCAGGTGAGGAATAAAGGAAAGGATAGAGATAGAAGAGGGCCAGGGTGTCTGAATGACTGTTGGGGGAATAAACAGAAAGCCAGCTGAAAAGGCGTTTAAGCCAAGAGGGACAACTAAGGGGCAGGGTGTCCAGAACACTAAGCAGCTCAAGGCAGAAATAAAAACAACCAAAAGATAGAAGAGGAAGAAGGAAGACAGAAAAAGGAAATGACTGACTCCCTCCCGAGGCTATCTCTGTCTCTCCCCCCGCTCTCCCTTCACAGCCTTTCTTCCTTTTAATGCTCGAGAACAAGAAGGGACCTAGGGCTCTCCCAGCTCAAGGTCAGGGGTAAGAACTGACTTGAGAGTGGAGCGCTAAGAAATTGGAGGTCCACGGAAAGAGCTAAGAAAGGAGGAGGAGAAGTAGACGAAGAAGAGGGAGGAAGAGACCATCATAAGTGGGATGGAGTAGTGAGAGGCCTAGAAGGCCACCCTTTCTTCCTAGAATTTAAAGGGAGGGTTTGCAGGAGAATTCCTGAAGATGGAGAACTCTCTTTCCTTTGTAGCAAATTCTGTTTGTTACATAAACGGTATGTCTTACTTCCTGGTCTTCTAGTCATTCTTACCTTCTTCCTCTTAGAGTGATTTGCCCCCACAATTTTTTTTTTTTAAAGGATCCGTGGACCTTTGTACGCCCTTTCAGACTAAGGTCAAACAGGAGTCTTAACAAACTAGCATTTATCAATGCCGAATGTTTGCTTGCTGGCACTGGCATTGGTAGTGTAGGAGTTGGAGAGATGCATAAAAGGAATGGCAGTGAAGTATTGAACTGAAACCAACCCCACCATCACGCTGCAGAGACTGACAGGCACGGGGGTGTGCCTTTGGGTCGTCAGGCATAACAGCCACGCCATTTCACCACACCCTACCCTGCAGACACCGACAAGTGTCACGGTGTGCCTTGGGGTCTTTGGGCCTTATGCTCACCCCATTCCATAAGGAAATACGGTGAGATGGGTGCAGTACGGGAGAATGGGGTGAACTTTGGGCTGAAGAGTCCAAGGCACACCTCGATGCCTGTCACTGGCTGCAGGGTGTGGGTGGGGGTGGAATGGTATGAGCATTACAAGCGACAATCCCAAGTCACACCCCTGATGCCTGTCAGTCTCTACAGGTGGGGCATTATGGCTGGAAACCCTAACTCCAAGGCATTCATTGGTATTTTCACTCCAATTTTTTCAACATGGGCTTTTTTGTTCCCCACCTCATGAACAGTGGCAATATCAGTTTGTTGGCAGCTGATTTTGCACAGCGACTCACGCATTTGGCACCACAGTTGTGAAAACACATTTGGAACAGGATGTGAAAAATGACAGCTGTACTGTTCATGAGGAGGTGTAAAAATGGCAATGTTGAAAATCTGGAGTGAAAATATAAAAAAACTGGTGAAGTCACGAGCGTGTGTTGAAACTACGCAACGCACACCCGTAACGTGATTAGTTTGGGGATTGTTTACAGCAGATTGTCAACACAGGCATTTTGGGACCTCTGCTCATGAACAGTGTCACTGTGATTTTCGGAATCTGTACTGAACACTAATTTCCCACAGCGACCACGCATTTCTGCGCCGGAAGTGCGAAAACACATTTCAGCCAGGGTGTGAAAAATGACAGCTGTACTGTTCATAAGGAGGTGTGGAAAAATGTCACTGTAGAAAATCTGGATTGAAAATATTACAAATTCGTGAACTTACGAGAGTGCATGGAAACTGCAAAATGCATGCTCGTAACACAGTAATTTTATGGACTTTTGTCACCAAATTTTCAACATAGTCATTTTAAGACCTCTGCTCATGAACAGTGTCACTGTGATTTTCTTAATCTGTCCCGGACATTGATTTTGTATACCTACTGTGCGCTACATGCGCGAAAACATATTTTGGTCGAGATGTGAAAAATGACAGCTGCACTGCTCATAAGGAGGTGTGGTAAAATGGCAATATTGAAAATCTGAGTGAAATATATGTGCCCCAGGTTTCCGAGCGCATGAGGGAACAGCACAACACATGCTACTAAAACAGTACTTTTTGGGAATTTTTCACCAAATTTTCAACAAAGGGTTTTGGGGGGCCTACCTCATGAACTGTGACACTGTTGTTTCATTACTCCGTCCCGAAAGGTGGTTCCGCGCAGTGACCGCGAAATCACCTTTCAGGACAGAATAACAAAATGACATTGACTGAGTTCATAAGGTGGGGCCCAAAATTCCCCATGCTGGAAGTTTGGTGAAAAATTTCCCCAAAATAGTCAAGATATGCACAAAGCTGAAAAACCCCATTTATGCCAGCTTACCAGCATTTCTTCAGTTAAGTGGTCAGCTTTGAAGAGTGCAGACATGTTCGGTTCACTAAAGATCATCGTGCTGGGCTCCAGAGGCAAGTAGGGTTGGGGTATGTGGTGGGAGGTGGAGTGCGGGTTGAGAGTAAGACAGTTAGAGGAGCCTTTTTTTTTTTTTTTTTACAGGTGTCTTTTTATTTTAGAAGACGGCGTGGGACTTTGCCACACTGGGGTGGGCTCCCAGCGTGGCAGCAAGACGCTTATTTTTGGGGGTAGTGGAGCCGATGGGGATTGGACACCCCTGTCAGCCATATGGACGTTTGCCACACTGGGGTGGGCTCCAGTGTGGCACCTGGAAATCTATATTGGGGGGGGCAGCAGAGCTGACGGGGAATTGAGTACCCCATCGGCCATATGGTGTGTGGGTGGGGAGAGTGCATGACCATGCTGGGGTGGGCTCCCAGCATGCTACGTAGGTGTTTGGAGGGGGGACTGCCTATGACAGTTCAGATGCAGTGTGACGTGTAGGCAATTTGCATACTGCCACGTTACCACCGCTGACTGCAGCGGTTTTTCGTTTCCAACTGTACACCACTGCATCTGAACTGCTCTCATAGACAGCTGTGACATTTATTGGTGCGGTGAGACAGCAGGGCATTGGAATCTGAGTGGCACACCTACGAAAATTCGTATGGTGGCACTATGTTTCTTGCACATGCGTGCAAGCAAATATAAAAATGACAACCCCACACTGGCGAAGGACAATTTCCGTTCTCAGGATCGAGAGGATGTTTGAGACTGAACCAAACTCTGTCTGACACAGTTGCAGGGTAGCTCAGCCTGGCTGAGAGGAAGAAGGTTTAACCCCAGAGAGAGTAGGGTTGAAAGCCAGAGGAAGATCTAAGGAGGAGCCATCACAGCAGACTCAAGCGCTCTAAAGGAAGCCAGCATGATGTAATAGCAAGGCCTAAGGGTTTGCCTGGAAGCTGACCCTTCCTTGACTCTTATCCCAAGGGGTTGAAAAGGAAAGGCGGCACTGCTTGGCGTCGGATTACAGGGAGGGTGGGCAGCTGTAATGAATGGTGAAGATATTTGGGAAGATCAATAATTACGGTAAGTACATAATTTCCATATCTTCCCCAAATTAATCTTCACTATTCATTACTCATGGGTCAGAGTACCAAGATGATAGACCCTGAGGGAACAACTATTTCCCCCAGCCTCTTGGGGGAACCACAGAAGGAGGGGTCGATGACAGGCCTGAAAAGGTCCACAGACTTGACAGGGTTGGCCAGCGCTCCCTAAAACTGGGAGAGGGAATGTGCCCCTGTAGAACCTGTCGTGCCCTGTGAGAAAAAGAAATGGGCCCCCAGAAAGGTGAGGAAACCACCTTACGCTGGGCCACAGGTAACAACCTGGATAGGCGAAGCCATGCAGTCCACCTAATGCAGACTGAGGACCCTACCAGCCTGGAAGCCACCTCACTTGCATCGTAAACTGCCCTAGAGAGGTGTCTTGCCAGCTTCAGGCCTTGCGCAGATAGACGAATGGCTTGCCTGGTTTCCTCACCGTCAGGCAGCGCTACGAGGACCTGTCCCAGCAGAGTTCAGATGTGCCTAACATAGGACACCTGGTGTGCCTGATGAGCCAGAATCTGCAGAAGGAGGCGTGCAAAGCAAACCTCTCCTCCCCATCGGGTCAAACTCTGCAAGTCTGTGTCAGGGGTGCTCGTGAAACATGCAACGGCACCCAAATGGGGTATCCAGGAACCCCAGTCCTGAAGAAGGCTGTGGCATGGCACCTGGAGACCCCGCTGATGCACAGTACCTGTGCTTATAGTCCCTAGGGGCAGGAGAAGGGGCGGTGGGACGTTGCCAGATGGCGTGCGATGCCTCCCTCAATGGCCTTGGCCAGGGAGGAATGACCAACCTGTCAGCGCTCAATTCACACAAGAATGGCAGCATCGTACAATCGGGATTCTGTTCGATGAAGTGTGTTAAACGGAGCTCCTTCATCATCTCCGCCAGGAAATGTTGGTAGGATGGAAGGTCTCCAACAGCAGAGATGCGGTGTGCGGAATCCTCTTCCTCCATGGGGGAAGGTGAGGTGGAGTCCGATTCAGAGCTTAGCGGAGCAGATGTTTGAGGTCTGAAGATGACCTGGTGATGGCCCTAAGATAATGAGGGAAAGCAGTCACCGCAGCTCTGAAATGTTCCATAGTAACTGGGCCTTCGGGGCCAAGAAACCCTGGAAGAAGCAGCAGAGTGACCAGACAAGGGACAGCCTGGCTGCACAAGGATGATCCTCTGCCAGAGCTAGGAGGTTGTGCAGAAGTGCCCTGACCAGGGGGTGACCTGATGAAAAAATTACTCACCTTAGTAATGTTGTTTCTTCTAATGGAGTCTTGCTGTATTCTGACAAATTGCAGTGATGTCCAACCTTTGAACTGCCCCGGAGATGAAAGAGTTAACTTGCCATGCCAGGCATGGAACGCTGAGCTCAAGCTCGGTTGAGACTCTGTCTGTTGCTGTTTGAACTCAAACGATCAGATCTTCTGACTATACTCACTGGGTGTCCTGTGTGAAACTATGGCATACACTAACCAACTGGCTACTAAATATAATAAACAGATTTTTGGTCCCAAAACAAAGACTCAAGTCAGAAACCCCAAAATAAAACAAACACAACACCCACCCACCCAAACTAAAGGGTGAGAAAATAAGGGTGGGGCATCTCTCGAGTGCCAACACTGCTACTGCCCACCCACATCCCAAAACAAAGATTCTGAGAGGGGAGGCAGGGGGGAGGTCAGAATACAGCAAGACTCCATTAGAAGAAACAACATTACTAAGGTGAGTAATTTTTTCTTCAAACAACATGAAGTCTTGCAGTATTCTGACATACTGCAGACTACCAAGCAGTACCTCCATGGAGGAGGGACAGAACCTACCTAGGAAATAGGCTCTGAAGCACTGCTGTGCCAAACCGAGCATCACTCCTAGCCTGGATATCCAGAGAGTAATGCTTGGTAAAAGTGTGTACTGTTTTCCAGGTGGCTGCTTGACAAATCTCTAAGACAGGAATATCCCTGGCAGCAGCCAGGGAAGCAGCTGTACCTCTGGTAGAGTGAGCCCTCAGGCCTGAGGGTGGAGTCCTACCTAGTTTTTCATAGCAGAATTGAATGCAAGAGACAATCCACCTGGCAATAGATCTCTTAGTGGCAGGTTTTCCCTTACCAACCTCACCATAAGTGAGGAACAGTTGGAGGGAGTCAAACCTGTGACCCTCGTTACACTCTATGTAGTAGCTAAGGGCCCTTTTCACATCCAAACTGTGCAGCCTCCTCTCCCCAGAGGAGGAATGGTCAGTGAAGAAAACAGGAAGAGACATAGACTGGTTAAGGTGGAAGTCTGAAACCACCTTAGGCAAAAACTTCCTATTAGTCCTGAGGACCACCTTATCTATGGAAAGAGATAAAATCAGGCTCCACTGACAGGGCTTGTAACTCACTTATCGCCTGGCAGAAGTGATAACCAAGAAAACAGTTTTCCAAGTCAAGTACTTAAGCTCTGCTGAGGACAAAGGCTCAAAAGGGGGTTGCATAAGCTGAGCAATGCAAACATTAAGGTCCCAAGCAGGGACAGGGTCCCTGAATGGAGGATTGGCATGAAGCAATCCCTTGAAAAATGTAGAAAATACAGGATGGGCTGAAAGGGAAGAGAGCTTGCCTGCTGAAAGGAAGGCAGAGACAGCTGCCAGATGCACTCTTAGTGTAGCTGGTCTGAGTCCCAAGCTATTAAGATGAACCATATAGTCCAGGACTGTGGGCAGGCCAGCAAACTCTGGGGAAATATGCTTCCCGGAGCACCATATAGAAAATCTTTTCCACTTGGAGTTGTAAGTGTTTCTGGTGGAAGGCTTCCAAGAAGCCTTTAGGATATCCATAACACCTTGAGAGAGGTGCAAATCAGCAAATTCTAACTCTTCAAGAGCCAGGCCTTGAGATTGAGAGATTTGAGATTCGGATACCAAACCCTCCCCTGAGCACATGTTAATAGGTTGTAATTCCTGGGAAGAGATAGGAGAAGGTGGACTGCTAAGGACAACAAGAGAGGGTACCAGGGCTGCCTGGCCCAGTCTGGAGCAATCAGAATCACCTTGCAGGGTTGAGACCTGATTTTGACTAACACCTTGAACAGGAGAGGAAGGGGAAAAGCATACAGGAATTTCCCTTCCCAATTGAGAACTAGGACATCCAGGGGGACTGAGCCCAACACTGGGGCCTGCAGCAAAGAGAGGAAGCTGGTGATTGTCTGGGGCTGCAAAAGATCTACCTGTGGGGTGCCCCATCTGGAGAAGATCACCTTCAAAACCAGGGGATCCAGGGACCATTCATGATGGCCCTGAGATATCCTGCTGAGAGCATCTGCCAGGGCATTGTCCTTGCCTGGGAGGTGTACTGCTGTAAGAGAGGTGTTCAGGGAATAGGCCAGAGACCACAACTTCATTGCCTCTGTGCACAAGGCTGTAGACCGAGTGCCCCCTTGCTTGTTGATGTACCACACTGTGGTGGTATTTGTCTGTCCTGATCTGAACTACTTTGTTCTGAACAGACTTGGAAAAAGCTTGAAGAGCTAGAAACACTGCTCTGAGTTCTAATAGACTGATGTGAAGCAGAGATTCCTGAGGAGACCACAACCCTTCGGTGGTCAGGTCTCCCAAATGTGCTCCCCACCCCAAAAGGGAGGCATCTGTAGTAAGGATTAGAGAATGAGACTGAGTGACAAAAGGAACTCCCTGTCTTAGATTGTCCTGATCCAGCCACCACTGTAATGCCTGGATCAGGGTTCGAGTCACTGGAATTAGTTTGGTCAGAGGGTCCCTTTTCTGAGACCAAAAGGCTTTCAACTGGAACTGAATATCCCTCATTTGAAATCTTGCTCCCTGCACCACTGCTGTAGAGGCAGCCATGTGTCCCAGGAGCTGCAGAAAATGCCTTGCTGGTCGAGACACCTGTGGGGTGAATGAAGAGGCCAGTGAGATAAGGGTCCTTGCCCTGTCCAGGGGAAGGCAGGCTCTTGCTTTTACTGTATCCAGCTCTGCCCCTATGAAGGTGAGGCACTGCACAGGCTCTAGAACTGACTTTGAAAGATTCAGAAGGAAACCTAGAGAAGTGAGCAGTTGCTGAGTTATCTGTAGGTGAGACTTGACTTGGTCTAGAGACTGGCCTACTATGAGCCAGTCGTCCAGGTATGGAAAGATGGAGATCCTTTTTCTCCTTAGGAAGGCAACTACTACTGCCAGGCATTTTGTGAACACCCTTGGAGCAGAAGTTAGGCTGAAGGGCATTGCTCTGAATTGGTAGTGGCCTGAGGGCAGCTCGAACCTGAGGTACTTTCGGTGGGAGCTTCTGATGAGAATATGGAAATAGGCATCCTTGAGGTCCAGGAGACTAGCCAGTCCCTGGCCTTAGAGAAGGTAGAATTATTCCCAGAGTCACCATTTTTAACTTTGGCTTTAAAGGTGCTTGTTTAAATATCTGAGATCCAGGATGGGCGCCATTCTCCTGTCTTTTGGGGTTAGGAAGTACCTGGAGTACAATCTTTTCCCTTTGTGTGGGGGTGGGACCCTCTCTATGACTCTGAGAGCCAAGAGGGAAGAGACCTCTGACTCTAGGGCAAGTGCCTCTGAAGGATTTGCAGGTGGAAAGGATCTGGTTCTCATCTTTGGAAATTTTTTGAAGCTGAGAACCAGTACCTGGCTTACTACTTCCAGGACCCATTTGTCTGATGTTAAAGACATCCAGTCCTGGACAAAGTAAGCCAGCCTGCCTCTACAGGTGGTGGAGAATCAGCCCTGGCAAACCCATCAGAGTGCCTGTTTGGCAGGGGCTTTAGGCTGAGGGGTGGAAGCAGGCCTGCTTGTACCCCGTCTGCCTCTCCCTCTAAAGAACCCCCTAAGAGCATAAGCAGAAGAGGAGGCCTGGGCTTGGTAGAAAGGCCTATGAAAAGGCCTGCCCCTGCCCCTGGAATGCTGCCTCTGAGGAGTGGCTTGCCTTTCCTTGGCCTGAGCACTCCTGTAGGTGGTCCTGCATTCATCCATTTTCTTCATGTAGTTCTCTGTTTACTCCCCAGAGAATTACCCACAACAGGAAAATCCATGGCCTTAGTCTGGGTATCCTGACACAGGCTACTACATCTGAGCCAAGCCATCCTACGAAGGGCCACAGATGTAGCCATGACTCTAGATGAAACATCATTGGAGTCCACTGCAACATGGAATTGCACCTTGGATGCCTCAGTACCATCCGCAGCCACCTGCTCCAGCTCCTTGGCAAGCTGTCCAGGGACCTGTTTAGCTAAAGCCATTACAATGTCCCATCTAGATTTCTGATATCTGGCTGTATAGGCCATATAACTAGCCTGCCTGAGTCCCAAGGATGCTGCCATGTACTGTTTCTTTGCCATGGCATCAATACTCCTGGAGTCCTTATCTGGGGGGTGTGAAGCCAAGGGTATATTTGCCTTATCACAGGCTGCAACCTGCACTACCCCAACATGGCTGCATTGCTGGGTAAGGAACTCTGTATCTGGGCCTGAGAGAGTATACCTCTTGTCCATCTCTCTTGTCCACAGGAGGTATAGAATTAGGAGTCTTTAAAATTTTTATTGTCTGTTTCCCAAAGGACTTATGAGAACAGACAGCCTCTGACTCTGGGATATCCATCATTTCAACATAGTCAGGCTCCTCCTGGTCGCCCACAGCTTCTTCCATAGGAAGCTGAAGAGTTTCAGCCACTTTTTGTAGAACATAAAATGGAAGGGGACTCAGAAAGCCTAGGAGGAGACACTCCTGAAGGTCTGTCTGGGGAGATGTCCGGGTCAATGGGCACATCCAGACTTTTGTAATCACCCTTACTATCCTCATACTCTCCTTCCTCCTCCGGTTCATAAAAATCCTCTAAATTATAATCCGGAACCGGGGGAACCGACCGAACCGGCTCGGCGACAGACAATCCTTATCGCTTTGGCTATTTCATCAGCGGTCGGAGAAAGAACTTGTGGATCCGCACCGGCTGATTTATCCCTTCTTGTTCTCTTTAACTGGAACCCGACTCCTCGAAGTCGGTTCTCCTTTGCCCAAAGTTTAGCCCTGGTCAGAGGGCACTACTTTTTGAACAACCTGATCAGTTCAAGCAGAACCGATCCCACGTTTACAAGTTCCACACAGAAGAACAACAAAAATAAGCCTATCTAGTACTCACAAAACCACAGACAGAGACTGAACTGGTAGGTTACGGTTAAAATTCGGTCGAAAACCAAGACAAACGGTACTTTAACTGACAAACTGAACCGAGCAAAGGAGAAATCTCCGGAGCGACTGTTCAGTGAGGTGAAGTAAAGAATCTGACGGTTTGAGTTCAAACAGCAACAGACAGAGTCTCAACCGAGCTCGAGCTCAGCGTTCCATGCCTGGCATGGAAAGTTAACTCTTTCATCTCCAGGGCACTTCAAAGGTTGGACATCACTGCAATTTGTCAGAATACAGCAAGACTTCATGTTGTTTGAAAGGCCCCCTCCACCCCAGTGTGTCCAATTGTTGAGGGACGGACCAGGGGTTACTCCTGAGAGAAACACAAGTGGGGAGGCTGGAGCTGTGCAAGGTCCTCTGGAAGGCTCCCGTCCCCACCCACTGCAGAACCCCTCTTCGAGAGAAGAGAAGGCAAGGAAGTGCCCAAGCCACGACCCCACTTAGCACCACAGAAAGAACCTTGAGAAGGTCGCCGCCCAGATCCAGTCCCACCAACCCTCCTCTTTACAGAAGAGGATCTGTCCCTCTGAGGTGGCCCAGTTGACGAATCCAGGCTGACTACTTTAGGAGGAAGTAACCCCCGTTCCCCATAGGGAGGCACGGGAGCCCTCCTGAGGGTCCTCATCATCAGATGGAATCCAGATCACAGTGGGTCTGGGTCTGGCCAACGGGAGGGCCCCTGAACCAAAGCTGGACCAAGTCTTAGCCTTTGCAGCAGAATCAGTGCTGCACATAGTACCGCTAAAAGATGTGGTTCTGACCGCAGCAGCGGCGCTGATCGTGATGCCACCAACTGAAACAGCGCCAGATATGGCACCACTGCTCGTAGAAACCGTGGAATGGGTCCCTAGGAGTCCCTTGCAACCAGAATTGGCACCAGAGGGGTCCAGAGCAGCGGCGCTGACCACAGCACCGTCTGCCAATGGCGACACTGGCCTGGAAAGTCCAGCAGGCCCCCGGAGACGTCAGAGCCAAGTCTGAGGAGCCCAGGACCCAGTCAGGGTCACCTCAGTCATCGTCCTCTAAAATGGGAGGCAAGACTAGAGAGATCTCCAACCAGGTCACTCCCCGAACTTGGGACTCTCTGGTGCCAAGGGAGGCATCGGAAGGGGGCCCCCCAACACACCATCGATTCCGTCCCACTCACCGGCACCAGAGGCGGAGGTGGGACCTTGAGCTCGAGCTGACTGCGGTCTCGAGGAGACCTCCCAATAAGAACCCATGTATAGCAGTGACCCCACCTCGAGGGTCATAGGCACTGGACTGTGAGGAGTGACAAGCCGCCCTTCCAGAGGAAGATGGCCTCCCCACTAACCCCTTGCCCCAACAAGCTGAAGTGCAGGGGGGGACCTTTCCCTGATGGCTCATATAGAGCCGGGGGGGGGGTCTCAAGAGTGGAGCCCAAAGATCTTGTGTTGGTGTCTTGAGTGTGGTGACACTTGCTGAAAGTTGGGGGTCTTTACCCAACCGCACAGCACTGATAACAAGGATATGGAAGTCCATAAAGAAGCAGGTGTCACACTCATCCATCACGTGGCAGGGAACCCAGATAAGAGAAACAACGGTTGCGGGGGTCTGATACTGTTATGTAGTTGCCGCAGGGGCACCAGCGAATGGGGGCAACTCCTAATCATTTAGACTTGGAACGACACCTTGACCCCAACATATCGTCACGTGAAAATGCAATAAAACAGGAATAAACAACACCTGACAGCCAGAGAATAAAAAATAAAAAAAAAACCAGAAAACCTCCAGTGCCGAATGGCACTGGTACTCACAGCACCGCTACACTTGAGGCCTAGGTGTGACACAGTCGAATCAGTCTTCCTGCGCAGGATCTTTCCTTGATGGCGGAAAAAACAGAACTGAGTGTTGGGAGGAGCGGGCATCGGTTACTAGCCAACCCGCGAGTGCCACGTAGATCGCTGGTCTCGTGGGCAGTGCCGTCCCGATATCGACTCCTCCAGCTTAGAAAAAATTAAAGAGGTAGTGCTCTTTTTCTTTCTGTGCAGGGTCCTGACCGCTGGTAGGACCCATCAGTAATGAATGGTAAAGATTAATTTGGGGTAGATCTCCCACTCCAGGCCATTCAGATGAATAGCATGGAATGGGAGTTATTGAAGTCACAGAATGTCTTAGAAATATGAAACCACTACTGGACCCAAACTCTCTGGTGAATTACAGACAAGTCTCAAACCTTCCCTTTTGGGAATGTTGTTGAGAAGGTTGCAGCAATGCAGCTTGAAGCTCTCTAAGAAATATGACATCTGAACCATTTCAGTCATGTTTCAGACCTCGGCACAGTACTAAGACTGCACTTGTCAGGGTATTTAAAGACCCACTACTGGCAAAGGATACAGGGGAGCACTCGATTGTTCTTGTTTCAGCATGCAATACAATGGACCAGCTGTCTGAAGGAATATGAGGGACTCACTGGGACAGCCCTGAAATAGTTTGAGTCTTTCCTATCCAATATATCTTAGCAGGTCAATATGTGATCTTTCTCATCCTGCCTTGCTGTAGTCAGCTGTGGGGTGTGACAGTGTTCAGTCATTTCCCCCATGCTATTCAGTTTATATATGCTGCCACTGAGAGCGTTCATTAGTACAGGGTGAGTTTTCAATGCTATGCAGATAATACTCTGCTGCATATGTCTTTTAATTAGATTAAAAGGTCTTTGTAGTCAACCAACGCCTACAGAAAATCTCTGACATTGTGGCCTCCAGCTAGTTGAGGCTAAATCCAGGTAAGAAAGACCTGGTGGAATCAAAACTGAAAAAGTGGGAAGAAGTGCCTTGTTTAGAGGTAATTCAAAACGCAAGGACCAAAATGATGATAAAAAAGTGACAGTAATTTTAGATTACAATCATGAATCCTTTAAGGCGTGAACAATTATAAAAGAGAGATGGCAAATTTTGAAAAATGATCCCAAAATAGGACCACTAGTTGGTCCAAGACCACAATATACATTTCAGAGAGGGAAAAATATAAGGGACCAATTGGTACAGAGTCAATTTGTGAATGCCTTAAGTGTTCTGCAAAGGAAAAACCAAATCAGGGTTCTTTTCTAGGAGATGTAACATGTACAACTATGCAAAGACAGGAGATTATTTTGAGCATCCTAAAACAGGGCAGAAATATTGGCTAACATCATTGTATGAGTTTGACTGTCGTATACCTTTTACTGCATATGTAGCATGACTGACCCTGGGGTACCATTTATCTGGGTCCCATAGTTAGACCCTTGAAAGAGGGTCCAGGAGCATGGATTTAGCAATTGTGCAGGGCAAAGAGTAATGCACTTGTCTTACATTTTTACAGCACATACAGTAACTGCAATCTGAAAGGCTTTCAATTTTGCACATTGCATCATATTATGGAATTACCTAGGGGTGGGGACAGAACACAAATCCTTCTTCAACAGGAAACGTTTTGGATTTACACTTTAAAGGTTTTACATCCAAAAGGACTTCATGAGGAGACTGACTTTAAACCATATTTGGGTTAAAATTCATATATATTTTTTATACCATTCATAATGGTTGTGGGAAATGTCTCCTCATTTTATTAGTCTTTCCTCCTCCTTCTCTCCCCCTCCTTGCCCTCTCTGCCTGCTTTTCCACTGAATATACACAATTCAAGAAACTCCCCACTCCTTTTTACATTTGTATTTATTTGGTCCTCGTTAAATGAAAATCAGTATTGTCAGGTTCAAATATGCTTTTTAGTACACCTTTTAGGAGAGCCTCACTTATATTTATGCACATACAATTAAATGAAAAGATTAATTTATGGAACTATTAATTGACCGACTGCTAGTCCTATAAAACAGATTTATAAATTAAATCAATACTAATAGGTATTAGATGAAGGGCTTAGCAGCAACAAAGATAAACCTCTTTTTTTATATGTCCTGTGTTCGATCCACTGGTTTAGTTAGGCTTATTAATAACATAAAAAGGTTTGGATTTCAGCTGGGCAACACCTGGAGTTGAAAGTTTAACAAGGCTGAGTCACTTGGGGTTTAAGTAATCCCAGTGTTGGATGAATCAGATCAGTGGCTCAGACACAGGAATCTGTTTTATGAATATTTATGAAGACTTTAGCATTTTGCACATGGTTTTCACTTTCTTGAGGTTTTGTCTGTCGAATATGCATATCATTTTGGGTATATATTAAATGTATTGTTGCTCACTGCCCTGATGAAGCCCCATATGTAGGGCACTACGTATGTTTTCTGTGTCCTCAACACTACTCTTTAGCCTACAAAATTTCTAAATTGGCTGGAGAGTGCTGCATCTTTTTCGGTTTTCAAGTCTAAGTCTCAGGAACGACTTTGCATGGTGCAGACACCTCTGGAAGCGGGAGTGTACTTAATGTCTCTGTATTCTGTACTGGTGGAATCAGGTCCTCATGGGTCAATAAAACTGGACTGTGTGCCAATTTTACTATCATTAAATGGTGTCATATTGGGGGCTTGGATAAGATAAAGAATCCTAGGGTTTTTATGGACAGCAAACTGTTGCTAGAGCATCATGTGGTGGTTGTAGTCCCCAGTGTTTTTTTCCTGTCAAGGAATATCTTCCAGATTAAATCCCATCTAGTGCAAGATGACCTGGTGACTCTAGTGCATGCTTTTGTAACCTCCTAACTAGATCAATTTAATGCTTTGTATCTATGGATATTTGGGAAGTTGATCGTCGCCTACAGATGGTGCAGAATGCTACAGCCAGGCTAATCACAGATCTGTGACGATACCACATCTGGTCTGGATTGCATAGATTGCACTGGCTTCCAATTAGTGCACCATTTACAAAACCACATGAACTGGGCCCTAGAAACAGACTTTGACGCAGATAAGGACCACTTGGCCCACCCAGTCTGCCCATTTCCCTACCTATCGGATAAGCTACAGATCCTTGTTTACCAACAGCGTACTTCATCCTAGCTCCACTAGAATTGCCTTATGTCTGTCCTATGACGTTTTTGGTCTCGTGATGGCACTCACTGTATTTTGTACTCTCCGGTTAGTACCTATACTGTCTTGTTGACACTTGTTTATATTTTTTTGATTTTTTTCTTACTGTTCTGTGTATAAATGTTGTCATTCTTTTTTTTTTTTTTACTTTCTCTTTATGCCCCCTTCCTCGCTGCACTGGGTTCCTTTCTTCGGGGATCTCCTAGGCTGTGGGTTCCCGTAGTCCTGCCCCAGGTACCTCCCTCCGGGTGCTTGGCTAGCCTTCCCCATCCTGCCGCGGTTTACCCCCCAGGCAGGGAGGAGAGGGACCTCTCCTTAGTCCCTCTCTACACCTTGAGACTGTGTCGGAAGACCATGAGCCCCATCTATGGAGCCTGGTTAAGGTTTTCTCGGACAGCCAGGTCCCGCCTACAGGAGCCCAGTGCAGGGTTCTTTCCGCTTTCTGGTCCCAACCCGGATGTCTGCACACAAAGGGGGCCAAGGAGTGTGCCGTCTCGTGCTAACGCTCGGCTCCCCATGCAGCCGTCCGCCCTCCCTTGTATGCTGTCTCGCTGCACCTCCACCCGTGGTCACCCAGGTGGCGGTGTCCGGCGGGACTCGCATCCACCACCGGAGGAGGAGGCAGCCCCTGGGCGCTCGATCCTCCTCCCCGGCGACCCTCTAGCCGCCCGAGGTCTGTTCCCCGAACCCGGGTCACTGGCACCGCAATAGGTAGCCCTACTGCTGCGCCGGCAGGCCGGCCCGTAAATGTTGTCATTCTTAACTCAGTATATCACCAAGTTGCTAAGTTGTTGTATTTCTGACCATCCCTTTGTTTACTTCCTTGTGCTGCATCACATTGTACTGCTCATGTATTTTTTCTTTTGTATCCTCCCGGGTCGTGCCTGAAAATAGGCATCTCTATGCCTAGTGCACCCACCAGTGCATAAAAGCAAATAAATAAATATGCATTCTTAAATTCCCACTGTTTTGACCCCTACCTCTTCAGGAAGGCCCTGGATACCTTATAGATCTCTATGCCTTCTATGCTCAAGTCACCCCCTTCGTTCTACCAAGGATAAGCTGTTGGTCATCCTGACATATCGTCTCAACAAATCCTGAGACAAATCTTTTGTGAAGGCGGCCCCAGTAATTTATTTTGGAACTTTCTACCAAATCATGTTATTCATTATTTACTTATTTATTTCAAAAGTTTTTTTCCAGGAAAGTCATGTTGAGCTGGTATCAGCTCATTTCCAGATCTGTCCTTGGGGGCATACTTCTCAACCTTCTGTCCCCCCAAATGTGGAACATTGGCCCTCAAAATGTGGAATAGGCAAAATTTGGGACACTTCATCAAATTTTTAACACAGAAGCTCAGCACTCTGTAGCAATGTGTGCCTTCATGTTCGCAAAGTTTCCTGTTAATAGTACATTTTTCACATTCACTGCTATGTACTTTGTGGGACTGGCCCTTTCAATGTGGAACAAGGGCCTTTTATGAGGCAAAATGAAGAACTGTTCCTCATAATGTGAAACAGTTGAGAGACATGCTGGAAAGAGGAGGAAGAGTGGAGAACAGAACAGATGAATGAATAAAATAATAATTTAATTTATGAATGAATAAAATAATAATTTAATTTAAAAAGGGAGGGGACCACTAGGGGCCACATTCTGAAACTTGTGGAGGGTAGATTTAAAAACGAAATGAGGAGGCACTTTCACAGAAAGGGCGGTGTCAAGTGGAATGAACTGTCTGAGGAGGTGATATCATTGAAATTAGTGGGAAGTTTTGAAGGGGGTGGGAGAGGTTAAAAATGAGAGTGGGAAGGGAAGAAGGGCAAGGGGGAAGGATCACTCAGGGGGCAATAGGAGGGTGGGGCAGCTCAGTAAAATAGACTGAGCTGCACACTTAAGCAGACTTGACAGACCACTAAGGCCTTTTTCTGCCGCAATTTTCTGATGTTGCATGTTCGTAATACAATAAAATGGAAAAGTACATGAAAATATTTAAATTCAAGAACATTTGAAGAATCAATTGCCAAAAGTAAATTACTGTACAGTAAATTGTGGAATGGGCAAAAGAATATTAAACAGTAAGTAACACAACAAAATAAAGAACAGGAAGAATGACTAATACTATTGATAATATCTTAGGAGATTTCCATTGGTGGAGGTTTTAAAAAGGCCTGAAATTTGTTTGCACAAGCTTGTGTTAACAATCTAACCTTAAGAGTTTGTTCTGGGAGATTCACTCCTCTGCTGCCTTGTTCAGCACTATGTCTTTTATATTCATATTGGATTAATGTTATTTTTTTTTATTTATTGTGATATTTATTACTGTAATTTATTTATTAAGTTGTATTTATTTATTGTGCCTGTAAAGTGCATTAAGCCATTGGATAGTATAGGATATACAATAGGCTGACTCGAAATACACAATTTATCTTCAAGTGTGAGGGGGCAGGACCATAACTCACAAGTGGCAGAGTTACGAGTGAGTTAGGAAAGTCCTGCCCACTCACAAGTGATGATAAATTGCCTATTTTGAGTCAAGCTGTTGTACAGTTGATATATACAACAGTAATTTACAAGTTATAGCTTTTAAATCTACAGTTTATTTAAAAATGTTGCTGCTTTACTTTGATTTTAACTGCCTGCTTTAGTGCTGCACTAGGCATTATGATGTCATTCATCAGCACTGTAGAAACTGCTCTCTGACTGGTTCAGTATTCCACTGCGATGATAGTAATTTAAAAGATATCCATGGTGATAACAGTAACAATGATATTTTTTGATATCTTGCTGTTACTGATGTCACTAAGATATCTTTTTATCTTGTCATTTTCTCCCCACTCCTGTTGTATATGGTGCAGTATAAATAGAATTGCTTGCTGTGAAAATGCGAAGGATACTGCATATATTAAATGCTCTATATGGAACCAAACTCCTTCCCCTTCCTGTACTCAAATACATCTGCTCATTGTCTCACTAAAGAACACTGAACAAATGAAAAACAGCCAGCTGAATCATGATTAGCAAAATAATTTATAACAAATATTAAAGAATAAATCAGGAACTTCTTAAATCTCCAATAAATACCATTAAAGTAATACTATCCACTGTATTTGCTAAAGTGATTAAATATCACAACAAGAACAGAGAAATAAAATGCATTATCTTTTTACCTTAAATAGTATGAGAGACTTGACCAAAACTGCACAGCCACCTCTAAGACAAAACCTCAGACCTCACAGATAAATGGTTGAGAGTAGTAACTCTCCAAGTTCTGCTTTTAAAATATTTCTCCGGTTGTGTTCCTATGGCTAGAATTGTCTTCTAAAAGGCCTAAAATGGGGCTTCCTGTCTATCTGCATCTCCTAATCTCGTTAGGACCAACAATCCCCTCAGTTAAACAGCACTTTTTTCTACACACAAATAAAACAACCTTAAATACCAAAAGCTGCTTAAACAACTATGTTGCTCTAACTGTGAGGCTCATCAGTATAACGAGGTTAGTAAATAAAAACAATAGACACACTACACCCCCACCACCACCACCAATTATTTATCCCGGAAATGGAGTTTGCAGAGCATGCCATCATTTCCAGTTTCATATTATTTTTTTAACATACACTTTGGTCATATGCTGTTCTACATGTTTTTATTATACTGATACTAAATGGGATACAACTGTAAACCCCTGCAAATGGGGTTCCCAGAAGTCTTCAGGAGCTTGCAGGAATGCTCCAAGCCTGCAGGTGTTCGGCATCTAAGCTGTTTAAATGTGGTTAAAAGTGAGTGCTATTTGAGCCTCCACGTACTGTCTCTTTAAGAGCTGTCTGCTTTGCAGACCTAATTAATTTAGAAGCGGGATTGTGTGTTTCAATGCCCGAGTACCACCCAGGCTGCTGTCAATTCGCTCAGTTTCTGCAGTCGCTAAATGCGTAGAAGGAGCTCTTTCAAAAGGTATAAGGAGCTCTTTCAAAAGGTATAACAATCTGCCAGGAATTGTTTAGAGTAATAATGAAAATACAGTTTGTCTAACCTGCTTTTCTTTGCAGTCTGGACTGTTTTTGCTTAGGCCTCCATTCTGGTTTTGAACTGCTGAACTGCACCAATCAGTGTGGGGGGACCTTTAAAATGGAGCCTGCTGCTGGCAAATCAGAACTTGAACTCTCATTGTGGAGCCAGCCACCTATGTACTGTATGGCCAGTTCCTCTGGGAAACGTAGTTGGGACCTTGGCGCCTTTTTGCACCAAAAGAGGGAGCTCTATTGTGAGTGACAGCCGAACCAGCCAACGGAACTGGGAGGAACTCAAAGGAAATGCCCTGCTCTGTTACTGGAAAGCTCAGATGAGTTGTGTCAGTGAAGAGGGAAGAAGCTCTGTGTTTCTACAGTGTATAGTTTCACGCGGGAAGTGTGTGTGAGGCCCTGAGGTTCGTCCTGCAGCCGTTGTAAGTGCCAGCTCGGACTGAATTCGACTTGTGAGGAGAAAGAAGGAAGTCTGAAGAGTGGAAATGAGGCTCACCCTGTAGAAGTCTAGAGCTATTGCTTAATCGTGCTCAGTCTGTTGGGAACTGAAGCTGCTGTGTGTGCTCCCAGGTATTTTGTAGTAAGTGCGATCAGGATCGAGGAGCAGCCTGCCTGGTATAGTACTTTCCTTGTACATAATGAATGTGCGAGTGCTTGTGGGGAATTGCTATTTCATCCCCCTGTACTGCGTGCTCTGTGTTGAAGCTGGAAGCAAACCCCAGCTTGTCTCGACTAAACTGCTTGCTATCAACTGTCAGGTCCAGACACAGGACCTTGTCTCCAGGCCCTGTTGTTTCTGGCAATCCAGAAGAACATCCACCATCCGGTTCTCAGCTTGGGTATTGTGAGTACAAATGAGGTATTCCCCTGCAGCCTGTTATCAATTACAAGTGTGTCATCTAATTATTGTTGTTTCACTTTTTCATGGACTGAGCCATCCGGCTCCGGATTACAACTGGGTGTTGTGCATATATTTTCTTCCTACAGGGTCCCATCCATCTGCCTACTGGCCCAACCACGGGCAGCAGACCTGGCTAGACCCTCCCCCACCCTGGGTACCCAGAGAGTGACATTTGGACCCTATATACATGTGCATAGTACTGTGATTTGATCTTAGCCAAAACTAATCAACCTGATTGCCCCTCCCGTGTTACTGTCCCCTAAATAAATCAGATTTGTTGTTATACTATATACTGTCTGTGGTGTTGGTACTTATGGAAACAGTACTGCATTTTACTGTGTATGTTGTTTAACCTTATTTTACAGGGGGTCCTCAAAGACGTGCCGCAGAATCATTCTCGAGGGTAAGTGGCATCTATATGTGTGAAAAGTGTTCATATGAGGGGTATTGGGAAGGTAACGCCTGTGTATTGTGTGGGCCACTAGTAGGGACAAAGGGGGGTCCACAGTGTCCCAGAGTGCTGTACCCGAGCTAGTTTAACCACTACTAACCCTGACCTCTGGGTGGAGGCACCCGTCATAGAACCTAGGCCCCTTAACCTGTCAGTAGCCAAGCAGGCAGGGGTGATAGCCCTTGGGATAGCACCACCTGGGGGTTACATCATAAAACGATAAGTAAAAAGGGGTGTTGTGATCTAAAGTAGATGTGTATCCATGTGTGAAAATCAGTGTTTTTGTGTGCAATGGTACAGTATCGGTATGTCTGTGTGTATGTACTGGTGCATGTCTCTCTGTGGGTGCATCTATGTATATTAGTGTGTGTCTATACTGCAGAATTTGTTAGTATTACTGCCTCTGCCTGGTCTAACCAGGACAGACTTGTTAGGGACACGTTAATATGGGCCTAACAGACAGAGAAGAGGCATTTTGCCCATGTTGCTACCACACATACTGTGAGGACTATTTTCTCATCTACTGCAAACTAACAGTGGTAGCAACATGCCCATCACCCCCAGAGTCACTCACATATTAACTTACCAGTAGCATTGCCCTCTACCTTTGGGTTCAGATAAAACCGTGAGCATCTACTTCAGTTAACAAGAATACCATATGTGAAATGCTTCAACCTTTCTTTGCTGATGACATTCCATGATTAGCCCCCACAGTCTCAGTAGGTCTCCATGGCATCACATAGAGATTTGACTTCCTCTCCCTGGAGCTGCCTGTGAGCCACTGCAGTTCCTATAAGAATATCACATTTATATTATCGTAATTCAATGCTATAGCAAATAAAGATCAAGAAAGGAGTTACTTGTCAGCTTTTGATCATCTTGAGTATCTTCTTCACAGACCAACACTCCGGTCATAGGATTGAAGTACTGGACCCCATGGGATCCAAAACGATTGGGGCAGGTGGAACAGATGTTGACATGCAGATGCACATGCACCCAGAATGAATAAAGGAGCAGCCTACCCCAACTGTCTCATATCCTTTTCCCCAGAGAAATATCAAGAAGCAAGGAATGGGTTGGGGCAAAAACAAGGAAGGGATAAACTTGAGGGATCTGGGTCATTTTAACTCTCTTGTTGTCAAGGGAGTCATATCCATGATTATGCATAAAATTGTGAAGTGCCTCTATCCAGAGAAAGGTTCAAAGGGGTCTGGTGTAATTATGGTACAACTCCCTGGGATACAGTACCACAATCCAACGCACTGTAGTGACAGTCCCCACAAAGCATGTGCTTAATAAGAACATACGAAGAAGCTAGCAGAAGAATGCCATTTAGTCTCTCAAGTCAGCTTGTACTGCAGGGTCCACAGCTTGAGCTAATGTCCCTGCCCTCTCCCATCCCTGATCCTTACCTTCCCCTATGCCTATCCCAGCCTCTCTTAAAGCTGCCCACTTCTTCAACGAGATGACCTCTTCCGGCAGTGCATTCCAAATGTCCACCATCCTCTCTGTGAAGAAGTGCTTCCTGACCTCCCTCCTAAACCTCCCACCCTCCAGCTTAAGACTGTGCCCCCTCATCTTATGGTTGCCACTCAGCTTAAAGAGACTCTCTTTATCAACCTTATTTATTCCTTTCAAGTACTTGAAGGTCCCAGTCATGTCCTCTCTCTCTCTCTCCTGTCTTCCACGGAGTACATGTTCAGTGCCCTCAATATCCCCTCATATGACTTACTCTGCTGACCCGCTTTCATCTTTGTAGCCCTCCTCTGGACCTTCTCCAACAAGTTAATGTCTTTTATGAGTGTGGGCACCAGTACTGAATGCCGTACTCTGAATGCGGCCTTACCAGTGACCTGTACAAGGGCAGTATAACCTCCTCTCTCCTACTACTGATCCCCTTAGGTATGCATCCCAGCATCTTGTTTGCCTTTGCTGCTGCTTTCTTGCACTGAGTGGAGTGCTTCAGGTCACTAGTGATCATCACTCCCAGATCCTTCTCCTCCTCTGATGCAGATACTTGGGACTCCACCCACATAGTACTCTGTCCTGGGATTCTTGGCTTCAGTATGTATAACTCTGCATTTCTTGGCACTGAAACCAAGCTGCCAGGTCCTGGATCACCTCCCCAGCTTTTCCAGATCTTCCTGTAGGTCCTGTATCCCTCCGGCTGTGTCCATTTTCCCGCAGAGCTTGGTGTCATCTGTGAAAAGGCACATTTTGCTCTCATGCCATTCCCAGAGTCATTGATGAAGACACTACACAACACCGACCCCAGCATGGAGCCCTGCAGAACCCCACTGGTTACCTCTCTGGTGTCAGAAAACTCTCTCCCCACAACCACCCTCTGGGTTTTGTTCCTCAGCCAGTTTTCCACCCATCTGGCCATCCTTTCTCTAACCCCAAAATCCACCAACTTCCTGATCAACCTTTTGTGGAGCACAGAGTCAAAGGCCTTGCTGAGATAGAGGATAACTACCACTTGGTCCCTGTCTGTCTTTGTGACACAGTCAAAGAAGTCAATCAGATTAGTTGACACAATCTCACCCCATGAACCCATGCTGCGTTGCATCCTAGAGACCATGCTCCTCTAGATATTCCACCAACCTTTCCTTCAGTATGGTTTCCATGAGCTTGCCCACAATGGAGGTCAGAGTGACTGATCTGTAATTCCCTGGGTCATCCTTGGGACTGCTTTTTTGTGGAGGGCACTACATGTGCTGTTCTCCAGCCCTGCGGTACCAGCCTGACTCTAGTGAAATATTAAATAGGTCTGCCAGTGGCCCTGCCAGCTCTCAGCTAGTTCCTTTAGTACCCTTGGGTGTACTCTGGGCTTGGTGATTTGCCTACCTTCAATGCCAGCAGCCCCCCTCACTCTATCCTCCTCTGTCACTATCTCTGTGTTCCCTCCCCCCACTCCTCTTTTCCTCCTGAAGGCACTGGTTCGTCTCCTTCTCCCTGGTGAAGATGGAACAGAAGTATTCATTTAGTATCACTGCTTTTCCCCATTAACTTCCACCCACTCCACCTTTTTAAGGCTAACAATCCCTTCCTTATTGTCCCTTTTCTCACTTACACAGCGAAGAAAGCCTCCTCCCCCTTCTTAATTCCTTCAGCTATCTGCAGCTCCTTCTGTGCCTTTGTTTGCCGAACTTCCTTACTTGCCTCATTAGCCAACCTTAGGTAATTTTCCCTATCCACCTCTCTCTTGGTCTTCCTGAATTTTCTATAGGCCAACCTCTATTATATTAATATTGTAACTTAATTAGTACTCGGACAAGGATTTCAAATAAAAGGAACAGTAACGTTATTTAGGGACTAGGTTCCTAAATGGGAAAACAAGGGGGGATAGCTGCAATGAGGTAGAGCAGTATAGTCTCCTGTGACTGAACTTTCCTGCCCTTTTAGGCCTAGACCACTTTAGTTCTGGTTGCTCTTCAGTGTCCTTCAAAATAATACTTTCCCCTAGGCTGTGCCAGTGTGCATTTCCAGGTGCAGCCCTCAACCAGTGTCCTTCCCCACACCACGGTGCGCAACCCTCTCACCATTGGTACACCTGTTAAAACGCTTAGTTTTGCCTCAGAAGCTTCCAGTCCATCACTGGGTACCCAGCTGTGGAAATGTTGTAGGCCTGCTGACACTGCATGTAACTGGCCAGCAGTGGTACACTTAAAAAACATTAGTAATACTCTGGAAGACAGAAAATCCCAAACCCAATGGCCATGTAAATGAAAAACCTCCAGCTCAAATATCTGTAACTCCTAGCCAGATGGCCAAGCCCCATAAATGCTTTCTCAACTATATTACAGGGCTTTGTTGCAGGGACTAGCCCTGGGTTTACTCACAGCTCTTAAATCAGGGGATGTCCCTCACAGCACAGGGATTTGATGGTGCAGTTTTCAGAGATCCCTCTCTGGCTGATGTCCTGCTGCTTTCTGGCTCTTCTCTTTCACTCTTGGGCCTTTCGTGGATATTACTGGTATCACAGGGCTTTAGCTGTAGCTAGAATTCAGAATAGGCCTCTCCTGGCTCCAGCAATCAGCAGTACACAGGTTGGCTTCCATTAAGTCAGTCTTCAGAATCATCACCAACCTACATGTCATGGCATCCAGTCCCATAGGGGTGGTAATGACCAACACCTGGCACTGATGCTGATTAGGTGGATTCAGTTGCAGGTTCAGCCTGTAGTGCAGTGAAGTCTCTCTTAGGCTGTAACTTGTAGATTTGAGATTGTTCAGTGCTCAACACATGATTACCCCTCTTGTTAAGCTGGGTATCTTTGTCTCACTGTTTCATTTCACAAACAGATGCACAGTCTGTTTCTGCAGCACAAGCTGTCAGCACTCAGCTCCCAGCCTGTTTAGTAATCACATGCAAACTCAGACAGAAATGAGTTCTGCATAGTCACTGCTGTGTACTGGAAAATGATCAGCCACTCTAAAGGTGACTGGCAGCTGAAATGATGCTTAAATTAATTATCATTAGGCCCATCACGAATCCAAGTGCCCGTGTGGCTCTTTCCTCAAGGCAGACTATTCCAGCTGGTTGGCCAGTCATCTTCCGACCCTGTCGCCACTGCAAGGCAGGTCGAAGGTGACAAAAATGGCTGCCAAGATGTAGCCCAAAATTAGTTTTCCAAAGAAGTCCTTGTTTACAAAAACTTCACTGTTCAAGCACAAACCCACATCCTGAACCAGTCCTGCAAGGGTGCAAGATAACATCTGGCTCAGCTGCTGTAACAATCGGATGATTACCAGTCTAGTTGAGAGTGTTGCAAGGTCAGCACCTTTGGTAGTGGTAGATGCCTTTCATGTACGAGCAGCAAGGAATCTTTCATATAATAGCCCCAAGAGGGTTACAAAACCAAACTGTACCCTGAAAGGATGACGCCAATGCAAAGAATGGTCCTCACTGAAGAACACATAAGGAGCATGCTTTCATCTTAAAAGATGAAAACAAAGAGCTGGATACCGGGATCAACCTGGAATCATGGGTTGACAGGATGCAACCAAAAAGGGGTGTTAAAGCACTTCCTTAAGACTGTTGAAAAAATAAGGCTTGGAGAATAAAACATGAGAAAAAATGACTGAATAATTAAACATCAAAACAAAACTTGAGGAGTCCTCAATCCCAGCAGTTTGGGAGATTTTCAAGATTTATGAGGAACTGGCACATTTTAAACTGAACATTTCTAAGACAGAAACTTTAATGCTCAATTTCAAACCCTCACAAAAACTTAAAGTGATCTTTTCCTTTAAAATGGCGTTGTTCAAAACTTAAATACCTGGGAATACATATCCCACAAAATCTAGAACATCTCGAGTTGGTTGACTACGAACCTGTCTCTTGTCTAATTCAGGAAGATCTTTCTAGGTGGAGTAACCTGAAATTAACCTTTTCCCAAAGAATATAAACTACACAAATGAATATTCTCTCCAGGTTGCTCTACCTATTCCAAAATATTCCAATCTTTCCGGCTGATTTTTATTTTAAATCCTGGAATGGGAGAGTTCCGGTGACATCGCTCCTACTATGGCTGCCTAGCTCTCGAGCTCCCCTTGCCCAAGATATTTTCCTCGTCGTTTATGTTACAAATTGACATTAGAACACTTCAAAATAACAAGAGGGAAAGCTACAGATCCCTGCCATGGAACTTCAGAATCGGTTTGAGGTTTTACTGCAGGATCCCACTGGAAAAGATGAAGACGATCAGGCTCGGAGGCTTTCGGCAACATCGTAACACTCCAGGGACGCTGCCACTACCTCTCAGACGAGCTGCTCTCGGGTCAAGGTGAAAACCAGTAAAATTAACAAAAATACATTAAATAAACAACTAGAACCCACAATGGACAGCAAATTGGACAGAATCCTTACAGAACTCTCAGATATAAATCGAAGTCAGATCCTTCAAGGAGACCATTACAGAAATTAGAACAGACATCCAGGGCCTGGAGACAAAAGTCACAGTGTTAGATCAGCAACAGTCCACCACCTCGACTCAACACTCCCAAATACAAGACCAAATGAAGCAGATAATTCAAATATACAAACTGACCATGGAAAGACAGGAGGACTCTGAAAATAGGCAAAGGAAAAACAATCTAAGGATTTACTTGGTCCCAGAAGGAGCGAGGATGGAACATAACTGAGTTTGTAGACACTCTATTACGAACAGCACTAATGTTAGATTCTGATTTACCCTGGAATTTGAGCACGCTCACAGGGCCTTAGGCCCCAAACCCATCAGCGAGGCCTCACTCAATAATTATTTGTTTCTGAAGTATCCAACCAAGGAACTGATTTTAAGAAAGCTTGGGCACAGAGAAAGTTTTTTGGGTCTACACGATATTCATTGATTATGACTACGCTAAGACAGAACAAGTATGCCTTTAAAACCTCATATCCAGCGCTACTCATGGTACAATTTCCTGAGGGTCAGCAAATATACAAATCAGCAACAGAGGCTTATATGGACATTCAGAAGAGAAATATCCTGCTTCCACAGAGATCAGAAGGATCAAAAAGACTGCCTATGGGTCCTTGGGGAGATAAACTGACAAGAGCTTACAGATGCAGCAAACCCTGGAATATATCCACAGCTTCTCATACAAGGGCCTGCAAACAGAGTGAAGCCTGAAGAGTTCAGATATCTTAGAGACTGTGGAATCCGGGTAGGTACTTCTCTGTTGGGGCGGGAGCCGGGCTTGTACTCTGTCCCCCCCAGGCGCCTGAGTGGACCACCCAAGGAAATTTTAAATTAGAACAGGGGAGTTATTCCCACAGATTTCATTTGATGGAATGAGGCTTGATGCGGTGACGTGCCCCGGGGGTGGGGTCCTCATGGGTGCACCTAATCATTACTCTTGGGGAAAATTAAATAAGGAGAATTTCAAATAAACCCCATGATGGTTAAATTGATATTGGTCATCCAAGTGGCTTTTAGGTGCCCTGGTACTGATGGTCTATGTGTGAACCCCTATCCAACTGGATCACGTAACGTCAGGTTTACTACCACACCGATATCCCCTTAAGAGTAGGGATCCAAAGAAAGTAAGAGAGGCGCGGAGCCGGGAAGGACCCATGGACTCGCTGGGGTGTAGACCCCATCTGAGCTGTGCAGATTCTCGGCTTTATGAGCAGATACTAATTAATCTAGGTATATGGGACCAAGCCATGGAATACTGTGATCGGGGACTGCTTGGGGTGGCAGCTGGCTGATGGTACTCTGAGGAGATACCATAAATAAAATAAAATAAGAAGAGATTGGTACACCGTGCGGAGCTCTGTCCTCCTTCGGGACCACTGCTGCTAATAATTTGACTCGATGGTGAGAATCAATTGGATTTATTGAAGGGAAATTAGGAAAATAAAATCCCAGTCAAATTGATACTCCTGCCTTAAATTAGCGAGAGAGCAATGAGTGTGGTCTGTTTGAGGTACTCCTAATGGATGGGACGTAAGTACGGATGTACTCGTATCTTGACGGGAAGGACCCTTGCCTTGAGGTCACAGTTAGACATAATCAATATCTATCCATGCTGGAATGAAGATAAACGCCCTAGAGTCACTTTCTTTGATGGAGTTCCAACTTTGGACTGTATCCGGCTAAAGTCTTCAGTTCCACACTCTGACAATAAGATTATTGCCTATAAATATATGTAACCTAAGGTTTTTTTTTAAACCTAATTGGACCATGGAATATTAATACTGGCACATAGATGGAAAGAACTTAAGACATTAATTAACAAAGTATAAGGCAGATTTCCTTTATAAATATACTGTATTAAGGGAGGGCAAACGGGGGGACTACGGGAGCCTAGGAGCACGCACCTCATGTTTTTCTTACGCCCTTTTCCCTACCCACAATTCTAAGAAACAGAATTTTACCTGACTTTTATCCCCTTATTTATTTAATTTTTCCTTCCTTATTCTTGTGTTGGGATGGATATTCCCAGAGGGAGCCCCTTCGCGGTAAGCAAAGCATTGCTCTCTCGGCAACCAGTTTGGTTGTCACAATTAGGCTGGCAGAAGTTAGCCACCTACAACATGGAAGTCACCACTGTACATAGTTCTAGGTTAAATCTGGATAGGTGGTATAAGCCCTATCGGTTCCCCTGTTGGGCTATAAAGGATTTAATTTTGTTAATATATCGGGTTTGGGAGTTTATTATTCTTAAATATGGTGGGGGAGGGGGAGAATGGTATAACAGTGGTTAGACATGAATACATTTTTAAGGGTGCTATCGCACAATGTAAATGGCCTGACTGGGCCGGTCAAGAGATGCAGAATCATTAAGGCACTTAAAAAGTTTAAGGCTGAGATACTCCTACTACAAGAGATACACCTCTCTTCTAACAAGTACCAAAAGTCATCTAAATTTGGTTTTAGACAAGTTTATGAATCCTCTTATCGCAGAGGAAGACGCAGAGGGGGTGGCAATGCTAATTGCTCAGAACTCCTCCTTAGAGATATCAGATTATTACTCAGATCCAGAAGGCAGACTGGTTGTGGTGAGGGGCTCACTTGGTGACCAGCAAGAAAACATTACTCACCTTAGTAATGTTGTTTCTTCTAATGGAGTCTTGCTATATTATGACATATGCAGTATAACCCCAGGTTAGAACTGCTCCGGAGGTGAAAGAGTTAACTTCCATGCAGGGCATGGAATCTTGAGCGCGAGCTCGGTTGAACACTCTGTCTGTTGAAGCTCAAACTCAAACTGTCAGATCTTTACGAGCAAAAACTCACTAAGGTTCTGTGTGGAAGCCGTAAACCTACACTAGCCGCTGGCTACTAACTACAAAAACACCTTTTTGATCTTGATCCCAAAACAAAGACTCAAGTCGGGGGATTCAAGAAGAAAACTTAAGCATAACACCTAAGCACCCTAGAAGGGTGAAATACAGTGGGCATCAAAGAAGTGCCAACATTGCACTGCCCACCCACATCCCAAAAACAGAGGTTCTGAGAGGGGCAGGCTGGGGAGGTCATAATATAGCAAGACTCCATTAGAAGAAACAACATTACTAAGGTGAGTAATTTTTTCTTCAAACAACATGAAGTCTTGCTATATTATGACATATGCAGACTACACAGCAGTACCTCCATGGAGGAGGGACAGAACCTACTTGGGAAATAGGTCTGAAGCACAGCTGTGTTAAATCGAGCATCACTCCTAGCCTGGATATCCAAGGAGTAATGCTTAGTAAAAGTGTGAACTGTTTTCAGGTAGCTGCTTGACATATCTCTAGGATAGGAATGTCCCTGGCAGCAGCCAAAGATGCAGCTGTACCTCTGGTAGAGTGAGCCCTCAGGCCTGAGAGAGGAACCTTACCCAGTTTTTCATAACAGAATTGGATACAAGAGACAATCCACCTGGCAATGGATCTTTTAGTGGCAGGTTTCCCTTTACCAACCTCACCATAGGTGAGGAACACTTGGAGGGATTCAAACCTGTGACCCTTGGTACGTTCTATATAATAACTAAGGGCTCTTTTGACATCTAAACTGTGCAATCTCCTCTCACCAGAGGAGGAATGGTCAGTGAAGTACACACGGAGAGACATGGATTGATTAAGGTGAAAGTCTGAAACCACCTTAGGCAGAAACTTCCTGTTAGTCCTGAGGACTACCTTATCTCTATGAAAGGAGATGAAATCAGGCTCCACTGACAAGGCTTGTAGCTCACTTATGCGCCTGGCAGAGGTGATGGCTACCAGAAACACAGTTTTCCAAGTCAAATACTTCAGCTCTGCTGAAGACAATGGCTCAAAAGGGGGTTGCATAAGCTGAGCGATGCAAACATTAAGATCCCAAGCAGGGGCAGCATCCCTGAACGGGGGATTGGTGTGAAGCAACCCTTTAAAAAACTTGGAGAACACAGGGTGAGCTGATAAAGAAGAGGGCTTACCTGCTGGCAAGAAGACAGACACAGCTGCCAAGTGCACTTTTAGGGTAGCTGGTCTAAGCCCTAAGGAATTCAAATGCACCAAATAATCCAGGATCGTGGGCACACCAGCAGATTCTGGGGAAATATGTTTACCAGCACACCATATGGAAAATCTCTTCCATTTTGAATTACAGGTAGCCCTGGTGGAAGGCTTCCTAGAGGCCTTCAAGATATCCAATACACCTTGAGAAAGGTGTAGGTCAGCAAACTCTAACTCTTCAAGAGCCAAGCCTTGAGGTTGAGAGATTTGAGGTTCGATACCAAACTCTCCCTGGGCACAGGTTAACAGGTTGTGATTCCTGGAAGGCATAGGGGAGGGTGGACAGCTAAGGACATGAGGAGTGGGTACCAGGGCTGCCTGGCTCAATCTGGAGCAATCAGGATCATCTTGCAGGATTGAGATCCGATTCTGACTAGCACTTTGAAAAGAAGGAGGAAGGGGGGAAAAGCATAGAGAAAATTCCCTTCCCAACTGAGAAGGAAGGCATCCTGAGGGACTGAGCCCAACACTGGGGGCCTGCAGCAAAAAAGGGGAAGTTGGTGATTGTCTGGGGCTGCAAAGAGATCTATTTGCGGAGTGCCCCATCTGGCAAATATTACCTCCAGTACTAGGGGATCCAGTGCCCATTCGTGATGGCCCTGGAAATCCTGCTGAGAGCATCCACTAGGACATTGTCCTTGCTCGGGAGGTGAACTGCCAAAGGGAGGCGCTCAGAGAGTAAGCCAGAGACCACAACTTCATCGCCGTGCACAAGGCCGAGACAGAGTGCCCCTTGCTTGTTGATGTACCACATTGTAGTGGTATTGTCTGTTCTGACCTGAACTACCTTGTTCTGGACAGATGTGGAGAAACTGAAGTGCTAGAAAACTGCTCTGAGATCCAGCAAATTGATGTGGAGCAGGGATTCCTGAGGGGACCACAGCCCTTGGGTGGAAAGGTCGCCCCTGTGAGCTCCCCACCCCAAGAGGGATGCATCTGTAGTAAGGGTCAAGGAATGAGACTGGGGAGTGAATTGAACCGCCTGTCTCAGATTGTTCTGATCCTGCCACCACTGAAGGGCCTGGATCAGGGTTCAGTCACTGGAATCAATTTGGTTAGGGATCCGCCCTTTGAGACCAAAAGGCCCTCAAATGGAACTGAATGTCCCTCATCTGAAATCTCGCTCCTGCACTACTGCTGTAGAAGCAGCCATGTGCCCCAGGGCTATGAAAATGCCTTGCTGGTCGAGACCTGCAGGGTGAAAGAGAGGCCAGAGACACCAGGGTCCTTGCCTCTCCAGAGGAAGGAAGGCTCTGGCTTCTTTGTGTTCAGTTCTGGCCTATGAAGGTGAGAAGCTGGACAGGCTCCAGAACTGACTTTGGAAGATTGAGAAGGAAACCTAGAGATGTAAGCAGCTGCTGGTTACTTGCAAATGAAGTTCGACCTGTTCTGGAGACTGACCTACAATGAGCCAGTCGTCCAGATAAGGAAGATGGCAATCTTTTGCCTTCTTAAATGAGCAACTGCTACTGCCAGGCATTTTGTGAACACCCTTGGAGCCGAGGAGAGGCCGAAGGGCATTGCTCTGAACTGGTAATGGCCTGAGGGCAGTTGGAATCTGAGGTACTTTCGATGGGAACTCCTGATGAGAACATGGAAGTAGGCATCCTTGAGGTCCAGGGAGGCTAGCCAGTCCCCTGGCCTTAGAGAGGGTAAAATAATCCCCAGGGTCACCATTTTGAACTTTGGTTTTAAAAGGTGCTTGTTTAGATACCTGAGATCCAGAATGGGCCGCCATTCTCCTGTCTTTTTTGGGGTAAGGAAGTACCTGGAGTACAACCCTTTGCCCTGGTGTATGGGTAGAACCCTTTCCACAGCTCTGAGAGCCAGGAGGGCAGAAACTTCTGCTTCCAGGGCAAGTGCCTCTGATGGGTTTGCAGGTGGAAAAGATCTGGCTCTCATCTTCGGAAATTTTTTGAAGCTGAGAACCAGTCCCTGGCTTACTACTTCCAGGACCCACTTGTCTGATGTTAAAGACTTCCAGTCGTGGACAAAGTAAGCCAGCCTGCCCCCTACCGGTAGTGGAGAATCGGCCCTGGCTTCCCCATCAGGGAGCCTGTTTTGCAGGGGCTTTGGGTTGAGGGGTAGAAGCAGGCTTACTAGAACCCCTTCTGCCCCTTCCTCTAAAGAACCCCCTCTGGGCATAAGCAGAAGAGGAGGCCTGGGCTTGGTAAAATGGCCTATGAAAAGACCTGCCCCTGCCACTGGAAGGCTGCCTTTGAGGAGTGACTTGCCTTTCTTTGGCCTGTGCACTCCTATAGGTGGTCCTATCACATCCATTTCTTCTTATAATTCTCTGTCTGCTCCCAAACAGAGAATTTCCCACAACAGGAAAATCCATAGCCTTGGACTGGGTATCCTTTGACAGGGTAGTACATCTGAGCCAGGCCATTCTTGCGAAGAGACACAGATGTAGCCATAACTCTAGATGAAACATCATTAGAGTCTACAGCAGCATGAAATTGCACCTTGGATGCCTCAATACCATCCGAGCCACCTGCTCAGCTCCCTGGCAAGCTGTTCAGGGGCCTGTTTTGCTAGGGCCAGGACAGTATCCCACCTGGATTTCTGGTACCTAGCTGTAAAGTCATATAATTTGCCTGTCTGAGTCCCAAAGATGCTGCCTGTACTGCTTTTTTGCCATGGCATCCATCCTCCTGGAATCCTTTTCAGGAGGGTGAGAGGCTAGAGGAATATTAGCTTTGTCACAGGCTGCAGCCTGCACTACCCCACATGGCTGCACTGCTGAGATAGAAACTCCCATATCAGAGCCTGATAAAGCATACCTCTTGTCCATCCTTTTATCCACAGGGAGGATGGAATGAGGAGTTTTCAGAATTTTACTGTCTGTTTCTAAAAGATTTATGCAAGGAATAGACAGTCTCCTAGACTCTGGAATATCCATCATTTCCACAAAATCAGGCTCTTCTTGATCATCCACAGCTTCCTCAACAGGAGTTGCAGAGTGTCAGCAACTTTCTTGTAAACACAAAATGAGAAGGGGACTCAGATAGCCTGGGAGGATACTCCTGAAGGTCTGTCTGAGAGATGTCCGTTCAATGGGCACATCCAGACTGTCAAAATCACACTCACTCTCCTCGCACTTCTCCTCCCCTTCCCCTGGTTCTATAAAAATCTTCAAAATCATAATCTTGAATCGAGGAACCGATCAACCAGGCGCTTACTCAATGGTGCCGGTTCGACGGAACTGGGGAAAGAGACTGGACAATTTGAATAGCTTTGGCTATTTCCTCAGCAGTTGGAGAAAGAACTTTTGGCCCCAAACTAGCTGACCTTCTAGCCCTTTTAGTTGGAACCGGCTCCTCAGAGCTGGCTCTTTGTTTGCCCGAGGAAGCATCGCTCTGGTCAGAAGGCATTCCCTCAGGTTCGGTTGGAACCGAACCGGGCTGGCCATCCGGGTCAGCGGACTTTTTGGCCTCCCTTTCCCTGAGCCTACCAACTCTTTTTTCCACGGTGGCAGCAGGAAAATTCTACAAATCTGGCAGTCTGCATTGAGGTGGTCAAACCCAGACAATATACATAGTGGTGTGTGTGGGTCAGCTCTGACAAAGGCTTCCCACAGAGGCCACAGTGCTGAAACCCAGTGGTCCGTTTTTCTTTTGGGTTCTCAGACATAGTGCCAGCCTAACCAAAACTTGCCCTAACGGGAATCCACTTAAGAAGACTTCTTTATCGGTTCCCAACGTGTCAATACGGGTCCGGAAAAACTGTAATAAAACTGCTTTTTTTAGAACCGATAAGAACCGGGAACCGCACTCTAAAGGGCTAGAAAATAATTTTAAACCTCTGATTGGTTCAAACCAAACCGAAAAGATGTTTACAAGTTCCACACAGAAGAAAAATAAAAAAGTAAGCCAATCTATTACTTACAATACCACAGACAGAGCTTGAACCGACGATTATGGTTAAATTTCGTAAAATAAACCGAGAATTACACTTTAAAACCGACAAACAAACCGAGCAGCAGGAGGAATCTCCGAGCGACTGTTCAGTGAGGCGGAGTAAGAATCTGACAGTTTAAGTTTGAGCTTCAACAGACAGAGTGTTCAACCGAGTCAAGATTCAAGATTCCATGCCCTGCATGGAAGTTAACTCTTTTCACTTCGGAGCAGTTCTGACCTGGGGTTATACTGCATATGTCATAATATAGCAATACTTCATGTTGTTTGAATATACAATTGTGAATATTTATGTTCCCCAGCAAATGATGCCTCTTCAATACAACAGATAGTAGATAAAATATTGGAATATCAGAGGAAGTCCTGATAATTGGAGGAGATTTAATTGCTCTTAGATCCAGCCCGTGGACACAACAGCCCCTAGGAACACCCCACAGACAGCAGGTCAGCAACATCTGAGAAGGTTGGTTAGGCATTTAGGTTTGGTGAACACCTGCGCACCAACACCCCACAATGCGTAAGTGCAGCTTCTTCTCACATGCTCATAAGCATTATTCTAGACTGATTATCTATGTATATCCAAGGAACACGCAGACCAGATAAGAAGGACTGAGATTCATAATATAAGTTTAACAGATCATGCCCCAATTACATCAGATTTAGACATTCAAAGAGAGAGAAAGTTTACTTACTGGAGGCTTAATAATTCCCTATTACTAGACCCCGAATGTAAGGAGCTGATAAAGACAAAAATAAAAGAAATAATAGAAGATAACTCTTCCCCCACAGACCCCACCCCAATTACTTTGGGATACCTTGAAAGTAGTTTTAAGGGGCTATATTATAGCCTATGCAGCCCAAAAAAAAACATAGATGTGAAGCTAACTTAAAGCAATTACAAGAAAAGTTGAGTTTTTTACAACTTGCACATATGCAAGGAGATGATTCATTACTGGATCAGATAGCAACCACACAACAGGCTATACAAAAGTTACTTACTGCTAAAACAGAGCAGGCTTTGCTATGGCTCAGACAAAAATATTTCGAAGGGGGCCCTAGGGCCTCCAGAATACTGGCACATCGCCTCAGAAGAATAATTCAACAAACAACAATCACTAACATTAGAAACCCTATCTCATTCTCAGGTCGCCCCTGCCTCGCAACCACATCCATAGTGGCTGTGCTTAAATCATATTATACTAGACTATATACAGCTGAATCTAGGTCAACAGAGGAGGAGGAGAAGAAGGAGAATTTTGTCAAGTCTAAATCTCCCACGACTTACGGAAATCGAGAAACAGTCCCTAATCCGCCCAATACATAGTTCAGAAATAAAATTGGCTGTCTCCAACCTTAAAAATGGTAAAAGCCCTGGCCCAGATGGCTATAGGGCTGAATTTTATAAAATGGCATGGGAATGGATCACAGACCCACTGACCGAAACTTTGAGAGAGAGTCATTCGAGGGCTATAGACCCTCTTTCATGGTCACAGGCTATGACCTCAGTGATTTTAAAACCACAAAAAAAAAAACACACCTATGCGACTCTTATCAACCAATCTCCATCCTAAATCAGGACTACAAAATATATGCAAGCATTCTAGCTCACCGCTTGATGACATTATATCTTCTTTGATACATTTGGATCAAGCAGGATTTATTCCACCCGCTAGACCTCTGATAACATTAAAAGAACCTCTATGTAATTGAACATACAAAAATAATAAAATCCCATTATTAATATTAGGATTTGATGCACAAAAGGCATTCGACAGAATCTCTTGACTTTTCTAGAGAAACCCTTACTAAATTAGATTTTCCAAGGAATTCATTGCCAATATCATGGGTATCTACTCAACACCACAGGCAATGGTGAAGGCCAATGGCTCCTGCTCAGCGAGGTCCCCGCTCACTCGTGGAACAAGACAGGGATGCCCACTCTCTTCCTACTTATTTGCTTTATATGCAGAACCACTGGCACAATTTTTACATCAACATGAGGGGATAAGAGGATATCAGGTAGCAGAAAAGGATCATAAAGTGGCATTATATGCTGATGATCTTTTAGTGTATACCGCAGACCTGGAGAACTCACTTTCAAATTTAGAACAGGCTATGATACTAATAGAAAAAATCTCTGTTAAAAAGTCAGTACTCAAAAGACTGAGATTTTATATATTGGAGCATATATACCAAATCATATAAAACTCAAACATCATTTTAATTGGGGAAATAAAACAATTAGATATTTAAGAATTAGCATATCAAAGAACCCATGGCAGACCTTTAAATTAAACTATAATATATTATTTGAACAAATTAAACAAGACCTTCAGACCTGGACTCCCCTTCCAATTCCATTAATTAACCGAATACAGGCAGTTCAGATGAACATACTACCCCGTCTGCTATATTTAATGCAGTCTATCCCACAAATGTTTACAAGAAATGAGGAAAGGAGATGGAATAGGGCAATAGTTAATTATATATGGCAAGGTAAAAGACCCCGGATAGCATTAGATAGATTACAAGCTCCTAAGGATAGAGGAGGACTGTCTCTACCTAGTTGGTCAGGATACGCCATAGCTACCCTACTTAACCATATTAGAACATGATTCTACCCAGAAGGAAGTGGCCCCCAGTGGATGGAAATAGAAAGAACGTTTACAACTGCTTATTTAGGTGAAAGCATGATTTTTCACCCACCTCCATTGTACTCCTTGGAGTGTGATATGTCAATATACACACATAGTTATCTTAAGGGGTGGATTAAATATTTATCCCATGCGGATAATGAGTTTGGTGCTCGTTGGATGGGGATACCCTGGATGAACCAGGCTTTTAGCCATATAAACTTGGATGTGGGATTTGGGACCTGGAATGATCTTGGTTTAAAATATACACATCAGTTGTATTTAAATGGTTATTTTAAGACATTTACACAACTGCAGGAGGAGTTTTCAATTCCCAGACATGATTTGCTTTGATATTTTCAGATTTGACATTTCCATGCAACAACTATAGGCCTAGAGATAGACCAAGAAAAGGTCCCTCCGATCTCCCTTCTGATGGTAATCCAAGGTGTACAGAACCTTAGGCATTTAGTATCTAGATTCTATACAGCAGATAGATTGAAGGGCAGATCTAGTTGGGAGAAATTACACAAGACTTGGGAAGCCGAAATGGGAATACAGTTAACAGATCAAGAATGGCAGAGGCTCTGGAGACGCCAACATAGAAATATGGGTTCTTGTGGGTAGCGTGAATTTGGCTGGAAGGTAGTTTCTAGGTTCTTTCGTACTCCCAAAATAACAGCCAAATACTTAACCACACATGATGCCTCCGGATGGAGAAAATGTGGCTCGAAGGACACCACTCACACCCACATATTCTGGAGCTGCCCTGTTTTATGGCCATTCTGGCAGGGGGTGGAGCAAGCACTAGTAGACATAGATACATAATTTTGACCACTTACACAGGCAACAGCACTTTTACAACACTTTCCTGCTAAGTTCAAACACAAATCTAAGATATATTTAGCTTCAATATTAATAATAGTAGCAAAAAAGGCTATTACCAAAAACTGGCTTGATCCAGTCCCACCAACAATCAGAAGGTGGGAGGATTTAATATATGATATCTATATAATGGAACAGATGATAGCTAAACTTCAAGGAGAACCACACAGGTGGCTAGTTACTAAAATGCCTGGTGGATGAGGATCATGGCACTCAGACCTGACCTGATTCCACAGAAGCTTCAGGGGATGGATATTTATTCCATGCCGACAGTGGAATAATTGGAAACTCCTCCTGCACTACTGGACCGGCACATTGGCATACAGAACATCCAGAAATAATAACATAATGGATTTGTATGTTTTAGTACCCCCTCCTCGAAAGAAAGAAAGTACAAATGGATGCCTTGCATTTTATCACCTTATGAGTTTATTAAGACTCTGTATAAAAATTTGGTGTTTATGAATGACTTAATGTACTCTAAATGTCAGATATTCTGAAACATGTATGGTAAGAATGGCAGTGATGTATTCTCCAGTACCTGAAGAAGAACCAATAAAAATAAAGTATAAAAAATAAATCCTGGAATGGGATGATATCATCCTTTATTTGGGATGGACAGAGGCCTAGGGTCCGTAGCTCTACTTTCTCTCCACAGGACCAGGGGGTCTGAATATTCCCGATCTAAAGATGTACGCCATGGCAGCATTTCTAAAAATTTCTTTCTCTGGCTTTCTCCTTCCCACTTTTTATTTGGAAAGATATATAATTTCTAATGAACGACCTAGATGATATAGAAAACAGCTTTTTCAACTCTGGATCGCTGCCTCCTTGAGAGTCTTTTCCATCTACACTGCCCAGATCTCAAGAAAATTGAAAAGATTTAAAACAAGAAACCTCTTAAACAAATCATTTTCTTCTTCACTCTATATCAGAAGATCAGAATTTATATCCAGCTCACCTAGACACTACCTTTAGAACCTGGCAATGGCTGGGCCTCAGCTACTACTATCAATTAGTGAATGAATCTGGTATCCTGTCCCTTGCAGACCTTCAGCATAAATATTCCTCACTGATCAAGATAGGTACTGCTATGCCAAGGTTAGAAACTATGTTTTAAGACAGAGAGTTCCCCATATGTGCTCCATCGTCCCTACCTCCATTATGGACTCTTATCAGGGATACTTTGACAAGCAATACTTGGGAAACTTATAGGTCTTCTTTACAGAATAAAATGGAACAACCTGGGGAGACATCCCATTCTGTTCTGGAAGCCTGGAATAAAGACCTAAATATAGAAGTCACACCCGCACAATGGGATGTGGCAACTAGAAAACAATCAGAGTAACTTATTCCAATATTTGGCGAGAGTTCCATGGAAGTCCCATTCTAGATATTTTCGCTCCTGCAGTGCTAGCAAAATACATGCCAGCTTCATATGAATACTGCTGGCGGACTTGCAATTGCAACCTGGCCGACTTGGGTAATATATTCTGGCATTGTCCAGTCTTGATGCCTTTTTGGCTTACTTTGCAGATGGAAATGGGGAGATGCATGGATGAAAACATAGAACTCACAGCTGAAATGGTATTAATGTCCATTTTCCCTCCCCGTAGACCAAGATGGACAAGTACATTGCTCCCTCTCTTCCTACTAGCAGCTAAGAAAGCAATTACCCGAAGATGGATGTCTAAGGAGCGCCCTACAGTTTCCGACTGGCACACGATAATACTTGAAATTTACAGACTTGAATCATTAACAGTCAAGCTCCAAAATAAACACCAGGTTTTTATGAGGAAATGGCAACAATGGATACTTTACTTTTCTCAAATAGATTCACGATTCGTACCTTGAAGGAGGGAGGGTGGAGTCTTAGTTGGATATATCACACTAAATAAGCATATGTCCAACGGTTAGCTTTGGGGGAGGGTCTGGGCTTTATGTTGTCCCCCCCCCCCGGTCCTTCACACTGCCTGGAAACTAGGGGAGTTGGGGTCCGCTGGCAGCTTAATTTAAAAAAAAAAAGAAAGAAACGTGATACTATACTGGAAGTATACATTAGTAATTGTTACTGTATGACTAAAGCATTACTTGCAACTGTAAATGCTATTTTTTTTTGAGACAAGGAATATGTCCATCTGATCATTTTAATTGTATTAAGTCATATCTGCCATAACATCTTGCTCTCCACGCTGTAGAAATGATGTTCCAATAATAAAAATGAAATTAAAAAAAACAAAACAAAAAAACTTGAGAATGGACAAGAACTATGCCATATCAGAAAATGAGCAAGGCTCTATTTCAAATACACACAAGAAGCAGAGAATGATGTCCAGAGAGTATGGAAAAAGGGGAGAATTCAACACACCTGCAAAACAGGTAAAATTTGTTACTACAGTCACAGGAAATGCTGGTTTAAGTGTGGCGAGTGAAGGGACACACATAATGCGGTCTTGTACAAGTGTTGGACACTTTTGGCTTAGCTGTCTTCAAGAACTCCCTGTCCAGATGGTATATGGTTTACAATATTGGGAGTGAAAACACCAGACTGGAAAGCAAAGCATAAGAGAAGACTGCTGGCTATTTTGCTGGTGGCAAAAAGGTAGGATATTCTTCTAACTATGACGGATTGGCATAAACTAGTAACAACAACTTCACAGAATTAAGAAGTTTATGGAGGCAACATCCATCCCAAAATGTCACAAATATCTAGATAGGGTGGATCTAATAAATGTCGAAGCACAGTTGGACTTTGTATTGTAAAGTGAGAGTATTCTTCATTTAGGTGGTGGGCGGAATCAAACTGGTTCTGTCTCTCCCCCATCCTCTGTAGTCTTGCTTATGTGGGAACTGGCATTTAAACTATATCAATAGCTTCACTTATAACATCTTCCCATGAATCTAAATGATGACACACTGACACTCCAGTTCTGGTTACACAGGTTTTTTCTGTTAAAGGTTACAACATCCGCTTCCTTTAGACCATATCACCCTCTTTCAGAAAGATACTAAGTTAAAAAAAAGGGGACTGAAAGGTTGGTGAATGTTGCTCATGGAGAAGATACTCAAGATCAAGAGTTATGGTAAGGTAACTTACTGACATTTTAGAGTCAGTGTTTTCTACAGCAGCACTCCTTGGTCCAGTAGCAAGCAATACAGGAGAAAGATCCTGGGAGGAGGAAATAAAAGTGACAAGGGGAAATAAAAGTGACAGGGTACTCCAAGAAACAGCCACCAAGACATGGCCAACAGATTGCAGTACTGCCTCTGGAGAAACTCCTAGTTGGGGGACTGATGAAGGAGACTGGAGTCCCTCAGCCCACCTGCTTGGGGTTGAACCTGCTTGGGGAGAGGAGATGGCATGTGTCACTGCAAGACATGGCAGATACTCCCTAAAAAGTCTCAGAGATCTAAAATAGAACAGTTAGGTATTTACCGTAACAGTAGATGTTCGAGAGACTCTCTTCCCTTAGGCCACACTTTTGGAACATCAGCCATCAGGCACTAGGACCACGAGGAAACTTTTGCAAGCTGGTGCTGCCCACGTCAGCATTATGCATCAGCATTTATATAACTGTGAGCAGCCATACCTCTCCTTAGTTCACTGCTAGAGATTTGACTCGGAGGGCTGTCATGTCTTGGGAACCTGGAGAGCATACCAACACCAGGCATATAAGGTGAGGGAAGGTGCTGGAGGAACTACCATGTCGAAGGCCAAAATGAGAAATGTGTTATGTCACCCTAGGGAGAAGGAGGGAGGGTCGGCATGGCCAAAGCAAAGAGATTCTCTAAAAGATCTAGTGTTATGGTAAGTACATAACTGTTCTATCTTCTTCCAGGATACCTCTTCCCTTAGGCCACACACCTTTGGAATGAGTCCCAAGCAGAATCAAAAGGCAGTTGGGAGGCAGGCAGCACCTGGATCAAGTAAGGAAATTCTGCAGTACAAAAACCAGCATGTCTGCAAGATGCTATGTCCCGATTGTAATGTTTAGTGAATATGTGGACAGTGCCCCAGGTCGCTGCAGCACAAATGTTGGCAGCAGAGACATTTCAGAAAAAGGTAACGGAAGTGGCCATACCTTTTGTGAAGTGCCTATAAATAACACCAGTAATTTCTTTACTGGATAGGAGGCAGTATAGCACAGTGGGTTAAGGCTCTGAGCTGCAGATCTAGAGACCTGGGTTTGAATCCCACAGCCACCAAGGTGCATACTGTGTGATCCTGAGCAAGTCACTTAACTTCCTTGTGCTCCCAGGTTGCATCTGGAAACAAGCTTCGGCTTAGTGTGCCACTCCTGGTTGAACAATGTTCCCTTACTGTACTTCCTATAACAAAACAATACAATGTGCCACCCATTTGGAGAAGCACTGTTTGGACACAGGAGCGCTCACTTTCCTGGGGGCAAATGAAGCAAAAAGTTTATAAGACTTTCTGCAGTCTTTAGTACGATTTATACAGTATCTCCGAATTCTGTGTACATCTGATTCTAATGTATGGAACAATGCTTCACCTTGATTGACATGCTCAGGATAATAAATAAGAAGGTGGATGGATTTATTTAAGATAAATTCAGACACCACTTTGGTAAGAATTTAGGATTAGTATGCAAATAAATTCTGTCTTCGTAGAAAACAAAATAAGGAGGCTCACACGTAAGAGCATGTAGCTCAGAAGTTCTTCAAGCAGAAGTGATTGCAATCAAAAACTACATTTTCCACAACAGAAAGCGTAAGCCACAACTCGCAACTAGCTCAAAAGGAGTCAAAGTAAGTTTCTCCAAAATGTGTGATCATCAATGGAGAATATATTCTAGATAATCATCAGCTATGGCACGTATGGTACTGTACGTAGGTAACTCTTCTAGAATCAATCTTCTCCACTGAGTCCCACTAATAGGTCAGAGTACCAAGCTTCCCTACTAAATGGGGGAAGAGCTGGCTCACAGTGAAAGTACAGAAAAATACCCTTATTCCCCCGAGTTGGGGTGAGCACCTGATAGAGGGGGTTCTTACAGGTGTGACGAGGCCTCAAACTGGTCAGATCCAGAAGCATGCTCCTATGGCACAGCAGCAGGAGGGTTCTCCAAAAGTTCCCACCTGGCCCTAGGCAAAAAATGAAAATTACGTACCTACCGTAATTCTTGATCTTCTTGGACGAGTCTCCACCACTCATTCACACTATTGGGATCTGCGCCAGAGGCACTAGGACCCATCAGGAGCAAACTTTTTGCTGGAGGGTCGGTGCCATCTAGGAACGGCGCCGCGAGCCCTAGCTCGTGCGGTAACGACTATCTCGGCGTCGACCCTCCAACCGCCTCAGTACCTTTTTTACCAAGGAGGTGCAGCGTAACTAACCTAGAAGGGTAGCCTAACCTAAAAACCGGACATAAGATAGTCCGAGCGACCCGTGTAAGAAGGGTCAAATAAAGAAGTCTTCACGGCCTAAAAGATTTGAGGGAGTGAAGACCAACAAGAAAGGTGAGCTCGGGGGATGGAGGGAGGAGGGTAGGGTGAGAGATCATTCAAGAAGATCAGGAATTACGGTAGGTACGTAATTTTCATATCTTCCTGGACATAAGTCTCCACCACTCATTCACACTATTGGGAGAGTACCGAGCTAATAATCCCCCGAGAGGGCGGCAGGAGAGACCAAGAGCTCACGTTTCTAGGACAGAAGTCCATTGAGGATGGCTCTGCCAAAGGAAGAATGCCGTCTGGCATGGACATCCAGTGCATAATGTTTAACGAAAGTATGCACTGAGCTCCAGGTGGCCGCATTGCAGATGTCTGCGATGGGCACGTTGTGGATTTCCGCTAGGGATGCCGACGATCATTTGGCAGAGTAAGCGAAATCCTACTCTCCAACTTAACCTGCGCCATGGAATAGCAGTGACGAAGGCACGCCACTAGCCATGATGAGATACATCTGATAGCAACAGGTTGACCCAGCCGGGTCTCACTGAAGGAAACGAACAGTTGCTGAGCTTTGCGAAAATCCTTGGTTCTATCTAGATAGAAACGCAAGGCCCTCTAAACATCCAAAGAATGAAGAGAACGTTCCCCTTCATTTTGGAAGTCCGCAAGATAAGAGGGAAGGACCAAAGGTTGGTTTAGATGAAATTCTGACACAACCTTAGGAAGAAATTTAGGATGAGTACGAAGAACTACTTTGTCCTTATGGAACACAGTATACGGAGGGTCTGTGACCAGGGCATGCATCTCAGAGACCCTCAGGGCTGAGGTAATGGCCACTAGGAAGGCAGTCTTCCAGGTGAGAAATTTTAGCTCACAGGTAGCCAGAGGTTCGAAAGGTTTCCGAGTGAGCATGTCTAGTACAAGATTAATGTCCCAGGCTGCGACTGGACGTCTTGTAGGGGGTCTGGTATGCAGAATCCCCTTAAGAAATCTCTTAACCATAGGTAACTGAGCCAGAGTTAAGGAAATAACGGGCTCATGATACGCTGAAATGGCACTAAGATGAACTTTGACTGTAGAGTACTGCAGACCCAAATTTGAGAGGTCCAAAAGGTACTCTAAAACCTTATCTGGTGGACAGGAAAAGGGATTTAAAGAGGACGCTGCACACCAGAGTGAAAAACGCTTCCACTTGGCTGTGTAAGTTTTCCGAGTGGCTGGCTTCCGTGCAGCCAGAAGAATATCTGAAACTCTTCGAGAGACATTGAACCGGTTTACTTCGACCTCTTCAGGAGCCAAGCATGAAGGTGAAGTGATCTCAGGTTGGGATGTACCATCGGTCCCTGAGTCAAAGGTTCATCTGCAGGGAAGTGGTCCGGAGGAACTGCCAACATATTGTTGAGTAGTGGAAACCACAGCTGCCGAGGCCAAAAGGGAGCAATGAGAATCATTTTGTCCCCCTGGGATTCGAACTTGAGGAGTACCCTCTGAATTAAAGGAAGAGGCGGAAAGGTGTAAAGAAAGCGTTTTGTCCACCGCAGCCTGAACGCATCCTGACAGAAAATGCCAGGCCCTGGATTTCTGGAGCAGAAGAGAGGCAGTTTTGCGTTGAGTGGGGATGCAAAAAGGTCCAGGTCTGGAGTTCCCACTCTTAATAGTGACTGAACTATGGTTGAGTCGAGACCACTCGTGAGGGTCTGTCTCTGTTCTGCTGAGACGGTCTGCCAGTTCGTTCTGAACACCTGGCAGGTAGACCGCTTGAATTAGAGCCTCGTGCTCCAAGCACCATTCCCATACCCTCACTGCTTCTCTGCATAAGGGGTAAGAGTGAGCATCGCCCTGCTTGTTGATGTAATACACCACTTCGTTGTTGTCCGTTTGAAGGAGAATGTTCTTGTGACACAAAATGTCCTTCAAAGCTCGGACCGCATAAAGGACGGCTCTCATTTCTAGGACGTTTATGTGGAGCTGGGACTCGACTTGAGTCCACGCACCTTGAGTGTGGAGAGCCTGACAGTGAGCTCCCCACCCCATTAGGGATGCGTCCATGGTAATGGAGATCTGATGGTCCAGAGGAGCAAAGGGATACCCCTCCAGGAGATTGCTCTCTTGAGACCACCAGGTGAGTGACCTCCTTAGGGCTCTGTCACCTTGATGAGATAGGACTCGTGGTGAGTGGTTGGGGACCACTGAGTACTGAGCATCCACTGGGTGGTTCTCATGTGCAGATGTGCTAGGGGTACAGTGAACACTGAGGATGCCATGAGGCCTAGCATCCATTGCATCGAGAGAGCTGAGACTGAGCTGTTTTCCCCAATGTGACAGGCCATCTGAAGGATATCGTTCCTCCTGTCCTCTGGAAGAAAAGCCTTCGCACAGGAGGTGTCCAGAAGAGTCCCTATAAAAAGGAGCCTCTGGGAGGGCTGCAGTTGTGATTTCTTGAGGTTGAGCAGAACTCCCATGGACGTAGGAAGCACGAGGCCGTCTCCATGGCGCCCTCCAGAGTCCCTTGCCTGGAAGGGCTTGCTAGAAGCCAATCGTCCAGATAAGGAAACACCTGAATTCGACCTTTCTGAGGTGCGCCGCAGAACTGCACATTTTGTAAAACTTCATGGCGCGAGGATAGCCCAAAGGGCAGGACTCTGAACTGATACTGCTGTCCCAGAGCCACAAACCTCAGGAATTTGTGATGCCTGGTGAACAGGAATGTGCTGGTAGCGCCCTGTATATCTAGGAGGCTAACCAGTCGTGTTGGTGGAGCAGAGGTAACAGGGTTCCCAGAGAAATCATTTTGAATTTCTCTTTGGGGAGAAATTTGTTAAGCTTTCTGAGATCTAGAATGGGACGCATACCGCCAGACTTCTTTGGAACCAGAAAGTAATGGGAGTAGAACCCCGTGTTTCGTTGGTGCGTTGGCACCACCTCTACTGCCGTTGTTCAGAAGGCCCTGAATCTCAGCGGCGAGAAGGTCTGACTGAAGGGTTGACAGCCTGGGCTGCTGTTTGGGGGGACGATCCGGGGGTCTCCACAAGACTGAGTGAATACCCCTCGCTGAATTATCGGAAGGACCCATTTGTCTGAGGTTATGGACTTCACTGGTTGTAGAAGTGCATCAGACGACCTCCCACCGGAGAGGAAAAGTCCACCTCGCAGCTGAGATGAAACTTGGGCCGCATTGACAAGGTAGCGCTGGGCTTTGGGCCCTTGCTTTCTCTTCGCCTTCTTTGAGGCTGGGCAGGTTGATTCTATGGAAACTTCTCTGCCTCTGCCTCGAAAGGACTGGCGATTATGAAACTGTCGTTACTGGCATGCCCTCGAGAGGGGTAGGAGGGGCCGAGCCAACTAATGGCTGACCTAGTCTTTTGTGTAGCTTCTAGAGCTTGCTCTACCTGAGGACCAAAAAGATATGCACCGTCAAGGGCAATGCCATCACCTGCTGCCGCGCATCATTCGTGAAGCCCGGCGCGCGCCAGGAATGACGCTGGTGCAAATACTTACAGCCGCTGAATGGGAAGCTAGTGTCAAAAGCATCCATGGCTGCTTTAACCTGCTGGTTATTAGATTCAATACCTCTGGTAATGGTTTGAAGAAGTCTTGCTCTGAATCCGACTCCGCAGGGATTCAACCATCTGTTTAATAGAATGCCACAGGATATACTCATACTGAGAAAAATAGCCTTGGTAACTGGCAATACGCATACTTAGAGTAGAAACAGCAAAGACTCTCTTACCTAAGGTGTCTATCTTACGAGATTCTTTGTTAATAGGTCGAGCTGTAGTAGCTTGAGGAAGAACAACCTTATCATTCTCTGCCAGGACTACAATAGGATCCGCAAAGGCTTGAGATGCCAAAATGGGACGATCCTTGGGGGCTGAATATTTCCTATCAATGGATTTAGCCACCGAAGGGGTAAGAGCAGGATTATTCCATACCATTTGAGACAGCGTCTCGAAGGAAGGCTGAATCGGAGGAGTCAAACTGTAGGGATCTCCGAGGCATGAAGATATTGAGTCTCAACAATTTCCCAGGATCGATGTCTGTAGTCTGGAGAGAAAGTGTGGAACTCAGATTTTTCAACAGAGACTTAAAGGATAGGTCCTCGACCACAGGCCCTGCAGCAGTAATAGATCCTGCTTCGTCCACTTCATCACCCAACCGAAAGTCTGGGTCAGGCTCAAAGTCATCTCCTGACAGGCCAGGAGGGACTGTATGGACAGAAAAGGAATGAAATTCAGAAGAGGAGGAAGAAGGAAGCAAGTGAAAAGAGGAGTCCCCGAGAGCCGGCAGCGCAGAGGAGGCGCACGGCACCAGAACACGCAGAGCGAAGCTGGCGCCGAAAATGGCCGAGAAGCCGCATGGTGCTGAACGCAGCATCGACACCTAGGACGGCGCCGAGAGGCCACACGACGCTGAGGGCGCCGAAAACACTCCCAGACTCCGAAAAACAGGTTTTGAAGAAAGAAGAGCAGGAGATAAGGGCATCGGTGTGGCCCCCTGCGCCGCAGCCATGTGAGGGGGAAAACACTTGCTGGAGTCGACGGGCACCAAGAAGGTGCCGCGACGACCAGGAAGGTCCAACCGCCTACCTGGTCGCCCAGAGAGCCCGAAGGCCCACGAGCAACTGAGCCAGGTAGCCGAACCAACCTCCGAGCCCATTGCTCCATAAGAGCGGCCCACTGATGAAACTGCTCATCTGAAGACCTACCTGCGGGCGGGATAGGGCTCATGTCGGAAGCCGCCGCTACCAGAAGCAGAGGTTGGCGATTCGAGGGAGGAGACCGGTAACTAGCCCTCGATAACCGAAGCTCACGCCGCAGACATATCAGAGGGCTTACCTTGGAGGATGCCTTCTTTAGACCTGTGGGGTCAAGAAGAGCTCGAGGCCGAACGGTGCCGAGAGTGCACTGCTTATTCTTATAAGCTCGGTGATCGCCCATCTCGGCATTGGACTGACTGTTGTCAGACCCTCCCTCCGGGAGAAGGCGGCGGACTGGACCCAGCCCGACTGACTGAACAGTTTCCACGAAGTCTCCCTACCGTCACCGACCTGCTCATGGCTCCACTGCAAGGTAGGCTGAGACTTCTTTACTGTATTTATTTCAAAAATAAGAATAAATTTGGTTATACTGTATCGAGATAATACTACAAAATAATAAAACTGAAAACTATGCTGCTAGTTTGAAGTTTGACTCGACAAGCGGCCGACGTCGCCATAAGTGCACTTCGGCCGGCGTGAAAAAAGGAACTGAGGCGGCTGGAGGGTCGGACGCTGAGATAGTCGTTACTCACACGCAGCTAGGGCTTTGCGGCGCTGTTCCTCAAGGGCGCCATCTCTGTGCCGACCCTCCAGCAAAAGTTTGTTCCCATGAGCCTTAGTGCCTCCGGCGCAGATCCCAATAGTGTGAATGAGTGGTGAGACTTATGTCCAGGAAGATCTAGTGAGCCCTCTGATAGTGTGAATTTTAATTACATAGATACATAGACAGTGTCGGCAGATAAGGGCCTATGGCTCCACCCAGTCTGCCCATTTGAGCTTGTAAGTTCAGTTTATGTTTTCCTAGAAGTCTGTTGCCCTTTACCCCTGACCTCCAGAATTCCTTTATGTCTATCCCATGCATTCTTAAATCCCGTGATTGTTTCAGCCCCCACTACTTCCTCTGGCAGGGTGTTCCACTTGTCCACCACCCCTTTAAAAAATTATTTTTGGCCAGGAAAGACACACTAAGCAGAGTCTCATTTTTAGGTGCATTCTGGGAGCACATGGAAGTTAAATGTTTAACATCTTCATAGCCAATATAGCAGTTGGGATTAAGAGCAAGATCAGCCTATTCGCTGATGACACCAAGATAGGCACAGTGGTGGATGGTGAGGAGGAGGAAATGATCTCCAGTAAGATTCGGTAATGTCTGGGCAGTGGTCAGACACTTTGCAGCTGGGTTTCAATGCTACAGTGCATGTCTCAATGTAGGAAAGCAGCGGCAAAAAGCCAACAGAATGCTGTGGTGCATTGCTAAAGGAATCATCTCTAGGAGGGAAGAAGTCATCCTTCCACTGTACAGATCACTGGTGAGGCTGCACTCGGAGTACTGTAAGCAGTTCTGTAACCCCTACTTAAAGAAGGACATCAGGCAATTGGAGGGGGGTCCAGCAGAGGGCGACAAAGATGATCAGAGGAATGCAGGGGTACCCTTATGAGGATAGGTTGCAGGAGTTCAATATGTACTCACTGGAGGACAGAAGGGAAAGGGGTGATATGATCGAAACCTTCAAGTACATAAAGGACATAAACAAGGTTAGCACAGAGGGCATGTCTCAATTAAATGGAGAGGGGATTACTATGAGGAACAGTCTGAAGTTGGGGGTAGGTTCAAGAGAGAAATGAAAAGGCACAACTTCACGGAGAGAGTGGTAGCTGGATGGAATGTGCTACCTGAAGAAATGATAGCTCTAAAAACAATGGGAAGCTTTAAAGGTGGGTGAGATAAGGTCAAGGTACTTGGTGGGAAGTTGAGAGGGGAAAGGGAAGCAGCAAGGGGTAGGGAGGACGAGAGACAAGCAAGGGTTGGGAGTTTAAACTGTGCGCTGCACAACTGAGCAGACACGATAGACCACTTGGCCTGTACCTGCTGGCATTTTTGAATGTTCATAAATTACCTCCTCATTATCACACAGTATGCAAGTGTTGGCTGTGGAATTCAAAACCAATTTTCCAGGTTTGTAGCTCAGTGTTCTTAACCACTATGCTATGCTGCCTCCCCAGTGAGTGCCAAACGCCAGGACAAAGGTGCCAATCAGGAGAAGCAAAGCCACATCATCCAAAGACAAACTATAGTTCCCAACAGTCAAGAGGGTACTTACTTGCATCATAGGATACTTCCACTGGTGCCATGCTACTCTAAACTACAAGCATAAAAGTCAATGACTTGACTGACTGTTTCACACTGAGGCAATGCAACTGCAACCATAGGTGATGGCTGCATATAGCCATATGTGCTGAGGAGCACATAAGGACTGCTGCCATTGTGAAAACCTTCCTCAAAAGAGAGTCTGTGTGAGCAGAATCCACATCTGGGGATCAGCCATGCCTGAGACTCTGCACTGCTGATAGGTTAAGCAGTATCTGAAGCCCTGAAGTGGGATGAGATACATGTTGTGCATATCCTGTGGGTGTGCGATATTGCAAATGGAGGTCACTGGGGAAGATAGGGGTAGCAGAAAGTTACCTCCATAAGGCCCAGGATGTCTCCTTCATGATTCTAGGCCATGAAGGAATGACAATAATGTCTTGATTGGGAACTCCTAAGAGACCCAACAGCATGACTACCAGACTGTGACTCATCGTAAGCTTGGAGCTTCAGTGCTTGTAGCATCTTCACAAAGAATCAGTGGTACTCAATAGATGAGGCCAGGCGGAGAGAGGACTTATTGTTCTCTGAGGAAGATGTAGATGGAAAGGAGGCGCTGGCTCTGGAAAGAATCTGTACTGGGGATGGGGTCCTGTATTAGGACCTGTCTAACTCTCTGCACCACTGATCTATAGCACTTACCCATGAGTGGTGTTGATCCCACATTAGGGGTCCTGTTCTAGAGAAGGGTTAAGCAGAGTCACCCGACTGAGGTCCACCTGCATCTGTGGGGTGATCAGACTGGTGAATGCAGGGGGACCTCAGATGAGGAGACCAGAGTCATAAAGGTCTCATTGGGAGATCCTGGACCCTCACCAGGAACAATGTCAAGAAGTGGCTCCAGTGACAAACCAGGACACAGGTCTTTATCTATCCCCCACCACCAAGTCCATGCCGCCTCCGGCATCTAACTCAGGACTTACAACAGCACCATCCTCGCTAGTTGCATCCTCGACACCACACCCGCATCGACATCGAGCTTTGTGGTGTCTCCCTTCTTGATGTCATGGACAACACCAAAGTCTGAGACAGGCACCAGTGCCATCACTAGACTTGGATTCGCCCCTTCCTCTGTGTTCTTAGTGACACCATAGTCGGGAACAGGCCCCAAGTCAGCTCCAGCGCCAACAATGGCCTCAGTCCTAGGCGCACCTCTGACACCATGAAAAGTGTCTACAGGAGGCCCAGCACCATTTATGGTACCACCCACAGCATCAATAACTGGAACTGGTTCCTCAGAACCAGCTTTTCTTTGCCCGAGGAAGTCTGGCCCTGGTCAGAGGGCATCTCCTCTGGTTCGGTTGGCACCGAACCGGCTGGCCATCCGGTCAGCGGACTTTTGGCCTCTCGCTCCCTGAGCCTGCCCAACCTTTTTCCAGGGTGGCTGCAGGAAATTCTTACATACCTGGCAGTCTGACTGAGGTGGTCAAACCCCAGACAATAAACACATAGGTGTGGGTCAGCCTTGGCAAAGACTTCCCCACAAACATCACAGTGTTGAAACCCAGTGGGCCCGGTTTTTCTTTTGGGTTTCTCAGACATAATGCTAGCCTAACCAAAACTTGCCCTTTTAATCGCAGTGCCAGGGCAAGACACTTTATCGGTTCCTAACCGTGTTCACGGGTATTGGAAACCGTAATAAATCAGTTTTTTTAGAACCGATAAGAACCGGAACTGCACTCTAAAATAGTACTAACGCTATAATATAGCAAGACTCATGTTGTTTGAATAGCAACAACAGCACATTGCAACAATGGAATATGGTGCAAGTGTCCACTGGTATGGACCGGCATATAACCACAACCTTGTCACTAGGGACGCCTGTCATTGAAAGCAAACGGATTGTGGAGAAGGGTGCTCAGTCAACTATCCAGGAGTCAACTGTCTGCCAGACTCAACCACTAGGTTGTCTGAAACCTCACCACACTGAGGTCAGGGAAGACCCCGTACTTCCAAGAACCCAAAGGCTTCTGAAAGAGGTCCAGGGGAAGGGCCCAAACACCTCCCTTTCTAGCTCCTCGTGCATTGCCTGCCTCTGAAGTTAGGGGTGGGTCAATGCCCACCTCAGTGCCCAATTTTCTAACGTGTGGTGAGCCATAGAAAAGCAGACATCATAGCAGTCCATATCATGCTGTGGTCCAAGGCACGTATGCACAACTGATGTGGTCTATCCAACCCATTTTGTTCCCACAAGGCCATCAACACATAATGGGTAACTTCTAACCCATGGTCCCCTTGGATCTAGACTTCAGCATTGTGTAAAATACAAAAAAATGAAGAAGAAAACAGAGCAGCTGGTGAAAAATAGCCATGACACAATAGAAAAACTGATGCGACTGCTCTCACAGTACACATATGATGGAGGGATGAACAGAACTGAGATTGGTGAGGTAGCCAGTGAGGATTACTGACAAGTGTGCAGCACTACTTGGGACATGCAAGTGCCGTAAGCCAGTAGACGGTGTGCCCCTCCCCCACCCCAGACCAAAGATTTGCTCTCGTAGGGTCCTAGTGCTTCCAGACCAGACCCATTAGTGGGAATCAATGGAGAAGATTGATTCTGGGAAGCTGTAGCTCCACCATTCCCACTTGAGTCTTTGACAGCATTATCATTTCAAGAGGTTTAACTTCCAGTGAACTATATCAAGCATCAGCATTTAGTGTGCATCCCAAAATCACATGGTCTGCAAATTCAATGGGATATAAGTCAACTTTAGTCAAGCATACCCACAAAATGCAACAGTCTTTTTATAATTGGATCACGATGGTATGCATAACCCTACATGTTTATGAAACACAGATGACAATGGCAGAAAAAAATAATGGTCCATTTAGTCTGTCCAGAGTTCCCTATTTGCCCTGGGACATATTGTCCGCATGGGGTTTCATCCTCCTGGTCCACCTCCCTGCTCCCTCTCCACTGTTACTGACCTGCAACCACTAAACCATTCACTCTGTCCTACCCATGCTTGAAACCATTTAAGGAAGGCTCTTGCTTTCATCGTATCCAGCTCTGTCCCTATGAAGGTGAGGAGCTGCACTGGTTCGAGAACTGACTTTGGTAGGTTGAGAAGAAATCCTAAAGAAGTGAGCATTTACTGGGTCACTTGCAGGTGTGACTTGACTTGGTCTGGAGACTGGCCTACTGTAAGCCAGTCATCCAAGTATGGGATAATGGAAATCTTTTATCTTCTTAGGAAGGCAACAACTACTGCCAGGCACTATGTGAATACCCTTGGAGCTGATGTTAGGCCAAAGGGCATTGCTCTGAATTGATAGTGGCCTGAGGGCAACTTGAACCTGAGGTACTTTCTGTGGGAACACTGGATGGGAATGTGAAAGTAGGCATCTTTGAGGTCCAGGGAGGCCAGCCAGTCCCCTGGCCTGAGAGAGGAAGGATAATTTCCAGAGTTATCATTCTGAACTTTGGCTTTAAAAGATGTTTGTTCAGGTATCTTAGGTCCAGGATGGGTCGCCACTCTCCTGTCTTTTTGGGGGTTAGGAAGTACCTGGAGTACAATCCTCTGCCCCAGTGTAGGGTAGGAACTCTCTATAGCTCTGAGAGCTAGCAGAGAAGAAACCTCTGCCTCTAGGGCAAGGGTCTCTGAGAGATTTGCAGGTGGAAAACATCTGGCTCTCAGCTTGGGAAATTTTTGAAGCTGAGAACCAGACCCTGGCTTACTACTCCAGGGACCCACTTGTTCAGATGTGGGTGAGACATCCAGTCCTGGACAAAGTAAGCCAGCCTGCCCCTACTGGTAAAGGAGAATCGACCTGGGCAGACCCATCAGGGTGTCTGCTTGGCAGGGGCCTTAGGCTGAGGGGTGGATGCAGGCCTGCTCATCCCCTTCTGGCTCTCCTCTAAAGAACCCCCTGTTAAAAAGAAGAAGAAGAGGCCTGTGCTTGTAAAAGGCCTTTGGAAAGGCCTGCCCCTGGACTGCTGCCTTTGAGGAGTTGCTTGCCTTTCCTTGGCCTGAACACTCCTGTAAGTGGTCCTGTATTCATCCATTTTCTTCATGTAATTATCTGTCTGCTCCCCAAACAGAGAATTACCCACTACAGGAAAATCCATGGCCTTAGCCTTGGTATCCTGTGAGAGGCTAGTACATCTGAGCCAAGCCATTCTCCAAAGAGCCACAGATGTAGCCATGACTCTTGATGATATATCACTGGAGTCCACAGCAGCATGAAACTGAACTTTCGATGCCTCAATCCCATCTGCAGCCACCTGCTCCAGCTCCTTGGCAAGCTGGGGAGGAGCCTGTTTAGCCAGTGCCAGTACAGTGTCCCACCTGGACTTCTGGTACCTGGCTGCATAGGCCATATAATTAGCCTGCCTGAGTCCCAAGGATGATGCCATGTACTGCTTCTTTGCCATGGCATCAATCTTCCTGGAGTCCTTGTCTGGGGGGTGTGATGCCAAGGGAATGTTTGCCTTATCACAGGCAGCAGCCTGTACAACCCCAACATGGCTGCATTGCTGAAAAAGGAACTCCGTATCTGAGCCTGAAAGAGTATACCTCTTGTCCATTCTTCTGTCCACAGGAGGTATGGAATTGGGAGACTTAAGAATTTTTGTGTCTGTTTCCCAAAAGATTTGTGGAGGGGAATAGACAGTCTCCTGGACTCTGGGATGTCCATCATCTCTACATAGTCAGGCTCTTCCTGATCCTCTACTGCCTCCTCCACAGGAAGTTGGAGGGTATCAGCCACCTTTCTGTAAAACATGTAGTGTGAAGGGGACTCAGAAAGCCTAGGAGGAGAAACACCTGAAGGTCTGTCTAGGGAGATGTCCGGGTCAATAGGCACATCCAGACTTTCACCATCACCATAATCACCTTCAAACTCTCCCTCCTCCTCAAATTCCAGTTCATAAAATTCTTCCAGGGTATAATCCGGAACTGGGGGAACCGACCGAACCGAGCCCCTGCCAAATGGTACCGGTTCAGTCAGAACCGATCGAAGCGATTCCATAATCCTAATCGCTTTGGCTATTTCATCGACGGTCGGAGTATGAGATTCTGGGTCCAAACCGGTCGACTTGTCTTTCCTTTTTGTCGGAACCAATTCCTTGGAATCGGCTCTCCTTTTGCCCAAAGAAGTATTACTCTGGTCAGAGGGCTCTCCTTCCGGTTTGGTCGGAACTGAATCGGGCTGGCCATCCGGTCAGCGGACTTCTCGCCTCCTGCTCCTCAGTCTACCTAATCTCTTTTCCAGGGTAGATTTGGGAACATTTTGCAAATTTGGCAGTCTGAATCGAGATGGTCAAACCCCAGACAATAAACACAGGTGGTGTGGGGATCAGCCTTAGCAAAGACCTCCCCACACACACACACACTGCAGTGCTGAAACCCAGTGGGCCCGTTTTTTTTCTTGGGTTTCTCAGACATGGCCAACCTAACCAAACTTACCCTTTTTTCAGCAATCTGCCAGGCAAGACTCCCCTATCGGTTCATGACCGTGTCACGGGTCTTGAAAAAAATGTGCTAAAACCCGTTTTTTTTAGAACTGATACGGACCGGTAACCACACACTAAAGTAAAGTACAAATTTCACCTCAAAATGACTGGTTCAGCTGAACCGATCCACAAGTTTACAAGTTCCACACAGAAAACAGAACAAAACCTATCTAGCACTCATGGTCCCACAGACAGAGACTTGAACTGACTAGCGGAAACAACAATTTCGGAAGAAAACCGACGGAAAAACGACACTTCAACCGACTTTGAACCGAGCAGCAGGAGAAATCTCCAGAGCAACTGTTCAGTGAGGCGGAGTAAAGAATCTGACGGTTGCAGTTCGAATAACAACAGGCAGAGGCTTCAACCGAGCTCGAGATGAACATTCTATGCCATGCATAGAAAAGTTAACCCTATGTTCTCCAGGGCAGTTGAAAGGCAGGACCTAACTGCAATTGTCAGAATACAGCAAGACTTCATGTTGTTTGAAGGCCCCGATGGGGGAACCAAGCCCGTGCGGCTGTCGGGGACGGCTGGCTTAGCGGGCGTGGTCAGGCGATTGGGAAGAGAAACCCTGACCGGCTTAATGACCGAGGCCAGGCAACTGTCCCCAGCCAGGGGAGTCGACTTAACGGCTGCTGGGCGGTCTCCAGAGGAGCCGGAGGCCGACTTACAGGCTAGTGGAGCACGGTCGCTGGAGGAGCCGGCGGCCAACTTATCTGCCTGAAGTGTCTCCTTACCTGGGTGCTTCGACGGTGACTGGGCCATGCTGGTAGAGGGCAAGACATCGTCCGCAGAGTGAGCCCGCTCTCTCGTCTTCTCCTTCTGTTTCTTTGGGGAAGATTTGTTGGACAAGCCCCTAAGCTTTTCCATCTTCTTCTCAAGCAAAGTAGCCAGGCCTTGAGAAGATGGGCCTCCAACGCCTACTGTCTCCACTTTTGGTAGCCTGGTTGAAGGACAACAGTCGAGGGCAGGAGAAGACTGGATGGTCTGGGCCCTGGCAGATGACGCCTTAAAATGCCCACCTTTGTGCAGTATCTGAGTGCCACACTTGGAGCACTTCTTCTTCAGAGAAGACATGTACCTAAGTAAACTAAAAGAGAAATAGCAGTTTTGAAGAAAAACGCATAGAAAATCCCTTTCTGATTCATGCTGAATGTAGTCTGCGAAGCGGCTTCTTCAGCCCGAAAAGAACTGGAAGGCAAGGCGTTGGGACCGCCCATATATACCATCACGCTGACGTTGTGACATCGGGTGGGCAGTCCCCATCAGAGATTGCTAGAAACCCCATCAGGCGACGTCAGTCCTACCTGTGATGACCTACTGAAGGAACCCTCTCGAAGTAAGAATGAGGGTTTCTTAAAGGAGTGAAGGTTGTCAGTCAGAATTAGAGGGGAGGAGCTACAACCCTCATTACCTGGCACTTACCTATTCAAGGAGTATAAAATATAGATGGACTTTGAACAAGAAATGTAGAAAGATGTAAGGCAAATGTATAAAATATGGGAATGACTGTGGAGCCAGACTGACCCCCATATGTATGTATTAGACAGGAAAATGCATGTATTAAAAAAAGGGGCAGGTCAGCTGACCTATTGGCATAATTGTGTGACTATAAAAACAGGTACTGTGCTCAGCGAGAAGAGGTCATCCTGGGAGTGTGGACTGTGAGCACGGAGAATATTAGAATTTACTGTTTTTAGTGTTCTACGCTGTGGCAGAATCACTGAGGGGAAGTAATTCTGATGCTCAAGGAAAGCTTATTTCTAGTTTGTTTGATGTCTGAAGTTAAGACTAATGTTCTTTCTTTGATTCGTTTATTTTTTGTATGGTTTCTAAACTGAAGTTATTTTACAAAAATCAACTTCACACAAAATCCTTGTGTGTTGAACAAATATCCGAGTAGCTGTGTAACTCTGTTACCCTACTCACATACCCGACCACACGCTTCACAATTAAAACACAATATAACAACTTTAAAACATTCATTAACAATGCAGATTTGGAGCAAGCAACAATATTCATAAAATCGATATAATCAAATCAAATTCAGAATATTTATCCATTAAAAGCCTGGTTAAATAGGAACATTTTTAATTCCTTTTTAAAGGTTTCCACCAAGGGTGCCTCCAGCAGCTGTTTAGGCAAGGAGTTCCACAGTGTAGGTGCAGCCACCGAAAACGGTCTATCACCAGAGTGACACAACCTAACCCTGGGAACACTAAGGAGGCAACCCTCGGTGGAATGCAGAGCCCAGAAAGGACGGTGAGGCACAAGGAGATCTTGCAGGTAGACTGCCCCACCCCCTTGTAGGGCCTTATAGGTCAGTAATCTGACCTTGGAAGACAATCCTCCACCTAACCGGCAGCCTGTGCAGTTTGCAGAGGACAGGCGTAATCAGATCACACCTATGAGCACCTGTCAATAGTCTTGACGCCGCATTCTGTACTAGGCAGTCGATGGAGGATGCCTCCAGATAGCCCTAGGTACAGGCATTACAGTAATCCAGCCTGTAAGTGACGAAAGCAAGTACTATTGAGGTCAGGTCCTCGGGGTAACAGGTTCCGAATCCAGGCAATGTTCCTCAGATGATAAAATCCACTCTTAACAACGGCCGACACCTGAACGTCAAATGTCAGGCCGTTGTCGCGGATCACGCCCAGATTCTTTACCCGTTCGGATGGGATCAGTGGTGCCATGCCCCCCAGTACAAGACCAGGGGGATCCCACAAACACCTCTCCCCCCTACGACGACCTGAATCCACCACCAGCACCTCAGACTTGTCTGGATTGAGTCTCAACCAGTTATGAGTCATCCAAGTCTGGATCTCTGACAGGCCGTTGTTAAATTCGGAGTCCGCCATCTGGTTACTTGATGCACAGGACAGATATAGCTGAGTATCATCTGCATAGCACTGAAAACCCAACCCATACCACCTGTAATGTCTCCCAATGGCAGCATATACATGGTAAACAATAAGGGCAACAAGACCGACCCCTGCAGAACACCACAGGTCAGAGGCTTCAGGCTAAATGAGGCTAACCCCATCACCACACTCTGCACTCTGCCTGTCAAGTATGACCTGAACCATTTGAAGACTTTACCAGACAGACCACACCAGTACCACAGTCGGTCAAGCAGCACCTCATGGTCCACAGTATCAAACGCCGCCAAGAGATCCACGAGGACCAGGATGGTACGATCTCTTGTCTGTCGCTATTAGAATATCATTAAGCACCTTCACTACATGTCTCCATACTATGCCCAGTCCTAAACCCTAGCTGGAAAACCTCATAGGTGGAGGGAGTGGCAGTCGCTCCCGAGCTGGACTGCCACCACTTTTTCTATAACCTTCCCTAAAATGGGAGGTTAGAAACCAGTCTGTTGTTGCCAAGACAATCCGGGACCAATGAAGGCTTCTTTAGTAGGGGTCTAACCAGGGCCTCTTTCAAAGCCCAAGGGAAGACCGCCACCTCAAGAAACTGACTATCTCAACCAAACAAATCCAATCAGGTCCAAGTATCCAACAAAGTTGTGTCAGACCTGGGTCCAGATTTCAATGTGTTGGCCTCAGCCTCAAGACAACTTCCACCACCTCCACCCCAAGTGGGTCAAACTCAACCCACACAGGAGCAGTGCTCTGGTATGTCTCAGGGTGTACCTTGCAATCCCTTTGAGTGATGCTGGAGGAGATCTCAACTTTGACAGAGGACACTTTGTCAGTAAAGAACAGAGCAAACTCCTCGCACCTTGTGCTTGAACCTGCTCCTTCCACACAGAGGCAGGCCGGATGCAATGACCCATCCACCATGTGGAAGCCAGAGCTGAGCCTGTCTGTTCCTTACCGCAGCAATTTCCATTGACAAACAATCTGCTTTCTTACAGTATATTTCCCGATAGTCCTTATAATGGGATGTCAGGGCCAATTTGTCCTCCATTAGGCCAGATCTCCTCAAACATCTCTCTAACCTTCGACCCTTAATGTTTAATTCCCAGAGTTCCCTATCAAACCAGGGAGGTCTACAATGAGTAGATAAGGGTCGGACATGAACGGGTGCAACTGAATCAAAGGCTGCGGTGACTGCCTCATTATAGGCCACGACTGCCTCCGCAATTCCAATCACACACGCAGCCTCCACACTCAATAGGTCCAGCACCACCGATAGCCCTACTGGGACAAACCCCACAAAGGGTGGTACCAGACTATTTTCACTGAGGCAAGGGCTTCAGAGGGGCCCCAAACCTGAACCCCACGGGTGCTATAATCCAACTGAGCTACGGGATCTACTCAAGGTCAGTGGCCTCAAGTCCTCATGAAAACACCCAAGTCCAGTGTGAGGTCACAGGAGTGGGTCACTGAAGTAACATTTTGTGTCAGGTCCAGCACCTCCATGCTCCTAAGGAGATCACACCATGTAAGGAGAGTTTGTCATCGACTCAGGCATCAAGTCCTCAAGAATTAATCATCTAGGGACTCCAACACCAGGTCAGCGACAAGCTCTCTCTTTTAATTCAAGTTTATTCCATCAAGCAGGTACATCATTTTATACATTCAGTTAAAATCCATTCATGTCTCATAGTAAGAAACAGTTCTTCTCTTATTCTGTACAATTTGTCTCAATAATTTCAATCAATCAGAAGTTACTATATTATTATTATCCATAGCAGGAAAAGTCTCCTTTAATTTTTGGTTTCCAGTAATTTCATCATCATCTCTTTCAGATTTAGGTCGGATCACAGTCCGCCCTTCCCGTTTCAATTTCAGTCCCCCCACTCATCCAAGAACTCCCCCCTTAGTAGTCCTCTCCGTCTCTGTCTTAGGGTTAAGTATTGGTCATTCAGTACCTACCCCATTGGAGGATCGCCAAATCTCCTATCTAGTCCACCTTCTTAAATAAATAGCAATTCTGTTGTTGATTTTGTAGATGAGCTCCTCCAGCTCTGATATGGTGGCTATTATCTTTACCCAGTCTGGCCTGGGGGGGGGTAGGGCTTTAGCCATCTCTTCGTGATGGCCTTGAGTGCCGCTGTTATTAACATGGTCCAGAGATATAATGAGTCCATATCTTGTATCTCTTTAGGGGGGTGCCCCAAAATCATCGTGAGCCACTCTAATGGCATCTGTACAGGGAATATGACTCCAAGTGCCCTAGTGATCTCCCCCCAAAAGGTCTGAAGACCTCCACAGGACCAGAAGATGTGTAAATGGCCTGCTTCTAGTGTTCCGCGACCCCTCCAGCATTGAGCTGTGGTATTTGGATCTCTTTTATTGATTATATGAGGAGTTAGGAAGTATCGGACCTTAACTCGCCATGAGAATTCCTGCCAATAAGGGGACTGAGTCGTTTGGTTAAATAAAATATTCGGTCCCAGTTAAGTTCACCCAGGTCATGGGGGGCTTCTTCCATCCATTTTGTTTTTATTTTAATAAGTGGGTCCCCTTTCAGTGTCACTAGAGCTTTATATAGGAATGAGATCATCCCTCTTTGTTTACTAACTCCACTACTTTCCTGTATGGCTATGAGGATCTGTTGGGCCCTCAATGAATCCTTGTCTTTTTTCTGTAGTGTGGAAATATAATTTCTGGCTTGTAGGTATCTGAAATGGTCTGAATTTTGTAGGCCGTATTTAGTCTTTAGGGATCCAAAATCTAGTAGTGTTTCACCTTGCCAAAATTGTGACAGATATGTCAAGCCTTTCCTCTCCCACGTGTGGAATCTACTGTCTAAGCGTCCCGGCTGAAAGTCTGGGTCCCACTCCAGTCTTTTTAGTGGCCATATAGAATTTTTTAGTTTATATTTCTGCCATATTCTGTGAACGGATCTAATTGTGTCTCTAACTGAGGTTAGACATGGGTGAAGGCATCTATGCATATTGGTGATCAGCAATCTGGTTTCCAGGGGTTGTGAACCCATCCCTCTCTCATCTTCTCTTTCCATAAGCTGCCACCCTGATGAGGCATTGGGGTTATACCACATTATGGCATTTTTTAATTGAGCCGCTAAAAAGTAGTCCTCGAGATCCGGAAGGGACTGTCCTCCTTTTTCTCCAGTGGGTTTGCAAAATTCTTAAATTTATTCTAGGCTTCTTGGAGTTCCAAATGAATTTAGTAAACATTTTGTTGCTTGTTGAAGTTTTGTTTGAAAGTCGATTTGTATATATACAGTGGGATGCATTGAAACAAGTATAAGAACCTGGGGAGCACATACATTCTCAGCATATGTTACTTAGAGTATATTGGAAAATTTAGCAGGGTCCATCTTTCAAAATATTTTTTTAAGTTATTTATTAGAGGAACATAATTTGCCACAAAAAGTTGGGAGTATTGTTTTGTGATATAAGTCCCTAAGTATTTAATTTTATGCACCTTCAAATTTAGTGGGAAGAGAGAGCACAGCTCTGCACTGGGTTTATAGAAGAAGGTAAACACCTCTGTTTTGTTTTTATTGAGGGACTATCCTGCATGTCTGCTGAATTCCATCAGTATTGTCCAAACGTGTTTTATAGATTGATGGGGATGTGTGAGGCTCAGTAACACATCATCTGCATATAGTGATATTTATTTATGCAGGTCTCCCACTACCACACCCTTTACCTCCTCCGCTCTCTGACAGCTTCTGCCAAAGGTTCATGTATAGAGCGAACAAATGAGGGACAGGGGCAACCTGGCATGCACCTCTGCCAGTTAAACCTCTCTGATATTCCGCCATTCACTCGGACGTAGGCCTGAGGTCTAGAATAGAGTGTCTAGATAATGTTTATGAATGGTTGGGGAAAGCCTCTGTGCTCTAGTACTGCAAATAGGAAACTCCAGGAGACTTTATCAAAAGCCTTTTCGGCGTCTAAGCTCATCAAACACGCCGATGCACCGGACCTCTGGCGTCTATTAAATTCATCGCTGATCTGACACTGTCAGAAGCCTGACGGCCGGTGATAAAGCCTGTTTTGTCTATATGTATTAACTCAGGCAATATAGGATTCAGCCTGGAGGCTATTATAGCTGTGAAGATTTATAGTCTGTGTTCAACAGGGATATGGGGTGGTAAGATTCACAAAGTGCAGGGTCCTTCCCCTCCTTATGGATGACAGAAATGGTGGCATATTGCCATGAGGGGGGAATAGTGTTGGCTTCAGCCCATACGCTGAAATATCTCTAGGACGGAGAGATTCTGGCTCAAAAGTTTTGTAAAATTCTGCGCCTAAATCCGCCTGGTCCAGGGCATTTTACTGTTTTTAAATTTTTATTGTGTATTTGATCTCTTGTTGTGTGATAGGTCTGGTTAGGGTCTTTGCCGCGGCCTGGGATAGGGGAGGGAGGGAGAGGGAGTCCAGGTATTTCTTTTTCTCCTGGGCCGAGGATTTATCTTGGGGTGAATATAGCTTAGTGTAGTAGGCCACAAAAGCCTTCGCTATTTGCGAGGCTTGGGTGGTTTTCTGATTGTTATCAGGGGAAATTATTTTGGTAATCGTCGCCTACGCTGTACTTTGCCTGAGTCTATAGGCTAATAATTTGGTGCCTCTAGGGCCTCCTTCATAATATTTTTGCTTCAGATAAAATAAGGCTTTCTCTATTTCTAGTTTTTGTAGTTGGTTTTTACTTTCTGTTTAATTTTATCTCTCTCTCTTTCTGGGTCCCATTTAGTTTTCTGGGCTTTCCACTCTTTAATCTGGGAAGTAAGTTCTTGCTGTTTCTGTCTTAACATCTTTGTCTTATGGGTAGCTATTTGTATCAATTTGCCTCTAATAATCGTCTTGAGGGTGTCCCATAAGATCTGGGGAGAAATACCTGGTGCGTTATTCTCCTCTAAAGATCTTTTAACATGCTGTTTAAGTTCTTTGATAGTCTCTTTATCCTGGAGAAGGGAGGTATTCAGTCTCCAAAGGGTTTTTCTTTTAGGTAACCCCATGTCTATTTCTAAAAAGAGCGGTCTGTGATCCGACAAAACAGTGGTTCCCACCCACACAGATGAGAAGAAAGAGAGGTCCCTCGAGAACGTAAAAAACATGTCTAGCCTGGAGTATATGTGAAACCTTGGGGAGTAGCATGTGTATTCTTTACTAGTAGGGTATCTCTCCCTCCATATGTCCACTATGCCCAGTTGTTGCATTAATAGTTTAAGTGCTCTAGCTCTATTGAGCTCTGGTCTGGGTATTTGAGATGTGGTATCCATCTCTCTGCTTAAGACTATATTCCAGTCTCCACTTATTACCATTATACCTCTGGCTTTCTCGGCAACTAGCTGCAACAAGGCCGTGTAAAATGAAATCGGGGACCCCGGTTGGACGTATACATTGACCAAGGTGACCAGCTGGTCTTGGACCATTCCTGTTACCATAAGGTATCTTGCACCAGGGTCCTCGATCGCCTCCTGTACTTGGAAGGGCAGCGTGGCTGAAAGAAGTATAGCCACCCCCCTCTTCCTGCCCCCCCGCAAGGGAGGAATGAAAAAGCTGGGGTAACGCCCTACACTTCAGTTTTTGAGCTTCAGCAGGGGTTAGGTGCATCTCCTGTAAAAATACTACCTCACATTTTTGGGTATTCAGGAATCTTTCCAGTCTTTTCCTTTTAACAGGACTCGTGCAACCATTTATATTAAAGGAGACTACCTTTCATAGGTGATTATTCATTGGTAAATCTTCTTGTTTTAGCTGCTACCTTTAGAGACATTGTACTTTTAGAATAACATAATTGAACAACATAGGTACCTTGCAATAATTTGAACCATATAACTTCATAACAATTCAACTCTTTTTCTATATCCAACAATGGTTGTACTAAACAACTGAACAGTTGCGCTGGCCTCATCCAGTTTCGAGCCTTAAGCAAAATAGGCGCATTAATCTCCATGGCTGAGAAACCTCGAAGACATGAAATCTGATATCCTTTGAAAGGACTTCCTAGGTGTATCTGAGTGATGGTCCTCAGTGGAGGAATAAGTGTCCTTACTGGACTTACAGGGAGCTCAGTAGTGCAATGAGGACTCCTTTGGCCTTAAGAGTAATCTCTGGTATGCGTCCTCCTGTGTCACATTTCTGGTGTAGCACCATTCCGAGCACCGCCCACCCTCCCCAAATATTATTCATTTTTCCTCCCTTAAAAAGATAAAAAGGGGGGGAGAAGAAAAGGAATTGTGAATCACTTTCAAATTGAGTAGTGAGCTGATAAAGGGCAGGCTTAGCCCTTTGTAGCATCTCCAGCTCACCAGGAATCTCATTAAATTGCCCTCTGCCTATATCTCTTAGCCCCCTGGTCTCCATGACCCCCTAGCACATCCTTGTTGTAATCAGGGCTCCCGGTCCCGCCCTCAGGGGCAGCCATGATCGCTCCTCAGAGTCTCCTTGCATCCCAGGTTGACAGTCCACCGCAGGTGACTGGCCCTCCCTCCCAATCCTCCATTCATCCTTACTTTCTTCTTTATAACAGGAGAGATTACCCTCTTCTTTTCTCTTTCTTCTCTCTGTGGAGTGCTATAGTTATCCCAGGCACTTGATTTCAGGAGCCGTTGAGTGGCCCCAGTGGTCAGGTCTTATTTGTCAGAGTCCCACAGGTGTTCCTGCAAGGGCTCGTTGGTGGTGGCTCCGTCCGCAAGCTCCCATCTTCAATCCAAGGGGGTCCGCCCCCCCTCCAGGAAGAGAGGAGGTAGGCGGCAGCATCCGATATGGGTAGCCTTTCATTATAGAGCTGAGATCACTGGTGTGCCTCTCCCATGTCTCTCCCTTTTTGGGCATTGTGGAATTGCTCTATTCCCACGGTGAGAAAAAATAACAGCTCCTCATTGCTTCAGAGCTTTAGGTTTGTGTTAAAGGATGCCTGCTCCAGGCTTTTTGAGTGACAAGGGTTTACTCAGAGTTTACTTATAGTCCTTCCCCTGCCCCCTTCCCCTCTGTTGTCAAGACCACGGAAAAGCTTTGCTCTTCAGACTTATTCTTCCTTCATCACCTCCTGCTTATGGGGTACGTAAACCCCAAATTACCCCTTCAGGAGTTCTTTTCACAGCTGTGCCCTCATGTCCTCCCATAAGGCCAGTCACCATCTCGCCTCAGCCTCGGGTGCCGCTCCCCAGAGAGAGCAGAAAGACTCACACTAAGGAGCAAGCGACAGTTTTCCTTAAAGGCATTCCCCCTTCTAGGATAACAGCGTTCTCAACTCCCGCCACTGTATTTGTATCCTTTCAGTTTGCCATCTGTTATCTACCTAGCTTCAGATTATTATTGCCATCTGTCTAGGTAGGGCAGGGTGTGATCAACCTTAACGGGGCAGCTGGCTTCACTCACTCTCAGCCCCGGCTCGGGGTTATCGAGGCTCCAGCAACACGCCTGGGTTAAAACAGCCATTAACGTGTCCTTGAATTACGAGAGGCCCGAGGCTCCTGCTCCATCAGGCCTTCCCTCACTCCCAGCAGCAGGCCTCTCTCTTCCCACAGATGGGAATCTGGGCAGGCGGAATCAGGTCTATCAAAGCCCCATGCCTCTCCCCTTGTTTCTCTGAGCTGGTAGTCTGCTTCCAACTCTTCAGATCAATCACCCCCCATCTCATATCTAGATCGTCTGAGACTGGGACTACAGGCCTCACGAGAGGCACTCACGCTTTTAAGTTTCAATTTTTACTATAACTAACTCTCTTTCTCCCCTCTCACTTCCGTCCCCATTTCAAGAGCTTAGAGGACAGTCTAGTTCTCAAATTTTACAAATGATCTAAAACACAGAAATCTTTAAAATCAGTTTGACAGTTCTCTGTTGCCTCAAAGGATGGAATTTATATTGAGGGGTATCCCTTTGAGGGCACTTGCAGCAACAGTTCTTACTTTGGGTTTCTCCGCGGTCCTCCCTTCCCCCTCAATCATCGGGGCCTTGCATAGTGTCTTAGGTCTTCAGGCCTAGTAAATGGTCCAAACTGTTTATGCTTGGCAAAGGTAATAAGTGGATCCTTCTGGGTTTAGCTATTCTGATTTTTGGTTTTACATACTCACTGCAGGTTCGGCCAAGACCTCTGGAAACAAGTCACTGGGAGACAGGGAGTCCGTGGGGTTATTCGGCGGGATCTAGACACAGCAGAGGGTTTGCTGGCGTATCAGGTTGACATCAAGTAATTTGGGACTCCGGTGTTCCTCGTCAGTTATTTCGGCAGTTAAGATGGATCCTTCCCTTCTTCCAGCTCCATCTACTGCCTGGAGATGCCTCGCTCCTCTATCCACGGTGGTCCAATCTCTGTACATCTGGATCATCGTCGAATATCCGCGCGGAGAGATGTTTGTGGAATTCACTGTGTGGAGCCTTTTTTTGTTGTTCCCTTCTGTGTGATCGTCCAGGCCGAGGAGAGGAGATCTTTTTCCAGTTTTTCCTTCACCATTGGGGGCATGGAAACACCGAGGCCTTCGAGGTAAGGTGCTGCTGTTAAAAGATCCTTAAAGAATTGTTGCCTTGCGGATTGCTGATTTTAATTCTGGCTGGGTGTAGGACTTGCACTTTGAGACCTTTGGCTCTTAATTGTTTAATTACAGGCCAGAGGGTTTTATGAGCCTCCTGTACCTCCGAGGTGTGGTCATTGTCGAGTGCTATTCTGTGGCCTTTGAAGGTAAGGGTGTTTAGCTGCCAGGCCCTTCTGAGTACATCTTCTTTTCTTTTGTATGAGGTTAGGCGAACAATGAAGGATCAGGGCCTCGCATCTGGGTTTCTTGGACGCGGGACCAGAGATCATTGAGCGCGATCTATCTCCAGGTCCAGCTCTTCTGGTAGTTTGAGCGTTTCCCACAGGAGGGCTTGAATAAAGGTGATGGTATCTACTTCTTTCTCTTCCAGTCCTTCTGGGACCCCATAAATGCGGATGTTCTGCCACCTGCTTCTCCTTCTAGATCATCGATCCGGCGGCTAAGCTCCTGGTCTCTGGCCAAAAGGCAGAGGATGAGGCGGTCCTATCTGTCTGCTTGTTCCAGTGCCTGTGTAAGCCCAAATTCTAATTGTTGTGTTTTGTGATCAATTAGGTTTAGATCCTAACATAGATCTGAGAGAGTATGGTCTATTTTGGCTACTGTTTGCACTGTTTGTTTAACCATTTCTACAATGTCCTCCTGTGGGGGATCGTTACAGTGAGGCCTGCTGTCGCTCAGACTGCGCCTCTTGAGTCTCCAGGAGCGTATCTATTTCGGCTTGCAGCATTTCTCTTAGCTTCTGCATAGGGGTTCCCGGAGGCTTCCTGGTTTATTTCTCTTTGTTTGGCTGGAGATGCCATTTCACGAGAGGTGATTAAATAGGATTGTTGTTAATGGGGTCGAGGGCTCCCTGTATAAGGTGCCATTTCAATTGGTGGCGTCACTGGAAGTCCGCGACAAGCTCTCTGATCTCCTCAAGCATTTGCCCTCCTGACCTGGGGAAGGGGGCGATAGAGCAGGAGGATCCTGTAACCCATACCAGGACACTGCCCTCCCCAATGTGACAACACACTGAAAAGACTCCATGGGACTCATAGGTAGCACCGTGAGGCCTAGGCTTGATTTAAAACAAATGACTACTCCCCCCCCCCTCGCAATCCTTCCTCAGGGTGTGTATCATGGAGTACCTGGCCGGCACTGCCACTTCCAAAATGGCAGCTGCGTTTTCATCCAGCCAGGTCTCCGTGATGCAAGCCAGGTCTCTTGAGTCAATCAAGTCCACAATTATGGCAGTCTTGTTCCTCATTGACCTGGCATTGCCTAACACAGCCAGAGTAGGATGAGGGGAGACTGCTGGATCAGCTACCTACCCACTAACCTCCGTGGAGCTACTGGGTATGGGCACCAAACAGGAAGGACCCCTCTTTAGTGCCCATTTTGCCCCAGGGCATCTCCTTGGTCTCACCACCTGTATCCGCGACACCCGGCAGCCACTCGGACTGACCCCCCCCCCAGCAATCCCTAATGCCCCACACCTCCCATGGGTCTCTAAAGGGAGTGGCAGGAGCTCAAATGGGTGAAGGTCCCAAAGGAGAGCCACCGATTAGCTGCACCTTCCCTGACTCTTTTTCCAGGCACATTTCACTTACATAATCAAACCAGCATAAAACCCCACAATCACAATCTCAAGGAGATGCAGGTTATACAAAATCAACACTAGAGGCCGCTAATATGCACCACAGATTCTCTACATTCATAATGCTAGCCCTGCTTATAGCAGTCCTCCTGACTTCCAGGATCACACAGCAGGCTCAGCAACCCCCCCCCCCCAGAGGCACCAAAACTATTTTTCAATAACTTTCAGGCACACCAAATCCTTACCTACGATTACGAGAAGCCGTGTCCCCCCAACCTCTCCCTCATAAGCCTTGGTGAGCATGCTGGCTTTTACACTCTCACACCAACTAACACACACCCTCACACAGGACACTCAGCTCTCTCCCCATCCAGATCCCAACCCCCCACTCCCCTTGTAAGCCGCACATCAGACCCCCTCACTCTTCCCACCATGTTAGCCTGTATCACTCCCTATCTCCATGTCCCCACCCCAATGCAAAAAGTCCTACACCCTACCAAACCCAGCGTCACTCGTCCAAACTCTGTAGGTTAGCCCTCCTACGGCCCTACTACTTCTCTTATTGTCTGGCAATATCCAGCCCAACCCTGGCCCGCCATGCACTGTGGCCCCACCTAGCAGACTAAGCGGGAACCTCCTGCTGGCTACTCTAATATATGTAGCCTACCAAAACACATATCCTCCAAGGCTGATTGCCCAGCATGACCCTGACATCCTAGCCCTATCTGAGACCTGGCTCTCTGAAAGAATACCAAATGAGTCTGTCTCTCTCAGTAATTATTCCATCTTCCGGGCTGACAGGTCCAGCAAGAGAGCGTGGGTGTGCAATCTATGTTAAATCCTCTTCATGCCACTGAGGTCCAAACCCCTATACCACAATACGGTGCCCAGACACTAACAGTTAAACTAAGTCTGGGTACTAAGACCTCCACACCACTGCAGCCTATATCCCCGAGCAACCAAAAACTCAGCATTTGACTCTATCCTCCACAGTATCTCACACATACCCAACACTAGTGAAGTTATCATGATGGAGATTTTAATGTCAACTGGTTATCCCTGCCTCATCCAACTTCAAAGACACTGCCCTGTCTTACGATCTAACCCAACTCGTCACCCCCCCACCAGAAGGGACAATAGAACAGGGACATCCACCTCTTAGACCTCATCTTCACCAACAGGCCACGGAACATCTCCAAAGCCACTGTCCTCCCAGACGCTATCAGTGACCACTCCCCAGTGACCTGCTGGTGGTCAGGAAATCTACCCCATGCCCCCTTAATCACCTGGCAGAGGCAACTGATAAGAGGAGGCTTAGAGAAGCTAAAATCCCACCTATCTACCAGCAATTGGCTCCCCATCTACACCACGCAGTCTGTAGATCTGGCTCTCTCCCACTTTATAACCACTTTCAACACGGCCTGCGACATTTTCGCTCCCTCCTCCAAGCAAGTAGTGAAAAGCAGAACCACACCCTGGATCACCACATCATTACTTAACCAGCTCCGACATAGGGATAACCTATGGCTTAAGGCACTTGACTCCTAAAGCGCCATGATAGACAACTCTCACAGAGAGGCCCCAAGAACAATGTACCTGGGCCCTAAGGCGAAAGCCTCTTACTACCAACATGCCCTCACCACCTCCCAGGAGACGGTAAAAATTCTGGGACAATATAAAGGAACTCAATGGTAAATCCCGCTCACCCGCCTCCCACCCAGCTTACAATAAATGGGGAGATTTCCAGGATCCCTCCTCTATCGCCAAGCCTCAACCTGCCTTCTCTGGCCTCTCCCATATTTTTCCAACTGCTTCCAAACAATCCTCCCACTCCCATGGATACCTCGAGTAAAACAATACTATACCCTTTTGTCTGAGAGTCATTTCCAGCCTCGAGGCAAAACACTACATCTCTAAAGCTATTTGCCAACACCGGCACAGCAATGATTCCCTAGATCTAAAACTCATTAGGCTGACCCTGGATGTCACACTACCCCATCTCACTAAAATTCTCAACCTCTCTTTATGCCTAGGTCAGTTCCCCACAACCTGGAAGAGAGCCATAATCACTCCCATTCTGAAGAGCGGCGACCCCACCAACACAACCAACCATAGACCAATTTCATTTCTTCCTCCTCTCCAAGGCCCTAGAGAAAATAGTGTCGGACCAGCTATCAGAACATCTGTCTAAACACAACCTTCTCTGCCCTGAACAGCAGTTCCGGTCCGGCCACAGTACCGTCACAGTTCTTACTGTGCTCACCTCATTCATCCATGAGGCCCTCGACCAAGGCTCTATAGCAGGGGCAATCTATGTGGACCTGACCAAGGCATTTGACACGGTCAGTCATGAGCTATTGCTTAATGTCCTTCCACAACTAAATGTGGTCCCAGAGGCTACTGCCTGGTTCAAGGACTACCTAACAGGCCGGTCACAGCAAGTCAGGATAAATACCACCATCTCCTCCCGTAAAACAGTCTCCTCAGGTGTTCCACAGGGGTCTATTCTTGGCCCTCTACTATTCACCCTCTTTTTAAACTCTCTCCCCAAGTCATGTAGCGGTAACCTGCTACTCTACACTGATGACGCGGTAGTGTTTTGGAAACACCCACAGCCGAGCACTCTCCAGCGAGCTCTTCAGGGTTTCTTCTGGGAGCTAGAAACCTGGTTCTCTGAACACCGCCTGATCATCAACTATCAAAAAACAAAGTCCATGATCTTTGCACATCGACAAAGTACACACAGCCAGTCGCCTCTCCTAATCAAAAACAAACAAGGGGCCCCTCTTGAACATGTTACGTGTTTTACATACCTGAAATTACTTTAGACGCCCTCTCCTACCATCATCACATACAACTACTCTTCTCCGCTAACACTAGAGTGGGTATCCTCCACAGACTTAAACACTGCTTACCCACACAGGCCATGCAGTCATGGTCGCCTCTATTTTCTCCCTAATAGACTACAGGATAGTGATATATGGCTCTGCGACCCTAATGCTTCTCAGAGATCATCAACACCGCCTGAATAAAGCTTGCCGCCTAGTCAGCGGGTGTGACAGATTAACACATACCTGTGAGCTCTATGCACTTGCTGGATGGCTAAACTTCAAGGAAGACTTAAGTACCACTCCTATGTGCTAGCGAAAAGATCCTTCTCCAGCTAGCGCCTGCAGGCTCTCTCTCAATAGTCTGTGTCCCCCGGCGTAACACTAGACTTCAGCATCCTCCTCATTCCTGGTCCTCATTGTAGAACATCCCTTGGGCAAAGATCTTTCCGCCACCGTGCCCTCTCTGGCTAAACACTCTACCCCCCATTTCTCAGACCCTCAGCCTCTCCCAATTCAAAACAGCCTCAGAGCTCAACTCTGGAAGTCAGAAAATGCACTGTGGCTAACTCTCTGCCCTCCTCTGTTTTTCCATACCCCCAATACACACAACACAGGGTCTCAATTGATTCCAAGAGTCAGCATCATTAACCTCTCTGATAAGGGTTATCTTGTATCGCTGCTCACTACTGTCACCAGTTAACAAAGCTTATGCCTGGACTGCACCGCAGTACTGTGTTACTGAATTCTACCTGTTTATTGTGTGTTCTCTGTATTTGTTTACCTCCACCCTATGTAACCGCATGTGGAGCCTTTGCAAAAGAGTCTGACTCAAAGGTTTGTAATTCGATTATATCCAATAAATAAAAAAAAATAAAATAAAATATCCAAATCTCACTCTATCTCATGTCAGTCAACCACACCACTTTCATCCAACACTCCAAATACTCCTACCAACCCACCACCCACTAAAAATAATTAACATTTTCATATCTTTATCCTTTTTGGGGGGATGATCAGAGTCTGTGAGGCGATTCCTGGAACTCTAGTCCAGGACTTATGAAGTTCCAACACAAGCAAAGGTTTTTGTCCTCTCTCACAGAATAAACTGTTTCTCTGCACTAATAGTCGGTATAAAGTCACATCAGAGGCAACCTGCCATAATCCAGCCACACAACCCGAAAAACTCTAGCAGTACAGTCTCTCACCGCTGTCCATTCAAGAGTATTTCTTCAAGTCAGTTATAATCACATGACAGAGATCAGGAAATAAAAAGGCTCACCAACACCCTTTATAAGCCCAGGTGTCCAGCCAGGCTATCCAGGAGAAAGTCTTCCCAGCAGATCTTTCAATAATGTAGGGCTTTCAACCCTACCCAGCTCTGGAGTCTTCCTAACAGTTCTCTCACTGTGTAATACTTTCGTCCCCTACCCAGCTCTCACTTTAGGCAGAGGTCCCACACTTGCAGCTGAGCTGCTCAGCCACTTTTGCAGAGGGAATCTCACCACCCCCAACAACCTGTCTCCTCCAGCCAGCCAAGAATTCAGGGTACTCCAGATAGCCTCACCGTCCCAACCACTTCCAAGGCAGCAAGCTTCCCCAAGGTCCTTCTCCTGGCTTTGACCGATCCAAAATAGCAGAGACTCACAATGGCTCTCGTACACGGACCTCGATGGTCACCAGGGAGCCAAAGGGCATCTCACTTAGCACAACACGGCCATGCAAAGAATAGAACAAGATGATCGAATCATTCTCTCTTCTCCTCTGAGCTCTGTACAAAAGTAGCTGGAATTTGGCGACAGCCACCTCCATAGTGTACTGCCACTACAGCACTCCTCTATGCTGACTCCACTCCAATTCCAATTGGACAGAGGTACACACCACAAACTCTGTTTTCTACCTAAAAAATAATAAATTTGGCTCCTCACTCTACCACACTAGAAGAACCTAACTATTTTCCCAACCCTGACTTACCATTAAGCTAAACAATAATACTTTAAAATACTGCAAGATTGTTGCCATTGCCCCCCCCTCCCAACATCACATGCAGCCCTGCATGGCCGTCAGGTTACCACTATGCCCTGCCTCCTTACGTGTGCCACCACTACTGCTAGGCATTTTGTGAATGCCCTGGGGGCAGAGGTTAGGCCAAAAGGCAGAGCTTTGAACTGGTAATGACCTGCAGGTAGTCTGAACCTTAGGTACTTTCTGTGTGATTCCCTTATGGGAACGTGAAAATAAGCATCCTTTAAGTCTAGTGATGCCAGCCAGTCTTCTTCTTGTAGTGTTTGGAAGAATCATTGCCAGAGTTACCATCCGGAACTTTGGCTATGTGAGATACTTGTTTAAAGCTCTCAGATCTAAACTGGGTCACCACTCCCCGTTTTTCTTTGAGGTTAGGAAATATCTGGAATAGAAACCTCTTTCCCTTTGAGAGGAAGGAACTCGTTCTACTGCCTTTGATGCCAGTGAAGTGGACACTTCTTTTTCTTGTAGTGCCCTGAGGGACTTGGGGAACTGAAATACATTGGTCTCAGTTTGGGGATGGTTTTGAAACTGAGGGTTACTCCCTGATCCACTACTTCTAGCACCCACTTGTCTGTGGTGATGAATTTCCAGTTTTGGAAATAGTGGGTCAGTCTGCTCCCAACTAGGATTGAGGAGGCTACCCTGGCTGTCACATCAGGGTTCTGCTTTCCTTGTGTGACAGTTTAAGGATCTGTCCCTTTTCTGAGCCCCCGCGGCCTCTACCCTGTAGTAGCCCCTTTGTTGATACCCAGGAGTAGCCTGAGCCTGAAAACAGGGCCTGTTATAACCCCTACCTCTATTTCCATATGGCCTCTAGGAAGTTGATACCTTTTCTTTTGCAGTGTTACTCTTAGAAGTGGACTTGTATTCATCCACTTTTTTCATATATTCCTCTGTTTTATTGCTGAGAAAGGAATGGTTCTCTACAGGAAAATCCATAGCCTTATTTTGAGTATCTTGTGTGAGGCTGGTTGTCCTAAGCCAGGCAAACGTCCTCAATGCTATAGTTAGGGCCATCCACCTGGCTGCATTGTCATTTGCATCTACAACCATGTGGAACTGATATTTTGTGACCTACAAACCATAGATACATAGACAGTGTCGGCAGATAAGGGCTTATGGCCCACCCAGTCTGCCCATTTGAGCTTATAAGTTCAGTTTATGTTTTCCTAGAAGTCTGTTGCCCCTTACCCCTGACCTCCAGAATTCCTTTATGTCTATCCCATGCATTCTTAAATCCTGTGATTGTTTCAGCCCCCACCACTTCCTCTGGCAGGGTGTTCCACTTGTCCACCACCCGTTCTGTGAAGAAATTCTTCCTCATGTTTCCTCTGAATCGTCCTCCCTCCAACTTCATCCCATGCCCTCTAGTCCTGGAACATCTTTTTCGCTTAAAAATAGTGTATTCCTGCATCCTGTTCCTCCCTGTGAGATACTTGTATGTCTCTATCATATCCCCTCTCTCCCTCCTCTCCTCCAGGGAGTACATGTTCAGTTCCTTCAACCTGTCTTCATAGGACTTGTGATGCAATCCATGCATCATCTTTGTTGCCCTCCTCTGAACCTTCTTTACCCTGTCTATGTCCTTATGTAGGTATGGTCTCCAGAACTGTACACTGTACTCCAGGTGGGGCCTCACTAGTGTCTTGTATAGTGGAATTATGACCTCCCTTTTCCTGCTGGCGATGCCCCTGCCTATACATCCCAGCATCCTATTTGCTTTACCTGTTGCATTGTCACACTGTTTCCCTACCTTGAGGTCATCAGAGATGATAACCCCAAGATCCTTTTCCTGCTTGGTGCATGCTATATCCTCACCCCCCAACTAATATATTGTGCCAAGGTTTTTGTGCCCCATATGCATTATCTTGCACTTCTTTGCATTGAATTTCAACTACCAAACTCTGACCATTCTTCAAGTTTCATGGTCCCTTCTCATTCTGTCTACACCCTCTGGTGTGTCTACTCTGTTACAGAGCTTTGTGTCATCAGCTAACAGTGAAATTCTGCCTTCTAGGTCCTGTGCAATGTCACTGATGAAGATGTTGAATAGAATCGTCCAGCACTGATCCCTGTGGTACCCCACTGGTCACTCTTCCCTCTGTGGAGTGACAGCCATTTACCACCACCCTCTGTGTCCTGCCACCCAGCCAGTTACCTACCCACCACACTACTGTCCTGCCCACACCCATACTTTGCAGTTTCCATAAGGTAAGCTGCAAGCCCTGGTGGAGCCTTGTCCGCTATGGCCATAACAGAAGTCCAGAGGGTCTTCTGATACTGTGGTGCATAAGCCGTTTAGTTAGCTTCCCTGATGCCCATGGAAGCAGACAAGTACCTTTTTCTTTGCCATTCCATCCAATTTTCTGGAATCCTTTTCAGAAGAATGAGTGACCAGAGGTACCTTGGCCTTATCACAAGCTGCTGTCTGAACTACCCCTTCTGGATCTGAGTGGGATAGTAAAATCTCAGAACAGCAAGCAATCCTCAACAATCAGAAGAAAAGTAGGCTAGCACTGCTCATAGGGGAACCTTGTCAGGTTCTGGAAGGTGAGGCAGAGAGGGAGGTTTAAGCATACCGTGGGATCACTTGGAAGAAAATTTTACTATGGTAAGCAACTTTTTCTTCAAACCCAGGAATCCTCTTAGTATGCTTAACTATTGCAGACTATCAAGCAGTACCTTGGGAGGTTGGATACAGGACCTATTTGGGGAAAAGGTACTACAAGACTGCAGTGCCAAATCTGGCATCACTTCTGGACTGTATGTCCAGGAAGCAGTGCTTTGTAAAAGTGTGCACCGTCTTCCAGGTAGCTGCATCACAGATTTCTAATAAAGGACATCCCTTGCAGCTACCACTGAGGCAGCAGTACCATGAGTAGGTGGGTCCTGAAGCTGTGAGTGACTGTTTGCCAGCTTTGCTACAGCAAAATTGGATGCAGAGACTATCCAGCTCGTACACACTTCTTACAGAAGTAACAGTCACCAGGAAGACTGTTTTCCAGGTGACATACCTGAGGTCTGCAGTAGTCATATGCTCAAAAGGGGTTCCATGAGCTTGGCTATGCACAAATTCAAATCCCAAGGGGTACATGTTCCCGGAGAGGCTGGCACAGCTGAATGTGATCTTTAAAAATGTCTTGAAATAGACTAGAGAAGCTACAGTTTTCTCTTTTACCTACTGAAATGTAAACAGAAACTGCAGCAAGGTGAACCTTAAGGGTTGAATTCTTGAGACCCAGGGCCTGGAGGTGAACCAGATAATCCAAGAGGACTGGCAGGTCTACCTTGGAAGAGTGATCTGCCTACGCTTGCACCACAAGGTGAATCTCTTCCATTTGGATGTCTTCCCAGTGGCAGGCTTTCTGTAAACTACAAGAAAAAAATACTCACCTTAGTAATGTTGTTTCTTCTAATGGAGTCTTGCTATATTATGACATATGCAGTTTGACCCAGCCTTCGAACTGCTCCGGAGGCGAAAGAGTTAACTTTCCATGCCAGGCATGGAATCTTGAGCGCAAGCTCGGTTGAGAACTCTGTCTGTTGTTCTTCAAACTCAAACTGTCAGATCTTGATGAGCAAAACTCACTAAGATTCTGTGTGGAAGCTGTAAACCTACACTAGCCAACTGGCTACTAAACTATTAACCATTTTTTGGTCCCAAAACAAAGACTCAAGTCAGGGGATCCAAAAAATAAAAACACAACACCCAAACACCCCAAAAGGGGGTGAAAAAACAAGGTGGGCATCTACTAAGTGCCAACACTGCACTGCCCACCCACATCCCAAAAGCAGAGGTTCTGAGAGGGGCAGGCAGGGAGGTCATAATATAGCAAGACTCCATTAGAAGAAACAACATTACTAAGGTGAGTAATTTTTTCTTCAAACAACATGAAGTCTTGCTATATTATGACATATGCAGACTACACAGCAGTACCTCCATGGAGGAGGGACAGAACCTACTTAGGAAATAGGCTCTGAAGCACAGCTGTGCCAAACCGAGCATCGCTCTAGCCTAGATGTCCAGAGGTAATGCTTGGTGAAAGTGTGAACTGTTTTTCAGGTAGCTGCTTGACATACCTCTATGATAGGGATGTCCTGGCAGCAGCCTGGGGACGCAGCTGTACTCTTCTGGTAGAGTGAGCCCTCAGGCCTGAAGGGGAACCTTACCCAGTTTTTGATAACAAAATTGATACAAGAGACAATCCACCTGGCAATGGATCTTTTAGTGGCAGGTTTCCTTTACCAACCTCACCATAAGTGAGGAATAGTTGGAGGGAGTCAAACCTGTGACCCTTGGTACGCTCTATGTAGTAACTAAGGGCTCTCTTCACATCTAAGCTGTGCAGCCTCCTCTTGCCAGAGGAGGAGTGGTCAGTGAAGTAAACTGGAAGAGATATAGATTGATTAAGGTGGAAATCTGAAACCACCTTAGGCAAGAACTTCCTGTTAGTCCTGAGGACCACCTTATCTCTGTGAAAGGAGATAAAATCAGACTCCACTGACAAAGCTTGTAACTCACTTATGCGTCTGGCAGAAGTGATGGCTATCAGAAATACAGGTTACTCACCTGTAACAGGAGTTCTAGGAATGGTATATGTTGTTCATCCACACTTATTGGCAGGCTCCTTGCCGCTTTAAATCTTGCCGGAAGATCTTCAAGCTTGCTCCTCCCACCCACCGGGTGGTATAACTCTCGGCTCCGCCCATGGCCGCCAGATCTGGCCCGCTGGAAGCTCAGGTTGTGCGTCAAGCCGGGAGGTCGGGTGGTCGTGGATGAACAACATATACCATTCCTGAACTCCTGTTACAGGTGAGTAACCTGTATTTCTAGGGACATGGATATGTTGTTCATCCACACTCATTGGCAGACTCCTAGCAGTTCTCCGGGAGGAGGAGGCAAGACGACACCCCATATACTTACTTGGGAAAGAGAGACTGGAGAACCGAGGCCCCAAAACCAGCATCCCGCGTGACTCAAGGTCGATGTGGTAGTGGGTAATGAAGGTGTTTGCTGACTTCAGGTAGCAGCCCTGCAGATTTCCTGGATAGGGGACGTCCCTGGAAGCAGCCACCGTTGCAGCAGTAAATGGCGGGTAGAATGAGCTCTTATCCTCTGGGAGGCTCCATGCCCGCTAACTTATAGCAGAGATCTATGCAGGAGGTTACCCACCTGCTTATCGTCCGCTTGGCTGCAGGTCTGCCAGATGCGGCTTCAGCGTAGGTGACAAACAGCTGGCGAACCTCTCCCAATTTCAGCCGTGCGCTCCTTATAATAAGGCGCTCTTCTAGGATCCAGAGTATGGAGCCTATATTCGGCCTCCGAGGTGTGATTGGGGTAGAACACCCGCAGAGTCAACACCTGGTTAAGGTGAAACTCCGACACCACCTTCGGAAGGAATTTCGGTGGGGCGCAGGACAACCTTGTCCCTGTGGAAGACCAGGTAAGGAGACTCGATGGAAAGCGCCTGGAGCTCTCCCATCCTTCTGGCTGACGTGATAGCCACCAAGAAGGCTAAGTCTTCCACGACAGGTGAGAGAGCACACCTGTATAGGTTCGAATGGCTTGCCCATGAGCTTTGCCAGTACCAGCAGTAGATCCCACGGAGGTGGGGGTTCTCGCGCACTGAGGGGAAATGTGATCAAGGCCTTTGAAAAGCGCCAGACCACCTCTCCTGTGCCATCGACTGCTTCCCGCCCGCGCCTGTAAGCAGAGATGGGCAGGTGCACCCTAGGGTCGACGACCCAAGCCCTTGACTAGAAAGGGACCATAAATAGTCCAAGATGCTTGCCATGAACAGGAGGAAGGGTCCAAGCCCTTGTTCTGACACCAAATGGAAAACCTTTTCCATTTGAAGGCATAGCATTTTCTGGTCGACTCTCACGGGACGCCTCAACTACATTGAGGACCTCGCCGGAAAGACCCAAAGCCTGGAACTCTAGCCCAGGAACCAGGCCGTCAGGTGCAGGGATTGAAGGTCCGGATGGAACACCTTCCCTGATTGACTGAGAGCAGGTCCGGGCGAGCTGGAAGCTGCCATGAGTCCTGGAGCTGAGACTGAGGAGATCTGGTACCAGAACTGGCGCAGGCCAGTCTGGGGCTATCAGAATCACCTGCGCCTTGTCCCTCCTCGCCTTTGAGAAGCACCTTGTGGATCAAGGGAAATGGGAAAGGCGTAAAGAGGCCGGGGTCCATTGCCTCAGAAGGCATCCCCTGCAGCGAGCCCTGCTGAGGGGGCATGGAACAGACTCAGCTCGCTGCTCTCCGTGGAGGCAAACAGGTCCACCTGAGGTGCCCCAAAGGGAGAACAGATGCTGTACTACCTCCGCAGGAGAGACCACTGTGGATGCAGCCCCATCCGCTCAGGGCATCGGCCAGGGTGTTGGAGGCTCCCTGCCACGTGAATGGCTAGGAGATCCGCCTCCAGGCTGCGCACGAGTGACCAAATGCGAGAGCCTTGCACAGAAGCATGGAGCGGCCCGCCTGGCGGTTTAGATAGTACATGGTCGTGGTGTTGTCCGCCTGACTCGGACCACTTGACCCCGGAGGAACGGAGCAAAGGCGTGAGAGCTAGGCGGACCGCCGGAGCTCCAGCAGGTTGATGTGGCATCGACTCCCTGGGACCAGAGGCATGAGCCCGTGTTCCCCAGATGGGCACCCCAACCCATCATAGAGAGGCATCGGTCGGACAGAGAGACCGGCGGCTCGGGCGGACGAACGGATGCCCTCCTGCAATTGATCTGGAACGGTCCACCACTGGAGAGATTCCACATCCCCTGTGTCACCGGCACAAGCTGGTCCAAGGGATCGCAGGGCCAGACCACTGGCTGGCCAGTCCCCACTGAAGGGGACGATGTTCCAGCGGGCCCAACGACCACGCTGGTACAGGCCGCCATGAGACCCAGGAGGCGAGGAAGTCCCGGCAGGCATTGCCCAACCAGAAATGATCGGGCAAAGGAGGAAAGAACCTCGGCCCTGTCCGCCGGCAGCCGCTTGCCTCAAGAGAGTCGAGCAGCCCGATGAATAAAATCACCTGCTTCGCTCGAGTTCGACTTGGCCTCGTTGACAAGGAGGCCCAGTTGAGAGCAGACCTGGAGGGCCAGATCTCTGGACCACCTCCGCCCTTCCTGGAGGGAGCTGCTATCAGCCAGTCGTCCAGGTAAGGGTACACTCCGACCCTCGGCGCAAGAGGAATGCTGTCACCACTGCCATGCATTTGGTGAAGACCCTGGGAGCTGGAGACAAGCCAAGGGCATGGCTTGAATCAAGAGAGATCCTTCCGCCGGAAGCGAAGGAATTCTGGTGAGACGGACGGATAGGGACGTGAAAACGCGCCCTGCAAGTCCAGAGAGCAGAACCACACGCTGCTCCAAGGATGGTATTATCTGAGCCAGAGTGACCATCCTGAAGGTTCGAGACCTTAGGAACTTGTTTAGGTCTGTAGGTCGAGAATGGGGCGCCAGCCCCGTCTCGCTTGAACCAGGAAGTACCTGGACACAAACCCTGGGTCTGGAAGGAGGTCCACCACCTCTCTACCACCTCCTTCTGGAGGAGGAGAGTGATGTCTGCCGACGAGCCGCCAGTGAGGCTGGGGATCCCAAGCTCCCGAGGGCTGCGACGGCTCTGGAAGGGTGGTGCCTGCTCAATTCCAGAGGCAGGCTCTTTCCCACCACCTCTCAAGACCCACCCTGTCCGTGGTAACAGCGGACCAGGCGGAACGGAAGTGCCGAGCCGCCCTTCCACGGGGGACCCAGGGGAGGTGACGGGATGGGCACACCCCTCAGCCCGTCATCGGCAGGCTTGGAGGAGGGACCGGCCGAGGGACCTCCTGGGCCTTTTCCTCCCTGCCTCCTGTTAGAGGAAGCCAGTGGCTTGGGTTTGGGATGCCAAGGCCGAGCCTGCTGGCCCTGACGTTGCTGGGCCGGGCGCGCCGGGGCACAGAAGGACGAAGGGCTTAGGCTGTGGTTTGGCGCCTTTGTCCTTCTGAGCGGAAGAGACCGAGTCCAAGGTGGCATTGGACTTCTCGATCCTCTGCAGGTGACCTTCCACCCCAGGGTCAAGAGGTCAGTCCCCAAAAGGAACATCCGCCAACTTGTGCTGGGTATCCGGCAAAGGTGGATATCCTCAGCCAAGCCCGCCGACGATGAAGCCACTGCGGCCGCCACCGATCTGGCACATGAGTCCCCACATCCAAAGCAGTCTGGAGCTGCTGTTTGGCCACTGCTCCTGCCCTGGTCCCGCACCTGCTAACCGTAGTCTGCAGATCGGCGGGAAGATGAGGATGACCTCATCCAGGAGCCCAACAGGGCATGAGAAAAATGCGCATGAGGATGGCCGAACTGGCCTGACGAGGCGTCGAGAGAGGACGAGCGAGACTTCTTTCGCCTCCGACTATAGTCCAATTTCTTGACCCTTGTCAGGAGGTTTGTCCACATCCCTGGCGCTGCCGGCGCGCCGAAAACGCTGTCGGTAACCAACCCTCAGCAGAGGGGTGTTCAAAACCGACAAGGAACCGTAGGGACCGTGATACTTCCTGGCCATCCTGGCCAAGGCGCAGGGCAGGAAGCAGGCGCTGCCAAAGTTCCAGTGTTGACCCACTATGGCCTCGCCACCGAAAGGCCTCCGTCGGAGAATCCCTCGGTCCAGAATCTCCGTGAGGGGATACCTGGCCCGCTTTGGAACGGGTTCGAGCTCCATCCCGTAGACTCCGAGATGAGCCGAAGCAGTCCTAGGAAGGACGACGGGCTATCGTCCATTGGCTGACCTCCTGAAGACTCCAAGTCCAGTCGCTTGGAGAAGAAGGAGGAATCATCTTCGGACTCGGAAGAGTCCTCAAGAGCTGCCTCTGGCCTGAGCCACCCTTCACCTGCCGAGGTCGGTCGGGAGTGAGGGTAACTGACAGCCGATGGGTAAAACCCTTAGCCGACCGGAGAATCCTTGGTCGGAGCCCCAACTGGTGGCTGTGGAGGCGGAGGTTCCACCGCAATCGGTGGAGCAGCTGGTTTTGGCCGAACAACCGCCTGGGTATAGGCCTCGGCAAGTCGAGGGGTTGGTGCGGGCCGCCCGTGAAGCAGCATTTCAATGGTCAGGCGCCGGAGTCGGCTTATTCCCGGCCAGGAGGAGCTGTTGCAACATAAGGTCCTCGTATGGCCGACGAATTTACGCCAAGCCTCCTCATCCGAGGAGGAGGACGAGACGAGCGCGACGCCGGCCACCGCTGTGCCGAGACCGAGACCGCCTTATGACGGTGGGAACGGCTGGACCGCGAAGAGGTCCGAGACCGAGACCGAGAGTCCCGGAATTTCCGGGGTCGGTGCAGGGAGGTGTCGGCCGGAACCGACACTCCCTTCGGCTCGGAAGGTCCATCCGAGGGCTCCGGAACCGGAGGCACAGGCGAGCCCACGGGATCCTCAACTCCTCCCGGGGGAACCGGGAGAGGGGAATCTCGCTGCTAAAGGCGACAGTCCGTCCGATGGGTCGAGAAAATCTCGACTTCATCAGTGGAGTCTCGTCAACTGACCCGACGGGGACACCGTGAGGCCAGTGGCCGTTTGAGCTGCCTTATCGAAGCCGACGGTCGACGGCCCGGAAGGGGACCTTCCCCGCCTCCCAAGAGCGCCGACGAGAGGACTCTACCCTTGTCCCTCTTTTGGACCGAGAAAAGGTCCAGCAGACGCAGGCCCTTCTCCTTTAGTGGAGAGGGACAGACAAAGCTTCAAAGGAAGCCGTAGGAAGAACCCAGAGAGAGCGATAAATGTCGCCGCCGAGGAAGACATGTGCCCGCCCGCCTCCTCTCGAGGGCGATCATCCGCCCAGCTGATCCGCGAGTCAGCCGCTGACACCGCTTCAACCGGGCCTCCTGACTTCACACGAGGGAAACGCTCGGGACGGCCCAGTTGCACCGGCAGCACGGTCTTCGAGGACGAGGCCGAGAAAGATGAGCACAGGTCGCGAAGCCTGCGGGTCGTGCTCAAGGCCTAGCAGTAGACACACGTGGAGTGTGGATCCGTCCGAGACATCTTCAATCCCGCATGGGCATCTCCGAACTGGAGTCGATTTATCCATCGCAGGTCAGGGATCAAGACTAAGTCTTTTGCAAAATATTATTTTTAAACCGCAAACGGAGAAATAGGAACAGTCACAAACGCAGAGCGTTAAGGAGGGAACCTGAGCTCAAGCGGTAAGGAAGATCTAGGCCATGGGGCGGAGCCGAGTTATACCACCCGGTGGGTGGGAGGAGCAAGCTTGAAGACCTTCCGGCAAGATTTAAAGCGGCAAGGATACCTGCCAATGAGTGTGGATGAACAACATATCCATGTCCCTAGAAACACAGTTTTCCAAGTCAAGTACTTAAGCTCTGCTGAAGACAAAGGCTCAAAGGGGGGTTGCATAACCTGAGCAATGCAAACATTAAGATCCCAGGCGGGAGCAGGGTCCCTGAATGGAGGGTTGGTGTGAAGCAATCCCTTGAAAAACTTGGAGAATACAGGGTGAGCAGAAAGAGAAGAGGGCTTTCCTGCCGATATAAAAGCAGAGACAGCTACCATGTGCACTTTCAGGGTAGCTGGCCTCTGCCCCCAAGTATTTAAGTTGACCATATAATCCAGGACTGTGGGCAAATCAGCAGATTCTGGGGAAATATGCTTTCCAGAGCACCATATGGAAAACCTTTTCCATTTAGAATTATAAGTAGCCCTGGTGGAAGGCTTCCTAGAAGCTTTCAAGATATCGAGTACACCTTGAGAAAGGTGTAGGTCAGCAAACTCTAACTCTTCAAGAGCCAGGACTTGAGGTTGAGAGATTTGAGATTCGGATACCAAACTCTCCCCTGGGCACAGGTTAACAGATTGTGATTCCTGGGAAGACACAGGGGAAGGTGGACTGCTAAGGACAGAAGGAGTGGATACCAGGGCTGTCTGGCCCAATCTTGAGCAATCAGAATCATCTTGCAAGGTTGAGATCTGATTTTGACTAGCACCTTGAACAAGAGAGGAAGGGGGAAGGCATAGAGAAACTTCCCTTCCCAGTTGAAAAGGAAGGCATCCAGAGGACTGAGCCCAACACTGGGGCCTGCAGCAAAATAGCGGAAGTTGGTGACTGTCTGGGGCTGCAAAAGATATCTCTGAGGGTGCCCCACCTGGCAAATACTACCTCCAGTACTAGGGATCCAGAGCCCATTCGTGATGGCCCTGGGAAATCCTGCTGAGAGTATCTGCCAGGACATTGTCCTTGCCTGGGAGGTGAACTGCCACGAGGAAGGTGTTCAGGGAATAAGCCACAGACCACAACATCATTGCCTCGGTGCACAAGGCCGCAGACCGAGTGCCCCCTTGCTTGTTGATGTACCACATTATAGTGGTGTTGTCTGTTCTGACCTGTACCACTTTGTTCTGAACAGATGCAGAAAAAACCTGAAGTGCTAGGAAAAACTGCTCTGAGTTCCAACAGATTGATGTGGAGCAGAGACTCCTGAGGGGACCACAATCCCTGGGTGGTGAGGTTGCCCATGTGAACGCCCCACCCCAAGAGGGACGCATCTGTAGTAAGGGTCAAGGAGTGAGACTGAGGGATGAAAGGAACCCCTTGTCTCAGATTGCTCTGATCCTGCCACCACTGTAGGGCCCGGATCAGGGTTCGAGTTACTGGGATCAATTTGGTTAGAGGATCTCTCCATTGAGACCAGAAGGCTCTCAAATGGAACTGAATGTCCCTCATCTGAAATCTTGCTCCCTGCACTACTGCTGTGGAGGCAGCCATGTGCCCTAGGAGCTGCAGAAAATGCCTTGCTGGTCGAGAGACCTGCAGAGTGAAGGAGGAGGCCAGAGCCACCAAGGTCTTTGCTCTTTCTAGAGGGAGGAAAGCTCTGGACTGCTTTGTGGTCCAGTTCTGCGCCTATGAAGGTGAGTAGCTGAACAAGCTCTAGAACTGACTTTGGGAGATTGAGAAGGAAACCTAGAGATGTAAGCAGCTGCTGGGTAACCTGAAGGTGTAATTTGATTTGTCTGGAGACTGGCCCACTATGAGCCAGTCGTCCAGGTAAGGAAAGATGGCAATCTTTTGCCTTCTTAAATGAGCAACTGCTACTGCCAGGCATTTTGTGAATACCCTTGGGGCAGAGGTGAGGCCAAGGGCATTGCTCTGAACTGGTAATGGCCTGAGGGCAGTCTCAATCTGAGGTACTCGTGGGAGCTTGATGTGAACATGGACATAGGCATCCTGAGGTCCAGGGACGCTAGCCAGTCCCCTGGCCTTAGAGAGGGTAAAATAATTCCCAGAGTCACCATTTTGAATTTTGGTTTTAAAAGGTGCTTGTTTAGGTATCTGAGATCCAGGATGGGCCGCCATTCTCCTGTCTTTTTGGGGTAAGGAAGTACCTGGAGTACAGTCCTTTGCCCTGGTGTGGGAGGCACCTTTCTACAGCTCTGAGAGCCAGGAGGTAGAGACTTCTGTTTCCAGTGCGAGAGCTCTGATGGATTTGCAGGTGGATAGGATCTGGTTCTCATCTTTGGAAATTTTTTGAAGCTGAGAATTAGTCCCTGGCTTACTACTTCCAGGACCCACTTGTCTGATGTTAAAGACCCCAGTCCTGGACGATAAGCCAGCCTGCCCCACAGGTAATGGAGAATCGGCCCTGGCCCTCCCATCAGGGTGCCTGTTTGGCAAGGGCTTTAGGCTGAGGGGTGGGAGCAGGCCTGCCTGCACTCTGCCTGCCTCTCCCTCTGAAGAACCCCTCTGGGCATAGGCTGAAGAGGAGGCCTGGGCTTGGTAAAAGGTCTGTGAAAAGGCCTGCCCCTACCCCTGAAAGCTGCCTCTGAGGAGTGGACTGCCTTTCAGTGGCCTGTGTACTCCTATAAGTGGTCCCTATACTCATCCATTTTCTTCATGTAATTCTCTGTCTGCTCCCAAACAGAGAGTTACCCACAACAGGAAAATCCATGGCCTTAGTCTGGGTATCCCAGACAGGCTAGTACACCTGAGCCAAGCCATTCTGCGAAAAGTCACAGATGTAGCCATGACTCTTGAAGATACATCATTAGAGTCCACTGCAGCATGGAATTGCACCTTGATGCCTCAATACCATCAGCAGCCACCTGCTCCAGCTCCTTGGCAAGCTGGCTAGGGACCTGTTTTGCCAGGGCCATAACAGTATCCCATCTGGATTTCTGGTATCTTGCCACACAGGCCATATAATTTGCCTGTCTGAGTCCCAAGGATGCTGCCATGTACTGCTTCTTTGCCATGGCATCAATCCTCCTGGAGTCCTTGTTAGGGGGGTGTGAAGCCAAGGGAATATTTGCCTTATCACAGGCTGCAGCCTGCACTACCCCAACATGGCTGTATTGTTGTGAAAGGAACTCCGATCAGGGCTGACAATGTGTACCTCTTGTCCATTTTTTATCCACAGGAGGTACAGTGTGAGGAACTTTAAAATTTTTATTGTCTGTTTCCTAAAAGATTTATGTAAAGGAATAGACAATCTCCTAGACCCTGGATATCCATCATTTCTACATAGTCAGGCTCCTCCTGTTCATCCACAGCTTCTTCCAAAGGGAGCTGGAGGGTTTCAGCCACTTTCTTATAAAACATAAAATGAGAAGGGGACTCAGAAAGCCTAGGGGGAGACACTCCTGAAGGTCTGTCTGGGGAGATGTCCGGTTCAATGGGCACATCCAGACTTTCAAAATCACATTCACTCTCTTCATAATCTTCCTCCCCCTCCTCCGGTTCATAAAATTCCTCTATATCATATTCTTGAACTGGTGGCACCGACCAATCGACCTCTACATCTGACGGTGCCGGTTTGGTTGGAACCGGGAAAGCGACTGGACAATTTTGATCGCTATGGCTATCTCTGCAGCGGTTGGAGAAGGAAATTTTGGCTCCACACCTGCTGATTTTCTAGTCCTTTTTGCTGGGACTGACTTCTCCGAGTCAGCCCTCGCTTGCTCCGAGGAAGTCTCGCCCCTGGTCAGAGGGACAATTCCCTCCGGTTCGGTTGGCACCGAACCGGCTGGCCATCCGGTCAGTGGACTTCTGGCTCTCGCTCCCTGAGCCTACCAACTCTCTTATCCAGGGTAGCTGCAGGGAAATTCTTGCAAATCTGGCAGTCTGCATTGAGGTGGTCAAACCCCAGACAATAAACACATGTGGTGTGTGGGTCAGCCTTGGCAAAGGCTTCCCACAGACACTACAGTGCTGAAACCCAGTGGGCCCGGTTTTCTTTTGGTTTCTCAGACATAGTGCCAGCCTAACCAAAACTTTGCCCATTTATGGCAAATCTGCTAGCAAGACACCTTATCGGCTTTTTAACCGAGAAAATGAACTTGAGCAGCAGGAGAAATCTCCGAGTGACTGTTCAGTGAGGCGGAGTAAAGAATGTGACAGTTTGAGTTTGAAGAACAACAGACAGAGTTCTCAACAGAGCTCGCGCTCAAGATTCCATGCCTGGCATGGAAAGTTAACTCTTTCACCTCCGGAGCAGTTCGAAGGCTGGGTCAAACTGCATATGTCATAATATAGCAAGACTTCATGTTGTTTGAAGTACCTTAAGTACCTCCTCAGAGAGCAGAAGACCCGAAAACTCTTAGCTGTTCGAGAACCAAGCACTGAGGTGAAGGGACTTGAGGTTGGGGTAAGTTATCCTGCCCTGAGACATAGTCAGCAGATTGTGTCCCAAAGAAAGGTGAATGGGCTGACACGTGGACAGAGCTAGAGGCAGAGGGTACCATGGTTGTCTGGCCCAATCTGGAGCCACCAGAATCATAGAGGCCAGCTGGCTCCTTAGCTTTAAGAGGACTCTGAGCAGCAGAGGGAAGGGAGGAAAGGTATAAAGGAACCTCCCTGTTCAGTCCAGAGCTAGGGCATCCAGAGGCAGAGGACCCACAGCTGGGGGCCTGCAGCAAAACAAAGGGAGCTGATGATTCTCTGAGGTGAACAGATCTATTTCTGGGGTACCCCACCTCCTAAAGATTGTTGCCAACACTTGTTTGTTTAGGACCCATTCATGATGCCATTGACTGATTTTGCTGAGGGTGTCTGACAAGGTATTGTCCTTCCTTGGTAAGTGGATTAGTGATAGGTGCATGTCCAAGGAGTAGGCCAGAGACCAGATTCTCAATGCCTCCATACAGAGTTTGGAGGATCTGGTTCCTCCTTGTTTGTTGATGGACTACATGGTAATGGTGTTGCCTGTCCTTATCTGGACTGACTCCTTATCTGAGTGACAAATGCCTGCAGGGCAAAGAGAACTGCTCTCAGTTCCAGGAGACTGATGTGTAGACTGGACTCCAAAGAAGACCAGGTACCACTGACTGGCTGTCCAAATACACCCCCCAACCCAGAAGGGAACCATCTGTAGTTATAACCACGGAGGAAGTTTGTTGCTAGAAAGGGACTTCCTCCCTGAGATTGTCCTCTTCCTTCCACCAGTCTAGTGCCTGCAATAGGGTGATTGTGACTGGCACCAGTTTGGAAAGTGCGCTCTTCTCTGAGACCAATGGACTCTGAGATAGTACTGCATCTCTCATTCGAAATCTGGTACCTGGCACCACTGCTGTGGTGGAGGCCATATGGCTTAGAAGTCTGAGGAAGTACATTGCTGACCTAGAAGCAAGGAGTTTGTCAGATTTTGCAGGTTTTGCAGTCTCTCCTGTGGGAGGAAAGCCCTTCCTGTAGTGTGTCCAGCTCTGATCCTATGAAGTGCAAAAGATTGCACTGGCTGTGTCTGGATTTCTGTTAGTTTATGAGGAATCTCAAGGACTCAGAATTTCTTGATTCAGTTGGAGGGAGTTTCTGACCTGCTGGTGAGAATTCCTATAAACAGCCAGTCGTCCAGATAGGGAAGAGTGAGACCCTTGCCTTCTTATATGTGCTGCTACACAGCTAGGCACTTTGTGAACACCCTTGGAGCAGAGAAGAGGCTGAAAAGGAGGGCTGAAAATTGGGCTCCCTAAGGGCAGCTGGAATCTCAGGTACTTTCTGTGGCTGGGCCTGACTGGAATATGGAAGTAGGCATCCTTCAGGTCCAGAGAAACCAGCCAGCTGCCGGGAAGGGATCACTATGAAGAGAGTGATCATCCTGAACTTGGGCTATGCTAGATATTTGTTCAGATATCTTAGATCCAAAATGGGTCACCACTCCCCATTCTTCTTCCGAGTGATGAAGTACTTTGAAAAAAGGCTTTCTCCCCATGTAAGAAAGGAACTCTTTCTGCAGCATTTGCTTGTAATAACTTTTCGTCCTCTAACGCTAGCAGAATCTTTTCTGTGGGAGTTGAAGGTGTGAAGATTCTGTGATCCTGCAGTTTTGGAAATCTTTTGAACTGCAGAGACAGACCCTAGCTCACCACCTCCAAGATCCATTTGTCTCGGTTACGTTTGCCAAGCTTGGAAGAAGTGAGCCAACTTCCCTCCTACTGGTAATGGGCTGGCGACCTGGGCAGACCAGTCAGGGATTCTGTTTGCAGTTTCTAGGTGTGTCTGTGCGCTCAGTAGTACCAGTCAGGGATTCTGTTTGTGCTAGGCCCTGGTAGATAGGGTTGGGTCAGCCTGTCTGGCAGCTCTTCTGCCTCTGCCCCTGAAGTAACCTCTCATGACAGTAATCCATGGGCATGGGTACAGGAAAGTAAGCTCTAGGGTAATACCCCTACCTCTGCCCCCTTCCCTGAGACCTATAAGGAAGTGGAGGCCTTCTCCTTAGCAGAAATACTTTGCAGGTGGTCTTACACTCCTCCAGTTTTTTGAGGTAAGCCTCGGTTTTGTCACCAAAGAGGGAGTTACTCTCACAGGGAAAGTCCACGGCCTTTGCCTGTGTGTCTTGGGTCAAATCAGTGGCTCGTAGCCAGGCAAATGTCAAGGAGATGGCCAGAGCCATGAATCTGGATGCAGAGTCATGGGCATCCACTGCCATGTGGAACTGGTACTTGGTAGCATTCAGTGCTGCTCTGGCTGTGTCTGCTAGATCATGCCACAGATCACCCGGGATCCTTTGACACAAGGCCAGTACAAAACATCAGAGAGACTTCTGATACTGAGCATTGTAGCCATGTAGGTAGCCTGCCTCAGGAGGAAAGAGGCTGTAGTGTACCCCTTCTTTCTCATGGTATCCAGTTTCCTGGAATCCATATCCAGAGGATGGCCTTATCACAGGCAGCCGCCTGGACCACCCCTTCATGACTGGGGTGGGAACAGAGGTACTCAGCACTGACTTTGTCAAGCTGATACTTGTTTTCCACTTTTTTGTCAACCTCTGGAACTGAGGTAGGGGTTGCAGGAGTAGAAATTAAGTTTTGTAGCCATTAGCCAGCAGAGCTAGTGACTGGAAAATCCACTAGCCCCACAGGCTTTTCCACTGGCCCAGCTAGTGCACATGTGAAAATGCTACCTTCTCCAGTACAAACCTGAAGGGTTAGTTAAAGGAAAATCTTAGTAGCCCAATACAAAATCTACCAGCATTTGGCTAGTGGGCTGGTGCCAATTTCAATCCTTGGGTTTGGAGGATCTTAAGAGTTGCTTTACTGAGGAATCTGTGCACAGGTAACAGCAACCTTTTAGTAGGGGCCAGTCTCATCATCTCTAAAAAGTCAGCTTCTTCCTCCTCCTCCACCAATTCCTGGGTGGTGAGGTCAAGAGTGTCGGCCATCTGTCTGACGAAGGCATAATGGGAGGAAAAATCCTCTGGACCCCGAAGAGGGGAACTAAACCCCTGTTCATGAGAAACCTCTGGTTCAGTCGGTTCCCCATTCTCTTCACAGGAAAACTCAGGACCCTGATCACGGGGAACTGGGACCTGAGGCGGCACCTGAGGAGGAACCGGGGTAGCCACAAGGGGACCCATAGCCTGCAGGGCCTGAAGGGCTTTAGCTATGTCCTCCACAGAGTGCAGTTCTGATCTGTCAACTGACAGCTCCCTTGCTTCATCAGCAGGAGGTGCAGTGACATGTTTTTCTTTTTCTTCTTTTTTTCAAGGAACCCGCTCTGATCCCTGCTCCACAGGTCTTTTATGCTTTTCAGTGTTCCCTTTCTCAGCGACAATAGGATTAGAGGGATTTTGGATATTCAGTCCTTAAATTTACTATGGGAAGGACCTTCATTTATCCGCTTGAGTGAAGAGGTGGCAGACTGACAAGTCATATCTTTTTGGCCTTTTTCTTTATTGTTTTAGGGCAAAACTTACAGCAGTGCTCGCAGCTGGCAAAAATGTGGCTAGGACCCAGGCACTTTATACACAAACCATGGCAGTCTGCCCTGGCCAGGAGTTAGAAACACCTAGTACAGTTTTTGAAGCCTGTGGATCCTGTTCTCTGTTTAGGCCGATATGACATGCCAAGCAGTCAGAAATAGACAAACTTTCTGGTTCCTATTGAAATAATACAAAATCTGTGGTTCGGTTTCGCTGAAGGAGAAACTGCTAAAGAACACAGGGAAAAATAGCACGAGGTTGGGGGTCGCTGCATGCCAGCGCCGATCACTTGGGAGAGGTGTGTCAGACGCGGACCCTTGGGGTTCAATCAGCGAAATGGCATCCTCCCTGCCCCTGGACCCTGTGCTGTGACCTGCAACCCCTCGCCCGGGCGGCGTGGTGGGGACCCCAGTGCCTCCCGTACCATAGCAGTAGTTCCATTTGGGAACCGCAGCCCCACGCTGGGGAAATGCCAGGGTGCTTGTGGGGTAAAATGTGTCCCAGGATCGCAGATGTTGGGGCAAAGCTGTGGGATGGCAGGTGGGATTGATGGTCCGGCGGAGCCTCAACTAAGGCACAGTGAATAAAATTAACAAAAACCCCCACGCTTTTAAGAAGAACGTCTCAGCCAGCTTGGTGGCGCAGAGGTTGAGGCGCTGGACACCACACCTCCGCCAGCGGCCAGGATTCGGGGAACAAGCCTGGGCGCGTCTGAGGTCAGGGGTGCAGGAGAGGATGCGAGTGGCTGTCGACTGGCAGCTCTCCACCCTCGGGAGGGAGTATCTTCACTGAGCATGGCCGCCTGGTGGAGGACAGGGTGGAGGCGTTGCTCCAAGGAGTGCCAGCGCAGCCAAAGGAGGCTAAAGAGGCTGGTACTGGAGCTGTGGTGCACATGTACACATCCACGTGCATGCGCCACCACTCCTGGGGTCTCAGGGTTAGGCACTTGGGGAGAAAATGGAGGAAAACGGGGCCACCCAAGGATGATGCCTCTGGGCCAGGCTCTGGGGTTCTGCAGTGGCACACAAGGTGCACAAGCCACCGAGTTCTGGTAGGCTGGCCAATGACTGGGGACCTGCCACAGGATAAATACAGATGAAAAAAAGACTGCCCCGGTTCCCACATTGAGGAACCAAGGCAAAACTAACTATTAAATAGAAAAAAACCTGACAGAAATAACTGAAAAGGGTCTAATGCTACATGAAAAAATTAAAATAAATACAAATTAAGTAAAACAGGCAGCTGTTTCTCCGATTCCCAAGAACCGGTCGGAACTAGATAAAAAACGCTAACTATATAGCATTTTGTAACTAACTATACTAGAGGCAGAAATAACTTGAAATAAAATGACTTTGAGGTAAACATTTAAAATAAACAGACTTGCAGCAAAGTTGCCGAGGAGAGCTCTTCAGGGTGTCTTGGTACTACAGGCAGAGAAATGAATCAGACATTAGCCTTCAGAATGCAGCAGCACTTAAGAGGAATAGATCTGAACTGCGTCCTAAGTTCCACTGAAATGTTCCTTAATTTACACAAGTTCCACTCTCCAGGGCAGTTGAACCTACCAGGCTAACTGCAACAGTTAACCATACTGAGGGATTTCTGGGGTTTGAAATTAGCAAAGATGAATAAACCTAAAAGAATCATTTCATATTCACTTCTCCGAACTGCTTATCAACCTATGCCACCACTTCATGGTCACCCTAGGCACTATTTCTTTCCATCAGAGGAGGCTAAGATCACAGAAGAGGAAACAGGTTGATTTAGAAACTTCCTTCTTCTCTGTGTCACCCCACTCAGCCTCTGACCCAACACTTCAAACCTTTTCCAAGCTGAAATTGTAGTGCTTGAAATGTCTAGCCACACACTGAACAACATTTATATTTCTGTCTCCTTGTTTTCCTCTTGTTACCTGTTGGCACTGTCATCTCGTTCGCGGGAGGGGGCCTAGTACAGTCTCTTGTTTCCTCACTTGTTTTCCATTATCCCACAGTGTTGGGAGCCTCCCCAATTCATTACATTGGTATTCCAACTGGAATATCACTCTTCCATGCCTCTACTCAGCAACTGAATCTATAGCACTGCCTTTATTTTTTTTTTTTTTAACATAGGCAGACTACCAAATTTGTTTTTTGGTATTCAGCCTCCCACACCAGATTTTTTCTCAAATTTCTACTTCTGCTATATGTTCAAACATATCAGATTGTAGAAATGAAACCCCAGTGGTGAGTCATTCTCCTCCAGAGGCACTGAACTGGCTATGTGATTGTGCCCCTCTTCTGGGAACTGAACCCTAGACAGTTCTGTTTGTGTCTGCTCCCCTTACTTCCAGAACCCCAGCCAGAATGGGTGCTGTATCTCTTTGAGAGCTCAAACTTGTTCTGATAACCAACCCCCAAAAAAAAAAGATCTGGCCAAAATCGGGTTTACTCGCACTCTACCGGCCTGAGTTAAAGGTGTTCCTTACTCTGCTGTTACAAATGTATGAGCAGTCCAGGGGCATTGGTGGTACACATGACCCGCACCTAAAGCAAATTATGCCTCAGTTCTTTCCTGCATTTAAGACCCATGTGGTCCAAATCCCCCAAAAGTTACTCACTTTAGTAATGTTGTTCCTTCTTAAGGAATCGCACACTATAATTACACTTTATGCAGTCCTCTTGGCAGAGAGCGAGGCCCCGGAGATAGAACCTCTGCAAATTTCAGAATATGAAGTGTAGGTTCAAACTCTGTAGCTGTGCTCCACTCTGCCCATTACTCAGATCTGTTTCCAAGACAGAGTGTAGCAGTGGCTAATGAAACTAGCTAAAAGGCTACCAAAAAATGTACCATAGTCATCACACTGGTATTCCAACTAGAATATTACTCTTCCTTGCCTGTACTCAGCAATTTAATCTATAGCACTGCTCTTTTTACATAGGCAGAATGTCAAACCTTAAGACAGAATACCAAATTTCTTTTTTTGGTATTCAAACTCCCACACCAGATTTTTTTCCTAATTTCTACTTCTGCTATATGTTCAAAGATATCCGATTGTAGAAATGACCCCTCATGCTGAGTCATTCTCCTCCAGAGGCACTGAATGAAAAATTACTCACCTTAGTAATTATGTTTCTTCTAGTGGAGTCTTGCTGTATTCTGACAAGTGCAGTTAGCCCCAGTCTTTAAACCGCTTCGGAGAACAATGGGTTAACTTTTTTATGCAGGGCATAGAATGTTGATCTCGAGCTCGGCTGATGTCTCTGCCTGTTGTATTTTGAACTGCAACCGTCAGATCGTTACAAGCAAAACTCACTAGGTGTTCTGTGTGGAAACTGTAAAATTTTTACTAGCCAACTGGCAGAAAAATAATCTTTTGGGTTCCCAAAGGAAGACTCAAGTCAGGAAACCCAAAAACCAAAAACCAATAAAATTGAAATAACATATCACCCCATGAGTAACAGAGGGTGTAAGGGGGCACCCCTGGGGTGCCAACACTGCGCCTGCCTACCCACATCCCAAAAAATCCAGGTTCTTAGAGGGGAGGTGGGGAGAGGTCAGAATACAGCAAGACTCCACTAGAAGAAACATAATTACTAAGGTGAGTAATTTTACGCAACACATGAACATACGAAATTTGCCAGCAGATAAAGGCCTAGAGGTCTATCAAGTTCGCTCGAATGTGCAGCTAGCACCCTTATTCTGCAGCTGCCCTCCCTTCCACCCTTCCCTTCATTAACCCTCCCCTTGTCCTGTCCATCCTCGTTTGAAGCAGTCCACTGTTCTACTGCATACCACTTCAGCAGGTAACGCATTCCACCCAGCCATCACCCTCTCTGTAAAAAGTGTCTCCTCATCTCCTCCTGAACCTTCCTCGCTCCAGTCTCATATCATGGCCCTGGTGGCCCTCCTCCTCCTCCTTACTTTGAACAGCCCTCTGTACCCATCTTGTTTATTCCTTTCATGTATTTAAAGGTTTCAATCATGTCACCCCTGTCTCTCCTCTCCTCCAGTGAGTACATGTTCAACTCCTTCAACCTCCTCTCGTATGATAAGTCCCCAGCCCTTGATCATCTTTGTTGCTCTGCACTGCCACCCCTCTAGTAACTTAATGTCCTCTTCAGAATCACGGACGCCAGTACTGCACGAGTACTCCAGGTGTGGTCTAACTAATGACCTATACAGTGGCAGACTCACCTCCTCCTCCTCCTCGAGGATATACCCCTTGCAATACAACCCAGCATTTTGTTGGCCTTTGCAGCTGTCTTCCTACATTGTGCCGAGTTGTTCATTGACCTGTAATGAGCACACCCAGATCCTTCTCCTCCTCTGTCTGGGCTAGCTGCTCCCCTAGCTGGTAACTCCTCCTTGGGTTCTTCATCCCAAAATGCAGCACCTTGCACTTTTTGGCATTAAAGCCAGTTGCCAGGTGTCTGACCAGGTTTCAAGCTTTGCCAGATCATCCTGCAACCCTTGCCATCCCCCTAGGTCATCCACCACCGCGCCTACCTTGGTATCATCAGCAAACAGACTGATTTTCTTCAAACAACATGAAGTTTTGCTGTATTCTGACAAGTGCAGACTACCAAGCAGTACCTCCACGGAGGAGGGACAGAACCTACTTTGGGAATAGGCTCTGAAGTACTGCTGTGCCAAACCGAGCATCACTCCTAGCCTGGATATCCAGAGAGTAATGCCTGGTAAAGGTATGTACTGTTTTCCAGGTGGCTGCTTGACAGATTTCTAAGAGAGGGATATCCCTGGCAGCAGCCAGAGAAGCACTTGTACCTCTTGCAGAGTGAGCCCTCAGGCCTGAGGGTGGAATCTTTCCCAGTTTCTCATAACAGAATTGTATACAAGAAACAATCCACCCGGCAATAGTTCTCTTGGTGGCAGGTTTGCCCTTTCCTACCTCTCCATAAGTGAGGAACAACTGGAGGGAGTCAAACCTGTGACCCTTGGTACACTCTATGTAGTAGCTAAGGGCTCTTTTAACATCCAAACTGTGTAGCCTCCTCTCCCCTGATGAAGAATGATCAGTGAAGTAAACAGGGAGAGACATAGACTGATTCAGGTGGAAATCTGAAACCACTTTAGGCAAGAACTTTCTGTTAGCTCTAAGGACCACTTTATCTCTGTGAAAAGAGATGAAATCAGGTTCCACTGACAGGGCTTGCAATTCACTGATACATCTAGCAGAAGTAATGGCTACCAAAAACACAGTCTTCCAAGTCAAGTACTTAAGCTCTACTGAGGACAAAGGCTCAAAAGGGGGTTGCATAAGCTGAGCAATGCAAACATTAGGATCCCAAGCAGGAGCAGGATCCCTAAAGGGGGGATTGGTATGAAGCAATCCCTTGAAAAACTTAAGAATACAGGGTGGGATGACAGTGAGGAAGACTTGCCTACTGACAGAAAAGCAGAAACAGCAGACAAGTGTACCCTGAGAGTAGCTGTTCTGAGGCCCAGGCTATTAAGATGGACCACATAATCCAGAACTGTAGGCAATTCAGCAGTATCTGGGGAGATATGCCTCTTGGAACACCAAATGCTGAATCTCTTCCATTTGGAGTTATAAGTCTTTCTGGTGGAAGGCTTTCGAGAAGCTCTGAGAATATCCAGAACTCACTGAGACAGATGCAAATCTGCAAACTCTAACTCTTCAAGAGCCATGCCTTGAGATTGAGAGACTGAAGATTGGGGTACCAAATCCTCCCCTGAGAGGAGGTTAACAGGTTGTAATTCCTGGGAAGAGACAGGGGAAGATGGACTGCTAGGGACAGCAACAAGGGGTAACATGGCTGCCCAGCCCAGTCTGGAGCAATCAGAATCACTTTGCAAGGTTGTGACCTTATCTTGACTATAACTTTGAACAGGAGAGGGAAGGGGGGAAAAGCATACAGAAATTTCCCTTCCCAGTTCAGAATCAGAGCATCCAGGGGGACTGAGCCCAAGACTGGGGGTCTGCAATAAAAGAGAGAAAGTTGGTGATTGTCTGGGGCTGCAGAAAGATCTATCTCTGGAGAACCCCATCTTGCAAAAATCACCTTCAACACCAGAGGATCCAGGGGCTCATTCGTGATGGCCCTGAGATATTCTACTCAGTGCATCTGCTAGGACATTGTCCTTCCCTGGAAAGTGAACTGCTATCAGAGAGGTTTGCAGGGAATAAGCCAGGGACCACAACTTCATTGCTTCTGTGCATAAGGCCGTAGACTGAGTGCCTCCTTGCTTGTTGATGTACCACATGGTGGTGGTGGTGTCTGTTCTGACCTGAACCACCTTGTTCTGTACTGACTGGGAAAAAATTGTAATGCTAGAAACACTGCCCTGAGTTCCAAGAGATTGATGTGTAGAAGAGATTCCTGAGGAGACCACAGTCCCTGGGTGGTGAGGTCCCCCTAATGGGCTCCCTGTGGTAAGGACCACTGAATGAGACCGAGTGGCATATGGAACCCCTTGCCTCAGATTGTCCTGATCCTGCCACCATTGCAGGGCTTGGATCAGAGTTCGAGTCACTGGGATTAGTTTGGTAAGGGAATCCTTTCTTTGGGACCAAAAAGCTCTTAAGTGGAACTGAATGTCCCTCATCTGGAATCTTGCGCCTTGGACCACTGCTGTAGAAGCTGCCATGTGGCCCAAGAGCTAAAGGAAATGCCTTGCTGGTCGAGACACCTGAAGGCTGAATGAAGAAGCCAGCTCCATGAGAGCTCTTGCCCTTTCCAGGGGAAGGAAGGCTCTTGCTTTTACCGTATCCAGCTCTGCCCCTGTGAAGATGAGGAGCTGCACTGGTTCGAGAACTGACTTTGGTAGGTTGAAAAGAAATCCTAAGGAAGTGAGCACTTGCTGGGTCACTTGTAGGTCTGACTTAACTTGGTCTGGAGATTGGCCCACTATGAGACAGTGGTCCAAATATGGAAAAATGGAAATCTGTTGTCTTCTTAGGAAGGCAACAACTACTGCCAGGCACTTTGTGAAAACCCTTGGTGCTGAGGTTAGGCCAAAGGGCATTGCTCTGAACTGATAGTGGCCTGAGGGCAACTCGAACCTGAGGTACTCTCTGGGAGCACCTGATGGGAATGTGAAAGTAGGCATCTTTGAGGTCCAAGGAGGCTAGCCAGTCCCTGGCCTTAGAGAGGAAGGATAATTCCCAGAGTTATCATCTTGAACTTTGGCTTTAAAAGATGTTTGTTCAGATATCTTAAGTCCAGGATGGGCCACTCTCCCGTCTTTTTGGGGGTTAGGAAGTACCTGGAGTACAGTCCTTTGCCCCAGTGTAGGGTAGGTACTCTATAGCTCTTAAAGCTAGAAGAGAAGAATCTTCTGCCTCTAGGGCAAGGATTTCCGAAAGATTTGCAGGTGTAAAATATCTGGTTCTCATCTTTGGAAATTTTTGGAAGCTGAGAACCAGTCCCTGGCTTACTACTTCCAGGACCCAATTGTCTGATGTGACAGACATCCAGTCCTGGACAAAGTAAGCCAGCCTGCCCCCTACTGGGATAGGAGAGTCAACCCGGGCAGAACCATCAGGGTGTCTGCTTGGCAGGGGCTTTAGGTTGGGGGTGGATGCAGGTCTGCTCATCCCCCTTCTGCCTCTCCCTCTGAAGAACCCCCTCTGCGAAAAGGAAGAAGAGGCCTGTGCTTGGTAAAAAGGCCTTTGAAAAGACCTGCCCCTGCCCCTAGACTGCTGCCTTTGAGGAGTTGCCTGCCTTTCCTTGGCCTAAGCACTCCTGTAAGTGGTCCTGTACTCGTCCATTTTCTTCATGTAATTCTCTGTCTGCTCCCCAAACAGATAATTACCCACTACAGGAAAATCCATGGCCTTAGCCTGGGTATCCAGTGAGAGGCTAGTACATCTGAGCCAAGCCATTCTCCAAAGAGCCACAGATGTAGCCATGACTCTTGATGACACATCGTTGCAGTCTACAGCAGCATGAAACTGAACTTTTGATGCCTCAATCCCATCTGCAACCACCTCCTCCAGCTCCTTGGCAAGCTGGGGGGAAGCCTGTTTAGCCAGTGCCAGTACAGTGTCCCACCTGGACTTCTGGTATATGGCTGTATAGGCCATATAATTCACCTGCCCGAGTCCCAAGGAAGATGCCATGTACTGCTTTTTTGCCATGGCATCAATCTTCCTGGAGTCCCTGTCTGGGGGGTGTGATGCCAAGGGAATGTTTGCCTTATCGCAGGCAGCAGCCTGTACAACCCCAACATGGCTGCATTCCTGATAAAGGAACTCCGTATCTGAGCCTGAAAGAGTATACCTCTTGTCCATTCTTCTATCCACAGGAGGTTATGGAATTGGGAGACTTCAGAATTTTTTGTGTCTGTTTCCCAAAAGATTTGTGGAGGGGAATAGACAGTCTCCTGGACTCTGGGATGTCCATCATCTCTACATAGTCAGGCTCCTCCTGATCATCCACTGCCTCCTCCACAGGAAGCTGGAGGGTCTCAGTCACCTTTCTGTAAAACATAAAGTGGGAAGGGGACTCAGAAAGCCTAGGAGGAGAAACACCTGAAGGTCTGTCTGGGGAGATGTCCGGATCAATAGACACATCCAGACTTTCACAATCACCATATTCATCTTCCAACTCTCCTTCCTCCTCAAACTCCGGTTCATAAAATTCTTCCAGGGTACAATCGTGAACCGGGGGAACCGACCGAACCAAGCCCCTGCCAAAAGGTGCCGGATCAGTTGGAACCGAGTGAAGCGATTCCACAATACGAATCGCTTTGACACTTCGGCGGTCAGAGTATGAGATTCTGGATCCGAACCGGATGATTTTTCTTTGCGTTTCTTTTTTGCTGGAACTAACCCCTCGGGATTGGATCTTCTTTTGCCCAAAGAAGTATTGTCCTAGTCAGAGGGTACTCCTTCTGGTTCGGTCGGAACCGAACCAGGCTGGCCACCTGGGTCAGCGGACTTCTCGGCCTCCCTTCCCTCAGTCTACCTAATCTCTTTTCAAGGGTAGATTTGGGAAAATTTTTACAAATTTGGCAGCCTGAATCGAGGTGGTCAAACCCCAGACAATAAACACAGGTGGTGTGGGGATCGGCCTTAACAAAGACCTCTCCACACTCACTGCAGTGTTGAAACCCAGTGGGCCCATTTTTTTTCTTGGGTTTCTCAGACATGGCCAACCTAACCAAACTTACCCTTTTTTCGGCAACCGCCAGGCAAGACTCTCCTATCGGTACCTGACCGTGTCACGGGTCTTGGAAAAAAAATGTATTAAAACCCGTTTTTAGAACCGATACGGACTGGTAACCACTCACTAAAGTAAGATACAAAAATTACCTGAACGATCGGTTCAGCCATACCAATCCACACTTTTTACAAGTTCCACACAGAAAACAGAACAAAACCTATCTAGTACTCACGGTACCATAGACAGAGACTTGAACCGACTATGCGGAAACTAAATTTCGGTAGAAATGGACCGAAAACTGACACTTCAACCGACTTCGAACCGAGCTGCAGGAGAAATCTCTAGAGTGACTGTTCAGTGAGGCAGAGTAAAGAATCTGATGGTTGCAGTTCAAAATTCAACAGGCACAGACATCAACCGAGCTCGAGATCAACATTCTATGCCCTGCATAGAAAAGTTAACCCATTGTTCTCCGGGGCAGTTTAAAGGCTGGGGCTAACTGCACTTGTCAGAATACAGCAAGACTTCATGTTGTTTGAATGGCTATGTGACTGTTCCCCTCTTCTGGGAACAAAACCTTAAGACAGTTCTGCGTGTGTCTGCCCTCTTTACTTCCAGAACCCTGGCCAGAAAGGGTGCTGTATCCTTTCAAAAGCTCAAATCCTGTTCTGTTAACATGCCCCCCAAAAAAGATCATGACAAAATCTGGTTTACTTGCACTCCACCAGCCTGAGTTAAAGGTGTTCCTTACTCTGCTGTTACAGTTATGAGCAGTAGAGGGGCATTGGTACACATGACCGCACCTCTTGCAAATAATGCCTCAGCTCTTTCCTGCATTTAAGAACCATATGGTCCAAATCCCCAAAAAGTTACTCACTGTAGTAATGTTGTTTCTTCTTAAGGAATCACTCACTATGTTTACACTTTATGCAGTCCTTTCGGCCGAGAGTGGGTCCCTGGAGATAGAACCTATGCAAATTTCAGAATTTGGAGTGTAGGTTCAAACTCTGCAGCAGTGTTCCACTCTAGCTGTTGCTCAGATCTGTTTCCAAGATGAAGTGGAGCAATGACTAGTGAAACTAGCTAAAAGGCTACCAAAAATGTTTACAGAACTTTTAAAACACCAAACAAATTGACGCAGATTTGTAAAATGTTACCATATAAATAACAAACTTACCATTGTAGGAACTGCAATAGTAAAGTTCAAGCAACCTCAATGAAAAGGAACCGATTCTTGTATGAACCTATTTCAAGTTCTGAAGGGGGGGCAGGGTTAGGGAGCATAACCAAAGTAAATCATCCCTTAGGAAGAAACAACTTTACTTTGGTGAGTAATTTATTTCTTCTAACCTCAAGAATCACTCACTTTACGTTTACACTTTATGCAGAATCAGTAGCAGTAACTTGGGAGGTTGGATCCAGAACCTAGTTAGGAAAAAGGTTCTGCAAGACAGCAGTTCCAAAGCTGGCATCCCTTCTGGATTGTATATCCAAACAGCAGTGCTTTATGAAGGTGTGTACGGTTTTCCTGGTAGCTGCTCTACAAATGTCTAACAATGGGACGCCCCTTGAGGATGCTACAGATGAAAACATTACTCACCACAGTAATCTTATTTCTTCAAAGGGATCACTTATTATGATTAAACTGATGCAGTCAGCCTCCAGTGTTCGCCTGCCCGGAGAGATGGAATGCTATGCAAATGATAGAACTCTTATTGGCTCGTCCAATTTCAGACTGCTGCCCTAAAACTGTTGCACTCTGAGTGCTTCAGATTCTTCTCGAGCCTAACTGTATAAAAGACCCTAGTTAATGTTATCATAATAAATATAAACTATTCTCCAAGATCAAAAGTCCCCAGAGACAGGCATAAAAACAAGACCACAAGGAAACCAACTGGTTTAAAAAAGTGAGTCTCTAACCTGGTCTATATATAATATTTAAACAGGGATGCAGAACAAAACTGCTTTCCACTTTTTTTTTTAAGGTTCTAGTAGGGGAGGAAGGGTGGGTGCTTTAATCATAATGATGATCCCTTTGAAGAAGCAAGATTACTATGGTGAGTATTTTTTCCTTCTAACCCCAGGAAACATTCATTATGATTAACCTGATGCAGACTACCAAGCAGTATCTTTGGAGGATGGGCAGAGAACCTATTTGGGAAACAGGTTCTGCAGAACTGCTATGCGAAACCTGGCATCATTTCTGGACTGTAGATGCAGGCTGTAATGCTTTGTGAAGGTGTGCACTGTTTTCCATGTAGCTGCTTTGCAGATTTCCAGTAGTGAAATATCTCTTGAAGCTGCCACTAACGCAGCTGTACCCCCTTATGGAATGTGCCCTCAGGCCTCACGGGTACCTGTTTATTCACTTTATCATAACAAAACTGTATATATGCCACTATACAGTAATCAACTATAATGCTTTGTGGCAGCTTTCATCCTTACTTCACTATAAGTGAGGAAGAGCTGTGTCTACTCTGTCCTGGTCTGTATGCCTTGGTTCTGTCAATGTAATGGCTCAGTGCCCTCTTGACATAGAGGCAGTGAAGTTTCCTTTGTAGTTAATCTTGTTATTATTATAATACAAAACAACCAATTCCACATGTAAAAGACTATATAAGTAGACATCATAACAGGATATGACAACACGTTGGTTATTAAGCATCATCATTAGAACAGAGAGAGAGCTATATAGCCTAAGATCTACTATAGGGTTACAATATTGTAAATGAATATATCTAGTCTAATATCTCTAAAATTAACATGAGGTGTAGGATCAAATAGAGAGGAGCGGAATAATGTAGAGTGAAGTTTCCTTTCAGAGGAACAGGAGTTCTCTGAAAAGAAAACAAGCAGAGTCATGGACTGATTCAGATGGAAATCAGATACTACTTTGGGAAGGAATTTCCTATTGGTCCTGAGGATCACCTTATCCCTGTGGAATGAAATGTAGTCTACATCTGTACACAGGGCTTGCAGCTCACTGATTCGCCTGGCTGCGGTAATGGCCACTAGGAACACAGTTTTCCATGTGACATATTTCAGGTCTGCAGTTGCCATGGGTTCGAATGGTGGTTCCATCAGCTTGGCAATGCAAATGTTTAGCTTCCATGCTGGAACGAGTTCCTCAGAGGAGAGTGAAGGAGGTTGAGTTCCTTGAAGTATTTTCTGAAAACTGGACGAGAGGCCATGGACCTCTCCTTACCAGCTGACAGGTAAGCTGAAACTGAAGCCAGGTGAACATTAAGAGCTGAAGGCCTCAGTCCTGATGAGTGGAGATGTGTCAGGTAGGAGCAAAGTCCAGTAAAGAGCAACGACTGGCACAGGGGATACATGGAGGGGAAAAGGGGTTCTTCCAATACATTGGGGAGCAGAGAAAAACTAAGGGCCATCTCAGCAGATTGAGATCAGAAGGAGGGTGGGTGGAAGAGGCGAGGGACCAGGCAGAGGTATTTAACGAGTACTTTGCCTCTGTGTTCACTACGGAGGGGGATGGGATATCTACAAAGCAAGGCACGATGGGGATAGAAGCAGCAGGGAGTGGGATCAGGGGAGCAACAGAAATGGAGTAAGAGGGAGGGAGAGGTACCCCAGGGGTGTCACATCTGGATAAGGATAAAAAGGCCAGTAAGGTGGAGGGGACGGATGATGCTATCTTCACCAAAAGGGTGTGGTTAGCCCTCAAGGCCCTAAAGAAAGACAAATCTCCTGGGCCGGATGGCATTCATCCGAGAGTACTATGGGAATTGGCGGACATACTGGCTGCACCCCTAGCGGAGCTCTTTCAACAGGTCACTTGAGACAGGGAGGGTACCTAGGATTGGCGAGAGCACATGTGGTGCCAATCCATAAAGGGGGGCAAGGAAGTACCAGGTAACTATAGACCCATCAGTTTGACCTCAGTGGTGGGAAAATTAATGGAGGGTATACTAAAGGAATGATTGGGGGTGTACTTGGAGGAGGTGGGAGGTCTGGATAGTCGGCAACATGGGTTTGTGCCAGGTAGATCATGTCAAACCAATCTTGTGGAGTTCTACTAATGGGTAACATCAGAACTGGACAGGGGAAAGCCTGTGGATGTATTATTCTTGGACTTCAGCAAGGCGCTTGACTCTATCCCCACAATGGACTGGTGGAGAAACTGATGGGGTTAGGAGTAGGCCCTTTGATGGTCAGATGGATTGAAAACTGGCTAGCTGGACGCACCCAGAGAGCAGTGGTCTGTGGGGAGCTCTCGAACCCAGAGAGGTTGGTAGTGGGTACCGCGAGGGGTCGGTCCTGGGTCCGATCCTGTTTAATGCACACATATCGGACATCAGGGAGGGTTAGGAGCAGTAGTTGAGGGAGAGGGAGGCTGGCCTGCAAGGGACCTGGGCACCCTGGAAAGCTGGGCTCACACATGGAAATTAAATTTCAATATCACCAAGTGCAAGGTGTTGCATCTTGGGCAGGGAAACCCTAAACACAGATACACCTGGGAGGGAGGCGCTGGAGGCCCTCAATAGAGGAAAAAGACCTAGGGGGTCAGAGTGGATGCATGTATGAATAACTCTGAGCAGTGCAGAGAGTGGCTAGCAAGACAAACAGGATGTTGGGATGCATCGTAAGGGGATCACTCTAGGAGCAAGGAAGTGATTCTGCCCGCTGTACAATGGACTGGTTGACCACACCTTGAGTACTGTGTACAGTACTGGAGACCACACTTGAAGAGGGACATACAGCCCTGGAGACAGTACAGAGAAGGGCAACCAAGATGATACGAGGGCTAGGGATTTGGACGATGAGGACAGACTTGAGGAGCTTTGCCTGTTTCTCATTGGAGGAGAGGAGACAGGGGGACATGATTGAGGTCTCAAGCACCTCAAGGGAATAAATAGGGTAAACAAGGAGGGATCTTTAGACTAAAGCAGGGAGGTATCACCAGAGGCATGGTTTAAGTTGGAAGGGTGAGGGAGAAAAGAGGAGGAGGTTTCACTGAGAGGGTGGTGGACCCTTAGAATGCACTGCCTGGCGAGCTGGTTCAGAGATCCACAGTGGAGGGTTCAAGAGAGGGTGGGACAGACACAGAAAGTGGATGTATCAGATGATAGCCTGGCCCAGGGGTGGGAATGGATGACAGGGGTTTCTAGAACACAGGGGGGGCCTGCACCCAACTAGGATCTGAGGTTCGAAAGACCAGCGATAGACCTAGAAGGCCTAATCTGCAGGCAAATAGTATGTTAGTAATCCAGCAGACCAGCAAGGTCAGCCCTGGAGGGGTCAGCCAGTAGTACCTTTACCTGAGCACCAAATGGAGAACCTCTTCCACTTAGAGGAATGTGTTTTTCTTAGTGTAAGGTTTCCTGGAACCCCTAAGCACTGTCAGGACTAGTTCTGAAAGCTTGAGGTTAGCAAATTCTAAGTCCTCAAGAGCTAGGCCTTGAGTCTCAGTGATTTGAGGTTGGGATACAGGATTCTGCCCTGGGAGGAGGTCAGCAGGTTGTGCCTCCTGGGAAAATGAATTGGGGAGGTCACCGCCACAGGTCAGCAGGAGAGAATACCAGTGCTGCCTTGCCCAGTCTGGTGCCACCACAGTATCTTTTGCTGGTTGGGACCTTATATCACTAGGGTCCTGAGTATCATTGGGAAAGGGGGAAATGCATACTCAAACTTCCCTGACCAATCCAGGGCCACTGCATCCAGGGGAACTGTACCCCTGTGAAGGGGCCTGCAACAGTACAGGAGGGCAACTGATGATTTTCTGCAGAGGCAAAAAGATCCACCTCTGGAGTGCCCCACCTTCTGAAAACTGCACTGAGGATCTGAGGGTTCAGTGACCACTCGTGGTGGTCCTGACTTATCCTGTTTGAGAGAATCTGCCAGTATGCTGTCCTTCCCTGGATGGTGTATGGCTGACAGAGATACCGGCATGGAATATGCCAGGGACCACAGCTTCATTGAATCTGTGCAAAGTGGGGTGGACCTGGTTCCTCCTTGTTTGTTGATGTAGTACATGGTTGTGGTGTTGTCTTTCCTGACCTGCACCACCTTGTTTTGCAGATGTGGGCAAAGCCTATATAGCCAGGTACACCACCCTGAGCCCAGTAGATTTATGTAAAATAGGGACCCAGAGGAGATCATGTGCCACTTGCTGTGCGATCAGCATGTGTGCCCCCCAAACCGAGAAGGAAGCATCTGTTGTGAGAATAATGGAGGGCTGTTCCCTTAGAAAGGGTATGCCAACCCAGAGGTTGTGTTCATCCAGCCACCACTGAAGTGCCTGCAGTAGGCTGTGGGTGACTGAACCAGTCTGGACAGTGGATCTGTCCTTTGTGACCAGTACTGTCTTAAATGAAACTGGATGTCTCTCATCTGGAATCTGGAATCTGGAGCCTGGTACCACTATGGTGGCAGCTGCTGTGTGTCCCACTAACCTGAGAAATTCCTGGCTGGTTTAGGCTTGCCCAGCATGAAGGAACTTGCAACCTGTATGATGCTGTCCACTCTGTCCTTGGGCAGAAAGGCTCTGCCCAGAGTGGTGTCCAACTCTGTCTGATGAAGTCTGGCACCTGAACTGGCACCACTTGTGATTTCTGCTCGCTTATAAGGAAACCTGGGATTCCAGAGTGGATTTGTGAGTGCCAATGACTGCTTTGCATGATGGAGGGACTGGCCTACAACTAGCCAGTCGTCCAGGTAAGGGAAGACTGTTTCCACTGCTTTCTCAGGTATGCGACTACCACTGCTAGGCATTTTGTAAATGCCCTCGTTGCAGAAGTCAGACCGAATGGGAGTGATGCGAATTAGTAGTGACCTGAGGCTAGTCTGAGCCTCAGGTATTTTCTGTGAGTTGACCTGATAGGAATGTGAAAATAGGCATCCCTTAAATCTAGGGATGCTAACCAATCCCATTTTTTTGCTGTGTGGGGATTACTGATAGTGTCACCATTTTGAATTTTGGCTTTTGAATGTGCTTGTTTAAAAGCCTTAGATCCAAGATAGGTCACCAATCCCCATTTTTCTTTTTTTGTAAGGAAGTATCTGGAATAGAACCCTTTCCCTCTTTGATTTAGGGGCACTACTTCCACTGCTTTGATTGAAAGTAGGTTGTTTTACCTCTGCCTCCAGGTGGATTCTGTCTGCAGATGTGACTGGAGCAATGGTTCTTGCCCTCAGCTTGGGAAGTGATTTGAAGCTGAGTGACAGCCCCAGGCTCACTACTTCCAGGACCCACTTGTCTGTGGTGAGGTAGTGAGCCAACCTGCCACCCACTGGTGGTGGTGGTGGTGGTGATGTTGGGGAGGCAATCTGTACCAGCCAGTCAGGGATTCTGTGTGGGCTGAGCCTGGGACTGTGGTGAGGGGGAAGCCCATCTCAGAGACCTTCTACCCCCTACCTCTGAAATAGCCTCTCAGCTGCTGGTAGACCTGCAAAGCCTGTGCTTGGAAAAAGGGTCTGGGGTAGGATCCTCTACCCCTGTCTCCCCTATTCTGGGCCCTATGAGAGGTGGAAGGCCTTCTTTTTAGAGTTATTTCCACAGATGGCCTTGTATTCCTCCACTTTTTTCATGTAGGCCTCTGTTTTATCACCAAATAAGGAATTTTCTCAAAAGGAAAATCCATAGCCTTAGCTTGAGTGTCCACTAGTTGTTGGTAGCCCTTAGCCATGCAAATCTCCTAAGGGAAACAGATAAGGCCATCAGTCTGGTTGTGGTGTCATTAGCATCCATTGACATCTGGAACTGATATTTGGTTGCATCAAGTGCATCCCTTGCAGTTTCTTGCAAGTCGATTGCCACTTCACCTGGAACTTTATCAAGCAGAGCAAGTGCAGAATTCCACAGTGCCTTTTGATACTGGATAGCACAGGCCATATACAGTAACTTGCCTGCCTAACAATGAGTGAGACAGCCATATACCCCTTCTTACCCATGGTATTCATCTTCCTTGAGTCCTTGTCAGGGGGGTGGGTTGCCAAAGGGATTCGGCCTTGTCACAGGCAGCCGCCTGGACCACCCCTTCAGGATCATTGTGAGTAAATACAAAATCAGCAGTGGTTCTGTCCAGCTGATATTTCTTATCCATCTTCTTGTCCACTCCAGGTACTAAGGTTGGAGTCTTTAAAATTTGCAGCACAGCCTTTTTTAAGGACTTGTGCATAGGCAACAGAAGGAGTTTTGTGGGAGCTAGTCCCATCATGTCCAGGAAATCTGCTTCCTGCACATCCTCCTCCGTCTCCTGGATGGGGAGATTGAGGGTATCCACCATATTCTTAAAGGCATAATGAGAAGTGTAGTCCCTCTGGTCCCGGGGACATGTCCTGCTCTGGGGAGACCTCTAGTTCTATAGGTTCCCTTCATACTCCCTTCATCCTCCTCTGGATTACAATACAGAGGCTGAGGTTCCTGTAGTGCTGTAGCTTGCACAGGAACCGGTGTGGGAACTGGGACCACAGCCTGTAAGGCTTGTAAGAACTGTACAGTCTTTGCAATGTCCTCTGCTGAGGACATATTTTGTTTGTCTGCTGGGAGCTCCTTAGCCTTCTCGGCTGGAGGCGCTGTGACATGTTTTTCTTTGTATTTTTTCTTAAGTGGGATAGCTTCCGCCACTATCTCCACAGCCCTTTTAGATTTACCTTGCTCATTCTTATCTGACCCCTTGTCAGCATCCTTGGGCTTATTTTTGTCCTTATTAGGGACAGAGGAAGAGGGGTTTCTTCTGCAGTAATGGCAGAGATAGAAGCCATTTCTTTTAATTTTGTTGATCTTTTTTTCAAAGTCTTGGGACAGAAAGTTTTACAAATTTCACAATTTGGGTGCATGACAGTAGGTACCTTTTCTTTAACCCTGGGCTCAGGACCCCCATGATAACACTTGCCACTCCCACTAACCTCTCCCCAAATGTAAGTGATACAATTTGCTGCCAAAGTTACTTGGTTGTTTTCTCTGCTGTTGAGGAAGAGGAGTGGTGTGTGTGCTGTGATATAATTGAAACATTCAAATACCTTAAAGGCATTAACAAGGTGAAATAGCCTAACACGCTTCAATATAAGAAAAGTAGCAGGACAAGAGGATACAGCATGAGATTAGAGGGATGTAGATTACGGGGTAATATGAGGAAGTTCTTTTTCACAGAAAGGGTGGTGGATGCATGGAACAGCCTACCTCAGGAAGTGGTGGCTATGAATACAGTGCAGGGCTTCAAACAGGCATGGGATAGGCATAAAGGAGCTATACAGATGAGTATGAATTGATAGGCCACTGACAGAACAAAGGCCGAAGGCACATTTATAAGGTAGAAAAAGAAATGGGCAGACTGGATGGGCCTTATGATCCTTATCTGTCAAACTTCTATGTTTCTATGTAAGCTGTTACCAAGCTCACTACAGTGCAACTGTTCTCTTCAGGCAGAGAAACAGATCTATGTAGCAGTCAAGAGTGGAGCGTGGATGCAGAATTTAAACCTACATTCCAAATTTTAAAATTTGCAAAGGTTCTATCTCTGTGACTTCACTCTTGGACAAGATGATCATGTAGTATAAACATTAAGTGAGTGACTCCTGGGTTAGAAAGGCCACATTCTCACTTCATCGCAGCCACTTCTCAGGTGTGTCCTGGATCCACAATCATATTAAGGCTTAGGCTGACCTGGGCACCTCAGTCCTTCCTAAGAAAAAAAACTATATGACAATGGACCACACCTGTCGTCATATCCCAGAAATGTTCAAGAGCAGCTGCAGATTGTCACCAGCCATATGAATAAAGTGCATCAATCTTCTTTTGTTTTTTTATACTTGTTAGCAGATGAGCATTTTACCATTTGCACTTGTGACAATACATATTTAATCAAAATAATATTAAAACATTTTAATAGACAAGATAAAAGACAATGTAGTTCAAAAGCAGTCACAGACATTATCTTTAACAAGCCAGTTATTCAAACAAGCTTTAGAAGTGCCTTAATCGCAGGGCCACTGAAAATTGCAGAAAGGTTACCTAAATTGCTAAGCATTTTGCAAAATTATGGAAATTGTGGGGGTTCTACTGTGGACCCTGAGTGCTTCACAGTAAATCTTTTAATGTTTTCTGCAGCATATATTAGCATAAATTGCTAAATGAATACACTGACATCTGAATATGTTTAAAACATAAAGAAAAGTTTATGTTCCTAAAAAGAATACTAAACTGATAAGCTATCATAAGCGTTGCCTAGCTTCCAAAATTTAAAAGCATCTGCCTCATACAGTGCTAAATAGATTCTATAAAGTGAGCCACGGCTAATAAATATTAAATAAAGCCAGAAGAAATATATTTATTGTTTCTGGCTGTAGAATAATGCAGCCTAATCAACAGCTGTTTACCCACTTTGGTACAAGAAAACATAAGCAAATAGAGTGGTGAATAACTGAGTTTAGTAAAATGTTGTTAAAGTATTTAATGGTCATAATTTGTACTGTAGGTACTGTACACTATTTTTGAAATCACATATTTAAACATTAAATCTGGAGGTTATTGGGGCTGGCAGTATAATCTAGAGGATAGAATAACTAACTGTGAATGAGCTGACGGCATCTAGCAGACCTGGGTTTGATTCCCACAAACTCCACTTGTATACTGTGTGAGTCTGAGCAAGTCACTTAGCCTCCGCAGTGCTCCTGGGTTGTACCTGAAAGCGGGCCTTATGCGGTTACCAAAAAATGTAAAAAAATACCAATACTTTTACTGCATCATACAGTAGTCAGGGTACCCTGTAATTTACCTTTGCTTTACTCTGGCTACAATGATTTTGTTTAGTTAGAGATAAATGTTCAGATACAGTTTGTGTTTTATAAGCTTGTTTTTAGACTTTAGTCAGGTTTTTATTGTACTATTTGCATGTGAGCATTTAGGGTGCAGTTGCTAAGAGTGAGATCATTGTTAGCAACTAGCAACTAGCTTATTCAAGTTTAAAATCGGCAGGGCATGCAAAAATCCTCAGCTGTCTGAATCAAAACTAGTCTGAATGAAAGTATGCTCACAAAGAAAAATTTGCCCTGCCACCTACAAAAAGGCTTCATAGTTAGCACCCCATTTAAGTGAATGGGATCATTTGCACCTTTTCTCCCATCTTTTGTTTCACCCTGTGTGGCAACAAAAAGTTTTCTGACAGACTGCTTCAACACAGAACAAATGTTAAGTGTTTAAGTATACTTATGCTTGGCCAGTGGATTTTAAACCAAACAAGACAAGAGGCGCTTTTACACACAGGTTTATGTAACGGAATAACTGTTACGAAACAGTATTCCGTTACATCCCTTGTGTGTAAAGTGCATCTGTTTCGTTCCATAGGCGAACGTTCGTCCAAACCGCAATCCCTGCTTTTCATGGTTTGCACTGCTAGGTTATTGCAGCTGTCGGGCTGTGTAAAACAGCCATTCAAGCAGTTCACGAACAGCAGTACAGCAGCAAGTTCTGTGGGGGTGCCGAAAGAAAAAATTACTCACCTTAGTAATGTTGTTTCTTCTAATGGAGTCTTGCTATATTACGACAGTAGCAGTTTGATCCAGCTCTAGAACTGCTCGGAGGTGAAATGGTTAAAACCATTCCAAAATAGAATTTTGGCCACGAGCTCTAAGAAGCAGCTCTATCTGTGTTATTTCAAACCTGAACTGTCAGATCTTTACGAGCCAAAACTCACTAAGGTCTGTGTGGAAGCTGTAACCTCACTAGCCAAATGGCTACCTAAATAATAATCAACCATTGCTGGTCCCAACACCCAAGACTCAAGTCAGGGGACCAGAAATACTAACACAATTCTAATAATATGAGAATAAAACATAAGTATAACAGAACACACACACACACACACACACACACACACACACCCCAAAGCCCCAAAAGGGGACAAAAATGCTAACAGGGCATAAAAGGTGCCCACACCAAGTTGCCCGCACCCCACCCAAGTAGAGGTTCTGAGAGGGGCAGGTTGGGAGGTCATAATATAGCAAGACTCCATTAGAAGAAACAACATTACTAAGGTGAGTAATTTTTTCTTCAAACAACATGAAGTCTTGCTATATTATGACAGTAGCAGAATACACAGCAGTACCTCCATGGAGGAGGGGCAGAACCTACTTAGGGAATAGGCTCTGAAGAACAGCTGTGCCAAACCGAGCATCTCTCCTGGCCTGGACATCCAGGGAGTAATGCTTGGTAAAAGTGTGTACCGTTTTCCAAGTAGCAGCCTGGCAAATCTCTAATATAGGGATGTCTCTGGCAGCAGCTAGAGACGCAGCTGTACCCCTGGTAGAATAAGCCCTCAAACCAGGGAGGGAACTCTGCCCAGTTTCTGATAGCAAATTGGATACAAGAGACAATCCACCTGGCAATTGATCTCTTAGTGGCAGGTTTGCCTTTCCCAACTTCACCATAGGTAAGGAAAAGTTGGAGGGATTCGAACCTGTGACCTTTGGTACGCTCTATATAATAACTAAGAGCTCTCTTAACATCCAGGCTGTGCAACCTCCTCTCACCAGACGAGGAGTGATCAGTGAAAGATACTGGAAGGGAGATAGATTGATTAAGATGGAAATCTGAAACCACCTTAGGCAAAAACTTCCTATTAGTCCTAAGGACTACCTTATCCCTGTGGAAAGAAATAAAGTCAGTTTCCACTGACAAGGCTTGCAACTCACTTATAGTCTGGCAGAAGTGATAGCCACCAGAAAACAGTTTTCCAAGTTAGGTACTTAAGCTCTGCAGAAGACAGAGGTTCAAAAGGGGTTGCCATTAACTGGGCAATGCAAACATTCAGGTCCCAAGCAGGGCCGGTTCCCGAAAGGGTGGATTAGTATGGAGTAATCCCTTAAAAACCTGAAAACACAGGACGAGAGGAAGAGGGGATGACTTTCCTGCTGACACAAAAGCAGATACAGGTCAAATGAAATCTCAGGGTAGCTGGTCTGAGACCCAAGGAATTAAGATGTACCATGTAATCTAACACAGTGGGCAATCAGCAGATTCTGGGAAATATTTTCCCGCACACCAAATGGAAAACCTTTTCCATTTAGAACTATAAGTAGCCCTAGTGGAAGGCTTTCTAGAAGCCTTTAGGATCTCAAGAACACCCTGAGAGAGGTGTAAATCAGCAAACTCTAACTCCTCAAGAGCCAGGCCTTGAGGTTGAGGGATTTGAGGTCCGATACCAACCTTCCCTGGGCACAAGTCAACAGGTTGTGATTCCTGGGGAGGCAAAGGGGAAGATGGATTGTCAGTGACAGAAGGAGTGGGTACCAGGGCTGCCTGGCCCAATCCGGGGCAATCAGAATCATCCTGCAAGGCTGAGATCTGATTTTGACTAATACTTTGAATAGGAGAGGGAAGGGAGGGAAAGCACAGAGAAACTTTCCCTCCCAATCCAGAAGAAGGGCATCCAGGGGAACTGAGCCCAGCACTGGAAGCCTGCAACAGAACAGAGGAAGTTTGTGATTGTCTGGGGCTGCAAAAAGATCTATCTGAGGGGTGCCCCATCTGGCAAAGACTATCCCCAGCACTTGAGGATCCAGGGACCATTCGTGATGGCCCTGGGAAATCCTGCTGAGAGCATCCGCTAGGACATTGTCCTTCCCTGGAAGATGAACTGCTATGAGGGAAGTGTTCAGGGAATAGGCCAGAGACCACAACTTCATTGCCTCGGTGCACAAGGCCGAAGACCGAGTGCCCCCCTGTTTGTTGATGTACCGCATTGTTGTGGTGTTGTCTGTTCTGACTTTTATCACCTTGTCGTGGACAGATGCAGAAAATGCTTGAAGAGCTAAAAAGACAGCTCTGAGTTCCAGCAAATTGATGTGGAGCAGAGATTCCTGGGGGGACCACACTCCCTGAGTGGAAAGGTCGCCCATGTGGGCTCCCCAACCCAGAAGGGAAGCATCTGTAGTGAGAGTCAAGTCGTGAGTAGGGGAAATGAAGGGGACCCCCAATCTTAAATTGCTCTGATCCTGCCACCACTGGAGGGCTAGGATCAAGGTTCGAGTTACTGGGACCAACTTGGAAAGGGGGTCTCTTCTCAGACACCAATAGGTTCTCAAGTGAAACTGAATGTCTCTCATCTGAAATCTGGCTCCCTGCACAACAGCTGTGGATGCAGCCATGTGCCCCAGGAGCTGCAGAAAGTGTCTTGCTGGTCGAGAGACCTGCAGAGTGAAGGAGGAGGCCAGAGCCACTAAATTCCTTACCCTTTCTAAGGGAAGAAAGGCTCTGGCTAGCTTTGTGTCCAATTCTGACCCTATAAAGGTGAGTACCTGGACTGGTTCCAGAACAGACTTTGGTAGATTTAGCAGAAAGCCCAGGGAGGTGAGAAGCTGCTGGGTGACCTGCAGGTGAGATTTTACCTGTTCTGGGGACTGACCTACAATGAGCCAGTCGTCTAGATAGGGGAAAACAGCAATCCTTTGCCTCCTTAAGTGAGCCACTGCCACTGCTAGACACTTTGTGAATACCCTTGGGCAGAGGTAAGGTCAAGGGCATTGCTCTGAACTGGTAATTACCTGAGGGCAGTTCGAATCTGAGGTACTTTGATGGGAGCTTCTGATTAGGACATGGAAATAGGCATCCTTGAGGTCCAGGGAGGCTAGCCAGTCCCTGGCCTTGGAGGGTAAAATCATTGCCAGAGTTACCATTTTGAACTTTGGTTTCAAAAGATGCTTGTTCAGATATCTGAGATCTAATATGGGCCGCCATTCTCCTGTCTTTTTTGGGGTAAGGAAGTATCTGGAATACAGACCCCTGCCCTGGTGCAGGGGAGGAACCCTTTATACTGCTCTGAGAGCTAACAAGGATGAGACCTCTGCTTCCAGAGCAAGGGTCTCTGAAGCACTTGCAGGTAGAAAAAAGTCTGCTTCTCAACTTGGGAAACTTTTTGAAGCTGAGAACCAGACCCTGGCTTACTACTTCCAGAACCCACTTGTCTGAGGTTAAAGAAGCCCAATTCTGACTGAAGTAAGCCAACCTGCCCCCTACCGGTACAGGAGAATCGGCCCTGGGCACCCCATCAGGGTGCCTGCTTGAGAGAGCTTTAGGCTGGGGAGTGGGAGCAGGTCTGCCACCCCTCGCCTGCCTCTGAAGAAGCCCCTCTGAGCTTAGGCGAGGAGGAGGCCTGAGTCGTGCTGAAAAGGCCTCCCCTACCCCGGGGTATGCCTTTGAGGAGTGGCTTGCCGCTCCTAGCCTGGGCACTTTTGTAAGTACTTATATTCATCCATCTTTTTCATGTAGTTCTCTGTCTGCTCCCAAACAGAGAATTTCCCACCACAGGAAAATCCATAGCCTTAGTCTGGGTATCCTCAGACAGACTAGTACACCTGAGCCAGGCCAACCTCACGAAAAGCTACAGATGTGGCCATGACCCTAGAGGAAACATCATTAACATCCACAGCAGCATGAAACTGAACCTTAGAAGCCTCAATGCCATCAGCAGCCACCTGTTCTAGTTCACTAGCCAGCTGGCCATGGGCTTGCTTGGCTAACTGCATAACAGTATCCCATCTAGATTTCTGATACCTAGCTACATAAGCCATATAATTTGCTTGCCTGAGTCCCAGAGAGTTTTAAACCCAGCTGATCGGTTCAAAACCGAACCGATAACTTACAAGTTCCACACAGACAAAAACCTTTAATTTACTTACGGTTACCACAGATAGAGCTTGAACCGAACGGTTTTGCGGTTAAAATAAAACTATTCTCGGTTGAATCCAACCGAGAAAACACTTTTTAAACCGAGAAATGAACCGAGCAGTAGGAGAAATCTCCGGTGCGACTGTTCACTGAGGCGGAGTAAAGAATCTGACAGTTCAGGTTTGAAATAACACAGATAGAGCTGCTTCTTAGAGCTCGTGGCCAAAATTCTATTTTGGAATGGTTTTAACCATTTCACCTCCGGAGCAGTTCTAGAGCTGGATCAAACTGCTACTGTCATAATATAGCAAGACTTCATGTTGTTTGAACACAAATGGAGGTGGGAGCTGCCAGAAAACTCGTGGAGTGTAAAGGGATCCTAAAAACGCAACAGAGCACAACGGCGCCAAAGGTAACGCTCATTTCGTTTTAAAAACCTGTGTAAAAGGGCCTAAGGATTCAAAAGAAATCAGTGTCACATAAAACCCTTGCCCTAACTTGCACCGCATTGTTTCGGCCAAACCCAAGTCTGCATGCAAAATTGTCAATATATTTGAGTGTATTTTATTAAAATGTTAATATTTTTACACAGTTCAATATAAAACTCAAAATTGCAAGAAATTATGAACATGTCAGTTTTTAGGAGAATGGTGAAAATTAGGATTCTACAAAAATCATTGCGGACGCAATTTTCCAGTGGCCCTGCTAATCGGTAACTGCTAACAATAGCAAATGGCACTGAATTATAAAATGTTGGGGCCCAATACAGTAATGATCTTTGACCTTGAGATTTGAGAAAGAATGGGATTTTAAATAAATCCCTACCCGGTAATCTGGTACTTTGTGATCCACAGATGCTAGAAAAGGGGGCAGCAATTTACGTGAGGCATTTCCCCCAAAGACCTTCTGAAGCAAAATCCCCATGTGAATGTCAATCCTGTTATCAAGGGACAGAGACCATACAGCCTGGTACAGGTGACAATGATGCGTCAACCTGGGCAATTTAGTAAGAAAGCAGCGGCTGCTATAAGTGACCCTCAGTTTAGCTAATAATCCTCTCATTGGTACCCATATAAATGGGATGCCTATGATCAAGGACAGAAAATAGTAAAACTATTAGCTAATAATATCACAGGTTTCAGAAGCAAAGAAACCTATAGTATATTTTTTCAGTGATCTACCTATAAAAGTTCTGACTGGCACAGAGTTTCCTCCACCCCCCAATAATGTAGTCTGACTGCATTCTTCCTCAGGGTCAGCTCCTCATGTTGTTAGAAGTGATTAGCCATAGAGACAATAGTCCATGTCAAGGTCTTTAGTGAATTCAGAACTTTCTGCTGCCTGTGCACTGACTACAGCAGTGTAAGGTGGGGGCAAAGTCACAGCAATAGCACTTGCAGTTTGGTTTTGTTCACATGCAAACAGAACCTCCTGACTGTTTTGCTCCAAAGGTGAAAATGAAATCTCAGCTGAAGAGGTCCGTTTCCTTACCGTCTCTTTGACCTTTGCTCTACTTCTACCATCTTTTACACCTTCACTGCTGAATATGCCTGAAGCCTCCTGGTAAACTGTGCTCACTACCAGCTGTGTCCTCCTCTTGTAGCACCTTTTCTGCATGCACTTCTCCACCTAGCAGTTGGTGTTCAGTGGATTCCAAGCACCAACCAGCATCCGCCCTATCCTGTTATACCTGCCCGACTATCCCAATGCCAAACTCTGCAGGTCCTGTGCACTCCAGCCAGCTTTTAACAGTAAAAGACCAGGGGACTCTTAAGAAAGCATTCTTCCATCTCTGTTGCCATGCTGTATCCTGAGTCCCCTGATTTGTGTGTCTTAGTTCCAAGCACTACACTCTGACACTGTCTGACCACGTGGAATCCCCTGCACTCTAGTGGTCCCATCCCCCACTGGCAACACCTGCGGTGGATCTTCAGCATGCTGCCTAAGGTGCTACTACTACTACAGAGATAACTTTCTGCACTTGTGGACAGAAAGGAAAGCTACTTGCTATTACTCCAGAGATTCAAGAATATTTTTCCCATAGAGCCATACTCTTTGATCTTAGGCTACAGGCACTTGGCCCTGAGGGAGTAAAACTTGCAGGGCGCCAGCAATGGTGCTAACGCCCTCCCATGCGCGACACTGTGCATCACATCCAATAACAGAGGATGGTGCCCTATCTGCCTAAGTTCAGTTAGCAAGAAGGGCAATAAGCAATAAATGAAAATTACATACCTACCATAATAATTCTTGGTCTTACTGTCTATCTTCACCATTCATCACTGGTGGGGTACAATGCCAGAGGTGCTAGGACCCCGCAAGAAGCTTTTTAGCTTAAAAAACCTTTTCTCCTAGGAGGAGGGGCAACGTCGGGGATGGAGCCGCCCTACAGGCTGATGCAATGCGTTGCGCTCGCAGGTAGACCAGTAACCATTGTCGTCCCCTCCACTACCTCAGCTCCGCTTGTTAGAGAGGAAACAGGCATAGAGAAAAAGAAGGGTGGAGGGTGGGACAAGAGAGCCCAAGGAACAGCAAAAGGAAAGGATACAAACTGAAAAAGGAATAAGCTGACCAGATAAGAAAAAGAGGTTGGAGCCTAGTTTGTTCTGGGAGGAAGGCCCCGACCACTGAGTAGGCTAACGAGGAGAGAAGGAGGAGGAAATGAACAAGAGGAGGAGAAGGAGAAGAGGTGGGAGGATAAGACTGCATGCCCCCCTGTTCCAGAAGTTCATTTGGACTAAGGGAGACTAAAACTCCACTGTCTACATCCTCTTGTTAAGGTGGAAAAATGCCCCCCCCCTTTTTGGGGGGCGGGGGGTTATCCAGAGAAAGTACAGTTACGCAAGAACTTACTGTAACAGCAGATCTTTGAGAGAGGCTCTTGCAGTAAGTAATTACATATAGGACTGACGCCGGCAGGTGGCAGGACCCCACAGAAAAATTTCTAGCTAGCAGTTCATGGCGAGGGACCGCCTCTACGTCAGATGACCGGCATCAGGAGACGTCGGTATAAAGGGGCGGTCCCTCAAGCCCGCCTTCCAGTTCTTTCCCACCAAGGGCCAACAAAGGCCGGACGAGATAGAAGCGGATATTTTCTTGAAGAGAAAAGGAGCTAAAAAAGCTTAGGGGGATGGAGGGCGGGAGAGTTTACAGAAGAGCCTCTCTCAAGATCTACTGTTACGGTACGCTCTTACGTAACTGTACTATCTTACTTCGAGAGGGCTCTTGCAGTAGGTAATTACATATAGGACTGGGTCCCAAGTAGTCTGGAACGAGAAGCACATGGGAGGAGGAAAGCTACCCAGAGTAGATCCTCTAGCTGAGAAGGCCTTAAGAAAGGAAGCCTTGCAGAACAGCCAGCCCGAAGCCCGCTCTATGGCGAGAGGCAATATCCAAACTGTAATGTTTCATAAAGGTATGGACGGAGGTCCAGGTGGCGGCAGTACAGATGTCTGCCGCCGACACATTCTTGAAACAAGCTGTTGAGGCAGCGACTCCTCTGGTGGAGTGGCCTCTGACTTGACCCGGGAGGGCCTTGTTGTACTTGTCATAACAGAAAGTGATGCAATGAGCCAACCATTTGGATAGGCATTGCTTAGAAACAGCATTGCCTTCCCTTTTCGGAGCAAAAGAGACAACGAGTTGATCTGTCTTTCTGAGATCCTTCGTCCGGTTAGTGTAGTATCTCAGAATCCGGTGAACATCCATAGTATGTAACAAATACTCCCCTTGATTGGAGTACTGCATAAAAAAGGTGGGTAACTCTATCGACTGGTTCAGAGTAGACTCCGCTACCACCTTGGGGAGAAACATAGGATTGGTACGCAGAGCCACACGCTCCTTGTGGAAAATTAAGTAAGGAATTTTACACATCAGGGCCTGGAGCTTGGAAATCCTCCGAGCTGAGGTAATGGGCTCAAAAAAAAGTGTCTTCCAGGAGAGGAACTTCAAGTCTGCGGAAGCTGCCGGCTCAAAGGGAGTCAGAGTTAGTTTCTCCAGAACAAAATTCAAATACCAAGGAGGGGCGGGAACTCAGACAGGAGGTCTCAGGTGGAGAATCCCTCTGAGGAAAGTCTTAGAGACCTCCAGCTGAGCAAATGTTCTGTCTGCAAAGGGAACATGATAGGCTGAAATGGCTGCCATGTAGACCTTCAGGGAGGAATGACTAAGACCCAGATCAAAAAGATGGCGCAGGTACTCCAGCAGACGGCCAACAGGGCAGGAGAAAGGCTCAACGTCTTTTGAAGCCGCCCAGATTGTGAATCTTTTCCACTTCATGGCACAGGTAGACCTGGTGGAGGGTTTCCTAGCCTCCATCAGAATCTCCGCCACCTGCGGAGAAACTTCAAAGCGGGCCTGGGCTATGACTGCAGGAGCCATGCATGAAGCTGAAGGGACTTGAGACATGGATGAACCAGGGTCCCCTGCTCCTGGGTCAACAAACCTTATGACAGAGGAAGAGGAAGCGGCAGTTCCTCTGAGAATTGTTGTAGAAGAGAGAACCAAACTTGCCTGGGCCAAAAAGGAGCGATCAGAATCATTTGTGCTCCTTCTGACCCTAGTTTCTGCAGGACCCTTGGGATCAAAGGAATTGGTGGAAAGGCAAAGACAAATCTGTCCTTCCAATCTAGAGACAAAGTGTCTCTCCAGAAAATGCCTTGCTTTTGAACGAGCGAGCAGAAGACTGGAAGTTTTGCGTTTTGAGGGGAAATGAACAGGTCTACCTGTGGTGTTCCCCAGCATTGGAAAATATTGTCTAGGACCCCTTGATCCAGTTCCCCCTCATGGGCCCGGGCAGACGAGCGACTCAGCTTGTCTGCCAAGGTGTTGTCGACTCCCGCAAACATGAACTGCCGTGAGGTGAAGGTCGTGCTGTACTGCCCAGTCCCACATCCTCACTGCTTCCCTGCAAAGAGGGTAGGATCGAGTCCCTCCCTGTTTGTTGATGTACCATGCTACACGCATGTTGTCCGTCTGGACGGCTAGGTGGCCTGGAAGGAGATAAAGACGGAGGTCTTGGAGGGCATATGGGACTGCCCGAAGCTCTAGCACATTGATGTGAAGCGATTGTTAGAGCGTGGACCAAGAGCCCTGGGTCTGATGAGGACCGAGATGGGCTCCCCAACTTTTGCCTGAGGCATCTGTAGTCAGAGTCCCGGGGGGGGGGGGGGATGAAGAATGAAACCACTCGAAACAGGTTCTCTCTGATCATCCACCACTGCAAGTCTTGAACCATGGGAGAGGAGACCAGAACTAGCTGATCCAAATCGTCCGCCAATTGATCCCATTGGGAGCAAAGCGTCCACTGGGAAACCCTCATGTGGAGCCGAGCGTGAGAAACTGTCAGAATAGCAGCCACCATGAGCCCGAGAAGGCGAAGAACCAACCCTGCAGTGACTCGCCTGTGACCGGACAACAAGCGTACCTGAGTCTGAAAAGTGGCCGCCCTGTCCGGCGGCAGGAAGGCCCTGCCTAGGGTTGTGTCCAGTATCGCCTCGATAAACTGGAGTCTCTGGGATGGGATCAAATGAGACTTGGGATGGTTGATGGTAATATCCAGGCAGGCAAAGGCCTGCTGGGTAAGGGAAAGGCAGCGCAGGAGTTCTTCCCTGGACGAGGCTGCCAGGAGCCAGTCGTCCAGGTACGGGAAAACCTGTACTCCCCAGGTACGCAGGTAGGCCGCCACCACTGCCAGGCATTTGGTAAACACTTGGGGAGCCGAGGAGAGGCCAAATGGAAGTGCCTTGAACTGGTAGTGGTCCCCCTGGAAAGCAAAACGAAGATATTTGCGGTGGGATGGACGAATGGAGATATGCAGGTAGGCATCCTGCATATCCAGAATGCACATCCACAGGCCAGAATGGAGGAGGGGCAGAAGGCTCTGCAGTGAGAGCATTCTGAACCTCTTGTACTCCACAAATAGGTTCAGGGAACTGAGATCTAGAATAGGTCTTACATCTCCTGTCTTCTTCGGGTCCACGAAGAAATGGGAATAGTAGCCCGTTCCCTGAAGGGAAGGAGGGGGCCAGGTTCTATCGCCTCTTTCAGCAACAGAGCTGAAATCTCTTCCTGGACCAGAAGAAGATGTTCCCGAGAGTACGACGACCTTTGGAGAGGGTGACGAGGTGGTTTCTGAAGAAACTCTATTGAGTGTCCTTCTGCGACCAGTTGAAGCACCCATGAATCTATTGTTATCCTCTCCCAACCCGGAAGGTAGAGGGAGAACCTCCCTCCTACCAGTTCCTCCAGGAAGTCTGAAGGCCGTGGAAGAGGGAAGGAGTCAGGTGATGTGGGGCAGCGCTGCAGCTGAAGCACCCGCTGCTTTTTTGGGCGGAGGAGGCTTGGCAGCTAAGGGGGCCCAGTGTTTAGTGGCCCGCTTTCCCGGAGGTTTTGCCTTTGGCCGATTCCGTCAGCGAAAGGGACAGTGCTGCGGTTGATGGGGATGGTACATAGAGTCAATGGAATTTAGTGGCGTGCTCTTCTCCTGCAGATCGATGATGATGTCCTTGACATCACCTCGAAGAGCACCAACTCGACGAGGCGCCCCTGGATCAGCGGACTCCACCTGGACCAACCCTGACACGCTGGAGCTAAGCATGACGTTATAAGCCTATGGTGAAAGCTGAGCCCCATCCAGCAGTGTCTACTGCATCATAGATCACAAGAAGAATGTACTGACTGGCCTAACGTGCAGAGCGGACAAGGTTAGACAGTTCCTGCTTGACTTCAGAGTCCAGCAGGGAGTCTAATTTGGTTTCCACCTCAGAAAGAATTGCCTTCTGGTAGTCCCCCATGTGACCGACATAGTTCAGGGCCCTGATCCCCAGTGTGGAAGAAGCGGAAATCTTCTTTCCATACTGGTCCAGAAGGCGAGACTCTATCAGGTGGCGACGAGCTAAGGTGTTTTGGATTAGTTGACCGGCCGTGAGTGGCGCTAATCACGACCGAGTCAGCTCGAGGGTGGGAATCTAAAAAGTCAACACCCTCTGGAGCCTGGTATAGCCTATACGACTTCCGAGGAAGAGGGGCTAATGCCGACGGTTGTTTCCAAATAGTGGTAAGAAGGTGGGCATGAGGCTTAATCCAGGGTGGCACCAAGGTAGGAGCTGTGATGGGCAGATCCAGATGCTCAGCGAGTTTCAGCCCCTGTGGGTCTGGCTCCAAGGATTGCCACTTATGTACTGCCTGGGATTTGACGTAAGAGCTCCGTGAAAGAAGGATCCTCCGGAGGAGACTTCAGAGGAATCCTTGACCTGGGCTTTGACAGAGATCAAGGCTCGTCGTCCTTCTCGGAGCAGCCGTTGGAGGCATCCGAGGTGTCCGAGGAGGAGGAAGAAACTGAAGAAGAAGATGACTCCCTTTCCCATCTAGGGGGAGGAACGGACCCCTTGGGAAGACCTTGGGCAAGCGTGTCCTGCCCTCTCTGGACCCAGAGGGTTTATCCCTGGTGTGTGGAGGAGGAGAGGGAGTACGTCGCTGTGGACGTATGGGAACTTGAACTGGCACCATCGTCAGAAGACGACTCTCCATCTCTCTGGTGAGCTGAGCCTTGGCCTCAGCCCACCAGGAGGCCAGAGTCTCCTGCAAGTCCACCGGCGGCTGGGGGGTGGTGGAGGAGGAGGAGGAGGGGGATAAGGGTATGGGTTATACCCATAAGGCAAGTATCCATAACCCGCCGCCGGGAAGCCCAGCATCGGGTATTGTGGCGTCGGGTACTACGGTGTCAGGTAGGCCGGGCGCGGGTACCGCTGCATCGAATACTGCGTGCCCGGTATGATGGCATTGAATATGATGGGTCGAGAACCCAGGAGCCGGGCAGCTGGCGGAGCAGACGGCCCCACAGGCGGAACAGGAGCAGAAGGTCTGGGGTGATGACTCAGGCCGGGCGGCATCCAGAAGCGGATGTCGCTCTGGTCGCACTACTGCATCGGGCCGGCGTCCGAGGTGCTGACGTCGGAACCATTGTCTGGGGAACCGATGTCAGATCAGCAGTGGGTTGATTCGAAAGAGGTGGAACCAGGACCTCAGCCTCTCCCGGGGACGGAGGGGAAAAGTACCTGGGGTCGGGCTAAGGAGACTCAGGGTCCCCAGAGGGCAGCAAAGGCTGCGGGGAGCCAGGAACGACGGACGTGGGAGGATCCGTGCTGCCGCTCATCCGCTGTGTGGACGCTAGGCGGACCGACGTGCTCTTATCAGCAGGATCTGGGCGGACATCGAGGGCCGCGTCCGACTTAACGATCCTTCACCAGGGCAGGCCAAAGGAGTTAGAATACATTTAAGGAACAGTCTGTTTCAGTCAGGTTACAAATAAAATAGGAGGAACATGGTTTCAAGGGTATAAAGCATTTCAGCGAGGAACATTCAGGATAGAGCTCAAACAAAGGAAACAGTTTCAAAGGAAGTGCTTTAGTCTGTCAATTTAGGGTCATCAGACCCTGGGAGTACTAGCTATACAGATGGGGACTAGCTACACAGAGGGGAGTGGGTGTGGGAGTAGCCTAAGGATGGCGTTGTCGTTTTGTGGGAGGGTGAGTGGCGGGGAGGGGAGTTGCTGCAGTGGTGCAGCAGTGGTGGGGGGGTGAAGCTGGAGCTCAGTAGGAGGCAAGAAGGGGGACAGGCGTGGGAGAAAACTAAGGAGGGGTACTGGAGTGAGGAGAGATGTGAAAGGAGGTTGGATACAAACAGCAAGGGAGGTAGGTGGTGTGGTAATGGAGGGGGGTTGTGCAGGAGAGGAAATGGAGTGGGAATATTACGGGCAGGAGGTGGAGGGGGGATGGTGGTGTAGGAGGGGATGGGGTGGGAAGAGAGGGTGGGTTACTTGGGCTAGAGTCCCGTAGCTGGCTAGTCGAAGTACGCACAGGCCAGTTCATGATGCAGTGGAGTCCCAAGTCCTGTTTTGAACAGGCTAATCTTATTGCTTTCAATGAGTGAAAAAATAAATATATATATTGCAAACGAATTTCGTTTGTGGCTGACTTGTTTTTTCAAAATCGAGATCTGGGCCACATAATCAAAGCAAAGGCTGTTTTTGCCTCTTCTGACAACAAACAAGGCTTATAGGATTTACAATGTTTAAACCTTGTGGGCCTGTCTTCTTTCCGGGCCTCTCTGTGACACTTGTTTGAAAAGGAAAAGGTCCCTAAATGTTTTCAGTGGTTGCTCACCCCAAAAAAATAAATAAATAAAAAGACATAACTGTTTTATTTGCTGCCATTTCTCTTCTTCCCCGGCTGGCCCCTATACCACCCGACCCTTTCAGCTCTGTCACCCAACATCTACTGCACTTACTGGCTCTGCCCTCACGACTTACCCCCCCCCCCCATTGGCGGAAAGCCTTGCTCAATCTGTTCTTTCAAGGATCTGGTGAAGCCGCATCAAGGTCATTTGTACATGGCCAGGGTGAGTTTCCTTATGATATCCTCCCTTTCGGTGGAGCGGCATACAATACTGTCAGCGGCACTACACATGCATCCATGCGCAGCATACCAGATGGCTGCTTCTCCTCCGCTACCCAAACTGCAGTCCTGGCATTCGGCCCCCCCAGACGCCGCTAGGGGTCAGATTAATAGCAAGCACCATGCGACTCCCCCCACACCCCCCGAAGGAGGACAGCAGTCCACTAGATGTTCAATCCTCCTCCCCCGGCTGACCCTCCGACAATCCAGGCATGGGGCACAAACCCAGGTTTCCGGCGTGGCTAGCAGTAGCTCTACTTACTGCACCAACCAGCTGGCCCTAGCCATAATCATTTGAAAGCCAATTTAGGTTTTTCGGTTCAGGGGACCAGAGCAGAACCACTAAAATATAATATGCTAAGCCAGCACCATGGCGCCTAGCGATGGGGGATCGATCAGCATGCTGGCGACCCAGGTTCATGCCCAAGCCTGGGAAAGCAGGACAGGAGTCTGTCCGGGAAGCTCAGAGCATCCACTGGACACTCTCCTCCCTGGGGGGTGGGGTGGGTACGAACCTGCATCACACGAGCGGCTCCTGTAAGACTGAAGTGGCAGCACACTTTGATGTGTGGGTGACCACGTGTCACAGTGCACCCTGTGAGGATGCCACGTATGTGCGGCCGCACTGTGGGTGGGGGATGGGATGGAAAGAAATGGACAATGACTGCTTGGTCGACCGGATGACAAGACGCCGAATCCCTTCCATCACAAAGCCCGGCGGAATGCTTATTCAGGCTGCCCCCGCCAGCCCCCATGCCCAGATCAAGGTTGAACCCCAGTCTCTCTCTCTCCTCGAGCCCAGAGAGGGGGCCCACTTGATTAAGGTATACGTCGGGTACATCCAGTGCATGGGAAAAATCGGGATCAGCAGCAGGATGGAAGGAGGGGACAACTTGGCTGGCTGGGGGCCCTAGGTGGCCCAAAGGAGTGGACAGCCGAGCGGCAGGGCAGCATAAACAGATAACGTCAAAAAATATATATATTATAGGGGCACGTTAGTGCCCCAATAGTTAGGGTTGTACAGACAATTCTATGTTAAATCCCAAATTTTGTAACTTAATAACTTTTTTTGACGAAACAGCTTGACATTTGGCATGCATGGTCACTCCGTAAATATATCAAGATGTGGAAAGCTTTGTGATGGCAGCTTGTATAGTTTTTGAGACATAAAGTGGTAAAAAACAGGGGAAAAAAAACACCTTTTCCCCCATTGGTTAACATGGGATTTTTTGCTCTCATCCACAGATCAGACGGAATAAACATTTTACCTGAAATTTTCAGGGATGATGGGGTCAGTGCCAAGAGTGTGCTTTTGGATAGTTTAGTGAAAAGAAGTTTTACAATTTTTGAATTATAATGAATTTTGTGACAGCAGCCAGACAGGCAGGTAAGCGAAAACAGTTTGAACTGTTAATTGTTAAGGAGTTACTGTTGGGTGCTTAGAGAAATACGTTTGTGTTTCTGCCATCTTTTTTTTTTTTCTTTTAAAAACTGATTTATAAAGAAATCCTAATTCATTAGGAATGACCAAGACATGTATTTAGGTCTCAGTCACATAATTAGTAACATTGTACTATTACTTTAAAATGTTTAGGTCAAGTATGTCTTTTTGAGGGCGAGAATCATATCGCTGGACACTTGCTTAGTTAAGGATCAATCGACGGGAAAATAACCTTCCGAAGTTCTTTACAGTTCGAACTTTACTGATCGAACTATAAAGACTTTGAACAGTAAAGGTCCATGACTGGGGTCTTAAAGGTGAAATCTAATGCTTTACTAGTTAAACTCCACAATTGATTAGTGCCCTTTTTGGTAATGTGCCTCTTTGAATAGGATTGTTTTGTTATATTTTTCTTTAAACATGTTTTTCCTTTTTTAACTGAAACCAGTTCTGGCATACTTCTAGTCAAGCTGAGCTGTAAGAAGCACCCAGCTGTCACCTCTTCCTCTCCCAACTCTCCCCCCCCCTTCGACTTACAACCCTCCCACATCACCTTTCCGTTTTACTCCTGTCCCACACCATCTCTAGCTACTTTGACAACAACCTGGCTGCTTACCCCCACCCCATCCCCATAGCTTAACACGGACCTATTACTGACATGTCTCACTATCCCCAGTGTATCCCTACCCTGCAACAACCTGATGTAATATAATATATTTCTATTTTTAAGATGTACCTAAAACTAGCAAGTCCTGTAGCTCATGTGCCATTTTAATGATATTCATGATGCCTACCATGTTCTCTTTTTTCACTGTTATCTTAATTTGTATTTATTTGTATTGTATTGTACTGTACTTGCATTTGCTCTGTTTTGTCCCTGACATGGAACCTTTGAAAATGAGTCTTTGACTCAAAGGTATTAATCCCAATCGAAATAAATAAATAAATAAAAATGAGTCCGGAGCAATCTGTGGCGGGAAGCTCGGTTGCTAGTTTTTGTCACACAACAGACCTTAGTTAATGCAAATGCTGCAGCATCCTTTGTGTTATCTACCCCTGCACCTGTGATAATTTCTTTAAAAACTGACAGCTGGTGGACCTCTATGTGTCACTGGCATTTCTGATTTATTAGTGGTGCTGCAAGTTTTTTTCCCCCCTCACGATGTAAATATCTGCCATCTCATGGTGCTGTACTCTTTATGCATGTTAATTGTATGGCTCTCTGTATGGATGAATATTGTGGTCAAACTGTAATTTTTTATCAGACCCTTTATGTCCGACACTAATACAGTGTCAGTGTGTGCCCTATTTTAGAAATGTCACAAAGGGATCAGGGGCATGACATTTCAAGGAGTTGGGCATGCGCAATTTACAGTGCATTTAGAATTCACCCCCCAAGTGTCTACAGTGTGATGTGCAGTGAGGGATCCCAGAATGAATAAGGGATAGGTCTTAGGTCACGATCAGTCCATATGTGTCATTCAAATATCCACTCTTCATCTACCTTTCTGCAGAGAATTAAACATTTGTTGGAATGATGTACATCCTACAACAGTAAAAGAATAATTGGGTGACTGCACCTGCATTGTAATATAGCTGTCTGCATGATATCTCTCATGAATATCGGTATGGGATCCCACGCTGCTCACTGTACACCACAGACATAGTGTGCGTTTTGGGGGCGCAGGGGGCAGTGAATTATACCTGCACTAATTGCACACTCATGGATACTTCAACACAGACTGCAATGTCCCTTAAATTATGTATGCCTAACTCCTTGAAATGTCATGCCCCAGAGCCCTTTGTGACAGCACCGCATTGTCACATTTCCATCAACCACTTCTGAACTGGGGCATACACTGACATTGTATCAGTGTCAGAAATAGTGGCTCTACATAAAACATTACAATTTGACCACACTATTCATCTGTACACAGCACCGCTCAACTAGCCTGCATAAAGACTACAGTGCTCCCTGAGACATCAGATATGTATAACATGAAGGTAAAAAAAAAAAACTACTTGCAGCACTATCAATAAATGATAAATGCCACATGACACAGAGGTCCATGGTTACAATACAAGCTGACTTATCCCTAAAATGTCAAGTAAACTGCAAGGGTAAAAATGACCACCAGCTGTGACAGTAAAGAAACTGCAGCAGTTCAACAGTGATTATCTGCGGTCCCCACTTTTTTTTTTTTAATAACTTCCCTGGTGTCTAGTGGCACCCCATCCACCCACCAATCACTGTCCCCACTTGTTAAATAATTTTCCTGGTATCTAGTGGCACCCCCCTCCCACCCTACAATTGCTTTCCCCAGGTTTAGTGGCATCCCCAACCCTCCAATTAGTATAGGAACCTAAAACAAAGAAAATAGTACCTTGATATCTTTTTTTGCTTTTCTTTAACCTGGGAAAAAAAAAAAAAAAAAAAAGGTCTACTGCCAATCACACCTGCACCTGACCACCCACTGTGCACCCACCTCTCCACACCCACCTATGATACCCCCACAGACCATCACTCACCTGCAGAGGTCCCAGGTTCAAGATCTGCTCTCCCGATCGAAGTCGCAACTTGCTGCTGCAACCGGCGACTGCAACATGAGAAACGAAGGTAAATGCGCTTCAAAGTATTTCAACAGAGGTTTCAACCTTTATGCATAACTCAGCCGTTTTTTGAGATTTTGACTCCAAATTTTCCACATGGCCTTTTGGGAACCCCACCTGATGAACAATATGACTGTCGTTAGGCAACCTCCGTCAGAAAGGTGATTTTGCGGTAGGTTGGTGAAATCACCTTTCCAGTGGGATTTGTTTAACAGTCATTGTTCATCAGGTGGGATCATAAGGAGGCTATGTTGAAAATTTAGGGTCAAAATGTAAAAAAAATCACTACGTTATGACCATTTGTTGCAATTTCGCTACACATGCTCATAACTTTGGACATGTTCAATATTTTCGCTACATATTTTCAATACAACCTTCTTATTATCCAACCTTATGTAGGTCACAGCTGCCATTTTTCAAATCCTGGCCAAAACGTGTTTTCGCAACTGAGGTACAGAATGGGATTGCAGTTGTGCAGAATTATGTTTTGGCAGGGATTTGAAAATTTTCTGTACTAGATACATGCGGTGAGGTCATAAGAAGGCTATGTTGAAAATATGCGGTCAAAATGATTAAAAATGGCACATTTATGACTATTTGTTGCAATTTCACTACATATGTTCGTAACTTTGGGAATTTTAAAACTATTTTGAGATCAAATTTTCAACATAGCCTTTTTATTACATTAACTCATGTATGTCACAGCTGTCATTTTTCAAATCCTGTCCAAAATGTGTTTTTGCACCTGTGGTATGGATTGGCATTGCACCTGCGCAGAGCTACAATTTGACAGAGATTGAAAACTCTTCTGCACCGGGTACATGAGGTGGGGTAATAACATGGCTATGGTGACAAATTGGTGACTGCTGCCATGTAACTGGAAGCGCAGGGGCCGGAGGGCCCTGTGCTTTCACAGCTAGATACATACACGCATCCATGGAGGAATGGCCACAGGCAAAAAAGGTTATGATTATACTATCTCAAAAAGTAAGGAAATAAATTGTAAAAGACTTTATTAATGCATCAGTTAGGGTTAAACCGACAAAAGCTGGAAGTGTGGCGTTAGAGTTTCCAATCTTAACACCCCATTCCCCACCCTGTACAGACCCACAGGTGGGGGAGGAGTCTGTCTTGGGGCTGTCAACCCTAGCGCTCACCCCATTCTCCTATGCTGTACCCATATCACCTTATTTTCTAATGGAATGGGTGAGCATTAGGGTTGACAGCCCAAGACAGACCCCACGCCTGTGGGTCTGTACAGGGTGGGGAAAGGGGTGTGGGTTGAAACCCTAATGTCACATTTTCCTACTTTTGTTGGTTTAACCCTCACTGATGCATTAATTTTTTGCACTACATATACATATATATATATATTGCAAAAACTTGGTTATGTATCAGTGAGGTTAAAAGCATAGGAGAAATGAGATGTTAGGGTTGAGTCTTCTAACCCCCTCATCCACAGACCAACAGACTCTGTGGGTGTGCCATGGTTGTCCTCCGGCCCAACCTCATGCCATTCCATGTGTAAACAGGTTGACACGCTACAGTAAAGGAGAATGGGGTGAGAGTTAGGCCTCACGACCCCATGGCACACCCCGGCGTCTGTCAGTCTGTGGAGGATGGAAAGGTGGGGTGGTGGGAGGGGTCATGGGCTTAACCCAAACATCTCATTTCCCACTTTTGTCACTTTAACCCTAACTGATACATTAACAATGTTTTCTACAATGAATTGCCTTATTTTTTGAAAAGTGTAATATAACTAATTTTTAAAATCCTAGTTTGTGAGGTAGCAAAATCCCGGTTTGCAAGTTCAATCCCCGTTCGCAAACTGTCAAAATTGCCATTCGCAAGTACTCCTTGACCATCAGGTTTTGGCCATCTGGTCCCTAACTCACCATCATGGATTTTGCTACCTCGCGAAAAGGGATTGGCTCGCGAGCAAGGATTCCAACAGCTTGCAAAAGGGGATTCAAAAACACAATCCCCTTTCGCAAGCTGACAAAAGCTACATTCATGAGCCGATCCCCTTTCGCGAGCTATCAAAATCCCTATTCGAAAACCAATCCTCGTTTGCAAGAATGGCCATCTGGTCCCTAACTCACAGTCAAGGATTTTGCTACCTCACGAAAGGGGACTGCTCGCGAACAGGGATTTTGTCAGCTCGTGAATGGGGATTTTGTCAGCTTGTGAAAAGGGATTCAAAAACCCAATCCCCTTTGGGAGCTGACAAAATCCCCGTTCGTGAGTCAACCCCATCTGCAAGAATGGCCATCTGGTCCCTAACTCACGGTCAAGGATTTTTGCCACCTCGCGAAAGGGGATCGGCTTACGAACAAAGATTTTGTCAGCTCGCGAACGACGATAGGAAGCGAGTCGTGAACGAAGAACTTCAAAATTTTAAATTGCCATTTTTTGGCAAAAACAAAACAAACCAAAAGGACGGGTTTGTAGAGGGCATCACCCTGAAAAAAAACCATGCCATATTACAACACAAAGTCACCCGTGGAGGAAGCTACGACATTTTCTTTGGGGGGAAATAAAAACAAGATGGCCGCTTGCGAAAGGGGAATTTCCCCTCACGAATGCGGATTTTTTAAATCCACGTTGGCGAGGTGGCAAAATCCTTGACCGTGAGCCCAATCCCCTTTTGCAAAATATACATATAAATCCTGGAGTGAACTGACCATGCTCAGAATCCAAAAATTTAAAATTAAATAACTTTGGAACAGATTAATATTTTTTCACCAAACCCATGCTGGATTGTTCTTTGACCAAAACTCTTTCTACCCTGAAAATGTCATACCAAACTACCAAATGGTATGGCTGCAGCGCGATGGGAAAACATCAGCATGAAAGTGTCAAAAAAAAAAAGGTGAAAAACACGCTTTTAGCACTTCGCTGCATGCAAACCGCACGCATCAAACGCAACATAGCAAATCAAGAGATTCACTACACGAGACTGCGATTCCAAATTTTGTGCAATCTGTTGTACGTTCCAAAGTTACAAAGGTGCATAATTTGGGGTTTAACATTAAACTACTTACTCAACCCTAACTATACTGGTGTGACCGCATAAGTTTAATATATAATGTATATATATATATATATATATATATATATATATATATATACACACATATATACATATATATATATATATATATATATATATACACACACACACACATATACACATACATACACAATCACACATGCCCACACAATGCAAAGCATCATGGGCTGCATATGGAAATCACCAGAGAATATCATGCTGGTTCAACTTTAAGCAGAATTGCATGGTGCCGTAAGGCCTCTCACACAGTTTGCAAAGGGTTCTAACAGATGACATAGACACGTGTTTCGTCCTACCAGGACTCATCAGTATGCCTCATCTGTTTGACACCCCAGTAGAATGAACCAGCTACCATAAGACGGTCTCTCTGGGTTATGTTGTGGTGAGCCCCATTAAAACAAAAAAATATTTAAAAGACAAAGAACCTCTGTGTGCAAACACTGAGGCAATCGTTACCCGAATTTGGCTGGGAAGCCAAGTTTCAAGGAAATACAAAATCACACATGCCCACACAATGCAAAGCATCATGGGCTGCATACACACACACACACTAAGCCAACACGGAGTAAAAATGACTTATAAGTTGTACAAAGCAATAAAAGAATAGTCCAGAACTCAGAAATCTAAACACTATGGCTACAGGAGGACTCCAGGGTGACTGATTTTTTTAAGCTGGGAAATAAATATGACATTAGAATGCAAGGGGGTGTAATCACACTCCTGAGTTTGAACTTGCTTCTTAAGTTCTATCATTAGTGCAAAATCTCAGGACTGAGATGCTGAATAATGTTTGCCATCTCCTATACACTTTTGTTGCTAGAATTGCATATAGAATAAATGATGGGCAACTGCGAATTACAAGGCTATAAATACATCAAGAGATTCTGGTGACATTATAGACCATGAGAACAAAGCTCAAGTGGTTTGTAAATGACACCAGAACCTCAAGATGGAATGACAAGCCTTGTGATTTATAGTTTGAGACTATTTTCTGTATAATATAGACAAAACTAAAATGGTCATATATGAATGAAACTGTTTCCATGTCAGCAGAATGTGAATCAGACAGGCAATATTTACCACAGAATGTTCTACAGTAAGTGGAACATCTTCAACTGTAAGAATGGCAGACATTTTAACTGTGCCCCGACTTCTAAACATGTCCTGAATTCCAATGTGTTCTAAATCTACTGTCAGCTTAAGGGTTAAAAAAGCCAAAATTCCCAGTTCTGACATCAAAACGAGGAATTACAAAACTTCTGATGTCACAGCTGTGAATTATGACACAACACATCTATGGTGAATTACAAGGGCTACCAGCCTGTGTTATATATACATACTATCACATGCTTTTACCTGTTCTTTAGTTTTTTGTTTCCAAGTGAAAATATTTGAAAATGGTTGTCTAGCACTCTTTATACACCCGTGTGCAATTTATTTTGGTGGACCGATATTGTTCTCTGTAAATCTTAGTGTGCTTTCAGCTCCTCTGAGATATGCCAACAGAGCTTAAGAGATCCTGCATGAATTAAAGGGACTAAACCGGTCCCAGAACAGCATTTAGTGTGTTAGTGTAACTTAATTAAAGGTTAACAAAGTCACCAGGGCAAAACAGAAAGTCTGTTTTTCCTCTCTAGGCAATTCGCTTCTTAGTGTTCAGGTTCAAAAACAGATTGTGGCTCACTGGTCTGAGAGCTAATGAGGGCACAACTGGCAGCACTGCCTGCCGCAGGTATTTTTATTTTGACTTTTTGTACACACTAAATCCTACTATAATGTAAATCATCATTTGCTAGGGTTGAATATAATCAACTTCATAAGCATATCTGTCATGCAATCTACAATAAATAAGCATGTCCAGGGCACTCTGTAATGCATTTAATGTCACATACTTTTTGTACTGTGTGACAGGGTTGAATATGGCCCTGTCCCAGTTGTTATGCAGAAAGTGTTTAAATGCAAGGGTCTGTTTTATTCTCTTCTTTTCTATCTGGTTGCACAACCAAATGTTCTCGTGAGATCTAGGACTTGATCACTCAGACAGTCTCGCAATTCTCTGCCTCTCACTACCGCTACCTTCTCTTGCTGTTCTGTATTTTCTCTCCCTTGCATATCTGCTGGTATAAAGATACATGTGAATCATTACGTGGAAATGTAACTACCGGTAATACTGCGATCCCGTTATTTAGAAATGTATATAGTTTTACTGTTGAAATGTACTGTATGTCATTATACTGTTGAAATGATTGCAAAAAGCTGTTTGGAACTCAAGGGGTTAACCTGTTTGCAAACTCTCTGAGAAGCTGTAAGCAAGAGGTCAGTTCTCAGTCACAATGTTATTTTTGCTGCACTTGTTGAAACTTACAAGAACACTGTGTGAGAAGCATGCTGTTTTCTTAATGAGTGCGGGTTGCAAAGACTTTTAAAAGCAGAGCTACAATTTCTAACAAGAGAGAAACACAGAGACTGAGAATGGAAATTGAGAAGAAACACAGATGGACTTTCTCTGTTTATACTGCCTTAATAATAAATCACTTGTTGCAAATTTTAAAACTGCTCCTGGTTTTCCTATGCTTTCTGACCTGTGCCTCATCGACATACTGGAAAAAAGTTTTTCTACAAAACAGACATTTCGTCTACGAAGCCTTCATCAGTAACAGTACAAAAACAATAACTCCTGTATTTTGCTGACTTTCATGTACAGCAAAATTTGTGTGTTACTAAATTTATTATGCAAGGCACTGGACAGTGTTACTTTGACTACTTCCAGCCAACCCAACCATATCCAGGAAGCACCACATAAAATTATTAAAAAGGTAAAATATAGACTAATGTGATTGGTCACCAGAATTTTACCAGGCTTATATTAATTAAGGCAGACAATAAAAGCAGCACCACCTCAATGTAAGGAACACAGTAAGCTTACGTTATTTATATTTCAATTACCTTTAATCACAAAAAAGTGCAGAAGTGACTTGGAGAACCTTGTGCAGACCCAAACAGAGATGCCAGCCCACATCACACCTCTGACTGGTGTTGTGTGACTAACACATCACCAGGGGGCTGGTCTTGGGGAGAAGAATGGCACATCCCACAGGACACTCTCCTTTTTGGGGGTGGGCTGCAATTTCCTCTGCAATACCACCACCTGGGTGACCGCAGGTGGAAGGAGGAAGGATGGTCGCTGGCTGTGTCAGAGCGTGAGCACAGCTTATGTGCATGTGCGCTCACTGAAGCCTTGCACGCTGGAGTCTTTCAGGTGAAAAAAAAAACAAGCAGAAAAGCCCTGGTGGTGTACAGCATGATGCTGGCACCCTTCGAGCCTGCTGACTCAGTTGCTGGTCTTTCGTTGTCAGCTGTATATAGTAACTTGTGGAATTTGGGCATAATTACTGATTCTGTGTCTTTGAAATTAAACTTTCACCAAAATGTAACAGTCTGTGTCTTCCATCTAATTTCAAAACTACTTATCAGAGCACCACAATATTTGGTAGATTTACCAGACCAAAAGAGTAGGCGTATCCAGATGCAGATATCCAGCTCCAAGAATGGCTGAACAATAAGCAGCCAAAACTGGAAACAGACTAACATAAGGTGCAATTTCATGAGTTTTGGCAAAACTGATTGAATTTTGACTAATAATGTGGAGGCTGTATACTTGAATTCTGCCCAGCCATACACTGAATGTGCCATGGAGGAGGAGAGGGAAGAAAAAGGCTACAAGGTGGCAAAATGATTATATTTTTTTGGGACTCCATACAGGGGAGCCTGCCAGGATGCAATGCAGTGTTCACAGCCTCCTGCATGACAAAAGAGATTAACTGCCACTGAAATTGTCTCATTTCCTGCAGTAATTCTGCAGTATTGCACTACATCCTGATGGGCTCCATTGTAGTCAGGGCAGTGGTTCAGGGGCATTGTATAACCATGATGGTAGTGTAGGTGAGGGATATGCCTGCCTGCAGCACAGCTCAAATCAGAGCTGCCCAGACCCTGGTACTGCAGCTGGAGGGAGGAGAAGTGTTGTCCACATTGGCATGAAAGACATAGGGAGTACAAGCCCTAAGGGCGTGAGGAAGCCATTTACAGAACTAGGGAAGTTCCTAAAGGTAAAGTTATCCAGGATGATCTTTTCCCAGATTTCATGGTCCTGGAGGCTCCTGGGACTAACAATGGACCATTAGACAGGCATACTGTTGCAATGGGTCCATGGCAAGAGGGACAGCCTTTATTTTCTGGTCAGCTGGAGAGCACTTTTGGACATGGGATACCTGTATACCCAAGATGGTCTGGACCTGTACCAGGAAGAGTTGGGTACTGGCAGGACAATGGACAAGGCAGTTTGTACATGGGGGGAGGAGGGGGTAACTAGAGGATAGGGAAAGGGACTAGTAGAAGGGTTGACCAAGGGCAGAGAGTAGAACTGGACAGAATCAGAAGAAAAAACCCTGGGGGAGCAATCAAGCATAGAGGGGCAACCATTTTAACTTAAATGCAGAGCAGAATGAGAATCACAGCCAACATAAGTCGCTAGTTTGGGAGCCTGATGTAGTTGAAAGGCTACACTCAGTGACACCTGCAGAAACCTGGTTGGAGGGCGAAGGGGATGAATGTACTCAAGTGGGACACTAAAAAAAGTAGAGGGATGGGTTTGACAGGAAAGGGAGTGGGAAGCTCCCTTTACAGTATAAGGGAAGGTATCACAGTGGGGCACAATGAGGACATCAGAGGAACAAACAATGTCACAGAGTTCATCTAGATCTAGATCTAGATCTAGATCTAGTTGGGGAGAAAGGGGGGCAAAGTAGTCACTAAGGGGTGTGCTATAGGACTTGAAACAACTCAACAGAGTTTGATGCCCTGCTGGTTGGGGGGGAAGTACTGGATAGAGCAGCCAGATTAAAGGCAGTGACGATTAATGCTTTGTGAAATTAAAATTTCAGTACTGGAATTGTGGCAACATTATTATTCCACTTCTGTAACATTTCCAGATCATTTTAAATGCTAATATTTTGACAAACTAAGCTGTGGCATTTGCCCTGTAACTTTAAAACAACTGAATCTCTCCAGATTTTAAATGTTTAGGGGGCTATTAACATTGGGCAAGAATGCCAAATGTCAGTTCTATACAGGACAGTAAAGTTACAAACATGGAGATTTTGGGGAAACTTTCTCAAAATGTTATGAAACCGTAAAATCATGCTGCTCTAGAACTTAAAAACCACTAAACCAAATGTTGCCACAATTATCAGTTTCCAAGACTCTTCCAAAATGTTATGCATGTCAATTTCAGCTGCTTAGCTCTATATGTGGATGTGTTACAAGCAGCAAAATATTTTGGACTTTTTTTTTTATGTACTTTATTTTTATCCCAACTTACTAGCCACTCACCCCCAATCCTTCAGACTTGATCATTTTTCCCCAGTGATCCCACCATGGAGTCTGCCCCTACAGTGTCAGGCATACTCCTCTATCCCCCCCCCGTACCTTCCTTGTAGAGCGCCTGCACACTGGGGTCTGCCCATGGTAGGTGATCCGGGAGATTAGGTCAGTCATCATCTTGGGGTTGAGCGGGATGTTTTCCGCTTTGCTCCCTCTTAAGTCCCACTAGTCATGAGGACGTCAGCATGTAGGACTGACGTCCAGGCAGATGACGTGCTGGTGCACGTCGCTGCCAAGTGCCCACAACGTCCTCCCTTCCCCGGTTCCGAAGAACCGCCTGTGCCCCGATGCCCCGTGCTTCCACAGGCACTGGTGCGACGAGGGCTCAAAGCACCCCAGGAACCCACCCCTGGAGGAGGAGAGCATCCGTTGGGATACTCGATCCTCCTCCGCCCCTCCGACCCCAGGTGGCCTGAGTCTATTCCCGAACGTGGGTCGCCGGTGTGGTGTGAGGTGCGTCTTTCAGCACCTCAACTCTCAGCGCCACCGAGCCACATATTTTTGACATTTTCATGAAATTTCACAAAGAAATAAACTGCCAGATTTTAAGCCCCAGTTAGTTCAAAACTGAATACCTGAATTTCATGAAATGTGGCAGATCCTTAGATCACCTATGGGTGAACACGTTCAATTAAAGGAGAGATGAGTCATAACCAGTTGAAAATACTGGCAAAATCTTCCGGCCTTAAAATTAGTTATTTTATAAACATACAGAAAATGTAGCACTGTTAAAACTTAGTCACCTTACAACAGGCATAAAATACTTTGCCTCCCTACAGAAAGGATGTCAGTTTCAGATGCATGCTAATAAGATATACGTTTGCTATTTCCGTATATTTTCTAAAGACTGCAGGTAGTAGACTGTAAGCAATCTGAAAAAAGAGCTTACAAATTTCCGAGCTCTGATTGGCTGATACCCCGTTAAGGCGGGCATGTATCAGATAACAGAGCCTGGGGTTAGAAGAAGTGCCAGTTACAACCGACCAGATTTTGTTTGAAATCCTTGTGCCAGTACAATTTTCAATTTGAAATTGCCACCATGTTGTTCTCTTGCTTTGCAAGAGACAACCCCCCATGACAGACACACACACATTGTGTCAGCATATTTCACACAAACGGACCTTTTTTTTTTTTGAAGTGAAACTTGTCTGTACAGCTTTACCCACACTTGTTAGCTCAGCATGAAACCAAAAACAAAAGTACACATTAGCACTATCAGACTATCACCTTGCTGCTCAATCTCCGGGTCCGCTGCTACTCTGCCATCATCCCGATTCCTGCTGCCAGTCAACCAAACACTAATGTGATATGGCAAATGTATAATACCTTTTAAAAATATATGAACATATGAATCTGCCAGCAGAAACAGGCCGTACTGTCCATCAAGTTAGTCTGCTCGAATGCGCAGCTAGCACCCTTATATTGCAGCTGTCCCCCTCCTCTCCTCCCTCACCTTTACCCCCTCGCACCATCCCATGCTCTTTAAACTGCCCACTGTGGTACAGGATACCACCTCCTCAGGCAGAGTGAATGCCTCCTCATCTCTCTCCGATATCTTCCACCCCCCAACCTGAGACCCTGCTCTCTGGTGTTCCTTCCTCTCCCCAGCTTAAATATCCCTTCTGTGCCTGTTTTGTTAATCCCCTTCACATATCTGAAGGTCTCAATCATATCCCCCAATCCCGCCTCTCCTCCAGGGTGTAAATATTTAACTCAGTCAGCCTGTCCTCACAGGTTTTGCCCTCCAGCACCATGATCATCTTAGCTGCCCTACGCTGCACCCCCTCCAACAATCTGATATCCTTCTTCAGAAAGGGACACCAGAACTGCACGCAGTACTCCAAATGTGGCCTGACTAGTGACCTGTACAGCGACAGGATCACATCCCTATTTCTGGATGAGATTCCTCTCGCAATTCACCCCAGCATCTTGTTGGCCTTAGCTGAGTTGTACATGTTACCCATTATGATCACCCCTATGGTCCTTCTCCTCATCTGTGACCTCTATCTGAACCCCTCCCAACTGATAGCTCCTCCCTGGGTTCCTTGCTCCGAAGTGCATAACCTTGTACTTCTTTGCACTAAAGCATAATTGCCACTTTTCTGACCACTCCTCCACTTTGATCAGGTCCTCCTGCAGCCCCTGCCACCTCTCTATGTCGTCCACCACCACTCATAGAAACATAGAATTTGACGGCAGATAAGGACCGTTTGGCCCACCCAGTCTGCCCATTTCCCTACCTAATGGATAAGCTGCAGATCCTAGTTAACCAGCAGCCTACTTCTTTCTGCCCCCACCCCCTAGAATTGCCTTATGACTGTCCCATGCATTCTTGAATTCCACCGTTTTTGACTCCACAACCTCCTCCGGAAGGCCGTTCCATGCATCCACAACCCTCTCTGTGAAAAAATACTTCCTTAAATTACCTCTGAGCCAACCTCTATCTTCAAATTGTGCCCCCTTGTTCTTGCACACCTCTTTTTTGAAAGATGCTACCCTCTTGGACTTTGTTGATTCCTTGAGGTACTTGAAGTTTCTATCATGTCTCCCTCTCTCCTTTCTCTAAGCTATACATATTAAGCTCCTTAGGTCTCTCTTCATATGTCTTCCGTGCAGACCCTGCACCATTTTAGTTGCCCTCCTCTGGACAGCTTCCATCCTGTCTATGTCTTTGCAGAGATTGGGACTCCAGAACTGCACAATACTCCAGATGGGGTCTGACCAGCTGTCTGTACAGAGGGATAATAACGTCCTGTTTTCTACTGGTGATGCCTCTCCCTATGCATCCCAGGATCCTCCCAGCCCTCCTTGCTGCCCTCTCATATTGCTTGCCCAACTTTAGGTCATCTGATATGACTACCCCCAGGTCCCTTTCCATTTTTGTTGTTGTTAGTATCTCACCCCCCATTGTGTACTCTTCCCCTGGGTTTTTGTTTCCCAGGTGCATTACCTTGCATTTCTTAGCACTGAATCTAAGCTGCCATACATTTGACCATTCCTCTAACCTTGCCAAGTCCCTTCTCATCCTTTCCACCCCACCTTGTGCATCAACTGTGTTGCAGATCTTTGTGTCATCTGCAAAAAGACATACTTTTCCTTCCAGTCCCTCTGCAATGTCGCTTATAAAGACATTGAAGAGGACTGGTCCTAATACTGAACCTTGCGGTACCCCACTCCTATCTTGGTATTATCAGTGAACAGACTGATCTTGCTCCTAACGCCACGTGAGATATCTATTACGAAAAACCCAGGACTGCGCTCTGCGGCACCCTGCTTGTCACCACCCTTGGGGAAGAGAGTGCCCCCCACCACCACCTGTTGCTGCCTCCCCTTCAGCCAGTTCACAATCCAGTTTACCATCTTTGTCCCTGCCCCACACACTGCAACTTATCCCCCAGCCTCCCATGAGGCACTGAATCAAAGGCCTTGCTGAAGTCTAAATACAGCACATCCACTGCATGGCTTTTATCCAGTTCCCTCGTGACCCAGTCATAGTATTCAATTAGGCTGGTCTGGCAGGAACTTCCAGAGATGAATCCATGCTGCTGACTGTCCTGGAGTTCATTTTCCTCCACAAAGGTCACCAGCTTCTCTTTCAGGATTGCTTCCATAAGTTTTCCTACAATGGATGTGAGGCTTACAGGTCTGTAATTGCCTGGTTCATCCTTTTGGCCACTCTTGTGGAGGGGTACCACATGAACCATCCTCCAATGCTGTGGTACGCAACCTATGTCCATGGAGGTACTGAACAGGTCAACCAGTGACCCCACCAATACCCCCACCAGTTCTTTCAGCACCCTAGGATGAATGCCATTCGGACCTGGTGCCTTATCCACTCTTAGTGCCTTCAGACTCTCCAGCACGCTGCCATCCATAAATACCCCATCTGTCACCCCTTCTCCCCCTTGCCCACCTTCCCCATCGCCTAAGGTAGCTGTCCATCCTTCTCCTTCGTGAACACAGAACAGAAGTACTCATTTAGTGCTGCTGCCTGTACTGCCTCCTTCTCCATCCACTCCCCATCCTTCCTAATCCGCATTATCTGGTCCCTGCAGCTCCTTCTCTCCCTTATGTATCTGAAAAAGTCTTTCTTCCTTTCCCTGATGCCCTGTACCAGCCTCACCTCCCTGGAAGCCTTGGCTGTCCTGACCAATCTGGTTACCTCCTTGGACTTCTTTGCATACAATTCCCTGTCCCCCCCCCGGACTTCTTGAACGTTGGAAAAGATGCTTTTTTGCCCTTACAGTCTACAAATAAGCTCTATGAAATACAAAGACAAGGAAAGTAGCTGTGCTGCCGCCTGTCACTGTCTCAGCTCTTCGGGGTTTGAATCCAGGTTTCCCATTCTGTTAACCAACAAGCTACTGGCAAACGGGAATGGAGATGTCTCCTGTCAAAACTACTTTTCCCTGCAAATGTAAAAAATGTACCAGCACGCCTGGATAAAATAAAAAAATAAAAACTACAGTGCTCCGTCCCACGTCCTACTAGTAGACCTCCTATACCTGCTTTTACAAAGGAGGGTCGTGTGCCTAACATCCGCATCATTTAAGAAAAAAAAAAAGAAAAAAAAGTCCTGCAGGAAGGGCAGAGTACTGACTGTTGGGGGGAAAACTTTACCACAATTAAAAAAAAGTACAACACAAGCATTTTAATGTAAGTCTTGAGAGTGACTGTGTGTGTGTGTGTGGGGGTAACCATGACAACCAGTTCCACAGAGGCTGCAGTAGGACAAAAGTCCATAAGTCAAAAATAAAACAGCATTTTAATGCAAGCAGAGGAACTATTTATTAGAAAATAAATCAAATTTTTAAGAGTTCTAGTAATAAAACATTAGAACTTTTTTTTTAGCAGTTGCCCATTTTCTAAGCGCAATAATACCCTCCAGGGCGGGTGGTATGGGCTATAACGGACCTTCCAGGGGATATATGGCCCTCCACCTGCGGCGCTGGGCCTCATTACTCCCCTGGGCGATCCAATATAGCCCAATACCGCCCACCCCATCAGGTATTATTGCTTATTTAGTTCAGGCAACATCAGAATGGTGTTTGAAAAGTGCAGGTTTATTGGAAAAACAATGTTACCAAGAAAACAAAGAAAGATAACTCAAGCCTAAGGCAGGGCGTTCATGAGTCACTGGCAATTTAAACATCCCAACCCTCTTTTGCGATGCTGAACTTACAATTAAATATAGTCTTATAGGGCTCCTACTAGCTGTATAGAACTCTAATACTAGCAACCTGACACTGCAGCCACAGCAGCAATGAAAAACCTTTCCTCAGCCAGCAGCCACTCTAGTCTGCCACCTGAACAGGCTACCTTACAGAGCTCAGTAGAGCCCTTTTATACACAGACAGACGTATTCAAATCTTTGACTCATCAGCCATAAACTGGGAGATATATCAAAAAACATTCTACTTTGTAGTTGATGTTTCTAATTTATGTGCTATATCTAGGGGGCATACTGAACAAACTGTAGTTGACAAGGCAATAAGGAGAAACAAACCATCCAAGTGTACTAACTGCAGCTGCATTAACCCCTTCTAAATGCCACACACACAGAAACAAAGGCTCCCAAGTTCAAATTCCATTTCACAATTTAAAGTGGGACAACCTAGAAATCTACAGTAGAGCTGCAAGTTAAAAAAAGTGTGCCAGCACTAGACTGGCACTCCGTGGTAACTGTTTTTTTTTTTTTTTTGTTATTTTGTTGCGTTTTTCAGGGTTTTAAATAATTGATTAGCAGTTTTTTCCCTGGGACAATTCTAACTGTACAGAATGCATTTATATAGGTTTTCTGGAAGTGTTATGTTTGTTAAACACAGTGAAGCAAATGCTATGCATTTTCACAATATTTTAGAACGTCTATGAGTAAAACGCTAACCAATTTTTAGAGTTAAATAAAACCCTGTTTTTTTAACTAAGCTGGTCTGACATCACTTGCATGCAGTTATTGGGAGACAAGAGTACACGCTTGAGGTCACATGAGTGCTGAAAGCAAAACAGAATGCAAAGATGACAAATACCTACACACCAGCTTATGCTCTGGTGGGTGCATGAAGACTTTATGGGTTCTGTTTAGTGGCAAACTTGGGCACAAAGTGTCTGGGGACTACCACGAAAAAAACTGCAAATGGCCCACAGCGCCATTCTGAAACCATGGCAGTTGCTAAAGCCACTATGTGCCAGTCCTGAGTGATGCATGGTAGCTTAACAGTTTACAACTATCTGAGGCCTACCATGTAAAAATTACAAATGACCCACAGGGCCATTCCCAAACCAATGGCAGCAACAGTTAACTCAGCTGCAGTCTCTAGAGAGAGTGTGCTGTCACAATGCTGCGAAAATGAACATAAGCTGGGGACATGTTGTACTGCAACATACAATGTGTTGACCTGCTCTGGGAAGGGAACAGGGCTGGGGGTCCACCGGATGCTAGGAAACGCCTCCATTGTGGCCGGCATGTGGAGTGGGCCAAATGAGCATCAATATCAGTAAAAGTGCACTGTTTCGTATCACTTTAAAGGAAGGCTTTGTGAACACCTGACAAAATCTACCCCTGTTTTTGCTTTCATCCTCCATGAACCCTTCTATGCATGTTTATGGCCTTCCTAGGATACCCCCACCCTCCATGCACTTATACCTCTCTCACCTACTCAAATACTCTTCTCTGCTTACTCTGCTCTCGATGCTCCTTCGTGCTCCCTGTTCAACCTATAGTGCTGCTCTAGAAAACTTCCTCCATCCCCTCTCCTTCCTTGGGTTCATACTAAGTACTTAATCAAGCCTGATGCTTATTCCTGCCTGCATTTGTTTTGTTTCACTCATAAGCATTAATATGTTAGACTGTACCTTCCCACATGTAATTGATTGTACCTCCCATTTTTAACGTTCATTATGCTGTTTTTATTGTCTCTGAAAATTGCTTTTATGTGTATATGCATAGATATGTTGCAATTTTACCTGTTAATACAGAATCTCCACGTAACTCCTATTCTGACCTGAGCCTGTATCACCTTGTATTGTAACCACCGCTGTTGTTTTATGACTAGACTTGTACCCTCCTGGGTCGTGCCTGAAAATAGGCATTTTTATGTCTAATACACCTATCCATTTATCAAAAACAAATAAATAAATAAACAAATTGCCCACAAGCAGGCCAAAAGTAAGGGAAGAATGGGTGCGGGAAATTTTTTAAGTTGCATTGCCCAGTGGCACTGCCTCAAAGCAAGGCACAGCACCATAGAACTGGCATCAAACCAGGCAGTGACAGTCATACGCCAGGACCCCTTTATCACCCAGTTGCATCTGACTATCTAATTTTTGTTACTATTTAGGCACAGGAGGACTCTTGTTTCCTGTGACTGGTGAGCATGCTTCTGCATAGTGCAAATATGTGGAAGCACAAGAGGGTGACGGTTTGCCTCCCAATTTGCATTGCCACCCGCTGTGACTGAGAATGGAGTCCATGGTTGTTCAGCAAAATAAATCAAATCAGCCATACACAAGTCACATTTCTCATGAAGTACAGTTTCATTTAGCGTTCACATAGGTCCCAACGTTTTGCCCCATGGGCTTCTTCATGGGAACAAAGGGCTGCAACTGACATAACAGTTTCCATTCAAAGTACACTGTATTTCAATTGCACTCCATACTGTTAACTGCTCATATATAAATTAAACTACATATCTCCTACTTCTAACACTCAGTGGTTCATAGATACGTGTTAAATTCTCAAACGCCTCCAAAAAAGCCATAACATCAATAGTAAGTGTTTTGTTCTTAAATGATAGTTTACTGAAAATATGCTTCACAACTACACTGGTGCAGAAGTTTTAAAATAACACAAAGCTGTTAAATCCTAGTGATCATACTTCTCAACCTTTTACCACCCAAATGTGTGACAAGATGTGTGACAACTGGACAAAATGTGTGACACATCATCAAACATGTCACTGCAAGCTCAGAATACTGTGGAAATAAGTGCACTGATATTTATAATGTTTGCTGATAACCTAACATCTTATGTTATTATATATTTCTGCTTAAAAGACTCAGGGGTCAGTGTGTAATGTCACCTCCTCAATGTGGGACAGAGGGTTTCTGAGGGATAAAATGAGTGACGTACTTCGTAATGTGTGACAGTTGAGAGGTATGCTAGTGATCATCCTTGTTAACAGAGACATTATGCAGTACACTTGTGCAAATCTTTATTACTCACTAATATTATCAGAACTAGTTTATCAAAATTAGGCAGACTGACAGCACTTCGAATGCCAGAGTAACCAGTAAAAGTGCACTGTTTCGTATCACTCACTATGCTCATCGTGAGAAGGTATGCATTCTTATTTAGACTAATTTGCCATAGAGTGCCCTTTGTGGAAAATTGTTTCACTAGAGTGAAACTATCATAGATGTGTTATAGCTCCTTGAGCTGAAATATTAAGTTAGTAACCTAGATTACCTGTGGCCCAGAGTTGTCAGAGTTGTTCAACAACTTCTGCCAGTTGATATGATGTGCACTTACTAACTTACTTTTGTTTGTTAAATGCATCTTTTAAAATCTAAAAACATAGAAAAGGTAAAAAAGAGGTTTAAATCAGCGGCAGGGCTGCTGCTCACAATGTCAGTTGCCTAGAATGGTGAAGGCCTGGCTGAGGGAAGAGGCTTGAGGGTCCCAGAGGTCACTTGGGAACATGGGAAAAACACTGCAGCCCTACAGGATGAAGCCTCGGCACATTCAGGCCTCACACTGTGAGATCCCTGGCACCAAATCTGGGAGTTTCTTGTGGAAGTCACCCTCAAGGCCCTATCGTAGGGCATGAATGGGATTCCCTGGAGGTCAGGTCAGGCAACAGAGCTGGGCGCTGGCCAGAGGCACAACAGGGCCATGGCTGAGACACAGGAAGTATAAAGAGTACCTCAAAAAAGAGATTTAAGTGGAAAACTAACAGATGAACGTCCCTCCTGCCTATTCCACCGCAACTCCCCCCCCAGCCCAAAATGAATGGGAGGCCATAGGATAAAACGCTTCTCTGCATCTTACTGCTAAAAACAAACTGGGGCCAGACATCCTTCACATATACTGTGGTGAAGAAATTAAATGATGCACCCCTAGAGATTCATAGCTTTAGCTACAGTAAACTGTTTACATCCAATCACAAAAATTACCTCTTCACAACAATAACTTGTAATTCCTCCAGCACTTAACCTTGTCATTGGTTATGATGACACACTGTACCTTATATATTCTGATTGTACCCTACTTATTCTATGTGCTCCACTGCATCTACAACCTATGTACATGTTTGTATGAAGCTACCAACAGTCCCTATTTTCCTAGGACAGTCCGTATTTTAGGCAGCATGTCCCAGTGTCCTCACAGGTTTTGTAAAATGTCACTTTTGACCCCTTTTTTTTGCTTACTTGTGCCAGTTTTGTCCTTTTTTTTTTTTCTGCGCTGACCGCTAAACAGTGAGTGACAGTTATTTCAGCAGCACTGTGGCGCTGCTCGGGCTGGACAGCAGTTTACAACTTCAATCCCTGCACCTATGCTGCACTGCAAGCATGTCAGTGGAAGCACATTAAAGCATGTTGTTCCTGTTAGATTAGACTGGGTAGAGGTGCAAACAGCACATGTGGATGTCTGCCTGCCAGCAGCTGAGAGGGACTCCAGGCAGAGAAGAGACTGTCAGCAGGGAACTAAGGTACCCAAACCTGATCAGCTGTAGGGAAGTGTGTGAAAACAATCTGGTGTGGTGATGGTAGTCACTAAAGTGAAGTTTGCTCAATAAATGAGGTGAGTGTAAGCAGGTTGGATGGGACGGTCAGGAGGAGCAATACATGCAGCTCGAATGTCTGATCACAATTTAACACAGGTATGCTTCCAATGAACTTTCTGTACATCACAATTTGGAACTTGCTGCAGCAGAATGATGTACTGGTTTAATCTGAATGTTTGCTGCTGGTGTTACTGTGGGGCGGCATGGCCAGAGCAAGCAGCAAAATGTAATTGATTGTACGCAGCGTTGTCTGCAGTGGTGCTCATGCCATGAGAGTGACACGGTGCGGGGGGGTCATGGTCAGGATGGACCGTCCCAGTTTTAGGCCTTGGAGAGTTGGTAGCTTTATGTTTGTATTCCTACTGAATCTTTCTGCATAGTGTGTACACCTCATTCAGCACTGTCACCACCTGCACTGACGTTGCTGTATTAACATCCAGGTCACTCCTGTAAAAGGCACCTTGGTTCCAGTAAGTCTATCTGGTAAACAAATGAATGAATAACTAAATAACTCAAGAAATAAATAAATAAGGCTAGGCAATTTTCTTTTTAGATTGCCTTTTCCTGGGGTTCAGGGCGCTGTACAGAATCGAACATAGAAAATCCATACAAAACCAATGTAAACAAATAAAAATGATTATATAAAAAAGTAATAAATGAGTACATGACTTCAGTGGAGCAACAGTACAGATAGCTAACTGCAGTTCAATAATTAGCTGAAATCAAATCAGTTTAGGCAGTAAGCTTTCTCAAACAAGTGGGAATTTAGGGCCCCTATGAAGGTCTGCACCTTGCTGGCACAGCAGATGTGGAAAGGTAGAGAATTTCACAAAATGGTAGCAGGCACCATAGACACTCTGGCCCTGGACAACTTCAGCCTTGATCGGAGCACAGACAATTGACCAGCATCTGTGGAGAGGAGAGAGTGGACAGAGGTGCCCGAGGTCAGGAGACCTTTTACCATCGGTAACCGGTGATGTCACAATAATACCATGATGTCAAATGATACCATGCAAGGCCTTGTATTCCAACAAGCATTTCTTCAAGTTAATGCACTACCAAATAGGCAGACAGTGCAGTTCGTGCAACACCAGTGTGATAAACTACACAGTTAAAACTGACATGCATAATAATCCCTTCAAAACTACACAGCTGACCCAGTTAGCTCTCCTGTGACCTTGTCCTTTTATAGAAGCAGTACAAAGGTTCAGTTGTTTTGAACAAGCACATTCTATTTGTATTCTGATCAAACGAGCTAGTAGCAGACAGAAAATGTTATTGCTTTCTAAAAGTAGTCAGCTCCTTTTTACTTCCGAAGTATTTTTCTTTTGCTCACTGGAAAGTTTACTACTTGACTATAGTGCATAGTGGAGTGTTGTTCTGTACAGAATTTCATCCCTTTCAAAATGCTGTTGTACCACAGTTCAAAGGTCATGAAATGTGATTCTACTCTACTGTGGCAGAACAAAATTCTAGAACATCTAGACTGCATGAGTCAGTTTCATTTTGAAAGCTAAAGAACTCACAAACACATATTTCACACAGTTCTGTACACTATAAAAAATACAGGATGAGCAACTCTATGCACAACCAGGGTGTTTTGCCACCTCGGGGTTCTGACTCCCATGGACCTCTCGAGCTTTGCTCTTCAGGTCAGAGGGAATCAGAACCCTTCTGTGGCAGAACACACTGGTTGTGCATAGTTTCCCATCCAGTATTCTCTATGTATTACATGTCCTATGTAGAACCATGATTTACAAGGCAGCTGACGTAATCTAGTTCAGTTCTCTTCATAACACATCAGCGCTGTGAACTCAGTTATTGTGACATCACTAATAACCAGTCTGGCAGCTGTTGAGGGGGTCATCCTGAGCAGTTGTGATGTCAGTCGATGAGATCACAATGATGATGTCGTATGAAGAGGAACAGAACTAGGTAAGTAAGCCTCTACACAGAATGATGTTCCACACAAGACACCTAGTACTGTACAGAAAAACCTTCTTAACTCAGATATAAAAAGTAAATAGTTGACTCCCTTTAAAAATCATTCATTTCTGGCAGCAGACAAGTGTTACTAGCTTGTCATGAACCCACCACCCTTTAACCTGGTAACATCTCTTTCTGCTCATGCGCACTGACGTTTGAAACTACAGGAGTGGGCACTGAGTGGAAAGGGATATTCATGCTTAATAATATATGTGTATTTATTATGGCAATGAAGATAAGCTGGCTGACAAATTAACAAACTAAGTGGATGGGTACTTGCAAGATAAAGGACAACTGGGTCTGGAACTGCTACACACAGACTTTTTCTTTTACGTGCCAAAAATGCATTTAAAAATGACTTTTTTTTGTGTATAAAAATATAAGGTCACCTGGCTCAATCCTGGCCCTTATGGCCTCTTAACTTGCAAGATCTGTTTGCAGTCATATCTTCAATGGGAGTAGGCCTGAGCAGAATGGGATGTCACAGGGCAGGATACGCAGCATGTGAATATACCGTAACCCATTGTGCAAATAAGTGATATGTAAATGTAGATTACTGCAACAATAACCTCAGACACAGAAGTGAAATTGCGGGGGGATTGAATTCTCAATCTCAAAAGAGTTCACTGTGCCGAATTAAATGTGAACATACTGCTGGCATATTTCTAAAAAGTCTTAAGATTGTTATTACAAAAAACAGGCAAACATCTACACATAGGTACTGAACCCTTTTCCAAAACAGCAAAATTCAACACAACAGTGAGTGGCAATTTAAGTTTTAATATTTTAGGTTTTGCCACAGGTCCAACCTTAGCACTTAGGCCTTCTGTACCAGCCTCGCATCCTCCAGATGAACATTTCTGGTCCACTCCTTGTCAAATGATTCTGACAGGTAGTCCTGATAACAAATGCTGTTCAGTCCAAACTGAAATAAAGCAAAAGTCACAAATTAATTATTTTCATAACACACAATCATTGCCACTTAAGAAAAAATTACTCACCTTAGTAATGTTGTTTCTTCTAATGGAGTCTTGCTATATTATAGACATTAGCAGTTTGATCCAGCTCTAGAACTGCCCCGGAGTGAAATGGTTAAAACAATTCCAAAATAGAATTTTGGCACGAGAGCAGCTCTATCTGTGTCATTTCAAACTTGAACTGTCAGATCTTTACGAGCCAAACTCACTAAGGTCAGTGTGGAAGCTGTAACCTACACTAGCCAAATGGCTACCTAAATAATAACAACCATTGATGGTCTCAACACCCAAGACTCAAGTCAGGGGACCAGAAATACTAACACCATTCTAATAATATGAAAATGGAACATAAGTATAATAAAACACACACACGCATACACATACACACCCCCAAAGTCCCAAAGGGGACAAAATGCTAAAAGAACATAAGTAGTGCCCACACTAAGTTGCCAGCACCCCACCAAGTAGAGGTTCTGAGAGGGGCAGGTTGGGGTGAGGTCTATAATATAGCAAGACTCCATTAGAAGAAACAACATTACTAAGGTGAGTAATTTTCTTCAAACAACATGAAGTCTTGCATATTATAGACATTAGCAGAATACACAGCAGTACCTCCATGGAGGAGGGCAGAACCTACTTAGGAATAGGCTCTGAAGAACAGCTGTGCCAAACGAGCATCTCTCCTGGCCTGGACATCCAGGGAGTAATGCTTGTAAAATGTGTACCGTTTTCCAAGTAGCAGCCTGGCAAATCTCTAATAAAGGGATATCTCTGGCAGCAGCTAGAGACGAGCTGTACCCTGGTAGAATTGAGCCCTCAAACCGGGGGCTCTACCTACTTTCTAATAACAAAATTGGATACAAGAGACAATCCACCTGGCTATTGATCTCTTAGTGGCAGGTTTGCCTTTCCCAACTTCACCATAGGTAAGGAAAAGTTGGAGGGATTAACCTGTGACCTTTGGTACGCTCTATATAATAACTAAGAGCTCTCTTAACATCCAGGCTGTGCAACCTCCTCTCACCGAAGAGGAGTGATCAGTGAAAATACTGGAAGGGAGACAGATTGATTAAGATGGAAATCTGAAACCACCTTAGGCAAAAACTTCCTATTAGTCCTAAGGACTACCTTATCCCTGTGGAAATAAATAAAGTCAGACTCCACTGACAAAGCTTGCAATTCACTTATGCGTCTGGCAGAAGTGATAGCCACTAGAAAAACAGTTTTCCAAGTTAGGTACTTAAGCTCTGCAGAAGACAGAGGTTCAAAAGGGGGTTGCATTAACTGGGCAATGCAAACATTAAGGTCCCAAGCAGGGGCCGGTTCCCGAAAGGGAGGATTAGTATGGAGTAATCCCTTAAAAAACTTGGAAAACACAGGAGGAGAGGAAAGAGGGATGACTTTCCTGCTGACACAAAAGCAGACACAGCTGCCAAATGAACTCTCAGGGTAGCTGGTCTGAGACCAAGAATTAAGATGTATCATGTAATCTAACAAAATGGGCAATTCAGCAGATTCTGGGAAATATTTTTCCCAGCACACAAATGGAAAACCTTTTCCATTTAGAACTATAAGTAGCCCTAATGGAAGGCTTTCTGGAAGCCTTTAGGATCTCAAGAACACCCTGAGAGAGGTGTAAATCAGCAAACTCTAACTCCTCAAGAGCCAGGCCTTGAGGTTGAGGGATTTGAGGTCCGGATACCAAACCCTTCCCTGGGCACAAGTCAACAGATTGTGATTCCTGGGGAGGCACAGGAGAAGATGGACTGTCAGAGACAGAAGGAGTGGGTACCAGAGCTGCATGGCCCAATCCAGGGCAATCAGAATCACCCTGCAAGGCTGAGATCTGATTTTGACTAGTACTTTGAATAGGAGAGGAAAGGGGGGGAAGCATAGAAGAACTTCCTCCCAATCCAGAAGAAGGGCATCCAGGGAACTGAGCCCAGCACTGGAGGCCTGCAACAGAACAGAGAAAGTTTGTGATTGTCTGGGGCTGCAAAAGATCTATCTGAGGGATGCCCCACCTGGCAAAAACTATCCCAGCACTTGAGGATCCAGGGACCATTCGTGATGGCCCTGGGAAATCCTGCTGAGGGCATCCGCTAGGACATTGTCCTTCCTGGAAGATGAACTGCTATGAGGGAAGTGTTCAGGGAATAGGCCAGAGACCACAACTTCATTGCCTCGGTGCACAAGGTCAAGACTGAGTGCCCCTGTTTGTTGATGTACCACATTGTTATGGTGTTGTCTGTTCTGACTTGTATCACCTTGTGTGGACAGATGCAGAAAAACCTTGAAGAGCTAAAAGACAGCTCTGAGTTCCAGCAAATTGATGTGGAGCAGAGATTCCTGGGGGGACCAAACTCCCTGAGTGGAAAGGTCGCCCATGTGGGCTCCCCAACCCAGAAGGGAAGCATCTGTAGTGAGAGTCAAGTCGTGAGAAGGGGAAATGAAGGGGACCCCCGCTCTTAAATTGCTCTGATCCTGCCACCACTGGAGAGCTAGGATCAAGGTTCGAGTCACTGGGACCAACTTGGAAAGGGGGTCTCTTCTCTGAGACCAAAAGGTTCTCAAGTGAAACTGAATGTCTCTCATCTGAAATCTGGCTCCCTGCACAACAGCTGTGGATGCAGCCATGTGCCCCAGGAGCTGCAGAAAGTGTCTTGCTGGCCGAGAGACCTGCAGAGTGAAGGAAGAGGCCAGAGCCACTAAATTCCTTACCCTTTCTGGGGGAAGAAAGGCTCTGGCTAGCTTTGTGTCCAATTCTGCCCCTATAAAGGTGAGTACCTGGACTGGTTCCAGAACCGACTTTAGTAGGTTTAGCAGAAAACCCAGGGAGGTGAGAAGCTGCTGGGTGACCTGCAGGTGAGATTTTACCTGTTCTGGGGACTGGCCTACAATGAGCCAGTCGTCTAGATAGGGAAAACAGCAATCCTCTGCCTCCTTAAGTGGGCCACTGCCACTGCTAGACACTTTGTGAATACCCTTGGAGCAGAGGTAAGGTCAAGGGCATTGCTCTGAACTGGTAATGACCTGAGGGCAGTTTGAATCTGAGGTACTTTCGATGGGATCTTCTGATTAGGACATGGAAATAGGCATCCTTGAGGTCCAGGGAGGCTAGCCAGTCCCCTGGCCTTAGGGAAGGTAAAATCATTGCCAGAGTTACCATTTTGAACTTTGGTTTCAAAAGATGCTTGTTCAGATATCTGAGATCTAAGATGGGCCGCCATTCTCCTGTCTTTTTTGGGGTAAGGAAGTATCTGGAATACAGACCCCTGCCCTGATGCAGGGGAGGAACCCTTTCTACTGCTCTGAGAGCTAACAGGGATGAGACCTCTGTTTCCAGAGCGAGGGTCTCTGAAGCACTTGCAGGTAGAAAAATCTGCTTCTCAACTTGGGAAACTTTTTGAAGCTGAGAACCAGACCCTGGCTTACTACTTCCAGAACCCACTTGTCTGAGGTTAAAGAAGCCCAATTCTGACTGAAGTAAGCCAGCCTGCCCCCCACTGGTACAGGAGAATCGGCCCTGGGCACCCCATCAGGGTGCCTGTTTCTCAGGAGCTTTAGGCTGGGGGTGGGAGCAGATCTGCCCACCCCTCGTCTGCCCCTGCCTCTGAAGAAGCCCCTCTGAGCATAGGCAGAGGAGGCCTGAGTCTGGTAGAAAGGCCTGTGAAAAGGCCTACCCCTACCCCTGGGGGCATGCCTTTAAGGAGTGGCTTGCCGCTCCTTAGCCTGGGCACTCTTGTAAGTAGTCCTATATTCATCCATCTTCTTCATGTAATTCTCTGTCTGCTCTCCAAACAGAATTTCCCACCACAGGAAAATCCATAGCCTTAGTCTGGGTATCCTGTGACAAACTAGTACACCTGAGCCAGGTCAACCTACGAAAAGCTACAGATGTGGCCATGACCCTAGAGGAAACATCATTAACATCCACAGCAGCATGAAACTGAACCTTAGAGGCTTCAATGCCATCAGCAGCCACCTGTTCTAGTTCACTAGCCAGCTGGCCATGGGCCTGCTTGGCCAATTGCATAACAGTATCCCATCTAGATTTCTGATACCTAGCTACATAAGCCATATAATTTGCTTGCCTGAGTCCCAGAGAGGCTGCCTATACTGTTTTTTTGCCATGGCATCAATCTTCCTGGAATCCTTGTCAGGAGGATGTGAAGCCAAGGGAATATTAGCTTTATCACAGGCAGCAGCCTGAATTACCCAACATGACTGCATTGCTGAGAAAGGAATTCTGTATCAGGGCCTGACAATGTACACCTTCTGTCCATCTTTTATCTACAGGAGGCACAGAATTAGAGCTTTAAAATTTTAATTGTTTGTTTCCTAAAAGACTTATGTAAAGGAATAGACAATCTCCTAGACTCTGGAATATCCATCATTTCTACAAAATCAGGCTCCTCTTGCTCATCCACAGCCTCTTCTAAAGGAAGCTGGAGGGTTTCAGCAACTTTTTTATAAAACATAAAATGAGATGGGGACTCAGACAGCACAGGGGGAGATTCTAAAGGTCTGTCTGGGGAGATGTCCGGTTCAATGGGCACACCCAGACCTTCCCAGCCACATTCATACTGTTCATAATCCTCCTCCCCCTCCTCTGGTTCATAAAATTCCTCAATATCATAATCCTGAACCACTGGGACCAGACGAACCGACCTTTTACCATATAGTGGTGGTTCGGACGGACCCTGAGACAGTGACTGGACAATTTGTATGGCTTTTGCTATCTCTGCAGCAGTTGGAGAAGGAATTTTGGACTCCAGACCTGCTGATTTTCTTGTTTTCTTTACTGGAATTGGTTCCTCAGAACCAGCTTTTCTTTTGCCCGAGGAAGTCTGGCCCTGGTCAGAGGCATTCCTTCTGGTTCGGTTGGCACCGAACCGGCTGGCCATCCGGGTCAGCGGACTTTTTGCCTCTCGCTCCTGAGCCTGCCCAATCTTTTTCCAGGGTGGCTGCAGGAAATTTACATACCTGGCAGTCTGACTGGAGGTGGTCAAACCCAGACAATAAACACATGTGGTGTGTGGGTCAGCTTTGGCAAAGACTTCCCACAAACATCACAGTGTTGAAACCCAGTGGGCCGGTTTTCTTTTGGGTTCTCAGACATAATGCCAGCCTAACCAAAACTGCCCTTTTAACGGCAGTGCCAGGCAAGACACCCTTATCGGTTCCCAATCGTGTATTGGTATTGGAAAAACGAATAAACCGCTTTTTTAGAACCGATAAGAACCGGAACCGCACTCTAAAATAGTAACTTTTAGTTTTAAATGAGTTTTAACTCACTGATCGTTCAAAACCGAACCGATAACTTACAAGTTCCACACAGACAAAACCTTCATTTACTTACGGTTACCACAGATAGAGCTTGAACCGAACGGTTTTATGGTTAAAATAAAACTATTCTCGGTTAAATCCAACCGATTAAACACTTTTTAAACCGAGAAATGAACCGAGCAGAAGGAGAAATCTCCGGAGCGACTGTTCACTGAGGCGGAGTAAAGAATCTGACAGTTCAAGTTTGAAATGACACAGATAGAGCTGCTCTCGTGCCAAAATTCTATTTTGGAATGGTTTTAACCATTTCACTCCGGGGCAGTTCTAGAGCTGGATCAAACTGCTAATGTCTATAATATAGCAAGACGTCATGTTGTTTGAAAACTCAAATAAATAAATAAATTAAGAGAAAAGAAAAGATACAGATGATAGGATAACAAGCAGGTTGTACATTAGGGGTAGGAGCAGAAAGGGGTAAAATTAACTTATAATTTCTTATTAACACTTGTACTGCTTGTAGAGCAGGTAGTCAGTGGAAAGACTATTCTATACATAAGGAAACCTGCATCGGCACGAGACCTTGCCAGATTGAGTTCTGCACTGGGGAATGTTTAACCTATGCCCTTGATTAAACAATAAAAGATAGCACGGATTACAGACAGATAGCTTACTTGTTCAGTGCCTTTCCCATGCTCAAGGCACTATGCAGAGCAAAAAGAAACACCTAAGAAAAAAACAGTAGTGACATAGTTTAGTTAATTGTATTGCTCCCTGATTTTCAGAAACGAAAAAACAACTTACTATCATCATACATAAAAAAAAAAAAAAAAAAATCAAAGCTTGCAGAAGAGAGAAAGGAAGAAGGCCTGTTACACTACAGTGTGACTAATCATAGAAACATAGACTTCGATGGCAGATAAGGACGGTTTGGCCCACCTAGTCTGCCCATTTCCCTACCTATTGAATAAGCTGCAGATCCTAGTTAACCAACAGCCTATTTCTTCCTACCCCCACAAGAATTGCCTTACGTCTGTCCCATGCATTCTTGAATTGCCCCATTGTTTTTGACCCCACAACCTCCTCAGGAAGGACGTTCAATGCGTCCACTACCCTCTCTGTGAAAAAAAAATACTTCCTTCTGCCAAGATATGGATTCACAGCGGGAAGGTCATGTCAGACGAATCTAATAGATTTCTTTGACTGGGTGACCAAAGTAGTAGACCAGGGAGGGGCTGTGGACATGGCCTACCTAGACTTTAGCAAGGCATCTGACACAGTCCCACACAAAAGATTAATAGTCAAATTAACCAGCCTTGGAGTGGGTCCCAGGGTGGTAGCCTGGGTAAAACATTGGCTGCACAACAGGACACAGAAGGTAATTGTAAATGGAGTCCACTGAAGAAAGAGAGGTTACTAGTGGGGTACCGCAGGGTTCAGTATTGGGTCCAGTCCTTTTTAATGTCTTCATCAGTGACATTGCAGAGGGACTGGAAGGAAAAGTATGCCTTTTTGCAGATGACACAAAGATCTGCAACAGGGTTGATACACAAGGAGGCGTGGAAAGGATGAAAAGGGACTTGGCAAGGTTGGAGGAATGGTCAGAAGTATGGCAGCTAGGATTCAATGCAAAGAAGTACAAAATAATGCACCTGGGAAACAAGAACCCAGGGGAAGAATACACAATGGGTGGGGAGGTAGTAACAACAACAAAAAAGGAAAGGGACCTAGGGGTAATCTTTGTGCTGCCTGCAAAGTGATATACCTTTCCTTTCAGTCCCTCTGCAATGTCACCTAAAGACATTAAAAAGGACCGGACCCGGTACTGAACCCTGCGGTACCCCACTAGTAACCCCCCTTTCTTCAGAGTGGACTCTGTTTACTATTACCTTCTGTGTCCTGTTGTCCAGTCAATGTTTTACACAGGCTACCACCCTGGGACCCACTCCCAGGCTGGCTAATTTGTTTATTTATTTTTTTTTTTTCATTTAATAGTTTTTACCTCCTTGCAGCCACAGTCCCTGCTTCCAATCCAACCACCGCTCCACTCCGCCGATGACCCCAAAGCTCACATGCCCAGCTGGCAGATGCAGCTACACCTACGAAAGGGGCCCCCCCATGGCCCCGCGCCCGGCAAGGAAACCAGTACCGGCACATGCCTCCAGGCATCGTCGGCTGGCAGAGCTGTGGCCATCAAGCTGCCGCGAACCATGCTGCCATATTTTCCTTTGTTCTTTCTCCCCAGGAACCCGACGCGGCAATGACGCTGCACATACATGCAGACGCCTGCCGTAGTCCCCTCAGTTACACCCTCTCTGCTTGCGGTACTTCCGGCGCCCCAGGGGTCGCTGCAGCATCGTGAAGTCCCCAGGACTGAGAGAGCTGCCCCAACACTCAATCTCAGTCCTCCCTGCTGACCCCCAACGAATCAACCTCGCCCCCGGGAACCCGGTCGCCGCGAAAAGTAGATGTGGCGTCCAGCGCCTCAACCCTCAGCACCACCGGGCCGGCTGCTAATTTGTTTATTAATCTTTTGTGTGGGACTGTGTCAAATGCCTTGCTAAAATCTAGGTAGGCCATGTCCACAGCCCCTCCCTGGTCTACTACTTTGGTCACCCAGTCAAAGAAATCGATTAGATTCATCTGACATGACCTTCCCGCTGTGAATCCATGCTGCCTTGGGTCCTGTGCCCCACTGGCCTCTAGGTACTCAACAATTCTTTCCTTCAGAAGTGATTCCATCATTTTCACTATCACTGAGGTCAAACTGACTGGTCTGTAGTTTCCTGCCGCTGTCTTGCTCCCACATTTGTGAAGATCTGCCCTCCTCCATGCCATCCTCCCAAGATTTGTTAAAAAGGCTAGTCAGTGGCGTCACTAGTTCTCCCCTTAATTCTTTCAGAATTCTGGGGTGAATCAAGTCAGACCCCACTGCTTTGTCCACCTTCAGTTTTAGGAGTTATTTCAGAAATAACCCTTTCTTCTGTGAAAGGACTGGGATCGACCACCCTATCCAGAGTGCTTCTATTAATTGGATTAGGTACCTCCCCTTCCCCTTCTTTTATGAATACTGGGAAGTATTCGTTCGGCATCCCTGCTTTTTCACTGTCCCTCTCTGCCCACCCACTGTCCCGTTTATTCAGCCTCACTATCCCTCCCTTTGTCTTTCTACGCCCCTGATCAAAAGGAAAGATGCTGCCTGTTCTGGCTGTAAACTTCTGCCCTCCTTAATGAGCGTTCTTTGGATCCAATGGCATACCAAACATTGATTTTGACTATCCACACCACACTATGATGGTTCTTATAAGCACTACAAACATTTTGCCTTTGGGAGCGTGCGGGATTCCATTCCAACAGTCTTTCCAAACAACAACATGGTTTATACAGCAAATGTAAGAGGAAGGAATTGGGTTTTATGCCATTCTTTTCATACATACTTGTGTATCCCGAGGTGCTTTATAAGTCACAAGCAGCTGCATCAGCCAGTAGGTGAGCACAAAGAGGTGATGTGAGACTGAAAGTTCAGGAAGGTTAAAAAGGGAACATAACTCCATCCTCCTGCTGAGACCAGCTGACCCTGATGTATGTATTTATTTAGCTTTTGTTGACTGGGTAAGTGCACTAGACAAATTCTGCCTATTTTCAGGCACGACCCGGAGGAGAGGGATACAGATGAATGCCAACTGACCTTGAACCAGACTAAGCTGTTGGTGGTATTTTTAGTGAATGAGGGGAAATTTGGCCAGGACACCGGGAAATTCCCCTACTCATTTCGAGATGTGCCATGGGATCTTTAACATCCACCTGAACAGGCAGATGGGTCCTTGGTTTACTGTCTCATCCTAAAGATGGAAAATTGCTCGATTACAACTGATGGAGCTCATTTTGATACAAAGTTTATTTGACTGGGCCTGAAAGCCCTGCATACCACCCTTATAAGAAAAGTCTCCTTCCACCACTTCCCCCAGCAGCTGTTGTCTGTGATGCAATCAGCCATGGGGGACTTCCACTGACTGGGCTACTGCAGCTGTCTAAGTAGCTCACCTGGCCAGTACTATGCTTCCTTCCAGTGCAAAGTGTTCAGTTCAGTTGCTTAGGGAGGTTTAGTAAAGAAAAGTTGCAGTGCTTTCTGTAACTGAATATCTTCTCCATAGAGTACCACTATTGGGTCTAAGCTAGAGATGCTAGGATCCAGAAGAAGCAAATCTTTTCAGTCAGAGGCCTGTACTAGCATGGGCACATGCTTGATAAGGTGTGGTGCTGTGTGTCTGCCAATAAATGCTGCTGATGCCCTAGCCTGCTATAGTTCTGTTAGCAAGAAGAGTGAAAAATGGGGGCGTAGCCAAGCCGGCAAGTGGAATGGATGCTTGAACCTTTAACAGTGCACCCATCTGACGAAAACTGCGGCCATCCTCCTGCCCTCCGCAATATTTTTGTTTAAAATCATTAACACAGAGTCCCTCTATGGCATCTTTATCGAAATCCTCAAAAAAACAAACGCAGCTCCCATTTAAATCGGCGGGGGAACAGCAGTCACAGTTGGGCCTGGAGCCTCCTGTAACCCGAGCTGCGCATAAGATGGCATCTGACACAGTGATGGGTGAATTGAGCCTGGATTCTACTGCTACCACTCAGACGACAGCTAATTTAGAATCACTGCTTAATAAATTAAAAAACGATCTTACGTCACAAATGCAGTCAGGGTTTTCCAATATCAATGCCCAGCTAATACATCTGCAACTCACTGTAAATGGCCTAAATGAACAGCTAGAAATCCATGCAGAAAGACTCACCGAGCTGGAATCTTGGGTGAGCCAGCGGGAGGATGCGTCTAACAAAGCTGATCCATTATTGCAACAGGCACTTAAAGATACTGAAGTGCTCAAAGCGACCTTGGACAATCATGAAAATCGGGAGCATAGATAGAACACCTGGGTCGTCGGCCTGCTGAAGGGCTAGAAGAGAGAGACTGTGCTGCATTTATGAAGAATTGGCTGGAAAAGAATTTGCTACTTCCAGAGGATTTGACCCTGGAAATTCAACAGGTCCACCACTCTCCTGGTAAACATCCTGGCCCCAGTGAACGGACTGGCATCTCTTCATTAAATTTTTGAGATACCAGGACCGTCAGAAGGTTTTGGCAGGCGAGGAAAACTGACTCAATTACAGTTGACGAAACAGAGTCAGCATTTTTCCGGACTTCTCCTGGCGTCTCCAACAGGAATAAAGGGCTTTCCACGAGGTGAAACAAAAGCTACATACCTTGAAATATTCTTCATCTCTGGTTTACCCGGTACGACTGTTGACTAGGCTGCCAGATAAGAGCATCAAGGCATTTACTGATACTAAGGCATCCCTACACTACATCCGTTCAGAGCTGGAGCCCAGAGGACCTTTGGTTGCTAAGCAGCAGCGCCCCATTGCCTCTTGAGATGCAGAATCCGCAGGTACTGTTTAATCATCTAACAGGGGGTTTTGGGGGGGGAGGCAGTGGCCCCAGCCCACAATGGAAGTACCCAGCCTTAATGGCAGGGCCGGGTTGGCCCTCCTCCCCTCTGTTTGTTCCCCCATGCCAGCCTTCTTTCTTTCATCCTGTGGTGGAAATATTCTTCGCGAAGAGATCTAAGACTGCTACCACTTTTAAACTGTGTTGAGTGACAGTTCTGTGTCCTTGCAGAACCCTGGATGTGTCGGTCCTTGCTGAACTCTCTACTTGGGAGCACTTAACAGGTGGCTGTGGGGACTCTATGAACAAAATTGTGATTCTGAACTGGAGTGGTTCTGTTGGTGGCCGCTTTCTCTAGCATTCAGCCATGATTCCTTGAATTTAGACTGTGACCAATGTTCGACCGTCTGTTTAGGTCAAGAACTGGAAGTGTTGGCAGGGAAATATTATGGGAGGGAGATGGATGTGTTAATGGGGAAGTTTCATATCACCTTAATAAGCGGGTTGATGGTGTTTAGATCTTTGATCGAATATGAGGCAGGGATCATAAGTCTGTTGTGGCATTTGGCATCAGTCCAATATGTAATTACCTACTACAAGAGCCCTCTCGAAGTAAGATCAAAGTTTTTGGGTATTGTGAGGGGAAGGAGGCTGCAAGAGTAACGTGATTACTTTAATATAGAAGGAAATGTTATGAATCTCGGGGGTGGGAACTGGTGGGAGGAAAAGCAATTTTCTGGTGAGCTGTGCACTGGGGATGCCGTAATTGCATCCCTTGGTTAGACCACTTGATGCTTAAAACTGTGCGTGCATGAGGGCCGGATAGAAGCCCCAACACGGACACGAATCAGTGTGACCTGGGGGTTCCCACTGCCCTAGTTTCTGCGGCCTCTGGGGTGGTTAGTCCTTATGACCCCTCCTTTTGATAGAGCTGGTGCAGTTTGCATACAGCACTCAGTAAGGGGGCACGGCTTCCTGCTCCAATTATAGTTAGATATAAGGATACATTTGGAGGGTTATACCACCTTGACTGATGGGTCACTGTAAACATAACTGGTGTGATCACTAAAGGTATAGTTTCAGAGTCAGATGGGGTCACTGCATGGCCCTTCCACACACAGGAATGAGTTATTTTTTTCTTTCCTTGGTATAAGGAGGGGGGAAGGAAGGGATATATACAGGTTACTCAACTGTAACAGGAGTTCTAGGAGTGGTATATGTTGTTCATCCACACTGTCTGGCAGGTTCCTTGCCGCTTTAAATCTTGCCGGAAGGTCTTCAAGCTGGCTCCTCCCACCAACCCGGGTGGTAAAACTCTCGGCTCCGCCCCATGACGCCAAATCTAGCCCGCTGGAAGCCAGGTTGTGCATCGAAGCCAGGGAGGCCGGGTGGGTCATGTGGATGAACAACATATACCATTCCTAGAGCTCCTGTTACAGGTGAGTAACCTGTATATCTAGGGACACGGATATGTTGTTCATCCACACTGTCTGGCAGACTCCTAGCAGTTCTCTGGGAGGAGGGAGGCAAGGCACACACCCCCCTACATAGGAAATAAAGACTGGAGAACCGTGGCCCCAAAACCAGCATCCCAGCGTGACTCAAGGTCGATGTGCTAGTGGGTGATGAAGGTGTGTGCTGACTTCCAGGTAGCAGCCCTGCAGATCTTCTGGATAGGGACGTCCCTGGAAGCAGCCACCGATGCAGTGGTATGGCGGGTAGAATGAGCTCTTATCCCTCTGGGAGGCTCCATGCCCGCCAACCTATAGCAGAGATCTACTGTATGCAGGAGGTGACCCACCTGCCTATCGTCTGCTTGGCTGCAGGTCTGCCAGGTGCGGCTTCAGTGTAGGTGACAAACAGCTGGCGAACCTCTCCCCGAACTTCAGCTGTCCGCTCCTTATAGTAAGCGAGCGCTCTTCTAGGGTCCAAAGTATGGAGCCTATATTTGGCCTCCGAGGTGTGACTGGGGTAGAACACCGGCAGAGTCAACACCTGGTTAAGGTGAAACTCTGACACCACCTTCAGAAGGAATTTCGGTTGGGGGCGCAGGAAAACCTTGTCCCTGTGGAAGACCAGATAAGGAGACTCGATGGAAAGCGCCTGGAGCTCTCCCATCCTTCTGGCTGACGTGATAGCCACCAAGAAGGCGATCTTCCACGACAGGTGAGAGATGTCACACCTGTGCATCGGTTCGAATGGCTTGCCCATGAGCTTAGCCAATATCAGCAGTAGATCCCACGGAGGTGGAGGTTTTCGCACCAGAGGGGATATGTGATCAAGGCCTTTGAAAAAGCACCCGACCACCTTCTTCTGCGCCACCGACTGCTTCCCGGCCCACGCCCAGTAAGCAGAGATGGCTGCCAGGTGCACCTTAAGGGTCGTCGACCGAAGCCCTTGCTGAGAAAGGGACCGCGGGTAGTCCAGAATGCTTGCCAAGGAACAGGAGGAAGGGTCCAGGCCCTTGCCCTGACACCAAATGGAGAATCTCTTCCATTTGAAGGCATAGCATTTTCTGGTCGACTCCTTACAGGATGCCTCAGCAACGTTGAGGACCTCGTTGGAAAGACCCAAGGCCTGGAACTCTAGCCGCTCAGAAACCAGGCCATCAAGTGCAGGGATTGAATGTCTGGATGGAATACCTTCCCCTGATTGACTGAGATCAGGTCCGGGCGGGCTGGAAGCCACCTCGGGAGCTGAGACTGAGGAGATCTGGATACCAGAACTGGCGGGGTCAGCCTGGGGCTACCAGAATCACCTGCGCCTTGTCCCTCCTCACCTTGAGAAGCACTTTGTGGATCAAGGGAAATGGAGGAAAGGCGTAGAATAGGCACGGGGTCCACGGCCTCGAGAAGGCATCCCCCTGCAGCGAGCCCTGCTGAGGGGGGCAGGCATGAAACAGTCTCAGCTTCGCATTCTCCCTGGAGGCAAACAGGTCCCCCTGAGGCATGCCCCAGTGGGAGAACAGATCTTGTACTACTACCTCCGGCAGGAGAGACCACTCGTGGGACGCAGCCCCTATCCGGCTTAGGGCATCGGCCAGAGTGTTGGAGGCTCCTGCCACATGGATGGCAAGGAGATCCGCCTCCAGGCTGCGCATGAGTGACCAAATGCGGAGAGCTTCCCTGCACAGAGGCATGGAGCGCGCCCCGCCCTGGCGGTTTAGGTAGCACATGGTCGTGGTATTGTCTGTCTGGACCTGAACCACTTGACCCCAAAGAAACAGAGCGAAGGTGGTGAGGGCTAGAGAACCGCTCGAAGCTCCAGCAGGTTGATGGGGCATCAGGACTCCCGAGGGGACCAGAGGCCATGCGCTCTGTGCTCCCCCAGATGGGCACCCCAACCCATCAGAGAGGCATCGGTCGATAGAGAGACCGTCGGCTCGGGGCAGACAAACGGGATGCCCTCCTGCAGATATGCTGGAACGGTCCACCACTGGAGAGTGTTCCACATCCCCTGGGTCACTGTCACTAGCTGATCCAGAGGATCGAAGTGCTGTGACCATTGGCTGGCCAGTCCCCACTGAAGGGGATGCATGTACCAACGGGCCCAACGGACCACGCTGGTGCAGGCCACCATGAGGCCCAGGAGCCGCAGGAAGTCCCAGAAGGGCGCAATTGCCCAACCTGAAATGATTGGGCAAAGAAGGAAAGAACCTCGGACCTGTCCGCTGGGAGCCGTGCTCTGGCTTGTAGAGAGTCGAGCTCTGCCCCGATGGATTGTATCACCTGCTTTGGCACGAGTTCCAACTTGGCCTCGTTGATGAGGAGGCCAACCTGAGAGCAAACGTGGAGGGCCAGATCTCTGGACCGCTCCACCTCCATTCTGGAGGAGGCTGCAATCAGTCAGTCGTCCAGGTAGGGGTACACCCGGAGCCTTCGGCGCCGCAGGAATGCTGTCACCACTGCCATGCATTTGGTGAAGACCCTGGGAGCTAGGGAAAGGCCAAAGGGCATGGCCTGGAACTCATAGAGGGATCCCTCTGCCCTGAAGCGGAGGAATCTTTGGTGGGATGGACGGATTGGGACATGAAAGAACGTGTCCTGGAGGTCCAGAGAACAGAACCACACGCCTCGTTCCAAGGATGGGATTATCTGAGCAGAGTGACCATCCTGAAGGTCCAAGACGTTAGGAACCTGTTCAGGTCAGGCAGGTCTAGAATGGGGCGCCAGCCCCCCGTCCGTTTTGGGACTAGGAAGTACCTGGACACAAACCTCGGGTCTGGTGGAGGATCCGCCACCTTCCTGATCACTTCTTTTTCGAGGAGAAGGGCGATATCGGCTCAGCGAGCCGACAGAGAGGCTGAGAACCCGTAGACCCCCAAGGGGCGACGGCTTGGAAGGGCAGGGCCTGCTCAAACTCCAGGGGCAGGCCCTTTCCTACCACATCCAACACCCAGCGGTCCGTGGTGATAGCGGACCAGGCGGAAAGGAAGTGGTGGAGCCGTCCCCCACGGGGACCCAGGGAGGAGTGAAGAGGCTGGGGCCAACACCCCTCAACCAGTCACTGGGCAGGCTTGGAGGAGGGACCTCCTGGGCCTTTACCTCACTGCTTCCTGTTAGAGGAAGCCGCAGGCTTGGCTTTGGGGTGCCAAGCGCGAGCCTGCTGGCCCTGATGCTGGTGGGCCGGACGTGCCGCAGGTGCAGAAGGGCAAAAGGACTTATGTTGTTGGCGACGGCCCTTGTCCTTCTGGGCGGAGGGGACCGAGTCCAGAGTGGCATTGGACTTTTTGATCGGCTGGAGGTGACCTTCCACTCCAGGGCTGAAGAGGTCAGTCCCCAGGAAGGGGACAGCCGCCAGTTTATGCTGGGTATCCGCCATAAAGGTGGATATCCTCAGCCATGCTCTGTGGCGCATGGCCACTGCAGCCGCAACTGATCTGGCACAGGAGTCTCCAATGTCCAGAGCCGTTTGGAACTGCTGTTTTGCCACCGCCCTTCCCTGGTCCCGTACCTGCTTGACCGTGGTCTGCAGGTCGGCCGGGAGATGAGGGATCACCTCATCCAGGGAGCCCATGAGGGCGTGGGAGAAGTGTGCCATCAGGACGGCTGAGCTGGCCTGGCGGAGGCCAAGGGAGGACGCAGCATACACCTTGCGCCCGGCATAGTCCAGCTTTTTGGACTCCTTGTCGGGGGGCTTATCCACATCCCCAGCATTCCCGGAACGCCGGAAAATGCTATCGGTGACCAACCCCTCGTCGGAGGGGTGTTCTGAAAAAATGGACAAAGAGCCGGTGGGGACCACATACTTCCTGGCCATCCTGGCCAAAGGCACAGGACAGGAAGCCAGCCACTGCCAAAGCTCCAAGGCTGGGCCAACAATGGCCTCAGCCAGCGGAAAGGCCTCCGTGGGCAAATCCCCTCAGTCCAGTATCTCCGTCAGGGAATACTTGGCCCGCTTGGATACGGGCTCGAGCTGCATCCCAGTGGACTCCGAGATGAGCCAAAGCAGACCCATAAGAAAAAAATTACCTTAGTAATGTTTCTTCTAATGGAGTCTTGCTGTATTCTGACATATGTATTCTGACATATGCAGTGATCTCCAACCCTTGAACTGCCCCGGAGAACAAAGAGTTAACTTTTCATGCAGGGCATGGAATGCTGAGCTCGAGCTCAGTTGAAGCCTCTGTCTGCTGTTGTTTGAACTCAAACCGTCAGATCTTTTCGAGCTATACTCACTGGGCGTTCTGTGTGGAAACTGTAAACTCACACTAGCCAACTGGCAACTAAATTTAATAAAACAAAAGGGTTTTTGGTTTCAAAGCAAAGACTCAAGTCAGGAAACCCAAAAAAACAAAACACAACACACACCCAAAAACAAGGAGGGTGAGGAAAAAGGGGGCACCTCTAGGTGCCAACACTGCTCCTGACCAACCACATCCCAAAAACCAAGTTCTGAGAGGGGAGGCGGGGGGGAGGTCAGAATACAGCAAGACTCCATTAGAAGAAACAACATTACTAAGGTGAGTAATTTTTTCTTCAAACAACATGAAGTCTTACTGTATTCTGACATATGCAGACTACCAAGCAGTACCTCCAAGGAGGAGGGACAGAACCTACTTTGGGAATAGGCTCTGAAGCACTGCTGTGCTAAATCGAGCATCACTCCTAGCCTGGATATCCAGAGAGTAATGCTAGGTGAATGTATGAAGTGTTTTCCAGGTGGCTGCTTGACAGATTTCTAAGATAGGAATATCCCTGGCAGCAGCCAGGGAAGCAGCTGTACCTCTAGTAGAGTGAGCCCTCAGGCCTGAGGGTGGAGTTCTACCCAATTTTTCATAGCAAAATTGTATAAAAGAGACAATCCACCTGGCAATGGATCTTTTAGTGGCAGGTTTGCCCTTTCCAACCTCTCCATAAGTGAGGAACAACTGGAGGGACTCAAACCTGTGACCTTTGGTGCGCTCTATGTAGTAGCTGAGGGCCCTCTTAACATCCAAGCTGTGCAGCCTCCTCTCTCCAGAGGAGGAGTGGTCATGGAAGAAAACAGGGAGAGACAGACTGATTAAGGTGGAAATCTGAAACCACCTTAGGCAAAAACTTCCTGTTAGTTCTTAGGACCACTGTATCTCTATGGAAAGAGATGAAATCAGGCTCAACTGACAGGGCTTGCAATTCACTGATGTGCCTGGCAGAGGTAATGGCTACCAAATACACAGTTTTCCAAGTCAAGTACTTAAGCTCTGCAGAGGACAAAGGCTCAAAGGGTGGTTGCATAAGCTGAGCAATGCAAACATTAAGGTCCCAAGCAGGAAGCAGGGTCCCTGAAGGGGGGATTGGTGTGCAACAATCCCTATAAGAATTTGCAAAATACAGGATGGGCTGAAAGAGAAGAGGGCTTGCATACTGACAGAAAAGCAGAAACAGCTGCCAAATAGTACATTTGGCAGCTGTTTCTGCTTTCCTGTCAGTGTAGCTGGTCTGAGTCCCAAGCCATTGAGATGAACCGTATAGTCCAGGACTGTAGGCAACCCAGCAGATTCTGGAGAAATATGCTTACCAGAGCACCAAATAGTGAACCTTTTCCATTTGGAGTTATAAGTCTTTCTGGTGGAAGGCTTTCGAGAAGCCTTTAGTATATCCAGAACACCTTGAGAGAGGTGCAGATCAGCAAACTCTAACTCTTCAAGAGCCAGGCCTTGAGATTGAGAGATTTGAGATTCGGATACCAAACCCTTCCCTGAGAGGATGTCAACAGGTTGTAATTCCTGGGAAGAGACAGGGGAAGATGGACTGCTAAGGACAGCAACAGTGGGTACCAGGGCTGTCTGGCCCAGTCTGGAGCGGTCAGAATCACTTTGCAGGGTTGAGATCTGATCTTGACTAGCACCTTGAACAGGAGAGGGAAGCGGGGAAAGCATACAGGAACTTCCCTTCCCAATTGAGAACCAGAGCATCCAGGGGGACTGAGCCCAATACTGGGGGTCTGCAGCAAAAGAGAGGAAGTTGGTGATTGTCTGGGGCTGCAAAAAGATCTATCTGTGGAGCGCCCCATCTGGAGAAAATCACCTTCAAAATTAGGGGATCTAGGGACCATTCGTGTTGGCCCTGAGATATCCTGCTGAGAGCATCTGCTAGGACGTTGTCCTTCCCTGAGAGGTGAACTGCTGTAAGAGAAGTTTGCAGGGAATAGGCCAGAGACCACAACTTCATTGCTTCTGTGCATAAGGCCGTAGACCGAGTGCCCCCTTGCTTGTTGATGTACCACATTGTGGTGGTATTGTTTGTTCTGATCTGGACTACTTTGTTGTGAACAGACTTGGAAAAAGCTTGTAGTGCCAGAAACACTGCTCTGAGTTCCAAGAGATTGATGTGAAGCAGAGATTCTTGAGGTGACCGCAGCCCTTGGGTGGTGAGATCCCCCAAGTGGGCTCCGCAGTCCAAGAGGGAGGCGTCTGTATTGAGGATTAGAGAATGAAACTGAGTGACAAAAGGAACTCCCTGCCATAAATTGTCCTGATCCTGCCACCATTGCAAAGCCTGGATCAGGGTACGAGTCACTGGGACTAGTTTGGTAAGGGAATCCTTTCTCTGGGACCAGAAGGCTCTCAAGTGGAACTGAATGTCCCTCATCTGAAATCTTGCGCCCTGGACCACTGCTGTAGAGGCTGCTATGTGGCCCAAAAGCTGCAAGAAGTGCCTTGCTGGTCGAGACACCTGAAGGGTGAAAGAAGAGGCCAGTTCTATTAGTGTCCTTGCCCTGTCCAGGGGAAGGAAGGTCTTTGCTTTTACTGTATCCAGCTCCGCCCCTATAAAGGTGAGGAGCTGCACTGGCTCTAGAACTGACTTTGGAAGGTTTAGGAGGAATCCCTAAGGAAGTGAGCAGTTGCTGAGTTATCTGAAGATGTGACTTGACTTGGTCTGGAGACTGACCCACTATGAGCCAGTAGTCCAGGTATGGAAAGATGGAGATCTTTTTTCTCCTTAGGAAAGCAACCACTACTGCCAGGCACTTTGTGAACACCCTTGGGGCTGATGTTAGACCAAAGGGCATTGCTCTGAATTGATTGTGGCCTGAGGACAACTCGAACCTGACATACTTTCTGTGGGAGCACCTGATGGGAATGTGAAAATAGGCATCTTTGAGGTCCAGGGAGGCTAGCCAGTCCCCTAGCCTTAGAGAGGGCAGAATTTTTCCCAGAGTCACCATTTTGAACTTTGGCTTTAAAAGGTGCTTGTTTAGATATCTCAGATCCAGGATGGGCCGCCATTCTCCTGTCTTTTTGGGGGTTAGGAAGCACCTGGAGTACAATCCTTTTGCCCCTGTGTAGGGTAGGAACCCTTTCTATGGCTCTGACAGCCAAGAGGGAAGAAACCTCTGCCTCTAGGGCAAGGGCCTCTGAAGGATTTGCAGGTGGAAAGGATCTGGTTCTCATCTTGGGAAATTTTTTGAAGCTGAGAACCAGTCCCTGGCTTACTACTTCCAGGACCCACTTGTCTGATGTTAAAGACTTCCAGTCCTGGACAAAGTAAGCCAGTCTGCCCCTACAGGTAGTGGAGAACCGCCCGGCAGACCCATCAGGATGTCTGCTTGGCAGGGGCTTTAGGCTGAGGGTGGAAGCAGGCCTGCTCATACCCCGCCTGCCTCTCCCTCTAAAGAACCCCCTCTGAGCAAAAGCAGAAGAGGAGGCCTGGGCTTGGTAAAAAGGCCTATGAAAGGGCCTGCCCCCTGCCCCTGGAATGCTGCCTCTGAGGAGTGGCTTGCTTTCTTTGGCCTGAGCACTCCTGTAGGTGGTCCTGTACTCATCCATCTTCTTCATGTAGTTCTCTGCCTGCTTCCCAAACAGAGAATTACCAATGACAGGAAAATCCATAGCCTAAGCCTGGGTATCCTGCGATAGGCTAGTACATCTGAGCCAAGCCATCCTCCGAAGGGCCACAGATGTAGCCATGACTCTACATGAAACATCATTGGAGTCCACAGCAGCATGAAATTGCACCTTGGATGCCTCAATCCCATCCACAGCCACCCGCTCCCGCTCCTTGGCAAGCTGGTCAGGGGTCTGTTTAGCTAAAGTCATCGCAGTGTCCCACCTGGACTTCTGGTATCTAGCTGTGTAGGCCATATAGTTAGCCTGCCTGAGTCCCAAAGATGCTGCCATGTACTGTTTCTTTGCCATGGCATCAATCCTCCTGGAGTCCTTATCTGGGGGGTGTGAAGCCAAGGGAATATTTGCCTTATCACAGGCAGCAGCCTGCACTACCCCAACATGGCTGCATTGCTGGGAAAGGAACTCCGTGTCTGAGCCTGAGCAGTATACCTCTTGTCCATTCTTCTGTCCACAGGAGGTATGGAATTAGAGTTTAGAATTTTAAATGTCTGTTTCCCAAAAGACTTATGGAGGAATAGACAATCTCCTAGACTCTGGGATGTCCATCATCTCAACAAAATCAGGCTCCTCCTGATCCTCTACTGCTTCTTCCATAGGAAGCTAGAGGGTTTCAGCCACTTTTTTGTAAAACATAAAGTGGGAAGGGGACTCAGAAAGCCTAGGAGGAGAAACACCTGAAGGTCTGTCTGGGGAGATGTCCGGGTCAATAGGCACATCCAGACTTTCATAATCACCATCATCATCATTATCTTCATACTCTCCCTCCTCCTCCTCCTCCGGTTCATAAAATTCTTCTAAAGTATAATCCGGAACCAGGGGAACCGACCGAACTGAGCCCCTGACCGATGGTGCGGTTCGCCGGAACCGGGTTAACGACTGAACTATCCTTATCGCTCTGGCTATTCTCATCAGCGGTCGGAGAAAGAACTTGTGGATCCGAACGGATGATTTATCCCTTCTTTTCTTTTAACGGAACCGACTCCTCAGAATCGGTTCTCCTTTGCCCAAGAATTGCCCTGGTCAGAGGGCACTCCTTCTGGTTCGGTCGAACCGAACCGGGCTGGCCATCCGGGTCAGCGGAATTCTCAGCCTCCCTTTCCCTCAGTCTACCTACTCTCTTATCCAGGGTAGCTTTGGGAAAACTTTTACAAATTTGGCAGTCTGAATTGAGGTGGTCAAACCCCAGACAATAAACACAGGTGGTGTGGGGATCAGCCTTAGCAAAGGCTTCCCCACACACACTACAGTGTTGAAACCCAGTGGGCCTGTTTTTTTTTTCTTGGGTTTCTCAGACATGGCCAATCCTCACCAAAACTTACCCTTTTTCCGGCAATCCGCCAGGCAAGACACCCCTATCGGCTCCTGACCGTGTTACGGGTCTTGGAAAAAACCGTAATGAAATCTGTTTTTTTTAGAATTGATACAGACCGGTTACCACACACTAATAAAACAGAAGTTTTTTACACAAACCTGATTGGTTCAAACCAAACCGATCCAATGTTTACAAGTTCCACACAGAAACAAATATAGAAAAACCTAGGTAGTACTCACGGTACCACAGACAGAGACTTAAACCGACAGGTTAGAAACAGAAATTCAGTTGAAACCGAGCAAAAAAAACGACACTTTAACCAACTTTTTTGAACCGAGCGAAGGAGAAATCTCTGGAGCGACTATTCAGTGAGGCGGAGCAAAGAATCTGATGGTTGCAGTTCAAACAACAGCAGACAGAGGCTTCAACCGAGCTCGAGCTCAGCATTCCATGCCCTGCATGGAAAGTTAACTCTTTGTTCTCCAGGGCAGTTCAAGGGTTGGAGATCACTGCATATGTCAGAATACAGCAAGACTTCATGTTGTTTGAAAGGACGATGGGCTCTCGTCCATCGACTGGCCCCCAAAGGACTCCAGGTCAATGGGCCTGGAGAACAGGGAGGAGTCATCGTCGGACTCCGAGGAGTCTGCAAACAGCTGCCTGGGGCCTCAGCCACCCTCCACCTGCCGAGGACGGTCGGGAGTGAGGGTGACCGACAACCTGTGGGGCAGATCCTAACCCGACCGAGAGTCCTTGGTCGGCGTCTCCGATTTTGGTTGTGGAGACGGAGGTTCCACCACAATCGATGGAGCAGCTGGTTTTGGCCGAACAACTGGCCCAGGCCTGGGCACCTTGACTACAGCGAGGGGTTGTTTCGGCCATTCGGGTGACAGCCACTTGATGGCCGGGGAAGGCGACGGTGTCGACTTGTTCCCGGACAGAAGTAACTGCTGCCACATTAGGCCCTCGTAGTGTGACACAATTTGCACCAAAGCCTCTCCTCTTCTGAGGAGGAAGACGAGGATGAGCGGCGGCGCTGCTTACTTCGGTGCCAAGACCGAGACCGCCGATGTCGGCGGGATCGGCTGGACCGAGACGAGGTCCGAAACCGAGACCCTCGGTGTTTCCGAGGACGGGTCTGGGAAGGAGAGGGAGACACCCGTTCTTCCCTCGGCTCGGAAGCCTTGACCGGGGACTCCGGCACAGGAGGCGCAGGCAAGTCCTCGGTCTCCACCGGGGGAACCGGTGAAAAAGGGTTGTCGGCTTCACCAGTCGACAGCCCGTCCGACGAGTCGAAAAATCTCGATCGCGTCCGACGGGTGTCTTGGCCGGCTGACCTGACGGGGACACCGTGAAGCCAGCGGCCTTAGCCGCAACCTTGACCGAAGCCGAGTGTTGACTGTCCAGGGAAGGGGACCTCTCCCGCTCCCACGAACGCCAACGGTGGGACTTACCTTTTGAGTCCTCCTTTTTGGACCGAGAAGAATGTCCCAATGGCCCCTCTCCCTTTGTGGAAAGGGACTGGCAAAGCACCTTAAAGGAAACTGTGTTGGAGGATCCCAAAGAGAGCGGGATAAATGCCGCAACCGAGGAAGAAGAAGATGCGGCTTGGGCCGCCTCCTCCTCGAGGGCGATCATCTGCTCGAGCTGCTCAGCCGAGCCAACATACGGACACCGCCCAATAGGCCTCCTTGGCTTCACGGCGGTGGCGCTTCTCTAGCACCTGCTGTAACTGGGCAGTGTGTCTTCCAGGATGGCCAAACAACGGGCATAACTCGCAGGCCTGCGGGTGATGGTCTAGGCCAAGGCAGTAGACGCACGTGGAGTGCGGATCCGTCCTGGACATTTTCTGCCCACATGGGCACCGCCGAAAACCGGGAGTCTATTTGTCCATTGCAGCCACGAGGGAGTTATTTGACTGAAGTCTTGAAAACTTAAGAATGAGTTTCGGGCGAACCGAAGAATTAGGATCCAGTCTATATGCAGAGCGTTGAGGAGGGAACCTGAGCTTCCAAGCGGTAAGGAAGATCTGGCGTCATGGGGCGGAGCTGAGAGTTTTACCACCTGGGTGGGTAAGAGGAGCCAGCTTGAAGACCTTCCAGCAAGATTTAAAGCGGCAAGGAACCTGCCAGACAGTGTGGATGAAAAACATATCCATGTCCCTAGAAAGAAATGCCCCCCCCCAAAGTTTTGTTGTTACTTCCTAGATGGGGCATTTGGGTGGGGGGGGGATTAAATTGTTTGGGACTTTGTCTGTTGGGGAACAGATCTTGGGTGGGGCATGGGTTTTGATTATTGTTCTATTGTTCACTTGTTTTAATCCACGACAACTTATTTCCTTACTCGAAGGTTGGAGTACACCAAACGAAGGGACAAGGTTATTGTTTAACAATGGCAAATATGGGAGGTCTTAGATTAATGTCTTGGAATGTTAACAGTCTAAAGACTGAATTTAAGTGGAAGCAGGTGTTAGCCTTAGATAAAAAATTAAAAGGGGATATATTCGTAATCCAGGAGACCCACCAGATGAAAGCAGAAACCAATAGAATGGTAAGGACACGGAGAGGGACTATGGTGTCAGGGGGTTTATCTCTAGGGGCGGGGGCTGCGATCTGGTTCAGACTGGGGCTTAGATTCCAGATGTTATAAAAATTGGAGGACCCTCAGAGAAGGTATGTCCTGCCGGAGGCACAAGTGGAGGGAAAGAAAAAATGACTCACCTTAGTAATTGTGTTTCTTCTGATGGAGTCTTGCTGTATTCTGATATTATGCAGTTAGCCCCAGCACTTGAACTGCTCTGGAGAGGAATGAGTTAACTCTATGCCAGAGCATAGAACGTTGAGCTTGAGCTCGGTTCAAACCTCTCATCTGCTGCACTTTGAAGTGTAACCGTCAGATTCTTACGAGCTAATACTAACTAACTACACCTACTAAGTGGAATTGTAAACACTACTAGCCAAAAGGCAACCAAATAGTTTGGGTCCCCAAAAGACTCAAGTCGAGAACTACATAACAAAAACTAGGTAGTTAACAAAACATAACTATAAAAAACAATATACCATAACCCCCTCCCGCTCTCTACACAGGGAAGAGTGCCCAGTGCACCCCCTGAGGTGCAACACTGCATCTGCCAGCCCACTTCCCAAAAACCAGGTTCTGAGAAGGTAGGAAGGGAAGGAGGTCAGAATACAGCAAGAATCCATTAGAAGAAACACAATTACTAAGGTGAGTAATTTTTTTCTTCAAACAACATGAAGTCGTGCTGTATTCTGACATTATGCAGACTACCAAGCAGAACCGCCATGGAGGGGGTACCGAACCTATTTTGGGAATAGGCTCTGCAGTACTGCTGTACCAAACCTAGCAACACTCCTTGCCTGGATATCCAGAGAGTAATGCTTGGTGAATGCATGGACTGTTTTCCAGGTGGCTGCTTTACATATCATCTCTAGTAATGGTATATCTCTGGCAGCAGCCAGAGAAGCAGCTGTATCTGTAGTCGAATGAGCCCTCAGGCCTTGGGGTATTTTGCCTAGCGTTTCATAGCAGAATTGTATACAAGAGACAATCCACCTCACAACAGTTCTCTTAGTAGCAGGTTTACCCTTTCCCACTTCACCATAAGTGAGAAACAACTGAGGACAGTCAAACCTACGTGCCTTAGTAGGCTCAATGTAGTAGCTAAGTGCCCTCTTAACATCCCAAACTGTGTAATCTTCTCTCTCCTGAAGAAGAATGATCAGTGAAGACAACAGGGAGAGACACAGACTGATTCAGATGAAAATATTAAACCACTTTGGGTAAGAACCTTCTGTTGGTTCTAAGGACCACCTCGTCTCTATGGAATGAGATAAAATCAGACTCCACTGACAGAGCTTGTAATTCACTGATATGCCTGGCAGAGGTAACAGCTACCAGGAACACAGTTTTCCAAGTCAAGTACTTAAGTTCTGCTGAGGCCAAGGGCTCAAAGGGTGGTTGCATAAGCTGAGCAATGCAAACATTAAGATCCCAAACAGGAGTAGGATCCTTAAAAGGAGGATTGGCATGGAGCAATCCTGTAAAGAATTTACAGAAAACAGGATGAGATGCCAGTAAGGAAGCCTTCCCCCACTGACAGGAATGTAGAAACAGCTGACATATGTACTTTCAGGGAAGCTGGTCTGAGGCCTAAGCCCTTAAGATGAACCATATAATCCAGAACTGTAGCCAAGTCAGCAGAATCTGGGGATATGTGCTTATTGGAACACCAAATGCTGAATCTTTTCCATTTGGAGTTATAAGTTTTTGAATTTTGGCTTGACTAGGTATTGTTTAAGTATCTTAGATCTAGGATGGGCCGCCATTCCCCTGTCTTTTTTGGGGTAAAGAAGTATCTGGAATACAGACCTTTAACCCTGTGCTGAGTAGAAACTCTCTCTGTCGCTCTGAGAGCCAGCAGAGAGGAAACCTCTGCCTCTAGGGAAATGGTTTCGGAGATGTTTGCAGGTGGAAAAGACCTGACCCTCAGCTTTGGGAATTTGTCGAAGTTGAGGGCCAGTCCCTGACTTACTACCTACAGGATCCACTTGTCTGAGGTAACAGACTTCCAGGCCTGGAAGTAGTAAGCCAGTCTGCCTCCTACTGGAAAGGGGGAGTCAACTCGGGCTGACACATCAGGGTGTCTGCTTGGCAGGAGCCTTGGACTGAGAGAAGGATGCAGCCCTGCTCATCCCACTTCTGCCTCTCCCTCTGAAGAACCCCCTCTGAGGAAAAGGAGAGGAGGCCTGTGCCTGGTAGAAAGGCCTGTGAAAAGGCCTGCCCCTGCCCCTAGATTGCTGCTTTTGAGGAGTTGCCTGCCTTTCCTTGGCCTGTGCACTCCTGTATGTGGTTATGTACTTGTCCATTTTCTTCACATAATTCTCTGTCTGCTCCCTAAACAAAGAATTATCCACCACAGGGAAATTCATGGCCTTAGCCTGGGTGTCCTGTGAGAGGCTACTACATCCAAGCCAAGCCAATCTCCGAAGAAACACTGATGTAGCCATGACTCGTGATGATACATCATTAGAGTCTAAAGCAGCATGAAACTGGATCTTAGATGCCGCTACCCATCAGCAGCCACCTCCTCCAGCTCCTTGCTAGCTGGGGGGGAGCCTGTTTAGCCAGTTCCAGAACAGTACCCCATCTGGACTTCTGGTATCTGGCTGTGTAGGCCATGTAGTTAGCCTGCCTGAGTCCCAAGGAGGATGCCATGTACTATTTTTTAGCCATGGCATCCAACTTCCTAGAATCTTTATCTGGGGGGTGTGAAGCCAAGGGTATGTTAGTCTTATCACGGGCTGCAGCCTGCACAACCCCAACATGGCTGCACTGCTGGTACAAGAACTCCGTACCTGAGCCTGACAGCATGTACCTCTTGTCCATTCGTCTGTCCACAGGAGGTAAAGAATTTGGTGTTTTAAGCAGTCTTTGTGTCTGTTTCCCTAGGGATTTATGGAGGGGAATAGACAATCTTTTTGACTCTGGGATGTCCATAATTTCCACAAAGTCAGGCTCCTCTTGTTCCTCAGCAGCTTCAACCAGAGGGAGTTGGAGGGCCTCTGCCACTTTTTTGTAAAACAAATAGTGGGAAGGGGACTCAGAAAGCCTAGGAGGAGAAAAACTAGAAGGCCTGTCTGGGGAGATGTCCGGTTCTACTGGCTCATCCAGACCTTCACTGTCATCATCATCGTCGTCGTCATCATAGTCTTCATCCCCCTCCAGATCCGGTTCATAATACTCTTCTGGGGAATAATCCAGAACCGGAGGAACCAACCAAACAGAGCACCTACCGAGAGGTGCCGGATCAGTCGGAACCGGACGGAGCGATTCAACAATACTAATCATCCTGGCAATTTCTTCGGCGGGTGGACAATGCGGTTCTGGACCCGAACTGGCCAATTTCTCCTATCCATTTTCCTTAGCCAGAACCGACCCCTCAGGATCGGCTCTCCTTTTGCCTGAGGGAGTCTCGCCTTGGTCAGAGGGCATTCCCACAGGTTCGGTTGGAACCGAACCAGGATGGCCATCCGGGTCAGCGGACTTCTCAGCGTCCTTTTCCCTTAGCCTGCCCAATCTTTTATCCAGGGTGGCCTTAAGAAAATTTTTACATATCTGGCAGTCTGAATCAAGGTGGTCAAAACCCAGACAGTAAACACAAGTGGTGTGGGGATCAGCCTTAGCAAAGGCCTCCCCACACTCACTGCAGTGTTGAAACCCAGTGGGCCCGGTTTTTCTTTTGGGTTTCTCAGACGTAACCATCCTAACACTTACTCTTTAATCGGCAAAAGCCAGGCAAGACCCCCTTATTGGTTCCTAACTGTGTTGTGGGTATTGGAAAAAAACGTCAGAAATGTGTTTTTTTTTAAACTGATAAAGACCAGTACCTCACACTAAACAGTTAAAAAACAAAACTGAATTAATGTAAATCAGACAATCGGTTCAACTGAACCGACTGAAAAACCTTTTTTACAATTTCCACACACAGAATAACACTCAGTCCACTACCTAAGCACTTACTGTACTGCAGACAGGGATCTGAACTGAAGTAAAATAAGAAATAAGCAGTATAAAACCGATATTTTACTGTTACCGAACCGAAATTGATGGAGAGAACTCCGGAGCAACTGTTCAGTTAGGCGGAGTAAAGAATCTGATGGTTACACTTCAAAGTTCAGCAGACAGAGGTTTGAACCGAGCTCGAGCTCAACGTTCTATGCTCTGGCATAGAGTTAATTCTTTCCTCTCCGGAGCAGTTCAAGTGCTGGGGCTAACTGCATAATGTCAGAATACAGCAAGACTTCATGTTGTTTGAAAAAAATGATTACTGTCCTTGTATGGCCCCAGTTATGATTACCCGGAGTTCTTTCGTGGGTTAGCACTGAAATTAGCCCCTATGGAAAGAACCTGTACATGGGGGATGATTGCAATACGTTTTGGGACCCCACTGTGGATCACTCAGGAGTCTGCACCTGTCTGCCCCCAAACATGCCCTTGCGAAGGAGCGGGCCCTAACCAAGATATGGCGGCGCCTCCATCAGAGGAAACCCCCGGGAGTTCTCACACTATTCCCATGCACACAAAATTTACACAAGGATAGATTTAGTGCTGGCTTCCCTGATATGGGTTCAGTCCGCTGTTTCGGTGGAGTATGGATCCACTGCCGTATTGGATCATGCTCCCCTGGTGGTGGAACTTCAGGTCTCATCGGACCCTCCCCCGGTTCGGCAGTGGAGGTTGGACCCCCCCTCTTTTGAAGGACGCCAAATATAAAACTATATTTGTAAAAGGATTGCTGACTTCCTGTCCCATAACAACGTAGCTGATACAGAGGTTTTAAATACGTGGGATGCTCTTAAAGCATATCTAAGAGGAGCCACCACCTCCTTTGCCTCATACAGGAGGAACAGGAAGGGGCAAGAAGAGAAAGATTTAGAATCGGCCCGGAGGCGCTGAGGCACTGGACGCCACACCTCGCGCCACCCGGCGACCAGGGTTCGAGAGTCAGCTCGGACCGTTGGAGGATGGCAGGGGTGGGTGAGGACTGAGCACCTGTTGGGCTGCTCCCCTCCCCGAGGGGGGAGGTTGGGGATCACCTGGCGTGCCAGTGGCTCCTGGTGGAGACCAGGAGTGCTGCAGCATGCTCGGCTGCACGTAATTTGCATGCCCTAACGCAGGCAGGGGTTGCCGCAGCGCCTAGCATTGGGGACATGCGCATACGGGGGATCAGAACAAGGAAAGCCCAGTCTGCAGGGTAGGCGACGGCACTTGCCCCCATGCCCACGGCTCGGTCCATCTTGCCTGACCTTCCAGATTCCTCCACCCGGGTTCTCTCCCACGTCGGAGTCTGCATATATAGAGCGACAAAGTGGAGGGGCGGCCCCACCCTGGAGGTGTTAAGCTGCGGGTGGCAACCGTGGACAGAGGAGGAGGGAGAGAGAAGGCACAGGAAGGAGGACTTCAGGCAGGGCAGGAGCAGGCAGGCTGCCTGAGGGAGGCCCCCCAGACCGCAACTGGAGGGAAAAAGAAATTGGGGAAAAAAAAAAAGATTTAGAATCACAAATAGTTATGGTGGAGAAAAAGGTTACGTTAGGGAATGGGGTAGCAGAGGTGGGGAAACTTTGAAGCCTTAAAGGTAAATTGGCCCAACTTTCAGAGAGGAAAACAGAGCATGTAGCTCTGGTGAGTGGCACCAAGGCATATTTTGAAGGAGACAGAGGAGAGCATTGGCTGGCATTGTTAGCCAAGCAGAAGACAGCGAAATGGCAATTTATAGAATTAACGGGCCGGAATGGTCAGTTAACCACAGATCCCTAGGAAGAAAAAATTACTCATCATAGTAATATTGTTTCTTCTAATGGAGTCTTGCTGTATTCTGACAATATGCAGTTAGCCCCAGCACTTGAACTGCCCCGGAGAGGAAAGAGTTAACTCTATGCAAACGCATAGAACGTTGAGCTCGAGCTCAGTTTTCAAACCTCTGTCTCTTGTACTTACCAGTATAACCGTCAGATTCTTACGAGCAAACTAACCAAATAAGTACTAACCTATTGAAATTGTTTGCTATATTGCCAAAAGGCAACAATTTGGGTCCAAAAGACGCAAGTCAAGAACCCAAGAAAAAAAGGTAGTGACAATATCTATATTAAACATAAAAACAACAACAATAAAACAACTACCCCACCCTTAAAGGGAGGGTACAAGGTACACCCCTGAGGTGCAACATTGTACCTGCCAGTCCACTTCCCAAAAACTAGGTTCTGAGAGGGGAGGCAGGGAGGGCGGTCAGAATACAGCAAGACTCCATTAGAAGAAAGAACATTACTATGGTGAGTCATTTTTTCTTAAAACAACATGAAGTCTTGCTGTATTCTGACAATATGCAGACTACCAAGCAGTTCCCCCAGGAGGAAGGAATGCAGAACCTACTTTGGAAACAAGCTCTGCAGTACTGCTGTACCAAACCTAGCATCAATCCTAGCCTGGAAGTGCAGAGAGTAATGCTTGGTGAATGTATGGACTGTTTTCCAGGTGGCTGCTTTACAGATTTCTAGCAAGGGTATGTCTCTGGCTGCAGCTAGAGTGGCAGCTTTACCCCTAGTCGAGTGAGCCCTCAGGCCTGGAGGGGGTGTTTTGCCCAATTTGTCATAGCAGAATTGTATACAAGAGACAATCCACCTGGCAATAGTCCTTTTAGTAGCAGGCTTACCTTTCCCCACTTCACCATAAGTGAGAAACAACTGAAGACAGTCATGCCTGTGTGCCTTAGTATGCTCTATGTAGTAGCTAAGAGCCCCTTTAACATGCAAACTGTGTAACCTTCTTTCCCCCAAAGAAGAGTGGTCAGTGAAAAACACAGAAAGAGACAGACTGGTTCAGATGAAAATCTGACACCACTTTGGATTAAGAACCTCCTACTGGTTTTTAGGACCACCTTAGCCCTATGGAAGGAGATGAAGTCAGGTTCAACTGACAGGGCCTGTAATTCACTAATAATAATAATAAACTTTATTTTTAAGCGCCTTTCAAATGCCAAGGCACTTTACAATAATAAACATAATTCCATAAAAACTATTACATAAATGTATAATACAATAATACAAATGCCAACAGTTCACTGGTAAGCCTGACCCCATAGAAAAGTTTTAAGCTCTTGCTTAAAACCCCCCACAGTCGCGCATTCCCGAAGCTGATGGGGTAGAGAATTCCAGAGGGTAGGGGCCGCAAACATAAATGCACGGGCCCCGGAAGATTTCATGGTTACCCTCGGAAACTCCAGCAACCCCTCATCAGCCGAACGGAGCTGTCGCATAGGGGTGTAGGGAATCAGAAGCTCTTTCCGCCTGTCGGAAGTAATAGCTACCAGGAACACAGTTTTCCAGGTCAAGTACGTCAGCTTAGCTAAAGCCAGAGGTTCAAAGGGTGGCTGCATAAGCTGGGCAATGCAGACATTAAGATCCCAAGCCGGAGTAGGCTCTCGAAAGGGAGGGTTAATATGAACAAGACCTTTGAAGAACTTACTGAAAACAGGATGAGATGCCAGGGAAGAGCCCTTCCCTGCTGAAAGGAATGCAGACACAGCTGCTAGGTGAACCTTCAGAGTTGCAGACCTAAGGCCTAGACCATTAAGGTGAACCAGATAATCTAAGGCTGTAGCAATGTCTGCAGAATCAGGCAAAATGCCCTTCCGAGAACACCAAATGCTGAATCTTCTCCATTTCGAATTTAAGTTTTTTTAGTGGAAGGTTTCATGGAAAGCTTCAAAATATTCAGAACTCCCGGAGAAAGATGTAGCCTGCATATTCTAACTCTTCAAGAGCCAGAACTTGAGGTTTAAAGACTGGAGATTGGGTACCAGATCCTCCCCTGAGAGGAGGTTAGGAGATTGTATCTCTTGCGAAGAGACAGGTGACGTGACACTGCCACACACAGCAGCAGAGGATACCAAGACTGTCTGGCCCAATCTGGAGCTACCAGTACCACTGTGCAGGGTTGAGATCTGATTTTGATCAGGACTCTGAACAACAGAGAGAAGGGAGGGAAGGCATAGAGAATCCTGCCCTTCTAATCCAGAATGAGGGCATCCAGAGGAACAGTCCCCAGGACTGGAGGTCTGCAATAAAACAGAGGAAGTTGGTGATTGTCCGGGGCTGCAAAGAAATCCATCTCTGGAGTGCCCCATCTTGTGAAGATGACCTGTTGGACTGAGGAGTCCAGGGACCATTTGTGCTGTCCATAGCCGGTTTTAGGCACCAGCGAACCCTGCGGTCGCTGGGGGCCCCTTGCTTTTGCAGCCCCAACCAGAGCACTGTACCTTAATTATTTTTATTTTTTTATCTTCTTGGAGCAGCAACAAAGGGCTGTGCAGCTCCTTCTGATGTGGCATCATGACATCATGAAATGCCTTACCAAGCTATATGACCCTGTCGGTACGAGGAAAATGAACAGCAATGGTTGGAATGGGAAGAACTGCCCAGATGAGTAACTCTGCTGTCTGCCAATAAAAAACACTTAAAATATACCTCTGGTTGTACTGAAAATAATACACAATGATATGCATATGGGTTACAGTCAAACAGGCAAAGGTCGGCCAATTAAGGGGCTGCCATGACTTTACTAATCCTGCTGGGGGCCCCCCAAACTCTAAAGCCGGCCCTGGTGCTGTCCCTGGGAGATTCTGCTTGGAGCATCTGCCAGTACATTGTCTTTCCCTGGGAGATTAACTGCTGTCAGGGAAGTCTGAAATGAATAGGCTAGAGATCACAGTTTCATGGCCTCTGTGCACAAGGCCGTGGAAAGAGTGCCTCCCTGCTTGTCGATGTACCACATTGTGGTAGAGTCGTCTGTCCTGACATGCACCACCTTGCCCCTGACTGATTCTGAGAAAGCCTGAAGGGCCAGAAATACTGCCCTGAGTTCCAGGAGATTGATATGAAGGAGAGACTCTTGTGGAGACCAAACACCCTGAGCTGTGAGGGCTCCCAAATGGGCTCCCCAGCCTAGGAGAGAAGCATCTGTGGTTAGGACTACTGAGGGAGCTTGACTGAGGAATGGGACACCTTTGTTCTCAGTTGTAGTTGGGGGGAGGACAAAATACTCCACTCGAGCTGTTACTCTTCAAAGCTTTATTAAAATTCCTTTTAATTACCCTGACTTTTCACGTTATGTGCTTTTTCAAAGGGCTTCTTTTTTATTTCTCTACAAAAGAAATACATATTTTTTAATTATTTATCTCAATATTTAACATTCAGTTTTGATTCTCAGTTTTTACAATCATATCAATTATATACAGTACACTTACCACCATAATTTCTTAACACTGTTGATGCTTTCTATGCATATTCTTTTTTCTATAAAAATCGTACTTTGTAAAAAAAACACGTATCATCAAATGTGCTACATTCTGCCTTCTCTGCCTCAGATTACTACTGCTATAAGTCTGTTCCACTTTTTCACTCAGCATTCTGGAACCCCTCACCTCATTTTCCTATTGATGCAGTTTCTCATTCACCATGCTAATATTCCCTCTAGTATGCTTGCTTTGTCTCCCCTGTTCCTTTCTTTTGGTTCAATACACCACTTAGTAGTTTATTACAGTAATTAATTTGAATGCTTATACCTTAATTTAAAAGTTGGTGAACTTGTTTGCCTCCTAACTTGGTTGGTTCTCTGGTACTTTCCATTGTTTCTCACCTATATGCATAATACAGAGTTCAAATGCTTGTGTGTTTTTCAATTCTTATAACCCCCTTGTGCTTCCTGTTATTGTTTTCTTTTGTATTTCATTAAAACATCTTAAACTTTGTATTGCATTTCTTTCAATTTTTTGAAGCACTTTAGCGACATCTTGCTGTTCCCTGGATTTCTGTTAAAACGCTACTGCATTTTTATTTTTACCTCTGTAGTTCCTTTAAACCGTGATGGACTTCAGGTTTTCACAAACCCAGCTTCTACGTTGGATCTTCCTGCGTTCCTGTGTGTGAAAAGGGGTTTTGTTTTTTTCTGTACCTTGGCTGCCAAGGTGCAGCAACAAAAAAATGACAGAAAGAGAAGTCACATTACTTTTTAAACAAAATATTTAACAAAGCCCCCTTTTTTTTCACATACAGGAACGCAGGAAAATCCAAAGTAGAAGCTGGGTTTGTGAAATCCTGAAGTCTTTCACAGTTTAAAGGAACTACAGAGGTAAAAATAAAAACGCAATAGCGTTTTAACAAAAATCAAAGGAACAACAAGATGTAGCTAAGGTGCTTCAAAAAATTGAAAGAAATGCAATACAAAGTTTAAGATGTTTTAATGAAATACAGAAAAAAACAATAACAGGAAGCAAAAGGGGGTTATAAGAACTGAATAACACACAAGCATTTAAACTCAGTATTGTGCATATAGGTGAGAAACAACGGAAGGTACCAAAGAACCAGCCAATTTAGAAGGCAAACAAGTTCACCAACTTTTAAATTAAGGTATGAGTATTCAAATTAATTACTTTAATAAACTACTAAGTGGTGTACTGAACCAAAAGAAAGGAACAGGGGAGACAAAGCAAGCATACTAGAGGGAATATTAGCATGGTGAACGAGAAACTGCATTAACAGGATAATGAGGTGAGTAGTTCCAGAATGCTGAGTGAAAAAGTGGAACAGACTTACAGCAGTAGTAATTTGAGGCAGGGAAGGCAGAATGTAGCACTTTTGATGATAAATGTTTTTACAAAGTATGATTTTTACAGAAAAAAGTTAGAATATGCATAGAAAACATCAATAGTGTAAAGAAATTATGGTGGTAAGTGTAAATAATTGATACGATTGTAAAAACTGAATCAAAACTGAATGTTAAATAATGAGATAATTAAAAAGTATGTATTTCTTTGTAGAGAAATACAAAAGAAGTCCTTTGAAAAAGCACATAACGTGCGAAATGTCAGAGCACTTAAAAGGAATTTTAATAAACCTTTGAAGACTAACAACTCGAGTGGAGTATTTTGTTCCCCGCCCCCCACTACAACTGAGAACATATGTGATGTCCTTTAGGGGGAAAAACAAAGATCCATTTCCCATGGCAGTGAAGTAATCTACTTCACAACCTTTCTAAATGGGACACCTTGCCTGAGATTGTCCTGATCCAGCCACCACTCGAGAGCTTGGACCAGAGTCTGAGTCACTGGAACCAATTTGGTCAGAGTCTTTTTTGTAAGACCAAAAAGGACCTTAGGTGGAACTGAATGTCCCTCTTCTGAAATCTGGCTCCTTGCACCACTGCCATGGAAGCTGCCATGAGGCCCAGGAGCTGAAGAAACTGTCTTGCTGGGCGAGAGACCAGAGGTTGAAAAGAGGAAGCAAGATCTGTGAGGGCCTTTACCCTTGTCAATGGGAGGAAGGCCTTTACTTGGATAGTATCCAACTCTATTCCTATGAAAGTAAGAAGTTGTACTGGCTCGAGAACCAACTTTGGGAGACTGAGAAGAAACCCCAAAGAAGTGAGCAAGTCTTGAGTGATTTGTAAAGCTGACTTGACCTGGTCGGAGGACTGACCTACAATTAGCCAGTAGTCCACATATTGGAAGATGGAAATACCCTGCCTTCTGAGAAAAGCAACTACTACTGCAAGGCAATTTGTAAACACCCTTGGAGCTGATGTTAGGCCAAAAGGCATGGCTCTGAACTGATAATGGCCTGAAGACAACTCAAACCTGAGGTACTTTCTGTGGGAGCACCTGATAGGAATATGGAAATAGGTATCCTTGAGGTCCAGGGATGCTAGCCAATCCCCTGGCCTTAAAGAGGGAAGAATTATTCCCAGAGCCACCATTTTAAATTTTGGTTTTGTGATGTGTTTGTTCATACAGTACCTTAGGTCTAGGATTGGTTGCCACTCCCTTGTTTTTTTGGAGGTAAGGAAGCACCTGGAGTACAGACCTTTGCCCCTGTGTTGAATAGAAACTTTCTCTACAGCTCTGAGAGCCAGTAGAGAAGAAACCTCTGCCTCTAGAGCAAGGGTTTCTGAGATGGATGCAGGTGGAAAAGACCTGACCATCAGTTTTGGGTACCTTTTGAAGCTGAGGGCCAGTCCCTGGCTTACTACCCCCAAGACCCACCTGTCTGAGGTAACAGACTTCCAGGCCTGGAAGCAGTAAGCCAGCCTGCCTCCTACTGGAATGAGGGAGTCGATCCAGGCTGACACATCAGGGTGCCTGTTTGACAGAAGCCTTGGACTGGGAAGAAGATGCAGCCCTGCTCATTCCCCTCCTGCCTGTCTGGGGAGATGTCTGGTTCAATGGGCACATCCAGACCTTCAAAGTCGTTATCTTCATCCTCATCCTCAGGATACTCTTCATCTCCCGAGTGGAACTGGGTGGAGCGACTGAACTATGCTAATCGCTTTGGCTATTTCGTCAGCAGTTGGAGTATGCAGTGCTGGATCCGAACCCACTGACTTTCTTTTCCTTTTCGACGGAACCGACCCCTCAGAGTTGGACCTCCTTTTGCCCGTGGAGGTATCGCCTAAGTCAGTAGGCAACTCCTCAGGTTTGGCTGCAACCGAACCGGCCGGGCCATCCGGATCTACAGACTTCTCGGCCTCCCTTTCCTTCAGCCTACTCAACCTTTTTTCCCAGAGTGGCATTAGGATTCTTGCAAATCTGGCAGTCTGTTTTGAGGTGATCAAACCCCAGACAATTAACACAGATGAGGCGGAGGTCAGCCTTGGCAAAGGCCTCCCCACACTCGGTACAATGTTGAAACCCAGTGGGACCAGTTTTCTTCTTGGGTTTCTCAGACATGGCCAACCTAAACAATTACCCTTGAAAGCTTTTAAGCAAGGTAATAAATCCCCGATTGGTTACAAACTGTGTTACGGGTTTTGTAAAAGAACCAGAAAAAGTCTGGTTCTTTTGAAACTGATTGGAACCGGAACACCACACTAAAGCCCAGAAAAAATACAAATAATCAAATACAAGCAATAAAGACAGTTCCTAACTGGACCAACCGATAAGAAATCAAAACAAAAACAATTTCCACAGAAAATTAAATAAAACATAAGTCACCGCCTATCTACCACACTACCTGTATCGTAGACAGAGGCTGGAAATCCGAAAAAAATAATAAATCAGTTAAAAAGACGAACGCTAATTCAAACTCTACCGAACCGAGCAGAGGAGAAATCTCCAGAGCGACTTCACTGTTGGGCATAGTAAAGAATCTGCCGGTTACACTGGTAAGTACCAGAGACAGAGGTCTGAAAACCGAGCTCGAGCTCAACGTTCTATACATCTGCATAGAGTTAACTCTTTCCTCTCTAGGGCAGTTCAAGTACTAGGGCTAACTACATATTGTCAGAATACAGCAAAACTTTATGTTGTTTGAACTAGGAAGATCCACTGGTAGTATAGTCCCAGCGTTAATTTGGTGAAAATGTGAACAATGATTATGAACAGGGTCGAAATAACCACCTGTCTGCCTGTCCCAGACACCCAGTATTCTCCAGGGAGAGCTGGTTTTATTTCTCTGCCTGTCCCTGGGACAGGCACCACGTGAAAAAGCATTAGCAAGCACTAGGACCAAGGAGATGCTGCTGCCTGTAGGTCTGGGTTATGGAGTGCCAGCATCATAGTGTCTCATGTTGAGAGATGTCCATTCAACATGATGGGCTCTTCTGTGAAGTTGCAGAAATGAAAACAGTGCCGTGGTAGGGCTAGACTGTGCATGTACTCCTTGTAATCATGCGTGGGCCTGTCTTCCTTTTGCTTTCTGCGCTGGATACCTTATTTCTGTGTGTGCTGTACTTCTTGCAGCAGCTACCCAAGACTCGCTTTCATTCACAGGAAGCAGAATTTTGCTGATGCAAATTAAAAACCCTTTTCAGGTCTACTAGCTAAGAGAGGCCTGGGTATGGCCAATTAAAAACCACTGTATGGACTACAGAACCATATTTGAACGTCCTTTTCAGGGCAGGCAGCCCGGGCAGAAAGAGGAGGAGACTTTGTATTTAGAGATTAGGAGAGGAACTTGAAAAGCCTGAGACAACCACTTATAACCCCCTATTAGAACAGAAAAGGCTCCAGAGACAGGAGATGGGGAGACTAGTTGAATGCCCTTGTCAGGTTTACTGAGTAGGGGGAGACACTTAGTGTCCAGGCTATACACAGGAGCAGAGGAAGCTTATCAGAGTAACGCAGAAGAGAGTTAGTTAAGGGTCCTGGTCAGAGCTACTACTGAGCAGGAGGGAAAATGTAAATAAAAAGCCCCTATCAGGTCAGTGAACTGGGTTCATACTTGTTAAGCCCTGTTCAGGGCACTGTACCAGCCAGGAGGCACACTAATTATTATTAGCTTGTATTCAGAAAGAAAAATATAAAATTAGTAAAGAAAAATCAACAGGACAAGTACAGATATGGGGCTGGCAGTATAGCCTAGAGGTTAGAGGAACGAGATGTGAACAAGCTTGATACATCCAGCAGATCAGATCTGAGTCTGACTCTCACAACCTCCACTTGCATACTGTGTGACTCACTTAACCGCCCAGTGCTCCCAGGTCACCCCTGAAAACAGGCACTTGTGCCTAGTGGGCCTAACCCGGTTACCAAAGACTAAAATAAAAATAAAAAAAGATTCTTTCGGACAGTTAAAATAAATAACGCGCCTGTCCCTTGGACAGCCATCCACAAAACATTATTTCTAGCCCTGATTATGAATACTGTATCTGTACTCTAATCTGTAATGTTCTGTCTATAGTTTACTTGTCAGTTGTTGTGCTGTACTCTGTATTTGGTCTTCTGTATAAGTAAAAGATGAAAAAGTTTACAAAAAAAAGAGTGAAAAACACAGCTACAAGTTGTGCTTGAACAAAAGATAGTTTAGAAAGACTAGGAAAAGCATATGCGAAGAGAAAAGAACTGAATATAATCCAACACCAACTTAGACAGCAAGGGACAGCAAGAGTAGCGAATACTTCCTCTGGTTGGGGAGTCTAACAATAAAATCTAAGCCACAGCTACTGTGATACTCAGTTACCCCCACAGCAAGAGAAGCCTTGCTGACAACCAAGGAAGGAGAGGGTAACAAGGGAATCAGCCTCAAGAGTAGCAACAGCCTAAGCTCTGTGCCAGATCCAAAAATGTAGAGTCAACTAGAATCTCTGTAACTGTCCCAGAAAATGCCACATACAGGGTATTTTCAAGTGGTAACAATTTGTGACATGTAATGGAATGAGGGATACATCTACTGACACTTATTTCCCTTATCAGGAAAAGAGAAAACGAGAAGCCCACTTATGGAGGCAAGTACTCACCAGAAGGGCACAGCCTTTACACATGAGGATAGAAGAGCTGTGACAAATAAGATAAGTTGAACCATTCTTCTCCACTCCCTGATGGAAAAACTTCCAATTTCAGAGGTAACCTACAGAAAAGGGAATAACAGAGTGATAACATAGATGTTGAATAACCTGTTACCAATTATACTCTATGATGTACAGTCCCTGAAATGAAGTTCAAGTTTTCTCCCTCTACAAAAATGAAGGGGGATTTACCCAACCAGAGTCATGTGAGCATAAAGTGCTCTGACACAACCAAACTTGTTCAGGGAAAAAAAAGAGAAAATCTTTCATTTGCCTACTCCGACAGGGCTTTTACATTGCAGAATTAGGTTTAGCAGTCAGGGCACCACTACAATGCAGTATTGCATACGGGCAAACGGAAGAGAAAAGAATAGTAAAAAAGGAAAACTTTTATTGCCATTTTTTTCTTGCTTATGTTATTATGTTGCTTGCACGCATGTGCAAGAAACATAGTGCCATCATCCGAGTTTTCGGAGGTGTGGCACCCATCTTCCAATTCAGTCAGTGAGTTTGCAGGCACGGCCGCAGTCCTCCAATGACTGCTGCAGCTGTCTATGACAGCAGTCGAAAATGCAGTGGCATACAGTTGAAAGGGAGAGCTCCGCTTCAGTGAGCAGCGCTCTCCCCAACACACACACCGCAAACACGCATATTGCATGCTGGTCTCCCTCCCACGCACTCACTTTATGGCAGTAGGGGTGCCCAATCCCTATCGGCTCCATGACTGAACGCCCCCAAAAGCTTTCCAGGTGCCACGCTGGGAGCTCACCCCAGCGTGGCAAATCTTTTGTTATAGCCGGCAGGGGTGCCCAATCCCCCGTCAGCTCCAGCCTCCCAAACAGCCTTTTCAGCTGCCACGCTGGGAGCCCACCCAGCGTGGCAAATGTCAACGTCGTCTTAATTAAAAAAAGCCCTGTAAATAAACGGTCCTCGCAGTCTCCCTGCCCCACCCGCACCCACCCACTGCATACCCTGCCTCCCCCACCCCATACTTACCTCCGGAGCTCGGCATGACGATCATTGGTGGACCGGGAACACGTCTGCACTCTTCAAAGCCGACCGCAAACTGAGGAAATGCCAGTAAGCTGTACAATAGAATAAATAGGGTTTTTTCAACTTTGTTGCATATCTCAGGCATTTTTGGGAATTTTGGACCCAAATTTTCAACATGGGGTTTCTGGGACCCCTCCTCATGAATTATTGCACTGTCATGGCGTTAATCAGGCCCGAAGGGCAATTTCACGGTCACTGCGCGAAATCACCTTTCGGGACCGATTAACGAAACAACACTGCCAGTGTTCATAAGGTGTGCTCTCGGAAAGCCTATGTTGAAAATTTGGCGAAAAAATGACTGTTTTACGAGCGTGCGTTGCGCAGTTCCTACGCACACTCGTAAGTTAGTGAATTTTCAATATTTTCATTCCAGATTTTCAACATTGCCATTTTACCACACCTCCTTATGAGCAGTACAGCTGTCATTTTTCACATCCTGCCCAAAACATGTTTCCGCCAATGTAGCGCACAATTCCGTCTTTCGGATGAGACGTTAAACCGAGGTCCCATCTGCCTGGATTGGTGGTAGTTCAGGTGGATGTTAAAGATCCCATGGCACTTATCGAAAAGAGTAGGGGAATTTCCCTGGTGTCCTGGCCAAATTTCCCTCATTCACTAAAAATACCACCAACAGCTTAATCTGGTTCAAGGTCAGTTGGCATTCATCTGTATCCTCCTCCCCCGGGTCGTGCCTGAAAATAGGCAGGATTTGTCTAGTGTACCTACCTGGTCAACAAAAGCTAAATAAATAAATAAATAAATAAATAAATGGTGCAGTCGTTGTGACGAAATCAATGTATGGGACACATTAGGAAAATCACAGTGACACTTTTCATGAGCAGAGGTCTTAAAATGGCTATGTTGAAAATTTGGTGAAAAATTCCTAAAATGACTGTTTCTGGCGTGCGTTGCGCGGTTCTATAGCAGCTCAGTAAGTTCTTAATTCTCATTTTCACTCCAGATTTCCAACACTGCCATTTACCACCTCCTTATGAACAGTACAGCTGTCATTTTTCACATCTTGCCCAAAACGTGTTTCCGCCCATGTAGTGCACAATGGCGCAGTTGGTATGCGAAATCCATGTATGGGACACATGGCCGAAAATCACAGTGACACTGTTCATGAGCAGAGGTCTTAAAATGGCTATGTTGAAAATTTGGTGAAAAATTCCTAAAATGACTGTTTTGACGAAAGGCATGCTATGCAGTTCCTATGCACGTATCAGAAGTTCGCGAATTTTCAATATCTGCACTCCAATGACTTCCAAATACCTAAACAGCACATACAAGCAAGCAATATTCGGCAATGACAAATGCTTGTTTTTTTTAAAGCTCCTACAGGGGAAAAGTACGTAGAGGAAGAACAGCTGCCAGTAAGGCTCACAGCTCTCTTCCTGAGTGAGCAGCCCTGTAGCTGAGGCTCTACAGGGAGATGCAAAATGCAAAGTAGGCAGCACTCATACAGCATAGCATCAAACATGAATGCTTATAAAATGAAAAATCTGAATTCCAGCATCCAGTTTAATAAACCAGTCGAACCCATGGCACTAACCCTAAGGTGGTGTAACTTCAGCATCTCCCCCATGAACTGCTGGTACAGAACATATTCATCAGCACAGACCAGGTGTAGTGAGGATTTGTTCTCCTCAAGAGTAGGACATGACGGGAGAGGAAGCAGGGCAACTTACCACAATTGGTGATATTCCAGAATATGTTCTCCACTGAGTACCACTGATGGGTCTGGGCTGGAGGCAATAACCCCGTAGGAGCAAATTGCAGGCCAGGGTGCCAAAGAAGCCTACTCGCTACAGCACCTGCATGCCCCCATGTGATGCCATGTGCCTGCCAACAGCTACTGCCAACTCCCTCACCTACCTCGGTTCTGTTCACCAGACATGAAGGAAAAAGTGGGAAAGAGACAAACTGGAGCTTGTGCCCAACTAGCCCAAAGAATAGAGAAAATTATATGGGAAAAATAAAATAAACCCAACTACCAACTCTCAGAGAGCGAAAGAAGGAGGGGTTTACACATAAGGTTTCACAAACAAAGGTAGTCTGAACCACTGTGCCAGAGGCTCAAAATGTCGCATATTAGACACCAAGCAAGGCCACAGTGACAAGAGGGTAGTCAAAATAAGGCAGCAGCCTTGTATGCATATGGGCTCTAGCTAGCAAATAAAAAGGGGTAGCCAAAGGCGAGACCCCTTGTAAACAAGAAGTCACAGAACGAGTGCCTGGCCAGAAGCAAATGATAAATAATCACTAAAGAAAGAATCATCATGTCACCTGTAAGCACAGCTTTTTTTTTTAAATAGCCAAGTTGACACCCCATTAAGGGAAGGGGGGCAATTAACTGGTTACTGGTGAACGTGACACTGCATCATTACCAGTGACCATGCAGGAGTAGCAATGTGCCACTCTCCCAAGTTGCCACTAACTCTGTTGGATATAGGGGCCTGAATATGCCACTAAAAACATGCCAACTTACAAAAGCAGAAGAAAAAATACTATATAGCATAGCAAAGAAAGACTACAACAGCAAAAGCAGATGAGACTGGTAGATCCTTCCTGCAACTGACTGGGGTGTACTCTTAGCTAGAGATGGCTACTCCAACCAGACTCCATTTGGTACAACAACATAGATCTACAGACAGGGCTACTATCAGATGGAGTTATGCTTGGACAGCACCCAGCAGGTGCAAGTCTCATTTAGCAACAAATACTCAATGCACTATGGCAAAGGGAAAGAAAAAAAATTTTGTTTTTTTTCGCTTGAATTTTGTTTTTTTAATTTTGTGTTTTTATTATTCATTTACTTTTTGCTCAAGTGCCAACAGGGAAGGCAACAGAAGAGAATGGCATAGTGCATAAGTTCCAACAGAAGAGGCAACTGGAAGAGTGGCATATAACCAGAAATGGGCAGCACTAGTGATGTATGCTACAGGATGAGCTAACCAGAAGGCATGGCTGCAGAGAGAGGGGGGTGGTGGGTACTCAGTGGAGAAGATATTCAGGAAGATCATCAGTTACAGTAAGTACGGAACTTTCCTATCTTTCCAGAATCAATCTTCATCATTGGGTCACACTAATGGGTTAGAGTACCAAGCTTTCTTACTTAATGATGGAGGAGCTCACTCACCCTAAAAGTACAGAAATCTCAGCCCTCTAAATGGGAGAGAACACCCGGGGGGAGCAGAGGGGGGTGCTTTTACAGGTCTGACGAGACATGTGACTGGTCAGCAGCAGGCATGGCTCCTGTGTCACAGGAGATGAAAATTACGTACCTACTGTAATTCTTGATCTTCCTGTGTATCTTCACCATTCATCACTGGTGGGTGGTTCGCCGGAGACAAGCACCCCACGGGAGCTTTTTTTTTTGGTAGGAGGGAGGAGCCAGCACCGCCCATGAGGCCGAGGCACTGTGTGGCACTTGCGAGTTGACCAGTAATGGCTATTTGCTCCTCCTCCACCACCTCAGTTCTGCACGCCAGAGAGACAAAGGAAAACAGGAGAGAGAGAAAACTAAGGGTGGGGCAAGGGAGCCTGAGAGACAGCAAAAGGAAAGGATGCAAGCTGAAAAAGAAATAGGACAACCAGAGGATAGAAGAGGAGAAGGACTTGCAGGTTATGGGCCAAAAAGGTCCCAGTCCCTGGACGGCCAGAAGGGCAGGAAGGGAAGGAAAGAGAAAAAAGAGAGAGTAAGAGACAGAATTAAGGGGCTAGGAAGGAGGGGGCAAAGACCCATCCAGGATGAAGAGCTGACAAGGGCAGATCTCCCAGAAGGTAAGAATTCAACAGGGAGATTCTGAGGGAACTTGGAAGAATCCTGCTAAGATGGGTAAGGCCTCCCCCCTTGAACCCTTAACCCCTAGGAGGATTTCCCGCCCCTCCACCCCATTACCATTTATCAGGAGAATCCACAGGTTTTGGGGCGGGGGGGAGAGTGAATCCCACTATTAGAGTGTCCCTCCTCAAAGGGGAAGGAGACAGCAAAGGGCTGGTATAACAAGGGTGGGGCAGAGGGAGTTTCAGTCAGCCCCAGAACCCTCCCATCCTAAGTGACCCAAAGGTCAGCACACCCCAGGGGATTAGCCAACCCCAGAGATCAGACCTAGGACAAGGGGAAGGGGCCCACCTGAAGTAACTGCGTTGGCACAGACAGAGGCCCTACTGGCCCTCCTCGGATACCCTCTCAGAGGTCTCCGAGAAGGCCACCAGGAGAAGGAAGGGGAAAAAACCCCAGCAGAGTCTCAAGGAGGAGGGTGAGCAAGCAGGAGGCATGGTTCAGGGACTGAGGCCTTGTGAGGGGAAGGTGGGTGGGATTCAGTGATGAATGGTGAAGATACACAGGAATATCAAGAATTACGGTAGGTACATAATTTTCATATCTTCCCTGTGTCAGTCTTCACCATTCGTCACTGGTGGGTGAGGACCGAGCCCCCGCAAAGGGGGCCCAGTAAATCCCTGAGAGAATAGCATCCCTCAGCCAAATGGGGCAGGGGGGGAGACCCTTCACTGGCCAGTTAGGCCTGGAACTGGTCACAGTGAGGCGGGGTCCCCCGTCCCTGGGGGGAAGGAAGGTGCCCCTGCAATTTCCATCTTATCCTGCGGGAAAAGAGATGGGTCACCAGGAAGGAGGAGGCCAGTAACCTACGCCAGGCCAAAGGTGACAGCCTTGAATGGCGAAGCCATGCTGTCCGCCTAATGCAGATCGCTGTCCCTGCAAGTCATGAAGCAACTTCACTGGCATTGTAAGATGCCCTTGACTGGTGCCTTGCCAGCTCCAGACCTACAGCAGAGAAGGCTATGGCTGCTGGGTAGCCTCTGAATCGGGCAGTGATGCAAGCGCCTCTCCCAGCATCGCCCACAGATGCCAGTTATAGGCAGCGTGGTGTGCCTGATGTGAAACAATGAATAGTACCATCCATGCAGAGGACAAAATTCTCTGGCCCAGACGATCGAACTCCACAGAGTCAGGATCTGGGGGTCAGTCGCAGACCGGACAGCTATGTCCAGAAGGAGTATCCAGATGCGTCAATCCCGAAGTAGGATGAGGCAGAGAACCGTGCAGAACCCTCAGACTCCGAGGCGTCAGGCTGCCAGTCCAGATCAGCCTCCAAATCATCCGGCTCCGAAGAGAAGATGATCCAGAAGAGCTCCAGACTGGCGGCCCCGGGGGCTCTCCCATCTGTGGCACCACAAGCTGGCCTCGTATCCCTCGTGGCATCACCCCAATCGCCGGAGTTGTGAATGGTCCCAGGATCTGAGGCGGCGGTGCCAAGGAACGCCCCGCACCAGGACCTGCAGCCATGGGCTCTGACAACGAAGGAGCCTGCACCTCCGAAGAGGTGACTGCCAAAGTGGTGCTCCTGGCCCGACCATAAATGGAGCCAGACTGGACCTCCAGCACCATGGTAGAAACCTCCTCTATGGCAAGGCAAGAAGAACTGGCGATCCCCTCTTCACCAGACCGTGTAGGCCCGGGAAGGAACGTGGAGGAAGAGCAGAGAGTCCTGCGTGTGGACCGGCAAGAATGCTACCACCCCCCAAAAGTCGGTGGAGCCCTGCAGACTTTTAACATGTGGTGCTCCAGAATGTGGCGACCCATAGAGAAGCAGGCATCGCAGGTGTCCATGTCATGCTGGGGTCCAAGGCAGGTGAGGCAAACAGCATGCTGGTTGGTAATGGAGATCTGTTGGCCGCAGGGACACTGACACATAGGAGGCCGACCTGTTTTTTTTAATGTTTCTTGTCCAGAAGACCAGGCATGATGCAACGATAACTAAACACAAAAACAGTAACAGACTCAATGCCGCTTAATAAAAAGGAGAGATCTTACCGGTTGGAAGATAAAACGGCGTTGAGTGAGCTGCAGAACCAAGGCGGAGTCGATCGGTGAAGGAGTCAAAGGAGTTCGGCATCTATAACGGCCCCGAGGAACAGCAGCTCCAAGTGATGAGGCTTCTAAGTCGGAGTTAGGCCGCAATGTCGCAATGGAAATTCCGAGCTGCTGTCTCAATGGCGGGAGAAGAAGAAGAACTGAAGTGGAGGAGGAGCCAAAGGCCATTATTGGCCAACCTGTGAGCACAACACAATGCATTCACCTCATGGGCAGCACCGGCTCCTCCCTCCTCCGAAAAAAAAGCTCCCATGGGGCGCTTGTCTCCAGCCAACCACCCACCAGTGATGAATGGTGAAGACTAACACAGGAAAGATCAGAAGGGTTCCCCCGAAAGCTCACACCTGACCCTAGGGAAAAAGAAGCGAGTCCACTGATGGTGTGAACTCAGCACTTTATGCCAGGCCAAAGGTGTCCGTTGGGAGAAGAGAGGTTATGCCATCCATCGAAGACAGACTGCAGTTCCTACCAGACTAGGGGCTACCTTGTTGGCATCACAGGATGTCCTCTACTGGTGCGTGGTACCCCTAGGCTATGGGCAGAAAAGTCAATGGCCTGACTGGCTGTTACACGCTGAGGAAATGCTGCAACCACAGCCATGCCTGAAGGGAAGGCCTGGCAAGATTGCCCAAATGGAATCCTCCTACATCAGAGGAGCAACCCAGTCAGTGCTCATGGGGGATTACCCCAGGTGGTGAGAGCGGCACCGTACAGTCCATGTAGAGCGGCCCCGGTCCCCAGCGGTGCCACTGTCAACCAATGGCTCCGAGAAGAACACCGCTTCTGGGCAGCTGTCAGATTCCTTGTCAGCGCCGCCTCCAGCACTGGGCTCACGGTCAAGGACGTCCTCAGAGATGGATTCACACCATCCTTGGTGTCAGGCTTAGCGTCTTCCCCAGAGCCCTTTCTGACACCAGCACTACCAGGGACTATCCAAGTGAAGACACCATCACCAAGGTTGTGCCCAGCCTAGGGCTGACACCCAGGCCGTCGCCACGTCCATCTCCGAGAGCAATGTCCTCCCCCTAAGTGCCACTAGCAACACCGGAGAAAAGAAATGAAAATTACATGCTCACAATAATTGTTCTTCTTCCTGAATTCATACATATGGTTCTAGAGCGGGAGGCACTAGGACCCCGTGGGAGCTTTCTTCTTCTAGGGAGGGAGTCTATGTCAGCTACTAATGCATCTCATATGCAGCATATACCCACGTGGTGCCACATGCTGTTTTGTTTGCCAGGAGAGAAACAAAGTTGAGAGAAAGTAAAGAAAGGACTAGATTCTTTCTAGCCCAAAGGTATAGTAAAAGGATATAGGATATAAGATATAAAATAAACAAACAATTAGAACCCAACTACCAACATAGAGCCTAAGGAGTGGACCTACTGGAAGCACAAGGGAAGTGGGCCTAAAATGGATTTAAAATGGAACCAGAGCCTCTAACCACTTGCCAACCAGAGTATGGCTAGTGATGGACGGGGGGGATAAGACTCTTCATCAGTGGCAGCAGTATGGCTTAACGTTTATTTTGCAGATATTAGGCCTCATGGGTATACACTACTTTGCCGCGCTGCAAACAACATATGGTCTACTGCAAAAATATTTCTACAGTTACTTACAACTAAAAACCCATTTACAACCATTTGAAGAGAACCTGGCCACCACAATGGAAAAACCACCCCTACTGATAACTTTAATTCAGACACACATGGGGGAAGGGGCACCCACAGAACACCTAATAAGTCAAGCATATAAGGCACTGAGATGACATCCACAGAGCAAATACGGGTCAAATGGGAGCAGCAGCTGCAGGCTAACATAGCTTCGCAACTGGGGCAGACCTCAGCTCTCCAAACATACAAAATTTCCAGCTCCCCATAATGGAAGGAATTTGCGTGGAAGCTTCGAGCGCTTTTTTCCAACACGCCTGCCATTGTAGCGAAACACGATGGAGAGGGTTTGGGGGGTTGCTGGAGAGGTTGTGGGTGTACTCAGGCGGGCCAGACCCACATTTTGTGGGCCTGTGGTCTACTAACCCCATATTGTGGAGAGGTAACACAAGAACCTATCAATATTTATGACTGGGCTGACCTGCTCACCCCTGCATACCTTCTCACATTTACCCCCCGAGGGGGTCAGGACTGATAAGACAACATATAGGCAGGTTACTCTCCTGACCCTGGCAACTCTGAAAGCAGTGACTTGCCTATGGCATACTAACACAACCCCTTCTAAAGAGACCTGGAACTCTCTGGCCAAAGAAATATACGCCTTGGAGAGACTCTCAGCAAGAATGTTAAACCGTATGAAAACATTCGAAGCAAGGTGGCAGAAGTGGATAAGGCATCAATTGAAGCATTATCCAGACTTTGTCCCTTAGCTTTACTCGAACACGAAAGATAGCTGCAAAGAGAGACCTTTCAGACAAGGAACCTATGGAAAAGATGAGATGATGAACAGACAAAGCCATTTAGTGACCTTTGTTAGACACCTCCTAGCTGGGTGGATTCACCCGATGCCTATAGGAGGTGTGTAGAATCTGAAGACGACCACTTCTGAGAATATAAATGGTAACAGCCTTCTTGCCTAAAGACATACAGGGAATTTAAACAGCCTCATTAGATAATATGTGCATGAACCTAAAGGATACAGAAAATTTTATGAAATTAGATTTTAAGGACAAGTTGATAGATTTAACATGCCTGCTTGTATTTATTTTACAGTTTATTTTTTTATTTACATTAAAGATGTAATATTAATTTGGGAATATCCAGATATAAGCAAATGGAATACATAGAGAAGCTGACTGAATGGATGTAATAAGAATAACAAGTCAATCCTAAATGTACTTGTATACTGGACAATGTTTTCACTATAAAATATTCAAATTGTAACATGTTGATCTGTACAAAATGCAATAAAGATTAAAATATAAATAAAAGATGGGAGAAAATGAAGGGAGGGTGGCCACCTACTTACTCCATGAGGAAAAAAAAAGGCTTTTTTGAGTGTAAGTTTTTTTTTGGGGGGTTGGTAGGGGAGGCAAGAGGTTCCCATTCCCTTTTGCTTTTTTGTTCTTTTTAGTGTGAGTTGGCACCAGAGTGCCCAACCTCTTTTTTTTTTTTTTTTTAAACAAAATAACTACCATAAGGGCCATGGCTGAGGAGACGGAAGCAGTGCACACTGCCAGCACCCACTTGGTGATCTTCCAGAGGCCCTGGCTCTCAACTGAGCAGAGGATGGTGAGCGGGTATCTGAATCAATGGTGAATATGTTTAGGAAGATTAACAATTATGGTGAGTAAGTAATTTTCATATTTTCTCTGAATTAATTTTCACCATTGATTGATACATACTTGTACAAGTACCAAGATTCCCAATTAGGGAGGAGCTGGCTCATCATGTCAGTATAGTCACCCTTAGGTAGATACATTTTATTGTTCAGCATAAAGCAGTTACAATATACTAAAAACAGTACAGAGTTAAAATAAATAAATAAGTAGGCATAAACATACGTATCTGCATATAATACAACATTTCTTTAGGTACCTTGCACTAATCTCCAACCCTTCTTATATAAAAATCTATAAACAAGTTAGCAGTAGAAATTTTGCTAGAATCTCACACTGAGTCTTTCTTTTTTGTGGAAAATAGATATTTAAGTAAATCCTCTGGGGGGAGGCTGAGATCACCCATCAGTCCACCCAACTGTTTTTTCCTGTGGGTTTCAAATCTGGGACATAAGAGTACCACATGCTTAGGATCATCTATAGTCCCCATTCCACATATACGGGGGATAATACCCTTTTTCTCCTCTGCCTAAAGTGGATATATTGGGCATTATAACTTTCTGTTCTGAATCTAGTGTACAGTGTCCTGAGTTTAGGACAAGTCAAAAAGGAGAGATATGGCTCATACCCCCATATAAGCTTTACTGATCTATAAAACTCATGTAACTTCAGCTTAGAAAGTTGGGCACGCCACATATTTATGTCCAGATCAGTAAGACTGCAGCTCACATCCTGCCTGATCTCCTCAAAGGGTCTCAAATAAATTTTGTAGACTAAGTGGCCCAAACCTACTGGCATTAATTTATCCTTTATAAGATGAATAAAGGAATGTACATAGCCCAAGTGATCTAATTTTATAGCCTCTTCTATGCACATCTTAGGGTGTCTTTGTTGGGGTAAGAGAAGGCATTTCAAGAGGAAGAGAATCTGATGTTCATCAATAAGTGAGGCCAGAGAACGTTGACCAAGTTCCATGGCCAAAATACAACTCGGGGTTCCATTTGGCAACATAAGTATATATTTATAGAGTTTGTTCAATATAATTTCTAATGTTCTAACCTTAGTACATCCCCAGTCTTCCGAGGCACATAACATACTCGTTTTGATTTTGCCATTAACGACTCTCAAGACCCCTCTTACTAAAGTTTTCCCCATTTTGCTATTAAATATTTTTAAAGCGTTAACTGCTGAGCTCATTTTATGGCGGATCACCTCCAAATGCTTGGTCCAAGACAGGGTGTAATGGAATCGAACCCCAAGGTAATCATAAGTTTCAGCAATGTCTATGATTTTCAATCATCCTAAAATCAGCTAACTTTTTGGTTTTAACACCAAAAATAAGGATATTTGTTTTCCCCATTTGACTTTCAAGTCCCTTTCTGAGCAAAGAGAAAGAAAGTATAGTCACCCTCTGCCATCTGCATGGGGGAGAACACCTGAGGGCAGGGACTCCTCATGGACCTGGCAAGGACTGAGAATATTCAGAGTCAAACATAAGGTAAAAATGCCCCCCTCGAGTTCCCATCTGACTCTATGGGAGAAAAAGTGAGTCCCCTGGAACTGGGAGTTTAGCACTATAAGCTGAGCCAGAGGTGCCAGTCAAGAGAGGTGAAGCCACACCATCAGCCAAATGTAAATTACAGTTCCCACCAATCTGGAGAGCATCTCATTGGTGTCATAAGATGCCCTTGTCTGGTGCCTCACCAATTCCAGGCCCTTGGCAGAAAGGCAGATGACTTGCCTAAATAACTCAGAGAGTGGCATGACAACTAGGATCTGACCTAGCTGTGTTCACAGGTGCTTGTTGTAAGCTGCCAAGTGTGCCTGATGTGCCAAAATGCACATCACAGTGTGAGCAGAGGTGAAAACCCCCTGTGGAAGACTCAATGCCAGAGTCAATACATAGGGTTGTTAGCCCAGTTCTCTGTCATGGAATAAAGTTTTCTGTTTTTTTTTTTTTAATTGCCTGGTGGGTGCAAGTTCCCTCCTGCTTATCTCAGGAGGGATGACACAGTGGTAACTGCTGAAAGTTCCTAGGAGTCCCAGCCATGTAGAAAGGGTATTGCATGTGATGCCAAAATGCAGCGCTCTTAGCATGTATGACAGGAATCTCTAGTACAGAGAGTACTCAAAGGCGGAGGATAAGAGTTGGGAGGATTCTGCACCCTCTGAGGAGGACACAAAGTGGAGATGCTGGACCTGGACATGAATCGCAGCTTGGAAGTGTGCAGGAATTGGACACGATCAGCATTGGTATGGTATTGGAACAGCATACCACCTGCGCTTCCATGCTGACTGCAGGCGAGGAGCCCAAAAGGACCTATGATCCCTGGAAGTTTAGGAAGAGGCAGCATAGACCCAGGAGGGAGAGAAGAGCCCAAGACCCTAGTGATTATGCCTGTACTGCGGGATCACTCAGCGAACCTAACTCTAGGGGAGGCCATGTTGAACCTGGAAATGACATTGTCAGTGCCCATAAAGGAGAATCTTCAGAAGAGGAAATCAGAATTATTCAGTCCTCCAAGGGCAGCTCTGGTCTTCACCAGAGATGGGTTCAGCCACAGGGCCAGGGGAGAATTCCACAACCTGGCCAGCCCTCGACCTCAAGCCAGTGCTGCCTCCAGCATTGAACTCAGGGTCAGAGAACGACTCCTCCCATCCCCATAGTCGGCACCATCCTCGGTGTCAGTTCCCTGCCTACCTTCAGTTTGTTCCTGCCACTGATACAACAGGCGGTGTTGGAGGCCGGCATGGCTGGTAGCCACGAGAGTCTCTGCCTTGTGCCGAAGGTCATGGAGACGGTCTTCTTGGCTTTCAGGAATAGGTAGTGTGAGCTGAGAAATTGCTGAAGCTTACTGAAGCCAAGTTGTAGTCTGGTTGCCACATCTGTAGGGGACTGGCCTGAGGTAAATAGGACGGTATCGTCTGCACACATGTGGCTGGAAGATGAGGTGCAGACAGATAGAAGGTCATTTAGAAAGATGGAGAAAAGCAGCAGACCTAAAACTGAGCCCTGAGAGACTCCAGTGTTAATTGTGAAAAGGGGGGAGATGGAGTCAGCAATTTTTACTGATTGCATCCTTCCTATAAGGTAGACTCAACCAGTTAGTGGCCGAATCTAAAAGGCCTGCTGATTTAAGGGTGTCCACGCGAAAAGGAAGTGGGAGACCATGTCGAAAGCCTTGGCAAGGTCGACAAAGATGGCAGATGTAACTTGGCTCCTGTCCATCCCTGAGAAGGATGGAATCAGTGAGCCTAAGTAGGGAGGTGGTGGTTGAGTGTTTTTTTTCTGAAATCCAGATTGGAAAGTGGTGAAGGAGGAGGTGTCAGAGAGGAAGGTGGAGAGTTGGAAGAGTACCACATATTCTTGAAGCTTAGCAAGGGTAGAGAGTAGGGAAATAGGATGATAATTACCTGGGGAGGGAGGACGGATCACCTCCCTTTGGAGAGGGAAGTAACATGGCGTGTTTCCAGGCAGTTGGGACAGTGGCTGTCAAGAAGGAGAGATTTAGGAGGGCAGAAAGTGGTTGCAAAATTACCAGGGCAGACAGGAAGAGCAACTTAGAGTCAAGCCGATCAGGGGAGCAGCCTTTAGAGGGGTTAAGCGAGAAGAGGACATTTAGGGTGTCAATTTGGGAGCTACTGAGAAGGTAAATAGGGAGTCTTCAGGTGGAGGGTGACTGCTGGTAGAGGGGGTTCTTGGATGAAGGAAAAAGCGGAGGGAAGGTGGACAGGAGGACTGAGGCACAGGATGAAAAATAGGAGTTAAAGATCTTACTTCGAGAGGGCTCTTACAGTAGGTAATTACATATAGGACTGAAGCCGGCAGACGTCAAGACCCCACGGAAAAATTTCTAGCTAGCAGTCTCTGGCGAGGGACCGCCTCCACATCAGGTGACCAGCGTCAGGAGACGTCGGTATAAAGGGGCAGTCCCTCATGCCCGCCTTCCAGTTCTTTCATGCCGTTAGCTCATGACAGCACCTCGCGGTAAAGTTCATTGCTCGTCAGCCTCTATCGTTGGTAGTTTTGACCGAGTATTTTTCATGATTTGTCAGGCATTCATCGGTGTATGTCGTCCCCTACACCCTCCGAGCACAAAAAAAAGTGAGAGTCATGCGGCGCCCAACTCCCGCACAAAAAGAAAAAATTACTCACCTTAGTAATGTTGTTTCTTCTAATGGAGACTTGCTGTATTCTAACTATTGCAGTTAGGTCCTGCCTTTCAACTGCCCCGGAGAACAAAGAGCTAACTTTCCATGGCCAGCATGGAACGTTCAGCGCGAGCTCGGTTGAAGTCCCTGTCTGCTGTTGTTTAAACTCCAACCATCAGATCTTTACGAGCAATACTCACTAGAAGTTCTGTGTGGAAACTGTAAAACTCACACTAGCCAAATGGCAACTAAATTTATTAAAAAAAGGGTTTGTTGGTTTCAAAGCAAAGACTCAAGTCAGGAAACCCAAAAAACAAAACACAACACACACCCAAAGTAAAGGAGGGTGAAAAAGGGGGCACCCCTAGGGTGCCAACACTGCTCCTGCCCACCAACATCCCAAAAAACAGGTTCTGAGAAGGGACGCATTGGGGGAGATCAGAATACAGCAAGACTCCATTAGAAGAAACAACATTACTAATCTGAGTAATTTTTTCTTCAAACAACATGAAGTCTTGCTGTATTCTGACTATTGCAGACTACCAAGCAGTACCTCCATGGAGGAGGGACAGAACCTACTTTGGGAATAGGCTCTGAAGTACTGCTGTGCCAAACCGAGCATCACTCCTACCCTGGATATCCAGAGAGTAATGCTTGGTGAACGTATGGACTGTTTTCCAGGTGGCTGCTTGACAAATTTCTAAGATAGGAATATCCCTGGCAGCAGCCAGGGAAGCAGCTGTACCTCTAGTAGAGTGAGCCCTCAGGCCTGAGGGTGGGGTTCTACCCAGTTTTTCATAGCAGAATTGTATACAAGAGACAATCCCTGGCAACAGATCTCTTAGTAGCAGGTTTGCCCTTACCGACCTCTCCATATGTGAGGAACAACTGGAGGCTCTCAAACCTGTGACCCTTGGTGCACTCTATGTAGTAGCTGAGGGCCCTCTTAACATCCAAGCTGTTCAGCCTCCTCTTTCCAGAGGAGGAATGGTCAGTGAACAAAACAGGGAGAGACACAGACTGATTAAGGTGGAAATCTGAAACCACCCTAGGCAAAAACTTCCTGTTAGTTCTTAGGACCACTTTATCTCTATGGAAAGAGATGAAATCAGGCTCCACTGACGGGGCTTGCAATTCACTGATACACCTGGCAGAAGTAATGGCTACCAAAAACACAGTTTTCCAAGTCAAGTACTTAAGCTCTACAGAGGACAAAGGATCAAAGGGTGGCTGCATAAGTTGAGCAATGCAAACATTAAGGTCCCAAGCAGAAGCAGGGACCCTAAAGGGGGGATTGGTGTGCAGCAATCCCTTGAAGAACTTACAAAACACAGGATGGGCTGACAGAGGAGAAGGCTTGCCTACTGGACAAGAAGGCAGAAACAGCTGCCAGATGCACTTTAAGTGTGGCTGGCCTAAGTCCAAAGCCATTAAGATGAACCATATAGTCCAGAACTGTAGGCAACCCAGCAGATTCTGGAGAAATATGCTTATTAGAGCACCAAATAGTGAACCTTTTCTATTTGGAGTTGTAAGTCTTTCTGGTGGAAGGCTTTTGAGAAGCCTTAAGGATATCCAGAACCCCTTGAGAAAGGTGCAGATCAGCAAACTCTAACTCTTCAAGAGCCATGCTTTGAGATTGAGAGATTTGAGGTTCGGATACCAAATCCTCCCCTGAGAGGATGTCAACAGGTTGTAATTCCTGGGAAGAGACAGGGGAAGGTGGACTGCTAAGGACAGCAACAGAGGGTACCAGGGCTGTCTGGCCCAGTCTGGGGCAATCAGAATCACTTTGCATGGTTGAGACCTGATCTTGACTAACACTTTGAACAGGAGAGAGAATGGGGGAAACGCATACAGAAATTTCCCTTCCCAATTGAGTACCAGAGCATGCAGGGGGACTGAGCCCAAGACTGGGGGTCTGCAACAAAAGAGAGAAAGTTGGTGATTATCTGGGGCTGCAAAAAGATCTATCTGTGGAGTGCCCCATGTCGAGAAAATCACCTTCAAAACTAGGGGATCTAGGGTCCATTCGTGATGGCCCAGGGATATCCTGCTGAGAGCATCTGCTAGGACACTGTCCTTCCCTGGGAGGTGAACTGCTATCAGAGAAGTTTGCAGGGAATAAGCCAGGGACCACAACTTCATTGCCTCTGTGCACAAGGCTGTAGACCGAGTGCCTCCCTGCTTGTTGATGTACCACATGGTGGTGGTGTTGTCTGTTCTAATCTGGACCACCTTGTTCTGTACAGATTTGGAAAAGGCTTGCAGTGCCAGAAACACTGCTCTGAGTTCCAAGAGACTGATGTGAAGCAGACATTCTTGAGGTGACCACAGTCCCAGGGTGGTAAGATCCCCCAGGTGGGCTCCCCAGCCGAGCAGGGAAGCATCTGTAGTGAGTATCACTGAATGAGACTGAGTGACAAAAGGAACTCCTTGTCTCAAATTGTCCTGATTCTGCCACCACTGCAAAGCCTGGATCAGGGTTCGGGTCACTGGGACTAGTTTGGTAAGGGAATCCTTTCTTTGGGACCAGAAGGCTCTTAAATGGAACTGAATGTCCCTCATCTGAAATCTTGCTCCCTGGACCACTGCTGTGGAAGCTGCCATGTGGCCCAGAAGCTGAAGAAAATGCCTTGCTGGTCGAGACACCTGTAGGGTGAAAGAAGAAGCCAGTTCCATAAGGGTCCTTGCCCTGTCCAGGGGGAAGGAAGGCTCTTGCCCTTACTGTATCCAGTTCTGCCCCTTTGAAGGTGAGGAGCTGTACTGGCTCGAGAACTGACTTTGGAAGGTTAAGGAGGAATCCTAAGGAAGTGAGCACTTGCTGAGCTACTTGCAGATGTGACTTGACTTGGTCTGGAGAGTGACCCACTATGAGCCAGTCGTCCAGATATGGAAAGATGGAAATCTTTTTTTCTCCTTAGGAAAGCAACCACTACTGCCAGGCACTTTGTGAACACCCTTGGGGCTGATGTTAGGCCAAAGGGCATTGCTCTGAATTGATAGTGGCCTGAGGGCAACTCGAACCTGAGGTACTTTCTGTGGGAGCACCTGATGGGAATGTGAAAATAGGCATCTTTGAGGTCCAGGGAGGCTAGCCAGTCCCTGGCCTTAGAGAAGCAGAATTATTCCAGAGTCACCATTTTGAGCGTTGGTTTTAAAGGTGCTTGTTCAGATATCTTAGATCCAGGATGGGCAGCCATTCTCCTGTTTTTTTGCGGGTTTGGAAGTATCTGGAGTACAATCCTTTGCCCTTGTGTAGGGTAGGAACCCTTTCTATGGCTTTGAGAGCCAGGAGGGAAGAAACCTCTGCCTCTAGGGCAAGGGTCTCTGATGGGTTTGCAGCTGGAAAGGATCTGGTTCTCATCTTGGAAAATTTTTTGAAGCTGAGAACCAGTCCCTGGCTTACTACTTCCAGGACCCACTTGTCTGATATCACAGACTTCCAGTCTTGGACAAGGTAAGCCAGCCTGCCCCCTACAGGTATTGGAGAATCGGCCCGGGCAGACTCATCAGGGTGTCTTCTTGGCAGGGGCTTTAGGCTGAGGGGTGGAAGCAGGCCTGCTCATTCCTCGTCTGCCTCTCCCTCTGAAGAACCCCCTCTGAGCACACGAAGAAGAGGAGACCTGGGCTTGGTAAAAAGGCCTTTGAAAGGGCCTGCCCCTGCCCCTGGAGTGCTGCCTTTGAGGAGTGGCTTGCCTTTCTTTGGCCTGAGCAATCCTGTAGGTGGTTCTGTATTCGTCCATCTTTTTCATGTAGTTCTCTGTCTGCTCCCCAAACAGAGACTTACCATGACAGGGAAATCCATGGCCTTAGCCTGGGTATCCTGTGAGAGGCTAGTACATCTGAGCCAAGCCATCCTCCGAAGGGCCACAGATATAGCCATGACTCTAGATGAAACATCACTGGAGTCCACAGCAGCATGAAATTGCACCTTGGATGCCTCAATCCCATCCGCAGCCACCTGCGCCAGCTCCTTGGCAAGCTGGTCAGGGGCCTGTTTGGCCAGAGCCAGCACAGTGTCCCACTTGGACTTCTGGTATCTAGCTGTGTAGGCCATATAGTTAGCCTGCCTGAGTCCCAAAGATGCTGCCATGTACTGCTTCTTTGCCATGGCATCAATCCTCCTGGAGTCCTTATCTGAGAGGTGTGATGCCAAGGGAATATTTGCCTTTTCACAGGCAGCAGCCTGCACTACCCCAACATGGCTGCATTGCTGAGTAAGGAACTCCATGTCCGAGCCTGAAAGGGTATACCTCTTGTCCATTCGTCTGTCCACAGGAGGTATGGAGTTAGGAGTCTTTAGAATTTTAAATGTCTGTTTCCCAAAAGATTTATGGAGGGGAACAGACTGTCTCCTGGACTCTGGGATGTCCATCATTTCAACAAAATCAGGCTCCTCCTGATCCTCTACTGCTTCTTCCATTGGAAGCTGGAGGGTTTCAGCCACCTTTTTGTAAAACATAAAGTGGGAAGGGGACTCAGAAAGCCTAGGAGGAAAAACACCTGAAGGTCTGTCTGGGGAGATGCCCGGGTCAATAGGCACATCCAGACTTTCATAATCACCATCATCATCATTATCTTCATACTCTCCCTCCTCCGGTTCATAAAATTCTTCTAAAGTATAATCCGGAACCGGGGGAACCGATCGAACCGAGCCCCTGCCAGATGGTGCCGGTTCGTCCGGAACCGAAGTTAGCGATTGAACTATCCTTATCACTTTGGCCATTTCGTCAGCGGTTGGAGAAAGGATTTGTGGATCCGAACCGGATGATATTTCTCTTCTCTTTCTTTTAGCTGGAACAGACTCCTCAGAACTGGCTCTCCTTTTGCCTGAAGAAGTTTCACCATGGTCAGAGGGCACTCCTTCTGGTTCGGTCAGAACCGAACCGGGCTGGCCATCCGGGTCAGCGGACTTCTCGGCCTCCCTTTCCCTCAGTCTACCTACTCTCTTATCCAGGGTAGCTTTGGGAAAACTTTTACAAATTTGGCAGTCTGAATCAAGGTGGTCAAACCCCAGAAAAAAAAACACAGGTGGTGTGGGAATCAGCCTTAGCAAAGGCTTCCCCACGCACACTGCAGTGTTGAAACCCAGTGGGCCCGTTATTTTTCTTGGGTCTCTCAGACATGGCCAATCCTATCCAAAACGTACCCTTTTTTTGGCAATCCGGCCAGGCAAGACACCCCTATCAGTTCCTGACCGTGTTACAGATCTTGGAAAAAAAACGTAATTAAACCCGTTTTTTTTCAGAATCGATACAGACCGGTTACCACACACTAATAAATTCAAAACTTTTTAAGACCAATCTGATCGGTTCAAACCAAACCGATCCCAAATTTACAAGTTCCACAAAGAACCTAAATGTAAAACCTATCTAGTACTTATGGTACCACAGACAGAGACTTAAACCGACAGATTCGGTAGCAGAAATTCAGAAGAACCAAGCGAAAAAAACAAAACTTTAACCGACTTTTTTGAACTGAGCAAAGGAGAAATCTCTGGAGCAACTGTTCAGTGAGGCGGAGTAAAGAATCTGACGGTTGGAGTTTAAACATCAGCAGACAGGGGCTTCAACCGAGCTCGCGCTGAACGTTCCATGCTGGCCATGGAAAGTTAACTCATTGTTCTCCGGGGCAGTTGAAAGGCAGGACCTAACTGCAATAGTCAGAATAAAAAAGACTTCATGTTGTTTGAACCGCCATTCCCTGTGCCTCTTTTGCCTAGGCCCCGACCATCCAGTGGAAAAGTGCTAGCACTGCCTCAAGTTCAACGCACCCACCCGAAGACGGTGGCAGCAGTTCCTAGAGGCCCATATTTTGGAAAAGAAAATGAGCTCCATGGAAAAGGAGTTGACAAAGCTCCAGCAGACGTCCACTTCCCCTGAAGGCCATCACAAGAAAAAAAGACAAGGAGAGCACGGGACAAGGGTTCCTCATCACACGCGACTTCTTGAGGTCGCTGTGTTGCAGGTAACGTCCCCGGGACCATCTTGCGACAACCGCCTTAGAGGCTTCTAAGGGACGCCGGCCCACCCGTTCGGCTTGGCGCCGGGCCTTCGGGCGCCTCCGGCTTTTTCGAGGCCTCCTCTCCGGTAAAGCCGTACTTGCACGCCTACTGGTATGAGTGGCTCCGGTAAGCGGACGTCAACTCCTCCGGCGCCCACCACGGAGTAGGTGGTAAGTCGCCCGACCCCGGGGCGTGTTCCGCCCGACCAGGCTGCCTCCTCCGCGCGGTCTGCCTCCGGCGAAAGGGTACGTTAAGTCAGGCGGCCGGTTTTCTGGCACCCGCTGGATCCCGCTGATAAGCCGAACGTCGGTTTGTTCAACGTCCGCACGGCGGAAGAGCCGACGCCGGACCCTCCCACGTCCGTCGTCCCTGGCTCTCCGCAGCCTTCACTGCCCTCCGGGGACCCTGGGTCTCCTCAGCCTAACCCCAAGGATTTCTCACCCCCATCCCCGGATGACAGTGAGGTTCCTGTTCCTCCCCCATCAGACCGTCAACTTGCTGGTCCAACCTATCTGACGTCGGCTCCCCGGATGCCAACACTGACACCTCAGCCGCCGGCTCCTACGCCGGTACTGATGACTCTGGGCGACATCCCACTCCCAGATGCCACCCCAACGCCGGGCTTTCTGCTCCAGGCCCGCCCATGGGGCCTCCAGCTGGGCCGTCTGCTCCAACAGCCCCCCCCAGGTCTCCGACCCCATCGTATCTGACGCCGTCTTACCCAGGGCCACAGTACCTGGCACTGGCCTATCCAACGCTGCAGTACCCAGCGCCTCAATACCAGACGCCGGGTTTCCCGCCGTCGGGTTACGGATACGCGCCTTATGGGTATAATCCAAACCCGTATCCCCCTCCTTCTCCGCCTCCAACGCCCCCCCCAGCCACCAGTGGACTTGCAGGAGACTCAGGCCACCTGGTGGGCTGAGGCCAAGGCTCAGCTCACTAGAGAGGTGGAGAGTCATCTTCCGACGACGGTGCCGGTCCCGGTTCCCATACGTCCACGACAACAAACTCCCTCCCCACCTCCAGACACCAGGGCTAAACCCTCTGGGTCCAGAGCGGGGCAGGACACGCTTCCCCGAGGGCTCTCCAAGAGGTCCATTCCTCCCCCTCACCGGGAGGGGGAGTCGTCTTCATCTTCTTCTTCCTCGGACACTTCCGACAGTTGTTCCAAGCAAAACGAAGAGCCATGCTCTCTGTCTAAGCCTAGGCCAAGGACTCCTCCGAAGCCTCCTCCGAGGATCCTTCCTTTACGGAGTTGTTACGTAAAATCCAGGAGGTCCATAAGTGGCAATCCTCAGAGCCAGATCCGCAGCGTAAAAAACTTGCTGATCATCTGGATCTGCCTGTGACATACGATGCAGTGGACACTAATGGTAGGAGCTCAGCTTTCGCCGTGGGCTTACGACGTCATGCTTGGCTCCGTGTGTTAGGGTTGGTCCCGGAAGTGCAGTCCGCTATTCAGGAAGCGCCCTTCCGGGGTTCGGTGCTGTTCGGCGGTGATGTCAAGGACATCATCACTGACCTGCAGGAGAAGGGGACGGCACTAAAGTCTGTTGACTCTATGCATCATCCCCATCAAAAGCAGCGCCGTCTCTTTCGCAGATGGACTCGGCCCAAGGCGAAACCCCAGGGAAAGCGGGCCACTAAACGTCGGGGCCTCCCCAGCTGCCAAGCCCCTCCCACCCAAAAAAGCAGCGGGTGCTTCAGCTGCGGCGCTGCCCCACACCACCTGACTCCTTCCCTCTCCCACAGCCTCCGGGCTTCCCGGAGGAACCGGTAGGAGGGAGGTTTTCCCTCCACCTCCCGGGCTGGGAGAGGATAACATCAGATTCATGGGTGCTCCAGCTAATTGCAGAAGGACACTCAATAGAGTTTCTACAGAAACCTCCTCATTACCCTCCCCCAAGGTCATCGTACTCTCAGGAACATCTTCTTCTGCTCCAGGAAGAGATTTCAGCACTTTTGCTGAAAGAGGCGATAGAGCCCATCCCCCTTCCTCTACAGGGAATAGGTTACTATTCCCACTTCTTCCTGGTCCCGAAGAAGACAGGAGATGTAAGGCCTATTCTAGATCTCAGTTCCCTGAACTTATTTGTGGAGTACAAGAGGTTCAGGATGCTCTCCCTGCAGAGCCTCCTGCCCCTCATCTGCTCGGGACAATGGCTGTGCACTCTGGATATGCAGGATGCTTACCTGCACATATCTATCCGCCCTTCTCACTGCAAATACCTCTGTTTTTTCTTTTCAGGGAGACCACTACCAGTTCAAGGCACTCCCACCTGGCCTTTCCTCAGCTCCCCGAGTATTCACCAAATGCCTTGCGGTGGTAGCAGCCTACCTGCGTACCAGAGGGGTGCAGGTTTTTCCGAACCTGGACGATTGGCTCCTGGCAGCCTCGTCCAGGGAGGAACTCCTGCGCTTCCTCTCCCTTACCCAGCAGGTCTTTTCCTGTCTGGGTATTACCATCAACCATTCCAAGTCTCACTTGATCCCATCCCAGAAGCTCCAGTTTATCGGGGGGCGATCCTGGACACGACCCTGGGCAGGGCCTTCCTGCCACTGGACAGGGTGGCCACACTCCAGACTTAGGTAAGCCTGTCGTACCGCCGCAGACGGGTCAGTGCAAGGTCGGTTCTTCTCCTCCTCCTCGGGCTTATGGCAGCTGCTATCCCAACAGTCCCTCGCGCTCGGCTCCACATGAGGGTCTCTCAGCGGATGCTTCACTCTCAATGGAATCAGTTGGTGCAGAACTTGGACCAGTTGGTCCTAGTCTCCTCCCCCATGGTTCAAGACTTGTAGTGGTGGATGGTTCGAGAGAACCTTCTTTGGGGAGTTCTATTCTTCCTTCCTCCCCCTCCCAGACTCTGACCACAGACGCCTCGGGTGAAGGTTGGGGAGCCCATTTCAGTCCTCACAGAACCCAGGGCTCTTGGTCCAAGCTCGAAAAAAACACTTCACATCAATGTGCTCGAGCTTTGGGCAGTGCTTTATGCTCTCCAGGCTGTACATCTGCATCTTCTTCCCAGCCACTTAGCCGTCCAGACGGACAATATGTGTGTGGTAGGGTACATCAACAAACAGGGAGGGACTCATTCCTACCCTCTTTGCAGGGAAGCGATGAGCATTTGGGATTGGGCAGCACAACACAGCCTTCACCTCACGGCAATTCATGCCCTGAGGGTCGAGAACACCTTAGCAGACAAACTAAGTCGTTTGTCTGCTCAAGCTTACAAGTAGGAACTGGATCAGGGGGTCCTAGACGTTATCTTCCCATGCTGCGGAATGCCACAGGTGGACCTGTTTGTTTCACCTCTAAACGTAAAGCTTCCCGACTTCTGCTCGCTCGTTCAAGAGCAAGACATTTTTTGGAGAGACACTCTGTCTCTAGATTGGAAGGACAGATTCGTCTATGCTTCTCTCCCGATCCCGCGAGTCTTGCAGAAACTCAGTTCAGAAGGAGCACAAATGATTCTGATCGCTCCTTTCCGGCCCAGGCAAGTTTGGTTCTCTCTTCTGCAACAATACTCAGAGGAACCTCCTCTTCCTCTGTCACGACTTTTACTGACCCAGGATCAGGGGACCCTGGTCCATCCAGGTCTCAAGTTCCTTCAACTGCAAGCATGGCTCCTGCAGACATAGCTCAAGCCTGATTTGGGGTTTCACCCCAAGTGGCTGAGATTTTGGTGGAGACTAGAAAACCCTCCACTAGGTCTACCTATGCCATGAAGTGGAAACGGTTCACAATCTAGGCCGCTTCAAAAGACTTTGAGCCTTTCTTGTGCTCTGTTGGGTGGCTGCTGGAGTACCTGCGCCATCTCTTTGATCTGGGTCTTAGTCACTTGTCTCTGAAAGTACACATGGTGGCCATTTTGGCCTACCATGTTCCCTTTGCAGACAGGATGTTTGCTCAGCTGGAAGTCTCTAAGACTTTCCTTAGAGAGGTTCTTCACTTGAGACCCCCTATCCAAGTCCCCGCCCCTCCTTGGGATTTCAATTTCGTTCTTGAAAAGCTTACTTTGCCTCCTTTTGAACCAGCAGCCTCGGCAGACATGAAGTTCCTTTCATGGAAGATGCTCTTCCTAGTGACCATTACTTCTGCTCAGAGGAATTCTGAGCTCCAGGCCCTGATGTGTAAAATCCCGTACTTGATTTTTCACAAGGAACGTGTGGCTCTGTGCACCAATCCTAAGTTTCTCCCCAAGGTGGTAGCGGAATCTACACTGAACCAGTCCATAGAGTTACCTGCTTTCTTTACGCAATACTCCAATCAGAGGGAGTATCTATTACACATTATGGACGTTCACCGAATTCTGAGATATTACACTAACAGAACAAAAGATCTCAGAAAGACTGATCAACTGTTTGTCTCCTTTGCCCACAAAAAAGAAGGCAATGCTGTTTTTAAGCAATGCCTGTCCAAATGGTTGGCTCATTGCATCACCTTCTGTTATGACAAGTACAACAAGACCCTTCTGGGTCAAGTGAGAGGCCATTCTACCAGAGGAGTCGCTGCCTCGGTGGCTTGTTTCAAGAATGTGTCAGCAGCAGACATCTGTGCTGCTGCCACATGGACTTCCGTCCATACCTTTACAAAACATTACAGTTTGGATATTGCCTCTCGATGTTGAGCAGGCTTCGGGCTTGCTGTTCTGCAAGGCCTCCTTTCTTAAGGCCTTCACAGCTAGAGGATCTACTTTGAGTAGCTTTCCTCCTCCTTTCTGTGCTCCCCAATGTACCTATAAAAGGTTTTATCCCCCTTCTTAACTTAATTGGCTATTTTTTCCTCGGTTTGGGCTTTTGCTATTCTGACTGCCTTCCCCACCTCTTTCTGCTTTAATTGATACAGTTCCCTGTCGTGCTCCTTCTGTGATTCCTTATACTTTTTGAATGCAGCCTTTTTCTCCTTAACCTTCCCTGCCACCTCTTTTGAGAACCATAGTGGTTTTTTACTCCGCTTTGTTTTCTTTTATCTGTTTCACACAAAGGCTTGTTGCCTCTATGATGGCAGTTTTGATTTTTCTCCATTGTTCTTCCACCCCTCCTTTTTGGCCATTTGCTAGTGTATTCCTCAGATATTCACCCATTTTGCCAAAGTCAGCCCTTCTAAAGTTCAGTATGTTTGTTTTTGTATGGCTCGTTTCCATGGTTGTGCTTATTGTGAAGCACTCTGTGCAATGGTCGCTTGTTCCCAGATGTCTACTGACTTCTAAATTTGTGATCCTCTCTGCATTTGAGAGTACCAGGTCTAGTATTGCTCCCTCCTGAGTGGGTTTCAACACTAGCTGTCTATTGCCTGTTTGCATAAACAGAATGACCCTGCTCTTGGATGTGGCTGCAGTACATGTCATCCAGTTAACATCTGGCATATTCAGGTCCCCCATCAACAGTATCTTCCCTTTTTCAGCCATTTTGAGAATGTCCTCTATCATTTTCTTGTCCATTTCTTCCCCTTGAGATGGGGGTCTGTATACAACCCCTGTGCAGATTGTGATGCCATTCCCTGTCTCTAAGGTGACCCAGAGTGCCTCTTGTCCTCCCCCTTTACTTTTTAGTTCTGTAGCTTTGATCCCTTTCCCTATGTAAGCTACTACCACCTCCTCTTTTCCCCTTCCTGTCCCTTCTGTAGACTGTGTACCCCGGTATGTTGACATCCAAGTCATGGTTCTCCGTGTACTATGTTTCCGTGACTGCCACAATATCCAATTGTTCATCTTCCATCAAAGCTACTAGCTCAGGAAGCTTGTTTCCCAGACTACGGGCAATGGTACTCATTGCCCTCCATTTAATGTTGGCTTTATCCTCCCCCCCCACCAATCCCTGCTCTTTTTGCTCTTGTCTATTTTTCCATTTACCCCTGTCCTGCCCTCTGTTGAGCACTGTATCTCAGTGTTTACCTTACTACCCGTCATGTTTTGTGGGGGGAGGCTTGCAATTTCCTGCCTCTTATTAGCACCTCCCCCCATAGCTAGTTTAAAAACTTGCCAAGAAAGCATTTAAACCTGTCACTTAGAATCTTGGTTCCCTTTGTGGACAGATGCAGACCATCACGCCAGTACAGACCTTCACCTCTCCAGGTGTACCCCCAGTCCCCAATGAAGCCAAAGCCCTGTGCTCTGCACCAGTTTTACAACCATTCATTAAACTGCATGGTGTGTAGTACCCTAGCCTCACTCCTGCCATGGACTGGCAGCACCTCTGAGAAGGTAACCGTGCTTGCTACCTGTTTGAGACCCCTCCCCAACTCCACAATTTCATCCTGCACTGCACTTATCCCATGCCTAGCTAGGTCATTTGTCCCAAGGTGGACAATGATATCTAGTTCCCTCTCCTGTGATGCTGCTTCTGCAATCCCGAGGATTCGCTTCTTGTCCCTCCAAGCCATGGCACCAGACAGGCACCTTACTTCCCTCTCCTCTCCCTTCCCCAGGTCTATCCCTCTAACAACAGAGTCCCCTATCAGAAGCTGTTTCCTTCCTCTGTGGTGTCCCTTGCCACCCTTCTGTGGGTCTCCCTTGTGGATGTCCTCAGCATTCTTCTTGGTCTCCACTGAGGGTGCCACCATAGAGGAACCTTGCTCTGCCAGACTGGCGTATGGTTTGTGTAGAGGTACAGCTAGAGGTTGAGAGTACAACTAGAGCTACTACAAGTGGTTGGAGAAGAACAAGTTTAGGTAGAAGGCTCTGTATAGTTAGGTAAAGCATTTTGAAATCATTAAGGAGGGCAGGAGGGTTATTTGTGGAGGGATTAGGGAAGGTGTTAGCAGCTTTGGCATTGGGGAAAGAGGGCCAGAGTTAGGGTTTATATCACCAGAGGTAAGGAGTAATAGTGCTATTATTATGTAGTGAAGTTTTTGATTTTTAAACCAGGGTAGTGAGGCTGCAGAATAAGAGATACAGGAGGAATAGGAGAATGGAATATGAGAGACTGTGAGTAGGCGAAAGGTGGCAGTGAAATTAGGTGTAGATATGATAGCGGCACTGGGGAAGAGAGCAAAGTAAGTCCATTGATAGGAGAAGGGAGACAGGGTTATTGTGCAAATGTACATGGGGTAAGGTCCTGCAGGGCCAAATTATTTAGTTATGTGGGGACTGGAGACGGTAAGTGTGGGTAGAAATAGCAGGAGTATACAGGGCGACATCATAAGCATTTTAAATTCTGAGTAGCGAAAAAGTGCTAACTGATGGTGGTTGAGTGTACGTTGGAAAGGGGGTGAAAGTTAGCACATGGGAGAGGCAGAATTACGGGTCTGAGAACATTGAGGATGAGATCCCCTAGTGGCCTGTTAGTATAAGGAGCTAGTGGGAAACTGGACACTTAGTCAAGACTGTAACAAGAAGAGTCTATATAAGAAAATGCCCGGACTGCTGACCCGGTGGCGCTGAGAGTTGAGGCGCTGGACGCCACACCTCGCGCAATGCCAGCGACCCGGGTTCTGGAACAAGCCCGAGTCACCGGAGGTTGGCAGGGAAAGACTAGGATCGAGTGTATGTAGACAGCTCTCCTAGTCCTGGGGTGGGCTGGAGAATCAAACCGCATTGCAGCGGCCCCAGGGGACGCCCGGAGGCACTGCAAACGTGGTGTTACTGGAGGCGGAGCATAGTACACGTCTGCATATTGTGTATGGATGCCATTGCATGTCCGCACTCCAATGGGGAAAAAAACAGGAGGAAAATGGCTGGACATGACTGAGCAGCTTGACCACGCCCTGTGATGCCGGGACGACTGTCGTGGGAATTGCACTTGGGGGCGGGGGGGCAGCCTGGCATGGTAGGGTAAGGAAGCCCTCTGGCAGGTTGGCGATGGCTGTACTGGTACCCCCCATTATACGAGTGAGCCTGCTGCTCTCCTGGCAGGCAGGGCCAGCGGCTGAATGCCGTGGGCGTATAAATAGGGAAGTGAAAAAATAAAGGAAAATGCCCAGACTGGGCAGGCAGAGTTTTTCTGAGGCTGCCCGCAAGTTAAGGAAGTGGGTAGGCGGCAGCAGGATCAGATGCTGCACTGCCGGAAACAGCGCCCAGTCAGCGGGCTGTGGCTGAAAGAGAGGGAAAGAGGGAGAAAGGTTAGTTTAAGTAATGTTTGCCACGAAAGAGAGGGAGTGGCTTGAAAGAGATTTATTTAGTGGGGAAGGGATAAAACAATAGCTGAGCCAGCCACTAAACTGGTGGCCGGGTCACCAGCCAGACAGCCCACTGCTCAGGCCAGAGGAAGAGAAAGAAAGAGGAGAGGAATGGTGAGCAGAATGGAGCTCAGGGGAGACCTATGGCAGGATCGAAGCCTCAGGGTTAAAGACTTGGCGGGGGGTAGCAGACTGGGAAGAGAGAGCGAGAGGAATAGGGATTAAAGCTTAGAAGGTGCGCTCGGTAAGTGAGAACGAATAGCGAGCGGACTTCTGAGAAGAGCTGTAATCACTCGTATTACTTCAACACATGTAGAAAAATTCTATAGCGATTCTTTGGCAGGCAGATACCCTCACAACTTACCTTTCATGGCAGGGGGGTGGGAAGACCTCTCGACCCACCAGACTGGATCCATTTTTTGGGGGGAGGCATCTTCCTGTGGTGGCGCTGCGGAGGGACAATCATCATCCTTCTGCGGCAGAGGACTGCCTTGTTTTTCCCATTTTCCCCTTCCCTCTGAGAATGGAGCGTGCAGTGATGCCAGCGGTGGCAGCGTGCACGCTCCGGTGTGTGCTCCTCCAGGCATCTGCTGCATCCCCTGCCCACATCTTCAGCATTGGCGACCTGCCCTCCCCCCAATCTCCACTAGGGGGCAAGCGTTCACTGACTGCTGGCATCCCTCCTCCCCGGAGAAGGAGAGCAGTCCTTGAGATGCTTGTTCCTTCTCCGCCCCAGTTGACCCCCGGCAGCCCGCGTTCGTTCCGGAACAAGGGTCGCTGGCATGGCGCGAGGTGTGGCTTCCAGCGCCTCAACCCTCAGCGCTACAGGGCCAGCATAGCAGTAAACCTCTAACAGTAGTTTTAAGTTGTAACACAATCTTAGGCTATTGAGGGAGTCTATGGAGAAATGGCTGTTGTAGCCAGTAAAAAATCCCAAGGCGGAGGGAGTGGCCAATCACCACAGGGAGCAGGAAGGTGCCAGATTTCAAGCTGAGCTGTGTACCCGAGTTCTTCTCCCTTGAGGCTAGTTAAGGAAGTGGGCAGAAGGTGGCAGGATGAGATGCCGCACCACCAGAGGAGACGGCGCCCGGTCAGGGAGTCATGGCTGAGTTCTGCTCCCTTGAGGCTGGCCACTGGTTAAGAAAGTGGGCGGGCAGCGGCAGGGTGAGATGCCACACCGCCGGAGGAGACAGCGCCCGACCAGGGGGCGGTAGATGAGTAGCTAAGGGACAAAGGGCAAATTTAGCTATATTTGAGGTTAGAGGACACCAATCAAGGAATGTCTTTCTAACTGTTTGTAATTCTGGCACCTCATTAAAGCTTGAACACACAGCAGCACTGTGTCCTGGAGTTTTTAAGGGTGGTGAGTGCCTGATTTCTTTTGTTTGCAAGTCGAGGTCAGACTAGCCCTACAAGTTTAGATTTGTATAACCCCTGATAACAACTCTAAGATGCCATTCTGCCTATTCAGTAGAGCAGTTTTATGGATAACTTTCTAGCTGGCATACCAGCATGACAAAAATGAAAACTACGTGCCTACCGTAATTCTTGATCTTTCTGTGTATCTTCACCATTCATCACAGTTGGGGTAGTAAGCCAGAGGATTAGGACCCCGCGGGAGCTTTTTTTTTGCAAGGGGAGAAGTCAACGTCAGGATGGCACCACCCTCGAGGCCGACGTATTACGTGGCGCTCACGGGTTGGCCTGTAATTGACGCCGATCCCTCCTCAGCCCCATTTCTGCACACAGGAGAGACAGACAGAGAAATAGGGAGGGTGGGGACAAGGGAGCCCAAGAGACAGCAAAAGGAAAGGATGCAAAACTAAAAGGAGGAATAAAGCCATAGAGAGGACATAAGAGAAGGAAACCTAAGGGATTGGGACAAGAGGGCCCCAATCTCTGGGCGGTAAGGGAGGGATGAAAAGGTGAGGGGTAGAAGGAAGAGAGAAAGAAAGGAGGGAGGATAGAGGAGACACTACCCCTGAGGATATGGCCCTAGACTGCTCAAGGGAGGATGCTATGCCCCAAACTGGACCAATTTAAGCCAGAGCAGGATTCAAAGGCTGGAGCAGCAGAATGGCACCAATCCAGAGGGAGGCAGTTGAGTCACCCAGAGGGCCAAGGATGGGTTGGTGTCTCCCCTTCCTGCCTAGAGAACTGAAGTGGAAAACCACTTAGAAATATCCCTGGAGAGGAAAAACCCCAAGGGACTGCCTTTTAGTTTGCTGTACAGAGGGAGTCACCTTCAGAGGGGGAACTGAACAGGAATACATATTCTCCTTGAACGAGGAGAGGATAAAAGTAAACCACATAAGGGGTGGCACAATGTGGTTGGAGGGGAAATAACTAAGGGAGTCACCAGTGCCCCCCTATACATCAAGACTAGGCTGGAGGATGAAGGGTATTCCAAGAATTACCTAGACTGAGAAAGGGCTCTGGAGACTCCCAACAGAGAGAGAAGCCTCCCTGTCTGTCAACCCAGGTGGAAAAAAAACGACCCCGAGGGGGGAGGAGGTGCTGGAGATGGACCGAGGTCCTGATTGAGAGACAAACGGGGGGAGGAGGAGGAGGATCGCCCAGAGACTGAGGCCTGAGAGGAGAACGTGGGCGGAATTCAGTGATGAATGGTGAAGATACACAGAAGATCAAGAATTATGGTAGCGTAATTCTTCTTCTATCTGTGTCAATCTTCACCATTCATCACTGTTGCACCACAAGCCCCCCGAAGGGAGCCCAGAACCTCCCTAAGGGACAAAGTCCTCAGCCTCCAGTGGGGGAGACACCAGAGGAGAGAATCTTAACAGGCCTGAGGCTATTCCCGGTGAGGCGAGGTTCTCCGAGAGGGAGAGGGAAGGCACCCCTGAAGCTCTCGTCTTACCCTACAGGAAAAGAGATGGGTTCCCCAGAAGGAAGAGGCAGTCACCCTACGCTGGGCCAAGGGTGCCAACTGGGCGAGATGAAGCAACGCCGTCCACCTAATGCAGATCGCTGTCCCCGTCAACCTGGAAGCCACCTCCTTGACATCTTAAGATGCCCTTGCTTGGTGCCTCACAAGCTCCAGGCCCCGCGTGGAGAGGGTAATGGCTTGTCTGGTTGCCTCTGAGTCAGACAAAGAGGCTAGGACCTGACCTAGCAGAGACCACAAAAAAAAAATGTACTCACCTTAGTAATTATGTTTCTTCTAATGGAGTCTTGCTGTATTCCGACATATTGCAGTGATGCCCAACCTTTAAACTTCCCCGGAGAACAAAGAGTTAACTTTCTATGCAAAGCATAGAATGCGGAGCTCGAGTTCGGTTGAAATCTCTGTCTGGAGTGTTCCAAACTCAAACCGTCACATTCTTACGAGCCCAAGTAACTAAAAATTCTATGTGGAAATTGTAAAATTCCTACTAGCCAACTGACAGAAAAAAGTTTTGGATTCCCAAGGAAGACTCAAGTCAGGAAACCCAAAAACCAAAAACCAATCTAATACAAATAACAGAAATAAATCAACACCCAAACAAAAAGGAGGAGGGTGTAAACAAAGAGCACCCCTGAGGTGCAACACTGCACCTGCCCACCCACTTCCCAAAAACAGGTTCTGAGAGGGGAGGCAGGGAGGGAGGTCAGAATACAGCAAGACTCCATTAGAAGAAACATAATTACTAAGGTGAGTGATTTTTTCTTCAAACAATATGAAGTCTTGCTGTATTCTGACATATTGCAGACTACCAAGCAGTACCTCCATGGAGGAGGGACTGAACCTACTTTGGGAATAGGCTCTGAAGGACTGCTGTGCCAAACAGAGCATCACTCCTAGCCTGGATATCCAGAGAGTAATGCTTGGTAAAGGTATGGACTGTTTTCCATGTGACTGCTTGACAAATTTCTAACAGAGGGAGACCCCTGGCAGCAGCAAGGGAAGCAGCTGTACCTTTTGCGGATGAGCCCTCAGGCCTGAGGGTGGAGTTTTTCCCAGTTTTTCATAGCAGAACTGTATACAAGACACAATCCACCTGGCAATAGATCTCTTGGTGGCAGGTTTGCCCTTTCCCACCTCTCCATAAGTAAGGAACAACTGGAGGGAGTCAAACCTGTGACCCTTGGTACACTCTATGTAGTAACTAAGGGCTCTTTTTAACATCTAAACTGTGTAGCCTCCTCTCTCCTGAGAAAGAATGATCAGTGAAGACACATAGACTGGTTTAAATGGAAGTCTGAAACCACTTTGGGCAAGAACCTTCTATTGGTTCTAAGGACCACTTTATCCCTGTGAAATGAGATAAAATCAGGTTCCAATGATGGGGCTTGCAATTCACTGATACGCCTGGCAGAGGTAATGGCTACCAAGAACACAGTTTTCCAAGTCAAGTACTTAAGTTCTGCTGAAGACATAGGCTCAAAAGGGGGTTGCATAAATTGGGCAATGCAAACATTCAAATCCCAGGCAGGGGTAGGATCTCTAAAAGGAGGACTGGTGTGAAGCAATCCTTTAAAAAAATTTACAGAACAAAGGATGGGAAGATAGTGAGGAAGACTTCCCCACAGACAAAAACGCAGAAACAGCTGACAAGTGTACTTTGAGAGTAGCTGGTCTGAGGCCTAGGCCATTAAGATGGACCATATAATCCAGAACAGTAGGCAATCCAGCAGTATCTGGAGAAATATGCTTCCTTAGAACACCAAATGCTGAATCTCTTCCATTTGGAATTATAAGTCTTTCTGGTGGAGGGCTTTCGAGAAGCTTTGAGAATATCCAGAACCCCTTGGGGAAAGATGCAGATCTGCAAACTCTAATTCTTCAAGAGCCACACCTTGAGATTGAAGATTGGGGTACCAAATCCTTCCCTAAAAGGATGTTAACAGGTTGTAATTCCTGGGAAGAGACAGGGGAAGATGGACTGTTAGGGACAGCAACAGGGGGTACCAGGGCTGTCTGGCCCAATCTGGAGCAATCAGAATCACTTTGCAAGGTCGAGACCTTATTTTGACTAAAACTTAGAACAGGAGTGGGAAGGGGGGGAAGGCATACAGAAACTTCCCCTCCCAATTCAGAATCAGGACGTCCAGGGGGACTGAGCCCAAGACTGGGGGTATGCAACAAAAGAGAAGGAGCTGATGATTGTCTGGGGCTGCAAAGAGATCTATCTCTGGAGTGCCCCACCTTAAAAAAAATCACTTTCAACACCTGAGGGTCCAGGGACCATTCGTGATGGCCCTGAGAGATCCTGCTCAGTGCATCTGAGGGCACATTGTCCTTCCCTGGAAGGTGAACTGCTACCAGAGAGGTTTGCAGGGAATAAGCTAGGGGACCACAACTTCATGGCTTCTGTGCACATGGCCGTGGACCGAGTGCCTCCCTGCTTGCTGATGTACCACATGGTGGTGGTGGTGGTGTCTGTTCTGACCTGAACCACCTTGTTCTGTACTGACTGAGAGAAAGCTTTCAGGGCCAGAAAAACTGCCCTGAGCTCTAGGAGATTGATATGGAGAAGGGATTCTTGGGGGGACCACAGTCCCTGGGTAGTGAGGGACCCCAGATAGGCTCCCCAGCCCAGAAGAGAAGCATCCGTGGTAAGGACCACTGAACAAGGCTGAGTAGCAAAAGGAACTCCTTGTCTTAAACTGTCCTGATCCTGCCACCATTGGAGGGCTTGCATCAAGGTCAGAGTCACTGGGATCAGTTTGGTAAGGGAATCCTTCCTCTGAGACCAAAAAGCTCTCAGGTGGAACTGAATATCCCTCATCTGGAATCTTGCCCCTTGGACCACTGCTGTTGAAGCTGCCATGTGGCCCAAGAGCTGGAGGAAATGCCTTGCTGGTCGAGATACCCGAAGGCTGAAGGAAGAGGCTAGTTCCATAAGAACCCTTGCCCTTTCTAGAGGAAGAAAGGCTCCTGCTCTGAGTGTGTCCAGTTCTGCCCCTCCTCTATAAAGGTAAGAAGCTGGACTGGTTCGAGAACTGACTTTGGAAGGTTGAGAAGAAATCCTAGAGAAGTGAGCACTTGCTGGGTCACTTGCAGGTGAGACTTGACTTGGTCTGGAGACTGACCCACTATTAGCCAATCGTCCAGATATGGAAAAATGGAAATCTTTTGCCTTCTTTGAAAAGCAACTGCTACTGCCAGGCACTTTGTGAAAACCCTTGGGGCTGAGGTTAGGCCAAAGGGCATTGCTCTGAACTGATAGTGGCCTGAGGGCAACTTGAACCTGAGGTACTTTCTGTGGGAGCACCTGATGGGAATGTGAAAGTAGGCATCTTTGAGGTCCAGGGAAGCAAGCCAGTCCCCTGGCCTTAGAAAGGGAAGGATTATTCCCAGAGTTACCATCTTGAACTTTGGTTTTAAAAGCGTTTGTTTAGATATCTTAGGTCTAGGATGGGTCGCCACGCCCCTGTCTTTTTTGGGGTCAGAAAGTACCTGGAGTACAGTCCTTTGCCCCAGTGTAGGGTAGGTACTCTCTCTATGGCTCTTAAGGCTAGAAGAGAAGAAACCTCTGGCTCTAGGGCAAGGGTTTCCGAGAGATTTGCAGGTGGAAAAGATCTGACTCTCATCTTTGGAAATTTTCTGAAGCTGAGAACCAGTCCCTGGCTTACTACTTCCAGGACCCACTTGTCTGATGTAATAGACATCCAGTCCTGGACAAAGTAAGCCAACCTGCCCCCTACTGGAACAGGAGAGTCGACCGGGCAGGCCCATCAGGGTGTCTGCTTAGCAGGGGCTTTAGGCTGAGGAGTGGATGCAGCCCTGCTCATCCCCCTTCTGCCTCTCCCTCTGAAGAACCCCCTCTGAGAAAAGGAAGAAGAGGCCTGTACTTGGTAAAAAGGCCTTCCCCTGCCCCTAGACTGCTGCCTTTGAGGAGTTGCCTGCCTCTCCTTAGCCTGAGCACTCCTGTAAGTGGTCCTGTACGCATCCATTTTCTTCATGTAATTCTTCGTCTGCTCCCCAAACAGAGAATTACCCACTACAGGAAAATCCATGGCCTTAGCCTGGGTGTTCTGCGAGAGGCTAGTACATCTGAGCCAAGCCATTCTCCGAAGAGCCACAGATGTAGCCATGACTCTTGATGACACATCATTAGAGTCCACAGTAGCATGAAACTGAACTTTAGATGCCTCAATCCCATCTGCAGCCACCACCTCCAGCTCCTTGACTAGCTGGGGGGAGGCCTGTTTAGCCAGTGCCAGTAGTGTGTCCCACCTGGACTTCTGGTACCTGGCTGTATAGGCCACATAATTCGCCTGCCTGAGTCCCAAGGAAGATGGTATGTACTGTTTCTTTGCCATGGCATCAATCTTCACGGAGTCCTTGTCTGGGGGGTGTGAAGCCAAGGGAATATTTGCCTCCTCACAGGCAGCAGCCTGCACTACCCCAACATGGCTGCATTGCTGGTATAAGAACTCCGTGTCTGAGCCTGAAAGTGTATACCTCTTGTCCATTCTTCTAGCCACAGGAGATATAGTGTTAGGAGACTTTAGGATTTTTTGTGTCTGTTTCCCAAAGGATTTGTGGAGGGGAACAGACAGTCTCCTGGACTCTGGGATGTCCATCATTTCTACATAATCAAGCTCCTCTTGATCCTCCACAGCCTCCTCCATAGGAAGCTGGAGGGTTTCAGCAACCTTTCTGTAGAACATAAGGTGAGAAGGGGACTCAAAAAGCCTAGGAGGGGAAACACCTGAAGGTCTGTCTGGGGAGATGTCCGGTTCCACAGGCACATCCAGACCCTCACTTTCACCATCATCATCCTCAAATTCCCCTTCCTCTTCAAATTCCGGTTCATAAAAATCTTCAAGGGTATAATCTTGAATCGGGGGAACCAACCAAACTGAACCCCTGCCAGAACGTGCCAGATTGGTAGAAACCGGGCAGAGCGATTCCACAATCTGAATCGCTCTGGCTATCTCTTCGGTGGTCGGAAAATGAACCTCTGGATCCGAACCGGACGATTTGTCTTTTATGTTTTCTTTTTGTCGGAACCGATCCCTCGGATTTGGCTCTCCTTTTGCCCTTAGAAGTATCGCCCTGGTCAGAGGGCACTGCTTCAGGTTCGGTCAGAACCGAACCAGGCTGGCCATCCGGGTCAGCAGACTTCTCGGCCTCCTTTTCCCTCAGTCTACCTAATCTCTTCTCAAGGGCAGATTTGGGAACGTTTTCACATATTTGGCAGTCTGAATCGAGGTGGACAAACCCCAAACAATAAACACAGGTGGTGTGGGGATCGGCCCTAGCAAAGACCTCCCCACACTCACTGCAGTGTTGAAACCCATTGGGCCCAGTTTTTTTCTTGGTTTTCTCAGACATGGCCAACCCAACCAACTTACCCTTTTTATGGCAACCGCCAGGCAAGACTCCCTTATCGGTTCCTAACCGTGTCACGGGTATTGGAAAAAAACGTGCTAAAACACGTTTGTTTTTAGAACCGACAAGGACCGGTAACCACACACTAAGTAAAAACACAAAATTTCACTATCAAATGGCCGGTTCAGCTGAACCGACCCGCACTTTTACAAGTTCCGCACAGAAAAACAGAACAATTCCTATTTAGTACTCATGGCACCACAGACAGAGACTAAACCAACTATGCGGATAACTTTTTTGGTTTAAAACCGATGAAAACTGAAACTTTAACTGACTTTCGAACCGAGCTGAAGGAGAAAATCTCCGGAGCGACTGTTCAGTGAGGCGGAGTAAAGAATCTGACAGTTTGACTTTGAAACACTCCAGACAGAGACTTCAACCGAACTCGAGCTCAGCATTCTATGCTCTGCATAGAAAGTTAACTCTTTGTTCTCCGGGGCAGTTTAAAGGTTGGGGATCACTGCAATATATCAGAATACAGCAAGACTTCATGTTGTTTGAAGTGCCTGTTATAGGCAGCATGGTGGGCCCGATGAGCTGAAAGACAAAGCAGAATGCCTGCCGACGAGATGGCTCTCCTCCCCAAAAATCCATCTCAGCTGAGTCAGATTCTGGGGTCGGTCACATCTTGGACTTCTATGCCTGCAGGGTGTGTCCAGGAGAGTCACGCCTGAAGCAGAGGTGAGGCGAGGCTCCTGGAGATCCAAGGGGTGCACAATACCTCTGGCAGAGGTCCCTCAGGGATGGTGCTTGGGTTGAGGGACGTCGCCAGGCCCGGTACGAAGCCTCCCAAAAGGGAGTAGGTTGAGGCGGGACCAGCAGGTTGGCCACACTGAACTCGCCTAAGAAGTCATGTGCCGAGCTGTCAGGATTGCGGCTGCCTAGGGTGGAAATATGGAGCTCAACGAGCAACCCCATCAGGAAGAGCTGATAGCTGGAAAGATCAGCAGCTGAGGAAAGGTGGACAGAGGACTCCTCTCCCTTACAGAAGGAAGATGAAGGAGCTGACAAGCCCAAAGAGTTAGGCTCCGGCTGTAGCAGGGAGTGGTAGAACAACTTCTGGTCCATGGACTGGTAGTAAGCGGGGAATAGTGCAGAAGTGGACCTAACCTGCTCCCAGGTAAGGGGTCTCACAGGACCAGAGTGACCTGGGAGAGAGGGAGGGTTTGGCAGATGCAAAGGCGCCAGGCACCTTCTGGGAAGGGCATGGTCTCTACCCAGGCTAGGGGACCCGCCGGGAGACCTCAAAGGAGGAGGAGACCCGGTGGTTATGGCAGACGAAGGCTGCTCAACTGTGCTGGAACAGCCAGAGCTGAGCTCAAAAAGAGAATTCCCCCTGCAAGGCGATTGGGGCCGCATGAGCCCAGAAGGGTGGCCCCTAACCTAGACAGATGAGATCCCTCCCGAGGAGACCACAGGGGGGAGAAGGTCGGACCATCACTGAGACTCCTTCCTGAACCCCTGCAGGTTCCCAGGAAAGGGCGCTGCCCTGAATCCAGCCCCCCCCAACCCCTCAGAATCCGAGTGAGCCCTCTTCCTCACCACCAACAGTGGCAACTGATACCCCGTAGCCGACTCCTGAGACACAACTGGAGGTGGCGCACCCTCCCCTGCTTTAGGCGCACCAGCTGGCCCAGAAGTAGGGCCAGCAAGAACTGTCAAAGGAGGGGGTACACCTCCCAAGGTAGCAGATGGACTACCGATCCCAGGTTGCCTTGCGGTGCCCCCCCCCGGGGCACCCGAGGACTGGTCGGTGCCACTGACCCCAGAATCAGTGGAAGCCATCTGCTCCTTGGAAGGGAGCTGAACCAGAGCTGACGTGCTGAAGGGAGGAAGAATTGGAGGATTCCAGATAACCCGGGAGCCAGTCTGGGTCAGCCTCAGCATTATCCTCCCCAGAGGAGGTTCGATCCCAGACCACTTCCCGATCCCTCCCAGTCACAGCACCACGAACCAGCCCCACGCTGCCCATGGCACGGCCCTCATCCCCAGCACCGCGAACAGTGCCGGAGTCAGACACAGTGTCAGAGACCTGCCCCATGCCACTGTCCCGATCTCCAGCGCCACAAGCGGTGCCAGGATCAGGGGTGGCATCGAGGATGACACCAACCGGAGGCTTCAGACTGCGACGCCAAGGGCGCCCTCGCCTCCAAGGAGGCAACTGCCTGGATGGTGCCTCCAGCTTGACCTCTGAGGGGGTCAGGGCGGGCCTCCTGCACTGTGGAAGGGGTTCCCACTGAGGCAAGGCTAGAACGGGAGGAAACTCCCTCCTCTATGGGCCGTATAGGACTGGGAAGGGACCCAGAGGAAGGGTCAAGAACCCTGCTTTTGACGACCCGGGTACGCGCCTGTCCCCTGAAAGTCGGCGGCGCAAGTCCAACTTTAACAGGTACAACTCCAACACATGACAATCAATGGAAAAACAGGCATTGCATCTATCCATGTCGTGGCTAGATCCCAAGCAGGTAAGACATCGGTCATGCTGATCCATGATGGAGTACAGTCGACCGCAGGGAAACCGACGCATTTGGAGGTCGATCCACCTTGAAAGATTTCTTTTTGTCCCTCGAACCAGACATGATTGGACAGAAAAAATAATCAAAACCAGCACTCAACATCGACGGAGAAAATAAAAGGAAAAGATCGTACTGGTCGATCGCCGAGGAAACGCAGCAGCAGAACTAGGACTTGAGGTAACGAACGGACTAGGCCGCAGATCAACATGGCGCTGACATGCAAGGTCGTGCTCACTTGATGGCGGGAGAAGCAGAACTGGGGTTGAGGAGGTATCAGTGTCGGTTACTGGCCAACCCGCAAGCACCACGTAATAAGTCGGCCTCAAGGGTGGCGCCGTACTGACGTCGACTCCTCCCCTTGCAAAATAAATAAAAAGCTCCCGCGGGGTCCTGATCCTTTGGCTCACTACCCAACAGTGATGAATGGTGAAGACTGACAGAGATAAGATTTGGTATTTCTTTTTGAAAACTGCTGTGCAAAATGGCTGACTATCATTAATTCCAAGCCCTGACAATAAATAAAGAAAAAAATATTCAACTGTACATTTCTATAATTTTAGAACAAGATTTTTATCAGTCACCCTCTCAAATGGTACAATGGGGTGGAGGATAATGCAAACAGACTGTGAAATACAGCATTTATCAACCGGCATTTAAAGCCGGGACAGTGGTGGTGGTGGTGGTGGTGGTGGTGGGGGGTGCAGTCAACAGTGTAGGATACACTAGAGTGGATCTATATATCCCAGTTAAATAATTTAACTTTCAGCAGTTTATTGATTGTTAAGACAAACAGTTTTATAGAATTCAAAAAAGAACTTTTCGCTCTATTTCCTTGTGCAATTTAGTATGAACTGGGAATGGAGAGGCCACGTCAAACCAGCACATAAGAGGCTGGCTAGGCTGAGCGGACTGGGGCATAAGGCAAGCAGGAGGTGGGAGCCCAACAATGGAATGCTATTAGAGGCATTATTGACCTAGATAAAAAAGTGAATTAACCTCAGCTGGAGACAGTGTCCACTGAGGCCATATTAGCAATGGATTTGGCAAATAAATCAGTGAGAGAGAGAGCTGTAATTAGAATAATCATTCAAAAAATAATTGAAGCTGTGTCTCAGTCACCTGAAAAATGGTGCCTGACTGCCGAATATTTCACTGCTTGGGATTCCTGAGGAACTGAAAGGCTCTGACCCAAAAGCATTTGCATAAGACCTGCGGAAAAGTGACCTGCAAACTCAGATCAGCACAGGACTTCATTAGTTACCATTGGTGGCTCACACATCAAGGACACTATTCTTCAAGCTGCTAAAAGAAAAAGATGGTTACATTTGGAAGATGGTGCACAATTTTTCTTTTTCTAGATTTAACTTTGGCAACCAGGAAGCGCCACAAGAGTTTCTAATTGGTGTGGTCCTGATTGCAAGCATCCCTGTTAAGCTGAGCATTAGTTAATGATGGTAAGACTTTTGTATAATACAGACCCTGTTGAGGAGGGGAAAAGAGAGAATATAGGGGGGTCTGGAATTCACAAATAAAGAAGGGAGCAAGGATCACAGTAGGTCTGTGTTGAACGGAAAGAAAATGTTTTACTCTCTACGCAGAAATAAAGTATTTGGAAAAATTACTGTTGCACTATATATGCTGAGAGATAAGGTCACTGAATAAATGCAAAGATCCACATTGAAATAGGCCATTGAAAATTCGAGATTCGCTGACCATACAGCCTCACTAGAAATCAAACCCAACATCCAGTGTTTGCCATTTAATTGGTTTCAGCTTGTGAACATGTAAGTTACATACACACAACACCAGACACACGCTAATTAAAAAGTTACATGAACAAAAATGTGTAACTTGTCCTTACATGGGTAGTATATGATACATACAACAAGGGCCCATAATGAACAGAAAATAAGGAAAATAATATTGCAGGACCCATTACTTTTCATGAAACAGTGGTCTGTATTTAACTCTTGCCATCTTGCCTTACAAATGATTAATGATTCGGTTACAGATGTCTAAACTTCTCTTTGGAAGATAGACCTACACTCATAAATTAGCAAGACTGTACTGTCATTAGACTGACACTGTACAGTATCTGTGAACATTGGTAGCCCCAGCCACTGTACTTCAATGTAAGGAACTCCTATACTATGTGAGTACACAGATGGGTGATTACATGTTCTTTTTACGGCTGCATAGTGAGAGCTATGCTGATGTATTGCAAACGGAGGAGGAGAGAATACAGGAGGTCTGGACAGGCGAGACCGGATACTGAACACATCACAAATGTTTGCTCTGCACAGTGGAGTTGAAGCATATGATGATTATGCATGAATCAGTGTGCTCCCCCCGCCCCCACCAAAAAAGAAAAGCCTCCCTGCCCTGACACTCCCTTCCTCTGTGTGCTCCCCCACCCACCACCACCACCACCACCATCATACTCGGTTTCTCTATCGACTTCCAGTGTTGCCACCAGCTGCGATGGCTCCTTTGATGTCTGTTGAACAGAGTGTTTTTTTTTTCTGTCATGGCCCTTGGTGCTATGCAAAACTCTGGAAGCAAATCTGGAGTAAACCATTTAACCAACAAAATTTCAGAAGGCTATAACCCCCCACCCCACCAGACGTCTCCCTAAAACAAAAACAAAAAAAGACCTACAAGAGAAACGCTGGGCTCAGACTGAGAAGTTTAATTTCCTCTGTCTCACACTTCCCATCAGTCCTCAGTTTCTGTTACCAGCTCCCAGTGCTGATGCCCATGGCAACTGCTTCGGTGTTTCATAGCCCTCGACCACTCTGCCAAACTTTAGAAGCAAGGAATAACTCCCTCCCAACTGGCCCTCTCCATAAAAACAAACAAAAAAATAGCTACAAGAGAAAGACCAGAGTGAACCGTTTAACTGCTTTAAGGAGCTGAAAAAATTTCGACAGCAAGCTGGAAACAAACACTGAGCAGCAACCAGCAACCCCTTTGCATCCTGTGAAGCTCCCAGCTCCCCCAGCAAATCCTTGTCCCAGCAAATGAATGGACTAGGTACCCGCATAGGCAAAGTTAAAACTAACAAACTAATGGAATAAATCTTCATTTGGAAAATGCTGTTTCTCTTATTTATTGTTCTATTAGTTCTCAGTAACTGATTTTTTAGCACTGTTATATGTACCACCTAAAAAATCAGCGAAATCATTCACACTTCCTGTTAGCAATGCTATTGTAAGTGTTGCAATACGAGTACTGCAGCTTTGTTTTAATTTTAACAGCCAATTTTCATCTGCTAGTGAAAGTGACCTACTGCTGTTTGGAAACTGACCTGTGGCTAACTCCGTTCCCAAAGGAGTGTTATATTTCATATCCTTCATAGTTGTACAACATGTTTTATTTTTGGCCTTATTGTACGTTTAAGTATTATGTTAACCACATGGAATGTTTTCTAGATGTAAGAGGTATAGCTAGCTTATAGGCACTGTATACAGAGAACATGGTGATAAAAGGGTGAGAAGAAAATCATGCGTCTCCACTTATAATCTAATGTAACACCTGTTCTTAGCTTAGATTACAACACATCATCAGTTTTAGGGCCATGTTTATTAGCCACATTTGAATTTCATTAGCCACTGGCTACTTTGACTAGCCTTAATGTCCACTCAGGCACTTCTCTCTCACAGACACGCTCCTTTTTACGGCTGCAATGGGCATCGCCCTGCAGACGTTTTGTTTTGAGAAAAGGACTACCTGCATAATTACCTTCCGAACAACATGGTAGAGTGTTAAAAATAGTGCCCTCAGCTGAAGCCTCATTACTACGCTGCCTGTGTGTGTATGGCAGCTGTAGAGCACTATTTTTCCTCTGGCTTGAGAAGTTAATCGAGCCCTCCCCAGTACAGCCTTTTTTTGCAAGTTGAAACCTCCTCCATAGTGTTTTATGGGCCTTTTCTTTGTTTAAGTTTCAGTGCTTAAGTTGAGCCCTTCCTTTTTTTTTTTTATTTATTCTTTTCTCCCCGACAGCTAACCGTAGTACTTTCAACCCGATCATGGAGCTAGGACTTCCACCCTCAGATCGGCCAATGGGTCCTCTTCAAGCCTGCGGCCCCCCCCATCGGCGGGCTGCGAAGCGCCTCCCCTTGCACGCCTCGCAGATGTCAGATAGGTCCTAGGGGCCCTGGTCTGAGGGCTAATCGGGCCAGCAGGCTTCATGGAGGGTGGCCGCAGCTGTCCTGATTTTCCACTTTTCTGGGGAGGCGGGGTAGTGCAATGGCGTCCTGCATTCACCCGCTTCCTGTACACACTTCCAGCGCGGTAGCTGTGCACCCCGGCCTCGCCAGGGGTCCTTCACGCGCTGGGCACTTCACCACCCTCCCTGGAGAAGGAGAGCAGTCCATAAGATGCTCTATCCTTACTCCCTGGCTGACCCTCCCAGCGACCCTGGTCCGTTCCTGAACCTGGGTGGCGGCGTGGCCCGGAAATCCCTGTGCTGCGCGGCAGGGCCAGCTTCCAAGTTAAACTCCTTCCCAGTACTGCCTTTTTTTGAAAGTCGAAACCTCTTCTATAGTGTTTTATGGGGCTTTCCTCTGGCTTAAGAGAAGTTAAAGGAAAACTCCACCCAAAGTCCAAGTCTGATGCCTCTGGGATTTCTCTAAATTTGCTAAAAAACTATCCTGCACATTCTGAGTCCCTCCATAGGAGACATCAATAAAGTAACCAAGTACTAAGGATTGGATCACATAAACACAGTCACAAAGCCTACTTAGCCAATGGATGACTACAGCAGCAAAATGATTAGATTAGTCTACAAGCACTGTCTTCTATGCAAGACGAAAAAGTTACTCACCTGTAGTAATCTTGTTTCTTTCAAAGGGATCCACTAATATTATTACTTTTGCAGTGCTCCTTTAAATCAGCACTGCCTCAGAGAGAATAGAATGCTATGCTAATCATGGAACTTTTATTTTAATTATTTATTGATGAATCTGATCTTAAACCTTTGAGTCAGGGACTCATTTACAAAGGCTCCACATCAGAGTACAATACAGGACAGAAACATTCAGTGTACAAAAAAACAACAATAGGGTATGAACAGTGTAGTACATATAGTCCTATCCAGTGTGAAACAGTTCAGACAATCCTATACGGTTTGGTAGCTACACAAGTCTTGAGAGGAGTTTGTGCATGTTAGTGAGCAGTACAAGCATGGAGAGGGTGAAACTTAAGCACCTTCATGTGGCGTGATCAGTTGGGATACCGACATTGTCCGAAACATGTAGTCAATCCAATGTTACCAGTGGAAGATACAGAGACCTTAGCCTAGCGTTCTCGCAGTTTTTTAGGCAGTTTCCCTTATTAGACAGAGCATTGGCAGTGATGGGTGGAGAGTATGTGGTTTTTGAGGACTATCTTGTAGGGGCCTAGTCTGGAGATAGAGGTAATGGCCGGAGGGAGTTCATTATACCATAGTGGTGCTCTGTATGAGAACGACCTTTGTGTTAAGGAGGTTGAGACCCTGGGAACAGCCCACATTAGATTATCAGCCATGCGTGTGTTTACAGTGGTCTGCATAGTGAGGAGTAAGGCAGAAACTCCAGTTGGGGTGAGGCCTAGTTGGATTTTTTTGTGAAGAGACAAGTTTGATAACGGACTCTTTCGTCCAAGATAAGAATGTTTGCTAGGGCATACAGTGAGCAACGTTTATCTACTCCAGTGAGGAGCCTACAGGTTTTGTTGATGGCTAGGTGGATTTTATTCAGCGCGGTGGGGTCTGCAGCCGAGTAGATGGTTAATCCATAGTCTACAAGCGAGAGAACAGACGAGGCAACGGCAATGTTTAGGGCCTCTGGTGGTAGGCAGGCTTTGTGCCGATACAGAAGTCCTGTGCGTATATTTATGGCAGAGGACAGATTACTGATATGTGGATGGAATGAAAGGTTGGGATCGAAAGTAAGGCCCAGATAATTATAGGAGTAAACCTATTCCAGCGGGAGGTGTGCTTTAGATAAGATTGCTAGTTGGGCATCGTAGTCCTTGCTCTGTCGGTGGGCAAAGAGAATTGATTTAGTCTTTTTTACACTGACCACCAGTCTGTGGTCAGTGAACCAGTTTTCAATGTGGTTGAAGGCAAGTTGTAGGGAGGACTGAAGGATTGCTGGGTGTGAGTTGGAGGCATACAGTACCGCGTCGTCTGCGTAGAGCAGAAGGTTACTTGGGCAGGATTTAGGCAGGGTGTTCAGGATAGTAACAGACCGAGGATGGAGCCCTGGGGAACCCCCTAGTGGACTGGTAGAGTAGGTGAGAGGGTGCAGTTTATCTTCACACATTGGGACCTATCTGTGAGGTAGCTTGTGAACCAAGCGATCGGTCTAGGGGATAGACCGGTGTGTCGAAGAGTATTTAGGAGCACAGCGTGGGAGACTGTTTCGAAAGCTTTTGACAGGTCTATGAAGACAGCTCCAGCTAGCTGCTTCTTATCTAGGGCACTGTGCAAAGACTTTGAGAACTCTATGAGGGCAGTGGTTGTGCTGTGTCCAGCTCTAAATCCATGCTGTTCCTTACATAGTACGTCGTGTGCAGGCAGGTAGTCAGTGAGTTGGGTTGCAATGATTTTTTCCAAAGCTTTTGAGAGGGAAGGGAGAATGGAGATGGGCCAGTAGTTACTGGGTAAGGTGGGATTCCCTACTCTTTAGTATTGGTGTGATAGTGGCCATTTTCCAGTTTGTAGGGAACTGCCAGAGCATAGGGAGAGGTTAAGGAGATTGGTCAGTGGGGAGAGCACCGAATCAAGTACCAGGTTAAGGATTTTCATGTCGAAGGAGTCTTTTCAGTGGTTAGAGCCCCCTAGGGCTTTAGCTAGGTATGATCTTGCTCATTCATAGTAATAACCCTGAGGTAGAAGGGGGGTAAAGTGTTGCTAGGCTCGGGAGTCTCAGGGGTGGGGTCAAAGAAGTTGTTTGGAAGAACTGTGCTTAGATCGGTGAATGCAGCGTTTAGGGTACTGGTGATGGTGAGTGGGTCTGAGGTAATACTATTGTTGACAGTTAACTGGGAGGGGGGTGGCTTCCTGGAGTTTCCGTTCAGGTCATTTAGGTTGTCCCAGAACAGTCGGGCATTTCCCCAGGAGGAGGCAAGGGTGGATCTGTAGTAGCTAGATTTGGCCACCCTAATAGCCCAGGTACACTTGTTGCGGGCCACTTTATAGGCGACTCTGTCCGCCTGCCCACCTGAGGCAACTGCCTTGTGCCAGAGATCGTCACGGTTCTTTAGTTGTTGAAGCAGTGCTGGTGTGACCCTGGGGGCATTACATTTTTTGGATTGAACCTTTGTGAGTGGGGCAAATCTATCACAAGCATTGCTGAATGTGTGAGTGAAGTAGTTAAGGGCTACATCTATGGAGGGTGTGTGGCTGATGGGGGACCAATCACACTGGGTAAGATATCTCCTTAGTTTAGTGAGGCCTCCAAGTTGGAGACGGCATCTGGTAAAGCTGTTAGTCTGAGGAGGTTGCCGATGACATGACCAGGTGAAGAGAATGGGGGAGTGATCACTTAAAGAATCTGGGAGTACAGCTAGGTTTGAGATTTTGTTTGGGCGGTTGGTGAGTAGGAGGTCGATTAGGGTGGCAGTACCATTGCTGGGGTTCACTCTGGTTGGCTGGTTAACTAACTGGGCTAGATCTAGTGCAGATAGGGTATCTTTTATAGGGGAGGCCGAGCTTGATGACCAGTTCACATTAAAGTCCCCCACGATAATGTACTCTGTCTTTGGTGGGAAGCTGGCGATATAGTCAACCAGGGATTGGAAAGTAGGAGCTTGGTTTCGTGGTGGGATGTAAGCCACTGTAATGGTTACAGGGGCTCTGGAATGTTTAGCTCGTGCATCTATTTTCAAACTGTCCAGTGTCAACTGCCTACATTCTACCTCAGATTTCTTAAAAAGCCTACAAAGAGGCCATAACATGTGAATCACTATGTAAATAATCATAGAAAAATAATGCCCAACTGGGCAAATAACATTAACCAAAGGACTAGTATAAACAAATGTCCCTTTTTTTCTGAAGTTGGATATATCTTTAGAAAAGAATCTACAAGTTAAGACATCACTAGAAGATGCCAGCAGGTGGCATGCCACTCCAACTATACATCTTATCAGCTGTGAAGAGGATTTTTCTTGTTACTGATTCTGAAAGGGGAGGCAAGGGTGGGGAGTAAGAAAAAATTACTCACCTTAGTAATGTTGTTTCTTCTAATGGAGTCTTGCTGTATTCTGACTATTGCAGTTAGGTCCTGCCTTTCAACTGCCCCGGAGAACAAAGAGTTAACTTTCCATCGCCAGCATGGAACGTTCAGCGCGCGAGCTCGGTTGAAGCCCCTGCTGCTGTTGTTTAAACTCCGTCAGATCTTTACGAGCAATACTCACTAGAAGTTGTGTGTGGAAACTGTAAAACTCACACTAGCCAACTGGCAACTAAATTTATTAAAAATGGTTTTTTGGTTTCAAAGCAAAGACTCAAGTCAGGAAACCCAAAACACAACACACACCCAAAGTAAAGGAGGGTGAAAAAGGGGCACCCCTAGGGTGCCAACACTGCTCCTGCCCACCCACATCCCAAAAACCAGGTTCTGAGAGGGGAGGCGGGGGCAGAATACAGCAAGACTTCATTAGAAGAAACAACATTACTAAGGTGAGTAATTTTTTCTTCAAACAACATGAAGTCTTGCTGTATTCTGACTATTACAGACTACCAAGCAGTACCTCCATGGAGGAGGGACAGAACCTACTTTGGGAATAGGCTCTGAAGTACTGCTGTGCCAAACCGAGCATCACTCCTAGCCTAGATATCCAGACAGTAATGCTTGGTGAATGTATGGACTGTTTTCCAGGTGGCTGCTTGACAAATTTCTAAGATAGGAATATCCCTGGCAGCAGCCAGGGAAGCAGCTGTACCTCTAGTAGAGTGAGCCCTCAGGCCTGAGGGTGGGGTTCTACCCAGTTTTTCATAGCAGAATTGTATACAATCCACCTGGCAATAGATCTCTTAGTGGCAGGTTTTCCCTTACCGACCTCTCCATATGTGAGGAACAACTGGAGGGACTCAAACCTGTTACCCTTGGTGCGCTCTATGTAGTAGCTGAGGGCCCTTTTAACATCCAAGCTGTGCAGCCTCCTCTCTCCAGAGGAGGAATGGTCAGTGAAGAAAACAGGGAGAGACATAGACTGATTAAGGTGGAAATCTGAAACCACCTTAGGCAAAAACTTCCTGCTAGTTCTTAAGACCACTTTATCTCTATGGAAAGAGATGAAATCAGGCTCCACTGACAGGGCTTGCAATTCACTGATACGCCTGGCAGAGGTAATGGCTACCAAAAACACAGTTTTCCAAGTCAACTACTTAAGCTCTGCAGAGGACAAAGGCTCAAAGGGGGGTTGCAATAAGCTGAGCAATGCAAACATTAAGGTCCCAAGCAGGAGCAGGGTCCCTAAAGGTGGGGATTGATGTGCAGCAATCCCTTGAAGAACTTACAAAACACAGGATGGGCTGACAGAGGAGAGGGCTTGCCTACTGACAAGAAGGCAGAAACAGCTGCCAAATGCATTTTAAGTGTAGCTGGCCTAAGTCCTAAGTCATTAAAATGGACCATATAGTCCAGAACTGTAGGCAACCCAGCAGATTCTGGAGAAATATGCTTATTAGAGCACCAAATAGTGAACCTTTTCCATTTGGAGTTGTAAGTCTTTCTGGTGGAAGGCTTTCGAGAAGCCTTAAGGATATCCAGAACCCCTTGAGAAAGGTGCAGATCAGCAAACTCTAGCTCTTCAAGAGCCATGCCTTGAGATTGAGAGACTTGAGGTTCAGATACCAAATCCTCCCCTGGGAGGATGTCAACAGGTTGTAATTCCTGGGAAGAGACAGGGGAAGGTGGACTGCTAAGGACAGCAACAGAGGGGTACCAGGGCTGTCTGGCCCAGTCTGGAGCAATCAGAATCACTTTGCATGGTTGTGACCTGATCTTGACTAACACTTTGAACAGGAGAGGGAAGGGGGGAAAGCATACAGAAATTTCCCTTCCCAATTCAGAATCTGAGCATCCAGGGGGATTGAGCCCAAGACTGGGGGTCTGCAACAAAAGAGAGGAAGCTGATTATTGTCTGGGGCTGCAAAAAGATCTATCTGTGGAGTGCCCCATCTCGAGAAAATCACTTTCAAAACTAGGGGATCTGGGGTCCATTTTTGATGGCCCTGGGATATCATACTGAGTGCATCTGCTAGGACATTGTACTTCCCTGGGAGGTGAACTGCTATCAGAGAGGTTTGCATGGAATAGGCCAGGGACCACAACTTCATTGCTTCTGTGCACAAGGCCGTAGACCGAGTGCCTCCTTGCTTGTTGATGTACCACATTGTGGTGGTATTGTCTGTTCTGATCTGGACCACCTTGTTCTGTACTGATTTGGGAAAGGCTTGTAGTGCCAGAAACACTGCTCTGAGTTCCAAGAGACTGATGTGAAGCAGAGATTCTTGAGGTGACCACAGCCCTTGGGTGGTAAGATCCCCCAGGTCGGCTCCCCAGCCCAGCAGGGAGGCATCTGTGGTGAGTATCACTGAATGAGACTGAGTGACAAAAGGAACTCCATGTCTCAAATTGTCTTGATCCTGCCACCACTGCAAGGCCTGGATCAGGGTTCGAGTCACTGGGACTAGTTTGGTAAGGGAATCCTTTCTTTGGGACCAGAAGGCTCTTAAGTGGAACTGAATGTCCCTCATCTGAAATCTTGCTCCCTGGACCACTGCTGTAGAGGTTGCCATGTGGCCCAGAAGCTGCAGGAAATGCCTTGCTGGTCGAGACACCTGAAGGGTGAATGAAGAGGCCAGTTCCATAAGGGTCCACCCTGTTCAGGGAAGGAAGGTCGGTTCTTGTTGTATCCAGCCTGCCCCTATGAAGGTGAGGAGCTGTACTGGCTCGAGAACTGACTTTGGAAGGTTGAGGAGGAATCCAAGGAGGTGAGCACTTGCTGAGTTATTTGCAGATGTGACTTGACTTGGTCTGGAGACTGACCCACTATGAGCCAGTCATCCAAGTATGGAAAGTTGGAGATCTTTTTTCTCCTTAGAAAAGCAACCACTACTGCCAGGCACTTTGTGAACACCCTTGGGGCTGATGTTAAGCCAAAGGGCATTGCTCTGAACTGATAGTGGCCTGAGGGCAACTCGAACCTGAGGTACTTTCTGTGGGAGCACCAGATGGGAATGTGAAAATAGGCATCTTTGAGGTCCAGGGAGGCTAGCCAGTCCCCTGGCCTTAGAGAGGGCAGAATTATTCCCAGAGTCACCATTTTGAACTTTGGTTTTAAAAGGTGCTTGTTCAGATATCTTAGATCCAGGATGGGCCGCCATGCTTCTGTTTTTTGGGGGGTTAGGAAGTACCTGGAGTACAATCCTTTGCCCTTGTGTAGGGTAGGAAACCTCTCTATGGCTCTGAGAGCCAGGAGGGAAGAAACCTCTGCCTCTAGGGCAAGGGTCTCTGATGGATTTGCAGGTGGAAAGGATCTGGCTCTCATCTTGGGAAATTTTTTTAAGCTGAGAACCAGTCCCTGGCTTACTACTTCCAGGACCCACTTGTCTGATGTCAGAGACTTCCAGTCCTGGACAAAGTAAGCCAGCCTGCCCCCTACAGGTATTGGAGAATCGGCCCGGGCAGATCCATCAGGGTGTCTGCTTGGCAGGGGCTTTAGGCTGAGGGGTGGAAGCAGGCCTGCTCATTCCTCATCTGCCTCGCCCTCTGAAGAACCCCCTCTGAGCATATTGGTAAAAAGGCCTTTGAAAAGGCCTGCCCCTGCCCCTGGACTGCTGCCTTTGAGGAGTGGCTTGCCTTTCTTTGGCCTGAGCACTCCTGTAGGTGGTCCTGTACTCGTCCATCTTTTTCATGTAGTTCTCTGTCAGGTCCCCAAACAGAGAATTACCAATGACAGGGAAATCCATGGCCTTAGCCTGGGTATCCTGTGATAGGCTAGTACATCTGAGCCAAGCCATCCTCCAAAGGGCCACAGATGTAGCCATGACTCTAAATGAAACATCACTGGAGTCCACAGCAGCATGAAATTGCACACTGGATGCCTCAATCCCATCTGCAGCCACCTGCTCCAGCTCCTTGGCAAGCTGGTCAGGGGCCTGTTTAGCCAGAGCCAGCACAGTGTCCCCCTTGGACTTCTGGTATCTAGCTGTGTAGGCCATATAGTTAGCCTGCCTGAGTCCCAAAGATGCTGCCATGTACTGCTTCTTTGCCATGGCATCAATCCTCCTGGAGTCCTTATCTGGGGGTGTGATGCCAAGGAATATTTGCCTTATCACAGGCAGCAGCCTGCACTACCCCAACATGGCTGCATTGCTTGAGAAGGAACTCTGTGTCCGAGCCTGAAAGGGTGTACCTCTTGTCCATTCGTCTGTCCACAGGAGGTATGGAGTTAGGAGTCTTTAGAATTTTAATTGTCTGTTTCCCAAAAGATTTATGGAGGGAAATAGACAGTCTCCTGGACTCTGGGATGTCCATAATTTCAACAAAATCAGGCTCCTCCTGATCCTCTACTGCTTCTTCCATTAGAAGCTGGAGGGTTTCAGCCACTTTTTTGTAAAACATAAAGTGGGAAGGGGACTCAGAAAGCCTAGAAGGAGAAACACCTTAAGGTCTGTCTGAGGAGATGTCCGGGTCAATAGGCACATCCAGACTTTCATAATCACCATCATCATCCTCATACTCTCCCTCCTCCTCCTCCGGTTCATAAAATTCTTCTGAAGTGTAATCCGGAACTGGGGGAACCGACCGAACCGAGCCTAGCAGTCTTCAGCGGGGACTGCCTCCAACGTTGGTCCCGCCCCCGACGTCAGGCGTAGTACATAAGGAGGCGGTCCCCCCATAATCCTCAGTTCTCCCGCCGGAGACTCCCGGCCGTTGTATGACATCAGAAAAGGAGACAGAGGATCCGCCACCAGATGGCAAAGACTATAGAATCGGAATGTCCCATCCCATAAGATGGGTGCTTGACTACGACCTACCTCCAAAAAAAAAAGGGGGGATGGTGGGCGGGAAGGTACCTGCTGCAAGAGCTGTTCTCGAAGATCTACTGTTACGGTAAGTTCTTACGTAACTGTACTATCTTACTGCGAGATACAGCTCTTGCAGCAGGTTACACCATTAGGACTGATTTCCAAGCAGTAGTGGTAATCATCCACCACCGGGAGGAGGAAAGGAAGAGACCTCGATAACTCGAGCCTAGGACAGAAGGCCCTGAAGGACAGCTAGACCGAACCCCGCTCTTAGCCTCGATGCAATGTCCAGACTGTAATGCCTGATAAAGGTATGGACAGAGCTCCAAGTAGCTGCAGCGCAAATAACTGAGATGGAGACATTCTTTAATGCTGCAAAAGATGTAGCCACCCCTCTTGTGGAATGACCCTTGACCGCGCCCGGTAAGGGTTTATTGCGCTTGTCATAACAGAAAGTGATGCACTGGATGAGCCACCTCGAGAGTGACTGTTTGGAGACAGGAGCTCTTTTCATCCTGTGTGCAAAGGAGATGAAAAGTTGGTCTGACTTTCAGAGCTGTTTGGTTCTGGTCAGATAGTATCTGAGGCACCGATGCACATCGAGGGTGTGCAGAAGGGCTTCTCCTCTATTAGTGTACCTTGGGAAATACACTGGTAGATCAATATCCTGATTAAGGGTGAGAGCTGAGACCACTTTCGACAAAAACTTTGGGTTTGTCCTTAGGGATACCCTGTCCTGATCGAAAACCAAATAAGGCTCTTTGCACATAACAGCATGCAATTCCGAGATCCTTCTAGCCGAAGTAACAGCAACTAAAAATAACGTTTTCCAAGAGAGAAAACGTAGCTGGCAATCCGCGGCTGGTTCAAAAGGTGGCAGCATAATCTGCTCCAGGACGAAAAGTAAATCCCAAGGAGGGATTGGATCTTTGATGGGTGGCCTAAGGTGGAAGACTCCCCTTAAGAAGGCACAAGTAGTGTCCAGCTGGGCCACCATCTGATGGCCTACGGGGGCATGGTAAGCAGAAATTGCACAAAGGTGCACTTTAATCGAGGAGTAAACCAGTCCCGAGTGGAAAAGGGAAACCAGGTAATCCAGGACCAGCTTTTCAGGACAGTCTAACGGCGAAAAGCCACGCGCTTGAATCCACAAACAGAATCTACGCCAGTACCCTAGTCCTCTCTGGTTCTCTGGAACGTGCCCTAAGGTTTCCTTTTCCAGACGCGCGAGCACTTCCTACTGTATGAGCAGGGCATGCTGGCCTGAATGTCGGGAGAGCAAGGGAGGACTGCCTACAAATTCTGTATAGTGGCCTTTTTTGACCAGTTGCAGAACCCACCTGTCGGTGGTGATCGACTGCCACCCTGGCAAGTGGCATGCGATGCGACCCCCGACTTTCTTTTCCCGTTGATCCTGAGGAGGGGCGGGGGCCGGGAAGGAGTCATGCTGTGGCAGCGTTTGATCCGGCAGGCTGTGCCGACTTTGCAAATCGTTGGCCTCTGCCTGGGGATGACTTGGCCTGGGCCTTGCGGGTGAAAGTGCCTCTCTGCTGTTGGCCGGAACGTGGCTGTTGCCTTTGTAGCCAGCCACGGAAGTAGCTCTGGTTCCTACAAAAGGAACTGGGCCGAGACCTGTACATGGCCTGTACAGATCGGACTGCCTTCCCTGCATCCTGAAGTTTGGCGATTACTCTCTCAGAGGCTTCACCAAATAGGACCTCGCTGTTATAAGGGACGTCTAAGATGTTCTTCTGGATGTCCGGGATAAAACCGGAGACACGGAGCCAAGAGTGTCTCCAGTGACACTCGCCTGAGGCTGCGGCTCTGGCTGAAGAGTCCGCAGAATCATATGCGGCTCTGAGCACCTGGGTCCCCATATCCGAACCCGTGTGGAGGAGGTTCAAGAGCCCCTCCTTTTGGTCGCCATCGGGCATCTTCTCAACCAGGTCCTGTCCCTGTTCCCACAGTGCGTTCTGGAATTGAACCATGTGGGTGAGGTAATTCAGTGACCTGATGGCGCAAGTCGCAGCCGCGTACGTGACGCCTACCCAGGACATCTAATTGCTTGGATTCCTGGTCCAGTGGCTGTGTGCTCAAATGCTGAGGTCTCTGAGACCGGTCATGCGAGGCAGTGATGACCAGGGAGTCAGTCAGAGGATGGTTCGCCAGATACTGGTCCTCCCTAGGGGCCTTGTATAGGTGGTCAGCCTTCTTCAGCACTACTGGAGTGGAATGCAGACATTTCCAGGCAGCCTTGGTGACGTCCGCAAAGGTATCCACCAAGGGCGGCTCTACCACAGGCTTTGGGTCTTTCTGCCACAGGTAGCGAGCAAGGCATTGTCTCTCGGGGTCAAGTTCTTCAGCATCCCACCCCATATTCTCCTGGATGTGCCTCATGATCTCTGCGAAAGAGGGATCATCCGGAGGAGACCTAGGTAGGTCGTGTGGGTCTGGAGAGGGAATGCTGATGGGAGAAGGAGATCTGGAGCGCCCTGAGGTGTCAGATCTGGAATACTCCCCAGACGGGGTGTACCGGCGTCGTCTGGGTCTCTTGGGACTGGGTGACCCTGAGGCGGATATGGAGGGAGGTCTTCTCCTTTCTGAGGATCTGCCCCGAGGAGGTGGTATCTGCTCCTTGGGGGTTGGCAACGTCCTATGGGCCCCTTGGGCAGAGGAGGGGGCGTAGGCGGTGAAGGAGTAGGAGGAGGTGGAGTCGGAGTAGAAGGAGGACATGTGGCGACCACATCTTTTCTGATGGTGTCCCACCAGAAGGTAAAGAGCTCCTTTACCTCTGCCAAATTCATGCCTGACGACGGGCCTGGTGCCGGTGACCTGTTGCTGGGGTCGGGCATCGGGTCCCGGGGATCTCCAGCTGCGGGGAAGGTTCCCGTGGGAGCCTGGCATCTCCGGTGTCGCCCGCCTGGTCCTCGGGTTGTGTAGTATCCTCCTCTAATGAGTCCTCCTGACCGGCGTCCGCCGGCGATGGTGGTGCGGTCCTCTTCTCTGGGATAGCCGATGTTGGTCCCTGGCCGACGCCTCGGAGGCGCACCGGCCGGCAACGGGTGTTTGGGTGTCGCCGACCCTGAGCACTGGTGATGTAAGCTATAAGACGTCGGGTCCGACGTCCGCTTGAGGGATGTCAGGTCCTAGGTCTTGCGAGGAACTGGATCCGACCCACGCGGAGGCTGGGAAACTGACCTAGCGTCGGAGTCCCGCTGGCTGGAAGAAGATTTATGGTGCTCCCCAGACTTCGACGAGGCCTTAGATGGAGTGGAAGAGACTGATGACCTGGAAGTCTTCAGGGGTTGCAAAGAAGAGGAACCGCTGGAGGATCTGACCTGAACTGGGGGCGGTTGCGATTGAGCCCTGGAGGGAGAGCGGTCCGATCGTGAGCCGGAGCTTCGGGAGTCCGAGGCCCTCGCAGGGGACCTGGGCCTTTCCTTTTCCCGGTGTGCGTCCCAGTGCTTGTGAGTTTTACCCGACGACTCCCCCCTGGAGGAAGGTTCTTTATGCATGGTCTTTAGTTTCTCCTCCAAGAGAAACGCTTGAAGGGCCTTCTGGTGGCGGAACTAGTGTGCGACTGTTGAAGCCCTGGCAGAAGAAGCAGGCCTTGGTGTCGTGTTCCGGGCCTAGGCAGCACACGCAGGCTGAATGTGGATCCTTGAAGGGGATCTGTTTTCCGCAGGCATACTTCGAGTGGTGACCCTCAAGAGAAGTAGTTGGAGAGGACATCAGTTGAATCCAAAGTCGTGAAGAAAGACGAAATCGTTGTTGTTCTAAAGGTCGTCGCATGCTAGAAAAAGAGACCGAGAGGCCGATGCTGGCGATGTCGACGGCGGGAAAAGAACTGAGGACTATGGGGGGACCGCCTCCTTATGTACTACGCCTGACGTTGGGGGCGGGACTGACGTCAGAGGCGGTCCCCGCTGAAGACTGCTAGCTAGAAAATTTCCGTGGGGTCCTGGCGCCTGCTGGCTTCAGTCCTAATGGTGTAACCTGCTGCAAGAGCTGTATCTCGAAGTAAGATCAGTTGTTGTCTGCCCTGCCTATGATCTTTGGTATGAGTCATGTAATAACTCAGTGCCCTTTTTTACATCCAAGCTGTGCAATCTATGCTCACCTGAGCTACAGTGTTCAGTAAAGAAAACTGGCAATGTTATAGACTGGTTCAAACTGGAGTCCGAAACCACCTTGGGGAAGAACTTCCTATTAGTTCTCAATACTATCTTGTCTCTGTGGAAAGAAACAAAGTCCTTTTCCACACAGAGGGCCTGTACCTTGCTTATCCTTCTGGCAGAAGTGATTGCCACCAGAAAAACTACCTTCCAGGTAAGAAATTTAAGCTCTTCAGATGCAATAGGCTCAAAGGGCGGAAGCATAAGCTGGGCAATGCAGATATTAAGGTCTCATGCTGGCACTAGTTCCCTGTGAAGGGGAAACAAATGAGAGAGCCCTTTAAAGAATATTTTGAATATAGGGTTTGATGAAAGGGAGGTATCCATTCTAGCTGAAAAGTATGCTGAAACTTACGTCAGGTGCACCTTCAGAGTTGAGTGCTGCAACCCCAGGGAGTGCAGGTAAGACAAATAATCAAGATGGGTTGTGATACTGGCCTGGGCTGGGACTATACCCTTGTCACTGCACCAACTGGAAAATCTTTTCCATTTTGAGGCATAGGTTTTCTTGGTGAAAGGCTACCTGTAACCTTAAGGACTTCTAAAACTGCTTCAGAGAATTGGCAATCTGCATATTCTAAGTCCTCAAGAGCCATGCCTTGAGCTTGAGAGACCTGAGACTGGGGTACACTACCCTCCCCTGAAAAGAAGTCAGTGGATTGTACATCTGAGGGAAGTGATTTGGTTTGCTCACAGACATTGAGAGCAGCAGGGAGTACCAAGGCTGTCTTGCCCAATCCAGGGCTACCAGAATCATCGAAGCTGGTTGTGACCGGAGCTTGATGAGCACCCTGAGTATCAGAGGAAAAGGAGGAAAGGTATAGAGGTACCTGCATGTCCAATCCAGAATCAGGGCATCCACTGGAACTGTCCCCTTCACTGGGACCCTGCAGCAATAGGGAAGTAAGTGGCGATTTTGGTGGGAAGCAAAAAGGTCTATTACTGGGTTCCCCCACCTCCTGAATAGAGCATTCACCACTTGCTTGTTCAATGCCCATTCGTGATGGGCCTGGTTTATCCTGCTCAAGGCATATGCCAAGGTGTTGTCCTTGCCTGGCAGATGAATTGACTGCAGAGAGGCATTTAGAGAGCAAGCAAGGTTCCATATCTTCATTACCTCTGTACTCAGAGGAGTGGACCTTGTCCCTCCTTGTTTGTTGATGTAATACATTGTTGTGGTATTGTTTGTTCTGACTTATACCACCTTTCCCTGTATGAGATGAGAGAAAACCTGAAAAGCCAGATAAATAGCTCTTAACTCCAGCAGGTTTATGTGCAGGAGTGAGTCTGCACTCTCCCAGGTACTGTGGATGGTGTGATCCCCTAAGTGAGCACCCCAACCAAGCAGGGAAGCATCAGTTTGTGAGAACCAGGAAGGGAGGCTCCAGCAGAAATGGAACCCCTTCCCTTATTTTCCGGTTCCCTCCACCATTGGAGGACCTGTAGTAACGTTTGTGTGACTGGTACTGGCTTTGAGAGGGGGTCCCGCCTTTGGCACCAGTGTGCTCTGAGGTGGAACTGAATCTCTCTCATCTGAAACCTGGCACCTAGGACAGTGCTTGTTGCTGCAGCCATGTGCCCTAACAGTTGAAGAAACTGTTTTGCTGGCTTTGGCCTGCCCAGGGCAAATGAGCCTGCCAGAAGCTGAACGCTTTCTGCCCTCTCCTGAGGGAGAAAAGCTCTTCCCACTACTCTATTCAGTTCTGCACCTATGAACTGCAGAACCTGCAAAGGGGTCAGGACTTACTTTTTGGTACTTAGAAGGAATCCCAGGGAGAGCAGCATATCCTGGGTTACCTGAAGGTGGTCTGACATCTGTTGGTGGGATTTCCCTACAATTAGCCAATCGTCAGGATAAGAAAAATTTGTAACACCCAGTCTTCTGAGGTGTGCCACTACTACTGCTATGCACTTGGTAAAGACCCTTGATGCAGAGGTAAGGCCAAAGGGAAGTGTTGAGAACTGGTAGTGGCCTGAGGGGAGTCTGAATCTGAGATACTTTCTGTGTGACTCCCTTATGGGAATATGGAAATATGCACCCTTTAGATCCAAGGAGGCTAGCCAGTCCCCTTTTTGCAGAGTTGGTAAAATCATGGCCATTGTGACCATTTTGAACCTGGGCTTTACCAGGTACCTGTTTAGCAGCCTAAGGTCTACTATAGGCCGCCACTCTCCATTCTTTTTTGTTCTTAGGAAATATCTGGAATAGAATCCTTGCCCTCTTTGGTTGTGGGGGACAGGCTTTACTGCTTTTGCCAGCAGTAGGGTCTGTACCTCATGCTCCAGTAGTTTTCTTTCTGAGAAGGGAGCTGGTACAAAATGTTTTAACCTTGGAGGAGTAAGGGACTTGAAGCAAAGGGAGAGACCCTGACTCACAATTTCCAGGACCCACTTGTCCTGTGGTTATTTTTAATCATTCCTGGAAATAGTGGGCGAGTCTGCCCCTACAGGATGTGGAGAGGCAGCCTGAAGTGAAAAGTCAGGGGTTCTGTTTTGCTTGCTGCTGAGGCTGAGCAGATTGCGATCCTCTCTGAGAACCCCTTATACCTCTAGCTCTGTAAACTCAAGTCTGCTGTGGTTGGTACTGCTGCTGGGAAACAGCCTGTACCTGAAAGAAAGGCCTCCTGAAATAGGACCTGCCCCTGCATCCCCTAGAATAAGACAAAGCTGAAGTAGAGGGCCTGTCTCTGGTCGAGTTGCTCCTAAAAGTAGCTTTATATTCGTCTACTTCTTTCATATATGCCTCAGTCTAGGCACCAAAAAGAGAGTGGCCTTCGACAGGAAAGTCCACTGCCTTAGTTTGGGTGTCCTGGGTGTGGCTGGTAGCCCTCAGCCAGGCAAATCTTCTTAGAGCAATGGTTCCAGCCATCCAGCTTGTGGCTGTATCACTGGTGCCAACTGCCATCTGAAATTGGTATTTGGAAGCCTCCAAGCCTAATTTTGCTGTGTCTAGCAGTTCTGACACTGTTAAAGAGGGGTTAGCCTCAGCATTGCCCACTACTGACTGCCAGAGAGCTTTTTGATAAATGGCTGCATAGGCCTGGTAGCTGGCTTGACGAATTGTCAGGGATGCTGAAAGGTACCCGTTTTTTTTGCCATGCTGTCCACCTTTCTCGAATCCTTCTCGGGGAGGTGAGAGGATAAGGGAGTTTTTTGGCTTTCTCACAGGCAGCCTCCTGTACAATACCCTGGTGGCCTGGGTGACTAAAAATAAACTCAGCACCAGATCTTTCTAACTGATACTTCTTGTCACACTTTTTGTCAAATGGGTGTGACTGTATTGGGAGCCTTTAGGATTTCTAAAACATCCTTTTTAAAGAATTTGTAAACAGGCAAAAGGAGCCTCTTTGAGGGTGTCAGCTCCATGTATTGTGCCTCCTCTTCATCCTGGATCTCTTCAGCTGTCTGGAGATCCAGGGTTTCTACCATTTTCTTGACAAAAGAAAAATGGGAAGAGAAATCCTCTGACGGTCTGGGAGGGGAGCCAAAATCCTGTTGTGGTGACACCTCAGGTTCAATTCCCTTTTCTTCCAGGTCATCCTCCTTATATGCCACTGTAGCAGTAGGAAAAAAGAGGGTCAGCAACAGTTGCTTTTTCAGCACTAGTAATCACAGGCTGCTGAGGGGGTAGTAAACCCAGCAGAGCCTGGAGCAAGGCTAAAGCCTGTGTCAAATCATCAGGAGAAGGAGCATTAATATTCACCTGAGGAACCCCTTGAGGCATTTTAGCCAGAGTGTCAGTGTGTGTTTGGTTTTCTTTAATTTCTTGGCAGACACTGGGGAGTCAGCTGGTTGATTGCCTCTCTTGCCAGAGCCCTCACCCATATCAGGGGTGGATTTAAAGGCTCTGGAAGGAACTGCCACAGTCTTAGAGGGGGTAGACTAGTTACATCCCATGGACCCCTCCTCTAGTTTTCTTTTAAGCCTCTCCCTGCGTTTCTCTACTGTCTTAACAGGGAAAGACTTATAAATATCACATTCTTCACTGAAGTGCTGCTGCTCAAGGCAAATCAAGCAAAGATCATGCTTGTCTGCCTTGGCAAACACCTCTGCACACTTCAAACAATCCATGAACCCACGAGGTCCTGTTTTATTTTAAGGTTTGTCTGACATCACAGAAAACAGGAACCAGTAACCAACCCAAAATAGTCTAAATTTAAATATTTGCGGTCGGTTTCAATAGAGAAACGGTCGGTTCAGGAACTGATTAAGTGAAAAAAACTATTCGTTCTGACTGGTTCCGGAACCGAGAAACCACTGAGAAAAAAGACGATAAACCTCAGTTCAAAAGCAGGTAAAATTAAATTAAAGAATAAAGTAATCGGTACCTCCAAAAAAGGATCCAATTAAATAAAAAGAAAGGTTGGTTGCCCCTCGGTTCAAATGAACCGTGAGAAATCAATAAACAAGTTTAAATTTAAAACTTATGAGGTATAAAACACTAAAGAACGATGACACTAGGCAGCAATGAAAAATATTTTTTTTGCAATCTGGAGGCCCTAGGCCTGCTAGATGTCTGGAGACAATTTTATCCCTACTTGAGGGGACACACATTCCATGCTCCCCGATATAATACTCAATCCAGGTTAGATTACTTCTTTATTTTAAAGGAATATGCCGATTATTTGCATGGTTTAACTATTGGGCCCAGATTCCTTTCAGATCACTCCCCTTTATTTCTAAAATTAGATTTTAAAATACCTAAGAAAACCACTGGGTGGTGCCTGAACACTTCTTTTTTGAAAGAGAGGATCTTTAGAGAGGCTTTTACTGCCAAAATTACCCAGGTGATAGAGGATAATTCAGGGTCAGAGGTTTCGGTAGCTATATTGTGGGATACGGTTAAGGCGGTGATCAGAGAAGAGGTAATTGCCTATGCGGCAGCAAGGAAAAAAAAGTGGGAACAGCATTACGCCAAACTCCATGGTGAGTTAGGTGAATTGCAGGCCCGAACCCCAGTAACTGAAGACATACGGTTACAGACTAATCAAAAGAAAGCAGATTTGCAAAAGTTGCTTGATAAGAAAACAATACAGGCATTGTTTTATTTAAAATCATACACGTATGAGGGAGGCCCTAAGGGTGCTAGAAATCTAGCTAGGCATCTTAGGGGACAGAAGACGACCACCTATATATCAGACTTGGTTGATTCAGTTTTTAATACCCGAGTCACCCATACAGAACAAATCATGAATTGTTTTAAGAAATATTACTCCCAGCTATATACGGCTCCAGAGGCCCCGGATCCCTTTAAGGTGGAAGAGTTTTTACAGTCCATAGTGCTTCCCTGTTTAACAGAGGAGAGGGTGGAGAGTTTGAAGTCCCCAATTAAAGCAGAGGAACTTAAGAGAGTGATAACGGACAGCAAAACCCAAAAAACTCCGAGTCCAGATGGATTGCCAGCTGAGTGGTACAAAACCTTTTACAAGCAGTTAGCTCCGGTGATGATTAAGACATTTCAAGAGATGCAGGAAGGTGGAATACCCCCTCCCTCATGGGATTATGCAAATATTGCACCTATACTGAAGCCTGGCAAGCCCCAAGACAAGGTTACATCATATAGGCCAATATTCATTTTAAATATGGATTATAAGCTGTTTATGGCTATTTGGGCCCATAGGTCAGAAGAAAACATTACTCACCTTAGTAATGTTGTTTCTTTTAATGGAGTCTTGCTATATTATGACAATTGCAGTTTGTCCCACCATTAGAACTGCTCTGGAGGTGAAAGAGTTAACTCCCATTCTAAGAATGGAACTTGGAGCGTGAGCTCGGTTAGAGAAGCTCTGTCTGGGTTATTTCAAACCTAAACTGTCAGATCTTTACGAGCAAAACTCACTAAGGTCTGTGTGGAAGCTGTAACCTACACTAGCCAACTGGCTACCTGACTATTAACACATACCCTGGTCCCAACACAAAGACTCAAGTCAGGGGACCGAAGTAATAATATAATATAAGCAATAATATGACATAAAATAAAAACATCACACCCCAAAACCCCAAGAAGGGGTGGAAAACATATAATGGGCATAACTAGCGCCCACACTAGGCTGCCCACCCCATACCCAAGTAGAAGTTCTGAGAGGGGCAGGCTGGGGGGGAGGTCATAATATAGCAAGACTCCATTAGAAGAAACAACATTACTAAGGTGAGTAATTTTTTCTTCAAACAACATGAAGTCTTGCTATATTATGACAATTGCAGACTACACAGTAGTACCTCCATGGAGGAGGGACAGAACCTACTTAGGGAATAGGCTCTGAAGCACAGCTGTGCCAAACCGAGCATCTTTCCTGGCCTGGACATCCAGGGAGTAATGCTTGGTGAAAGTGTGTACCGTTTTCCAGGTAGCTGCTTGACATATCTCTAAGATAGGGATGTCCCTGGCAGCAGCTAGAGACGTGGCTGTACCTCTGGTAGAATGAGCCCTCAGGCCAGAAGGGGGAACTTTCCCCAGTTTCTGATAACAAAATTGGATACAAGAGACAATCCACCTGCAACTGATCTCTTAGTGGCAGGTCTCCTTTCCGACCTCACCATAAGTGAGAAAAGTTGGAGGATTGAACCTGTGACCCTTGGTATGTTCTATATAGTAACTTAGGGCCCTCTTAACATCTAAACTGTGCAATCTCCTCTCGCCAGAGGAGGAATGTTCAGTGAAAAACACTGGAAGGGAGACAGATTGATTAAGATGGAAATCTGAAACCACCTTAGGCAAAAACTTCCTGTTAGTCCTGAGGACTACCTTATCCCTGTGGAAAGAAATAAAGTCAGTTTCTACTGACAGGGCTTGCAACTCACTTATGCGCCTGGCAGAAGTGATAGCCACTAGGAAAACAGTTTTCCAAGTTAAGTACTTAAGCTCTGCAGAAGACAGAGGTTCAAAAGGAGGCTGCATTAACTGGGCAATGCAAACATTGAGGTCCCAGGCAGGGGCCGGATCCCTAAAAGGTGGATTAGAATGAAGTAATCCTTTAAAAAACTTGGAAAATACAGGGTGAGCAGAAAGAGAGGAGGGCTTTCCTGCTGAAACAAAAGCAGAGACAGCTGCCAAATGTACTTTCAGGGTAGCTGGTCTCAGTCCCAAGGAATTAAGGTGGACCATATAGTCCAAAACAATAGGCAAATCAGCAGATTCTGGGGAAATATGTTTCCCAGAACACCAAATGGAAAACCTTTTCCACTTAGAATTGTAAGTAGCCCTAGTGGAAGGCTTCCTAGAAGCTTTCAGGATTTCAAGAACACCCTGAGAAAGGTGTAGGTCAGCAAATTCTAACTCCTCAACAGCCAGGCCTTGAGGTTGAGGGATTTGAGGTTCGGATACCAAACTCTCCCCTGTGCACAGGTTAACAGGTTGTGATTCCTGGGGAGACACAGGGGAAGATGGACTGCTAGTGACAGAAGGAGTGGGTACCAGGGCTGCCTGGCCCAATCTGGGGCAATCAGAATCACCCTGCAAGGCTGGGATCCGATTTTGACTAGCACCTTGAATAGGAGAGGGAAGGGGGGAAAGGCATAAAGAAACTTCCCTTCCCAATCTAGGAGAAAGGCATCCAGGGGGACTGAGCCCAACACTGGGAGCCTGCAACAGAATAGTGGAAGTTGGTGATTGTCTGGGGCTGAAAAAAGATCTATCTGAGGGGTGCGCCATCTGGCAAAAACTATTCCCAGTACTTGAGGATCCAGAAACCATTCGTGATGGCCCTGGGAAATCCTGCTGAGAGCATCTGCTAGGACATTGTCCTTCCTTGGAAGGTGAACTGCTATGAGGGAAGTGTTCAGGGAATAGGCCAGAGACCACAACTTCATTGCCTCGGTGCACAAGGCCGAAGACCGAGTGCCCCTGCTTGTTGATGTACCACATTGTTGTGGTGTTGTCTGTTCTGACTTGCACCACTTTGTTCTGAACAGAGCATGAAAACACTTGAAGTGCTAAAAGACAGCTCTGAGTTCCAGCAAATTGATGTGGAGCAGAGATTCCTGAGGGACCACACTCCCTGAGTGGAGAGGTCGCCCATGTGAGCTCCCCACCCCAGGAGGGAAGCATCCGTAGTGAGGGTCAAGGAGTGAGACAGAGGAATGAAGGGACCCCAGTCTTAAACTGCTCTGATCCTGCCACCACTGGAGGGCCTGGATCAGGGTTGGGTCACTGGGACCAACTTGGAAGGGGTCTCTTCTCTGAGACCAAAAGGCTCTCAAGTGAAACTGAATGTCCCTCATCTGAAATCTTGCTCCTTGCACTACGGCTGTGGATGCAGTCATGTGCCCCAGGAGCTGCAAAAAGTGTCTTGCTGGTTGAGAGACCTACAGAGTGAAGGAGGAAGCCATAGCCACCAAGTTCCTTACCCTCTCTAAGGGTAGGAAGGCTCTGGCCTGCTTTGTGTCAATTCTGCACCTATGAAGGTGAGCACCTGAACTGGTTCCAGAACTGATTTTGGAAGATTGAGCAAGAAGCCCAGGGAGGAGAGCAGCTGCTGGGTAACTTGCAGGTGAGATCTTACCTGTTCTGGGGACTGCCTACAATGAGCCAGTCGGTCAGATAGGGAAAGACAGCAATCCTTTGCCTTCTTAAATGAGTCACTGCTACTGCCAGACATTTTGTGAATACCTTGGCGCAGAGGTGAGGCCGAAGGGCATTGCTTTGAACTGGTAGTGACCTGAGGGCAGTTCAATCTGAGGTACTTTCGTGGGAGCTCTGATTAGGACAAGAAAATAGGCATCCTTGAGGTCCAGGGAGGCTAGCCAGTCCCCTGGCCTTAGAGAAGGTAAATCTTTGCCAGAGTTACCATTTTGAACTTTGGTTTCAAAGGTGTTTGTTCAGATATCTCAGGTCTAAAATGGGCCACCATTCTCCTGTCTTTTTGGGGTAAGGAAATATCTGGAGTACAGACCCTTGCCCTGGTGTAGGAGAAACCCTTTCTACAGCTCTGAGAGCCAGGAGGGTTGAGACTTCTGTTTCTAAAGTAAAGGTCTTAAAGAGTTTGCAGGTGGGAAAGACCTGATTCTCATCTTTGGGAACTTTTGAAGCTGAGAACCAGACCCTGGCTTACTACTTCAGGACCCACTTGTCTGAAGTTAGAGACACCCAGTTCTGAGCAAGTAAGCCAACCTGCCCCCTACAGGTAAAGGAGAATCGGCCTGGGCACCCCATCAGGGTGTCTGTTTGGCAGGTGCTTTAGGCTGAGGGGTGGAGCAGGCCTGCCCACACCCGTCTGCCTCTCCCTCTGAAGAACCCCTCTGAGCATAGCAGAGGAGGCCTCGGGTTTGGTAAAAGGCCTGTGAAAAGGCCTACCTCTACCCTGGGCGTGCCTCAGAGGAGTGGCTTGCCGCTCCTTAGCCTGAGCACTCTTATAGGTAGTCCTATATTCATCCATTTTCTTCATATAATTCTCTGTCTGCTCCCCAAACAGAGAATTTCCAACCTAAGGAAAATCCATAGCCTTAGTCTGGGTATCCTGTGACAAGCTAGTACACCTGAGCCAGGCCAACCTGCAGCTACAGCGTAGCCATGACTCTAGAGGATACATCATTAAAATCCACAGCAGCATGAAACTGCACCTTAGATGCCTCAATGCCATCAGCAGCCACCTGTTCCAGCTCACTAGAGCTGGCCAGAGGCCTGTTTGGCCAAGGCCATGACAGTGTCCCATCTAGATTTCTGATACCTTGCTACATAAGCCATGTAATTTGCTTGCCTGAGTCCCAAGGCGCCTGCCATGTATTGTTTTTTAGCCATGGCATCAATCTTCCTGGAATCCTTGTCAGGAGGATGTGAAGCCAAAGGAATATTAGCTTTATCACAGGTTGCAGCCTGAACCACACCAACGTGACTGCATTGCTGTGAAAGGAATTCTGTATCAGACCTGACAGAGTGTACCTCCTGTCCATCTTTTGTCCACAGGAGGCACAGAATTAGAGTTTTAAAATCTTTATTGTCTGTTTCCTAAATGATTTATGCAAGGAATAGACAATCTCCTAGATTCTGAATATCCATCATTTCTACAAAATCAGGTTCCTCTTGTTCATCCACAGCTTCTCCAATGGAAGCTGGAGGGTTTCAGCAACTTTTGTAAAACATAAAGTGAGAGGGGACTCAGAAAGCAAAGGGGAGATTCTAAAGGTCTGTCTGGGGAGATGTCCGGTTCAATGGGCACACCCAGACCCTCAAAGTCACATTCATACTGTTCATAATCATCCTCCCCTCCTCTGGTTCATAAAATTCTTCAACAACATATTCCTGAACCGTGGAACCGACCTTTTACCAGACAGGGCGGTTCGACGGAATCAAGAAAGTGACTGGACAATCTGAATAGTCTTGCTATCTCTGCAGCAGTTGGAGAAGGAATTTTGGCTCCACACCTGCTGATTTTCTTGTTTTCTTTACTGGAACTGGCCTCCAGCCAGCTTTTACGCTTGCCCGGCAAGTCTCGCCTCTGGTCAGAGGGCACTCCTCCGGGTTGGCACCGAACCGGCTGGCCATCCGGGTCAGCGGACTTTTGGTCTCTCGTCTCCCTGAGCCTGCCAACTCTCTTATCCAGGGTGGCTGCAGGAAATTTTACAAATCTGGCAGTCTGAATTGAGGTGGTCAAACCCCAGACTATATACACATGGTGTGTGGGTCAGCCTTGGCAAAGACTTCCCACAGGCATCACAGTGTTGAAACCCAGTGGGCCGGTTTTTCTTTGGGTTTTCAGACATAATGCCAGCCTAACAAAACTTGCCTTTTTAAAAGCAGCGGTGCCAGGCAAGACACCCTTATCGGTTCCAAACTGTGTCAATAGGTCTTGGAAAACGAATGGAACTGCTTTTTAGAACCGATAAGAACTGGGAACCGCACTTCAAAACCTTCAATTCAAGTTTTAAAACAGGCTGATCGGTTCAAAACCGAACCGATAACATTTACAAGTTCCACACAGAAAATAAACTGAAATTACTTACGAATACATAGACAGAGCTTGAACCGAACGGTTTTATGTTAAATAATAATATTCTCGGTTGATTTGAACCAAGAAAACACTGTTTAAACCGAGAAATGAACGAGCAGTAGGAGAAATCTCGAGCGACTGTTCAGTGAGGCGGAGTAAAGAATCTGACAGTTTAGGTTTGAAATAACCCAGACAGAGCTTCTCTAACCGAGCTCGCGCTCCAAGTTCCATTCTTAGAATGGGAGTTAACTCTTTCACCTCCGGAGCAGTTCTAATGGTGGGACAAACTGCAATTGTCATAATATAGCAAGACTTCATGTTGTTTGAAAATATGATCCCTGATCTAGTTGACCCAGATCAATCAGGGTTTGTCCAGTCCAGACAGACAGCTGATAATACACGTAGGACTGTACATTTACTGGATTACGTTAATCAGAGATGAATCCCAGCCGTCTTTGTCAGCCTCGATGCTGACAAAGCATTTGACCGGGTTAGTTGGAGCTTTCTATGGAAGACCCTCTCTAGGTTTAGGTTACCAGAGGAGTTCCTTTCCTTATTACAGAGGGTGTATTCTGCACCAAAGGCCTATATCAAGTTGAATGGGCAGCTCTCGACCAGGATCCCTCTGTGGCGGAGGATGAGACAAGGCTGTCAGTTATCACCCCTTTTATTTGCCCTACATATACAGCCACTTGTGGAGGCAATAAGACAGAATAGTGATATTCACGGGGTACCTATGGGAGGGAGAGACTTTGTTCTCTCTTTATATGCAGATGATATTCTGTTAACTCTGTTGGATCCAGAAATTTCAGTCCCGGCTACCTTAAAGGTAATAGAGAGAGATTCTCAGAGATGGCCGGGTATCAAACTTATATTCAAAAAAATGGGGATATTGGCACTAAATTTTGTTCCATCACAGGGACTGAAAACACAGCACCCAGCGAGGTGGCAAAATAATAAAATTAATTACCTGGCGGTTGTCATTCCTGGAGACCTGGGGCTTCTGGAACTTCTAAATTTAGAACCTATGATGACAGGTATTGAACAGCTGCTTGGGAAGTGGACATACCTCTGTTTATCATTTTACCAACGTGCACAGACTATCAGAATGACTATTTTCCCCAAGATTTTATATTTTTTTCAAACTTTACCTTTAATTCCTATCAAATTTTACTTCCAATCTTGGGAAAGAATGCTTTCAAGGTTCCTGTGGGTGGGGAAACACCCAAGGGTCAGGTGGTCATTACTACAATTACCCATTGCCCTGGGTGGTCTGAATCTTCCTAACTCAAAAGAATACCATAGGGCTTTCACATGCAAGACAGTTATGATATGGCTTAATTCCTATGTAATGCCATTATGGAAGCATATAGAATTTATGCTGAATGACTTATATGATGTCCTTCCGGTGTTGTTTTCCCCCTTGGAAACCAGACCATGTCTTAGGGATTTCTCTTGGGGAACTCGGAATACCTTAAAAATATGGTATGAGGCGAGGTCATGTCAGGAACTGGCAGCGGTCTTTTATTATTTTAAATTAATAGCTAAGGAAAAACAGTGTATTGCTCCTCATTTAGATCACGAGTATGAGCAGAGGCATAGGATGGGTCTATCTATGATTTATCAATTTTTGGATGAGCATGGGGTAATACCCTTTGCAACATTGCAATCTAGGTTTGGCCTTTCTTCTACACATCACTTTAGATATTTGCAGGCCCGTTCCTATTTGATGGACCAGAGCTCTACTGGGAGAACTCTCCCTACTCTGAAGCCGGCCCTTATGACTTTGATTATTGGGGCTATTGAAGGACAGGTACAAACACACTTAATTGGTCAACTTTATAGATCTCTCAGGGAACATTGGAGGGAGACTACTGAGAGCGTTTTGGCTAGAGGGAACAGGGAGTTAAATACTCAGATTCCATGCGGAAAGTGGTTGGAACCAATAAAATTTTCAATGAAGATTTTACATGCCCCATACTGGCTTGAATATATTTGGAAATGCCGTATACATTTTTTATATCCCCAGATAAATTGACCAGATTCCTTCCAGAAACTTATGGAAGGTGTTGGAGAGAGTATGGACAAACCAAGGCTAACATTTCTCATATTTTCTGTATGTGCCCACGGGTTGATCAGTATTGGAGGGACATCTCTAAGAGCCTTGAATCTTTAATAGATCCAGTTTTTGTTTTATCGAATCAAATTATTCTTTTATATATTGGGGAAGATGGTCGTATCCCACCGAAAAAGAGTATGTTGTACTTATACTTAGCAGCAGCAAAAAAGGTGATAACTCGATTGTGGCGGACGCCCATACTCCCTACCTTGCAGAACTGGCATTCTATAATGATAGACATTTATTACCTGAAAAGATTGATTGCATGTAGGAGGGATCGGGTACACCAATTCGAGTTATACTGGAGACCCTGGGTGTTTTATATGTCCTCGCTGGATTATTCATTTATTCCCTGAATAAGAAATTTTGAGTGTAACTGCTTGAGATTGAGTAAAATGTTGTATAAGGAATTTATTTCTCCCCTAAGGTGATTGCTTTTATTTTATATGATCCTGCTGTACTACTGTATTCCTGCTGTATTTATATTATAAATAAAGAATAAAAAAAAAAATTTTTTTTGCTCTATGCAGTACAGGAATCTGTCTCAATTGAGAGATCTCCAGGGTGTCTGAACTTTGCAGCAGAGAGAAGAAATCTGAAGTAGAATGTAGACAGTTGACACTGGGCAGTCTGAAAACAGATGCACAAGCTAAACATTCCATGATTAGCATAGCATTCTATTCTCTCAGGGGCAGTGCTGATTTAAAGAAGCACTGCAAGCATAATAATAACATTAGCGGATTCCTGGGGTTTGAAACAAGCAATTGAATCAAAAGTCCATAACATGTTGATCAAAACAGGGGGAGCAGGAATTTAGGCAAGTGACAATTTATATACAGATTGCAGGCAGCAAAAACTGCTGTTGAGATAAACTGATGTGTCCCTTGCTATGCAATTGGGGGGGGGGGTGTAAAGTAGCATTGTTGCAGAGCAATCACAGATTTGTTTTATAAATAGATGTGCTCCATGATGTTTCCAGACTAGTTTATATAAACCATTCCAATTCTGCATATATTATTTAATGTATGGTCTACTCTAAGAAACTATAAAGTGATTCTCCATTTCTGTTACTTGGTACTGGTGCAAAAACTGAACGGGACTGAGGGATAGCAACAGGAGTGCAGATCAAACTACTTTAAATAGTGACATGCATACAGTGTATGTATATATATATATATATATATATATATATATATATACACATATATATATATTTATATATATACACACACACACACACACACACACACACACACAAAACAGAACATAGCTGGATAAAGTACCAATATTTAGGAAACTTACTGATTACATTTACCCTAAGACTAGCAGTGTGACTCCTCTGGCTGCTGTGTTCACTCTACGGTGGCTAATTTGAAACAAACAGACCATGTAACAAGACACTGGCCTCCAGCAGGGGTTATTAAACATTACAGCAAAGGGCACTCTGGGAAGAATGTCTGGGACAAGATGCAATAAAAGAAACCTGAATAGCAGCCCCACGGGCCATAAAACCACCATGAAAGTTAGAAAAAACTCCTCTCATAGCCAGAACTGGAAAAAAAAAACACTGAAATGAAGTTGGAACACATAAAGTTAACAATACATAGCGTTTCCTGATTTTAACATGTAGTTTTCCTTTAATTGAGCTATCCTCAGTACTGTCTCTTTTTTTGCAAGCTGAACCCTCCTCTATAGTGTTCTATGGGCCTTTTCTTTCTGTGTTAAGTTTCAGTGCTGAATTTACAACCATTTGCAAACTGAGAAACTTATTCTGCTGGTATCCCCTCCCCCACTCATCCAGAGGTGTCAATTCATTTATTTGCTAACCATGCTGGTTGATCTTACTTGCTTCCCTCATAGTAAGAATGTGAAACTAAACTTGTGTTATTTTAAATGATTGATAAAGTGACATGCCCAGTTTGCATCCCTTGGGGATGAAGCTGTATTCCTTTACCTGTGTGGAGTAATTCTCTTGGCACCAGCTCTTAAGACCTCAGTTGTAAGATATATAGTGCATATAAGCAGGGGCGTAGCCAGGAATTTTAAACTTGTACGCAAGACAAGAGATGATGGAACTGCTGCCTATGGGGAAAGACTCAGGGAGTTAAATATGTACTCTTTAGAGGAAAGGAGGGAAAGGGGAGACATGACAGAAGCATTTAATTACCTCAAAGGTATCAATAAGGTACAGGAAGGTTCAATTCTCCTGAGAAAGAGATGTTCAAGGAAAAGGGGGCATGATATGTAGCTAGAAAGGGGGGAAGACAGAGGGGATATGAAGAAATACTTCTTTACAGATAGGGCGGTGGACACCTGGAACAGCCTGCCAGCAGAGGTAAGGGGTACCAAAATGGTAACAGGTTTCAAACATGCATGGGATACACATAAGGGGGCCTTGGTAACAGTTGTCACTTGGTTACTGTCACACAGGACTCAGAATGGATCTGGCTTTGATTTTGGTCAGCTGCAGGAGCTGCTGCAGCATCTGCTGCAGTTTCAACGTTTGTTTTGCTAAACTTGTAGCGAAAAAGAGTATTCACTAGTTTGGGTAAAACTTTCTTGGGTGGCATGGTGTCATTTTAACAATGTCTAACAAACTGAGCTTTTTACAACTTGATGTCTCTTATGTTTTAATTTAAATGTCAATAAAAATTGTTGTCTGTCAGAAAGTGTGTTGTGCATTTTTTATTACTTTCTGTAGGTTAAATTCTTTGCACCACAGACTACACACTAAGACCACAAGGCTTAACTGGATCAGGCAGGATTTTTTAAGTTTTCTCACAAAATTAGTAGTATCCAATCCCAGTTAGACTAGGCTGGCGTAGGTAGTGGACAAGACAGTACTCTAGGTAGCACACAAAGCACAGGGGATGCTCACACTCACTGCACAGCAGAGACTCTACTCTGCAACAATTATGGTAGAAGGTAAATTCCTTAGAATACAATAAGTCTGTCCTGACCTTAGTCCACAACACAACAAGGCTCTTTCTTGGGCTGAACCAGGGCCAGGTTAGGTAGCCAGTGCAGTGGTGGCACTGTGACCGGTAGTAGTAATGTACTGTTACTGCATATTTATTTCTGCCAGTGTCTCACACAAAAAAATTGTAACTTTACATTCAAGCTACAGACAGAGAGAGGGGACAGGTCAGGACGATGGTTAGGTTATAATATAAACAATTTAAGGCAGACACAGAGACACTAGGCATACACACAATAGTACAGTACACACATACAGTAGACTAGGTAAGCCTTAGCCAGGTAGTCCTATCTGCTGTCAAAATCAGCGTTTCCATATGCAGTATATTACTGCTACAGCACACACACACAGATATTTATTTTATTCTGTTTCTGACAGACGCTGGAGAGACTGACGGGTGGCGTAACTCACGCAGACACACTCACAACTCAGATAGGTTAAATGACTGTGGGTCCAGACCAGAACAGGTTCATCAATTCAGTTAGTCTCAGAATGTGGCAAAGTTGTGGTGGGATTGGGAACTGGGGAAAACTAGCAGCAGAGCAAAGCAGACCCTTACTTTATATAAGATTGGGGAAAAAAGTATCATCAAATCAAAACTGCTCTTTGCCTAGGCTGGCTGGCTTTGAGCATACTGCAATCTCACACTACCTTTGCGTAAATGATTTATTTATAACACACATACACTCAGACACTGACTGGTATTTGTTTAATGATTTCCAGACTTTTTTCCCCTCCTCAGCTATCTAGTCACAGAATAACTTTACTGGATGGTTACTGGAGGAGAACTAGAATAAACTGGAGGTTGGAAGAGTCAATGCTTTAATCAAGTGTTATATAGGACTGAGTTGATCACTGACTGACCAGACCTACACCTCTGCTACAGCTGAGCTGAGCTTTGAGCTCCCGTTAATATATATTTAAAGAACTTCTACACAGACTGAAACACCCACTTGAAGTTAATGCCAAGGTTGTTTTATCTTTTTTGTTCTTTTTACACAAAAATAAATGACTGGGGATTGGAATCAATTCAGAGTGTGGCTATCGTCACTACTGGCTAGGCTAGGCAGGCTCTGAGAACCCCACAGTATTGCTCTGCTTGCTTGCTACCTCAACAGGCAGACCCTTTCTTTAGATTAGATTGGAAAATAAACAGCAACTGCTTGGGCTGCAGGAAATCTGACACTTTGCTTAAACTGATTATTTTTCTATCACACACAAGTATTTTTTTATTTGTTTATGATTTCCAGGCTTTTCCCCCCACACACATCTAGACAAACTTGACTGGTACTGCTGATGGACTGGAGACAACAGTGCTTTGATTAACTGCTTTTTGTTAAATGTCTGCTGGCCTGGGATTGACTGACTGACCCACACACACTCTGACGGATTTGACTGCTGCAGCTCCTGCTGCTAATATATTAACTGCCCACACAAACACAAGCAAAGAAACACCAGGTCCACCAAAGTATTTTTTGTTCCACAAAAAAAAAAAAAAAAAATCAGGGATCAAAATGTGGCAAGGTTGTGGTAAAAGCTAACCACAAATTTCACTAGTACGGATAATCTGAGACAGATAAATCCTCAGTTTCTTTACCTTTAGATACTGTATATTCAAAAAAGCAACTGTTGTACTGCTCTCTGTTTAATTAAACCACAGTACTGAAAATCCCCTCCCTTGCTTGGGGTCAGGGGGTGGGGTGGTGAAGCCCCAATTTACTTTTGTTCTGTCACTGACTTAATCTCCAGATACAAGTATATCCTCCTTTTAATTGCACTCTTTAGCTTACTAAACACCTTTTCCTGCCTTCAAACAGCTAAAAATGCTTTTTGTTGGCCCAGAAGAAAAATTTCAGTTCCTTCACGGAGCTTCCTGCCTAGTGACTGTACTCTATGAAAAGTCTATCACAACTGCGTAGTTACAATGGATGCACATGCCTATGTGAACCTTATTGTACCACGTGCATGACAGAAAGAGACACACATGATACAATATAGTTAACATAGTATGCCAGATGCCAGTCAAGTCAGATTTGTCAGAGCACCTCCCCGAGTGACTGTCCCACCCGCCACCCCACTGGCACAACAACTCCCTGTCTGATGCTGCAGTGCACCTACCCTGCCCCAGTGCAGTGTCCATGCCCACCCCTAAACCCTTCTACCCAATCACCAAAAGCATCCCAGCCAGCCCAGCCTACTTTAATGCGGCATTCTAAGTCCTGCTGCCGGCGTCATGCCTCCTCCTTTGTGGCACTCCTCTGACCTCCAGGCTCTGGCTTGCGTTGCTCCTGCTGTTCAGGAGACAGGCTCTATAAGCTGCCTGCTCACTCCCGAGTCGTCTTCAGAGTAGCGCGTGCATGATTGCAATCGCGTCGCGTCATCTCATCAAAAAAAAAAAGTCTGCCTGTGCAATCAGTACTGCGCACCTAGCGGCACCTCTTGGAATTGCATCCTACAGCACATGCACTACGGTGCAGTCAAAAAATAAAACTACTTGCACCTGCCTGTTCCTACTTGCATTTGGAACAGGCTGGGTATCTTAATTTCGACCCCTGGTTAAGGCGGGAGATCAGTTATGGTTCATGGTGACACAGTAGGCAGGGACCTTAAGGCAGACTAGATGGGCCAGGAGGTCCTTTTCTGCCAGCTGTTTCTATGTTAGTAAACAGCTGGTACATAAGCATTATACATTCATGTTGACATCAATTTTAAGATAATGTTAAATATAAAGCCCATGGTACCAGTAACACAGTACCATAACCAAGTACTGCTCATTGGCAGATTATAAAGAGCAACATATCATTTGCAATAGTTTACATTAAAAGGATCAAGGAATGTAACAACAAATGATGAGAAGCAAGATGGCTAAATGAGGATGTCAAGAAAGTGACTCAGCAACAACAAAAATGCTAAACATGCAATAAAATATCTGAAAACCAACCACAAACTCAGTCCTCTGCCCCTGTACATTACCAGGAATGCCAGCAGAATTAATATAAATACAGACAACATACTACAAAAATATTAAAAATAAGAAAATCAGAGTGCAAAGTATCTACTAAAATGCTGAAATTAAATATTGGGATAATCAATAACCAGGTACCCCCTCAAAATATATTTTTTTAAATGAATAAATACAGGTTCCGGGGTAAAATTCTAGAATCACTACTTAAAGATTTAAGTTAGCCACATGTCTAACAATGAATTCAGTACAGAGAGCAGCAGTGGATTCACAAAGGGATAATCATGTACCCTAAGTGTAATTTGTCTCTATGAAAACTTGATCCAATTCTTGGATAATAATACCTCATAGACATAATTTCTGTTATACCTTTGCAAAATATCTGCCACCGTACCACATCTGGCAGTCATTGAAACATGTCTTCCCTAGCTATTCATCCATGTATTATAAACAAAGAACCCCAAACCAGCAAAACCATATGAAGATTCATCACTGTAAGTCGTCTGTATTATGCAGACTGTGATACTTAACAGTTGTAGAGTAAGTTAGTGCATCTGGACTTATTTGCTGCATATGCATCTCAGTTGCTAAGGGGTCCTGATCATGTTCAACTTTCCTCAAGCCAAGCTAGCTACAGTATGTCTAGCACTAACACCGATGGGAAGATTATGCCAAATTTTCAACAAGAAGTTAATATTTTAAAAAGACAGTGATGTGGACTGAGAAGCAGCTTGTGTAGGTGAATCATCATGCTAGCCAAGATATTTCCAGGTTGCGTTCAGTAAGCTTTACCTGTGGGAGCAGAAGGGGAGAGGGATACAAATCTAAAATAGAACCGTTTAACCCATTTGTGATTTAAAGTTACATCCAAATGAGGCCTCACCAGTGATCTGCACAGCGGCATCACCACTTCCTTCCTTCCTTCTGCTGGTAATACCTCTCCCTATGCACCCCAGCATTTCACTGTCTCTCCCCACAACTTGGTACACTGTTTAGCCACCTTTAGGTCATCCAATATGATTACCCCAAAATCCCTTTCCTGTTTGGTGACCATCAGTTTCTCCTCCACACACACACACACACACACACACACACACACACACACACCCCACCCCAAATCCTCCCCTGGGTTCCTGCAACCCAAATGCATGATTTTGCACTTTTCACATCAAATCACAGCTGTGACATGATTTTCCAGGTCCTCTTCCTTTTTTCATCCTTCCGGTGTCCACCCTGTTGTAGATCTTAGTGTCATTCGCAAACAGGCACACTTTCCCCTACAACACCTCCACAATTTCATTTGTGAAGACATAACATGAAACTGGGCCCAGGACTGATCCCTGTGGCACCCTGCTGGTCACACTCTTTTCCTTAGATTGAGCACCATTTGCCATGACTCTCCATCTTCTAACATTCAACCAGTTCCTAACCCAGTTTACCACCTTGAGACCCGCTCCCAGGCTGCCCAGCTTGTTCACAAGTCATGTGGTATGGTATATCTTAGGCCTTACTAAATGCAATTCATGTTTGTGTTTAAGCCCATGAAACACCCTTATCAAGTTAATGGCATTTGCAGACTTAGAGGCTTTGCCAGAACTTGTTTACAGTTTGCACTGCGTCATGATGCAGTGCTGACGTATTGCTATCAGAAGAAGGGGTCTGAAACTGGAATTCCTAACACAGTACAGCTGTGTTGTTACAAGGGAGTGGAATCGAAGCACAGCTTACTTAAAATGTGCCCACCTCTTCCCATTCACAATGTGTTTCTTTCTTCTCCCCCGATAAACTATTTTTCTTGCTGAGCCATTTATTTATTTGCAAAATGTTTCACCAGGAAAGACATGAGCTGTACACAGTTTGTTTCCAGAAGCATCTTTGGGGTTACAAGAGTTGGAGAACAAGCAAACACATAGCAATAACAGAGCAATACAAGTACAACTACTAAAAACAAACAGTGTAGTACAATTACAGAGCAGAAATAACCCAGACCAACCAGCCAGGGTAAACAAAACCATATTCAGATATAACGTACATTGCAACAACCCAAGAGCAGGTGATCCAGTAGGGTAAAGGTTAGAGGATGGATAACACATCTGAAGTGCTAGAGGTAGGAGGCCGAGCACAAGATTCGAAGTTCTATTGTATACCCAAGGGAGGGCAGTTATAAGACAAGAGAGGAAGTGGACAGGCGATTGGTATAGAGTTGGGGGATGAAAGAGGGAGAGAGAGAGGGACAGCCAAGATCTATACCCCTTCAGAATGCTGAGAACCCTGCAAGGGGTACAGGACCAGGCAGAAAGGGAAGGGAGAGAAAGGGGGCGGGGAGGTAGAGAAGAGAGGGGCAGGAAAACAGCAGAGGAAGAAGGAGATAAGGAACCAGGGAGACGGGTGGGCAATGGATTTGAAAGTGGGGGGAAATGGAGAAGGGGAAAAAGAGACAGAGACAATTTATACCCCCTCAGGATGCAGAGAACCATGCCAGGGGGACAGGATTAGAAAGTGGGAGGAAAATGAAGAGGGGTAGAAGAGAGAGAGAGAGAGACAAAATCAATATCCCTTCTGGATGACAGAGAACCCTGTGAGGGAGGACAGGACCAGGCAGAAAAGGAGAGGAGAGAAAGGGGGGCAAGGAGGAGGAGGAGTAGAGTGTGGCGGGTGACCAGAGGGGAGGAGATGGATAAGGAATAGAGAGGCTGGAAAAAAATAGGGTTAAACTAGGAATGGAAAAAGGGAGGGCATCAGTGGGGGGCGGGGAAGAAGAGAAGTAGAGTGTTGAAATAGCACAGTAGGTTGTGGATGGTAGTAGAGTGTCAAAATGGCACAGGACGTTGTGGTAAGGAGAGGGAGGAGTGGCATACAGGTGGTGGCATGAGGTAGAATCAGAGGAAGGGTTCAGTTAGAGACAGGGAGGTAAGTCAGGAAAGAGGAGTGGGGGATAGTGCGCAAGGGTGGGGAGGGTTGAGAAGGGGGCTAGGAACAAGTACAGTTAGGAGAATAGAAGTAAAGTAGGGCTAAAGGATAATGCGCCAGGGTGGGGAGGGTTTAACGTCAGCTAAAAACAAGTGCAGTTAGGGGAACAGAAATTGTGAAGGGCTAAGGAGATTGAAGATGGGGAAGGGAGGGGTGCTAGAGAGCCGATCTCCAGGCAGGAAGCATTTCTCGAATGCTCTGCACATCAGCTGCTTTATATCAGTAAAAATAACCTTCACAACTGACCAAACTCTGGAAATTTGGTTTGCACTGGCTTACTGAACCTATCAGCTATCGACAGATGCCTGACTTGATATGGTGAGGCAAAGAAATCTCGCTCCTATACCTACTCAAACTATCGTCGAGATGGCAAGCAAGGCAATTGATCCTCCATGCTGCGCAGCTACTACTAAACTGGAACCACTGTCGAGCTCCCCATGGTAGCAACTACTAGCCGTTTTGCAGAGTATGGACTTCAAACTGGAAAACGCTCTAGCAAGGCTGGAGCAACACACTGAAACAGCTACGGCTCCAATGGCTGCGATGTGCAATTGCGACGAGCAATTGACCACTGTTCAGGTGATCGCCACATGGATGACTGGGGAAGGTGCCCAACCCTGAGGCCATGGGGAGGCCTGTAGTACTGAGACCCGCGCCAGACCGTTGTTGCAGAAGGAGGTTTGCTTGGAAAAGGTAAAGGGCTTGAACTTACTTGAAACACCATGGGATGGTATACAGAACTTGCCGATTTTGGATGCACGTCTTATCTGGGGCTTGTCTCTGAGGGCCGAGGGCGAATCCTGAGATAGGAATATCGGAGGTTGAGGGACTGTATTAATAGACATTCGCTGATGGCGGAAAATGTGAAGATCTCGGTGGTGTCTGAAAAAGATTGAGACTGTTTCTGGCAAGTTTATGATCATTTTCTTGCACTGGGCTTGCGAATGGATTTGGGGGACATCAGAACTAATTTTGGGATACATTTTGACTGGGACTCATGGCCGATATGAACGATGGGGACACCTGTGTGTAATTTGAGAAAGGATCACAGTGCGGGTCATTGTGTTCCATATGGTGGATCATTCCACCTTCTGTATATTTTTCCCCATCTTATTTAGGCTATGTAGTCACCAATTACTCCCCAAATTGCTCCTAATAAGCTCTGTATGCTAATTAGACTACCTCTTGGCCTCACTGTTAAATTACCATATTAGTTCCAAAAGCTGATGTGTTCATGTCAATAAGGCTGATGTTTGAAAATTGAAAATGTACCATTCTTTAGCTGTTTGTAGTACTGTTCGAGAAAGTGCACGTTCTTCCTATTTAGTACCCATGTTATCTGGATAAATAGCAGTTGTTTAGGACTGTGTTATAATGCTTATATTAATTCTACCTTTAAGGACACTCCATTGCCGCTGAAATGGCCGGCATTTTTGGGACATTTTCTTTGATATAATAACGAGTATACCCCCCCCCCCATTGCAACAGATTACAGGGGGCTGTGCTATGAATATCAGCTTTATGTATGGATAGCTTTCCCTGCTCTACCTAATACCCTGTATGAGGAAATGTGTGCATGTTTTTACATGAAAATAAACACAAAGTACAAAAAAAAAGAAGATGGGGAAGATGAAAGTCTGATGGGAGGTGGCAGCGAGTTCCAAAGCTTTTGGAAGTGGTAGGAGAACGCTTCCTGGCCTATGGAGGTACAGCGACAAGGAACAGCTAGAGTGCGTGCATCAGTGGATCGGAGAGGGCGGGAGGAGGGAGGGAGGTGGAGCAGAGAGTGAGGAGGAGAGGCAAGAGGGGAGAGTCCCAAACCAGAATTTAGAAGTGAACTTAGTGCAGTAAGAGAGACGCCTGCACTCAAGGGACGGGAAATCTAGCGAATCTAGAGAAGGTACAGTGATGTGCGCGGGAGGAGGTAGAGTCAAGAACAAAGTGAGAGAAAGCACTGAAGAGAGTATACAACCTGGTAAGGGAATACTTAGGAGCAGCACTGCAGACTATGTCACAATAGTCAAAAATAGAGAGCATCATTTTCTGAACAAGATGTGTACCTACTGTAATTCTTGATCTTCTTGGACTAAGTCTCCACCACTCATTTACACTAGTGGGATCTACGCTGGAGGTGCTAGGACCCAGCAGGAGCCAAAAATCTTAATGAGGGCCGGCACCTTGGTAGGACCACACATGCGTGGTGCTGCGAGGCTGGCTCGCGCCATAAAGGCTATTTCCGTGTTGACCCTCCAACCGCCTCAGTACCTTTTTTACCGAGGAGATGCAGCGTAAACTAACCTAGCAAAACTAACCCATCTCGGACATAAGATAGTCCCGTATGACCTGTGAAAGAAGGGTCAACGCAACAGTGTCTTCACAGCCCAGCCAACGAGGGAAAGAAGACCAAAAACAAGATAAGTGAGCTCGGGGGATGGTGGGTGGGCATGTGAATGAGTGGTGGAGACTTCATCCAAGAAGATCAAGAATTACAGTAGGTATGTAATTTTCATATCTTACTAGACATAAAATTTCCACCACTCATTCACACTAGTGGGAGAGTACTGAGTCAAAATACCCCCAAAGAAGGGCGGCAGGAGAGAGGAGCTCACTCAGGACAGAAGTCCATTAAGAATTGTCCTTCCAAAAGTAGGATGCTGTCTGACATGGACATCCAAGGCGTAGCGCTTCATAAAGGCGTGCACAGAGCTCCAAGTGGTCGCCCTGCAGATGTCTGTAATGGGCACATTCCAAATCTCTGCCAGAGATGTCATGACCGCTCTGGTAGAGTGGGTGTACACCCTGCCTTCCAGCTTGACCTGCACCATCGAATAGCAATGGTGGAGACATGTTACCAGCCATACTTAAATGCACCTGATGGCAACAGGCTGACCCAGCCGGGCCATGCTGAATGAGACAAAGAGTTGCTTTGATTTGCGTATCTCCTTCGTTCTGTTGATGTAGAACCACAAAACTGTCGTTACATTCAGAGAATGTAGGGTACGCTCACCTTCATTCTGAAAGTTCGCAAAGTAGGTCGGAAGGACCAAGGGCTGGTTCAGGTGGAATTCCGAGACTACTTTTGGAAGAAATTTAGGGTGAGTTCTGAGAACCACCTTGTCCTTGTGAAATACTGTATATGGCAGGTCTGTGACCAGGGCATGTATTTCAGACACCCTGTGAATAGAAGTAATGGCCACAAGGAAGGCAGCCTTCCAAGTCAGGAACTTCAACTCGCAGATCGCTAGAGGCTCAAATGGCTTATGAGTGAGCATGTCTAGCACAAGGTTGACATCCCAAGTGGCTATTGGTCTCCTGACTGGTGGTCTAGTGTGGAGGATACCTTTAACAAACCTCTTGACCAAAGGGTAGCTGAGCCACTGACATATTGTGGATAGGCTTGTGATAAGCCGAAATCACACAAAGGTGCACCTTCACCATCGAGTATTGCAGTCCTGCATTTGACAGATCTAGAAGGTACTCAACACCTTCTTTGGTGAGCAAGTAAAGGGGTCCAGGGAAGACGTTGCACACCAGATGCAGAATTGTTTCCACTTTGCCATCTGGTTTTCCTAGTGGATGGTTTGCGTGCTGCAAGGAGAATGTCTGAGATTCTACAGGACACGTTGAACCTACTTACTTCTATCTCCTCAAGAGCCAAGCATGGAGATGGAGAGACCTCAGGTTGGGATGGACCACTGGGCCCTGGGTCAGGAGATCTGTTTGAAGTGGCAGTTGTCTCTATGGAACCTCCAATAATCTGTTGATTAACGGAAACCATATCTGACGAGGCCAGTATGGGGCGATGAGAATCATGCTGCCCCCCTGTGCCTCCAGCTTGAACAGCACCCTCTGAATTAAGGGAAGAGTAGGAAATGTGTACAGAAAGCGTCTTGTCCACCACAGACTGAATGCATCATGACAGAAAATGCCAGGTTCTGGATTTCTAGAGCAGAATACAGGCAGTTTTACGTTGAGTGGGAATGCAGAAAGGTCCAGGCCCAGAGTGCCCCACTCATCAAAGAGTGACTGCACGATGTTTGAGTCGAGAGACCACTCGTGCGGATCCGCTTCTGTTCTGCTGAGGTGATCTGCCATATCGTTCTGGATTCCTGGCAGGTAGACCACCTGATCAGGGCTTCGTGCTTGAGGCACTATTCCCACATTCTCATGGCTTCCCTGCACAGAGGGTAAGAGTGTGCCCCACCCTGTTTGTTGATGCAATACATCACCGCCTTGTTGTCCATCTGAAGGAGAATTACTTTGTGACAGAGGATATCCTTCAGGGCTCGGACAGCATACAGGACAGCTCTCGTCTCCAGGACATTTATGTGCAGGTGGGACTTGTTCTGACTCCACAGGCCCTGGGTGCAGAGATCCTGACAGTAAGCTCCCCAACAGGTCAGAGATGCATCTGTGGTGATGGTGATCTGTGTCTCCAGTGGGGCAAAGGGAAAACCTTGGAGAAGGTTGTCCTCCTGAGTCCACCAGGTGTGTGACCTCATGAGGGGCTCCGTCACATTGATGTGGAAGGACTGCGCATGTGTGGTCGGAGATCACTCAGTGCTGAGCATCCACTGTGTGGTTCTCATGTGCAGATGGGCCAGGGGCACCGTGAACACAGGCGACACCATGAGACCCAACATTCGCTGCATCGAGAGAGCTCTAACCAAGTTGTTCCCCATGGTGAAGCGAGACATCTGGAGAATATTGTTTCTCTTGCCTTCTGGGAGGGAGGCTCTTGCCCTGGAGGTGTCCAGGAGAGTGCCTATGAAGAGGAGTTGTTGGGAGGGCTGAAGCTGCAACTTTTCCAGATTCAGGAGAACTCCCATGGATTCTTGTTAAAGGCCCCTTGACCTTTACCATGAAAGGACTGGCGGTTATGAAACTGCCGGCAGTTTCTGCCCCGCTGAGGGGCAGCTGGGGCCGGTCAGGCCGTCTTAATAGCAGTCTTAGTTTTCTGAGTGGCCTTTAGTGCCTGCTCCACTTGTGGGCCAAACAGATAAACTCCATCGAAAGGAAAGTTCATGACTCTCTGTTGAGCATCATTTGTGAATCCTGAAGTCCTTAGCCATGAGTGACGCCGGGTGCATATCTCGGCCGCTGCTGCTCTAGAAGCAGTGTCAAAGGCGTCCATAGCCACCTTAAGTTGCTGATTGTTGGACTTAATGCCTCTAGTAATGGTCTGGAGAAGCTCTGAACTAACGTCCAACTCCAGAAGAGCCTCCACAGTGGCTCTGAGTGAATGCCAGAGGGTATACTCATACTGAGAGAAATAGCACTGGTAGCTAGCAATATGCATTCCTAGGCTAGCAGCAGTGAACACTCATTTCCCCAGAGTGTCAGTCTTATGGGATTCTTTATTCACTGGGCGAGCCGTAGATTCCTGAGGAAGAACGGCACTGTCATTCTCTGCCAAGACCATTATGGCATCCGCAAAGGCTTGAGAGGCAAGGATTGGCCTATCCTTAGGGGTGTGCGTATTTCCTGTCTATGGACTTAGCCACAAAAGGAATGAGCGCCAGACTGTCCCACACCATTTGTGAAAGAGTCTCGAAAGGGGGCTGCACTTGAGGTATCAATTCCACAGGAATTAAAGGAACATGCAGATACTGAAGGCACAACAGCTTCCCAGGATCCACCTCAGAAGTCTGAAGAAAAAGGGTGGAATTCATATTCTTCAAAAGAGACTTAAAAGAAAGGTCCTCGACTAAGGGCTCTGCTGAAGTGGAGGGCTTACTTTCCACTCCAAAGGATGAATCCTCATCCAGATTGACCCCTAATTGTGAATCAGAATCAGATTCAAAATCATCTCCTACTAACCCAGAAGGGATAGTATAGAAAGGAAAGGGAGGAAGAAGAGCAGGAGGAGGCACTCCCCGAATCAGCGTAGAAAACCCCGGTACCCAAGGTGGCGTCACCAAGGCTGGAGCCTTGGGCGAACCCGCACCGGACAAGTGCTCTGAGACCCCTAATCCCAACACTGGGGCACCAAAGGCTGGAGACCTGAAAGTACGAGGCGGAGTAGGAGAAAGCAGTACCTGTGCTGGCCCCTGCGTCGCAGCCATAGGAGGGAGAAAGCACGAGAGTGCGGCGTCGATGGCACTGAAGAAGGTGTCACATGACTAGGCTGATCTAACCACCCCGCCCGCAGGTCCATGGCCCCAGGCCCGAAGGCCCTGGGATTGACTCTGCAGGCACAGGAAGCTGGGATAACCACCGGACCCACTGTTCCATAAGAGTGGTCCAATGATGAAACTGCTTACCGGAGGACACCCCAGGAGGCGAGGAAAGACTCCAGAGTTGAGGATTGCGGCCACTGGAAACCATGGCCGCAGGCAACCCTGACGGAGCTGGGGTTGACCTCCTGTCCCCTGCTACCGATGATCTCTGTGTAGACGTACCAGAGGGTGACCTCAAGCAGCAACGCTTCTTCTTCGACCGGTGAGAAAAAGAAGAGCTCGAGGCTGAGCAGTGCTGGGTCCCCAACCTCGATCGGGAATGGGCCACCTTCTTTTTGTGTTTCTGGGAGGACCGCCCTTCCTCCTGAGCAGTGGACTGCCCATGGTCAGACCCCACCCTCTGAAGAGGGCGATGGACCAGACCCAGCCATACTGCTAAAACAGCTTTCAAGCGAAGTCTCCCTACCGCCACCGGCCCCGTTCATGGTCAACTCTGTCGAAGGCGGGCTGAAGAAGACTTTCCGCTCTATGTTGAAAAATGAATAACTTTTTTTTTTTTAAATAAATAAATATACTAAAACTAATCAAAACTAAATGACTGTGTTGCTGTTGTATAGACGCGAGATTTGACTCTTGGCAGGCGAGCAACATAGTCACTAAAGCGCATTTGATGGTGGGAAAAAAGGAACTGAGACAATTGGAGGGTCAATGCAGAGATAGCGCATATGGCGCGAGACAGCCTCATGGCACGCGCATGCACAGTCCTACCTTGGCGCCGGCCCGCCTGAAGATTTTTGGCTCCCGCTGGGTCCTAGCACCTCTGGTGTAGATCCCGCTAGTGTGAATGAGTGGTGGAGATTTTATGTCCAGGAAGATCAAGGTGTTCCTGACGTTTAGCCAGGGTGGGTAGAAGCGAGATGGGTCGGTAATTCCCAGGAGATGAGAGATCACCTCCCTTTGGTAGGGGGAGAACTGTAGCATGTTTCCAGGCTTCAGGGATAGTCACAGTGTGGAAATACAGGTTGAGGAGATCAGCGAGAGGGAGGAAAACAGCAGGAGCAGAGAGGTACAGCAGCTTAGGGTCAAGGCCATTGGGAGAGCTACCCTTAGTTGGGTTGATAGAGAGTAGTACCTTTAAGGTGTTGTTGGGAGAGAGAGGTGAAAACGCAAAACTCTCCGCTAACTGGTGGTGTTGGGAGGAATCAGGAGGTAGAGAGGAGGTAGTAGGGTGGGATTCTACTGCTACTGTAGGATGGTTGGCAATTTGTTGTTATCTTGAGCAGCAGGGATGGGGGTTTAGTTTGGGGAGAGAACAGTGAGTGAACTACTTTCCAAAACTTGACAGGTTGTTTATGTTAGTATTAAAGGTGGACCGGAAATATTCCGCTTTGGTCCAACGTATGGCTTTGGTACAGGTATTTCAGAGTGTCCGGTAGATAGCGTAGTCATGAGGGAGTTTGGAGGATTTGTGGGTTTTCCATGCTTTATCACGCACTTGTTGACAGGCCAAGTGTTCAGGGGCTACCCAGGGGAGGTGACTACCACGCACTCTAACTTGCTTCAGGGGAGCATGTATCTTCCAGACGTTGATGAAATTATCTTTGAAATATGCCAGGGCATGATCAATAGTTTTGGCTGAGGATACAGGGGCTCAGTCGACGTGAGTTAAGTCATGATGATGTAGAGAGGCAAGGTCTAATGTTTTGTAAGAGCAGATCATTAGTAGTTTGTGGTGTGCCGTTGGTCTGTGTACTTTCCTAACTAGGAAGATCATATGATGATCGCTAAGAGCGTCTGGCAGTAGGCCCAACTGGATTACCCTGTGAGGATGGGAGGTAAGGGCCCAGTCTATGAGTGTGTGGTTATGGGATTTGTGGTTTAGAAGAGAAGGTTTCGTGATTAATTGGGACAGGTGAAGGGCAGCTATGTCAGTACAAATTTTATCTAGGGCGGGTGACAACCAGTTCAGGTAGAGCTCACCCACAAAGGTAAGGGACCCAATAGTGGTGATCAGATCAGTGGCTAGAGAGTGGTGTAGACCAGGATGGCAATAAGCTCCTGGAAAAGGGTAGAGATAGTATGATGACGAGTGCTTCATAGGCACTGGGGTCGGTGGTCAATAGAACAGTAGTGGTTTGGAGAAAGGAGGAGGAGTAGATAGCTACGCCCCAACCCGTGTGGTCCTGGCGGGTAACGGCATATCCAGGAGTTGTGATAGAAGCATCAGGTATTTTTTTTGTTAGCCAGGTCTCCAGTACAGTGAGGATGTCTGGATTGAGGGATCCGACAAGTGGAAGTAGCAGGTCAAGTTTAGGAAGGAGACTGCAAATTTTAAGGTGGAGGATTTTTAGGCCACGGGGGAGTGAACTGGGGCTGGAGCGGAGGCATGGGAGTGGATGGGGTAGGGGCTTTACTGAGTGTTGGACCTGGGTTGGGATTTATGTCTGTTGCAGAGAGGAGTAAGAGACAGATAATGAGGAAATGCAGCTTGGTACTCTTGAACCAAGGTTTGTTAGAGGGTTTAGGGGAACGAGGTGAATAACTGAAAGTGGAGAGCTGAAATTTAAGGATGCACAGTAAAGTGTAGGAGTAAGGTAAAGACATGAGTGGGGCAGAAGGCCATGTAGAAAAGTGGGTCCAGGTATAATAAAAAGGTGTTGGAGCTGCCACTTGGTTAAAGCAGGGGGTTAGCAGGGTAGTAGGGTTTACAAGGAAAAGTGTGGTGGGGAGTGGAAGTATTTAGCAATTGAAGGGACGGAAGAGAGAGCAGGGTAAAAAGTATGAGGAAGAGGCGAAGGGGAGAGATACAGAAAGAGATCATGTTTCCTGGTTTAGAGTAAATGTACGGCTATGCTGGGAGTACAGACCCTACAGATCTGAGCTGGGTGCCTGTTCAGGGCTGGAAAGCCTATTCCGTGGGAGGGCGGGCAGCAGCAGCTGTAGAAGGAAGCTGTGCTTGGAGCTGGGTGCCCATTCAGGGCTGGAAAGCCTGGATGGGATAATTGCTTCCTCCCTCCCTCTCCCTCCCCTAAAAACTTGCTTGGAGAGTATTCCTCTGAAATCCTAGCTGTTACTCCACACAGTGAATGCATCCCAACCACCACAAACCCGACTACCTCAAAAGACATGTGTAACCCCCGTTACCCGGGGTTACTAGAATCCCAGTAAGACCTAGTGGTAGGCAGGGAAGGCAGCTTGTGAAACTCCAGTTAAATGGATTTTACACTGTCTCACTCTGTTCTCAGTCTCAGCTGAGACTGAGGGATGACATCACCATAGAACTATCGCAGCTGCATGAGCCACATTGGAATCTGCAGAACAGAGTTAGATTAGAATGTTGGGAGTTTTGAACAGTCAGTCTGTAGTTGGAGATTGTGGTGTGAGGAGCACAGCAGTTCTGTGCACAGGCTCTTGGAGCCTAAGCTCTGAAATAGAGCTACTTTTAGGAAAGTGCAGTTTCACCTAAAGAGGACACAGTAAGCTGTTCTTAAGTGGTGGAGACCGCTGATCTGGTCTCTGTGCCCCATCCCTGAGGGGATGGGGGTGGAAGGTTTGCCTGCTATTCCAGGGGCAACCCCCTGGCTACTGCTAGAGAAGAAGCTGCCTTATTTTTCCATGTGTGTGGGGTACAAGAAGATTTCAAGATTCGCCTGTGGGGCACCTGCAACCAAAGGGTGAGTTCTGCTCTTTCCAAAGGGCCCATGTTTCACCTGAACTGTGTTAAAGTGGGGATTGGACTGCTGAAGTAGTGGGAGGCCTAGAGTAATAGGCTTAGCCAAAAGTAAAAGTATGTTCAAGTTCAGCACAAGGGGAAACTCAAGACATGTAGAGGAGATATGATATACATCTACCCTGTAATCTACATTGCCAAGCTTTCAAAGGAGTGGTTTAGTGTCCAGAGAAATGGCCGGGTATGGATTGTGGGAGCTGGAGGTGGGAGACCCCCCATCTTTAGTAACCAGGTCCACCTCTACGGAGTTGCTCTGTGGATTTCTGCTTTGCCTCATGCACTTGGCCCGTGATGAGGGAAGTACCCAGACATGGGATGGAAGGAAATTTCCCTTAAGGAGTCGAAGGCTCTAAGGTGGTTTGGGGAGCCACCAACACAAAATTGGTTCACTGCCATATGGACTGCGATCAAGTGGCCGGCAGGGGAGCCGGGCCAGGAAAAAAACACAAGTAGTGTACAAGTCGGGCTGTGTACCCAAAGCTGCGTGCAAGTCTGGGCTGTGTGCCTGGTGGGTTCAGAGCCTGAAGGCGGCTGAAACAGTGAAGAAATGTTCTGTTGCTCTTATCTGCACTACCAGGAATGTAGCCCGTGGGGGTCCGTCTATGCTTTGTTTGTTCAGTTTGGATGTGAATAAAAGCCACACTTTAGAATCCCATTCCTGGTGTTGGACATTACAGTTATTGCTTCCTGTGTTCGGATTTACTTGGGTGCCCCTGTGCACAGTAGCCAAACCTAGGCCCCCTGTGCCGAGTAACCTAGTCCTCCCCGAACCCAGTCCCCACCAGGTACTGGTGTCAGCTTCAACAGCACACCACCTGTCGTTTGCAAAATGGCAGGGGTCGGGGCCTTACACATGGAAAATCATTAACAGTTTAAAAAGCATGCAGAGTCTGGTCCCAATATAAATATGGAGAGTGCAGAGGATTCTAAACTTAGTTTTAAACATAACCACCACCAGAAGACTGAACAAATAGGTTACCCACCTGTAACAGTAGTTTTAGGAGTGGTATATGATATTTATCCACATTTCAGGCAATGTTCCCTTTAAATCAGCCGGAATGTCTTCAAGCTGGCTCCTCCCACCCACCCTAGCACCGTCGCGTGACATCAGATCTTACCTGCTGAAAGCTAGATCCGTGTGCCTCTTGCCAGGGGAGGCCGGGTGGGTCAGTGTGGATGAACATCACATACCACTCCTAGAAATGAAAATTATGTACCTATCGTAATTCTTGATCTTCCTGTGTATCTTCACCATTCATCACTTGTGGGTTCAAGCCAGAGGTGCTAGGACCCCACAGGAAGTTTTTTTAGTTTTAAAAAGCTTTCTTCCTATCTAGAAAAGGGACCAATGTCGGAGACAGCATTGCCCTCGAGGCCAACATACTACATGGCACTAGTGGGTTGGCCAGTAACAGACACCAGCCCCACCATTACCTCAGTTCTGCTCGTCAGAGAGGTAAACTAGAAATAGAGGAAAAAGGGTAGGAGGGTGGGGCAAAGAAGCCCAAGGGATAGGAAAAGGAAAGGACAGAAACAGAAAAACGAATATCGCAGCCACAAAAGGAGGGGTGGGACCCTAAAAGGATCTGGGAGATGGACCCCAACCACCGGGCAGGCCATGGGAAGGTAAGAGAAGGGGTGGAGTAGGAGGGAGGAGAGAAAAGACGAAGAAGGAGAGAGAGATGGAGAGAAAAGGGGGGGGGGACATCCCCTCAGAAGTGCCTGAAGCTTCTCCTGGCGGACCAAAAACAGGGACAATACCCTGCACTCTCACCCCCCCCTTTTTTTTTTAAAGGAGTCTGGAGAGAAACGAGCTATGCTGAGAGGGCTCAAGATTCTGGAGAACTGAGTCTGCTAAGGGTATAGCTAGGAGTGAACACCTCACAGGTGTGAGCATCCGACAGGATGCCAAGGTCATGTCAGCCCAAGTGCGACCCTCAAGGTCCGTCAGCAAAGAAGGGCTATTTGCTCTCAACTCTCTCTCTCTCATATCACAACAAGAGGTGGGGACAGGACCCACCTCAAGACAAAATCCCCTCGGAGGAGACCATAAGGAAGAGAGGTACAGGGGCATAGGAAAAGTTACTGATCCCTTTGTCCAGCACCACAAGGCTGGTGAGACAAAGAATGACAACCTCTAGAAGAGGCCAAGGACCTCAGGGTGAATGCAAGAAGACCCTGTCCCATGGTGACCCAGGAGTGGGTTACCTGCGGGGCGGAAAACAGGTGAGCCGGTTAAAGCTCTGTGAAAAAGTAGAGGTCCCCAGAGCCCGTGACGGCAACGGGAATTCAAACTAGGGAGCCTGGACGTACTTCCTAGAGAAGAGGCAAAAGCCTACGAAGGACAGGGTTCCCTTGGTTCAGAGAGTCCCCTATCACAGTCAAGAGGGGCCCTGAGAAGCCCCCTAGGGAAAAAAAGGCAAGAGCTCCTGCTTGCCCTCCCCACAGAGGTGGATCCCTAGTGCTAAGGATGAAGTGACAAGGAACCTCGAGGTGCCAGCAGGATTGTACCTGCAATCAGCCTCAGTTGGGAAGAAGGAAACCAGGGTAGAGGCACTGCCTAGGAAACTGAGGCCCAAGAGGGGAGGGAGGGCAGGAAGCAGTGATGAATGATGAAGATACACAGTAAGATCAAAAATGACGGTATGTACATAATTTTCACATCCTACCTGTATCAATCTTCACCATTCATCACTGATGTGTGAGTACCAAGCACCATAACAGTAGCACTGGCACCTCCCTAAGGGCTAAGACTATCCTTCAGCCTCTTGTGGAAGACTCACAAAAGGAGCAGGCCCATCACAGGTCTAGCCAGACCCGCTACTGGTTAGGGTCAGGTCGAGACTCTTAGCCTGCAGAAAAATGAGGACGCCCCAACAGCTCTCACCTGGCACTGTGGGAGAAAAATCGGGCCACTCAGAATGGCAAGGCAGTCACCCTACTCTGGGCCAAGGGTGACAACTGGGATAGGCAGAGCCATGCTGACCACCTAATGCAGACCGCTGTTCCCACAATCCTGGAGGCTACTGTGTTGGTGTCATAAGGTGCCTGTGCTTGGCGTCTCGCCAGCTCCAGGCCTCAAGTGGAAATGGCGATGACTCCCCTGGTTGCCTCACTATCAGGCTTGGCTGCCAGGATCTGACTCAGCGTAGCCCACAAGTGCCTTTCATAGGCCACCATGTGTGTCTGATGTGCCGAGATGGACAGCAAGAGGCGCGCCTAAGAAAAAACTCTTTTGCCATAGTGATCGAACTCTGCAGAGTCCGTCTCTGGAGGATGGTCTCTTGACAGGCACAGACGCCAAGAAGGGGTATCCAGCACTCAAACTCGGGATGGGGCATAAATCCTGGAGACCCAGTGGGAGCACAATACCTGTGCTGACAGTCCCAAAGGGCTGGAAAAGATGGCGTGGGAATCTGCGAGGCGCTGTGCAAATCCTCCACGAAGGGACAAGGCCATGGAGGGACCATCACAGATTCTTGGCTGTATTCCCCAAGGAATGCCAGCATTCCACGTGCAGGACTGTGTTGAGTGGAAGGGGGAAAACAGAGTTCCTCCAGCATCATCATCAGGAACAGCTGCTACTCTGTGAAGTCAGCATCAGAAGACTGGCAAGAGGGGGAGTCCTTTTCCTCAGAGGAGGACGTCAATGATGTGGAAGGACTCTGCACAGCGTGTGACGAAGCCAAAGGAGGAGGTGGGAACACCATCTTATCAATGGCTCTAAAATAAAGAGGGAATGCACTCGCCGTCGCCCTATACCGCTCCCAAGTGAGGGGCCCCAAGGGACCAGAAAGAACTAGGAGAAAGGAGAAGAAGACAGAGAGGAAGCAGGGTGGGAAGAATGGTCCTGGGAGACCGATGTCCCTCTGCTAGGGCTGTGGGCGCAAGCGAGGGACCCCTCCCTAGTGAGGGGGCTGTACTGCTCAGCCACCACCTGCTGCTCAATCCTCCCCAAGCAAGCAGGGTGAAGCCCTAGGGGAGAAGACCCCTGGTGAGGAGATCAGAGCCGTACAGACCCAAAAGGGTGGCCCCTGTCCACACCCACCGCAGGGCTCCAGACCCTAGCCAGAGAGGGGGAGCCCGAGTCACCCGGACAGAACGGGACACCAACCAGGACCTCCCCCCCAACTTGAGAGAGGTCCTACCTTGGCCACTGTTTTAAGGAAAGGGGGAAGAGAAAAGTCAGCACCCGGGTCGGCCTCCAACTCCCCCCCCCCCCGGCCTCCACAACAGAGACGGAATCCACGATGGGGACAGCCAAGGAGGCAGCGCCATCACCTGAAGCGGCACCGACCATGAAACTGACCATGGCTCCATCACCAGAGGTGGCACAGACATCTGAGTCAGCGCTGACCTCAAAAGTGGCACTGTCCTCAGGGGCAGCACCGGAGCTCTCCACGGCATTGACAGCAGCAGTGGTAGAGAGAAGGGTGGTGCTGTGCATGGCATCAACCCTAGAACTTGTACACAGAGAATAAGATCTCCTACTGAGTCCGGGAAGCGTCCGTAGCTCTGGGGAACTCGGCTGCCAATCCGGGTCATCCTGGTCATCCTCCGATTCCAAGGAGAAGACCATTGCAACCCCAAGAGAGGCAACCCTGGACATTCTACCTGCCCAGTCATCAAGGATGGTGTCGGGAGGGGACTCCACGGCAGCAGCAGCACTGCCTCGTTTACCGGCACCAGGGTCGGTACCAGGAGTCGAGGCTGCGCCTGCCGAAGCCTCTGAGGGTACCACTGATGCAGGCCCTGCATATAGCTGAGACCTCGACACCGGGGATGCCTGGCTCCCCGAAGAAGAACCAGGCCATAAGTGGTCCAAGACCAGCCCCCTGGAGGGGGCTGACCGTTCTCCTGATGTCTGGTCCCAGCGAGACCTGAGACAACAGAGGCCTGCTGCCTCCCCCCGGTGCATATAGTCAGTGTCAGTGGCTTAGCAGGTATCACACTCGCCTGTGAGGCCGGGAGATCAGAAGGCTGTGGGTTCTATCCCCACACCAGGCACGTGGGTTAAATCCCAATACTGACACTGTAGTGCAGCATAAGGGGGGTGCTGCACTCCTGAGGTGCCGTCTTTCGGATGAGACGTTAAACCGAAGTCCCATCTGCCTGTTCTGGTGTTAGTTCAGGCTGATGTTAAAGATCCCATGGCACTTCTCGAAAAGAGTAGGGGAATTTCCCTGATGCCCTGGCCAAATTTCCCCCCATTCACTGAAAATACCACCAAAACTTAATCTGGTTCAAGGTCAGTTGACATTCATCTGTATCCCCCTCCCCACGGACATGCCTGAAAATAGGCAGAATTTGTCTAGTGCACTTACTCGGTCAACAAGAACTAACAAAATAAATAAATAATAAACTAAATAAATATAGCAGCAGAGGGAGGCCCCAGGGGATGACCCAGGGACCTTACCTTGGCGACCCTTGTGTGATGCTGACCACCAAAAGTTGGGGGGTCACAACCCAATCTCGCCGCACGGGTGACTAACGTGTCGAAGTCTATGGAGAAGCAGACGATGCATCGATCCATGTTGTGGTTTGGTCCCAGGCAGGTGAAACACTGGTCATGAGGGTCAATTTTGGAGAAATGACTACCACAGGGACACCGACGCTTCGGAGTAGTCACGCCTTAGAATGCTTTTGTCCCAAACATAAAATGAACGGGCACACTAAAAATAACAAAAACGGAAGATAAAGACTTGACACCGAAATTTTAAAAAACAATGGTGCTGGTACACGGTGAAGAAACAGCACTGAGTAAACGACTGCACCAAACTAAGATAGTCACTGGAAGATGAAAAAGGGCACTGTCCCACGGAGTCGTGCCTGATGGCTGAAAAGAAAAAAACTACTTACCATAGTAATCTTGTTTCTTCCAAGGGAATCTTACTGTATTCTGACGAATACAGTATGGTCTCACCATAGGACTGCCCTGGAGCCTAAATGGTTAACAGAACCTATGCAAATGATGGAATGCTAGGCTCAAACTCAGTTTTCAAACCACTGTCCCTGGTTGTACTTCCTGCAATCGTCAGATTCTTATGGGGCTTGCAAAAGAACAACCTAACTAAACTATCCTAAAAAAAAAAAAAAAAAATTACTAATTCACCCCTAAAAAACAAATTCCTTCTTAAACAGTGTGGGCACCTCTAAGACTCAAGTTACAGATGCCCATGAAAACAATCAACAGCAAACAGGTTTGCAATAAAATATGGACAGCTGGAGTGCAGTGCCCATTAGGTTCCAGTAGGGGAGGTAGGGTGGGAGCTCATAATACAGAAGATTCCCTTGGAAGAGACAAGATTACTATGGTAAGTAATTTTTTCTTCAAACCTCAGGAAATCTTACTGTATTCTGACAAATGCAGACTACCCAAGCAGTACCTTTGAAGGTGGGCAAAGAACCTATTTAGGAAACAGGCTCTGCAGGACTGCTGTGCCAAACCTAGCATCACTTCAGGCCTGGGTATCCAATCAATAATGCTTGGTAAATGTGTGGACAGTCTTCCAGGTAGCTGCTTTGCAGATTTCCAAAATACCCCTGGCAGCTGCCAGGGAAGTAGTTGTTCCCCTGGTAGAGTCGGCCCTGCGACCTGAAGGGGGCTCTTTACCCACCTTACTGTAGCAAAACTGAATACAGGCAACAATCCAGCGTGCAGTGGACCTTTTTGTAGTAGGTTTTCCTTTCCCCACTTCTCCATAGATCAGGAAGAAAAAATTACTTACCATAGTAATCTTCTTTCTTCCCAGTGATGCTCAGACATTCATAACTTTTTGCAGTAAGCCTAGAGGATTGGACTGCCCGGAGAAATGGAACACATGCAAATGAGTAGAATTCTTTGCACGTAAGCATCTTTCAAATACTGCCTCTATCAAGTGTAGTGTTCTAACCTCTTCAGATTTGTAAGAAGCCTGGAAGTCAGGTATTAGGAAAAAATCCTAACAGTTATAAATGTGGATTTACCCCCAAAAGTATAGAATTAACAAAAACCTCCAAAATGAGGAGCAATAATAAATAACAATGGTGTTCACCAAACAGCATCAGAGAAACTGTAAAGAGAAAACAGAAAACTATCCTTAAAATTAGCGAAGCATAGAGAAAATGAACCACAACAGGATATGGCTAGGTGGCACCAGCATGCGGAGTGCAGAGGATGAAGTTCTGGAAGGGAAGGAAGAAAAAATTACTCACCTTAGTAATTATGTTTCTTCTAATGGAGTCTTGCTGTATTCTGACTATTGCAGTTAGCCCCAGCACTCAAACTGCCCCTGAGAGTAGATGGTTAATTTTCTATGCAGAGCATAGAATGCTGAGCTCGAGCTTGGTTCAAACCTCTGTCTGCTGCACTTTTAATTGCAACTGTCAGATTCTTACGAGCTAATACTAACTAACTACTATGAGGAAATGGTACAATTTTCACTAGCCAAATGGCAACCAATATTTTGGATCCCCAAAAGACTCAAGTCAAGAAATCCAAAATCAAAAACCAGGTAGTGAACAACTTAAGACTGTTAAGTTAATAATATAACCCACTCCCCCTCTCTAAAAGGAGGGAGTACCCAAATGCATCCCTGGGGTGCAATACTGCATCTGCCAGCCCACTTCCCAAACACAGGTTCTGAGAGGGGAGGTAGGTCAGAACACAGCAAGACTCCATTAGAAGAAACATAATTACTAAGGTGAGTAATTTTTTCTTCAAACAACATGAAGTCTTGCAGTATTCTGACTATTGCAGACTACCAAGCAGTACCTCCACGGAGGAGGGAATCGAACCTACCTTGGGAACAGGATCTGCAGTACTGCTGTGCCAAACCGAGCATCACTCCTAGCCTGGATATCCAGTGAGTAATGCTTGGTAAATGTATGGACCGTTTTCCAGGTGGCTGCTTTACATATCTCTAGCAAAGGAATATCCCTGGCCACAGCCAGGGAAGCAGCTTTACCTCTAGTCGAATGAGCCTTCAGGCCTGAGGGAGGTATTTTGCCTAGCTTCTCACAGCAGAATTGAATACAAGAGACAATCCACCTGGCAATAGTTCTCTTAGTGGCAGGTTTGCCCTTAACCACTTCCCCATAAGTGAGAAACAACTGAAGGGAGTCAAACCTGTGAGCCTTAGTACGCTCAATGTAGTAACTACGGGCTCTTTTAACATCCAAACTGTGTAAACTTCTTTCTTCTGAAGAAGAATGATCAGTGAAGAACACAGGGAGAGACACAGATTGGTTCAGATGCAAATCTGAAACCACTTTAGATAAAAACCTCCTATTAGTTCTAAGGACCACCTTTTCTGTATGGAATGAGATAAAATCAGGCTCCACAGACAGAGCTTGCAATTCACTGATATGCCTGGCAGAGGTAACAGCTACCAAGAACACAGTTTTCCAAGTCAAGTACTTAAGCCCTGCTGAAGACAAAGGCTCAAAAAGGGGTTGCATAAGGTGAGCAATGCAAACATTAAGATCCTAAGCAGGGGTAGTATCCCTAAAGGGGGGATTGGTATGAAGCAATCCCTTGAAAAATGTACAGAATACAGGGTGAGATGACAGTGAGGAAGGCTTTCCTGCTGACAGAAAAGCAGAAACAGCTGACAAATGTACATTGAGAGTAGCTGGTCTGAGGCCTAGGCCATTAAGATGAACCATATAATCCAGAACTGTAGACAATTCAGCAGTGTCTGGGGATATATGCTTCTTGGAACACCAAATGCTGAATCTTTTCCATTTGGAGTTGTAAGTTTTTCTGGTGGCAGGCTTTCGAGAGGCTTTGAGAATATCCAGAACCCCTTGGAACTGATGCAAATCTGCATACTCTAACTCTTCAAGAGCCATGCCTTGAGACTGAGCGACCGAAGATTGGGGTACCAAATCCTCCCCTGAGAGGAGGTTAACAGGTTGTAATTCCTGGGAAGAGACAAGGGAAGATGGAGTGCTAGGGACAGCAACAGGGGGTACCAAGGCTGCCTGGCCCAGTCTGGAGCAATCAGAATCACTTTGCAAGGTTGTGACCTTAACCTTGAACAGTAGAGGAAAGGGAGGGAAGGAATATAGAAATTTCCCTTCCCAGTTCAAAATCAGAGCATCCAGAGGGACTGAGCCCAATACTGGGGGTCTGCAACAAAACAGAGGAAGTTGGTGATTGTCTGGGACTGCAAAGAGATCTATCTCTGGAGTGTCCCACCTTGAAAAAATCACTTTCAACACCAGAGGGTCCAGGGACCATTAGTGATGGCCCTGGGAGATCCTGCTCAATGCATCTGCTAGCACATTGTCCTTCTCTGGAAGGTGGACCGCTATCAGAGAGGACCGCAGAGAACAAGCTAGGGACCACAATTTCATGGCTTCTGTGCACAAGGCCGTGGACTGAGTGCCTCCCTGCTTACCACATGGTGGTGGTGTTGTCTGTCCTGACCTGAACCACCTTGTTCTGCACTGACTGAGAGAAAGCTTGCAGGGCCAGAAAGACCGCCCTGAGTTCCAAGAGATCGATATGAAGAAGGGATTTCTGAGGGGACCACAGTCCCTGGGCTGTGAGAGCCCCCAGATGGGCTCCACACCCCAATAGAGAAGCATCCGTGGTTAGGACCACAAAGCGAGAGTGAGTGACGAATGGGACTCCTTGCCTGAGATTGCCCTGATCCTGCCACCATTGGAGAACCTGGATCAGAGTCTGGGTCACTGGAACTAGTTTGGTTAGAGAATCTTTCTTCTGAGACCAAAAGGCCCTCAGGTGAAACTGAATGTCCCTCATCTGAAATCTGGCCCCTTGGACCACTGCTGTAGAAGCTGCCATGTGGCCCACAAGTTGAAGGAAGTGCCTTGCTGGCCGAGAGACCAGAAGGTGGAATGAAGAAGCCAGCTCTACAATAGCCCTTGCCCTTTCCAGGGGAAGAAAAGCTCTTGCTTTGACTGTATCCAACTCTGCCCGTATGAAAGTGAGGAGCTGTACAGGCTCGAGAACTAACTTGGGAAGATTGAGAAGGAATCCTAGGGAAGTGAGCACTTGCTGAGTCACTTGAAGGTCTGACTTGACTTGGTCTGGGGACTGACCCACAATGAGCCAGTCATCCAGGTATGGAAATATGGAAATATTTTTCCTTCTTAAAAAGGCCACTACTACTGCTAGGCATTTTGTGAATACCCTTGGAGCTGATGTCAGGCCGAAGGGCATAGCTTTGAACTGATAATGGCCTGAAGGCAATTCGAACCTGAGGTACTTTCTGTGGGAGCACCTGATGGGAATGTGAAAGTAGGCATCTTTTAAGTCCAGGGAGGCTAGCCAGTCCCCTGGCCTTAGAGAGGGAAGGATTATTCCCAGAGTCACCATTTTGAATTTTGGTTTTAAAAGATGTTTGTTCAGGTATCTTAAGTCTAGGATGGGTCGCCACTTTCCTGTCTTTTTTGGGGTAAGGAAGTACCTGGAGTACAGACCTTTGCCCATGTGCAATGTAGGAACTCTCTCTACAGCCTTTAGAGCCAGTAGAGATGAAACCTCTGCCTCTAGGGCAATGGTTGCGGAGATGCTTGCAGGCGGAAATAGATCTGGCCCTCAGCTTTGGAAATTTCTTGAAGCTAAGAACCAGCCCCTGGCTTACCACCTCCAGGACCCACTTGTCTGAGGTAACAGACATCCAATCCTGGACTAAGTAAGTCAGCCTGCCACCTATAGGAATGGGGGAGTCGACCCGGGCTGACACATCAGGGTGTCTGCTTGGCAGGAGCATTAAGTTGAGGGATGGATGCGACCCTGCTCATCCCCCTTCTGTCTCTCCCTCTGAAGAACCCCCTCTGAGGAAAGGAAGAAGAGGCTTCTGCTTGGTAGAAAGGCCTATGAAAAGGCCTGCCCCTGCCCCTAGCCTGCTGCCTTTGAGGAGCTGCCTGCCCTTCCTTGGCCTGTGCACTCCTATAGGTGGTCCTATACTCATCCATCTTTTTCATGTAATTCTCTGTCTGCTCCCCAAACTGAGAATTACCCACCACAGGGAAATCCATGGCCTTAGCCTGAGTGTCCTGTGAGAGACTAGTATATCTGAGCCAAGCCATTCTCCAAAGAGCCACAGATGTAGCCATGACTCTAGAGAACACATCACTGGAGTCCATAGCAGCATGAAACTGTACCTTAGATGCCTCAATCCCATCAGCAGCCACCCTCTCCAGCTCTGAGGCTAGCTGAGGGGAGGCCTGCTTAGCCAGTGCCAGTACAGTGTCCCACCTGGACTACTGGTACCTGGCTGCATAGGCCAGATAATTAGCCTGCCTGAGTCCCAAGGCAGATGCCATGTACTGTTTGTTTGCCATGGCATCCGGCTTCCTAGAATCTTTATCTGGGGGCCTGCATAACCCCAACATGCATTGTTGATACAAGTACTCTGTACCAGAACCTGATAAGGTGTACCTTTTGTCCATCTTTCTGTCGACAGGAGGTACAGAATTTGGAGTTTTTAAAATCTTTTGTGTCTGTTTTCCAAAAGACTTATGAAGAGGAATAGACAGTCTCGTGGACTCTGGGATAGCCATCATCTCCACATAATCAGGTTCCTCTTGTTCCTCTACAGCTTCTTCCACAGGGAGCTGGAGGGTTTCTGCCACTTTCCTGTAAAACATGTAGTGGGAAGGGGACTCTGAAAACCTAGGAGGGGAAACACCAGAAGGCCTGTCTGGGGAGATGTCCGGTTCAATGGGCTCAACCAGACCTCCCACACCATTATCATCGGTATAATATTCAACCCCTTCCAAATCCGGGACATAAAAATCTTCAGGGGCATAATCTTGAACCGGAGGAACCGACCAAACCGAGTGCCTGCCAGAAGGCGCCGGATCAGACAGAACTGGACGAAGCAATTCTACAATTCTTATCGCACTGGCAATCTCTTCGGTGGTCGGAAAATAGGTCTCTGGAACCGAACCGGCCGATTTTTATTTTCTTTTTGTAGGAACCGATCCCTCAGGATCGGCTCTCCTCTTGCCCGAAGAAGTATCGCCCTGGTCAGAGGGCACTCCCTCTGGTTCAGTCGGAACCGAACCAGGCTGGCCATCCGAGTCAGCGGACTTCACGGCCTCCATATCCCTGAGCCTACCTAATCTTTTTTCCAGGGTAGACTTAGGGAAATTTTTACAGATTTGGCAGTCTGACTCGAGGTGGTCAAACCCCAGACAATAAACACAGGTGGTGTGGGGATCAGCCTTAGCAAAGGCCTCCCCACACACACTGCAGTGTTGAAACCCAGTGGGCCGGTTTTCTTTTGGGTTTCTCAGACATAGCCATCCTAACCACAAACTTACCCTTTTAATGGCAAACAACCAGGCAAGACACCCTTGTCGGTTTCTAACCGTGTCATGGGTATTGGAAAAAAACACAAGAAAATGCAGTTTTTTTTAAAACCAATAAGGACCGGTAACCACACTCTAAGTTTAAAAACAAAGACAGAATATACAAATCACTAAACGGCTGGTTCAGTCGAACCGGTCGAAAAATCAATTTTACAATTTCCACAAGTTTACTATGTCTACTTCACTACCTAGTACTTACTGTACCACAGACAGAGATCTGAACCGAAACTTACGAAAAATAATCGGTAAAACCGAGGACTTTAACCGACTTACGAACCGTGAGCAAAGGAAAAATCTCCGGAGCGGCTGTTCAGTTAGGTGGAGTAAAGAATCTGACAGTTGCACTTCAATGTGCAGCAGACAGGGGTTTGAACCGAGCTCGAGCTCAATGTTCTATGCTCTGCATAGAAAATTAACCATCTACTCTCCGGGGCAGTTTGAGTGCTGGGGCTAACTGCAATAGTCAGAATACAGCAAGACTTCATGTTGTTTGAAGTTATGAATATCTGAGCATCACTGGGAAGAAAGACGATTACTATAGTAAGTAATTTTTTCTTCTAACCCCAATAATGCTCAGGATATTCATAACTTTATACAAACTGCCAAGCAGTACCACTGAAGGTGGGCACAGAACTTACTTTGGAAACAGTCTTTGCAGGACTGCTGTGCCAAACCTGGCATCACTTCTGGACGAAATATCCAGGTTGTAATGCACTGTAAAGGTGCGTACTGATTTCCAGGTAGTTGCTTTGCAAATATCTACTAAGGGAACCTCCCTGGCAGCTGCAAGGATAGCAGCTGTTCCTCTTGTAGACTGTGCCCTCAGCCCAGCTGGGGGCTCCCTGCCTGCTTTAGTGTAGCAGAATTGAATACACTGGGCAATCCATCGAGAAATGGATCTTTTTGAGGCTGCTTTGCCCTTTCCTACATCCCCATATGTAAGAAAAAGTTTTCTATCTTGCCTATGGCTTTTAGTAGCTGTCATGTAATGGCTGAGAGCTCTTTCCACATCCATACTACGGAGTCTTCTTTCAGCAGAACTAGCATGGTCTGTAAAAAAAAGACAAGCAGAGTGATTGATTGGTTCAGATATAAGTCTGAAACCACTTTAGGAAGAAATTGTCTATGTGTTTTGAGGACTACCTCATCTCTGTGGAATGATACATAGTCCTGGTCGATACAGAGAGCCTGGAGATCACTAATTTGTCTTGCAGAGGTAACTGCTACTAGAAAAACTTTTCCAAGTAACATACTACAGATGAGCTGTAGCCATGGGCTCGAAAGGAGGTCCCATGAGTTTAGCTATGCACACATTAAGATCCCAGGCAGGGACTGGTGCCCTGTGAGGGGGATGCAAATGCATCAGACCTTTAAAGAACCTTTAGAAAATGGGATCTGATGCTACTGACACCTTTGTCCTAGCAGAAAGGTAGGCAGACACTGCTGCAAGTTGAACTTTCAGAGAACTGGGCTGTAAATCCTGTGAATGCAAATGAGTGAGATAGTCTAATACAACTGATACTCCTGCATTATTTAGGACGAAATTCCTACCAGAGCACTAAAGAGAAAATCTCTTTAATTTAGAAGAATAGGTTTTCTTAGTGAAAGATTTTCTATAACCTTTTAAGATGGCTAATACAGCTTCAGAAAGGTTTAAGTCTGCGTACTCTAATTCCTCAAGAGCCATGCCTTGAGGTGGAGGGACTGGAGATTTGGGTACAGCAATGTTCCCTGATTGGCAGTCAGAAGATTGTGCCTGAGAGGCAAGTTTATTGATTTGTTCACAGACATGGAGAGCAGAAGAGAGTACCACGGCTGCCTGGGCCAATCTGGAGCTATCAAGATCAGAGAAGCCGAGTGGGATTTGAGCTTCAATAGCTCTCTGAAAATCAGAGGAAATGGAGGGAAGGCATAGAGGAACCTGCCTGACCAATCTAGCATCAGAGCATCCAGGGGGATTGTGCCCTGAGCTGGTGGTCTGCAGCAATACTGAGGTAACTGGTGGTTCTGGTGGGATGTGAACAAGTCCACCTCTGGAGTGCCCCACCTCCTGAAAATTACCTGTACCACTTGCCTGTTTATAGTGTCCATTCGTGATGGGCCTGGTTGATCCGACTCTGTGTGTCTGCCAAGGTATTGTCCTTTCCTGGCAGGTGGATTACTTGCAAGGATACCTTTAGGGAATAAGCCAGAGTCCAGATTTTCATGGCTTCTGTGCAAAGAAGGCCTGATCTGGTACCTCCCTGTTTGTTTATGTAATACACTGTGGTGGTATTGTCTGTTCTGATCTGTACCACCTTGCCAGTCACCACAGAAGAGAAAACTTTTAGGGCTAGCCACACTGCTCTGAGTTCCAGCAAGTTTATATGCTGAAGGGACTCTGCTTCTGACCAGGTACCCTGGGTTGTGTGCTCCCCTAGATGGGCGCCCAGCCCAGAAGGGATGCATCTGTTGTGAGAACTAGTGAGGGATTCTCTTTCTGAAAAGAAATTCCCTGCCTTAGGTTGGATTCCTTTTTCCACCACAGGAGGGCCTGTAACAGTGCCCTTGTTACTGGAATAAGCTTTGAAAAGGGGTATTTTTTCTGACTCCAATGAGTTCTGAGATGAAAATGGATGTCTCATGTGAAACCTGGAACCCTGTACTGTGCCTGTGGATGCAGCCACATGGCCCAGGAGCTGCAGAAACTGCCTGGCAGTTTTTGGCTTGTGCAGAGTAAAAGAGTTTGCTACTGACTGAAGGCTGTTCACCCTGTCTAGGGGCAAGAAGGCTCTGCCCTGAAGAGTATTGATCTCTGCCCCTATGAACTGTAAATTCTGTGCAGGGGTTAGGACAGATTTTTTCTGATTTATTATGAAACCCAGGGATTCCAACAGATCTTGGGTGAGCTTTAGGGAATTTTTGACTTGGTCTGGTGATTTGCCCACCACCAGCCAGTCGTCTAGGTATGGAAAAACAGTCACTCCCTGTCTTCGAGGAAATGCCACCACAGGTGCTAGGCATTTTGTAAATACCCTTGGTGCTGAGGAAAGGCCAAAGGGTAGGGTTGAGAGCTGGTAATGACCTGATGGGAGCCTGAATCTGAGATATCTTCTGAAAGATTCCTTTATGGGGATGTGGAAATAGGTGTCTTTCAAATCCAGTGATGCCAGCAATTCCCCTTTTTGGATTGTTGGCAGAATCCGAACCAGAGTTACGATTTTGAATTTTGTTTTTTTTTTCAAGTGCTTGATTAAAGCTCTGAGATGCAATGTTGGCCACCACTTCCCACTTTTTGTTGTTGTTAGGAAGTACCTGGAGTAAAAAAACTCTTCTTCTGAGGGTGATAGGAACTGGTTCCACTGCTCTGAGCTGTAGCAGTTTTTGAACCTCCGCCTCTAGCAGTGCTGTTTCTGCTAGGGAGGGAGAGAGGAAAACCCTGAACTTCTGTGGAGGAAGAGATTTGAAATCCAGAGGCAGATCCTTGCCCACTACCTCCAACACCCACTTGTCTGTGGTGACTGATAGCCATATGTGGAGGAAGTGGGACAGTCTGCCTTCGACAGAGAGGGAGGAGGCAGCCTGCTTCTCAGGGGTTTTGCTTAGGCAGGGGCTGAGGTTGTGCCCGAGACCCTCGCCTAGAGCCCCTTCTACCCCTACTCCTAGAGTATCCCTGTTGAGGATACTGCTGGTACTGGGGTACAGCTACTGTCCGGAAAAAAGGTCTGGTCATAAAGGACCGACCTCTGCTCCCCCTCCCACAGGGCCTGGTGGATGAAGAAGCTCTCTCCTTGGCAGAGTTGCTTCTGTAAGTAGACTTATATTCATCCACCTTCTTCATACAAGCAACAGTGGATTCTCCAAAAAAGGAATTTTCCTCCAATGGAAAATCCATGGCCTTAGATTGAGTATCCTGAGTGAGGTTTGTGGCCCTAAGCCAAACAAACCTCCTCTGTGCCACTGCGTTAGCCATCCATCTGGCTGCAGTGTCATTAGAATCAGCAGCCATTTGGAATTGGTACTTGGCCACCGCTAGCCCAAACCTGGCAGTTTCAGCCAGGTCATCTGATAAGGGTGAGGGGGGGGGGGCTTTCACAGACATTGCCAGTACTGACTGCCACAGGGATTTTTGATGCTGGGCAGCATAAGCCTGGAAGGTAGCCTGTCTTATGGCCAAGGAGGCAGACAAATAGCCTCTCTTGGCCATACTATCCAGTTTTCTGGAGTCCTTGTCTGGAAGGTATGAGGATAGAGGGACTTAAGCCTTATCACAGGCTGCCTGTTGTATTACCGCTTGATGGTCTGGATGGGAGAAGAGGAAATCATCTCCCTGCCTATCCAGCTGGTATTTCTTGTCTGGATCCATGACAGGAATCCGGCAGAAATTCTGTCGAATGCCCTGTCAGCGACACCGGCAGGTCGACCACATTCTGCAGTCGGCTGCCAGTTCGCTATGGATTTCCTTGTTTTCTTAGGGGAGCTTCACCCCAAACCCCCATCTGCAGGGGCCTGTACCCCGCACCCCCCATTAAAGATTCTCAACTCCAGCTGGAGCTGATCGAGGGGTGCAGGACCCCCAACAGGCAGCACCGGGTTCCAGCAGGTCTCCCACCGTGGCTAGGCACTGTAGTCGCTGTGGGGGACCTCGCTGCAGAAATGTCACTGCGAGGGGTGTAAAAGCTCTTGTCTAGCCTTCAGTCAATGGGAGGAACAGAGTTAGGGGTCTGCAGAAGCTTTAAGGCATCCTTCTTAAAAAATTTGTAGACTTGCAGGAGGAGGGCCTTTGTGGGTGTTAAACCCATCATGTTCAAATATTCAACCTTCTCCTCATCCTCCACTTGCTCTGTTGTGGCAATATCCAGAGCATCTGTCATCTTCCTCACAAAAGAAAAATGTGAGGAGAAGTCTTTGGACACCCTGGGAGGCGAACCAAAGTCCTGCTCAGGGGACACTTCTGGGGGGATAGGTTTGTCCTCCTCGTATAGCTCATTATCCTCCTCAAAATACTGTTGCTCTGGTAAAGAGGGCAACACACTACTGCCAGCCTGGGGACCCTGAGAAGGGGTAGGAGGCTGAGGGACGATGTTTTGCAGGGCCTGAATAATCTTGAATGCTGGGCTATCTCCTGAGCCGAAGGAACTGCAGGCTTCTGTGCAGAAGTCCCTGGTTTAGCAGGAGAGGGTTCTGCATGCTTAAGTTTCTTAGCCTTTTTTGAGGGAACCGGGGAGTCAGCTGGTTCTTTGCCTCTTTTTGCTCCTTTTTGCCCGTATTGGGGTCGGGGTAAGTACACATGTGGATTCAGCCACAACAGACTGGGGTGTCAGCTGGTCAGAGCCGGAGGGACCCCTAGGAAACTTTTTGTTAAGCCTTTCAAGGCGTTTTTCCAAGGTTTTATCCGGGAAAGTTTTACATATGTCACATTCTTGGTCAAGATATTAAAAACCCAGACAAGCTACACATAAGGTGTGCTTGTCTGCCTTAGCAAACACATCTCCACACTTTAAGCAATTTTTAAAACCGGGCTCTCCGGTTCTCTTTTTAGGTTTCTCTACCATGGTGACGCCAAAGCAGAAAAAACACCAACCGCTAAATAAGAAAGACTGTTGAGGTTCTTTTATTAAATACTTTTTTTTTTGCAGTAGGTTCCGGAACTGATAGGAACCGGGGGAACCAAACCCAGGAGATGTGAAAACTAACCAGTTCAACGGTTCTGTAACCGAGAAAAAGCGGTTACAAATACAATTTGGGAAAAACAGTTAAATATACACAAAAATAAAGGTTCTTTAGTCCGAGGACCCCAAAGTAACTTAAAACTAACTCAGTTCCCAGATGGTTATCCAGAACCGCAAGGAACCGAGAAAACAACTAATTTTAAATAATAAAAAAGATCTAGAATGACAATAAGTAGAGGCAGTAAAAGAAATGAAATATACTTTTTTTTTTTTTTAATATCTTTCGTCATGTGAAAGAGGACGACAGGAACTCCAAGCGACCAGACTTTCAGGTGGAGAGAAAAATCTGAAGAGGTTAGAACACTACAGATGGTAGACGCAGTATTTGAAAGATGCTCACGTGCAAATAATTCTACTCATTTGCATGTGTTCCATCTCTCCGGGCAGTCCAATCCTCCAGGCTTACTGCATAAAGTTATGAATATCCTGAGCATTACTGGAGTTAGAAGTGCTGAGTACTGCCCTGCCTATGGTCCTTAGTGTGGTCCAGATAGTAATAGCCCTCCTAACATCCAGGCTATGCAGTCTACGCTCCCCTGAAGTGGAATGGTCCGTAAAAAAAGACAGGCAATGTAATGAACTGATTAAGGTGGAAGTCAGATGCCACTTTGGGGAGAAACGTCCTATTGGTCCTGAGAACTGCTTTGTCCCTATGGACTGAGATGTAGTTAGGCGCTGTGGACAAGGCTTGGAGCTCACTGATCCTTCTGGCTGAGGTGACTGCTAACAGGAAAGTACAGTAATGTAAGAACTTGCCATAACAGTAGATCTTTGAGAGAGGCTCTTGCAATAGGTATTCACATATAGGACTAAGCCACCAGGCATCAGGACCCCATGAAAACATTTCTAGCTAGCAGTCTCTGGCGAGGGACCACCCCCATGTCAGGTGGCCGGCGTCATGCGATGTCGGTATAAAGGGGCGGTCCCCCACGCCCACCTTCCAGTTCTTTCCCACCAAAGGCCAAAAGAGGCAAGACGAGAAAGAAGAGGATAGTTTCCCCCATGGAAATGAAGCAATGAAAACTTAGGGACGGAGGGCGGGAAGGCAAACCTACTGCAAGAACCTCTCTCGAAGATCTACTGTTGAGGTAAGTTCTTACGTAACTGTACTATCTTACTTCGAGAGGGCTCTTGCATAGGTATTCACATATAGGACAGAGTACCAAGCAGTCTGGAACAAGGAAAAGCAGTCGGGAGGCGGGACGTTATCCATAGCATGGAACCTTGGGGCTGAACGGGTCTCATGAAAGGAGACCTTGTAGGACAGCCAACCCGAAGCCTGATCTACGGGCGAGAGGCGATGTCCAAACTGTAGTGTTTCGTGAAGGTATGGACAGAAGTCCAAGTTGCGGCTGCACAGATGTCTGCCGCTGACACATTTTTGAAACAAGCTGCAGAGGCAGCTACCCCTCTGGTAGAGTGATCTCTGACTTGATCCGGAAGGGGCTTGTTGTACTTGTCATAACAGAAAGTGATACAATGTGCCAACCATTTTGAGAGGAATTGCTTAGAGACAGCATTGCATTCTCTTTTGTGAGCAAAAGAGACAAAAAGCAGAAAAGGCTTCCTGAGATACTTAGTCTGATTGGCGTAGTATCTCAGGATTATGTGAACATCCAAAGTATGAAAGAGGTACTCCCCTTGATTGGAGTGTTGAATAAAGAAAGCGGGTAGCTCAATAGATTGATTCAGCGTAGATTCAGCCACAACCTTAGGGATCAACTTAGGGTTGCTGCGTAGAGCCAGACGCTCCTTGTGAAATATCAAGTATGGTATTTTACACATTAAGGCCTGCAGCTCGGAATATCGCCGAGCAGAAGTAATGGCCACTAGGAAGAGTGTCTTCCAGGAAAGGAACTTCAAATCAGCTGATGCTGCTGGCTCAAATGGAGGTAGAGTAAGCTTCTCTAGGATGAAATTCAAGTCCCATGGAGGGGCAGGAATGCGGATGGGGGTCTCAAGTGGAGGACCCCCTCTGAGGAAAGTGTTAGAGACTTCCAACTGAGCAAAAGTCCTGTCTCCAAAGGGAATATGGTAGGCTGAGATAGCTGCCATGTAGACTTTCAATAAGGAAAGGCTGAGACCCAGATCGAAGAGGTGATGCATGTAGTCCAGGACTTTACTGACTGGGCATGAGAAAGGCTCGAAGTCTTTCGAATTTGCCCAAATAGCGAACCGTTTGCACTTCATGGCATAGGTGGACCTGGAGGAAGGCTTCCTGGCCTCCACCAAAATGTCCGCTACTAGAGGAGAGACTCCAAAGCGGGCTTTAGCATTGTCTGCAGGAGCCATGCATGGAAATGAAGGGATCCGAGACCTGGATGAACAAGGTTCCCCTGATCCTCGGTCAACAGGTGCTGCGACAGAAGAAGTGGAGGTTCCTCTGAAAACTGTTGCAGAAGAGAGAACCAAACTTGCCTGGGCCAGAAGGAAGCAATGAGAATCATTCGAGCTCCCTCTGATCTGAGTTTATTCAGGACCCTCGGAATTAAAGGAAAAGCATAAACAAATCTGTCCCTCCAACCGACAGACAGAGCATCCCGCCAAAAAATGTCTCGCCCTGGAGTGAGCGAGCAGAAGGCAGGAAGTTTTGCATTTTGGGGAGAGGTGAAGAGGTCTATCTGAGGTGGTCCCCATCGCTGAAAGATGTTGTTTATGACTTGCTGATCTAACTCCCATTCGTGGGACCTGGCTGAGGACTGACTGAGTTCATCTGCCAGTGTGTTTTCCACTCTCGGAATGTGAACCGTGGTCAAGCGAAGGAGATGTTGGGCTGCCCAACGCCAGACTCTCATCGCTTCCCTGCACAGAGAGTAGGGACGTGTTCCTCCCTGCTTGCTGAGATACCAGACTACGTACATGTTGTCTGATTGTATGAGGAGATGACCGGGGAGGATGAAGGAGAGTAGAGCCTGAAGGGCATAAAGGACTGCTCTCAGTTCGAGCACATTATATGCAGGTTTTGTTGGAACTTGGAGCAGCTGCCCTGAGTCCTGTGAGACCCTAGATGTGCATATCAGCCTTCTCCTGATGATCCATCATCAACGTCTGGGGGGGGAGATCGATACAGAAGTTAACTTCCAGGCACAAGTTCTCCTGAATCATCCACCATTGCAAGTCCCTGATCATGGGACCTGTTATTAGTACCTCTTGGTCTAGACTGTCCTTGGTCTGGTCCCATTGCGACCAAAGCGTCCACTGGGAGATCCTTATATGGAGCCGAGTGAACGGGACTGTCGGAATGGCAGCCACCATTAGCCCGAGGAGGCGGAGGACTGACCTTGCTCAGACCCTCCTGCGGCCGGACAGAAGACGGGCCTGATTCTGAAGGGTGTCTAACCTGTCCAGAGGCAAGAAGGCTTTGCCGGTGGTCATGTCAGGAATCTCCCCTATAAACTGGAGGTGTTGGCAAGGGACCAAGTGGGACTTGGCCTGGTTGATGGTAATACCCAGGCTGGTAAAAACTTGCAGGGAGAGGGAGTGCAGGAGTTCCTCCCTGGACGAGGCCGTCAGGAGCCAATCGTCCAGGTATGGGAATACCTGTACTCCCTGGGTACGCAGGTGGGCCGCTACCACAGACAGGCATTTGGTAAACACTCTGGGGACCGAGGAAAGACCAAATGGGAGGGCCTTGAATTGGTAGTGGTCCCCTTGAAAACAAAACTGAAGGAGTCTGCGGTGGGAAGGGCATATGGGGATATGCAGATAGGCATCTTGCATGTCCAGAACGCATAGCCACTGTCCCGGCCGAAATAGTGGTAGAAGGCTCTGCAGAGAGAGCATTCTGAAGCATTTGTACTCCATGAACATGTTCAGAGAGCTGAGGTCTAGGATGGGCCTCAGATATCCCGTCTTCTTTGGAACTAGGAAGAAATGGAAATAGTAACCTGTCCCCCAAAGATGAGTGGGGACTGGCTCTATTGCCGCCTTCGAAAAAAAGGGAGATGATTTCTTCTAGGACCAGAGGAAGATGTTGCAGGGAGTAGGATGACTGGGGGGTGGTCTTTGGGGCAGTTTCTCTTGGACAGATCCAGATGGGCAGCGAGTGTTTTATGCTGTGGGTCTGGATCCACTGATTGCCACTGATGTACATCCTGGATTTTCCTCAATAACTCCAGAAAAGAAGGGTCCTCCGGAGGGGACTTCAGAGGATCCCGCGACCTGGGGCTTTCCGGAGTGTGGGGCTCGCCTTCGGGGTCAGAGTGGTAGGACTCTGAGTCTGGGTCAGAAGTTTCTGATGAAGAGGAATAAGACTCCTCCCTAGGAGGGACAACCCCTCTGGGGGTTCCTGGGGGTGCGTATACTCCGCACCTCGGGCCCCGGAGGGCTCTCCTCTGGTGCTGGGCAGGGGGGGGGAGTCTCCCATCTCCGACGTAGGGGATCCGGTATCGGGAGATGACTCTTGACCACCCGGATGAGCTGAGCCTTGGCTTCAGCCCACCAGGAGGCCAAGGTCTCCTTCAGATCCACCAGCGGCTGAGGAGTGGGCAGCGGACGTGGAGGAGGATATGGGTATTGAGAGTACCCATAAAAAGGGTATCCGTATCCCGACGGCGGGTAGCCCGGTGTCTAGTATTGAGGCGTCGGGTACTGTGGCACTGGATACTGAGGGGTCGGGTACTGGGGCACCAGGTATTGCGGTGTCAGGTACCCTGGTGCCAGGGGCTCTGACGGAGCAGAGGGACCTGGCAGAGGTCCTGCTGGCGGGCCAGATAGTGGAAGCATCGGCCCTGAGGGTGTTGGGCCCAGCGTGGGTGCAGCGCCAAGCCGGTCCGATGGCCCTGATGGAGGAATAGGTTTTCTGTCAGGCAAAGGGACGCCGGCTGGCGTCTGAGGATCCAGCGTCAGGGGGTCCGGTGCAGGAGGAGGGAGCCCTGATGGCAGTGCCTCGAGGTACTCAGTGACGACCATGGAAGGAGGGTTAAAATCCCCGGGGGTCAGTCGAGGGGACGCAGGGACCTCAGTGGGCAACGTGGTTTGAGACGTTGCAGAAAGCCTGCAGTGTCAGACTGATCGATAGGGTCTGGCGCAGGCTTCTTTGCCGGGTGGTTGTCAGTGGAGCCGGCGTCCAACTTATTGGCAGTGTCCAGGCAGACGTCGGAGGAGCCAGGGTCAGACTTATTGCACTCCCTAACTGAGGAAGGTCGCAAAGGAGAGGCGGCCTTGTCAGAAGGGGTTTTGGCTGGGCGCTCACCCGAGGAGGTGAGCAGCTTAGCAGCCTTGTCTGGGCGTGCATCGGTGGGACCGACGTCCGACTTACCGGACCCACTCTGACCAGAAGGCTGCGAGGGAGGAGCGGCCTTAACAGGAGCGGAGGCTTCCTTTGCCCCGGAGGCTCCCGAAGGGCCCGAGCGCGAGCCTGACGGGAGACAACTTCTTAGTAGCCACCAAGATGGCCGTCGAGGAGCGATCCCCCGGAGGGTTGTTATCTTGAGGGCCACGACCCCAGCCAAAGTGGCGGCTGCTGTGGAAGCTGATTCCCTCTCCCCGTGCTTTTCCTTGTCACGCTTTTTCTTATGACCTTCAGGGGAAGTAGATGCCTGCCTAAGCTTTCTAAGTTCGTTTTCCATGGAGGCCATTTTCTTCTTGAGGATATGGGCTTCCAGGGACTGCTGCCTTCTCTTGTGGGTAGCGGAGCTGAACTTCTGGCAGTGCTGGCACCTCTCCACGGGGTGGTCTGGGCCCAGACAGAAGCGGCACAAGGAGTGGCCGTCCTTGTGTGGAAGCTGGGAACCATATGAGTTGCACTTGTTTTTATGCGATTCGGAGGGCATCGGTGACGACATACACAGCAACTGTTGATAGAAAAGTCGAAAAATAGAGAAATAGGTCGAAAAAGTTTGAAAACTTTAAGACTGGCGAATGACTGATGATCGCTGTTCTACCGCGAGGAACTTTCACAAGCCGACAGCAGGAAAGTACTGGAAGGTGGGCATGGGGGACCGCCCCTTTATACCGATGTCACATGACGCCGGTCACCTGATGTGGGGGCGGTCCTCTGCCAGAGACTGCTAGCTAGAAATTTTTCTGTGGGGTCCTGATGCCTGGCGGCTTAGTCCTATATGTGAATACCTACTGCAAGAGCCCTCTCGAACTAAGATCACTGTTTTACAAGTCACATACTTGAGCTCTGCTGAAGTCAAGGGCTCAAAAGGTGGCTGCATGAGCTGGGCAATGCATATGTTGAGATCCCAGGCAGGAGATGGCTCCATGTGTGGGGCATGCAAGTGTAACAGCCCTTTGAAAAACTTACTCAATACTCTATTTGATGTCAGGGATGAGCCCCTACCTGCTGAGAGGTAAGCAGAGACAGCTGCCAGGTGTACCTTAAGGGTAGATGGTCTAAGGCCAAGGGACTGGAGTCTACATTCTCTTCCTGACACCGGATGGAAAATCTTTTCCACTCAGATGTGTAGGTCTTCCTAGTAGCGGGTTTTCTAGAGACCCTGAGAACCACCACCTCTTCGGAAAGATCTAAGTTGGTATACTCTAGGTCCTCGAGAGCCAGACCCTGAGCCTGAGGGACTAGAGGCTGGAGTAAAGGATCCAGCTCTGAGAGGAGGTCAGTAGGTTGTGCCTCCTGGGGAGTCTGATTGGTCTGGCAACTGACAGGAGGGGCGAGTACCAATGCTGCCTGGTCCAATCTGGAGCAATGAGAATCATTGTTGCTGGTTTAGTCCTGATCTTGTTTAACACTCTCAGTAACAAGGGGAATGGGGGGAAGGCATAGAGAAATGTCCCTGTCCAGTCCAGCAGTAGTGCATCCAGTGGCACTGTGCCCACCAAAGGAGGCCTGCAGCAGAACTGTGGCAGCTGGTGGTTGTCTGGGGCTGCAAAGAGGTCCACTTATGTAGTGCCCCACCTCCTGAAAACAACCTGCAGGACCTGCCTGTTGAGTGACCATTCATGATGATTCTGATCGATCCTCTGAGAGCATCTGCTAAGACACTGTGCTTTCCTAGTAGATGGACTGCTGAGAAAGAGATTCTGAGGGAGTAATCTAAATTCCAGATTCTCATGGCTTCTGAGCACAGTGGGGTTGACCTTGTGCCCCCTTGTTTGTTTATATAGTACATGGTGGTTGTGTTTTCCGTCCTGACCTGTACCACATTGCCCTGCAGCATCGTGGCAAAGGACTATATGCCCAACAAGCCTGCCCTGAGTTCCAACAGGTTTATGTGCAACAGTGACTCCTGTTTGAGCCATGTACCATGTGCAGTGTGTTCCCCCAAGTGGGCACCCCACCCCAGTAGGGAAAAGTCTGTTGTTCGAATTAGTGAAGGCAGTTGCTGCAAGAGTGGCACACCCTGCCTGAGGTTTTCCTGTTCTTGCCACCACTGTAGTGCTTGAAGGAAAGTTCCTGTAACTGGCACTAGCTTTGACAGAGTCTCCCTTTTGTGGGACCGATGGGATCTGAGGTGAAACTGAATGTCTCTCATTTGGAATCTGGACACTGACAATGTTGTTGTTGATGCCACCATGTGCCCCAGCAGCTGTAAGAAGTGCCTTGCTGGCTTGGGAACGTGCAGCTGGAAGGAACTGGCTAGCTGTACCAGGCTGTCCGCTATTCCCTGTGGAAGGAATGCCTTTCCATGTGAGATATCCAATTCTGCTCCTATAAACTCCAGGAGGTGGACTGGTTCCAGCACTGACTATTTTTGATTCACCAGGAACCCTAGTGACCGGAGAGTATCCTGTGTGACTACCAGAGCATCCCTGACCTGCTGAGGTGACTGGCCTATGACTAGCCATTCATCCAAGTAAGGAAACACTGTTACCCCTTTTCTCCTTAGGTGTGCCACAACCACTGACAAGCACTTTGTGAACACCCTTGGGGCAGAAGTCAGGCCGAAGGGCAGAGCCCTGAACTGATAATGACCTGATGGCAATCTGAACCTGAGGTACTTTCTGTGGTACCGCCTGATGGGGATGTGAAAGTAAACATCCTTTAGGTCCAGAGATGCCAACCAGTCTCCTTGCCTTAATGTTGAGAGAATGGTTGCCAGGGTCACGTTTTTTGAACTTTGGCTTTGTCAAATGCCTGTTTAAGTGTCTGAGATCCAATATAGGTTGTCACACCCCAGTTTTCTTTACTGTGAGGAAGTATCTTGAGTACAGGCTTTTTCCCCTTTGTGCCAGAGGAACAGGTTCTATTGCCCTTTGCAACACAAGGCTGGTTACTTCCTCCTCCAACAGAGCTGTTTCTGATGAGATGTCGTGTCTGAAAAACCTTGCGCTCAGCCTCAGCACAACTTTGAAGCTGAGAGCAAGACCCTGGCCCACTACCTCCAGGATCCACTTGTCTGTGGTGATGATTTGCCAAGCCTGGAGGTAGTGGGCCAGCCTGCCCCCTACTGGAGATGGGGGAGGTAATCCTGACAGGCACATCATGGGTTCTGTTTTGCCTGTGCCTCAGGTTGTAGACTGGGGCCAGTACAACCACTGCTCCTCTTGCCCCTGCCTCTAAAATACCCTCTCTGCTGCTGATAGGCTGGGAAGGCCTGAGGCTGGAAAAATGGTCTGCATTGGGCTCTACTCCTACCACCTCTACTCTGGTGTTTGTGGGGTGTGGACACCTTTTCATTAGCAGCTGCCTTGTACGTGTCCATTTTTTTCATGTAAGCCTGTTTGCTCCCCAAACAGAAATGTGGGCTCATGAGGAAAATTCAAGGCTTTTGTCTGGGTATCCTGGGTCAGATTAGTAGTCCTGAGCCAAGCAAACCTCCTCAGAGACACTGAAGTTGCCATCTGCCTAGCTGCAGTGTCATTGGCATCCACTGCCATCTGAAACTGATACCTGGAAGCTTCTATGCCCTGTTTGGTGGCCTCTGTCAGATCAGATAGCATGGGAGCAGGAACAGCCTTAGCAATTTCCAATACGGCGGTGTACCAGAGATTTTTCTGGTATCTGAAAACATAGGCCATACAGGAAGCCTGCCTAATGGCCAGGAAAGACCCCAGATAAACCTTCTTGGCCACAGAATCCATTTTCCTGGAGTCCTTCTCCAGAGGATTTGATGCCAGTGGTACGCCTGTTCTGTCACATGCAGCAGCCTGCATCCTCTTCATGGCTGGGATGTCCAAAAAAGGAATTTGGCTCCTCCCTTGGCTACCCAGTACTTCTTGCCCACAGGAGGGGCAGAAGTGGGTGTTTGCAAAATGTTTGTGACTTGCTTCATAAGGGACTTGTGGATGGGCAGTAGCAACTTCTTATCTGCTGGCACATCCATCATTTCCATATAATCTAGCTCCTCTTCAGCCAATTCCTGAGCGTGAAGGTCCAGAGTTTGTGCAACTTGTTTCATGACGGCAAAATGGGAAGTATAATCCTCAGATCACTTGTCAGGGGAATCAGGACGTTGAGGATCAGGAGAAACATCTGCTTCAGGGGGTTATCCATAGTCCTCATCCTCCTCCTCTTCTTCTTCTTCCTTTTCATCCTCATCATAATATTCCAGATCTTGCTCAAAGGAACCAGGAAATGAAGAAGAACTTGAAGTTTGAACCAGTGTGATATGAGGGACTGGTCGCTCAACCAGAATCGGGATGCCGGATTGTAGTGATTATTCTGACAGCATTGGCAATCTCTTCAGTGGTGGTTGCGGTAGCCAGTTCAGCAACTCACTTCTTTCCTGAGGAAGTTTCACCCTTGTCAGAGGGCTGTTCCTCTGGTTTCTTAGGCTTATCATTGCTGTGAAGAGGAGCCGATTTATCCAAGGCTAGGTCAGCAGCCATATCGGACATTTTTTCCCTCAGTCAGTTAAGTCGCCTATCAAGTGTAGACTAGGGAAAATTCTTACAGATCTCATAGTCTGCCTTCAGGTGGTCAAACCCTAGGCAGACAACACAAACTAAACAATGCTCAGCTTTCGCAAATGGTTCCCCGCATTCAGTACAATGCTGGAAACCTGTAGGGCTGATTCTTTTCTTGGGCATCTGAGACATACTAATAAACCTTAAAACGGATCTCAGTAGATTTAAACCCTACAGTCTAAGAAGTGACTTCTCTGGAAATTTTTAGAATTTTTTTTTTCAGTCGGTTCAGTGATCAAAATGAAAACTGAGGGTTCACCCGGGTAAAACAATGCCCAAGAAAACTGGTCACCAGCAAGATCAAATTTAAATAAAAATAATGAATTTGGGTGGGGTATGGCTGGGGGTCACTGTGGAACAGAAGGACAGTGGGGTGTTGGTAACAGAGAGCATGAACAACTTTGCTCAGTGCAGGAAAGCTGCAGCTAAGGTTAACAAATGATGGGGTGTATTGCAAGGGGATTCTCATCCAAGCACAGGGAAGTGATCCTGCCCCTTTAAAGGTCATTGGTCAGATCACACTTGGAGTACTGTGTGCAGTACTGGCGGCCGTATCTGAAGAAAGACATTAAGCTACTGGAGGGGGCGCAGCGTAGGGCAATAAAAATGTTACGGGGGATGGAGGGCAAAGCTTATAAGGACAGGCTAAGCGAACTGAACATGTACAACCTGGAGGAAAGGAGGGATGGAGGGATATGACTGAAACATTCAAGTATTTGAAGGAAATAAACAAAGCTGGTGCGGATGGGCTGTTTAAGCTGAGGAAGGGTATCGACATGAGGGGCCACGGGCTAAGATTAGAGAGTGGTAGATTTAGGAGAGAGAAAAGGAGACATTACTTCACAGAGAGAGTGGTGTCTAGGTGGAACGCCCTACCAGAGGGGGTGATAGCAAGTAAGACGGCGGGATGTTTCAAAAGGGCATGGGACAGGTAACGGGGGAGTGTCTGGGTGGATAGCGCCGATTATGTCCCGAATAGGAAAGAAGGGAAGGGGGTTAGGGCAGCTGCAAGCCAGGGGTGTTAGCCGCACACTCGAGCAGACTTTGACAGACCATGAGGTCGGTTTCTGCTGGCAGATTCGTATGTTTGTATGTTCGTATGAATTTACTTTCAACAAAGATAAAGAAAGTCCGGTTCCTTCCCGGTTGAAAAAAACGGCAAGGAACTGAGAGACTATACCTAAAACACACTAAATCTAAACTAGTCTACCTGTAAACCGAGGACAGTGCTTCAAAAAACGAAAATAAATAAATGGTAACTTAGAAAACTGATGAAAAGAAATCTCTTCAAGAACGTAAAGGAGAGCTCCCAGCAGACGTCTTACCGAGGCAAGCGGAGTAAAGAATCTGATGGTTGTAGGAAGTACAACCAGGGACAGTGGTTTGAGAACTGAGCTCGAGCCTAGCATTCCACAATTTGCATAGGTTCCGTTTCGGCTCCGGGGCAGTCCTATGGTGAGACCATGTTGGATTTGTCAGAATGCAGTAAGATTTCCTGGGGTTTGAAAACAGAACTGAGGTAATTGAGGGTCCGGCATCCATTACTGGCCAACCTGTGAGCGTCACGTAGTATGCTGGCATCAAGGGCGGTGCCATCTCTCACAACAGACCCTCCTCCAAATAGGAAGAAGGCTTTCTAAAGCTATAAAGCTTCCCGATTGGTCCTAGAGCCTCTGGCTTAAACCCACCAGTGATGAATGGTGAAGGTTGAACTAGGTAAGATCTACTGTTACAGGTGAGTAACCTGTTTTTCTAGGGACGTGGATATGATGTTCTATCCACATATCAGGCAGACTCCTAGCAGTTCTCTGGGAGGAGGGGGCAAGGCACAAACACCCTATTTAGGGAACAGAGACTGGAGAACTGAGGCCCCAAAACCAGCATCCCGGCATGACTCAAGGTCAATGTGGTAATGGGAAATGAAGGTGTGTGCTGAATCCTAGTTAGCAGCCTGACAGATTTCCTGGATAGGAACGTTCCTGGAAGCCGCCACCGAGGCAGGGGTATGGCGGGTGGAATGAGCCCTAAGCTCTATGGGAGGCTCCCAACCCGCCAACCTATAGCAGAGGTTGATGCAAGATACAATCCACCTGCCAATCATCCCTTTAACTGCCGGTCTGCCAGGTGCAGCTTCAGTGTAGGTAACAAACAGCTGGCAAACCTCTCCCCGGACTCCAGCCATGCACTTCTTGTAAAAGGCAAGTCCCCGCCACAGGTCCAAAGTATGCAGCCTCTGTTCAGTCTCAGAGGTGTGATTGGTGAAGTACAATGGGAGAGTAATCACCTGGTCAAGGTGAAAATCAGACACAACCTTCGGGAGAAACTACAGGTTGGGGCAAAGGACAACTTTGCCCCTGTGGAAAACAAAAAGAGTAGGACGATGCGCTAACAAACTGCCAGTACTTAAAAAAGGTTCTGGTATATCCTGGAGGCTGATCCTGATCTTGCCGGTCAAACAAGTACATGCCCAAGGGTGGGCTATAAAAAGGGAAGAAGCATTAAGGACCATGTAGTCAGGAGTAATTTTGCTCCCAGATAACACTAATTCTGGAAGTCTGTAGTCACCATTATCGGCAGGTTCACACTGTTGCGGTAACTGTAATGTATGTCAATACATGCAAAGGGATATAACATTCATCAGGCCCATTAATGGCACACAGTTAGATTTGAAACATTTTGTTACATGTCATACCACACAAGTGGTGTATGCCTTATGGTGCAATTGCCCCAATTTATATGTAGGGATGACGACTCGTACCCTGAAAGAAAGAATTCAGGAACATGCCCGTGCTATTTTACATGGACGTTGCGACACCCCACTTGGTACACACTGGATCAAGCACCATGGCAAAATACTGAATACTTTCAGATTTATGACTATTGACCAAGTTCCCCAAAATCCATGAGGAGGCGAACGTCACAACATCTTACTCAGAGGGAGAGCAGACACATCTACCAGTTAGGGGCACTTTATCCAGGTGGTCTCAACGAAGACTGGGACATTACGCTTTACTTATAAATCCAGGACCCCTATGCACCTAAACCATGTTGGCCAGTCATGGTCGTTATATATGTGCTCTCTGAATCTTGGGTTTAACTCACATATAATGTTTTCCTATTTTAATTTTTTTCTTGGGTCATAGTCTATTTTTCATTATTCATTAATTTAACCTTTTTCTCCCATTTATCTATTTGAGGGTTTGTCTCCCAAATCAACAAGTTTCATTAATATTGATATTTCACTTCCCCTTTGGGTTTTTCATTTTACTAAAAAACATTTTTACTTTTCAATTGTTTACCTAGAATATCTGAGAGAAAGTAAAATTGAAAGGAAAAAGATGCACTCTTTAATCTAGTAATATATTACAAGTCCTCTGTTTTTGTGTTTTTCTCTTACAGGTATATCTACAAGTTGTACTTGACTTGAGAGGACAGTATCTTCTAGAAGCCGTGTTCACGTATCTGAATTCATTGTATATATACTGCAGAATATGTAATGTGAATTTCAGGCTACAATTAATTATCTAATGCCAATCTATTTTTTCTTCATGTCACCTGTATACTGTCTCCATATTTTACTATTTTAAGAAATGAAATTATCTTTGACTACTGTAATGTATTGCAGCATTGCACCATTTCTTTAAACTCTAGCCCTTAAATTGAAGGAGCTTAGCAACTCTCGCCCCTCCCCCTGATGAACAGTCTGCAGGGATTCGAAGCGCTGGGGCATTCTGTTCTGATTTTTGGGCACCAATAAATTTCACCAGTATTAACTTTTTTTAGTACTGGCAGTTTGTTAGCGCATCGTCCTACTCTTTTTGTGTACCACTGTTTTTTTGGATGCTGCTTTCTTCTGCCGTGGACTGCCTGAGCGCCGCTGGATTTTTGTTTTCTTCCCTGTGGAAAACCAGGTAAGGAGACACCACCGAGAGCACCTGGAGCTTACTGATCCTTCTGGCTGACTTAATAGCCACCAGGAAGGTGGTCTTACACGACAGGTGAGACATTTCATACCTGTGCATCAGTTTGAATAGCTTGCCCATGAGCTTTGCCAACACCAGCAACAAGTCCCAAAAAACACAGAAACTGTCTGCAGATAAGGACCGCTAGGCCCACATTGTATGTGGCCACTGACCCTATGTGATCAATAACTTTTCATCACTCCCTCCACTCTCAGGCTTCCCTTGTGCCTGTTCCAAGCATGCTTAAACCCCTCCACTGTGCTTGCCCCCACTACCCCCGTGGCAGACTACTCCAAGTGTCAACTACCCTTTCTGTGTAGAAAAACTTACTCACATTACCTCTTAATCTACCCCCTTCCAATTTCATATTGTGCCCCCTTGTTCTAGTACTTTTTCTACATTGGAAAAGGTCCCCCGCCTGCACCTTGTTTATGCCCTTGAGGTACCTGAAAGTTTCAATCATGTCCCCCCGCTGTCTCCTCTCCTTCAGTGAGTACATATTGAGGTCCTTTAGTCTCTCCTCATATCTTCTGTGGTGTAAGCCCTGCACCGTCTTTGTTGCCCTTCTCTGGATAGTCTCCACCTTATCTATGTCCTTGTGTAGGTGTGGTCTCCAGAACTGCACACAGTACTCCAGGTGAGGCCTTACCAATGTTTTATACGATAGCATCACCACCTCCCGTTAGTGATACCCCTGCACCCAGCATGCCACTGGCCCTCCCTGCCGCCTTTGTACACTGCTTTGATACCTTAAGGTCATCAGAGATAACCCCTAGGTCCCTTTCCTCTTTGGTGACAGTCAGTTCCCCCCCAAGGTTTCCTCTACCCAGGTGCATTATTTTGCACGTCTTTGCACTGAACCTCAGTTGCCACATCTCCGATCATCTTTCAAGCTTCTCCAGGTCTCTCCATTTTCTGCACCCCTTCTGGAGTATCCACCCTGTGGCAGATCTTGGTGTTATCGGCAAACAGGCAGACCTTTCCTTCCAGCCCTTCTGCAATGTCACTAATGAAGACATTGAACAGGACTTGTCCTAGTACTGATCCCTGTGGTACCCCACTGGTCACCCCCCTCTCCCCAGATTGTATCCCATTTACCACCACTCTCTGTCTCCTGCCTGTTAACCAGTTCCTAACCCAGTTCACCACCTTGTCTCCCATACCCAGACTACCCATCTTGTTAATCAACCTTCTATGTGGGACGGTGTCGAGTCCCTGATTAAGTTCTCTAGCCACCCAATCAAAAAAAAATATTTCGTTTGACATGAGCTTCCTGCTGTGAATCCATGTTGCCTCAGATCCTGAGCACCACTGGATTCCACATGTGCCACTATCCTTTCTTTCAGCAGTGTCTCCACACTCTTTCCCACCACTGAAGTGAGGCTGATTGGCCTGTAGTTCCCTGCCTCCTCCCTACTGCCGCTTTTGTGCAGTGGGACTACATGTGCCCTCCTCCTGTCCTCTGGAACGACACCCGTGTTGAGCGACTCTGTGAACAGGGCCACCAAAGGCGCTGCTAGTTCCCTTCGCAGCTCCTTTAATATCCTCGGATGGATGCCATCTGGCCCCATGGCCTTATCCACCTTCAGCTTTGTGAGTGCTTCCTGAACTCTCTCCACTGTGAATGGACTAATGTTCACCCCCCTCCCCCCCCAACTGCCTCTGCAACCCAACTGTGGTCCTTGACCCTCCCCCTCCTTAGTGAATACTGAGCATTAGTATTTGTTCAGTATTTCTGTCTTGTCCAGATACCCCTCCTTACACTCTCCCTTCTCCCCTTTGATCCTCACAACCCCATTTTTTTCTTCTTTCACCGATGTACCTATAAAATGCCTTATCCCCTTTGTTTACAGACTGTGTTAAGATCTCTTCTGTCTGCGCCTTTGCCCTCCTAAAAGCCTTCCCTTAGACATACAAGGTACATCTCCCTGTCCTCCTCCCTTTGGCTCCCCTTGTATTTCCTGAAACTCAGCCTTTTAGCCCTGACTTTGTCCCTCACCTCTTTGAAGAACCATAGTGGTTTCCTTCTTCTTTTCCCTTTGGCCACTATCCTAACACATTGGTTTGTTATATCCACTATGGCTCCTTTCAGTTTCTCCCATTGTTTTTCCACCCCTCTACTACCTCTCCCTTCCCCGGGACTGCTTGTATGCATCTACCCATTTCAGTGAAATCCGCCCTCCTGAAATCTAATACTCTTGCCCTTGTGTGGCTTAATTGAGTCCATGTCTCCATACTGAACCACACCATGTGGTGGTCACTGGACCCCAGCTGCCCTTCCACCTGTATTTCTTCTGCTCTGTTCCCACTGGTCTATACCAGGTCCAGAATCGACTTGTCCCTGGTTGGCTCATGCACCAGCTGCCTAAGTCCAACTCTCTGCAGGGATTCAAGGATGGCTGTGCTTCAGGCTGAAAAAGTCATCTGGGTGGCCCAATCCACATCTGGCATATTGAACTCCCTCAGTAGCAGGATTTCACCCTTAGCTGCCATGTCGTGTAAGTTCTCCACTAGTTCCCTGTCTACTTCCTCCCTCCCTCTGTCCTGGAGGTCTGTAGATCACCCCTGTGCATATTGCTGTTCCATTCTCTGGCTCCAGGGTGACCCACATTACCTCGGCCTCCCCCTGTCTTCTCTGAACTTCTGTAGCCTTTATACCATCTCTGATGTACAGGGCCACTCCTCCACCCTTCTTACCTTCCCTGTCCCTCCCAAACAACGTATAGCCTGGTACACTGACTTCCCAGCCATGACTAGCAGAGTACCATCTCTCTGTTATTGCTGTTGTGTCAAGGTCTGCATCTGCCAACAAGGCCTCCTGGTCTGGAACCTTATTTCCTAAGCTATGGGCATTCATTAGTATGACCTTCCATGTTTTACAGTCTGCCCTCCCTCTGCTCTTGTTCTCCCTCTCCAGCATCTTCCCCCCACCCCAGTTTCCTTTCCTATGTGCTCTTGCCCCCCTCCGTATCATTCATTATGCATTCTTCACCTGCCTGCTCCTCCTGCCTGCTTTTCGCTGTTCCCGTACTCAACTTATGTTCCTGCCGCTCCATGGGGGTGTTCTAAGCCTCCTGACCTCCTGGCTCTCCCCCCTCAGCTAGTTTAAATGCTCACAGCTGAAGCATTTAAACTTTTCACAAAGGACCAAGGTCCCCTTCTAGGACAGATGCAGGCCATCCTCACAGAAGCCTGCATCTGCCCAGGTCAGGCCCCAGTCCCCTGTGAAGCAAAAACCCTCCCTTTCACACCAATCCTTCAACCAGGAGTTGTAGGTATGGATGTGGAGTGCCCTAGTTTCCCCTGTGCCCTGGACAGGTAGCACCTCTGAGAATGAGATGGAACGTGCTATCTGTTTCAGGTTCCCCCCAGCTTCCTGAAATCATCCTGGACTCTGGCTAACTCCGCCCTTCTCCTGGCCAGGTCACTGGTCCCCAGGTGGACAATGACATCCAGCTGCTCCCTCCTAGCTATTGCCATAGCAATTCTATGGATCCACTTCCCATTCCTCCATGCAGCGCTTCTCGGGAGGCACTTAACCTCCCTCCCTCTCTCTCCTGCTATGTGACCCTAACTCCACTCCCCGGACAATAGAGCCCCCCACTAGGAGAAGCTTCCCCCTCCTCCAGGGTTCCCTGCTTCCCTTCCCTGGGGCTCGATCCAGGAAGACCCTCTCATCCTCCCTGGTCCCAGCCTCGGGTTCCTGAGTGGGGCGTTCTTGTTCCTCCAACACAGTGTAGGAGTTATTATGCGGGACCAGTTGGGGGTGCTTTCGATCCCCCCCATCACCCTCCCTGGTGGTGGTGGTTCACGAACCAGAAGGGAAATGTGGTCAAGCCCTTTAAAAAACAACCAGACCACCTTCTATAGTGCCACCGACTGCATACCAGCCCATGCCTGGTAGGCAGAGATGGCTGCCCATTCAAGCCCCTTGCCTTGGCACCAAACGGAGAATCTCTTCCATTTGAAGGCACAGCATTTTCGTGCCGTCTCCTTCCAAGAAGCCTTGACCACACTGAGGAAATCTTCAGAGACCCAAAGACTGGAACTCTACCCGCTCAGGAACCAGGCTGCAAGGTGCAGGGATTGAAGGTCCAGGTGGAGTACCTTCCCCTTATTGAGCGAGAGCAGGTCCGGGCATAGAGGGAGATGCTTTGAGAGCCCACTGCCGAGGCTAAGGAGATCAGGGTCCAGAGGAGTGCCTCTCTGGGAGAACAGACTGTGTACTACCTCCATGTAGAAAGGTCACTCGTGAGACGCCTCGCCCACAGGGCTGAGAGTGTCCTCCAGCTGGCTGGACACAATGGCCACATGGATGGCCAGAAGATTAGCCTCCAGGCTGCGCACAAGAGTCCAAATATGGAGAGATTCCCTACACAGGGGAAGGGAGTACATCCCACTCTGTTTGTTGAAGTAGTACATGGTCGCAGTGTTGTCTGTCTGGACCTGAATGACCTGACCCCGGATGTGTGGAGCAAAAGCAGTCAGTGCCAGCTGAACTGCTCAGAGCTCCAGCATGCTGATATGGCACATGGACTCCTCGGGGGTCCAGAGTCCATGGATTCTGAGTTCCCCAAGGTGGGCACCCCAGCCCATTAGGGAGGCACTGGTGTCGGCTCTGGGCAGACAAACGGGATCCCTTCCTGCAGATGTTCTGGGACTAACCACCTCTGGAGGGTGTCCCACATCAGCTGGTCACAGTGACTGGCTGGTGAAAGTGGCCCTTGCGCTGAGACCATTGGTGGGCCAGCTCGCACTGCAGAGGGCGCATTCTCCAGTGGGCCCAACAGATCACGCTACTGCATGCCACCATGTATCCCAGGAGGCGCAGGAAGTCCCGACCAGGGCACAACTGCCCAACCTGAAATGATCAGGCAAAGGAGGAGAGAGAGCCTCTACCTTGTTCACTGTAATCCGAGCCCTGGCTCTGTAAGAGTCGAGCTCTATCCCGATGAACTGAATCGTCTGCAAAAGCACAGTTCCGACTTGGCTTCGTTTGGCCAGGAGACCAAAAAGACACAGGTCTGGAGGGCCAGATCCCTGGACCTCTCCACCTCCAGCTTGAAGAGATCCGCAATTAGCCAGTCATCCAGGTGGGGTATACCTGGACTCCTCTGCGCCTCAGGTAAGCTGCCACCACTGCCATGCATTTGGCGAAGACCCTGGGGGCTAAGAACAGGCCGAATGGCATGACCTGGAACTCATAGAGGATCCCCTCCGCCTGGAACTGGAGGAGCTGGTGGTGGGAGAGACGGATTGGGACATGGAAGAGCATGTCCTGAAGATCCAGAGAGCAAAACCACATGACTTGCTCGAGAGATGGCATGATCTGAGACAGCATGATCATCCTGAAGGTGTGCGACCTGAGAAACTTGTTCAGGTCGTGCAGATCTAACATGGGGCGCCAGCCCCCCATCCGTTTGGGCACCAGGAAGTACCTGGAGACAAACCCTGAATGTCCTGGAGGGTCCGACACAGGAGCCACAACCTCACTGCGGAGGAGCTGGGGCAATATCGTCCCAAAGGGCTGATAGGATGTTGACGGACACTATGTCCTCACGTGAGACACGGGCTCGGCAAGTTGGGCAAGCCTCAAATTCTACAGGTAGACCCTGAATGACCAGTTTGAGGACCCAATTGTCTGTGGTGACAGTGGACCAGGCGGAAAGGAAGTGGTGGAGCTGGCCCCCCATGGGAGGACCCACGGGTGACAGAACAGACATGGGGGAGCCCCCCCCCCATTCTGTCACTGGGCAGGCTTGTAGGCAGAAAAGGGACCAGCTGAGGAGCTGCCGGGGCCCCAACCTACTGGCTTCCGGATGACCGTCGTGACTGATGTCGGCCAGGGACACCAAGCCTGAGTGTAGAACAAAATGTTAATAGACATTTCCCAATTCCAAACATTACTGAGCCCATGGAAACAGACTCCTTAGCAACAGCCTTGATTACAATCTCAGAAATGAATGATAGAACACTGACAGCGGATACTGCAGGCACTACTATTGTAACTGACACAACCTTACAAGATGATACACATATATCCAAGACAGAAAAGAAAAATGAGGAAGGGGATAACTCCACTATATCACAAACTTCAATGAATGATGTTAGCAATTTCAACACTAACCACAAAAGCAATCAGCCAAAACACAATGAAATTTATTTATTTATTTAGTTTTTGTTTACCGGGTAAGTACACTAGACAAGTTTTATGCCTATTTTCAGGAACGACCCGGGAGAGTACAAAAGGGTACAACAGGTACATTGATACAGTAATTGGTTCAGACGAATACATTCAGGTACAAAAACAGGAGAAAAGACAATTTTTACAGTTTTTACATTTACGTGGAAGGTACACCCAGATACAGTGCTGAGGCAAGGTATAAGTTAGAGATAAATTCAATGACCAACAGGGCTGGTGAGGATTATGAGCATAGTAACATCATAGCATCGGTCAAGCAAGGGAGGGGGGATTTGGACGAGGACATAGCGCAAGAGTGGTGACGCCAGAGCAGGAGAGAAGAAGCTGGCACCAGTGGACACCAGGAGGCTAAGGACATTCACAGCGAGAAGCCACCTTAAGATGATCCCACAGGGAGGTCCGGAAACTCTTGTGAGAGGAGGCAGTACGGACTCTTTCAGGTAAGGAGTTCCAGAGCCTGGGGCCATGGACAGCAAAACTCCGGTCCCCCATGTTGGTGCGGGAAGTAGGTACACTTAGTAGGCCGGGGCCTTGGGATCTAAGCAGGTAGGGGGAGAGGTCAGCAGGAGCAAGAAACTGGGCCAGTTCCGGAGTTGCTCACATGGAACAAAATTCAGAAGAAAATCAAAACTCACAAAATGTACAAAAGTGAATGTCACAGAATCCACAACAAAAACCAAGCATAGTGCCAAAAACGTGGCCCTTAGCCCCGCATATCTCATTTATTAGACACAGATTTGGAACATGAGCGGGAGCCACCACCAAGATTTACCACAGCTGATTCAGGGTCACGAAGCCACTCATCAAGAGCCTGCAGCTTTGGTCTGGGCTGACAAAAGGTTCCTATCTCTAAGTGTAGCCCCAAAGCAGTGACATTCAAGATGAGCTTGCCTACCCTGATTTCACCTTCCCTGATACGCTTTTCATGCTCTTTTACAGAAGCAATTGCAGTTCCAAGCAGGCAAGCACAAGCACATGCACACATACAGAGTGTAAAAATAATCCCAGTTCCTTTTTTTTTTTTTTCTCATACTGTATTTGCAATCCTTTTCCATTCATTGTCTGGGCAGTGACTTTTCCATGAGGGATGGTGAGTGCAGATCAATTTTGAGGGATATGAGGGATGTCTTTCGTAATCGGGGACAGTTGATACATATGCAGACTTTTCTAAAACAGCCTTCTTAGGCTACTATCACCCTTTTATATGCATCAGCTTTGCATATTTAATTTAAAATCATCCTAGTTGTAGGGACTAAGTACTGGACACAATTTGACTTGATACAGCTGTGTTACTGATGTTTGCATGTGTAAAGACAGCTGCTTATATAACAAAATTCATATTGCAATTGTTATTGGCAACAGGGCAGACTAGGTGGGCTGAAGGCCCTTATCTACCGACAATTTCTGTGTTTCGTGCCAGCTGTGTGGAGCAAGATAAAGCAGCCTCTGCCGATCATCGCTACTGCAAAAGCTCATTGCTCTCAAAGTTATCAGTTACAATAACAGCACTGACAGGACGGGCCACAAAGCCACTCATCAAGAGCCTGCAACTTCGGTCTGGGCTGGTAGCTGTACTTGAGCAAAAAATAAACATCAGATTGCACTGGAAAGGACACACTTACGTTTGCCTTCTTCATATAAAAAGAGAACAGTAATCCCAAATAAACAGTGTTTTTAAAATCATTTTTGTCAGTAAGCCACCACAGCATTGCATATTGTCTTCCCAAAGATCCCAGTTTCTAATGCACTCAACTCCACCCCACAGCAGCTATTCCCATCTACTGTAGAAATACAAAAGATTTATCCGGGGTCAAATTAGGGGCACAAAAGCAACAACTTGAATATTCAGACAGAGAAAAGTACAGTTACGTAAGAACCTACCGTAACAGTAGATCTTCTAGAGAAGCTCTTGCAGCAGGTCTCACCGGTAGGACTAAGCCATCAGGCACCAGGACCATATGGAAAACTTCCTGCTAGCAATCTACCACAGGGTATCGCCCACCGCCGATATCAGCCTATCCTATAAAGGTGGGTGGTCCCCCACACCTACCTCAGTTCTCCCACCAGAGACCCCAAATGGGTAGCAAACGGAGAACTGAGGAGGTTCCTGAGAGCCAAATTAAAGGCAGAAGTAGTACGAGAGGAGCAAAGATCAGCAGGGGGGGAAAGAGGGACGGAGACCAGCTGCAAGAGCGTCTCTCGAAGATCTACTGTTACAGTAAGTTCTTACATAACTGTACTATCTCACATCAGGAAAGGCTCTTGCAGCAGGCGACACTGGTAGGACTGCATCCTAAGCAGTACCGGTAACATCAGGAGAATAACACCGGGAGGATGACAGATCAGCAGCCAAGAACGCAGGAAAGAAGGCACAGGCCGAAACTGGCTCTGCGCCTAGAGGCGATGTCCAGATTGTAATGCTTGGTGAAAGAGTGGACACAACTCCCAAGTGGCAGCTGCACAGATGTCCACAGCAGACACGTTTTGAAAGAAGCCTGGTGGAATGGCCCTTAATCACTCCCGGAAGGGTCCTGTTATACTTGTGGTAGCAATAAACAATATAATTGCCAACCACTTAGACAAACACTGTTTGGAAACAGGGGCACTCTCTCTCTGTTAGGGATGAACAAAACAAACAACTGATCAGATTTTCTCAAAGGTTTGGTGCGGTTCATATAGTACCGAAAAATCCTATGTACATCCAAAGTATGGAGCAAAGCCTCCCCCGATTAGAATACCCAGGAAAATAAACTGGATGGTGAATGGACTGATTCAAAGTAAACTCTGACACCACCTTGGGAAGAAACTTAGGATTAGTACACAAAGACACCCTGTCTTTGTGAAAAAAACAAATAAGGCTCCTTACACATAAGGACCTGGAGCTCAGAAATCCTTCAAGAATAAGTAACAGCAACTAAAAGCAGCGCTTTCCACGACGGGGAAGCACAGCTTGCAACTCACGGCCAGTTCAAAGGTTAGTAAAGTGAGTTTCTCCAACTTAAAACTGAGGTCCCATAGAGGGACCGGGTCCAAACCGGGAAGATGCAAAATGCCCTGCAGGAACATGTGGAACACTTCAAGCAGGGCAACAGCTTTGCTCTCGATAAGCTCATGTTATGCAGAGATGGCAGAACAATGCACCTTGAGTGAGGAGTACTGCAAGCTGGAGTCCGAAAGGGAAAGAAGGTACTCCAACACCTGATTCACCAGGCAAGTGAAAGGGTCCACTTGGCGAGCAGCAGGCCAGAGGGAAAAACACTTCCATTTCATAGCATAGGTGGCTCTGGTGGAGGGCTTCCTAGCAGCCACCACAACATCTGCGATCCTAGAAGACACCCCAAAGCAGGCCACTGTTAGGTCCGCAGGAGCCACACATGGAGATGCAGGGACTTTCGGTCTGGAAGGACTAGGGTGCCCTGATCCTGGGAGAGCAAGCTGGTGCACAGGGGCAAGGGGACCTGAGGTTCCACTGCCAGCTGTTGCAGCAAGGGGAACCAAATCTGACGCGGCCAAAAGGGAGCTATGAGAATCACCTTCCAACTAGAGCTTGAGTAGAACTCTCTGTAGGAGCAGGAAGGGAGGAAAGGCATAAAGAAACCTCCCCTTCCAAGAGACAGCCAATGCATCTTGCCAGAAAACTCCAGGCCCGGGATCAATCGAGCAAAAAAGCGGCAGTTTTGCATTGAGTGGGGACGCAAAAAGGTCCAACTCTATATGACTTCGCCTGTCGAAGAGGTCTTCGACCACCGAGGTTAGAAGCTCTCTCTTGTGAGCCAGCAATTTGAAGTGGCCAAGACTGTTGGCCAAGATGTTTTGGACACCAGGAACACGTACGTCTGAGAGCTGTAGACTATGTTCGATTGCCCAATACCAGACTCTCATCGCCTCCCAACACGGGGTAAGAATGGGTCTCCCCCCCCCGCCTGTTGATGTAATACACCACACACATGTCCATCTGCACCAGCAACAGACTGGGGAGAGGATGAGTCTGAAAGGCCTGCAGAGCTGAAGGACCGTTCACATCCCCAGGACACGGACGTGAAGACCCTGTTCAAATTCCATCCAAGTACCCTAGGTCTGGTGGTCAGCCAGATGAGCACCCCATCCCAGACCAGATGCATCTGTCGTGAGAATCTTGTGGGGGGGGGGGTCGAGCTCTGAAAAGAGACTTCCTGAAGGAGGTTGGCTGGCTCCAGGCACCATGACAGAACTCTCAGGACTGGGTCGGAGACCAGGACCAATTGGTCGAGGTCATCCTTGCGCTGGTACCAAAAGATCCTCAAGGTCCACTGAGGAACCCGCATATTTATTTATCCATTTATTGATTGAAATATTTCACCAGGAAAGGCACACTGAGCAACAAGATGCTCGTCTCACGGTGTGACCTGGGGGGGGGGGTTACAGATGGAGAGCAGCTGCATACATTGATACATGGAATAGAAGTTACATTGTACAAGGAATTACAATGGCATAGAGTAAATTAGGTTACATACATAAGGTTATCTTCAACAAAATGCTTCAGCATGGATTAGGTTAGCACAATACTGTTTTTGACAGCCATAGTACTCTATGGAGAACACATTAGACAGAGAGAGCAAGGCTAGAAGTGCAATAGAGGGCAAGTGTGGAAGTTGATGGTATATGCCAGCATTCATAGCATATGTAAATGGGCTAAGGGAACTGTGGCAATTGCTGCTCCCATGTGGCCCAGGAGGTGCAGGAATACCCAGATGGGGACCTGATGACTGGAGGAAACCAGGCAGGCTTGCTCCATCAGTTGCTCTGCCCTGTCCATGGGCAAAAAGGCCTTGCCCTGACTGGTGTCCACGACTGCCCCTATGCATTGCAGTGTCAGTGGCTCAGCAGGTAGCACACTCACCTCTGAGGCCAGAAGATTAGAAGGTTGTGGGTTCTAGCCCCACACTGGAAGCTCCAGATAAATCCCAGCACTGACACTGTAGTGCATCATTGGGGGGGGGGGGGGTGCTGCACTTCAGGAGTACTGTCTTTTGGATGAGACCTTAAACCGAGATCCTGTCTGCCTGTTCTGGTGGTTATTCAGGTGGACGTTAAAGATCCCAAACTTCAGGAAATCATAAAACATTACAAAATAACAGAAAGAAAACCATTAAAGCAAATAAGTACTAAAGCATGGATCCCCTTCTGGAAATAGTAAAACATATTCTAAATTGTAATATAAATCAAAAAACCCTTATACTAAAACAAAATATCTATTACTTCATACAATTCATAAAAATCCCCCCTCCCCCACCCCTAAGAGTAGGGAAATTTTTATTCAAAAACTGCAAAAAATCATAATACAGCTCCAAGGGTCGCCCGCAAAGGTCGCGAGGTCAGGATCGCTCACAGCTCTCCCCCACAGCGTCCAGACTTCAAGATCCGAGGGTCACAAGAGCAGGACCTCACTCAGCCCTCCCCCACACACTCCAAGACCACGAGGTATGAAACCGGAGGTGCTCCACCGCGTCTGTTGGAACTGGGCAGCTCTTGCTGCCTTTTTCAAATCGAGCATCAGCTACCATCTTGTGTGTGCTCTCTCATTTTGTGTCGCCAGAGGTCTGCAGATAGTCTCTGCACATCCATAGCCTAATGCTAACCTCTGTGCTTCAGGCTTCAAGTAGCTGAGCATCTTAAAAGCGACCAGGCTATTTAAAAGTACTTTATGCCTCTTAAGAGTGCAGGCAGTCCTGCTACACTAGGCTGCTGTTAAGCTGGGCTCCCTGGGACACGCGGACTTTACCATCGCTTCTGCATGTAATAGTTGTCTACAAATCCCAGCCTGCATTGATACCCGATAGTCTCATTTTATTTTACTGCTATTTACCCAGTAACAGTTTGATTTAATTTACAAATTTTTATCAACAAAATTAGATCCTACAGATTGTGAAGTCAGTTTCTGCTCCGGTTTTATTGCATAGTTATGAATTAGCTATCTGACTGTTCCACTTGCTACTGTGCATTAGCTTTTTAGCTTAAACTTTTAACTACATGTACTGTTTGTAGGGTCTGAGTTTCAAGCTTCTCAGACGGAGCAATGTATCAGGCTTAAGCAGCTTGGTCATATCATCTCGGCTGCACGTCAGTGTTATTGTGACTCTTAATTCCCACCCCCCCCCCGTACCTGATTTAAAAGCAGCTCCTCTCTCCCTTGCTTCCACAGCTCCAAGGGTCGCCCGCGAGGGTCACGAGGGCAGGATCGCCACAGCCCTCCCCACAGCGTCCAAACTTCAAGATCCGAGGGCAGGACCTCACTCAGCCCTCTCCCACAGACTCCACAACCACAAGGTACGAATCCGGAGGTGCTCCACCGTGTCTGTTGGAACTGGGCAGCTCTTAGCACCTTTTTCAAATCGAGCACCAGCTACCATCTTGTGTGTGCTGTTCTCCACAGTTGCTACACGACTGCTCCCCGCCCGCCCCCAATACCCTCCCACCCTTAGCTGGTGTTACTTTTATAGTGTATTCTGCACGCGAGATCCGAATTTTGTTCATCTCCCTTGTTTCCCACCTGCACATTATATTACTAAGCCACTAGAGGGCGCCTGACATCATTGCTAACCTTCACATCTTCAGTACCTCACTATTCTAGCTGATGCCCATTTTTCCAGCACTCCGCACTGTTACTCCTCCCTAATCCTTACTCCTACCATTCCATAATATTCTACAGACACCTGGCACTTTATCTCAAGCCACTGCTAGCATTCAAAGGGCCGGATCCTGGTCCATACGCTCCCCCTACTTTTGCGTTGCTGCTGCCACGTTAGCACATCTTAGAACCTTACCTGGACTCACGCCCCCTCTCCAGCCTAACTGAAAGAAGCCCACGGGCTGTTGCTCTGTTCTCTCAAGTCAGTCTAGGCCTAGGGGGAATGGCTCTAAACCCTGGACCCCAGGCTTCTGTGCCCTGCTACAAGCCCCCGCTTTCCTGGATATCGGACAAGGGCATAAAAATTGTACACATGAATGTACCTCCTACCCAATCTAGTGGAGCTAACAGCCTAGGTGGCATTCTACAATCCTGATATCATGGGGATCACAGAAACCTGGCTGAAGCCACTAACCCCGGACTCTGCTTGCGCCCTCCCAGGCTACAACTTCATCAGGCACAACAGAGCAGGAAACAAACGTGGAGTTGGAGTGCTCCTCTACTATAAGCCGCACCTCAACACCACCATCCTTGAGCTTTCCCCTGAGGCTCCCCCTGTCTGTGAGTTCTTACACACCCTACTCCTGCTAGGTAACACTGAAAAGATTCACCTCGTCTGTGCCTACAACCCCCCGAAGGGAGGTGTCTCAGGGCTCACCACTCTTTTGGACTGTAGCAGGGCAAAGGCTAGCAGAAACGAGTTAGTTATCCTCGGTGACTTCAACTTAAACTGGTTAGGCACCACGCAATATGAACCCCTGCCTTCTGGGTTTGCCCTCAGCCAGCTCATTACAGATCCCACAAGGCTCTCTCCCCAAGGGGGCAAAGGATCCCTCACAGACTGGATAATGAGCAACAGGCCTGACAGAATACTATCCTCGGGCACCCTCCCGGATGCCATCTCAGATCATTCTCCCACATTCTGCACTTGGGGCATCACCCGTCACAAAATTCCTTGTAAAGTGATCCAGATGAGGGACTACTCCAAATTTAATATTGATGATTTCCACGCTGACCTTAGATGTGCTGACCGGTCCCAGGTCACTGCTACAAGTGACCCCTCAGCAGCATTTAACAACTTCCTCGATATCTTCACTCCCATGCAAAACAAACATGCTCCCCTCACAAAAAGGAGGGTGGGGGCACCGTCACCAAATGGCTACATGGGGGTCTATTCTCCCTCATGAAACAGAGGGACAAAAGCTGGGCTAAATATAAGACCTCCCTCACCAGTACTGACTTCTCCATATACAGGCAGTTGAGAAATACATGCAAAAAAGCCATCCGAGCTGCCAAGAGCGAGTTCTGCCAATCGGCCCTACTTTCCACAGCTAGGAACCCAAGGAGTTTCTGGCTAAACATCAAAAATGCAGTTGGAGGGTCCACCAGATCTCAGGTCCCAGACACGCTCATTGGCGGCATTAGCTGCAATAAACCTCAGACTATTGCCAATGCATTCAAATCCCTATTCTCTGACCTGCCCAATCTTCTTTCCCAGCCCATAGTCCCTAGGGCTCACAGCCCTCCCTCCTGTGGAAATTCCCTCCGACCTCCCTTCTATCTCAAGGCTGTCTCAGTCATGGAGACTCAAAAGCTCCTTGCTGGTCTCTCCCCTCATTCTGGGGTGGGGCATGACAGCCTTGAGCCTAAACTGCTCTGCCTGGGGGCATCTCTCCTAGCCCGGCCTGTCACCCACGTCTTCAACTCCTCCCTAACCTCGGGATCCATCCCTGACATATGGAATCCTGCTAAAGTTGTCCCAGTCTTCAAACCTGGTGACCCGAAAAACATCAAGAACTACCGGCTCATAGCAATCCTGTCTGCAATCAGTAAGCTACTTGAAAAGGCTGTTGCCTCACAGCTCACTCACTACCTGCAGAGCTATGACCGGTTATCCCCAGTCCAACATGGCTTTAGAAAAGGGCACATCACTTCCACTGCCCTAGCTGTGGTCACCTCTGAAATCCGGTCTGCAACTGATCATGGCAAACTATCCGGAGCCATATTCGTGGATCTCTTCAAAGCTTTCGATGGGTCGACCATTCACTCCTATGCTTCACCCTTTGATCCCTTGGCCTCTCTCCCCCCGCTCTCACCTGGTTCACGAACTATCTCACTGGCAGGCAGCAATACAGCAACTACCACAAGGCCCTCTCTGATCCCTCTCAGGTGGACTGTGGAGTCTCCCAGGGGTCTGTCCTTGGGCCCTTCTATTCTCCATCTTCATAAATGAGCTTTCCTCAGCCCTAGTCCATGGGCTTCCCACCCTATACGCGGACGACCTTGTCCTCCTGACCAGCTCCCATGACATCTCTGTTATTAACACCAAGCTAAACACCGATTTCAACCTCATCCAAACCTGGCTAAAGACTCGCAAGCTAACTATTAACCTTCAAAAGACCCAGGCCATGCTCTCTGGTACCCTGACCAAGATAAAAGCCTCCCTTCCCCTCCCCTCTAACAATCTCTGGAGATGATAGATCCCTCTTGCATGTTGCGGAAGCTTTCAAGTACCTGGGGGTAACCCTTGACCCTCAACTGGATCGGTCTCTACATATTCTCAACGTATGCAAGGCCACAAAGAGCAAGATGGGCCATGCCTACAGGGCCATAATCTGTCTCTCTGCTGCCGCTTGACTCACCCTAGCAAGGGGGGGGGGGGTCCTACTACCCTCGCTCTGCTATGGCCTTGTCTCCTTCGCCCATGCTCTTAAAACCAGCCTTTTAAAATGGGACACAACATATAACAATATTTGTCACTTTGCGCTCTTGGCTCTCACCTCACTCATTGTTGTGAGCTTTACTCTCGACTGGAGTGGCTTCCCCCGGAAAAGTACCGTACCTTTGTCCTAGGTAATTTTATCAATAACATTGTCAGGTCTTCAACCCCCCCCCCCCGCCTCATCCCTCAAGCCAGCAAACCCCCTCTGTAACCTTAGATCCAGTGTCTCTCAGGCCCTCCTGGTCCCGCAAACCCGCACTCAATTCGGTGACCGGGCCTTCGCCGCTTATGCGCCTAGACTGTGGAACTCCCTTCCTGCTAACACTCGCTCCTCCCCCTCCCCTCAGTGCTTCAAAGCCCCCCCCTCTGGGGCCTGCTAAAATCTGCCTCCTCCTGTCCTTACTCCCCTCTTCGACCCCCCTAGACTAACTGGGGTAGTTGCGACTCGCAATATAAAAACCCTGCTCAACTACTGTGACGACAAGTATCCTGACACTGAATGCACTTTGCCCACTGGAGAGCTCTTTGCTGTCTGATGTATACTAAGCTTTGAGAACTATCTCTACCCTACTGGTCATGTATAAGTGCTCCCACCTGCGACTTTGGACAACCCTAGATGCAAAACACTGTTTCTCTATGCCTGATCTCATATGTTCTTCTATTCTGCCTGTATGTTTACGCCGGATGTTTTACCCAGATGTTACTGTATTGTACCTTGATTTTGCTTGTATGTTCCTACTATGTACACTGCCTGTATGTTCCCCCAGTGTACCTTGTAATCTCCTGGGTTGCACCTGAAAATAGGCACTTGGCTGTCTAGTGTGCTTACCTGGTAAGCAAAAGCAAATAAATAAATAATTCAAACCATAAACCGTGAAACAAATAAGCAGACATGCATACATCCCCTTCTAGAAATATTAAATCATATTCTGGATATTAACATAAAACAGAAGCCCTGTAACAAAGGAATTATGTATTAATTCATATGGGTCATATAATCCCCCCATCCCAAACAAATACCCTTACGCAAATAATGTCATACTGCTTAAAGTACCATTACCCTATAAGAGGGTTTATGTCAGCCATTTAAAAGCATCCCATCTGGTGTGCCACTGATACCTATCCATCTGTGTGGATTCAAACACTTTAATAGCCTGTAGGTCTTGTTAAATACTCTGAACCAATTCCATCTGTGTAATGTGTTGCTGCTGTAGCAATAATCTGCAACAAATCTGCCAAATCCAATAAAGAAAACAAGCCATTGTAACTCTCAGTGAACTTGGGTCAAACTCCCACCATCCCACATGGAACAAACCCTTAAATAAGATAGCCGGTGACATATATAACCAGATATCAGAACCCCAAGTAACAGAAAGCAATTTCCAAAATTCAACAATATAGGGACATAAAAAATAAAGATGTTCCATGGTTTCAGCCTCGAATAAACAGTGGTCCATTGGATAGTAATGTTCCGTCAACTCTTTATGCCGTTGATTCCCCTTTACGTTAATATGGTCATGGACCCCCAACCAAACCACATCCCACATTTTCCGTGGTATCCTGGGGTCACCCAAAAAGTCCCCTATAGCTCTCTGTCCCACTACTGAATAGTATAAGAATGGTTGTTCTACATAAAAATGACCCATTACCAATTTATACAAAAGCTTTCGAGGAGTAGACAGGAACACCGACTGAGTTATGTTCCATTTTTTCAAATAATCGAAACAATCCATCCACAGAGGGTTCAACTTAACCTTCCCCTTGTTTTTATGGCGAAAAGCCATTTGACCCCACTCTATCATGACCTCCTCCAAAAAGGGCTACTGCCAACTCACCCACAAGGCTGTACTATGACGCAACATGGGTGACAAATTTGCCGAAAATAAAATAGTCCAATAAAAAAAACATGGGGTTTACCATACCTACACCCCCTTCCTTCCTATCCAAATATGTTATGCCCCTGTTAATGGGGTTCAGATGACTTCCCCACACACAGGGGAAAAAAAAAACAATAATATAACCGAGTTTCTAGAGATTTTGGAACCGGAAACACATAGCTCACAAAAAGAAAAAGAGGAAATCAGAAAGGTTTTAATCAGATATACCCTCTTCATCGTGCACATATGCCACCTATTCCATCTTGACACCAATTGTTGTCCTTTTACCAATATGATATGCCCAATTACACTGAGGCATATCTCCCTGTCCAAAAAATATACCCAATAATTTACAAGGTTTGAGGGCCACCCTAACCCCTCCCACTGTCTCCGGAATCTCAGAGGATATGCTTATGGGAATAAATTTACTCTTATTTGTATTGACCCCCCCCCCCCGAAAGAACAGATAAGTAAGTAACTAAATAAATCATAAGCCCACTTCCCGGAGTCTGCATCGGCCACTGTCAATATGAAGTCATCTGCATAGGCAATATAGGAAACAGGAGATTCCAAGGCATAAATTAGTGTCGGATACTTGATTAGCGGCCTTTGCTAATCAAAATGAAAAATAATTAGCAACTGGTCGAAGTTGATTAGCAGTGGGGGGTCCAGAATGTGGGGGAGATGGCTAAAAATAATTAAAAAATAGTGCCATTCGCGCATTCCAAGCCCTGCGGCCCTGGAGAAATTTGACTAGCACCTACCGCGAGTCAAAAACGAAATTGATTCACAGTTGCCGGTTTTTGGTTCGCAACTAAGATGCGAACCTGCTTATTTTATGCCTTGGATTCCAAGGAATATTGCACACCACAAATATTAGGAAAGGAAAAAAATATCCTGACCAATGGTTGAGTGTTAAAACATAGAACAATTTATTTATTTAGTTTTTGTTAACCGGGTAGGTGCACTAGCCACAAAATGACTATTTTCAGGCACGACCCGGGAGAGTACAACAAAAGGAGAATAGTTGAACAACAGCAACATGGGTACAATAATACAAATAGAGGAACAGTACAGCAATGCTACAAAAATACAATGGGTAGAAACAACAAAAAATAATGGCAAGCATTATACAGATAATGGCAGTAAGATATATAATAAGTGCAGAAACTATGGACCCGACCTGTGGAGTGAAAGGGTTAATAAGATAGTAAGGTTATATAGAGAGAAATGTGAGGAATGTTCAAACATAACAAGAAAGATTGACAGAAGGAAGGTCAGGGGTGGTAATTGGCAAAACAACAGTGGATGGTCAGCAACAAGGTTCGAGAAGGAAGAGAGCTAGTAGTCAAGAAGTTATTTACAAAGAGAAGGAAAAATATGGGGAGGGGAAGAGGAGACAGTCTTGGAGCTGGTTTAGAGCAGGGGTGACATTACTGGTAAGTCTCAGGAGCTTCAGGTTGGGTCAAAGCATGTACAAGCATCAGCTAAGGATAGATAATGACGATATTCACTTTTAAATCCAAAGTGAGACTGAGACAGCCGGAGTTTGAGTGGAAGAGCATTCCATAGCCTGGGAGCAGAGAATTGGAAGGCCCCTGTGCCTTTAGTCATCCGACATCTCAGAACATAGAGCAAGGATTTGTCAGCTGATCGCAGGCCACGGGAGGATGGTTGAGGGACCAGCAACGCCGCCAGCTAGGATGTTTTTTTTTCCTGGATAATCGAGTCCATTAGTGATCCAAGGTAGTATTGTCTACTGGCAGAGGGTGAGAGCCAATTCAGATCCTTACAAAGAAGGCAGTGATGTCTGAGTCGAAGCGACGAAGAGGCAAATCGGCATATATTGTTATAAGTTACGTCCCATTTTAGTAGGGAGGTTTTATGGGCAGAGGTAAGAATAGAGGCACCATAAGTAAGGGTTGGGAGCAGAATACCTCGGGCAATTGCTAATTTGGCCGAGGGTATAAGCATGTAGCTCGTTTCGTAAGCTACTACTAGTTTCGAGTTTACAACTTTGCATGAGGACTGAATGTGAAGATTAAAATCCAGGGACTGGTCCAGGAGGATCCCAAGGTACTTGAAGGAAGAAACATTTATAAGTGGAAATCCTCCTGGGTGAAGAACCTCCAGCAAACTAGAACAGGTCTTAATCTTTGGTGCAGAACCTAGGAGCATGGCTTTCGTTTTCTTTTCATTTAGTACAAGCTTACGGTCTAGTAGCCAGTCTAAGACCTCATTGAAGTCTGAAGTAAGTGATGTGTTTATGCAGGCAATACTAGAAGAACTAGTGTAGATGATCAGGTCATCAGCGTAGAGAATAGCTGAGCAGGATTCCAGGACCTCAGTTGCACTGTTGATAAAATTGAGAACAGAAGGGCCCAAGGATAGAGCCCTGGGAACCCCAAGGTTGATAGTAGACGTGTTGGACAGGGAGAGTTAAATTTGACAGCTTGCGACCTGTTTGACAGGTAACTACAGAACCAGTCCACAACAGGGGTAGAGAAATGGAATTTATGAAGAGTGGAGAGAAGCAGGGGATGGTCTACAAGGTCGAAAGCCTTAGTGAGGTCAATGAAGATGGCACCTGTGAGTTTTCCAGAGTCCATGTTGGACAGAATATCAGTAGTTAGTTGAAGAAGAACCGTGGTGGTGCTTTGACCTTTTCTGAAACCATTCTGAGTGTCTGAGAGGAGATTGTAGCGTGTAAGGTAGTCAATAGTCTGTGATGCAACTATTTTCTCTAGGATCTTGTTAAGGACAGAGAAAATTGCTATAGGTCTGTAATTGGCCATGTCCTTTGGGTCACCTTTTAAAGACAGGAGTTACCTTGCAGATTTCTATAGGTCTGGCACAGTGCTATGGATAAGGGATAAAGTGTAGATTCTGGCAATCGAGAGGTATGAGTGGAGCAGCCAGCTTAAGAAGACGAGGTTCCAGTGAGTCAGAACCAGAGCTGGTATCTGCAGATATGGATCTCAGTAATTTCTAGAACTTCAGCTCTTGATATAGCCTTGAAATAGAATGGTGGCGCTGGAGGAGCATCATACACGATAGGGCAGTATGGTTGTCTGATGGTAGTGTGGTAGGTGGATTGGAGCGATCCACTAGGTTGTAAAGCTCAAGGTATAGTATGAAAGATCAGAGAAAAGATTGTTAAAACTGTTTGAGATGGTCCCAGGGCATTACAATGTGCCCCATTTATGATCATTTCATCAGGAGTGACCGACTGCGAGGTACCAAGAAATGTTTTGACATGGGCCCAGAATTTCCTCGGGTCGCAGGCTGAGTTTTGTAGAAGGTCCTTGCAGTATTTGCTTTTAGCAACTTTAACTTGTCTCTTACATCTGTTCCTTAGTTCATGATAGACAATAAGATCTGACTGTAGGCCAGTTTGTTTGTAGTGAATCCAAAGCTTGTCCCTCTGGTGCAGATTAGCAAGGAGGTTTTTATGCAGCCACCTCGTATGTTTTCCTCTGACCCTCCTAGTAGTCTTGGGGGCATGTTTATATTGAATGGTAAGAAATTCATTTATGAATATCTGTAGAGCAACCTCTACATCCTTTGTTTGATAGATAACTGCCCAGTCGATATTGGAGACATCATAGAGAAATGCATCCTGGTCAATATGAGCTAGATTTGTAAACGTGATTAGTCTTGATGGAGGAGATGGAGGAGCAACCGTAGACAGGATACAAAAAGTGGATGAGTGGTCTGTTAGTGCATCTGCAAGGATTCCTGCTTTTGACAAATGTTCCATACGGTTAACCATCACCCAGTCTAGGAGTGTACCCGTTTGATGGGATGACGTGGCTCTAGTTGCTTCAGAGATCAATTGGTGAAAATTATAACTAAGCGTGAATCGGGGGCACCCCTGATGAACCCATTTCGTGATTTTATAAGGACATCCTACCCATCTGTTCTCATAAGGGTGCACAAATGCATCCTGGTAACAAAGCTGGATCCAGGCAATACACAAGTCAGGAAACCCATACATATATAAACATTCCCATAAGAAAGCATGAAGTACATTATGAAAAGCTTTGGACTGATCTATATTGATCATAAACCTGTGAGCGTGTCCCAGGGGCCCTTGTTCCATGATGGCCCTAAGTAAGAACAGGGCATCCGTAATACTCTGGCCTGGCACCACACAAAACTGTGAGGGATGAATTAAGGAATTTAAAACTTTTGACAGTCGAATACTCAAGATTTTAGCAAAGATTTTAAAATCAACATTTAGCAAAGTAATCTGCCACCAATTATGCAAGCCCATCTTGTTCACCTTTTTATATAAAAAAAATAAGCAAACCGTCAAACATCTACTTATTCAATCTTGTTTCCGTAAGGAAGGCCTGAAAAATGGTAAGTAATTCCTTGGAATCAATTGCATTAAAAGAACATAAAATTTGTTTGAGAGTCCATCAGACCCAGGAGCTGTCTCTTTCTTAAAGGATCGAAGAACATTTGTAAGTTCTGGCAAGGTTAAAGGAGCATGAAGTTTAGCTGACTGGTCTGACGTTAATTTCGGAAGTTCAGCAACACTTAAGATATGCTGAAAGTGAGTAGGACTAGAGACTACATGGTCCTGTTGTGCCACAATCTGTCTTTCAATTTCTGCCATAATGCCTTTATTATCCATAAGTTAATTCCCTCCCTCATTTCGAAGTCCACCCATTTGTTGCCTATGTACCCTCGCATAATAGTCATCTAAAGGAGTAGTCTGTCCTTTAGATCCCTGAGTTCCAAAGCGTTATTCTGTCTCCAAGGACTTCTGCCTATTATATTGGAACTGGAAAATTTTCTTTTTAACAGCAGCACTACGGGCAGTATTATCAACCCCATACTCCACCTGCTCAGACAACAGGGAATGAAAAGTGCACCGTAACTGCAAATATTTCCCTTCTCGAGTAACACTGGTCTGAATGGCCACAATCTGTAAATAAAAAAACAATTAACCTTTCAGTATCGGCCCACCAGTCGAGAGGGGAAGTATATAGAAAATCAACTGTACTCCTGTCCTTTAATTACATTAATAAGTCTTGCTGTACACTAGGATCATCCAACAGGCTCGTATTTATGAGCCAGATCCCTCTACCCCCAACTCTAGAGGCAGCCGTTGAGACATGAATACTGATAAGAGAATGGTCAGATGTTTCCACAGGAGTCACTACCGAAAAGGAAACAGGAGTTGTTTTAGAAACTAGTCAAAAATCAATATGGGATGATAGGTTCCCCTTAAAAAAATGTATGTTCGGGCCTGGGGGACAAAACGAGCCTGTGCATACTTCAAACCATTATGTTGAAGTGGTTTCTGCAGAAAAGTGGTATCATTATATGTCTTTACATGCTCTGGTGTCCAGATCTAAGACACTAATGTTAAAGTCCCCACCAAACAAAACCTGTTTAGTGGTGCATAAAAAACGGCTGCACCAACCCCAACAATTCCACCCTGAGCGCCCTTGTCTCGGGCATAGATATTAATAATCCTAAAAGCAAGCCCCTCAAAACCAATATCCAAAAGCAAGGCTCTCCCAAGGGATAGATCCACTACTTTATGTACTGTAATCCCAGGGCTAGTGGCACAGATTTTGAGACCACTACAAAGATCCTCTCTGACTGACCAATAAGAATCCCCCAGATATCAAGCAATTTTACCCTTTTCAATATCACCAATAGTCCGCAACCTGGTATCCTGTAACAAAAAAACTATCATATTGCAGATGCTGTAAAACAGAAAAAGTAGTATCTCTCTTAATGTCTGACATGATGTTGTTCACATTTAAGCTCGCAAGCCGAAAGGGTACCCCAATATGAGTTTTAAGTAAGTCCTTGTTTCTTCAGACTTGCTCTGGTAACCCTGGCTGTCTTTCCCACAGGCTGTTATAAAACAGATGACCGTGTACTATCTTTTGGTAGGTCATTTAAAGAAGAGTGTGAGGAGGTATCTGAGTCTGCATCATCCATCTGATCACTCCAACTCTGTAGCACCTCAAGGTGTTCTGGACTGGGACCTCACTGGCAGCAGAAAGAGTGTGTTTTTTCCTTCGACAGCCTTTTGGGCCTTTGGTCACCACCCGATATTCCTCCGAAGGCATAGCTGAGGTGCCCAAGTCATGGGAGGGAGGAGGTGGTGGTGGTGGGGGCATAACACTGTCCTGTACAGGAGCATTGACCAGAGTAACTATTTCCACAGTGGATTCCACCGGGACATTCAGTTTGGGTGAGGATCTATTGGGTTCTGTCGTGTCATGGGTCAGCCCTCTGTGGACGAGAAGGGGAGGTCTCTCTGTGTGAAACAATCTTTTGGCTTTATGCAAATAAAATTCCTGTTCCAAGGAATCCTCCGAATTACGGGCAGCCCATGGACAGGAACCGAATGAATGTTCATCATCCCCACAAAGGCTGCAGATGGGCAGGACAGTGCACAGGTTAGCCAGGTGTCCCAGTTCCCAACACTGAAAGCATCTAACCTGCGTACAATCAGAGTTAAGGTGCGAAAGTGACCCACATTTATAACAGCTCTTTGGCTGGCCTGTGTAAAATAAAATGCCTGGATCTCTGCCCGAAACAAAGGACATCGGAAGATGTCTAATACTCCCATCAGTGTGTTGAAGCTGTATCCTGAAAGTCCAACCCCCAGACCAGAACCCATTATCGTCTGTTATACCATGGACATAAGTGAACAGCCAATGAAATCATCAGACTGGCAGTTCACCACTGGTGTAAATCCTCTGATAACCAACGGCTGTTGATGAAACTGTCCATTGAATCATCTGCAGCATAGGAATAAATACAATAAAAAAAAAAATCAACCCTTTAATATTTGTATTTTATTATAGTAAAAAAATAAACCTTGGTATAATCACAATAAGCCACACAGAGGATGTGGGTTATCGGGGAGATAATACCACGGCTGGCGAGGTTACCCATTTGGTGCACCTCATGGGCAAACCACTCCAGCCGTGGTAAATCCTCTGATAACCCACACACACTTGTGGCTTACTGCTTAATTATGGGGTTTGGATTACTCTGTATATCTGCATGTTTTTCCAGCTACAAATAATGTCATTCACTCTCACCCCCTCATTGCGAAACAAGATTGTAACAGTTTTGACTGAGGGCTTTGATAACGGGATGGCATAAAAACCCACCCTCTCAGGAGAGTCCTTAACTGTATAATAAAGTATCCAAAATTTATCCAGAGATGCAGCAGAACAAAAACTCGCATCATAATTACTGTCCCCAGGTGTGTGGATGAAAGCATATACCTCTACAGAGGTAAAATGCATCGAGTCAATCAATAAAGACTTGCCCACAAACAATCTATCCAGGATTTTACTTATACCCCCTTTAAAACGAATGTGAACTGCAAATCTTCTTTTAGCGGATTCAGTAGGTTTACGGAAAAGACTTGCATAGCTTGGTGTCCGTTTACAACTGTCAGCAGTACAGTCATCCCAGGAAGTAACCCACTCAGAAGGTCATTTGCCATCCTCCCCATTCTGCCCCACAGTAGCATCAGAAACCGAGAAATATTCTGTACCTTGTCTGGCTGCTACTCTTCAAGGGCAACCTGAGTCGTTTCAGGAGCCACAAGTGGACAGGCAGAGGGAGAAGCCTCCATTTCAGACCGCGGCCGCACCCTGTCAATACCATCAGTGTCTGGTGCAGATACTGTGTTCTGGACCCCTTCCGTCACAAGAAGAGTACCCACTGCTGCATCATGTATAGCTTCATCTGGTATGCGTTCCGGTGATATGATCGCACCTCTATTGTGAACAATTGTGCTCCTTCTCCAGTTCGGCGACCCTGGGATAGGAATCGCAGGGTCAGGAATACAACGGCCCACCTGAAAGATCCAACCAGCCTGCTTCAGTGTATTGCCTGGAGCCCAGTCATCCGTGGATGGGATATTGTCTGAGGGAATCTCTGAGGACAGAATCACATCCATTGGTGCCTCTCCCGCATCTGGAACCCCAATGCCAGGGGCCAGAACCTCCGTCGTCTGGATAACAATTCTTCTCCCAGCCACTGCCTGTGGACTCGTAGCCAAACGTTTACGTTTTTTGTCCTCCTCCAGTTTCTTCTTGAGAGTATAAAACTCCTGTTCAGCGTCAGCCAGCATAATTAAAAGTTGTTTTTTTCTTTTCATCTAAATTTATTTGCAAACGGAGTTCATCTGCAGCAAAGGTATTCATAACATCAGTATCATCCAAAATCGTAGAAGTGTCCTCAACAGGTAGATCCCCGTTGGCTTAAGTTCTTCAGCCGAAACCATCTCGTCTTCGATGTCTAAATCCTCCGGTTGCTCACACGAGTATACTTGTTCTCCATGCTGAATACCAGGAACACCTCTTGCCACCTCCAAGGTTCGTCCAGGACTGGAGACCTCCATGCTCCTTCAACAGAGAGACACTGCCCCCTGCAAAAGAGTAGGGAAATTTCCCTGTGTCCTGGCCAATTTTCCCCCATTCACCAAACTAGCACCAACAGCTTAATCTGGTTCTGTATGTCAGTCAACATCAGTATCTTCCCCCTCTCCCTTGGGATGAGGCTGAAAATAGGCAGAACTGCCTAGTCCTCCTCTCCCGGTCAACAAAAACTAACTAACTATTGAAGGTGCTGGCAAGGAGAGAGGCAGGACTTTGCCAGACTGATAATGATCCCTAAAGTCTGAAAAAGACGAAACGTGTATTCCAGGGTCCGAACCAGGCGGTCCCTGGAGGGGGCTGCTAGCAGCAAATCATCCAGTTAGGAGACCACATAGAAGCCCTGCCTCCTCAAAGCAGCCACCACTATGGAGGCAGTCCAGCGGAGGGCAACTAAAATGGTGCAGGGTCTGCAAGAGAAGCCATACGAGGAGAGACTAAAGGAGCTTAATATGTATACCCTTGAGGAAAGGGGGAGGGCATGATAGAAACTTTTAAGTACCTCAGTAGAATCAGTAAAGTCCAAGAGGGTAGCATCTTTCAGAAAAAGAGATGTGCAAGAACAAGGGGACACAATTTAAAGATAGAGGGGGATGGCTCAGGGGCAATGTGAGGAAGTATTTTTTCACAGAGAGGCTGGGTGTTGGACGCATGGATCCGCCATCCTGAGGAGGTTGTGGGGTCTAAAACTGTAACAGAATTCAAGAATGCATGGGACAGACATAAGGCAATTCTTGTGGGGGGGGGTAGGAAGAAAAAATTACTCACCTTCATAATTGTGTTTCTTCTAATGGAGTCTTGCAGTATTCTGACATTATGCAGTTAGCCCCAGCACTTGAACTGCTCCGGAGAGGAAAGAGTTAACTCTATGTCAGAGCATAGAACGCTGGACTCGAGCTCAGTTCAGACCTCTGTCTGCTGCACTTCAAATTGTAACCGTCAGATTCTTACAAGCTAATACTAACTAACTACACCTGCTAGGGAGAAATTGTAAGTTAACTAGCCAAAAGGCAACCAAATGTTTTGGGTCCCAAAAGACTCAAGTCGAGAACCCCACAACAAAAACAAGGTAGTGAACAAACATAACTATAAAAAACAACATAAACATAACCCACTCCCCCTTCCTACACAGGGGAGAGTGTTAAGTGCACTCCTGAGGTGCAGCACTGCACCTGCCAGCCCACTTCCCAATACCAGGTTTTGAAAGGAGAGGCAGGGAGAGAGGTCAGAATACAGCAAGACTACATTAGAAGAAACACAATTACTAAGGTGATTAATTTTTTCTTCAAACAACAAAGTCTTGCTGTATTCTGACATTATGCAGATTACCAAGCAGCACCTCCATGGAGGAGGGACCAAACCTATTTTGGGAATAAGCTCTGCAGTACTGCTGTAACAAACCTAGCATCACTCCCAGCCTGGATATCCAGAGAGTAATGCTTGGTGAATGTATGGACCGTTTTCCACGTGGCTGCCTTGCATATTTCTAGTAATGATACATCTCTGGCAGCAGCCAGAGAAGCAGCTCTACCTCTAGTCGAATGAGTCCTCAGGCCTGAAGAAAAAATTACTCACCTTAGTAATGTTGTTTCTTCTAATGGAGTCTTGCTATATTATGACATATGCAGTATAACCCCAGGTTAGAACTGCTCCGGAGGTGAAAGAGTTAACTTTCCATGCAGGGCATGGAATCTTGAGCGCGAGCTCGGTTGAATACTGTCTGTTGAAGCTCAAACTTAAACTGTCAGATCTTTACGAGCAAAAACTCACTAAGGTTCTGTGTGGAAGCCGTAAACCTACACTAGCCACTGGCTACTAACTACAAAAACACCTTTTTGTTCTTGGTCCCAAAACAACGACTCAAGTCGGGGGATTCAAGAAAGAAAAATTAACATAACACCTAAGCACCCTAGAAGGGTGAAAATAAAGTGGGCATCAAAGAAGTGCCAACATTGCACTGCCCACCCACATCCTAAAAACAGAGGTTCTGAGAGGGGCAGGCTGGGGGAGAGGTCATAATATAGCAAGACTCCATTAGAAGAAACAACATTACTAAGGTGAGTAATTTTTTCTTCAAACAACGAAGTCTTGCCATATTATGACATATGCAGACTGCACAGCAGTACCTCCATGGAGGAGGGACAGAACCTACTTGGGAAATAGGCTCTGAAGCACAGCTGTGCTGAATCGAGCATCACTCCCTAACCTGGATATCCAAGGAGTAATGCTTAGTAAAGTGTGAACTGTTTTCCAGGTAGCTGCTTGACATATCTCTAGGATAGAATGTCCCTGGCAGCAGCCAGAGACGCAGCTGTACCTCTGGTAGAGTGAGCCCTCAGGCCTGAGGGAGGAACCTACCCAGCGTAACAGAATTGGATACAAGAGACAATCCACCTAGCAATGGATCTTCTAGTGGCAGGTTTCTTTACCAACCTCACCATAAGTGAGGAACAATTGAGGATTCAACCTGTGACCCTTGGTCGTTCTATATAGTAACTAAGGGCTCTTTTGACATTTAAACTGTGCAATCTCCTCTCACCAGAGGAGGAATGGTCAGTGAAGTACACAGGAAGAGACATGGATTGATTAAGGTGAAAGTCTGAAACCACCTTAGGCAAAAACTTCCTGTTAGTCCTGAGGACCACCTTATCTCTATGAAAGGAGATAAAATCAGGCTCCACTGACAAGGCTTGTAGCTCACTTATGCGCCTGGCAGAGGTGATGGCTACCAGAAACACAGTTTTCCAAGTCAAGTACTTAAGCTCTGCTGAAGACAATGGCTCAAAAGGGGTTGCATAAGCTGAAGCGATACAAATATTAAGATCCCAAGCAGGGGCAGGGTCCTGAACGGGGGTTGGTGTGAAACAACCCTTTAAAAACTTGGAGAGCAGGGTGAGCTGATAAAGAAGAGGGCTTACCTGCTGACAAGAAGACAGACACAGCTGCCAAGTGCACTTTTAGGGTAGCTGGTCTCAGCCCCAAGGAATTCAAATGCACCAAATAATCCAGGATCGTGGGCACACCAGCAGATTCTGGGGAAATATGTTTACCAGCACACCATATGGAAAATCTCTTCCATTTTGAATTATAGGTAGCCCTGGTGGAGGGCTTCCTAGAGGCCTTCAAGATATCCAATACACCTTGAGAAAAGGTGTAGGTCAGCAACTCCAACTCTTCAAGAGCCAAGCCTTGAGATTGAGAGATTTGAGGTTCGATACCAAACTCTCCCTGGGCACAGGTTAACAGGTTGTGATTCCTGGGAAGACATAGGGGAGGGTGGACTGCTAAGGACATGAGGAGTGGGTACCAGGGCTGTCTGGCCCAATCTGGAGCAATCAGGATCATCTTGCAGGATTGAGATCTGATTCTGACTAGCACTTTGAAAAGAAGGGGAAAGGGGAAAAGCATAGAGAAACTTCCCTTTCCAACTGAGGAGGAAGGCATCCAGAGGGACTGAGCCCAACACTGGGGGCCTGCAGCAAAAATTGGGAAGTTGGTGACTGTCTGGGGCTGCAAAGAGATCTATTTGCGGGGTGCCCCATCTGGCAAATATTACCTCCAGTACTAGGGGATCCAGTGCCCATTCGTGATGGCCCTGGGAAATCCTGCTGAGAGCATCCGTTAGGACATTGTCCTTGCCTGGGAGGTGAACTGCCGCAAGGGAGGCTGCTCAGAGAATAAGCCAGAGACCACAACTTCATTGCTTCGCGCACAAGGTCAGAGACCGAGTGCCCCTTGCTTGTTGATGTACCACATTGTAGTGGTATTGTTCTGACCTGAACCACCTTGTTCTGGACAGATGTGGAAAAACCTGGAGTGCTAGAAAAACTGCTCTGAGTTCCAGCAAATTGATGTGGAGCAGAGATTCCTGAGGGGACCACAGCCCCTGGGTGGAAAGGTCGCCCATGTGAGCTTCCCACCCCAAGAGGGATGCATCTGTAGTAAGGGTCAAGAAATGAGACTGGGGAGTGAAGGGAACCCCCTGTCTCAGATTGTTCCGATCCTGCCACCACTGAAGGGCCTGGATCAGGGTTCGAGTCACTGTAATCAATTTGGTTAGGGGATCTGTCCTTTGAGACCAAAAGGCTCTCAAATGGAACTGAATGTCCCTCATCTGAAATCTCGCTCCCTGCACCACTGCTGTAGAAGCAGCCATGTGCCACAGGAGCTATAGAAAATGCCTTGCTGGTCGAGAGACCTGCAGGGTGAAAGAGGAGGCCAGAGACACCAGGGTCCTTGCTCTGTCCAGAGGAAGGAAGGCTCTGGCTTCTTTTGTGTTCAGTTCTGCGCCTATAAAGGTGAGAAGCTGGACAGGCTCCAGAACTGACTTTGGAAGATTGAGAAGGAAACCTAGAGATGTAAGCAGCTGCTGGGTTACTTGTAAATGTAGTTTGACCTGTTCTGGAGACTGGCCTACAATGAGCCAGTCATCCAGATAAGGAAAGATGGCAATCTTTTGCCTTCTTAAATGAGCAACTGCTACTGCCAGGCATTTTGTGAACACCCTTGGGGCCAAAGGGCATTGCTCTGAACTGGTAATGGCCTGAGGGCAGTTCGAATCTGAGGTACTTTCGATGGGAGCTTCTGATGAGAACATGGAAGTAGGCATCCTTGAGGTCCAGGGAGGCTAGCCAGTCCCCTGGCCTTAGAGAGGGTAAAATAATCCCCAGGGTCACCATTCTGAACTTTGGTTTTAAAAGGTGCTTGTTTAGATACCTGAGATCCAGGATGGGCCACCATTCTCCTGTCTTTTTTGGGGTAAGGAAATACCTGGAGTACAACCCTTTGCCCTGGTGTATGGGTAGAACCCTTTCCATGGCTCTGAGAGCCAGGAGGGAAGAAACTTCTGCTTCCAGGCAAGTGCCTCTGATGGGTTTGCAGGTGGAAAGACCTGGCTCTCATCTTCGGAAATTTTTTGAAGCTGAGAACCAGTCCCTGGCTTACTACTTCCAGGACCCACTTGTCTGATGTTAAAGACTTCCAGTCCTGGACAAAGTAAGCCAGCCTGCCCCTACTGGTAGTTGAGAATCGGCCCTGGCTACCCCATCAGGAGCCTGTTTTGCAGGGTTTGGGGTTGAGGGTAGAAGCAGGCTTACTAGAGTCCCTTCTGCCCCTTCCTCTAAAGAACCCCCTCTGGGCATAAGCAGAAGAGGAGGCCTGGGCTTGGTAAACGGCCTATGAAAAGGCCTGCCCCTGCCCCTGACATGCTGCCTTTGAGGAGTGACTTGCCTTTCTTTGGCCTGTGCACTCCTATAGGTGGTCCTATACTCATCCATTTTCTTCATATAATTCTCTGTCTGCTCCCCAAACAGAGAATTTCCCACAACAGGAAAATCCATAGCCTTAGACTGGGTATCCTGTGACAGGGCAGTACATCTGAGCCAGGCCATTCTGCGAAGAGACACAGATGTAGCCATGACTCTTGATGAAACATCATTAGAGTCTACAGCAGCACGAAATTGCACCTTGGATGCCTCAATACCATCCACAGCCACCTGCTCCAGCTCCCTGGCAAGCTGTTCAGGGGCCTGTTTTGCTAGGGCCAGGACAGTATCCCACCTGGATTTCTGGTACCTAGCTGCATAAGCCATATAATTTGCCTGTCTGAATCCCAAAGATGCTGCCATGTACTGCTTTTTTGCCATGGCATCCATCCTCCTGGAATCCTTTTCAGGAGGGTGAGAGGCTAGAGGAATATTAGCCTTGTCACAGGCTGCAGCCTGCACTACCCCCACATGGCTGCACTGCTGGATAGGAACTCCGATCAGAGCCTGATAAAGCATACCTTTTGTCCATCCTTTTATCCACAGGAGGATAGAATGAGGAGTTTTCAGAATTTTTACTGTCTGTTTCCTAAAAGATTTATGCAAGGGAATAGACAGTCTCTTAGACTCTGGAATATCCATCATTTCCACAAAATCAGGCTCTTCTTGATCATCAACAGCTTCCTCAACAGGAGTTGCAGAGTGTCAGCAACTTCTTTGTAAAACAAAAATGAGAAGGGGACTCAGATAGCCTGGGAGGGATACTCCTGAGGGTCTGTCTGAGAGATGTCCGTTCAATGGGCACATCCAGACTTTTCAAAATCACACTCACTCTCCTCGTCCTCTCTCCCCTTCCCGGTTCATAAAAATCCTCAAAATCATAATCTTGAACCAGGAACCGACCAACCAGGCGCTTCCTAATGGTGCCGGTTCGATGGAACTGGGGAAGAGACTGGACAATTTGAATAGCTTTGGCTATTTCTCAGCGGTTGGATAAAGAACTTTGGCCCCAAACTAGCTGACCTTCTAGCCCTTTTAGTTGGAACCGGTTCCCAGAGCTGGTTTCTTCGTTTGCCCGAGGAAGCACGCCTGGTCAGAGGGCATTTCCCTCAGGTTCGGTTGAACCGAACCGGGCTGGCCATCCGGGTCAGCGGACTTTTTGGCCTCCCTTTCCCTGAGCCTACCAACTCTTTTTTCCACGGTGGCAGCAGGAAAATTCTTACAAATCTGGCAGTCTGCACTGAGGTGGTCAAACCCCAGACAATAAACACAAGTGGTGTGTGGGTCAGCCTTAGCAAAGGCTTCCCCACAGAGGCCACTGTGCTGAAACCCAGTGGGTCCGGTTTTTCTTTTGGGTTTCTCAGACATAGTGCCAGCCTAACCAAAACTTGCCCGTTAATGGCAATCCACCAAGCAAGACGCCTTATCGGTTCCCAACCGTGTCACGGGTCATGGAAAAAAATGTAATAAAATCTGTTTTTTTTAGAACCGATAAGAACCGGGAACCGCACTCTAAAGGACTAGAAGGTAATTTTAAACCCATCTGATCGGTTCAAACCCAACCAAAAAGACGCTACAATTTCCACACAGAAGAAAATAAATAAGTCTATCTATTACTTACAATACCACAGACAGAGCTTGAACCGACGATTGTAGTTAAATTTCGAAAATAAACCGAGAATTACACTTTAAACCGACAAACGAACCGAGCAGCAGGAGGAATCTCCGGAGCGACTGTTCAGTGAGCCGGAGTAAAGAATCTGACAGTTTAAGTTTGAGCTTCAACAGACAGAGTGTTCAACCGAGCTCGCGCACAAGATTCCATGCCCTGCATGGAAAGTTAACTCTTTCACCTCCGGAGTAGTTCTAACCTGGGGTTATACTGCATATGTCATAATATAGCAAGACTTCATGTTGTTTGAAGGGGGTATTTTGCCTAGCTTTTCATAGCAGAATTGTATAAAAGAAACAATCCACCTGACAATAGTCCTCTTAGTAGCAGGTTTGCCCTTTCCCAATTCACCATAAGTGAGAAACAACTGAGGACAGTCAAACCTAAGTGCCTTAGCGTGCTCAATGTAGTAGCTAAGTGCCCTCTTAACATCCAAATTGCGCAATCTTCTCTCTCCTGAAAAAAAATGATCAGGGAGAAACATGGACTGGGTCAGATGAAAATCTGAAACCACTCTGGATAAGAACCTTATCTCTATGGAATGAGATAAAATCAGGCTCCACTGACAGAGCTTGTAATTCACTGATACGCCTGGCAGAGGTAATAGCTACCAGGAACACAGTTTTCCAAGTCAAGTACTTAAGTTCTGCTGAGGCCAAAGGCTCAAAAAGGGGGTTACATAAGCTGAGCAATAAAAACATTAAGATCCCAAGCAGGAGTAGGGTCCTTAAAGGGAAGGTTGGTATGGAGCAACCCTTTAAAGAATGTACAGAAAACAGGATGAGATGCCAGGGAGGAAGCCTTCCCCACTGACAGAAATGCAGACACAGCTGCCAAGTGTACTTTCAGAGTAGCTGGCCTGAGGCCTAAGCCAATAAGATGAACCATATAATCCAGAACTGTAGCCAAATCAGCAGTATCTGGAGACATCTGCCTATTGGAACACCAAATGCCAAATCTTTTCCATTTGGAATTATAAGTTTTTCTGGTGGCAGGTTTTCGAGAGGCTTTGAGAATACCCAGAAACCCCTGAGACAGATGGAGACTTGCATATTCTAACTCTTCAAGAGCCATGCCTTGAGGTTGAGAGACTGATGGTTGGGGTACCAAATCCTCATCTGAGAAGAGATTAACAGATTGTGATTCCTGGGAAGATATAGGGGAAGATGGACTGCTAGGGACAGCAATAGAGGTTATCGAGGCTGCCTGGCCCAGTCTGGTGCAATCAGGATCACTTTGCAAGACTGTGACCTTATCTTGACCAGAACCTTGAAAAATAGAGTAAAGGGGGGGAAAGGCATACAGAGATTTCCACTCCCAATCCAAAAGTAGAGCATCCAGGGGGACTGGGCCCAAGACTGGGGGTCTGCAACAGAAGAGAGGAAGTTGGTGATTGTCTGGGGCTGCAAAGAGATCCATCTCTGGAGTGCCCCATTTTGAAAAAATCACTTTTAACACTAGGGGATCAATGGCCCATTTGTGATGGCCCTGAGATATCCTGTTCAGAGCATCTGCTAGCACATTGTCCTTTACTGGGAGGTGGACTGCTACCAGAGATGTTTGCAGGGAATAGGCCAGGGAGCACAACTTCATTGCTTCTGTGCACAAGGCCGCAGACCGAGTGCCTCCTTGCTTGTTGATGTACCACATTAAATAAATGCACCTGGGCCATACGCAAAGCAATGGCAGATCATTATCGGGCCTCACTCACCTCGTCCTGGGGGAATGCTAGAACCTTCTGGGATAACATCAAATAACTAAATGGTGGTACATGCTCTCCTCCACCTTCCCAAATCAATATTGAGGGTATTATCTCTACTGATCCTACCCTCATTACTACCATCTCAATAAATCCTTTACTGACCTTAGATCTGTACTCCCTAGCAACTTTTTGACCCCCCCACTCTCCTGACCCTGCCCCTCACACGCATCTTTCCACTTCCACCGGTTACTGGTCAATGAAGTCAGACCGTATCTGACCAAGGCCCTAAGAAGCAACACCACTGGCAGTGACTCCTTGGACCCCAGACTCCTCAGCCTGGCACTGGACCAGGTCATCACCCCAATCACTAGCCTCTTCAACAAATTACTCTGTCTAGGGCAATTTCCATCAGCCTGGAAAATTGCCACTGTCACTCCCATACATAAGGGTGGAGATATGGCCCTTTCCGGTAATTATCATCCCATCTCAATCCTCTCACTACTCTCAAAAGCCTTAGAGAAAGTAGTATCCTCCCAAATATCTGAGTTTCTTACCAAATACAGTATCCTCGCTGAACAACCGGCTTCCGTGCTGGCACAACACCAAAACCGCCCTCATCGAGTTTTCTAACTTCCTCCATTCCTCCCTGGACTCGGGCTCTCTTGCTGGTGCAGTGTTCACCGATCTGTCAAAAGCCTTTGACACCGTATCCCATCCTCTCCTGCTGGATGCACTCAGCCATGCTGGCTTTGCTGCAGGACCTGTCTCATGGTGCTCCAGCTATCTGTCTGCCCGGTCCCAGCATGTAAAAATCAATGGCACCCTCTGACCTCTGCCCTATCCGATCTGGGGTTCCCCAGGGCTCTATTCTTGGGCCCCTGCTCTTTTCCCTTTATCTCAACACCCTGCCAGGTGCCTGTACTGGTAAACTCCTCCTTTATGCAGATGATGCTGTTATCTTCGCTTCTGACCGTAACCCCACCACCCTCCAAGATTCCCTGCAATTATCCTATAAAGACGTGGAAGCCTGGTTTAAAGAACATAGACTGGTTATCAATCTTAAAAAGACCAAATCTATGATCTTCTCCCACTCCCAAAACAAAGCTAGTAATTTCCAGCTTCAAGTCTTCGCCAGCTCTATGTTCCCACTCGAACAAGTTTACACATACAAATACCTTGGGATAACCTCTGACCCTGCCCTCACGTTCCATTCCCATATCTCCGCCTTAGCCTCCACCACCAATATTAGGTTGGAAATCCTTTACCGCCACAAACACTGTCTCCCCCCGATGCCCTCCGACTCGCAGTTATGTCCTCCATTCTGTCACTTGTTGACTATGGCTTACCAGTCTACGGGGCTGCTGACCAGACCTCGCTAAACAAAATCCGCCTCACCTTAAATAAGGCTTGTCGACTAATCTTAGGTGCTCCTAGACTTACACATACCTGCCATCTTTACTCCCAGGCTAATCTGCTCAATCTTGACGAACGTCTTAGGTATCAAACCTGCATCCTTACAAAAAAACACTCTCCTTGGGCTCTCTCCTCCTGGTTTGACTGCCATTATCCACCGTGTTAACTCAGTAGCTTCAACACGGTCCTCCTATAAAACCAAGTTGAAGGTACCTAGGGCAAGGACCTCTCATGGACAACAGGCTTTCCACTACCGTGCCCCTACTTGGTACAATTCCCTCCCTGCCAGCATCTCAGACACCCCCACAATCTCTCGCTTTAAAACTACCCTCCGGAGCCACCTTTTCACCACTTGTAGCTGTTGCTATTTCTAAGCTATCTTGCTCACTCTCTGACAAAGCCCCCTGCTGGCTGCTCAAATCCTCTACCTTCTCTACCCTTGGTTCCTGTTAGCTCCCTGTTGACTCCGCTAAAACACACTGTATTGATATCCTATGTTTTTCTGATGTTCTAGTTATTTCCTTGAACAATGTTAACTTCACCAACCCTGTATGTGTTAAACTGTTGATCTCATTTGTCCTCCTGTATCCTCAAAAAAAAAAAAAAAACTGTACACTGTTTCTCTGTACTAAGTTGTTATCACTGTATTGTCTTTTCTGTGACGAGGTACCTTTGTAAACGAGCCTCTGGCTCAAAGATTGTAAAGTGATGCTTAATAAATAAATAAACATTGTGGTGGTATTGTCTGTCCTGGACCACCTTGTTCTGTACAGATTTGGATAAGGCTTGCAGTGCCTGAAACACTGCTCTGAGTTCCAAGAGACTGATGTGAAGCAGAGATTCTTGAGGTGACCACAGCCCTTGGGTGGTAAGATCCCCCAGGTGGGCTCCCAGACCAGCAGGGAGACATCTGTGGTGAGTATCACTGAATGAGACTGAGTGACAAAAGAAACTCCTTGTCTCAAATTGTCCTGATCCTGCCACCATTGCAAAGCCTGGATCAGGGTTCGAGTCACTGGGACTAGTTTGGTAAGGGAATCCTTTCTTTGGGACAAGAAGGCTCTTAAGTGGAACTGAATGTCCCTCATCTGAAATCTTGCTCCCTGGACCACTGCTGTAGAGGCTTCCATGTGGCCCAGGAGCTGCAGGAAATGCCTTGCTGGTCGAGACACGTGAAGGGTGAATGAAGAGGCCAGTTCCATAAGGGTCCTTGCCCTGTCCAGGGGAAGGAAGGCTCTTGCCCTTATTGTATCCAGCTCCACCCCTATGAAGGTGAGGAGCTGTACTGGCTCAAGAACTGACTTTGGAAGGTTGAGGAGGAACCCTAAGGAAGTGAGCACTTGCTGAGTTATTTGCAGATGTGACTTGACTTGGTCTGGAGACTGACCCACTATGAGCCAGTCGTCCAAGTATGGAAAGATGGAGATCTTTTTTCTCCTTAGGAAAGCAACCACTACTGCCAGGCACTTTGTGAACATCCTTGGGGCTGATGTAGGCCAAAGGGCATTGCTCTGAATTGACAGTGGCCTGAGGGCAACTTGAACCTGAGGTACTTTCTGTGGGAGCACCTGATGGGAATATGAAAATAGGCATCTTTGAGGTCCAGGGAGGCTAGCCAGTCCCCTGGCCTTAGAGAGGGCAGAATTATTCCCAGAGTCACCATTTTGAACTTTGGTTTTAAAAGGTGCTTGTTCAGATATCTTAGATCCAGGATGAGCCGCCATTCTCCTGTTTTTTTGGGGGTTAGGAAGTACCTGGAGTACAATCCGTTGCCCTTGTGTAGGGTAGGAACCCTTTCTATGGCTCTGCGAGCCAGGAGGGAAGAAACCTCTGTCTCTAGGGCAAGGGTCTCTGATGGATTTGCAGGTGGAAAGGATCTGGTTCTCATCTTGGGAAATTTTTTGAAGCTGAGAACCAGTCCCTGGCTTACTACTTCCAGGACCCACTTGTCTGATGTCAGAGACTTCCAGTCCTGGACAAAGTAAGCCAGCCTGCCCCCTACAGGTATTGGAGAATCGGCCCGGGCAGACCCATCAGGGTGTCTGCTTGGCAGGGGCTTTAGGCTGAGGGGTGGAAGCAGGCCTGCTCATTCCCCGTCTGCCTCTCCCTCTGAAGAACACCCTCTGAGCAAAAGCAGAAGAGGAGGCCTGGGCTTGGTAAAAAGGCCTTTGAAAGGGCCTGCCCCTGCCCCTGGAGTGCTGTCTCTGAGGAGTGGCTTGCTTTTCTTTGTCCTGAGCACCTGTAGGTGGTCCTGTACTGTCCATCTTTTTTCATGTAATTCTCTGTCTGCTCCCAAACAGAGAATTACCAATGACAGGGAATCCATGGCCTTAGCCTGGTATCCTGTGATAGGCTAGTACATCTGAGCCAAGCCATCCTCCCAAGGGCACATATGTAGCCATGACTCTAGATGAAACATCATTGGAGTCCACAGCAGCATGAAACTGCACCTTGGATGCCTCAATCCCATCTGCAGCCACCTGCTCCAGCTCCTTGGCAAGCTGGTCAGGGGCCTGTTTAGCCAGAGCCAGCACAGTGTCCCACCTGGACTTCTGGTATCTAGCTGTGTAGGCCATATAGTTAGCCTGCCTGAGTCCCAAAGATGCTGCCATGTACTGCTTCTTTGCCATGGCATCAATCCTCCTGGATTCCTTATCTGAGGGGTGTGATGCCAAGAGAATATTTGCCTTATCACAGGCAGCAGCCTGCACTACCCCAACATGGCTGCATTGCTGAGAAAGGAACTCCGTGTCCGAGCCCGAAAGGGTATACCTCTTGTCCATTCGGCTCTCCACAGGAGGTATGAAGTTAGGAGTCTTTAGAATTTTAAATGTCTGTTTCCCAAAAGATTTATGGAGGGGAATAGACAGTCTCCTGGACTCTGGGATGTCCATTATTTCAACAAAATCAGGCTCCTCCTGATCCTCTACTGCTTCTTCCACTGGAAGCTGGAGGGTTTCAGCCACTTTCTTGTAAAACATAAAGTGGGAAGGGGACTCAGAAAGCCTGGGAGAAGAAACACCTGAAGGTCTGTCTGGGGAGATGCCCGGGTCAATAGGCACATCCAGACTTTCATAATCACCATCACCATCATCATCATTATCCTCATACTCTCCCTCCTCCTCCTCCGGTTCATAAAATTCTTCTAAAGTATAATCCGGAACCGGGAGAACTGACCGAACCGAGCCTCTGCCAGATGGTGCCGGTTTGGCCGGAACCAAAGTTAGCGACTGAACTATCCTTATCGCTTTGGCTATTTCATCAGCGGTCGGAGAAGTATTTGTGGATCCGAACCGATGATTTTTCTTCTTTCTTTAACCGAACCAACTCCTCAGAATCAGCTCTCCTTTTGCCCGAAGAAGTTTCGCCCTGGTCAGAGGGCACTCCTTCTGGTTTGGTTGGAACCGAACCGGGCTGGCCATCCGGGTCAGTGGACTTCTCAGCTTCCCTTTCCCTCAGTCTACCTACTCTCTTATCCAGGCTAGCTTTGGGAAACATTTTTACAAATTTGGCAGTCTGAATCGAGGTGGTCAAACCCCAGACACTAAACACAGGTGGTGTGGGGATCAGCCCTAGCAAAGGCTTCCCCACACACACTGCAGTGTTGAAACCCAGTGGGCCTGTTTTTTTCTTGGGTTTCTCAGACATGGCCAATCCTATCCAAAACTTACCCTTTTTTCAGCAATCCGCCAGGCAAGACACCCCTATCGGTTCCTGACCGTGTTACGGGTCTTGGAAAAAAACGTAATTAAATCCATTTTTTTTAGAATCGATATGGACTGGTTACCACACTCTAATAAATTTAAAACTTTTTAAGACCAATCTGATCGGTTCAAACCGAACTGATCCCAAATTTACAAGTACCACACAGAAACTAAATGTAAAACCTATCTAGTACTCACGGTACCACAGACAGAGACTTAAACTGACAGATTCGGTAGCAGAAATTCCGGTAGAAACCAAGCGAAAAAACGACACTTTAACTGACTTTTTTGAACCAAGCAAAGGAGAAATCTCCGGAGTGACTGTTCAGTGAGGCGGAGTAAAGAATCTGACGTTGGAGTTTAAACAACAGAAGACAGGGGCTTCAACCAAGCTCACGCTGAACGTTCCATGCTGGCCATGGAAAGTTAACTCTTTGTTCTCCGGGGCAGTTGAAAGGCAGGACCTAACTGCAATAGTCAGAATACAGCAAGACTTCATGTTGTTTGAAGCTACTGTTCTTGGGAGATCTGCATAGGTCCATGGGACACTTGATGTCTATTATCGAGAAGTTTGCAAGTTTCTCAGGATATAAGATTAATGTCAGGAAAATCTGAAATTATGGGGTTCCCCGATGTTGGCCCAGAAGTTCAGTGAATGGGATTTAAGGTGGTTCAGACTGATTTTAAGTATTTAGGGGTAAGGATAGGGCGGAGATGAGGAGACTTATATAAGTTAAACTACCACCCCATGATTAAGACGATCCTTGCAGACCTTAAAAGATGGATGCAACTCCCTGTTTCGTGGTTAGGGAGGATCAACCTGATAAAACCGAACATCCTCCCCCGTATCCTATACCCTATGCAAATGTTGCAGGTGAGGTTAACGATGGGGGATGTGAAAAGAGTAGAGAAATGAAAATTACGTACCTACCGTAATTCTTTATCTTCTCTTGTATCTTCACCATTCATTACTGCTTGGGGTTAGTGCCGGAGGCGCGCACCCGCTACGGGTGTTTTTTTTTTTTTGGAGTCGGCCCAATGGCGCCGCCTCGAAAGTGCAACGCAACGCATTACGCGAGGGCGCGAGGTGCCGTTAGGTGCTCGCAGACTGGTCCAGTTCTGGCAATGGAGAGGCGAAATAAAGGGTAAGAAAAAGGAACGAGGCAAGAGAGCCGAGGGACAGAAAAGGAAAGGATATAAACTGAAAAAGGTATAAGCCGGTAGAGAATAGACAGAGGAGAGAGAATTCACCCTAAGGGACCGCGAGGGCCTCTTTCCGGGCGGCTCTAGGGGAGGAACAGAGAGAGGGAAAGAAAGAAGAAGAAGAGGCATGTTGAGAGGGAGAACATGCCCAATCGAGCATTGGTTGAGAGGCTTATAGGCTCTAGACTAACAAGGAGCAAGAATCCCAGTTGCTGGACTGAGGGAGGTTCACCGAACCACCTGAACAGATTCAATGAGGGCAACATCTCTGATCTCTCAACATGCCAAGTCCCTCACATCCTAGCTGAGGGCTCCTAGACTGCCCGGCAGAACCTGTTCCGGGAAGAGCGCCCACCCAGGAAGGGGACTAAGTCCCTTAGCACCTTGTTAAGTGCTAACACAGCAGTGTATGGGAAAGACTATGCCTTCTTGAAGGCAGCTTTGTATGAAAGATAGAGTGGAACTCAATCAGACTCCCTAAGGCAAGGCAAGCAGACGCTCAGAGCTGACAAGTTCAATCAGCAGTAGAAGAACTCAAAAATAATACCTGCCAGGGGGATTCTAAATTTTGCAGAGGCCGAGTCAGAGCATGGCCTCTTAAGCTGTGAAACTGCATAACCTGAAGACGGTATTAGGAATCGCACCCTAAGGGCGGTCAGAAAGAGTTCAGTCAGAATAAGAGAAAAGTACAACCGTGCTCATTCCTCTTTACCTTGAGGAAAAAAGGAACCATTCATAAAGAATGGGAACAGAAAAAATTTTTTTTTCCCATAAAGGCCAAAGGAAGGCAGAGAACGCAGACGGGAGGGGGAGACACCACAGAAGGAGGCCACTGAGGGAAGGTAGGAGATTAGTAATGAATGAAAGATACAAGAAGATCAAGAATTTCACAGTGTATGCGTAATTTTCATATCTTCCCTTGTCAATCTTTACCATTCATTACTGCTTGAGAGTGAGTACCAAGCCCCCAGAAAGGGGTTAGAACCCTGAGGGAACAAACCCCAGCCTCCTGCTGGTGAGAAACAGAAGGGAAGACCCTGGGCTAATCGAGAGAGTAGTCTATGGGGAGAAGAGCTAGAGGTGTCCCCGAGGATGGAGACGGAGGAAGCCCCTGCAGCAATCTCCTAGCTCTGGAGGAAAAGTGACGGGTCCCCGGAAAGCGGAGCGAATCACCCTACCGGGCCAGGGTGACAAACTTGGTAGACGAAGCCTTGCCGTCCGCCTAATGCAGATCGCTGTCCCTCAAGCCTGGAAGCCACCTCATTGGCGCATAAGATGCTCCTGTTTGGTGTCTTGTCAGCTCCAGGCCTACAGCAGAGAGGGCAATAGCTATCTGGTTTGCTCCGTATCAGGCATTGATGCTAAGATCTGAGAGAGCATCAATTACAAATGCCTCACTGTAGGCAGCGTGATGAGCCTGATGAGATGCAATGCAAGCCATCACACGAGGAAGAGAACACTCTTCGCCCCCACCGTCGTAGGGGAATCGAATCCGGGTGTGTCGGTCGCACAGATGGCGGGCGCCCGGAGGGAGTCTCAGGTATACCAAACCCAGGGCAGGTTGGGAGAGTACCTAGGGATTCTGAAGGGCACAATACCTCTGCCGACAGTCTGCCGGGCTGGAGAAGGGGCGGCTGGCGACTGCCAGGAACAGATAGACGCCTCCTGGAAGGGGATAGGCCAGGAAGGTACCACCAGGTGCTGGGCACTGAATTCTCCAAGGAATTCATGCGTCTCCCGTTCGGTATTGTCTCGCCTAACGTAGGAGATTCGAAGATCCCTCACCATCCTCGAAAGGAATCGCTGATATTCAGTGAAGTCAGCATCGGAGGAGATATGAGCAGAGGGTTCCTTTCCCTCAGAGGAGGGAGACAAGGATGATGAAGAGCTCGAGTGTACAGAAGATTCTTGCGACAGTGGGGATAGGCGAAAGACCCGCTCATTCATACACCTGACATATGAGGGAAAGGCTGCTGCAGAACCTCTGAACTGCTCCCAGGATAACGGGCCCGTAGGACTGACATGGCCTGGAAGAGCGGGGGGTGGCTGCAGAGGAACGGGAGAAGAGGCAACTGTCCTTTGCTAGGGCTCTGAAATCCGGAGAACGGAGCCCGAGCTGGCGGGATTCCGAACAACAGACCAGGTCGCAAAACAGAACCCTGGGGAAGTGAAACCTGGAAGAGCCCAGAAGGGGATCCTCCCCTGTGACGAACCTGGGACTGCATGGATCCAGAAGGGCAGCCCGCAGCAACATCACCGGAGGGGACCCCGTCCAAGAGGAAAGGCGGGGCCCAGCGCGACAGCTCCTAGCCACCCCCTGAGGGGTGGCTGGCAGAGACCGCGACGACTGCATCCCGCCCCTCGACCCCTCGGACTCCGAGAGTGCCCTCCTCCTCGACCCCAGCATTCTCCCACCCTGAGTGGCTGCAACAGCACCAGGGAGAGCCCTTCCCTCCCTCCGCCCCCACTCCATCGCCCCCCAGGGACCCAGGACCACCCCTAGCCAGAGGGCCCTCAGGGGAGGACAGCAGTGACAGCGGAAGAGGTCTGGGCCGCTTAGCACTGTGGGCACACCGGGGACCCAGATCAAGAGTCGGATACAGGACGGGTCCACGCCTGAGTCATCGACCTCTGTAGAGGAAGAGACCAGCTGGACCACAACATTAGCAACCCCGGGGTCCTCGTGAACCGGCGCCAGGAGGCGCGCGGACTTCCACCTCGCTGCTAGCCCACCCACACACCCGCTAGGCCCGGTCCCAGCTCCCATCGGCGCTGGTTAGGCCCACGGTGCCGAACCCCACCCGGCGCCTGGTCAGGAGAGCTAACCCGCCTGCAGCACCAAGCTAGAGCGGCGCTGCCAACAGCGCTGTCTCGATCACCGACGCCGCCGAACGGTGCCGAGGGCTGCATCGAGGGTCCACTGCGTCAGCCCAGCAGGCATGGGCCTGACACTGGAGGAGCCTGCACCTCCGAGGAGGTGATCGCCGAGGCGGTGTCCCCACCACGCCCCGGGAGGGACCACGACGCCTCCGACACCGCAAAAGAAGCTTCTCTTCGGCAAGAGAAGAGGAGGAAGCCTCCTCCTCCACGGACCGTACAGGCCCGAGAGGGAACCCGGAGGAAGGGCCTAGAGACCTTACCTGGGAATCCCTGGAGCGACGCCGTCCCCCAAAGGTCGGCGGGGCCTTGCCGATCTTGAACGCGCGGACTTCGAGGACATGACGGTCCATGGAGAAACAGGCGTCGCATGCGTCCATATTGTGGTTGGGTCCCAGGCAACGGAGACAGACATCATGCCGATCCGTGACGGAGAAATGCCGGCCACAGGAGCACCGACACATAGGGGCACGGCCCGCCTTCGATGTACGTTTCCTAACCTGACATGATGCTAACTAAATAAGACAAAAACATCAACAAAGCACTGCGCCACGACAGAAATAAAGGAACGGTCGTACGGGAGACGGCGGCCGAGCGAGAACCACTGAGAAAACGAGAGTCCTGTGACGCGAGAAAGCTTCAACTACCGCAGCAGGCAGGTGCAGCCTCGACGGCGGGAGAAACAGAACTGAGATAGAGGAGGAGTTCTGGCACTTAACAGCCGCCGCGCATGACGAGTGCATCGCGCTTGAGGGCGGCGCCAAAAAAAAAACTCCCAGAAGGGAGCGCGCCCGCACTAACCCCAAGCAGTAATGAATGGTGAAGATTGACAAGGGAAGATAGGGTTCTCTGGCTTTATTTGGCAGGGTAAGAAGCCCAGAATTAGCTTAAAACGGCTCAAGGCAGATAGGACTAAAGGGGGGCTCAACGTCCCGGACTTGGGCATGTACTATATGGCGGTGCAGCTCAGAGGGATAGCTGACTGGGTTCACAGGCCGGTGGTGGCAAGTTGGCTAGAGCTAGAACAGTGGGGGACCCCAGGGAGACTCATGGCCTACCTGCATAGCAAGGGACTCTGAGCTTAGAGAGAGCTGGGGAGTGGTAACCCCTTGGTTAGGGAAACACTGGAGGCATGGGATCACCTTTAGCGGCGGAAAGGCTTGGCGCAGAGGGGGACTGTATTATTACCGATAGCAAGGAACCCCTTTTTTCTGCCTGGGATGGAAGATGGGGGATTCCAGGAATGGGAAAGGAGAGGAGTAGATTGTGTGGGTGTCTTATTAGACAAAGGGGAGCTCAACACATTTGATAGGGTTAGGCGGGACCTGCAGCTAGGGACATCCCAGTTATATTTAGATACCTGCAAGTAAGAGCATTTGTAGGAAAGGGGGACAAGGGAGTGATGCAACCGAACATGGTGGAACAGATGGTATATCAAGCTAAGAAAGACCCGAAAGGTTTCATAGGGAAGGTTGCTAAACATGGTACGCAAAACCTGCCAGATTTGACTGGTGCCACAAACGCCCTATGGGAAAGGGATCTAGGTCAGCAAATATCGGAGGAGAGCTGGAAATTGGCCTTAGGTATGCCTGAGGGTATAATGGTATGTAATAAGTTCAAGGAGGCCTTCTATAAATTTTTGCATAGAATATATTGGCCCCCAGCAGCGGTGCATAGAGCACACCCGACGGTGTCTTCGCAGTGTCAGAGATGTAACAGAGGGTTGCGTACCTATATCCATTGCTTCTGGTTGTGTCCAGTTCTGGTCAAGTTTTGGGGGGAGGTAGTCAAAGAGGTAAATCGGATAACTGGAAGGCAACTGCCCCGAGACCCCCTGGTATGCTTATTTGGGGTTGAGGCAGTAGGAGGTGGGGAGGAGTGGGTACCATTACCCAGATGGATGAGGATCCTGTTTGTATTGGCCCGGCACTGCATCCAGAATACCTGGGTTTCAGGGATTAGGCCGATGGTGACTGAGTAGCGGAGGATGATCCTACGCTCCCTGGCTTTGGAAAGGCTGACACAGATAGTCAGGGACAGGGAGGAGGCTTTCCTGAGAGAATGGTCACCCTTCTTAGCATCCTTGAGTGTCTCTGAAAGTATGATGCTCCGAACAGGGCTGAATATATAAATTGAAATGGTATTCAGTATTTTGAACGGATTGAAACAAGGATTCTCTTTCTTTTTAATGTATTTGTGCTTGTATGTCTATAATTGTCTATAATGGAATACACACTCGATTGCATCTATTTGTTAGTCTGTTTTTGTAGTTGTTTGTTACTGTATGTTATATATGTATTGTGTGTAAAAGAAAATTTTAATAAACAGGATAATCAAAAAAAAAAAAAAAAAGTTTTACAAAAACAGGTACACCTGTGAATGATGGTTATAATATTAGGGTTAACAAATCCAACACCGTCATTGTGACAACTTACTTGATTTCAAAAGACAGCATTTGCACCTTTTGACTGTTAAACACAATTTTGCTGCATTTCACCTGGCTGCTGTATTTTTACAGGGATACTCCAACAAATCATTAAACATACATCCAGGCTTTTATTATTCATTTTAAGCAATGTGCCTCAACAGAAATGAAACTGGGTGATGCAACAAGGCAAGTATATCTGGCGACTCCCATCTGAATAAACGTCTATATATTAATGAATTATAAAGGCAGCCAGCCATGACCTTAAAAACTATAATCAGGAGACTCCTAGGACAGCATGAAAAGCTGCTGAATTATTATCGGACTCCTCTCAAAACTAGCCATCCATTTGACCCTCCCTCCCTCCTGCCCCCACATGCGAATAAACAATAAACAAGGTTTTCCAAACTGCTGTCTAAATAAATAAATAAATAACATGCAAACCTTAGGCCCCGGACATACTACAGAACTGTTTTTGAAAACCATTTTTAAAACCAGTTTAGCAAAACCATTTCAGTGCATCCACACTACTCAGTAACCATTTTTGATAGCAGTTTAGTGTGTCCACACTGCTAGTGTTAAACCTGTTCTCCTTGTAACTATTTTGTGTTAAGTCCAACACACAGAACTGTGCTTGCCTGTACACACTGTAGCTAGAACTGGTTTAGTTGAACCATTACAGCTTAAAACGTTTTTACTCCTGTCCAGACCTGTGAGTAAAACCATGCTAGCTCTAAAACGTTTTTAAAAATGGTTTTAAGACTAGCTATCTAGCAGGGTTTAAAAACCCTTTTGTGTAACGTTTTAAGGGGATTGTGGTCTGTCTGCAAAGAGTGCTAGTGGAATTTAAAACATTTTAAGGCACTTAAACCATTTTAAGTTCCCCAGTGTGTCCAGGGCCTTAACTGTCCAGTCGAACCTGGCTACAACAGGCTGGTCATCCTTTGAGGCCAAAATGGACTTCCCTGTACTGTGCACTGTCTTTAAACTCATTCACCTCCCTTCCCCACCCATCCTCTCTGATCTGCTCACTCTGAAATCCTTCCCTAGGACCCTTAGATCCTCCAATCTCCCCATACTAAGCATGCCCAAGACTTGCCTTGTGATAGGTAAGAGATCCTTCCCTTCTGCAGCTCCACAAAAATGGAATATCCTCCCACACAGTTTACTCTCGTGTTCCTCTGTATTGTAGCGGTAACTGCTCCTAATCCCCTCCCGTCTCTCTCTGCGCCCCCATCCCCTCCGTCTACCTCCCCCTCCCTCACCCAACATTCCCTCCTCTCCTGTCTCTGCTCGATCCTCTCATCTCCTCACTCTTCTGCCCTCACTTTTCTTTGATTCTATATTCTGCACATATGTAAATATTGTATTTAAACAAATGTAGAATCTGTAACCTGCTACATGGCCAGAGCATGCCATGCACCTGTACTAACACACTAAAAGCCAGCAGAATAGGCCTGAAGGTCTGTCGTGTCTGCTTGGTAGCCAGCCCCTATTGGGTGCACGCCTCCCACCCCCCACCCCAGCCCAGAGAGGGTCATCTTCAGCTTCAGTTTACCCATGCACCGTCCCACCCTCCTGAAGCCCTCCACTGTGCCCTCCTCCACCAGACTCCAGGTAGTGCATTCCATGGCCCCAACACCCTCTCAGTGAAGTAATGTCTTCTTCGCTCTCCCTGTAATCCCCCCAGCTTCCACTCATGCCCCTGGTTGTGCCCCCTTTCTTTAATCTGAACATCTCTTTGGCTCTGCCCCTGTTTATCCCTTTCACATATTTGAAGACCCCTATCATGTCCCCTCGTCTCTCCTCTCCTCCAGCGAGTACAGCCCAAGTTCTTCCAGCCTTTCCTCATAGATCCTCTCTCTCTCATGCCCTGAACCATCCTGGTTGCCCTCCACTGGACCCTCTCCAGCACTGCTATGTCCTTCTTGAGATGAGGTCTCTAGAACTGCACGCAATACTTGAGATGCGGCCTGACCAAAGCATTATATAGACGGAGGATCACTTCCCTCCTCCTGGACATAATTCCCCTGACTATGCAGCCCAGAATCCTTTTTGCTTTTGCCGCAGATCTTCTGCAGTTTTCAGTGTTATTCATTTTGGTGTCTACCACCACCCCCAGATCCCTTTCACTCATTGTGGTTTGTAGTGAGACCCCCACAGGGTGTATACATGACCTGGGTTTCTGACCCCCAGATGTAGCACCCTACACTTCCCTGGATTAAACCTCAGTCCCCACCTCCTTGACCACCCCTCCAGGGTATCCGGGTCACTCTGGACTGTCTCTCGCTTCGTCCCTGTCTGCCAGTGCTGCCAGTTTTGAGTCATCCGCAAAGAGGCTCATCCTACTCCTAACCCCCCTCCCCATATCCGAGAAATAGGCATTGAACAGGAGTGGCCCCGTACCGAAAATTGGGGGACCCCACTGAAGACCTTCCTAGGGGAGGAGACTATCCCACCAACCACTACCCTCTGTGTTCACCCCATTAGCCAATTTTCTACCCATCTAAGCAACTGTCCTCCCACCCCACCCACCCCAGCTTTGTTAACAACCCGATGTGAGGTACCGAATCAAACGCCTTACTGCAATCCGGGTATAGGACGTCCATCGGTCTTTGTCGGTCCAGGGTCCCAGTCACAAAAATCTATGAGGTTGGTCTCCCCGGGACAAAACCATACATTTGTCATCCACGTGCCCCAACCTTTCCAGCTGCCTCCCGAGCTTCTCCTTGATGATACCCTCCATTAGTTTGCCTACCACAGACATTAGGCTGACAGGCCTGTAATTTCCGATCTCCTCCCTAGACCCTCCTTTGTGGATAGGTACCTCCAGTCTTGAGGCACCCATCTTGTCTGGAGAGGCACTGAAGAGTGCAGCTAGTGGAGCTGCTAGTTCTTCTGCCAGTTCCTTCATAACCATTGGATGCAGCCCATCCAGTCCCGGTGCCTTATCAGTTTTTAGTGTCCAAAGGGCCTCCCTCACCCTATCCTCTGTGATTTCTCCCTCCCAATCCACCCCCTCATTTAAGCACCCATCCCCTTCTAGGCTTGGCCCGGCCTGTACCCCAGCCTCTTCCGGTCCTCTAGACTCCATCTGACCTCTCGGCTCAGCTATCTCCCCTACCCTCCCATCGGGCTGACTGGATCCCCTGACTCCCTCCATAAATATCGAGGCAAAGTACTCATTTAGCACCTCTGCCTGATCCCCCACCTCCTGAGCCCATCCCTCCCCAGTCCTAATCCTGGAGATTTGTGCTCTCCCTCTTCTCTTCTCCCCTATGTATCCATAGAATCACTTTCCCGCCTCCAGATATCCCTAGCCAGGTTTTGCTCCATCCTCGCCTTGGCTCCCCTCACCACTCTAGTGACCCTCCTAGCTGTCAACTCGTACTCACCTCTCCCCCATCCCCCCTGGAGCACTTAAAACGTGCATAGGCAGCCTTTTTATCCCTCACCGCCTCTTGCACCTCCCTGGTCCACCAGCACGGCTGGTTGGCTCTACCATTCTTACGCCTTACCTTTGTACATGAGCTAGTAGCCTCCTGCACCCCTTTCTTAATGGTCTCCCACAAGCTACCAGCCTCCACGTCCAGCCTAATCTTATCCAAGTTCCCCCGTAGAATCCTGCCCATGCCCACGAAGTCCGCCCCCCTGAAGTACACTACTACTGTATTAGAGCGGTTATCCTCCCCCTAGACACAGCAGAAACCAGACCGTGGCTTGATCACCACCTCCCAGTGGGCCACACACCCACAGATCCCTTATCTGGTCACTGTCTGCTAGGACAACGTCCAGTATCCTCCCCTCACTAGTAGGTTCCCCCACCTGCTGGACCAGGAAGGCATCCTGAAACACATCCATCAATCTCTGTTCCCTGGCCACCAGGGATATCATAGTGTCCAAGTCTGCTCCCGGCATATTAAGGTCACCCATGACCACCACCCTACCCTTTCCACAGTCACAGTGCCAAGGTCACTGTACCTTGCCTCACGACCCTGCAAAGGCATCCCAGTGATGTATTTGTATGGTACTGAAGGTATCAATGATTGATATGGAATTTATGGATTTACTGCCCCTATTTCTAATCCTTGTACTTATATATTTTGTTCCTGTCTACCAACTGTACTGTACATTACCTCTCTATGTATGGAATGTCTCTATTTCCCTGGTTGCCTCTGAAAAAGGGACATGTGTGTCTCAGTGGGCCCACCCGGTCATCAAAATTCAAATAAATAAATAAATAAATAAAATTTTAGGGGCCCAAGCTCCCAAAAAAATTCTGCCTGCCTAAGAATTTTTGTTCCCTGAGAAAATGATGAATTTCGACAGTTGATATCGGCTTGAAAATCAGGCACTCTATGGAAAGTCATCATTTTCTAGGGGAACAAAAAATCCTTTGGAAGGCAGAATTTTTGGGGGAAGCTTTCAGAGCTGGGGCTCCTAAAAGGATAAAGCCAGGTTTAACTGGATCTGTGCACCTCTCTGATTCAGTCTGATACACAATTAAAATGTATGCATTAATTAATTCTCCAGATGGGAGGGATTAAAAATATGACAGTGTCTGGATGTGCATGAATCATCTTTCCGACAACACAATTTAAGCATGTTATAACATGGCTATCTAAAATACAATCATTTCATTGGTCAGAACACATCACCTGACCATTGGTTAATCCCCGATATACCCATAGTTGCCTTGCCAGTCCATAATATCCTGATTTGACAGCAATGTAAACTGACTTGTAACACGGCTCACTGTCGCCCGCTTGAAAAGAGCGCCAGGATTCGCCCACAGCTGACTGAAACCGAGTGGGTATTAAGCCACACATAACGCCTGGGCCGGTCAGCACCAGCTGTGGCCATGGAGACCAGAGGGCACCCACCGCCGAGTCACCACCGCAAGCCAGCGGGCAGCGCTTGCAGACCCCACCGCCCGCTCCAGCATCAAGCACTGTGCGCCCAAACGCAGAGACACAGAACATCCGGCCCTGAGCCGCAGGAGGGTCAAATCATTGAGCCCTAATATACCCGGACTGCCACCACCGAGGCAAGGGCACCGCAGCTATGACCGCCAGCGGAGCAGAGCAATCATTCATCACTGCTCCAGCACTGACGAGTTTAATTTGCTTGCACCAACAGTAAATAATACAAATACAAAAACAGAGAGCCCAGGCAGCCCGAGTTTAAACATCCGCTTGCAGATCTCCACCGGCTGAAGCAAAACCGAAAGCACTGGGGAATGAAACATCTTTGCAAGTGGCAAGGGAGTCAGTCACTCACAGAACAAACACAACATTATGTAAATGAAACACACAGAGAAATCACTCCACCGTAAGACACACTGAAACAGAGAAGGCGGATTCTGTCTTGCAAAGGCGGATTCCACCGTATGAAGGCGGATTCCGCATCCTCATGACAACAAATCTACTTAGTGGACAACTACAAAGACAGCATCCTCTATACACATTATTCATTAGGCGGAAGGACTATTTTAGTAGAAATCCATGTTCAAACACATATATTTTAATATTCCTTTACATAAACCTCTAATACAATGCGGCTCATGTTATAAAGAGAGGATTAACTCATCTAGAGGGAAGCATTGAGCATTAATCCATGCCTGGAAGGTTGAAATCAACCCCCCAGGCGTGGATTAATGCTCAGTAAACCCATACCCTGTTGTAGGTTAATCCCTCCTTATTCATTCTTCACTCCTTCATTTGTGATCCCTATAAAAAATGTTACCAAAAAAAGCCCTGTTGTACACTGTACTTTACTGCTGCACACTTCGGGTTTTTATTTTTAAGACAAAGTAAATTAAGTGAAATATGTACAGTGTCTGTCATATCCCTTTTCATTTAACAATGTTTTTTCATCTTTCACAGCTCAAATTATTGTTGCAGCAGCTGCTTTCAGCGGTGTTGTTTTCTTGGGGAGGGGTGACCTGTGTTTTTTTCTTATAGATTGCAATTCATGTAGACTTATGTACTGAAGACATAAGTGCACTGCTGTCAAGTCACTTTCGGAATGAGATACTCTCCACAGCCAAGTCTCACTCTTACAATTAAAAGCAGTCAAACACACTAATTCTTATCAGATTAGTCCATTAACAGCTGTTGTGGCTCTGACCAGAATGTGTTTATTCCTACTATGTATAGGTACTGAGCAGTTCAAAGTTCATCCTTTCCACCCCACCCTCCCCATCCTGCCGCTGTAACTATCTGTCCTTTATGAGTGTTTCTGACCCACTTTCTTCTTGTCTTCTCCTCGTCTCATAATAATCTGTTCATGGTAACACTATCCCATAAATAAAACAACTTTCTAACTTACACCATTTATCCTCTGACTATTCATTACAATCCGAGCCAAACATTAATTCTATACCCCTTAACAGGTTAAGGCAAAGCAGCTGTTTTGGCTCTGATCAGAACAGTCGATGTGGCTGATTTACACACAGGTGTTAAGACTATTTTTAAACTCAGTAATATAGTTTCCCTTTCAACCACATAGTTCTATAGCAGAACCTGGATGTACTGTGACGGCAATCTATTAATTTAACAAGAACATAAACCACACCACACAGTTCTGAAATGGTTCTTTCCACATATGTATACATCAGAAACACCCGCTACACATATTAATAGGCCAGTAACAATGGAACCGGTCAAAAATGCAAATCAGCATTTAAAAAATAGCTTCTAAAGAAAATGTATGCCTACAGGTTAAATGCAGTTCTCCTTTTAAAGGACCTAAAAGTTAATGTCCCACTAGAGTTAAAAGAAACCATTGTCATTTGTACCTTGGTCAGTTTCTACACAGCAAAACAGTCATCTGAGCCTCATTATTCCAGTATGTGGCTTTGGTGCTTGAACTACTGTAGACTGTTTACAAGGCAAATCTTGTACACTATAATCATTACCTGTTAGATACAAGTACTGGATATAAATTCCAGCGGTTCATGTAATGGAACTGTGCCTTCCTACAAAGTCAAAATTGGAAGTTCAGGACGGTCAACAGTATAACAGGATGTCATAATGGAATACGCATTTGTCAATGCCAAATGTTGTCTTGCTGGCATCGGCATTGGTAGTGCAGGAGTTAGAGAGATGCATAATGGGAATGGCAGTGAAATATTGAGCTGACATCAACCCCATCCCCACCCTACAGAGACTGACAGGCACTGGGGAGTGCCTTGCTACAGCACGCCACGCCATTTCACCTCTCACCCTACCCTGGTAGACACCGACAAGTGTTGCGTGTGCCTTGGGTCTTTCGGCTTACACTCACCCATTCCATAAGAAAATACCTGAGATGGGTGCAGATAGGAGAATGGGGTGAACTTTGGGGCCCAAGAGTCCAAGGCACACCTCGATGCCTGTCACTGGCTGCAAGGTGGGGTGGAATGGTGTGAGCATTACAGCCGACAATTCCAAGTCACACCCCTGACGCCTGTCAGTCTCTACAGGGTGGGCGTTATGGTTGGAAATCATAATGCCCCAGGCGTTTGTTGGTATTTTCACTTCAAATTTTCAACATGAGCTTTTTGACCCCACCAGTTCCTTAGCCGAAAGGTGATTTTGCACAGCGACAATGCCATCTGGCGCCACAGGTGTGAAAACACATTTGGGGCAGGATGTGAAAAATGACAGCTGTACTGTTCATGAGAAGGTGTAATAAAATGGCAATGTTGAAAATCTGGAGGGAAAATATGAAAAATTGGTGAGGTCACGAACATGCATAGAAACTGTGCAACACATGCCCGTAACACAATTATCTGGGGGATTTTTTTAACCAGATTTTCAACATAGGCATTTTGGGACCTCCACTCATGAACAGTGACACTGTGATTTTGTTACTCTGTCCCGAAAGTTGATTTCCCACAGCAACCGTGCCTTTGTGTGCCAGATGTGCGAAAACACATTTTGGGCAGGATGTGAAAAATGACAGCTGTACTGTTCACAATGAGGTGTGAAAAATGGCAACATTGAAAATCTGGAGTGAAATTATAAAAAACTGTCAAATTTACGAGCATGCGTGAAAACAACGCAATGCACGCTCGTAACAAAGTCATTTTTTTTTAATTTTCACCAAATTTGCAACATAGGCTTTTAGGGACCCCACCTCATGAACAGTGGCACTGTTGTTTCATTAATCGGTCCCGAAAGGTAATTCTGCACAGTGAAAGTGAAATCATCTTTCGGGACAGATTAATGAGATGACAGTGCATGTTTTCATGAGGTGAGGTCCCAAGAACCCCATGTTGAAAATATGGGGCCAAAATTCAAAAAAATGGCTGAGATATCCATCTAAATTGAACCCCTCCAATGATGTCATTATATAGCTTACCAGAATTTCTTCATTTTGCAGTTCGGCTTTGAAGAGTCCAAATGTGTTCCTGCTCTACTGAAAATTGCAGCACTGAACCTCTGGAGGTAACTATGGGGTGGGGGAGGAGGTGGGAGTGCGCAGAGGGTGGAGCTGGGTTGGGAGGGGGGCGGACAACGAGGTCTTTCTTTTCAGGTAAAAAACAAAACAATCTGGAACCATACATCACGGGATGGTTTGTTGGGCACATGGGTGGGCTCCCAGTGTGCCACACAATGGGGGTGGGGGGAGGAACATGCCGACACGGGTGGCTTTGTATGAACAGCGGCACACTGGGGTGGGCTCCCAGTGTGCCACAGAATGTGGGTGGGTGGGGGACATGCTGACACAGGGACTGCACCCCCGATGTCGGCTTTGTTTGGGAATTGTCTTGCCACCGCCATGTTTACTGAAATGTTGTTTCACCAGGAAAAGCATGAACGAGAGGCGTGTCATTTCTGCCACTGTATGAAGAGCTTGTCTGTGGTTGCAGCGGCACATTTCTTTTAAGTTGGTGGCACTTTACATAATTTTTGCATCAGCGCTAACCTGCTGGCTAACTGGAGAATGAGGGACACACCTACTAAAGCGGTTCTCCAACACACTGCACACCTCTCACTGTGCTGCTACTGCAAGATGTCACTTGCGCATGTACAAGACAACATAAAAATGAACTGAAGTAAAATTATAGGGCTTGGAATGTGGGCCTGTTCTAACATCTGTGCTAGAATTTCTGTGATGGATCACTTCCTCTTTATACTGACTGGTGTATACAGATCAGAGGCCGGAGTTTCAAAGGTCCTGACATGGCTCAGTGACTAAGTCCCTGTGAGCAACTCCCAGGTACAGGGAAAAATCCCAGCACCTGTGAAAATGCTATTTTCTGCATGTTATGCACAGAAGTGAAATTTTCCATTTTTCTGCAGCTGCACAGAAAAATAAGCCCAAGATGCAGTCAATTGTGGAAAAGCCAGCAAAAAGGCAACCTTTTTGAAAACTGAGACCATGTGGAAAAAAATGAAATTAAGTCCTCACTGTAACGTCTGATCTTCCTGAATATCTTCACCACTGATTCAGATGTATGGATCTATGGCCGGAGACATTAGGGCCCCATGGGAGCTTTTTTCCTTTAGGGAGGGAGCCGACATTGGCTACTGGTGCCACTCGCATTCAGCACGTACCCACGCGAAGTCACATGCTGGCCAATAACCGCTGTCGGATCCCTCATGCACCTAAGTTCTGTTAACCAGGACAGAAACAAAGTGAAGAGAGGACTAAAGACTTTCTATACAAAGAGGGATAATGAAAGGATATATGAATAAAATAAACAAACAAATAGAATTTGGCTACCAACTTAAGAGACAAAGGGTTGGGCCTACTAAGTGGCACTATGGCAGTGGGTCTAAAAAGGAGTCCGAGAGTTAGGGCCTCTTATCGCTAGCCAGCCAGAGACTGGGTAATGACAGGTAAAGAAATAGGGCAGCAACCCTAAGAAAATGGCTCTAGAAGAAGTAGCAGAGGGGTAGCCCAATTTGGGACCCCTTTGCAAACACGATGGCAAGAAGTGCCAAAAAATGGAAAATAACACCTGAACTTCCTAAAGATAAATACTCTATGCTACAAGATAAGTTGAGTAAAGTCGAGAATAAACTCATAACCCTGTATTCTCGAAGAATAGTGAAAGGGGGAAGTAGCATAGGAGTTGCAGGACTAGTAACCCTAGTAAATCAAAATGTGAGTATCTCCTCTGGCATGCTCCAGGTGGAGTGAGCAACCCAAACGGACAGAGAAGAGACAAGGGATACCAACCAAAAAATAGGAACATGAGGAAGAATATGCCCTGTATCTCTTCGCAACTACAGGGATGTTTCCTGCGCGAGGCTAGTACATTGTTTCCAGCAGGTGCATTGAAACCTCCACAGGCAGAGGATCTGCTTGTGGAGTTAGACTGGATAGGGCGCCCAGGGCACATGTTGCACATAGCAACTAACAGGGATATACCCTATAGGGGATTTATCCCAGGCAGGAAGAAGGAGGGAGAAAAATGGAGGGAAGGTGGCCACCTTCCGAGTCCCACTAAAAAAAAAAAAGAGGTCTTTTTTTTTTTTTTTGAGGGGGAGCCAGAGGCTCCTCACTTTTCCTTTTTTAAACAATAAGTGGTCACCCAAAAAGGCCATGGCAGAGGAGACAGCAGTAGTATTTCTACCAGCACCCACAGGGTGAGCTGCCAGAGGCCGTGGCTCATAGCTGAGTGGGGGAAGGAGAGTGGGCACCCAAATCAAGGGTGAAGATATTCAGGAAGCTCAACAATTACGATGAGTATGACATTTTCATATCTTCCCTGAATCAATTTTCACCACTAATTCATACATATGGATCAGAGCACAAAGCTATATAGATAAGGAGGAGCTGGCTCACCCTAAGATAAAGTCACCTTCAGTCCTGTCGTGGGGGAGAACACCTGAGGGCAGGGACTTCTCACAAGCCTGGTGAGGCCCAAGAATGTTCTGAGTCAGATGTAAGTTAAAAGCCCTCCCTCCCAGTTCCCATCTCACTCACCAGGAGAAAAACTGAGTCCCCTGGAACTGGGAGTTTAGTACCTTTCACCAAGCCAGAGGTGTCAGTCAAGAAAGGCGAAGCCATGTTGTCCGCTGAATGCAGACTCCGGTTCCCATGACATCATAAGATGATGTTGCCTGATGCCTTGCCAACTCCAGGCCCTTGGCAGAAAGGCAGATGGCTTGCCAGACTAACTCTGATGGTGGCAGGGTAGCTAAGAGCTGTCCTGGCTGTGCCCACAGGTGCTTGATGTAAGCTGCCATGTGTGGCTGAAGTGCCAAAATGCACATCATGGTGCAAGCCAAGGTGAAAACCTTCCTCCCCAATGCACCTGTCTGCACAGAGTCCGCATCATGAGGTCAGTCACTCACTGAGCACCAAGGTCGGTCAAGATCTGTAGGACCTGAGTCCCCCAAGTGGGGTGAGATACTGAGCCAGCAGAGCCTGTTGGTGCATAATACCTCTAGTACATGTCCTCAGGGGCTGGAGAAAGAGCGAAGGGATGTCTGCAAACTGCCTGGAGCATTCCTTGAAAGCTCTTGGCCAGGAGTGATGACACTGGCTATTGCCGAAAGCTCCTAGGAATCCCAGCTGAGTGCACAGGGTACTGTGTGTGACAAAGGTGACAATGTCCACCACCCACAGCATGTCCATCAGGAATCTCTGGTACATGGAGTACTCAAGAGGTCAAGAACAGGAGTAGAAAGGATGCCACACCCTCAGAGAGGGACACAAGACAGAGAAGAGGCACCGGACATGGAAGCGGGTGACAGCTGGTGGTCATGTAGGAACTGGACACGGTCTGCACTGGTACAGTACTGGAGCAGCATACCAGCCGCACTTCCATGACGACTCCAGGTGAGGGTCCCAAGATGATCCATAATACCTGGGAGTTCAGGCAAAGGTGGCATAGCAAGATGGTCTGCACACAAACAGGAACACTGCAACAAGTTTATGCAAAAACTCACAAGCTTTACTGCTTAACATAAAATTCTTATACTTCAGAAGGCAATCCAAAGTAACAGTTGCAGTTGCAGCAGTAGATTACAGCATCTCCCAGCTGCTCTAGCTCTAACCCATAGCACCTTGACTCTCACGAGTCTTCAAAGGGATGAGGTTAGTGGGACAGCAGTGACCGTTTGAGCCTCAAAACTTATTTGTCCAAAAGGTGGCATAGCCCCAGGAGGGAAAGAAGAGCTAGATGTTCTAGGGTCTATGCTCGGGTGGTGGCAGACCTCATACTAGGGGAGGGCATAACCAACCCACATTGGGAGAGGCGACCTACAGAAGAGGAATGACCTCGATGGTGCCTGAAGGAGAAAATCTCCAGGCAAAGAAAGCAGAAATATTTAGTCTCCTCGGGGCAGCTCCAGTCCTCACCAAAGATGGGCTCAGCCATAAGGCTAGGGGAGAACTCGTGGCCCAGCCAGGCCCCGACTGCAGTTGGGTGCCATCTACAGCACTGAACTTGGGGTCAGAAAATTACCTAGTCACAGGACTCTCCCTGACTCCATCGCTGACAAAGTCCAGTGTCTGATCCAGTGCCAGCCCGTGATCCATCCCTATCCCAAACACTGCAAGTGGTGTTGAAAGCCAGTCTTGTCAATGGCACCATGCCCAGTGTTGGGCCCAGAACCAACATGAGAACTGGTGTTGCGCCCCCCACAGGGTTCAGCGTCACCATCCTCCTCAGGGCCACAAAGGGCTACTCAAGTCGGACAGCAACACCTCCACCTCAGGAAATCACCTGGCCCTGGTGCTGGTCTCTCTCTCGGCACTGTGAACAGTATCAAAAGGAGGGACCAGATGTCCTGACTAGCACCACCCCACTCATTGACACTGTGTTAGGAGTCAAGGCAGCACAAGGCTGTGACATCAAGGTATCCTCCACTGTAGACTGAGCACACAGCTTCGGCTGCACCACCAGGAATGTCCATTGTCAGGGCAGACAGACTGGGAGGGGGAGGTGCTGAGCCGGCCACCCAGAAGGAGCCAGCTGTCCATCAGACCCACCCCGAGGGCCACCAACACCTTGGCAAGGTTGAGGAGAACCCTGCTCTTCCAGGGTATCAGAAGAACTGGGAAGGAGCCCAAGGAAAAGGCCCAAAGAACTGAGCTTGGCAACATGGGTCCACTGCCTGTCCCCGAAGATGGGACTCAGATAACCCAACTTCAGTCCAAGGAACTCAACGAAATGGTGGTCCATCAAAAAGCAAATGTTGCAGGAATCCATATCATGTTCGGAGTCAAGATAGGTCCAGCAAAGCTGATGTCAGTCCTTTGTGATGATCGACTTCCCACAGAAACACCTACAAATAATAGGGGCACTTTTGGCCCCTTTACTTTTCTTCTCGGACTCAGACATCAACGACAAAATAAGAAAACAAACTTGACACCACAAAAAGAAGAAACTCGGTGGTGTTGCAGAATAAATATAATGATAGTTTAACAGAAGTGCTACTTCCACGGTGTGCACTTGATGGCAGGAAGAAAAAAAAATGAGGTGCATGAGGGAGTCAACGACAAGTTACTTGCCAGCGCATGGGTAATTGCTGCATGCAAGTGGCGCAAGTAGCAGATGTTGGTTTCCTCCCTAGAGGAAAAAAGCTCCTGCCCTAGATCCACATGTCTGAATGAATGAATGGTGAAGACTGATTCAGGGAGGATTTACAGTTGCGCAAGGAAACCCTCCCTTGTGTAATTATTTTTTCACAAGTGCTTCATTTTTCCACTTTTCTAAATCAGGCCCCAGTTGTTCTCTCAGACTTCAGAGCCATCACCGACATTCAGTCAGTACTCTGTTTAAATGACTGCATATGGGGGAGCTATGGAGCAGCAAACATGGTGGACACTTGGCTCTAGTGCTCCAATCTGTTAAACTTAAATTTAAAAATCATACTACTTTTTACAAAATACCTAGTTTTACCTTCTTTTTTGGTGCTCTTGATGTGGCAACAGATCCTGAGTGACTATGAGGCCAACATGGGACCAGAGGCAGGCAGCACAAGACATGGAAGCTTACTTTTCCTCAATGGCTAGCACAAAATGATCGGAGCCAACACAGCTCGGCAGAGCGACTGGCACAGGTGTCCCCATGATGCAAATCATGGTGATGCTTCAAAAAATTCAAGCAACAGGGGAGGAGATGAACAAACGTCTCACCTTGGTGTAAACTAAGCTTAGCATCTTTGAGATAAAAATTAAAGAGAACTCGAATACCCTTAAAGGAAAATGTGTTTCCTTGCCAACAGTCATTTTTTTTCCAGTAGCTGATGGAGATATAAGTGTTTGCTTTAATTTGCTTTCACTGTTCATGCTAGTCCCCTGTAACTATCCTGGGAGTTTCCATTTTATGGTTGTTGAAATCTCATTGTCCATGCGAGCTGCATCAACATATGAGACTATGTCACATCACCCATTTATACCATGCATCTCTATGCTGAAAGTACAAATATCCTGGGGGGAAAAAAAAACTCTGGAAGCACACAAATTGAATGCAGTTTAAATGGAAAAACTCCATTTACAACTCAAAGTCTGCAAAGTTAACTAAGATAATGTGGTATTTCGTACCTTGCTGAACCTTGTTTTGTTGAAATCTTATCAAGTAGACAGGCATACTGTGAAGTCTAAAGGGTGCTGACATATTGAGCCTGATTTTCTAAAGCTCTGCGAATGCTGCAAGCCCCTGGTGTGCCGATCATACGGCACAGGGGGCCTGCAGCATTCTCTCTGTGCTGACTGGGATGTTCCTCCCTGCGCACCATATGCTGCAAGTTAGACCAGCTCCTCTCTGGTCTAACTTAAGCTATTTGGGGGACCCTTTTAATAGTGCTTGTGCCAAATCTTTGGTGCACGCTGCTGTAAAGTGGGGAAACTATCACAACTGCACCCAATGTAATAAAATTGGGTGCAGTTGCATCAAAAGAGTTTAGCGCAGCTACGTCAAACTTTCAAAATCGGGCCCATAATGTTCTCATATGCTAATGGAGCATTCGGGAAATGTAAATTACATACCTACTGTAATTCTTGATCTTCTTGGACGAAGTCTCCACAACTCATTCACACTAATGGGAACTACGCCGGAGTCGCTAGAACCCAGCGAGAGTCAAAAATCTTCAGGAGGGCCAGTACCTACGTAGGGCCGCAAGGAAGCGGCACCTGGAACCTGGCTCGTGCCTTATAGGCTACCTGGCATCGACCCTCCAACCGCCTCAGAATCTTTTTTACTGAGGAAGTGCAGCGTAAACTAACCTAGTGAATATGTCGGACATAAGATAGTCCGAATGTCCCATGTAATAAGTGTCAACACAATAGAGTCTTCACAGCCCAGCCATCGAGGGAGTGAAGACCACAAACAGATAAGTGAGCTCTGGGGATCGCAGGTGGGCATGTGAATGAGTGGTGGAGACTTCATCCAAGAAGAAAAAATTACTCACCTTAGTAATGTTTCTTCTAACGGAGTTTTGCTGTATTCTGACATATTGCAGTGATGTCCAACCTTTGAACTGCCCCGGAGATGAAAGAGTTAACTTTCCATGCCAGGCATGGAACGCTGAGCTCAAGCTCGGTTGAGACTCTGTCTGTTGCTGTTTGAAGTCAAACCGTCAGATCTTTACGAGCTATACTCACTGGGTGTCCTGTGTGGAAACTGTAAACTTACACTAGCCAACTGGCTACTAAATATAACAACAGATTTTTTGGGTCCCAAAAGAAAGATTCAAGTCAGGAAACCCAAAAAATAAAACAAAACACAACACTCGCACACCCAAACTAAAGGGGTGAGAAAATAAGGGGTGGGGGCACTTTCCGAGTGCCAACACTGCTGCTGCTGCCCACCCACATCCCAGAAACCGAGGTTCTGAGAGGGGGAGGCGGGGGGGGAGGTCAGAATACAGCAATACTCCATTAGAAGAAACAACATTACAAAGGTGAGTCATTTTTTCTTCAAACAACATGAAATCTTGCTGTATTCTGACATACTGCAGACTACCAAGCAGTACCTCCATGGAGGAGGGACAGAACCTACTTAGGAAATAGACTCTGAAGAACTGCTGTGCCAAACTGAGCATCACTCCTAGCCTGGATATCCAGAGAGTAATGTTTGGTAAAAGTATGTACTGTTTTCCAGGTGGCTGCTTGACAAATCTCTAAGATAGGAATATCCCTGGCAGCAGCCAGGGAAGCAGCTGTACCCCTGGTAGAGTGAGCCCTCAGGCCTGAGGGTGGAATCCTACCTAGTTTTTCATAGCAAAATTGAATGCAAGAGACAATCCACCTGGCAATAGATCTCTTAGTGGCAGGTTTTCCCTTACCAACCTCACCATAAGTGAGGAACAGTTGGAGGGAGTCAAACCTGTGACCCTTGGTGCGCTCTATGTAGTAGCTAAGGGCCCTTTTCACTTCCAAACTGTGCAGCCTCCTCTCGTCAGAGGAGGAATGGTCAGTGAAGAAAACAGGAAGAGACATAGACTGGTTAAGGTGGAAATCTGAAACCACCTTAGGCAAAAACTTCCTATTAGTCCTGAGGACCACCTTATCTCTATGGAAAGAGATAAAATCAGGCTCCACTGATGAGGCCTGTAACTCACTTATCGCCTGGCAGAAGTGATGGCCACCAAGAAAACAGTTTTCCAAGTCAAGTACTTAAGCTCTGCTGAGGACAAAGGCTCAAAAGGGGGTTGCATAAGCTGAGCAATGCAAACATTAAGGTCCCAAGCAGGGGCAGGGTCCCTGAATGGAGGATCGTATGAAGCGATCCCTTGAAAAATTTAGAAAATACAGGATGAGCTGAAAGGGAAGAGTGCTTGCCTGCTGAAAGGAAGGCAGAGACAGCTGCCAGATGAACTCTTAGTGTAGCTGGTCTGAGTCCCAAGCTATTAAGATGAACCATATAGTCAAGGACTGTGGGCAGGCCAGCAGACTCTGGAGAAATATGCTTCCCAGAGCACCATATAGAAAATCTTTTCCACTTGGAGTTGTAAGTGTTTCTGGTGGAAGGCTTCCGAGAAGCCTTTAAGATATTCAGAACACCTTGAGAAAGGTGCAAATCAGCAAACTCTAACTCTTCAAGACCCAGGCCTTGAGATTGAGAGATTTGAGATTCAGATACCAAACCCTCCCCTGAGCACATGTTAACAGGTTGTAATTCCTGGGAAGAGACAGGGGAAGGTGGACTGCTAAGGACAACAAGAGAGGGTACCAGGCTGTCTGGCCCAGTCTGGAACAATCAGAATCACCTTGCAGGGTTGAGACCTGATTTTGACTAACACCTTGAACAGGAGAGGGAAGGGAAAGCACAAGAACTTCCCTTCCCAACTGAGAAGCTAGGGCATCCAGGGGGACTGAGCCCAACACTGGGGGCCTGCAGCAAAAGAGAGGAAGTTGGTGATTGTCTGGGGCTGCAAAAAGATCTATCTGTGGGGTGCCCCATCTGGAGAAGATCACCTTCAAAACCAAGGGATCCAGGGACCATTCGTGATGGCCCTGAGATATCCTGCTAAGAGCATCTGCCAGGACATTGTCCTTGCCTGGGAGGTGTACTGCTGTAAGAGAGGTGTTCAGGGAATAGGCCAGAGACCACAACTTCATTGCTTCTGTGCACAAGGCCGTAGACCGAGTGCCCCCTTGCTTGTTGATATACCACATTGTGGTGGTATTGTCTGTCCTGATCTGAACTACTTTGTTCTGAACAGACTTGGAAAAAGCTTGAAGTGCTAGAAACACTGCTCTGAGTTCTAATAGATTGATGTGAAGCAGAGATTCCTGAGGAGACCACAACCCTTGGGTGGTCAGCTCTCCCAAGTGGGCTCCCCACCCCAAGAGGGAGGCATCTGTAGTAAGGATCAGAGAATGAGACTGAGTGACAAAAGGAACTCTCTGTCTTAGATTGTCCTGATCCTGCCACCACTGTAACGCCTGGATCAGGGTTCGAGTCACTGGAATTAGTTTGGTCAGAGGGTCCCTTTTCTGAGACCAGAAGGCTCTCAAGTGGAACTGAATATCCCTCATTTGAAATCTTGCTCCCAGCACCACTGCTGTAGAGGCAGCCATGTGTCCCAGGAGCTGCAGAAAATGCCTCGCTGGTCGAGACACCTGGAGGGTGAATGAAGAGGCCAGTGAGATAAGGGTCCTTGCCCTGTCCAGGGGAAGGAAGGCTCTTGCTTTTACTGTATCCAGCTCTGCCCTATGAAGGTGAGGAGCTGCACAGGCTCTAGAACTGACTTTGAAAGATTCAGAAGGAAACCTAGAGAAGTGAGCAGTTGCTGAGTTATCTGTATGTGTAACTTGATTTGGTCTGGAGACTGCCTACTATGAGCCAGTCGTCCAGGTATGGAAAGATGGAGATCCTTTTTCTCCTTAGGAAGGCAACTACTACTGCCAGGCATTTTGTGAACACCCTTGGAGCAGAAGTTAGTCAAGGGCATTGCTCTGAATTGGTAATGGCCTGAGGGGCAGCTTCAACCTGAGGTACTTTCGTGGGAGCTTCTGATGAGAATATGGAAATAGGCATCCTTGAGGTCCAGGGAGACTAGCCAGTCCCCTGGCCTTAGAGAGGGTAGAATTATTCCCAGAGTCACCATTTTGAACTTTGGCTTTAAAAGGTGCTTGTTTAAATATCTGAGATCCAGGATGGGCCACCATTCTCCTGTCTTTTTGGGGGTTAGGAAGTACCTGAGTACAATCCTTTCCCTTGTGTAGGGGTGGGATCTTCTTCTATGGCTCTGAGAGCCAAGAGAGAAGAGACTCTGCCTCTAGGGCAAGTGCCTCTGAGGGATTTGCAGGTGGAAAGGATCTGGTTCTCATTTTGGAAATTTTTCAAGCTGAGAACCAGCCCTGGCTTACTTACTTCCAGGACCCATTTGTCTGATGTTAAAGACATCCAGTCCTGGACAAAGTAAGCCAGCCTGCCCCTTACAGGTGGTAGAGAATCGGCCCTGACAAACCCATCAGGGTGCCTGTTTGGCAGGGGCTTTAGGCTGAGGGGTGGAAGCAGGCATGCTTGTACCCCGTCTGCCTCACCCTCTGAAGAACCCCCTATGAGCATAAGCAGAAGAGGAGGCCTGGGCTTGGTAGAAAGGCCTATGAAAAGGCCTGCCCCTGCCCCTGGAACGCTGCCTCTGGGGAGTGGCTTGCCTCTCCTTGGCCTGAGCACTCCTATAGGTGGTCCTGTATTCATCCATTTTCTTCATGTAGTTCTCTGTTTGCTTCCCAAACAGAGAATTACCCACAACAGGAAAATCCATGGCCTTAGTCTGGGTATCCTGAGACAGGCTAGTACATCTGAGCCAGGCCATCCTACGAAGGGCCACAGGTGTAGCCATGGCTCTAGATGAAACATCATTGGAGTCCACTGCAGCATGGAATTGCACCTTGGATGCCTCAATACCATCCGCAGCCACCTGCTCCAGCTCCTTGGCAAGCTGGCCAGGGACGTGTTTAGCTAAAGACATTACAATGTTCCATCTAGATTTCTGATATCTAGCTGTATAGGCCATATAATTAGCCTGCCTGAGTCCCAAGGATGCTGCCATGTACTGTTTCTTTGCCATGGCATCAATTCTTCTGGAGTCCTTATCTGGGGGGTGTGAAGCCAAGGGTATATTTGCCTTATCACAGTCAGCAACCTGCACTATCCCAACATGGCTGCATTGCTGGGTAAGGAACTCCGTATCTGAGCCTGAGAGAGTATACCTCTTATCCATTCTCTTGTCCACAGGAGGTATAGAATTAAGAGTCTTTAAAATTTTTATTGTCTGTTTCCCAAAGGACTTATGATGGGGAATAGACAGCTTCCTCGACTCTGGGATATCCATCATTTCAACATAGGCAGGCTCCTCCTGGTCGTCCACAGCTTCTTCCATAGGAAGCCGAAGAGTTTCAGCCACTTTTTTGTAGAATATAAAATGGGAAGGGGACTCAGAAAGCTTAGGAGGAGAAACCCCTGAAGGTCTGTCTGGGGAGATGTCCGGGTCAACAGGCACATCCAGACTTTCGTAATCACCATCACTATCCTCATACTCTCCTTCCTCCTCCTCCTCTGGTTCATAAAAATCCTCTAAATTATAATCTGGAACCGGGGGAACCGACCGAACCGAGCCCCTTACTGATGGTGCCGGTTCGGTCGGAACCGGGGTTAGCGACTGAACAACCCTTATCGCTTTGGCTATTTCATCAGCGGTCAGAGAAAGAATTTGTGGATCCGCACCGGCTGATTTATCCCTTCTTTTCTTTTAACCGGAACCGACTCCTAGGAGTCGGTTCTCCTTTAGCCCAAAGAAGTTTCGCCCTGGTCAGAGGGCACTCCTTCTGGTTCGGTTGGAACCGAACCGGGCTGGCCATCCGGGTCAGCGGACTTCTTGGCCTCCCTTTCCTGAGCCTACCAACTCTTTTCCAGGGTAGCTGCAGGAAAATTCTTAAATCTGGCAGTCTGAATCGAGGTGGTCAAACCCCAGACAATAACACAGGTGGTGTGGGGATCAGCCTTAGCAAAGGCTTCCCCACACACACTACAGTGTTGAAACCCAGTGGGCCCGGTTTTTCTTTTGGGTTTCTCAGACATGGCCAGTCCTAACAAAACTTGCCCTTTTTTCGGCAATCCGCCAGGCAAGATACCCTTATCAGTTCCTGACCGTGGTATGGGTCGTGGAAAAACGTAATGAAATCCGTTTTTTTTTAGAACCGATAAGGACCGGTTACCACACTCTAAAAGAAGAATAAACTTTTTTTGAACAACCTGATCGGTTCAAACTGAACCGATCCCACGTTTACAAGTTCCACACAGAAGAACAAGAAAATAAACCTATCTAGTACTCATGAAACCACAGACAGAGACTGAACCGACAGGTTAACGGATTAAATTCGGTCGAAAACCGAGAAAACGGTACTTTAACTGACAAACTTGAACCGAGCAAAGGAGAAATCTCCGGAGCGACTGTTCAGTGAGGCGGAGTAAAGAATCTGACGGTTTGACTTCAAACAGCAACAGACAGAGTCTCAACCAAGCTCGAGCTCAGCGTTCCATGCCTGGCATGGAAAGTTAACTGTTTCATCTCCGGGGCAGTTCAAAGGTTGGACATCCCTGCAATATGTCAGAATACAGCAAGACTTCATGTTGTTTGAAGATAAAGAATTACGGTAGGTACATAATTTACATATCTTCCTGGACTTAAAGTTTCCACCACTCACTCACACTGATGGGAGAGTACCGAGCTAAAATAATCCCCTGAGACAGGTGGCAGGAGAGAGAAGCTCACTTAGGACAGAAGTCCATTAAGGATTGTCCTGCCGAAGAACTGATGCTGCCTAGCATGGACATCCGAGACGTAGTGCTTTATGAAAGTGTGCACAGAGCTCCAAGTGGTCGCAATGCAGATGTCTGCAATGGGCACGTTCTGGATTTCTGCCAGAGATGCCGCAACTGCTCTGGTAGAATGAGCGTATACTCTGCCTTCCAGCTTAACCTGTGCCATGGAGCAGCAGTAGTGAAGGCATACCACTACCCATGCTGAAATACATCTGATAGCAACAGGCTGACCCAGACGGGCCGTGCTGAAGGCGACAAACAGTTGTTCTGATGTGCGGATTTCCTTTGTTCTGTCTAAGTAGAACTGTAATGCTCTCTTCACAGCCAGGGAATGTAGGGTATGCTCTCCCTCATTCTGGAAGTTCGCTAAGTAAGTAGGAAGGACCAAGGGCTGATTCAGATGGAATTCTGAGACAACCTTGGGTGGAAACATAGGGAGGGTACTAAGAACCACCTTGTCTTTGTGAAATACAATATACGGGGGAGTCTGTGACCGAAGCATTTCCTTCAGACACTCTGCAGGTGGAAGTGATGGCTACAAGGAAGGCCATCTTCCAAGTTAGAAATTTCAGTTTACAAGTAGCTAGGGGCTCGAAAGATTTATGGGTGAGCATGTCTAGAACAAGGTTAATGTCCCAGGCTGCTACTGGTCATCTGACCGGTGGCCTGGTATGTAGAATGCCCTTAAGAAATCTCTTGACCACAAGAAGCTGAGCAAGAGACATGGAGTGTACGGGCTCATGGCACGCTGAGATTGTGCAGAGGAGAACCTTAACAGTTGAGTATTGCAGGCCTGTGTTTGAGAGATCTAGAAGACACTATAGGACTTTGGTGGGCAGGAAAAAGGATTCCAGGAGGATTTTGCACACCAGATGGAGAACCGCTTCCACTTAGCCATGTAAGTTTTATGGGTAGTGGCTTGCGAGCAGCTAACAGGATATCTGAGACCCTACGTGAAACGTTAAACCTGTACAACTCTATCTCTTCAGGAGCCAGGTATGTAGGTGAAGGGACTTCAGGTTGGGATGGACTACAGGGCCCTGGGTCAGCAGGTTCGTAAGAAATGGAAGCTGTTTTGGAGATGTTTCCGACAACCGGTTGATTAAAGGAAACCAGATCTGGCGAGGCCAGAAAGGGGCAATGAGGATCATTCTGCCGCCCTGCACCTCCAGTTTGAGCAGCACCCTCTGAACTAGGGGAAGAGGAGAAAATGCGTTAAGTGTCTTGTCCACTGCATTCTGAATGCATCCTGACAAAAATGCCAGGTCCTGGATTTCTGGAGCAGAAGAGAGGCAGTTTTGCATTGAGTGGGGACGCAAAAAGGTCCAGGTCTGGAGTTCCCCACTCTTCGAAGAGTGATTGCATGACGTTTGCGTTGAGAGACCACTCGTTAGGGTCCGTCTCCACTCTGAGAGGATCCGTCAGATCGCTCTGTACTCCTGGCAGGTAGACTGCCTGGATCAGAGCTGCGTGCTCCAGGCACCATTCCCACACTCTCATCGTTTGTTGATGTAGTACATCACTGCCTTGTTGTCCGTTTGAAGGAGAACGGTCTTGTGACAGAGTATGTCCTTCAAGGTCCGGACTGTGTAGAGGACGGCTCTCATTTCCAGAACATTTACGTGAAGCTGAGATTCATCCTGACTCCAATGACCCTGGGTGTGGAGATCCTGGTAGTGAGCTCCACATCCCAACAGGGATGCATCCGTGGTGATGTAGATCTGGGGAGCTAGAGGGGGCAAAGGGATAACCTTCCCGAAGCTGTCCTCCTGAGTCCACCAGGTGAGTGACCGTTTCAGCGGTTCCATCATCTTTATGTGAAAGGACTGTGGGTGCATGGTCACTGACCACTGACTGCTGAGCATCCATTGAGTAGTTCTCATGTGAAGGCAAGCCAGAGGTACAGTGAACGCTGAGGATGCCATAAGACCCAGCATCCACTGCATCGACAGAGTGCGGACCGAGTTGTTTTCTCCCGATAAAGTGGGCCATCTGGAGGATGTCGCTCCTTCTGTCCTCCGGAAGAAAGGCTTTCACATTTGAGGCATCCAGAAGGGTTCCTATGAAGAGGAGCCACTGAGAGGGCTGTAGCTGCGACTTTCCCAAATTTAGCAGGATTCCCATGGACGTGAGGAATTGTGAAGCCGTAGCTATGGCTTTGAGTCCTTTGTCTAGAGAAGCTAGCGAGAAACCAATCATCCAAATACGGGAACACCTGAAGCTTCCTCAGATGTGCTGCAAGAACAGCAAAGCACTTTGTAAAAACTTGAGGCACCGAGGATAGCCCAAAGGGCAGGACTCTGAATTGGTAGTGTTGACCCAACACCATGAATCTGAGGTATTGTGGTGGTCTGTGTGAATGAGAACGTGTTGGTAGGCGTCCTGCATGTCCAGGGAGGCTAGTCAATCATGCTGATGAATCAGAGGTAAGAGTGTACCGAGTGATATCATCTTGAACTTTTCCTTGTAAAGGAACTTGTTTAACTACCTGAGATTGAGAATAGGGTGCGTGCAGACTGTTCTTTGGAACTAGGAAGTAATGGGAGTAGAAACCTGTGTTCTGCTGATCCAGCTGGACTACCTCTACTGCTCTGTTGTTTAGAACGCCCTGGATCTTGGAAGCAAGAAAGTCTGAATGAGAGACAGACAGTCTGAGCTGTCATTTGGGTGGATGATCTGGAGGGGTTTCTGACAGATTTAGAGAGTACCCCTCGTGGATTATTCTGAGCATCCATTTGTCTGATGTGACTGACTTCCACCGGTCATAAAACTGAGTCAGATGCCCTCCTACTACCAAGGAAGAGTCCCCCTCGGACAGCTGAGATGGGATTTGGGCCGGGATCTCAAAGGGTGGCACTAGACGCTTTGGGGCCCTGTGCCGTCTGCTGCATTTTCTTCTGCGGCTGAGGGGTTTGGTTTCTTTTAAAGCCCCCTCTACCTTTACCACGAAAGGGCTGACAGTTATGAAACTGATGCCTGTTCCCGCCTCTTTGAGGGGCTGCAGATGGTGGTCTGGCCGTTATGATGGCCATTCTAGTCTTCTGTGTGGCCTCTATCGCCTGCTCGACCTGAGAACCAAACAGGTACATACCATCAAAAGGCAAGGCCATAACCCTCTGCTGGGCATCATTTGTGAAGCCCGAGGTGTGCAACCAACAGTGGCGACAGGTGCAAATACCGGCTGCTGCTACTCTGGAGGCAGTGTCAAAGGCATCCATGGCAGCTTTGAGTTGTTGATTATTGGATTCAATACCTCTAGTGATGGTTTGAGGAAGCTCTGTGTTAACTTCCGAATCTGGAAGAGCTTCTACTGTAGCCTTGAGTGAATGCCAGAGTACATACTCATATTGAGAGAAGTAGCCCTGGTAGCTAGCAATGCGCATGCCCAGGGTGGAAGCGGCAAAGACTTACTTTCCCGAAGTGTCGATTTTGCGAGATTCTTTGTTAATTGGACGTGCTGTAGATTCTTGCGGAAAAACAGCTTTATCATTCTCTGCCAGGACAACTATGGCATCAGGAAAGGCTTCCGAGGCCAGAATGGGTCGATCCTTGGGAGGAGCATATTTCCTGTCTATGGACTTAGCCACAGAGGGAATAAGTGCTGGATTATCCAACACCATTTGCAAAAGTGTCTCAAAAGAGGGTTGCACGGGGCGGGGATCGATTCCACAAGAATGTCTGCAACGTACAGGTACTGCAGACGCAGCAACGTTCCAGGATCGATTTTGGAAGTCTGGAGAGAGAGAGTGGTACTCACGTTTCTAAGCAGAGACTTAAAAGAAAGGTCCTCAACCAGAGGCTCTGCAGTAAGGGTAGGTTTATTCACTAACTCTAGGGAGGAATCGTTATCAAAGTCGTCCTCCAATCGAACATCAGGATCAGGTTCAACATCATTTCCTACTAGTCCCAAAGGAACTGTACAGATAGGAAAAGGAGGCAAGAAGGAGGAGGAGGAACACTGCGACTCGGAGTCAAAAACCACTGCATCGCATGCGGCACCGCAGGAGCCCTCAGTGCCACTACAAGAAGTGGCGCTGACAACACAGGCGGTGCCAGCACAGAACATGGCGCCAATCCAGAAGTTTCCAATCCTCAATTCGCTGAGGAAAAGTGAAGAAATTCAGCAGGTGATAAAGGCATCAGTGTGGACCCCTGCGCCACAGCCATATAAGAGGGATAAATACCAGAGCACAGTGTCAACAGCACCGAAGAAGGTGCCGTGGGACTAGGAAGCCTCAAATGTCCCGCCTGCAGGTCCGAAACTGACAGGCCCGAAGGCCTCGGCGATGGACTCGCCAGTTCGGGCAGATGGGACAACTGCCAAACCCACTGCTCCATAAGAGTGGCCCAATGGTGAAACTGCTCACCGGAGGACCTCCCAGTGGGCGGGGAGGGACTCTGGAGTCAAGGATGCCTGCCACCAGAAAGAGGGCCAGAGGGACCCGAGCGATGGAGTCTGGCCCTGCTGCTGGTAAACCGGCGATCGTCTTGCCAGATGAACCAGAAGGCAACCTCGGCGGTGCAGTTTCTTTTGACGGGAGACTGAAGAAGAACTCTAAGTCAAGCGGTGTAGAGTTCTCGACGAGGATCGAGAATGGGACCGCTTATTTTTGCTTTCGGAAGACCGCTCTCAATTGCCTCAGTAAGACCCCCTACCCCTTCGTAGAGGGCGGCGGACCAGATCCAGCCCTGCTGGCAACACAGTTTTCATGTGTAGTCTCTCTACCGAGCTCAAGCCCAATGTTCTAATGCTCTGGCATAGAGTTAACTCTTTCCTCTCCAGGGCAGTTCAAGTGCTGGGGCTAACTGCATATGTCAGAATACAGCAAGACTTTATGTTGTTTGAAGTACAACAGTCTATGGCTGACAACAGTTTATTAAAGAATATGGACTACTTGAATTATGTTGCTAATTTAATGAGGAAACACTTAATTTTTTAACTGAGGAATTATTAAGTGAAGAACAACAACTGGTAGATGGGATTCTTGTAATGTGACAGTGTCACTTGGCAGGACAATTAGTAGGTCTAAAATGCAGGAAGAAGTACGAAAAAAATCAAACCTGTCAAGTTACTATGTATGGTCAACTATCTAATCCATTACATTCCAATGAAGACACTGTTGAAGAATGCCAGACATTTAAATTTTTTTCTCAAGGCTAAACATCCCACTTTCCCCATGTTCCTCTACCTGTTGTGTCACAGCACATCATGCTAGTTGAAAGGAGCACAGGCAGGCAGCAGTGGCCCTTTGAAGTCTTGCATGAAACTGAATGGGGTGCAGAAGAGCAAGTCACTCTAGCCTTCTCTCCCCAGACAGGGATAGGAAGAAGCTATTGCTGAATGTCATGTTAAACTTTTAAATCTATGTAACAAGGTTTGTTCTTGCTAGTCATGGGCTACCCAACGGGTAGCTGGGTCAGGTAGTGTGGGTATTGCCTATTTTTGGCTGGGAAGGGTAGTTTGGGTAATGTACTGCACTACCCGACATAAGAAAAAATTACTCACCATAGTAATGTTGTTTCTTCTAATGGAGTCTTGCTGTATTCAGACATAATGCAGTTAGCCTCAGCATTTGAACTGCCCCGGAGAGGAAAGGGTTAACTCCATGCAGAAGCATGGAAGGTTGAGCTCGAGATCGGTTTTCAAACCTCTGTCTGTGGTACTTCCCAGTGTAACCGTCAGATTCTTATGAGCAACTAACTAACTTGGCACTATAATATGGAAATTGTTTGAAACATATAGCGAAAAAGGCAAAATATTTTTGGGGTACAAAAAAGACTCAAGTCAAGAACACAAGAAGAAACAAGGTAGTGACAAATTAAGCTATGCAACACAAGAAGGATAAACATAACAGCTACCCCACCAAGAGGGAGGCAGGGTACAAGGTACACCCCTGAGATGCAACACTGAACCTGGCATCCCACTTCCCAAAAACAGGTTCTGAGGGGTTGGGGGGAGGTCTGAATACAGCAAGACTCCATTAGAAGAAACAACATTACTATGGTGAGTAATTTTTTCTTCAAACAACATGAAGTCTTGCTGTATTCAGACATAATGCAGACTACCAAGCAGTTCCCTATGGAGGAGGCAATGCAGAACCTACTTTGGGAACAGGTTCTGCAGTACTGCTGTGCCAAACCTAGCATCACTCCTAGCCTGAATGTCCAGGGAGAAATGCTTGGTGAATGTATGTACTGTTTTCCAGGTGGCTGCTTTACAGATCTCTAACAAGGGTATATCTCTGGCTGCAGCTAGAGTAGCAGCTGTACCCCTAGTGAAGTGAGCCCTCAGGCCTGAAGGGGGTGTTCTACCCAATTTGCCATAGCAGAATTGTATACAAGAAACAATCCACCTGGCAATAGATCTTTTATTGGCAGGCTTACCTTGCCCCACTTCACCATAAGTGAGAAACGATTGAAGACAGTCATTCCTGTGTTCCTTAGTATGCTCTATGTAATAGCTAAGAGCCCTTTTAACATCCAAACTGTGTAATCTTCTTTCCCCTGAAGAAGAATGGTCAGTGAAAAACACAAGGAGACATATAGACTGGTTTAGGTGAAAATCCGATACCACTTTAGGCAAGAACCTCCTATTAGTTCTTAGGACCACTTTATCCCTTTGGAAGGATATGAAGTCAGGTTGAACTGACAGGGCCTGTAATTCACTAATCCACCTGGCAGAAGTAATAGCTACCAGGAACACAGTTTTCCAGGTCAAGTACTTCAATTCAGCCAAAGCCATAGGCTCAAAGGGTGGCTGCATAAGTTGAGCAATGCAGACATTAAGATCCCAAGGCGGAGTAGGCTCCCTAAAGGGAGGGTTGATGTGAACCAGGCATTTGAAAAACTTACTAAAAACAGGATGTGATGTCAGGGAAGAGCCCTTCCCTGCTGAAAGGAATGCAGAGACAGCTGCTAGATGAACCTTCAACGTGGCAGGCCTAAGGCCTAGACTATTCAGATGAACTAGATAATCTAAGGTTGTGGAAATGCCTGCAGAATCAGGCACAATACCTTTCTGAGAGCACCAAATACTGAACCTCTTCCATTTGGAATTGTAAGTTTTTCTAGTGGAAGGTTTCCTGGAGACCTTCAGAATATCCAGAACTCCCTGAGAGAGATGTACTGCTGCATATTCTAACTCTTCAAGAGCCAGGCCTTGAGGCTGAGAGACTGGAGATTGGGGTACCAGATCCGCCCCTGGGAGGAGGAGAGAAGATTGCATCTCCTGGGAAGAGACAGGGGACGTGACACAGCCAAGGACAGCAGTAGAGAATACCAGGGTTGTCTGGCCCAATCTGGAGCCACCAGTATCACTGTGCAGGGTTGAGTTCTTATCTTGATCAGAACTCTGAACAGGAGAGGGAAAGGAGGGAATGCATAGAGAAACCTGCCCTTCCAGTCCAGAATGAGGGCATCCTGGGGAACTGTCCATAGGACTGGCGGTCTGCAACAAAACACAGGAAGCTGATGATTGTCTGGTGCTACAAATAGCTCTATCTCTGGAGTGCCCCATCTGGAGAAAATGATCCTCAGAATGAGAGGATTCAGGGACTATTTGTGATGTCCCTGTGAAATCCTGCTCAGGGCATCTGCTAACACATTGTCTTTCCCTGGAAGGTGAACTGCTACCAGGGAAGTCTGAAGGGAACAGGCCAGAGACCAAATCTTCATGGCCTCTGTGCACAAGGCCGTGGACCAAGTGCCTCCCTGTTTGTTGATGTACCACATTGTGGTAGTGTTGTCCATCCTGACTTGGACCACCTTGCCCTTGACTGAATCTGAGAAGGTCTGAAGGACTAGGAAAACTGCCCTGAGTTCCAGGAGGCTGATATGAAGAAGAGACTCCTGTGGGGACCAGATCCCCTGAGCTGTTAGGGCTCCCAGGTGGGCTCCCCAGCCTAGGAGAGAAGCATCCGTAGTCAGAACTACTGATGGAACTTGAGGGAGAAATGGAACCCCTTGTCTGAGGTTGTCCTGGTCCAGCCACCACTGGAGAACTTGTACCAGAGTTCGGGTCACTGGAATCAGTTTGGTGAAAGAGTCCCTTCTCTGCGACTAAAAGGACCTTAGGTGGAACTGAATGTCCCACATCTGAAATCTGGCTCCCTGAACCACTGCAGTGGAGGCTGCCATGTGGCCCAGGAGTTGGAGGAACTGTCTTGCTGGAAGAGAAACCTGAGGCCGAAAGGAGGAAGCAAGGTCTAATAAGGCCTTCACCCTTGCCAGAGGAAGGAAAGCTTTTGCTTGGATAGTATCCAATTCCATCCCTATGAAGGTGAGAAGCTGTACTTGTTCAACGACAGATTTTGGCAGATTGAGAAGAAACCCCACAGAACAGAGCAAGTCCTGAGTGGTTTGCAGAGCTGACCTGACCTGGTCTGATGACTGCCCTACTAGGAGCCAGTCGTCCAGATATGGAAAAATGGTGATACCCTGTCTTCTGAGGTAAGCCACCACTACTGCAAGGTACTTTGTGAACACCCTTGGAGCTGATGTAGGCCAAAAAGCATGGCCCTGAACTGATAACGGCCTGAAGGCAACTCGAACCTGAGGCATTTTCTGTGAGAGCACCTGATAGGGATATGAAAGTAGGCATCGTTGAGGTCCAGTGATGCTAGCCAATCTACTGACCTTAAAGAGGGAAGGATTATTCCCAGAGTTACCATTTTGAATTTGGGTTTTGAAATGTGTTTGTTCAGATACCTTAGATCCAGGATGGGTCACCACTCCTCTGTTTTCTTTAGGGTAAGGAAGTAGCTGGAGAAGAGGCCTTTTCCCCTGTGCTGAGTAGGAACCTTGGCTCTGAGAGCCAGTAGAGATGAAACCTCTGCCTCTAGGGCAAGGGTTTCTGAAATTGATGCAGGTGGAAAAGACTTGGCCCTCCCTTTTTGGGTATCTTTTGAAGCTGAGGGCCAGTTCCTGGCTTACTACTTCCAGGACCCACTTGTCTGAGGTAACAGACTTCCAGGCCTGACAGTAGTAAGCCAGCCTGCCTCCTTACTGGGATTGGGAAGTCGACCCGGGCTGACTCCTCAGGGTGCATGCTTGATAGGAGCCTTAGACTGGGAGGAGGAAGCAGCCCTGCTCATCCCCCTTCTACTCCTCCCTCGGAAAAAAACCCTTTGTGGGTAAGAAAAGAAGGCCTGGGCTTGGTAAAAAGGCCTGTGAAAGGGCCTGCTTTTGAGGAGTGGCTTGCCTGTCCTTGGCCTGTGCACTCCTGTAAGTGGTCCTATATTCGTCCATTTTCTTCATGTAAGTCTTTGTCTGCTCCAAAAACAGAGAGTTACCAACTACAGGAAAATCCATAGCCTTAGACTGGGTGTCCTCTGATAGGCTAGTACATCTGAGCCAAGCATGCCTTCTGAGAGACACAGATGTAGCCATGACTCTAGATGCCACATCGTTGGGAGTCCACAGCAGCGTGAAATTGTACTTTGGATGCCTCAATTCCATCTGCAGCCACCTCCTCCAGCTCTCTGGCTAGCTGGGGGGGAGGCCTTTTTAGCCAGTTCCAGAACCGTATCCCGCCTGGACTTCTGGTACCTGGCTGTATAGGCCATATAGTTTGCCTGCCTAAGTCCCAAAGAGGATGCCAATTATAGTTTTTTTGGCCATGGCATCAACTTTTCTGGAGTCCTGGTCTGGGAGGGGGTGTGAAGCCAAAGGAATGTTTGCCCTGTCACAGGCTGCAGCCTACACTACCCCAACATGACTGCAATGTGAATAAAGGAACTCCGCAGCTGAGCCTGTTAACATGTATCTCATGTCCATTCTTTTATCTACAGGAGGTAAAGAGTTAGGAGTCTGTAGAATCTTTTGTGTCCATTTCCCCAAGGACTTATGAAGAGAGATAGACAACCTTTTGGACTCTAGGATGTCCATCATCTCCACAAAATCAGGCTCTTCCTCCTCCTCCTCAGCAGCTTCAATCATAGGGAGCTGGAGGGTTTCGGCCACCTTCTTGTAAAACAAGAAGTGTGATGGGGCCTCAGAAAGCTTGGGAGGGGAGACATCCGAGGGTCTGTCTGGGGAGATGTCCAGTTCAATGGGCACATCCAGCCCCCCTCTGGTCGTAGTCATCATCGGGATGATCTTCGTCTCCCTCCCACTCCTCATAGAAATCATCCGGATCGTAATCCGAAGGAGCCGGTTCCAACCGAACCGCCCACCTAATCAGCAGTGCCGGTTCGGACAGAACCGGATGAATCGACTGGACAATACTAATCGCTTTGGCTATCTCGTCCGCGGTTGGAGTATGCGGTACTGGATCTGAACCAGCAGACTTTCGTTTTTTTTTTTGACGGAACCGACCTCTCAGAGTAGGCCCTCCTTTTGCCCAAGGAGGTATTGCCTAGGTCAGTAGGCACCTCCTCAGGTTTGGCCGTAACCGAACCGGGCTGGCAATCCGGATCCATGGACTTCTCTGCCTCCCTTTCCTTCAACCTACTCAATCTTTTTTTCTAGAGTGGTTTTGGGAACGTTTTTACAGATCTGGCAGTCTGACTGGACGTGGTCAAACCCCAGACAATAAACACAGATGAGGTGGGGGTCGGCCATGGCAAAGGCCTCCCGACACTCAGTACAGTGTTGAAACCCAGTGGGACCGGTTTTCTTTTTGGGTTTCTCAGACATGGCCAACCTACCAAAATTACCCAATAGAAGCTTTCAAGCCAAGTAATACCAACCGATCGGTAACAACCGTGTCACGGGTTTGGAAAAGAACCAATAAAAGGCCCGGTTCTTTTGAGACCGATCGGTACCGGAACACCACTCTAACCCCAGAAAATATTACTTAAAATTAGAAGAAAACACAAGGTTGGTTCCTAACAGGACCAACCGAAAAGAAACCGAAGAAACAAACAATTTCCACAAGTTGTTTAAAATAAATACAGTCACTACCTATCTACAACACTACCTGTACTGTAGACAGAGGTTGGAAAGCCGGAAAAAACGATAAAAGAATTGGTTTTAAACCGAACGCTTCACTTTTACCGAACCGAGCAGAGGAAATCTCCGGAGCGACTTCACTGTTAGGCGGAGTAAAGAATCTGACGGTTACATTGGGAAATACCACAGACAGAGGTTTGAAAACCGAGCTCGAGCTCAACGTTCCATGCTTCTGCATGGAGTTAACCCTTTCCTCTCCGGGGCAGTTCAAGTACTGGGGCTAACTGCATTATGTCTGAATACAGCAAGACTTCATGTTGTTTGAACAGTGTAATTCTCATGTTGGGTAGTTTGAGAAAGGTAATGTGTAAAGGACTTCCAGGCTAGAAACAGGCATTAAAAGGGCAGCCTGTGGGGTCCTTCATGAAGCTTACAGCAGAATAGGAGCATATGACAGCGGACTGACACCTAATTGGTCAATGGTATCTAAAGGGCTGTGCTCTGTCTGCTGTGAACCTGTGTGGCACAAAATCCACAGCAGTCTGAAAGGAGCTCCATGGGCACTCGCTCTGCAGCACAAATCACAGCTAGTTGCATCTGGGTGGAGTCCATACCTGGCTTAACTGCAGGCAGGACGGGGGCAGTCAATTCTTAAGTGTGCTAGGAAGGGTAGGGGGAACCGCATCTCGTGGTGCACATGGGTACGAATGACCCGGTGGGGAGACGGTGGAAGTAGTGAGGGAGAGGTTTGAGGATCTGGGCAAACAGTGTGAGGAACTGGGGGAAATCAGTGGCCTTCTCAGAGGTACTCCCAGTACCCTGTGCTAGAATGGCAAGGGAAGTAAGGATTGGGGGCGTTAAACACCTGGCTGAGGGAATGGTGTCATTCCAGGAATACGGGTTGGTAGAGGGCTGGGACAGACTCTGGGATGACAATAAACTGTATGCAGGGGATAGGCTACATTTGAGCAAGGAGGGGAAGGAGGTATTAAAGCAGGGGGTAGGGTAATACATACTTACAAAGGTGGATTTAAACTAGGCGGGGGGGTGCCAAGTGGACAGATGGTAGGCATGGATCCCAGAGAGGGGAGCCAAAGGAGCTGACCCCCAGGCTAGCGGGGAGGTACTTGGAGCAGTGACACAGGGAGGGACTAAGAGAGGGGTATCCCAGAGATGGGAGGGGGCAGGGTCAGGCTGGAGGATGGTCTCACTGAATGTGAGAAGCCTTTGTAATAAGTCAGCAGAATTACAGGCACTCTTGGCAATAGGGAGGGTGGACATTGCTGCCATCATGGAAACATGGGGCCACCAAGTACAAGGAATGGGATCTGATGGTCCCAGGTTACAGGATTTTCAGGAAGGACAGGGTGAAGGGGAAGGGGGGCATGGCAATATATGTATGGGAGGAGATAAGGTGCGTAAGGGAAGAGGGTGAGGAAAGCAGAATGGAGGCCCTATGGATGCAGTTCCAGATCTTAAGAAGCAGGATATTAGGGATGGGTGGTGGTGTACAGGCCGCCAATCCAAGGGGATGACCTGGACAGGGAGTTAGCTGAGCAAATCAGAAGGGTCTGTAGGAAAGAGAACACTGTGGTGGTGGGGGACTTTAACCTGCCAGGGGTCGAGTGGAGCACCCAAACCACCACAAGTGCGAAGGAGCAGGTCATATTAGAGTCATTCCAGGACAGCTTCCTGGTGCAGTTAGTCCGGGAGCCAAATGGATTGGATAGGACTCTAGACCTAGTCCTATAAAATGGGGAGGTGGTAAGGGATCTGGAGGTGGAGGACCCTCTGGCTGGTAGTGACCACCATATGGTATGGTTCACATTCAATATGGGCAGGGAATCAGGAGGCACAAGTACCAGGGTGATTGAATTTAAGGGGGCGGATTTTAAAAGGATGGGGGATATTATGGGCAGGCATCTGGTGGGCATTTGACCATGCATGGATGCTAGCCAGAAATGGGAATTAAGAAAGGACTGGTAGAGGCTACTGGGACATGTACAAGAACAAGGAGTAAGAAGGGGAGGGCAAAAAAAAAAAAAACAGCTGGCTGACATAGGAGGTCATGGAGGGGGTGAGGGCCAAAAAAAGGCATTTTGGAGACTCAAGAAATTGGGAGGAGAGGACAACAGGGAGATGTATACGAAGAAGTCCAGGGAGGTTACCAGGCTGGTCAGAGCAGCCAAGGCTTCCAGGGAGTTGAGACTGGCGCAGGGCATTAAGAACTGAGAGAAGGACTTCTTCAGATACATCAGTGAAAGGCACAAAAACAAAGATCAGATAGTGAGGATAAAGAAGAATGAGGGCTGGGTGGAGAAGGGAGAAGGACCAGGCAGAGGCACTAAATGACTACTTCTGCTCTGTGTTCACAAAGAGAAAAGTGGTGGCACCACCTGGGAGGAGGGGTGGGCGGGAGGGAGGAGGTGACCGATACAGGGATCACAGAGGATAGGGTGCTGAAAAGATTAAGGGCACTGAGGGGGAACAAGGCACAGAGTCTCGACAGCATTCACCCTAGGGCACTTAAGGAACTAGGTGAGATCCTGGCAGGACCACTGGCTGACCTGTTCAATACCTCCTTGGACACAGGATGCATACCACTGCACTGGAGGCTGACCCATGTGGTGCCCATTCACAAAAGTGGATTCAAGGACAAACCAGACAACTACCAACCAGTGAGCCTCACATCATATGTGGGAAAACTGATCGAGACGATCCTAAAAGAGAGGCTGGTGTCCTTTTTGGAGGACAGTGGTCTCCAGGGCAGTCAGCAGCACGGGTCTGTCTCAAGGAGATCCTGCCAGACAAACCTGAATGAATACTACAACTGGGTAACAAGGGAACTGGTCAAAGGCCATGCGGTGGATGTCCTGTATTATATGGCCTTTGAATCCATGCCATATGGGAGGTTGGGGAGAAGCTGGAATATATGGGGTTGGGGGGGAGAACAAAGATAGTGAACTGGATCACCAACTGGCTGAAGGGTAGGCAGCAAAGGGTGGTGGTGGTGGTGGGGAACTCTCCTCTCCAAGGGATGTGATGAGCAGAGTGCCGGAGGAATCAGTGTTGGGACCAGTGTTGTTCGGGATTTTCATTGCTGATATCTCCCACGTTGTCCGAAGTAAGATCAGTCTCTTTGCGGATGACACAAAGATGGGAGCGGTGGTAGATGACACTGAAGGTTGGAGGGGGCTGCAGGAGGATCTGACCAAGCTACAGGAGTGGTCAGAGGCATGGGAGTTGGGGTTTAACGCCAAAAAGTGCAAGGTATTGCACTTCGGGGCTAAGACCCAGGGTAGGTGCTTTCAGCTGGGGGAGGGGGAACAGCTGTATTGCACCAAGGAGAAGGATCTAGGGGTACTCATAACAGGGAGTATGAGCAACTCGGCTCAGTGCAGGAAAGCGGCAGCAAAAGTCAACAGGATGCTGGGGTGCATAGTGAGGGGAATCTCCTCTAGAAATAGGGAGGTGATTCTGCCCATCTACAGGTCGCTGGTCAGACCGCACCTGGAATACTGTGTGCAGTTCTGGTGCTCATTCCTGAAGAACAACATCAAATTGTTGGAGCGTGTACAGCGTAGGGTGACAAAGATGATCCAGGGACTAGAGGGATACTCCTATGAGGAGAGGTTGAGCAAGCTGAACATGTATTCCCTGGTGGAGAGGAGGGATAAGGGGGACATGATCGAAACCTTTAAATACCTAAAGGGGATAAATAAGACTAGTATAGAATGGATTTTGCAGAACAGAAGGGGGAGGGTCACGAGGGGGCACCAGCTGAGACCGGAGTGGGGGAGATTCAGGAGGGAAGCCAGGAGAGGAGTATTTCACAGAGAAGGTGGTGGACAAATGAAATACTCTGCCTGAGGAAGTAGTAGCCTGTAGCATAGTGGACGGCTTTAAGAGAGATGGGACAGAGTGGGGTGGGAGGTATTTATGAAGAGGGAGGGTGGGTGGGGCAGCTGCAAGGTGAGGGTTCGCTGCACAATCAAACAGACCCGATAGACCGTGAGGCCTGTATCTGCTGGCATTTTCGTATGTTCGTATGAAAGACTTGTCTTTGAAAGCCGAATCAATCAACAGTTGAAAAAACATACACTACACAAAGGAGCAAAGAGACAAACAGTGGGGGACTGAAACGATCTCAGCCAGGGAAAGGGCAGATCAGTCTTAATCGAGGAGGTGGTGCTGGGGAGAGAACAGAGAAGGAGCAAGGTGTTACACTGTTTGTTAGGTGCCCCTGAGGCCCTAGCCCTGTCATGTATTACTGTCACATAGTCAACTATACTGTATGTCTCTGCAGCACAGTGAAATCCTTGTGGCTATATTACACTGTTTGTTAGGTGCCCCTGAGGCCCGAGCCCTGTCATTTATTACTGCCTGTGACATAGTCAGCTATACTGTCTGTCTCTGTAGAATAGAGAAAGCCTTTTACGTCTGTATTACAGTGTTTGTTGGTGCCCCTGAGGCTTGAGCCTTGTCATTATTACTGTACCACAGTCAGTTACACTGTCTATCTCTGCAGCAGTTAGTGAAACACTATCCTTTCATGACTTTGTCTACTGTGTCTCATATTTCCCAATGTAAGTCTACTAGAAGGAAACACAGTGCTGCTGCACGTGCAACTGTTAATGATATGGACCATACGAATCATAGCACTAATGAAGAACATAGCGACAATAAAAATAGGTTATTCACCTGTAACAGTAGTTCTAGGAGTGGTATATATTGTTCATCCACACTCTTTGGCAGGTACCTTGCCGCTTTAAGAAGTGCCGGAAGACTTCAAGCTGGCTCCTCTCACCCACCCAGGTGGTATAACCTCGGCTCCGCCCCATGACGGCAGATCTTAGCCCGCTGGAAAGCCAGGTTTATGTCCGCAGCCGGGAGGCACAGGAACAGGGATGAACAACTTATACCACCCTAAAACTACTGTTACAGATGAGTAACCTGTTTTCTAGGATTGTGGATATGTTGTTCATCCACACACTTTGGCAGACTCCATGCAGTTCTGAGGCAAGGCGCACACCCCCTACTTAGGGAACAGAGATTAGAGAACCGAGACCCCAAAACCAGCATCCCGGTGTGACTCAAGGTCGATGTGGTAATGGGTAATAAAGGTGTTTGCTGACTTCCAGGTAGCAGCCCGACAGATTCTTGGCTAGGGATGTCCCTGGAAGCAGTCACCGATGCAGTGGTATGGCAGGTAGAATAAGCTCTTATCCCTCTGGGAGGCTCCCTGCCTGCCAACTCATAGCACAGACTGATGCACGATGTGATCCACCTTGCAATAGTCTGTTTTGTTGCAGGTCCGCCAGAAGCGGCTTCAGCTTAGGTGGCAAACAACTGGCGAACCTCTCCCCGAATTTTCGCCATTCTCTCCTTGTAATATGAGAGGGCACATCTGAGGTCCAAAGTATGGAGCCTGTACTTGGATTCCAAGGTGTAATTGGGGTAGTACACCGGCAGAGTTGGCACTAGGTTAAGGTGAAACTCTGATTCCACCTTCGAGAGGAATTCCGGATGGGGGCGCAGGACAACCTTATCCCTGTGGAAGACCAGATAAGGGGAGACCACCAAAAGTGCCTGGAGCTCCCCTGTTATTCTGGCAGACATGATAGCCACCAGGAAAGCCGTCTTCCACGACAAGTGTGACAACTCACACTTGTGCACAGGTTCGAACGGCTTGCCCATGAGCTTTGCCAGTACCAGCAGAAGATCCCACAGAGGTGGAGGTTCACACATCGGAGGGGATATGTGATCCAGACCTTTGAAAAAGTGCCCGAACACTGTCTCCTGCGCCGTTGGCTGACCGGTCCACGCCCGGTACGCAGAGATGGCTGCCAGGTGCACCCTAAGGGTCGATGACTGAAGACCCCCTTTTGAGAGAGAACAAAGGTGGTCAAGAATGTTAGCCACCAGACAGGACAGAGGGTCCAGGCCCTTGCCCTAACACCAAATGGAAAATCTTTTCCATCTGAAGGCTCAACATTTCCTGGTCGATTCCTTTCTGGATGCCTCCACCATGGGGAGGACATCCTCGAAAAGACCCAACGCCTGGAAGTCTAGCCGCTCAGGTACCAGGCTGTGAGGTGCAGGGATTGACTGTCTGGATGGTATACCTTCCCCTGATTGAGTGAGATCAGGTCTGGGCATGTGCAAAGCCACTCCGGGGGCCTGCAGTTGAGGCTGAGGAGATCTGGATACCAGAAATGGCATGGCCAGTCTGGGGCTACCAGGATCACATTCGCCTTGTCCCTCCTCACCTTGAGGAGCACCTTATGGATCAAGGGAAATGGAGGGAAGGCACAGAGGAGGCCTGGGGTCTACAGCCTCAAGAAGGCATCCCCCTGCAACGAGCCCTGCTGAGGGGGGTGGGCATGGAACAGCCTCAGCTTGGTGTTTACCCTGGAGGCAAACAGGTCCACCAGCGGTTTGCCCCAGTGGGAGAACAGGTTGTAAGCTACCTCTGGATGGAGAGACCACTCGTGGGATGTCTCGCCTAGGCGGCTGACAGCGTCTGCCAGATGGTTTGAGGCTCCTGACACATGAATGGCTAGGAGATCTGCCTCCAGATGGCTCATGACGGTCCAGATGTGGAGCACCTCCTTGCACAGCAGACGGGAGTGCCTGCCGCCCTGTCTGTTGAGGTAGTACATGGTCATGGTATTGTCCATCTGGACTTGAACCACCCGACCCCGGAGCTGAGGAGCAAAAGCTGACAGTGCCAGTCTCACTGCTCTGAGCTCCAACAGGTTGATGTAGCATCGGGACTCCTCGGGGGTCCAGAGCCCGAGGGCCCTTTTGCCCCCCCATGTGGGCTCCCCAGCCCATGAGAGAGGCATCAGTCGTAAGGATGACCATCAGCTCGGGGCAGACAACCGGGATCTCTTCCTGCAACCGGTCTGGGGCAGTCCACCAGCTGAGAGCGTCCCACATCTTCTGGGTTACAGTGATCAGCTGGTTGAAATGACCGTGGCGCTGAGTCCACTGGGCAGCCAGCTCCCACTGGAGGGGGCGCCTGTGCAACCGAGCCAACAGACCACTGAGGTGCACGCCACCATGTAACCCAGAAGGCACAGAATGTCTCGGGCAGGACTTAACAAGAGTCATGGTCCGGAGAGACTGGCACAACTCTCAGAAGGAACCCGAGAAGGTGGAGCCCCGGTTGAGCTGAATGAAGAAGCTCAGACTAGCTTCTGCAACCCGCGCCGCTTCCTCTTCGAATGCCTGCATGCGTTCCAAATGCTCAGCGGATCCCACAGCCACGGAAATCGCCCACCGAGCCTCCTTGGACTAAACCGGAGGATTCGGTTTCTCTGACCTCCCAACTTCAGGCGTGCGAGGCGGTTGTCGAGGATGTTGGGAATTGAGCGAGACAGAAATCGCATTTTCGAGGTGTCAGTGGATCAACTGAGACAGTACACGACGTGGTGTGAGGATCGTGTACATCTTCTGGCCACACGGGCACCAACAAAATCTGGGGAAGACTTGTCTTCTATAATCGAGGGCAGTCGCTAATGTGAACTAGATGCATTTTCGGAATGACCGAAAATTTTTGAGCCAGGGCCTACAAAATGCGTGCGCACGAGGGAAACAACCTGTATCTTCCAGCGGAAAGAAGATCTGGCTTCATGGGGCAGAGCCGAGGGTTATACCACCTGGGTGGGTGGGTGGGAGGACCCAGCTTGAAGATTTCCGGCACTTCTTAAAGTGGCAAGGTACCTGCCAAAAGTGTGGATGAACAACATATCCATGATCCTAGAATAATATCACCAGATTGGCACTAAATATCCTGAACAAAAAAGCATGTTAGCAATTAAATGATAGTAGAGTTTCGGAAAAAAATGACTGGAGTTATTCGCAGTGGTACTGACGTTTTGCCACATGTGCCAAGATACTTCCAGCTGCTGAAGCACCATGCAAGGAGGTATCTTCCTCAGATATAAGCTCAAATGCTGAGGAAGCAAATGCTGCTAAAGACTGTGTTAATAGTGAGGACTGGGAATGGGATAGTCCAGACTATGTTTCACATAATGATGATGGCACTTCCAGCTCTTCTGAATCTTGCTGCGATGAAGTTGGTAGTTTCAATGAAAGGATGCCACTATAAGGCATGAAAGGTAACTACAGAAAAAACAAAAGATATGCTAAACATAAGAATAAGAAGATGAATATGAATGAGAACAAGTTATCTCAACAAGAAAATTGCAGTGTAGAGTTTCCACCAGGTCCCTTAACTGTATTTTATTCAGTTTATTTATTCATTACAAATCGGGTTTATAACCTTTGAGTCAGAGACTCATTTACAAAGGCACCTCGTCGCAGTGGGGCAGACATCAAGACAGTTATTACAGTGAAGATTAAAACAGAGGATAACATTACAGGAGCAGTAAAAGGAACATTTAACATAGATACACTTAGGTTACATAATGTAGTAGTTTGTATGTCACTTAGGTTACATAGTGTTACAAAATTGTGAGTTACACTCATGGATATAGTAGGTCCTCAGAGAAGACAGCGGGTTACATCCCTGTTTGGACCTAGTAGGGAAGGAGTGGGTCTGGGAGAGGGAGAGGCTGTCCAGTGCACGTTGTCGAGCCAGGGGGCAAGGCGGGCGTGTACCACTGGTTACAACAGGGGGTTAAGTTGCACCTGCAACAGCGGGTATTAAAGATATGGTTCTGAAGGGCTGTTTTGAAGAAGCCAATTTTTGGCAAGTTGGAGATGCAGCTAGGGAGGGAGTTGAACCAGGTGTGGGCTCAGTAAAGGAAGGATCTCTGTGCAAGAGAGGTCTTGGTTCTGGGCACCTTGAAAGTGGCCTTAACAGAGCCACGGGTGGTGACAGACGATGATGACTGCTGTAGGGAGGTGGAGACCCTGGGGGGGGTGGAGTCCTAGCAATGATTTCTTAGCGAGAAGACAGGTCTAGTAGAGCAGTCACTCCTCAAAGTTGAGCAGATTGGTGGTAGTATAGAGAAGGCAGGTGTGAGTGCAGCTGGGGGCACCGGTCAGGAGCCTATAGGCCTTATTGATGGAGAGTTGGATTTTGGAGAGGGCAGTGTTGTCAGCTGCAGCGTAGATGGGCAAGCCATAGTCCACGAGGGACAAGACGGAGGAGGTGATGGCCAGCCTAAGGGCAACCTAAGGCAGGCTGTCCCTGTGCCGGTATAGCAGGTCAATCCGAGAGTTAATGGCGGCTGACAGGGCATTAATGTGGGTGTGGAAGGAGAGGGTAGTATCGTACGTGATGCCTAGGTACTTGTATGTGGTCACTTGTTCTAGCGGGTGTAGAGTGCTGGGGATAATCAAGAGGGGGGTATTTTTAGCTTTATTTTGGTGGTGGGAGAAGAGCATTGATTTGGTTTTCTTTACGTTAATGACCAGTCTGCGGTTGCCGAACCACCTTTCGGCTTGGTTGTAAGCTTGCTGGAGGGGTAATTGGAGGGAGGTGGGATTGGGATGTGAGGCAACAAGGACTGCATCGTCAGCGTAGAGGAGCACTTTACCAGCACATGAGCTGGGGAGAGTGTTGAAGTAGAGACTAAAAAGTATTGGACCCAGGATGGAGCCCTGAGGGACCCCGGAGCGAACGGGAAGTGTGCTGGAGAGGGAGCCGCTTATCTTGACACACTGGGATCTAGCAGAGAGGTAGCTAGAGAACCAGAAAATGGGACCGTCCGAGAAGCCAAGTTGGTGGAGAGAGTCGAGTAGAAGGGGATGACAGACAGTGTCAAAGGCCTTGGAGAGGTCAATGAACACTGCTCCTGCAAGGCTGCCAGAGTCGAGCGCAGCATGCAGGTGTTGGGAGAATTCCAGGAGAGCCGTGGTTGTACTGTGTCCTGGGCAGAAACCGTGCTGCTCTGGGCACATAATATCATACTTGGTTAGGTATTCGGAGAGCTGGATCAACACCACTTTTTCAAGGGCTTTAGAGAGTGGTGGGGGGAGGATGGAGATCGGCCAGTAATTGTTGGGAGTGGACTGGTCCCCACTCTTATGTATGGGTGTGATTTCAGCAGTTTTCCAAGCACTTGGGAACTGACCCAGGCATAGAGACCTGTACAAGGAGTAGAGCCAGGCACTATAGCACAAAAATCTTTAGTGCGGAATTTATTTTATATTGACCCTGCAGACAACTCTCGAGCTGTATGCAGTCTGTTGAAAAATGTCAGCTGTGGCGAAGGGGCACATTTTGGAACATCAGTAATGATACCATATGCAAAGGCATAACACCCAACTGAGTAGGGAAGGGTAAGGGGCAGTGTGGTTAGTACGGGCGGTAGTGGAGGTGTTGGTGGCGGTGACCATAGTAACAATGAACTGGAAGCAGAACAGGCACCATGGTGCATATGAACGTTATTACAAATGCCCTTAAAAGCATCAACAATGCAGAGAAAAGGGACAAAGGCCAGGTTCTCATTAGGCTACGCTCCAAAGTAATCATGAGGTTTTTGACTGTAATGATGAAGCATGGTTACACTGATGAGTTTGAGATTATCGACGATCACAGAGCCGGAAAAATTGTCGTCAATCTCACTGGTAGACTGAAAATATGTGGAATTATCAGCCCCAAATTTGATGCTCAACTGAGAGATGAAGAGAAATGGCAGAACAACTTGCTGCCATCTTGTCAGTCTGGGTACACAGTGCTGCTGACCACCTCAGCTGGCATCGTGGACCATGAAGAAGCCAGACAAAAACACACAGGAAGCAAGATCCTGGGATTCTTTTTCTAAACATGTAAAAATAGGTGTGCAAATAAAAATATAAAAATGGAAGCACTAAGTGACAATTAATCACTTGATGTGTCTTTACCATCTTCCAAGACAAACACAAATTGTTCTCTGACACCATCAATACTGGAAAATCCCAAAGCAGTACTCCATGTGAAAAAGGCATGAAAAATACATTCCCCCCCAAATTAAAAATATCTCAAATAACATTAAAAGAAAGTGTTGTGAGGACATCAAAATTTACCTGCAAGCATCCAACATGCTAGTTGTTAAATAGAACCACTGCAGAGCTGTTGGCAGATTGTCAACTACCTTTTGATTTTATTGCCCCAAAAGGTTTCCTGAAGTTCATGAACCGGACTGAACCATGGTACACCGTTCTCTGTCAAACATACTTCTGGAAAAAGGCAGTTGTATGATTTGGTGTGTAATGCAGTCATTATGCAGTTGAAACTCTGAGGTGAAGCAGGTTCTCATAATTACATTCAAATATAGGTGCGATCATCGATGAATCTCTATCTTTCATGCCCCACATTGACAACATTACAAAGGCTGTTAACAGGAGACTAGGTGTTCTATACAGGTACCGCCTAAACTTAACCAAAGAGGCAAAGCGAGTTGCTGCCACCTGCTAAGTATTGTCCATCACAGACTATGGATTGATGATACACGGGGAGCCAATGACACCGCCCTGTACAGAACCCAGGTAACACTAAACAAGGCCTGCCGGTTTGTGTTAGACGCGGAAAGATACACTCACACCTGCGATCTTAATGCTGGTACAGGCTGGCTCCTGTTGGCCGAAAGATTTAGATATCAGGCAGGCCTTTTGGGGGGAAAAAGTCCCTACTTGGCCTCACCCCACCATCTCTACAAGCCCTTTTCTGCTCCTAAAAAAACTTACAAACCACAAGAAGAAAAAATGACTTACAATAGTAATATTGTTTCTTCTAATGGAGTCTTGCTGTATTCTGACAAATGCAGTATGACCGACCAGTTCAGCTGCCCCAGCGAACAAAGAGTGAAACTCTATGCAAATGCATAGAACATTGAGCTCAAACTCGGTTTTCAAACCACCATCCTCGGTACATTCTAGTAACTGATGAAATTCTTACGAAGCTACTAATAGCAAAAGATAGGAAAAAACTTATAACCAGACCTAAGCATCACCAGGGGCAAACACAACAACTGAACAGGGCACAGAGAAGACTCAAGTCACTAATGCCCAGGAAAAAACACCCTACCCACTGGTGAGTGAAGAAATTTACTTGAAGATGCAAAGGACCACCTTTTTCCCCCAGGTTCTGAAGGGGAGGCAGGTTGGGAGTTCAGAATACAGCGAGACTCCATTAGAAGAAACAATATTACTATGGTAAGTAATTTTTTCTTCAAACAACATGAAGTCTTGCTATATTCTGACAAATGCAGACTACCAAGCAGTGTCATCTGGAGGCAGGCACAGAACCTACTTAGGAAACAGGATCTGCAACACTGCTGTGCCAAACCTGGCATCACTCCTGGCCTGGGAATCCAGGATGTAGTGCTTAGTGAATGTGTGAACAGTTTTCCAGGTGGCTGCTTTACACATATCCAGAAAGTGGATATCTCTGGCTACTGCTACTGAGGCAGCAGTTCCCCTAGTGGAATGGGCCCTCAGATCCAAAGGGGGATCCTTCCCAAGTTTGCCATAGCAGAACTGAATGCAAGCCACAGTCCATCTGGCTATGGTCCTTTTTGTGGCTGGCTTGCCCTTACCTACCTCCCCATAGGTAAGGAACAGTTGGGAACAGTCCTATGTTCCTTAGTCCTGTCCATGTAATAACTAATGGCCCTTTTCACATCCAGACTGTGCAGCCTGCGTTCACCTGAGCTGGAATGATCTGTGAAGAACACAGACAGTGTGACAGACTGATTAAGATGAAAGTCAGAAACCACCTTGGGAAAAAACTTTCTATTGGTCCGGAGAACAATCTTGTCCCTGTGAGAGGCAATGTAGCTGGGCTCCACTGAAAGGGCTGGAAGCTCACTGATCCTCCTGGCAGAAGTGATAGCCACTAGAAATACAGTCTTCCAGGTCAGAAACTTGAGTTCTACTGAAGACATGGGTTCAAAGGGGGGCTGCATAAGCCGACCTATGCATACATTGAGATCCCAAGCTGGAGTGGGCTCTCTGTGAGAGGGATGGAGATGTAACAGCCCCTTAAAGAATTTCTTGAATATGGGATGTGCAGCTAGGGACGGCCCCTTCCCTGCTGACAGGTAGGCAGAAACAGCTACCAAATGCACCTTTAAGGTAGAAGGCTGCAGGCGTAGTGACTGTAGGTGTACCAGATAATCCAGCAGCACTGGGAGACCAGCCTGCTGTGGATCTAGACCCTGTTGGGAACACCAAATGGAGAATCTTTTCCACTTAGAGGAATAGGTTTTTCTGGTGGAAGGCTTTCTGGACACCCTTAATATGTCCAGAACACTTTCCAAGAGATGTAGACCTGCATACTCTAGGTCTTCAAAAGCCAGGTCCTGAGGTGGAGGGACTAGAGGCTGGGGTGGACGATCCTCCCCCCTGAGAGGATATCAGCAGGTTGTGCCTCCTGGGGAGGCAAATAGGACTGGCCATTTACAGAGACAGTAGCATTGAATACCATGGTTGTCTGGCCCAGTCTGAGGCTATGAGGGATCATGGTAGCAGGCTGAGACCTCAGGTTGACTAGGACCCTGAGAATCAGGGGAAAGGGAGGAATAGCATACAAGAACCTGTCTGATCAATCCAGAAGTAGAGCATCCAGTGGCACTGAGCCCTGAACAGGAGGCCTGCAACAATACAGAGGCAACTGGTGATTGTCTGGGGTTGCAAAGAGATCTCTGGTACCCCCCCACCTCCTGAATACTGACAAGAGGACTTGTCTGTTTAGGACCCACTTGTGATAGCCCTGGCTCATCCTGATGAGAGCATCTGCTAGGATATTGTCCTTCCCTGGTAAGTGGACTGCTGACAGGGAGATGTCCAGGGAGTAGGCCAGACTCCAAATTCTCATGGACACTATGCAGAGAAGACAGGACCTTGTTCCCCACTGCTTGTTGATGTAATGCATGGTAGTGGTGTTGTCTGTCCTGACTTGCACCACCTTTCCCTGCAACAATTTGGCAAATGCCTGGATTGCTAGGAACACCACCCTGCATTCCAGAAGGTTGATATGCAACAGAGACTCCTGAGGAATCCAATTCCAATGAGTTGTGTGCTCTCCCAAGTGAGCACCCCAGCCGAGCAGGGAGGCATCTGTTGTCAGCACCAGAGAGCGAGCCTGCTGGAGAAAGAGGGCTCCCACTCTGAGACTGTCCATATCCTGCCACCACAGGAGAGCCTGAAGAAGGGTGGAAGATACTGGGATCAGTTTGGACAGAGAATCCTTCCTCTGGGGCCAAAAGGACCTCAAATGGAACTGAATGTCCCTCATCTGAAACCTAACTCCTGGGATCACAGCTGTGGTAGAGGCCATGTGTCCCAGAAGCTGCAGGAAGTACCATGCTGGGCGAGGAACTCAAAGGTGAAAGGACCCTGCCAGCTAAATGAGGGTCTGTTCCCTTCCTGGAGGCAGAGAGGCCTTTGCCTGGAGGGTGTCCAGATCTGCCCCTATGAAGTCTAGAAACTGGACAGGTGTCAAGACTGACTTTTTGAAATTCACTAAGAATCCTAGAGACTGGAGTGTTACCTGTGTGAGCTCCAAAGACTCCTTTACTTGTTGGAAGGACTGGCGTACCACTAGCCAATCGTCCAGGTAAGGATAAACAGAGACCCCTTGCTTTCTTAGGAATGCCACTACCACTGCTAGGCACTTTGTGAACACCCTTGGTGCAGAAGTCAGCCCGAAGGGCATGGCCCTGAACTAGTAGTGGCCTGAAGGTAGTCAAAATCTAAGGTATTTTCTGTGGGACTGCTTGATGGGTATGTGAATGTAGGCATCCTTTAGGTCTAGGGATGCCAGCCAGTTCCCTTGTCTGAGAGTAGGTAGGATTGTAGCCAAAGTAGTCATTCTGAATTCTGGCTTTGAGAAATGCCTGTTCAGGCATCAGATCTAGGATGGGCCGCCACTCCCCATTTTTCTTTTAAGCAAGGAAGTACATAGAGTACAACCCCTTTCCCCTGTGCTGAGGTGGCACAGGCTGCACTGCCTTTGAGAGACGGAGGGTGGAAACCTCTGACTCCAGCAAAGCTGTTTCTGAAGGATTGGCAGGCTTGAAGGGCCTTGCTCCCAATTTTGGGAAAAACTTGAAGCTGAGAGCAAGACCCCGACTTACTATCTCCAGGACCCATCTGTCTGATGTGATGGATTGCCAGGCCTGGACGTAGTAGGCAAGCCTGCCCCCTACAGGGGTAGGGGAGGCGGCCTGAGCAGACTCCTCAGGGTGTCTGCTTGGCAGGAGTAGAGGACTGTGAGGTGGAAGCAGCTCGGCCAGCACCTCTCCTGCCCTTTCCTCTGAAGAACCCCCTGGGTTCTTGGAAAGAAGGGAAAGCCTGGGCCTGATGGAAGGGCCTGAGGTAAGGTCTACCCCTGCCTCCCATGGCCTTTTGCCTCTGAGGAGTGGCAGACTTCTCCTTTGCAGAAGCACTTTTGTATGTCACTCTGCATTCATTCATTTTCTTCATATATTCTTCTGTCTGTTCCCCAAACAGAGAATTCTGAGTGAGGAGAAAGTCCAGAGCATTATTTTGGGTATCCTGGGAGAGGTTGGTACATCTCAGCCAGGAAAACCGTCTAAGGGAAATGGCAGATGCCATAGCCTGAGAAGCTGCATCATTGGTATCCACAGCCATATGAAACTGGGACTTGGATACCTGAATTCCCTTGATGGTCATCTCCTCAAGTTCAGCTGCTAGTTCGGGGAGGCCTTCTGAGCAAACTGTTGGACTGATTCCCACAGGGACTTTTGATATCTAGAGGCATACGCCATGTAAGAGGCCTGCCTGATACCCAGGGAGGAGGCCAAGTAAGTCTTCTTGGCCAAAGAGTCAATCTTCCTGGAGTCCTTATTAGGAGGATGGGAAGCCAGGGGAATGCCAGCCTTTTCACATGCTGCAGTCTGAACAACCCCCACAGGGCTGCAATGACTGGACAGAAACCTGGTACTATTGCCAGCCAGGAAAAACTTTCTGTCCACCTTTTTATCCAGTGGAGGAACAGAAAATGGGGTCTGAAGAACCTTTAGGATCTATCTCTTCAGAGATTTATGAATGGGAATGAAAAATCCCTGGGAGACAGGGAGATCCATCATCTCCCTGTAGTCTTCCTCCTCATCCTCCTCCTCCTCCCACCTGGCCTCCTGGACAGACAGCTGCAGGGTCTCTGCCACCTGCCTCATAAAACAGAAATGGGAGGTAGCCTCTGAAGAGACTCGAAGAGGGGATTCGTACTGTGCATTACCGTCTTTCGGATGAGACGTTAAACCGAGGTCCCATCTGCCTGGACTGATGATAGTTCAGGTGGATGTTAAAGATCCCATGGCACTTGTGAAAAGAGTAGGGAAATTTCCCTGGTGTCCTGGCCAAATTTCCCTCATTCACTAAAAATACCACCAACAGCTTAATCTGGTTCAAGGTCAGTTGGCATTCATCTGTATCCCTCTCCCCCAGGTTGTGCCTGAAAATAGGCAGGATTTGTCTAGTGCACTTACCCGGTCAACAAAAACAAAATAAATAAATAAATGATCAGGGGAGACTTCAGGCTCAATGAGTTCCCCTTCATCCTCATCTTCATATTCGTATTCAGACTCATAGTACTCCTCAGGGTCTAAGGGACCAGGAGGAGTGGAACCGGCAGGTACCTGAACTGGTGGCTACCCAACCAGTCGCTGAGTTGGTTCACCGAAATCGGACTGCAGAGATTGCACAATGCAAATAGCCCTCGCAATTTCTTCAGCGGTTGGAACCACAACCATTTGCTTGCGCGGTTTTGAACCAGACTTTTTGAACAGCATGGAATCTGGGGTTGACTCCAACCGTCTCTTACCCAATGAAGGCTCACTTTGGTTGGCAGGGTCAGTAACCGGATCGGCTGGTTCGATTGAACCGGACCCAACGTCCTGAGAGGATTTCTCCATTCTCTCCTTCAATTTACCCAGCCTTCTATCAAGGGTAGACTGGGGAAAGTTGTTGCAAATTTCACAGTCTGCTTGCAAATGGTCAAAACCTAAGCAGTACAGACAGACCAACTGCGGGTCAGACTTGGCAAACTGCTCACCGCACTCTGTGCAATGCTGAAACCCAGTGGGACTGTTTTTTCTCTTGGGGTTCTGTGACATAACCTTTCAAATCTGAAGCTTAACCCAATTGCTTAGTTAGGCCGGTTAAGCAATGCCCAAACTGAAATTTTATCTGCAAATGGCTTAGTCAGGCCTGGATAAAAGATTTAACGTTTTTAAAAATATTTACCCCTGGTGGCTTAGTTAAGCCGGGTAAGAAGAGAAAAGATGAAGTCCTGACAACCAGCGGTTCAGCTCTGGAAACAAAAACCGAGAAAACTCTATTTCAGTCAGAACTTCGCACTGGTACCCAAAACTAAAGAAAACGCACTAAATTACCTGACCCTATGAAAGAAGAACAGCAGTTCTAGGAGTGGTATATGTTGTGCATCCACACTTCTTGGCATGTCCCTTTCCCCTTTAAATCTTGCTGGAAGTCTTCAAGCTGGCTCCTCCCAACCACCCGGGTTGTATAAACCTCTGCCCCGCCCCATGACGCCAGATATTAGCCTGCTGGAAGCCAGGTTGTGTGCCTAAAGCTGTGGAGGTCAAGAGTGTGTGTGTGTGGATGAACAACATATACCACTCCTAGAACTACTGTTGCACGTGAGTAACCTGTTCTTCTAGGAGCGTGGATATGTTGTTCATCCACACTTCTTGGCAGACTCCAAGCAGTTCTCAGGGAAGAGGGAGGCAAGGTGCACACCCCCTACTTGGGAAATAAAGACTGGAGAACCGAGGCCCCAACACCAGCATCCTGGCATGACTCAACGTCGATGTGGTAGTGGGTAATGAAGGTGTTTTCTGACTTCCAGGAAGCAGCATGACAGATTTCCTGGATAGGGATGTCCCTTGAAGCAGCCACCGATGCAGCAGTATGGTGGGAAGAACGAGCTCTTATCCCTCTGGGAGGCTCCTTGCCCGCCAATTCATAGCACAGACCTATGCATGATGTAATTCACCTTGCAATGGTCCATTTGGTTGCAGGTCTGCCAGAAGCGGCTTCAGCGTAAGTGACAAACAGCTGGCGAACCTCTCCACGAATTTCCGCTGTTCTCTCCTTATAATAGGAGAGAGCACGTCTCAGGTCCAAAGTATGGAGCCTATACTCGGCGTCCGAGGTGTAGTTAGGGTAGTATACCGGCAGAGTTAATACCTGCTTAAGGTGAAATTCTGATACCACCTTCAGAAGGAATTTCAGGTGGGGGCGCAGGACAACTTTGCCCCTGTGAAAGACCAGATAAGCGGAGTCCACCGACAGTGCCTGGAGCTCTCCTGTCCTTCTGGCTGACGTGATAGCCACCAGGAAGGGCGTCTTCCAATACAAGTGTGAGAGTGCACCCTTGTGCATAGATTCGAATGGCTTGCCCATGAGCTTTGCCAAAACCACCAACAGATCCCACGGAGGTGGAGGTTCACGCACCGGAGCGGATATGTGATCCAGGCCTTTGAAGAAGTGCCTGACCATTGTCTCCTGCACCAATGTCGGCTGACCAGCCCGTGCCCGGTAAGCAGAAATGCCTGCCAGGTGCACCCTAAGGGTTGATGACCGCAGACCCCCTTTGGAGAGAGACCAAAGGTAGTTGAGAATGTTAGCCACAGAGCAGGATAAGGGGTCCAGACTCTTACCCCTGACACCAAATGGAAAATCTCTTCCATTTGAAGGCATAACATTTCCTGGTCGATTCCAGATGAGATGCCTCCACCATGGTGTAGACATCCTTGGAAAGACCCAGAGCCTGGAACTCTAGCCGCTCAGGTACCAGGCTGTGAGGTGCAGGGATTGAAGGTCCAGATGGAATACCTTCCCCTGGTTCAGTGATATCAGGTCCGGGCGTGTACAAAGTCACTCCGGGGGCCTGCAGCTGAGGCTGAGGAGATCTGGATACCAGAACTGGCGTAGCCAATCTGGGGCTACTAGGGTCACCTTCGCCTTGTCCCTCCTCATCTTGAGGAGCACCTTGTGCATCAAGGGAAATGGAGGGAAGGTGTAGAGGAGGCCTGGGGTCCACGGCCTCGAGAAGGCATCCCCCTTCAGCGAGCCCTGCTTGGGGGGGCGGGCATGGTACAGCCTCAGCTTGGTGTTTTCCCTGGAGGTAAACAGGTCCACCAATGGTTTGCCCCAGTGGGAGAACAGACTGTAAGCAACCTCTGGATGGAGAGACCACTCGTGGGATGTCTGGCCTATGCGGCTGAGAGCATCTGCCAGCTGGTTCGAGACTCCTGCCACATGAATGGCTAGGAGATCTGTCTCCAGCCGACTTACGAGGGTCCAGATGTGGAGTGCCTCCTTGCGCAGCTGACGGGAGTGCCTGCAGCCCTGTTTGTTGAGGTAGTACATGGTCGTGGTATTGTCCGTCTGGACTTGAACCACTTGACCCCGGAGCTGAGGAGCGAAAGCTGACATTGCCAGTCTGACTGCTATTAGCTCCAACAGGTTGATGTGGCATCGTGATTCCTCAGAGGTCCAGAACCCATGGGCCCTGTTGTCCCCCATGTGGGCTCCTCAGCCCATAAGAGAGGTATCGGTCGTAAGGACGACCATCAGCTCGGGGCAGAGAAAATGGGATCCCTTCCTGCAACCGTTCTGGGGCGGTCCACCATTGGAGAGCATCCCACATCTTCTAGGTTACAGTGATCAGCTGGTCGAAATTACCATGGCGCTGAGTCCACTGGGCAGCCAGCTCCCACTGGAGGGGGCACATGTGCCACCTGGCCCAACAGACCACTGAGGTGCATGCCGTCATGTAACCCAGAAGGCGCAGAAAGTCCCGGGCAGGTCGCAAGTGCCCAACCAGAAATGATTGGGCAAAGGAGGAGAGAACCTCCGCCCTGTCCGCCGGGAGCCGAGCTCTGGCTTGACAAGAGTTGAGCTCTGCTCTGATGAAGCCCATCAGTTGAGCAGGCATGAGTTCTGACTTGGTCTTATTGATCAGGAAGCCGAGTTGGGAGCAGGTTTGGAGAGCCAGATCCCTGGACCTCTCCACCTCCTGAAAGGAGGATCCTGCCAAGAGCCAGTCGAAATAAGGGTAGAGTCGTACTCCTCGACAGATGGGCTGCCACCACTGCAGTGCACTTAGCGAAGACCCATGGGGCCAATGACAGGCCGAATGGCATGGCTCGGAACTCGTACAGGGTCCCTTTGACCCTGAAGTGGAGGAACCGCTGATGGGATGGACGGATTGGGATGTGAAAGAATGCGTCCTGTAGATCCATTGAACAGAACCACATGTTTCGCTCCAGGGATTGTATGATCTGGTTCAGAGATTTTTATTTATTTATTTATTTCAATCTAGGATTATAGTACCTTTGAGCTGAGGCTCTTTTACAAAGGTTCCATGTCAGCGTGTGCAACAGTCATCATTTTTAGTAACATACATATAGTCATTGACTTACAGACATGTAATAACCAGTACAAAGACTTGAGCTATGGCAAGACAAGGGAAGTGGGGGGTGGGTGGTGGGGAAGTGCGGGTAGGAGACTGGGGTGAGGCAGGAGGTAAGGGGGAGTACGGGAGGTGGTTGGGGCGGGTGCAGGAGTGGAGATACGGGGGGAGGTGGGCGAGGGTGGGAGACAGTGCAGCCAGGGGGTCATCCGGAAGGTGCAGGACCTGAGATACTGATTCAGGTCGTAGAGATCTAGGATGGGGTGCCAACCCCCCGTCCGCTTGGGCACCAGGAAGTACCTGGACACAAAGCCTGGGTCTGTAGGAGGATCCGGCATTGGAGTTACTGCCTCCTTGCGGAGGAGCTGAGCTATGTCGTCTCGGAGAGCCGACTGAGTGCAAGCTGAGCAGTGTTCTCATTCAGGCTGCATATCTGGGGATGCACTGCACCCTCTCCAACAATTTTCAGGGGTACAAAATAAATTATAAGGGTTCATTCTACAATTTGTACAACATTTTTGTGGGGTACATATACTTCAGACAGAATTATGGGGGTAAAGTATACCCCCTTCACACAAAAATGTACTTGAATTTCATAATTTGTACTTGAATCAAGTACAGATGGGGGTAAATGGGAGCACTGAAGCTGAGATCCTTTCTTCCCAAGGGGCGTGGGCTCAGCTGGGAGGGTACTACACGAACTCTAGAGGCAGTCCCTGACCGACCACTTCGAGAACCCACCTGTCCGAAGTGATATCGGACCAGGCGGAATGAAAGTGGAGGAGCTGGCCCCCCATGGGAGGACCCAGAGCTGGAGTGACAGGTGTAGGGGTGGCAACCCCCAACCCGTCACTGAGCAGGCTTAGAGGAGGAGGAGGAGGCTCCTGGATCAGCGCTTGGCCTCCTTTACGGGGCTGTTGAGGACCATGATTGGGCCATGGGTGCCAAGCTTGAGTCTGCTGCTGCTGTTGCTGCTGGCCTCGATAGGAGGACTGTCTGGCCGAAGGGGAAGAATGCCGAAATGGCTCCTTTCTTTTCTGCTGGTTCCTGCCTGAAGAACTCTTAGCAGAAGTGGCATCCAAGGTGGCACTGGACTGCTCTATGCGCGCTGTAGGTGACCAGCCACTTCTGGGCCGAACAAGTCGGTCCCAAGGAAAGGCACATCAGCTAACTTGTGCTGAGTATCCACCGGGAAGGAGGAGAGCCTCAGCCAAGCCCTGCGGCGAGAAGTAACTGTGGCGGCCGTCGAGCAGGCACAAGAGTCCGCGATATCCAGGGCTGTCTGGAACTGCTGTTTGGTGACAGCATGGCCCTGATCTCGGACCTACTTAACCGTGGTCTGCATGTCCGCGGTGAGATGTGGAAGGACTTCATCCAATGACCCGAGAAGGGCATGGGAGAAGTGTGCCATGATGATGGCCGAACTTCCTTGACGAAGGCCCAAGGAGGACGCCGCACAGACCTTCCGCCCCAAGTGGTCCAAATACTGGAACTCCTTGATGGGAGGCCGGTCAGTGTTGGCAGAACTGCCAGTACACCTGAAAACAGAGGCAGTCACCAGGCTCTCGGCCAAAGGGTGCTCTGTGAACCCCGCAAGAGATCCCATGGGCACCACATACTTGCAGGCAGATGGTGCTGGACATGAGGCAGGACGCTGCCACAGTTTGAGTGCCAGACCAACAATGGCCTCAGCCACCGGAAAGGCCTCTGTAGGGGAATCCCCCCCTCTCTTGAGGATGTCCGTGAGAGGGTACCCTGACTTTTTCTGGATGGGTCCAGGGGCATCCCTGTGGAATCAGAGATGAGATGAAGGATCCTTGGAAGGAGGAAGGACCTTCCTCCATCCCTGAGCCAATGGACGACTCATCATCCCCAGGATGAGAGTGGAGCCCGGTGACATCTGAGTCCAAAGAGTCGGGGTACAGCGGCCTGCCGCCCAAATCACCCTCAACCCACCGAGGGCAGTCCGGGGTGACGGTGACCGACAGACATCGGGGAAGCCCAGTATCTGGTCGGTCCTCTTTGGAAGGAGCCCCTCCCACATGCTGCTTAGGTGGCGGCTCCACCACTATCAGTGGAGAGACTGGTATAGGCTGAACCGGAAGACAGATCGGCTCCGCAGCAGGAGGAATCAAAGGTTTTCAGTTCCGAGGGGGTCGGCTTCGGCCTAGGAGGTGAAAGCCAAATAATGGCCAGAGCAGGAGTCTAAGTCGGCTTGTGCCCGGACAAAATCAGCTGTTGCCACATGAGGTCCTCGTATCACCAGAGTTTCCGTCGGAGCCTTTCCTCATCTGAGGAGGACAAGGACAACCAGTGGCATTGCCTCTTTTTCAAGTGCTTGTGGCTCGTCCTCGGCCATCCAGACGAGGGGGTTCTAGATCTCAACCGAGATTGGACAAGACGACTCGGTTGCTCAGGAGACACAGGCGGGACTGGGGATCCAGAACCGGTTCCTCGATGGGGACACCAGCAGCCTGGGTCTCCTCATCGGGGAAGACAAGGACCGAAGTCCTTTCCAAGGAGTCGGCGACAGGGGCTGGCGACAGTGGATCGATAGGGTTGAGGAAAAATCTCGACCTCATCGGTCGCATCCTCGGTCAGCTGGCCTGACAGAAGATCCATGAAGCCTGTGGCCGAGACCGCATGCTCCTGGGACTGAGATCTCTCTCAGTCCCAAGAGCGTCTTCACAGAGACAAAGACATGCTCGGTTCCTTATCACTTTTACGATATCGGGAGGAGTGCGAGCCCACGGGCACCTCTCCCCGGTTGGGGAGAGACTGGCACAACTCCTTGAAGGAACCTGAGAAGGTGGAGCCTAGGTCGAGTGGAAAAAAGCCTGATTGTCCAAGTATGGGGTTTTTCTTCAACGCCTCTTCATGCTATAGCTGCTCGGCGGAATCTCGGCCGCAGAAATCGCCCACCTAGCCTCCTTGGATTTCACCGGAGGATTTCTTTTCTCCGGTCTCCCCAACTTTAAGCATGCCAGGTGGTCGTCTAGAATATTGGGATGGAAGGCCAAGCAAAAACTGCAGGACGAGGTGTCATGGCCGACACCTAGGCAGTAGACGCACATGAGATGGGGATTGGTGCGCGACATCTTCAGGCCGCAAGGACACCGGCGAACTCCTGGATAAAATTACTCTTCCATGATCGAGGAGGCAAAAGCGCAATCGCTAACTCGGACGAGTTTTAATTTCGGTAAAACCGAAGTAATGAAAGCCAGGGCCTACGAAATGCATAAGCACGAGGGAGGCAACCTGTATCTTCCAGCGGAAAGGAAGATCCGACGTCATGGGGTTGAGCCGAGGTATATACCACCCGAGTGGGTGGGAGGAGCCAGCTTGAAGACTTCCTTGAGTTTAAAGGAGAAGAAAAAATTACTCACCTTAGTAATGTTGTTTCTTCTAATGGAGTCTTGCTATATTATGACATATGCAGTGAGTCCCAACCTCTCGAACTGCTCCGGAGGTGAAGAGTTAACTTTCCATGCCAGGCATGGAAAGCTGAGCTCGAGCTCGGTTGAAAACTCTGTCTGTTGTTCTTCAAACTCAAACTGTCAGATCTTTACGAGCTAAACCACTAAGGTCCTGTGTGGAAGCTGTAAACCTACACTAGCCGACTGGCTACTAACATATAACAACACATTTTGGTCCCAAAACAAAGACTCAAGTCAGGAGACCCAAAAATGAAAAACACAAAACCCAGTCACCCCAGAAAAAGAGAGGGGTGAAAAAACAAGGTGGGCATCTACTAAGTGCCAACACTGCACTGCCCACCCACATCCCAAAAGCAGAGGTTCTGAGAGGGGCAGACAGGGGGGAGGTCACAATATAGCAAGGCTCCATTAGAAGAAACAACATTACTAAGGTGAGTAATTTTTTCTTCAAACAACATGAAGTCTTGCTATATTATGACATATGCAGACTACACAGCAGTACCTCCATGGAGGAGGGACAGAACCTACTTAGGAAACAAGCTCTGAAGCACAGTTGTGCCAAACTGAGCATCACTCCTAGCCTGGGTGTCCAGAGAGTAATGCTTGGTAAAAGTGTGAACTGTTTTCCGGATAGCTGCTTGACAAATCTCTAGAATGGGGATGTCCCTGGCAGCAGCCAGGGAAGCAGCTGTACCTCTGGTAGAGTGAGCCTTCAGGCTTGAGGGAGAAACCTTACCCAGCTTTTCATAACAGAACTGGATACAAGAGACAATCCACCTGGCAATGGATCTTTTAGTGGCAGGTTTCCCTTTACCAACCTCACCATAAGTGAGGAACAGTTGGAGGGAGTCAAACCTGTGACCCTTGGTACGCTCAATGTAGTAACTAAGGGCTCTCTTCACATCTAAGCTGTGCAGCCTCCTCTCGCCAGAGAAGGAATGGTCAGTGAAGTACACTGGAAGAGAAATAGATGGATTAAGGTGGAAATCTGAAACCACCTTAGGCAAGAACTTCCTGTTAGTCCTGAGGACCACCTTATCTCTATGAAAGGAGATAAAATCAGGCTCCACTGACAAAGCTTGTAATTCGCTATGTCGCGGCTAGAAGTGATAGCTACCAGAAACACAGTCTTCCAGGTCAAAAACTTGAGGTCTGCTGAAGACAAGGGCTCAAAGGGAGGTTGCATAAGCTGAGCAATGCAAACATTAAGATCCCAGGCAGGGGCAGGGTCCCTGAATGGAGGGTTGGTGTGAAGCAATCCCTTAAAAAAACTTAGAGAATACAGGATGAGCTGAAAGAGAAGAGGGTTTACCTGCTGAAATGAAAGCAGACACAGCTGCCAAATGCACCTTTAGGGTAGCTGGTCTGAGCCCCAAAGTGTTCAAATGGACCATATAATCCAGGACTGTGGGTAAATCAGCAGATTCTGGGGAAATATGCTTCCTAGAGCACCATATGGAAAACCTCTTCCATTTGGAATTGTAAGTAGCCCTGGTGGAAGGCTTCCTAGAAGCCTTCAATATATCCATTACACCCTGGGAGAGGTGTAGATCAGCAAATTCTAACTCTTCAAGAGCCAGGCCTTGAGATTGAGAGATTTGAGGTTCGGGTACCAAACCCTTCCCTGAGCACAGGTTAACAGATTGTAATTCCTGGGAAGACACAGGGGAAGATGGACTGCTAAGGACAGTAGGAGTGGATACCAGGGTTGTCTGGCCCAATCAGAGCAATCAGAATCACTTTGCAGGATTGAGATCTGATTTTGACTAACACTTTGAACAGGAGAGGCAAGGGAGGAAAAGCATAGAGAAACTTTCCTTCCCAGTTGAGAACTAAGGCATCCAGAGGGACTGAGCCCAACACTGGGGGCCTGCAGCAAAAAAGGGGAAGTTGGTGATTGTCTGGGGCTGCAAAAAGATCTATCTGCAGGGTGCCCCACCTGGCAAATATTACCTCCAGGACCGGGAATCCGGCGACCATTCGTGATGGCCCTGGGAAATCCTGCTGAGAGCATCTGCCAGACATTGTCCTTGCCTGGAAGGTGAACTGTCAGAAAGGAGGTGTTCAAGGAATAAGCCAGAGACCACAACTTCATTGTTTCGTGCACAAGGCCGAGACCGAGTGCCTCCTTGCTTGTTGATGTACCACATTGTAGTGGTGTTGTCTGTTCTGACCTGTATAACTTTGTTCTGAACAGATTTGGAAAAGCTTGAAGTGCTAGAAAACTGCCTGAGCTCCAACAGGTCGATGTGGGAGCAGAGATTCCTGAGGGGACCACAGTCCTGGGTAGTGAGGTCGCCCCTGTGAGCTCCCCATCCCAAGAGGGATGCATCTGTAGTAAGGATTAAAGAGTGAGACTGAGTGACAAAGGGAACCCCCTGTCTCAGATTGCTCTGATCCTGCCACCATTGTAGGGCTTGGATCAGGGTTCGAGTCACTGGGATCAATTTGGTTAGAGGGTCCTTTCTTTGACACCAAAAGGCTCTCAAATGGAACTGGATGTCGCTCATCTGAAATCTGGCTCCTTGCACTACTGCTGTAGAAGCAGCCATGTGCCCTAGGAGCTGTAGAAAATGCCTTGCTGGTCGAGAGACCTGCAGGGTGAATGAGGAGGCCAGAGAGACCAGGGTCCTTGCCCTGTCCAAAGGCAGGAAGGCTCTGGTTTCCTCTGTGTTCAGTTCTGCGCCTATGAAGGTAAGTGAGCTGGACAGGCTCTAGAACTGACTTTGGAAGATTCAGAAGGAAACCTAGAGAGGTAAGCAGTTGCTGAGTTATCTGAAGATGTAACTTGATTCTGGTCTGGAGACTGGCCTACTATGAGCCAGTCGTCCAGGTAAGGGAAGATGGCAATTTTTTGCCTTCTTAGGTGGGCAACTGCTACTGCCAGGCATTTTGTGAATACCCTTGGAGCAGAGGTGAGGCCAAAGGGCATTGCTCTGAACTGGTAATGGCCTGAGGGCAGCTCGAACCTGAGGTACTTTCGATGGGAGCTTCTGATGAGAATATGGAAGTAGGCATCCTTGAGGTCCAGGGACGCTAGCCAGTCCCCTGGCCTTAGAGAGGGCAGAATAATTCCCAGAGTCATCATTTTGAATTTTGGTTTTAAAAGGTGCTTGTTTAAGTATCTAAGATCCAGGATGGGCCGCCATTCTCCTGTCTTTTTTGGGGTAAGGAAGTACCTGGAGTACAATCCTTTGCCCTGGTGTAGGGGTGGAACCCTTTCCACGGCTCTGAGAGCCAGGAGGGTAGAGACTTCTGCCTCTAGGGCAAGTGCCTCTGATGGATTTGCAGGTGGAAAGGATCTGGTTCTCATCTTTGGAAATTTTTGAAGCTGAGAACCAGTCCCTGGCTTACTACTTCCAGGACCAACTTGTCTGATGTGAGAGACTTCCAGTCCTGGACAAAGTAAGCCAGCCTGCCCCCTACAGGTAGTGGAGAATCGGCCCTGGCCACCCCATCAGGGTGCCTGCTTGGCAGGGGCTTTAGGCTGAGGGGTGGAAGCAGGCCTGCTTGTACCCCATCTGCCTCTCCCTCTAAAGAACCCCCTCTGGGCGTAAGCTGAAGAGGAGGCCTGGGCTTGGTAAAAAGGCCTATGAAAAGGCCTGCCCCTGCCCCTGGAAGGCTGCCTTTGAGGAGTGGCTTGCCTTTCCTTGGCCTGTGCAGTCCTATGGGTGGTCCTATACTCATCCATTTTTTTCATGTAACTCTCTGTCTGTTCCCAAACAGAGAATTACACACAACAGGAAAATCCATGGCCTTAGTCTGGGTATCCCAGACAGGCTAGTACATCTGAGCCAAGCCATTCTGCTAAGTGCCACAGATGTAGCCATGACTCTTGATGACACATCATTAGAGTCCACTGCAGCATGGAATTGCACCTTAGATGCCTCAATACCATCAGCGGCCACCTGCTCCAGCTCTTTGGCAAGCTGGCCAAGGACCTGTTTTGCTAGAGCCATAACAGTATCCCATCTGGATTTCTGGTATCTAGCAACATAAGCCATATCATTTGCCTGTCTGAGTCCCAAGGATGCTGCCATGTACTGTTTCTTTGCCATGGCATCAATCCTCCTGGAGTCCTTGTCAGGGGGGTGTGAGGCCAAGGGAATATTTGCCTTGTCACAGGCTGCAGCCTGCACTACCCCAACAAGGCTGCATTGTTGTGTAAGGAACTCCGTATCAGAGCCCGACAATGTGTACCTCTTGTCCATTCTCTTATCAACAGGAGGTATAGTGTGAGGAGTTTTTAGAATTTTTACTGTTTTCCAAAAGATTTATGCAAAGGAAGAGACAGCCTCCTGGACTCTGGGATATCCATCATTTCCACATAGTCAGGTTCCTCTTGATCATCCACAGCTTCCTCCATAGGGAGCTGGAGGGTTTCAGCCACTTTTTATAAAAAATAAAATGAGAAGGGGACTCAGAAAGCCTAGGAGGAGACACTACTGAAGGTCTGTCTGGGGAGGTGTCCAGTTCAATGGGCACATCCAGACTTTCAAATCCACATTCACTCTCCTCATACTCCTCTTCCCCCTCCTCCGGTTCATAAAATTCCTCTAAATCATACTCTGAACCGGTGGAGCGGCCGAATCACGCTTACCTGATGGTGCCGGTTCAGTCGGAACCGGAGAAGCGACTGGACAATTTTAATCGCTTATTATTTCTTCAGCGGTTGGAGAGGAAAGTTTTGGCTCCACACCAGCTGATTTCCTTGTCCTTTTTGCTGGAACCGACTCCTCCGAGTCGGCTCTCCTTTTGCCCGAGGAAGTCTCGCCCTGGTCAGAGGGCACTCCCTCCGGTTTGGTTGGAACCGAACCGGGCTGGCCATCCAGGTCAGCGGACTTCTTGGCCTCCTTTCCCTGAGCCTACCAACCTCTCTTTAACCAGGGTAGCTGCAGGAAAATTTTTGCAAATCTGGCAGTCTGAATTGAGGTGGTCAAACTTCAGACAATAAACACAGGTGGTGTGGGGGTCAGCCTTGGCAAAGGCTTCCCCACAGACACTGCAGTGTTGAAACCCAGTGGGCCCGTTTTTGGGGGTTTCTCAGACATAGTGCCAGTCCTAACCAACTTGCCCATTTGGCGGCAATCCGCCGAGCAAGACCCTCTTATCGTTCCCAACCGTGTCACGGGTCGTGGAAAAAGCGAATAAAACTGCTTTTTTTACAACCGATAAGAACCGTAACCACACTCTAAAAGACAGATTAATATATTTCAAACAACCTGATCGGTTCAAACCGAACCGATAACTGTTTACAAGTTCCACACAGAAGAATTAAATGTAAAAGCTATCTAGTACTTACAATACCACAGACAGAGCTTGAACTGACCGGTTGCAGTTTAAATTCGGTCAAAAAAACGATAAAATAATACTTTAACCGACAAAATGAACCGAGCAGAAGGAGAAAATCTCCGGAGCGACTGTTCAGTGAGGCGGAGTAAAGAATCTGACAGTTTGAGTTTGAAGAACAACAGACAGAGTTTTCAACCGAGCTCGAGCTCAGCGTTCCATGCCTGGCATGGAAAGTTAACTCTTTCACCTCCAGAGCAGTTCGAAGGTTGGGACTCACTGCATATGTCATAATATAGCAAGACTTCATGTTGTTTGAAAGGGACATGGCAATAAGTGTGGATGAACAACATATCCACGATCCTAGAAGTAATAATTCCCGCTCTACCATAAGCAGTAGGAAGTAAGCTGTATTATTTGTCACCACCTTTGAGGAAAATCACACATATTTCGCAGGAGCTGCAAAAACAATTCAAGAAATGGCTTACTCCGTATTCCTTATCTCCAGGGTTCAAAGTGTCAGATAATGGTGCCAACAGAGACAAAGCTGTTAGCGATGGCAACTACCAACACATACCTTGTTTTGCAAATTGTTTAAATCTTCTCATCCATAATTTCTTACATGGAAACAGAAATGTTGAAATCCTGTTCAGTCTTGCTAGGAAAATATGCTGGCATTTCAGCCACTCTGTGACAAAAAGTCCTGAAGAGGCTGCAGAAGTCAAACAACTTACCCTTACATACATTAAAGCAAAGAGTTCCAACCCACTAGAATTCAACATTTTACATGTTGGAAAGGCTTCTTGAACAGAAAAATACTATGCATGACTACACCATGCAGAATCAAATAGGTAAAGTATACATCATGCTCAGTTCCAGCAGTTGGAGTCTACTTGAATCTTTGGTCACCTTACTGGAGTCAGTTGATGCTGCCATACGTGATGTCAGTATGGACAGTGCAACTCTGAGTCAAATTCTTCCTCAAATAAGATTTCTTCACATTTTCCTTGATGACATAAAGAAAGACTTTTAATCAGACACCACTACTGTTATGCTGGCAGATGACTTGAGCCTCAGACTGTCGACTAATCGGAGAATAAATGCCATGTTTAAGAATGACACCTATGTGTTGACTACGATGCTAGACCCCCGCTTCACCACTGCCACCATGCCAGTCACAAGTGCCACATAACTCTTAATTTTGTCAATCATCTGTTTATTATGTAAGATGCCCGCCATGGGTATAATTTTTTTAAACAGCAGCAGTGTCACTCAGATCAGCCGCACCTCTCATACCTGCCTCAGCAATGCCCACCACAGGTATAATTTTTGGAAACAGCAGCAGGCTCAATCAGAGCAGGTGCGCCTTTCTTGCTTACCTCAGTAATATCTCCCATGGGTAATATTTTTTAAAACAGCATCAGGTTCATTCAGAGCAGCTGCACCTCTCTCATCTGCCTCATCAATGCCTGCCATGGGTATAATTTTTGGAAACAGCAGCAGGCTCAATCAGAGCAGCTGCGCCTCTCGTATCAACGCCAACAATGCCTGCCATGGGTATAATTTTTGAAAACAGCAGCAGGCCCAATCAGAGCAGCTGCGCCTCTCGTACCTGCCTCAGCAATGCCTGCCATGGGTATAATTTCTGGAAACAGCATTAGTCTCACTAAGAGAGCCTGTGACTGTCGTACCTGTGTCTCTTGTACCTGCCTTAGCAATGCCCGCCATGGGTATAATTTTTGGAAACAGCAGCAGGCCCAATCAGAGCAGCTGCGCTTCTCGTACCTGCCTCAGCAGTGCTTGCCATGGGTATTATTTTTGAAACCTAACAAACAGTGTAATGCAGCCATAAAAGGATACTTTTTCACTAACTGCTGCAGAGAGAGGCAGTGTAGCTACTATGTCACAGTAATAAATGACAGGGCTCAGGCACCTAACAAACAGTGTGATATTATACAGCCTACAGTCAATAACAGTTTTTTTTGTTATGGTCAGGGTAGGGTAACAGGGTAAAAGAATAGGTAAGGTAGTAACTACCCAGCCCTAACCAACTACCAGGTTTTCATTAGGGTATTTTTAGGGTAATTTAGAGGTACCCGCGGGTAGCATTTAAGGTAGGGTATTTTACTACCAGCCCATGTCTAGTTTTTATTTTACGAACTCCACCCTTTAGGCATGTTTACACTGTCGACTTTACAGCCCATCAACCTATGTGCATGGATTGATGCACTGTAAAGTCAGCAGTGTGAACACTTACTGGAGCGCCTTAAAAACACTTCGCAGCCTATTTTTGCTGTAGTACAGGAAGAGGTATGTGTATTGGAGCGAGTGGATTATAGTGCTGTGTGAATCTGCTGCTCCAATTGAAAGCCTGCTCTCCCATGTTCCTCCAATGCTGACCTTGGGGGTGAAGCACCTGGTTCCCAGAATGCACAGCCCATCTCTGCTGCAACTTGTGTCGGCACAAGGGTGGGCTGTGTAAATAGTTAACTGAGCCTGCTCCAGCGATCGAAGCAGGAAAGGAGCAGTGCAAACACCACAGTGTTGCGGCCGTGTAAACACGGCTTTTGTATTTGGTTTGGCCTGGTTGGTCAGCTGTTTATATGATCTGTCAGAGCACAGCTGTACCTATCTAATCACGCACAGCGTGTATGTAACTCTGCTCTGGCCCTGATATGCTCTGAGTCATGAATGCAAATAGCCCAGTTGTTTGAATGTATGAAGTTTGTTTCAATATACAAAGTCTTTTCTGATATGCCTCTATGTATTTAATCCTAGGTCACCCCTTAAAAAGGGACTCTTAGTCTCAGTGGGCCTACCTGGTCAATAAAACTCAATCAATCAATCAGTCAGTCAGTTAGTCAATCAATAAAATTGATCAATTTTATTTTTATAGTTTCGAAAGTATGGGACTTTTTTGTAGTGTGCAAATTTATTATGGAAAATTTATTACCACTGGTGTTGTATAAACTTATTCATCACGTTATCTAACGTCCTTATAAACATCTATCTAGAGATCAGATATGTCTCAATCACATTCCCTTCACCTTTGCACAGAACAGAACCAGAGAGCAGGTAACACAGTGCTGATGTATTTATATTTTGTATTTATTTATTTCAACAGGAAAAGGTTTCGTTGAGCAAGCTCATTTATAAGGAGGTCCTGCGTAGGAGAGCATACGATATTTAGAGGCAATGGTACACGATACAGAGGTATACAAGGCATAGAGTATTATTCACAAAAGGAGTATGTTCACAGGGAATTAAATCTGACAATTGTATATAGAGTATAAGGTATACAAGATATAGCAAATATACAAACTAGAAGTAGGTTCATTTGGTTCAACAGTTGTCAGAAATCACAATGGGGACCACCCCATATAATAACCAATCATATGACAGCAGGAGTAAGTGAAATGTAGATTAGCCACAACAGCAGGCTTCAGTGTATAATTTTTCAATGACATCATAATGAGACTGTAGCACTGAAGCCATCAGCTGAAATCATTGAAAACCAGTACTATCTTCACAGAGAAAAAGGTGATTTAAGTTAGCAATAACCCACGACAGGGTATGGGGTTATCGGCAGTTAATCCATGCCTCGGATGCAATGTGAGGCACGAGGCCACAGGCCAAGTGTCTCACAGCACCCGAGGCATGGAATAAATGCCTATAACCCCATGCCCTAGTGTGGATTATTGCGCTTATAACATGGGTTATGTTGACAAACAAAAAACAACCACCCTGTTTGAATAGGGAACATTTTAGTGTATCCTACAGACTTGAATAGTAGTCCCAGAAATACAGGTTACTCACCTGTAACAGGAGTTCTAGGATTGGTATATGTTGTTCATCCACACTCTCTGGCAGGTATCCTTGCTGCTTTAATTCTTGCCGGAAGGTCTTCAAGCTGGCTCCTCCCACCCACCTGGGTGGTAAAACTCGCGGCTCCGCCCCATGACGCCACATCTGGCCCGCTGGAAGCTCAGGTTGTGCGTCGAAGCTGGGAGGTCGGAGGTCGTAGGATGAACAACATATACCATTCCTAGAACTCCTGTTACAGGTGAGTAACCTGTATTTCTAGGGACATGGATATGTTGTTCATCCACACACTCTGGCAGACTCCTAGCAGTTCTCCAGGAGGAGGGAGGCAAGGCGCACACCCTCAATACTTACTTGGGAAAGAGAGATTGGAGAACTGAGGCCCCAAAACCAGCATCCCGGCGTGACTCAAGGTCGATGTGGTAGTGGGTAATAAAGGTATGTGTCGACTTCCAGGTAGCAGCACTGCAGATATCCTGGATAGGGACGTCCCTGGAAGCAGCTACCGATGCAGCGGTATGGCGGGTAGAATGAGCTCTTATCCCTCTGGGAGGCTCCATGCCCGCCAACCTGTAGCAGAGCTCTATGCAGGAGGTGATCCACCTGCCTATCGTCCGCTTTGCTGCAGGTCTGCCAGGTGCAGCTTCAGCGTGAGGGTGACAAACAGCTGGCGAACCTCTCGAACTTCAGCCGTCCGCTCCTTATAATAAGCGGCTCCTAGGGTCCAAAGTATGAGCCATACTGGCCTCCGAGGTGTGATTGGGGTAGAACACCGCAGAGTCAACACCTGGTTAAGGTGAAACTCCGACACCACCATCGGAAGGAATTTCGGTTGGGGGCGCAGGACAACCTTGTCCCTGTGGAAGACCAGGTATGGAGGCTCGATGGAAAGCGCCTGGAGCTCTCCCATCCTTCAGGCTGATGTGATAGCCACCAAGAAGGCGGTCTTCCACGACAGGTGTGAAAGATCACACCTGTGCATTGGTTCGAATGGCTTGCCCATGAGCTTGGCCAATACCAGCAGTAGATCCCACGGAGGTGGAGGTTCTCGCACCGAGGGAAATGTGGTCAAGGCCTTGGAAAAAGCACCAGACCACCTTCTCCTGTGCCACTGACTGCTTGCCGGCCCGCCGCGGCAGAGATGGCTGCCAGGTGACCTTAAGGGTCGCTGGACTCAAGCCCTTGCAGAAAGGACCACAGGTAGTCCAGAATGCTTGCCAAGGGCAGTCGGAAGGGTCCAAGCCCTTCTGACACCAAATGGAAAACCTCTTCCATTTGAAGGCGAGCATTTCCTGGTCGACTTACGGGACGCCTCAACGACGCTGAGGACCTCGTGAAAGACCCATGGCCTGGAACTCTAGCCCAGGAACCAGGCCGCAGGTGCAGGGATTGAAGGTCCGGATGGAATACCTTCCCTGATTGACTGAGATCAGGTCCGGGCGGGCTGAAGCCTCTGGAGCCTGGAGCTGAGGCTGAGGAGATCTGGATACCAGAACTGGTGGGGCCAGTCTGGAGCTACCAGAATCACCTGCGCCTTGTCCCTCCTCGCCTTGAGAAGCACCTTGTGGATCAAGGGAAATGGGGGAAAGGTGTAGAAGAGGCCCGGGGTCCACGGCCTCAAGAAGGCATCCCCCTGCAGCGAGCCCTGCTGAGGGGGGCGGGCATGGAACAGACTCAGCTTCGCATTCTCCCTGGAGGCAAACAGGTCTACCTGAGGCATGCCCCAGTGGGAGAAGAGATCTTGTACTACCTCCAGCAGGAGAGACCACTCGTGAGACGCAGCCCCTATCCGGCTTAGGGCATCGGCCAGGGTGTTGGAGGCTCCTGCCACGTGAATGGCTAGGAGATCCGCCCAGGCTGCACACTAGGGACCAAATGCGGAGAGCTTCCTTTAACAGCAAGAAGCGCGGCCCGCCCCGGCAGTTCAGATAGTACATGGTCGTGGTGTTGTCCGCTCGACCTGAACCACTTGACCCCTGGAGAAACGGAGCCAGGCAGTGAGAGCTAGACGGACCGCCGGAGCTCCAGTAGGTTGATGTGGCATCGGACTCCCGAGGGACCAGAGGCCGTAGCGCCGTTTCCCCAGATGGCAAGCATCAACCCATCAAAGATACGGTCGAGAGAGAGAGACTGCCGGCTTGAGCGGATGAACGGGATACCTCCTGCAGATGAGCTGGAACGATCCACCATTGGAGAGCTGCCCACATCTCCTGGTCATTGTCACGGGCCGGTCCAACGGATCGCGGCATTGTGACCATTGGCTGGCCAGTCCCCATTGAAGGGACACATGTACCAACGGGCCCAACGGACCACGCTGGTGCAGGGCCGCCATGAGGCCCAGGAAGCGCAGGAAGTCCCGGTAGGTAATTGCCCAACCAAGAAATGTTGGGCAAAGGAGGAAAGAACCTCGCCCTGTCCGCTGGGAGCTGCCTGGCTCGCAGAGAGTCGAGCTCTGCCCCGATGAACAGAATCACCTGCTTTGGCACGAGTTCCGACTTGGCCTCGTTGATGAGGAGGCCAATCTGACAGCAAACCTGGAGGGCCAGATCTCTGGACCGCTCCACCTCCTGTCTGGAGGGGGCTGCTATCAGCCAATCGTCCAGGTAAGGGTACACCCGGACCCCCGCGCCGCAGGAATGCTGTCACCACTGCCATGCATTTGGTGAAGACCCTGGAAACTAGGGAGAGGCCAAAGGGCATGCTCAGAACTCATAAGGGATCCCTCCACTCTGAAGCGGAGGAATCTCTGATGGGACGGACGGATTGGGACATGAAAGAACGCGTCCTGGAGGTCCAGGGAGCAGAACCACATGCCTCGTTCCAAGGATGGGATTATCTGAGCCAGAGTGACCATCCTGAAGGTCTGAGACCTTAGGAACTTGTTCAGGTCGTGCAGGTCAAGAATGGGGCGCCAGCCCCCATCCGTTTTGGGACCAGGAGTACCTGGACACAAACCCCGGGTCTGGAGGAGGATCCGCCACCTTCCTGATTACCTCTTTTTCGAGGAGCAGGGCGATATCGGCCCGGCGGGCCAACAGCAAGGCTGTGGACCTCGTGGCCCCCCGAGGGGCGACGGCTCGAAAAGGCGGAACCTGCTCGAACTCCAGAGGCAGGCCTTTTCCTACCACCTCCAACACCCAGCGGTCCGTGGTGATACCGACCAGGCGGAAAGGAAGTGGCGGAGCCATCCCCCCACGGGGGGAACCCAAGGGGGAGTGACGAGGTTGGGGGCGGCTCCCCTCAACCCGTCACTGGGCAGGCTTGGAGGAATAACCGGCCGAGGGACCTCCCGGCCCTTTACCTCCTTGTTTCCTGTTGGAGGAAGCCGTCGGCTTGGGTTTGGGACGCCAAGCGCTAGCCTGCTGGCCCTGTTGCTGGTGCTGCTGGGCCGGTCAAGGAGCAGGGACCGAAGGACGGAAGGACCTCTGCTGCTGACGGCGGCCTTTGTCCCTCTGGGCGGAGGTGACCAAGTCCAGAGTGGCACTGGACTTCTCGATCCTCTGGAGGTGTCCCTCCACTCCAGGGCCGAAGAGGTCAGTCCCCAAGAAGGGGACGTCCGCCAACTTGTGCTGGGTATCCGCCGTGAAGGTGGATATCCTCAGCCACGCCCTACGTCACATGGCCACCGCGGCTGCTAATGACCTGGCACAGGAATCACCTATGTCCACAGCAGTCTGGAGCTGCTGCCTCGCCACCGCCCTACCCTGGAGCCGCACCTGGCGGACCGTGGTCTGCAGGTCAGGTGGGAGGTGAGGAACGACCTCATCCAGGGAGCCCATGAGGGCGTGGAAGAAGTGTGCCATCAGCACGGCAGAGCTGGCCTGTCGGAGGCCAAGGGAGGATGCAGTGTACACCTTGCGCCCAGCAAAGTCCAGCTTTTTGGACTCCTTGTCGGGGGGCTTGTCCACATCCCGAGCGTTACCAGAACGCCAGAAAACGCTGTCGGTGACCAACCCCTCACCAGAGGGGTGTTCCGAGAAACCAGGCAAAGAGCCGGTAGGGACGGCATACTTCCTGGCCATCCTGGCCGAGGGTGCAGGACAGGAAGCAGGCCACTGCCAAAGCTCCAAGGCTGGGCCGACAATGGCCTCAGCCACCGGAAAGGCCTCCGTGGGAGAATCCCCACAGTCCAGAATCTCCATCAGGGGATACTTGGGTCTGCTTGGGACACGGGCTCCGAGCTGCATCCCGTGGACTCCGAGATGAGTCAAGACCTAAGAAGGACGATGGGCTATGTCCACTGACTGGCCCTGGAGGACTCCAGATCGCACTGCCTGGAGAACAGGGAGGAATCGCTGCTTCTCGAAGAGTCTGCGAAGAGCTGCTCTGCCCTGAGCCACCCTCCACCTGCCGAGGACGGTCGGGAGTGAGGGTGACCGACAACCTGTGGGGCAGGCCATGACCCGACCGAGAATTCTTGGTCGGTGCCCCCGACTTAGGTTGTGGAGGCGGAGGTTCCACCACAATTGGTGGACCAGCTGGTTTCGGCTTAGCAACCGGCCCTGGGGCGGGCAACTCGACCGGAACGAGTGGTTGCTTCGGCCGCTCCGGCGACAGCCACTTGATGGCTGGGGTCTTGGCCGGGGTCGGCTTAGGCCCAGATAACAGCAACTGCTGCCACATCAAATCCTCGTAGCGCCGGCGCAACTTGCGCCGTAGCTCTCCTCACCGGAGGAGGAGGACGAGAAGAACGGCATCGCCGCTTACTGCACGGATTCAAGACCGATGTCGGCGGGAACGGCTGGACCGAGAAGAGGTCCGAGACTGAGACTTCGGGGACCGAGGGTGGGTCTGGGAAGGTGGGGATACTCGCCTCCATCGCTCGAACTTTAACCGGGACCGCGGTCCCGGCGAGCGGGCAGATCCTCAGTATCCACCGGGGAACCGTGAAGTAGGGTTGTCGGCTTCTCCAGTCGACAGTCTGCCTAACAGATCGAGAAAATCTCGACTTGGGTCACGGAGTCTCGGCAGGCTGGCCTGACGGGTGCACCGCGGAGCCAGCGGCCCCCAGTCAGCAACCTCGACTGAAGTCGACGGTCGGCTGCCCGGGAGGGGACCTCCCGGCCCCACGAACGCCAAACGATGGACTTACCTTCGATTCCCTTTCTTGGGCCGAGAAGAAAGTCCCGAAGGCCCCTCTCCTTTCGTGGAAAGGAACTGGCAAAGCTCCTTGAACTAAGCTGTATACGAGGAACTCAGAGAGAGCGGGTTAAATGCCACGGCCGAGGAGGAAGAAGATGAGGCCTGGGCCGCTTCCTCTTTGAGGGCAATCGACTGCTCGAGCTGCTCAGCCGAGCCAGCCGCCGCGGACACCGCCCAATGAGCCTCTTTGGATTTTACTGGCGGAAAACGTTTCTCGGGGCGCCCGAAAGCCAAACGGGCAGCGCGATCGCTCCAGAACATTGGCCGAAAGAACGCATAACTTGGCTAAATCCTCATGGTCGCGGATCTAGGCCTAAGCAGTAGACGCCTATGGAGTGCGGACTCGTCCTGGACATTTTCTGCCCGCAAGGGCACCTCCGAAAGCCGGGAACAGATTTGTCCATCTCAGCCACGAGGGAAAAGGAAGACCGAAGTTTAGAAAACTACAAAATCAATTTTGGACGAACCGAAGAATTAGGATCCAGTCTAAAACGCAGAGCGCTAAGGAGGGAACCTGAGCTTCCAAGCGGTAAGGAAGATCTAGCGTCACGGGGCGGAGCCGAGAATTTTACCACCAGGGTGGGTGGGAGGAGCCAGCTTGAAGACCTTCCAGCAAGAATTAAAGCGGCAAGGATACCTGCCAGAGAGCGTGGATGAACAACATATCCATGTCCCTAGAAGTGATACGTTACTTATTTTATGAACGTAGAAATGCCACAAATAGAGACCTGAAATTATTTCTGACATTTCTATGTTCATAAAATAAAGAACATGTGCATGCTTGCTGTGTGTCTCTGTCTCTCTCTATCTTGCTGTTGCTTGTGTGTGTGTGTGATGTTTCTCTCTCTCTCTCTCTCTCTCTCTCTCTGTGTGTGCAGTGCAGTGTGCTGCTCGGTCTGTGCCTGTATCATTCTTTCTCTCTCTCTCTCTCGTTTTCCACAGCCCTTTCAGCTGATGAGGGGACAGCCACATACCAGCCAAACTGCACTGGTGAAAATGCCACCAGCGACAGGGACAAAACCCTTTCTGACTGCATGCCTGAAGAGAGAGAGAGAGAGAGAGAGATAGAGGAGACTGAAGGGATTCTCAATTACATATTCCAGTCACATTCTCTGTTGCTGCCAGGGTCTCTGGGTGCAGGGCTCGGTGTATGGCCTAACAGGTCCCCTTTCATTACTGGAGCTACACTGCTGACCCCTCACCCCATGGAACCACTCACCAGTCACCTGGCCAGCTTCACTGTGCCACACTCTCTCTGGCACTGTCCCTTACTATGCTTCAGCTTCTGCAGTCCCATACACTTCTTGTCTCCCCTGCGATCTCGGTCTCACTACTTCCCCACAGTCACTCTTTTGACAGTCAGGGAAGGGGACGGGGAATTGCGGAGAGCCTCTGCCTATTGCTCCCTCTTTCCGCAGCATGGTGCTGCTGACATGCTGCTGCTGCAAGGCTGACAGGTAAATTGGCAGACAGACAGAGATACAGGCAGTAATCGCATGGCAGGGAAAGACCGGTTACTCACCTGTAACAGTAATTCTAGGAGTGGTATATGATGTACATCCTCACTTCTGGCACTGTCCTTTCCCCTTTAAGGCTTGCCAGAAAGTCTTCAAGCTGGCTTCTCCCACCCACCCAGGTGGTAACTCCCTCAGCACCACCCCATGACATCAGATTTTGCCTGCTGGAAGCAAGACTGGTCTGCCACTTGCCAGGGGAGGTTGGGTAGGTCAGTATGGATGGCGTCATATACCACTCCTAGAACTATTGTTCCATGTAAGTAATCTGTCTTTCTAGGGATGTGGATAGGACATACTATCCACACTTCGTGCAGACTTCTAGCAGTTCTCCAGGAGGAGGGGGCAAGGCACACATCCTCTATTCAGGGAACAGCGACTGGAGAACTGAGGCTCTAAAACCAGCATCCGTGCGAGACTTAAGGTCGATGTGGTAGTGGGAAATGAAGGTGTGTGCTGACTTCCAGGTAGTAGCCCTGCAGATTTCCTGGACATCCCTGGAAGCAGCCACTGAGGCAGCGGTATAATGGGTGGAATTAGCCCATAGACCTATGGGAGGCTCCCTACTTGCCAACCTATAGCAGGGGTCAATGCAAGATACAATCCACCTGCCAATCGTCCACTTAGCTGCTGGTCTGCCGGGTGCGACTTCAGCATAGGTGACAAATACCTGGCAAACCTCTTTCCGAACTCCAGCCGTGTGCTCCTTATAGTAGGCAAGTGCTCGCCACTGGTCCAATGTATGCAGCCTGTGCTCGGGCTCTGAGGTGTGATTGGTGAAATACACTAGGAGATTAATCATCTGGTTAAGGTGGAAATCTAACAACCAGTGGGGCTGAGGTGCTGATTACACTTTGTGTTGCTGCGACCCTGGTTCGGAGTGAACTCGGCCGCCGGGGTCGGGCAGGGAGGAGACTGAGCGTCCGCAGGACTGCTCTCCTCTCCTAGGGAGGGTGGGTGGTGCATGCCGTCATTCTAGCGGCTCCTGGTGGAGACCGAGAGCATCGCAACATGCAGCAGCATGTACCTGGGGTATGGGGGTGTCAGTGGACATCCTGCATATGGGTGCGGGAGTGCACCCGGGACGTCATTACACATCCGCACCCCTGGGAGTACCAGAACAAGGAAAAGCCCTGACAGCCGGGTAGGTGATGGTAGGTCCACTGGACAGCCCCCATGTTCCACGCCGGGTCACTCCCAGCCAATCTCTGGTTCTCCTCCGCATTCAGACCACCCCAGCCAAGATCATAGATAGAGCGCCAGAGGAGTAGGCGGTCCCACTTCGGGGGGGGGGGCACAGAGCCGGGGTTGGGGGGTCAGTAGCTGCGGAGGAGAGATCCCGGGATGGAGACTTGGCCTGTGAGGACCTAAGGCACAGAGAGAACCGACCAGGCCGTATGACCACACTTGAGAGAGACCTAAGGGGCCAATGTGTGGGAGCATAAAGAGAGTTAAAAAAAAAAAAAAGGTGGAAATCCGAGACAACCTTTGGCAGAAACTTTGGGTTGGGCGAAGGACAACCTTATTCCCGTGGAAGACCAGGTAAGGAGATTCCACTGAGAGTGCCTGGAGTTCACTGACCCTTCTGGCTGATGTGATAGCCATGAAGAAGGCGGTCTTCCATGACAGGTGAGATATCTCACACCGGGTGCACTGGTTCAAATGGCTTGCCCATGAGCTTAGCCAATACCAGCAACAAGTCCCAAGGTGGTGGTCATTCATGCACCGGAGGGGAAATGTGGTCAAGGTCTTTGAAAAAGCACCAGACTACCTTCTCTTGTGCAACCGACTGCATATCAGCCCATGCCCAGTAAGCAGAGATGGCAGCCACGTACACCTTGAGGGCCGTCAACTGGAGGCCCGACTGAGAGAAGGACCAGAGGTAGTCGAGAATGCTAACCAATGGACAAGATAAGGGGTCAAAGCCCCTTGCCCTGGCACCAAATGGAGAACCTCTTCCATTTCAAGGCATAGCATTTTTGCGTTGACTCTCCTTCTGAGAAGCCTTGACCACAGTGAGGACATCTTCGGAGAGACCCAAAGCCTAGAACTCTAGCTGCTCAGGAACCAAGCTGTCAGGTGCAGGGACAGAAGGTCCGGATGCAGTATCTTCCCCTGACTGCAAGAGAGCAGGTCCGGGCATAGAGGCGGATGCCTCAGGAGCCTGCTGCTGAGGCTGAGGAGATTGGGGTACCAGAACTAGTGGGGCCAGTCCAGAGCCACCAAGATCACCTGTGTCTTGTCCCTCTTCGGCCTTGAGCAACACTTTGTGGATCAAGGGAAATGGAGGAAAGGCACAGAGAAGGCCCAGGGTCCAGGACCTCAAGAAGGCATTTCCCTGCAGCATTCCCTGCTGGGGGCGGAAACAATATAGCCTCAGCTTTGCGTTCTCCCTGGAAGGAAAAATGTCCACCAGAGGGGTACCCCATTGGGAGAACAGGCTGTGTACTATCTCCAGACGGAGGGACCACTCTCTCATAAGATGCCTCGCCCACACGGCTGAGGGAGTCTGCCAGCTGGCTGAAGACAACAGCCACATGGATGGCCAGCAGATCGGCATCCAAGCTGAACACAAGGGTCCAGATGTGGAGAGCTTCCCTGCACACAGGATAGGGAGTGCATCCTGCCCTGCTTGTTGATGTAGTACATGGTCATGGTTTTGTCTGTCTGTACCTGGATGACCTGACCCCAGATGTGCAGAGCAAAGGCTGTCGGTGCCAGCCTAACTGCTCGAAACTCCAGCAGGTTGATATAGCATCAGGACTTCATGGGGGTCCAGAGCCCATGGACTCTGTGGTCCCTCAGGTGGGCACCCCAGCCCATCAGGGAGGCACTGGTCGTCAGGATGACCGTTGGCTCTGGGCAGACAAATGGGATCCCTTCCTGCAAATGTTCTGAGACTACCACCACTGGAGAGCCTCCCACATCAGCTGGATCACAATGACTAGCTGGTTGAAGTGGCCCTTGTGCTGAAACCATTGGCGGGCAAGCTGCCATTGTAGAAAGCTCATTCTCCACCGGGCCCAATGGACCATGCTGGTGCATGCTGCCATATATCCTAGGAGATGCAGGAAGTCCAGAGCAGTGCAAAACTGCCCAACCTGAAATGAAAGGGCAAAGGAGGAGAGGCCTCCGCTTGGTCTGCCAGAATCCGAGTCCTGGCTCTGCAAGAGTCTAGCTTTGCCCCGATGAAATGAATCACCTGTAAGGGTATGATTTCTGACTTGGCCTCGTTGACCAGGAGACCAAGGGACAGTGGTCTGGAGGGCCAGATCCCTGGACCACTCCACCTCCTCCTTGGAGGGACCAACTATAAGCGAGTCATCCAGGTAGAGGTATAGTTTGCCTGTTTACAGACGATACAAAACTATGTAATAAGGTGGACAACCAGGAGGGAGCCTCCAGTATGAAAGAGGATCTCAAGAAACTTGAATAGTGGTCCAACGACTGGCAACTTAGATTTAATGCTAAACAATGCAAAGTGATGCACCTGGGAAAACAGAACCAAGAACTCAAAACTTCCTAGATGGGCATCGACTTGAAGAGACCAGGACTGAATGGGATTTAGGCATAATCATATTGGACAACCTTAAAGCAGGGAATCAATGTGAAACAGCAGCATGAAAAGCAAGCAGCAACCTTAGATGCATAGGCAGGGGATTAACTAGCAAGAAACACGAAGTGATCATTCCACTCTGTAGATCCCTGGTGAGGTCACATCTGGAGTACTGTGTCCAGTTCTGGAGGCCCAACCTGAAGAAGGACATAGAGCACTTGAAATCAATTCAGAGAAGGGCCACAAAGATGGTGCAGGGACTCCATCATAAGCCACATGAGTCTAGGCTCTAAGACCTAAACTTGTACTCCCTGGAACAGAGAAGGGACGGAGTGGATATGATAGAAACGTTCAAATTCATCAAAGGTATAAACACAATTCAGGTAGACATACTCTTCCCTGCAAACGGAAAGGCGTGTACAAGAGGGCACAACATACATCTGAGAAGGGGAAGGCTCAGAGGCAATATCAAGAAGTACTTTTTTTACGGAGAGGGTAATGGACACATGAAACAGCCTGCACCCAGCGGTGGTTTCAGCAAAGATGGTGAATGCATTTAAACATGCATGGTACTGGCATTACAGTATAATCAAAAACAGCAAAGTATAGGGGAGGGGGTTAGGTTCACAGGCAGACTAGATGGGACACTCGGTTCCCATCTGCCTTTAAATTATTATGTTCCTTTACCCAGACCCCTAGGCACCTCAGATAGGCTGCCACCACTGCAATATATTTGGTGAAGACCCTGGGAGCCAATGAGAGGCCGAAGGGCATGGTCTAGAACTCATAGAGAATCCTCTCCACACTGAACCAGAGGAACCGGTGGTGGGACGGATGGATTGGGACGTGGAAGAACGCATCCTGAAGATCCAGTGAGCAGAACCACATGTTCTGCTCCAGAGATGACATGATCTGAGATAGAGTGACCATCTTGAAAGTGCACAGCCGATTACATTTGTTCAGGACATGCAGAACTAAGATGGGGTGCCAGCCCCCTCCCCCGGTCTGTTTTTGGCCTGGAGACAAACCTTGAGGGTACTGGAGGGTCAGAGTCAGGAACTACGATTTCCATCTGGAGGAGCTCGGCAATGTCTTCCCAAAGAGCTGACAAAATGTTGGTGGACACCATGTCCTCCTGTGGGGCACAAGCTTGGCAAGGTGGGTAAACCTCAAATTCCAGAGGCAGACCCCCTAACCAACCACCTCAAGGACCTACCTGTCCATGGTAACTATGGACCAGGTGGAAAGGAAGTAGCGAAGCCAGTCCATCACAGGAGGACCCAGGGGAGTCAGGACAGGCATGGGGGAGGCACACCCCATCCTTTCACTGGGCAGGCTTGGAGGTGAGGAGGGACTGGCTGATGAACCAGTGGGACCTCAACTTCCTGGTTTCCTGATGACCGAAGCAATGGACTTTGGCCAGGGACACCAATCCTGGGCCTGCCTGCTGGCCAGCTGGGGGCTGGGCTAGCTTGACCGCAGGAGCAGAGAGGGGCAGAAGAAAAAATTACTCACCTTAGTAATTGCTTTTCTTCTCATGGAGTCTTGCTATATTATAACAATAGCAGTCAGCCACTGCAGCTGAACTGCCCCGGAGAGGAAGGAGTTAACTCCAGAAGATCTGGAGTTCTACAGCGCGAGGGCGCTGTGCCCAAAGTTTCATCTGGCAGTTTCAAATGAAACTGTCAGATCTTTACGAAGCCAACATCAAAGGACGGAAAAGTCTGTGTGAAAACTACACTCAGCCTATGGCTACCTACTAGTAGTAATAACAACAATATAAACAACAAAGAAACACCCAGAACCATATAACAAAGGTTGATGGTATTATGGTTCGCTTACCACCCTTGACAAGCACATATGAACCCCCTTCCCCCAAGACTCAAGTCCAAGAAGGGGCAATAAAATAACCTAAATGAACCATCTAGATCCCTAACCCAAAGGAAAACAGGGTTAGGGAAAACTAAATGGCATGACACAGTGCTTGCACCAATTTGCCACCTCTACCCAAGTAGGAGTTCTGAGAGGGGCAGGAGGGGAGGATAATAGCAAGACTCCATGAGAAGAAAAGCAATTACTAAGGTGAGTAATTTTTCTTCAAACACCATGAAGTCTTGCTATATTATAACAATAGCAGATTACACAGCAGTACCTCCATGGAGGAGGGTCAGAACCTACTTAGGAAATAGGCTCTGAAGCACAGCTGTGTCAACTGAGCATCTCTCCTGGACTGACATCCAGGGAATAATGCTTGGTAAAGGTGTGAACCGCCTTCCAGGTAGCAGCTTGACAAATCTCCAGAATAGAATTTCTAGCAGCTGCTAGAGACGCAGCTGTACCCTGGTGGAGTGGGCCTCAATCCTGAGGGGGTACTCTACCCAGTTTCTGATAAAAAATTGGATACAAGAGACAATCCACCTTGCAATTGTTCTCTTAGTGGCAGGTTTCTGCCAACCTCGCCATAGGTAAGAAACAGTTGGAGGGATTCAACCTATGACCTCTGGTGCCCTCTAGATAGTAACTTAATGCCCTTTGACATCCAAGCTGTGCAGTCTCCTCTCACCTGAGGAAGAATGCTCAGTGAAAATACTGGGAGGAGATAGATTGATTCAGGTGGAAATCAGAAACCACCTTAGGCAAAAACTTCTATTAGTCCTAAGGACTACTCTTATCTCTGTGGAAAGAGATAAAATCTTCTTCCACTGACAGGGCCTGTAACTCACTTATGGCCTGGCAGAGGTGATAGCTACTAGAAAACGGTTTTCAAGTTAAATACTTGAGTTCTGCTGAAGACAGAGGCTCAAAGGGGGTTGCATTAACTGAGCAATGCAAATATTCAGGTCCCAGGCGGAGCTGGTTCTCGAAAGGGAGGGTTAGTGAAGTAACCCTTTAAAAAACTTGGAGAACACAGGGTGAGAAGAAAGGGAGGCAGGCTTCCTGCTGACACAAAAGCAGAGACAGCTGCCAGATGAACCTTCAGGGTAGCTGGTCTAAGGCCTAAGGAATTCAGATGGACCAAATATTCCAGAAGAATGGGAAGATCAGCAGATTCTGGGATAATCTGCCTCTCAGAGCACCAGATGGAAAACCTCTTCCACTTAGAATTATAAGGGTTTTAGTGGAAGGCTTCCTTGAAGCCTTTAAATATCCATAACACCTTGAGAAAGGTGTAAATCAGCTGGGCTTAGCCCTCAAGAGCCAAGCCTTGAGGTGGAGGGACTTGGGTCCGGATACCACACTCTCCCCTGTGCACAGGCCAGTAAGTCGTGAACTCTGGGCAGGCTCAGGGCAGGTGGACTGCCAGGACAGGAGCAGAGGGTACCAGGCTGTCTGGCTCAATCTGGGGCAATCAGAATCACTCTGCAAGGTTGAGATCTGATTTTCACTAGTACCCTGAAAAGGAGAGGAAAGGGGAAGGCATACAGGAACTTCCTTTCCAATCCAACAGAAAGGCATCCAGAGGGACTGAGCCCAGTACTGGAGGCCTGCAGCAAAAAGAGGAAGTTGGTGGTTGTCTGGGGCCGCAAAGATCTATCTGAGGAGTGCCCAACTGGCAAAGACAGACCCCAGTACTTGTGGATTCAGAGCCCATTGTGATGGCCCTGAGAAATTCTGCTGAGGGCGCCCGCCAGCACATTGTCCTTCCCTGGGAGATGAACCGCTATCAGGGAGGTGTTCAGGAATAAGCCAGAGACCATAACTTCATTGCTTCGTGCACAAGGCTGAAGTGCCCCTTGCTTGTTGATGTACCACATTGTGGTGGTATTGTCTGTCCTGACTTGAACCACTTTGTTCTGGACAGAATCTGAAAGACCAAGAGCTAAAAGACAGCTCTGAGTTCCAGAAGATTGATGTGGAGCAGAGATTCCTGAGGAGACCACACTCCCTGAGTGGTAAGGTCGCCTAGGTGAGCCCCCACCCTAACAGGGAGGCATCCGTGGTGAGGGTGAGGGAGGAAGAAATGGGAATGAAGGAACCCCTTGTTTCAGATTGCTTTGATCCTGCCACCAGTGTAAGGCCAGGATCAGGGTTTTGAGTAACTGGGACCAATTTGTAAGGGGTCCTTCCTCTGAGACCAATAGGCCCTCAAATGGAACTGAATGTCCTCATCTGGAATCTTGCTCCCTGCACAACAGCTGTGGAAGCAGCCATGTGCCCGAGGAGTTGCAGAAAATGCCTTGCTGGTCGAGAGACCCAGAGGGTAAAGGAGGATGCCAGGGCTAGGAGTCTGTCCACCCTTTCCGAGGGAAGAAAGGCCCTGCTAACCTTGTGTTCACCTCTGCGCTATGAAAGTTAGGGCCTGAACTGGTTCCAGAACTGACTTTGGTAAGTTTAGCAGGAATCCCAGAGAAGTGAGAAGCTGCTGGATGACTTGCAAGTGGGATATCGACCTGGAGACTGACCCACAATGAGCCAGTCATCCAGGTAGGGAAACACAGCAACCCCTTGCCTTCTTAAATGAGCCACTACTACAGCGAGACATTTTGTGAATACCCTGGCGCAGAGGTAAGGTCAAGGGCATTGCCCTGAACTGGTAGTGGCCTGAGGCAGTTCAACCTGAGGTACTTTCGTGGGAAGGCCTGATCAGAACATGAAAATAGGGCATCCTTGAGGTCCAGGGAAGCTAGCCAGTCCCTGGTTTTAGGGAAGGCAATATCATTGCCAGAGTTAACATTTTGAACTTTGGTTTCAACAGATGCTTGTTCAAGTATCTTAAATCCAGAATGGGCCGCCATTCTCCTGTCTTTTTGGGGTAAGAAAGATCTTGAATAAAGCCCTTGCCCTGATGGCAAGGAGGAACCCTTTCCACTGCTTTGCAGACCAGAAGAGAAGAAACCCTGCTTCCAAAGCAAGTGCTTCTGGAGGATTTGCAGGTGGGAAATGCCTGGCTCTCATCTTTGGAAAATATTTGAAGCTGAGAATTAGACCTGGCTTATTACCTCCAGAACCCATCTGTCCGGGTTAGGACAGCCAGCTCTGGCTGAAATAGGCCAACCTGCCCCCACTGGTACAGGAGACCGCCCTGGGCACCCCATCAGGTGCCTGCTTAGCAGCAGCTCAGGGGCTGAGGGAGGAGACGGTTCACTTGGCGCCCACGCTCTACCCCCTGCCTCTGAAGAAACCTTCTGCAGACAGCAGAGGAGGCTTGAAATTGGCAAAAGGCCTGAAAAGGGTCTGCCTTAGCTTCTGGGAGCATGCCTTGTGGCATGGCATGCTTCTCCTTAGCCTGGGCACTTTGTAGGTAGTTCTGATTCATCCATCTTTTCATATAATTTTCTGTTTGCTCCCAAACAGAGAATTTTCCACTACAGGAAAATCCATAGCCTTTGACTGAGTATCTTGGGACAGATTAGTGCATCTGAGCCATGCCAACTCACGGAAAGCTACAGAAGTGGCCATGACCTCGGAGGAAACATCATTAATATCAACAGCAGTATGAAATTGAACTTTAGAGGCTTCAATGCCATCAGCAGCCACCTGTTCAACTCACTAGCCAGCTGGCCATGGGCCTGCTTGGCTAACTGCAATACTGTGTCCCACCTAGATTTCTGATATCTAGCCATACAAGCCATATAATTTGCCTGCCTGAGTCCCAAAGAAGCTGCCATATACTGTTTCTTCGCCATGGCATCAATCTTCCTAGAATCCTTGTCAGGAGATGTGAGGCCAGAGGAATATTAGCCTTGTCACAGGCTGCAGCTTGTACCACACCTACATGACTACACTGCTCAATAAGGAAGTCTGTATCCGAGCCTGACAAAGTATACCTTCTGTCCATTTTTTATCTACAGGAGGGACAGAATGAGGATTTTTAAAATCTTTGTTGTTTGCTTCCTAAATGACTTATGCAAAGGAATAGACAACCTCCCTAGACTCTGGAATATCCATCATTTCCACATAATCAGGCTCCTCTTGCTCATCCACAGCCTCCTCTAAAGGAAGCTGGAGGGTTTCTGCAACCTTTTTGTAAAAAATAAAGAAAGAAGGGGACTCAGACAGAGTAGGGGGAGATTCTAAAGGTCTGTCTGGAGAAATGCCCGTTCAATGGGCACGTCCAGACCTCCAGCCACACATATATTGATCAAATTCCTCCTCCCTCCTGTGGTTCATAAAAACTTCAACTTCAAAATCCTGAACCACTGGGACTGAACAGAACCAACCTTTACCAACTGTTGGTGGTTCTACAGATCCCTGAGACAGTGACTGGACAATCTGAATGGCTTTAGCTATCTCTGCAGCAGTTGGAGACACAATTCTGGACTCCAAACCTCCTGATTTCTTTGTCTTTTTACTTGGGACTGGTTCCTCTGAACCAGTCTTCCTTTTGCCCGAGGAAGTCTCGCCCTGGTCAGAGGGCACTCCCTCTGGTCCAGTGGGTACTGAACCGGGCTGGCCATCCGGGTCAGCGGATTTTTTGGCCTCTCGTTCCCTGAGCCGGCCCAATCTCTTCTCCAGGGTGGCTGCAGGGAAATTTTTACACACCTGGCAGTCTGACAGGAGGTGGTCAGCCCCCAGACAATAGACACAAGTGGTGTGGTGCAGCCTTGGCAAAGGCGCCCCACAGACATCACAGTGTTGAAACCCAGTGGGCCCGGTTTTTCTTTGGGTTTCTCAGACATAATGCCAGCCTAACCAAAAACTTGCCTTTTGATGGCAGTGCCAGGCAAGACACCCTTATCGGTTCCTAACAAGTATCACGGGTTTTGAAAAAAGCGTAATTCGTTTTTTAGAACCGATAAGAACCGGAACGCACTCTAAAACCCACAGTACAGTTTTAAAAGGCAGAAAAATAGAGCGATCGGTTCAAACCGAACCGATAATTAATTTTCCACACAGACTTGAATTTTGTACTTACGGTTACCAGATAGAGCTTTAGAACCGAAATGCGGTAAAAATAATGACTTTGGCCGGTTCAAATGAACCGAAAACTACTCTCTTGAACCGAGAATGAACCGAGCTGAAGGAGCTGATCTCCGGAGCGACTGTTCAGTGAAGCGGAGTAAAGAATCTGACAGTTTCATTTGAAACTGCCAGATAGAGCTTTGGGCACAGCGCCCTCGCGCTGTAGAACTCCAGATCTTCTGGAGTTAACTCCTTCCTCTCCGGGGCAGTTCAGCTGCAGTGGCTGACTGCTATTGTTATAATATAGCAAGACTTCATGGTGTTTGAAAGGGTTTCTTCTTTTGAGCCTTAGAGCCCTTGGGATCCCTCTAGGTGGAGGTCACCGAGTTCAGGGTGGCACTGGACTTCTCAATATGAGTAAGGTGCCCTTCAACCCCTGGCACGAACAAGTCCATGCCCAAGAAAGGGACATCCACCAACTTGTGCTGGGGTATCTGCCGTGAAGGTCAAGTTCCTCGCTAAGCCCTGCGGCGTAGGGCCGCCGCAGCGGCCACAGACCAGGCACAGGAGTCACCAATGTCCATGGCCATCCGGAGCTGCTGCTTAGCCACCGCCCGGCCCTGGTCCCAGACCTGCTTGACAGTGGTCTGCAAGTCCACAGGGAGATGAGGAAGCACCTTATCAAGGGTGCCATAGAGGGCGTGAGCAAAGTGGGCCATTAAGATGGCTGAACTCGATTGCCAAAGGCTGAGGAAGGAGGTTGCGTACCTTGTTGGTCATATGATCCAATTTCTTGCATTCCTTGTCAGAAGGTTCATCCACATTCCCGACATTACCTGTATGCTGAAAGATCGAGTTGGCCATCAGACCCTCGACCGAGGGGTGTTCAGTGAAACCCGACTTCAGGCAATTTGGGCCGACAGCACAGGGTGAAGAGGCAGGCTGCTGTCAAAGCTCCTGAGTGGGACCAAGAATGGCCTCAGCAACTGGGAAGGCCTCCCTAAGGGAGTCACCCCATTCAAGAATCTTGTTCAGCGAGTACTTGGCCCATTTCTGGACGGGCTCCATCCAAAGATCCGTTGACTCAGAGATAAGCCAGAGAAAGCCCGTGAACAAAGTGGAACCACGCTCCATTGACAAATCCTCACCCGACTCGGTGTCCAATGGTCGGGAGTGTAGGGGAGAAGCCCTCTGACACTGGGGATTCATCGAAAAGTGGTCAACCGCCAGAGTCCCCACAGACTCTATGGATCTATCGGGAGTCGCGATGACTGACAACAGCTGAGGAAGCAAGGAAGCAGTACAGGCATCCTTAGGGGGTGGACCCACAAGCGGCTGTTAGGGCTGTGACTCGAGCTGAACAGGGGGAGAGGCCAGAACAGGCCGAAGCAATGTCGGCCTAGCCAGGATAGGCTGAGGCCTGGGTGGCAGTAGCCATGGAGAAGCTGGGTGGGAGCTGGAAGCTGCTTAACCCTGGTGAACATGAGCTAGTGCCATATGACCTCCTCATAGCACCAATGCATTTTGTGCTGGAACCTCTCCTTTTCCAAGGAGAAAGAAGAGGAGGAGGAGGAGCAGTGACACTACTTGCACGAATGTCAAGAGCGGGAATGCTGATGCCAATGTGGGCTGCTCGACTCAGGGCTTCGGCATCAGAACCGCAACCTCAAATGTCAGGGCCACTGACAGCTGGACTTGGAGGGAGCCGGTGAAAGCCAAGGATCCTCCAGGTTCACTGGATCCTGAGGGTTAGGGACAGGATCAGTAGGCTGGTCTGACCCTCCCTGGGATGTAACAGGCAGGACCAGAGTTCTAGAGAGGGAGGTATCAGTCTCATCTGGCGACAACGGGTCGACCAGTTCAAGAAATATTTCAACAGGTTGGTTGACGGGCGTCTTGACCAACTGGCCTGACGGGGGAACCGTGGAGCCAATGGTCAGGGCTAAAGGATCAACTGTAGTCGAAATCTCCATAGAAGGGCGGGAATCCAAAGCCCGAGAGCACTCGCAAGAAAAAATTACTCACCTTAGTAATGTTGTTTCTTCTAATGGAGTCTTGCTATATTATGACTATTGCAGTTTGTCCCACCATTAGAACTGCTCCGGAGGTGAAAGAGTTAACTTCCATGCAGGGCATGGAACTTAGAGCGCGAGCTCGGTTAGAAAAGCTCTGTCTGGAATATTTCAAACTGAAACCGTCAGATCTTTACGAGCAAAACTCACTAAGGTTCTGTGTGGAAGCTGTAACCCACACTAGCCAACTGGCTACTTAAATATTAACACGTTTTCCTGGTCCCAACACAGCAAGACTCAAGTCAGGGCACCAGAAAAAGAAGATAAGATAAAATAAAACACAACACCCAAACACCCCCAAAAAAGAAGGCGTGGAAAACATAAAAAGGGGCATCAATAAGTGCTAACAGTGGACTGCCCACCCCATACCCAAAGTAGAAGTTCTGAGAGGGGCAGACTAGGGGGGAGGTCATAATATAGCAAGACTCCATTAGAAGAAACAACATTACTAAGGTGAGTAATTTTTTCTTCAAACAACATGAAGTCTTGCTATATTATGACTGTTGCAGACTACACAGCAGTACCTCCATGGAGGAGGGACAGAACCTACTTAGGGAATAGGCTCTGAAGCACGGCTGTGCCAAACCGAGCATCCCTCCTGGCCTGGATATCCAGGGAGTAATGCTTGGTGAAAGTGTGTACTGTTTTCCAAGTAGCTGCCACATATCTCTAAGATAGGGATGTCTCTGGCAGCAGCTAGAGACGCAGCTGTACCTCTGGTAGAGTGAGCCCTCAGGCCTGAAGGGAAACCACTGAAGCTTTTTGATAGCAAATTGGATACAAGACACAATCCACCTGGCAATGGATCTCTTAGTGGCAGGCTTCCTTTCCCAACCTCACCATAAGTGAGAAATAGTTGGAGGAGTCAAACCTTAGACCCTTGGTACGCTCTATGTAGTAACTTAGGGCCCTCTTAACATCTAAGCTGTGCAACCTCCTCTCACCAGAGGAGGAATGGTCAGTGAAGAACACTGGAAGTGAAATAGATTGATTAAGGTGGAAATCTGAAACCACCTTAGGCAAAAACTTCCTGTTAGTCCTGAGGACTACCTTATCCCTGTGAAAGGAAATAAAGTCAGTCTCCACTGACAAAGCTTGTAACTCACTTATGCGCCTGGCAGAAGTGATGGCTACTAGAAATACAGTTTTCCAAGTCAAGTACTTAAGCCTGCCAAAGACAGAGGTTCAAAGGGGGTTGCATCAGCTGAGCAATGCAAACATTAAGATCCCAGGCAGGGGCAGGGTCCTGAATGGTGGATTGGTATGAAGCAATCCCTAAAAACTTGGAAAATACAGGGTGAGCAGAAAGAGAAGAGGGCTTCCCTACTGAAATAAAAGCAGAGACAGCTGCCAAATGCACTTTCAGGGTAGCTGGTCTCAGTCCCAAAGAATTAAGATGAACCATATGGTCCAAAACAGTGGGCAAATCAGCAGATTCCGGGGAAATATGCTTCCCAGAACACCATATGAAGAACCTTTTCCATTTGGAGTTATAAGTAGCCCTAGTGGAAGGCTTCCTAGAAGCTTTCAAGATTTCGAGAACACGTTGAGAAAGTTGTAGATCAGCAAACTCTAACTCCTCAAGAGCCACGCCTTGAGGTTGAGGGATCTGAGATTCGGATACCAGACTCTCCCCTGGGCACAGATTAACAGATTGTGGTTCCTGGGGAGACACAGGGGAAGATGGACTGCTAAGGACAGAAGGAGTGGGTACCAGGGCTGCCTGGCCCAGTCTGGAGCAATCAGGATCATCTTGCAGGGCTGAGATCTGATTTTGACTAGCACCTTGAACAGGAGAGGGAAGGGGAAGGCATAGAGAAACTTCCCTTCCCAATTGAGGAGAAAGGCATCCAGGGGGACTGAGCCCAACACTGGGGGCCTGCAACAAAAAAGTGGAAGTTGATGATTGTCTGGGGCTGCAAAAAGATCTATCTGAGGGTGCCCCATCTGGCAAAAACTATCCCCAGTACTGGGGATCCAGTGACCATTCGTGATGGCCCTGGGAAATCCTGCTGAGAGCATCTGCCAGGACATTGTTCTTGCCTGGGAGGTGAACTGCTATGAAGGAAGTGTTCAGGGAATAAGCCAGAGACCACAACGCGTCATCGCCTCGTGCACAAGGTCAAGACCGCAGTGCCCCTTGTTTGTTGATGTACCACATTGTAGTGGTGTTGTCTGTTCTGACCTGTACCACTTTGTTCTGAACAGATGCAGAAAAACCTGAAGTGCTAGAAAACAGCTCTGAGTTCCAACAGATTGATGTGGAGCAGAGATTCCTGAGGGACCACAATCCCTGGGTGGAGAGGTCGCCCATGTGAGCTCCCCATCCCAAGAGGGACGCATCTGTAGTAAGGGTCAAGGAGCGAGATAAAGGGATGAAGGGCACCCCTTGTCTCAGATTGCTCTGATCCTGCCACCACTGAAGGGTCTGGATCAGGGTTCGAGTCACTGGGATCAACTTGGATAGGAATCTCTTCTTTGAGACCAAAAGGCTCTCAAATGGAACTGAATGTCCCTCATCTGAAATCTTGCTTTTGCACTACAGCTGTGGAAGCAGCCATGTGTCCTAGGAGCTGTAGGAAATGCCTTGCTGGTCGAGAGACCTGCAGAGTGAAGGACGAGGCCAGGGCCACCAGGGTCCTTACCTTTCTAGGGGAAGGAAGGCTCTGCCTGCTTGTGTCCAGTTCTGCACCTATAAAGGTGAGTACCTGGACAGGTTCCAGAACTGACTTTGGAAGATTGAGAAGAAAGCCCAGAGAGGTAAGCAGCTGCTGGGTAACTTGCAGGTGTGATTTGACCTGGTCTGGAGACTGACCCACGATGAGCCAGTCGTCTAGGTAGGGAAAGATGGCAATCTTTTGCCTTCTTAAATGAGCAACTGCTACTGCCAGGCATTTTGTGAATACCCTTGGGGCAGAGGTAAGGCCGAAGGGCATTGCTCTGAACTGATAATGGCCTGAGGGCAGTTCGAATCTGAGGTACTTTCGTGGGAGCTTCTTGATAAGAACATGGAAGTAGGCACTCTTAGGTCCAGGGAGCTAGCCAGTCCCCTGGCCTTAGGGAGGGTAAAATCATTCCCAGAGTCACCATTTTGAATTTTGGTTTTAAAAGGTGCTTGTTCAGATATCTTAGGTCCAGGATGGGCCGCCACTCCTGTCTTTTTGGGGTAAGGAGTACCTGGAGTACAGACCTTACCCTGGTGTAGGGAGAACCCTTCTACAGCTCTGAGAGCCAGAAGGGTTGAGACTTCTGTTTCAAAGCAAGAGTCTCTAGAGGGTTTGCAGGTGGAAAAGATCTGATTCTCATCTTTGGAAATTTTTTGAAGCTGAGAATTAGACCTGGCTTACTACTTCCAGGACCCACTTGTCTGACGTTAAAGACTCCCAGTCCTGGACGGACGTGCCAGCCTGCCCCTACAGATAATGGAGAACTGCCCTGGGCATCCCATCAGGGTGCCTGTTGGCAGGGGCTTTAGGCTGAGGGGTGGGAGCAGGCCTGCTTGTACCCCGTCTGCCTCTCCCTCTGAAGAACCCCCTCTGAACATAAGCTGAAGAGGAGGCCTGGGTTTGGTAAAAAGGCCTGTGAAAAGGCCTGCCCCTACCCCTGGGGCTGCCTCTGAGGAGTGGCTTGCCGTTCCTTGGCTTGCACTCCTATAAGTGGTTCTATATTCATCCATTTTCTTCATATAATTCTCTGTCTGCTCCCAAACAGAGAATTTCCACCACAGAAAATCCATAGCCTTAGCCTGGTATCCTGTGACAAACTAGTACACCTGAGCCAAGCCAATCTAATAAAGCCACAGATGTAGCCATGACTCTAGAGGATATATCATTAGAATCCACTGCAGCATGGAATTGCACCTTAGATGCCTCAATACCATCAGCAGCCACCTGCTCCAGCTCCTTGGCAAGCTGGCTCAGGGGCCTGTTTGGCTAAAGCCATGACAGTATCCCATCTAGATTTTTGTATCTTGCAACATAGGCCATATAATTTGCTTGCCTGAGTCCCAAGGACGCTGCCATGTATTGTTTTTAGCCATGGCATCAATCTTCCTGAGTCCTTGTCAGGAGGATGTGAAGCCAGGAATATTAGCTTTATCACAGGCTGCAGCCTGAACTACCCTAACATGGCTGCATTGCTGTGGAAAGAAATCTCTATCAGGATCCTGAAAAGTGTACCTCCTGTCCATCTTTTTATCCACAGGAGGCACAGAATTAGGAGCTTTAAAATTTTTATTGTTTGTTTCCTAAAGGATTTATGTAAAGGAATAGACAATCTCCTGGACTCTGGGATATCCATCATCTCTACAAAGTCAGGCTCCTCTTGCTTATCCACAGCTTCCTCCAAAGGAAGCTGGAGGGTTTCAGCAACTTTTATAAAACAGAAAATGAGAAGGGACTCAGAAAGCCTAGGGGAGATTCTCCTAAAGGTCTGTCTGGGGAGATGTCCGTTCAATGGGCACATCCAGACTTTCAAAGTCAGATTCACACTGTTCATAATCATCCTCCTCCTCTGGTTCATAGAACTCTCATATCATATTCTTGAACCGTGGAACCGTCCAACTGACCTTTTGCCAGATAGTGGCGGTTCGACGAACCGGGAAAGTGACTGGACAATTTGGATTGCCCTGGCTATCTCTGCAGCAGTTGGAGAAGGAATTTTGACTCCACACCTGCTGATTTTCTAGTTCTCTTTGCTGGAACTGGCTCTCAGAGTCAGCTTTACGCTTGCCCGATGAAGTCTGGCCCTGGTCAGAGGGACTCCCTCCGTTCGGTTGGCACCGAACGGGCTGGCCATCCGGTCAGCGGACTTTTTGCCTCGCCCTGAGCCTACCAACTCTTCTTATCTAGGTAGCTGCAGGGAAATTCTTGCAAATCTGGCAGTCTGCATTGAGGTGGTCAAACTCAGACAATAAACACATGTGGTGTGTGGGCCAGCCTTGGCAAAGGCTTCCCACAGACACTACAGTGTTGAAACCCAGTGGGCCCGGTTCTTCTTTGGGTTTCTCAGACATAATGCCAGCCTAACCAAAACTTTCCCTTTTTTCTCGCAGTGTCAGGCAAGACACCTTATCGGTTCCCAACCGTGTCACTGGTCGTGGAAAAACCGTAATGAAATCCTGCTTTTTTAGAACCGATAAGAACGGAACGCGACTCTAAAAAGCTTTAAAAAGCTTCAGAATTAAGTTTCAAGACAACTTGATCGGTTCAAACCGAACTGATCAATATTTACAAGTTCCACACAGAAATAAACCTGTCTATTACTTACAATACCACAGACAGAGCTTGAACCGATCAGTTTGCGTTAAATAATAATAATCATGTTAAATTTAACTCGAGAAAAACTTTAAACTGAGAAATGAACTGCTAGTAGGAGGAATCTCCGGAGCGACTGTTCAGTGAGGCGGAGTAAAGAATCTGACAGTTTCAGTTTGAAATATTCCAGACAGAGCTTTTCTAACCGAGCTTGCGCTCTAAGTTCCATGCCCTGCATGGAAGTTAACTCTCTCACCTCCGGAGCAGTTCTAATGGTGGGACAAACTGCAATAGTCATAATATAGCAAGACTTCATGTTGTTTGAATAGCACGATCGACAGCAAGACTTCTTTTTTAGTCTCTGTTTTAGAGAATTTGGATTTAGTGTCCAGAGAGGAAACTGGGAAGGAACTGGCACAAATCCTGAAATGCCCATGAAAAGGTGGTGCCTAAAGGAAGCGGCAAAAAGGCTGAAGCCGAACAGTCATTCTCCGCAGCCTGAGCTGCAGCTTCTTCAAACACCGCAAGTTGTTCAGTGGACCCCGCAGCCGAGGAGACATCCCAATGGGCGTCTTTCAATTTAACGGTGGGTGCCCCAGCAGAAGTCAAGTGTGCTGGTTTTCCAAAGTCATAGGATGCAAAGTGCGACAAAGGCCACATGCCTGGGGATTGTGTTGATGGCCTAGGCAGTAAGACGCACACGGTGTACGGGTCCGTCCAGGGCATTTTCTGCCCACATGCACATTTTTTTGAATCCCAGTGCTGACTTCTGAGTCATCCATCACGGAGAGGTGAAGGAAGTTGCCTGAAGACAATTGTAAAAGTCTGAAAGCAAATGGTCTACTCAGCACAAAGAAGCTTCTTCTTCGAGCGGAAAGGAAGATCTGATGTCACGAGGCTCTGCCGAGGGAGTTACCATCCAGGTGGTTGGGAGGAGTCAGCCTGAAGACTTTCTGTCATGCCTTAAAGGGAAAAGGACACTGCCAGAGATGTGGACAGTACACCATATCCACATCCCTAGACAATTATGTCCTACCCCTTTCACAATGGTGGATGTGAGACGACAGGGAGTACTGCTTCACAGGTAGAAGCAGCACATCTGATTGAGACTGTTACTGCAAGTGGGACAGGGGTATTATTGAGGGGAGCCAGCCCCGGAGCACGTCGCTGTCTCCCAAGTTAAATGGCCACGTTTCCATTTCACTGTTTTGCAGCAGTTAACAAGTCCTGAATGTGTGCAGGGATATTCTTCAGGGAGCTTCACACAACCATGGATTAAATAGGAGAGTTAATCCACAGACACCTGATGCTCTTGGACCAACTGGGTTATGTATTTTTCCCAACCCATGTTACAAGAGCCATAACTGTTAAATGGTTGTTGTATAAATCAAATACACAATGCCTTGACTCAAAACAGTCAATTTATCTCCACTTGTGAGGGGACAAAACTTTCATAACTCGTCTGTGGTTTTGCCACAAGTTATGGTCTTTCCACCTCATACTTGGCAATAAATTGCACATTTTGAATCAGGCCATTGTTTCCCCTATGTACCACATCTTGCATATACTGCCGTACTGGTCACTGAAACAATGTAGGGAAAAACAGCAGCCAACTGTCTCAGTTAACATACAAGTATACTCTGTAGTCCTTCCTGATCAACAATGGGAAACTTTCTGTCTAATGCAGAAATGCTCTTTGCTTATAAAAAGAAATAATGCATCAAAAGGTTTGTTTACACTTAACCTCTGCACCGTTGTCAGTGATCCAGAGTTGCTGACTGGTTGCCATTGATCAGTGTGGATTGGTCCGAGAGCATAGCAGAGGTCATCAGATGCAGGTATTTTCATTTGCTGTGGTGGAGGAGAGTGAAAACACTGCAGGCATCTTCTGTTTGTGTGCAGATATTCACCTGCAGCGATGTGACTGCCCTGGCCAGGTCACAGATCAGAGAAAAGGTGCCCACCGAGGAAGAGTGGGAAGTTTTTTTTTTAAGGCAGCACTGGGAGTTTGGGTTGGAGTATGGAAGAACGGAGAAAAAGCAGAGAGGGAGGCTGGGATAAGATTTTTTTTTTTAAGATGCCAATGAGAGGTTGCAATAGGCAGAGGGGGAGAGAGAGAGAGAGAGAGAGAGATAGAGAGAAAGAAAGAGTTTCACAGGTCAGTCAAATGACTGCCTAATCAAACAGCTCATCCACATAAAGGTCAGGTTGTTTAGCTATCAATTTTTTTTTTTTTTTTGAAAGATGGCTGAGAAAAGGGAGCCAAGCTGAGCACATCACTCTACAGCTCCAGTGTGTCTGTTTATGAATGTGCTGGAAAAGACTTCAGTGTTGTGCTCCACAGACAGGAGCTGAACCTCTGCCACAACGCAGGTAGTGTAAACATGCCTAAAGTAAAACTTGCTGAGACAGGAGTATGTACATATCGAGCTCACACTGTCGCAAAAAAGAAGACACGCCAACACTTTCTCTGGAGTTACTGCAATTTCAGACTGAAAAGGGCACAGGTGAACTCTACCAGTGCTCACACCACAGATAGCAAACGGTAGACAATCGCCAAACTACATAATGAGTGGAATAAGTCGTATGCATACACACCTGAACCCTTGTCACACTTGGGAGCTGGACAGAATGTCTGGTGTATGACTTTGCAGGAGAAAGGTAACTAAACCTGAACTAGAAAATGAATCATCTCAACTTACAGTGCAGTGTCTTGAACAGCAAAAGCAATGTCTGCCACAGGGTGACTGTTGTGAAGTGACACTCACTTATCAAGATTTGGCATGAACGTTGTGAGTTGAAAATAGGTCAATCAACAAAGCCAGTTCTTCACAATCCATTCCTAATTGTCATTCAGATTTGGTAGATGAATAAATTATGCAAAGCAAATGCATTCCAAAGATAGAAAGCCTACAGTATGCAGAACAGGCTGCAAAAAGCTGCAGGAAAATGTGCTGTGTTCCTCTCATATTTGTTGACAGAGGTGGAGTGTACAATGCCTTTGTCTTTTTGGGACATTTGATTCAACTGCAGTATATTGTTTCTGCTAAAGCTACAGTGTGAATCGACTTCAATTTTTTTTTTTCATTCTCCACTTACTGTGGAGTCAGCCACTCCATTTGCACATCCAGTAGCTCAGATTTCAACACCACAGGAGCTTGTAACTTGCTCCCAGGTACCCCATGTCTGACTCACCAATACCTGCCATGTTTATTTCTTTGGGCAGGGAATAACTAAAACATCGAGAAAGTAATGCTTTTCCTCCTATAAACCCAGGGTCAGATTTTCAGCACCCACGCACATGCACCGTCTTTTCAATTACGGAGCTGCTTGTAACCGTCTGCATGATTTACTGCAGCTTTCGGACATTTGTGGTGCAACAGCCTCCGCTGCTGTGCCTGCCATGCGCGTGGCAATTAAGACTTGGCACCGGTGCAGGATTTTTTTTCACACATTGGCAGCTGCAGAGTGGGACTTAGTCCCACAGTGGCTGAAAATCCAGCCTCTGGTCTTCACTGAAGAAGTTCCTGTTTTCACAGAACACATGTAGAGTCTGAACTGGGGACCAAGTGCAAAAGGCAGTCCTTGAGTTCGGACCAGTAGCCCATGCAATTTCCCCATCCTGTCACCTCCCCCCCTTCACCATCCTCCTAGTGGAGGCTCGTGCAAAGCAGGGCTTGAGAGTACCCCGACTGCTGTTTGGGTGAGTACATGGGTTCTCTCTCCTTATGTCTTATCCTCCTTCCCTGTACAGGAGCTACCTGCCTTCCAGTGGCCTCAGATGCTGCAGCTTCACCCAGAGGGAGCAAGCTCCTTGACCCACCACAGTGCTCACTGTGGAGCTGAATGTATTGCCATCCCCTCCTCGCCTAGCCATCTGCGCTACACTCACCAAGTCTTCACCCTAACCAGGGTCACCAGCACAGCAGGAGTAGGCCAAAGGGGTGACCTTAAGTGGAGTTTGAATATAGTTTCTTCCTTACTTTTCCTCAGCAGCATCATTCTTAATCACTTCATTCATAGTAAGATAACATCAAAGCACCAGTTTTACTAAAAGCTACCAAACAAAACACTATGCATTATGAGTCGTGCTGCTCTTCAGGGTTATTCTGTTCTGTTACTTCTGTTTGTAAACCATATTGGTAGACTAAGAACACATGCAGCTTTAAAGGGGAAATGTCAGCACAAACAACTTGTCCGCATATCCATGGTTTATGGACTTCTGGAAAGAAGAGTCCATGACCAGACCCTCAGCCAAGGGATGGTCAGAGAACCCCAAAAGGGACCCAGTATGGAGTGCACACTTGTGGATCATACAGGTAGAGGGTGCCGGGCAGGATGCTGGATGCTGCCAAAGCTCCAAGGCCAGTCCCAAAATGGTCTCAGTTGTGGGAAAGGCAACCCCCGGGGATTCATCCGTATCCAGGATTTCTGTTAAAGGGTATTTGGCCCTTTTCTGAACAGGTTCCAGAGGGACATGCATGAACTCAGATAAGAGTCGAGTGAGTACCCCAAACAACGACAGCCCATGGTTGGTAGATGAGTCCTTAACTGACACCCAGTCGAAGGTGTGCATCTTTGTTGAAGTCGTCTGAGGACTCCTCAAAAAAAGGCCCTTGGCCATTTACCACCATGGACCACCAGAGAATTGTTTGGCTGGGTGATTTCCACCGACAGTCGGCCTGGCAAGCTGGCCACAGCATGGGAGTCCTTAGTTAGTGTCCCCTACCAAAGGCTGCAGTGGAGGCAGCTCCACCTGCATGGGTGGTGAGGCAGAGGTCGGAGACACCTGCTCAGGCTGGACAGTTGTAGGCATGGGCATGACTGGCACCTGCCAGTCCAGGCACTACATGAGCAAATAAAATTGATTAGCAGTTGTGTGCGCTATAGTGCTAATCAGCTCTGAAAACGCATAGCACTTCCCACAAAATGGTAAGCAGAATTTGAAATAAATACATTTTATATACAGTATATAGAGAGAGAGAGAGAGTGAGAGAAAGAGAGAGAGATAGCTTTTATTAATTTTGTCTACTGTACCATGGACTTCATCAAAAAATGGTTAGCAGTCTACTGCTACTCATTTCTGGAAATAGTTAGCATTACTCCATTTTGTGTAGCATTTTGCCATGCTATACCAGCTACTCAATACACTGCAGTCGACCACAGGAGTCGGGGATAAAACCCTACCCCACCGCAAAAATGGTCCATTGCTGCCAGAGGAGCTCCTCATAGTGCTGCTGCATCTGGTGGTGGTGCATCTCCTTATCCCAGGATGAGAAGGTTGAGAAATGGTGACGCCGCCTGGTCAAGTGGAATCAAGAGTGTGAGCAGCACCTCAACTGTGACTGTCGACCCGAGGGCCAACGCCAAGGAGAGGCAACCAGAGGGTCAATATAGACAACACATCGAGCTGCATGAAGGAGCACTGGCTTGGGCTACATGATCACTGGTGGAGGCTGATCCCGAGTGAAGCCATTTGAGGACACTGACTGGTTCATCTCCTCCTGGGAGAGGACCGGGAAGACTGGGGTCTTGGAGATCAACGCCTTATCGATCCATTCCAACATCTGGTCGATGGGGTTGAGAAAGGTTTTGAACACTTGGTAGGCCAGTGTCAAGGTCAACAAGCCAAATGGGTCACCCTGGAGCTGTCAACCTGGCCCTCAACCACAGAAAGCTCAACAGGAGTTGAGCACTCAACATGAATCAAGTACTGGCCTGGTGGCGCTGAGGGTTGAGGTGCTGAAGGCTATACCTCGCGCCATGCCTGTGACCTGGGTTTGGGACCGGACTCGGGAAGCCAGGGTCGGCTGGGGAGGAAGAGGATCGAGCATCTGGAGGGCAGCTCTCCTTTCCCAGAGTGGGTTGTGGGTTCCGCTTGGCCTTAAGCGGGCCCCCGATGGAGACCGGGGGTTCTACAGGAGCCAGCGCTGTAAAGGTATGGAGCGACAGCAGATGGCAGCAGCGTGCCTGCGCAGACATCACTGCACGTTTGCACTACCGGGGGTGGAGGGGACACGGAAATACCCTGGAGTCCAGTGGAGACTAAGGAGACCCCAGAGACCTGCCCACATCCCGCTTCCAGACCTGCCCTCATTGGTTATCCCTAGGCCCCGACACGATCTCACGACCATCCCTCTAATTTCAGATAGGCCGCCAAGGGAGGGCGGGCCCTCTCCCAGGGAGCGATCTGGGAGGCTGGATGAATCTTGGGATCAGGAGGGAGACCGGAGAGGAGGTTTCAGGCTGGGAGTAGCGGCAGCAGTCGAGTGGGTACTCTTTAGAGATGCCCTGGACCTCGGGAGCAAAAATAGAGTTAAAAAGAAAAAAAACATGAATCAAGCGGTTGGGGGAGTCGAGTGAGTGGGAGGATCGCAATCTCTCCAGCTCCCATGACCAGTGCAGGTAGCGCTTGTGTTTCTTATACTGGTGGGTGACACATCTCCCGGAAATCTCTGTTCAAGGACGCTCTGATGCTGGCCCCCGCTGGGAGCAGAGCCAACTGCTGTAGCAGTAGACACTGCCTCTTCCATGACGGCAAGCTGAGCAGTGGATCCTGCCACAGTGAAGGCTTTCTTGCGGCCTTTTGGCCAGAGTTTTGGATTCCTATTACTTGGCCAAAAAGAAGCCAGGCTGCACAATCCTCCAAGAAAGAAAGGAGCATTGCCTGGCACAAGCCACAGCCTGAAACATCATGTGCAGCCCCCAAACAGTAGAGGCAAGACACGTGTGGGTCTGTCTGTGTCATCTTCTGTTGGCACATAATGCAGAACTAGAAGCTGGGAGCTGATTTTGCTTCCTCCAATTCTATCTTCCATCGACAAAGCTGAAGCTGAAAGGATCGAGAAGATAAACAGTCAAGGAACTCTTGAAATATCGAAGAAAAAAAAGTAGAAATCACCAATGGCGTACTTGGTAGCCTACTATGCGCAGAGTTGCAAAGGAGGAGACAAAAGTCTTCCAGTGGAAAAGAAGACTGACATCATGAGCTGGAGCTGAGGGATATACCACCCAGGTGGTGGAAGCAGCTTAGCTTGAAGACATTCCAGCGAATCAGCATTCTCCAGTGCAAATGGCATTGTATGAATAATGAACTATTTCCATGCTCCTGGAAATATATTTTGTCACATCTTCAGCCTTTTAAACTGCCGAAACAATCATTACCAAATTGTCAGGATCCAGAGATCCTGGAAGAGTTAAAGTGCATGCCAAATTTCATGTTTTTCTGTCCAGGGATGGCCACAGTATTAAGGTACCAAAATCAGAGGTTTTTTTTTAAACATTTCTTTGTTTTTTTCTTTACAGGAAGGAGGAACCCAAGATATTTCATAGCATTATACAATTTCATCGTAGAGATGTCTTAAATACAATGTATTTTCATCTTTAACAGATATAATAAATTTCCCTAAATACTCTAGGTGGTATACTACTGTACTCCAAAGTGCCTCTCCAATTTACAGGTTTTGTTATTAGTTCACCCAGGGTGAGTCAACCTGACGTAATTATAATGTCTAAATCTAGTTCACATCATGGAATCAAATCTGTTCTATGGCCTATAACCCACATGCACCATCTGGACCAGAAGGTAATACATTTCTGGACTCTAAGGTTAATACCAGCTGTTAACAGCTGCATTTTATATATTTGGTATGTTATATCTTCCTATTCCCAGAGCATCGGAGAGACCTTCTGCAGCCACTTTCTTGTGACTGCCTTGTTGGCTGCCACCAAAATCAGAGTGTAACATAGAAGAGCCTACTCAGCCCTGAAAACAGAGGCACTACTGCTTTGCCTATAATATTAGCTAATGGCTCATTTGCATACTGCAACCTGACTGGTCATGGAGTATGACAGCTTGTGACTAAATCTCAATATGAAGTCATGCTTGCAATCTTACATTATTTTTTAATTTCCATTTGGTTGTTCTTCTCTGTTATAGTTTTTAAAGGGAACATAAACCTTCTATAATGTCTGGGAAGGCATGGTTAAGGATGGAATTCAATGAATTCCTACCCTTGTTATGGTATCGATGTGACGTCAAAAGGTCATTATACCCTCTCGAGTATGTCACACTGATATCATAACAACGCAAATGGCACTGCGCGTGGCATGTCTATTGAACACGGGGCTTCGGACGAACGGCCACGGCGGTGAGAGCTGTCCCAGATGGAGAGCTACCTCATCTTTATGGGAAACAATATACAGAGGATCTGTGACATCCAGATCTGTAAAAGCATGGATTTCAGCTACCCTGCATGCAGAGGTGACAGCTACCGGAAATGCTGCATTCAAAGTTAGAAACTTCATGCCACAAGTCGCAATACACTCAAAAGGGCTTGTGACTGAGCATATCCAGCAGACGGTTGAGATCCCAGGGAACCACCAGCTTCCTGATGGGAGGCCTTGTATACAGGGGGACCTTAACTATCGCATACCAGTATCAGAAAAATCCAACAAGTAATCCAAAACCATTTTTGGTGGGCACCTGAAGGGGTCTGCTGGGGTTTTGGAAAACCAGATGGAAAATCTTTTCCACTTAGCTGTATATGTCTTCCTGGTGGAAGATTTATGCACAGCCAGGAGTTTTAATTGTAAGGCATATACAATGGTTAGCTGTCAGATAAATTACTGTTCTGCACAAGTGCTGTTTGACCTCAGGCAACCTCACGAGTAGCATAAGCCACGAATGAGGTATCCAATGTCAAACAGCACAAGTGTAGATAAATCATTTATCTGACAGCTCACCATTGTATATTTCATTTATGCAACAGGGATGCTTTCTGTCAGAGCAGGGACATTTACTTTTGATTGTTTATCTTTTTTTTTTTTTAAATGATAATTTCTGGGACTTTTTGTTAACTTTCTATTGTATGTCTGCCTAGTGTAGTGGTTGTTATTAAACGAAACACCACTTATTTTGTAGAAAACTGTGCTGAACAAATGGCATGCTCACAGTACGTTGCCACTTTTTTCATTTTAAAGTTATTTGCAATTTTGTCGAAAAAGTGGATACAAAATTAAATTTTCTGCTTTTTTTTTGCTAATTATAAAAAAACTAAAAGGTATTTATAAATAAAACTCCATTCATTTTGTAGATATTTTTGTGCTGAACAACTTCTATGCTCACAGTACTATGCTATTACTTTTCATTTTAAAGTAATTTGCCTTTGTTTGTCAAAAAGTGAACAAAAAACTGAATTTTCTGCTGTTTTTCTGCTAATTATAAATAAATCTATAAAGCATCTATAAATAAAACACCACTCATTTTATAGATAATTTTGTGCTGAACAATTAATGCTTACAGCACTATGTTATCTTCTTTTGTTTTAAAGTTATCTGCATTTGAATAAAGTTAGTACTGGTACTGAGGCTGAACATTCTAAATAAGTTCTGGAGTGACTGTGACATATCTACTATGTGTATAAATCTGTGATGATGCATCTCAATCAATCAATCAATCAATCAAAATCTTTATTTATCCAGACGGGCACCATTGAGCAAGGCTCATTTGCAAGGTGGACCTGGTCATAAATACATCAAAGTACAGTACAGAAGCAGGTATACAAAAAGCAATAATATACAAGGAAGAAAAAGTATATACAGTGTATACAGTATAGTACAAGGTTGAAATAAATTACAAAAAAACAGCATTATTTTACAATTGAAGAAGTCAGCAGATGTACAATCAACCACAGGCATACAGGAGTTATAAGCAGAGTTCTTTTGAGTGAGGCAGCCGGCAACTACACCTATGGGGAAAGAGGCCATGTATGGGGTGGCAGGTTAGAGAGGTAAAGAAGAGGAGGGATATATTACCGACGACTGGGGGAAAAATTGAGCTAAAACCACAGAAAGTGACAATGGCTGTCGTGTACATGTTTATTATGATAATAACGGAGGAGGGGTAGATAATTGGGACACTACTATGGATGGGGTGGGACTTTAGCCAGCCTGGAGTGGACAGGGAAGGGTAGGAGCAGCAAAAAGAGTTAATAGGGAAAGAGTGAGAGCCAGGGGTAGAAACATGGATGTGGCATCTACTATGTGTATAAATGTAAGATTTCACATTTATCACATAGTAGCTCAGATTTATCACATAGGATTTATGTACACACCTATTGCATAAATGTATTTATTAGCTTTTGGTTACCGGGTAAGTGCATTAGGCAATACCCCTGCCTATTTTCAGGCACAACCCAGGAGTGTACAGTATACAAAATACAATGATACAATCAGGACATATTAATCGGCAGACACTCCAGAACAGGAAAGCATAAGATATCCATGCAGGGATAGGCAGAGGTAACAAATATGGGTACACTGGTTCAGTGGTACGATCAGGGCAGAATAGCTGGGTAAACAAGTCGGAACAGAATAATAGAGGAGAAACTAACAAGTAGTTCACAATCAGATGAAGAGTACAGAAATAGACAAAAAACAGGCTGGTAGAAAAGCAGAAGGTCAAACACAGTGTTAAGAGCATTCACAATTACCAAGTGCATATAGGTGAGAGAACAGTGCATGCTTGAAGGTAAGGTGAGATGAGGAGTTCTTAATATAAAGAGAGGGGGAATTCCAGAACTTGGGGGCAAACTAGGAGAAAGCATGCTCGCCTATTTTAGAAGAGCAGGGCGGGACTGAGAGCAGGGGAGAGGTGGTGGACCTAAGGGAGCGGGAGTGACGAATGAGGACTAGTATAGCTCCCAGTGTGTTGGGATGGGGAGGTCTGGTTAAAGAGTCAATGAAACATCCCAGAGTATAAGAACGAAGGGCATTTGGGGCACAGCCATTGTAAGGCACAGTAGAGCAGGCAGTGATGGGTTAGACAAGGAGCCGATAAGGCAAATAGGAAAATTACGTACCTACCGTAATTCTTGATCTTCTTGGACGAGTCTCCACCACTCATTCACACTAGTGGGATTAGCGCTGGAGGCACTAAGACCCATCGGGAGCAAACTTTTTGCTGGAGGGTCGGCGCGAGAGATGGCGCCGCGAGACACGGCGCCGCGAGCAGCGGCTCGAGTGGTAATGACCATCTCGGCGACGACCCTTCAACCGCCTCAGTACTTTTTACCAAGGAGGTGCAGCGCAACTAACGTAAAGAGTAAACCCAACATTAAAAAACGGACATAAGATAGTCCAGAGGACCCGTGTGTATGGGTCAGCAAAGAAGTCCTCACGGCCTAAAGATTTGAGGGAGTGAAGACCCACAGCGTGAGCCTGGGGATGGAGGTAGGATGTAGTGAATGAGTGGTGGAGACCGTCCAAGAAGATCAAGAATTACGGTAGGTACATAATTTTCCTATCTTCCTGGACATAAGTCTCACCACTCATTCACCTAGTGGAAGAGTGCCGGTGATAATCCCCCAAAGGGCGGTGCAGGAGAGCCAGAGCTCACGTTGCCTAAGATAGAGCCTTATTATGATAGTTCTGCCGACGCGGAATGTCGCCTAGCATGAACATCCAGTGCATAGTGCTTAACGAAGGTATGCACTGAGCTCCAGGTGGCGGCATATATCTGCAACTGGAACATCAGCGAATCTCCGCTAGGGATGCAGCCGACGCTCTAGTAGAGTGAGGCGTACACTCTACCTTCTAATTTAACTTGAGCCATGGAATAGCAATGACGAAGGCATGCCACTAACCATGAAGAGATGCATCTAATAGCGACAGGTTGACCCAGCTGGGTGTCGGCTGAAAAGAAACGAACAGTTGCTGAGTCTTGCGAACATCCTTGGTTCTATCTAAATAGAACCGCAAGGCTCTCTTAACATCCAAGGAATGAAGAGCTCGTTCCCCTTCATTTTAGAAATTAGCGAAGTAAGCGGGAAGTACCAGAGGTTGGTTTAGATGGAATTCTGACACAACCTTGGGAAGAAATTTAGGATGAGTATGGAGAACTACCTTGTCTTTATGGAATACAGTATACGGAGGGTCCGTAACCAGGGCATGTATCTCGAGACCCTCGGGCTGAGGTAATGTTCACCAGGAAGACAGTCTTCCAGGTAAGAAATTTAGCTCACAGGTAGCTAAGGGTTCGAAAGGCTCCAGTGAGCATGTCCAGCACCAGGTTAATGTCCCAGGCTGCAACTGGGACGCTTAACAGGGGGTGGTATGGAGAATCCCTTAAGAAATCTCTTCACTATAGGTAACTGAGCCAGAGTTAAGGAAGAAACCGGCTCATGGAACGCTGAGATGGCACTAAGGTGAACTTTAACTGTGGAGTACTGAAGACCTAAGTTTGACAGGTCCAAAAGATACTCAAGAACCTTGCCAGGAGGACAGGAAAGGATTCCAAGAGGTTTTGCACACCAGAAGCGTTTCCATTTGGAAAATACGTTTTTGGTGGCTGGCTTCCGAGCAGCCAGAAGGATGTCTGAGACTCTACGAGAGCGTTGAACTGATTCACTTCTATCTCTTCAGGAGCCAAGCATGAAGGTGAAGTGATTTCAGGTTGGGATGGACCAACCTGAGTCAAAAGAGACTGATTTGCAAAGGAAGTGGTCTCGAGAGGCTGCCAACATACTGTTGGAGTAGAGGAACTATAGTTGCCGAGGCCAGGAAGGAGCAATGAGAATCATCTTGGTCCCCTGAGACTCGAACTTGAGGAGTACTCTCTGGATTAGAGGAAGGTGGAAAGGCGTAAAGAAAGCGTTTTGTCCACCGCAGCCTGAACGCATCCTGACAGAAAATGCCAGGCCCTGGATTTCTGGAGCAGAAGAGAGGCAGTTTTGCGTTGAGTGGGGATGCAAAAAGGTCCAGGTCTGGAGTCCCCCACTCTTTGAACAGGGACCGAGCTATGGCTGGATCGAGAGACCACTCGTGAGGGTCTGCCTCCGTTCTGCTGAGGTGATCTGCTAGGTCGTTTTGTATACCTGGCAGATAAACCGCTTGAATCAGAGACTTGTGCTCCAAGCACCACTCCCACACCCTCATTGCTTCCCTGCAAAGGGATAAGAATGAGCACCGCCTTGCTTGTTGATGTAATACATCACTGCTTTGTTGTCCGTTTGAAGGAGAATGTTCTTGTGACAAAGGACATCCTTCAGAGCTCGGATTGCATAGAGGACCGCCTCATCTCCAGGACATTTATGTGAGATGAGTTTCAACTGAGTCCACACCTTGGAGTGTGGAGGAGAGACAGTGAGCTCCCCATCCCATTAGCGATGCGCCTGTGGTGATGGAGATCTGATGATCCGGGGAGCAAAGGGAATCCTTTCCAGGAGATTGCTCTCTTGAGACCACCAGGTGAGAGACCTTGAAGGGGCTCCGTCACCTTGATGGGATAAGACTGGGGTGAGAGGTCAGGGACCACTGAGTGGAGAGCATCCATTGGGTGGTTCTCATGTGCAGTCGGGCCAGAGGACAGTGGAGACCGAGGAGCCATGAGACCCAACATGCGTGTATCGAGAGAGCTGTAACCGATTGGTTCTCCTGATGTAGACGGGCCATTCAAGGATGTCGAGTCTTCTGTCCTCTGGAAGGAAAGCCTTCGCTGAAGAGGTGTCTAGAAGCGTCCCTATGAAAAGGAGCCTCTGGGAGGGTTGCAGTTGAGATTTTTCAAATTCAGCAGAACTCCATGGACGTGAGAACGCAGAAGTCGTTTGCACGGCTTCCAAAGTCCCTTTGGCCGGAAGGGCTTGTAGCCAATCGTCCAGGTAGGGAAACACTCGAGTCCGACTTTCCTGAGATGCGCCGCGAGAACTGCACAACACTTTGTAAAAACTCGCGGCGCCGAGGATAGCCCAAGGGCAGGACTCTGAACTGATAATGCTGACCCAAAGCTACAAACCTGAGGAACTTAGGCGGTGGGTCGGGTGGACGGGATATGCTGGTAAGCATCCTGCATATCCAGAGAGGCCAGCCAGTCGTGCTGATGCAGCAAGGGTAACAGGGTACCTAGGGAAATCATCTTGAATTTCTCCTGGGGAGGAATTTGTTTAACTTTGAGGTCTAGAATGAGGCGATCCCCAGATTTCTTTGGAACCAGAAAGTAATGGGAGTAGAACCCTGTGTTTCGTGAATGCTGGGGCACCAGTTCTATTGCTCCTGTTGTTCAGAAGGCCCTGGATCCTCAGCGAGGAGGTCTCGACTGAGAGGCCGACAACCTGGGTTGTCGCCTGGGAGGACAATTCGGGGGTTTCAAGAAATTGAGAGAATAACCTCGCGAATTATCCGAGGACCCATTTGTCCGAAGTTATGGACTTCACTGGTTGTAGAAGTACATCAGGCGACCTCCACGGAGGAGAAAGTTCCACCTCGGGCAGAGTGGATGGAACTTGGGCCCAACGACTCATAAAGGTAGCTAGAGACTTTAGGCCCCTGCACTTTCTGCTGCGTCTTCTTTTGAGGTTGGGCAGGTTGGCTTTTATGGAAGCTTCCCCTGCCTCTGCCTCGAAAGGACTGACGACTATGAAACTGACGTCTGTTCACATGCCCCCGAGAGGGGCAGGCGGAGGTCTGGCCAACTTAATGGCCGATCTAGTTCTGAGTGGCCTCTAAGGCTTTGCTCCGCCTGAGGCCAAAGAAAGGAGCCATCAAAGGCAGCGCCATCACCTGCTGCTGAGCATCATTCGTGAAGCCAGAAGTACGCAGCCAGGAATGGCGCCTGAGTACAAATCCCGGCTGCTGAGCGAGAAGCAGTGTCGAAAGCGCCCATGGCGGCTTGACCTGTTGGTTATTGACTCAATACCTCTAATAGCGGTCAGAAGAAGCTCTGACTTGGAATCCGAATCTGGAAGAGCTTCAACCATTCTTTTCATAGAGTGCCACAGGATATACTCATACTGAGAAAAATAGCCTTGATAACTGGTACACGATACTTAGAGTGGAGGCAGCAAAGACTCTCTTACCTAATGTATCAATCTTACGAGACTCTTTGTTAATAGAGTCGAGCTGTAGTAGTTGAGGAAGACCGACCTTGTCATCTCTCTGCCAGGACTACAATAGGATCCGCAAAGGCTTGGGATGCCAAAATGGGACGATCCTTGGGAGCTGAATACTTTATCAATGGATTTAGCCACTGAGGGAATAAGAGCAGGATTATTCCATACCATTTGAGACAGCGCCTCGAGGAAGGCTGGATCGGAGGAGTCAAATCCGTAGGGATCTCCGAGCATGAAGATACTGGAGTCTTAATATCTTCCCATTCTCGATGTCTGTGAGTCTGGAGAAAAGAGTGGATCCCAGGTTCTTCAACAGAGACTTAAGGACAGGTCCTCGACCACAGGCTCTGTAGCAAAGAAAGATCCTGTTTCCTCCACTTCATCACCCAACCTAAGGTCTGGGTCAGGCTCAACATCATCTCCTGATGGTCCAGAAAGGACTGTTTGGACAGGAAAGGAGTGAAAATTGAGGGAGGAAATAGCAGAAAACAAGGAGAGTCTCTGGCTGCCGGGCGCCGAGACGGGCAAAACGGGCTGAAGATTTGCATCGAGGAGGCGACGGCGCTGGAAGAGGCACGCTCCCGCAGCGCCGAGGGCGCCAAGGACTATAATCGCCAAGACGGGCGCGCCGACGACGCGCTGCAAGGCACGGGCGCCATGGGACGACGCCAAGAACGGCACCGCGGACGTCATGCTGCAAACGGCGCCTTTATCCAACGGCACCACCGGAGGCGCGCATGACTCCCCGGTGCAAGCCGTGGGACGGGCGCCGCAAGCACCCAGCGGCACCGAAACAGCGCCGATAGCAACAGACTCGTGGAAGGCGCCGAAAAGCTGCAGGAACCTGGAAAGCTAGAGAAGAAAAAATAGAGATAAGTGGGCATCGGTGGAGCCCCCTGCGCCGCAGCCATGTGAGGGGGGGAAACACCTAAGCACGGAGTCGCTGGCACCGAAGAAGGCGCCACGCGACTAGGAAGGTCCAACCGCCTACCTGATCGCCGGAGGGGCCCGAGGGCTCGAAGGCAACCGAGCCAGGCAGAAGAACCAACCTCCGAGCCCATTGCTCCATAAGAGCGGCCCACTGATGAAACTGCTCATCTGGAGTCCTACCTATAGGCGGGGAGGGACTCCGATGTCGAGGACGACGATTACCGGAAGTCGGCGACTCCGAAGAAGGAGACGGCAACTAGCAACGATAACCGAGCGTCGACGCGCAGACATACCAGAGGGCGACCTCGAGTGATGCCTTCTCTTTTTTGACCTGTGGGCCGAAGAAGAGCTCGAGGCCGAACGGTGCCGAGAATGCGACCGTTTATTTTTATGCCGGCGGGGGGACCGCCCATCCCCCCGGGCATCGGACTGACCGTTGTCGGAACCCCGCTGAGGAGAAGGAGGCTGACCGGACCCAGCCCGGCTGACTGAACAGCTTTCATACGAAGTCTCCCTACCGTCACCTGACCTGCTCATGGTCGACTCCGTCCAGTAGGCCGAGACTTCTTCAAGTAAAATTTAAATATTAGAAAAATTTAACGAAAATAGAATAAAATTAAGCGATACTACTTATCGTGATAAAGTTACAAAAACAAACTGAAAACTATCGCTAGTTTGAAGTTTGACTCCCGACAAGCGGCGGCGTCGTCACTGAAAGCGCACTCGGCGGCTGGAAAAAAGGAACTGAAAGGGTGGTTGGAGGGTGCGTCAGCCGAGATGGTCATTACCGCTCGAGCCGCTGCTCGCGGTGCCGTGTCTCGCGGCGCCGTCTCTCGCGCCGACCCTCCAGCAAAAAGTTTGCTCCCGATGGGTCTTAGTGCCTCCGGCGCTAATCCCACTAGTGTGAATGAGTGGTGGAGACTTATGTCCAGGAAGATCTGCAGATGTTGTTATATGTAATATCCCACTTGCGAAGTACACCAGCACTGGCTTGGGAGAGTACAGGGAGGACATATAATTTAGTCTTGAAGCAGGACACCTTTAGCTACTGAGATCCTGGTAGCAGGTGTAAGAGAGTGACGCACTCTACAGGCAGCGTTTATTTTCGAGTTAACTCAATGACATACCTTGTTAATGTGAGCAGAGAAGTCAAGTATGGGATCCTCCTCGGTAGTAGTCCTGCCACTTAAGAATTTAACTTCCAAGCAATAGCTGCTCCACACTTCACAGTAATACAAATTCCCCTGACATCCTGCGTGCTTTCATACCTCCCTCCTCTCTCCATATCTGGCCATTGGCATCTTATCTATGGAGCTGATCAGAGAAAGGCTTAGGCAGCAAAATGCTGCCTCAGTTTTCTTCTGGGTTAAGGGAATGAAACAAAGATGGTGGAGGGGGCAGGACTGCAAGGCATTCATTGATCGAGCACGCTGTTCAAGTGTTTCTGTGGCTCAACTGCTGTATAAATAACAATAACACAGATGCTGGGCAAAGAAAGGAAAGATTAAGTCGAAGTATGGGCTTGGAGGGCTTCAGAAAAAGAAACGTGAGATGCGGGACCTCAAAATACACCAGTAGTGTGCTGATTATGGGAGTGCCTAGAATCAGTATCATAAATGACAAAAAGCCAAGGATTGCTCTGCATATACTAGTGTCCGTTTCGAGATACAGCGAGATGCAAAAGGTAAGCATATACGTTTTCTACAAAGTACAAAGGCACTCAATCTTCAGAAGCATATTTCAATGATCCACTGTTGCCCAGCCCGCCTCTCACATTTCTTTTCAGAAGCCAACCGAGTCCACCCTCCTACGTCATATTTCCTTTCTTTGCCTGTTATTTACACAGCAGTTGAGACACAGAAACACTTGAGCAGCGTGCTTGATCAAATGAATGCCTTACAGTCCAGTTTCCCACCCCACTTTGTTTCATTTCCTAACCCAGAAGAAAACTGAAGCAGTATTCTGTTGCCTAAGCCGCTCTCTGATCAAGCTACTGAGGTAAGATACCAATGGCTAGATATGGAGAGGGGAGGGAGGTACTGCAGATTGCAGGATGTCGGGGTTATTTGTTCTACTGTGAAGTGTATAGCAAATATTTTTCTGCAAGTTAAATGCACTTCGAAATGACAGTGCATTCCTCCTATTATGTCACGTCTGGTCCGTCCAACTGTTGGTCCAGTCAGGGAAAACAGAGCAATGATTGAAGCATTTTGATTTTTGTATCTGCCTCAGCATATTAGTCATAGCTTAATTTTGTGTTTACCAAAGCTCCTTGTCATAACTGCTCCCGTAATACAATAATGGGATAAACTGCGTAATTCACTAGCTCAGTGATTTTTAGCGTGTACTGACAGTTCACATGGGTTGTAGCCTCCACTCAGTAACCTGCAGCTTCCCCCCACTACGTCAACTCCTTTCCATTTGTCCCATGCACGCGACACACATGCAATCACTGAGACAAATGTAAAGCACTGACTAAACGGAATTTCCATTCGTTATAGATTAAGCTAATTTGAGAACTCCAGTCAGCACAGTGTGGCTAGTTTAACTGGGTGCATTAGCTCTATAAGTACAGTATTCATTTCTATATATATATTTCTAGCCCTGTTTACACCGCGGCGGTGATGTGAAATCTCCGCCACTCCTCTTCCACTGCATTGTCTGTCCACTGGTGCGTCTGAGTTTACACAGCCCACTATGCTCTGCCACAAGTTGCACCACACTGCTACTGTTCCCTAGTGAAGGCGTGGACGGCAAAGTGGGCAGCGCTGCGACTCAAGCGCAGAAGTGCATTTACATTTGGGGAAATGTGCTCTATTTGAAAGGGATACCCTCTCCTGCATCACAGCCAAAAAATGGAACTGAAGGCATCCCGATGCGGTACGGTGAGTGTTCACACTGTGACATTTGCAGCGCAATAACCTCTGCATATGGGTTAATGTGCTGCAAATTGGGTAGTGTAAACAGGGCTTGTGTTTGTGTCATTGAAGCTATTTCTTAAACATTTAATTGTTGCTATTTTTTTTTTAATGTATGTATGTAACTGATTCTTTTCATGTTCTAATTTACTGCAATAAAATTTAACTGACAAAAAACTCTAGTTGTAGAAAAGATTTTCTGTGGTTATAAAAATGTAACTCATTCTATCTTGTGCAGATTTTTGGGTCAGGTTAAGCAGTGGATGGTTCCGATGCCATATGGTGCTACCGATAAGAATGAGTTTTAATTACCTTAATAAATGGCTGTGCATTATGCCGAAGTCAGAATATACATCATGGCTCAGATGTTCAAAGGGGTTGTACCTGATGCAACCAAGTTGTGCCAGCGCAACCCCAGACATGCGCCCCAGGGCTATATTCAAAGGAGGGACCTGCGCAGTGCAAGTCCTGATGTGCCGGGGCACATAGTTAATGCATGCGGCGCATCCCCGGAGACGTGCCCATGCAGATGCAGCACATCCAGATATTCAGCCCGGGATGTGCGACGCATATCCTGGCACAACCCTGAGATGCGCCATACACCGGGGCACACAGCTGAGTCTGAAAAAGAAGGCTCAAATGATAGGCACCCACAGGCGGGCCGCAGTAGTGCAGGGCGCAACACAGCGGCCGCCTGCCGTGGGTGGCTCCCACCCCCCCAGAACTCCGTCCACAAGCACCCACAAAACACCCTGGTGGTCCAGTGGTACCCCCCTACATGCCAGTCACCCGATCCCCGTAATATAAATCTGACATTATTCCCTGGTAGTCTAGTGGTACCCCTCCTCCCTCCCAGTCGCCCAATCAGAGTAAAAGCCCTTTTAAATGTGTCCCTGGTAGTCTAGCGGTACCCCCAACCCCGCCCGTAACCCCGACTGCCAGTGAACCGGACTGAAATAACTCTCTGGTGGTCCAGTGGCACCACCCACGACCCCCTGCCCAGCCAGTCCCCTCATCCCCACCCGTCATCGGCGGGAAGCAGCAACCCACCTGCATACCACCCGGCTGCCTAACGAATAACAGCTTACAGTATCAGCTGTAAGCCCATTGGTCCACAGTGTGGAACCAATGGGCTTGCAGTGCATACTGTAATAGTCAATCACTGAAATGTGAATTAAGTCATTCATTCACATCTTTGTGAATGACTATTACAGTATGCACTGCAAGCCCACTGGTCCAGCTTACAGCTGATACTGTAAGCTGTCATTCAGCTGGCAGCCAGGCGGTATATGGATGGGTTGCCGCTGCCCGCCGATGACGGGGACGGGGAGCTGGAGGGGCAAGGGGTCTTGTGACGGTGGGGGGTACCACTGGAGCACCACAGAGTTATTTCAATATGGCTCACCAGTGATCGAGGTTACAGACAGGGTGGGGTACCGCTAGACTATCAGGGACACATTCACAAGGGCTTTTACGGCGATCGGGCGACTGGTAAGGAGAGGGTACCACTAGACTACCAGGAAATAATGTCAGCTGCCTATTATGGTGACTGACAGGAAGGGGGTACCACTAGACTACCAGGTATTATTTCTGTATTTATGTATAGCGATCGCGGCTCCGGGGAGGGAGGGGGTACCACTAGACTGCCAGGGAATATTTTAAACTGTGTTTTACGGGCAGGGTGGGGGTGCCACTAGCCCCCTCCAGTGGAACCACATGCTGTGCAGTGCGCCATGCGCAGTTTGCTAGCCAGCCCTGCACAACTCATGCAAACGGGGCCATAATGAAATGCAAATGGCCCCATTTGCATATTGCCAGCTTAATATCAGGAATTTGCAAACAGCATAACTCTATTGCGCTGGCACAGTTCCGATTCCTGGTATTCAGCCCTGTCTGGGGGTGGGGTGCGCCAGCGCATCATAGTTGCGCAGTGCGCATTTCCTGATATATTCAGAGCAGATGCGCCATTGCTCATCTCTTCTGAATCTGTCCCTGAGTTTCTTCAGCACATGCGCCATTGCCGGGTGCAACTCTGAATATCTGGCCCTATGAGTGAACTGAACACATGAATGTGTGTTACTATTTTTTAATTACGTTTTATGTGTGAGGAGAGGGGGAATCAGTGGCACACCTTAGGTTTTATGGGTATATTTAAAGCAAAACTATACTCTCATATCTCTGAAAAATAAACTAAAGCAATCACATATATCCCTAACAGCTTCACGAAAAGAGTTGTCTAATGACAAGTAAACAAAAATTTCCAACCTAGGAGGGTGCAGTTTTCCTTTAAAAATGTTGACTCACTTCTGTTATTTGTAGTACAAATTCTGAGGTATGTACTCCTGACAACCCAGTAATCTTAGTTTTTAAGTTCTGATGATATCAGAACCACTCTAAAGTTCTTTGATGACCTCTCTGGCATTTCTTCACGGTGTGGAAGGCTAAAAAGAAAGTAAAGCATCATATTTTAACTGTGCGTGTGTTTGTGTTGCTAAAGAATGTACTGTCTGAATAAGGATTTTATTGTCTTTTTATTGTCGACTTGCTTCAGCCATTCTACTCCGTTAAAGGAGTAGTACAGTCAGAATTTGAAAAAACACGTGCAAAGTGCTTTCATTTGTGTGTGCAGTCCTAGTGTATTCTTCCCTTTGTCTGCTATTAGGAGTTTTTTTCTAAATTAGCCTGCTAGTTTCACGGTAGTTTTATGGGCCCTGGGGATCTCCATTTTAGCACAGTTCATTGCTCTTCTTGTTCCTACAATGTCTCCTGTCCCATGTGACAGTGATGTATCCGAGATCATGGATTCAGCAAGCACTAGGTTAGAGTCTGTTTACTACAGTACAGCTGGGATAGTAAGTAACTTTCCTTATCCAGTGAGCACTACTGGCTACATTTAGAGATCAGCAAATATTCGAGGGGCTAACTGGGTGGGTTGTTCTATAAGAAAACTGAGTCTTTACTAATTACAGCACTAATGATTTGGGGTGATCTGTGTGCTTTTTATGGCTGTGTGTAGTTTGATGAAATAAAAAAACTTAAAAAGCAAAACATTTACTCTTGCTGGCTAGACCAGACGTGCACACAGAAAACAAAATTACTGAATTAGAGCTGTTTATTGGAGGCCAGAACACCAGGCTCCTATCTCTAGCACTTGCTGAATCAGAGGTCCTGGATGCATCACTGTCATGTGGGACAGAAGGCACTGTAGAAAAAAGAAGAGCAATAAACCTTGCTAAGATGAAGATCCCCAGGGGCCATAAAACCACCATATAACTAGCAGGCTAATTTAGAAAAAACTCATAGCAAACAAAGGGGAGGACACACCAGGACTACACACACAAATCAAAACACTCTGCACATGTTTTTGCAAATTTTGACAGTACTACTCCTTTAAGACACCTAAAGAGCTGATTACAAAGACTCCTAGATAACTAAATATTCTTCGATTAAAGAATGCTGTTGCCGGCCCTTCAGCGCAGCAGTTGGATTTCCGCTTGCAACGCTGGTGACCCGGGTTTGGGAATGGACACAGGACACTGGATAGCCAGCTAGGGAGAGAAGGCTTTAGCGTCTGATGACTGCTTGCCTTCTCTGGGGAGAGGAGGTGGGAGGCGACCCGGGCTTGCCAAATCCAGGTGGAGGCTGGGGTACAGCAATGTGCTGGGTCCCTGACTAAAAGGTGGTGAACATCAGCATAAGCCTTAGCGTTAGTGTCACGCCACACCCCAGGGAGAAAGCGGGAAAAGAGCCGTGGTAGACTGGGATGGCCGGTAGCTGCCCCGCAGCTAATAGGAGCTCTGGGCAGTCCAAAGACCACCTCAGCAGCACCGGGCCAAGAAAGAGTCGCTGGCCTGTCCCAACGGTGACTTCTCCCTCAGAGAAGGGGGGGCCCATCCCATGAAGGGTTACCGGGGGGGCTGTGATGTGGGGTGACAGTGGCTGAAATCAGGGGAGGGTGGCAGCGAGTGGTGTAGGTGGCCTGAAGGAAAGGCCTGCCAGGAGCCGGGGGGGGGGCAAACAAAACAAAAAATCAGAATGCAGTTTGCTCCAATCTGCACAACTCATATATTTTCTTTTTTGTATCACAATTTATTAGCTTCTTTGTTTTATTCCCTCCTCGACTGGGGAAGTGTTGCCTATAGTTCCCCCTTATCTGCCTGGGCCTGCAGCACTGCACCACTCCCAGTACCTGTGCTTGATCCCCTCCTCCATTCCCCTCACAGGCTGCTTCGTAGCGGGTACGTACCCCACCACTGCAGAAGACGGGGGGGGTCAGGATCCGGAAGGAGCATCCTGAGTCAGAGTGGTGCGGCGCCAACGGGACCAGACATCATTGTGTGTGCCAGAGGATTTTGTCATGAATTGCCCCCCCCCCGGGACGGGCATGCAGTGGTGTCAATGATACTGCTGTGCGCACTTCCGCGCACTGTACATCTGACACCTGCCTATGCCAACCCCACAGCGAATTGCCACATGCACCAACCCCCAGCCACCAGCAGGAGCCAGCACTGCCATGGCTGTCCCACCCAACCCTCCCGGTGGAGAGCAGTACCTGGGACACTCAATTCCTCGTCCCCTGGCTGATCCTCCAACACCCAGGTTGCTCAGGACCCGGGTCATCAGTGGTGTGAGATGCGCCATCCAGCGCCTCAACCCTCAACGCCACCGGGCCGGCCTTTGAATTTATTTATTTGTAACTAGGATTAAAAATACCTTTGAACCAGAGGTTCTTTTACAAAGGTTCTGTGTCAAATGCAAACAGCACAGGGAATACAGTACAGGATAACAAAAATGACATGGGTGATAAGTGATACCTGTTATAACAAAGGTACAAGTATATACAACTATTTACAATTCATCACGTTTGAGGATAAGCAAAGAAATAAAAAATTACGTACCTACCGTAATTATGATCTTTCTGTGTATCTTCACCATTCATCACAGATGGGTACTGGCCAGAGATCAGGACCCCGCGGGAGCCTTTTTTTTTTTTTTTTAAAAGGATAGGCCGAGTCAGCGTAACATCGGCGCCTTCTCAAGGCTGGCGTACCGTGGCCTCGAGGATTAGCCGTTAAGCTGTCGATCTACTTCGCCTACCAGTTCTGAGTCGCCAGAGAGGTAAGAGGAAGGGATGGAGGGTGGGACAAGAGAGTCCAAGGGACAGAAAAGGAAGAGAAAACTGAACTAAAAGGAGAAATAGCGACTGAGAGGACAGCATAGAGGAAGTAGAGTAAGGGGATTGGGTAGGGGCCCCAATCTCTGGAAAGGAAGAAGGAGAGAATTTAGGAGGCGCGAGAGGTAACAGGATCCAGGACCCTTGTCCGCCACCAGACTGTATAGGAACTGCAGGGAGTAGCAAAGCTCATCTGCCAGAATTCAAGGCACAGAATAACTGGCAATACCCCAAAAGCAGAGTCGGCTATTCTGGAGAAGGACAGGGTACAGGGACTCAGTACTCTCTCTGTAAAGATATTTGGTGAAAAAAAGGGGAGTTCTTTTTTTTTTTTTAAATTAGATGGATAACAAAAGGAGGGCAACCACCAGTTCTCACCCCGTAGGGGTGAAGATATGTAGTAGAGAAGGAGTGCCACTCGAACTGTACCCCTTAGGGAAGAAAACTACCCCCCTGTGTGTCCCAACTTTACCCGTCAAAAAGAGGGGTAGGCACAGAGGGAGGAGGATCCAGAGACTGGAGCCCCAGGGGGATGGCGGGGGATTGTGATGAATGAAGATACACAGAAAGATCATACCACGGTAGGTAATGTAATTTTTATATCTTATCTGTGTCAATCTTCACCATTCATTACAGATGGGTGAGTACCAAGCCCCTCGAAGGGGTTGATTAATTGCACCCTAAGGGACAGCTGTCCCTTAGCCCTCAGTGGGTGACACACTAGTGGGAACCTTCTGGGCCTGAGGAGGCCGAGGTGGGGAGAGCGAGACGGGTACCCGGAGGGGGAAGGAATTTCCCGACAAATGTTGTCTCGCCTCACGGAAAAGAGACAGGTTCCCGGTGAGCGGAGCAAATCATCCTACGCCGGCCAGGGTGACAACCGGAAGCAAGCCACCGATCTCCTGGTGCAGATCGCTGTCCCACGACCCTGGTAGATACCCCATTGGCGTCAGAAGATGCCCTGGCTTATGCCTTGCTAGCTCCAGGCCACGTGCAGAGAGTGCGATGGCTTGCCTGGTTTGCTCGAGTCAGGCAAAGCAGCTAGGATCTGACCCAGCGCTGACCACAAGAACCTGTTGTAGGCTGCATAGTGGGCCTGATGAGCAGAGATGGACAGAAGCAACTGTGCCGAGTAGAAAGTCCTCCTCCCCCAGAAATCAAAATCTGAAGAGTCCTGATCTGGGGGCTGGTCACGGTGGAGGGCGCGAAGCCCGTCAGGAATGTCCAGGTACGTCAATCCGGACTGTGGATGAGGCATAGAACCTGGCGACTCCGGGGGAGCTCAATACCTCTGGCTGAGGTCCCTAGGGGCAGGAACTCCGGAGAAGGGTCTCTGCCAGAAACACATGGACGCCTCCCGAAAGGGAGCAGGCGAGGGCGGCACCACAAGGGTGGCCGCACCGAAATCGCATAGAAAGGCGTAAGCCGCATGCTTAGGATTGCTGACCAACAGGGGAGAAAGGTGAAGGTCCTCCATCATCCTCACGAGGAAGCGCTGATACTTGGAGAGATCAGCGGCAGGAGAGATATGGACAGATGGTTCCTCTCCCCCAGAAGAGGGGGATGAGGAGCTGGAGGTCACCATACGCTCCGAGGGTGGTTGCTCGGGTGGAGGTTGAAAAACCTGGCTGTCCATGGCCCTAACGTAGGCAGGGAACCGAGCAGCCACCGCTCTGAACTGCTCCCAGGTGAGAGGGCCGCTAGGACCAAGAATGCCTGGGAGCACTGGAGAATGCGCAGAGGGTAGGGGCAGAGCCGAGAGAAGAAGTCGGCTGACCTCTGCCAGGGCTAGAGTGGACCATGGACACCGAGGAGGGTGTCCTGAAGACTCGGAGCCGACAGCTGTACAACCACGTTGGTACTGCCTAGGCTGCGCCTCAGAAGAACCCTCAGTGAGGCGATCAGCTGATAGATCCAGAAGGACGGTCCCCTGCCTCCAAAGAATGAGACCCCCTCAAGGAATCGGAAGGGGAAGGGCGGAAGTCCGCACTACGGCTTCGTCCAGGGCCAGGGTGGACCCCAGAGAAAGGCCGGTGCGCCGACCCCATACCCCTCGACCCCTCAGAGTCCGAGAGGGTCCTGGTCCTCGAGAGGGCCAACCTAGGTAGCTGGCAGTTCTGGGCTGCCCCCAAAGGGGAGACCCAGGGAGCAGCACCTTCCCCTCCTGTAGACTTCCCGATGGGTCCCAAAGTTGGGTGATCGAGACACACTACGGGAGGGGGTACCACTGCCAAGGGGTCAAGGAACCCTCCAAGGCCAGGCTGCATGGCAATGGTGGCTCGCACCATAGCCTGCTGGTCAGTACCACTGACCCCAACCCCGGGGAGAACCTGACGCTCCTCAGAAGGGGTCTGGCTACTGCGCGTCGAGACTACCGGCTCACCCTCCTCTGCAGACAACCCGGAAGGGTGACTGCTCGTCCGACTCTGAGCCCGACTCCGACGAGGTAGAGTCTGAGGCCCTAAGCCAAACGGTAGGAGGGCAAGGAAAGGCGACCCTACCGAGAAGCCCGAAGCTAAACCAGTGGCCGAGGCGGCCCCGTGCCTCCACAGCCCTGCAAGCGGGCTGACAGAAGGCGCAGGGCAGCTCGCCAGCGTCCGGAGTTAGGCCAGCCGCGGGCGCCGTTAAGTCCACTGGCACCGGGGCGGTACCAGGAACAGAGACGGCGCCGACGGCAGCCCCAGCAATGGCTCGCATCGACGCTGCCGCCAGGCTCGGGGCCGCGAACTGCACCGACCCGAGCGGGCGCCCGACGCCCTGAAAGCAGACTCGGGCGCCGGACGGCACCTCAGGCCCCTGGTGCCACGAACGCACCAGAGCACCAACGCGCCGACAGACGGTCTGAAGGCCCCATGGCGCCGCGTTTCAACTCGCGCCGAGGCGAGACATAGCAAACGGCGACGCCGAATTCAGGGTCACGGCAAAGCCTACAGCACCGAGAGACGAAGTCACGACAGAGCCCACGGCACCGCGAACGCGCCCGAACACCCGACGGGCGCCGACCGACAGCGCCGAGGATGGCGCCAACCCAGGCCTTCTGGACTGTGGGAGCGACACCGGGGGAGCCTTCACCCCCGAAGGGGCGATTGCCACAGTGGCGCCTCCCGCCCGCTCCTGGGAGGAAGCGGAACAGGCCTCCTGCGCCGCGGGAGGAGCCTCAGCCAAGGCTAGGCTGCAAGAAGCTGAGGCTCCCTCCTCCTCGGTCCATATAGAACCGGGAGGGGACCCGGAGGAAAGGCCGAGAGAGCGCGGCTTGGCCCGACGAGTGCGAACCCTACCCCCGAAAGTCGGCGGAGCTCGCCCTACTTTGAACGCGCGCTGTTCTAGGACGCGGCGGTCCATGGAGAAGCAGGCGTCGCATGAATCCATGTCATGAAGCAGGCCAAGACACGCGAGACACCGGTCATGCTGGTCGGTAACGGAGTACTTGCGGCCGCACGGGCACCGATGCATAGGGGGCCGCCCAGCCTTAGAAAGTTTCTTGCCCTCCAACCGCGACATGACCTGCGGAAAAAAAACACCAAAAATAGACTCGATGTCGCTATACTTTAAAATAAATGGAAAGATCTTACCGGCGACGTCGAGGGAGGCAGAACCCAGAACTAGCAGGAGACCCGACGACTGCTCGAACGACAAATTCAAGGCTAAGGCCTAACAACTGTCAAAACTTTTCAGTGGCTTCCCCACGAGGTGACCTCCTCGACGGGCGGAGACGAAGAACAGGCAGGCAGAGTCAACACAGCTTAACGGCTAATCCTCGAGCACCACGTAGTACGTCGGCCTCGAGGGCGGCGCCGATGCTGCGTCGACTCTGCCTATCCCTTTTAAAAAAAAAAGGCTCCCGCGGGGTCCTGATCTCCGGCCAGTACCCATCTGTGATGAATGGTGAAGATTGACACAGATAAGATCATGAAGGATAACAAATTAAGGAATACCAGTGAGCAGGTTAATACAGCTAATTGGAGAGCTGGTGGTGTATCTGTGGAGAGCCAGGCCAGGAAATTCCGTGGCCGCATCGGCAGCAGGGAAGGACACGACCACAACAGTGGTCGGTGAAGGAGACTGGTGACCAGGGGGCCGACCTGAGCCGCATCAGCGGTAGGGAAGTGAATCGGAGGGCCGCCGCCGCTCAGGAGCAAGGAGCAGTGTGGCCAATCAGCGCTAAGGGCATGAAACTTTGACTCTGTGACTGGGTTATAAAGGCCATTAGCCCAGTCGCAACTCAGGAGAGCTGGTGTTGTTTGTCCCACACCACCCACCCCGGCCCGACCTCTAGTAAATGGTTGGTGGGGGTGGAGCCTTGGAGAGGGGCAAACTGTGAGTGGGTGTCCTAGACTGCTGCCGATTGGGGGAAAAGGGAGCTGTACACTGTGCCTGCTTGGGCACCATTGACTAACTGCAACCTTGGAGAGGGCCAAGCTGAGAGAGGGTGATTTGGATCGATGCTGATTGAGGGGAAAGGGGGACTGTATGCCATGCCTGCTTGGGCACCATTGACTACCTGCTATCTACAGCTGCGGGACATAAGAAAAAATTACTCACCATAGTAATGTTGTTTCTTCTAATGGAGTCTTGCTGTATTCAGACATAATGTATTCAGACTTAATGCAGTTAGCCCCAACACTTGAACTGCCCCGGAGAGGAAAGAGTTAACTCTATGCAAAAGCATAGAACGTTGAGCTCGAGCTCGGTTTTCAAACCTCTGTCTGTGGTACTTCCCAGTGTAACCGTCAGATTCTTACGAGCTAACTAACTAGTAACTTAAGTATGGAAATTGTTCAAATATAGCCAAAGGGCAAAATATATCTTCTTGGGCCCCAAAAGACTCAAGTCGAGAACCCTAGAAGGAAAGGTAGTGACAATATTTAGTAGAACACCAGAAAAATAATAATAATAATATCTACCCCACTCAAGAGGGACGGTACAAGGTACACCCCTGAGGTGCAACACTGTACCTGCCAGCCCACTTCCCAAAACCAGGTTCTGAGAGGGGAGGCAGGGAGGGAGGTCTGAATACAGCAAGACTCTATTAAAAGAAACAACATTACTATGGTGAGTAATTTTTTTCTTCAAACAACATGAAGTCTTGCTGTATTCAGACATAATGCAGACTACCAAGCAGTTCCCTATGGAAGAGGGAATGCAGAACCTACTTTGGGAACAGGCTCTGCAATACTGCTGTACCGAACCTAGCATCACTCCTAGCCTGGATGTCCAGGGAGTAATGCTTGGTGAAAGTATGTACTGTTTTCCAGGTGGCTGCTTTACAGATCTCTAACAAAGGTATATCTCTGGCTGCAGCTAGAGAAGCAGCTGTACCCCTGGTCGAATGAGCCCTCAGGCCTGAAGGGGGTGTCCTACCCAATCTGTCATAACAAAATTGTATACAAGAAACAATCCACCTGGCAATAGTTCTCTTAGTGGCAGGCTTACCCTTTCCCATTTCACCATAAGTGAGAAACAATTGAAGACAGTCATTTCTACGTGCCTTAGTATGCTCAATGTAGTAGCTAAGGGCCCTCTTAACGTCCAGACTGTGTAACCTTCTTTCACCTGAAGAAGAATGGTCAGTGAAAAACACAGGCAGAGATACAGACTGGTTCAGATGAAAATCTGAAACCAATTTGGGCAAGAACCTCCTACTGGTTCTGAGGACTACTTTGTTCCTATGGAAGGAGATGAAGTCAGGTTCCACTGACAGGGCCTGTAGCTCTCTAATCCGCCTGGCAGAAGTAGCAGCTACCAGGAACACAGTTTTCCAGGTCAAGTACTTCAATTCGGCCGAAGCCAGAGGTTCAAAAGGCGACTGCATTAGCTGAGCTATGCAGACATTAAGATCCCAAGGTGGAGTGGGCTCCCTAAAGTGAGGGTTAATGTGAACCAGACCTTTGAAAAACTTTTGGAGAACAGGATGAGATGCCAGGGAAGTGCTCTTCCCTGCTGAGAGGAATGCAGAGACAGCTGCCAGATGAACCTTCAGAGTGGCAGGCCTAAGGCCTAAATCATTGAGATGAACTAGATAGTCTAAGGTTGTGGAAATGTCTGCAGAATCGGGCAGGATGCCTTTCTGAGAGCACCAAATACTGAACCTTTTCCATTTGGAGTTGTAAGTTTTTCTAGTGGAAGGTTTCCTAGAGACCTTCAGAATATCCAGAACTCCCCGAGAAAGATGTGGAGCTGGATATTCTAACTCTTCCAAGAGCCAGGCCTTAAGATGGAGAGACTGGAGATTGGGGTACCCGATCTGCCCCTGGGAGGAGGACAGGAGAGTGTATGTCCTGGGCAGAGACAGGGGATGTGACACTGACAAGGACAGCAGTAGAGGATGCCAAGGCTGTCTGGCCCAGTCTGGAGCCACCAGTATCACTGTGCAGGGTTGAGTCCTGATCTTGATCAGAACTCTGAACAGCAGAGGGAAGGGAGGGAAGGCATAGAGAAACCTGCCCTTCCAGTCCAAAAGGAGAGCATCCTGGGGGACCATCCCCAGGACTGGAGGTCTGCAACAAAACAGTAGAAGTTGATGATTGTCCGGTGCTGCAAAGAGATCCATCTCTGGAGTGCCCCACCTGGAGAAGATGACCTCCGGTATGCGAGGATCCAGGGACCACCCGTGGTGACCCTGAGAAATTCTGCTCAGAGCATCTGCTAGTAAGTTGTCCTTCCCTGGGAGGTGAACTGCTACCAAAGAAGTCTGAAGAGAATAGGCCAGAGACTACAGCTTCATGGCCTCTGTGCACAAGGCCAAGGACCGAGTGCCTCCCTGCTTGTTGATGTACCACATTGTGGTGGTGTTGTCTGTTCTGACTTGGACCACCTTGCCCTTGACTGAATCCGAGAAGCTCTGCAGGGCTAAGAAAACTGCCCTGAGTTCCAGGAGATTGATATGAAGGAGAGACTCCTGTGGAGACCAGAGCCCTTGAGCTGTCAGTGCTCCCAGGTGGGCTCCCCACCCTAGGAGAGAAGAATCCATAGTTAAAACTACTAATGGGACTTGAGGGAGAACTGGAACCCCTTGTCTGAGGTTGTCCTGGTCCAGCCACCACTGGAGAGCTTGGATCAGTGTCTGAGTCACTGGAATCAGTTTGGTAAGTGAATCCTTCTTCTGAGACCAAAAAGACCTCAGTTGAAACTGAATGTCCCTCATCTGGAACCTTGCTCCCTGCACCACTACCGTGGAAGCTGCCATGTGGCCCAGGAGCTGGAGGAACTGTCTTGCTGGACGGGAGACCTGAGGTCGAAAGGAGGAAGTGAGATCCACATGGGCCTTTACCCTTGCCAGGGGAAGGAAGGCTTTTGTTTGCACAGTGTCCAACTCTATGCCTACAAATGTGAGAAGTTGAACTGGTTTGAGCACAGACTTTGGAAGATTGAGAAGAAAGCCCAAGGAGCTGAGCAGGTCCTGGGTAGTTTGAAGAGCTGACTTGACCTGTAAAGGAGACTGACCCACTAACAGCCAGTCGTCTAGATATGGAAAAATGGTGATACCGTCTTCTGAGGTAAGCCACCACTACTGCAAGGCACTTTGTGAACACCCTTGGAGCTGATGTTAGACCGAATAGCATAGCTCTAAATTGGTAGTGGCCTGAAGGCAACTCGAACCCGAGGTATTTTCTGTGGGAGCACCTGATAGGAAGATGGAAGTAGGCATCCTTGAGGTCCAGAGATGCTAGCCAATCCCCTGGCCTTAGAGAGGGAAGGATTATTCCCAGAGTTACCATTTTGAATTTTGGCTTTACAATGTGTTTGTTCAAATATCTTAGGTCTGGGATGGGTCGCCACTCCCCTGTTTTCTTTGGGGTAATGAAGTACCTGGAGTACAGTCCTTTTCCCTTGTGCTGAGTAGGAACCTTCTCTATAGCTCCGAGAGCTAGAAGAGAGGAAACCTCTGCCTCTAGGGCAAGGGTTTCTGAGATTGATGCAGGTGGAAAAGACCTGGCCCTCTTTTTTGGAAATTTTTTGAAGCTGAGGGCCAGTCCCTGGCTTACTACTTCTAGGACCCTCTTGTCTGAGGTCACAGACTTCCAGGCCTGGAAGTAGTAAGCCAGCCTGCCTCCTACTGGAAATGGGGAGTCAACCCGGGCTGACACATCAGGGTGTCTGCTTGGCAGGAGCCTTGGACTGAGAGAAAAAGGGAGCAGCCCTGCTCATCCCCCTCCTACCACTCCCTCTGAAGAACCCCTCTGTGGGAAGAGAGAGGAGGCCTGGGCTTGGTAAACAGGCATTTGAAAGGGCCTGTTCCTACCCCTAGACTGCTGCTTGTGCGGAGTGGCTTGCCTTTCCTTGGCCTGTGCACTCCTGTACGTGGTCCTGTATTCATCCATTTTTTTCATGTAAGCCTCTGTCTGCTCCCCAAACAGAGAGTTACCTACTACAGGAAAATCCATAGCCTTAGTTTGGGTATCCTGCAAAAGGCTAGTACATCTGAGCCAAGCATGTCTCCTGAGAGACACAGATGTAGCCATGACTCTAGATGCCACATCACTGGAGTCCACAGCAGCATGAAATTGCATTTTGGATGCCTCAATTCCATCAGCAGCCACCTCCTCCAGCTCCTTGTCTAGCTGGGGAGAGGCCTGTTTAGCCAGTTCCAGAACTTTGTCCCATCTGGATTTCTGGTACCTGGCTATGTAGGCCATATAAGTAGCCTGCCTGAGTCCCAAAGAGGATGCCAAATACTGTTTTTTGGCCATGGCATCCACTTTTCTGGAGTCCTTATCCAGGGTGTGTGAAGCCAAAGGAATGTTAGCTCTGTCACAGGCTGCAGCCTGCACTACCCCAACATGGCTGCAATGACTATTAAGGAACTCCGCAGCTAAGCCTGATATCGAAAACCTCCTGTCCATTCTCTTGTCCACAGGAGGTACTGAATTAGGGGTTTGTAAAATTTTGTGTGTCTGTTTCCCCAAAGATTTATGAAGAGGGATAGACAGCTTTTTGGACTCTGGGATGTCCATCATCTCCACAAAATCAGGCTCTTCCTCCTCCTCTGCTGCTTCAACCAAGGGAAGCTGCAGAGTTTGTGCCACCTTTTTGTAGAACAAAAAGTGTGAAGGGGACTCAGAGCCTGGAAGGAGAGACACCTGAGGGCCTGTCTGGGGAGATGTCCGGTTCAATGGGCACATCCAGACCCCCTTCATCGTCATCGTCATCACCAGGATAGTCTTCGTCTCCTTCCCACTCCTCATAATAAACATCTGGGTCATAATCTGGAGGAGACAGATCTCACCGCCGAACCGGTGGTGTCGTTTCAGATGGAACCAGTCTAAGCGACTGGACAATACTAATCGCTTTGGCTATTTCGTCCGCGGTTGGAGAGAGGGATACAGGATCCGAACCGGCAGACTTGCGCTTTTTCTTTGACGGAACTGACCCCTCAGGGTCAGCTCTCCTTTTGACCGAGGAGGTATCACCTAGGTCAGTAAGCACCTCCTCAGGTTCGGCCGCAAGGTGCTCATGATCCATAAGACGTAGTCCTTCGGGGTGTTATCTCTGGTCTGTCTCATCTTGAGAAAGCCAGCTTGATCTGTATGGATCACTCCAGGCAGGATACTTTCCAAGCTATGTGCCCACACTGACATATATATTTTATAATCACAATTTAAAATAGAGATAGGCCTATATGATTCTGGGCTTTGAGGATCTTTCCCCGACTTTGGGATGGTGGAAATCACTGCGTATGCCCAGGATGCTGGGGTGGAGTGGGGTGGGGGGGTGGTCACCCTCTTGTACTTCCTGAAAGGCTCCTCTCATGAGTGGTAAGAGATGGGGCAAAAATGTTTTATACCATTCCATGGGGAACCCATCTGGTCCTGGGCATTTCAATGTTTTAACTTTAGTTAATACTACTTTAATTTCTTCTGTTGTGACTGAGCGGAGTAAGGACTCTTGATGCAGCTGAGAAAGCTTCGGTATTATGAGGGGAGCCAAAAACGTCTGTATCAAATGATCAGCCGGGGGGAATTAGTCTGTATATAAATCTTTATAGAACTGCTGAAAAACAGCCGGCCCAGTGGCGCTGAGGGTTGAGGCGCTGGACACCACACCTCGCACTACGCCGGCAACCCGGGTTCGGGAACGGACTCGGGTGGCCGGGGGTCGGCAGGGGGAGGGAGGATTGAGCGTCCCAATGGATGCTCTCCTCCTCAGGGTGGGAACCAAGAACGCTGCTGCTTCACATCACCTCGTGAGCCGGTGGAAGCACCAACAATGAGGGATGGAGGCGTCTCCGTCCCGGAGCCGGGGAGACGCTGACGGCGATGAGGGCTTGGCGCTCGCACGCCGCCACTCGGGACGACGCCCCAGCACATGACGTCTCAGAGGGCAGGGGAATCAGTGGAGAAAAACGGGAAAAAACCCTCTTGGTAGCCCTAGATGATAGCCTCTCGGTACTATCCGGACCACCAAAAAGAGGGACAGACCCCACTGTGCAGGAAGGGAGAAGGAGGCACTCTAGGGGCAGATCCCACCGGAGGTGGAATGGATGGATGAAGAGGAAGGAAGGAGTGGGCTCTGAGAGTAGGGAAGGAGGAAAAAGAAATAAAGTGAAAAAAAAGAACTGCTGAAAAACCTACATTATATCTGTCGTATTCTGCGCCATTTCACCAGTCCTGTTTTTTTTTTTTTATCTTTGTAAGGCAGGTCACTTGCCTGAACCCCCTGACCTGTTTAGCTAAGGCTCTAGTCTCTGTAGGACCACCCTCATAATGGAATTTCTTAATGTAAAGGAGAGCTGCCAGAACCTTTAAGTCCAGTATACCTTGTATTTCAGACTTCAGCCTCCAAATTTCTGAGTCTAAAACACTCATACCCTGGCTCCTAGCCTGCTGTAAGTTTCTCCAGGGATGTCTGCAGCTGGTTATATCTGGCCTCTCGTTGTTTATGTTTTCGAGAGCCATAGGCTATAACCTCCCCTCTAATCACCACCTTAAGGGTATCCCAAATTAGTGCCAATGAAATATCAGGGGAGAGGTTATCCTGTATGATTTGAGGGATTCGGTTATCAACCATTGTTTTAAACTCTTGATCTTTACGTAGGGAAAGGGTTAGGCACCACAGGGTAGATCTGTTTATTTTACCTAAATCCAGCTTAAGCAGGAGAGGGGTATGATCTGACATAATTTGTGCACCCAGTCTCATGTCTTGAACTCTGTCAACATGTTTGGTTGACACAAAGAAATAGTTACTACGAGAGGAGGTTTGGTGTCTGGGTGAGAAATAGGTATAACCTCCCCCAGAGGGGAAAAGTGCCGAAACACATCCACCAACCCCAATGCTGGTTGTTGTGCTCGAAGCAATCTCTGGGAGGGCGTGATTCGATGTCTCTGGGGGTGAGACGTATATAAAGTAGGGGATAATGTCACATTAAAATCTCTGCCGAGGATGAGGGTACCCCTCTATATCTCTACCAGTTTATTAAAAAAGTGTTGAAGGTGAATTGGATGGGAAGCCGGTGGAAAATACACATTTGCAAGCATCACCTCTGTCCCATAGACTCGCCCTTGTGTGATTACAAAACAGCCATTAGGATCCACCCATTCTGACTCCATCACATATGGATTGGTAGACGGTATCAGACTTGCCACCCCTTTTCTCTTACCTGTCTTACTGGACGAAGACACAACCTTGTATCTTCCTCCAGCAGACAACTTTAAATGCTCTCCCAGAAACAAGTGAGTCTCCTGCAAATATATCATATCTACTCCTTGTCGGCAAAGTACTAGAGGAGCCTGGCCCTTTTAACCGGGTTATTTATGCCATTGATGTTTAAAGATAGAACTCTGACTGGGGTCCCCTCTATTATAACAGAAAAAATTACCTTATATCCACCAGATAAAATCCATTTATTCTCTTCCTGCCCTTCCTCCTCCAGCTCTCCAAACAACCCCTCTATGCTTTCCTTCTTGCCCAAGGTTCCGATAAAGGATCCAAACCCAGCTCCTCCAGTAGTCACACCAAGACCTGACACAAAAGAAAAAACCCTATTCCTTTTAATTCAGATGTCCCAGTCCCATAAGGTCCCAGATAGTACTTTTGTTTAAGAAAACCTGTCTTGTGATTTAACATTTGTACCCCTACATTTTCATAGCAAACACATTGTCCTACTATTATTAAACATAAAAGCAACAGTGCTCTAATAATCCAAACAATTTTTTTTTTTTATTTCTTTTCTTCTTTTAACCCCGCAGTTGGCTGCCAATCATCCACCCGGTGACAGACTTCCACACTCCCACCTCCACTGCTTCACCCTTCCCCTGAAACCCCTGGCTTACCCTCCGGGGGGTGGGGTAGTGGCACCAGCCCTACAGTGCCGCTAAACCAGTAACTGACTGGGGGAGCTGGCTCAGCAGCTAATTGAAACTGAAGGCTGGCTTCACAGAGGCGGACAACTTGCAATATTTTTCCTGGTATACGAGGGCGGGGACGTGCAATGATGTCAAGCGTCCACTTCCGATGTTGGTGCTGGCGGCACCTGGTCTCCATGGATGTCCCTAGTGCACAGGACGCACTCCCCACCCTCCCCCACTGGAGAGGGAGTGCAGTCACGGGACGCTCGATCCCTCTCCCCCGACTGGCCCTCCGGCAACCCAGGTCCATTCCTGAACCCGGATCGTTGGCGTCACAGGTCGGCACCTTGCCCCTATGGGCCGGCAAATCCAAACTATTTTATTTATTTTATATTTTCTTTATTGTGCATTTCCATTTGTACAGTATCATTACAGAGATATCCATTCTTTTATGCACTATCATTTTTTCCATTTTCTTATGTATTTATACAAACATTAATATGTTAACTCTATCATAACAAATAGAATCAGTACATAGCTACATAAACTTATATTTATTTTAACTTTCAGTTTATCCCCCCTTTCCCTCCGGGGGGGGGGGGTAGCTCCAGGGAGGTAAGGATATATCTGGCATTCCTTTATCGACTTTTACTTATGTGTTTTGCAATTTCTACATCTCAGCAATACAACACTGTCTTTCTTTTTTGTATTTGTTGTGTCTCACTCATTTTTCCCCCCATCTCTCCTCCATTATTCCTCTAGCTCTGCAATGACCAAATCATCAATCTCTCTACAAACTTTTCCAGCCTTTCCCCTATCAAGAGTGTGAGCTCTTCCATCCTCTGTATCTTCTCTACTATCTTCCTCCATTCCCTGGATTCTGGTGGGGCAGGGTTTAGCAATCTCTTTGTGATGGCTTTACTAATTGCCACTATGCAGATTGCCTAATATATTTTAAATTGGCCCCTCTAATTTCTCTTGGTGAGAGTCCTAATATAATGTGTTGTATGCCTAATATCGTCTGAAGGTTAAATATGTCTTGTAGTACCCTTCTTACCTCTCTCAGAAATGGCTGTAATACTGGACATGTATAAAATATGTGTTTATGTGTTCCTCTGTTCCCCACAGTTGCGCCAGCACGTTCCTCCCTCTCCCTCCCCCACTGGACTTTTACTTTGGGGGGGGTAATAAATAATCATATCCTTGTTCTCCATGCGTATTCTCTTCACCCTGGTGAGGATGTCGTGTGAAAGGTGGCTTGCCACATCCTCTCCCAGTCTTTGGGCGTGAGATGGACCCCCGATTCTTCTTTTCATTTCCTCTCCACATGTTTTGTGGCTACTGGCCTATGTGAGATTAAGTATTTACAGTATATATTTTAGATATAGCCCCCTTTGTTGTAGCGATGTCCATCATCTCCTTTATACTGCTTCCTCTCTCTTCTACCCTCTGCTCTGCCCACTTTTTTCTTTTCTGAGTCGCTATGTAGTTCTGCAGCTGGAGATATCTTAATCTATCAGTCTCCCTCCAACCGAATAATCTCCTACACTCTTCAAATGTGATCATGTTGTCACCCCTCATGACCTGCTTAACATACTGAAATCCCCTTGATGTCTGTCGTTTGTACCATGTATCAATCCTACCTGGGTAAAATTCAGGTGTGTCTATCAGCCACTAATATTGCCACCCGTCCCTTCTGATCCCGGGGTGTTTCTGAAGTTTCTCAATAGCATACAGTGACACCCTTATCGGCGTGGACAAATGCTCCTGCTCTTCTGCCAATATCTGCCCCCGGATTTCTGGGGACCATCTGTTGTTGTTCTATGTCCTTCCAGTGTGCTTTCACCTGTTTTTTCCCCCATTGTACCACCCATGTTAGTTGTGCTGCAATCCAATATGCTTCTAAGTCTGGTAGTGCCCACCACCCCCACTCCATTCCTCTTGCATTATTTCCTTTCTTGTTCTAGGTTTCTTATTTAACCATATATATTTAAATAAGATTCTATGGGTGTCCATGCACCATTTCTTGTTCAGTATTACTGGGACACATTGAAATAGGTACAAAAAACGAGGGAGTATATTCATTTTTATGGTTTGTATTCTAGCGTGTTGTTGCATAGGTAACAATGTCCATCTCCTTTATCTGTTTCAATAGGGGTAAGTAGTTGTCCTGATTTATAGAATCATTAGTATTTCTCAAATTGATTCCAAGGTATTTTAAATTCATAAGCGTCCACCTCATTGGGTACCTCTGCGCTAATGTGGGGGTAGGGGAGTAGTTAAAGGTTAAACTTTCTGTTTTATTTTGATTAAGCTTATATCCCGATAGCCCTTGGAATTCTTTGACTATAGTCATTAGTTTGGGGATAGACCTATTCGGCTTTGCTAGAAACATCAAAACGTCATCTGCATACAGGGCAATTTTATGCTCTCCTGTTCCTATCTGTATTCCCTCTATTTAGCCTTCTTTCCGGATCTTTTGAGATAATGGTTCAATATAAAGTGCAAAAAGCAATGGGGAGAGCAGGCATCCCTGCCTCGTACCCCAGCCCAGAGCTACTACTGGCGAGACATGGCCATTCGCCCTTATGTATGCTGTTGGGTGATCATAACATTTTTGCACTATTTTTGGGACTTTCTCCCCTAAACCAAAGCCCTGCAATACTTCATACAGGAAAGGCCATTGGACCTTGTCAAAGGCCTTTTCTGCATCCATACTTAAAACAGTTGCCTTTTCCCCCTACCTTTATCAAATGATCTATTATGTTGATAGCTCTTCTTACACTATCCGCCGCTTGCCTACCCAAGATGAAGCCTGTTTGATCAATATTGATTATTTTTGGTAACAACTGTTCCAATCTCTTTGCTATAATTGTAGCCATCAATTTATAATCTACATTAAGGATCGAGATGGGTCTGTAGGAGGCGCAATTAGTTGAGTCTTTACCTGGCTTTGGAATCACCGAAATGATTGCCTGCTTCCAGGATGGTGGTACTCGTCCCCTGTCTCCTACAACTTCCTGGAATACGCTCCCCAAGTGTGGTATCAGAGTTTCTTGGAATTTTTTTATAGAATTCAAGTGGAAGCCCATCATTCCCTGGACACTTCCCTGTTTTACCCTTTTTTATCACCCATTTTATTTCTTCCAGGGTGATAGGGTTTGTTAGGGTACTGTTCTGTGATTCTTCTACTTTAGGGAGATGTAGTTGTTGTATATAGTTTTTGATCCTCCCTTTTTGTATGTCTGGAGCTGGGGACTACAATTCTGCATAATATTTCCTAAATGATTCTCATATTTCAGATATGTTGGTTGTTGGGTGTCCTTGTCCTGGTGGGGTTATTTTTGTTATTTGTGCTTTTGCTCTCCTCGCTCTAAGCCTACAGGCTAGCATTTTTGTTGCCTTCAGACCTCCTTCATAATAACGTTGCTTTAGAAATTGGATGTTTCTTTCCACTTTGTAGTCCAAGATCCTATTTAGTTCTGTTTTAAGCTTTGCTAGTTCCCTCCCCTGTTGCTTTTCTATTTCATTTTGTTGTTGTGTTTCAAGGATATCTATTTGTTGTTCTAACTCCTTTTGCTTTTCTCCTCTTTGTTTCACCCTTGCTGTTGCTATAGCAATCAGTTTGCTTCTGATCATTGCTTTGGTTGTATCCCAAAGTATGCTACTGGATACCCCAGATTCCAAATGATCCTGTGTTACTTGTTCTATCAATTGTGGAATCTGTTGGATTGTCCTTCCATATGATGCCAAACATCAACCAGGCCTAGTTTGTGCATCAGACTCTATCTGTTTTGCAGTCCTGTATCCTGCCTTCGGAATTCTAGAGGTGCTTCCACATTAGGGTCTAGTACCATGTTCCAATCCCTTCCCCCTCCACATATTAAGGCGCCCTCACTTTGTTGAGATAGCTTCATCAATGTATTTCTATAAAACGAGTATGGGGAGCCGGAGGTGGGGGGGCATACAGCGAGAGCATGGTGGTCATTTGCCCATGACCAGAACATATCTTCCCTCCTTGTCTATTTCTTGGCTTATCAGTTCAAAGGGTGTGGTATTTGGAATCATTATTACTGTTCCCCTTCTTCTCCCCATTGGATACAAGGAGGCAAACAGATCAGTGTACCCAAAATTTCTTAGTTTTTCATGCTACTCTTTCTTTAAGTGTGTCTCTTGTAGGAATAGCAGTTCAGACTTGGTCTGTTTGATATATGTCACAATTTTCTTTCTCTTAATAGGATTTGTGAGACCATTTACACTGAAAGACAGTGCCTTGATTGTTTGGGATGCCATCATCTTCTGTTTATAAACATTTTTAGGTTTCCCTGCCTCTGTGGAATCTGCTTTGTCTCTTCTTCCTTAACCTCCCTGGGTATTTACTACACCTTTTTTGCTCTGTAAACCAAAACTGTTGAATTATCATACATTCTAGATGATTGCCAACTGGGTTTTCCCACCAAAACTTTATACATCATCCCTTACCTCCAAGGAAGGATGAGATTTCTATATCCCATCTGGCTCTGGTTGTCTTCATCCACAGAGTTGTAGAGGTTTTCTCTCCTCTGTTCCCAGAGGTCGCTACTCTGGTCACCTGGCTAAGGAGTCTCCCTTTCCTTTTTTGTCCTTGCCAGAGTAGACCAAGTATCCCAACTTCATGCCACAGCCCCTGCCTCCCTGTTCTTTTCATTTGCATCCCTCCTGGAACCTTCATTTTTATGTCTGATCTGTCTGAGTCTAAATATGTCCTGTCGGGCTTTCTTCCCCTCTGTTTTATCTGTTTTTGTCCACCCTCCACTTGAATGTTCGTATACAACTAAAATCCAAACTATTTTAAACATTAACCTATTACAATTTGTCTGTTTTCCTCCAGACCTTCCCACCTTAAATAATTATTTCTAACTTCCAGGGTAGGGGAGGTTAATAAGACCCTTCCTTTTTCTCCTAAGGGGAACTCACAACACTTTAGAGTCCTCCCAGGAGAGGAGGTCACTGCTGTGACCAACTTATCTGGGGCCTCCCAGAAACCAGTATGGTCCCCAACATAAATTAAAAATAGAGAAAAAACATAAATAGATAAGGGAAGGGTAGTGTCTCTCTTAAAACAGCTTCTCATAGGTAGCGGTCTTTTGACCACCTCTTGCAAAATGTCTTTACATTTGTTTTTATTGTAGGCTGAAACAGGCACCTTCTCATAGCCCTCTGAATTAACCTCAATATTTTGACTTCTTTGTCCAACTATGGTCATGCTGCTTCCCAATGATTCACAGTCTATTAAAATGAATATCCCTGCAGCACTAGGCTTTATGCGAGCACATGTTTATCGAGGACTTTTTTGCCCAGTAAACTCAAACTTCTCCACTGCAGCTGTTTTAGCTAACTCACAACCTTCTCTGTACCATTAGCTGCTTGGCTTACATGTCATGTGATGCTAAAGCATTACATTGTGCATGTGTTCTGTAAATATGTAAATTCCAATGTATTAAACTGTATATATACTTCAACCTTATTTAACATTTCTCAATGTAATATTAGGTTACTTATTTATCTATGTTGACGTCTCTGTATGTCCCTTGAATTCACTGTCATTTCTTTGTACATAATAATTCCCTGTACTTGTCAAGTTGTTTTGTACTGTAATTGTCTCCCAGGTTGTCACTGAAAAGGGGACTGCATGGTCTCAGTGGGCCTACCCAATTACCAAAATTCAAATAAATAAACAAATAAAATCAAATTATAAGTGACTATACAGACTGCAATTTAAGACAGGCAGTTCCCCGTCTACTTGGTAAGCTCATAACTGTACTGAGTGTACCTATATGCCTTATGTCATGTATGGTGGCTTGTGATGTCACACATTCTCACAATGAAGCCAAGACATTAAAAAAAAGTTTTTCAAAATGCACACAAGATAAAATTCTGAGCTTCATTAGGATTCTTATCCTAGAGTTGTTGTTTTTTTTAAAAAAAAAAGACCCCCCCAAAACCCACAAACATTACCCTTTGGGACCACACATTATATAACTGGTACAAGGGAAAATGTTATTTAAAAATAAGTTTGTGTAACAACTGTAGCATTACAAAACTGAATTTAAGTAAAAGCAGGAAAATATCTGTAGTGTTTTATAGGTAAGTGAGAGTAAAGCAGCTGTACAAACACTTTTGGGTGAACTCAGATATGTAGACAAGTGACTGCTACATAAAACAATTTTGTGTAGCAGTTGATGAAAACTGTAGTTTTTTGCTACACTATACCATGTAAAATATACCATGACAGGTACATAACAAGAGTGTCCCTGGTGGTTAATCAGTTTTCCGCCACTTCTAAACCCTCTGTGTAAATGTCACAATTACTACAGATTTAAGTTGAACCAATTCTCCTCTGATAATTTTAGGTAGATGAGATGACAGCTGCCAATCACCCTATCATACTGTGCTCAAGTGGCTGCTGTAATTAACGCCATAATCACTCAAACTCAATTACATCCACTCTTTTGATCATGACTGAAGTCTGCCAGCCAAGAAAATTAGACTGCTACTAAAATGTTTAAAGTAGTTCAGTAGCTCCAACAACAACCTCCATTAATGTAAATCAAAATGACTGTGACTCAACTCAGTTTGAACTAATCATATCTCAACGGTTTGCCTGGAAGGGAATGTTGGTTTTTGACTGGTCTCTGTGTGGAAGGTAATCTTGGACAAGGAAACTTGCAACAAAAACTATCTTCAACTTGTATGAACTCTGAAGGCCAGCAGCAGCTCAGCTAATATGTTTGGCACAGGCTTGCTATCAATCCAACTCTGGACAGGACAAGGCATTTTCCAGCATGATATTTGGAATGAGCTGAGCTGGTCCTACCTCTCAACCCTTCACAACAAAAAAGCAGGGCACTAACAGATCTGGGGAAAGAGACAAAATATGGGGACACATCATCATATCACAACGCTAGAAGATAAGAATGCAGTAGAAATGGCAATTACGTACTTACTATAATTCTTGATTCTTCTTGGATGCAGTCTCCACCACTCATTCACACCAATGGGATAGTGCCGGAGATGCTTGGACCCAGCGGAATCCAAACATTTTCAGAAGGGCTGGCGCCGGGGTAGGACCATGCATGCGCGGCACCGCGAGACTAGCTCGCACCTGTGTAAGCTATCTCGCCGTCAACCCTCCATCTGCCTCAGTACCTTTTTGACCGAGGAGATGCAGCGTAACTAATGAAATAACTTATCCTAACCTTCTGGACCTGTGAAGGCCCAGATGACCCTTGCAAGAAGGGTCAATGAACAATGTCTTCATAGCAGGAACCACAAGGCTGTGACAACCAACGAAACAAAATGAGTGAGCCCAGGGGATGGTGGGTGGGCATGTAAATGAGTGGTGAAGACTGCATCTAAGAAGATCAAGAATTACGGTAAGTATGTAATTTCCATATCTTTCTGGACTCAAGTCTCCACCACTCATTCACACTAACGGGAGAGTACCAAGCTAAAACCAACCCACCCTGAGTAGGGCGGTACGAGATAGGGCTCACTCAGAAAGGACGTCCAAGGACTGTCTAGCTAAGAAAAGGAGCTGTCTGGAAAGAACATTCAGAACATAGTGCTTACAAAGGTATGCACTTGAGCTCCAACTTACCACTTTGCAGAAGACTGCAATAGACACAAAATGAAACTCCACCAGGAAGCCGCAACCACTCTGAAGAGTGGTGAGAACCCCACCTCTTAATTTGGTCTAAGAAACATAATAGTGTCGAAGACATGCTACCAATCTAGCCTAAAACATCTCAGGGCAAGAAGGTGATCCAACTGAGGCAAGCTGAAGCTACAAAAAAATGTAGGAATGTAGCTCTTCGTTCTGAAGAAAATCACAGAACAGTTGTAACAATCAAAGAGTGAAGGGAGCTCTCTCTTCCTTCTGGAGGAAAAGCAAAAAACTTTTACTAACTCTAAGAACTGGAGGCAAATTCTACTGGTTCAAGGTAGACCGAGAAAGCACAGATGACTACCCCCACTACCAAGTATGTCTGACCTGTGAACAACAGATCCAAGAGGCCTTTGAACCCCTTACTTGGTGAGCAATTGGAGATCAAGGTGAGGTTTGCCCATCAATGGAGAATGGTTTCCACTTAGTCACTTCAGCCTTCCTGATGGAAGGCCAAAGCATGACTTAGAAGCCTCTTATGGTGGTCTGGGAGAACCAGAGCCTACCCACTTCTTATTTCAAAGAGGAATCATTCTGCCCCAGGTTTTTTTTTTTTTTTTTATGCGCCTCCCCTACACCCTGACCGGCCACTCCCTCGGAGCGCCACCACCTTCCTGCCTCCCTCCAACCTCCTGCCACCTACTCCCAGCCCAAATGCAGCCTACCTTGGGTAGCCTGGTGTATCCCTATGCCGGAGGGTCCCTCTCTTCCGGGGGATGGCCTTTTTTTTTTTTTTCACGGATGACTTTGCATCCCAGGTGCTGTAGGGCTGATCCGGGGCTTTCGGTGGCAGTGCCAAGGCGCCTGCTAATCTGCTGGAAGGGCGTAATTTCTATTTTCTGGCGCCTGCCACCGTAGTTCTCGGCCTCGCATAAGCACGCAGGGTATTCCTGGGGTGGGAGTGTGCCATGGGCGTGTCGAGGCAGCACGTCCCCAAGCTCGCCACCAATCCGCCCACAGGTCCCCTGCCAAACCCCCCCGGAGGGAAGCATCCAATGGATGCTTATAGAACCCCTCCCTTGCCGGTCTCCGCTCCTGGTACCCGGCTCGGGCGTGAACCCGGGTTGCCACGCTCGGCGCCACGGAGCCGGCCTGCCCCAGTTTGACTACAACTCTAATAGCAGTCTCTGAACTAAGGGAAGAGAGGGAAAGTGTACAGGAGGAACATACGTGTCCACTGTGGAGAAGCATTCCGACATGAAAAAACAGGGTCTGGATTTCTGACACAAAATAGGGGCAGATCTGCATTGAGAGAGGATGCAGAAAGGACCAAATTTAGGCTGACTCATTTGTCGAAAGTGACTGCATAATGACTGAAGTGAGTCAAGGTGGTAAGGCACCACTCTCTCCAGCCATCTTGAAAGGGAGTACAAAAAAGGCTCCAGTTTGCTTGCGGATGAAAAACAAACATCACAGTTTCATCACCTGCTCGAAGTGTGTAACTTCGTGTCAGAGGGTCTCCTTCACCCTGGAGGTATCTAGGGGAGCTCCTAAGGGAAGGAGCTGCTGGGAAGGTGAAACTAACACCTTCCCCTAAATAGAAAAAATCTTCCTGGGAAAGAGAGAGGAGAGCTGAGCAACTGCTTCCAAAGAGTCTAGTCCGGAGGGACTGGCACGGAACCAATGTGCAGGAAGCGAAGGTATGAATACCAAGAACCCATCTCTGAACAAGGACCTACTTGACTTTTACGGCCGAGAAAGGAAGCATGCCATCTGTTAACTTGAAGCAAGCAAGGAAGCAGGAACCTGTATTCTGACTCGCCGTGGAGTCACTTCTGTTGCTCTGAGGCTCTGATCAAGACAAAAGAGTCCGATAGAAAAAAAAAAAAAAACAGACTGGGCTGCCGCCTAGGTCTAGGGAACATCTCCGAATTAAGAGAAAATCTCCCTCAGAGAATGTGATGACCCATACCTCCACTGTATTGGACTTCCCCTAGAAATAGAAGTCATCAGGTGCTCTCCACCATAGTCTAGGAACGCCTGCCTCAGGTAGCTGAGGCGGAACCTGGGCTGGATCCAGAAGGATGGTATTGGGTAGTTTATATATATATTATATATATATTTTTTTTTTAAACAATTAGTTAGAGCCTGACAAGGCTTTCAGGCTTTTTCCTTGAAAGTCCAAGAGGCGCTCCAGTATTCTATTGTTAGTTGGTGGGTGCAGTTATAGGGGGTTTTGTGCCTGTATAATTGACTAACTATAATCTGCAGAGCAAGTTGGCTCAGTAATAAATATTCTAAATGTGCAACAATTAATTGCTGCTGTGTATATTTTCATCTCTGGAGTGCAGTTAATTTTTCTTTTACCTTGAAAGGACTGCCTGATACAAGAATGATGAAGATGTTGACCATCTGAGGAGCAGGGGGAGCCTGAGCATCTACAACCGAAACCGGGACCGGACCAATAATCACAGCTGAGGAGACGTTAATCACTCGTTGCCGAAGAAGCCACCGTATGGGCAGTATCACAGGGGAGCTATATACCCCTATCAGAGGAATGGAAGAGTCCGGAAGGCTCTCGACCATTGAATTAGTGTGTTCCACAGGGTGTAATTGTACTGACGACTGAAAAGAGTCCAGACGCAGAAGTGTTTGGTCCATGGAAGAAGTCCGAAATCTTATCAGTCAGTATCAGTGGCTTAGTAGGTAGCACACTCGCCTCTGAGGCCGGGAGATCAGAGGGCTGTGGGTTCAGTTCCCACATTTGGCACTTGGGTTAATATCCCAGTACTGACACTGTCATGCAGCATGAGAGGGGTGCTGCACTTCTGAGGTGCCGTCTTTCAAATGAGACGTTAAACCAAGGTCCCATCTGCCTGGATTGGTGGTAGTTCAGGTGGATGTTAAAGATCCCATGGCACTTATCAAAAAGAGTAGGGGAACATTTTATTTAGAGAAACTTACAAGTATATACAATTTTTAACAATACATAAATCAAAACTTCATTAACAAAAGTATGTACAGAAAACAAACAAAAAAGAAAACATAATTATAAGAAATCATCCGATTTTGTCTTTCATAAAAGGGACAGACATCCATCGAAGAGCCCATACATTCTGAGACATGTGTTGTCGTTCAAACACACATTGGTTATACAATTCTTTTTCAGTTATAATGACAACAGATTTAGGATTGGTACACCTGCTGTAACACATATTTACATCTTATCTGCCATAAAATAAATTTAATAAAGGAAAATATCAAATATATTAACCTTCTATCTATCCCTAAATTTTGCAGACAAAACCCTCCAACCACTTCTGCATATGTCACAGTCTGCCAATACTTATTCTCCCATACACTAGCAAGTGTTGTCCATACTTCTTGTACATAAGGACACTGAATAAGAAAATGATTCATAGTCTCTTCCTGAGCTACACAGCTCAATCTAGGGCACATGCGTTCTCCTACACTTTTGTGTTTTGCATTGCCTTTTATAAATAATTTCCCACGTGCACTTAACCACATAATGTCCCAAATCCTTGGGGGGATCAATTTATCATTCAAGGATTCTAGTATATAAGAATAATATATGGGGTCAGCATTTTTAGAAGCCACTTCTTAAATACCATGCTGAGTATTAATAGCATTATAAAGTCATTTACTTGTAGAAAGCTGCACTATTCGCAATGTTAACCCCCATTTTTTCAATTTAGCAAGGGCAGGTCGAAAAAAAACAACACATGTTGTTTTAACCTGAGCCGAAATAGATCCCTGTGCTTCCCATGTCCGATATAATGGACGAAGCCAATGACTGGCATATAAAATCCAAAAAGCTTGACTAGGTCTAACCAGAGCTGGTAAATTTATATGAAAAAAAAATACTATAAACAAACATTACTGGATTAAGTAGGTTTAACCCCCCCCCCCCTTTCCTACTGGTAAATATAAAACTTCCCTCTTAACAGGATTCAAACGGGGCCCCCAGATTAACTGGAAAACTAAACTCAAAAGTGTTACCTCAAATATTTGTGGTAATGGGTATATAGCACTTAAAAATAAAAATATTGGGAGGAGAAAGGTTTTGCTACTGCAACCTTCTTTTTTTTTAATTGTTGCCAAGCCTTCCAAGTTGCCACTTTTGTCTGGGCCAAATCTAATTTATCTTTTCAGTTAAGACAGGCATTATCCTCCCTTCCAAACCAGACCCCCCAAAATTTGAAAGGCCCCACTGCCATCTTTATCCCTTGCCATGACTCCGACTGTGATACTGTACCACTAAGGGCATAGATAATACTTTCTCCCCTATTAATCCTTGCCCCTGTCGATTTAGAATACTGCTCAATCACCTCCAATACTTTTACCCCTGATTCTTGATCTGAAATAAGAACACAAATGTCATATGCAATGACCTTAACTCCCATACCACCCTCTACAGGTGAAATACCTTTGATAGAAGAGTTTTGTTGGAGGAGACTTAATAGAGGATCTAAACAAAAAATGTATAATAAAGGGCTGAGCGGGCAGCCCTGTCGAACCCCACGTGCAATATCAATTTATGAACCTAGTGTCCCATTACCTAAAGGAATTGCCCATGCAGAGCTGTACAATAACTTAATCTATGATACAAACTTCTGGGGAATCCCATAACGTAACAAGGTGCTGGAAATAACCTGGTGAGGTACCCTATCGAAGGCTTTTTCCTGATCCAGAGACAGTAGATAACCACTTAAAATGTCTTCTTTTCCCTGTTCAACTAATTCACGAATCAAAAGAAGATTATGCTGTATTAAACGGTTTGGAACTGCACAAGTCTGAGCCAATGAAATAAGCTCTGAAGCTGTATTCACTAATCTGTTATGAAGGATTTTCTTTAGAATCTTATAATCAGTGTTCAATAAACTAAGAGACCACCAGTTATTCAAATCAGTTCAGTCCCCATGTTTAAACATTAAAATTTAAACAGAAATGCAAAATGAAAATCTACTCTTAAATTCCCTAAAACCCAGTTATAAACAACTACTAAAATGTCTGTTAGTAATTCAAAAAATATTTTATAAAATTCAGACAGTAACCCATCTATACCTGGAGCAATATGATTTTTTAATTTACTGATTACACTCTTAATTTCTTTAACCACTAAGAGGCTTAATTAAATCCTTAAACACAATCTTCCATTAATGTAGGTATTTGAATAGTAGAAAGAAGGTCCTTTATTTCCAAATCAGAAATAAGTAGGGCTTTATACATTTCAGTCAAATAAGTTGTGACCATGTGTAAATCCCAGGACCGTCAGTAACCAAATTACCTTCCACATTTCTCACAGCTTCCATAAATTTATCTGATGCACGCTGAGTACAACTTTTAAATGCATCACCAAAACTGGTTTTTCCAGGGGAACAAATTCTATGCTCGTTTAACATAGCTTTTGCCCTGGAATATTATATTTTTACCATCTCATTTTTTAAATTTATAACTTGATCTGTTAGTGAAATGTGTTGAGTATTCATAATAGTATATAATTTTAACAACTGCTGACGTAGTTTGAGATATGAGTGGTTCTGAGAATTATGAAAACGAGTTGAGCAAGTTTTAAACAAGGTTCGCAATTTTGTCTTTGGTCTTCCCACCAAAAACTAAGATTTTTATATAGTACAGCCACTGACATCCTAGCTTTTAAAAGATCAGTAACTGCCATAACCACCTTTTTTCTTCTTTTAAAAGAGCCGTATTTAGTTTCCAATAATGACGACCTACCCTCGGCCCTAACATCCCTCTCACAACCACCTTAAGTATCATATGGTCTGATGTTTCTAATGGAATTGTGTCTGCTGTAAGTATGTAATTTTTCCTGAGTAAACAAAAAGTAAATCCTGGTAGACAAAACTCCTCTACGATATGTGGATCCACCCTGAGGATGTAACAGTCGAAAAGAGTCCTGCAGGTGACACTGCCCTATTATACCCCTTAAACAATCTGAATCACAAAATAGTTTATTAGTAGTACCACCCCTATCTTGTCTATCCACCACACAATTGAAATCTCCCGCCCATAACATATGTCTAGTCGTAAACAGGTAAGGCTTAATTTTGTTAAAAAGGTCAATTCTATCTTTTTTTTTCTAAGGGGAGCATAAATATTTACCAATCTCCACTCTTCCCCTTTATAAAAAAAAATCCAAAAGCAGTGCCCTCCCTAGAAAAATATCCACCATTTTAGAAATGTTAAACCCATCACCCCTGAATAGAACACCTACCCCATCACAGACTTCAGTCCCAAAAGAAAAAAGAGAAGGACCCCAACACCAAAGTTTCTGGGCTGCTTTGACCAGAAAGTCATTATTTAGCCTAGTATCCTGTAAACAATAAATATCACATTTTAAGTCTTGTAAAGTGGCCATAGTAATTAATCTACGTTTTGCATTTTTGATACTATTCACATTCACTGTAGCAATGCAAAGCAGTGAATGAGACTGGCTAGGAAGAGAAGCTGAAGGATAACTCAGGGTGTTTTTTTTTTTAACCTAGAACTCCTTCTCACTCTAACGCCAACTTTCTTCCTTCTATCTGTTTCTATATCCTGTACTAACAATTCACCTTCAGATTCAGATGTATGAGGGGCCAAGGAAGAGGCTTCAGAGTCACCCACTTGCTCTAAATCTGGCTTATTTCTAGACAGAACTTCAAAATGATTCTGTAACAGTACATCCTCATTTCCCAGGACATTAGCTTTAGCAACCTTAGATCGAGACCTAGACTGCCTAATGCCTCGTTTCTTTGCCACACTTTTCACCGGGGAGGGGCATTTAGTAGCTCTCAAATCCCTCTTTCTCTGTTACAGAATCTACTGGCTGAGAAACAGAAATCAGAGGGTCAACCACATCTTCAGAAACAATATCACTAACTACAACATTCACTTCAATATTTTCCGGGGGAGGAGGAGACTGGGGGAGTGGGCCTAGTAGGGTCTTGTCGAGGCTGCTGTTTAGAGGCCCCTTGTTGTGCCATACTTTTTTTCTTGAGCCTCTCGTATAATAGAATCCTGACTAACTCTGTCTGTGCGATTGTGTGTGGCCCAAGGACAAGTCCTATAAGTGTGACCAGTGTCTGCACTCAAATTACACCTCATCTCTTCTTTACATTCAGAGCTATGATGACCAAAAGATAGGCAAAGATTACACTTTAACCTATCGCAAGCTGACCCTAAATGAGTGGAAGCCCCACACTTAAAACAAGTCCGCAGTTGCCCAGGATAAAAACAGTGACCCCTTTCATTTCCTAGAAACACACTATTTGGTAAGTGTACTGGGCCCAAGCTGTTATTCCTCAACTGTACCTTGTAGTTCCAACTTCCATTCCACAAATGTTCAGCATCAAATATAGGCTGGGGAGAATCAATCACATCTCATTTCTTCTCTAACCAATACGTAATGTCATGTACTGAAACGGATTAATTCCTAAAGAGAATCGTGACATTTTTTAGAGTTGGTTTAGTTAAGGGAAGGACATGAAAAAGAACCCATACCTCAGTATACTTTAAAGCATCGTATTTGGACCAAAAGAAAAAATTACCCACCTTAGTAATTATGTTTCTTCTAATGGAGTCTTGCTGTATTCTGACTATTGCAGTTAGCCCTAGCCTTTAAACTGCCCCAGAGAACAAAGGGTTAACTTTCTATGCAGAGCATAGAATGCTGAGCTCGAGCTCGGTTGAGGTCTCTGTCTGGAGCCCTTTGAAATCCAACCATCAGATTCTTACGAGCAAAAACTCACTAACTATTCTATGTGGAAATTGTAACATTTTTACTAGCCAACTGGCAACAAAAGGTTTTCGATCCCCAAAGGAAGACTCAAGTCAGGACACCCAAAACCAAAAATCAATCCAAATAAGAATAAAGATAAAACAAACACCCAAACAAAAAGAAGAGGGTGTAAAAGGAGCACCCCTGAGATGCAACACTGCACCTGCCCATCCACTTCCCAAAAACACGTTCTGAGAGGGGAGGCAGGGAGGGAGGTCAGAATACAGCAAGATTCCATTAGAAGAAGCATAATTACTAAAGTGAGTAATTTTTTCTTCAAACAACATGAAGTCTTGCTGTATTCTGACTATTGCAGACTACCAAGCAGTACCTCCATAGAGGAGGGACAGAACCTACTTTGGGAGCAGGCTCTGAAGTACTGCTGTGCCGAACCAAGCATCACTCTTAGCCTGGATATCCAGAGAGTAATGCTTGGTAAAGGTATGGATTGTTTTCCAGGTGGCTGCTTGACAAATTTCTAAGAGAGGAATATCCCTGGCAGCAGCCAGGGAAACAGCTGTACCTCTGGTGGAGTGAGCCCTCAGGCTTGAGGGTGGAATTTTTCCTAGTTTCTCATAGCATAATTGTATACAAGATACAATCCACCTGGCAATAGTTCTCTTGGTGGCAGGTTTGCCCTTCCCCACTTCTCCATAAGTGAGGAACAGCTGGAGGGAATCAAACCTGTGACCCTTGGTACGCTCTATATAGTAGCTAAGGACCCTTTTAACATCTAAACTGTGTAGCCTCCTCTTTCCTGAAGAAGAATGATCAGTGAAGAAACAAGAAGAGACGCAGACTGGTTCAGGTGAAAATATGAAACCACTTTGGGCAAGAACCTTCTATTGGTTCTAAGGACCACTTTATCCCTATGAAAGGATGTAAAATCAGGTTCCACTGACAGGGCTTGCAGTTCACTGATACGTCTGGCAGAGGTAATGGCTACTAAAAACACAGTTTTCCAAGTCAAGTACTTAAGCTCTACTAAGGACATAGGCTCAAAGGGAGGTTGCATCGATTGAGCATTACAAATATTTAAATCCCAGGCAGGGGCAGGGTCTCTGAATGGAGGACTGGTATGAAGCAATCCTTTAAAAAATTTACAGAACACAGGATGAGATGATAGTGAGGAAGACTTCCCCACTGACAGAAAAGCAGAGACAGCTGATGAGTGTACTTTGAGATTAGCTGGTCTGAGGCCTAGGCCATTAAGATGGACCATATAATTCAGAACTCTAGGCAATTCAGCAGTGTCTGGGGAAATATGCTGCTTAGAACACCAAATGCTGAATCTCTTCCATTTGGAGTTATAGGTCTTTCTAGTGGCGGGCTTTTGAGAGGCTTTGAGGATGTCCAGAACCCCTTAAGACAGATGCAAATCTGCATACTCTAACTCTTCAAGAGCCATGCCTTGAGATTGAGAGACTGAAGATTTACCAAATCCTCCCCCGAGAGGAGGTTACCAGGTTGTAATTCCTGGGAAGAGACAGGGGAAGATGGACTGCTAGGGACAGTAACAGGGTTACCAAGGCTGTCTGGCCCAATCAGAATCACTTTGCAAGGTTGTGACTTTATCTTGACTAAAACTTTGAACAGTAGAGGAAAGGGAGGGAAAGCATACAGAAACTTTCCCTCCCAGTTCAGAATCAGCGCATCCAGAGGGACTGTGTCCAAGACTGGGGGTCTGCAACAAAAGAGAGGAAGCTGGTGATTGTCTGGGGCTGCAAAGAGATCTATCTCTGGAGTGCACCACTTTGAAAAAATCACCTTCAAGACCAGAGGGTCCAGGGACCATTCGTGATGGCCCTGTGAATTCCTGCTCAGTGCATCTGCTAGCACATTGTCCTTCCCTGGAAGTTGGACTGCTATCAGAGAGGTCTGCAGGGAATAAACCAGGGACCACAACTTCATGGCTTCTGTGCACAAGGCCATAGACCGCGTGCCTCCCTGCTTGTTGATGTACCACATGGTGGTGGTGGTGTCTGTTCTGACTTGAACCACCTTGTTCTGCACTGACTGACAGAAAGCTTGCAGGGCCAGAAAAACTGCCCTGAGTTCCAGGAGACTGATATGGAGAAGAGATTCCTGAGGGGACCACAGTCCCTGGGCAGTGAGGGTCCCCAGATGGGCTCCCCAGCCCAGGAGGGAAGCATCCACGGTAAGGACCACTGAATGGGACTGAGTGGCAAATGGGACCCCTTGCCTTAAATTGTCCTGATCCTGCCACCACTGAAGGGCTTGGATCAGGGTCCGGCTCACTGGGATCAGTTTGGTAAGGGAATCCTTCTTTTGGGACCAAAAGGCCCTCAGATGGAACTTAATGTCCCTCATCTGGAATCTTGACCCTTGGACCACTGCTGTAGAGGCTGCCATGTGGCCCAAGAGCTGGAGGAAATGCCTTGCTGGTCAAGACACCTGAAGGCTGAAGGAAGAAGCCAGTTCTATAAGAACTCTTGCCCTTTCCAGGGGAAGAAAGGCTCTTGCTTTGACAGTATCCAGCTCTGCTAATATAAAGGTAAGGAGCTGCACTGGCTCGAGAAGTGACTTGGGAAGGTTGAGAAGAAATCCTAGAGAAGAAAGCACTTATGGGGTCACTTGCAGGTCTGACTTGACTTGGTCTGGGGGCTGGCCCATTATGAGCCAGTCGTCCAGATATGGAAAAATGGAAATCTTTTGCCTCCTTAGAAAGGCAACTACTACTGCCAGGCACTTTGTGAAGACCCTTGGGGCTGAAGTTAGGCCAAAGGGCATTGCTCTGAACTGATAGTGGCCTGAGGGCAACTCGAACCTGAGGTACTTTCTGTGGGAGCACCTGATGGGAATGTGAAAATAGGCATCTTTGAGGTCCAGGGAGGCTAGCGAGTCCCCTGGCCTTAGAGAGGGAAGGATTATTCCCAGAGTTACCATCTTGAACTTTGGTTTAAAAAGATGTTTGTTTAGGTATCTGAGGTCTAGGATGGGTTGCCACTCCCCTGTCTTTTTTGGGGTAAGGAAGTACCTGGAGTACAGACCTTTGCCCCAGTGTAGGGTAGGTACTCTCTCTATGGCTCTTAAAGCCAGCAGAGATGAAACCTCTGCCTCCAGGGCAAGGCTTTCCGAAAGACCTGCAGGTGGAAAAGATCTGGCTCTCATCTTCGGAAATTTTTTGAAGCTGAGAACCAGTCCCTGGCTTACTACTTCCAGGACCCACTTGTCTGATGTAATAGACATCCAGTCCTGGACAAAGTAAGTCAGCCTGCCCCCTACTGTAATAGGAGAGTCGACCCGGGCAGGCACATCAGGGTGTCTGCTTGGCAGGGGCCTTAGGCTGAGGAGTGGATGCAGCCCTGCTCATCCCCCTTCTGCCTCTCCCTCTGAAGAACCCCCTCTGTGAAAAGAAAGAAGAGGCCTGTGGCTGGTAGAAAGGCCTATGAAAAGGACTGCCCCTGTCTCTAGACTGCTGCCCTTGAGGAGTTGCCTGCTTCTCTTTGGCCTGAGCACTCCTGTAAGTAGTCCTGTACTCATTGATTTTCTTCATGTAATTCTCTGTCTTCTCCCCAAACAGAGAATTGCCCACTACAGGAAAATCCATGGCCTTAGCCTGGGTATCCTGCGAAAGGCTAGTACACCTGAGCCAAGCCATTCTATAAAGAGCCACAGATGTAGCCATGACTCTTGATGACACATCATTGGAGTCCACAGCAGCATGAAACTGTACCTTAGATGCCTCAATCCCATCTGCAGCCACCTCCTCCAGCTCCTTGGCCAGCTGGGGGGAGGCCTGTTTAGCCAGTGCCAGTACAGTGTCCCACCTGGACTTCTGGTACCTGGCTGCATAGGCCATATAATTAGCCTGCCTGAGTCCCAAAGAGGATGCCATGTATTGTTTCTTTGCCAAGGCATCCATCCTCCTGGAGTCTTTATCTGGGGGGTGTGAAGCCAAGGGAACATTAGCCCCGTCACAGGCTGCAGCCTGCAAGACCCAACATGGCTGCATTGCTGGTAGAAAAACTCTGTGTCTCAGCCTGATAAAGTGTACCTCTTATCCATTCTTCTATCAACAGGAGGTACAGAATTAGGAGACTTTGTGTCTGTTTCCCAAATGATTTGTGCAAGGGAATAGACAGTCTCCTGGACTCTGGGATGTCCATCATCTCTATAAAATCAGGCTCCTCTTGATCCTCTGTAGCTTCCTCCATAGGGAGCTGAAGAGTTTCAGCCACTTTCCTGTAAAACATGTAGTGGGAAGGGGACTCAGAGAGCCTAGGAGGGGAAACATGAGAAGGTCTGTCTGGGGAGATGTCCAGTTCAATGGGCACATCCAGACTTTCTGCTCCATCATAATCATCATCCTGTTCATAATCCCCCTCTTCCTCAAATTCTGGTTCATAAAAATCTTCAGGGGCATATTCCTGAACCAGTAGAACCGACCGAACCGAGCCCCTAGCCAACAGAGCCGGATCGCACGGAACAGGGCGAAGCAATTCAACAATCCGAATTGCTCGGGCAATCTCATCAGTGGTCGGAACATGAACCTCTGGATCCAAACCGGTTGATTTGTCTTTCCTTTTCCTTTTTGTAGGAACTGATCCCTCAGGATTGGCTCTCCTCTTGCCCAAAGAAGTATCGCCCTGGTCAGAGGGCACTCCTTCTGGTTCGGTCGGAACCGAACCGGGCTGGCCATCCGGGTCAGCTGACTTCTCGGCCTCCTTTTCCCTAAGTCTACCTAATCTCTTTTCCAGGGTAGACTTAGGAAAATGTTTACACATTTGGCAGTCTGTATCGAGGTGTTCAAACTCTAGACAATAAACACAGGTGGTGTGGGGATTGGCCTTAGCAAAGACTTCCCCACACTCACTGCAGTGTTGAAAATTAGTGGGCCTGGTTTTTTTCTTTGGTTTCTCAGACATGGCCAACCTAACCAAACTTGCCCTTTTTTCAGCAACCACCAGGCAAGACTCCCTTATCGGTTCCTAACCGTGTCACGGGTATTGGAAAAAAAACAATTAAAACACTTTTTTTTTTTTTTTTTTTTCAAGAAACAATAAGTACCGGTAACCACACACTAAAGCAAAGTAAGAAATTCACATATAAAGAATCTGTTCAGCTGAACCGATCGAAAAAGCTTACAATTTCCACAAAGTAAATCAGAAAACTATCTAGTACTCACGGTACTGCAGACAGAGCCTGAACTGACAAGCGGAATAATTGCGGCTTAAAACCGACACTTTAAACAACTTCTGAACTGAGCTGAAGGAGAAATCTCCGGAGCGTCTGTTCAGTGAGGCGGAGTAAAGAATCTGACGGTTGGGTTTCAAAGGGCTGCAGACAGAGACCTCAACCGAGCTCGAGCTCAACGGTCTATGCACTGCATAGAAAATTAACCCTATACTCTCCGGGGCAGTTTAAAGGCTGGAGCTAATTGCAGATTGTCAGAATACAGCAAGACTTCATGTTGTTTGAAGGAAACTTTATTTTATTTTGCCTTTGTAAATAGTTATTCTGCACAAGTTTATTTTATGATACTGCTAGTGTAAATAAATAATTTTTGGTGAATTTTACATCTGCTCCTGGTTTTCCTATGCTTCCTGACCTGTGCGTCAACGACAAGTAACAAAGGAGGACAAGATCTTTTCTACAGATAAGTGAAAAGAGGAAGACAAGGGGAGGGATAGTGAGATTAAGAAGGGCACAGGGGACTGTGCACAGGAGGATCAGGAAATGAAAAAAAAAGATATCCTGAAAAGTTACTTCTCTTCAGTCTTCACAGTGGAAGGGAAGGGGAATGGACACATAAAAGCAGCAGGAACATTGGGGGAAGAAGGCAGAGACAAGTCCATTCACTGAGGAGAGTGCTGAAAGGACTTGCAAATCTTAATGTGGACAAGGCTATGAGGCTGGATGGGGTACAAGTAAGGGTGCTGAAGGAGTTCAGGGAGGTACTGGCTGCACCTCTGACAACCCCATTCAACAACTCACTGGAAATAAGAGTGGTCCCAAAAGACTGGAAGAGCACAGACGTAGTCCCACTTCATTGAACCGGCAGCAGGGAGGAAGCTGGCAACTGTAGATCAGTCAGTCTGACATCAGTGGTGGTGAAGTTAATGGAGACACTTTTAAAAGAAAAGCCTGTGTAGTATTTTGAATCCAGTGGATGAGCGAGACCCAAGGCAAAATGGAATCATGGTGGGGGGTGGTCAATGTCAGACGAACCTGATTGATTTCTTCAACTGGGTGAACAGGAAACAGATCAGAATGGGGCAGTGGATGTGGTTACTTAGACTTTAGCAAGGCCTTTTACACCGTGCCACGTAGGAGGCTGGGCAGCTTGGTGGCAAGTCCTAAGGTGGTAAACTGGATACGAAATTGGTTGATGGATAGGCAACAAAGGGTGGTGGTAAACAGCACTCACATGGGAGAGGGGATATTGACTAGTGGGGTACCTCAGGACTCAGTACTGCGACAAATCTTCTTTAATGTCTTTATAAGTGACACTGCAGAAAAGCTAAAAGGGAAGGTATGCCTCTTTGCAGATGACACTAAAAACTGCAATAGGGTAGACACTCCAGATTGGGTGGAGAGAATGTGCAAAGACATGAAAAAATTTGAGGAGCCGTTCAGGGTACGTCAGCTGGGTTTCAATGCCAAAAAAATGCAAAATCTTGCACCTAGGGTACAGAAAACACAGATGCGGAGTACAAAATGGGGAAAGAGGTACTAACTGTCACAAAACAGGAAAGGGACCTTGGAATAATCATGTCAGGCGACCTCAAGGCGGTGAAGTAGTGTGACAAGGAAGCAGGTAGTGCCAGTGGAACACTGGAGTGCATAGCATAGGGAGGGTTATCACCAGCAGAAAGAGGGAGGTGGTGTTACCACTGTATAGATCGCTGATTAGACCCCACCGTGAGCACTGTGTCCAGTTCTGGAGACCACATCTCAGAAACAACATAAACAGGGTAGTGGCTATCCAGAGATGGGCAACTAAAATGGTACAGGGGCTGCATTAGAAGCCCCATGAGGAATCTCAATATGTACATCCTGGAAGAGAGGAGGGAGGGGAAACATGACAGAGACTTATAAATACCTCGGAGGGGAAATAAGATGCAGGATGGGGGTATTTTTCAGAGGAGATGGTGCATGAGAACAAGGGGGCACGAAATTAAGTAGGAAGGGAGGAAAATTTAGGAGGGATGTGAGGAAGTACTCCTTTACTGAAAGAGTGGTAGATGCCTGGAACAGTCTTCCAGCGGAGGTAGTGGGGCAAAAACAGAGGTGGGCTTTAAGCATGCATGGGATAGGCACAAGAGAATCTTGGTAGGGAAGCGGGGGTAGCTGGAGATCAGGTAGGGTCTACGGTGACAGTATAGGCAGAAAATAACTGGGCAGACTAGGTGGGCCAAGCGGTCCTTATCTGCTGACAAATTCTATGTTTCTATGTGGGACAATGGTCTTCAACAGTGGTAAAATAAGAGATAGCCCAGATGAGGGGAAGAGAGAGGCATGTTCTGCTTTTTTAAGTTAAAATGAGGAGAACAGTTCAAATTTCCAGAGTACCTTCCTTCTTTATTATCTCCAACCCTGGCAGTACAGAATGAAGGCTCCTGCTCGTCCACTATACTATAACTGCTCGGTTATTAACCCTGATCTTATCACAGAACCACCATCTTCAAAAAGGGAAAGAGGCTCATCTGCAGCAACGGTTGGGTGTGGTACTGGAAGGTTAAAACATCACACTTGACAATGAAGTCCACTTTGTTTGAAAAGTAAAGGAACACTGAACTGTGACAGCTAGTTTTGAGGCGAGTCCTGGTGGGTGGATTACACGGACCTGTTTTACCGAGATAGGGGATGCAGGCCAGGACCCTGGGTAAAATCTCTGACTCTTACAATACATGTCATGGGATTGTTAACTTCCACCTGGATGGCCATCGGAGATGGGTAAAAGAGCTCTGCACTACAGTGTCAATATTGAGAATTAACCCAAGTTCCTAGTGTGGTACAGACAAGACCCACAATCTTCTGCTCTTTTGATCCCAGAGATGAGGGTGCAACCAACTGAACCTCTTGCAACTGATTTTAATCATAACAGTTGTTTTCTCATTCATACTTATGACAAAAATAATAATATGCAGAAAAAAGTTAATTTCACTCAAAATCAGGGCAAAATCAAGACAGTTCCAGGTCTGTAATGCATACATTTTCTTTCAGCCCCCATTCCCATTACACTTTCAGTCAACGTCCTACTGAATAGGAGAAAGCACTGAAAAGACTAGTTAAGTCGCTAGACCCACTGCCTCCCTTCCAGTCACATAATGGAGATAACTCTCAAACCGTTTGCATAACAGGCCCAGTCTGTCCTTAGCCAACAAGAAATACCCTAACATCAGGTTATCACTTTACTGTACTGCATTACAAAAAAAAACAAACCATCTACATTCATTAACTTGACTGAGTAATTTAACAAACTGGTGGCTGACAGTTTAGATGATTCAGAAATAACTTAGATTTGCTTTTGTGAGTAAGTGTGATTCAGTGTCTCCCCTAAGATTCTGATACTAAATGAAACATTTCTGTGCCCAGGAAATCATGAATGCATACACTGTGAGTTCCCTTCTGAAACTGTTACACAATAAACATGCGTTTCCAAAGCAACAGATAAACACAGGAAGTGACAGCTGACAACTTGCATGTTTACTGAGGATGGGGCTGTATCCTGCTGTATGCTTCTAAGTAGAACAGCAATGTTGCAAACAAGAAACGTTTTACAGTCTGTTCCTAAATATGTCTGCGTAAACCCTTCTAGTTACTACTCTTATAGGCTATTTCCAAGTTCGCAGTAATGGGGTCCCTCTCCAGATTTAAATAACAGCTGACACTTTCAGGATAACTTAAAACAAAACATAACATTTAGACACAGTTCAGTTTATAGTTCACATAAGTTCTGTATTTTTCCTCCCTATTATTTATTACTGAGGCCATCTGCATGAAAACAGGGTCTCTGCTCCTGAAGTTCATCTATTCCTGTTGCATTCTCGCCACCTGAGGTCATAATGCACTGCTTGTGACATCACCGTTACTCCCATGGCAACAGGTTGTGATGTTGCAACACAGGATTATGACATGAAGTAGGGGGTAAGTTATAAAGGCAGATAAACTCTAACAGATAAAGATCATGTATTTGTGAAAATTTCCTCTGTAGCAAAAGATGGGGAAGAGAAATCTAAAGAATATATTTAGAATGCAAGCTGAATTGTACCTAATTATTATGTTTTTCAAAGTTTTCTTTGAGGCATCAGCAGCTCTTTAAAGATAAAAAAGAATTAGGTGGATATAAAAATAAATTGGTGAGCTTCCCAAATCACTCTCTACAAAGAGTAATAACCAAAGCTAGATAAAGCTGTGCTCTAATACACAGCTGTCTCCTACAATGATGTATTGAGGGTGTGGCTTAATCATGTTTCTGCTCACTCACATTGTGATATCATCCGAGTAAGATCTCCTTCCATCACTGTCACATTCACAGACAGTGGAGAATCATTTTTAAGAGAAGATTCCAACGTTTGCCCTGCTTCATGGTGTTGTATAAAGATAAAGAACTGTGAAAATGCTCCCAAAATTACCGGTTTGATGGCCAGTCTAGGAGCGCTTTGAGCAGAAGTATTTTTAAATGTTTTAGCAGCTATCTGAATGCAGTTTATGGTCTCATTTTTTACACAAGACAGCTGAGGCATCATAGGGAGTATACTGTTCAGTGTTCCATTTTCTACTACCGTATAAACACAGTCAAATGACTGTGACATTGCTTCCAAAAATACCTTCTGCTAGCTAGGTTTATAATGCTGCTGGCATAAATGTTTTAAAGATGACAGGAGCGAATGGTTTTAACAACCAAAAATGTATCCTCAGAAATCCACTGTGTCCTTCGGACTGGGAGGTTCCCTGCAGGAACCTCTCGGATCAGCCACTGCTATTCCCCCCTATCCTTCCAGCGGGAGACCTTGCAATGTAGGGCCAGAGAGTGCCACAGACCATCATTCGGACAACTGAGGGGTTTACTCCCTTGTAGTATAGCCCTCCCTCTACCACTCAGAGCTGGGCACAGTTGACTGTCAGCCTTGCTAGCACAAAGCAGGTTGCTGCAGAGAAGCAAACAGGGGTTACTGTGGCAGTGGAACCTAGAGCTATCCCTCCCTGGTTGGGAGTGTTTCCAAGTGGCAGTACCGCCAGCTTCCCCTTGGGCAGGCAGACAAGCCCCAAGTGCATGCTGAAGTCCGTTCCAAAACCCAGGTCACAAGCACTGCAGTGCAACACACTGCCACTGGCCTATCAGGTGGCCAATTTTTTTCTTCCAAAAAAGCTACATTTAAAACTCTGAAGGTAACAGAAAACTGTTCTTAATGTGCTTACCTTCAAATACCCTTTTATTTCTTCCTTTCATTGCTATCCAGTCCTGATATACTTCAACTGTTCTATGATGGCAGTTTTACCAAGCTACATTGCACATTAAAGAGGACATTCCCCAGTCACTTTGACTTTCATGCATTAATTACCCCTTCTTGCACTGATTCTGGAATTGTATTTCATTACTGTCTGCTGCAGTTAGTTTCTGCATTCTGAGCTGCTGAAAACTGCGGGGTATAACAGAGCTTCTATAGCAAGCCTGGTGTTGCTGTGGGCCCTGGGTTATATACTGCTAACATCATTGTAGGGCATAGTCAATTTCACAAAAAACAAACATACTGACAAGGCATTTAGATTTTGGCATAATGCATTGCTAACAGGGTGTCTTGGGGAAGGGGAACACAGTATGTACATGGAGTACTGGTAGGTTTCCCTTGCAACATTCTTGCAGTCACATGGTACTGCACAGTGTGAGTCACTCCTCTATCCTACAGTAATATCATAAGGAGCTAGCAGCTCAGCAGCTGAACAGCAAAGGCAAGTGTAGCATGGCTCAAAAACAAATCCAAATTATGGAAGGCAGAGTAAACCTTGGCCAGAAATAACAAATGTATACGCCATTTAAGGTCTCGTCCTGCGTATAATGACCACAAGCTGTACATTTTTGGACCATCAGGGAAGGTCCTCTTTAACACTGCTGAATACTGGAACTGACATAGAAAGTACAGGAAACAAAGTAACAAATAAAAGTAAATAGAAACATAGACTTTGACGGCAGATAAGGACCACTTGGCCCACCCAGTCTGCCCATTTCCCTACCTACTGGATAAGCTGCAGATTGTAGTTAACCAATAGCCTATTTCCTGCAACCACCCACTATAATTGCCTTATGTCTGTCCCATGCATGTATGAATTCCCCCACTGTTTTATTTATTTATTTAGATTTTGGTAACCGGGTAAACCCACTGAGACCAGAGGTCCCTTTTTCAGGGGCGACCCAGAATTAGTTACAGAAAAAACAGATATTAGCATTATTTACAGTAATTACAATAGGTACACGAATATACATCAGCATCAGCATCAGTTTACAGGGGTAACAAGTTCACATTCAGGCTCATGTATGCAGTACAGTGACGTCAAATTTCACACAGTTAGTAGGAAATTGAGACAATTTACAGTATAATTGACAGCCTTGTTTAGGAGAGTCATCGGGGAAGGAGGAGGAATTAAGGCAGTGGTGATGGGAAGGAGACCTGGGCTAGCGAGCTAGCAGTTGCAGCCACGAAGGCTGAGTTTGAGGAGATATACTTTGAGGTCAGACTTAAACTGGGTAAGGGAGGGTGAGTCAATCAAGCTAGCTGGATGGGAGTTCCATAGGTAGGAGGCAGCGTATTTGAAGGAGTGCTTGCCTTGGTTGGAGCGGATCCTAGGGATGTCTAGGGGGCGATTTGCAGAGGATCGCAGGGTTCGGCCTTGTACTTTGGAGGTGAGAAGTCCACGAAGGTGGGGAGGGGGGTCAAGAGTACAGAATTGCAAGGCAGGCAGTAGGGTAGGCTAGTTTGTGTCGCAGTGTGGGCCAGTACAGGTCCATAAGGGCCCTAATGGTGCCTCCTAGGGGAGGAGTTTGTGGCGAGCAAGCCACACGGTTGTAGAGCAAGGTGAGTTTATTGAGTTCCGTCTCACGGAGGAACTGCAATAGAAGGGCACCGTATAGGATGGAGGGGAGGAGACTGTAGCAGGCAACTGCTTGTCGTGCCTCACAGGAAAGGGAGTTTCCCAGGCGGTAGAGGAGTCCAAGCCTTTGGTGGATGGACCAGGTTACAGAGTCGATGTGGGGTCTGTAGGTCATCTCTTGGTCAAGGTGGACCCCAAGGTATTTGAAATTGGCAATGACCTCAACTCTTTTTCCTTGGACTGTGCTGAGCTGGAGCAGCTCACTTCTGTCAGAGCTCAGACGTCTTGACCCACACAGGACGGCTTTGGTTTTTTTCTTCATTGAGCTTTAGGGAGTTTGAGGAGAACCAGGCCTCAAGAGTTGAGAGACTGTCCTGCAGTTTGGCGGAGATGACACTAGGTTGTGGGTCAATGCAGTATATGACAGTGTCAGCCGCGTAGAGGATGAGGTTGCTGAGTGTGCAATTGCCGTCAATATTGTTGAGGAAGAGTGAGAAAAGCAGGGGGCCCAGGATAGAGCCCTGGGGTACCCCAGAGGCAACAGGTCTAGGGTCAGACTGGGTACCCCTCCAATGGACTTTTTGGGTACAGCCGTTCAGGTAGCTCTCGAACCAAGATAGCCAGTGATCATCCAGTCCTAGGTGTAGGAGTTTGGTGAGAAGGAGACTGTGGTTGACCAGATCAAAAGCCTTGGATAGGTCAATGAAAAGAGCGCCCCTTGGGGAGCCTTGGTCCATAGCAGCAAGGATATCGGATGTAAGCCGGATGAGTGCAGTGTCGGTACCATGGCCCTTCCTGAAGCCATGCTGTACATCAGCCAGGAGCAGGTGCTGCTCTAGGTAGTCCTGAAGCTGGTTAGAAACTAGTCTTTCCTGTATTTTCCCTAGGGGGCTGAGAAGGGAGATTGATCCGTAGTTTCCCATTTTGTCATGGGGACCACTTTTGTGGACGGGGACGATGGTCGCTACCTTCCACATTTTTGGGACTATGCCTTCTAGTAAGGACCTATTGATGATGAGGGTGACAGGGAGGGCGATAGCCGGGGCAGCAGCCCTCAGCAGCCGAGGTTCTAGCTGGTCATGGCCCGGGGAGGAATTTGGGTTAATTTTGCATAGGAGAGGTAGTACCACAGACTGATTGACCAGTTTCAGGTGGAATTGAGGCCTTGGATGCACCCAGTCCTCTCTAGAGTGAAGGGAGGACCTGGTGAGGTCAGGGAGGGGGGCCCATTTGGATTAGAGAAGGAGGCACAGAAGGCCACAGCAACTATGGAGGGGACATTCGTCAATGAGTCCCCTACTAGGAATGAGTCTGCCTGACTGCTTGTAGTACCCTTGAGGAGTAAGTTTATGTGGTCCCAGAATTTTTTTGGGTCACGTAGGTGACTTGTTTGGAGGTCTTTTAGGTACTGGGACTTAGCCTGTTTCGAGGATTTTTACACTGATTTCTCAGTTCCCTGTACTTCCCCCAGTCTGATGAGTTGCAGGAGGATTTATAGGTAACCCATGCTCTGTCACGGAGGAGCATGGAATGCTTGAGGCTTGGGCTCAGCCATTTATGGCACTTTCACTGTATCCTGTGCTTTTTAAGGGGGGGCATGCATATTAGATGCAGACAAGAAGGCGTGGGTGAAATATTCAAGTGCCTCGTCAAGTGAGGGGAGGGAGACGATGGGATCCCAGTCAATTTTCCTCAGGTTGGAGCAGAAATCGGTTGGTACATGCCTACTATAGTTCCTCACTTCTATGACCTTACTGGTGATTTCTGGATGCTTGTTAGACCAGGTGCAAAAGATAGGTGAGTGTTCACTCAAGGAGTCAGACATAATCCCCGCCGACAGAATACGGTCCGGGCAGGAGACGAGTGCCCAGTCAATGAGAGAGTGGTTACTGGTCTTAGGATTATGTCTTGTAGGAAGGTCAATGATCTGTATAAAAGGGGAGCCAAGTATTGGGTTCTTGGTAGAGGAGGAGACTAGGGGTGGCCAGTGGAAATTGAAATCCCCGAGGAGTATGGCCTCCCCCATGGTGTACTCCTCAAGGGCATTGGTTAGGGATTCAAGGGAGGAAGTGGCGGACTGGGGTGGGAGGTAGACACACCCTATGTTGAGGGGCTTGGTGTTTCTGAGGAGGATTTTTACAAATAGTGTTTCACCTAGGGATCCACAGAGAGAGGGGCGGTTGAGCTGCAAGGCTTGCAGGGCAGTGCTGATGTAGATGATAACTCCTCCTCCTCCCTTTTTCCCCATCCTGTCCTTTCTGAAGGCAAAGTAACCAGCTAGATCCACTTCGTGGGGGAGGATCTGTGGTTAGAGTCAGGTTTCAGTCACGACTAGTATGTCGAGTTTATAAAGTGCAGCCCATGCCTCGAGGTCATGGAATTTGTGCCTTAGACTGCCGATATTCATGTGAGCAAGTTTGAGTCCTTCGGAGTCGGCCCACAAAGGGTTTAAGCGATTGCTGAGAGTGAGATTGGGGGATAGGGACCAGGATTAGGTTCTATATCCCCCCATAGAGCTAGTAATATCCTGACTAGGTAGCCGGAAGGTATGTAGGGAAGGGGTAGGGTCGTCCACCGATCACTCATACTAGGGTGAGAAACTGGGGTACAGCTCTGGACATTTGGAATGGGTCCTAGCAGGATTCGTATCAAATGAGGCCCGTGTGGAGGGATCATGTTGACCCTATGGAGGAGGAGGAGTCCCCTAGGAGAAGGGAAGCAGTAGCAAGCTGAAAACAGCAGGCAGATTGATTCAAGCTAGTAGCACCAATTGTAAGGCATTAGTTTAAGATAGTGGCTTGACAAGAAGGAGAGAGAGGGAAGGAAATAAGCAGCAGTAAGCTTGGTTGTAGAGAAATGCTTCTCTAAATAGCTAAGTCTCAAAAATGATAGGGGAGTCCCTAGTGGAGAGTCAGTATAACTTGCAGATGGCAAAGTGAGCCGATTCAGGGGCTGAGTGAAAAGGGGACTCTTTAGTTCAACAGATTCTGAGCAGCCCACAGGTAAAAGCTGTCACTAAGCTGTGTGAGACCCATTAAATGCCTTAAATAAACTAGCAATCACTACGTAAGTGTTTTAAAATAGAAAACCTGTAACAATTAGGTACAGAGACGAGCAGATAAAGCAAATCAAAATGGCTGATTCAGTTCGGCCCCTAGAAACAGTAAAGGAGTAATGTAACAAAAAAAACATAAAGGTAAAGAGCGCTGCTGCATTTGATAACTGAGATTAGCTTGGCCCCTTAGGGTGAAAGTCAGTATTAGGTTTAAATGCTGAGCATTAAACGAGTTTTGAAATTAAAGTACAATGCATGATTTTTAGCGTGGCTCCTTAAGGTGAAGTCTGGATTAGCTTTAAAATGCTGAGCAATTAAACAAGTCTAAGGTGAAGTCTGGATTAGCTTTAAAATGGTGAGCAATTAAACAAGTTTCAAATTAAAGAACTTTGCAAGATTCTTAGTAACAGGAGCACTGCTGGCTGTTTCAGAGGTAATGAAAAAATTATCAGCACATCTGCACCAACCAAAATGGCGCCAAGTTCAAAATCGGACCAGCCGAGCCTCTGCAGCAGCAGCCAGCGTGTCGGTCGAGCGAGCGAGCAAAAGCGGCCTTTGCCACGGCCAGAAGACTCCCAGGGTAAGCTCTGGCTCGATTCCAATTGAGAAATTAAATATTGTCCGTGCAGGCAGTCCCTGCAGTGCTTCCAGGGAGTGAGGAAAATTACCTTGCGGCTTCAGAGCGAGAGTGGGGGCGGGGGAGTGCAGGAGCAGAGGTCCTCACGACCTTGTGGACGGTCCCCGGTCAGTAGGTCTCCGGGAGCACCTTGCAGCTTCACAGTGAGAGACCCAACAACCTCCTCAGGAAGGCGGTTCCATGTATCCACCACTCTCTCTGTGAAAATAAATTTCCTCACATTACCCCTGAGCCGTCCCCCCTCGATCTTTAAATTGTGCCCCCTTGTTCTTACACATATCTTTTTCTGAAAGATGCTACCCTCCTGGACTTTGTTGATTCCCTTGAGGTACTTGAACGTTTCTATCATGTCACCCAGTCCCTCCTTTCATCAAGAGTATACATATTAAGCTCTCTCAGTCTCTCTTCATATGGTTTCAGCTGCAGACCCTGCACCATTTTAGTTGCCCTCCTCTGGACTGCTTCCATCCTGTCTATGTCCTTGCATAGATGAGGTCTCCAAAACTGCACACAGTACTCCAGATAGGGTCTCACCAACTGTCTGTATAGAGGGATAACCACTTCCCTTTTTCTACTTGTGATGCCCCTTCCTATGCATCCCAGTATCCCCCAGCTCTCCTTATCGACTTTTCACATTGCTTACCCACCTTTAGGTCATCTGATATGACTACTCCCAGGTCCCTTTCCACTTTTGTTGTTGTTAGGACCTCCTCTGCTATTGTGTACTCTTCTCCTGGGTTTTTGTTTCCCAGGTGCATTACTTTGCACTTCTTTGTATTGAATCTAAGTTGCCATATGTCTGACCATTCCTCCAACCTTGCCAAGTCCCTTCTCATCTTTTCCACTCCCTTTTGTGCATCAACTCTGTTACAGATCTTTGTGTCATCTGCAAAGAGGCATACCTTTCCCTCCAGACCCTCTGCAATGTCACCTATAAAGATGTTAAAGAGGACTGGACCCAGTACTGAGCCCTGAGGTACTCCACTAGTAATTCCCTTTCTTTGGAATGTGTTCCATTCACTATTACCTTCTGTGTCCTGTTGTGCAGCCAGTTTGCTACCCAGGCTACCACACTGGGACCCACTCCCAGGCTGGCTAACTTGATTATTAATCTTTTGTGCGGGACTGTGTCAAATGCCTTGCTAAAGTCTAGGTAGGCCATATCCACAGCCCCACCCTGGTCTATTACTTTGGTGACCCCGTCAAATATATCAATTAGATTCGTCTGACATGACCTTCCTGCTGTGAAACCATGCTGCCTTGGATCCTGTGCCTCACTGGCCTCTAGGTATTCAACAGTTCTTTCCTTCAGAAGTGATTCCATCATTTTCCTTACCACTGAGGTCAAACTTACAGGTCTGTAGTTTCCTGCTTCTGCCTTGCTCCCACTTTTGTGAAGGGGAATCACTTCGCCCTCCTCTAGTCCTCAGGTACCACCCCATCCTGCCATGATTTGTTACAAAGCATGGTCAGTGGTGTCACTAGGTCCTCCTTTAGTTCTTTTAGGATTCTGGGGTGAATCCCGTCAGGCCCCATTGCTTTGTCCACCTTGAGTTTTAGGAGTTCTGTCAGGACTCTCTCTTCTGTGAATGGACTGGTGTCAACCCCTCTACCCAGAGTGCTTCTATTGTCTGGTTTAGGTTACTCCCCCTCATCTTCTTTTGTGAATATTGAGCAAAAGTATTCATTCAGTATATCTGCCTTTTCACTGTCTCCCTCTGCCCACCTCCCCTCTCCTTTATTAATCTTCACTATCCCTCCCTTAACCTTTCTATGCTCCCTAATGTACCTATAAAAGGTTTTATCCCCCTTCTTAACTGAGTTGGCTATTTTTCCTTGGTTTGGGCCTTTGCTATTCTGACTGCCTTCCCTACTTCTTTCTGCTTTAATTGATACAGTTCCCTGTGCGTCTTCTGTGATTCTTCTTATACTTTTGAATGCAGCCTTTTTCTCCTTAACTTTCCCTCCAGCACTCTTTTTGAGAACCATAGTGGTTTTTACTCCACTTTGTTTTCTTTATTTGTTTCACACAAAGGCTTGTTGCCTCTATGATGGCAGTTTTGATTTTTCTCCATTGTTCTTCCACCCCTCCTTTTTGGCCATTTGCTAGTGCATTCTTCAGGTATTCACCCATTTTGCCAAAGTTAGCCTTTCTAAAGTCCAATATCCTTGTTTTTGTATGGCTTATCTCCATGGTTGTGCTCATTGTGAAGCACACTGTGCAGTGGTCGCTTGTTCCCAGATGTCTACTTACTTCTAAATCTGTGATCCTCTCTCCATTTGAGAGTACCAGGTCTAGTATTGCTCCCTACCGAGTGGGTTCCAACACTAGCTGTCTAAGGCCTGCTCCCTGCAGGGCATCGAGAAAGGCCCTGCTCTTGGATGTGGCTGCAGTACCCGTCAGCCAGTTAACATCTGGCATATTCAGGTCCCCATCATAACAGTATCTCCCTTTTTCAGCCATTTTGAGAATGTCCTCTATCATTTTCTTGTCCGTTCTCTCCTTGAGGCGGGGGTCTGTATACAACCCTGTGTGCAGATTGTGATGCCATTCCCGTCTCCAAGATGACCCAGAGTGCCTCTTGTCCTCTCCTTTACTTTTTTAGTTCTGTAGCTTTGATCTCCCTTATGTACAGAGCTACTCCACCTCTTCTCTTACCTTCCCTGTCCCTTCTGTAGATTGTGTACCCTGGTATGTTAGACATCCCAGTCATGGTTCTCTGTGTACCATGTTTCCGTGACTGCCACAATATCCAACTGTTCATCTTCCACCAGGGCTACTAGCTCAGGAAGCTTGTTTTCCAGACTACGGGCATTGGTACTCATTGCCCTCCATTTAATGTTGGCTTAATCCTTTTTTTCCCCCATCCCTACTCTTATTGCCCTTGTCTATTTTTCCATTTACCCCTGTCCTGACCTGTGTTGAGCTCTGTACCTCAGTGTTTACCTTACTATCTGCCATGTTTTGTGGGGGGAGGCTTGAAATTTCCTGCCTTTTATCAGCACCTCCCCCCTTGGCTAGTTTAAAAGCTTGCCAAGGAAGCATTTAAACCTGTCACCTAGGAGCTTGGTTCCCTTCGTGGACAGATGCAGACCATCGTGCCAGTATAGACCTTTATCTCTCCAGGTGGACCCCCAGTCCCCAATGAAGCCAAAGCCATGTGCTCTGCACCAGTTTTGCAACCATTCATTAAACTGCATGGTGTGTAGTACCCTAGCCTCACTCCTGCCATGGAATGGCAGCACCTCTGAGAAGGTTACCGTGCTTGCTACCCGTCTGAGGCCCCTCCCCAACTCTTCAAATTCATTCTGTACTGCGCTGATCCCATGCCTAGCTAAGTCATTTGTCCCATGGTGGACAATGATATCTAGTTCCCTATCCTGTGATGCTGCTTCTGCAAACCTGAGCATTCGCTTCCTGTCCCTCCAAGCCATGGCACCAGGCAGGCACCTTACTTCCTCCTCTCCCTTCCCCAGTTTTACCCCCCTAACAATTGAGTCCCCTATCAGAAGCTGTTTCCTTCTCCTGTGGTGTCCCTTGCCACCCTTTTGTGGGTCTCCCTGATGGATGTCCTCAGCATTCTTCTGGGTCTCCACTGAGGGTGCCATCATAGAGGAACCTTGCTCTGCCAGAATGGCATATGATTTGTGTAGAGGTACAACTAGGGGGCTTTGCCTCTGGTCCACCACCCACACCCTCCCAGAACCCACTGTAGTCCAACTGCACTTCATACTTGGCAACCTCTGAGGCACTGGTTGTGGCAGTGGTGCTCTTTGGGTGGGGGAGGCCTCCTTAGTCCTTGCTAGTTCAGCCTGGAGGTGGGCAACCTCCTCCCTCAGAGCTGACAGTTGCCTGCAAATAGGACAGATATGCAGTCAAATACTGATTGGGGTTGCCAGATTTTCCATGCACTAGTGACTCCAACTAAGGAGCAGACATGGGAGTGGCCAAGGTGGGGCAGAGGTGGCACTGCCACATGGCAACAAATCCAGCTTGGGATGGCAGATGCCAGGTACCACAGCAACCAGGCAGCAGGTCTCCTTTTACAGTGAACATCACATGCTTGTGAGACCTGGCAGGGCACTGGATGTTGCTGTGCAGAAGGAGAGTGGGATCAAAGGGAGGAAAAACGAGACAGAAAAGAACAGTGTACTGCAAACCATCGAACTGATGGTGGCTGGCATACTGATCCCACTCTGTGTGGCTCCTCACTGGTCATGACAGCGGAGGGAGCAACAGGTGGGGCCATAATGCTGCTGGCATGGAGAGCCTACAGCGTAAGGTGAACAGCTCAAACTCAAAAAGTTACATGGCATATGAAGAAGAGTAAATAGCGATTAGAGAGAATAAAAGGCAGACAGTGGCAGCAAAACTAAATTTAAAGAAACACAAGTAATTTCTTTAACAAAACATAAGAAACGGTCAAGGAATTTGTAAAGGATGGATGTACACAAAGGGCAACAACCCACAGACCAGTGCAGGATCACGGAGTCCAGGAAAAGTGCATTTCAAATTTTATTTAAAGTCCATCTCAGAAATAGCAAAAAGAGGCTATTCAAACAATATTTCAATCAGTTCCCCAATACCATAACAGGCAGCAGACAAACTGGGAAAGGTCAGTCAGACCGAATTTTATTCAGTTTTGGTTTCCCAGGTAAGTGCACCAGGCAAACAAATGCCTATTTTCTGGCATGACCCAAGAATAAAATATAGAGGTTGCAACAAAGAAATGATGATTTGTGTAATAGATATGAACAAAAACAAGTCACAGATACATAACTACAACAACAGAAAATAGTTTGTTGTGTATTCACCATAAATAAATGGGAACCACTGCAAAAGCGAGAGATTATACACAGGGGCTCTGACCAATAGTTTTAAACTTAATATGTGATGTCATTTTTTTGTCAGTTTCTTGTTAGACTATTTGTATTGTTGTGCAATTTTGATGCACTAGCCTTTGATAAAGGACTAGGCAGGTCCGGAATGCATTAGACGTGTGTAGGCCTTGTTCTGCGTCCCATTATAGGATTTTAATAAATTATTTATTTGTTTGAGAGCTGTGGTGTCCAGTCTACTTGGCTGGTGTGTGCCTGGTTTTAAAATTTGCAACAGCCAGAGGGGACATGGAGAATTCAAACTGAAACTGTAGATACAGTCATACGCAGTACAGGACAGTGGTTTAAGGCTCTAAGCTGCAAATCTGGAGACCTGGGTTTGAATCCCACAGCCCCCACTTGCATACTGTGTGACCCTGAGCAAGTCACTTAAGGTTTTACCTGTAAAACAAGCTTTCAGCTTAGTGTGCTACTCCTGGTTAAACAATTGGAAAAAAGAAACAAAAAACAATACATTTATGGAGGATAACATTTATACACATAACAATACAAGTAACAAATAATACAAATCAAGGACAGGAGCACATGAACAAATTAAATGGGTATTTGTGGTACAGAAACATAGAATTTGATGGCAGATAAGGACCGCTTGGCCCACACAGTCTGCCCATTTCCCTACCTGATGGACAAGCTGCAGATTCTAGTTAATCAACAGCTTACTTCCTCCTAACCCCCACTAGAAATGCCTTATGTCTGTCCCATGCATTCTTGAATTCTCCCACTGTTCCTGACTAGACATCTCCTCAGGAAGGCTGTTCCATGCATCCACAACCCTCTCTGTGAAAAAATACTTTCTAACATTACCTCTTCAAATTTTGCCCCCTTTTTCTTGCACATATCTGTTTGCTGATGATACTGTATTGTATGTCAGCAATCCCTCACCTTCCAAAGCCTGTGAACTTCTACAATCCGAATTCTCCATTCTGCAGCACAATCTACTTGACAAAAAACTACTTCTAAATGCAAAAAAAACAAAAGCTATGTTCTTTACCACAAAGAGTTGTACTACCACTACCCCAGCATCAACACCCTACATATATCCACCTTACTTGGAGAGAAACTTGAATTTGTTGATAACTTCAAATACCTTGGAGTCTGGATAGATAACAGGCTTGACTATTCTGTCCATATTGAAGAGTTACTTAAAAGCTAAGACAGAGGCTCGGACTATTTTTAGAATAAAACATTACCTAAACAGTGATTCCAAAAAGGTTAATTCAGGCCTCATTCCTATCCCTCATTGATTATGCTGATTTTCTACTGCCATTGTTCAAGTCATCTCTTACATAAGCTGGACACCCTGTATCACAGGTCCATAAGATTTATTACTGACCTTCCTCAACACCCATCATTGCTCCCTTTATATGGCAGTCAACTGGACATCATTGCAACACAGAAGAAATAGGAATGCTGTTATCTGGATACTCAAAGCGTTAACAGGCAAACTACCGACTATATCACTGATTGCTTTACCCAAATTACAACCAGGCCATACACCTTAAGGATCAGTAAACTCATCACATTAAAGGTCCCCAATGCCTGCACCCGGTATGGGAGGGCTGCTTTCAGCTATTCCTTAGCAGCTGCATGGAACTCTCTCAAAAATCCATGAAGCTAGATAGCCTACTACCTCTGGCATCCTTCAAAAGATTGTTCTCGCCCTTTTCCAGAGCTCTGCAATTGCTTTTATAAAGCATAATCCCCACCTATCTGACCCAACTAAACCTCCCTTTTTCTATCCATTATATTAACTCAATTTCTTTCTTCCGAATCACCTATTATATTCACTTAAAAACTAGTTTAGACCATATAACTTATATTTTAGGACTGCTATACCTTTGTCCTCTTTTTTTCCTACAGGCTAAATGGTTCTATTGTTACTTGTATATATGTAAATTGTTGTATATAATCATTTCATGCCATTGTATTGCTATTTATTCTGTTCTTGTCTATGTAATAATACTTGTATCCTCATTTGTATGACCACTCAGGTCCATCTTGTAAATGAGCTTTGCTCAATGATGTTCGCCTGAATAAATAAAGATTTTTGATTTTTTTTTTTTTTTGATATCTTTTTCTGAAAGACGCTACCCTCTTGTATTTTAATTCCCTTGAGACACTTGAAAGTTTCTATCTTGTCCCCCCCTCTCCCTCCTTTCCTCAAGGGTATACATATTAAGTTGCTTTAGTCTCTCCTCATATGTCTTCTGGTGCAGACCCTGTACCATTTTGGTTGCCCTCCTCTGAACAGCCTGCACTCTGTCTATGTCTTTGCAGAGATGGGGTCTCCAGAATTGCACGCAGTACTCCAGATGGGGTCTCACCAACTGTCTGTACAGAAGGATAACAACTTCCTGTTTTCTACTGTTGATGCCTCTCCATATGCATTCCAGTATCCCTCCAGCCCTTCTTACTGCCTTCTCACATTGCTTGCCCACCTTTAGGTCATCTGATATAATTACTCCAGGGTCTCTTTCGATTTTTGTTGGTGTTATCTCACCCCCCATTGTGTACTCTTCCCCTGGGTTTTTGTTTCCCAGGTACATTACCTTGCACTTCTTTGCATTTAATCTGTGCTGCCGTGTATCTGACCATGCCGCCAACCTTGCCAAGTCCCTTTTCATCCTTTCCACTCCACCTTGTGTATCAACCCTGTTGCAGATCTTTGTGTCGTCTGCAAAGAGACATACTTTTCCTTCCAGGTGCTCTCCAATGTCACTTATAAAAGACATTAAAGAGGACCAGTCCCAGTACCGAACCCTACGGTACCCCGCTAGTTACCCTCCTTTCTTCACTGTGGACTCAGTTTACTATTACCCTTTGCATCCTGTTGTCCAGCCAGTTTTTTATCCAGGCTACCACCTTGGGACCCACTCCAAGACTGGTTAACTTGTATATTAATCTTCTGTGTGAGACTGTGTCAAATGCCTTGCTAAAATCTAGGCAGGCCATGTCCACAGCCCCTCCCTGGTCTACTACTTTGGTCACCCAGTCCAAGATATCTATTAGGTTCGTCTGACATGACCTTCCTGCTGTGAAACCATGCTGCCTTGGATCCTGTACCCCACTGGCCTCTCAGTATTCAACAGTTCTTTCCTTCAGAAGTGATTCCATAATTTTCCCTACCACTGAGGTCACACTAACTGGTCTGTAGTTTCCTGCCTCTGCCCTGCTCCTACTTCTGTGAAGTGGAATTACAGCTGCCCTCCTCCACTCCTCAGGTACCACTCCATCCTCCCATGATTTGTTAAAGAGAGTTGCCAGTGGTGTTACTAGAGCTACCCTTAAGTTCTTTTAGAATTCTGGGGTAAATCCCATCAGGCCCCATTGCTTTGTCCACCCTCAGTTTCAAGAGTTCTTTCAAAACCCTTTCTTCTGTGAATGGACTGGTATCGACCCCCCTATCCAGAGTGTTTCTCTTGTTTGGTTTAGATACCTCCCCCTCCTCTTCCGTTGTGAATACTGAGCAGAAATATTCGTTCAGTATCCCTGCTTTTTCACTGTCACCCTCTGCCCACATTCCCTCCCCTTTATTAAGTCTCTGTATCCCTCCCTTGGTCTTTCTTCGCTTCCTAGTGTACCTATAAAATGTTTTATCCCCCTTCTTAACAGAGTTGGCCATCTTTTCCTCAGTTTGTGCCTTTGCTATTCTGACCGACTTCCCTACCTCCTTCTGCTTTAACTGATGAAGTTCTCTATCCTGCTTCTGCTTTGTTTCCTTATATTTCCTGGATGCTATCCTTTTCTCCTTAACCTTCCCTTCCACCTCTTTTGTGAACCATAGTGTTTTTTTCCTTCATTCTGCTTTGTTGATTTGCTTCACACAGAGGCTTGTTGCCTCTGTGATGGCTGCTTTGATTATTCCCCATTGTTCCTCCACCCCTCCTTTTTGCCCATTTGCTAGTGCTTTTCTGAGGCACTCTCTCATTTACCCAAAGTCAGCCCTCCTACAGTCCAATATTCTTGTTTTTGTATGGCTTGACTCTATGGTTGTGTTTACTGTGAACCACACTATTTTGTGGGCACTTGTTCCCAGATAGCTACCCACTTCTAAATCTGAGATCCTTTCCTGTCCCCATTTGAGAGTACCAGGTCTAAGACTGTTCCCTCCTGAGTGGATTCCAAAACTAGCTGTCTGAGGCATGCCCCCTGTAGGGCATCAAGAATGACCCTGCTCTTGGATGTGCCTGCAGCAAAGGTGCTCCAGTTAATATTAGGCATATTCAGGTACCTCATCAACAATATTTCCCCTTTTTCTGCCATTTTAAGGATGCCTTCTATCATTTCCTTGTCCATTCCCTCCCCCTGAGATGGGGGTCTGTACACAACCCCCATGCGGACTGTGGTGCCATTTCCTGTCTCCAGAGTGACCCACAGTGACTCATCAACTTCCTGATTACTCTTTAGTTCTGTTGCTTTAATCCCTTCCCTTACATAGAGAGCTACTACTCCTCCTCTTTTACCCACCCTGTCCCTCCTGTAGATTGTGTATCCTGGTATGTTGACATCCCAGTCATGGTTCTTTGTGTATCATATTTCAGTGACTGTCACAATATCCAGACATCCCTCTTCCATCAAGGCCACTGTGACGCTTGGCCAGCTGCTTATGATTGTTGTATGAGATTTGTAATATAAAAATATAGTAGAAGATTGTCTCACATAAGACAGCCTGTGCTTATGGGTGCCCCCCCCCCTCAGGTTTCAGAGAAGCTACAGGATATATTAACCTGAAACCAGGAGGTAATTAAAAGACCAGAGATACTTAATTAAGGGTCTCCTGTTTTTCTGTCTTAATTAGAACTGACCCAGCTGCCAGGATATAGAGCTCGTAAAGTTTTATGATTCCTATAGGAAGAACACTGATACCACCATGGTGCTAAAAGTTATAAAAACCCTTTGAATCTGCCTTGGGAACAGGAAATCACACAAGATCAAAGAGAAGATGTTTAATTAGGGAGTCATATTTAGGAAGTGCTTTTCCTTCTGATGTGACATTATTTAACATACCTCCTGACAGGACATCATGTTTGTATTTTTTTTCTATTCTAAAAGGGAGGAGCTAGACGACTCACCAATGGGGTGGGGAGATAAGAGTTAAAATGTATCCTTGTAACTGGGGAATAATACATTCCATCTTTGGACTCTAGAAAGACACACAGCTCTCTGATAAGGCACTTTAAGAGGTAATACATTAGATATAAAAAGTCTAACTGTATTGTGGTAGGAGTTTTTGTTTTGTAATCTCCCCTTGTTCTTTTATGTGATTGTGAGCTCTTTGATATATTGTTCTGTGTTTACACTTTTCATATTTTTATCATCTTTTAGAAAGATACCTTTTATTTTAAAGACTGCCTGGGTGTCTCTCAGTTCTTTTTGCATGTGACATACAGAAGATTAAGTCTGACAAAAATGGTTCAACAGCTTGATGGTGTTACTAAACTGGGAAAAGGTAAGAATGTACCCAAGGTCTTTTATAGTGTATTAAGGGTTAATTTTGGAAGCCTGGCTTGGTGCCCCATGCGAAATATTATACCACAATTCCTGAAGAGAGTACATATCTGAGCCTGTACATTGGGTACGCTAGCATAATGTTCACAGTTTGAATCCTCCCAGAACTTCAGACTAAAGGTGATTCAGACCCAAAAGCAGACAGGAGGGTTACCCTGTCTGTTACCTGTTCACACTATTGCGCTCGGAGGTTGGAACTGTGGGAGCAGAAGGCCTGACCTGCTGAGTGCGTTTGTGTCACATTTGGTTAGCAGCGGTGGGATAAAACTGGTAACACAAGCTTTAACTGTTCAGTGTGTCAGCTTAATACTGTACATCTCACTTGCAAAATAAGGCAGTGATTTATTTTTAAAAAGGAAACAGAACTATATCATTGTGCTTACAGTCCAGTTCCTACCTGTTTTATTTATTTTTTTATAAAGTGCAAGTTAGAGTAGCCGTAGTTAGGGAAGAAGATGGCTTCCAACAACAGCTAGTACACTGCAGACTACTTGAAGCAGTTGTGCCAGGACAGAGGAGTCCTGCACGAAGTGAGAGCCACCAAGCAGAACCTCGTGGATGCCCTGATGGTAGCAGATGCCCACAACATCGAGTCAAAGACTGTGACTGTAAAGGATCAAACCTTGGGCATGGAGGGGCCAGTGCAGTGTCCAGATCCGGTGAGGATGACAGCAGGGCCAGTGCCAGCAAAGGGCCACAGCAGTGGGAGAAGGTCACCAGCATTCTGGAGCCAGAAGCAGTCAGGCTGTAGACTGAGTTGCGCAGAATGAAGCTAGGGTTCCAGAGAGAAGAGAAGCGAGAAGAGGGAGCAAGAACAGCGAGACTCAGAGGAGAAGAGGGAGCAGGAACAGCAAGGAGTGGACCATGAAAAACAAGAGGCGGACTATGAAGAGTGTGAACGCCAGAGGCGACATGAACTGGAGAAGACACAATTCCAAACACCAGCACCAGAGCATGTAAGTGGCTTGGGTTTAACTGGAACTACAGGACTGGGTTACAAATTGAATTCCAAATTGATAGCTAAATTTAAAGAGGGGGAGGATATGGATGCCTTTTTAAATTCCTTTGGAAAAGTTTGTATTCAGGCAAATATTCCTAGAGGGTCCTGGAGCTTCCAGCTATCCCAGCTACTTACCAGGAAAGCTCAGGATGCATTGGGTCAAATGGACAATGAGAACAGTAATGATTACAGCAAACTTAAAGCTGCACTTTTAAAAAAGTTTGATTTAACTGCAGAAGCATACAGAGCTAACTTCAATAAGCTCAGGAGAAGCCCTGACATGAGCTACGAGGAGCTAGCCATGAAATAACACCAATGTTTAAAACGTTGGTGGGAGGGAATTGAAGCAAACTCTGTAGATAAAATTGAAAATGCTATTTTGTTAGAACAGTTTTTTTGGGCATGCCCAGCAGAGCTAAAAACCTGGCTGGAGGACAGAGATCCCAAAACAGTGCAAGAGGCTGCTGAACTCTCGGACCGCTATGCCAAGAGCAGACCTGCTCTGAGAGCGAATGTGGTTGGCATGGCAGCGCAGAGAGGGAAACGCGCGCCTTCAGGTCAGCTAAAACCCTCATTGCCTCCACCAAAACCAGTTAGCCCCAGGTTTCAAAGAAAAAATTTTTGTGAGAAAAGAAACGATGTCGGTTGTGTAAAGAAACTGGGCATATTGCCAGACAGTGTCCCAAAAGGACGAGCAATATGCAGAATGGGGCTAAGAAAGAAGTGGGTTGTTTGTGTATCCCTGGAAGCATGCCTGTAAACATGAGGGAACACATGCACCCAGTCACAGTGAATGGTGTACAGACACAAGGGCATCCCTGACATTGGTAAAAGGGGATCTGGTAGAGCCTGGTCAGCTTATACCCAATAAATTTGTAACTATACAAGGGTTCACTGGTGAGGAAACCACATTGCCACTTGCTAGTGTTCTCCTAGACTGGGGTGAAACTGGGGGAACTGTGCAACAGGTGGCTGTAGCCAAAATTTTAGCAGTTGACATCATCCTTGGCAACAATCTCAAACAGGGGATGGTGTGTGCAGTTACCCGTAGCCAAGTGGCAAGGGAAAATTGTAGTTCCTTGGACCCCACAGACGCCATTGTGGAAATCAATGGGAGGCTGGTTCCCCAGCCTGTGTCTCCTGATACGGAGACAAATGAAAAGAGGGTAGAAATTCCCGCAGTAGCAGTTAACCACACAGCTATGGAAGGTTAGTCCAAAGAAGGAGGGGTGACCCATTGTCAGAGGGTTAGGGATGACAGTGATCCTGAATGTCCTGACGCTAATGCAAGGGACCCTAGTTTAGAGACTGAAGGGGACCTGTCCAATGCCTTGGCAATGTGTAAGGAGTTTGCAGCTGCTCAGAAAAGTGACCCTAGTCTAGAGAAACTGAGGGCTTGGGCAGACTCTGACGGAGCACAGGAAGGTGACGGTTAACAAAGTTTATTGGGAAAATAGACTGATGTATACTCAGGATGTGAAGACAGAGGAAGGGGTGATAGGCAGGCAGCTTGTCATTCTTCAAGGGTATCGTGAGCTGCTGCTCAAGACTGTACATGATATTCCCTTGTCTGGTTATCTGGGAATCACACGCACTACGCAGTAGTTGGCCCACAATTTCTATTGGCCCAACTTCACCCAGCAGGTGAAGGAGTACTGCATGTTCTGTCACCGGTGCCAAGAAATAGGGAAGGCAGGTAAGAAAACCCAAGCTACCCTAATTCCATTGCCCATAGTGGAGGAGCCATTCCAGAGGGTGGGAATGGATATTGCGGGGCCTTTAAATACCCCCAGCTCCTCCAGGAAGAGGTTCATCCTGACTGTGGTGGATTATGCCACCCGGTATCCAGAGGCAGTTGCCCTATCCTCACTGAGGACAGACAAAGTGACAAATGCCTTACTTGGGATTTTCTCCCAAGTAGGGTTTCCGCAAGAGGTTATCACCAATCGAGGGGGTTCCTTCATGTCGGACCTGATGAAATGTTTGTGGGAGAAGTGTGGGGTGGTGCAGAGGCACATGGCACCTTATCACCCACAAGCCAATGGGTTTGTGGAAAGATTTTACAGTACCCTGAAGTCAATGCTACAAGTGTTTGCTGAACAGCATGGGAGGGACTGGGAGAAATACCTTCCCCACCTGTTTGCATACAGGGAGGTGCCCCAAGAGTCGACAGAAGTTTCCCCCTTCAAGCTCTCATATGGACGCCGGGTACGTGGGCCCCTAGACTTGATCCAGGAGGACTGGGAAGGCAAGCACACCACCTAGGGAACTCCCATAGTGGATTACGTCCTTGGGTAGTCATCATTTTGAATTTTGGCTTTAAAAGATGTTTGTTCAGGTATCTTAAGTCTAGGATGGATCGCCACTCCACTGTCTTTTTTGGGGTAAGGAAGTACCTGGAATACAGACCTTTGCCCCTGTGCAATGCAGGAACTCTCTCTACAGCTTTTAGAGCCAGTAGAGATGAAACCTCTGCCTGTAAGGCAATGGTTTCGGAGGTGCTTGCAGGTGGAAAAGATCTGGCCCTCGGCTTTGGAAATTTCTTGAAGCTGAGAACCAGCCCCTGGCTTACTACCTCCAGGACCCACTTGTCTGAGATAACAGACATCCAGTCCTGGATGAAGTAAGCCAGCCTGCCTCCTACAGGAATGGGGGAGTTGACCCAGGCTGATACATCAGGGTGTCTGCTTGGCAGGAGCCCTAGGCTGAGGGGTGGATGCAGCCCTGCTCATCCCCCTTTCTGCCTCTCCCTCTGAAGAAACCCCTCTGAGGAAAAGGAGAAGAGGCCTGTGCTTGGTAGAAAGGCCTATAAAAATGCCTGCCCCAGCCCAAGCTTGCTGCCTTTGAGGAGTTGCCTGCCTTTCCTTGGCCTGTGCACTCCTATAGGTGGTCCTATACTCATCCATCTTTTTCATGTAATTCTCTGTCTGCTCCCCAAACACAGAATTACCCACCACAGGGAAATCCATGGCCTTAGCCTGGGTGTCCTGTAAGAGACTTGTACATCTGAGCCAAGCCATTTTCCAAAGAGCCATAGATGTAACCATGACTCTAGATGACACATCACTGGAGTCCACAGCAGCATGGAACTGTACCTTAGATGTCTCAATCCCATCAGCAACTACCCCCTCCAGCTCCAAGGCTAGCTGGGGGAGGCCTGCTTAGCCAGTGCCAGTACAATGTCCCACCTGGACTTCTGGTACCTGGCTGCATAGGCCATATAATTAGCCTGCCAGAGTCCCTAGGTGGGTGCCATGTACTGTTTCTTTGCCATGGCATCCAGCTTCCTAGAGTCCTTATCTGGGGTGTGTGAAGCCAAGAGTATATTAGCCTTATCACAGGCTGCAGCATGCACAACCCCAACATGGCTGCATTGTTGATACAAGTACTCTGTACCCGAACCTGATAAAGTGTACCTTTTGTCCATCCTTCTGTCGACAGGAGGTACAGAATTTAGAGTTTTTAAAATCTTTTGTGTCTGTTTCCCAAAAGACTTATGAAGGGAAACAGACAACCTCTTGGACTCTGGGATGTCCATGATCTCCACATAATCAGGTTCTTCTTGTTCCTCCATGGCTTCCTCCACAGGGAGCTGGACGGTTTCTGTCACTTTCCTGTAAAACATGTAGTGGGAAGGGGACTCAGAAAGCCTAGGAGGGGAAACACCAGAAGGCCTGTCTGGGGAGATGTCCGGTTCAATGTGCTCATCCAGACCTTCCCCACCACCATCATCATCATCATCATAATCTTCATCCCCCTCCAAATCCAGTTCCTAAAAATCTTCAGAGCATAACCTTGAACCGGAGGAACCAACCGCCTGCCAGAAGGCGCCAGATCAGACAGAACTGGATGAAGCAATTCTACAATTCTTATCACACTGGCAATCTCTTCGACGGTCGGAAAATGGGTCTCTGGAACCAAACCGACCGATTTTCCTTTTCTTTTTCTTTCTGTAGGAACCGATCCCTCAAGATCGGCTCTCCTCTTGCCCGAAGAAGTATCACCCTGGTCAGAGGGCACTCCCTCAGGTTCGGTCGGAACCGAACCGGCTGGCCATCCGGGTCAGCGGACTGCACGGCCTCCTTATCCCTGAGCCTACCTAATCTTTTTTCCAGGGTAGACTTAGGGAAATTTTTACAGATTTAGCAGTCTGAATCGAGGTGGTCAAACCCCAGACAATAAACACAGGTGCTGTGGGGATCAGCCTTAGCAAAGACCTCCCCACACACACTGCAGTGTTGAAACCCAGTGGGCCCGGTTTTTCTTCTGGATTTCACAAACATAGCCATCCTAACCACAAACTTACCCTTTTTATGGCAAACAACCAGGCAAGACACCCTTATCATTTTCTAACCGTGTCAAGAGTATTGGAAAAACACCCACAAGAAACTGCGTTTTTGTTTTTTTTTTAAACTGATAAGGACCGGTAACCACACTCTAAGTTTAGAAACAGAGACAGAATATGTAATTCACTAAACAGCCGGTTCAGCCGAACCGGTCGAAAATCAATTTTACAACTTCCACAAGTTTACTATGTCTAGTTCACTACCTAGTACTTACTGCACCACAGACAGAGATCTGAATCGAAACTTGCAAAAAAATAATCTGTAAAACTGAAGACTTTAACCAACTTTCGAACTGCGAACAAAGGAGAAATCTCCAGAGCGACCGTTCAGTTAGGCGGAGTAAAGAATCTGACGGTTGTGCTTCTAAGTGCAGCAGACGGAGGTTTGAACCGAGCTCGAGCTCAGCATTCTATGATCTCCACAGAAAATTAACCCTCTTCTCTCCGTGGCAGTTTGAGTGCTGGGGCTAACTGCAGTAGTTAGATTACATCTAGACTTCATGTGGTTTAAATGATCATACATTTGAACAGTGGGGCTGACTTTGCCTCTTTTCCCTTTCTCCATTACTAAATGGGAACGAGTTCAAGTCCTTCCAAGAGCTGAGGCAGACCCATGGTCTGCGACAGGTGGACTTCTACAGGTTTCTACAATTAAGACACTTTTTCTACTGTCTACCCTCTGAGCTACGTAAGCCCCCATTGGTTACTCTGCTTCAGACCACTCTTTCGGCTAGTGAGATCCCCCATGCTATCTCCACCCTTTACAAGGCACTCAATAATACCATTAGAACAAACACCAATGAGGTGCTCGAGAGATGGAACAGGGAGATAGGCTCTGATATTCCGGCACAGCAGTGGGACAGAGGCTGGTTTATATCATCCAAGCTTATTTGTTTCCATGCATGGAGGTTATTCTCCTGGCAATTAATGATTAGATTATTTCATACCCCAGCTATAACAGCCCACTACTCGACCACGAAGTCCAAGGGATGATGGCGCCAATGTGGGGTGACACCCGCACACCACACCCATATCTTCTGGGCCTTCCCTGTCTTACAACCCTTTTTATCCTCCCTACAGCGGGAACTGTCTGACATGCTGGGTGCTCCAATTAGCTTGTCAGTAGAGTGTTTTCTACTACAAGCTCTCCCCCCGAGTTCAGAGACCCCCATACTAGGTACCTGCTGGGAACAGCCCTCATGGCGGCAAATAACACCATAACGAGACTCTGGCTCTCACCCCAATCACCTACCATACAGGCATGGAGAGAAAAAAAGAAAAACATATTTATAGGGCAGAGACAATTTCTTATCAATTGAACGACCATGCAGATTTACGTACTTTGAAATGGACAAGGTGGATTCTTTACATTATGACAAGGGACCCTAATTTTGTGCCTTGACTAAAATAAAGTTAAAATTGGGGGTGGGGAGGCTCAGTGACTGGAGAGATGTGGGGAATTGGGGAGGTGCGTGAATGCAGGAGGGGGAGGGATGAGGGAGAGAAGAGACATACCTGGGAATTACGAATACAATATCAGGAACAAATGTAGACCTTCCCAATGCATATGTTAATGAGAAACTGTTTTTAATTAACTCTGTATGACCTTCTCTGTATTTCTTGCTCTGTATATGACCAAATGTGTGCATTAAGAAGAATATGTGACTGCTGATACCACTTAACTTGTAAAAATCTGTCAATAAACACTATATTAACAAAACAAAACTTGTGTACTTGCACCAATTTTTGTTTAGCCCTTAAGTGTTAGAAATTCTGATTGTGTAACTGCCCCCCAACACTTTGAAAACCAAAGTCAACCACAACAGCTCAAACGTTTTTAAAGATCACCTTTCTCCTGAGCTTCCAAGTCTGAATGACGAGCAAAGATGGATTTTTCAATGTTCAAATGGCACAGAATTCTTCTGTGTGATGCGCATAGGCGGTAAAGCCACATTTATCACAGCTGGGTCCACCGGCATCTTGCGCACAGTGGTCATTTTAGCCTCCCCCCCACAGCCAAACTGATGTACAAATAAGGAAAGGAGAAAAATGTCAAAATGCAGAGACAAACGGCAGCAGCAAACAAGAGGGTACAAGGGAGGCTCAAAGGGGGTTAGAGAAACCAGATCTAAGCAGCACATTTTTAAAGTCCATTTCTGGGACCCTGCAAGTCTGTGCTGGTCACCTGGCTAGTACAGGGCAAGTGCAAACCCTTTTTTGTAGGGCTCTGAACATGGACTTGGTAAATGTGCCCATTAGGTCAAATTAAGGGTGCCCCGATTTTCTAAAATCTGTCCCAAGCAGACAAGAGTACAGGTTTCCAGTTCTTGCCTGCAATCAAAATTGGAATTCTACTTCCAGAACTGGATTCTGCATTCAATTTAACTGTTGTTAGGATTATTTATTTATTTATTGATTGATTGATATAATCAGAATTACAACCCTTTGAATCAAAGACTCATTTCCAAAGGCTCTTCGTCAAGTAGGACAAATACATAGATAGGTACATAAAATAACAGGTAAGCACATAGTTACAGAGTTACATGAGATTCAGAGTACATAGTTACAGGGCTACGAGTTTCAAAGTACACAGGCAGGTAGATATTAACAAGATTTACAAGAGTACATCGTAGAGGGGTACTTTACAACAGAAAAATTCAGGCTTGGATTGTATTACACAGCTATGAACCAAGGCCAGAACAGAGTTTTATGCCTCAAAAAAACAGTTTGTTACAGCAAATATTACAAGTGGGAAATAACATTGGCCTATACAATGCGGAAGCTAGACACTAAATTGAGCAACCAGGGATTTGGTGGCTGGGGAGAAGGGGCAGCTTTCAGTCTTCAATTCTGATAATCCTGAAAAACAGAATGGAATTCAACTGTGTTTAGAACTACCTTAGATGAAATGGGCTGACACATGGGCAGAAGGGGGGGGGAGGGGGGAGGCATCTGTAGAAGACACCAAAATATAGCCTCCATCTGCTCTTGTGAAACACAAGTTTTGTTGGAAAATGACTCTTCCTCCACATCCCTAGGGTAAGTGAAGTTGCATCAGGAACAGGGTGGGGCAGACTGGGTTGCCAGTTGGCCAATTACCACTTTAAAAAAAAAAACAAAAAAAAACAAAAAAAAACTGGTTTGGCTACTAGATTTTGACAGTTACCGGCCCACTGGCTACCTGCCACAAATTGATTTTTGAGCCCTGGAAATGGACAGCCACTAAAAACATTGATTTGGCTATCAGAATTTGAAAGTTAGTGACCACCTGACCACCAACACCAAACTAATTTGTCCCACCCTGTTCAAGAACTCAAACAGCTTTGCTGCGCGCCCTGTGATCATTCATTGACTATCAGGCCCCACCCTTCATGCAGAAATCGAGGTGTGCGAAATTAAAAAATCTACTGTCAGAACTGCACTGCAGAATGGTTACGTTTCCGCATGTTTTGTGGAATTCTGCATTCCCTCCTCAAATGCCACAAAACTGTGCTGAAATAGAATTTTCATATTTATTCTGAGCAATGCTAGGGGATGGCTTCACCATTTCAAGACAGTGGTTTTATCTGAAGGCCCATTTGCTTTCAAAAGCATACCGTCAGGCCTCACGGGCCTGAGGATGCCCAACCAAAACATCAAATCTCCATTAAACAAAGGCTGTTTTCCCCTGTGATTTCTTTTCTGAAACAAGTAATATTGTTTGCAAAGATTTCCCATAAAAGAAACCGACAATGCACCTTTTCTGCATGCTCCAATGGCATGTGAAGAATGCTGGAAAATTACTGTCAAACTAAACACATTTCACTCGAGAGCAACCTTCCTAGACAGAACCAAAGGTAGATTTGATGCTTACAGTGATGCTCTAGTTTCTATTTTTGTTAACAAGGGCCTCAAAAGAACATACTGTACAGTGTCATTTCAAAAAGTGAACCAACAATATGTGTGCGTGTCTGTGGGGGTAGCTTGATATTGGTTGTCAACAGCTACAAATACATGTTATAAGATCTAATAACATTTTGTTTTGTTTTCAGACCACATGCTGACACAGCACCTTGTTTGTTTTTTTTAACCTTGAAATAATGTACTAATAGTGCCTTGAACTGCTTTTTACCTGGAAGATTGCAAAAAAATGGGTGTTTCACAAACATAGGTCTCCCTTCTTATTTTTATTTACTTATTTTATAACTTATTTACTAAGGATAGCTTAGCTGAGATGCAACATCCTGTTTCAAGGGGGGTCCAGCTTACCCATTTCAGCTGCTCGATGGACTTGAGCACTGACAGTTGAAATGCCTTCTTCATAAAAATCGTCCTGTCCTTGCCTGACCCAGTATGTCCTGTTCTTGAGTCCTAGTCCCCAAGTTCCTCCCACCAGATTCATTCAATGTAAATGCATAATTAACTGTCATAATTGTTAGCATCTCTGAAAAATTTGTTGCTTAATGTCTAAATTTTTCTATTTTGCATTCCTTACTATGCAGCTAAATGTCTGTGTATTTTAGTTTTTTCCATCTTAATTATGTCGTGTACAATGCCCTCTGTGTAACTATTGTGTTCTTGTATCTCAACCTCGTATTGTACTGTACTGTAATCTCCCGGGTCATGCTTGAAAATAGGCCAATGTTTGCCTAGCGCACCCTACCTGGTTAACAAAAACGGAATAAATAAAGTGACTTGATCATGATCACACAGTGAGTATTTGGTTCTAGTGGGATTTGAACATAGGCGATGCGGTTAAGGACTCTCATGCCCCAATTCCCCAGTCAATACAGTACTGACATGAATGGCTGCATGCACTACTCCCACACCACACTAAAATTAGTGCCTATTACCCTGTAAATAAGCACCTGACATATTACCAACCGAGATCCAGGATAAAACGAAATTACCACATCAGAATTACAGCCACAAACGCATACAAGATGAGTCCTGTTTGTTATATTTTAGTTAGGGGCGGGGGTCCCTCACACACCTGCTTCAGCAGCTGGAAGCAGTTTTAGGCCAGTATTTTAGTCTACTTTCTGTAAATGTCATAATATTTCAGTTTGTTTTTTTTTAATTTAGGCCCCACACCCCCGTTCTGCAGTCGGAAGTTGTTTCTGAGGACAGTATGGCAGTTACCATTTTTTAATGGCATAATAACGTTTCTGCAGTTGGAAGCCATTTTCTGTCTGTTTGCCAGGTTGCGTACCACAATTTCCAAATTTCTACCTACTTACGCACCACAGTTTCCGAACTGTTTACCCACTTGCACAAAACAGTTTCCGAACTGTTTACCTACTTGCACACCATAGTTTCCGAAATATTTACCAACTTGAATTGTGCAAAACTTTTATTTTAGTTAGGTATTTTGTTTACGTCTCAATGCATTTTCCCATTATTTACCTACTTGCGTTGTGCAGTGGGTGGAGACAGCTGTGGCCTAAAAGTGCCGTAATTCCCCATGCCGATGTCTGAGCAGATGGGGGGGGGGTTCTTAATCCTCCGATATCACCGATCTGTCAGCCAGGTCCAGAATTAAACAGTGGGATTTTTTGTAAAAGTCTGTTTCTGGAGAACCAGGGCAAAGTAAATATGTATTTTTAGAGAAGGACTTTCTTTCAAGTTTTAATCTGACTATATCGTATCATATACTGTATTATAATTTAGGGCAAGTGTCTACTGGTTAGAGGACTGGTTCAGGCACTAGGAGTACACAGGTTCAAGTGATGCCAGAGGATTAAGGACCCCCCACGCACACAGACATCGGCATGGGGAATTACATTACTTTCAGTGAGAGTGTGATGCCATTCACATCAGTACTGTATTGACTTGAAAAATAAATTGAGCACAGAGGGGGGTCCTTAATCCTCCAGTATCGCCGAAAAATCTTTCCCCTCTGCACTGGGTCAAAGTGCCCCAGGTTTCCTCTTCTGCCTAGCACCACCTTGTGCTGCTCAGCTGACATATGGACAAGTGCTGACTCTGCAGAGCACTACAATATTAAGTATTTTAAACACAAAATCTTTTTTATCCAATCAGCATCGTTTAAAAATAAAAGTTCAGTAATTTTATTCTGCCAAGTGCCTCATGCTAGCAGGTTCAAAATTTGGAAGATCTGTAGGATACTCAGTTTTCCCCATCAGGCATTTACCTGTTTCCTCTGTAAAATACAATGCTTAACATTTAGTATGATTAATAATGTTTACATTTATATTTACGGTGTCCTATGGTCATAGGAATGTTGCTTATAGAGGCCATAATTAATTTACAGTTGCTAACCAGCAGGGCAGCACACTAGGAAAATCCACTGGCCCAGCAGTATTACATACTGAAATGATACCTCCTTAAATACTAGTGAAGGAAAACTTTATAGGCCTGAAACAAAACCCTGCCAACATCTGGTCACTGGGCTGGTACCAATTTCGACCCCCGCTGCTCAGTTTCACTTCACAGTTCTCTTACGGCACCCCAAAAACTGAAGGAAGACCAAATACAGTAACCCTGCACATAAACATATATTCAACTGCTGGCACACATATCAATAAGCCCCACTGACCAGAGCTACTCACCACATTATTTATTTTTCATTTATTTCAGTTTTGTTAACCGGGTAAACCCACTGGGCCCTGAAGGTCCGTTTTTCAGGGGTAACCCAGAATTAGTTACACAGAGTAAAGAAAAGGACATTTTGCAATACAGTGCAAACTAATAACGTTTGCTTACAGACAAGGCACTGTACAGCAGGAAATCATACAGTCAACAGTTAGACAATACATTTTACAACCACATTTGCTCACACGATGGCTACTATTCACTCAGCAAATAAAGCTCATTCAGTTTGGATTTAATTTGTAGCTGAACAGTAAGTCAAGTTAAAAAGGCTACTTTTCTACTGATTTCCTGAAGACTGGGCAAGTACTGCCACAGACAAATCTTGGAAACTGTCAGGCAGTAACAGACTATGGGCTCCTTCAGTCATTTCTTGAAAACATAATTGTTGAACAGTACTCAAAAATTCAATCAATCAATCAAACTTTATTTAACCAGGCTTTACATCTTTCAGGGAGCTCCTTTTCAAGATGGTACTGGATAATACAAATACAGATGACAGCAATACAATGGCAAGGGTATAACGAACAGAAACATGGCAGCACCCAGCTGTCAGAAACGGGAGAAGTGCAAAACTGCAATTTTAACAAATATTTAATGACAGTGTTTGAGTGGGTGGGTGGGTGGGGTAGTTCTTTCTCTTCAAAAGGGGCTTCATTTTACAAGACCGCAAACCAGGGCTCCCGCCCCTCCCCCAAAAACACACACTTTTTCCTACAGCCCAAAGCAACAGCAACTCAGCACATTACTATTGGGTTGGTTCAGTACAAAGTTAATATAAAACCTACCTCTAATCTACTACTAGAAGCAAAAGGCAATCGGTGAGGTTCAGTAAGTTTTCAAAGCACAGTTACCAGAATGACAGAACAAAAATGAATTTTGCTGCATGCAGAGATGGAGCAAAACCAGATAAACAAGCTTAACAAGTCCTAAGAATTCCCATCACCAAGAAAATCAACAGAGCAGGAAAGAACAATGTACTTGTTTTCATATTTTAAGGCTATTGTACAGGTATCTGATTCGCTTGATCTGACATCAATGTTTCCAATGTGCCAATGCAGGGGAGAACGAAGATCTCTCCCTGCGGAAAAGGTAACAAAACAAAGTTCCCCATGTTGAGCATGTTTCAGGAAGACCCACCATAACTTCTACAGGACTGCTTTAAATACAGCACTAACTACATATTCACTATAAGCCAGTTTCACTTCAGAACTGTTTTTTTTAATCACTGCCCTCACTAAGTAAGTATTGAAACAGATAAAGCTGACAGTTTCCAAGATTTGTCTGTGGCCAGTAAAGCTAGCTTTATCTAGTTAACACTGAGCGGTTCGATATAAACCATGTACAGTATCAAGAAGTATCCAAACAATACAATTACTTTCAAATTCATTCTCTCTCTCTCTCTCATAAATTGAAAATTAAGACATAACTCACCAAAAAGACAAGGAAGAGAAAACCTGTATTTCCTGGTAAGAACTGTTAACTGCAGAAGGGCTTCTAAGATGCCTGCTACAGACTTTCCTTGAGCTTTTCTTTTCTGCTGTATGCTCTTTCCCAGATCATTTTGCAGGTCTTACAAACTCCAACACCAGTCACAAAACAAAAAAAAAAAAATGAGTACTCAGGAAATCCAGAGTAGCTGGAGATTTCCCTCTGACTTCTATGGGCTGGAACTACAACCCCTCCCCAAAGGAAACTAAAAAGCCTATCAGTGCCAAGCAATTTCAGCCAGCTAGTTTCATTCCTCATCACAAGCAACCTCAAGGGACAGGATGAGTAGAGCTGGGTGTGCCTTAGCCTTCATGATGCACTGGGTGTGGTGCTGTCTTACTATTTAACCTCTTCTCTGCAGAATCCAGGACACTATTCATCACTGCACTAGCCGTTTTCATGACTTCCTTCACTGAAACATTTACAGAGGGCACTGAAAGCAAAACTACTAAGTTCCCGCCCACATTTTTGCACAGGAAAATGCAGCCTTGTTATAACTGATCAGAACAGCAGAGGGCTGTAGCAGACATACAAGAACTAGCCTTAATCAGAACTACTGTAGACAGATGTTGAGACGACAGTATGGTTAAGCCACAGATCTGACAGTGTATGAGCACACCTACTGAAAGTGTGCATGCACTCGTCACTAAAGTTCATTTTCTCTGAAGAGCTGCCATTGTACATTTTAATCTGACGTGGAACCTTTGTAAATGAGCAGTTCCTGCTCAAAGGTATTTGTAATCCTAGATTTCAATAAAAATAAAAAATAAAATAATCTGGTGTCCCAGATGGAGTATCAGAATTCAATGTACATCATTCTAGTCAGAAATCCTGTATATGGTCTCAGGCTAAAATATATCTCTAACACTTTCTTTTTATATAGTTGTTTGATCCTTGAGTCATTACATGTGCCTATCTTCCAGTCTTATCTGCTTCCGCCACCTCCAAGCCTTGTCATCCCCCCCACTGTTGTGGCCAGTGTGGATCAACACAGAGTAGGGGCCTGAGAGAGCCCGCAACCAGCATTCAGTTGCTCACAGTGCATCATTTTCTTCCTTGGTTTTCCCTCTTGATCCCCTCCACCTCAAGCAGTGTGGGAAACAGATAAAGACTGGCCAATGCAGACAGAGACCTGCAGAGGAAGCAAACTCCCTATCCCTCCTGCAGGTGTTGCTCTGGTTCTGGAACCTGCAGCCACCCCTCCTCAACCAAAACCAACTGCCACACTGTGGCTACCCCAGCTACAGCTGCTACCTCAATTTCTGTGTTTCTATGTTACCTGACGCTACTCCTGGAGTCTGCTCTCAAACTTGAGTCACCTACATAGAAGGGCCTTTGGGGCCGGCATCTCTACCTCTCTCTCTGTTTCCTTTAATTCTTTGTTTATGCTCCTGACAGTGGCATGGGTGGGATACCACACATCCAATATATACCTCTGCTAGTACTGGCAACCATTACAGGCAACTCCACCCAACCAGCCAATGTCACTCACTAATGTAACATTCTGTCTCTTGTTATTGTATTACTTTATCAAGGTATTTCATCATTAACCCACCCCCCGGATGCTGGGAATGTGCTGCTACCAGCTAATATGCTTTTCCTGGTAAAAACTTGAAATAAATGACTAACTATATATTTCTGAGTCCCCATGGCTGGGCCCAGTTAGTAGGTGGCTATGCCAGCATGGAACACCAGCTCCAACAAAGGACTTTTGGCAGCAGAACCGTATATTAGCCCACTGGACTGTAAGGGATGCTGACCATCCCCCAACCTAGGGCCTGCTCGTTTTTATCTGATACTCTTCCTCCTAGGTTCCATAGAATGGAGACATCCAAAGTCACTCATCTGGATTATGACAGGTTAGTTCGGAGACAGCCATGCTGCAGGGACCGCTCCAGATCCAGAGTCAATGCTGATATACCAGCATGGGCAGAGGCAAAAGCACCAGGGCCAAAACCGGTGTGGACACCGAAACCCATGCTGACACCAAGAACACCACCTGTGTTGACAGCAATGTTCCCAACATTGACACCACTGAGTGTTGTCCATACTGAGGGTCGCACTGATACCTGCACCAGTAGATGCACGGACCCCAGGCACCAGCATTACATGCAGCGCTGATATCGTAACAAGAGTTGACACCAAAGGTACCAACTCCCACTAGGGTGGTCCCTCAGCTGCCTAGGAGCCAAGGATCCACCCGACACCACCACCTGAGACTCTGTCATGACTCCAGCTTGGTGGGGGGAGTAAGAGCCCAGTACCTCAGCCAACACCTAAGTGTGCAGAAGGAATCTGGGGACTAGTCCAGGGACCTACTTGAAGATCACCTGTGGTGATGCTTGCTCCCGAAGTCAGGGATGCGACATCCCAAGACCCCCATGCAATGGCTGGATTCCAGACAGGAGAAACAAAGCATGCCAGTCAGGTGCAGCCATTGTCTTTCCAGCACTTACAATACCTAAAAAGGAGCCCAATGTCTTGGGCTTTGGGGACTTAGCCTTTTTACCCAACATACAAAAATGAAGAGAAGGAATGAAGAAGAAACTGGGGCAAAGTAAAGTAATACTCCCATGATGCACACCTGTCACTGGGAAAAACAGAACTGAGGCAGGTAGTGCGTTGATGATGGTTACTGGCTTTAGCACCCAGTGCTGCACATGCACCAGTGTCAACACCCTTGTCTGTGCCCTGATAAAAAAAGTGTTCTCCCGCTTGGTCCTTGTGCTACAGCACTAAGACCAATGAGTGGGGCTCTATGGATAAGACTGACTCAGAAGATCACCAGGCCGAGGAACAAGCTGTAAAGAGCTTGCACCAGGTTTAATATTTACACAGCCAGTGGCATAGAGATACTGGAACAGGGCCCAATAGATCTTGCAGGACAATCAGCTGGGAAGACCAGCAGCAGATGCCCGGTGTATATGAAGTTCAGAGAAGTGAAGAAGGCCTTATCAGGGACTGCTAGGGCCTCACTGGAAAAATACAGAGCAGAGTCAGCTGCAGTAGTGGAATGCACAATACCTTTCATCACCAGGGTGCATAAGAAACCCCCCAGTGACAACAGGAGGACTACCCATGCAAAACCATGTTGGTGTGACAGCCACATACAAAACCCAAAAGGCAGGCACAGCCGTAGACTGCACAGCAGCAGCAGGACCAAGAAATGCTACACTATGGTTTATGTAAGTATTTATACTGTTCCTTTTATTCTATAACTGATATTAGTTATCTTGCAACTCTGTTGAATTAGTATGGTTCCTAGTACCTGTGTCTTACTTGTATTTTGTTATCCGTAATCTACTTCATAAAGAACAGTTATGTACTTACCGTAAGAGTAGATCTTCAAGAGAATCTCTTCCCTTAGGCCACACCTTTGTAACTACACCCATGTCAGCACTAGGACCACATGGAAACTTTTGCCAGCTGGGGGCCACCCACAAAAACATCACACGTCGGCGTCTACATAAACGTGGGCAGCCCCATCTCTCCTCAGTTCCCCGCAGGAGAAATGTGCTCGAAGGACTCTCTTCTTGGGGGAACCAGGAGATTATATCAGTGCCTCTGATATTAGGCAGACGCAGGCGATGAAGAGAGCAGCCATGAAAATTCCCAAGGCAGAACTGGATGCCATATTCCCCTACAGCTGGTAAAAAGGGGGAAGGAGGGAGAGCCGGCATGGCCTAAGAGAAGAGATTCTCTCAAAGTTCTGCTGTTACGTTAAGTACGCAACTGTCCTGTCTTCTTTGAGGATATTTCTTCCCTTTGGCCACACCTGTGGAATACTAAGGTTCATACTAAAGTGTTTAGAAGCTAAGGAGGCTGAGAGCCCTTTAGATGCTCCTGTCCATATTACCCATAATACTGAACATAATTGCCATTTAAAACATGTCTATCCAATCGTTTGAAACTTTATTTATTTTTACTTATTATTATATCCAGGGGTAACCCATTCCAGGGGGTCACCACCCTCTGTGTGTAGAAGATCTTCCTTTTATTGTTATTAAAACTCTTTGGTTGTAGTTGTAATGGATGCCACCTGGTGTAGTCTGGGTTATTTTTAAATTTCAAATTTAGTTCACTCAGTCAGTAATTATCCTGCATGATATCATAACACATTAAGAGGTCCCCTCTTTTTCTTCTTGTCTCCAAAGACATGAGGTTCAGATCCGGAAGTCTCTCCTCATAAGATCTGTACCTCAAGCCATAAATCATCTTCGTTACCCACCTCTATACCCCCTCCAACATATCTACACTGCCCCTTGATATTAGCCCCCACACCTGGCTACCATACTCCAGCAGTGGTCTCACGTAGGCCCTGTATAGCAGCATGATGACCTCTCTACTTCTACTTTTGAAGTTCCTTTTTAGTACCCATAATAATTTATTTGCTTTACCTAGCTGGTTTGTATATTGCATTTTGTTTGTTAGCTTATTGTCGATTATTATACCCAAATCCCTTTCTTCTTCTGAATGTCTTAGTGGTTTTCCATTTAGGGTATAAGCCACCATTTTGTTGTGTTTACCTAAGTGTATGACACAACATTTCTTTGTGTTAAAGCTCATTCCTCTCTGAGCGGCCCAGTTATTTATTTTGTCAAGATCCCTTAATATTGATTCCATATATCCCCCTCTTCTAGGGAAATTCCTGTCAGTTTTTATCATCTGTGTAGTTACTCAACCAGTTTATTACGTCTTCGCCCACACTAGCCATAAATACCTTAAAGAGCACCGGTCCAAAACGAGTCCAAAACAGTACCAAAAGCTAACTGGGAGGTTGGTGCAGTCTGTTCATGACAGTGTGCCCTGTAGAACAACAAGGCCGAAGCCTGCACATCTATGAGAAAAAATGTCCTAACTGTAACGTTTAGTAAAGGGTGTGGACAATACTCCAGGTGACTGCAGCGCAAATGTCAGCCGCAGATACATTTCTGAAGCAAGCAACAGATGTGGCCATACCCCTTATGAAATGCCCATGAACCGCACCAGGAAGTTCCTGGATCCATGACACGAGCGCGACAAAATTTTTGTTGAATGCCCCGTCAGCGACACCAGCAGGTCGACTGCATTCTGCAGTCGGCTGCCAGTTTGCACTGTCCGTCCTTGTTTTCTTCAGGGGGGCTTTGCCCGAACCACCCATGCAGGGGGCTGTGCCCCCCGCACCCCCCCCCACTTAGAGATTATCAATTCCAAGTCAGAGCTGATTGGGGGGCGATGCAGGACCCCCAACAAACAGCACCGGTTTCCAGCGGGTTTCCCACAGTGGCATGGCACTGTAGTCGCTGTGGGGGACATTGCTGGCGAAATGTCGCTGTCGGGGGGACCGGAAGTTCCTTACCATACTTCCTACAACAGAATATAATACAATGTGCTAGCCATTTGAACAAGCACAGTTTTGAAACACGTACGCCCTCTTTCCCGGGCTGAATGAAACAAAAAACTGAGAGGACTTTCTGCAGTCCTTGTTGCGGGCAACATAGTATCTTAGGATTCTAAGTACATCCAAAGAACGGAACAATGCTTTCTCTTGATTGGCATGCTCAGAATAATAAACTGGAAGGTGGATGGTTTGACTTAGTGTGAACTTCGATACCACTTTTGGCAAAAACTTAGGATTACTACATAAAGACACCTTGTCTTTATGGAAAATCAAATAAGGAGGCTCACACATTAGAGCCTGTAGCACAGAAATCCTTCAAGCAGAAGTAATTGCAACAAAAAATAATGCTTTCCGTGAAAGAAAGCGAAAGCCGCAACTCATGGCTGGCTTAAAAGGAGCCAAAGTAAGTTTCTCAAGCACATAACTGAGGTGCCACAGTGGATGCAGTGGTGGGACCGGATGGCAAATGGGAGGTTTCATATGCAGGCTACCTCTCAGAAAGGTATGGAACACCTCTAATTGAGTTACCATATGCACATCAACAGGGACATGGAAAGCTGATATTCAGTGCGTAATATTATAGACTGGAGTCTGACAGTGACAGCAAGTACTCCAACACCACAATGACTGGACAGGTGAAAGGGTCCATATTTTTGGAAGTGGCCTAAAAAATGAAACAATTCTACTTTAAAAAGTACGTATGTCTGGTGGAAGGCTTTTTGGCCACAACCAGTACATCATTTAGTTTTGGTGATACCGCAAACTGTGCCATGGCTATGTCTTCAGGAGTCAAGCACGCAGGTGCAGGGACTTCAGGTCTGGATAGATCAGAGCACCATCGTCCTGTAACAACAAACAAGGGTACTGGAGGCTCCACTGCTGGTTAGTGCAGCAGCGGATACCATGTTTGTCGAGACCAGAGAGGTGCAATGAGGATGAGGGTCGCACACTCCATCTGTAGTTTTAGTAATACTCTCTGACTTGGTGGAATGGGAGGGAAGACGTACAGAAACCTCCCTTTCCAAGAGAGGGACAACACATCTCGCCAAAAAACTCCAGGCTCTGGAGCAAGCAAGCAGAAACACTGCAGTTTTGCTTTGTGTGGGGATACAAAAAGGTCCAGCTCTGGATGACTCCACCTTGCAAAGAGGTCATCTACCACGGAGGTCAGCAGTTCCCGTTCATGCATCCTGGACTGTGACCTGCTTAGTTTGTCTGCCAAGACGTTTTGGACCCCTGGGAGATGCATGGCTGACAAATCCAGGCCATGTTCCAATGTCCACTACCACACTCTCACTACTTCCCAACATAGGTGTTAAGAATGAGCCTTCCCTTGTTTGTTTATGTTATGCACAACACTGACATTGTCCATCTGTACTAGAAGATGACCCAGAATCAAAGGCTCCTGGAAAGCCTAGAGACTGTATAAGACAGCTCTCATCTCCAGGACATTTATGTGTAATTTGGCTTTCTACCCGGGTCCATGAAAAGTACAGTTAAGTAAGAAGTAAGCAACAAGACACAACAGGGTGTGTGTTAGACACTTTAACACATAGCGAGACATGAGGCCACTGGCTGATTACGTCCAGCCTCCTAGCCATGTGTTAAAGTGTCTAACACACAGACCCTAGAGTGGCTTATTACACTTATGAAATGGCTATCAAAAATACTGAAGTATGTAATATCTAAAATGTATAGTATTTAATAGTGAAAAAGTTAAATGTTTGTTTAAATTTTTAATAAAACAGTTTCTCCGCCTACTGTTTTTTTTTTTTTTTGAGTTGAGGACTTTTGAGCTGTGTAGGCTTCCGTATTTGTATTTTTTCCCCCCACGCAGTAATGATGGCACCACCCTTACACTCCCCCCCCCCCCAACAGTCCCACCTCCTAAACATATTCAGTTTCCCTGCTTACTGCAGGTTGAAGAAACTGTGCAGAGCTCCAGCAATACACAAATCCAAGAAGAGGAGCGCGCCTGAATTGTATCCTTGGTTAGAAACTAATTTCTTGGTCGAGGAGTTAAGTCCAGCGCGTAGGTACCGTTCAGTTGGGGCATCGGTACCGGCTAATCAAACTTGCATCTATGCTGTAGGGGTTCCGCCTTTTCCCGATTTTGTTGCAGGTCTTGCCTCAGAACATGGTAAACCAGAAAATAGGTGCGTTTATAGTTAATTCTGGGAGTTTTACCTGCGAGTTTAGCCACTTGTTAACAACTGAGTTACTGCTGAGCGGCGGCCCTGTACCAGCCTGCTATCATGGTGTTCCTGTAGAGTTCCTGCTGTGGTAACACTGGCTCAAGCTTCGCCCACATTGGGCTGGGCGGGGTTCTTACAGTCAGGATGCTGCTTGGGGTGTTGTTACCAGCCCGCTACTCTGGAGTTTGTGTACAGTTCCTAGTAGAATATCACTAGCTCAATCCTGGGTGGTTAGCTTCACAGTAAGGGTGGCATCATTTGTGGCACAAAACAAGATGGTGGCTATTTGATTTGTGAACATTCTTTGTGAGCAGCATCACTCATATCAATGCCCAGTGGGTATTGCCTGATCTTATTCCTGTGTTCTTAGACACTTTAGCACACAGTCAGTGACCAATGAGAATGCTTGAATTTCAATGCCCATTTCATAACTTATCATAATAGTAGATCTTCAAGAGAGGCTCCTGCAGTAGGTACTAACCAGTAGGATTAGAGCCATCACGTGCTCAGACCACACGGAAAACTTTAGCTAGCAGTGTCTGGCGGGGAACCGCCCACCCGATGTCACGTGATGGATGTCAGCATGACACTATACAGTGGGCAGTCCCCATGCCCACCCTCCAGTTCTCCCGTTGGAGACCTAAGAAGGTGCAACAGGAGAAGAGAGTGGGCTCCTGGAGCCAAAGGAAAGGCCAGAAGAAAGTAGCCGCAGAAGCAGGGGGAAGGTGGGAGGCAAAGAGGTACCTACTGCAAGAGCCTCTCTCGAAGAGCTACTGTTACAGTAAGTTCTTACGTAACTGTACTATCTTACTTCAAGAGGGCTCTTGCAGTAGGTACTAACCATTAGGACTGAGTCCTAAGCAGTGTAATTCAGACAAAGGCTGAAGCATGGGAGGCAGGAAAGGGCTGCAGTAGGTACAGAATTAGGACAAGAGGCCCAGTAGGACAGCTAGTCCAAAGTCCGCCCTGAGCCTAGAGGCAATGTCCAGACTGTAATGTTTGGTAAAGGTGTGGACAGAGCTCCAAGTGGCTGCCGCACAACTGTCCGCAGCAGAAACTTTCTTGAAGCAAGCAGTAGATGCAGTCATGCCTCTGGCTGAGTGCCCTTTACCTTCCCCGGAAGGGGCTTGTTATACTTCTGATAACAAAACACAATGCAATTTGCAAACCATTTGGATAAACACTGTTTGGAAACTGCCACGCCCTCTCTTTTGGGCACAAAGGATACAAAAAGCTGATCCATTTTGCGGACTGACTTTGTCTGGTTTGTGTAATAATGCAAAGTTCTGTGCACATCAAGTGTGTACAGAATGGACTACCCTTGATTAGGATGCTCAGGGTAATATACTGACAAGTGTATGGTCTGATTCAAAGTAAACTCAGAAACCACCTTTGGTAAAAACTTAGGATTTGTACGCAGAGCCACCCAGTCTCTGTGCAAAATCAAACAAGGCTCCTTGCACATCAGGGCCTGAAGCTTGGAAATCCTTCGAGCTGAAGTAATGGCAACTAAAAAGAGTACTTTCCAAGACAGAGAGCGCAGGTCGCAGCTCACGGCCGGTTCAAAGGGAAGCAAAGCGTGCTTCTCAAGAATAAAATTTAAATCCCATGGAGGAACAGGGTTCCTTACCGGGGGTTTCAGATGGAGAATTCCTTTCAGAAAGGTTTTGGAAACCTTCAACCGAGCCAACATTTTGCCATCCACCAGAATGTGGTAGGCAGAAATGGCAGACAAGCGTACCTTTAGAGAAGAGTAACTAAGGCCAAGGTCAGAGAGATGCAGAGGGTATAACATGACCTGTGGGAAAGGGCAAAATAAAGTGTCCCAACCCTTGGCAAATGCCCAAATGGAGAACCTCTTCCATTTCATAGCATATGTAGTTCTTGTGGATGGCTTTCTGGCCGCCACAAGAACTTGTGCCACTCTAGAAGAGACCCCAAAGTGTGCAGTGGCTATGTCAGCAGGTGCCACGCGTGAGGGTGAAAGGACTTGAGACCCGGATGGACCAGCTTGCCCTGGTCTTGAGTCAGCAGGTTCTGGCAGAGGGGTAGGGGAACCAGAGGTTCCACTCTCAACTGCTGCAGCAGAGGAAACCACACTTGCTGAGGTCAATCAGGGGCTATAAGGATCATGCTGGCCCATTCTTGTTGCAGTTTCAGAAGTACCCTCTGCAACAGAGGAAAGGGAGGGAAGGCGTACAAAAACTTCCCCGTCCAGCAGAGAGACAGTGCGTCTCACCAGTAAACACCACACCCGGGAACAAGTGAGCAGAAACTAGGTAATTTTGCATTGAAAGGGGAGGCGAACAGATCGAGATCTGGGTGACGCCATCAATCAAAGATGTCGTTGACAACTGACTGCCTCACTTCCCACTCGTGTGCCCTTGCCTGAGTGCAGCTGAGAGTGTCCGCCAGGACATTTTGAACACCTAGGACATATACTGCTGTGAGCTGCAGCCAGTCTGTACCACCAACTGCCACACGCGCATTGCTTCCCTGCACAGTGGATACGATCGTATGACTCCCTGTTTGTTCAGGTACCAGGCCACGCACATGTTGTCAATCTATGCCAGTAGAGGTCTGGGGAGGAGAAGGGGCTGGAATGCTTGAAGAGTGTAAAGTACAGCCTGCATCTCGTGCACACTGATGTGCAGAGATAGCTCCTGCTGGGACCAGGATCCCTGTGTCCTGTGATCGCCCCTGATGAGCGGCCCCAGCCATGACCGGAAGCATCCGTGGTCAGGATCTGAGTTGGCGAGGGCATCTGAAAAGGAACCCCTCTGGTGAGGCTGGATAAATCCTGCCACCAGAGGAGGTCCTGATGCATAGGGGCAGACACCAGAATCCTATGATCCAGGTAGTTGGTTTTCTGGTCCCACTGGACCATGAGGGTCCACTGCGTAATTCGCATGTGGAGTCTGGACAGGGGGCAGTGGGGATAGCCACTGCCATCAGTCCTAGAAGGCACAGAACTGAGCGGGCTGAGGTCCATTGGCTGGTTGCCACTTGACTGGCCTACTACGCAATGTTTCCGCCTGGTCCGAAGGGAGGAAAGCCTGACCCTGAGCAGTATCCAGCACCGCCCCAATGAACTGAAGACATAGGGAAGGAACAAGGTGGGATTTGGGGTAATTCACTGTGATCCCCAGTTGCCTAAACAGGTTCAGGGTAGTATGTAGCAAGGCCACCGGGCCATCCCTAGAAGGGGCTGATAGGAGCCAGTCATTGAGGTATGGGAAAACACAGATCCCCTGGCAGCGTAAAGCTGCTGCCACCACCACTAGGCACTTGGTGAACACCCTGGATGCCGAAGAAAGGCCAAAAGGGAGTGCTTTGAACTGGAAGTGTTCCCCCTGGAAGGCAAAATGCAGGAAGTAGCAATGGGAGGGAAAAATGGGGACATGCAGGTAAGCACCCTGCATAGCCAGGGCACAAAGCCAATGGGCCTGCTGCAGAAGGGGCAGGAGACCTCGTAGGGTCAGCATGAAAAACCTCTTATACTCTATATACAGGTTCAGTGTGCTGAGGTCCAGGATCGGATGAAGGTCCCCTGTCTTTCTGGGGACCAGGAAGAAGTGGGAGTAATATCCCTTTCATTCCTGGGCCTGAGTAACAGGCTGTATGGCTGATTTTGTCAGAAGAGCCTGAATCTCTTCCCTGATGAGCAGAATATGGCCTTTTGGGTAACGAGAGAGAGACCTGGAGGGCTCTGTGCGAACTCGATGGTGTGACCTTGAGCAACAAGCTGAAGGACCCACGTGTCTGTTGTAATCGCCTTCCACCCGGTCAGGTGGTTGACGAATCTGCCCCTACTGGTTCCTCTTGATCTGGTAGCAGAGGCTGGGGCTCTGCCACGAGTCAGGAGGCAGACGGGGGTGGGGAGCGCCGCCCCAGCAGCCCTTTGGGACTCGGCTGAGGGGGTGGGTCCTGTCGACTGGACCCATTTGTTCTGATGTCAGGCTGGCTGCTGCCTATTGTGACGCTTTTGCTGGCGATGAAAAGGCTGTTTTGGCTTAGTGTTCAAGTGGTACATAGACTGCACAGATCGCAGTGTCTTGCCACTATCCTGGAGTGCTGTGATTATGACCTTGACGTCACCACCGAAATGGACGGGTCCCCTGAAAGGTGCATCCGGGATGGCCAACTGGACATCTGGGGCCAAACTGGATACCCGCAGCCAGGAGTACCGACACAAGCGAATGACCGCGGTGGCACTCTGAGTAGAGGAGTCTACCGCATCATAGGTTGCTCGTAGAATGCATGATTTATTTAAGATCACATAGGAATTAAAACCCTTTGAGTCAGAATCGTTTCCAAAGGCTCCACGTCAAATACAGAGAAAATACAGTATCAGCAACAGGTTATTACAAGACAGCATTTGTGACAGTTGATTACAACAGGATGTCCAATAAAAACAGGTTACTCACCTGTAACAGTAGTTCAAAGAGTGGTCTATGTTGTTCATCCACACTCTTTGGCATGTCCCTTTCCCTTTAAGGATCGCCGGAAGTCTTCAAGCTGGCTCCTCCCACCAGGGTGGTATAACCCTCGGCTCCACCCTTGATGCCAGATCTCAGCCCACTGGAAGCCAGGTTTGAGTCCGCAGCCAGGGAGGTCGGGTGCGTCCGTGTGGCTGACCAACATATACCACTCCTAGAACTACTGTGACAGGTGAGTAACCTGTTTTTCTAGGGACGTTGATATGTTGTTCATCCACACTGTGGCAGACTCCTAGCAGTTCTCTGGGAGGAGGGAGGCAAGGCACACACCCCCTACTTGGAAACAGAGATTGGAGAACTGAGGTCCCAAAACCAGCATCTCGGTGTGACTCAAAGTCAATGTGGTAGTGGGAAATGAAGGTGTTTGCTGACTTCCAGGTAACAGCCTGACAGATTTCCTGGATAAAGATGTCCCTGGAAGCAGCCTCCGATGCAGCGGTATGGCGGGTAGAATGAGATCTTATCCCTCTGGGAAGCTCCATGCTCACCCTCATAACACAGACCAATGCATGATGTGATCCACCTTGCAATAGCTTGTTTTGCTACAGGTCAGCCAGAAGCGGTTTCACCATAGGTGACAAAGAGCTGGCGAACCTCTCCCAAATTTCCACCATCCTCTCCTTACAATAGGAGAGAGCACATCTCGGGTTCAAAGTATGGAGCCTGTACTCAGCCTCCGAGGTGTAACTGGGGTAGTATACCAGCAGAGTTAACACCTGGTTAAGGTGAAACTCTGACACCACCTTCAGAAGGAATTTCAGGTGGGGGTGTAGGACAACCTTGTCCCTGTGGAAGACCAGATAAGGGGAGTCCACCAAAAGTGCCTGGAGCTCCCCTGTCCTTCTGGCAGACGTGATAGCCACTAGGAAGGCCGTCTTCCACGACAAGTGTGACGAAGCACACTTGTGCACTGGTTCGAATGGCTTGTCCATGAGCTTTGCCAGTACCAGCAGAAGATCCCCGGAGGTGGAGGTTCACGCACCGAAGGGGATATGTGATCCAGGCCTTTGAAAAAGCGTCTGACCACTGCCTCCTGCGCCAACGTCGGCTGACCAGCCCGTGTCCGGTAAGAGAGATGGCTGCTAGGTGCACCCTAAGGGTCGATCACCGAAGACCTCCTTTGCATAGAGACCAAAGCTAGTTGAGAATGTTAGCCACTGGACAGGACAAAGGGTCCAGACCCTTACCCTGACACCAAATGGAAAACCTTTTCCATTTGAAGGTGTAACATTTCCTGGTCGATTCCTTTCTGGATGCCTCCACCACAGTGAGGACATCCTCGGAAAGACCCAAAGCTTGGAACCCTAGCCGCCCAGGAACCAGGCTGTGAGGTGCAGGGATTGAAGGCCCAGATGGTATACCTTCCCCCTGATTGAGAGATATCTGGTCCAGGCATGCTGGAAGCCACTCCAGGGGCCTGCAGCTGAGGCTGAGGAGATCTGGATACCAGAACTGGCACAGCCAGTCTTGGGCTACCAGAATCACCTTCGCCTTGTCCCTCCTCACCTTGAGAAGCACCTTGTGGATCAAGGAAAATGGAGGGAAGGTGTAGAGGAGGCCTGGGGTCTATGGCCTTGAGAAGGCATCCCCCTGCAGCGAGCCCTGCTGAGGGGGGTGGGCATGAAACAGCCTCAGCTTGGTGTTTTCCCTGGAGGCAGACAGGCCCACCATCGGTTTGCCCCAGTGGGAGAACAGGCTGTAAGCTACCTCTGAATGGAGAGACCAATCTGGGATGTCTCGCCTAAGCAGCTGACAGCATCTGCCAGATGGTTTGAGGCTCCTGCCACATGGATGGCTAGGAGATCCGCCTCCAAACGGCTGACGAGGGTCCAGATGTGGAATGTCTCCCTGCAAAGCAGATGGGAGTACGGGCCACCCTGTTTGTTGAGGTAGCACATGGTCATGGTATTGTCCGTCTGGACTTGAACCACTTGACCCTGGAGCTGAGGAGCGAAAGCTGACAGTTCCAGTCTGACTGCTCTGAGCTCCAACAGGCTGATGTGGTATCGGGACTCCTCGGGGGTCCAGACCCCGAGGGCCCTGTTGTCCCCCATGTGGGCTCCCCAGCCCATGAGAGCGGCATCGGTCGTAAGGACAGCTGTCGGCTCGGGGTGGACAAACGGGATCCCTTTCTGCATTTGGTCTGGGGCAGTCCACCACTAGAGAGCGTTCCATATCTTCTGGGTGACTGTGATCAGCTCCCATTGGAGGGAGCACATGTGCAACTGGGCCCAATGGACCACTGGGGTGCACGCCACATGTAACCCAGAAGGCACAGAAAGTCCCAGGCAGGGTGCAATTGCCCAACCAGAAATGACTGGGCAAAGGAGGAGAGAACCTCCGCCCTGTCCGCTGGGAGCCGAGCTCTGGTTTGACGACAGTCAAGTTCTGCCTCGATGAAGCACATCACCCGGGAAGGCACAAGTTCCGACTTGGCCTCGTTGATCAGAAGGCTGAGTTGGGAGCAGGTTTGGAGGGCCAGGTCCCTGGACCTCTCCACCTCCTGCTGGGTGGGACCTGCTAAGAGCCAATCGTCGAAGTAGGGATAAATCCTGCCCCCCCTCCCCGACGCATGAGATGGGCTGCCACCACTGCAGTGCATTTGGTGAAGACCCACGGGGCTGATGACGGGCCGAACGGCATGGCTTGGAACTCATATAGGGTCCCTTCAGCTCTGAAGTGGAAGAACTGCCAATGAGATGGACGAATGGGGACGTGAAAGAACGCGTCCTGCAGATCAGTGAACAGAACCACGTTTCACTCCAAGGATGGTATGATCTGGGACAGAGTGACCATCCAAAAGGTGCATGACCTGAGATATTAATTCAAGTCATGCAGATCTAGAATGGGGCACCATCGCTCCGTCCGCTTGGGCACCAGGAAGTACCTGGAGATAAAGTCTGGATCTGCTGGAATCTCCACCACTGGAGCTACTGCCTCCTTGAGGAGGAGCTCAGCAATGTAGTCTCGGAGAGCCGACTGAGTCTGGATGGATACTCTTTCCTCCCGAGGGGTACTGGCTCGGCTTGGAGGGTACTGCTCGAATTCCAGAGGCAGTCCCTAACTGACCACTTCCAAAACCCACCTGTCCATGGTGATAACAGACCAGGCGGAAAGAAAATGGCGGAGCCGGCCCCCCACGGGAGGACCCAGAGCTGGCGTGACGGTAGAGGGGGAGGCAGTCACCACTCCGTCACTGAGCAGGCTTGTAGGAGGAGGACCCAGGACCTGAACCTCGGCCTCCTTTATGGGCCTGGGCTTGGGCTGGGGGTGCCAAGCTTGAGCCTGCTGCTGCTGTGGCCCTCCTTCAAAGGATGGTTGCTGTGCTGCAGGGGAAGAGTGCCGAAAGGTCGTCTTCTTCTTCTGCTGCTGTTTCTTGCCCGAAGAACCTTTAGCAGAAGTAGCGTCCAAGAACCTTTAGCAGAAGTAACATCCAAGGTGGCATTGGACTGCTCAATATGTTGAAGGTGACCAGCCATACCTGGGCCGAAAAGGTCGGTACCCAGGAAAGGCAAAGCAGCTAATTTGTGCTGAGTATTTGCCGGAAAGAAGGAGAGTCTCAGCCAAGCACTGCGACGAGAGGCAATTGTGGCAGCCATCAAGCGGGCACAAGAATGTCCAGGGCTGTCTGAAGCTGCTGTTTGGCAACAGCCCAGCCCTGATCCTGGACCTGCTTGATCATGGTCTGCATGTCCGCGGGGAGGTGTGGGAGGACTTCATCCTAAGACCCCAGGAGGGCATGGGAGAAGTGTGCCATGATGACGGCCGAACCTGTCTGATGAAGGCCTAGAGATGAAGCCACATTGACCTTCCGAGCTGAATGATCCAAGACTTTGAATTCTTTTTCGGGAGGATGGTCAGTGTCAGCAGAACTGCCAGTATGCCTGAACACAGATGGGATCACCGGGTTCTCGGCCAAATGGTGCTCTGTGAACCCCGAAAGGGACCCCATGGGCACCGCATACTTGCGGGCCACGTGGGCAGATGGAGCTGGACAGGAGGCAGGGTGCTGCCAAAGTTCTAAAGCCGGGCCAACAATGACCTTGGCCACAGGAAAAGCCTCCGTCGGGGTATCCCCTCTCTTTAGGATGTCCATGAGAGGGTACTCCGCCTTTTTCTGGATAGGTTCCAGGGGCATCCCTGTAGACTCAGATGAGGCGAAGAATCCCTTAAAAAGACAAAGGACCTTCCTCTGTCGCTAACCCACCGGCCCATTCACCATCCCTGGGATGAGGATGAAGACCGGTCTCACTCGAATCCGAGGAATCCGGATACAATGGTCGACTGCCCAGGTCACCTTTGACCCACCGACGGTGGTCAGGGGTGACAGTGACCAAAAGACACCAGGGAAGCCCAGTGTCCAGTCTATCTTCCTTAGAAGGAGCCCCTCCTCCCACATGCTGCTTGGGTGGTGGTTCCACCACAATTTGTGGAGAGACCGATTTTGGCCGAACCGGAGGTTTCATTGGCTCTGCGAGCGGGGGAACTGACTTAATCAGCTCCGAAGGAGCCGGCTTCAGCCTGAGAGGCGAAAGCCAAGTAATGGCCGGGGTAGGAGCTGGAGTCGGCTTGTGCCTGGTCAGAATCAGCTCTTGCCACATGAGGTCCTCGTAGCGCCGGAGTTTCCGCCGGAGCCTCTCCTCATCCAAAGAGGACAAGGATGACTGATGGCATCGCCTCTTTTTAGAGTGCTTGTGGCTCTTCCTCTGCCTTTCGGTCGAGGAGGTCCTGGACCTCAATCGAGCTCAGACAGGCCGACTCGGTCGTTTGGGAGACACCAGAGAGACCAGTGATTTCCTAGGGTCGGGGACCACTTCCTCGATAGGAATCCCAATGGGTTGGGTCTCCTCGTTGGGGAAGGAAAGGACCAGAGTCCAACTGAGAGAATCATCGACCGGAGTTGGCGATAATGGGTCAATCGAGTCGATGATTATTTTAACCTCATCGATCGACACTTCGGTCAACTGGCCAGATGGCAAAGCCAAGAAGCCAGCGGTCGAAGAAGCAATTTCGACCGAAGTCGATACTGCCGGTTCCTGGGACTGAGATCTCTCCCGGTTCCAAGAGCGTCTCCGTCAAGATGAAGATGATCCCGGGTCCTTTTCCCGCTTACAGGACTGAGAGGAGTGCGTGCCCGCAGTACTCTCCCCCTTAGTCGGGAGAGACTGGCACAACTCTCGGAAAGAACCCGAGATGGTGGAGCCCAGGTTGAATGGAACAAAGAAGCTCCAAGAAGAGGATCCCCCGGCATGAGCCGCTTCCTACTTGAAGGCTTGCTTGCGTTCCAATTGCTCGGTGGATCCCACGGCCGCGGAAACCACCCATTGAGCCTCCTTAGATTTCACCGGAGGGTTCCGTTTTCCTGGCCTCCCCAACTTTAGGCATGTGAGACGGTCATTGAGGACGTTAGGGTGAAATGCAAGACAGTCATGGTTGACACCCAGGCAGTAGACACACGCAGTGTGGGAATCGGTGTGCAACATTTTCTGGCCGCACGAACACCGGCGAAATCCAGGGTAAGACTCGTCTTCCATAATCAAAAGTAAGTAGTTGCGGTCGCTAATGGAAACTAGATGGAGTTTTAGAATAACCGAAGGTTTAGAAGCCAGGGCCTACAAAATGCAGGAGCATGAAGGAGGCAACCTGAATCTTCAAGCAGAAAGGATGATCTGGCGTCATGGGGTGGAGCCGAGGGTAATACCACCCGGGTGGGTGGGAGAAGCCAGCTTGAAGACTTCCGTTAATCCTTAAAGGGAAAGGGACATGCCAAAGAGTGTGGATGAACATATCCACGTCCCTAGAAAGATAACTGTCCTACACAGGTGGTAGCTAAGTACTGTGGTTGAAGCGCATGGTTACAGTCCTATAACTGGGTGATGCCTCACGGGAGGCATTGTCAATCAATCCGAACACAGGAATTAGCTAGGATACTAACTGGTCAAATACATGGGCCAGTAGGCTACAGAGGCAGTACAGTGGGTGCTGTCTCAGGGGAGACATTGTCAGTGGTGAGCCTGGTACAACCTCTAATGCAAAAGCAGGGCCTGGGGCTATGCTTAGCGAGCACACTGACAGTTGCGAGAGGACAGAATATGATTCTTTAGAGCTGTCTTAAAGGGACCTATTTTGGTTATGGAGGTGATAGCAAGGGGAAGGGCACTGTACCAAGAGGGAGCTCTGAAGGAGAAGGATCTTTGCGCTAATGTGGTCCCGAGCCTGGGTACCTTCCAAATGTTCTTGATGGCAGTGCGACTGACAACAGAGGTGGTGGCGAGAGAAAGGATGCGGTAACCACGGGTCATACCAGGTGGATTTTTTCAAGGAGGCATGACTGGTATTGGAGCCTTTTCTCCAGTGTGAGAAAATCGGTTAGGGAGTAGAGGGTGCAGGTATGCGTTCGCTTGTCTGCACCGGAAAGGAGCCGACAAGCATTGTTAATTGCCAGTTGGATTTTGTTCAACGCTGTGGGGTCAGAAGCTGCGTATATTGTGAGCCCATAGTCCACAAGTGACAAGACCGAGGATGTGACTGCCAGACGTAGGGCTTCTGGTGGCAGGTAGTCCTTGTGTCGATATTGGAGGCCGATGTGGGCATTCATGGCAGAGGAGAGCATGTTGATGTGTGCATGGAATGAGAGGGTGGTGTCGAAGGCGATGCCCAGGTATTCGTAGGTATGGACCTGGTCAAGATGGAGGAATGAGCTGGACAGGATCTTTAGTTGGGTGTCCTTGGCCTTGTTTTGGCGACGTGCGAAGAGCATGGTCTTTGTTTTTTTGACACTAACAACTAGTCTGTGAATCAATAAACCAGTTTTCAATTTGATTGAACGAGTCTTGGAGGGAGGACTGGAGTGCAGAGGGGTCATGGTGGGAGGTGTAGAGAACTGCGTCGTCTGCATAAAGAAGTAAACTACCAGAGCAGAAGTTGGGCAGGGCATTTAGATAAATGCTAAAGAGCAGTGGACCCAGGATGGAGCCCTGTGGGACCCCAGAGCGCACTGCCAGGGTGGTAGAGAGGGTGTTGTTAATTTTAACACATTGGGATCTAGAGGTGAGATAGCTAGAGAACCAGGAGAGGGGACCCTGCGATACACCGATGTGCTGGAGTGTGTTCAAAAGGAGCGGGTGGGAGACCATGTTGAAGGCCTTAGAGAGGTGAATGAACATGGCACTGGCAAGGTGTCTGTTATCCAGGGCAGACTGAAGGAAAATGGAAAATTCTGTTAGGGCGGTGGTCGTGCTGTGACCAGATCTGAATCCATGTTGTCCCTGCATAACAGGTTGTGTGTGAGCAGGTACACAGTGAGTTGATAGGACAAGATTTTTTCTAGGGCTTTTGAGAGTGGGGTGAGGATGGAGATGGGTCGATAGTTGTTAGGGGAGGAGCAGTCTCCACTTTTTAGGATTGGGGTTATGACTGCTGTTTTCCAAGTGGTTGGGAACTGTCCCAGACACAGGGAATGACTGAGGAAGTCTGTGAGTTGGGAGAAGATGGTGTCAAGAACCAGGTGAAGGATTCTCACATCAAAGGAGTCTTTACAGTAACTGGAGCCGCTGAGGGCTTTGGACAGGTAAGATTTAGCTTTCTGCGGGGTAATGATCCTTAGGTAGAAAGGGGGGCGTTGGAAATTAGACTCTGGGATGGTCGGTACAGGGTCAGAAAAAGTTACTTGGGAGGACTGCGCTAAGGTCAGAGAAGGTGGAACTCAGGCAGTCAACGATGCATTGAGGATCAGTGGACGTGATGTTACTGATGTTGAGTTGGGATGGGAAGGGGGAGGGAGAGCAGGATTTCCCATTACGTTCTTTAATGTTGTCCCAAAATTTTCGTGTACTCCCCAGGAGGTAGCCAGGGTGGTTCTACAGAATTCTGCCTTGGCTTTGCGTATGGCCCATGTGCAACTGTTGCATGCAGCATTGTACATCTGCCTGTCCGCCTGTGAGCCAGAGGCAATGGCTCTGTGCCAGAGGTTGTTTCTTTGTTTAAGCTGTTGCAGCAGTGCAGGGATGACCCAAGCTGCATTGCGCTTTTTGGTATGCATTTTGGTAAGTGGGGCAAAGATATCACAGGCTCTGTTGAAGGAGCAGGTGAAATACTTTAGGGCATCATCTATGTTCTGGGCCCATTTTATGGGAGACCATTCCCAGTGTGCCAGATATTGTTTGAGTTTGGTGAGGCCGCCAGGTCGTAAATGGCGACAGCAGATGAAGCTGGGCTGAGGTTTGGGTAGCTGACATGACCAGGAGAAGAGAATCGGGGAGTGGTCACTCAGGGAATCGGGAAGGACCACAAGGTCCGAAATTCTTTGAGGATGGTTAGTTAGGAAGATGTCTAGCAGGGTGTGTGTGAGTCATTAGACAGATTTGTCCTAGTGGGTTGGGATACCAGTTGGGTTAGATCAAGGGCCACAAAGGTGTCCTTGACATGGGCTGCTGAGCTGGCGAACCAGTTTACTTTGAGGTCTCCGACTAGCACCTGTTCCACTTTGTGGGGAAGGCTGGTGAGGTAGTCTGAGAGTGATAGAATAGTAACTGCTTGGTTTCTTGGGAGGGACATAGGCAACGGTGATAATTAGTGGGGCCCTGGTGGAGTCAGGGGTGAGTTTCAGTGAGAGGGCTTGGGCTCCATGGTTCAGAGTAAAAGCAGGTAGGGTCTGACACAGCAATGAGTCCCGTACACAGAAGGCACACCCACCACCTCGTTTTCCCACTCTATCTTCCCTGTGGAGAGAGAAGCCAGGGAGAGAGACAAAAGAGTCAGGGGTCTTTTTGGAAAGCCAGGTTTCTGTTACTGCCAGGACGTCAGGTTGGTGCTGTGCTAGCCAGCATTGGAGGGATGCTTTTTTTTTAGGTAGACTACAGATATTCATTGAGACTATGTGTAGCCCTGAAGACGACTTTGGCTGGTGTTGTGTGTTACAGGGCCTGGGTTGGGATGTATGTTGCCTGACAGTAATAACAACAGGGAGATTATCCGAAGGAGGGCGGTAAGATGCCGGCTATTAGCTGGGTGAGGGTGATGAGAGGACTTGGGGAGTGAGCAGGGGATGGGCATGGGAAGGAGGGCTGGAATGGCTAGGTGGAGAAGAGGGCAGGGTGGCTGAAGAGAGTGTAGGACAAAGGGGAGACTAGCGGGGGGTGGGGCAGAAGGAGTTGACATAGTGGATGAGAGATGGTGGGGGTGGGGTGGGTTTTTGGCAAAGGGAGTGGGTGGGTGGAGAAGGGGGCCAGAGGGTCCATGGTAGTGCAGGGTAAGTGTCAATAGTAGTAGCAGAGCGAGTTTGTGAGGGCTGGTGTGGCCAGCCAACATATTAGGAAGGGAGCCATCCCAGTGTGGGTATGAAGGGAACATACTGCCACCCTTCAGTGTGGTGGTCTCCGTGGCGCAGTGGTAGGTGAGAGACTTTGATGCAGGAGATACCAGGTTTGAAACCCGGGGGCCTTGCAGCTGCCTGTGACAGCAGGAGATTTCTGCTGTCCTGATTGTCTGAGACATTTTGGTTTTACCTTCAGAATTGAGCAATGCCTTGAATACTGATTTCAACTGTCCCAAAATGGATTTCTGGAACACAATCATATGTGCCAGATAATTCAATGTTCTAAGAGCCAGAATGGAGGATGAATACACCTTGCATCCAAACTGGTCCATTTGCCGTGACTCCTTATCCAGAGGCAAAGTGCTCATATGTTTAGGTTTGGCCATTTGGTTGTGGGCTGCATTAATGACCACTGAGTCCGCTTTGGCGTTAAACAAAGGTGGTCATTATCTCTGGGGCTTAATACAGTTTATCAGCTTTTTTGGTGACTGCGGCCACTGACAAGGGTTGCTGCTAGACAGCGGAAGCCAGATCCTCATGTGGTCCAATCCATGGGCGGATGAGCCGAGGGGAACAGCTCAGGTATGTCCAGGTGTTCTGCCAACCTCTTGCGCTGGGGGTCCTGGTCCTCTGTCTTCCAACCTTTTGCCTCCTGAATCTGCCAGAGGATCTCTTTAAAGGAGGAGTCCTCCAGAGGAGACTTGGGAGAGTCTTTGGGTTTGGGGTCTCAAACCCTGAGGCAGAGGAGTCGGCCGAGTCTGAGTCTGAGGCCGATGACAGACTTCTGTCCGGAAACAAAGTCCATGGGAAGGGATCTCCCAAAGGGAGACCACCTGGTCCCTGCCAGCACCTGCTGCTGTGGTAGGATGCAAGGTCAGTACCGAGGAGGAGGGGCAAGACTCTACTGAGGAGAGGGACCTCGGTGCAGGATCTGAGCGGGCCGGTGTAGAGACTGCAGATGGTTGCCTCCTGTCCAGTTCCAAGACCAGATGAGTCTTGGTAGCAGACCACCAAGACTGTAAGGTCTCAAAGTCCATCCGAGGCTGAGGCGGTGGAGGAGGAGGCCTGGTAGACTGGCGAGTAGCCTTGGAAAGGAAATCTCCCCCGGCATCAAACAGCACGTTGTCAGGTAGGGGTAGCCTGACATCCCATACCATACAGCGACTAACCCGGTGTGGGGTACCCAGGCAGAATGTACCCTGGCAAAGGGTAGTGAAGCGCAAGAAAGCCTGGCAATGAAAAGCCTGACGAGGGGCCCCGATGACGAAGCTGATGGACCTCCCAGAGGCCCTGATGGTGGATAACCTGGCATGGGACCCAACGGAGGAGCCAAAGGCCCTTCGGGGGTCCTGACAGAGGGTTGCCAGGCAAATGCCCCAAAGGAGGGGCAGAGGGACCAGACGGGGGCCTGGACGGAGGAATCGAAGGGTCAGCAACGTCAGGTCTGGTGCCGGAAATACCAGTGGCAGCTGCCCTAGCAGATGCATCTGAGGCATAATTTGCTGAGCGTAGCAGATGTCTACCAGCCTTGACTCCAGCAGTCAAATTTTTAAACAATCCATTCTTGGCATTGCCCTCTGGAAGTGCCTTAGCTGCAGCTTTGGCAGTCTTCCAGAGGCTATTTTGATACTTGATCATGTGAAATTGATAGTTTGTAATACACAGGACTAATGAGGCAGAGGTGCATGTTCTCATCCCCATCACATCAAGCCTCCTGGATTCCTTATCAGGTGGTAGGGTACTCATATGTTTGGTGCCCCAGTTCTATCATGGGCAGCCATTATGACCACAAAATCAGTTTCTGACTGGTTGGCATAATAAGGCTTGGCAGCAGGGGCAGGGCACTGCCTGTCAGCCTTTCTGGGTACAGCTGGTATGGTATTTGGCCTATACCATGCAGCAAATGTTGCATCTTACAAGGTAGGATAAACTGGAGGAACAATGATGGATGGAGTGCAGGGAACCTCCAGGAAATACAAATTCTTTTTAGTAGAATCCTCTTCTTCCACAGCAAAATCCATAGCATTTTGAATTTATTGCATCACTGTTTGAAAGGTAGGGTCTTCAGTAGGAAATCTGGGTGCATACACTACAGAATCCTCACTGCAAGCAGATACAATGGAGATGGAGTGTGGAGCATAATGTTTCTCTCCATATTCCTCCTCATAATCCTCCTCCATTATGAGGTCTGGATTATATTTCTCCTCCTCGCTGGCGTCCGTGTCAACGACAGGAATGGAAGACCTTGCTGGTGCCACCGGAGGCCTCTGTTCATGAGGTGCTTGCTATGTACCAATGATGTCAAAAGGGTCTGCAATGCAGGACTCCCACCCCCATTCCCCACTGACAGCAGTACAGGCTGCATTGGCAAACAAGGAAGAATGCACCGTATCTTATCTGAAAACAATGCCAGTACTGCATGCACGTTGACAATGCCCAGGGGCCATGACTGCTGGAGTCAACAACAGGCCTGGACCAATCAACAATGGTGATGTACTGCCTGTAATACGTATAGCAGTGCCTAAGCCAAGCCCCGACTTTGGTGTCTGGTCAACGGTTTGGGACTACGCCACAGCTGCTGGGGTGGATGATGACAATGCAGGCTGGCTACCTGCAACTTGCAACGGTGAAGTAGCTCTCACTGGGGAAGCAGATCTATCCTCATTCTTATGTTTGTGCTCATATCCCAAAATCAACCTGTTTTTTTTTTTTTTTTGCAGTCTTTTGACTTCAACAACTGTAAATCAGTCGATAAGGCTGGTGATGCTGCCTTTTGACCCTGGGTTTTTTCCATGGCCTCTAGAGTTTTTTCTAGTAAATACTTCTCCAGTACCTTTCTTCTGCATCACCTGGCTGCTTGAGTGAAGCTCTGTGAGATCTCTTATGCTGTGAAAGAGGCTAAACAGCAGGCACACACTTCACGTGCATTGTCTTTTGTTGATTTATCTTTGCACTCACAGTACCACAATAATAACACTGTTGGTTTTAGCAGCATACAGAGGTGCCGATATTACCAATTTATTAGTGATTTCTTTATAAGAAACTAATAAATGACAATGGCTAGTTGTATTCATTTCCACAGGAGGTCTGACAAATACAGTCAACATCAGGAGAAGAACTGAGGAGAGATGGGGCTGCCCATGCATATGTAGATGCTGACTTGTGATGTCATCGTGGGCGACTCTCAGCTAGCAAACAGTTCCGTGTACTCCTAGCGCTGAAGAATCAAATAAGGCTCCTTGCACCAGAGGGTCTGAAGCTCTGAAATTCTTTGAGTAGAAGTAATTGCAACTAAAGGCAATGTTTTCCAAGAGAGAAAGCCAATTACCAAGTCGCAATTGGCTCAAAAAGAGACAGGGTCAGTTTTTCCAAAACAAAATTCATGTCCCACACTTGGACAGGGGAACAGATTGGGGGAGTTTCAGATGCAGGATGCCCCTTAGAAAGGTACAGGAGACATCCAGCTGAGTAATCGTGCGGTCACCCACGGGCTCATAAAATGCAGAAATAGCAGAATGGTGAACCTTGAGGGAAGAGTACTGGAGACCTGAGCCACAGAATGAAATCAGGTAGTCCAGGATATGGTTCAGTGAGCAGGTGAAGGGGTCCAAGCTATGTTTGGCAGCCCAGATGGCAAAGCGCTTCCACTTAATAGCATATGTGGCATGAGTGGAAGGCTTCCGGGTGGCCACTATGATGTTTGCAAACCTGTTAGAGACCCCGAACCTGGCGATGGCTATGTCCTCAGGAGCCAGGCATGCAGATAGAGGGAGCTGAGATTGGGATGGACCAGGGTCTCCTGAGCCTGGGTCAGCAGATTCCTGCAAAGAGGAAAAGGGGCTGGAGGTTCCTCCGCCATCGGCTAAAGCAGAGGGAACCAAATCTGTAGAGGCCAGTGTGGAGTCACAAAGATCATGTTGGCCCCTTCCATCTGCAACTTGGTCAGAACCCTCTGGATCAGAGGAAATGGAGGGAAGGCATAAAGACATCTCCTGCTCCAAGAGAGGGAAAACGTGTCTCACCAGAAAACTCCAGGCTCTGGATCTAGCGAGCTGAAATTGGGCAGTTTTACGTTGAGTGGGGACGAAAAAGATCCAACTGTCCAGAAAGGGGAAGACATACAGTCCCTCCCTTCTGACAGCTGCTGCAACCACTGCTAAGCACTTGGTAAAGACACATGGCACAGAGGACAAGCCAAAGGGCAGCACTCTGAACTGATAATATTCGCCCTGAAAGACGAAATGGAGAAACTTCCTGGGAAGAGAAAAGACCGAGATGTACAGGTAAGCATCCTGCATGTCCAGTGAACAGAGCCAGTCCCCTGTCTTGAGAAGGGGCATCGGGCCTGGTAAAGTTATCATCTGGAACTTTTTGTACTGGACATACAGACGGAGATCCTTTAGATCCAGAATGGGCAACAGATCGCCGGTCTTTTGGGGGACCAGGAAAAACCTGGAATAAAACCCCTTATTTCTCTGGTCGCTGGACACTGGTTTGATGGCCTGCTTGTGCAGAAGGGACTGCACTTCCTCTCGAAAAACAGACAGGTGAGCCGGGTTGAGGGGGTTACAAGAGGGCAGAGGTGGGGTTTCTGGAGGCTGCTTGATGAGTTCTAGGGTGTGACCCCTTTCTATGATCTGCAGAATCTAGGCATCTGAAGCTATGGTTCTCCACTGACACAGAGGGAGGGAGAACCAACCTCCGACCATCACCTCCTGGTCTGGGACTTTGGGGGTGTCTGGCAAGGAGTCCAGCAGAGGTGGAGCCAGCCACAGGGGCTGGTCGCTCACTTCTGGGACGCTTGGCCGCCGCTCTAGCACCGGATGGGGAAGGCAGGGGAGCCTGGGCCCTGCAATTTCCTGGGATGGGTAGCTATGCGGGTCTGTTGTTCGTTTACAAAAAGGCCGTCCTCTGCCCTTCGGTTGGGTGTGGTAAGGAAGTGGACAGACTTGAGGGCCCTACCCGAAGCTTGAAGATCATTAATGATGTCCTGGACATCAGGGCCAAACAGCTTAGTGCCACTGAAGGGGCATTAAGCACCTTTTGCTGCACATCAACCGCAAACACAGATACTCTGAGCCAGGAGTGTCTGTGGAGGCATATGCCCATGGCAGCTGCTCTGGCAACTGTGTCAGTCATGTAATACAGAGCTCAGAGGAGATATTTACTAACATCCTCAGCGGCTTGGAGGCACTGGAGCAGTTCCTGCTTTTGAGTGCCCTCCGGAAGGGCCTGGGAGGCAGCCCTGCCCTTCTTTCAATTGACATTCTGGTATTTTACCATATGCGACAGATAGTTTGCAATCCTCAAACCTAGAGTAGAGGAGACTTTTACCCCGGAGGTCAATTATTCTTGACTGTTTGTCTGGGGGAAGGGAACTAAGGTGCTTAGGTGCTTTAGACCTGTCTTGGATTGCCTTAATGACCCCTGAGTCAGTCTTGGGCTGGGCAGCATAACAGGAAAGACACTGGGGGCCATGAGGAAGCTTGTCCACCCTGCAGGGCATAGCTGGAACCATGTCTGGGCTGTGCCAGGCTGCCGTGGCTGCATTTCTCAAGGCTGGCAGCACAGGAGGAATGATCTTTGGGGGAGGTTCTGGAATCTCCAGGAAATCTACCAGTTCTTTTCTGGTGGCATCCTCTTCCTCAGTGTGGAAGCCCATGGCTGAGGACAGTTGTTTTATCACATTAAAACATGTGGGGTCCTCAGGGGGGAGACCTGGGAGTAAGCTTTACAGAGTCCTCACTAACAGAAGAGGCTGTAGATCTGTCAGAGAGCAGGATCTCTTCCTCTTCTTCCTCCTCCACATCATCAGGAAGAATGAGGATGGGTGATACTCCTACTCAACAACGACCTCTTCAATATCTGGGTCTGGCATCGGGTGCACCCACAGCCCACGAGGAGCTTCCCAGGGCCAATGAGCAGGTGTCGACTATGAAGCTGCCGTCAATGGCAAGGGGGGCCTAAAGGCGCCCAGCTGCTGCACAATCACGTTAGTGAACTTGATCAGGACTTAATTCAAGTTGTCAGTGGTCACCAATGGAGGGAGTTCGCTGGCACAGGTGTCGACAACCCACCTGCTGGATTCTGAGAACCTGACGAGCCTGTAGCCCTGGAGGGAGAAGAGGCAGGTCTTGATGGGAAAGTTGTTGACAATGAGCCTGTTGATGAAGGAGGGGCTGATGACCTGGAGGTCGATGGCCAACCACCCTGAGAATTGGGCAGAGGTGATGTTGGATATGGGTCTGGTGAGCACAGAGACCTGGACAACAGATTTCTTCGCTGGCACGGCCGCATCCGAAGATTCCCCAGAAGAAGAAGAGGCCGACGGGGAACGAGATCACCGCCAGGGGGAGCAGTCACGCTCTCTGTCTTTTTTGTAACTTTTCTCAAGGACTTGTCTCAGGCCTTGTGAGGCCTGGGAGCTCGAAAAAACGGTAGGTGACTGAGAGGCTGGGACCCAGGAGGACCCCTGCCCAGATCTGGCTACTTGTTGACCCATTAGGAAATTTTTGAGAGCCTTTCTGTGTCATCTGAAGGTTGTTTAGTTAAACATCTGGCAGAGCTCACAGTCAGTAACTTTATGGTCAGACCCAAGACAGCAGACAGAGACAGAGAGTTTGTCTGTGGAGGCAATCTTCTTTCCACAGCGGCAGCGACAGAAGCAAGAAGACGAAGGATTAACTCTCGACCTAAACAAACTGAAGAGATCTCTTCTAAAAAAAGAAATTCTAAAAAGTAAAGTTAGATAAGCCATAGGCGAAAAGAAAAAATTACTCACCTTAGTAATGTTGTTTCTTCTAATGGAGTCTTGCTATATTATGACATATGCAGAGTCCCAACCTTCGAACTGCTCCGGAGGTGAAAGAGTTAACTTTCCATGCCAGGCATGGAACGCTGAGCTCGAGCTCGGTTGAAAACTCTGTCTGTTGTTCTTCAAACTCAAACTGTCAGATCTTTACGAGCTAAACTCACTAAGGTCCTGTGTGGAAGCTGTAAACCTACACTAGCCAACTGGCTACTAAATATAACAACACATTTTTTGGTCCCAAAACAAAGACTCAAGTCAGGAGACCCAAAACTGAAAAACACAACACCCAGTCACCCCAAAAAGGGAGGGGTGAAGAAACAAGGTGGGCATCTATTAAGTGCCAACACTGCACTGCCCACCCACATCCCAAAAACAGAGGTTCTGAGAGGGGCAGGCAGGGAGGTCATAATATAGCAAGACTCCATTAGAAGAAACAACATTACTAAGGTGAGTAATTTTTTCTTCAAACAACATGAAGTCTTGCTATATTATGACATATGCAGACTACACAGCAGTACCTCCATGGAGGAGGGACAGAACCTACTTAGGAAATAGGCTCTTAAGCACAGCTGTGCCAAACTAACATCACTCCTAGCCTGGGTGTCCAGAGAGTAATGCTTGGTAAAAGTGTGAACTGTTTTCCAGGTAGCTGCTTGACAAATCTTAGAATGATGCGAGGTCCCTGGCAGCAGCCAGGAAGCAGCTGTACCTCTGGTAGAGTGAGCCCTCAGGCCTGAGGGAGGAACCTACCCATCTTTTCATAACAGAATTGATACAAGAGACAATCCACCTGGCAATGGATCTTTAGTGGCAGGTTTCCTTTACCAACCTCACCACAAGTGAGGAACAGTTGGAGGGAGTCAAACCTGTGACCCTTGGTACGCTCAATGTAGTAACTAAGGGGTCTCTTCACATCTAAGCTGTGCAGCCTCCTCTCACCAGAGGAGGATTGGTCAGTGAAGTACACTGGAAGAGAAATAGATTGATTAAGGTGGAAATCTGAAATCACCTTAGGCAAGAACTTCCTGTTAGTCCTGAGGACCACCTTATCTCTATGAAAGGAGATAAAATCAGGCTCCACTGACAAAGCTTGTAATTCACTTATGCGTCTGGCAGAAGTGATGGCTACCAGAAACACAGTCTTCCAAGTCAAATACTTGAGCTCTGCTGAAGACAAGGGCTCAAAGGGAGGTTGCATAAGCTGAGCAATGCAAACATTAAGATCCCAGGCAGGGGCAGGGTCCCTTTATGGAGGGTTGGTGTGAAGCAGTCCCTTAAAAAACTTAGAGAATACAGGATGAGCTGAAAGAGAAGAGGGTTTACCTGCTGAAATGAAAGCAGACACAGCTGCCAAATGCACCTTTAGGGTAGCTGGTCTGAGCCCCAAAGTGTTCAAATGGACCATATAATCCAGGACTGTGGGTAAATCAGCAGATTCTGGGAAATATGCTCTAACGCACTATAATGAAAACCTCTTCCATTTGGAATTGTGAAGCCTCTGGTGGAAGGCTTCCTAGAAGCCTTCAATATATCCATTACACCTTGGGAGAGGTGTAGATCAGCAAATTCTAACTCTTCAAGAGCCAGGCCTTGAGATTGAGAGATTTGAGGTTCGGGTACCAAACCCTTCCCTGAGCACAGGTTAACAGATTGTGATTCCTGGGAAGACACAGGGGAAGATGGACTGCTAAGGACAGTAGGAGTGGATACCAGGGTTGTCTGGCCCAATCAGAATCACTTTGCAGGACTGAGATCTGATTTTGACTAACACTTTGAACAGGAGAGGGAAGGGGGGAAAAGCACAGAGAAACTTCCCTTCCCAATTGAGAACTAAGGCATCCAGAGGGACTGAGCCCAACACTGGGGGCCTGCAGCAAAAAAGGGGAAGTTGGTGATTGTCTGGGGCTGCAAAAAGATCCATCTGCGGGGTGCCCCACCTGGCAAATATTACCTCCAGGACCATGGAATCCAGTGACCATTCGTGATGGCCCTGGGAAATCCTGCTGAGAGCATCTGCCAGGACATTGTCCTTGCTGGGAGGTGAACTGCCGTAAGGGAGGTGTTCAGGGAATAAGCCAGAGACCACAACTTCATTGCTTCGGTGCACAAGGCCGTAGACCGAGTGCCTCCTTGCTTGTTGATGTACCACATTGTACTGGTGTTGTCTGTTCTGACCTGTACCACTTTGTTCTGAACAGATTTGGAAAAAGCTTGAAGTGCTAGAAAAACTGCTCTGAGCTCCAACAGGTTGATGTGGAGCAGAGATTCCTGAGGGGGCCACAGTCCCTGGGTACTGAGTTCGCCCATGTGAGCTCCCCACCCCAAGAGGGATGCATCTGTAGTAAGGATTAAAGAGTGAGACTGAGTGACAAAGGGAACCCCCTGTCTCAGATTGCTCTGATCCTGCCACCATTGTAGGGCTTGGATCAGGGTTAGAGTCAATGGGATCAATTTGGTTAGAGGGTCCTTTCTTTGAGACCAAAAGGCTCTCAAATGGAACTGGATGTCCCCTCATCTGAAATCTGGCTCCTTGCACTACTGCTGTAGAAGCAGCCATGTGCCCTAGGAGCTGTAGAAAATGCCTTGCTGGTCGAGAGACCTACAGGGTGAATGAGGAGGCCAGAGAGACCAGGGTCCTTGCCCTGTCCAAAGGAAGGAAGGCTCTGGCTTCCTCTATGTTCAGTTCTGCGCCTATGAAGGTGAGGAGCTGGACAGGCTCTAGAACTGACTTTGGAAGATTCAGAAGGAAACCTAGAGAAGTAAGCAGTTGCTGAGTTATCTGAAGATGTAACTTGACTTGATCTGGAGACTGGCCTACTATGATCCAGTCGTCCAGGTAAGGGAAGATGGCAATTTTTGCCTTCTTAGGTGGGCAACTGCTACTGCCAAGCATTTTGTGAATACCCTTGGAGCAGAGGTGAGGCCAAAGGGCATTGCTCTGAACTGGTAATGGCCTGAGGGCAGCTCGAACCTGAGGTACTTTCGATGGGAGCTTCTGATGAGAATATGGAAGTAGGCATCCTTGAGGTCCAGGGACGCTAGCCAGTCCCCCTGGCCTTAGAGAGGGTAGAATAATTCCCAGAGTCACCATTTTGAATTTTGGTTTTAAAAGGTGCTTGTTTATTGATTTATAATAGTTTTAGATTTTGTTTATTTATTGTTCTATGAAATTGTACAGGCGCTTTGGTTTTAAGAAAAGCGCCTTTTTTAAAAATAAAGTTTGATTGATTGATTGATTGAAGTATCTGAGATCCAGGATGGGCCGTCATTCTCCTGTCTTTTTTGGGGTAAGGAAGTACCTGGAGTACAATCCTTTGCCCTGGTGTAGGGGTGGAACCCTTTCCACAGCTCTGAGAGCCAGGAGGGTAGAGATTTCTGCCTCTAGGGCAAGTGCCTCTGATGAATTTGCAGGTGGAAAGGATCTGGTTCTCATCTTTGGAAATTTTTTGAAGCTGAGAACCAGTCCCTGGCTTACTACTTCCAGGACCCACTTGTCTGATGTCAGAGACTTCCAGTCCTGGACAAAGTAAGCCAGCCTGCCCCCTACAGGTAGTTGAGAATCGGCCCTGGCCACCCCATCAGGGTGCCTGCTTGGCAGGGGCTTTAGGCTGAGGGGTGGAAGCAGGCCTGCTTGTACCCCTGTCTGCCTCTCTCTCTCTAAAGAACCCCTCTGGGTAAGCTGAAGAGGAGGCCTGGCTTGGTAAAAGGCCTATGAAAAGGCCTGCCCCTGCCCCTGGAAGGCTGCCTTGAGGAGTGGCCTGCCTTTCCTTGGCCTGTGCACTCCTATAGGTGGTCCTATACTCATCAGTTTTCTTCATGTAATTCTCTGTCTGCTCCCCAAACAGAGAATTACCCACAACAGGAAAATCCATGGCCTTAGTCTGGGTATCCTGTGACAGGCTAGTACATCTGAGCCAAGCCATTCTGCGAAGTGCCACAGATGTAGCCATGACTCTTGATGACACATCATTCGAGTCCACTGCAGCATGGAATTGCACCTTAGATGCCTCAATACCATCAGCAGCCACCTGCTCCAGCTCCTTGGCAAGCTGGCCAGGGACTTGTTTTGCTAGAGCCATAACAGTATCCCATCTGGATTTCTGGTATCTAGCAACATAAGCCATATAATTTGCCTGTCTGAGTCCCAAGGATGCTGCCATGTACTGTTTCTTTGCCATGGCATCAATCCTCCTGGAGTCCTTGTCAGGGGGGTGTGAGGCCAAGGGAATATTTGCCTTGTCACAGGCTGCAGCCTGCACTACCCCAACATGGCTGCATTGTTGTGTAAGGAACTCTGTATCAGAGCTTGACAATGTGTACCTCTTGTCCATTCTCTTATCAACAGGAGGTATAGTGTGAGGAGTTTTTAGAATTTTTACTGTCTGTTTCCCAAAAGATTTATGCAAAGGAATAGACAGTCTCCTGGACTCTGGGATATCCATCATTTCCACATAGTCAGGTTCCTCTTGATCATCCACAGCTTCCTCCATAGGGAGCTGGAGGGTTTCAGCCACTTTTTTATAAAACATAAAATGAGAAGGGGACTCAGAAAGCCTAGGAGGAGACACTCCTGAAGGTCTGTCTGGGGAGATGTCCGGTTCAATGGGCACATCCAGACTTTCAAATCCACATTCACTCTCCTCATACTCCTCTTCCCCCTCCTCCAGTTCATAAAATTCCTCTAAATCATATTCTTGAACCGGTGGAACGGCCGAACCGTACGCTTACCTGATGGTGCAGGTTCATTCGGAACGAGAAGCGACTGGACAATTTTAATCGCTTTGGCTATTTCTTCAGCGGTTGGAGAGAAAAGTTTTGGCTCACACCAGCTGATTTCCTTGTCCTTTTTGCTGGAATCGACTCCTCCGAGTCGGCTCTCCTTTTGCCCGAGGAAGTCTAGCCCTGGTCAGAGGGCACTCCCTCCGGTTCGGCTGGAACCGACCCGGGCTGGCCATCCGGGTCAGCGGACTTCTTGTCTTCCCTTTCCCTGAGCCTACCAACTCTCTTATCCAGGGCAGCTGCAGGAAAATTTTTGCAAATCTGGCAGTCTGCATTGAGGTGGTCAAACCCCAGACAATAAACACAGGTGGTGTGGGGGTCAGCCTTGGCAAAGGCTTCCCCACAGACACTGCAGTGTTGAAACCCAGTGGGCCCGGTTTTTCTTTTGCGTTTCTCAGACATAGTGCCAGTCCTAACCAAACTTGCCCGTTTATGGCAATCCGCCAAGCAAGACCCTCTTATCGGTTCCCAACCGTGTCACGGGTCGTGGAAAAAAACGTAATAAAATCCGTTTTTTTTTTTTTTTAGAACCGATAAGAACCGGTAAACACTCTAAAAGACAGATTAATATATTTCAAAACATCCTGATCGGTTCAAACCGAACCGATAACTGTTTACAAGTTCCACACAGAAGAATTAAATGTAAAAGCTATCTAGTACTTACAATACCACAGACAGAGCTTGAACCGACCGGTTGCAGTTTAAATTCGGTCAAAAAACCGAGAAAATAATACTTTAACCAACAAAATGAACCGAGCAGAAGGAGAAAATCTCCGGAGCGACTGTTCAGTGAGGCGGAGTAAAGAATCTGACAGTTTGAGTTTGAAGAACAACAGACAGAGTTTTCAACCAAGCTCGAGCTCAGCGTTCCATGCCTGGCATGGAAAGTTAACTCTTTCACCTCTGGAGCAGTTCGAAGGTTGGGACTCACTGCATATGTCATAATATAGCAAGACTTCATGTTGTTTGAAAGGCACAAATACTGCAACGGAGCTTCTGCGAAGACCCATAGCAAGTCAACGGTGGGAAAGAACTGAGGAGGGAGCAGGGCTAGTCACGCCTTTATAGGGTTGATGATGTCGATGGTGTGGGTGGCCCCAGTTGTACTGCTAAAAAATCTTCTGCGTGGATTCCCCTTCACTGACGGTGAAAGTTGCTGCGGTGTTACCTGATGACTGAGACACCCCTGAAAAGATATGCTGTTCTTTTGTACTCTGACAGGTTGTAACTGTAAATAGACATTCAATAGTCTAGCGTACCTACTTGATAAAAACTAAATAAATACAACCCCCAGACCATAATGATGGAGGAACCAGTAGGAAAGCCTGGAAAACCAACAGTGGATGCACAGTTGTACATAAAACTAAACACACCACCTTATAGAATAGTATTATGTGAAAAGAGCAGGTAGGGATGGTGTTGCATAGTCACTTCTCCAGGCAAACCTAACCCCAGGCCAAACAATATAAGGTTAAAAAGGACAAGGCAGCACAGAAAGCTGAACCATGACAGTAAAACCAGAATGAGCATCCAGGAGCGTAGGGCAGCAGAACCTGAAGACCAAAGGGAGAACAAAAAGCAGTAAATCAATGAAATGTCATGTGCAAGGCACAGGTATGGAAGGGCCATCGGGGAAGCAGGACTCAAGAGGAACCAGAGACAAAAATCACCATCAGAGATTGTGAACGACTTAAACATGAGTCAGGAAAAAACAACTGTATACCTGTCCATGGTAGCACAGGTGCACACGGAGGCAACCCTGTGGCAGCAAGGCATCAGTGGTCATAACAATGCACAAAAATGTGGTGTTATGGATCTATCAAGAGCAGCCACAAAAGCCACTGAGTCAGTTCCAAGCAAGGCAGTGGTGGAAGAGGCATGACAGTGCAACTCTGCTAGCCTCAGAACTGCTGGAAACAAAACAGGAGGTACCAAGTAGCCGGGGCAACAAACACTACCCATAGACATACACAGGAAGAATGCATGGCATACAAACTACTGCAGCCTCAGCCCTCAAAAAAAAACCAATGGGGCAAGAGTCAAACCAAGGAGTAAGAGAAAAGTCAACCTATAAGGTCTGGCTCACCACATCAGGAAAAGCAGGAGCAACACCCCAGCCTCAGTAGCAGCAGAAGGAAATGGAAAAACCCTAAGCCAAATGGGGATAGAATGGCTAAAAACCCCAGACAGTGATATCAGCGATGGAAGTCGAGGCAACAAAATTAGCTGTGGAGATGTCAGCAGTGAAGTCAAGGAATACAGAGCCAACAATGTTCACGTAGACAACAGGCTCAATAATGGGTACAGGCCTGTAATAGTACACAAACAGGAACCTGCAACTGCCTGGCAAGCGATGGTGGGTCAAATGAAGGAGATGCTGACAGTAGTGCCAACAAGGTGAGTTATGTAAGCAATAAGGCATGATGGGGTGTGCATGGAACACATTTCACCGCATGGCCAGGGGCGTAATAAGGCACGAGACCGAAGGCCGAAAGTGACTTTAGCCACTGGCCATGTGAATCCACGCAGCATTCCAGAATGCCTTATTGTGCTTATAAAATGGGCACCTTTTTTAAAAACTTTTTACAGTTGGGAAAAGCATGTTTATTTGTAGAAACAAAAGATTTACTTGTGTGCATTTATGATCAAATAGTCCTTCTACCCACAACAAATGATGTAATTGATTATGTCATTGTATTGTTGCCTACTTTCTTCTTCCTGTTTTTTTCTGTTTTTCCCCACATTCAAGATCTGGAATGTTTGTCATGGAATGTTTATCATTAAATATATTGATTTAAAATTCTGCTCAGTTCCACTGCTAGAATGTTACTTTACTAACATGCTATACACACACACACACACACACACACACACACACACAACAAAGGCCTCTGTTACGGCCAGAGACTCAATTATCTCACTGTGAGAGCAAGGAGAATAGATTTCCCTGATGAGCTGATAAAGATAGTAGGGAGATTTTTCATTGCCAGCAAAGACACAGTTGTAATGAAAACTATAAACAACACTTAATGTTTCTAATTTGTTTGTGTGTGTAAGGAGAATGTTATGATCAGGGAAGCAACATTTAATTAATCTGTTTTATTTTGTATTTAAGGTACTTTTATTTTTAGGGCCCAGTGCAAGTAAATGTGATACTTACAGCTACAGGGCAAAAAACAATGGCTGCCAGTTGAGTTCTTAACATTCTATTAGCTTAATGATTCTAGTGGTGATCAGTCCACATTTGGCAGCACTTTTTATTTTCCATGCATGGAACATAACTGCTAAACAAACAGCAGCCAATCAGATTTCAGGATTTTCTCTTATCATTTTATAAAAAGGGTTCAAAGGTCCATGAAGCCAGGGCATAACACTACCAGTGATCACAGGGGCAACGCCAATGGTGAGACTGACAATGTCAAGAGTGACAGTAGGGTCAAAAGCTAGTCAGAGACTGAGACAGTAATCCTCTGCGTGTTTCCATGTTTAACCAAATGGTTATCAGGATGGCAGACAGCTGTCTCAGGGACAACCAAAGTGGGCTGCCACCCAAGAAAACTCAGTCTGCCTCATGGCAAATAGCAACAGTAGCAGCAATAAAGGGAAGGCAAGCTATGACAAGCGTGGACACACAGCACAGGTGTGATGCCTACAAGAATGTTGACAGCAGCAGCCAAGGTGACGCAGTAGTAGAGCTACCGCCTGCCACGCTGGTGACCCAGGATTGACAGCGATCTCAGATGGCTGGGGACTGTCCAGAGAGAGAGAGAGGATTGAGCATCCAATGAATTGGCCTCCTCGCCAAAGGAGGAAGAGATACTGTTGCCTCTGTCAAATGACTGGAATCAGCTGGACACCTAGTGACAGGGAAGGCCTGGAATGGCAAGAAGGGAGGGAGCGGCAGGATGTCTATAGTGTGTGCATGCCTCAACACGTACACACCAACATGTGTGCCCCAGCAGGTGGGGCAAAACTTGGGAGGAAAATGGATGGCAATGCAGGGGCACATGATGATCTGTGCACCAACACTCCACGGTACCACTACCAGGACCCTGCCAACTGAGCACTGGTTCTGCAACTTTGGGGGGAGGGAGAAGAGTATGGCCCTCCCCCTCCTGACCCAGTCACGGGGGGGCAGGGGGAAGTCCATGGGGGTACACAGGTTGAGCAGGTAAGACCTGTTGAGGTTGAAGTCATGGGGGGACAAGGCTCACTGATAACATGGGTTATGTCCAAAACATCGGAAAAACCCACAGAAAGGGTTTTTTCTCGTGTTTAAAGACTAAAAAAGGTTCTGTAACCTGCCACCTTGCAAAATAGTCCTTAACAAATAATGCACACTTCACTGTTGTTATGCACACAGAAATGCCATACATACAGTATGGACATGATTCGTGACATTTCTTGTGCATAATATGCTCTGTTACCTTGCTTACGATGTTTACTGTAGCCGCCCCCCCACCCCCATCACCACCACCGAGACATGCACACAACTTAACAGGACAGTGCAGGACTTCTGTACTCGAATGGTATGTCCTGCTCCCTCTGTCTGATGAAGACAGTTGTGCCATGGTTGGGAGGATCAACACAGACACACAGCAAAGAGCAAGTGTGACACAGACACCGACTTTCCCCAGTTCTGCTGCTACGATCTCCCCCCATTAGCAGCCTGCTGTTCTCTCTCTCTCTAAGAAGCGTTTTGCAGGCCTCGCTGTGTTTGTCTTCTCTCTCTTGCTGTCCACTGTGCTGACTGCTTCTAATGGGAAGATCAATAATAAGAAAGGCACTCAGAAGCAGAACACATGGTACAAGGCAGGGGAGGGATGTAAGACAGAGCCGCAGGACACATACTGTCAGAAATTAAGTGCTGTCTCTCTGTCTCATACTCTCACTCCCTCACTGTGGCACTACTGGAGCTGCTCGCTTTCTATCTCGCTCAGCTCCCTCTCTCGCGCAGAGATGATGGTGGGTACTCTTCCTGGGGAACAGAGTGGCACAAAACTAAGATGCCAGAATTAAACAAAGGTCGCTCACTGCTGAGTGGTGTAAGGCACGGGACAGATGTGAGTCACCGCCGTGGGACAAACGGTTTCAGAAATGAAATGTGGTCCCCTCTGTCTTGCTCTATCTCCCTCTCTCTCTCACTGTGGCACAACTGAAAAAGAAAAACTATCTTCTACCACGCTATGATGTACCCAGGACATAGCAACTCATACAACACAATTTGCCCAGAGCAAGTGAACTCTGGCTGCTGTCTCTCTCTGCCTGACCTCTCACAAACACCAGCTGCACTGCAGACCTGCAGACACAGCACACTGGAATGATAGAAGACTTTCAAGCAGGGACTACGGCAGGTTGAGGGGAGTGCTGAGGCACGACCATCAGAAAGAGAGAGAGAGACACACACACACAGACTGACAGACAGACAAGAGAGCGAGAGAGGACACTGCAGGACTTCAGATTTACAGGTCTTGGTCTCGCACTGTCCCCGTCACTGTTTTTCTCTCTCTCTTAGTGCACAGCTCACTGTTGGAGTTAACTCTGTTGGAAGAAAAAGAAAAGAGGACACCGCTGCCATTACCAGAGAATGGACTACAAACTCTTGTCACCCACCTGGGAGGCCAAGATCGGAAAAGCAGCAGAACACACAGGCATTACTATATTTTTTTTTTATTCTTTTTCTTCACTGGCTATACCAGGGCATCTCTCCAGGGTACCCACTTGATGGCTGCCTCTGCTCCCAGACTGAAACCTTCCGCATGGTTTTCCAGCTGGCCCCCATGGTTTGTCTAGCTCCTCGGATCACCCCTCGAGGAAGAGCCCACCCACCCTTGGCGGCCTTTCTGGCATTAGAGGGACAGCTGCAGGACTGGGGTGAGGGTCGGGAGATTCATCAAGGCAGGTCTGGCGACAGGGATGTGGCCACATCTTTGGGGCTCCCTTCGCCTCCACTGGCTGGCAGTGTTTTCCCATGTGTGCTGCCCTCCCCAGAGTGCGGATGTGCAATGACATTAGCATGCACTCCACCCCCCCTCAACATTTCGTTGATCCTCGCTACCCGCAGGGTCACCTGGTCTCCACCAGGTGCCACTATAGAGCAAGGCTTGCCCCAGTAACCAAACCGGGAAGGGAGAGCAGTCCTCCGGGTGCTCAATCCCTTCCCTCCCCTGCCAACCTCCAACAACCGGAGTCTGTTCCCAAACCTGGGTCGCTGGTATGGCGTGAGGTGTAGCATCCAGCATCTCAATCCTCAGCGCCACCGGGCTGGAACACACTCAAGCATTATAACATGGGTTGCCAAATCTCGAGTTGTCTCCCATGTTTAATGGCTGCCTTTCAGCTTTCCTTGCTTCACCAGCGAATGGGAATGTGCAGATAAGCATCCTGCATATCCAGAGCACAAAGCCATTGACCCGGCCGGAGGAGGGGCAGAAGGCTCTGCAAAGAGAGCATCCTGAATGCAATTACCTACTACAAGAGCCCTCTCGAAGTAAGATCATGGGTTGACAAAGGCTGATGAAACAGGAAATCTATTTGGCCAACCAGCATCCCCTGACTGTGGATTAAATTCACTATTTAATCCACAGTTTGGTACGAGATGCCCAGCCAGCAGTATCCCTGAGCAGTATGGCACTTGTTATGTAGGAGAATATTCAGCAGTGAAAGGCAGCCATTAAAAATGTACCAAAGAGAGAGAACCGCATCGGTAACGTGGTGGGTACCTGTCACTGCTGGACCCAATTGTCTTGCTGTTAGGTACTGTCCTGTGAGACACTAGTGATAGCTGTACCCCTGTGCCGCATGAAGGCCAGAACACATACAAATTCTCATCTCCTGAATCAGTTTGTCTCCCTTCCCCTCCTCCCCCAAAAGTGTGAGCAGCGAAATGTGGTGATGAGTCAGAGAGAATCCTGCTCACCACACGGAGAGACGTGGGGGGGGGGGCGCTCTGAGCAAAGTCAAGGTGAGCGCTGAATAACTGTCCCATAGTTATTATCCCCTAAAGCCACTGAAGTTGCTGAGCCCACTCGCAGCAGTGCTCTCTCCCCCCATCAGCCTCTGCCGGTGTTGCAGTCCTCCATATTGAATTAAAGGTGCCAAAATGTGTCATGATCACCCAGCATAGTAAACTCTCACCATATAACATTCTCCTCAGGAAGGCAAGGATACTGGGTTGTTTGAATTACATGTGGAGGAGTGCAAGTAATATGCAGGCACAGAAGCAAAGACGGCAAATGGAATGCTTGGCAGTGTTCTGAGACTATAATCCTCTGCTATGCACCTTGGGACCCTAGGTGGTGGTGTTCTCTGACCTGTAATGTCAGAGTCCCGTACAAACGTCTGTCCGTTCCACGGGCCCAGCAACTGTGCAGCGGCAGGGTATCGGGAGAGGTAGACCGGAAGCGACAGCCTGGGGAAAAGAAGATCTTAGTTTCACTGCCAAAAGGTTACCTCAATTCAGCAGTGCCTCTCCCAACCACCACGACCAAGTCTTAGTGCACTGTCAGTCCTTGTAGCACACAGCACAGTTGCCAGTTAGTAGGAGCTCAGACACTCACCATTCTTCCGAGGGCACCGATGCGAGTCCTGACTCCCTGCAACCAAAGAGAGAGAGAGCACAGTGCAGCAGGTCAGCGTGCCGTGTACAGCAAGCACGATACAGATCTGAGGGAGTGAGAGTGTGACATTTCTGGTGCTGCAGATGTGTCGCCCAGCCTGCAGTACTACCACTCTGGGTATCCTTGCTGAGCACATCTGGGGAGAGGGATAGTGAGAAACAGTGACAGCGAGCATCTGTCTCTCTGTTTCACTGCATGCACAGTCATGTCGATAGAGCAAGAGGGAGAAAGAGACCCAGAAGTGAGTGTGACAACTAGTGATAGAAGGGGGGGGGGGTGGAGAGTGTCACGGGGAGTGCAACCGCGACATGGATGCTACTCTGTGGGCAGCAATGGTTCTCCAGCAGCATGTAGCACAGACAGACACAGTGAGACAGTGAGAAGGGGTGAGGCAGGTCCCTGCGGACTGTTCACTGTGTGTGTGTGTGTGTGTGTGTGTTTGGGGGCGCTTGAAGGAAACCTCCTAGGCAAGGTACCAGACACAGATATGCACAAGAAATGTCACAAATCATGTAAGAATGGTATGTGTGACATTTCCTTGTGCATAACAGGAGTGCAGGATGTATTAATTGTTAGGGACTATTTTACAAGGTGGCAGGATACACTGTCTTTCTTGCTGTTTAAATGGGGAGGAAAACGCTTTTCCCTGTTTTTTTCCCTTGTTCTGCACATAACCCATGTTATAAGCGCAATAACTCACTTCAAGGTATGGGGTTATAGGTATTTAATCCATGTCTGGGGCGCTGTGAGGACCCTCTGCCTGAGGTTTCATGCCTCACAATGCACCCCAAGCATGGCATAAATGCCTATAACTCCATACCCTGTCATGGGTTAGGGTTATGCTAACTTATCTGTGGGAGTGCTGGCTGATGAGGGTGTTAGGACATAGAGAACAGCGCATAGAAATGGTAGAAAACTTTACAGCAAACATTTGTGTATAATTTTTAATTATGTTTGAGAAGGTTGGTGGGGGAGGCAGGACACAGAGGAAAGTACATAGAAAAAGGTAGAAAACTTTATTGTAAACATTTGTGCCGAATTTTAACTATCAGTAAGAGTTCTGGTGAGAGAAGGCAGGACACAGAAGAATGCATATAGAAAGAGGTAGAAAGCTTTATAGTAAACATTTGTTAGCATTGCAAATTTATGGGACACATCTGTGGTTCCTTATGGGAGGGTCTATTTGTTTTACTATTTACAAGGAGGCTCTCATTTAACAGAGAAGGCACTTTTTTAGCAAGAAGTACTTGTACTTAAAAAGTGCCACTGGTAGGTTAAATCAGTTGCAGTATTTGTATTTTTCTTTTAATCCTTGTTCAAACAGTACCTCTACCAGCTATTGTAAACATCATTTCAGTAGCTCTGTTTGTATTCCTGTGTTTGCAGTGAGGCTTCAGTGCCCAAGAGTGTGATTCTTAGACTGCTAGAAGTCCCCATCAATTCGCTGAGGCTATGGACTCCAAACTACTCATTACCAAAAAAGTATCAGGAAATGTTTCTAAATGTTTCTGAGATTTAATGAATTCAGACCTCTGGAAAGTAGAAACTTTTTCATTTGAACCAAACTGTAGTAAGGAATACATTTATTAATTTATGTATAATTATGAAAAGGATGGTCAAAATCCTCAAATCTGATTGGCCAAGAACACATTCAGCTGGGATATCGTCTCAGCACATGAACCTAGCCTGAAAGTAGGCCATTCCATGAGTCAACAAAACCATTACACAAAAGTTTAAAACCCACTTTTTTCCATTAATAAAAATGGATCTATTTCATAATCAAAATAATACAGTCCAAGAGGTATGAAATATCACGGGATACCATCCCATTTCAGGTGGTTGAATCCCCATAGCTTATGGCCTCAGACCTCACAATGTGCCTGAGAGGGAACCATATCCTATGATATTGCAACCTTATTGTGCATTATTGCTTAGTTATAAAATGGATAGGGGAAATATTGCTTCCTGATTGGTCAGAGCCTGTGCATTGGGACGGCACAATGTACAGGACAAAAAAAATGTTGGCAATCAGAACACAGTACACTAACAATATTAAAGAATTTATCAAAAATTCCTGACTGCCATCACAAACATGGCACCTTTACTTGCTAAAAAATCTTCATGGTCCTAAAACTCCGTTAAAATACAAAGAATGAAAATAAAACTGACTGTCATTTTCCTTTATATTCCCCTCCTTACACACATACACAAATTAAATATAAATGAAGTATTACAGTTTTCATTTTGGAGCTTTTTTTCTAACCATGGACATCCTCCCCCATTCCTATCCTTACCTACCAGGTACATCTTTGTTGCTTGTCCTGCCACAGATAAAACAGAATCCCTGGCTTTACTGGGGCCTCCTGTTGTGTGTGTTTGTGTGGGAAGAGGTGAACAATCAGCTTGTAAAATTCTGCCAAAGTTTAAGTTCCCGCAGTCCATGATAAACAACATTCTATATTTTGAATGTGTGGATAAACTAAATGCTTTTAACTAAACGCCTATTTTTTTAATTTAAAAAAGTTTGTTTTAGTTTTCTCAGTTTTTCCATTTTATATGTGCAACAAGACACTTTGGGGGCCGGGGGAGGGGGTTGTGGTATGCTGCTCTAACCGCACTTTCAAATGCTGAAGGCACTTCGTCAAGCCTCACTACAGCCCCAGGAAATGCGGATGGATCTGTGTAATCCATGCCCAGTCCTGTCTTATTGCTTGCTTGCTTACTTATCCAAGGAACCCTGTCTGATACAAAATCACCTAATTTCCATAGGTGTCCCAGATTGGTTGCAGCACCAGCACACAATAGTTTACAATATAATGCTCTTAACTGGGAATTGAGCCCAGAGGCACAGTACATTCTTTTTTCTTTCATCTCTTTATGCACCTTTCTCTTTTTATCAAGGCCCCTTCGAGCTGTCCCCAGAACTATCACCTGGTTCCACCCAACTCCCAGTGTTCCAACGGATTACCCCCAGGGTGGGGAGCTCCTTGACTGCCACAAAAAGGAAAATTACGTACCTACCGTAATTCTTGATCTTCTTGGACGAGTCTCCACCACTCATTCACACTAGTGGGATTAGCGCCGGAGGCACTAAGACCCTCGGGAGACAAACTTTTTGCTGGAGGGGTAGGCGCGAGACAGCGCCCATGAGACACTGGCCGCATGAGCAGCGGCTCGGCAGTAATGACCAACTCGGCGACAACCCTCCAACCGCCTCAGTACCTTTTTTACCAAGGAGGTGCAGCGCAACTAACGTAAAGAGTAAACCCAACATTAAAAAACGGACATAAGATAGTCCGTATGACCCGTGTAAGAAGGGTCAGCAAAAAAGTCCTCACGGCCTAAAGATTTGAGGGAGTGAAGACCAATACAGCGGTGAGCTCGGGGGATGGAGGGTGGGCGTGTGAATGAGTGGTGGAGACTCGTCAAGAAGATCAAGAATTACGATAAATCTTAATAGGTCTATCTTCCTGGACATAAGTCTCACCACTCCATTCTGCACTAGTGGAGAGTACCAAGCTGATAATCCCCAAAAGGGCGGCAGGAGAGCCAGAGCTCACGCTCTAAGATAGAAGCCCATTAAGGATAGTTCTGCCGAACTGCGGAATGTCGCCTAGCATGAACATCCAGTGCATAGTGCTTAACGAAGGTATGCACGAGCTCCAGGTGGCGTTGCATATATCTGGAATTGGAGCGCTATGCATTTCCGCTCAGGGATGCGCGACCGCCTCTAGTAGAGTGAGCGCACACTCTACCTTCTAATTTAACTTGAGCCATGGAATAGCAATGACAAAGGCATGCCACTAACCATGAAGAGATGCATCTAATAGCGACAGGTTGACCCAGCGGTGTCGCTGAAAGAAACGAACAGTTGCTGAGTCTTGCGAACATCCTTGGTTCTATCTAAATAGAACCGCAAGGCTCTCTTAACATCCAAGGAATGAAGAGCTCGTTCCCCTTCATTTTGGAAATTAGCGAAGTAAGCGGGAAGTACCAGAGGTTGGTTTAGATGGAATTCTGACACAACCTTGGGAAGAAATTTAGGATGAGTACGGAGAACTACCTTGTCTTTATGGAATACAGTATACGGAGGGTCCGTAACCAGGGCATGTATCTCAGAGACCCTGCGGGCTGAGGTAATGGCCACCAGGAAGCAGTCTTCCAGGTAGAAATTTTAGCTCACAGGTAGCTAAGGGTTCGAAAGGCTTCCAGTGAGCATGTCCAGCACCAGGTTAATGTCCCAGGCTGCAACTGGATGCTTAACAGGGGTCTGGTATGGAGAATCCCTTAAGAAATCTCTTCACCATAGGTAACTGAGCCAGAGTTAAGGAAGAAACGGCTCATGGAGCGCTGAGATGGCACTAAGGTGAACTTTAACTGTGGAGTACTGAAGACCTAAGTTTGACAGGTCAAAGATACTCAGAACCTTGCCAGGAGGACAGGAAAGGGATTCCAAGAGTTTTGCACACCAGAGGAAAGCGTTTCCATTTGGGCGTCGTTTCGGTGGCTGGCTCCGAGCAGCCAGAAGGATGTCTGAGACTCTACGAGGGACGTTGAACCGATTCACTTCTGTCTCTTCAGGAGCCAAGCATGAAGGTGAAGTGATTTCAGGTTGGGATGGACCAAGAACCCTGAGTCAAAGACTGATTTGCAAAGGAAGTGGTCTCGGAGGGCTGCCAACATACTGTTGAGTGAGGAAACCATAGTTGCGAGGCCAGGAAGGAGCAATGAGAATCATCTTGGTCCCTGAGACTTCGAACTTGAGGAGTACTCTCTGGATTAGAGGAAGCGGTGGAAAGGCGTAAAGCGTTTTGTCCACCGCAGCCTGAGCATCCTGACAGAAAATGCCAGGCCCTGGATTTCTGGAGCAGAAGAGAGCAGTTTTCGTTGAGTGGGGATGCAAAAGGTCCAGGTCTGGAGTCCCCACTCTTTGAACAGGGACAGAGCTATGGCTGGATCGAGACCACTAGTGAGGTCTGCCTCCGTTCTGCTGAGGTGATCTGCTAGGTCGTTTTGTATACCTGGCAGATAAACCGCTTGAATCAGAGACTTGTGCCCAAGCACCACTCCCACACCCTCATTGCTTCCTGCAAAGGGATAAGAATGAGCACCGCCTTGCTTGTTGATGTAATACATCACTGCTTTGTTGTCCGTTTGAAGGAGAATGTTCTTGTGACAAAGGACATCCTTCAGAGCTCGGATTGCATAGAGGACCGCTCTCATCTCAGGACATTTATGTGGAGATGAGTTTGAACTGAGTCCATACACCTTGAGTGTGGAGGAGAGACAGTGAGCTCCCCATCCCAGTAGCGATCGTCTGTGGTGATGGAGATCTGATGATCGGGGGAGCAAGGGGAATCCTTCCAGGAGATTGCTCTCTTGAGACCACCAGGTGAGAGACCTTGAAGGGCTCAGTCACCTTGATGGGATAAGACTGGGGGTGAGAGGTGGGGACCACTGGTGGAGAGCATCCATTGGGTGGTTCTCATGTGCAGTCGGGCCAGGGGACAGTGAAGACCGAGGGCGCCATGAGACCCAGCATCGTTGCATCGAGAGAGCTGTAACCGATTGGTTCTCCTGATGTAAGCCATTCGAAGGATGTCGAGTCTTCTGTCCTCTGGAAGGAAAGCCTTCGCTGAAGAGGTGTCTAGAAGCGTCCCTATGAAAAGGAGCCTCTGGGAGGGTTGCAGTTGAGATTTTTAAATTCAGCAGAACTCCCATGGGCGAGAAGGACGAGAAGTCGTTTGCATAGCTTCAAAGTCCCTTGACGGAAGGGCTTGCTAGAAGCCAATCGTCCAGGTAGGGAAACACCTGGAGTCCGACTTTCCTGAGATGCGCCATGAGAACTGCACAACACTTTGTAAAAACTCGGCGCCGAGGATACCCAAAGGCAGGACTCTGAACTGATAATGCTGACCCAAAGCTACAAACCTGAGGAACTTGCGGTGGGTCGGATGGGCGAGGATATGCTGGTAAGCATCCTGCATATCCAGAGAGGCCAGCCAGTCGTGCTGATGCAGCAAGGGTAACAGGGTACCTAGGAAATCATCTTGAATTTCTCCCTGGGGAGAATTTGTTTAACTTTCTGAGGTCTAGAATGGGCGCATCCCCAGATTTCTTTGGAACCAGAAAGTAATGGGATAGAACCTGAGTTTACATGAATCGTGGGGCACCAGTTCTATGCCCTGTTGTTCAGAAGGCCCTGGATCTCGCGGTGAGGAGGTCTGACTGAGAGGCCGACAACCTGGGTTGTCGTCTGGGAGGACAATTCGGGGGGGTTTCAAGAAATTGAGAGAATAACCCTCGCGAATTATCCGAAGGACCCATTTGTCCGAAGTTATGGACTTCCACTGGTTGTAGAAGTACATAAGGCGACCTCCACGGAGGAGAAAGTTCCACCTCGGGCAGAGTGGATGGAACTTGGAGCAGCGACTTATAAGGTAGCTGGGAGCTTTAGGCCCCTAGCTTTCTCTCGTCTTCTTTTGAGGTTGGGCAGGTTGGCTTTTATGGAAGCTTCCCTGCCTCTGCCTCGAAAGGACTGGCGACTATGAAACTGACGTCTGTTCACATGCCCCGAGGAGGGGCAGGCGGAGTCTGGCCAACAATGGCCGATCTAGTCTTCAGGTGGCCTCTAAGGCTTGCTCCACCTGAGGGCCAAAGAAAGAGCCATCAAGGGCAGCGCCATCACCTGCTGCTGAGCATCATCGTGAAGCCAGAATACGCAGCCAGGAATGGCGCCGGTACAAATCCCACTGGCTGCTGAGCGAAGCAGTGTCGCGTCAGCGTCCATGGCGGCTTTGACCTGCTGGTTATTGGACTCAATACCTCTAATAACGGTCAGAAGAAGCTCTGACTTGGAATCGAATCTGGAAAAGCTTCAACCATTCTTTTCATAGAGTGCCACAGGATATACTCATACTGAGAAAAATAGCCTTGATAACTGGCACTCAGCATACTTAGAGTGGAGGCAGCAAGACTCTCTTACCTAATGTATCAATCTTACGAGACTCTTTGTTAATAGAATTCGAGCTGTAGTAGTTGAGGAAGAACAACCTTGTCATTCTCTGCCAGGACTACAACAGGATCCCAAAGGCTTGGGATGCCAAAATGGGACGATCCTTGGAGCTGAATACTTCTTATCAATGGATTTAGCCACTGAGGGAATAAGAGCAGGATTATTCCATACCATTTGAGACAGCGTCTCGAAGGAAAGCTGGATCGGAGAGTCAAATCCATAGGGATCTCCGAGCATGAAGATACTGGAGTCTTAATATCTTCCCAGGATCGATGTCTGTAGTCTGGAGAAAGAGTGGATCCCAGGTTCTTCAACAGAGACTTAAAGGACAGGTCCTCGACCACAGGCTCTGTAGCAAAGAAAGATCCTGTTTCCTCCACTTCATCACCCAACGAAGGTCTGGGTCAGGCTCAACATCATCTCCTGATGGTCCAGAAAGGACTGTTTGGACAGGAAAGGAGTGAAAATTAGAGAGGAGGAAATAGCAGAAAAACAAGGAGAGTCCCAAGGGCTGCGGCGCGAGATAGCAAAGCAGGCTGAAAACTGCACCGAGGCGCGCTGGCGCCGAAGAACCTGTGACCCATAAGCGCCCAGCCCGGCGCCGCGGGCGACCGCCGCCTGCGACAGCGCGCTGGCGCCAGACGATACGCGATAAGCGCCCGCAGACGGCGCCATAAGCGGCGCCGCCCTATCCAGCGGCACCACCGGCAGCGCCGTGAGTTGACGCCCAGCGGGCCAGCCGCCAAGACCAAGCGGCACAGCAGGCGCCGACAAGCCAACAGACCCGCCGAAGGTGCCGGAAAACCCAGGAACCTGGAAAGCTAGAAGGAAAAAACCAGGAGATAAAGGGCATCGGTGAGGCCCCTGCGCGCAGCCATGTGAGAAACACCTAAGCATGGAGTCGCTGGCACCGAAGAAGGCGCCACGCGACTAGGAAGGTCCAACCGCCCTACCTGATCGCCGGAGGGGCCCGAGGGCTCCGAGGCAACCGAGCCAGGCAGAAGAACCAACCTCCGAGCCCATTGCTCCATAAGAGCGGCCCACTGATGAAACTGCTCATCTGGAGTCCTACCTATAGGCGGGGAGGGACTCCGATGTCGAGGACGACGATTACCGGAAGTTGGCGACTCCGAAGAAGGAGACCGGCAACTAGCAACGATAACCGAGCGTCGACGCGCAGACATACCAGAGGGCGACCTCGAGTGATGCCTTCTCTTTTTTGACCTGTGGGCCGAAGAAGAGCTCGAGGCCGAACGGTGCCGAGAATGCGACCGTTTATTTTTATGCCGGCGGGGGACCGCCCATCCCCCCGGGCATCGGACTGACCGTTGTCGGAACCCCGCTGAGGAGAAGGAGGCTGACCGGACCCAGCCCGGCTGACTGAACAGCTTTCATACGAAGTCTCCCTACCGTCACCTGACCTGCTCATGGTCGACTCCGTCCAGTAGGCGAGACTTCTTCAAGTAAAATTTAATATTAGAAAATTTAGCGAAAATAGAATAAAATTAAGCGATACTACTTATCGAGATAAAGTTACAAAAAACAAACTGAAAACTATCGCTAGTTTGAAGTTTGACTCTCCGACAATGAGCGGCGTCGTCACTGAAGCGCACTCGGCCCAGCGGAAAAAAGGAACTGAAGGCGGTTGAGGTGCGTCACGAGATGGTCATTACCGCTCGAGCAGCTACTTCCTTGGCGCCCGTGTCTAGCGCGCCGTCTCTCGCGCCGACCCTCCAGCAAAAAGTTTGCTCCCGATGGGTCTTAGTGCCTCCGGCGCTAATCCCACTAGTGTGAATGAGTGGTGGAGACTTATGTCCAGGAAGATCAACATCCAGTTGAGGTGGGTGCCTAGGTTTTCAGAACATTATCTGTGGGAGGCTTGCAGTTCATCCTGCCTGATGGGGCTTTTCCTTGTTCATCCTAGCCCTCAGGATGTCAGCAGACGAGGGTGTGCATGCACACCCACGCATGCCAGCAGACGAGGCACTGGCTGGTATCCTTCCACCCACAAAGCTGCTCAGATTTCACTGCCACCTATGGTCACCCAGGTGGCAGTACTGCAATGGAGCCAACGACCCTGCCTTCCTAAAGGAGAAGAGTGTCTTCTGGGATGCTTGAGTACAGTACCGTCTTAATTTCTACTCATTAACCCAAAGGTTTTTTGGGAAAGCTGCCCGCCACAACTATTTCAGAATCCCCCCCCCCCCAAAAAAAAATTACTGGGGCACAGTGCACAGTTGCTGGTGAAGCAATGTCAGGGCACAAAAGGCTCCTGCTTCCACCACCACCAAAAACTACCATACACAATGTGAAAAGAACACTGCAAATGACAGTTGCTATATATGTATGGCTAGGTTTTTTTATTTTTTTTTAACCATAAATATATAAACATAGAGAGTATGGGTGGGAATAGTGCCAGTCCCATGGCACAATGCCATGCTCCAGAGGTTGTGTCATGAGGTGTTACCGCCTCTGTCATGCCCCTTGACCCAAACCATAAATAGGCTTTCCAGTTTCCAGCAAACAATTCACAGACTGACTAAAAAAGCACAGGAACCAGATCAGGGGTGCTTCACAAATATAAAAACTATTTATCCATTGGGCTGAGACAAAACAATCATACAAACACAGCTGACACCACATTTGATCAACTGTGCAGTTGTTTTTTTTCATTATAATATTGTAACTGTTCTAGTTTAGGTAGTTAACCCATAATTACTCTATTACCATTGAATAGTCTTTTTTTCCTCCTTTGTTAGATGTTATGCTACTTAGTTTATCATTTATATAACCTTATATAGTATTGTTATAGGATATACTTGTTGTTTGTTTATCTTTTAAATACTTCAATAAAAAGATCAACTGCAAAAAAAAAAAAAACTATGCAGTTGTAGTCTATGATTACTCTTCTCTTAAATGACTGCAGAGACTGGACGTGCTATACAACAGTTTAGTGAAGTTCATCTTGGATTGGCCCAAAACAACTCAGCACTGTGAACTGTAATAAAATGCTGCGGTGGGTGACACTCCAGAACTGCAGAAAACCACATAAAAATGTAAATTACGTACCTACCTAATTCTTGATCTTCCCTTGTATCATCACCATTCATTACTGCTGGGTGTAAGCCAGGCATGCACCTCGCTTACAAGGCTTTGTTTGGGAGGAGGGCTGGTACCAATGGTACCATACCAAGCCGATGCACTGAGTGGCGCTTGAGGTTGGTCATTAGGTGCCACTGACTCCACCCCAGTTCTGTTCCGTCAAAGAGAAGGAAATAAAGAAAAAATTACTTACCATAGTAATCTTGTTTCTTCCAAGGGAATCTTACTGTATTCTGACAAATGCAGTATGGTCTCACCATAGGACTGCCCTGGAGCCAAAATGGTTAACAGAACCTAATGCTAATAGTGGAATGTTAGGCTCGAGCTCAGTTTTCAAACTACTGTCCCTGGTTGCACTCCCTTCAACTGTCAGATTCTTACGAAGCATGCATAAGCAAAAAACAAACTAAACTAAACTATTCTGATAACAAATGAACTCCCCCCTTTTAGATCAACCACCCTCTTATCATCAGGGGCATCACTGAGACTCAAGTCACACATGCCCAAGAAGAAAAAATTACTCACCTTAGTAATTGCTTTTCTTCTCATGGAGTCTTGCTATATTAGGACTTATGCAGTATGCCCATGGCTTTGAACTGCCCCGGAGATGAAATAGTTAACTCCAGAGTAATCTGGAGTTCCACAGCGCGAGGGCGCTATTCAAAGCTCTATCTGGGTTGTTTGAACCCAAACTGTCAGGTTCTTCTGAGGCTAAACTAATATAGCAAGTCTGTGTGGAAAAACCCTACACTAACCATTGGCTATCTACTAACAATAGAACCACAAAACACAACAACAAACAATAATGAAAACAATATTACCTATTATTGGGATAACCCTTGACCATCACTACTAGGCCCCTCTGCCCAAAAGACTCAAGTCCAGAGAGGGGCCCTTTCATAACTAAAAACAGAAATTATCTAGTTCCTAACCCAAGAAGAAAAGGGGGACTAGAAGCTAAAAGGCATGGCACAGTGCTTGCACCAAATGTCAACCCCATACCCAAGTAGGGATTCTGAGAGGGTAGGAGGAGGGTTGTCCTAATATAGCAAGACTCCATGAGAAGAAAAGCAATTACTAAGGTGAGTAATTTTTCTTCAAACACCATGAAGTCTTGCTTATATTGAGACTTATGCAGATATACAGCAGTACCTCCATGGAGGAGGGTCAGAACCTACTTAGGGAATAGGCTCTGAAGCACAGCTGTGCCGCAAGCATCTCTCCTGGACTGGACGTCCAGAGAATAATGCTTAGTGAAAGTGTGGACTGTCTTCCAGGTGGCAGCTTGACAGATTTCCAAAATGGGAATATCTCTAGCAGCCGCTGAAGTCGCTGTACCCCTGGTGGAATGAGCCCTCAGGCCTGAGGGGCTCCTTACCCAGTTTTTGGTAGCAGAACTGGATACAGAGACAATCCACCTAGCGATTGTCCTCCTAGTAGCAGGTCTCCCTTACCCACATCTCCATAGGTAAGGGAAGAGCTGGAGGATTCGAACCTGTGACCCTTGGTACGTTCCAAATAGTAGCTAAGAGCTCTTTTAACGTCCAAACTGTGCAGCCTTCTCTCACCAGAAGAAGAGTGCTCAGTAAAAAATACTGGAAGAGAGATGGATTGGTTAAGATGAAAATCTGAAACCACTTTAGGTAAAAACTTTCTGTTAGTCCTGAGGACCACTTTATCTCTGTGGAAAGAAATGAAATCCTTTTCCACTGACAAGGCCTGTAATTCACTTATACGCCTAGCAGAAGTGATAGCCACTAGAAAAACAGTTTTCCAAGTTAAAAACTTGAGGTCTGCTGAAACCAGAGGCTCAAAGGGGGGTTGCATTAGCTGGGCAATGCAAACATTCAGGTCCCATGCAGGAGTAGGTTCCCGAAAGGGAGGGTTAGTATGAAGTAACCCTTTGAAAAACTTGGAAAACACAGGGTGAGAGGAAAGGGAAACTGGTTTCCTGCAGAAATAAAAACAGAAACAGCTGCCAAATGAACCTTCAAGGCAGCTGGTTTGAAACCTAAGGAATTTAAGTGGACCAAATAGTCCAACAAAATAGGCAGGTCAGCAGATTCTGGGGTGATCTGCCTCTCAGAACTACCAAAATGAGAATCTCTTCCATTTAGAATTATAAGTGGCTCTAGTGGAAGGCTTCCTAGAAGCCTTCAAAATATCAGGACACCTTGAGAAAGGTGTAAATCAACAAATTCTAACTCCTCAAGAACCAGGCCTTGAGGTGGAGGAATGAGGTCCGGATACCACACTCTCCCTGTGCACAGGTCAGTAGGTCGTGGGTCCTGGGCAAGGTCAGGAGGGCGGAATGAGAGGGACAGAAGAAGGGTACCAAGGCTGCCTGGCCCAGTCTGGAGCAATCAGAATCACTCTGCAAGGCTGAGTTCTGATTTTCACCAGTACCCTGAAGAGGAGGGAGACGGAGGAAAGCAAGAGGAACTTTCCCTCCCAATTCAGTTGAAAGGCATCCAGAGGACTGATCCCAGAACTGGGGCCTGCAGCAAAACAGGGGAAGTTGGTGGTTGTCTGGGGCTGCGAAGAGGTCTATCTGAGGGTGCCCCAACTGGCAAAAGACCGACCCCAGCACTTGAGGTTCAGAGCCCATTGCCAGTGGCCCTGAGAAATCCTGCTGAGGTGTCCGCTAGGACATTGTCCTTCCCTGGGAGGTGAACCGCTAAGAGAGAGGTGTTCAGGGAGTAGGCCAGAGACCACAACTTCATTGCTTCGGTGCACAAGGCTGAAGAGCGAGTGCCCCCTTGCTTGTTGATGTACCACATTGTTGTGGTATTGTCTGTCCTGACTTGAACAACCTTGTTCTGGACAGTTTCCGAAAAAACCTGGAGAGCTAGGAAGACAGCTCTGAGCTCCAGTAGATTGATGTGAAGCAGAGATTCCTGAGGGGACCAAACTCCTGAGTTGAGAAAGTTCCCAGAGTGAGCCCAACCCAGCAAGAACACGCGTCCGTGGTGAGGGTGAGGAATGAAGAACAGGTAGGAATGGGACCCCTGTGGACAGGTTGCTTTGATCCAGCCACCATTGAAGAGCTAGGATCAAGGTCTTGGTCACTGGGACCAATTTGGTAAGGGGGTCCCTCCTCTGAGACCAATAGGACCTCAAGTGGAACTGAATGTCCCTCATCTGAAATCTCGCTCCTGGCACAACAGCTGTAGAAGCAGCCATGTGCCCTAGGAGTTGTAGAAAGTGCCTTGCTGGTCGAGAGACCTGCAGGGTGAAAGAAGATGCCAGGGCAATAATTTTGTCCACTCTTTTCGGAGGGAGGAATGCCCTGGCTAACTGTCATTCAGCTCTGCACCTATAAAAGTTAGTACCTGAACTGGTTGAGAACTGACTTTGGAACATTCAACAGGAACCCCAGAAAGGTGAGGGAGTTCCTGAGTGATTTGCAAGTGGGATTTTACCTGCTCTGGTGACTGACCCACAATGAGCCAATCGTCAAGTAGGGAAACACAGCTACCCTTGTCTTCTTAGGTGGGCCACTTCTACAGCTAGACATTTTGTGAAAACTCTTGGAGCAGAAGTGAGTCCGAAGGCATTGCCCTGAACTGGTAGTGGCCAGAGGGTAGTTCGAACCTGAGGTACTTTCGGTGAGAGGCCCTGATTAGGATATGGAAAAGGCGTCCTTGAGGTCCAGGGAAGCTAACCAGCCCCTGGTCTCAAGGATGGTAAATCATTACCAAAGTTAGCATTTTGAACTTTGGTTTTACAAGAATCTTGTTCAGAAATCTTAAATCCAAGATGGGCCGAGTCTCCTGTCTTTTTGGGGTCAGGAAGTACCTTGAGTAAAGACCCTTGCCCTGGTGGCAAGGGGACCCTTCACTGCTTTGCAGTCCAAAGAAGAAACCTCCACTTCTAGTGCAAGGGTTTCTAAAAGACTTGAAGGGAAAGTGTCTGGCTCTCATCTTGGGAAACTGTTTGAAGCTGAGAACCAGGCCTTGGCTACCACCTCAGAACCCATTTGTCCGAGGTTAGGGACAACCAGTTCTGGCAGAAATAAGCCAGTCTGCCCCACCGGTACAGGAGAGTCGGCCCCAGACACCCGTCAGGGTGCCTGTTAGCAGGAGCAGCTTTAGGTTGGGGAGAGGAGAGGGCCTGCCTGTGCCCGTCTGCCTGCCTCTGAAAATCTCTCTGCGCAAAAGCAGAGGATGCCTGGAATTGGTAAAAGGGCCTATGGTAAGGCCTGCCCCTACCCCTGGAGGCATGCCTTTGTGGAGTGGCATGCCTCTCCTTAGCTTGGCACTTTTTGTAAGTAGTTCTGTATTCATCCATCTTTTCATGCAATTTTCTGTTTGTTCTCCAAACAGAGAATTTCCTATGACAGGAAAATCTATAGCCTTTGACTGGGTATCTTGGGACAGATTAGTGCATCTGAGCCATGCCAACCTGAGGAGAGCTACAGAAGTGGCCATGACCCTAGAGGAAACATCATTAACATCAACAGCAGCATGAAATTGAACTTTAGAGGCTTCAATGCCATCAGCAGCCACCTGTTCAACTCACTAGCCAGCGGGCCTGAGCCTGCTTGGCCAACTGCAATATAGTGTCCCATCTAGATTTCTGATATCTAGCCACATAAGCCATATAATTAGCTTGTCTGAGTCCCAAAGAAGCTGCCACATACTGTTTTTCACCATAGCATCAATCTTCCTGGAATCTTTATCAGGAGGATGTGAAGCCAGGGAATATTAGCCTTGTCACAGGCTGCAGCTTGAACAACACCTACATGACTCACACTGCTCAGTAGGAAGTCTGTATTAGGGCCTGACAAAGTATACCTTCTGTCCATTTTTTATCTACAGGAGGGACAGAAAAGGATTTTTTTAAATCTTAGTGGTTTGCCTCTAAATGACTTATGCAAAAGAATGACAACCTTCTAGCCTCTGGAATATCCATCATTTCCACATAGTCAGGCTCCTCTTGCTCATCCACAGCCTCTTCTAAGGGGAGCTGGAGAGTTTCTGCTACTTTCTTATAAAATCTGAAATGAGAGGGGGACTCAGACAACAAAGGGGGAGACTCAAAGGGTCTGTCTGGAGAAATGTGCGGTTCTATTGGCACTTCTAGACCTTCCCAATCACAATTACAATCATCAAATCCTCCTCCCTCCTGTGGTTCATAAAATCCTCAACATCATAATCCTGAACCACTGGACCTGAGAGACCCCTTTTCCAACAGAGAGGGTTCAACAAGTCCCTGAGACAAAGACTGGACAATTTGTATGGCTTTAGCTATTTCTACAGCAGAAGGAGAGAAAACTGGACTCCACACTAGCTGATTTCTTTGTCTTTTACTTTGACTGGTTCCTCAGGACCAGCCTTTCTTTGCCGAGGAAGTCAAGCCCTGGTCAGAGGGCACTCCCTCTGGTCCAGCCGGAGCTGGACCGGGCTGGCCATCCGGGTCAGCGGACTTTTTGGCCTCTCGTTCCCTGAGCCTGCCCAATCTCTTTTTCAGGGTGGCTGCAGGGAAATTCTTACACACCTGGCAGTCTGACAGGAGGTGGTCAGCCCCCAGACAATAGACACAAGTGGTGTGTGGGTCAGCCTTGGCAAAGGCTTCCCCACAGACATCACAGTGTTGAAACCCAGTGGGCCCGGTTTTTCTTTTGGGTTTCTCAGACATAATGCCAGCCTAACCAAACTTGTCCTTTTTTCCGGCCTTGCCAGACAAGACACCATATGGGTCCCCTAACATTATCACGGGTATGGAAAAACCAATTTAAAATACTAGGTTTTTAGGACCGATAAGAACCGAGTACCTCACTCTAAATGCAAAGAAAATGAGTTTTAAAGCAAACGATCGGTTCAGAGTGAACCGATAATGAGTTCCACACAGACTCATTTCTTTTACTCTGATTACCAGATAGAGCTTCAAACGAAAACCCGGTAAATTTAAACACTTTCCGGTTCAATGAACCGATAAATTACTTTAAACATAAAGCGAACCAAACTGAAGGAGCTGGTCTCCGGGCGTCTGTTCAGTGAAAGCGGAGTAAAGAATCTGACAGTTTGGGTTCAAACAGCCCAGATAGAGCTTTGAATAGCGCCCTCGCGCTGTGGAACTCCAGATTACTCTGGAGTTAACTATTTCATCTCCGGGGCAGTTCAAAGCCATGGGCATACTGCATAAGTCCTAATATAAGCAAGACTTCATGGTGTTTGAAAAGAACAATTGCCAATAGGTTTGCCATAGGATACAGACAGCTGACATGCAGTGCCTCCTAGGTTCTAATAGGGAGGGAGGGTGGGAGCTCAGAATCAATCAATCAATTTATTTTACCAGGCGAAACACCATTGAGGAGAACTCATTTGCAAGGTGGACCTGGGAGGTCATAAAAAGAATTTACACAGGGAAAAATATATAAATGCCAGTGATAATATATGTACAGAACAAACAAAATAATTGACAATATATGTACAGAAATGTATATAGGATAACACTGCACCTATGGTTCTAGTAGATAACCAATTATTGTGCTAATGATACAACAGTTCTCGCGAACCAGTCAACAGTTAGTCTTAGTACCACTACAGATTTCAGTGTTGCATGCAAGGGGTAGGTCGTACACTACCCAAGAATAGCCTCACCTCTATGTGAGTGAATCGTCTGAAGTCATTCAGGTCTAAGGGGGAGAGGACATGCAAGTCTGAAGGGGAGGTAGAGAAGGGTGGAGGTATACAGAGCTGTTGAGAAGTAGGGGGAATACCGGGAATGAGAGTAGACAGGGGATAAGGGCATCATCAACAGAAACAATCGCAGACCTCCTTGAAGGTGCGTGAGTACAGTGTTTTGAAAACAGACAACTTCAAGAGGCTCGTAAGCCTCAGAGTTTTCTGTATGAAGTTCCATAGAGCTGGGAGAGCATGGCTTATAGCTTTACCAAAACACGTCCTGACCTTTGGGACTGATAGAGAGATATACGAGAGGCTTCTCAATGGGTAATTGCCGGTGGCCCTGCAGACAGAGTGTCCAGTTTGGACAAGGCAGTGGTCGGTTCCTGGCCATAGATGAAGTCAGCGTAATCCAGTAGGGGCAGAAAGGTAATAAGGACTAACCTGGTTTTTGCTTCCTGGGTAAGAAAGTTCCTGATTCAAAAGAAGAGACTAAGTCTCTGTTTTAACGTTTTGGATAGTTCCTCGATGTGACCAATGAAGGACAGGATGGTATCTATCCACAAGCCTAGATATTTTAAAAATTTAATTACAAACTCCAGAGGTTCACCCAGGAGTATGTTTACTTGAGGAGAAGTGCCAGAAGCGTAGGACTTGGAGGTGCTGGCAGAAGGGGGAAACAGCACAGCTTTGTTTTTTGCATTCAGCAATAACTTCAAGTGCAGCAGGTTCTCTTATAGTTGGTCAAAGTTATGTTGCAGGTCCCTGCATGCTAATACTGGCGTGGGTCTGTCAATGTACAGAACCGTATCATGTGCGAATAAGTGAATGTTTGCAGATTCAAGGTCCTTATTAATGTTATTGATATAGATGGTGAATAGTAAGGGGCCTAAGATAGACCCTTGGGGAACAACTCTGAGTAGATATTTTGGCGAGGAGAAGATCCCACTAGCCATGACCAGTTGTTTGCGATCTGTCAAGCAGTCATTAAACCATTTTAGGGCTGATTCACCCACCCCAATGAATTCCAGCTCAGTCAGGGGCAGGCCATAGTCCACAGTATCAAAGGCTTTGCTCAAATCAAGGAACAAAGCACAAATGTAGTTTTTGGAGACCAATGCTAACTGCCAGTCATTTGAGACTTTAACAAGCGCAGATATAGTACTGTGGCAAGGTCTAAAACCCGACTGCACTACATTTGACAGACTGAAGGACTCCAAGTGGCGCCTAAGTTGGGCATTGACAACCTTCTCAAGAAGTTTTGACAAGGTGGGGAGGAGGGATATAGGCCGATAGTTGTTTAGGTCACTGGAGTCACCGGATTTGAATAGGAGAATGACGTGGACTGTTTTCCAGATAGAGGGGAGCATGCCCTGGGCAAGGGATAGGTTGAAGAGATGTGTGATAGGAGGGGATAAAGCGTGGTAACCTAATTTGAGATAGTAGGGCTCAATGTGATCTACGCCAGCAGTTTTGCTTGTGTCTAAATCCAGGAACAAGTCTTCCACTTGTTTCAGTGAGATAGGACAGGAGGAGAAAACTTGTTGCTGTGCAGGGGCTGATGCGTTTAAACGTGCCAAGTCTAAGTGATTTAATCTAGCCCAAAGGGTATTGGCTGGTGAGGTGTCAAACGTTAATCCTGCTGTTACAAAGTGATGAGTTCTAGTATTTCGCATTTATCCATGGTGTTGCCCCAGAGGTGATTTTCCCTGAGGTGAGATTCCCTTGGAAGAAACAACATTACTATGGTAAGTAATTTTTTCTTCAAGACCCGAGAAATCTTACTGTATTCTGACAAATGCAGACTACCCAAGCAGTACCTTTGGAGGTGGGCAGAGAACCTATTTAGAAAACAAGCTCTGTAGGACTGCTGTGCCAAACCTGGCATCACTCCTAGCCAGAGTATCTAGGCAAAAGTGCTTTATAAATGTGTGAACAGTTTTCCAGGAAGCTGCTTTACAGATTTCTAGCAGAGGGATGTCCCTTGAAGCTGCTATGGAAGCAGCTGTTCCCTAGTGGAGTGGGCCCTGAGACCCTGTGGAGGCTGCTTGCCCACTTTACCATAACAGAACTGGATACAGGCCACAATCCACCTTGCGATGGATATTTTTGTGGCTGGTTTACCTTTTCCTATTTCCCCATAGGTCAAGAAGAGTTGGGTACTGTCTCCTCTATGGCCCTTTGCATGGTCCTGGTAGTAGCTGATAGCTATTTTAACATCTATGCTATGCAGTCAACGTTCCCCTGAAGTGGAATGGTCAGTGAAAAAGACTGGCAGTGTAATGGACTGATTAATATGGAAATCAGATACCACTTTAGGGAGAAATTTCTTGTTAGTCCCAAGGACAACTATGTCCCTATGGAATGCAATGTAGTCAGTCTCCATGGATAGAGCCTGGAGCTCACTAATCCTCCTGGAAGAAGTGATTGCAAGTAGGAATACGGCTTTCCAGGTTACATACTTGAGATCTGCTGAGGACATAGGCTAAAGGGTGGCTGCATGAGCTGTGCAGTACATATCTTTAGATCCCACACTGGGGTGGGATTCCTGTGTGGGGGATTTTTTTTTTTTCCTAATTATTTAACCAGGTGAGACACACTAAGCTGAGAGCTTTTTTACAGGTGCAACCTGGGAGCACAGGGAAGTTAAGTGACTTGCTCAGGGTCACACAGTATATGCAAGTGGGGGGCTGTGGGATTCAAACCCAGGTTTCCAGATTTGCAGCTCAGAGCCTTAAACCACTGCGCTATACTGCCTTCCTAAATTTAAATGCAGCAGCCCCTTAAAGAATTTTCTGAATACTGGGTTCGAAGCTGGGGATGAAGACTTGCCTGCTGACAGATAAGCAGAAACAGCTGCCAAGTGCACTTTCAGAGTGGATGGTATCAGACCAAGAGAATGAAGGTGGGTCAGGTAGTCCAGGACCACTGGCAAGCCCACCCAAGTGTGGTGCATAATCTTACTCTGGCACCAAATGGAGAACCTTTTCCTCTTGGACGTATAGGTCTTCCTGGTGGAGGGCTTTCTCGAAACTCTGAGGACCTCCATGACCCCTTCAGAGAGATGCAAGTTAGCATACTCTAAATCCTCAAGTGTCAGGCCTTGAGCCTGAGGGACTGAAGGTTGGGGTATAGGATCCTGCCCTGGGAAAAAGTCAGTAGGTTGTACTTCCTGGGTAGGCTGATTGGTTTGGCCACAGAAAGGGCCAGAATCAGAGAGAACCAGGGCTGCCTGGCACAGTCTGGAGCAATGAGGATCATTGTCGCTGGCCGGGATCTGAGCTTGTTCAGGATCTTAGCAACAGTGGGAATGGAGGGAAGACATACAGGAACTTCCCTGTCCAATCCAACAGTAGTGCATCCAGTGGAACGGTGCCTTTCACAGGAGGCCTGCAGCAAAACTGGGGTAGCAGATTGTTGTCTGGGGCTGCAAAGAGATCTCTCTCTCTCTGGAGTGCCCTGCCTTTTATTTATTTATTTGAGTCTCGGATTTACAACCTTTGAGTCGTGGAGTCACTTACAAAGGCACCTCGTCACAAGGAGGGCAGACAAGAAAACAGTGTGAGGTACAACAGTGGTAACATACAGGTGCAATACATATAACAATAAGAATGCATTTACCACAGTGGTTTACAGATAACATTGCATACAGTAAGTTACACTCATATAGAATAGCAGTCCAACGGACATTGTCAGGCTAAGGTGTGGTGGGCGGGACCCCTCCATTACAATAATTAGGGGCAATTACAGCTTCGGGCGTCAAAGAGGAGGTTACGGAGAGCGACTTTGAAAGGAAAAATTTTGGTAAGATTAGTGACAGAGGGCGGAGGAATTGAACCATGTGGGGGCACAGTAGTGGAAGGACCTTTGGGCTAACGAGGTCTTGATGCGGGGCACCTGGAAGGTGGACTTGACTGCGCTCCGGGTGGCAACAGATGGGGATGCACGCCACAGGGATGCAGTGACCCTTGGGGGTGACAGACCTAGAAGGGATTTTTTGGCAAGTAGGCAGGTTTGGTAGCACAAGCACTTGTCAAAGGTGAGCAGGTTGGCAGTGGAATAGATCAGGCAAGTATGAGTGCGGTGGGATGCACCGGTCAAGAGCCTGCAGGCCTTGTTTATCGAGGTCTGAATTTTGGTGAGGGCAGAATTGTCAGCCGTGGCATAAATGGGTAGGCCGTAGTCTACTAATGGCAGGATGGAGGAGTTGATGGCCAAATGGAGGGCAGTTTGGGGGAGGCAATCTCTATAACAATAGAGAAGGCAATTCGAGAGTTTATAGCTGAGGACAGGGTATTGACGTGGGTGTGGAAGGTAAGAGTCTAGTCAAAGGTGACGCCCAGGTATTTGTAGGATGACACCTGCTCAAGAGGGTGTGGATTTCTTGGGAGAATGCAGAAAGGGGTATTTTTGGCCTTATTCTGGTGGTGAGAAAAGAGCATGGATTTGGTTTTCTTGAGGTTAATGACCAACCGGTGGTCATGGAACCACTTTTCAGCTTGGTTAAATGTATGCTGCAGGGATTCCTGTAGAGATGTGGGGTCAGGGTGGGAGACAAACAGGACCACATCATCGGCAGAGAGGAGTATATTGCCCGAGCAGGAGTTGGGGAGAGTGTTGAGAAAGAGGCTGAACAGAACGGGGCCCAGGATGGAACCCTGGGGGACCCCAGAGCGAACAGGCAGGGAGTTGGACAGGGTACCGTTTACCTTCACACACTGGGATCTGTTAGAGAGGTAACTGGTAAACCAAGCGAGGGGGCCAGGGGAGAAGCCAAGTTGGTGGAGAGAGTCAAGTAGGAGGGGGTGACAGACAATGTCAAAGGCCTTGGAGAGGTCAATGAACACTGCTCCCACGACGTGACCAGAGTCGAGAGCAGAGTGGAGGTGATGGGAGAACTCCAGGAGGGCTGTAGTGGTGCTGTGTCCAGGTCAGAATCCATGCTGTTCTGGACACAACCGGTCGTATTTGGTTAGGTACTCTGAGAGCTGTAAGGCCACTATTTTTTCTAGTGCTTTGGAGAGTGGGAGGAGAATGGAGATGGGCCTGAAATTGTTTGGGGAGGTTCTATCCCCGCTCTTATGGATTGGGGTGATTTCTGCAATTTTCCAAACACTTGGGAACTGGCCCAGACATAGTGACTGGTTTAAGAGGTCGGTGAGCGGGGCTAGCACAGTGTCCAAGACTAATTGGAGGATCCTGGAGTCCAGGGGATCACAGCTGGGGTTGTTGCTAGCTAGGGATTTTTGCAGATGAGGCCTGGCTTCAAGGGGAGATATGGTGCGCAGGTAGAAAGGGGGGCGATCCAGGGTGGGGGTGGTGGTGGTGGCTGGGATAGGGTCGAAAAAGTAGTTGGGTAGGACTGAGCTTAGATCTGAGAAAGCCATATTGAGGGACTCAGCTATGCGGGGTGAATGTGTAGTGACGGTACCATTTATGGAAAGTTGTGATGGTGGGGGGAGCGGGTCTTTCCATTGAGCTCCTTCATATTGTCCCAGAAGGCACGGGACGAGCCCCAAGTGGATGCAAAGGAGGTTTGATAATATTCGGCCTTTGCCTGCCTAATAGCCCAGGTGCACCTATTACGTGCTGCATTATAGGCTTGTCTGTCAGCCAGTTTGCCTGAGGAGACAGCAATATGCCAGAGGTTGTCTCTTTGTTTCAGTTTTTGGATAAGAGATGGGGAGATCCATAAGGCGTTCCATTTTTTGGTACAGATTCTAGCCTGGGGGGCATAAAGGTCACAGGCCTTGCTGAAGGCACCGGAGAAATAGGCTAGGGCAGAATTAATATCTGCTGCAAGTAGGACTGGGGCCAGTCAAGCTGGGCTAGGTGCATTTTTAGCTTTCTGAGAGCCCCGGGGTGAAAGCGCCGGCGCAAGGTGATCTGGGACACTGGTTTCGGCGCAGGGGATGACCAGTGACAGAGGACAGGGGAGTGGTCACTAAGAGAGTCTGGTAGTACATTAATATCCCTGATTTTATGGGGGCAGTTTGACAGAATTACATCTAGGAGGGTGCTGGAGCCACTTGACTGGTTAAATCTAGTAGGTGAGGTAATTAGTTCGGTCATATCTAGAGCAGCGAAGGAGTCCCTGATGTTGGAGGCAGAGGTACCCAGCCAATTGACAAGAAGGCCAACTAGAATAAGCTGCTCCATCTTGTGTGGGAGTGAGGTAAGGTAATCAATGAGGGATTGGACAGCTTGTCTCTGGTCTCGAGGGGGTATGTAAGAGACAGTGAGGAAAAGGGGGGCCCTGGCTGGGTCCGGGGTAACCTTAAGGGTGAGGGCCTGAGCGTTAAAACTGATCTTGGTGGCTGGGTGTGCATGGCCTAAAAGGGTGTAGCACAGAAAGACTGCAGACCCGCCACCACGTTTGCCTATATGGTCTTCCTGAACAGAGTGTAACCAAGGAGAGAGATAAAAGAGTCAGGATTTTTTTTGAAGAGCCAGGTCTCAAATAGCGCTAAAATATCTGGTCTGTGCAGCGCATTGACGGGATAACACCCCACACAAAGATGCAGCTGGAGGAGGTAGCCTTTACCTCTTAAGGCGGTCGCTGCAGTCCCTGCTACCCCTGGAGCTTTCTGTGCTTGGCCTGGCATCTGTGGTGTCTTTTGAACACAACCTGCGGCACCTGCTTGATTAGAGACCACTCGTGGTGATTTTGGTTGATTCTGCTGAGAGCATCTGCCAGGATATTGTCCTTTCCTGGTAGATGGACTGCTGAGAGGGAGATTCCCAGGGAGTATGCCAGACTCCAAATTTTCATGGCCTCCGTGCACTGAGGTGTTGACCTTGTGCCTCCCTGCTTGTTTATGTAGTACACAGTGACTGTGTTGTCTGTTCTGTCCTGTACCACTTTTCCCTGCAGCATGCTGGTGAAGGACTGGAGTCCCAGAAAGACTGCTCTGAGATCTAGCAGGGTTGTGTGCAACGACGACTCCTGCTTGAGCCATGTGCCATGAGCAGTGTGCTTCCCCAGATGTGCCCCCATCCCAGGAGGGAAGCATCTGTGGTTAGCACCAAGGAAGGGTTTTCTTGTAGGAATGGCATACCTTGCCTGAGATTGTCCTTCTCCAGCCACCACTGAAGTGCCTGAAGCAGTGTTCCCGATACTGGCACCAATTTTGACAGACAATCTCTCTTTTGATGCCAGTGCATCTTGAGATGGAACTGAATGTCCCTCATTTGGAACCCCGCCCCAGCACTGTTGCTGTGGAAGCTGCCATGTGACCCAGCAACTGCAAAAAGTGCCTTGCTGACCTTAGACTGTGCAGTTTGAAGGTACTTGCACTCTGCATCAGGCTGTCCACTCTTGCCTGTGGAAGAAAAGCCTTTCCTCTTAGTGTCCAGCTTGGCTCCTATGAATTCCAGAAGCTGTACTGGCTCCAATAAAGATTTTTTCAGGTTGTCTGAACCCTAGTGACTGCAAGACATCCTGTGTGATTGCCAAAGGAGTCACTTACCTGTTGAGGTGACTGACCTACAACTAGCCAGTCATCCAGGTAAGGAACACTGCCACCTCTTGTCTCCTTAGGTGTGCCACCACTACAGCTAAGCATTTTGTGAACACCCTTGGAGCAGAAGTTAGTCTGAAGGCATTGCCCTGAACTGGTAATGGCCCGATGGCAGTCTGAATCACAATATTTTCTGTGAGACTGCCTGATAGGGATGTGAAAATAAGCATCCTTTAGATCCAGAGATGCCAGCCAATCCCCTTGTCTCAGAGTTGGGAAGATTGTTGCCAAAGTCACCGTTTGAACTTTGGTTTTATCAGATGTCTGTTTAGGTGCCTGAGATCCAATATGGGTCGCCACTCCCCTGTTTTCTTTGTTGTAATGAAGTATCTTGAATGAAGACCCTTTCTTCTTTGTGCCTGAGGAACTAGCTCTATTGCTTTTTGAGACAGAAGGTTTGATACTTCCCCTCTAACATTGATGTTTCTGATGAGGAAGAGGGTCTGAAGACCCTTGCCCCCAGCAGCATGAACTTGAAGCTGAGAGCCAGGCCCTAGTCCTGGCCCACTACCTCCAGAACTCACTTGTCTGTGGTGATAGACTGCCATTCCTGGAGGTAGTGGGCCAGCTTGCCCCCTACTAGGGGTGGGGCGGCGACCCAAGCAGACACCTCAGGGTGTCTGCTTGGCCTGGGATACTGTCTGTGTGCTGGGGCTGGTGTGGTTGCTGCCTCACCTGCCCCTGCCCCTGAAATAACCCCTGAGGTTGGTACTGGGGAAAAGCTTCAGGCTGAAAGAATGGCCTATAACGTCCCCTACCTCTAACCCCTCTGGCTTGGTGCTTTTGGGGTGTAGATGCCTTTTCTTTGGCAGCAGCACTTTTGTATGCTGTTTTATAACCATCCATTTTCTTCATGTAAGCCTCAGTCTGCTCCCCAAACACAGATGTAGATTCACATGGGAAATCCAAAGCCTTGGATCGTGTGTCTTGGGTCAAATTTGTTGTTCTGAGGCAAGCAAATCTTCTGAGAGACACAGAAGCAGCCATCTGTCTGGCAGCAGTGTCACTGTTATCTACAGCCATTGTCAATTGGGCTTTAGATGCTTCTATCCCCCCCTCTCTGCGGCCTCTTCCAGACTGGCTGCCATAGGGGCTGGGACAGATTTTGTTATTTCCATCACTGTATTCCACAGTGTCCTCTGATATCTAGCAACATAGGCCATTTAGGAGGCTTGCCTGATAGCCAGAGAAGACCCCAAATAAACCTTCTTGGCTATGGAATCCATCTTCCTTGAATCCTTGTCAGGTGGATGTGATGCCAGATGTATGCCAGCTTTATCACAAGTTACAGCCTGCCACCCCCTCATGGCTTGGGTGCCCAAAGGAATTCAGCCCACCTCTGGCCACCCAATACTTCTTACCCACCTTCCTATCCACAGGTGGCACAGAGTAGAGGGTCTGCAACACTTTATTCACCTGTTTCTTCAAGGACTTATGGATGGGTAAGCAGCAGTCTTTTGGAGACAGGAGTCCATCATTTATTAATATTTTATTTATTTATTGAATTTTGTAGACCTGGTAGGCCCACTGAGAACAGAAGTCCATTTTCAGGGGAGAGAATCGGAAGGTAACCAACTGAAACTGAACCAGATTAAGCTGTTGGTGGTATTTTTAGTGAAAATTTGGCCAGGACACTGGACAGCAGAAGGAGGGAGGAAGTGCTGATGTGGCTATTGCTGCAGGGAAGGCCTCCTCCCTTGTACAGCCACTGCAACAGGCCGATGCCTGGTGACCCAAACAGATTTTGAGGATGAAGAAAAGTTGGATGCTTCTGAGGAATTAATGCTAGAGGACATCGGGAGTTTAAGTCATGCTGAGGTAAAACTGGTGCAAAATTCTACAGACAAGGACTATGTATTACTAAACCTACAAGAAGAAGAAGCTGATTTAATGTGCAAACAAAAAGCGCTTCAAAGTAGAATTCTTGCTCTGAAGGCAGCGAGAAAACAGCGTTGGTGCCCCTGTGGCCGGCATTATTCCGTTATGGACCGGCATGACATCTGCCTTTGTTGCCTGGGTCCCAGCTGATAGCTCCCAGCTGTGTTCTGACACAGCAGCTGCTGAAACCACAGAAACTATCAAACCAAGAGGCGAAATCTCAAATGAAGACACAGAAAACCCAACCTTGGGAAAAAACACGACTGGCAGTGAATACGCTAAAAGCTAGCGTGTGCAATCGCAAGGGTTAGAAATGGTTTAGTAAAGCAAGCAAGGAGTGAGGATCAGTAAAAAGCTCACACACACAGAGATACCAGCAAGCGAGTGTCCTAGCACGGAACTCCAGCTCAGTCCTCTGTCTGGCACAGCACCAGAAAGCACAACAGCTTCTGTTTTAATCCAAGAAGGGAACGAACAAATGGAAGGAGAAACGACATTGCAGTGTGAGAAAGGATCTGAGGAAAACGTGCCAAATCAACAGGGAGAATGCTCATCTGCTTCAGGTGCTATAATATTTCACAAACGACAATATGTTGAAAATAAAAAGGGGAGATAACATCACAGAATGAAGAGATAAATGCTGAAGAAAAGGAGGGGGAAGTTTATTCACAAGACATTGTAAATACTGAAATGGAGCAAACAGAAGAATACAGACCTAATTTTGATGAAAACATATCAGTAACAGGGGTCTCTATAGCTGAAGCTCTCAGGGAAGCAGGCTGGAACAAACAGTAAGGGGCCCAGTCCTAGTCTTCCTCCCCTTTACCAGAAAATAATATTGAAAGTGACACAGATCCTTTACAAATCCCTTCTCCTTTAAGACTAATTCAGAACTCATCGTTACAACTAAAAGTATTGCATGATAAGGACGGGAGAAGAAAACGTTACTGCTGGAAGAAATAATGAGGCAATTTAAGCTCCAGAAATAAACAACCCCCTTGTCCTCCCCACAACAAACAAGACCTCAACAAAGACAAGGCGGTAATCAAAGGAACAATCAAGGGCCTACCCCAATGCAAGAACTTATGCTGGGCTGTTTCATGGGCCCCCTGAGCCTGCAAAACGCAGAAATGCAGTATGACTACGCTACAGGGGAGGACTGGAATCATTTCCGGACCGGGTATATGTGGGAAAGAAATTAATCAAGGAAAGCCTGCAATTCCTTCCCACCGAAGTGTATGCTTTAATTCACACATCTGGGGATCCTAATTTCGATTTAAGCTTTAAAACCCCAGGAGGCCTAGAAGCATTTTGGCACAGATACAATCAAGTCAAATACACCCAGCTTGTGGTCACCTTTCTTAGCTATTCCACTAACAAAACCTGCAATAAGGTATATAACAGTTCTGTTCAAGAATGAAGGCGTGACTGTATCAGATATTCTGAGGTGGTTGAACCTAAAATGCACTGTTCTTGGGTTGCTTGAACCAATAATTGATTCTGAACAGTTGTGGACTGGAGGATGGAGAATCAAGTTACGCTTCTACAACCAGATGGGGTCATACAGCACCTCACAAGTTGTTTCTATCTGAGCAGAGATAGAGGGTTTATATTTTACTCAGGTCAACCCAAATCTTGTTTTAGATGTGGTGCATACGTACACACATTTGAGTGGAGCTCTGCTGAGCTGAAATGCTCCTTTGTGGTGGGATAGGCCATATGATAATAAACTGTCAAAACCAATGTATTGTAACGTGTGACAAAACTTCCCACACTTTTAAAGACTGCCCATGGGCGTCCCACAATAACCCTACAAGTGTACAAGAAGAAAAAGATAAAACTGTCTTAAATGCTCAAAACAGAGCAGCCAGTACTACTGGGGGAGGCAGAAAGGCTCCTGGAAACCAATCTTTGAGTACATATTCAGCAGCAATAACGGAGGGGGAGCTAGATCAGCACAACCCCCAGCCGGGGCCCAATGAGCAGTCCAACCCTGATTCAGAAATATTAGTGATACAGACTTCAAGCTGCCATAGAGACAAGAAGAAGAAGAAGCATCACTTCCTGAACAGCCATGAACTTCAGCAGGAGATAAAACAGATGCCCCACGGACATAGTAATGCCACCACTGGAGGAAGGACCACGGTCCCAAGTAGGAGCAAGAATACAAACAGAAGCAAGACAAATAGAGAGACTAAAGTGGAAAAACAAAATCAGAAGGAAGATCACAAACAGAAATATATATGCTACGCTGTATAAAAGAAAACAGTGGGCTGAGAGTGAAGACGATTCAGATGGATCCTTGGTACCATCATCTCAGCGACAGACTCAGAGCATGGGGTAAACAAATTGAGTGGCTCAAGGAAGAAAAGGTGCAAGATGAAGTCACCAGGAAAGGGAAAGAGAAACTAAAAAATGTGATGTCTTTCCATCCACATGCCCAGCAACATAACTTTTTACACCTTGAATGTCAACAGCATAAAGAACAAGAAATGAAGATGGACTGTTTTCTCCATTTTAGAAAGAAATAGAGCACAGTTTATTTTGTTACAGGACACTAGACTGCACGCACTAAGGGAAATTCATCAAGCAACTAAGGAATGGTGGGGGGGATTTCCTTTTGGTCCCTCGGTGAAGACTCCTGCTCAGGAGTGGCTATTCTTTGTAGCAATGTAAAAATCACTGTAACTAAATTAACTGACTTAGTGCAAGGTAGAGTACTGATGATAGATGCTGTAACACAAAACCAAGAGTGGAGGGTTATCAGTGTTGTAGCCTGGAAGGAGTGTCTAGAACCATCAGCCCCGAAGGTGGGTGAGGCAGAGAACCAAAGAGACTCCAGGGGTATGCAATACCTCCTCCTGCAGTCCGCTGGGGCTGGGAATTAGGTGGCTGGTAACTGCCAGGTGTGGATCGACATTTCCTGGAAAGGAATAGGCCAGGAAGGGACAGGTGGTTTGCACTGAATTCGCGGAAGAAGGAGCGCATCTCCTGCTCGGCACTGCGCCTTACCACATGGGAAAAGACGGAGCTCCTGAACCAGCCTCAAAAGGAATTGCTGCTATTCCGTGAAATCAGCATCGGAGGAGAGGTGGACGGATTGTTCCTCTTCCTCAGAGGAGGAAGTAGAGGAGCTTGGATGTTCCGAGTCCTTCTGCGGCAGTGGGGACATGCAGAAGACCTACTTGTCCATAGCCCTGACATACCTAAGGAAGGCCGCCGCAGCAGCTCTGAACATCTCCCGGGTCAAGGGCCCGTGAGGACACACATGGCCAGGGAGAGGAGGTGGTATCTGCAGAGGGATTGGGGAAGGGCACCTGACAGAAAGTGCCCGGCCTCTACCAAGACTCTAAGACCTCGCAGTAGATCCTCCCACATGGGGAGAGAGAGATCCGGTGGTAGACCCAGTCAGTAGTAGAGGCTGCAAATTTGAGAACAAATCCTGGCTGAGCCCTGAGGGGGATTCTCCCCTGTGGCACAACTGGAGTTGCATGGTTCCAGAAGGGCAAACCTCAGCGTCGCCCACTAAGGGCACCTCTGCAGTCTCAGAGGAGGAGTGGAAGTAGTAGTGTTCGGCATTGCGGCTCTCCCCCCCCCCCCGTAGGGTAGTGGAGAAGGGCCTCTGTGCTTCACCCCAGTCTCAACCCCTCGGACTCAGAGGCTGCTCTCTTCCTCGAGTCCAGTGCTAAGGGTCCCCCAATCCTGCCGGTCCCGCGAGGGAGTCCTCAGAAGAGGAGGTCCCCATCCCAACCGCAGTAGCCAGGGCAGCACCAGGAATGGCAGCTGCCCCGGCCCCTGAGGTCGGGACCATCACCCCAGAACTACTATCTGCCGCTGGGCCCCTGACACCAGTGTCGGTCGTGGAAGCCTGCGGAGAATGCAGATCTGGGGTCACCAAAGACAAGCACGGAGCACCTGGTGTCACGTCCAGGGTGCTCCTGACTCTGAGGAATCAGGACGCCAATCTGAATGGCCAGAGTCATCCCCTCAGAGAGGAGAAACCATGCACACTGCCAAACTAAGCAACCACAGGGCCCTCCTGCCAACTGCTCATGAGCAGGCGCTGCTGCAGGACATAACTGCCAGCAGCACCCCGAATGGCACCGGATCTGAGACAGCGCCGGTGGTGGACAAGGGTCCGCCAATACCGGCCCAGCAGCCATGGGGGCACAACACCAAGGGAAGTCTGCACCTCTGAGAAGGTGATTGCCAGAAGCGAGCTCCCGACCCAGCTCCAGAGGGAACAGAGTTGTTCCTCCGGCACCGCGGAAGAAACCTCCTCTATGGCAAGGCTTGAATCAGAAGAGGTGGTTTCCTCCTCACTGGGCCATACAGACCTGGAAGGAGACCTGGAGGCAGGGTCAAGAGTTCTAGCCACGGCATCCCTTGAATGACGCCATCCTCCAAAAGTCGGCGGGGCCCTGCCGACTTTAAATGTGCGGATCTTAAGAATGCAGTGGTCCACGGAGAAACAGGCATTGCAGTCATCCATATCGTGGTTGGGACCCAGACAACAAAGGCAGTCATCATGCCGGTCCATAATGGAATAATGCTGGCCATAGGGGCTCTGACGCATCGGGGTGCGGCCCGCTTTTGAGTTCTTTCTAGCTCTTGAACCAGACATGATGCCGAAACAAACTCACAAAAATTACAGCAACAGACCTGGCGCGGTCGGTAAGAATTTTTAGGGAAAAAAAAGGAACGTACTAACCGGGATGTAACAGCGCCGGGTGAGCAACAGAACCAGGATGGAGGAAACGACAAATGGCAGGAAAAAATGGCATCGAAAAATGAAGCAGGTCTTCTGACGCAGGAAACTTTCTGATAACTCATGCAACAGGTGCTACCTTGACAGCGGGAGAAACAGAACTGGGGTGAAGGAGGAGGAGTCAGCGGCATCTAACAGCCAACCCTCGAGCACCATGCAATATGTCGGCCTGGTGGGCATGCTGTCGGCGCCAACCCCCCAAAAAAAATTCCCGAGCAGGTGCGCGCCTCCAGCTTACACCTAGGAGTAAAGAATGGTGAAGATTGACAAGGGTAAGATCATTCTTTACTGTTGAAAGTGCCTATGGGCTAGTCCCAGACTACTTAACGAGGATGCTTAAGCGTCAGACCCAAAAAAAACAACCTTAAATAAAGTTGGACTTTTCGAGATGGAGACTCCGAGAGTCAGAACCCAAAGATTCACCTTTTAATACAGTTATTTCATTCCCCTGCTATGGAATTCCTTGCCAGTAGAGTTCAGTGTTATTTGGTGTAAGGGTCCCCCTATCAGGGCCTTGAAGGCATGTTTTGAGCAGATGACTCCAAAAAATTGTACCTGTTGCCCTGGAGTAAGAGGGATTCCATAAAGATCTAACTGTGAAAGAGACCGAGTTACGACATGTTGATGTGTGTACACGAAATGTATTTACTAAGTGACAGTGTACTATATGTATGAAAAAATTACTCACCTTAGTAATGTTGTTTCTTCTAATGGAGTCTTGCTATATTATAGACATTCGCAGTTTGATCCAGCTCTAGAACTGCCCCGGAGTGAAATGGTTAAAACCATTTCAAAATAGAATTTTGGCACGAGAGCAGCTCTATCTGTGTCATTTCAAACTTGAACTGTCAGATCTTTACGAGCCAAACTCACTAAGGTCTGTGTGGAAGCTGTAACCTACACTAGCCAAATGGCTACCAAATAATAACAACCATTGATGGTCCCAACACCCAAGACTCAAGCCAGGGGACCAGAAATACTAACACCATTCTAATAATATGAAAATGGAACATAAGTATAATAAAACACACACACACGCTACATAATACACACCCCAAAGTCCCAAAGGGACAAAATGCTAACAGGACATAAGAAGTGCCACACTAAGTTGCCGCACCCACCAAGTAGAGGTTCTGAGAGGGCAGGTTGGGGGAGGTCATATAGCAAGACTCCATTAGAAGAAACAACATTACTAAGGTGAGTAATTTTTCTTCAAACAACATGAAGTCTTGCTATATTATAGACATTAGCAGAATACACAGCAGTACCTCCATGGAGGAGGGTCAGAACCTACTTAGGAATAGGCTCTGAAGAACAGCTGTGCCAAACCGAGCATCTCTCCTGGCCTGGACATCCAGGGAGTAATGCTTGGTAAAAGTGTGTACCGTTTTCCAAGTAGCAGCCTGGCAAATCTCTAATAAAGGGATATCTCTGGCAGCAGCTAGAGACGCAGCTGTACCCCTGGTAGAATGAGCCCTCAAACCAGGGGCTCTGCCACTTCTGATCACAAAATTGGATACAAAGACAATCCACCTGGCTACTGATCTCTTAGTGGCAGGTTTGCCTTTCCCAACTTCACCATAGGTAAGGAAAAGTTGGAGGCGATTCGAACCTGTGACCTTTGGTACGCTTTATATAATAACTAAGAGCTCTCTTAACATCCAGGCTGTGCAACCTCCTCTCACCGAGAGGAGGATCAGTGAAAAATACTGAAGGAGACAGATTGATTAAGATGGAAATCTGAAACCACCTTAGCAAAACTTCTATTAGTCCTAAGGACTACCTTATCCCTGTGGAAAGAAATAAAGTCAGTCTCCACTGACAAGGCTTGCAATTCACTTATGCATCTGGCAGAAGTGATAGCCACTAGAAAAACAGTTTTCCAAGTTAGGTACTTAAGCTCTTCAGAAGACAGAGGTTCAAAAGGGGGTTGCATTAACTGGGCAATGCAAACATTAAGGTCCCAAGCAGGGGCCGGTTCCCGAAAGGGAGGATTAGTATGGAGTAATCCCTTAAAAACTTGGAAAACACAGGATGAGAGGAAAGAGGGATGACTTTCCTGCTGACACAAAGCAGACACAGCTGCCAAATGAACTCTCAGGGTAGCTGGTCTGAGACCCAAGAATTAAGATGTACCATGTAATCTAACAAAATGGGCAATTCAGCAGATTCTGGGGAAATATTTTCCCAGCACACCAAATGGAAAACCTTTTCCATTTAGAACTATAAGTAGCCCTAGTGGAAGGCTTTCTGGAAGCCTTTAGGATCTCAAGAACACTCTGAGAGGTGTAAATCAGCAAACTCTAACTCCTCAAGAGCCAGGCCTTGAGGTTGAGGGATTTGAGGTCCGGATACCAAACCCTTCCCTAGGCACAAGTCAACAGATTGTGATTCCTGGGGAGGCACAGGGGAAGATGGACTGTCAGAGACAGAAGGAGTGGGTACCAGGGCTGCCTGGCCCAATCCGGGGCAATCAGAATCACCCTGCAAGGCTGAGATCTGATTTTGACTAGTACTTTGAATAGGAGAGGAAAGGGGGAAAGCATAGAGGAACTTCCTCCCAATCCAGAAGAAGGCATCCAGGGAACTGAGCCCAGCACTGGAGGCCTGCAACAGAACAGAGGAAGTTTGTGATTGTCTGGGGCTGCAAAAAGATCTATCTGAGGGATGCCCCACCTGGCAAAAACTATCCCCAGCACTTGAGGATCCAGGGACCATTCGTGATGGCCCTGGGAAATCCTGCTCAGGGCATCCGCTAGGACATTGTCCTTCCCTGGAAGATGAACTGCTATGAGGGAAGTGTTCAGGGAATAGGCCAGAGACCACAACTTCATTGCCTCGGTGCACAAGGCCGAAGACCGAGTGCACCCGTTTGTTGATGTACCACATTGTTGTGGTGTTGTCTGTTCTGACTTGTATCACCTTGTCGTGGACAGATGCAGAAAAAGCTTGAAGAGCTAAAAAGACAGCTCTGAGTTCCAGCAAATTGATGTGGAGCAGAGATTCCTGGGGGACCAAACACCCTGAGTGGAAAGGTCGCCATGTGGGCTCCCAACCCAGAAGGGAAGCATCTGTAGTGAGAGTCAAGTCGTGAGAAGGTGAAATGAAGGGGACCCCGCTCTAAATTGCTCTGATCCTGCCACCACTGGAGAGCTAGGATCAAGGTTCAGTCACTGGGACCAACTTGGAAAGGGGTCTCTTCTCTGAGACCAAAAGGTTCTCAAGTGAAACTGAATGTCTCTCATCTGAAATCTGGCTCCCTGCACAACAGCTGTGGATGCAGCCATGTGCCCCAGGAGCTGCAGAAAGTGTCTTGCTGGTCGAGAGACCTGCAGAGTGAAGGAAGAGGCCAGAGCCACTAAATTCCTTACCCTTTCTGGGAAGAAAGGCTCTGGCTAGCTTTGTGTCCAATTCTGCCCCTATAAGGTGAGTACCTGGACTGGTTCCAGAACCGACTTTGGTAGGTTTAGCAGAAAACCAGGGAGGTGAGAAGCTGCTGGGTAACCTGCAGGTGAGATTTTACCTGTTCTGGGGACTGGCCTACAATGAGCCAGTCGTCTAGATAGGGAAAAACAGCAATCCTCTGCCTCCTTAAGTGGGCCACTGCCACTGCTAGACACTCTGTGAATACCCTTGGAGCAGAGGTAAGGCCGAAGGGCATTGCTCTGAACTGGTAATGACCTGAGGGCAGTTCGAATCTGAGTACTTCGATGGGATCTTCTGATTAGGACATGGAAATAGGCATCCTTGAGGTCCAGGGAGGCTAGCCAGTCCCTGGCCTTAGGAAAGTAAAATCATTGCCAGAGTTACCATTTTGAACTTTGGTTTCAAAGATGCTTGTTCAGATATCTGAGATCTAAAATGGCGCCACTCTCCTGTCTTTTTGGGGTAAGGAAGTATCTGGAATACAGACCCCTGCCCTGATGCAGGGAGGAACCTTTCTACTGCTCTGAGAGCTAACAGGGATGAGACCTCTGTTTCCAGAGCGAGGGTCTCTAAGCACTTGCAGGTAGAAAAAGTCTGCTTCTCAACTTGGGAAACTTTTTGAAGCTGAGAACCAGACCCTGGCTACTACTTCCAGAACCCACTTGTCTGAGGTTAAAAAGCCCAATTCTGACTGAAGTAAGCCAGCCTGCCCCCACTGGTACAGGAGAATCGGCCCTGGGCACCCCATCAGGGTGCCTGTTTCAGGAGCTTTAGGCTGGGGGTGGGAGCAGGTCTGCCCACCCTCGTCTGCCCTGCCTCTGAAGAAGCCCCTCTGAGCATAGGCAGAGGAGGCCTGAGTCTGTAGAAAGGCCTGTGAAAAGGCCTACCCCTACCCCTGGGCATGCCTTTGAGGAGTGGCTTGCCGCCTTTAGCCTGGGCACTCTTGTAAGTAGTCCTATATTCATCCATCTTCTTCATGTAGTTCTCTGTCTGCTCTCCAAACAGAGAATTTCCCACCACAGGAAAATCCATAGCCTTAGTCTGGGTATCCTGTGACAAACTAGTACACCTGAGCCAGGCCAACCTCTAAGCTACAGATGTGGCCATGACCCTAGAGGAAACATCATTAACATCCACAGCAGCATGAAACTGAACCTTAGAGGCTTCAATGCCATCAGCAGCCACCTGTTCTAGTTCACTAGCCAGCTGGCCATGGGCCTGCTTGGCCAGTGCATAACAGTATCCCATCTAGATTTCTGATACCTAGCTACATAAGCCATATAATTTGCTTGCCTGAGTCCCAGAGAGGCTGCCATATACTATTTTTTGCCATGGCATCAATCTTCTTGGAATCCTTGTCAGGAGGATGTGAAGCCAAGGAATATTAGCTTTATCACAGGCAGCAGCCTGAACTACTAACATGACTGCATTGCTGAGAAAGGAATTCTGTATCAGGGCCTCACAATGTATACCTTCTGTCCATCTTTTATCTACAGGAGGCACAGAATTAGGAGCTTTAAAATTTTAATTGTTTGTTTCCTAAAAGACTTATGTAAAGGAATAGACAATCTCCAGACTCTGGAATATCCATCATTTCTACAAAATCAGGCTCCTCTTGCTCATCCACAGCCTCTTCTAAAGGAAGCTGGAGGGTTTCAGCAACTTTTATAAAACATAAAATGAGATGGGACTCAGACAGCATAGGGAGATTCTAAAGGTCTGTCTGGGGAGATGTCCGGTTCAATGGCACACCAGACCTTCCAGCCACATTCATACTGTTCATAATCCTCCTCCCCTCCTCTGGTTCATAAAAATTCCTCAATATCATAATCCTGAACCACTGGGACCGGACGAACCGACCTTTACCAGATAGTGGTGGTTCTGACGGACCCTGAGACAGTGACTGGACAATTTGTATGGCTTTTGCTATCTCTGCAGCAGTTGGAGAAGGAATTTTGGACTCCAGACCTGCTGATTTTCTTGTTTTCTTTACTGGAATTGGTTCCTCAGAACCAGCTTTTCTTTGGCCCGAGGAAGTCTGGGCCTGGTCAGAGGGCACTCCCTCTGGTTCGGTTGGCACTGAACCGGGCTGGCCATCCGGGTAAGCGGACTTTTTGGCCTCTCGTTCCCTGAGCCTGCCCAATCTTTTTTCCAGGGTGGCTGCAGGGAAATTCTTATACCTGGCAGTCTGACTGGAGGTGGTCAAACCCAGACAATAAACACATGTGGTGTGTGGGTCAGCCTTGGCAAAGACTTCCCCACAAACATCACAGTGTTGAAACCAGTGGGCCGGTTTTCTTTTGGGTTTCTCAGACATAATGCCAGCCTAACCAAAACTTGCCCTTTAGCACGGTGCCAGGCAGACACCCTCATGGTTCTAACCGTGTCACAGGTATTGGAAAAACGTAATAAATCCGTTTTTTAGAACCGATAAGAACCGGGAACCGCACTTAAAATAGTAACTTTCAGTTTTAAATGAGTTTTAAACCCACTGATCGGTTCAAAACCGAACCGATAACTACAAGTTCCACACAGACAAAACCTTCATTTACTTACGGTTACCACAGATAGAGCTTGAACTGAAGCGGTTTTGCGGTTAAAATAAAACTATTCTCGGTTAAATCCAACCGAGAAACACTTTAAACCGAGAAATGAACCGAGCAGAAGGAGAAATCTCCGGAGCGACTGTTCACTGAAGCAGAGTAAAGAATCTGACAGTTCAAGTTTGAAATGACACAGAGCTGCTCTCGTGCCAAAATTCTATTTTGGAATGGTTTTAACCATTTCACTCCGGGGCAGTTCTAGAGCTGGATCAAACTGCTAATGTCTATAATATAGCAAGACTTCATGTTGTTTGAAATATTGTTCTACTGTTATAACTGAAACTTTTATATACAGTATAACTTCTGTACTTGAAGGGACCCCATTGCAAATGAGCTTGTCTTAACAGTTACATTCCCAGTACAACTGAACTGAATAGCTGACTGCCCAACAGCAGAGTGGTAGTGCTACTGCTCACTATGGCAGAGACCTGAGTTTGGGAACAGACTCAAAGTCACTTGGGCCAGCTGGGAGGAAGGATGGAGTTCCCAAGGACAGTTCTCCTCCCTCGGCAGTGCATCTTGTTATCTTGACTTGTCAGCTTGCCACCCAGCAGAGGCTAAATAGCAGGACAGTTGGGACACGCAGCTCTGTGAGAGGATTCTGTGCAAAGAACATTAGAACATATGTACTGCTTCACAGAGGGCCTGAAGAAAGTTATAATGGATCCTGCTAGCCCAATGTGAAGCAGCAGACTTGTGGGGCACAGCCCCAGCCCTGCAGCTTGAAGCAGCAGATCCCATACCTGTAACATGGCCTTGGGTCATAAGGCTACAGGATGGGGAGGGCTTTAGGATCGAAGAACACCTCATTTTACTCCTTTTTAAGCCTTGGAACACTAACGATGCATTAACAAATTTTTTTGCAATTAATATTTATATAACATACATATGAAAACATTACTTACCATAGTAAGCTTGTTTCTTTTAAGGGAATCTTACTGTATTCTGACAAATGCAGTATGGTCTCACAACAGGACTGCCCCAGAGCCGAAATGGTTAATAGAACGTATGCTAATGATGGAATGTTAGGCTCGAGCTCGGTTTTCAAATCACTGTTCCTCCTGCAACCGTCATATTCTTATGAAGCATGCAGAAGCTAAAAACTCTAAGTTTACTTAACTATAGCTAAATACCCTTAACTGGGTAAGAACAAATACCCCAAATAACAAGGGCATCACTATGACTCAAGTCAGCAGATGCCCAACAAACTACTAGGTACCCACAGGTTTCCAACATAACCAGCAGTGTGCAGGGTCCTGAAGGTCCTAGCAGGGGAGGAAGGGTGGGAGCTCAGAATACAGTAAGATTCCCTTAGAAGAAACAAGATTACTATTTAAATAATGTTTTCTTCAAACCCCAGGAAATCTTACTGTATTCCGACAAATACAGACTACCCAAGCAGTGCCTTTGGAGGTGGGCAGAGGACCTATTTAGGAAACAGGATCTGCAAAACTGCTATGCCAAACCTGGCATCACTCCTGGCTTGTGTGTCCAGACAATAGTGCTTAGTGACTGTATAGACTGTTTTCCAGGTAGCTGCTTTCCAATTTTCCAGTAGAGGGATATCTCTTGAGGCTGCTATAGATGCAGCTGTCCCCCTGGTAGAGTGGGCCCTGAGTCCTTGAGGGGACTGTTTACCAGCCTTGTTATAACAGAACTGAATACATGCCACAATCCATCTTGCTATGGACCTTTTTGTGGCAGGTTTGCCTTTCCCATAAGTCAGAAAAAGTTGGGTCTAGAGAATGCAGGTGAGTAAGTCCAGAACCACAGGCAGTCCTGCCTGATTGTGGTTCAGCTTTCTGTTTTTGCACCAGATAGAAAATCTTTTCCACTTGGAAGAATAAATCTTTCTGGTAGAAAGTTTTCTAGAAACCCTGAGGACCTGCATAACACTCTCTGAGAGGTGTAAATTGACATACTCTAGGTCCTCAAAAGCCAGGCCTTGAGCCTGAGAGACCAAAGGTTCGGGTACAGGATCCTGCCCCGGAATGAGATCAGTAGGTTGTGCCTTGTGGGAAGGCTGAAGGGTTTGGCTCTTGACATGTCCAGTACCATGGAGTACCAATGTTGCTTGGCCCAATCTGGAGCAATTAAGATCATTGTGGCAGGCTGGGATCTGAGCTTGATCAGAACCCTTAGTAGTAATGGGAATGGAGGAAAGGCATACAGAAACTTCCCCGACTAATCCAGGACTAGGGCATCCAGTGGCACTGATCCTGCCACTGGTGGTCTGCAACAATACCTTGGTAGCTGGTGGTTTTCTGGTGAGGCAAAGAGATCTATCTCTGGAGTACCCCACCTTTTGAAAACTACTTGTAATACCTGACTGTTCAGGGACCATTCGTGGTGGCCCTGACGTATTCTGCTTAGTGCATCTGCCAGAACATTGTTCTTGCCTGGCAAAAGAACAGCTGACAACTGAATATTTACTGAGTAGGCCAGGGTCCATATTGACATAGCCTCTGTGTACAGAGGAGTGGACCTTGTGCCTCCCTGTTTGTTGATATAGTATATTGTGGTAGTGTTGTCCGTCCGGATCTGTACCACCTGCCCTTGAAGCATGCTGGCAAATGCCTGCAGTGCTAACAAGACTGCCCTGAGTTCCAGCAGATCGATGTGAAGCAGGGAATCTTGCTTGGACCACGAACCATGGACGGTATGCTCCTCTAAGTGTGCTCCCCAACCTACAAGGGATGCATCCGTGGTAAGCACCCTGGAAGGTTGAACCTGCAGGAAGGGAACTCCTTGCCCGAGGTTCTCTTCTTCTAGCCAACACTGCAGAGCCTGTACAAGTGTTTGGGTCACTGGGATAAGCTTTGACAGGGAATCCTTCTTTTGGAGCCAGTACTGTTTCAAATGATACTGAATGTCTCTCATTTGAAACCTTGCTCCTAATACTGTAGCTGTTGATGCTGCCATATGGCCCAGCAGCTGCAGAAAGTGTCTGGCTAGCCTGAGACTGCCGGGTTGGAAGGAGATTGCCAACTGTACCAAGTTGCTTGCTCTTTCCTGGGGAAGAAAAGCTTTTCCTTTCACTGAATCCAGTTGAGCCCCTATAAACTCTAGGAGCTGCACTGGTTGTAGCACTGACTTTTTCTGATTTATTAAGAACCCCAGGGAATGCAGGAGATCCTGTGCAAGTGCCAGGGACTGTTTGGTCTGGTGAGGATTTTTCCCTACCAGTAACTAGTCGTCGGTAGGGAAATACTGCCACTCCTATTCTCCTTAGGTGTGCCACAACCACAGCCAAGCAGTTTGTGAACACCTTTGGAGCAGAAGTGAGATCGAAAGGCACTGCCTTGAACTGGTAATGGCCTGAGGGCAGTTTGAACCTGAGAAAAGTTCTGTGTGACTGCCTTATTGGGATGTGGAAGTAAGCATCCTTGAGATCTAGGGATGCAAACCACTCCCCTTGCTTTAAAATGGGCAGAATTGTAGCCAGAGTGACCATTTTGAATTTTGGTTTCAGTAAATGCTTGTTCAGTTACCTGAGATCCAGTATGGGTCGCCACTCCCCTGTTTCTTGATAGTGAGAAGTACCTTGAATAGAGGCCTTTCCTCTTCTGTTGCAAAGGAACTGGCTGTATTGCCCCTAGAGAAAGTAGGTTTAATACCGCCTTCTCCAGCAACAGGTTTTCTGCTGGGCAAGAGGGTTGAAAAACTCTTGCCCTCAGCCTTGGTTTTAATTTGAAGCTGAGGGCCAGGCCTTGTCCCACTACCTCCAGGACCCACTTGTCTGTAGTGATGGATTTCCATTCCTGAAGGTAGTGGGCCAACCTGCATCCTACTGGTACTGGGAAGGCAACCCAAGCAGACTCTTCAGGGGATCTGCTTAGGTTGTGAAGCTGGCTGAGTGCTAGAGGCTATACGGTTACTACCCCTTCTGCCCCTGCCTCTGAAGTAGCCCCTCTGGTGCTGGTACTGCTGATACTGAGGAAAAGCTTGGGGTGGAAAGAATGGCCTACCTCTGGAACCCCTGGCTTGCTGCTAATGGGGTGTAGAGGATTTCTCTTTTGCAGCAGCACTTTGGTAAGCGGTCTTGTAATCATCCATTTTTTCATGTAAGCCTCTGTCTGCTGACCAAAGAGACATAGGCACACAGGAAAGTCCATTACTTTGCGGAGTGTCCTACATCAGGTTAGTTGTCCTGAGCCATGCAAACTTACGTAAAAGATACAGAAGAGGCCATCTGCCTGGCAGCAGTATCATTAGTGTCTACTGCCATTCTAAATTGTACCTTAGATGCCTCTAAGCCCCTTTTTGCAACCTCCTCCAAATCCGCTGCCATGGGAGCTGGCACTGACTCTGCTCTCCAAAACAGTGTTCCACAAAGTTCTTTGATACTTTGCAACATAGACCATATAAGAAGCCTGTTTTACTGCAAGAGAAGACCCAAGATACTGCTTTTTGGTGATGGAATCCATCCTCCTGGAGTCTTTGTCAGGAGGATGCGAGGATAAAGGAATGCCAGCCTTATCACAGGCTGCAGCCTGTACCACTCCTTCATGGCTAGGGTGGCCAAACAAAAATTCTGCCCCACCCTTAGCTACCCAGTACTTCTTATCCACCTTTCTTTCCAGGGGTGGAATGGAAGTGAGTGGTTCAAACAACATGAAGTCTTGCTGTATTCAGGCATAATGCAGTTACCCCCAGCACTTGAACTGCCCCGGAGAGGAAAGAGTTAACTTCATGCAGAAGCATGGAACATTGAGCTCGAGCTCGGTTTTCAATCCTCTGTCTGTGGTACTTACCAGTGCAACCGTCAGATTCTTTACTCCACCTAACAGTGAAGTCGCTCCGGAGATTCCTCTGCTCGGTTCGGTAAATGTAAGCGTTCGGTTTAAAACTTATTCTTTATTGTTTTTTCAGATTTCCAGCCTCTGTCTACTGTACAGGTAGTGTGGTAGATAGGTAGTGACTGTATTTTATTTTAAAAACTTGTGGAAATTATTTGGTTTCTTGGTTTCTTCCGGTTGGTCGGTTATGAACCCGACCTTGTGTTTCCTTCTAATTTTAAATTTATTATTTTAGAAGCGGTGTTCGGTACCGATCAGTTTCAAAAGAACCGGGCCTTTTCTCGGTTCTTTTCCAACTCACTGTACAGTTGTTACCGATCGGTTGGTATACCTGGCTGAACGCTTCTATAGGGTAATTTTGGTAGGTTGGCCATGTCTGAAAGCCCAAAAAACCGGTCCCACTGGGTTTCAACACTGTACTGAGTGTGGGGAGGCCTTTGCCAAGGCCGACCCCCACCTCATCTGTGTTTATTGTCTGGGGTTTGACCACCTTCAGTCAGACTGCCAAATTTGCAAAAACTTTCCTAAAACAACTCTAGAAAAAAGACCGAGTAGGTTGAAGGAAAGGGAGGCTGAGAAGTCCGTAGACCTGGATGGCCAGCCCGGTTCGGTTACAGCCAAACCTGGGGAGGTGCCTACTGACCTAGGAGATACCTCCTCGGGCAAAGGGAGAGCCGACTCTGAGGGGCCAGTTCCGTCAAAAAAGAAACGAAAGTCCGCTGGTTCGGATCTAGTGCCACTTACTCCAACACGGACGAGATAGCCAAAGCGATTAGTATTGTCCAATCGCTTTGTCCGGTTCTGTCCGAACTGGTGCCGCCAATTAGGCGGTCGGTTCGGTCGGAACCAGCTCCTTGGGATTACGATCCGGATGCTTTCTATGAGGAGTGGGAGGGAGACAAAGACTATCCCGACGATGGTGACGATGACTACGACGGTGGGGGTCTGGATATGCCCACTGAACCGGACATCTCCCCAGACAGACCCTCTGATGTCTCCCCTCCCAGGCTTTCTCAGTCCCCTTCTCACTTCTTGTTTTACAAGAAGGTGGCTGAAACCCTCCAGCTCCCTTTGGTTGAAGCTGCTGAAGAGGAAGAAGAGCCTGATTTTGTGGAGATGATGGACATCCCAGAGTTCAAAAGGTTGTCTATTCCCTTTACAAGTCCTTGGGAAACAGACAAAAAGATTCTACAGACTCTTAACTCTTTACCTCCTGTAGATAAAAGAATGGACAGGAGATGCATGTTATCAGGCTCAGCTGCGGAGTTCCTTTATTCACATAGCAGCCACGCTGGAGTAGTGCAGGCTACAGCCTGTGACAGGGCAACATTCCTTTGGCTTCACACCCCCCAGACAAGGACTCCAGGAAAGTCGAAGCCATGGCCAGAAACTATACTTGGCATCCTCTTTGGGACTCAGGCAAGCAAATTATATGCCTACACAGCCAGGTACCAGAAGTCCAGGTGGGATACGGTTCTGGAACTGGCTAAAAGCCTCCCCAGTAGCCAAAGAGCTGGAGAAGGTGCTCGGATGGAATTGAGGCATCCAAGTACATTTCACACTGTTGTGACTCCAACGATGTGGCATCCAGAGTCACGGCTACATCTGTGTCTCTCAGAAGGCATGCTTGGCTCAGATGTACTAGCCTATCAGAGGACACCCAGTCTAAGGCTATGGATTTTCCTGTAGTTGGTAACTCTCTGTTTGGGGAGCAGACAGAGGCTTACATGAAGAAAACTGATGAATACAGAACCACTTACAGGAGTGCACAGGCCAAGGAAAGGCAAGCCACTCCTCAGAAGTAGCAGTCCAGGGGCAGGGGCAGGCCTTTTCACCAAGCCCAGGCCTCCTCGTCTTACCCACAAAGGGGGGTTTTCTGAGGGAGGGGTAGAAGGGGGATGAGCAGGGCTGCTTCTTCCTTCCGATCTAAGGCTCCTGCCAAGCAGACACCCTGAGGTGTCAGCCCAGGCCGACTCTCCAATCCCAGTAGGAAGCAGGCTGGCTTACTACTTTCAGGCCTGGAAGTCTGTTGCCTCAGACAAGTGGGTCCTGGAAGTAGTAAGCCAGGGACTAGCCCTCAGCTTCAAAAGGTACCCAAAAGGGAGGGCCAAGTCTTTTCCACCTGCATCAGTTTCAGAAACCCTTGCCCTAGAGGCAGAGGTTTCCTCTCTCCTGGCTCTTAGAGCCGTAGAGAAGGTTCCTACTCAACACAGGGAAAAGGCCTGTACTCCAGGTACTTTCTCACCCCAAAGAAAACAGGGGAGTGGCGACCCATCCTGGATCTAAGTCATCTGAACAAACACATTTCAAAACCCAAGTTCTAAATGGTAACTCTGGGAATAATCCTTCCCTCTTTAAGGCCAGGAGATTGGCTAGCATCACTGGACCTCAAGGATGCCTACTTCCATATCCCTATAAGGTGCTCCCACAGAAAATACCTCAGGTTCGAGTCGTCTTCAGGCCGTTATCAGTTCAGGGCCATGACTTTTGGCTCAACATCAGCTCCAAGGGTGTTCACAAAGTGCCTTGCAGTAGTGGTGGCTTACCTCAGAAGACAGGGTATCACCATTTTTCCAAATCTGGATGACTGGCTCCTAGTAGGGCAGTCTTCAGACCAGGTGAGGTCAGCTCTGCAAACCACTCAGGACTTGCTCAGTTCCTTGGGGTTTCTTCTCAATCTGCCAAAATCTGTCCTCAAACCAGTACAGCTTCTCACCTTCATGGGGTGGAATTGGATACTACCCAAGCAAAAGCTTTCCTTCCTCTGGAAAGGGTGAAAGCCTTAGTAGACCTCGCTTCCTCCTTTTGGCCTCAGGTTCCTCTTCCAGCGAGACAGTTCCTCCAACTCCTGGGCCACATGGCAGCCTCCACAGCAGTGGTTCAGGGAGCCAGATTTCAGATGCGGGACATTCAGTTCCATCTAAGGTCCTCTTGGTCACAGAGAACAGATTCTCTCACCAAACTGATTCCAGTGACCCGAACTCTGGTCCCGGCTCTCCAGTGGTGGCTGGACCAGGACAACTTCAGACAAGGGGTTCCATTTCTCCCTCAACTTCCATCAGTAGTATTGACTACGGATGCTTCTCTCCTAGGCTGGGGAGCCCACCTGGGAGCCCTAACAGCTCAGTGGATCTGATCCCCACAGGAGTCTCTTCTTCATATCAACTTCCTGGAACTCAGGGCAGTTTTTCTAGCCCTTCAGACCTTTTTGGATTCAGTCAAAGGCAAGGTGGTCGAAGTCAGGATGGACAACACTACCACAGTGTGGTACATCAACAAGCAGGGAGGCACTCAGTCCACAGCTTTGTGCACAGAGGCCATGAAGATTTGGTCTCTGGCCTATTCCCTTCAGACTTCCCTGGTAGCAGTTCATCTTCCAGGGAAGGACAATGTGCTGGCAGATGCCCTGAGCAGGATTTCACAGGGGTATCATGAATGCTCCTTGAATCCTCACATTCTAAGGATCATTTTCTCCAAGTGGGGCATTCCAGAAATAGATCTATTTGCAGCACCAGACAATCATCAACTTCCTCTGTTTTGCTGCAGACCTCCAGTCCTGGGACAGTTCCCAGGATGCCTCATTCTGAACTGGAAGGGCAGGTTTCTCTATGCCTTCCCTTCTTTCCCTGTCCTGTTAAGAGTTCTGATCAAGATAAGAACTCAACCCTGCACAGCGATACTGGTGGTTCCAGATTGGGCCAGACAACCCTGGTATCCTCTACTGCTGTCCTTGGCTGTCTCACGTCCCCTGTCTCTTCCCAGGAGATACAATCTTCTCTCCTCTCCTCCCAGGGGTGCGTCTGGTACCCCAATCTCCAGTCTCTCAACCTCAAGGCCTGGCTCTTGAAGAGTTAGAATATGCAGCTCTACATATCTCTTAGGGAGTTCTGGATATTCTGAAGGTCTCCAGGAAACATTCCATTAGAAAAACTTACAATTCCAAATGGAAGAGGTTCAGTATTTGGTGCTCTCAGAAAGGTATTGTGCCTGATTCTGCAGGCATTTCCACAACCAGATTATCTAGCTCATCTGAATAGTCTAGGCCTTAGGCCTGCCACTCTGAAGGTTCATCTAGCAGCTGTCTCTGCATTCCTTTCAGCAGGAAGGGCTCTTCCTGGCGTGAAGGACTGGAGTCCCAGAAAGACTGCTCTGAGATCTAGCAGGGTTGTGTGCAGCGACGACTCCTGCTTGAGCCATGTGCCATGAGCAGTGTGCTTCCCCAGATGTGCCCCCATCCAGGAGGAAGCATCTGTGGTTAGCACCAAGGAAGGGTTTTCTTGTAGGAATGGCATACCTTGCCTGAGATTGTCCTTCTCCAGCCACCACTGAAGTGCCTGAAGCAGTGTTCCCGATACTGGCACCAATTTTGACAGACAATCTCTCTTTTGATGCCAGTGCATCTTGAGATGGAACTGAATGTCCCTCATTTGGAACCCCGCCCCAGCACTGTTGCTGTGGAAGCTGCCATGTGACCCAGCAACTGCAAAAAGTGCCTTGCTGACCTTAGACTGTGCAGTTTGAAGGTACTTGCACTCTGCATCAGGCTGTCCACTCTTGCCTGTGGAAGAAAAGCCTTTCCTCTTAGTGTCCAGCTTGGCTCCTATGAATTCCAGAAGCTGTACTGGCTCCAATAAAGATTTTTTCAGGTTGTCTGAACCCTAGTGACTGCAAGACATCCTGTGTGATTGCCAAGGAGTCACTTACCTGTTGAGGTGACTGACCTACAACTAGCCAGTCATCCAGGTAAGGGAACACTGCCACCTCTTGTCTCCTTAGGTGTGCCACCACTACAGCTAAGCATTTTGTGAACACCCTTGGAGCAGAAGTTAGTCTGAAAGGCATTGCCCTGAACTGGTAATGGCCCGATGGCAGTCTGAATCACAATATTTTCTGTGAGACTGCCTGATAGGGATGTGAAAATAAGCATCCTTTAGATCCAGAGATGCCAGCCAATCCCCTTGTCTCAGAGTTGGGAAGATTGTTGCCAAAGTCACCGTTTTGAACTTTGGTTTTATCAGATGTCTGTTTAGGTGCCTGAGATCCAATATGGGTCGCCACTCCCCTGTTTTCTTTGTTGTAATGAAGTATCTTGAATGAAGACCCTTTCTTCTTTGTGCCTGAGGAACTAGCTCTATTGCTTTTTGAGACAGAAGGTTTGATACTTCCCCCTCTAACATTGATGTTTCTGATGAGGAAGAGGGTCTGAAGACCCTTGCCCCCAGCTTTGGCATGAACTTGAAGCTGAGAGCCAGGCCCTAGTCCTGGCCCACTACCTCCAGAACTCACTTGTCTGTGGTGATAGACTGCCATTCCTGGAGGTAGTGGGCCAGCTACCTACTAGGAGGTGGGAGGCTGACCAAGCAGACACCTCAGGGTGTCTGCTTGGCCTGGATACTGTCTGTGTGCTGGGGCTGGTGTGGTTGCTGCCTCACCTGCCCCTGCCCTGAAATAACCCCTGAGGTTGGTACTGGGAAAAGCTTCAGGCTGAAGAATGGCCTATAACGTCCCCTACCTCTAACCCCTCTGGCTTGGTGCTTTTGGGGTGTAGATGCCTTTTCTTTGGCAGCAGCACTTTTGTATGCTGTTTTATAACCATCCATTTTCTTCATGTAAGCCTCAGTCTGCTCCCCAAACACAGATGTAGATTCACATGAAATCCAAAGCCTTGGATCGTGTGTCTTGGGTCAAATTTGTTGTTCTGAGGCAAGCAAATCTTCTGAGAGACACAGAAGCAGCCATCTGTCTGGCAGCAGTGTCACTGTTATCTACAGCCATTGTCAATTGGGCTTTGATGCTTCTATCCCCCCTCTCTCGGCCTCTTCCAGACTGGCTGCCATAGAGCTGGGACAGATTTTGTTATTTCCATCACTGTATTCCACAGTGTCCTCTGATATCTAGCAACATAGGCCATTTAGGAGGCTTGCCTGATAGCCAGAGAAGACCCCAAATAAACCTTCTTGGCTATGGAATCCATCTTCCTTGAATCCTTGTCAGGTGGATGTGATGCCAGATGTATGCCAGCTTTTATCACAAGTTACAGCCTGCACCACCCCCTCATGGCTTGGGTGCCCAAAAAGGAATTCAGCCCCACCTCTGGCCACCCAATACTTCTTACCCACCTTCCTATCCACAGGTGGCACAGAAGTAGGGGTCTGCAACACTTTATTCACCTGTTTCTTCAAGGACTTATGGATGGGTAAGCAGCAGTCTTTTGGAGACAGGGAGTCCATCATTTATTAATATTTTTATTTATTTATTGAATTTTGTAGACCTGGTAGGCCCACTGAGAACAGAAGTCCATTTTCAGGGGGGAGAGGGAATACGGAAGGTAACCAACTGAAACTGAACCAGATTAAGCTGTTGGTGGTATTTTTAGTGAAAGGGGGAAATTTGGCCAGGACACTGGACAGCAGAAGGAGGAGGAAGTGCTGATGTGGCTATTGCTGCAGGGGAGAGAGCCTCCTCCCTTGTACAGCCACTGCAACAGGCCGATGCCTGGTGACCCAAACAGATTTTGAGGATGAAGAAAAGTTGGATGCTTCTGAGGAATTAATGCTAGAGGACATCGGGAGTTTAAGTCATGCTGAGGTAAAACTGGTGCAAAATTCTACAGACAAGGACTATGTATTACTAAACCTACAAGAAGAAGAAGCTGATTTAATGTGCAAACAAAAGCGCTTCAAAGTAGAATTCTTGCTCTGAAGGCAGCGAGAAAAGCGTTAGTGCCCTGTGGCGGCATTATTCCGTTATGGACCGGCATGACATCTGCCTTTGTTGCCTGGGTCCCAGCTGATAGCTCCCAGCTGTGTTCTGACACAGCAGCTGCTGAAACCACAGAAACTATCAAACCAAGAGGAGAAATCTCAAATGAAGACACAGAAAACCCAACCCTGGGAAAAAACACGACTGGCAGTGAATACGCTAAGGCTAGCGTGTGCCGAGAGTCGCAAGGGTTAGGAAATGGTTTGGTAAAGCAAGCAAGGAGTGAGGATCAGTAAAAAAGCTCACACACACAGAGATACCAGCAAGCGAGTGTCCTAGTACGGAACTCCAGCTCAGTCCTCTGTCTGGCACAGCACCAGAAAGCACAACAGCTTCTGTTTTAATCCAAGAAGGGAACGAACAAATGGAAGGAGAAACGACATTGCAGTGTGAGAAAGGATCTGAGGAAAGCGTGCCAAATCAACAGGAGAATGCTCATCTGCTTCAGGTGCTATAATATTTCTCAGCGACAATATGTTGAAAATAAAAGGGAGATAACATCACAGAATGAAGAGATAAATGCTGAAGAAAAGGAGGGGGAAGTTTATTCACAAGACATTGTAAATACTGAAATGGAGCAAACAGAAGAATACAGACCTAATTTTGATGAAAACATATCAGTAACAGGGGTCTCTATAGCTGAAGCTCTCAGGAAGCAGGCTGGAACAAACAGTAAGGGCCCAGTCCTAGTCTTCCTCCCTTTACCAGAAAATAATATTGAAAGTGACACAGATCCTTTACAAATCCCTTCTCCTTTAAGACTAATTCAGAACTCATCGTTACAACTAAAAGTATTGCATGATAAGGACGGGAGAAGAAAACGTTACTGCTGGAAGAAATAATGAGGCAATTTAAGCTCCAGAAATAAACAACCCCCCCTTGTCCTCCCCACAACAAACAAGACCTCAACAAAGACAAGGCGGTAATCAAAGGAACAATCAAGGGCCTACCCCAATGCAAGAACTTATGCTGGGCTGTTTCATGGGCCCCCTGAGCCTGCAAAACGCAGAAATGCAGTATGACTACGCTACAGGGGAGGACTGGAATCATTTCCGGACCAGGTATATGTGGGAAAGAAATTAATCAAGGAAAGCCTGCAATTCCTTCCCACCGAAGTGTATGCTTTAATTCACACATCTGGGGATCCTAATTTCGATTTAAGCTTTAAAACCCCAGGAGGCCTAGAAGCATTTTGGCACAGATACAATCAAGTCAAATACACCCAGCTTGTGGTCACCTTTCTTAGCTATTCCACTAACAAAACCTGCAATAAGGTATATAACAGTTCTGTTCAAGAATGAAGGCGTGACTGTATCAGATATTCTGAGGTGGTTGAACCTAAAATGCACTGTTCTTGGGTTGCTTGAACCAATAATTGATTCTGAACAGTTGTGGACTGGAGGATGGAGAATCCAAGTTCGCTTGCTACAACCAGATGGGGTCATACAGCACCTCACAAGTTGTTTCTATCTGAGCAGAGATAGAGGGTTTATATTTTACTCAGGTCAACCCAAATCTTGTTTTAGATGTGGTGCATACCGTACACACATTTGAGTGGAGCCTCTGCTAGGCTGAAATGCTCCCTTTGTGGTGGGATAGGCCATATGATAATAAACTGTCAAAAACCAATGTATTGTAACGTGTGACAAAACTTCCCACACTTTTAAAGACTGCCCATGGGCGTCCCACAATAACCCTACAAGTGTACAAGAAGAAAAAGATAAAACTGTCTTAAATGCTCAAAACAGAGCAGCCAGTACTACTGGGGGAGGCAGAAAGGCTCCTGGAAACCAATCTTTGAGTACATATTCAGCAGCAATAACGGAGGGGGAGCTAGATCAGCACAACCCCCAGCCGGGGCCCAATGAGCAGTCCAACCCTGATTCAGAAATATTAGTGATACAGACTTCAAGCTGCCATAGAGACAAGAAGAAGAAGAAGAAGCATCACTTCCTGAACAGCCATGAACTTCAGCAGGAGATAAAACAGATGCCCCACGGGACATAGTAATGCCACCACTGGAGGAAGGACCACGGTCCCAAGTAGGAGCAAGAATACAAACAAGAAGCAAGACAAATAGAGAGACTAAAGTGGAAAAACAAAAATCAGAAGGGAAGATCACAAACAGAAATATATATGCTACGCTGTATAAAAGAAAACAGTGGGCTGAGAGTGAAGACGATTCAGATGGATCCTTGGTACCATCATCTCAGCGACAGACTCAGAGCATGGGGTAAACAAATTGAGTGGCTCAAGGAAGAAAAGGTGCAAGATGAAGTCACCAGGAAAGGGAAAGAGAAACTAAAAAATGTGATGTCTTTCCATCCACATGCCCAACAACATAACTTTTACACCTTGAATGTCAACAGCATAAGAACAAGAAATGAAGATGGACTGTTTTCTCCATTTTAGAAAGAAATAGAGCACAGTTTATTTTGTTACAGGACACTAGACTGCACACTAAGGGAAATTCATCAAGCAACTAAGGAATGGTGGAATTTCCTTTTGGTCCCTCGGTGAAGACTCCTGCTCAGGAGTGGCTATTCTTTGTAGCAATGTAAAAATCACTGTAACTAAATTAACTGACTTAGTGCAAGGTAGAGTACTGATGATAGATGCTGTAACACAAAACCAAGAGTGGAGGGTTATCAGTGTTGTAGCCTGGAAGGAGTGTCTAGAACCATCAGCCCCGAAGGTGGGTGAGGCAGAGAACCAAGAGACTCCAGGGTATGCAATACCTCCTCCTGCAGTCCGCTGGGGCTGGGAATTAGGTGGCTGGTAACTGCCAGGTGTGGATCGACATTTCCTGGAAAGGAATAGGCCAGGAAGGGACAGGTGGTTTGCACTGAATTCGCGGAAGAAGGAGCGCATCTCCTGCTCGGCACTGCGCCTTACCACATGGGAAAAGACGGAGCTCCTGAACCAGCCTCAAAAGGAATTGCTGCTATTCCGTGAAATCAGCATCGGAGGAGGTGGGCGATTGTTCCTCTTCCTCAGAGAGGAAGTAGAGGAGCTTGGATGTTCGAGTCCTTCTGCGAGCAGTGGGGACATGCAGAAGACCTACTTGTCCATAGCCCTGACATACCTAAGGAAGGCCGCCGCAGCAGCTCTGAACATCTCCCGGGTCAAGGGCCCGTAGGGACACACATGGCCAGGGAGGAGGTGGTATCTGCAGAGGATTGGGGAAGGGCACCTGACAGAAAGTGCCCGGCCTCTACCAAGACTCTAAGACCTGTGAGTAGATCCTCCCACATGGGGAGAGGAGATCCGTGGTAGACCCAGTCAGTAGTAGAGGCTGCAAATTTGAGAACAAATCCTGGCTGAGCCCTGAGGGGAATTCTCCCCTGTGGCACAACTGGAGTTGCATGGTTCCAGAAGGGCAAACCTCAGCGTCGCCCACTAAGGGCACCTCTGCAGTCTCAGAGGAGGAGTAGAAGTAGTAGTGTTCGGCATTGCGGCTCTCCCCGTAGGGTAGTGGAAAGGGCCTCTGTGCTTCACCCCAGTCTCTCAACCCCCTCGGACTCAGAGGCTGCTCTCTTCCTCGAGTCCAGTGCTAAGGGTCCCCCAATCCTGCCGGTCCCGAGAGGGAGTCCTCAGAAGAGGAGGTCCCCATCCCAACCGCAGTAGCCAGGGCAGCACCAGGAATGGCAGCTGCCCCGGCCCCTGAGGTTGGGACCATCACCCCAGAACTACTATCTGCCGCTGGGCCCCTGACACCAGTGTCGATGTGGAAGCCTGCGGAGAATGCAGATCTGGGGTCACCAAAGGACAAGCACCGGAGCACCTGGTGTCACGTCCAGGGGTGCTCCCTGACTCTGAGGAATCAGGACGCCAATCTGAATCGGCCAGCGAGTCATCCCCCTCCGAAGAGGAGGAAACCATGCACACTGCCAAACTAGCAACCACAGGGCCCTCCTGCCAACTGCTCATGAGCAGGCGCTGCTGCAGGACATAACTGCCAGCAGCACCCCGAATGGCACCAGGATCTGAGACAGCGTCGGTGGGTGGCACAAAGGGTCCGCCAATACCGGGCCCAGCAGCCATGGGGCACAACACCAAGGAAGTCTGCACCTCTGAGAAGGTGACTGCTGCAGCGGTGCTCCCGACCCAGCTCCAGAGGGAACAGAGTTGTTCCTCCGGCACCGCGGAAGAAACCTCCTCTATGGCAAGGCTTGAATCAGAAGAGGTGGTTTCCTCCCCACTGGGCCATACAGACCTGGAAGGAGACCTGGAGGCAGGGTCAAGAGTTCCAGCCACGCATCCCTTGAATGACGCCATCCTCCAAAAGTCGGGGCCCTGCCGACTTTAAATGTCGTGGATCTTAAGAATGCAGTGGTCCACGGAGAAACAGGCATTGCAGTCATCCATATCGTGGTTGGGACCCAGACAACAAAAGGCAGTCATCATGCGCCGGTCCATAATGGAATAATGCTGGCCATGGGCTCTGACGATCGGTGCGGCCCGCTTTTGAGTTCTTTCTAGCTCTTGAACCAGACATGATGCGAAACAAACTCACAAAATTACAGCAACAGACTCGTAGCAGTCGGTAGATACTAGGGAAAAAAGGAACGTACTAACCGGGATGTAACAGCGCCGGGTGAGCAACAGAACCAGGATGGAGGAAACGACAAATGGCAGGAAAAAATGGCATCGAAAAATGAAGCAGGTCTTCTGACGCAGGAAACTTTCTGATAACTCATGCAACAGGTGCTACCTTGACAGCGGGAGAAACAGAACTGGGGTGAAGGAGGAGGTCAGCTGACATCTAACAGCCAACCCTCAGGCACCATGCAATATATCGGCCTGGTGGGCATGCTGTGGCCAACCCCCAAAAAAATTCCGAGCAGGTGCGCCTCCAGCTTACCTAGGAGTAAAGAATGGTGAAGATTGACAAGGGTAAGATCATTCTTTACTGTTGAAAAGTGCCTATGGCCAGTCCCAGACTACTTTACGAGGATGCTTGCGCCAGACCCAAAACAACCTTAAATAAAGTTGGACTTTTCGAGATGGAGACTCCGAGTCAGAACCCAAAGATTCACCTTTTAATACAGTTATTTCATTCCCCTGCTATGGAATTCCTTGCCAGTAGAGTTCAGTGTTATTTGGTGTAAGGGTCCCCCTATCAGGGCCTTGAAGGCATGTTTTGAGCAGATGACTCCAAAAAATTGTACCTGTTGCCCTGGAGTAAGAGGGATTCCATAAAGATCTAACTGTGAAAGAGACCGAGTTACGACATGTTGATGTGTGTACACGAAATGTATTTACTAAGTGACAGTGTACTATATGTATGAAAAAATTACTCACCTTAGTAATGTTGTTTCTTCTAATGGAGTCTTGCTATATTATAGACATTCGCAGTTTGATCCAGCTCTAGAACTGCCCGAGTGAAATGGTTAAAACCATTTCAAAATAGAATTCAGCACGAGCAGCTCTATCTGTGTCATTTCAAACTTGAACTGTCAGATCTTTACGAGCCAAACTCACTAAGGTCTGTGTGGAAGCTGTAACCTACACTAGCCAAATGGCTACCTAAATAATAACAACCATTGATGGTCCCAACACCCAAGACTCAAGCCAGGGGACCAGAAATACTAACACCATTCTAATAATATGAAAATGGAACATAAGTATAATAAAACACACACACACGCAGCATACACACACACCCCCAAAGTCCCAAAGGGACAAAATGCTAACAGGACATAAAGAAGTGCCCACACTAAGTTGCCGCACCCCACCAAGTAGAGGTTCTGAGAGGGCAGGTTGGGGGAGGTCTATAATAGCAAGACTCCATTAGAAGAAACAACATTACTAAGGTGAGTAATTTTTCTTCAAACAACATGAAGTCTTGCTATATTATAGACATTAGCAGAATACACAGCAGTACCTCCATGGAGGAGGGTCAGAACCTACCAGGAATAGCTCGAAGAACAGCTGTGCCGACGACATCTCTCCTGGCTGGACACATCAGGGGTATCTGGTGGGTAGCGATGGCAGGCTGAGCGCAGCTATCCCCTGGTAGAATGAGCCCTCAAACCAGAGGGCTCTGCCACTTTCTGATCACAAAATTGGATACAAAGACAATCCACCTGGCTACTGATCTACTAGTGGCAGGTTTGCCTTTCCCAACCTTCACCATAGGTAAGGAAAAGTTGGAGGCGATTCGAACCCTTGACCTTTAGGTAGCTTTATATAATAACTAAGAGCTCTCTTAACATCCAGGCTGTGCAACCTCCTCTCACCCGAAGAGGAGTGATCAGTGAAAAATACTGGAAGGAGACAGATTGATTAAGATGGAAATCTGAAACCACCTTAGGCAAAACTTCTATTAGTCCTAAGGACTACCTTATCCTCTGTGGAAAGAAATAAAGTCAGTCTCCACTGACAAGGCTTGCAATTCACTTATGCATCTGGCAGAAGTGATAGCCACTAGAAAACAGTTTTCCAAGTTAGGTACTTAAGCTCTTCAGAAGACAGAGGTTCAAAGGGGTTGCATTAACTGGGCAATACAAACATTAAGGTCCCAAGCAGGGGCGGTTCCCGAAAGGAGGATTAGTATGGAGTAATCCCTTAAAAACTTGGAAAACACAGGATGAGAGGAAAGAGGGATGACTTTCCTGCTGACACAAAAAGCAGACACAGCTGCCAAAATGAACTCTCAGGGTAGCTGGTCTGAGACCAAGAATTAAGATGTACCATGTAATCTAACAAAATGGGCAATTCAGCAGATTCTGGGAAATATTTTTCCCAGCACACCAAATGGAAAACCTTTTCCATTTAGAACTATAAGTAGCCCTAGTGGAAGGCTTTCTGGAAGCCTTTAGGATCTCAAGAACACTCTGAGAGGTGTAAATCAGCAACTCTAACTCCTCAAGAGCCAGGCCTTGAGGTTGAGGATTGAGGTCGGATACCAAACCCTTCCCTAGGCACAAGTCAACAGATTGTGATTCCTGGGGAGGCACAGGGAAGATGGACTGTCAGAGACAGAAGGAGTGGGTACCAGGGCTGCCTGGCCCAATCCGGGCAATCAGAATCACCCTGCAAGGCTGAGATCTGATTTTGACTAGTACTTTGAATAGGAGAGGAGGGGAAAGCATAGAAGAACTTCCCTCCCAATCCAGAAGAAGGGCATCCAGGGAACTGAGCCCAGCACTGGAGGCCTGCAACAGAACAGAGGAAGTTTGTGATTGTCTGGGGCTGCAAAAGATCTATCTGAGGGATGCCCACCTGGCAAAAACTATCCCCAGCACTTGAGGATCCAGGGACCATTCGTGATGGCCCTGGGAAATCCTGCTCAGGGCATCCGCTAGGACATTGTCCTTCCCTGGAAGATGAACTGCTATGAGGGAGTGTTCAGGAATAGGCCAGAGACCACAACTTCATTGCCTCGGTGCACAAGGCCGAGACCGAGTGCACCCGTTCGATTGATGTACCACATTGTTGTGGTGTTGTCTGTTCTGACTTGTATCACCTTGTCGTGGACAGATGCAGAAAAAGCTTGAAGAGCTAAAAAGACAGCTCTGAGTTCCAGCAAATTGATGTGGAGCAGAGATTCCTGGGGGGACCAAACACCCTGAGTGGAAAGGTCGCCCATGTGGGCTCCCCAACCCAGAAGGGAAGCATCTGTAGTGAGAGTCAAGTCGTGAGAAGGGGAAATGAAGGGGACCCCCGCTCTTAAATTGCTCTGATCCTGCCACCACTGGAGAGCTAGGATCAAGGTTGAGTCACTGGGACCAACTTGGAAAGGGGGTCTCTTCTCTGAGACCAAAAGGTTCTCAAGTGAAACTGAATGTCTCTCATCTGAAATCTGGCTCCCTGCACAACAGCTGTGGATGCAGCCATGTGCCCCAGGAGCTGCAGAAAGTGTCTTGCTGGTCGAGAGACCTGCAGAGTGAAGGAAGAGGCCAGAGCCACTAAATTCCTTACCCTTTCTGGGGAAGAAAGGCTCTAGCTAGCTTTGTGTCAATTCTGCCCCTATAAAGGTGAGTACCTGGACTGGTTCCAGAACCGACTTTGGTAGGTTTAGCAGAAAACCCAGGGAGGTGAGAAGCTGCTGGGTAACCTGCAGGTGAGATTTTACCTGTTCTGGGGACTGGCCTACAATGAGCCAGTCGTCTAGATAGGGAAAAACAGCAATCCTCTGCCTCCTTAAGTGGGCCACTGCCACTGCTAGACACTCTGTGAATACCCTTGGAGCAGAGGTAAGGCCGAAGGGCATTGCTCTGAACTGGTAATGACCTGAGGGCAGTTCGAATCAGGTACTTCGATGGGATCTTCTGATTAGGACATGGAAATAGGCATCCTTGAGGTCCAGGAGGCTAGCCAGTCCCTGGCCTTAGGGAAAATAAAATCATTGCCAGAGTTACCATTTTGAACTTTGGTTTCAAAAGATGCTTGTTCAGATATCTGAGATCTAAAATGGGCCGCCACTCTCCTGTCTTTTTGGGGTAAGGAAGTATCTGGAATACAGACCCCTGCCCTGATGCAGGGAGGAACCCTTACTGCTCTGAGAGCTAACAGGGATGAGACCTCTGTTTCCAGAGCGAGGGTCTCTGAAGCACTTGCAGGTAGAAAAAGTCTGCTTCTCAACTTGGGAAACTTTTTGAAGCTGAGAACCAGACCCTGGCTTACTACTTCCAGAACCCACTTGTCTGAGGTTAAAGAAGCCCAATTCTGACTGAAGTAAGCCAGCCTGCCCCCCACTGGTACAGGAGAATCGGCCCTGGGCACCCCATCAGGGTGCCTGTTTGTCAGGAGCTTTAGGCTGGGGGTGGGAGCAGGTCTGCCCACCCTCGTCTGCCCTGCCTCTGAAGAAGCCCCTCTGAGCATAGGCAGGAGGCCTGAGTCTAGTAGAAAGGCCTGTGAAAAGGCCTACCCCTACCCCTGAGGCATGCCTTTGAGGAGTGGCTTGCCGCTCCTTAGCCTGGGCACTCTTGTAAGTAGTCCTATATTCATCCATCTTCTTCATGTAGTTCTCTGTCTGCTCTCCAAACAGAGAATTTCCCACCACAGGAAAATCCATAGCCTTAGTCTGGGTATCCTGTGACAAACTAGTACACCTGAGCCAGGCCAACCTCGGCTACAGATGTGGCCATGACCCTAGAGGAAACATCATTAACATCCACAGCAGCATGAAACTGAACCTTAGAGGCTTCAATGCCATCAGCAGCCACCTGTTCTAGTTCACTAGCCAGCTGGCCATGGGCCTGCTTGGCCAGTGCATAACAGTATCCCATCTAGATTTCTGATACCTAGCTACATAAGCCATATAATTTGCTTGCCTGAGTCCCAGAGAGGCTGCCATATACTATTTTTTCCATGGCATCAATCTTCTTGGAATCCTTGTCAGGAGGATGTGAAGCCAAGGAATATTAGCTTTATCACAGGCAGCAGCCTGAACTACTAACATGACTGCATTGCTGAAAGGAATTCTGTATCAGGGCCTCACAATGTATACCTTCTGTCCATCTTTTATCTACAGGCACAGAATTAGGAGCTTTTAAAATTTTAATTGTTTGTTTCCTAAAAGACTTATGTAAAGGAATAGACAATCTCCTAGACTCTGGAATATCCATCATTTCTACAAAATCAGGCTCCTCTTGCTCATCCACAGCCTCTTCTAAAGGAAGCTGGAGGGTTTCAGCAACTTTTTATAAAACATAAAATGAGATGGGACTCAGACAGCATAGGGAGATTCTAAAGGTCTGTCTGGGGAGATGTCGGTTCAATGGCACACCAGACCTTCCAGCCACATTCATACTGTTCATAATCCTCCTCCCCTCCTCTGGTTCATAAAAATTCCTCAATATCATAATCCTGAACCACTGGGACAGACGAACCGACCTTTTACCAGATAGTGGTGGTTCGGACGGACCCTGAGACAGTGACTGGACAATTTGTATGGCTTTTGCTATCTCTGCAGCAGTTGGAGAAGGAATTTTGGACTCCAGACCTGCTGATTTTCTTGTTTTCTTTACTGGAATTGGTTCCTCAGAACCAGCTTTTCTTTTGCCCGAGGAAGTCTGGGCCTGGTCAGAGGGCACTCCCTCTGGTTTGGTTGGCACTGAACCGGGCTGGCCATCCGGGTCAGCGGACTTTTTGGCCTCTCGTTCCTGAGCCTGCCCAATCTTTTTCCAGGGTGGCTGGGGAAATTCTTATACCTGGCAGTCTGACTGGAGGTGGTCAAACCCAGACAATAAACACATGTGGTGTGTGGGTCAGCCTTGGCAAAACTTCCCCACAAACATCACAGTGTTGAAACAGTGGCCCGGTTTTCTTTTGGGTTTCTCAGACATAATGCCAGCCTAACCAAAACTTGCCCTTTAACGGCAGTGCCAGGCAAGACACCCTCATCGGTTCTAACCGTGTCACAGTATTGGAAAAAAGCGTAATAAATCCGTTTTTAGAACCGATAAGAACCGGGAACCGCACTCTAAAATAGTAACTTTCAGTTTTAAATGAGTTTTAAACCCACTGATCGGTTCAAAACCGAACCGATAACTACAAGTTCCACACAGACAAAACCTTCATTTACTTACGAGTTACCACAGATAGAGCTTGAACTAAGCGGTTTTGCGGTTAAAATAAAACTATTCTCGGTTAAATCCAGCGAGAAAACACTTTTTAAACCGAGAAATGAACCGAGCAGAAGGAGAAATCTCCGGAGCGACTGTTCACTGAAGCAGAGTAAAGAATCTGACAGTTCAAGTTTGAAATGACACAGAGCTGCTCTCGTGCCAAAATTCTATTTTGGAATGGTTTTAACCATTTCACTCCGGGGCAGTTCTAGAGCTGGATCAAACTGCTAATGTCTATAATATAGCAAGACTTCATGTTGTTTGAAATATTGTTCTACTGTTATAACTGAAACTTTTATATACAGTATAACTTCTGTACTTGAAGGGACCCCATTGCAAATGAGCTTGTCTTAACAGTTACATTCCCCAGTACAACTGAACTGAATAGCTGACTGCCCAACAGCAGAGTGGTAGTGCTACTGCTCACTATGGCAGAGACCTGAGTTTGGGAACAGACTCAAAGTCACTTGGGGCCAGCTGGGGAGGAAGGATGGAGTTCCCAAGGACAGTTCTCCTCCCTCGGCAGTGCATCTTGTTATCTTGACTTGTCAGCTTGCCACCCAGCAGAGGCTAAATAGCAGGACAGTTGGGACACGCAGCTCTGTGAGAGGATTCTGTGCAAAGAACATTAGAACATATGTACTGCTTCACAGAGGGCCTGAAGAAAGTTATAATGGATCCTGCTAGCCCAATGTGAAGCAGCAGACTTGTGGGGCACAGCCCCAGCCCTGCAGCTTGAAGCAGCAGATCCCATACCTGTAACATGGCCTTGGGTCATAAGGCTACAGGATGGGGAGGGCTTTAGGATCGAAGAACACCTCATTTTACTCCTTTTTAAGCCTTGGAACACTAACGATGCATTAACAAATTTTTTTGCAATTAATATTTATATAACATACATATGAAAACATTACTTACCATAGTAAGCTTGTTTCTTTTAAGGGAATCTTACTGTATTCTGACAAATGCAGTATGGTCCCACAACAGGACTGCCCCAGAGCCGAAATGGTTAATAGAGCAGTATGCTAATGATGGAATGTTAGCTCGAGCTCGGTTTTCAAATCACTGTTCCTCCTGCAACCGTCATATTCTTATGAAGCATGCAGAAGCTAAAAACTCTAAGTTTACTTAACTATAGCTAAATACCCTTAACTGGGTAAGAACAAATACCCAAATAACAAGGGCATCACTATGACTCAAGTCAGCAGATGCCCAACAAACTACTAGGTACCCACAGGTTTCCAACATAACCAGCAGTGTGCAGGGTCCTGAAGGTCCTAGCAGGGGAGGAAGGGTGGGAGCTCAGAATACAGTAAGATTCCCTTAGAAGAAACAAGATTACTATTTAAATAATGTTTCTTCAAACCCCAGAAATCTTACTGTATTCCAACAAATCAGACTACCCAAGCAGTGCCTTTGGAGGTGGGCAGAGGACCTATTTAGGAAACAGGATCTGCAAAACTGCTATGCCAAACCTGGCATCACTCCTGGCTTGTGTGTCCAGACAATAGTGCTTAGTGACTGTATAGACTGTTTTCCAGGTAGCTGCTTTCCAATTTTCCAGTAGAGGATATCTCTTGAGGCTGCTATAGATGCAGCTGCCCCCTAGTAGAGTGGGCCCTGAGTCCTTGAGGGACTGTTTACAACCTTGTTATAACAGAACTGAATACATGCCACAATCCATCTTGCTATGGACCTTTTGTGGCAGGTTTGCCTTTCCATAAGTCAGAAAAAGTTGGGTCTAGAGAATGCAGGTGAGTAAGTCCAGAACCACAGGCAGTCCTGCCTGATTGTGGTTCAGCTTTCTGTTTGCACCAGATAGAAAATCTTTTCCACTTGGAAGAATAAATCTTTCTGGTAGAAAGTTTTCTAGAAACCCTGAGGACCTGCATACACTCTCTGAGAGGTGTAAATTGACATACTCTAGGTCCTCAAAAGCCAGGCCTTGAGCCTGAGAGACCAAAGGTTGGGTACAGGATCCTGCCCGGAATGAGATCAGTAGGTTGTGCCTTGTGGGAAGGCTGAAGGGTTTGGCTCTTGACATGTCCAGTACCATGGAGTACCAATGTTGCTTGGCCCAATCTGGAGCAATTAAGATCATTGTGGCAGGCTGGGATCTGAGCTTGATCAGAACCCTTAGTAGTAATGGGAATGGAGGAAAGGCATACAGAAACTTCCCCGACTAATCCAGGACTAGGGCATCCAGTGGCACTGATCCTGCCACTGGTGGTCTGCAACAATACCTTGGTAGCTGGTGGTTTTCTGGTGAGGCAAAGAGATCTATCTCTGGAGTACCCCACCTTTGAAAACTACTTGTAATACCTGACTGTTCAGGGACCATTACGTAGTGGCCCTAGTATGTTCTCTTAGTGCATCTGCCAGAACATTGTTCTTGCCTGGCAAAGAACAGCTGACAACTGAATATTTACTGAGTAGGCCAGGGTCCATATTGACATAGCCTCTGTGTACAGAGGAGTGGACCTTGTGCCTCCCTGTTTGTTGATATAGTATATTGTGGTAGTGTTGTCCGTCGGATCTGTACCACCTGCCCTTGAAGCATGCTGGCAAATGCCTGCAGTGCTAACAAGACTGCCCTGAGTTCCAGCAGATCGATGTGAAGCAGGGAATCTTGCTTGGACCACGAACCATGGACGGTATGCTCCTCTAAGTGTGCTCCCCAACCTACAAGGGATGCATCCGTGGTAAGCACCCTGGAAGGTTGAACCTGCAGGAAGGGAACTCCTTGCCCGAGGTTCTCTTCTTCTAGCCAACACTGCAGAGCCTGTACAAGTGTTTGGGTCACTGGGATAAGCTTTGACAGGGAATCCTTCTTTTGGAGCCAGTACTGTTTCAAATGATACTGAATGTCTCTCATTTGAAACCTTGCTCCTAATACTGTAGCTGTTGATGCTGCCATATGGCCCAGCAGCTGCAGAAAGTGTCTGGCTAGCCTGAGACTGCCGGGTTGGAAGGAGATTGCCAACTGTACCAAGTTGCTTGCTCTTTCCTGGGGAAGAAAAGCTTTTCCTTTCACTGAATCCAGTTGAGCCCCTATAAACTCTAGGAGCTGCACTGGTTGTAGCACTGACTTTTTCTGATTTATTAAGAACCCCAGGGAATGCAGGAGATCCTGTGCAAGTGCCAGGGACTGTTTGGTCTGGTGAGGATTTTCCCTACCAGTAACTAGTCGTCGGTGAGGAAATACTGCCACTCCTATTCTCCTTAGGTGTGCCACAACCACAGCCAAGCAGTTTGTGAACACCTTTGGAGCAGAAGTGAGATCGAAAGGCACTGCCTTGAACTGGTAATGGCCTGAGGGCAGTTTGAACCTGAGAAAAGTTCTGTGTGACTGCCTTATTGGGATGTGGAAGTAAGCATCCTTGAGATCTAGGGATGCAAACCACTCCCCTTGCTTTAAAATGGGCAGAATTGTAGCCAGAGTGACCATTTTGAATTTTGGTTTCAGTAAATGCTTGTTCAGTTACCTGAGATCCAGTATGGGTCGCCCACTCCCTGTTTCTTGATAGTGAGAAGTACCTTGAATAGAGGCCTTTCCTCTTCTGTTGCAAAGGAACTGGCTGTATTGCCCCTAGAGAAAGTAGGTTTAATACCGCCTTCTCCAGCAACAGGTTTCTGCTGGGCAAGAGGGTTGAAAAACTCTTGCCCTCAGCCTAGTTTTAATTTGAAGCTGAGGCCAGGCCTTGTCCCACTACCTCCAGGACCCACTTGTCTGTAGTGATGGATTTCCATTCCTGAAGGTAGTGGGCCAACCTGCATCCTACTGGTACTGGGAAGGCAACCCAAGCAGACTCTTCGGGGATCTGCTTAGGTTGTGAAGCTGGCTGAGTGCTAGAGCTGCTCTGGTTACTACCCCTTCTGCTCCTCCTCTGAAGTAGCCCTCTGGTGCTGGTACTGCTGATACTGAGGAAAAGCTTGGGGTGGAAAGAATGGCCTACCTCTGGAACCCCTGGCTTGCTGCTAATGGGGTGTAGAGGATTTCTCTTTTGCAGCAGCACTTTGGTAAGCGGTCTTGTAATCATCCATTTTTTTCATGTAAGCCTCTGTCTGCTGACCAAACAGAGACATAGGCACACAGGGAAAGTCCATTGCTTTGCACGGAGTGTCCTGCGTCAGGTTAGTTGTCCTGAGCCATGCAAACTTGCGTAAAGATACAGAAGAGGCCATCTGCCTGGCAGCAGTATCATTAGTGTCTACTGCCATTCTAAATTGTACCTTAGATGCCTCTAAGCCCCTTTTTGCAACCTCCTCCAAATCCGCTGCCATGGGAGCTGGCACTGACTCTGCTCTCCAAAACAGTGTTCCACAAAGTTCTTTGATACTTTGCAACATAGACCATATAAGAAGCCTGTTTTACTGCAAGAGAAAACCCAAGATACTGCTTTTGGTGATGGAATCCATCCTCCTGGAGTCTTTGTCAGGAGGATGCGAGGATAAAGGAATGCCAGCCTTATCACAGGCTGCAGCCTGTACCACTCCTTCATGGCTAGGGTGGCCAAACAAAATTCTGCCCACCCTTAGCTACAGTACTTCTTATCCACCTTTCTTTCCAGGGGTGGAATGGAAGTAGTGGTTCAAACAACATGAAGTCTTGCTGTATTCAGGCATAATGCAGTTACCCCAGCACTTGAACTGCCCGGAGAGGAAAGAGTTAACTTCATGCAGAAGCATGGAACATTGAGCTCGAACTCGGTTTTCAATCCTCTGTCTGTGGTACTTACCAGTGCAACCGTCAGATTCTTTACTCCACCTAACAGTGAAGTCGCTCCGGAGATTCCTCTGCTCGGTTCGGTAAATGTAAGGCGTTCGGTTTAAAACTTATTCTTTATTGTTTTTTCAGATTTCCAGCCTCTGTCTACTGTACAGGTAGTGTGGTAGATAGGTAGTGACTGTATTTTATTTTAAAAAACTTGTGGAAATTGTTGGTTTCTTCGGTTTCTTCCCGGTTGGTCCGGTTATGAACCGACCTTGTGTTTCCTTCTAATTTTAAATTTATTATTTTAGAGCGGTGTTCCGGTACCGATCAGTTTCAAAAGAACCGGGCCTTTTCTCGGTTCTTTTCCACTCCATGTAACCAGTTGTTACCGATCGGTTGGTATTACCTGGCGAGCGCTTCTATAGGGTAATTTTGGTAGGTTGGCCATGTCTGAGAAACCCAAAAAGAAAACCGGTCCCACTGGGTTTCAACACTGTACTGAGTGTGGGGAGGCCTTTGCCAAGGCCGACCCCCACCTCATCTGTGTTTATTGTCTGGGGTTTGACCACCTTCAGTCAGACTGCCAAATTTGCAAAAACTTTCCTAAAACAACTCTAGAAAAAAGACCGAGTAGGTTGAAGGAAAGGGAGGCTGAGAAGTCCGTAGACCTGGATGGCCAGCCCGGTTCGGTTACAGCCAAACCTGGGGAGGTGCCTACTGACCTAGGAGATACCTCCTCGGGCAAAGGGAGAGCCGACTCTGAGGGGCCAGTTCCGTCAAAAAAGAAACGAAAGTCCGCTGGTTCGGATCTAGTGCCACTTACTCCAACACGGACGAGATAGCCAAAGCGATTAGTATTGTCCAATCGCTTTGTCCGGTTCTGTCCGAACTGGTGCCGCCAATTAGGCGGTCGGTTCGGTCGGAACCAGCTCCTTGGGATTACGATCCGGATGCTTTCTATGAGGAGTGGGAGGGAGACAAAGACTATCCCGACGATGGTGACGATGACTACGACGGTGGGGGTCTGGATATGCCCACTGAACCGGACATCTCCCCAGACAGACCCTCTGATGTCTCCCCTCCCAGGCTTTCTCAGTCCCCTTCTCACTTCTTGTTTTACAAGAAGGTGGCTGAAACCCTCCAGCTCCCTTTGGTTGAAGCTGCTGAAGAGGAAGAAGAGCCTGATTTTGTGGAGATGATGGACATCCCAGAGTCCAAAAGGTTGTCTATTCCCCTTTACAAGTCCTTGGGGAAACAGACAAAAAAGATTCTACAGACTCCTAACTCTTTACCTCCTGTAGATAAAAGAATGGACAGGAGATGCATGTTATCAGGCTCAGCTGCGGAGTTCCTTTATTCACATAGCAGCCACGCTGGAGTAGTGCAGGCTACAGCCTGTGACAGGGCAAACATTCCTTTGGCTTCACACCCCCCAGACAAGGACTCCAGGAAAGTCGAAGCCATGGCCAAGAAACTATACTTGGCATCCTCTTTGGGACTCAGGCAAGCAAATTATATGGCCTACACAGCCAGGTACCAGAAGTCCAGGTGGGATACGGTTCTGGAACTGGCTAAAAAGGCCTCCCCCCAGCTAGCCAAAGAGCTGGAGAAGGTGGCTGCGGATGGAATTGAGGCATCCAAAGTACAATTTCACACTGTTGTTGACTCCAACGATGTGGCATCCAGAGTCACGGCTACATCTGTGTCTCTCAGAAGGCATGCTTGGCTCAGATGTACTAGCCTATCAGAGGACACCCAGTCTAAGGCTATGGATTTTCCTGTAGTTGGTAACTCTCTGTTTGGGGAGCAGACAGAGGCTTACATGAAGAAAACTGATGAATACAGAACCACTTACAGGAGTGCACAGGCCAAGGAAAGGCAAGCCACTCCTCAGAAGTAGCAGTCCAGGGGCAGGGGCAGGCCTTTTCACCAAGCCCAGGCCTCCTCGTCTTACCCACAAAGGGGGGTTTTCTGAGGGAGGGTAGAAGGGGATGAGCAGGGCTGCTTCTTCCTTCGATCTAAGGCTCCTGCCAAGCAGACACCCTGAGGTGTCAGCCAGAACTCTCCAATCCCAGTAGGAAGCAGGCTGGCTTACTACTTTCAGGCCTGGAAGTCTGTTGCCTCAGACAAGTGGGTCCTGGAAGTAGTAAGCCAGGGACTAGCCCTCAGCTTCAAAAGGTACCCAAAAGGGAGGCCAAGTCTTTTCCACCTGCATCAGTTTCAGAAACCCTTGCCCTAGAGGCAGAGGTTTCCTCTCTCCTGGCTCTTAGAGCCGTAGAGAAGGTTCCTACTCAACACAGGGGAAAAGGCCTGTACTCCAGGTACTTTCTCACCCCAAAGAAAACAGGGGAGTGGCGACCCATCCTGGATCTAAGTCATCTGAACAAACACATTTCAAAACCCAAGTTCTAAATGGTAACTCTGAGAATAATCCTTCCCTCTTTAAGGCCAGGAGATTGGCTAGCATCACTGGACCTCAAGGATGCCTACTTCCATATCCCTATAAGGTGCTCCCACAGAAAATACCTCAGGTTCGAGTCGTCTTCAGGCCGTTATCAGTTCAGGGCCATGACTTTTGGCCTAACATCAGCTCCAAGGGTGTTCACAAAGTGCCTTGCAGTAGTGGTGGCTTACCTCAGAAGACAGGGTATCACCATTTTTCCAAATCTGGATGACTGGCTCCTAGTAGGGCAGTCTTCAGACCAGGTGAGGTCAGCTCTGCAAACCACTCAGGACTTGCTCAGTTCCTTGGGGTTTCTTCTCAATCTGCCAAAATCTGTCCTCAAACCAGTACAGCTTCTCACCTTCATGGGGTGGAATTGGATACTACCCAAGCAAAAGCTTTCCTTCCTCTGGAAAGGGTGAAAGCCTTAGTAGACCTCGCTTCCTCCTTTTGGCCTCAGGTTCCTCTTCCAGCGAGACAGTTCCTCCAACTCCTGGGCCACATGGCAGCCTCCACAGCAGTGGTTCAGGGAGCCAGATTTCAGATGCGGGACATTCAGTTCCATCTAAGGTCCTCTTGGTCACAGAGAACAGATTCTCTCACCAAACTGATTCCAGTGACCCGAACTCTGGTCCCGGCTCTCCAGTGGTGGCTGGACCAGGACAACTTCAGACAAGGGGTTCCATTTCTCCCTCAACTTCCATCAGTAGTATTGACTACGGATGCTTCTCTCCTAGGCTGGGGGCCCACCTGGGAGCCCTAACAGCTCAGTGGATCTGATCCCCACAGAGTCTCTTCTTCATATCAACTTCCTGGAACTCAGGGCAGTTTTCTAGCCCTTCAGACCTTTTGGATTCAGTCAAAGGCAAGGTGGTCGAAGTCAGGATGGACAACACTACCACAGTGTGGTACATCAACAAGCAGGGAAGCACTCAGTCCACAGCTTTGTGCACAGAGGCCATGAAGATTTGGTCTCTGGCCTATTCCCTTCAGACTTCCCTGGTAGCAGTTCATCTTCCAGGGAAGGACAATGTGCTGGCAGATGCCCTGAGCAGGATTTCACAGGGGTATCATGAATGCTCCTTGAATCCTCACATTCTAAGGATCATTTTCTCCAAGTGGGGCATTCCAGAAATAGATCTATTTGCAGCACCAGACAATCATCAACTTCCTCTGTTTTGCTGCAGACCTCCAGTCCTGGGGACAGTTCCCCAGGATGCCCTCATTCTGAACTGGAAGGGCAGGTTTCTCTATGCCTTCCCTTCTTTCCCTGTCCTGTTAAGAGTTCTGATCAAGATAAGAACTCAACCCTGCACAGCGATACTGGTGGTTCCAGATTGGGCCAGACAACCCTGGTATCCTCTACTGCTGTCCTTGGCTGTCTCCGTCCCCTGTCTCTTCCCAGGAGATACAATCTTCTCTCTCTCCTCCCAGGGGTGCGTCTGGTACCCCAATCTCCAGTCTCTCAACCTCAAGGCCTGGCTCTTGAAGAGTTAGAATATGCAGCTCTACATATCTCTTAGGGAGTTCTGGATATTCTGAAGGTCTCCAGGAAACATTCCATTAGAAAAACTTACAATTCCAAATGGAAGAGGTTCAGTATTTGGTGCTCTCAGAAAGGTATTGTGCCTGATTCTGCAGGCATTTCCACAACCTTAGATTATCTAGCTCATCTGAATAGTCTAGGCCTTAGGCCTGCCACTCTGAAGGTTCATCTAGCAGCTGTCTCTGCATTCCTTTCAGCAGGGAAGGGCTCTTCCCTGGCATCTCATCCTGTTTTCAGGAAGTTTTTCAAAGGCCTGGTTCACATTAACCTTCCCTGTAGGAAGCCTACTCTGCCTTGGGATCTTAATGTCTGCACTGCTCAGCTTATGCAGCCACCCTTTGAGCCTATGGCTTCGGCTGAATTGAAGTACTTGACCTGGAAAACTGTGTTCCTGGTAGCTATTACTTCTGCCAGGCGGATTAGTGAATTACAGGCCCTGTCAGTTGAACCTGACTTCATATCCTTCCACAGGGATAAAGTGGTCCTAAGAACTAACAGGAGGTTCTTGCTTAAAGTGGTATTGGATTTTCACCTAAACCAGTCTATGTCTCTTCCTGTATTTTTCACTGACCATTCTTCCCCAGGGGAAAGAAGATTACACAGTTTGGATCTTAAAAGGGCACTTAGCTACTACACAGAGCATACTAAGGCACACAGAAATGACCATCTTCAACTGTTCCTCACTTATGGTGAAGTGGGGAAAGGTAAGCCTGCCACTAAGAGAACTACTGCCAGGTGGATTGTTTCCAGTATACAATTTTGCTATGACAAATTAGGTAGAACACCCCCTTCAGGCCTGAGGGCTCACTCGACTAGGGGTACAGCTGCTACTCTAGCTGCGGCCAGAGATATACCCTAATTAGAGATCTGTAAAGCAGCCACCTGGAAAACAGTACATACATTCACCAAACATTACTCTCTGGACATCCAAGCTAGGAGTGATGCTAGGTTTGGCACAGCAGTACTACAGAGCCTGTTCCCAAAGTAGGTTCTGCATTCCCTCCTCCATAGGGAACTGCTTGGTAGTCTGCATTATGTCTGAATACAGCAAGACTTCATGTTGTATGGAAAAAAAAAATTACTCACCACAGTAATGTTGTTTCTTCTAATGGATTCTTGCTGTATTCAGACCTTTCCCCCTGCCTCCCCTCTCAGAACCTGTTTTTGGGAAGGGGGTTGGCAGGCACAGTGTTGCACCTCAGGGGTGTACCTTGTACCCTCCCTCTTGGTGGGGTAACTGTTATGTTTTTCCTTCTTGTGTTGCATAGTTTGAATTGTCACTACCTTATTTCTTCTTGGGTTCTCGACTTGAGTCTTTTTTGGACCCCCAAAAGTATTTTGCCTTTTGGCTATGTGTTCAAACAATTTCCACATTTTAGTGTCAGGTAAGTTAGTTGCTCGTAAGAATCTGACGGTTGCACTGGTAAGTACTACAGACAGAGGTTTGAAAACTGAGCTCAACGTTCCATGCTTCTGCATGGAGTTAACTCTTTCCTCTCCGGGGCAGTTCAAGTGCTGGGGTTAACTGCAATTATGTCTGAATACAGGAAGACTCCATTAGAAGAAACAACATTACTATGGTGAGTAATTTTTTCATGCAGTACTTTCAATACCTGTTTCTTTAAGGACTTGTGGATGGGCAACAAGACTCTTTTAGAAGTTGGCACATCCATCATTTCTTTGTAATCTTGCTCCTCCTCCTCATCAGTAGATTCCTGAGTGTGGAGGTAAAAGGACAGAGCCTCCTGTCTAATAAATTGAAAATGGGATGTATAATCCTCAGTTCCCTTATCAGGGGAATCAGGTCTGTGAGGATCCGGGGAAATATCCAGTTCAATAGGCTCCCCATAGTCATCCCTGCCATCATCATCACCAAAATAATCCCTTGTTCCAACGTCCCCTTCAAGTTCCCCTGAACCGGGAACCAAAGCAGGACCTGCAGAAACCAATCGTGGTCTCTTCTCAACTGGAACCAGGTTGGTTTGTAGGGACTGAACAATGCGAATTGTGTTCGCTATCTCCTCAGCGACTGGAACCAATGCCTTCAGTTGCGGTTCAACCGCTGAGTGTTTTTCTTTCTTCTTTCTTTTGCTGGAATGAGCCGGGTCAGCGGCCGGTTCGGCAAGTCTTTTTCTTGTAGTGGAGGAGTCACCCTTGTCAGAGGGCTGGTCCCCCAGTTCCTTATGAGTGTCTGCTACCGGTTCAGCGGTTTTCTCAGACATTTTCTCCTGCAGTCGTTTAAGTCGCCTGACAAGCGTCGACTGAGGGAAATTTTTACAAATCTCACAATCTTCCTTGAGGTGGTCAAACCCCAAACAAATAACACAAACTAAATGAGTATCTGCTTTAGCGAACAGTTCTCCACACTCTGAACAACGTTGGAAACCCTTGGGGCCCATTTATTTCTTAGGCTGTGACATTTATCGGCTGGTTAGAACCGAAATGAACTAAGAATTACCTTGGTTAAAAAAGCAAGAACTAAATTTAACTAAACAGCCTTACTGGACAGTAAAAGTGCTTAAATTAAAGAAATACAAACCAAATAAAGGCTTGGTTCCCTCCCGGTTAGGGAGAACCGGAAAGGGACCGAGAAAACTTACCAATTTGCCACTATCTAACTAAATCTACCTGTGACAAAGGTCAGTGTTTCAAAAATCGAATAAAATAACAAAGACTTAAATTTGAACCGAGAAATAAACTTCTTCAGACGAAGTGAAGGAGAGCTCTCCAGAGACGTCTCACTGAGGCAAGCAGAGTAAAGAATCTGACGGTTGCAGGAGGTGCAACCAGGGACAGTGATTTGAAAACTGAGCTCGAGCCTAACATTCCATCATTAGCATAGGTTCTAGTAACCATTTCGGCTCCGGGGCAGTCCTATGGTGAGACCATACTGCATTTGTCAGAATACAGTAAGATTTCCTGGGGTTTGAAGAGTCAAATCTTACCAATAAATAATTTATTTTAGCCCATGAAGCATTCTAAATGAAAATAAATCATTTAATCCAATGTTAGTTGGGTCATCAGCATTTAGTTACACTTATTTTTATTTATTTATTTAGTTTTTGTTGGCTAGGAAAGGAGGACTAGACAATTCTGCCTATTTTCAGCCTCATCCCAGGACAGTGGGATACAGATGGAAACCAGCTAACACTTAACCAAATTAAGCTGATGGTGGTACTTTTTATTTCGTGGTATATTTTGTTATTATTCTTTAGGCTGGTCATAAATGATCTCTTAACCCAAAGCTCTGCCACTGATGAGTTATGGTCCTGCCCCTCACTCATAAATGGTACATTCTGTGACTTCCTGAAGAGGCTGCAGCAAAACCAGCAGAAGTCCGTACTAGTAGGGCTCTGCCTAAGTCTCCCAGTCTGTGCTTTCAGCATGACTGAGGTTTGCACCATTTGTTTTTGACTGCTATATTATTAAATTGCATTTGTTCAATACATTCATTGTGTGTCTGAGGCCTTGTTAGGTGGTGGGAAGTGCTGAGAAAAAATATTGTTGTTCCTGGAGCACACCTTACCATGGGGCAGCTGCTTACTGAGTGTTGGATATTCTGTGACATGCCATCATGTATCCTACCAGTGGTGAATAAACTGGGTAAATAGATCATGTTATTTAAGTGATAATGTGACAGTTGGGTCACTATATGAATGTGATTGTCAAGTGAATAAAGTATGAGGCCAAAGGCTGAGTACTTTATCTTCACGAGACAATCACAATATGTATGTATGTATGTATGTATCTCACCTGTATGTAATCCCTGTCCTAAACTTCACTTAATTGTTGTCTCCCCCCCAATGACGAGGTACCTTTGTAAACGAGTCGCTGACTCAAAGGTTGTAAAACTGATTACTTCAATAAATAAATCAATAAATCAATCAATAAATAAATAAATACAACAATATTGCTGAGGACAGTGACCCAACTAGCACATTACAATTACTATGCTTCATGTGTTTGCTACTATGAGTATGGGCCAATCAGAATGCAAGAATGAGAAAGATGTCACTACTGTGACGATAAAATCTTCCTGAACATCTTCACCATTTATTCAGACATATGGGTCACAGTAGGGCAGGAGGCACTAAGGCCTTACAGGACCTTTTTTCCTTTACAAAGGGAGCCAACGTTGGGTATTGGTGCTGCCCACATGCAGCACATTCCATGTGGTGTCGTGCACCAGCCAACAACTGTTGTTGACTCTCTCATGCCCCTCAGTGTTGCTGACTCTCTCACGCCCCTCAGTTCTGTTCATCAGGACAGAAACAAAGCAGAGAGAAATTGAGAGAGGACTACAGACGTTCTAGCCCAAAAGGGTAGTAAAAGGATATAGGATATAAAATAAACAGAACCAGACTATCAACTAAGAGACTAAGGAGTGGGCCTACTAGGTGGCACAAGGGTAGTAGGTCTAAAAAGGAGTCAGAGCCTCTTATCACTAGCCAGCCAGAAGTGGATAGTGATAGGTAAAGAGAGAGAGAGTGAGCAGCAACCTTAAGCAAATGGCCCTCGCAGAGCCAGTGGAGGGAGAGCCAAATATAACCCCTGTGCAAATGAGATGGCAGAATAAAAAAAAAAACAGAAAACACACCTGGACTGCCAAGAAATAATAGAATAATTCTGTGCTACAGGATGACTTGAGTAGATTCAAGAGTGAGCTCATAACTCTGTAAGCTAGTGAACAGAGAAAAGAGGTAGCACGTATTTCTAAGACTACCAACCCCAGGAAGACGAGGTGTGGATATCTCCATTGGCATGCTCCTGTCAAGAGTGACAACCCCCAACACACAGAGAGAGAGAGAGAGACAAACAGACAAGGGATGCCAACCAAAAAATTCTAAGATAAAAAGAACATACCCTGCTTCTTGCCTTATGCAGTGCGAAGCTAGGACAGTACATTAATTCAAGTAAGTGCAATGCACCTTCCACAGACAGAGCATCTGCTCAGTGGAGTTAGACCGGATGGTGCTCAGGGTACATGTTTCTTATAGCAGGCCTATACCCTGGGCACGGAGAAGAAATGATAAATGGAGGGGAAGGTCCACTTACCCACTCCAAGGAAAAAAAGAAACCATACTTTTTTTGCTGGAGGGCCACAAGTGACCCCACTCCCCTCTTTTTGGTGAGTGTCACAGGATGTCCAACCTCTCCCTTTTTTTTTTTTGTAACAATAAAAGCCACCCTGAAGGGGCATGACAGACGTAAGAGAGAGAAAGAGGCAGAGAAGACTGCCAGCACCCACAGGGTGAGCTGTCAAAGGTCCTGGCTCACAGCTGAATGGGGGGATGGACGGTGGGTGTCTGAATTAATGGTGAAGACATTCAGGAAGATCAACAATTGCGGTGAGTAAATTTTCATATCTTCCTTGACTCAGTCTTCACCATTAATTCATAAATAGGCCACTTAAATGCACTTAATTGCTGATGTCTGATACAAGAGCAGCTAATGTCTATGAAATAAGTGACGGCTTGTCTTATGTATGTCTGCCAAATTGTTACTGGATTCTCTTTTCCACTTTGTAGTGTAAACTTGTGATTGTTGTATTTTATTTTTTTTTCTCTCTATCGTGGCTGTAACAAACCTGTACCTTGTTATCAGATGTGCCATCTAAATGACCCGGGTCATACCTGAAAATGGTCTCTGGGATCAGTGCACCCACCCAGTAAACAAATGAATAAATAAATGAGTCAGAGTACCAAGGGTAAAGTCACCCTCAACCGTGTGTGTGTGTGTGTGTGTGTGTGTGTGTGTGTGTGTGTGAGAGAGAGAGAGAGAACACCTGAGGGCAGGGTCTCCTCATGGGCCTGGCAAGGCCCAAGAACAATCAGAGTCAACTGGGAGGCAGTACACCCCCCCCCCCAAAAAACACACACACACACACACACACAGATATGTAGTCTAACTCTCCGGAGAAAAAGTGAGTCCCCTGGAACTGGGAGTTTAGCAACTTACACCAGGCTCAGAGGTGCCAGTCGAGAGAAGCGAAGCCATGCCGTCCGCCAAATGCAGACTCCGGTTCCTACCAGCCTGGAGGCCTCCTTACTGGTGTCATAAGATGTCCCTTTTTGGTGCCTCACCAACTTTAGGCTCTTGGTACAAAGGCAAATGACTTGCCCAACTAACTCCATATGTGGCATGGCAGCTAGGAGCTGCCCTAGCTGAGCCCACAGGCGCTTGTTATAAGCTGTTAATACTGAAAAAAAAAAAACAGCACCACCCCATCCAAAAAGCCAAACACCAGTAAGCAATGACTACATAAGCAACAGTGTACTGCAAAAACTAAATGCATTTATTGAGTCACCTGGTATAAAAGTGGTCAGCCCCTATTGAAGAACACCAGAAAGGACAAAGAAAATGACTGGTTTTGCTAAGACATCATCAGGGATTGAAAAGCAGACTCCCAGAGACCCACATTTAGCCAACACCCTTAAAGTGACAGTGCACTGATATGACAGAACATCAACTCATTTAGTACTTTTTATTGAAACATGTTGCAGGTTTAATGGTATAAATACACATCATACAAAAATTGCACATTTAAAAATTCATATTAAAAACAGATGGGGAAGGGGCGCGTGAGGAGGCTGGACGGAGGGAGAGTGGAAGAGAAGGGAGACAAACTGGCAAAAATAGAAACAGAAATACACACGAAGGATAACAACTGCAATGGTACAGTAGACAGACCAGAAAAACGTTCTAAGTAAAACATGTCCAGAAAAAAAACAACACAATTCAGACTGCACGATTGGTCTCTCCAAATAACATTATTTAAAGTTCTATAAATCTGCGCCAAACAGTCTCCTAGGCAACATGTATAATAAGAGGTGGGACATAAAATCTGCATAAGTATAGGAACCAAACTGAGGGGCTCAACAGGTAAGGTATGAGGCAGAGCTAAGTCTATGGTGAAAACCAATGGAAAAGCCCTGCACCTAAATCCAAAGAAAACCCCTAAAAGCCACTGGTTCGAAATATTTCTACGGCTACGTTGAGTATAAAACATATAACCAGTAGTGCACAAATTAGATTAAAGGAAATGGAGGGGGGGGTACCCAAATGAAAGCTATATAGAAGGACTGTCATCACTTAAAACTTTTCACATTGACCCATTCAATTTAGACTGAATGGTGCTGTGGAGACCAAAGGGATATGGGAAAGAAAGGGGAGAGAAATGGGGGGGAAGCCTAGGTGTTGAGACCCAACTAATGGCAGTAAAAATAGAACCCTAAATATAGAAATGTGCATATAAGTCATATAGTCCATAAGTCTATCTTGCCAGTCGAGTGAGGCAAAGCCACACCATCTGCCAAATGCAGACTTCGGTTCCCACCACCCTGGAGGTCACCTCATTGGTGTCATAAGATTCCCTCGTCTGGTGCCTCATCATCAAGGTCCTTGGCAGAAAGGCAAATGGTTGCCCGAGTAACTCCATACGCAGTGTGAAAACTAGGAGCAGTCCTAGCTAAGCCCACTGGCACTTGTTGTAAGCTGCACGGTGTGCCTGATGTGCCAATATGCATGTCATAGTGTGCATCGAGGTGAACACCTTTCTTCCTAAGGCATCTGTCTGTGTAGAGTCCACTATCAGGTCACTCAGTGGGTGATAAGGCCCATCCAGGCTCTGCAGGACCTGAAGCCCAAAAGTGAGGTGAGGTACTATGACAGCAGAGCCCATGGATACGCAGCACTGATGGTAGACATCCCTGGGTGTTAGAGGCAGAGCGAAGGGACATCTCTAAACCGTCCTGGAGCATTCCTTGAAGGTCCGTGGCCAGGAGGGATGACTGCTGTAAGCTTTGAGGAGTCCCAACTGTTTGAACAGAATATAGTGTGTAGTAACTGTGCCAATATCCAGTGCCTGCAGCATGTCCATCAGGAATCTCTGGTACAGAGCATACTCAGAGGCTGAGGACTGGTGCAAGGATGATTCTGTGCCCTCTGAGGAGAAGTGGATATAGAGGAGGTACTGGACTTGGAAATGGGTGGCAACTGGAGGCCATGCAGGAACTGGGCACAGTCGGCACAGGTATGGTACAGGTATTGCGTGAACAAAAAGTCTGCCTCACTGCTCAGTGTGCTACTTTCAACAAAATGTTCTAAAGCAGACAGAACACCACTACCTTGTCTAGACCCAGCGATACCGGTAATCCCAGACAAAAAACAAATAAGAGACTTGTAATATTCAAGCAAAAATAGCTATTTATTAAAGACAATACCTGATTAAAAAATGGTCAAAACCCCTCAAAGAGATGTAGGCAGACAAGACAGCACAAAGAACTTTGACCAGTTTCACTAAGACATCATCAAGGAGTGTAATTAGCAGTACTGCTCCACCTGAAATTAAATTCACATCTTTAAAGCGACGGTTCACAGAAACTCACGCATAATAAACATACAAATGCAACATTTCATGAAAAAAAGTGAATCCAAACACCACATGAGACAATCAAAAGCATAATAAAATGCCCAAAAATGTGTAAATTAACAGCTTTTAGCAACATGTACCTGTCAATCCTTCTAAGTGGGAAGGACAAATGAATGTTTAAAGTACACACAGGTTAACATCTAAGTGCCATATATAATAGGGATGAGCACATTGCCCTGTTTTTGGCAACCAGGTAGGGTGCACCAGATGACCATTTGCCTATTTCTGGGCATGACCTGGGAGAGTACAACCAGTAAAGTAATACAACGTCTACCAATAACAACTTAGGAAAAATACAACAGGGTAGAGTACAAGGTGCAATCAAGTGTACACTGTATGACAGTGACAACTTGTGAAAAATATTACAATAAGGTAAGGTGCAACCAAGTGTACATTCTACAACAGCAGGGGAAATGAAAGAGTGTTTTACACACACAGGCAAATCATAAGTGAATAGTTCCGAGACTGGGAACAGGTACAGTACATACTGCAAGCTGTTTTAAAGGGGGACAGGAAATCTGTGCAAACTGGCAGCAGTTAGCAATGTTCCTAGTAAGAGAAATGATAAATGTGCCTCCAAATGAACCATGTTTGATTGTACCTTAATAAACACTGATGTGAAAAACTATGTTTTCAATTGTTTTCTTTTTATGAACAACATTCTGAACAGTTCTTTTCCTGGAACCAGTAATTTGGAGTATTCACTATGTTACAGTTTAAGTACAGAATGCTAAACGTGAGCTATTGTCCTATTAGAACCATGCTTAGAGTTCTTTCCTCAAACCGTGACATAGTTAAAACTCCAGTTCACTGGTTCCGTGAAGAGAACTGCAACAGAATGCTGCCCATAAAAACAAAACAATGCAAAATACAGTGTTTCATATCACTTTTTATTCAGGTACAATTACATATGGATCATTTAGGCTTGTGGATATCATTTCTGTAAACAGGAACATTATAAACAGCTACCAATCAGAAATAATTTCCTGTCCTCTTTAAGTAGGAGTGGTACTGGTTTCTGAAGGTGCTGGTAAGGGGACAGAGCCTGATGTTGTCAGGTATGGTATTCCATAAATTAGGGCCAGAAAGAGAAGAAAAAATTACTCACCTTAGTAATGTTGTTTCTTCTAATGGAGTCTTGCTATATTATGACAATTGCAGTTTGTCCCACCATTAGAACTGCTCCGGAGGTAAAAGGGTTAACTACCATTCTGAGAATGGAGTTTGAGCGAGTCGTTAGAGAAGCTATGTCTGGATAATTTCAAACTGAAACTGTCAGATCTTTGAGCAAAAACTCACTAAGGTTCTGTGTGGAAGCTGTAACCTACACTAGCCAACTGGCTACCTAAATATAACACATATTCCTGGTCCCAACACAAAGACTCAAGTCAGGGAACCAGAAATAATAAAATAAGGTAGAATAAAACACCACCCCCAAAACCCCAAAAGGGTGAAAAACATATAATGGGCATAACCAGTGCCCACACTGGACCTACCCCATCACCCAAGTAGAAGTTCTGAGAGGGGCAGGCTAGGGGAGTTCATAATATAGCAAGACTCCATTAGAAGAAACAACATTACTAAGGTGAGTAATTTTTTCTTCAAACAACATGAAGTCTTGCTATATTATGACAATTGCAGAATACACAACAGTACCTCCATGGAGGAGGGACAGAACCTACTTAGAAATAGGTTCTGCAAATGGCTTGTAAGAATCTAGCATCCCTCCTGGCCTGGATATCCAAGGAGTAATGCTTGGTGAAAGTGTGTACCGCTTTCCAAGTAGCTGCTTGACATATTTCTAAAATAGGATGTCTCTGGCAGCAGCTATAGGCGCAGCTGTACCTCTGGCAGAGTGAGCCCTCAGGCCTGAAGGGGAACCTTCCCAGTTTTGATAGCAAAATTGGATACAAGAGACAAGCCACCTGGCAATGGATCTCTTAGTGTGAGGTTTACCTTTTCCAACCTCACCAAAAGTGAGAAAAGTTGGAGGGATTCGAACCTATGACCCTTGGTACGTTCTATATAGTAACTAAGGGCCCTCTTAACATCTAAACTGTGCAACCTCCTCTCACTAGAGGAGGAATGGTCAGTAAAGAACACTGGAAGGGAGATAGATTGGTTAAGATGGAAGTCTGAAACCACCTTAGGCAAAAACTTGCCGTTAGTCCTAAGGACTACTTTATCCCTGTGAAAGGAAATAAAGTCAGTCTCCACTGACAAGGCTTGTAACTCACTTATGCGCCTGGCAGAAGTGATGGCTACTAGAAAAACAGTTTTCCAAGTCAAATACTTGAGCTCTGCAGAAGACAGAGGCTCAAAGGGAGGTTGCATCAACTGAGCAATGCAAACATTAAGATCCCAGGCAGGGGCCGGGTCCCTGAAAGGTGGATTAGTATGAAGTAATCCCTTGAAAAACTTGGAAAAAACAGGGTGAGTGGAAAGAGAAGAGGGCTTTCCTGCTGAAATAAAAGCAGAGACATCTGCCAAATGAACTTTCAGGGTAGCAGGTCTCAGGCCCAAAGAATTAAGATGGACCATATAGTCCAGAACAATGGGCAAATCAGCAGATTCTGGGGAAATATGCTTCCCCGAGCACCAGATGGAAAACCTTTTCCATTTAGAATTATAAGTGGCCCTAGTGGAAGGCTTCCTGGAAGCCTTCAGGATGTCGAGAACACCTTGAGAAAGGTGTAGGTCAACAAACTCTAACTCCTCAAGAGCCAGGCCTTGAGGTTGAGGATTTGAGATCGGATACCAAACCCTCCCCTGGGCACAAGATAACAGATTGTGTCTCCTGGGGAGGCACAGGGGAAGATGGACTGTTAAGGACAGAAGGAGTGGGTACCAGGGCTGCCTGGCCCAATCTGGAGCAATCAGAATCATCCTGCAAGACTGGGATCTGATTTTGACTAGCACCTTGAATAGGAGAGGGAAGGGAGGAAAAGCATATAGAAACTTCCCTTCCCAATCTAGGAGAAAGGCATCCAGAGGGACTGAGCCCATCACTGGGGGCCTGCAACAAAACAGTGGAAGTTGGTGATTGTCTGGGGCTGCGAAAAGATCTATCTGAAGGGTGCCCCATCTGGCAAAAACTATCCCCAGTACTTGGGGATCCAGTGACCATTCGTGATGGACCTGGGAAATCCTGCTGAGAGCATCTGCCAGGACATTGTCCTTTCCTGGGAGGTGAACTGCTATGAGGGAAGTGTTCAGGGAATAAGCCAGAGACCATAACTTCATTGCTCGTGCACAAGGCAAGACCGAGTGCCCCTTGTTTGTTGATGTACCACATTGTGGTGGTGTTGTCTGTTCTGACTTGTACCACTTTGTTCTGAACAGACGAGAAAACACTTGAAGTGCTAGAAAGACAGCTCTGAGTTCCAGCAAATTGACGTGGAGCAGAGATTCCTGAGGGGACCACACTCCCTGAGTAGAGAGGTCGCCCATGTGAGTTCCCCATCCCAGAAGGGATGCATCCGTAGTGAGGGTCAAGGAATGCGACAGAGGGATGAAGGGGAACCCCAGTCTTAAACTGCTCTGATCCTGCCACCACTGAAGGGCCTGGATCAGGGTTCGAGTCACTGGGACCAACTGGAAGGGATCTTTCTCTGAGACCAAAAGGCTCTCAAGTGAAACTGAATGTCCCTCATCTGAAATCTTGCTCCTTGCACTACAGCTGTGGAAGCAGCCATGTGCCCTAGGAGCTGTAAGAAGTGCCTTGCTGGTCGAAAGACCTGCAGAGTGAAGGAGGAGGCCAGGGCCACCAGGTTCCTTACCCTCTCTAAGGGTAGGAAGGCTCTGGCCTGCTTTGTGTCCAATTCTGCACCTATGAAGGTGAGTACCTGAACAGGTTCCAGAACTGACTTTGGAAAATTGAGCAAGAAGCCCAGAGAGGTGAGCAGCTGCTGGGTAACTTGAGGGTGTGATTTGACCTGTTCTGGAGACTGGCCTACAATTAGCCAGTCATCTAGACAGGGAAAAACAGCAATCCTTTGCCTTCTTAAATGAGCACCTGCTACTGCCAGACATTTTGTGAATACCCTTGGGGCAGAGGTGAGGCCGAAGGGCATTGCTCTGAACTGGTAGTGACCTGAGGGCAGTTCGAATCTGAGGTACTTTCGGTGAGAGCTTCTGATTAGAACATGGAAATAGGCATCCTTGAGGTCCAGGGAAGCTAGCCAGTCCCCCCTGGCCTTAGAGAAGGCAAAATCATTGCCAGAGTCACGATTTTGAACTTTGGTTTCAAAAGGTGCTTGTTCAGATATCTTAGGTCTAAAATGGGCCGCCATTCTCCTGTCTATTTTGGGGTAAGGAAATATCTGGAGTACAGACCCTTGCCCTAGTGTAGGGGAAACCCTTTCACAGCTGTGAGAGCTAGAAGGGTTGAGACTTCTGTTTCTAAAGTAAAAGTCTCTAAAGGGTTTGTAGGTGGAAAAAATCTGGCTCTCATCTTTGGAAGTGTTCTGAAGCTGAGAACCAGACCCTGGCTTACTACTTCCAGGACCCATTTGTCTGATGTTAGAGACTCCCAGTCCTGGGCGAAGTAAGCCAGCCTGCCCCCTACAGGTAGTGGAGAACTGGCCCTGGGCACCCCATCAGGGTGCCTGTTTGCAGGGGCTTTAGTCTGAGGGTGGGAGCAGACCTACTTGCACCCCGCCTGCCTCTGCCTCTGAAGAACCCCCTCTGCTATAAGCAGAAGAAGCCTGGTTTGGTAAAAGGCCTGTGAAAGGGCCTACCTCTACCCCTGGGGGTCTGCTTCTGAGGAGTGGCTTGCCGCTCCTTGGCTTGTGCACTCCTATAAGTTGTTCTGTATTCATCCATTTTCTTCATGTAATTCTCTGTTTGCTCCCCAAACAGAGAATTCCCCACCACAGGAAAATCCATAGCCTTAGACTGGGTATCTTGTGACAAGTTAGTACACCTGAGCCAAGCTAACCTACGAAAGGCCACAGATGTAGCCATGACTCTAGAGGATACATCATTAGAATCCACAGCAGCATGGAACTGCACCTTGGAAGCCTCAATACCATCAGAAGCCATCTGCTCCAGCTCCTTGGCAAGCTGGCCAGGGGCCTGTTTAGCCAAAGCCATGACAGTGTCCCATCTAGATTTTTGGTATCTTGCCACATAAGCCATATAATTTGCTTGTCTGAGTCCTAAGGACGCTGCCATGTATTGTTTTTTAGCCATGGCATCAATCTTCCTGGAGTCCTTGTCAGGACGATGTGAAGCCAGGGGAATGTTAGCTTTATCACAGGCTGCAGCCTGAACTACCCCAACATGACTGCATTGCTGTGAAAGAAAGTCTGTATCAGGACCTGACAGTGTACCTCCTGTCCATCTTTTGTCAACAGGAGGCACAGAATTAGGGCTTTTAGAATTTTTATTGTTTGCTTCCTAAAAGACTTATGTAAGGGATAGATAATCTCCTAGACTCTGGGATATCCATAATTTCCACAAAATCAGGTTCCTCTTGCTCATCCACAGCTTCCTCTAATGGGAGCTGGAGGGTTTCAGCAACCTTTTTATAAAACAAAAATGAGAAGGGGACTCAGAAAGCATAGGGGAGATTCTAAAGGTCTGTCTGGGAGATGTCCGTTCAATGGGCACATCCAGACTCTCAAAGTCACATTCACACTGTTCATAATCCTCCTCCCCCTCCTCTGGTTCATAAAAATCTCCAATATCATATTCTTGAACCGGTGGAACCGACCTCCTACCAGACAGTGGCGGTTCGGACGGAACCGGAGAAAGTGACTGTACAATTTGTATAGCTTTTGCTATTTCTGCAGCAGTTGGAGAAGGAATTTTGGACTCCATACCTGCTGATTTTTCAGTTTTCTTTGCTGGAACTGGCTCCTCAGAGCCAGCTTTACATTTGCCCGAGGAAGTCTCGCCCTGGTCAGAGGGCACTCCCTCCGGTTCGGTTGGCACCGAACCGGGCTGGCCATCTGGGTCAGCGGACTTCTTGGCCTCTCGTTCCCTGAGCCTGCCCACTCTCTTAACCAGGGTGGCTGCAGGGAAATTCTTACAAATCTGGCAGTCTGAATTGAGGTGGTCAAACCCCAGATAATAGACACATGTAGTGTGTGGGTCAGCCTTGGCAAAGGCTTCCCCACAGACACTACAGTGTTGAAACCCAGTGGGCCCGGTTTTTCTTTTGGGTTTCTCAGACATGATGCCAGCCTAACCAACAAACTTGCCCTTTTAACGGCAGTGCCAGGCACGACACCCTTATCAGTTCCCAACCGTGTCACGGGTCGTGGAAAAAACCGTAATGAAATCCGTTTTTTTTAGAACCGATAAGAACCGGGAACCGCACTCTAAAAGCTTTAAAATGCTTAAACTTTAATGTTTTAACCAACCTGATCGGTTCGAACCGAACCGATAAACATTTACAAGTTCCACACAGAAATAAAAACCTGTCTATTACTTACAATACCACAGACAGAGCTTGAACCTACCGGTTTGCGGTTAAAAATAATAATACTCGCGTTGAATTTAACCGAGAAAATACTGTTTAAACCGAGAAATGAACCGAGCAGTAGGAGAAATCTCCGGAGCGACTGTTCAGTGAGGCGGAGTAAAGAATCTGACAGTTTCAGTTTGAAATTATCCAGACAGAGCTTCTCTAACCGAGCTTGCGCTCTAAACTCCATTCTCAGAATGGTAGTTAACCCTTTCACCTCCGGAGCAGTTCTAATGGTGGGACAAACTGCAACTGTCATAATATAGTAAGACTTCATGTTGTTTGAAGCCTATCTCACCTAATTTGGTCCTGGTCCTTTGCAAATGTTTCTAGAAAGGATTCCCAAATGGGAAAAACAAGCAACCCTCAAAGGGAAGGAAGCTGTGAGAGGTTCAACAGAACACCTTTAGGTAAATGAAGAAGTCTCAATGCAGAGTTCCATAAAAAGGAACCGCTGTAGAAATGGTTCCAACAGATTTTACAAATACTCCAAAGACACTCACGTTTTGCAAAACTGTTGCGTACCGACCACAGTACCCTGTGCTCGATGCATGGAGAAACTTTAAGTAGCAAATCTGTCCCAAGTGGCAAACACATCGGCACAACAGAAAAATGGTAAAGCTAATAATGAAGCCAATACATAGGTACTCTTATCGAACTTCTTTAATTGTTTGTTTCCAACAGCGGAAATCAGAGCAGACAACTAGCAATGCAGTGATCCAAATGATTATACAATGAATGTTGAGGAACAGAGCTCTGATTAAGGCATGCCCCACTCATATCAAAATATCAGCTAGTGCGTGTGTGTCTGTATGTGTATGTTCTCCAGGGAAGGTCCATCAGTATCACTCTGCTAGTGCTACAAGCATGGAAAGACTCTATGGAGTTTTCACAATATTTGTTGTATGATCATTTGGATTACTGCAGGGTTGCGTGCAGGAAGACCACCTCCTAATTTTCCCAGTTCACTCAGAGTCAGCTTAGCAAGTGCTATGTATATCATTTTAGCGAGGGAAGGAACCAAATTGAAGGAGGACATGAATGGTTGGTTGCCTTAAGGTAGGGAATTAGACATGGGAGACAACAGTAGGGGGAGGGAGGAGGTCTTTTCAGGCAGGGATTAATTCAGTACATGTTTACAGTTTATGCAAGGCTAGTTGAGGTTCTAAAAGCATTCAGAAGTGGAAGCGGAAATGAAATTGGATTCGGACTCCCTTGTTTGGAATTCATATTTTTTGGCTTTAATTCCTAAATTCCAAATTCAGAAAAAAAATGCTTGGAATCCAATTCAACGTAAAAAAATTCCAACTAACCTTAGTAAAGGACAGGAAAGGAGTCAAAAAGCCTTGTTTTTCTGTATTTTCTGTACCCATAAAAAGAAAGAAAAAGTGTAAATAAAAACCTCATTTTCCTGTACTTTATATAGAATTTTGGTTTTGAGCCAATAGGGGCAAACAAGGAGAAATGGGGAGAGAAGTAATAACTGCAATGGTAACAGACAGAAAATGTACCCGAGGTTGAGTCCTCTGGAGTCAGTAATGCTGGATCGATCTGTTCAGAGGTGGGGGGGGGGAATGGGTGAATGGTACGCTATGGAAAAAATATTCTTGAAGATCAGGAGTTATATTAAGTAACTTTCCAATCTTCTGAGAATCAACATCTCCATAGAGCCCCACTCTTTGGTGGAGTAGGACGCTCTCCTGTTGTCAGACAGCAGCAGGCACAAACCTGAGGCCATAGGCCTTAGCCCTCAGTGGGAGAGAATTGAGACAGCATTCCTCTGTCATCTTAGACTGAAGAAATGAGCAGGTGAAGCGGACAGTTCCTGCAGTGCCAGAGCTGTAGGAGTCGCTGATAGTTGCTGCCTCACCTGTTGGAAGAATGGGTGTGTTCCCCAGATGATGTATTTAAAATTTTGCAGTGTGTAACCAGAGCTGACCCAGACTATCAATGCTAGGACATCTGTCAGAACATCTTTTAAATTCTCAGGAAAACCCCCCCATAGTAAAACATCATATACCGATTAATTTTACAGTAAATGTTTTTTTGAATTCCAAAGAACAGAATCCTATGTTCATTTATGTTCTTGCCTGATGTATGTCTCCCTACTGAACATGTTCAGTTCCCCTACTGTCTGGCCCTAATATGTTCCCTGACCCGTGTTTTGAACTTTCTAAAGGTATGCCTAATCTAAAATAAACCACATCTACATAGTAGACTCCATGCCCATGATAGCAACTGTCGTCGAGGCACAGGTCAGAAAGCATAGGAAAACCAGGAGCAGTTATAACATTCACAAGTAATGTTTTATTACAATCAGTAACAGTAAAATAAAAAATAAAAATTATTCAGTGTAACTATTTACAAAGGCAGTACAAACAGAGAAAACAAAGGCCTTCGTCTGAGGGTATCTCTAATTCCAAGTTTCAGTCTCTATAACAAAAATATTGCTGCTCTTTTTATAACAAGTCTTTGCCAGATAATTAACTTCTTCATCCTGAGCTCGTTAAAGATCCTGTTTCTCACAAAATGTTCTTGTCAGATTCTTTGCAGGTGCAACAAGTAGAAAATGGTGACCCAGAACTGACCTCTTGTTGACAGATCTGCAAAGATTTTGCAAACAAGCCTGAGAGGAGCTCAAACTGCATCTCAGGTTAACACCCTAAATTCCAAATAGCTTTCTGCAATCATTTCAACAGAGAAACTATATACAGTTTCAAACAAAGGGATCCCAGTATCACGTACAGTTTCATACAAAGACTCACATATATTTTTATAACCGAAGATACGCAAGGGAGAAGAAAAGACAGAAACAGCGAGTGAAGGCAGAGAGAGATAGCGAGAGGCACAGAATCTCGAGACCGTCAGAGTGATCAGTTCATAGGTTTCACGAGAACATTTGGTTGTGCAATCAGACAGACAAGAGACAGAAAGAGAGAGTATAGAACAGATCCTTGCGTTCAACTCTTTCCTTTTTTTTTTATGCACCTCCTCGACCTGCCACTCCTTCAGAGCACCAGTGCCTTCTACCACCCTCTAACACCCTGCCACCTTCTACCAGCTCCTATAGCGACCTACCTGAGAGTAGCCCCGATATATCCCTGTATTGGGTGGGTCCCTCTCCTCCAGGAGGAATTCGCCTTGTGGCCCCCATTCAGCTTCTAAAGGTGTCGTGGAGCTGGATCCGGGCTGGCTCCGGGGGCTTCGGGTGGCAGGGGCTATGGCGTTGATCATCTAGGCCTTGAGTCGGGGTGGCATTTCCGTTTTCTGGTTGCCCTCCCTGCAGTTCTCGGCCAAGCTAGAGCACGAGGATCCTGAAGTAAAGCGGCAGGGGGCGAGTCGAGGCCACACATCTCCCAAGCACACCCACCAATACGCCTTCAGGTCTCCAGGCTGAGCCCATCCTCTCGGGAGGGAGGCGTCCAATGGAAGCCTGTGGAACCCCTCCCTGCTGATTCGCTTCCTGACACCTCGGCTCAAGGCTGAACCCGGTCGCCAGGTGCTGAGGCGAACGCCCTCGCTTGGCGCCACGGAGCCCGCTCGTTCAACTCTTTCTGCATAACAAATGGGACAAGACCTTATTCAACCCTGTCACATTCCCCCCCTCTTTAACAGGAACCCTGTTTTACAAAAAAAACAGCTTTCCAAAACTTTCTATTAAGTATCTTCTAACATTAGCTTATAACCTTTACAATTAAGTGCATATGCAAACGGGGAAGTTTAAACTCACACATTTTGTTTGTTTTTTTCAACTTTCAGAATTCTCAATTCCTGATCCATATCTTGACAGAAAATCAGCACTGATATTCTTTTTCCCAGATTTGTGCATTACTTAAAATGTAAATGGCTGAAATACCAGGTACCACATGTGGTTCTGGAATTTTTATACTTTACTTGATTAAGCCAAAAGAGAGGACTGTGATCTGTTATACGCACAAAGTCAGCTCCTGGCAAATAAAACTTAAGGGACACCATGGCCCACTTTGCTGCAAGGCATTCCTTTTCAATGGTGGAGGAGTACTTCTCTCTGTTGTGAAACTTCCTACTGATATATAGAATGGGATGTTCCTTCCCATCAACATGTTGACTCAAAACCGCACCTAGGCCTACCTCTGATGTATCTGTCTGTAACAAAAATGGTTTCTCAAAGACTGGGCTTCTTAAAACAGTGGCTGAACATAATGCAGCCTTGATGGCTTGAAAAGCTTCATCACACACTAGGGTGCATTACTCATTATTCGGAAACCATTTAATTTAAGTTCAGTTCAGTGAGGGGAGTGGCTAGTTGGGCAAATTTGGGAATAAATCTCTGATAATAACCAGCCAGCCCTAAAAATGCCATGGCATGTTTCTTTGTTTTAGGGATTGGACTGTTAGCAACAGCTTCTATCTTAGAAATCTCTGGCTTTACTTCTCCATTTCCCAAAGCATAGTCCAAATATCTGGTTCCCTGCATGCCCATAGCGTATTTGATAGGATTAATTGTCAGACCTGCCTTTTTTGATAGATTGGATAACTGCTCATAGGTGTTCCAGTTGCCTTTTCCAGTCTGGACTGTACACCACCACAGCATCCAGGTACGCAGCACAACAACCCATGTGAGGGGATAAAATTACATCCATGTACCGTTGGAATGTAATCCAAATGGCATGATGGTGAACTGATAGAATCTAACAGGGGTGGCAAATGCAGTTTGTCTCTGGATTTTTTAATTAGGGGGATTTGCAAGTAACCCTTGTTGAGGTCGAGGGTACTGATGTACTTGGGATTACCCAATCTATCAACCAAATCATCTGTCCTGGATTTTGGATAACTGTCAAATTCTGACATTTAATTAAGTTTCCTAAAAATCAAGGCAGATTCATATGCCCCCTTCTTTTTTATTTACAGTCACCACTGGTGATGACCAAGCAGTTCTTGACTCTTCTATGATACCCAATTCTTTCATTTTTTAATATTTCCTTTAACCATGTCTGCTCTTAGCCGCTCTGGTAATCTGTGTCTTTTGTCTGATGGGACCTGCATTCCCTGTCACTGTTACATGCTCGACCCCTTTTGCTCGGTCTGGCACTGTGGTAAAAGTACTGTTAAATGTCTTCAGCAAGTTATGAATTTCTGCGGTTTGTTTGGAGGTTAAGGAAACATTCACCTTTACAGCATCAGCAGTTACAGTTCGTTTCTGTCTGTCATAAGCTGCATCAATATCTTCTTTATCAGCTTCTGGTAAAAACTAGTGTAACCCCTAGATGGCGCTATCCCAGGGGCTACTACCCCTGCCTGATTTGCCACTAACAGGTTGAGGGGCCTGGATCCAATGGCGGGTGCCTCCACCCAGAGGTCAGGGTTTGCAATAGTTAAACTAACTTGGTCACAGCCCTCTGGGACACTGCAACCCCCTTTCTTCCCACTAGTGGCCCACACAATATATCAGAATTACCTTCACAGTATACACTTACCCCCAGGACTCGTTCCGCACTGGGACCTCCTGTGAAATGAGATACAGTGCAACAATCACAGTACAGTACTTTAACATAGACAAATACCTCAGGCAGTATAACTTTGCTGAAACAAGCAGCTCTGATTTATTTAGGGGGATATAACAAGGACAGGGGGAAATCAGGTTAATTAGCTTATCACTCTACTCATCTACCTATGGCTCTGTGCACAGGCCTATCCCTACCAGTTACTGTCCCTGGGTACCCAAGCCCTAGTGGCTAGTCCAAACCGTGGCAGCTGGTAGGGGCCCTTTCACACAGAGAAAAGGAAAATTAAACAGTCAGCAGTACAGTAATTCCATTTGGATTTAATGTGGCAATTCAACAGGGAGCGACCCTGAATTAGTACTCACGACCTCCAAATAAGATAGGGTCCTTCAATGTCAGCAGGGCTCACTTGAGGTACACAAACCTCTTCACACATTTATATAAAAGAAAGCACTATACCAGGCAGGCTGCATCTGTATCCCGATCGCAATTACTGCACAATACCGGGAGAACACACAGCAGATTCAGTTCCTGACAGACCGAGTGTAATTTTCAGCAATTCCTCCAGTCTTCTACAGGGTGAGCCTGGTTTCTACTCTTCAGATATCCTTTGATTCTCTTCTACAGGACGGATTCAGTCCTAACAAGCTGCAGACTGAACTCTGGGCCTTACACGCTTTTTGACTAAAACTGCACACTGGAAAACACAGGGCTCCTTCCTTCTTCACTGCCAGAGCAGACTGAAACTCCAACAGACAAAACCGGCACTTCCTTTGAGTTCCTCCCAGTTCTTGACTGGATTGGCTGTCACTCACAATAGACTGCTGCTGTTGGTCCAAAAGGCGTCAAGTCTAAACTACATCTCCCAGAGTCACTGCCCATACAATCCTCTTGTGGCTGGCTCAGATTATGAGTCCAAGTTCTGATTCGTCCAAGGCACCATTTTAGAGCTAGCTTACCCCACACTGATTGGTCCAGTTCAGCAGTTCAAAACCAGAATGGGGAACTAGGCAGACACAGTTCTGACTGCAAAGAAAGCAGGTTAGACAAACTGTAATTTCATTATTACTCTAACTGATTTCTGGCAAACAGTTACATCTTTCAGATAGGTTCCCTTTGTACTCCTAGTGACTGCAAAAATGGAGTGAATTGGCAGTAGTTCGAGTGGTACTCAAACAGAGAAACACACAGTCCCCCCATATAAACTAATTATGTCTGCAAGCGGACAGCTCTTAAAGAGACAGTACCAGAGGCTCTAAAAACACTCACTGATAAATGGCTTAAACGCCAAACACCATTCAGGCTTGGAGCATTCAAGCAAGCTCCTGGAAGTCTTTTGGGAACCCCCATTTGCAGGGGGGTTACACTAGAAAAGCAGTCTTTGGTGTTTTTTCAACCCATTTCTTCAGGAGCTTAGCGTGGTATATCTTGGTAGAACTTTTCCTATGTGGGGTCTCACTTTCATAGTTAACTGTGCCAGTACATCTAAGCACTTTACAAGGCTTTTGCCACTTCATTAACAGTTTATTTTCTGTAGTGGGTAACAGTAGCAAGACCTTTTTCACCAGGCTCAAAAACTTTTTCCTTTACTCCATGGTCATAATATGCCTTCTGCTGGTTTTGGGCCTCTTCCTGATTGCTATGGACAATTTCAACATATTCTGACAGCTTCTTTCTTAGGGTACATACATAAGATGTCAGAGATGGTGGTGTCAGTGGCTCAGCAAGTTCCACATTCGCCTCTGAGGCCGGAAGATCGAAAAATTGTGGGTTCTAGCCTCACATCAGGCACTTGGAGGTAAATCCCAATACTTCTTTTGAAACTGAAATGTGTGAGGCATATGGAACAGATAATCAAGTTACAATTTACAAGGACATTCATATGTTCGGCTTTCTGATACTTCCATCTCTTAGCTTTAATACATGAAATACATGTTTAGCTTTGGGAAGTCCCTAAATGGGTGCGTGCGTGTACATCACATCTGTCTGCATGAAGCAGGGGGTTGGAGGAGGACTGCAAATCTAGTGACCAAAATCCCTTATCCTGACTCTATATCATCCAGGCCAACCGGACTGATCTCTGGTAAATCCCAATACTGACACTGCAGTGCACCATGAGGGGGATGCTGCACTCCAGAGGTTCTGTCTTTTGGATGAGACATTAAACTGAGGTCCCACCTGCCTGTTTTGGTGGTTGTTCAGGTGGATGTTAAAGATACCATGGCACTTCTTGAAAAAGAGTAGAGGAATTTTTTATTTAAGAAAACAAAATCAAAATTCAGACATCAATATTCAGAGTTCACACTTGTACAATTGTTACAGACAGAAATACTGAATACAATTTATACTTTTCTCGTTTAATTCTTAATTTCCATGTTAACCCATAATATTCAGGAACCAAAGTTTTTCTATAGACATCTTGCTTTTACAATATTCTATTTGAAGTCTTCATTGTAAATAGTCAATACATTTTTGCTAATCTGTGTCAAAATTTGTTGCTGCCCATATTCTCGTTACTGTAATACAAGTGCACATCTTGTTTGCCATAAACACAGGTCACTCACCTGTAACAGTAGTTCTAGGAGTGATATATGATGTCCATCCACACTGTCTGGCAGATGTCTTTTCCATTTAATTCCTGCCAGAACGTCTTCAAGCTGGCTCCACCCCCTAGACACCAGATCTTTGCCCGCTGGAAGCAAGGTTGTGCGCCTGAGCCTGGGGAGATTGTGTGGGTTCATGTGGATGAACATCATATACCACTCCTAGAACTACTGTTACAGGTGAGTAACCTGTGTTTCTAGGGATGTGGATATGATGTTCTAGCCACACTGTCTGGCAGACTCCTAGCAGTTTTCCGGGAGGAAGGAGGCAAGGCGCACACCCCCCTACTTGGGAAAAAGAGACTGGAGAACTGAGGCCTCAAAACCAGCATCCCGGCATGACTCAAGGTCATTGTGGTAATGGTAAATGAAGGTGTTTGCTGAATTCCAGGTAGCAGCCCTGATTTTCTGCACAGGGACATCCCTAGAAGCAGCCACCGACACAGCGGTATGGTGGGTGGAATGAGCCCTTAGCCCTACGGGAGGCTCCCTACCCGCCAACCTATAGCAGAGATCTATGCAGAAAGTGATCCACCTGCCAATCGTCCGCCTGGCTGCAGGTCTGCCAGGTGCGACTTCAGCGTAGATGACAAACAGCTGGCGAACCTCTCCCTGAACTTCAGGCGTATGCTCTTTATAGTAGGCGAGCGTTTGTCTCAGGTCCAAAGTATGGAGCCTGTACTCGACCTCCGAGGTGTAGTTGGGGTAGTACACCAGCAGAGTCAACACCTGGTTGAGGTGAAACTCTGACACCACCTTTGGAAGGAATTTCAGGTGGGGGCACTGGACAACCTTGTCCCTATAGAAAATAAGGTAAGGAGACTCCACCGAGAGCACCTGGGAGCTCCCCAATTCTTCTGGCTGACGTAATAGTTACCAAGAAGGCGGTCTTCCACAACAGGTAGGAGATGTCACACCTGTTTGCTAAAACCACCAACAGATCCCACAAAGATGGTGGTTCACGCACCGGAGGGGATATGTGACCTAGGCCCTTGAAAAAGCACCAGACAGCCTTCTCCTGCGCCACTGACTGTTGACCAGCCTGCGCCAGGTAAGCAGAGATGGCTGCCAGGTGCACCTTAAGGGTCGACTGAAGTCCCCCTTGGGAGAGAGACCAAAGGTAGTCCTAAATGCTGGCCACTGGACAAGTTGAAGGGTCCAACTCTTTGCTCTGACACCAAAGTGAGAACCTCTTCCATTTGAAGGCATAGCATTTTCTGGTCAACTCCTTACGGGATGCCTCAACAACCGTGAGGACCTCGTCAGAGAGAACCAAAGCCTGGAACTCTAACCGCTCAGGAACCAAGCTGTCAGGTGCAGGGATTGAAGGTCCGGATGGAGTACCTTCCCCTGATTGATGGAGGGCAGGTTCGAGCGTGCTGGAAGATGCCTCGGGAGCTTGTTGCTGAGACTGAGGAGATCGGGGTACCAAAACTGGCAAGACCAGTCCAAAGCCACCAGGATCACCTGTGCCTTGTCCCTCTTGACCTTGAGAAGCACTCTGTGAATTGAGGGAAGGCATACAAGAGGCCCGGGGTCCACGGCCTCGAGAAGACATACCCCTGCAGCGAGCCCTGCTGAGGGGGGCTGGGCACAAAACAGCCTCAGCTTTGTGTTCTCCATGGAGGTGAACAGGTCCACCTGAGGGGTGCCCCACTGGGAGAAAAGATCGCATACTACCTTCGGATGGAGAGACCACTCGTGAGATGCCTCGCCCACTCAGCTGAGGGCATCTGCCAGTTTATTAGAGGCTCCTGCCACATGGATGGCGAGAAAATCTGCCTCCAGGCTGTGCACGAGGGGTCTAGATGCAAAGTGTTTCCTTGCACAGAGGCAAGGAGTGCATCCCACCCTGCTTGCTGAGATAGAACGTGGTCATGGTATTGTCCGTCTGGACCTGGACCACTTGACCCTGAATGAACAGAGCAAATGCAGTCAGGGCTAGCCCAATAGCTCAGAGCTCCAGCAGGTTGATGTGACATCAGGACTCCTGAGGAGACCAGAGCCCTGGAACTCTGTGCTCCCCCACGTGGGCACCCCAGCCCGTGACAGAGGTGTTGGTTGTCAAGATAACTGCCGGCTCAGTGTGGATAAATGGGATCCCTTCCTACAGGGTGTCCCACATCCTCTGGGTCACAGTGACCAGCTGGTCAAAGTGACCTTTGCATTGAGACCACTCTGGAGAGACCGCATATGCCAGCGGGCCCATCAGACCATGCTGGTGCAAGCCGTCATGTACCCCAGAAGGTGCAGCAAGTCCCGAGCAGGGCGCAACTGCCCAACCAGAAATGATCAGGTAAAGGAGGAGAGGACCTCTGCCCTATCAACTGGGAGCTGGGCTTTGGCTCAGCAAGAGTCGAGCTCTGCCCCGATGAAACTGATCACCTGCGAGGGCACTAGTTCAAACTTGGCCTCATTGACTAGGAGGCCATGCTCGAAGCAAGTCTGGAGGGCCAGGTCTCTGGACCACTCCATCTCCTGCTTGGAGGGACCTGTTATGAGCCAGTCATCCAGGTAGGGGTACACCTGGACCCCTCTGCACCTCAGGTAAGCTGCCACCACTGCAACACATTTGGTGAAGACCCTGGGGGCAGAGGAGAGGCTGAAGGGCATGGCTCGGAACTCATAAAGGATTCCCTACATCCAAAAACGGAGGAACCTTCAATGTGACAGACGGATTGGGATGTGAAAGAACGTGTCTTGAAGATCCAAGGAGCAAAACCACATGCCTTGCTCTAGAGATGGTATGATCTGTGCCAGAGTTAGCATCCTGAAGGTGCGAGACCTGAGAAATTTGTTCAAGTTGTGCAGATTCGGAATGGGGCGCCAGCACCCCATCTGCTTTGGCACCAGGAAATACCTGGAGACAAACCCTGGGTGTTCCGGAGGACCCGCAACTCTGACCATGACCTCCTTGCGGAGAAGCTGGACTATGTTGTCTCAAAGAGCCGACTGAGTGACTGCAAAAGCTAAGTCCTCCCATGGGGTGCCAGCTTGGCTTGGAGGGTACTGCTTGAACTCCAGAGGCAAACCCTGGCTGACTACTTCCAGAACCCACCTGTTTGTGGTGACAACAGACCAGGCGGAAAGGAAGTAGCGCAGCCAGGCCCCCACGGGAGAACCCAGGGGAGACGTGACGGGTATGGGGGTGATGACCCCCCTTCCCATAACCGCGCAGGCTTGGAGGAGGATGATCATGCCGAGGGGCCGCCGGGTCCCTTCCCTCTGGATTTTTGGGCCGATTAGGCTACTGACTTGGCCTGAGGTTGCCGGGATTGAGTCTGCTGGCCCTGCTGGTGCTGGGCTAGTTTTGACGCAGGAGTGGAGGACCGGAAGAGATTGTGCTTCTGGTGCTTAGGGCCCTTGTCCTTCTGGGAGGATGTCACACAGTACAGGGTGGCACTGGACTTTTCAATGCACTTGAGGTGACCCTCCACACCAGGCCCGAACAGGTCGGTGCCCAAAAAGGGGACATCTGTCAGCTTGTGTCGGGTATCCGCCGTGAAGGTTGAGATCCTCAAAAAAGCTCTATGGCACATGGCTACTGCGACTGAGCGGGCACAACAGTCACCAATATCCAGAGCTGTCTGGAGTTGCTGCTTCACTACTGCCCTCCCCTGGTCTCGGACCTGCTTGACCGTAGTCTGGAGGTCCACCGGGAGGTGAGGAATCACCTCATCCAGGGAGCCCATCAGGGCATGACAGAAGTGTGCCATCAGCACAGCTGAACTAGATTGGCGAAGTCCGAGCAAAGAGGTGGCATAGACTTTCTTAGCCAAATGGTCCAGCTTCTTGGACTTTTTGTCCGGCGGTCTATTGATGTACCCTGTATTGCCGGAGTGCTGGAACACAGAGTCAGCCACCAAACCCTCGGCTGAGGGATTTTCCGAAAACCCCGAAAGGGAGCAGGTTGGTACCGCAGTCTTGAGGGCCAAAGGCACTGGGGCCAGAGGTGGGATGCTGCCAAAGCTCCAGGGCTGGAACGACAATGGCCTTGGCCACTGGGAAGGCCTCCGTGGGACAATCCCCTTTGTCCAGAATCTCTGTGAGGGAATACCAAGCCCGTTTCTGGACAGGTTCGAGCTCCATCCTCGTGGACTCGGAGATGAGATGAAGAATGCCCATGAACGAGGAAGGACTTTCGTCCATGGAGATGTCCCCCAATGACTCAGTGTCAACAGGACATGTGTGCAGGGAGGAATCCGAGGAGTCCGCATAAAGCGGGCTGCCACCAGTGTCACCCTCGTCCCACCTAGGACGGTTGGAAGTGAGGGTGACCGACAGCTGATAAGGAAGTTCCTTGGTCGGCCGAGCCTCTTTAGTCAGAGCACCGGTCGTTGGCTGTCTGCGTGGAGGCTCCACCACAGTGGGTAGAGAGGCCTGCTTTGGCCAAGCTGACCTGGTCTGCACCAGCTCCGCTGGGAAACAGACAGTGGCAATAAACCCGGACAGGGAAGTCTACGTCGGCCGTTTGGGCGACAGCCACTTAACGGCCAGGATAGAAACTGGCATTGGTTTTGACCCAGTCAAAACCAGATGCTGCCACATCAAATCTTCATAGCATCGACACAACTTGCGCCATAGCCTCTCCTAATCTGAGGAGGACAAAAAAGAGTAGCAGCAGTGCCGCTTTCGGTGGTGCTGGGAGCGAGATCGCCGATGACGGCGAGACCTGCCCGACTCAGAGGAGGAAGACCGAGACATCGACCATCAGTGGTGCCGACGGGGAGCCTCAGAGGGAGCCTGGGGAAACCCGCGGCTCCTCCTGGCCAGAGTCTGGGACCAGCGGGTTCGGCTCAGTGGGCTGGGCCGACCCGTCAGAGGTCATCGGATGTACCAGTGTCCTAAAGAGAGAGTTATCAGCCTCTATGGATGACAACTGGTCAACTAGGTCAAGAAAAATCTCGGCTGCGTTGCTGACCAGCGTCTCGGCCAACTGGTCTGATGGGGGCACCAAAGTCGAAACCGAAATCTCCTGGGAACGGGAACGTTGCCGATTCCAGGAACGTCGACGATGAGTCTTCTCCTTGTCTTTCTTTGACTCCTTCTTGCGAGAGTGTGAAAGTACAGTTACGTAAGAACTTACTGTAACAGTAGATCTTCGAGAGGAGCTCTTACAACAAGTATTACCAATAGGGCTAATGTCACCAGGCATTAGGGCCCCATGGAAAAATCTTGTAGCTAGCAGTCTGAGGCAGGGCACCACCCCGACTTTGGCTCTGCCCAACGTCCAACATGGTATAAAGGGGGCAGCCCCCCGGCACCATCTCAGTTCTCCCACTGGAGACCCAGCTGAAGTAAATGCAGAACCAAGCAGGATCTCCCCTACCCTAAAGAAGGGTAACAACAGTAATTACTGTAGGATGGTGGGTGGGAAATCCACCTGCTGCAAGAGCTCCTCTCGAAGATCTACTGTTATGGTAAGTTCTTACCTAAATGTACTACCTGACTTTGAGGGGGAGCAGGTATTACCAATAGGACTGAGTCCCAAGCAGTACCCAAAGATAGGCCCAGGTCTGATGGGTGGGGGAGAAAAACTAACAGCTGAGAAGCCTCAAGATAGTAGGCCTTGTAGGATGGCTAGTCCGAAACCTGCTCTTCTCCTAGAGGCAATGTCCAGGCTGTAATGCCTAATGAAAGTGTGGACTGTGTTCCATATCACAGCAGTGCAGAGGTCTGCCGAGGACACATTCCTCAATGAGGCAAAAGAGGTAGCCACAACTCTGGTGGGTGGCCTCGACCGAGCCTGAAGGTGGCTTACTGTAGTTGGTAACAAAGGAAATGTGTAGTGGACTAACCACCAGATTAGTGTCTGCTTGGTGAAAGGAGCTCCTGTCTTCCTATCAGCAAAGGAAACGAACAAAAAAATTACTCACCTTAGGAACTGTGTTTCTTCTAATGGAGTCTTGCTGTATTCTGACAGATGCAGTGATTCCCAATCTTTGAACTGCCCTGGAGAACAAAGAGTTAACTTTTTATGCAGAGCATAGAATGCTGAGCTCGAGCTCGGTTGGAGTCTCTGTCTGGAGTGTTTCAAACTCAAACAGTCAGATTCTTACAAGCCCAACTAACTAAAAATTCTATGTGGAAATTGTAAAATTCCTACTAGCCAACTGGCAGTAAAAAGTTTTGGATTCCCAAGCAAGACTCAAGTCAGGAAACCCAAAAACCAAAAACCAATCCAATACAAATAACAGTAATAAATCAACACCCAAACAAAAAAGGAGGATGGTGTAAACAAAGAGCACCCCCTGGGGTGCAACACTGCATCTGCCCACCCACTTCCCAAGAACAGGTTCTGAGAGGGAAGTCAGGGAGGGAGGTCAGAATACAGCAAGACTCCATTAGAAGAAACACAATTACTAAGGTGAGTAATTTTTTATTCAAACAACATGAAGTCTTGCTGTATTCTGACAGATGCAGACTACCAGCAGTACCTCCATGGAGGAGGGACAGAACCTACTTTGGGAATAGGCTCTGAAGTACTGCCGTGCCAAACCGAGCATCACTCCTAGCCTGGATATGCAGAGAGTAATGCTTGGTAAAGGTATGGACTGTTTTCCAGGTGGCTGCTTGACAAATTTCTAAGAGAGGGATATCCCTGGCCGCAGCCAGGAAAGCAGCTGTACCTCTTGTGGAATGAGCCCTCAGGCCTGAGGGTGGAGTTTTTCCCAGTTTTTCATAGCAGAATTGTATACAAGACACAATCCACCTGGCAACAGATCTCTTGGTGGCAGGTTTGCCCTTTCCCACTTCTCCATAAGTGAGGAACAACTGGAGGAAGTCAAACCTGTGACCCTTGGTACGCTCTATGTAGTAACTAAGGGCTCTTTTAACATCTAAACTGTGTAGCCTCCTCTCTCCTGAGGAAGAATGATCAGTGGAGAAAACAGGAAGAGACAAAGACTGGTTTAAATGGAAGTCTGAAACCACTTTGGGCAAGAACCTTCTATTGGTTGTAAGGACCACTTTATCCCTGTGAAAGGAGATAAAATCAGGTTCCACTGACAGGGCTTGCAGCTCACTGATACGCCTGGCAGAGGTAATGGCTACCAAGAACACAGTTTTCCAAGTCAAGTACTTAAGTTCTGCTTAAGACATAGGCTCAAAAGGGGGTTGCATAAGTTGAGCAATGCAAACATTCAAATCCCAGGCAGGGGCGGGGTCTCTAAAAGGAGGATTGGTGTGAAGCAATCCTTTAAAAAATTTACAGAACACAGGATGAGAAGACAGTGAGGAACACTTCCCCACAGACAAAAATGCAGAAACAGCTGACAAGTGTACCTTGAGAGTAGCTGGTCTGAGGCCTAGGCCATTAAGATGGACCACATAATCCAGAACCATAGACAATCCAGCAGTATCTGGAGAAATATGTTTCTTAGAACACCAAATGCTGAATCTCTTCCATTTGGAGTTACAAGTCTTTCTAGTGGAGGGCTTTCGAGAAACTTTGAGAATATCCAGAACCCCTTGGGAAAGATGCAGATCTGCAAACTCTTAACTCTTCAAGAGCCATGCCTTGAGATTGAGAGACTGAAGATTGGGGTACCAAATCCTTTCCTGAGAGGATGTTAACAGGTTGTAATTCCTGGGAACAGACAGGGGAAGATGGACTGCTAGGGACAGCAACAGGGGTACCAGGGCTGTCTGGCCCAATCTGGAGCAATCAGAATCACCTTGCAAGGTTGAGACCTTATTTTTACCAAAACTTTGAACAGGAGTGGGAAGGGGGAAAGCATACAGAAACTTCCCTTCCCAATTTAGGATCAGGGCATCCAGAGGGACTGAGCCCAGGACTGGAGGTCTGCAACAAAAGAGAGGGAGTTGGTGATTGTCTGGGGCTGCACAGAGATCTATCTCTGGAATGCCCCACCGTGAAAAAATCACTTTCAACACCTGAGGGTCCAGGGACCATTCGTGATGGCCCTGAGAAATTCTGCTCAGTGCATCTGCTAGCACATTGTCCTTGCTTGGAAGGTGAACTGCTACAAGAGAGGTTTGCAGGGAATAAGCCAGGGACCACAACTTCATGGCTTCTGTGCACAAGGCCGTGGACCGAGTTCCTCCCTGCTTGTTGATGTACCACATGGTGGTGGTGTTGTCTGTTCTGACTTGAACCACCTTGTTCTGTACTGACTGTGAGAACGCTTTTAGAGCCAGAAAAACTGCTCTGAGCTCTAGAAGACTGATGTGGATAAGGGATTCTTTGGGGGACCACAGCCTCTAGGCAGTAAGGGACACTAGATGGGCTCCCAAGCCCAGGAGAGAAGCATCCGTGGTAAGGACCACTGAACAAGGCTGAGCAACAAAAGGAACACCTTGTCTTAAATTGCCCTGATCCTGCCACCACTGGAGGGCTTGGATCAAGGTCAGAGTCACTGGGATCAGTTTGGTAAGGGAATCCTTTTTCTGAGACCTGAAAGCTCTCAGGTGGAACTGAATATCCCTCATCTGGAATCTTGCCCCTTGGACCACTGCTGTTGAAGCTGCCATGTGGCCCAAGAGCTGGAGGAAATGCCTTGCTGATCGAGATACCCGAAGGCTGAAGGAAGAAGCTAGTTCCATAAGAATCCTTGCCCTTTCTAGAGGAAGAAAGGCTCTTGCTCTGAGTGTGTCCAGTTCTGCCCCTATAAAGGTAAGAAGCTGGACTGGTTCGGGAACTGACTTGGGAAGGTTGAGAAGAAATCCTAGAGAAGTGAGCACTTGCTGGGTCACTAGTAGGTGAGACCTGACTTGGTCTGGAGACTGACCCACTATTAGCCAATCGTTCAGATAAGGAAAAACGGAAATCTTTTGTCTTCTTAGAAAGGAAACTACTACTGCCAGGCACTTTGTGAAAACCCTTGGGGCTGAGGTTAGGCCAAAGGGCATTGCTCTGAACTGATAGTGGACTGAGGGCAACTCGAACCTGAGGTACTGTCTGTGGGAGCATCTGAAGGGAATGTGAAAGTAGGCATCTTTGAGGTCCAGAGAGGCTAGCCAGTCCCCTGGCCTTAGAGAGGGAAGGATTATTCCCAGAGTTATCATCCTGAACTTTGGTTTTAAAAGATGTTTGTTTAGATATCTTAGGGCTAGGATGGGTCGCCACTCCCCTGTCTTTTTTGGGGTCAGGAAGTACCTGGAGTACAGTCCTTTGCCCCAGTGTAGGGTAGGTACTCTCTCTCTCTCTAGCTTTTAAAGCTAGAAGAGAAGAAACATCTGCCTCTAGGGCAAGGGTTTCCGAGAGATTTGCAGATGGAAAAGATCTGGCTCTCATCTTTGGAAATTTTTTGAAGCGGAGAACCAGTCCCTGACCTACTACTTCCAGGACCCACTTGTCTGATGTAACAGACATCCAGTCCTGGACAAAGTAAGCCAGCCTGCCCCCTACTGGAATAGGAGAGTCAACCCGGGCAGGCCCATCAGGGTGTCTGCTTGGCAGGCTTTAGGCTGAGGAGGGATGCAGCCCTGCTTTTCCTCTTCTGCCTCTCCTCTGAAGAACCCCCTCTGAGAAAAGGAAGAAGAGGCCTGTGCTTGGTAAAAAGGCATTTGAAAAGGCCTGCCCCTGCCCCTAGACTGCTGCCTTTGAGGAGTTGCCTGCCATTCCTTGGCCTGAGCACTCCTGTAAGTGGTCCTGTACTCATCCATTTTCTTCATGTAATTCTCGGTCTGCTCCCCAAACAGAGAATTGCCCACTACAGGAAAATCCATGGCCTTAGCCTGGGTGTCCTGCGAGAGGTTAGTACATCTGAGCCAAGCCATCCTCCGAAGAGCCACAGATGTAGCCATGACTCTTGATGACACATCATTAGAGTCCACAGCAGCATGAAACTGAACCTTAGATGCCTCAATCCCATCTGCAGCCACCGACCCAAGCTCCTTGGCTAGCTGGGGGGAGGCCTGTTTAGCCAGTGCCAGTACAGTGTCCCACCTGGACTTCTGGTACCTGGCTGTATAGACCATGTAATTCACCTGCCTGAGTCCCAAAGAAGATGCCATGTACTGCTTCTTTGCCATGGCATCAATCTTCCTGGAGTCCTTGTCAAGAGGGTGTGAAGCCAAGGGTATGTTTGCCTTGTCACAGGCAGCAGCCTGCACTACCCCAACATGGCTGCATTGTTGATATAAGAACTCTGTGTCTGAGCCTGAAAGTGTATACCTCTTGTCCATTCTTCTAGCCACAGGAGGTATAGTGTTAGGAGACTAAGATTTTTTGTGTCTGTTTCCCAAAAGATTTATGGAGGGGAATAGACAGTCTCCTGGACTCTGGGATGTCCATCATCTCTACATAATCAGGTTCCTCTTGATCTTCCACAGCCTCCTCCATAGGAAGCTGGAGGGTTTCAGCCACCTTTCTGTAAAGCATAAAATGAAAAGGGGACTCAGAAAGCCTAGGAGGGGAAACACCTGAAGGTCTGTCTGGGGAGATGTCCGGTTCCACAGGCACATCCAGACCGTCACTTACATCATCATCCTCAAATTCCCCTTCCTCTTCAAATTCCGGTTCATAAAAATCTTCAAGGGTATACTTGAACCGGGGAACCAACCGAACCGAACCCCTGCCAGAAGGAGCCGGATCGGTCGGAACTGGACGGAGCGATTCCACAATTTGAATCGCCCTGGCTATCTCTTCGGGTTGGAACATGAACCTCTGGATCCGAACCGTTGATTTATCTTTCGCTTTTTTTGTCGGAACCATCCTCGGAATCGGCTCTCCTTTGCCCGAAGAAGTATCACCCTGGTCAGAGGTGGCACCTTCTGGTTCAGTCGAAACCGAACCAGGCTGGCCATCTGGGTCAGCGGACTTCTCGGCCTCCTTTTCTCCCCAGTCTACCTAATCTCTTCTCAAGGGTAGATTTGGGAAAGTTTTTGCATATTTGGCAGTCTGAATCGAGGTGGTCAAACCCAAGACAATAAACACAGGTGGTGGGGATCGCCTTAGCAAAGGCCTCCCCACACTCACTGCAGTGTTGAAACCCAGTGGCCCGGTTTTTTTCTTGGGTTTCAGACATGGCCAACCTAACCAAACCCAATTTTTTCAGCAACCGCCAGGTAAGACTTCTTATCGGGTTCCTAACCGTGTCTCGGGTATTGGAAAAAAATGGTTCAAAACACATTTTTTTTTAGAACCGATAAGAACCGGTAACCACACACTAAGTAAACAAACAAATTTCACTGACAAATGGCTGGTTCAGCCGAACCAAGCCGCACTTTTACAAGTTCCACGCAGAAATACAGAACAATTCCTATCTAGTACTCACAGCACCACAGACAGAGACTGAACAGACTATGCGGATACTTTTTGTCGGTTTAAAAACCGACGAAAACTGAAAACTTTAACCGACTTTCGAACCCAGATGAAGGAGAAATCTCCGGAGCGACCGTTCAGTGAGGAGGAGTAAAGAATCTGACGGTTTAGGTTTGAATCACTCCAGACAGAGACTTCAACCAAGCTCGAGCTCAGCATTCTATGCCCTGCATAGAAAGTTAACTATTTGTTCTCCGGGGCAGTTCAAAGGTTGGGAATTACTGCAATTGTCAGAATATAGCAAGACTTCATGTTGTTTGAAAAGAACTGAGATGCTGCTGGGGAGTCGCCCCCTTTATACCATGTCGGACGTTGGGCAGAGCCAACATCGGGGGCGGTCCCACACCTCAGACCACTAGCTATAAAATTTTTCTGTGGGGTTCTAACACCTGGTGACATTAGTCCTATTGATAATACCTGCTGCCAGAGCTCAGCCTCTAAGTCAGATCTGTGCAATCCTGAAGGACCCACTCCTTTAGTTGGGAGGGACTGGCACCGCTCCTTGAAGGAAGCCGAGTAAGTGGAGTCCAACTGCAGCTGAACAAAGACCGAAACCGAAGAGGATTGAGCAGCAGCCTGGGCTGCCTTCTCCTTGAAGGCCTTGAGCTGTTCAAGCTGCTCATCGGACCCTGCAGCCACGGAGACCACCCAATGGGCGTTCTTGGACTTGACTGGCGGGGTAACGCTTCTCCGGTCACCCCAGCTGGAGTCGGGCAGTGCGGTCGTCCAACACATTCGGGTGGAAGGACCAAAAGATATCGCAGGTCTGCAGATCGTGATTATGGCCTAAGCTGTACATGTACATGGCGCGAGGGTCAGTCCGTGACATCTTCCCCCTGCAGGGGCACCAGCGAAACCCGTGGGGCGGTCTTGTCTTCCACTGTAGGAACAACAGAAGAAAAAGCTGAAGTCATAACTCATACGAGTTTCAAAATAAGTTTAGGAAGCAAATCCGAAGATTCGAGCTCCAGGGCCTACTACACACGGGATCGGTAAGGAGGGAACCCGAACCTTGCAAGTGGAAAGGAAGATCTGGTGTCTATGGGTGGAGCTGAGGGTTTTACCACCCAGGTGGGTGGGAGGAGCCAGCTTGAAGACATTCCGGCAGGAATTAAAGGGGAAAAGCATCTGCCAGACCAGTGTGGATGGAACATCATATCCACATCCCTAGAAATAATATTTACAAAGTGCAAAGAAAGAAAAAATTACTCACTTTAGTAATTATGTTTCTTCTATTGGAGTCTTGCTGTATTCTGACAAGTGCAGTTAGCCCCAGCCTTTAAACTGCCCTGAGGCTGGGGCTAACTGCACTTGTCAGAATACAGCAAGACTTCCGGTTGTTTGAAGGAAAAATTACTCACCTTAGTAATTATGTTTCTGTTGAGTTCGTTAGAGTTTCTGACAAGTGCAGTTAGCCCCAGCCTCCCAGGGCAGTTTAAAGGCTGGGGCTAACTGTACCACAGAATATAGCAAGACTTCAAGTTGTTTGAAAGCCTGAGTGTGCTTGGATGATACTTATTCACCGAAGAGGGATATAAACCTAACACTAGGATTTCGTGTGTTAAAAGCAAACTATTCTCTATACCACAGGTCCTCAGAATTAGGGACCAAAATTTCTTAGGAAAGGGACAGCCTAGGTAGAAGTGCTCCTGGGTTTCTTCAATTCCTAAACAAGTGACCTAGGACATATACGTTCTTCCACAACTTTGTGCTCATGGGTGCCTCTAACTCCTAATCTATTATAACAAGACAACCATACCACATTCCATACCTTAAATGGTAATCTTTTATCTGCGAGTTGTGAGAAAATTATTGAGAGTTTAGAGTCATAACCTTGTAATACATGTGGAGTCTCGTAGAACTTTTCATATAAAATTAAGGCACATAAAGCTCTTCTAGAGTTGCTTTGTAGCATCTGGGGGTGATCTGCCAAAGTTTTAATTTCACACAAGCTGAATGTAAATCAGATGGGAGATTAAGCTTTTTTACGTTACATGGGCAAGATGAGGGGATGGTTGTCCATAACTGAAGAAAATTTTTGGAAAAAAAATTTAAATACCTATAACCTCATGGAATAGTTTGGGATATCAGTGGAAAAAGGTTTAAGTAGAAAAAAAAGATTATAAAAAATAACAGGGTTGATCATCCGTACGCCACTTAGGGTATAATCATGGTACACATGTTCTCTTTTTATGGGGTTTAACCTGCTTCCCCAAAATCCTTGGAAGAAAATATTCATCACTTTAGATTTCAAATTACAAGGGACAGGAAAGATATGAGCAATATGCAAAAAAACAGGGATAATTAGGGTGTATATAAGGGAAACCCTTTTCTTTTTTGCTATAGACCTATATTTCCAACAAGAGACCATCTTTTCTGCACGCTGACAAGCCTGGGACCAACTTAGAGAAGCATCATCCGGACTCCCAATTTGAACTCCCAGAATTTTTATAGCTTGAGAGGATGTTTTTACATTAGCCATGTGTTCTGGAACATCAGTCGCTGCTATGGCTGGAAAAAAGTTGTGCTCAACTTTTTTCTTAATTTAACTTGGAACCTGATGCCTTTTCAAAGTGTATTTCCTGAATAAACATTTGTTCCTTGCCTTGTAATACAAATGTTACCAGCTGTTTAGATTGCATGTTAGAAACACCCCAATGGGATTGCCCCATTGGCTGTCTTATAACTAAATTGTAACAGGAACACCCAGGTAGTAGTGGGCTACTTGATGTTTAAAAATAATGTTAGTATGTATTCTCTTTTGTAAACTAGGATTACTAATTATGACAGGATACATTCTTATTGTTAAAATAGGGTTGTTCTAGTTTCTTTACAGGTATTGGGTAAACAACAGTTAATTGGACCTTAGGTCTACAAATTATGCCAGAGTGTGTCTCTTTTTGTGTACTGGAACTATTCATCCTGCCAGGTTGTGTTTTTATTGTTACAATAGGATTTTTCTGGCTAATTTTATTAATACTATCATAATAAAGTAAAACTAATCTGGCAAAGAAATAGTGTGTTGGCTTTATTGAATTACTGAGAATTACCAACCAGGAACCTGTATAATTGGGTCCATTTTACAAAATTGGCGAGCCTAGCCCGTATCTGGTTTGGTTTTAATTCTTGTAATTTGGTAAAGCGTTTTTTTTGTTGTAATCTAGACAGGGTCCGTGCAGGTAAGGGTCATAACCTAACTGAGGGGCTGGGAAAAAGAGCTGTATAAACTCTGAGTGTTCGAGTAGACTTGAACCTACAGGTAAAGATCTATGGACAAGCTTAAGAAAAATCAGGATAAATGCAAGTGTGTTCAGGAGTTAATTACGTGTATGAAAGGGTCTGAAGACCCATGGAAACAAGCTCAAGCACATGCAGAAAATTGTTTAAAGGAAAAGAGTGTCACACAAGGAGGGCACAAATGCCCTTGTGTTTGGCGCCTGCTGGCTAGCAGGTCAGTGGAAAGAGGAAGTACAGGCTCTTACAGCTGCAAAAGAAAACTTATGGGAGCAGTTTAGGAAATTAACTGGGGAAAACCAGTTGCTCTCCTTTACTGCTCAATCTGCCTCGGCTAAAGAGGCAACTGCAGCTCAAGCAATCTTAGACAATCAGTTCTTAGAGGAAGAGAGAAAACGATTAACAAAATGTTTGGAAGAGGCACAAGGGGCTATAAGATGCCTCTCACAAACCAAAATCTCCTCTAAGTCCAGTGTAGATCACCGAGAATGCCAACGGTGCATTCAGGAGTTAGAAGCCCAGTTAGGAAGACATCAAGCAGTGGTGGCTGCTTATAGTGGTGTCCCCTTAAAGAATGAAAATGACGTTGGTATTGATGTAAATTAGGGGAAACAGACAATACAGATTGGGAACAGCACTGTCAAAAATACCTTGATGACAGTGTAAATTCTAGGCGAAGGCAGCTTGACCCAAAGTACTTTCCACCCCCACCTGAATATACACCCCCACCTCCCTCAGCTCCAATGGTGCCTGTGCCACCACCTAGGAAACTACCACCTATGGCACCAGCGACCACTACGGTGTAGTCCCGTCAAGACCCCACTCCACCTCAGCCAGCAGATGCAGCGTTGGGGGACTATGATCCTCCTAGACCACCACCAGTGGTTACCACTGTCACAAAAGAGCGGAGGCTAAGCCCCAAGGATGTAGCAGCTTTAGGCAAATAGTTGTGACAAATAAATGCAGGAGAAGATCTGTCAGAGTTAAATGTAAAAATTCAGACTTTTCTCAGGACCCATGAGGAACTAAGACCAATAGATACAAGAGAGGTAATAGTGTATTGTTTGCATCCTTCTCTTAGATAGGCACTGCCAGATACAGCAATAGGAGGAAATGATTGGCAATTTGCACATTTATTGCATGAAATAATTTCTTTGGTAACAGGAGGAACTGTAGATTTCCATCAGGCATTCGCCCTGGCTGCTCAGAAAAAGGGGGAGCCAGGTGCTGCTTGGGGAGAGAGATTATTATGTTTATATGGGTTAGCTTTCCCAGCCTGTAGGGCAGGAGATCCAGGTGGGGAATTTAAACCCCAATATGAGAATGTTATGTTCAAAAAGCGATTCCTAAGTGGCATGCTTCCAGAATTACGATCCCTCCTAGGGGCAACAGTAGATGAAACAACTACCTACCCTAGACTTGTAACCATGATCAAACAAGCAGAAACAATGCTTAAAGCCAATTCCCCCACCAAAAAGGGTCCAGTAGCAGCCATGGAAGGACCCCCTAGGACCAACCCTAACCCACAGCAGACAATAGTCTGCTACAATTGCAGACAGCCTGGGCACATAAAACCCAGATGCCCCTATCTGCAATCTCCATCCCAACAACCCCTGCCACAATTTTATTTTTTTTAATTTTATTTAGTTTTTTGTTGACCGAGTAGGTGCACTAGACAAATTCTGTCTATTTTCAGGCACGACCCGAGGGGAAGGGGATACAGATGAATTCCAACTGACCTTGAACCAGATTAAGCTGTTGGTGGTATTTTTAGTGAATGAGGGAAATTTGGCCAGGACACCGAGGAAATTCCCCTACTCTTTTCAATAAGTGTCATGGGATCTTTAACATCCACCTGAACTACCACCAATCCAGGCAGATGGGACCTCGGTTTAACGTCTCATCCAAAGACGGCACCTCAGAAGTGCAGCACCCCTCTCATGCTGCACTACAGTGTCAGTACTGGGATATTAACCCAAGTGCCAGATGTGGGAACTGAAACCACAGCCCTCTGATCTCCTGGCCTCAGAGGCGAGTGTGCTACCTACTAAGCCACTGACACTGACACAATACCCTCCCCAAATGTACCATGCCCCTCCAGGTGCAGTTGCACCAGCTTTTGCTCAGCCATCCCAGTTTGAGCCTCAGTCATTGGGGGGGCATCACACCCACAAATGCTGAAGTTCTTAAGAAATTGAATGAAATGACCCAAATGATGCAATAGTTCTCTGCTGTCCAAGCTGTAAATGAGATTACTAACTCCCCATAGGGATGTCTGGCCTCCCTTAAGCCGATAGTGAGGTTTCAGCGAGATGATTGGAACAGACCTATCATTCAAGCTGCTGTAATAGAAGGCCTGCAGCAGACCATGCTTATTGATACAGGAGCTTCCATGTCCATCATACATACCTCACAACCTGAAACACACCCGCTTGCAACAAATGAAGCTATTATGCTATCTGCTTTTCAAGGATCCAGTGCTACAGCAATTAAGGCTAAGCCAGCTAACATAACTATAAATGGATGTGCCTTTGATTTAGATGCACATTTAATGAATCTGCCTGATCAAAATGGCATTTTAGGATCAAACTTTTTTAAGGTCCACAGCAGCTGTTATTGATTATACAAACAATCACCTTTGGTTGCACACAGGTGGCAAGTCAGATAATGAGGTGGTTGTTGTCTCAGATGTGCCTGCTATTTCTGCTCTTAAAAATTCAGAGGTTTTGCCCCTCCCCCAGCATGAGTCCCCTCTGGTAAACCAGATGAAAAAAATTACTCACCTTAGTAATGTTGTTTCTTCTAATGGAGTCTTGCTATATTATAGACATTAGCAGTTTGATCCAGCTCTAGAACTGCCCCGGAGTGAAATGGTTAAAACCATTCCAAAATAGAATTTTGGCACGAGAGCAGCTCTATCTGTGTCATTTCAAACTTGAACTGTCAGATCTTTACGAGCCAAACTCACTAAGGTCTGTGTGGAAGCTGTAACCTACACTAGCCAAATGGTTACCTAAATAATAACAACCATTGATGGTCCCAACACCCAAGACTCAAGTCAGGGGACCAGAAATACTAACACCATTCTAATAATATGAAAATGGAACATAAGTATAATAAAACACACACACGCGTAAACATACACACCCCCAAAGTCCCAAAGGGACAAAATGCTAACAGGACATAAGTAGTGCCCACACTAAGTTGCCCACACCCCACCAAGTAGAGGTTCTGAGAGGGCAGGTTGGGGAGGTTTATAATATAAAGAAGACTCCATTAGAAGAAACAACATTACTAAGGTGAGTAATTTTTCTTCAAACAACATGAAGTCTTGCTATATTATAGACATTAGCAGAATACACAGCAGTACCTCCATGGAGGAGGGCAGAACCTACTTAGGAATAGGCTCAAGAACAGCTGTGCCAAACCGAGCATCTCTCCTGGCCTGGACATCCAGGGAGTAATGCTTGTAAAAGTGTGTACCGTTTCCAAGTAGCAGCCTGGCAAATCTCTAATAAAGGGATATCTCTGGCAGCAGCTAGAGACGCAGCTGTACCCCAGAATGAGAGCCCTCAAACCGGGGCTCTGCCCACTTCTGATAACAAATTGGATACAAGACAATCCACCTGGCTATTGATCTCTTAGTGGCAGGTTTGCCTTTCCCAACTTCACCATAGGTAAGGAAAAGTTGGAGGATTCGAACCTGTGACCTTTAGTGCAGCTCTATATAATAACTAAGAGCTCTCTTAACATCCAGGCTGTGCAATCTCCTCTCACCCGAAGAGGAGTGATCAGTGAAAAATACTGGAAGGGAGATAGATTGATTAAGATGGAAATCTGAAACCACCTTAGGCAAAAACTTCCTATTAGTCCTAAGGACTACCTTATCCCTGTGGAAAGAAATAAAGTCAGTCTCCACTGACAAGGCTTGCACAATTCACTTATCGTCTACAGAAGTGATAGCCACCTAGAAAAACAGTCTTCCAAGTTAGGTACTTAAGCTCTGCAGAAGACAGAGGTTCAAAAGGGGTTGCATAACTGGGCAATGCAAACATTAAGGTCCAGCAAGGGCCGGTTCCCAAAAGGGAGGATTAGTACGGAGTAATCCCTTAAAAAACTTGGAAAACACAGGATGAGAGGAAAGAGGGGATGACTTTCCTGCTGACACAAAAGCAGACACAGTTGCCAAATGAACTCTCAGGGTAGCTGGTCTGAGACCCAAGGAATTAAGATGTACCATGTAATCTAACAAAATGGGCAATTCAGCAGATTCTGGGGAAATATTTTTCCCAGCACACCAAATGGAAAACCTTTTCCATTTAGAACTATAAGTAGCCTTAGTGGAAGGCTTTCTGGAAGCCTTTAGGATCTCAAGAACACCCTGAGAGAGGTATGAAATCAGCAAACTCTAACTCCTCAAGAGCCAGGCCTTGAGGTTGAGGGATTTGAGGTCCGGATACCAAACCCTTCCCTGGGCACAAGTCAACAGATTGTGATTCCTGGGGAGGCACAGGGGAAGATGGACTGTCAGAGACAGAAGGAGGGGTACCAGGGCTGCCTGGCTCAATCGGGCAATCAGAATCACCCTGCAAGGCTGAGATCTGATTTTGACTAGTACTTTGACTAGGAGAGGAAAGGGGGAAGCATAGAGGAACTTCCCCTCCCAATCCAGAAGAAGGGCATCCAGGGAACTGAGCCCAGCACTGGAGGCCTGCAACAGAACAGAGGAAGTCTGTGATTGTCTGGGGCTGCAAAAGATCTATCTGAGGATGCCCCACCTGGCAAAAACTATCCCCAGCACTTGAGGATCCAGGGACCATTCGTGATGGCCCTGGAATCCTGCTCAGGGCATCCCTAGGACATTGTCCTTCCCTGGAAGATGAACTGCTATGAGGAAGTGTTCAGGAATAGGCCAGAGACCACAACTTCATTGCCTCGGTGCACAAGGCCGAAGACCGAGTGCCCCGTTTGTTGATGTACCACATTGTTGTGGTGTTGTCTGTTCTGACTTGTATCACCTTGTCGTGGACAGATGCAGAAAAAGCTTGAAGAGCTAAAAAGACAGCTCTGAGTTCCAGCAAATCGATGTGGAGCAGAGATTCCTGGGGGGACCAAACTCCCTGAGTGGAAAGGTCGCCCATGTGGGCTCCCCAACCCAGAAGGGAAGCATCTGTAGTGAGAGTCAAGTCGTGAGAAGGGGAAATGAAGGGAACCCCGCTCTTAAATTGCTCTGATCCTGCCACCACTGGAGAGCTAGGATCAAGGTTCGAGTACTGGGACCAACTTGGAAAGGGGTCTCTTCTCTGAGACCAAAAGGTTCTCAAGTGAAACTGAATGTCTCTCATCTGAAATCTGGCTCCCTGCACAACAGCTGTGGATGCAGCCATGTGCCCCAGGAGCTGCAGAAAGTGTCTTGCTGGTCGAGAGACCTGCAGAGTGAAGGAAGAGGCCAGAGCCACTAAATTCCTTACCCTTTCTGGGAGAAGAAAGGCCCTGGCTAGCTTTTGTGTCCAATTCTGCCCCATAAAGGTGAGTACCTGGACTGGTTCCAGAACCGACTTTAGTAGGTTTAGCAGAAACCCAGGAGGTGAGAAGCTGCTGGGTAACCTGCAGGTGAGATTTACTCTGTTCTGGGACTGGCCTACAATGAGCCAGTCGTCTAGATAGGGAAAACAGCAATCCTCTGCCTCCTTAAGTGGGCCACTGCCACTGCTAGACACTTTGTGAATACCCTTGGAGCAGAGGTAAGGCCGAAGGGCATTGCTCTGAACTGGTAATGACCTGAGGGCAGTTCAATCTGGAGGTACTTCGATGGGATCTTCTGATTAGGACATGGAAATAGGCATCCTTGAGGTCCAGGGAGGCTAGCCAGTCCCTGGCCTTAGGGAAGGTAAAATCATTGCCAGAGTTACCATTTTGAACTTTGGTTTCAAAAGATGCTTGTTCAGATATCTGAGATCTAAAATGGGCCGCCATTCTCCTGTCTTTTGGGGTAAGGAAGTATCTGGAATACAGACCCCTGCCCTGATGCAGGGGAGGAACCCTTTCTACTGCTCTGAGAGCTAACAGGGATAAGACCTCTGTTTCCAGAGCGAGGGTCTCTGAAGCACTTGCAGGTAGAAAAAGTCTGCTTCTCAACTTGGGAAACTTTTGAAGCTGAGAACCAGACCCTGGCTTACTACTTCCAGAACCCACTTGTCTGAGGTTAAAGAAGCCCAATTCTGACTGAAGTAAGCCAGCCTGCCCCCACTGGTACAGGAGAATCGGCCCTGGGCACCCCATCAGGGGTGCCTGTTTAGGAGCTTTAGGCTGGGGGTGGGGCAGGTCTGCCCCCCTCGTCTGCCTGCTCTGAAGAAGCCCCTCTGAGCATAGGCAGAGGAGGCCTGAGTCTGGTAGAAAGGCCTGTGAAGGCCTACCCCTACCCCTGGGGCATGCCTTTGAGGAGTAGCTTGCCGCTCCTTAGCCTGGGCACTCTTGCAAGTAGTCCTATATTCATCCATCTTCTTCATGTAATTCTCTGTCTGCTCTCCAAACAGAGAATTTCCCACCAAGGAAAATCCATAGCCTTAGTCTGGGTATCTGCTGACAAACTAGTACACCTGAGCCAGGCCAACCTCGAAAAGCTACAGATGTGGCCATGACCCTAGAGGAAACATCATTAACATCCACAGCAGCATGAAACTGAACCTTAGAGGCTTCAATGCCATCAGCAGCCACCTGTTCTAGTTCACTAGCCAGCTGGCCATGGGCCTGCTTGGCCAATTGCATAACAGTATCCCATCTAGATTTCTGATACCTAGCTACAATAGCCATATAATTTGCTTGCCTGAGTCCCAGAGAGGCTGCCATATACTGTTTTTGCCATGGCATCAATCTTCCTGGAATCCTTGTCAGGAGGATGTGAAGCAAGGAATATTAGCTTTATCACAGGCAGCAGCCTGAACTACTCCAACATGACTGCATTGTTGAGAAAGGAATTCTGTATCAGGGCCTCACAATGTATACCTTCTGTCCATCTTTTATCTACAGGAGGCACAGAATTAGGAGCTTTAAAATTTTAATTGTTTGTTTCCTAAAAGACTTATGAAAAGGAATAGACAATCTCCTAGACTCTGGAATATCCATCATTTCTACAAATCAGGCTCTCTTGCTCATCCACAGCCTCTTCTAAAGGAAGCTGGAGGGTTTCAGCAACTTTTATAAAACATAAAATGAGATGGGGACTCAGACAGCATAGAGGGAGATTCTAAAGTGTCTGTCTGGGGAGATGTCCGGTTCAATGGGCACACCAGACCTTCCCAGCCACATTCATACTGTTCATAATCCTCCTCCCTCCTCTGGTTCATAAAATTCCTCAATATCATAATCCTGAACCACTGGGACCGACAAACCGACCTTTTACCAGATAGTGGTGGTTCGGACGGACCCTGAGACAGTGACTGGACAATCTGTATGGCTTTTGCTATCTCTGCAGCAGTTGGAGAAGGAATTTTGGACTCAGACCTTCTGATTTCTTGTTTTCTTTACTGGAATTGGTTCCTCAGAACCAGCTTTTCTTTGCCGAAGTCTGGCCCTGGTCAGAGGGCACTTCCCTCTGGTTCGGTTGGCACCGAACCGGCTGCCATCCGGGTCAGCGGACTTTTGGCCTCCTCGTCCCTGAGCCTGCCCAATCTCTTTTCCAGGGTGGCTGCAGGAAATTCTTACATATCTGGCAGTCTGACTGGAGGTGGTCAAACCCCAGACAATAAACACATGTGGTGTGTGGGTCAGCCTTGGCAAAGACTTTCCACAAACATCACAGTGTTGAAACCCAGTGGGCCCGGTTTTTCTTTTGGGTTTCTCAGACATAATGCCAGCCTAACCAAAAACTTGCCCTTTTAACGGCAGTGCCAGGCAAGACACCCTCATCGGTTCCTAACCGTGTCACAGGTATTGGAAAAAAACGTAATAAATCCGTTTTTTTTAGAACCGATAAGAACCGGGAACTGCACTCTAAAATAGTAACTTTTAGTTTTAAATGAGTTTTAAACCCACTGATCAGTTCAAAACTGAACCGATAACTTACAAGTTCCACACAGACAAAACATTCATTTACTTACGGTTACCACAGATAGAGCTTGAACCGAACGGTTTTGCGGTTAAAATAAAACTATTCTCGGTTAAATCCAACCGAGAAAACACTTTTTAAACCGAGAAATGAACCGAGCAGAAGGAGAAATCTCCGGAGCGACTGTTCACTGAGGCGGAATAAAGAATCTGACAGTTCAAGTTTGAAATGACACAGATAGAGCTGCTCTCGTGCCAAAATTCTATTTTGGAATGGTTTTAACCATTTCACTCCGGGGCAGTTCTAGAGCTGGATCAAACTGCTAATGTCTATAATATAGCAAGACTTCATGTTGTTTGAAAATTAAACAGCATGCAGAGTTTTCGCTAAAAATAAACATGATTGTGGTCTGTTAGAACAAGAAGAAGTTATAACTGGAAGGGCTCATATGGCACAAAAGCAGTATAAGATTCCCGATGAGTGTAAAGCAGATGTAGACCTAATCATTACTGCAGCAAGGGGTTCTGAGAGAGTGTGAGTCCACTACAAACTCCCCTGTTTGGCCCATACTTAAACCAGGTGGTGCCTATCGTCTTACTATTGATTACCGCAGGCTGAATGCTGTTAGCCCAGCCTGTGCCCCTATAGTAAAGAGACTCCATTACTGCTGTCCCACATCCCTCCCTCAGCCAAGGTTTTCAGCACACTGGACATTGCAAATGGTTTTTGGAGTGTGCCAATCCATAAGGCTTCTCAGTACAAGTTTGCCTTCACTTGGGGCAATAGACAACTGACCTGGACCCGCTTGTCCCAGGGCTTCTGTAATAGCCCCACTGTGTTCCACAAAAGAATGGCTACTATCTTGACCCATTTTTCCAAGCCCAAAGCTGTGTTACAATACGTTGATGATTTGTTGCTGGCTACCCGAAACAGAAGAGGAACATCTCAAGTTACTAGATGAATTGCTACAGCTGCTGCAGAGGGCAGGGCTCAAAGTCAATCCGAAGAAGTGTCAGCTAGTAAAGGAGGAGGTAACTTTCCTGGGCATCACCATCACTCCCAGTGGTAAGCAGCCAGATGCCGAGAAGGTAAAGACAATTCAGAGACTTCATCTGCCTGTTACAAAAACAGCATTGCGGTCCCTTCTTGGTTTAACCAGCTACCACAGAGACTTTATTCCTTTTTATGCTAAACTAGCAAGACCACTCTACAGTCTGCACAAAGCCTCCGTGGATGATGACATCAGACCACACTGGAAAGACGAACATACAGCTGCTGTGAGACAACTCAAGCAAGCAGTGGCCGCTGCCACCCTCCTTGTACAGCCTAATCCAGCTTTGCCTTTTCATTTAGAAGTGTCTGCATCACCAACTGCCATCGCTGCTGTTTTGTGTCAAGAATGACAGAACAAACTCAGACCACTTGCCTATGCTTCAAGACTGTTGACTGAAGACGAAAAAAAGTTTTCAGATTGTGAAACGCATCTACTAGCAACATTTTGGGAAGTTAAACATTTTACTTTTATTACTGGACTGCAAAAGACTATTATTCACACTCTGCTTAATTACTTGTTAAAACCAGGAGAAACTGCTGTTTCCTCACAGAGACTGTCACAGTGGACTTTAATGTTGTTGCAAAGAAACTTGGACATTACGCCTAAGAAAACAACTTTGTTACCTGCCAGTCTTTTCTACACTGGAGAGTCCCATGAATGCCCACTGACTTTCAGCCCCCGCCCGTTGCACGCACCACCCCAATACCCTTGCTGAAAATTGGTATACTGATGGATCATCATATCATGTAAACGGTAAGCCTACTACTTGGTTTGCAGTGGTCACACCACAGCAAACTCATTCTCACACTTGTACTCCACACCCTTCTCAGTACGCTGAGCTAGCAGCTGTTGCTTGTGCTTTAGAAAATGCAAAGGATTGCCCAGTTAATGTATATACAGACAGTGCCTATGTAGTAAATATTGTTGCCATGCTTCCATTATATATTGCAAACAAGTTTTTAGCTTTAAATGGAAAGTCTTTGTCTTATATGTTTTTGTTACAGTATATAGTGCATCTGCTTAAAACTTTGCCCTACCCAGTGGCTATCCTTAAGGTTAAAGGACGTTCCACTGGTACCCCACAAGCAGAAGGAAATCAAGCTGCCCACAATGCAGCCCAGGCTGCAGCACAAAAAGGTGCTCCATGGTGCCCTCCCTCTTCATTTGTACCTGCACCAATTATGCCATTAAATCCCGAAACCTCCTCAGATCTTAAATCCTTACAGTTTACCTATGATCCTTACCAGATAGTGGTTAATTGGCATCTGCAGCAATGTCCCTTGCCCACCCCTACTCCTTCGGCAAGCAAAACCTTATTAGGTGGGGCTGACCCCCCTAATTCAGTCTTAATGTACTAACAAAATGAACAGTCTTACCCTGTTGCTTGTGTTGCCCCTGACCAAGCAGATGAGGTATTTCACCTCTACCATGCCCACCCCACAGGAGGGCATTACTCGCTAGACACTACTTTAAAAAAGGTTAAGGCAGTTATGTGGTGGCCCACCCTTCAACAAGATCTTAAAGATAAATGGCACTGCTGCCTCCCTTGTTTACAAACCAACCCTCCCCAAACCTCCAAAAGAGCACCACTGCAGTCAACAAAAACACCGAATGGTCCTTGGGACCACATACAAGTTGATTTTATCACCGGATTGCCTAAAACACCAGTTAACTACACTAATTGTTTAGTTGTTATTGATGTCTTCTCAAAATGGGTAGTTGCATTTCCTACCAAGAACAAAGAAGTTTACACAGCAGCTCGAGTATTGCTATACGAGCTATTTTCTAGGTGGGGACTGCCACGGGTGATTTCCTCAGACAGAGGACCTGAATTTACAGGAAAAATGTTTAAACAGTTGCAAACAATGTTAGACATTAAGCAGAATTGCATGTGGCATTTCATCCACAGTCTTCGGGAGTAGTAGAAAGAGGAAATAGAACTTTAAAAACATTGCTGACTAAATTTTGTGCTGATAAGCCCACGCAATGGACTAAAATGTTACCCTTATGTTTAATGGCAATCCAATCTACACCTAATAGAACTACTGGTGTTAGCCCATATCAGGCTATGACTGGGAGGTTAATGAAAACCCCCGGACACCTGCTGCTACCAACGGAGACCCCCCTCCTACACGGAGCTGTAATGGAAAATTGGGTAAAGCAAATGCAAGAGTATATTGTTGAGGTAAACAAATTTGTTGCTGTTAATATTGGCAAAACAAAGAAGCAAATGAAAAAGTATTTTGATAAAAAGGTGCATCCATTTGAATACCAAATTGGGGATGTTGTTATCGTTAAAGACTATGCTAAAGAGGAACACTGCTTTATACCTACATGGAAGGGGCCTTTTTTCTGTGGTAGACAAGGCCAGCCCTGCCGTATATCTAATTCTGTTGGAAGGCAAGAAAAAGCAGTCTGTGTTAATATGGTATCATATCAATCAGCTGAAAAATGCACAGTAAATAAGAGCAGGTACTAACCCTGATCTTTTCTTGTAAAACAGATTAAAACAACATACTACGATCCAGATACAATGAGGGCAGTTAAAGGTTACCTGTCCTCCCCCCATCAATGCCACCATCCAGATACTTATACTGTGTCAGTGTTCGATTCTAGTCTATGAACAGAAAGAAAAAAATACTCACCTTAGTAATGTTGTTTCTTCTAATGGAGTCTTGCTGTATTCTGACATATTGCAGTGATGTCCAACCTTTGAACTGCCCCGGAGATGAGAGAGTTAACTTTCCATGCCAGGCATGGAACACTGAGCTCGAGCTCGGTTGAGACTCTGTCTGTTGCTGTTTGAACTCAAATCGTCAGATCTTTACGAGCTATACTCACTGGGTGTCCTGTGTGGAAACTGTAAACTTACACTAGCCAACTGGCTACTAAATATAATAAAAAGATGTTTTGGTCCCAAAACAAAGACTCAAGTCAGAAAACCCAAAAAATAAAACAAAACACAACACCCACACACCCAAACTAAAGGGGTAAGAAAAGAAGGGGTGGGGGCACCTCCCGAGTGCCAACACTGCTACTGCCCACCCACATCCCAAAAACCAAGGTTCTGAGAGGGGAGGCGGGGGAGGTCAGAATACAGCAAGACTCCATTAGAAGAAACAACATTACTAAGGTGAGTAATTTTTTCTTCAAACAACATGAAGTCTTGCTGTAGTCTGACATATTGCAGACTACCAAGCAGTACCTCCATGGAGGAGTGACAGAACCTACTTAGGAAATAGGCTCTGAAGCACTGCTGTGCCAAACCGAGCATCACTCCTAGCCTGGATATCCAGACAGTAATGCTTGGTAAAAGTGTGTACTGTTTTCCAGGTGGCTGCTTGACAAATCTCTAAGATAGGAATATCCCTGGCAGCAGCACCTCTGGTAGAGTAAGCCCTCAGGCCTGAGGGTGGGATCCTATCTAGTTTTTCGTAGCAAAACTGAATGCAAGAGACAATCCACCTGGCAATAGATCTCTTAGTGGCAGATTTTCCCTTACCAACCTCACCATAAGTGAGGAACAGTTGGAGGGAGTCAAACCTATGACCCTTGGTGCGCTCTACGTAGTAACTAAGGGCCCTTTTCACATCCAAACTGTGCAGCCTCCTCTCCCCAGAGGAGGAATGGTCAGTGAAGAAAACAGGAAGAGACATAGACTGGTTAAGGTGGAAATCTGAAACCACCTTAGGCAAAAACTTCCTATTAGTCCTGAGGACCATCCTATCTCTATGGAAAAAGATAAAATCAGGCTCCACTGACAGGGCCTGTAACTCACTTATGCGTCTGGCAGAAGTGATGGCCATCAAGAAAACAGTTTTCCAAGTCAAGTACTTAAGCTCTGCTGAGGACAAAGGCTCAAAAGGGGGTTGCATAAGCTGAGCAATGCAAACATTAAGGTCCCAAGCAGGGGCAGGGTCCCTGAAGGGAGGATTGGTATGAAGCAATCCCTTGATGAACTTACAGAATATAGGATGAGCTAAAAGGGAAGAGTGCTTGCCTGCTGACAAGAAGGCAGAGACAGCTGCCAGATGCACTCTAAGTGTAGCTGGTCTCAGTCCCAAGCTATTGAGATGAACCATATAGTCAAGGACTGCAGGCAAACCAGCAGACTCTGGAGAAATATGCTTCCCAGAGCACCAAAAGTAAACCTTTTCCATTTTGAGTTGTAAGTCTTTCTGGTGGAAGGCTTTCGAGAAGCCTTTACAATATCCAGAACACCTTGAGAGAGATACAAATCCGCAGATCCTAACTCCTCAAGAGCCAGGCCTTGAGATTGAGGGATTTGAGATTCGGATACCAGACCCTCCCCTGAGAACATATTAACAGGTTGTAATTCCTGGGAAAAGACAGGGGAAGGTGGACTGCTAAGGACAGCAAGAGAGGGTACCAGGGCTGTCTGGCCCAGTCTGGAGCAATCAGAATCACTTTGCAGGGTTGAGACCTGATTTTGACTAGTACCTTGAACAGGAGAGGGAAGGGGGAAAAGCATATAGGAACTTCCCTTCCCAACTGAGAACTAGGGCATCCAGGGGGACTGAGCCCAACACTGGGGGCCTGCAGCAAAAAAGAGGAAGTTGGTGACTGTCTGGGGCTGCAAAAAGATCTATCTGTGGGGTGCCCCATCTGGAGAAGATCACCTTCAAAATCAGGGGATCTAGGGACCATTCATGATGGCTCTGAGATATCCTGCTGAGAGCATCTGCCAGGACATTGTCCTTCCCTGTGAAGTGCACTGCTATGAGAGAGGTATTCAGGGAATAGGCCAGAGACCACAACTTCATTGCCTCTGTGCACAAGGCCGTGAGACCGAGTGCCCCTTGCTTGTTGATGTACCACATTGTGGTGGTATTGTCTGTCCTGATCTGAACTACTTTGTTCTGAACAGACTTGGAAAAAGTTTGAAGTGCTAGAAACACTGCTCTGAGTTCTAAGAGATTGATGTGAAGCAGAGATTCTTGAGGTGACCACAACCCTTGGGTGGTCAGGTCCCCCAAATGGGCTCCCCAGCCCAAGAGGGAGGCATCTGTGGTAAGGATTAGAGAATGAGATTGAGTGACAAAAGGAACTCCTTGCCTTAGGTTGTCCTGATCCTGCCACCATTGCAAAGCCTGGATCAGGGTTCGAGTCACTGGGATTAGTTTGGTCAGAGGATCCTTTCTCTGAGACCAGAAGGCTCTCAAGTGGAACTGAATGTCCCTCATCTGAAATCTTGCTCCTTGGACCACTACTGTAGAGGCAGCCATGTGGCCCAGGAGTTGCAGAAAATGCCTTGCTGGTCGAGACACCTGGAGGGTGAATGAAGAGGCTAGTGTAACAAGGGTCCTTGCCCTGTCCAGGGGAAGGAAGGCTCTTGCCTTTAATGTATCCAGCTCTGCTCCTATGAAGGTGAGGATCTGCACAGGCTCTAGAACTGACTTTGAAAGAGTCAGAAGGAATCCTAGAGAAGTGAGCAGTTGCTGAGTTATCTGTAGGTGCGACTTGACTTGGTCTGGAGACTGACCTACTATGTGCCAGTCGTCCAGGTATGGAAAGATGTAGATCTTTTTTCTTCTTAGGAAAGCAACCACTACTGCCAGGCATTTTGTGAACAGCCTTGGAGCTGAAGTTAGGCCAAAGGGCATTGCTCTGAATTGATAGTGGCCTGAGGGCAGCTCGAACCTGAGGTACTTTCGGTGGGAGCTTCTGATGAGAATGTGGGAACAGGCATCCTTGAGGTCCAGGGAAACTAGCCAGTCTCCTGGCCTTAGAGAGGGTAGAATTATTCCCAGAGTCACCATTTTGAACTTTGGCTTTAAAAGGTGCTTGTTTAAATATCTGAGATCCAGGATGGGCCGCCATTCTCCTGTCTTTTTGGGAGTTAGGAAGTACCTGGAGTACAATCCTCTTACCTTGTGTAGGGGTGGAACCCTTTCTATGGCTCTCAGAGCCAAGAGGGGAAGAGACCTCTGCCTCTAGGGCAAGTGCCTCTGAGGGATCTGCAGGTGGAAAGAATCTGGTTCTCATCTTGGGAAATTTTTTGAAGCTGAGAACCAGTCCCTGGCTCACTACTTCCAGGACCCATTTGTCTGATGTTAAAGACATCCAGTCCTGGACAAAGTAAGCCAGCCTGCCCACTACAGGTGGTGGAGAATCGGCCCTGGCAAACCCATCAGGGTGCCTGTTTGGCAGGGGCTTTAGGCTGAGGGGTGGTAGCAGGCCTGCTTGTACCCCGTCTGCCTCTCCCTCTGAAGAACCCCCTCTGGGCAAAGAAGGAAGAGGAGGTCTGGGCTTGGTAGAAAGGCCTATGAAAAGTCCTGCCCCTGCCCCTGGAATGCTGCCTCTGGGGAGTGGCTTGCCTTTCCTTGGCCTGAGCACTCCTATAGGTCGTCCTGTATTCATCCATTTTCTTCATGTAGTTCTCTGTTTGCTCCCCAAACAGAGAACTACCCACAACAGGAATATCCATTGCCTTAGTCTGGGTATCCTGAGACAGGCTAGTACATCTGAGCCAAGCCATCCTACGAAAGGCCACAGATGTAGCCATGACTCTAGATGAAACATCATTGGAGTCTACTGCAGCATGAAATTGCACCTTGGATGCCTCAATACCATCTGCAGCCACCTGCTCCAGGTCCTTGGCAAGCTGGCCAGGGACCTGTTTAGCCAAACCATCACAGTGTCCCATCTAGACTTCTGGTATCTAGCTGTATAGGCCATATAATTAGCCTGCCTGAGTCCCAAGGATGCTGCCATGTACTGTTTCTTTGCCATGGCATCAATCCTCCTGGAGTCCTTATCTGGGGGTGTGAAGCCAAGGGTATATCTGCCTTATCACAGGCAGCAGCCTGCACTACCCCAACATGGCTGCATTGCTGGGTAAGGAACTCCGTATCTGAGCCTGAGAGAGTATACCTCTTGTCCATTCTCTTGTCCACAGGAGGTATAGAATTAGGAGTCTTTAAAATTTTTATTGTCTGTTTCCCAAAAGACTTATGGAGGGGAACAGACAGCCTCCTGAACTCTGGTCTGGGATGTCGATCATTTCAACATAATCAGACTCCTCCTGATCCTCTAGTGCTTCCTCCATAGGAAGCTGAAGAGTTTCAGCCACTTTTTTGTAAAACATAAAATGGGAAGGGGACTCAGAAAGCCTAGGAGGAGAAACCCCTGAAGGTCTGTCTGGGGAGATGTCCGGGTCAATGGGCACATCCAGACTTTCATAATCACCATCACTATCCTCATACTCTCCCTCCTCCTCCATGCGTTCATAAAATCCTCTAAATTATAATCTGGAACCGGGAACCCGACCGAACCGAGCCCCAACTGATGGTGCCGGTTCGGTCGGAACCGGGTTAGCGACAACAATCTCTATCGCTTTGGCTATTTCATCAGTGGTCGGAGAAAGAACTTGTGGATCCAAACCGCTGATTTATCCTTCTTCTTTTAACCGAACCGACTCTCAGAGTTTGTTCCTTTGCCCGAAGAAGTCTCGCCCCTGGTCAGAGGGCACCTTCTGGTTCGTTGGAAGCGAACTGCTGGCCATCCGGTCAGCGGACTTTTGGCCTCCCTTTCCTGAGCCTACCAACTCTCTTTCCAGGGTAGCTGAGGGAAAATTTTTGCAAATCTGGCAGTCTGAATCGAGGTGGTCAAACCCCAGACAAAACACAGGTGGTGTGGGGGTCAGCCTTAGCAAAGGCTTCCCCACACACACTACAGTGTTGAAACCCAGTGGGCCCGGTTTTTCTTGGGTTTCTCAGACATGGCCAGTCCTAACCAAACTTACCCTTTTTTCGGCAATCCGCCAGGCAAGACACCCTTATCGGTTCCTGACTGTGTTACGGGTCGTGGAAAAAAACGTAATGAAATCTGTTTTTTTTTTAGAACCGATAAGGACCGGTTACCACACTCTAAAAGTAGAACAAACTTTTTTGAACAAACCTGATCGGTTCAAACCGAACCGATCCAACGTTTACAAGTTCCAAACAGAAGAAACAAAAATAAACCTATCTAGTACTCACGATACCACAGACAGAGACTGAACCTACAGGTTAAACGGATTAAATTCGGTTGAACCCGAGGAAAACGACACTTTAACCGACTAAATTGACCCAAGCAAAGGAGAAATCTCCTGAGCGACTGTTCAGTGAGGCGGAGTAAAGAATCTGGCGGTTTGAGTTCAAACAACAACAGACAGAGTCTCAACCGAGCTCGAGCTCAGCGTTCCATGCCTTGCATGGAAAGCTAACTCTTTCCTCTCCGGGGGCAGTTCAAAGGTTGGACATCACTACATATGTCAGAATACAGCAAGACTTCATGTTGTTTGAAGAGATGAGTATGTAGTGCAGGTGGAAATAATGCCCAAAGACCCATTGAGAATCCCTGCACAACCTCCTAAGCCCCGGGCTGAAGTAACCAGCAAAACACAGGTTACCCCCACCCCCACCCTCACTGAAGACATATTTCCAACCATAGCTGAGCACTCCTCTAATAAATATATCCCCAGAGTGTCCCCAGTTAATACCAGGGCCCCCAAGCGGATTAACTGCTATCTCAGTACCTGGAACCCTTATAAATAATGTACAATTTATGCATATACCTGTTGTTTTAAATATTTCTCATTGGAATATGGCCGAATTTGGACACTGCACTCAAACTAATGTGTCTTTATTCTATGCCTCCCTGGTAATAGATGTAATAGCGGCCCACCATCAAAAAGGCCCAAGATAGAATAGCAGGACAAGAAACTCCATACATAGATACATAGACGGTGTCGGCAGATAAGGGCCTATGGCCCACCCAGTCTGCCCATTTGAGCTTGTAAGTTCAGTTTATGTTTTCCAAGAAGTCTGTTGCCCCTTACCCCTGACCTCCAGAATTCCTTTATGTCTATCCCATGCATTCTTAAATCCCGTGATTGTTTCAGCCCCCACCACTTCCTCTGGCAGGGTGTTCCACTTGTCCACCACCCGTTCTGTGAAGAAATTCTTCCTCAAGTTTCCTCTGAATCGTCCTCCCTCCAACTTCATCCCATGCCCTCTCATCCTGGAACATCTTTTTCGCTTAAAAATAGTGTATTCCTGCACCTTGTTCCTCCCTGTAAGATACTTGTATGTCTCTTATCATATCCCCTCTCTCCCTCCTCTCCTCCAGGGAGTACATGTTCAGTTCCTTCAACCTGTCCTCATAGGACTTGTGATGCAATCCATGCACCACCTTTGTTGCCCTCCTCTGAACCTTCTCTACCCTGTCTATGTCCTTACGTAGGTAAGGTCTCCAGAACTGTACAGTGTACTCCAGGTGAGGCCTCACTAGTGTCTTGTATAGTGGAATTATGACCTCTCTTTTCCTGCTGGTGATGCCCCTGCCTATGCATCCCAGCATCCTATTTGCTTTACCTGCCGCCTTGTCACACTGTTTCCCTGATGACAACCCCAAGATCCCTTTCCTGCTTGGTGCATGCTATATCCTCACCACCCAACCGATATATTGTGCAAGGTTTTTGTGCCCCATATGCATTATCTTGCACTTCCTTGCATTGAATTTCAACTGCCAAACCCCCGGCCATTCTTCAAGTTTCTGCAGGTCCCTTCTCATTCTGTCTACACGCTCTGGTGTGTCTACTCTGTTACAGAGCTTTGTGTCATCAGCGAACATTTAAGTCCAGACGGCTCAGTGGTTTAGGTTTAGGAGCAGTAGGAGAAATGGTGGGAACAGCAACCGGCCTGTTTGGGTCAGGTATGTCCATCTGGAATAGGGTAGATGTAGACAGAATTAAAAATCATATGAGATATTTTGAAACTAACCAGGCCCAAGTCATAGATAAAGCTAAGCTGCATGGAATTGAAGGATTGGTGCAAGAACAGCGACTTACTGTCTTTAATATGCATGACATAGCGAGATTATTCCAGGCAACTAAGAAAAAAGGTAAATAAGCTAGTTGAGGTTAATAACAAGGATGGACAGGAATAGAGAATAGGAAGAGAAATCATTTGCACTGCATATGGTGAGTATGTACTTACCACCATAACCAAACTACTAGAGGACCTGGACAGTGGACGCCTCCCAGATCTCTTTAAAGGTAGACGTCTGGCCCAATGGTATTGTTCCCAGTGTGTGTCCAAAGTAGGGAAGGTAAACTGGCAATGTGTGTGCAAGAGTGTAGTTCTCTCTCCCCTGGCACCATTCGTAATTTGGGCTATGTGACCCCACACCCCAATTCAGGACAGTGTTATGCACAAGGCTCCTGCACTGTGAGTGATGTTATGTATGTTTCTTTTACAGTGTCCCTTCCCTTGTTTGACCCACAGACTGCATTATTTAATAAAACAGCAGCTGTCCACTCAGTAGGTTATTTAGAAGGAGATGTGCATAAAGAACGATTGGATTCCCCCTTCCTGCTAGTATATCTCCCTAACTTGCACCCTTGGGTTGCGCCCCATTTATCATGCTGTGCTATTAAGGGATATAGACATCTATGCAGGTGTGATGTGTTTAACATCACCACCCCTGTATGTGGATATGAAAGTGAACAACCAGATGCTTACTATAATCCAAATGCAACTGTCACCTGCCCAGCTAAATTAACCAAATGGCGTAGACCCATGGCTAAGGCAACATATAATGGACATGGTCAATACTGTGTAGTAACTAATCAAAAAAACCTTCTCATATGGGCCCCTGTCATGTCCAATTAATATATCAAATTTTTGCATTACCCCCACCCAGCATACTGTCATTAGTCAAACCATTTTAAAACGCATCCCCGTTTTTAAGGAAGAAACCATCCAAAGTGACCCTGATAATCAGGAAATAGAGGAATATTTGCCCTACTTTAAAGTGCCTATTGAAACCCTCACCCTAAACCTTAAGGCCTTGCTGGCCAGAAAAGATGCCCACTTGGTTGAGGTTGGAAATCAGATGTATAATACAGAGTAAGTTATGAAATATATGATTCACCAGGGAGATCTAAATTTAATGCTTACTGACAACAGGTTAGACTCAGCTTTTAAGGCTTTTGTTGTAATACAGGCAATTCTTATTGTGGTACTAATTATTATGTCATGTTGTCTTAGAAGTACCCTTAAAAGTCATAATAATCAATTACGTGATTTCAAAATGGCTCAGATTATTCCCATGACACACATGTCCAAGCTCTGAGAAATTATTTGCATGATTAATTTTTTTAAGTAGATCAATCCAAGATGGCAGCCACGCAGGGTCAGCCACTGAGGGCTACTAAGAGTAATTAGTTTTAAGTTTGAAATTTAAATATTTTAAAGTTTAAAGTTAAAATTTATTGCCTTATTTTTTGATTTTTTCGTTAATCGCATCTATTATGCTATCTGGATACTCAATATTTATTACCGCTTCTGTCGGAATTAAGGACTGATTATACAACTGTGCGGATTAACTTTAGGTTTGCTGTTTGATTTGCTTTGTTTCTGACTCTCACCATCTCGCCAGGATATGCGGAGCTTTGGATCTGTCTAAAGAACTCGTAACAAGGGAAGGAGTTCGGTGTTGGAGCTGTGGATTTGTCTGGAAATACTTGCAACAAGGGAAGGCTCGTTTTAATCAGCGGGTTTAAGCAGGGTTTGCTCTGGCAGATACTGATCGAGCAGAGATCTATTTCCGAGAGCTACGGGAGTGACGGCCGCCGTTTCAGTCTTCGACTGGACAGGAGTCGCCTCATTTATTCCCTAGGGAGCTTGGGGAAACTGGGGCTTCTCCCCCCCTTTCTCTCCTCCAAATTCCTACCCCTCTCTCCAAGTTCATCCTCTCTCTTATCTTCAAACGTACTGTATGAATATGTCTTTGTGATTGATTGCATTACTTACTGCTATTTGTGTTTTTCTTCCTCATTATTATTTAGATTTTCTCTTCTTCGCTGCCTGGGCACTGATTTAACTATCTACAGATAGATGTTGGTACTGTAAGGTCTCACCTCCCCCCTCCCCTCCTCTTGCCTACTTTTACCTCCGTGCATCCACGGCCAGGGACTGCTACCGGCTTGTATGCCCAGCCTCGGAACCATGAGCTCGGCCACACATACCCTCCTACTACCGCTAAAGCCGTAATTTCGAGCCGCTTTTCTCTCCTGTCCACTGCCTCCTATTTCCCCATGCCCTACAGTGGGTTCATGAAACTAGCGTCCTCCTAGCCGAGATGCCGCTGGTATTTCTCTCACTTCTCTCAGACTGCCTGCTGCTGCCTGGGCTGGCTGCTGCTGTCCGCCAGTTTATGGCTCCCCCCTACCCAACTTAGCCTTCTTACTCACTGCTGGATGCCTTAATTGTCTCCCCTAATTTGGCACACCCCCCTCCTTTCATGCCACCTTCTGGCCGAATACCACCACCACAATCTTTTCCTGCACCCTTCCCCGCCACTCCACATCATCCTGCCCAGCTGGGGTACCATAAGCCCAGCAAATTTTTAATGCTTCTCTCGGCAAAGCCGTAAGTTTCCTACAGCTCTTAGACTCCCCTTCTCTACCCGTTACTTGTACCAACACTCTGTAACTCCCAAGTTATGGATTGCTGCTCATTGCCTAGTATAGCCTACACCTTGTTAGCCTAGCTGAAATTGCCTCTGTATATGTTGGAATGTACTCTGTATGGATTGTAATGTTGCTTCCTTGTGTTATTCTGTATTGTACTCTCCCGGGTCGTGCCTGAAAATAGTCACCTGCTGGCTAGCGTACCTACCCGGTAAACAAAAGCTAAATAAATAAATAAATAAGCTGCCTTAGGGTTCAGCTGTTGGGCTGACTGCTGAGGCGTCCGTAGCCACTGGTCGTCGACAGGCTGGGGGTGTCTTTGCTTCTGTTAAGCGAAGGGGCTTGTGTGCCTGCCTGTGACTGTTCCTTGAGGGATTGTTTGCTCGGAGTTTTTCGGTTTCTGGATCGTGCTGCGAGGATCAGCTGCCGAGGGCCTGTGTTGAGAGCTGTTTGGCCTTGCCTTCCTGGATATGATTTGGATCCCTGTTTTGTGACTGGATCTGCTGGAGAAACTAACTTGCCTTTCCCTTGCTTGGATTTGATCTTGATTTCTGTTTGTGTTTGGATTTGTTGGAGAACTCACTTCCTTGTCCCTGCCCTGTTCCTGGACTTAGGGGTGGTGAGCGTGTGGTGCACATTTATTTTCTTTACAGTTATGGATTAATGTTTGGATTCATTTTATGAATGGTCCCCCACCATGTGAGAGGTGGTATTAGGGGAGTATACGACATCTTTTAATATACTGATGACTTGCTGGATTGTTGCACATGAGAGGTGCTGCATTGAACTTTAAAACACACATTTTCTTTTTTTTTTGTCAGTCATTTTAGTTTTAGTCTGGGTTCAGTATCCAGTAGCATATGATAACATTGACATTGTGTCCTTTGGACAATTTGATGTTACTTTATTATTATATTTTTTGTTATTTGGGTTATTTTTGGGTTGAGGTTTAATTTGTGGTTGGGTGGGGTTCTATTTTATATTTTTGTCATATTGCTTGTTTTATTCTGCTCCCCCTCTGTGAGAGGGAGTGGAGAGTGTTTTTATCCATAGGTTTGATATTTATAGGTTTTTGTTTTATTTTTGTTTTCTTTATAGTTGATTTGATTAATTAAAATGTGTTGGACAGGCGCAGAGATGGTTGGGCATTATTCCCCCACTAGGCTCAGGGAATTACGTCCTTTTGAATGCCCACCACTGTCATCCGACACCTATTTTAGGAGTTGTGCGTTGGGCATCCTGAGGAAGCGTGGACGAAGGTGGAGAGCCGGGCCTGGTGGGGGACAGGAAGGGGGAAGGCGGATTGGGGTCCAGGAGACGCCCTGGCGCGAAATGGGGTCAGGATAGAGGTTACTCTTGTCTTGTCCCCATACCCAAGGGTTCCGAAGCAATTGGACAGGTGCCGAGGTCTTCCCCGACAGCTCATCCTGCCTTGGCGGTGTTATGCAATGCCAGATCAATTAAGAACAAGCAGCTATTACTGCTGATCTTGTTGGATCATCTGATCTGACTTGCATCACCGAGACCTGGCTGGATGAAAATCAACGCCCTATATTGGCCTCGGCAACTCCAGCTGGGTTCTCGGTGATACACCGTCCAAGGCTGGATCGTAGGGGCAGGGGTGTGGCCATTATGTTTAAATCTGAGTTGGGCCTTGTGGATGTGCCATTGGGAAACACCAGTTCTTTTGAATATATCCTGGGAGAGGGGTAGGCTGTGGGATTCTCCTCGTCTACCGTCCACCAGGTGACGGTGGAGAATTCCTGCAGGAGATAGCAGACTTCATCGTCGACCTGGTGCTGATGTTTCCCAGTCTGATAGTTCTGGGCGACTTCAATGCCTGGGTCGACGATGAACTCTCTCATTTTGGTCAAAATATCCTCCAGCTGATGAATATGCTGGGCCTGACACAGGTTGTTACCTCCTCTACCCATATAGGGGGTCATTCATTGGATCTGGTCTTTCTCTTGGGTATGGAGATCACTGATTTGGGGGTGGAACCTGTCAGTTGGTCTGACCATTACACCATAAGGTTCAGTTTCAGGGCCCCCTCTAATAGGTCTGCCCCTACGGAGATGGTTCAGTACTGCCCTTTAAGGGGTGTTAACCCCAATGATCTAATAGCGGTACTGGATCTATCGAGCTAGTCGGGTGAATGCATGAGTCCAGATGATCTTGTATTAGCCTATAATAAGGCTGTGGGAGATGCTCTGGACAAAACTGCTCCTGTTCGTGTTTGGCCTCTCACCCTCCGTCCAAGGAACCCGTGGTTTGATGGCTCCTTGAAGGAGTTAAGGCAAGTTGGCCGAAGACTGGAGAGAGCCTGGCGGAAGTTGGGCCTTGATGCCGACAGGCTTAGATTGATGGCACATTATGATAGCTATCAATCAGAAATCGCTCGTAAGAAGGCAGAATTCGTGTCCAGAGAGATTTCTGCTGCACAAAACTGACCGGCTCAGCTTTTCTGGACTGTGGACAGACTGTGCAATCCAGTCTGTCTTCAGCCCAGAGAAGATTTTTCTCAGCTAAGATGCGAGGAGTTTGCTCGGTTTTTTGCGGATAAGGTTGCCAGCATCAGGTCTGGCATCAGTCCGACCTCTCCTATGGGGGATTGCGGTGGTCGACTAGAAGTGGCTTGTCCTCGGTCTGTCTGGTTAGATTTTCACCGGCCGGAATTCGGGGACATTGTGAAGATCATCCAAACAATGCGACCAACGAATTGTAGTTTGGATCCAGGTCCTACACCTCTTTTAGTAGGTTGTGTAGAAGTTATCTACCCAATCCTTGCAGACATTGTCTGAAGTCTTTGAGAGGAGTCTTTCCCGACCCCTTAGAGGCGAGTAGTTCAGACTCCTTAAAAATCCTCCTTGGATCCAGATTGTCTAGCTAACTACCGCCTATCTCTAACCTGCCATTTGTTGGTAAGGTTATTGAAAAGGCAGTTGCGTTGCAACTGGATGATCACCTTATATCTCACAATGTCTATGATACTCTCCAGTCTGGTTTCAGGAAAAGGGATAGTACAGAGACTGCCCTTGTCCGGGTATTGAGCTACCTCCTTATGGCTACAGATTGAAAGGCGCGTACCATTCTGGTCCTTCTCAATCTCTCTGCTGCATTTGACACTGTAGACCACGGAGTGCTATTGGAGCGCTTGCGGGTCTTTTGTGGGCTGTCTGGTACAGTCCTCAAATGGTTTCGTTCTTACCTCACGGACAGGTCTCAGAGAGTTGTCACTGGAATTTATTCCTCTGGCGCTCACTCCCTGCCTTGTGGGGTACCACAGGGCTCCATTTTAGCTCTTTGCAGTGTATATGCTGCCATTGGGAGAAATCATCAGGCGATACAGTCTGAGTTTTCACTGCTACGCAGATGATACTCAGCTGTATCTGTCCTTTCTCACTGGTCAGGGTGATGCACTCTCTGTACTTAATAACTGCCTTGATGAGATCAGACTTTGGATGAGTTTGAACTGGTTGAGACTCAATCCGGATAAGACTGAGGTATTGGTTGTGGATCCAGGTCGTCCGGAGGCGGGTGTGGGAGCTGGACAACCATCAGGTTTATTACTTGGTGGTGTACCGCTCTATACCTCTGAACAGGTGCAAAATCTGGGCGTTATTTTTGATGATGGTCTGACCCTGAAATCTCAGGTGTCAGCTGTTGTCAAATCCTTTTTTTACCATCTGAGGAATAGCGCCCGGGTGAAACATCTGATTCCCCCGGGGGACTTTCCAACACTGGTCCTCGCCTTTGTCACTACTCGTCTGGACTACTGCAATTTCCTCTACCTAGGGCTACCAGGGGTTGATATCCGCCGCCTCCAGCTGGTGCAGAATGCGGCAGCCAGGCTTCTGACTGGGACTTCTAGAACCAGTCATATTACGCCTGTGCTCCGTGAATTGCACTGGCTGCCTGTTTGGTGGCGGATCACCATTAAGGTTGGTTTACTAACCTTTAAAGCTCTACATGATCAGAGATCCGGTTACCTGAAAGATCTCCTGATTCCCTATTGCCCCCTCCGTCCTCTCCGTTCCGCCAACGAGGGATTGCTGGAGATTCCCAGGGTTCGATTAAAGTCATCACGATCTCGTGCCTCTGCTTTTTCAGCACCAACCCTGTGGAATTCTCTACCTCGTTGGTTGAGAGAATGTCCAACCGTCAATAATTTTAAGGTTGCCTTAAAAACATATATTTTTGATTTAGCATACTCTTGTTAGTTGTGGCTGACTTTTAAATGTTTGGATTTTATTAATTTTAATGTTTTTGTACAGCGCCTTGGTCTCGAAAAGCGCTATATAAATAAAATTGAATTGAATAAGTTCAGTAACCTATTAATACTTAATAGTATACTATAATATATATTAACCTGGTAGAAATAAGGTTCACATCTCTGTAACAATATACATATGCCATATTATTACATTAAAACTAATTTAACACATATTTTATCAGAAACCCATTAACCTATACTAACAGCTTAATAACAAAATGTTTATTTTTTTTTTTTTTTTTTTTTAAATCTTTACATTATGTTCAATTTTTGTGAAGGTTTGAGTCCCTCAGGGGCCTCTTACCTTCGAGGTGGGGACTGTTGAATTTGTCCAGGGGCCCCCCCGAGGCCCAGGTCTATACAAGTTTAGTTATATAAAATTGCTGATAACCACCTGTATATATACAGTTGACCATGGCAAGGTGTACAAAGCTTACAGAAAATACAACTGGCCAAAGGATGACTGAATGAGGCCAACACATAAGTTAATATGGCTAGCTAGTCAAAGGCTGCAAGTGGCTAAGCAAATGAATGATACCACCATGTCAGTTAATATGCATGTATGTGCAAGACTTTAAAAGGTTAATGGTTAAAACTCTGTAAATGCAGAAAATAAAATAAGTCAGAAAGCACAAAGCCAAGGTCTAACTTGGAATTACCCTGCTAAGCAGGAAAACACTGTGTACCAAAAGAAAAAATTACTCACCTTAGAAATTATGTTTCTTCTATTGGAGTCTTGCTGTATTCTGACAAGTGCAGTTAGCCCCAGCCTTTAAACTGCCCCGGAGAACAAAGGGTTAACATTTCTATGCAGAGCATAGAATGCTGAGCTCGAGCTCGGTTGATGTCTCTGTCTGTTTCCCTTTGAACGCTAACCGTCAGATTTTTACGAGCAACACTCTAACAGTATTCTATGTGGAAATTGTAAAACAGAATTTTTAATAGCCAACTGGCAACAAAAAGTTTTGGACTACCATAAGTAGACTCAAGTCAGGAAACCCAAAACTCAAAACCCAAACAGGAATATAACAAAATAAACACCCATACAAGAAGAGGGTGTAAAAAAAAGCACCCTTGAGGTGCAACACTGCACCTGCCCACCCGCTTCCTAAAAACAGGTTCTGAGAGGGGAGGCAGGTCAGAATACAGCAAGACTCCAATAGAAGAAACATAATTACTAAGGTGAGTAATTTTTTCTTCAAACAACTTGAAGTCTTGCTGTATTCTGACAAGTGCAGACTACCAAGCAGTACCTCCGTGGAGGAGGGGCAGAACCTACTTTGGGAATAGGCTCTGAAGTACTGCTGTGCCAAACAGAGCATCACTCCTAGCCTGGATATCCAGAGAGTAATGCTTGGTAAAGGTATGGACTGTTTTCCAGGTGGCTGCTTGACAAATTTCTAAAGAGGGATATCCCTGGCAGGAGCCAGGGAAGCAGCTGTACCTCTTGTGGAATGAGCCCTCAGGCCTGAGGGTGGAGTTTTTCCCAGTTTTTCATAGCAGAACTGTATACAAGACATGATCCACCTGGCAAAAGATCTCTTGGTGGCAGGTTTGCCCTTTCCTACTTCTCCATAAGTGAGGAACAACTGGAGGGAGTCAAACCTGTGACCCTTGGTACACTCTATGTAGTAACTAAGGGCTCTTTTAACATCTAAACTGTGTCGCCTTCTCTCTCCTGAGGAAGAATGATCAGAGAAGAAAACAGGGAGAGACACAGACTGGTTTAAATGGAAGTCTGAAACCACTTTGGGCAAGAACCTTCTATTGGTTCTAAGGACCACTTTATCCCTGTGAAAGGAGATAAAATCAGGTTCCACAGGTTCCACTGATAGGGCTTGCAATTCACTGATACGCCTGGCAGAGGTAATGGCTACCAAGAACACAGTTTTCCAAGTCAAGTACTTAAGCACTGCTGAGGACATAGGCTCAAAAGGGGGTTGCATAAATTGAGCAATGCAAACATTCAAATCCCAGGCAGGGGCAGGGTCTCTAAAAGGAGGATTGGTGTGAAGCAATCCTTTAAAAAATTTACAGAACACAGGGTGAGAAGATAGTGAGGAAGACTTCCCCACAGAGAGAAACTCAGAAACAGCTGACAAGTGTACCTTAAGAGTAGCTGGTCTGAGGCCTAGCTCATTAAGATGGACCATATAATCCAGAACAGTAGGCAATCCAGCAGTATCTGGGGAAATATGCTTCTTAGAACACCAAATGCTGAATCTCTTCCATTTGGAGTTATAAGTCTTTCTGGTGGAGGACTTTCGAGAAGCTTTGAGAATATCCAGAACCCCTTGGGAAAGATGCAGATCTGCAAACTCTAACTCTTCAAGAGCCACGCCTTGAGACTGAAAGACTGCAGATTGGGGTACCAAATCCTCCCCTGAGAGGATGTTAACAGGTTGTAATTCCTGGGAAGAGACAGGGGAAGATGGACTGCTAGGGACAGCAACACGGGGTACCAGGGCTGTCTGGCCCAATCTGGAGCAATCAGAATCACTTTGCAAGGTTGAGACCTTATTTTGACTAAAAGTTTGAACAGGACTGAGAAGAGAGGGAAGGAAGGCATACAGAAAATTTCCCTTCCCAATTCAGAATCAGGGCATCCAGGGAGACCGAGCCCAAGACTGGAGGTCTGCAACAAAAGAGAGGGAGTTGGTGATTGTCTGGAGCTGCAAAGAGATCTATCTCTGGAGTGCCCCACCTTGAAAAAATCACTTTCAGCACTTGAGGGTCCAGGGACCATTCGTGATGGCCCTGAGAGATCCTGCTCAGTGCATCTGCTAGCACATTGTCCTTCCCTGGAAGGTGAACTGCTACCAGAGAGGTTTGCAGGGAATAAGCCAGGAACCACAACTTCATGGCTTCTGTGCACAAAGCCGTGGACCGAGTGCCTCCCTGCTTGTTGATGTACCACATGGTGGTGGTGTTGTCCGTTCTGACTTGAACCACCTTGTTCTGTACTGGTTGAGAGAAAGCTTTCAGGGCCAGAAAAACTGCCCTGAGCTCTAGGAGACTGATATGGAGAAGGGATTCTTGGGGGGACCACAGCCCCTGGGCAGTGAGGGACCCCAGATGGGCTCCCCAGCCCAGAAGAGAAGCGTCCGTGGTAAGGACCACTGAACAAGGCTGAGTGGCAAAGGAACACCTTGTCTTAAATTGTCCTGATCCTGCCACCATTGGAGGGTTTCGATCAAGGTCAGAGTCACTGGGATCAGTTTGGTAAGGGAATCTTTCCTCTGAGACCAAAAAGCTCTCAGATGGAACTGAATATCCCTCATCTGGAATCTTGCCCCATGGACCACTGCTGTTGAAGCTGCCATGTGGCCCAAGAGCTGGAGGAAATGCCTTGCTGGTCGAGATACCCGAAGGCTGAAAGAACAGGCTAGTTCCATAAGAGCCCTTGCCCTTTCTAGAGGGAGAAAGGCTCTTGCTCTGACTGTGTCCAGTTCTGCCCCTATAAAAGTAAGAAGCTGGACTGGTTCGAGAACTGACTTGGGAAGGTTGAGAAGAAAACCTAGAGAAGTGAGCACTTGCTGGGTCACTTGCAGGTGAGACTTGGGTCTGGAGACTGGCCCACTATTAGCCAATCATCCAGATATGGAAAAATGGAAATCTTTTGCCTTCTTAGAAAGGCAACTACTACTGCTAGGCACTTTGTGAAAACCCTTGGGGCTGAGGTTAGGTCAAAGGGCATTGCTCTGAACTGATAGTGGCCTGAGGGCAACTCGAACCTGAGGTATTTTCTGTGGGAGCACCTGATGGGAATGTGAAAGTAGGCATCACTGAGGTGCAGGGAGGCTAACCAGTCTCCTGGCCTTAGAGAGGGAAGGATTATTCCCAGAGTTACCATTTTGAACTTTGGTTTTAAAAGATGTTTGTTTATATATCTTAGGTCTAGGATGGGTCGCCACTCCCGTCTTTTTTGGGGTCAGGAAGTACCTGGAGTACAGCCCTTTGCCCCACTGAAGGGTAGGTACTCTCTCTATGGCTCTTAAGGCCAGAAGAGAAGAAACCTGTGCCTCTAAGGTAAGGGTTTCCGAGAGATTTGTAGGTGGAAAAGATCTGGCTCTCATCTTTGGAAATTTCTTGAAGCTGTGAACCAGTCCCTGGCTTACCACTTCCAGGACCCACTTGTCTGATGTAATAGACATCCAGTCCTGGACAAAGTAAGCCAGCCTGTCCCCTACTAGAATAGAAGAGTCGACCCGGGCAGGCCCATCAGGGTGTCTGCTTGGCAGGGGCTTTGGGCTGAGGAGTGGATGCAGCCCTGCTCATCCCCCTTCTGCCTCTCCCTCTGAAGAACCACCTCTGTGAAAAGGAAGAAGATGCCTGTGCTTGGTAAAAAGGCCTTTGAAAAGGCCTGCCCCTGCCCCTAGACTGCTGCCTTTGAGGAGCTGGCTGCCTCTCCTCGGCCTGAGCACTCCTATATGTGGTCCTGTACTCGTTCATGTTCTTCACGTAATTCTCTGTCTGCTCCCCAAACAGAGAATTACCCACTACAGGAAAATCCATGGCTTTAGCCTCGGTATCCTGCGAGAGGCTAGTACATCTGAGCCAAGCCATTCTCCGAAGAGCCACAGATGTAGCCATGACTCTTGATGACACATCATTAGAGTCCACAGCAGTATGAAACTGAACTTTAGATGCCTCAATCCCATCTGCAGCCACCGCCTCCAGCTCCTTGGCTAGCTGGGGGGAGGCCTGTTTAGCCAGTGCCAGTACAGTGTCCCACCTGGACTTCTGGTACCTGGTTGTATAGGCCATATAATTCGCCTGTCTGAGACCCAGGGAAGGTGCCATGTACAGATTTTTTGCCATGGCATCAACCTTCCTAGAGTCTTTGTCTGGGGAGTGTAAAGCCAAGGGAATGCTTGCTTTATCACAGGCAGCAGCCCGTACAACCCCAACATGGCTGCACTGGTGGTATAAAAACTCTGTTTCTGAGCCTGAGAGTGTACACCTCTTGTCCATTCTTTTGTCCACAGGAGGTATAGAATTGGGAGACTTCAGAATTTTTTGTGTCTGTTTCCCAAAAGATTTGTGATGGGGGAAGAGACAGTTTCCTGGACTCTGGGATGTCCATAATTTCTACATAATCAGGCTCCTCCTGATCCTCCATTGCCTCTTCCATAGGAAGCTGGTGGGTCTCAGCCACCTTTCTATAGAACATAAAGTGGGAAGGGGACTCAGAAAGCCTAGCAGGGGATACACCTGAAGGTCTGTCTGGGGAGATGTCTGGTTCCACAGGCACATCTAGACTTTCACCATCACCATCATCAAATTCCCCTTCCTCCTCAAACTTCGGTTCATAAAATTCTTCCAAAGTATAATCGTGAACTGGAGGAACCGACCGAACCAAGCCCCTGCCAACAGGTGCCAGATCGGTCGGAACCGGGCGAAACGATTCCACAATCCGAATCGCTCTGGCTATTTCTTCGGCGGTCGGAACATGGACTTCTGGATCCGAACCGGACGATTTTTCTTTGCGCTTTATTTTTGTCGGAACCGACCCCTCGTGATCGGCTCCCCTTTTGCCCGAAGAAGTATCGCCCTGGTCAGAGGGCACTCCTTCTGGTTCGGTCGGAACCAAACCGGGCTGGCCATCTGGGTCAGCGGACTTCTCAGCCTCCTTTTCCCTCAGTCTACCTAATCTCTTTTCCAGGGTAGATTTGGGAAAATTCTTGCAAATTTGACAGTCTGAATCGAGGTGGTCAAATACCAGACAATAAACACAGGTGGTGTGGGGATCGGCCTTAGCAAAGACCCCCCTCACACTCACTGCAGTGTTGAAACCCAGTGGGCCCGGTTTTTTCTTGGGTTTCTCAGACATGGCCAACCTAACCAAACTTACCCTTTATTCGGCAACTGCCAGGCAAGACTCCCTTATTGGTTCCTAACCGTGTCACAGGTCTTGGAAAAAACATTTCAAAACACGTTTTTTTTAGAACCGATAAGAACCAGTAACCACACACTAAAATTTACACAAGAATTAAACAAATGATCGATTCGGCTGAACCGATCCACACTTTTTACAAGTTCCACACAGAAACACAGTACAAAACTATCTAGTACTCACGATACCACAGACAGAGACTGAACTGAGTTATGCGGGAAAATTTTTCGGTTGGAAACCGACGAAAAAACGACACTTAAACTGACTTTCGAACCGAGCTGTAGGAGAAATCTCCGGAGCAACTGTTCAGTGAGGCGGAGTAAAGAATCTGACGGTTAGTGTTCAAAGGGAAACAGACAGAGACATCAACCGAGCTCGAGCTCAGTTAACCCCCTTTGTTCTCTGGGGCAGTTTAAAGGCTGGGGCTAACTGCACTTGTCAGAATACAGCAAGACTTCAAGTTGTTTGAATATGTCTTTTTGAAGGTTACGGCTGAAATAAGAATAAAGCTGCTGGTAACTGCGGCTGGCCTTAACTATTGAAATTCCTGTGATTAAAAATAAGTGTTACAAGGAACTAATATAAAAAAATAATGAGATACGTAATTTGGCCACTGTCTGGTTTCTATCTGTAAGCCAGTTATTTAAAAAAAAAAAAAAAAAACAGCCACGTCCCCTCGCATGTTTTCTGTATCCTAAAGCCAGTTTTTTGATAAATATAAAATCCCCTGATCACTTGTTTTTCCACTTAAAAATTACCGTATGTCTCGGCAAAGTGTCAAAATTATCTTATGACCAAGGCATCTTACGGCCAATGTGTTTTTTTTGAACCTGAGTCTTATGACTTGTTACATGACATGTTGTCTGGTTTAAATCTGCTGAGGTAGTTTTGGGGAAATTCCAGTTATACCTTTTTAATGAAAACAGGTTGGGTACAAATATCAGGCCTAATTGTTAGGTCTGCTGTCTCTCCGAGAGGAAAGACGTCAGTGATATCTGACTGGCCATAGCGCTTGGAGACCCAGAGGAAGTAGAGTATTATTCCATTTTCTCCGAAAAATCTGTTGCCCTGTAATGCAAATATTACTCGCTGTTTAGACTGCATGTTAGAAACACCCCAATGGGATTGCCCATTGGTTGTCTTATAACTAAATTGTAACAGGAACATCCAGGTAGTAGTGGGCTACCTGATGTTCATAAATAATGTTGGTATGTATTCTCTTTTATAAACTAGGATTACTAATTATAACACGATGCATTCTTACTGTTAAGATAGGGTTGTTCTGGTTTCTTTTCAGGTACTGGGTAAACAACAGTTAATTGGACCTTAGGTCTACAAATTATGCCAGAGTGCATCTCTTTTTGTGTATTGGAACTATTCATCCTGTCAGGGTGTGTTTTTATTGTTACAATAGGATTTTTCTGGTTAATGTTATTAATACTATCATAATAAAGTACAACTAATCTGGCAAAGAAATGGTGTGTTGGCTTTATTGAATTACTGAGAATTACCAACCAGGAACTTGTATAATTGGGTCCATTTTACAAGTGGATGCCTTTGGGTGGGAACAAAACCCCTATTCGACTTAACCAATGCCTAATCTCACCCATCCCAAGAAATTAAATACCTGGGTGTATACTTACTGGTGAAATTGTCAAGAATGGCTGACAGAGAGGCTGATGAGCAGCTAACTGGACAGACGTGCTCGATCACTGCTCCGTAATAGCGGTTGGTAAAAGTTTAAAAAAAAACCCATTAAAAGTTTATTCTACGAAAAGTGAACGATTAAATATAAGGCAGTGGACATCATGGAGGAGTATCTCACATCAGGTCCTAGGAAAAGTCAGTGTTTGGCTGGGAAATCCGGAAAGAAGTCAGTGGCTGCGGCAGCAAGTGAAAGGGCGGGCATCATATCGCTTTTCATGGAAGAAGTGAGCGCACTAGGCCGCAAGGTAACAGGGCAGGTTATGGAGGCAATGGAGCCCCGATTGTTGAAACTGGAAAGTAAAACTGAACTTAAATTGCAGGATGTATTGGAGCAGCAAACGCTGCAGGGTAACAGACTTGGTGAGATCATACCTCTCAACCTTTCTTCGTCAAAATGTGTGACACAATGTGTGACAAATGAGCAAAATGTGTGACATATCGTCTAACATGGCACTGGAAGGTCAGAACACTATAGCTATCAGTGCACTAATGTTCATAATCTTTTTGTATAACTGAGCATAATAGATTATTATGAATTTCTACTTTAAAGTCTCAGTGGAGAATGTGAAATATCACCTTCCCCATGATGGACAAAGGGTTTCTGAGAGGTAAAATGTGTGACGTACCTCATAATGTGTGACACTTGAGAGGTATGGGTGAGATGGAAGACCGGATTTCTAGACTAGAAGACGAAACTGTGGAAGTCCCGGGGCAAGTGGCAAGATTGCAGAAACAGTTAGAGGACTCGAAGGAATCATTCGATTATCAAGAGAATTATCATAGGCGCCTTAACTTGCGCATTAGGGGCTTACCGGAGGGTGCAGAAAAGGGAGATGTCACGAAGTTTTGTGCCCAAACTCTACCAGAACTACTTGGTTTGCAGCCAAAAAATGGGCAATTGAAACTAGAGCGAGCGCACAGGGCCATGATGCCGCGGCCTCCTGGCAACCAACCACCCAGACAAATAATTATGAGATTTCACGCATTTCAAGACCGAGAGGCTGTTTTAAAAGCATATCGAGAAAAGGGTTCCTTGGAATATGGAGAGGCAAGACTCTTCCTCTCACAAGATTACTCGCTGCATCTGCTTAAAAAACGTAAAATGTTCAACCCGTTGATGGCACAGCTGAGAGGCTTAGGAGTGGAGTCTTTCTTGGTATACCCAGTGGTTTTGGAAAATTCGGCATGAGGGTGCGACGTTCTCCTTCTGGGAGGTTCCCAAGGCTGAACAATTTGTAAAGGAGCAGCAGAAAAAGGCTGGCTAAATATGGAAAGGAGATCGAAATCATGTGGTGATATATCGGATTCTGTTTCTAGCTGATTAGAAGTGAGATACTGAGACGTTGGATCTTAATTAATAAAGGTACTGTTACATATTTTTCATTATGAGAGGGACTTTGCGTGTGTTTCCTGCCATGAAGTGTTGCCAGATTGGAGTTCTTCTTCCCCCCCGATGTCTGGGACTGGCCCCTGGCTTTGAAGAGAGGAAGAGCAGGACGATGCACAGAAAGGAGGAGGGGGGATGTTCTCGATGGTAATGGAGGACAATGTGGAAACAGTCCAGAGTGGACTGAGAAACAGTGGAGTTTCCCACACGAGTACAAACTAAATCGACCATGTGGATGGACTGGTCTGTCGACTTATCGAGAACTGGACATGGTGTGAGTGGGGGGCAGGCTTAGCGCGTGTATTATTGGCGCGGCCTGTTTCCTCTCTCACAGGAGATGGAATCCAATCAACCTCCTGGATGTGCATAGCCCTTGGAGGCCAGAGACATCTGTGAAGGAATAATTGGGGGTAGAAGTGGGAGGGCGAAGGAAAACATGAAAAGTTTGAAAGGCTTGTTTATGAAGGGGTGTGGGGAGAACTGTTATCTGGGGTCTTTTATAATGGATACGATATGTGGATGGGCCAGATAATGACGTAGGTTGGGGCCAACCATTGTCAGAGCAGTGGGGCATTTTGTCCATGGAGGGGATTAAGACACACATGCGATTTTGGCAATTGGTGTCAGGGGGGACAAGGAGGGGATAGATCACTTTTCAGAGACTGGATGGAGCAGGGGAGAAGGGAGGGGAAAAGTTCATTTGCAAGTTAAGGGAGGGAATTGGGGGGTGGGAAGTGTGTTTATTAGTTCTTTGTACATAGTTTATCAATGTGTGTTATGTGATGCATTCTATATAGGACACAAATTTTCATGGAAACCAGCTCAAAGTCTTGACCCGGAAAGGGGAGGGGAGGAGATTAGAAATAGGGAAAGCAGAAGGTTGTAATATGGCTAATGTGCAGGAACTGAAAGTAATTTCTTGGAATGTACCGGGGTCAATAACCTGGTTAAACAGACAACATTATTAGTAGCACTTAAAAGAAAGGGGGCACAGGTTGCTCTACTCCAGGAAACCCATTTATCGGATGTAGAGCATGCCAAGCTGGTGAAGGGGTGGGTAGGCAAATGCTTTGCTGCTTCGTACTCCTCCTGTAAAAGAGGAGTAGCCATCTTGTTACGCAAGCATTTGCCGCTGGAGATCACAAGGGTGGTGAAAGATCACTGGAATGGGAGGTGTGTGTTTGTGGTGGGACAGTTATATGGAGAGGCAGTTACCTTTGGTAGTGTCTATGCCCCTGCTGTATATGATCCGGGGTTTTTCCCTGGGCTCCTGGATTTATTAATGACAGAGCAATTCCCCGGTCTGATCTTAGGGGGAGATTTGAATAGTACTATGGACCCAGTACTAGATCATTTGGAAGGCAAGGGTAAGAGGACAGAGGCACTGGGTCTGTGGCAGGAGGGAATGGTGGATGGGTGGCGGATGATGTATCCGGGGGCTAGGGAAAATACTTTTTTTTCTAGCCCTCATGGAACATGGAGCAGAACTGACTATCTGTTCCTGCCGCTGGGGTGGCATAACAGGGTGCTGGATGTTGCTCATGGCCCTATACATATTTCTGATCATGCGATGGTCATGGGGAGAATCCAGTTCCGAGGGGATAGAGTTTCTGCACCCCGATGGAGATTCCCATCATACATGCTTACAAACCAGGAGTTCAGGGAATACCTAGTGGATCAATGGCAAAGATATAAGACAACCAATGAAAGTAGTGGGGTCTCAAAAGCTGTATATTGGGATGCGGGTAAAGCTTACATGAGGGGGGCCATCATAGCATATATGGCTAAACATAAACGGGACAAGGATGAAAAGAAGCAGGAATTGGAAAAGAAGCTTAAGCTATTGGAGAAAAGGGTGGCGAGGGGTGAGCAAGGGGAAGTGATGCAACTGGTAAATGCCACCAGGGAGGCATTGAATGCCCTGGTGAAAAATGAGGCTGCAACATCCCTGTTCTTCTGTAGGTGGCAAATGTTTGAGTGGTCTAATAAGCCTGGACCCTTATTACTGAGGCTAATGAAGAGGGGTAAATGCCCCACTAAGATAACAGGCATAAAAGGGAAGGGAGGTGGAGTACATAGGGAACCGCGGGAAATAAGGCAAGCCTTTCGGGACTATTATGTGCAGCTGTATAGAGCAGGTTGTAAAGGTAAGGGCCAAGATATGAAAGCTTTCTTAGATAAGATGAAGCTCTCAAAACTTTCATCAGTGCAGAAGGAGAAGTTAAACCAGCCAATAAAGAAGGAGGAAATTATTAAAGCCATCGGGAAGTTGCAGAGAGGGAAAGCAGCGGCCCAGATGGCTTCCAGGAATATTATAAGGTTTTGGTGGAACGAGCGGCAGAGGTGTTGTGTGACTTGGTACGGGAGGGGGAGGAAAGGGAAGGGGTAGTACTGCCTGCTTCATGGTCTGAGGCTCTGATCTGCCTGGTGCCCAAACCAGGCAAAGATGAAATGGAGTGTGCCTCCTATAGGCCAATATCACTCTTAAACTATGATTTAAAGATTATGGCTAAAGTGATGGCTATGAGGTTGGAGGACTGTTTGCCTGTGCTGATTCACCCAGATCAGACCGGCTTCATAAAGGGGAGGTTTTCATATCACAATGTGAGGAAGCTGCTTAATGTGATTTGGAGAGCAGGGAGAGCGCATGAGAGGACGTACATCATCTCTATGGATGTGGAAAAGGCGTTTGATAGAGTGGAGTGGGAGTACCTCTTTGAGGTGCTGGGCCGGTTTGGTCTGGGTGAATCATATGTACAGTGGGTGAAGAGCATGTACCGGGAACCCAAGGCCCGGATAATGGTTAACGGGGCAATGACAGAGATGGTAGAGCTGGAGCGGGGTACGAGGCAGGGCTGCCCCCTCTCGTCATTATTATTTGCGTTGGCATTAGAGCCGTTGGCTATTGCGCTCCATCAATGTCAGGAGTTCCATGGAGTAACTGGGGCTAAGAGCACGCTACACAAAATAGCTTTGTATGCGAACGATATGCTCCTGTTCGTTAGACACCCACAGACCTCCATGCCGCCTTGGCTAAGAATTATAGATGCCTTTGCCGAGTTCTCTGGGTACAAAATAAATTTAGGTAAGTCAGAGCTGATGTCCTTTCCTAAGACGGAGGCGGAAGATGGGAGGTGGGGATTACAGGTGAGGGATAAGTCTTTTACATATCTGGGTATTATGGTAGGTAGAACGATAGGGGCACTGTATGGGCTAAATTATATGCCTTTGATTAGAAAGGTGGAAGGGGATTTGAGACGTTGGATGCAGCTTCCATATCTGGTTAGATGGCATAAATCTGATAAAGATGAGCGTGCTCCGAGAATATTATAACCCATGCAAATGTTACGGCGTCGGGCCTGATAAGAAGAGGATCTCAGGGCATTGAGAAAGCATTTACTAGGTTTATTTGGCGGGGAAAGCACCCTAGGATCAGTCTGCGGAGACTCAAGGTTGCAGTAGATAGAGGTGGATTAAATTTCCCGGAGTTCGGGAATTATTACCTAGCAATACAACAGCAGTATGTGGCGGACTGGGTGCATAGACCAGCGGTAGCCAGCTGGGTGGATCTTGAGCAAGGGGGGTGCCCAGGGCGTTTGTCCGCATATTTACACAGTAGGGGGCTCCAAGCATTCTCAGCTCAGGGAAGGGGTAACCCATTGGTAAAATCAGTGCTGGAGGCATGGAATTGTCTTAGGAAGAAACGGGGTGTGTGTAGGGGTGAGACCCTGTTGCTGCCGGTTGAGGATAATCCCTTTTTCCTCCCGGGGATGGTAGATGGAGGATTTAAAGAGTGGGAAAGGAAGGGCATACAGAGTATAGGGGATCTGGTCAAGCAGGGCACTCTAAATTCATTAGGGGATATAATACAACAATTGGGATTGCAGAAGCAGCAGATGTTGCAGCACTTTCAGTTAAGGGCCTTTGTGTCCAAAATGGATAGGGGTTGGGAGCTGGTTCAGAAATGGGGGGAGTTAGAAATGATAATATATCAAGCACGCAGAGACCCCAAAGGATTTATTAGGAAGGCAGCAAAAATGGGGAAGCAGGATTGTCCAGGCCATACCCAGAAAACAAGAAGGCTGTGGATAAGAGCTTTAGGGAGTGATATATCCAAGAGAACTGGCAAATGCTGATAGAGGGACATGGAGGACTTTTAATATGTAATAAATATAGAGGCTATATAAATTTGTACACAACTATACTGCCCCCGTGGTACAGGGCACGCACTATTTCCACTTGTATGGCAGGTGACGGAGTGAGCAGAGGGACATCGTTGCTTTGGGCATGCAGAGTCCTACAGGTTTTTTTGGGAGACGTTATTAGGGAAATTAGTCAGATGGCAGGTATCCCTCTACGTGTAGAGCCGATTGTGGGTCTATTTGGTATGGATCCAGGAAGGGAAGGAGTATGGGAACCCCTACCCCGCTGGATGAGGATAGCACTGATAATGGCAAAGCACTACATAGAAAATACCTGGGTAACCTGTGCAACACCAACAATTGTGCAATGGCGTAGACTAATTGTGCAAACACTAGCCCTTGAAAAGCTGATGTTGGTGCTAAATAATAGAGGGGAATCCTTCTATAGAAAGTGGGCCCCCCTTCTGGCCTCACTAGGTGGAGAGGAGGAAAATATATTAAGATTGGGATTGGGGTAGGAGAGGTGGGGTAAGCAGAGAATATTAAAAAAGGAAATCGGTTGCTACTTGCTTGCTGAATTGGAAGGGGAAAAAATATTTAAAAAAAGAGGAAAAGAAAAACAAAATAAAATTTGGTAAAGAAGGAAAATGGGAGGGAGGACATACTGGGAAATTAATGAACTGATAGATAGTTGAGCTGAGCTAAAGGAAAAGGATGAGATGAATAATATTAAAACCCTTAGGCTGCCGGAAGATTTAGAACGCATAGGTTTTAAGGAAAAGATATCTTGTTGGCGGCAGCCAAAGGGTTAATTTGTAATTTATGTACTAAGTTACTAAGGTCTGTGTCGGAAATATGTATGGAATGCATCTGTCTGTTGTCTTATCTGTATGTTAATGTGTTGTAGATATGTGTTGTGTGTTTAAAACACTTTTTGAAATCAATAAAAAGATTATACAAAAAAAAAAAAAAGAATGGCTGACATTAATTTGCGTAGGGTAGTGAGTAAGATCAAAGAGGACTGTTGTAATTGGCGGGCTCTCCCCGACTTTGCTCGGTAGGGTCAACCTTATAGAGATGAGTATTCTCCCGCAATTTCTTTACCCCTTCCAGATGATCCCTGTCCATATTCCTAACAGGTACATCAAGGCCTTGGAGGATGCTATTACTCAGTTGTTATGGAAGGGGAAAAGACCTAAGATTAAAAATGCCATATTGTGGAAACCTGTTTCCGGAGGCGCTGGGACTACCCAATGTTAAACATTATTATTTGGCAGCCCAACTGGCACCTATACAGGATATACTACGCAGTAAGGAGACCATGCCCACATGGGTGGGCTTCGAGTCAAACTCTAATACTTCCATGTATTATGATGTCCTGGTGGGGGGCCTGGTGGGTGAGTCGAGGAAGAAAATAGTACACCTCTACATCAAAGCGACTTGGAGGACATGGCGTATGGCGCATCAGATATTACACTTTGAGGCTGGGCTCTCTCCGGATACTCCCTTGAGGCATGAGGTGCTGTTGGAGGGGGAAGTTGCCTCAGAAAGTGCTTGACCATTGGAGTCACAAGGGACTCTACCTCTTAGAACATTTGCGATTGGATAGACAGGTTTTGAACTTCCCTGTATTGAAGAAACGGTACAATCTCAGCATCTCATCCTACTTCTCTTACCTTACTCTACGAAACATAATTCTGAAATTAATAGAGGTTCAGAGGCCAGGAAGATATGGGCGTTCCCCTCTGAAGAGGCGTTTAAGGGAAGGTCTCTGGACCATACTTTTAAACCCCTTAGATCATGTTACAGGTTGTTGGTGGGAGCGCTGCCAGACCAGCCAGACAAGCTGAAAAAGGGATGGGAGGAGGAGGAGGATGTGCTCCCTGACTCCCTCAACGGGGGAAACAGGGCTTTGATTTTTAAACATTCTTTAAAATGTTCTGTGAATAATAGACTACGGGCCATTCAATACAATGTCCTTATGAGGGTATACTTCACCCCTGTGCTGGCCCATAGGCTTGATCCATCGATCCCAGACCTTTGCCCCAAATGTAAAATTCATGTGGGCACTTTTTTCTCACCTAATGTGGGAATGCCATAAGGTATGTGACTATTGGATGGAAGTCCTGTTGCTTTTGCAACAAATCCTGGGGGAACCCTTAACAATGGACCCAGTTGAGGTCCTGCTGGGCCTACTGGGAGGTGCACAGCAGAGGGATGGGGCTGGAGGTAACTCACTGTTAAGATTGGGCCTGGTGTTGGGAATGCGACAGCTGGCTTTATGTTGGTGGCTCTCCTGCACCACTCCAGTGGCCCTGTGGGCTAGAGATTTGGTAGACTGTATGAAACTAGAGAGAATATAGTACAGAATTAAACACCAAGAAAGGAAATTCCAGGAGATCTGGGAACCAGTAGAGCGGGCAGTACAGCTCCCATGGTTCCCCTTATTTCAATAAATAGTTTGGGGATATCCTATACCTGTGTACAGTTGTATTGTTATAAGTGACACCTTGAAGGTTTAGAGCCTGTATTAAACCTGATATAGGCATATCTGGTAGCTTCTTACCTGTACCATGAGAACCTACTGAAATTATCTGTAGTACCATACATGCCAATTTACAGTTTCTAAAATGTTAATTTTATGTTTCACCCAACCACCTTGTATACTGAACCACCATGTATAGTGATGTATGCATTGATGTACCCACCTCCCTTAGGGAGGGTAATGGTATATAACTCCTGTAAGTTTTTAAATAAAGTTTACAAAAAAAAAGCACCCGACACATATGAACCATATACTAAATTGAAGTGTTAAGAACCCCACAGCGCCCCTCGATATGGTACGACACTGCCAGATACGGCGTTTAGAGACCCCCCACTTAACAGTAGAGCTAGAGAATCCAATAATCTAACTATACCTCAAACACCCTAGAACACCAGAGCAACTATCTATTAATCTACAGCTTACAGTTGGGCTTTATTAGAAACTGCCCAGCCTGAAAACGATGCGTGAGGTTGTCATATCAGACCCCAGAATCACAAAAACTTAATTTACCTGCTTACTGCTTTGTTAGCAGGACTAGACCAGGGCTGTAAAATTGACATGTTAAACACCCTTCTGTAACCCAGAAGGGTAACAAATCTCCTTATTCCCCCCACCTGAACCTAAGCTGAAAACAGACTACCTAGTTAAGCCCAATATTTGTCGAGTAGTTGACACCTATTCTTAACATAGCTCTGTAGCAGCATTATGGGTCCAGGAGCTGTAATCGATCAACAAATAAAAATAAAAGGAAACCGCACATTTCAAACATATGAGGGTAAATTCTGTTTAGATCTCTGGGACTGAGCGCTTGTCCTAGTGCTCACATCGTCCAAAAATGTATCATGTGCACATACAGGAAGAAAATGCAAATGCAAACTGTTTTGGCTGCAGCCACATGCTCGTGCGCAGATTCGAGCAACAGGATTGTCCACAGAGTGCCTCAGCTGCAGCCAAGCGGCTATGCACACAGTCGAGCAGCAGTAACGCTTCCTATGTAACCAGTCCACTGCTAGGCTCCATAAAGCTGCAAAATCATGGAAGAGCTAACAACCATTTCAGTCTAGCCGAATTTAGGCAGATGACACCACGAGAGAGATTTTAAGCACCAAACTAGAACCGCATCCAGAAGTCCATGGCAATAATCATCTAGCTGTACTTATACATCTAATTTCCTCTCCAGAGGACCAGAAAGTCCAACCTACAGACCACTACTAGAGCAGAAAACAATGGGCCACTAGTAGCCCCACCGTGGGTATATAATTAGGCCAGTGTCTGGAGGGCCAGGGCGCTTTCAGCAAACAGCCAGTTCGATTATCCACTGTCCCTCACTTGTTCACATCACTATTAGCCCCACGAGATAGCTTTTCACACTATAAGAGCAGCCCCTGTAGCTCTGTTACAGCCTGCTCATTGTTATCAAATGAATGCCACTTCTCCTGCACCCGGACCTGCAGCTGGGCAGGATACAGCATCCGAAAACGAACTCCAGCAGGGATGGGATGAGAAATCGTAGAGTGAAATTAGCCCCTCTTTTGTCTAACCGATGCTGGTAAATCCTGTGAGATACGTATCTTATGGCCTTCCCACATCACTGCTTGTATATCCCTCAGTTTGAACAAAATATGTTGTTTGTCCAAGTAATTCAGCAGTCTTGTAAGAAAAGGCTGACGGGGTAATCCTGGGGTGCAACGCTCAGTGGGCCTGCTCCACAATATATGAGGGCCCATTGGGCGAGGGTCAAGCCACTTTTTCCAACAGTTTATGGGCAAAAACAATGAGGGAGGACCCTTCCTCCTCCACCGGGAGATCAATCACCACCAAATTGTTGCAGCGACTACGACCCTCGAGATCTTCCAATCTGAGTTCCATCTTGCTCGTCTGTTTCTAGAGAGCTATGATCTCAGGGTTCGTAGTTGCCCTCCACTTCTCTAACTAGATAGCTCACACTTCAATATCCCTTGCTTGTCTGGATACATCAAGTCCTTTTTTAAGGTGGCTACATCCAATGTAAGTAAAAGCAGCGCTTCTTGGAGCAGCTTCATCTCCATTAGGAAGCGCTCCTCCATAAGTGGTATAGCGGTGGTTTTGGGAGAAGGAGTATGGGCTTATTTTGTAGACTGCTGTCTGGCTTTTTTTTTTCGGCCTTGTCAGGAGACATTGGAGGAGTATGGCGCGGAAGCTCCTGCTTCAAATTGACCTCCATAGCTAAGATTGGCACTTTTCTCCTGAATCGACACCCAAATAGTCCTGTCAGGAGTTTCTTACTCAGTGTTCTAGGCAGTATTGTACGAAATTTAGACCAAATAATAAGCGGGAGAGTGGGAGAGAAACGAGAGCGCTGCTTTCTCTAGCCAGGCATCACGTGACTCAGAATTAGTTTTTTTAACAGATTGTTTAATGAAAAAGGAATTTAAGTCAACTTTTGTGTCAATCCACCAATCCGTTAAGGAGTCAAAAGCATCTATCACAGAGAATCTTGAAGCCAGCAAATCAGATAGTTTTTCTTCCATATCAGGTTGGTGCAAAAGAGAATTATTTAACATCCATCTAGGATTGGAATGATTAGATGGGAAAGCAGACCAGGAGGATTCTAAAGTACTGTTTAAAGTAACTGCAAAGTGGTCTGAGGTCTCACTGGAGGTAACTTGGGCATGAGTGGCATGTAAAGAATTTTAAATAAATATGTATTTGATTCGAGTTGCTAGTGGGCCTTTAAAAAAGTTTTTTGGCCCTTTAGAGTGAACGGATACATACCTATCCATTAACCCAGCAGTCCTTAACCGGGTAGAATCTCTAAATAGTTTTGTGGTGCGACCACCCCATCTGATAAAGATAAGGGGCAACTGAAATTGACTCCCAGTATAACATGTTTACGTGTGTGCAAGTAAGGTTGAATGTGAGAGAAGAGAGTGGAGTGAGATGCAATGCTCTGGGGTGCGTTAACATTGATTATTCTGAATTTTTTTTTTCTCCCTACAGATATCAAATAAAAGTGCATGTCCCAGGCTTATATCCACTATTCTCTGTACTGAAAAATGAAAACCTTTCAACAGAATACCCACCCCATCACGTAAATCAGGGCCCTGTGACCAAAAGGAAGGCGCCACTATCCATTGTTTTTTAACCTGGGAGACCTCATTAATAGTTTAAATTCTTGTGTCTTGGATAAGGGTGATAACTTTTGTTAAATCCTTCAGAATCTGAAGGGTGGTGAGCCTTTTTTTTTATAAGTTTTTATACTACAGACATTCAAGGTTATGGAGGATAGTTGTTGATTCATTCTCTTTTGCTAGCAAGAATGGGTCAGGATATTTTCTGATAACTTTTTGCAATCTTTTCCCTTACTTCTGACTGAGAATCTGACAAGGGATCCAACTTTGAGGACACTGTGGATGAGTCAGAGTAATCCTCTTCATCCTCGGTGCCCCCCCCCCCCATTGTCTCCTTTTTTACTAGGACCTGGTATCAGTTTCTATCCACTACATGGGTGCTTTTGGAAGGGTAATGTCAGCTTTCCTTTTCCCTTTCTTTTTCTTGGTGCCCACAATGGTAAATTGGGGCTGCTGGGGGCGGGCATATTTATACTATTACTACTAGCCACTTCAGGAGGGGAGTGTTGGAGGGGAGGAAGCTCCTAAGAGATTACTCATTTCTAGAGGTGCCTGCTGAAACCTTGTAGGAAGGATCATCTTCTGGAGGAGGGAGGAATTAAACGTTCAAAGGGTTGTGCTAAAACCTCGTTCGTTTGGAGAGCCTGCACCTGACATTTTTGCAGTAACTGAACAGGGTCCTGTACTGCCCTATCCAAACGGTTTCTTTCAGCCCAAGGACAGTTTCTGTAAGTGTGACAGCCCTCATTGTACAGATTACACTTGAGGGAATTTGGGCATCCTAAATTAATATACCCAAATTCTAAACAAAGGTTACACATGGGTTGGTCACAGACTGAGCTTAAATTTACTTATTTATTTATTGAATTTTGTTGACCCGGTAAGCCCACTGGGCCTAGAAGTCCCTTTTTCAGGAGCGACCGGGGGGAAGGGGAAATACAGATGGTAAGCAACTGAAATTGAACCAGATTAAGCTGTTGGTGGTATTTCTAGTGACTGGGGGGAATTTGGCCAGGGCACCAGGGAAATTCCCCTACTCTTGTTTCCTGTGAGCGGGGGGACTCTTTTTCCTGCGGGACTAAGATGGCTGCTGTCCCGGACCCTAGAGGAGGTGGAGGTGATGCAGCTCTCTGTTTTGTGGTTTCTGCTCCAGATCTCCAGCCTACTATGCCTGTTGGCTTGCCTAGTGCTTGCAGTAATAATAATCAATTGAACTCTGCGCCACAACTAGTTGTTCGTATACCTCCTGATTTTGGAACTCTCACCCAGATTTTGGACCAACATTCTCCTACAGTTCTTGGGACCAGTACTAACACTATGTCTCCATCACATTTGAGACTGTTATATGAACAAAACCGTTCTCTCTTACGGCACTTCGTGCAGGAGGACGATGCACTGCACTCCGCCCTGCCTACTACCTCTGACCAGGCTGAATTACACTCGGGGCTATCGCACACATCAACAACGGACTTACTTACAGCTCCTACTAGGTACGCTTCAGCTACTGCAGGCAGGCTGTCTCTCCAACTACTCACGGAGGTACTTCATTTCCAGACTCTGCATGGTCCCCTGCTTCCGCTCTCCGTGCTGCGGGTTGGACTCAACCGCTTCCTGGTGCACCCTGGTCTTCTCCCCAGCGGTAGCGCACAGGACATTATGCAGGAAACACAGTCACTGAACAGCCTGCTGAATCCACTTCCTTCCCTCATTCATCCTCAGTGGCTTCGTTGCTCTCATCCCTTCCACTTGACCACGAATTTCTGCTGTTAGCCAACCAACTCCTGAAACTTCAGGCCCTATGCAAGCTAAGTTCTGCTTGTACCGCATCCTCCACTGGCAGTACTCTCTTCTTTGACAGCTGATTCTATTCCCCACTTGGATAATCTTCCTTTGCCTACCGGTACAGGTGAGGCTTTGACTGACCGTCCCTTCGCCTCAGTGACCTGTTTCAGAACTTGGCGAACCAACCCGACGATAGGAATGCAGTTAGTCTGAAATATTTTGGTGACCTCTACTGCACCTGATAGGAAAACTGTTTTGCATTCCTTTTGTGTGACTCTATGGGTATTTCAGCAATTAGATTGTTTGCTTTCATACATGTTAAGGGAATCAGTTTATGATTTAAGTTTAAGACTGTTTCTACTCTAGAAAATTTTGGATCAAATATGATGTGGTGAAGTCACAGCCTTTATGGACCCCATTTATGCTCATTCCTCTTACTAAACCTACAGTAAAATTGATTACTCTTCTTTTTTGTAATGAAGGAGTGAGCATAGCAGACGTTCAATACTGGCTTAAGCAGCGCTGCGACATTCTCAAGGCCCCTCGTCCTATTTTGGACAAGGACCTTGTCTGGACAGGGGGTTGGAAGGCTAAGGTGCAATTGAAGCAGGATGACAGGGGTATAGCTCATTTGCCAAGTAGTTTTATATAGGTAGGGATAGAGGTTTGTGTTTTTATCCGGTCAACCCGCTACCTGCCATAAATCGGTTCTCGGATGCATTTGAGCCATACCTGCAACAAGCCAAGGTGCACTATTTGCTTGGCCCTATGATCATACAGTCTCGGTTGCCCCTAACCCCGGAGTGTAATCTCTGTGATGAGACTGGCCATACTACCATCAATGTCCATGGGCTGACCATAATCGGTTGGACCGTCCCCCTCAGGATCAGGTAGCCCTTATCACGGACTCTCAGACTCAGGTTCTTCGCCAGCGTGAAGGAGACGGCCAGGTCGTAGTGCCCCCTCCCCCCAGTGAGGATCTTCCCTCTGCTTTTCCTGCTCTTCCAGTGGCAGATCCTGTGTTACAAGACCCGACCCCTTCTGGCACAGACCCGGTGCCTGGGGATGTTGCCCCCTCTGACCCCATGCCACCCCCTCCCCCCTCCTGCTTTGGACCCCTTCACAGAGGTTTCTCAGGGAAAAAAGGGTAAGTGCAAAGGTAAGCGTAAGGCTCCCAGCCCTTCCCCCAGACAATCCATTTTGACCAGGAATCGCTATCAAGCCCTGTCCAAGCGGAGCAGTGGAGTGATATAATGGGCGAGAAAATGAATCTGAATTCACAGGCCTCTTCCCTCCATTTAGACTACTCCTCTGATTCCCTACAAATCCCTCCTACATCTGACACCAGGTGGCAATCGGCAGTTACTTGACGCCTCTTGCCTAATTCTTCATGTTTTTCTGCTGGTTTTGGTCTTTTTCTTTCTTCTTATGCCTGTGGGTTTGGGTCTTCGCTGCCTCACACTTAATGTGTGCAGCATGAAATCTGTAAGCGTCTTGCCTCTCTACAGTATCTTTTAGATCTCGCGCAGTCTTTACTTGCTTTGGATACTAGGCCAGAGAGCTCGATGTGAGCTGTCCAGGCTTCTGCTAGCTGGACTAGAGGCCCGTCCTATTGGTCTTCTGGTGAGGATACATGTGATGGGTTGGGTATTTTGTTTTCTGGTTTTGACTGTACCGTTACGAGACTGGTTGATATTGTCCCTGGCCGGGCCTTGTTGCTTGATTGCACTTTCCGTCACCTCCAGCTCAGGATTCTGAATGTTTATGCACCACAGGGGATTGCTGCTCGTTTTGACTTATTTCGGTTGTTGCAGCCTTATTTATACACCTCTAGACATCTTTATATGGGAGGAGACTTCAACTGTGGTCTCACTGTGGCTGACAGAGGGCTCACACAGAAGCTTTTCAGGGACTCTACTGCATTACATTACTATTCTCAAGTACGCCTCTCTTAAGGACGGTTATTGCGAGGTGCATCCCAAAGGAACAATGACCTATCATAGAGGCCTTCTGGCCACCCATATTGATTTTATTTTTTTCTCCCAGAATATTATGGTACAACAGGTGAAGGTCATTCCTTGCGAGACCTCGGATCACATGGCCATCTGATTGCTTTGTTTTCCTTCTATGGCTTCTCATCCTCTTCTTGTTTCTTCATTCTGGAAGTTGAATAGCTCCCTATTGTCTGATGGCAGCATTATTTGAGACTGTCGGGAATTTCTGTTAGCCCGAATTTCGGTTCTGGATGCTTACACCTCCCCTTTACATTGGTGGGACGATACCAAATCGGATCTTAAACGCTTTTTCTTAGGTATGCCAGGAGTAAATCTGTTTCCTCTTATCGTCAGTATTTATTACGGCGACATTTACAGGATGTAATCTCTAGGGCTGCTGAAACGGCTCAAGACTGCTCCCCTCTTATTGCTTCCTTGAAGACCCAGATGGAAGAGTATCAATATAACGGGGCCCGCTCATTGCGTCTTGAGGCTACTTGTGGCACCCACTCTTCAAAGGCTTCTTTTGATATATACAAGTGCTGTTCTGACAGGGTGGCAGCCACACACACTGAACGTCTTATTGACCCTGACTCTTCTAAGGTTTATGATACTATAACTTCTCTCCAGCTAAAGGTCTCTTCCCATTTAGCCAGTGTTTTTGGGACTCCTTCAGTGGCTACATCCACTGCTGTTTCCTTTTTTGATTTCCTGACCCCTTCTCCTCCTCCTCCTCCTGATCTTTGCACCAAGTTGACAGCCCCAATTTCCTTGTTAGAGGTGCTGGCTATTAGAAACAAAAGCGATGTACTTCTCCAGGGCAGGACGGCCTTACTGCTGAACTTTATCAAGCTTTTTTGGATGTTTTTTCACCCATTCTTACCTTGCTCTTTAATACTATCATTGCTACTCATTCTGTTCCTTGGAATTTTTCAGACGCAATCGTGTTTCTGCTGTTCAAGAAAGGAGATAGGTCGGACATACGGAACTGGAGGCCTTTGAGTCTCTTGAATGTGGACTGTAAGATTTTTACATCCATCCTGCTTCAACGTCTTCTTCCTGTCGCATCCCACGTTACTTCAGAAGTACAGACCTGTGCTATTCCTCAATGCACTATAGTTTCCAATCTTTCCCTGCTCAGACATGTCTCTGCCTTTAGCTCTTCTGCTTCTCCTTCACTTCTTTTTTCACTGGATCAGGAGAAGGCGTTTGATAGAGTGAATCATGACAACCTCTTTCAAGTCTTGTCTCATTATGGTATTCCACAGCGCTTTATTCAATGGATTAGATTGCTCTATTCCACTGCCTGGATCCATCCTTACGTAAATGGCGCCACCTGCCCCCCTTTTTCAGTCGTACTGGGGTTCGGCAGGGCTGCCCTCTCAGTCCTCTTCTTTATGTTTCCATATAGATCCATTACTTCGTAGACTCTTATGTCACCCATCGATCCCTCATTTGTCCTTTCCTTCCGGGTGCTCTGTCCCTACAGTATTGGCTTATGCAGACGATCTCTGCATTCTCACCACCCCGCACCTACAAGAGGTGGACTTAGTCCTCCTTTTAATGGATTTCGAATGTGTGTCTGGTTCTAAGCTTAATTATAATAAGAGTGCGGCACTGTACCTCCCAATTCCACCACCCCCACATTCACTTTGCTACGTTGCGGGAGTGCCTGTACAATTTTCCCCGGTTAAAGTTTTAGAATTGACCTTTGGTTCCCCTGATGATGCCCACTCAAACTGGACTGTTGTTTTGGACAAGGCCATTCATTTGGTTGCATCCTGGAAGGTCATACTATGCAAAGAGAAAGCGGGTTTTGTTGTTGAAAACCTAGTTCTTCCTTTATTTCTTCATGTAGCTTCAGTTTTCGGTCCCCTTTTCCTTGGAGCTCGCTTGTATAATGTTTTCTTTCAGGGATTCTGGGGCTGCCATTTAAATCCGGTGAAACGTTCTTACACATATCTTCATTACTGCCACGGTGGGGTTCGGATGTTGAACCCTTGGTGTTTTTTCACTGTTTATTTCTTAAGACTGTTATCCCCTACCTATTGAATACCCCCGGTCTTTTGGATCTCTTCTTCATCATCATATTGCTCCATTGTCTGCCACCTGGTGTCTCCCCCTTCCCAATCCCTCAGAATTTTGTTAAGTTCAAGCTCCCCATTTTATCATTCCCACCTTTTTAAGAATTGAGTGTGGTCTCGGCCCCTCACGGTGATTCTCTCTTCCTCAGGAAGCACTTATATATGGTCTGTTTGGGAACATCCTTTTTTGGACCTTGCGGTTGCCAGAGAGATTCCCTTGGCATTCTACTGGACTCCTCTGGGGTTTTTCGCCAACTGACTGATCCACGGATCCCCCAAAGGGTTTGGGATGTAACCTGGCTTTCTTGACATGGCAGACTAGGTGTTCGTGGTAATATGAAGCATAAGGCTCATGAAGAAAGGACTTGTCCCCAGGATACGTGCCTTTCCATTCCAGAGATCATGCTGCATTTTTTTCTTGATTGCCCCTATTCACAACCGGTATGGACCCTTCTCCTCCATAAATGGAAGGAAAAGGCCCTTTCTTTTCTCACGTATAAGATTTTGATTTATGGTATTTATCCCCCTACTTTGGTTCATTACCATCCTAGTACTTTCCGTTTAATTTTTGCATTTTGTCGCTTCTATTTGTGGCAGGCCAGATGTGCATTTTTACTACAACAGAAAGAGTGTAGTCCTACTTAGATTGTCACTCAGATTTTACAGGGCTTACAGGCTGTTTATAGTTCCGAGAAAACCTCCGTATCGCCTGAAGTTTTTCGGCGCTATTGGGGCTTCTGTTCCTGGATTTTTTCCTAATGATGCAGTACTTTTTTGTGTTTTCTTTGCTTTTCTTCATTATAATTTTGTATGATGTACTACTGTTCCTGCAATGATTGTATACCATACAATACTCCCCTATTCTTTTTAGTGGGGATGAGATGGGGGTTATATACTACTATGGATTTTCACTGCTTGTTATTCATGTATGCTGTACTGCTTACTTTTGTTTTTTATTTCATTTATTATGGTTTTGTCTGATGCCATACACTTTTGTATATTTTCTCTTAAGTTTTTAATGGAAGATTCCCCTACTCTTATAGTGGGGATGGGATGGGAGTTGGGTACAACCATGGGTTATTTATGTTTGTAGTTCAAGTACGCTGTTGTACTTATTTTTGTTTTTTTACCTCCTCCATTATGGTTTTGTTTGAAGCAATACGTTTTAGTATACTTTGTTTTCACTACAACTTCCCCTACTCTTTTAGTGGGAATGGGATGGGGGTTGTGTGCCCATATGGATTATTTTTGTTTGTACTCCATGTATGCAGTAATACTTATTTCTGTTTTTGAATTTTTTTTTATGATTTTGTATGAAGTCATATGATTTGTATATTTTGTTTTCAGTTTTCAATAAAAAAAATTCCCCTACTCTTGCCAGTAGGGGGACCCTGTTGCTATGCGTGACGGTCATTCTGACCCTAACCTTGGAGGAGGAAGGTTTGCTGCAGAGGGCTATGATGGCTCAGAGTTCAGAAGAACAGGGTATTCTGTTGCAGGAGGGATCCGCTGAGGTGGCGGCTGGGATGCACCCGATGGGTGGCCAGCATATCGCCCGAGTCAGCGGTCCCTTGGAAGTTTCCGAAGTACAGCCTTTAAGTTTGGCTGAGAAGAAACGTTGTTTAGAGGAGGAACTCCTCAGAGTGAGTGAATTAATTGAGCAGGGGAATCGGACAGCAGACCCAGAGGAAGACCGGAAAAGGAAGCGCTCTATGACATTGCCAGGAGCCTTGGAGACAGTGGGGCCGAGTAAGCTGCATACGGCCGTTAAGTGGCCAGTTTCTGAGAGTTGTATGGCATCTCCAGCTTGGGGGGATCTCGCTGATGCATCCTGGTCCCCAGAACAAGCTCTGCGGGATGCCAGATGGATCCCTGTGTCGGGAGATACGTGGAAGCCGGCTGGGGAAGTCACATCTATGCCTATTGCTTCAGATGCTCAGATAAGTACTGCTAACACTGTTGGGGATGTTTCTTCCATATCTCACCCAGTCTTGTGTAATGAGTCCCCTACTCCTCAGTCTGCCCTTCCCCTAGCTGGTATGCTTGGTTGGGGGGCTGAAAATCCAGCTCTTGATACAACAAAAGTGAAGCAGCCGGTTCCTGACCTCTCTGGAAAGTCTACTTATGCTAGCCATTTTCGGCAGCCTGTGGAACTGGCTAAACGGCGGAATGCCATTTGTCTGCGCTATGTGGGCCCCAGAGATAATCCCCCTGATCGATTTTATATTGGGAAAACACTTTTGAAACGTAGTATTGGGTTCTCACCCTCTGAAGTTTATGCTCTAATTCATGTCCCTGGGGAGTTTATTTTTGATATTAGTTTTCGTACCTCTGCACTATTGGAGATCTTTTGGAGCCGATATTTAAATCTGAAGACTAATCCTTTATGGTCTGACTTTATTGTTTTGCATTTATCTAAACAGCCCTTTCGGGTTATCACCGTTCTGTTTAGGAATGAAGGGGTTAATGTGGTTGATATTGTGAAATGGCTAAATAAGAGATGTGACATTCAGGGTAATCCTGTTCCTGTCCTGGATGCTGAGGGCTTCTGGAATGGGGGATGGAAATTTCGGGTGAAACTGCATTCTACAGATTCTGATTTAATACATTTACCTAATTGTTTTTCCTGGGTAGGGATAAGGGCTTCCTTTTCTACCCAGGTCAACCCAGAGTCTGCTTCAAATGTGGGTCTAGGACTCACATTAGCACCTCATGCCATGTGCTTAAGTGTTCTCACTGTGGGGAAACTGGTCACCCTAGTGCACATTGCTTTCAGACTTCCAGATGTAATCTTTGTGATGAGCTAGGACATGCTTTTGAGACTTGACCTCTGGCTGCTAAAAACACACCTGAAGCAGATTTTGGGGTTCAGGACCCTTACATTCGGTTGGCCGTGAGGCAAGAGCTTTCTTCTGTGGGGAGGATAGATCCTAGTGTCCCTGAGGCTGGGTTTACATTGGCTGGGAAACCTCTGCCTGAGAAGCCTGCCTTGGTTTCTGCAGATATTGATTTAATTGATGCTGCGGCACCCATGGCACCTGAGCTGGGTGTTATGGGGGCTGCTGGTCCTGCCCCCCCCTTGCCTTCAGTTCCAGTCCCCTCTGATGAAGGGTTTACCACAGTTAGTGGTAAAAAGGGAAGGTGCTGAAAGGGAAAAGTAAAATGGCTAAGAAATCCACTGTCTCTGTCTCGGCACCTCCTATAACTGACCCTAATATTTATGAAGTTTTGATGGAGGATTTAGAGGTGGTGTCGGATTTGGTCCAGTCTTCTGTGGCCACTTCTCAGCCTGAGCCTCTGGGGCCTCTAGGGGACCATTTGGAACCCAGGCCTCAGGATTGTAAAAGTGGAAGGGTGACTCGGGCCTCCAGTAAAGTGAAGTGATATATTCTTTCTGTCATTTATGGCTCCATTTCACTTTCGGGTGGCATCCTTGAATGCGAATAGCATGAAGCCTCCTGCTAAGCGCAAACACACTTTTTCTCAATTTGTGCATGTGAATTTAGATTGTGTCTTTTTTCAGGATGTTCATTTACATTCTCCTGAGGAATTACTGGCTGCTACCACTGGTTGGGTATGGGGGGACTGTTTTTGGTCACAAGGGAAGGATTTATGTAGTGGGGTTGGGATCTGTTTTTTTATGTCACATGTTCAAGTGATTCATCATGTGGAAATTATGGAAGGCAGAGCCTTAGTTCTGGATATTAAATGGGGTTCCATGCCTTTGCGTTTATTGAATGTTTATGCACCTCAAACTAAATTTGATAGGGTGACCCTTTTTAAATCACTTTATCCTTTTTTGTGCACTTCTTCTATGGTTATTTTGGGAGGTGATTTTAACTGTTCTTTACCCTCCCAGGTATCTCCAGTCTGCGTTAAGAAGATTTACTGTGATGTGGCTTGTTTGGCTCAACTACTCGCAGATGTTGGTTTCGTTGATGGTTTTGGGCCTAATGCTGATGGGTCTGGAAACACACATTTTTGTGGTCCCCGAGCATCCTGGATTGATTATTTTTTTCCTTTCTCAGGGGTTGCTGTACAGTCCAAATCTTTACAAGAGGTGGCTACATCTGACCATAAGCTGCTTAAATTCATCTTGTGTGAAGTGCCAGAGGTCCAGGGGACCAGGCCTGTGGAAGTTAAATACCTTACTAGACATCCCTAGTGTGGCTGAAGGGCTTCATTCTCTCTTGCTAGCACATCAGTCTGTGTTTTTTTGTATGATGACTTAAATTCTTGGTGGGGGATACCAAAAATGAAGTCAGGACCTACTTTAAGGTAATAGGTAGAATTAATGGGAGGCTTCGGCATGATGAGCTTCGTTATCTAAGGGGTTGACTTCATTTCTGGTCCACCCTCCGACAGCATCTTGGGTCTGACTGTCTTGACAGGATTAAGGAGTTGAAGGTGGAGTTGCACGGCTACAGTTACAGGTTTTGCAGGATATGGAGCAGGAGCATAAGTATGGGATTTTTGGTAAAAAGCGAGATACCTTACCTTTTGAATCTATGAGGCTTTTTAAGGACTCTCATAGTATGCTGTATTTGAATACTGCAGGGGGTGGAAGAGTATTGACTACTAAAGGCATTTTGGATACTATCCATGCTTATGCTTCTGACTCTTTTAGGAGTAGATCTCTGTCGGAGGCCTCTATGCGTGATTGGTTATCCTGTAGGACGTTGCCTGTTTTGGCGCCTGAATTTCGGCATACTTTGATTGAACCCATTTCATTGGAAGAATTAAAATCTGTTATTTGGTCCCTGAAAGCAGGCACTACTCCTGGTTCTGATGGGCTACCTCATGAGGTCTATAAGGTACTTTGGGAAGTGTTAGGGGTGGAATTTTGTGAGGTCTTGAATGCAGGCTTGCAAACTGGTAATCTCCCTGAGAGTATGTTGCAGGGTGTTTTGTTGTTGATTTATAAAACTAAAGGAGATGGGGGGATTTGAATAATTGGAGGCCTTTGTCTCTGCTAAATACTGATTATAAAATTCTGATGAAGGTATTATGTACTCGTTTACAGGGGATTTTGGATTCTTTGTTACATCCTTCACAGTTTAGTGGGGTACCACATAGGAGGATTCAGGATGCCCCGATTCTTCTCAGGGAGATTCTGATAAGGGAACTTCCAGGGAAATCTTTGGTCATCTGGTCTGTTTTGATCAAGCAAAGACTTTTGATCAGGTGAAATATGTGTACCTCTGGGAGACCTTGCAGAGCTATGGTTTTCCTTTAAAATGTATAGGATGGTTGCAAACATGCTATAAAGGTATTACTTTATTACCGAGTGTGAATGGTTGGTTGGGAAGGAAGGTTAGGGTATACAGGGGTGTTAGGCAAGGGTGTCCACTAAGCCCCTTGCTTTATGTGCTTTCCTTAGACCCCTTCTTGCATGCCTTAAATAAGACAGATGACATTATAGGACTGTCAGTGGGTTGTGCAGATCCACAGATTGTTTCTATAGCATATGCAGATGATTTGGTTCTGGTGTTGTCGGATAGGGCTTCGGCTGTAGCGGCACAGCTGTTATTAAAGACCTTTTCTGAAATATCTGGCTCCTCCATCAATAAGCTTAAGAGTGGGATCCTACCATTGGGGTACGATGCTGCTGATGTGGCCTTGATTTGGGATATGCCTATTGATCTTGGGTATAGGAGGATTCTTGGGGTTTATTTTGGAGGTGTTGATGCCCATAGGAGCAATTGGGAAAGACAGTTTATGGAGGCATGTGACAGAGTGGCTCTCTGGAATAAAGGCTGAATGACAAAAGCCAAACGGATTTACATTATTAAGACCTTTTTATTACCTTATTTTTTGTTTATAGCGGCAGTTTACCCCCCCCTTCTTTAGAAACATCTCTCTATAGTGTGTTTTTTGTTTATGGGAAGTAGGTTGAACCCGGTACAGAGAGTATAACATATTTGCCTGTTAGTGAGGGAGGTCTAGGGATGTTGAATCCAGTGGTATTTCTTCATAGTAGTTTTCTTTTTTATAATTTAATTCCATTGCTTAAAGGGGAAAGTAAGATCTGGATCCCGTGGGTGGCTGATGGTATTGGTCTATTTCTGGAGCAGTGGGACTCTGATACCTTTTTATCACGTCAGGTCAGGCTGTGCACTATGGCTAGCCATTTTCAGGGGATGTTTCGGAAATTAAAGTCCTGGCATATTGTTAAACAATCTCTTTCTCTTCAATCTCGGAAGCAATTTTACTGTTGTACATTACAGGATTTTTTTTATGCAGCTCCATGGTTTCGGGATTTGTCCATTTCTGATCAACATTCCAAACTGCAATTATTGGTTAGCAAAAGAATCCCTAAGTATATGTGGGATTTTTTTATGGCTTTGTCTACACAAACGGTTGGGGGTGAAGGGTAATATGAAGCATAAAGAATTCTCGGAGAGGTTCTGCCCCAGGGAGGAGACTTGTGCAGGAGTAGTTGAAACGCTGCAACATTTCTTTTTTGACTGTCCCTTTGCTGTGTCTTTCTGGTCTTACTTCCATGCTACCTGGCCAATGAACCCTTTCCAGGGTCATCCATCCGAGCACTGGACAGAGGGGGTTCTTCCTGGCTCATGGGTTATTTATGCTTCTGTTACAATTCGTCTTTTGATGGGGTACATTGGCTTTCAGCTGGGGCAGGCTCGGTGCAGCCTTACGCTTCGGAAGCAATTGAAAACTGAAACTCAGGTATTATTTACTATTAGAAAGGCAGTACTCAGCTGGAGGATGCTGGAAAAGGGGAAAGTGCACTCAGAACATTATAAACTTTGGTGGAGGAAAATGAATTGGCTTGATACAGGGTAGGGGTTTGTTTTGGACCCTTCCCCCACCCCTTTATTTTTTTATTTCTCTTTTATTGTAAAGGTTTTTTGGGCCTCTATGTTGTTTTTAGGAGGTCATTGCTATGTGTACTAACTTGTATTATAAGGTCTATGAGTTTGTACATTTTGTTTTTAGGTTTTTTCAACTCTGCGTGGAGGGCAGTGATTCTTTTTCATACTGTAATTTTCTTTCAGGTTCTAAGTATTTTTTTGGGACGATATATTGTACTGTTAGTATTTTTTTTTTTACTGCAATGTTTTGCACAGTCTGTTTTTCTGTTCTCTTGCATATGAATTCATCTTCTCTTGTGGAGGGGGAGGGGGGGGTTTAGTATTTTTTATGAAGTTCGGGACTGGGGAATGGATTTTTGTATTGAAGGTATGCTGTAATACTTCTCTCTGTTTATTTTTGTTGGTATGAAAAAATTACTCACCTTAGTAATGTTGTTTCTTCAAATGGAGTCTTGCTGTATTCTGACATGTGCAGTGACGTCCAACCTTTGAACTGCCCCGGAGATGAAAGAGTTAACTTTCCATGCCAGGCATGGAACGCTGAGCTCGAGCTCGGTTGAGACTCTGTCTGTTGCTGTTTGAACTCAAACCGTCAGATCTTTACGAGCTAAACTCACTGGGTGTCCTGTGTGGAAACTGTAAACTTACACTAGCCAACTGGCTACTAAATATAATAAAAAGATTTTTTGGTCCCAAAACAAAGACTCAAGTCAGGAAACCCAAAAAATAAAACAAAACACAACACCCACACACCCAAACTAAAGGGGTGAGAAAAGAAGGGGTGGGGGCACCTCCCGAGTGCCAACACTGCTACTGCCCACCCACATCCCAAAAACCAGGTTCTGAGAGGGGAGGCGGGGAGGTCAGAATACAGCAAGACTCCATTAGAAGAAACAACATTACTAAGGTGAGTAATTTTTTCTTCAAACAACATGAAGTCTTGCTGTATTCTGACATATGCAGACTACCAAGCAGCACCTCCATGGAGGAGGGACAGAACCTACTTTGGAAATAGGCTCTGAAGCACTGCTGTGCCAAACCGAGCATCACTCCTAGCCTGGAGATCCAGAGAGTAATGCTTAGTAAAAGTATGTACTGTTTTCCAGGTGGCTGCTTGACAAATCTCTAAGATAGGAATATCCTTGGCAGCAGAAAGGGAAGCAGCTGTACCTCTGGTAGAGTGAGCCCTCAGGCCTGAGGGTGGGATCCTACCTAGTTTTTCATAGCAAAACTGAATGCAAGAGACAATCCACCTGGCAATAGATCTCTTAGTGGCAGGTTTTCCCTTACCAACCTCACCATAAGTGAGGAACAGTTGGAGGGAGTCAAACCTGTGACCCTTGGTGTGCTCCATGTAGTAGCTAAGGGCCCTTTTCACATCCAAACTGTGCAGCCTCCTCTCCCCAGAGGAGGAATGGTCAGTGAAGAAAACAGGAAGAGACATAGACTGGTTAAGGTGGAAATCTGAAACAACCTTAGGCAAAAACTTCCTATTAGTCCTGAGGACCACCTTATCTCTATGGAAAGAGATAAAATCAGGCTCCACTGACAGGGCCTATAACTCACTTATTCGTCTGGCAGAAGTGATGGCCACCAAGAAAACAGTTTTCCAAGTCAAGTACTTAAGCTCTGCTGAGGACAAAGGCTCAAAAGGGAGGTGCAGAAGCTGAGCAATGCAAACATTAAGGTCCCAAGCAGGGGCAGGGTCCCTGAAGGGAGGATTGGTATGCAGCAATCCCTTGAAAAATTTAGAAAATACAGGATGAGCTGAAAGGGAAGAGTGCTTGCCTGCTGAGAGGAAGGCAGAGACAGCTGCCAGATGCACTCTTAGTGTAGCTGGTCTGAGTCCCAAGCTATTAAGATGAACCAGATAGTCAAGGACTGTGGGCAGGCCAGTAGGCTCTGGAGAAATATGCTTCCCAGAGCACCATATAGTAAATCTTTTCCACTTGGAATTGTAAGTGTTTCTGGTGGAAGGCTTTTGAGAAGCCTTTAAGATATCCAGAACACCTTGAGAGAGGTGCAAATCAGCAAACTCTAACTCTTCAAGAGCCAGGCCTTGAGATTGAGAGATTTGAGATTCGGATACCAAACCCTCCCCTGAGCACATGTTAACAGGTTGTAATTCCTGGGAAATGACAGGGGAAGGTGGACTGCTAAGGACAACAAGAGAGGGTACCAGGGCTGTCTGGCCCAGTCTGGAGCAATCAGAATCACTTTGCAGGGTTGAGACCTGATTTTGACTAGCACCTTGAACAGAAGAGGGAAGGGGGGAAAAGCATACAGGAACTTCCCTTCCCAATTGAGAACTAGGGCATCCAGGGGGACTGGAGCCCAACACTGGGGCCTGCAGCAAAGAGAGGAAGTTGGTGATTGTCTGGGGCTGCAAAAAGATCTATCTGTGGGGTGCCCCATCTGGAGAAGATCACCTTCAAAATCAGGGGATCCAGGGACCATTCGTGATGGCCCTGAGATATCCTGCTGAGAGCATCTTCCAGGACGTTGTCCTTCCCTGGGAGGTACACTGCTGTAAGAGAGGCATTCAGGGAATAGGCCAGAGACCACAACTTCATTGCCTCTGTGCACAAGGCCATAGACCGAGTGCCCCTTTGTGTGTTGCTATACCACATTGTGGTGGTATTGTCTGTCCTGATCTGAACTACTTTGTTCTGAACAGACTTGGAAAAAGCTTGAAGTGCTAGAAACACTGCTCTGAGTTCTAACAGATTGATGTGAAGCAGAGATTCCTGAGGAGACCACAACCCTTGGGTGGCCAGGTCCCCCAAGTGGGCTCCCCACCCCAAGAGGGAGGCATCTGTAGTAAGGATTAGAGAATGAGACTGAGTGATAAAAGGAACTCCCTGTCTTAGATTGTCCTGATCCTGACACCACTGTAACGCCTGGATCAGGGTTCGAGTCACTGGGATTAGTTTGGTCAGAGGATCCTTTTTCTGAGACCAGAAGGCCCTCAAGTGGAACTGAATGTCCCTCATTTGGAATCTTGCTCCCTGGACCACTGCTGTAGAGGCAGCCATGTGTCCCAGGGGCTGCAGAAAATGCCTTGCTGGTTGAGACACCTGGAGGGTGAATGAAGAGGCCAGTGAGATAAGGGTCCTTGCCCTGTCCAGGGGAAGGAAGGCTCTTGCCTTTACTGTATCCAGCTCTGCCCCTATGAAGGTGAGGAGCTGCACAGGCTCTAGAACTGACTTTGAAAGATTCAGCAGGAAACCTAGAGCAGTGAGCAGTTGCTGAGTTATCTGTAGGTGTGACTTGACTTGGTCTGGAGACTGGCCTACTATGAGCCAGTCGTCCAGGTATGGAAAGATGGAGATCTTTTTTCTCCTTAGGAAGGCAACCACTACTGCCAGGCATTTTGTGAACACCCTTGGAGCTGAAGTTAGGCCGAAGGGCATTGCTCTGAATTGGTAATGGCCTGAGGGCAGCTCGAACCCGAGGTACTTCGGGTGGGAGCTTCTGATGAGAATATGGAAATAGGCATCCTTGAGGTCCAGGGAAACTAGCCAGTCCCCTGGCCTTAGAGAGGGTAGAATTATTCCCAGAGTCACCATTTTGAATTTTGGCTTTAAAGGTGCTTGTTTAAGTATCTGAGATCCAGGATGGGCCGAATTCTCCTGTCTTTTTGGGGTTAGGAAGTACCTGGAGTACAATCCTTTTCCCTTGTGTAGGGGTGGAACCCTCTCTATGGCTCTCAGAGCCAAGAGGGAAGAGACCTCTGCCTCTAGGGCAAGTGTCTCTGAAGGACTTGCAGGTGGAAAGGATCTGGTTCTCATCTTTGGAAATTTTTTGAAGCTGAGAACCAGTCCCTGGCTTACTACTTCCAGGGCCCATTTGTCTGATGTTAAAGACATCCAGTCCTGGACAAAGTAAGCCAGCCTGCCCCCTACAGGTGGTGGAGAATCGGCCCTGGCAAACCCATCAGGGTGCCTGTTTGGCAGGCACTTTAGGCTGAGGGGTGGAAGCAGGCCTGCTTGTACCCCGTCTGCCTCTCCCTCTGAAGAACCCCCTATTAGCATAAGCAGAAGAGGAGGCCTGGGCTTGGTAGAAAGGCCTATGAAAAGGCTTGCCCCTGGGGAGTGGCTTGCCTTTCCTTGGCCTGAGCACTCCTATAGGTGGTCCTGTATTCATCCATTTTCTTCATGTAGTTCTCTGTTTGCTCCCCAAACAGAGAATTACCCACAACAGGAAAATCCAAGGCCTTAATCTGGGTATCCTGAGACAGGCTAGTACATCTGAGCCAAGCCATCCTACGAAGGGCCACAGATGTAGCCATGTCTCTAGATGAAACATCATTGGAGTCCACTGCAGCATGGAATTGCACCTTGGATGCCTCAATACCATCCGCAGCCACCTGCTCCAGCTCCTTGGCAATCTGGCCAGGGACCTGTTTAGCTAAGGCCATTACAGTGTCCCATCTAGATTTCTGATATCTAGCTGTATAGGCCATATAATTAGCCTGCCTGAGTCTTAAGGATGCTGCCATGTATTGTTTCTTTGCCATGGCATCAACCTCCTGGAGTCCTTATCTGGGGGGTGTGAAGCCAAGGGTATATTTGCCTTATCACAGGCAGCAGCCTGCACTACCCCAACATGGCTGCATTGCTGGGTTAGGAACTCCATATCTGAGCCTGAGAGAGTATACCTCTTGTCCATTCTCTTGTCCACAGAAGGTATAGAATTAGAGTCTTTAAATTTTTGTCTGTTTCCAAAGGACTTATGAAGGGGAATAGACAGCCTCCTGGACTCTGGGATATCCATCATTTCAACATAGTCAGGCTCCTCCTGGTCGTCTACAGCTTCTTCCATAGGAAGCTGAAGAGTTTCAGCCACTTTTTTGTAGAAAATAAAATGGGAAGGGGACTCAGAAAGCCTAGGAGGAGAAACCCCTGAAGGTCTGTCTGGGGAGATGTCTGGGTCAATGGGCACATCCAGACTTTCGTAATCACCATCACTATCCTTCTCCTCTCCTTCCTCCTCCTCCGGTTCATAAAAATCTTCTAAATTATAATCTGGAACCAGGGGAACCGACCGAACCGAGCCCCTTCCCGATGGTGCCGGTTTGGTCGGTACTGGGGTTAGCGACTGAACAATCCTTATCGCTTTGGCTATTTCATCAGTGGTCGGAGAAAGAAGTTGTGGATCTGCACCAGCTAATTTATCCCTTCTTTTTCTTTTCGGTTCTTCTTTTGGCCGAAGAAGTTTTGCCCTGGTCAGAGGGCACCCCTTCTGGTTCGGTTGGAACAGAACCGGGCTGGCCATCTGGGTCAGCGGACTTCTTGGCCTCCCTTTCCCTGAGCCTACCAACTCTCTTTTCCAGGATAACTGCAGGAAAATTCTTGCAAATCTGGCAGTCTGAATCGAGGTGGTCAAACTCCAGACAATAAACACAGGTGGTGTGAGGGTCAGCCTTAGCAAAGGCTTCCCCACACACACTACAGTGTTGAATCCCAGTGGGCCCAGTTTTTCTTTTGGGTTTCTCAGACATGGCCAGTCCTAACAAAACTTACCCTTTTTTCGGCAATCTGCCAGGCAAGACATCCTTATCGGTTCCTGACCGTGTTACGGGTCGTGGAAAAAAACATAATGAAATCTGTTTTTTTTTTTTTTTAGAACCAATAAGGACCGGTTACCACACTCTAAAAGTAGAATAAACTTTTTTGAACAAACCTGATTGGTTCAAACTGAACCGATCCCACGTTTACAAGTTCCACACAGAAGAACAAGAAAATAAACCTATCTAGTACTCACGATACCACAGACAGAGACTGAACCGACAGGTTAACGAATTAAATTCGGTCGAAAACCGAGGAAAACGGCACTTTAACCGACAAACTTGAACTGAGCAAAGGAGAAATGTCCAGAGCGACTGTTCCGTGAGGCGGAGTAAAGAATCTGACGGTTTGAGTTCAAACAGCAACAGACAGAGTCTCAACCGAGCTCGAGCTCAGCGTTCCATGCCTGGCATGGAAAGTTAACTCTTTCATCTCCGGGGCAGTTCAAAGGTTGAACATCACTGCATATGTCAGAATACAGCAAGACTTCATGTTGTTTGAATATGATTTTGTGTGCTGTAACACATTTATGTATGTATTGTTCTTTCAAGTGTTAATAAAAAATTCCCCTACTCTTTTTTGATAAGTGCCATGGGATCATCCACCTGAACTACCACCAATCCAGGCAGATGGGACCTCAGTTTAATGGCTCATCCGAAAGACGGTTTAATGTCTCATCCGAAAGATGAGTATGTGATCCACATTTATGGCATGTTTTCAACTGCCCCTGATAAAAACACAAACCCCCGTCCCTGCCAATGTGAAAGCTTCCAGGAGGATGGGCTATACCTGTATGAAGTTGTTTTAACTGTACTTTCACTCTCCAATTACCTGACCATACTAGGTCTTCACCTAGTATGGGGGTGGGAGTTTCCAAAACAGTGCAACGTTGTTGAAACCAATATTGTACATCTGCAATGCTAACACTTTCTAAATAAAAGTAATAATTTTGACTGTTGGTCTGGTGACGGGGATAGGAAAAAAAAAAAGGCTGCTATAGGGGTGAGTTTTGAACCTGAGGATACTTTGCCCAAAATCTATCTAAAATATGGCTGGTTGTAAAACCGATATCATAAATGACTTCCCCGTTCACATGATCACTGCAAACAGTTCAGAGGGTGTGATGTCCATTTGTTCTTTAAGCATTTGGTGCAAAACTGTTTTCCTCTCGGGAGCATTTATTGCATCCCCATTCAATTTTAATCTAACAGCATTTCTACACTGTGCTGGTTCGCCTCTATTTTTAAATAGGTCGGCCATAAAGAATTGTCCAAGCTGTTCAGTAGAAGTCTCCCCCATATTGGAGGTACCTGCATGTCCTTCATTTAGGCCTGGAATAGAGTCCTGCAAGATGTCCTCCTGAGATGAAGCACCCATATGCTGAGTGGATTCCATAGCAACCTGGGTGGAAACATCTGAAGAGCCGATCGGCTGCAAACTGTTTGAAGAACTGCTGGGTACCTCTGTGTCCGTGTTGGGCGCCTTAAGCTCTGAAGAACAATCTTTGATTATTTGCACTGCACAAACTGGGCCTGCTGAAATCCATTTTTTAGAACCATGATCTTGCTTCCAGCCCACCGCTTTCAATGTGGCATCTGGGGACCAAGTCTGAGGTCTGTTTCCTTCTTTTCTGCCTTTTATAAGGAAAAAAGAGTGTTCAGTAGTTGAAATATCAACTGCAGTAGGTCTTTGCTTCTCTGTATAAGCCATGGGAGAAAATCGAGAGGGGATAGCAAATTGGCTTGTCTGGTTAACGTCAAGCATGTCACTATCTGATTGTTACTCCTGCAATAATTTAAGTAGGAACCCTTTACTGGACTTTATAGTGTGTCGTAATAAATCTTGTAAAGTTTCTTGAGCTGCCTGAGCTCCAGGTGTTATGGCTGGCTCTGCTGTTTGTACATCCAGCTGTGACTCTTGGAGTGAACATCAGAATTCATGGTTGATTCACTTTTCTCCTGAACTCCTCCCATAGTGCCAGTTAAGTCCATAGGTTCAGGTAGTAATTCCTTTTGCAAACTAGTAGCATATCCATCAGTAGAAACAGTTCCCCTCACAGAACATTCTCCAGCTTCACCTCCTCCTCCTCCTCCTCTGTCTGGCTCCAAACTGGGCTCCTCCATCCTTGCTCACAGAAGGAAGAGTAGGGGAATTGTTTATTGCAGAAACCAAAAAACATCAATACAGTATGCTCATAAGAATATAAAACAAAAAATATAAAATGAAAACATAAACATCACTGTAGAGCTATCAAACAAAAATAAACATAAAATTACACAAAATAATAAACAGACCATATTAAATCCAGTAGACATGCTTCCAGTATTCGTGAAATACGGAAACCGGGAAACGACGGGATTCAAAGTCTTTTTGAGTCCGTAAAGCTGATTCAATACGACGTAAAACCACAGAAGGTAAAGTATGAGTATGCTGCAAGGAAAAAGAGCATCTCGCCTGCCAGAGATAAAACTTGATGCAAGCAAATATCACATTAAGAGTACTTGGATGATAACGGGGGAAAAAAACCCTGAATAATCCCCCAAAACCAAGCATTCATAGGTAACATGACCCGTCGTCCCCCAACCCCATTTAACAAGTAAGGTGGACCAAAACTGAACAGTATAAGAACAAGTATGATAAAAATGAATCAAAGTTTCTTCCATGCCCTCACATTCAAGACAAATACAGTTCCGTTCTGCAAGAGCCTTATGCTTTAAATTTCCCTTAACCCCTAACCTCCCATGACAACTTAGCCATGTCACATCCCACATCCGGCCAGGAATCCTCCCGTCGGTCAGAACCTTCAAAGCTAAATGTATTTTCGTGAGGAAACATCTGAGAAAATCAACCTGAACTAAAAAATTCATAGACATTATGCTCTGATATAGGCCCTTCAGGAAAGCGATAAACCTACGCTTAGCCACACTCACAAACGAAGTTTAGCAGCCACTAAAGGTAGGAAGCAAGGCAGTTTATAATTAGATTTAACAATAGGCGCTTCAGTAGACCAACGCAGCAGAAAATCTTGAAGCGAAAACAGAGTCCAGGTATCCCAGGGATGAGATTGATACAATGCCACCTCTTTGAATATAGCTTTAATAAAGAAAGAAAAATAAAAAAACAACCAGATTAATCATACCAAGACCACCCGCCTCAATTGGAAGATGTGTGAAATCACGCTTAACCGGGTTCAATCGGCTTCCTCACAACATCTGAAAAAAAATACTGTATAAACGGGTTTCATATTGCCTTGGTAAAGGAAAAACTGGACTAAAGTAAAGAAACAGAGGCAGTAAAAATTTTTTGATAATCAAAACACGTTTTTGTTTAGAAAACGACCAGGTTTTCCATAACTGTACCTTTGTTTCACCTAAAGCAATACGCAGTTGCCAATTAAGATTATTCAAATCTCCCATACCAAAAAAACAACCTAAAATCTTAATAGGTCCCATAGAGATAGTTATCCGCCTAATCATGGGATCAAAACAACCCTCTCCCCAAAAATACCAGTACTTTTTTCATAATTCACAGATGTTCCTGAAAGCAGACCAAACTGGGCCAAAACATGCAATGCAGCAAGGCCTGCGGCTGCACTGCGAAGCAGGAGACACACATCATCTGCATAGAAACACAGAATTTGACGGCAGATAAGGACCGCTTGGCCCACCTAGTCTGCCCATTTTCCTACCTAACAGATAAGCTGCAGATCCTAGTTAATCAACAGCTTACTTCCTCTTACCCGCCCCTAGGACTGCCTTATGGCTGTCCCATGCATTCTTGAAGTCTCCCACTGTTCTTGACTCCACGACCTCCTCAGGGAGGCTGTTCCATGCATCCACAACCCTCTCAGTGAAAAATACTTTCTCACATTACCCCTGAGCCGTCCCCCCTCTATCTTCAAATTGTGCTCCCTTGTTCTTGCACATCTCTTTTTCTGGAAGATGCTACCCTCTTGGACTTTGTTAATTCCCTTGAGGTACTTGAAAGTTTCTATCATGTCCCCTCTCTCCCTTCTTTCCTCAAGAGTATACATATTAAGCTCCTTTAGCTTTTCTTCGTATGTCTTCTGGTGCAGACCCTGCACCATTTTGGTTGCCCTCCTCTGGACAGCCTCCACTCTGTCTATGTCTTTGCGGAGATGGGGTCTCCAGAACTGCACACAGTACTCCAGATGGGGTCTCACCAACTGTCTGTACAGAGGGATAACAACTTCCTGTTTTCTACTACTGATGCCTCTTCCTATGCATCCCAGTATCCCTCCAGCCTTCCTTACTGCCTTCTCACATTGCTTGCCCACCTTTAGGTCATCTGCATATACAGCCAGAATATGTGGCGGAACCTCGGGGGATGAAGACAATCCCAGAATGTGAGGATGATGAAGAAGCTCCCGAACTAAAGGGTCCAAAACAAAAGTATATAATAAAGGACTAAGTGGGCAGCCCTGATGCACTCCCCTACAAAAATCAATCCCCTCCCTCAACAATCTAATTAACAAGGGGAACATTTTGGGCTTTGCTATATAAAAGTGCCACCCAAGTTCTAAGTTTATCGGAAAACCCATACCGTTGTAGAACGTCAAATAAAAACCCACGTGCCACCTTATGAAAGGCTTGGGCCTGGTCCAAAGAAAGTAAATAACCTGAAAGTTTCCCCAATCGGCCAAGCTCACACACATTCCTCAGCAGGGCCAAATTTTGGTGGATATGTCTACCCGGAATTGAGCATGTTTGGACTGGATGTACTAAGGAAGAAGTAATATGTTGGAGCTGATGGCACAAAATAGCCGAAACAATCTTATAATCTGTATTTAATAAACAGATCAGCCTCCAATTTTCAATTAAGCGTTTATTCCCTTTTTTAAATAACAAAATAGTTAAGGCATCCGAGAATCCACAAGGCAGCCTTGAAGACTCAAGAATCTCATTAAAAACAGAGGTCAAGATGACACTTATATCATCTATCAAGAATTTGTATAATTCATTGATTAAGCCATCTGGGCTAGGTGATATCCCAGACTTTAAGTGAGTAACTTCTGACCTAACCTCATCCAGGGTAATGGGCCTATCTAAAAAAAGGGAATCAGCAGACGAAATTTTGGGCAGTTGGAAGGAAAACAAATCATCCCATTTAGTAGTGGGCTGGAAAGCCCTACCATGTTGAGTCCGTAAAAAAACCCAGACAATATGTAGCAGTTCAGTATCCGCTGTGTGCAACACCCCCCTGTGATCATAAAGACCATCCATAAGTTTTTTTCCCAAGGCTTGCTTACAGGCCGAAAAAGGGTTCGAACTAGGTGAAGATTTAAGTCCATAAGACAAATCATCATGAATTTTACAAGCCTTCCCATAATGAAAATTTCTCATACTATGTCAGTATCACAGCTAGTTGATCTTGTATCCGAACACATCAGAACCAGAGGAAGTGACATTAATTTATAAAACTGCGCTCTGTTTTTCAAATAAGTAAGATAATCGGCCGACTGAGTACTATGATGGTAAGTCGTGGAAGTCATTCTAAACTCAAGTTTAGTATCCATCCACCAATCACCCCAAGAATGGTACATCCCAGCTACAAGAGCACCGTCTCTCCAATGCCTGGGATAAACATAACTGAAACCTCTCGGTAGTCAAAAAAAAATGGGTTCATCTTCCATCAAGCAGGCAAGGCAGGAAAATAAGATGGAATTGCAGACAGTGAAAATCTTACTGTCAATAATAAATTATCCGAAAATTCACAAGGGGTCAATAAAAAAGAAAAAGGCAGTAAATATCTGGAAGTAAAAACAAAATCAATCCTTGTCGTAAAACTGCCACATTTGTAAGTGGACCCTGGGTCGGAATGAATCGCTCTATAAGCATCTGTCAAGGAGGCCGTCTGAATTAGTTTAAACAGAGCATGGGAATCGCAATACACCTTACACTGCAATTGATCTTTAAATCTTACATCCAGGCCACAGTTGAAATCGCCCCCACCCCCCCAAATGATGTGTCGAGTGGTAAAAAGGTACTGCTGAATTTCACCAAACAAAGCAATCCTGGCTGATTTGACCTGGGGAGCATAAATGTTGATGAGATGAAGGGAAAAGCCCTGGTAAACACAATACAGGAGCAAAACTCTCTCTGGAGCCATGTCTGCTCAATTCCACCTTATGTGCCTCATCCTCATTACCACCCTGGGTTTCACCTCCCACCTGCCAAACCTCACCCTATGCCCCTTGTGGACTGCACCTTTGCAGCTCTCCAGATCTGGCCACCCCCCCCCACCTTGTCATCACACACTGGACCCCTGCATCCACCTCCCATTGGCAGCCCCTACCCCAGCACCACCCAGGCCCCTCTGGCGCCACCCTTCTGCATCCACCAATCCCTCCAAACCCTGCCCATCCCCTGCCCCACTACATCCTCCCCCAAAGCGTTCCCCCAAAACTTTAACAACCTGCCGCCCTATGATTAGAGACTTAGTCATCCTTCTACTCCTTTCGGGTAATATCCACCCTAATCCAGGCCCTGCCCCCACCACTCCGCATTGCCTCGCTGAATATATGCAAAAAGAAGCCAAAGAAATCTGCAGCGCTTCAATGTTGGGCAACCCTTCACCAACCAGACATCACTGCCCTAGTGGAGACCTGGCTCTCCAAATCTACTCCCGACGCCTTTGTCTCACTCCCCGGATACACCCTACATCGGGAAGACAGGGTAGGAAAGTGTGGGAGTGGCTGTGCATTCTACATCACCAACAACATTATTGGTCACATGCTCCCACCCCCCAAACTCACAAATGGAGCACAAGCCCTCACCCTAAAAATCACCCCTGACCCCTCCAGGGCCCCACTATACCTCACAGTCGCCTACATACCCCCTAAGAACCAAAAGACTGCCATCACATCTCTCACCGAATACCTCTCTACCCTACCACACAATGCAGAACGGACACTAGTAGGGGACCTCAATGTCAACTGGCTTGGCCCCTCTGCAGCACCAACTAAGGACTCATTCTCGGCCATTGACATGGTCCAATTAGTTACCCAACCCACTAGACTCCACTCTACTGGTACCCACACCCTCCTGGACATCCTTATCTCTAACTGCCCCCACAAAATCCAGGCTATACAAGTACCTCCCAACTCCTTAAGTGACCACTCACCCATCCTATTCCAATGGACCTCCTCCACACCCAAACCCATAGCCCAAACAACCTTCAGAAGGCATCTCCACCCAGGAGGGTTAATAAAACTTAAACAGCTGCTCACCCAGATAGATTGGTCCCATTAATACAGCCCCCAGCGTCGACACTGCACTCACCCTGTTTACACAGGCCTTCACCAAGGCCTGTGACCTCTATACTCCACTCACCAAACTCCACACCAAAAGGCAACATGCCCCATGGATAACCCCCTTCCTACTCCAAATGTTGAGAGACAGGGATAATCTCTGGCACAAAGCCATAGAATCGGGCAGGCTAGCGGACACACATTCCTATAACGCCGCTTCATAATAAATGCACTCGAGCCATCTGTAAGGCAAAGCAGACCACTATCAATCCACTCTCACAACCACGTGGAGGTCTGCAAGGACCTTCTGGAATAACATCTAAGAACTCAATGGGAAATCTCGCTCCCCACCTCCCTCCCAGCTCACCATAAATGGCACTGCCTCCACTGACACACTCACCATAGCAAACTGTCTAAACACCACCTTCTCAGATCTCAGCACTATTTTCCTAGCAGTTTCTTTGACCCTGTGCCCCAATCCCGCCTCCAACCCTGCAGCATCCCTGTTTCCTCCTGTGCAAAATATCCCCCACAGAGCTCATCCTTACCTACAAAGCTAAACAGCAATAACCCTATAAATGATCCCTAGATGCCAGGCTCCTTTGACTAGTCCTCGCGTGGTCCTAGTCCCTAACAGACCTGCTCAACAAATCACTATGCCTAGGGCAATTCCTAGTGCCTGGAAAACAGCTGTCATTCCCCCCATCCATAAAAGCGGTGACAAAGCCTCCCCTAATAACTATCGACCCATCTCTTTCTCCCCCAAAGCACTAGAAAAAAGTGGTGGCCACCCAACTTACTGAATACCTAGCCAAGTATAACATCTATGCCCAGAGCAACATGGCTTCCCTTCAGGCCATGCACCACCACAGCCCTCCTAGAATTCACCAACTTCCTGCATCCTCCCTAGGCGCTGGTAACATTGCAGGAGCTGTGTTCATAGAACCTATCAAGGCCTTGACACAGTCTGCCACCTCTCCTTCTCGACTCACTCCACCAACTTGGTTTCTCCACAGGCCCCCTGGCCTGGTGCTCCAGTTACCTTTCCGCCCGGTCCCAATGCATCAAAATTAACGGAACTCTATCCGACACACTACCCATCCGCTCCGGGGTGCCCCAGGTCTCTATCCTGGGACCACTTCTTTTCTCCCTCTACCTAAACTCCTTACCAAAGGCCTGCTCCACAAAAATCTTACTATATGCAGATGATGCAGTGCTCTTCACCTCGCATCATAAACCCACACCCCTTCAGGACTCCCTCCAACTTGCCTTCTCCCAGGCCGAAAACTGGTTTAAGGACCATAGACTGGTCCTCAACTAAAAAGGCAGAAGTCAATGATCTTCTCTCACCACCAAAACAGAGCTAAGGCATGCACCGCTCAGCATCCTCCCCAGCGCCCAGCACCCCCTTGAGCAGGTATCCAACTACAAATATCTTGGACTTACCCTCGACTCGGCCCTTACCTTCCATGACCACATAAACACCCTTGCAGCTGCAACAAACACCCGGATTGGACTCCTTTACTGACACAGGGACTGCCTCCCCCCCCACACCCTTAGGCTTGCTATCACCTCATTGATACTGTCCCTAGTGGACTACTGGCTCCCTGAATATGGTGCAGCAAATAACACCACACTTCAGAAAATCCAGGCCACACTAAACAAGGCCTGCAGACTCCTTACAGGCGCACCTAGGCTCACTCACACCTGCTTGCTCTATACCTCTGCCAATATTCTCAACCTTGATGAAAGGCTCTGCTACCAGACCTGCTTACTCTCCAAGAAAATACTGCTCGGACTTTTCCCCCCTGGGGTCATCGCCTCTCTTCAGCCTGCAACCCCCACTATCTTCATCCGCAATTCAGAGAAAGCTCCTCTGGTTGTGCCCAGGGTAAAACCTCCCTTGCCCAGAGATCTTCCACCATAGAGGCACCCACATGGTTTAATGCACTCCCAAGCACCATCACTAGTGCACCCAAGATTACCCATTTCAAAACCACTCTAGCCAACCACCTCTTCAATATCCGCTCCTGTAACTGCTTCTAATTCTTTCCTCTCTTACCACTCTGATCCAATATTCTCTGACAAAGTCCATTGGATTGCAACCTCCATCTTTAACACCAAACCCATGATTAGGTCTGACTACTATGTTTAGATGCCTTCTCAAGCTTATAATGCCTCGCTGCTGTTATGTTGTAAATATCGTCATCCAAAGGTTATAAATAATGTCAGAAAATACCTACTTCCAAATCTTGTAAATATTGTCTGTGACAAATGTCTGTAACACATGCTTAATGTAACTACTGTTATACCATGTATCTCATGTTTAATGTAATTGTTGTTATACCTACTCTGTGTTTCCATCTGTCTTACATGTGACGAGGTACCTTTGCAAATGAGCCTCTGGCTCAAAGGTTGTAAACCAATATATCAAATAAATAAATAAATAAAAGTCTACCAAACCAGTTACCTGAACAAAGGGATGACAAAATAAAATCCCCATCCCATCTGCAGCATCAGGAACAAAGGACCAGAAGGAAGGTCCAGAATGCCATAATTTCCTAGTGTAATTTACTTCCGTAAGAGTAGAAAAACGCGTCTCCTGCAGAAAAATGATATCCGCAAACAAGGACTTGCAAAAATGTAATAGCCCGAGATGCTTCTTAGAATTCTTGATACTACAAGAACTGAGAGAAACCACCGTTAAAGAAGCCAGGGAGTAAGATTAGGACTTGTCCTTTTTACACTTCCTTCCTGACTTCTTCTTAGACTCCAGTAATTCAGGATCTCCCTCATCATCACACTCCATGCCAGACAAAACCCCAGACGTAACTGACAGGTCAGATTCAGAGTCCCAATCTGCATCTTGCAGTACCTGAAATGTGTTATGCGTAGGAGTAACAGTAAGTACAATTACCTTTTTAGCATGAGACCGAGTTACACGCCTCGGGTGAGGTGCCTGAAACTCAGGAGCTGGGTGGGGTGGGGGCTGGAATGGGCAGGGTAGGAGCAGTGAGCCCCAAACCTTCTGGTATTTGTGCAATATCGGAGGGCTCACCAGTGGGGCAGGGTACCACTCCATCAGGAGGGGTTGAGGCAGAACGGTTAGGACCAGGTGGGTCGGGGTCGGGGCCGTCTCCTCAGTGTGCGGCCTAAACCAGTCGTGGGCATCTGAGATCAAGGTCTCCTTATCAAGGCCCCCTGAATTATTCTGGCCAGCATATGGACACTGGTGGCACGCATGCCCCTGGGTATCACAGAGATTGCAGCGAAAAACATTCCGGCAAGTACTACTGTCATGATCCAGTTCTCCACACAATGCACATTTGATCTTATCACAGGCACTACTGAGATGGCGAGGGCTACCACATTTACAACACGCCTTGGGTTGGCCTGGATAAAAGCAGACACCCCAATCCCTCCCCAAGAAAAAACTATTCGGAACATGCTGAACCAAATCCCCTACAATACGCAGTTTCACCTTAAATTTCCAGCTGCCTGTCCAAATACCCTCCCCATCAATAACTGGTTCAGGAGGCCCCAGTACAGTGCATTTACTCTCCAACCAATACATAATGTCCCCCACATTTACCCCCTTATTCCGAAACATGACATGTACAGTTTTAAACAGTGGTTTTGTAATAGCCCAGAATAGAGTCCATAAGGGAGTAGATTTCAATGAATCATACTTTTGCCAGAATTTATCTAGGCCCACAAATGATTTGAAACTGATATCAAAAGTTTCTTCCCCCCCGAATATTAATTAGGGCATACGTGTCTGAGGCCTGGAAATTCATGGAGCTTTTAAGTAGCCGGTGGGCCACAAAGAAACGGTCAGGTTGCTCCTGAAGACCCCCCCATACCGGAGACGGATAGCGTTCCATCTGGCGGCCTGATCCAGACGACTGTTCCGAAAGAGGTCCGAAAAGCGGGGACCTGTAGTAAACCGTTCCCGTCTAGGAGAGGAAGGGGGGGGCAACATTCGGTGTATCAGTATTAAACCCCAGATCTACACCTGGAGCAGAAGTTTTCAAATGCTCACCAACCGGAGCGCCAGCAGCCACAGTCTGCAGATCCGAGGGCTGCACCTCCGCTGAAGTCCCTGAAGCAGTCATTTCCCCAGCCGAAAAAGAAATCCAGTCAGAATCCGGAATCCATCTGCCATCCTGTCTCATCCATCCTGCGTCTAGCAGGGCCGTTTCTTTGCTCCAGTCCCTCGCTGGAAATGTGCCTGCTGCCGGAGGTAACTTCCGCGTTGTAGCACGCTCCTCCCCAGATGCGGAAGGCAGCACTTGAGCCTCAGAGACAATCGAACCTGCCGCCACTGCGAGCGGCTGAGCGGTACGCATCCCATTTGCCTGTGCCGGTACGGAGCAAGCAGTAATACCGGACTGAATAGGCAAAAATAACTCCTCGATCCTCCACCCCATTGAAACAGCAGCCACTGAATCTCCCATTGCATGGTACACACCGCACACATCTCTTGGAGGCACCCCGGATACTACCTCAGAATTGCACTCCATACCGCTCTCAACCTCAGCTGACTGCACTGTAGAAATCATCCTGCCATCTGCTGGTAAGACGTCCGTCTCCATCGCAAACTGCACACAGACTGCCAAAGCGTAGAACAGTAGGTCCCCCTACCGCCAGCATGCAGTAGGGGAATTTCCCCGGTGTCCTGGCTAAATTCCCCCATTCACTAAAAAAATACCACCAACAGCTTAATCTGGTTCAACTTTGGTTGGCTACCATCTGTATGTCCCCCACCCCGGAGCTGCCCCTGAAAAAGGGACTTCTAGTCTCAGTGGGCCTACCCAGTCAACAAAATTCAATAAATAAAATAAATAAGATGTAACAGATTTTTCCTGAGTGGGGTTATCTTCCCATTTCTCTTTTATTACATCTAGCGGCCCTCTAGGTTGTCTATCATACAACAATTCAAATGATGAAAAACCTGTTGATGACTGTGGCACTTTTCTATAAGCAAAAATCAGGTAAGGTAAGTATTGGTCCTGATCTTTCCCTTCCCCTTTTACAAACCTTTTTAATATGCATTTTAGGGTTTGATTAAAATGCTCAGCAAGACCGTCTGTCTGAGGGTGATATGGGGAGGTTCTTATGGCGCTGATACCTAGCCATCAGTACAGCTCCTTCAGCAATGCAGCACTCAAAAATTACGACCCTGATCAGTAATCATCTCTTTAAGTATGTCCACCCTGCTGAAAATTTTGGCAAGCTCTGTTGCCACTTTTGGGGCTGTGACAGTATGCATAGGAACTGCCTATGGGTACTGAGTAGCATAGTCACATATTACCAAAATGAATAGATTCATCTGTGTAAAAGCACTGTGGAAGCACATGACTGGACTGTCGGCGTGCTTCCACAGTGCTCAAACACAGTTCAGTCATTCTGTTTATGTGGCCCTTCCCGCCACAGGACGCATAAACACCCCTTTCTTAGGGCTTTTCTTTTTCTTCACGCCAACTTCTGCGAGCTGGCCAGCCACAGTTCTCAAGATGGCCACTGAGTCAAACTGTGCATGCGCGAGAATCGCACATGCTCAGATCTGTCATCAGCACCATCTTGGGCATGGCAGACATCAGAGTCAATATGGCAGACTCTAGCGTGGCGAAAGCTCTGATTATTCATTTATTTGCTCTTGCCGCACTGAGGAGCCATATCGGCTCTGATCAGACTTTGTTTAATCACTGGGGCTACTTCCTGACATTCAGCACAGGAACTGCAATATGTAGCAACATCTTCATGAATCCCAGGCCAGTAAAATACGTACAACAATCTGGCTAAGGTGCAATCCCTCCCCAAGTGACCAGCCATAGGACTATCATGTGCTATCTGTAATAACTAGGATCTATACTTCTGTGGTATAACCAATTGTTCTATCTGTTCCTGTGTCTGAAGTTTAACCCAAACTCTGTACAGTAACCCATTACATTTTTTAAACATTGGTTCACTTTGTTTTGGTTTCACCCCCAGCTGCTTAAAATAACCCAGGAGAGAAACATTGTTAGCTTGCTCTAAAACAAAATCACAATCAAGTTAGTTATCAGTTTACTTTCAGCATTTTCAATATTAACCCATTACGTCCATCAGTCTATTGTTGCCACTGTTTCTTCAGGCGTCTTCTTTCTTTTCTGGACTTGTGGATCTTGAAGTATGCTCAAACAAATCAAAATCAAAATCACCAAACGGAACAGTCCCCACCATCTGAGATTTTCTTTGCCTGTGCTCTTATAATCACAGCTGCTGAAACTGCCGGTTTTGTTCCCTCTGTGATTAACTCACTAATCCTGGAAAGTCATTTCCAGTAATCACAGGTACAGGTAACTTAGGTACTACCCCACTTTCATTTGGTGCAACACCCCTTTAATATTCAGTCACTTGCGTAGTGGGATAGTATCAAGTGTCCGATACAGATGACACCAGTACCTGGTCCTTTCGCACAGTGTTTTCCCAGCACTTCAACATGCACCAGGGTTTGTCTACTTCCTGAATATATAAGTCCTTTCACAGTCTTATCCTTGACATCCGCTAAATACTTGCCTCAATTTGCTAAGGACAAATCTGCTCCAGTGTTACTCTCCTTACAACAGTTTCCTGCAATATGGGTGCAGATTTGTTACCCCCCACCAGAGTTCTTATCAGACTAGGAATTAAATCAGGGAAAGAGAGGGTCTTACCAGTGCCTGGCTGAAAACTCATTGCTGTGGTTTCTGTCTGACCATCTGGTAGTCTTCAGCCAAAGAAATGGCCTTTTCCCTACTTTCTGGTTGGTGTTATTTTACCTAAAGCTGCACATGTGCAGGTAGCATGTTGATGAACTGCTCTACTGCGTGTCGATGATCTGTGACTATTTCCCCTCTGATTGTAGCCATTTAATAAGGGGTTCTCTGAGTCGGGCGAAGGCTTCTCGAGGATTGTCAAATGAGCTGTACTTCAGAGACCAGAATCTTTGCCTGTAGGTCTCTCCAGAGATGTCATATCTTTTCAGGATTTCTCTTTTCACCAGGCTATAGTTTTCTGACTATGCAGTGTCCATACTGCTGTAGGCAAGTTGGGCTTTACCTGTCAGGTAAGATACCAACCTGACTGCCCATTGCTGCTTTGGCCATAAGCAGGCTGTGGCAACCCTTCCAAATGTTGTCAGGTATGCTTCAATATCATAACGTGGGACACAACTTTGTAAGTTTAATGTCTTTTAAGTTGTTTGTGTCTGACTTCCTGTTCTGCCTCCATGTTGAAAAGCTGATGATCTCAAGAGCTCCGTCCCTTGGATCAAAATTAAACATTCATCTCGCCTCTCCCAGCACACAAACCTCCTGTATAAACAACCAAATCGGACGGGGTAGTGATGGCAGTCGAAATGCCTCCAAAATCCAGAAACAAAGACTCGCTGTTGGAGTTTTTAAAACTGACCACGTCAGCTGAAACACGCAACCCTAAGGCTCCACAAAAACCTAAGGCCGCTGCTGCTCCAATGTTGTCACCTGAAACTGTCGAGGAGCCGAAAGAAGAAGAATTCACCATCACCTCCCATAGGCTTTTCCAGGAACTGGGGAAAATAAATGAAACGTTATACAAAATGGAGCAATCAGCAGTGGAAAATGCTAAGGACCTTGTGGAGGTCAGAAATTGCACAACAGACCTCGAAGCAGGCCTCTCGGAGACTGATGGCACTGTAGTCCACCCTGAGGAAGCTCTGATACACCTGAGGGGAGAGAGAGAAAGAGAGACAACAGACAAACTAGATGACCTGGAGCTTCGCTCCAGGAGGGATAACCTCAGAATTTATGGGGTACCAGAAGATACAGAACTGGGGAAAATGGAGGAATTCTTGGATTCATTTTTAAAAGAGATACTAGACCTGCCTAAAGACCTCCCCCTAAACATCATCCGAGCCCACAGGGCTCTAGTAAAGAAACCTACCGCCCAAAACTCTACTCCCAGGTCCGTAGTCCTGAAGTTCCTGGATCACGGAATCAAAAACAAAGTGATGCAGGCAGCATGGGCCAAAAAAGAAACTGTATTTGGCAACAGGCACATCTATTTTGATCATGATTACACCCCCATAACACAACAAAAAAGGCGGGTGCTGCTAGAAATCAAAAAATATCTGGGCACTAAAAACATTCAGATGCACCTAACAGCCCGAGCGCAGCTCAAAATCTTCACAACAGAGGTCCCGCAGTTCTACTGTTCCCTAGCAGAAGCAAGAGCTACACTACTGAAACTGGGAGTCCCTCCAGAACTTATGTCCAGGCCCACTTCTCTGGACCACGAATCCTCGCTACGTGAAGATTCTTGGATTAAGGTTCCAAGCTCCAGGAAGAGGAGCCATTCAACAACCATGAGTCAACCAGAATGCTCAGGAGGCAAAATGACGCAAGGATAAGACCAGGCTGAATCGTTGCAGCAATCAGGGGGGCACTCTAGCTGGATATGAACTCCTAACACAGTCGTAACTGTGTCAGCAATGCAGCTAGCTACACTCAGCTAGGCCAGCCACCTAGCTGACTCTGGGGATGAAGTGCCGTCCGTGTAGGCCCATGGTACTCTCCCACATTGGAGTCCCATAGTGGCTAACTCCTAAAAGGTCACAAGGTACTTTAAGAGACATTGCTCCTTGAAAGGATGCTTACTAGGACAAGAAGCCTTCTTTTTATCCTCGTTTCTTTAATCATTTGCTTGTGGGAGGGGCGCTGGGAGAGGAAGCATGCAAATGCGGGTCGGGAAGTTAGAGGGCAAGAGGCTGGTGAGCTAGAAATCCATGACCTGTTCAGTTCTTTCCTCACACAGAGGGTTACAAGTCAGGTGGGGCCCTCCTTACCCCAGGCTGGCTCTGGTCTGTGACCATGTGCCAGACAGGCTGCTGGGAGGAGACTCCTGATTTAGCACTCGCCTGCTGCTCAGCATCATTCTTCCTGCCACATACCAGATCCGAGAGGGTCGTGTGGGCATCACAGAAGGAAGAGTGAGGATTAGCTCACGAGCCTTAAAAATTTCAGAGCAATGTCCGGTACTTGGTTCAGAAGAGCAGATAACAAGGGGTTCAATGCAAAAGGGCAGTCACCCTGTCACCCAGAAGCGCAGGATTAAGTGCAGGGTCCCTAACACAAGAACCCCATCCAGTTAACCACATCCCAGCAAGAAGCTGACTGGGTGCAGTATTGTTAACTTGGAAGTTCGTTTTACAGTTTGGACAGTTATGAAGTTACAGTTTGTTGTCTCCGTTACTTTTTTTGATTTTGGAGCGACCATGTCGCATGTTCCACCACAGGGGGAGAAGGGGAAGACTGAGCCATGGCTGATGGGAACATAGCCACGTATAACGTTACCGGATTGGGTAGCCCGATCAAAAGGAAAAGAATGTTAAGAGAGTTGCACAAACTGAAAGTGGAGATTGCACTCCTACAAGAAACACACTTGGATCAAAAAGAAAGCGAGAAGCTCAAATGGGCTTGGGTGGAGCAGGTGTTTTATACCCCGTGCGAGTGTCTCACCCCAACAGAAGGGGAGTAGCGGTCCTATTCCATAAGAATTGCCCTTTGAAACACTCAGATGTGCAGGCCGATCTGGAGGGGAGATTCCTCATAATTAAGGGTACCTACAGGGAGATGCCCTGCACAATCCTCAACATATACGCTCCCAACCAAGACACAGAGAACAGAGAGTTCCTCCAGGAGGTCCTCCTTCATGCAGCACCCCCACCAGGGGAACTGTACCTAGTAGGGGGCAACTTTAACACCACTCCCAACCCGGCCCTAGATAAATCAGGTGCCTTTAGGGGCCCACCCCCACAGGCCACCACCACAATGAATAGACTGACCAAAGAGCTAGGGCTAGTTTGAAGTATGGAGGGCATCTGCACCCGAGAGTCCGTGACTACACATGCTGGTCAGCCTCACATCAGGCCTGCTCTAGGCTAGATCATGTTCTGGGTTTCGGGAGATTGGCTACGCAGAATAACCAAGTCCAGAATTGTTCCCAGAACCATTTCAGACCACAAAGTGGTTACCATACAGCTTTGGCCAGGTCCGAAGGTTAAAAACTCTTCCTGGAGACTTAATGTCTCCTTCCTCAATAAAGAAGAATATAAAGATCTGGTGAAAGACTTAGTTCAGGAGTACAGAGCCAACAACCCGACCCAAGACACGACTCAGGCAGTCTGGTGGGATGGCATTAATTACTGGTAGAACCATTAGTTATGCCTCCAAACTCAAGAGGCAGCAACAGAAGGAAATACTAGATTTAGAAAATAAGATATTTGATCTGGAAGCAGAGCATAAAATTGTCCTGAATGAGGTGGTGAAGGGAAATCTAGAAGAAACTAGAAAGGAACTAAATAAGATATTAGATTGGAAAATTGAGGTCCAAATACGATACTCTCACCAGAGGTTTTACGATGCGGGCAACCGTGTGGATAAGCTCCTGACTTGGCAGCTCCTGAGGGAGGTGGCCATCAGGACACTCATGCGACTCCTCTCCCCAACATGGCTAAACAGTCACATAGTCGACCCAGAGGGCATAGCCAATCAGTTCCTAAAATACTACAAACAGCTATACAGTCAGGATCAGGAGGCGAACATCAGGAGAAACTAGACTCCTTTTTCCAGAGGGTTAAACTTCCGAAACGCTCAAAAGAGGAAATGGAAAAACTGGATGCTCCCATAACAGATGGAGAGATCTACACCACGGTAGGGGGATTAAAAACAGGAAAGGCTCCAGGCCCAGACAGCACAGCAGCAAAACTGTACAAGAATTTAAACTTGGAACTATCACCACTTCTGAGGGAGGTTTGCCAGGCAATCCAGAGGGGAAAGGAGCCCCACTGAGTTAGCAGTATGCCCAGATCTCGGCAATACATAAGGAAGGCAAGGATCCGGAGGATTGCAGCTCTTACAGGCCTATTATCGCTTCAGAATGTAGACCTCAAGGTATACACAATGGCCCTTGCACGTAGGCTGCAGATGTGTGTGGGGAGCCTGGTCCAACCGGATCAAACTGGCTTTATAAACAGAAGACTTATAAATGATAATATTAGACACTTGTTAAATCTTATAACCTGCCAACAGTTGTCTGGAACCGATGTTGCCAATATTTATGGACGCAGACAAGGCCTCTGACCAGGTGGACTTGAGGTTCTTACACAGGACCCTTAAGGAGATGGTATTGGGACCTAAGTTTAGGACGAGTGTAGGGGCGCTGCATGCGGACCCTCAGGCAACAGTTAGGGTCAATGGTTTTACCACGTAGCGGTTCCACCTGACCAGGGACACCAGGCAGGGGTTTCTACTCTCCCCGCTTCTCTTTGCCCTGTGCATAGACCCTCTCACAGTGGAAGTGCGAGAAAATGAATCAATTCAAAGGATTAAAATGGGCGGCAGGATCCACAAAATCTCACTATGTGTGACGATTCCCTGTTTTTTCTCACTTCCCCAGAAAGTTCCCTCCCAGCTTTAACAAAGGAGTTTCAGATGTTTGGACAAGTTTCTGGTTACAAAATTAATCAGGATAAATCCAAAGCAATCAAATTCGGAGGCACTTTGCCATGAGAGGTTGCACAGAATTTCCCCTTTAAATGAGCAACAGCAAACACAGTCTGGATTTTGGGGTCAAGACCCCCCCCCCCCAACTGTCAAGTCTCTTTAAGGTGAATTATGGGAAACTTTGGGGAGAGATACGAGCCAACCTAGCCAGATAGGACTTAATCCCACTCTCCCTGGGTGGCCGGCTGCATACAGTCCATCAAGATGAATATATTCCCCAGGTTCCTATTCTTATTTCAAGCCCTCCCTATAAGTATACCCAACCCTTTTTTTTTTTTTTAATTGGTTAATGCAGCTCTCTCCACTTTTATCTGGCAAAAGAGCAGGAAACGCATAAACTATAATCTCCTAACACAGCCTAAGACACGAGGTGGGGGCTAGCCCTTCCCAACCTCAAGCTCTATTACATAGCGGCACAGTTGGTCCCCATCGTCACCTGGGTGAAGTAAAGTGGAGACATAGGATGGAAGGAAATTGAGGTACAGCACATGCAAATCATTTCACTGGCCTCTCTTCTACATGCCCCCTTACACCAGAACTGTGGAGAAGCTTGAAAAATCCCTGGACCAAACATGCGTTAAGGACACTAGTAGTAGCAAGAAAACTCACACACACACCAGAAGGAATAGGTCCACTGACATCAATCTTGGGGAACCCCAGTTTCACCCCTCCCAGGTCACATATCAGATTCCGGAACTGGAAGAAAAAATTACTCACCTTAGTAATGTTGTTTCTTCTAATGGAGTCTTGCTATATTATGACAGTAGCAGTTTGTCCCACCACTAGAACTGCTCCGGAGGTGAAATGATTAATACCATTCCAAAATAGAACTTTGAGCACGAGCTCTAAGAAGCAGCTCTATCTGTGTAATTTCAAACCTGAACTGTCAGATCTTCTGACAGCAAAAACTCACTAAGGTCTGTGTGGAAGCTGTAACCTACACTAGCCAAATGGCTACCTAAATATTAACAACCATTGCTGGTCCCGACACCCAAGACTCAAGTCAGGGACCAGAACTACTAACACAATTCTAACAACATGAGAATAAAACAACAGTATAATAAAACACACACACCCAAACTCCCAAAAAGGGAGAAACGCTAAAGGGCATAAAATAGTGCCCACACTAAGTTTCCCGCCTCCACCCAAGTAGAAGTTCTGAGAGGGGCAGGCTGGGGAGGTCATAATATAGCAAGACTCCATTAGAAGAAACAACATTACTAAGGTGAGTAATTTTTCTTCAAACAACATGAAGTCTTGCTATAGTATGACAGTAACGAACTACACAGCAGTACCTCCATGGAGGAGGGCAGAACCTACTTAGGAATAGGCTCTGAAGAACAGCTGTGCCAAACCGAGCATCTCTCCTGGCCTGGACATCCAGGAATAATGCTTGGTAAAAGTGTGTACCGTTTTCCAAGTAGCAGCCTGGCATATCTCTAATATAGGGATGTCTCTGGCAGCAGCTAGAGACGCAGCTGTACCCCCTGGTAGAATGAGCCCTCAAGCCAGAGGGGATCTCTGCCCAGTTTCTGATAACAAAATTGGATACAAGAGACAATCCACCTGGCTATTGATCTCTTAGTGGCAGGTTTGCCTTCCCAACTTCACCATAGGTAAGGAAAAGTTGGAGGATTCGAACCTGTGACCTTTGTGCGCTCTATATAGTAACTAAGAGCTCTCTTAACATCCAGGCTTGTGCAACCTCCTCTCACCAGAAGAGGAGTGATCAGTGAAAATACTGAAGGGAGATAAATTGGTTAAGATGGAAATCTGAAACCACCTTAGGTAAAACTTCCTATTAGTCCTAAGGACTAATTATCCCTGTGGAAAGAAATAAAGTCAGTTTCCACTGACAAGGCTTGCAACTCACTTATGCGTCTAGCAGAAGTGATAGCACCAGAAAACAGTTTTCAAGTTAGATACTTAAGCTCTGCAGAAAACAGAGGTTCAAAAGGGGTTGCATTAACTGGGCAATACAACATTAAGGTCCCAGGCAGGGGCGGTTCCCGAAAAGGGAGGATTAGTATGGAGTAATCCCTTAAAAACTTGGAAAACACAAGGGTGAGTGGAAAGAGGGATGACTTTCCTGCTGACACAAAAGCAGATACAGCTGCCAAATGGACTCTCAGGGTAGCTGGTCTGAGACCCAAGGAATTAAGATGGACCATGTAATCTAATACAATGGGCAAATCAGCAGATTCTGGGGAAATATTTTTCCCAGCACACCAAAAGGAAAACCTTTTCCATTTAGAACTATAAGTAGCCCTAGTGGAAGGCTTTCTGGAAGCCTTTAGGATTTCAAGAACACCTTGAGAGAGGTGTAAATCAGCAAACTCTAACTCCTCAAGAGCCAGGCCTTGAGGTTGAGGGATTTGAGGTCCGGATACCAAACCCTTCCCTGGGCATAAGTTAACAGGTTGTGAATCCTGGGGAGGCAAAGGGGAAGATGGATTGTCAGTGACAGAAGGAGTGGGTACCAGGGCTGCCTGGCCCAATCCGGGGCAATCAGAATCACCCTGCAAGGCTGAGATCTGATTTTGACTAATACTTTGAATAGGAGAGGGAAGGAGGAAAGCATAAAAAACTTCCCTCCCAATCCAGGAGAAGGGCATCCAGGGGGACTGAGCCCAACACTGGAGGCCTGCAACAGAACAGAAGAAGTTTGTGATTGTCTGGGGCTGCAAAAAGATCTATTTGAGGGGTGCCCCATCTGGCAAAGACTATCCCCAACACTTGAGGATCCAGGGACCGTTCGTGATGGCCTGGGAAATCCTGCTGGAGCATCCGCTAGACATTTGTCCTTCCCTGGAAGATGAACTGCTATGAGGGAAGTGTTCAGGGAATAGGCCAGAGACCACAACTTCATTGCCTCGGTGCACAAGGCCGAAGACTGAGTGCCCCCTTGTTTGTTAATGTACCACATTGTTGTGGTGTTGTCTGTTCTGACTTGTATCACCTTGTTGTGGACAAATGCAGAAAATGCTTGAAGAGCTAAAAAGACAGCTCTGAGTTCCAGCAAATTGATGTGGAGCAGAGATTCCCGTGGGGACCACACTCCCTGAGTGGAAAGGTCACCCATGTGGGCTCCCCAACCCAGAAGGGAAGCATCCGTAGTGAGAGTCAAATTGTGAGCAGGGGGAATGAAGGGGACCCCCAATCTTAAATTGCTCTGATCCTGTCACCACTGGAGGGCCTGGATCAAGGTTCGAGTCACTGGGACCAACTTGGAAACGGGGTCTCTTCTCTGAGACCAATAGGTTCTCAAGTGAAACTGAATGTCTCTCATCTGAAATCTTGCTCCCTGCACAACAGCTGTGGATGAAGGCATGTGTCCCAGGAGCTGCAGAAAGTGTCTTGCTGGTCGACAGACCTGCAGGGTGAAGGAGGAGGCCAGAGTCACTAAATTAGTCACCCTTTCTAAGGGAAGAAAAGCTCTGGCTAGCTTTGTGTCCAACTCTGCTCCTATAAAGGTGAGTACCTGGACTGGTTCCAGAACCGACTTTGGTAGATTTAGCAGAAAGCCCAGAGAGGTGAGAAGCTGCTGGGTAACTTGCAGGTGAGATTTTACCTGTTCTGGGGACTGGCCTACAATGAGCCAATCGTCTAGATAGGGAAAAACAGCAATCCTTTGCCTCCTTAAGTGAGCCACTGCCACTGCTAGACACTTTGTGAATACCCTTGGGGCAGAGGTAAGGCCGAAGGGCACTGCTCTGAACTGGTAATTACCTGAGGGCAGTTCGAATCTGAGGTACTTTCGATGGGAGCTTCTGATTAGGAGCGTGGAAATAGGCATCCTTGAGGTCCAGGGAGGCTAACCAGTCCCTGGCCTTAGGGAGGTAAAATCATTGCCAGAGTTACCATTTTGAACTTTGGTTTCAAAAGATGCTTGTTCAGATATCTGAGGTCTAATATACCGCCATTCTCCTGTCTTTTGGGGTAAGGAAGTATCTGAATACAGACCCCTGCCCTGGTGCAGGGAGGAACCCTTTCCACTGCTCTGAGAGCCAACTGGGTTGAGACCTCTGCTTCCAGAGCAAGGGTCTCTGAAGCACTTGCAGTAGAAAAGTCTGGTTCTCAACTTGGGAAACTTTTTGAAGCTGAGAACCAGACCCTGACTTACTACTTCCAGAACCCACTTGTCTGAGGTTAAAGAAGCCCAGTTCTGACTGAAGTAAGCCAGCCTGCCCCCTACCGGTAAAGGAGAATCGGCCCTGGGCACCCCATCAGGGTGCCTGCTTAGCAGGAGCTTTAGGCTGAGGGGTGGGAGCAGGCCTGCCCACCCCTCGTCTGCCTCTGCCTCTGAAGAAGCCCCTCTGAGCATAGGCAGAGGAGGCCTGAGTCTGGTAAAAAGGCCTGTGAAAAGGCCTACCCCTACCCCTGGGGGTATGCCTCTGAGGAGTGGCTTGCCGCTCCTTAGCTTGGGCACTTTTGTAAGTAGTCCTATATTCATCCATCTTTTTCATGTAATTCTCTGTCTGCTCCCCAAACAGAGAATTTCCCACCAAAGGAAAATCCATAGCCTTAGTCTGGGTATCCTGTGACAGACTAGTACACCTGAGCCAGGCCAACCTACGAAAAGCTACAGATGTGGCCATGACCCTAGAGGAAACACCATTAACATCCACAGCAGCATGAAACTGTACCTCAGAAGCCTCAATGCCATCAGCAGCCACCTGTTCTAGTTCGCTAGCCAGCTGGCCATGGGCTTGCTTGGCTAATTCCATAACAGTATCCCATCTAGATTTTGATACCTAGCTACATAAGCCATATAATTTGCTTGCCTGAGTCCCAGAGAGCTGCCATATACTGTTTTTACGCCATGGCATCAATCTTCCTGGAATCCTTGTCAGGAGGATGTGAAGCCAGGGATATGCTTTATCACAGGCTGCAGCCTGAACTACTAACATGACTGCATTGCTGAGAAAGGAATTCTGTATCAGGACCTGACAATGTGTACCTTCTGTCCATCTTTTATCTACAGGAGGCACAGAATTAGGAGCTTTTAAAATTTTTATTGTTTGCTTCCTAAAGACTTATGCAAAGGAATAGACAATCTCTAGACTCTGGAATATCCATCATTTCTACAAAATCAGGCTCCTCTTGCTCATCCACAGCTTCTTCAAGGGAAGCTGGAGGTTTCAACAACTATTTTGTAAAACATAAAATGAGATGGGGACTCAGATAGCATAGGGGGAGATTCTAGAGGTCTGTCTGGGGAAATGTCCGGTTCAATGGGCACACCCAGACCTTCCCAGCCACATTCATACTGTTCATAATCATCCTCCCCCTCCTCTGGTTCATAAAATTCCTCAACATCATATTCCTGAACCACTGGAACCGGATGAACCGACCTTTTGCCAGATAGTGGCGGTTCGGACGGAACCTGAGACAGTGACTGGACAATTTGTATGGCTTTTGCTATCTCTGCAGCAGTTGGAGAAGGGGTTTTGGACTCCAAACCTGCTGATTTTCTTGTTTTCTTTTACTGGAATTGGTTCCTCAGAACCAGCTTTTCTTTGCCGAGGAAGTCTCGCCCTGGTCAGAGGGCACTTCCTCCGGTTCGGTTGGCACCGAACCGGCTGGCCCATCCCGGTCAGCGGACTTTGGCCTCTCGCTCCCCTGGAGCCTGCCCAATCTCTTTCCAGGGTGGCTGCAGGAAATTCTTCATATCTGGCAGTCTGACTGAGGTGGTCAAACCCCAGACAATAGACACATGTGGTGTGTGGGTCAGCCTTGGCAAAGACTTCCCCACAGACATCACAGTGTTGAAACCCAGTGGACCGGTTTTTCTTTTGGGTTTCTCAGACATAATGCCAGCCTAACCAGAAAAACTTGCCCTTTAAACGGTGCAGCGCAAGACACTTCTTATCGGGTTCCTAACCGTGTCACGGTATTGGAAAAACCGTAATAAAATCCGCTTTTTAGAACCGATAAGAACCAGGAACGCACTCTAAAATGTTAAACTTTAAAGTTAATAAGTTTTAAACCCAGCTGATCGGTTCAAAACCGAACCGATAAACTTTACAAGTTCCACACAGACAAAACCTTTAATTTACTTACGATTACCACAGACAGAGCTTGAACCGAACGGTTTTGCGGTTAAAATAAAACTATTCTCGGTTGAATCGAACCGAGAAAACACTGTTTAAACCGAGAAATGAACCGAGCAGTAGGAGAAATCTCCGGAGCGACAGTTCACTGAGGCGGAGTAAAGAATCTGACAGTTCAGGTTTGAAATTACACAGATAGAGCTGCTTCTTAGAGCTCGTGCTCAAAGTTCTGTTTTGGAATGGTATTAACCATTTCACCTCCGGAGCAGTTCTAGTGGTGGGACAAACTGCTACTGTCATAATATAGCAAGACTTCATGTTGTTTGAATGCCCTATTACTGATACACTTTCACAATTTGCTACAAGGGGATAGTCTGGCCTCCTTCACCGGACTTCAGGGCAAATACGCCCTCGAGCATGTAGATTTTCACAGATATTTACAAGTCACGCATTATCTTATGGAGAATGGTCTTATTCCTCAAATTAAGAGAGATTTCACGGGGCTGGAAACCTTTCTGTACTGGTCAGTGCACCTGGTGGGTAGGGGAAAGGTAATATTTGGAGCATACAAAACTCTCCTAGGAGAGGACTGCACACGATTTGAGGCCCTGAGACTTAAATGGGAAGAGGAGGTAGGTGACCCAATTTCAGTCACTCAGTGGAAATGGGCCTGGGAGAGGGGATGGAGAACTTCATCCCCGGACTGGAGAGAATTTCGGTGGAAATGGCTGACTCACTTCTTTCAGACTCCAACAATAACAAAACACTTCTCTGGGGGTTCTTCGCACCTGTGTTGGAGAGAATGTGGATAGGCAGGCACACACGCTCACATCTGCTGGTCCTGTCCGGGGGTCTCTGGAAGGAGATCGGACAGGTCTTAAACAGCCTATGGGGAATGCAGATCCCACTAACCTGCAACATAATGATCCTAGGGATAGACATTCCTAGACTGGGTAACACCAAACAAAAAAACCTATTTAGGATACTATGCTTAGCTGCCCAAAAATAAATCACGGTCAACTGGTTAAAAGACCCCCTTCTTGTCTCCTGGAAACTCAGGATCGATAGAATCAAAAGAATGGAGGAGCTGACAGCTAAACTCAGGCTTGCAGTAGAAAAACATGAAGAACAACTGGAGAAGAGGGCAAGTGATCACTCCTAGCAAGACAGGGTAGGCAATCAAAACGGGACAGCTAGAATGGTCTAGAACACTAGTTCTCACACTCTGTGATAGTGAGCCTCCCCCAAGCCATGAAAAGGATTTCGAGCCTCCCTGAAATTTGGAAAACATCTTGGCCCTCCCACAGAAAAAAATAACTCCTACTTTGCACAGAACACCAGGAATAAAGTGAAACTAATAAAGTTGACTGAGTATATTTTCTTTTTATTCAACTTATTGCTCCCCACCCCTGACCCGGCACCCCAGGTTATACTTGTCACTCCACTTTTCTGACTCCTTGGGCCCTTGTTACTCTGTTTCCTCTCTGTCTGGAACAACTAACCTAGCCACTGTATCTCTCCCTCTCTTACCCTACAGTTAGGTAACTTCCTGCACCCTTACCTCAGGTCACACCTGAAAACATGCATCAGATCACTGTGCCTTTCCCAGTCACTAATATACATATAAATACCTACTATAGAAATGAACCTTGACTCAGTGTGCCTTTCCAAGTCACTAATTTGCATATAAATACCTATTATAGAAACAAGCCTTGACTCAGCATACCTCCCCAGGCATTAATTTACATATAAATACATACCTATAAAAAGCTTTGGCTCAATGGGGACTTCCTGGTCACAATTTTTGCATAAATAAAGAATCTCACCTGCAATTATCCATATTTAATTTGTTTTATCCTTGCACACAAAACAGCCAAAACTTAAAATTTAAATACTGTACATTCTCAGACTTGACTGGGCCTCCCCTTGAACAAGCTGGAGCCTCCCTTGGGAGGCTGGCCTCACCATTTGAGAACCACTGGTCTAGAAGATACCCCCCTCCCCCAGCATAACTACAAATATATCAGGGCACCCTATTAAGGGTTATGAAATACTGTAATTCCACACGGTCTCCTTAAGTTTAAGTTTTACTAAGAGATGTAATTCATGTTGAGTTAAAGTTTATTATCTCGTGACACCTGTTCGTGTCTACAGTTTCATTAAAATAGCTTATTATAATGCAGAAAGGCCAAACATAGTTTGTCATATCCACTGTTTAATTACAGCACAGCTATCATTACTAGCCTCCTAAACCCACAAGAGAATAGCTGGAAGACCCTCAAGACTGATTTCTATGACATCCAAGGCTACTTGATTCTCTTAAGCATTGGCTAATTGTTTTGCTTAAAGACAACAGTAGTTTGACATGACGCAGATTTCAATATGTAGCATGAAGTAATGGCAGGAAATACAGGTTACTCACCTGTAACAGGAGTTCTAGGAGTGGTATATGTTGTTCATCCACACTGTCTGGCAGGTACCTTGCAGCTTTAAGATGGGCCGGAAAGCCTTCAAGCTGGCTCCTCCCACCCACCCGAGTGATGAAACCCTTGGCTCCGCCCCATGACGCCAGAACTGGCCCGCTGGAAGCCAGGTTGTGCGCCGAAGCCAGGGAGGTCAGGTGGGTTTGTGTGGATGAACAACCTATACCACTCCTGGAACTCCTGTTACAGGTGAGTAACCTGTATTTCTAGGGACGTGGATATGTTGTTCAATCCTCACTGTCTGGCAGACTCCTAGCAGTTCTCTGGGAGGAGGGAGGCAAGGCGCATGCCCCCTACTTAGGGAACAGGGACTGGAGAACTGAGGTCCCAAAACCAGCATCCCGGTGTGACTCAAGGTTGATGTGGTAATGGGAAAAGAAGGTGTGTGCTGACTTCCAAGTAGCAGCCCTGCAGATTTCCTGGATAGGGACATCCCTAGAATCAACCACCGACGCAGCGGTATGGCGGGTGGAATGAGCCCTTAGCTCTACGGGAGGCTTCCTACCCACCAACCTATAGCAGAGATCAATGCAGGAAGTGATCCACCTGCCAATCATCCGCTTGGCTGCAGGTCTGCCAGGTGCGGCTTCAGCGTAGGTGACAAACAGCTGGGGAACCTCTCTCCAAACTTCAGCCGTGCTCTCTTTGTAGTAGGTGAGCGCTCGTCTCAGGTCCAAGGTATGGAGTCTGTATTCGGCCTCCGAGGTGTAATTGGGGTAGAACACCGGCAGAGTCATTACCTGATTCAGGTGAAACTCAGACACCACCTTCGAAGAAATTTCAGGTGGGGGCACAGGACAACCTTGTCCCTGTGGAAGACCAGGTAGGGAGATTCGATGGAAAACGCCTGGAGCTCCCCAATCCTTCTGGCTGACGTGATAGCCACCAAGAAGGCAGTCTTCCACGACAGGTGGGAGATGTCACACCTGTGCATCAGTTCCAATGGCTTGCCCATGAGCTTGGTAAAAACCTTCATGCACTGGAGGGGACATGAGATCCAGGCCTTTGAAAAAGCACTCGACCACTGTCTCCTGCACCACCAACCACTACCCGGCCCGCGCCCGGTAAGCAGAGATGGCTGCCAGGTGCAGCTTGAGGGTCATCGACCGAAGCCCCTGCTGGGAAAGAGACCACAAGTAGTCCAGGATGCTAGCCAATGGACAGGATGAGGCGTCAACCCCTTGCCCTGACACCAAATGGAGAATCTCTTCCATTTGAAGGCATAGCATTTTCTGGTCGACTTCTTATGGGGTGCCTCAATGACGTTGAGGACCTCGTCGGAAAGACCCAAGGCCTGATACTCCAGCCGCTAAGGAACCAGGCCATCAAGTGCAGGGATTGAAGGTCTGGATGAAGTACCTTTCCCTTGCTGATTGAGAGCAGGTCTGGAGGGGCTGGAAGCGTCCTTGGGAGCCTGGAGCTGAGGCTGAGGAGATCTAGATACCAGAACTGGCGAGGTCAGTCTGGGGCCACCAGGATCACCTGCGACTTGTCCCTCGTGATCCTGAGGAGCACCTTGTGGATCAAGGGTAGAGGAAGGAAGGTGTAGAAGAGGCCCGGGGTCCACGGCCTGGAGAAGGCATCCCCCCGCAGCGAGCCCCGCTGAGGGTAGTGGGCATGATACAGCCTCACCTTGGAGTTCTTCCTGGAGGCGAACAGGTCCACCTGAGGAGTGCCCCAGTGGGAGAACAGGTCCTAAACTATCTCCATCAGGAGAGACCACTCGTGAGATGCATCGCCTATCTGGCTGAGGGCATCGGCCAGACTGTTTGAGGCTTCTGCCACTTGAATGGCTATGAGATCCGCCTCCAGGCTGAGCACGAGAGACCAAATGCAGAGAGCTTCCTTGCACAGAGGCAAGGAGTATGTCCTGCCCTGTCTGTTGAGATAATACATAGTCATGGTGTTGTCCGTTTGGACCCGGAACACTTGAGCCTGAACAAACGGAGCAAAGGCTGTCAGGGCTAGACTGACCACTCTGAGCTCTAGCAGGTTGATGTGGCATCGGGACTCCTGAGGGGGCCAGAGACCGTGAGCTCTGTGCTCCCCCAGATGGGCACCACAACCCATCAGAGAGGCGTCGGTCATCAGGATGACAGTCGGCTCGGGCGGATGAATGGGATTCCCTCCCGCAATTGAGCTGGGACGAGCCACCACTGTAGGCCGTCCCACATCTCCTGGGTCACAGAGACTGGCTGGTCCAGAAGGCCTGTGCGCAGAGACCACTGGCGGGCCAGCCCCCACTGCAGAGGGCGCATATGCCAGCGGGCCCAACAGACCACGCTGGTGCAGGCTGCCATGAGACTCAGAAGGTGCAGAAAATCACGGGCAGGGCAAAGGAGGAAAGGAACTCAGCCCTGTCCACCAGGTGCCGGGCTCTGGCTCGAAAAGAGTTGAGCTCCGCCCCGATGAACTGATTCAACTGCAAGGGCACGAGTTCCGACTTGGCCTCGTTGATGAGGAGGTTGAGTTGACAGCAAGACTGAAGGGCCAGATCTCTGGACCGCTCCACCTCTGACCTGGAGGGAACTGCTATCAGCCAGTCGTCCAGGTTAGGATAGACCCGGACCCCTCGGTGCCGCAGGAATGCTGCCACCACTGCTATGCATTTGGTGAAGACCCTGGGGGCTGATCAGAGGCCGAAGGGCATGGCCTGGAACTCGCAGAGGGTTCCCTCCACCCGAAAGCAGAGGAACCGCTGATGAGATGGACGGATTAGAACGTGAAAAAACACATCCTGTAGGTCCAGGGAGAACAACCACATGCCTTGCTCCAAGGGTGGTATTACCTGGGCCAGGGTTACCATCTGAAAGGTGCACAGCCTTAGGAACTTGTTCAGGTCGTGCAGATGGAGAATGGGGCGCCGGTCCCCTGTCCGTTTTGGAACCAGGAAGTACCTGGACACAAACCCTGGGCATGGAGGAGGGACCACGACCTTGTTGACTACCCCCTTTCTAAGGAGCAGAGAGATGTCATCTCGGAGAGCTGAGTGGTAGGCTGCGGACCTGGTAGCCCCCATGGGGTGCGGGCTCAAAAGGGAGGGATCTGCTCGAACTCCAGAGGCAGGCCCCTGCCAACCACTTCCAGCACCCAGCAGTCCGTGGTGATAGCAGACCATGCGGAAAGGAAGAGGCTGAGCCAGCCCCCCACGGGGGAACCAGGGGAGGTGAGACGAGGTTGGGGGCGGCACCCCGCAACCCGTTACTCAGCAGGCTTGGAGGAGGAGGGACCAGCCGAGAAGCCGCTGGGGCCCTGCCCCCCCCGGGCTTCCTGACCGAGGAAGCGATGGACTTGGCCCTAGAGCGCCAAGATTGAGCCTGCTGGCCCTGCTGCTGGGCAGGTCTTGCCGCAGGAGCGGAGGGACGAAAGGGCTTATGCTGCCTATGGCAGCCTTTGTCCTTCTGAGCAGATGTGACCGTGTCTAGGGTGGCATTGGATTTTTCAATGCACTGGAGGTGGCCCTCCACACCGGGCCCGAACAAGTTAGTGCCCAGAAAGGGAACATCTGCAAGCTTGTGTTGGGTGTCTGCCATGAAGGCTGAGATCCACAGCCAAGCCCTGGGGCACATGGCCACTGCGGCTGCTACCGAATGGGCACAAGAGTCTCCAATATCCAGAGCCATCTGGAGCTGTTGCTTTGCTACTGCCCTTCCCTGATCCCAGACCTGCTTGACTGTAGTCTGGAGATCAGCCAGGAGATGAGTGAGCACCTCATCCAGAGAGCCCAACAGGGCATGAGAGAAGTGCGCCATCATGACGGCCGAGCTGGCCTGGCAAAGGCCCAAAGAGGCAGCAGCGTACACCTTCCTCCCTGAGTAGTCCAACTTCTTGGACAACTTATTCGGGGGCTTGTCCACGTCCCTCATGTTGCCTGAGCGCCTTAAGACTGAGTCCGATACCAAACCCTCAGCCAAGGGGTGCTCCGAGAAGCTGGAGAGGGAGCCGGCAGGGACCGCATACTTGCGGGCCATCCTGGCTGAAGGCACTGGGCAGGAGGCTGGGCACTGCCACAGTTCTAATGCCGGGCCCACAATGGCCTCAGCTACTGGAAAGACCTCCATGGGGGAGTGCCTCTTGTCCAGAATATCTGTGAGAGGATATCTGGCTCATTTCTGAATGGTTTGAGCGGCATCCGGTGGACTATGAGATGAGGCACAAGGATACCAAGAAGCCGGTGGGACTCTTGTCCACAGCCCCGAGTTCCAGATCGACTGAACGGGAATGCAACGAGGAGTCTTCGGACTCCGAAGAGTCTGCGTACAGCTGGTGACCACCTGAGCCACTCTTCACATACCGAGGGCGATCGGGGGTGAGGGTGACCAGCAACCGATGGGGCAAACCCTGAGCCGACCGAGAATCCTTGGTTGGTGCCCCAATCTTCGGTTGAGGAGGCGGTGGTTCCACCACAATGAGTGGGGTAGCTGGTTTGGGCCGAGCCGATGGTGCCGGGACTGGGTCCTCGACCGAGGAACCGTCGACAGAAATCGGCTTGCACGTGTACCAATTGCGGTGGAACCGAGCGTTGGCTTTCACCCGGCCAAAAGAAGCTGTTGCCACATGAGATCCTCATAACGTCTACACAACTTGTGCCGGAGCCTCTCCTCAGCTGAGGAGGATGAGGAAGATGAGCGTCGACGGCACTTTCCATGATGTCAGGACCAGCAGCGCCGACGTCAGCGGGACTTCCCCGGAGCGGAAGAGGACCGAGACCTCGACCACTGGTGGTGGCCCGAGGAAGGAGCGGGGGAAACCCGCTTCCCCTCTGGTTCAGGGTCCTCGACTGGGAACTTTGGCTCAGCAGGCTGAGGCAAGTCCTCGGAAGGCACTGGGAGCACCGGTGTCCGAGAGAGACAGTTGTCGGCCTTCCCGGTCAACAACCTGTCGGTGGGCTCAAGAAAAATCTTGGGCTCGTCAACAGGAGTTTTGGCCGGCTGGTCTGATGGGGACTGCGTGAAACCAGCGGCCCAGGCCACAACCTCGACCAAAGCTGAGAGCCAACGGTCCGGGGAGTGAGATCTCTCACGCTCCCACGAGCATCGAAGGTGGGTCTTACCTTTCTTTGGATCCTTTTTCCGGGACCGAGGGGTGTGGGACCCAGAAGGGCCCACTCCTTTGGTCAAGAGGGACTGGCACAGCTCCCGAAAGGAAGCCGTGTAAGAAGAGCCCAGTTGGAGCGGAATAAAGGCCGAAGCCGAAGAGAAGCTCGCTGCGACCTGGGCCGCCTCCTCCTTGAGGGCTGTGAGCTGTTCAAGCTGTTCCAGTTGTTCCACAAAGTCCGCCCGCTGCAGACGCACCCACCTGGCTCCTTCGACGGATCATTGTCGGTACGGTTTCTCCGGGTCACCCTAGCTGGAGTCGGGCAGCGCGGCCTTCAAGCACCAACGGAGAAAAGGACAGACACATGTCGCAAGCCTGAAGATCGTGGTCGTGTCCAAGGAAATAAATGCACAAGGCATGGGGTTCAGTGCACATCTTCTGCCCGTAGGGGCACAGACAGAACCCGGGAACGGATTTATCCTCCATCGCAGCCGTGAGGGAAGAGGGTTGAGACAACACTCAAACGTGTTTTAAGGTAAGTTTGGGGAAAATTTCAGAAGTTTTATGAGCCAGGGCCTGCTAAATGTGAGAGCGCTAAGGAGGGAACATGATGCTTCCAAGCAGCAAGTAAGATCTGGCGTCATGGGGCGGAGCCAAGGGTTTCATCACTCAGATGGGTGGGAGGAGCCAGCTTGAAGACTTTCCGGACCATCTTAAAGCGGCAAGGTACCTGCCAGACTGTGTGGACTGAACAACATATCCACGCCCCTAAAAAGATTGTTTGAAAAACATGTGAAAGATGTACACAACTGTATGTATTAATAAGTGTAAAGAGACTTGACAAGCTTTAGTCATACAATAAAACTGAGTTAAAAAAAAAAAAAAAGTTGCTTGTGTCTCGTTGCTCTGCTGGATATGTGCCAGATTCTCCAACTCTGATAGCTTGCAGGGCATCCAGCCATCGCTGTTTCTGTCACTGCATCTGTTCTCTTCTCTGCTTCTCTGTTTTTTTGTTGTATAGTCCACCATTTGAAAAATGGCAGACAGGCTTTCAGATTCTGTCACTGCCTCCTCTTTTTCCATCTCTTGTGCCGACTGTACAGTCTCAATTTGGACTTTCGTTTCTGCTTCTACTTTGGCTGCTACCTTCTGGTAATCATGCCTTGGCTTGCTGTTGCAGGCTCCATACTTTTCTTCTATGCTTCCCTGGTACCAGGTCTACTACCCACGCACACAACTCTTGGCTTAGAGTATGCATAGTGTAAATCCCACTTTTTACACCATCTGTTGTCAAGGCACAGGTCATGAAGCATAGGAAAACCAACAGCAGTTATAGAACTCACAAGTAGGATTTTATTATAATCAATAACAGTAAAATAAAAAATTAAAATTGTTCAGTGCAACTATTTATAAAGGCAGTACAAACACAGAAAACAAAGTCCTTCGTCTGAGGGTATCTCTAATTCCAAGTTTCATTCTCTCTAGTAAAAATATTGCTGCTCTTTTTAGAACAAGTCTTTGCCAGGTAATTAACTCCTTTATCCTGACCTCCTTAAGGAGATATCCTGTTTCTCACAAAATGTTCTTGTCAGTTTCTTTGCAGGTGCAACAAAAAGAACATGATGACCCAGAACTAACATCTTGTTGACAGCTCTGCAAAAATTCTGCAAACAAGCCTAAGAGGAGCTCACCCTGCATCTCAGGTTAATCCCCTAAATTCCAAATACAGCAGCTTTTTGAAATAATTTCAACAGTATAACTATATACAGTTTCAAACAAAGGGATCCCAGTATCACAGACAGTTTCACACAAAGATTCACATATATTTTTATAATTGCAGATACGCAAGGGGGAAGAAAAGACAGAAACAGCAAGTGAAGGCAGAGAGATAGCGAGAGGTGGAGAATCGCGAGACTGTCAGAGTGATCAGTTCCTAGGTCTCATTTGATTGTGTAACCAGACAGACAAGAGACAGAATAAGAGAGTACAGAACAGATCCTTGTGTTTAACTCTTTCTGCATAACAAATGGGACAGGGCTTTATTCAACCCTGGCATAGCAATGACCATGATGGACTTCATTCTGTCACTAACCAGCAGTTCAGACAATAGGCTGAGTATCTTAATCGACAGGCATCTCTTATAGACCACCATGTATGTCTGGTGGAACATCAGGTTATGGCAGCACTGAGCAGACTCGGAAATCTTTCTACCCAAAGCATCCATCTAGCTGGATTGCTGCAATGGGGGTATTTGCCTGGTTAAGGGGGAAGGGGGAGTTGCCCCATGGAGTCATGATAGCCCTTAACTCCAGCAAGCGGTGAGGGAGGTTCTCAATGGTTCTGGAGGTGGTACAGTACCATATCTGATGGTCTCCAGAGACAGAAGTATGTCGTAGGGATGCCTCCAGACAGCCACTGTTGTCTCTCCTAAGCCCAGGTGCCAAGGAGGGATCACAACAGTGTCAGGATTGGGCACTCCTAAGAGGCTCAAAGGCATGGCGTTTGGAACACAGTCCATGTAACAGGGCAATACGAATGCCTCCTGCACCTCCCTTACTAATTACTGATACATAATGTATTCAACTGCTTGAGCCAGATGGAGAAGGTTGAAAAGCCACTAGTGGACAGATGTGGGGTAGGCACCTGGAAATGTGCCTGGTCAGTCTCCCTAAACCATCTCTGAACATTCTCATCCACTGATGGTACTGCTACTGAGACAAAGCCTGAGGCAGCAGCCTAGAATGGGCACTAGAGGCTTGCTGGGCAACAAACTCATTCCTTGCCCTAGACTTGCTGACTTTTGTGACTGCCTCACCCTAGGGTAGGAGTGGGAAGAGGCTCACAAATTGGAAGCTGCAACAGCAGAGGCTTTTGATAGGGTGTCCCAAGATGGAGCACCTAGTTGGATCAAAACTGGACTGGTTCAGGGTGGCTGTACTACAGAGCCCAGCCTGAGCAGGCAGTTGAGCTAGTAGTGGTGGAGATCGCCATCACTGAGACCAGACTCCACTTCAACACCACTGCCTGCACCAATACAGAGAACACAACTGGCATCTCCTGCAGGCATCGACATCATGAATAGTGATGATACACTGACAGACAGCGCCAAGGTTGTTATGGACAAAGCAGACACCAATGTGGAGGTCTGGTGCCAAAGGTGACAGGGCAGTGGTGGGTGCTCCCTTAGCCACCCAAATGAAGCAGAGAGTCCGCCCAATGCCACTATCAGATTCTGTCATAAGCCCAGCTTAGCGGGAGGAAGGAATTGTTTCATAATACACCAAACTCTGAAGAGTACGGCATGGAGCGGACCTGGAGGAATGGTCCAATGACCCACCTTGAGATTTCCTGATCTGATACCTGTCAACAAAGGTGGAAACCAGCTGGTTCAGCCTAGGGCAGCAATTCTTGAGCATCTAGAAATCAAAGAAAAAGGAGGAGTCATAGGAGTCCACATCGTGGTTAGGGCCAAGGTGGTGCTGCCAAACTCTTCAACACCAACTCTCTTTCCGTCCCATTTGGACATCCAACATTGCTTTGGTTGTCAGGCAATGGTTAGGGGCAGAATGTAACAGAGTCTAAAGATGGGTGATGGCCCACACCATAAGCTCATAGGTTATTTACAAGTTCAGGAGGCTTGCGGCTATTATGAACTTGCCACCTCTGTTCACTAGAGACGGTATTCCTGTTTCTTGGATCCCATATATGCATCTAATCTACTTCTAAAGGTTGTCATATTATTACTTTCGACTACGTGCTGAGGCAGCGTATTCCAGAGTGTAACTATTCGCTGAGTAAACCAAGTCAGAAGAGGGAGGTAATAATCCCTCTTTACAAGACACTGGTTAGGCCCTATCTGGAGTACTGCGTGCAGTACTGGAGGCTTCACCTTCACAAGGACATTAACCAAATTGAGGCAGTGCAGAGAATGGCAACCAAAATGGTGCAGGGACTGCATCAGAAAACATGAGGACAGATTAACGGAGCTCAATATGTATACCCTAGAGCAAAAGAGGGAGAGAGGTGATATGATTGAAACATTCAAACACCTTAACGGCATTAACAAGGTGAAAGAGTCTAACATGTTTCAATACAAGAAAAATAGCAGGACAAGAGGACACAGCATGAGATTAGAGGGAGGCCGATTAAGGGGGTAATGTGAGGAAGTTCTTTTTCACAGAAAGGGTGGTGGATGCATGAAACGGCCTACCTCAGGAAGTGGTGGATATGAATACAGTGCAGGGCTTCAAACAGGCATGGGATAGGCATAAGGGAGCAATACAAATGAGTATGAATTCATTTCATTTCATAAAATGTTATTTTTATACAGGAAGCGTTTGTTAGGGAATGACCCCCGTTTACAACAAAGACATGTGTTCCTTACATAAAATTTTCGGAATTCCGTAATACAAACTAACATATAACATTGACACAAACATTTAAATTAATTAATTAAAACATGTACATTTTAAGCTAAGGTGCATAAACAATAACTTTTTAAAAATACTGGGATTCTGCACTTTCTCAATTCATATGGTATCTCATTCCAATATCTGGATAAACTGTTTTGTAATGTAAGTCTTCCGGTTCTATTATAGATGCTTTCACTTGTAATTGTTAACTTATTTCTCCTAAGTTTTTCTATTTTAAATTCAGGGGTGTAATTGTTATCAGGTGTTTCAATGGATGATCATTTTTATGAAATATCAATTTTTGACACCACAATAACAATAAATATTTTCTTTTTGATTCAGGTTGTAACCAATTCAGTTTTCCAAATAAAGTACAATGATGAAGTCCACGTTTACTTTCAGTTATAAATGTCCCTAGTCTATAATAGGTTCGCCCAATACTCTGCAATGCTGTCTGAGTGGAGAACATATATAAAAAAGATCCATATTTCAAAATGGGAAAAAATCATTTGGGCGACAAGTTTCTCTCTAGCTTCTGTGCTGAGACACACTGCTACTCTTTTTAAGGCCCCCAAACGTTGGTTTACTTTTTTAACCTGTTGAAAGATGTGTTCTTTATAGGTTAATTTTGAGTCTATAAAAACTCCCAAATACTTATATTGTCTTGTGTTCGTGATTAGCCTGCCACCCGCCAACCTTAATTGTATGTGTGCCTATGGCACATTCATAAGGTAGAAAAAGAAATAGGCAGACTGGATGGGCCTTGCGGTTCTTATCTGCCGTCAACTTCTATGTTTCTATATGTCTCTCCTACTCGTCTTATTTTTTTTTCTCCAATTAACTTATAGTCATGTGATCTTATTTTTCGAGGTTTTATGATTAACTAGCCCTATTGTTTCTTTGAGTTCCTGCTCCCTTGATGCTTTGTATGCGAGACAGAAGTCCCCCCTAACTCTTTTATATTCCATAGAATAGAGACCCAATTCTGTTAATCTTTCAGGATAGCTAAGGTGTTGCATGTTACTGATTTTCTTCGTAGCTTTTCTTTGAACTTTCTCAATGAGTTTCTTTTCCCTGCACCACTAAAGGAGGATTGAAGGGAGAGGTGGAGTTGCAAAGGGTCAGAGTTGGAGGTATATAGGACAGCATCATCCGCATAGAGAAGCAGGTTCCCTGGGCAAGACCTGGGGAGGGAGTTAAGGAACAGGCTGAACAGTAGTGGTCTGAGGACGGACCCCTGCGGGACACCAGAGAGGACAGGTAGCCTATTAGATAGGGTGTTACCAATTTTGACCTGCTGGGAATGGTTAGACAGGTAATCAGAGAACCAGCCAAGGGCATCCTGAGAGAATCCAATGTTGGTCAGTGTGGATAGCAGGAGCGGGTGGTTAACGGTGTCGAACGCCATTGTGAGATCAATGAAGACAGCCCCAGTGATCTGATCTCTATCTAATGTGGAGTGGATGTGTGTGGTGAGTTCCAGGAGGGCAGTAGTAGTACTATGTCCCTTCTGGAAGCCGTGTTGCTGCTTGCTGAGCAGGCTGCATTTGTTGAGGTGGTCACTGAGCTGATCAGAGACGATCCACTCTAGGGCCTTAAATAGGGGAGGGAGAATGGAGATAGAACGGTAGTTGTTAGTAAGGGCACGGTCCCCACTTTTAAATATTGGCATAATGTAAGCAGATTTCCAACGGGAGGGGAATTTCCCCAGGTATAAGGAGTGGTTTAGTATATGGGTGAGGGGGTTAAGCATCTCAGGGGGAGAGAGAGGCGGAGGAGTTTCAGGTCTAAGGAGTCACTACTATAGCGGGAGTGACTTAGAGCAGTTCTGAGATATGGCTCACAGCACTTAGGTGCAATGCTGCACAGACGAAAGGGAGGGGCTACTGGGGGGAGGGGAGGTGCCTGGGGGTGGGTCAAAGAAGTTGGAAGGGAGAACCTTGCTGAGGTTACAGAAGGCGTCATTGAAGGCTGTGGCCATACAGGCTGGGTCAGAGGTTAGGCACCCATCAACCATTATCTGATTAGGGGTAGTGTTGGGATTATTGCCACAGAGGTCCTTAATATTGGCCCAGAACTTTCGCCCTGAGCCCCAGGTAGTGCTTAGAGAGGTCTTGTAGTACTCTGTTTTAGCTTTGACCAAGTACATTTGTTCCGTGCCTCTCTGTAGCTCTGTCGGCTGGCAGGCCAGTCTCGTTGGAGAGGTGCCATAAGGAATCTCTGGTCCGCATGAGGTCCAGGAGATGGTCAGTGATCCACGGTGCCGGATTGCCTTTGACCACCCTTTTCGTGATAGGAGCAAATTTGTCGCATATGGTGTTAAAGGAGAGAATGAAGAGGTCGAGGGCTCTGTCAGGGTCAGGGGTCTTCGTTATGAGGGACCAGTCCATTGTCCTGAGATATGCTTTGAGTTGAGCAAGTTTGCCTGGGCCAAGTTTGCGCTGTTGGATTATTTGGGGGGGGGATTTTGGTGATTTGCATGTCCAGTAGCAAAGGACAGGGAATGGTCGCTAAGGGCATTTGGGAGGACAGTAGTTTTAGTGATTTTAAGGGGGCAGTTGGTGAATACCAGGTTCAGCAGTGAGGAAGACCCTGTGCGCAGGTTCAGACGGGTTGGGGATGAGACTACTTGCATAAGGTCTTGGGCAGTGGCAGCATCTATGAACGGTGAGGCAGCTTTGTCAAGCCAATTAATATTAAAGTCTCCAAGTACGATTTTCTCGGCTTGTGACGGAAGAGTGGCCAGGTAGGATAATACAGAGTGGAAGGCCGCCTTCTGGTCCCTGGGGAAATGTAACCGCAGTGATGGGGGAGATATGGAGTTTCTCAGGGTGATTTTGATAGTGAGGCCTGGGGTCCAGGATGGTACGGGGGTGGGAAGAGGCTGCCCACAAAGGATATCTTTGATATACACGGCGCAGCCCCGCTACTCCTGCCAATCTGCATGGTATATGTTGTACCCAGAGAGGGTTAACGACGAGTCTGGGATCTGTGGGGAGAGCCAGGTTTCATCAACCGCAATAATGTCAGGCTGGTGCTGGTGAACCCAGCCCTGGAAGGAGTGCCACTTTTTTAATAGGCTACAGACATTAAGGGTGGCAATATGCAGTCCGCTAGTTGGGAGGTGAGCAGGCGCAGTAGTTGTGGGAGGTCCAGGGTTAGGGTGTACATTTCCTGACAGGAGGAGGAAGAGCCTGCGGACTGGGTACCATTTCGATTTTTTGTGAAATTGCAAGCTGCGACCTGGGTGCCCTTTCAGGGCAGGGAATGAGGGGATGGAGAGGCTAGTTATGTAGAGTGTGGCCAGTAATAGGAGCCGAGTTGAGGGGGCAGGAGGCAGGGGCTGGGGTCGCAGGTGGCGAAGCTGGCAGAAGTAGCAGGGAGAACAGAGGGTGCTATGTGTGGAGTGGTGTGCACAGGAGAAGAGAGACGGAGGGAGGGCTGTAAGGAGAGGCCAATCAACACAAAAGGTGTAGGTGGCTAGAGATTCATGTCTTGTGATAGTCTCGGGATGCAGTTTGTGGCGACCACCAGTCAGGCAGTAATGGGAAACATAGAAGTGGTGAGTAGTGAGGAAGGGTGGCAGGGGGAGTCACCAGATGGGGTAGTAGAGTGGACAGAAGGAGGCGTAACCGTAGCATAGCAGTAGGGACATGAAGCAGGGCCAAGGGAAACCAGCAGTAGGTGTAAAGAGGCAGCATTGCCCCTAGTGATGGAATAATATAGGCTGCAGATGGAGAAGTGGGCTGATTGGTTCATGCTCAGTCCCCAAACCCTATAAAAGGGTGTGCTCACCAAGGGTGGTGGCAGGGACAGCGGGGAGCAGGACTAGTTCCCTTTAGCGTAGTTCAATTAATCGTTGGGAAATTTAAATCTCCCATCAAAATGCAGTCCCTGGTTACAGACATATTCTCAATGTCTGTCAAAAATTCATAGGTTTCGTCTCTGTTTCAGCTAGGAGATCTGTATGCCAATCCAACTGTTAGTGTTCTGTTTGGAAGTTGTATTTGTGCCCATATAATTTCAGATTTATTTATGTGACCGTCACTGGTACCAACTTCATTTACTCCGTATCTTTCGTCAATGTATAACGTAATTCCACACCCTCTTTTGTTAATGTGGTTTTTCCATAGCTTATAAATACAGGTTATTCACCTGTAACAGGAGTTCTAGGAATGGTATATGTTGTTCATCCACACTTATTGGCAGGTATCCTTGCCGCTTTAAATCTTGCCGGAAGGTCTTCAAGCTGGCTCCTCCCACCCACCCAGGTGGTAAAACTCTCGGCTCTGCCCCATGATGCCAGATCTGGCCCGCTGGAAGCTCAGGTTGTGCGTCGAAGCTGGGGAGGTCGGGTGGGTCGTGTGGATGAACAACATATACCATTCCTAGAACTCCTGTTACAGGTGAGTAACCTGTATTTCTAGGGACATGAATATGTTGTTCATCCACACTTACTGGCAGACTCCTAGCAGTTCTCCAGGAGGAGGGAGGCAAGATGCACACCCCCTACTTAGGGAAAAGCGACTGGAGAACCGAGGTCCCAAAACCAGCATCCTGGCATGACTCAAGGTCAATGTGGTAGTGGGTGATGAAGGTGTGTGCTGACTTCCAGGTAGCAGCCCTGCAGATTTCCTGGATAGGGACATCCCTGGAAGCAGCCACCGATGTAGCGGTATGGCAGGAAGAATGAGCTCGTATCCCTCTGGGAGGCTCCATGCCCGCCAACCTATAGCAGAGATCTATGCAGGAGGTGACCCACCTGCTTATCGTCCGCTTGGCTGCAGGTCTGCCAGGTGCAGCTTCAGCGTAGGTGAAGAACAGCTGGCGAACCTCTCCCCAAATTTCAGCCGTGCGCTCCTTATAGTAAGCGAGCGCCCTTCTAGGGTCGAGAGTATGGAGCCTATATTCAGCCTCCGCGGTGTGATTGGGATAGAACATCGGCAGAGTCAACACCTGGTTAAGGTGAAACTCCGACACCACCTTCGGAAGGAATTTCAGGTGGGGGCGCAGGACAACCTTGTCCCTGTGGAAGACCAGGTAAGGAGACTCGATGGAAAGCACCTGGAGCTCTCCCATCCTTCTGGCTGACGAATACCAAGAAGGCGGTCTTCATGACAGGTAGAGAGATCACACCTGTGCATTGGTTCGAATGGCTTGCCCATGAGCTTTGCCAGTACCAGCAGTAGATCCCACGGAGGTGGAGGTTCTCGCGACCGAGGGGAAATGTGATCAAGGCCTTTGAAAAGCCGCCAGACCACCTCTCCCCTGCCATCGACTGCTTCCCGCCCGCCGCCTGCAAGCAGAGATGGCTGCCAGGTGCACCCTTAGGGTCGACGACCTAAGCCCTTGCTGAGAAAGGGACCATAAATAGTCCAAGATGCTTGCCAAGGAACAGGAGGAAGGGTCCAGGCCCTTGCCCTGACACCAAATGGAAAACCTTTTCCATTTGAAGGCATAGCATTTCCTGGTTGACTCCTTACGGGATGTCTCAACTACATAGAGGACCTCGTCGGAAAGACCCAAGGCCTGGAACTCTAGCCGCTCAGGAACCAGGCCGTCAGGTGCAGGGATTGAAGGTCCGGATGGAACACCTTCCCCTGACTGACTGAAAGCAGGTCCGGGTGAGCTGGAAGCTGCCTTGGGAGCCTGGAGCTGAGGCTGAGGAGATCTGGATACCAGCATTGGCGGGGCCAGTCTGGGGCTACCAGAATCACCTGCGCCTTGTCCCTCCTCACCTTGAGAAGCACCTTGTGGATCAAGGGAAATGGGGGAAAGGCGTAGAAGAGGCCCGGGGTCCATGGCCTCAAGAAGGCATCCCCCTGCAGCGAGCCCTGCTGAGGGGGGCGGGCATGGAACAGCCTCAGCTTCGTGTTCTCCCTGGAGGCAAACAGATCCACCTGAGGTGTGCCCCAATGGGAGAACAGATCTTGTACTACCTCCGGCAGGAGAGACCACTCGTGGGACACAGCCCCTATCCGGCTTAGGGCATCGGCCAGGGTGTTGGAGGCTCCTGCCACATGAATGGCTAGGAGATCCGCCTCCAGGCTGCGCACGAGCGACCAAATGCGGAGAGCTTCCTTGCACAGAGGCATGGAGCGTCCCCGCCCTGGCGGTTTAGGTAGTACACGTCATGGTATTGTCCGTCTGACCTGAACCACTTGACCCCGTGAGAAACGGAGCGAACGGTGAGAGCCAGGCGGACCACTCGAGCTCCAGCAGGTTGATATGGCATCGACTCCCAAGGATCAGAGGTCAGACACTCTGTGCTCCCCAGATGGGCACCCCAACCCATCAGAGAGGCATCAGTCGATAGAGAGACCGTCGGCTCGGGCGGACAAATGGGATGCCCTCCTGCAGATGAGCTGGAATGATCCACCACTGGAGAGCGTTCCACATCCCCTGGGTCACCGTCACTAGCTGGTCCAATGGATCACAGCGTTGAGACCACTGGCTGGCCAGCCCCCATTGAAGGGGGCGCATGTTCCAGCGGGCCCAATGGACCACGCTGGTGCAGGCCGCCGTGAGATCCAGCAGGCACAGGAAGTCCCGGGCAGGGCGCGATTGCCCAACCAGAAATGATCGGGCAAAGGAGGAAAGAACCTCGGCCCTGTCCGCCGGGAGCCGTGCTCTGGCTCGAAGAGAGTCGAGCTCTGCCCTGATGAAGAGAATCACCTGCTTCGGTTCGAGTTCCGACTTGGCCTCGTTGATGAGGAGGCCGACCTGAGAGCAAACCTGGAGGGCCAGATCTCTGGACCGCTCCACCTCCTGTCTGGAGGGGGCTGCTATCAGCCAATCGTCCAGGTAAGGGTACACCCGGACCCCTCGGCGCCGCAGGAATGCTGTCATCACTGCCATGCATTTGGTGAAGACCCTGAGTGCAAGAGACAGGCCGAAGGGCATGGCTTGGAACTTGAAAAGTGATCGTTCCGCTCGAAAGCGAAGGAATCTCTGGTGAGACGGACGGATAGGGACGTGAAAAAGCGCATCCTGCAGGTCCAGAGAGCAGAACCACACGCCGCGTTCCAAGGATGGTATTATCTGAGCCAGAGTGACCATCCTGAAGGTCCGAGACTTTAGGAACTTGTTTAGGTCGTGCAGGTCGAGAATGGGGCACCAGCCCCCCCGTCCGTTTTGGGACCAGGAAGCACCTGGACACAAACCTCGGGTCTGAGGGAGGGTCTGCCACCTCTTTCTCGAGGAGCAGAACGATGTTGGCTCGGTGAGCCGACAGCGAGGCTGGGGACCCCGAGGCCCCCTGGGGGCGACGGCTCGGAAGGGCGGGGCCTGCTCGAACTCCAGAGGCAGGCCCTTTCCTACCACTTCCAACACCCACCGGTCTGTGGTTATAGCAGACCAGGCGGAAAGGAAGTAGTGGAGCCGTCCCCCCACGGGGGGAACCTTGGGTGGGGTGGCGAGGTTGGGCGACACCCTCAACCTGTCATTGGGCAGGCTTGGGGAGGGACCGCCGAGGGACCTCCTGGGCCTTTACCTCCCTGCTTCCTGAAGAAAAGCCGCGGGCTTGGGTTTGAAGACGCCAAGCGAGCCTGTTGGCCCCTGATGCTGGGCGACGCGTACAAGGGCGCAGACGGACGAAAGGGCTTGGGTTGCAGATCATGCCCTTGTCCTGGGCGGATGAAACTGAGTCCAGAGTGGCATTGGACTTTTTGATCCTCTGGAGGTGACCTTCCACTCCAGGGCCGAAGAGGTCGGTCCCCAGGAAGGGGACATCCGCCAACTTGTGCTGGGTATCCGCTGTGAAGGTGGATATCCTCAGCCATGCCCGACGGCGCATAGCCACTGAGGCTGCGACTGACCTGGCGCATGAGTCACTGATGTCCAAAGCAGTCTGAAGTTGCTGCTTGGCCACTGCCCTGCCCTGGTCCCGCACCTGCTTAACCGTGGTCTGCAGGTCAGCCGGGAGATGAGGGACTACCTCATACAGGGAGCCCAACAGGGCGTGAAAGAAATGTGCCATCAGCACGGCCGAGCTGGCCTGATGAAGGCCAAGGGAGGACGCAGTGTAGACTTTTCGCCCGGCGTAGTCCAACTTCTTGGACTCCTTGTCAGGAGGTTTGTCTATGTCCCTGGCGTTTCCTGCGCGCTGGAAGACGCTGTCGGTAACCAACCCCTCGGCTGAGGGGTGTTCCGAGAAACCGGACAGGGAACTGGTAGGGACCGCATACTTCCTTGCCATCCTGGCTGAAGGCGCAGGGCAGGAAGCAGGACGCTGCCAGAGCTTCAAGGCCGGGCCTACAATGGCCTCGGCCACCGGAAAGGCCTCCGCAGGAGAATCCCCTCGGTCCAATATCTCCGTGAGGGGATACTTGGCCCGCTTGGATACGGGCTTGAGCTGCATCCCAGTGGACTCCGAGATGAGCCTAAGCAAACCCATGAAGGACGAAGGGCTATCGTCCAGTGACTGACCTCCTGAGGACTCCAAGTCGACCCACCTGGAGAACAGGGAGGAATTGTCATCGGACTCAGAGGCGTCCGCAAAGAGCTGCCTTGGGCCTGAGCCACCCTCCACCTGCCGAGGGCGATTGGGAGTGAGGGTGACAGACAGCCTATGGGGCAGACCTTGGGCTGACCGAGAATTCTTGGTCGGAGCCCCAAACAACAGCTGTGGAGGCGGAGGTTCCACCGGAATCGGTGGGGCAGCCAGTTTCGGCCGAGCAACAGGCCTGGAAGCAGGCGCCTCGGCTAAGGCGAGGGGTTGCCGCCGCTCCGGTGACAGCCACTTGATAGCCGGGGAAGGCGACGATGTCGGCTTGCTCCCGGACAGAAGAAGCTGTTGCCACATGAGGTCCTCGTATCGTCGACGCAACTTGCGTCGAAGCCTCCCTCGTCCGAGGAGGAGGACGCAGGATGCAGCCGCGCCTCCGCTTACACGGTGCAGACCACCTCGTGGACGCGGATCGGCTAGACCAAGAAGAAGTCCGAGACCGCAAACCTCGGCTTTTCCGAGGAGGGTACGGAGGTAGGGCGGGGGGAAACCCGCTCTCCCCTCGGCTCGGAGGGCTCAACCATGGACTCCGGAACTGGAGGCACGGGCAAGTCCACGGACACCTCAACCACCGCCGGGGGAACCGGGGAGTGAGGGTTTTCGGCTTCACCGGTCGACAACCCGTCCAACGGGTCGAGAAAAATCTCGACTGCGTCGACGGGAGTCTCGGTCAACTGACCTGACAGGGACACCGTGATGCCAGTGGCCGAAGCCGAAGGATCGACCGAAGTCGATGGTCGACTACTCGGAGAGGACCTCTCCCGCTCCCAAGAGCGTCGACGGAGGGACTTACCTTTGTGGTCCTTCTTCCTGGACCGAGAGGAAGGCCCTGAAGATGTTGGTCCCTCACCCTTAGTGGAGAGGGAGAGACAGAGCTCCTTAAAAGAAGCTGAATAGGAGGATCCCAGGGAGAGCGGGATAAATGCCGCAGCTGAGGAAGATGAAGATGCGGCCTGTGCCGCCTCCTCCTCGAGGGCAATCATCTGCTCAAGCTGTTCAGCCAAGCCCGCTGCCGCGGAAACCGCCAACCGGGCCTCCTTCGACTTTACAGGAGGATAATGTTTTGGTGGCCCAGAGTTGTAGGCGAACTGCAGTTTCAGGACATAGGCCGAAAAGAAGAGCACAGGTCGCAAGCCTGCGGGTCGTGCCCAGGGCCCAAGCAGTAGACGCATATGGAGTGCGGATCCGTCCGAGACATCTTCTGCACGCATGGGCACCTCCGGAAAGGAGTCGATTTGTCCGTCGCAGCCGCGAGGGAAATAAGTGACCGAAGTCTTGAAAACCTTAAAAGTAATTTCGGCAAAACCAAAGAAATAGGAACCAGTCTTATACTCAGAGCGTTAAGGAGGGAACCTGAGCTTCCAAGCGGTAAGGAAGATCTGGCGTCACGGGGCGGAGCCGAGAGTTTTACCACCAGAGTGGGTGGGAGGAGCCAGCTTGAAGACCTTCCAGCAAGATTTAAAGCGGCAAGGATACCTGCCAATAAGTGTGGATGAACAACATATCCATGTCCCTAGAACCTGGTATATCAGTGTTCCCATCATCGTCCTGAAACCAAGTTTCAGTGACCCCACATATTGTTATATTGCTAGTAACCAGAATATTTTGAAGTTTGTCGATTTTCTTCTTTAGACTTCTTGCATTTAGTTGCAATAGTTTCAGTTTGGTGTTTTTGTTTTGTCAAATTTTCTTTTTGAATTTTATTTACTTTTTTATTAATAATATACTCATAAGAAACATTTGGGCCTAGTTCAAGAGAGGGCACAGTGTCCAGCCTCCCCCCCCCCAAAGATTTTAGTTTGAACAATTTGCTAAATGTGTTTGAAAGTGTTTACCAAATAAACTACACCCTCTCCTACTTAAATGCAATCCGTCCCAACTATAATACTCTGATTTTCCATTGAACTCATCCCAATGTGTAATGCACTTTATTTCCTGACTCATACACAACTTCTGCAACCAGTTATTGATATACTTTATTTTGGTAGTTTGGTACTCAGTTGCTTTAGGCACTGGTAAGATCTCAGATATGGCAATTTTACAACTCCTTTGAACCAGTTTGTTGGTCAGTGCTACATAGTCCTGTTTTATTTTATGGACTGGCTCATTAAAAATAGTATTCACTTCAGTATGTATAATGACCAGTTCATTTACCCTGTATTGTTTAAAATGTCATTTAACATGATAGTTACAACTGAGATTCTGACTCTGCTGAAACTAGACTGTCCTGTTCAACTTGTCTGGGTTATAGATAACTAAGTGCCTAACCATGGAATCCCCCAGAACACAGATTTGTTTTTTGATCGCCCGTGTCTATAGGAACTTCATTATCATTTACGTATAGTCCTGTGCCAGTGGAAGGTAGATCATTTGGTATCACCATAGTATCCAGAGCTGAAATAGAAGTTAAAGGGGTGTCACCTGCTTGATTGGTTTGCTGAGTAAACTTTTCACGGCACTTTCTAAATTGGAGCTTGACTGATTATTATCAATACTGAAGTGAATTGGAACAGAGACAGGATCCCTGGCATTGCCTATTGTGGGGTCAATATTCTGCAAGATTGTCTCTCCTGTATTACTGTGGGACAGGCTATTTAATTCTTCCTGATGTGAGGCATTTATTAGTAGTGATTCATTGTCTTTTTTTTTTTGCATAATCTGTTTTATTGAATTTTGCATATAACAATGACATACATCACATACCACTTAAAAAAGAAAACAAAGTTCATCAAAGTATATACAGGGTCCATTTCATTACACAAATCATCCCCCGCCCCCCGTTACATTTCTTTTATACATGTAAGATAACCAAGATCAGAGTAAGTTAATTTGTCTATTCTATTCTCTTCTTGTGGTCTGTCTGTTGGGTGTTTCCCTCAATTTATGGAGATCTTCATCCACGTGAGATCTGGAGGGGATATACACCTACGCACCCTTCTCCCCAAATCCTCTCCTTCCCCAACCCCTCCCTAGAACCATTCTTCACACAAGATCTCTCATCCCTGTTGATTATGTTATTTTGTAGCCACATCTGTGACCTGGGTCATGACTGATAACAGTCCAATGGATCAGTGCACTTACCTGGTTACCAAAGACATAAATAAATAAATAAATAAATATCTGGTTCTCTGCCATCGTGAAGGAGGAGAGAAAGGGCTCCCACACCCTGTAAAACTTTTCCCCTTTTTTCTTTCATTATGTGTGACAGTCATTCCATTGCTAATGCCTGCAGCAAAAGGCTCCAACACTGCTGTATAGTGGGGACCTCCCCAGACACCCAGGTATTCTGGATGCAGTGCCGTGCCAGAATAAGTAGCACTCTCACCCGTCTTGGCAAGGGGACCCAACCCTCCTCTCCTAAATCTTCTATACTGAACAGAAGCAGCAATGGAGACATCTGTAGGTCTCCCCACCATAGTTCCCCCTGTTATCTTCTTCCAGAAGGTTTATAAGACTGGACATGCCCAGAAGTAGTGGTAATAGGAGCCAAGTTCGCCATTACATCTTGCACACACTGGGGATACAGTTGGGTTGAACTTATTCACTATAAGAGGAGGGCAATATAATTGGTGGATGAATTTATAAAAGGATTCTTTATATTTGTTACATATCAATATACCCTGTGGAGTGTTAGCACTACTTTCCAGTTATCCTCTGTGATTTCCAACCCCATGTCCCTCTCCCATAGGTGTCTCGTTTTCTGGGTCGTATCCACTAGGAATTGTTTCCCCTCTCTTGCTACCTTATGGATTGTACCCTTGGCATCCCTTCTAGCGGAATACACCATGTTTTCTATACGTCCTAATGGTGAGGCCTGGACCTGTCCTCTCCCCAAACCCCTGCTGTATGCCCTGACCTGGTGATACTGGAAAAAGTGCAAATGGCCCAGTCCTGTTCGCTCCTGCACCTCAGCAAAGGTGCATATACAGTCTCTGGTATATAGGTCTCCCACACAAAGTATCCCTCTGGCTTTCCATTCTCTAACTCCTGCATCCCCTACCCCTGGCACACAGAACGGGTTTCCTGAAACCGGGAGCAGTAATGTTTCTTCCATTTCCACATTCCGTGCTCTACCCATCTGTTCCCAACTGTCCAAGACTTTGGACACCATGGGGTTAGCCCCTCCCATGTTAATATACACTCTACATCTTTTTTGTGCCAGATAGGCTGTTAAGCTACCCAGACTATCCCTCTCCTCCAGATCCACCCAAACCGCAGCTGAGGGGCGACTGACCCAATCTTGGATATACAGGTGCTGGATCGGCAGGTGGTAGTTCCGTATATCTGGGATGTTCATACCTCCACCCTCCATGTTTGGTTTTAATCGTTGCAAACTTACCCTCTGTCGCTTCCCCTGTCAGATGAACTTTGTGAAGGCCCCCTCCACTTTCTTAATATCTGCTCTAGTAAGCCCCACATGCACCATCTGCATAACGTAGAGAAGTCTTGGCAGGATGTTCATCTTAAGCAAATTAATTAACATACTAACATACTATTTGCTAGCAGATTAGGCCTTACGGTCTATCGAGTCTGCTTGAACCTCAGATCCCTAGTTGGGTGCCGAGGCCCTCCCCTCCCTTGTGTTCCAGAAACCCCTATCATCCATCCCCACCCCCTGGGACAGGCCATCATCTGATACATCCACTTTCTGTGTCTGTCCCACCCTCTCTTGAAGCCCTCCACTGTGGATCTCTGAACCAGCTCACCAGGCAGTGCATTCTAAGGGTCCACCACCCTCTCAGTGAAAAATCTCTTCCTCTTCCCCTCACCCTTCCACCTTCCAACTTCAAACCATGCCCTCTGGTGATACCTCCCTGCTTTAGTCTAAAGATCCCCTCCATGTTTACCCTATTTATTCCCTTGAGGTACTTGAAGACCTCAATCATGTCCCCCTGTCCCTCCTCTCCTCCAATGAAAACAGACAGAGCTCCTCAAGTCTGTCCTCATACGTCAAATCCCCTAGCCCTAGTATCATCTTAGTTGCCCTCCTCTGTACCCTCTCTAGGAGCTGTATGTCCCTCTTCAAGTGTGGTCTCCAGTACTGTACACAGTACTCAAGGTGTGGTCTAACCAGTCCATTGTACAGCGGCAGAATCACTTCCTTGCTCCTAGAGGTGATCCCCCTTACGATGCATCCCAACATCCTGTTTGCCTTGCTAGCCACTCTCCTGCACTGCTCAGAGTTATTCATACAAGCATCCACCATGACCCCTAGGTCTTCTTCCCTATTGAGGCCTCCAGCGCCTCCCTCCAGGTGTACCTGTGTTTAGGTTTCCCCACCCAAGATGCAACACCTTGCACTTGGTGATATTGAAATTTAATTTCCATGTGTGAGCCAGCTTTCCAGGGTGTCAGGTCCCTTGAGGGCCAACCTCCCCTCTTCTCCCTCAACTACTGCTCCCATCTTGGAGTCATCAGCGAAGAGACTCATTTCACACCCTATACCCTCCTGATGTCCAATATGTATGCATTAAACAGGATGGGACCCAGGACCGAGCCCTGGGTACCCACCACCACCTCTCTAGGGTTGAGAGCTCCCACAGACCACTACTCTCTGGGTGCGTCCAGCTAGCCAGTTTTCAATCCATCTGACCATCAAAGGACCTACTCCTAACCCCATCAGTTTCTCCACCAGACCATTGTGGGGACAGAGTCAAACGCCTTGCTGAAGTCCAAGAATAATACATCCACAGGCTTTCCCCTGTCCAGTTCTGATGTTACCCATTCGTAGAACTCCACAAGATTGGTTTGACATGATCTACCTGGCACAAACCCATGTTGCCGACTATCCAGACCTCCCACCTCCCAATTCTTCCCAACCAAAGGATGGGGAGAAAACGCCACCTGTTCAAGTCCTGCTCAATTGTTTTTATAACTGGTGTGTCATTTAACTTATATATAGAGCCAAGATCCTTCCCCACTTGGATTCCCAGATATACAAAGGATGTCCCCACCTCCTTAAATCCCCAATTTCCTGACTAATTCCTTCCTCCACCCTTCCCTATTTTCAACAGTTCTGACATCCCTAAGTTTATCTTGTATCTCGAAAATTGGGCAAAAACCTCAATCATCTGTAAGAGCGGTGGCATAGACCTTCTCGGTTCTTCTATATAGAGTAACATGTCATCCGTGTAAAGGGTGACTATGTTCCCTTCCCGTTTTCCTCCTTATCCCCACTATATCCGGGTGTTCTCTAATACCTGCTGCCAATGGTTCCAATGTGACTGCAAACAATAAAGGGGAGAGGAGGCACCCCTGTCGAGTTCCCCTACTAAGTGACAATTTCTCTGACAAGGGTCCATTCACCAGGATATGTCCCAATGGTAATTCGTACATGGCCCTAATCATTCCCACAAATTCTTCATCCAGACCAAACCAGGTCAGTACCTTAAACAAATATTCTCATTCTAGCCTGTCAAATGCTTTCTCGGCATCCATGGAAATCACATATGTGGGTCCATGGCACCGAAAAGCTCCCCACACCATAATCAGCAGTTTGAGCACATTATGGTAGGAAAATCTACCTTGAATGAACCCAGTCTGGTCTGGGTGTATCAGTTCCGGGAGAATCTTATCCAGCCTCCTCGCCAGTACTTTTGCCAGGATTTTAAGATCACAATTTCAAAGTGATATTGGCCTATACGAGGCACATTCCAAAAGATCCTTGTCAGGTTTAGGAATGACACAGATAACTGCATCCCTCCATGAGGAAGGAAGGCCCCTACCCTCTCCCCTTGCCTCTCGTAATGTCTCCCACAAGGGGTCCAACACTTGAGCCATCATGGTCTTATAACATTCAACCAGAATTCCATCAGGCCCACTAGCCTTCCTGCTCTTAAATGTATTTATAGCCCTCTGTATTTCTTCCCTAGTAATTTCAGAATTAAATTTATTTTTTTGTATCTCCGATAGTCTAGGTAGTTTGACTCCGGCAAGAAACCCCTTTGTCAAGTCCAATGTGCCCTGACACTCTGGCGTATATTACTTTTGATAGAAACATCTAAATTTCTCCTATATCTGCTCTTTTTCCTTTCACTCCCCTCCTGTTTTTGTCCCCTACCCCCAAGCACTTTTTGAGGCCTGACAAATGCCCACGGCTACACTGCTCTTTTTGTGTCCCTTCCAAGCCTCAGCTACCTCTGGCTACTCTGCCCCCCCATGGTACCCACTTTCCCTAAATGTAATGTATTTCAGCTGCTTAAAAATGCCTGTACACCATTTGTGCAAGTTACTCAACTCTATGTAATGTTTGTATTGTACCTCAATTGACATGGAACCTTTGTAAAAGAGCCTTGGCTCAAAGGTACTTGTTATCCTAGACTCTAAATAAATAAATAAAAATTCACTATATTCCCCTGTCCATCTCGGATACCCACCATCAAAGTGGATCCCTGCCTCCCCCAAATCAAATTTGCCAATATAGTGCCAGGTCTATTTTCCCACTCAAAAAATTGCTTCTTGATGAACAACCAAGATTTGCAGACCTCCCCCAACAGTAGCGCATTTAGTGCCTCCCTAGCCACTAACAATTGTTGTGGTGCCTCTCCCTTCTCACCCGCTACCACCCTCCTTTCCAGGTCCTTTAGACTAGTTTCCAAATTCGTTTTTTTCTCCCGGACCTTCTTTTTATGATGGGCTACATAGTTTATGATAACTCCTCGTATGTAGGCTTTCCCCCGCATCCCATAAGATGGCCTTACTAGGGGCGGATTCCCTATTTGCCTGCATATACTGATCCCCGTGTTCCTGTAGATGTTTCTTAAATTCTGTATTGCCCAAAAGGTAGTTAGGGAATTTCCGTGGGGGTGACCCTTCATGCGGCTCCTTCATTTTCAGAGTCAGAACAACCACGGCATGGTCAGATATCTGGATGGGGCTGTGCTTGACCTGTACCAGGTTAAAAAAAAAACAGCTACGGGGTGTAAATATATAATCTAAACAGGTCCAGGATTTGTGGGGGTGGGAATAAAATGTGTACTCTCTAAGGTTTGGGTTAGCTGTCCTCCAGCTGTCAATTAAATCCAGATCGCTCATTCCCATCTGCCAATTCCAGATGGCACCCCTCAGCTTTCCCTTTTTCCTCCAAGTGGTCCAATACTGGGTCCATGAGGCCTTTAATGCACACTACATCATGGCTTATTGCTTACAATTTTTTGAGGGAGTCAAAATCTCTTAATATTTCTTACCCTCCACGAACCCGAAAATCCTTCAGGCTACCAACAGTGCTACCTCTGGCCCCTTCATTGCCCTTTTACCTTGGACCCAAGGTTCCTTATCCCCACACAGCACCACCCCACACATGCCCCACCCACCCTGGCCTGCCCCCATGGCGGGGTTCACCAGCAGCTCTGTGGCATCCTTCCTATTTCATCCAGTCAACCTCCGGCGGAGGGAAACTTGGGCCTAGGGAGAGAGGCCAGACAGTAAGCGTGGGGTGAGAGGCGGAGCATCCTGCTCCAGCAAGACAGCCTTTTCTTTGTTCTTTTGCCCTTGGTGAAGCAGACATGCAAGATGACAAGCATACTCCACCAAGAAAAAATTACTCACCTTAGTAATTGTGTTTCCTCTAATGGAGTTTTGCTGTATTCTGACATTGTGCAGTTAGCCCCAGCACTTGAACTGCTCCAGTTCAAGTGGTGGGGCTAACTGCATAATGTCAGAATACAGCAAGACTTCAAGTTGTTTGAATACACAAACTTCTGTAGTCTCTGGCTCACCAAAGCCCAGCCATTGCTAGGGGTCAGTTACTGCTGAGCACCACAACTCTCCCTCTCCAGAGAAGCAGAGCTATCAACTCAGATCTCCTCTTTAACGCTGCTCCGTGCTCATTTCTGAACTGGGGCCGTTGGCACCATAAGTGGTAACTGTACTGCTGTGCCAGTGCACGGATGACAATTACTTATTTTTTTTTTTTTTTAAATCAGTTCCTTTATCTATTCTATCTATGACAATACTTTTTTTTTTAATCAGTTTATCTATCTATCCATTCATTCATACTATTTATAACGTACTTTCCATAGGACTCATTTTGCAGCAAAAATAGTAATCAGATGTGATCATATGAGCATATCAAAATGCAAGCTGAAGTAGGTCATATGGCTTATTGAGTCTGCTCGATGTGGAGCTCATATGATGTATATGACATGGAACTCTGCTCTGCCCCCTCCTGTCACCCTTATCCTCGTCCCATCATTTCAGGCAACCCCAAGCATGTCTAAAGAATGAGGTCTTTAATTTTAAATATGTACAAGGAGGGAGCGAAAGGAAGTCCTAAAAGGGTCTGAAACACAAAATGCATGGTCTCCGATTGATCTTAACATTGGGGGGGGGGGGAATGTAGGATAGCCAAAAGTTCTCTACCTGGCAAGCGCAACAGAGGTAAGAAGGCTGCTAAGATAGGCATGACCCAATCTAACTTAGTCTATGTTGCCACCCCCAAAAAAACATTTTGTTGTGTGTATTGTACAAGCAACTAGAAACCAAAACAGGGAAGGAGAGTGTTCACTGAGACAGTCAATCCTCCTCCCACTGAGCCTCTGACAATCTGAATTAGGGGCGCAAACCTGAGTTACTGGCACTGTGAGTGGCAGCACAGCATCTGAATCATTGAGCAGGCCATACAGATAGATATATTTCATTCAAAATATATATATATTTTTTTTAAATGTTTACTAAAACATCAGAACTCAGCAAAGACAATAGGCAAACATAATTTATTTCCTGGTGTAGGGCAGGCTCTGGCGAAGTCTAACAGTGCAAATTTCTTCTGCCTTGCCCTGAGCTGCTCTTTTACTCTGGGCTTGCTATAAAAAGGTAGTAGGTCAGAAACCAGCAGTGATTAAGGAGAGAGCAAGCAGCAGGAAAGGTGCAGTAATAACAACAACTAGATAAAGGATGTTGTCCTCCTTTTACAGAACACAAGTCTCTCTAAAATTCCTCCTTGCCCAATCAAGTTAAGGTAGGCGAGAGAATTTTGCTGATGTTAGGTGTACAGTGAGATTAAAACAGCTCAGAGACAAATTAGAAAGAGGTTGCATATAGGTTAAGTGGCTTGCTAAGGTGAGGGCCACAAGGGGAGCAGGTGGTGGTGTTCAAAATTGGGTCTCCTGGTTTACAGCTATACACTCTATCCGCTAAGCAAATGTGCCTTTTAGTGGATGAGAAATGAGCTCAACAGAAGAAGGGAAGGGTTAGGGATTTCAAAACGAGGAGGAAAAACATATCTGAACATAATGATGCCGACATAATCTCTCACCCTGTCAATATAGAAAAGCAATGTCAACATGCTCCAGTTTTGAGCTGTTGGCCAACCATGCCGATCAGACTCCATGATTTCATTAAAAAAAGATAGGTTCCTAGTCCTAACTATTCCAGTTAGCTTTTTCTGAAGCTAATTTCTTTAAAAAGGGCTAACTTTGGAACTGTCAGTGCTAGGAAAGTACAGTTATGTAAGAACTTACCGTAACAGTAGATCTTCAAGAACAGCTCTTGCAGCAGGTTACACCATTAGGATTGAAGCCGGCAGGCGCCAGGACCCCACTGAAATGTTCTAGCTAGCAGTATCCAGCGGGGACTGCCTCCAACGTCGGTCCCGCCCCCGACGTCAGGCGTAGTACATAAGGAGGCGGTCCCCCAAAATCCCCAGTTCTCCCACCGGAGACTCCTGGCCACTGGATGACATCAGAAGAGGAAACTGAGGATCCGCCATCAAATGGCAATCAGAAAGAGGCTATAAACACCTTGTCCTAGGAGAAGGATGTTGGAACCAGAATCTGCCTCCAGTGGGGATGGTGGGAGGGAAAGTAACTGCTGCAAGAGCTGTTCTCGAAGATCTACTGTTATGATAAGTTCTTACGTAACTGTACTATCTTACTTCAAGAAACAGCTCTTGCAGCAGGTTACACCATTAGAACTGATTCCCAAGCAATTCGGGAAATTCCACACCATTGGGAGGAGGGAAGGTAGAAATCCTTGAATGACATCGAGCCTAGGACAGAAGTCCCTGAAGAACTGCTAGACCAAACCCTGCTCTTCGCCTCGATGCAATGTCCAGGCTGTAATTCCTGATTAAAGTGTGTACAGAGCTTCAAGTAGCTGCAGCACAAATAGCTGAGGTGGATACGTTCTTTAAAGCCACAAAAGAGGTAGCCACCCCTCTGGTGGAATGACCCTTAACAGTGCCCGGTAAGGGTTTGTTGCGCTTCTGGTAACAGAACGTAATACACTGAATGAGCCACCTGGACAGTGACTGTTTTGAAACAGGAGCTCCCATCATCCTGTGGGCAAAGGAGACAAAATGTTGGTCCGATTTTCGGTGGTGTTTGGTTCTGGTCAGGTAGTATCTGAGACACCTGTGCACATCTAAAGTGTGCAGAAGGGCTTCTCCTCGATTAGAGTACTTAGGGAAATACACTGGTAGATCGATATCCTGATTAAGGGTGAGAGCTGAGACCACCTTAGGCAGAAATTTAGGATTAGTCCAAAGGGATACCCTGTCTTGGTGGAAAACCAAATAAGGCTCTTTGCACATAAGTGCATGGAGTTCAGAAATTCTTCTGGCCGAGGTGACGGCAACTAAAAACAGCGTCTTCCAAGACAGAAGACGTAGCTCGCAATCCGCGGCTGGTTCAAAGGGTGGCAGCGTAAGCTGCTCCAGGACGAAGGGTAGACCCCATGGTGGAATCGATCTCAAAGCCTACAGGAGGACACCTCAGGAAGGCACGTGTTTTGTCCAATTGAGCTATAGTGCTTGCCTATAGGATGTGATAGGCTGAAATGGCACAAAGGTGTACCTTAATCGAGGAGTAAGCCAAGCCTGACTGGAAAAGGGACAGTAAAGTAGTCCAAAACCAACTTCTCAGGACAATCCAAAGCGAAAAATGCATGCGCTTGAACCCATAAACAAAACCTCGCCACTTCATGGTAGGTCGCATGGGTAGCGGTTTCCTAGCAGCAGCAAGAATGTCTGCTACCTCTCATAGACCCTGTGTCGCAATATGGCTATGTCTCTAGGAGCCAAGCGTGCAGGTTCAGGGAACGTAAGCCCGGGTTGATCAAGGAACCTGCCTCCTGAGACAGCAAGTGGGAGCTGATTGGCAGCGGCACTGGAGGTTCCTGGGACAGCTGATGCAAAAGAGGGAACCAGATCTGCCTGGGCCAAAACGGCACGATAAGTATCAGTGTCACTTGCTCTCTGCGAAGTTTCAGAAGAACCCTCTGGATCAACGGAAAAGGGGGAAGGCATAGAGGAATCTGCCCGCCCAGGAGAGGGACAACGCGTCTCACCAGAAAACACCAGGCCCTGGATCTAGCGAGCAAAAATTGGGCAGTTTTGCGTTGGATGGGGACACGAAAAGGTCCAATTCTGGAGTACCCCACCTGCGAAACAGATCCTCTGCTACCTCCTGAAGTAGTTCCCATTCGAGGACTCTGGCCTGAGAGTGGCTCAGGCCGTCTGCGATAACATTGTCCACTCCTGGAACATGAACCGCAATGAGGTTTGCGCCGTGCTGCAAGACCCAATCCCACACCCTCATGGCCTCCCTGCAAAGCGGGTAGGAATGGGTGCCTCCTTGTTTGTTGAGGTAATACATCACCGCGGAATTGTCTGTTTGTAACAGAAGTATACGTGGTGGGATCTCTGACTGGAAGGCCTGCAGGGCGTAAAGAACTGCTCTCATTTCCAGGGTATTTATGTGGAGATGAGTCTCTTGGTCTGTCCACAGGCCCTGAGACCGAACACCGTCGAGGTGTGCTCCCCAACCGAGCCCTGAGGCATCCGTGGAGAGTGACACAGTTGGAGACGGCGCAATGAAGGGGATTCCCGCCGAAAGATTCCTCGAATCTAGCCACCATTGCCAATCTCAGACTATGGCCTTCGTGATCCAGATTGAATGCTGCAGATGGTCTTCCTTTTGATCCCATTGGGCCCTTAACATCTACTGGGTTACCCGCATGTAAAGACGGGCTAACAGGACTGTTGCAATGGCTGCAGCCATATGTCCGAGCAGGTGAAGGACCAGTCTGGCAGGAACAGTCTTCTTTGCCAAAATGTCCCTGATGAGGGATCTGATGTGTTCCGCTCTGTCCGGGGGGGAGAAAAGCTTTCCCCTAGACAGTGTCCAGAACTGCACCAATGAATTGCAGAGTCTGGGACGGAACTAGGCGTGACTTCTCGTGATTGATGATGATGCCCAATGTCTCAAACAGAGACTGAGTGCAGTGAATAGCGAACATCAGGGCCTCCCAGGAGGGCGCCTTGAGAAGCCAGTCGTCCAGGTATGGGAACACGTAGTGGCCTTGTCTCCTCAGAGATGCCGCTACAACCGCCATGCAATTCGTAAACACCCAAGGTGCCGAAGACAGTCCGAAGGGAAGGGCTCAGAACTGATAATGGCGGCCCTGAAACTCGAAGCGCAGAAACTTCCTGTGCGCTTGGGCAATAGGTATATGCAGGTAGGCGTCCTGCATGTCCAGGGACGCTAGGAAGGTGTCCTGCTTGAGCATGGGAATCAGACCTGGGAGGGTCACCATGCGGAAGCGTTTGTATAGGACCGAGTCGTTGAGGTCGCTGAGGTCCAGTATCGGACGAAGGTCCCCTGTTTTCTTTGGAACCAGAAAGAAGTGAGAATAATATCCTAGACCCCTCTGGTTCCATGGTACGTACTCTATAGCTTCTTTTTCCAGAAGCACAGCACCTCCTGCTGTATGAGCAGGGCATGCTGACCCGAGTAACGGGAGAGCAGGGGAGGTCTTGCCGGTAGGTGGTCGAGAAACTCTATGAAATGGCCTTTCTTGACCAACTGAAGAACCCACCTGTCGGTGGTGATCGACTGGGCGAGCGATGCGACCCCCGACCTTTTGTGCCCGTTGATCCAGAGGAGGGGCAGGGGCCGGGAAGGAGTCATGCTGTGGTAGCACTGGTCCCTGCAAGCTGGGCTGGTTTCGTGTAACGTTGGCCTCTGCCTGGGGATGACTTGGCCTGGGCTTTATGCTGAAAAGTGCCCCTTTGGTGCTGGCCGGAACGTGGCTGCTGCCTCTGTTGCCGGCTGCGAAAATGGCTCTGGTTCCTGCGAAAGGAACCAGGCCTGGATCTGTACATGGCCTGTACAGATCTGACTGCCTTCCCCCGCGTCCTGGAGTTTGGTGATGACCTTCTCCGAGGATTCACCAAAGAGTACTTCGCTGTTATATGGGACGTCAAGAATGTTCTTCTATACGTCCGGGGTGAAGCCGGAGACACAGAGCCAAGAGTGTCTCCGGAGACAAATGCCTGAAGCTGCAGCTTTGGCAGATGAGTCCACAGAATCGTATGCGGCTCGAAGCACTTGGGTACCCACATCTGATCCTGTGCGGAGAAGACTGAGGAGCTCCGCCTTCTGATCGCCATCCGGAAGCTTATCGACCAGGTCCTGGCCCTGTTACCACAGGGCGTTCTGAAACTGTACCATGTGGGTGAGGTAGTTCAGGGACCTGATAGTGCATGTAGCAGCCGCGTACGTGTATCTCCCCAGGGCATCCAGCTGCTTGGATTCCTGGTCCGGTGGCTGTGTGCTCATATGTTGTAGTCTTTGAGACCGGTCATGCGAGGCCGTGATGACCAGGGAGTCTGCTAGAGGTTGTTGGGCCAAGTACTGGTCCTCTCTCGGGGCCTTGTACAGGCGGTCAGCCTTCTTCGGCACTGCGGGAGTGGAGTGCGGATGCTTCCATGCAGCCTTGGTGACGTTCCAAGTGTCTACCAAGGGTGGTACTACCACAGGCTTTGGGTCTTTCTGCCGAAGATAGCGGGCAAGGCGTTGTCGTTCGGGGTCAAGGTCTTCAGTATCCCACCCCATGTTGTCCTGGATGTGCCTCATGATCTCAACGAAAGAGGGATCGTCTGGAGGAAACCTGAGGAGGTCATGTGGGTCCGGAGAGGAGATGCTGAGTGGAGAAGGAGATCTGGAGTAGTCCGAGGTGTCCGATCTGGAGTCCTCCCCCGACGGAGTGTACCGATGCCGTCTGGGTCGCTTGGGGCTGGGAGACCCTGATGGAGATCTTGAGGGAGGCCTTCTCCTGTCTTTGGATCTGCCCCTAGGAGGTGGAGTCTGCTCCTTGGGGGTTGGTGGTCATCCTGCTGGCCCCGTAGGTGGAGGAGGGGGCGTAGGAGGCGGAGTAGTAGGAGGAGGAGGTTTAACAAGGATCACATCCTTTCAGATGGTGTCCCACCAAAAAATAAAGAGCTACTTTACTTCTTCAATTTTCATGTCCGACGACTGGCCTGGCGCCGGGTCCCCGGGTGTCTCCGGTTTGGGAAGATTCCCATGGGAGCCCAGCATCCTCGGTGTCGCCCGCCTGGTCTTCAGGCAGTGTGGCGTCCTCCTCAGTCAATTCCTTGTGACCGGTGTTCACCAGTGACGGGGGTTGGGGGTGGTCTTCCGCTCCAGAGAGTGCGATGCCGACGTCGGTCTCCTGGCCGACGCCTTCGGATCCGGCGAACACCCAGCCGGCGACTGGTGTCTGGCTGGTTTTGTCGGTTCCTGCGAGCGCCTGGCCGACTTCGGATGCTTAGCTGACGTCGGGTGCTTGGCAGACGTCGGGTCTGACGACCGCTTCAGGGACGTCAGGTCCTTGGTCTTTCTAGGAGTTGGATCAGGACCTCTGGGAGGTTGGGAGACCGACCTGGAGTCGGTGTCCCGACGTCGGGTGGAAGAAGATGATTTAGGGCGCTCGGAAGACTTGGAAGAGGCCTTGAATGGAGTGGAGGAAGCCGAGGGCCTCGAAGTCTTACTAGGCTGGAGCGAAGAAGAGCCGCTTGAAGCCCGGACCTTAACTGGGGGGGGGCTGCGACCGAGCCCTGGAGGGAGAGCGGTCCAATCTGGTGGAGCCTGAGCTGCGGGAGTCCGAGGCCCGGTTCGGGGATCTGGACCTTACTTTCTCCTGGTGCTTGTCCTGGTGCTTATGGGCCTTCGAGGACGATTCTCCCCTGGAGGAAGGTTCTTGGTCCATCCTTTTTAATTTTTCTTCAACGAGACACGCCTGGAGTGCCTTCTGATGGCGGATCCTGGTGCGGCTACTGAACCCTTGGCAAAAGGTGCAGGCCTTGGTATTGTGGTCCGGGCCTAGATAATGCACACAGGAGGAGTGAGGATCCTTGAAAGGGATCTGTTTGCCGCAGGCACACTTTGAAAGGTGACCCTCAAGCGAAGGAGTTAGAGAGGACATCAGTTAGAAAATGCAGAAGTTCTGTAGTCGTCGTGCGCTAGGTAGAGACCGAGAGGCCGATGCTGGTGAGTAGACGGCAGGAAAAGAACTGGGGATTCTGGGGGACCGCCTCCTTATGTACTACGCCTGAAGTCGGGGGCCGGACTGACGTCGGAGGCGGTCCCCGCTGGATACTGCTAACTAGAAAATTTCCATGGGGTCCTGGCGCCTGCCGGCTTCAGCCCTAATGGTGTAACCTGCTGCAAGAGCTGTTTCTCGAAGTAAGATCCTATTTTTTTTTTAAATGAAAGTTTGAAATCTGGGGGCCAACCTTGGGACCATTGAAGCAGAAGCTGCGTCAATTCCTAGTTTCCAGAGCATCTTGTGACCTCTATACCTAATCTTTGCAGACAGCTAAACGCACTGGGACCTCCCTCTTTTACCATTCACCCCTGTATAGCCCTACCCTGTTGGTGCGCTATTCCACATACAGCACTTCCTTCCTTCATCCTTTTCCCATCCCCATCCCTGCCCTCTTTTCATCCTACCTCATACCCCCTTCCTCTACCCCCGCACTCTCCCTCCCTCCCTCTCCTCTGTTTCCTCACCTTGTTCTCTTCCTCTACTCCCCCATGGGTCTTTTCCTACATAAGCTACACTGTGGCAGCTCCCTCCTTGCTCTTGTTTTGCTCCTTCCACCCCCCCTCAATTCACCCCTTGTACTTCTCTTCATTTAATCCCTTCCACCCCTCTTTAGACAAGGCCACTGGCTGCACTTGACACAATATTTATCTTGCCATATTATTCTTTTGTTTATGTAATTACTTTCCTCATGTTATACTACTTACTGAAACCACTGTAATTTGTTATTCTTGTGACTGGACGTGGAACCTCTGTAAAAGAGCCCTTGGCTCAAAGGTCTTTCAGATTTGTTAAATAAACAGTGTTCCCAGAAAATGTCAACATACTTAAAAAAATACCATGGTTGAAAACATTTTTTTGAAAAAACATTAAGAATTGTGAATAAACTACAAACTATTCAATTTTGCTGGCTGGTGTTTGAGGTATTTCTGTGCCATTCAGTCAGTCTAGGTGTGTCATAAGCTGAAACCTTAGCCAGCCCAGCTGCACTGCAATGCCAACTAGGCAAAGGGTTCAAATTCAAACCCCAAAATCCCACTCTAAGGAGAGCTGAGGGCCAAATCTTTTAAGAGGTGAGGTGCTCCACCCCCAAGAATAAGACTGGAGGTCAGCCTGCATTCATACACCACATTCTGTCCAGGCGTGTACCCAGGAATTTTAATCTTGTTCTCAAAACTGATGCACTGTTACCCGCCCGATATGTAAACATAAACCAAATATGCGCTGCCATGCCATACCAACAATAGCCCCCATGTCTGAGTTGAAGTAATCAGTTTCTTCCTGTAATCCTTCTTCCTTTGTTTTCTGCCTGTCTGGTAAGTTGCTCTTGTTTGTGCATTTAGCTGGTGGCATCAGTGCCCCGTAGCAAACAACAAAGTCAAAAGGGCTCAGTGCAACACAGACACAATGTGACTCACAGTGTCCTTGCTTTTCTCGTTTTGTTGCCCCTGCCCGAGTTTCTTTACTGTACTCTGCTGAGTACAGTGCGTATGCCTGCCGACACCCCTGATTCTGTCTGTGCAAGCAGTGGAACTGCATCGGCTGTGAAAGCCTACCCAACCAGCAGGAGGATGGATGCAGCTATGGCAGCCTGAACTGTCACAGTGGAGGACAAGGAATGTGGGACAAAAAGAGAATTACATACATACACACACACACACTTTAGAGGTTTTATAGTTCACCTCCCTAAAAGAACACTGTCAGCTTCTGGTCATTTTTTATGACCCCTCTAATCTTGGTGTCTGTAAACTGCACTCTGAAGGCAGTTGCTGACATTACATTTCAATCCTACCTTTGCCATGTGTAGACATTAATTTCATTTATTTATTTATTTTTACAAAAAATGCATTTAGAACGGACCAACCTTTACTTTTCGGTGCCTTGCTTCCTGTGTGTCCCCACTGTTGAATCCTGCCGAACACGTGCATGAACAAGTTCGGCAGTTTTTGTTGCTAATAAACAAAATAGCTGGCTGTATTAAGAAAAGCCCCCAGAGTTTGGCAATAGGAGTATTTTAACAAATGGAGCAGTATTTAATAGAGCAATCACTGCCACAACGTAAAAATTGGACTCAGCGCATGCACACCACTGGCACTTGTGCGCATGCATGGAGACCCGTGGGAGCGCATGTGCAGAGTCCTGTTTTTATATTCTGGCAGTGATTTGTTTATTAAATACCGCTCGGTTTGTTAACATACTCCTACTGCCAGACTCGGGGGACTTTTCTTTATACTGCCAGCTATTTTGTTTAATAGCAACAAAAAATGCTGACTCATTCATGCATGAGTTCGGCAGGATTCAACAGCGGGGACATGCAGGAAGTGAGGCACAAAAAAGGTTGGTCCGACCTAAATGCATTTTTTGTAAAAATTAATGTCTACACATGGCAAACGTAGAACTGACATTTAATGTTAGCAACTGCCTTCAGAGTGCAGTTTACAGGCACCAATATTAGAGGGGTCATAAGAAAAAATTACTCACCTTAGTAATGTTGTTTCTTCTAATGGAGTCTTGCTATATTATAGACATTAGCAGTTTGATCCAGCTCTAGAACTGCCCCGGAGTGCAATGGTTAAAACCATTCCAAAATAGAATTTTGGCACGAGAGTAGCTCTATCTGTGTCATTTCAAATTTGAACTGTCAGATCTTTACGAGCCAAACTCACTAAGGTCTGTGGAAGCTGTAACCTACACTAGCCAAATGGCTACCTAAATAATAACAACCATTGATGGTCCCAACACCCAAGACTCAAGTCAGGGGACCAGAAATACTAACACCATTCTAATAATATGAAAATGGAACATAAGTATAATAAAACACACACACGCGTACACATACACACCCCCAAAGTCCCAAAGGGGACAAAATGCTAACAGGACATAAGTAGTGCCCACACTAAGTTGCCCGCACCCCACCAAGTAGAGGTTCTGAGAAGGGCAGGTTGGGGAGGTCTATAATATAGCAAGACTCCATTAGAAGAAACAACATTACTAAGGTGAGTAATTTTTTTCAAACAACATGAAGTCTTGCTATATTGTAGACATTAGCAGAATACACAGCAGTACCTCCATGGAGGAGGAGGCAGAACCTACTTAGGAATAGGCTCTGAAGAACAGCTGTGCTAAACCGAGCATCTCTCCTGGCCTGACATCCAGGGAGTAATGCTTGGTAAAAGTGTGTACCGCTTTCCAAGTAGCAGCCTGGCAAATCTCTAATAAAGGAATGTCTCTGGCAGCAGCTAGACGAGCTGTACCCTGGTAGAATGAGCCTCTCAAACTGGGGGCTCTGCCCACTTTCTGATAACAAAATTGACACAAGAGACAATCCATCTGGCTACTGATCTCTTAGTGGCAGGTTTGCCTTTCCCAACTTCACCATAGGTAAGGAAAAGTTGGAGGATTCAACCCAGACCTTTGGTACGCCTATTTAATAACTAAGAGCTTCCTTAACATCCGTTGTGCAACCTCCTCTCACCAGAAGAGGAGTGATCAGTGAAAATACTGGAAGGGAGATAGATTGATTAAGATGGAAATCTGAAACCACCTTAGGCAAAACTTCCTATTAGTCCTAAGGACTACCTTATCCCTGTGGAAAGAAATAAAGTCAGTCTCCACTGACAAGGCTTGCAATTCACTTATGCGCTGGCAGAAGTGATAGCCACTAGAAAACAGTTTTCCAAGTTAGGGTACTTAAGCTCTGCAGAAGACAGAGGTTCAAAAGGACTGCATTAACTGGGCAATGCAAACATTAAGGTCCCAAGCAGGGCCGGTTCTAAAAGAGAGGATTAGTATGGAGTAATCCTTAAAAACTTGGAAAACACAGGATGAGAGGAAAGAGGGGATGACTTTCCTGCTGACACAAAAGCAGATACAGCTGCCAAATGAACTCTCAGGGTAGCTGGTCTGAGAGCCAAGGAATTAAGATGTACCATGTAATCTAACAAATGGGCAATTCAGCAGATTCTGGGGAAATATTTTTCCCAGCACACCAAATGGAAAAGTTTTCATTTAGAACTATAAGTAGTTCTAGTGGAAGGCTTTCTAGAAGCCTTTAGGATCTCAAGAACACCCTGAGAGAGGTGTAAATCAGCAAATCTAACTCTCAAGAGCCAGGCCTTGAGGTTGAGGGATTTGAGGTCCGGATACCAAACCCTTCCCTGGGCACAAGTCAACAGATTGTGATTCCTGGGGAGGCACAGGGAAGATGGACTGTCAGAGACAGAAGGAGTGGGTACCAGGGCTGCCTGGTCATCCGGGCAATCAGAATCACCCTGCAAGGCTGAGATCTGATTTTGACTAGTACTTTGAATATAGGAGAGGAAAGGGGGAAAGCATAGAGGAACTTCCCCTCCCAATGCAGAAGAAGGGCATCCAGGGGAACTGAGCCCAGTACTGGAGGCCTGCAACAGAACAGAGGAAGTTTGTGATTGTCTGGGGCTGCAAAAAGATCTATCTGAGGGATGCCCCACCTGGCAAAAACTATCCCCAGCACTTGAGGATTCAGGGACCATTCGTGATGGCCCTGGGAAATCCTGCTGAGGGCATCTGCTGGACATTGTCCTTCCCTGGAAGATGAACTGCTATGAGGGAAGTGTTCAGGGAATAGGCCAGAGACCACAATTTCATTGCCTCGGTGCACAAGGCCAAAGACCGAGTGCCCCCTGTTTGCTTGATGTACCACATTGTTGTGGTGTTGTCTGTTCTGACTTGTATCACCTTGTCGTGGACAGATGCAGAAAGCTTGAAGAGCTAAAAAGACAGCTCTGAGTTCCAGCAAATTGATGTGGGAGCAGAGATTCCTGGGGACCAAACTCCTGAGTGGAAAGGTCGCCCATGTGGGCTCCAACCCAGAAGGGAAGCATCTGTAGTGAGAGTCAAGTCGTGAGAAGGGGAAATGAAGGGACCCCGCCTAATTGCTCTGATCCTGCCACCACTGGAGAGCTAGGATCAAGGTTCGAGTCACTGGGACCAACTTGGAAAGGGGGTCTCTACTTGAGACCAAAAGGTTCTCAAGTGAAACTGAATGTTCTCTCATCTGAAATCTGGCTCCTGCACAACAGCTGTGGATGCAGCCATGTGCCCCAGGAGCTGCAGAAAGTGTCTTGCTGGTCGAGAGACCTGCAGAGTGAAGGAAGAGGCTAGGACACTAAATTCCTACCCTTTCTGGGGGAAGAAAGGCTCTGGATAGCTTTGTGTCCAATTCTGCCCCTATAAAGGTGAGTACCTGGACTGGTTCCAGAACCGACTTTTGGTAGGTTTAGCAGAAAACCCAGGGAGGTGAGAAGCTGCTGGGTGACCTGCAGGTGAGATTTACCTGTTCTGGGGACTGGCCTACAATGAGCCAGTCGCCTAGATAGGGAAAACAGCAATCCTCTGCCTCCTTAAGTGGGCCACTGCCACTGCTAGACACTTTGTGAATACCCTTGGAGCAGAGGTAAGGCCAAGGGCATTGCTCTGAACTGGTAATGACCTGAGGGCAGTTCTAATCTGAGGTACTTTCATGGGATCTTCTGATTACGACATGGAAATAGACATCCTTGAGGTCCAGGGAGGCTAGCCAGTCCCCTGGCCTTAGGGAAGGTAAAATCATTGCCAGAGTTACCATTTTGAACTTTGGTTCAAAAGATGCTTGTTCAGATATCTGAGATCTAAAATGGGCCGCCATTCTCCTGTCTTTTGGGGTAAGGAAGTATCTGAATACAGACCCCTGCCCTGATGCAGGGAGGAACCCTTTCTACTGCTCTGAGAGCTAACAGGGATGAGACCTCTGTTTGAGAGCTGCAGGGTCTCTGAAGCATGCAGTAGGTGGTGAAAAAGTCTGCTTCTCAACTTTGGGAAACTTTTTGAAGCTGAGAACCAGACCCTGGCTTACTACTTCCAGAACCCACTTGTCTGAGGTTAAAGAAGCCCAATTCTGACTGAAGTAAGCCAGCCTGCCCCCCACTGGTACAGGAGAATCGGCCCTGGGCACCCCATCAGGGTGCCTGTTTCACAGGAGCTTTAGGCTGGGGGGTGGGAGCAGGTCTGCCCACCCCTCGTCTGCCCCTGCCTCTGAAGAAGCCCCTCTGAGCATAGGCAGAGGAGGCCTGAGTCTGGTAGAAAGGGCTCGTGAAAAGGCTCTACCCTCACCCCTGGGGCATGCCTTTGAGGAGTGGCTTGCGTCCTTAGCCTGGGCACCTTGTAAGTAGTCCTATATTCATCCATCTTTCATGTAATTCTCTGTCTGCTCTCCAAACAGAGAATTTCCACCACAGGAAAATCCATAGCCTTAGTCTGGGTATCCTGTGACAAACTAGTACACCTGAGCCAGGCCAACTCTATTTAAAAGCTACAGATGTGGCCATGACCCTAGAGGAAACATCATTAACATCCACAGCAGCATGAAACTGAACCTTAGAGGCTTCAATGCCATCAGCAGCCTCCTGTTCTAGTTCACTAGCCAGCTGGCCATGGGCCTGCTTGGCTAATTGCATAACAGTATCCCATCTAGATTTCTGACACCTAGCTACATAAGCCATATAATTTGCTTGCCTGAGTCCCAGAGAGGCTGCCATATACTGTTTTTTTTTTTTTTTTTTTGACATGGCATCAATCTTCCTGGAATCCTTGTCAGGAGGATGTGAAGCCAAGGGAATATTAGCTTTATCACAGGCAGCAGCCTGAACTACCCCAACATGACTGCATTGCTGAGAAAGGAATTCTGTATCAGGGCCTCACAATGTATACCTTCTGTTCATCTTTTTATCTACAGGAGGCACAGAATTAGAGCTTTAAAATTGTAATTGTTTGTTTCCTAAAAGACTTATGTAAAGGAATAGACAATCTCCTAGACTCTGGAATATCCATCATTTCTACAAAATCAGGCTCCTCTTGCTCATCCACAGCCTCAAAAGGAAGCTGGAGGGGTTCAGCAACTTTTATAAAACATAAAATGAGATGGGGACTCAGACAGCATAGGGGAGATTCTAAAGGTCTGTCTGGGAGATGTCCGTTCAATGGGCACACCCAGACCTTCCCAGCCACATTCATACTGTTCATAATCCTCCTCCTCCTCTGGTTCATAAAATTCCTCAATATCATAATCCTGAACCACTGGGACCAGACGAACCAACCTTTTACCAGATAGTGGTGGTTCGGACGGACCCTGAGACAGTGACTGGACAATTTGTATGGCTTTTGCTATCTCTGCAGCAGTTGGAGAAGGAATTTTGGACTCCAGACCTGCTGATTTTCTTGTTTTCTTTACTGGAATTGGTTCCTCAGAACCAGCTTTTCTTTTGCCCGAGGAAGTCTGGCCCTGGTCAGAGGGTATCCTCTGTTCGTTGGCACCGAACCGGCTGGCCATCCGGTCAGTGGACTTTTTGGCCTCTCATTCCTGAGCCTGCCCAATCTTTTTCCAGGGTGGCTGCAGGAAAATTCTTACATACCTGGCAGTCTGACTGAGGTGGTCAAACCTCAGACAATAACACATAGGGTGTGTGGGTCAGCCTTGGCAAAGACTTCCCACAACATCACAGTGTTGAAACCCAGTGGGCCGGTTTTCTTTTGGTTTCTCAGACATAATGCCAGCCTAACCAAAAAACTTGCCCTTTTAACGGCAGTGCCAAGGCAAGAATACCCTTATCGGTTCCTAACGGTATCACGGTATTGGAAAAAAAAAGCGTAATAAATCCGTTTTTTAGAACCGATAAGAACCGGGAACCGCACTCTAAAATAGTAATTTTAGTTTCAAATGAGTTTTAACCACTGATCGGTTCAAAACCGAACCGATAACTTACAAGTTCCACACAGACAAAACCTTCATTTACTTACGGTTACCACAGATAGAGCTTGAACCGAACGGTTTTGTCGGTTAAATAAAACTATTCTCGTTAAATCCAACCGAGAAAACACTCTTTAAACCGAGAAATGAACCGAGCAGAAGGAGAAATCTCGAGCGACTGTTCACTGAGGCGGAGTAAAGAATCTGACAGTTCAAGTTTGAAATGACACAGATAGAGCTGCTCTCGTGCCAAAATTCTATTTTGGAATGGTTTTAACCATTGCACTCCGGGGCAGTTCTAGAGCTGGATCAAACTGCTAATGTCTATAATATAGCAAGACTTCATGTTGTTTGAAAAAAATGATCAGAAGCTGACAGTGTCCCTTTAAAGATCATGTGACAATATAAATATAGGAGTAAAAAGGGATGCACTCACCTTCCGCTGGCACCACAGAAGTCTTCAGGGTCAAGAATCCTCTTCATTGACTGCTATTTAAAAAATTAAAAACAGTTATCGTGCTCAGAATCAGTCTAGAGGATGGCAACCAATATGATACATGGGCAGTAGGGGAAGGTCAATGAGGAAAGACTGGCTGACCTCAATATGTACTCCCTGGAGGCCAGAAGAGAAAGGGGGATAGTATTCAAACTTTCAACTATGTGAAGGAAATAAAAAGGGTGGACTGTCAGCAACAGTTTAGCAATGTGAGGAGTTTGTGACAGACAGCATAATTACAAGCTGCTTTTGGTGGTGGTGGTGGTGGTGGTGGGGGACAGAATTCAGTAGGGATGTGAGGACATACTTCTTCATGGAGGGTGATGGTGAGGAGGAACCATCTACTGTGGGAGGTGGTTAAAGGGGAACAGTCATCACTAAGAACCCATATCCAAATGTGGGGCTGGTACCAGTTTGCAGTTTGTGTGCAAAAATCTTTCTCTATATCCCCTCCCCCCGATAAGGTTAAAGATAGGCAGAACTGCCTAGCCCTCCTTTCCTGGTCACCATTCTTTAAAATGTGTTTTTTAATTAATAAAAAAAGCAGAGAACAATAATCGCACTCAATACATACAAACAAAAGAATGCATGGCAGTTAATATCAAGCTCAGGAGGTAAGGCACACACAGTAGATATGAAACAGAATAAAAAATATGCCAAGGGGGGGGGGCGTGTCCAGCAGCTGAGCTGGAAGCAGCACTCTACAGCAGCTCGCAACCCAGACATCCTCTTTTATAAACTTCAGCAGAAAAAGACAAAGTATATAGTTTGGAACTTTTTCATTTAAACTCAGCTATCATTACTGATTCTGGGCATACTAAATATAACCCTCTGAAACAACGGGTCATCCAAAAACGGCAGCTGGAGGAGACGGAGGCAAACTGAAGGACCCGCGGCAAGGCCAAGGAGCCTACAGATTTAGCCTCAAATCAGCCTTCGAACGCGGCTCTGCTTAAAGCCATTCAAAGTACTGATAAAAAAATGGATGACTTTACCTCAAGGCTTGCGACTGTAGAAACCAAGCTCTCTTTGGTCGAAGAAGTGGCGCAGGAAGCAAATAAATCCATCGGGAAAGCCGCAGTGGTTACATCAGGCCTTACTGAAGAAAACTCACTGCTCCACCAGGGTCTGGAAATTTGGAAAATGGGGTGTGGGCGTCCCATATTCAGCTCATCGGGCTACCAGAGATGGAGGAGGAGGAAGATTTGTGCACGTTTCTCAAGCGATGGCTTCCTGAGCGGCTCCATGTGGCACTGCAGTTCGCCATCCGGCGCACCTACAGGGTGAATGTAAGAGGGGCTCGACTATATCAGGGCTCTGCCCACCCTTCGGCTCATGCTGTACTGACTGTTTTGGGGTCCATGAAGGAGTGGGATTCTGTCCTACAAACATTGCAGAAATAAAGCCCTATAACCTGGTGGGGAATGAGTATTCACATTTTCCCGGACCTTAGTTACGCCACAAGACAGAGGCACAAGGCCTTTGATGGGATCCGAGTGAAGTTGCGGCAATTAGGGGTCCATCAGGTATTGCTGATGCCGGCAAACCTGAAGGTAGTATACGGTACCAAAACTTTCCGTTTTTCTGAACCAAAGGATGTGGGAAAGCTGTTGGAACAAACTGAATCGGACTGTGTGGCCCCAAATTCGGGAATCGGATTCCAACGAAGATGGAGACACCTGAAGGGACTATAATTTGTAAGCCGGCACTTGGCCGAGATGTTTACTTTAAATTGAGTCTCCCTGGACTTTAGCTTACACCGAGTCTTGTTAATGGTTTTGATATTTTGTCTTGGTGTTAAAAAGGCTCTGTACTCCCTACCCTTTTACATCTAAGCTTAATTAAAAAGGAGACAAGTTCAGGGCATAGGTCATGGAGTCACTATTAGCACTGTCCATTTCTACACAGAGGGGTATAAGAACTGATCGTTTACACGTATTTGTTTAACAGTTCACAAATAAAATTTTTAACAAGTTTGGGTTAAGGGTAACCTGAAAATGGAAAGCAGTAATGCTCAGATAACTCAGTGGTAAATGTTGCTGGTTTGGGTTTTTTCTGCTTTACAGATTTGGTGGTGGCTGGAGGAGGGAAGGAGCTGCTAGATGGTGCTTTGCTGGAGAATTATGCATTGTTCTGCTGTTATTTGATAAATAGGGATGTTTTCTCCCTTACTATAAGGGTTTGCGTACTGTATCTTATGTTAATGTACAGGATATCCCTACTCTGTTTTTAGTGTTATGTAATAGGAAACCCTTACTTGAAGTACCAAGTTAGGAGTGCTGATAATACTGAGTCATCAGATAATTGTTCTATTGTAATGGTAGTGCTTGAGTGTACTGTCCTGCGGGAATTAGTTGTATGTACTGTATTTAAAAATCAATAAATACAAGTTTAAAAAAAAAATATGCCAAGAAAAATCATACATATTTAACTCTTATCTGGATACACCTAGTAATATTTACTGGTGCCCTGCACCTTGCAGGAATTAAAGAAAGGGGGAAGTAAAACTTTTCCTTACAGAGGGCTACCAAGAGCCTATTTTAACCCTGACCTCCATAACTAGATTTTACAGACACCACCATGCCTCTCAACTGTCACACATTACGAGATACGTCACTCATTTTATCCCTCAGAAATTCTTTGTCCCATAGCAAGGTAGTGATATTCCACATTTCTCACAGAGGTTTTAAAGCAGAAATTCATAATTATCTATTGTACTCAATTATCAGCAAACATTATGAACACTAGTGCACTGATAGCCATAGTGTTCTGAGCTTGCAGTGCCATGTTTGATATGATGTCACACATTTTGCTCATTTGTCACACATCTTGTCACACATTTTGGTGAAGAAAGGTTGAGAGGTATGGACACCACCTAATCTTAACACTACATGAGGGTTGGTGGTGAATAGCAAATCAAGTCAGGAAATGTGACCCCTTAATCAAGGCAAGCTGTGTAGCACACAACCTGACTGCTCTTATTCAATCCCATAAACAGATTATACAACCATGAAATAATCACCCAGTCAGAAAGACAGAAGTAGTAGTAAACCTTTTGTATTCATCAGAATAAGGGAAGTATATTCAACTGAGCATAGCTCATTTTCAATAAAGTCCCAAGCATTAGGAAAAGAAGAACAAGCAAGTATACAGCGCTTTTCATACACACTGTATCCTAAAGTGTTTTACAAGCAATGGGATTTGTAAAGAAGTGACTGTAAACCTGCTTGTTAGTCGACTGGTGCCCACGTTTCATTACTAACTGGCTATGATAATATATAAAATTTCTTTAAGAGCCGCCGCCCATTCATTATAATGGCGCACACCCCCACGCTCTCACTGGCATCTCATCATAACGTTACTAAGCGCAGGAGCGGAGCATGGGCGGCACTGGTAACAGGGAAGTCCGTGGGACCCTGTTGCCAGACTTTTACGAGTGATGCAGTTTTTTTCTGAAATGATTATGAATGGAAATCTTCACAATTCTCAACTCCTGTGGGGGTAAAGCACCTATATTTCAGGTGCAGGAGAATTTATTTTTACATTGGTGAATCTCTTTAATGTCTCATCAGAAATATGGCACACGCCAACAGAACAGAACTCCCCTAGTACTGCACTCAGGTGCAAGCATTTGTGGTATGAGCACAGTCTCAGTGTGGAACTAGAATCCACGACCTGGCCCAGAGGCAGAAGTGCTACTAACTGAGCCATGCTGACAGAAAGAATACAAATCAGAAAAATGGACAAATGAAAACTGTATTCTGATTGGCTGTTGCCATTTCATTGGCATACATTTATACAAGGCCCCTAGTGCTCTGCAGCACATTGTCCTGATCTCTGTGGCAGGGCTCCTAGGTTTTTGTGGCAGCATTTTCTGATTTCTATGGCATGATTTATTCATTTCTGTTGCAGACTGCAGTTCTGTCATTGGCTAAAATATTATCCGATGTCATCAATGACTTCACATACCGAATATAGAGGAGGGGTTTCTTTTTTCCTATATGTATTAAACAGTTTTTTCTGTTTTTTCTCCCCAAACCCCTTGTGTCCCAGCATAGCGCACGCGTGTGGAGGCATGCACATGTCACGTAATACATGACGCCCCACCCTACCAGTCGCTCCGTTACCGCCTATTCCTGCCACTGGACCTGCATCCAGTGACGGTGGGACTACAGATGGGCGACTCTCCCTCCTGGGAGAGGAGAGCCAATGCTCGATCCTGCTCCCACCCTCCCCCATGTGCTGGGTTGGTTATTCCCTGGTGTCCAGTGGGTCCCTCCCCACCCTGCCCTCATGCTGCAGTGTAACTAAATGGAGGAACTGAAGAAATAGAAAAAAAATGAACCAGTGGGTTCTATCACCACTCATTGTCTCCTGCTATGGTCCCGATGCGCAGTTTCATACATTTCCATTACTTCACCAAAGTTGCGAGTGCCGATGCACCACATGGGTTGCAGATAAGGGTCCCAGCACATCAAACATTGTCCCCTGGCAGTCACAGCGGATCCTCAGATGCAAAGTGCCAAACTAGTGCCCCCCCTTCAAGTGGACAGGTTTTGTCAGGCTCCCCAAACACAGGTCACCGGCTCCGCCCAACCAGCAGCGCTGCACTGGACTCACTGGCTCAGTCATCCAACAGACCAAGTGTTTCGCTAAACAATAGGGAGGAGAAGGTAGGAAGTATTTCAAAAATTTAAAACACCATAGCTGGGCAACTTCTCGCTCCCTAAAAAAAAAATAGCATACCTACCTGCATTTCACTTGGGCCCTAGCCAACTCTCCACCCTGCTTGCCCTAACTTTCTTTACAATAACGCCAGCTCAATTACAGAATGCGTTCAAAATCTTTCAATTTGGCTTACTATGAAAACGTAGGAGGTTGGGTAGTAATATCTGCCGGAAGGCCTGCAATCAGCTTAAAAGGGTTCTCTCCTCTCTTTTTTTTTTAACCAGTTTTAGGCTTTAGTCAACCAAGCGTCAGAGCTTAAACACAGCTCTCACAGACAGCTCATCAGTGTGTCCCAGGAGCACATGGAGGTAAAGCAACTTGATCAGGGACAAGTGGAGGTTATTTGCAGCCGCAAATGAGAAGAGCCCATGGGAGACTGACGGTGCAGCGGAGCAGTAGGTGAGCACCCAACCTGAAGGCGGGCACAGTAAACTAGATTCCCCAAGTAACCTTTTATATTTTATTCTCAATAAATATTCAGCGACTGACACAGCCTTCCTGTAACCTTCTCAGTCTGCTGCCTGCCAACTCATGCAAAGTGCCCTTTCTGCTTCCCGCTTTGAATCTATCTGTCAATGGCCAGTGACAAGGTGACAGGAGGACTGTGTTGGTCACCGAATATTTATTGGGAATAAAATACAGTATACTTTTATTTGGCATGGTGGTGTATCGGGACTCATAATTTTGGTAAAGTTACTGAAATGTACAACCTGAACATTGGGACCATTACAGGATGCAATGAGCAGTTATAGAACCCACTGGTTCATATTTCCATTTCGTCACTTCCTCCAAGGAATAACTAAAAGAAAGGGAATTTAAAAATAATCAAGGGATGTTTATGCTATTACTGGTAGTTGGTAATGCAGCAGGGTGGGATGGGGGGTGAGCAGTCAGGAGCTGTTGCATTACAAGTGTCTGTGTTTTTTCCAAGTGGATACTAGCCTTTATTTACAGAGATGTAGGTAGCTTCAGTGTTTACATGAGTTTTGCTGTAACAGTTATAGAAGATTGCAGGCTGTATCGGGAGTCTGTCACGTAGACATAAGGCCTGACATGCGCTGACTCCCGATACAAAAAATACCAGTGTCAGACTGGTAGGTAGTTCAACAGATGACAGGAGCATACAGACATGCGTCTGAACATTAATTACTAAAAAAAAAAAAAAAAAAAAGACACAAAAAGGCAATATTAATGATTTATTAAAAAGTTAAAATTAGCACAAAACCATTTCCTGTCTCCTTTAATACCAGTTGGCTCAATCCCCCAGAAAATTCTGATACAAACCAGATTTCTAAACCAGTTTCTTCAACGATTCAATATAAGTAATAAGCACTTTAATCGTTTTAGCAGTAGTTGCACTAAAATCTGCTTGTTGTACTGTCTGCTAGTAAGTTTGTTAGAAATCCAATTCTACTGTTGAAATATGACCATCAGTAGAAACAGCCTGCGATTTAAGGCAGGGACATTATGCAAAGAAAACTTCTGGGAAGTAGGGGCATCATTAAGGGTGGGCGTTAGGGACTGGAGCTCTGAATCTTTATTCCTAAACTGACCCATGGGTTATTTGTTTTTTTACACTGGTTGAGGGTGGGGCTCAAGCCCCAAATCTTTTTTCAGAACCTAGAAATGTCCCTGTGGGGGCACACAATTAAATGCAATCAAAGGAGGGACTAAGCTATATTTTTACAGCCCATCCTCCACTGAAAAATTATGGCTTGCTCTGCAACTCACCACTGAACTAAATTTTTTTTAATTTTAAACAGTGATTTTTAAAACCATTTGGCTCCACTAAATACAGCTCAAAAGAAGTCCTGCCTATCACATAGGCATTTCTTTTTTTTTTTATTTTGTTAAAAATACAGGTGCGCGGTGGCGCAGAGGGTTGAGGCGGCTGGATGCCACACCTTGAACCACGCCGGCGACCCGGGTTTGGGAACGGACTCAGGTCGCCGGGGCTGGCAGGGGAGGAGAGGAGAGGATTGAGTGTCCGGAGGACTGCTCTCCTCTCCTGGGGTGGGCTAGGTGGGTAGGCCCGCTATGTTAGTGACCCCAGGTGGAGACCGGGGGCGGGTACTGCAAGCAGCAAGCACAAGAGGGACTAGAAAAGCGTGAAAAATGTACGCATGCCATCCAGATGACGGCAGCCCACCTCCCTACATCTCCCAGCCAAGAAACCTCCAGGCTGCATTTCCAGGAGCCGGTAAAGATGCAAGGGAGCACTACATGTGCTCCGGTCTCTCCTCCCAAGGGCCCCGGCCGGATATCGGAGAGCCCCCCCGGCGAAGGGATACGTCCGGGACAACCAGGGGCATCGCAGCAGCTGGATGGCAGAACGGATGAGGAGGCAATGGCAGGACTTGGCTACTCGAAGGGGAGGACGACAGCGGGCATCTCGGAGGAGGTAAAGAAATAATGCAAAAAAAAAAAATAAATACAGGTGCAAAAAAAGTAGGAAAACAAAAAACAAGAGTTATCCCTGAAAAAGCAATACTTGGATGGAAATTGGTGGTGGTGGTGGGGACGGATGCCTCCCCAGATTCTATGGTCATGACGGCCCCGATTTATGGTCTGTTTATCTTCCAATACTGACATCCAATTTTTGATCGATTCCCTGCAGCATAATCATGAATTTGAAAAATTGAGAGGTCAAACCTTCTAGGCTGAGAACTACGCCCAGCTTTCAGAAAAGCCTAATGGTACTAGAGCCAGCATGTTGCTGCAGCTTTTCCTTTTCGGATCCACTTCAGCACAGAATCACACCAAGTATCAATATATTTGCACTGTGCTCTTAAAGGCCTTACCAGGTGAACAAGCCTGTAGCTGGTCCAGAATGTGGAAGTGAGGCTTCTGACTTCTGTGCAGAAGTCAGATTGCACCATGCAGTTGCTCTGTGCACTAGGTTGGATGCCATTTAAGTACTGGATTGACTATATGATGCTTTTAATAACCCTGGAGGCCCTGAATAGCCTGGGCCCACTATCTCCTTGAGTTCCCGACCCTCTACACACCTAGAGGACTGGCCAGGACCACAGGTCAGGGTCTTTTGAGGGTTCCCTCACCTTGTGTGGTAGCAGCCATCATCTTGTTGAACTCTCTGCCTTCTCAAATCTGCATGTCCATATATGAAAATTACGTACCTCCGTAATTCTTGATCTTACTGTATATCTTCATCATTCATCACTGGTGGGGTACTATGCCAGAGGTGCTAAGACCCCGTGGGAAATTTTTTAGTTTAAAAAGCTTTTCTCCAGCCGGCCCAGTGGCATGGAGGGCTGAGGCATCTGTGCCTTACCTCCTGCCATGCCAGTGACCTGTGTTTGCAGTGCGAGCAGGCTGCCAGTGGGACGGGGAGGGAGAGGATGAGCATCCGTAGGACAGCTCTCCTCTCCCGGGGGGGAGGGGGGAGTACAGGGTCTGCATTTCCCTGACACCTAGCGGAGGCTGGGTGCCAGTGCACCATACAGCCTGTCACAAGTAAGGGGTGGAGCAGTTGGTCAGTGTGCTGTGGGCGGAAGCGCGCACGGCTTGGCCATTGTGAACATTGCAATCTCCACCCAGGGGAAAACCGGAAAAGAGGTCCCAGGTCAAGCAGGATGAAACAGCCACCCTCCGCAGGCCCCGACTCAGAATGGTGCTCCCCGGAGTCTGGATCCGATTCAAGGCGAGTCGAGTTGGGGGCTCCTCACCACCCTGCCACGGAGGGGAAACCATGGGGGAAGACGGGGACAGCTACTTGATGTTGGGTGCGGGGCTGAGTGGGTGGCTGAGGGAAGGTATGCCAACTGGTGGGGACCTGGGGAGAAACAGATAAACTAAGAAAAAAAGCTTTTCTCCTAGGAGGAGGGGCTATGTTGGGGACGGCACCGCCCTAGAGGCCAACGCATAGCGTGGTGCTCGCAGGTTGACCAGTAACTATCGTCCCCTCCACTACCTCAGGTCTGCTCACTGGAGAGGAAACAGGCATAGAGAAAAAGGAGAGTGGAGGGTGGGACAAGAGAGTCCAAGGGACAGCAAAAGGAAAGGATAAAAACTGAAAAAGGAATAAGCCGACCAGATAAGAAAAAGAGGTTGGAGCCTAGTTTGTTCTGGGAGGAGGGACCCCATCTCTGGGCAGGCTAAGGAGGAGATAAGAAGGTGGCAATGAAGAAGAAAAAGAAGAAGAAAGAAGAGGAGGAGAAGAGGTGGGAGGATGAGACTGCATGCCCCCATGTTCCAGAAGTTCCTGTGGACCAAGGGAGACTAAACCTCTGCTGTCTACATGGTGGAAAAATTTCCCTTGGGTTTTTTTTTGAGGGGGTGGAGCCTGAGACAAGAAGATAGTCCACAAAACAGGACTTTTCCAAGAGGAACGGGAAATCTAAACCCTCACCAGCAAGAGGGATCCGACAGGAGAAATGCTTGACAGGTCCAAGCTAAACCCCTGGTCCACTAGGGAAGGAACATTTGGTAACAGATGTTCCTTCTTCCCCATCTCCTAAGCTAGAAGATGGGAGAAAAGCTGTCTTCCCATTGGAGTTCACCTCTGCGCCCAAGGGGAAAGTCCCAGGTTGTAAGAGGGTAAAACCCTATATTTAGCACCACCGGGGAGGTGAAGTTAATAGGAAAAGGAGACCTCAAGGATGTTCCTGAGCCTTGAAGTCGGGAGGAACTTTGAGCGAACAAGGGACCCAGGAGACGGTCTCTTGTAATTTGAAGATGAAAAACAAAACAGAGAGGGTCCCTGGCACCCTAATCTCAGCAGAGAGGTTCGGATGAAGGCGGGACCCACAAGGGTAGCCCAAGGCAGAACTCACAGACAGGAAACCTGAAGATCTCCCCTATCGAGAAGAGGGGCCTGGGGAGTCAAGGAAAAAGAGGGCAAGTGCTCCTGCCTGTCTCCCCCCCCCCCCCGAGTGGGACCCTGGTGGTTCAAAGAAGTGGCAGGAAGCCCAGAGGTACCAGTGGGACTTCACCCAAAATTGACCTCAATTTGGGGGGGGGGGGGCAATCAGGGAAGAGACACTGCACAGAAGCTGAGGCCCAAGAAGGGATGGTGGGCAGGAAGCAGTGATGAATGGTGAAGATATACAGTAAGATCAAGAATTACGGTAGGTACGTAATTTTCATATCTTAACCCTTGCAGGGCCGCGGACTGATATATCAGTCCAAAATTCCTAAACATTCTAATTCTGTTGGCAGCCTAAGGGTCAACTGTATCAATCTTCACCACTCATCACTGGTGGGTGAGTACCAAGCCCACAAAGTGGTACCAGTAGCTCCCTGAAGGATAGGCAGCCTTCAACTCCTTGTGGGGGACTCACAAGGGGAGAGGGCCCATCACAGGTCTGACCAGACCCGCTACTGTTCAGAGACAGGACTAGGCTCTTGACCTGCAGAAAAGGGAGGGTGCCCCGATATTTCCTGCCTGGCTGTTCAGGAGAACGACCGGCCCCTTCCCCCGGAATGGCGAAGCAGTCACCCTACACCAGGCCAGGGGTGACAACTGGGAGATGCGAAGACATGCCGTCCACCTAATGCAGACCACAGATCCCATAACCCTGGAGGCCACTGCGTTGGCGTCATAAGATACCCGCGTCTGGAGTCTCGCTAGCTCCAGGACTCTTGAGGAAATGGCAAAGGTTCGCCTGGTTGCCTTGTAATCAGGCAAGGCTGCTAGGATTTCCCCCAATGTGGCCCACAGGCACCTCTCATCAACCATCATGTGAGCCTGATGAGCAGCAATGGACAAGAGATGCACTGAAGCAAAAACTCTCCTGCCCCAGCAGTCAAACTCCGCAGAATCCGTGTCTGGAGGACGGTCTTTTGTCAGGCGCCGATGCCAAGAAAGGGTGTCCAAAGGGGTTGGCAAAGTTCCTGGGACTCTGGGGGAGCGCAAAACCTGTGCTGGTAGTCCCCAGGTGCTGGGGAAGTGGAAACGGGCGACTACTGGACATTGTACGACACCTCCAAAAAAAAGAGCAAAGGCCATGGAGACATCACTACAGATTTCTGGCTGCACTCCCCAAGAAACACCATAGCCACACACGCAGAATTGTGTTGAGACCCTGGGGTAAGATTGAGCTGTTCCAACATTGTGAACAGGAGGAGTCCTCTTCCATGGAGAAGGAAGCTGACGAAGTGGAAGGGCTCTGTATAGGAACGATGGTGCAAGAAGAGGAGATGCGAACACCATCTCATCCATGGCTGTAAAACATGGGGAAAGCACGTGACATGGCCCTATACTGCTCCCAGATAAGAGGTCATCAAGGACCAGAAAGACCTGCGAGAAGAGGGGGAGGAGGAGGCAGAGAGGAAGAAGGATAGGCTGAATGGTCCTGGGAGACCTGGCCCCCTCTGCCAGGGCTGTAGGAACCAGAAGGGGACCCCTCCGGAGCAAGGGGGATGCACTGCCTAGACGCCACCTGCTGCTCAAACCACCGCAAGACAGCAGGAGGAAGCCTACGGGGGGAAGCCCACTGGTGGGGAGACTGGAGCTAAGCAAACCCAGCAGGGTGGCCCCTGTCCCCACTTATAGCAGGTCTGCATCCTGCAGAGGAGGAGGGGGTGCCTGGCCCAGCACTCTGACTCTGGCCCAAAGTGACCAAGGTCACCTGAGCAGAGCGGGAGACAGACTGGGCCCCCGACCTCCAAGAGAGGAACAAGACCTGCCCCTCGAGTGAGGTCATACTATGGCAACCGCCCTTAAGGAAGGGGGGAGAGAAAAGCCAGCACCAGCCTTTGACTCCCCCTCCAACTCTGTGCCAGAACCGAAAAGCGACCTGGCAACGAAGTCGGGCTCCTCTACAGAAACGGCACTCAAAGCGGCGCTGTCACTGAAAGTGGCACCAACATCAACGCATTCCTAGAAACGGCGCCACTGACCTCAGCATTGACCCCAGGGGTGGCACCAACCTCAGGGATGGTGCCGCACCCTGAACGGTACTGACCATGGCACCAACAGAAGGAGTGGCACTGATCGCGGCACCATCACTGTAGATGGTGGCACTGGAGTCCCCCGCAGCGCAGAGCGCAGCACCGACGGAGGAAAGGGCGGCAGTGTGAATGGAGTCAGACCTAAGGCCGGAATCCACAGACCTCAAGCGGATCTTGGGGAGCAACTGTTGCTCCGGAGGGCTCAGTTGCCAGTCCGGATCAGCCTGATCATCCTCCGAATCTGAGAAGGAGGGCATAGCGATCTCGCGAGAGGCAATCACGGCACTCTTACCCATCCCAGCACCAAGAGCAGTGTCGGGAGGGAACTCTGCGGCACTGGAGGGCAGATCCCGCTCACCGACACCAGACCGGTGTCAGGAGCCGAGGCTGCAACCCCTGAAGCCCTCGAAGGGATCACCGATACAGGCCCTGCATGTAGCCGAGGCCTCAACACTGGGCTCGGCTGGTTCCCCCAAGGGGAACTGGGCCTTGAGCAATCCACGGCCGGCCCCCTGGAGGAGGCCGACCATCCCCTCGACCGTTCAACCAGGCGTCCGGGCTCAGTGAGTACTGAGCTGATGAAGACCTGCTCTCCTCCGGTGTGTATAGCAGCAGGGGGAGGCCTGGGGAATGGGCCTAAGGACCTTACCTTAGTGGAAAAGAAGAAAGAGACTCAACGCTGAACAATCACTGGAAAATAATAAAATGATGCCAAACATGGCATTGACAAGTGCGGTGTCAAGTACTCAGTAGACAAGCAGAAAATGGTAGTTGAGGAGTGTCTTGTAGACTTCCTGCTGTCCCACGTAGTCCAAGCTGCAGCCTCAATGGTGGGAAAAACAGAACTGAGGTAGTGGAGGGGATGACAACGGTTATTGGCCAGCCCGTGAGTGCCACGTAGTGCTTCAGCCTTGAGGGTGGCGCCATCCCCGACCTCGACCCTCCTCTTTTGAGAAAAGCTTTTTAAGCTAAAAAGCGTCCCGCGGGGTCCTAGCACCTCCGGCGTAGTGCCCCACCAGTGATAAATGGTGAAGATTGATACAATTAAGATCTATTGAACCCTTTAAACAAAAAGCTCAAAATCAAGATGGGTGTGTCTTGCAAGCTCTCTAATAGTTTGATTCTAAAAAAAAAAAAAAAAAACTACACAGTTATGAGAAAAGTTTGAAAACTACCAAAAGGAAGCAGTTAAAAAAAAAAAAAAAAAAGGATGATTCCACCTTGACTGACCAAGACACTCCTGAAAGTAAAGGTTCAATTGTTTCTTTTGCTAAGCCGGAGAACCATCAACCTCAACAGGCATCAAAGCACCTGTCGTAGCACCTGAGGTGCTTGCGAATGCTGACAAACTGGTTGAATTATTGTCTTTGTCAGGACTAGGGAGCTCAACCCCACCTAAATAAATTTGAACATTTAAAGTAATAGACAAAAGGAAAGTTAAGTACTCTAATGATGTAATACATTAAAAACAAAGTTTATCTGACCTTACGAAACAACTTTATTTTAAAGTGATTAACAGTTTAATGCTTTCATGGATAAATACACAAATGTGGAAAAGCTGAATGATGCTTTGAAATAAAGGCATTTGTGCCAATTGGCATGTTAAACAGGCTGGACGCTAAGTATATCTTGATTAGAGATCTGCAAAAAGATTTTGGACCCCTTCAAAGGTTAGTACCAGCGCTAACCTGGGTTAGCCCCCGAGCTCCAGGCAGGGCCATATTCAGAGGTCCCCAGGGCACTGCCCAAATCCAGATGTGCGTTTGTACAAACCATACCACTGTGCCTATGCAAATAAGGGGGTCTTTCATGTATAATGGTGAAGTGGTCTGCTCAGTTTTGTGGCGGTGTCTGCGAGTCATCTGTGGTCTGTCTGGTACGGTCCTCAGATGGTTCCAATCTTTCCTCACTGGCAAATGACAGAGTGATCTTGGGGATTTATTCCTCTGAGTCATTCTCTCTGCCACGTGGGGTGCTGCAGGGTTCCATGCTGTCCCCCATGTTGTTTGTGGTGTACATGCTGTTGTTAGGAGATATTGTGAGGTGGTATGGGCTGGGTTTTCACTGCTATGCAGATGACACACATCTCTGCTTGTCCTTTGTGCCCGACCAGGATAGTGCGCTCTTTGTGTTTAACAACTGCCTTGCAGAAATCCAGGATCGGATGAATACCAGCTGGCTAAAACTGAATTCCGACAAGACTGAGGTGCTGGTAGTGAATCCTGGTCACCGGATAGAGGGGTCAGTGGCAGGATGCCCCTCAGGGCTTTGGCCTGGGGATGTCCAGTTGTTGACCTCTGAATAGGTACAAAATCTGGGGGTAATACTTGACGATGGGCTGATACTTCGTTCACAGGTGTCGGCTGTGGTTAAGTCCTCTTTTTAGCATCTGAGGAATATCACCCAGATTACGCACCTAGTTCTGTCTGGTGACCTCCCAATTTTGATCCACACCTTTGTGACCTCACGCTTGGACTACTGTAACTCCCTTTACCTAGGGCTTCCGAGGGTTGATATCCGCTGCTTGCAGCTGGTGGAGAACGCTGCAGCCAGGTTGTTGTCTAGAGTATCCCGACCCAGTCATATTACACCTGTACCGCGCAAACTGCACTGGCTGCCAGTTCAGTGGCAGATCACCTTCAAAGTCAGCTTGCTGACCTATAAAGCCCTACATGAACTGGGACCGAGCTACCTGCAAGATCTCCTGCATCCTTACTGCCCCCTCCGACCACTCCTTTCGGCTGACGAAGGATTGCTGGACACTCCCAGGGTACGGTTAAAAACTTCTGGATCATGGGCATTTTCATTCGCAGCCCCAACCCTGTGGAATTCTCTGTCTCATCGAATACGAGAGTGCCTGACAGTGGAGAGCTTCAAAACTGCTTTAAAAAACCATCTATTTGGGTTCACCTTTGGAGATATTTCTTAATCTAGATTGGATTACTGTGGTTGTTATTTTAAACATACCGATTGGATGTTGTTTTTAGAATTTTATTATTTTAATTGTTTTTGTATGGATTGTACAGCACTTTGATACTCTGTAAATGGCGCTTATAAATAAAGGTATTATTTATAAACAGCCCCAAGAGTGGCACTGTTTACTGCTGCCGAAAACCATGTCTTATGGCAACACTAAGGCCATGCTCCCAACCTCCAAAGCCAGGGCGGCTGTACTGCAGCCGCCCGCCCTTGTGTCAAGCAGTTCTCCTCTCCTAATTTCCCCTGTAGTACATTGACATACAGAGCTCTGGTAGTCTAGTGGTCTCTCTTTTCCCCCCTGATCGCCCCCAAAGTACATTTGTATATAGAGCCCTGGTAGTCTGGTGGTCCCCCCTCTCTATGATCGTCCCCGTAGTGCTTTGGTATACAAAGTCCTGGTAGTCTAGTGATTTTTCTTCTGTTGATCGCTCCTGTGTCCCGTGTATAAAGTAAATCTCTGGTGGGCTTGTACGCCCCCCATGACGTAGAAAGCCCCGTGTTTCCACCGCCACCACTGGGGACCCCCACCCACCCCTCTCACCCCATTGAGCACTCAGCAGTACAAACAGTACAGGCGGTAACTGGCACCAGCCCCTCGCTCACCTCCTCAGCCAGCCAAAGCCGCTCTAGATGGCAGCCAGCTGAGGAGGTGAACGAAAAAACTGTGCTGGCCACCACTGTACTGGTTGTACTGGCTAGTGGTGACTGGGGTGGGGAGGTGCGAGATGGGGGTCCTCAGTGAGTGGGCGAGTGGAAAACACCGGGGGCTTTGGTGATCATGGGGGTGCAGGGCACAAGCCCACCAGGGATTTACTCTATACAGGGGACACAGGGACAATCACGAGGAGGAGGATCACTAGACTAGCAAAGCTCTGTACACCAATGTACTATGGAGGCAATGGGGGGCCACTAGACTACCATGGCTCTGTATAACAGTGTACTACAGGGAGGAGGGTGATCAGGGGGACGAGGGGACCACTAGACTACTGGTGATCTGTAAATCAATGTGCTATGGAGGCGACCGGGGGAAGGGGGACCACTAGACTGTTAACGCCCAGCAAGGGCGCTACGGGGTGATCTGCACACATGCAAATGAGCCCATAATGGGCATGCAGATGGCTCTTTGGTGTGTTTCATGCCTAATGAGCTCTTCTGCATGCTTGGGCTGAATATGGCCCACAGAAGCACTGGCACTACTCCACTTTGGGCAGCACTACACCCTGTGGTCTATATGCAGCCTTGGTCTCTGTGTGCACAGTCTAAATCCACTTAGCGCTGCGCTGATATGGCCAGATATTTAGTCAGTTAGTGTGCTCTGTCGGCAAGCACTAACTGGCTGAGTATCACTCAGAACTAGCTATGCAACACCGCAAGCGCAGTGCAACACACTGTGTTGCACTTCAGGCTGGCTCTGAATATTGGGGCCTTTGTTTTTTGAAATATACTTTTTATTGAGATTTTATCTTTTACATTCTGCAAGTACTTCAGAATTACAGCTGTTACATAAGCTAAAAATGCCCACATCCAGTATATGGTGCATTTGCATTTTTTTAAGATAATGTCATTTATCTCAATTTTATAATCAATACAACTGAACATGGAATTAGAAATATGGCTGTATCTCATCTGTCATTGGAGTATAAAAATTTAAATTTGTAACATTGGGAAAATAACAGCTTTTATTATTTAGTAACCGGGTATGGCCCACCAGGCACAAGTGCCTGTTTTTAGGGGCGACTCGGGAGCACTGAGGAGGTTAAGTGACTTGCTCAGAGTTATACAGTATGCAAGAGAGGTTGTGGGAATGAAACCCAGGTCTGTCTGCTGGATGTATCAAGCTCATTCACAGCTCATTACTCTAACCTCTAGGCTATACTACCAGCCCAATTTATAGCTTCTTGTACATTTTTTTTTTTAAATAAAATTGATAATTATGAGTCGCCCAAGGGAAGCACCAAGTGCTTCAGTGCTGGTGACCTGGGTGCTTGAGTGAGCCGGGGCAGTTAAGTCGGAGCAGTCCTGGGATGGAGAATGCTGGGAGTGCAATGCCAGCTATTCTGTGGAGGGAGATGCCTGGCAAGTGGCACCACAGTGCGCCCCGGTGACCAAAGGAGCCTGCTCCTCTGCAATGGATGGTGCATGCCCAGTGTGTGCTATGGCACATGAGGTCGTCGAGCAGCTGGGTTTGTGCCGTGGGACGGTCTTTGAGAATGGGGGTACATGCAGACAAACGATGAGCACTGGCCTGCCTGAATGATGGCACTGGCATGCATGAATCCTGCCCCATGTGTATCCCAGCAAGCTCTGACCATGTAGGGAATGGTGGTTGGGACTGGGAAGTAACCAACAAATTCCTGAAGTAAAGTACAGGTGCTAGACCAGGGGGTCAAAAAGTTGAAAAAAAAAAAAAAGAAAAAAAAATTAATTAACAACACTTTGAGGACTAGAGTGTGCAGTAGGGTTGCTTGCCATCCACTGTAAGGAATCAGATTGCAATCCAATTTTTGAATTTAGGATTTTTGGAACTCAAGTCTGAAAATGCTAAACCCCAAAACCTAGTTTTTACATAGCAATTTAGGATTTAGAATTCCAAATCCAAATCCGATTCTGATTTTGAGGTCCTTTTAGGATCTGAATCAGATTAGCTATCGGAACTTCCTAAAATCCTAAATCCAAAAATTTAATGGGACTCAGCAAATTTCAAGCACCCCTAGCATGCAGTATCTTACCATTCTATAATCAAGCAACTGGAAATAAATTTACGAATCCCTGGGATCTGTTCGTGGGAGAATTTAAAGAATGGTTTGCAGAGGTTGTACAATTCTGGCAGTTTGTCAATGGCTATATAACAATCTCACGTTTGCTGATAATACCCTTAGTTTAATAATTCATTCCATAATTGTTGGGGGGTGTCTGGCAAATGCCACATTAGCAAACTTATTTTTTGGCACATAGAATTACTACAGTTCCACAGTATACAGACACTCTGTCTGTCATATGTTTGCCAAGGGCACAGTGACAGAGAATATGTGCTGCGTCAGCCCTTATAGTGTTACTTCTCAAACACCTACCGGGACTAAGTAATCTAATGGCTTTAAGCTTTACTGGGGTCCACTACCACTGGTGCATTATTTTATATTGGATGAATTTCTCATTTAACTGTCTGCACATGTGATAAGACTGCAACCAACAATCAGCCCATACCTCCACAGTAATTAAGCAATTCAGGCTTTCCTCCCACTGCAATTTCTGTTTTACTGGTACCACCATAACGTCTTCTTGTACGACAGTATACAGTCTGAATGCTCCCCCTTTTGCTAGGTTCAGCCAAGTGAAAAGAAAATGTACGTACCGTAACTAGAGATCTTCATGAATACCGTTCTCCACCGAGTACCACTAATGGGTCTGGGCTAGAGGCAGTAGGACCCGAAAGGAGTAAATCTTTGGACATGGAGCTGGCAATAGCTACTGGGCATGTCACCTGCGTACCCCCATGTGGTGTCACGTGCCAGCCAAAAACCGCTACCGGCTCCCTCAACAAACCTCAGTTTTGATCGTCAGGACAGAACTAAAGTGGGAACAAATAAGATAGGGCTAGAGAAATTCACTAGCTCAAAAGGACAGGGAAAGGTTGTAGGAAAAAAATAAACTAAACAAAACTCGATGACCAACCTACGAGAAACAGAAGAATGGGACACACTAAGGTAGCTCAGATAAGGAAGACCGAGTGTTGAGCCACAGCCTCAAGAGTCACCACTACCCAGGCAGCAAGAGCAGGCCGAGAAAGGTAGTGGGAACAAAGCTTCAGCCTTGTATGCACATGGGCTCTGGCTAGTAAGCTAAAAGGGAAGAAATGATAAGACCCATTTTGCGAATGAGATGGCACAAGTGTGCCAACCAGCAGAGCTGCAAGTGACTCCTAATAAGCAACTAGCATGGCACCGGTGAACAGACTGCCCTTCTACAAAAGAGAAAGGGACAGAAGAAACAACTAGTGCATGTGGCACTGTAGGGCCATTGCCCCAGTTATCCTTGAGCATACCGGACATGAGGGCCAGAACATGGCCTTCATAAAAAAGCAAGCTAATCGAGCAAGTAAAAGAGAAAACTGCCTGGCAGACACACACAAAAAAACAAAACAGCAGTTACATCCAACCTCTCTCATTCCCGCAAGCAACAGAGATGTACTCTTTGCCAAGACTAGCTCAGTTTGTTCCAATCTAGGGCTTAGCACACACCCAGAGACAGGGCCACTGTCAAGTGGAATTAGAATTGGATGGCATCTAGCAGGTGCAGGTTGCATTAAGCAACTTATAGGGATATACCCAGAAAAGAAAGGATATAACCCAGGCAGGAAGAAAGAATGGGGACAGATTTTTTTAAAACAAGTTCTGGGAGAAAGGGCAACTGAGGAGTGCCAGAGGGACTCAAAAAGGGCATCAGTGATAGTGCATGCCACAGTGTGAGCTGCCCAGATGCTCTGACTCTGTTACAGAGAGGAATGGTGGGTGGGTGTGATACTCAACAGAGAATAATTTCAGGAAGATCACCAGTTACGGTAAGTGTGTAACTTTTCTATCCTCCCTGAATCAGTCTTCTCCAGTCAGCCCCACTAATGGGTCTGCATATCAAGTATCCCAAACTGAAGGAGGAGCTGGCTCACCCGAAAAATACCTATGTACCCTCAGAACTCTGCACAAGGAAGAACACCTGATGGCAGAGGCTCTCCACAGGTCTGTCAAGACCTGAGACTGGTCAAGGCAAGGTGGTGGATCCCATGATACAGGAGCAGGAGGGTTCTCCATGAACTCACACCTGACCCTGGAGAGAAGAAATGAGCCCCCTTGTAATGTGAGTTAAGCACCTTATGCCAGTTCAAAGATGCCAGTCAGTATACACAAAGCCACGCCATCCGTCGAATACAGACTGCTGTTCTTATGTCTGAAAGCCACCTTTTGGCACCATGCCCCCAGACTCCAGATAGAAAGGTCTATGGCTTGCCTGACTGCCTCACACTGTGGCATCGCAGCCAGATAGTTGTAGGTTGCCATATGGGCCTGTTGTGCAGACACACACATAAGGGTGCATAAAAATAAAACTCCATACTTACCACAGCTGTTGATCTTCCAGAATATCTTCACCATTGATACATACATATGGGTCTAGCACCAGAGGCACTTGTAGTAGTAGTAGTAGTAGTAGTATATGTATTTCTTAGGCATCCAGTCCTGCAGGCTCTGGGCACTTTGCATAACAAGAATTTAATACACAGCAGCATATAATGCAAATTATACAAATACAGAAACCGACATAAGGAAATCTTAGAATATGCTCTAATAAATAAATAATGCTTCAATCCTCTTTTAATGCTGTCAACCGTGAGGGCCCACCCGGAGCTCTCAAGGGAGCTGGTTCCCAAAAAAGTGGAGTAACTACAGCAAAGGCACAATCCCCAGATTTTAAACATGATCTGGGGACCTTCAGGAGGTCCTCCTCTGAAGAGCAGAGAGGACGACCAGAAGCATATAGATACAGGTGTCGACTGTTCAAGATGGCAGCCCATGCTGGGCTGACCATCTGTTGGGGAGGAGGAGGAGAATCTTAGATTTTAGTAGTTTAAATCATTTTATTGTTATTTTATTAGTAATTTTATTTAATTAGTAAGTTTCAGGTGCAGGGCTGGGTAGTGCTAGTGAGAGGAAACAGTGAGATAGAGGTAGGAGCTATCAGGTTTGTTTTTCTGTGTCTGTTTTACACCCATTGCTCTGGCTCACTTATCTCATATCCAATGTTGCTGCTGCTGTTTTCGTCTTTCTTCTGGACTACTGCCACTGATTCCTACCTTTCCACAGAGATGATTCAACCAGCCTGCTGGTTGATCTTTCCATCTTTTGGCACTGAGCCTTTACAGTGCCTGCAATTCCTGTTTTGAGAGATCCATCAAGCTGTGCTAACCTGCCTGGCTGGGCCGTGTTGGGTCTGATATCGTTCTGCTGTTGTCTGCAGAGAGCTTTCTCTCTGTTTGAATAATATCATTCACCTGGTATGATTTACATCTTTGAAACTTTGGTAGCAGTTTTGAACTTTACACTGCTGAAGGTGGATCTAGTGCTGGCTTCCGATGCTGGTTGCTACTTTTGAACAATTTTCAATGACTCTTGGCAGTGAGAGTGCCATAAGCTCAGACATGGAGTACCAAAGCTGACTTGATTGTACCATTATATATAAATTAATAATTACACTAGTTCCCATGTGTGATGAGAGAGCCACAAGTCAAGAGCCCCTGAACACTGGTTAAACCTGGGGAGGCGAGAGCTCCCTGTGGCCCTACATACTTTTTAGCTTGGGGGTGTGAGCCTGTTCTTTGCAGAAATTTAAAAAATGCCCTAAACTCATGGATTCCTGTCCTGCTGGATTTTTTTCTGATCATATTACAGGCATTTAAGTTTTTGTCTAGATTCTCCTGTCACGATCTTCCAATTTATCGCACTGTTTTGTTGGTCTAGGGTGGGAGTATATATTTTCCATTATGTTATTTATGCCTGGCGTATATGTGTGTGAGTTTTTTCTATTTTTCTCTTTTTATAGAGGTGTTTATCTCCTGTTCTGCCTCAAGCTGCCACCTTCTAACCACCCCCCTGCCCCATCACCACGGTCTCGCCGGGACTTACCTAGAGCCTGCCCGGTCGTTGGGTGCGGAGTCTGCAAGGGGTTGGTCATCATCCTGCAGCTGGGGGTGTTTTTCCACCATTTTTCTTCCCTTCCCCATTGCTGGGGTGTACACGCAGGATGCACGTACGTGGAGGCGCGCACGCGCTCACAGAATTCCCGCAGCGCTCTCCCTTCCATAATGCCCACAGTCCCGCACTTCCACCAGGCCTCCATCTGGGGGCAGTCATTCAGCAGGAGCATCAGTCCTCCCTCCCTCCCCAGGAGAGGAGAGCTGTCCTCCGGATACTTGATCCTCTCCCTCCCCTGCCAACCCCCGGCGGCCTGTGTGTGTTCCCGAACATGGGCCGCCGGCGTAGTGGGAGGTGTGCCATCCAGTGTCTCAACCCTCAGTGCCACCAGGCCAGGCCGTGTTTTCTATTTTTCAATCATTTTGACTGGTTTATTTTTTTGTATTTTTGTATTATATGTAAAGGTGCTGAGGCCCTAAGGCTCACCTACTCGGTGCACTTCCTGCGGTCGCTTCACCCTTTTCCGGGCTTCCTTTGTCTCTGCCGGAGGGTGCTCAGCGGCTGTCGCGAGCTGGGAGTTCTGGGGGAGAGCACCCACTGCAGTAAGAGTATTCAGTTTGGTGATGGGGGGGTAGGATTGGTGTGATACGGCCCAGGAGATGCCCAGGGAGAAGCAGATCCCTGGACAGAGGACCATCATACCTGGTACCCCTGCCTAGGGCTCTGCCAAATGTCTCTGGGAAGCAGATGCTCTATCCGGACTGCGCTGCTCATCCCCTTTGGGCTATTCTTTATAACGCAAGGTCACTGAGGAATAAAACTGTGGTGATGGAGTCTTTCATTGCCGATTCCTCAGCTGACCCTGTTTGCATTACTGAGACTTGGGTAGGCGACAATGCTGGCCCTGTGCTGGCAGCATTTGTCCGCCCTGGTTACTCCGTATTGCATTGCTCACGTAGGGACCATAGAGGGGGGCGGGTAGCCATCTGCTTCAGATGCACCCTGGGCTCACTGCATTCCCAGTGAGAACACTTGAGTCTTTTGAATGTGGTGTTGCCAAGTGCGCCTTGGGAGTCAGTGGCAGGATACTCCTCATCTACCGGCCACCAGGGGGTTGGAGTCTTTTCCTGCAGGAGCTGGCAGAATTCATCGACGAGCAGGTGTTTGAGTCCTGTAGGATTCTAGTCCTGGGGACTTTAATGCTTGGATCAACAATGAATCCTGTCATTCTGGGCAAGAGCTCCTTCAGCTAATGAATTCGCTGGGACTGTCTCAGGTGGTTACATCCAAGATGCGCATACATGACCATACTCTTGACCTAGTATTATTATAAGGTAAAGAAATAGCAACCATTCTGATTGGCTACCACAATTCCAAGAGGTAAACATTAACCCACGTTAACCTACCATGTACAGCCTGATCACACAGTGTAGGTTTTCATATTATTATCAGAAAAGTCCCAGGCACTCGTTTAAAATAAAATTTCTTAAATGGCTGGCTGTACACGTTATCCAAGCTCATTATAACGTCTGCCCACAACAGTAACATGTAAACTATGAACAGCAGTTTAAAAAAAACAAAAAAAACAGCATGTTAAACGAACCTAAACACAATCACTGTGATGAGGCGTGGCATACCATATTGCCATAGTGTCCATTAATACCGCATTAGAAGCTGTCACATTATGCTGTATTCTTAGCAATTTAGCCCCCATAAAAGTGAGTTAAATAAAACTGTGAGCCACAAATCAATGACACATCTTAGGGATAAAAAAGAGAATACCTCCACACGCTGCATGAAGCTGCCGAGAGCACTTTTAAATGTGCTGCACATTTCACGGTTAACAGATAGCTGTGTGAGAGTCGTGGTTTAACTGCAGTGATGTGATGAAGTAACGCAATGAAAAAACACACCCTTTATCCAAACGTAAACTTAATAGTGGATACAGTACACACCCAGCAATGATTTCAAGCGAGCACCACATTTAACTAAAAAGTCTTCGAGCAAGGGTGCCAGAGAGACACACACCGGTGAAAGCACTACTGCGCATGCTCATGTTCGAAAGCTCCTAAAAAACCGTATATTTCTACTAAAAAAATGCATAAAAATGAGGGTATAATGACACAACTTGCTAAGAAAAAACAAAAATAGACTAACAAGAAACATCACTGACAAGATGTTATCACTATCCGTTCTCCATTTTTTCACCGTACATAAGCAGATCACGATTTTCAGAACACTGGTGCCAAATCATTATGAAAACAGGTGGTTCCCTGTAAAGCGAATCGCCATTTAAAAAATAGCGAATGCTTTTGATGAATACCCACACTTATTAATGCAGAAAAAGAAAACAGTAACTCTAAAAAGACCACCAGCAAATGATGTACTGTCACCGCCTGCTCTGAATTAGCAATTTGCTCTTATGTCAATGTAATCCAGGGAAGGACTATTTTACATTGAACCAACATAGATTTGTAAATTAAACGTAAAAAATAAATGTCAATGAATTCAATACCACATGAACTTGTAATAATAGCAATAAGGTATGACCAGAGGTTAGATTAACAGTCAGTTAATCACCCCTTTGTGGCAATATATGGCAACAGCCTAGTGCCATATGCACCCTAGGGGTGATAACAGACTGTTAATCTAACCTGGTCATACCTTATTGCTTAATTCTCTCTTGGACTTGACATTACAGCGGTCAAGGATGATCCAGTCTGTTGGTCGGATCATCATGCAACTGAACTCCTGTGTGGGGCCCCCTGTCAAATAACCCCCACTACAGAGACTATCCGATGTTGTCTGAGAAATAAATTGGAGCCTCGCTAGCTCCAGGAGTCACTGGATGTCTCAAGCTTGCTGCTAGCTTGTGCTCAGGGTTCAGAGGCTGGTGTGGAGGCCTATAACACTGCCCTGACTGATGCCCTTGACCTGACTGCACCCTTCCATGACCTCCAGTTATCACTCACTGTGGTACTGTGTCGAGTTGCGTAGTTTGAAGACTAAGGAGTGTAGGCTGGATCGTGCTTGGAGGAGGTTTCGCTCTGAGGAGGACAAGGCAGTGCTGAGGCTCCATTATTTGGAATATCAGCGGGCAACCTATCTAAAGAAGACAGCGATTTTGTCCCGGTCGATTAACTGCAGTAGGAAATCATCTGGCCATGCTCTTCCACACTGAACACAGTTGGCTAAATCCCTCCTATCTGCACTCCAGGACAGCTTTTTCCACTGAAAAGTGTGAGGAGTTCGGGCACTTCTTTGCTGACAAGGTGTCCTCTATCAGGGTGAGTACTGCCTCCTCTGGTCCAGCTTTCGTAGGAGGGGACTGGTCTGTTGGTGGAGATCCTTGGTCAAGCTGGTGTGAGTTTCATCCAGTATCGGCAGTTGAGGTCCTCCGTGTGGTCACCAGCGTGTTTCCCACCAACTGTGCTCTGGACCCAGGTCCCACATGGTCTGTTATCAGCTGCATGGAATTCCTGAGTCCAGCGTTCACTGAGATCGTCAATGGGTCATTACGAGATGGTACTTTTCCCACAGCCTTGAAAGAGGCTGTGGTGAGACCCCTCCTGAAAAAGCCATCTTCAGATCCTGATGTTCTCTTGAACTACAGGCCTATCTCTAATCTTCCCTTTTTGGGGAAGCTTATTGAGAAAGTGGTGGTTGACCAGCTGAATGCTTGGAGTGTTTATCTATCTTTGAATCTCTGCAGTCGCGCTTTCGGCCCCGACACAGCACTGAGACAGCTTTGGTCAGGGTGGCACATGATCTCTTCATGACGAGGGCAACGCACCATCTTAGTGCTCTTGGACCTTTCTTCAGCTTTTGACACGGTAGATCACAGGGTCCTGCTGGATTACCTGTAGACTTATGTGGGTGCTACTGATGCAGTTTTGCATAGGTTGAGCTCATATATTTTTTTATATGTATTTCTGCTGTTTTTCTCCTGTTTTCTCCCTTGCTGTCCCAGGACCCCAGCACATGGCCCTGCTTGTGAGTGGAGGTGCACACACAGCCCGTGAAGCCAGTCCCGGCCCCGTCCACCTCACCCCTGGCAATAGTCAGGCCCCCCTGTAGCCCCAACTACCACCCATCCTCCACCGGGTGGCAGCCAAGGGCTGGGAAAAAACCCTCATCCCTCCCTGGGACAGGAGTGCCACATTGCGGCATCTCAATCCTGCTCCCTGGCACCTCCCCCCCGCCGACCCCCGATAACCCAGGCTTGATCACCCAGTTTGCCAGCATGGTGTGAGATGTGGCGTCCAGCGGCTCATATTTAACCAGGAGATCACAGTGCATAGTCCTTGAGAATTTTTCCTCTGGGCTTTTCGCGCTGCCTTGTAGTGTTTTGCAGAGTTCTATCTTGTCTCCCTTGTTGTTCCCCATGTATATGCTGCCGCCTGGGGAGATCATCCGGCGGTACAACATGGAGTTTCACTGATATGCGGATGATACTCAGTAGTATCTGTCCTGAACCTCAGATGACCTTTCTGCTTCAGTTATGCTGAGCCAGTGTCTGGCTGAGATAAACGACTGGATGTCTGTCATCTGGCTATGTCTCAACCCTGGCAAGACAGAGGTTATGGTGAAAGAGCTCGGCCATGGGGGTGCTTCCACGGATGGGAGATTGCTTGCCCCAATTGTTGGCAGGCAGCCAGTCAGCGGTGAGTGCGGTTAGCGATCTTGGTGTTTTCTGGACAACAGACTGAACCTCGAACAACAGGTGGCATCGGTTGTTCAGTTAATTTTTTTCCATCTCCATAGTATCACCAGGATCCAGCTGTTCTTGATGCCTAATGACCTGGCTACAGTCATCCATGCTTTTGTCATCAACAGACTTGATTACTGCAGCGCTTTATACCTACGGTTGTTTGGAGGTTTGATGCGTCGACTGCAGCTAGTTCAGAATGCTATGGCCAGGATGCTGACAGGGGCCTCCTTGAGGGATCATGTCATTCCTGCTCTATGTGCTCTGCAATGGCTGCCTGTGAGTTTGTGCATCACCTTCAAGATCTGCTTGTTGACATACAAGGTCCTACGTGGTTTGGGACCTGACTACCTTAAAGAGCTTCTGGTTCCCTATCAGCCTTTCTGCCCCCAACGCTCTGCCAAGGCTGACCTGCTTGTGGTGCCTACTTCACACCTTAGGAGATCGGGTGACAGGGCATTTGGTATTGCCGCACTGGTGTTCTGGAATTCTTTTCCATACCACATTCGTGCAGCCAGCTCAGTGGAGACTTTTAAAGCCTCTGTAAAAACATAAGACCATAAGAAAAGTGTCGGCAGATGGGGACCGTGTGCTACATCTAGTCTACCCAAGGTGGCTACCCCCCCCATTATATTTTTTTCCTAAGTTGCCCACATTGCCTATCCCAAGCCAGTTTGAATTCCCTTCCCTTACTGTCTTTGATGCCACATCTTCTGGTACTGTAGTAGGCTGTTCCATGGGTCTATCACTCTCTCTGTGAAAAAGTACTTTAAAGAGTTGCTTTTAAAAACTTGCCTCCCATCAGACACAAGTTGTGCCCTCTTGTACGCACCACCCTGTTTTCCTAGAAAAGAGGTTTTCCTTTTGAGTTGTGTTAATTCCCTTGACGTACTTAAATGTTTCTTACATGTATCCCCTGTTTCCTCTCTGTTCCAGAAAGAATAAATTCAACTCTTGAGTCTTGTCTTGTATGGCTCATGATGCAGCCCCCTGCACCATCTTTGTGGCCCTTCTCTGCACTGTCTCCAGACGGTCGATGTCCTTTATTAGATGAGGCCTCCAGAACTGGACACAGTACTCAAGGCGTGGCCTCACCAAGGCTCTGTAGAGGGGCATGATAACTTCCTGCTTTCTGTTTGTAATATCCCTTCCTAGGCATCTGAGGATACCTCTTGCCTTCTGCTCTGCTTTTTCGCATTGTTTTCCTGCCTTTTAGGAGGCAGTATAGTGCAGTGGGTTAAGGCTCTGAGCTGCAGATCTGGAGACTTGGATTTGAATCTCACTGCCGCCTAGGTGCATACTGTGTGATCCTGGGCAAGTCACTTAACTTCCTTGTGCTCCCAGGTCGCATCTGGAAACAAGCTTCGGCTTAGTGTGCTGCTCCTGGTTAAACAATGTTCCCTGTCCCTTTAAGTTGTTGGTAATGGTCACGCCCAGATCCCATTCCATCTTTGTCTCCTCTAATTGATGCCCTTCTAGTGCATCCTTTTTACTGGATTCCGCTCCCTAGGTGCATTACCTTTCACTTCTTGGTGTTAAATTTTAACTGCCAATTTCTGGACCATTCTTCCAGTCTCCTTAGGTCAGCTTCCATACCTAATGCACCCCTCTAGTGTATCCACCCTGTTGCAGAAATTTGTATCATCTGCGAACAGGCAAGCCTTCCCCCCTCCAGTTCGTCAGTGATGTCACTGATGAATATGTTGAAGAGGACTGGATCCAGCACTGATCCCTGTGGAACACCACTGGTCACACCTCCCTCCCTTGATAATGTCCCGTTGACCAAAACTCTCTGGGTCCTATTCCACAGCCAGTTTCTAATCCAGTTTACTATTTTCTGTCCAACTCCTGTGTGTTCTAGTTAGTTAGCAAGTCTCCTGTGGGGAACACAGTCAGAGGCCTTGCTGAAGTCTAGCTACACCACGTCCACTGCCACACCCTGGTCCACTGTTCTGGTAACCCAATCGAATAAATCAATCATGTTTGTTTGGCATGAACGCCCTGCTGTGAAGTCTTGCTGTTTGGGGTCAAGTTTTCCAGCTTCCTTTAGGTAGTTAAATATTCTCTCTTATAATAATGTCTCCCACTATAGAGGTCAGGCTGACTGGGCGGTAGTTTCCTGACTCTTCATTGCTTTCACTTTTGTGCAGGGGCACAACTGTTGCCCTTTTCCAGTCCTGAGGTACTCTGCCGCTTTTCAGAGATAGATTGAACAGCTCAGCTAGTGCTGCAGCTATTTCTTCCCGAAGCTCTTTTAGTATTCTGGGGTGGACACTATCTGGTCCCATGGCTTTATCCACCTTAAGTTTACTTAGCTCTTCTAAGACCCTGTCTTTCATGAAGGGGCTTGTGTCTGCCCCCTTCACTATCCTGCTCTGTCTTGCTTAGTGTAGGTCTTTTGCCAATATATTCTATTGTGAAGACTGAGCAGAAGAATTTAACAACTCTGCTTTGTCTTCATCTTTCTCCAACAGCTGGCTCTCTCTTGTTGCTCATCAGACTATTCTCCCTTTACTCTTCCTTTTTTCCCCCCCTATGTATCTATAGAAAGTTTTATCTCCTTTCCTATCCCCTGTGGTATTCTTTCCTCTGTTTGGGCTTTGATTTTCTGAATTGCTTTTCCTGCCTCCTTAAGTTTGTTCCTATATTCCTCCCTGTCTGTTTCTCTTTTTATTTCCTTACACTGCTTAAACACCCTCTTTTTTCCTTGATTTTGGTTGCTACCTCTTCGGAAAACCAGAGAAGGTTCTTCCTTGTTTAGCTATGCTGATTTGTCTTGCACATTGCTCAGTGACTGTATTTAAGGCATTCTTTAAGCTCTCCCAGCAGTGTTCTGCATCCCTTTGTTACTGGTGTCAAGCATGGTCTTGATCCTGGATTTCATTTCGAGAAAGTGTGCTTTCCTGAAATCAAGTATCTCGATTTTTGATCGACTTTTACCTTCCTCTTTATTTACTGATAATCAGACTGACCTGTGTTCGTTGGTCCCCAGATTGATACCCACATGAACATCTGAAATCCTGTTGCTGTTTGTGAGCACCAGATCCAGGGTTGCTTTGTCTCTGGTGGGTGAGTCTGCCAACTGATTTATACCTGCCTTCTGCAACGTGAACAGGAACTCTCTGTTCCGCTCTGTGGCTGCTGTGTATGAGGTCCAATCCACATCTGGCAGACTGAAGTCCCCGACAAGCAGCAACTCACCCCTGTCCGCCATCACTAAGATAGCTTCCCAGAGCTCTTTGTCAATTTCACTTTCCTGGGTTGGGGTCTGTAGATAATGCTCACCCAGAGGGGAGCCTTTGCCCAGGGTGACCCATAGGGCCCCCGCTTTACTGTGCTTCACATGGCTCTCTGTTGCACAGATTCACTCCCTTACATTCAAAGCCACTCCCCCCTTCCTTTCTTTCCCTCCCGGTCTTTTCTGAAGAATGTGTAACCTGGGATAGTAGCATCCCAGGTGTGGTTGGTGGTGAACCAAGTTTCTGTAACTGCGACCCAGTCCACTTGTGCCTCTGCCACCAAGGTTGTGAGTTCAGGGATTTTGTTTGGTAGACTACGAGCATTGATGCACATAGCCTTCCAACACTAGTAGTCCTTTTGCTGTGTACCATTTCCTTGTTCTGATCCGAATTTTTTGAGTCTTAATTGCTTTTTGCTTCTCCCTAGTGGATCAGGCTGGGCTTTTGACAAAGCTTTTAGCCTTATTTAATTGACGTTTTTAATTCTTGGGGTTTTTGTAGTTCTGTATTTCAACTGTAAAACACTCAGCCTTTGGACAGAGCACTATATAAATAAAATCTGCCTGCTCTGCCTTCTAGGTAGTCCGGACTCAAATTGTGTAGGGCTCTGTATGTTAACAAACCTATCTTGAAGGAGATGCGCCACCTCACAGGCAGCCAGTGCAAGGTCTGCAGAACCACAGAGATATGCTCGGAGCAATCAATCTGGCCACAGCATTCTGCACCAGCTGCATGCGGTGCATCAAACCTCCAGATCTCTATCTCCTATCGCCACCCGCAACTTGGATAAAGCTATACTGGCGGTACCCAGGGTAGAAACCTCCCTTGCCCAGAGATCCTACCGCTACAGGGCCCCTGTCTGGTTCAATGCACTCCCAGCCACCATCACTAGCACACCCAATGTAGCCCCTTTCAAAGTTGCTTTCTGCAACCACCTCCTCAATGTCCGCTCCTGCAACTGCAACTAGCCTACGCCCCCATGCCCTCTAGGGCCCAAACCTCTGAAAAAGTCCATTATGGACTGCCACCACCTCAACAACTGTCTAATCCACCTCTGGCTCATGAATAAGAAAAAATTACTCACCTTAGTAATTGCTTTTCTTTTCATGGAGTCTTGCTATATTATAACAATAGCAGTCAGCCACTGCAGCTGAACTGCCCCGGAGAGGAAGGAGTTAACTCCAGAAGATCTGGAGTTCTACAGCGCGAGGGCGCTGTGCCCAAAGCTCTATCTGGCAGTTTCAAATGAAACTGTCAGATCTTTACGAAGCCAACATCAAAGGACGGAAAAAAGTCTGTGTGGAAAAACTACACTAGCCTATGGCTACCTACTAGTAGTAATAACAACAATATAAACAACAAAGAAACACCCAGAACCATAATAACAAAGGTTGATGGTATTATGGTTCGTTTTACCACCCTTGACAAGCACATATGAACCCCCCTTCCCCCCAAGACTCAAGTCCAAGAAGGGGGCAATAAAAAATAACCTAAATGAACAATCTAGATCCCTAACCCAAAGGAAAACAGGGTTAGGGAAAACTAAATGGCATGACACAGTGCTTGCACCAATTTGCCACCTCTACCCAAGTAGGAGTTCTGAGAGGGGCAGGAGGGAGGGGTTATAATATAGCAAGACTCCATGAGAAGAAAAGCAACTACTAAGGTGAGTAATTTTTCTTCAAACACCATGAAGTCTTGCTATATTATAACAATAACAGATTACACAGCAGTACCTCGATGGAGGAGGGTCAGAACCTACTTAGGAAATAGGCTCTGAAACTTAGCTGTGCAAACGAGCATCTCTCCTGGACTGGACATCCAGGGAATAATGCTTGGTAAAGGTGTGAACCGCCTTCCAGGTAGCAGCTTGACAAATCTCCAGAATAGGAATGTCTCTAGCAGCCGCTAGAGACGCAGCTACCCTCTGGTGGAGTGGGCCTCAATCCTGAGGGGGTACTCTACCCAGTTTCTGATAATAAAATTGGATACAAGAGACAATCCACCTTGCAATTGTTCTCTTAGTGGCAGGTTTCCCTTGCCAACCTCGCCATAGGTAAGAAACAGTTGAGGATTCGAACCTATGACCTCTGGTGCCCTCTAGATAGTAACTTAATGCCCTTTTGACATCCAAGCTGTGCAGTCTCCTCTCACCTGAGGAAGAATGCTCAGTGAAAAATACTGGGAGGAGATAGATTGATTCAGGTGGAAATCAGAAACCACCTTAGGCAAAACTTTCTATTAGTCCTAAGGACTACCTTATCTCTGTGGAAAGAGATAAAATCTTCTTCCACTGACAGGGCCTGTAACTCACTTATCGTCTGGCAGAGGTGATAGCTACTAGAAAAACGTTTCCAAGTTAAATACTTGAGTTCTGCTGAAGACAGAGGCTCAAAGGGGGTTGCATTAACTGAGCAATGCAAATATTCAGGTCCCAGGCGGGAGCTGGTTCCCAAAGGAGGGTTAGTGTGAAGTAACCCTTTAAAAACTTGGAGAACACAGGGTGAGAAGAAAGGAGGCAGGCTTCCTGCTGACACAAAAGCAGAGACAGCTGCCAGATGAACCTTCAGGTAGCTGGTCTAAGGCCTAAGGAATTCAGATGGACTAAATAGTCCAAAGAATGGGAAGATCAGCAGATTCTGGGGTAATCTGCCTCTCAGAGCACCAGATGGAAAACCTCTTCCACTTAGAATTATAAGTGGCCCTAGTGGAAGGCTTCCTTGAAGCCTTTAAAATATCCATAACACCTTGAGAAAGGTGTAAATCAACAAATTCTAGCTCCTCAAGAGCCAAGCCTTGAGGTGGAGGGACTGAGGTCCGATACCACACTCTCCCTGTGCACAGGCCAGTAAGTCGTGAACTCTGGGCAGGCTCAGGGCAGGGTGGACTGCCAGGACAGGAGCAGAGGGTACCAGGCTGTCTGGCTCAATCTGGGGCAATCAGAATCACCTGCAAGGTTGAGATCTGATTTTCACTAGTACCCTGAAAAGGAGAGGAAAGGGGGGGAAGGCATACAGGAACTTCCCTTTCCAATCCAACAGAAAGGCATCCAGAGGGACTGAGCCCAGTACTGGAGGCCTGCAGCAAAAAAGAGGAAGTTGGTGGTTGTCTGGGGCGCAAAAGATCTATCTGAGGAGTGCCCCAACTGGCAAAAGACAGACCCCAGTACTTTGTGGATTCAGAGCCCATTCTGTGATGGCCCTGAGAAATTCTGCTGAGGGCGCCGCCAGCACATTGTCCTTCCCTGGGAGATGAACCGCTATCAGGAAGGTGTTCATGGAATAAGCCAAGACCACAACTTCATTGCTTCTGTGCACAAGGCTGAAGACCGAGTGCCCCCTTGCTTGTTGATGTACCACATTGTGGTGGTATTGTCTGTCCTGACTTGAACCACTTTGTTCTGGACAGAATCTGAAAGACCCAAGAGCTAAAAGACAGCTCTGAGTTCCAGAAGATTGATGTGGAGCAGAGATTCCTGAGGAGACCACACTCCCTGAGTGGTAAGGTCGCCAGGTGAGCCCCCACCCCAACAGGGAGGCATCCGGTGAGGGTGAGGGAGGGAGAAATGGGAATGAAGGGAACCCTTGTTTCAGATTGCTTTGATCCTGCCACCAGTGTAAGGCCAGGATCAGGGTTTGAGTAACTGGGACCAATTTGGTAAGGGGTCCTTCCTCTGAGACCAATAGGCCTCAAATGGAACTGAATGTCCTCATCTGGAATCTTGCTCCCTGCACAACAGCTGTAGAAGCAGCCATGTGCCCAAGGAGTTGCAGAAAATGCCTTGCTGGTCGAGAGACCCAAGAGGGTAAAGGAGGATGCCAGGGCGATGAGTCTGTCCACCCTTTCCGAGGGAAGAAAGGCTCTGGCTAACCTTGTGTTCAATTCTGCGCCTATGAAAGTTAGGGCCTGAACTGGTTCCAGAACTGACTTTGTAAGTTTAGCAAGAATCCCAGAGAAGTGAGAAGCTGCTGGGTGACTTGCAAGTGGGATTACCTGACCTGGAGACTGACCCACAATGAGCCAGTCAGCCCAGGTAGGGAAACACAGCAACCCCTTGCCTTCTTAAATGAGCCACCACTACAGCGAGACATTTTGTGAATACCTTGGGCGAGAGGTAAGGCCAGGGCATTGCCCTGAACTGGTAGTGGCCTGAGGGCAGTTCGACTGAGGTACTTTCGTGGGAAGGCCTGATCAGAACATGAAAATAGGCATCCTTGAGGTCCAGGGAAGCTAGCCAGTCCCTGGCCTTAGGGAAGGCAATATCATTGCCAGAGTTAACATTTTGAACTTTGGTTTCAACAGATGCTTGTTCAAGTATCTTAAATCCAGAATGGGCCGCCATTCTCCTGTCTTTTTGGTAAGAAAGTATCTTGAATAAAGCCCTTGCCCTGATGGCAAGGAGGAACCCTTCACTGCTTTGCAGACCAGAAGAGAAGAAACCTCTGCTTCCAAAGCAAGGGCTTCTGAAGGATTTGCAGGGAAATGCCTGGCTCTCATCTTTGGAAAATATTTGAAGCTGAGAACAGACCCGGCCTATTACCTCCAGAACCCATCTGTCCGAGTTAGGGACAGCCAGCTCTGGCTGAAATAGGCCAACCTGCCCCCACTGTGCAGGAGAATCGGCCCTGGGCACCCATCAGGGTGCCTGCTTAGCAGCAGCCTTAGGTTGAGGGGAGGAGACGGTCTACTTGCGCCCACGCCCACCCCTGCCTCTGAGACAGAAACCTCTCATGGACAGCAGAGGAGGCTTGAAATTGGTAAAAGGCCTGGAAAGGGTCTGCCCTTCCTCTGGGAGCATGCCTTGTGGCATGGCATGCTTCTCCTTAGCCTGGGCACTTTTGTAGGTAGTTCTGTATTCATCCATCTTTTCATATAATTTTCTGTTTGCTCCCAAACAGAGAATTTCCCACTACAGGAAAATCCATAGCCTTTGACTGAGTATCTTGGGACAGATTAGTGCATCTGAGCCATGCCAACCCACTGGAAAGCTACAGAAGTGGCCATGACCCTGGAGGAAACATCATTAACATCAACAGCAGTATGAAATTGAACTTTGGAGGCTTCAATGCCATCAGCAGCCACCTGTTCCAACTCACTAGCCAGCTGGCCATGGGCCTGCTTGGCTAACTGCAATACTGTGTCCCACCTAGATTTCTGATATCTAGCCACATAAGCCATATAATTAGCCTGCCTGAGTCCCAAAGAAGCTGCCATATACTGTTTCTTCGCCATGGCATCAATCTTCCTAGAATCCTTGTCAGGAGGATGTGAGGCCAGAGGAATATTAGCCTTGTCACAGGCTGCAGCTTGTACCACACCTACATGACTACACTGCTCAATAAGGAAGTCTGTATCCGAGCCTGACAAAGTATACCTTCTGTCCATTTTTATCTACAGGAGGGACAGAATGAGGACTTTTAAAATCTTTGTTGTTTGCTTCCTAAATGACTTATGCAAAGGAATAGACAACCTCCTAGACTCTGGAATATCCATCATTTCCACATAATCAGGCTCCTCTTGCTCATCCACAGCCTCCTCTAAAGGAAGCTGGAGGTTTCTGCAACCTTTTGTAAAAATAAAGAAAGAAGGGACTCAGACAGAGTAGGGGAGATTCTAAAGGTCTGTCTGGAGAAATGCCCGTTCAATGGGCACGCCCAGACCCTCCCAGCCACACATATATTGATCAAATTCCTCCTCCTCCTGTGGTTCATAAAATCCTCAACTTCAAAATCCTGAACCACTGGGACTGAACGAACCAACCTTTTACCAACTGTTGGTGGTTCTACAGATCCCTGAGACAGTGACTGGACAATCTGAATGGCTTTAGCTATCTCTGCAGCAGTTGGAGACACAATTCTGGACTCCAAACCTCCTGATTTCTTTGTCTTTATTACTGGGACTGGTTCCTCTGAACCAGTCTTCCTTTGCCGAGGAAGTCTCGCCCTGGTCAGAGGGCACTCCTCTGGTCCAGTGGGTACTGAACCGGGCTGGCCATCCGGTCAGCGGATTTTTGCCTCTCGCTCCCTGAGCCGCCCAACCTCTTCTCCAGGGTGGCTGCAGGAAATTTTTACACACCTGGCAGTCTGACAGGAGGTGGTCAGCCCTCAGACAATAGACACAGTGGTGTGTGGTCAGCCTTGGCAAAGGCATCCCCACAGACATCACAGTGTTGAAACCAGTGGGCCCGGTGTTTCTTTTGGGTTTCTCAGACATAATGCCAGCCTAACCAAAAACTTGTCTCTTTGATGGCAGTGCTAGGCAAGACACCTTATCGGTTCCTAACTGTCACTGGTATTTGAAAAACAGTAATAATTTCGCTTTTTTTAGAACCGATAAGAACTGGAACCGCACTCTAAAACCCACAGTACAGTTTTAAAAGGCAGAAAAACAAGCTATCGGTTCAAAACCGAACCGATAATTAATTTTCCACACAGACTTGAATTTTTGTACTTACGGTTACCAGATAGAGCTTTAGAACCGAAATGCGTAAAATAATGACTTTTGCCGTTCAAATGAACCGAAAACTACTCTCTTGAACCGAGAATGAACCGAGCTGAAGGAGCTGATCTCCGAGCGACTGTTCAGTGAAGCGGAGAAGAATCTGACAGTTTCATTTGAAACTGCCAGATAGAGCTTTGGGCACAGCGCCCTCGCGCTGTAGAACTCCAGATCTTCTGGAGTTAACTCCTTCCTCTCCGGGGCAGTTCAGCTGCAGTGGCTGACTGCTATTGTTATAATATAGCAAGACTTCATGGTGTTTGAATGATGGATTATACTGTAATGGATACTCTCTCATGGTAACAAAGTTTTGTGTGCTTATGTAAATATCTGTATCCAAAATTGTATATAATGTTTGTAAACCATGTCTGTAATCTATACATGATGGCTATTCCATTGTAACTGTACCCACTCTGCTTGTTTTTTTTCTTTCTCTGTCCTCCATGTGACGAGGTACCTTTGTAAATGAGCCGTTGGCTCAAAGGTTGTAAATCCGATACTTTCAAATAAATAAAAAATAAATAAAAAGATAACCCGAGATAAAAAGCATTACAATAATCTAGCCTAGATGTCACAAAAGCATGCACCATGAACTTCAGGTCATGAGAGCTAAGAAAGGGCTTGATTTGGGCAATGCTCCTCAGATAAAAGAAACCATGATGGACTACAGCAGACACCTGATGCTCCATAGTCAGCTTATGATCCATAATGATGCCCAGATTCTTCACCCTATCTCTGGCTATTAGCTGAGTAGGACCAAGGTGTAAACCAGCCTCGCCTCCACTCAAGCCAGTTGTCCACCTGATACCCAGGTTCACCAGCAGCACTTCAGTCTTATCTACGTTTGACCTGAGCCAGTTGGAAGCCATCAAGCCACTGATCACTGAAAGGAAGTTATTTAGCATGTCCGCTGCATTTTTCTCACCAGGGCAAAGGAAAGGTATAACTGAGTGTTATCAGCTAACAATAAAACTGCAGACTGTGCCTTTGTATCACTTCTCTGCAGCATGTACTTTGCAAATAACACGAGTGACAGAATTTAGCCTTCAGGGACTCCACAGGTCAGGGCAGCTGTTCGAGAGATAAAATTTACCTGTCCTACCTGCTGAACCCTACTGGAGAGGAAGGACTCGAAACACCTCAACACAACCCCAACGAGCCCAATCAAGTCCCTCAAACAATCTGCTAAGATCCCAAGATCTACAGTGCCACATGTTGACAAGAAGTGGAGGAGAACCAAGATAGAACATTCCCCTCTATTTTTAGCCAGAAGAAGATCATTCTGCACCCTGACTAGCACAGTCTCTGTGCTATAATGCCCTCTAAATCCACACTGAAATGGCTCACAGATAGAGAAAGCTTCCAGCTATGTTGCCACCACTCTCTCAATAACCTTACCCAAAAAGGGAAGGTTAGAGATGGGCCTGTAATTTGCCAAGTTATTTGGGTCCAAAGAAGGTTTCTTTAAAAGGGGTCTCGCAACAGCCCTTTTCAAGCAGTCAGAAACACACTCTCTTCAAGTGAACAGACAATTCTAGCAATCACCGGACCAACAGACTCCCGGCAGTCTAATACAAGCCATCTTGGTCCAGGATTCAGCAAACAGGAGGTGGGACACAGCTTCATTATCACCTGGATAATCTCCTCAGTTGACACAGGGTGAAATTCATCCCAGAGAGACTGAGAGCCTCCATTAGCCATATGCTGTACCATGCTGGGCCATAACAGCCCACTTGAGGAGACCAAGGAACAGATAGAGGATACCCTATCAAGGAAAAACTGGCCAAACTCTTCACGTCGCTCAAGTGTCAATACTCCCCTGGACAGTAGGCATGCCAGATGTAGTAACCTGTCCACAGTACGCAAGAGTTCAGTTGGGCCATTAACCCCTGCAGCAATCACCCGTGACAGGAACTCCGTCTTTTTCATAGTGAATGCCCCGATACTCCTTATAATGAGCTCTCAGGGTTAGTTTATCCTCCAACGACCTTGATCTCTGCCAAGAATGCTCCAATTTCCACCTTTAGTCTGCAAGTGTCTGAGCTCACCACTAAACCAGGGGGAGCTCTGTCAAGAGGCTTTAGGGCATACACGACAAGGTGCAAGACAGTTGAGAGCTGCAGTGATCGCTATGTTATAAGCTTCCACCACACTCTGGACCCCCCAAGCACACACTTGCAACAGGCTCGAGCAGCTCATTGTTGGCAAGAACTTGCATGGGTCCACATTTCTTAAAAGTCGACATCGAACTAACTCCACAGGGGGGTTAGAAAGTCTTTGGGCAGCCCTGATCTGAAAACTCACAGCATGATGATCCGATCAACTGATCAGATCAACCTTGACATTAGAAACATTGAGCCCCAGAAGGAAAACTAAATCCAAGGTGTGGCCACATTGATGGGTGGCAGAGGTAACAGCCTTTGTGAAGCCCTGCTGCTGACCAGCCAAAAGGGAGCCGACATCAGCACAAATACCCGAGGGCAGTGACGAGCGGGGTACCACAGGGATTGGTACTGGACCAGAGCTGTTTGGGATATTCATAGCTGATATCTCACTCATAATTCCAGAGTAAGTTCAGTCTATTTGCAGATGATACGAAGATGGGCGCAGTGTAGATGACATCGAGGGTTGGAGGGAGCTGCAAGAACACCTGACCAAACTACAGGAATGGTCAGAAACATGGCAGTTGGGGTTCAATGCCAAGAAATGAAAGGTGCTGCACTTCGGGGCAAGAAACCAGGGGAGGAGCTACCAGCTGGGAGGGAAACAGTTGGAAAGTACCAAGAAGGAAAGGGATCTAGGGGTGCTTATAACGAGAAGTATGAACAACTCAGCTCAGTGTAGGAAGGTGGCAGCAAAAGCCAACAAGATGCTGGGGTGTATAGCAAGGGGAATCTCCTCCAGAAATAGGGAGGTGATCCCTCCCCTGTACAAGTCACTGGTCAGGCTGCACCTGCAATACTGGGTGCAGTACTGGCACCTGTTCCTGAAGAAGGATGTTAAATTGTTGGGAAGGGGTGCAGCGTAGGGTGACAAAGATGATCCAGAGATTGGAAGGAAAGTCCTACGAGGATAGGCTGGGCGAGCTGAATGTGTACTCACTGGAGGACAGGAGAGATAGGGAGGATATGATCAAAATCTTTAAATACTTAAAGGTGATAAATAAGACTGATACAGAAGGGATTTTCCAGATTAGAAGAGGGAGACATATGAAAGGGCACCAGCTGAGGCTGGAGGAGGGAAGACTCAGGAGACATTTTTTCACAGCACGGGTGGTAGACAAATGGAATGCTTTGCCTGAGGAGGTGGTATTCTGAAGAACGGTGGGTGGTTTAAGAGGGGGATGGGACAGAGTGGGGGGTAAGGATGAAGAGGGGTGGGAGGTGGGGCACCTGCAAGTTGAGGGGCTAGCTGCACAATTGAGCAGGCCTGATAGACCGTGAGGCCTGTTTCTGCTGGCGTTTTCGGATGTTTGTATATTAAAGTCACCCAACACCAACCACCTTGGGTACTCCACAGTCAAGTCAGCAACAAACTCCCCGAATTCCTACAGGGATACACACTTGCAACCAGGTGGGCGGCACACTAGAAGGATCCTGCCCCTCAACACCTGCATCACCCTTAGCAGCCACATATTCAAATGACCTGGTTTGATTCACTGTGTAAGCTGCAAGTCTCAGACTAGATCTAAAGCAGATGGCCACCCCACCAGCCCCTTGTGCTCCCACCTAGGGCAGTGCACCACCATACAGCCCCATGGAATGGACATCTCCAGGACAGGGCCAAAGTCATCCCCCAGCCAGGTCTCAGTGATGCACATCAGGTCCACCAAGAAGTCTGTGATAAAGTCCGCTATCATCACAGTCTTATTCCTGATGGACCTGACATTACACAGAATTGCCCTAAGGGGAGGAGAGCCGTGTAGGTGGGATTGACTACCACATCCAATGACATTTCTGGAACTCTTAGGATAAGAACCAAGCAAGGAGTGCCCCTGTGTCGGTTCCATTTTGACCCGAGGCGACTCCTTATCCTACTCCTGATCCTACCCTCCCCATCTCCCACTCCAGGAGCAAACCTACATCTGTGACCCCACCTTTCTTGCTATCCCCACTTCCACACACCAGCGAAAAGCAACTGTGGGGACCGAGGGCAGCCAAATGGGTGGAGTTGATGGAGCTGCTCTGAGGAACAGGAGATTCGGGTACTACTAACTCCCTCAAAACACATCCTTAATCCTAAAATTCATTAAAAGTTCAACCCCAAAAGAGCCTTCCCAAAGACAATACCCCAAAACCAACACACCACACCTCTCTGTCAAATCTCTCACAACCCAAGCATACACCCAAGCACACACCAGTCACACACCCAATCGTCACAACCACGCCAGACATACCAAACTATAAACCCCCCCACCAAAAAAATCTAAAATCATTTTAAGAGGGACTGAGGTCAACATTTTTGGCATCACTAAATTCAGAATTTGGATCAGTATATCCTCAATCAGCCTCGTGACAAAAATCAGATTTCTAAGTTACTTTGTTTACAAGTTACAAGACATTTTGCAACCCTTAATTCACTGCCTGTTCAAAAAAGTCAGTTTCAGTGAAAAGCTACTAATGATGTCATCTCCTGAACTCACAACCTAGTCCTTCCTGCAAGCTACCTTACAGGACTTATTTCTCCTGTTACTTAAAACTGCAGTTATAGTAAACATCGGAAAAAGGAAAACCGACACAGGGTGGGGGGTTGGGGAGGTCAGCCATAATGTGTAGATGCAAGGTACAATACATCGGAATGGGGCTGGGGAGGCAGAGGGATGGAATGCAGTGGCAAACATGGCTTTAGAATGACAAAGTTGTGTGCAATTTTTAAAATACTGCAGGTATGAGATTTCAAAATCTCACCAGGTTGCAATTGTGGAATACAGCAATGACACAGTCTTAGAAAGTAGCTGGAACACATGATTTCAGAATGCAGCAGTGAAACACAATTTTAGAATGTGGCAGTGACGCACAACTTCAGAATGTGTCAGTAAACACAGGTTACTCATCTGTAACAGTAGTTCTAGGAGTAGTATATGATGTTCATCCACACTGTCTGGCATTGTTCTTTCCCCTTTAAATCTTGCTGGAAGTCTTCAAGCTGGCTCCTCCCACCCACCTGGGTGGTATAACCATCGGTTCCGCCCCATGATGCCAGATCTTTGCCCGTTAGAAGCAGAGGTTGTGCACCTGAGCCTGGGGAGGTTGGGTGGGTCTGTGTGGATGAACATCATATACCACTCCTAGAACTACTGTTACAGGTGAGTAATCTGTGTTTCTAGGGACATGGATATGATGTTCTAGCCACACTGTCTGGCAGACTCCTAGCAGTTCTCCGGGAGGAGTGAGGCAAGGCACACAACCCCTACTTAGGAAATAAGGATTGGAGAACTGAGGCCACTAAACCAGCATCCCGGCATGACACTAAGTCAATGTGGTAATGAGAAACAAAGGTGTGTGCTGACTTCCAGGTAGCAGCCCTGCAGATTTCCTGGATAGGGACATCCCTAGAAACAGTCACCGACGCAGTGGTTTGGCTGGTGAAATGAGCCCTAAGCCCTTCCGGGAGGCTCCCTACCCACCAACCTATAGCAGAGATCAATGCAGGAAGTGATCCACTTGCCAATCGTTCACTTGGCTGCAGGTCTGCCAGGTGCGTCTTCAGCGTAGGTGACAAACAGCTGGCGAACCTCTCCCCGAACTCCAGTCGTGTGCTCCTTGTAGTAAGCAAAGATTCGCCTCAGATCTAGAGTATGGAGCCTGTGTTCGGCCTCAGAGGTGTGATTCGGGAAGAATCCCAAAGAGTCATCACCTGGTTCAGGTGAAACTCTGACACAACCTTCAAGAGGAACTTCAGGCTGTGGTGCAGGACAGCCTTGCCCCTGTGGAAGACCAGGTAAGGAAACTCCATAGAGAACGCCTGGAGAGTACTGATCCTTCTGGCTGATGTGATAGCCACCAGGAAGGCTGTCTTCCATGACAGGTAAGACATGTCACACCTGTGCTTCAGTTCGAATGGCTTGCCCATGAGCTTTGCCAAAACCAGCAACAAGTCCCACAGTGGTGGTGTTTCACACACCGGAGGGGAAATGTAATCTATATCTTTGAAAAAGTGCCAGATCACCTCCTGTGCCACCGATTGCTGACCGGCCCGCGCCAGGTAAGCAGAGATGGCTGCCAGGTGCACCTTAAGGGTCATCAACCAAAGTCCCCCTTGGGAGAGAGACCACAGTAGACCAAAATGCTAAACAATGGACAGGCTGAAAGGTCCAACCCCTTGCCCCGACACCAAATGGAGAATCTCTTCCATTTGAAGGCATGGCATTTTCTAGTTGATTCCTTTCTAGATGCCTCCACGACAGTGTGGACATCTTATTTATTTATTACATTTTGGTGACCGGGTAGGCCCACTGAGCCCCGAAGGTCCCTTTTTCAGGGGCGACCCAGGATAACAATACAAGTTATAAGAATGAACAAGGACATAAGGAACATTTGAGGCATTGTGAGTTACATCATGAGGTGGTTACAGTAAAGAAAAATAGTGGATACAGGCATGGTAAAAGAAAAGCAGTGGATACAGGCATGGCTTACAGATACGGTTTGGGAGAGATGCAAAGGCTGGAACTCTAGCCACTCAGGAATCAGGCTGTCAGGTACAGGGACTGAAGGTCCAGGTGGAGTACCTACCCCTGACTGAGAGCGGGTAGGGGCATATGGGAAAATCCCTCAGCAGCCTGTTGCTGAGGCTGAGGAGCTTGGGGTACCAAAACTGGTGTAGCCAGTCTGGAGCCACCAGGATCACCTGTGCCTTGTTCCTCCTGACCTTGAGCAGCACCTTGGGGATCAAGTGAAGTGGAGGGAAGGCATAGAAGAGCAAAAACATAAACAGTCACACATCTCAAATAAGGACGCAGTATCGCCTTATTAATGCAAAAAGGCTTTATTATACACACAAATCTGTATGTAAATCCAGTACAAACTTTACCAACAGCGAGAACGACCAGTACCCCTATGCTTCAACCTGACGGTCTTCCTGAGGCTTAGAAGAGCCCTGGGATCCAAGGCCTCGAGAAGGCATCCCCCTGCAGCATTCCCTGCTGATGGGGGCGCGTACGATACAGCCTCAGCTTTGCGTTCTCCCTGGAGGCAAACAGGTCCATCTGAGGGGTGCCCCACAGAGAGAACAGACTGTGAACTACCTCTAGATAGAGAGACCACTCATAAGACGTCTCACTCACCTGGCTGAAAGCTTCCACCAGCTGACTGGAGGCTCCTGCCACATGAATGGACAGGAGATCCGCCTCCAAGCTGCGCATGAAAGTCCAAAGGCGGAGGGCTTCCTTGCACAGGGGCAGAGAGTGCATTCCACCTTGTTTGTTGACGTAGTACATGGTCATGGTCCCGAATTTTCCGCGATTCCGCGGATGTGGCAAACCGTAGAAATATCCGTGGAATTTGCTGTCACCTGCTGGACCAGCACGCTCAAGGAACAAACGCCCTGCCGACGGGGTGCCCAACCTCACATCGCTTCACTGCCCCTCTCTAATGTTAGTATGTCACGATGGGAGCCCACCCCAGCGTGGCAAAAGTCCTTCCTGTGTGTTAATAAAAATGAAAAAAACCTGAAACAAAAAAACCTTCCATCGCTGCTTCTTTGCTCCTCCCCAACCCGCACTCACCCTCTGCGACCCACCTCCCCAAACCCGCCTCACCCCCACCTCAACCCATACTACCTCCGAGCCCAGTGTGACGATCTTCGTGGACCGGAACATGTCTGCACTCTTCAAACCGATCATGAACTGAAGAAATGCCAGTAAGCTGTATAATGGCATAAATGGATTTTTTACTTTAGTGCATATCTCAGCCATTTCTGGGAATTTATTCACCAAATTTTCAACATGGGTTTTGGGCCCCACCTCATGAATTTCTGTTGCATGTTATTTCGATTAATCGGTCTCGAAGGTAGTTCCGCAGTCACCGCGGAACCACCTTTCCGGAATGATTAACGAAATGACAGTGTCACAGTTCAGGAGGTAGGCTCTTAAAACCCTATGTTGAAAATTTGGTGAAAATATTCCTCAAACGATTGTTTTACTTAGCCGCATTGCACAGTTCCTACACACGCCAGAATCTCGAGCATTTTTTAATATTTTCACCCAGATTTTCAGTATTGCCATTTTACACCTCACTTATGAACAGTACAACTGTCATTTTCACATCTCACCCAAAATGTGTTTTCGCACATGTAGCGCACAATGGCGCGGTCGGTGTGCGAAATCAAGGTTCCGGACAGATTAATAAAATCACAGTGATACTGTTCATGAGCAGAAGTTCTGCGGCAAATGAGAACCCTGCCGCAGAACTTTGCTCCGATGTGCCGCAGAAAAATCAGGGCCCTGGTCATGGTATTGTCCATCTGGACTTGAACCAGTTGACCCCGAACAGACTGAGCGAAGGCAGTCAGTGCCAGCCGGACTGCTCGGAGCTCTAGCAGGTTGATGTGGCATTGGGACTCCTTGGGGATCCAGAGCCCATGGACTCTGTGTTCCCCCATATGTGCACCCGAGCCAGTAAGACAGGCATTGGTCATCAGGATAACTGTTGGTTCGGGGCGGACAAACAGGATCCCTTCCAGACTAACCACCACTGGAGGGCGTCCCACATCCTCTGGGTCACAGTGACCAGCTGATCGAAGTGACTTTTGTGCTGAAACCACTGGCTGACCAGCACCCATTGCAGGGAGCACATATGCCATCAGAACACACTGGTGAAGGCCGCCATGTAACCCAAAAGGCACAGGAAGTCCAAAGCAGGGCGCAAGTGCCCAACCAGAAATGATTGGGCAAAGGAGGAGAGAACCTCTGCCCTGTCTGCTGGGAGCTTGGCTCTGGCTCAGCAAGAGTCGAGCTCTGCCTGATGGCACAAATTATGACTTGGCCTTGTTGACTAGGAGGCCAAGGTTAATGCAAGTCTGGAGGGCCAGGTCCCTGGGACCGCTTCACCTCCTGTTTGGAGGGACCTGCTATCAAGCCAGTCATCCAGGAAGGGGTACACCCAGACCACTCTGCGCCTCAGGTAAGCTGCCACCACTGCTATGCATTTCGTGAAGACCCTGAGGGTCGAGGGGAGGCTGAAAGGCATGGCTTGGAACTTGTAAAGGGCTCCCTTGGCTCGGAAGAGGAGGACCCTTCAGTGGGACAGACAGATTGGGATGTGAAAGAATGCATCCTGAAGATCCAGAGAGCAAAACCACATGTTTTGCTCCAAATATGGTATGATCTGGGACAGAGTTACCATCCGGAAGGTGTGGGACCTGAGGAATTTATTCAGGTCGTGCAGATCTAGAACGGGGCACCAGCCCCCAGTCCGCTTTGGCACCAGGAAGTACCTCGAGACAAACCCTGGGTGTTCCAGAGGATCCGCAACTCTGACTACAATATCCTTGCAGAGGAGTTGGGCTATTTCATCTTGGAGAGCTGACCAAGTGTCTGCAGATACCAAGTCCTCCAGTGGGGCATGGGTTCGGCTGGAAGCGTACTGCTCAAACTCTAGAGGCAGACCCTAACTGACCTCTTCCAGAACCCATACGTCCATGGTGACAAGTGGAGCAGGTGGAAAGAAAGTGGGGGAGCTAGCCCACCACAGGACGACCTAGGGGGAGGTGTGGCAGGCATGAGGGTGGCAACCCCCATTCCGTCACTGAGCAGGCTTGGAGGAGGAGGATCCAGCTGAGGTGCCACCGGGTCCCTCCCTTCCCTCCAGGCCTTCACACCACTAAGGCCACAGATTTTGGCCTTGGTTGCCAGGACTAAGCATGCTGGCCAGACTGATGCTGGTCTGGTTTTGCCGCAGGAGTGGAGGGCTGAAAGAGCTTACACTTCTGCTGCCTGGAACCCTTGAGACTCTTCTGGGTGGACATCATGGAGTCCAAGGTGGCACTGGACTTCTCAATATGCTGGAGGTGACCCTCCACACCATGCCCAAACAAGTCGATGCCCAAAAAGGGACGTCTGTCAGCTTGTTCAAAATGTCTGCCGTAAAGGTCGAGATCCTCAGCCAAGCCCTACGGCACATGGCGACTGCAGCTGCCACTAAGTGGGCACGTCCAGAGCTGTCTGAAGTTGCTGTTTGGCCACAGCATGACCCTAGTCCTGGACCTGCTTGACCGTAGTCTGAGGTCTCGCAGGAAGATGAGGAATCACCTCATCCAGAGAGCCCCGAAGGGCATGGGAGAAGTGTGCCATCACGACGGCCGAGCTTGCCCGGTGGAAGCTGAGCAAGGAGGCATCATAGACCTTTTTGGCTGAGTGGTCCAATTTCTTGGACTCCTTATCCAGCAGTCTATCGAAATCCCCTGAATTGCCCGCACACCGAAACACAGAGTCGGACATCAACCCTTCGGCTGAAGGGTGATACGTGAACCCAGAGAGAGCACCGGTGGGCACCACATACTTGCAGGCCATGCTGGCAGAGGGTGCAGGGCAAGAGGCAGGGCGCTGCCAAAGCTCCATGGTAGGGCCGACTATGGCCTCGGCCACTGGGAAAGCCTGTCAGAGAGTCCCCTTTGTTGAAAATCTCTGTGAGGGGATAGCGTGCCCACTTCTGAATGGGCTCCAATTTCATCCCCGTGGACTCTGAGATGAGACTGTGGATGCCCATGAAGGACGTGGGTCCTTCCTCCATTGAAAGGTCCCCTACCGACTCCAAGTTGATCAGACAGAAGTGCAGCGAGGAATCCTCAGACTCTGAGGAGTCCGCATAGAGTGGTCTACCACTTGAGTCACTCCGAACCCACCGCTGACGGTCAGGTGTAAGAGTGACGACAACCGATGGGGAACTCCCTGTGCCAGCTGAGTCTCCTTGGATGGCACGCCGATCAGTGGCTGTTGGGGCAGCAGCTCCACCACAATCGGTGGAGAGGCCAACTTCAGCCAAATTGAAACGGTCTGTACCAGCTACACTGGCGGAGAAGGAGTGTCGACCGGCCCTGCCAGGGGCATTGGTGTTGTTCTGTCGGGTGCCAGCCAAGGGATGGCTGGTGTGGCAGCCAGGGTCGGCTTCAGACTGGACAACACCAACTGTTGCCACATCAAGTCTTCGTAGTGTCGACACAGTTTGCGCTGAAGCCTCTTCTCACCTGAGGAGGACGAAGACAAGTAGTGGTGGCACTGCTTCCCATGGTGTTGAGAGCGAGACCGTCGACGCCAGCAGGACCTGCTCAACCCAGAGGATGATGACCTACACCTCGACCTCGGCTGCTGGGGATCTCGGAGGGAGCCAGGGTTGTGCCGCAGCTCCTCCTAGCCTAGGTCGGTGACCAGAGGGTCCGGCTTAGCAGGCTAAGCCAACTCTTGGTAGTCACCAGCAGAACCAGAGTCCTGAACAAGGAGCTGTCGGCACAATTTCAGAATGTATGTGACATACAATTTTGGAATGTGACGGTGGTGTACAATTCTCGAATGTGATGGTGATGCATAGATTTCAGAATGTACATGATGCATATTTTCGGAATGTGGCAGTGACCCTCAATTTCAGATTGAGGTAATAATGCTCAATTTCGGAATGTGGTGGTGAAGCATAATTTCGGAATTTGGTGTGACACACAATTTGGAAATGTAGCAGTGACAATTATGGAATGGGGCATTGAAATACAACTTGGCGCAGATGTGCAATTATGGAATTTGGCAGGAATACGCCATTTCAGAATCTGGCAGGGATGCGCAATTTGGGAATGGGGAAGGGATGTGCAATTTCAGAATGTGGCAGGGATGCATAATTTCAGAAAGTGGCTGGACGCATAATGTTGGAATGTGGTGGGGATGTGATGCCCAATTTTGAAATATGGTGGGTGTGTACAATTCTGGAATGTGGCAGGGACAAGCAATTTCAGAATAAATGGTGTGTCCTGTCATATTCCGACAGCGTGCATCCCCACTATATTCCAAAAGTGCCAGTCCCCACCAAATTCCTCCATGTGTGTCCCTGTTGCATTTAGAGACTTACTGTCCCACCACATTTTGAGATGGCACATCCCTGTTACATTCTAAGATTGCATGCCTGTGACAGGGTTGAATACAGACCTGTTCCAGTTGTTATGGAGAAAGAGTAAATCCAAGGATCTATTCTAATCTCTCCTTTTCTGTCTCATCTCTGTCTGGTTGTACAACTAAATTGTCCTGTGAGACCCAGGGCTTGATCACCACAATGGTCTTGCAATTCTCCGCCTCTCGCTATCTTTCTGCCTTCCCTTGCTATTTCTGTCTTTTCACCCCCCTTCCCCAGCATATCTGCTGGTATAAAAATATATGTGAAGCATTATGTGGAACTGTAACTAATACTCGGATCCCTTTGTTTAGAAATGTACATAGTTTTACTGTTGAAATGTATATAGTTATACTGTTGAAATGATTGCAAAAAGCTGTTTGGAACTCAAGGGGTTAACCTGAGAAACTAGTTTGCAAACTCTCTAAGAAGCTGTAAGCAAGAGGTCAGTTCTAGGTCAGAAAGTACTTTTTGCTGTGATTGTTGAAACTTCCAAGAACACTGTGTGAGAAGCATGCTGTTTCTTAACGAGCAGGGGCTGCAAAGACTTATAAAGACAGAACTGTAATTTCTTGCAAGAGAGAAACACAGAGACTGATATTGGAAATTGAGAAGAAACCCAGATGGATTTTCTCTGTTTATACTGCCTTTGTAAATAGTTATACTGAACAATTTTTATTTTTATTTTATTGTTAATAAATCACTTGTTCGAATTTTATAACTGCTCCTGGTTTTCCTCTGCTTCCTGACCTGTGCCTCGATGACAGATGGCGTCAGCCTAAGTGGGATTTATGCCGTGCATACTCTAAGCCAGGAGTTTTGTGCGTAGGTAGTAGACCTAGTACCAGGGAAGCACAGAAGAAAGGTATGGATTCTGCAGCAGCAAGCCCAGGAATGGTTACCAGGAGAATGGCAGCCAAACTAGCAGAGACAGAAATCCAAGCTGAGACTGCACAGCTAGCACCAGTTACAGAAAAAGAAAAGGAAGTCACAGAACCTGAAAGCCTGACTGCCTTTTTCAAATGGTGGGCTATACAACAAAAAGAGATGGAAGAGAGGAGATGCAGCAAAGACAACAAGAAATTCAATGTTTACAAGCACAGAGAAAAGAAGAAATGCAACAACCTGAACAGCAGAGAAAAGAAGAGATGCAGCGACAGGAGCAGCAGAGGAGAGAAGAGATGCAGCAACAGGAGCAGCGATGACTAGATGCCTTGCAAGTTCTCAAAGCTGGAGGATCTGGCACTGCTCCAGCAGAGCAACAAGACACAAACAACTTAAAATACCTTAAACTTACAAAGTCTTGTCCCTCAGACGACATCGGAGCATACCTGACAACTTTTGAAAGGGTTGCCGTAGCCTGCCAGTGGCCAAAGCAGCAATGGGTAATCAGACTGGTACCTTACCTGACAGGGAAAGCCCAACTTGCCTACAGCAATATGGACACTGCACAGTCAGACAATTATGACCTGGTGAAAAGTGAAATCCTGAAAAGGTATGACATTTCAGAAGAGACCTACAGGCAGAGATTTCAGTCTCTGAAGTACAACTCAGTCGACAATCTTCAAGAAGCCTTCACCCGACTCAGAGAACTCCTGATAAAATGGCTCCAACCAGAGGACAAAACAGTCCCACAGATCATCGACACATCTGCAATGGAGCAATTCATCAACATCCTGCCTACAGATGTGCAGCTTTGGGTAAAGGAACAGCGACTAGAAAGTGGCGAAGAAAAAATTACTCACCTTAGTAATGTTGTTTCTTCTAATGGAGTCTTGCTATATTATAGACATTAGCAGTTTGATCCAGCTCTAGAACTGCCCCGGAGTGAAATGGTTAAAACCATTCCAAAATAGAATTTTGGCACGAGAGCAGCTCTATCTGTGTCATTTCAAACTTGAACTGTCAGATCTTTATGAGCCAAACTCACTAAGGTCTGTGTGGAAGCTGTAACTACACTAGCCAAATGGCTACCTAAATAATAACAACCATTGATGGTCCCAACACCCAAGACTCAAGTCAGGGGACCAGAAATACTAACACCATTCTAATAATATGAAATGGAACATAAGTATAATAAAACACACACACGCAGCGTACACATACACACCCCCAAAGTCCCAAAGGGGACAAAATGCTAACAGGACATAAGTAGTGCCCACACTAAGTTGCCCGCACCCCACCAAGTAGAGGTTCTGAGAGGGGCAGGTTGGGGGGGAGGTCTATAATATAGCAAGACTCCATTAGAAGAAACAACATTACTAAGGTGAGTAATTTTTTCTTCAAACAACATGAAGTCTTGCTATGTTATAGACATTAGCAGAATACACAGCAGTACCTCCATGGAGGAGGGGCAGAACCTACTTAGGGAATAGGCTCTGAAGAACAGCTGTGCCACACCGAGCATCTCTCCTGGCCTGGACATCCAGGGAGTAATGCTTGGTAAAAGTGTGTACCGCTTTCCAAGTAGCAGCCTGGCAAATCTCCAATAAAGGGATATCTCTGGCAGCAGCTAGAGACGCAGCTGTACACCTGGTAGAATGAGCCCTCAAACGGGGCGGGGGGGCTCTGCCCACTTTCTGATAACAAAATTAGATACAAGAGACAATCCACCTGGCTATTGATCTCTTAGTGGCAGGTTTGCCTTTCCCAGCTTCACCATAGGTAAGGGAAAGTTGGAGGGATTCGAACCTGTGACCTTTGGTAGGCTCTATATAATAACTAAGAGCTCTCTTAACATCCAGGCTGTGCAACCTCCTCTCACCCGAAAAGAGTGAAAAATACTGGAAGGGAGATAGATTGATTAAGATGGAAATCTGAAACCACCTTAGGCAAAAACTTCCTATTAGTCCTAAGGACTACCTTATCCCTGTGGAAAGAAATAAAGTCAGTCTCCACTGACAAGGCTTGCAATTCACTTATGCGTCTGGCAGAAGTGATAGCTACTAGAAAAACAGTTTTCCAAGTTAGGTACTTAAGCTCTGCAGAAGACAGAGGTTCAAAAGGGGTTGCATTAACTGGGCAATGCAAACATTAAGGTCCCAAGCAGGGCGGTTCTCTAAAGGGAGGATTAGTATGGAGTAATCCCTTAAAAACTTGGAAAACACAGGATGAGAGGAAAGAGGGGATGACTTTCCTGTTGACACAAAGCAGACACAGCTGCCAAATGAACTCTCAGGGTAGCTGGTCTGAGACCCAAGGAATTAAGACGTACTCATGTAATCTAACAAAATGGGCAATTCAGCAGATTCTGGGGAAATATTTTTCCTAGCACACCAAATGGAAAATCTTTCCATTTAGAACTATAAGTAGTCCTAGTGGAAGGCTTTCTGGAAGCCTTTAGGATCTCAAGAACACCCTGAGAGAGGTGTAAATCAGCAACTCTAACTCCTCAAGAGCCAGGCCTTGAGGTTGAGGGATTTGAGGTCCGTTACCAAACCCTTCCCTGGGCACAAGTCAACAGATTGTGATTCTGGGGAGGCACAGGGAAGATGGACTGTCAGAGACAGAAGGAGGGTACCAGGGCTGCCTGGCCAATCCAGGGCAATCAGAATCACCCTGCAAGGCTGAGATCTGATTTTGACTAGTACTTTGAATAGGAGAGGAAGGGGAAAGCATAGAGGAACTTCCTCTCCAATCCAGAAGAAGGGCATCCAGGGGAACTGAGCCCAGCACTGGAGGCCTGCAACAGAACAGAGGAAGTTTGTGATTGTCTGGGGCTGCAAAAGATCTATCTGAGGGATGCCCCACCTGGCAAAAACTATCCCAGCACTTGAGGATCCAGGGACCATTCGTGATGGCCCTGGGAAATCCTGCTCAGGGCATCCGCTAGACATTGTCCTTCCCTGGAAGATGAACTGCTATGAGGGAAGTGTGCAGGAATAGGCCAGAGACCACAACTTCATTGCCTCGGTGCACAAGGTCGAAGACCGAGTGCCCCTGCTTGTTGATGTACCACATTGTTGTGGTGTTGTCTGTTCTGACATGTATCACCTTGTCGTGGACAGATGCAGAAAAGCTTGAAGAGCTAAAAGACAGCTCTGAGTTCCAGCAAATTGATGTGGAGCAGAGATTCCTGGGGACCAAACTCCCTGAGTGGAAAGGTCACCCATGTGGGCCCCCAACCCAGAAGAGAAGCATCTGTAGTGAGAGTCAAGTCGTGAGAAGGGAAATGAAGGGACCCCGCTCTTAATTGCTCTGATCCTGCCACCACTGGAGAGCTAGGATCAAGGTTCGAGTCACTGGGACCAACTTGGAAAGGGGTCTCTTCTCTAAGACCAAAAGGTTCTCAAGTGAAACTGAATGTCTCTCATCCGAAATCTGGCTCTCTGCACAACAGCTGTGGATGCAGCCATGTGCCCCAGGAGCTGCAGAAAGTGTCTTGCTGGTCGAGAAACCTGCAGAGTGAAGGAAGAGGCCAGAGCCACTAAATTCTTACGCTTGGGGAAGAAAGGCTCTGGCTATCTTTGTGTCCAATTCTGCCCCTATAAAGGTGAGTACCTGGACTGGTTCCAGAACCGACTTTGGTAGGTTTAGCAGAAAACCCAGGGAGATGAGAAGCTGCTGGGTGACCTGCAGGTGAGATTTTACCTGTTCTGGGACTGGCCTACAATGAGCCAGTCGCCTAGATAGGGAAAACAGCAATCCTCTGCCTCCTTAAGGGCCACTGCCACTGCTAGACACTTTGTGAATACCCTTGGAGCAGAGGTAAGGCTGAAGGGCGTTGTTTGAACTGGTAATGACCTGAGGGCAGTTCAATCTGAGGTACTTTCGATGGGATCTTCTGATTAGGACATGGAAATAGGCATCCTTGAGGTCCAGGGAGGCTAGCCAGTCCCCTGGCCTTAGGAAGGTAAAATCATTGCCAGAGTTACCATTTTGAACTTTGGTTTCAAAAGATGCTTGTTCAGATATCTGAGATCTAAAATGGCCGCCACTCTCCTGTCTTTTTGGGGTAAGGAAGTATCTGAATACAGACCCCTGCCCTGATGCAGGGGAGGAACCTTTCACTGCTCTGACAGCTAACAGGGATGAGACCTCTGTTTCCAGAGCGAGGGTCTCTGAAGCACTTGCAGGTAGAAAAGTCTGCTTCTCAACTTGGGAAACTTTTTGAAGCTGAGAACCAGACCCTGGCTTACTACTTCCAGAACCCACTTGTCTGAGGTTAAAGAAGCCCAATTCTGACTGAAGTAAGCCAGCCTGCCCCCCACTGGTACAGGAGAATCGGCCCTGGGCACCCCATCAGGGTGCCTGTTTCGCAGGAGCTTTAGGCTGGGGGGTGGGAGCAGGTCTGCCCACCCCTCGTCTGCCCCTGCCGCTGAAGAAGCCCCTCTGAGCATAGGCAGAGGAGGCCTGAGTCTGGTAGAAAGGCTGTGAAAAGGCCTACCCTCACCCCTGGGGTATGCCTTTGAGGAGTGGCTTGCCGCTCTAGCCTGGGCACTCTGTAAGTAGTCCCATATTCATCCATCTTCTTCATGTAGTTCTCTGTCTGCTCTCCAAACAGAGAATTTCCCACCACAGGAAAATCCATAGCCTTAGTCTGGGTATCCTGTGACAAACTAGTACACCTGAGCCAGGCCAACCTATGAAAAGCTACAGATGTGGCCATGACCCTAGAGGAAACATCATTAACATCCACAGCAGCATGAAACTGAACCTTAGAGGCTTCAATGCCATCAGCAGCCACCTGTTCTAGTTCACTAGCCAGCTGGCCATGGGCCTGCTTGGCCAATTGCATAACAGTATCCCATCTAGATTTCTGATACCTAGCTACATAAGCCATATAATTTGCTTGCCTGAGTCCCAGAGAGGCTGCCATATACTGTTTTTTTTGCCATGGCATCAATCTTCCTGGAATCCTTGTCAGGAGGATGTGAAGCCAAGGGAATATTAGCTTTATCACAGGCAGCAGCCTGAACTACCCCAACATGACTGCATTGCTGAGAAAGGAATTCTGTATCAGGGCCTGACAATGTATACCTTCTGTCCATCTTTTATCTACAGGAGGCACAGAATTAGAGCTTTTAAAATTTTAATTGTTTGTTTCTAAAAGACTTATGTAAAGGAATAGACAATCTCCTAGACGCTGGAATATCCATCATTTCTACAAAATCAGGCTCCTCTTGTCATCCACAGCCTCTTCTAAAGGAAGCTGGAGGGTTTCAGCAACTTTTTTATAAAACATAAAATGAGATGGGGACTCAGACAGCATAGGGGGAGATTCTAAAGGTCTGTCTGGGGAGATGTCCGGTTCAATGGGCACACCCAGACCTTCCCAGCCACATTCATACTGTTCATAATCCTCCTCCCCCTCCTCTGGTTCATAAAATTCCTCAAAATCATAATCCTGAACCACTGGGACCGGACGAACCGACCTTTTACCAGATAGTGGTGGTTCGGACGGACCCTGAGACAGTGACTGGACAATTTGTATGGCTTTTGCTATCTCTGCAGCAGTTGGAGAAGGAAATTTGGACTCCAGACCTGCTGATTTTCTTGTTTTCTTTACTGGAATTGGTTCCTCAGAACCAGCTTTTCTTTTGCCCGAGGAAGTCTCACCCTGGTCAGAGGGCACTCCCTCTGGTTCGGTTGGCACCGAACCGGGCTGGCCATCCGGGTCAGCGGACTTTTTGGCCTCTCGTTCCCTTAGCCTGCTCAATCTTTTTCCAGGGTGGCTGCAGGAAATTCTTACATACCTGGCAGTCTGACTGAGGTGGTCAAACCCAGACAATAAACACATGGTGTGTGGGTCATTCTTGGCAAAGACTTCCCCACAAACATCACAGTGTTGAAACCCAGTGGGCCCGGTTTTTCTTTTGGGTTTCTAGACATAATGCCAGCCTAACCAAAAACTTGCCCTTTAACGGCAGTGCCAGGCAAGACACCCTTTATCGGTTCCTAACTGTGTCACGGTTGGAAAAACGTAATAACCGGTTTTTAGAACCGATAAGAACCGGAACCGCACTCTAAAATAGTAACTTTTAGTTTTAAATGAGTTTTAAACCCACTGATCGGTTCAAAACCGAACCGATAACTTACAAGTTCCACACAGACAAAACCTTCATTTACTTACGGTTACCACAGATAGAGCTTGAACCGAACGGTTTTATGTTAAATAATACTATTCTCGTTAAATCCAACCGAGAAAACACTTTTAAACCGAGAAATGAACCGAGCAGAAGGAGAAATCTCGAGCGACTGTTCACTGAGGCGGAGTAAAGAATCTGACAGTTCAAGTTTGAAATGACGAGATAGAGCTGCTCTCGTGCCAAAATTCTAATTTGGAATGGTTTTAACCATTTCACTCCGGGGCAGTTCTAGAGCTGGATCAAACTGCTAATGTCTATAATATAGCAAGACTTCATGTTGTTTGAAAAGGCTGTTTCTTTGGGAGAAAACTACCAAATGGCCAGACAGATACTACAGCAGCGAGGTAACAGCCAAGCACCGGTAAGATGCTATTTTTCCCATTTAAACTCCTAGTCTGATAAGAACTCTGGTGGGGGTAGCAAATCTGTGCCCAAAAGAAAAAAATTACTCACCTTAGTAATTGCTTTTCTTCTCATGGAGTCTTGCTATATTAGGACTTATTGCAGTTAGCCACTGCACTTGAACTGCCCCGGAGAGGAAAGAGTTAACTCCAGAGAATCTGGAGTTCCACAGCGCGAGGGCGCTATACCAAAGCTCTATCTGGGCAGTTTCAAATGAAACTGTCAGATCTTTACGAAGCTAACACTAAGCAACAAGTCTGTGTAAGTTCTACACTAGGCAAATGGCTACCTACTAGTAGTAATAACAACAATAGAAACAACAATAGAAACAATAACAATAATAAGAATGAATAATGGTATTATTAGTTTTCCCCTGACAAGCACTATTAAGAACCCCTTCCCCAAAGACTCAAGTCCAGGAAGGGGGCCAACAAATCACTCAACCAGAAACCCTAGTTCCCTAACCCTAAATAAAAGAGGGTGGGGAAGAACCACAATGGCATGACACAGTGCTTGCACTAATTTGCCACCCCACCCCAGTAGAAGTTCTGAGAGGGAGGTTGGGTAGTCTTGACATAGCAAGACTCCATGAGAAGAAAAGCAATTACTAAGGTGAGTAATTTTTCTTCAAACACCATGAAGTCTTGCTATATTAGGACTTATTGCAGATTACACAGCAGTACCTCCATGGAGGAGGGTCAGAACCTACTTAGAAATAGGCTCTGAAGCACAGCTGTGCTAAAACGAGCATCTCTCCTGGACTGAAATCCAGGAATAATGCTTGTAAAAGTGTGAACTGTCTTCCAAGTAACAGCTCGACAGATTTCCAGAATGGGATATCTCTAGCAGCCGCTAGAGATGCAGCTGTACACCTGGTGGAGTGAGCCCCGTCCTGAGGGGGCTTCCACCTAGTCTTTGATAACAAAATGGATACAAGAGACAATCCACCTGCAATTGTCCTCTTAGTGGCAGGTTCCCTTGCCAACCTCGCCTAGGTAAGGGAAGAGTTGGAGGATTCAAACTGTGACCCTTGGTGCTACAAATAGTAGCATAAGGCCTTTTTGACGCTCCGGCTGTGCAGTCTCCTCTCACCTGAGGAAGAATGCTCAGTGAAAAATCCTGGGAGAGAGAGATGGATTGGTTCAGGTGGAACTTGAAACCACTTAGGGACAAACCTCGTGTTAGTCCTAGGGACTGTCTTATCCTGTGGGGAGAGAAAATCTTCTTCCACTGCTAGGGCCTGTAGTTCACTTATGCGCCTGGCAGAAGTGAAACCACCAGAAAAACATTTTCCAAGTGAGAAGCTTGAGCTCTGCTGGGGACAGAGGTCCAAAGGGTTTGCATTAACTGAGCAATGCAAACATTCGGCTTCATGCAGGAGCTGGTTCCTCAAAAGGAGGGTTGGTGTAAGCAACCCCTTAAAAACTTGGAAAACACAGGTTGAGAAGAAAAGGAAGCAGGCTTCCTGCTTGCAGAAAAACAGAGACAGCTGCCAAAGAAACCCCTTGAGCTGGCCTAAGACCTAAAGAATTTAAAATGGACCAAAAGTCCAGAAAATGGGCAGATAAGCAGACTGTGGTATAATCTGCTTCTCAGCGACCAGACTGAAAACCTGTTCCACTTAGAATTGTAAGTGGCGCCAGTGAAAAAGCTTCCTTAAAGCCTTTAAAATATCCGCACACCTGAAAAGGTGTAAATCAGCAATTCTAACTCCTCAAGAGCTGCCTTGAGAAGGAGGAATTGAGGTTCGATACCACACCTCCCTTGTGCAAAGGCCAGTAAGTTGTGGACTCTGGGCAAGCTCAGGGTAGGTGGATTGTCAAGGACAGAGACAATGGGTACCAGGGCTGTCTGGCCCAGCTTGGAACAATCAGAATCGCTTTGCAAGGCTGAGATCTGATTTTTACTAGTACCCTGAAAGAAAGGGAAAGGAGGAAAGGTGAACAGAAACCACCTTTCCAATCCAAGTGAAAACGCCCAGGTGGGCTGATCCCAGCACTGGAGGCCTCAACAAAACAGAGAAAGTTAGTGGTTATCTGGGGCTGCTAAAAGATCTATCTGAAAATGAGCCCCATCTGGCAAGGACTGAGCCCAGCACCTGAGGATTCAGAGCCCAATCGTGATGGCCCTGAGAATCCTGTTGAGGGCATCTGCCAGGGCATTGTCCTTCCCTGGGAGGTGAACTGTTATCAGGAAGGTGTTCAGGGAGTAGCTTGACACCACCACTTCATTGCTCTGCGCACAAGGTTGATGACCGAGTGCCCTGCCTGTTGATGTACCACATTATTGTGGTGTTGTCTGTCCTGACTTGAACTACCTTGTTCTGGACAGAAGCTGAAAACTCCTAAGAGCTAGAAGACAGCTCTGAGTTCCAAAAATTGATGTGGAACAGAGATTCCTAGGGAGACCACACTCCCCTAGTGGACAGGTCGCCTAAGCGAGCTCCTCACCCTAACACAGGAGCATCCGTGGTGAGGGAATGAAGAGGACCCTAGTTTTAGATTGCTTTGATCCTGCCACAGTGTAAGGCCAGGATCAGGATTGGGTCACTAGAACCAATTTGAAAGGGAATCCTCCTTTGGGACCAATAGGCCCTCAGATGGAACTGAATGTCCCTCATCTGGAATCTTGCTCCCTGCACTACAGCTGTGGAAGCAGCCATGTGCCCTAGTAGTTGTAGCAAATGCTTTGCTGGTCAAGAGACTCGCAGAGTAATGGAAGATGCCAGGGCAAGAGACTGCCTACCCTTTTAGAGGGGAGAAATGCCCTGGCTAACTTTGTGTTCAACTCTGCACCTATGAAAGTTAGTACCTGAACTGGTTCGAGAACTGACTTTGGTAAATTCAGCAGGAATCCCAGAAAGGTGAGAAGCTGCTGGGTGACTTGCAAGTGGGATTTACTTGATCTGGAGACTGACCCACTAAGAGCCAGTCATCCAGGAAAGGAAACAAAGCAATCCTTGCCTTCTTAAAGAGCCACTACCACAGCTAGAATTTCTTGAATACCCTTTGCGCAGAGGTAAGGTCAAGGGCATTGCCCTGAACTGGTAGTGGCCTGAGGGTAACCTGAGGTATTTTCGTGAGAAGGCCTGATCAAGACATGAAAAAAATAGGCATCCTTGAGGTCCAGGAAAGCTAGCCAGTCCCCTGGCCTCAGCCAGAGTTAACATTTTTAACTTTGTTTTCAAAAGATGCTTGTTCAGGTACCTTAAATCTGAGATGGGCGCCAATCTCCTGCCTTCTATAGGTTAAGAAAGTATCATGAGCACAGCCCCTGCCCCGTGGCAAGGAGGGACCTTTTCTACTGCTTTGCAGTTCAGAGGAGAAGAAACCTCTGCTCCCAAAGCAAGGATTCGAGGATTTGTAGGACCTGTCTGGCTCTCATCTTTGGAAACTGTTTGAAGCTGAGAACCAGACCTATTACTTCCAGAACCCACTTGTCCGAGTTAGGGACACACAGTTCTGGCTGAAATAAAACCAGCCTGCCCACTGGTATAGGAGAACTGGTCCTGGGCACCCCATCAGGGTGCCTGCTTGGCAATAGTCTTAGGCTAAGGGGAGGGGGACGGTTCATTGTGCCCCGCCTATCTCTGGCTCTGAAGAGACCCTCTGGTGAAAGCAGAGGAGGCCTGAGCCTCTACCTGGGCACTTTTGTAGGTAATCATCCCTGTTTTTTCATATAGCTTTCGTTTGTTCCTCAAACAGAGAATTACCCACAACAAGAAACAAATCCATAGACTTTGACAGAGTATCTTGGGACAGATTAGTGCATCTGAGCCATGCCAACCTACGGAAAGCTACAGAAGTGGTCATGACCCTAGAGAAAACAAGATTAACACCAACAGCAGTATGAACTTGAACTTAGAGGCTTCAGTGCCATTAGCAGCCACCTGTTCCAACCTCGCTAGCCAGCTGGGCCATGGGCCTGCTTGGCTAACTGCAACACTAGGCCCCACCTAGATTTCAATCTCAGCCACATAAGCCATACAACTTGCCTGTCTGAGTCCCACAGAAGCTGCCATATACTGTTTTCGGGTTATGGCATCAATCCTCCTGGAATCCTATTCAGGAGGATGTGAGGCCAGGGACTAGCCTGACACAGGCTGCAGCTTGTACCACACCTACATGACTACACTGCTCAGTGAGGAAGTCTGTAACAGAGCCTGATTTAAATACACCTTCTGTCCATTTTTTATCTTACAGGAGGGACAGAAAGAAGAATCTTATAAAATCTTAGTTGTTTACTTCCTAAATGACTTATGCAAAGGAAAGACAACCTCCTAGCCCATCATTCCTACATAATCAGGCTCCCCTTTACTCATCCATAGCCTCCTCTAAAGGAAGCTGGGGATTCTGCAAGCTTTTTTAAACATAAACAAGAAAGGGACTCAGACAGAATAGGAGGAGATTCTAAAAGTCTGTCTGGAGAAATGTCCGCTATGGGCACGTCCAGACCCTACCAGCCACACATGTATTGATCAATTTTTCCTCTCCCACCCTGTGGTTCATAACAATTCCTCAACATCATAAACCTGAACCACTGGAACTGAACGAGCCACCTTTACCAACTGTAGATGGTTCGACAGGACCTAGAAACAGTGACTGGACAATCTGTATGGCTTAACTACTTCTGCAGTAGTTGGAGAGACAATCTTGGACTCCAAACCTACTGATTTCTCTGTCATATTCTTATTTCTTTTTTTTTTTTAAACTGGTTCCTCTGAACCATCCTTTTGCCCGAGGAGTCTAACCCTGGTCAGAAGGCACCCTCTGGTCCAGTGGAGTACTGACCGGCTGGCGCCCGGTCAGCGGACTTTTTGGCCAATAGTTCCCTGAGCCGCCCCATCTCTTTTCAGGGTGGCTGCAGAAAATTTTAAACACCTGGCAGTCTGACAGGAGGTGGTCAGCCTCAGACAATAAACACAAGTGTGTGTGGGACAGCCTTGGCAAAGGCTTCCCACAGCATCACAGTGTTGAAACCCAGTGGGCCCGGTTTTTCTTTTGGGTTTCCCAGACATAATGCCAGCCTAACCAAAAATCTTGTCCTTTTATGGCTGTGCCAGGCAAGACACCTTTATCGGTTCCTAACCGTTTACTGGTATTTGAAAAATCCTATTTAAAATCAAGGTTTTTTAGAACCGATAAGAACCGGTACCGCACTAAAAAGCCCAAAACTTTAAAACGTTAAAATAAGAAACCGATCGGTTCAAAACCGAACCGATAACTAAATTTCCACACAGACTTTTCATTTTGTACTTACGGTTTACCAGATAGAGCTTTAACCGAAATGCGGTAAAATAATTACTTTTTGGCGGTTCAAATGAACCGAAAATACTCGCTTGACCGACCGAGCTGAAGGAGCTGATCTCCGGAGCGACTGTTCAGTGAAGCGGAGTAAAGAATCTGACAGTTTCATTTGAAACTGCCCAGATAGAGCTTTGGTATAGCGCCCTCGTGCTTTAGAACTCCAGATTCTCTGGAGTTAACTCTTTCCTCTCCGGGGCAGTTCAAGTGCAGTGGCTAACTGCAATAAGTCCTAATATAGCAAGACTTCATGGTGTTTGAAACTTTATTTTCTATAACTGTAATAAGCCAAGTCATACTGCAAGAAATTGCCATAGTAAGAAGAGTGATACTGGAGCAGATCTGTCCTTAGCAAATTGGGGCAAGTACTTAAATGTACAGGTGAGAGGACGATAAGACTGTGAAGGGACTTGCAGATTTGGGAAGCAGCCAGACCCTAGTGCTTACTTAAGTGCTGGGAAAACACTGTCCATAAGGACCAGGTACTGGTGTCATCTGCATCCACTGGGGCACTTGATACTATCCCACCAGCCAAGTGACTCTATTAATGGTGTGTCGCACCAAATGAAAGTGGGGGTAGTACCCAAGTTACCTGTAACCTGTGATTATTGGAAATTACTTTCCAGGATTTACTGAGTTAATCAAAAAGGGAGTAAATTCTGATGTTTCAGCAACTGTGGTGACAACAGCTCCGGCAAATAAAATCTCAGATGGTGGGGACTCTTCCTTTCGCTGATCTTGATTCAGACTTGTTTGAGCACAGCTCCAAGATCTGGAAGTCCAGGAAAGAAAGATGACACCTGAAGAAACAGTGGCAACAAAAGACTGACGGACATAAGAGGTTAACATACGAAAATGTTGAAACTAAACTGATCACCGATTGTGATTTTCTTTCAGAACAAGCTAACGGTGTTTCTCTTCAGGGTTATTTTAAGAAGCTGGGGGTGAAACCAAAACAGGGTGAACCTATGTTTAAAAAATGTAATGAGCTACTGTACACAGTTTGGGTTAAACCTCAGACACAGGACCAGCTAGAAAAATTGGTTATATCACAAAAGTACAGATCTGAGTTGTTAACAAATTGCACATGACAGTCCTATGGCTGGTCAGTTGGGGAGGCATTGCACCCTTGCCAGATTAATGTACAGATTTTACCGGCCTGGAATTTATGAAGATGTTACTGCCTATTACAGTTCTTGTGCCGAGTGTCAGAAAGTAGCCCCAGTGACAAAAAAAGACAAGCTGCCCCTGGTGTCCCTACCCTTGATATAGGTGCCTTTTGAGAGATTGCAATGGATATGGTTGGCCCCTTAAACAAAAGTAAAAAGAGTAATCGATTCATTTTGGTAGTATGTGACTATGCTACTTGATACCCAGAGGCAGTTCCAATGTGTACTGTCACAGCCCCAAAAGTGGCAGCAGAGCTTGCCAAAATGTTCAGCAGAGTGGGCATCCCTAAAGAAATCATTACTGATCAGGGTAGTAATTTTGGTGCTTCACTACTTAAGGAGCTGTACAGACTACTAGGCATCAGTGCCATAAAAACCTCCCCTTATCACCCTCAGACAGACGGTCTTGTTGAGCATTTTAATCAAACCCTAAAACGCACGTTAAAAAGGTTTGTAAAACCGGAAGGAAAAGACTGGGACTAATACTTTCCTTACCTGATTTTTGCTTATAGAGAAGTGCCACAGGCATCAATAGGTTTTTCACCATTTGAAATGCTGTATGGTAGGCAACCTAGGGCGCCACTAGATGTAATAAAAGAAACATGGGAAGATAACCCCCATCAGGAACAATCTATTACATCTTATATGTGTGCCCTGAGAAAGAAGCTGGCAAAATATGTTGAAACTGCCCATAGTAATTAAGAAGAGGTCCAAAATCAGTAGAAGGTGTATTATGACCAAGGGGTAAAAGAAAAAGTTTTTGAGCCAGGTAAAAAGGTCTTGCTACTGCTACCCACTACAGAAAATAAACCGTTAATGAAGTGGCAAGGGCCTTATTTGTGTGAAACAAATAAACAAAACAAAACAATGTAAGAAACCACTATGGTTCTCAAAGGAGGTAGCAGTGAAGGTTCAAGAGAAAAAGAAAGCATTCAGAAAGTACAAGGAATCACAGAAGGAGCAGGACAGAGAATTGTATCAGTTAAAACAAAAGGAAGCTGGGAAGGCAGTCAGAACAGCAAAGGCCCGAACCGAGGAAAAGATAGCCAACTCAGTTAAGAAGGGGATAAAACCTTTTTAGGTACATCAAGGCGAAGGAAGACTAAGGAGGGATAGTGAGGCTTAATAAAGGGAGGAGTGGGGAGAGGGTGACGGTGAAAAGGCAGAGATACTAAACAAATATTTTGCTCAGTATTTACAAATGAAGAGGGGAGGTACCTAAAACAAACAATAGAAACACTCTGGATACAGAAGTTGATACCAGCCCATTTACAGAAGAAAGGGCTCTGACAGAACTCTTAAAACTGAAGGTGGACAAAGCAATGGGGCCTGATGGGATTCATCCCAGAATTCTAAAAGAACTAAGGGTAGAACTAGTGACACCACTGACTACCCTTTTTAACAAGTCATGGGAGGATGGGGTGGTACCTGAGGACTGAAGGAGGGTGGATGTTGATTCCCCTTCACAAAAGTGGGAGCAGGGCAGAAGCAGGAAACTACAGACCTGTTAGTTTAACCTCAGTGATAGGGAAAATGATGGAATCACTTCTGAAGGAAAGAACTGTCAAGTACCTAGAGGCCAGAGGGGCATAGGACCCAAGGCAGCATGGATTCACAGCAGGAAGGTCATGCCAGACTAATCTAATAGATTTCTTTGACTGGGTGACCAAAGTAGTAGATCAGGGAGGGGCTGTGGACATGGCCTACCTAGACTTTAGCAAGGCATTTGACTCAGTCCCACACAAAAGATTAATATACAAGTTAGCCAGCCTGGGAGTGGGTCCCAAGATGATAGCCTGGGTAAATAATTGGCTGGAGAATAGGTCACAGAGGGTAATAGTAAATGGAGTCCACTCTGAAGAAAGGGGGGTTACTAGTGGGGTACCACAGGGTTCAGTATTGGGACCGGTCCTCTTCAATGTCTTTATAGGCAACATTGCAGAGGGACTAGAAGGAAAAGTATGTCTCTTTGCAGATGACACAAAGATCTGCAACAGAGTTGATGCACAAGGTGGGGTGGAAAGGATGAGAAGGGACTTGGCAAGGTTAGAGAAATGGTCAAATGTATGGCAGCTTAGATTCAATGCTAAGAAGTGCAAGGTAATGCACCTGGGAAACAAAAACCCAGGGGAAGAGTACACAATGGGGGGTGAGATACTAACAACAACAAAAATGGAAAGGGACCTGGGGTAGTCATATCAGATGACTTAAAGGTGGGCAAGCAATGTGAGAGGGCAGTAAGGAGGGATGGGGGGGATACTGGGATGCATAGGGAGAGGCATCACCAGTAGAAAACAGGAAGTTGTTATCCCGCTGTATAGACAGCTGGTGAGACCCCATCTGGAGTACTGTGTGCAGTTCTGGAGACCCAATCTCTGCAAGAACATAGACAAGATGGAAGCTGTCCAGAGGAGGGCAACTAAAATGGTGCAGGGTCTGCACCAGAAGACATATGGAGAGAGACTAAAGGAGCTTAATATGTATAGCCTCGAGGAAAGGAGGGAGAGGGGGGACATGATAGAAACTTTCAAGTACCTCAAGGAATCAACAAAGTCCAAGAGGGTAGCATCTTTCAAAAAAGAGGTGTGCAAGAACAAGGGGCAAGGTTGAAGATAGAGGGGGAACGTCTAGAGGTAATGTAAGGAAATATTTTTTCACAGAGAGGGTTGTGGATGCATGGAACGGTCTTCTGGAGGAGGTTGTGGAGTCAAAAACAGTGGTTGAATTCAAGCATGCATGGGACAGTCATAAGGCAATTCTAGGGGGTGGGGGTAGAAAGAAGTAGGCTGCTGGTTATCTAGGATCTGCAGCTTATCCATTAGGTAGGGAAATGGGCAGACTGGGTGGGCCAAGCGATCCTTATCTGCCGTCAAATTCTATGTTTCTATGTTTCTTATAAAGTGCTTAGACGTACTGGCACAGTTAACTATGAGATTGAGACCCCCGATAGGAAAAATCCTACTAAGATATACCATGCTAGCCTCCTCAAGAAAAGGGCTGCAAAAACACCAAAAGCTGGTTTTCTAGTTTTACCAGAAACTGATAAAGATAATATTGATGTAGCTTATAATAAATTGGAGCAAACTGTTACTGCTGATGCTGTAAAGGTGAATGTTTCCTTAACCTCTGAACAAACTGCAGAAATTCGTAACTTGCTAAAGACATTTAACAGTACTTTTACCACAGTGCCAGACCAAGCTAAAGGTGTCAAGCACATAATAGCAACAAAGAATGCTCGCCCTACTAGTCAAAAAACATACAGATTACCAGAGCGGTTAAGAGCACACGTGGTTAAGGAAATACAATAAATGAAAGACTTGGATATCATAAAAGAGTCGGGAAGTACGTGGTCATCATCAATGGTGACTTTAAACAAAAAAGAAGGGGGTGTAAGAATCTGCCTTGATTTTAGGAAACTTAATCAAGTGGCAGAATTTGACAGTTATCCTATGCCCAGAAGAAAAAGTTACTTACCATAGTAACCTTGTTTCTCCCAGGGGGATACTCCAATATTCCTAACTCTTCTGCAGTGTGACTTTAAGGTCAGAATGCCCGGAGATGGAATGCTATGCAAATGATGGAATCATTAGCATGAGCCACTTTTCAAATGCTGCCAGCTATCAACTTCTAACCCTCAGATTTCGTGGACGCCTGCAAGACAGGCCCAAAATTTAAATATACCAAATTCTAATTTTAAAATTCCCTACCTAAGAACCTCCAACTGGAGGGGAACATGAAAAGTAAAAACTTATCATTAAGAAAAAATTCCCCACACACTCCTTATGTCAGAATCACCTGAAAAAGGAGAAAAAGGTAAACAAGTTTTAATAAAAGTAAAAGTGTGGCATGCAAACACTATAGTACAGCATGGAATACAGAGGCCACTGGTTCTTAAAATGGGGAAGATGGCGGTAGAGTTAGGAATATTGGAGTATCCCCTGGGAGAAACAAGGTTACTATGGTAAGTAACTTTTTCTTCTCACCCCAGGAATACTCCAATATTCCTAACTCTTCTGCAGACTAAAAAGCAGCACCTTAGGAGGTGGGAAGAACCTATTTTGGAAATAGGCTCTGCAGTACAGCTGTACCAAACCTGGCATCAGCCCTTGCCTGCACATCCAAGCTGTAATGCTTGACAAATGTGTGTACTGTTCGTCAGGTTGCTGCTTTACAAATATCCACCAAGGGTACATCCCTTGCAGCTGCCAATGTTGCAGCTGTACCCCTTGTGGAATGGACTCTAAGCCCTGCCGAGGCTTCCTTGCCCACCTCAGAATAACAAAATTGGATGCACTGAACAATCCAGTGAGAAATGGACCTTTTAGATGCTGGGTTACCCTTTCCCACATCCCCATAAGTGAGGGAAAGCTGTGTTCTATTCTGCCTATGGGGCTTAATGGCTGTCATGTAGTAGCTCAAAGCTCTCTTGACATCTAGGCTACATAGCCTACGCTCACCAGAAGAAGAGTGGTCAGTGAAAAACACTGGCAAATTAATGGACCGGTTCAAATGGAAGTCTGAAACCACTTTGGGAAGGAATTTCCTATTTGTTTGAAGGACTACCTTATCCCTGTGGAAAGCAATGTAGTCCTTTTCAATACATACGGCCTGAAGCGCACTAATTCTACCAGTCAAAGTGATGGCCACTAGAAACACTGTTTTCCAAGTTACGTACTTCAAAGGTGCTGAAAACATAGGCTCAAAAAGGGGAGCCATGAGCTGAGCAATGCAAATATTAAGGTCCCAAGGTGGCACCGGTTCTCTTACCGGTGGGTACATATGTGAGAGGCCTTTGGAAAACCTTTTCAAAATTGAGTTTGATGCTAAGGAAACAGGCTTACCCGCCGAAGCATAGGCAGAAACTGAAGCTAAATGAACTTTCAGTGCAGCAGACTGTAAACCTAAGGAATGTAGACAGACTAGGTAGTCCAGCAACACTGGCACTCCTACCTGGGTTGGCATCATACTCCTCTTCCATTTTGCACCATAGGCTTTCTTAGTAGAGGATTTTCTATATCTTCTTAAAACATCCATAACTGGCTCAGAGAGATGTAAACTAGCATACTCTAGGTCCTCAAGAGCCAAGCTTTGAGCCTGAGTGACCTGAGGTTCGGATACAGGAGTCTGCCCTGATTGGAGATCAGAAGATTGTGCCTCCTGGGAAGGTGTATTGGTTGTTCCACTGACATGGGCAGCAACAGGGAGTACCATGGCTGCCTGGCCCAGTCTGGGGCTATGAGGATCATTGTTGCTGGTTGAGACCTTAGTTTCAACAGCACCCTGTATACCAGGGGAAATGGGGGAAACGCATACAGGAATTTCCCTGACCAATCTAGGACAAGGGCATCTAGAGGAATTGTGCCCACTACTGGAGGTCTGCAACAGAACTGAGGCAAGTGATGGCTCTGATGAGAGGCAACGAGATCTATTTCTGGGGTGCCCCACCTCCTGAATACAGTCTGTACCACTTGCCTGTTCAAGGACCATTCGTGATGGTCCTGGCTGATTCGACTCACAGTATCTGCTAGAACATTGTCTTTGCCTGGCAGATAAATGGCCTCTAGTGAAGAGCCCAGTGAGTAAGCCAGGGTCCAGATTTTCATAACCTTCATGCAAAGGAGGCTTGATCTTGTTCCCCCTTGTTTGTTTATGTAGTATATGGTGGTAGTGTTGTCTGTCCTGACTTGCACTACCTTTCCCTGTATCAGTGGTTTGAAAGCGTGCATTGCCATAAACACTGCTCTGAGCTCCAACAGGTTTATGTGTAGAAGAGTTTCTGCACTTGACCAAGTGACCTGGGTAGTGTGCTCTGCTAGATGAGCCCCCCCAGACCAGGAGGGATGCATCTGTTGTGAGGATCACTGAAGGGGGCTCTTTTTGGAAAGGAACCCCTTCTCTGAGGTTGACTTCCTCTTTCCACCATTGAAGAGCTTGAATAAATATTTCTGTTACAGGGACAAGTTTTGACAGGGAATCCTTCCATTGGCACCAATGAGTTCTTAAATGAAACTGGATGCACCTCATCTGAAACCTGGATCCCAGCACTGTACCTGCTGCAGCTGCCATGTGACCCAGGAGTTGAAGAAACTGCCTTGCTGGCCTTGGGACATTGAGCCTGAAAGAGGCTGCCAACTGCAGGATGCCTTTTACCCTGTCTCTGGGCAGGAATGCTCTGCCCACCTTGGCATTCAATTCTGCGCCTATGAACAGCAGAATTTGAGAAGGAATTGGAACTGATTTTTCCAAGTTTAAAATGAACCCCAGAGACTCCAGCAACTGTTGAGTGAGTTGGAGGTGCTCTGTTAGCTGTTGTGGTGAGTCCCCCACCACTAACCAGTCGTCTAAGTAGGGGAATACTGAGACACCTTGTCTTCGTAAGTGTGCCACTACCACAGCCAGACACTTTGTGAACACCCTTGGTGCTGAAGTGAGACCGAAAGGAAGAGCTGAAAACTGATAGAATCCTGATTGGAGTCTGAACCTGAGAAACCTTCCGTGAGACTCCCTAATGGGAATGTGGAAATAGGTATTTTTTAGGTCCAATGATGCCAACCAATCCCCTTTTCGGATTGTTGGCAGAATCAGAGACGAAGTTACCATTTTGAACTTTGGTTTTGTTAGGAATTTGTTGAGGACCCTGAGATCCAAAACAGACCGCAGCTCTCCATTTTTCTTTGGTGTAAGAAAGTACCTTGAATAAAGTCATTTTCCCCTCTGATGCAGTGGCACTGATTTCACTGCCTTTAGTGAAAGAAGGTGTTTCACCTCTTCTTCCAGCCTTCTGCTTTCTAGGTGGGAAGCTGGTTTAAAGCTCTGTTTCTTTGAACAGGGGAGGACTTGAAGTTTAGGGACAGGTCATGACCCACTATCTCCAGAACCCACTTGTCTGTGGTGATGGTTTCCCAGTTGTGGAGAAAATGAGTCAACTTGCCCCCTACTGGTAAAGGACAGGCAGCCTGAACGAAGGCGTCAGGGATCCTGTTTAGCCTGGGGCTAAGACTGGGTACCATGCCTGGCACCTCTTCTGCCCCTACCCCTAAAGTACCCTTGCTGTGGGTATTGGGGGTGCTTGAGGAAGTACCATGGTCTGGTAAAAAGGCCTGGTAAGAAATTGTCTGCCCCTACCTCCCCTACTGAATGGTCTAGAGGAAGTGGAGGGTCTTTCTTTTGTAGAATTACTACGGAAGGTGGCCTTATACTCATCCACCTTCTTCATGTAGGCCTCTGTATGGCTGCCAAATACAGAAGTGCCCACCATAGGCAAATCCAGAGTCTTATTCTGGGTATCATGTGTTAGGTTTGCGGATCTTACCCAAGCAAACCTTCTCTGTGTGATGGTATTTGCCATCCACCTTGCAGCAGTCTCATTGCTGTCTGCTGCCATCTGGAACTGGTATTTGGCAGCTTCCAGGCCAAACCTAGTTGTTTCAGCTAGGTCTGCTGAAAGAGGAGGAGATGCTTTTTCAGCTATGTCCAGGACAGACTGCCAAAGAGCCTTCTGGTACTGTGCTGCATAGGGCTGATAATTTGCTTGCCTAATGGCCAGAGAGGCTGACAGATAACCTTTCTTGGCCATGCTTTCAATTTTCCTAGAGTCCTTCTCTGAAAGGTGAGAAGCCAGAGGGACTTTAGCCTTATCACAAGCTGCAGCTTGCACCACTAGGGGCCCTGGTGGTCAGGGTGTGACAATAAGAATTCAGCCCCTGCTCTGTCAAGCTGATACTTTTTGTCCACTCTCTTGTCCAAGGGAGGGACAGACCCAGGAGCTTGGAGGAGTTTAAAAATATCCCTTCTGAAGAATTTATTGATGGGGAGTGAAATCTTTTTAGTAGGAGTCAGTCCCATCATGTCCATATATTCAGCCTCCTCTTCATCCTCTACAGCTTCAGTGGTAGGGATGTCTAAGGCATCAGCAATTTTCCTAATGAAGGAAAAATGGGAAGAATAATCTTCAGTGGTTCTTGGAGGAGAGCCAAACTCCTGTTTAGGGGAGACCTCAGGCTCTATAGGCTCACCTTCTTCTTCCTACTCCTCCTCTCCCTCTCCCTCACACTGTTCAGGAAAACAGAGTGGGTGGGAGGGTAAAGAAGTCTGGACTGGAGACTGTGATACCACAGGCAGCAGACCCTGCAAGGTTTGCATAATTTTTATTGCTTGTGCAATCTCAGCAGGAGAAGGCACAGTGGCAGGCACCACAGAAGTCCCCTTCTCCACAGGGGGTTCAGTGTGCTTTGTCTTTTTCTGTTTTTTTTAACAGGAACTGGAGAGCTAGCTGGTTCAGAGGGTCTCTTTTTACCCGTGTCAGGGGTAGAAGTAGCAGAAATTGTGGTGTCACCCACAGACCCGGAGGGTTTCGGCTGATTAGAGTCAGAGGGAACCTTAAATCTTTTGTTTAGTCTGTCCAGACATTTTTCTAAAGTCTTGTCTGGAAAAGATTTACAGATAGCACAGTCAGACTTTAAATGGTCAAAGCCCAAGCAGAAAACACAGAGTGTGTATCTGCTTTGGCGAAGACTTCACCACACTCAGAACCCTTTTTTAAAACTGGGTTCACCAGTTCTCTTTTTCTGACATAATGGAGAGAAACTGCAACCGCAATAGTAAAACCTTTTAAAACTTAAATTTTAACATTTTTTATTGGTTGCGGTTGGTTCAGGAACCGATCGGAGAAACCAAGTGGAACCGGGAACCGATAAAAGTTGAACTGAGATTAGCGGTTCAGAACCGGAGTTATCGGTTCTAAAAAACTAGAATGAAACACTCAAAATGTACACAGATGGGCCGGCCCATTGGTGCAGCGGTAGGGCTACCGCTCACGGTGCCAGCGACCTGGGTTCGGGAACGGACTCAGGCGGTTGGAGGGCCGGCTGGGGGGGAGGAGGATTGAGCGCCCAGAGGCTGCTCTCCTCCTCCGGGTAGGGTGGGATGCAAGTCCCGCTGCAATACCGCCACCTGGGTGACCACCGGTGGAGGTGCAGCAAGACAACATAAAGGGGAGGAGGGCGTCTGCCGGGGGCCAGAGCGTTAGCTGCGTGGATGATGTCGTCACTCCTTGGCTCCCCCTGCGTGCAGATGTCCAAGGGTTGGGACCAGAGAAAGCGTGAAAGAACCCTGTGCTGGGCTCCTGTAGACGGGACCCGCTATCCCAGAAAACCCTAACCAGGCTCCATAGATGGGGCTCATGAGGCCTTCCGACACAGTCTGTAGGTGTGAAAGAGGACTAAGGGGTGGTCCCTCTCCTCCGCCTGGGGTAAACCACAGCCGGATGGGAAGGCTAGCAAGCACCTGGAGGGAGGTACCTGGGGCCGGACTACGGGAACCTACAGCCTAGGAGATCCCCGAAGAAAGGAACTCAGCGCAGCGAGGAAGGGGGCATAAAGAGAAAGTAAAAAAAAAAAAAAATGTACACAGATGAAGGGAAAACACACTAAAACTAACCTGAAGCCGGCTTGTTGGCACAGCAGCTGGATTTCCGCTTGCAATGCCAGCGACCCGGGTTCAGGAACGGACTCGGATCGTCGGAGCGCCGGCTGGGGAAGAAGGTTGGAGCATCTGTAGACAGCTTGCCTTCTCCAGGGGGAGGGTGGTGATGTGAGCCGGGCACCTGCTGGCCCCTGGCGGAGGCTGGGAGCATGGCAGAGTGTCAGGGCTCTAATCTCCGGGGGAGTGACGGAAGTCGGCGCTCGCCTTGACATCAGGTACGTTATTCTCCAAGGGAGGAAAAATGGAAAATGACTCCCTGGCTAGCCAGATGACAGCTCTCCGGTCTCCTCGCTGCCGTCACGGCCCACTATCTCCACCTCAGCAGCACCTGGAACCCGATGCATGATGCGTGGATCACCCCACGGTGTCTTCCCTCTCGGAGGAGGGGACCCACCCAGCAAAGGGTTACGCCGGGCTACTCCAGGGGCTGCGATCTGAGGTAAGGGTAGGTCGTGGGGATGGCGGACAGATGGGGTAGGACCTTGAGGGCCCGAAGGAGGTGCTGGCCAGGAGGAGCAGAAGAGTATTAAAAAAAAAAAAAAAAAAAAAACTAACCTGAAATACCTCGGTTCCTCAGCGGTTATTCCGAACCGAGAATAACCAAGAAAACAATACAAAACTAACTAAATAAGCTAACTGTTATTAAAATTTTTATTGCTTGTACAATCTCAGCAGGAGACGGCACAGTGGCCGACACCACAGAGGTGCCCTTTTCCAAGGGGGTTCAGTGTGCTTTGTCTTTTTCCTGTTTTTTTTAACAGGAACCAGAGAGCTATCCGGTTCAGAGGGTCTCTTTTTACCCGTGTCAGGGGTAGAAGTAGCAGAAATTGTAGTGTCACCCACAGACTCTGAGGGTTTCGGCTGATCAGAGCCAGAGGGACCCTTAAATCTTTTTAGTCTGTCCAAACGTTTTTCTAAAGTCTTGTCTGGAAAAGATTTACAGATAGCACAGTCAGACTTTAAATGGTCAAAACCCAAGCAGAAAACACACAGAGTGTTTATCTGCTTGGGCAAAGACTTCACCACACTCAGAACAGTTTTTAAAACCGGGTTCACCAGTTCTCTTTTTAGTTTTTTACTGACATAATGGAGAAAAACCACAACCGCAATAGTAAAACCTTTTAAAACTTAAATTTTAACACTTTTTATTGGTTGTGGTCGGTTCAGGAACCGATCGGAGAAACCAAGTGGAACCCGGAACCGATAAAAGTTGAACCGAGATTAGCGGTTCAGAATCGGAGTTATCGGTTCTAAAAAACTAGAATAAAACACTCAAAATGTACACAAATGAAGGGAAAACACACTAAAACTAACCTGAAATACCTTGGTTCCTCAGTGGTTATTCTGAACCGAGAGGAACCGAGAAAACAATAAAAAACTAACTAAATAAGCTAACAGTTATTAAAAAAACACTGATAAGAGGCAGCAATTGAAAATAAACAAGAAATACTTAAGTATTTATGAATAATCAAGGCTTCTGAGACTAGATGTTGAGGAGTAAATATCCAGGCATCTGGTCTTCACAGGCGGAGAGAGAGAGAGAGAAATCTGAGGGTTAGAATGTAGGCAGTTGATAGGTGGCAGCATTTGAAAAGTGGCTCATGCTAATGATTCCATCATTTGCATAGCATTCCATCTCCGGGCATTCTGACCTTAAAGGCACACTGCAGAAGAGTTAGGAATATTGGAGTATTTCTGGAGTGAGAACAGATGATTTGGTGGACAGACTGGGGAGTGCCAAATATATCAGCACCCTCGATCTCACGAAGGGGTTATTGGCAAATCCACCTAGCTAAAGAATCCAGACACAAAACTGCATTTGCCACTCCTATAGAAGTCTATCAGTTCACCACCATGCTGTCTGGTTTACCTGGCATTCCCGATACATTCCACTGGTACATGGATGCAATTTTATCCCCTCACACTGGTTATTGTGCTGCATACCTGGATGACATCATGGTGTACAGTCCAGACTGGAAAAGCCACCTGGAACACCTACAAACAATTATTCAATCAATCAAAAAGGCAGGTCTAACAATTAATCCTACCAAGTGTGCACTGGGCATGCAGGAAACCAGATATTTGGGCTATGTTTTGGGAAATGGAGAAGTCAAGCCAGAGGTTTCCAAGATAGAAGCGGTAGCTAACAGTCCTGTCCCTAAAACCAAGAAACATGTCAGGTCATTTTTAGGGCTGGCTGGTTATTATCGGAGATTTGTTCCCAGCTCTGCTGAGTTAGCTATGCCCCTCACTGAACTCGCAAAGAAACTGTTCCCAGATAATGTGAAATGTGCCCCAGAGTGTGACGAGGCTTTTCGAACCATTAAGGCTACATTATGTTCAGCCCCTGTTTTAAGAAGCCCAGACTTTGAGAAACCATTTTTGTTACAAGCAGATGCATCACAGGTAGGCCTAGGTGCAGTCTTGAGTCAACATATAGATGAGAAAGAATATCCTATTCTTTACATAAGTAGGAAACTGCATGACAGAGAGAAAAGGTACTCCACCATTGAAAAGGAATGTCTTGCAGGAAAGCGGGCTATGGAGTCCCTTAAGTTTTATTTACTAGGAGCTGACTTTGTACTTGTAACAGACCACAATCCTCTCTGCTGACCTAACCAAATGAAAGACAAAAATTCTAGGATCACACGGTGGTACCTGGCACTACAGCCATTTGAATTTAAAGGGATGCACAAATCTGGGAAAGAATGTCAATGCTGATTTTCTGCCTAGATATGGATCAGAAATTGAGAACTTCGAAGGTTGAAAAAAAATGTGTGAGTTGAAACTTCTCTGTTTGATATGCTGCATATGCACTGAACTATAAAGATTATAAGCTACGGTCATGTTAAAGGAGAATTTAAAGAAAGTTTAAAGAAAGTTTTGGAAACCTGTTTTTGTAAAACAGGTTCCGTCTTAAGGAGTGGGGTATGTAACAGGGTTGAATATGGCCCTGTCCCAGTTGTTATGGAGAAATAGTAAATGCAAGTATCTGGTCTAGTCTCTCCTTTTCTGTCTGGCTGCGCAACCAAATTTTCTCGTGAGACCTGGGACTTGATCACCCCGACGGTCTTGCAATTCTCCACCTCTCACTATCCCTCTGCCTTCCCTTGCTATTTCTGTCTTTTCTCCCCCAACCCCGGCATATCTGCTGGTATAAAAACAGATGTGGATCATTGTGTGGAAATGTAACTAATGCTGGGATCCTTTTATTTAGAAATGTATATAGTTTTACTGTTGAAATGTATATAGTTATACTGTTGAAATGAATTCAAAAAGCTGTTTGGAACTCAAGGGGTTAACATCAAAACCTAGTTTGCAAACCTCTCTGAGAAGCTGCAAGCAAGAGGTCAGTTCTGGATCACAATGTACTTTTTGCTGCACTTGTTGAAACTTCCAAGAACACTGTGTGAGAAGCATGCTGTTTTCTTAACGAGCGAGGGTTGCAAAGACTTATAAAACCAGAGCTGCAATTTCCTGCAAGAGAGAAACACAGAGACTGAGATTGGAAATTGAGAAGAAACCCAGATGGACTTTCTGTATTTATGCTGCTTTTGTAAATAGTTATACTGAACAATTTTATTTTCTTTATTTTACTGTTAATAATAAATCATGTGTTTGAATTTTACAACTGCTCCGGGTTTTCCTATGCTTCCTGATCTGTGCCTCGATGACAGTGCCACCCCCCCCCCAACATTTTAAAATTGTGTACCACCCTAGCATTCTGTGCATTGGTTCAGTGCTGCTTTCCAAAACCACCTTCTGACATGTTCTAAAGTACAGTGCCATGCATCTGAACATTCTGGAAATGCAAGCATTGCAGCCAACGCTATGTCATTTTTGTTAAAGGATTATAATAGCTATAGTTTCTTAAACTTTGGAGAAGCAGGTCCTATAAGGTTGTTGACAGGGAGGATTAGAGTGCGAGTTCAGGAGATGACATCATCAGTGGCTCTTCACTGAAACTGACTTTTATGAATAGGTAGTGAAATCAGGGTTACAAAATTGCACATAACTTCAAAACGAAGTAATGTTGAAATCTATTTTTTGGTATGATATTTATTGGGGGTATGCTTATTCTAACTCTGCAATGTAGTACTTTTGGTGGGAGTCCTCCTTTAAAATCTTTTCAACACCTCTGCAAATTCAGTTAACTAACACTGGCACAATACTATAAATGTAAAGTTCAATAAAGTTCCAAAAATAGAATAAATACTTTATCTGGCTAGTCTTTGGTGCCTCACTTCCCAAAGTCCAGCATCCACAACTGGAGAAGGCTGACTACAGTCCAAATCTTCAACTATTGGCACACCCCTACAAGGTCCACGCCCTCACCAGGACCACAGAGCATAGATTTATTCCAAAAGCACTGTCCTGACACCTTGCGTACTCTCACTGCGCACAGCCAGTCACATTAGTCTCTCTCATTGACTAACCTTTCCAGATCAGATCTAACCAGGACTGTTAATCCACACAAGGATGAAAGGTACAAACAGCTTCCTTGAGATGGGGCCTACCAGAGATAACAGCCAAGAAGGTTCCCAGGCCAGCAAGTGAAGTCCAGGGAGGCAGTATAGTGCACTGGTTTAAGGCTCTGAGCTGCAAATCTGGGAGACCTGGGTTTGAATCCCACAGCCCCCACTTGCATACTGTGTGACCCTGAGCAAGTCACTTAACTTCCCTGTGTGCCCAGGTTGCACCTGTAAACAAGCTTTCAGCTTAGTGTGTCTCACCTGGTTAAACAATTGGAGGAGAAAAAAAAAAAAGATCATCAAGTCCATCAACAGCGTTTTTCACACCACGAAGAGTGAAATTCCAGTTTGTGGTGGTGGGAGCTCTCTGAGCTAAAGTGTTAGTTTATGGAGGAAAAACAAGAGACACAAGGTAACCACTAATTTGCTCGTGGCCCTCTAGAGAGCAAGTCTAATCCAGGTAACTACACACAGCCCTGTTCCCCAACTCACACAGCTGATGGTTTGATGCCACCAGAATATAAAATGAGACATCTCCGGTGTGTCCAAAGGTGGGGCAGAACCCCAAACAAGGAGCAGCCAGGTGGAAGGCAGCAGAACACAAAACTGCACCCTTGCTGATGAACTCAGTTGCCCTGTGGGTCGGGCAGAAACCTAAACCTGCCACACAATCCACACTAGCTGCGGCTCCCAAAACTCGAAGAGAGCCATGGCAATCAAGACCGGTACTCTGATTCAGCACATGCACCACAGTAAAGTAAAAGGAAGCCAAAAAAAAAAAAAAAAACACGGCTGGAAAATAGGACCGCAAACAAGACGGTTCTCAGGGGCAGTGAGTGCTACTTGAACAATTATAAGAGCACTATAAAACACTGGGCATATGAGGCGTGAAAAGCAAACAAAACAACAACATATATTTAAAAACTAACTACCTCAATAAGCTGCCAAACTACACTACTACTTGTAAAACAATACAATAAAAACAAGTACACATAAACAAAACAAATAAAAGGGGTAGTTCCTCAAGAATGACAAGGACCCTGTGAGAGCTTTTTTCTAGAGGAAGGGCGCCAACATCGACTACTGACTTCCCCCGTGTACCTCATGTGCCGCATGTGGTGCCACATGCTTGTTAATAACTGTCATCGGCTCTCTCACACACCTCACTTCTGTTTGCCAGGAGAGAAAAAGTGGAGATGGAGCTTGGGCAAACTCGACCTTTTTTTCTTTATGACAGAAGGAAGAAAAATAGGGATGAGAGCATAAGAGTTGCAGAACTAGCAGTCCTTGAGAGGCAAAATGTGGTTACCTCCTTTGGCATGTTTCTGGTAGAGTACGCAAAGTCCAAGGCCTACAGAGATGTGACAAGGGATACCAACCAAAAGAACATGTCCTGCTTCTCCCTGCAACTACAGAAATATACCCTGTGTGAAGCTAGTACACTGATTCAAAACAAAGTGCATAGCACCTCTTCAGAGACAGAGCATCTGCTCTGTGGAGTTTGACTGGATAGTGCCCAGGGCACATGCTGCATATAGCAACTAACAGTGACGTATCCTAGTGGGGATATACCCTGGGCAGGAAGAAGTAGGCTACAGAAAAAAACGGAGGAAAGAGAGCCATTTACCCACTCCACAGAAAAAATAATTTGTGTGTGTGTGCGCGTGTATGTATTTTATTTTTTGGTTATAAGGGGGCCAAGAGTGCTCCCCATTCCCATTTTTATTTATTTATTTTTGGTGAAGGTAGCACCTGAGTGACTTGCCAACAAAAAGACCATGGCAGCGGAGACAGTGCAGACTGACCTGCTGCCAGCACCCACAAGGTGAGCTACAAGAGGCTCAGGCTCTCATCTGAGTGGGAGATGGTGGATGGGCATCTGAATCAGTGGTGAAGATACTTTGGATGATCAACAATTATGGCAAGGATGTAATTTTCTCATCTTCCAAGAATCAATCTTTATCACTGATTCTTACATATGGGTCTGCGTATCAAGCTTCCCAAGAAGGGAGGAGTTGGCTTACCCTCAGGGTAAAAAGTACCCTCAGCCCTCTGCACGGGCAGGGGAACACCAGAGGACAAAGGCTCCTTACAGGTCTGGTAGGACCGGACACCGGTCTGAGTCAGACAAATGAGCAGCAGAGTGCCCGATAGCTCTCGTCAGACCCTATGGGAAAGGTTTGTGCCTTGGAACTGGGAGGTACGCACCTTTCGTTACGCCATAGGTGCCAGCTGAGAAAAGTGAAGCCATGCAGTCCACAGAATGTAAGAAAAAATTACTCACCATAGTAATCTTCTTTCTTCCCAGTGATGCTCAGATATTCATAACTTTATGCAGTAGCCTGGAGGGTTGGAGTGCTCAGAGAGCTAGAACACATGCAAATGATGGAACTTTTTGCATGTGAGCATCTTTCAAACACTGCTTCTGCTAACTGCCTGTGTTCTAAACCTCTTCAGATTTTATAAATGGAGCCTAGAAAAGTAGTCCCAGGATTATATAGTACTATAAATATGTAATTAAAATTGGGATTTTCCCACTATTGTATAATTTAAAATAATAATAATAAAAAACTTCAACTGGAGAAAAAGATAAGAAAAATTCAAGCAGGTTAGAACAAAATGCCACAGAAAACAACACCCAAAAAAGACAGAACACAGTGAAATCTGATTTACCCAAACTATTATTAGGTGTAGGGTAAGGAACATTCCAAGGGTGTATGATAATCAGGGTGGCACCAGCATGCGGCGTGCAGAGGCTGAAGTTCTTGAAGAGGAGGAGGGAGGGAAGTTATGAATATCTGAGCATCATTGGGAAGAAAGAAGATTACTATGGTGAGTAATTTTTTCTTCTAATTCCAGTAATGCTCAGAATATTCCTAACTTTATGCAGACTACCAAGCAGTACCCCTGGAGCTGGGCACAGAACTTTATTTTGGAAACAGACTTTGCAGGACTGCTGTGCCAAACCCAGCAGCATCCCATGATAAAATATCCAGGTTGTAATGCTTCGTAAAGATGTGTACTGTTTTCCAGGTAGCTGCTTTACATATGTCCAGCAATGGAACATCCCTGGCAGCTGCTAAAGTAGCAGCTGTCCCTCTTGTGGAATGAGCCCTCAAACCTGATGGGGGCTCCCAACCAGCCTTTGTGTAACAGAAAGTACAGTTACGTAAGAACTTACCGTAACAGGAGATCTTCGAGAACAGCTCTTGCAGCAGGTTACACCATTTGGACTGAAGCCGGCAGGCGCCAGGACCCCACGGAAAATTTCTAGCTAGCTATCTTCAGCGGGGACCGCCCCCGACGTCGGTCCCGCCTCCGAAATCAGGCGTGGTACATAAGGGGGCCGTCCCGCCAGAATCCCCAGTTCTCCCGCCGGAGACTCCCGGCTGCAGGATGACATCAAAAGGGGAGACCAAGGATCCGCCGTCAGAAGGCAATAAAGGAGAAAATCTCAACCAAAGCGTTTCTTTCTTTTCCTCCGTTTCAATCATCCATGACATATTGCTTCTGCTTTAACCTTTCATTTTGTTGTTTTTTTTTTTTTTTTTTTTAGGCACAGCCGTACCTCCTCTAAGGGGGAAGGAGGGCGGGAAGGTACCTGCTGCAAGAGCTGTTCTCGAAGATCTACTGTTACGGTAAGTTCTTACGTAACTGTACTATCTTACTGAGATACAGCTCTTGCAGCAGGTCACACCTTAGGACTGACTCCAACAGTAACGCTGCCAGAAGATCCGGGAGGAGGCATAGAGACAAGAGAAAAACCAATCCAAGTCCTGACTCAGGACAAGAGACCTTGCAACACCGCTAGGCCAAAACCGGCTCTACGCCTAGAGGCTATGTCCAGACTGTAATGCCTGATAAAGGTATGTACAGAGCTCCAAGTAGCAGCAGCGCAAATAGCTGAAATAGAGACATTTCTGAGCGCTGCAAAAGAAGTGGCCACACCTCTGGTAGAATGACCCCAGATAGAACCCGGGAGGGGTTTTTGTTTAATCTGGTAGCAGTGCGAGATACACTGGACAAGCCAGCATGACAAGGTCTGCTTGGACACCGGTTGGCCTTCCATTCTCTGAGAAAAAGAGACGAAAAGCTGGTCAGAAGCCCGCAAGGGATTAGTTCTGTTAAGGTAATACCTCAGGCTGCGGTGAACATCCAGGGTATGACGCAAAGCCTCTCCTCTGTTGGAGTAACTCAGGAAGTAGACCGGAAGGTCAATATCCTGATTTAAAGTAAGTGTCGAAACCACCTTAGGCAAAAACTTTGGGTTCATCCGTAGAGATACTCTGTCCCGGTGGAAAACCAAATAAGGCTCTTTACACATGAGAGCATGAAGCTCAGAAATCCTTCTGGCTGAAGTAACGGCAACTAAAAACAACGTCTTCCACGACAGAAAACGTAGCTCGCAATCCGCGGCAGGCTCAAAGGGAGGGAGCGTAAGTTGTTCCAGGACAAAGAGTAGATCCCACAGAGGCACAGGGTCCCTAATGGGAGGCCTAAGGTGCAACACTCCTCTAAGAAACTCCCGAGAAGCGTCATGCTGAGCAATAGTACAGTGCCCCACCGGAAGATGGTAGGCCGAAATAGCACAAAGGTGCACCTTAATAGAGGAGTAGGCTAGCCCAGAATTGAAAAGAGAAAGGAGGTAGTCTAGAACCACCTCCAGCGGGACAACCTCAAGAGGAAGGTCGAGCGTGCCCATAGACAAAAGACGCCACTTCATGGCGTAAGTAGCATGCCTTGCCGGCTTTCTGGCTGTGGAGAGAATCTCAGCAACCTCTTGCGAGACCCCGTGGCGCAAAATGGCTATGTCTCTAGGAGCCATGCATGCAGGTTCAAAGAGCGGAGATCCGGATGAAGCAATGAACCTCTCTCCTGAGACAGTAAGTGGGAGTTGAGCGGCAACGGGAGCGGGGGTTCCCGAGACAGCTGTGCCAGCAAGGGGAACCAAATCTGTCTGGGCCAAAACGGGGCCACCAGAATCATTCTTGAGTGTTCCTCGCAGCTTGAGAAGAACTCTCTGGATCAACGGGAAGGAGGGAAGGCATAAAGAATCTGTTCACCCAGGAGAGGACAACGCCTCGCCAGAAAACACCAGGCCCTGGATCTAGCGAGCAAAAATTTGGCAGTTTTATGTTGGATGGGGATGCGAACAAGTCCAGTTCTGGAGTTCCCATCAAGGAACAGATCTTCTGCCACCTCCTGAAGAAGTTCCCACTGTGGACTCTGGCCTGGGAGCGACTCAGGCCGTCGTGATCGTGTTGTCCACTCCGGGAACATGTACAGCGATCAGGTTTGCGCCATGTCCGACACTCAATCCCACACCCTCATGGCCTCCTGCAAAGGGGTAAGAGGTGCGCCCTTGTTTGTTGAGGTATTACATCGCCGTGTTGTCCGCCTGAAGCAGGATTGTGCACGCGGGATCATGGACTGAAAGGCCTGGAGTGCATAGAGGACCCGCCTCATCTCTAGGACGTTGATATGGAGATGAGCCTCCAACGGGGTCCATACACCCTGAGACCTCACCCCGTCTAGGTGCGCTCCCCACCCGAGACCCGAAGCATCCGTGGTGAGGGTTATCTCTGGGGACGGCGCTGCAAACGGGACGCCCTTGGAGAGCAACCTGGGGCCAGTCTCGAACCACGGATTTCGTGATCCTGACTGGATGCTGCAAATGGTCTTGCCTCTGATCCCATTGCGCTTTGAGCATCCACTGCGTTATTCGCATGTGGAGTCGTGCGAGAGGGACAGTAGGAATGGCCGCAGCCATGTGTCCGAGCAGACGAAGGACCGACCTGGCTGGTACGATCTGGTTCGTCGATAAGTCCCCTATGAGGGACCTTATGCGTTCCGCCCTGTCGGCTGGAAGAAAAGCTCTTCCCTGGATCGTGTCCAGCACTGCTCCTATGAACTGCAGGTTTTGCGACGGTACCAAGACGGACTTCTCTCGATTTATAAGAATGCCCAGCGATCCAAATAGGTCTTGGGTGTCCTGGATCGTGAGCAGAAGCGCCTCGCTGGAGACGGCCATGAGAAACCAATCGTCGAGGTACGGGAACACATAGTGGCCCTTTCTCCTTAGAGACGCTGCCACGACTGCCATGCATTTGGTAAAGACCCTTGGTGCGGATGACAGTCCGAAAGGGAGAGCCCGGAACTGGAAGTGGTGGCCTAGAAACTCGAAGCGCAGGAACCTCTGATGCGCTTGAGCTATGGGGATATGCAGGTAGGCGTCCTGCATGTCTAAGGACGCTAAATAGGTGCCCTACTTTAGCATGGGGATCAGGCCCGGGAGGGTCACCATGCGGAATCTTTTGTATGCGACCGACATGCTGAGGTCGCTCAGGTCCAGAATTGGACGGAGGTCCCCTGTTTTCTTGGGAACCAGGAAGAAGTGAGAATAATACCCTAGTCCTCTCTGGTTTCCCGGGACGTACTCTACTGCCCCCTTGTTCAGGAGCGTGAGTATTTCTTGCCAGATTAAGGCGCCGTGCTGACCCGAATACCGGGAGAGCAGAGGAGGCCTCGAGGGTGGCTTTTCCGAACTCTAAAAAGTGGCCAATGCTGACCAACTGAAGAACCCACCTGTCGGTGGTGATTGCCTGCCATCCCGGCAGGAAGTTCGAATGCAACCCCGACCATAACATCCCGTTGATCCCGAGGGGCGGGGGCCGGAAAGGAGTCATGCTGTGGCGGCAGACGGGCCCGCTGGCTGGGTCGCTCTAGGGGTACGTTGACCTCTGCTAGCGGGCTGCTTCCCCTGGGTTCTGCGAAAACCAGAGCCCCTCTGTTGTGTGGCGGAGCGAGGTTGTTGCCTCTGTGTCCGCCCGATAAACGGCCTTGGTGCTACAAAGGACCCAGGCCTAGGCCGGTATATTGCCTGGACCGACCTCACTGCCTTTCCAGCTCTTGCAGTTTGGTAATAATTTTTCCTGCAGGATTACCAAACAACACATCTCCTCAAAAGGCATCCATAATGTTCTTCTGGACGTCCTGGGTTGAAGCGGAGACACGGAGCCAGAGTGTCTCCGAGACAAACGCCTGAAGCTGCTGCTCTGGCCGATGAGTCCGCGGAATCATACGCGGCTCTAAGCACTTGGGTCCCCACGTCTGAACCCGTGCGGAGGAGCTGGAGCATCTCCTCCTTCTGAACACCTTCAGGAAGCTTCTCAGCTGCCTCCAGACCCTGTTCCCACAGTGCGTTCTGGAATTGAATTATGTGGGTCAGATAATTCAGGGATCTGATGGCGCAGGTTGCCGAAGCGTACGTGCGCCTGCCCAGAGAGTCCAACTGCTTGGATTCTGGATCCGGTGCTAGGGTGCTCAAATGCTGCGGCCTTTGGGACCGGTCATGTGAGGCTGTTATGACCAGAGAATCGCCAGAGGTTGGTGCGTCAAATACTGGTCCTCCCTAGGGGCCTTGTATAGACGGTCAGCTTTCTTCGGCACCGCCGGTAACGAATGTGGACGCTTCCACGCGGCCTTGGTGACATCCACAAAAGTGTCCACCAAGGGTGGCACCACCACAGGCTTGGGGTCCTTCTGCCGAAGATACTTAGCCAGGCGCAATCTTTCGGGGTCTAACTCCTCAGATTCCCACCCCATGTTCTCCTGGATATGGCGCATGATATCCATGAACGAGGGGTCATCCGGAGGAGACCGTGGAGTCTCACGTGGGTCCGGAGAAGGGACTGAGATTGGAGATGGAGATCTGGAAGTGGAATACACAGATCCCTCGTCCTCCGTCGACGGCGAACGTCGGCGTCTCCTGGATCTCTTTGGGCTGGGTGATCCGAAAGACGAGGATCTAGACAGAGGTCTCCTCTTTGCACTTCGAGCCCTGGGAGGGGATCTGGACTCCCTGGGGACAGTAGAGCTGCCAGCCGACCCCACAGGCGAAGGGGGGGCTGGAGCCGAAGGAGGAGGAGGAGGAGGAGGAGCGGTGGGCGCCACGTCCTTCTTGATGGTGTCCCACCAGTATGTAAATAGATCCTTCACATCTGCAATAGATAATCCCGACGCCGGCTCAAACGTCGAGGGTTGGACGTCGGGTCCCGGCGACGGCTCCACAGGGACCTCGGGCAGCAGGCGAGGGAGTCCTGGGAGACTGCGCGAGGCCGGGATCGCCCGTTTGGTCTTCGGGCTGCGTTGAGTCTTCCTCCGTAAGGGACTCCTGCCCGACAACGGTCGGAGACGCAGGAGCCCTCTTCTCAGGCGCCGCGGACGTCGGTCCCCCTGCCGACGTCTGATGGGTAGATTTGACCGACGACGGTCTGACAGCCACGACGACGCCCGAGGAGCGGTGACGAACGGCCGACGGAGGTCGAGCCGTGTCGGGTCTGCCGCCTCTTCAGAGTAAGCTCCAGGGTCTTCCTCGCGGCACTGAAGAGGACCGACGCCGGGTACCGACGAGCGGGAGCCCAACTTGAGGCGATGGTGATGATGCTCCCCGGACTTCGCCCCGGCTTTAGGGGTGGAGGACGACGATGGTCTGGTGGTAGGGGCCTGAGAAGATCGAGAAACGGCCACCGCAGCCGGGGGGAGGGAAGAGGCCCTGGACGGGGACCAGTCCGACTTCGATCCGGAGCTGCGGGACTCGGAGGCCCGAGTCGGAGACCTGGAAGGATCCTTCTCCCTTCTCTTCTTTGCGTGCTTGTGAGAAGATTCCCCTTTAGAGGACATGGCTCTAAGTTTTTCTTCCAGGAGGAACGCCTGCAGAGCCTTCTGTCGCCGGATCCTGGTGCGGCTGTTAAATCCCTGGCAGAGGGAACAGGCCTGGGTGTCATGCTCTGGGCCCAGGCACCGAACGCAAGCTGTGTGAGGGTCCTTAAGGGATCTGTTTTTCCACAAGCACCTTAGACGATGCCCGGAGGTCAGTGAGGACATCAGAAGAAAATTCTAAAATGAAGTACTTCCGAGGAAGTTCAGCAACCACTGCCGCCGCCGCTAGACTGGAGACCCAAGGGTCGAGGCATGCAAGTTCGACGCGGAAAGAACTGGGATTCTGGCGGACCGCCCCTTATGTACCACGCCTGACGTCGGAGGCGGGACTGGCGTCGGGGGCGGTCCCCGCTGAAGATAGCTAGCTAGAAATTTTCCGTGGGGTCCTGGCGCCTGCCGGCTTCAGTCCAAATGATGTAACCTGCTGCAAGAGCTGTATCTCGAAGTAAGATCTGAATACACTGGACTATCCATCGAGAAATGGATCTTTTCGAGGCTGGATTACCTTTTCCCACATGCCCATAGGTTAGGAACAGTTGCTTTCTGTCCTGTCTATGGTCTTTTGTGGCTGTCATGTAGTAACTGAGAGCCCTTTTCACATCTAAACTGTGAAGCCTTCTTTCATCAGAAGTGGAATGGTCAGTGAAAAAGACAGGAAGAGTGATGGACTGGTTTAAGTGGAAGTCTGAGACTACCTTGGGGAGAAATTGTCTGTTTGTCCTAAGGACTACCTTATCCCTATGGAAGAAGATATAGTCCTGATCTATACATAGAGCCTGAAGCTCACTGATCCTTCTTGCAGAAGTCATAGCCACAAGGAAAACAGTTTTCCAAGTTGCATATTTTAGATGAGCTGTGGCCATGGGCTCAAAAGGCGAACCCATGAATTTAGCTACACGGACATTTAGATCCCAAGTAGGCATTGGTGCCCTATGGGGTGGATGCAGATGATTTAGACCCTTAAAGAATCTTTCAAAAATAGGATCCGAAGGTATGGTTACCCTTGCTCCAGCAGAAAGGTAAGCAGAGATAGCTGCCAGATGAACCTTCAGGGAGCTGGGTTGTAACCCAGAGGAATGCAAATGAGAGAGATAATCCAGGACAGCTAGAATCTCAGCTTGTCCTGGTGTGATTGATCTGTTATAGCACCAAAAAGAGAACCTCTTCCATTTAGAAAGATAGGTTTTCTTAGTAGAAGGTTCTCTATAGGCTTTCAAAATGTTTAGGACAGAATGAGAAATGTTAAGTTTTGCATATTCTATGTCCTCAAGAGCCAGGCCTTGAGATTGAGTGACTGCAGGTTCGAGTACAACAGAGTGCCCTGATTGGAAGTCAGTAGGTTGTGTCTCCGAGGGAGATGTATGGGTTTTGTGACAGACATGGAGGGCAGAAGAGAGTGCCATGGCTGCCTTGGCCAGTCCGGAGATATCAAGATCAGTGATGCTGCATGGGATCTGAGCTTGAGCAGTACTCTGTGAAGTAGAGGAAAAGGAGGGAAAGCATACAGGAACCTCCCTGACCGATCCAGGGTTAGGGCATCCAAGGGAAGTGTGCCCTTGCTCGGTGGCCTGCAACAATCTTGTGGCAGGTGGTGGTTCTGGTGGGATGCGAACAAGTCTGCCTGTGGAGTGCCCCACCTTCTGAAAATAGCATGTACCACCTGTCTGTTCAAGGTCAATTCGTGATGGGCCCGATTGATTTGGCTCAAAGCATCCGCTAGAATGTTGTCCTTTCCTGGCAAATGGATTGCCTGTAAATATATTCCCAGAGAGTAAGCTAGAGTCCAGATGTGAATTGCTTCTGTATAAAGGAGGTCCGACCTGGTGCCTCCTTGCTTGTTTATGTAGTACATTGTGGTGGTATTGTCTGTTCTTATCTGTACCACCTTTCCCTGCATTAAGGGTGAAAAAGCTGGCAGAGCTAACAAAACTGCTCTGAGTTCCAGTAAGTTTATATGCTGGAGGGACTCTGCAGCTGACCAGGTACCCTGAGTGGTGTGCTGCCCTAGACGAGCGCCCCAGCCCAATAGGGATGCATCTGTTGTGAGAACCATTGAAGGATTCTCCTTTTGAAAAGGGATTCCTTTTCTAAGTTTGATTCCTCTTTCCACCACAATAGGGCCTGTAATAGTGCCCTTGTTACTGGAATGAGTTTTGAAAAACTGTCTTTTTTCTGGGACCAGTGAGCCCTGAGGAGGAACTGGATGTCCCTCATGTGAAACTGGAACCCTGCACTGTATCTATGGCAGCTGCCATATGACCCAGCAGCTAGAGAAACAGCCTTGCAGTTTTTGTTTTGTGCAAGCTGAAGGAATTTGCCACTGACTGAAGGTTTTGCACTCTTTCCAAAGGCAGACAGGCTCTGGCCTGTAGGGTATTTATTTCTGCTCCTATGAACTGCAACACCTGTGTGGGGGTGAAAGCAGACTTTTTGTGGTTCATCAAAAATCCCAGGGATTCCAGGAGGTCCTGAGTGACCTTTAGATCCTGCTGCACCTTCAATGGAGATTTCCCCACCACTAGCCAGTCGTCCAAGTAAGGGAAGACAGTGACGCCCTGTCTCCGAAGATGTGCTACTACAGCAGCTAGGCACTCTGTGAATACCCTTGGGGCCAAAGAAAGGCCAAAAGGCAGGGGTGAAAATTGGTAGTGACCTGAAGGGAGTCTGAACTTGAGATAAGTGTGGTAAGACTTTTTTACGGGGATGTGGAAATAGGCACCCTTTAGGTCCAGTGATCCTAGCCAGCCTTCCTTTCGAAGCATTGGCAAAATCACAGCTAGAGTTACCATTTTTAACTTTCTTTTCTTTAGATGCTTGTTTAAAGCTCTGAGATCTACAATAGGCTGCCACTCCCCACTTTTCTTTGTGGTTAGAAAATACCTGGAATAAAAAACCCTTCCCCTCAGGGATTTTGGAACTGGTTCTACTGCCTTCAGCTGTAGCAAGTTTTGAACCTCTGACTCTAGCAATGTTTTTTCTGCTAGTGAGAGGGAGCTGAAAACTGATTTTTTGTGGAGGAAGGAATTTGAATTCCAGAGACAGACCTTGACATACTACCTCCAGAACCCACTTGTCTGTGGTAATTTGTAACCAGGCATGGAGGAAGTGAGACAGTCTGCCTCCCACTGTTAGGAAGGAAGTGGCCTGTGGTTCAGGGAGTCTGTTTTAACTGAGGCTGAGGCTAAGTTTGGGATCCTCGCCTTGAGCCCCTCCTTCCCCTGCCCCTGGAGTATCCCTGTTGTGGATACTGCTGGTACTGGGGTAAGGCCACTGGTTGGAAGAAACGCCTGGTATAAAAGACCTGCCCCGGCCTCCCCTTGCATCAGGCCTGGTGGATGGTCTCTCTTTAGCAGAGTTGCTTCTGTAAGTGGCCTTATACTCATCCACCTTCTTCATGTATGCCACAGTGGACTCCCCAAAGAGAGAGTTTCCCTCTAGAGGAAAATCCAAGGCCTTAGACTGTGTATCTTGAGTGAGGTTTGTGGCCCTGAGCCATGCAAACCTCCTCTGTGCCACCGTATTTGCCATCCACTTGGCTGCAGCATTATTGGTGTCAGCAGCCATCTGGAATTGATACTTAGCTGCCTCTAAACCAAACCTGGCAGTTTCAGCTAGGTCGTCTGACAAGGAAGAGGGAGCTTTCTGGGACATAGCCAGGACTGACTGCCACAGTGACTTCTGGTACTGGGCAGCATAAGACTGGAAGGTAGCCTGGCGAGTAGCCAAAGAGGCTGACAGGTACCCTTTTTTGACCATGCTGTCAATTTTTCTGGAGTCCTTGTCCGGAGGGTGTGAGGACAGAGGGACCTTGGCCTTGTCACAAGCAGCTTGCTGAATTACCTCCCTGATGGTCTGGGTGGGAGAAAAGAAAATCTGCTCCCTTCCGTTCCAGTTGGTATATTTTATCCATCTTCTTGTCTATGGGAGGTGTGGAATTCGGTGTCTGAAGAATCTTCAAGGCATCCTTCTTGAAGAACTTGTAGGAGTAGAGCTTTGGTGGGTGTCAGACACATCATTTCCAAATACTCTACCTCCTCCTTCATCGTCTACTTGTTTGGTGGTGGAGATGTCAAGGGCATCTGCCATCTTCCTGATAAAAGTCCTGTTAGAAACATAGAAGTTGATGGCAGATAAGGACCGCAAGGCCCATCCAGTCTGCCCATTTCTTTTTCTACCTTATAAATGTGCCATCGGCCTTTGCTCTGTCAGTGGCCTATATATTCATAGTCATTTGTATTGCTCCCTTATGCCTATCCCATGCCTGTTTGAAGCCCTGCACTGTATTCATAGCCACCAGTTCTTGTGGTAAGCCATTCCATGCATCCACCACCCTTTCTGTGAAAAAATAATTTTCACATTCCCCTTAATCAGCCCCACTCTAATCTCATGCTGTGTCCTCTTGTCCTGCTATTTTCTTATATTTAAACATGTTAGACTCTTTCACCTTGTTAATGCCCTTAAGGTGTTTGAATGCCTCAATCATATCACCTCTCTCCTCCTTTGCTCAAGGGTATACATATTGAGCTCTGTTAATCTGTCCTCAATGTCTTCTGATGCAGTCCCTGCATCATTTTGAATATCTCTCTGGACTGCCTCAATTTGGTTAATGTCCTTGTGAAGGTGTGGCTCAATACTGCACGAGTACTCCAGATGGGGCCTAACCAGTGTCTTGTAAAGAGGGATTATTGCCTCTTACGACTTGTAGATACTCCCTACTAATACACCCTAACACCCCCTAGCCTTACCTACTGCTTTAGAGGTCTGCTTGATGATTTCAGGTCATCAGTGATGATGATGCCCAAGTCTCTTTTCTTCCTTTGTGACTGCTAGCAACCCTCCCAGCCTATAGGTGGCTTCAGGGTTTCTCTCTCCCTATGTGCATGATTTTGCACTTCTTGCATTAAATCCAGTTGCCAGTCTTCTGACCATTTTGCTAGTTTATCCAGATCTCTTCTCATTCTGCCCACCCCATCTGGATCATCTACTCTGTTGCAGATCTTGGTGTCATCTGCAAACAGACAAGCCTTACCCTCTAGTCCATCTGCAAGGTCACTAATGAAGATGTTGAAGAGGACTGGCCCCAGGACTGATCCCTGAGGTAATCCACTTGTGACTTGCATCTCTTCTGACTGTATACCATTTACCACCACTCTCTGTTTTCTGCCCGACAACCAGTTTGCCACCCAGCTGACCAACTTTTGACGCACCCCGAGCCTACCCAGCTTATTTATCAATCTTCTATGTGGAACAGTGTCAAAAGCTTTGCTGAAGTCAAGGTAGGCGACATCAACTGCTCCCCCTTGGTCCACCACTCTGGTTACCCAGTCAAAGAAATCTATGAGATTAGTTTGACAGGACCTTCCTTTTGTAAACCCATGCTGTCTTGGATCCTGTGCCCCTATGGATTCCAGGTGTTGCACTATCCTTTCCTTAAGGAGTGCTTCCATAATCTTGCCCACTACTGAGGCAAGACTGACTGGTCTGTAGTTCCCTGCTCCTCCTGCTACCACTCTTGTGGAGCGGGATCACATGAGCCGCTCTCCAGTCTTCTGGGACCTCTCCTGTGCTCAGAGACTCACTAAACAGTTCTGCTAATGGCTCTGCTAGTTCCACCTTTAGCTCCTTAGTACCTGGGATGTATGCCATCAGGTCCCATTGCCTTATTCACCTGAGCTTAGCAAGCTCTTGTAGGACCCCTTTTTTTGTAGAGGGGAGTAGTCTCACCTCACTCCCCTTGTCCATGATGCTGAGCTGTGGGCCCTGCCCTACCTCTCTCTTCAGTAAATACTGAGCAAAGTATCTATTTAAGATAGATGCCTCACAGGGTCCTCCTCCTCACATGCTCCTTTTCTCCATTAAGCTTAGTAATACCCCTCTGGACTTTCTCCTTCACTAATGTATCTATAGAAAGTCTTGTCACCTTGTTTTACTGTTCGTGCTAGTGTTTCCTCAGTTTGGGACTTTGCCTGCTACTGCCTTCCCTGCTTCCTTAGGGCAGTTTGGTATGCCTCCTATCTTCATCCGCTGTGTTCCCTTATATTTCCTGAAGGCCAGCCTTTTGGCTCTGACCTTTTCTGCTACTGTATTTGAGAACCAAAGTGGTTCCTTCTTCTTTGCACTTCCTTTTCTGTCTAACACAATGGGATATTGCTTCAAGTATTGCATCCTTAATGCTTGCCCACTTTGCCTGTACCCCCTCACCTGTGTTTCTTTTTGCCAGGGCTAGCTTAACTCTGTTGGCCATCTTATCAAAGTCAGCTCCTCTGAAGTCCCATATTTTTGCCTTGGAATGGGATGATTTAGATGTAGTAGCCAAATTGAACCATACCATGTGATGGTCACTGGGGACACTTCTGGTTCAAGTGGTCCCTCATCCTCACTGTATTCATCATTATCATCAAAAATATTCCCTCCTTCCTGAGGGGTAGGATGCACAATACTGCCAGTCTGGGGACCCTGAGAAGGGGCAGGAGGCTGAGGAGGGACTACATCCTGTAATGACTGAACAATTTTAAAGGCCTGAGTGATCTCTTGGGCCGTTGGTACAGGCACAGTAGGCACAGAAGTCCCCTGTTTGACAGCTGGGGGTTCTGTGTGCTTGAGCTTTTTGCTCTTTTTTGAAGGGTCCAGGGAGTCAGCCGGTTCACTTGCCCTTTTTGTGCCCATGTTGCCCGTATCAGGGGCAGGCACAGCGCTAGGTGTGGGTTCAGCCACAGATTCAATGAGTATCGGCTGGTCAGAACCAGAGGGACCCTTAGCAGAATTTTTCTTGAGCCTTTCAAGGCGTTTTTCCAAAGTTTTGTCAGGGAATGTCTTGCAAATTTCACATTCCTCCTTAAGATGATCAAAACCCAGACAAAGGCCACAAATAGTGTGTTTGTCTGCTTTAGCAAACACTTCCCCACACTGGGAACAGTTTCTTGAAATTGGGTTCACCAGTTCGTTTCTTGGGTTTCTCAAACATACTGTTTTAACAACAGAAAAACCCAACCACTAAATAAAAGTCTTTTCTTTTCTTTTTTTTTTGGCGGTTCCGGAACCAAAAAGAAACCAGAGAAACCGAACCAATATAGCGGTCTGGAATTAGAGCAGTGGTTCAGGTAACCAAGAAGTATCAGTTACAACAAATAAACACAAGTTTTAAGCAAAAATAAGGTGGTTCTTTAATCAGAGAACCCCGATTTTAATAGAAATTAAGCCAGTTCCTCCAAGGTTATACTGAACCGAGAGGAACCGGCAAAACAAAGAATTTAAACGTAAAAAAGGAAAATAAAGCTAAACAATCAGTAGAGGCAGTAAATGAAAATCAAAAATATACTTAGCAGATATTTTTAGTAGTTTTCTTCACGTAGGAGTGGACGAGCTGAAACTCTGAGCGACCAGACTTTTCAGGCGGAGAGAAAAATCTGAAAAGGTTTAGAACACAGGCAGTTAGTAGAGGCAGTGTTTGAAAGATGCTCGTGTGCAAAGAGTTCCATCATTTGCATGTGTTCTATCTCTCCGAGCAGTTCAACCCTCCAGGCTTACTGCATAAAGTTAGGAATATTCTGAGCATTACTGGGGTTAGAAACTCCAGTTCCCACCAGCCTGAAAAGCCACCTCACTAGCATGCACGATGCCCTTGTCTGATGCCTTGCCAACTCCAGGCCCTTGGCGGAAAGATAGATGGCTTGCCCAACTAATTCCGAAAGGGGCATGGCAGCTAGGAGCTGTCCTAGCTGCACACACATGCACTTGCAGTAAGCTGGACGGTGTGCCTGATGTGCAGCAATGCTGAAGAAAACACCTTCCTACCCAAAACATCTACCTGATCAAAGCTGGCTCACGCACTGGGAGACCAGGCCCTGTCAGCGTCAGCAGAATCTGAATTCCAGAGGTGGGGCGAGGCACTGTACCTACAGAGCCTGTGGGAGCGCCATACCCCTATAGGACATTCCTTGGGGCTAAAGGCAGAGTGAAAGGATGCCTCCAAAGTGTCCTAAGACATTCCTCGAAGACTCTGGATTAGGGAGGGATAACACAGTGAGCATCACTGAAAGCTCACAGGATTCCTAGCTGTAAGGACAGGGTACAGCATGTGGCAACTGTAGTAAGGTCCGGTGCCTGCAGTATATCCATCAGGAATCTCTGGTACAGAGTGTACTCAGAGGCTGAGGACATATGGAGGGGGGGAATCTTTGACCTCAAAGGAGGGCGATGATGAAGAGGAGGCACTGCACATGGAAGTGGCTGGTGCCTGGGGGCCCGGCTGGAACTGAACCAATGTCTACAATACTGGTAGTAGGCACCAGCTGCATTTCCATGCTGACTCCAGGTGATCAGCCCCAGAGGACCCATGATCCCTGGAAATTCAAGCAGAGGAGGTATAGGCCCGAGAGGGGATTGGTAGCCAGAGGCTCCATGGACTATACCTGGGCAGTGGGAACACTCAGTGAACCTTGCCAGAGGTGAAGGCCTGGTGAAACAGCCAATGCAAGAGTGACCTACTGAAGAGGAATGACCAGGTTAGTGCCTATGGAGGAGACCCCTTAGATGAGGAAAGCAGAGCCGTTCAGTGCCCTTGGGGCAGCTCTGGTCCGCACTGGTGGTGGGCTCAGTCTGCTAGTTGAGACAGAATTCCATGCCCCGGTGGTCCTCTAACCTAAACCTAGTTCTGTATCTGGCACTAGACCCAGAGCCAGAAACGGGCCTAGATACAGGTTCAACTCCAGTGTCGCGGCTAGCACCGCCCTCAGTGCCATTTCCGACCCCATTCCTGGGTCCGTCCCCAACACTGAAACCATGAGCAGTGTCAGGAGCCGGCTCCATCGCCAGCATCATGTCTGGTGTCGGGCCCGAAACCTACACCAGGTCTGGTGCCACATCCATCACCAGGGGTGGCACCGACCTCCTCCCTGGACCCACAGGGACTGCTTGAGGAAGTGATCTCCTCCTCCACCTCAGCAACCAGATGCCACACACCCCTGGCACCTGTCCCTCTTCTGATATCGTGAACAGTACCAAGAGGGGGCCCCACATCACAGTCAGTACCATCCCACTCACCAACACAGTGAATGGTGTCAGGAGCCAGGGTGGCACCAGGTCACGACACCGAAGTGTCCACTGGTGTAGACTGAGTGTATAGCTTTGAACTCATCACTGAAGATGTCTCCTGCCCAGTGCAGACACATTTTTGGGGGGGGGTGCTTAGCTGGTCACCCAGAAGGAGCCAGCTGTCCACCAGACCCACCACGTAGTCCCTTTGAGGCCTCAGCGAGGTGAGTTCGAAGAGGATCCCTGTGTTTCCACAGTACCCAAGGCACTAGGAAGGGGTCCGGGTAAGAGCCCAGAGTCCAGGCACTGACCTCAAATGTGCACTGCCTGCTCCCAAAGGTGGGAATCAGGTGACTTAACTTCAACGTGCAGACTTCTATGGAGTGACAGTCCAGGGAAAAACAGGCATTGCACAAATCCATGTCAAGAAGCGGCAGATTTAGTGTCAGTCCACTGCACGAATGGTTCTCCACAGGGGCAAACATACATGGGGGAGCTGATGGTCTTTTTAGCCCCCCTTTTTCTTGGACTTTGACATGTTGGAAAACAATAAAAACGCAGGCGACACCGCAGACAGAAGAGTTTTTTGGCAGCGATGCAGAAGAATTTCGGTCAGCAATGGTCACACTGAGCTGCTGTTGCTCTCACGGTGTGCAGTGAACAGGGGGATGAACAGAACTGAAGTGTGTGTGAGAGAGAGTGAGCTAATGACGGTTACTAGCTAGCATGCAGCATCGCATGTGGTACATGAGGTGCATGGGCAATATCAATAGCAGACATCACCCATCGGCTCCCTCCCTGTAGAAAAAAGGGACGTAGTGCCTTAAGCCCTAGATCCAAATGCATGAATCAGTGGTGAAGAAGAAAAAATTACTTACCTTAGTAATGTTGTTTCTTCTAATGGAGTCTTGCTATATTATAGACATTAGCAGTTTGTTCCAGCTCTAGAACTGCCCCGGAGTGAAATGGTTAAAACCATTCCAAAATAGAATTTTGGCACGAGAGCAGCTCTATCTGTGTCATTTCAAACTTGAACTGTCAGATCTTTACGAGCCAAACTCACTAAGGTCTGTGTGGAAGCTGTAACCTACACTAGCCAAATGGCTACCTAAATAATAACAACCATTGATGGTCCCAACACCCAAGACTCAAGTCAGGGGACCAGAAATACTAATACCATTCTAATAATATGAAAATGGAACATAAGTATAATAAAACACACACACGCGTACACATACACACCCCCAAAGTCCCAAAGGGGACAAAATGCTAACAGGACATAAGTAGTGCCCACACTAAGTTGCCCGCACCCCACCAAGTAGAGGTTCTGAGAGGGGCAGGTTGGGGGGGAGGTCTATAACATAGCAAGACTCCATTAGAAGAAACAACATTACTAAGGTGAGTAATTTTTTCTTCAAACAACATGAAGTCTTGCTATATTATAGACATTAGCAGAATACACAGCAGTACCTCCATGGAGGAGGGGCAGAACCTACTTAGGGAATAGGCTCTGAAGAACAGCTGTGCCAAACCAAGCATCTCTCCTGGCCTGGACATCCAGGGAGTAATGCTTGGTAAAAGAGTGTACCGTTTTCCAAGTAGCAGCCTGGCAAATCTCTAATAAAGGGATATCTCTGGCAGCAGCTAGAGACGCAGCTGTACCCTGGTAGAATGAGCCCACTTTCTGATAACAAAATTGGATACAAGAGACAATCCGCCTGGCTATTGATCTCTTAGCGGCAGGTTTGCCTTTCCCAACTTCACCATAGGTAAGGAAAAGTTGGAGGGATTCGAACCTGTGACCTTTGGTACGCTCTATATAATAACTAAGAGCTCTTCAACATCCAGGCTGTGCAACCGCTCTCACTTCAAGAGGAGTTATCAGTGAAAAATACTGGAAGGGAGATAGATTGATTAAGATGGAAATCTGAAACCACCTTAGGCAAAACTTCCTATTAGTCCTAAGGACTACCTTATCCCTGTGGAAAGAAATAAAGTCAGTCTCCACTGACAAGGCTTGCAATTCACTTATGTCTGGCAGAAGTGATAGCCACTGAAAAACAGTTTTCCAAGGAACTTAAGCTCTGCAGAAGACAGAGGTTCAAAGGGGTTGCATTAACTGGGCAATGCAAACATTAAGGTCCCAAGCAGGGGCCGGTTCCCGAAAGGGAGGATTAGTATGGAGTAATCCCTTAAAAAACTTGGAAAACACAGGATGAGAGGAAAGAGGGGATGACTTTCCTGCTGACACAAAAGCAGACACAGCTGCCAAATGAACTCTCAGGGTAGCTGGTCTGAGACCCAAGGAATTAAGATGTACCATGTAATCTAACAAAATGGGCAATTCAGCAGATTCTGGGAAATATTTTCCCAGCACATCAAATGGAAAACCTTTTCCATTTAGAACTATAAGTAGCTCTAGTGGAAGGCTTCTGGAAGCCTTTAGGATCTCAAGAACACCCTGAGAGAGGTGTAAATCAGCAACTCTAACTCCTCAAGAGCCAGGCCTTGAGGTTGAGGGATTTGAGGTCCGGATACCAAACCCTTCCCTGGGCACAAGTCAACAGATTGTGATTCCTGGGGAGGCACAGGGAAGATGGACTGTCAGAGACAGAAGGAGTGGGTACCAGGGCTGCCTGGCCCAATCTGGGGCAATCAGAATCACCCTGCAAGGCTGAGATCTGATTTTGACTAGTACTTTGAATAGGAGAGGAAAGGGGAAAGCATAGAGGAACTTCCCCTCCCAATCCAGAAGAAGGGCATCCAGGGGAACTGAGCCCAGCACTGGAGGCCTGCAACAGAACAGAGGAAGTTTGTGATTGTCTGGGGCTGCAAAAAGATCTATCTGAGGGATGCCCCACCTGGCAAAAACTATCCCCAGCACTTGAGGATCCAGGGACCATTCGTGATGGCCCTGGGAAATCCTGCTGAGGGCATCCGCTAGGACATTGTCCTTCCCTGGAAGATGAACTGCTATGAGGGAAGTGTTCAGGGAATAGGCCAGAGACCACAACTTCATTGCCTCGGTGCACAAGGCTGAAGACCGAGTGCCCCCCTGTTTGTTGATGTACCACATTGTTGTGGTGTTGTCTGTTCTGACTTGTATCACCTTGTCGTGGACAGATGCAGAAAAAGCTTGAAGAGCTAAAAAGACAGCTCCGAGTTCCAGCAAACTGATGTGGAGCAGAGATTCCTGGGGGGACCAGACTCCCTGAGTGGAAAGGTCGCCCATGTGGGCTCCCCAACCCAGAAGGGAAGCATCTGTAGTAAGAGTCAAGTCATGAGAAGGGGAAATGAAGGGACCCCCTCTTTAAATTGCTCTGATCCTGCCACCACTGAAGAGCTAGGATCAAGTTCGAGTCACTGGGACCAACTTGAAAGGGGTCTCTCTCTGAGACCAAAAGGTTCTCAAGTGAAACTGAATGTCTCTCATCTGAAATCTGGCTCCTGCACAACAGCTGTGGATGCAGCCATGTGCCCCAGGAGCTGCAGAAAGTGTCTTGCTGGTCGAGAGACCTGCAGAGTGAAGGAAGAGGCCAGAGCCACTAAATTCCTTACCCTTTCTGGGGGAAGAAAGGCTCTGGCTAGCTTTGTGTCCAATTCTGCCCCTATAAAGGTGAGTACCTGGACTGGTTCCAGAACCGACTTTGGTAGGTTTAGCAGAAAACCCAGGGAGGTGAGAAGCTGCTGGGTGACCTGCAGGTGAGATTTTACCTGTTCTGAAGACTGGCCTACAATGAGCCAGTCATCTAGCTAGGGAAAAACAGCAATCCTCTGCCTCCTTAAGTGGGCCACTGCCACTGCTAGACACTTTGTGAATACCCTTGGAGCAAAGGTAAGGCCGAAGGGCATTGCTCTGAACTGGTAATGACCTGAGAGCAGTCTGAATCTGAGGTACTTTCGAGGGATCTTCTGATTAGGACATGGAAATAGGCATCCTTGAGGTCCAGGGAGGCTAGCCAGTCCCCTGGCCTTAGGGAAGGTAAAATCATTGCCAGAGTTACCATTTTGAACTTTGGTTTCAAAAGATGCTTGTTCAGATATCTGAGATCTAAAATGGGCCGCCATTCTCCTGTCTTTTGGGGTAAGTATATCTGAATACAGACCCCTGCCCTGATGCAGGGAGGAACCCTTTCTACTGCTCTGAGAGCTAACAGGATGAGACCTCTGTTTCCAGAGCGAGGGTCTCTGAAGCACTTGCAGGTAGAAAAAGTCTGCTTCTCAACTTGGGGAAACTTTTGAAGCTGAGAACCAGACCCTGGCTTACTACTTCCAGAACCCACTTGTCTGAGGTTAAAGAAGCCCAATTCTGACTGAAGTAAGCCAGCCTGCCCCCACTGGTACAGGAGAATAGGGCCTGGGCACCCCATCAGGGTGCCTGTTTCGAGGAGCTTAGGCTGGGGGTGGGAGCAGGTCTGCCCACCCTCGCCTGCCCCCTGCTCTGAAGAAGCCCCTCTGAGCATAGGCAGAGGAGGCCTGAGTCTGGTAGAAAGGCCTGTGAAAAGGCCTACCCCTACCCCTGGGGGCATGCCTTTGAGGAGTGGCTTGCCGCTCCTTAGCCTGGGCACTCTTGTAAGTAGTCCTATATTCATCCATCTTCTTCATGTAATTCTCTGTCTGCTCTCCAAACAGAATTTCCCACCACAGGAAAATCCATAGCCTTAGTCTGGGTATCCTGTGACAAACTAGTACACCTGAGCCAGGCCAACCTACGAAAAGCTACAGATGTGGCCATGACCCTAGAGGAAACATCATTAACATCCACAGCAGCATGAAACTGAACCTTAGAGGCTTCAATGCCATCAGCAGCCACCTGTTCTAGTTCACTAGCCAGCTGGCCATGAGCCTGCTTGGCCAATTGCATAACAGTATCCCATCTAGATTTCTGATACCTAGCTACATAAGCCATATAATTTGCTTGCCTGAGTCCCAGAGAGGCTGCCATATACTGTTTTTTGCCATGGCATCAATCTTCCTGGAATCCTTGTCAGGAGGATGTGAAGCCAAGGGAATATTAGCTTTATCACAGGCAGCAGCCTGAACTACTCCAACATGACTGCATTGCTGAGAAAGGAATTCTGTATCAGGGCCTGACAATGTATACCTTCTGCCCATCTTTTATCTACAGGAGGCACAGAATTAGAGCTTTTAAAATTGTAATTGTTTGTTTCCTAAAAGACTTATGTAAAGGAATAGACAATCTCCTAGACTCTGGAATATCCATCATTTCTACAAAATCAGGCTCCTCTTGCTCATCCACAGCCTCTTCTAAAGGAAGCTGGAGGTTTCAGCAACTTTTTATAAAACATAAAATGAGATGGGACTCAGACAGCATAGGGGAGATTCTAAAGGTCTGTCTGGGGAGATGTCCGGTTCAGTGGGCACACCCAGACCTTCCCAGCCACATTCATACTGTTCATAATCCTCCTCCCCCTCCTTTGGTTCATAAAATTCCTCAATATCATAATCCTGAACCACTGGGACCGGATGAACCGACCTTTTACCAGATAGTGGTGGTTCGGACAGACCCTGAGACAGTGACTGGACAATTTGTATGGCTCTTGCTATCTCTGCAGCAGTTGGAGAAGGAATTTTGGACTCCAGACCTGCTGATTTTCTTGTTTTCTTTTCTTTTGCCCGAGGAAGTCTGGCCCTGGTCAGAGGGCACTCCCTCTGGTTCGGTTGGCACCGAACCGGCTGGCCATCGGGTCAGCGGACTTTTGGCCCTCTGTTCCTTAGCCTGCCCAATCTTTTTCCAGGGTGGCTGCAGGAAATTCTTACATACCTGGCAGTCTGACTGGAGGTGGTCAAACCCCAGACAATAAACACATGTGTGTGTGGGTCAGCCTTGGCAAAGACTCTCCCCAAACATCATCAGTGTTGAAACCCAGTGGGCCCGGTTTTTCTTTTGGGTTTCTCAGACATAATGCCAGCCTAACCAAAAACTTGCCCTTTTAACGGCAGTGCCAGGCAAGACACCCTTTATCGGTTCCTAACCGTAACATTGGTATTGGAAAAACGTAATAAATCCGTTTTTTTCAGAACCGATAAGAACCGGAACCGCACTCTAAAATAGTAATTTTAGTTTTAAATGAGTTTTAAACCCACTGATCGGTTCAAAATCGAACCGATAACTTTCAAGTTCCACACAGACAAAACCTTCATTTACTTACGGTTACCACAGATAGAGCTTGAACCGAACGGTTTTGGCGGTTAAATAAACTATTCTCAGTTAAATCCAACCGAGAAAACACTTTTAAACCGAGAAATGAACCGAGCAGAAGGAGAAATCTCCAGAGCGACTGTTCACTGAGGCGGAGTAAAGAATCTGACAGTTCAAGTTTGAAATGACACAGATAGAGCTGCTCTCGTGACAAAATTCTATTTTGGAATGGTTTTAACCATTTCACTCCGGGGCAGTTCTAGAGCTGGAACAAACTGCTAATGTCTATAATATAGCAAGACTTCATGTTTGAATGATTCTTGGAAGACCCTTTCTTTCCAGTGCATCTGTGGGAACACAGTCTGCATCTGGAGGTCAGTCACACGTGAGGCTCTGTGTCCCCAACAGAGACAGCAGTACCTGAAGCCCAGAGACAGGATGAAGTACATCACCTGCTGTCTCTTTGGGTATGCAATACTGCATGAGGAGTTCCCTAGAGGAAGCAAGAGTGGCAGAGAGATGCCACCACAAAGACCTGGATGCCCACTCTATGGCTCAAGGCCATGGAGGAACAACTACAGTGTCAATATTGGGAACTCCAATGAGTCCCAATGGCAGGGTGCTGGATCATGACTGGTGTAAGCCTAAAGCTCGAGCACCTGGAGCATATCCACCAGAAAATGCTGGTATAGAGCGTGTTCAGCAGAAGAGGGCAGGTGGAGAGATGATGCACCGTCTCCTGAGGGGAACGTGGAAGGAGATGAAGCATCAGCTCCAGACAAGGTTGGCACCAGGAAGAAAGGCCTGTACTGGGCTTTTTCGGACTCCCTAAGCCAATCCTTGATGGCGTCAATCCATACCCACTGAAGATCATGCATCAATCGCCTTACAGGGCCTAGCAATGAAGGCATCCTCTCCATAAAGCACCGAGGCCATTCTAAGGGGAGGAAGGTAGAGACTCCTGGTCCCAGGGGCCTCAGCCTGGGCTGTGGAACTCTGGTGGGGGCCTCACCAAGGGGCAGAGTCGACCAGAGTTGCCTGAAGGAGGATACTTCAGAGGAGTGACCTGCTCAGAGCCCTTGGGAAGAAATCCCCAGGTGAGGAGACCACAGCAGTACAGGTCCCATGGGGGACTTTGATCCTCAAAGGTGATGACGTTGATAGGTGGCTCCGGAGAGAAACCTGACTCAGGTAATATGACGTCCTTATGGACTGGCATCTCCTCATCGCCACGGTCACTACTGTTCTCGACATCGTCCCCCAACCATCTCCCTCCTCAGTTTTGCAAGTGACACCAGAGTCCAGAACTGGTATCAAGCCAACATCTCTGCTGGCACCCTGCTCGAAGCAGAACCTGGGCAGACTCCTTTGCCATTGCCAGAGCCATCTCCAGACTCAGAGTCTACCGCTCCCTCCACAGGGTTGCTAGTAACACTGTTGGCAGGAACAAACTCCAAGCCAGATCCAGCCTCAGTGCCAGGCCCTCCCACAACACTGCGATCAGTGTTGGAGGGGAAGACTTGGTGCCACCTCTAGTATCACCATTGGTATCATCACTGCGAATGGTGACAACGGCACAGACGACGCTGAGATGGAATTGAGATGTCCACCAATGTGGACTGGGCATATAGCCATGGCGCCACCACTGGAGATGTCTGCTGCTCAAAGCTGTCAGATTGTGGATGGTTCTCAGCCGAAAATGCTGAAGGAATAGGCTGTCCACCAACCTAAGCCACCAGGGTATCCAACACCTGAAGAAGGCCTGTTTAGGTTGAAGCACTGGGACAAGCGAGTCCTCAATTAGTTTTGAGCAAGAAACTGTTCTGCATGTCTAAAAGTCATGGGTGCTATATTTACTTTGACAACCAGTGTGCAGATTTCTTGCCTTTTTTATCCAATACTTTAGCAGGGTGAGGACAAGGAGAACCCTGAACTTCCTTGGAATTGGAGGTCCCTGAAAGAGGTCGAGGGGAAGAGTCTAGTGACCTTACCTTGAAAGTTTGTGTGCGATGCCTGCAACCAAAGGTGGAGATCAGGCGACCCCACTTCAATGCATGGTTTCCAAGGGTGAAACAGTCCATGGAAATGCAGGCATCACAGGCACTCATGTAATACTCTTGTCCAAATCAGGCCTTGCAAAGTTGATGCTGGTCCGTCAAAGCCATTTTGTTCTCACAGGGGCACCAACAGATAATGGGTGGATTTTTCTTGGTAAACATTGCCCCTTTCGACATGGACTTCAGCATCAATAAAAGGAAATATAAAGGAGCAAGAGAACAGCATTGCTCTGATCGAAAAAGTCAAGATGCAGATGAAATTCACAAGGTAACCTGAGGGGTGACTACTCCCACGATGTGCACTCAATGGCAGAATGAACGGAAGGGAGGTTGGTAAGGGAGCAAGCAATGATTACTGGCTGGTGCGCAGCCCCACGAGGGGCTGTGCAGGCAATGTGCCCAGTAGCTGTTGTTGGCCACCTGGCCAAAAATCTGCTCCGGCCCAGACCCATGAGGAGGACTCGGTGGAGAAGGCCGAGTAAGGGAAGATACAGTGCTCCCTTCAGCATCTTCAGGGTAAAAGTACTGAGGCATGAGACTACCATGTAAAAGTCTCTCTCTCAGCTGGGTGTTTTACCAGAATTGACAGTGTACTTCACTGGATGTAAATGGGTTCTTAGGTTTTACAGCTGAAGAGAAGGTACCATATTCAGAAAGATCAACAGTTACGGTAAGCACACAACTCATATCTTCCAAAAATCAACCTTCTGCACAGACTCCCACTAACAGGTCAAAGTACCAAACTCAGATAAAGTCCTATGCACTAGGAAGGCTAGAACGCCAGGCTCACTCAGGACAGCAATCCATTTAGAACTGTCCTGCAGAAGATGGCATGTTGCCTGGCATGGGAATTCAGGGCACAGTGCTTAGTGAAAGTATGTACCATGCACCAAGTTCCAAATTTCTGCAAGCAACACAGAGCTGGCAACCACTGTGATGGAGTGGGCATGCATCTTGCCCTCTAGCGTCACCTGAGCCATACCATAACATTGGAAAAGGCAATTTACAATCCAGGCTGAAATTCACTTTGTGACAGGCTGTCCATTTCAAAAAGGGTCGAAAGAAACAAACGCTATTTTGGCTGTATGTAGTCCCCCCACACACCTTTATTTCTCTCTGGTCACCGATACTTGCTGGGTGTCTCTCCGGTGCAGGGTCTCCCAGGTGTTGCCTCTACCGACCGCCTTGTCCCTTCCTCCTGACCAAGGAATCTGTTACTACCCCCCTGCGGGGGGAACGGAGAGTGAAGTCGGGATCAGGAACAGCACTGGGCGTGTGGGCTTCCACCACAAGAGTTCCCAGCCATCGTCTCCCAAAGCTCCAGAGTTTTTCCTCTCTTGCTTGGTTGCATTCCTCCCGAAGCATGGACGTGCCATGACATCCACGCCGAGGGCGTACCCTCAGAAGACATCCGCCGACACCTCACTCCTGTAAGTGCACGCTACTGTGTTTCCCCCGGTCTCCACCAAGGGCCACTGCAGAGCGGCCCATCCCCAATTCTCACCCCAAGAGAGGAGAGCAGTCCTTCGAATCCTCAATCCTCTCCTCCCCCTGCTGGCCCGAGTCAGTTCCCAAACCCAGGTCGCTGGCGTAGCGTGAGGTGTGGCATCCAGCGCCTCAACCCTCAGTGCCACTGGGCCGGCTATGTAGTCCTTAGTCCTGTCTAGGTAAAACCTAAGAACCCATGTTACATCCAGTGAGTGGAGAGGCCTTTCTTCCTCATTCTGGAAGTTGGCAAAGTAGGTAGACAGTATTATAGACTTACAGTAGATGGCACTCTGACATCACTTTAGGTAGAAACTTGGGGTGTGTACGGAGCAATACTTTGTCTTCATGTAAAACAGTATACAGAAGATCTGTAACCAAGGCATGGATTTTAGATACTGTGCATACAGAGGTGACAGCTACTGGAAATGCTGCTTTCCAAGTTGGCAATTTCATGTCACTAGTTGCAACAGGCTTTATGGGTTTGTGAGTGTGCATCCAGCACAAGATTACGGTCCCCAGGGAGCCACTGGCTTTCTGATAGGGGCCTGGTGTGCAGGATACCACTGAGAAACCTATTTAGCAATGGCTGCAGTGCTAAGGAGGGGGCATCTACAGGTTTGTGGTATGCTGATATAGCACATAGATTGACCTTAACTGTGGGAAACTGCAGGCCCAAATCAGAAAGGCCCAGTAAGTATTTCAAAACCTTTTCAGGTGGACACTTGAAAGGGTCCATGGGGTTTTAGAACACCAGATGGAAAACTGTTTCCTCTTTGCTGTATATGTCTTCCTGGTGGAAGGTTTACCCACAGCCAAGATGATTTCAGAGATCCTCTGAGACTGTTTAAATCTGTGCACATCTATCTTTTCAGAAGCCAGGCCTGAAGGTGAAGGGATCGGAGGCTAGGGTGGACCAGTTGTCAGTAAGTCCACCTGGAGTGGCTGGATTCTTGGTTTGCTGACAGTCGATTCAACAGAGGAAATTATATCTGTCAAGACCAACAGGGGGACACTAGGATCATCTTAACCCCACAAGCCTTGCTCTGATCACCGCCGAATCCCCCAGTGGAACCGGCCTGCTGCAGTGAAGGGTCTGAGGGCCAGTTTATGGCTTTAGTCCTTCCTAGCCCCCCTCGCTCTGATCGCCGCCGAATGTCACAATAGAACCAGCCTGTGGCAGTGAAGGTACGGGACGAGCTCCCTTCTGAACTTGCCGCCTTTCTGGCACACTCACACCTGGACAGCTGAATTTAAGCTCCTTAAATTTGAACCAGCTACCTAGGAGTTGCTACTTGTCCTGAATTTAATCACTGTAATTTGTACTAGCTTCTTAAGAGCAGCTGCTTGTCTTTGGCTATTTATTTATTAAGTTGCTTTGGTAGTTATTTCTGCACTGCTGTGTTTTATTAAGCTGTTTGGCAGTTATTTCTGCATTGCCATTGCTTATTAAGTTGCTTTGGTAGTTATTTCTACACTGCTGTTTTTATGTTGGCTTGCGCTTGAGCGCCAGCCAACATCATGCAGTAGTAGCAGATTTGGAGGTGTGGGCACTGTGGGCAAAGGCAGGGCACGCATCACTAGGTGTGTCCCTCAATCCCCAATAAGCCAGCATGCAGGCGCTGACACCAGCAATATGTAAAGTGGTCTCCACATCTAAGAAACGTGTCGCTAAAATGAGAGGCAAGCTCACCATGCAGCGGCACAATAACACGCCTCCCAACGTGCCCTTCCTGGTGAATTATTCCAATAAACATGGTGGCAGTGACTGCCGCTGCCTACCACAATGCTGACTTCAGGGGTGCCCAATCCCTCTGTCGGTATGCCCCGACCCAGTTCATGTGCAGACGGGGGAGCCCACTCCCCATCTGCATAATGTCCCCCCCATTTGTTGTGTGCTGGGGGGGTGCCCAATCTCCCTCTGCTCTTGCCCCCCACCTCGGTATGTGCCAACGGGGGTGTCTAATCCCCCGTCAGCTACAGCCCCAACACTCGGGTGACACGTTAGGAGCCCACCCCAGTGTACAATGCTCAAGAAAAAAACGCCCTGCGATGTTTTTTTTTTTTTTTTTTTAACCTGTAAACAGAAAACGTCCCTCGTTGAACTGTGGCCCTGCCCCAACCCGAGCCCACCCTCTGCGCACCCTGCCTCCTCACAGCCCCCCTCACCCCATACTTACCTCCGGAGCACAACATGACGATATTCTGTGGACCAGGAACACATCTGCACTCTTCAAAGCCAACCGCGAACTGAAGAAATGCCGGTAAGCTGTATAATGGCATAAATAGTTTTTTTTTTCCAACTTTGGTGCATATCTCAGGCATTTTTGGGAATTTTGGCACAAAATTTTCAACATGGGATTATTGGGACCCCTCTTCATGAATTCAGTCACTGTCATGGCATTATTCAGTCCCGAAAGGTGATTTTGCGGTCACTGCGCGGAATCACCTTTCCGGACCGATTAACGAAATGACAGTGCCACTGTTCATGAGGTGGGCTATCAAAAAGCCTATGTTGCAAATTTGGTGAAAAAATCCAAAAAAATGACTGTTTTACGAGCGTGCATTGCGCAGTTTCCACACATGCTCATAATTTTGTGAATTTGTAATATTTTCACTCTAGATCTGCAACACTGGCATTTTTCCACAGCTCCTTATTAACAGTAGAGCTGTCATTTTACATATCCTGGCTGAAACGTGTTTTCGCACTTCCAGCACAGAATAGTACAGTCGCTGTAGGAAATCAGTTTTAGGGACAGATTGAAAAAATGACAGTGACACTGTTCATGAGCAGAGGTCCTAAAATGCCTATGTTGAAAATCTGGTGATGAAAGTCCATAAAATGACTGTGTTACAAGCATGTGTTGCGCAGTTTCCACGTATCCTTGTAACTTCACAAATCTGCAATATTTTCATGCCAGATTTTCAACACTGGCATCTTTCCACACCTCCTTATGAACAGTACAGCTGTCATTTTTCACATCCTGCCCGAAATGTGTTTTCACACCTGTGGCGCACAATTGCGTAGTCGCTGTGGGAAATCAACTTTTGGGACAGAGTAACAAAATCACAGTGCCACTGTTCATGAGGGGAGGTCCCAAAATGCCTATACTGAAAATGTGGTTAAAAAAAATCCCAAAAATAATTGGGTTACAGACGTACATTGCGCAGTTTCTATGCATGCTCATGGCTTCAATTTTTCATATTTTCACTCCAGATTTTCAACGTTGCCATTTTTTTTACACCTCCTCATGAACAATAAAGTTGCCATTTTTCACATCCTGCCCAAAATGTGTTTTCATACCTGTGGCGCCAAATGGCACAGTCACTGTGTAAAATCACCTTTTCGGCTAACAAACTGACAGTGCCACTCTTCATGAGGTGGGGTCACAAAAAGCCCATGCTGAAAATGTGGAGTGAAAATACCAACAAACGCCTACGGTGTTAGGATTTCCAAATGTAACACCCCACCCTGTAGAGTCTGACAGGTGTCAGGGGTGTGACTTGGGATCATCGGCCGTAATGCTCATGCCAATTCCACCCCCAACCCCACCCTGCAGCCAGTGACAGGCATCGAGGTGTGTCCTGCAGTGTTTGGCCCCAATGTTCACCCCATTCTCCTATACTGCACCTATCTCAGTGTATTTCCGTATGGAATGGGGTAAGTATAAGGCCCAAAGACCCCAAAGCACACCACGACATTTGTCAGTGTCTATAGGGTAGGGTGAGTGAAATGGCATGACGTTATGTTAAGGCACACTAGCATGCTGTCAGTCTCTACAAGCGAATGGGGTTGATGTCAGTTCAATACTTCACTGCCATTACTATTATGCATCTCTAACTCCTGCACTACCGATGCCAATGCCAGCGAGACAATATTTGGCATTGACAAATGCTTGCTTATTAAGCTGTTTGGTAGTTATTTCTGCACTGCTGTTGCTTATTAAGTTGCTTTGGTAGTTATTTCTACACTGCTATTTTTTATTAAGCAGTTTGGTAGTTATTTCAGCACTAATTTTTCCAGCTTCATTACTCTTCACCTCCTACCCCCGTCTTCCCTGTATTTATTTATTTTTATTAGTGCTCTCGCTCTGTAATTTCTTGGTTCTCTGGCGCTCCCTGCTATGAATGCTGAAACCCTTTCCTCCCCCTCCCCTTCAGCCACTGATGTCCTCTTAACTGCAGACTGCAGAGGTTAATTTTCTTTTGTCACATTCTTTTACAGGGTCTGAGGGCTAGTTTATTTATGGCTTTAGTCCTCCCCAGCCCCCTCACTCTGATCGCCGCCGAATCCCCCAGTGGAACCAGCCTGCTGCAGTGAAGGTATGGGACGAGCTCCCTTCTGAACTTGCCGCCTTTCTGGCACATTCACGCCTGGACAGCTGAATTTAAGCCCCTTAAATCTGAACCAGCTCCTTAGGAGTTGCTACTTGTCCTGAATTTAATCACTGTAATTTGTACTAGCTTCTTAAGAGCTGCTGCTTGTCTTTGGCTATTTTTTGGCATACACCCTTCCCCCACGCACACCCACCTCTGCTCTCTATTAAATGCTCTATTGCTTCACCCTCCCTCTCTAATTTTGACTAGAAGTACTGCAGTAGGTGGGTCCTTTCCTGTCCACTCAAATTCTGCTTCTAACTGTGAGAGCTCTGGGACTTGAGGAGGACATTGGGGACCAGCTCCAGCTCTCCAGGCCCGAAATATCTGGCTCAGATAAACTCTATGAGGATGTCTACCTCACTCCTATACCTTCACCTACCTATCCTGTTAATTCTGGAACACCAAACTGGCCTGCTTGAGGTAGTGCAACAGCCCCGAGGTCATTCGGTATTCTCAGGGTATGTGCACTATGCCACTGGCACATCAGCTTCAAACTCTATTAATGGAAAAATGGTTTCAGTAACTGGTCTAAGTACACCACTGCTACCCCCTGATAGATTAACACCTAGCTTCCAACATCATCTCTCATACCTGCTTACTTTCTCTAAGTTCACAGCAATAACCAATAAATTTAACAGGACCTCCTCCTGGAGAAGACAACGGAAACAGTACTTTAAACAACTAAAGGCATATATACTGAAACTAATTCTACTGGTTCTACTCCTGTCTGGAAATGTGCACCCTAATCCTGACCCCACTAGGGCAATGGAACATTGCAGCACAAAAATGTCCTGTACGCTCTCCCTCGTGTCTTATATGTTGTCTTCTATGTAAGTTAGACAACCTCAAGATATGGATTACACAACACAACCCTGATATTCTTTCTGTTGTAGAAACTTGGTTGTCACCCAAAATCCCGGATTCTGCCATCACCATACCTGGCTACTCTACTTTTAGGAAGGATAGGCTCACTAAAAGTGGTGGTGGCTGTGTTATTTACTTAAAAGAAACTCTAATGGGTCATGCCCTTGAATTGCCCTGCATAGGAAACTCCGCTCAGGCCCTGGCCATCAAGGTACTCCTAGGGGTCCAAAAGAAAACATTAACTGTGCTATCTGTTTACATACCAACCAAAGAATCTGCTTCTAGCATTCATAACTTCATGGAATATATTCGGAGTGTGCCTCGGAACACTAAAACCATAATACTGGGAGATTTCACTGTAAACTGGCTCTCATTTGACATTGGACACATTAAGGATAACATCTCCACCTTGCATCCCGACCAGAATCAACTATAGAACTGGATCAAGTACCTTACTGGATTGGGTTCTGTCTAGTCACCCTGAATGAATCACACATGTCTCTGTACTCCCTGACACCCTAAGTGACCACTTCCCTATACTTTGTAGTTGGTCCAACAAGTTAGCAAATCTCCACCTACGGTTATTCTCAGTAGGGTCTTAACGCCAGGACACCTGGAACCACTCAGATCACACTTTCGAAGCCAGGATTGGTCACCACTGGACTCTACCAATGACACTGACGAGGTACTTGATTTCTTCATCGACCGCTTTAAAGAGCAGGTACCTACTGTCAGGCACCCAGCTCTCCTTAAACATATATAAAAGTAGATCTGCTCTACTGTTGAAGGGCATTAAAAAATTCTATGCGCTTCCCTCTGGTTAAACAGTTATAGCACCCCAAAGTTGCACCCCCATAAAAACAAAGCCTTGTCTGATACGCCTCCTTTTGTGATGTCAGAAGATGAATACTGGGGGTGCATGTCATTACCCTATATATTTGCGATATGTCTGTGGTGTTTAATACTATTTAGAGGTGCCATGTAGAAATATCAAAACAGCCCTGGAGTAACAGTCCCTGTTTACTGGAACGGTCACTTTCATTGTTCCAAGTGGCAACCCTAAATAGTACTAAACGGCGTTGACAAATGGCACCAATATAGATCTATGGAGCACACACAAGCAGCCTTAATTTTCTGACATCACAAAAGAAGGCGTGTCAGACAAGGCTTTGTTTTTATGGGGGTGCAACTTTGGGATGCTATAACTTTTTAACCAGAGGGAAGCGCAAATAATTTTTAATGCCCCTCAACAGTAGAGCAGATCTACTATTACATATGTTTGAGGGGAGCTGGGTGCCTGACAGTAGGTAACTGCTTTTTAATGCTGCACGTGATATCCACGTCCCCCTAAAAACACAGAAACTTAAGGGGGTGTGCAACCCTTGGATAACACCTAAACTATTGGGACTTATGAAGACTAGGGACCACCTCTGGCACCGAGTCAAAGCCACAGGCAAGCAAGCAGATATTCAGGCTTATAAAAAAAATCCCGAAATGTTTGTACCAGAGCCATACGTTTTGCAAAAAATCAATTCTTTAGGGAAGCACTTTCCCACTTGTGGGGTGACGGTAAACATTTCTGAAGCAACATAAAGGAAGACACTGGCAAAAACCTCAAGAGAGCACCCACCATGCTTAACATTGATGGAACCCAGACTCTTGACCCAATGGCCATAGCTAATATTTTTAACGATGCCTTTACAGACCTCAGCAGTGTCCTCCCCCCGATTTTTTCACAGTCTCTGCCCCTGCCACCCCAACCCCAGTCTGTGATGCTCAGCAGCAGGCTTCCCCCCCTTTTTACTTCAAAGAGGTTACTAAGCATAAGGCTAGAAAGTACATACCCAAAATACTTGGTAAAGCAAGATTCAGTGGGGACAATCTAGAGCTCAACTTTCTTGCCCTCACCCTCGAGGAAACTCTTACACCTCTTACCAAGATTCTGAACCTTTCTCTAAGGCTTGGGCAATTCCCCCAAAAATGGAAACAAGCCCTAGTAACCCAGATGCACAAAGGTAGAGATAGGGCACAGCACACAAACTACAGGCCAATCTCCATTCTATCTCCTCTATCGAAAGCACTAGAGCATATAATTGCAGATCAGCTTATGACATACCTGGACAAATACAATATCCAATGTCCCCAGCAGCATGCTTTCGTAAAGGTCATAGTACTACCACTGCACTGTTAGAATTCACTGGTTTCATACACAACGCACTCGACCAAGGCCATCTCGCTGGGGCTGCCTTTATTGACCTGACGAAGGCCTTTTACTGTGAACCACTCACTGCTACTCAGGCAATTATCGCTCACAGGGGTGTCGAATGATGCTGTCAGCTGGTTCAAAAGTTACTTAGAAGACCATTCGCAGCAGGTCAAGAAAACCAATGCCCTCTCCGAAAAGGAAACCAATCCATTCTGGAGTGCCTCAGGGATCTATACTGGGGCCTCTTTTCTTCAGTATCTACTTGAATAACCTCCCACAAGCCTGTCATGAACAGATTCTGCTTTACACGGATGATGCCGTGATCTACTCTTGTAACCCTGACCTTAAGAGCCTCCAGGATAACCTTCAACACAGTTTCTCAGAAGTGGAAAAGTGGTTCAGCCTCAAAAATTGATGCTAAACTATAAAAAGACCAAAGTGATGCTTTTCAACAATGCCCATAAGAAACACAAGTCCAAACCCTTGTTCATCACAAACTGCACTGGCACCCCACTTGAACAGATCCACTCCTTCAAATATCTAGGGGTCACTGTTGATAGCTCACTCACCTACTCACAACGTATTGATAATGTAGCTTGAGCTATCAACATAAGGATTGGCCTACTCCATAGGAACAAGCAAAGCCTCACTCCCGAGGCACTAAGAATAGCAATTTTCAGCTCTGTCATTACCATCATCGATTATGGGCTGGTTGTTTATGGCTCTGCCTCTGCTACATCCCTTCACAGGACCACTGTTGCTATTAACAAAATATACAGACTCCTTACTGGGGCTGCCCGCCTCACACACACGTGACCTATATGCTCAGACTGGGTGGCTTCAATTATTCAGCGGATTCAATATCAAACCTGCTTACTTGCCAAGAAGGCACACCTTGGTTTGTTACCCCCTGGGGTCCAACAGCTCCTTAGCCCTTGTCACAGTACCCAAAGTACTCGCAGCTTGGCAACTCAGGTCTTTACTGTTCCCATATGCCACACCACCTTAGGTCAGACGTCTTTTGCTTACAGATCCCCCCTCTGGCTCAACTCCCTGGGTAGGGACATCTCTGCTGAGTCAAAACTCGGCCCTTTCAAACACAAACTCCGCCAACATCTATTAGCAAACAGTATGTGTGACTGACGCCTTTAGCAGCTTTCTGCTTATTTTATCATTGTATTTATACCTTTTGGCACGTTTAACTCTTGGCACTTCATTTCGATCCTATCCTCAAGCCTTTTCCCCTTCACCACCTCACCCCTGCTTCTTCTCTGCTCACGCATCTTCAAGTTCTTCCCTTGCTCCTCCTCACCTTCCCTTTTCCACCCTCCACCCATTCTTTTATCTCATGCCACCTCTTCTTCCCCTCCTTCTCTCTATGTTTCTCTCTCTTACCTCTCTCCCACCCATATTACTCTCTCTCTTGGGTTTTTGACAAGGCCTACTAGGCTGCACCCTCTCCTGACTAAACACCACCTCTTCTCCTTATACTATTAATTTGTCTTCCTCCCACTCACTTCACCAGCACTCCCCCCTTCTCTCTGCACGCACCCCATTTCCCTCCTTCCACCTCCCCATCCTCTCATCTCTCTCTCTCTCTATCTATCCTCATTACCTCCTTTGCAACTCTGCTCCTTCCCTCTCCACCTCCTGTGCAACTCATCTCCTTCTCCCTCATTTCTCCCATCCCCCACCTGACACCTCATTACTTTCTCTCTTAGATTTTGACAAGACCTCCCAGGCTGCCCTCTCTTTTAGCCCACTCTACTGTTATATTAAGCAACAGTGCTATTTTGATTGCTTTTGATGTATTCATTTTTTAAGTATATTCTTGATATCTGCTATTTACTTATCTATTGTTTACCTTGTTTTGTTTTTGTACTACCGACATGGAACCTTTGTAAATGAGTTGTATTGCTCAAAGGTGTTGTAATCGAAGGCTCAATAAATAAATAAAAAATAAGCCTCCAACTGGAAGAACACTCTCTGAAAGAGAGGGACTGGAGAGAATGCATACAGAAACAGACTGTACCATGGCTGTCTGAATACATCCTGACAGAAAATGCTAGATCCTGGATTTCTGGAGCAGAATTGAGGAAGTCTGGTGTTCAGAGGGGGCACAAAAAGGTCCACATCTGGGGTGCCCCACTAGCTGAAAAGTGATCTCATGATATCTGGTGCTATTGACCACTCATGAGGATCTGCTGCTGTTCGCCCGAGTTCATCTGCCAGAGTGTTTTGGACTTCCAGCAAATAGATTGCTTGGAGCAGAGTCCCCTACTCCAGACAACATTCCCAGTCTCTCATTGCCTCCTGGCAGAGAGGGTAAGAGTCTGCTCCTCCTTGGCTGTTGACATAATACATGACAGACTTGTTGGCTATCTGAAGGAGGACTGTCTTTTGGCTGACCAAGTCCAGTAGAGCTTTTAGATGACAAAGAAATGAAAATTACGTAATACCGTAATTCTTGATCTTTCTGTGCATCTTCACCATTCATCACTATTATGGGTATCTGGCCAGAGGCCAGCACCCCTCGGGAGCGTTTTTCTTCTTTTGGAGGCGGAGCCAACACATGAGTGATGCCGCCCACGAGGCTGAAATATTATGTGGCGCTCAGGGGTTGGCCGTTATCTGCTGTCGATGCCGCCTTGGCCCCAGTTCTGAATGCCGGTGAGATAGAGACAGGAAGGGATGGAGGGGTGGGGCAAGAAAGTCCAAGGGATAGAGAAAAGGAAAGAACATAAAAACTGAAAGGAGAAATAAATGACTGAGAGGACAGCAAAAAGAGAGAGAACAACCTAAGAGATTGAGATAGGAGAGGACCCCAATATCTGGGTGAAAAGAAAGAAAGCGTGGAGAAGGGAGGGTAGAAAGAAAAGAATAAAGGTGGAAGGAGGGAAGGACACTGCCCCCAGTCAACCCGGAACACCTGGACCTCGGGAGGAGTAGCTCAGATTTATAATGCCCATGCTGCAGAGAGTAGAAGAAAGGCTTTAGAGTACCCCTACGCAGCCAGGGTAGCCCCAACAGGGACCAGAGTTTAAGGGAGAAAAGGGCTTGAGGTCTAAGCAGGCTAAGACAGGTCAGGCAGCGTCCACCCCTCCTGCCAAACCAAAACAGAATATTCCCAACAGGGGAGATACATAAGGTATAGGGAAAAAAACAAGGGACCTACCCCTGTTGAAACTCAGCAGTGAGAAAAGGTGTGGAGTGACAATGCCTTAACGGAGGAGGAGATGCCCCAAAGGGGCAATAAAATAATAAAGGACTGCTGAAGGGGTACTTAGGAGTCCCTGATCCCTCTCCCCGTCTCAGAAACCCCAGATGATGGGGGAGGGGGGGTAGAGAGCCGAGACTTGAGAGGCAGGGGAGGAGAGAGAGAGAAGACACCCCAAGACCACCAAGCAAAAACTCCCCCCTGTCTGTCTCTAGGAGTCCTCTTCCTCCTAACCACAAGGGAGAGGAGAAAGAGGAGGGGTGCTGGAGCGCAACAAGAGAGACACAAAGGGAGGAGGATTGCCCAGAGACAGAGGCCCCAGGGAGGAGGGTGGGATTTAGTGATGAATAGGGAAGATACACAAAGATCAAAAATTACGGTAGGTACATAATTTTCCTATCTTTTCTGTGCCACTCTTCACCATTCATCACTATTACGGTTGAGTACCAAGCCTCCTAAAGGGGGCCCAGCACCTCCCTAAGGGACAGAGTCCCTTAGCCTCCAGTGGGGGGGGAACACTGGAGGGAAGAACCCTTGCAGGCCTGGGACTGGTCTGGGTGAGGTGGGGATCTCTCTGGAGGAGAGGGGCAGCACCCCTGCAAATCCTGTCTCACCCTATGGGTGAAAAGGTGGGTTCTCGGGAAGGTGGAGGAGGTCACCCTATGCCAGGCCAAGGGTGACAACCGGGACAGATGAAGCCATGCCAACTGCCTAATGCAGATTGCTGTCCCCACTAGCCAGGAGGCTACCTCATTGGCGTCATAAGATGCCCTTGCTTGATGCCTTACTAGCTCCAGGCCTTACGCAGAGAGGGCCATGGCTTGTCTGGTTACCTCCGCATCAAGGAAGCCAGGACCTGAGCTAGCCTTGACCACAAGTACCTGTTATAGGCAGCAAGGTGGGCCTGATGAGCTACAACACAGAGCAGAAGCCGTGTTGAGGGGAACGTCCTCCTGTCCCAAAATCAAACTCTGAAAAGTCAATCTGGGGGATGGTCACGGAATGGGCGTCTACGCCCAGAGGGGGTATCCAGAAACATCACGCCCAAAGGTGAGGCAGAGTTCATGGAGATCCCGGGGGGCGCAATACCAGAGGCGAAGGGCCCTTGGGGCTGGAGCTGGGGAATAGGTGCATTGCCAGACCCGGAACGATGCTTCCTGAAAAGGAACAGGCAGGAACAGGCCAGACAGGAATGAAAAGGTCATCCGCACTGTACTCGCCTAAAAAGGCGCACGCCACCCGGTCCGGACTGCACTCTGCAGGGGGAGGAAATGTTGATCTCGTCCTGCAACCTTGACAGGAACAGCTGATAAGCAGACAAATCAGCAGCTGGGGAAAGGTGAACCGATGACTCTGCTCCCTCAGAGGAGGAAGCCAACAAGCTCAGAGATACAGGGTCAGGCTGAGCAGGGGGTTGGTGAAACACCTGTTGGTCCGCAGCACTAAAGTAGGTAGGGCAAAACTCAGCCGTGGCCCTGAATTTTGCCCAGGTGAGAGGCCCCGCTTGGTCAGGGCTCCTGGGGAGAGGGTGAGGGGTTGGCAGAGGCAACGGGGCCAGGCTCCTCCGAGGTGGGCACTGCCTCTGCCTGGGCAGGGGGACCCAATGGGAGGCCTCAAAAGGGGAGGAGCCCTGGTGGTTCCAGCAGACACTGACTGCTCAACTGGACCGGAATGGTCAATGCTGTGCCCAAAGGAAAATCTCCCCCCATGAGGTGACTGGGACCGTGCGAGTCCAGAAGGCTGGCCCCTGACCTCCAAAGCAGATGTCCCTCTCAAAGACTCTCTGGGGGAGAAGAAAAGATCCACACTGTGACTCCTCCCAGAACCTGGGAGTGTCCCAGGGAGAGGCTGCTGCACCAAGCCCTGGCCACTCAACCCCCCTGACTCTGAAAGCGCCCTCTCCCTCACAACCACTAGCCTAGGCAACTGGGAACCTCCAGCTGACCCCTGGGAGACAGCCGAAAGAACAGCACCCTCCCCTTCCTGGGACACCCTGGACTAGTCCAAACTCGGACTGGCCAGGATCACTGAGGAAGGGGGTACCCCACCTGAAGGGATGGACATGTCCATGTTATCGAGCTGTGCTACAGCAGTCACCTAGACAGCCGCAGGCTGGTCAGTCCCACTGACCCCAGAAACAACAGAACCTGCCTGGCCAACAAAGAGAGGCTGAGTGGGTGCCGAGGCGCTGGACTTAGAGGGATCGGAGAATCCAGATGAATATGGGAGCTGGTCTGGGTCAAACCCTGAGTCCTCCGAGGAGGAGAAGGACTGAGAGGCCCGAACCCAGACCACTCCATGATCCCTCGCAGTCCCAGGGATGTGAACTGCGCCACCTCCACTTCCGGCACCATGAACGGCACCAGAGCCCGGAGCAGCACCAAAATCGGTGCCAACCCTCTCTTCGGCGCCGAAAACGGCACTGGAGTCGAAGGTGGCATTGTTGCTCCACCGCCCCCTCCCTGGCACCGAGCACGGCACCTGAGTCAAAGGCAGTGCTAACCCCTTCCCTTGCGCCACAAATGAGCCAGAGGGTCTACTGAGAACACGTCCTGCACCACCCACGGCACCGCTCCATTACCAGCACACCCGCATGGTGCCAGAGTCAACAGTGGTGCTGAGGGATGACCTGGCACCACCCGTGGTGCTGCCCGGGCTCCCAGTGCTGCAAGCGACACTGAAGCCAAGGGCTGCACCGAAGGATGGTGCCAGCCCAGGTGCACGGGCCCCAGAGCTCGACACCAAGGGAGCTTTCACTTCCGAGGAAGCAGTTGCCAAAACGGTGCCTCCTACCTGGCCCCCGAGAGAGCCAAACTGGGCCTCCTGCACTGTGGGAGGAGCCACGCTGTGGCAAGGCTAAGACTGGCGGAGGCCCTCTCCTCTGTGTGCCATACAGGACCAGAAGGGGACCTGGAGGAAGGGCAGAGAGTCCTTACCTTGGCCTGCCGACTGCGAACCTGCCCTTCAAAAGTCAGCGGCACACGTACGACTTTGAACGCGTGCATCTCTAAAACTCGCCAATCCATCGAAAAGCAGGCATCGCAGTGATCCATATTGTATGCTGGTCCGTTATGGAGTAAAGACGACCACAGGGACACAGATGCTTAGGAGGACGCCCCACTTTCGACTTTTGCTTTTTGTCCCCAGGACGAGACATGACCAGATGGAAATAAACCAAAAACAAGTACTCGGCGTCGCTTAGAAATAAAGGAACGATCTTACCGGAGATCACTGAAGCGGCGCCGAGCAGGGTGAACAGAACTTAGAGCTGAAATGAACACCACCAACGGACTAGGCTGCAGAGTAGGCCGCAAAACGCAGATGATTTTCAAGTCTTCCCAAGAGGTCCTTTCTCGACGGTGGGAAAAGAAGAACTGGGGCCAAGCTGGAGTCAACAGCAGATAATGGCCAACCCGCGAACGCCACATAATACGTCAGCCTCGAGGGTTGCGCAGCCCCTGCGTCAACTCCACCTCCAAAAAAAAAAAACTCCTGCTGTGTCCTAGCCTCTGCCCAGATATCCATAATAGTGATGAATGGTGAAGATTGACACAGAAGATCTGCATGCATCTGCAGCACATTTATGTGGAGATATCTTTCTGACAACTCCCAGACACCCTGGGCTGGATTTTCTTTTTTTTATATATAGATTTTTATTTCTTCTTCGGCGGGTCACAACTGCATCATCCGACAAGCTTACCAGTTCGTGGCGGAGTTAGGCTATACCCTTGGCTGTGACTGATGGACCACTTTTCTATCTCCTGATTTCCTAGCTACCACAACTTCTGTTGCGCAACAGTTAAAGCTTTTCTCTTTGCTTTACTTCTTTTCCTCCCTACCCAAAGTTGGCCACCTAGTGTAGCTCTTCGCTATCCCTACTAAACTTCCTACTAGTTCTCTCTTTTCATTCTTTTTCCATTTCCATACATCCAGTCCCTGGAATGATGCCAAACACCCGGAGAGGTGTTGTGCAAAGTGCATAAGTGCATTTTGTGTACAAAAATTAAAAATTACTTACCTTAGTAATTATGTTTCTTCTAATGGAGTCTTGCTGTATTCTGACTATAGCAGTTAGCCGCAGCACTTGAACTGCCCCAGAGTACAGGGTTAAATGCTATGCAGAGCATAGAACGTTGAGCTCGAGATCGGTTCAAACCTCTGTCTGCTGCACTTTGAAGCATAACTGTCAGATTCTTATGAGCCAATACTAACTAACTAAAGACCACTATGTGGAAATTGTAAAATTTTTACTAGCCAAATGGCAACTAAATATTTTGGATCCCCAAAAGGCTCAAGTCAAGAAATCCAAAATCAAAAAACAGGTAGTGAACAACTTAAGACTATTAAATTAATAAAACATAACCCACTCCCTGTCTCTAAAAAGAGGGAGTGCCCAAATGCACCCCTGGGGTGCAACACCGCGCCTCCCAGCCCACTTCCCAAAAAGAGGTTCTGAGAGGGGAGGCAGAGAGGGAGGTCAGAATACAGCAACACTCCATTGCAAGAAACATAATTACTAAGATGACTAATTTCTTCTTCAAACAACATGAAGTCTTGCTGTATTCTGACTATTGCAGACTACCAAGCAGTACCTCCATGGAGGAGGGATCCGAACCTATTGTGGTAATAGGCTCTGCAGTACTGCTGTACCAAATCGAGCACCATTCCTAGCCTGGATATCCAGGGAGTAATGCTTGGTGAAGGTATGGACTGTTTTCCAGGTGGCTGCTTTGCATATCTCTAGTAAAGGAATATCCCGGGCAGCAGCCAGGGAAGCAGCTCTACCTCTAGTCAAATGAGCCCTCAGGCCTTAGGGTGGTATTTTGCCTAGTTTCTCATAGCAGAATTGTATACAAGATACAATCCACCTGGCAATAGTTCTCTTAGTGGCAGGTTTGCCCTTTCCCACCTCTCCATAAGTGAGGAACAACTGGAGGAAGTCAAACCTGTGTGCCTTACTACGCTCAATGTAGTAGCTAAGGGCTCTTTTAACATCCAAACTGTGTAATCTTCTCTCTCCTGAGGAAGAATGATCAGTGAAGAACACAGGGAGAGACATGGATTGGTTCAAATGAAAGTCTGAAACCACTTTAGGTAAGAACCTCCTTTTGGTTCTAAGGGCCACCTTATCTCTACGGAAAGAGATAAAAATCAGGCTGCACTGACAGAGCTTGTAATTCACTGATACATCTGGCAGAGGTAATAGCTACCAGGAACACAGTTTTCCAAGTCAAGTACTTAATCTTTGCTGAAGACAAAGACTCAAAGGGTGGTTGCATCAGCTGAGCAATGTAGACATTAAGGTCCCAAACAGGAATAGAACCCCTTAAGGGGGACTGGTATGAAGCAATCCCTTGAAAATTTACAGAAAACAGGATGAGATGCCAGTGAGGAGGGCTTTCCCACTGACAAAAAAAACCAGAAACAGCTGACAAGTGCACCTTGAGAGTAGCTAGTCTGAGGCCTAGGCCATTGAGATGAACCATGTAATCCAGAACTGTAGACAATTCAGCAGTGCCTGGGGATATATGCTTCTTGGAACACCAAATACTAAATCTTTTCCATTTGGAGTTATAAGTTTTTCTGGTGGCAGGTTTTCGAGAGGCTTTGAGAATATCCAGAACCCCTTGAGACAGATGCAAATTTGTGTACTCTTCAACAGCCATGCCTTGAGATTAAGAGATTGAAGGTTGGGATATCAAATCCTCTCCTGAGAGGAGGTTAACAGGTTGTAATTCCTGGGAAGAGACAGAGGAAGATGGACTGCTAGGGACAGCAACAGAGGATACAAAGGCTGCCTGGCTCAGTCTGAAGCAATCAGGATCACCTTGCAGGATTGTGACCTTATCTTGACCAGGACCTTGAAGAGTAGAGGAAATGGAGGGAAGGCATATAGAAATGTCCCTTCCCAATTCAGAATCAGAGCATCCAGAGGGAGTGAGCCAAAGACTGGAGGTCTGCAACAAAATAGAGGAAGTTGGTGATTGTCTGGGGCTGCAAAGAGATCTATCTCGGGAGTGCCCCACCTTGAAACAAAATCACTTTTAACCCTAGGGGATCCAGGGACCATTTGTGATGGCCCTGGGAAATCCTGCTCAATGCATCTGCTAGCACTTTGTCCTTCCCTGGAAGGTGGACTGCTACCAGAGAGGTCTGCACAGAATAAGCCAGGGACCATAATATCATGGCTTCCGTGTACAAGGCCGTAGACCGAGTGCCTCCCTGCTTGTTGATATACCACATGGTGGTGGTGTTGTCAGTCCTGACCTGAACCACCTTGTTCTGTACTGACTGAGAGAAGGCGTGCAGGGCCTGAGAAATTGCCCTGAGCTCCAGGAGGTTGATGTGGAGAAGAGACTCCTGAGAGGACCACACTCCCTGGGCTGTGAGAGTCCCCAAGTGGGCTCCCCACCCCAGCAGAGAGGCATCTGTGGTTAGAACCACGGAATGAGACTGAGTGATGAATGGTACTCCTTGCCTGAGGTTGGCCCGATCCTGCCACCGCTGGGAGAGCCTGGATCAGGGTCTCAGTCACTGGAATTAGTTTGGTTAGAGGATCTTTTTTCCGAGACCAAAAAGCCCTCAGATGAAACTGAATGTCCCTCATCTGAAATCTGGCCCCTTGGACCACTGCAGTGGAAGCTGCCATGTGGCCCAGAAGCTGAAGGAAGTGCCTTGCAGGTCGAGAGACCAGAAGGTGGAAGGAGGAAGCCAGCTCTATAATAGCCCTTACTCTTTCCAGGGGAAGAAAAGCTCTTGCTTTGACAGTATCCAGCTCTGCCCCTATGAAAGTGAGAAGTTGTACAGGCTCGAGAACTGACTTGGGAAGACTGAGAAGAAATCCTAGAGAAGTGAGCACTTGCTGGGTCACTTGCCGATCTGATTTGACCTGGTCTGGAGACTGACCCACAATGAGTCAGTCATCCAGGTATGGGAATATGGAAGTATTTTTCCTTCTTAGAAAGGCCACTACTATTGCTAGGCATTTTGTAAAAACCCTTGGAGATGATGTTAGGCTGAAGCGCATTGCTTTGAACTGGTGATGGCCTGAAGGCAATTCGAACCTGAGGTACTTTCTGTGGGAGCACCTGATGGGAATGTGAAAGTAGGCATCTTTTAGGTTCAGAGAGGCTAGCCAGTCCCTTGGCCTTAGAGAGGGAAGGATTATTCCCAGAGTTACCATTTTGAATTTTGGTTTTAAAAGATGTTTGTTCAGGTATCTTAAGTCTAGGATGGATCGCCACTCCCCTGTCTTTTTCGGGGTAAGGAAGTACCTGGAGTACAGACCTTTGCCCCTGTGAATTGTAGGAACTCTCTCTATGTCTTTAAGGCCAGTGGAGACAAAACCTGTGCCTCTAGGGCAATGGTTTCGGAGATGCTTGCAGGTGGAAAGGATCTGGCTCTCAGCTTTGGGAATTTTTTGAAGCTGAGAACCAGCCCCTGGCTTACTACTACCTCCAAGACCCACTTGTCTGAGGTAAAAGACTTCCAGTCCTTGATATAGTAAGCCAGCCTGCCTCCTACAGGGATCGGGGAGCTGACCCGGGCTGACACATCAGGGTGTCTGCTTGGAAGGAGCCTTAGGCTGAGGGGTGGCTGCAGCCCTGCTCATCCTCCTTCTGCCGCTCCCTCTGAAGAACCCCCTCTGAGAAAAGGGAGAGGAGGCCTGTGCTTGGTAGAAAGGCCTATGAAAAGGCCTGCCCCGCCCCTAGCCTGCTGCCTTTGAGGAGTTGGCTGCCTTTCCTTGGCCTGTGCACTCCTGTAGGTGGTCCTATATTCATCCATCTTTTTCATGTAATTCCCTGTCTGCTCCCCAAACAGAGAATTACCCACCACAGGGAAATCCATGGCCTTAGCCTGGGTGTCCTGTGAAAGGCTAGTACATCTGAGCCAAGCCATCCTCCAAAGAGCCACAGACGTAGCCATGACTCGTGATGATGCATCATTGGAGTCCACCGTAGCATAAAATTGTACCTTTGATGCCTCAATCCCATCAGCAGCCCCCTCCTCCAGCTCCTTGGCAAGCTGGGGGGAAGCCTGCTTAGCCAGTGCCAGTACAGTGTCCCACCTGGACTTCTGGTACCTGGCTGTATAGGTCATGTAATTAGCCTGCCTGAGTCCCAAGGAGGATGCCATGTACTGTTTCTTTGCCATGGCAACCAGCTTCCTGGAGTCTTTATCTGGGGTGTGTGAAGCCAAGGGTATGCTACCCTTATCACAGGCTGCAGCCTGCACAACCCCAACATGGCTGCATTGCGGGTACAAATACTCTGTACCTGAGCCTGATAAAGTGTACCTCTTGTCCATCCTTCTGTCAACAGGAGGTAAAGAATTTGGAGACTTTAAAAGTTTTTGTGTCCGTTTCCAAAAATACTTATGAAGGGGAACAGACAGACTTGGACTCTGGGATGTCCATCATCTCCACATAATCAGGCTCCTCTTGTTCCTCCACAGCTTCTTCCACAGGGAGCTGGAGGGTTTCTGCTACTTTTCTGTAAAACATAAAATGGGAAGGGGACTCAGAAAGCCTAGGAGGGGAAACACCAGAAGGCCTGTCTGGGGAGATGTCCGGTTCAATGGGCTTATCCAGACCTTCTATTCCATCATCATCATCATCACCTTTGTAATCCTCATCCCCCTCCAAATCCGGTTCATAAAATTCTTCAGGGGCATAATCCTGAACCGGAAGAACCGACCGAACCAAATGCCTGCCAGAAGGCGCCAGATCGGTTGGAACCAGACGAAGCGATTCCACAATCCTAATCGCTCGGGCAATCTCCTCGGTGGTCAGAACATCGGATTCTGGATCCGAACCGGCCGACTTCTCATTTCCTTTTTGACGGAACCGGCTCTCCTTTTGCCCGAAGTATCGCCATGGACAGAGGGCACTCCTCCTGGTTCGGCCGAAACCGAACCGGGCTGGCCATCCGGATCAGCGGACTTCTCCGCCTCCTTATCCCTAAGCCTGCCCAATTTCTTATCTAGGGTGGATTTAGGGAAGTTCTTATATATTTGGCAGTCTGAATCGAGGTGATCAGCCTTAGCAAAGACTCCCTCACACACACTGCAGTGTTGAAACCCAGTGGGCCCGGTTTTTCTTCTAAGTTTCTCAGAGGTAGCCATCCTAACCAACAACTTACCCTTTTTCCGGCAAAAGCCAGGGAAGACCCCCCCCCCTTATCGGTTTCTAACCGTGTTACATGTATTTGAAAAAAATGCAAGAAACACGTTTTTTTTTTTTTTAAACCGATAAGGACTGACAACCACACTCTAAGCCTGAAATAAAGAAACAAAAATAACAACACACAAGGAAACCAGTTAAAAATACAAATTTACAATTTCCACAAGTTTTCCCACAGCTAGTCCACTACCCAAGTACTTACTATACCACAGAGAGAGATCTGAACCGAATTAGACACTAAAGGATCGGTAAAACTGACGACTTTAACCGACTGTTGAACCACAAGCACAGGAGAAATCTCTGGAGCGACTGTTCAGTTAGGTGGAGTAAAGAATCTGATGGTTACGCTTCAAAGTGCAGCAGACAGAAGTCTGAACCAAGCTCGAGCTCAACGTTCTATGCTCTGCACAGAATTTAACCCCTCTACTTTCCGGGGCAGTTCAAGTGCTGGGGCTAACTGCAATAGTCAAAATACCGCAAGACTTCATGTTGTTTGAAGAATGAAGGCTATTTTAAATAGGACTAAATAAAGTTAATAAAGCCTTTTTAAATAAAAAGGATACAGATGCCATATAAAACAATAATAATTTCATGATTATTACAGTTATAAGAAATCCTTACGGTATTTTCATAAATTCACACTATAAACCTGTTACTGTATAAGGTTATAAAAGTGTTTCGACACTGTGGATCAGAGATATGGATTGGAAAGTCAGCATCTGTGGAGACATACACTGTACCTTTAACTGAACCAGGAAGTTCCCTAAAAGAACACCCCCCCCCCCCAGTTTTGCAACAACATGTTCAGACAGGTTAACCGATAAGGGCTCAGTCAGGTGACCCCACCAAAAGCTATAAAACTTCTTCACTGAGTTCACTTCAGTGGGGCTCAGCCCTGAGAGAGAGGAGCGAGGTTCTACTGCTACCGTAGACAAGCTGTTGAATGTAGATTAAAAGGGTCTAAGGAGCTCTAAGATCCAGGACTGTAATATGTGAGAAGCTACTGATGTTAAGTAGTGACTTTGTTTGCAATTCTTTTCTTTTCATTTATTATTTTTCGAACTTTTGAAAAATAAATATCATGCCACAGTGTGTTTTAAACCTGTAAAATGCCTTGTCTTAAGTTTATTTCCACACGCTGTGAAATGGTCTCCGGGGTAGTTTGGGATCTTGAATGCCATGCGTGTCCCAGCGGATCCCTGGAGCTGGTCTGGAGGAGGCTTTATCCTGCCATGGCCCCCTAATTTTCCACATTTCTTCCCCCAGTTACCAGAGCCCCAGATAGAGAGGCACATGTGTGTAGGCATGCAAGCATCCTCTTGCTCCAGTGATGGCCCCTTCCTCCCACCCTACTGGCCTAGCACCCTGGCTCCCCCAACTGCACTGTCCCCCTGGTCTCCACCACGAGGCAGCTGAGTGCCAAGGGAAGCACAGATCCCTCCCCAGACAGGAGAGCTGCCTGTTGGTAGCTCGATTCTGCACCGCTCCCTCTCACCCACCCCCCCGGGGCCGACTCCTGATGGCCCGTGCTTGTTCCCAAACAAGGGTAGCCGGTATGGCGAGAGGTAAGGCATCCAGCGCCTCAGCCCTCTGCACCACCAGGCCTCTGGGCTGGATTTTCAAAGTGTGGCACCACGACACTTAGGTTCTGGCAGTGTACTAAACCTCATTGCCACAACTATGCCCGATTTTACAATCTTGGGCACAGTTACAACAGTTTTCACGATTTATGATAGTTTACATGAAATATCTGGCACAAGCTCCATAAAAAGGGCCCCTAGGATTGCCACAAGTTAGACCAGAAAAAGTTGGTCTAACTTATGGCAGTTGATGTACAGGAGAGAGATACAGGTTACTCACCTGTAACAGGAGTTCTAGGAGTGGTGTATGTTGTTCATCCACACTGTCTGGCAGATTCCTTGCCGTTTTAATTCTTGCCGGAAGGTCTTCAAGCTGGCTCCTCCCACCCACCAAGGTGGTAAAACCCTCGGCTCCGCCCCATAATGCCAGATCTAGCCCACTGGAAGCCAGGTTGCATGTCGATGCCGGGGAGGTCGGGTGGGTCGTGTGGATGAACAACAGATACCACTCCTAGAACTCCTGTTACAGGTAAGTAACCTATATTTCTAGGGACGTGGCTATGTTGTTCAATCCACACTGTCTGACAGACTCCTAGCAGTTCTCTGGGAGGAGCGAGGCAAGACCCGCACCCCCAATACTTACTTGAGGAATAAGGACTGGAGAACCGAGGTCACAAAACCAGCATCCTGGCGTGACTCTAGGTCAATGTAGTAATGGGAAATAAAGGTGTGTGCTGACTTCCAGGTAGCAGCCCTGCAGATTTCCTGGATAGGGACGTCCCCAGAAGCAGTCACCGAAGCAGCGGTATGGCAGGTAGAATGAGCTCTTATCCCTTTGGGAGGCTCCATGCACGCCAACCTATAGCAGAGATCTATGCAGGAGGTGACCAACCTGCTTATCGTCCGCTTGGCTGCAGGTCTGCCAGATGCAGCTTCAGCGTAGGTGACAAACAGCTGGCGAACCTCTCCCCGAACTTCAGCCGTCCGCTCCTTATAATAAGCGAGCACCCTTCTAGGGTCCAAAGTATGGAGCCTATATTCGGCCTCCGAGGTGTGATTGGGGTAGAACACTGGCAGAGTCAACACCTGGTTAAGGTGAAACTCCGACATCACCTTTGGAAGGAATTTCGGGTTGGGGTGAAGGACAACTTTGTCCCTGTGGAAGACCAGATAAGGAGACTCGAAAGAAAGTGCCTGGTGCTCTCCCATCCATCTGGCTGACATTATAGCTACCAAGAATGCGGTCTTCCACGACAGGTGGGAGACATCGCACCTGTGCATCAGTTCGAATGGCTTGATCATGATCTTAGCCAATACCAGCAATAGATCCCACGGAGGTAGAGGTTCTCATACCGGAGGGGATATGTGATCAAGGCCTTTAAAAAAGCGCCCGACCACGTTCTCCTGCACCACTGACTGCTTGCTGGCCCGCGCCCGGCAAGCAGAGATGGCTGCCAGGTGCACCTTGAGGGTCGTCGACCAAAGCCCTAGCTGAGAAAGGGACCACAGGTAGTCCAAAATACTAGCCAATGGACAGGAAGAGGGATCCAACCCCTTGTCCTGACACCAAATACAGGTTACTCACCTGTAACAGGAGTTCTAGGAATGGTACATGTTGTTCATCTGCACTGTCTGGCAGGTTCCTTGCCACTTTAAATCTTGCCGGAAGGTCTTCAAGCTGGCTCCTCCCACCCACCAAGGTGGTAAAACCCTCGGCTCTGCCCCATGACGCCAGATTTAGCCCGCTGGAAGCCAGGTTGTGCGTCGAAGCCGGGGAGGTCGGGTGGGTCATGTGAATGAACAACATATACCATTCCTAGAACTCCTGTTACAGGTGAGTAACCTGTATTTCTAGGGACATGGATATGTTGTTCATCCACACTGTCTGGCAGACTCCTAGCAGTTCTCCGGAAGGAGGGAGGCAAGGCGCACACCCCCTACTTAGGAAATAAAGACTGGAGAACCGAGGCCCCAAAACCAGCATCCCGGCGTGACTCAAGGTCGATGTGGTAGCGGATGATGAAGGTGTGTGCTGACTTCCAGGTAGCAGCCCTGCAGATTTCCTGGATAGGGACGTCCCTGGAAGCAGCCACCAATGCAGCGGTATGGTGGGTAGAATGAGCTCTTATCCCTCTGGGAGGCTCCATGCCCGCCAACCTATAGCAGAGATCTATGCAGGAAGTGACCCACCTGCCTATCGTCCGCTTGGCTGCAGGTCTGCCGGGTGCGGCTACAGCGTAGGTGACAAACAGCTGGCGTACCTCTCCCCGAACTTTAGCCGTCCGCTCCTTGTAATAAGTGAGCGCTCTTCTAGGGTCCAAAGTATGGAGCCTATATTCGGCCTCCGAGGTGTGACTGGGGTAGAACACCAGTAGAGTCAACACCTGGTTAAGGTGAAACTCCGACATCACCTTCGGAAGGAATTTCGGGTTGGGGCGCAGGACAACCTTGTCCCTGTGGAAGACCAGATTAGGAGACTCGATGGAAAGTGCCTGGAGCTCTCCCATCCTTCTGGCTGATGTGATAGCCACAAAGAAGGCGGTCTTCCATGACAGGTGAGAGATGTCACACCTGTGCATCGGTTCAAATGGCTTGCCCATGCGCTTTGCCAATACCAGCAGTAGATCCCATGGAGGTGGAGGCTCTCGCACCGGAGGGGATATGTGATCAAGGTCTTTGAAAAGTGCCTGACCACCGCCTCCTGCCACCCGACTGCTTGCCGGCCCACACCCGTAAGCAGAGATGGCTCAGGTGCACCTTAAGGGTGTCGACTAAAGCCCTTGCTGAGAAATGGACCACAGGTAGTCCAGAATGCTTGCCAAGGAACAGGAGGAAGGGTCCAGGCCCTTCGCCCAGAGACCAAATGGAGAATCTCTTCCATTTGAAGGCGTACCATTTTCTGGTCGACTCCTTATGGGACGCCTCAATGACGCTTGAGGACCTCGTCGGAAAGACCCAAGGCCTGGAACTCTAGCCGCTCAGGAACCAGGCCGTCAGGTGCAGGGATTGAAGGTCCGGATGGAATACCTTCCCCTGATTGACTGAGATCAGGTCCGGGCGGGCTGGAAGCCGTCTCGGGAGCCTGGAGCTGAGACTGAGGAGATCTGGATACCAGAACTGGCGGGGCCAGTCTGGGGCTACCAGAATCACCTGCACCTTGTCCCTCCTCACCTTGAGAAGCACCTTGTGGATCAAGGGAAATGGGGGAAAGGCGTAGAAGAGGCCCGGGGTCCACGGCCTCAAGAAGACAACCCCCTGCAGCAAGCCCTGCTGAGGGGGGCGGGCATGAAACAGTCTCAGCTTCACATTCTCCATGGAGGCAAACAGGTCCGCCTGAGGCATACCCCAGTGGGAGAACAGATCTTGTACTACCTCCGGCAGGAGAGACGACTCGTGGGGCGCAGCCCCTATCCGGCTTAGGGCATCAGCCAGAGTGTTGGAGGCTCCTGCCACATGGATGGCAAGGAGATCCGCCTCCAAGCTGCGCACGAGTGACCAAATGCGGAGAGCTTCCCTGCACAGAGGCATGGAGCGCGTCCCACCCTGGCAGTTTAGGTAGTACATGGTCGTGGTATTGCCCGTCTGGACCTGAACCACTTGACCATGTAGAAACGGAGCGTAGGCGGTGAGGGCTAGACGAACCACTTGAAGCTCCAGCAGGTTGATGTGGCATCGGGACTCCCGAGGGGACCAGAGGCCATGCGCTCTGTGCTCCCCCAGATGGGCACCCCAACCCATCAGAGAGGCATCGGTCAATAGAGAGACCATCGGCTCGGGGTGGACAAACGGGATGCCCTCCTGTAGATGTGCTGGAACGGTCCACCACTGGAGAGAGTTCCACATCCCCTGGGTCACTGTCACTAGCAGATCCAGCGGATCGAGGTGCTGTGACTATTGGCTGGCCAGCCCCCACTGAAGGGGATGCATGTACCAGCGGGCCCAATGGACCACGCTAGTGCAGGCCGCCATGAGGCCCAAGAGGCGCAGGAAGTCCCGGCAGGAGCAGTGCCCAACCTGAAATGATTGGGCAAAGGAGGAAAGAACCTCGGCCCTGTCCGCCGGGAGCCGTGCTCTGGCTCGTAGAGAGTCGAGCTCTGCTCCGATGAATTGGATCACCTGCTTTGGCACGATTTCCGACTTGGCCTCGTTGATGAGGAGGCCAACCTGAAAGCAAACCTGGAGGGCCAGATCTCTGGACCGCTCCACCTCCGTTCTGGAGGGGGCTGCAATCAGCCAGTCGTCCAGGTAGGGGTACACCTGGACCCTTCGGCGCTGCAGGAATGCTGTCAGCACTGCCATGCATTTGGTGAAGACCCTGGGAGCTAGGGAAAGGCTGAAGAGCATGGCCGGAACTCGTAGAGGGATCCCTCTGCCCTGAAGCGGAGGAATCTCTGGTGGGACGGACGGATTGGGACGTGAAAGAATGCGTCCTGGAGGTCCAGAGAACAGAACCACACACCTCGTTCCAAGGATGGGATTATCTATGCCAGAGTGACCATCCTGAAGGTCCGAGACCTTAGGAACCTGTTCAAGTCATGCAGGTCGAGAATGGGGCGCCAGCCCCCTGTCCGTTTTGGGAGCAGAAGTACCTGGACACAAACCCAGGGTCTGGAGGAGGATCCGCCACCTTCCTGATCACCTCTTTTTCGAGGAGCAGGGCGATATTGGCTTGGTGAGCCAACAGAGAGGCTGGCGGGATCGTAGCCCCCGAGGGAGACGCTCGGAAGGGTGGGGCCTGCTCAAACTCCAGGGCAGGCCCTTTCCTACCACCCAATGCCCAGCGGTCCGTGGTGATAGCAGACCAGGCGGAAAGGAAGTGGCGGAGCTGTCCCCCCATGGGGGGAACCCAGGATGGAGTGACGAGGCTGGGGTCTACACCCTTCAACCCGTCACTGGGCAGGACCGGCCGAGGGACATCATGGGCCTTTTCCTCCCTGCTTCCTATTAGAGGAAGCTGCAGGCTTGGCTTTGGGATGCCAAGCGCAAGCCTGCTGGCCCTGGTGTTGGTGCTGTTGGGCTGGACGTGCCGCACGTGCAGAAGGGCGAAAGGACTTATGTTGTTGTTGTCGACGGCCCTTGTCCTTCTGGGCGGAGGTGACCGAGTCCAGAGTGGCACTGGACTTCTCGATCCACTGGAGGTGACCTTCCACTCCAGGGCCAAAGAGGTCGGTCCTCAGAAAGGGGACATCCGCTAGTTTATGCTGGGCATCTGCTGTGAAGGTGGATATCCTCAGCCATGCTCTGCGGCGCATGGCCACTGCGGCCGCAACTGATCTGGCACAGGAGTCTCCAATGTCCAGAGCCGTTTGGAGCTGCTGTTTCACCACCACCCTTCCCTGGTCCCGTACCTGCTTGACCAAGGTCTGCAGGTCAGCCGGGAGATGAGGGATCACCTCATCCAGGGAGCCCATGAGGGCGTGGGAGAAGTGTGCCATAGAAACATAGAACTTGACGGCAGATAAGGACCGCTTGGCCCACCCAGTCTGCCCATTTCCCTACCTAATGGATAAGCTGCAGATCATAGTTAACCAGCAGCCTACTTCTTTCTACCCCCAACCCCTAGAATTGCCTTATGACTGTCCCATGCATGATTGACTTCCACCACTGTTTTTGACTCCACAACCTCCTCCTCCGGAAGGTCGTTCCATGCATCCACAACCCTCTCTGTGAAAACATACTTCCTTAAATTACCTCTGAGCCGCCCCCCCATCTATCTTCAAATTGTGCCCCCTTGTTCTTGCACACTTCTTTTTTTGAAAGATGCTACCCTCTTGGATTTTGTTGATTCCCTTGAGGTACTTGAAAGTTTCTATCATGTCCCCCCTCTCCCTCCTTTCCTCGAGGCTATACATATTAAGCTCCTTAAGTCTCTCTTCATATGTCTTCCGGTGCAGACCCTGCAACATTTTAGTTGCCCTCCTCTGAACAGCCTCCATCCTGTCTGTCTTTGCAGAGATTGGGTCTCCAGAACTGCACACAGTACTCCAGATGGGGTCTCACCAGCTGTCTGTACAGAGGGATAACAACTTCCTGTTTTCTACTGGTGATGCCTCTCCCTGTGCATCCCAGTATCCCCCCAGCCCTCCTTGCTGCCCTCTCACATTGCTTGCCCACCTTTAGGTCATCTGATATGACTACCCCCAGGTCCCTTTCCATTTTTGTTGTTGTTAGTATCTCACCCCCCATTGTGTACTCTTCCCCTGGGTTTTTGTTTCCCAGGTGCATTACCTTGCACTTCTTAGCATTGAATCTAAGCTACCATACATTTCACCATTCCTCTAACCTTGCCAAGTCCCTTCTCATCCTTTCCACCCCACCTTGTGCATCAACTCTGTTGCAGATCTTTGTGTCATCTGCAAAGAGACATACTTTTCCTTCTAGTCCCTCTGCAATGTTGCTTATAAAGACATTGAAGAGGACCGGTCTAATACTGAACCTCACGGTACCCCACTAGTAACCCCTTTCTTCAGAGTAGACTCATTTACTATTACTCTCTGTGTCCTATTCTCCAGCCAATTCTTTACCCAGGCTGTCATCTTGGGACCCACTCCCAGACTGGCTAACTTGTATATTAATCTTTTGTGTGGGACTGAGTCAAATGCCTTGCTAAAGTCTAGGTAGGCCATGTCCACAGCCCCTCCCTGATCTACCACTTTGGTCACCCAGTCAAAGAAATCTATCAGATTCGTCTGGCATGACCTTCCCGCTGTGAAACCATGCTGCCTTGGGTCCTGTGCCCCTCTGGCCTCTAGATACTCGACAATTCTTTCCTTCAGAAGTGATTCCATCATTTTCCCTATCACTGAGATTAAACTAACAGGTCTGTAGTTTCCTGATTCTGCCCTGCTCCCACTTTTGTGAAGGGGAATCACATCTGCCCTCCTCCAGTCCTCAGGTACCACCCCATCCTCCCATGATTTGTTAAAGAGGGTAGTCAGTGGTGTCACTAGTTCGGCCGAGCTGGCCTGGCGGAGGCCAAGGGAAGACGTAGCGTACACCTTGTGCCCGGCATAGTCCAGCTTTTTGGACTCCTTGTCGGGGGGGGGGTTATCCACATCCCTAGCGTTCCCGGAATGCTGGAAAACGCTATTGGTGACCAACCCCTCGGCGGAGGGGTGTTCCGAAAAACCGGACAAAGAGCTGGTAGGGACCACATACTTCCTGGCCATCCTGGTTGAAGGCGCAGGACAGGAAGCAGGCTGCTGCCAGAGCTCCAAGACTGGGCCAACAATGGCTTCAGCCACCGGAAAGGCCTCCGTGGGTGAATCCCCTTGGTCCAGTATCTCCGTTAGGGGATACTTGGCCTGCTTGGATACGGGCTTGAGTTGCATCCCGGTAGACTCCAAGATGAGCCGAAGCAGACCCATGAAGGACGAGGGGCTTTCATCCATCGACTGGCCCCTGGAGGACCCCAGGTCAATGGGCCTGGAGAACAGGGAGGAGTCGTCATCTGACCTCGAAGAGACCGCGGAGAGCTGCCTGGGGCCTGAGCCACCCTCCACCTGCCGAGGACGGTCGGGAGTGAGGGTGACTGACAACCTGTGGGGCAGGCCCTGACCCGACCAAGAGTCCTTGGTCAGTGCCCCCGATTTCAGTTATGGAGGCTGAGGTTCCACCACAATCGGTGGGGCAGCAGGTTTCGGCAGAACAACTGGCCCAGGCATGGGCACCTCGGCTACAGTGAGGGGTTGTTTCGGCCGCTCGGGTGACAGCCACTTGATGGCCGGGGAAGGCGACAGCGTCGGCTTGTTCCCAGACAGAAGTAACTGCTGCCACATCAGGTCCTCGTAGCGTCGACGGAATTTGCACCGAGGAAGACGAGGATGAGCGGTGGCGCCGCTTACTTCAGTGCCGAGACTGCCGATGTCGGCGGGATCGGCTGGACCGAGACGAAGTCTGAGACCGAGATCCTCGGTGTTTCCGAGGACGGGTCTGGGAAGGGGCAGGGGACACCCGCTCTTCCCTTGGCTTGGAAGCCTTGACCGGGGACTCCGGCACCAGAGGCGCAGGCAAGTCCTCAGTTACCACCGGGGGAACCGGTGAAGAAGGGTTGTCGGCTTCACCAGTTTACAGCCCGTCCGACAGGTTGACAAAAATCTCGACCGTGTCGACGGATGTCTCGGCCGGCTGACCTGACGGGGACACCATGAAGCCAGTGGCCTTAGCCCCAACCTCGACCGAAGTCGAGTGTCGAATATCCGGGGAAGGGGACCTCTCCCGCTCCCATGAATGTTGACGGTGGGACTTACCTTTGGCGTCCTTCTTTTTGGACCGAGAGGAATGTCCCAAAGGCCCTTCTCCCTTGGTGGAGAGGGACTGGCAAAGCTCCTTGAATGAAGCTGTGTAGGAGAAGGAGCCCAAGGAGAGTGAGATAAATGCCATGACCGAGGATGATGATGATGTGGCCTGGGCTGCCTCCTACTCGAGGGCGATCATCTGTTCGAGCTGTTCAGCGAAGCTCGCAGCCGCGGACACCGCCCAATGGGCCTCCTTCGACTTGACCGGAGGATAACATTTCTCGGGTCGCTCCAACAGCAATCGGGCAGCGTGGTCCTCCAAGACCAAAGCCGAAAAAGATTTGCACAACTCACAAGCCTGTGAGTCATGGCAGAGTCCAAGGCAATAAACGCATGTGGAGTGCGGATCGGTCCGGAACATCTTCTGCCCACAGGGGCACTGACAAAATCCAGGAGTCAATTTGTCCATCGCAGCTGCGAGGGAAAGAGAAGACCGGAGTCTTTTGAATTTAAGAATAAGCTTTGGATTGACCGAAGAGTGTAGATCCAGGCCTAAAACACAGAGCGCTAAGGAGGGAAACTGAGCTTCCAAGCGGTAAGGAAGATCTGACGTCATGGGGCGGAGCTGAGAGTTTTACCACCCGGGTGGGTGGGAAGAGCCAGCTTGAAGACTTTCTGGCAAGATTTAAAGCAGCAAGGAACCTGCCAGTAAGTGTGGATAGAACAACATATCCACGTCCCTAGAAGTTATGCTTTCCATGATTGTGTAACTCCCTAATTGTATCATGTTAACCTATGTACTTGAACTCGTATTTCTTTGTACTCTCCCGGGTCGTTCCTGAAAACTGGCAAATGTCTTGTCTAGTGTACTTACCTGGTTAACAAAAGTTGAATAAAATGAATAATGAAAACGAGATAGTTTTACCCTGACCTAACAGACTGTTATTGGATAAGCAGGTCAACGGATTTTGTGCTGCTGGTAACTTCTTGACTACAATTCAAATATACTTTGAATGACAAATACCTGTTATTTGTAGCACTGATTGAATTTTAGCAACAGTAAACCAGGGCAGATGACTTTGGTTCAGTCTGATTACTGTAGAAAATTACAGTTTTTCTAAAACAGCACTTAGCCAGCAACAACTCGAGCACTTAGCTACCACCAAATGTTACTCCCTATCTCTAGTGTAGTGGTCACACACAGTGTACAGCAGTGAAAAGAAATTATATTTTACATTGAAAAAGAAATAAGCCCCCCAAGTAACTTTAGTGCATAATGGTCACAGGAGACTGACTTGAACATTGAGATTATCTCCCCAAAGTACATTTTTTTTAAACAAAGCAGATTAATACCACAAGGCAAACAGGCCAAGATAAGCGCTCCCACTAACTTTATGTGCTTAACAGTTGAGTGTGGTCACAGAGGTACTGAGACCTGGCTGTAGAGGATTACTGTACACAGTAAATATTTTTTAAACACTCAGAATAATTCCAAAAAGGCAAACTAGGCCAGTATAAATTGAAAGGAAAGGAAAGGGGAAATTGTTTAACCAGGAAAGACACACTAAGCCAAAGCTTGTTTCTTTTTTTTTTTGGTTATTCTTTTTATCTCTTCCTACACCCAGATGCCCGCCGCTCCTTTGGGCCTCCTAGCGCTCCGTTCCCCCGGCAGTCCTCTTCTGGAGCACCTCCCCACAGATAGCAGCCAATCCCGAGTTGCCGCGGCGTATCCCATCGCCAGACAGGTCCCCCTCCTCTGAGGGGGAAGGCATCGGGTGGCAGGGAACCCCAGTACACTATTTTTACTTACGGTCCGGGATGCCGTTGTGGCAGAGGATGCTCCTGGAGGCTTCGGGGGAACAAAGAGAGTGGGGGCCGTCATCCAGCGGCGCTGAAGCCAATTTACGGCTTTCTCTATTTTTAGTCCTTCCTAAGCCTCGCTTACTTGTGTTACGCATTTGCCCCTGGGCCACTACAGAGCGGAGCTATCCTCCCACCCTCCCCAGGAGAGAGAGCAGTCCTCCAGAAGCTCAATCCTCTCCTTCCCCCTGCCAGCCCACAGCACCAGAGTCCATTCCCGAACAAAGCTTGTTTCTAAGTGCGACCTGGGAGCACAAGGCAGTTAAATGACTTGCTCAGGGTCACACAGTATGATGGTGGGTTGCTGTGGGATTCAAACCCAGGTTTCCAGCTCAGAGCCCTGAACCACAGCATTGTACTGCCTCCAAACATTATTTATGGACTGTACAGGGAACAAGCCCGTGACCTTGGCACAATCAGCGCCATAATAAGCTACAAAAACTTGTGTGCTGAAAGTGGTCACAGATGAGACAGCGGGGCATAGAGATTAGTATATTTTGGTACACTGAAAAGTTAGTCACGCTGGCAACAAGAATGGAATAATAATATTCCCAAGACCCGTAGTCAAGTGAGTCAGAGGGCGTAGAGTAAATTTAAAGTAAATTTTATATTTTTACACTGAGTAGGCTTCAGTGCAGAAAATTATAAATCTTATTTTCCCCTCACAAGTATTTTTTATAGCAAACAAAATCTTTCCAAAATTCCCAGTGCCGGCAGAAAAAAGTCACAGTCTGACAACACTGCTTTTAATTTTGCTCAATAGGCTGCAGTGCAGAAGAAAATATTACTTACCATAGTAATTGTGTTTCTTCCCAGTGATGTTCAGATATTCTTAACTTTATGCAGTTAGCCTGTAGGGTTGGACTGCCCGGAGAGATGGAACACATGCAAATGATTGAACACTTTGCACGTGAGCATTTTTCAAACACTGCCTCTACTAACTGCCTGTGTTCTAACCTCTTCAGATTTTATAAAAGAGCATGAAAAGATGGCTCAGGATAATGTAATAATACTAAGAAATTCTTATCATTAAAATTGGGGTTACCCAATAATCTGGATTTTACTAACAATAAACCTCCAACAGGAGAAAAAAAAGTTTAAATAAGTTAGAACAACATGCCGGAAAAATTTTCCAAAAATAAACACAATGAACTCTGTTCACCTACTTGTACAGGTGCAGAGGATAATGATCCCCCAAGGATGTAAAGTGATAAGTGGCACCAGCATGCGAAGTGCAGAGGCTGAAGATCTGGAAGGGGAGGTAGGAAAGGAAGAAAAAATTACTCACCTTAGTAATTATATTTCTTCTAATGGAGTCTTGCTGTATTCTGACAATTGCAGTGATACCCAACCTTTGAACTGCCCCGGAGAACTAAGGGTTAACTTTCCATGCAAGGCATGGAATGCTGAGCTCGAGCTTGGTTGAAGTCTCTATCTGGAGTGTTCTGAACTCAAACTGTCAGATTCTTACGAGCCCAACTAAACTAAAAATTCTGTGTGGAAATTGTAAAATTCTACTAGCCAACTGGCTGAAAAGTTTTGGATTCCCAAGGAAGACTCAAGTCAGGAAACCCAAAAACTAAACCCAATGTACTCAAAAAAAATAACAATAATAAATAAGCACCCAAACAAAAGGGGGGAGGGTGCCAGCAAATACACGCCTGGGGTGCAACACTGCACCTGCCCACCCACTTCCCAAAAACAGGTTCTGAGAGGGGAGGCAGGGAGGGAGGTCAGAATACAGCAAGACACCATTAGAAGAAACATAATTACTAAGGTGAGTAATTTTTTCTTCAAACAACATGAAGTCTTGCTGTATTCTGACAATTGCAGACTACCAAGCAGTACCTCCAAGGAGGAGGGACAGAACCTACTTTGGGAATAGGCTCTGAAGTACTGCTGTGCCAAACCGAACATCACTCCTAGCCTGGATATCCAGAGAGTAATGCTTGGTAAAGGTATGGACTGTTTTCCAGGTGGCTGCTTGACAAATTTCTCGGAGAGGGATATCCCTGGCCGCAGCCAGGAAGCAGCTGTACCTCTTGTGGAGTGAGCCCTCAGGCCTGAGGGTGGAGTTTTTCCCAGTTTTTCATTGCAGAATTGTATACAAGACACAATCCACCTGACAATAGATCTTTTGGTGGCAGGATTTCCCTTTCCCACTTCTCCATAAGTGAGGAACAACTGGAGGGAGTGAAACCTGTGACCCTTGGTACGCTCTATGTAGTAACTAAGGGCTCTTTGACATCTAAACTGTGTAGCCTCCTCTCTCCTGAGGAAGAATGATCAGTGAAGAAAACAGGGAGAGACATAGACTGGTTTAAATGGAAGTCTGAAACCACTTTGGGCAAGAACCTTCCATTGGCTCTAAGGACCACTTTATCCCTATGAAAGAAGATAAAATCAGATTCCACTGACAGGGCTTGCAATTCACTGATACGCCTGGCAGAGGTAATGGGTACCAAGAATATAGTTTTCCAAGTCAAGTACTTAAGCTCTGCTGAAGACATAGGCTCAAAGAGGGGTTGCATAAACTGAGCAATGCAAACATTCAAATCCCAGGCAGGGGCAGGGTCTCTAAAAGGGGGATTGGTGTGACACAATCCTTTAAAAAAATTTACAGAACACAGGATGGGAAGATAGTGAGGAAGGCTTCTCCACAGGCAAAAATGCAGAAACAGCTGACAAGTGTACCTTGAGAGTAGCTGGTCTGAGGCCTAGGCCATTAAAATGGATTATATAATCCAGAACCGTAGGCAATTCAGCAGTGTCTGGAGACATATTCTTCTTAGAACACCAAATGCTGAATCTTTTCCATTTGGAGTTGTAAGTCTTTCTGGTCGAGGGCTTTCGAGAAGCCTTTTTTTTTTTTTTATACTTCCTTTATTAAAATCATATTTTTGATACGTATACAGATACAAATATTGGCTGCTCCAATATACAGCCTTTCTAATACATAAAAAACTTCAACACGGTAACTCTGGCATTTAGTGCAGGACAATAACATTGGTTGATGAGCATCTCATCCAACTATATACAAGTTCATTCCATAAAGTCAGAACAAAATTTCAGATTACCAATAATATAAGTATAACCTTCCCATAAGTACTTCAATATTTTAACTCGGCAGTCTGAAAACTTATTTATTTCTCATATCTAAATTTGATAGGTAGGCCTAGAAAGAAAAAAACAAGATAACATTTTATTTAACTTGGTCTCCATTGTACTATTGTACTTGGTCTTGGTAAAGTTCCCACCGTGACCGTCTTGTGATATAAGTTTCCATCTTATCTTGGAGGCCAAGAGAAATCTGTTCATTGTGCTTAATGTTTAATATTAAAGTTTTCCAATCAGATATCAGTGGGGAGGTTGTCTGTAGCCACTTCTTGGTAATAGATTTATAGGCAGAGCCTAAAAATATTGACCAGAGGTGTAACTTAACTTTGTCTTTGGCCTCTATAGGTGGGATCCCCAGTATTAAATTAATCCCCTTAAGTGGGCTCTGAATGTCCAGTATCAGCTTCATATGGTGTGATATCTGTAGCCAAAGGGCTAATAATTTGGGGCAATCCTAAAAAATGTGCTTATGTGATGTCCTTGTCTCTCCACTCTCCCTCCAACAATGGGATGTAGTTCCCGGGTTTCTTAAAGCAACTACTGAGGTAACTAAAAAGAACCTCACCCTTACATTCCATATAAATTTCCTCCAGATAGGAGAGGAGGTGGTAGCCCACATACCCCTCCATATCTTCAGCCAGTCCTTAGCAGGTATTGGTTGTGCTAACTCTTGTTCCCATCTAGTTTGCACCAGTGTCATTGAGTGGGATGTTTGTTGTATAAGGGCCTTATATATTATAGATATAACTTTTTCACCTTGAAGTGAGGACCATATCTGCCTGAACGGAGTATTGTCCTCCCCTGGCAGGGAGCTCTTCTCATTAAGTCTAATTTGTGCTTGTATTTAATTTTTAATCTGATAATAATATAGTCTATCTTTTTCTGACCAATCATAAGTCCTCTGTGCTTCCATGAAGTCTATAATCTCATTCCCTTTTAACAGCTGCCACGGTGCCTCGAGACCCTTTTTAATCTGATTTTTATACCACTGGTTTTGCAGTGGTGTGTCGAATGGGTGGGTCAGCACGAACCATTTACACTTCCAAAATTGCTGCTGGTAGGTTTTATATTTCATTCCCAATTGCCAACCTTTTAGGATGGCTGCAGTCGCCTGAGGAATTACCTGCATAACCTTCTTAAGGTGTGGCAAGGAAAATAAGCAAGCTGGAAGTGGTGTAGGGGTTGATCTGGTTAGATCTATTTGCTTCCAGTTTGCATGGTATGATTTGGTTCCCCATAGCAATGCCAAGCGCACCTGGGCAGAGATCCAGTAGTTCTGGAGTGAGGGAAGGGCTACTCCCCCTAACTCCTTGGGCAAGATTAATTTGGAGAGGCCCACCCGTGGCCTCCTCTGGTTCCATTGGTATGTATTCAATGTTTTTTGCCAAGAGAGAAGTTCCTTAGGGGATATGGCACATGGGACACATTGGAACATACATAAAAATCTTGGTAGTGCGTTGATCTTGAGGGACAACGTCCTGGTATAAAAGGAAGATGGCAAAAGATCCCATCTCCTCAAGTCTCGTTTAATGCTTGCTAGCAGAGGGTGATAATTATGGGAGTAAAGTAAGTCTGGGTCTTTGGTAATCTGTATGCCCAGATATTTTATACTGGTATTATCCCATCTGATTGGGTATTGTTTTTTAAAGGAGGGTGAGGGTTATATTCAAATGTCAGGGCTTCAGATTTAGTAACATTTAATGTAAATCCTGAAAGATTAGAAAATTCCTGTACTTTCTGGAAAAGGGCCACCAAGGAGGTATCAGGGTTGGTTAAATATACCAAAACATCATCAGCAAAAAGTGCCAACTTTTGTTCTACATCTGTCATTTTTACTCCCTTAATATCAGGAGCTTGACGTAAGTATTGGGCCAGGGATTCAATATAATAGGCAAATAAGAGCGGGGAAAGGGGACAGCCCTGTCTGGTTCCTCTATATAAGGAAAATTTCTCTGATATATGGCCATTCGTTCTAATGTATCCAATAGGATTCTTGTAAAATTTAAAGATTGTGTCTACAAATTGATGTGGAAAGCCAAATTTTAACAATACCCCTCTCAAGAATTTCCATGACACCATATCAAAAGCTTTTTCCGCATCTAAACCCAAGAAAACACTAGGAGTTTTGTGGGCACGGATATGTTCGATAATATATACTGTACACCTAACATTATCCTGGGCCTGACGTCCAGGAATAAAGCCGCATTGGTCTACGTTTATTGTAGATGGAGCAAACTGAACCAGCTTCTTTGCCAGTATTGAGACGAATATCTTATAATCCGTGTTTAGTATAGATATGGGTCGGTATGAGGAACAATATGTAGGATCTTTCCCCGATTTTGGTATAACCGAGACTATAGCCTCATTCCAGGATGGGGGGTCTCTCCTTCCTTCGTATTCACAAAGGAAAACACCCGACCTAGCATTGGAACAAGGGTTTTGGCAAAGATTTTATAGAACTCCCCTGGTAGTCCATCTGATCCTAAGCATTTGCCTGTTTCTAGGTTTCCAATTATTGTTGTTATCTCCTTGGTGGAAACAGGGGCAATCAGCAGCTAGCCCTGCCTCTGAGACAAAACCGGAAGATCTTGGGGAAGCCAAGAATTGTTGAATTCTCTCAACTGAGGGGGTAGTTTTCTCTGAGTAAAGCGTAGAATAATAATGGTGAAAGGCTTCTGAGATAGTGGAGAAATTATTTTTAAGCTCACCGGTAGCTGGGTATCTTATTTTCAGAATAGAGGATTTCACTTTCCGGCTCGTAGCTGGCCTGAGATTAATCTCGTGAATCTAGGTCCCCCATCATAGTATTTGTGTCGTAGAAATATTAATTTCTGTTCTATAGCATAATCCAGAATATTATTTAACTCTTTCTTAAGGGAAGTAAGTTCCCGGGATTGGGCCTTACATTGTTTAATACATTGCAATTCTTCTAGTGCCCTTATCTGCGTTTCTAGGGTGAGTCTACGCGACTCTCTCTGTTTCTTCCGATGGGATGAAATTCCTATAAATTTCCCTCTCACTACCGCTTTAATAGTATCCCAGATCATAGCTATTGTAGTGTCCTGGGTGTCACTGTCTTGTAATGCCTGGGTTATTGTATTTTTAATCGATTCCTGTGTCTCCTTATCTTTGAGGAGGGGCAAGTTTAACCTTCAAAAAGTTTTCTTACGGGTGGTATGTGAGTATATCCTACAAAATAGGGGCATGGTCTGAGAGACAAAAGTCTCCTTGCCAAATTTGCTGTACAGTATTTAGATGTTCGCTTTGGGTTACTAAAAAGTCAAGGCAGGAATAGGAATCGTGGGCCTATGAGTGAAATGTATGTCTACTTGCGGGTCCATGCAAAAACTGCCAAATATCCTCATATCCCAATTCCTGTAACAATTTCCGGACTTTTCTGTTTGTTTTATTTATTCGTCCCTGAGAGGGAAGATCTATACTTCCCCCTAGTCGAGAAGCCTTGTGGATGTCCAGAATCCCTTGGGAAAGATGCAGATCTGCAAACTCTAACTCTTCAAGAGCCATGCCTTGAGATTGAGGGACTGAAGATTGGGGTACCAAATCCTCCCCTGAGAGGATGTTAACAAGTTGTAATTCCGGGGAAGATGGACTGCTAGGGACAGCAACAGGGGGTACCAGGGCTGTCTGGCCCAATCTGGAGCAACCAGAATCACCTTGCAAGGTTGAGACCTTATTTTGACTAAAACTTTGAACAGGAGTGGGAAGGGGGAAAGGCATACAGAAACGTTCCTTCCCAATTCAGAATCAGGGCATCCAGGGGGACTGAGCCCAAGACTGGAGGTCTGCAACAAAAGAGAGGGAGTTGGTGATTGTCCAGGGCTGCAAAGAGATCTATCTCTGGAGTGCCCCACCTTGAAAAAAATCACTTTCAACACCTGAGGGTCCAGGGACCATTCCTGATGGCCCTGAGAAATCCTGCTCAGTGCATCTGCTAGCACATTGTCCTTGCCTGGAAGGTGAACTGCTACAAGAGAGGCTTGCAGGGAATAAGCCAGGGAGCACAACTTCATGGCTTCTGTGCACAAGGCCATGGACTGAGTGCCTCCCTGCTTGTTGATGTACTACATGGTGGTAATGTTGTCTGTTCTGATTTGAACCACCCTGTTCTGAACTGACTGAGAGAACGCTTTTAGAGCTAGAAAAACTGCCCTGCGCTCTAGAAGACTGATGTGGAGAAGGGATTCATGGGGGGGACCACAGGCCCTGGGCAGTGAGGGACCCCAGGTGGGCTCCCCAGCCCACAAGAGAAGCATCCGTGGTAAGGACCACTGAACAAGGCTGAGCAACAAAAGGAACACCTTGCCATAAATTGTCCTGATCCTGCCACCACTGGAGGGCCTGGATCAAGGTCGGAGTCACTGGGATCAGTTTGGTAAGGGAGTCCTTTCTCTGAGACCTGTAAGCTCTCAGGTGGAACTGAATATCCCTCATCTGGAATCTTGCCCCTTGGACCACTGCTGTTGAAGTTGCCATGTGGCCCAACAGCTGGAAGAAAAGCCTTGCTGGTCGAGATACCTGAAGGCTGAAGGAAGAAGCTAGTTCCAAAAGAGCCCTTGCCCTTTCTAGAGGAAGAAAGGCTCTTGCTCTGAGTGTGTCCAGTTCTGCCCCTATAAAGGTAAGGAGCTGGACTGGTTCAAGAACTGACTTGGGAAGGTTGAGAAGAAATCCTAGGGAAGTGAGCACCTGCTGGGTCACTTGCAGGTGAGACTTGACTTGGTCTGGAGACTGATCCACCAATAGCCAATCGTCCAGATAAGGAAATATGGAAATCTTTTGCCTTCTTAGAAAGGCAACTACTACTGCCAGGCACTTTGTGAAAACCTGTGGAGCTGAGGTTAGGCCAAAGGGCATTGCTCTGAACTGATAGTGGCCTGAGGGCAACTCGAACCTGAGGTATTTTCTGTGGGAGCACCTGATGGGAATGTGAAAGTAGGCATCTTTGAGGTCCAGGGAGGCTAGCCAGTCCCCTGGCCATATAGAGGGAAGGATTATTTCCAGAGTTATCATCTTGAACTTTGGTTTTAAAAGATGCTTGTTCAGATATCTTAGGTCTAGGATGGGTTGCCACTCCTCTGTCTTTTTGGGGGTCAGGAAGTACCTGGAGTACAGTCCTTTGCCCCAGTGTAGGGTAGGTACTCTCTCTACAGCTCTTAAAGCTAGGAGAGAAGAAACCTCTGCCTCTAGGGCAAGGGTTTCTGAAAGATTTGCAGGTGGAAAAGATCTGGCTCTCATCTTTGGAAATTTTTTGAAGCTGAGAACCAGTTCCTAGCTTACTACTTCCAGGACCCACTTGTCTGATGTAATAGACATCCAGTCCTGGACAAAGTAAGCCAGCCTGCCCCTACTGGAATAGGAGAGTCGACCCGGGCAGACCCATCAGGGTGTCTGCTTGGCAGGGGCTTTAGGCTGAGGGGATGATGCAGGCCTGCTCATCCCCCTTCTGCCTCTCCCTCTAAAGAACCCCCCTGCGAAAAGGAAGAAGAGGCCTGTGCTTGGTAAAAAGGCCTTTGAAAAGGCCTGCCCCTAGACCGCTGCCTTTGAGGAGTTGCCTGCCTTTCCCTGGTCTGAACACTCCTGTAAGTGGTCCTGTACTTGTCCATTTTCTTCATGTAATTCTCTGTCTGCTCCCCAAACAGAGAATTACCCACTACAGGAAAATCCATAGCCTTGGCCTGGGTGTCCTGTGAGAGGCTAGTGTATCTGAGCCAAGCCTTCCTCCGAAGAGCCACAGATGTAGCCATGACTCTTGATGAGACATCATTAGAGTCCACAGCAGCATGAAATTGCAGCTTAGATGCCTCAATCCCATCTGCAACCACTGCCTCCAGCTCCTTGGCTAGCTGGGGGGAGGCCTGTTTAGCCAGTGCCAGTACAGTGTCCCACCTGGACTTCTGGTACCTGGCTGTATAGGCCATGTAATTTGCCTGCCTGAGTCCCAAAGAAGATGGCATGCACTGCTTCTTTGCCATGGCATCAATCTTCCTGGGGTCCTTGTCAGGGGGGTTGTGAAGCAAAGGGAATATTTGCCTTGTCACAGGCAGCAGCCTGCACTACCCCAACATGGCTGCATTGCTGATATAAGAACTCCGTGTCTGAGCCTGAGCGTGTATACCTCTTGTCCATTCTTTTATCCACAGGAGGTATAGTGTTAGGAGACTAAGATTTTTTGTGTCTGGTTCCCAAAAGATTTATGGAGGGGAATAGACAGTCTCCTGGACTCTGGGATATCCATCATCTCTACATAATCAGGCTCTTCTTGATCTTCCACAGCCTCCTCCATAGGAAGCTGGAGGGTTTCAGCCACTTTCCTGTAAAACATAAAATGGGAAGGGGACTCAGAAAGCCTAGGAGGGGAAACACCTGATGGTCTGTCTGGGGAGATGTCCGGTTCCACAGGCACATCCAGACCTTCACTTACATCATAATCCTCAAATTCCCTTCAAACTCCAGTTCATAAAAATCTTCAAGGGTATACTCCTGAACCGGGGGAACCAACCAAACCGAACCCCTGCCAGAAGGAGCCGGATTGGTCGGAACCGGATGGAGTGATTCCACAATCTGAATCGCCCTGGCTATCTCTTCAGCGGTCGGAACATGAACCTCTGGATCTGAACCGGTTGATTTATCTCTGCGCTTTCTTTTTGTCGGAACCGATCCCTCAGAATCGGCTCTCCTTTTGCCCAAAGAAGTATCGCCCTGGTCAGAGGGCACTCCTTCTGGTTCGGTCAAAACCGAACTGGGCTGGCCATCCGGGTCAGCGGACTTCTCAGCCTCCTTTTCCCTCAGTCTACCTAATCTCTTTTCAAGGGTAGATTTGGGAACATTTTTACATATTTGGCAGTCTGAATCAAGGTGGTCAAACCCCAGACAATAAACACAGGTGGTGTGGGGATCAGCCTTGGCAAAAACCTCCCACACTCACTGCAGTGTTGAAACCCAGTGGGCCTGGTTTTCTTCTTGGGTTTCTCAGACATGGCCAACCTAACCAAACTTACCCCATTTTCGCAACTGAGGCAAGACTCTTATCGGTTCCTAACCGTATAGTCATCGGTATTGAAAAACGGTTAAAACACGTTTTTTTTTTTAGAACCGATAAGAACTGGTAACCACACACTAAACATAGCAAAATTCACTATCAAATGGTCGGTTCAGCCGAACCGACCGCACTTTTACCAGTTCCACACAGAAATATAGAACAATTCCTAACTAGTACTCACGGCACCACAGACAGAGACTGAACCGACTATGCGGATACTTTTTTTTCCGTTTAAACCAACAAAAAACTGAAAACTTTAACCGACTTCGAACCGAGCTGAAGGAAAGATCTCCGGAGTGACCATTCAGTGAGGCGGAGTAAAGAATCTGACGGTTTGAGTTCAAAACACTTCAGACAGAGACGTCAACCGAGCTCGAGCTCAGTGTTCCATGCCTTGCATGGAAAGTTAGTTCTCCAGGGCAGTTCAAAGGTTGGGAATCACTGCAATTGTCAGAATACAGCAAGACTTCATGTTGTTTGGAGTTAAGAATATTTAAGCATCACTGGGAAGAAACACAATACAAGGTAAGTAATTTTTTCTTCTAACCCCAGTAATGCTCAGTATATTCTTAACTTTATGCAGACTACCAAGCAGTATCACTGGAGGTGGGCACATTGCTTTATTTTGGAAACAGACTTTGCAGGACTGCTGTGCCAAACTTAGCATCACTTCTGGATAAAGTATCCAGGTTGCAGTGCTTTGTAAAGGTGTGTACTGTTTTCCAGGTAGCTGCTTTACATATATCCACTAATGGGATGTCCCTGGCTGCTGCTAGAATAGCAGCTGTCCCTCTTGTAGAATGAGCCCTTAGTTCTGGTAGGGGCTCTCTGCCAGCACTAGTGTAAAAGAATTGGATACACTGGACTATCCAACGAAAAATAAATCTTTTTGAGGCTGGATTACCTTTTCCCACATCCCCATAGGTCAGAAACAACTGCTTTCTATCCTGTCTAAGGTCCTTAGTGGTCGTCATGTAATAACTAAGGGCCCTCTTCACATCTAAACTGTGCAGTCTCCTTTCACCAGAATGGAGTGCTCAGTGAAAAAGACAGGTAGGGTGATAGATTGATTTAAATGGAAATCAGAAAGTACCTTGGGGAGAAACTTCCTGTTTGTTTTGAGGACTACTTCATTCCAATGAAAAAAGATATAGTCCTGATCAATACAGAAAGGCTGAAGCTCACTGATTCTTCTTGCAGAGGTCATTGCCACTAGGAAAACTGTTTTCCAAATGACATATTTAAGGTGAGCTCGAAGGGGGCAGCCATCAGCTTAGCTATACACACATTCAGGTCCCAAACTGGGACTGGTGGCCCGTGAGGAGGATGCAGATGATCCAGGCCCTTAAAGAACCTTTTATAAATAATGTTAGAAGCCAATGTCACCTTTTTTCCAGCAGAGAGATAAGCAGACACTGCTGCAAGGTGGACCCTCAAAGAATTGGATTGTAGACCCAGGGAGTGTAAGTGAGTGAGATACTTCAATACCTCTGATAAGCCAGCTTGGGCTGGAACCAGAGTCTTGCCCGAACACCAGGTAGAAAATCTCTTCCATTTTTTTTTAACTCTGTTTATCGCCCACACAGCTGAACTCTCTCTCCGGTGACCTTGCTTACCACACTCTCTACCTCCTTGCGTTGCTCAGTATCCTTCTCCACTACTCCCCGGCACCGGACAACCCCCGGGTCTGCCCTCCAGGGAAGGGTCGCCCCCGTCCAGGGCGCTCTTTCTATTAGTATTGAGCCACCGGGCCAGAGAGGGGAGGGGAAGTAGAGAAGACCGGGCCCGACTACAGGAGTGTAGATTGCGGGGGAAGGCGCCATCGCATATCAGCGGTGGAGGTTTTTTCCTTAGTTATTTCTTCCCTGTGGAGCCCGGCTGTCATGGCAACATGCTGCCAAGACTCCACCCCCAGGCTGACGCCACAACGTTATTTTTGGCTCCCTCCGGCCACCGCCAGAGGGCACGCTTCGTGCAGTCATATCCCCATCCCTCCTGTGGGAAGAGAGAGCAGTCCTACGGACGCTCGATCTCTTTCCTCCCCGCCGACCCCCAGCTCCCCTGGCTCGCTCCCAAACCCGGGTCGCCGGCGTGGCGCGAGGTATGGCGTCCAGCGCCTCAACCCTCAGCACCACCAGGTCGGCTTAAATCTCTTCCATTTGGTAGAATAATTCTTTGTAGTTGAGGATTTTCTGTAGCCTCATAGAATACTTAAGACAGGTTCAGAAAGTTTTAAATCAGCACATTCTAAGTCTTCAAGAGCCAGGCCTTGAGATTGAGAGACTTGAGGTTCGGGTACAATAAGGTTCCCTGATTCGAGGTCAATAGGTTGTGCCTCCGAGGAAGATGTATTGGGTTCGTGACAGACATTGAGAGCAAAAGAGAGTACCATGGCTGCCTTAGCCAGTCTGGAGCTATCAAGATCAGAGATGCTGTATGGTATCTGAGCTTGACCAGTACTCTGTAAATGAGAAGGAAAGGAGGAAAAGCATAGAGGAACCTCCCTGACCAGTTCAGACTGAGGGCATCCAGAGGAAAAGTTCCCTGATCTGGGGGTCTGCAACAATACTGTGGCAGGTGGTGGTTCTGGTGGGATGTGAACAAGTCCACCTCTGGAGAACCCCACCTTCTGAACATAACTTGTACCACCTGCCTGTTTAGGGTCCATTCGTGATGGGCCTGGTTTATTCGACTCAAGGCATCTGCCAGGGTATTGTCCTTCCCTGGCAGGTGAACTGCTTGCAGAGACACTTCTAATGAATAGGCCAGAGTCCAAATCCTTATGGCCTCCAAACAGAGGGGGGCCCGACCTTGTGCCTCCCTGTTTGTTTATGTAACACATTGTGGTGGTATTGTCTGTGCTGACCTGCACCACCTTGCCCTTGACTAGGTGGGCAAAGGTTTTTAGAGCCAGCAGCACTGCTCTGAGTTCTAGGAGATTTATGTGCTGAAGAGACTCTGAGGCTGACCACGTGCCCTGAGTTGTGTGATCCCCTATATGGGTGCCCCAGCCCAAGAGGGATGCATCTGTTATGATGATCACTGAAGGATTCTCTTTTCGAAAGGGAACTCCTTGCCTTAAGTTGGATTCTGCCTTCCACCACAAGAAAGCCTGTAGCAGTGACCTTGTTACTGGGATAAGCTTTGAGAAAGAGTCTTTTCTTTAGCACCAGTGGGGACCTGAGGTGAATGTCCATCATGTGAAACCTTACACCAGGACTGTGTCTGTGGATGCAGCCATGTGGCCTAATAGCTGAAGAAACTGTCTTGCAGTTTTTGAATTGTGGAGCTTGAAAGAGTTTGCTATTATGTGAATGTTTTTTACCCTTTCCAGGGGCAGATATGCTCTGGCCTGTAGGGTATTGAATTCTGCTCCTATGAACTGCAACACTTGTGTAGGAGTGAAAACTGGCTTTTTGTGATTGATTAGGAATCCGGGGGACTCCAGGAGGTCTTGAGTGACCTTCAGATCTTGCTGCACCTGTAGGGAAGATTTTCCTACAACCAACCAGTCATCCAGGTAAGGGAAAACAGCTATTCCTTGTCTGCGAAGATGTGCCACAACACCTACCAGGCACTTTGTGAATACCCTTGGGGCTGAAGAAAGGCCAAAAGGCAGGGTAGTGACCTGAAGGGAGCCTGAATCTGAGGTATTTTCTGTAAGACTCCTTTATGGGGATGTGAAAATAGGCGTCTTTCAAGTCCAGTGATGCCAACCAGTCTGCTTTCTGAAGTGCTGGCAGGATCAGTGCCAAAGTTACCATCCTGAATTTTGGGTTTCTTAAGAACTTGTTTAAAGCTCTTAAATCCAGTATAGGCCGCCACTTCCCACTTTTCTTTGTGGTCAGGAAATATCTGGAATAGAAGCCCTTTCCCCTTTGAGATTGTGGAACTAGTTCCACTGCTTTTAACTGCAGTAAGTTCCGAACCCCTGTCTCCAAGAGCACTTTTTCTGCTAGGGAGGGAGAGCTGAACACTCTGGAATTTTGAAAGGGGAAGGACTTGAATCCCAGAGACAGACCTTGTTCCACCACCTCTAACACTCATTTGTCTGTGGTGATTTTCAGCCAAGTTTGGAGAAAGTGGGAGAGTCTGCCCCCTACAGGTGGAGAGAAAGTGGCCTGCGTTTCAGGGGGGGGGGAGGTCTGTTTGGTTTGAGGCCGAGGCTGAGTATGAGACCCTCGTCTCGAGCCCCTCCTGCCCCTGCCCCTAGAGTAACCATGCTGCGGGTACTGCTAGTACTGGGGTAATGCCACAGGTTGGAAGAAGGGCCTGGTATAAAAGGACCTGCCCCGGCCTCCCCTTCCATAAGGCCTGGTGGATGTACAAGCTCTCTCTTTAGCAGAGTTGCTTCTGTAAGTGGCTTTATACTCATCCACCTTCTTCATATATGCTACAGTAGACTCCCCAAAGAGAGAATTTTCCTCTAGGGGAAAATCCAGGGCCTTCAGTTGTGTATCCTGAGTAAGGTTCGTGGCCCTAAGCCAAACAAACCTCCTCTGTGCCACTGTGTTTGCCATCTGGCTGCAGTATCATTAGTGTCAGCAACCATTAGGAACTGATACTTAGCTGCCTCCAACCCGAACCTGGCAGTTTCAGCTAGGTCGTCTGACAAGGGCGAAGGAGCTTTCTGGGACATGGCCAGGACTGACTGCCACAGTGATTTTTGGTACTGGGCAGCATATGCCTGGAAGGTAGCATGACACAGAGCCAGAGAGGCTGACAGGTACCCTTTTTTGGCCATACTTTCAATTTTCCTAGAGTCCTTGTCCAGAGGGCGTGAGGACAGAGGGACCATAGCCTTGTCACAGGCAGCCTGCTGTATAACCCCTTGGTGGTCGGGGTGGGAGAAGAGGAAATCAGCTCCCTCCCTTTCCAACTGGTACTTCTTATCCATCTTCCTGTCTATAGAAGAGGTGGAATTTGGTGCCTGTAAAATCTTTAGAGCATCCTTTTTAAAGAATTTATAGACAGGGAGAAGGAGAGCCTTTGTGGGTGTTAACCCCATCATTTCTAAGTACTCCACCTCCTCCTCATCTTCAGTTTGTTCAGTGGTGGAGATGTCAAGGGCATCTGCCATCCTTCTTAGAAAGGTGAAATGGGATGAAAAATCCTCAGACACCCTTGGGGGAGAACCACAGTCCTGTTCAGGGGACACCTCTGGTTCTATTGGTCACTCCTCCTCATCATAATCATCATCATCATCTAAGGTTTCCCCACCTTCTAGGGGAAGAGGATGCACATTGCTGCCAACCTGGAGACCCTGGAGGGGGGCAGGAGGCTGCTGAGGAGGGACTATTGCCTGTAAGGACTGAATGATTTTAAAAGCCTGAGCAATCTCTTGGGCTGTAGGTACAGGCAGAGTAGTCACAGAAGTCCCTGGTTTAACAGGCGAGGGTTCTGTGTGTTTTAATTTCTTTGATTTTTTTGCAGGAACCGGGGAGTCAGCCAGTTCAATTGCTCTTTTAGTTCCCTTTGTGCCCGTCTCAAGGGCAGGAACTGAAGAAAGTGTGGGTTCAGCCACAATGTTTTGGGGTATTGGCTGGTCAGAGCCAGAGGGACCCCTAGGAATTTTCTTCTTTAGCCTTTCAAGGAGTTTCTCAACAGTTTTCTCAGGGAATGTCTTACATATTTCACATTCCTCATTTAAATGGTCTAAGCCCAGAGAAACTACACAAAGCGTGTGTTTGTCTGCCTTTGCAAAGACCTCTCCACAGTGGGTACAGTTTTTGAAACCGGGCTTACCGGTTTTCTTTTTGGGTTTTTCTGACATATTCAAAATTTTTCATCGGTTTCAGGAACCGAAGAAACTGGACCATTTATTTAAAACAGAACCGAGATAGCGGTTCAATAACCGAGATTTATCGGTTTACAGTTTTTACAATTTTAGTTAAGAAAAAGAAAATATAGGTGGTTCTTTGGTCGGAGAACCCCGATTTTAATATAAAACTAACCCGGTTCCCCCACGGTTATACCGAACCGAGAGAAACAACAATTTTAACGTAAATAAGATTATCTAGACAAACACATAGTACAGGCAGTAAATGAAAACGAAAAGGTATACTTATACAGTATCTGATGTTTTCTTCATGCAGGAGAAAGTGGACAAATGAGACTCCGAGCAACCAGACTTTTCAAACGGAGAGAAAATCTGAAGAGGTTAGAACACAGGCAGTTAGTAGAGGCAGCGTTTGAAAGATGCTCACGTGCAAAGTGTTCTATCATTTGCATGTGTTCCATCTCTTCGGGCAGTCCAAGCGTACAGGCTAAATGCATAAAGTTAAGAATATACTGAACATTACTGGGGTTAGAAAATAAATTCTAATTTTTTAAACCAAAAACAAATATTTTACAACTATAATGCCCAGTACAAGCAGAAAATGTCACAATCTTCAGACAGTACAACTGCTTTTAATTTTACTTAGCAGGTTGCAGTGCGGAAAATATATATAAAAAAAAAAAAAATGCTTATTTTTCCCTTCAAAATATCAAATCAAATCTTTCAGAAATGCCCAGTGCAGGCAGCACCTTTGCTGCTGAATATACTCAACAATGTGCATAGCAGAAAATAATTTATACTTATTTTCCCCCCTCAAAAGTATATATATTTTTTGTAACAAAAACATTCCACAACTCTTGCTCAGTGCAAGCAGAAAATCAAAGGTAATTTGTCTGAGCAGCTGCTTTGCTGCTTAATTACTCAGCTGCATGCAACTGCAGTAGAGAACTTAAAACACAGCTGCTTCCCCTTAACTTCTCTGAGCACACAGTCTCCTTAATCTTGTCAGGTGTCAATCACTTTTTTTTTTTTATGTTCAGCCGTGGTGATTTGGTATGGAACCACAATGTCCTACACTATCTGCTCCCACCATAGAACTGCAACCTAAGAGCAAGCTGTAAGCCAGGAAAACCCTTCAAGTTCCGCCCTCCAAAATGACTGATTCGCTGAAAGACAGTGTTTGACACACATAAAACCAATCATGTGCTGACACTAACTTTCAGTGAAAACGGTGATCGTTCATTGGCCTTTCACATACGGAGGGCATGTGACACAAAGCCTCCGAGACTTGTGACCAAATGAGCACATCAACCTCGGACTCTTCAGCATCGTCAACCCCCCCCCCCCATACACACACACTACTTCATGTCCTCCAGAGACACTCTTGTCACCCCTCCAAACCGACAGGCTGGCAGACAAAGTCCCCCACAGTCCCTATCTGGACTTCAGTCCCCGTCCCAACTATGACAGATAAGTCCTCCCTCCCCTCCCTCCCAGTCATGTGTGCGGCAATCCCAGTGAGTACTGTGCACTGGGCCTCCCTCCTCAAGCATTCCCCAAACGGCAGTGATCAGCAAGTCAGCCAAGCACAGTTGCCACCTCCTCAGAAATGTTGCACAGCTGCCACAGCAAGTGCTAGAGACATAGTGGTAAATCCAGTGCCTCTGCTTCCTTCCAAATTAAAGGAGCAGGTGCTAATTACTTGTTTATAGGCATGATGTTGGCCCCACCTTAGACTGGCAACAGCTGGAGACCTGGCTGTAGTCCTGCACAAACAGCATGACAGATGGGAAGCTGTGAGAACATCAAGCATGTGCGCCTCCACGCACATGCCTTGACGTTTGGCAACAGGGGTGGGGAAAACAAGAAAAGGGTGTTGGAAGCTACATGAAGCATTGACTGCTCACCCCGAGTCTGTGCTGCTGCCCAGGAAGGTCACTGTGGTCAGCTCTCGATAATGGACATGGGGGATGTGGAGGATGGCCCTCCACCCTCTGGTCCACCACAAGGTGGAATCTCAGGCCTGGCAGGTCCCAGGGAGATGGTGGCCATCTCAAGGAAGCAGGGAATGGGCTGAAATGCTGCCTTCAGACACAGGAGCAATAAAAACCTTTGAGGAAAAAAGAATGCTGGATAAGTGACTAATACAATAAATTTAGTGCATCAAATGAGTGCCTTACTTTGGTTTTAAAGAGCAGCCCTGTGCTTCAGTATGTGCTTTCATCAATATATAATTACATATCCAAATGGACAATAAAAAGCATTTGACTGTCCTCAACAGATTGCTTTTATTTATTTAAAATTGGTGACCGGGAAAGGCACACTGAGCCGGGGCTTGTTTCCAGGTGCGATCCGGGTACAAGGTGCACATAGAAAGTAAGCACAGAAGTAAAACAATTTCATTGATAACAGACCTTAGGTACAAAACGGCAGGGACCTAACACACAGGTATGCAGTACAGTGCAACTAATTTCAGCTCGGATGTGAAAATTCAGCATCCAGGGCAGGGCAAATCTAAGAATTTCGTAATAGCATAACTCAAAAGAAGGTATATACAGTGTTTACAAAATAGCATCACGATACAGTGAACAAGTACTGAGATTGGACTGTAAGTAAAGCAGTGTGCAAGAAGTGGGGCTGTCTAGTGCAGGAAATTGACGAGTAGAGGCCACCCATGGCAGGCTAGGCCCGAGTAGGGGTGTGACCAGATGAGCAACGAGGGCAGGTGGAGGAGGGGAGAAGCCTGAGGAGTAGTTTAACAGCTGCGAGGGAGGAGGACTGGTGAAGGTTGGGAGGGAGGTTGTTCCAAAGAAGGGGAAGACGATAGGAAAAGGCAGCTTGACCAGCGGCAGAGAGGGGGGTCGTGAGAGGTGGAAGGTGCGTGCGTCTCTGTGTCGGAGGCGGTAGCCAGAGGAATATTGGCTGGAGAGAGCCAGGAGGAGAGGTAGGGGGGTAGTGAGCCTAACCAGTATTTAGCTATGAGGGAGGTGCTGTGGGCAGTACTCCTGAGCGAGAGTGAGGTCAGGGATAGAGTGGAATAGAGGAGGCAGTGGTGAGTAAGTGGAGGAGAGGCAGTGGCGAAACGACAGAAGGAATTGAGAAGGATGAGACTGGGGCTGTACTGTAGATGATGTTCGCATAGTTTAGCACAGGTAAGATGGTTTTGTGTACGAGTTCGCTATGTATAGGGAGGGGAAGACTGGTTTTGTGACGATAGAGGGTGGCCAGTTTGGGCCGGAGTTTGGAGCAGATGGCCTCGATGTGGGTGGAAAAGTTGAGGTGGCTATCCAGACAGACTCCCAGGTACTTGAAGGCGGGCACCGTCTCAAGGAAAGATCCTTCCAAGGTGCAGATTGGTGGGGGAGCAGGTAGGGAGACAAGCTTTTGTCTTGTGCCGAATATCATGGTGACCGTTTTTTGGGCATTTAGTTTGAGCTGGTTATTTAGGAACCAAGTTTGGACCCTGTTAAAGTCTCTTTGAAGATCTGGAAGTACACTGTCATGGGAGGGGCCTGAGGCAGAGATGATGGTGTCATCGGTGTATAGATGCACGTTAGAGGAGAGACAGGTGGAGGGGAGGTCGTTTATGAATAGGGAGAAAAGGATGGGTCAGAGGATGGAGCCTTGAGGGACACCTGAGTGGATGGGTAGCAGGGGGGAAAAGAGCGTCACCTACTTGTACAGACTGCTGCCTGTTTTGGAGGTAAGAGTGGAACTAGTTGATGGCAGGTTGGGTAAGGCCGAAGGAGCTTAATTTGCTGAGTAGCAGGGGGTGGGAGACAGAGTCAAAGGCTTTCGCCAGGTCAATGAAAATGGTGGTGGTAGTTTGGCCTTTGTCCATGGCTGAGAGAATAGAGACAGTTATATGTAGTAGGGTGGTGATAGTGGAGTGATGTTTTCTGAAGCCTGACTGAAAAGGAGAGAGGGAGCTGCTTGCAGAGAGAAATGCTGACAGTTTGGTTAGCATGAGGGATTCTTGGAGTTTGGCGAGGGAAGGCAGGAGGGAGATGGGTCTGTAGTTTCCCGGTTGGGAGAGATCACCACCTTTATGCAGGGGAATGACTCTGGCCAGTTTCCAGGTGGTTGGGGACCATAGCTGTGGTGAGGGAGAGGTTGAGTAAATGTGTTAAGGGAGCTGCTATGGCTGAGGCTGAGATGTGGAGCATTCTGGGGTGCAAGCCATCAGGGCTGGTTTTGGACTGTTTTAGAGAGGTGAGGGCAGTGTAGACTTCCAGGGGCATGAAGGGGGGAAAGAGGAAACCAGAGTTGGAGGGGAAGGAGTTTGTGGAGACGCGTGGATGTGAAGGGTCTGGCAGGGCACAGGAGATGAAGAACGAGTTACAGAGTTCTGCTACGGAAGCAGGTTCTGACACAGTTCTGCCATTTAAGTTGAGGACTGGGCTGGCTTGCTTGGAGGGGGGTTCATAAGGGAGTTTATGACCTTCCAGAAAGATGCAGGGGAGGTTTGGTTATAGGTAAATTGTGCTTTGACGTATGAGGCTTTTGATTGCCGAATTACGTTGGTGCATTTGTTTCTGAGAAGTCTGTAGGTTTGGAGGTTGCGAGGGGCAAGGGAGGCTTTGTACAGCTTCCATGCTGTGTCCCTGGCATGACTTAAGGCAATGAGGTCTGCTGAGATCCAGGGGTGATAGTAGCATTTAACTCTGTTTTTTTTGAGGGGCGCGTGGCGGTCCCAAGTGCTTAGGAGAATGTTGCAAAAGTGGGATAGGGCGAGGTCGACGTCTTGGGAGGCAAACACCGGGAGCCAGTCCGCGTTTAAAAGGTCATGCTGTAGGGCAGATTTGTCGAGGAGGTGTCGCGGGTGAGACCAGATGAATTTGGGGCCGGATTCTGGTGAGTATATTTTGCGGATGTAGTAGGTGATGCAGTGGTCGCTAAGGGCATCGGAGAGGGTGCCTGAGGCAGTGATCCTGTGAGGATGGGTGGTTAGACTCCAGTCCAGGAGGTAGTGATTTTGAGACCGGTGGTTTAGGCGGGTAGGATCCTGGGTTAGTTGGGAGAGATTTTGAATTCTGATCCTCAGAGCAGTGGATTTGGCGCAGGAGGAGAGCCAATCAAGGTTGAAATCGTCAAGTAAAATGAGTTCGCCATTTGAAGCGACCAAGGAGATAGTTGAGATCGCCTTGATGAGGGAATCAGGTGAGGACTCTGGGGGAGAAGAACACCAATGTAGAGGGGGGAGGACGAGGGAAAGGACAGGTGGGTTACTAGGGATTCGTGAGAGGATGGGCAGGATTCCTTGAAGCTGACGGAGCAAGTTAAGGAATGCCTGAGATATAGCGCTACCCCTCTGCCCCGCTTGCCATGATCCTGCCAGAACATGGTGTACTTTGGGATGGCAAGTGAGGAGTCTGAGGTTTTGATAGATATCCAGGATTCCGTGACACACTGTATCTCTGGTTGGTACTGGTTTACCCAGACAGAGAGGGCATCTAGTTTAGGGAGTAAACTCCTGGCATTAATGCGAAAAATATGGAGGCCCTTGGGGAGAGAATCAGGGGACTGGATGGATGAGGAAGCATGGGCTGGCAAGGTTTGTCTAGGTGCTAGGGGGCCAGGGTTAGGGTGAATGTCGCCTGCCAGGAGTAGTAGTAGCAGGGGGATGGAGAGGGGAGAGGATTTCTTGCAGCATCTTGTACTGCGTCTGGGGGGTGGAGTACTAAGATTTAAGCACCGGAGAAAGGCCTCAAGGTTCAGCAGGTGAGAGGGGAGCAGTGAGGGGTGAATGGTTGGGGAAGGTGAGGGGAGGAGGAAAAGGAGGTAGGACAGGTGGGAGGGGAGGGGAAGGGAGGAGAGAAATCAGGAATTAATGTGGGTGTGTGCCATAGAAGGTTTGGAGGAGGTTCCCCAATGGGAAGGAAAGAGAAAGAGTGAATGGTAAATGACGGGGTGCCAAAATGGGGAGTAGGGAGATAGGAAGGCAATCTGTGGGAAAGAGGAATTTGAAGTAGTAGGCCCAAAGCTAGGTAAAGCAGCATTGTGGCCGAGAGGGTGAAAGTGAAAGATAACAGTTGCAGTGGCGGCCTCTAGTGGCGAGATAAGATAGCTTGCTAGTGGGAAACGAGACTGATTGGTTTCAGCCGTCAGGTGACTACAACTATATAGTGCTGAGATGATCAAGGGTGGTGGTGGTGGGGAGCTAACGCACCGTGTCAGCGGGGCTCTCCTACGTCTGAAGCCAACAATGCTTGGGTCCCAAGATTAGAGGCACTGCAGCGTGGTGTACCTGTAGGTTTTGAAGGGGAGAGCTGAGCAGCTGTGGGGGAGGGCATCCGTCTGCCCTCTTGGACCCTCGGAGGAGCCGCCGGGAAGCTGTGGAGGTGAGAAAGAAAGACAGTGGTATTAATAGCAGTGACTAATTGGGAGGGGCTGCCTACGGGGGGGGGGTGCAGGGAGAGTAGCATGGTGGAAGGCAATTCGGTTTCAGAAAGGGAGCTCTGCTAATTTAGCCCTGCAGCTGGCTTGTCCACAAATTACTAATTCGGTTTCTTAATATATCAGACTACTGGCAGTAAATAAATATAAAAAAGGTGCAAAAAGTAAGGCATTTGGTCTCTCTAGTGGGGTAGAAATTCTAACTGCATTACAGCACAGTTCTAAATGGCTACAGACAAATTAAGGCTACAAAAAGGAGTAAAATGAAGCAGGCTTTTAGCCTCTTTACAGGAGTAAAAAAACTATCTTCACTGGTATGGCAACTTTATAGCTTGAGCCTTTAAAGGTGCTTTGGGTGTAGATTTGAAAAAGGCGGCAAGTCCTACATCTGAAGCCGACAGCGCTTGGGTCCCAAGATTAGAGGCGCTGCAGCGTGGTGCACCTGTAGATTTTGAAGCGGAGAGCTGAGCAGTTGTGGGGGAGGGCGTCTGTCTTCCCTCTCGGAACCTCGGAGGAGCCGCCGGAAAGCGGTAGATTTTGACGGGGAGAGCAGAGCAGCTGTGGGGGAGGGCATCCGTCTGCCCTCTGGGACCCTCAGAGGAGCTGCTGGGAAGCTGTAGATTTTGAAAGGGAAAGCTGAGCAGCTGTGGGGGAGGGCATCTGTCTGCCCTCTCGGACCCTCGGAGGAGCCTCTGGGAAGCTGTAGATTTTGAAGGGGAGAGCTGAGCAGCTGTGGGGGAGGGCATCCGTCTGCCCTCTCGGACTCTCGGAGGAGCTGCTGGGAAGCTGTAGATTTTGAAGGGGAGAGCTGAGCAGCTGTGGGGGGGGGGGCATCCATCTGCCCTCTCAGATTCTTGAAGGAGCCGCCGGGAAGCTATAGATTTTGAAGGTGAGAGCTGAGCAGCTGTGGGGGAGGGTGTCCGTCTGCCCTCTCGGACCCTTGGAGGAGCCGCTGGGAAGCTGTAGATTTTGAAGGGGAGAGCTGAGCAGCTGTTGGGGAGGGCATCCATCTGCCCTCTCGGATGCTCGGAGGAGCTGCTGGGAAGCCGACAACATAGAGCTTACCGTAACAACACACTGTGATATTACATGCACAGAAACGAGGAGGTAATTATCACCAATTTCTGGACTGCTACCTGCTACATCAGGGGTCTGTGAGGGAGACCCAGTGCCATAGGTCCCCTCCCCCTGCAACGGGCACAATGTAAAGGAACCTCCTCAGGGGAGGCACTGGTAACGAGCCAGGACCTCCCCTGACATCGAAAGGAACTGCAGGGCTAAAGTTGAGAGCAGGAGATCTTGAACTCCAGCGGAGCCTCTGTGTGTCACGAGAGCTCCACTTAGAATTTAAACTGCAGCAGAGCCTTTGTTGAACTCACGAGGCGCCAAAGTCAAAAAGGATCTTGGTAGTCATAGGTGCTGATCACGGTGATTCGGCTGACCAGGCATAAGGCGCTCTGAGCCACGCTGAGTTCAGCTCAAATATCTGGACTGCTACCTGCTACATCAAAAGTCTGTGAGGGAGACCCAGTGCCATGGGTCCTCTGCCCCTGCAACCGGTGCAACGGAAAGGAAGAAAAAAATACTCACCTTAGTAATGTTGTTTCTTCTAATGGAGTCTTGCTGTATTCTGACTAATTGCAGTTAGCAAGCGCAATTCAACTGCCCCGGAGATGAAAAGGTTAAAGTCTATGCCATGCATAGAATGTCCATCTCTAGCTTGGTTTTCAAACCTCTGTCCCAAGCACTCTGAAGTGTAACCGTCAGATTCTTACGAACACTAAACTAACTGGCTAACAGTCCAGAAATTTGTTTAAAATACTTGCCAAAAGGCCATACATAGGTAAACAACGGTATGAAGACTCAAGTCGAGACCCCCAAAAAGAATTCAAGTAGGTAGACAATTAAATGATGATAATAATAATAACCATAAAAAAAACAATCAATGCACCCCTGGGCTACAGCACTACACTTGCCCACCCACATCCCAAAACAACTAGGTTCTAGGAGGGGAGGCAGGGAGGGAGGTCAGAATACAGCAATACTCCATTAGAAGAAACAACATTACTAAGGTGAGTAATTTTTTCTTCAAACAACATGAAGTCTTGCTGTATTCTGACTAATTGCAAACTAACAAGCAGTACCCCCCAGGAGGAGGGAACTACAGAACCTATTTTGGGAACAAGCTCTGCAGTACTGCTATGCCAAACCTAGCATCACTTCTTGACTGGATGTCAAGGGAATAATTTATTTTTTTTGATGACCGGGTAGGTGCTTGGTAAATGTGTGAACAGTCTTCCAGGCGGCTGCTTTACAGATTTCCACTAAGGGTATATCCCTGGCAACTGTACCTCTGGTGGAGTGAGCCCTCAGGCCTGATGGAGGCTCCTTCCCCAATTTTGAAAAGCAGAACTGTATACAAGAGATAATCCATTGAGCAATGGTTCTCTTAGTGGTAGGTTTACCTTTACCCACCTCTCCATAAGTAAGGAACAACTGGGAACAGTTGTTTCTGTGATGTTTAGTGGATTCTAAGTAGTAACTCTTGACATCAACTTTTGACATCAAGACTGTGCAACCTCCTCTCTCCAGAAGAGGAATGGTCAGTAAAGAATATAGGCAAAGTCATAGATTGGTTCAGATGAAAATCTGACACCACCTTGGTGAGGAACGTCCTATTTCTGCGAAGGACCACCTTATCCCTGTGAAATGAAGTCAGGTTCCACTGATAAGGCCTGTAATTCACTGATTCTCCTGGCAGATGTGATAGCCACCAGGAATACAGCTTTCCAAGTCAGGTACTTTAGTTCAGCTGAAGAAAGAGGCTCAAAAGGAGGCTGCATCAGCTGTGCAATACAAATATCCAGGTCCCACATGAGGGGTGGGATTCCTGAAAGGAGGGTTGATATGAACCAGCCCTTTGAAAAATCTTTTAAAAACTGGATGAGAGGCGAAGGAAGAGACTTTCCCTGCTGAGATGAAAGCAGAAACAGCTGCCAAATGCACCTTGAGGGTGGCAGGCCAAATGCCCAAACTATTAAGATGCACTATATAATCCAGAACAGTGGCAATATCAGCTGAATCCGGTTGGATGTTCCTCTGAGCACACCAAAACCCAAACCTCTTCCATTTGGAGCTGTAAGTCTTTCTGGTGGAAGGCTTTCTACTAGCCTTAAGGATATCCAGAGCTGGCTGGGAAAGATTGAGACCTGCATACTCTACCTCTTCAAAAGCCAGGCCTCGAGTCAGAGAGCGAAGGCTGGGATACAGAATCCTCCCCTGAGAAGAGGTGAGGAGATTGAACCATCTGGGAAGGCACAGAGGTATTGTCACTGACAGTGACAACAGAAGAGGATACCAAGGTTGCCTGGCCCAGTCCGGGGGCTACCTGGATCACTGTGCAAGGTTGGGACCTGATCTTGACCAGCACTCTGAATATCAGAGGAAAGGGAGGAAAAGCATAGAGAAACTTGTTGGTTCAATCTAACAGGAGAGCATCCAGAGGAACAGACTCCAGAAGAGGGTGTCTGCAGAAGAACAATGGGGGGCTGATGGTTGTCCGGGGCTGCAAAAAGATCTATCTCTGGAGTGCCCCATCTCTTGAAAATGACTTGAAGAATGAGAGGGTCCGGGGACCACTCGTGGTGACCCTGTGAAATCCTGCTGAGAGCATCTGCAAGTACATTGTCCTTTCCTGGGAGATGCACAGCGATCAGGGGAAGCTTGCATGGAATAAGCTAGAGACCATATTTTCATGGCCTTGGTGCACAGGGCCGAAGACAGAGTGCCCCCTCTGCTCGTTGATGTACCACATGGTTGTGGTATTATCTGTCCTGATCTGCACCACTTTCCCCTGGATCATGTTCGAAAATGTCTGAACTGCCAGAAAGACCGCCCTGAGTTTGAGCAGGTTTATATGCATGAGGGATTCCTGAGGGGACCGAGTCCCCTGAGCTGTGTGCTGATCCAGATGAGCTCCCCAATCCCAGTAGGGAAGCATCTGTGATGAGTATTACTGTGGGCACCTGACTGAGGAAGGGAACCCCTTGCCTCAAATTGTCCTCCTCCAACCACCACTGTAGGGTTTGAACCAGAGTCAGGGACACTGGAACTAACTTGGAGAGGGAGTCTTTTCTTTGAGACCAAAAAGCTCTGAGGTGAAACTGAATATCTCTCATCTGAAACCTTGCACCTTGCACTACTGCAGTGCATGCTGCCATATGGTCCAACAGCTGTAAAAAATGCCTGGCTGGCCGAGACACAAGTGGACGAAAAGAAGAGGTCAGACTGATGGGAGATTGGACCCTTGGAGAAGGAAGAAAGGCCTTGGCCTGCACAGTGTCCAGCTCCACGCCTATGAATGCGAGAAGCTGGGAAGGCTCCAGAACTGACTTTTCCAGATTCAGGATGAACCTTAAAGATTCCAGAAGATCCTGAGTGACCTTTAGATGTGACCTGACTTGGTCTGGGGACTGGGCTACTATAAGCCAGTCATCCACAAAAGGGAACAGCAGGATGCCTTGCTTTCTGAGGAAGGCCACCACCACTGCCAGACACTTGGTGAATACCCTTGGAGCAGACTTTTTTTTTTTTACTTTGATTTCTGACCGGACCGACCGGTGGGGAACCGAAACACAAAAAAAAGTCTTTCAGCAATTCCACAATTCTATCTACCTACAATACACTTACTGTACCGGGACAGAGATGTGAAGAGCACAAAATAAGGAAACGGTTGATAAAAAACTGACCAATTTACTGCTACCGAATCGAAGTGTAGGAGAGGCTCTCCGGAGCAACTTCTCAGTTAGGCGGAGTAAAGAATCTGAAAGTTACGCTTCAGAGTACTTGGGACAGAGGTTTGAAAACCGAGCTCGAGATGAACGTTCTATGCCTGACATAGACTTTAACCCTTTCATCTCCGGGGCAGTTGAAGTGCTGGGGCTAACTGCAATTAGTCAGAATACAGCAAGACTTCATGCTGTTTGAACCTCCTCGGGGTAGAGGCGCTGGTAACTGGCCAGGCGGACCTCCCCCGATGCTGAAAGGAACTGCAGGGCTTTAAAGTTGAGAGCCAGAGATCTTGAACCACAGCAGGAGCCTCTGTGTTGCGAAGAGAGCTCCACTTAGAATTTAAACCACAACGGGAGCCTTTGTTGAACTCAACTAGAGCGCCAAATTCAAAAAAGGCTCTTGGAGGTCATTGGTGCTGATACCAGTGACGTTCGAGTGGCTTGGACATAAAGATGCTCTGAGCCACGCCAAGTTCAGCTCAAATTTCTGGACTGCTACCTGCTACATCAGGGGTCTGTGAGGGAGACCCGGTGCTGCGGGTCCCCTCCCCCTGCAACGGGCGCAATGGAAAAGAACCTCCTTGGGGTAGAGGTGCTGGTAACTGGCCAGGCAGACCTCCCCTGATGCCGATGGGAACTGCAGAACTTTAAATTCTTTCCACCCACCCGCCCTGTTCCCTCCTCCCCTTAAATGCGCTATATCCCCTCCAACTAATCCTTATGGACCTCTCCTATTGTGACTGCAAACTGAATCCGATATATTTGACCTTATGTCTGCTGCTCTGTACTGATTTCCACTGTGATAAGCTTTGTTTTGGAACACTATAATGCAATCTGGCTGAGCTGTTAGCAACTTCGAAGTTAGCACTGTTTATTCTTTTTCCGGTTAGTGATTAAGTGTCTCTTTTAAAAGCCTGTTATCCTGTATCGTTAGATAGAGTTTAATGACTATCTAGAGCTGGACTGTATGTTGTAGTGAATATGACTGATCTAGGATACCCCAGTATGGCCACTTGGAAGTGTAGAAGGGGTACTATTCTGGGGGGAAGGGATTGGGAAAAGGGTGAGGTGCCAATAATGAATAGAGGAGGACAAACAGGGTGGCCTCTTTCCACCACAGCAGGCATCTTCGGAAGGGTTGTAGGATGCACAGGCTGTGGGGGCAGCAATAATTCTAAAGTGGGCCTGGAGGATGCCCACTCTGTAGACAGCTATCTCGGATCAGGAGTGAAGTTTCTTGGTTAAGGAGTATGCTGGGGGACCAAGGATAAGGGGTGGAGGTATGGCTGGCAGAGGGGTTGGGATGAGGTGAGGCTGGGGCATTGCCCAGAAACTAGAGGAGGTCACGTTACAGCAACTAGGAGGGGGGGGGATATTAGGGAGAGAAGACCTCTGGATAGGGATGTTGATGCTAAGGGGAAAACTTATGGGGTGTACATTTTGAAAATAGAGATTGGAAGGGGAAGAGTCTGCAGAGGCCGTTGGGGGGGAGACTAGAAGAGGAGACAGTGGGAGGGGAAATCCTATGGTGGATAGGGCAAGTGGGGAGAAACAGGGGCAGTCGGGGGTAACTCAGGTCATTTAATGGAGGCTGGCACAGAGTGTCATAATAAATTTGAGCTGATAAGCAACCTAGAGGGGGAGGATGGGGTCAGCGGAAATGAGGAAACTGGGACAAAGGCCAAGGGGAGGGAGTCGGATACCCTCAGGGCATCGTAGGTAGGAAAAGGAAAGGATAGAAATAGTCCCGGGGGAGAAGGGAAGGCTTCAACGTGAAGCAGAAAGGGGAGATGCAACATATAGCAGAAATGAGGGAGGAGAACACGACTGGAGTGAATCTAGAAGACAAGGAGGTGGTGGGGGAGGAACCCACCCTCAGGAGGTGGGTCTGTACCACGGATGGGGCCCTAGGTGAACAGGACCCACAGGGGGCCTCTGGAGGTCAAATTACCATTATAAGAGGGGAGAATGACAGAGTGGGGTGAGGGGATATGATCAAGGCCAGGATAAAAGGCCCGGAAATGAGTGGGATTAAGGGGACACCTATATGGGGGATCTGAGTTGAGTGGGCATAATGTTAAGGGAAGCAAAAAGGGGAGGGTGGCAAGGGGATCTCTCAAAATAAGGCAGGAAGACTCCCATGAAATTGGGATCACAGATGAAGGGGGTGAGGTGAGGTTGAGAGCGCATAGTGGAAGTAACCATAAGGAGGACGGTGGTGTTAAGGTTCTGTTATTGGGTGACTCAATGTTTAAGGGTATCCATTGGGAGGGACGGGGGGACGCCATAGCCAAATGAAGGTAGTGAGCATCTCTGGGCTGACGGTGCACAGAGCAAAGTTCATGGTGTATGAGCTTGTAAGGGACTGTGGAGGGAATCCGGATTTCCTGGTGCACTTGGAGACTAACGATATAAGGGGCACAGTGTGTTGGAAATCCAAGCAAGGTTCCGAGAACTTGCTAGAGTCTGTAGGGATAATGGATACAACAATTCCTAGGGCCTCAGTGCAGAACAAAAGGAAGATCACAGAGGTAAATGACTGGCTCAGGAAGTGGGGGGAAGCAAGGGGGTCGGGGGTGTTAAGCAACTGGGAGGAAGTTTGGGAGGATAAGGGACTGTACACCAAGGATAGGCTTCACCTTACCCCATTGGGGAAGGAAATCCTAAAACAGGGGTGGCTGACTACATTCAAGAAAGGTGGGGTTTAAACTTATGGGGGAGACAAGGAGGGCTGGCTGGAAGCCCTCTCCACGAGATGAGGGAGTAGCCTCAACCCAAGGGGGGGAAGGGGAAAGCAGTCAGGGGGAGGAGGTTCTAGGAGGAGCAGATGATGGTTGGAAGCACAAGGAACCCAGGTGAGGCTCGACAAGGGATAAGGGTGGGGGTGGTTTTAGTAAATGCCTGGAGCTTGGGTAGCAAGTTACCTAAGTTCCAGGCCATGCTGCTGGGGTGGCAGCGTCACCAAACATGGGCCAACAATAACCACGATTGGGACCTTAACGTGAAGGGGTACACTATGCTTAGGAAGGACAGAAAGGAGGGCAAAGGGAGAGGAGTGGCTATGTACATTAGAGAGGGCATAGAAATTGCTAGGGCAGAAGAGGCAGAGGGAAACATGGAGGCCTTATAGGTCACCTTACGAACCCCAGCAGGAGGTAAGGTCAAGCTGGGTGGAATATATAAAACCCCCAGGTTGGGTGATGTCCTGGAGGATGGTTTGCTGGACAAAAAAGGGGAAGAGAGTGGTGTTGATGGGGGATCTTAATATGCCAGGTACAAACTGGGGAACCATGTCTCTAAGGTGGCCAAGGAGCAGAGGCTGCTGGACGGCTTCCAGGATGTGTTCTTAACACAGCATGTGTTGGAGCCCATGAGGGAAGGACATGTTCTGGACGTGGTATTGGCGGATGGGGATCTGGTAAGGGACCTGGTTGTAGAGGATCCCCTAACTGGGAGCGACTACGACACTGATTTCAAATTAGCATGGGGTGGGGGGATCTAGGACACTGGTTGTGGATTTCAGGGGAGCAGACTTTATGGGCACGGTTAATATTCTCAAGGATCACATGAAAGGGATTACAACAGTGACAGACGTGGAAAAGAGATGGGAGATCATAAAACCGGGACTTCATGAGGCAGTCAGAACCTGTGCTAAGGTAAAGCGCAAGGGAGTAAGGTCTCACAAACCATGCTGGTGGACCAGTGAAGTTCAGGTAGCAGCCAGGGAGAAGAAGGCTACCTACAAAAAACACAAAACAATGAGAGGGGAAAGGGAAATGGAAATGTACTGTCTTGCTTCTAGAAAAGTTACCCGGATGATGCGGGGGGCAAAGTCCAGTAAAGAGCAGCGGCTGGCACAGGGGATTTGGGGAGGGGAAAAGGTTTTTTTCAGGTACATCAGGGAGTGGAGAAAAACTAAGGGCCAGCTTGGCAGACTGAGATCAGATGATGGGTGGGTGGAAGAGGAGAGGGAGCAAGCGGAGATATTAAATGAGTACTTCGCCTTGGTGTTCACTAGGGAAGGGGATGGCATATTTACTAAGCAAGGCATGAGGGGGACAGAAGCTGTAGTGTATGGGATCTGGGGAGTGACAGAAAGGGGGCATAAGGGAAGGAAAGGCACTCTGGGGTTTCACACCAGGACAAGGATAGAAAGGCCAGCAAAGTGGGGCGGATGAGGCTATCTCCACCGAACAAGTGTGGCAAGCCCTTAAGGCCCTGAAGAAAGATCAACCCCCTGGCACGGATGGCATTCAACCAAGAATACTATGGGAGTTGGTGGATGTACTGGCCGCACCTCTGGCGGAGCTCTTCAACAAGTCGCTTGAGACAGGGAGGGTACCTAGGGATTGGCGTGAGGCGCATGTGATGCCAATCCATAAAGGGGGATGAGGGAAGTACCAGGTAACTATAGACCCATCCGTCTGACCTCGGTGGTGGGAAAAATAATGGAGAGTATAGTGAAGGAACGACTGGGGGTGTTCTTGGAGGAGGAGGGAAGGAGGGCTGGATTATCAATAAAATGGATTTGTGCCAGGTAGATCATGTCAAACCAACCTTATGGAGTTCTACGAATTGGTAACATCGGAACTGGACAGGAGGAAGCCTCTGGATGTAATATTCTTGGACTTCAGCAAGGCATTTGACTCGGTCCCCCACAAAGGACTGTTGGAGAAACTGATGGGGTTGGGAGTGAGCCCACTGATGGTCAGATGGATAGGAAACTGGCTAGCTGGGTGCACACAGAGTAGTGGTCGGTGGGGAGCTCTCGAGCCCTAGAGAAGTCAGTAGTGGGGTACCGCAGGACTCAGTCCTGGGCCCGATCCTGTTTAATGCATACATATCAGACATCAGGGAGAGTATAGGGAGTGAGATGAGTCTCTTTGCAGATGACTCCAAGTTGGGAGCAGTAGTTGAGGGGGGAGAGGGGAGGTTGGCCCTGCAAGGGGACCTAGAAAGTTGGGCCCACACACAGAAATTAAATTTCAATACCACCAAGTGCAAGGTGTTACATCTTGGACGAGGAAACCCTAAACACAGATACACACTGGGAGGGGAGGTGCTGGAGGCCTCGTGTGGGGTCATGGTGGATTCATGCATGAATAACTCTGAGCAGTGCAGGAGAGCAGCTAGCAAAGCAAACAGGATGTTGGGATGCATTGTAAGGGGGATCACCTCTAGGAGCAGGTAAGTGATTCTGCAGCTGTACAATGGACTGGTTAGACCACACCTCGAGTACTGTGTACAGTACTGGAGACCGCACTTGAAGAGGGACATACAGTTCCTGGAGAGAGTACAGAGGAGGCCTATCAGGATGATTCGAGGGCTGGGGGAGTTGAAGTATGAGGACAGACTTGAGGAGCTCGGACTGTTTTCATTGGAGGAGAGGAGAGATGGGGGGACATGATCGAAGTCTTCAAGTACGTCAAAGGAATAAATAAGGTAAACTCGGAGGGGATGTTTAGACTAAAAGAGGGAGGTATCACCACAGGGCATGGCTTGAAGCTGGAAGGAGGAAGGATGAAGAGGAGGAGGAGGTTCTTCACTGAGAGGGTGGTGGATCCTTGGAACACGCTGCCTGGAGAGCTGGTCCAGATTTCCATGGTGGAGGGCTTCAAGAGAGGGTGGGACAGATACTGAAAGGGGTATCAGAACACAAGGGGGGTGAAGGCCTCGGTTCCCAACATGGGAACTGAGGTTCGAGCAGACTCGATAGACCGTAAGGCCTAATCTGCTGGCAATTAGTATGTTAGTAATTTGGGGTCAGTTAGATGCTTTGCAAAGGTACACAGTGAAATAAACATATTATCTGATATACATAGTAGACCAAACACAAAAGTAAAAAATATATAAAACACAACTAAACACAACAGTGGTAAATATTATAAATGGAAGACTTTTTATTTAGTAGCTTCCTGATGTTTAAAAAAGCTTTTCTTTAAATAATGTGGCAGCTGTGCTAGTCCAACAGAATATGCAAAGATAAACAAAAAAAACTGTGGTACAGAGAGAACGGTTACAAAATGAAAGCAACATTTTTGGACCCACACTGCAAGATATGATACAGTATAGTACAGTTACGTAAGAACTTACCATAACAGTAGATCTTCCAGAGAGGCTCTTGCAGTAGGTAATTAGATATAGGACTGAAGCTGGCAGGCGTCAGGACCCCACGGAAAAATTTCTAGCTCGCAGTCGCTGACGGGGGACCGCCCCCACGTCAGGTGACCGGCGTCAGATGACGTCGGTATAAAGGGGAGGTCCCCCACACCAGCTTTCCAGTTCTTTCCCGCCAAAGGCCAAAAAGGCAAGACGAGAGAGTAGCGGATCTTTCCCCCATGTAAAAGGAGCTGAAAAGGCTAAGGGAGATGGAGGGTGGAAAGGCATTACCTACTGCAAGAGCCTCTCTTGAAGATCTACTGTTACAATAAGTTCTTAGTACTTCGGGAGGGCTCTTGCAGTAGGTAATTACATATAGGACTGAGTCCCAAGCAGTCTGAAACAAGCAGAAGCACACGGGACGAGGAAAACTACCCATCCATAGATCCTCCTGCTGTGAGGGTCTCAAGAAAGGAGACCTTGCAGAACAGCCAGCCCGAAGCCTGCTCTACGGTAAGAGGCAATGTCCAAACTGTAGTGTTTCGTAAAGGTATGGACAGAAGTCCAAGTTGCGGCTGCGCAACTGTCAGCCACAGACACATTCTTAAAACAAGCCGCAGAGGCAGCGACACCCCTGGTGGAGTGGCTTCTGACATGACCCGGCAGGGTCTTGTAATACTTGTCGTAACAGAAAGTGATACAATGAGCCAACCATTTAGATAGGCATTGCTTGGAAATGGCGTTACCTTCTCTCTCTGTGAGCAAAAGAGACAAAGAGTTGATCAGACTTTCTGAGATCCTTCGTCGTGGTGGTGTAGTATCTCAGAATACAGTGAACATCCAAAGTATGCAAGAGGTACTCCCCTTGATTGGAGTGTTGCGTAAAGAAATCAGGAAGCTCACTGGATTGATTCGGAGTAGATTCCGCTTCCACCTTAGGGAGAAACTTAGGATTGGTACGCAGAGCCACCTGTTCCTTGTGAAAAATCAAATACGAGATTTTGAACACCAAAGCCTGAAGCTCGGAAATCCTTCCAGCTGAAGTAATGGCCACTAGGAAGAGAGTCTTCCAGGATAGGAACTTTAGGTCTGCTGAGGCTGCCGGGCTCAAAAGGGGGCAGGGTAAGCTTCTCAAGAATGAAATTCAGATCCCAAGGAGGGTCTGGAATGTGAATAGGTGGTCGCAAGTGAAGAACCCCTCTAAGAAAAGTCTTAGAGACTTCTAACTGTGCGAAAGTTCTGTCCCCAAAAGGAACATGATAAGCGGAGATGGCCACCATGTGAACTTTCAGAGAGGAATGACTGAGACCCAGATCAAAGAGATAGTTCATATAATCTAGAATTCTCCTGACAGGGCATGAGAATGGCTCAAAATCCTTGGAAGAGGCCCAAATAGAGAACCGTTTCCATTTCATGGTATAGGTAGATCTAGTGGAGGGCATTCTGGCCTCTACCAGAATCTAAGCCACAAGCCAGAGAAACCCCGAATCGGCTTGAGCTACGTCTGCAGGAGCAACGCATGAAACTGAAGGGATTTGAGGCCTGGATGGAACAGGGTCCCCTGATCCTGGGTCAGCAAAAGCTGCGACAGAGAAAGAGGAGGTTCCTCTGAATACTATTGCAGAAGAAAGAACCAAACTTGCCTGGGCCAGAAAGGAGCGATTAGGATCATGCAAGCTCCTTCTGAGCTGAGTTTGTGTAAGACCCTCCCAATCAAGGGAATCGGGGACATAGACTTAATCTGCCTTCCAGTCTAGAGACAGAGGTCTCTCTGAAAATGTCTCGCCTGAGCGAGCGAGCAGAAGGTGGGAAGTTTTGTGTTGTGAGGAGATGCAAACAGGTCTACCTAAGGTGTTCCCCAGCGTAGAAAGACATCATTTGCTACCCCCGATACAGTTCCCCATTGCTGTGCCTGGGTAGACGACCGACTGTGTTGCCAACGTGTTTTCATACCCCAGAACATGAACCGCCGTGAGGTGAAGGTTGTGTTGTAGCGCCCAATCCCAAACTTGCATCGCCTCCCTGCAAAGAGGGTAGGAACGAGTTCCTCCATTTGTCGATGTACCAGACTACGCACATGTTGTCCTTCTGGACAGCCAGATGACCGGGAAGCAGATACAGATGCAGAGCTTGTAGAGCATACAGCATGGCTCTGAGTTCAAGCACGTTTACGTGAAGAGACTGTTCGAGCATGGACCAGGAGCCCTGGGTCCGGTGAGACCCCATGTGGGCTCCCCAACCCTCTCCCGAGGCGTCTGTTGTCAATGTTTGGGAAGGGGGAGAGAGAGGCAAAAGGGAACTCCCTGGCAAAGGTTCTCCTGAACCATCCACCAATGCAAGTCCTGAACCACAGGGTTGGAGACCAGGACTTCTTCATCTAGGTCGTCCACCAATTGATCCCACTGAGACCGAAGCGTCCACTGAGAGATCCTCATGTGAAGCCGAGCGCAAGGGACAGTCGGAACAGCAGCCGCCATGAGCCCAAGGATGCAAAGGACTGACCTGGCGCTGATCTGCCTACGACTGGACAACAGACTTACATAAGCCTGTAGGGTGGCCACCCTGTCCAGTGGCAGGAAAGCCATGCCAGAGGTCATGTCCAGGATCGCCCCGATGAACTGGAGCCTCTGGGATGGCATCAAATGGGACTTGGCCTGGTTGATGGTAATACCCAGGCTGGTAAAACCTGCTGGGTAAGGGGAAAGGAAAGCAGGAGTTCCTCCCTGGACGGGGCCGCCAGGAGCCAATCGTCCAGGTACGGGAAAATCTGTACTCCCTTGGTACGCAGGTGGACCGCTACCATGGAAAGGCATGTGGTGAACACTCGGGACGCCGAGGAAAGACCAAATGGGAGGTCCTTGAACTGGTACTGGTCCCCTGAAATGAAAAACAAAGGTATTTGCGGTGGGAAGGGCGAATAGAGATAAGCAGGTAGGCATCTTGCATGTCCAGAGCGCACAGCCACTGTCCTGACCGAAGTAGGGGCAGAAGGCTCTGCAAAGAGAGCATTCTGAACTGTTTGTACTCCACGAACAGGTTCAGGGAGCTGAGGTCTAGGACAGGCCTCATGTCTCCCAATTTCTTCCGAACCAGAAAGAAATGGGAGTAGTAACCTGTCCCCCGAAGATGGGTGGGGACAGGCTCTATCGCCGCTTTCAGCAGAAGGGAGGATATTTCTTCCTGAACCAGAAGATGATGTTCCGGGGAGTAAGATGACCGGGGGGGGGGGAGTGTCCTGCTATCAGCTGGAGCACCCAAGTATCTGAAGAGATCCTCTCCCAACCCGGTAGATGGAAGGAGAACCTCCCTCCTACTGGTTCCTCTGGAAGGTCCAGAGGCTGTGGGAGAGGAGAGGAGTCTGGAGGTGTGGGGCAGCACTGCGGCTGAAGCTCCCACCGCTTTTGTGGGCGGGGGGGGGCTTGGCAGCTGGAGGGGCCCGACGTTTGTTGGCCCGCTTGCCCTGAGGTTTCACTTTGGGCCCAGAGTGTCTGCGAAAAGGACAGCGCCGACCCTGAGGAGGCCTGTACACAGAGTCAACAGACTTTAGAGCAGTACCCTTCCCTTGCAGATCGGTGATGATGTCCTTGACATCAGCACTGAACAGCACCGAACCCCTGAAGGGTGCATCCTGGATAGCAGACTGCACCTCCGGGACCAAACCTGACACTCTGAGCCAGGCATGACACCGCAAACCCACACGAAAACTGAGCTCCGACCAGCAGCGTTCACGATGTTGTATGTGGCACGAAGCATGTACCGACTGGCCGAACGAGCAGACCGGACCAGATCTGCCGCTTCCTGCTTAGTCTGAGACTCAGGAAGGGAATCCAACTTTGCTTCCACCTCACTAAGGATCGCCTTCTGGTAATCCCCCATATGAGCAAAATAATTAAGGGCCCTTATTCCCAAAGTGGAAGAAGCGTAGACCGTCTTTCCATACTGATCCAGAAAAAGGGATTCCTTATCAGGTGGGGATGAGCTGAGATGCTTAGGGTTAGCCGTACGGCCGTGAGCGGCACTAATCACGACCGAGTCGGCTTTGGGGTGTGTGTTCAGGGAATCAACACCCTCCAGAGCCTGGTATAGCCTATCTGCCTTCCTCGGAAGGGGGGCTAATGCCGATGGTTGCTTCCAAATAGTGAAAAGAAGGTCTGCATGAGGCTCGATCCAGGGTGGAATCAGTGTTGGAGGAGTTTCGGGCAGATCCGAATAAGAAGCAAGTTTCTTCCGCTGTGGATCTGGCTCCAAAGATTGCCACTGGTAAACCACCTGGATCTCTCGCAACTCCAGAAAGGAAGGATCTTCCAGAGGTGACTTCAGAGGAGTCCTGGGCCTGGGCTGGTCTGGAGTGCGTGGCTCGTCGTCTGGATCAGAGCACCTGCCGGAATCATCCAAGGTCTCTGAAGAGGAAGAAGAGGAAGACCCCTACTGGTGCAGGGGAAGAACAGACCCCTTGAGCAACCCTCGAGGAAGCGTGTACTCCTCTGCCCTGGCACCTGAGGGCTCGCCTCTAGTGTCAGGGAGGGGGGAGGTAGTCTCTCACCTCTGACGACGGGAGTCAAGAACCGGGTCTGGCGTCGGAGGGCGGCTCTCCACCTCCCCGGCGAGTTGAGCCTTGGCCTCAGCCCACCAGGAAGCCATAGTCTCCTTCAGGTCCACTGGCGGCTGAGGGGGCGGTGGAGGAGGAGGAGGTGGGGGATACGGATATTGGAGATATCCGTATGGTAGTATCTGAAACCCAACGGCGGAAAGCGGGTACTTGGGCATTGGGTACTGCAGCATCGGGTAGGCCGGTGTCGGGTACTGCGGTGCAGGATACTGTGGTCCTGGGTAGGACAGCGTTGGATAAGATGGGTTCGGATACCCTGGCACCAGGGGTCTGATGGAGCAGATGGCCCTGGGAGAGGCCCAGTGGGCGAGCCTGGTGTGGGAGGCCCGGCGGGCCCAGCGTCCGGCAAGGGAATGTTGTCTGGCATCGGATAGGCCAGCTTCGGAGTCAGTGTCCGAGGGTCCGACGTCAGGTCGTCCCGCCCAGCGTGAGGGAGACCTGATGGTAGCGTACTGGCATCCTCGGTGTCGCCTGGGGAAGGAGCACTAAAATCCTGAGGATTTAACAAGGGAGACGCTGGAGACTTGGAATGCAACAACGAATGTTGCGGCGAGCCGCGGACGACGGACCGATCCGTAGGGTCCGGCATCGGCTCTAACGCCCAGCGTCCGGAGGAGCAGACGTCCACCTTACCAGTGGGGTCCGGGCGGGCGTCGGAGAAGCCGGTGTCTGACTTATCAGACCCAACACCCGATGAAGGCCACGAGGGAGGAGCAGCCTTGGCGGACGCTTCAGAGGCTGTGCGCTGCCCCAAAGGGTTGGGTGTCTTATTGGCCTTGCTCGTGTGAGCGTCGGAGGGGCAGACATCCGGCTTACCGGAGCTGCTTGAACCAGAACCAGAAGGCTGCACGGTGGCGGACTTCCCGGGAGCGGCTGCCTCCTTTGACCCAGAGGCTCCCAAGGGGCCCGCGCGTGAGCCCAACGGGAAGGTCGACGCCGCCTTGGAAGCCTCCAAGACGGCCGCCGTGGAATGGTCCCCCGGAGGGGACGTTACCTTCAGCATGGTGACTCCAGCTAGAGTCGTGGTGACTGTGGAAGAGGAGTCCCGGTCCCAGTGCTTCTCCTCCTTTTTGCAGTGACCCTCAGGGGAAGTAGAGGCCTGCTGAAGCTTCTTCAGCTCCTCCTCCATGGAGGACATCTTCTTTTCAAATGTGGGCCTCCAGGAACTGCTGCCTCCTTTTGCGGGTGGCTGCGTTGAACTGTTGGCAATGCTGGCACTTCTCCACGGGGTGATCTGGGCCTAGGCAGAAGAGGCACTGGGAGTGTCTATCCTTGTGTGGGAGCTGGGCGCCGCAGGAATCGCACTTGTTCTTGTGCTCGGATGGAGTAGGGGACGACATACACAGCAGATGCTGAAGAAATCCAACAAGAAATTCGAACAAATTCAAAGAAATAACAGTAAAAATACTGACGATTGACTGACGAGGCAGTGAACTTAACCGCGAGGCGCTTACACGAGCTAACGGCGGGAAAGAACAGGAAGGCGGGCGTGGGGCACCGCCCCTTTATACCGATGTCGTCTGATGCCGGTCACCTGATGTGGGGGTGGTCCCCTGCCAGAGACTGCTAGTTAGAAATTTTTCCGTGGGGTCCTGATGCCTGCCGGCTTTAGTCCTATATGTAATTACCTACTGCAAGAGCCCTCTCCAAGTAAGATCTTGCATTCTGCCATATGTCACAATTGATATCTCTAGCAAATCTTGGTACTTCATAGTGAAATAATGAACCAGTTAGAGAGCAGCTTTCACAATGCTGATGATTTCACAACAGCCACGCGAAGCACTGAAACCAGCAGTTGAAATCAAAGAGAAAGTCAAATCTTTATACAAACAGATTTAAATCTATAACTTGTTAATTGAGGTTGTGTAAGATGAATATGCAATGGTTTGACTTAAAATAAGCAGTTTATAGTCACTTGTGAGGGGGTAGGACTTTCATAATGCTACACTACGCACATCAACAGTGTGGCCAAAACTGTCAACATCAGAATTGGGCTCCTACAGAGACATAAGCGATGCCTGACACCCGAAGCCCTAAGAACTGCAATCTCTAGCTCAATTGTTTATATTGTTGACTATAGCTTGGTTATTTACAGCGCCACACCTCCTACCTCCCTTCGCAGGATAGCAGTAGAACTGAACAACGCCTGTTGACTGCTCACTGGTTCCCCCAGACTTGCGCACACTTGTGACCTTTATGAGCAAGCTGGATGACTACAACTTAACAATAGAATTCGCTATCAAACCTGCCTATTAGCCAAAAAAACACTTCTTGGCCTGGTACCTCCTGGAGTTTCAAACCTTTTAAGCTCTTACTCTGGCTCACATCGCACTAGAAACTCTGACCACCAGCTTCTCAATGTACCTAGGTGCAGAACTTCTCAAGGACAAAGGTCTTACTTGTACCGGGCTCCCATCTGGCTCAACAACCTCGGAACTGAACTTGCCACCATACCAAGACTGGGCACATTCAAAATCCAATTATGACAACTTCTGCTGAAGACTAGTTGCTGCGACTGCGCCAGTTAAATGAGCACAGTTCCTCTGATCCTGGTATGTCCCCCCAAGCATACCCCTGCCCACACCTACCTACCTCCCTCTAGGGTCCAATTTCCTCCTGGAGTTCCCTCTATCCCTCACGAAAACACTGTTCCCCTCCCTCCCTTTTCTCTTCACCCTGGCCCTATGCCTCCTCCCCCACCTCTGCCCGCACTTCCCCCTTCATCTCCCCTCACTTTACTTACCTTGTCCACTTATGGTACACAAGTACCCCCTTCTTTGTCCTGACAATGCCTCCTAGGCTGCTCCTTTGACTTGTTAATACTTGTGTTAAATCCTTGCTTTTACTAAATCACTTTGTATTTGAATATTTTGTTACATCTGTGCATAATTTGTTTAGCTAGAGACTCTTGTTCGATCCCATTGTACGTTTTCCCACCCTAATGACGTGGAACCTTTGTAAATTAGCTATTTCCTGCTCAAAGGTATTGTAATCCAAGATTGAAATAAATAAAATAACACATGCATGGCTCAGCCACTCCTCACTTAAGGTCCTGTCTCCCTCATGCGAGAAGAAAAATGGCAAATTTTGAGGCAGGTTATTGTAGATCCTTTTTAAACCTGGAAACTAATCTGTTTCTTTAAATAATCTTTTTAGTTCAGTATAAGGAATCATTAATTTTTGTTTTCTTTTTCTGCAGAAAGCTTTGTTGAAAGCAAGAAAAGAACACAGTTGAATGAAGGTGGTGGAGGTAGGTCTCTTGAGTATGCATGAGTATCTGAAGAAAACTGCAATCTCAAAAATGTTAAATCAGTGTTTACATTCCTCATGGGACTTGATGAAATAGCTGCAAGAGGAGTTCCTATGCTTCCTTCAAAAGTAAGGAGGTTTTTGGAGGGCAGAATATTTCATACATAATACAGTAAGCACAAGAGAAACTCAAAGCACGAGTCATGTAAATGGAATTTTAAGAGGCCTTTTGGCAGGCTTTGCAATCCTTCTTGTCTACTTCTGAGAGACCCAATATGCATTTAGATGCATCACACTTGTGTTTGCCTAGAAAAAATAGTTTGTTTTAAAACCTGACTACTAAGCCAGCAGGATGCTGCATTGCAAGTTGAAACAGAGGCAGGTTTTGCTGTCAGGTTTCCCCAGCTGGACTATGCTTCTTAATATTACTAATTTTATTTATTTTTTTTATTTACCTGGGAAGGTAGGCTAGGTCAACTGGCCTGTTTTCGGCCAAGCCCGTCTCCTGAGGTATGTAAAATGCAATAAAGACATAAATGCACTGGTTAAATGCAGTAAGGCAGGCATCAAATACATTTATACAGATCTAGGTAGTAACAGAGGTACATAATCTTAGTAAACTATGTTGCATATTTAAGGGTGCAGGTGGCAGGTAAAATTTTCTTTAAACACATTAGAGGTAACAATTTTAACCATGACTTACTCTTTAAGTTTCAGATAAATTTGATAGAGATAATGCTTTTAGGGAGACTGCCGGTTTGTGACCATCCATACACATAAATAAAAATCCAGCATATATGCAAGCATATTCAGCAGTCCAGGCATGGGCAGCTGGATTTATACAGGGTTCAAAAGGACGGAAATACGAAGTGCTGTCAACCGCATAATCTATGTCTCTTAGACAGCACATTAAAGATATCAAGCTGATCGAGAGTCTGAGCACTACTTCAGGCTGCAATCTTTAAATTATGCAATGAGAGTCGGCCTAGGACAGCCACAAACAGCAGTACTGTACTAGTGGAATATGCACAGAACTACAACTGCTTTCCCAGTACTGGAAGACAGAAACTGGTTACGGAAAACAATCCAACTCAACATTAATCTTCTTGAAGGCTAGTTTAACATGCAATTGGAGTCAACAGTATAAACAAAGAACAGTTACGTAAGAACTTAAAATAACAGATGATCTCCGAGGGGACCTCAGTCATCAGGTTACACCACAGGAACTTCTGGGCAATCCACACAGAAGATTTTCAGCAGTACAACTGGGGCCGCCCATGCTGTCGACTTCAGTTGACATCACCAACCCATGAGTGGCGCCACTTCCCCTCAGTTCTTTCCCCTGGAGACAAAGGAAGCATAGCCATACCCATGGGGGACCTAGAACAGAGAGAGAGATGCCCAGATCTATGTAAAAAGCTGGGTACACCAGATAGCCAGTTCCTAAACAGGAGCCCCCCTCCCCCCAAAAAAGGGGGGTGGTGAGAGGGAAAAGATATCTGATGACTGAGATCCTCTCAAGGATCTACTGTTATGGTAAGTTCTTATGTAACTGTTCTATCTTCATCGGGATTATTTCAATCATCAGGTTACACAGTAGCAACGAGTCCCAACGAGTGACAGGTACAAAAGACAGTCTGGGAGGAGGGCTCAACATGAACTTAACACAGGAAGCCCTGTAGCACAGCCCTACCAAAACCAGCACAGGCTCTTGAAGCAATGTCCAGACTGTAGTGCTTGGTGAAAGTATGGACGATACTCCAGGTGGCAGCCGCACAAATGTCAGTGGCCGAGACCCCTCGGAAACAAGCCACAGAGGTAGCCATGCCTCTGGTGGAATGGGCTTTGACAGCACCATGCAATTCTTTGCTGTACTTACTGCAGCAAAACACAATGCAATTAGTTAGCCATTTGGATAATCATTGCTTTGAAAGTGAAGCGCCCTCTCTACCTGGGGCTAAAGAAACAAACTGCTTCAACTTTCCTTGGTCCGAAACAAGTAGTACTTCAAAGCTCTGCACACATCTAATGTATGGAGCAGTGCTTCCTCTGGATTGACACACTCAGGAAAATAAACAGGAAGGTGGATAGACTGATTGAGTGTAAGCTCTGAGACCACCTTAGGGAGAAATGTAGGATTCATGCACAAAGACACCCTGTATTTTTGAACAATCAGTTAAGGCTCCTCGCACCAGAAGGCCTGAAGCTCTGAAATTCTTTGAGCAGAAGTAATGGCAACTAAAAATAACTATTTCCAAGAGAGGAAGCACAGGTTGAGATTGGCTCAAAAGAAGATAGGGTCGACTTCTCCAAAATAAAATTCAAGTCCCAAGCCGGGACCAGAGAACAGATTGGGGGTTTCAGATGCAGGATGACCCTGAGAAAGGTACAGGAGACATCAAGCTGAGCAATCATGCGGTCACCCACTATGGGAGACATTAAGCTGAGCAATCATACGGTCACCCATGGGCGTATGAAATGCAGAGATGGCCGAAAGGTGCACCTTGAGCAACGAGTACCAGAGACCTGAGTCAGACAGAGACCAGGTAGTCCAGGGCGTGGTTTGTATGGCAGGTGAAAGGGTCCAAACGATATTTGGCAGCCCAGATGGCAAACTGCTTCCACTTCATGGCATATGTGGCTCAAGTGGAAGGCTTCCGGGGAGCCACAAGGACGTCCGCCACCCTGTTCGAGACCCCGAACCTGGCTACGACTATGTCCTCATGAGTCAAGCATGCAGATGGAGGGACTTCACGTTGGGATGGACCACAGTCCCCTGATCCTGGGGAATCCTGCATAGAGGGAGAGGGACCAGAGGTTCCTCCGTCAGCTGCTGTAGCAGAGGAAACCATATCTGCTGGGGCCAGAATGGAGCCACTAGGATCATGCTGGCTCCTTCCACCTGCAACTTGATCAGCACCTTCTGGATCAGAGGAAATGAAAGGAACGCATAAAGAAACATCCTGCTCCAAGAAACGGACAACGTGTCTCGCCAGAAAACTCCAGGCCCTGGATCTAACAAGCAGAAATTGGGCAGTTTTGCATTGCGTGGGGACGCAAAATGGTCAAACTCTAGATTACTTCACCTGTCACACAAGTCTTCTGCGACAGATGAGAGAAGCTCCCATTCATGCATGCTGGACAGTCCTGCTGAGACTGTCCGCCAGAGTGTTTAATAAGCCTGGCATGTGGACTGCAGAAAGTGTCAGACTGTGGTCCAGTGCCTAGTACCACTCTCTCATGGCCTCCCTGCATAGAGGGGTATGAATGAATCCCCCCTGCTTGTTGATATAGTAAACTGCACTTAAATTGTCTGACTACACCAGCAGTTGATGCGGAGCATGGTGGTCCTGAAAGGCCTACATGGCATAGAGCACTGCCCTCATCTCCAGGACATTGATATGCAGGGAGGTTTCAAGCTAGGACAAAGAGCCCTGGGTTTGGAAGGGACCCAGGTGTGCTCCCCAGCCCAGACCTGAGGCATTCGTGGTTAGGATCTATTGAGGGTAAGAGATCTGGAATGGGACACCCCGAAGCAAGTTCAAGTGGTCCATCCACCACTGTAGTACCTTGTGGACTGGAGAAGAGACCAGGACTGGGCGATGTAACTCATCCATGTGCATGTGAAGTTGTGCCAGAGGAACATTGGTTATGACAGCCACCATCAGGCCCAGTAATCTGAGGTACACCCTGGCAAGAATGTAGCGGCTTTGAGCAACTTCCTGAGCTTGGGCTATAAGACACTCTCTGTCCCATTTTGCGGCAGGAAGACCTTCCCGTGCACCGAGTTCAGTACTGCCGCTATATATTGCAGCCTTTGGCGTGCTACCAGACCCAACTTGGGGAGACTGACCTTGATGCCCAGGGAGTGGAAGAACCGCAGAGTCTGCTCCACAGTCAGTAAAAACTGTTCCCTGGATGGGGCCTTTAGAAGCCTATCATCCAGATAAGGGAAAACATACAGACCCTCCCTTCTGAGAGCGGTTGCGACCATGGCTAAGCACTTGGTCAAGACTCGCGGCGCAGAGGACAAGCCAAAGAGCAGCACCTTGAACTGATAATGCTTGCCCTGATAGGCAAAACTGAGAAACTTCAAGTGAGGAGGAAAGACCAAGATGTGCAGGTAGGCATCCTACATGTCCAGTGAGCAGAGTCAGTCCGCTATTTTCAGGAGGGGCATCGGGCCTGGCAAAGTTATCATCTGGAGCCTTTTGTACTGGACATACAGATTGACGTCTTTTAGGTCCAGAATGGGCCTCAAATCGTCAGTCTTTTTGGGTACCAGGAAAAACCTGGAATAGAATCCCTTAATTTTACTTCGAGAGGGCTCTTGCAGTAGGCAACACCATAAGGACTGAGCCGACAGGTGCTAGAACCACATGGAAAAATGAGCTAGCAGTGTCTGGTGGGGGACCGTCCACTCAACGTCACATGGCCAACGTCAGCCCAGCGCTATATAATGGGCGGTCCCCCACACCCGCCTCCAATTCTTTCCCCACTCAACCTGCGGAACTCTGCTACAGTCGACTGCCATTTTTGATAAGTATACCATCCAAATGTTATTTTCTACAAATAATTTGTATTTTTCGACATCAGAGTGCATGTCTTTGCATTCTTGTACCGATTCCTGCAAGAACAAGTGCACCTGCAGTAAGCAGATCCCAGAGAAAGACGACCATACCTCGTGTTTCCTCTGCCTGGGGCCTGAAAACAGTACTGAGGACTGTGAGGCCTGCTAGAGCCTCAACCAGGCCATACAAAAGTGCCGTCAAAAAGTCCTGGAACAGCCGACCCAGTAGCGCCGAGGGCTGGGGCGCTGGACACCTTACCTCGCACTATGCCAGCAATCTGTTTTCGGCAACGAACACAGGCCGCCGGAGGTTAGCAGGGGAGAAGGACTGAGCGTCCAAGGGACTGCTCTCCTTCTCCAGGGAGGGGGTCACCAGTAGTTGGTGCATGACTGACCCCGAGTGACGGCTGGAGGACAGCGCACAGATGCTCCAGAAGGGGGAAGAGAGGGGGCAGACGCTTGGAGGAGAGCGTGCAGACATGTGCGTGCTCCTTCCATAGGGCGTCATTGCATGCCTCCTCTCCCAAGGGGAGAAAAATGGAGGAAAGTGTACCAGGCCCAGCAGGATGAATCCCACTCCCCGTAGGCCCCGCTCCCACGAACAGGCAGTAACCTCCACATTGGATCTGTTACGGTGGGTTGAGGGATCCCCGCCGCCCTGCCATGGGGGGGCAAGCCGTGGAGGTAAGCAGAGGGTTAGCTGCGGGCAAGAGACAGGGCTGGGGGTTGAGAGCCGTCTGGACAAGAAGGAGAAAAGAAACTAGCTGTAAAAAAAAAAAAAAAAAAAAAGTGTCCTGGAACCCCATCTTTTGAGACAAAAACTGGCTTCGATGGAAAAGGAGCTGCAGCAGGTGTGGAGTGTTTTTTCCATCTCCTGGGGGTTCTTCTGGCTCCCACTCCTCCCAGCAGAAGAAGCACAAGTGGGACAAAGACAAGCACTGGGACCAGGATAGGTCTCCCTCTAAGCCGGAACCTCTTCGGAGACCACAGCCAGCAAGCAGCCCTCTACCAGTAAGGGAGGCACCGCTCCCGCCAAACCTGCTCCTCCTGCTTCTGTGCAGCCCCTTGGTTGGGTGCAGTAGAGGGAGTGGACAGACTTGAGGGCCCTGCCCGAGGCTTGCAGATCACTGATAATGTCTTGGACATCAGGGCCAAACAGTTTGGTGCCATTAAAGGAGGCATTAAGCTCTTTTTGTTGAAATCGGCGGCAAAACCAGATACTCTCAGCCAGGAGTACTCACGCAGGCATATGCCCATGGCCACTGCCCTGGCGATGGTGTCAGCCATGTCATACAGAGCTCTGAGGATATGCTTACTAACATTCTCTGCAGCTTGATGGCACTGAAGCAACTCTTGCTTCTGAGTGCCATCTGGAAGGGCCTTGGCAGCAGTCTTACCCCTCTTCCAGTTGGCATTTTGTTATTTTACCATGTGTGACAGGCAGTTTGCAATCCTCAAACTCAGAGTAGAGGACACATATACTTTTTTACCCCAGAGGTTGATTCTGCAAGACTCTCTGTCTGGGGGAAGGGAATTAAGGTGCTTAGGTGCCTTAGACCTGTCATGGGCTGCCCTGATGACCACAGAGTCAGTCTCAGGCTGGACAGCATAGCAGGGGAACCCCTGAGGGGCATGATAAAGCTTTCCCACCTGTGAGACATAGCTGGCACCATGTCTGGTCTGTGCCAGGCTGCTGTGGTTGCACTCCTCAAGGCTGGTAAGACTGGAGGAATGATTTTTGGGGGAGATTCAGGAATCTCAAGGAAGTCCACCAATTCTTTCCTGGTGGCATCCTCTTCCTCAGTGTGGAAGTCCATGGCTGAGGACAGCTGCTTCATCACACTGAAAAATATGGGGTCCTCAGGAGGAGATGTAGGTGTGTGCGCTTCACTGAATCCATGCTGACACAGGAAGCAGTGGATCTGTCAGAGACAAGGATTTCTTCCTCATTGGTTACACTGACAGTGGTCTGCGGGGAGCTTCCCACGGTCGATGAGTGGGTGTCGACAACGAAGCTGCCGTGATTGGCATCAGTGAGGAGGGCCTAAGGACACATAGCTGCTGCACAGTCACACTGGTAAATTTAACTAAAATGTTGTTTAGGTGGACGGTGTTCATCGACGGAGATAGGGTTGATGGCACAGGTGTCGATGACCCACCAGCTGGGCCCTGACACACTGAGGAGCCTGTAGCTCGAGTATGAGAAAGGGCAGGCCTCAACGGGAGAGCCATCAATGACTAGCTTGTTGTCGATGCAGGAGGAGCCGACGAACCAGAATTCAATGGCCGACCGCCCTGAGAATCAGGCATAGATACTGTCGGTATGGATCTGGTGGGCACAGAGACCTGGACAGCAGGTTTCTTGGTCAATGCAGCCACAGCCAACGAAGACACCCCGAGGAAGGAGATGCCGACGGGGAACAAGATCACCACCAGGGGGAGTGGTGCGATCTATGTCTTTTTTATGACTTTTCCCCAAGGATTTGTCTTGGGCCTTGGAGGCCTGGGAGCTCGAAGATCCAGTAGGTGACTGAGAGGTTGGGGCCCCAGAGGACCCTGCCCGGAACTGGCTACCTGTTGATCCATCAGGAAATTTTTGAGAGCCTTACTGTGTCGCCTAAGGGTTGTCTGATTAAATGTCTGGCAGAGTATACGGTCAGAAACATCGTGATCAGGCCCAAGACAGCAGACACAGAGAAAGTGTTTGTCTGTGGAGGCAATCTTCTTTCTGCAGCAGCGACGGAAAAGAGAGGTTGAAGGATTAACTCTGGACATAAACAAGTCAGAGGAATCTCTTTACAAAAAGAGATTCTGAAAATAACTATAGAAAAGTCGTTAGCAAAAAGGGCGAATATCACAATAGCCTCCCAGAGAGCAATGCAAGCGAGTCGATGGCAGGGAAAGAGAGGAGGAGGAGCGGGGTCATTCATGCCTTTACAGGATTGCTGACGTCAGAAGACGTCTATGGTGTGGGCGGCCCCAGTTGTACTTCTGAAAATCGTTCATATGGATTCCCCTTCACTGGCTATAAAGTTCCTACAGTGTGACCTGATGACTGAGGTAAGCCTGATGAAGATCATTTGTTAGGGCTACAGATGGACAGGGAATTTATTTCTTTAAACAACTCCCCAAAAAAAAAACAAACAAAAAAAAAAAACAGGACAGCCATAAATTATGTGCGACAGGCAACTTTAACTTCCCACCTGTCCACTGGACATGCATCCTCAAATAATTATTTCTAGCCCTGACTACATGTCTGGCATTTATACAATGTAGTAAAACATGAGATTTAAACCTGAAAGTTCATTTTTAGAGTTTTTCAACCCTTAAGTAAATAAACTTCTTTTTAAGAATAATTTTCTTCTATAGTTCAAACAAAAACAAGACAAGAGCATTTAGGCAGCTAATGTCATATTACACTGTTCCTATTGTAAATATCATAAAATTCTGCAAAATTTGTTTTACCTTTTTCTCTGTATTATAAATTTCTGTACCACTGGACATTTGTGAAAATGGGCATTTTTGCTCACATACTTTCCAGTATAAAAGATAAAAATAAAATAAATAAAAAATAATATAAATAAATAAAATGTTTATCTTTATCTGTGTCCATGATCCAGCTTTACCACCTTGAAGCCTGATCCTGTCAGATGTCACAAGCTTAGCATGATTAGGCCTGGTCAGTAGTAGGACGGGTGACTTCCAATGAAAACCAAGTGCTGCAGGAAATGGTGTGGGTAGCTTTGAAAGGGCACTCTACCCTTTGTTAAAGATAACTTCTCCTATGCCCCAGCATGGTGTTAAGGGGAAACTGTGGTGCTGGAGGTGCTGTATAAGTTAAACTGAGGTCCCATCTGCCTGTTCTGGTGGTTGTTCAGACATAGGTTGAAGATCCCATGGCACTTCTAGAAAATAGTAGGTGCATTTCCCCACTCTCCTGGTTGAGCATCCACATTCACCAAAAAACATCAAAAGCTTAACCTGGTTCAATATCAGTCAGTTTGCATCTGTATCCCCCTCCTGGGGCGAAGCTAGCTCTCCTTTACAAGTCAACAAAACCTGCATATGGACCTGCAAAGGTTAGAGAGGTGGTCCAAGGTCTGGCTACTGAAATTTAACACCATAAACTACAAGGTGATGCACACAGGGAATAAGAACCCCAGGAAGGAATATTGGATGGGTGGGGCTAAGCGGGCCACTACTTCAGGAGAATGGGACTTGGGGGTCATCTTACGCAGCTCCCTAAAACAAACTAGCCAATGTAACAAGGCCTACAACAAGGCAACCAGAATGTTGGAGTGCACTGGAGGGGGGAGGTTTGACTGCAGCATGAAAGAGGTAATACTATCTGTCTACAGATCACTGGTGAGATCATATCTGGAATACTGTGCTCAGTTCAGCTCAGGGCACTGAAGATATACTCACCGGAGGTCAAGAGAGAGAGGGGTGACATGATAGAGACCTTCAAGTTCCTTAAAGGAAATAACAAGGAAAAGTGCTGGAAACAAGTTCAGCAGGAATGGTAGGTTGCAAAATGAAAATTACGTAGTTACCACAATTGTTGATCTTCCAGAATATCTTCACCACTGATTACCACTTACAGGTCAAGACTGGAGGTACAAGAACCCCATAGGGTGCAAAACATTTTGCAGGGAGGCAGCCGGCCAAAGCTACTGACTGAGCACGATGCCTGCACACCCCCATGTGGTGTCGCATCAGCCAATAACTTTTGCCGGCTTCCTGAGTCCCCTCAGTTCCATTTGCCAGGAGAGAAACAAAGTGGGGGAAAAGAGAGCGAGGGCTAAAGAGTTTCCTTGCCCAAAGAGATAAGGAAGGGATACAGGAATATAAATAAACAGCAAAATAAAACTCCACTAGCAACTTTTATAGATAGAAATAGGACAAACTAGGTGGAACTAAGGGGTGGCTGGGTATGGAGTCAGAGCCTCCCACCACTAGTCAGACAGGAGCTGGAGAGTGATGTTAAAGGTAGCAGGCTTGAAGCATGTGGCTCTGGCAGAAGACAAGAGAAGGATATCCAGAACTGGTACCGTCTTGTAACTGAGAGGGCATCATGTGCCAAAATTGGCATGAAACACATGGATTCCTGGGAAAAAACAACTACATGCTACCAGACAGAGGACTAACTGGATAGTAAGTTAATGTGTCCCTTTTCACCATTGCCAGGGAAGTAAAACAGTGGGGGTTCCGGGTACATGTTTGTGACAGGGTTGACTAAGATTCTGTCCCATTTGTTATGCAGAAAAAGTTAAATGCAAGGATCTGCTCTATCCTGTTCTATCCACTCCTTGAAAGGAAACACACATAGAAATACATAAGTAAATGGAAGATAAAGACTGGGTGGACCACATAGTCCTTATTTGCAGTCAACTTCTATGTTTCTGTGTATGTTTCCTTTTCTGTCTCATCTGTCTGGTTGCGCAACCGAATGTTCTCGTGAGACCTAGGAACTGATCACTGCGACGGTCTCGCAATTCTACGTCTCTTGCTTTCTCTGCCTTCACTTGCTGTTTCTGTCTTTTCTTCCCCTTTACGTATCTGCGGTTATAAAAATATATGTGAATCTTTGTGTGAAACTGTAAGTGATACTGGGATCCTTTGGTTTGAAAATGTATATAGTTATACTGTTGAAATGATTGCAAAAAGCTACTTGAAACTCAAGGGGTTAACCTGAGATGAAGTTTGAGCTCCTTTCAGGCTTGTTTTCAAACTCTTCTGCAGAACTGTCAGCAGGAGGCCAGCTTGGGACATTTTTCTATCTGCAAGCCTGCTCTGCAAAGAAACTGACAAGAACTCGGATACATTTTGTGAGAAACAGGATGTCACCTTAATGAGTTCAGGATGAAGAAGTTAATTGTCAGGCAAAGATTTGTTATAAAAAGAGCAGCAATATTTTTGCTGGGGAGAGACTGAAACTTGGAACTAGAAATATCTTCAGACTAAAGACTTTGTTTTGTCTGTGCTGCCTTTGTAAATAGTTACACTGAACAATTTTTTTTTTATTTTACTGTTATTGATAATAATATAACATTACTCGTGAGTTTTACAACTACTCCTTGTCTTCCTATACTTCTTGGCCAATGCCTTGATGACAGATGGTTTTAGAAGTGGGATTTACACCGTGAATACTCTAAGCCAGGAGTTTTGTGTATGAGTACTAGACCCGGTACCAGGGAAGCAAAGAAGAAAGGTATGGATTCTGCAGAACCAAACCCAGGAGTGATTACCAGAAGAATGGCAGCCAAGAAGTCCAAGCTGAGACTGTGCAGCAAGCACCAGTGATGGAAAAAAAGAACGCACAGTGACAGAATCTGAAAGCCTGCCTCCCTTTTTCAAATGGTGGGCTATACAACAAAGAGAGACAGAGATGCAGAGAAAAGAAGAGATGTAGCAACAGGAGCAGTGATGGCTGGATGTCTTGCAAGCTATCAAATCTGGAGGATCTGGCACAGCTCCAGCAGAGCAACAAGACACAAACAACTTAAAAGACATTAAACTTACAAAGTTGTGTCCTTCGGATGATATCGAAGCATATCTGACAACTTTTGAACAGGTTACCACAGCCTGTCAATGGCCAACACAGTAATGGGCAATCAGGCTGGTACCTTACTTGACAGGTAAAGCCCAACTTGCCTACAGCAATATGGACACTGCACAGTCAGAAAACTAAGACCTGGTGAAAAGAGAAATCCTGAAAAGATATGACATCTAAGAAGAGACCTTTAGGCAAAGATGTCGGCCTCTTATGTACAATTCAGTTGACAATCCTCAAGAAGCCCTCACCAGACTCAGAGAACTCCTTATTAAATAACTCCAACCCGAGGGCAAAACAGTTCCACAGATCATCAACACACTTGCAATGGAGCAGTTCATCAACATCCTGCCTACAGATATGCAGCTTTGGTTTAAAGAATACAGACCAGAAAGTGGGGAAAAGGCAATTTCTCTGGCCAATGACTGTCAGATGGCCAGACAGAAACCGCAGCAGCGAGGTAACAGTCAAGCACCGGCAAGACCCTCTTTTTCCCCAATTTAACTCCAAGTCAGATAAGAACTCTGGTGAGGGTAACAAATTTGCACCAAAAGACTTTACTTGCTATAACTGTAATAAGCCAGGCCATATTGCAAGAAACTGCTGTAGTAAGAAGGATAACACTGAAGCAGATTTGTCCTTAGCAAATTTGAGCAAATATTTAACAGATGTCTAGGTGAGAGAGATAAGACTGTGAAGGGACTTCTTGATTCAGGAAGCAGACAGACCCTAGTGCAGACAGACCCTAGTGCATGTTGAAGCGCTGGGAAAACACTGTGCAAAAGGACCAAGTACTGGTGTCATCTGCATCCACGGGGACACTCGATACTATCCCACCACCCAAGTGACTCTGAATAATAATTGGGTGTTGCATCAAATAAAAGTGGGGTTAGTACCTAAGTTACCTGTACCTGTGATTATTGGAAGTGACTTTCCAGGATTTAGTGAGTTAATCACAGAGGGGGCAAAACCTGTAGTCTCAGCAGCTATGATGACAAGAGCACAGGCAAAGAAAATCTTGGATAGTGGGGACACTTTTCCTTTTGGTGTCTTTGATTTGGACTTGTTTGAGCATAGCTCCAGGAACTGGAAGTCCAGGAAGAAAAAATTACTCACCTTAGTAATGCTGTTTCCTCTAATGGAGTCTTGTTATATTATAGACCTTAGCAGTTTGATCCAGCTCTAGAACTGCCCCAGAGTGAAATGGTTAAAACCATTCCAAAATAGAATTTTGGCATGAGAGCAGCTCTATCTGTGTCATTTCAAACTTGAACTGTCAGATCTTTACGAGCAAAACTCACTAAGGTCTGTGTGAGCTGTAACCTACACTAGCCAAATGGCTACCTAAATAATAACAACCATTGATGGTCCCAACACCCAAGACTTAAGTCAGGGGACCAGAAATACTAACACCATTTTAATAATATGAAAATGGAACATAAGTATAATAAAACACACACACGCGTACACATACACACCCCCAAAGTCCCAAAGGGGACAAAATGCTAACAGGACATAAGTAGTGCCCACACTAAGTTGCCCGAACCCCATCAAGTAGAGGCTCTGAGAGGGGCAGGTTGGGAGGTCTATAATATAGCAAGACTCCATTAGAAGAAACAACATTACTAAGGTGAGTAATTTTTCTTCAAACAACATGAAGTCTTGCTATATTATAGACATTAGCAGAATACACAGCAGTACCTCCATGGAGGAGGGCAGAACCTACTTGGGAATAGGCTCTGAAGAACAGCTGTGCCAACCGGCATCTCTCCTGGCCTGGACATCCAGGGAGTAATGCTTGGTAAAAGTGTGTACCGCTTTTCCAAGTAGCAGCCTGGCAAATCTCTAATAAAGGGATATCTCTGCAGCAGCTAGAGACGAGCTGTACCCCTGGTAGAATGAGCCCTCAAACCGGGGGCTCTGCCCACTTTCTGATAACAAATTGGATACAGAGACAATCCACCTGGCTATTGATCTCTTAGTGGCAGGTTTGCCTTTCCCAACTTCACCATAGGTAAGGAAAAGTTGGAGGGATTCAACCTGTGACCTTTGGCACGCCTATATAATAACTAAGAGCTCTCTTAACATCCAGGTTGTGCAATCTCCTCTCACCAAGAGGAGTGATCAGTGAAAAATACTGGAAGGAGATAGATTGATTAAGATGGAAATCTGAAACCACCTTAGGCAAAAACTTCCTATTAGTCCTAAGGACTACCTTATCCTTGTGGAAAGAAATAAAGTCAGTCTCCACTGACAAGGCTTGCAATTCACTTATGCGTCTGGCAGAAGTGATAGCCACTAGAAAACAGTCTTCCAGTTAATGCACTTAAGCTCTGCAGAAGACAGAGGTTCAAAAGGGGGTTGCATTAACTGGGCAATGCAAACATTAAGGTCCCAAGCAGGGGCCGGTTCCCGAAAGGGAGGATTAGTATGGAGTAATCCCTTAAAAAACTTGGAAAACACAGGATGAGAGGAAAGAGGGGATGACTTTCCTGACGACAAAAGCAGACACAGCTGCCAAATGAACTCTCATGGTAGCTGGTCTGAGACCAAGGAATTAAGATGTACCATGTAATCTAACAAAATGGGCAATCAGCAGATTCTGGGAAACATTTTTCCCAGCACACCAAATGGAAAACCTTTTCCATTTAGAACTATAAGTAGCTCTAGTGGAAGGCTTCTGGAAGCCTTTAGGATCTCAAGAACACCCTGAGAGAGGTGTAAATCAGCAACTCTAACTCCTCAAGAGCCAGGCCTTGAGGTTGAAGGATTTGAGGTCCGATACCAAACCCTTCCCTGGGCACAAGTCAACAGATTGTGATTCCTGGGAGGCACAGGGGAAGATGGACTGTCAGAGACAGAAGGAGTGGGTACCAGGGCTGCCTGGCCCAATCCGGGGCAATCAGAATCACCCTGCAAGGCTAAGATCTGATTTTGACTAGTACTTTGAATAGGAGAGGAAAGGGGGGGGGAGCATAGAGAACTTCCCTCCCAATCCAGAAGAAGGGCATCCAGGGAATGGAGCCCAGCACTGAGGCCTGCAACAGAACAGAGGAAGTTTGTGATTGTCTGGGGCTGCAAAAAGATCTATCTGAGGGATGCCCCACCTGGCAAAAACTATCCCCAGCACTTGAGGATCCAGGGACCATTCGTGATGGCCCTGGGAAATCCTGCTCAGGGCATCCGCTAGGACATTGTCCTTCCCTGGAAGATGAACTGCTACGAGGGAAGTGTTCAGAGAATAGGCCAGAGACCACAACTTCATTGCCTCGTGCACAAGGTCAAGACCGAGTGCCCCCCTGTTTGTTGATGTACCACATTGTTGTGGTGTTGTCTGTTCTGACTTGTATCACCTTGTCGTGGACAGATGCAGAAAAAGCTTGAAGAGCTAAAAAGACAGCTCTGAGTTCCAGCAAATTGATGTGGAGCAGAGATTCCTGGGGGGACCAAACTCCCTGAGTGGAAAGGTCGCCCATGTGGGCTCCCCAACCCAGAAGGGAAGCATCTGTAGTGAGAGTCAAGTTGTGAGAAGGGGAAATGAAGGGGACCCCCGCTCTTAAATTGCTCTGATCCTGCCACCACTGGAGAGCTAGGATCAAGGTTCGAGTCACTGGGACCAACTTGGAAAGGGGGTCTCTTCTCTGAGACCAAAAGGTTCTCAAGTGAAACTGAATGTCTCTCATCTGAAATCTGGCTCCCTGCACAACAGCTGTGGATGCAGCCATGTGCCCCAGGAGCTGCAGAAAGTGTCTTGCTGGTCAAAGACCTGCAGAGTGAAGGAAGAGGCCAGAGCCACTAAATTCCTTACCCTTTCTGGGGAAGAAAGGCCCGGCTAGCTTTGTGTCCAATTCTGCCCCTATAAAGGTGAGTACCTGGACTGGTTCCAGAACCGACTTTGGTAGGTTTAACAGAAAACCCAGGGAGGTGAGAAGCTGCTGGGTGACCTGCAGGTGAGATTTTACCTGTTCTGGGGACTGGCCTACAATGAGCCAGTCGTCTAGATAGGGAACAACAGCAATCCTCTGCCTCCTTAAGTGGGCCACTGCCACTGCTAGACACTTTGTGAATACCCTTGGAACAGAGGTAAGGCCGAAGGGCATTGCTCTGAACTGGTAATGACCTAAGGGCAGTTCGAATCTGAGGTACTTTCGATGGGATCTTCTGATTAGGACATGGAAATAGACATCGTTGAGGTCCAGGGAGGCTAGCCAGTCCCTGGCCTTAGGGAAGGTAAAATCATTGCCAGAGTTACCATTTTGAACTTTGGTTTCAAAAGATGCTTGTTCAGATATCTGAGATCTAAAATGGGCCGCCATTCTCCTGTCTTTTGGGGTAAGGAAGTATCTGGAATACAGACCCCTGCCCTGATGCAGGGAGAACCCTTTCTACTGCTCTGAGAGCTAACAGGATGACCTCTGTTTCCAGAGCGAGGGTCTCTGAAGCACTTGCAGGTAGAAAAAGTCTGCTTCTCAACCTGGGAAACTTTTTGAAGCTGAGACCCAGACCCTGGCTTACTACTTCCAGAACCCACTTGTCTGAGGTTAAAGAAGCCCAATTCTGACTGAAGTAAGCCAGCCTGCCTCCCACTGGTACAGGAGAATCGGCCCTGGGCACCCGATCAGGGTGCCTGTTTCGCAGGAGCTTTAGGCTGGGGGGTGGGAGCAGGTCTCACCCTCGCCTGCCCTGCCTCTGAAGAAGCCCCTCTGAGCATAGGCAGAGGAGGCCTGAGTCTGGTAGAAGGCCTGGGAAAAGGCCTACCCTACCCCTGGGGCATGCCTTTGAGGAGTGGCTTGCCGCTCCTTAGCCTGGGCACTCTTGTAAGTAGTCCTATATTCATCCATCTTCTTCATGTAATTCTCTGTCTGCTCTCCAAACAGAGAATTTCCCACCACAGAAAATCCATAGCCTTAGTCTGGGTATCCTGTGACAAACTAGTACACCTGAGCCAGGCCAACCTCGAAAGCTACAGATGTGGCCATGACCCTAGAGGAAACATCATTAACATCCACAGCAGCATGAAACTGAACCTAGAGGCTTCAATGCCATCAGCAGCCACCTGTTCTAGTTCACTAGCCAGCTGGCCATGGGCCTGCTTTGCTAATTGCATAACAGTATCCCATCTAGATTTCTGATACCTAGCTACATAAGCCATATAATTTGCTTGCCTGAGTCCCAGAGAGGCTGCCATATACTGTTTGTTTGCCATGGCATCAATCTTCCTGGAATCCTTGTCAGAGGATGTGAAGCCAAGGAATATTAGCTTTTATCACAGGCAGCAGCCTGAACTACTCCCAACATGACTGCATTGCTGAGAAAGGAATTCTGTATCAGGGCCTGACAATATATACCTTCTGCCCATCTTTTTATCTACAGGAGGCACAGAATTAGGAGCTTTTAAAATTTTAGTTGTTTGTTTCCTAAAAGACTTATGTAAAGGAATAGACAATCTCCTAGACTCTGGAATATCCATCATTTCTACAAAATCAGGCTCCTCTTGCTCATCCACAGCCTCTTCTAAAGGAAGCTGGAGGGTTTCAGCAACTTTTTTATAAAACATAAAATGAGATGGGGACTCAGACAGCATAGGGGGAGATTCTAAAGGTCTGTCTGGGGAGATGTCCGGTTCAATGGGCACACCCAGACCTTCCCAGCCACATTCATACTGTTCATAATCCTCCTCCCCCTCCTCTGGTTCATAAAATTCCTCAATATCATAATCCTGAACCACTGGGACCGGACGAACCGACCTTTTACCAGATAGTGGTGGTTCGGACGGACCCTGAGACAGTGACTGGACAATTTGTATGGCTTTTGCTATCTCTGCAGCAGTTGGAGAAGGAATTTTGGACTCCAGACCTGCTGATTTTCTTGTTTTCTTTACTGGAATTGGTTCCTCAGAACCAGCTTTTCTTTGCCGAGAAGTCTGGCCTTGGTCAGAGGGCATTCCTCCGTTCGGTTGGCACCGAACCGGCTGGCCATCCGGTCAGCGGACTTTTTGCCTCTCGCCCTGAGCCTGACCAATCTTTTTCCAGGGTGGCTGCAGGGAAATTTTACATACCTGGCAGTCTGACTGGAGGTGGTCAAACCCCAGACAATAAACACATGTGGTGTGTGGGTCAGCCTTGGCAAAAGACTTCCCCACAAACATCACAGTGTTGAAACCCAGTGGGCCCGGTTTTTCTTTGGGTTCTCAGACATAATGCCAGCCTAACCAAAAACTTGCCCTTTAACGGCAGTGCCAGGTAAGACACCCTTATCGGTTCCTAACCGTGTCATCGGTATTGGAAAAAACGAATAAACTGCTTTTTTAGAACCGATAAGAACCGGGAACCGCACTCTAAAATAGTAACTTTTAGTTTTAAATGAGTTTTAAACCCACTGATCGGTTCAAAACCGAACCGATAACTTACAAGTTCCACACAGACAAAACCTTCATTTACTTATGGTTACCACAGATAGAGCTTGAACCGAACGGTTTTGCGGTTAAAATAAAACTATTCTCGGTTAAATCCAACTGAGAAAACACTTTTAAACTGAGAAATGAACCGAGCAGAAAGAGAAATCTCCGGAGCGACTGTTCACTGAGGCGGAGTAAAGAATCTGACAGTTCAAGTTTGAAATGACACAGATAGAGCTGCTCTCGTGACAAAATTCTATTTAGGAATGGTTTTAACCATTTCACTCCGGGGCAGTTCTAGAGCTGGATCAAACTGCTAAGGTCTATAATATAGCAAGACTTCATGTTGTTTGTAAGAAAGAAGACGCATGAAGAAACAGTGGCAACAAAAGACTGATAAACAAAACAATGTTATCTTTACAATCTGAATTATGCACAATGTTATCTGTAAATAGGGACTGATGATTATGTTACTGTCTGCCATAGTATACTCTATCATACTCTTATCTATACTAGTGGTTCTTAACAGTAGTAGTTATGTTCTCTGTACATTTTTTTTATGCTAGTTGTGAATATTTTTATGACGTAATTGTGCTGTATAATGACATGTTCCTGTAACTATACTAGTTGGTCTTGTTATTGCAGTTGTCATACCTGTATGGTTTCCTGTGTCAACTATTGCAGTATCAATGTATTGCACTTACCGGGTCACCACTGAAAAAATGACTGTCTTGTCACAGTGGGTCTACCCGGTTTCTGAAATTCAATAAATAAATAATATATGAAAATGCTGAAACTAAACTGATTGTGATTCTGTTTCAGAGCAAGCTACAGTAAATGAAAATTATGTACCTGCCGTAATTCTTGATCTTCCTGGATAGCTTCACTATTTATTATTGATGGGTTCCTAACCGGAGGCACTGGGACTCCATGGGAGCTTGTAGTTCTAAGAATTTTGAGGTAGGGAGTAGATGATGGTGGTGGCGCCTCCTCGAGCGCAAGTTACAATGTGATGTTTGTGGACTGGCCAGTAACTGACGTTGACTCCCCAGCCTCCTTGGTTCTGCTCACTGAGAGGGAGAAAGCAGGTGACAGAGAAATTAAGGAGGAGGGAGGGGCAGGAGGCCCAAGTGACAGCAAAAGGAAAGGACGTAAACTGAAAATAAAAGTCAGAGAGAGAGAGACAACGGCTCTATAAATCTTGGACAGGGAGGCCCAGACCACTGGGCAGGCCAAGTATGAGAGAGGAAGAAGAAGGAGGAAGAGATGGCCATCTTCCAAAAGGCCAAAAACAGAACCTCCTGAGAGAGGAGCCAAGGGGCTCAAGGTGCAGAGGTAGAAAAACAGGCCTATAAACCTGAAGGTTTCAAGAGAAGGAGGTAAGGAACAGCTGAACAGAGCTTCAAAGTACTCTGAGGAAAAGCAAGGAGATGGGATAAAAACCCACCACTGCTGGTGAAAGGATGCCTGAGCAGACTCCCTTCTACCACTGTGTTCTCCTCCTGCTACCTCTGTTTCGACCTCTTTTTTTTTTTGTGAGGTTTGAAAAGAAACTGGAGTTGACAGCATCTTCATCCCTCCAAGAGAGGTAAGACCTCTTGGTGTAATTCTCACAGAGTAGAGATGAAACTGGGTGAAGGGGTAGGCTATCCTACAGGTGTAAGGACTTGCAGGTTTCCAAACACTGTCACCAGTCAGAAAAAGAGGTGACTCACAGAGGAAGCTGCCCTTCCAAGCACTCAAACTTGAAAAATCGGCTTCCACTAAAATTTACCCAGAAACTGGGAAGGGAGGCATAGCCGAAAATAAGAAATAATGGACCACAAAGTGGTAAAGAGAGAACCCCCAAGGCATAGGTGCCAGGTTGTATGGGCCCGTGGGAAATCAGCCCCAGCAATATTTTTTTTACCTGGGCTGAGCCGCAGCAATATTTTGCTATGTGCTGCTAGTGCAATTTTTTGTCCCCTGGTTAGTTTCTCTGCTGTGTGCGCACCCTTTGCTGTCTGTGACCACATGTGCACCAATGCACCCCTGACCCCCTCCCCGTTTGCCTACCCGCTGCTGTTTAACTGACTGGCAGCATTGGCATTATTTAAAATTGGCGCGAATCGGATGGTGCCTTTTGACTGCTTTTGCTTGGTGAATACCCCCGAAAATCAATTTGTAGGCTAGTTCATTGGCAAGAAGTGGCATTTTTTAATTTGCTGCACGCACTTCGATTCGCTGGGGGGGAGGGCTTATTAGGCGCGACAGACATGCGTCTGACTGGGGGATTCTCTGAGTGAGGAGGCGCTCAGGCGACTAGTAAGGGTGACGGTTTTCAGTTCTAGTGTGTTGTGCCATGGGCCAGCCCAGCGTGGAAGTAGTCGAAGACAAGGGAGAGATGATGGTCCAGGCATCCAGCCAGCCAAGATGAGTGAAGCTTAGCCAGAAAGGGAGAGCAAGGTGGTGCGGCTGGAGTTGGCTCAGCAGTCAGCCAGGGGGAGAGAGTCCGGGATCAAGAGTTGGCCAGTCGGGAGTCTGGGGCACCACCAGACAGTAAAGAAGGCCAGCAGGATGAGCAGCAAACTAGCAGTGCGGTGTTGCAGCAGAGTGTGTTGGGGTGAGTAAAGTAATGGGTCGGGCAACTCAAGCACGCCGGGTGGGGTTACAAAGTGGCTGGGTGACAGTTTGCGTAGTAGTGGTGGTTGATGAGGGTCCTTTTTCGGTCTGGGTGGCTGGCGGCAAGGCACCAGGTCCAGCAGAGCAGCCAGCAGGTCAGCTAGAACCTCAAAGCAGAGGAGCAAGGTAAGCAGCAGCAGAAAGAGGTCAGAGGAGAGCTGCCATCATCAGCACACCCAGCCAGCATCATCCCCCAGACCCCCAGCAAAGGTAGGCAGCTGCCAGCAGGCTAGGACATTGTTTATCTTTACATTTGGCCATTGTAAGCCAGCCATGAACTCTGCAAATACCTCATGTTTAAGGAAGACAGCCATTTTTGCAACTGCATGACCTATGGGTTGGGGGTTATCTGAGCAGCAGCCACAGGTGCCCAGCATTTAATTTAAAATGCAAATTTGCCAGCCATCCAATAGCAACATCAATGGGGTCAGTAGCAATTCAATACTGGGTACACAGGGACTTTATTTTAGTCTTTGGTAACCGGGTAAGGCCCACTAGGCACAAGTGCCTGTTTTCAGGGGGTGACCTGGGAGCACTGGGCAGTTATGCAAGTGGAGATTGTGAGAATCAAACCCAAGTCTGGTCTGCTGGATGTACCAAGCTCATTTACAGCTCGTTACTGTAACCTCTAGGCTATACTGCCATTTTATAAGAGCTCCCTAGATTGGTTAAAAAGGAAATACTGGTATCAAGCTGCATTGTGGTGTGATGGCAAGCAGAGTGTGAGGGCTGCACTTGTGGGGACCTTTTTTTAGTGGCAGCCCCAGTAAAGTTTATTTGGCTGCTCATAGCATGGAATAATGACTACATGTGGTTGTGATGAAGTCTGCATAAGGCACCAGAAGACCAGTCTGACAATGCATTACCTCATTTGCATTAACCCTGAATGAAACTGTGTTCTTGTTGAAGCCATCTCTCATTGTCTCCAAAGAGCATCAGTGCAGGCTAATAGTTAGAGTAGTGACCACAGTGAGGAGGTGGGCAGGTACAGTGTCCTGGGGGTTATGCTGACCAGTTGTTAATCTTTCTCTGGGCAGAGGAACTGCACAATTCCTGCTATCTGGATCAGGAGTGTGCAAATCCCATTGCCCCGTCTGGGGCAAGCACAATTTCATTAAAGGGCAAGTACAAAAAGAGAGCTAATTTCTTTGTAACAAATAGGGGGCAAGTGGATATTCAGCTAGGGTCATGCCTGGGCAAGTCCTAAAAATGTTGATTTGAACACCCTGATCTGGATGGAATATCCCCCGATCTGGATGGGATATCCCCCAACTAGTGAAGAAGAAAAAGAACCCTTTGAGTCATTCTTTGTAGGCACCGGGTTTCATCCAGTCTCTTCCACTACACACCCCATGCTGAGCCAGGATGATCATGTAACCTTGTGATTGAAGGGGTAGTGTTGTGGTGTTGGTGAACTTTTAATGTGCTGCACAGATTTTACCTTTGTGTGTCTTCTATCGTCCTAGGCAGGCCATGTAAAAAAAATGCCACAGTCTCTCTCTCCCGTCCCAATCTGCAACCTCTGCTTAAACCCATAGGGGCAGCCAGCCAGCCAAGGGGTGGATCACCATCATGATTCACGCTCAGAAATTGTTTGTGTGAGTGACTTGATGTGGGGGACCTGGGGTTTGGGTGCAGGGGGTATTGGTGCTTCTCTTCCTCTCAGTGGAGGAGGAGGAGGAGGATAGATAGATGAATGAGACAAAGTCAGGAATAATGTAGGGAATGACTGCAGCAGACAAGGGAATTGTGTTTCTTATTTTGTCTTCCTGTCCAATTTATTGGCCACATGGCCCATTTTGACAGTGTGTAAAGCAGCTGGGTGCAAGCACTGGAGGCCTTTGGTGAGTTATCCTTTGCAGGCTGCAGCACCAGACTTCATCCAGTCATTTCCACAGACTACACACCTCAGGAGCCATGATAATGATGATCATGTCACCTTGTGTTGGAAGGTATAATGTGGCGATGGTGAACTGTAATGAGTTGCATGGGTTTTACCTCCGTGTCTTCTATGTACTCAGACCATGCCCCCCTCAAAAAAATCTCGTGTGTGTATGTCCCTGAGTCCCCATGTCTCTAACCCGACAATGGTGTATGTTTAGTGAAATACAGTGCCTCATTCCACTTATGTATTGCTCTCTCATTTCTCAACCGCTGCTAAACCCGTAGGGGCAGCCAGCATGACAGAGACTGGGGGTACACTATATTCAGAAATTACATGTGTGAGTGACTTGATGTAGGGGACCTGGGGTGTTTGGGGCTTCTCTCCTCTCTACTGTCTCTGTTAGCCTACAGATTACATAACCTGGTGTTTCCTGCTGTATTTTGGACTCTGTATTATTTACTGGTAACTGGTATGGGATGCCCAGTCCCCAGCCAATGCAGAGCAACCAAATTATCGGCAATTTAGGAGTATGGGGCACTGGGCCAGAACTTAGTGTTCAGGAACTAGAAATGATTGTGGTCCATTTTGTGAAAGGGGACATCCCTGGTCTGCAGCATTACCTTGATGTGCTGTAGGCTGTGTAGGTTAAGTGTTTCAGCAGGCCTCCTCGACTTATTATGGCAGCATGCCTGATTAAATGGCACCTTGTAAGTTTTGGGGTCAGGACACTGTTGTGTTGTGCCACAGTTGTTGATGATCCCAAGGGATATCAGTGTGGGTTAGGTAGTTACTACAGGGGTACAGACAGTAACTAAATTACAGTATCTGATTTTGGAGGGATTTGCTAGACTAACTTTCCTTGTTCTTACACATGCACGTTTCAAAACCTCTTAATTGGGACTTGCCTAATTGATGTGAGGGGTTGGGGGTGGAAAGAGAAATCTTGGGTGATGAGTACCTTGAGGAGGAGGTCGTGTTTCATTTTACCATTCAAGAAAGTCACTGATGACAATGTTTATTTTGTGTGCCTGTTGAATATATTACTCTGCTGGAACAATTCATATGAGTCTCAGGACTTGTTGATTCAAAGTAGATAACCTTAACATTTTTAAGGTGTGCAACGAGTGGCTCATAAAATATACAAAGAGGATAATGTAATACTCCAGTATACTTTAACAAGTGTCTGTTGTCACTGAGAGGTTGTCATGGCCCGTGGCGCCCATTTGAACTTGGAGACTGGAACTCGAAAGGTTCGGTCACCATGGTAACTTCAATATGACTACACACACTTGTTTGTATATAGTGACGAAGACATGTCTTTTACAGTATGCTGAACTGATTATACATAGTGTATAATGGAATGTTCTGTACAGAATTCCATCCCTTTCAAAATGCTGTTCTACCACAGTTCCAAGGTTATGGAATGCTGTTCTACCCTAATGTGGTAGAACAGCATTCGAGAACCTCTAGAGACTGCATGAGTCAGTTTCATTTTGAAAGCAAAAGAACTCACAACACATTTTTCACACAGTACTATACACTATAAAAATTCAGGATGAGCAACTCTATGCACAACCAGTGTGTTTTGCCACCTCGGGGTTCTGATTCCCATGGACCTCTCCAGGTCAGAGAGAATCGGAACCCCTCTGTGGTAGAATACACTAGTTCTGCATAGTTGCCCATCCAGTATTCTCTGTTGACATTCCTACTTAGTCTCTTAGTTGCATACTGTGTGTGTATCTCCAGATTTATGGTATTTTACCTTGTGACAGCTTGACTAATTATGTTAATGATCCTTCCGAGACAAGTGGCTTGTATCACATTATATAATCTAAATTAATTTACAAGTTGTAAACTGAAAATGCATCTAATGGAACTGTTGTGAAATAAAGGATATGTGGTTTGATGAGGAAAAGTATGATGTATTTGGGAACAAAAGGCCTGTTGCCAATATTCTCACTGTGGCAGCATGTGCTTGCTGTCAAAGAAATCATATGGTCTTTAAGCAACAATGAATTTATGACATCCTATGATAATACTTGGTATATTTGTGGTTTTCTCAGACTTTTTGCAGGTCATGTAGTAATTAAGGTAAAACCCCAAACCAGCCCCCAGACCATTTAGAAATTGACAGTAACACCTCCACAGATCCCCTCAGCATAGCCTCAGCCCTAAATTCCGCTTTCTGAAATCTCAACCATATTCTCCCCAACTTCTTGACCCTCCGCCAGCCCTGGTCCACCCGCCTCCCCTTGCTTCTCCATTTCACCTTTATGTTTCTCATGGATGCCAAACTTACCTAGCCAAAGCCCTTAGCCACTCAACAAACTGCAGCAATTCCCTTGACCTGAAACTTCTCTGCCTTACTCTTCCAGAAGTCCTTTACCCTCTCACTCATATCCTAAATCGCTCCCTTTGTCAAGGGAAACTTCCCTTCCTTTGGAAGATGGCCAGCATCACCCCTATCTTCAAGAGTGGGGACCGCTCCTCTGCCAACAACTACCGCCTGATATCCATTCTCCCCCCCTCTCTAAAGCCTTAGAATGCATCGTCGCTGACCAAATCACTGACCACCTCATAAAATACAACCTTCTCTGTGACCAACAACATGGCTTCCATAAGGGGCATAGTACCACTACCGCCCTCTTCGCCTTCACCTCACACGCCCACTCTGCCTTGGATCGTGGTCACCTCACAGGTGCTATCTTCGTGGACCTCTCTAAAGCCTTTGACACTGTCAACCATGCCCTTCTACTTAACACACTCTCCTCCTGTGGCTTCTCCAACGACTCCCTAAACTGGATTGCCAGCTACCTGTCAGATAGAACCCAACAGGTCAAGGTAGGCACCGCCCTGTCCCCTTGCCTCTCGGTCCGCTCTGGTGTCCCACAGGGCTCGATTTTTGGCCCCCTACTTTTCAGCCTATACCTTAACTCACTCCCATTGGCCGTCTCAGGAAACCTGCTCCTCTATGCAGATGATGTCGTACTGTTCGCCTCCGACTCTGACCCACTTAAACTCCACCAAACACTCCAACATAACTTCCACGAAGCAGAACATTGGTTCTCCACCCAGCGTCTAATAATCAACTACAAGAAAACTAAAGTAATGAACTTCTCCCACCCACAGAACCCCTGCAAGAACCTCTGTCCCCCATTTCTCACTGTCAACCACACCCCCCTCCAGGCAAGTCAGCAACTTTAAATACCTAGGGATCACTCTAGACCCGGCTCTCAACTATAAACAACATATTCTCCTCCTAGCCTCGGCCCTAAACTCAAGACTAGGAGTGCTTTATAGATACAAGCACTGCCTCACCCCGGAGGCTCTACAGATCACCGTCAATTCCTCCGTCCTCTCCCTCCTCAACTACAGCATTACCATATACTGCGCTGCCCCCAACTCCGCGCTAAACGCACTCCGCCTGGTACTCAATAAAGCCTGCCGTCTCATCCCAGGCTGTGATTGCCTCACCCACACCTGTACACTCTACAACGCCTCTAAATGGCTAAACCTAGATAGAATCAGATATCATACAACCCTCATGACAAAGAAGATACTCCTAGTTCTCGCCCCTCTCTCTCTCCTCCATTATTCGACCAGCATCCCCAGTCAGATCCACACGAAACTCTAACAAACCACTACTCTGGGTTCCCCGGCCCCATACCTCCCAACTGCAAAGGACTTTCAGCTACCAAGCCCCGACTTGGACTAACTCTCTCCCAATCCAAACAGCCAAGGAAACAAGGCTAGGTCCTTTTAAAGCTAGACTAAGGGAACTCCTCCTAGACTCTAACACCTGTGATTGCACCTTACCCTTTTCTACAGCATTCTACCTTAAGTATGCCCATAACTATCTCTATCTCTGGGTCAATATCTCTACTACCTCTCTATCAGACTATTAGCCAGTTGCAGTCTTTTCTGCAACTATTTTGGCCGTGCTAAAGTGAGACTCAACTACTGTACAGATAAGGACCTCCTCTTGAGCTACCTTGACTGACATGTATTGTAATGTAATGCATTTCTTCATTATGTATTATGACTAACGTACTGAAATGTAATGCAACTCTTCATTATTTATTATACTGTACTGTCTCATCTCTGTTAACTAATGTTGCCCTGTATTTTAATGTATGACGTGGAACCTTTGTAAATGAGTCTTTGACTCAAAGGTCTTTCTGATTATATCCAATAAAATGACTTGTGCCATTAAAGACTCCCACCACTAACCACATGCAATTATTAGATTTCTGGTCTCTAAGGTTACCTGTGAAATGTACATGCTAGATTCATACTGTGGATGCATTAGGATGGTGCTGCCACCGTACAGTAGCAGTTGGTGTAGGGAGTGTGCCTGAGTCAGCATGGGCCACCACCTCTCCACACACATCACACACTACTCCCTCCCCTCCAAGCCTGCTCCTGTATAGTAGGGAATGTGTTGCTGGTATGTAGTGGTGCATCTACCCCTCCCTGTTCTGATCCCAACCGCTTATAGAGAGGAACATGTTTCTCTGATCCCATCCCTTCAAGTGCGAACGGTTCCCTAATCCATTCCCTCGTATCCTGCGTTCCCTCCCCCACCTGCATTCCATGCCCTATGTTGTATGTATTAGTCCCTAGTGTGTAGGGGTACCTCCCCACATCCAGTACCCAACCAAGTTGGGATAAGAGCCCCCCCCCAATGTTTGTCAAGTACCCACCCCATGGCAACAGCCTGAGCACTCCCAATCCTGCAACAACTGTGTGGGAATCTGCTTGCAAGGAAGCACACACACATACACAATGCCCTGGCCTCACAGCCCAGAGTTATGCCACTCCCACACAAGAAAATGTTCCACGCTTTCCCAGTTGAGTCATCAACACACACGCCCACACACACACACACCTGTTGGTCCCTCGTCTGACCTGTTTTGCCACGGTGACTGAGCCCGGCACAGCTCACCACACATAGGCCACCTGCTGTCTAACAGTAACAGGTACTGCAGCTTAAGAATAGGGCATAGGTGATGACTTGCCATACTAGGCTGTGCTCCTTCTTATTACTGTTAGAAAGAGGTAGCTGAGGTAGTATGTGGCAAGCTGTGACAGTCACAATTGATTTGGTCACTGTGGCTCAGCCTGATCAAACAGGGGAAACAACGAGTGTGTGTGTGTGTGAATGTGGGGGGGGGGCGCGCATGTGTTGATGCTGCAGCTGGGAAGGCGGGGAGTTGGACACTAACCACCACTGAGGAATCGGCAGAGATGGTGCAAATCGCTGGGTTACAGGGCCATTCTGACTGAACGCCACCCAAAACGGGGAAGAAAGATCAGGAGACACCTCACATCCACTTTCTGTTGAACTCCCAGCCATGGACCAAAACAAGGAAGAAGAAAGAAAACCACAACATAGTAAAAGACACTACATGGTAAGTACAATGTTTATTAACATTCACACACAGTAACAAACAAAATATAAGGTTTCTAAGGGAAATCAATCACCAACCCCAAAATGCCTCCACCACCCCCCAGAAAAGGTGTCATCTTATTAAAGTTTAAAAACAAGCCTTTTAAATAGTATTTCAATTTATTTTCTATATCTGAGGCCAGGGGCTTCACCCCTGACCCCCATGTTATGATACAAGGTGCTCTGCTCCCATAATGCGTGGTGGTTGTGGTGGCGTGGGTTGACATCTTACCCCTTGCCCACGGAGTGGGTCTTTGAACCCTGACACCTTGGTAGTTGACCTTTGACCCCACTGGTAGATGACCTCTGACCCCTGGACCGGGGTGGGACTTTGACCCCTGACCACCACCAAAAATGTTTACAAACCCAGCTCCTATGCCCCAAGGCTCAAAAATCTGAGGTGGGGGGGGGGGAAGAACTCCAACTGGAGATAAAAAGCAACTGCAAAGTTGTTTGCAGTAAGGAGGTCCAGAGCCTGAGAGCTTAGGCCGCTTCAGCTTACTGAAACTGTATTAGTGGTTTAGAGAGGCAAACTCAAGGAAAGTGGAGTTCCTCACATCTCAGATACCTTGAGTCTTGGGAAGGGTAAGAATCCCTGCTTGCCTTCTCCTTAAAGATTGCACACTAGTACTTTAAGAAGATGATTTAGGGGGCCTGGATGTGTCAGTGAGATGCCACCGGCAACTGGCCTGAGAGAGAGAGAGAGAGACAGAGAGAGAGCAAACAGGGAGAAGGCCATGCCCAAGTGACAGGCCATGAGGGGATGGTGGGCAGGAAGCAGTAATGAATGGTGAAGACATCCGGAAGATCAAGAATTACGGTAAGTATGTAATTTTCATATCTTACCTGGATCAATCTTCACCATTCATTACTAGTGGGTGAGCACCAAGCACCACAAAGTGGCGCTGGCACCTCCCTGAGGGGGGAATAAATAAATCACACTTAGCCCCATTTGGGGCCACACAAGAAGAGGGGGCTGCATAGGCCCGTGACTGGTCAGGGTCAGGTCTAGATTCTTGAAGCACAGGAGAAGAAGGGTGCCCAGACAGCTCTCATCTGGCCCTATGGCAGAAGAGTTGGGCTGCCTGAAAGGGCGAGGCAATCACCCTATGCCAGGCCAAGGGTGACAACCATGATAACGAAAGCTATGCCATTTGCCTAATGCAGACGGCTGTTCCTACTAGCCTGCGGGCTACTGCGTTGGTGTTGCAAGATGCCCTCGCTTGATGTCTCACAGCTCCAAGCCACATGTAGAAACGGCAATGGTCCGTCTGGTTGCCTCACTATCAGGCATGGCTGCCAGGATCGGCCCCAGTGAAGCCCATAGGCACCTTGCATAAGCTACCTGGTGCACGGAGATGGACAGCAAGAGATGTGCGGAAGAGAAAACCCTTCTGCCCTAGCGATCAAACTCTGCAGAGTAAGCCTCTGGGGGGCGATCTCTCAAAGGGCGATGACGCCCCAAGGGGGTATCCAGCCACTCCAGTCCAGATGTAGGAAGGGGCATAGCTCCTGGAGATCTGGGGGGAGTGCAATACCGGTGCTGACGGTCATGAGGGGCTGGAACAGAGGAGGCAGGAAACTTCCAGACACTGTGCAAGTAACTTCTCCATGAAGGAACAGGGCGCCATGGAGGGATCACAGTGGATTTGAGCTGTACTCCCCAAGGAAGGACAGCATCTCATGCACAGAATTGCTGCTTAAAGATGGGGGCAGATGTAGTTCCTCCAACATCGTCATGAGGAAATGCTGATAGTTGGTGCAATCAGTGTCAGAAAAGATGTGGATGGAGGTGTCCCCTCTTCCTCTAAGGAGGACTCCGACAAGGTGGAAGGACTCTGTACAGGGGCAGGCGGTGTATGGGTTGGAGGTGGAAAAAAAAAAATCTCATCCACGGACTTAAAGAAAAAATTACTCACCTTAATAATGTTGTTTCTTCTAATGGAGTCTTGCTATATTATGACTATTGCAGTTTGCCCCAGCCTTAGAACTGCTCCAGAGGTGAAAGAGTTAACTTCCATGCAGAGCATGGAGCTTAGAGCGCGAGCTCGGTTCAGAAGCTCTGTTTGGCTGGTTTCAGAACCGAAACCGCAGATCTTTACGAGCAAAACTCACTAAGGTTCTGTGTGGAAGCTTGTAACCTACACTCAGCCAACTGGCTACTAATATATTAACATATTTCACTGGTCCCAACACAAAGACTCAAGTCAGTGGACCAGAAAATTAAGATAAAATAACTAAATAAACACAACACCCAAACATGAAAGAGGGCATCAATAAATGCCAACAGAGGACTACCCACCCCATACCCCAAAGTAGGAGTTCTGAGAGGGGCAGGCTGGGGGGGAGGTCATAATATAGCAAGACTCCATTAGAAGAAACAACATTACTAAGGTGAGTAAATTTTTCTTCAGACAACATGAAGTCTTGCTATATTATGACTATTGCAGACTACACAGCAGTACCTCCATGGAGGAGGGACAGAACCTACTTAGGGAATAGGCTCTGAAGCACGGCTGTGCCAAACCGAGCATCCTTCCTGGCCTGAATATCCAGGGAGTAATGCTTGGTGAAAGTGTGTAGTGTCTTCCAAGTAGCTGCCTGACATATCTCCAAGATAGGGATGTCTCTAGCAGCAGCTAGAGATACAGCTGTACCTCTGGTAGAGTGAGCCCTCAGGCCTGAGGGGAACCTTACCCAGCTTTTTGATAGCAAAATTGATACAAGAAACGATCCACCTGGCAATGGATCTTTTAGTGGCAGGTCTCCTTTCCCAACCTCACCATAAGTGAGAAACAGTTGGAGGGAGTCAAACCTGTGACCTTGGCACGCCTATGTGCAACTTAGGGCCCTCTTAACATTTGTTGTGCAGCCTCCTCTCACCAGAGGAGGAATGGTCAGTGAAGAACACTGGGAGTGAAATAGATTGGATAAGGTGGAAATCTGAAACCACCTTAGGCAAAAACTTCCTGTTAGTCCTGAGGACCACTTTATCCCTGTGAAAGGAAATAAAGTCAGTTTCTACTGATAAAGCCTGTAACTCACTTATACGCCTGGCAGAAGTGATGGCTACCAGAAATACAGTTTTCCAAGTCAAATACTTAAGCTCTGCCGAAGACAGAGGCTCAAAGGGGGGTTGCATTAGCTGAGCAATGCATACATTAAGATCCCAAGCCAGGGCAGGGTCCCTGAATGGAGGACTGGTGTGAAGCAACCCTTTAAAAAACTTGGAAAATACAGGATGAGCAGAGAGAGAAGAGGGCTTCCCTGCTGAAATGAAGGCAGAGACAGCAGCCAAGTGCACTTTCAGGGTGGCTGGTCTCAGTCCCAAAGAATTAAGATGGACCATGTAGTCCAATACAGTAGGTAGATCAGCAGATTCTGGGGAAACATGCTTCCCAGAACACCATATGGAAAACCTTTTCCACTTGGAGTTATAGGTAGCCCTGGTGGAAGGCTTCCTAGCAGCCTTCAGGATTTCGAGAACACTTTGAGAAAGTTAAATCGGCAAACTCTAACTGCTCAAGAGCCAAGCCTTGAGGTTGAGAGATTTGAGATTCGGATACCAAACTCTCCCCTGAGCACAGGTTAACAGATTGTGGTTCCTGGGGAGACACAGGGGAAGATGGACTGCTAAGGACAGAAGGATGGGTACCAGGGCTGCCTGGCCCAGTCTGGAGCAATCAGGATCATTTTGCAGGGCTGAGACCTGACTTTGACTAGTACTTTGAACAGGAGAAGGGGAAAGGCATAAAACTTCCCTTCCCAATCGAGGAGAAAGGCATCCAGGGGAACTGAGCCCAACACTGGGGGCCTGCAACGAAACAGTGGAAGTTGATAATTGTCTGGGGCTGCGAAAAGATCTATCTGAGGAGTGCCCCATCTGGCAAACACTATCCCCAGTACTAGGGGATCCAGTGACCATTCGTGATTGCCCTGGGAAATCCTGCTGAGGGCAACTGCCAGGGCATTGTCCTTGCCTGGGAGGTGAACTGCTATGAGGGAAGTGTTCAGGGAGTAAGCCAGAGACCACAACTTCATTGCCTCGGTGCACAAGGCCGAAGACCGAGTGCCCCCTTGTTTGTTGATGTACCACATTGTAGTGGTGTTGTCTGTTCTGACCTGTACTACCTTGTTCTGAACAGATGCAGAGAAAACCTGAAGTGCTAGAAAAACAGCTCTGAGTTCCAACAGATTGATGTGGAGCAGAGATTCCTGAGGGAGCATAATCCCTGGGTGGAGAGGTCGCCCATGTGAGCTCCCCATCCCAAAAGGGATGCATCTGTAGTAAGGGTCAAGGAATGGGACAGAGGGATGAAAGGCACCCCCTGTCTCAGATTGCTCTGATCCTGCCACCACTGAAGGGCCTGGATCAGGGTTCGAGTCACTGGGATTAACTTGGATAGAGGATCTCTTCTTTGAGACCAGAAAGCTCTCAAATGGAACTGAATGTCCCTCATCTGAAATCTTGCTCCTTGCACCACAGCTGTGGAGGCAGCCATGTCCCCCTAGGAGCTGCAGGAAATGCCTTGCTGCAGAGTGAAGGAGGCGGCCAGGTCCACTAAGGTCCTTACCCTTTCCAAGGGAAGGAAGGCTCTGGCCTGCTTTGTATCCAGTTCTGCACCTATAAAGGTGAGTACCTGGACAGGTTCCAAAACTGACTTTGGAAGATTGAGAAGAAATCCCAAAGAGGTAAGCAGCTGCTGGGTAACTAGCAGGTGTGATTTGACCTGGTCTGGAGACTGATCCACAATGAGCCAGTCGTCCAGGTAGGGAAAAAGGGCAATCTTTTGCCTTCTTAGGTGAGCAACTGCTACTGCCAGACACTTTGTGAACACCCTTGGGGCAGAAGTGAGGCCGAAGGGCATTGCTCTGCACTGATAATGGCCTGAGGGCAGTTCGAATCTGAGGTACTTTCGATGGGAGCTTCTGATAAGAACATGAAAGTAGGCATCTTTGAGGTCCAGGGAAGCTAGCCAGTCCCCTGGCCTTAGGGAGGGTAAAATCATTCCCAGTGTCACCATTTTGAACTTTGGCTTTAAAAGGTGCTTGTTTAGATATCTTAGATCCAGGATAGGCCGCCACTCTACTGTCTTTTTTGGGGTAAGGAAGTACCTGGAATACAGACCCTTGCCCTGGTGAAGGGGAGAAACCTTTTCTACAGCTCTGACAGCCAGGACGGTTGAGACTTCTGTTTCCAAAGCAAGAGTCTCTAAAGGGTTTGTAGGTGGAAAAGATCTGGCTCTCATCTTTGGAAATTTCTTGAAGCTGAGAATCAGACCCTGGCTCACTACTTCCAGGACCCACCTGTCTGAAGTTAAAGACTGCCAGTCCTGGATGAAGTGAGCCAACCTGCCCCTACGGTAGTGGAGAGTCACCCTGGGCATCCCATCAGGGTGCCTGTCTGGCAGAGGCTTTAGGCTGAGGGGTGGGAGCAGGCCTGCTCGAACCCCGTCTGCCTCTCCCTCTGAAGAACCCCCGCTGTACATAGGCTGAAGAGGAGGGGGCCCGAGTCTGGTAAAAAGGCCTGTGAAAAGGCCTACCCCTACCCCTGGGGGGCTGCCTCTGAGGAGTGGCTTGCCGTTCCTTGGCTTGTGCACTCCTGTAAGTGGTTCTATATTCATCCATTTTCTTCATATAATTCTCTGTCTGCTCCCAAACAGAGAATTTCCCACCACAAGAAAATCCATAGCCTTAGACTGGGTATCCTGTGACAAAGAAGCACACCTGAGCTAGCTAATCTAGAAAAAGCCACAGATGTAGCCATGACTCTAGAGGATACATCATTAGAATCCACTGCAGCATGGAACTGCACCTTAGATGCCTCAATACCATCAAGGGCCACCTGCTCCAGATCCTTTGCGAGCTGGCCAGGGACCTGTTTGGCTAAGGCCATGTCAGTATCCCATCTAGATTTCTGGTATCTTGCAACATAAGCCATATAGTTAGCTTGTCTGAGTCCCAAGGATGCTGCCATGTATTGTTTTTTGGCCATGGCATCAATCTTCCTGGAATCCTTGTCAGGAGGATGTGAAGCCTGTGATATTAGCTACTATCACAGGCTGCAGCCTGAACTACCTAACATGACTGCATTGCTGTGAAAAGAAAATCTGTATCAGGACCTGACAAAGTGTACCTCCTGTCCATCTTTTTATCCACAGGAGGCACAGAATTAGGAGCTTTTAAAATTTTTATTGTTTGTTTTCTAAAGGATTTATGTAAAGGGATGGACAACCTCCTGGACTCTGGGATATCCATCATCTCCACATAGTCAGGCTCCTCTTGCTCATCCAAAGCCTCCTCTAAGGGAAGCTGGAGGGTCTCAGCAACTTTTTTACAAAACAAAAAATGAGAAGGGGACTCAGAAAGCCTAGGGGGAGACTCACCTGAAGGTCTGTCTGGGGAGATGTCCGGTTCAATGGACACATCCTGACTTTCAAAGTCACATTCACACTGATTATAATCCTCATCCCCCTCCTCTGGTTCATAGAACTCTTCTATATCATAATCCTGAACCACTGGAACCGACCGAACCGACCTTTTGCCAGACAGTGGCGGTTCGGAGGGAACCGGGGACAGGGACTGGACAATCTGTATCGCCCTGGCTATCTCAGCAGCAGTTGGAGAAGGAATTTTGGACTCCAAACCTGCTGATTTTTTAGATTTCTTTGCTGGAACTGGCTCCTCAGAGCCAGCTTTTCATTTGCCCGAGGAAGTCTCGCCCTGGTCAGAGGGCACTCCCTCCGGTTCCGTTGGCACCGAACCGGGCTGGCCATCTGGGTCAGCCGGACTTTTTGGCCTCTCGTTCCCTGAGCCTGCCCACTCTCTTGTCCAGGGTGGCTGCAGGAAAATTTTCTAAATCTGGCAGTCTGAATTGAGGTGGTCAAACCCCAGACACAAACACATGCTGCAGTGTGGGTCAGCTCTTTGGCAAGGCTTCCCACAGACACTACAGTGTTGAAACCCACTGGGCCCGGTTTTTCTTTGGGTTTTCAGACATGATGCCAGCCTAACCAACCAACTTGCCCTTTTGATGGCAGTGCCATGAGAACACCCTTATCGGTTCCAAACCGTGTCACGGTCGTGGAAAAAACGCATTAAATCCGCTTTTTTAGAACCGATAAGAACTGGGAATCAGATTTCAAAAGCCTTAAAAGGCTTTAAACTTATATTCAAATACAACTCGATCGGTTCAACTGAACCGATAATACTTTTACAAGTTCCACACAGAAAAAACCCTATCTATTACTTACGATTACCATAGACAGAGCCTGAACCGATCGGTTTTGCGGTTAAAATAATTAAATCGCAGTTAAATTCAACCGAGAAATAGCGCTTTAAACCGAAGAAATTAACCGAGTAACAGGAGGAATCTCCGGAGCGACTGTTCAGTGAGGCGGAGTAAAGAATCTGACGGTTTCGGTTTGAAACCAGCCAAACAGAGCTTCTGCACCGAGCTCGCGCTCTAAGCGCCATGCTCTGCATGGAAGTTAACTCTTTCACCTCCGGAGCAGTTCTAAGGCTGGGGCAAACTGCAATAGTCATAATATAGCAAGACTTCATGTTGTCTGAAGTAAATGGGAAACACACTCTCAATAGGCCTGTACTGTTCTCACGTAAGGGGGACCAGAGAGTGCAGGAAGGAGGAGAGTAGGGGGCAGAGTGGAAGGAGGGGAAGAGTGGTCCCGGAAGACCAAAGGCCCTCTGTCTGGGCCATGAGAGCAAGCAGGGGAAGCCTCCTGAGGGAGGGGACTGCACTGCCCAGCCAACTGTCGCTCAACCTGCACAGAGTGAACAGGGTAGTGCCCTTGTAGGGAAGACCCCTGGTGAGGAAGCCGGAGCTGTACAGGTCTAGAAAGGTGGCCCTTGTCCCCAGCAACAGCAGGGCTCTGACCCTTAGCAGGAGAAGGGGAGCCGAGTCGGTGCCGGGAGCCAAGGCCGTGCCAGCTGAAGCCAGCGAGGGAGCTGCCAATGTAGACCTTGCGTATAGCCGAAGCCTCGACACCGGGGCAGCCCATCCCTTGAAGGGGAACTAGGCTGCGAGGGGTGCTCAACTGGCCCCCCGGAGACCAGCTGTCCACCAACCCCTCACCTAGGCCTCTGGTCTCGGTGAGACCTGAGAAAGCGGAGGCCTGTTCTCCCCCAGTGGATACAGCAGCTGGGGAGGGGGGAGGCACACAGACCTTACCTTGGTGGCCCTCTCCCCAACCTCACCGCACAGTTTACCAGAGTGCGGAAGTCCATCGAAAAAGAAGCACTGCATGAATCAATGTCATGGCGCGGCCCCAGGCAAGTAATAAACCGATCATGCAGGTCCGTCAAGGTCATGAGACTACCACAGGGGCACCGCCGCATTGGGATAAGTCCCTGTCTTTGAAGAACACTTATGCCCTGAACCGGACATGACTGGCTGCAAAACAAATAGCAAAAATGATAGAAAAAGACTCAATGGCACAAAACTTCAAAATAAGAAAAAAGGGTTGGTACCGAAAGAGGCGATGAACTGGTGGTGTCGAGAAATGATTTGGCAGATGAACAGAACCTTCTTGAGCAAAGTACTGCTGTGCTACTCCCACAAAGTCCTCAGCTGCTGCCTCAGCATTGGGAAAAACAGAACTGAAGAGGCTGGGGAGTCAGCGTTGGTCACTGGCCAATCCGCAAGCTCCACATTCCAACTCACACTCAAGGACGGCGCCGCCTCCGATGCCCACCCCCGCCTCAAAATTCTTAGAGCTATATGCTTCTGCAGGGTCCCAGCACTTCCAGCTAGGAACCCACCAGTAATGAATGGTGACGACTGAGCCATGTAAGATCGATGTTTCTCTCCAGGGTTATTTTAAGCAGCTGGGGATGAAATCAAAACAGGGTAAACCAATGTTTAAAAAAATGTAATGGGTTACTGTACAGATTTTGGGTTAACCCTCAGACACAGGAACAGCTAGAACAATTGGTTATACTGCAGAAGTATAGATCTGGGTTGTTAGAGATGACACATGATAGTCCTATGACTGGTCACTCAGGGAGAGACCGCACCCTTGCCAGATTGCTGTACAGAGTCTACTGGCCTAGAATTCATGAAGATGTTGCTACCTATTGCAGTTCTTATGCTGAGCGTCAGAAAGTAGCCCCAGTGACTAAAAAAAGACAAGTTGACCCTACCCTTAATAGAAGTGCCTTTTGAGAGAATTGTAATGGATCTGGTTGGACCCCTATACAAAAGTAAAAAGAATAATCGATTCATTTTGGTAGCACGTGACTATGCTACTCAATACCCAGATGCAGTTCCTATACGTATTATCACAGTCCCAAAAGTAGCAGCTGAGCTTGCAAAACATAAAGAGATTATTACTGATCAGGGTAGTAATTCTGGTGCTGCAGTACTGAGGGAGCTGCACAGACTACTAGGTATCAGCGTCATAAGAACCTCCCATTATCACCCTAAGACAGACGATCTTGTTGAGCATTTTAACCAAACCTTAATACACCGGTTAAAAAGGTTTATGAAATGGGAAGGGAAAGACTGGAACCAATACTTACCGTACCTGCTTTTTTCTTACAGTGAAGTGCCACAGGCATCAACAGATTTGTCACCACTTGAAATGCTGTATGGTAGACAACCTAGAGGACCACTAGATGTAATAAAAGAAACATGGGAAGATAACTCCACTCAGAAAAAATCTATTACATCATATATGTGTGCCCTGGGAAAGAAGCATACAAAGTATGTTGAAATTGCCCACTGCAATCAGGAAAGGGGCCAAAACCAGCAGAAGGCATATTATGACCTGTGCGTCGACGACAGATGGTTTTAGAAGTGGGATTTAAACGCATGTCTCCCTGTCTCTTGTCTGGTTGCACAACCAAATGATCTTGTGAGACCTAGGAACCGATCACTCTGATAGTCTTGCAATTCTCTGTCTTCACTTGCTGTTTCTGTCTTTTCTTCCCCCTTGCGTATCTGTGGTTATAAAAATATATGTGAATTTTTGTGTGAAACTGTAAGTGAAATTGGGATCCCTTGGTTTGAAAATGTATATAGTTATAATGTTGAAATGATTGCAAAAAGCTATTTGAAACTCAAGGGGTTAATCTGAGCTGCAGTTTGAGCTCCTCTCAGGCTTGTTTGCAGACTCTTTTACAGAACTGTCAGCAGGAGGCCAGCTTGGGACACTGTTCTATTTGCAAGCCTTCTCTGCAAAGAAACTGACAAGAACTCTGATGCATTTTGTGAGAAACAGGATGCCTCCTTAACGCGATCAGGATGAAGAAGTTAATTGTCGAACAAAGACTAAATAGCAATATTTTTGCTGGTGGGAGACTGAAACTTGGAATTAAGAGATATCTTCAGATAAAGGACTTTGTTTTCTCTGTTTGTACTGTCTTTGTAAATAGTAATACCGAACAATTAAATTTTTTTATTTTACTGTTATTGGGCACTATGCATGAACCCAGTGTACTGTGCGTAAGCCCGTGCAGTGCAGGATATGACACCAGGCCACGCAGGCATATGCAGTGCAGCATGCGGCGCAAAGCAGACACCGCGCAGCCATGCATGGGCAACAGGAGGCATGACAGCGTAAACATGTGCGCAATGGGACCTGCCTGCACACCAAGACAAGCATGACGCCAAGAGGTCTAGTGCACACGGCATTTAGGGTAGAGGCTGCCGTAGGGACACGTGCACAGCGGGCACGCACCTCACAGAGCCACACACACACACACACACACACACACAGACAACACCCCGTGCCCCCGCCACACACAGCATGCCGCTGACGATCGACCAGCACCCTTGAGCGGGGCTGCCACACCGGCCCCGCCACCACCGTAGTGCGGCCCAGCCTGGCAGGGCAACCCCCACGGGCATGGCATAGCATGCAGATGTGCCGCATGGCAAGTCCTCATCCACAGGGCACGGCGCCATACACAAGGCATGCCGCACGGCATGTCACCGTACACAGGGCATGCCATATGGCACGTCGCCATACGCAGGGCATGCCATATGGGCATGGCTCACCTACATGGGCAACTGTCAACCACATGACCCAACCGCGTGTTACATGTGGCCGCAGGACACACAGCGCATGTGGCACAGACTGATACAGGCACGGGCAACGTAGCTGCCTCATGGTCACCGCACATGTGCACAACACACGGCATGCACACGCACAGACGCCCTGCAGTGGTGTCCCGTACAAGCAGGCCCCCCCGATACACCGCCGGTGATAGCAACGGAGCACTGGCCTGACTGCCCCGAGGTCAATAAGCACACAAGTGGCATGTTAACGTTTATTGACAGACACAGCTGGCAGAACTACACAGGGCATGATTCCTCCTCCCCAAGCAGTACAACAAGGACAGCACACCTCAAGGGCCATCAGTACACACCCCTCCCAGATATCAGCGGTGCGGACCACATACACAACACCCCAGCAACAAGGACAGATAGCATCCCAGCCCAAACAATGTCCTGCCATACATTGGGGCATTGAACAAAGCCCATCCTCGGAGATGGCATGGTCCCTCACACCCACATAGGCTGGCCATCCTGCAGGTCCATATCTCTGTTTGATGAGCTGGTGTCCACCGCCGGTTCCTGCGATGAGCAACCGATATTCCGAAGCATGATGTGCCTCACTGGGCCCCTATAGTGTTGCAAGAGAAAGAGAACAGGTCAATGGCGGCATAGCGACCCATGCACAGGCACACTGCACCACGCCAACAGTACCTACCAGTGATGGGACGTAGACCTTCCACTGCCTGTCAGCCGCATCCTCATAATAGATCATGCTGCCCTCCCCCTTCAGCATCAGGTAGTTGGGATACCGGTGCCAGTACCTCTGTAGCCGCTGTCCAGGAGCGCAGACAAAGCACAGGGCACCGTCCTGCTGGACCTGCAGGCTCAGCTCCATCCGCTGCAGCCATCCACGTGGGTCCTGCATGTTAGACGTGGGGAGGCAGTGATTCATAATGCCCACACAGTGTTGCAGAGCAGCACACACGGGACATGCCGTACTCACCTGGCCAAATTCACAGGCCTGCCACAGGTCCCCTGTGCCCCAGCCGGGCATGTGCGTCTCCTCAGACACCCTGAAGAGGTACTGGGGAAACATGGACATCCTGTTGACCACCGTGTATGCCACTACCAACACCAGATCAGACACACCACAGGGTCATGCGTGTGACTGGTCACGTGGCACAAACTGCTAGGCGTGGCAAGGGCGTGCTGATGGCGGGGAGTGCCACGCCCACGTCGGCACGGTACTATAAGGAGGAAGAGTACTGCGGGCTGCTCCATGAGAGGGGAAGGTGTAACAGTAATACAGGATGTGCCCAAGTGTGGGACTACATCTATTACTGCTGGAGGCGAACAACAGGAGATGAAGAAACAGGCTGCCACGGCCCAGGGTGTTCCGTGACAGGGTCAATGCCACAGGATGGCAGGACACGCACTGCCTGGAATGGTTCCGATTCCCATGGCCGACTGTTGCACGGCTGTGTGACATGGTCCGCATGGCCACGGCACCCAGGACCCGGTGCTCCAGGAGATGACGGTGGAGATGAAGGCATGTGTGCACTGTCCTACTATGCGACCGGGTCTTTCCAGCGTGTGACTGGGGACATACTTGGCGTGAGCCAGTCCCCAGTCTCCCGTGCTGTGGCACAGATCACCGATGCACTGCTGGCATACCTGGGGAACCACGTCTACCTGCCGTGAAATGCACAGGAGCTGCGTGACATGAAGTAGGCACTCTATGCCATGCACGGGATGCCCGTGTGCAGGGGCTATCGACGGCATGCACATCGCAATCCTGACCCCCATGGCAAACGAGGAGGCATACCGTAACAGGAAGGGATTCCACAGTGTGAACTGTCAGGTTGTGTGCGATGCCACCAGCCTGTTCACAGACGTGTGTGTCAGGATCCCGGGATCAACAAATGATTCACTGGATGCCTCCGGCCTCGGTGTCCTGCTGCATGATAGGCCCATCGATGACTGGATACTGGGAAAGTCCACACGCATGTCCCGCAGCCCGTCTGACATGGGGTCATGTGCCTCCTCACTCACACTGTCACGTTCCTCTCTGCAGGTGACAGTGGATATCCCCTGTGGACCTACCTCATGACACCAATCCTGGCTTCGGGGACTCAGGCAGAGGAGGCCTACAACACTGTGCATCGGAGAACCTACGGCATCGTTGGGAGGACCATTGGACTGCTGAAGATGCATTTCCAGTGCCTTGACCACTCAAAGGGCACAGTCATGCTGTCACCTGTTAGGGCGTTCAGGGTATTCACCATCTGTTGCATGTTGCACAACCTGGCCAAGTGTGAGGCCATTCCGCTGCCAGTGGTGCCACCCCTGAACCCCATTAATGATGATGATGTTAATGATGGCAATGGTGGTGGTGCTGTGCACCCCAGGGAGCATGGCACGGCGTGCGCTCATGGCAGGGACATTCTCACGTTGATACGAACATACAAACTTATGAAATTTGCCAGCAGATAAAGGCCTAGAGGTCTACCAAGTCTGCTCGAATGTGCAGCTAGCACCCCTTATTCTGTAGCTGCCCCTCCCTTCCACCCTTCCCCTTCATTGACCCTCCTCCTTGTCCTGTCCCATCCCCTTTTGAAGCAGTCCACTGTTCTACTGGATACCACTTCTGCAGGTAACGCATTCCACCTAGTCACCACCCTCTCTGTAAAAAGGTGTCTCCTCATCTCCCTCCTGAACCTTCCTCCCTCCAGTCTCATATCATGGCCCCTGGTGTCCCTCCCTTCCCTTACTTTGAACAGCCCCTCTGTACCTGTCTTGTTTATTCCTTTCATGTACTTAAAGGTTTCAAGCATATCTCCCCCCATCTCTCCTCTCCTCCAGTGAGTACATGTTCACCTCTCTCAGCCTCCTCTCGTATGACAAGTCCCCCAACCCCTTGATCATCTTTGTCGCCCTGTGCTGCACCCCCTCCAAAAACTTAATGTCTCTCTTCAGATACGGGCGCCAGTACTGCACGCCATACTCCAGGTACAGTCTAACTAATGACCTATACAGTGGCAGAATCACCTCCTCCCTCCTCGAGGATATACCCCTTGCAATACAACCCAGGATTTTGTTGGCCTTTGCAGCTCCCTTCCTACACTGTGCCAAGTTGTTCATTAACCCTGTAATGAGCACCCCCAGATCCTTCTCCTCCTCCTCCTCCTCCTCTGTCTGGGCTAGCTGCACTCCCCCCAGCTGGTAACTCCTCCTTGGGTTCTTCATCCCAAAATGCAGCACCTTGCACTTTCTGGCATTAAACCCCAGTTGCCAGGTGTCTGACCAGGTTTCAAGCTTTGCCAAATCATCCTGCAACCCCTGCCATCCCCCTAGGTCATCCACCACCGCTCCTACCTTGGTATCATCAGCAAACAGACTGATCCAATGACATATCTGCAATGAATATCCCAAACAACACTGGTCCCAACACTGAGCCCTGTGGAACACCGCTCGTCACTACCCTTGGGTGTGAGAGCTCCCCACCCACCACCACCCTTTGTTGCCTTCCCTGAAGCCAGTTCCCTACCCATCTCACCAGCTTTGCACCTGCCCCTGTGCCTACTAACTTACTTCCCAGCCTTCCATGCAACACTGAGTCGAATGCCTTACTGAAGTCCAGATACAGGACATCCACTGCATGGCCCCTGTCCAGTTGCCTAGTTACCCAGTCATAGAACTCCACCAGGTTGGTTTGGCAGGATCTGCCCCATATGAAGCCATGCTGTCTGCTATCCTGTAGTCCTCTGGCTTCTAGAAGGGCCACCAGCCTCTCCTTCAGGATAGTCTCCATTAGCTTACCCACGATGGATGTGAGGCTCACTGGTCTGTAGTTTCCCGGTTCATCCTTGGGGCCACTCTTGTGGAGGGGCACCACGTGAGCACATCCAGTCCTAAGGTACACACCAATGTAGTGAGGCATTAAATAGGGTCTGCCAAAGGTCCTGCATGACCTTCAGCTCCTTCAGTACCCTGGGGTGGATGCCATCTGGGCCTGGTGCCTTATCCACCCTCAGTGCCTTCAAACCTCCCGAACTCTGCCCTCCATGATTTTCCCATCTGTCACCCCTCCCCCCATTTCTGCCATTTCTCCCTCTTCTCTTTAGTAAATACTGGTCAGAAGTACTCATTAGTGCCTTATAGCACCCTGCTTCCACCCAACCCCCTCCTTCCTAATCCTTACTATGTGATCCTTACAGCTCCCTTTTTCCCTGATGTACCTAAAGAAGTCCTTCTCTCCCTTCTTAATGCCTTGTGCCAGCCTGAATTCCGTAGATGCCTTGGCTCTCCTTACTGCCCTTGTCACCTCCTTCGATTCCGTCAAGTACTCCTCCCTGTCCTCTTGCACTTCCTAAAGGCAGCTCTTTTCCTCCTCACCTTTTCCATGACCTCCTTGCTCAACCAGCTCGGTTTCTTAGCCCTAGCCTTCTTGCTCTGGGCCTTGCAGCAGGTTTTGGTTGCCTCCACTATCCCCAGCTTTATGAGCTCCCACCTCTGGTTAGTGTCCATACTAGACTGAATTCTGGCCAGGTACCCTTTTACCACTTCCCCCATCCTCCCAAAGTCGGCCCTCCTGAAGTCCAGCACTCTTGTGCCAGATTCCACTCCTTCCTTGCCCATATCCAATGTAAGCTATACTGAGTGGTGGTCACCCCTGACAGTGGTTCCTCCACCATAAGTTCTCTCACAAAGTCCCCATTTGTCAGCACAAGGTCAAGGGTATTCCCTAACCTGGTTGGTTCACTGACCATTTGCAGCAGGAAGCTGTCCTGGAAGGCATCCAGCAGTACCTGCTCCCTTCTATTCCTGGTTGTTGGGGTACTCCAGTCCACTCCTGGCATGTTGGAAGTCCCCCACAACCATAACACTACCCTTCTCACAGGTCCTCCTGATCTGTCCCGCTAGTTCCCTGTCTAACTCCTCCATCTGAGATGGTGGCCTGTACACCACTCCCATTCTAAGAATCCTATTCTTGGAATCCTGGATTTGCATCCAAAGTGATTCCGTACTACCTTCCTCCCTTACACACTTCAGTCCTTCCTTCACATATAGTGCCACACCCCCTCCTTTCCCAATCCCCCTGTACCTACGAAATAACCTGTACCCTGGTACAGACAGGTCCCAGTCATTGTATTGGGTGGCCCATGTTTCTGTGATGGCTGCAATGTCCACCTCTCTCTCTGCCATGAGCACCTGTAACTCTGCAGTTTTCCTGCAGTGATGGTGCTATACGTCATGTGCCGGGCTGCACACGCCTATCAGGCATCACAGGGGCGTGATGCAGCCACTGTCTGTGTGTAGCATGCAGCGTGTGTCGACCACTGGCAACACTGGAACTGCGGCCATGATGATGACATATTATGTTGAGTGGCCATTTGTTTGGGGGGGGGAGTTGTAGAGAAATTGGGCGTATTGAGGTGGGACTGGTGCCGTGTTGGTGTATTCACGGCCCAGTCACGTCAGGTTGGGACTGTAGCCGCAACAATGCCCGTGGGCCCAGGTACCTGGGTGCTGCATGTGCCTGTGGCACCCTGTGACCTCTGCACCCATCACGGCCCTGGGTGTCAGCACAGCACGGTGGTGTGCCAGTGTCCACTGTGTTCTGTCTTCTACGGTAGAGTGGCCATTGCCGCCCTCCTTGTTGCCACTTCCTGTGCATGGCACGTACAACGGCGCTTGTGCCCAGCAGGGATGGCACATCACTGCACATGCCCTGCTCTGGTCCGGGGTCTGTGTATGTCGCCTGGGTGGATACCGTACAGCTGCGCGGCTTTTGCCATGGGAGTGTTCCTGCAGGAGGTGCAGCAGGCATGGACTGTAGCTGGTGCAGGATCTGCTCCTGTACCACGGCGGCCCATGTGATGCCGTCGCAGATGGCCCGTGCGACCTCGGTTAGGGTGGCAATGGTAGATGTGGTGTTCCGCTGTTCAGCGAGATGGTCCCTCTCCAGCTGCTGGAGCACGCGGTACTGTTCCATCTGCTATGGGTCATGTTGGGGAGTACGTCCGCATCTGCCTGTGGATGGGCCCTCATCACTGCTGTTGGCAGGGTCCGTGGCTCTGTTGGTGCTGTATGTGGCATGGTATCAGGGGCCACACCAGTGCCCCTTCCTGAGGGTGGCGGCAGTGCCTTGTGGGGTGGGTGCGGGCCTCTGCCAAGACCGTCCGTGAGCCCCTCATCCTGATGGCTCTCACTCCTGGAGCTGCTGTGCACTTCTTCATTGTGGGCGACACTCAGCTCGGCATTGCTGTTGCTGTACTGCTGGGTTTCAGTGTCCATCTCCGTCCCTATGGAGACAACATCGGAGTGCGTCAGTGCAACGTTCTTACCCAAACACCAGATGGGGCATCGCACACGTGGTCAATGATACTTACCCAACTGTGTCTCACGTTGCGTGGCGCAGCACGGTACTGGCTCTGGCACAGTGGCATGCGTTGCCAGCATCCTGCTGGTTGCTATGTTCCGTGGTGCACGACCCCTGTCTGGGAGGGGGGGGGAGAGAGGGTGACACTGTAGTGATGCCACTGCGTAATCATGCTGCCCACCACCCTGTCACCACCATACGGTCTGCACCTATCCACCAGTGTGTCCACCCCCCTATCCACGCCCTGGACTGCCACCTCTGAGAAGATCTCTGCCACCAGTCTCTCCACGGGTGTCAGCTGTGCGTCCTGTGCAGGGGACCCACTGCCCATGACTTGCCGCTCCCGTACGCCGGCTGCCAGCTCCATTTTGACTGCTGCACGGAGGTTATGCCACTTATGTTTTATTGCAGTCACTGTACGAGCCTCCGTACCAGTGGCATTGACGCTGGCCTGAATGTCAAGCCACATATGGGCCTTCGCCTCCAGGGCGGTGGTGAGTGCCAAGGCCCTGTACAGTCTGTCGTAGTTCTGCTTGATGTCCATGACCATCGCCATGACTTGCCTGCTGCTTAAGTTCATGGAGGGTGTCCTCATTCCACCCCCACATCATCTACTTCTTCTTCTTCCCCTGCCTCCACTGTCACCTTCTAAGTCCACCTCCGCTGGTGCTTCCGCGTCCTCCCATCTTCCTGCCGTCTTGTCCGCACTGCTGTTATGCTGCATTCACGGCCGTGCTGCTGCGTAGTGCGGTCTGCGGTGCTTTATATGATTGGGTCAAGGGACAGTTCCATGTCTCCTGGCCTCGCCCCCACTTTCTGTCTGCGCGGCCCTGGCTCACGTCCCTCTGTTTGCATGCCACGCGTATGCGGTCATGCATGCCACATGTCTGCCTTGCTCTGCACACCGCGTAGGGGTGCACAGGGGTTATTACTGCTCAGCGAGTACTGTGGGTCCCTTCGTGCATAATGCCCATTGATAGTAATAAAATGTTACTTGTGAATTTTACAACTACTCCTGGTCTTTCTGCACTTCCTGACCTATGCCTCAATGACAATGTGGAGTTGTAGAATTATACTGTCCAAAGCAGTCAAGATCTGCTCATCTCCCAGGCATCTCTAAGTGTATTGGATGAAAAAAGGGGCATACCAACCAAAGGCAGTCTGACATAAGTCAGAAGAAAATATGAGAGGAAATTGCCTGCTTCTCCTGCAACTATGGAGATGTATCCTGTATAAGAGGTAGTGTACTTGATCCAATCTGGTGAATAGCACCTCCTGTAGACAGTGCAACAATGCAGACACCATGTAATAGGGATATACCCCAAGATGGGGATACACTCTGGGCAGGTAGAAGTAGGACAGTAAGAGAGAAGGGAAGGAAATAAGCTAGCTTCCTTTCCTTTTTTGGTCGGCATTAGGACTTCCAGTTGGCACGGAAGTCCTGAAAGGACCCTCACCCCAGCTTTTAAAGAATCAGTACTGTCAAAATTTGCAAAAACATATGTTGCACACAGTGTTTTGATTTGTGTGTGTAGTCCTGATATGTCCTTTCCTTTGTTTGCCAAGTTTTTTTTTTTATATTAGCTTGCACGCGCACGCAAGCAACATCTTGTGGTAGTAGCACATTTTAGAGGTGTGTCATTGTTGGCCAATGCAGGGGATGCTTTAGTGGGTGCGTCCCTCAGCCACCAATCAGTAAGCATGCTGCCGATGACAGCAGTTTCAAAGCAAGCCAAAGAGTTGCAATGAATCCGCCGCTACAATCAGAGACAAGCTCATCATTGCAGCGGTGGATGACACGCCCCCATTACGTGCCTTTCCTGGTGAAACATTTCAAAAAATATAGCGGCTCCTACTGTCCACCACACAATCCCCAGAAAACCGACATCGGGGTGCCCAATCTCCGTGTCAGCATGTCCCCTCCCTTCAATATGTGGCACACCGTATCATGGCAGCTCCTGCTGCCCGCCACACACTCACGAAAAGCTGACACTGGGGTGCTCAATCCCCATGTCGGCATCACCGGCCCACCTTAGTGTTTCTTTCCTGGTTAAACAGTTTCCCCTTTACTTTCTGACACCGGATGGCCACCTGGTGTGTCGATGTGCAATCTCCAACCCATATACGCCGGGGTGCCCAATCCCCGTGTCGACATCCCACCCCCACTCCGATTTGACACACACTGAAAGCCCACGCCACTGTGTCTATTTTTTTGTGTAACCTGTAAATGAAGAAAACCTTCCTCATGGTCTTTTTTCCCTCCTGCAAACAGAAAAGCGGTCCACCATTGTCTCCCTCGTCCACCATCCCCAACCTCCCTCTGCGCACCCACCTCCCCACACACCCCCCTCACCCATACTTACCATCCGGAGGTCGGAAAATGAAAATTACGCACCTACCATAATTCTTGATCTTTCTGTGTATCTTCACCAATCATCACTACTGGGTATCTGCCCGAAGGCTAGGACCCCGCGGGAGACTTTTTTTTTCCGGAGACTGAGTCGATGCAGGGGCGGTGCCGCCCTGGAGGCTAATGTATTATGTGGCGCTCGCGGGTTGGCCGTAAACTGCCGTTGACTTCGCCTTGGTCCCAGTTCTGAAACACTGGGGAGAGAGATAGGAAGGGATGGAGGGGTGGGGCAAGGGAGCCCAAGGGATGGAGGAAAGGATATAAAAACTGAAAGGAGCAATAAACGACTAAGAGGACTGCAAACAGAGAGAGAGGAGAACAGCCTAAGGAATTGGGAGAGGGGGCCCCAATCTCTGGGTGAAAAGAAAGAAGGGTGGAGAAGGGAGGGTAGACAGGAGAAAGGAGGAGGTGAGGACACCGTCCCCAGACAAGGTGAATCTGGACCTCGAGAGGGACTCCATTTTACAACCTTCAAGCTGTAGAAAGAAGAGAAGGCATGAGACTGCCCCCTACGCAGCCAAGTAGTCCCACAGGGACCAAAACTTAAGGAGATGCAACAACGTCAAACAAGCTAGACAGGAAGGTGGGGTCCACCCCTCACACCAAATTAAGGAGAATATCCCCCAAGAGGGGAAGTAAATAATATGAAGGGGAAAAACCAGGGGACCTGCCCCTTTTCAACTCAGAAGAAAAGTGTAAAGGCCAACACCCAGAAGGGAGGAATTGTCCCAAGGGGACGTCAAAATAACAGGGATTGTTGTGGGGTTACTCAGGAGTCCCCCGATCCCTCCCGCCATCTCAGACCTCCAGAGGGTGGGGGCAGAGATCCGAGCAAGAAGACAAGGGAGAGAAGAGAGGGGGAGATAGCCCGAGACCCCCAAGGAAAAACTCCTCCCCGCATGTCTCCAAAAATCCCCTTCCTCCTAACCACAAGGGAGAGGAGGAGGAAGAGGAGAGGTGCTAGAGCGCAACAAGAGACACACACAGGGAGGAGGACTGCCCAGAAACTGAGGCCCAAGAGGGGAAAGTGGGCGGGATTTAGTGATTAATGGGGAAGATACATAGAAAGATCAAGAATTACGGTAGGTATGTAATTTTCATATCTTATCTGTGTCAGTCTTTACCATTCATCACTACTGGGTGAGTACTGAGCCCCTCGAAGGAGGCCCAGCACCTCCCTAAGGACAGAGCCCCTTAGCTTCCAGTGGGGGAGAAAATAGAGGGGAGAACCCTTACAGGCCTGGGACTGGTCTGGGTGAGACGGGGATCTCCCTGTGGGAGATGGAAGACACCCCTGAAGCTGCCATCTCACCCTATGGGAGAAAAAGTGGGTTCTCCGGAAGGCGGAGGAAATCACCCTATGCCGGGCCAAGGATGACAACCTGGAAAGGCAAAGTCATGCCATCTGCCTAGTGCAGATCGCTGGCCCCACTAGCCTAAAGCCACCTCACTGGTGTCGTATGACACCCTTGCCTGGTGCCTTGCAAGTTCCAGACCCTGTGCAGAGAGGGCAGTGGCTTGCCTGGTTTCCTCTAAATCAGGCATAGAGGCTAGAAGTTGTCCTAGCCTGGACCACAAGTAAATGCTGTAGGTAGCATGGTGGGCCTGATGAGCTGCCACGAAGAGCAGAACCCATGCCGATGAGAAGGATCTCCTCCCCCAGAGGTCAAAATCCGAAGAGTTTGAGTCCGGGGGTCAGTCATGGCCTAGGGTTGCATGCCCAGAGGTGGTATCCAGGAGTGTCACACCAGAAGTGGAGTGAAGAAGGGCTCCTGGAGACTCCGGGGGGGGTGCAATACCTCTGGCGAAGGTCCCCTGGGGCTGGAACAGAGGAGAAGGGACGCCGCCACACCCGCTGCAATGTTTCCCGGAAGGAAACAGGCCAGGCAGGAACCGCAAGGTTGGCCGCTCTGAACTCACCTAAAAAGTCGCGCGTCGACTGGTCAGGATTGCCTTCAGTAGGGGCAGAGATGTGGAGCTTGTCAATCATCCTCGAAAGGAGGTGCTGATAAGCAGTGAGATCAGATGCTTGGGAAAGGTGGACGGAGGATTCCACTCCCTCGGAGGAGGAAGACGAGTCCGGAGATTCAGGGTCAGACTGCACTGGAGAGTGGTGGAGCACCTGTTTGTCCATAGCTCTAAAATAGGAAGGGAAAAGCGCAGCTGAAGCCCTGAACTGCTCCCAGGTAAGAGGTTCCGTTGGACCAGGAACACCTGGGAGAGGAGTAGAAATAGGCAGAGGCATTGGGGCCAAGCACCTCCAAGGAGCAGCATGGCCTCTGCCCAGGCAGGAGGACCGAGTGGATGATCCAAACGAGGGAGACCTGGTGGTCCCAGCAGACAGAAGTCGTTCAACTGGGACGGAACGGCTGGAGCTGTAACCGAAGGAAGAAATCAGCCCATGAGGTGACCGGGACCGTGTGAGCCCAGAAGGACGGGCCCTGACCACTAAAGCAGAGGCACCTCTCGAACAGTCTCCAGAGGAGGGGCGAGGATCCGCACTATGACTCCTCCCAGAACCCAGGTGGGTCCCAAAGAGAGGCAGCTGCGACGAATCCTGTCCCCTCAACCCCTCCAACTCTGAAAGGGCTCTCTTCCTCAATTCCACCAGCTTAGGTAACTGGCAACCTCTAGCTGACCCCTGGGAGTCAGCCAAAGGTACAGTACCCTACCCCTCCTGGGACGCCCGGACTGTCCCAAACTTGGACTGTCCAGGATCACCAAGGAGGGAGGTACCCCAACCAAACTAGCAGCGGCCACCTGGACAGCCACCGGCTGGTCAGTCCCACTGACCCCAGAATCAACAGAACCTGCCTGGCCAGCAGAGGGAAGCTGAGTGGGGGCCAAGGTGCTGGACACGGAGGGACTGGAGGACTCAGATGAATCCGGGAGCCAGTCTGGATCAGACCCCGAGTCCTCCTCCCGAGGAGGACTGAGACACCCGATGCCAGACCATTCCACGACCCCTCCCAGTCCCGGGATCGCGAGTCGTGCCACCTCCAGCTCCATGAATGGCACAAGAGCCCAGAGCAGCACTGCGATCGGCATTGACCCCCTCCTTGGCGCTGCAAACAGCACCAGAATCGAAGGCAGCACTAACCGCAGCACTGCCCCCTTCCCAGCGTCGTGAATGGTGCCGGATGTCGAAGGTGGCAGTGACCACAGCACCGACCCCTCTCCGGCACCGCGAACGTCACCAGAGATAGAGGCGGCACAGACCCCTGCCCCGGTGCTGTGAATGGCACCAGAGCCAGGGGCAGCCCCAAAAACAGGTCCTACACCACCCATGGCGCTACTCCCATCTCCGGCACCACAGATGGTGCCAGAGTCAGAAACGGCACAGAGGGATGGCCCGGCACCATTCACGGCACCACCTGAGCCCCCGGTGCCACAAGTGACACCAGAGCCAAAGGCGGAGCCAACAGACGGCGCCAATGACGGTGTCGGCCCGGGCCCACGGGCCCCAGAGCTCGACACCGAGCTCACTTCTGTGAAGCGACTGCCAGAACACTGCCTCTCGCCTGGCCTCGAGAGGGCCAGACTGGGCCTCCTGCATCGTGGAAGGAGTCCCCGCTGTGGCAAGGCTAGAACTGACGGAGGCCCCCTCCTCCACAGGCTGTATAGGACCAGAAAGGGACCCGGAGGAAGGGCCAAGAGTCCGTGCCTTGGCCTGCCGACTGTGAACCTGTCCTCAAAAAGTCAGCGGTGCACGTCCGATTTCGAACATGCGCATTTCTAAAACCCGGCAGTCAATGCAAAAGCAGACATCGCAGTTATCCAGAGCATGGCCTAGGCTGAGGCAGGAAAGGCACCAGTCATGCTAGTCTGTAACGGGAGTAAAGGCAGCCACAGGGACACTGACACATAGGAGGCCGCCCTGCCTTCGACTTCTTTTTGTCCCCGGGATGAGACATGATCAGACGGAAATAAACCAAAAATGAGTACTTGACGTCGCTTTTAGGAAAAAAGAACAATCCTACTGGGATCTGATGAAGCGGCGCCGAGCAGGGAGAACAGAAACTGAGACAATGGAAATGGAACTGACGGACTAGGCCACAAGTAGGACGTAAACACAGATACCAATGAAATTCTTCCACGAGGTCCTCACTCACAGCAGGAGAAGAAGAACTGGGACCAAGGTGAGTCAACGGCAGTTAATGGCCAACCCGTGAGCCACACACGGGTCGAGCCGGAGGGCGGCACTGGCCCCTGCGCGACTCTACCAAACAAAAAAAAAGTCTCCCACGGGTACTAGCCTCCAGTCAGATACCCAGTAATTATGAATGGTGAAGACTGACACAGATAAGATCTGCGATATTCTCTGAACTAGGACACGCCTGCACTCTTCAAAGCCAAACTGCGAACTGAAGAAAATGACGGTAAGCTTTATAATGGGAGGCAATGTGGGGTTTCAACTTAGGTTGATATCGGAGCCATTATTTGGAATTTTAGCCCCAAATTTTCAAGATGGGGTTCTTGGGATCCACCTCATGAACATGTCACTGTCGTTTAGTTTCTTCGTCCCAAAATATGATTTTGCGGTCACTGCATGGAATCACCTTTTGGAACCGATTAACAAAACAACAGTGCCACTGTTCATGAAGGGAGGTCTCAAAAATCCCATGTTGCAAATTTGGTCAAAAAGTTCCAAACAATGACTGGGTTATGAGCGTGCATTGCACAGTTTCTACACACACTCGTGACTTCGCCAATTTTTAATATTTTCTCTCAAGATTTTCAACATTGCCATTTTTCACACCTCCTTATGAACAGTTTATCTGTCATTTTTCACATCCTTCCTGAAATGTGTTTTCACACCTGTGGCACAGAATGGCACAGTCGCTATGGAAATCAACTTTCAGGACAGATTAACAAAATCACAGTGCCACTATTCATGAGGAGACATACAAAAATGTCCATGTTGAAAATTTGGTGAAAAAAGTCCAAAAAATGATTGCGTTACAGGCGTGCGTTATACAGTTTCTACACGTTTGTAACTACGCCAATTTTTCATATTTTCATTCCAGATTTTCAACATTGCCATTTTTCCACGCCACCTCATGAACAGTACAGTTGTCATTTTTCACATCCTGCCAGAAATGTGTTTTCACACTTGTGGCGCCAAATGGCGTAGTCGCTGAGCAAAACTATCTTTCAGGATTGAGTAACGAAATGACAGTGCAACTGTTCATGAGGTGGGGTCACAAAAAGTCCATTTTGTAAATCTGGAGTGAAAATACCAACAAACGGCCGAGGCGTCAGGGTTTCTAACTATAACGCCCTACTCTGTAGAGACTGACAGGTGTCGAGGGTGAGACTTGGGATCATCAGCCATAATGCTCACGCCATTCCACCCCCACCCTGCAACCAGTGACAGGCATCTAGGTGTGTCTTGGGGTCTTTGCCCCAACGTTCATCCCATTCTCCTATACCGCACTCATCTCAGCGTATTTCCCCATGAAATGGGGTGAGTATAAGTCTCAAAGACCCCAAGGAACACCACGACACCCGTCACTGGCTCCAGGGTAGGGTGAGGTGAACTGACGTGAGCGCTATGGCCGATCATCCAAAGGCACACCACCAACGCCTGTCAGTCTCTGCAGGGTGCGGGTGTGGTTGGCGTCAGTTCAATACTTCACTGCCATTCCCATTATGCATCTCTCTAACTCCTGCACTACCAATGCCAATGACAAGTGCTTATTCTAACTTAGCCTTCTAGTTATATAGTAGTCTTATGGCCCCTGGGGATCTCCATCTTAGCATGGTTTATTGCGCTTCTTTTTCCTATAATGCCTCCCGTCCCACGCGACAGTGATGCACCCGGGACCGCTGATTCAGCAAGTATTAGAGATAGGAGCCTGATGTTCTGACCTCCACTAAATAGCTCTAATTCAATATTTTTGTTTTCTATGTGTGTCAACTGTAGCCAGTAGGAGTAAATGTTTTGATTTAAAACTTTTCATTTCATCAAACTATACACATCCATAAAAAGCACACAAAACACCCCACATCATCAATGCTATATTTAGTAAATACTCCAGCTGTTTTCTTACAGAATAACCCATTCAGTTAGCCCTCAAGTATTTGCTAAACTGTAAATGTAGCCATTAGTGCTCACTGGATAAAGTACAGTTACCTAATAATGTACTGTAACAGCAGATCTTCGAAAGGATCTCTTGCAGCAGGCCACACCAGTAGGACTTTACCACCAGGCACTAGGACCACACCAAAACTTTATAGCTAGCCATCTACCAGAGGGGTGCCCACCACTGACGTCACTCTTTGACATCGGCCTACCCTACAAGAGTGGGCGACACCCATGCCCTCCTCAGTTCTCCCGCTGCAGAACAAAAACAAAAGCCCACTAAGGGAACTGAGGAGAAAACTGAGGTTTACTGAGAGACAGAACATGGAAAAGAAGCAGAAGGCTCCCCTCCATAGGGAGAGAGAGCCTAGCAAAACGGCCTGAAAGCCAGAAAAAAGAGGGTGAAGGAGAGAGGGAAAGCATGGCATGCTGCAAGACATGCTCTTGAAGATCTACTATTATGGTAAGTTCTTATGTAACTGTGCTATCTTACTTCAAGGGTATCTCCTGCAGTAGGACGAGTTCCAAGCAGTTCTGGCAACAACTGATAGACAGTCCAGGTGGATGGAAATAAGGACTCAGAACAGAAGGCCTTGTAAAACAGCCAGGCCGTAACTAGCCCTACATCTAGGGGGCGATGTCCAGGCTGTAGTGTTTGGTAGAAGTATGAATAGAGCTCCAAGTAATGGCTGCACAGATCTCCACAGCTGAAACGTTTCTGCAGCATGCAACAGAAGTGGCCATGCCTCTGGCTGAATGGCCACAAACCACATCAGGAAGTTCCTTACTGTACTTCCTATAACAGAAAACAGTACACTTGACTAACCATTTGGATAAACACTGTTTGGACACCAGAACGCCATCTTTCCCAGGGTGAAGGAAACAACTGACTTTGCTGTTTCCGGTCTTTCACTTCTATAATGTTAAAGATAGGGAATAACCTGCATGTGGTGACCAAGTCCCCAAGAAATATCATGTGATGACCCCTCTAGTTTTACATATATAGGATCTTTATGGGTAAGACTGGATGGACCAATGGTCATTTTCTGCTGACACTGTCTATGTTTCTATGTTTAAAAATGTATTAAACTTTCCAGGCAAACTTTTAAGGATTATTGTTTTCAAAATCTACAATACACTGTAGGGTGGAAGTATCAAAAACACTTGAGTGGGTATGAATGTTATATAAATTAACAGAAGCTGTGAAATTTCACAGTGCAACAGAAATAACCTATTGTAACTGTGCGACTGCCCATAGTGCTTAACATTAGAAACCACAAGTTTCCTGAAACTATTAGGGTAATGACAAAAAGCACTATGTAGGCAGAACAAAAGGGATGTGCTGAAGCAATGCTCAAAAACACGGCTAAAAGCCAGGTATTCAAATAATGGTAACCTATAAGTTACCTTTCCCCATTAGTAACAGAAGCATTTTACTGTTTCAGTGGCTTCTCTTTAAAATAACTTTAAGATTTAAGAATACTTGATGTATAGTACGTTTTTCTTGTTAACATGCAGCATTGACTCATACAGCACACATTCTGCTTTTCAGAACCTGTATTTATTTTATTAGATTTTTTCCTCCCCGCCACCACCCTCTGCCCCCGCCACAACTGCAGTACACACACAGGTGCCGCCTTACCTCAGCTATGTGCAGCCAGGAGCATATTGTGGGGACAGAGTGCACTGTTATACTGATGGCAGAGATGGGTGTCTATACCCTTTAACCCTCCCTACCTCCCCTGACATGGTGCAGAGTCACGTCAAACTTCACTGGCATACAACAGCAGCAGCAGGACACTGCAATTATGAGATCCATGGCCCACAGTGAGGGGCTAATGTGGCCGCAGACATCAGCACCAGTTTCCCTGAGTTGGACACGCAGACAGGGGCAGAGCTACTCCCAGCAATGGTTTCTCGGCTGCAAGCACCCGAGTCGGCTTCCATGCCTGGGTCACCTGCATAAAAGTGGGCCACTGAGCAGCCCCAGAATTGCCATTTGTATAAAAAATGTGAGCTGTGGTGTTGCTCAGGTTATACGACGGCAAATTTTAAGTTTCTAAATTTATGTTTTGTACAGGCACATTTCAGTGTCATGTAATACGATGGGACCAGTTTTGGTGTTTGCTAGTTTTTTTAAATTATGAAGCTTCCTTCAGCATATCTGTGTGCTGTAACCTACAAACTGTCCTCTACAGGAGCTTTTCAATTTAGTGTTCACACATATTTTCTTAAAAACAATGTTTTCATCCATTGTCGATATGTTAGCAATGCAGACATGCAAAGTACCTCATGAGACAGCATGTGGACACATACATTTTCATTCTAATGCTGCAGAGCCACGGATTCAATTGCTGGACTTCAGTGTTCTGCTTCTTGGAGGAAGCACTATTTGGGAGAGGGCTTTTCGGGCTCTTATTGGACTTTACTTAAGACAACAGCTGAGCCCCTTGTTCCAGGGGGGACTGCCTAACTCCGCCAACTGAGATGTAGTATTCTGAGGGTACGGAGCTGTAGAGACTGCCAAGCAGCTTTTAAACAAGCCACGGATGTGATTGCTGGACTTCAGTGTTCTGTCTCTTGGAGGAAGCACTGCTTGGGAGAGGGCTATTCGGGCTCTTTCAGGACTTGCTGGACTTTACACAAGACTGCAGCTGAGCCCCTTGTTTCAGGGGGGGACTGCCTGATTCCGCCAATTGTGAGGTGGTATTCTGAGGGGGTGGAGTTGCACTTCCTTATTTTAGTGCAATATACAAACGGTCCTCCACTGCGGTCATTTCGCTAAAGGGTCGCAGCTTAAGGGCATCATATTGTGGGCGGCAGTTGACAGGAGACACTGATCCCACAGTACATTTAGTCAATACACTGAACGTAAAAAAGTGTGTGTTGCACCTACAATTATTACAATAACTATAACTTATCTTACTGCTGACAGCGCTACTAGAAAATGTATATCAGGTCACAGTGTTATAGGTTAGTGTTATAATACTGTAGCATCACCATGTTGTTGACTGTTTAAGTATATTCCATGTAAAAGTTAGATTAGTCTCTGCTTAGGTAGGGGAGCATTTTAACTAATATTAGTATCTTCCATGGTTAGACTCAATGTATAGCAACAGTCTGAGAGCAAATGGGTAATGGGGATGATTGTTATTTCAAAATAAATTAAGGTAAATGCAACACTGAAGACAAAGGGGGCTCCTAGCTATGCACAAGGTGATTAACGCTGCTATTACATGATTTAGCTGCATGCCATAAATAGCCACGGTAAAATGGTTACAGAAAAGGGGGCTGCTGGAAATCCCACACAGCACCCTCTAAAAGAGTGTGGTATTTTACAGATAAGGTGTCAAGTTGGGAGCAAATTTGTTAGGTTATAGATAATTTAATACTGATTAATTGTTTGAAATCCCATACAGCAGCATTAAGAGTACTTGTGTGCTTGCGAAGCTAAGATTCCCAACTGGGAGCATAAATCATAACTTAACTGAGTAACACTGTGCAAATATGTAAAGGGGGGGGGGGATCATTGTTCAATCCAGGGTTGGATTCGGTAAAAGTGAAATAGGGAGACATAAAAGGGCTTCAAGTAACACATACGGTGCTTTAACATTGGTACTACATGACTTGACGGAACGTTAAATAAAGTCACAGTAAGGGTACAATTTTTTTTCCCCCTTTCAATTGTTTAATCAGAAGTGGCACACTAAGCTGAAAGCTTGTTTACAGGTGTGACCTGGGAGTACAGGGAAGTTAAATGACTTGCTCAGGGTCACAGTATGCAAGTGGGAGCTGTGGGATTCAAACCCAGGTTTCCAGATTTGCAGCTCAGAGCCTTAAACCACTGTGCTATACTGCCTTCCAATTTTTGATAGAAAGGGAGCAGTTTCTAACTCTCACTCTGCAGCCTAAGTGGGTCTGAGGGCTTGTAGCTCACTGAAGGGGGACCTGTTAAGGCAAACTAACAATGAGATGGAATACCACGATAGAAAGGGAGGGTGAGGGATGACAGGGTGGGTGCAGGGTGTTACTAGTGGGGAGTGTAAGACAAAGCAGAATAGTGGGGTGTAATGGTTGTGAAGCAGCGGTTTACATGGACACGTTGTGGAGAATGGGGAATTGTCCAATATGTTTGAGATTGTGGCACATGGAAATGAAAATATTTTAGCCTAGGGAGGGCGGCAGAGAGGCAGGTTTTTTTTTTGGGGGGAACTAATGGATGGAGCAGGATGGCTTGGACAAATGAGATGTATTCGGGGGCAACTACGGGGGGGGGGAGGGGGACAGATGAAAAAATTACTCACCGTAGTAATTATGTTTCTTCTAGTGGAGTCTTGCTGTATTCTGACAATTGCAGTTAGGTCCTGCCTTTCAACTGCCCCGGAGAACAAAGGGTTAACTTTTCTATGCAAGGCACAGAATGTTCATCTCGAGCTCGGTTGAAGCCTCTGCCTGTTGTCATTCGAACTGCAGCCGTCAGATCTTTACGAGCAAAAACTCACTATGTGTTCTGTGTGGAAACTGTAACATTTTTACTAGCCAACTGGCAAAATTATAATGTTTTTGGAGCCCAAAGGAAGACAAGTCAAGAAACCCAAAAACACAAAACCCATCAAATGAAACAATATTCCACCCAAAGAAAAAAGAGGGTGTAAAAGGGGCACCCCTAGGGTGCCAACACTGCTCCTGCCCACCCACATCCCAAAAACTAGGTTCTGAGAGGGGAGGCAGGGGGAGGACAAAATATAGTAGGACTCCACTAGAAGAAACATAATTACAAAGGTGAGTAATTTTTTCTTCAAACAACATGAAGTCTTGCTGCATTCTGACAATTGCAGATTACCAAGCAGTACCTCCATGGAGGAGGGACAGAACCTACTTTGGAAACAGGCTTTGCAGTACTGCTGTGCCAAACCGAGCATCACTCCTAGCCTGGATATCCAGAGAGTAATGCTTGGTGAAAGTATGGACAGTTTTCCAGGTGGCTGCTTGACAAATTTCTAAGAGAGGGATATGCCTGGCAGCAGCCAGGGAAGCAGCTGTACCTCTTGTGGAATGAGCACTCAGGCCTGAGGGTGGAGTTTTACCCAGTTTTTCATAGCAGAATTGAATACAAGAAACAATCCACCTGGCAATAGATCTCTTAGTGGCAGGTTTGCCCTTCCCAACTTCTCCATAAGTGAGGAACAACTGGAGGGATTCAAACCTATGATCCTTTGTATGCTCTATGTAGTAGCTAAGGGCTCTTTTAACATCCAAACTGTGTAGCCTCCTCTCTCCTGAGGAAGAATGATCAGTGAAGAAAACAGGGAGAGATATAGACTGGTTGAGGTGGAAATCTGAAACCACTTTAGGCAAGAACTTTCTGTTAGTTCTAAGGACCACTTTATCTCTGTGAAAAGAGATGAAATCAGATTCCACTGACAGGGCTTGCAATTCACTGATACGTCTGGCAGAAGTAATGGTTACCAAAAATACAGTTTTCCAAGTCAAGTACTTAAGCTCTGCTGAGGACAAAGGCTCAAAAGGGGGTTGCATAAGCTGAGCAATGCAAACATTAAGATCCCAAGCAGGAGCAGGATCCCTAAAGGGGGGATTGGTGTGAAGCAATCCCTTGAAAAACTTACAGAATACAGGATGGGATGACAGAGAGGAAGACTTGCCTACAGACAGGAAAGCAGACAGCTGCCAAGTGTACCTTGAGAGTGGCTGGTCTGAGACCTAGGCCATTAAGATGGACCATATAATCCAGAACCGTAGACAATTCAACAGAGTTTGGAGAAATATTCTTCTTAGAACACCAAATGCTGAATCTTTTCCATTTGGAGTTGTAAGTCTTTCTGGTGGAAGGCTTTTTGAGAAGCCTTAAGGATATCCAGAACCCCTTGGGAAAGATGCAGATCTGCAAACTCCAACTCTTCAAGAGCCAAGCCTTGAGATTGAGAGACTGAAGATTCGGGTACCAAATCCTCCCCTGAGATGATGTTAACAGGTTGTAATTCCTGGGAAGAGACGGGAAGATGGACGGTTAGGGACAGCAACAAGGGATACCATGGCTGCCTGGCCCAGTCTGGAGCAATGAGAATCACTTTGCATGGTTGTGACCTTATCTTGACTAACACTTTGAACAGGAGAGGGAAGGGGGGAAAAGCATACAGAAATTTCCCTTCCTAGTTCAGAATCAGAGCATCCAAGGGGACTAAGCCCAAGACTGGGGGTCTGCAACAAAAGAGAGGAAGTTGGTGATCATCTGGTGCTGCAAAAAGATCCATCTCTGGAGTGCCCCATCTTGAGAAAATCACTTTCAACACCAGGGGATCTAGGGCCCATTCGTGATGGCCCTGGGATATTCTGCTCAGTGCATCTGCTAGGACATTGTCCTTCACTGGGAGGTAAACTGCTATTAGAGAGGTTTGCAGGGAATAGGCCAGGGACCACAACTTCATTGCTTCTGTGCACAAGGCCGTAGACCTAATGCCTCCTTGCTTGTTGATGTACCATATGGTGATGGTGTTGTCTGTCCTGACCTGAACCACCTTGCTCTGTAGAGATTTGGAAAAAGCTTGCAGTGCCAGAAACACTGCTCTGAGTTCCAAGAGATTGATGTGAAACAGAGATTCCTGAGGCAACCACAGTCCCTGGGTGCCAAGTTCCCCCAAATGGGCTCCCCAGCCCAGCAGGGAAGCATCTGTGGTGAGGACCAGTGAATGAGACTGAGTGACAAATGGAACCCCTTGCCTCAAATTGTCCTGATCCTGCCACCATTGCAGGGCTTGGATCAGAGTTTGAGTCACTGGAATTAGTTTGGTAAGGGAATCCTTTCTTTGCGGCCAAAAAGCTCTTAAGTGGAACTGAATGTCCCTCATTTGGAATACTGTGCCCTGGACCACTGCTGTGGAAGCTGCCATGTAGCCCAGTAGCTGAAGGAAATGCCTTGCTGTTCAAGACACCTGAAGGCTGAATGAAGAGGCCAGTTCCATGAGGGTCCTTGCCCTTTCCAGGGGGAAGGAAGGCTCTTGCTTTTATCGTATCCAGTTCTGCACCTATGAAGGTGAGGAGCTGCACTGGTTTGAGAAAGTACAGTTACGTAAGAACTTACCGTAACAGTAGATCTTCGAGAAAGGCTCTTGCAGTAGGTAATTACATACAGGACTGACGCCGGCAGGCAGCAGGACCCCACGGAAAAATTTCTAGCTAGCAGTCCCTGGCGAGGGACCGCCCCCACATCAGGTGACCGGCGTCAGGAAGACGTCGGTATAAAGGGGCGGTCCCGGATGCCCGCTTTCCAGTTCTTTCCCGCCACAGGCCAAAAGAGGCCAGACGAGAGAGAAGCGGATATTTCCCTCAATGGAAAAGGAGCTGAAAAGCTAGGCAGATGGAGGGCGGTAAGGTATTACCTACTGCAAGAGCCTCTCTCGAAGATCTACTGTTACAGTAAATTCTTACGTAACTGTACTATCTTACTTCGAGAGGGCTCTTGCAGTAGGTAATTACATATAGGACTGAATCCCAAGCAGTCTGGAACAAAGAGAGGCACCGGGAGGAAACTACTCCAAAAAGCAGTTCTGGTTGTGCAAGTCTCAAAATAGGAGGCCTTGCAAAACAGCCAGCCCGAAGCCTGCTCTACGGCGAGAGGCAACATCCAAACTGTAGTGTTTAGTAAAGGTATGGACGGAAGTCCAGGTGGCGGCAGCGCAGATGTCTGCCGCAGACACATTCTTGAAACAAGCCACTGAGGCAGCTACTCCTCTTGTGGAGTGGCCTCTGACTTGACACGGGAGGGTCTTGTTGTATTTGTCATAACAGAAAGTGATGCAATGAGCTAACCACTTAGACAGGCATTGCTTGGAAACAGCATTGCCTTCCCTTTTGTGAGCAAAAGAGATGAACAATTGATCGGTCTTTCTGAGATCCTTCGTCCTGTTGGTGTAGTATCTCAGAATCCGGTGAACATCCATAGTATGGAGTATTAGAGTACTGCATAAAAAAGGCAGGTAACTCTATGGACTGATTTACAGTAGACTCAGCTACTGCTTTAGGGAGAAACTTAGGATTCGTGCGAAGAGCAACACGTTCCTTGTGAAAAATCAAGTACGGGATTTTACACATCAGGGCCTGGAGCTCGGAAATTCTCCGAGCAGAAGTAATGGCTACCAAGAAGAGGGTCTTCCACGAAAGGAACTTCAAATCTGCAGAAACTGCAGGTTCGAAAGGAGGGAGAGTAAGGTTCTTGAGAACAAAATTCAAGTCCCAAGGGGGAGCAGGAGTACGGATGGGGGGCCTCAGATGGAGGACCCCTCTGAGAAAGGTCTTAGAGACCTCCAGTTGAGCGAAAGCTTTGTCTGCGAAGGGAACATGATAGGCCGAGATGGCCGCCATGTGTACCTTCAGAGAAGAATGGCTGAGACCCAGGTCAAACAGATGACGTAGATGCTCCAGAAGAAGCCCCGCTGAACAGGAGAAGGGTTCCACGTTCTTGGAAGCGGCCCAGATAGTGAATCTTTTCCACTTTATGGCATAAGTGGATTGGGTGGAGGGTTTTCTGGCCTCCACCAAAATCTCCGCCACTTCGGGAGATACTCCAAAACGGGATTGGGCTAAGTCTGCAGGAGCCATGCATGCAGTTGAAGGGATTTGAGGCCTGGATGGACCAGGGTCAACAAACCTCGAGATAGAGGAAGAGGAAGAGGAGGAGGATCCTCTGAGTATTGTTGTAGAAGAGAGAACCAAACTTGCCTGGGCCAGAATGGAGCGATCAGAATCATTTGCGCTCCTTCTGAAGTTAGTTTCTGCAACACTCGTGGGATAAGTGGAATTGGGGGAATGCACAGACGAATCTGTCCTTCCAGTCTAGAGACAGAGCATCGCTCCAAAAAGCGCCTCGCTCTGGAATGAGTGAGCAGAAGACGGGAAGTTTTGCATTTAGGGGGGATGCGAACAGGTCGACCTGTGCTGTCCCCCAAAGTTGGAAGATATTGTCTAGGACCCCTTGGTCCAGTTCCCACTCGTGAGTCAGAGCAGAAGAGCGACTTACCTTGTCTGCCAGGGTGCTGTTAACTCCCGGAACCTGAACTGCCGTGAGGTGAAGGTCGTGTTGTGTTGCCCAATCCCAAACCCTCATTGCCTCCCTGCAAAGAGGGTAGAACCGAGTCCCTTCCTGTTTGTTGATGTACCAAACCATGCACATGTTGTCCGTCTGGACGGCTAGGTGGCCGGGAAGGAAGTATTGGTGAAGGGCTTGGAGAGCGTACAACACTGCCCGGAGCTCATGCACATTGATGTGGAGAGCTTGTTCGAGCTTGGACCAGGAGCCCTGGGTCCAATGAGGGCATAGATGGGCTCCCCAACCTTCGCCCGAGGCGTCTGTGGTTAGAGTCTGGGAGGGGGGAGGATGAAAGAAAGGAACTCCCCGAAACAGGTTCTCTCGAACCATCCACCACTGCAAGTCTCGAAGCGTCAGCGAGGAGACCAGAACTGGGTGATCTAGGTCGTCCACTAACTGATCTCATTGGGAGCGTAGAGTCCACTGAGAGACTCTCATGTGGAGTCGAGCGTGAGGAACTGTCGGGATAGCAGCCGCCATAAGCCCGAGAAGACGAAGGACCGACCTTGCAGAGACCCGCCTGCGGCCGGACAGCAGACTTATTTGAGTTTGGAGGGTGGACGCCCTGTCCGGAGGCAGGAAGGCCCTGCCCGTGGTCGTAACGAGAATCGCCCCAGTAAACTGTAGTCTCTGGGATGGGATCAGGTGAGACTTGGAATGGTTGATGGTAATCCCCAGGCAGGCAAAAACCTGCTGGGTAAGGGAGAGGCAGCGCAGGAGTTCCTCCCTGGACGAGGCCGCCAGGAGCCAATCGTCCAGGTACGGGAAAACCTGCACCCCTCTGGTACGCAGGTGGGCCGCCACCACTGCCAGGCATTTAGTAAATACTCGGGGTGCCGAGGATAGGCCAAACAGAAGTGCCTTGAATTGTTAGTGGTCCCCCTGGAATGCAAAACGAAGGTATCTGCGGTGAGACGGGCAAATGGAAATGTGCAGATAAGCATCCTGCATATCCAGAGCACAAAGCCATTGACCCGGCCGGAGGAAGGGCAGAAGGCTCTGCAAAGAGAGCATCCTGAACCTTTTGTATTCTACGTAAAGATTCAGGGAACTGAGATACAAAATTGGTCTGAGATCTCCTGTCTTCTTTGGGACCAGGAAGAAATGGGAATAGTAACCCGTCCCTCGCAGATGAAGGGGAACGGGCTATATTGCTTGTTTCAGCAGGAGAGCCGAAATTTCCTCCTGGACCAAGAGAAAATGTTCCCATGAATACGACGACTTCAGAGGGGGTGGCGGGGTGGTTTCTGAAGAAACTCTTTTGAGTGTCCTTCTGCTATGAGCTGCAGCACCCAAGAATCTGTGGTTATCCTCTCCCATCCCGGAAGGTGGAGGGAAAACCTCCCTCCTACCGGTTCCTCCGGGGAGTCGGAGGCAGGGGAGAGAAAGGAGTCCAGTGGTGGGGGCAGCGCCGCAAGCTGAAGCACCCGCTGCTTTTGGGCGGGGGCCGGCAGCTGTGGGGCCCGGCGCTTTGTGGACCGCGTCCCTGGGGTTTCTGCCACGATTCCTCTCATGAAGGGATGGCGCTGCCTGATGGGGACGGTACATGGAATCAACTGACTTCAGTGTCAGTCCCCTTCTCTTGCAAATCGGTGATGATGTCCTTGACATCACCCCCGAAAAGCACCGACCCCCGGAAGGGTGCTTACTGAATAGCAGATTGCACCTCCGGGACCAACCCTGATACCCGGAGCCAAGCATGACGCCGTAGGCCTACAGCGAAAGCTGAGCTCCGCCCAGCAATGTCCTCTGCATCATATGTCGCACGTAGCATGTGTCGACTGGCCGAACGAACAGAGCGGACTAGATCAGCCAACTCCTGCTTGACTTGGGAGTCAGGCAAGGAGTCCAGTTTGGCTTCCGCCTGAGTCAGAATGGCCTTCTGGTAGTCCCTCATGTGGCCGACATAGTTCAAGGCCCTGATCCCCAGCGTGGAGGAAGCGTAAATCTTTCTCCCATACTGGTCCAGGAGGCGTGATTCCTTATCAGGTGGTGACGAGCTAAGATGTTTGGAGTCCGCCGACCGGCCATGAGTGGCACTAATCACAACCGAGTCGGCACGAGGGTGAGAATTCAGAAAATCAACACCCTCTGGAGCCTGATATAGCCTGTTCGACTTCCTGGGAAGTGGGGCTAAGGCAGACGGCTGTTTCCATAGTGTGGTAATGAGGTCGGCGTGCGGCTCTATCCAGGGTGGCACTAAGGTAGGAGCTGTCATGGGCAGATCCAGATGTTCAGCGAGTTTCAGACGCTGAGGATCTGTTTCCAAGGAGTGCCACTGATGAACCTCCTGGATTTTCCTAAGCAACTCCACAAAAGAAGGATCCTCTGGAGGAGACTTCGGAGGAGTCCTTGGCCTGGGCTTCGACGGACAGCATGGCTCGTCGTCTCTTTCGGAGCAACTGTCGAAAAAGTGTGAGGGTGAGGAGGAGGATGAAGAGGAGAAAGACTCCCTTTCCCGACCCGGGGGAGGAACGGACCCCTTGGGAAATCCCCGGGGAAGCGTGTCCTGCCCTTCTCTGGATCCAGACGGAAGAACCCTGGAGTCCGGAGGTGGTGAGGGAGTGTGCCGCCTCGGACGTACGGGAACCTGGGACGGCAACGCCGCCGAGAAGTGCCTCTCGACCTTTTGGTGAGCTGAGCCTGGCCTCAGCCCCCAGAAGGCCAGAGTATTCTGCAGGTCCACCGCATGCGAGGCGGTGGAGGAGGAGGAGGTGGGGGACAAGGATCACGGGTTGTAACCGTATGGAGCGATCAAAACCTGGTTATGGTAGCCCGAGGCCGGGTATTGTGGTGTCGAGTACTGCGGCTGGAAGCCCGGCATCGGGTACTGTGGCACAGTCCCGGGTACGCCAGCGTTGGATAGGACAGAGGGTACCCGGGAGCCGGGGGAGGGGGCTGTCGGAGCAGATGGCCCGGCTGGTGGCCTCGTGGGCGGGTCCATAGTGGAGGGCCCGATGGGAGCGGGATGTCTCCCGGAGTCGGTAAGGCTGACATCAGGGCCGACGGCGGAGGCCCTGGCGTCAGAGGTACCAACGTCGGAGCGGCCGGTGTCGGAGCCGGCGTCCGGGGAGCCAACATCAGGTCTGGCGCACCAGGAGGCGGAATGACTGATGGAGGCAGAAGATCCCCAGCTTCGCCTGGGGATGGAGGGGAAAAATCCCCGGGGTCGAGTTGGGGAGTTTATGGTTCCCCAGACGGCAGCGAAGGCTGTGGGGAACCGGGTAAGACGGACAGGGGGTCCGTCATTGGTTCCTTCACCAGCCAGATGTGGGACGAGCCAACGTGAGGCTTAGGGGCGAGCTCCCGGCGGGCGCTGGAGGAGCCAGCGTCCGACTTATGAGAGCCATCACCGGAGGCGGGCCGAGGAGAGTGATCGGCCTGGTCTGGTGGAGTGGAGGACGCGCGCCGCCCCGGAGGGTTGAACGTCTTACTGGCCCTCTCCGGGAGGACGTCGGAAGAGCTGACGCCTGGCTTATCAGAGTCGCCCACAGTGGTAGGCCGCGAGCCTGCAGCCGAACCAGGGGCGGAGGCCTCAACTGCCTGGAGCGCCATAGAAGGCCCCAGCGCAGGCCAGACGGGCGGCGCGCCTCGAGAAACCTCCAAGGCGGCCATCGAGGAGCCGATCTCCGGAGGGATGTTACTCTGGCGCCCAGCGACTCCCGAGGGAGACGCGTGGAGGAGCCTTGTCCCGGTGCCTCCTTCTCCCGATGGCCTTCGCGGGAAGTGGACGCCTGCCTCAGTTTTTTGAGCTCCTTCTCCATAGAACTCATTTTCTTCTTCAGAATATGGGCTTCCAGGGACTGCTGCTGCCTTTTCCGGGTAGCCGCATTCAAACTGAGGCAGTGCTGGCACTTCTCAACCGGGCAATCGGGGCCTAGGCAGAACAGGCACAGGGAGTGGATATCCTTGTGCGGTAGTTGAGCGCCACACAAAGTATGCACTTATTCTTGTGCTCGAGGGTGTAGAGACGTACACCGACGATTGTACTGACGCTAGTCGAAAAAATAATAATTTTCAGTAAATTTATTTATTTATTTATTTAGTTTTTGTTGACCGGGTAAGTGCACTAGACAAATCCTGCCTATTTTCAGGCACAACCCGAGAGGATAAATAAGCGGCGAAAGTGGGGCTGTGAGAAGCACAAACATTTCAGGCGCTACATGAGCTAACGGTGGAAAGAACTGGAAGGTGGGCGTCCAGGACCGCCCCTTTATACCGGCGTCCTCCTGGCGGTCACCTGACGTGGGGGCGGTCCCTCGCCGGAGACTGCTAGCTAGAAATTTTTCCGTGGGGTCCTGCCACCGGCCGGCGTCAGTCCTGTATGTAATTACCTATTGCAAGAGCCCTCTTGAAGTAAGATCTGACTTTGGTAGATTGAGAAGGAATCCTAAAGAAGTGAGCACTTGCTGGGTCACTTGCAGGTGTGACTTGACTTGGTCTGGAGACTGACCTACTATGAGCCAGTCGTCTAAGTATGGGAAAATGGAAATCTTTTGTCTTCTTAGGAAGGCAACTACTACTGCCAGGCACTTTGTGAAGACCCTTGGGGCTGATGTTAGGCCAAAGGGCATTGCTCTGAACTGATAGTGGCCTGAAGACAACTTGAACCTGAGGTACTTTCTGTGGGAGCACCTGATGGGAATGTGAAAGTAGGCATCTTTGAGGTCCAAGGAGGCTAGCCAGTCCCCTGGCCTTAGAGAGGGAAGGATAATTCCCAGAGTTACCATTCTGAACTTTGGCTTTAAAAGATGTTTGTTCAGATATCGTAGGTCCAGGATGGGTCGCCACTCTCCTGTCTTTTTGGGGGTTAGGAAGTACCTGGAGTACAATCCTTTGCCCCAGTGTAGGGTAGGAACTCTCTCTATAGCTCTGAGAGCTAGGAGAGAAGAATCCTCTGCCTCTAGGGCAAGGGTCTCAGAGATTTGCAGGTGGAAAAGATCTGGCTCTCAGCTTGGTAAATTTTTTGAAGCTGAGAACCAGACCCTGGCTTACTACTTTCAAGACCCACTTGTCTGATGTAAGAGACATCCAGTCCTGGACAAAGTAAGCCAGTCTGCCCCCTACTGGAATAGGAGAGTCGACCCGGGCAGGCCCATCAGGGTGTCTGCTTGGCAGGGGCTTTAGGCTGAGGAGTGGATGCAACCCTGCTCATCCCCCTTCTGCCTCTCCCTCTGAAGAACCCCCTCTGAGAAAAAGAAGAAGAGGCCTGTGCTTGGTAAAAAGGCCTTTGAAAAGGCCTGCCCCTGCCCATAGACTGCTGCCTTTGAGGAGTTGCCTGCCTTTCCTTGGCCTGAGCACTCCTGTAAGTGGTCCTGTACTCATCCATTTTCTTCATGTAATTCTCTGTCTGCTCCCCAAACAGAGAATTACCCACCACAGGGAAATCCATGGCCTTAGCCTGGGTATCCTGTGAGAGGCTAGTACATCTGAGCCAAGCCATCCTCAAGAGCCACAGATGTAGCCATGACTCTTGATGACACATCACTGGAGTCCACAGCAGCATGAAACTGAACCTTAGATGCCTCAATCCCATCTGCAGCCACCGCCTCCAGCTCTTTGGCTATCTGGGGGAGACCTGTTTAGCCAGTGCCAGTACAGTGTCCCACCTGGACTTCTGGTACCTGGCTGTATAGGCCATGTAATTCGCCTGCCTGAGTCCCAAAGAAGATGCCATGTACTGCTTCTTTGCCATGGCATCAATTTTCCTGGTGTCCTTGTCAGGGGGTGTGTGAAGCCAAGGGAATATTTGCCTTGTCACAGACAGCAGCCTGCACTACTCCAACATGGCTGCATTGCTGATATAAGAACTCCCGTGTCTGAGCCTGAAAGTGTATACCTCTTGTCCATTCTTCTATCCACAGGAGGTATAGTGTTAGGAGACTTTAAGATTTTTAGTGTATGTTTCCCAAAAGATTTATGAAGGGGAATCGACAGTCTCCTGGACTCTGGGATATCCACCATCTCTACATAATCAGGCTCCTCTTGATCTTCCATAGCCTCCTCCATAGGAAGCTGGAGGATTTCAGCCACCTTTCTGTAAAACATAAAGTGAGAAGGGGTCTCAGAAAGCCTAGGAGGGGAAACACCTGAAGGTCTGTCTGGGGAGATGTCTGGTTCCACAGGCACATCCAGACCTTCACTTATATCATAATCCTCAAATTCCCCTTCCTCTTCAAATTTCAGTTCATAAAAATCTTCAAGGGTATACTCTTGAACCGGGGGAACCAACTGAACCGAACCCCTGCCAGAAAGAGCTGGATCAGTCGGAACCGGACAGAGCGATTCCACAATCTGAATCGCCCTGGCTATCTCTTCGGCGGTCGGAACATGAACCACTGGATCCGAACCGGTTCATTTATCTTTGTGCTTTCTTTTTGTCGGAACTGATCCCTCAGAATCGGCGCTCCTTTTGCCCAAAGGAGTATCGCACTGGTCAGAGGGCACTCCTTCTGGTTCAGTCGAAACCGAACCGGGCTGGCCATCCGGGTCAGCGGACTTCTCGGCCTCCTTTTCCCTCAGTCTACCTAATTCTTCTCAAGGGTAGATTTGGGAAAGTTTTTACATATTTGAATCGAGGTGGTCAAACCCCAGACAATAAACACAGGTGGTGTGGGGATCGGCCTTAGCAAAGACCTCCCCACACTCACTGCAGTGCTGAAACCCAGTGGGCCCGTTTTTTTTCTTGGGTTTCTCAGACATGGTCAGCCTAACCAAGCTTACCCTTTTTTTGGCAACTGCCAGGCAAGACTCCCTTATCGGTTCCTAATCGTGTCACAGGCATTGGAAAAAAACGGTTAAAAACACATTTTTTTTTTTTTTAAGAACCAAGAAGAACCGGTAACCACACACTAAGTATACAAACAAAATTCACAATCAAATGGCCGGTTCAGCTGAACCGACTGCACTTTTACAAGTTCCACACAGAAAAACAGAACAATTTCTATCTAGTACTTACGGCACCACAGACAGAGACTGAACCTACTATGCGGATACTATTTTCGGTTTAAAACCGACGAAAACTGAAAACTTTAACCGACTTTCAAACCGAGCTGAAGGAGAAATCTCCGGAGCGACAGTTCAGTGAGGCGAAGTAAAGAATCTGATGATTTTAGTTCAAAACACTCCAGACAGAGACTTCAACCGAGCTCGAGCTCAGCGTTCCATGCCCTTCATGGAAAGTTAACTCTCAGTTCTCTGGGGCAGTACAAAGGTTGGGAATCACTGCAATTGCCAGAATACAGCAAGACTTCATGTTGTTTGAAAACTAGGTGCAACAAATTAAATACGATTATAACAGCAGTAATAAAACAGATCATTCATATTTAGAGAAGGCTAGATTAAATAAGTATGTTTTTAATTCTATTTTAAACCTGTCGACGGGCAGGCAATCTCTTAACCGACGAGGTAGAGAATTCCATAGGGTCGGAGCTGAAAAAGGAAAAGCACGAGAACCAGATGTCTTCGATTGTACCCTGAGAATCTCCAGCAATCCCTCTTCGGCGGATTGGAGAGGATGGAGGGGGCAGTGGGGTACCAGGAGTTCTTGCAGGTAGCTAGGTCCCTGGTCACGTGGGGCTTTAAAGGTTAGCAAGCCAACCTTAAAGGTGATCCGCCACTGAACAGGAAACCAGTGCAGCTCGAGGAGCACAGGTGTAATATGACTGGTCCTACAGGTCCCAGTCAAAAGCCTGGCCGCCGCATTCTGCACCAGCTGCTAGCGGCAGATATCAACCCCAGGTAGACCTAGATAGAGGGAATAGCAGTAATCAAGATGGGTAGTGACAAAGGCATGGACCAATGTTGGAAGATCATTCAGGGGAACCAGGTGTTTCACCCGGGCAATATTCCTCAGATGATAAAACGAGGATTTGACGACAGCGAACACCTGGGATTTTAAAGTCAGACCATCATCAAATATAACGCCCAGGTTACGCACCCGGTCTGAGATAGTGAGCGGTATATCACCCAGCAACAAGCCTGATGGTTGTCCAGCCCCCCACACCCACCGGGTCCCCTACCAACACTTCAGTCTTATCTGGATTCAGCCTTAGCCAGCTGGAGCTCATCCAGGATCTCATCTCATTAAGGCAATTATTTAGCACGGAGAGCGCATCATTCTGTCCGGGCAGAAAGAACATATACAGCTGCGTGTCATCTGCATAACAGTGAAAACTCAGACTGTATCACCTGATGATATCTCCCAGTTTCAGCATGTACACTGCAAACAACATGGGGGCCAAAATGGAACCCTGCGGCACCCCACAGAGCAGGGAGTGAGCACCAGAGGAATAAATTCCAGTGGTAACTCTCTGGAACCAGCCCGTGAGGTATGGATGGAACCATTTAAGGACTGTACCAGGCAGCCCACAAAAAAGCCATAGGCGCTCCAGCAGCACACCATGGTTTCAGACGGCTGTCCTCCTGAGACCACTAGGTGAGGGACCGCTTCAGTGGTTCTGTCACCTTAATGTGAAAGGACTGAGGATGAGTGGTTGGCAACCACTGAGTGATAATCATTCACTGAGCAGTTCTCGTGTGAAGACGAGCCAAAGGCACCGTGAATACCGAGGATGCCATGAGACCCAGCATCTGCTGCATCGAGAGAACTCGAACTGAGCTATGTTCTCTGATGAAGCAGACCAACTGTAGGATATCGCTCCTCCTGTCCTCTGGAAGGAATGCTTTTGCACTGGAAGTGTCCAGGAGGGTTCCTATGAAGAGGAGCTTCTGGGAGGGCTGCAACTGTGACTTTTTCAGGTTCAGCAGGACTCCCATGGACTTGAGGAAGTCTGAGGCCATGGCCACAGCCTCCAGAGTCTCTTGTCTGGAGGGACTTGCTAGAAGCCAGTTGTCCAGATATGGGAATACTTGAATTCCGATTTTCCTTAGATGCGCCACGAGAACTGCACAGCACTTTGTAAAAACTCGAGGCGCCGAGAATAGCCCAAAGGGCAGGACCCTGAATTGATAGTGTTGACCCAACACCATGAACCTTAGGTACTTGTGGTGCTTTAGGTGTATGAGAATGTGTTGGCAGGTGTCCTGCATGTCCAGGAAGGCTAACCAATCATGTTGATGAATCAAAGGTAGCAGAGTACCGAATGATATCATCTTGAACTTTTCCTTGTAGAGGAATTTGTTTAACATTCTGAGATCGAGAATAGGGCGCATGCCACCAGTTTTCTTTAGAACCAAAAAGTACTGGGAGTAGAAACCTGTGTTTGCTGGTTCAGTGCAACTACTTCTACTGCCCTGTTGTTCAGAAGGCCTTGGACCTCAGAAGCAAGGTCTGACTGCATAGCTGACAGCCTGGGCTGTTACTTGGGAGGATGATCCAGAGAGGTTTCCAACAGTGTGAGAGAGTACCCCATGCGGATTATCCTGAGGACCCATTTGTCTGATGTTATAGACTTCCACTGGTTGTAGAACGGAGTCAGACGACCTCCTACTGCCAAGGAAGAGTCCCCCTCGGATAGCTGAGGTGGGACCTGGGCCGGAAACTGGCTGGTTCGGGCAGCTGGGACAACCTCCGCGCCCACTGCTCCATAAGAGCAGCCCAATGGTGAAACTGCTCACCGGAAGCCCCTCCAATAGGTGGAGAGGGCTCTTGGTGTCGGCTAGCCGGTCACCAGAGACACAGAACCGTGACTCCGAAGAGGCAGAGACCGCCTCTGACCATGTATACAGACATACCAGAGGCGACCTCGGAGTGATGCAGTTTCTTCTTGACCAGTGGGCTGAAGAAGAACTCGAGGAGCGAACTGTGTGCTGTGAATGGGACCATTTCTTTTTATGCTTCGAGGACCCCCGAGCACTGGACGTCTGTTGTCAGACCCCCGAGAGTGCGGCAGACCAGACCTAGCCTACGGACTCAACAGCTTATGCAAAGTCTCTCTACTGTCACCTATCCGTCCACTCTGTCAATGGAGGATTGAAGACTTCTTCCTGTGTAAGTCAGTATATTTTATTAAAATTAACTCGGTACTATTCGAGGTGATATACAAAGTAATAAAACTGAAAACTAAGCTCCTGTTTGAAGTTCGACTCCCGGCAGGTGAGTGTTGTCACTGAAGCGTACTCGATGGCAGGAAAAAAGGAACTGAGGCGGTTGGAGGGTTGATGCCTAGACAGTCTATACCGCGTGAGCCTGGCTCATGGTGCCGCTTCCTTGCGGCTCCATCTCTGCGCTGGCCCTCCTGAAAAAGTTTGGTTCCTACTGGATCCAAGCACCTCCGGCATACTCCCATTAGTGTGAATGAGTGGTGGAGTCTTTATGTCCAGGAAGATCTCTGGACGGTGGTCGGCTGGTTGATGTCCTGTATCTGGACTTCAGCAAGGCATTTGACTTGGTACCGCATGGGAGACTTCAGGCAAGCTGAAGAACTTGGGGGTTGGGGACAGGTTGGTGAGGAGGATTGGGAACTGGCTGAAAAACAGACAACAGCGGGTGGTGGTAGGGGGTGAGCCATCGACACGCGGGAGGGTCATTAGCGGGGTCCCACAGGGATCAGTTCTAGGTCCACTGTTATTTAACGCTTTTATTTTGGACATTGTGGTGGGAGTTAGGTGCAAAATTAGCTTGTTTGCTGACAACTCCAAACTAGCAGCAGCTGTGGACAGTGAGGAAGTAAGGATGACTCTCCAGGAAGACTTAGAAAGACTAGAACAGTGGTCGGTCACATGGCAGCTGGGGTTTAATGCTTTTAAATGCAGTGTACTTCATTTGAGAGCTAGGAATCCAGGAGGGGGTTATGGTTAGCAGTCTTGGAGGAAGAGAAAGATCTGGGAGCACTGACCACTGATAAAATGAATCAGTCAGGACAATGCAGGAAAGCAGCAGCTAAGGCAAACAGAATGCTGGGGTGCACTACTAGGGAGATCACATTAAGAAGGGAAGAGGTAATCCTGCCACTGTACAAATCATTTCTGAGGCCATACTTGGAGTACTTTGTGCAGTTCTGGCACCCTTGCTTAAAGAAGGACGTTGTGCTCATGGAGAGGGTCTGGAGGAGGGCATTAAAGATGATCCTTGGAATGGGGATAAGCCCTATGAGAAGAGGCTTAGAAAGCTAAACATGTACACCCTGGAAGAAAGAAGGGACAGAGGGGACATGATCGAGACCCTTAAATAGTTGAAGGATATTAAGTAGTAGTAGTAGTAGATTTTGTTTTGGGTGCCCTTCTCCTAAGGCTCAAGGCACCCTTACAGGTTTTTACATAAAACAGTACAACCACATCTCGTTAAGAAACAACCAAATATAGCATATAAATACATACATTAAAGTCAGAGCTTAAAACTACAGTATTCAGTTATACTTAGCAGTTAGACCCCAAATGCTTGATTAAACAGAAAAGTTTTAAGATGCTTTTTAAAAACTGACAGTGAGGGAGCCTCACAGAGGTATCATGGCAGCACATTCCAGAGGATCAGGGCAGCCACTTCAAATGTCCTATCCATGGAAGATCTAAGTTTTGCTCTGGGCATCTCCAAGAGGACCTCCCCTGCTGATCGGAGAAAAAGTCCTGGGGTGTAGGGATGCAGAAGCTTACTCAGGTAACTTGGACCCAGCCCATGTAGAGCCTTATAGGTCAATAGACGTATCTTGAAAGAGATGCACCAGCGTGCTGGCAGCCAATGTATTTCACGCAACACCAGTATAATATGACAGGACCTGGGAAGTCCCTTCAAAAGCCGGGCCACAGTGTTCTGCAGCAGCTGCAGGCAACATATCACACCTCCACTGACCCCAAGGTAGAGAACGCTGCAGTAGTCGAGCCGAGGTGACAAACGCATTTATCAGAATGGCCAGATTGCCTGTGGGGGAACAAGAGGTTTGATTCGGGCAATATTCCAGAGATGATAAAACCCAACATAGACAGCAGCCGACACCTGAGCTTCAAGAATCAGCTTACCATCCAGGAACACGCCCAAATCCTTCACCTCTGCAGCTGCCTCCAATCTGTCTGGGCCTATAAACAGACCCAGGTCCATCCCAGAGGCACCCCCCCCCGACCTGGCTCCATTACCAATACTTCAGACTTCCTAGGATTCAGCCCCAGCCAGTTCGCCGACATCTGCCTGGATCTCTCACAGGCACTTATTAAGCATGTCGACCGCATCTGATCTTCCAGGTGCAAAGGACATGTAGAGCCAGGTATCATCGGCACAACAATGAAAACCCAGCCCATACTGCCTTATGACCTCATCCAGGGGCAGCATGTACACTGCGAATAACATGGGGGAGAGGACAGAGCCTTGGAGTACTCCAAAGGGCAGGGCCCTCGGGCTTGAGGAATAATTCCCCCAAATCACCCCTTGGGACCTGCCCCGGAGAAAGGACTCAAACCAGCTGATGACCTTGCTGGTGAGTCCAACATATTCCTGTAGCCTGTCCAACAACACCCCATGATCCACAGTGTTAAACGCTGAGGAGAGATCGAGGAGAACGAAAATCTATCACGCTCCTCTATCCCTCGCCTTGAGCAGGTCATTCAGCACCTGTACTAATGCAGTCTCCATGCTGTGCCTCACCCTAAACCTGAACTGGAGTGGTTCGAAAATCTGAAAACTCTGTGAGGCGACCCTTCAGCTGTTCTGCAATTACCTTCTCCAGAACCTTCCCCAAAAAGGGAAGGTTCGAGATAGGATGGTAATTTGCCAAGATGTCGGGGTCCAAAGATGGTTCCTTCAGCAGGGGTTTCACCAGAGCCTGTTTTAAGGGCTCCAGGAACCCCGCCGATAAGGAACTCCTCACAATCTTGGCGAACACCGGACCCAGGACTCAGACGCATCCCACTAGTGGACGTGCTGGACCCGGGTTTAAGCCACAGAAAGTTGGCTTCAGCTTCAGAATCACCCCACTGACCTCAGCCGATGTTACTGGCCAGAACTCTTCCCAGGGCGGCCGAACACGCTCATCAACCCAAGGCCCAACTCCGTGGGCCGATGATATGCCAATTAAGGAGATCCCAGAACAGACAGAGGACAGAGTACAAAGTACAAAGTAAACACTAAGGGTTTGTTCATGCTGAAGGGGGAAGGGACCACGAGGGGTCATAGCCTAAAACTGGTTGGGGGAGGTATAGAAGAGACCTGAGAAAACACTACTTCTTCACAGAGAGGGTAGTGGTGGTGCTTTAGAACACACTACCTGAGGAGTTGGTATCAAGGGAATCAGTGGTAAGTTTTAAGAATGGATAGGACAAATACATGGGCAGGGTACAGGTAGGGAGGGAGGTTAAAGATCAGGGGAACTCTGAATGGGAATCAGGGGAGGGGTCATGGAAGGGAGAGTGGAGGGAGGGCAGCAGCAGTTATCAAATTGTGAGCTGCATCTCGAGCAGATGCAACAAACCTGAAGGCCTAATCTGCTGGCATTTTCATATGTTCGTATAACTAATCAACTGCAGGTGTTCTCAAAACCTGTTTAGGTCCTGTACATGACAGCAGGTTGGCTGTTTACAACAAGCTTGCTTTTTAGGGTTGATGCAGTGCTTTTTTAACTGATGCTAATATCATCAGCTTGGGCAATCGGTATCCTAGGTTACATCACCTGGACTGAAACATTTCAGTGCTAATGCCACACAGAGGGAACTTGAAGTGTAGTGTGCATATCACTCTTTGGCAGACCACAGGTGGTAACAGCAGTAGGAAGATCTTTGGTTCAGAACTGTCTGTGAATGAACTCCTTCCACTGACTGAGGAAATCTACTTGAGCCCTTACTACAGCACCAATGCTTAGAAGCATGTTTTATCTGACTGCCACGTGGCAGTGGTAAGGAAAATGTGTTGAATTTTCTCAATAGTCATAAGAAAATTTTAGAGATCACTCTACTGTAAGTGTACATTCTACAACAGATGTGACATTTCTAAACATCTAGCATTAATTGTACTGACTGGTTAGCATTTTCTTGTAGGGTAGATGTAGAAAGCAGTGAAGAGAGACGACTGCCCAGTACAGCAGTGAGTCAGGGTGAAAAACGGAAGTGGTAGAAAGATCTCTGATTGATAGTCACTTTCACTTCTTTTTCACTAAAACACTTCTATGGTAACTCCAAATGAAAAATTCTTATGTTTCGAGCATACACACGTAAAAGTGAAGTGTCTCAAGGATGTCTGCCATTACCTCATCCATTCCTCAACTTAATAAACAGTGACGAAATAAAAAAAACAGAACTCATAAGTCTAGCTACCTCCCCACCCACCTGACCTACCTTCAACTGCTTTTTTTTAAAAAACCTAAAGCAGCAGTGTAACAAAAAATGCTTTTCCCAAAAAACAAAAGCTTGTTTCAGCTACAATTAATAAAAATGTTAGCATAACTGTCAAATCTACTTTTCTAGGTACCTCCTATGCTGCACACCATGCTTTGTTTTAATTCTTTTGATCTGAACCCTTACCATGTCTACAATGGTATTTGTCAGCCGGCCCCGTGGCGCTGGATGCCACACATTGCACCACGCTGGCGACCCGTGTTCGGGAACAAGCACGGGTTGCTAGGGGTTGGCGAAGGATCGAGCATCTGGAGGACTGCTCTTCTTCTCCGGAGGGGGGGGAGAACGGGACACATCAGCAGTCGGCGCGTGGCTGCCCCCTGGTGGAAGCTGGGGGGCAACACCACCAACGCTGCAGAAACAAGGGGCTGGAGGAGGCAGACTTCGGGAGGAGCACGTACGGAAGCATGCACGCTCCATCCCTTGGCATCACTGCACGCCTCCTCCAGCAAGGGAAACTACTCTACAGAAAAATCCCCAGCAGCATAAAGGTTGCTTGCCGGCGCTGCCGCAGTCCTGTGCCAGGTAGCTCCCTCCTGGGTCCAGCCTCCTGGTCTCCGTGGTGGTCGGAGAGGCCGAGATGGGCAACGGCGGGGAGGTCAAGAGCTCTGCCCGGGACCGGAGCGGCAGTGACCTAGCTGGCTAGATGGATGGGAGGAACCAAAGGCACAACCTCTCCCTAGCTGTGGAATAAAAATAATAATAAAAAAAAAAAACATACAATGGTATTTGTAAGCCAAATGTGGTAGCCATCTCTTTTTCTTGAGAAAAAAATACATAAAAGCACAGTAAAATACTGACATTTTTGTGGAGCTAGAAAGTTTTACCACCATATTAAACTGGAAGATGCCTGCAATCTTCTGTATTGAAGAAAAAGGCATGGTCAAATGTTTTGCCTAATTTCATTGCACTGCTGCTTTACATTCTGTTGACACTTCAAAGGTATGCAGTTGTTCATTATTTAACTTCACCAAGGAACTGCATTGGAACTTAACATATGCCATGTTTTTTATTTTAGGTTTAAGTTGAATGAGTTCTGTTTCCATGTAAAAGTAATAATAAATCCGGTTTTCTCACTCACCCATTGGTGTCTGTGTGTTTCTTTGTTGTTTTTTTTTTTTTCTTCAGTGTGTTTCTTTCACAAGACACAGTATAGTACTGCATGCATTTCTTAGAACCATTCCCCCACTTACATGAAATCTCCAGCTAATTGTTTATCTTTTATCCCGTCTCCATTATTAAGACATGCATTACCTCATTATCAGACATAAGTATTTTCTCTTTACCAGTCTGCATTTTATTTATTTTTTACCTAATGAAATCCCGGATTGAAAGCTCATTTACAAAGGTTCCATGTCATGACAAAACAGGGTCAAATTATACAAGTCAAAACAGTGTTAACAAAGAAAACAAACAGGCAATTCAGATGCAGACGTTTAACATGTAGTATTATAAAAAATGGATATTATGGTACAGTATATGCAGCAACAAAATCATGTGTAACATAAGTGCACTGATATTGCAAGGCAGGAGAAGGAGAGAGGACCATGGATGGGAAGGGACTGGTAGCAGGGGGTGAGGGGAGGAGAGGGATAGTGAAGGAAGGACTAAGAGAGGGGATGAGGGGAGCACTGCAGCAGCCAAGTAGGCCTTGTCAAAATTTAGCGGGATGAAGGGAGTAGACAGAAGGCGAGGGGGATGGGGTGGGGGCATGAAGATCAGGTTGGGATGGGGGAAGATGGAGGGACATGGCTGGGGAAACTGAGGAGGCACTGAGAGAAATATGAAGGTGGGGGGAGATGTAGGAGGGGGAAAGTGGAGGTGTCGATAGAGGCCTAAGCAGGTTAAAGGTAGCAGTCACAACATCTTAGGGTTGCAAGATAGTCATGAAGCTTAACTTTGAATGGGCTGAGTTTAGTATTGGATAGCATGTCCTCGCTGAGAGAGTTCAGGAGCATGATATACGAAGGAGCGTTGGCTCTGGTCAATGCGGCGGAAAGGGACTTAAGGTCAGGATGTTGGACCCCCTAGTGGTGTGGGTATTGTCAGTGGGGGACAGAAAGCTTTGAACACCAGGGGATGCAAGCCCTAGCATATACTTTTTAGCTAGAAAGCATACCTGGTACCGAATTCTGCAGTCCAAGTTTAGCCACTCTGACTGGGAATAGAGGTCACAGGGACATGTTCGGTGGTGAGCGTCAAGGACAAGCTGGCAGGCTTTGTTTTTTTTTTTTTTATACTCCAATTTTATTTTCTCTTGTCATCACCATACAGACAAATCTTTTCTGCATCGCAGTATACAATTCCATTTTCCAATACATACAGTCAATATACCAGTATTTGACCATAAACAAAAAGTCTACTGTACTCAAGTGAAGAACATCAGCCTAATTTCTGTTTATTTGATATCACCAATCCTTTTTAAGATTAGATAACTTAGAGACGAAGTGCTTTCCCTTTTCTCAACATAATATTATAGTTCATTACTATGAGAGCCACCTTCAAGAAACCTATAACTTCTTTTCTTTCTTACAGATATCCTTTATGGAAAAGGACCACAAGAAATTTCTGTTCAATTCAGCTGAGGACCCGTCTCCTATATTCCTCCCCTATACTACCCAACTCCTTTATTAACAAAACCCTGCCTCATTTGTTTGTTCGTGTTACAAACTTTTCTGTTCCATTTTCAAGATCCACTCTATTATTTATTTACTTTACTATCTCACCTTTGACTCGCAAAGGGATTTGGATGGGTGTGATGTGAAACATAATCCATTAGATCCCTTTATCACTCCTTCAAATTCTCATTTAGCAGCTTTATGCGCCCAACCCAGTTTTGAGTATACGTTTCCCTCTGTTTTACTTTCTCTTCTTGTAAAGTTTCAGGGGTCCCCCTCCCCCTCTCCATCCCCCAAGGTTAGCTCCCATCTAGTCCACCTATTTTTGAACTGTGGCCGACTTTGTCTAAGTGAGTAAGTGACCCTCTCGAGCATTTTTACTCCCTCGACCAGCTCTTCCCATTCCTCCATCGTTGGAGCATCCGGGACAAGCCATCTTCTGGAGATTGCCTTTACAGCTGCGGCAATCAATATGTTCCGGAGATACTTTGCCTCCTTTCCCTTAAGATTTCCAAGGTACAACCCCAAAATCCTGTACTTTGGTCCCAGTGGAGTCTCTATACCGAACATTTCCCCCATGTGCTTTTGTATTTTCATCCAAAATCCCTTTAACTCAGGGCATTGCCCAAAAATGTGTGTTTGATTAGCCATCCCCAAACCGCAATTTCTCCAGCAACTAGTGGTGTTAGATTTATGCCAACTAGCTGTCTGTGAAGGGGCCCTAAAAAAAATCATACCCTTAATTTCCATAAAAATTCCCTCCATCCCGGAGAGGATGTTGTGCTCCATGTATTTTGCCACATTCTCATCCATTCCTTGTTACTTAGTGAAATCCCTAACTCTCTTTCCCATTTTACTTTTATATAATCTGTTGTGTGTTGGAGATCCTTTATGTAGTTTTGATATAAAATGGAAATGGCTTTTTCTCCCCTATCCGAGTTCCAGATTCCCTCAAATATGTTCGGTACTGGGGCACCAAACCCTCTTTTGGCTGAGATGTTCATTTCTGTTCTTATATAATCTCTCAGCAGATAATAGTAAAGTAGCTCTCCCCTTTTCCATCCAAATTTGGCCTGTGCTTCCTCAAACGATATAACCTGGTCCCCTCTAAGGAGTTGCCATGGGGCAACACAGCCCTGTCTTTCCTGTTTTTTATGCCACGGGTTCATGGCTGCCCGATTTCTCTCTACATTTATGGACCACCAGGTGTATTTCCAAAGGTAAACTTTGGATAGTCCTCGCCTATAACCTTGTATAGCCGTTTCCGTCCCCTGATAAGGCGTTTTCACCCAGCTAACCCCTGGATTTAATGCTGTGCATTGTGCCAATAAGGGGGGAGACAGGTCTACAGCTAGGTCCAACTCCTTCCATCTAGCTACATAACCCGGATGTTATAGTAACAAAACTATTCTCGTCTGAGTTGCTATCCAATATCCCGCCAGTAGGGGGACAGCTAGGCCTCCTGCCTCTTTGGGGAGATACAAGGTTTGCTTTTTAATTCTGGGTTTTTTAGCTAACCAGATGAAACTCCCAATAATTTTCTGCCACTCTCCTATCTGTTTAAATGATATTGGGGTAGGTATACATTGAAATAAAAATAAAAAACCGGGCAAGACATTTATTTTAATTGCTTGTACCCTTGTCGTGATAGAGACAGGAAGAAGTCTCCACCTTCATATATCCTCCTGTATCTGTTTCACCAATGGCGGGTAATTTAGTTGGACTAGTTGAGTAGTTGTCGTAGCTAATCTTATGCCAAGGTATTTCATATGTGGAAGCTCCCATTTCATTGGGTAACTGGTTTTAAGCTCAAAGGTTGGTTGGAAATTAAGTTTCAATACCTCTGTTTTAGTTTTGTTGAGGGTGTATCCAGAAATGGTTGAGAAGGTACTTAAATGTTGAAATAAGCTTGGTAAAGATTTCTCTGGTTGGGTTAGGTAGAGCAAAATATCATCTGCATATAAGGCTAATTTTTGCTGGGTCCCCCCTATTTGCACTCCAAGTATATCATGATTCTCCCTAAGCCCCTGGGCCAGGGGTTCCAGGTATATGGCGAATAAAAGTGGGGAAAGGGGGCATCCCTGTCTCGTTCCTCTTTCTAATACAAGTGTGTTTGAGTGGTGTCCGTTTACTCTTACATATGCCTTGGGGGTAGCATATATCTTTCTAATCAAGGCCACAAACTGCTCCGGAAAACCAAACCGTCCAAGCACTGCCTGGAGGAAACTCCATGAGACTTTATCAAAAGCCTTCTCCGCATCTAAGCTGAGAAGGATAGCAGGCTGCCTAGTGCGGTTAAGATGATACAGAACGTGTGCGGTCCGCCTTAGGTTATCCTGGGCTTGTCTACCTGGAATAAACCCTGTTTGATCTGTTTGTATTAACATTGGTAAAATTTGTTGTATTCTTCGAGATATGATTGCCATAAATAGCTTGTAATCCGTATTAAGAAGAGAGATGGGTCGATAAGAGGGGTATAATCTAGGATCCTTACCCTCCTTAGGTATTACCGAGATGACTGCTTGTGACCAGGACTCTGGGATGCGAGCTTCTGACGTAAGGGTCTCATTAAATACATTTATCAATAGTGGGGCCAGCTGTTTCTGAAAGTGTTTGTACATCTCAGCAAGGTATCCGTCCATCACAGGGCATTTATTTGCTTTAAGTCTAACTATCTCCTGTCTTAATTCCTCACTGGTCACAGGTTTCATGAGTTGACATCTTGCCGGTTCTGAAATTATGGGCAGAGGGATCTCCTTTAAGTATTGCTCCATGACCTGATCCTCTGGGGGTGGGGAGGCCTTGTAAAGTTCTCTGTAGTATGTTCTAAAGGCTTCTGCTATATCCGGCGTGTTTTGTATAATATCTTTACTTTGTGGATGTTCTACTTTGGCTATGTGAGCCCTTGCTTTTTGAATACGTAACCTAGCTGCCAGGATTCTGGTTGCCCTAAGACCACCTTCATAATATTTTTTTTTAATATACAGCAGTTTCTGTTCAATATAATACTCCAATTCCCTATTTAACTCTTGCTTTGGTTTACTTAAGCTTTGAAAAACCTTCTTGTTACATTTCTCTTTTAATTTTGTTTCCAAACCGTCTATTTCTTTCTTCAAGGCTTCCACCTTTCTTTCCCTCTGCTTCTTTTTATACCCTGCTACAGATATTAATTTTCCCCTCACTATGGCCTTTATCGTATCCCATAGGAGCGCCGAGGTTATGTCTGGGGATGTATTTTCTTCTAAGGCTTGTTTAATAGCGTCATTCACCTGCTGCTTAACCTCTTTACCCTGTAGCATGGAGATATGCAGTCTCCAGAACGTTTTTTTCTGGAAACCCCCCGGGTCTAATTGAAGGAATATCAGGGCATGATCTAAGACCACGGCACTCCCTATCCAACTGTCTTTTACTGTAGCCATCGATTCTTTTGGGAGGAGAAAGTAGTCTAACCTCGAGTAGCTCTTGTGTGGAGGTGAGAAAAAAGTAAAATTTCTTTGTTTGGGATGTCCCGTTCTCCACGCATCCACATAGCCTATCTCCCCCCAAAATTTAGCTAATTTCTTTGAGAACCCTCGCTCCCTTCAACCACTCAGAGTCGTGCTGTCCACACTTGGATCCAGTGTTATATTTAGATCCCCGCAATATAATTTGCCCTTCTGACACTCCTGCAATTTAAACAAAATAGTTCTGTAGGTTTGAAAATTTGTGTTAGGTGGTGCATATACTGAGGCCAATGTTAACATTTTCCCCTGATATCTACCTTTTAGAAACACATATCTCCCCTCCTTATCAGTTTGTTTGTCAATTACTTCAAATATTGTTTTCTTTGGTATTAATATTGATACCCCCCCTCCGTCTCCCCCACCCATAAGAGGCGCTGACCTCATAATTGAAGCCCATTTTCCCCAATTTAGTATGTTCTAGGGGGGAGAGATGTGTCTCCTGTAGCAAAATAAAATCAGGTTTCTCCTTTCTAAACCACGCTAGTACTTTGCTCCTCTTAATCGGGTTCGTCAGCCCATTAACATTAATAGAACATAACACAGTAGTTTTATCCATTTGTGTGCCTTTTCCTGCCCCTCAATATAATATCACCTCTTTTATCCATGTTCCCTAGTGACATCTCGTACAGTGTTCTAAACCAACAGCTTAGGCATAGCCACTTCGCTCCAAGATTATTTTTATATAAATTAGGCTTATTCAACTTAAAAAAAAAACCTGAACAGATATCAATTTCAACTGGGGTACCTCTTAACCCAGTGACCCCTCTAATCATTATCAATCTAACACTGTAACCGCTACTAAAGTTAATTAATTAACAAACTTTTTAATTTTAACTATTTTAACAACTTCATTGCTTCCAAGGTAGGGGCTCCCAACGCAGTGGTGCCCTTGTTCTGCCCTTTGCTAGCTTGAGGTTTGGGCAGCTACGAGGGTTACTTTGTCTCTTATTTCGAGATTTCCCTCACAAGAAAGCCTCCGTTATCGGTGGTTTCTTCAATATGTAATTCGTCCACGTATGGATATGCAGCCCCAATTTATTTAGTGCACAAAAACAACGTTATGCCCTTACTTCACCCCCCCACCTCGCATACTTTAGATTTCTATAAACCCACCCCCGCTTGGATCTTCCTACATTTTTCCCCCTTTTCACCTTGATTTCTTCTCATAACAGGCTGTGGAGGTTCTGTAGTCGGTTTTCTTTTTACTTTGCTTGAGTTATGACCAACCTCCTCCACAGCAGTCATTATTCCCCTTATAACACTCTCCCAATTGCTGTATCAATGCTGCCCTCCCCAAACCCCTCAGCTCTATCACTCCTCCCTTCTGGACCTGACCCTCCCCGCAAAGTCAGCCCACCCCCTCCACCTCTACACTCCCCCTGTCTTCGTTTCATCTCTGCTCCCCTCCTGTCACAGAGGGAAAAAGAAGAACAAAAACTGTACCATTCACATCTATCAGCTCCGACCTGACAGCGGTATTGCGAATATCTCTCTTACCGCCCTTAAATGGAAAGCGCTCAGAATCCTATACTTTAGATAGGCAGAAAGGGAAAACGACACAAGAGGGTAGAAAAGGTTGGTACAGAGGTAGACATGACACAGGAGACGGACCGAACAGGAAGGGAACCAGGTACAGGAAGGGGGGAGACAAACCATGAGATATATATTTCAGTCCAATCTTATCCAAGGTGAGTCCATTTATGTTTAACTACAGTTCTCAGCCTCATTAGGCTGTAGCTTCCGAGTGCAGTTCCCTTTTAGGGGAGCAGATAACGACAAATCTATTCACCAGCCAGCTAATGTTCATCTGCCATTCTCTAGCGGTTCAGGGCCACCACGCAATGCTCCTTTCTTCACCATAGCCCTTATCTTCTTAAGAGATTCCTGGAGTAACTTTGTTGTGGCTCCCCTTTGCTGCATCCCCGGTTGGAACCAGTCAGAGGAGAACACTTGTCTCTTGCCTATTCGTTCTGCATCCTCAACCGCCAACTTAACTCCTCTCTGTTTCACAGCCTACAAAGCCTTGTAGGGAGACCCATATGTCTGCGTGCTTTCTTGCCAAAAGATCCTTAACTTTGCAGGAAAGGGGGTCTGGAAACGGATCCCCTTCTCTCTCAGTGCACGCAGTATCGGAGTATATTGTTGTCTGGCCTGTTGTATCTCCATGGGGTAGTCATGATCCAGTGTTATTTTCAACGAGAGGTATGTAAGTTCTTTCTTTGCCCATGCTCTAAGAAGGATATCTTCTTTGGTTTGGTAAGTCACCACTACAAATATAATAGAGCGCGGGCATGCTTTCGGATCCTGTGGCCTTGTACCCAACGCTCTATGAGTTCTCTCAATCTTTAGTTCATAATTTGGTGGAAGTTCTAAGATGTCTCAGAGTAAATTTTCAATAAAGGCTGCTACTGGGGTCATCTCAGCACCCTCTGTTAGGCCATAAAGTCTCAGGTTATTTCTTCGGGATCTGCTCTCCAGTTCAATGGACTTCACCTGTAACGACACTGATTGCTGTATTAGGGCACTGACCGCATGGCCTAGACAAGTGTTTACATCTTCCACCCCCGATATTCTGGTTTCTGCTTCCTGAATGCTATTATCTAGCTTCGACAATTGTGTAGATAACCCCTGAAGATCTTTTATCGTTTCCAACCTAGAAGCCCGAATCTCCCGTAGAATCATTTTGTAGTGTGTCGGAGTCAATCTGTCCTGCTCCCCGTCAGTGTCATAATCCAACCCTTGCGTGCTGCTTGGCAAACGACTCCGGCTATGCGGCCTATGTCCCTCTGTAACAGGGTCTGCTTCTGCTGTTTTTTTCATTAACCCAGCCTTCGAGGAACCATGTTTGTCTCTCTTACGTGGGTCTTTCAACATGCTTGAAGGTTTTTTTTTTTGTTTGATATCGTCCAAGTGGGGTTTTTGTATTAATTTTCGACAAGCGAGGTGGAGAGTGATCGAGTTGAGCTGCCTAGTCGTCCGTGGCAGAACCGGAAGTTCTGCCAAGCTTTGTTGAGGGCCACTTTGACCCTCTTGAGGGTTGTATCAGTGGCAGCGCCGTAAACTACCAGTCCGTAATCAATCAAAGATAGGAAAGAACCAGTAACGGCTAGGTTTAGGGCACCATCTGTTAGGCAGTGCATGTGCCTAAATAGTTAGCCAGTCCTAGCATTGGCTGCTTTAGCTACTAGGTCAATATAATGAGTGAAAGAAAGGGAACTATGCAAGATGACCTTGAGGTATTTGAAACACTGAACTATCTCGGGGAGGCATTTGAGAGTTCACTATGTGCAATTGGTAGGATTTGTGCTGGTTATGGGGGAGGCAAACAGCATTTTTTTTTTTTTTGTAATTTAATAGGAACTTAGAGTTGATGAATCGGAGCTCGGCGGCAGTGAAATTAAGTTGCATCTGTTTTTCCAGCATTACTGGATCCAATTGGCTGGAAAAAAAAGCACCGCATCATCGGCATAGAGGAGGACCTTGTCCAGACATGCTCGGAGGAGGTGGTTCAAGAACAGGCTGAAACGCAGAGGGCCCAGAACTGACGCCTGGGGTACCCCTGTAATTACAGCTTGGCTTTCGGAGAGGATGTCAGCGATTTTCACTTGTGGTCTCTCGGACAGGTAACTCCTAAACCAAAATACAGTTTTGGGACAGAGTCCCAAGTGGGTTAACCAGTCCAGTAGAACTTTATTTATTTAGTTTTTGTTAACCGGGTAAGGTGCACTAGCCAAAAGACTATTTTCAGGCACATTCATGGTTGACTGTGCCAAAGGCCTTGGTGAGGTCGATATAAATCGCCCCCACCAACAGGCCCCAGTCAAGAGCATCGTGGATATAGCCTGTGAACTCCACCAAGGCGGTGGTGGTGCTGTGTTGTTTTTGGAAGCCATGCTGATCTGGGCATAGCAGCTGATATTTGTAAAGGTGGTCAACGAGCTGGTCACAGACAATTCATTCTAGTGCTTTTGAGAGAGGATGGAGAATAGAGATTGGCCTATAATTGGCGTGGCTTGCCCTATCCCCACTTTTGAAGACAGGGGTGACCATAGCCTTCTTCTATGCCAGAGGAAATTTGCCATTAATGAGCAACAGGTTCAGGATTCTGGTAAGGGGTGGTAGTACCTCATCTAGGGTTAAGGCAACGAGCTTGAGATCAAGCACGTCACTGCCCACTCTGGTTTTCCCGCAGACTTGTGAGAGGTATTTTTTTTGCTTTGGCCTGGAAGATAATTTTGAAGTGGAAAGGGGGACAGGGCCAGCCGGGGAGACCAACGGGTTGAGGGGGTTGGAGACGTTCGAAGGCAGAAAGAAATCTGAAGGGAGTACACTGCTTAGGTCTGTAAAAGCCCTATTAAAGGTATTAGCTATAGTTACAGGGTCCTGGGTTATTGTGCCATTTAGATTGAGTAGGGTTTGGGGGGGGGGGGATTTGTTGGGTTTACCAGTGAGAGTCTTCAAATTATTCCAGTATTTACGGCTATCTCCCCAGTTGCTGGACAACTTGTTCTTAAAGCAGTGACTCTTTGCTAAGCGAATAGCCCTTGTGCAGTTATTTTGAGCAGTTTTGTAGCTTTGGAAGTCTATGGAGGAGAGCCAGTATTTCTGGCTTTGTGCCAGAGATTGTCCCCAAGTTTCATCTGCTCAAGGAGGACTGAGGTGATCCAAAACTTACTATGCCCCTTGGTTTTGCGCTTGACGGGAGGAGCATAAATATTACAGACCATATTGAAGGTCTGGATGAACTGATCGAGTGAGGAATCTACGTCATTAGTTGCAAAAAGATATGACCAGTCCAGCTGCAAAAGGTGCGCTCTGAAAGAGGCCAGCTGCCCTTTTTTTAGTACTCTGGAAGTGTGTGTTTTAGCAGGGGTTCTGGGGGATTTATTCAACCAGGTACAGATTATAGGTGAATGATCAATGATAGAGTCAGAGAGGACAACAGGGTGGATAACTCTCTGGCCAATTCATAATCAGCCAGTCCAGCACTGAACTGGAACCGGTTTGATAATTCCTTCTCATGAGACAGTCTATTAGCTGTGACATAAGTAGGGAAGAGATAGCATCTTTGTATGATGCTGCTTCAGGTGAATGCCAGTTTATGTTGAAATCACCCAAGACAAGAACCTTTGAGTTCTGGTTCAGGTTGGAAAGGTAGTTGAGGATTTCAGCGAAGCCTGTTGATTGCTATTTGGGGATATGTATACTGTAACAATTGTTAGACCTTTGCTGCGAGTGTCTACCATAAGTCTAATTGCCAGCATTTGTACATTTCTGCTGTTGGAAGGGATAGGAGGACAGGTCCTAGGATAATATCATTGGTATAAATGACACAACCCCACCCTGCTTCCCAATCCTATCCAGCCTGAAGGAGGTATACCCCTTCAGCTGAATGGCCGTGTCTAGAATTCTTGGTGAGAGACGTATTTCTACAATGGAGAGCATGTCGGGGTTATGCTACGATACCCAGACTTGTAATGAGTCAAATTTGGCCATGAGGTTGTAGATGTTAATGGATGCTATTGTCAAGCCACCAGATCTCTTTAGGGGAGCTGGTGTAGGGGACTAAGTACCGGGGTTGGGATGGATGTTACCCGACAGTAACAGGAGTAGCCAGGCCATCCTTACTGCACGTCATATAAGGAGCTTTAGCATCTGCGAATGGTTTCAGACTGTGGGATGAACTTTCCTGCCTTTGTCGGAAATTATGACATTGAATAGTGCAAGGGGAAGGGGGCAGCCCCACTGCAAATGCCACATTGTAAAGGACAGTGCAGGGCTGAAAGTAGTGCTGGCAAGGGTGGAGGTAATTTTTTGGCATAATATGAGGTCAGACAGCGAATCAAAAGTGGCAGACATGTGAGAGTGGGATACAGTGTCCAGGAGTGGTTGGATAACTGATAGTAGAACAGGAGCCAGACGCAGAGTAGAACCATTATGGATGACACAGGCTTTAGCCTCAGGGGTGTGTACAGTGTACACCTAAAAGGGGGAGGGGGGGCAGGGCTAGTGCAAAAACTGTTTGAAGGTGAGTCAGGGCAGGCACAAGATTAGGAAGGGAGATGAGAATAAGATGAGGGAGGCTGCCCGATTAGCGCAGTGGTAGGAGCCTCACCTTTGGTTTCAGCAGGATTACCTCTAAGTTTATGAGGGATACTAGATATATGGGTGTTACAATCCCTAAGGCACTTAACTCAGTGTGGCACTATTAGATCATCATGACAGCACTGAAGTACTGAGTAAGAAAAAATTACTCACCTTAGTAATTATGTTTCTTCTAATGGAGTCTTGCTGTATTCTGACAATTGCAGTGATTCCCAACCTTTGAACTACCCCGGAGAACAAAGAGTTAACTTTCTATGCAGGGCATACAATGCTGAGCTCGAGCTCGGTTGAAGTCTCTGTCTGGAGTGTTTCAAACCTAAACCGTCAGATTCTTACGAGCACAACTAACTAAAAATTCTATGTGGAAATTGTAAAATTTCCTACTAGCCAACTGGCTGAAAAAGGTTTGGATTCCTAAGGAAGACTCAAGTCAGGAAACCCAAAAAACAATCTACTACAAATAACAATAATAAATCAGCACCCAAACAAAAAGGAGGAGGGTGCAAGCAAAAAACACCCCTAGGGTGCAACACTGCACTGGCCCACCCACTTCCCAAAAACAGGTTCTGAGAGGGGAGGCAGGGAGGGAGGTCAGAATACAGCAAGACACCATTAGAAGAAACATAATTACTAAGGTGAGTAATTTTTTCTTCAAACAACATGAAGTCTTGCTGTATTCTGACAATTGCAGACTACCAAGCAGTACCTCCAAGGAGGAGGGACATAACCTACTTTGGGAATAGGCTCTGAAGTACTGCTGTGCCAAACCGAGCATCACTACTAGCCTGGACATCCAGAGAGTAATGCTTGGTAAAGGTACAGACTGTTCTGAAGGTGGCTGCTTGACAAATTTCTGAGAGAGGGATATCCCTGACAGCAGCCAGGGAAGCAGCTGTACCTCTTGTGGAATGAGCCCTCATGCCTGAGGGTGGAGTTTTTCCCAGTTTTTCATAGCAGAATTGTATACAAGACACAATCCACCTTGCAACAGATCTTTTGGTGGCAGGTTTGCCCTTTCCCACTTCTCCATAAATAAGGAACAACTGGAGGGAGTCAAACCTGTAACCCTTGGTACGCTCTATGTAGTAACTAAGGGCTCTTTTGACATCTAAACTGTGTAGCCTCCTCTCTCCTGAGGAAGAATGATCAGTGAAGAAAACAGGAAGAGAGACAGACTGGTTTAAATGGAAGTCCGAAACCACTTTGGGCAAGAACCTTCTATTGGTTCTAAGGACCACTTCATCCCTGTGAAATGAGATAAAATCAGGTTCCAGTGACAGGGCTTGCAATTCACTGATACGCCTGGCAGAGGTAATGGCTACCAGGAACACAGTTTTCCAAGTCAAGTACTTAAGCTCTGCTGAAGACATAGGCTCAAAGGAGGGTTGCATAAGTTGAGCAATGCAAACATTCAAATCCCAGGCAGGGGCAGGGTCTCTAAAAGGAGGACTGGTGTGAAGCAATCCTTTAAAAAATTTACAGAACACAGGATGGGAAGATAGTGAGGAAGACTTCCCCACAGACAAAAACGCAGAAACAGCTGACAAGTGTACCTTGAGAGTAGCTGGTGTGAGGCCTAGGCCATTAAGATGGACCATATAATCCAGAACAGTAGGCAATCCAGCAGTGTCTGGAGAAATATGCTTCTTAGAACACCAAATGCTAAATCTTTTCCATTTGGAGTTATAAGTCTTTCTGGTGGAGGGCTTTCGAGAAGCCGTGAGGATATCCAGAACCCCTTGGGAAAGATGCAGATCTGCAAACCCTAACTCTTCAAGATCCATGCCTTGAGATTGAGAGACTGAAGGTTGGGGCACCAAATCCTTCCCTGAGAGGAAGTTAACAGGTTGTAATTCCTGGGAAGAGACAGGGGAAGATGGACTGCTTGAGACAGCAACAGTGGGTACCAGAGCTGTCTGGCCCAATCTGGAGCATTCAGAATCACCTTGCAAGGTTGAGACCTTATTTTGACCAAAACTTTGAACAGGAGTGGGAAGGGGGAAAGGCATACAAAAACTTCCCTTCCCAATTCAGAATCAGGGCGTCCAGAGGGACTGAGCCCAAGACTGGAGGTCTGCAACAAAAGAGAGAGAGTTGGTGATTGTCTGGGGCTGCAAAGAGATCTATCTCTGGAGTGCCCCACCTTGAAAAAATCACTTTCAACACCAGAGGGTCCAGGGACCATTCGTGATGGCCCTGAGAGATCCTGCTCAGTGCATCTGCTAGCACATTGTCCTTGCCTGGAAGGTGAACTGCCACAAGAGAGGTTTGCAGGGAATAAGCCAGTGACCACAACTTCATGGCTTCTGTGCACAAACCCGTGGACCGAGTGTCTCCCTGCTTGTTGATGTACCACATGGTGGTGGTGGTGTCCGTTCTGACTTGAACCACCTTGTTCTGTACTGACTGACAGAAAGCTTTTAGGGCCAGAAAAACTGTCCTGAGCTCTAGGAGATTGATGTGGAGAAGGGATTCTTGGGGGGACCACAGCCCCTGGGCAGTGAGGGACCCCAGATGGGCTCCCCAGCCCAGAAGAGAAGCATCTGTGGTAAGGACCAGTGAACAAGGCTGAGTAACAAAAGGAACACCTTGTCTTAAATTGTCCTGATCCTGCCACCACTGGAGGGCTTGGATCGAGGTCAGAGTCACTGGGATCAGTTTGGTAAGGGAATCCTTCCTCTGAGACCAAAAAGCTCTCAGGTAGAACTGAATATCTCTCATCTGGAATCTTGCCCCTTGGATCACTGCTGTTGAGCTGCCATGTGGCCCAAGAGCTGGAGGAAATGCCTTGCTGGCCGAGATACCTGAAGGCTGAAAGAACAGGCTAGTTCCATAAGAACCCTTGCCCTTTCTAGAGGAAGAAAGGATCTTGCTCTGAGTGTGTCCAGTTCTGCCCCATAAAGGTAAGAAGCTGGACAGGTTCGAGAACTGACTTGGGAAGGTTGAGAAGAAATCCTAGAGAAGTGAGCACTTGCTAGGTCACTTGCAGGTGAGACTTGACTTGGTCTGGAGACTGACCCACTATTAACCAATTGTCCAGATATGGAAAAATGGAAATCTTTTGCCTTCTCAGAAAGGCAACTACTACTGCCAGGCACTTTGCGAAAACCCTTGGGGCAGAGGTTAGGCCAAAGGGCATTGCTCTGAACTGATAGTGGCCTGAGGGCAACTCTAACCTGAGGTACTTTCTGAGGGAGCACCTGATGGGAATGTGAAAGTAGGCATCTTTGAGGTCCAGGGAGGTTAGCCAGTCCCCCGGCCTTAGAAAGGGAAGGATTATTCCCAGAGTTATCATCTTGAACTTGAATCGAGGTGGTCAGACCCCAGACAATAAACACAGGTGGTGTGGGGATCGGCCTTAGCAAAGACCTCCCCACACTCACTGCAGTGTTGAAACCCAGTGGGCCCGTTTTTTTTCTTGGGTTTCTCAGACATGGCCAACCTAACCAACTTACCCTTTTTATGGCAACCGCCAGGCAAGACTCCCTTATCGGTTCCTAACCGTGTCACGGGTATTGAAAAACCACACTAAAACACGTTCTTTTTAGAACTGATAAGAACCGGTAACCACACACCAAGTAAAACAACACAAACACAATATTTCACTATCAAATGGCCGGTTCAGCCGAACCGAGCCGCACTTTTACAAGTTCCACACAGAAAAAACAGAACAATTCCTATCTAGTACTCACGGCACCAAAGACAGAGACTGAACCGACTATGCGGATAACTTTTATGGTTTTAAAAAACGACGAAAACTGAAACTTTAACCGACTTTCGAACCGAGCTGAAGGAGAAATCTCCGGAGCGACCGTTCAGTGAGGCGGAGGAAAGAATCCGACGGTTTAGGTTTGAAACACCCCAGACAGAGACTTCAACCGAGCTCAAGCTCAGCATTCTATGCCCTGCTTAGAAAGTTAACACTTTGTTCTCCGGGGCAGTTCAAAGGTTGGGAATCACTGCAATTGTCAGAATACAGCAAGACTTCATGTTGTTTGGATAGCAATTAACTTAGTCAGCTAGAGATGTAGTAATAGTGCCCTCAAGTGGTAGATACATAGATACACAGAAACTGTTGGCAGGTAAGGACTGGTAGGCCCATCTAGTCTGCCCGTAAGCCCTAAACTTGTATGCAGTCACTGATCCTAAGTGATCAATGGCTTTTCATCATTCCTTCCCCACCCAATGTTCCCTTGTGCCTGTCCCAGGCATGCTTAAACCCCTCCACTGTGCTTGCCCCCACCACCTCTTGTGGCAGACTATTCCAAGCATCGACCATCCTCTCTGTGTAGAAAAACTTCCTCACATTACCTCTTAATCTATCCCCTCCAATTTCATATGTATTTATCTATTTAATGGAATCGGAATTACAAACCTCTGAGTCATAGACTCCTTTGCAAAGGCTCCATGTCAATATATATAGAACAATTATTACAGCTACAAGCAAGTAATACAGAGGTAAATAGATACAGAATAAACTACTTAAGAGACATACAGTTAACATCTGAGGGTAGTATGAGCCCAGCGTCTTGGGACATTCTGAGGGTGGTGCAAACCCAGCGTCCAGTAACACACAGGAACATTCTCTGAAACAATTTTAGGTCTTATGTAAATAGCAACAATAGGTACTTTGTTTACTTAACTGAGGTGAAATAAGAAATAAGGACTATTGTGTCCCCTCGTTCTGCTGTATTTTCTAAACTGGAAAAGATCCCCCACCTGCACTTTGTTTATGCCCTTGAGGTACTTCAAAGTTTCTATCAAGTCCTCTCTTTCTCTCCCCTGCTTCAGTGTGTACATATTGAGGACTCTTAGTCTCTCCTTATAGACTGTGTGATGCAAACCATGCACCATCTTTGACACCCTTCTGTGGATAGCCTCCACCCTGTCTATGTCCTTACGCATGTGTGGTCTCCAGTACTGCACACAGTACTCCAGGTGAGGCCTTACCAGTGTTTTATACAATGGCATCAACACCTCCTGTCTCCTGCTAGTAATGCCTCTGCCTATGCACTCCAGCATGCCACTGGCCCTCCCTGCAGCCTTAGCACACTGCTTTGATACCTTAAAGTCATCAGAGATGATAACCACTAGGTCCCTTTCCTCTCTGGTGACAGTCAGCACCCCCCCATTCTGTAGCTCTCCCCAGGGTTCCCCCTACCCAGGTGCATTATCTTGCACTTTTTTTTAACTGAACCTCAGTTGTCACACCTTCGACCATCTTTCAAGCTTTTCCAGGTCCCTCTTCATTTTCTGCACCCCTTCTGGAGCATCCACTCTGCTGCAGATCTTGGTGTCATCTGCAAATAGGCAGACCTTTCCTTCCAGCCCCTCTGCAATGTCACTAATGAAGACATCGAACAGGACTGGTCCCAGTACTGATCCCTGTGGTACTCCGCTGGTCACCTCTCTCTCTCTCTCCCTAGATTGGATCCCATTTACCACCACCCTCTGTCTTCTGTACATCAGCCAGTTGCTAACCCAATGTATCACCTTATGCCCCATGCCCAGACTACTCATCTTGTTAACCAGCCTTCTCTGTGGGACAGTATCAAAGGCTTTGCTGAAATCTAGGTAGGCGATGTCTACCGCCCCTCTGTGATTCACTTCTCTAGTCACCCAATCAAAAAAATCTATCAGCTTTGTTTGACAAAAACTTCCTGTGTGCAACTATCCTTTCTTCCAGCAGTGTCTCCATCATCTTCCCCACCACTGAGGTGAGGCTGACTGGCCTGTAATTCCCCCCTTCCTCCCTACTGCCACTTTTGTGCAGTGCGACTACATGCGCCCTCCTCCAGTCCTCTGGAACCACGCCTGTGTTGGGTGACTATGTGAACAGGGTGGCCAGAGGCACTGCTACTTCCCTTCTCAGCTCCCTTAATATCCTCGGGTGCATGTGGTCTGGCCCCATGGCTTTATCCACCTTCAGCTTTGTGAGTTCCTCCACAACTCTCTCCACTGTAAATGGACAGGTGTCCATTTCTCCCACCCACCCACTGCCTCTTCTCCCCAACTGAGGTCCTTGACCACTTGCAAATGGGAAAGTAGGGATATTTACCCTAATCCCCAATTTGTTTCTCTGCATGCTTTGTTAAAACACCATTATATCTAAATCAGGAGGTATTGTGTTTTGGTGGTGATGAACTGAGGCATGCATTACATCTCTCTTCACATGCATGTCGATCTTCAACTCTTACACCTTGTTATCAATTTTAGCATCCCGCATTTGCCACCCTTCAATTCACAGCCACTTCTCACCCTACTGACCAAACCCACCCACCTTACTAGGAACAAACTATTTGCAAACAGGAATGGAATCATGTGAAAAAATCACCTTAGAAAATGGGTTAGGAAAATCATGAAACCAGATTGGCTAAAAGCGGTCCAAAGCCATATTTTAACAGCCAAAAGGGCCCTTTAAAAATAGCCAGGACTGTACCTGCATAAGGACCATTTCACATATAGAACATGTTCTTTAAATTTTTTTTTTTTATTTTGTTACTGCAAAAGCTCATTTTATAAGTGTAACGGGGCCCTTCAGGGTGTGCGGTGTTGAGGGACACCCACACTTCCAGGATCTTTAAGATCATCTGCCTGCAGTGTCAGAGTTTACTAGGCCCTGGGCATGCAGGTATCACCCCAACACCCCTACACTCTGTCTGGTCTCATCACTTACATAACAAATGAAATCAAAATATGAAAAGCACTGAAAAGGGCCAAAGTAAGAGAATGAATGGGGGCTGTTTGGAGGGCTGTATGTCCCTAAACCAGGAAGCTGATCAACCACAGGGCACGACCTTCACCCACCCACATCACCGCACTGCTACCCCACAGTACAGTCTCCCAGACTCCACGCCAACCCTGTCCTTAACCCCACCACCCACTACAGCACTGTCCCCTAAATCTATCCCAGCACTCTCACTACATCACTGCCCAGTCCCACCGCAACACTGTCACACCCCACCCCCAATCCACAGCAATATCACAGCACTCGACATAAGCACTGGTACAACACCCCACACAACCCTGCACTGCCTTCCACACCAACACAACACTGCCTCCCACCCTTATCTCCAGCACTGCTCACCAAGCCCAGCATTGTCTGCCATCCCCAACCACAGCACTACCCCACTGCAGCACTGCTCCTCATCTACATCACAGCACTGGCTTCCCACTAAGATCAGGCTGGATGGAGTACCTGGAAGCCACAGGGAAAAAAAATTACTTTTGGAGGGAGGGTATATGCAACCCACACTTGTAACATGGGGAAGAGAAAGGGTTGCGCGGGACTGCTCCAACAGCATCAGGTAACCGTTGACTAATTCTCAAGTAATCCACGGTTGCTGGAGAATTAATCAATGGTACAGTGCACACACTTTTGTCTTTCCCATGTCTGTTTCCTGTCCCTGCTGTGGTACATAGCTGCAGTACCAGTAGTGGACACATTTTGTTTTCCTCAAAGTACCACAACAGTTACACACATCACAAAAGTGTCTTATTTCTGTGACTTAGCAGAGTTAGCTGCATATTTTTTTTCAAGCTGACTGCATGACTCGCTATTTTTTTCTCCCTTGGTTTCTGTGCTCAATTCAGTACATTTGGAAATTGATCAAACAAGGGTGTAAAGCACTGCTGTGCTGCTAGCATTGTTTGACAGCCATCTGGTGGCAGGCCAGGAATGGACCTGCAGGAACAAAGAAGTTGTGTAAGTCAGCCAAAATTAGCACATATTCTGAAATGTTGATCACATCTACATCTAATCATTAACTCAGTGACTGTTCACCGTTGCACTCACAATATAAAAAAAATAAATCAGCCTGTTCAGCATGCAGTTTCTCCAGTCAGGTCCAACCCTCCCCCCTTTCTCTTGCACACTGTAGGAACCTTAATATCCTCCCTGAACCTTTGTAATTTAGCACTTTAAAAGAAAAAAATTACTCACCTTAGTAACTGTTTCTTCTAATGGAATCTTGCTGCATTCTGACATATGCAATTAGCCCCAGCACTTGAACTGCTCCGGAGAGGAAAGAGTTAACTCTATGCAGGAAGCATACAACGTTGAGCTCGAGCTCGATTTCAGACCTCTGTCTGCAGCACTTCAAATGTAACTGTCAGATTCTTACAAGCTATTACTAACTAACTATACTTCTGTGGTGGAAATTGTAAAGGAACATAAGCCAACAGACAACAAATTGGGTTCCCCAAAGACTCAAATCGAGAACCCAAATTATAAAAAGGCTCTCAGAAATGCTGCAATCTGATTGGCTGTTAGGATTCCAACAGCCTTACATTAATCCATGTTATACTGTCATGTACAGCCTGATCACCATGGCACATTGATTCTTCCTGTCAGCATTCCATCCTCTAGCACAGCTGAATGTGTGGAATGATGCATTCTGATTTTGAACCAGCATTATTAAACTGCTGGTGGAAGAACTATTTTATTAAAAATCTCCCTCTAAATGAGGAAAACATTCATAAAGGATACTTTTAACACTTTTGTTTTGGAAAACATTTTTATAATAGCAATAATGCACTCCCAGAAGTTAGATTAACAGTCAGTTAATCGCCCCCTAGGGGCAATATGGCACTCGGCTGCGCCTTGTGCCACATTACACCCCTAAGGGGTGATTAACAGACTGTTAATCTAACCCCTGGTCATACCTTATTGCTTAAATAATAATCAGGTAGTGAACCAACAAATAACTACAAAAAACAACATAACAATAACCCAGTCCCCCCTTCTAGAAAGGAGGAATGCCAAGGACACCCCTGAGGTGCAACACTGTACCTGCCATCCTACTTCCCAAAAACAGGTTCTGAGAGGGGAGGCAGGGACGGAAGTCAGAATACAGCAAGACTCCATTAGAAGAAACACAATTACTAAGGTGAGTAATCTTTTCTTCAAACAACATGAAGTCTTGCTGTATTCTGACATATGCAGACTACCAAGCAGTACCGCCATTGGGGGGGGTTACCGAAGCTATTTTGGAAATAGGCTCGCAGTTCCAAACCAAGCATCACTCCTAGCATGGATATCCAGAGAGTAATGCGTGGTAAAAGTATGGACAGTTTTCCAGGTGGTTGCTTTGCATATCTCTAATAAAGGTATATCCCTGGCAGCAGCCAGGGAAGCAGCTGTACCCCTAGTCGAATGAGCCCTCAGGCCTGAGAGGGGTATTTTGCCTAGTTTTTCATAGCAGAATTGTATACAAGAGACGATCCACCTAGCAATAGTTCTCCTAGTAGCAGGCTTACCTTTCCCCACTTCACCATGAGTAAGAAACAATTGGGGGCATTCATACCGATGAGCCTTAGTATGCTCAATGTAGTAGCTAAGTGCCATCTTAACATCCAAACTATGTAATCTTCTTTCTCCTGAAGAAGAATGATCAGTGAAAAACACAGGAAGAGACATGGACTGGTTCAGATGAAAATCTGAGACCACTTTGGGTAAGAACCTCCTACTGGTTCTAAGGACCACCTTATCTCCATGGAATGAGATAAATTCTGGCTCCACTGACAGAGCCTGTAATTCACTAATACGCCTGGCAGAAGTGACAGCTACCAGGAACACAGTTTTCCAAGTCAAATACTTGAGTTCGGCTGAAGCCAAATGCTCAAAATGGGGTTGCACATGAGCTGAGCAATGCAAACATTAAGATCCCAAGCAGGGGAAGGGTCCCTAAAGGGAGGCTTGATATGAACCAAACCTTTAAAGAACTCACAGAAGACAGGATGAGATGCCAGAGAAGGAGCCTTCCCTGCTGACAGGAATGCAGATACAGCTTCTAAATGAACTTTTAAAGTGGCTGGCCTGAGGCCTAGGCCATTAAGATGAACCATGTAATTCAGAACTGTAGCCAGGTCAGCAGTGTCCGGTAAAACATCCTTAATGGAACACCAAATACTGAATCTCTTCCATTTGGAATTGTAAGTTTTTCTGTTGGCAGGTATACAAAAGGCTTTGAGAATATCCAGCACCCCCCACCAACACAGGTGCAGACCTGCATACTCTAACTCTTCAAGAGCCAAGCCTTGAGGTTGAGAGACTGAAGGTTGGGGCACCAGATCCTTCCCTGAGAGGAGATTAGCAGATTGTGTCTCTTGGAAGAGATAGGGGAAGATGGACTGCTAGGGACAACAATAGAGGATACCAAGGTTGTCTGGCCTAGTCTAGTGCAATCAGGATCACCCTGCATGGTTGTGACCTGATCTTGACCAGGATCTTCAATAACAGGGGAAAGAAGAAAAAATTACTCACCTTAGTAATGTTGTTTCTTCTAATGGAGTCTTGCTGTATTCTGACATATGCAGTTAGGCCCTGCCTTTCAACTGCCCCGGGGAACAAAGAGTTAAACTTTCCATGGCCAGCATGGAATGTTCACTGCGAGCTCGGTTGAAGCCCCTGTCTGCTGTTGTTTAAACTCCAACCGTCAGATCTTTACAAGCAATACTCACTAGAAGTTCTGTGTGGAAACTGTAAAACTGAAAACTAGCCAACTGGCAACTATATCTATATAAAAAGGTTTTTTGGTTTCAAAAAGAAGACTCAAGTCAGGAAACCCAAACACAAAACACATCCCAAAACACAATCACTCACCCAAAATAAAAGAGGGTGAAAAAAGGACACCCCTAGGGTGCCAACACTGCTCCTGCCCACCCACATCCCAAAAACTAGGTTGTGAGAGGGAGGCGGGGAGGTCAGAATACAGCAAGACTCCATTAGAAGAAACAACATTACTAAGGTGAGTAATTTTTTCTTCAAACAACATGAAGTCTTGCTGTATTCTGACATATGCAGACCACCAAGCAGTACCTCCATGGAGCAGGGACAGAACCTACTTTGGAAACAGGCTCTGAAGTACTGCTGTGCCAAACCGAGCATCACTCCTAGCCTGGATATCCAGAGAGTAATGCTTGGTGAATGTATGGACTGTTTTCCAGGTGGCTGCTTGACAAATTTCTAAGAGAGGAATATCCCTGGCAGCAGCCAGGGAAGCAGCTGTACCTCTAGTGGAATGAGCCCTCAGGCCTGAAGGTAGAGTTCTAACCAGTTTCTCATAGCAGAACTGTATACAAGAAACAATCCACCTGGCAACAGATCTCTTAGTGGCAGGTTTGCCCTTACCAACCTCTCCATACGTGAGGAACAACTGGAGGGATTCAAACCTGTGACCCTTGGTGCGCTCTATGTAGTAGCTCAGGGCCCTTTTAACATCTACGTTGTGTAGCCTTCTCTCTCCAGAGGAGGAATGGTCAGTGAAGAAAACAGGGAGAGACATACAGTGCCTTCTGAAAGTATTCACCCCCCCCCTTGGATTTTGTCATATTTTGAGATGTTGCAAACTCAAATTAAAATACATTTATATGGGATTTTTTTTGTCATGTAGCTACACAAATTACTCTATGTCAAAGTGGAATGAAACTTCTGGAATTTTTTGTACATGTAATTCAAAATAAAAACCTGAAATGTCTTGATTTGATAAGTATTCACCCCCTTTGCTATGACACTCCAAATTGAGCTCAGGTACTTCCAATTTCCTTGTGAGATCGCTCTAAAATTTGAATGGAGTCCACCTGTGGTCAGTTCAAATGGTTGACATGATTTCAGAGGAAATACACCTGTCTATATAAGGTCCCACTGTTGACAGTGCATGTCAGAGCAGAAACTCTACCATGAAGACCAAGGAGCTGTCCGTAGAACTCCGTGATAGAATTGTGAGGAGGCATAGATCTGGGAGGGGTATAAAAACATTTCTAGGGTGTTGAAAGTTCCCAGGAGCACAGTCAAGTCCATCATTAGGAAATGGAAAGATTACGGAACCACCCAGACTCTTCCTAGAGCAGGCCTTCCTCCCAAATTGAGCAACGGGCAGAAGGACCTTGGTCAGGAAGTGACCAAGAACCCAATGACCACCCTGACAGAACTACAGAGTTCCATGGCTGAGATGGGAGAAACTGTCAGAGGACAACAATCTCTGCAGCACTTCACAGATGTAGCCTCTATGGAAGAGTGGCTGAGCGGAAGCCACTCCTGAGAAAAGGCCACATAATAGCATGCCTGGAGTTTGCAAGAAGGCACGTGGCAGACTCTGAGACCATGTGGCAAAAGATTCTCTGGTCTGATGAAACAAAAATTGAACTCTTTGGCCTGAATGCAAAGCGCTATGCCTGGCACAACCCGAACACAGCTCAGTACCCGTGTAACACCATTCCTACCACGAAGCATGGTGGTGGCAGCATCACGTTATGGGGATGCTTTTCAGCGGCAGGGACTGGGGCACTTGTCAGGATAGAGGGAACAATGAATGGAGCCAAATACAGGCACATCCTTGAGGAGAACCTGCATCAGTCTGCAATAGACCTTGGACTGGGGCGAAGATTTACGTTCCAACAGGACAACGACCCCAAGCATACAACCAAAGCAACACTGGAGGGGCTTCAGAACAAGAAGGTGAATGTCCTTGAGTGGCCCAGCCAAAGCCCAGACTTGAATCCCATTGAGAATCTGTGGAAAGACTTAAAGATTGCGGTTCGCCGACGCTCCCTATCCAACTTGACAGAGCTTGAGCAAATCTGCAAGGAAGAATGGGCAAAATCACCAAATCCAGATGTGCAAAGCTGATACAGACATACCCAAGAAGAATCAAAGCTGCAATTGCTGCCAAAGGTGCTTCAACAAAGTATTGACTTGGGGGGGTGAATACTTAAGTAAACAAGATATTTCAGTTTTTATTGTTTCATACATTTTTGTTACACAATACAAATATTTTTGCCCCTTTCAATTGTTGAGTATGCTGTGTGAATCAAGGGGGAAACAAATCATTTCAATGCGTTAAAAATTCTGGTAGTAACACAACAAAATGTGACAAAATCCAAGGCGGGTGGATACTTTCTGAAGGCACTGTAGACTGGTTGAGGTGGAAATCTGAAACCACTTTAGGCAAAAACTTTCTGTTACTTCTTAGGACCACTTTATCTCTATGGAAAGAGATGAAATCAGGTTCCACTGACAGGGCTTGCAATTCACTAATACGCCTGGCAGAGGTAATGGCCACCAAAAACACAGTTTTCCAAGTCAAGTACTTAAGCTCTGCAGAGGACAAAGGCTCAAAGGGGGGTTGCATAAGCTGAGCAATGCAAACATAAGGTCTCAAGCAGGAGCAGGATCCTAAAGGGGTTGGTGTGAAGCAATCCCTTGAAGAACTTACAAAACACAGGATGGGCTGACAGAGGGGATGGCTTGCCTACTGACAGGAAAGCAGAAACAGCTGCCAAATGTACTTTAAGGGTAGCTGGCCTAAGGCCTAGGCCATTAAGATGGACCATATAGTCCAGAACCGTAGGCAACTCTGCAGAATCTGGAGAAATATTTTTCTTAGAACACCAAATGCTGACTCTTTTCCATTTGGAGCTGTAAGTCTTTCTAGTGGAAGGCTTTCAAGAAGCCTTAAGGATATCCAGAACCCCTTGGGAAAGATGCAGATCAGCAAACTCTTAACTCTTCAAGAGCCATGCCTTGAGATTGAGAGACCAAAGATTCGGGTACCAAATCCTCCCCTGAGAGGATGTCAACAGGTTGTAATTCCTGGGAAGAGACAGGGGAAGGTGGATTGCTAGGGACAGCAACAGGAGATACCAGGGCTGTCTGGCCCAGTCTAGAGCAATCAGAATCACTTTGCATGGTTGTGACCTTATCTTGACTAACACTTTGAACAGGAGAGGGAAGGGGGGGAAAAGCATACAGAAATTTCCCTTCCCAATTCAGGATCAGAGCATCCAGGGAGACTGAGCCCAAGACTGGGGGTCTGCAACAAAAGAGAGAAAGTTGGTGATTGTCTGGGGCTGCAAAAAGATCTATCTCTGGAGTGCCCAATCTCGAGAAAGTCACTTTCAAAACTAGAGGATCTAGGCTCCATTCGTAATAGCCCTGGGATATTCTGCTCAGAGCACCTGCTAGGACATTTTCCTTCCCTGGGAGGTGAACTGCTATCAGAGAGGTCTGCAGGGAATAGGCCAGGGACCACAACTTCATGGTTTCTGTTCACAAGGCCGTAGACCGAGCGCCTCCCTGCTTGTTGATGTACCACATGGTGGTGGTGGTGTCTGTTCTGACCTGGACCACCTTGTTCTGCACAGATTTGGAAAAAGCTTGCAGTGCCAAAAACACTGCTCCGAGTTCCAAAGACTGATGTGAAGCAGAGATTCCTGAGGTGACCACAGTCCTTGGGTGGTAAGATCCCCCAGATGGGCTCCCCAGCCCAGCAGGGAAGCATATGTGGTGAGTATCACTGAATGAGACTGAGTGACAAAAGGAACCCCTTGTCTGAAATTGTCCTGATCCTGCCACCATCACAAGGCCTGGATCAGGGTTCGAGTCACTGGGACTAGTTTGGTAAGGGAATCCTTTCTTTGGGACCAGAAGGCACTTAAGTGGAACTGAATGTCCCTCATTTGGAATCTTGCTCCTTGGACCACTGCCGTGGAAGCTGCCATGTGGCCCAGAAGCTGAAGGAAATGCCTTGCTGGTCAAGACACCTGCAGGGTGAATGAAGAGGCCAGTTCCATAAGGGCCCTTGCCCTTTCCAGGGGAAGGAAGCTCTTGCCTTTATTGTATCCAGCTCTGCCCCTATGAAGGTGAGGAGCTGTACTGGTTCGAGAACTGACTTTGGAAGGTTGAGAAGGAATCCTAAGGAAGTGAGCACTTGCTGAGTCATTTGCAAATGTGACTTGACTTGGTCTGGAGACTGACCTACTATGAGCCAGTCGTCCAAGTATGGGAAGATGGAGATCTTTTTTCTCCTTAGGAAAGCAACCACTACTGCCAGGCACTTTGTGAAAACCCTTGGGGCTGATGTTAGGCCAAAGGGCATTGCTCTGAATTGGTAGTGGCCTGAGGGCAACTGGAACTTGAGGTATTTTCTGTGGGAGCACCTGATGGGAATGTGAAAATAGGCATCTTTGAGGTCCAGGGAGGCTAGCCAGTCCCCTGGCCTTAGAGAGGGAAGGATTATTCCCAGAGTCACCATTTTGAACTTTGGTTTTAAAAGGTGTTTGTTCAGATATCTTAGGTCCAGGATGGGCCGCCATTCTCCTGTCTTTTCGGGGGTTAGGTACCTGGAGTACAATCCTTTGCCCTTGTGTAGGGTGGGAACCCTCTCTATAGCTCTGAGAGTTAGGAGGGAAGCAACCTCTGCCTCTAAGGCAAGGGTATCTGATGGATTTGCAGTTGGAAAGGATCTGGTTCTCATCTTGGGAAATTTTTTGAAGCTGAGAACCAGTCTCTGGCTTACTACTTCCAGGACCCACTTGTCTGATGTTAGAGACTTCCAGTCCTGGACAAAGTAAGCCAGCCTGCCCCCTACTGGTATGGGAGAATCGGCCCGGGCAGACCCAACAGGGTGTCTGCTTGGCAGGGGCTTTAGGCTGAGGGGTGGATGTAGGCCTGCTCATCCCCAGTCTGCCTCTCCCTCTAAAGAACCCCCTCTGAGAGTAAGAAGAGGAGGCCTGAGCTTGGTAAAAAGGCCTTTGGAAAGGCCTGCCCCTGGACTGCTGCCTTTGAGGAGTAGCTTGCCTTTCATTGGCCTGAGCACTCCTGTAAGTGGTTCTGTATTCATCCATCTTTTTCATGTAGTTCTCTGTCTGCTCCCCAAACCGAGAATTACCAATAACAGGGAAATCCATGGCCTTAGCCTGGGTATCCTGTGATACGCCAGTACATCTGAGCCAAGCCATCCTCCGAAGAGCCACAGATGTAGCCATGACTCTTGATGAAACATCATTGGAGTCCACAGTAGCATGAAATTGTACTTTGGATGCCTCAATCCCATCTGCAGCCACCTGCTCCAGCTCCTTGGCAAGCTGGTCAGGGGCCTGTTTAGCCAGAGCCGGCATAGTGTCCCACCTGGACTTCTGGTATCTAGCGGTGTAGGCCATATAGTTAGCCTGCCCGAGTCCCAAAGATGCTGCCATGTACTGTTTCTTTGCCATGGCATCAATCTTCCTGGAGTCCTTGTCTGGGGGGTGTGATGCCAAGGGGATATCTGCCTTATCACAGGCAGCAGCCTGCACTACCCCAACATGGCTGCATTCCTGGGAAAGGAACTCCGTGTCTGAGCCTGAAAGAGTACACCTCTTATCCATTCGTCTGTCCACAGGAGGTATGGAATTAGGAGTCTTAAGAATTGTATGTGTCTGTTTCCCAAAGGATTTGTGGAGGGGAATAGACAGTCTCCTGGACTCTGGGAGGTCCATCGTCTCAACAAAATCAGGCTCCTCCTGATCCTCTACTGCTTCCTCTACAGGAAGCTGGAGGGTCTCAGCCACTTTTTTGTAAAACATAAAGTGAGAAGGGAACTCAGAAAGCCTAGGAGGAGAAACACCTGAAGGTCTGTCTGGGGAGATGTCCGGGTTAATAGGCATATCCAGACTTTCATAATCACCATCATCATCATCCTCATATTCTCCTTCCTCCTCCTCTTCATAAAATTCTTCCAAAGTGTAATCCGGAACTGGGGGAACCGACCAAACCGAACCCCTGCCAGATGGTGCCGGTTCGGTCGGAAACGAAGTAAGCAATTGCACTATCCTTATCGCCTTGGCTATCTCATCAGCGGTCAGAGTATGAATTTCTGGGTCCGAACCGGACGATTTATCTTTTCTTTTTCTTTTTACCGGAACTGACTCCTCAGAATCGGCTCTCCTTTTGCCCGAAGAAGTGTCGCCCTGGTCAGAGGGCACTCCTTCTGGTTCGGTCGGATCCGAACCAGGCTGGCCATCCGGGTCAGCAGACTTCTCGGCCTCCCTTTCCCTCAGTCTACCTAATCTCTTTTCCAGGGTAGAGTTGGGAAAATTCTTACAAATTTGGCAGTCTGAATCGAGGTGGTCAAACCCCAGACAATAAACACAGGTGGTTGGGGATCAGCCTTGGCAAAGACTTCCCCACACACACTGTAGTGTTGAAACCCGGTGGGCCCAGTTTTTTTCTTGGGTTTCTCAGACATGGCCAATCCTAACCAAAACTTACCCTTTTTTTGGCAATCCATGGGCAAGACTCCCCTATCGGTTCCTGACCGTGTCACGTGTCTTGGAAAAAAACGTAATAAAATCCGTTTTTTTTTTTAGAACCGATACGGACCAGTTACCACACTCTAAGTAAATCACAAACTTTTTTACCTGAAAACTGATCGGTTCAGCCGAACCGATCCACAATTTACAAGTTCCACACAGAAACTACACAGAAAACCTATCTAGTACTCATGGTACCACAGACAGAGACTTGAACCGACTGAGCAGTAACAGCAATTCAGTAGAATCCGAGCAAAAAAACGACACTTCAACCGACTTTTCTGAACCGAGCAAAGGAGAAATCTCCGGAGCGACTGTTCAGTGAGATGAGTAAAGAATCTGACGGTTGGAGTTTAAACAACAGCAGACAGGGGCCTCAACTGAGCTCGTGGTGAACATTCCATGCTGGCCATGGAAAGTTTAACTCTTTGTTCTCTGGGGCAGTTGAAAGGCAGGACCTAACTGCATATGTCAGACTACAGCAAGACTTCATGTTGTTTGAAAGGAATGAAAGGCATAAAGGAATTTGCCCCCTTCCCCAATCCAGAACCAGAGCATCCAGGGGAACTGTGCCCATGACTGGAGGCCTGCAACAGAAGAGAGGAAGTTGATGTTTGCCTGGGGCTGCAGAGATCTAATTCTGGAGTGCCCACCTGGAGAAGACTACTTTCAGTATGAAGGGGTCCAGGGTCCATTTGTGGTGGTCCTGAGATATTCTGCTCAGGGCATCTGCTAGCACATTGTCCTTCCCTGGTAGATGGACTGCTACTAGGGATGCTTGCAGGGCATAAGCCAGAGACCATAATTTCATGATTTCCATGCACAAGGCCGTAGACTGAGTGCCGCCCTGCTTGTTGATGTATCAAATGGTGGTGTTGTCTGTCCTGACCTGAACCACTTTGTTCCTCATTGAGTCCGAGAAAGCTTGGAGAGCCAGGAATACTGCCCTGAGTTCCAGAAGACTGATATGAAGTAGAGACTCCTGAGGAGACCAGACACCTTGTGTAAGGGCTCCCAGGTGGGCTCCCCTGCCCAGGAGAGAGGCATCGGTGGTTAGTACCACTGAAGGAGTCTGACTGATGAATGAGACTCCTTGTCTGAGACTGTCCTGATCCAACCACCACTGGAGAGCCTGGACCAGAGTCTGAGTCACTGGAATCAATTTGGTTAGAGGATCTTTTTTCTGAGACCAAAAGGACCTCAGGTGGAACTGGATGTCCCTCATTTGAAATCTGGCTCCCTGTACCACCACAGTGGAAGCTGCCATGTGGCCCAGGAGCTGAAGAAAATGTCTAGCTGGTCGAGACACCAGAAGGCTTAAAGAGGAAACAAGATCTGCAAGGGCCTTCACCCTTGTCAAGAGGAGAAAAACCTTTGCCTGCACAGTATCCAACTCTACCCCTATGAAGGTGAGGAGCTGTACTGGTTCAAGAACTGACTTTGACATATTGAGAAGAAAACCTAGAGAAGTGAGCAACTGTTGTGTAACTTGTAGGCCTGACTTGACTTGGTCTGGAGACTGCCCTACGATGAGCCAGTCATCCAGGTTTGGGAATATGGAGATCCCCTGTCTCCTGAGAAAGGCCACTACTACTGCTAGGCACTCTGAACATCCTTGGAGCTGATGTTAGGCCAAAGGGCATTGCTCTGAACTGATAATGGCCTTAAGGCAATTCGAACCTGAGGTACTTTCTGTGGGAGCACCTGATTGGGATGTGAAAGTAGGCATCCTTGAGGTCCAGGGAAGCTAGCCAATCCCCTGGCCTTAGAAAGGGAAGAATTACTCCCAGAGTCACCATTTTGAATCTTGGCTTGACGAGTTGCTTGTTTAGGTATCTTAGGTCTAGGATGGGCTGCCTCTCCCCTGTCTTGTTTGGGGTAAGGAAATATCTGGAATACAGACCCTTGCCACTGTGCTAGTAGGAACTCTCTCTACAGCCCTGAGGGTCAGCAGAGAGGAAACCTCTGCTTCTAAAGCAGTGGTCTCAGAAAGGTTTGCAGGTGGAAAAAAAAAATTACTTACCATAGTAATGTTGTTTCTTCTAATGGAGTCTTGATGTATTCTGACAATACGCAGTTAGACCGACCGGTTCAACTGCCCCCGAGAACCAAGAGTTAAACTCTATGCAAATGCATAGAATGTTGAGCTCGAGCTCGGTTTTCAAGCCACTGTCCTCGGTACGATCTAGTAACTGATCAGATTCTATGACGCAAACTAATTTAATATGTGTGTAATGGCCAAAACTAAGCCTAAACAGGACTCCAACAGGGGCCACATCAGGAAACAAAAACCAAAGGGCATATAAAAGACTCAACTCACAGATGCCCAGAGAAAACCATTACCACTGATGGTTTCATAACGTTGCTGCAGAAGAGCCACCCTTCCCCAGGTTCTGAAGGGGAGGTAGGGTGGGAGGTCAGAATACAGCAAGACTCCATTAGAAGAAACAACATTACTATGGTAAATAATTTATTCTTCAAACAACATGAACACTTGCTGTATTCTCACACTATGCAGACTATAAAGCAGTGCCCCCAGGAGGTGGGCACAGAGCCTATTTGGGGAATAGGCTCTGCAGTACTGCTGTGCCAAACCTGGCATCACTCCTTACCCCGAATATCCAGGCTGTAATGCTTAGTACATGTATGGATATAGACTTCCAGGTGGCAGTCTTACATATCTCAAGCAAGGGGACTTCCCTGGCAGCCACCAGGGACACTGCAGTACCTCTGGTAGAGTGGGCCCTAAGCCCTACTGGTGGGTCCTACCTAGCTTACTGTAGCAGAACTGGATACAGGCCACAATCCATCTGGCTATAGTCCTTTTGCAGCTGGCCTACTTGGCCAACATCCCCATAAGTAAGAAAAAGCTGGGAACAATCTCTCCTTAGCTCTTTTGTCCTGTCCATATAATAGCTAATAGCTCATTTAACATCTAGACTGTGCAGCCTGTGTTCACCTGAAGTAGAGTGATCTGAGAAAAATACAGACAAAGTAATGGATTGGTTCAGATGAAAATCAGAAACCACATTAGGGAGAAATTTCCTGTTGGTTCTGAGCACAATCTTGTCCCTGTGAGGTGAAATATAGTTGGGCTCCACAGATGAGGCTTGAAGCTCACTGATTCTTCTAGCAGAAGTGATAGCCACTAGAAAAACAGTTTTCCAAGTGAGAAACTTGAGTTCTGAAGAAAACATAGGTTCGAAAGGAGGCTGCATAAGCTGACCTATACATATGTTCAGGTCCCATGCAGGGGTAGATTACCTATGTGGGGGATGAAGATGCAACAACCCCTTGAAAAACTTTTTGAAAATTAAGTCTGCATCCGGCGAAGATGCTTTCCCTGCTGAAAGATACGCAGAGACAGCAGAAAGGTGTACCTTCAGGGTAGATGGCTGTAAATGCAGAGACTGAAGGTGGACCAGATAGTCCAGAAGCTGCGGAACTGCAGCTTGCTGAGGATCCAAATCCTTCTGTGCACACCAGATGGAAAATATTTTCCATTTGGAGGAATAAGTTTTTCTGGTAGCAGGCTTTCTGGCACCTTTCAGGATATCCAGGACAGGTTGAGACAGGTGTAAATCTACATATTCTAGGTCCTCAAGAACCAAGCCCTGAGGTGAAGGGACTGAAGACTGGGGTACATCACCCTGCCCTGAGAGGATGTCAGCAGACTGTACCTCCTGGGTGGAGAAATCAGTTTGGTCACGACAGTGACAACAGTATCGGATACCATGGCTGTCTGGCCCAGTCTGGGGCTATGAGAATCATTGTGGCAGACTGGGACCTCAACTTGACCAGGACTCTGGCTATCAGAAGAAAGGGAGGAAAAGCATAAAGGAACCTGTCTGACCAGTCCAGAAGGAGAGCATCCAGTGGCACTGGGCCCTGGAGTGGAGGCCAGCAACAATACAGAGGTAACTGGTGATTGTCTGGGGCTGCTAAGAGATCGATCTCTGGAACCCACCACCTCCTGAATACTGAAAGAAGGACCTGCTTGTTCAAGGTCCATTCGTGATGGCACTGGCTGATTCTGCTGACAGCATCCGCCAGTACATTGTCCTTGCCTGGCAAGTGAACTGCTAACAGTGGCATGTTGAGAGAATATGCCAGCTTCCAGATCTTCATGGATTCTGTGCAAAGCAGGGAGGATCTTGTTCCTCCCTGCTTGATGATGTAGTATGTGGTGGTGGTGTTGTCTGTCCTGACCTGTACCACCTTGCCCTGTAGGAGATTGGCAAACTCCTGAATAGCTAGGAGCACTGCTCCGAGTTCCAGAAGATTGATGTGCAAGAGGGACTCCTGAGGGAGCCATGTACCATGTGCTGTGTGATCCCCCAGGTGGGCACTCCAGCCCAGGAGAGAAGCATCCATTGTCAGCACCAGAGAGGGTACCAGAGGGAGAAAAGGAACCCCCACTCTGAGGTTGTCCATCTCCTGTCACCACTGAAGAGCTAACAGAAGGGTGTGAGACACTGGAATCAGTTTGGACAGAGAATCCTTTTTGTTTGAGACCAGAAAGATCTGAGGCGGAACTGAATGTCCCTCATCTGAAACCTGGCCCCCAGAACCACAGCTGTGGTGGAGGCCATGTGTCCTAGAAGCTGTAAAAAGTACCTCGCCGGACGAGGAACTTGAACCTGAAAGGAGTTTGCCAACTCTATGAGGGCCTGCGCCTTTGCAGAAGACAAAAAGGCTCTTGCCTGAATGGTATCCAGCTCTGCCCCTATAAAGTCTAGTCTCTGTACTGGGGTTAAGACAGACTTCTGATGATTTACCAAAAACCCCAGGGAGCGAATAGTATCCTAAGTGAGTTTTAGGGCTTCTGTGACCTGCTGGGGAGATTGACCCACGAACAGCCAGTTGTCTAGATAGGGGTAAACTGAAACCCCTTGTCTTCTGAGGAATGCCACCACTACTGCCAGACATTTTGTACATACCCTTGGTGCAGATGTCAGGCCGAAGGGCATAGCTCTGAATTGGTAGTGGCCTGAAGGCAGTCGAAACCTGAGATATTTTCTGTGAGACTGTCTGATTGGGATGTGGAAGTAAACATCCTTTAGGTCTAGGGATGCCAGCCAGTCCCCTTGCTTGACAGTACGTAGAATAGTAGCCAGGGGTGTCATTTTGAATTTTGGCTTTGTAAGATGCCTGTTCAGGAATCTGAGATGAAGAATGGGCCGCCACTCCCCAATTTTCTTTGGTGCCAGGAAGTACCTTGAGTACAGTCCTTTTCCCCAGTACTGATGTGGCACAGGTTCCACTGCTCTTGACTGAAGAAGTGTGAAACCTCTGCCTTCAGCTGGGCTGTTTGCAGTGCTGAAGGTCTGAAATTCTTGCTGACAGTTTTGTGGGCACCTTGACAGTGAGAGCAAGTCCCTGACCCACTATCTCCAGAACCCGTTTGTCTGAAATGATGGATCAACAAGCCTGGAGATAGTGGGTCAGCCTGTCTCCAACAGGATATGGGGAGGTGGTCCGAACAGAGCTTTCAGGGTGTCTGTTTGGCTGGGGTATTAGACTGGGGGTGGAGGTGGCCCTACCAGCACCCCCCTGCCTCTCCCTCTAAAGAACCCCCTTGGTTGCTGGTAAGAGGGAAAAGCTTGGGCCTGGTGAAAAGGCCTGGGGTAAGGTCTGCCCCTGCCCCTGGCCTGCTGCTTCTGAGGAGTGGCAGCCTTCTCTTTTGCTGAAGCACTCCTGTGTGCCACTCTGTACTCATTCATTTTCTTCATATATGCCTCAGGCTATTCCCCAAACAGAGAGTTCTGGACAAGGGGAAAATCCATGGCATTATTCTGCGTATCCTGGGACAGGTTAGCACACCTGAGCCAGGAAAAACGCCTGAGGGATACGGCAGAAGCCATAGCCCTAGAAGCTGCATCACTGGAGTTCACAGCCATGTGGAACTGGGATTTAGATGCTTGTACCCCCTTATTAACCATCTCCTGAAGGTCAGCAGAAAATTCAGGAGGGGCCTTTTTAGCTAGTTGTTCGACAGCCACTCAAAGGGACTTTTGATATCTGGAGGCATAAGCCATATAGGAGGCTTGCCTGATTCCCAAGGAAGATGCCAGGTACCCTTTCTTGGCAAGAGAATCCACCTTCCTGGAATCCTTGTCAGGGGGTGAGAGGCCAGGGGAATGCCAGCCTTCTCGCAGGCTGTAGTTTGAACTACCCCTTCATGGCTACAATGGCTAGCTAAAAAGTCAGTGCCATTGCCAGGCAGAAGGTACTTCCTGTCCATCTTCTTATCTAAAGGAGGGACAGAACTAGGGGTTTGGAGGATCTTTAAAGTCTGCTTCTTTAGGGACTTGTGAATAGGATTCAAAAGTCCCTGGGATACAGGAAGATCCATCATCTCCTTGTAGTCCTTGTCCTCATCATCCTCCTGCATGTCCTCTTGTACAGAGAGCTGCAGGGTCTCAGCCACCTGCCTCATAAAAGCAAAAATGGAGGTAGCCTCAGACACAGGCCTAAGAGGGGATTCGTACTGAGGATGATCAGGAGAGACCTCAGGGTCAATGAGCTCCCCTTCATTCTGCTCCTCATCCTCATCCTCATATTCAGAAAAATAATACTCCTCAGGATCAAGGTGTCCTGAAGGAGTTTAACCAGTATCCGAAACCGTTGGCTACCTAGACGGTACTTGCGACGGTTCGCCAAATCCAGATTGCAAAGACTGCACTATTCGGATGGCCTTTGCGATTTCATCCACGGTTGGAACAGAGACCGATTCCTTATGCGGTTCCAAACAGGAGCGTCTGGCTTTCTTCGACGGTGCGGGTTCAGAAACAGACTCCGAGCGTCGTTTAGCCATCGACAGTTCACCCTGGCTTGAAAGGTTGGTTGTGGGATCAGAAGATTCAGTAGAACAGGAACCGGCCTCAGCAGTCTTGTCCATTCTTTCCTTCAGTTTACCGAGATGCCAGTCTAAAGTAGACTGAGGGAAATTCTTACAAATATCACAGTCTATTTGTAAGTGGTTAAAACCCAAACAATACAGACAAACCAAATGTGAATCAGCTTTTGCAAATTGCTCCCCACACTCAGAACAACGCTGAAACCCAGTGGGACCGGTTTTTCTCTTGGGTTTCTGTGACATAACCCTAAAATTTGGAGCTTAACCCAGTGGCTTAGTTAGGCCGGTTAAGCAAGAATCAAATACCTACTTTATCCGTAGTGGCTTAGTTAGGCCAGGACAAAGAGATAGGAGAGAAAGAAAAATTACCCCTGAAGGCTTAGTTAGGCCGGGTAATAGAGAAGACAAAGTCCGAACCGGCCAACGGTTCAGTGTCAGCCAAAAAATAAACCGAGAGCCCCCGATTCTGGTCAGGACTTTGCACCAGTATCCCAATACAGTGAAAATTTAGATAAACAGAGAAATTTAGAAGTTTGGCCCCCTCATGGTCGCAGAACCGATCAGAAACCGAATACTTACCCAACCTAGGAAACGTGAGCTATACTGAAGACAGCGGTTTGAGAACATTAATGAAATAAAACAACAAAGCGGTTTGAAATAAACCGTCAAAACTACTCTAGACCGAAAGCAGCGAGGAGAAATCTCCGAGGCGTCTTCACTCGTGAGTGGAGTAAAGAATCTGATCAATTACTAGAACGTACCGAGGACAGTGGTTTGAAAACCAAGCTCGAGCTCAATGTTCTATGCATTTGCATAGAGTTTAAGAAAAAATTACTCACCTTAGTAATGTTGTTTCTTCTAATGGAGTCTTGCTGTATTCTGACATATGCAGTGATGTCCAACCTTTGAACTGCCCCGGAGATGAAAGAGTTAACTTTCCATGCCAGGCATGGAACGCTGAGCTCGGGCTCGGTTGAGACTCTGTCTGTTGCTGTTTGAACTCAAACCGTCAGATCTTTATGAGCTATACTCACTGGGTGTCCTGTGTGGAAACTGTAAACCTACACTAGCCAACTGGCTACTAAATATAATAAAAGATTTTTGGTCCAAAAACAAAGACTCAAGTCAGGAAACCCAAAAATAAAACAAAACACAACACCCACACACCCAAACTAAAGGGTGAGAAAAGAAGGGTGGGGCACCTCCGAGTGCCAACACTGCTACTACTCACCCACATCCCAAAACCCAGGTTCTGAGAGGGAGGCGGAGAGTTCAGAATACAGCAAGACTCCATTAGAAGAAACAACATTACTAAGGTGAGTAATTTTTCTTCAAAACAACATGAAAGACTTGCTGTGGATTCTGACATAATAGACTTCTCAACAGTACCTCCATGGAGGAGGGACAGAACCCACTTTGAAATAGGCTCTGAAGCACTGCTGTACCAAACCGAGCATCTCCCTAGCCTGGATATCCAGAGGTAATGCTTGGTAAAAGTATGTACTGTTTTCCAGGTGGCTGCTTGACAAATCTCTAAGATAGGAATATCCCTGGCAGCAGCCAGGGAAGCAGCTGTACCTCTGGTAGAGTGAGCCCTCAGGCCTGAGGGTAGGATCCTACCTAGTTTTTCATAGCAAAATTGAATGCAAGAGACAATCCACCTGGCAACAGATCTCTTAGTGGAAGGTTTACCCTTACCAACCTCGCCATAAGTGACGAACAGTTGGAAGGAGTCAAACCTGTGACCCTTGGTGCACTCTATGTAGTAGCTAAGGGCCCTTTTCATATCCAACTGCAGCCTCCTCTCCCAGAGGAGGAATGGTCAGATGAAGAAAACAGGAAGCGACATAGACTGGTTAAGGTGGAAATCTGAAACCACCTTAGGCAAAACTTCCGATTAGTCCTGAGGACCACCTTATCTCTATGGAGACAAGATAAAATCAGGTTCCACTGACAGGGCCTGTAACTCACTTATGTGTCTGGCAGAAGTAGATGGCCACCAAGAAAACAGTTTTCCAAGTCAAGTACTTAAGCTCTGAGGACAAAGGCTCAAAAGGGGGTTGCATAAGCTGAGCAATGCAAACATTAAGGTCCCAAGCAGGGGCAGGGTCCCTGAAGGGAGGATTGGTATGCAGCAATCCCTTGAAAATTTTTGAAAATCTAGGATGAGCTGAAAGGGAAGAGTGCTTGCCCGCTGAGAGGAAGGCAGAGACGCTGCCAGATGCACTCTTAGTGTAGCTGGTCCGAGTCCCAAGCTGTTAAGATGAACCATACAGTCAAGGACTGTGGGCAGGCCAGCAGACTCTGGAGAAATATGCTTCCCAGAGCAACCATATAGTAAATCTTTTCCACTTGGAATTGTGGGTGCTTCTGGTGGAAGGCTTCGAGAAGCCTTCAAGATATCAGAACACCTTGAGAGAGGTGCAAATGAGCAACTCTAACTCTTCAAGACCCAGGCCTTGAGATTGAGAGATTTGAGATTCGGATACCAAACCCTCCCTGAGCACACATGTTAACAGGTTGTAATTCCTGGGAAGAGACAGGGAAGGTGGACTGCTAAGGACAACAAGAGAGGGTACCAGGGCTGTCTGGCCCAGTCTGGAGCAATCAGAATCACCTTGCAGGATTGAGACCTGATTTTGACTAGCACCTTGAACAGGAGAGAGAAGGGAGGAAAGCATACAGGAACTTCCCTTCCCAATTGAGAACTAGGGCATCCAGGGGGACTGAGCCCAACACTGGGGGCCTGCAGCAAAAGAGAGGAAATTGGTGATTGTCTGGGGCTGCAAAAAGATCTATCTGTGGGATGCCCCATCTGGAGAAGATCACCTTCAAAATCAGGGGATCCAGGGACCATTCACGATGGCCCTGAGATATCCTGCTGAGAGCATCTCCCAGGACATTGTCCTTCCCTGGGAGGTGCACTGCTGTAAGAGAGGCGTTCAGGGAATAGGCCAGAGACCACAACTTCATTGCCTCTGTGCACAAGGCCGTAGACCGAGTGCCCCCTTGCTTGTTGATATACCACATTGGGGTGGTATTGTCTGTCCTGATCTGAACTACATTGTTCTGAACAGACTTGGAAAAAGCTTGAAGTGCTAGAAGAAAAAATGACTCACCTTAGTAATGTTGTTTCTTCTAATGGAGTCTTGCTATATTATGACAATTGCAGTTTGTCCCACCATTAGAACTGCTCCAGAGGTGAAAGAGTTAACTCCCATTCTAAGAATGGAACTGGGAGCGCGAGCTCGGTTAGAGAAGCTCTGTCTGGGTTATTTCAAACTTAAACTGTCAGATCTTTACGAGCAAAACTCACTAAGGTCTGTGTAGAAGCTGTAACCTACACTAGCCAACTGGCTACCTGACTATTAACACATATTCCTGGTCCCAACACAAAGACTCAAGTCAGGGACCAGAAGTAATAATATAATATAAGCAATAATGAGATAAAATATAAACACCACACCCCAAAACCCCAAGAAGGGGTGGAAAACATATAATGGGCATAACTAGCGCCACACTAGGCTGCCCACCCCATACCCAAGTAGAAGTTCTAGAGAGGGCAGGCTGGGGGAGGTCATAATAGCAAGACTCCATTAGAAGAAACAACATTACTAAGGTGAGTAATTTTTTCTTCAAACAACATGAAGTACTGCTATATTATGACAATTGCAGACTACACAGCACTACCTCCATGGAGGAGGGACAGAACCTACTTAGGGAATAGGCTCTGAAGCACAGCTGTGATAAACCGAGCATCTCTCCTGGCCTGGACATCCAGGGAGTAATGCTTGGTGAAAGTGTGTACCGTTTTCCAGGTAGCTGCTTAACATATCTCTAAGTTAGGGATGTCTCTGGCAGCAGCTAGAGGCGCTGTACCTCTGGTAGAATGAGCCCTCAGGCCAGAAGGGGGAACTTTCCCCAGTTTCTGATAACAAAATTGGATACAAGAGACAATCCACCTGGCAATTGATCTCTTAGTGGCAGGTCTCCCTTTTCCGACCTCACCATAAGTGAGAAAAAGTTGGAGGGATTCGAACCTGTGACCCTTGGTACGTTCTACATAGTAACTTAGGGCCCTCTTAACATCTAAACTGTGCAATCTCCTCTCGCCAGAGGAGGAATGGTCAGTGAAAAACACTGGAAGGGAGATAGATTGATTAAGATGGAAATCTGAAACCACCTTGGGCAAAAACTTCCTGTTAGTCCTGAGGACTACCTTATCCCTGTGGAAAGAAATAAAGTCAGTTTCTACTGACAAGGCTTGCAACTCACTTATGCGCCTGGCAGAGTTGATAGCCACTAGGAAAACAGTTTTCCAAGTTAAGTACTTAAGCTCTGCAGAAGACAGAGGTTCAAAAGGGGGTTGCATTAACTGGGCAATGCAAACATTAAGGTCCCAGGCAGGGGCTGGATCCCTAAAAGGTGGATTAGTATGAAGTAATCCTTTAAAAAACTTGGAAAATACAGGGTGAGCGGAAAGAGAGGAGGGCTTTCCTGCTGAAACAAAAGCAGAGACAGCTGCTAAATGTACTTTCAGGGTAGCTGGTCTCAGGCCCAAAGAATTAAGATGGACCATATAGTCCAAAACTATGGGCAAATCAGCAGATTCCGGGGAAATATGTTTCCCAGAACACCAAATGGAAAACCATTTCCACTTAGAATTATAAGTAGCCCTAGTGGAAGGCTTCCTAGAAGCCTTTAGGATTTCAAGAACACCCTGAGAAAGGTGTAGGTCAGCAAATTCTAACTCCTCAAGAGCCAGGCCTTGAGGTTGAGGGATTTGAGGTTCGATACCAAACTCTCCCTGGGCACAGGTTAACAGGTTGTGATTCCTGGGGAGACACAGGGAAGATGGACTGCTAGGGACAGAAGGGGGGGTACCAGGGCTGCCTGGCCCAATCTGGGGCAATCAGAATCACCCTGCAAGGCTGGGATCTGATTTTGACTAGCACCTTGAATAGGAGAGGAAGGGAAAGGCATAAATAAACTTCCTTCCCAATCTAGGAGAAAGGCATCCAGGAGGACTGGAGCCCAACACTGGGGCCTGCAACAGAACAGTGGAAGTTGGTGATTGTCTGGGCCTGCAAAGAGCCTATCTGAGGGGTGCACATCTGGCAAAAACTATCCCAGTACTTGAGGATCCAGAGACCATTTGTGATGGCCTTGGAAATCCTGCTGAGAGCATCTGCTAGGACATTGTCCTTTCCTGTAAGGTGAATGCTAGGAGGGAAGTGTTCAGGGAATAGGCCAGAGACCACAACTTCATTGCCTCGGTGCACTAGGCCGAAGACCGAGTGCCCCCCTGCTTGCTGATGTACCACATAGTTGTGGTGTTGTCTGTTCTGACTTGTACCGCTTTGTTCTGAACAGACGCAGAAAACACTTGAAGTGCTAAAAAGACAGCTCTGAGTTCCAGCAAATTGATGTGGAACAGAGATTCCTGAGGGGACCACACTCCCTGAGTGGAGAGGTCGCCCATGTGGGCTCCCCACCCCAGGAGGGAAGCATCCCTAGTGAGGGTCAAGGAGTGAGACAGAGGAATGAAGGGGACCCCCAGTCTTAAATTGCTCTGATCTTGCCACCACTGGAGGGCCTGGATCAGGGTTCGGGTCACTGGGACCAACTTGGAAAGGGGGTCTCTTCTCTGAGACGAAAAGGCTCTCAAGTGAAACTGAATGTCCCTCATCTGAAATCTTGCTCCTTGCACTACAGCTGTGGATGCAGCCATGTGCCCCAGGAGCTGCAAAAAGTGTCTTGCCGGTCGAGAGACCTGCAGAGTGAAGGAGGAGGCCAGAGCCACCAAGTTCCTTACCCTCTCTAAGGGTGGGAAGGCTCTGGCCTGCTTTGTGTCCAATTCTGCACCTATGAAGGTGAGCACCTGAACTGGTTCCAGAACTGACTTTGGAAGATTGAGCAAGAAGCCTAGGGAGGTGAGCAGCTGCTGGGTAACTTGCAGGTGAGATTTTACCTGTTCTGGGGACTGGCCTACAATGAGCCAGTCATCCAGATAGGGAAAGACAGCAATCCTTTGCCTTCTTAAATGAGCAACTGCTACTGCCAGACATTTTGTGAATACCCTTGGGGCAGAGGTGAGGCCGAAGGGCATTGCTCTGAACTGGTAGTGACCTGAGGGCAGTTCGAATCTGAGGTACTTCGGTGGGAGTTCTGGATGAGACGTGAAAATAAGCATCCTTGAGGTCCAGGGAGGCTAGCCAGTCCCCTGGCCTTAGAGAGGGTAAAATCATTGCCAGAGTTACCATTTTGAACTTTGGTTTCAAAAGGTATTTGTTCAGATATCTCAGGTCTAAAATGGGCCGCCATTCTCCTGTCTTTTGGGGTAAGGAAATATCTGGAGTACAGACCCTTGCCCTGGTGTGAGGGAGAAACCTTTCTACAGCTCTGAGAGCCAGGAGGTTGAGACTTCTGTTTCTAAAGTAAGGTCTCAAGAGTTTGCAGGTGGGAAAGATCTGATTCTCATCTTTGGGAACTTTTGAAGCTGAGAACCAGACCTGGCTTACTACTTCCAGGACCCACTTGTCTGAAGTTAGAGACACCCAGTTCTGAAGCAGTAGGCCAACCTGCCCCTACAGGTAAAGGAATCGGCCCTGGGCACCCCATCAGGGTGTCTGTTTGGCAGGTGCTTTAGGCTGAGGGTGGGAGCAAGCCTGCCCACACCGTCTGCCTCCTCTCCTCTGAAGAACCCCCTCTGAGCATAAGCAGAGGAGGCCTGGGTTTGGTAAAAAGGCCTGTGAAAAGGCCTACCTCTACCCCTGGGGGTCTGCCTCTGAGGAGTGACTTGCCGCTCCTTAGCCTGAGCACTCTTATAGGTAGTCCTATATGCATCCATTTTCTTCATATAATTCTCTGTCTGCTCCCCAAACAGAGAATTTCCAACCACAGGAAAATCCATAGCCTTAGTCTGGGTATCCTATGACAAGCTAGTACACCTGAGCCAGGCCAACCTACGAAAAGCTACAGAGGTAGCCATGACTCTAGAGGATACATCATTAAAATCCACAGCAGCATGAAACTGCACCTTAGATGCCTCAATGCCATCAGCAGCACCTGTTCCAGCTCATTAGCGAGCTGGCCAGAAGCCTGTTTGGCCAAAACCATGACAGTGTCCCATCTAGATTTTTGATACCTTGCTACATAAAGCCATGTAATGCTTGCCTGAGTCCCAAGGACGCTGCCATGTATTGTTTTTAGCCATGGCATCAATCTTCCTGGAATCCTTGTCAGGAGGATGTGAAGCCAAGGAATATTAGCTTTATCACAGGCTGCAGCCTGAACCACACCAACGTGACTGCATTGCTGTGAAAGGAATTCTGTATCAGGACCTGACAGAGTGTACCTCCTGTCCATCTTTTTGTCCACAGGAGGCACAGAATTAGGAGTTTTAAAATTTTTATTGTTTGTTTCCTAAATGATTTATGCAAGGGAATAGACAATATCCTAGACTCTGGAATATCCATCATTTCTACAAAATCAGGTTCCTCTTGCTCATCCACAGCTTCCTCCAAAGGGAGCTGGAGGGTTTCAGCAACTTTTTTGTAAAACATAAAGTGAGAGGGAGACTCAGAAAGCGAAGGGGAGATTCTAAAGGTCTGTCTGGGAAATGTCGGTTCAATGGGCACACCCAGACCCTCAAGTCACATTCATACTGTTCATAATCATCCTCCCCTCCTCGGTTCATAAACTCTTCAACATCTATTCTGAACCGTGGAACCGATCGACCGACCTTTACCAGACAGTGGCGGTTCGGACGGAACCGAGAAAGTGACTGGACAATCTGAATAGCTCTTACTATCTCTGCAGCAGTTGGAGAAGGAATTTTGGGCTCCACCTGCAGATTTTCTTGTTTCTTTACTGGAACTGGCTCCTCCGAGCCAGCTTTATCATTGCCGAAAAGTCTCGCCCTGGTCAGAGGCACTCCCTCGGTTCGGTTGGCACCGAACCGGGCTGTCCCATCGGATCAGCGGACTTTTTGGCTCTCTCGTTCCCTGAGCCTGCCAACTCTCTATCCAGGGTGGCTGCAGGGAAATTTTTACAAATCTGGCAGTCTGAATTGAGGTGGTCAAACCCCAGACAATATACACATGTGGTGTGTGAGTCAGCCTTGGCAAAGACTTCCCCACAGACATCACAGTTTTGAAACCCAGTGGGCCCGGTTTTTCTTTTGGGTTTCTCAGACATGATGCCAGCCTAACCAAAAACTTGCCCTTTTAAACGGCAGTGCCAGGCAAGACACCCTTATCGGTTCCTAACCGTGCCGGGTCTTGGAAAAACCGTAATGAAATCCGTTTTTTAGCACTGATAAGAACAGGGAACAGCACTCTAAAACCTTCAATTTCAAGTTTTAAAACAAGCTGATCGGTTCAAACCGAACCGATAACATTTACAAGTTCCACAGAAAATAAACTAATTACTTACGATACCACAGACAGAGCTTGAACCGATTGGTTTGGTTAAAATAAAATATTCTCGGTTGATTTGAACCGAGAAAACACTGTTTAAACTGAGAAATGAACTGAGCAGTAGGAGAAATCTCCGGAGCGACTGTTCAGTGAGGCGGAGTAAAGAATCTGACAGTTTAAGTTTGAAATAACCCAGACAGAGCTTCTCTAACCGAGCTCGCGCTCCAAGTTCCATTCTTAGAATGGGAGTTAACTCTTTCACCTCCGGAGCAGTTCTAATGGTGGGACAAACTGCAGTTGTCATAATATAGCAAGACTTCATGTTGTTTGAAACACTGCTCTGAGTTCTAATAGATTGATGTGAAGCAGAGATTCCGGAGGAGACCACAACCCTTGGATGGCCAGGTCCCCCAAGTGGGCTCCCCACCCCAAGAGGGAGGCATCTGCAGTAAGGATTAGAGAATGAGACTGAGTGAAAAAAGGGACTCCCTGTCTTAGATTGTCCTGTTCCTGCCACCACTGTAACGCCTGGATCAGGGTTCGAGTCACTGGGATTAGTTTGGTCAGAGGATCCTTTTCTGAGACCAGAAGGCTCTCAAGTGGAACTGAATGTCCTCATTTGAAATCTTGCTCCCTGGACCACTGCTGTAGAGGCAGCCATGTGTCCCAGGAGCTGCAGAAAATGCCTTGCTGGTCGAGACACCTGGAGGTGAATGAAGAGGCTAGTGAGATAAGGGTCCTTGCCCTGTCCAGGGAAGGAAGGCTCTACCTTTACTGTATCCAGCTCTGCCCTATGAAGGTGAGGAGCTGCACAGGCTCTAGAACTGACTTTGAAAGATTCAGAAGGAAACCTAGAAAGTGAGCAGTTGTTGAGTTATCTGTAGGTGTGACTTGACTTGGTCTGGAGACTGGCCTACTCGACAGGCCAGTCGTCCAGGTATGGAAAGATGGAGATCTTTTTCTCCTTAAGAAGGCAACCACTACTGCCAGGCATTTTGTGAACACCCTTGGAGCAGAAGTTAGGCCGAAGGGCATTGCTCTGAATTGGTAATGGCCTGAGGGCAGCTCGAACCTGAGGTACTTTCGGTGGGAGCTTCTGATGAGAATATGGAAATAGGCATCCTTGAGGTACAGGGAAACTAGCCAGTCCCCTGGCCTTAGAGAGGGTAGAATTATTCCCAGAGTCACCATTTTGAACTTTGGCTTTAAAAGCTGCTTGTTTAAATATCTGAGATCCAGGATGGGCCGCCATTCTCCTGTCTTTTTGGGGTTAGGAAGTACCTGGAGTACAATCCTTTTCCCTTGTGTAGGGGTGGAACCCTCTCTATGGCTCTCAGAGCCAAGAGGGAAGAGACCTCTGCCTCCAGGGCAAGTGCCTCTGAAGGACTTGCAGGTGGAAAGGATCTGGTTCTCATCTTTGGGAATTTTTTGAAGCTGAGAACCAGTCCCTGGATTACTACTTCCAGGACCCATTTGTCTGATGTTAAAGACATCCAGTCCTGGACAAAGTAAGCCAGCCTGCCCCCTACTGGTGGTGGAGAATCGGCCCTGGCAAACCCATCAGGGTGCCTGTTTGGCAGGGGCTTTAGGCTCAGGGGTGGAAGCAGGCCTGCTTGTACCCCGTCTGCCTCTCCCTCTGAAGAACCCCCTATGGGCATAAGCAGAAGAGGAGGCCTGGGCTTGGTAGAAAGGCCTATGAAAAGGCCTGCCCCTGCCCCTGGAATACTGCCTCTGGGGAGTGGCTTGCCTTTCCTTGGCCTGAGCACTCCTATAGGTGGTCCTGTATTCATCCATTTTCTTCATGTAGTTCTCTGTTTGCTCCCCAGAGAATTACCCACAACAGGAAAATCCATGGCCTTAGTCTGGGTATCCTGAGATAGGCTAATACATCTGAGCCAAGCCATCCTACGAAGGGCCACAGATGTAGCCATGACTCTAGATGAAACATCATTGGAGTCCACTGCAGCATGGAATTGCACCTTGGATGCCTGAATACCATCTGCAGCCACCTGCTCCAGCTCCTTGGCAAGCTGGCCAGGGACCTGTTTAGCTAAGGCCATTACAGTGTCCCATCTAGATTTCTGATATCTAGCTGTACAGGCCATATAATTAGCCTGCCTGAGTCCCAAGGATGCTGTCATGTACTGTTTCTTTGCCATGGCATCAATCCTCCTGGAGTCCTTATCTGGGGGGTGTGAAGCCAAGGGTATATTTGCCTTATCACAGGCAGCAGCCTGCACTACCCCAACATGGCTGCACTGCGGGTAAGGAACTCCGTATCAGAGCCTGAGAGAGTACACCTCTTGTCCATTCTCTTGTCCACAGGAGGTATAGAAATAGGAGTCTTTAAAATTTTTATTGTCTGTTTCCCAAAGGACTTATGAAGGGGAATAGACAGCCTCCTAGACTCTGGGATATCCATCATTTCAACATAGTCAGGCTCTTCCTGGTCGTCTACAGCTTCTTCCATAGGAAGCTGAAGAGTTTCAGCCACTTTTTGTAGAACATAAAATGGGAAGGGGACTCAGAAAGCCTAGGAGGAGAAACCCCTGAAGGTCTGGCTGGGGAGATGTCTGGGTCAATGGGCACATCCAGACTTTCGTAATCACCATCACTATCCTCATACTCTCCTTCCTCCTCCTCCGGTTCATAAAAATCTTCTAAATTATAATCTGGAACCGGGGGGAACCAACTGAACTGAGCCCCTTCCCGATGGTGCTGGTTCGGTCGGAACCGGGGTTAGCGATTGAACAATCCTTATCGCTTTGGCTAGTTCATCAGCGGTCGGAGAAAGAAGTTGTGGATCCGCACCGGCTGATTTATCCCTTCTTTTTCTTTTAACCGGAACCGACTCCTCAGAGTCGGTTCTCCTTTTGCCCGAAGAAGTTTCGCCCTGGTCAGTGGGCACTCCTTCTGGTTCGGTGGAAGCGAACCGGCTGGCCATCCGGTCAGCGGACTTCTTGGCCTCCCTTTCCCTGAGCCTACCAACTCTCTTTTCCAGGGTAGCTGCAGGAAAATTCTTGCAAATCTGGCAGTCTGAATCGAGGTGGTCAAACCCCAGACAATAAAGACAGGTGGTGTGGGGGTCAGCCTTAGCAAAGGCTCCCCCACACACACTACAGTGTTGAAACCCAGTGGGCCCGGTTTTTCATTTGGGTTTCTCAGACATGGCCAGTCTCAACAAAACTTACCCTTTTTTCGGCAATCCGCCAGGCAAGACACCCTTATCAGTTCCTGACCGTGTTATGGGTCCTGGAAAAAACCGTAATGAAATCCGTTTTTTTTTAGAACCGATAAGGACCAGTTACCACACTCTAAAAGAAGAATAAACTTTTTGAACAAACCTGATCGGTTCAAACCGAACCAATCCCATGTTTACAAGTTCCACACAGAAGAACAAGAAAATAACCTATCTAGTACTCACGATACCACAGACAGAGACGGAACCGACAGGTTAACGGATTAAATTTGGTCGAAAACCAAGGAAAACGGCACTTTGACCGACAAACTTGAACCGAGCAAAGGAGAAATCTCCGGAGCGACTGTTCAGTGAGGCGGAGTAAAGAATCTGACGGTTTGAGTTCAAACAGCAACAGACAGAGTTTCAACCGAGCTCGAGCTCAGCGTTCCATGCCTGGCATGGAAAGTTAACTCTTTCATCTCCGGGGCAGTTCAAAGGTTGGACATCACTGCAAATGTCAGAATACAGCAAGACTTCATGTTGTTTGAAATTATTTCTTCATGGGGTATTTACTATATTATAGTCAACATGAATTAAACCGACTGTAATTTTCTGAGATCATGTCTAGATCTTGATGCTGCCATTTACAGACTACAGGCAACATTAAATGAAACAATACAGAACTGCATTATGTTTAAAAATTTTAGAAATATTAATGCCTATGTCCAACATGTGTTCACTTCTGAAGGAAAGAATTGTTGAGTAGCTAGAGGGGCACAGGACCCAAGGCAACATGGATTCATAGCGGGAAGGTCATGTCAGACAAATCTGATAGATTTCTTTGACTGGGTGACCAAAGTAGTAGATCAGGGAGGGGCTGTGGACATTGCCTACCTAGACTTTAGCAAGGCATTTGACACAGTCCCACACAAAAGATTAATTTACAAGTTAGCCAGCCTGGGAGTGGGTCCCAAGATGACAGCCTGGTAAAGAATTGGCTGGAGAACAGGACACAGAGTAATAGTAAATGGAGTCCACTCTGAAGAAAGGGGGTTACTAGTTGGGTACTGTAGGGTTCAGTATTAGGACCGGCCTCTTCAATGTCTTTATAAGTGACATTGCAGAGGACGGAAGGAAAGTATGTCCTGCAGATGACACAAAGATCTGCAACAGAGTTGATGGCCAAGGTGGGGTGGAAAGGATGAGAAGGGACTTGGCAAGGTTAGAGGAATGGTCTAATGTATGGCAGCTTAGATTCAATGCCAAGAAGTGCAAGGTAATGCACCTGGGAAACAAAAACCTGGGGAAGAGTACACAATGGGGGTGAGATACTAACAACAACAAAATGGAAAGGACCTGGGGTAGCGTCATATCAGATGACCTAAAGGTGGGCAAACAATGTGAGAGGGCAGCAAGGAGGGCTGGGGGATACTGGGATGCATAGGGAGAGGCATCACCAGTAGAAAACAGGAAGTTATCATCCTCTGTACAGACAGCTGGTCAGACCCAATCTGAGTACTCGTGCAGTTCTGGAGACCCAATCTCCAGCAAAGACATAGACAGGATGGAAGCTGTCCAGAGGAGGGCACTAAAATGGTGCAGGGTCTGCACTGAAGACATATGAAGAGAAACTTAAGGAGCTTAATATGTATAGCCTAGAGGAAAGGAGGAGAGGGGGACATGATAGAAACTTTCAAGTACCTCAAGGGAATCAACAAAGTCCAAGAGGGTAGCATCTTTCAAAAAAAGAGGTGTGCAAGAACAAGAGGGCACAATTTGAAGATGGGGGGCAGCTCAGAGGTAATTTAAGGAAGTGTTTTTTCACAGAGAGGGTTGTGGATGCATGGAACGGCCTTCAGGAGGAGATTGTGGAGTCAAAAACTGTGGTGGAATTCAAGCATGCATGGGACAGTCATAAGGCAATTCTAGGGGGTGGGGGTAGGAAGAAGTAGGCTGCTGGTTAACTAGGATCTGCAGCTTATCCATTAGGTAGGGAAATGGGCAGACTGGGTGGGCCAAGCGGTCCTTATCTGCCGTCAAATTCTATGTATCTTTCTATGTTTTTTTGACTGTTTTTTTCTACTAGTTTATTTCTCGTACTTTATATTAATTAACCCTTTATAACATGTTTTGCACATGGCTGTCATTTGCACATTTAGTGTTTGGGGTATTTAAACTATGCGCTCTTTATCAGCAATGCCCTCCTAAGGAAGCCTAGTGAGTAGGCGATACATAGGGTTTGCTGAAAAATTTGTGAGAATGGTATGTGCGCGGTATTTTCTCTGTTCCATAAGGCATATAAAAAGAATCTCCAAATACAAATAGGACTGTCACATACAACAGTACTGCAAGGTATTTAATCCCTCATTCTCTTCTAATACTGGGTAATATCTCTAGAGCCTGTGTGGCTGGCTGTTTGTGTTTGTCTCTGTCAATGGTTTAGTTTTTGTGGTTTTTCATGTGTTTCTGCTTGGAGGAACTGGACCATTCTTGGACATTACATCTATGAACATTTCCTGGACTAAGAAACTGCAAAACATCACCAGCAAGTATTGGCATTCTCATCATAAATCAACTTTTCTGGAAGCCATCAAAAGCAAAAGTAAGGTCAGTAATTCTGTTATACAAGCTCCAAGTTGCGAAGTGCTGCATTGAATCCACATTTCCGTCTGACTTGTTCTTAAAGAGTGTGTGTTTGTCTTTGAGGTCTATTCCCAACCATTTTGGAGAACAAAGGTAAGATACTAACAAAGGATTTTTACATCCTGCATATGCCCCAGGCCAACGTTTGTCACCTTTGGGAATTTAACACAGTCTGGGTCTTTGATCTACAGTAACAACAGTTTCTGGTCCCCAGTAGCTTACCATGAGTCACTCCGGAACACTCATCCTTGCTACAGTAAACATTTGCAGTCTCCTGCCAAAACTTGATGCCCTGCAAATATCTGTAAATCAGCACAAGCCAGACATCCTTGCAGTTGTTGCCACCTGGCTCTCACCTAAAATCTCGGACATGGCTATTACCCTGCCAGGGTACAACATTTTCAGACTTGACAGAATCGCTAAAAGAGGTGGTGGCTGCGCCTTATAGAAACATAGAAACAGAATTTGATGGCAGATAAGGACCGCTTGGCCCACCCGGTCTGCCCATTTCCCTACCTGATGGATAAGCTGCAGATTCTAGTTAATCAACAGCTTACTTCCTCCTGCCCCCCACTAGAATTGCCTTATGCCTGTCCCATGCATTCTTGAATTCTCCCACTGTTCCTGACTCCACAACCTCCTCAGGAAGGCTGTTCCATGCATCCACAACTCTCTCTGTGAAAAAATACTTTCTAACATTACCTCTGAGCCGTCCCCCCTCTATCTTCAAATTGTGCCCCCTTGTTCTTGCACATCTCTTCTTCTGAAAGATACTACCCTCTTGTACTTTGTTAACTCTCTTGAGATACTTGAAAGTTTCTATCATGTCCCCCCTCTCCCTCCTTTCCTCAAGGGTATACATAATAAGCTGCTTTAGTCTCTCCTCGTATGTCTTCTGGTGCAGACCTTGCATCACTTTGGTTGCCCTCCTCTGAACAGCCTCCACTCTGTCTATGTCTTTGCAGAAATGAGGTCTCCAGAATTACACACAGTACTCCAGATTGGGTCTCACCAACTGCCTGTAGAGAGGGATAACAACTTCCTGTTTTCTACTGTTGATGCCTCTCCCTATGCATCCCAGCATCCCCCAGCCCTCCTTACTGCCTTCTCACATGGCTTGCTCACCTTTAGGTCATCTGATATAATTACTCCTAGGTCTCTTTCGAGTTTTGTTGTTATTAACTCACCCCCCACTGTGTACTCTTACCCTGGGTTTTGTTTCCCAGATGCATTACCTTGCACTTCTTTGCATTGAATCTGAGCTGCCACGCATTTGACCATTCCTCCAACATTGTCAAGCCCCTTTTCATTCTTTCTACCCCACCTTGTGTATCAACCCTGTTGCAGATCTTTGTGTCATCCGCAAAGAGGCATACCTTTCCTTCCAGGTGCTCTCCAATGTCACTTATAAAGATAATAAGAGGACCGGTCCCAGTACCGAACCCTCACGGTACCCGCTGAATTACCCTCCTTTCTTCCTGTGGACTCAGTTTACTTACCTTTTTGCGTCCTGTTGTCCAGCCAGTTTTTATCCACGGGCTACCACCTTGGGACCCACTCCAAGGCTGGCTAACTTGTATATTAACCTTTTGTGTGAGACTGTGTCGAATGCCTTGCTAAAATCTAGGTAGGCCATATCCACAGCCCCTCCCTGGTCTACTACTTTGGTCACCCAGTCAAAGAAATCTATTAGGTTCGTCTGACATGACCTTCCTGGTGTGAAACCATGCTGCCTTGAGTCCTGTCCCCCACTGGCCTCTAGGTACTCAACAATTCTTTCCTTCAGAAGTGATTCCTACTATTAAGCTCCTTCCTAAACCGCTGAAGGACACTCCTATCGGGTGGTCACTCAAAGCTTTACAGCAGACTCAGAAGCTCCTTAAAGTTGATTGACGGAACTCGCCAGAACAAACGGTGACGCAAAATATGCATTTTCTAATACAACAGGCTCCGATCCCACCTAGATTCTGGGGTCCATTAGAGGGGTTAAAATTAGAAGACTTGGCTCCCTAGGGGAAGCTAATGTCATATGTGCACGCCTGTACCAAATTCCCAGATTTAAAAGGACATAACTTTAAGTTTCGACAAGTTTACGATGCTATAAAGACCCATTTTAATAAAAGGGAAACATGGGTACAAAATAGGGTCGAGCTGTCGTTATTACTCAAAGTAGCTGACCAATCCCATTCCATTTCTAGAGTTTATAACTTATTACAAAGTATAGATGGGAATCTCCCTTCTGGTGTCTGTCACTATTGGACTCAAAGATTAGGGATGGTGGAAGACCGGGGAATATGGGAAACGATATGGGCTAATAACTACAAAAACATTAGACAAGATAGATATAAATTGCAGCAATTCAATACCATGCATAATATGTACTACACTCCTGCTAAACTTTACAGAATGGGTAAACTGTTGTAACCCTCATGCATTAGATGTGGAACCAGGGAAGGAGACCTATACCATGTATTATGGGAGTGTGCTCAGATTCAATCTTTCTGGAAAACAATTAGTGCCTCATTATCACAAATTAAAGGTATAGCGGACCTTTTTACACCAGAAATTTGCTTGCTGAATAGTTTTCGTAATGGCACGACTAAGCGAGATTAATTATACATGGGCATTATATCAGCCACAGCAAAAGCTGTCCTTCTGAGACACTGGAAAGACCTGACTTCCCCATCAATTATAGAATGGTACAGAGAGGTGATGCTTGCCTTACAATTGGAGTTACATATTGCCAGGAAGTGTAACAGAGCTCAACTAAATGACTCCATATGGGGACCATTGGGAGCAGTCTTGTCAACTTGGCAAGATAAGATTACCTAATTGCAGACACTGACCCCTCACTAGATGTACTGTTGTCCTGTGACTCCCCTATTATAGAGAATCATAGGGTTACCTCAATTAGGGTGTGGATGCCATGGAAGGTATGGGTGGTGGGTGGGCCAGGGGGGAAAATATTAGGCTGGCTAACTTGTTATACTTTTAGTTAGTTTTGTAGACATTGTTAAAACGTGACCAGCAAGTAATCTAACATGTTAGTGGCACATCTAACTTGTAAATGTATAACTGTGTAACACTGTACAATCTGTGCCCTGTCAAGAGTGTCAATAAAATTAATTGAATTAAAAAAAAAAAAAAAAAAGTGATTCCATTATTTTCCCTACCACTGAAGTCAAACTAACTGGTCTGTAGTTTCCTGCCTCTGCCCTGCTCCCACTTTTGTGAAGTGGAATCACATTTGCCCTCCTCCAGTCCTCAGGTACCACTCCATCCTCCCATGATTTGTTAAAGAGAGTAGTCAGTGGTGTTACTAGTTCTACCCTTAGTTCTTTTAGTATTCTTGGGTGAATCCCATCAGGCCCCATTGCTTTGTCCACCCTCAGTTTCAAAGAGTTCTTTCAAAACCCTTTCTTCTGTGAATGGACTGGTATCGACCCCTTCAGAGTTTTTCCCTTGTTTGGTTTAGGCACCTCCCCTCCTCATCTGTTGTGAATACTGAGCAGAAATATTTGTTCAGTATCCCTGCTTTTTCACTGTCACCCTCTGCCCACATTCCCTCCCCTTTATTAAGTCTCTGTATCCCTCCCTTGGTCTTTCTTCGCTCACTAATGTACCTACAAAAGGTTTTATCCCCCTTCTTAACAGAGTTGGCTATCTTTTCCTCAGTTTGTGCCATTGCTATTCTGACTGGCTTCCCTGCCTCCTTCTGCTTTAACTGATAAAGTTCTCTGTCCTGCTCCTTCTGTGTTTCCTTATATTTCCTGAATGCTATCCTTTTCTCCTTAACCGTCCCTGACACCTCTTTTGATAACCATAGTGGTTTTTTCCTTCGTTTTGCTTTTTATTGATTTGCTTCACACAAAGGCTTGTTGCCTCTGCGATGGCTGTTTTGATTACTCCCCATTGTTCCTCCGCCCCTCCTTCTTGCCCATTTGCTAGTGCTTTTCTAAGGCACTCTCTCATTTTCCCAAAGTCGGCCTTCCTAAAGTCCAATACTCTTGTTTTTGTATGGCTTGACTCTATGGCTGTGTTTATTGTGAACCACACTGTTTGGTGGTCACTTGTTCCCAAATAGCTACCCACTTCTAAATCTGAGATCCTTTCTCCTTCCCCATTTGAGAGTACCAGGTCTAAGATTGCTCCCTCCCGAGTGGGTTCCAACACTAACTGTCTGAGGCATGCCCCCTGTAGGGCATCAAGAATGACCCTGCTCTTGGATGTGCCTGCAGCAAGTAAGCATTAAGCCACGACGAAGGTGGCATCTAATGTTGGATTGATGCATGGTTGGGAGGGTTGTGGCCCAAGGCGGGCGGTGAACAACCGCCTAACCATGCATCATCGCACGATGCTGCTACGGACGGTAATATCGCTTAATATGGGCCGTGTGAGGAGAGAGAGTCGCCAGGAGCCGATTTCGTGTCGGTGCCACTAGATCAGACGGGGAGTCGGTATGCTGAGCAAACTTTTACAGTCCACCTAGAAATCGTGTGAGAAAACGGCATTATGCTGCTGATGTGGTCCAGCCACTGTGTACCAATGCTGATAGCAACCACTGCGGCTCACTTGGTCGTCCAACAGCTATCCCAATGTACGCGGCGATTTGTCTGTTATTGCCCGTTGGAGGTCTCTGGTGGGCGCCTCCGTCGCTGCGGTGTGCGGCAGTCATAAATTAGCATGTGGGCTCACTTGCTTCCCATTCCCTCGCGCTGCCTCCTCCGACGACACACCACTTGCCTGCATAGGGTCTCTGTGTCAGACTGTGTTACCTATTCCCTCCTGTGCGCGCCTGCCTCTCTCCCCCCCCACCGCTTCCGTCTGCCTCTAATTCGTCTCACTCTACCTGTGGCACACTTCACTCCCTAGCACTCTGTGCCCCTGCTGCTATGCTGGGGTCGCTGCCTCGAGTGCTATATGCATGCGCTGGCCACGATGCCTGTCGCAGATGTCCATAACGGGTTCTGGTCCCTCCTCCCCATTTCCGTGCTCGGCTGGCTAGTGAGGCTGCCGCTCCGCCGCTCCTGTCGTTCCTCGTCTCGCTCGCCCACAGGACCCAGTGCTGCTAGCCTGGGGGTCTGGCTGCTCGCGGTACTGCCTGAGTGGGCACGGCATATAAGCTGGGTTAATGCCCGCTCTGGCTACGGTCCCGTGACGCTGTTCCACCTATCGCTGCTCCCCATTTGCACTGAACCATTAATGCCATGTTACAAAGGTACTTATATTTCAAAGACTCTCTCCAAGGCCGCCCTCTAAAAACACCAATCGCTGATTCATCCTCCTAGATTCTCACTGTCAAAGTTCTACTAGGGGCCCACAATAAAGCCCTGTCAATTGCCACATTTTACATCCCCACTAAAGAACAAAGAAAAGGCCTCAACTCAGTCCTTGACCTCATCTGATCCCAACCACCTGACTAAGAGACAATCCTCATGGGTGACTTCAATATCAACTGGTTTGCTCCGGAATCAGGGAGCTTCATAGATGCCATCTCCTCAGCAAACCTTGCTCAACTGGCTGCCTCCCCCACTAGGCAATATTACAAAACAGGCAAATGTACTCTCCTTAACTGGATACTTTTGTACTCTCCTTAACTGGATACTGACCAGTCACCCATCCCGCATCTCAAATGTCTCTGTCCTTCCTGACACTCTAAGTGACCATTCCCTTGTAATCTGCGTCTGGACAAATACATTTACCATGACCCCCCCCCCAAAAAAAATTAATCAACAGCAGAGTCCTTCCACTTGGGCAGTTGAAACACCTAAAATCCTGCCTAAGACTGCAAGACTGGTCCCCAATCTTCCACACTCCGGATGTCAACACTGCCCTTGACTTCTTCATCAAAACCTTTAATGCTGCCTGTGACTCTCATGACCCTTCAAAAAGCAGAAAGTCAAAGGCCTGTGCAGCCCCTGGCTCTCCTCTGAACTATTAGCACAACTAAAATCCAGGGACCATCTCTGGGCACGGGCTCGGGAAACTGTAGAGCAAATCGACATACAGAATTATAAACGAGCACATAACAACGGCACAAAATAAGTCCGCCAACAGAAAAGTACCTACTATTAGGATGCCCTGACAAACACTTGGGGCAAGGGGAATTCATTTTGGAACAATATTAAAGAAATTACAGGAAAGCAGACAAAAACCTCACCCACTATGATGGTTGTAGATGGTATCACAATGCTGGACCTGACTACCATAGCAAATTCATTCAACTCCACTTTCACTGATCTCAGCTCTACTCTTCCACCTGACTATTGCAACAAAGCCGACCCCCAAACTCTCCCCTCAAGTCCCACCCTCTCTCCAAACCAGCCTCCATTCTACTTCAAATCAGTCAAACCATATGAAGCTCGCAATTACATCAGTAGAGCTATTGTTAGGTCCAGGTCAAGTGGGGACTCCCTTGACCTCAAGCTGCTTGCCCTCACCCTCGACGAGGTGCTGCTACCATTAACAAAAATCTTCAACCTTTCCCTCTCTCTCGGACAGTTCCCTGACAGATGCAAATCCGCCTCTGTCACACCGGTCCATAAGAGCGGGGACAGGGTCCTCCTGGTGAACTATCGGCTCATCTACTTACCCCCAAGGCCATAGAGTGTATAGTATCGGATCAGCTTACGGCATACCTTGATGAATACGATGTCCTGTGTGCTCAACAGCACCGCTTTAGAAAAGGTCACAGTACCACATCAGCCCTCCTTGAATTCACTGGTGCAATCCATAGTTCCTTGGACAATAGCCTTCTTACAGGGGCAGTCTTCATTGATCTAACGAAGGCATTCAATACCGTCCATCATCATCTACTACTCTCTCAGCTGCTAAATACCGGACTGTCCCCTGAATCTACATCCTGGTTTAAGAGCTACCTGGAAAACCGTTCACAAAGAGTGAAAATAGCTGACTTTCTCTCTGATGCCAGACCAGTGCGCTCTGGAGTGCCACAAGGGTCAATCTTTGGGCCTCTTCAGCATCTTCCTAAATAGTCTTCCACAATCCTGTCCGGAGCAACTCCTCCTATACGCTGATGATGCTGTCATCCACTCCACCCACAAGGACCCCCACCTTCTGCAAAGCAAACTACAGCATGGCTTCTCCTCAGTTGAAAACTGGTTCAGTAAACACAAACTTGTCCTCAACTATAAAAAAACAAAGTCCATGCTCTTCTGCAGCTCGCAAAACAAGCACCGGGACCACCCCCTCACTATTGCAAACTGCCTAGGTGCAATCCTAGAACAAGTGCAAACCTTCAAATACCTTGGAATCACTCTTGACAGTTGTCTATCCTATGGGGCTCACATTGACATTGTTGCCAAAGCAACTAACACACATATTGGCCTGCTATACAGGCATAGGCAATGCCTAACTCTGGAAGCCTTAAGGATCGCAGTTCAGAGCTCGGTGATCTCAACTATTGACTATGGCCTCATCATATACGGTTCCATTTCCACCACCACCCTCAGGCGCATATCTATGGCTTTGAACAAAGCTTGCCGACGCATCACTGGATTCCATTGTCACACCCATACATAATGGCTAAAAAAAAAAAAAATTTGATGGGCTTTGCCCACCCCCCTGGAATTCAAGCTCTGTTACAACCTGCACAGAATCCCCGCCTCACCAAGGGCTCTGAATCTCAATTACTGCATATTCCAAGATGCCGGACCTCACAGGGACAAAGATCCTTTGCCTACAGAGCTCCCAGCTGGCTAAATAGTCTCACCAGGGACATCTCCTCTCTACCTAAGTTAGGCCTGTTCAAATCTAACCTCCGCCTATTGCTCTCTGCCTCTAGCACATGCGACTGTCTTCTCTAACCTGCTGTTCCCTTTTTGGTGGTTGTCCCTTCTCATCCACCCCCCTACTCTCCCCCCCTCCCCCTTACTTGCACTTTCACTTGCACTTCCTGTGTGTTTTTGACAATTGCCTCTGGCAGCATCTGCTTCTCGTGTCTCACCAAGTTCTCGTTATCAATGTTATCCCTGTCCTGTGTATGCCCTAGTACCACCTAATCTGTATGTACTCATGTGATGATAAACAACTGTAGCCTGTTATCCTGTAATAATTAATGTCCTGCTTGTTTGTTCTCATCCTGACGTGGAACCTTTGTAAAAGAGCCTTGGCTCAAAGGTAATTGTAATCCAAGACTCTAATAAATAAATAAAAACACCATGTCAAGAATCACAATATTGTGAGAAATTTATAATACAGTGATAAGACATGCTGTACCTCACTGTTATATGGTCTGTCATATGATCTGGTTATTAAGCTAGAAATTCATGCACTGTAAATGATAATATCTTCAGTTTTATGTTCTTTTCAGAAAACACTTCACAGTGTATTTATTTAACATACTTTAGGATTACAACCTTAGAGTCAGGGACTCATTTACAAAGGCTCCGCGTCTGAGTACAGAGAACAGAACATACAAAATGCATAGTAATAGCATGATGGAATTCCTGGTTACATGCGAAAATTTTATTAACAACAGGAGTACATGATTACAGTTGCATACAGTCATGTTTCACGTTACATTTTGGAAAAACATTAGGCAGAGTTTGCAGCGGTCATGATATGTATAAATACATTTTATGAAGTGAGCCACAGCCTGTTGCAGTCAGCACTCAGATATCTGTAGCCTTCCTTTCTCAGGTCAGGTGATGGATATCGGAGAGAAACGGATAAGTGGAAACTGGATGCTTCGGTCTGCAGTTTGATCTATGGCTGCTGGCGCTGCTTTGGTTTGTGACTGCCTTGCCCTGCTTTAGTCTGTGGTTTGCTGTACAGTACTCTACTGGGGATCAAAAAGGTCAGTTATCTGAGAGTAAACACTGAGATCTACATAGGAGACAACAGGCAGGATGGGCGGCTGAAACGGATAACGCAAGGGACGAATAAATGAGTGTAAACAAAATGGGAAATGAAAAAATCATGCCGTCAAAGACGGATACATGAGAGAAACGGATACATGAGAGCCGGATAAACAAATGCTGACTGTAGTATCTAACCACATGTATACAAGCTTCCCATTCTGTCAGTATATATATATATATATATATATATATGTGTGTGTGTACACACACACATATAATACCATATAAACTAGTGAGTTATCAAAGAAGCAGAGGTAAAGCTATAACCTGTATACACACAACCATTATACAGTAGAATTATATATTATGTTCTTAGTTGTTTACTAACTGTCCCATACTGAATTGTATATTGAGCAATTTGTAATGTACTGGTATTATACAAAACCAAAACTTAGATTAAATGTTAATGCTGACCGTTTAGGCGTTTATAATAGGTAGGGAAAAAGTGTCAGACTGGATGGGCCAGATGGACCTTTTCTGTCATCAACTTCTATGTATCTATTAAAAGAAAATATGGGACACATTCACGCAGTCTCACCTGCCTGAATATAGTACAGTAGTGCTTTATAATCATGTGTTAACCTCAGTCTCTCATTTTAGCAATGGTACACGCTTATGACGGCTCCAGAGCTCCACATGGGTGTGCTAACTAACAAACATTATAAGAGGAGGTTGTTACCTCTCTTAAGTAATATATATTATTCTGTTCTTAGTTTAAAAGGTTGTTTTGCTGTTTTATGGCAGATTAAGGGTAGAATTCGAACTAAATCGGTTTCTTTTTATCCACCACTGATACGTACAATATACTTATGTAGTTGTTACTAAGGTCTCTCAGATTTTAGGTATGGGAGGAAGGAGGGAGGGGGGACAATATAGCGATTTCTCTTTATCACTCCTTTGTATTCTTGGTTAGGTTTCCTTGTTTGTTGAAATGTATTGGTTGTTATGCAACTGTTAGGTATTTGTAATGTAATTCTTAAAATCTTAATAAAGACAAGAAAGTAAAAAAAAAAAAAAAAAAAAGAGGTGCAGGGCCAGGCCACAATCACCTGTGATCCTGAATTAAGAGTTTACAACTTGATGCGTATTGTATGGTAGGCTAAACAACACTTTCTTTGAACAGTCACAGACCAAGCAAATGACAAAGCTATTTAAATGTAAATGTGTTTTTCGTGGGGGATAGCTTGTTTTTGAGCTATCTGTGAATATGCAGCCTGATAAAAGGAATGCAGGAAAGGTTTGAAATGTTTTAAAAAGAAGGCAAATATTCACTTTGATCTGTAAGTGTGTACTTTTACTAAAATGAGAGACTGAATCTAACACATGATAATAACGCACTGCTATATTATCCCCATTCAACAGGCTGGATTTATAGTATATCTTTACTTTTGCTGTTTTGATAAATCACTAGTTTATATGGTTTACATATTACTATAAAAGTTCAACCTTTAGATACTGGTTCTTATTACAAAGAGCTGTATTACAGGAAAAAACATAATAAAAAAAAACACAGAAAGTTAGGTGTAAACTGACTGTATAAAACTGCTGTTTTTAAAACACCACGAGTTTAACTCTTTAGACTTTTAGCCTTGGCTTCTTGAATACATCTACGCATTATGCAGGGTCATCCTACCCAGACAATGACACCTAATATGTCTCAAAAAGTATACGGTTTGATGTAATTAAGTGCAAAGTGCATGAAAAGGTTATGCTCAGAATGAAGAGATGGAGGACTCTCCTGGGAAGTGATCTCACAACAGCAATGCAAGTGGTGAACATTCAGCATTGACAAATTCTTGTTTTTTTTTTTTTTGTATTTAAGTGCCTTATGACAATTATAGTGTTAAAATGCAAGATCTTACCCTAAAGTATAGTAATTTGTAGTATACCTGTTCGAAAAAAACAGCTCTATGATCAGAACAATGTTCTGCTACTCTGATGACTGTGTACAACTGAGTCTTGCAAAAAAACTGCATATTTCATAGCCTGAGTGAAGTCAACATTTACAGTGCACTATTAAAGTCAAAGTTTCCCTCTATGCACGATTCTCACACACACGTTGATAATGCTGCAGGAAACTGGTTTCCAGCAGATAAAAAAAAATTATACCGCAATGTATGCAATACAAATTATCTGACAACAGTTTTTTAAAAATATGGTAGGAAACCTTAATTTTGTTCATTTTCTAACTTCTACCCCATCAGCTGCTCTTACTGTACCTGCCGCTTGCCTTCTCGACTACAGGCTTCACTGATCTCACCCCCTCCCACCTGTTTCATTTTGTCCAATTCTAACCCGAACCAATTCGATCAAATCCATTTATTATGGGTTATCATTAATAGTAAAACGGCATCATTTATGATCATTCTAAAAGTGCAGCACAGCCTTATAATAAACTTTATAAAATGGTAAGGAAAATACTGAAATCTGATTGGCTATTGTTCATGTAGCAATTGTGTTCCATGCACGAAAAATAAAAAGTGCTGCAAATGTGCACTGATCATCACTGGACTCATTACGTCATAGAATGTTAAGAATTCAATTGGCAGCTATTGTTTTTTGCCCTGTAACTGAAGAATCACATTTACTTGCATTGGGCCCTAAAATAAAACTACCTTAAATACAAAATAAAACAGATTAATTAAATGTTGTTTCCCTGATCATCACAGTCTCCTTACACACATAAACAAATTACAAACAATAAGTATTGTTTATAAATTCATTACAACTGTTTCTTTGCTGAGAATGAAAAATCTCCCTTCTGTCTTTACCAGCTCATCAGGGGAATCTCTTCTTGCCCTGACAGTGAGATAATATGTCTCTGGCTGTAACAGAGGCCTTTCATGTGTGCGCGTGTGTGTAGTATGTTAGGAGAGTAACATTCTACCAGTGGAACTGAGCAGAATTTTGAATCCATGTATTCCATGGTAAACATTCCATGACAAACATTCCATACCTTGAATGTGGGGAAAAACGGAGAAAAAAAACAGGAAGAAGAAAGTAGGCAACACTATAATGACATCATCAATTACATCATTTGCAGTGGGCAGAAGGACTATTTTATCAAAAATGCACAACAGTAAATCTATTGTTTCTACATATAAACACGCTTTCCTAACTGTAAAAAGTTTAAAAAAAGAAGCCCATTTTATAAGCGCATTAAGGCACTCTGGGATGTGCATGGGACATATTTTACCACACAGTCAGTGGTTAAAGTCACTCATCCTTCAGCCTCATACCTTAGTACACCCTTGGCTGTGCAGTAAAATGTGTTCCACACACACCCCATCATGCCTTATTGCTTACATATACAGTAATATTAAAGAAAAAATGTCAATGCAGAGGCCTGGTCTGGGAAAGCTCATACGTGTACAGTAACTACTGTATAAAGTCTTAGCCTATCATTGGTGTTACAAGTCTGAGCCTCAGCTGTGTCTGCGCAGAGCTCAGATGGAGTATGACGCTCTCTCACACTAAACACTACAGTTTGCGGGAACCCTGAGTCTTCACGATAAGTAGTACAGAATTTTCATGTGACATTAATAATAAATTCGCACAAGAAATCAGCCAAGAGACCACCTGTTTCTCAATCTTTTTCAACAGGGCTAATCTTTCTTTGCTGCTCTTAACTGAGAAACTAAGGGACCCCAAGGAAGAAGTTCATTTTAATACTTTTTAAATCAATGTAAGACATTACTTTGTAGGTATAGGTTTAATTACGTGTATAAAAATATTGTAATAACTGGGGAGCGTTTTCTCCCACTGAGAAATCGGGTTACAATTCGCTGTTATAACCCGCGGGTTATAAAGGCGAACATGTGCCCGATTTCTCTCACTGTGCGTATGAGCACACTGCGTCCATGCACAAACTATTCCAGGAAGTGCATTCCCCACTCGCAGCCTCCCTAACCGGTGAGTACCACAGGAAATACAAAAATGTTTTTCTGCTCCTGCTCCTACCCGGTTCATACTTCTCAGCCACCACACCGTCCTGACTCTTCCCCATTCAAAGACCAGCAGTTCGTCGTTTTGCAGCTGCCGCCACGGACTCTCCGTCTTTTGCACTGATCACAGGTCAGCACATCAGCTCAGGGCTAACCGGGGCACTAATCTATCAAGTACTGTGATTTTGTTTTCCTTTTATGATCGAGCAAGCACTTATTCAAACCAGCGTGCAGGGGATGAAACAAGAAACTTCTTAACGCCATCCCCATCTGCTGGCCAAACTGTCACCCGCATTTAAAAACTGACGTACCCGAGAAAACACTGCCCAGCAATTACAAAAAACAATGTACTGGGGTGAGTGAATAAATGAGAAAATATTATAATGGAGTCAAAAAGATGACATGAGTCAGTTACCGGTGTGCACAGATAAAGAGAATTTTAGCAACATAGCAGGCAGTTTATGGAGATTGGCATACAGGGTGAACACGCTTGATTAAAATAAAGTGGACATGCTTTTGGTCACCGATGGACAGTCAGTGGTGGTGGTGAGGGGGTAGGGGTCTAAGGTGCTGAAGTCCTTCCCTTACTATGGAAAATTCTTAATTCTGTACATGTATAGTTACAGCAAGAACAAAAGCAATATGAAACTTTAATTTTGTTTGTTTTCCAATTTCTACCCCCATCAGCTGCACTTTCTGTTACCTCCTGCTTGCATTCTCAACTACAGGCTTCACTGACTCTCACCCCCCCAACATTTGAAAAAAAGCATTTATCATGAGTTATTATTTACAGTAAAACTGCAATAATTATGATTGTTCTGACATGTATTTTAAAAATGTCCGCATGTCTATGTTGAGAATGTTGCAGGTGCTTGTCAAAACGGCTGCCTATAGTAGACATTGCTAAAAGTAGGACCCCAATGAAAATGAGATCTTGAATCTATGATGGGTTTCACTATGTAAATACATATTAAAATCTGGTTAAAAAGTATGATATCACTTGAAACATAGAGGATAATGGCTGGGGAGCGGGTGATAACCACGCTGTAATCACCTCGAATGGTTGCTAGGGCAACATGGTAAACCTCGAGAGCACAGCTCGAGAGGTTTACTGTAGCCCTAGCAACCACGAGAGATGATTTCAGCGTGGTTGTCACCAGATCCCCAGCCATCAACTTTTATAGTGTATGGTCAAAAAGACACGGTTTGCATTCTATGTGTGAGAATTATGGAACTCTGGTGCATTCTGCTTTGTTATGCCACTGTTTGGAAGTTCCAAAGTGTGGTTAACAACTTTTAAACTTCTAAACAGTGCATAACAAAGCTGTGTGACTGCTGATTATGGTGGTTAATAGACACTTACCATACATTATAATAGGTTTCATCACAGTTGGACTATGTATGGTAAATACATTTTAACAACTGGAAAAAGCAGGACCTCACTAAAAATGAGATACTGTGTCTCAGCTGGGCTGTCATCTGTAAATACATTGTAAACACAGTGTAACTCACAATTTCTTTTTAACTCAAAATATGGATTGTTTTTTGCAGACATGGCTCTCTGTTATGTCCATAATATGACCCTCTTGTAAATTTCTATAAAAAAAATGGACAAGTTGAAACATTTTATTAGATCCAAGCTAATACCTCGCATTAAGCTGATATATCTGCAAGGCTTCTCATCTGCTAAGTTTTGCATTCATGTTTCCCCCTCCATGGTGTTATGGCCACTTTTTCAAGACCCACAAAACCGACGGGATCGTTATTCAGATATTTTCCTTCTACATGCTTCCCAATGGCATAAGTAATATCACAGTGTGTCTTGCTATTAAAGGTTCACACGCCTTCTTTGGATTTTCATTTCATCTCCCCCTCTCACATAAAAAGCTCCATGACTGTTATCTGTGTGGGGTTTCTAGGATGACTGACACTTCCCAGGCATAATGTCCCACATGTTTTTTTTTCTATTGTATTTTTCTCTCCGCCTTCCACAGAGCTGGCAGGTGGCTCGTTCTCTGGCCCCCCCCCCCAGTCCTGCCCCGGGTTTCCCATGGACTACTCCCGTGCGTGGGTCGGGAGAAGCATCGACCCCCAGTACACACAAATCCAGAATCCAGGGTGGATGGTACGAGGCGAGCCAGCCATCATGGAGCCTGCCAGTTCCAATTTTCCTGTTTTGTCCCTCCCATCATTGCTGGTGCACACTGCTGCCCACAACACCCACCCTTCGTGCCCCTCCCCTATCCCACACTACCCCTCAGGCCTTCACCTGGGAGGCAGTCGTTTGACAGGGAGTGGCAACCTCCCACCTGGGTGTGGCGAGCAGTCCTTTTGGACGCTCGATCCATCACCCACCCTCCCCGCTGGCCGACCCCAGCAACCTGAGTTCGCTCCCAAACTCGCGACGCCAGCATGGAACGAGGTGTGGTGTCCAGTGCTTCAACCCTCAGCATCACCGGGCCATCCCCCGCATGTTTTTTTAATTGTATTTATTACAATTTTCAGTATTTAGTCTTGCAATATGAGAGTGCATTAATAAACATATGCATAACCCACAAATAGAAGTCCAGCTTTACTCAATGCTAGTTTATGTCCACATCCACACTTGAAGGTCTGTGCACATTTTATTTATTTATTTAGTTAGGTTTTGTTAACTGGGTAGGTGCACTAGACAGAAACTGGTCTGTGCACATTTTTTTTTATTTATCACAAAATGTATTTCATGCAAATCCAGCACAGGGAAATCAGCCAGAAATCAGCTGTTAACTTAGCTGTTCCGTGCACGGAGCTTCAGGGTGGATGCAGCCTACATAAACTGACAATGTGCAAAGCCCCCTACTGATTCTACATAACATTTTTATTGTGTGTGAATCTAGCACAGGGAAATCGGCCGCTTATTAAGCCCTCCCTTCCCTACTGATTTAAAACTCTGTGTAAAAAGGGATATGTATTCCAAAATTACTGTCTGGTCCTTCCCTTAGCAAGGAAGAACTCCACTAAAGAAAACCAATTTCTCCTGTTTCCACTTGCTAAAACAATACAGAAACAGTATCTAAAACCTACACATCACGTATAATGTAAATGACCGAGAATCAAGAAATATACAATTAAACCATCTAGCCCCCCACACACCTCACTGTCTCCCCCCATTTCCTGTCTCACCCCCCCGCACTTACTTCTGATTGCACTAATTCGTTAGTGTTATGTATCCTGCTGCCCACTCCCAAGCCCACCAAATATGTCCCACTATCGTATGTATCATGTCCTAATGAACTCTAACGTTGTCTTGCTTCCTTATTCCTCCCAGGTTATGTCTGTTATTTTCTTGTTTGCTAAATCTGACTTATACTGTTAGCTGCCTATCCAACTCATGTTAAGCTGTTTTTGCACCATCTGTATGTAACTGACTCCTTCACAGTTATTGTATGCTTCTACCTTTATAACCCTCCCGGGTCGCACCTCAAAATAGGCACTTGGCTGTCTAGTGTGCCTTACCCGGTTAACAAAAACAAATAAATAAATACATAAATGGCAGTCATGCTTAGGAAATCCACTGCACCCCCTTCCCCCACTACCACATAAAGTTAAAATTACATACTGCTGCATTAACATAATACAGACAGGATCGTCTGCTGTGATGTCATTATGTGGAGAATTTTTTTATTCGTGTTTTTTTTTTTTTTTTCCCTGGGGTAAGCATTGCGATGCATTAGTTTCAGTTTATGTAACAATGTATTTGAACTGCACAAAATACAACTGACGGCTGCAACTAACACAGAAAGCATTATTTCCTTTGTTATTTTCTATTACATTATATTAGATTAGTACATGTTAGAGAAATACTGTAGGCTGCTAACTAGATGGAAGACGGTGGAGTGTTTTTTTTTTAAATTTTATATATCATGTTCATCAGTGACACTGGAGAAGTGATCCAGGGTAGAGGAAGTCTCTTCACATATGACACTAAGCACTGTGGAAGGTAGCACCAAGAGAATCAACTTAAAAATGACCTACAAGGCCGGCCCAGTGGCGTTGAGGGTTGAGGCGCTGGACAGCACACCTCGCACCACACCGGTGACCCATGTTTGGGAACGAGTGCAGGTTGGCAAGGGAGGGAGAGGATCGAGCATCTGGAGGACAGCTCTCCTCTCCCAGGGAGGGAGGGAGGGAGGACTGGTGCTCCCGCCGAATGACTGCCCCCAGATGGAGGCCAGAGGGTAGTGTGGGTCTGAGGGCACCAGCGGAAGGCAGGGTGCTGCAGGACTTCCGCAGACATGCGTGCCTCCATGCACGCACATCGAGCTGTGTGCACCCCAGCAGAGGAACGGGAGAAAAATGGTGGAAAATCCCTCAAGCTGCAGGATGACGGGCCAACCTTTGTAGACTCTGCACTCGGACCAGGTAAGAAGGCAAGTCCTCATGATTCCGGGGTGACGGGGCTGGAAGGGTCGGTCAGAAGGAAGCAGCCGGAGATGTAAGGAGCATAAAGTGTATTAAAAAAAAAAAAAGACCTACAAAGGCTAGAAAGATAGTCAAATTTTGGCAGTTAAAAAAAAAAAGGCACAATCTGCTGTCCAATGCAAGTGGCACGGTCTGTTATTTAATTTAAAAGGTGATCTATAATCAATAGTAGTGATCGAAAAAATGTGAGGGGGACACATAATTTGCCTGACTTTTATCACAAGATCTCCGCTGGCATCAGTCATCACTGTTTGCCAATACATGGGGATAAATGTTCTCTAAAAGCATTCTCCAAGTCTCATCTGCACTAGTTACACTCAAGGAAAGAAAGCAAATTTCTAATGTTCTTATAAATAAATGTGTATTGTCACTGTATTAACAGCAGTGTTGTATTGTTTTATTTATAATTTTTGTATATCGTGTATGTAATTTAATTATTTTAAATGAAAGTCTGAAATCGGAGTGGACTGCCAACTTCAGCTACCTTTCAGTTGTATATGCATGAGCATTAATGTGGTGTTAGACGCTTAGGCTGTGAAAGTACATTCGTGATGTCTGACTTGAGAGTGGGAGTCTGAATTGCTCGCGTTAGTCTTCCGTAAGGAACAGTATATAAGAAAGTAATTGATATTTTGTAATTTCATGGTAAACGATGTCTCTTAAATACTGTAAATGGAAAATAGTACAGTCCTATGAAGTGAAAATCTACAGTCTGCGATGCCTGCAGGGCACTAGTAAACACAGTAGAAAAAGACAACTTTTAAAAACAATCACAACATCTTACATAGAAAATCAAGACAAAAATAAAATGTTTACCACATATAATATTTGTACAATGTAAACTGAATTGATCTATGCTAAACAATGCCAGTGTCCCTTGAAAAGACAAAAAAACAGTCAAACACAAAGAAGGTGTTTCACGTACAGTAATTTATTTAATTAAGCCATTTTTAAAGACGGCATATGGCTCCCATGGGATGAATGAAAATATCTGTGTGACTGGGCTTGGATGAACAGCTGATCCTAGTAGAGTAAGCTCACAGTGCTGTCATGCTATGGGAAGAAGATATGCATTGGTGGGACACCAACAGGACTACTGGAACTTGGCAGGCAAATTTTCCATGGAAACAGTGCCACTTGGTGCATTTCAGTGGTTGTGAATGCAGACTTAACTGGAGTCAGAACTCAACATACCCAACATATCCTTAAAAGCGTTTATGACACGTCAAACACTACCGCACCACACTACCGCATCATACCAAGTTACTGGTCAAATTCTATGTAACTTCCACTGTATTAAGCGACTTCAATTGTTTCCATATGTTTTTTACTTTAATCATCCGGAATGTAAACGGGGGTCTCCCCTTTCCTAATTCCCCTGAAGTCTCAAAGACCCAGTCCACATCTACATCACCCTTACTTGTTGGATCCACTAAGGTGAGGGATTTAAAAAAAAAATGTATTCACGGTTTCAGCTACTAGCCTTGAATCTCATGTTTCAGAAATACAGGTTACTCACCTGTAACAGGAGTTCTAGGAATGGTATATGTTGTTCATCCACACTTATTGGCAGGTTCCTTGCCGCTTTAAATCTTGCCGGAAGGTCTTCAAGCTGGCTCCTCCCACCCACCCGGGTGGTAAAACTCGCTCCGCCCCATGACGCCAGATCTGGCCCGCTGGAAGCTCAGGGTCAGCGCCGGGCCGGGAGGTCGAGAATATGGATGAACAACATATTACCATTCCTAGAACCTGTTACAAGTGAGTAACCTGTATTTTAGGGACATGGATATGTTGTTCATCCACACTTATTGGCAGACTCCTAGCAGTTCTCTGGGAGGAGGGAGGCAAGGCGACACCCTACTTAGGAAATAAAGACTGGAGAACTGAGGCCCCAAAACCAGTATCCCGGGCGTGACTCAAGGCATCAATGTGGTAATGGGTAATAAAGGTGTGTGCTGACTTCCAGGTAGCAGCCCTGCAGATTTCCTGGATAGGGACGCCCCTGAAACAGCCACCGATGCAGCAGTATGACGGTAGAATGAGCTCTTATCCTCTGGGAGGCTCCATGCTCGCCAACTTAGTACAGCGATCTATGCAGGAGGTGACCCACCTGCCTATCGTCCCATGGCTGCAGGTCTGCCAGGTGCGGCTACAGCAGCGAGGGTGACAAACAGCTGGCTAACCTCTCGACTTCAGCCGTAAGGCCTTTATAATGGGCAGCGCCCTTCTAGGGTCCAGAGTATGGAGCCTATATTCGGCCTCCCGAGGTGTGATTGGGTAGAACACCAGCAGAGTCAGCACCTGGTTAAGGTGAAACTCCCGCACCACCTTCGGAAGGAATTTCGGGGGGGAAGAGGACAACCTTGTCCCTGTGGAAGACCAGGTAAGGAGACTCGATGCAAAGCGCCTGGAGCTCTCCCATCCTTCTGGCTGATGTGATAGCCACCAAGAAGGCGGTCTTCCACGACAGGTGAGAGAGATCACACCTGTGCATTGGTTTGAATGGCTTGCCCATGAGCTTTGCCAGTACCAGCAGTAAATCCCACGGAGCTGGAGGATCTCGCACCGGAGGGGAAATGTGATCAAGGCCTTTGAAAAAGCGCCCGACCACCTTTTCCTGCGCCACCGACTGCTCCCCGACCCGAGCCCGGTAAGCAGAGATGGCTGCCAGGTGCACCTTTAGGGTCGTCGACCTAAGCCCTTGACTAGAAAGGGACCATAAATAGTCCAAAATGCTTGCCACAGAACAGGAGGAAGGGTCCAAGCCCTTGCCCTGACACCAAATGGAGAATCTCTTCCATTTGAAGGAGTAGCATTTTCTGGTCGACTCCTTACGGGACGCCTCAACAACATTGAGGACCTCGTCGGAAAGACCCAAGGCCTGGAACTCTAGCCGCTCAGGAACCAGCCCGTCAGGTGCAGGGATTGAAGGTCCGGATGGAGCACCTTACCCTGATTGACTGAGAGCAGGTCCGGGCGAGCTGGAAGCTGCCTCGGGAGCCTGTAGCTGAGGTTGAGGAGATCTGGGTACCAGAACTGGAGGGGCCAGTCTGGGGCTATCAGAATCACCTGCGCCTTGTCCCTCCTTGTCTTGAGAAGCACCTTATGAATCAAGGGAAATGGGGGAAAGGCGTAAAAGAGGCCCGGGTCCACAGCCTCGAAGGCATCCCCTGCAGCGAGCCCTGCTGAGGGGGGCGGGCATGAAACAGCCTCAGCTTCGCATTCTCCCTGGAGGCAAACAGGTCCACCTGAGGTGTGCCCCAGTGGGAGAACAGATCTTGTACTACCTCCGGCAGGAGAGACCACTCATGAGATGCAGCCCCTATCCGGCTCAGGGCATCAGCCAGGGTGTTGGAGGCTCCTGCCACATGAATGGCTAGGAGATCCGCCTCCGGGCTGCGCACGAGTGACCAAATGCGGAGAGCTTCCTTGCATAGAAGCATGGAGCGTGTCCCGCCCTGGCGGTTCAGGTAGTACATGGTCGTGGTATTGTCCGTCTGGACTCGGACCACTTGACCCCGGAGAAACGGAGCAAAGGCGGTGAGAGCTAGGCGGACCGCCGGAGCTCCAGCAGGTTGATGTGGCATCGACTCCGCGGGGACCAGAGGCTTGCACTCGGTGTTCCCCCAGATGGGCACCCCAACCCATCAGAGAGGCATCAGTCGATAGAGAGACCGTCGGCTCGGGGCGGACAAACGGCATGCCCTCCTGCAGATGGAATGGAATGGTCCACCACTGGAGAGCGTTCCACATCTCCTGGGACACTATCACTAGCTGGTCCAAAGGATCACAGCGTTGTGACCACTGGCTGGCCAGTCCCCACTGAAGGGGGCGCATGTGCCAACGCGCCCAATGGACCATGTTGGTACAGGCCGCCATGAGACCCAGGAGGTGCAGGAAGTCCCGGGCTGGGCGCGATTGCCCAACCAGAAATGATTGGGCAAAGGAGGTGCTCTGGCTCGAAGAGAGTCGAGCTCTGCCCCGATGAACAGGATCACCTGCTTCAGCTAGAGTTCTGACTTGGCCTCGTTGATGAGAAGGCCAAGTTGAGAGCAAACCTGGAGGGCCAGATCTCTGGACCGCTCCACCTCCCGTCTGGAGGGGGCTGCTATCAGCCAATCGTCCAGGTAAGGGTACACCCGACCCTCGCGCCAAGAGGAATGCTGTCACCACTGCCATGCACTTGGTGAAGACCCTGAGCTGGAGATAAGCCAAGGGCATGGCTCGAACTGAAGAGGGATCCCCTCTCGAAAGCGGAGGAATCTCCGATGTGACGGACGGATAGGGACGTGAAAGAATGCGTCCTGTAGGTCCAGAGAGCAGAACCACAAGCCGTGTTCCAGAGATGGTATTATCTGCGCCAGAGTGACCATACTGAAGGTTCAAGACCTTAGGAACTTGTTCAGGTCGTGTAGGTCGAGAATGGGGCGCCAGCCCCCCACCCATTTCGGAACCAGGAAATACCTGGATACGAACCCCGGGTCTGAAGGGGGGTCCTCTACCTCCGTGATCGCCTCCTTTTGGAGGAGGACAGTGATGTCGGCTCGGCGAGCCGCCAGTGAGGCTGTGGACCCCGAGGCTCCCCGAGGTGCGACGGCTCTGAAGGGCGGGGCCTGCTCGAATTGCAGAGGTAGGCCTTTTCCCACCACCTCCAGTACCCACCTGTCCGTGGTAACAGCGGACCAGGCGGAAAGGAAGTGTCTGAGCCGTCCCCCCACGGGGGGAACCAGGGGTGAGGTGACAGGGATGGGGGCGACACCCCTCAGCCCGTCACTGGGCAGGCTTGGAGGAGGGACCGGCCGAGGGACCTCCTGGGCCTTTACCTCCCTGCTTCCTGTTGGAGGAAGCCGACGACTTGGGTTTGGGATACCAAGCTTGAGCCTGCTGGCCCTGATGTTGCTGGGCCGGGCGCGCCGCGGGCGCAGAAGGACGAAAGGGCTTAGGCTGTGGCTTGCGGCCTTTGTCCTTCTGAGCGGAAGAGACAGAGTCCAAGGTAGCATTGGACTTCTCGATCCTCTGCAGGTGACCTTCCACCCCAGGGCCGAAGAGGTCAGTCCCCAAAAAGGGAACATCTGCCAACTTGTGCTGGGTATCCGAGGTAAAGGTGGATATCCTCAGCCAAGCCCGACAACGCATGGCCACTGCGGCCGCCACCGACCTGGCACATGAGTCCCCGATGTCTAACGCAGTCTGGAGCTGCTGTTTGGCCACTGCCCTGCCCTGGTCCCACACCTGCCTGACCGTAGTCTGCAGATCTCGGGAAGATGAGGGACACCTCATCCAGGGAGCCCAACAGGGCGGAGAAAATGTGCCATGAGGAGCGTCGAACTGGCCTGACGAAGGCCAGAGAGGACGCAGCATAGACTTTTCGCCCGGCATAATCCAATTTCTTGGATTCCTTGTTGGGAGGTTTGTCCATATCCTGGCGCTCCGGCACGCCGAAAACGCTGTCGGTAACCAACCCTCGGCAGGGTGTTCCAAACCGACAGAGAACCGGTGGGACCGTGATACTTCCTGGCCAACCTGGCCGAAGGCGAGGGCAGGAAGCAGGACGCTGCCAAAGTTCCAAGGCCGGACTCCACTATGGCTTCGCCACCGGAAAGGCCTCCGTGGAGATCCCTCGTCCAGAATCTCCATGAGGGATACCTGGCCCATTTAGAAACGGTTCGAGCTTCATCCCGGTGGACTCCGAGATGAGTCGAAGCAACCCTAAGAAGGACGAAGGGCTATCATCCATTGACTGCCCTCCCGAGGACTCCAAGTCTATGCGCTTGGAGAAGAGGGAGGAACCATCATCGGTCTCAGAAGAGTCCTCAAAGAGCTGCCTCGGGCCTGAGCCACCCTCCACCTGCCGAAGTTTATCGGGAGTGAGGGTGACAGACAGCCTATGGGGCAAACCCAAGGCCGACCGAGAATTTTTGGTCGGAGCCCCAACTAATGGCTGTGGAGGCGGAGGTTCCACCAGAATCGGTGGGGCAGCTGGAATTGGCCGAACAACCGGCCTGAGAACAGGCTCCTCGACTACAACGAGGGGTTGTTTCGGCTGCTCCGGTGACAGCCACTTAATGGCCGGGGAAGACGACTGGGTCGGCTTATTCCCGGTCAAAAGGAGCTGTTGCCACATGAGTTCCTCGTACCTTCGACGCAACTTGCGCCGAAGCCTCCCCTCGTCCGAGGAAGAGGAAGAGCGGCGGCGCCCGCTTGTCGCGTGCAGAGACCGAGACCGCCTATGGCGGCGGGATCGGTTGGACTGTGAGGATGTCCAAGACCGAGACCGAGAGTCTCGACTAGGCCGAGGAAGGCGAAGAGAAGTGTTGGAAATCGGCACTCCCCTCGGCTCGGACGATCCCACCGGCGCTCCGAACCGAGGCACAGACGAGCCGACGGGATCCTCAACCCCACTGGGGAACTGAGAAGGGATTTCAGCTTCTCCAGTCGACAATCCTTAACGGGTCGAGAAAATCTCGACCGCGCTGACGGAGTCTCAGTCAACTGGCCTGACGGGGACACCGTGAAGCCAGTGGCCGAAGCTGAGGGGTCCATCAAGTCGACTGTCGACAAGGGAGGGGATCTTTCCACTCCCAAGAGCGCCGACGGAGAGACTTACTTTTGCTCTTTTGGACCTGGAAAAGGTCCCGAAAGTTGGACCCTCACCTTGGTCGAGAGGGTCAGACAAAGCTCCTAAAAGAAGCCGTAGTACGAGGCACATCGAGAGAGAGCGGACAAATGCCGCAGCTGAGGTAGAAGCGCCCGCCGCCTCTTCTCGAGGGCTTATCATCTGCTCGAGCTGATCTCGTCGAAACTACGCTGACACCGCCAATCGGGACTCTCTAGATTTCACAGGTGGAATCTTTTCTCGGGCGCCCCAGTTGTAATCGGGCAGCACGGTCTTCAAGAACGTAGGCCGAAAAGGAAGAGCACAAGTCGCAGGCCTGCGGGTTGTGCTCAAGGCCCAGGCAGTAGACGCACGGAGTGCGGATCCGTCTAGACATCTTTCTTCGCAAGGGCACCTCAGAAACCGAGTCGACGGTCCATCGTAGCCGCAAGGAGAAGAAGACCAAGTCTTTTAGCAAAAACGCTTTGATTTCGAACTTCAAGAATTAGGAACCAGTCTTAAACGCAGTGCTAAGGAGGGAACCTGAGCTTCCAAGCGGTAAGGAAGATCTGGCGTCATGGGGCGGAGCCGAGAGTTTTACCACCCGGGTGGGTGGGAGGAGCCAGCTTGAAGACCTTCCGGCAAGATTTAAAGCGGCAAGGAACCTGCCAATAAGTGTGGATGAACAACATATACATGTCCCTAGAAAGTACAGTTGCGCAAGAACTAACTGTAACAGTGGATCTTCAAGAGGAGCTCTTGCAGCAGGAAACACTGATAGGACCTAGCCACCTGGCGCTAGGACCACAAGGAAAACTTCTAGCTAGCATTCTACAGTGGGGACCACCCCTGATGTTGGCACATCGACATCTACCTATGGTATAAAAGGGTCGGTCCCCCAGCTCCACCTCAGTTCCCCTGCTGGAGACACCGGCATGCAATAAAAAAAGAGAACTGAGGTGGTTCCTCATAACTGAGAAAAGCATAGTAGCCAAGAAGGAGAAACAGCAATCAGGGGGTAGAAGGGGGGGAAGCAGCGCCTGTTGCAAGAGCGCCTCTCAAAGATCCACTGTTACAGTAAGTTCTTACATAACTGCACTATCTTACTTCAAGGGAGCTGCTGCAGCATGCAACACCGGTAGGACTCAGTCCCAAGCAGTATCAGAACTGACCCGGTCAGCAGGGAAGAGGAAAGAGCAGGCATAGGGCACTCAAGGCCCTGAAGTCCAAAGCCGGCCCTACGCATACAAGCAATGTCCAAACTGTAACGCCTGATGAAGGTATGGACAGAACTCCAAGTGGTGGCTGCACAAATGTCTGCAGCAGACACGGTCTTGAAAGAGGCAACTGAGGCAGCCATGCCTCTGGTAGAATGACCTTTAACCGGTCCCAGTGGAGATGTGTCATACTTGCGAGAGCAGTAAGTAAACAATACAGTTTGCTAACCACTTAGACAAACACTGTTTGGAAACATGGGCCCCTTTTTTTACAGGGGCAAAGGAAACAAACAACTGATCAGTCTTTCTGGTAGAGCGGGTGCAGTCCCTATAGAACCTGAGCACCCGGGGGACATACAAAGTATGAAGTAAGGCCTCCCCGATTAGAATACTCAGGAAAATAAACAGGCAGGTGGATGGATTGATTTAACGTACACTCAGACATCACCTTAGGAAGAAACTTAGAACTGGTTTGCAAAGGCACCCTGTCTTTGTGACAAATCAAATAAGGCTCTTTACACATCAGAGCCTGCAGCTCGGAAATCCTCAAGCAGAAGTAATGGCAACTAAAAATAATGCTTTAAATTAAAGGAAGCGTAGCGTGCAGTTTGCGGCTGGCTCGAAGGGAGGTGACGTAAGCTTTTCCAAAATAAACAAAAGGTCCCATTGAAGGACTGGGTCCCTAATGTGAGGTTTCAAATGCAACATACCCCAAAAGAAAGTGCGAGAAAGATCCATCTGGGCAATAGTTTTGCCCTCAACAGGTGCATGGTACGCAGAAATGGTAGAAAGGTGCACTTTAAGTGAGAAGTAACCCAGACCCGAGTCCAAAAGGGAATAGGAGGTACTCCAGGATGAGATTCACTGGACAGGTGAAAGGATCCAAGTGTCGAGCGGTGGCCCAAATGGAGAAGCACTTTCTCTTCATGGCATAAGTGGCTCTGATGGAAGGCTTCCTAGCAGCCACCAAGACATCTGCCACCGACCCTCCCACCCTGACCCCTTCCACTCACCTCACATCGCAGCCATCCAGGGGTGGCCCAGTGTATCCCTCTCACCAGATGCGTCCCTCTCCTCCGAGGGGGAAGGCACCAGGAGGGGCAACCAGCGCACTCTACATTCAGTCCCTGGGCGCTGCTGAGGTGGATTCCGGGGCGTCAGGGCACTCGAGTTGGCTGAAGCTGGCAGCCATCATCCGGCCAACCAGGGAGCCGAGTTTCTGCTTTTCTCCCTGGGGCGTGGTGTACTACAGATGTCTAGGCATGCGCCAACGTCCACCACTCCCTGTACAGTGAGGCTCACTTGAGCTGTCACCCTCCCGGCCTCCGCCAGGAGGTGGCAGACAGCGAGCCGCGTCCCCTCTCTCCCGCGGAGAAGGCGAGCAGTCGTAAGACGTTCAAGTCTTCTCTCCCAGCGGCTCTCCAGCCGACCCGAGTCCATTCAACCCGGTCACTGGCATCGCAAGCTTGAACCAATCCACTGCAATCCCATCGCAGCCGCTAGAACTGATAGTTTTAACTTAAGTGGGAGAGAAATCACAGATAATGAAATAGAGGTTTTAAAACGAGAATTATCTTTTTCACCGATCAAGGAATTAGATGTTTTTAACTAGAAATTGACTTACAGAAATTTGATCACAAGATTTGTTTAGCACACTGGTTTAGGAATAAACCAAAGGGACCAGAAAAAAAAAACAGCAGCTAATGAAAACAATGGGTGTTAAATCTACTCTTAATCCACCAAAGGGATCCATTTTGGTACAAAGTTATATAGAAATAGTCAATACAGACATCAAAAAAATGTGTGAAGAGCAAAATAGAAGACTGAGGTGCAATAATTTAACGAAATTGCAGAGAGACAGATACTTTAGAAATATTAGAAAAAGATAAAAATATTATCATCAAACTAGCAGACAAGGGTGGTGGAGTGGTACTGTGGCAATATGAGGAATATAAAAAAGAATATTTAAGTCAATTAAGGGACACTGAGATATATATATATCTAGATTAAGCAAGATCCTACAGAAGAGATAAAATTAGAGATACAAGAAATACTAGACCTGGCTGTCACCATGGGGTGGATAACAGAAGTGGAAGCAAATTACTGTTGGGCAAAAATCCTAGAATTCCATTATTTTATGCATTACCAAAGGTCCACAATGACCCCCACAGACATCCTGGACGACCAATCATCTCAGTGATTAATTTGATTCTAGAACCGTTAGAAAAAATTACTCACCTTAGTAATGTTGTTTCTTCTAATGGAGTCTTGCTATATTATGACAATTGCAGTATGACCGCAGGTTAGAACTGCTCTGGAGGTGAAATAGTTAACTTCCATGCAAGGCATGGAATCTTGAGCGCGAGCTCAGTTAAGGAAGCTCTGTCTGCTTGCTTTCAAACCAAAACCGTCAGATCTTTACGAGCTAAAACTCACTAATGTTCTGTGTGGAAACTGTAAACCTACACTAGCCAACTGGCTACTACCCTAACAAACACACTTGTTGGTCTTGAAAAAAGACTCAAGTAAAGAGACCCAATAATGAAATAAAAACACACTCACCCTAGGGAGGGTGAGACAAAACAACAAAGTGGCAAGAAAAACAGAGTGCCAACCTGTGATGCCCACCACAACGTAAAACCGAGGTTCTGAGAGGGCAGGGAGGAGGTCATAATATAGAAGACTCCATTAGAAGAAACAACATTACTAAGGTGAGTAATTTTTCTTCAAACAACATGAAGTCTTGCTATATTATGACAATTGCAGACTACACAGCAGTACCCCCATGGAGGAGGGACAGAACCTACTCAGGGAATAGGCTCTGAAGGACAGCTGTGCCAAACCGAGCATCACTCCAAGCTTGAATGTCCAAGGAATAATGCTTGGTAAAAGTGTGAACCGTTTTCCAGGTAGCTGCTTGACATATCTCTAGAATGGGGATGTCTCTGGCAGCAGCCAGAGAAACAGCTGTACCTCTGGTCGAGTGAGCCCTCAGACCTGAGGTGGGAGACTTACCCAATTTTTCATAACAGAATTGGATACAAGAGACGATCCACCTGGCAATGGATCTTTTAGTGGCAGGTTTCTCCTTTCCAACCTCACCATAAGTGAGGAACAGTTGGAGGGAGTCAAACCTGTGACCCTTGGTACGCTCTATGTAGTAGCTAAGGGCCCTTTTCACATCTAAGCTGTGCAGCCTCCTCTCATCAGAAGAAGAATGATCAGTGAAGTAAACCGGGAGAGAAACAGATTGATTAAGGTGGAGATCCGAAACCACCTTAGGCAGGAACTTTCTATTAGTCCAAAGGACTACCTTATCTCGTGAAAGGGAAAGTCTGGCTCCACTGACAATGCTTGTAATTCACTTAGGCGTCTGGCAGAGGTGATAGCTACCAAAAACACAGTTTTCCAAGTCAGGAACTTAAGCTCAGCTGAAGACAAGGGCTCGAAAGAAGGTTGCATGAGCTGAGCAATGCAAACATTGAGGTCCCAGGCAGGAGCAGGGTCCCTGAATGGAGGGTTAGTGTGAAGCAAACTCCTTAAAAAAACCTGGTAAACACAGGGTGAGATGAAAGAGGAGAGGGTTTACCTGCTGAAAGAAAAGCAGAGACAGCTGCCAAATGTACCTTCAGGGTAGCTGGTCTCAGCCCTAAAGTGTTTAGATGGACCATATAATCTAGGACTGTGGGTAATTCAGCAGTATCTGGTGGAATATTCTTTTCCGAGCACCATATGGAAAATCTTTTCCATTTGGAATTATAAGTAGCTCCTGGTAGAAGGCTTCCTAGAAGCCCTGAGTATATCCATTACACCTTGAGAGAGGTGTAGGCCAGCAAACTCTAGCTCTTCAAGAACCAGGCCTTGAGATTGAGAGACTTGAGATTCGGGTACCAAACCCTTCCCTGGGCACATGTTAACAGATTGTGATTCTTGGGAAGGCACAGGGGAGGATGGACTGCTAAGGACAGGAGGACAGGATACCAGGGTTGCCTGGCCCAATCCGGGGCAATCAGAATGACCCTGCAGGATTGGGCTCCGATTTTGACTAGCACTTTGAACAGGAGAGGGAAAGGAGGGAAGGCATAGAGAAACTTCCCTTCCCAGCTGAGGGCTAAGGCATCCAGAGGGACTGAGCCCAAGACTGGGGGCCTGCAGCAAAAGAGAGGAAGTTGATGACTGTCTGGAGCTGGAAAGAGATCTATTTGCAGGGTGCCCCATTTGGCAAATACCACTCCCAGAACCAGGGCATCCAGGGACCACTCGTGATGGCCCTGAGAGATCCTGCTGAGAGCATCTGCCAGGACATTGTCTTTGCCTGGGAGGTGAACTGCTGAAAGGGAGGTGTTCAGGGAGTACGCCAGAGACCACAACTTCATGGCTTCGTGCACAAGGTCAGAGACCGAGTGCCCCCTGCTTGTTGCTGATGTACCACATTGTAGTGGTGTTGTCTGTTCTGACCTGCACAGGCTTGTTCTGAACAGATTCTGAGAATGCTTGAAGTGCTAGAAAAACTGCTCTGAGCTCCAACAGGTTGATGTGGAGCAGAGATTCTGTGGGGACCACAGTCCCTGGGTAGTGAGGTCGCCCATGTGGGCCCCCCCCCCCAAGAGGGATGCATCTGTAGTAAGGATTAATGAGTGAGGCTGAGTGACAAAGGGAACTCCTTGTCTCAGATTGCTCTGATCCTGCCACCACTGAAGGGCTTGGATCAGGGTTCGAGTAACTGGGACCAATTTGGTAAGAGGATCCTTTCTTTGTGACCACAAGGCCCTCAGATGGAACTGAAGGTCTCTCATTTGAAATCTTGCTCCTTGCACTACTGCTGTGGAAGCAGCCATGTGCCCTAGGAGCTGCAGAAAATGCCTTGGTGGTCGAGAGACCTGCAGGGTGAATGAAGAGGCCAGGGAGACAAGGGCATTTGCCCTGTCTAGAGGGAGGGAGGAAGGCCCTGGCTTCCTGGGTGTTCAGCTCTGCGCCTATGAAGGTTAGGAGCTGGACAGGCTCCAGTACTGACTTTGAAAGATTCAGAAGGAAACCTAGTGATGTAAGTAGTTGCTGGGTTATCTGAAGATGTAGGTTGACCTGATCTGGGGATTGTCCTACTATGAGCCAATTGTCCAAATAAGGAAAGATGGAAATCTTTTGCCTTCTTAGGCAAGCCACTGCTACTGCCAGGCACTTGGTAAACACCCTTGGAGCCGAAGCGAGTCCGAAGGGCATTGCCCTGAACTGGTAATGGCCTGAGGGCAGCTGGAACCTGAGGTACTTTCGGTGGGAGCTTCTGATGAGAATATGGAAGTAGGCATCCTTGAGGTCCAGGGATGCTAGCCAGTCCCCTGGCCTTAGGGAAGGTAAAATGATTGCCACAGTCACCATTTTGAACTTTGGTTTTAAAAGGTGCTTGTTTAGGTATCTGAGATCTAGGATGGGCCACCATTCTCCTGTCTTTTTTGGGGTAAGGAAGTACCTGGAGTACAACCCTTTGCCCTGGTGTAGGGGTGGAACCCTTTTCACGGCTCTGAGAGCGAGGAGGGTGGAGACCTCTGACTCTAAGGCGAGTGCCTCCGATGGAGATGCAGGAGGAAAAGATCTGGTCCTCAGCTTCGGAAATTTCTTGAAGCTGAGGACCAGTCCCTGGCTTACTACTTCCAGGACCCACTTGTCTGATGTGAGAGACTTCCAGTCCTGGACAAAGTAAGCCAGCCTGCCCCCTACCGGTAGAGGAGAAGCGGCCCTGGCTACCCCATCAGGGTGCCTGCTTGGCAGGGGCTTTGGGCTGAGGAGTGGAAGCAGGCCTGTTTGAACCCTTCCTGCCCCTTCCTCTAAAGAATCCTCTCTGGGTATAGGAGGAAGAGGAGGCTTGAGCCTGATAAAAAGGCCTATGAAAAGGCCTGCCTCTGCCCCTGGAGGGCTGCTTCTGAGGAGTGGCCTGCCTTTCCTTGGCCTGTGCACTCGATAGGTGGTCCTGTATTCATCCATTTTCTTCATATAATTCTCTGTTTGCTCCCCAAACAAAGAATTGCCAATCACAGGAAAATCAATGGCTTTTGACTGGGTATCCTCTGACAATGTGGTGCATCTAAAGCCAGGCCATTCTGCGAAGAGCCACAGAAGTAGCCATAACTCTAGAAGATACATCATTAAGAGTCCACAGCAGCATGAAATTGCATTTTTGATGCCTCGATACCATCTAAAGCTACCTGTTCCAGATCCCTGGCAAACTTGTCAGGGAGTTGTTTGACAAGAGCCAGCACAGTATCCCACCTGGTTTTCCAGTATCTGGCAGCATAAGCCATGTAATTTGCTTGTCTGAGCCCCAAGGATGCTGCCATGCACTGTTTCTTTGCCATAGCATCAATCTTCCTGGAGTCCTTTTCAGGAGGATGTGCAGCTAGGGGGATGTTTGCCTTGTCACAGGCTGCATCCTGCACTACACCCACATGGCTGCATTGCTGTGTGAGAAATTCTATGTCAGAACCTGATAAAGTATACCTTCTGTCCATCCTTTTATCCACAGGAGGTATAGCATGAGGAGTTTTTAAAACTTTTACTGTTTCCTGAAAGATTTATGAAGGGGAATAGACAGTCTCTTAGATTCTGGAATATCCATCATTTCCACATAATCAGGCTCTTCCTGATCATCCACAGCTTCCTCAACAGGAAGCTGAAGAGTTTCAGCAACCTTCTTGTAAAAGATGAAATGAGCAGAGAACTCAGAAAGCCTAAGGGGGGAACCCCTAAAGGTCTGTCTGGAGAGGTATCTGGCTCAATAGGAGCGTCCAGATCCTCCAGACCAAAATTACTCTCTTCATACTCTCCTCCCCCCCCATGGTTCATAAAATTCCTCAAAATCATAATCCTGAACCGATGGGACTTTATGAGCTGAATGTCTCACAGATGGGGTCGGTTCAGGAACCAGGGAAAGAGACTGGACAATTTGGATTGCTTTGGCTATCTCTTCAGCTGTTGGGGAGAGGACTTTTTCCACAGCAGCAGACTTTCTAGTTCTTTTCGCAGGAACTGGCTCCTCGGAGCCAGCTCTTTGCTTGCCCGAGGAAGTCTGGCCCTGGTCAGAGGGCACTCCCTCAGGTTCAGTTGGCACCGAACCGGGCCGCCATCCGGTCAGCGGACTTTGGCCTCTCTTTCCCTGAGCCTACCAACTCTCTTTCAACGTGGTAGCAGGGAAATTCTGCAAATCTGGCAGACTGAATCGAGGTGGTCAAACCCAGGCAATAAATACAGGTGGTGTGGGTCAGCCTTGGCAAAGGCTTCCCCACAGCCATCGCAGTGCTGAAACCCAGTGGGCCCGGTTTTCTTTTGGGTTTCTCAGACATTATGCCAGCCTAACCAAAAACTTGCCCGTTTGTGGCAATCCGCCAAGCAAGACTCTCCTATCGGTTCCCAACCGTGTCACAGGCCGTGGAAAAAAACGTAATGAAATCCGTTCTTTTTTAGAACCGATAGGAACCGGGAACCGCACTCTAAGAAAGGACTAGCAATTGAAAAATGCAACCTAATCCGTTCAAACCGAACCGATAAATGTTTTACAAGTTCCACACAGAAATTGAATGTAAAACCTATCTATTACTTACGTTACCACAGACAGAGCTTGAACCGAACGGTTGCTGTTAAATTTATTATTTTTAAACTGTTTTAAACCGTGAAAATAAACCGAGCAAAAGGAGAAATCTCCGGAGCGACTGTTCAGTGAGGCGGAGTAAAGAATCTGACGGTTTTGGTTTGAAAGCAAGCAGACAGAGCTTCTTTAACCGAGCTCGCACTCAAGATTCCATGCCTTTGCATGGAAGTTAATTATTTCACCTCCGGAGCAGTTCTAACCTGCGGTCATACTGCAATTGTCATAATATAGCAAGACTTCATGTTGTTTGAATCAAAACACATACATTTTCACATACAACCAGAAGTAGAGCGAATGACTACTTACATTAAAGACACAGGACATGTAATTAAAATGTTAAAATGCTGAGGGACTTAAACAATAATGAATGGGATTGGGGAAGTATAATTTTGGTCACTTTTGACATTAAAGATCTTTACACAAGTATACAACATGATGAAGGATTGGAGGCATTATTGCCAACATTACATAACAGAACAGATAAACACCCACCCAGGGAATTTCTTGGGCAACTAGCAGAAATAGTGTTGAGAAGAAAAAATTACTCACCTTAGTAATGTTGTTTCTTCTAATGGAGTCTTGCTATATTATAGACATTAGCAGTTTGTTCCAGCTCTAGAACTGCCCCGGAGTGAAATGGTTAAAACCATTCCAAAATTTTGGCACGAGAGCAGCTCTATCTGTGTCATTTCAAACTTGAACTGTCAGATCTTTACGAGCCAAACTCACTAAGGTCTGTGTGGAAGCTGTAACCTACACTAGCCAAATGGCTACCGAAATAATAACAACCATTGATGGTCCCAACACCCAAGACTCAAGTCAGGGGACCAGAAATACTAACACCATTCTAATAATATGAAAATGGAACATAAGTATAATAAAACACACACGTGCATACATACACACTCCCAAAGTCCCAAAGGGACAAAATGCTAACAGGACATAAGTAGTGCCCACACTAAGTTGCCCGCACCCCACCAAGTAGAGGTTCTGAGAGGGCAGGTTGAGTCTATAATATAGAAGACTCCATTAGAAGAAACAACATTACTAAGGTGAGTAATTTTTCTTCAAACAACATGAAGTCTTGCTATATTATAGACATTAGCAGAATACACAGCAGTACCTCCATGGAGGAGGGCAGAACCTACTTAGGAATAGGCTCTGAAGAACAGCTGTGCTAAAGCGAGCATCTCTCCTGGCCTGGACATCCAGGGAGTAATGCTTGGTAAAAGTGTGCACCGCTTTCCAAGTAGCAGCCTGGCAAATCTCTAATAAAGGGATATCTCTGGCAGCAGCTAGAGACGAGCTGTACCCCTGGTAGAATGAGCCCTCAAACCGAGGGGGGCGCTCTGCCCACTTCTGATAACAAAATTGGATACAAGAGACAATCCACCTGGCTATTGATCTCTTAGTGGCAGGTTTGCCTTTCCCAACTTCACCATAGGTAGGAAAAGTTGGAGGGATTCAAACTCAGACCTTTGGTACGCTCTATATAATAACTAAGAGCTCTCTTAACATCCAGGCTGTGCAACCTCCCTCACCCAAAGAGGAGTGATCAGTGAAAAATACTGGAAGGGAGATAGATTGATTAAGATGGAAATCTGAAACCACCTTAGGCAAAACTTCTATTAGTCCTAAGGACTACCTTATCCTGTGGAAAAATAAAGTCAGTCTCCACTGACAAGGCTTGCAATTCACTTATGCGTCTGGCAGAAGTGATAGCCACTAGAAAAACAGTTTTCCAAGTTAGGTACTTAAGCTCTGCAGAAGACAGAGGTTCAAAAGGGGGTTGCATTAACTGGGCAATGCAAACATTAAGGTCCCAAGCAGGGGCCGGTTCCCGAAAGGGAGGATTAGTATGGAGTAATCCCTTAAAAAACTTGGAAAACACAGGATGAGAGGAAAGAGGGGATGACTTTCCTGCAGACACAGCTGCCAAATGAACTCTCAGGGTAGCTGGTCTGAGACCCAAGGAATTAAGATGTACCATGTAATCTAACAAAATGGGCAATTCAGCAGATTCTGGGGAAATATTTTTCCCAGCACACCAAATGGAAAACCTTTTCCATTTAGAACTATAAGTAGCCCTAGTGGAAGGCTTTCTGAAACCTTTAGGATCTCAAGAACACCCTGAGAGAGGTGTAAATCAGCAATCTCTAACTCCTCAAGAGCCAGGCCTTGAGGTTGAGGGATTTGAGGTCCGGATACCAAACCCTTCCTGGGCACAAGTCAACAGATTGTGATTCCTGGGGAGGCACAGGGAAGATGGACTGTCAGAGACAGAAGGAGTGGGTACCAGGCCTGCCTGGCCCAATCCGGGGCAATCAGAATCACCGTACAAGGCTGAGATCTGATTTTGACTAGTACTTTGAATAGGAGAGGAAAGGGGGGGGAAGCATAGAGGAACTTCCCCTCCCAATCCAGAAGAAGGGCATCCAGGGGAACTGAGCCCAGCACTGGAGGCCTGCAACAGAATGGAGGAAGTTTGTGATTGTCTGGGGCTGCAAAAAGATCTATCTGAGGGATGCCCCACCTGGCAAAAACTATCCCCAGCACTTGAGGATCCAGGGACCATTCGTGATGGCCCTGGGAAATACTGCTGAGGGCATCCGCTAGGACATTGTCCTTCCCTGGAAGATGAACTGCTATGAGGGAAGTGTTCAGGGAATAGGTCAGAGACCACAACTTCATTGCCTCGGTGCACAAGGCCAAAGACTGAGTGCCCCTGTTTGTTGATGTACCACATTGTTGTGGTGTTGTCTGTTCTGACTTGTATCACCTTGTCATGGACAGATGCAGAAAAAGCTTGAAGAGCTAAAAAGACAGCTCTGAGTTCCAGCAAATTGATGTGGAGCAGAGATTCCTGGAGGGACCAAACTCCCTGAGTGGAAAGGTCGCCCATTGGGCTCCCAACCCAGAAGGGAAGCATCTGTAGTGAGAGTCAAGTCGTGAGAAGGAAATGAAGGGACCCCGCCTTAAATTGCTCTGATCCTGCCACCACTGGAGAGCTAGGAGCAAGGTTCGAGTCACTGGGACCAACTTGGAAAGGGTGTCTCTCTCTGAGACCAAAAGGTTCTCAAGTGAAACTGAATGTCTCTCATCTGAAATCTGGCTCCCTGCATAACAGCTGTGGATGCAGCCATGTGCCCCAGGAGCTGCAGAAAGTGTCTTGCTGGTCGAGAGACCTGCAGAGTGAAGGAAGAGGCCAGAGCCACTAAATTCCTACCCTTTCTGGGGAAGAAAGGCTCTGGCTAGCTTTGTGTCCAATTCTGCCCTATAAAGGTGAGTACCTGGACTGGTTCCAGAACCGACTTTTGTAGGTTTAGCAGAAAACCCAGGGAGGTGAGAAGCTGCTGGGTGACCTGCAGGTGGAGATTTACCTGTTCTGGGGACTGGCCTACAATGAGCCAGTCGTCTAGATAGGGAAAACAGCAATCCTCTGCCTCCTTAAGTGGGCCACTGCCACTGCTAGACACTTTGTGAATACCTTGGAGCAGAGGTAAGGCTAAGGGCATTGCTCTGAACTGGTAATGACCTGAGGGCAGTTCAATCTGAGGTACTTTCTGATGGGATCTTCTGATTAGGACATGGAAATAGGCATCCTTGAGGTCCAGGAGGCTAGCCAGTCCCCTGGCCTTAGGGAAGGTAAAATCATTGCCAGAGTTACCATTTTGAACTTTGGTTCCAAAAGATGCTTGTTCAGATATCTGAGATCTAAAATGGGCGCCATTCTCCTGTCTTTTGGGGTAAGAAGTATCTGAATACAGACCCCTGCCCTGATGCAGGGAGGAACCCTTTCTACTGCTCTGAGAGCTAACAGGATGAGACCTGTTTCCAGAGCGAGGGTCTCTGAAGCACTTGTAGTAGAAAAGTCTGCTTCTCAACTTGGGAAACTTTTGAAGCTGAGAACCAGACCCTGGCTTACTACTTCCAGAACCCACTTGTTTGAGGTTAAAGAAGCCCACTTCTGACTGAAGTAAGCCAGCCTGCCCCCACTGGTACAGGAGACCGGCCTGGGCACCCCATCAGGGTGCCTGTTCGCAGGAGCTTTAGGCTGGGGGTGGGAGCAGGTCTGCCCACCCCTCGCCTGCCCCTGCCTCTGAAGAAGCCCTCTGGAGCAAAGGCAGAGGAGGCCTGAGTCTGGAGAAAGGCCGTGAAAGGCCTACCCCTACCCTGGCGGCATGCCTTTGAGGAGTGGCTTGCCGCCTCCTAGCCTGGGCACCCTTGTAAGTAGTCCTATATTTATCCATCTTCTTCATGTAATTCTCTGTCTGCTCTCCAAACAGAGAATTTCCCACCACAGGAAAATCCATAGCCTTAGTCTGGGTATCCTGTGACAAACTTGTACACCTGAGCCAGGTCAACCTACGAAAAGCTACAGATGTGGCCATGACCCTAGAGGAAACATCATTAACATCCACAGCAGCATGAAGCTGAACCTTAGAGGCTTCAATGCCATCAGCAGCCACCTGTTCTAGTTCACTAGCCAGCTGGCCATGGGCCTGCTTGGCCAATTGCATAACAGTATCCCATCTAGATTTCTGATACCTAGCTATAAGCCATATAATTTGCTTGCCTGAGTCCCAGAGAGGCTGCCATATACTGTTTTTTTCGCCATGGCATCAATCTTCCTGGAATCCTTGTCAGGAGGATGTGAAGCCAAGGAATATTAGTTTATCACAGGCAGCAGCCTGAACTACCCTAACATGACTGCATTGCTGAGAAAGGAATTCTGTATCAGGGCCTGACAATGTATACCTTCTGTCCATCTTTTATCTACAGGAGGCACAGAATTAGGAGCTTTTAAAATTTTAATTGTTTGTTTCCTAAAAGACTTATGTAAAGGAATAGACAATCTCCTAGACTCTGGAATATCCATCATTTCTACAAAATCAGGCTCCTCTTGCTCATCCACAGCCTCTTCTAAAGGAAGCTGGAGGGTTTCAGCAACTTTTTTATAAAACATAAAATGAGATGGGGACTCAGACAGCATAGGGGGAGATTCTAAAGGTCTGTCTGGGGAGATGTCCGGTTCAATGGGCACACCCAGACCTTCCCAGCCACATTCATACTGTTCATAATCCTCCTCCCTCTCTGGTTCATAAAATTCTCAATATCATAATCCTGAACCACTGGGACCGGACGAACCAACCTTTACCAGATAGTGGTGGTTCGACGGACCCTGAGACAGTGACTGTACAATTTGTATGGCTTTTGTTATCTCTGCAGCAGTTGGAGAAGGAATTTTGGACTCCAGACCTGCTGATTTTCTTGTTTTTTACTGGAATTGGTTCCTCAGAACCAGCTTTTCTTTGCCGAGGAAGTCTGGCCCTGGTCAGAGGGCTACTCTCTGGTTCGGTTGGCACCGAACCGGGCTGGCCATCTGGGCTCAGCGGACTTTTGATGCCCTGCCCCTGAGCCTGCCCAATCTTTTTCCAGGGTGGCTTCAGGGGAAATTCTTACATACCTGGCAGTCTGACTGAGGTGGTCAAACCCCAGACACTAAACATATGTGTGTGGGTCAGCCTTGGCAAAGACTTCCCACAACCATCATAGTGTTGAAACCCAGTGGGCCCGGGTTTTTCTTTTGGGTTTCTCAGACGATAATGCCAGCTAACCAAAAACTTGCCCTTTTAACGCAGTGCCAGGCAAGACACCTTTATCGGTTCCTAACCGTCATGGTATTGGAAAACGTAATAAATCCGCTTTTTTAGAACCACAAGAACTGGAACCTGACTCTAAAATAGTAACTTTTAGTTTTAAATGAGTTTTAACCCACTGATCGGTTCAAAACCGAACCGATAACTTACAAGTTCCACACAGACAAAACCTTCATTTACTTACGGTTACCACAGATAGAGTTGAACTTAACGGTTTTGCAGTTAAATTAAACTATTCTCGTTAAATCCAACCGAAAAAACACTTTTAAACTGAGAAATGAACCGAGCAGAAGGAGAAATCTCCGGAGCGACTGTTCACTGAGGCGGAGTAAAGAATCTGACAGTTCAAGTTTGAAATGACACAGATAGAGCTGCTCTCGTGCCAAAATTCTATTTTGGAATGGTTTTAACCATTTCACTCCGGGGCAGTTCTAGAGCTGGAACAAACTGCTAATGTCTATAACATAGCAAGACTTCATGTTGTTTGAAAGAACAGGCAGTGACAGAACCTGAAAGCCTGACTGCCTTTTTCAAATGGTGGGCAATACAACAAACAGAGACAGAAAAGTGAGGAGATGCATCAGAGAGAAAAAGACATTCAACATTTAGAGACACAGAGAAAAGAAGAAATGTAACAACTTGAGAAGCAGAGAAAAGAGATGCAACAACAGGAGCAACAAAGAAGAAAAGAGATGCAGCGATGGACAGATGCCTTGCAACTTATTAAAGGTGGAGGATCTGGCACTGGTCCAGCAGAGCAACGAGACGCAAACAACTTAAAATACATTAAACTTACAAAGTTGTGTCCCTCAGGTGATATTGAAGCATACTTGATAACTTTTGAAAGGGTTGCAACAGCCTGCCAGTGGCCAAAGCAGCAACGGGCAATCAGACTGGTACGTTACCTGACAGGTAAAGCCCAGCTTGCCTACAGCAATATGAACACTGCAGTCAGAAAACTATGGCCTGGTGAAAACAGAAATTGTTAAAAGATATGACATCTCGGGAGAGACCTACAGGCAGAGACTTTGGTCTCTGAAGTACAACTCAGTCGACAATCCTCGAGAAGCTTTCACCCAACTCCGAGAACTCCTTATGAAATGGCTCCAACCAGAGGACAAAACACTCCAACAGATCATACAAACATTTGTAAATGGAGCAGTTCATCAACATCCTACCACAGACGTACATCTTTGGATAAAAGAACACCGACCAGAAAGTGGGGAAAAGGCTGTTTCTTTGGCAGAAGACTACCAAATGGCCAGAACGACGCCACAGCAGCAAGGTAACAGCCAAGCACTGGTAAGACAAACTTTTTCCTATTTAAACTCCAAGTCTGATAAGAACTGGCGGAAGACTAGGTTTGCTGGCCAAGGCACCTAGCTTCACCTGAGCTCTTTCCTTCTAGGTTGCTTGAAAGGACAGAGCAAGGGAAAGGATTAAGACTTCTTTGGGCTAGGCAGATTTATTGTGTGTTGTTATTTTTATTTTGCACTCACAGGGATTGTTACTGTTTGTTGCTACCATTTTATTGCTTTATTTTTCTCTGATTCAAATTGTTGTTGGGTATACCTTCTGCTGCATTATTACAAGGTATGCCTACAGGTGTGAGCTAACAGATTACTGCTGTAATCTTCTGATTCAAATTGTTTTTTGCAAGGTAGATCTTCTGTTACTGCTTTATTTTTCTCTGTAGCAAAGTGTTTCTTCCAGGGTATATCTTCTGTGAAATTATTACAGGTGGCGCTTTACAGGTTTTAGTTTTATCTATCATTAGGATAAGCTTTCAGCGTTACTGCATTTGTTGATGACTGATGGTTTCTGCTCTTACCTCCTCCTTTCTTTTGTCCGTGGTTGTTCTTTTTCAGCAGGGGAAGGGCCCAGCCACCCACCCCCCCATTCCCAAATCACCCCACACTACACTCCTTTTATAGGGTAGCACAGTTGTGACATTTCCTGTGGCAAAGCAGGAATGGGCGGATCAGTGGGGTATCCACATGGTAACCTCATTTACAGTGGCACTAGTAATTTAAACGTGTCATAACAAGTTACACAAAAACAAACAAACAAAACACAAAATCAAACTTTTGCTTTCATTTTCTTCCTTCTAATTACTCTAACCAGGTCATAAACCCAGCAACTTAACTGGAATGGATATCATTAACTGCAGGTACTGCAGAACACTTTTCAGAAGGGCAGTTTTACAGGATTTTATGACACTGTCCTACATGCTGGGCCATTGGAGATCTTAGGGCTTAGTTCCAGGCAGCACGGGCAGAGACTGTGCGCCTCAAATTTCATATTCAAGAGGAAATATATTATAAGAATCACCCGCCATTTGCCCAACATCCAACAGAAGCATCTCGACCGCAGAGGGTAGTTGGTCCGGGAGGTTGGCAAGTGGTTAGGAGGGGCAAATCGGGTGCCCAATCACTCGGTGCTCTCCAACATACTACTTCCACAAACCATATAAAAACTACAAACAGGTATCTGCCTCTATCTCCGAAATCAAACAAAGGGGCAGAGGACACTGCAGAGCAGGACACTGCAGCACAGGAGTTAGCACAACAAAACTCGCCCAAAACAGTAACCAAAACAAAAAAGGCAAAAAAGAAATCCAAAAAACTTCTGATCATAGGAGACTCCATGATTTGGGGAGTTGATACCTATCTCCAGCCAGGGGTAATGGTCAGATGTCTACCAGGTATTCCAGTGTGGAGAGACACTGACTGCATTGCTAAAATTGTTATGGAAGCAGGAGAAAACATTGACATCCTGGTACACATAGGGACTAATGATCTCACCAGCCGGTCAGTTGTGGAGACCAAGGAACACCTGACCAGGCTGGGTGACAAACTATCATCCATTTCATCCGGCATCTCCTTCTCTGAGATCTTGCCAGTCTGGGAGAGGGGGGCAGATGGACGGAAGGTAAGAGAAGGGGAGATAGGGGAAACATACAATTTGACGGCAGATAAGGACCGCTTGGCCCACCTAGACTGCCCATTTCCTACCTAACAGATGAGCTGCAGATCCTAGTTAACCAACAGCTTACTTCCTCCTACCCCCACTAGGACTCCCTTATGTCTGTCCCATGCATTCTTGAATTCCCCCACTATTCTTGACTCCACGACCTCCTCAGGGAGGCTGTTCCATGCATCCACAACCCTCTCCGTGAAAAAATACTTCCTCACATTACCTCTAAGCCGTCCCCCTCTATCTTCAAATTGTGCCCCCTTGTTCTTGCACATCTCTTTTTTTGAAAGATGCTACCCTCTTGGACTTTGTTGATTCCCTTGAGGTACTTGAAAGTTTCAATCATCTATCTTCTTTCCTCAAGGGTATACATATTAAGCTCTTTAGTCTTATGTCTTCTGGTGCAGACCCTGCACCATTTTGGTTGCCCTCCTCTGGACAGCCCCCACTCTGTCTATGTCTTTGCAGAGATGAGGTCTCCAGAACTGCACACAGTACTCCAGATGGGGTCTCACCAACTGTCTGTACAGAGGGATAACAACTTCCTGTTTTCTACTATTGATGCCTCTTCCTATGCATCCCAGTATCCCCCCAGCCTTCCTTACTGCCTTCTCACACTGCTTGCCCACCTTTAGGTCATCTGGTATGATTACCCCCAGGTCCCTTTCCATTTTACTGTTTAGTGATCTCACACCCCATTGTGTACTCTTCCCTGGGTTTTGTTTCCCATGTGCATTCCTTGCACTTCTTTGCACTGAATCTGAACTGCCATACATTTGGCCATTCCTCCAACCTTGACAAGTCCCTTCTCATCCTTTCCACTCCATCTTGTGTATCAACCCTGTTGCAGATCTTTGTGTCGCCTGCAAAGAGACATACTTTTCCTTCAGTTCCCCGCAATGTCACTTATAAAGACATTAAAAAGGACCGTCCCAGTACTGAACCAGCGGTACCCCGCTAGTAACCCTCCTTTCTTCACTGTGCACTCATTTACTATTACCCTTATGCCCTGTTGTCTAGCCAATTTTTTGTCAGGCTACCACCTTGGGGCCCACTCCAAGGCTGGCTAACTTGCGTATTAATCTTTTGTGTGGGACTGTATCAAATGCCTTGCTAAAATCTAGGTAGGCCATGCCCACAGCCCCTCCCTGGTCTACTACTTTGGTCACCCAGTCAAAGAAATCTATTAGATTCGTCTGACACGACCTTCCCATCCTGAATTCATGCTGCCTTGGGTCCTGTGTCCCACTGGCCTCTAGGTACTCAACAATTCTTTCCTTCAGAAGTGATTCCATCATTTTCCCTACCACTGAGGTCAAACTAACTGCTCTGTAGTTTCCTGCCTCTGTCCTGCTCCCACTTTTGTGAAGAGGAATCACATCTGCCCTTCTCCAGTCCTCAAGTACCAACCCATCCTCCCATGATTTGTTAAAGAGAGTAGTCAGCGGTGTCACTAGTTCTACCCTTAGTTCTTTTAGAATTCTTGGGTGAATCCCATCAGGCCCCATTGCTTTGTCCACCTTCAATTTTATTAGTTCTTTCAGAACCCTTTCTTCTGTAAATGGACTGGTATCACCCCCATCTTCAGAGTGTTTCTCTTGTTTGGTTTAGGTACCTCCCTCCTCTTCCTTTGTGAATACTGAGCAGAAATATTGCGTTCAGTATCCTGCTTTCTGTCCCCTCTACCCACATTCCTCCCTTTATTAAGCCTTAGTATCCCTCCTTTGGTCTTTCTTCGCTCCCTAATGTACCTATAAAAGGTCTTATCCCCCTTCTTAACAGAACTGGTTATCCTTTCCTCAGTTTGAGCCTTTGCTATTCTGACTGCCTTCCCAGTCTCTTTCTGCTTTAACTGATAAAGTTCTCTGTCCTGCTCCTTCTGTGTTTCCTTATATTTCCTGAATGCTATCCTTTTCTCCTTAACTTTCCCTGCCACCTCTTTTGAGAACCATAGTGGTTTTTTCCTTCGTTGTGTTTTATTGATTTGCTTTACACAAAGGCTTGTTGCCTCTGTGATGGCTGTTTCGATTACTCCCCATTGTTCCTCCACCCCTCCTTCTTGCCCGTTTGCTAGTGCTTTTCTAAGGCACTCTCTCATTTTCCCAAAGTCAGCCCTCCTCAAGTCCAATACTCTTGCTTTTGTATGGCTCGACTGTATGGCTGTGTTTACTGTGAACCACACTGTTTGGTGGTCGCTTGTTCCCAGATGGCTACCCACCTCTAGATCTGAGATTCTTTCTCCGTCCCCATTTGAGAGTACCAGGTCTAAGATTGCTCCCTCCGGTGGGTTCCAATACTAACTGTCTGAGGCATGCCCCTGCTGGGTCATCAAGAATGACCCTGCTCCCGGATGTGCCTGCAGCAAGTGCTCCATTAACATCTGGCATATTCAGGTGCCCCATCAACAATATCTCCCCTTTTTCTGCCATTCTAAGGAAGCCTTCTAGCATTTCATTGTCCATTCCCTTCCCCTGAGATGGGGGTCTGTATACAACCCCCGTGCGGATTGTAGTGCCATTTCCTGTCTCCAGGGTGACCCAGAGTGCCTCATCTGCTCACCTGTTTACTCTTTAGTTCTGTTGCTTTGATCCCTTCCTTTACATAGAGAGCTACTCCTCCTCCTCTTTTACCCTCCCTGTCCCTCCGGTAGATTGTGTATCCTGGTATGCTGACATCCCAGTCATGGTTCTCTGTGTACCATGTTTCTGTGACTGCCACAATATCCAGGCAACCCTCTTCCATCAAGGCCACTAGTTCAGGGGCTTGTTACACAGACTACGGGCATTGCTACTCATCACCCTCCACTTTTGATAGCCTTACCCTTTAGCCCCATTCCTGTCCTTACTACCTTTTTTTTTTTTACATTTACCTCTGTCCTGCTCCTAATAACTTCTCTACCTTGGTGTTTACCTCATAATTACCATGTTTTGTGGGGGGCTGGGTTTTCCTGCTCCTTTTCAGTGCACTCCCCTTTGGCTAGTTTAAATGCTTGCCAATGAAGCATTTAAACCTCTCACCTAGGATCCTGGTTCTCCCCTGGACAGATGCAGACCATCGCACCCAGTATAGGTCTGCATCCCTCCAGGTGGTTCCTAGTCCCCAATGAAGCCAAACCCTGGGCTCCACACCAGTTTTCAACCACTCATTGAATTCCCTGGTGAGGAGTGCCCTAGCATCACCCTTGCCATAGACAGGCAGCACCTCCGAAAAGGTTACCGTATGCGCTACTTGTCTAAGACCCCTCCCCAACTCTACAAACTCCTCTTGCACTGCTCTGATCCCATTCCTAGCAAGGTCATTTGTCCCTAGCTGGAAAATGACATCCAGCTCCCTTCCTCGTGCAGCTCCTCCCACAATCCTGAGGATTCACTTCCTGTCCCTCCAAGCCATGGCGCCAGGAAGGCATCTTACCTCCCTCTCCCCTTCCTCCCCCATTTCTACCCCCTAATGATTGAGTCCCCCGCCAGTAGCTGTTTCCTTCCCCTGTGAGGCCTCATGCCACCCTCCTCTGGGTCTCCTCTGTGAAGGTTCCCAGCATCCTCCTTGGTCTCCACTACAGGTGCCTCCATAGAGGAACTACTATCCACCAGAAGAGCGAATGGATGTGGAGAGGTACAGCTGGAGGATGCAACTCTGTTCCACCACCCCTCCTTCCTGAGCCCACCCTGGTCCAGCCTCTCCTTTTCTTGGCAACCTCTGAGGGTAGTGGCATTGGCCCTGGTGGTCCCTGGGGGGGAGGAGGTTTCACGTATTCTAGCCAGGTCAGCCTGGAGACGGGCAACCTCCTCTCTCAGACCAGAGAGGTGCCTGCAAATAGGGCAGCATCGCAGCCTCCAGAATGTCTCCCAGACCACTGCCGCCCCACAGCCATTGCACTGCACCACTCCTATCATGTCTTATTTTGTGTCCCCTCTCCTGTTTCTCTGTATGTTTACTCTCTCCTCTCCTTACCACTCTCACCCTTCCTGTTCTGGGACAGCAACTTCCTATCTTCTTTAGTAGCCTCCTTCTTCCTTGCTCAATGTCAGAACACCAGCAGCTGGGGGGGAGTGAGCTACTGTTTTCCTTTAGGGTTGACAAAACCAATGTTTCTCTATGATCCTTCCTTCCTACTTCCAAACAGGAAGTTCCAGTTGACAGTCAGATCCAGTGGCTATAAAAGTAGAACTGGCTTAGGGTGGGTGAGTGGAGGGGTGGGATGGAGGGCAATTAGTAAGAAAAAAGGCTAGCAACAGGAAGTTGTAATTTGACTCACCTGCTTTTATAGTGTTTAAGCCACACCCCCAATTAAGCTCTCTTTCCTCCTACTGGTTTAGCAAAGTCAACTGATACAATACCCTTCCCAGCACAGAACACACACTGACTTTTTCTTTTTTTTTTTTAACCCTAAATAAGATCCCTTCTACTTCTAATAAAGTATATGTCTACTTACTTTCAACAGACACTGACTCCTGCTGAGATATAAGTTTTAAATTAATAAGAAAATGTAGCTTTTGTAGTTAGCTGCTTTCTGCTCTACAAGCAAGGCTGGCAACAGGAAGCTGTAATTTGACTCACCTGCTTTTATAGTGTCTAAGCCACACCCCCAATTAAGCTCTCTTTCCTCCTACTGGTTTACACCCAGTCACCCCAAAAAAAGGGAGGGGTGAAAAAACAAGGTGGGCATCTACTAAGTGCCAACACTGCACTGCCCACTCACATCCCAAAAACAGAGGTTCTCAGAGGGGCAGGCAGTGAGGGAGGTCATAATATAGCAAGACTCCATTAGAAGAAACAACATTACTAAGGTGAGTAATTTTTTCTTTAAACAACATGAAGTCTTGCTATATTATGACATATGCAGACTACACAGCAGTACCTCCATGGAGGAGGGGCAGAACCTACTTAGGAAATAGGCTCTGAAGCATAGCTGTGCCAAACCGAGCATCACTCCTAGCCTGGGTGTCCAGAGAGTAATGCTTGGTAAAAGTGTCAACTGTTTTCCAGGTAGCTGCTTGACAAATCTCTAGAATGGGGATGTCCCTGGCAGCAGCCAGGGAAGCAGCTGTACCTCTGGTAGAGTGAGCCCTCAAGCCTAAGGGAGGAACCTTACCCAGCTTTTCATAACAGAACTGGATACAAGAGACAATCCACCTGGCAATGGATCTTTTGTGGCAGGTTTCCTTTACGAACCTCACCTAAGTGAGGAACAGTTGGAGGAGTCAAACCTGTGACCCTTGGTGCGCTCTATGTAGTAACTAAGGGCTCTCTTAACATCTAAGCTGTGCAGCCTCCTCTGCCAGAGGAGGAATGGTCAGTGAAGTACACTGGAAGAGATATAGATTGATTAAGGTGGAAATCTGAAACCACCTTAGCAAGAACTTCCTGTTAGTCCTGAGGACCACCTTATCTCTGAGAGGAGATAAAATCAGGCTCCGCTGACAAAGCTTGTAATTCACTTATGTGTCTGGCAGAAATGATGGCTACCAGAAACACAGTCTTCAAGTCAAATACTTAAGCTGCTGAAGACAAGGGCTCAAGGAGGTTGCATAAGCTGAGCAATGCAAACATTAAGATCCCAGGCAGGGCAGGGTCCTGAATGGAGGGTTAGTGTGAAGCAATCCTTAAAAAACTCAGAGAATACAGGATGAGCTGAAAGAGAAGAGGGTTTACCTGCTGAAATGAAAGCAGACACAGCTGCCAAATGCACCTTTAGGGTAGCTGGTCTGAACCCCAAAGTGTTCAAATGGACCATATAATCCAGGACTGTGGGTAAATCAGCAGATTCTGGGAAATATGAACTTCCCAGAGCACCATATGGAAAACCTCTTCCATTTGGAATTGTAGAAGCCCTGGTGGAGGCATCCTAGAAGCCTTCAATATATCTATTACACCTTAGGAGATGTAGATCAGCAAACTCTAACTCTTCAAGAGCCAGGCCTTGAGATTGAGAGATTTGAGGTTCGGGTACCAAACCCTTCCCTGAGCACAGGTTACAGATTATGATTCTGGGAAGACACAGGGAAGATGGACTGCTAGGACAGTAGGAGTGGATACCAGGGTTGTCTGGCCCAATCTGGAGCAATCAGAATCACTTTGCAGGATTGAGATCTGATTTTGACTAACACTTTGAACAGGAGAGGGAAGGGGGAAAAGCATAGAGAAACTTCCCTTCCCACTTGAGAACTAAGGCATCCAGAGGGACTGAGCCCAACGCTGGGGGCCTGCAGCAAAAAAGGGGAAGTTGGTGACTGTCTGGGGCTGCAAAAAGATCTATCTGCGGGGTGCCCTATCTGGCATATATTACCTCCAGGACCAGGGGATCCAGTGACCATTTGTGATGGCCCTGGGAAATCCCGCTGAGAGCATCTGTTAGGACATTGTCCTTGCCTGGGAGGTGAACTACTGTAAGGGAGGTGTTCAGGGAGTAAGCCAGAGACCACAACTTCATTGCTTGATGCACAAGGCCGTGAGACCGAGTGCCTCCTTGCTTGTTGATGTACCACATTGTAGTGGTGTTGTCTGTTCTGACCTGTACAACTTTGTTCTGAACAGATTTGGAAAAAGCTTGAAGTGCTAGAAAAACTGCTCTGAGCTCCAACAGGTTGATGTGGAGCAGAGATTCCTGAGGGGACCACAGTCCCTGGGTAGTGAGGTTGCCCATGTGAGCTCCCCACCCCAAGAGGGATGCATCTGTAGTAAGGATTAAAGAGTGCGACTGAGTGACAAAGGGAACCCCTTGTCTCACATTGCTCTGATCCTGCCACCACTGTAGGGCTTGGATCAGGGTTCGAGTCACTGGGATCAACTTGGTTAGAGGGTCCTTTCTTTGAGACCAAAAGGCGCTCAAATGGAACTGGATGTCCCTCATCTGAAATCTTGCTCCTTGCACACTGCTGTAGAAGCAGCCATGCGCCCAGGAGCTGTAGAAAATGCCTTGCTGGTCGAGAGACCTGCAGGGGTGAATAAAGAGGCCAAAGAGATCAGGGTCCTTGCCTTGTCCAAGTAAGGAAGCTCTGGCTTCCTCTGTGTTCAGTTCTGCGCCTATGAAGGTGAGGAGCTGGACAGGCTCTAGAACTGACTTTGGAGATTCAGAGGAAACCTAGAGAGGTAAGCAGTGGCTGAGTTATCTGAAGATGTAACCCGGCTTGGTCTGGAGACTGGCCTACTATGAGCCGGTCGTCCAGGTAGGGAAGATGGCAATTTTGCCTTCTTGGGTAGCAACTGCTACTGCCAGGCATTTCGTGAATACCCTTGGAGCAGACATGAGGCCAAGGACATTGCTCTGAACTGGTAATGGCCTGAGGGCAGCTCGAACCTGAGGTACTTTTGATGGGAGCTTCTGATGAGAATATGGAAGTAGGCATCCTTGAGGTCCAGGGGCGCTAGCAGTCCCGTGGCCTCAGAGAAGATGAGAATAATTCCAGGTCACCATTTTGAATTTTGGTTTTAAAGGTGCTTGTTTAAGTATCTGAGATCCAGGATGGGCGCCATTCTCCTGTCTTTTTGGGGTGAAGTACCTGGAGTACAATCCTTTGCCCTTGTGTAGGGTGGAACCTTTCCACGGCTCTGAGAGCCAGGAGGGTAGAGACTCTGCTTCTAGGGCAGTGCTCTCTGATGGATATGCAGGTGGAAGGGATCTGGTTCTATCTTTGGAAATTTTTTGAAGCTGAGAACCAGTCCCTGGCTTACTACTTCCAGGACCCACTTGTCTGATGTCAGAGACTTCCAGTCCTGGACAAAGTAAGCCAGCCTGCCCCTACAGGTAGTTGAGAATCGGCCCTGGCCACCCCATCAGGGTGCCTGCTTGGCAGGGGCTTTAGGCTGAGGGTGGAAGCAGGCCTGCTTATTGCCCAGTCTGCCTCCCCTCTAAAGAACCCCTCTGGGCGTAAGCTGAAGAGAGGCCTGGAGCTTGGTAAAGGCCTATGAAAGGCCTGCCCTGTCCCTGGAAGGCTGCCTTTGAGGAGTGGCCTGCCTTTCTTGGCCTGTGCACTCCTATAGGTGGTACTATCTCATCCATTTCTTCATGTAATTCTCTGTCTGCTCCCCAAACAGAGAATTACTCACAACAGGAAAATCCATGGCCTTAGTCTGGGTATCCTGTACAGGCTAGGACATCTGAGCCAAGCCATTCCAGTGCCACATATGTAGCCATGACTCTTGATGACACATCATTAGGAGTCCACTGCAGCATGGAATTGCACCTAGATGCCTCAATACCATCAGCAGCCACCTGCTCCAGCTCCTTGGCAGCTGGCCGTGGACCTGTTTGCTAGAGCCATAACAGTATCCCATCTGGATTTCTGGTATCTAGCAACATAAGCCATATAATTTGCCTGTCTGAGTCTCAAGGATGCTGCCATGTACTGTTTCTTTGCCATGGCATCAATCCTCCTGGAGTCCTTGTCAGGGGGGTGTGAGGCCAAGGGAATATTTGCCTTGTCACAGGCTGCATTGTTGTGTAAGGAACTCCGTATGAGAGTCTGACAATGTGTACCTCTTGTCCATTCTCTTATCAACAGGAGGTATAGTGTGAGGAGTTTTTAGAATTTTTCCTGTCTGTTTCCCAAAAGATTTATGCAAAGGAATAGACAGTCTCCTGGACTCTGGGATATCCATCATTTCCACATAGTCAGGCTCCTCTTGATCATCCACAGCTTCCTCCATAGGGAGCTTGAGGGTTTCAGCCACTTTTTTGTAAAACATAAAATGAGAAGGGGACTCAGAAAGCCTAGGAGGAGACACTCCTGAAGGTCTGTCTGGGGAGATGTCCGGTTCAATGGGCACATCCAGACTTTCAAATCCACATTCACTCTCCTCATACTCCTCTTTCCCCCTCCTCCGGTTCATAAAATTCCTCTAAATCATACTCTTGAACCCAGTGGACCCGGCCGGAATCACTGACGCTTACTTGATGGTGCCGGTTTGGTGGGAACCGGGAAGTGACTGGACAATTTAATCGCTTTGGCTATTTTCTTCAGCGGTTGAGAGGAAAGTTTTGGCTCCACACAGCTGATTTCCTGAATCCTTTTGCTGGAACCGGCTCCTGGTCGGCTCTCCTTTGCCAGTCTGGCCCTGGTCGGAGGGCACTCCCTCTGGTTCGGTTGGAACCTGGACAGGCTGGCCATCCGGGTCAGGACTCTTGCCTCTCCCTTTCCTGAGCCTACCAACTCTCTTTTCCAGGGTAGCTGCAGGAAAATTTTTCAAATCTGGCAGTCTGCATTGGGTGGTCAAACCCCAGACAATAAACTACAGGTGGTGTGGGTCAGGCTGTAAAGGCTTCCCCACAGACACTGCAGTGTTGAAACCCAGTGGGCCGGTTTTCTTGTGGGTTTCTCAGACATAGTGCCAGTCCTAACCAAACTTGCCCGTTTATGGCAATCCGCCAAGCAAGACCCTCTTATCGGTTCTCCAACACCGTGTCACCGGTCGTGGAAGAAAAGCGTAATAAAATCTTTTTAGAACCGATAAGAACCGGTAACCACACTCTAAAAGACAGATTAATATATTTCAAAACAACCTGATCGGTTCAAACCGAACCGATAACTGTTATAAGTTCCACACAGAAGAATTAAGTGTAAACCTATCTAGTACTTACAATACCACAGACAGAGCTTGAACCGACTGGTTGCGGTTTAAGTTCGGTCAAAAAACGAAAATAATACTTTAACCAACAAAATGAACAGAGCAGAAGAGAAAATCTCCCGAGTGACTGTTCAGTGAGGTGATAAGAATCTGACAGTCTGAGTTTGAAGAACAATAGACAGAGTTTTCAACCGAGCTCGAGCTCAGCGTTCCATGCCTGGCATGGAAAGTTAACTCTTTCACCTCCGCAGCAGTTCGAAGGTTGGGACTCACTGCATATGTCATAATATAGCAAGACTTCATGTTGTTTGAAAGACACATTACTGCTAGAAGATATACAAAACATAACAGCTAAAGGGGAGGTTCTGATAATGGGAGACTTCAACATGCCAGATACAGACTGGTCAATATCAGCAGGAACATCTGGTACAACAACCCACAAGAGACAGGGCTATCCTAGATCTAGTACTGACTAACAGGGAAAGGATCACAGATCTCCAGGTAGAAGGTCAGCTGGGGGCCAGTGACCATCACATGGTATGGTTCAGTTTGGCCACTACAACTAAATCATCCCATTCCAAGGCAAAAATATGGGACTTCAGAGGAGCTGACTTTGATAAGATGGCCAATACAGTTAAGCTAGCCCTGGCAACAAGAAATTCAGGTGAGGGAATACAGGAAAAGTGGGCAAGCATGAAGGATGCAATACTTGAAGCAACATTCCATTGTGTTACAGAGAAAATGAAGTGCAAAAGAAGAAGGAAACCACTTTGGTTCTCAAAAACAGTAGCAGAAAAGGTCAGAGCCAAAAGGCTGACCTTCAGAAAATATAAGGGAACACAGCGGGATGAAAATAGGGAGGCATACCAAACTTCCCTAAGGGAAGCAGGGAAGGCAGTAAGGCAGGCAAAGGCCCAAACCGAGAAAACACTAGCACAGACAGTAAAATAAGATGACAAGCCTTTCTATAGATACATTAGTAAAAGGAGAAAGTCCAGAGAGGATATTGCTAAGGTCAAAGGAGATAAGGGGGCGTGTGAGGAGTGGACCATGTAAACGCATGTATCCTAAATAGATACTTCAGCTCAGTATTTACTGAAGAGAAGGTAGGGCAGGGCCCACAGCTCAGCACCATGGACACGGAGAAGGGAGGGGAGCACTAGTCCCTTCACAAAAGAAAGGGTCCTACAAGAGCTCGATAAGCTCAGGGTGGACAAGGCAATGGGACCTGATAGCATACATCCCAGAGTACTAAAGGAGCTAAGAGTGGAACTAGCAGAACCATTATCAGAACGGTTTAGTGAGTCTCTGAGCGCAGGAGAGGTCCCAGAAGACTGGAGAAGAGCTCATGTGATCCCGCTCCATAAGAGTCGTAGCAGGGAGCAGGCTGGGAACTACAGACCAGTCAGTCTTACCTCAGTAGGTGGGCAAGATTATGGAGGCACTCCTTAAGGAAAGATAGTGCAACACCTGGAATCCATAGGGGCACAGGATCCAAGACAGCATGGGTTTACAAAAGGAACGTCCTGTCAAACTAATCTCATAGATTTCTTTGATTGGGTAACCAGAGTGGTGGACCAAAGGGGAGCAGTTGATGTCGCCTACCTTGACTTCAGTAAAGCTTCTGATACTGTTCCACATAGAAGATTGATTAATAAGTTGGGCAGGCTCGTGGTGGGTCAGAAGTTGGTCAACTGGGTGGCTAACTGGTTGACGGGCAGAAAACAGAGAGTGGTGGTAAACGGTGTAGTCAGAAGAAATGCAAGTCACAAGCGGGGCACCTCAGGGATCAGTCCTGGGGCCAGTCCTCTTCAATATCTTCATCAGTGACATAGCAGATGGACTGGAGGGTAAGGTTTGTCTGTTTGCAGATGACACCAAAATCTGCAACACAGTAGATGATCCAGTTGGGGAGGGCAGAATGAGAAGAGAGCTGGATAAACTAACAAAATGGTCAGAAGAATGGCAACTGGGGTTTAATGCAAAGAAGTGCAAGATCATGCACATAGGGAAGAGAAACCTGAAGCCACCTACAGGCTGGGAGGAGTTGCTGGCAGTCACAAGGAAGAAAGAGACTTGGGCATCATCATCACTGATGACCTGAAATCATCCAAACAGACCACTAAAGCAGTAGGTAAGGCTAGGGGATGTTAGGGTGTATTAGTAGGGGTATCACAAGTTGGAAGAGGAGGTAGTAATCCCTCTTTACAAGACACTAGTTAGGCCCCATCTGAGTACTGCATGCAGTACTGGAGGCCACACCTTCACAAGGACATTAACCAAATTGAGGCAGTCCAGAGAAGGGCAACCAAAATGGTGCAGGGACTGCATCAGAAAACATATGAGGACAGATTAAAGGAGCTCAATATGTATACCTAGAGCAAAGGAGGGAGAGAGGTGATATGATCTAAACATTCAAACACCTTAAGGGCATTAACAAGGTGAAAGAGTCTAACATGTTTCAATATAAGAAAAATAGCAGGACAAGAGGACACAGCATGAGATTAGAGGGAGGCCGATTAAGGGGTAATGTGAGGAAGTTCTTTTTCATAGAAAGGGTGGTGGATGCATGGAATGGCCTACCTCAGGAAGTGGTGGCTATGAATACAGTGCAGAGCTCCAAACAGGCATGGGATAAGCATAAGGGAGTAATACAGATGAGTATGAATAGATAGGCCATTGACAGAGCAAAGGCCGATGGCACATTTATAAGGTAGAAAAAGAAATGGGCAGACTGGATGGGCCTTGTGGTCCTTATCTGCCGTCTACGTCTATGTTTCTAACTCTGGGGGGCGGGGGGGTTAACAACTCTGCACCCAAAGACTTTATCTGTTATAATTTTAACAAGCCAGGTCACATTGCAAGAAACTGCCGTAATAAGAAGAGTGAAACTGGAGCAGATTTGTCCTTAGCAAATTGGGGCAAGTACTTAAATGTCAAGGTGGGAGGTAAGACTGTGAACGGACTTATTGATTCAGGAAGCAGCTAGACCCTAGTGCGTATTGAAGTGCTGGGAAAACAATGGCCAAAAGAACCAGGTACTGGGTGTCATCTGCATCCACAGGGACACTCAATACTATCCCACCACCCAAGTGACTCTATTAATGGGGTGTCACACCAAATGAAAGTGGGAGTAGTACCTAAGTTACCTGTACCTGTGATTATTGGAAATAACTTTCCAGGATTTACTGAGTTAATCGAAGAGGGAGTAAATCCTGATGTTTCAGCAGCTGTGGTGACAACAGCTCAAGCAAAGAAAATCTCAGATGGTGGGGACTCTCTTCCTTTTGCTGATTTTTATTCAGACTTGTTTGAGCACAACTCCAAAATCCAAAGTCCAGGAAAGAAAGACGACGCCTGAACTAACAGTGGCAACAAAAGACTAATGGACATAAGGGGTTAACAATTGAAAATGCTGAAACTAAACTGATCACTGATTGTGATTTTTCTTTCAGAACAAGCTAACAATTTTTCTCTCCAGGGTTATTTTAAGCAGCTGGGGATGAAACCAAAACAGGGTGAACCTATATTCAAAAAATGTAATAGGCTACTGTACAAAGTTTGGGTTAAACCTCAGACACAGGACCAGGCAGAACAATTGGTTATATCACAAAAGTATAGATCTGAGTTGTTACAGATAGCACATGATAGTCCTATGGCTGGTCACTCGGGAAGGAAATGCACTCTTGCCAGACTGCTGTACAGATTTTACTGGCCTGGAATTCATGAAGATGCTGCTTCCTACTGCAGTTTCTGTGCCTGTCAAAAAGTAGCCCGAGTAACTAAAAATGATAAGGTGCCCCTACCCTTGATAGATGTGCCTTTTGAGAGAATTGCAATGGATGTGGTTAGCCCCTTAGGACAAAAGTAAAAAGGGTAATAGATTCATTTTGATAGTACGTGACTATGCTACTCGATACCCAGAGGCAGTTCCAATGCATACTATCATAGCCCCAAAGGTGGCAGCAGAGCTTGCCAAAATTTTCAGCAGGGTGGGCATACCTAAATTAAAAATTACTCACCTTAGTAATGTTGTTTCTTCTAATGGAGTCTTGCTGTATTCTGACATATGCAGTTACGTCCTGCCTTTCAACTGCCCCGGAGAACAAAGAGTTACATTTTCTATGCCTAGCATAGAATGTTCATCACGAGCTTGGTTGAAACCCCTGTCTGCTGCTGTTTAAACTGCAATTGTCAGATTCTTTACTCCGCCTCACTGAACAGTCGCTCCGGAGATTTCTCCTGCTGCTCGGTTCAAAAAGTCGGTTGAAGTGTCGGTTTTCGGTCGAAACTGATAAAGAAGATACTGATGTAGCTTATGACAGACTGGAACAAACTGTAACTGCTGATGCTGTAAAGATGAATGTTTCCTTAAACTCCAAATAAACCGCATAAATTTGTACCTTGCTAAAGACATTTAACAGTACTTTTACCATATTACCAGGCTGAGCAAAAGGGGTTGAGCACGTAATAGGAAGAAGACGAGGAACCCCTACCAGACGTGTCACTCTCAGGGACTGGCGTCGGAGGGCAATGATCTCTCTTACGATAGTCTGTACAACCGGAAGAAGGTCCTGGAGACTGGGGATGGCTAGGGCCCGCACGGTCATCTCAGGGAGGGGATCCCAAGAAGGCAGAGGAGAGGCAGGCCTCCTGAGGGTACCCTTATCCTTCATAAAGGCCCACCAGGCTGAAAAAAAGAGCTTTACAATACACCTGAGGAGGTGGATTATATGGTGGGTAAAGGTATTGGGGAGGTGGTATCGGATACCCCACTGGGTAACCTGGCGTCGGGTACCCTGGTGTCTGTTCTTGAGGTGCCAGGTAACCAGGCATCAGCCCCTGAGGTGTCGAGTATCCCAGCGTCGGTCCCTGAGGTGTCAGGAACCCAGGCACGGGTCCCTCGGGTGTTGGCTGCGGACCGCCTGAAGGGCCAGCTGGCATTGGCTGAGGTGCAGGTGACGACGGCTGAGGCGTCACTGAGGTAGACTCCAGCATAGCAGGCAAATGTTGATGCTGGTCCGGCGAGACAGCCGCCGCAGGCCGAGAAAGGAGATGTGGGTGTCTGTGAAGGGGAGTTTGCTCCCGATAGAGGCGTCGCCTGTGTGGATGAAGAGGCGAGCGCTTGCTCTGGGTGATGCTTGGAGGCACCAGTCCCAGAGTCAGGGACTGCTGTTGAGAACGACAGGACTGGGAGAGTGACGAGAAAGGACCTGCCACCCGAGGACACCCCGGTTAAGCCACCTGGCTGAGGTCCCACAGGGAGTAAGGGCCTGAACATCAGGGGCTGGGAGGCAGGGGATGAAGTTTGATGCCCCGAGGAACCACCACCCGAGACAGAGATGAGGATGGGCAGCTGAGAAACTGGCAGTCCTGAAGGGGTAAGGGCTGCCAAGGGTGAAAGGCCAAACTCCCGCAGGAGGAAGACCCAGAGGCGGAAGCCAGCTTATGCGGTGACCAAGAGCATGAAGCTGATCGGGGCTGATCCCTGTCCTTGTCCCAGTGCTTATGCTTTCCTGCTAGACTTCTTCTCTTTCTGGGAAGGGGAAGAGGTTGACGCCCTGGAGGCTGGGGCAGAGGAGGAACTTTTGCCCTGAAGCGCTTCTCCATTGCGGCTAACTTCTACTGCAGCAAGAAGCTTTAGAGGGTTTTCAAACAGCATCTCCATGTGGCTGGTTGAAGTCCTGGCAGTGGTGGCACGCCTCGGTGTCAGGTTCAGGGCCTAAGCAGAGCAGGCAAGAAGAGTGACCATCCTTGGAGGGAAGCTGCTTGCTGCAAGCATACTTCGTATGTTGGTTTGAAGATGAAGCTGGAGAAGAAGACAAAATCAGAATAACACTGAAAAAAATGATGTTTTTGAATAAAGGAAATAAGAAACTGCAAGTAAAATGGCGGTGAATGTAAGCAGGCGTCCAGGGAGGTCCAACGTATGCGAGTCGATGGCGGGAAAAGAACTGAGGTTGGTCTGGGGGACCGCCCCTTTTATACTATAGGATGGATGTCGGCGTCCCAACGTCGAGGGTCGGTCCCCCACTGTAGACAGCTAGCTAGAAGTTTTCCGTGTGGTCCTAGCGCCTGGTGGCTTACTCCTATTGGTGTTGCCTGTTGAAAGAGCCTCCTTGAAGAAAGCTCTACTATTTAGGCAATGTTAAAAGAAAACTACACCCTCATATCTTGTAAATGTTATTTGTTTCCATGTCAACAGACATCTCTTTTCATGTGGCTGTTAGGGATATATGTGACTGCTTTGGTTTATTGTCACTGTTCATACTATTCCCTGTAACTATCTTAAGGAGCTCCATTTTCTGGTTGTTGAAATCTTAGTGTCCTTGACAGTCGCATTAGCATATGAGAACATGATGCATCAGCACCCTTTGGACTCCATAGTATGCCTGCCTAATTAATTACCGTTTAACAAAACAAACTGCAGTAAGGTCCGAAATATCACATTTACCTTCAGTTGGTTTTTACAAACTGAGTTTTAATGCTGGATTTTTTAAATTGCATTCAGTTTGTGTTATTTCCAGACAGATTTTTCAGGATATTTGTACTTTCAGCATAGAGATACGTGGCATAAATTGGTTACTGTGACACCATATTCTCATATGCTAATTAAGCTCTCATGGACAATGAGACTACAACAGCTATAAAATGGAGACCCCAGGATAGTTACAGGGGACTAGCATGAACAGTGAAAACAAAGTAAAGCAAACATGTATATCCCCAACAGCTACAGGAAGAGCATAGAAACAAATATAATTTACAAGATATGAAGGTGTAGTCCTCCTTTAATGAAGTGCAGCCTCAAAGTTACAGCAAAGACCTCTGCTGCCTACTCACTGCATGGTCTTAAGCACGTCACTTAACCTATTCTTGTGCTCGTTTCCACTCCATTAATATTCCCTAAGCTTTCCTTACTCTCCCTCAGTCTCATTTGGCCTCCTTGTGTGCAACATTTTTGAATACAGTATTAATGTAAGATACTATATAAACCCAATTTCTTTTCCTTACCTTCTAGGTTACTAACCTTTTAGCCAAGCTGATTTATGTACATAATAAATGTATCTGCATGGGGAAGCCTCATTTAGGTGCAACACCTCCTTTGCAGTAGAGGGTCACTGGGATAAACCATATGACACCAAATTGCAGAAAAACAATATTGTACATTCAAAAGCTTTACCTGTAGAAGATATCAAGAATACATCTTACAAACCCATTCTTGAAAACTGCACACTAAATAGTGGAGATATGTAAGTTTCAGCAGTCCTTCTCATGCCTGATTCCACTGGTATTATAATGCCAAGATGCAGAAAAGTTAAATTTTAACCAGGCTAGTGTTTACAGTAAGCAAAATGTCACAGTGGTTTCTCTCAGCAGAATTGTGCAATACTCTTTTACTTTGTATTAAAAACCTGATGGGGTGCAGAAGCAGCCTCCTTTTTTTAAAATACATTATTTTATTTCTAGTATGTGCTATGATACTGACAACTCTGCACCAGTTTTGCAAATGTTGCGAAACAAAATGCAACAGCGAAAAAAGAGGTCAGACAAAAGGGGACATTGTTTTAGTACTTCAGCTCAAGACTGCCCAACTAAGTTACATCTCATTCACAGTGGAATCCCCCTCTTACCCTGTTTTGCAGCGGGGTGGGGTGGGGTTTAAGCACAAGAAGGTGAAGCGACCTGCCCAAGATCACATAGAAAGCCAATGGCTGTGCTGGGATCTGACCTTAGATACCATGGTCCACACTTTTTTGATCTAATTGGTATACCGTACTACCTTCAGAGTATCTGTTGTGCCACAGATTTCAGTTCCAAAGTAGTCACTCAGTAAGACTACACTCATCTTGCACTGGCCGGCCAGCCAACCAAAGAAAAGGATGCTTGGAAGTTGCCAAATGAGCTCTGCTAGCTGTTTATGCAGGTAAGAAAAGGCAATGCCATTGAGCAATGTTCACTTAAAATTTAGTCTTTGTGCAAATACAGAATACATACTACAGTACGTTACAAGACAGTATGTACTAATAAGTAATACAAGTAATTTAAAAACCAAAGACAAAAGTTGGCAATAAGCAAATACAGTTACATCTCAGTGTTCGGTAAAATAAGTTTTACTTACACTAGCATGGAATCCCTCACTTAGTTTATACTGTGAGGGAAAGTGCACTGAGCAAGGTCGGCCTTGGGTCCCCGAGTATGAGAATGCAAAGCTACCAGATACCGTACGATTTAAAAGAAGCTTTTACTAATAAAGGCACTCCAAGCCTGTTCTGCACATTTTTATATAAAACAAAAGCAAAAACTCTTTTTTATTCCAAACTAAAGCTATAACTTATGAAATACAAACAGCTGTTACTTACTAGTACCAGTAGGTATTCAAGAGAATCTCCCAAACAGGGCAACACTCACTGGACTATAAGCTGGTTGTGGCAGGACTTCATGGGAGATACTTAATTGGAGCTGTCTACATCACCATACACCCCTCATACAACACTAGATGTCTTGGGATCACCTACAGTATATAATGTGGGTGATCACCGTCCACTTCTGCTTCTGCCACTGATAAACTGCGTTCCAATATTTACCAATCAACAAGAAACAGGCAATCATTCCTGACCAATCATATACGACCATCAGGAAAAGTATATTACCAGAGTTTTCCCAATATAATAAATGGGCGATTAAACGGCAGACCATGCAGTGACCTGTAATAAACATAGCAGTCATCACCAGGGAATGAAAGGTAGGAAATTGTGTGGCTCTATGGAGAAGATTCTCTCAAAGATCTGCTGTTACTAGTAAGTAACAAACCCATCTTCTATGAGGATATCTCCCTCCATAGAGCCACACTCACTGGACAAGTACAAAGCAACGGAGGGTAATCCTCCACCATGAATTCAAAATTATTATTCTCTTGTTCCTAAGGAGGAGGCAGAGAAGGTTCAAGATGCAGAACTGGGACCACTGTTTTGGTAGGAGGTAAAACAGGCCCTGGTGGCGTGACTGGCTGCAGTGTCACCGGCAGGCCCAGTTCCACTGCTGAATGTACGGACTCCAGCAACTGAGGAAACACTCTATCAACTCAGAAAACTGATCCCAAATGGAGACATTTCCTGGGTTGACATTATCAGGTGCAGTCGGGGCAGTCAATACCAGCTATAGCAGTTTCCAGTTTCCAATCTTAAATCACATTTCCTCCAAAGATGGAAACTGGTCTGCAGATGGTATCTAGTTACTCACTGAAAAATTAGATATAATAAAAAGTAATCATTTCAAACAGCAATACTTTGTTTACTCGCATCTCTTGTAGCTACTTTGAAACAAAAAGACAAAGATAGCAACCTACTTTGCTAACCAAACTACTGGAACAGTTTTGGAGAGATGGCTTGTCCGCTACAGCTCTGCCTAAATGTCACTACTGCTGTCAGTTTCTTATTGGTGCAGCTGTAATTTTTGCTTCAGACTAGCTATTTCCACACTTTGTTTGCTTAATGACAACATGGTGGCCCTAAGCCTCTGTTCAAAGTGTTAGAATGTGATCCAGTTCCCCCGTCACTGTAGTTTTTTTTTTTTTAATCTCATACTCCGGTCTACAGACCCCTTTAGCCTGCACCTCCAGCTCTGTCCCCGATCTTCCCCAGGACTACTTAGCCCACCTCCACTCCTGTGGCCCCATGGCTTTCCCCATCATGGTGAGGCCATATGGGGTGGCGAAGTCCCCCTATTTGGTGTCTGAATACAGTGCAGAGGGAGGGGCTTGGTTACCAGTAAGGGACCTGAAAGATGTAAGCTTCATCCTGTCAACAACCAGGATTGTCTACTTTAAGAGCCAGGGTCAAGACGTGTGCCTCCCAAAGCAGGTAAGAGGCAAGCATAGGTGCTGCCCAAGAGTCTCTCCCTCCCTTCCTCTTCAGTGGAGTGAACCTGTGCCACCACCCCCATGAATCCCAGGGGCACACACAAAATGGACTATGGTCACCAGCCCACCCTAAGAGGATGTGAGCCATCCTCTGGGATGTGCAAACCCACCTAATCCTGCTGGCCATCTAGCATGCCTGGGCTCATCCTCAAACATGGATCACCAGAGTCACAAGTGGCAGTTCTGCTGATGAGAAGCGGGGACAAAAAGACCCCATACAGAGTACAGAGATCAGAAGACCAAACATGCAGCAATCAGCAGTATTCCACTTGTCAACACAGAAGGGGGGTAAATCCTGGAAAGTTGGATACCATGGGCAAATGAACTTTTACTCTGCTTCATTAGGCCTCTGTGCTGCCAGCTTTATTTTACTTGATTTGATTACAGGTTCATACACTGGGCCAAATGGCCCATTTACAAGAACGGCCTGGATACAAAATGGCACCCATTCAGACAACAGAATTAACACACAATCAGTGCCAGACCATCACTGCAGCAGTAGTACTACTGCTCACAATGACAGTGACCCAGGTTCAGGAATGAGCCTGAGCCATCGGAGGGCTGGTCGTTCCAGAGGACGCTCTCCACCTCTGGGAGGGAGTTCGGTCTCTGTCACAGTACTGCCATGTGGGTGACCACATTTTGCCATGCTGTAGGAGCTGAGGATGAGGTGGGCACGCAACTGCGTACACAAGTGTTAGGGAGCTCCTCTAGGCATCCTAGGGGCTGGGGATTAAAAATAAAAGCGGACACGCCCCCGAATATAGCAGGAAGGATGTCCGCCTCTCACCTCACACTACCAACTGTGGTGCTTTCCCCAAGCACCACTGACCGAATCTCTGTCGAGGGGCTAGGGGCCACCCCTAGTGATCCTGAGCCAGGGTGGAAGGCAGAGAGAGAGCTAAGTCCCGGGGAATGCAGGTGATGGAACTGTGTGAGCTGGTAAGGACCGATGATGAATCAGTCAGGCGACACAGTAGGAAAAGTTTACAAAATAAAGAAAAAAAAAAAAGAAAAGAAATAATGCGCAATCAAAACTCCACAACTACATTAACTACTAGGCAGTTATGGTTAAATACCACCACAACCAGCACTTGTAGACTGCAGAGGGTCATGAGAGCAGACTGGTGATACCGGCCCCTCCCCGCTACCGGACCTCCTACAACAGCTACCCAGGTACATACCTGCCCTGCTCCAGCCTGGTGTGCATCTTGGGCTCTGGACCACGTGGTCACAAAGGGGTCAGCATAGGTGTACTGACAGTTTTATAGTCTGCCTGACCTCCCTTTTAACCAGTGCCTTAACTGTAATGTCATAAGTTTGCTAGCTGCAGGAATAACTGCAGACTGTACTATTATATTTGTTTTATATTTCGTTTGTTGTCCCAGACTGTGTCCTTAATGTTATTGTTGCAGGCTGTGTTAATGTACCTGTGCTGTTAAACAGTAATTTACACTGGAGCGACAGAAAGAGCCTAGAACCGCACGTTAACAGCTAGATAATGGCACCTCCGAGAGGGGTCTTTTTCATGTTTAAAGCGCTAGTTTTACCGAGCAAGCCAGAATCAGTCTCACAATCTTGTGTAAGATAGAGAGGTCTGTTTCCATGTTTGAATGCGCTAGGCTGACTCTAGCACTAGATAAATTGATTTGGGGCCCTACTGTACCTGTGCTAACCTGATTAACTACTGCTCTCACTATCTCCATCCTGTGTGCTCCCCCTCCCTCTCCCTTTCTCTCACTTGCTGTCTGCCCCGGCCCCTTCATACTACTGCTCCCTCCCCTCAGCTCCAATTACAGGCTGCGCCTCCTAAACTCTTACTCCCTGTGGATATTTAACCCTGCTCTCCTCTCTCCCCAGCACCACAGCTCACCAGATCAATGCCTGTAGACCGCAGCGGGTCATGAGGGCAGTCTAGTAACACCGGGCCCTCCCCATCACCGACATCCCGCTACCAAATCCCAGGGCCTCCCCACAGCAGCCAGATACCACCAAAACCAGTGCTCGTAGACTGCAGAGGGTCATAAGGGCAGACTGGTGATACCAACTCTTCCCTGCCACCAGACTTCCTGCAACAGCCACCCAGGTACATACCTGCCCTGCTCCAGCCAGCAGAGTGTGGCGCCTGCCCAGTCTCCCCTGATTAGCGAAACATGCACTAACTCACTTGCATATTGATCCTCCTCAGTTTCCTGGTTGTACCGGACACATACGACCTGTTTGGTGCCCCATGCACTATGGCCAGCAATCCCTCCCTAACCAGGGTTTCCTGCCAACCCCCCCCCCGGACTTTTCCCTCCCCCTATGCAACACACCCTCCCACCAACCCCTCACACTACTTGGGCACCACGGTCCCACCACCTCACCACTGCCTGCATGCTCTATGTTCCCTACTAGACTGCCTACAAAGCAACAAAAGAGGCCCCCCTGCGACTCAAACATCGCCACACAAAATTAAGCTGCATCGCTCATCAGATCCTGCTACTCTTACTCCTCCTTGCAGACAATGTACATACTAACCCGGGCTCAATATCCACAACAGCCCCAAGTAAAGGACACCTGACACTACCTCATGTCAACACCGCTGGCCTCCTGCCCAAGCTAGATTAATCTAAAGCATGGGTATTGAATTCCAACCTAGATGTTGTTTCAATAACGGAGTCCTGGCTTGCCCCCAAGATCCCTGACAGCGAGGTATAGTACAGTTACGTAAGAACTTACCGTAACAGTAGATCTTCGAGAACAGCTCTTGCAGCAGGTTACACCATTAGGACTGAAGTCGGCAGGCGTCAGGACCCCACGGAAAAATTCTAGCTAGCTATCTTCAGCGGGGACCGCCCCCGACGTCGGTCCCGCCTCCGACGTCAGGCGTGGTACATAAGGGGGCGGTCCCGCCAGATTCCCCAGTTCTCCCGACGGAGACTCCCGGCCGCAGGATGACATCAGAATGGAAGACCGAGGATCCACCGTCAGAGGAAAATAAGGAATGAAAATCCCAACATGTTGAGGTAAAGCCATGCCTCCTCCAGGAGGGAAGGTACCTGCTGCAAGAGCTGTTCTCGAAAATCTACTGTTACGGTAAGTTCTTACGTAACTGTACTATCTTACTTCGAGACACAGCTCTTGCAGCAGGTTACACCATTAGGACTGATTCCCAAGCAGTAACGCTGTCAGAAATTCCGGGAGGAGGAAAATAGGAAAAAACGTTCCAGGTCCTGAACCTAGAACAGGAGACCCTGCAGCACCGCAAGGCCGAAACCAGCCCTACGCCGAGAGGCGATATCCAGGCTATAATGCCTGATAAAGGTATGCACAGAGCTCCAAGTGGCTGCAGCACAAATAGCAGAGATGGACACGTTTTTAAGTGCTGCAAAGGATGTGGCCACACCCCTGGTAGAATGACCCCGGATAGAACCCGGGAGGGGCTTCTGTTTTAAACCATAACAGTAGGAAATACACTGGACAAGCCAGCGAGACAAAGTCTGTTTGGATACTGATTGGCCCATCATTCTCTCAGAGAAGGAAACGAAAAGCTGATCAGAACTACGAGAGGGTTTATTTCTGTTGAGGTAATACCTCAGGCTGCGGTGAACATCCAGGGTGTGGAGCAAAGCCTCTCCTCTATTTGAATAACTCGGGAAATAGACCGGAAGGTCAATATCTTGGTTTAGAGTGAGTGAAGAGACCACCTTAGGCAAAACTTAGGTCTGGCCCTCAGGATACTCTGTCCCGTGGAAAACTAAATAAGGCTCTTTGCACATGAGAGCGTGAAGCTCAGAAATTCTTCTCGCTGAAGTAACAGCAACTAAAAATAACGTCTTCCACGACAGAAAACGTAGCTCGCAATCCGCGGCAGGTTCAAAGGGAGGAAGCGTGAGCTGTTCCAGGACAAAAGCAGATCCCATGGAGGCACAGGGTCCCTAATGGGAGGCCTAAGGTGTAACTCTCCCCTAAGAAATTCCCGAGAGGCGTCCAATTGAGCTACTGTACGGTGCACCACCGGGAGGTGATAGGCAGAAATGGCACAAAGATGTACCTTAATAAAGGAGTAGGCTAGGCCTGAATGAAAAAGGGAGAGGAGATAATCCAAAACTACTCCCACAGGATAACCTAAAGGGGAAAAATCATGAGTGCATGACCATAAACAAAAACAGCGCCATTTCATGGCGTACGTCGCATGCGTTGCCGGCTTTCTGGCTGCAGAAAGAACCTCTGCAACCTCTTGCGAGACCCCATGACACAAGATGGCTATGTCTCTAGGAGCCAAGCATGCAGGTTCAGAGAACATAGATCCGGATGGACCAATGAACCTTTCTCCTGAGACAGTAGGTGGGAGCTGAGCAGGAGTGGAGGTTCTTGAGATAGTTGCACCAACAAAGGGAACCAGATCTGTCTGGGCCAGAATGGGGCCACCAGAATCATAAAGTGGTCTCCTGCAGTTTGAGAAGAACTTCTGGATCAACGGAAGGAGGGAAAGCGAGGAATCTGTTCCCCAGGAGAGGGATAACACGCCTCGCCAGAAAACACCAGGCCCTGGATCTAGCGAGCAAAAATTGCGAGTTTTGGATTGGATGGGATGTGAACAAGTCTAGTTCTGGAATTCCCCATCAAGAAACAGATCCTCTGCTACCTCTTGAAGAAGTTCCCACTCGTGGACTCTGGCCGTCTGCGATCATGTTGTCCACCCCAGGAACATGCACAGTGATCAGATTTGCGCCGTGTCCGATAACCCAATCCCACACCCTCATGGCCTCCCTGCAAAGGGGTAGAGTGTGCGCCTCCTTGTTTGTTGAGGTAATACATCACTGCCGTGTTGTCTGTCTAAGCAGGAGAGTACACGGTGGATTACTGACTGAAAGGCCTACAGGGCATAGAGAACCGCCTCATCTCTAGGACATTGATATGGGAGATGAGCTTCCAACGGGGTCCACGACTCTGGGACTTTACCCGGCCCAGGTATGCCCCCATCCAAGACCTGAGGCGTCTGGTGGTGAGGGTTACCTCCGGGACGGTGGCTACAAACGGGACGCCCTTGAGAGCTACCCGGGACTAGCCACCACGCCAGTCTCGGATCACTGAGTTCGTGATCCTGACCAGATGCTGCAAGTGGTCTTGCCTTTGGTCCCATTGCACCTTGAGCATCCACTGGGTTACCCGCATGTGGAGCCTTGCGAAGGGACAGTAGGAATGGCCGCAGCCATGTGTCCGAGCAAGCTAAGGACCGACCTGGCAGGTACGATCTGTTCGACGACAAACCCTTTATGAGGGATCTGATGCTCCGCTCTGTCATCCGGAAGAAAAGCTCTTCCTGAACAGTGTCCAGTACTGCGCCTATGAACTGCAGTTTCTGCGACAGTACCAGGAGAGACTTCTCGTAATTTATGAGAATGCCCAGAGATTGGAACAAATCCTGGGTGCTCTGGACCACGAGTAACAACGCCTCTCTGGAGGCGGCCATGAGAAGCCAGTCATCAAGGTACGGGAACACATAGTGGCCCTGTCTCCTCAGAGATGCTGCCACGACTGCCATGCACTTGGAAAAGACCCTTGGTGCGGATGATAGTCCGAACGTAAGAGCTCGGAACTGAAAGTGGTGGTCGAGAAACTCGAACCGCAGGAACCTCTGGTGCGCGTGAGCTATGGGGATATGCAGGTATGCATCCTGTATGTCTAGAGACGCTAAAAGGCGTCTTGTTTCAGCATGGAATAAGGCCCGAAGAGTCACCATGCGGAATCTTTTGTAGGCGACCGACACATTGGAGGTCGCTGAGGTCCAGAATCGGACGGAGGTCCCCTGATTTCTTGGGACCCAGGAAGAAGTGAATAATATCCTCGCCCTTCTGGTTCTCCGGGACGCACTTCTATCGCCTCCTTTCTTAGGAGCGCAAGTACCTCTTGCCAGATCACTTTTGTGCTGGACCCGGCCACCGGACAGCAAAAGGAGGCCTCAAGGGTGGCTTTTCTGCGAACTCTATAAAGTGGCCTAGACTGACCAACTGCAGAACCCACCTGTCGGTGGTGATGGCCTGCCATCCCGGCAGGAAGTTCGCAATGCGACCCCCGACCACGATTTCCTGTTGATCCTGAGGGGCGGGGGCCGGAAAGGAGTCAGGCTGTGGCGGCAGATGGGCCCGCTGGCTGGGTCGGCCTACGGGAATGCTGACCTCGGCTGGTGGGCTGTTTTCCGTGGGTTCTACGAAAACCGGAGCCCCTCTGATGTGTAGCGGAATGGGGCTGCTGCCTCTGTGTCCGCCCACGAAAACGGCTTTGGTTCCTACGAAAGGAATCAAGCTTGGGTCGGTACATGGCTTGAACCGACCTTACCGCCTTCCCGGCCTCTTGAAGTTTGGTAATGATCTTCTCAGAAGGATTACCAAATAAAACTTCTCCCTCAAACGGAGCGTCCGTAATGTTTTTCTGGACATCCGGGGTGAAGCCGGAGACATGTAACCAGGAGTGTCTCCGGAGGCAAACGCCAGAAGCTGCTGCTCGGGCCGGCGGAGTCCGCTGGAGTCGACGCTGCTCAAGCACTTGGTCCCCACGCCTGAACCTGTATGGAGGAGCTGAGCATCTCCTCCTCTGCTCACCTTCGGCAGCTTTTCAGCCGCCTCAGACCCTGTTCCCACAAAGCCGCTCTGGAATTGAACCATGTGGGTTAGGTAGTTCAAGGATCTGATGGCCAGGCAGGGAAGCGTAAGCATGCGCCTGCCCAGAGCATCCAGCTGTTTGGACTCTGGGTCCGGTGGCAGGGTGCTCAGATGTTGCGGCCTCTGTGACCGGTCATGTGAGGCTGTGATGACCAGAGAGTCGGCCTGAGGCTGCTGTGTCAGGTACTGGTCCTCCTTAGGAGCCTTGTACAGACGATCAGCTTTCTTCAGCACCGCTGGGAGCGAATGTGGACGGTTCCACGCTGCCTTGGTGACGTTCACGAAAGTGTCCACCAAGGGTGGTACCACCGGCTTGGGGTCCTTTTGTCAAGATATTTGGCAAGGCGAACTTTGGTCTAGTTCTTCTGCATCCCATCCCATGTTCTCCTGGATATGTCGCATAATATCCATGAATGAAGGGTCATCCGGAGGAGATCTCGGCGTCTCACGTGGGTCCGGAGAAGGGATGGAGAGGGGAGATGGGGATCTAGAGGAGGTGTAGACTGATCTCGTGTCCTCCGTCGACGGCGAACGTCGGTGTCTCCTGGACCTCTTGGGGCTGGGTGATCCAGAAGAGGATTTCGACGGAGGTCTCCGTTTCTCTGATCTTCACCTGGGAGAGGATCTAGGCTCCCGGCGGGGAGTTAAGCGGCCTGCCAGCCCCGAAGGTGAAGGGGGGGCCGGCACCGGAGGAGGAGGAGGGGGAGGAGGAGGAAGAGTGGTGGGGGCCATGTCCCTCTTAATGGTATCCCACCAATAAGTGAAGAGATCCTTCACTTCCGCTAAAGAAAGTCCCAACGATGGCCCAGGTGCCGGAGGGCAGTCGTCGGGTCCCGGCGTCGGCTCCACAGGGGCCTCGGGTAAAGGCGAGGGGGCCCTGGGAGTTTCCGTGAGGCCGGGATCGCCCGTCTGGTCCTCGGGCTGCGTCAAATCCTCCTCAGTCAGCATCTCCTGACCAACGTCGGTCGGAGGCGAAGGAGCCCTCTTCTCAGGAAGAACGGACATCGGTCCCCCAACCGGCGTCCGCTGGGATGACTTGGCCGACGACGGCCGTCCGGCTGACGACGGCTCCAGGGAGGAATGACGTACGGCCGACGACGGTCAAGCCGGCGTCGGGTCCACCGGTCTCTTCAACGGTGTGAGCTCCAAAGTTTTGCGGGGAGGCACAGAAGACGACTGGACGTCGGGTGCCGAAGGGCCGGAACCCGACCTATGATGATGGTGATGGCGCTCCCTGGACTTCGCCAAGGCCTTAGAAGAAGAGGATGACGACGGCCTGGCAGACTTGGTCTGAGAAGGAGGCGGCTTAGGTACCGCAGCCGGGGGAGGCTGAGAGCTGGCCCTGGAAGGAGAGCGGTCGGACCTAGAACCGGAGCTGCGGGACTCTGAGGCCCTGGACGGGGACCTGGAAGGGGCCTTCTCCCTTCTTTTCTCCGCATGCTTGTGGGATTTGGACGACGATTCCCCCTTGGAGGACATGGTTTTTAATTTCTCCTCCAACAAAAAAGCCTGAAGAGCCTTTTGACGTCGGATCCTGGTTCGGCTGTTGAACCCCTGGCAGAACGAACAGGCCCGGGCATCGTGGTCTGGGCCCAGGCACCTGACGCAGGCCGTGTGGGGGTCCTTGAAGGGGATCTGTTTCCCGCAAGCACACTTGGAGGGATGACCGGAGGTCGGAGAGGACATCAGCAACAATCTTGCTTGAAGAAAAAGGAATTCCCGGAGGAAAGCTCTTTAACCACGCGTCGCGCGCTAGACTGAAAACCGAAGGGTCGAGACATGCAAGTCGACGCAGAAAGAACTGGGGAATCGGGACCGCCCCCTTATGTACCACGCCTGACGTCGGAGGCAGGACCGACGTCCGGGGCGGTCCCCGCTGAAGATGGCTAGCTAGAATTTTTCCGTGGGGTCCTGACGCCTGCCGGCTTCAGTCCTAATGGTGTAACCTGCTGTAAGAGCTGTGTCTCGAAGTAAGATGCCTAGGCTCCTACTCCTGATATACAGTATGTGAAGTTTAACCTTAATGCAACCTCGCTCCCATCCTAGTACATGACTGACCCAGTCAAATTCCTTGCAATAGACATTGCCCTTGGAGCCAAAGGGGGGAAAAATATATATATTTTGCGGCTACCTACATTCCTCCACGCAGCGCCACAGTAGCATTAATCAGCTGTGTGAGACACTCTCTACCCTCAATCTGCACCGTGAAAAGATTATAATAGGTGACTTTAACTGCAACTGGCTAAACAATAACAGTAAAACCTATCAAGACCAGTTTGCAAGTCCCTACCTCACCCAAATCATATCACAGCCTATACGCATAAACTACAAAACCGTAACAACTTCACTGATAGACTGGATACTGGTATCACATCTAGATAGGATTCCCCACGCAGAAGTCCTTCCGGACTTCCTGAGTAACCACTCCCCTGTCCTGCATACCTGGTCTGCGAAAAAAAAAAAAAATCTAACGCCACCCATAACTACAGCCAGGGTTTTCAAATTGCATAAAGTCGCCCAGCTTTGTGATCTGCTGCAGGACAAGGACTGGTCTTTCCTGCAGCAAACACAGGACGTGGATGAAGCCCTCAGCTTCTCCATCACCCACGTGTTCTTCCCCACCCTCATGTCATTTGTAAGAAAGTGCAATAAGCTCTTAGCTCAATACAGGGAACTAGGCCACAAACCACTCTTCCAGAAATATAAGGAACTCAGGAACAAGGTAAAACATCTAATTAAAACATCTAATTAAAACAGCCAAATCCAATTTCCACAAAAACTTACAATCCTCTGTCCTCAATGCTCCCAAATCCCTCTGGAGAGACATCAATGATATACTAGGGCTCCAGCAGAAACCCCTTCCCTTCTCCCTCATAGTGGGGGGATCCACAATAGAAGGGGACAGCAACATAGCCAACACCTTCAACAGCAACTTCAGTGACCTCTCTGCCCACATTCCACCACAACCCAGTCCCCTCACCACAGACAGCTCACCACCAGATACACTAACTCACCCCCAAAATTTTTCCTAAAATGACTATCTTGGGCTGACAAATATAAATATCTCTCCCAGATGAAAATAAAAACCTGACTCGGATCGGACAACACTGACATAAAAATCCTAAAAAGTGCCATTCAGAAAGTACAGGCCATGTGCCCAGTACCTGGAAAATAACACACATAACTTCTGTACATAAAGGGGGCGGCCCTGACAACCCCACCAACTACCATCCCATTTCTATCCTGTCCCCACTCTCAAAAACTCTTGAGGAAAAAAATAAGTCAACGACCAACTATCCCAGTACCTGGACAACAATAACGGACTCTCCCTGGCACAGCATGGCTTTGGAAAAAAAATAGCACCCAAGCTGCCCTCTTAGAATACACAGATCAATTACACTGTGCCCTTGGCAGAGGAGACCTTGCTGGATCAATTGTTATAGACCTCACCAAGGCATTTGACCTTTATTTATTTAGTTAGTTAGCTTTTGTTGACCAGGTAGGTACACTAGACAAGTTATATGCCTATTTTCAGGAATGACCCAGGAGAGTACAACAAGGATACAGATACAATCAGAGTACATAACAATGAGTAGAGCTGAGTACACTGTATCAAGAGAAACAGGCTAACATAGTCTACTCTAAGCAGTATTAGGTAACATACATATATACAAAAATTAAATAGTCTACGTCATTCAATGGCACGGACATTTGTCATAGTGTGCGTAAGAACATTAGCAATGTACGTGAGAACATTAGCAGATCCACAGATACAGATTAGTTCCCAAGTATGAAATCAAGTAAATCACGTGTAACCAAGAGTGAGTCCAACGCAGAGACCACTGAGTTAAGAAGGCTTAGGACACTCGCACGCAGAGGTCAACTTCAGATGCTCTCACAGGGTATTACGGAGGCACTGGTGGGAGGGGGGCGGAATGAACATGGTCAAGAAGGAAGTTCTAGAGCCTAAGAGCACTTGTAGCGAAGTCCCTATCCCCCATGAGGGTTCGGATAAAGGGGACTTTAAGCACCCCAAGAACCTGAGACCTGAGGTAGTAGGAGGAGGGGTCAGTAGGTAAGAGAAGCTGTGCCAGCCCTGGAGGGGTGCCAGTTCTGATCTCTTTAGCCATGAAATAGCCCAGCTCAAAGTTCAAGTGATTTACCAGGGAAAGCCAGCCAAGTTTATCGTATAACTCACAGTGATGGGTGAGGCGAGGGGCAGCCACGGCAAAGCGACAAATATTATTGTAGGTCGTGTGCCACCGAGTAAGGAGAACCTTGGAGGTGCGTGCAAATTGGTGAAGGCCATAACTAAGCGAGGGAAGCAGCACACCTGTGGCAAGTGCCAGACGAGCAGCAGATGTCAGATTTTTCTTTGCCCTGTAGGCCAGACCCAGTTTACAGTTTACAGTTCTGCAGACATTTAGGATAGGACTCCCTAGGACCAGTTGGGGGTCAAGTGTCACCCCAAAGTATTTGATGGAAGTTGCGGTTAGGAGGGGAACGCCATCCACACCACTGATGCACAGAGGGGCAGGGGAGGCTTTTATCTTGGCCGATGACACAAACAGCATGGCCTGAGTTTTTTTCAGGTTGAGGACCAGCTTGTGTGAGGTTACCCAGTACTGAATATTCTTAAAGTCCTCAGTCAACTGAAGGTTGAGAGTCGCAATGTCCCGGGAGTGTGCCAGGAAAACCAGATCATCCGCATAAAGGGTGGTGCTACAGGTTGTTATGGTGGCTGGGAGATGGTTAACAAATAAAGAGAAGAGAAGGGGCCCCATGACAGAGCCCTGAGGGACACCTGAGGTCACCGGAGTAGGATCGGAGAGGACCTTGTTGAATTTGGTCAGCTGTACTCTGCCTTGAAGGTAGTTTGTTAGCCATTTCACGGCAGGAGGGGACAGGCCAAGGGACCGCATCTGAGTGCAGAGTAATGCATGGTTCACAAGGTCGAAGGCCTTTGATAGGTCAATGAATATAGCTTCAGAGAGCTTACCCTGGTCCATGGCAGCCCTGATGCTAGATGAGACAGAGACTACGGCCGTGGATGTGCTATAGCCTTTTCGAAAGCCATGCTGTGCAGGGGACAGCAACTCATGGGCCTGAATGTACTCTGTGAGTTGTTCAGCCACAACTTTCTCAAGGAGTTTACTAATAGCCGATAGGATAGCAATCGGCCTATAGTTATCCAGGACTTTGGGATTATCCTGCTTCGGTACAGGAAGAATCTTCACCACCTTCCAAATGTCAGGAATAAACCCCGTGGCAAGGGACAGTTTAGGATATGCCTACTGGGGAGGCAATATGGGGGGCACCTAGCTTCGAAGCTTGGGCTCCAGATTATCAAGGCCAGCACTGGAGTGCAGGGAGAGACCAGAGAGAAGTCTCTGCATCTCCATGACAGACACAGCTCTGAGAAAAAATAATGGGCGGGAGGGGTGAACCTCCGGCAGGGCGGGGGCCGAGGAGCCACTGGTACCCTCACCAGCAGGGAAAAGGGAGGTGAACGCTGATAGGTCAGAAAAGTGGGAATTACAAGGATTTGCAATCATGAGTGGATTGTTGCAAGTGACACCAGCAATGATCATGTCAGATACCCCAGAATGTGAAGAGCCACTGACAAGGTGTTTTTTTTTTTTTACTTTCTGTTTTTCCCTCCTCTCTCCCCTCAACTCCAGTCTCCTCGGGAGTACCTAGGAGTCATCCCACTACGGTTCGCTCCTACCTGGTCAATCCTCCGTCACCCATGTAGCCTCGGTTTGTCCCCCGGGGCGGGGGCCGGGTGGGCTCCAACACCCCAGAATTCTCTGGCGGCGTCGGTCGGGAGGATGCCAGGAGGGCAGCCGTAAATCGTGGGCAAGCTCCGGTTCTCCATCTCTGCCGGAGCTGAAGGTTTTTTTTCCCCTTTTTCCCTGGGAGTGGCCAGTGCCCCGATGTCAAGGCCTCACCGTCTGCCACTCCCCACCCCTTCGCTACGCTTCTCTAGCGCTTGCTGTATATCCAGCTTCTGCCAGAGGTCAGCCGAGCACTGAATAGGGACCCCTGTCCCTCCCGGGAGAGGAGAGGAGAGCTGTCCTCCGGATGCTCGATCCTCTCCCTCCTTGCCGACCCCAACAGCCGGGCTCATTCCCGAACCCGTGGTCGCCAAGGCAGGCGCAGGTGTGGCGTCCAGCGCCTCAACCCTCAGCTCCACCAGGCCAGCTACTGACAAGGTTTTTTATGTTCCTACAGAACCTTTGTGGGTCACTGGCAGAGCTAAGTTGGGCAGATTTACAGAAATCACACTTTGCCACCCTGATGGCTTTTTTGTACTCGTTTCTGAGCTTTCTATATTGTTGAAAGATGGACTGATATAGGGTGCTTTTGAAGCGAGCCCAGCACTTGTCTCTAGCCCGCATAAGGGCTAAGAGGCCTCCATGCAACCATTCTGTGGCAGACCCCCTTACCCTCCGCCTAATAATGGAGGCATGCTTATCCTGCAGGGCACCAAAGGTATTGAGAAACTGGGTGGCAGCAGTAGAGGGGTCAGGAGCACTAAACACCCCAGACTAGTCAGTGAGCCTCAGATCCTCCTGAAATGCCACCAGATCAAACCTAGAGAAATTTCTAATATGAATGATTTTGTGGGGAATTTTTGGGGAGGGGAATTTCCAAACACAGAATACCGGGGTGTGATCTGATATGGAGCTGGACAGAGTTCCGGCAGAGCTGATCCTCTCAGGACAATTAGACAGAATCCAGTCCAGTAGAGAGTTTGTGGTACCATTAGCCGACCATCTAGTACAACAGTTCTCAAACTTTGTCATAGTGAGCCTCCCCTAAGCCATGGAAAAGATCTTGAGCCTCCCCCAAAATACTGAAATATTTTTGGGCCTCCCCATAGAAAAATAGCCTACTTATCACAGTACGTCAGGAATAAATTGAAACCTCTTTGCACAGCTGGCTCTCATGTTATTAAGCTTTATTGTAACCCCCAAAAGGACAACCTACTTGCTGCAATATTTTGACTGGAATAATTGTTACCTTTATTGCCATACCTTCATGGGTCAGACTACTTTTTCAGTTTCTCTATCTGGCATAACCTTTCTGCCGACCTCTGCCTCCTCCTCTCACCCTGCTCTTAAGCAACTTCTCAAGGATCATTTTTCCCTCCTGCTCTTATTCCTAGTACCTGTATGGTTAACTCTTGTATTTGGACAGTTCTGCTGCCAGTCTAATTGATCAATTGTTCCTTGCATTGTTAGTTTATTGTTCTTAATTTGTTTGCATGTTTATTCAGTTTGCATTGCTTGAGTGTTTTGCAATTACATTTTGAATTGTATTCTCTCACTACCCTTCCTGGGTACACCTGAACTAAGCCATGGTTCTGTCTACAGTACCTTCCCTGGTCACCAACTTGTGAATAAATACATGAATTCACCTACTATTATCCTCTTTCAGTTTGCCTTATCCCTTCACACAAAATCTATAAAGTTCAAAACTGAAAAATAATACTTTTTCAAGACTTGCTTGAGCCTCCCCTTGAACAGGTTGGGGCCTCCCCAGGGAGGCTGGCCTCACCATTTGAGAACCCCTGATCTAGTAGGCTCCTGGATAAGCTGTGTTAGGGCTAGACTAACAAGTAGAGGCTCAAACTGCTTTGAATTGCCTCTAGCCCAGTTCGGGTTCACATCTCCTAGGATTAGAAGTTCACTGTCTCTAACACTAGGACCGACGGTATCCAGGAGGTGGGTAAGGCCAGGTAGACCACCCCGTGGGGATTGTATGTACATACAACATGCAGCTTCTTTGTATTCCCAAGTAGCAGCGCAATATGCAGCAGCTCGCATGAGGACAGAGAGAACTGCTGATGCACCACCAGAGACACTTTAAGATGACTCAAAGTATATTAGAATGCCTCCACCCCGCTTGTTTCCCGGTCAATCCTGTCTAATGAGCTCAAAGCCAGGAAGCACACAGACAGAGTCAGGGATTGAGGGTTTTAGCTAGGTCTCTGTCATGCCAAGAATGTCAGGCTTATAGTGTGCAGCTCAGGCGGCAAGTTCATCCAGGTTGGGCAACAGGCTGCAAATATTAAGGTGAGCAAATTTTAACCCCTTGCTCAACCTCCATTCTACAGGTGTTGAGGAGGTCTGATAGGTAGGACCAGGATTGAGTTCAGAGTCACCGGCCCGGGCCAGTATCACCAGGAAGAGCCAGAGAAGATGCCATCAGGAGGTGGTAACTCCGGTTGTGGGCTTGCAGACTGGACGTCTCCTCACCAAGGAGGGACACAGTAGGCATCTGCGATCAAGGCAGCAGGTAAGGCAGGGGGGTAGCCTATCATGTGCTAGAAGGTTAGAGAAGGTGAAGTCAAACACCACGTAGGTGACAGACATGCCCCAGTTGTCCCCCACTAACTGAGAGGGGTCAGTGACCATTAGGGAGAGAACAAGACCAGAGAGGAGACCAATAAGGAAGGCAGTACTGGGTGAGAAAGGCATGACATCGTCCCTGGTAGGCTTGGGAGACTCCATTCCAAGGTGGAACTAGGCAGTTCCCAGTGACATCTCGACAAGGTGACAGTAAAGGACCAGAGGGATGGCCTTGAGGGAGACTGGTTGGTGTGAACAGTGCGCAAGTAAAGCTGATGGGACAAGATAAGCGTGGCTGAAAGCATTTAGACTTGGACAGGCAGTCAGAGGCTCAGGAATAAATACCAGAGCACTCTCCCAGGAAATTTGCAGGCAGATAGGGATATGCTAGTCAGGACCCAGAGAACGCTATTTTTCTACTGGCTGTCCATCAATTGCTCTGCGCATCAATCTTAGGAAAGTGGGCAGGAGAAAGGAAAATACATAAAACAATATACAGTGTGCATCCTTAGGAAAGTAGGCAGGAGAGAGCAAAATACATAAGGCAATATACAGTGTGTATCATTAGGAAAACAAGATACATAAGGCAATATATACAATGAGAAGGGAGAGGGTATGCAACCCTCTGTAATTTACAGAGCCCAGAAGGAGATAAGTAACACTACACAAAGCACCCCAAACAAATGAGTGAGTTCAGAACGTCTTAAGAACAAGGTCAACAAATACATTTTTTTTTTCCACTTTTCCACACCCATCCAGCTAATAGGATGCTACAGACACTGAGGGGAAGGGCATATGATTATTTAACGGGAGGAGGGAACGGGGTGAGTGGGAGGGCAGAAAATTACACTGTCTTGGTCAGAACGCCTGCAGTGGCAGGGGCAGTTAGCTTCAAGTTCTATTACAGGATTCGAGAGCAGGGCAGAGTTCCAGAAATGTTGAGTGTGCCGAGGAGACCCGCCAGAGCTCGGTTAAGCGAGCCGGCACCTCAACTCGCACAAGCGATGCAAGCGTTCCTGCAGCACAAGGGGATCCTCCAAGCGCAGGTCACCCATGCCACCCCTCCACAACAGTAAGAGCAGAATTCAATGTTCATGGCCGCTGGACGCGCTTTCCCTTTTGAACGGGGAGAGCTGGCACGTCACAGCAGCAGGGGCCAATAACAGACGGAGCCTGGGAGCTCTGAGCTTGGTGCTTAAATTCAAAAAAATGAATCCCCAAAGGCATAAGTTCACTTTTAGGCTCAGCACGTCTTGGTCTCAGTTGGTAAAGTTGAAAATTACACTGTATTGGTCGGAACACCTGCAGCGGCAGGGGCAGCTAGCTTCAAGTTCTATTACACGATTCGAGAGCAGGGCAGAGTTCCAGAAATGTTGAATGTGCCAAGGAGACCTGCGGAGCTTGGTTAAGCAGGCCGGCACCTCAACTGCGACAAGCGGCGTAAGCGCTCTCGCAGCACGGGGTGCCTCCGCTTGAGGGGTCAATACGCCACCCCTCCACGACAGTAAGAGCAGAATTCAAACCTTATGAATCATAACCTACTCTGCATCAGACTGTCTCACCTTGGCCTATAAGATGAAGTTCAAGTTTCAAGTTTATTGATTCGGAAACAACCTTTGAGCTGGAAGTTCGTTTACAAAGGTTCCACATCTAGACAGGACAAACAATACAGAAAAATAGCAATGTCACAAGAATCAACTACAAGGTCACTTGGCAAGGTTCTAAACAGTACTACGCACTGGGTCTGAAACTACCTCTCAGGTCGACAGCAAGCTGTTAAATGCCGACTGTCACTCTCAGACTACCTGCCTGTAACGGTTGGGGGTCCCCCAGGGCTCTATTCTTCGGCCCCTCCTTTTCAGCTTATTTGTTAACAACCTTCCCCAAGTTTGCCCCTTCACTAAACTCCTCCTTTACACGGATGATGCAGTAATCATCTTTTCACACAAGAATCCGGAAACCATACAGCGCAACCTCCAGTCCGACTTTCTGACAAAACCTGGCTCTCTCCCAAAATTCCTGACACCAATTGCCCTGCCTGGCTACACTGTCTTTAAACTGGATCGGCCGGAGCCAAGAGGAAGAGGCTGTACACTATTACCTCAAAAGACTCCCTCCTGGGTCACCCCTAACAACCCCCCACAGACTTACTAGCACAGATCCTCCCAATCTGTATCATCCCTGGAGCCCATGGCAAAGCACTCACTGTCGCATGATCTACATCCCACCAAAGATCAAGTGAAAGGGCTAAATGCTGTCCTGGAATTCACCCGAATACAGCCACCTGACTATGAGTTAATCTTGCTGGGTGATTTTAACATTAACTGGCTTGCCCCTGATTCTGGAGGTCTCAAGGACGTCATCTCCTCTGTTCTCCTCTCACAGCTGGCTGATTCTCTGACCAGGCACGATTACAGAACTGGCACCAGCTCTCTACTTGACTGGGTTCTATCCAGTCCCCCAGGTATCTCTGATATCTCCATCCTTCTGGATTCCCTCAGTGATCACTCTCCTGACACCTGTGTTTGGTCCAACAAATTCCACAAAACCCCACCATCAATCATCACCAGTAGAATCCTCCCCCGTGGGAACCTGAAGCTCCTTAAATCTCATCTCAGGAACCTGGACTGGAAGCCAATCTTCAATGCAAATGATGTAAACACAGCCTTTGACTCCTTCATCTCCATCTTTAATGAAGCCTGTGACACCTACGCCCCCAACAAAAAGTGCAAAGTTAAGTCCCTTTGCAATCCCTGGCTTACCGCTGACCTAATAGCACAGCTAAAATCCAGGGACCGCCTCTGGCTCGGGCCTCTGGATCCCCAGCTGCCATCCAGAACTATAAGCGTGCGCAGAATGATTGCACTAAGGCCATTAAATTACACAAAAGCACCTATTACAAGGAAGCCCTCACTAACACATGGGGTAATGGTAGAGCTTTCTGAAACAACATAAAGGAAGTGACTGGTAAACAGCCGTTAACATCCCCAAATATGCTCAGCATCGACAAAACCATTACACTTGACCCCACAACTATCGCTAATACCTTCAATACTGCCTTCACTGACCTTAGCTCCATTCTGCCCCCTGACTTCTTCATGGACTCTTACCCCCCAGCAGACCCTACCAACGCTCCTCACTCTGCTACCTAGCCCCCTTCTATTTCGAAGCAGTCAAGCAGCGCGAAGATCGCAGTACATTGACAACGCCATTGCCAACACAAGATATAGCGGGGACTCATTGGATTTAAAAAACTGCTGTCCCTCACGCTTGACAAAGTTATCAGATCACTCACCAAGATCCTTAACCTCTCCCTCTGCCTTGGCCAGTTCCCTAACCTATGGAAATCCGCTACTGTCACCCCCGTTTACAAGAGCGCTGATAAGACCCACCATGGAAACTACCAACCTATTTTCATACTACCTCCCCTCTCAAAAGCACTCGAACGTATTGTTGCCGATCAACTCTACGACTACCTGGACAACCACAACATCTTATGTTCTCAGTAACATGGTTTCAGAAAAGGGCACAGCGCCACATCTGCCCTTATGGAATTTACCGCAGCCATCCACAGTTCCCTTGACAATGGCCGCCTTGCCGGGGCAGTCTACATCGATTTAACAAAGGCTTTTGATACAGTCCACCACAACCTGCATTTAAACCAGCTCTCAAATGTGGGACTCTCCCCAGACTGTACGGCATGGTTCCAAAGCTACCTGTTAAACAGATCACAAAGAGTTAAGATTGCAGGTACTCTCTCTAACACTCTGCCTGTCCACTCGGGAGTTCCTCAGGGCTCCATACTGGGACCTCTTCTATTTTCCCTCTTCCTGAATAACCTCCCAAAATCCAGCCCTGAACAAATTATTCTTTATGCAGACGATGCCGTAATTCTCTCCTCACACAAGGACCAGCACTCCCTGCAAAACAATCTCCAACTAGGATTCTCATCTGTGGAAAAATGGTTCAGTTCTCAGAGACTTATTCTCAACTATAAAAAAAACAAGACTATGTTTTTTGTAACCCCACAGCAAGCAGAGGCCCCCCGATCATATCTAACCAGCATGGGTCAACACTCCAACAGGTTCTAACTTTCAAATATTTAGGGATCACTCTTGACAGCAACCTGTCCTATGTATCCCATGCTGACAATGTTGCTAAGGCTGCCAACATGCATCTTGGCCTTCTCTACAAGCACAGATCTAGCTTAACTCCTACTGCCTTGAGCATTGCATTGCAAAGCTCAATTGTCTCCATCATCGATTATGGCCTCATCATTTATGGATCGGCCACTCCTACGGCCCTCAGACACGTCTCCACTTCGCTCAATAAAGCTTGTCGTTTAATTCACTGGGTCTCCCCACCTAACCTACACATGTGATCTCTACGCACAATCTGGCTGGCTGCAACTATCATATCGAATAAAACATCAAACCTGTACTATGGCTAAGAAGATCACTATAGGCCTGGCACCCCCTGGGGTACTTTCTCTCCTCAGCCCAAGTAGTAACCCCCGTCACACAAGAGGCTCGGAATCTCATCGCCTAATGGTCCCACTCTGCAGAACCTCCATGGGACAATGCTCATTTGCCTACCGGGCCCCTTACTGATGGAACAGCCTTAACACTGAGATCTCCTCTGTCCAAAAACTAGGACAATTCAAATCAAGTCTCCATCTCCACCTCTCTATCTCTAGCACCTGTGACTGTCTTACCTAGCTGGTCCTTCCAGCTCAGTCCTTTAGTCCTAGTCGCCAAGCCCCACCTTGTACCTCTCCCTTCTGTCCACTTCCTCCCCTCTACTCTAACCCTTCCCCACTTCCACTCCGCCCCACTCTACGTCCTGTACTTCTGTCCTAATTGACAATTGCCACTGGCAAGCTCTCGGTTACTTTAGGAGTGTATTATTATGCAACTTTATGTTAAATCTGTTTTTTATCTGCTCTGATTGCACCTGCCTTATTGTTTATTGCCTTTGCACAACTGCGTACTGCTGTACTGTCCTATCTCTGACGTGGAACCTTTATAAAAGAGCCTTGGCTCAAAGGTATTTGTAATCCTAGATTTAAATAAATAAATGACTATTTGTAACTGGTTCACCAACAATCTACTAGTCCTCAATGCAAAGAAAACAAAAGTCATGCTATACTACTCTAAAATCAAAACCCATGCCCTAACCCCTCCCCACACATGTCACCACAGCAACGGGCCCCCTCATCCAACAGGTGCAGACACTCAAATACCTGGGGGTCACCTTAGGCTCATGACTTTACCTACACTGCTCATGTTGATTTATTACTAAAAACCGCCAACTCAAGACCGGGTTGCTATATTGGCATAAAAACTCATTCCTTCCCGAAATCAAGCAACTCCTCATCCGAAGTTACATACTAAGCTTCATTGACTATGGACTTGTAGTACACGGGGCTGCCAATAGCAAGACTATCAACAGGGTGCAAGGACTCTCTCACGACAAGGGCCTGCCACTTCGTCCTCTCAAAAAGATATGACTGCCACAAATGCTCACTATACAGTGACCTAGGGTGGTTAACCCTTGACTCCCGACTCAAATACACCTTATTTGTCACTGGCTAAAAAGCCTTACTAGGGCATCTTACCCCAGGAGTCCTCTCCCTTCTGATCCTAATGACCTCATATTACACCATTAGAAGTGACAAGCAAACTCCCTGATCCTCCCCCTCGGGAAAACCATGTTGGGCCAATCCAGTTTCTCATTTAGCTTTCCTAAGCTCTGGAACTCCATCCCGACCACCTAAATCCACCGACTCTGCCGGGGCTTAGAAATGCATGATTGTACCACACTACGTAACCACGCTTCCTGTAGCTGACTTTAAATGAACGCCCTGGCCCAAGTCAGTTTTCTCCCACTGGTCTATCCTCTCTAGAACTTCTGTGATAACTCTCTAACTATTTAGGTTAACCCCAGTTGTAATATTTTTACCAACTGCAGCTTAGTACGCAATCCTGTGTACATACAAACTTGTATAAGTGCAACTTGAACCTTGTGACATAGCAGATGTAACCTGTGCTTTATCAGTAATAACTTACTCTTTTATCTATGTGCCATTCTGTCTGTAATGGATATATTTTTCTATATATTTTTCTCCTGACCCTGGACCGTTTGAAAATAGGCACTGCCTAAAGGATTCTGTGTGTAATAAATAAATAAATAAATATCAGAACAGCCTGCAGAAGTCTATGTCTACCATTTTGGATAGCATGCTGGATGGATCAAGATGACTCCTACCTATTCAGAATGGCACCAAGAAATATAATTTGCTTTTAAGAGCTGAAAAGATGACCGACAGTATTAGGTATTGTGACATCTTAACGTAAACAGCGAGAGTCATTATTACAGCAGCTCCAAGCAAGAAGCAGACCTGGGGGTGATAATCTCCGATGACCTCAAGGTAGGTAGGTAGGCAGTGTGACAAGGTGGCAGGAAAGGCAAACAGGATGCTGGGATGTATAGGCAGGGCAATTACCAGCAGGAAAAAGGGAGGTAATAATTCCACTATACAGGACATTAGTGAGGCCACACCGAGAATAATGTGTTCAGTTCTGGAGGCCTCACCTATGTAAGGACACACAGTAGATAGGGTGGAGGTGGTTCAGAAGAGGACAACCAAAATGGTGCAGGGACTACATCGCATGCCCCATGAGGATAGGCTGGGGGAATTAAATATGTACTCCCTGGAGGAGAGGAGAGGAGGGAGAGGGGGCATATGATTGAGACATTTAAGTACCTCACTGGGAAGAATAAAGTACAGTAGAATACTATATTCCAAAGAAAAATATGCTCAAGGATGAGGGGGCACAAACATAGAAGAAAGATAGAAACTGTTGGCAGATAAGGACTGCCAGGCCCATCCAGTCTGCCTGAAAGCCCTACACTAGTTTGTGGCCTCTGACCCTACCTGGTCAATAGCTTTTCACCCCTCCTTCCCACCTCTAAGGTACCCTTATGCCTGCCCCATGCATGTTTAAAACCCTCCACTGTGCTCGCCCCCACCACCTCCTATGGCAGTCTATTCCATGTGTCTACCACCCTCTCTGTGAAGAAAATGTCCTCATATTTCCCCTCAGCCTGCCACCTTCCAATTTCATATCACGCCCCCTCGTTTATGTACATCTCTTATATTGGAAGATGCCTCCCCCCTGCACCTTATAAATGCCTTTAAGGTGCTTAAATATTTCTATTATGTCCTCCCAATCCCTTCTCTCCTCCAGTGAGTACATATTAAGGTCCTTTAGTCTCTCCTCATATGTTTTCGGGTGCAAGCCCTTTATCATCTTAGTCACCCTTCTCTGGACCACCTCCACTCTGTCAATGTCCTTACGAAGGTGTGGCCTCAACAACTGCACACAGTACTCTAGGTGTGGCCTCACTAGCATTTTGCACAACGGCATCACCACCTCCGGCCTTCTGCTAGTGGTACCTCTGCCAATGCACCCAGCATGCCATTGGCCCCTCCCGGCAGCCTTTGTACTCTGCTTAGACACATTTAGGTAATCAGAAATGATAACCCCCAGGTACCTTTCTTCCTTGGTGATATTCAGCAACCCCCTGTAGCTCTTCCCAGGTGCATTATTTTACACTTGGAACTGAACCTTAGTTGCCAGACTGCAGACCATTTTTCAAGCTTCTCCAGGTCTCTCCTCATGCTCTCCACCCTGTCCAGAGTATCCACCCTGTTGCAGATCTTGGTGTCACATGCAAACAGTCAGGCCTTTCTCTCCAGTCCTATTGCAATATCACTAATGAAGACATTAAACAGGACTGATCCCTGACTGAGTTACCCCGCTGGTCAGCCCCCTCTCCCCGATTGGATCCCATTTACCACCACCCTCTGCTTCCTGTCCATTAGCCAGTTCCTAACCCAGTTTACCACCTTGTGCCCCATACCCAGACTACTCATTTTGTTGACCAGCCTTTTATGTAGGACTGTGTCGAAGGCTTTGCTGAAATTGAGGTAGGCGATGTCTACTCCTCCCAATTTACTTCCCTTGTCACCCAGTCAAACAAATCTATCAGATTCATCTTGACACAACCTTCCTGCATTTCAATCCATGTTGCCTCGGATCCTAGGCACCACTGGATTCCAAGTGTGCCACTATTCTTCCTTTAAGCAGTGCCTCTATGATCTTACCCACTACTGAGGTGAGGCTGACCAGACTATAGTTCCCTGCCTCCTCCCTACTACCACTTTTATGTAGAGGGACCACATGTGCACTCTTCCAGTACTCTGGAACCACTCCTGTATTGAGTGACTCCGTGAACAGTGCTGCTGGAGGTGCCGATAGCTCTCTTCATAGCTCTCTTAATATCCTTGGGTGTATGCCATCTGGCCCCATTGCTTTGTCCACCTTCAGCTTTGTGAGCTCCTCCAGGACTCTCTCCACTGTGAATGGACTTATGTTTACCTCTCCCCCCACTTCGTGTCTGTTACTCAGCTGTGGTCCCTGACCGTCCCCCTCTTTAGTGAATACTGAACAGACATATTTGCTCAGTAGTTCCGCCTTTTCCATGTCTCTTTCCTTACACTCCCCTATATCCCCTTCGAGCCTTACAATCTCCCCCATCTTCCTTCTTTTGCTAATGTAGCCATAGAATACCTTGTTCCCTTTCTTCACCGTCTGCGCTAATCTTTCTTCAGTCTGCACCTTTGCTCTCCTAACAGCCTTCCCTTAGATTCCTTAGGTACACCTCCATGTCCTCCTCCCTTTGAATCTCCTTATATTTCCTGAAACCTGCCCTTTTGGCCCTTACTTTATCTGCCACCTCTCTTGAGAACCACAGTGGTTTCCTTCTTCTCTTGCCCTTATTTACCAACCTGATGCATTGGCTCATCACCTCCTCTATGGCTTCCCTTTAGTTGTTCCCACTGCTCCTCAACTCCCTCTTCTGTCTCCCTTCTCGCCAATGCTTCTTTGATACAACTCCCCATTTTAGCAAAATCCGCCCTCCTAAAATCTAAGACCTTTGCCTTTGCATGATTAGACTATGTCTCTGTCCCTATGCTAAACCACACTATGTGATGGTCGTTGGACCCCAGTTGACCTTCCACTTGGACATCTGCGATTCTGTCCCCATTGGTCAGTACTAAGCCAAGAATTGCCCCTTCTCTGGTGGATCAATCGCTAGCTGTCTTAGGCTTGCCCCCTGTAGGGAATCCAGGATGTGTCTGCTCCTGGTTGAAGCAGTTGCTGGGATAGACCAGTCCACATCTGGGATATTGAAATCACCCAGCTGTTATACCTCACCTTTTGCTGCCACTGCATGAATTTAATGCCCTAGATCCCTATCCAACTCCTCCCCCCTGCTAGAGGTCTGTAGATCACCCCTGCTCGGCCTGCTGTGCCACTGCCTGGCTCAAGGGTAACTCACAGTAAGGTTGCCACCCGTCCAGTTTTTGGCCAGATCGCCCGTTTTTTTACTTGTTTGTCCGGTTCTCCGGTTTCCTCCCTGTCTGCTCTGGTTTTCCCCTGCAGGGCCACAGATCATGGATGCCGCCACACTGCCGCGGTGTTCCAACCCCACGTAAATCATTCTTGCACCCCCCCACCACAACAAGTAGCATAAAAATTAAATTTGTTCACACTCTAGACACAACAACCTAGAAAAAAAAAAATGCAAATGTTACCTCTGGGATGGGTCTATAATGTCACGCCGCCCCTGAGTTCAGTCTGACTGAGAACAGAAGAAAAAAAGACTAATTTTTCTTTTCTGAGCCCCAAATTATTCATTAAAAGGCAGGCACAGTTAGGTAGCGAAGTGCAGCAATTAGCAAAGTCTTAAATAATGTTACCTGGCTGTCGCTGTTGAGTTGAATAAAGTTAAGTTTGTATGCTCTAACTGAAGAAGCCTGAGGACTGGAGGACCGAGCGGAGCTGCAGCCAATGCACAGTGCTGAGAATCCTACAGTCTTCTCTCTCTTCCATCCTTCTACTCCATTCCAACTGTCTGGGACCCCGCCGCTTTCTGGTCTCGTTTCCTGCCCAGCTAGACTTCCAGGAGTTCGGTCTGTTTTTCACAGTAGCAGTCGGTATTGAAAGCTGCACCAATCAGTGACTTCCATTACTGACTAGCTAATTTTCTACCAGTCGGGTTGCTGTCCAACTGGCAGTACCCACCCACTGGAATTCATTGATTTTTACTGGTCCTTAAAAAGGGACCAATCATTTTCTTCTGCTGTCTGGCCCTGGAAAATATGAATATGCAGTAGGAAATAAAAACAAAAGAGGGGCACCGCTATTCCTGGCTATAAATACCCTAGCTTTTAACTGACTTATTTGTCCTCGGACAACCTCTACTGGCTGGCTGACTCTGCATCAATCCTCGATGACCACCACTGCGAATCTGCGATATCTGCTGCTGCTACCTAACCTGATCTCAAGGGACCACCATTACAGAACAAAAGAAAAAAACTTTGGGTGAAGAAGAGCTACCATTGAGAAGAGCTGCACCCACCACCACTCCTGCTTACCAGAGAAGAGACTGGAGACAGAGGGCAAACATTCTGTTCCAACTAGGATCAACTTTGTAAGGTAGGCTAAGGCTTGCTCTGTTTTGAAGTGGATTAAATTAATCATTTAACAGTGAATTTCCAATTCTAGGGCTCCCAGATTAGGCTTTCTCTTGAGTGTCCTGCCATTGTTGTGTTCATGTTTGTTTGTTTTTGTACGGGGCGCCACAGTATGTGGTTAGAATTAAATTCAGAACTATAAATAATGAATTTATATATCATAACAAGTACTGCAGGTCTTTTGGGCTGGAGTGGACTATGGACATGCTTGAAAAATTACAGTACTTAGTTTTAACAGGAAGGAATGCTTGCTGTAGGGACTCAAGGGCCAGCTGGCTCACCAATTTGAATAGTCCGGTGTGTGTTATATTATTTCATTTTGTAAGGTAGACTTGTCCTGTTTTAAAGTGGATTAAATTCATAATTTCCGTGAATTTCCAGGGCTCCCAGATTAGGCTGTTTCTTGAGTGTCCTGCCATTGTGTTCATTTTTACTTGGGAGTTGCAGTATGTGATTATAATTAAATTCTGAATCCCATCACTATACCGTATGCTCAGAACTATAAATTATGAATTTATATATCATAACAAGTACTGCAGTTCTTTTTGGTTGGAATGGACTGTGGACAGGCTTGAAAAATTATAGTACTTAGATTTAACAGGATGGAATACTTGCTGTAGAGGCCCAAGGGGCAGCTGGCTCACCAATTTAAATAGTCTGGTGTGTGTTATATTATTTAAATATAAAACAGGGCCGGCTTTAGAGTTTTGGGGGCCCCCAGCAGAAATAGTGAAGTCACGGGGCCCCTCTACTTGGCCCACCTTTAGCCCATGTGTTTTACTGTAGCCCATAAGTGCAAGATTTTATTTGTGGTGATATTATAGGCAGGGAAAATGGGCAGACTAGGTAGGCCAAGCAGTAGTTATCTGCCAGCAAATTTTATATTTCTTTGTTTCTATGTATAGCTTTAGTATGAGCAGTAGTATTTTAAAAACATTTTTTAGGAGGACACGGCAGTGTCAGTTCTTGGGCTGTTCTTACCATCCCATCCATTGCTGCCTATCCACCTCATATTGACTGGATCATAGCTTGCTGAGGTATTTCAAGACAGAACCATAAGGATCTGCACAGTCCTTTACTGATGTTTTAAGATATTAAGATAAAAAAATGTTTAAAAATGAATAAGGTAAACTTCTCTAATTGGGGGGCCCCCATGAGCAGGGGCTCCCAGCAACTGCAGGGTTCGCTGGTGCCTAAAACCGGCTATGATATAAAATGCTGTATTTTCAAAAGTTATCAGATTCTTTCATCATGCAACATAATTTGTGTTTGCCATTTTTGTTACTGAACAGTTCATTTTGGCTGGACATGAAAGTACTGTACTTAATTTTAACAGGGATGCTGGAAGGCTGGCTCACCAATTTAAATAGTCTTAGTCTTGTGTGTAATGCAAAGAAGTGCAAAATCATGCACATAGGGAAGAGAAACCCTGAAGCCACCTATAGGCTGGGAGGGGAGTTGCTAGCAGTCACAAAGGAAGGAAGAGACGTGGGCATCATCATCACTGATGACCTGAAATCATCCAAGCAGACCTCTAAAGCAGTAGGTAAGGCTAGGGGGGTGTTAGGGTGCATTAGTAGGGGTATCTCAAGTCGTAAGAGGGAGGTAATAATCCCTCTTTACAAGACACTGGTTAGGCCCCATCTGGAGTACTGCGTGCAGTATTGGAGGCCACACCTTCACAAGGACATTAACCAAATTGAGGCAGTCCAGAGAAGGGCAACAAAATGGTGCAGGACTGCATCAGAAGACATATGAGGACAGATTAACAGAGCTCAATATGTATACCCCTTGAGCAAAGGAGGGAGAGAGGGTGATATGATTGAGGCATTCAAACACTAAGGGCATTAACAAGGTGAAAGAGTCTATACAAGTTTAAATACAAGAAAAATAGCAGGACAAGAGGACACAGCATGAGATTAGAGGGGGGCCGATTAAGAGGGAATGTGAGGAAATTCTTTTTCACAGAAAGGGTGGTGGATGCATGGAATGGCCTACCACAAGAAGTGGTGGCTATGAATATAGTGCAGGGCTTCAAACAGGCATGGGATAGGCATAAGGGAGCAATACAAATGACTATGAATAGATAGGCCACTGACAGAGCAAAGTCCGATGGCACATTTATAAGGTAGAAAACGAAATGGGCAGACTGGATGGGCCTTGCGGTCCTTATCTGCTGTCAACTTCTATGTTTCTATGTTATGTTATATTATTTATATTGTATTTTCGAAAGTTATACAATTCTGTCATCATGAAACATAATTTCTATTTGCCACTTTTGTTACTGAAGTTCTTTTTGACTGGACTTGAAACTGTCTACAGACTAGTTTCAAGTCCAACCAAAAAGAACTTCAGTAACAAAAATGCCAACCAGAAATACAGGTTACTCACCTGTAACAGGAGTTCTAGGAATGGTATATGTTGTTCATCCACACTTTCTGGCAGGTTCCTTGCCGCTTTAAATCTTGCCGGAAGGTCTTCAAGCTGGCTCCGCCCCATGGCCAGATCTGGCCTGCTGGAAGCTCAGGTTGTCTTGTCGAAGCCGGGAGGTCGGGTGGGTCGTGGATGAACAACATATACCATTCCTAGAACTCCTGTTACAGGTGAGTAACCTGTATTCTAGGGACATGGATATGTTGTTCATCCACACTTTCTAACGAACTCTAGCAGTTCTCCGGGAGGAGGAGGCAGCATCTCTCATACTTACTTGGGAAAGAGACACTGGAGAACCAGGCCCCAAAACCAGCATCCTGGGCGTGACTCAAGGTCGATGTGGTAATGGGTAATAAAGGTGCGTGCTGACTTCCAGGTAGCAGCCCTGCAGATTTCCTGGATAGGGACGTCCCTGGAAGCAGCCACCGATGCAGCAGTATGGCGGGTAGAATGAGCTCTTATCCCTCTGGGAGGCTCCATGCCCGCCAACTTATAGCAGAGATCTATGCAGGAGGTGACCCATCTGCCTATTGTCCGCTTGGCTGCAGGTCTGCCAGGTGCGGCTTCAGCGTAGGTGACAAACAGCTGGCAAACCTCTCCCCGAATTTCAGCCGTGCGCTCCTTATAATAAGCGAGCGCCCTTCTAGGGTCCAAAGTATGGAGCCTGTATTCGGCCCGAGGTGTGACTGGGTAGAACACCGCAGAGTCAACACCTGGTTAAGGTGAAACTCCAACACCACCTTCGGAAGGAATTTCGGGTGGGGGCGCAGGACAACCTTGTCCCTGTGGAAGACCAGGTAAGAAGACTCAATGCAGAGCGCCTGGAGTTCTCCCATCCTTCTAGCTGACGTGCTAGCCACCAAGAAGGCGGTCTTCCACGACAGGTGAGAGAGTTCACACCTGTGCATTGGTTCGAATGGCTTGCCCATGAGCTTTGCCAGTACCAGCAGTAAATCCCACGGAGATGGAGGATCTCGCACCGGAGGGGAAATGTGATCAAGGCCTTTGAAAAAGCACCAGACCACCTTCTCCTGCGCCACCGACTGCTCCCTGGCCCGCGCCCGGTAAGCAGAGATGGCTGCCAGGTGCACCTTTAGGGTCGTCGACCTAAGCCCTTGACTAGAAAGGGACCATAAATAGTCCAAAATGCTTACCACAGAACAGGAGGAAGGGTCCAAGCCCTTACACTGACACCAAATGGAAAATCTCTCCCATTTGAAGGCATAGCATTTTCTGGTCGACTCCTTACGGGACGCCTCAACAACATTGAGGACCTCGTCGGAAAGACCCAAGGCCTGGAACTCTAGCCGCTCAGGAACCAGGCCGTCAGGTGCAGGGATTGAAGGTCCCGGATGGAACACCTTCCCCTGATTGAGTGAGAGCAGGTCCGGGCGAGCTGGAAGCTGCCTTGGGAGCCTGGAGCTGAGGAGATCTGGGTACCAGAACTGGCGGGGCCAGTCTGGGGCTATCAGAATCACCTGCGCCTTGTCCCTCCTTGCCTTGAGAAGCACCTTGTGAATCAAGGGAAATGGGGAAAGAGCGAAAGAGGCCGGGTCCAGAGCTCGAGAAGGCATCCCTCCAGCGAGCCCTGCTGAGGGGGTGGGCATGAAACAGCCTCAGCTTCGCGTTCTCCCTGGAGGCAAACAGGTCCACCTGAGGTGTGCCCCAGTGGGAGAACAGATCTAGTACTACCTCCGGCAGGAGAGACCACTCATGAGATGCAGCCCCTATCCGGCTCAGGGCATCGGCCAGGGTGTTGGAGGCTCCTGACACATGAATGGCTAGGAGATCCGCCTCCAGGCTGCGCACGAGTGACCAAATGCGGAGAGCTTCCTTGCACAGAAGCATGGAGCACGTCCCGCCCTGGCGGTTCAGGTAGTACATGGTTGTGGTATTGTCCGTCTGGACTCGGACCACTTGACCCCGGAGAAACGGAGCAAAGGTGGTGAGAGCTAGGCGGAACACTCGGAGCTCCAGCAGGTTGATGTGGCATCGGGACTCCCGCGGGGACCAGAGGCCGTGCACTCGGTGTTCCCCCAGATGGGCACCCCAACCCATCAGAGAGGCATCGGTCGATAGAGAGACCGTCGGCTCCGGGTGGACAAATGGGATGCCCTCCTGCAGATGAAATGGAACGGTCCACCACTGGAGAGCGTTCCACATCTCCTGGGTCACTATCACTAGCTGGTCCAAAGGATGCATGCGTGTGACCACTGGCTGACCAGTCCCCACTGAAGGGGCGATGTGCCAGCGTGCCCAACGGACCACGCTGGTACAGGCCGCCATGAGACCCAGGAGGCGCAGGAAGTCCCGGCAGTGCGACTTGCCCAACCAGAAATGATTGGGCAAAGGAGGTAAGAACCTCGGCCCTGTCCACCGGGAGCCGTGCTCTGGCTCGAAGAGAGTCGAGCTCTGCCCCGATGAACAGGATCACCTGCTTCGGCTCGAGTTCCGACTTGGCCTCGTTGATGAGAAGGCCGACTTGAGAGCAGACCTGGAGGGCCAGATCTCTGGACCGCTCCACCTCCTGTCTGGAGGGGGCTGCTATCAGGCAATCGCCCAGGTAAGGGACACCCGACCCTGGCCAAGAGGAATGCTGTCACCACTGCCATGCATTTGGTGAAGACCCTGGGAGCTGGAGATAAGCCAAGGGCATGGCTTGGAATTGAAGAGGGATCCTCTTCTGAAAGCTAAGGAATCTCCAATGAGATGGATTTGATAGGGATGTGAAAGAACCATCCTGTAGGTCCAGAGAGCAGAACCAGCGCCGTGTTCCAGAGATGGTATTATCTGCGCCAGAGTGACCATCCTGAAGGTTCGAGACCCTAGGAACTTGTTCAGGCTCGCAGGTCGAGAATGGGGCGCCAGCCCCGTCCGCTTCGAACCAGGAAACACCTGGACATGAACCCAGGTCTGAGGGGGTCCTCTACCTCCTGATCACCTCTTTGGAGGAGGAGAGCGATGTCGGCTCGACGAACCGCCAGTGAGGCTGCGGACCCCGAGGTGCCCCGAGGTACGACGGCTCTGAAGGGCGGGGCCCGCTCGAATTCTAGAGGCAGGCCTTTTCCAACCACCTCCAGAACCCACCTGTCCGTGGTAACAGCGGACCAGGCAGAAAGGAAGTGTCGGAGCCGTCCCCCCACAGGGGAACCAGGGGTAAGGTGACGGGGATGGGGGCGACACCCCTCAGCCCGTCACTGGGCAGGCTTGGAGGAGGGACCGGCCGAGGGACCTCCTGGGCCTTTTCCTCCCTGCTTCCTGTTGGAGGAAGCCGACAGCTTGGGTTTGGGATGCCAAGCCCGAGCCTGCTGGCCCTGACGTTGCTGGGTCGGGCCATGGAGCAGAAGGACGGAAGGGCTTGGGCTGTGGCTTGCAGCCTTGTCCTTCTGAGCGGAAGAGACAGAGTCCAAGATAGCATTGGACTTCTCGATCCTCTGCAGGTGACCTTCCACCCCAGGGCCGAAGAGGTCAGTCCCCAAAAAGGGAACATCCGCCAACTTGTGCTGGGTATCCGAGGTAAAGGTGGATATCCTCAGCCAAGCCCGACGACGCATGGCCACTGCGGCCGCCACCTACCTGGCACATGAGTCCCGATGTGTAAAGCAGTCTGAGCTGTTGTTTGGCCACTGCCCCTGTTCCTGGTCCCGCACCTGCCTGACCGTAGTCTGCAGATCCAGGGAAGATGAGGGATGACCTCATCCAGGAGCCCAACAGGGCATGAGAAAAGTGTGCCATGAGGACGGCCGAACTCCGCCTGACAAAGGCCGTAGAGGACGTAGCATAGACTTTTCGCCCGCATAATCCAATTTCTTGATTCCTTTGTCGGGAGGTTTGTCCACATCCCTGATGCGTTCCGCACGCCGAAAACGCTATGGTATAACCAACCCTCGGCAGAAGGGTGTTCCGAAAAACCGGACAGGGAACCGGTAGGGACCACATACTTCCTGGCCAATCTGGCCGAAGGTGCAGGGCAGGAAGCAGGGCGCTGCCAAAGCTCCAAGGCCGGACCCACTATGGCCTCGGCCACCGGAAAGGCCTCCGTAGGAGAATCCCCTCAGTCCAGAATCTCTGTGAAGGGATACCTGGCCCGTTTAGAAACGGGTTCGAGCTTCATCACGGTGGACTGCGAGATGAGCCGAAGCAACCCTAGTCCACTGACTGTCCTCCAGAGGACTCCAAGTCCATGCGCTTGGAGAAAAGGGAGGAATCATCCTCGGACTCAGAAGAGTCCTCAAAGAGCTGCCTCGGGCCTGAGCCACCCTCCACCTGCCGAGGTTTATCGGGAGTGAGGGTGACAGACAGCCTATGGGGCAAACCCTTAGCCGACCGAGAATTTTTGGTCGGAGCCCCAACTAACGGCTGTGGAGGCGGAGGTTCCACCAGAATCGGTGGGGCAGCTGGAATTGGCCGAACAACCGGCCTGGGAACAGGCTCCTCGGCTACAACGAGGGGTTGTTTCGGCCGCTCCGGTGACAGCCACTTAATGGCCGGGGAAGACGACTGGGTCGGCTTATTCCCGGTCAAAAGGAGCTGTTGCCACAGAGTTCTCATACCTCCGACGCAACTTGCGCAGCCTCCCCTCGTCCGAGGAGGAGGAAGAGGAAGAGCGCGCACTGCTTGGCCGTGGTGCCGAGACCGAGACCGCGCATGACGGCGGGATCGGCTGGACATGAGGATGTCCGGGACCAGAGTCTCCGCCAGGGCCTAAGACGGCGAGGAAGTGTCGGGAATCGGCACTCCCTCGCTCGGACGATTCCACCAAGGCCCGGAACTGGAGGCACGGACGAGCCGACGGGATCTCAACCCCACCGGTGGAACCGCGGGAGAGGAGATTCCTCAGCTTCCTCCAGCCGACAAACCCGCCTAACGATCGAGAAAATCTGACTGCCCGACGGAGTCTCAGTCAACTGGCCTGATGGGGACACCGTGAAGCCAGTGGCCGAGCTGAGGGCGCAATCAAGTCGACTCATCGACAAGAATGGAGGGGATCTTCCCGCCCCAAGAGCGCTGACGGAGACTTACTTTTGCTCTTTTTGGACCTGGAAAAAGGCCCAGAAGAAGTTGGACCCTCACCTTTAGTAGAGAGGGTTAGACAGAGCTCCTTAAAGGAAGCCGAGTATGAGGCACCAAGAGAGAGTGGGACAAATGCCGTGGCCGAGGTAGAAGCGGCCCGCGCCGCCTCCTCTTCAAGGGCGATCATCTGCTCGAGCTGATCCGCCGAGCCCGCCGCCGCGGACACCACCAACCGGGCCTCTTTAGATTTAACCGAAGGAATTCTTTTCTTGGGGCGCCCCAGTTGTAATCGGGCAGCACGGTCTTCAAGGACGAGGTCAGAAAGGAAGAGCACAATGTCGCAGGCCTGCGGGTGGTCGGCTCAAGGCCCAAGCAGTAGCGACATGGAGGCGGATCCGTCCTAGACATCTTCTGCCGCAAGGGCACCTCCGAAACCGGAGTCGATGTGTCCATTGCAGCCAGCGAGGAAAGAAGACCAAGTCTTTTAGCAAAACTTTTGATTTCAACTTTCAAGAGTTAGGAACCAGTCTTATACGCAGAGCGTTAAGGAGGGAACCTGAGCTTCCAAGCGGTAAGGAAGATCTGGCGTCATGGGGCGGAGCCGAGAGTTTTACCACCCGGGTGGGTGGGAGGAGCCAGCTTGAAGACCTTCCGGCAAGATTTAAAGCGGCAAGGAACCTGCCAGAAAGTGTGGATGAACAACATATCCATGTCCCTAGAAATCATGTTTCATAATGATAGAATTTTACAGCTTTTGAAAAGTATTTAATTTAACAGGGATGCTTGCTGTAAGGCTGGCTCACCAGTTAGTATGGTGTGTTATATTATGCATTCTGCATACTGTATGGGAAACAAATTATCAGAGTAGGTCTGTAGTTGTTGTCTAGCATTTATTGTGTGCGGAGGCAAGCAACCACAGTGGACCGGGCCCTGAGTTGCACAGTGACTGGCCTTGAATTTTTGTGCATGCACTCAATCTCTGATTCAGGACAAGAGGCTGGAGCAAACTCAATAGGGAACCTGCAGTCAGGCTGGGGGTCAAGTGCTGCCATGTAGTAAAGGCACCCCATTTTCCTCTCACCTGGCGGGGGATGGGGTTGATGCTCTGGCACTGCTGTCTGTCTCAGAAGAAATCCCTTCAGGTAAGTGAAGGGAAATCTGCTCCCTGCTGGGGGTTGGGGGGCGCATTTTCTGCAACTCTGCCATGGTGAAGTTGGCCAAAACAAGCTTACCACCAGATTCAGAAAGTGGGATGTCGTGCATCTCTTGTGGTGCTGCATCATCCACTTCAACATACATGGAAGAGAAATGGCCCATGGCCATCTCAGCTAAGGCAAGTTTAAAAAAATGAAAATCAGTCCACAAGCATGTTACATTTATTAACATAGCTGTACCACAATGTAGTGTAGTGTTTTGTTTGTGTGTGTGTTGGGGGGGGGGCATTTGTTCCTTGCTTTGTTGATATTGTTAGAAGTACAGAAAAAAGACAAACTCATCCAAAACCTAAGAGTGCCTTTCGTGTTTCATTCAAAAAAAATGAAATACTGTATTGTATCTGGTGCTTTTCATCTATGTGATGAGCTCAGTGCCACAGCAAAACTCCTGAAGTTAGCGGAGACTTCCTTGGCCAGGATTACCTTTCCATAATCAAGTAAAAACACACACAGTGTATCTGACTTAAAATGTAACTGCTGACACCAAAGTCTTCATGGTATTTTATCAGCACTCACTTAAGAACTCAGGGGCCTGATAATGGGATATTTAAGTGCCGAGGCCAAATCTTTTGTTTTTAATCACCTTATAAGAAGCAACCCATTAGCATCTATTCTTTTCACACAATGCTTTAAATCTTAACTGCTCAAACTATGGGCCATGCTACTGCAACTGCTAAAGTTTTCATGGTACTTTACCACAACTCATTTAAGAACCCTGGGACCTGATAGTGGACATTTAGCTAACCAGGTCACATCTTTTGTTTCTTAATCATCTTATAAGAACCCAACCATTAGTATCAATTCTTTTCATAGATTGCTTTAAAATCTTAACTGGGGGCTATGCTACTGGCAGTGCTAAAGTCTTCAGGGTATGTTGTTATCATAACTCACTCAAAGGAGCTGGGCATAGAAACATAGATTTTGACGGCAGATAAGGACCGCCTGGCCCACCCAGTCTGCCTCACGCTCTGCCTGTGCCTATCCCCACTAGCAGTGCACTTACCCATCTGCTAGTCCACACTGTGCCCTGGCACCCCTCCCTCCCCTTGCTCCTGAACCTCCTCTCCTGCCCCTTGGGACCTGTGTGTGTCCCCGTCCCCCCTGCCCTCCCCTAGCTTTCTCTTCACCTCAGGCACATCTGGGTGTCTTCTTATTCTTGCTTTCCCTCCTGTACCTCCCTGCCCACCCCTGCTCCCTAAGCCCCCCCATGTCAATCGTGGAAAACCTCTCACCATCTCCCAGCCAGGGTGTTAGTCATGCTACTACTCCTGTCAGGGAACATTCATCCAAACCCCTGGCCCGGTTCCCAGGAGCTCCCCAACTCGCACCACAGGCCTATGCATGGTCTCCATGAATATCTGTAGCCTCCTAAAAAGTCTTGACACACTACAATGCCTGGTCACATCAATTAACCCTGATGTCATCACCCTGGTTGAGACTTGGCTGTGAAATCCTCCCTGACTCCCTAGTCTCCTTCCTGGTTTCACCTTTTCCGGTCCCGACCGTGTTGGGAGGCAGAGGCGGCGGCTGCACTATTTATGTCAGGGAATCTCTCCAGCCTTTAGCCCTGCCCTCCCATCCTTGACTCCAGGGCCCAGGCGCTTACGCTGAAACTAACCCCTGACCCTTTAAAGGGACCCTTTATCTGACTACTGCATACGTGCCCCTAGGGACCAAATGCAGGCCATTGCCTCTCTTACAGAATACCTTACCTCTCTACCTCCTTCCGCTGATCAAATTCTGGTAGGTGACTTAAATGTCAACTGGCTCCCCCTCCTCCTCCTCTACCGAGACTCCTTTCTGCAATAGACCTAACGCAACTAGTTACCCACCCTACCAGGACTAACCCCAAGAGGGGCTCCAGTACCCTGCTTGATGTGGTACTCACCAACTGCCCTAATCGGATCCCCAATGTACAAGTCCTCCCAGACTCTCTGGCGATCACTCCCCATTCTATTCCACTGGTCAACCTCAGTCCCAAACCCATAGCACAGTCCACATGCGGCGGTGTCTAATACCTGGTGGACTGATAAAACTTAAGGAACTTCTGTCCCAAATTGACTGGTCTCCTATACAGGCAACTCCTGACATCGACACAGCTCTCTCCTTCTTTACCCAAACTTTTAATAATGCCTGTGATATCTTTGCCCCAGTGTTGACCCGCCATTCTAAAAGGAAGAATGCCCCCTGGGTTACCCCAGCTTTGATCCACCAGCTCAAACATAGGGACAACCTGTGGCACCGTGCCATTGAGACTGGCTGGCCCAATGACAGGCGCTTCTATGCTGCTGCCCGAAACAAGTGCACTCGGGCCATCAGAAAGGCCAAGTCTGAGAACTATCAGTCCTCACTCACTGCCTCATGGGGAATCCCAGAACCTTCTGGGATAACATTAAACAGTTAAATGGGAGTGCACACTCCCCCCACCCAGATCAACATTAATGGTGTGATCTCCTCAGACCCAGCCCTCATAGCCAACCACCTCAACACCTCATTCACTGACCTTAGCCCTATCCTCCCTACAAATTTTTTGACCCTCCTCCCCAGCACCTGCATAAATCTTTCTAGCCTTATTTTTCTCCTCCACTTGCGTGTTTCTGCCCAAGAACTTAGAGCTTTTTATCCTGCCCTCAAGAGTAATAGTACAGGCAGTGACATCCTGGATCCTGTATCCTCACGGCTGGTCTTAGACACAGTCCTACCCGATCACATGCCTCATCAACCACTCTCTTTGCCTGGGAAGGTTCCAACTGCCTGGAAAGTCGCCACTGTCACCCCTATCTTTAAAGGTGGTGATAGGACTGTAGCTGAAACTATCGACCGATCTCCATTCTCTCTCCTCTCTCCAAGGCCTTGGAAAAGTGGTGGCCTCTCAAATCTCTGACTACCTCTCCACCTACAATGTCCTTTGTCCTGAGCAGCATGGCTTCCGGCGGGCCACAGTACCAACACAGCCCTCCTAGAGTTCTCCAACTTTCTCCTCCTCCTTAGACACTGGTTCTCTGGCTGGTGCTGTCTTCATTGACCTCAAAAGCATTCGACACTGTCTCCCACCCCTCCTTCTTGATGCCCTTAGTCTCTCTGGTTTTGCTGCTGGGCCTATCTCCTGTGCACCAGTTATCTGTCTGACGCTCACAGGTGTAAAAATTAATGGGACCTACTCAGACATCTGTCCCATCTTTCTGGGTTCCCCAGGGCTCCATTCTGGGCCCTTACTATTCTCCTTTACCTTAACACCCTTCCACGCTCTTGCTAGGGGAACATTCTATTGTGCGCTGATGATGCAGTCATCTTTGCCTCAAATCGTAACCCTACTGCCTCCAGGACTCCTGCAGAAGTCCTTCGCTGAAGCCGAGGGCTGGTTCAAGAGAACACAGATTGGTGATAAATCTTAAAAAACAAAACCATGTTCTTCACTCATCCCAAAACAAGTCCTGCAACTTCAAACTCCTCATTCACTCTGGGTCCTCATTCCCACTCGAACAAGTTTGCTCCTATAAATACCTAGGATCCATTTTGACCCCTCCTCTCCTTCCATGGACACATCGCTGCCCTAGCCACTGCCACTAATATCCGATTGGGCATCTTACATCGGTATAAACACTGCCTCCCCGGAGGCTCTTGACTTCATGATCACCTCCTCTATCTTGTCCCTAGTGGACTATGGACTGCCGGTGTATGGTGCTGCTGATCAGACCGCACTCCATAAAATTCCTTTACTCTAGAATAAGGCCTGCAGGTTAATTACTGGAGCACCTAGGATGACACACACCCTCTTTTTCCTGTATGCTAAAGCGCTGGTACTTGATCTTGACAGGCGCCTCAAATATCTTACCTGTACCCTCACAGAAAAGACCTCCTTGGGCTTTCCCCACCAGGATTGACCACCACCATACCCGCTCTGTCCCACTAGTTCATACTCGGACCTCTGGGAAAACCTCTCTTGTTATCCCTAGAGCTAGGACCTCTCACGGCCAAAGAGCCTTCAGCTTTAGGGCCCCCTCCTGGTTCAACACACTGCCCCCCTCCATCTCCGAAGCTCTAACTATATCGTGCTTCAAAACTTCCTTACGTAACCACCTTATTAACACCCGATGCTGTAACTGCCGCTAGTCAAAGCCGCACCAATACTTATGACAAAGCTTATTACTAAGCTGCTAAGGACGACATAACTCTGGTATTGTTTGCATCCATCCTACGTGTACCAGCTTGTTTGTATCTATGTCTTAATTTACTGTTATACTTATGTGTTGTACTGCTATACTGTGTATTTTGGTTTGTCTTACTGTGACAAGGTACCTTTGTAAATGAGCCTATGGCTCAAAGGTTTTCCAAACTGCTTTTAAATAAAATAAAATAAAAAAAAAATAAAATAAAATATCTTCAAATTGTGCCCCCTTGTTCTTGCACACCTCTTTTTTTGAAAGATGCTATCCTCTTGGACTTTGTTGATTCCCTTGAGATACTTGAACGTTTCTATCATGTCCCCCCTCTCCCTCCTTTCCTCGAGGCTATACATATTCAGCTCCTTAAGTCTCTCTTTATATCATGGCAATGTTTTCTTTTACATTAGTTAGTTGTTTCTTGCCCTTCCATCTTCTTTTCCATACCAGTTATGTATTCTAATATGCTTTGACCATTTTTGATACACAATCTAGCTGGGGTACCGCAGATCAGAGTTTAGCCCTCCTCAGTGGTGGTAGCTCAGTGACTACTGCTCTTTCTTTTCATATTTTTAAAACATTTTATGACATCAACAACACCATTCCATGCTATTACGCTGAATGGCCTGGCTTGGTATGATTGATGTCATAGAATGTTCAGGCAGTATGAAAAGAGAAAGCACCAACTGGTGAGGAGAGAGGGATTCAGGGTAGTTACAAAGGCAACCCAGTTAGATTATTAATTTTTCAAAACAGGTCACACACAAATTAGAATATTGGATATACACTAAAGGGACCACTGAAGGGCATCTCAGGTTGTAAAAATTTTTCCCTATCACCTTTCAGAACCCTGGGGCCTGATAATGTATAGTTAAGTGACCAGGTCAGACCATGAGTTTCTTCATCACCCTCTAAGAAGTTATCTCTTGGTATACATTCTTTCTATATTGGCTTAGAAGTGTAAAAACATACTTCTCCCACAGCAGGATTGGACTTGTTCCTAAAAAAAACACTGGCACCTGAGTGCAGTATTGGGGGTGCTGAGCGATACTGCTGGGGAGTGCTGTCCTTCAGATGAGACATTAAACCAAGGTCCCTTCTACTCATCCTGGTGCTGTCCTGGTGGGTGTCCAGGTGGAAGTAAAATAACCTAAGGTGGCATTCTTTGCAAAGAGCAGGAGACATTCCAGGTGTCCTGACCAACATTCCCCTTCCCACAAAACTGGTTCAGCAATTGTCCAGGCTGTGTGTGGGTGATGATGTGTGATAAGGCTGCCACTACACATTCAGTCACTTCACTTCCAGTCTAGCATTGCTTGTGAAGCACTTTAGGGTACACTGTATATGAAAATCGCAATACCATAGCGCAGTATAAATGCTGATTCTTCTTCTTCTCTGAGATGCTATGGCAACTTTTATTTGCTCTGTGTTGTTGATACTGCCAAGTCAAGGAGGACAACTATTTTCAGTCAGTCTGATTGCTCCACCACAACTGCATGTGACTCACTGCAATTTGTGAAATATTACAGTAAAATGTTCATATTGTGCTGCCAATGGACTGAGCCTGTGACATCCTGCTGTCCTGGAACTTCTGACAGTGACCATCGCACACTGTTTTGTTGCTCTTTTTGACTCTCACCCTCTCTCCTCTGCTTAACAGAAACATGAGTCTTAGTGGAAAAAGATTCCAACCCATTCATGATGAAGAAAGGAGTAGCAGTCCTGCTAAGAAGGCCAAAATATGTTGCTGCTACAAGAAGGCTTGGGAAAGCAAGTTTTTCTGGATCAGATCTGCAGGACCAGGAATGGAAAATTCTGCCAAATGCACTGTCTGTGGCCATACCTCTCAACCTTTTGTCCCCCAAATGTGGAACATTGCCTCTCAAAATGTGGAAGAAAAGGGCTAAATGTGGAACACTTAATCAAACCTTTACCTAGGAAGCTCAGAACACTGTAAAAGGTTTGCATTTATGTTCAGAAAGTCTGTCATTAATAGAATAATATATTTTTTGCATCTGTAACCCCTAGTTGGCGCTATCCCAGGGGCTACTACCCCTGCCTGATTTGCCACTAACAGGTTGAGGGGCCTGGATCCAATGGCGGGTGCCTCCACCCAGAGGTCAGGGTTTGCAATAGTTAAACTAACTTGGTCACAGCCCTCTGGGACACTGCAACCCCCTTTCTTCCACTAGTGGCCCACAATATATCAGAATTACCTTCACAGTATACACTCCCCCAGGTCTGGTTCCGGCACTGGGACCTCCTGTGAAATGAGATACAGTGCAACAGTCACAGTACAGTACTTTAACATAGACAAATACCTCAGGCAGTATAACTTTGCTGAAACAAGCAGCTCTGATTTATTTAGGGGGATATAACAAGGACAGGGGGAAATCAGGTTAATTAGCTTATCACTCTAATAATCTACCTATGGCTCTGTGCACAGGCCTATCCCTATCAGTTACTGTCCCTGGGTACCCAAGCCCTAGTGGCTAGTCAAAACCATGGCAGCTGGTAGGGGCCCTTTCACACAGAGAAAAGGAGAATTAAACAGTCAGCAGTACAGTAATTCCATTTGGATTTAATGTGGTAATTCAACAGGAGCCAATTCCTGAATTAGTACTCACGACCTCCAAATAAGATAGGGTTCTTCAATGTCAGCAGGGCTCACTTGAGGTACACAAACCTCTTCACACATCCATATAAAAGAAAGCACTGTACCAGGCAGGCTGCATCTGTATCCCGATCGCAATTACTGCACAATACCCGGAGAACACACAGCAGATTCAGTTCCTGACAGACCGAGTGCAATTTTCAGCAATTCCTCCAGTCTTCTACAGGGTGAGCCTGGTTTCTACTCTTCAGAGATCCCTGATTCTTTTCACAGGACGGATTCAGTCCTAACAAGCTGTTACACAAGCTGCAGACCGAACTCTGGCCTTACACACTTTTTGACTAAAACTGCACACTGAAAAGCACAGGGCTCCTTCCTTCTTCACTGCCAAAGCTCAACTGAAACTCCAACTGACAAAACCGGGCACTTCCTTTGAGTTCCTCCCAGTTCTTGACTGGATTGGCTGTCTCTCACAATAGACTGCTGCTGTTGGTCCAAAAAGGCACTGAAGTCTAAACTACATCTCCCAGAGTCACTGCCCATACAATCTCTTGTGGCTGGCTCAGATTATGAGTCCAAGTTCTGATTCGTCCAAGGCACCATTTTAGAGCTAGCTTACCCCACACTGATTGGTCCAGTTCAGCAGTTCAAAACTAGAATGGGGAACTAGCAGACACAGTTCTGACTGCAAAGAAAGCAGGTTAGACAAACTGTAATTTCATTATTACTCTAAATAATTTCTGGCAAACAGTTACATCTTTCAGATAGGTTCCCTTTGCACTCCTAGTGACTGCAAAAATGAAGTGAATTGGCAGCAGCTTGAGTGGTACTCAATCAAAGAAACACACAGTCCCCCATGCAAACTAATTATGTCTGCAAGCAGACAGCTCTTAAAGAGACAGTACCAGAGGTTCTAAAAACACTCACTGATAAATGGCTTAAATGCCAAACACCATTCAGGCTTGGAGCATTCAAGCAAGCTCCTGGAAGTCTTTTGGGAACCCCCATTTGCAGGGGGGTTACACATCATTTACTATAGATTTTTGCTTTAAAATGTTACTACTGAATGTGGAACATGTTCTCACAATGTGGAACAGGGAGCTTTTGTGAAGTAAAATGAGGAACGTTCCTCGTAATGTGGTACAGTTGAGAGGTATGTCTGTGGCTCTACTTTTACAGTGAAGTGGGATGGTGAGGCTGCAGTAAAGAATCACGAAAAAACTGGAAAGCACCAGCAGCTGACACACCTTCAGAAAGAAAATCATGTTATGAAGAAATTTTTTTGCTGCAGAAAATAGTTCTGAAAGCAATAAGGTGATGGCAGCCGAACTTACAGAACTATACTATGGAGTCCAGCATCATCACTCCTACCTGTCCATAGACTGTGGAATGAAGATAGCTCAGCAGATCTACACCGACTCAAGTATTGCATCCAAAATGAGTTGTGGACGAACAAAGGCGGAGAGCACTGTCACCAATGTCCTGGCACCTGTTGGGGAGGAACTTCTGTTACAAGAAATGGGCAATTCATTTTACTCTGTTGCATCGGATGCTTCTAATAAAGGCAATAAAAAAATGTTTCCAGTTGCTGTGCAGTACTTTGATCCCAAAAAGGGGATTCAACAGAAACTGTTGAACTTTTATGAAGATCACAATGAAACTGCAGATGTCACAGCAAAAATGTTTGAATCACTGACCAGCAGAGGTTTAAAGCTTGCACACTTATCAAGCTATGCTGCAGATAATGCCTCTGTAAATTATGGGAAACATCATTCAGTTTTTCAAAACTTAAGGTCAGAAGTTGACCACCTTGTGTCTGCCAACTGCCTGTGCCCTGTCATCCATAACTGTGCCAGGAATGCCAGTAAGGCTCTGGGTAGGTATGATGTGGAAAACTTAGTAATAAAAGTATATAATGAGTTTTCCAGCTCTGCTAAGAATATGAATGAGCTAAAAGACATGTTTGCCTTTGTTGAGTTGGAATGGATCTGCTACGCCATGTGGTCACTTGCTGGCTTTCCCTCCTGCCAGCAATAAACAGGCTCCTCCAGTGCTGACCTGCAGTTAAATCGTACTTCATCAGCCAGGTTTCAGATGAATGTCATCCTGCTATTTGGAGGTTCATTGCAGAAAATGAAGATGGGTATAGCAACAGTGATGAACTTACTGAGGGAGAGTGCTATATCCATTTTATGCAGTATACAATGGACATTTTCCACAAACCAATAGCACCGCTGGAGAGTAAAACTGTGACAAGTACAGAGGTGTATGGCATAATGCAGAACTTAAAACAGGAACTGGAGAAAAGACTGGAGGACAACTTTTTTGGCTACAAAGTGACTGCAGCACTGCAGACATTTCCAGGAAACATCAGACACAGAATTTTAAAAGACTTCTGTGGGGTTTACAGTCGTGCCATTATGTATTTTAAAAAATGGTTCAAATTTGAAACAAGTCCTCTTCAGGAGATGCGGATCATGGCACTTGGCAAGCCAGAAATGGCATGGAATGAACTGATCCACTGTGCAGAAATTCTGCAGCTCACAAACATTTTGGACATGGATGCACTTTATTCAGAATACTGCCTGCTGAGTAATGCACTGCCAGTACTGAATGGTATGACAGGGTCTGTGGCAGACAAATGGGTAACTTTTTTTGCCAAGGCACCAGAATGTGAAACTCTTCTACAGCTGGTACAGTTTGTGTTGTCAATACCTGTCAGCAACAGCTTTGTAGAAAGAGTTTTTTCTATCATGGGGAACTGCTGGACAGATGAGAGGAACCGTATGTCTGTCAGTTTAGTAAAGGCTGAACTGCAGGTTAAGCAGAACTTTCAGCATAGCTGCTCACAGTTCCATGCCTTTATAAAAAACAATATAAAGTTGTTAGATGCAGCAAAATCAAATAAAAAATACAAATTCAAAATACAGTGACAATGAACTGATGAGACGATATGAGCCAAACAACTGCCAATTCTGCCAGTTTAAAAATAGAAATCTTATATGTGCAATCATTGTTTGATAGTGCATGTGTCCCATGTGTGCAATAGTATTTTACAAGCTGTAATGGATGCATTTTTTCTAATGTAATTTCTTTTCCTGTTTCTACTTCTCTGCTTTTTGCTCATACCATAATATGAAAGTGTGTTTTAAATCTTTAATCATCTAACTTTCAAAGTGCAATAAACTATTATATCATTAATTCATAAGTGGTGTTGTGGTGCAGTTCCTTAACGTCCATTGTCCACTGGTACAGTAAATTTCTGTGGTGGTTTCAGCTGGTCATCAGTTTTTAAAGGGGTGGGCCCAAAAAGGGTGTGTGGTTTAAGGCCGAAATAGGGGAGGAGCTTAAGGTCCAGTTTTTGCCTTATTCAGAGACAGCAACCCTAACTCACAGTGCCTTGGCCTCCTCCTGTCTACCCAGTACCTCCATTGCCTTTATACCCTCCCTAAGGTACATGGCCACCCCTCCCTAACGTACATGGCTACCCCCCCCTCTTTTTACCACCCCCGTCCCTCCAGAACAGAGCATACCCAAGTACATTAACATCCCACTCATGATTTGTAGTGTACCAGCTCTTTGTTATTGCTGCTATGTCCAGGTGTGCCTCTATTAACAATGCTTCCAGGTCTGGCATTTTATTCCCCAGGCTGCGAGCATTTGTAACCATGGCCTTCCATGTTTTGCTGCCTATCCACTCTTTACTCACACCTTTGCTCCACTGCTTTCTTCCCTCCCCCATTTTACCTTTCTGTGCTCCCTTCCTACCTCTGTTTTTCCCTGTCTGTCTGATTTAGGTGATAGTGTCCACATTTTGCCTTCCTGCTCCTCATTTCTGGCTTTTCTTTCTTGTGGGGGTGGGCTGCTAGAGTCTCCCTGTTCCTGTTGCGCCCCCACTCTGGCTACCTACTTCCACAGGCCCCTGAATTATGAACTGAATTCAATGTACTCAAATCACCTCCTTGCTTTAAGGTAGCTGTTCTCCCTCTCAGCTCCTGCAGACAACGCCCACAGTCAACTCCTGTTTTTAATCCCCAGTCCCTTACTCCCTTCAAACCTTCTTCAGCTCCTCCCCTTATCAGACACCTATTTCACAAAGTTTAAGCAACAGCTCTAGGCATAAATGATTGCAAATATTCTCTCAGATTACCTCCCTGGCAAATAAAAGTTTCACTAACTAAAGAACAACCTCAAAAACAGTGAATCAAAACACTTACTTCTACTTACTTCCACAGGCCCCTGAATTATGAACTGAATTCAATATACTCAATGAAATCACCTCCTTGCTTTAAGGTAGCTGGTAGCCTTCTCCCTCTCAGTTCCTGCAAGATGAAATGGGAAGGAGGGAGGTTCAGAGTGAACATGAGGAAGTACTTCTTCACAGAGAGGGTGATGGACAAGTGAAACAGCCAGGTAGCGGAGGTGGTGGGGGCCAAAATGATTACGTGTTTTAAACATGCTTGGAACAGGCACAGAGGATTGCTGGTAGTTGGGGGGGGGGGGGAACAACCTAATGCCAGCAGTGCATGATAGAGCGCAATTGTTAGGGGTAATAGGACAGACTAGGTGGGCCGAAGGCCCTTATCAGCCGATAATTTTTATGTTTCTATGTTCATTCGTCCTACAGTCCCAACATCCTACTTAGAACAATGGCAGGGCATCCAGGATAATGCTTTAATGCTATATTCATTTCATTTTATTGAAGGGTTAGACCACTGAGAATGAACTCATTTAAAATGGTGACCCATGGCATAACAAAGATCAAGATTACAAAATTACAAAATGTACCAAAAATCATAACTACAATAATTACGCATCACATATAAATACATTTCACAACACGAAGAAATGACAATTCTAAAAGACATCTTATATACTAGAGCATGAATAGTCAACTTAGGCACAGCAAGACTTAATTTGAGTACTTATAGAATCCATGAGCCATTTGTTTAAGTATTTTTATGGATGGAGGTTTTACATTTACCAATCAGAACCTTGATGGAAGATTGTTCCACAGCTGAGGAATCATGTAACTAAAAAATACTTATTATGTTGGAAGTACTTTTTTATTAGGTTGTATACTGTGCTTTTAATCTATCATCTTGCTTGTCTGCTGAACCATATAAATGATACTGTATGAATTCAGCAAGGAGTGGTGTTTTGTATGTTACATAGAAACATAGAATTTGACGGCAGATAAGGACAGCTTGGCCCACCTAGTCTGCCCATTTCCGTACCTAACGGATAAGTTGCAGATCCTAGTTAACCAATAGCCTACTTCTTGTTGTGCAATTTTAAAGAAAATACTCAATAAAGAATACTAATTTAAAAAAAAGAAGTGTTTGAGACAGGGAGGGTTATCAACAATAACTGTGCAAATCCCATTTTGAACTGTTGAACTCAAAGGCATCAACAGGGAACTAGGCACTAAAGTATGGTGCTCTGGACAACTGTGTCAACTGTGATTTGACTACAGCACATGTCATTGAAAGTGCTGAAACAGTCCACACTGAGGAGGATGCCATGGCCAAAGCATAAGAAAGTGGCAATGGACGGCTCGTACAAGCTCCCAGTGGAGTGCTGCAAAGGCAAATGGAGGATGGCACCAATATAGATGGTGCCCAAGGCTGCCAGCCCACATCCCCAGTGGAGAGAGAGAGAGAGAGAGAGACAGGGGCGGAGCTGAGCTCAGTCCCACAAGCAGCACTGACTAAGACAGTGCTGAAGGCAACTATCTCAAGTCATAAATTAAGACAGAGAGAGGCGGTGCTAAGATCAGCCCTCACAAAGAGGAGCCGGAAACGTGGCAGGGAGAGCAAGCCCTGCAGGGTGTGATACCTTTTGCTGTAAACACCCAGAGAGGGTCAGCGCCAGACATTCAAGCACCACAGCAAGACCCTACATTACCAAATTCTGAGGAGAGGACGTAGGGGCCCCTATCTGAGATGCCCACCACTGAAGTGGACATTTCTTCATCCTGTACTGGACTGGGTCAGGCTAGGACTAGAAAAATAATTCTGGTGAACTACATGGTGCTGTTTACGAGACCTGGATGGCCATGGATCTTTAAGCCCTAAACAGTGACGGTGTTCCTTTCTAGTACCCCTTGTGAGGTGTCAAAATGCCAAACACAACACCACGTCATGTTCATGGTGGAAGCAGTGCAGGGGAGGTTAACCAGGATAACCCAGAAACAACAGGAGATATACAAGTAGAATTTTGCAGATCTGAATATGTACACATTTGAAGGGAGAAGGTAAACAAGTGATATGATAGAAACATACAAATACCTCCACTATGTTTCCATGTTTCCTTGGGTACCACAGACGACTGCGGAAAAGAAGAGCCATACAGTACGATGCCTACATTTTACCTTCAGTGCAACGTTTCTCCTTATTTTGACACACAGGCTGCTTTATGGGAGATTACTCTTGTGAAGCTGTTGTGAAAGCTAATGTTGACAAAGTCTAATGTTTAGCTGCCACTTTTTCTTGTTATTAAGGAAACTTTGCAGAGTTCACCATTTTCAGACTCTGGGCCTAAACAATTAAAGCAAAGATTGTGGCAATCTGCTTTGTCAACCAATGCATGCAGGATATACACCATTTACATCCTGGAGGCCACATTTTAAGGCCTTCCTGTCATGCCAATTTGACAGGACGTAAAAGGAAACTTGGTCCTCGGTGTATTATTTGAGAAAAAAGTACCACCAGTTTAAAAATGAAGGTACATTTCAACAAAATTAATTTTTGCTTGATTTGGAGCCAGAACCCAAACAGGGAACCAGACACAACCGTGGTTCTCCTGGTTCCAACAACTGCAAATTAACCGAAAAAAAAAAAAAAAATATATAGCTTTAACTATAACCAAGATACACTAATGAAGAATATCAGATAAACTCAGAAACATTTATAAAATGGTAGTCAAAACTAAGTACACTCATCCACAGGGACTGTAACAGGACTCCAAGGTGACTGATATATTCAGCAGAGAACTAAATCTGCCACAGTAATGTCAGGGGGCGCATGAGCAAACTGCAAAGTTTGAACTTTAAAGTTCGGCTTCCAGGGTAACACTACAGGGCTGAAATGCTGCAATTTTGTATGACACCACAGATACAGTCTCATTACTAGAAACTGGAAACAATGGAGGTGATCAGGTGGGTGGCACTGTCATGCTGTCCATATCCACCTGCAGAGCCAGGACCTCAGTGTCCACTGCCCCCTCTCGTTTTGTGTGTTCCATCTGGTTCTACTCCCAACTGGCCAGCTCTACCTGGAGAGATGGATTCAAAACAATATATGAGGAGACAGGCAGTAGGTGACTGGAGCTCAGTGGTGACCGGTTAAACAGCCACAGAATAAAGGGCTTGTAGGTAAGCCGAAGGAGAAGCTGACCTATTGGGGAAGCTGGAAAAAATAGAAAATATAAAATAAGGTTCTGCAAACTCAAAATAACAAATGAAAAAAAGCAATGTATCATAGCCACCCTGTATGGAAAATCTTAAATGACTCAAACTAGTTTCTGTGAGAATAATGCATACAAAAATATGCTGTCTCTGTCTCCTCCCTCTTCAAAAATCCCACAGAAATGCAGTTAATGCGTCTTAAAGTATAAATGTGGAAATGTGAAGACTACAGTATGATTTGCAAAAGGTTTCTCTGATTTGCAGGCAAAAGCAAAATCAATGTTGGTATTATAAGAATTAAATTACTCACCATAGTAATGTTGTTTCTTCTAATGGTAGCCTGGGCCCAGGCTACCTGAATGACCTTCTTACACCTGCTGTCTCGGTCCATTCCCTGCGTTCCTCCTCGTGGGGCCTCCCTTGCATTTCCAGGACGAGGTTAAGAACTGCAGGCAACAGAGCATTTAGTGTCGCTGGCCCAGTCCTGTGGGAATTCGCTCCTATAGTTGTTAGGGAGGCCCTGTCTGTTGAGGCTTTTAAGGCCCGTCTTAAGACATTTTTATTTGATCAGGCATTCCCTATGTTTTATAAGATTATATTGTTTAATTTTTAATAAGGAAACGAATTGTGTAGTAAAATAAGGTTTTAATTGTTTGGAGTTGTATATTTTATTGATTGTATGGTGTTGTGTTGTATTTATTTGATTAATGTACGGCGCCCAGAGCCTCTGGGATGGGCGTCTTTTTAAATAAAATTTGCCTTGCCATTTGCCTAATGGAGTCTTGCTGTATTCTGACAATATGCAGTTAGCCCCAGCACTTGAACTGCCACGGAGAGGAAAGGGTTAACTCTATGCAGAAGCATAGAACATTGAGCTTGAGCTCGGTTTTCAAACCTCTGTCTCTGGTTCTTATCAGTGTGACCCTCACATTCCAAAAGGCAACAACATGGGTCCAAAAGACTCAAGTCGAGAAGCCAAGAAAAAAGGTAGTGAAGAAATATATAAACATAAAGCAACAACAATAAAACAACTATCCCACCCTTAAGAGGAAGGGTACAAGGTACACCCCTGAAGTGCAACACTGTACCTGCCAGTCCACTTCCCAAAAACTAGGTTCTGAGAGGGGAGGCAGGGAGGAAGGTCAGAATACAGCAAGACTCCATTAGAAGAAACAACATTACTAAGGTGAGTAATTTTTTCTTCAAACAACATGAAGTCTTGCTGTATTCTGATAATATGCAGACTACCAAGCAGTACCCCCTCCCCGGGAGGAGGGAATACAAAACCTACTTTGGGAACAGGATCCGTAGTACTGCTGAACCAAAGCTAGCATCACTCTTAGACTAGATGACCAGAGAGTAATGCTTGGCGAATGTATGGACTGTTTTCCAGGTGGCTGTTTTACAGATTTCTACCAAGGGTATATATCTGGCAGCAGTCAGAGAAGCAGCTGTACCCCTAGTCGAGTGAGCCCTCAGGCCTGAAGGGGGTGCTTTGCCCAACTTGGCATAGCAGAATTGAGTACAAGACAATCCACCTGGCAATAGTTCCTTTAGTAGCAGGCTTACCTTTTCCCACTTCACCATAAGTGAGAAATAATTGAAGACAGTCATTCCTGTGTGCCTTAGTATTCTCTATGTAGTAGCCAAGTGCCTTTTTAACATCCAAACTGTGTAATCTTCTTTCTCCTGAAGAAGAATGATCAGTGAAAAACACAGGTAGAGACAGACTGGTTCAGATGCAAATCTGATACCACTTTGGGTAAGAACCTCCTATTTGTTCTTAGGACCACCTTATCTCTATGGAAGGAGATAAAGTCGGGTACAACTGACAGGGCCTGTAATTCACTAATCCGCCTGGCAGAAGTGATAGCTACCGGGAACACAGTTTTCCAGGTCAAGTACTTAAGCTCGCCGAAGCCAGAGGTTCAAAGGGTGGCTGCATAAGATGAGCAATGCAGACATTCAGATCCCAAGCTGGAGTAGGCTCTCTAAAGGGAGGGTTGATATGAACCAGACATTTGAAGAGCTTACTGAAAACTGGATGAGATGTCAGGGAAGAGCCCTTCCCTGCTGAAAGGAACACAGACACAGCTGTTAGGTGAACCTTCAGAGTTGCAGGCCTAAGGCCTAGGCTATTAAGGTGAACCAGATAATCTAAAGGCTATAGCAAGGTCTGCAGTATCTGGCAGAATGCCTTTCTGAGAACACCAAATGCTGAATCTTTTCCATTTGGAATTATAAGTTTTTCTGGTAGAAGGTTTCCTGGAGACCTTGAGAATATCCAGAACTCCCTGAGAAAGATGCAGGCCTGCATATTATAACTCTTTAAGAGCCAGGCCTTGAGATCGAGAGAATGGAGATTGGGGGTACCAAATTCTCCTGAGAGGAAATTAGGAGATTGTGTCTCTTGGGAAGAGACAGGGGGAGTGACACTGCCGGGACAACAGCAGAGGGTACCAAGGTTGTCTGGCCCAGACTGGAGCCACCAGTATCACTGTACAGGGTTGAGACCTGATCTTGACTAGAACTCTGTACAACAGGGGAAGGAGGAAAGGCATAGAGAAACCCGCCCTTCCAATCCAATATGAAAGCATCCAGAGGAACAGTCCCTAGGACTGGGGGTCTGCAACAGAACAGGGGGAGTTGGTGATTGTCTGGGGGTGCAAAGAGATCCATCTCTGGAGTACCCCATCTGGTGAAAATTACTTTCAGGATGAGAGGATCCAGGGACAATTCATGATGGCCCTGGGAGATTCTGCTCAAAGCATCTGCCAGCACATTGTCCTTCCCTGGGAGATGAACTGCTGTCAGGGAAGCCTGAAGGAAGTAGGCTAGAGACCACAATTTCATGGCCTCTGTGCACAAGGCAATGGACCGAGAGTGCCCCCTTGCTTGCTGATGTACCACATTGTGGTGGTGGTGTCTGTCCTGACCAGCACCACCTTGTCTCTGACTGAGTCTGAGAAAGCCTGAAGGGCTAGGAATACTGCCCTGAGTTCTAGGAGATTGATATGAAGGAGAGACTCTTGTGGAGACTAAACACCTTGAGCTGTGACGGCTCCCAAAAGGGCGCCCCAGCCTAGAAGAGAAGCATCTGTGGTTAGGACCACTGAGGGAGCTTGACTGAGGAATGGGACCCCTTGTCCGAGACTGTCATGATCCAGCCACCACTGGAGAGCTTGGACCAAAGTCGGAGTCACTGGAACCAATCTGGTGACAGAGTCTTTTTTCTGAGACCAAAAAGACCTTAGATGGAACTAAATGCCCCTCATCTGAAACCTGGCTCCTTGTACCACTGCAGGGGAAGCTGCCATGTGGCCTAGGAGTTGAAGAAAGTGTCTTGCTGTACGAGAGACCAGAGGTCGAAATGAGGAAGTGAGATCTGTAAGGGCCTTTACCTTGCTAGTGGGAGGAAGGCCTTTGCCTGAACAGCATCTAACTCTATTCCTATGAAAGTTAGGAGTTGTACTGGCTCGAGAACTGACTTTGGAAGACTGAGGAGGAACCCCAGAGAACTGAGCAAGTTCTGAGTGATTTTCAGAGCTGACTTGACCCGGTTGGAGGACTGACCCGTAATAAGCCAGTCGTCCAGGTAGGGGAAGACAGATATACCCTGCCTTCTGAGGAAGGCAACTACTACTACCAGGCACTTTGTAAACACCCTTGGAGCTGATACTAGGCCTTAGAGCATGGCCCTGAACTGATAATGGCCTGAAGGCAACTCGAACCTGAGGTACTTTCTGTGGAAGCACCTGACAGGAATGTGGAAATAGGCATCCTTGAGGTCCAGGGATGCTAGCCAATCCCCTGGCCTTAGAGACGGAAGAATTATTCCCAGAGTCACCATTCTGAATTTTGGTTTTGTGATGTGTTTGTTCAAATACCTTAAGTCTAGGATGGGTCGCCACTCCCCGTCTTTTTCAGGGTAAGGAAATATCTGGAGTATAGACCTTAGTCCCTGTGTTGAGTAGGAACCTTCTCTACAGCTCTGAGAGCCAGCAGAGAAGAAACCTCTGCTTCTAGAACAATGGTTTCTGAGATGGTTGCAGGTGGAAAGGAACTGACCCTCATTTTTGGAAACCTTATGAAACTGAGGGCCAGTCTCTGGCTTACTACCTCCAGGACCCACTTGTCTGAGGTAACAGTCTTCCAGGCCTGGAAGTAGTAAGCCAGCCTGCCTCCTACTGGAACAGGGGAGTCGACCCGGGTTGACAAATCACGGTGTCTGTTTGGCAGGAGCCTTAGACTGGGAAAAGGATGCAGCCCTGTTCATCCACCTCCTACCTCTCCCTTGAAAGAACCCCCTCTGTGGAAAAGAAGAGGAAGCCTGGGCTTGGTAAAAAAGGCCTGTGAAAGGGCCTGCCCCTGCCCCTTCACTGCTGCTTCTGAGGAGCGGCTTGCCTTTCTTTGGCCTGTGCACTCCTGTAGGTGGTCCTATACTCATCCATTTTCCTTATGTACGCCTCTATCTGCTCCCCAAACAGAGAGTTACCCACCACAGGGAAATCCATGGCCTTAGCCTGGGTGTCCTGAGAAAGGCTAGTGCATCTCAGCCAAGCAAATCTCCTGAGACACAGATGTAGCCATGACTCTTGATGCCACATCACTGGAGTCCACAGCAGCATGGAACTGTACCTTGGATGCCTCAATTCCATCAGCAGCCACCTCTTCCAGCTCTTTGGCCAGCTGGGGGAAGGCCTGTTTAGCCAGTTCCAGAACCGTATCCTGTCTGGACTTCTAGTACCTGGCTGTGTAGGCCATATCATAAGCCTGCCTGAGTCCCAAGGAGGATGCCAAATATTGTTTTTGACCATGGCATCCACCTTCCTGGAGTCTTTGTCTAGGGGTGTGAAGTCAAAGGAATATTAGCCCTGTCACAGGCTGCAGCCTGCACTACCCCAACATGGCTGCAATGGCTATATAAAAACTCCGTACCTGAGCCTGATAACATATGCCTCCTGCCCATTCTCTTATCTACAGGCAGTAAGGAGTCAGGTGTTTGTAATCTCTTTTTTTGTCTGTTTCCCCAAAGATTTATGAAGAGGAACAGACAATCTTTTGGACTCCGGGATGTCCATCATCTCAACAAAGTCATGCTCTTCTTCCTCCTCAACAGCTTCTACCATTGGCAGCTGGAGGGTTTCAGCCACTTTCTTATAAAACAAACGGTGAGAAGTGGACTCAGAAAGCCTGGGGAGATGTCCGATTCAATAGGCACATCCAGGCCTTCAAGATCATTATCATCATCGTCGGGATACTCTTCCACTCCACATCATAGTAAGCATCCAGATCGTAATCCAGTGGAGTCGGATCAGACCGAATCGATCGCCTAACCGATGGCGACGGTTCAGATGGAACCGGTCGAGGCGACTGGACTATACTGATCGCTTTGGCTATTTCCTAAGTGGTTGGAGCATGCGGTGCTCGATCAGAACTGGCTGACTTTTTTTTCCTTTTTGCTAGAACCGACCCCTCAGAGTCAGATCTCCTTTTGCCCGATGAAGTATTGCCCAGGTCAGTGGGCACCTCCTCAGGTTCGGCTGCAACCGAACCAGGCTGGCCATCCGGATCAGTGAACTTCTTGGCCTCCCTTTCCTTCAGCCTACTCAACTTTTTTTCCAGAGTGGCTTTAGGAAGATTTTTACAAATCTGGCAGTCTGTTTTGAGGTGGTCAAACCCCAGACAATAAACACAGATGAGGTGGGGGTCAGCCTTGGCAAAGGCCTCCCCATATTCAGTACAGTGTTGAAATCCAGTGGGACCAGTTTTTTTCTTAGGTTTCTCAGACATGGCCACACTAACAAATTACCCTTTATAGCTTTCAGGCCAGGTAATACTCCCCTATCACTTACCAACCGTGTTACGGGTTGTGGAAAGAAAACAGAAAGAGTCCATTTTTTTTAAACCGATAGGAACTGGAACACCACTACTAAATCCCAGAAAATACAGACATAAACAAAAGGTCGGTTTCCAACCGGACCAACTGATCAGAAACCGAGAAAAACAATGTCCACGGAAAAATAAGAAAAATAAGTCACTACTTATCTACAACACTACCGGTACCGTAGACGGAGACCTGAAATCCGAAAAAGAATAAATCGGTTGGAAAAAAATGAACGCTTTTTTAAACTTTACTGAACCGAGCAGAGGAGAAATCTCAGGAGCAACTTCACTGTTAGGTGGAGTAAAGAATCTGACAGTTACACTGATAAGTACCAGAGACAGAGGTTTGAAAACCGAGCTCGAGCTCAGTGTTCTATGCTGCTGCATAGAGCTAACTCTTTCCTCTCCGGGGTAGTTCAAGTGCTGGGGCTAACTGCATATTGCCAGAATATAGCAAGACTTCATATTGTTTGAAAAAGCTGAGTGCCCTGGGACCTGACATCCTTAGTCTGGTCCAGGTAGATGCCAAGTACATGCTTCAGGTCCAGGATGTGCAATTTCTGCTCACCTGGGCTGGAATGCTCAGGGTAGAGCTCAGGAATGGCAATTGACTGGTTCAGGTGGAATGCTGATACCAGCTTAGGCAGGAACTTCCTACTGGTTCTAAAACTCCCTTGTCCATATGGAAGATTATGTAGCTTGGTTTTAGATACACAGAATTTAATGGCAATGAGGACCTCCTGGCCCATCTAGTCTGCCCATTTATCCTACCTCCCACGTGTCCCTTGTTCAACCTTTCTTCGCTGTTACTAGGGCTCCCTGATGTCTATCCCATGCATTTTTGAATGCCTCCACTGTTTGTACCTCCACTACTTCCATGGGGAGGCTGTTCCATGCATCCACCACCCTTTCCATGAAGTATTTCTTCACATTCCCCGAGTCTACCTCCATCCAGCCTCATTTCATACCCCCTTGTTTTTGAGCATTCTCTTTTCTGAGACTCCCTCCTGGATCCTATTTAAACCCTTGAGGTATTTAAACATCTCTATCATGTCCCCCCTCTCCCTTCTCATCTCTAGCGAAAACATGTCAAGGTCTGCTAGCTTCTCCTCATATATCTTCTAGTGTAGCCCCTGCACCATCTTAGTAGCCTTCCTCTGTACTGCCTCCACTTTGTCTATGTCTTTACTGAGATGTGGCCTCCAGAACTGGACGCAGTATTCCAGGTGAGGTCTCACCAGTGATCTGTAAAGTGGCATTATTACTTCCCTTTTCTGCTGGACACGCCCCTCCCTATGCACCCCAATATTCTGCTGGCCTGCCTTATCGCTTTCTCATACTGTCTGCTGCCTTTAGGTCATCTGTTATAATCACCCCCAGATCTCTTGCTTGGTTGGTTGGTGCCAGTAGCTCCCCCCTTCACCACTGAATACTTGTCCCCTGGGTTGCCATGCCCCAAGTGCATAATTTTGCATTTCTTTGCATTATATTTCAGTTGCCACACTCTTGACCATTCCTCAAGCTTACATAGGTCTCTCTTTATTCTTTCCACCCCCTCTGGAGAATCTACTCTATTGCAGATCTTTGTGTCATCCGCAAATAGACACACCGTCCCCTCTAGCCCTCCCACGATGTCAGTTATGAAGACATTAAAGAGGACTGGCCCCAGCACCGACCCCTGGGGCATCCCGCTCATCACCTCCCTCTCCATAGATTGAGCCCTGTTCACTACCACTCTTTGCGTCCTCACGCTTAGCCAATTTCTGACCCAGTCTACCACCCAGTGCCCCACTACCAGACTACTCACTTATTTATTAACCTTTTATGCGGGATGGTGCTGAAGGCCTTACTAAAATCCAAGTATGCCACGTCCATGTCTGATCTATCACCCTGGTTACCCAATTGAAGAAATCTATCAGGTTTGTTTGGCAAGACCTGCCTGCTGAGAAACCATGTTGCTTGGGATTCTGCTGCCCGCTGGATTTGAGGTACTCCACAGTCCTTTCCTTGGGTAATGATTCCATCAATTTCCCTACCACTGAAGATAGACTGACTGGCCTGTAATTACCCACCTCCTCTCTACTCCCACTTTTGTGGAAAGGTACATTTGCCCTTCTCCAATCTGCCGGGACCCACCTCTGTCTCCGATTAATAGAAATATAGAAAAAGATCTGGGGGTCCTTGTATCTGACAATTTTCTTCCAAATACTCAGATAAAGACAGTCATACATGCAGTAGGGCAAATGAGGTCATTTGGGCTATAAAGGAGAAATATTAAATCAAGGGACCGCCAAGTGCTTACGCCACTTTATAGAGCTTATGTCTGACCACATTTGGATTATTCATCACAGTTTTGGTGTCACTTTAAGAAGCAGGACATTATGAAATTGGAAAAGGTACAAAGGGGAGTCACCAAAATAGTTAGAGGACTGAAGGATGTACCGTATGAATCTAGACTCAATTCACTCAAGTTGATATCCTTATCCACTAGACGACTAAGAGGGGATCTTCTTTTAATGTACGATATTATTAATGATCCACAGTTATTGGTAAAGCTAGGATTTTCTTTCAAAAAAGATACTTTTAATCTTAGAGGTCACCCAATACAGTTGCAATTGAAGCGATTTAATCTTACATCACGAAAAGTTTTCTTTTCCTTGTGCATTATTAAACCATGGAATGCACTGCCAATTGAAGTTATTGTTAGAGCACCAAAACAACATTTAAAAATCGGATGGACAAACTTATTTCAGATTTTGTTGTTAACATATTATTAATACACAGGAGCAATTTATGGGAATTGCCCTCACCGAGAGCAGAGCGGGTGTGAAGTACGTAACTTGCATACAGTTGATGTGCATTCTCTTCTGCTCTCGGCTCCTATTTCAGCTGGATGAATCACGGAGCTCCATGCCACTTCTCTCAACACAGCATACAAAGAGCTGCCTGCAATGGCAATTTCTAAGCATGCCGTTTCTTAAAGCTGCAGGCACGGGAAATCAATCTGCGTACTATGGAATGCAGTAAATTTAGCATTAGCATGAACTGAATTCTACAAACCACAGCTTTCCTTTAAAACATGGTAATATCTACTCATGAAGCTGGTAGAATAAGGGGCATAGTGTACAGTGCATTTTCTGAAGAACAAGTGTGTAAATCTAATACCTGACATTATTTTCTGCTTACAGTTTCCACCATTCAGTCATGGAAACACAAAGTTTAGGAGAGACAGAGGAAAATGTTGCGGCAATCAATAACATCCTGAAAATTGGGGAAGTTGAGAGGTATGGCCGCGGGACACTGTAGTTAAATTTATTGTATTAATTTTAATGGGGACCCCAAAAAATTTCTGAGGGTCCCCCAGATTTTAACTGGATACCCCCCATATTTTTTTCTAGAAAGTCCAGGACCCCAAACAAAAATCCTATCAAGAGCCCTGTGGGAAGGTATACAGACACACCTCACTGTCCACTTCAAGGCTAGGGTGTCCTCTGTAACAGTGCTGTGGCTGGTGACCTGCAACAAAACTGTGGAAGCTGACGGTTCTCCCAGGATGCAAACAGGTCTATTTCTGGAGTGCCCCATCTTCTGAAAATCATGGCCAGAACCTGCTGGTTCAAGGTCCATTTCTGGTTCCCCCTGCTGATTCTGCTTAGGGAGTATGCCACGACATTGTCTTTGCCTGGCAAGTGTACTGCAGAGATCTTTGGATCTAGGGAGTAAGCCAGGTCCCAGTTCCTCACTACCACTGTCCATAATCCTTAGGGTCTTGTACCGCCCTGCTTGTTCATGTAGTACATTGCTGTAGTATTTTCTGCTCTGATTTGGATGGAATGACCGCGTAGCTGGCAGGAGAAGGCTTGCATTGCCAGGAATACTGCCCTGAGTTCCAGGAAACCAATCTGTAATGGGTCTCCGGCAGGCTGTATGTGCCACTTACTGTGATATCCGATATCCTCCAGGTGGGTGCACCACCCTTGACAAGGATACTGAGGTTGCTTTCATCCTTCCACCACTCTAGTGATCTTACCAATGCTTTTGTTACTCACACTAGTTTGGACAGGGAGTCCCATCCTTGAGACCAGTGGTCTCTTAAGTGGTACAGAATTTCTCTCATCTGAAACCTGGACCATGGGAGCACAGCTGTGCATGCAACCATGTGGCCCAGTAGCTCTGGAAAATCCCTTGCAGGCCTTGGCTGGCCCACTGTAAATTATTCTGCTGTGACAATCAAGAGTAGCTACCTTCCCCTGAGGGAGGAAGGCTTTCCCCTGAAGGGTATCCAGTTCTGTACCAATGAAGACAAGCCCTTGAACAGGTTTTGTCTGAGACTTCTGCAGATGTATCAGGAACTCCAGTTTTTCTAGGGTGCTTTTCACCTTCTGAATGAAGCACCTTGCCTCTTGTTCCGTTTTCCCCTGAGACTAGCCAGTCATCCAGTTAGGGAAAAAACACCACACACTGCCTTCTCAGGTGTGATGCCACCACAGTTAAACACTTTGTGAAGACCCTTGGTACTGATGTGAGGCCAAATAGGAAGGGCTACAAACTGGTACTGGCAGTTTCTTGCCTGAACTTGATGAACTTGAGATATTTTCTGTGAGTAGGTTTAACTGGAATGTGAAAATAGTCGTCTTTCAGATCCAGTGACCCCAGCCAATGCCACAACTGTAAAGAGGGTATTACTGTACCTGTGTGACCATCTTGAACCTTTTTTTTTTGATGTGCTTGTTCAGATATCTTAAGTATAAAATGGGTCACCACTCCCCATTTTTCATGTGGGTCAGGAAGTACCTGGAAAACAGGCCCTTGCCCAACTGTGAGGCATGAACCTTTTCCACTGTTTTTCTTGCAGCAGCTTGTTTGTTTCTAGTTCTATCAGAACCCTCCCTGTGGGAGAGTGATCGGGAAAAGTTCAGTGTTTCTGCAGTTTTGGGAATTTATGATCTACAGGGACAACTCCCTCCAGGACCCACTTGTCTGTGGTAATGTTTTTTCTCTCATTTCGCTCCCAAATTTTGGAATTCCCTACCACCCACTTAAAATGCTCCTTATCTCACTCCTCCTTTAAAACTGCACTTTTTTGTCACCTCGAAGCACTTGATACCTGTGACTGTAACTAATCAAGCTTTGCCTTCTCCTCTTGTTTTCTCTTTTGCTTGGACAACTGTCTCTCAATTACTCCATGTTCACCTCAAGGCTTGCCAATAGTGGACTTTCTCATCCCTGCATGGAGGATATTGAGTTGTATGTTTATTTCTCTCAACTACTCCTGCATGGATAACTGTCTGTTCCTGTAATGATGTTGACTGTACTGGTTACTGTTGTCTGTTTATAATGGCTGTACTTTGTACTCTCTCGGGTCGTAACTGAAAATAGGCATGGTTATTGCCTAATGTATTTACCTGGTCATCAAAAGCTAATAAATAATAAATAAATAAAGCTTACCCATTCCTTGAGTAGTGCACCAGCCTCCCCCAGCAATGCTTGGATGACCTGGACAGACTGTCTTTGGCTGAGGCTTGGGGCTGGTGCTACCGCGGCACCTTGGGAGCCTCCTGCCTCTGCCCCTGTAGTAACCTCTTTGGGTTGGTACTCATACGGGGCATAGGCTCTTGCAAAGTAGCCCCTACTCTGCCTCCCCTGCCATAAGGTCTGTAGGAAATGGAGGCCTTTTCTTTATCAGTGTTGCTTTTAGAAGCAGTTTTGTGCTGATACACCTTTTTCACGTGTGCCTCCGTTTCAGCACCAAGAAAAGAATCTCCTTTGAACTGGAAATCCATGGCCTTGGTCTGAGTGTCCTGGGAAAGGACAGTTGCCATTAGCCAGGAAATCACCGTGATGACAATGCATGAGCTAAGACCCTTGAAGCAGCGTCCTTAGTGTCCACAGCCATCTGGAAGTGATATTTAGTGGTATCCAGGGCTGACTTTGCTGTGGCAGTCACATCTTGTGCCAACTCTGCACCAGCCTTATCAGCCATTGCCAGCACTACATTCTACAGTGCCTCCTGGTACTGGGTTATATGAAATGAGAAAGCTGCTGGCCAGATGAGCAGGGAAGCTGATGTGTAAACATCTGTGGTCATAGTATCCAATTTTCTGGAGTCCTTTTCAGGGGGCTGTGCAAGGAAAAGGATCACAACCCTCTTGCTGGCAGCTGCCTAGACTACAACTTGATGATTAGGGTGGGCATAAAGGTATTCTACCCCCCGTCTGTCCACCTGATACTTTTTTCAAATCTTTTTATTTACGGCTGCAGCTGAAATAGGTGCAGACATAATCTTTAAAGTGGCTTTTTTATAATGATTTGTGTATGTGGATCAGCAGCCACCCTGTAGGGGCTAGTCCCCAACCATATCCATAAATTGTGCTTCCTCCTCCTCCTCCTCCTTCGTTTCTCTCATGGGGGGTCATCATTGCATAATGAAAGTTGAAAAGATGCAACCTCTGAAGGCCTGGGGAGCCAAATTCCTGCTCAGGTTCACCATCTGGTTCAATAGGTTCACCTTCCTCTTCCTCTTCATAGTACATTTCTTTCTCTTCCTCCACAGACAAGTAAGCATGGGGGGGGGGTAGGCATATTCATAAAATTTCCCATGACCTGGAAAAATTGTCACATTTTTATTGTCCTCTGTTGAGGGCATTTGTTTTTGGTCCAAAGCCTAACCCTTTCTTTTTTCAGAAAGAGTGGTAAGGACACACTTTTTTTTTTTCTTGGCTGACACGGTTTCCAGTGGCTGCTTTGAGGCTCTTTTATTTGTATTTTTGCCATCACTGGACTCAAGGTTCCCCCTTTCAGACAATCTTATCCAATGGTTGAGCAGCTTTACACCTTTTTTCTCTGTCCCCTCTGACATGGACTACTGCTGTATTTGAGAAAATAAACCATCTGATGCATGCTTTCTATCATCATTATGAATGCCCTCAGAACCTTTACTATTTCTTGGTGACATGCAGGCAGACTGAGAAACCATAAACTCCTCTCTTTTCCTAGCCCCTTTTGTTTGGATTTCAAGGAAAAACTTTATATGGAGCTCACAATTAGTAAAATCACAATCTGGACCTAGGCACCAAAGAAAGTTTGTGGCAGTCTAACTTTGCCAGGAGCTGGAAACAGTTTTTATAATTTTTAAAGCCTGTTGGTCCTGTTTTCTTTTTCTTAGGGCTCTCAGTCATGACAAACAATGAAAATCCTATGTGTATTCAAGATGGCCGCTGAAGCAGTTTGTTAGTTTTGTCTGTCCTGTCTACAGAGTTAGTTAATGTGCTTTCTTTACTCTCCTGCTTGGAATACCTGCATCATTTTTACATATATCATCTGGGAAGCTTCCTGAACAGATCTGTTACAAAATCTTCACAGCTGGATATCAGCTTTTTTGTCTATTTTTTTTAATTTATGTTTATTACATTTCAAGTAAAATACAGGTACTACAACTCGTGTCAGACATCAACTTCAAGGTACAGGATACATCAAATGTAAATTAGGATCAGCATTCTAAACATTCAGGCTTGCGAATATATGGGTATTCCACACATTTTAAACAGAATTAACTAGTAATCCAAAAGCTACATGCTGCAGGTGTGACAGAGCTAGCAATCAAGCTAAAATAAAACTCGTGACACAGTTAGATTCCCGTATACAAAACGGAATGTACTCTCAGCCCAAGCATATAAAAATCCAAAACATAGTAAGCAGCCTCACACAGCTCACCCTCCCAAGAGCTGATCCAACAGCAAAAATAAGTAGGCATTTTAAGACCAACCTCACAACTTTTCAGGATAAGAAATTAACAACTGTTTAATACTAGAATTTAGAAGTACCGTTACAGGAAGCGATTCAGCATAACAACAAACAGTAAAGTCTCAATATAAAAAGGTAAAGGTAGCACATTGCAACAATGCACACCTAGCGGGAGACGGATGCCCTAGCAACTACGCACTTAATATTAATCCCAAACATCTAGGAAAGAATCCCCAAAAACAACAAGCGTTCCATCTGGCTAATAATGAAAAAAGGTTAGGCATGCTAAACATTAAACATAATTAAAATAATTAAAATAAGTATCTCAAACGCAACATTCCCACCTCCTTCAAAATGTTAAGATAGGCACACAGTAAGTAAATGGAACGTAAAGTAACTGCAGTACGAACAGAAAATGCAGTTAATCTTTATGAAAGAGAAAAACTCATATGCAGTTCAAAGTTAGGTTTCCTCGTTGTCAGAGGAGTTTTCACCGGGGTCGGGTCTGGCATTCTCAAATTCTTGTTGGTGAATACGGTCCACACGTTTCCCCACCTCCACAGGATCAGTGAACTGGTGGATATGGCCAGCATTAAAAATCCAAAGTTGAACAGGGATAAGGAGGGAGTGAGTGACCCCTAGACTTCAGTTGGGCCCTAACTCCATCAAACTTCTTCCTCCTAGAATGAGTCACGTAGGAAAGGTCATGGAAGAGATGCAGGGTATTACCCTGAAAATTCAAATTTTGAGTATCTCGGGACACCTGTAACAAACTGTCCCGAACCACTATCGAGGCTGTAACCAGCAGTATGGATCTCAGTCTATTGCCTTGTTGAGCCACTGAATGAGGGGAAATCTGATAGGCCTTGGCGAAGTGAGAGGCCACTGTATCGGAAGACATTTTATTTATTTTGACTGATTGCCAGGCAGGTGCACTGGTCCAGAGGAACATTTACAGGCAGGATCCAGGCCAAGAGGCACGAGAGAATAAATAAAAGACAATAATCAGGTTACACAGCAGTAGCAGCATGCCAAGACTACACAAGCACTAAGTACAAGCTAAGGTGACAAGAGAACAGTCATGTTGATAGAATAAGTAACCTATAATACATATGTATATTTATACAAAATAAGCAACAATCAGTGGGTAGAGGCTAGAGGAAATGAAAGAAGGCAGCATACAGGTGGATAAGGTGGAAAGCAGAGGCATGGACCAATGATGTCCACCAATAGCAGGACACAGAGGGAAGTAGCAGGGAGGGAGGGAAGCAAGTGGGGTGGTCTTAGCAGGCAGGGCACTTGCATTATTCCTTGTCCAGAGGCCAGGATTTGAGGTTCAGTTTAAACGTTTGGTGGGTGTTGTAAATACGTAGGGGTGCTAGTAACCTGTTCCACAGAGAGGGGGCCCCCAAGGAGAGGGCCTTCCCGCCCATATTAGTGGAGGCTCTAGGTACCTCAAGGGAGGGAGGGAGTAGCAGCAGAGCAAAGGTGCCTACTTGGGGTTCTGGTGTGGAAAAGGGTGGCAAGTGGAGAAGTGTCACCACTTCTGAGGGTGGCATCTAAGAGACAGGCAAGCAAGTAGTCGAGATAAAGATAGCCACCCAAGGGAGCTATAAAGGTCGCAGCGGTGTGTAGAGTAGGGGCCTACAGGGCAAAGTGGCAGGCGCTGTTGTAAGCCACTGATAGCCTAGCCAAAAGGGTGGATGAGACTCGAGAGTAGATGAAAGAGCAATAATCAAAGACAGGGAGGAAACTACCAGTGATGATAGCCAAGCGATCCTCCTTGATGAGGTAGGGCTTAATATGATAGGCCGCTCCCAACATCATGTTAACCCTATGAACTAGGAGGTCGATGTGGTCCTAGAGCCCCAGGCAGCCAAGACTGTAGGAAAGTAAGAACGCTCTCATCCTTGCACCGCTCCGGGAGCCAACCAAGCGGACACTGACAGCCCCGTTAGTATTCTTAAGGGCATTTTCCTGGGTTAATTTGCTGGTGGTCACCATTTCCTGTATTGCTGAGGCTTCTGCTAAAGTGGCTGCTTTAGTGGCGACTTCAATCTTCACATCCTGCTCCCCAAATCTTTGCAGGATAGTGGCAATCTTGGCATCAGCCGCCGTTATGGAAGCCGCCAATGACTGCCATGGTGGCTCCACTCCTGAACTGGCTGGTGGAGCAGTGGAAGACTCCACCTGCTGCGCAGCATGTTGTTGTGAGTTTTTCATTCCTCCACCCACTCCCTTAGTACAACCCATCAAAAATTTAGTATCAAACTGTGCAGCACGAATAGCTGAATCAAACGCTGCCTCAAAAGATGAAAAAAAAAAAACGATCAATAGTAGATATACAAGGATATATCCCACAAGATCACAGAGATGTGTTCTGATGCATCTTCACAGCTAGCATGCTAACTAGCACCCCCCATTAATTTTAATAAGAAACTACTGCAGAATAGGAAATATTCACTGTATATAAATGTTTATTATATTCACTGAAGTGCTCAGAAGCATGCAAATACAATTATGCTAATTAGCACTTTTCCATTAAGGTGAATGCAAGACTTTTAGTTTTGTGGCTAGTGCTAAATATAACTGACATATTCTTTTCCTATTCTACAGTATCTTGGAATGTCTCTGCAAACCTCATGAATCAAGATCTTTGCTGGGAACTCCTGTAACTGCTTGCACCTACAATTCTGAAAATATTACCTAGTCTGGCTTGGCTCTGATGATCCCCTGAGGGAATTCAACAGCCTTGGAACTCACATCATCACATAAAGTCAAGGACAATGGATCAAAGGCTTATCTCCAAGTTTGCATCCTAGAGTTGTGATTTTAACACCTTTTGCTGTGTGCCAACCATCTGAAAAAGCCTTCTGCTACCCTTCTTGACTGCTTCTGGATTCACACACACGCTATACAACCGAACATCTAAGACTGGTAGCTTGTTTGTGCCTGTGGTTATCATCATCTGCTGCAGGATTTTCTCCCTTTCCTGTGGGAGGACTATCCAGGAAATCAGTTGTTTAAAATCCAACACTGGGCAACACTTTTTCATCCTTTGACTCTTGATCTCTGGCATTATATCACTGCATTGACTATATAACTGCACTGTTTAACAGTACTCGCTAAACTGATGATAACACTCAACATAGGAGACCCCCATGTTCAGTAGTTTAGCCTATCTGGATGCCCTCAGTGGTCTTAAATATTGCCTGTATTGCTTATCCTAACTTAATGTACAATTTGATAATACAGTTATGTAAGAACTTACTGTAACAGCAGATCTTCGAGAGAGGCTCCTGCAGCAGGCCACACAAGTAGGACTAAGTTGCCAGGTGCTAGGACCACACAGGAAACTTCTAGCTAGCAGTGCAATTTCGCCGATATCAGTCAACCACATCAGCACAGCTTATATAGAACCGCGGTTCCCCACACCACCTTGGTTCTCCCACCATAACGGCAGCTGAAGAAGAACCAGGTAGGTTTCCTGAGAGCCAAACAACAAGCAGAAGAAGGTGCACAGAGAAAGAACAGCAGGGGGAAGGAGGGAGGGGAAAAGCAGGGCCTGCTGCAAGAGTTTCTATACTGATCTACTGTTATGGTAAGTTCTTCCGTAACTGCACTATCTTACTTCAAGGAAGGCTCTTGCAGCAGGCCACACCTGTAGGACCGAGTCCCAAACAGTACCAATTATTACCAGGATAACATCACTGGGAGGAGGACAAATCAGTAGACAAGAGCTCATGACAGAAGGCCCTGCAGAACTGCCAGACTGAAGTTGGCTCAACGCCTAGAAGCAATGTCCAGACTGTAATGTTTGGTGAAAGTGTAGACAGAACTCCAGGTGGAAGCTGCACAGATGTCGGCAGCAGACACATTTCTGAAGCAAGCTGTGGAGGTAGCTATACCCCTGGTGGAATGGTCTCTGACTACCCCCAGAAGGGGTGTGATGTACTTGAGGTAGCAGTAAACAATACACTCAGCTAACCACTTAGATAAACACTGTTTGGAAACAGGAGTGCCCCCTCTTGGGGCGAACAAAACAAACTAATCAGTTCTCCTCATAGACTTGGTGCGGTTCATGTAATACTGCAGCATTCTGTGAACGTCTAAAGTATGGAGCAAGGCCTCCCCCTGATTAAAATACTCAGAAAAATAAACTGCAAGGTGGATGGATTGATTTAAAGTAAACTCAGACACTACCTTAGGTAAAAACTTAAGATTGGTATGCAAAGACACCCTGTCTTTGTGAAAAACCAAATAAGGCTCCTTGCACATCAAAGCCTGGAGCTTGGAAATCCTTCGTGTAGAAGTAACAGCAACTAAAAAGAGCACTTTCCACGACAGAAAGCACAACTCGCAGTCAGTTTAAAGGGAGGTAAAGTGAGTTTTCTCCAACATAAATTTGAGGTCTCGTGAAGGGATAGGGTCCCGAATGGGAGATTTCACATGCAAAATGCCCCACGGGAATGTGTGGGACACATAAAAATCAGTGCAAGATGCTGGTATGTAAATGGGTATAATCCCATGCTTCTTAAGTAATGAAATCACATGCTCGGTGGTATGCCCCCTGAAGAGATCAAATATGAGCAGGGCTTTCTGGTCTTCATGTAACTCCAGCTGTTCTTTCATTTTTGTAACGTAGGGTACAAGCACCTGCTTGATATACAGCAGCACGGTTTCACTGCTTGCCCAGTGGTTGCCAGGGTGGCTCATCAGCTACATCTCAAGAAAGGCAAAGGGGACTTCCGGTGACGTCACCGACTGGAATGGTGCCTTAGTTAGTGTGCTCTCCGATCCCTCGCAGGAAAATCCAAACAAATCGACCCTCCTAGAATGGCTTCTCCAGCCAAACAGAAGAGGAACAAGCCTGGAAAACTTCTGGTTACTCTCATACAAAAATTACGGGAGATGATACAGGCGGACATCGAAGAAATGTCGGAGACGGGGACGGGGCCTCACCTCAGATCGATCCTCCGCAAGAAGACGTCATTCAAATGATAAAACAAACGGCCCGAACAGTAGCCAAGATTGACAACATGCTCGTGGAGCTTCGATCAGATCTCAACCGAATCGACCATAAGACAGAGCAACTGGAACTTGGCCTAACACAAACTATGGAGCAATCGGATAGGCAGGACCGCCTGGTAATGTACCTCTTGGCCAGGGAACGAGAGATCAACCGAAGACTGGATGACCTGGAGGGGAGAAGTAGGAGGCAGAATATCCGTATATACGGAATACCAGAGGGCTTGGAGGAAAAGGAAACTGATAATATTACCTTTATTCAGACTCTTCTGAGAAGTTCGTTAAAACTGCCACCAGAACTGGATTTAGAAATAGACCGGGCCCACCATTCCCTAGTGCCCCGACCCAGAAATCCGGAGGCGAGACCTCGTTCCTTCATTGTCAAAATAGCATCGATAGTAGAAAAGAGGACATTCTGAGACGGGCTTGGCAACAAAAACTGTTAAGTACCTAGATCATAACATAATCTATGATAACGATCACCGTCAGCAGTCCAAGAGGCGAAACGCTTTGGCCCATAATTAAGCAGCTCAGATCGAAAGGCATCAAAGCTCAGATTCTTCATCCTGCCATAAAATTAAGTGCTAACACAACAAGGAAACCGAACCTTTAAAGATCTCCTAGAGGCCTCGACCTACCTTGAAAGTCTTGGTATCCATGTCCCACCCATGACGAAGGAAAAACTGGAGAAGGATCTGATTGCCTCTGCGTGGGTTATAGCACAGAAGGGAACCACGAAGACGAACTCCACACAGCGCAACCCCAAGACAACGCTGCGAGCTGACATTGCCCAGATGATCCACAAATATGGGGACTCTTCATCGGTAGACAAAACGACGCGGTATTTACACTCTCCTGATCATCAACTGGAAGAAGACTCCTGTGCTTGAGAAGAGGGACTTCCGGAAAAATGCATAAATCGCGATGAAAATTAACGCTGGAGGGACTGTCGGACTTTTGGCTCTCTCGGGCTTCTCTACCCCCTTGGACTGTTGTAGGTCGTTTACCCTCCCGGAGCAATTCTGAGCTGACTTGAATTGCAATCAGGTTTGGATGGGAAGGGTGGAGGTTACGGGCCATGGGATCTGGGGATTGAGCGGTGGGGGTTGACTCACGTCCTACTCCTGGAACCGGCAGCGTTTGTCCCTTCTTGTCCCCTTCCCCATCGGGACTTCTGCTTAACCACTGGCCTTCCAGTGATGAGTTTCCGAGTTTCTTGGGGGGGAACGAACACCTGGGCACACCTGCCCACGCTGCCAGTTGTCTGGAGCTCGAGCCCTAACACGCTGCAGCAGTGTAGCATACGGGCAATTTCAGAGGGACAATCGGTGCACCGCTAGCTCAATAATAGTCTAGGGATTGACTGGATAATTGGTGCCCTTCTGGATATATGGGAACAGCTGCTCCTTATTGAGTTGCCGAGGATCGAGACTGAAAAGGAAAGGGGGAAATATTTAAAAAAAAAAAAAAAAAAGAGAGGGAAAGGGGATTGGAGGTCCTGGTTGCGAGCCCCGGGAGCTGTTAAACGTTAGAAATGAATTCCAGGTAACTTAGACACGCTCCCTAGCAGCTCACTCGGTAATCCACCAGACACTCGCGTAGACAGTTGGGAACTAATAGTTTCCTGCACAAGTTGAGCTGCGCGAATATAGGGGCTGACCCCGAGGATATGGAACCCCTTATAGACCTTCTGGTCCCCACCCTGTGCCCCCCAGCTGGACCCGAGGGTTCTTAGAGCTGTCTAGCTCCTTGTAAACTGGAATCAATGATACACTGAGAGGATGGGAGACAGGAGCTTGTCCAGCCTTTTTGATATAGCTGGTCTCTCGGCTAACCCATTACATGTGAATTAATTTCTAACATCAAATAACTGAAATCAGACTGGAAATGGTTAAATATAAGAACCTTTAAACAAGTGTTATGCTCAATATCATTCGGGAATTTGGGAATGAGGAGGGAATGGCATCTGTAGAGGTTTTTGCCGTGTCCTTGAGCCCAATGAATTATAGTGGACGCCATGAAGCTCAGTCTTGCGACTTTGATTAAATGACTAGAAAAGGGTGGAAAGATTTTCGATCAAGGACAAGTGCAAAAACACAAAACCGAGGCCTGGGGAGGGGGGTAAGGAGAGGATACTGGTTGCTTCCCGCTGTATCAGTTGAGAGGATTTAATAACACCCCGACTTATTTTTTCATTCAGAGGAGGAAGGGAGATGAAGACCCTTGGTTCGTTAGGTGGACACATTAAAAGGGTCGGGAGGGGATAAGAGATACTTATTGGAGCCCAAGTACAAATAAAGGGGAGGGAGAGGAAGATACCCAGGGACGCCAGGCTCGGCTCTAAGAGTCTGATGGATTTGTCTCAGGACAATCCCATAAACCTCAGATGCTCTAATAAAAATCCGACGACCCGGTCCCTCCCGGGCCTGGTGGGCGGAGTAGCTGGTAAAAGAGATGGTCTCTCATGAGTCGAGACCGGCCCAGTATCCCTTGCGGTATAAAGTCAGACTCTCCCCGATAGATCCAACAGTGAAGACTAGTGGGGAGGCCCAGTTAGTGAAGTTCTCCCCAGGCCAGAGCATGTTCAGAGCTCGGATCTCTGGAGCTCATGCTGACCAAAGTAGACCTGGTCCTCAGGAGATAGGACCAAATCTGAAAATAGGTTTAGCCGTATTAGTGCACCTTCTCCTGCAATAAAAGATACAATAAACAAAAAAGTGGGCCCTGGAAATACCAAAAACTGGACCTGGCCCCTCAAAGAATGAGAAGGGGAATACGGAAATAAAGGAGAGAGAGGGAGGAGAGGGAGAAAGGGGGAGGAGGGGAGGAGGTGGGTGGAAACCCTCTCCTCGCAGAATGAGGGCGATTAAATAGTTTTCCGACACTCCCCGGCCGGGTCGGGGAGAGGGGTATACTTAGGACTGGGGATTGGGCATTTGACATGAAGGTACTCCAGAAAGGTGACTGGCTAGAGGATTGCCACGATAAAGACCATCGTGGTGGCAAGAGGGAACCTCATTGCACTACTGAGCTCCCAAAAGGTCAGTATGGGCACCAATCCTCTACTGAGGTTGTATGTTCAGAAACACCTTGGAAGTCAAACACACAGACAAGATTTTGTGGCTCAGGAATATTGCTGCCACAAATGTTAATATAATTAGTTTGCTTATGGCTAAATATTGGATTAAGCAAGCTAAAAGTTAAATAGGTTGAACTATTGCATGTTAAAGTTAAGGAAAAGTTCTCTTGTTTTGAGTTTTGGGTTAAGAATATGGCAAGGTACATACAAATTTAAAAAAGTCCATTGGTAGCATTACAGTGACATGCAGGGCAGAATGTAAGCTTCAGAGAAATAGTAATGATGAATAATCATCGTACAAGAGTAGTCTCCTTCAACTTGAACAGCTGCACAAGTCCGATTAAGAGGAAGAAACTCCAGAGATATTTGGGAACCCGGAGATGTGAGGTGGCCTTCCTTCAGGAGACTCACCTCGCCCCCCAGGAGGCTATGAAACTGAAGTGCCCAGCCTTTCCTCAGGTATTTCACTCCTCCCTGGTGAAGGGGAGGAAAAGGGGGGGGGGTGGCGATTCTCCTCTCATCGGGTTCCCCCTGCAGGCGAGGGAGGTGATTCAAGATCCAGCAGCAAGATTCATAATAATAATAGGAACACTGCAAGAGCAGGTAATCACACTGGTTAATGTCTATGTTCCCCCGGGCTCTCCGATCTCATTCTACTCCGCCCTTTTGCAACTGGTGGCAGAGAAAGCGGAGGGTATAGTAGTTATGGGTGGAGATTGGAACATAATCCTCAACAGAAGACTGGACACCACATCCCAAATTCCCAGACCTGAAATAAGTAAAGCAAAGGCCTTGACGACGCTCGCCCGGCAATTTGGGCTGTTGGATGTTTGAGGAGAAATATCCGTTAGCTAGGAGGTTTACATGTTACTCCCGAGATTCCATATATACTCGAGATTGGACATGTTTTTGCCTTTGTGAGAGACCTTCCTCTCTATACCTCGATGTGGTGAAACATCGATTTTGTCGGATCACTCTCCACTGTTTGTGGAGATAAACCTTAGCCTCACTAGGAAAAAACTCTTTGGAGACTGAACACTTCTCTGCTCAAAATAAAAACAATTGAAGAGCTTAAACAGTTCCTCAAACAATCGAAGAGGAGAATAGGCGCCGGGGTGTCTCCACAGATACTGTGGGATTCCTTGAAAGCGATGGCACGAGGGTAAACTGATTCAAATAGCCACTGCAAAAAAGGCTGATGGCACAAAAGCAGCTAGAGCGAAATTCAATTCAGGAATTAGAAAGGCAGCAGAAAGTTAAATGGGATCTGGGCAGAGCAGAAAGCATTAAAGAACGAGACAACATCTGCAAAAATACAAAACACTGAAATTGAGAAAGCCCTGTTTTATCTAAAGCAAAATATTATGAAGGGGGCCGAAAGGAACAAAGCTACTAGCCTTTAAACTTAGGCAAAACATAGCCAGGGCAACTATTACCAAAATAAAACTGAAGGACGCAATAAAGAAATAACTCAAGCCTCTCAAATAATGAAGGCCTTTAGGGCCTACTATATTAAACTATACTAACACAAGAGACCTCCCGCTAGAGAAAAGAGTTACCTAGAGTCGATTCCTCTCCTCCCCTCTCCCCACAGGAATCTAAAGCACTCGTCAGCCCTATAACTGCCTCTGAGTTAAAACATACAATAAAAATCTGAAAGCAGCTAAATGCCCAGGCCCTGATGGATTTGGAGGAATTCTATAAGGCTTTTGAGGGTGAGATCTCCTCTTTTGACAGAGGTTTTGGGGAGGTGTGGAAGGGTGAGGAGCCGATCCCCCTCCTGGCAAATATGCCACGATTTCCGTGGTCCACAAGGAAGGCAAAGATCCGGCATATTGCGAGTCATACCGGCCCATTTCTTTATTAAACACGGATTATAAAATATTTACAGCAATAATTGCCACACTGTTAAATAGAATATTACCTAATCTAATACACTTAGACCAAACAGGTTTCGTCCTGGGCCATCAGGCCCCAGGCAGCGTTAGAGCGGCGATAAACTTAATAGATGCTATTCAGAGATCAAAAACCTCAGCGTGTCTCATGAGCTTAGACGCTGAAAAAGCTTTTGATAAAGTGTCTTGGAGCTTTCTGTTTGCTGTTCTGGAGCACAGAGGCTTCCCCCCCACATTCATAAATGTAGTCCGAGCGATCTATTATAGACCCCAGGCTTACATTAGGGTGAATGAAGGAATCTCTGATAGATTTGATCTAGGAAGAGGCACTTGTCAAGGATGCCCACTATCACCACTCCTGTTCGCTCTCTACATTGAGCCATTGGCAGAGATAGTGAGGAGAGACGGAGGAGGTGGTGGGTGTGCAGATGGAGGGATACCAGAAGAAGATTTCCTCTATCGGATGATGTCCTCCTCAGTCTTACTCCCTAACCAATCCATAAAAGGTCTGGTCAATACTCCAAGAATTTGGTAATCATGCGGGCTACACTCTTAATAAAAATAAGACGGAAGTTCTTACCTTCAATTTCAAACCTAACCCCGAGATCTTGTCCCTCTTCCCGGTTAATTGGAAGGTCAAAAAGCTGAAATATCTGGGAATCTACATCACAAAACACTTCTCTCAGCTGTTCCAGGCGAATTACTCACCATTAATATCTATCCTTCAAAAAGACTTCGAGCGATGGTCACTGTTAAATTTTCCAATGTACTCCAAGATACAAACGCTGCGTATGAATGTACTCCCAAAATTTCTTTACTTATTCCAAAGTATACCCTTCTACATACGTAGGGGGACTTTTCAGGGGTGGAATAAAATGATAACTAGGTTCATATGGAACTCCAAAAAACCTAGGATTAACTTAAAGATACTTCAAACGATCGGGTCGGGGGCAGTCCCTTCGGATTTAGAAGACTACTTTTGGCAGCCCAATTAAAAACGCTATGATCTGGCTCAACCCCAGTACCTTTATGGCATGGAAACTCATGGAAAAGGGAGAGGAGGAGGAGAGGACTTGCAATCTCTGGACCACGTCCTAACAGCACATAGACCAAATAGAGACCCCCTACACAATTGACATCGGTTAGAGATACAACTAGAGCACTGCACAGATTATGGCAGAAATTTAACTTAGAAACTCACTATGGCCTCTGAGAGACTGTCTTGGACCCAGACTTTATCCGGGACAGCTAGATAAAGGTTCCAGACCTGGGATACCCGGGGTCTTAGGTTCCTCTCTCAGTATTGTCAGGCGGGACCATATTGATTTTGCATCCCTTAAAAACAGTTATAACTTACAAAACTCAGACCACTTCAGATATTTACAAGCCAGAAATTATGTAGCTAACTTAATGAAAAAGATGTTAACCCAGACAGGGCTAAATACCTGATAGAGGTCATACAGAAAGGAGTGACAGCCACAAGTCAGAGGGGAATGATTTCCCAGCTCTATAAAGCCTTATCGAACTTGAAGGCGGATGCCTTAATCACTATCAAAAGTAAGTGGACACAAGATACTCCACAGAAGTTAGAAGAGTCGGATTGGGAAAAAAATTTTCTTTCTGTCCAGCCGCACAACTCAGTCGCCACATTGGCAAGAATTTGCATGGCGAGTGAAGGTCAGATATTTTCTCACACCCCAAATTATAAGTAAAAGAAGTCCCGAGCTACCAGTTAGGTGCTGGAGGGACTGCGCTCAGGCGCGAGTAGACCATATGCACATTTTCTGGACCTGTGAGGTAATACGGGATTACTGGGAATAAATTGAAAGAGAAATCACTGAGATATTCTCAGTGCAGAGTAGATTAGGGTGGCCAGAGTTGATCCTGGGTCGGCCGCCTGAAGAGGTTCGGGGTCCAGACGCACAGTATTTGTGGTCCATTCTGACTACCGCAGCACACAAGGCCATCATGAGGGGGTGGCTCTCTCCCTCCCCCCCACCACGGAGGAGTGGATATCAATAGTGAATACAATAGCAGACTTGGAGGAACTCACATATAAAATTAATAACAGAACCCCAACACATTTGAGGAGGTGGGCTAGATGGGAGTTATGGCGAACAGCTAGGCAAGGAAGTAGAGGCTAATCATATAATACAGTAGAGTCAAAAAAAAAAAAAGGCCATCTGTGATGGGACCTGGGCCATCTGTGGTGGGACCTGGAAGATGATCCGAAAGCCAACTTAGATGGAGAGGAGTGAAATTGAGGCCTAGTTCATTGATTGAAGGAGACTAGGAGGAAAGCAGGCACTGCCTGAGCATGTCTGTAGTCCCTTGTATATAGGACTATAAATTTATGTAAGCCCTCGGAATTTGAATACTAAATGTGGACTATATCTAACTGTATACAGGACTGTAACAAATGTATTGAAAGCATTGTATCTACTGGAATGCTAATTAATTTAAATGAACCATTGTACCTAAATATTGCCAATAAACTTGAATTTAAAAAAGAAAGGCAAAGGCAGGGTGGCAGCTGTCAGTTTTTCCCTTGTATATGACTTGTGGAGGGAGTCTCGTTTCACCACAGACTTCTTGCTTAGCCACTGTAGCCACTATAGTAAAGACATGTTGCAAAATGAAAATGGAGTGCCAAGGGACCGTGTCTCTGCTGTTTTTGTAGACTACTGATTGTGGATTACTAATTACTGGCAGCTGACTGACGTCTACTAGACAGCCGTAAACTCGCTAATATAAGTTTGTGCCAAAATGCTGATTCACCTTGACCGTGCGGGGAAAAAAACGGTGCGTAGAAATAAGGGGTTATACAGTGCGTCTCAAAGTCTGCAGAATTTATCTACTTTTCAAATATAACCTCTACTGAAATACTGCAGCTATCAGCAGCATCTATCAGTTTAATTCTCAATTCACAGTGTGACGGCTGCAGAGTTCTTGAGGTACAGTCAGGGAATTCTGGGATACAAAAAAAAAAACAGTTCAACAGGAACTGGTCACAGAGACAGCAGGTTTAGTAAAAGCAATGTGAACATAAACAGTTTTCTAGAACAGTTAAAAAAAGGGAAGAAAATACACTGTGTTATGACTGGATGCCAACTGTACACTGAATGACTGCAAAATGTTTTTCAACCTGAGCTCATCACAACAATGCGCTGTACTGTTTAGAATTTCAGTTTTTGAACAGCAAATATTTTTTCCATTGACCGAAAAAGTACCAACCTCCTTCACTTGCTATGGAAGACATACCTGACACTCGGTTTTCTGTCACCTTAATGCAGGAAGCTGAAACAATATTTGAAGACCAGAGCACTGAGAATCCGGAACCACCTAAAGAAAGACAAAAAGTCCACAGTGAGTAAAATACATTTAAAATTATCTAAGGCAGAAATAAATAAAATAGAGGACAAGTATCAGAGTGACACCAAGAACACATATCCTCGTCTCTTGCAGTATTTAATGACAGGACTGAAAATATATAACTAAACTTTGATTGGAAAACTTCTGAACTAGAGAGGTTAAATACCATTTACCATTACTTCTAGGCAGAAGTCAGAGCCAGCAGTGACAAAGAGTACAGTATTAGCAGTTACTACAGTCCTGCATAGATGCTGTTGGTAGAAATATTAACATCATAAGTGATCAAATACTCAGGTGAAGAAATAATACATTTGTATCAAAAGTTAAATGCTACTGAAAGGAACACAAATTTTACTGAAACACCCCCTCCTAGCAAAGCTGCTGACGTAAAAAAAAAAAAAAATATTTATCTGAATCACTGGCGCGATCTCCTCTAATGGCTCCCAGGAATAGTTGCATGTTTCCCCTAAAGCATTTATGCAAAAGATGTCCCCATCCTTTTGCAACTTCCCCTATTTAAAGAGCAACTCTGCACCTCTGCATGTACACTTATTAACAAGCTGTTTTCGCTATCACTATTTACTGAAGAATACATTGTTGTAATTTTCAGATATTCTTTCCAGGACTGATGACGCATTTTGGTGTATCCAAAGAAAAAATTACTCACCTTAGTAATGTTGTTTCTTCTAATGGAGTCTTGCTATATTATGACTATTGCAGTTTGTCCCAGCCTTAGAACTGCTCCGGAGGTGAAAGAGTTAACTTCCATGTAGAGCATGGAGCTTAGAGCGCGAGCTCGGTTAAGAAGCTCTGTTAGGCTGATTTCAAACCGAAACCGTCAGATCTTTACGAGCAAAAACTCACTAAGGTTCTGTGTGGAAGTTGTAACCTACACTAGCCAACTGGCAACTACTATATTAACTTTTTTTCCTGGTCCCAACACAAAGACTCAAGTCAGTGGACCAGAAAAATAAGATAAAATAACTAAATAAACACAACACCCAAACATGAAAGAGGGCATCAATAAATGCCAACAGAGGACTACCCACCCCATACCCAAAGTAGGAGTTCTGAGAGGGGCAGGCTGGGGGGGAGGTCATAATATAGCAAGACTCCATTAGAAGAAACAACATTACTAAGGTGAGTAATTTTTTCTTCAAACAACATGAAGTCTTGCTATATTATGACTATTGCAGACTACACAGCAGTACCTCCATGGAGGAGGGACAGAACCTACTTAGGAATAGGCTCTGAAGCACGGTTGTGTTAAACCGAGCATCCTCCTGGCCTGAATATCCAGGGAGTAATGCTTGGTGAAAGTGTGTACTGTCTTCCAAGTAGCTGCCTGACATATCTCCAAGATAGGGATGTCTCTAGCAGCAGCTAGAGATGCAGCTGTACCTCTGGTAAGTGAGCCCTCAGGCCTGAGGGGGAACCTCACCCAGCTTTTGATAGCAAAATTGATACAAGAAACGATCCACCTGGCAATGGATCTCTTAGTGGCAGGTCTCCCTTTCCCAACCTCACCATAAGTGAGAAACAGTTGGAGGGAATCAAACCTGTGACCCTTGGTACGCTCTATGTAGTAACTTAGGGCCCTCTTAACATCTAAGCTGTGCAGCCTCCTCTCACCAGAGGAGGAATGGTCAGTGAAGAACACTGGAAGTGAAATAGATTGGTTAAGGTGGAAATCTGAAACCACCTTAGGCAAAAACTTCCTGTTAGTCCTGAGGTCTACTTTATCCCTGTGAAAGGAAATAAAGTCAGTTTCTACTGATAAAGCCTGTAACTCACTTATGCGCCTGGCAGAAGTGATGGCTACCAGAAATACAGTTTTCCAAGTCAAATACTTAAGCTCTGCCGAAGACAGAGGCTCAAAGGGTTGCATTAGCTGAGCAATGCATACATTAAGATCCCAAGCCGGGCAGGGTCCCTGAATGGAGGATTGGTGTGAAGCAATCCTTTAAAAACTTGGAAAATACAGGATGAGCAGAAAGAGAGAGGGCTTCCCTGCTGAAATGAAGGCAGAGACAGCAGCCAAGTGCACTTTCAGGGTGGCTGGTCTCAGTCCCAAAGAATTAAGATGGACCATGTAGTCCAATACCGTGGGCAGATCAGCAGATTCTGGGGAAACATGCTTCCCAGAACACCATATGGAAAACCTTTTCCACTTGGAGTTATAGGTAGCCCTGGTGGAAGGCTTCCTAGCAGCCTTCAGGATTTCGAGAACACTTTGAGAAAGCTGCAAATCAGCAAACTCTAACTGCTCAAGAGCCAAACCTTGAGGTTGAGGAATTTGAGATTCGGATACCAAACTCTCCCCTGAGCACAGGTTAACAGATTGTGGTTCCTGGGGAGACACAGGGGAAGATGAACTGCTAAGGACAGAAGGAGTGGGTACCAGGGCTGCCTGGCCCAGTCTGGAGCAATCAGGATCATTTTGCAGGGCTGAGACCTGATTTTGACTAGTACTTTGAACAGGAGAGGGAAGGGGGAAGGCATAAAGAAACTTCCCTTCCCAATCGAGGAGAAAGGCATCCAGGGGAACTGAGCCCAACACTGGGGGCCTGCAACAAAACAGTAGAAGTTGATGATTGTCTGGGGCTGCGAAAAGATCTATCTGAGGAGTGCCCCATCTGGCAAACACTATCCCCAGTACTAGGGGATCCAGTGACCATTTGTGATGGCCCTGGGAAATCCTGCTGAGAGCATCTGCCAGGACATTGTCCTTGCCTGGGAGGTGAACTGCTATGAGGGAAGTGTTCAGGGAGTAAGCCAGAGACCACAATCATCACCGGTGCACAAGGTCAAGACCGAGTGCCCCTCGCTTGTTGATGTACCACATTATAGTGGTGTTGTCTGTTCTGACCTGTACCACCTTGTTCCAACAGATGCAGAGAAACCTGAAGTGCTAGAAAACAGCTCTGAGTTCCAACAGATTGATGTGGAGCAGAGATTCCTGAGGGGACCATAATCCCTGGGCGGAGAGGTCGCCCATGTGAGCTCCCCATCCCAAGAGGGATGCATCTGTAGTAAGGGTCAAGGAATGGGACAGAGGGATGAAAGGCACCCCCTGTCTCAGACTGCTCTGATCCTGCCACCACTGAAGGGCCTGGATCAGAGTTCGAGTCACTGGGATTAACTTGGATAGAGGATCTCTTCTTTGAGACCAGAAAGCTCTCAAATGGAACTGAATGTCCCTCATCTGAAATCTTGCTCCTTGCACCACAGCTGTGAGGCAGCCATGTGCCCTAGGAGCTGCAGGAAATGCCTTGCTGGTCGAGAGACCTGCAGAGTGAAGGAAATGACCAGGGCCACTAAGGTCCTTACCTTTTCCAAGGGAAGGAAAGCCAGCCTACTTTGTAGTCCAGTTCTGCACCTATAAAGGTGAGTACCTGGACAGGTTCCAAAACTGACTTTGGAAGATTGAGAAGAAATCCCAGAGAGGCAAGCAGCTGCTGGGTAACTAGCAGGTGTGATTTGACTGGTCTGAGACTGACCCACAATGAGCCAGTCGTCCAGGTAGGGAAAATGGCAATCTTCTGCCTTCTTAGGTGACTGCTACTGCCAGACATTTTGTGAACACCCTTGGGGCAGAAGTGAGGCCGAAGGGCATTGCTCTGAACTGATAATGACCTGAGGGCAGTTCGAATCTGAGGTACTTCGATGGGAGCTTCTGATAAGAACATGGAAGTAGGCATCTTTGAGGTCCAGGGAGGCTAGCCAGTCCCCTGGCCTTAGGGAGGGTAAAATCATTCCCAGTGTCACCATTTTGAACTTTGGCTTTAAAAGGTGCTTGTTTAGATATCTTAGATCCAGGATAGGCCGCCACTCTCCTGTCTTTTTTGGGGTAAGGAAGTACCTGGAGTACAGACCCTTGCCCTGATGAAGGGGAGAAACCTTTTCTACAGCTCTGAGAGCCAAGAGGGTTGAGACTTCTGTTTCCAAAGCAAGAGTCTCTAAAGGGTTTGTAGGTGGAAAAGATCTGGCTCTCATCTTTGGAAATATCTTGAAGCTGAGAACCAGACCCTGGCTCACTACTTCCAGGACCCACCTGTCTGAAGTTAAAGACTGCCAGTCCTGGACGAAGTGAGTCAACCTGCCCCCTACAGGTAGTGGAGAGCCGACCCTGGGCATCCCATCAGGGTGCCTGTTTGGCAGGGGCTTTAGGCTGAGGGGTGGGAGCAGGCCTGCTCGAACCCCATCTGCCTCTCCCTCTGAAGAACCCCCTCTGTACATAGGCTGAAGAGGCGGAGGCCTGGGTCTGGTAAAAAGGCCTGTGAAAAGGCCTACCCCTACCCCTGGGGGGCTGCCTCTGAGGAGTGGCTTGCCGTTCCTTGGCTTGTGCACTCCTGTAAGTGGTTCTATATTCATCCATTTTCTTCATATAATTCTCTGTCTGCTCCCCAAACAGAGAATTTCCCACAGGAAAATCCATAGCCTTAGACTGGGTATCCTGTGACAAAGTAGTACACCTGAGCCAGGCCAATCTCCAAAAGCCGCAGATGTAGCCATGACTCTAGAGGATACATCGTTAGAATCCACTGCAGCATGGAATTGCACCTTAGATGCCTCAATACCATCAAGAGCCACCTGCTCCAGCTCCCTTCTTGAGCTGGCCAGGACCTGTTTGGCTAAGGCCATGACAGTATCCCATCTAGATTTCTGGTATCTTGCAACATAAGCCATATAGTTAGCTTGTCTGAGTCCCAAGGATGCCATGTATTGTTTTTGGCCATGGCATCAATCTTCCTGGAATCCTTGTCGGAGGATGTGAAGCCAGTGAATATTAGTTTTATCACAGGCTGCAGCCTGAACTACTAATATGACTGCATTGCTGTGAAAGAAAATCTGTATCAGGACCTGACAAAGTGTACCTCCTGTCCATCTTTTATCCACAGGAGGCACAGAATTAGAGCTTTTAAAATTTTTATTGTTTGTTTTCTAAAAGATTTATGTAAAGGGATGAACAACCTCCTGGACTCTGGGATATCCATCATCTCCACATAGTCAGGCTCCTCTTGCTCATCCAAAGCCTCCTCTAAGGGAAGCTGGAGGGTCTCAGCAACTTTTTATAAAACAAAAATGAGAGGGGACTCAGAAAGCCTAGGGAGACTCACCTGAAGGTCTGTCTGGGAGATGTCGGTTCAATGGGCACATCCAGACTTTCAAAGTCACATTCACACTGATCATAATCCTCATCCCCCTCCTCTGGTTCATAGAACTCTTCTGTATCATAATCCTGAACCACTGGAACCGACCGAACCGACCTTTTGCCAGACAGAGGCGTTCGGAGGGAACCGGGGACAGGGACTGGACAATCTGTATTGCCCTGGCTATCTCTGCAGCAGTTGGAGAAGGAATTTTGGACTCCAAACCTGCTGATTTTTTAGATTTCTTTGCTGGAACTGGCTCCTCAGAGCCAGCTTTTTGCCCGAGAAGTCTCGCCCTGGTCAGAGGGCACTCCCTCCGGTTCGGTTGGCACCGAACCGGGCTGGCCATCTGGGTCAGCGGACTTTTTGGCCTCTCGTTCCCTGAGCCTGCCCACTCTCTTGTCCAGGGTGGCTGCAGGGAAAATTTTACAAATCTGGCAGTCTGAATTGAGGTGGTCAAACCCCAGACAATAGACACATGTAGTGTGTGGGTCAGCCTTGGCAAAGGCTTCCCCACAGACACTACAGTGTTGAAACCCAGTGGGCCCGGTTTTTCTTTTGGGTTTCTCAGACATGATGCCAGCCTAACCAACAAATTTGCCCTTTTAATGGCAGTGCCAGGCAAGACACCCTTATCGGTTCCAAACCGTGTCACAGGTCGTGGAAAAAACCGTAATGAAATCCGTTTTTTTTAGAACCAGTAAGAACCGGGAACCGCACTCTAAGAAGCCTTAAAAGGCTTTAAACTTATATTTTAATACAATTCGATCGGTTCAACCGAACCGATAACACTTTACAAGTTCCACACAGAAAAAACCCTATCTATTACTTACGATTACCATAGACAGAGCCTGAACCAATCAGTTTTGCGGTTAAAATAATTAAATCGCGGTTAAATTAAACTGAGAAATAGCGCTTTAAACCGAAGAAATGAACCGAGCAACAGGAGGAATCTCCGGAGCGACTGTTCAGTGAGGCGGAGTAAAGAATCTGATGGTTTCGGTTTGAAACCAGCCTAACAGAGCTTCTGAACCGAGCTCGCGCTCTAAGCTCCATGCTCTGCATGGAACTTAACTCTTTCACCTCCGGAGCAGTTCTAAGGCTGGGACAAACTGCAATAGTCATAATATAGCAAGACTTCATGTTGTTTGAAAAGCATTGGCCTATACCCAGTGATTTCAGAGTACCTTTGCTTATGACACCATAATGCTCAACATGCCAACAAACTGTGATGTCACAGACATTAGGTCAGCTGGAAACAGATGCCTTCTGAAAGACTCAAGAAGAGGAAGAAACTGAGGTCAATTGGACTCCAATGCAGAGCATTTGTGTGATCGGGACCGGTAATTTTTGTGCTTACGAAAGGACCGTCTTCACTCCTGGGCACTGGACCACCCATCGTCAGAGCCTCTCCCCAAAGGGGAAATCAAAATAAGGCATGGCTCCGCTGTCAAGTAGCCTGCATCTTCTGGCTCCCTTACCGTCTTTCATGGCCTTCGACTGTTGACACTCAGTAGATCTAAGAGAAAACTATGATAAATTTGTGACAAAATACAGTAAACTGACACAAAAATTAATTATAAACTCTAGCTTTAAACACTAAAACTGAGAAAAACTGAATGCTGTTGTTGTACAGACGTGAAGTTCTGACTCAAGCGGACGGCGGCAAACACTAATCGCGCACGACAGTGGGGAAAAGGAACTGAGGTGGTTGGGGCTGGTGCTGACATAAACAGGCGGCAGTGTGTCCTCACTAACGGAGCCACCCATGCATGCTGCTTACCCAGGCGCCAGACCTCTGACAAGTTCTGGCTCCCGCAGGGTCCTAGTGCCTTTGGCTCAGACCTGTTAGTGAAAATCAATGGTAAAGACGAATTCTTGGAAGATCAGTATTTTTTCTGAAACCAAGCAGTCCATTAAATTTTATAGACAGTTGTGTCCAGATAAAATATACCTCCCTGTGGGATACACAGGTGCACGGAAGTGAAGTCTCCATCGCAGCATATCCCCTCTCTCTAGCCAAACCAGGAGGGACCAGAAAGAAAAAACAAAAACCAGATACCACAAATGAGTGTCAATAGATACATCAGCGTTCAACAGACTGACCACAGCAATGATGAATTACAAATACAGAGCCAATTTACTTTCTGTTTAGTCCAGGCTATTCTGTGGCTGCGATATTGAAAATCCAGAAATTCTCTCTTTTGAGGAGGATACCATCAATGGGTTTTCAATACCAATAAATGTAATCTAGTGTTCAGATTTATCTGCGTCCCACTTCACTGCATCTTTTTAATACTGGGCTAAACTGTTATGCACATTCTCTTGTGGGATAATCCACATGTGTTCCAAGTTGAGTGCTGATATACTAACGCTATATTTCACACCTTTTGTGGCTTTGGAACCATAACAATGCACTAATCTGGTTTTCTGCAAAAAAAAAAAAAAAACAACAACATATATATATATTAGTAGTATCAGTGGCTCAGTAGGTAGCATGCATGACTCTGGTGCCGGAAGATCAGAAGGCTGTGGGCTCTAGTCCCACACCAGGTACCTGGGGTAATGCCCATAACTGACTGCAGTGTTGAGGAGTCGTCCCTTGGATGAGACATTAAACCAAGGTCCAAGGCCGGCTCTGTGGCACCAAGCAATGGGGCATTGCTTAGTACATTGGCAACCCAGGTTCCTGCCTCGCGCTGCAGACGTCAGAAGTGGAGACCGGCAGGGAGGGTTAAGAGTATCCGCATGGATGCCCTCCTCCCTGGGAGGGAGGGTTCAGACTGCACAGTTCTTCGAGTGGCTCCAGGTGGTTCGCTGGTGGACGTGCACTTGGCAGTTGGATGAACATGCGCCACCGTGCGTCCTTCCCAAGATGCTGTGAGCGTGCGGCTGTTACATGAGAAGGGCAGAGGGAGAAAATAGAAAATTTACCCATCCTCAGGCGATGGATGATGCCCTCCCAGAGTCCCTGCCATCACCATCTGCCCAGCACACCGTCCTTACACCCTCAGACCATCACCCCCAATGAAAGGCGCTTTTCTCCTGGTGGCAGCAAGGGGACCCCGCTGCAGGGATAAGCTGGTACACTGGAGGCATCAGCAAAGCTTGAGGAGCCTGGCAGCAGGAGACGGCATCGGGGTAGAGGATGGTCAGTCGAGGGGCCGAAGCTTGGAGTCCTAGGGGGCAGTAGAGGTGCAAAAAATAAAAGTGTGGTTCCTTCAGCCCATCTCTGGTCACTGTTCAGGTGGAAGTTAAAGATCACATGGTTCTTATCGATGAAGTACAGGGGAATTTTTTTTTATTCAGAGTAATATTTTACACATATCAGAAAAAATAAAGAACACTGACTACAACACATCAAAAACCATCTTCACATAATTACCTATTTACAGTGCAAAAAGGCCCCATCATGCAGTGATAAGTATAAACTAATGAAAAGATACGAATTTAACCCAACGTACATTTTTCCACAAAAGCACGACTTGGTTAACTCATTAATTTGACATTCCGAGTGATAACAATGCTCAGAGGGAGCCTGTATTGATATTTACAAGTTCCATTTGCGGAATATGTTTTTTGTTTTAGAACGAAGTGACATCTAGTTTTGACAGATTTGGAACATACAGCAAAAATAACCCTCACAGTACTGGTGTTATACTGTTTCCATGCCTGCAGATCTATTCCAAATATAATATTCTCATAGGTAATGCTATGGAATTGTGGTTCCTTCTATTCTTTGTATACAAGGTTACAAAAAGTCTAGCTCATGCAATTGCTTCTCCTTGTCCTTCACTAGTATCAGACAAAAAGATGGAGGGCTTTATCTCTTGGTTAGCATAGTACTACAGTACATAGAAACATAGAATTTGATGGCAGATAAGGACCGCTTGGCCCACCCAGTCTGCCCATTTCCCTACCTAATGGATAAGCTGCAGATCCTAGTTAACCAGCAGCCTACTTCTTCCTGCCCCCACCCCCTAGAATTGCCTTACGACTGTCCCATGCATGCTTGAATTCCACCACTGTTTTTGACTCCACAACCGTTCCATGCATCCACAACCCTCTCTGGGCTACCTTCTGGGGGGTATGTAACACTACTTTATTCTAGCAGAAAACCAAGTGTGGCTCTTTACACGAGAGTGCCAGCAGCTCTCCTTTTTGTCTAGCAGTGCAAAGTGTGACTGGAAAAAGAGAAACTACAGTCTTTACTGTAACTGCAGATCTTCCTGAATATCTTTTGAATAAGTACCACTTTTTGGTCTTAGGGCCAGAAGCACTAGGACCCTGCAAAGATCCAGAACTTTTGGCGGTGCAGGTGCATGCACCCACTGGTATATAGTGGCACCAACCCGAATTGTGTCAATATCTTTTTTACCAAGGAGAGCTAGCAAGTAGTTAACTACATGTCACCCAACTAATACCTTAGGGCTGTAAGAATGAACAACATAGCAGAAAACAGAATCTTCACAGTGCCAACCCTCCCTCCCCTCCAGTGTGTGTTTCTCTCTGGTCACTTTGACCGACCCCACATCTGATCTGGTTCTATCACCCGACATCCCTAGGACTTAACTCACTCCACTGACGTCTTGCCACTGGACATGTCTGGAGATACCCAATCATTAGTGTGGGGCCTGAGAGGAACTGAGTCATCACCACACTGTGGGCCTGCAAGGAACTGAGTCATCACCACACTGTGGTCACAGGTGTTTTCCTCCATCTTCTCCCTCTGGGGCCCAAGCCCATGCAGTGACGCAATGTGTGTGCTCTAACTCTGTAAGGACACCCCTGGTGTTCAGGCATGGGGTCCCCCTCACTTGCTGTCCCACCTCTCTTTTGCCTTGAGTCCTCTAAGCGACAGATGAACTGTGGGACTTGCAGTCCTCCCTCCCCACCAGCCTTCAAGTGACCCTGCTCCATTCCCACCCCCGCCCCTCTCCCTTAGATCATCGGCCTCTGCCTCACACGCCTCCCTCCCTCCCATGCCCAGGCTTGCCACTGGGTGGGCACCCCTTCCCAATGGACAATGGTCTCAAGCCCTGGCTTACCCCCCAGGGTGGAGCTACAGGAGCACCTCCCCCCCCCCAGCAGACACAGATCGCAGCTGGAGTGGCGGCAGACAGGGCGTCAAGGACAGGGAACAGACTTTTGTGGTTGCTGTGGAGATCCCTGGGGGCCGGGACATGCAATGACAGCCAGCGTCCTCCCCGCCCCACTTACGTGAGGTGCCAGCAGCGGTGGTACCCCCAGCCTCTGCCAGAGGTCTGCTGAATGCTGGACCATCTTCCCCCCTCCTCCAGAGAAGGAGAGCATTCTCTGGGATGCTCAGTCCTTCTCCCCCGGCTGACCCTCTGACTCCCGAGTATGTCTCTGAACCCGGGATGTTGGCACCGCAAGTGGACGTCAAGCCGTTGCGCCAGTGGGCTGGCCCCTGGTTAGTTTCTGAACCCGTGTTGCCAGTGTAGCAGGTGGTGAAGCAACAAGTGCCTCAACCCACCACGCCACTGGGCTGACCTTTTTAAAGCTTAATATATTTCACCTATTTCATTACAATTCATAGCCTCTACCTATTCAAGGAGCAAAGAAGACTTCTATGATGATACTGCAGTGAGTTTGAGGGATGGAGGGCAGGAAAGTGTTACTTTATGGAGAAGATTGTCAGGAAGATGTACAGTTATAGGAAGTACTGTACTGTTTTCTATTTTTCTATTTCTATTTTTCTAGACTCAGTCTTCTCCATAGAGTCCCACTTTTTGGTCTCGAACAGCAAGCAGTTCAGAACCAAGTATCCCAGACTGGGAGGCTGAAGTGTAGGACTCATGAAGAAAGCAATCCTTGCAACACAACCAACCCAAAACGTGCATCCTGCCTGGAATGTATACCTAGAGCCTGTGGTATAGATTATGGGGGGCAGACTGCTTCCCCGAGCAATCTGAGCGGGACTTATGATTCTCCAAGTTTTTTTGTTTTTTTTTCCCCATTTTGTTACAGAATTCAGGACACAGGTTCTGTGGGTGGGGAGGGGGGAGTCTATGACTGAACCATCCGCCTGTCTGCGCTTTGCATATGAAATGTTGTCCCTTGATTAGCTGCAAGCATGCTCATTAGATTCAGCGAATAGAAGTGGACAGACATGCGTATGCCAAGTGTTGTTGGAGTGTGTAATCAGAAAGCACGTCTGCTCCATTTTGTTTGCCCCGTCCTCAAGGTTCTGTCTGTGTGGGTCAGGGACTGGAGGAGTGCACGTCCTGCACAGCACAACATCCGATTCTACAGCGATCAGCCAGCCGTGTCAGCAGATGAGCAGAGTCTTTTTCAGACTTAAATCATCCCTGATCCAGATCTCTGGTCTGGGGTTTGAAACTGTTCGGGTACGAACTTGGTAAAAAGAGGGGCAGACTAAGTGGGCTAGCCAAACAGTCTTATATCTACCAATAAATTCTCTGCTGCTTGCCTGGCTTCTTCCATGTTCCTATGGTTCTCTCTGGAAATTAAGGTTCAATTTTCATGTAAGCGAAGCTTTTATGTATGGTGTAGCATTTTTATTAAATTTTGAAGAAAGTGCCTGTTTTTTTCCCATTGTTTAACTGTTTTTATTCTCCTACTCCTTCTTTTCACTACTTTGAGAGAGACTTTGATATGGAAGTAAGCCAAGACTTTTTTTTAGCTAGTTACTCGACCTCCCTGTGTGCAGCCCAAAGTTTAGTTTTGTTTTTAGGTTTACTTTCGTAATTTAATTTATGGTAAAGGTTTAGGGATTGGTAACACTGAAAAATAAGGACCCCTTGCCTATTTATTTAGTATTTCTCAGGACAACCAGGACTTTCATCAGTCTTTGCACCCCTGTCAAAAAAGCTAGCTATGCCCCCTGCCTAGGGCACAATTCTTACTGAAAGTAATAGAAACTACTCCATGCAGCAGTGAATATGTGCAATGTTATGTACCTTGGGAAAAGAAATCATATGCACAGCTGTGTGTTATGTGGTAAAACTCTAGGCATTACTGAAAATGAAAAGGACTTGGGAGTAACCATCTTTCATGATCTTGGCACTATCAGACAAGTAAATACAGCCATTAACAAAACTAACAAGCATTTGTCAATGCCGAATGTTTGCTTGCTGGCATTAGCAGTGAAGGTGCAGGAGTTAGAAGATGCAGTATAGAAATGGCAGTGATGTATTGAACTGACACCAACTCCACCCCCACCCTGCAGAGATGGATAGGTATTGGAGTGTGCCTTTGGGTCATCACCCACAACAGTCACAACATTTCACCTCACCCTACCCTGCAGACAATGACATGTGTCGAGGTGTGCCTTGGGGTGTTTGGGCTTTACACTCACCTCATTCCATAAGGAAATACGCTGAAATGGGTGCAGTATAGGAGAATGGTGTGAACTCTGGACAATAGAGTCCAAGGTGCACCTTGATGCTGGTCACTGGCTGCGGGGGGGTGTGGAATGGCATGAGCATTACTGTCGACAATCCCAAGTTACACCCCCGACGCCTGTCAGACCCTACATTGTAGGGCGTTATGGTCAGAAACCCTAAGGCCCTGGGCATGTCTTGGTATTTTTACTCTAAGTTTTCAACATGGGCTTTTTCTGACCCCACCGCATGAACAGTGACATGAAAGGTGATTTTGCACAGTGACTGCGCCATTAACGACACAGGTGCAAAAACACATTGCCAACATGATGTGAAAAAAGACAGCTGTACTGTTCATGAGGAGGTGTAAAAAATGGTAATGTTGAAAATCTGGAGCAAAAATATAAAAAAAAACACACAAAAAAAAAACTGGTGGAGTCACAAGTGTGCATAGAAACTCTGAAACGCACACCCGTAATGCAGTTATTTGGGGGATTTTTTTTTTACCAGATTTTCAATATACGCATTTTGGGACCTCCACTCATGAACAATGTTACTGTGATTTTCTTAATCTGTCCCGAACACTGATTTCCCACAGCGACTGAGCTATTCTGCACTGGAAGTGTGAAAACACATTTCGGCCAGGATGTTTAAAATGACAGCTGTACTGTTCATAAGAATGTGTGGAAAAATGTCAGTGTTGAAAATCTGGAGTGAAAATATTACAAATTTGTGAAGTTACGAGGATGCACAGAAACTGCACAATGCACACTCGTAACACAGTCATTTTATGGACTTTTGTGACTAAACTTTCAACATAGGCATTTTAGGACCTCTGCTCATGAACAGTGCCACTGTGATTTTCTTAATCTGTCCTGAACACAGATTTCCCACAGTGACCATGCTATTCTGCGCCGGAAGTGCAAAACCACATTTCGGCCAGGATGTGAAAAATGACAGTTGTACTGTTCATAAGGAGGTGTGAAAAAATGCCAATGTTGAAAATCTGGAGTGAAAATATTACAAATTCATGAATTTGCGAGTGTGCGTGGAAACTGTGCAACACACGCTCGTAACACAGTCATTTTTGGGAATTTTTTCACCAAATTTGCAATACAGGGTTTTTGAGAGCCCACCTCATGAACAGTGACACTGTCGTTTCATTAATCAGTCCCGGAAGGTGATTCTGCACAGTGACCGCAAAATCACCTTTTGGGACCGTATAACCAAATGACAGTCAGTGAATTCATGAGATAGGGTCCCAAGAACCCCATGTTGAAATTTTGGTACAAAAATTCAAACAAATGATCGAGATACGCATCAAAGTTGAAAAAACCCTATTTATGCCATTATACAGCTTACCGACATTTCTTCAGTTCGCGGTCAGCTTTGAAGAGTGCAGATGTGTTCCCGCTCCACCGAAGATCGTCGCGCCAGGCTCCGGAGGTATGTATGGGTGTGGGGGGTGTGGGGAGGTGGGGTACGTAGAGGGTGGGCACGGGTTGCAGGAGGATGGCAAGAGAGTCAACGAAGGACCATTTTCTTTTGTTACAGGTTTTTTTATTTTTTATTTTACATGGATGATGTGGGACTTTTGCCACGCTGGGGTGGGCTCTTAGCGTGGCACCTGGAAGTTTTTTTGGGGGCAGTGGAGCCAATGGAGGACTGGGCACCCTCGTTGGCCATACAGTGTGGGGGGGGGAGACACATGAGGATGCTGGACTTCTGCCACGCTGGGCTCCCAGCATGGCACCTGGAAGTTTGTTTTTTGGGGGAGGTGCACTGGAGCAGATGGGGATTGGTCACCCCCGTCGGACACAGAGTGTGCTAGGTGGGGGAGTGTGCAAGAGTCAAGGGGGACTGGGCATCTGCTCGGCACACAACAAAGGGGGGGGTGCACACAACCACCGCTACAATCAGAGGTGGTGACGTGCAGCCAATCTGCATACTGCTGACGGCAGGGCAATATGTAAATTGCCCACACGTTACCACCGCTGACTGTAGCAGTCGTTTGCTTTCAAATGTATGTCACTGCAATCTGAACTGCTGTCATAGACAGCTGGGACATTCACTGGTGCGATGCGGCTATGCCTGCAAAAATGCTGAGGGCATTAGAAGCGGGGGTGCCACACCTATGAAAACTCGCATGGTGGCACTATGTTTCTTGCACATGCGTGCAAGCAAACATAAAAATGTTACATGGCCTAATAAAAGAAACATCAGGCCTGATTCTCAAAACCCTTAGAATGACACAAGGTGCCTGCATCAAACATAAATAACACAAGTGGCACCTTGCGTCAAAAACTCTACCCTCAGCTATTCTAAAAGGCAGCCTGCATTAATCACAGGCTGCATGTCCCAAAGGGGGCTTGCGCCACAGAATGGGCTGTGGCATGGCACTAGGAGGTTTGCAACAGACACAGGCTGCCATATCCCCTCATTTAGCATTCTCAAAACCCTCCCAGAAGGCAATGGTCTAAGTACCATTAGACAAGTCGAGGGTCTAACAGTATTTAGAAATCCTCTGGGAGGGTGCGCCAATGTGCCACCCCCCCAAACCCCAATCTTCCCTTTATACTATTTACAGTATTCCTGGTATTCTTGCGCCTCCCCCTTCAAGCCCCGACCCCCCTCCTCACCAAGTCCTGATCTTCCCTAAAAATATATCTGTAACCCCTTTGTTACGCGGGGTTACTAGAATCCCAGTAAGACCTAGTGGTAGGCAGGGAAGGCAGCTTGTGAAACTCCAGTTAAATGGGTTTCACACTGTCTCACTCTGTCCTCAGTCACAGCTGAGACTTGAGAGATGACATCACTATAGAACTGTTGCAGCTGCATGAGCCACTTTGGAATCTACAGCTCAGGGAGTGAAGTTTAGAACTTTGGGAAATTCAAAGTCAGTCTTCTGTTTGTCCTTAAGCAGTAAGGAAACATCAGTCTGCTGTTTGATCTCTCACTAAGAAAAAGGAAGTGTTCCTGTGTTTGCCTTTTTTAAAGTGGTGGAGACCGCTCCCCCGGTCTCAGTGCCCCCCTCCCTCCGGGGAGGGGGGGGGAGTTCTCTGTGGGTTCCAGGGGCAATCCCCTTCTCCCACCATGGAAGGAAGCTGCCTGGTTTTATTTTAGTCTGCTCTTGTATAACAGCAAAGGTTACAGTACTTCGCCTGTGGGGCACCTGCCACGAATGGGTGAGTGTTTGGCTCCATTTGAAGGGGCAAACAAATTCTTTTCTTCAGTTGGATTTCAAGTAATGGGGACTGCTATTTGGCAGGACTATGTTCACTAGGACAAACAAATGGAGCAGTCAAACAGTTTAAAGTTTTAAATGGATTTAAAGTTCGCTGTAGAGGGGGTGCTTCAGGTCATCCACCGTTCAATCTACATTTTAAAGTCTAAAGTTTTCTGTGTGTATCCAGAGAAATGGCTGGGTATTGGGCTGTGGGAGTTGGAGGTGGGAAACCCCCATCTTTAGTAACCAGGTCCACCTCTACAGTTTCTTCTGTGTTTTTGCTACTTGCTTCATGCACTTGGCCAGTGATGGGGTGGGTACCCAAGCGTGGGTAACTGAAAAATCTCTAGGAGTCGCAGACTCTAAGTGGTGTGGGAGCCACAGTTTGGGAGTCTCCTTGTTTGATGGGATGTCTTTCCAAGTAAAGTTTGGGTTCATTAGTCAAGTGGACCGTCAGTCGAGTGGCCGCAGGGGAGCTGGCCAGTCGGGCTATGTATCCAATGCGATGCAAAGTCCGGCTGAGTGCCCAGTGTCCAAAGCCACACAACTGTAGTAATGTGTTCATTCCTCAAATGGACCGCTGTGTTAACCTCTAATCTGCACATACAGTAACGTAGCCCTTTGGGGGACCATGCAATGCGTTGTTTATGTTCAGTTAGTTAATAAATAAAGCCACACTGAAAAATCCCAATTCTGGTTCTGGACATTACAGTTATTGCTTCCTGTAGCTGGATTTACTTGGGTGCCCCTGTGCAGAGTACCCAAACCTAGGTCCCTTGTGCCAGGTAACCTCATCCTTCCCCGAACCCAGGTCCCCCACCAGGTATTGCTGCCAAATGCCAACAGCATGCCACCTGTCGTTTTAGTAAAAAGGCAGGGGTGGGGTCCCCATATGTTACATATCAAATAACCCTGGTGGTCCAGTGTACAGCCTGAGCCCTGATCCCCAGTTAAATCAAGGCTTACAATACCTGGTGCCCCCCCCCCCACAGTGCTCTACACGCAACTCCCCCATCCCGTAATGGAGCCGGTGACTGGCACAGCCCCCAATAAGGACAGCTGCCGACTGAGCTCTGAATGAGTGTGTACTATATACAGAGCTCAGTCGGAGGCTGGCCATAGTGGTGAGCAGTGGGCTGTGCCAGTAACTGGCTTGGCTACAGAATGGGGGAGTGGGCTGGTTGGGCAATGCGTGGTGGGGGGGGTCCACTAGACCACCAGATATTGTAAGCCTTGCTATAACTGAAGATTGGGGCTCGGGCTGTCCACTAGACCACCAGAGTTATTTGATATACTATTACAGGAGAGCAGGGCTTGGTGGGGGGGCGCTAGACTACCAGGGGTTATATGGGCTACGGGCCAATTAGACCACCAGGGTTATTTTATTACATACGGGAGAGTGCAGCGTTGGGGGGGGGCGCTTAGACTACCAGGGATAATTTGTAAATATAACCGGGGATCGGGGCCTTTGGGGGAGAGGCTGCCCTAGACTACCAGTGTTACATTTCATTTTACACCTCGAGAACCGGTTGCAGTAGGCACCATGGACTGCTGCCCATAGTACTCTTTCTGCACGGCCACTCTGAGGCACACCTTCACCATGCACCCTCTGTTTGGCGCAGGGCCAAGGTTGCTGCAAACAGGCGGGACTTTGACACCGGGACCCTACCTGATAGAGAATTGGGCGCAGGGTCCCTTGCGCACTAGCAACTGGCATTAGCTGCCTTTGGCGCGGCTTGTGCCAACTTTTAAGAATAGGGTTCATCATCTGCTAATGACGCAAAGGTGCTAATGCCACTTTTTAGGGCCTATGCAAGGCCACATTTAGAATATGCCTCCCAGCTGTGGTGCCCATTTAAAACAATTGAGTGTAGCAGTCTAAAAAAAATTCAAAGAAGATTTACCAAAAATAGATTTGGAGTAAAATATAAAACATATGAAGATCGACTTAAAACTCGACACCTTTTATCACTGGAGACTAGGAGATTGAGAGGGAACCTTTTGTTTACTTATGATGTCACGAATGACCCTTATCTTATGGCGCAGGTGGGTACTGATTACAAAAATTCAAACAGAGAGACTGGGGTCATCCACTACAGACTGTGGGTAAACCTTTTAGAACAGCTAAAAGAAAAAACTTTGAGAATAGCAAACCCATGGAACTAACTACCAACTGAAATAATTATAACTAAACCCAAAAAAAATAAAAAAAGAGTTAAAAAATAAACTAGATAAATATATATTGGCAGGAGGTACACTTTGCTATTACCCATAGTGAATTTCTTATTAGAACAATATTGGGCAACTTGCCTCCTGGCTCCTCACTTTCTGTAGTATGATCCATAGTAGCAGCCCTACAGATTTCTGAAATAGGCACTGATCGTAGTGATGCCATTGATGTGGCTACAGCTTTGCGGAGTATGCTCTGACAGAGCTCTCTAGCAGTACTCCTGCCATAGTAGAACAATACTGGATGCAGTTTATAAATAAGAAACAAACTGGACTGAGACAGGGAGTCCTTTTTGATTGGGATCAAAGACGACGAGGACCTGAAGTGCCTGTCTGTAGTAACACCTGAAAACAGGCATCTTGTTTGTGTCTAGTGTGCTTACCTGGTTTACAAATGCTAAATAAAGTATAAACTAAGGATCCTTCCGATACCAAAAAGGTGTGCAGAATTAACTGTTCCGGGCCTTCTGGCTTGGGGAAGAAAAGTTGGTAGAACCAATGATTGGTTCAGGTGAAACTGACATTTTCACAGGCAGAAATTTACAATATGTGCGGAGAACTTCTCTGTCCTACTGAAAACTGAACAAAGGATCTGTTACTAGAGCCTGTATTTCAGACACTCTGCATGCAGCAGTGATGGCCACTAGGAATACTGTTTTCCAGGTCAGATACTTCACATAACTCTTAGCTGCAGGCTCAAAGGGCTTGCAATCACATATGTCAAATACCAGGTTGAGATCCCAAGAAGTGCAGCACAAATCAAACCTTCCCAGAAAGTCCAGTAAGTGAAAGATATCGGAGGTGGCAAAATAACTTATTAAAAGTGAAACAAAGATATACAGTACAAACAAAGAGAACAACTTCCAAGATGAGAACACCCTTCCCCTCCCCTTCCCTCTGCTTTTTCCTTCCTTTCTTCCCTTGCCGCCCCAAAACCAACTAATGTGTTGTGGACAGGATGTGTTTACAATTGTGTCTGGTACAGTTTTGACTTATCAGCTGTGACACTATATCAATGATTACAGTGCAGGCCTTGGCCATGCCCCCAACGTAAATGTTTACCTTGAAGCAATTGACGCACCTCTAGGAAGCTGTTCTCTTTGTTTATATTTGTTTGTATCATATACAATATATTCTTTTAATAGCACTACTATCTTTGGCTTACTGGATTTTTCTTCTTTGTGCTGCTCTCCAGATCTTTGGTTTATGAGTACTCAGGTTTTTTAACGAGCGCATGCAACTGTTTGGTCTGCTGAGATCCCAAGAAGTAACTGGCTTCTTCATTGGGGGTCTCATGTAGAATGCCTACAAGAAATCTTTCGAAAAGTGATTAATCAGTGGCAAGGAAAACTGCAGAAAACTCTGGTCAATCTTGCAGAACTTTTTGTGCCAAAATTGTGGAAAGTTGCGGGGAATGCATGGGGTGCTTTATGATGGCAGCACTTTATTTTTAATGTGCACACAAAGCCACACCGTATTTTCAAACTGAACAACTTTTTATTCATTAGAGCAGCAAAATAACATGAAAATTACACAAACAATAATTACAAATAAATGGCAGTCTTAGAAGACCTGTGTTAGTGTATTCTTGTACACCGGCTTTGGCACAAAAATCCAGAAGTAAATAGAGATTATTTAATCTATTAAAAATGTTGTGCCCTTGGGGTACTGTGGTTCCCTGCAGCTACTCAATGAGTTGGACAAGCTCAGTGGAGTGTTCACCCACAAATGTGGCTGGAGCTACTAACTTGCCAACAACATTTTAAGTTTTTTAAAAGTAACTGCATCAGATGCAGTATTCTTTATGAATTCTGCACTGATAGGCAGGTAGTCAACTAGGTATTCAACTGCCTTCACCCAGGAGCACCAGAGGATCAATACGAAAAAATTACTCACCTTAGTAATGTTGTTTCTTCTAATGGAGTCTTGCTATATTATGACAACTGCAGTATGACCGCAGGTTAGAACTGCTCCGGAGGTGAAATAGCTAACTTCCATGCAAGGCATGGAATCTTGAGCGCGAACTCGGTTAAGGAAGCTCTGTCTGCATGCTTTCAAACCCAAACCGTCAGGTCTTTACGAGCTAAAACTCACTAATGTTCTGTGTGGAAGCTGTAAACCTACACTAGCCAACTGACTACTACCCTAACAAACACACTTGTTGGTCTCAAAAAGACTCAAGTCAAGAGACCCAATAATGAAATAAAACACACTCACCCTAGGGAGGGTGAAACAAAAACAACAAAGTGGCAAGAAAAACAGAGTGCCAACACTGTGATGCCCACCCACAGCGCAAAAATGAGGTTCTGAGAGAGGGAGGCAGGCAGGGAAGGAGGTCATAATATAGCAAGACTCCATTAGAAGAAACAACATTACTAAGGTGAGTAATTTTTTCTTCAAACAACATGAAGTCTTGCTATATTATGACAATTGCAGACTACACAGCAGTACCCCCATGGAGGAGGGACAGAACCTACTTAGGGAAAAGGATCTGAAGGACAGCTGTGCCAAACTGAGCATCACTCCTAGCTTGGATGTCCAAGGAATAATGCTTGGTAAAAGTGTGAACCGTTTTCCAGGTAGCTGCTTGACATATCTCTAGAATGGGGATGTCTCTGGCAGCAGCCAGAGAAGCAGCCGTCCCTCTGGTAGAATGAGCCCTCAGGCCTGAGGGGGGAGTCTTACCCAACTTTTCATAACAGAATTGGATACAAGACACAATCCACCTGGCAATGGATCTTTTAGTGGCAAGTTTCCCCTTCCCAACCTCACCATAAGTGAGTAACAGTTGGAGGGAGTCAAACCTGTGACCCTTGGTACGCTCTATGTAGTAGCTAAGGGCCCTCTTTACATCTAAGCTGTGCAGCCTTCTCTCACCAGAGGAAGAATGGTCAGTGAAGTAAACAGGAGAGAAATAGATTGATTAAGGTGGAAATCCGAAACCACCTTAGGCAGGAACTTTCAATTAGTCGAAGGACTACCTTATCTCTGTGGAAGGAGATAAAGTCTGGCTCCACTGACAATGCTTGTAATTCACTTATGCGTCTGGCAAAGGTGATAGCCACCAAAAACACAGTTTTCCAAGTCAGGAACTTAAGCTCAGCTGAAGACAAGGGCTCGAAAGGAGGTTGCATGAGCTGAGCAATGCAAACATTGAGGTCCCAGGCAGGGGCAGGGTCCCTGAATGGAGGGTTAGTGTGAAGCAAACCCTTAAAAAACCTGGTAAACACAGGGTGAGATGAAAGAGGAGAGGGTTTACCTGCTGAAAGAAAAGCAGAGACAGCTGCCAAATGTACCTTCAGAGTAGCTGGTCTCAGCCCTAAAGTGTTTAGATGGACCATATAATCTAGGACTGTGGGTAAATCAGCAGTGTCTGGGGGAATATTCTTTTCCGAGCACCATATGGAAAATCTTTTCCATTTGGAGTTATAAGTAGCCCTGGTAGAAGGCTTCCTAGAAGCCCTGAGTATATCCATTACACCTTGAGAGAGTGTAGGCCCATAAATTCTAGCTCTTCAAGAACCAGGCCTTGAGATTGAGAGACTTGAGATTCGGGTACCAAACCCTTCCCTGGGCACATGTTAACAGATTGTGATTCTTGGGAAGGCACAGGGGAGGATGGACTGCTAAGGACAGGAGGAGCGGATACCAGGGTTGCCTGGCCCAATCCGGGGCAATCAGAATGACCCTGCAGGATTGGGCTCTGATTTTGACTAGTACTTTGAACAGGAGAGGGAAAGGAGGGAATGCATAGAGGAACTTCCCTTCCCAGCTGAGGGCTAAGGTGTCCAGAGGGACTGAGCCCAAGACTGGAGGCCTGCAGCAAAAGAGAGGAAGTTGGTGATTGTCTGGAGCTGCAAAGAGATCTATTTGTGGGGTGCCCCATTTGACAAATACCACTCCCAGAACCAGGGGATCCAGGGACCACTCGTGATGGCCCTGAGAGATCCTGCTGAGAAACATCTGCCAAGACTGTTGCCTTTGCCTGGGAGGTGAACTGCCGAAAGGGAGGTGTTCAGGGAGTACGCCAGAGACCACAACTTTATGGCTTCGGTGCACACGGCCGTAGACCGAGTGCCCCCCTGCTTGTTGATGTACCACATTGTAGTGGTGTTGTCTGTTCTGACCTGCAAAGTCTTGTTCTGAACAGATTCTGAGAAAGCTTGAAGTGCTAGAAAAAGTATGGCCCTGGTCAGAGGGCACTCCCTCAGGTTTGGTTGGCACCGAACCGGGCTGGTCATCCGGGTCAGCGGACTTTTTGGCCTCTCTTTCCCTGAGCCTACCAACTCACTTTTCAACGGTGTCAGCAGGGAAATTCTTGCAAATCTGGCAGTCTGAATCGAGGTGGTCAAACCCCAGGCAATAAACACAGGTGGTGTGAGGGTCAGCCTTGGCAAAACTCCCCTGAACAGCATGATGTTGAAACCCAGTGGGCCCGGTTTTCTTTTTGGGTTTCTCAGACATTATGCCAGCCTAACCAAAAACTTGCCCGTTTATGGCAATCCGCCAAGCAAGACTCTCCTATCGGATCTCAACCGTGTCACGGGTCGTGGAAAAAACCGTAATTAAATCCGTTTTTTTTAGAGCCGATAGGAACCGGAAACCGCACTCTAAAAAAGGACTAGTCACAGAATTCAATTGAAAATGCAACCTAATCGGTTCAAACCGAACCGATAAACCTTTTACAAGTTCCACACAGAAATCGTAAGAAAAAACCTATCTATTACTTACGTTACCACAGACAGAGCTTGAACCGAATGGTTGCGGTTAATTTTAATACTTTTTAATGTTTTAAACCGCGAAAATGAACCGAGCAAAAGGAGAAATCTCCGGAGCGACTGTTCAGTGAGACGGAGTAAAGAATCTGATAGTTTGGGTTTGAAATCATGCAGACAGAGCTTCCTTAACCGAGCTCGCGATCAAGATTCCATGCCTTGCATGGAAGTTAACTATTTCACCTCCGGAGCAGTTCTAACCTGCGGTCATACTGCAATTGTCATAATATAGCAAGACTTCATGTTGTTTGAATGAGTAAACTGGCATCCTTGGCATAACCCCATCCATTGCCTCCATAAATTCTAAATACTGATAGCGTTGCATGGGCCTCTGACAAAAATCTTTTTTTTTTGTACAGTATATTCTATTTATACCCCCGTCGTGCTCTGGAGCTGCCTCTCTTTCTTTCGGGCTGCCATGACTTCAGACACCCTCCTACTATCTCCCCCAAGCCACCATACCTCAGATCTGCAGCCATCCTCGGGATAGCCCGGTGTAACCCTATATCGGGTGGGTCCCTCTCTTCCAAGGGGGAAGGCACCGGCCGGGGAGAAGACCGGCACACTATTTTTCCTCGGTCCCGGGTGCTGCCATGGCTTTTTGGGAGTCTTCGGTGGTGTCCGGGGCCAGCAGCCGTCATCCAGCCAGTCCCAGAGCGGTATTTCCGTTTTTCTGGTATTCCCCCTTAATGCGATCCCTCTGCTGTGCTCCCGGTCTCCACCGGGGGCCGCTGCAGAGTGACCATGCATCCCTAACCCACCCCAGGGGAGGAGAACAGTCCTATGGACACTCAATCCTACCTCTTCCCCCGACGACCCCCGGCGCCAGAGTCCATTCCCGAACCTGGGTCGCCGGCATGGTTCGAGGTGTGGCTTCCAGCGCCTCAGCCCTCTGCGCCACCGGGCCAGTCCAAAAACCTTTTTTTAATTAAGCTGACCACAGTATTGCTCTTCTAGCACTGTGGATCAGAGTTCCAAGACCACATTTAGTAAATGCACAATGCAAGCTGCGTGCACAGCATTGGGGAATACGGAAGAAGAAAAAAATACTTAGCATACTATTATTGTTTCTTCCAAGGGATCCCTTACTATGCTTACTGTTGCAATCAGCCTGTAGGCCTGGCTCAGAGAGTGGAATTTTATCTAAATTACAGAACTCTGGAATGCAAATTAATATCTCTGCAGCATGGTGGTGTTCTACCCTGTCCCCCAACATCAGATTCTTTTGACAGCCATGGGAATAGTGATCACTAAGCTCGCTTACCTAACCCTAAGGAAACAAAATTAGGGAAAAAGGAAAAACTTCTAAAGACTGGTCCCACAGAACAAGCAATGGCTGACTAAGGTTATGAATCAAAACAGTCAAACGGATCTTAGGCAATACAAGAAGTAATGCTCAAGTAAAAATAAAAATAAAATAACTGATTATTGGAGAACGTTTCCCAGGTTCTGGAAGGGGAGGTAGGGTGGGAATGTTAAGCATAGCGAGGGACCCCTCGGAAGAAACAATATTACAGTGGTAAGTATTTTTTTCTTCAAACCACAGAAACCCTTCACTATGCTTACTGCTGCAGACTACAAAGCAGTACATAGTTACATAGTAGTTGTCGGCAGAAAAGGACCTCTAGGTCCATCCAGTCTGCCCTTGTTTAGCTTTAAGAAATGTATTGCTTCCTTACGTCAGATCCTGCCAGACTGGTTTCCATTCTTCCCTTCTGTCCTAGTCTCACTAGTCCCCCGTGTCTATCCCATGCATGCTTCAATGCCCCCATGGTTTTTGCCCCCGCCACCTCCTCTGGTAGCTTGTTCCACGATTCAACTGCCCACTCTGTGAAGAAGTACTTCCTCACATTGCCTCCAAGTCTCCCCCCTTCTAGCTGCATATTGTGACCCCTAGTCCTAGTGCTCATTGTTTTCCGAAGATAGCTAGTCTCCCCTACCTTATTTATTCCTCTGGCATACTTGAATGTTTCTATCATGTGCCCCCTGTTCCTTCTTACCTCCAATGAGTACTTATTTAATTACCTGAGCCTTTCCTCATAATATTTTTTTTATGCATGCCCTGGACCATTTTGGTAGCTCTTCTCTGCACTGCCTCCATCTGGTCGATATCTTCTCTGAGATGGGGCCTCTAGAACTGGACACAGTACTTGAGGTGTGGCCTCACCAGTGACCTATATAGGTGCAAAATTACTTCCCTCTTTCTACTTGTTATTCCTCTCTCAATGCATCCCAGCATCCTGCTTGCCTTACCCACTGCTTTGCCACACTGACTAGACACCTTGAGGTCCTCTGTTATGAGGACTCCCGAGTACACTGGGAGGCTGAGTACAGAACCTATTTAGGGAAAAGGTTCTGCAAGACACCAGTGCCAAGCCTGGCATCCCTTCTGGACTGCACATACAGACTATACTGCTTTGTAAAGGTGTGTACAGTTTTCCAGGTAAATGCTTTTCAAATTTCTAGCAAGGGAACATCCTTGCAGCTGCCACAGAGGCAGAAGCACCATGGGTGAAGTGTGCTCTGAGGCCCTGTGGTGGCAGTTTACCAGTTTTGCGGCAACAGACCGGTACGCAAGAGACTATTCAACTAGCAGTATCTGTTTCTCTTGGAGGCTGGCCTACCCTTTCTCACATCATCATATGTGAGGAACAGCTGTGAGTGGGAAGATCTTAGATCCTTAGTACGATCCAGGTAGTAGCGAAGTGCCCTGTCAACATCCAGACTGCGGAGTCTCTGCTTACCAGAACTGGATTTTGCTGTGAACAACACTGGGAGGGTGATGGACTGGTTCAGATGAAACTTGGACACCACCTTGGGGAGAAATGTACTGTTAGTGCTTAGGACTACCTTGCTCCTGTGGAAGATGATGTAATTTTGGTCTGTGCAGAGAGCCTGCAGCTCACACACCCTTCTGGCAGAAGTTATGACAACCAAGAATACTGTCTTCCAGCTGACATACTTCAAAATCAGCAGTAGCCATGGACTCAAAAGGAGGTTCCATGAGCTTTGTTAGGCACAGTTCAAATCCCAAGGAGGGACTGGGTCCCTAACTGGGGGATGCAGGTGTAGGAGACCTTTAAAGAATCTCCTAAAGATGGGGTGTGAAGCCACCATTTTCTCATTTCCTGTCAAGACACAAGCAGATACAGCAGCCAGGTGTACTTTAAGGGTTAAAGGCCAGAGGTTCAAAGTATGAAGGTGGACCAAGTAATCCAGAAATATGGGCACATCTGCCTGTAAAGGACTAAGCTGCTTAGGGGCACACCACAGAGATAATCTTTTCCATTTGGAAGCATAGATTTACCTAGTAGCTGGCCTCCTAGAGACCCTGAGGACGTTCGGGACATCCTCCGAAAAGTGAAAGCCAGAATATTCTAGTTCTTCAAGAACCAAGCCTTGAGGCACAACGACCTGAGGCTCGAGAAGGTGATTCTGTCCTGAGACACGGTGAGCAGGCTGTGCCTCTGTGGGAGGTGAATGGGCTGTTTGATGGTGAGGGCCAAGAGGAGGGAGTATCAGACCTGCCTAGCCCCAGTGTCATGGTGGCAGACTGGCTCCTTAGCTTCAACAACACTCTCAGCAAGATAAGGAAAGTGTACAGGAACCTTCCTGACCAGTCCAGAGTCAGCGCATCCACATGGACTGAGCCCACTGCTAGAGGCCTGCAACAGCTGATGGTATCTATTTAGCTGAATCGGTCATCCAAATTCTGTTTCTTTTACATTATGTATAATCTCAACAAACAAATTACTCAATGTAAATACTTTGCAATCTCGTAATGCCTAATCTGTCTTGCACTCGTATTTTGAATGTAGACTGTATACACTACCTCTGTATGTATTTGTAACCCATGTCCCCGGGTCGCACCTGGAAACAAGCCTCCACTCAGTGCGCTTTTACCGGTCATAAAATTTTCAATAAACAGAGGAGAGGGAGTGGTAATTCTCCATGGAAGCAAACAAATCTCTCTCTGGTGTGCCCCACCTCCTGAATACTGTGGCTAGTACCTGCTTGTTCAGGGACCATTTATGACGTCCCTGATTGATCCTGCTGAGGGAATCTGCTAGGACATTGTCCTTCCCTGGCAGGTGGACTGCCGACAGCTGCACCTCCATGAAGTAAGCCAGATTTCAGATCTTCATTGTTTCTGTGCATAGCTTTGAGGATGTTGTGCCTCCATGTTTGCTGATGTAATACATGGTGGCAGTGGTGTCTGTCCTAACCTGGACTGACTGATCCCCGACCTGGTGAGTGAAAGACTGTAGCGACAGGAAGACTGCCCTGAGTTCAAGGAGGTTTATATGCTCATGGGATTCCTCGAGGGACCACACTCCGTTTACTGTTAAGTTGCCCATGTGAGATCCATAGGAGGGAAGCATCTATTGTTAAGATGACTGTGGGAAATAACTGCTGGAAAGTCATTCCCTCCATGAGATTGCCTTCTTCCTTCCACCAGTCCAGAGCCCTTAAGAAAGACTCTGTCACAGGCACCAGCCTCGAGAGGTGGGTCTTGGTTTTGGGACCAGTGGACCCTTAAGTTGTACCGGATGTCTCGCATTTGAAATCTGGTTCCTGCCACCAGAGCTGTGAGGGAAGCCATATGGCCCAATAGCTGGAAGAAGTGTCTTGCTGGCCTGGGCTGGCCTAGAACGAAGGACTCTGCCTGACTTATAAGACTTTCCATCCTGACGTTTGGGATTGACAGAGATATGCTAGTATACATCCTGCATATCCAGTGATGCCAATCAATCCTGGGGCTTCGGAAAGGAAAATAGGGACTCCAAAGACATCATTACCTCATGAACGCATTCAGTTAATGGAGGTCAAGACTGGGGTGCATGCTGCTAGTCTATTTGGGACTAGAAAATAGCAGGAGTAAAAAACTTTTTCCTGTTCTAACTCCAGTACTGCCTTTTGCCTGGTTGCATAGGAGGCCCATGACCTCCAGGGATAGCAGGCCTGCTATATGAAGTGTGAGTGGAACCTGCTTCCCTGGAGGATGTTCTGGAGCGTGGTCTATTGGCTCCAGAGAATATCCCTCCCGAATGATCCTTAGGACCCACCTGTCTGTCGTAATGGATTCCCATTGCTGATAAAACAGGGTCAGACATCTCCCCACCAAAGAAAGGTGATCCACCTGGGGCAGCTGAGGTAGACAACAGGACAGCACCCTTCCAGAGGGTTGTACCCTGTGCCTTTGGCATCTGTACTTCTATAGCAGCTTCTGTTGCTGTGACTGAAAAGGTTTCTGCTTAGACTGCTGCTGGCAGCTTTGGTGGCCATGTCTGCCATGAAACGGACATTGATTATGGCAATACCCATGATCTCTCCCACCTTGGGAACTGCACTGGTTAGATATGGTTCCTTTATTGGTCAGTTTATTTTCATTCGACTCCTTAAGTGCTTCCCTTGACATGCTGAACAAGAGAGATAAGTTCCATTCAGGGGAACATTTATCATCTGCTGTTGGACTTTGGAAGCATGACCAGCAGTTCGCTGTCAGAAATGCCTCCACATGCAAACCTCCGCAGCCGTAGACCTTGCTGCTGCATCGAGGAGTCCACTGCAGCCCTTACCTGGTGATTACCAGATTCAATGCCCTGAGTAATCGTCACGAAAAAGTCCTGCTTCAAGGAGGACTCGGGCTTGTTCCAGAGAGAGCACTCATGCCTCAAAATATGGGCCAGACAGCTTGCTAAGTATATGTAGACCTACTGTGGCTGAAGCCAAGGGGACAGGTATATTTTAGGAATGGGAATTATTTACTGCTAGCATCTTCAACCTGGTAGTATTTTCAACTAAGTAGTAGTAATTCCATCCACAGATGAGTCTCAGATCCCCAAATCTAAGCCAAGTTGCAAACCCACTGGGCACCTGCAGCCACTTAGCTTTCTTTGACTGGTACTGCCATGGAGTCCGAGATACCGTCCTGATTCTACACAGTGTAACAACCTTTCTGGCCTGCCAGACGACTTTTGACACCATCTCCTGTGCTGTACAACACAGTATTGTACTGTACTACAGTCACAATTGATACTGATACTCTTTTCTGACTCTACCTCTACTGCTTCCAGAGTGTGGTGATGAGGCCAGCATATCTGCCTTTTTTTGGCATGTGTAACAAATATACCCTAAATGTCCAGGATGGGAATTAAATTCTTAAAATCAAAATGTGGTAGTAAATCATGCAAGAATGGGTGTAGATACTACTTTACTCCCCTTATCTGTTCCCTCAGCTGAAAGAAACACATTTACAAATAATGTCAGTCTTGCATGACTCCTTTTCAGGGGGCTGTCCAGTAACTTCCTTGGGGTGACTGCATCTTCATTATTTGCCATAATAATAATAGCATCCACTATAGACTGTCTGTAGTACAACAGTTTTATCCCAGATGCCAAGTGCTTCTTACGTGGAAGTTAAGGGACAGTCGGAGCAGATGCTGGCCTGCTCCAGGCCACCTCCATAAGAGTCAACTAGGATCTGCAGCTTATCCAACAGGTAGGGAAATTTGCAGACTACGTGGGCCAAGCACTCCTTATCTGCCATCAAAGTCTATGTTTCTATGTTCTATGTTTCTATGTCTTCTGAGTAGGCTGGATCGGCAGCACCAGGGACAAGGGCACCGTAGGCACATTCATATACTCTTATTGTAACCTTCGCACCTCATCAATAGCCACTGTCTCAAAATTAAGTGTACTGTCAAGATTTTTGAACAGTACTCAAAAAGACAGATCTTTTTAGGGGCCCTGACAGATGCTATTTCCAGTTCTACTAGGTTCATGGGGTATCTTCATCAGTATCCGCTAAGGGCAACGCCGATCCCAGCAGAGATGCCAGGATCAGTGCTGATAGAAGCCCCAGGTGTGCAGTCACTGTAGGCCCAGAGACCATCACCAGAGTAGGCACCACTGATGTCCATGGCACTGAAGGCAGTACCAGTGACAGCTCTGGCAACAACAAATCCACTGGTCCATAAGAGTGGCCCAATGACCAAACTGCTTCTCCAAATGCTCTCTAAAAACCAGAGAGAGGATGGGAGACAGAAGCATCGGCTCCACAGACCTCAGGAAGTCTAGTGTCATTGATGAAGATGATGGTGGAATCCTGGGTCTACTGGATACAAATACCTCAGTGCAAAGCAGTGACAGCCCATCCTCAGCCTATGTCTTCTCTTTTCCTCGTCCTTCCTATGAGAAGAGGAGATTGAACAGTCAGTGGAATCCAACACCAAGTGTGACCGGGGCTGGGACAGTTTCATTTTGTGACTCCATGGGGACTGCCCTTCCTCCCAAGCACATGACTTCCCAGTACCAGAACATTCACACAGAAAATAGTGGTGGTTAGACATAACTTCACTGCTGAAGCAACATGCCTCTTCAGGCACCCTATCTGCTGTAGTTGTCAAAAGTGGTAGGGCTGTGAGGAAACTTTTTTTTTTTAAACTGAAGTTGAAAATGGAATTTTCAACAAACACTAGCCAATACTAAAGTGTTCAGTAACATACTAGAAAAGAACACTATTTGTAACAAAAACTGTAAGTTCTGGTCCCTGATGAAGAAAGCGAGAGATGCCGCACTTCACCGGAAGAAAAAAGGAATAGAGGCAGTTGGGTCTGGCACTGCCAAATACCAGTAGGCATGCACACAGCATGCGTGTGTGTGTGGGTGCATGCACCTGTGCTGCCAACCCAAAAATGTCTTGTTCCAGTGGGATCCTAGGGCCTCTGGCCCCAAAACCAAAATGCTGCACTCTCTAAGACTGATTCTAAGAAGTTCATGTCTTACAGGAAAGGATGTCTTCTGATATTTGCAATAGAAGCTCAAACAGAGGCTTGTAGAGTGCATTAAGAACCATTTTAAGGTCCCAAGGTGGAACCGAGGACCTATACGCTGGCTTGGGTCTACTGATCACATTAAAGAACCCAAAGAACAGGTGGCTGTCAATGTGATCCAAAAGTGTGTCCCTCACAAGCACCAAGCACAGTATCCAATGTCAAGACTTGTACCTACAATGTGTTGGCGCCAGACCTTTGCGCACCTGTCCAAAAGAAAATCTAAAATCTAAGGCATAGATGCCTTCCCTGGCTTAATCCTAGCTCGTTTGGCCCAACAAGAATGTCACACAGATTTTATCATACACCACTATAGACGAAGACTGCTTCCTCAAGGACAAAAGGATATTACAACTTTTTCCAAATAATCTAATCTAAGAAGCCTCTTCCATTCAGAAGACAAACTGCTAGTTGAAGCTGAGCCAGACTGGGATGGAGAATCAGATCTTGAATCAGCAGATCATGCGCTGAGGGAAGCTGAAGGGTTTTTGAATAGCAAGACAGAACAGGCCTGAGAACCATGGCATTCTTGGCCACTCCAGCACCACAAGAATGTACCAACTATGTAAATAACACAATTTTCTGAAGCAAGGAAAATGGAGGAACAGATGTGCCATTTTTAAAGATCACATCTGAGACAGAGTGTATGTCACCTCTGCTACTGGACATCTGTACTGACTGCAAAATCCTGCCACCTGAGCATTGTTTTGAGAGTCAATCAGATCTCTCTCTGGGGACTCAAAACTGTGAGACAGACACTGAAACACCTCCTGGTTTAGAGACCATTCTCTCGCATGAACACATTGGCGACTGAACCAATCCACATGGTTAAGCCCTCTCACCAGATGAATCACTGCCAGGGGCACCAAATGGGCTTCTGCCCAATGTACAAGTGAGTACATTTCGTCCTCTTGCTTCTACTGCTGCCTTGCTGGATTATGTAAGCAATGATCACTGCATTGTTGGACTGAACCTTTACCGACTTCTGTTAAACCAACTTCCGTTGAACTTTATTCTAGAACTGCCTCAATGCTAGTAAGACAGCTCTCATTTTGAGACTGTTTACATTTTATTCCTCTTGGGACTATGCTCACTGGACAGGAATCTGGTCAGTCCCAGTCCGTTAAATTGACAGTGGTCAGAATTATCTGTTCTGGAGGGACAAATGGAGAACCTCTCAAAGATTATTAGCATCCTCCCACCTTTTGTAAGGGGTAGGTTTAAAAAAGACCTGAGAAAGTTCTTCTTCACAGACACTGTAGTGGAGGGCTAGAATGGTTTGCTCAGTAAACACAGACACTGTAGTGCGTTGGAACACCGGGTGAGATAGATATAAAGGGGTGCTAGATGCAGGATAACCTGGTACGGAATACACTGTTAGTGTTTTAGGGATCAGAAGGCAGAGTCAGAAATGACTGGAATGGCACTTTGGCCTTTCTCTGTCCTAAGCATTCTGTTTCTACTGTATGTTTCACTCTAACGGCTGGTACACTGACCTCAGGAGCCACATCGTTAGCTGGTACTGCTCCGGTGTTGGTTACCAATGAGAAAGGATGAAAACTTAGAGAGGGGTTTATGCGCAGTCTTGCCCAATTAACTAGCTCTACAGTGGCTGTCATTAGTTCTAAAATTTGTGGGTATCTGAAATGGTTTGTGAACTGTGATGTGGAGAATCTGCCTGAGGAGGTTCTCCACTCTGCTCTGTGAGAAACACTCTTACTTAGTCCATAGCGCTCCACAGATTTAGAGGGTTGTAGGAAACTCTTCTTGTTCACTATCCAGCCATGTTCCTCTAGGATCTGTTAGGTCCTGTAGACTGAACAGCGAGCTGGCTGTTTAGAGTCTGCCCAGATCAGGAGATCGTCCAGGTAAGGGTAAATGCAGTGTCCCTACTGGTGAAGGAGAGCCACCATAAATATTAGGATTTTTGTAAACACCATTAGGCTAACCTCAAGGAGAGAGTCTGGTACTGAAAGTGTCTTGGATGGAAAATCTCTGAGAGGTCTATGAAGCACAGAATGTCACTCAGTCAAACTGCTGCAATGACTGACCACTGGGGCTCATTTTGAACTAGATGGGTCTCACAAACGGGTTCAGCTGGACAAATCTAGAACTGGACTGCATCCTCCAGATTTCTTGGGCACTGCAAAGTAAATAGAGTAGAATCAGTGTTGCTTTCCCATGGGAGGAACCAGAATCACTGCCCTATGCTTAGCAAATAATCCAGTTCTCGGTCTACTGCTTATATTTCCTGGGATCTGTGGAGATATGGAATAAAAGAAACACTCTCTGAGCAGGCCTGCTAGTGCAATTGTAGCACTACTACTTGCGACGCTGGCAACCCGAGATCATGAATGAGCCCAATGCATCAGAGGGCCGGCCGAGGGAGGATGGATGAGCGTCCCAGGTACAACTCTCCACCTCATGTGTGTGTGTGTGTGTGTGGGGAGAGAGAGTGGTGCCTGGGGCTTGGGTGACACCATGTGGAGACTGGGAGTACATCAAGCCAGGACCACATAACAGAGGAGAAGGTAGTGGCAGACGTCTGCAGGGCATGCATGGGAGCCACATGCCAGTGCACTGACATCACTGTACGTCCACACTTGGAGAACCGACACAAGGGAAAAACCACGTGCAGCAGAGCAGCGTGATGAATTCCAACCCCATGCTGAATGATATCGCAGCCAGCCCTGGGACTGAACATGGTTGATCTCGATCTCCCCGTTGGGGGCCCCACTGCAGGGGGCAATCCACGAGCCTTGGTTCTAGTCGACTGTTGAGGGATGCTGGTGTCGGGCGTGGAGGCACTGAGACGGGGAATATCCTTGCCTGTAGCATGGAGATACAAACAAAAGAAAAAAGAAACTCCTTCTAGGGGGCACAGAAAAAAAACTCTATTGCATAGCAATGCAAAATTATCTCCAGCACCCAGTGGTCTGGGCCCATTTGCCAAAACAAACTTCTGGAGCTGCCTGCCCGCCACTGTTTTTGGCTTCCTCAAAATGTTTACGGCCGAAGTTGCCACCATTCTGCTGGGACCTGAAGCCCAAGATTGTGCCTCAACTGTGCTGGTTCCCAAATCCTTAAAATAGACAAAAACTGCAACAAGTATTGCGGTGCCGACTGAAATCCCAATCTATGAAACCACTACTTGAAGTCTGCCGATTCTTGGAGTGTGGCACAGAGAAGAGGACTGGACGAGACAGGTGGACTGCCAAACAACAAAAGACACAGTCAATAATATGTACACAGGTAGTACTAGTATGGGCTTTTCATTAATTGTGGCAAGCTCTAATTTTTTTTGTGTTTTGCCCCCCCCCACAAAAAAGCCTGACACAACCTCAAGAGGACTGGATGAGACAGGTGGACTGCCAAACAAAAGACAGTCAATAATATGCACAGAGGTAGTACTAGTATGAACTTTTCATTAAGTGCGGCAAGCTTTAATTTTTTTTTGTTGCTGTCAGACCTTCTTGCTTCCGAGATTCAAACAGGCACGTACCATCAAAAGGAAAAGCCACAACTCTCCGCTGGGCATCATTTGTGAATCCCTACGTGCACAACCAAGAGTGACGTTGGATGCATATACCGCTGCTGCTCTGGAGGCAGTGTCAAAGGCATCCATGGCAGCCTTAAGCTGCTGGTTATTTGATTCAATGCCTCTGGTAATGATTTGAAGAAGCTCTGTGTTAACTTTCAAATCTGGGAGAGCTTCTACCGTGGCCTTGAGCGAATGCAGAATGTATACTCATACCGAGAGAAACAACCCTGTTAGCTAGCAATGCGCATGCCCAGGGTGGAAGCAGTAAAGACTCGCTTTCCAAAAGTGTCGATTTTGCGAGATTCCTTGTTTATCGGACGTGCCATAGATTCTTGCAGAAGAACGGCCCTGTCATTCTCTACCAGGACAATTATGGCATCAGCAAAGGCTTGCAAGGCTAGAACGGGCCGATCCTTGGACGGGGCATATTTCCTATCTATGGACTTAGACTTAGCCACAGAGGAAATAAGCACCGGATTATCCCACACCATTTGTGAGAGAGTATCAAAAGAGGGTTGCACGGGAGGAGTCAAATCCACAGGAATGTCTGGAACGTGCAGGTACTGCAGACGCAGTAATTTCCCGGATCGATCTCTGAAATCTGGAGAGAGAGAGAGAGAGAGAGTGGTATTCACATTTCTAAGCAGAGACTTAAAGGAAAGGTCCTCGACCAGAGGCTGTGCTGTAAGAGAAGGTTTATTCACCACCCCTAGGGAGGAATCATTGTCAAAGTCATCCTCCAATCGAAGATCAGGATCAGGCTCGATATCATCTCCTACTAGTCCCGAAGGGACAGTATAGATAGGAAAGGGAGGAAAAAGAGGAAGAGAAGCACTGCAAATCGGAGTCGAAAACCCCTGTGTTGCATGCGGCACCACAGGCACTCCTGGCACCAGAACAGAAGGCAGCGCCGAGAACACAGGCAGTGCAGGGCGTGGTGTCGGCACCGGAGAAGCCGGCGCCAAACCCAACCCCCGACTTGCTGAGGAAAGTCTGAGAAATTCAGCAGGAGATAAAGGCACCGGTGTCAACCCTTGCGCCACAGCCCAATGAGGGGGGAAAAACACCAGAGTACTGCGTTGATGGCACCAAAGAAGGTGCCATGCGACTAGGAAGCCCCAACCGTCCTGCCCGCAGGTCTGAAACCGAAAGGCCCAAAGGCCCCGGCGAAAGACTTGCCGGCTCAGGTAGACGGGACAACCGCTGAACCCACTGCTCCATAAGAGCGGTCCAATGGTGAAACTGCTCACCGGAGGATCCCCCCAGAGGGCGGGGAGGGACTCCAGAGTTGAGAACGCCAGTCACCAGAAACAGAAGCCAGAGGAGACAGAGTCGGGCCCCTGCCACCGGTAACAGACGATCGACGTGCAGACGTATCAGATGGTGAACTCGAGTGGTACTGTTTCTTTTTTAACTGGGAGGCGAAAGAAGAACTCGAGGCCAAGTCCTCGTCGAGGATCGAGAATGGAACCACTTCTTTTTGTGCTTTCCGGAAGACTGACTGTAGTCAGCCCCCCCCAAAGAGGATGGCAGACCAGACCCAGCCCTGCGGACAACACAGCTTTCATGCGAAATCTCCCTACCATCACCTGCCCCGCTCATGGTAGACTCTGTCGAAGGAGAGCTGAAGACTTCTCTGACAAAAATGTACTTATTATTCTTTAAACTGATAAAAATAATAAAACTAATCAATACTGAAACTCTATAGCTGCTGTCGTATAGACATGAAGTTTTGACTCTCGGCGGGCGAGCGACAGTCACTGAAGCGCACTCGACAATGGGGAAAAAAGGAACTGAGACGGTTGGAGGGTCAATGCCGAGATAGCCTATATGGCGCGAGTCAAGCTCGCGGTGCCGCTTCCTGATGGCCCTACCTAGGTGCCGGCCCTCTTGAAGATTTTTGGTTCTCACTGGGTCCTAGTGCCTCCGGTGTAGTCCCATAAGTGTGAATGAGTGGTGGAGACTTTATGTCCAGGAAGATGGTACAGTTACGTAAAAACTTACCGCAACAGTAGATCTTCAAAAGAGGTTCTTGCAGTAGGTAACTACTTGTAGGACTGCGCCCCCTGGTGTCAGGACCACAAGGAAACTTTTGCTAGCAGTGTCTGACAGGGGACCGCCCACCAGTCACGTGACCGACGTCAGCATGACACTATATAGTGGGCAGTCTCCACATCCGCCCTCCAGTTCTCCCGCCGGAGACCTCCAAGAGGCACGACAGGAAAATGGGAAAGAGGATCCTGGAGCCAAGAAAAAGGCTCAAGGAAAAGGAGTTATAGACTAAAACGAGGAAGAAGGGAGGGGCAAAAAGGTTACCTACTGCAAAAGCCTCTCTTGAAGATCTACTGTAATGGTGAGTTTTTACGTAACTGTACTATCTTACTTCAAGATGGCTCTTGCAGTAGGTAATTACTTGTTGGACTGAGTCCCAAGCAATAAGAGTCTGTGGGACAGAAAAACATGGGAGGCTGGAACTGAAAGGCCAATAAGCAGCCAAAAACTTAACACAGGAGTCCTTGAAGGACCGTCAGTCCGAAACCAGCCCTGCACCTACAGCCAACATACAAACTGTAGTGTTTAGTGAAAGTGTGGACTGAACTCCAAGTGGCAGCCATGCAAATCTCGGCAACTGACACATTTCTGAAACAGGCTGTAGAGGCAGCTATACCCCTAGTAGAATGTCCTTTAACCTGCCCCGGAAGGACTTTACCATACTTCTGGTAACAGAAACTGATGCAGTTAGCCAACATTTGGAAAGGTACTGCTTGGAAACTGCCACACCTTCTCTCTTTAGTACGAAAGAAACATAAAGTTGGTCCATTTTTTGGATATCTTTTGTCCTGTTAGTGTAATAACATTAAATTCTATGAACATCTAACGTATGCAGAATTGCCTCCCACTGATTTGTATGCTCAGGGTAATATACTAGCAGCTGAAGAGACTGATTCAAGGTAGTCTCTGAGACAACTTTTGGAAGAAACTTAGGATTAGTGCACAGAGCCACCCACTCTCTGTGAAAAATCAAATAAGGCTCCTTACACATCAGGGCCTGAAGCTCGGAAATCCTTCGAGCAGAAGTAAAAGCAACTAAAAAGAGCACTTTCCAGGAGAAAAAGCGCATGTCACATGTACTTGCAAAAGGAGGCAAGGTCAATTTCTCCAAAATAAAGTTAAGGTCCCAGTGGTGGAGTGGGGTTACGCACTAGGGGTTTCAGATGCAGAATTCCTTTTAGGAAGGTTTTAGAAACCTCCAATTGAGCCAGAGTTTTGCTCTCCAATAAAACGTGGTAGGCAGAAATGGCCGCCAGATGCACCTTCAGTGATGACTAGCTCAAGCCCAAGTCAGAAAGATGAAGAAGATACTCCATGACCTGAGGAACAGAACATGAAAAAGGATCCCAGCCCTTCGAGGTGGCCCAGATGGAGAAGCACTACCATTTCATGGCATATGTAGTTCTGGTAGCAGGCTTTCTGGCCTCTACCAAAACCTGAGCTACGCTAAGGGAAACTCCAAATCTGGAAGCAACTATGTCTAGAGAAGCCACACGTGAAGATGAAGGGACTTTAGATCTGGATGGACTAATGTGCCTCCTTCCTGGGTCAGGAGATCATGACAAAGCGGTAGAGGAACCGGAGGCTCCACTGCCAGCTGCTGAAGCAGCAGAAACCATATTTGTCAAGGCCTAAAGGGAGCGATCAGAATCATTTGAGCTCCTTCTGTTTGAAGCTTGATCAGCATTCTCTGTAAAACTGGAAAGTGAGGGAAGGCGTACAGAAACCTCCCTGTCTAACAAAGTGACAGTGCGTCTTGCCAGAAAGCACCATGCATGGGATCGAGCGAGCAAAACTTGGGAAGTTTTGAGTTTGATGGGGCTGCAAATAGGTACACATCTGGATGACTCCAGAGGTCGAAGATGCGATCTACTACTTCCTGCTTTAGCTCTCACTCGTGCGTTCTTACCCTCGTGCTGCTGAGACTGTCTGTGAGAACATTCTGCACACCTGGAACGTGAACTGCCAGGAGGCAAACCTTGTGCACAACAGCCCAATTCCAGAGCCGCATCGCTTCCCTGCATAGAGGATACGAGCAGGTGCCCCCCTGATTGTTCATGTACCACACTACACACGTTGTCTGATTGGACCAAAAGTGTATTCTGTTAAAGCATGTGCTGAAAAGCCTGAAGTCAAGTCAAGTCAAGTCAAATTTATTTAAAAAGACGCCCAATCCCAAAGGCTTTGGGCACTGCACAAAAATTTCACAAAATTTCATATCACACATATTACAAATCAAAATCAATATATAAACAAAACTACACTCCAAAAGCTTGCGAAAATAGGAAGGTCTTCAGGCGAACCTTAAAGGCAATTATAGTGGGGGCCTCCCTAACTTCAGTTGGTAAGGTGTTCCAAAAAACCGGAGCGGCAACACTAAAAGCTCGATCCCCCGCAGATTTTAATCTCGCTCTTGGAACAGTTAGGAGGCCACCACTAGAGGAGCGGAGATTACGGGCGGAGGTGGAAGGTACCAGGAGATCTGACAGGTAGCCAGGGCCCTGCCCGTGTAGGGCCTTGTAGGTGAGAAAACCCACCTTGAAGAGTACTCTCCATCTGACAGGCAGCCAGTGCAATTCGTGCAATACAGGTGTAATATGACAAAATTTACTTTGCCCGGTCAAAAGCCAGGCAGCAGCGTTTTGCACTAGCTGCAGTCTGCGAAGAACCCCAGAGACCCCGAGATAGAGGGCATTACAGTAATCAAGCTTAGAAGTGACTAAGGCATGTATCAAGGTAGGGAGGTCCAGAGACGGAACAAGGGGCTTAATCCTGGCAATGTTTCTAAGATGGAAAAAACAGGAACGGACCACGGAAGATATTTGAATCTCCATGGACAAGTTCCTGTCAAGAATCACACCAAGATTTCGCACCCAAGGGGAGGCCATCAATGACGCAGCCCCTAGCACAAGTCCAGTTCCAGAGTCAGAGGCCATCCCATCACGAACTCTGTTCGACTCCACTACCAGTACCTCAGTCTTGTCAGGGTTCAGTCGTAGCCAGCTAGAGGCCATCCAGTCATTAATTTCAGCCAGACAGATATTTAGCACATCCACTGCGTTTGATGTTCCTGGGGCAAAGGATAAGTATAGCTGAGTATCATCGGCATAGCAATGAAAACTCAGACCATACCTCCTAATGATCCCCCCAGGGGCAGCATATATACTGTGAACAACATTGGGGCTAATACCAAACCCTGAGGGACTCCACACAAAAGGAGGTAGGGTGTAGATGAGAAATTTCCCATCACGACCTGTTGCCTCCTATTGGTGAGAAAGGACTCAAACCACTTGATGACAGTAACAGTGAATCCACATAACTCCCTCAGATGGAGAAGCAACACACAATGGTCCACAGTACCGAATGCTGAGGAGAGATCGAGGAGAACAAGAATTGTCCTGTCCCCCCTGATCTCTAGCCCTGAGGAGGTCATTCTGCACCCGAACTAACGCAGTTTCAGTGCTATGTCTGGCCAGGAAAGCCGACGAAGGGATCATACAACTCGTGAGTCATGAGATGTTCCTCCAATTGAAGCGATACCACCTTCTCAACAATCTTCCCCAAAAATGGGAGATTGAAGATGGGACGGTAATTTGCCCTGATCTCAGGGTCCAAAGAAGATTTCTTTAACAGGGGCCTCACCAGAGCCTCCTTCAAGGCATCTGGAAAGACACCCTGACTCAAGGAACACTGGACAATCAGGGCAAACACCGGGCCAACAGAGTCAATGCATCTCATTAAGAAACGCGTTGGCACTGGGTCCAGTTCACATAATGTATGCTTCAAATTGGCCGCCACCTCAATAACCTCACGAATCTCCACTGGCCTAAACTCTCCCCAACTAGGCGGAGTGCACTTAGAACACAACTGGCGACCACTGTCAGCAATGGTATTGCTGGCTGAAGAAACCTCCCGCCGGATCAAAGACACCCTGTCTGAGAAAAACCAAGCAAAATCCTCACAGTCCTCATTTGAGGAAACTCTTCCGGGCTGAAGACAGACAGGATGGAGAAGTCTATCAACAGTCCGGAAGAGTGAGGCTGGTCGGTTTCTCCCAGCAGCAATCTCCCGAGACAGAAATACTGTCTTCTTTCGGTTGATTGCCTCCTGATATGCGCAATAATGCGCACGCAGGACCAGTTTGTCCGTCTCCAGACGGGACTTCCTCCAGCAGCGCTCTAATCTCTGACCCAGCTTCTTCATATCCCTGAGTTCTCCATCATACCAAGGAGACCTCAGGTACGAAGTTCTGGGTCGTACACGGATAGGTGCGAGGGAGTTGATGGTGTCAGACAACACCTTATTATAGGTGTCAACCCTGACATCAACATCTCCGACGCATGCTACACCCATACTAGATAAATCAACTGCCTCCATAAAACCCTCAGGGGTAAGATCACGTAAAGGGCGGCAGCGGATCATCTCAGCAGGAGAAGAACTTACAATGGGAGCCCCAAGCGTGAACCTCACTGTGCAATGATCAGAGCAGAAAACCTGGTCAATCACAAGATCTACACTCTCGAGCCCCAGTGAGAACACCAGGTCCAATGTGTGGCCATCGCGATGAGTAGGTGCACCAACAAACTGCATCAGCCCCAACAAGGACATACACTGCAGAAATTCGCTGGCGCACTTTTGATCTTTATCTTTGGCCCAAACGTTGAAATCCCCCAGAAAAACACATCTTGGGGAATCCAATGTTTCACCGGCAACTAACTCGGCAAATTCCTGCAGGAAATCCCCCATCGGGCCAGGAGGGCGATAGATGAGGAGGATCCTGCAGCCAATGCCAAGTCCTCCGCAAATGGCCACACATTCAGATGAACCCGGGGTTCCCACCGGGTGCACGGTGAAGGTCAGGCTCGATCTAAAACAAATGGCTACACCACCACCCCTGCGATTTTCTCTGGGGCAGTGCACCACGGTATACCCACGGGGGACTGCAGCCTCAAAAACAGAGCCAGCATCATCCCCCACCCAGGTCTCCGTAATGCAAGCCAGGTCAACCGATGAAATCAAAGTGGCAATAATTGCCGTCTTGTTTCTGATCGACCTGGCATTGCACAGCACTGCCGTCAGAGATATAGAGGGTGATGCAGCCCCTTCGGCTACCTGACCACTCAGTCTGGTGGTCTCCCTTGAAATGGGCACCAACCATGTCTGGCTTCTCCTAGATGCCCTGCATATTCCAGGGCGTCTCCTGGACTTAACCACCTCTATCCTTCGATCAACCCGCTCCTGGTCATCCCACAGCCCACGGACAGAGCAATGCCTTACAATCCCCACTTCCCTGCAATGCCTGATAGTAGTCTCAGACACAGGGAGAGGGACAAAGGGACGCAAAGCATGCAGCTGAGGGTTCTCATACGTAATCCTAGGCCGTACAGGATGCCCTACAGACCCCCTACACATTTCTAAATAAATAAACTAACAGACAAATAAATTGATACAAACTCATAAGATTTTTAAAATATTCCTATCTAAAATAGCCTAACACAGTTAAAGCTTCAATAAACCATCCACTTCCCTCCTTTCATCCCAAATAAATAAATTCCCTCACCGAGTGGCGCTCGCGACACTCACAACGCTCGCGCTTGTAAGCGGCGCTTGCATTTATGAAGCAAACCTCCCCGCCCCCTCTACAGCAGCCCAGCTGGATATAATCAAACGTTTAACACGGCCTCTCACACCATGTATTTCGCCAGATTGAGGGGCTAGTAGGCAGGCAGCCCACAAGAGGGTGGCAAGCAGCGAGAGAAAAACAGAGGAAGTCCAGATCCACAGGAAAAACAGCTCCAGCCGCCAACGAGCGGCGATCCCACTAATGCACAGCAAGTAAATTACAAAGCTGCCGCTTGCGAGCGACACTTACATTTATGAAGCAAACCTCCCCGTCCCCTCTACAGCAGCCCAGCTGGATACAATCAAACGTTTAACACGGCCTCTCACACCGTGTATTTTGCCAGATTGAGGGGCTAGTAGGCAGGCAGCCCACAAGAGGGTGGCAAGTAGCGAGAGAAAAACAGAGGAAGTCCAGATCCACAGGAAAAACAGCTCCAGCCGCCAACGAGCGGCGATCCCACTGATGCACAGCAAGTGCATACAGAACTGCTTTCATTTTGAGCATGTTTATGTGCAAGTGTAGTTCCGCAGGTGACCACAGGCCCTGGGTCCTGTGATTCCCGAGATGGGCACCCCAACCCATTCCTGATGAGTCTGTGGTCAGGATTTGGAAGTAAGAAGGGGCCGTGGAAAGGAACTCCTCGTGTCAGATTGTCAGAGTTCTTCCACCACTGCAGATCTTTCTGCATTGGGCTGGAAACTAGGACACAGCTGTCCAAGTCGTCTGTCCTCTGGTCCCATTGAGACCTGAGAGTCCACTGCGAGACACACATGTGGAGTCTGGCCAAGGCTTGGGGATAGCTGCTGCCATGAGGCCAAGAAGGCAGAGGACCACCCTGGCCAAAGTATGTCTGTTGGAAGCTACCAGCTGGGCCTGCCTCTGCAGAGTCTCTGCTCTGTCCAGGGGGAGGAAGGCCATACTCTGGACCATTGTCCAGAACTGCCACAATAAATTGCAGGCGCTGGGATGGAGCGAGCTGTGATTTAGGATAAGTGACAGTAATACCCAGTCGCTCGAAAAGGTGCAGGGTAGCTGACAGATGCCTCCAACCCCTCCCTCAACAGGGCTGCAAGGAGCCAATCATCGAGGTAGGGGAAGACGTAATGCCCCTGTCTCCTCAGAGCCCCTGTCACAACTGCGAGACACTTGGTAAAAGCCTATGGTGCTGAAGACAGGCCAAAGGGGAGGGCTTTGAACTGGTAATGCTCCCCTTGGAAAGAGAACATGAGGAATCTGCAGTGAAGTCGAAACACTGGGATGTTCAGAAACGCATCCTGCTTGTCCAGGGCACAAAGCCGCTGTCCCTTGGACAGCAGAGGCAGTAGGCTTTGGAGCATCAGCTTCCAAAACTGCTTTGATTTAGAGTGCTGAGATCTAGCATAGGGTGCAGATCCTCCATCTTCTTTGGAACCAGAAAGAAGTGGGAGTAGAATCCCTTCCCGATCTGGTCTGCCGGCACTGGGTCTGTTGCTTCTTTTCAAAGAAGAGCCGTGATTTCCTCCCTTAACTGGGGAATGTGCGCCCTTGGATAGTGGGAAAATCCCAGAGGTTTGCTTGGGGACTTTTCGCAAAACTCGAGAGTGTGACCAAGCTTGATTAGCTGAATGACCCAGGCATCTGCTGTGATGGACTCCCAGTCTCCCAGGTGCCTTGCGAACCTCCTGCTGACCTGTTCCTCCGATAGACAAGGAGGAGGGAGGGCGGGCAGCGAGTCAGGAGTGGGGGTGGGTTAGGGAGGGTCGCCCCTGAAGATCTCTGGGTTTTGGCTGGAAGGGTGGTGGCAGTGTTTAGAGCCCTGCATTTGAATTGGCACCTAGGTGACTGCTGTGGTTTTGCCTGGCGTCTGTTTTGCCAACAAAAAGGATGCTTTGGCTGAGGTTTCAGGCAATACATACTATGCACCGACCTGAAGGCAGTGCCTTTATCTTGAAGGCGTGTGATAATGTCCTGGGCATCTCTGCCAAACAGGACAGAGCCTCTGAAGGGGGCATCCTGAAATAGCTGTTTGGACATCAGGAGCCAGACCTGACACTCTTATCCAAGAGAATTTGTGAAGGCTCACTCACGTGGCCTTGCCTCTAGTGGAGGAGTCCACTGCATCATAGGTGGCCCTGAGTGAATGATGTCCGGCCACCTTAGCAGACCAGAGCGTATTCGCCAAGGTGGTTTTAGATTCAGAGTCTGGGAGGGCCTCGACTATGGGCATGAGCTGGTGGAACAGAGATTTTTAGTATACTAGCATATGTGCCACATAATTAAAGGGCACGAATGACTAGCATTGAAGAGAAGTAGAACTTTCTCCCGAACTGGTCCAGTTGTCTGGACTTCTTGTCGAGAGGGAAAGCACTGAGGTGCTTAGGCTTGGTGGACCTATCGTGGACCACAGTTATGACCACCGAGTCAGCCTTTGGGTGTATGCTGAGGTGGTCTTTGCCCTCTGGCGTCCTAGAAACCCGGTCAGCCTTACTGGCCATTGCCGGGATAGAGGAGGGCATCTGCCAGATGGTCGAGGACAGATCCTCGTGAGGTTTCAGTCAAGGAGGTGTGAGAAGCGGATTCGTTTCAGGGAAATCTAGGTGCTCGGCCAACCTCTGACATTTTGGGTGTTGAGCATCTGACTTCCAGCCTTGTGCCTCCACCATTTGTCTCAGGAGGTCTACAAAGGAAGGATCCTTGGGGGTGGTGACTTGGAGGACTCTCTAGGGACTGGTTCCTCTGGAGGAGAGGTCTTGAATCCCAAACCCTCTAAGGACAACTCAGAATCCGAATCATCGGAATCCACAGGTTCCTTGATTGGAGGAGCACACTCTTTTTCTAATGGAGCCACATTGGACACTGGGGCCTGCGTATGGTCTTTTGTCAGGCCTGACGTCGAGGCTCAAGGAGTGACCGGAGAGGCCAACCTAGGGGTCTGGACATCCTACTTCCAAAGGTCATGGATGTCTGCTGTCCAGTTTCAAGACTAACTGGGATTTTGTCTTGGACCACCACAACTGTAAAATCTCTCGGAAGTCCACCTGTGATTGAGCAGAAGGTGGAGTGGGAGGTAGTGGAGGGTGAAAAGCCTGACACCCTGTATGGTAGCCTGATCCAATGGCATGGGTTCTGTGCATTGGGAAGCCCAGTGCAGCAAAATGATGTGCATAGCCAGATGACTGGAAATGAGACATTCGAAACCCAGGATATCTGGGGTAGTAAGAATAACCCACTGAAAAAAGGCCCGGCATCGGGCCTGATGGAGGATAGCCTGATGGTGGCCCTGATGGAGGGTAGTCTGACAGCAGCCCTGACGGAGGGTAGCCTGATGGTGACCCCGATGGCAGGAAGCCTGACGGCGGCCCTGATGGGGGGTACCCCAGTGAAGGGCCAAAAGGTGGTAAACTTGATGGAGGCCCCGACAGAGGATGGCCGGATGGAGGCCCCGACAGAGGGACTAAAGGGGCCGACTGGCACTGAGGAGGAGCAGGGTCTGGCACCCCTATCGGGGGTGGTGGAGCTACTGTTAAGCCTGTGGAAGCTCCTTTGTCAGGGATTCCTGACTGAAGGTCTCCGTCCGACGGGTCCTGTGGTTCTCGGGACAATGGTGGAGGCTCAGATGGAGAAGAAGGAGATGGGGGCTCACTGTGGAAGGGAATCCCGGGGCAACCCTTGCCCCCCAGCCGGGAGAGAGCTGATGTCAGGACTGCTAGGAAGGTCCGACATACACAAAGTGGTCAAGCGATCGTTGAAGGGTCCGATGACCAGCTTATCGACCTGGGTAGCGCAAGAGTCAGACACCAACCCCTGACTTATCTATCCCGGCCGGGCGTTCACCGGAGGGTCCGACGAGTGGCTTATCAGCCGCACCTTCCAGCTTAGAGCCCATGGTTGTGATGGGCTTAAGGGCAGCAGAAACCTCAGAAGTATCAGAGGCACCCACAGTCACTGTTACCAGTGGCGGCGGGGGCAAAGTCTGCTCTTTGGGAGGGAGCGCAGGCTTGGCCACGGCACTCATCCTCCCAGAAGAAGAGGGACGCTGCTCACCCCAAGTGCCCAAGGGCGGCTCTGGATAAGTGGGGGACTGCTCCTGGTCTCGGTGTCTTTCTTTGCCTCTCTTCTTCTTGTGGGAGTCGGTAGGAGAAGAGGAGGTACTTCTAAGTTTCTTGAGTTCTTTTTCTATCAATGCCATTTTTAGCTTGAGGAGATGGGCTTCAAGGGACTGTTGGCACCTTTTCCGTGTTGCCTGGTTGAACTGGGAGCAGGCCTCACACTCCTTGACGTTATGGTCCAGGCTCAAGCAGAAGAGGCAGAGGGTATGTGGTAGCTGGATGCTGCAAGAAGCGCACTGATTTTTATGCGATTCTGTCGATGAGGTGGAAGACACACATGAAGATATGTTAAATGGATAATAAAGAGAAAAAATGGATACTCATCCGAGAATAAGGTGATTGAACTGCTGCGATGAGCTTCAGAAGGTCCGACGTGCACAGTGTAATGGTGGGAAAGAACTAGAAGGCAGACATGGGGACCACCCACTATACAGTGTCATGCTGACGTCTGGTGGGTGGTCCCCCATCAGACATTGCTGGCAAACGTTTCCATGTGGTCCTGACACCAGGAGGCACAGTCCTACAAGTAATTACCTACTGCAAGAGCCCTCTCTCAAAGTAAGATTTCAATTTCATGCTGTCCAACGGGGGAAATTATATTTTAATAGCTGGTCGTTTCTGTTTCTATGTTTGATCCCCAGATAGTTAATATAACTTTTGTTTTAACTGCACTGCAATTATTAAAGGAATTAGTTTGTATATTAAATGTAAGCATCTCAGATTTATTTTTATTCACCCTGTAGCCTGCTATATTGGGGAATCGTTAAATTATCTCTTTAAGTTCTAGAATACTTTCTTGCAGTGAACTTAACAGTAGAATGACATCATCAGTATAAGCTCTGAGTTTGGTTTCTGTATTACCAACGGAAATTCTTTTGATTTTATTATTTGATCTAATTTCCTGTAGGAGGATCTCTAAAGCTAATACAAAGAGTATGAGACAGGGAACATCCCTGCTTGATTCCGTGAGACATTTTAGATTCTTGTGATAGGTGATTATTGATTTTTATCCCTGCTGATGGAGAATTATATAGTGCTTTAATTAATTCTATAAATGGGTCTGGAAAACCCATTGCTGGAGAGCATGAAAAAGAAACCGCCTCTCAAGCATGTCAAAAGCTTTGCTTGCATCCAAAGATAGGAATATTGCTTCTGTTCTGACAGTGTTAAAATGTTCTGTGATAAACTGTAATTTATGTATACCTGAATGTATAGATCTGCCTGGTATGAATCCCCCTTGGTCATGGTGAATCATATTAGGAAGAAATTGGAGTGTCCAGCTGTTAATGATTTTTGCTAAAATTTTAAAATCATTATTTAGAATGGATATGGGTCTGTAGTTTTCTACTTTCTGATGATCTTTATTTGGTTTAGGTATTAAAGAACTAAAGGCTCTTCTAAAAGATGCTGGTGTTTGTTTTTTGGTTTTGTATAGAAGTATATAGTTTCTGCAGATAAGGTAAAAGTCATCAATAAATTCAATGTGAAAGTCAACAGTATACCCATCTAGGCCTGGACATATACCTTTTGGCATAGATATAATAGTTCATTTTATTTCTTTCTCCGAAGTTGGTTTTTGAAATAGATGTTTATGTTCTGCGCTGATGGATTTATAAATAAACTGACTGTAATAAGTTCTTGATCAGAAGGATGACAATGAGATTTGTATAATTCTTGAAAGAATTAAAAAAAATCAGTTTTCGATTGCTGCTTTCTCAGTTTGTACTTGACTATTTTTATCTAATATAGAAGTAATTTCAGAATCCTTTTTAACTCTCTTAGCCAGTAGTTTCCCTGCTTGTCTACTGTACACCCTCCAATTTTTTCATCTTGATCCAGTTCGTTTTAATATTTAACATTTATAAGCCAAATTTTTTAATTCTATATTCTTTTTATTCATCCCCCATTCTAACTTCTGCTTTCAGAGTTTTAAATCTTTCCATCATTTCTTTTACAGTTTGCTTTTTTTTTTCCATTTATCCATGCAACTTTAGATACCATTACTCCTCAGAGTTGCTCTGAAAGCATCCCACATGTCAACAACATCATAACCTTCTTGAGCGTTGTTAACTGCATCTTTAATTGCCTTTCTAATAGATGGGTTTTTAGTGAGAGAGTTACTGTAGTGCCAAAGAATGCATATCCCTGCTTCTTATATCCAATAACAGTTCCATAGATACGGGGTTGTGATCTGAAGCACTTGCAGGATAAACAGTAGACTGACAATAGTCACTGTTCACAAATATATTGTTTGATACTGAAAGATAATCTAATCTCGCAAATGTTTAAATCTTGTAGAATGTTATGTATATTCTCTTTCTGTGGGGTGAAGTTCCCTCCAAAAATCAGATAATGTTACTTGACATAAATTTGTGAAACTCCAATACTACCTTCGGGAGGAACTTCTGGTGGGGGTGAAGGATGGCTTTGTACTTGTGGAAGACAAGATAAGGAAACTCCACCAAGAGCACTTGGAGCTCATTAATCCTTCTAGCTGACATGATAGCCACCAAGCAGGCTGTCTTTCACAACAGGTGAAACATCTCACACTAGTGCACAAGCTCTAATGGCTCGCCCATCAGCAAAGCTAGCACCAGCAGTAAGTCCCATGGTGGAGGTGGTTCAAAAGGTGGTCCAGGTCCTAGAAAAGCAACTGACCACCTTCTCCTGAGTCATCATTAGCTCTCCAGCCTGTAAGCAGAAATGGCTGCCAGGTGCACCTTAAGGGTCATTGCTCACAGTCCCAATTGAGAAAGGGACCAGAAGTACTCCAAGATGATTGCCACAGAACAGGCAAAGAGATCAAGCTCCTTGCCCTGGCACCATGTGTAAAACCTCTTCCATTTAAATGCATAGCACTGATGAACTGACTCCTTTCGCGAGGCCTCCACAACATGAAGCACATCTTCCATAAGACCCAAGGCCTGGAACGCTAGTCACTCAGAAACCAGGCCGTAAGTTGCAGGGATCTCAGGTCCTTGTGCAGGATCATCCCCTGTTGTCTGGTCAGCAGATCCGGTCAAAGAGGCAGACGCCATGGAGGTCTGCTGCTGAGGCGATCCGGGTACTAGAACTGCCTTGGCCAGTCTGGACCTATCAGGATCATATGTACCTTGTCCTTCAGGGCTTTTTTTTTTTTTTTTGGCTATGACTGGCATCCGCTATTGTGCTGTCCCTGACATATCAGCCTTTTGTCGGCGAACACCTCCTCCAGTCCGCACTTCAGGTCACCCCCCAAGGTGGGGCTGGCCAGCTTCCCGTGGGGTTTTCATCAGTTAGGGTAGAGAGGGGTCCCAACCGCTGAGCAGAGACCGGCGCTTGGCATCATTCATCTGGAGCCACATTTTTCTGTGCTAGTTGGGGCGGGATGTGCAATAATGTCCAGCGTCCGCCGCCCCAACCTAAGTGGTGCCAGCACGGAGGTTCCCTAGCCTCTGCCAGGGGTCGCATGGTACCACACACTCCACCCCCGAGAAGGAGAGCAGTCCAAAGGACACTTAATCCTTCTCCCCCCGGCTGGCCCTCTGACGTCTCGAGCCCGTTCCCAAACGCATGTCGTCAGTGTCACAGTCGGGCACCCTGCCCCTGTGGGCTGGCTTCAGGACCTTTTTTATTGTTGTTATCACTGTTTGCCAATAATAATTTTATTCAGTAAGAAGGCAGCATATACATCACATTTGGATAAATAAATAATATAGGAGTAGCATTAGGAAGGCATAACAACGGAATTAGTTATAATAGAACAATCAATGTTAATTTGGACATTTAGTGACATCATAAATACTTAATATGAATATACCTGGAAATGTTAATTTCAGTACATTTTGTGCAAAACAGCAAAGGTGTGTTTAACATTCTATACTATTTATTTGTATTCTATGTATTGTTAAAGAGCTGGTGACACATTCAGGTGAACTTTAATAAAACATAATATTTGGACACTATCCGGCTTGTATTTCCCATTAGTTCTATATTTCTCCTCCCCATTATTTATTACTGAGATCATTTTTATGAATACATGATTTCTGCTCTGGAAGAGTTCATCTATTCCTGCTGCTTTCTCCCTACTTGAAGTCACAGAGCACTGCTTGTGACCTCACAGTTACTCCCATGGCAACAGACTGTGATGTCACAACAGAGGATTATGACTTAAGAGTTTATTTTGAGTTCATCTGTCTCTATAGCTTACTCCCTACTCAAAGGAACAACGATCATATATTCATACATATTTCCTTAGTAATAATTATGGGGAGTAGAAATATATAAAATATAAATGGAATGCACGCAGAATTGTACCTAATTATCTTTTTTAAAGTTTTCTTTGAGGCATCAGTAGCTCTTTAATGTTTACCAATGTGACTAAGATGTCTGAACCTTATAAAGATAGATCAGTGAAAAAGGGTCAGATGGGAAGGATATCCTGAGGCTAGTTCTCAACTGGCATCCAAAAAAGCTTCCAGAATTAGTCTTATTTAAAGAAGAAATTACTATCATATAATGCTAACAGAAAATTAAAATTACGTACCTACTGTAATTCTTGATCTTCCTGGTTATCTTCACCATTCATTACTGATGGGTTCCTAGCCGGAGGTGATAGGACCCCGTGGGAGCGTATAGCTCTAAAAATTTTGAGGCAGGGAGTTGACATTGGGGATGGCGCCATACTCAAGTGTGAGCTGGAACGTGGCACTCACGGACTGGCCAGTAACTGATGCCGACTCCCCAGCCTCCTCGGTTCTGCTTGCCGAGAGGGAGAAAGCAGGTGATAGAGAAAATAAGGGAGGGGCAGAAGGCCCAGGGAACAACAACATGAAAGGATGTAAACTGAAAACAAAAGCTGGACAGAGAGAGCGAGAGGCTCTACAACATCTTGGGCAGGTGGCCAGGCCAAGGAAGAGAGACAAAGGGAAGGGGGGGAGAGGAGGAGGAGGAGATGACCATCTCCCAAAGGGTTTGAATTAAAGAAACTCCAAGGGCAAAAACAGAACCTCCTGAGAATGGAGCCAAGGGGGCTCAAGGTGTAGAGGTATAAAAACAGGCCTATAAGCCTGGAGGTTTCAAGAGGAGGAGGTTAGAAACAGCTAAACAGAGCTTGAAAGTACTCGGAGGCAAAACAAGAAGATGCGTGGCGAGGGGGAGACACCACTACTGGTGAAAGGATGCCTGAGCAGACTCCCTTCCACCCACTGTGTTCTCCTCCTGCTACCTCTGTTTCTTCCTTTTCTTCCAGTGAGGTCTGAAACAGAAACTGGATTTGATGGTGTCTTCCTCCCTCAAAGAGAGGGAAAAACCTCTTGGTGTAAGTCTACGAGAGAGTGGAGAGATGAAACGGAGAAGAGGTTGGCCATCCTCCAGGTGTAAGGACGTGTAGGTTTCCAAACGATGTAACCATTAGAAAAAGTTGGTTGGCAGAGGACGCTGCCCTTCAGAACATTTAAACTTGAAAAATCGCCTTCCACTAAAAATTACCCAGAAACTGAGAAGGGAGGAGTAGACGAAAATAAAATAATAAAGGACCAGGAGTTGGTAAAAAGAGAATCCCCAAGGCTCAAGAAGCTAAGGGGGTTGGGGGGAGAGACTCCAATTGAAGATAAAAGGCAACTACAAAGTTGTTTGCAGTGAGTCTGAGAGCCTAAGAGTTTAGGCCGCCTCAGCTTACAGAAACTGTATAAGTGGGTTAGAGAGGCAAACTCAAGGAAAGTGGAGTTCTTTGTGTCCCGGATAACTCTACTCTTGGGGTTGGTAAGAGTCCCTGCTTGCCTTCTCCCTAGAAATGGCACCCTAGTACTTCAAGAAGAAGATTTAGGGGGCCTGGAGCAGCCAGCGAGATTCCAGCTGAAACAGGCCTCAGGGAGAGAGAAAGCAAACAGGGAGGAGGCCCTGCCCAGGAGACTGGCCATGAGGGGATGGTGGGCAGGAAGCAGTAATGAATGGTGAAGATATCCAGGACGATCAAGAAGGAAAATTACTCACCTTAGTAATTGCTTTTCTTCTCATGGAGTCTTGCTATATTATAACATTAGCAGCAGTCAGCCACTGTAGCTGAACTGCCCCGGAGAGGAAGGAGTTAACTCCAGAGGATCTGGAGTTCTACAGCGCGAGGGCGCTCTGCCCAAAGCTCTATCTGGCAGTTTCAAATGAAACTGTCAGATCTTTACTAAGCTAACATCAAAGAACAGAAAGTCTGTGTGGAAAACTACACTAGCCCATGGCTACCTACTAGTAGTAGTAACAACAATATAAACAACAAAGAAACACCCAGAACCATAATAACAAAAATTGATGGTATTATGGTTCGTTTTACTCCCTTGACAAGCACATTATGAACTCCCTTCCCCCAAGACTCAAGTCCAGGAAGGGGCAATATAAATAACCTAAATGAAAGCAACCAGATCCCTCAACCCAAAGGAAAGAGGGTAAGGGATAACTACAATGGCATGACACAGTGCTTGCACCAATTCGCCACCCTACCCAAGTAGAGGTTCTGAGAGGGGCAGGAGGGAGGGTGGTTATAATATAACAAGACTCCATGAGAAGAAAGCAATTACTGAAGTAATTTTTCTTCAACCTCATGAAGTCTTGCTATATTATAACATTAACAGATACACAGCAGTACCTCCATGGAGGAGGGTCAGAACCTACTTAGGAAATAGGCTCTTAAGCACAGCTGTGCCAAACCGAGCATCTCTCCTGGACTGGACATCCAGGGAATAATGCTTGCAAAGGTGTGAACTGTCTTCCAGGTAGCAGCTTGACAAATCTCCAGAATGGGAATGTCCCTAGCAGCCGCTTAGAGACGCAGCTGTACCCTGGTGGAGGGCCCTCAATCCTGAGGGGGTACTCTACCTAGTTTCTGATAACAGAATTGGATACAAGAAACAATCCACCTTGCAATTGTTCTCTTAGTGGCAGGTTTTCCTTTGCCAACCTCGCCATAGGTAAGAAACAGTTGGAGGGATCTGAACCTATGACTCTGGTGCGCTCTAAATAGTAGCTAAAGGCTCTTTTGACATCCAAGCTGTGCAGTCTCCTCTCACCTGAGGAAGAATGCTCAGTGAAAAATACTGGGAGAGAGATAGATTGATTCAGGTGGAAATCAGAAACCACCTTAGGCAAAACTTTCTATTAGTCCTAAGGACTACCTTATCTCTGTGGAAAGAGATAAAATCTTCTTCCACTGACAGGGCCTGTAACTCACTTATGCGTCTGGCAGAGGTGATAGCTACTAGGAAACGGTTTTCCAGTTAAATACTTGAGCTCTGCTGAAGACAGAGGCTCAAGGGGGTTGCATTAACTGAGCAATGCAAATATTCAGGTCCCAGGCGGGAGCTGGTTCCAAAAGGAGGTTAGTATGAAGTAACCCTTTAAAAACTTGGAGAACACAGGGTGAGAAGAAAGGAGGCAGGCTTCCTGCTGACACAAAAGCAGAGACAGCTGCCAGATGAACCTTCAGGGTAGCTGGTCTAAGGCCTAGGAATTCAGATGGACCAAATATTCCAGAAGAATGGAAGATCAGCAGATTCTGGGATAATCTGCCTCTCAGAGCACCAGATGGAAAACCTCTTCCACTTAGAATTATAAGTGGCCCTAGTGGAAGGCTTCCTAGAAGCCTTTAAAATATCCATGACACCTTGAGAAAGGTGTAAGTCAGCAAATTCTAACTCCTCAAGAGCCAAGCCTTGAGGTGGAGGGATTTGAGGTCCGGATACCACAATCTCCCCTGTGCACAGGCCAGTAAGTCGTGGACTCTGGGTAGGCTCAGGGCAGGGTGGACTGCCAAGGACAGAAGCAGAGGTACCAGGGCTGTCTGGCCCAATCTGGGGCAATCAGAATCACTCTGCAAGGTTGAGATCTGATTTTACTAGTACCCTGAAAGAGAAGAGGAAGGGAGGAAGGCATACAGGAACTTCCCTTTCCAGTCCAACAGAAAGGCGTCCAGAGGGACTGAGCCCAGTACTGGAGGCCTGCAACAGAAAAGAGGAAGTTGATGGTTGTCTGGGGCTGCGAAAAGATCTGAGGAGTGCCCCATCTGGCAAAGACGGACCCCAGCACTTGTGGATTCAGAGCCCATTCGTGATGGCCCTGAGAAATTCTGCTGAGGGCGTCCGCCAGGACATTGTCCTTCCCTGGGAGGTGAACCGCTGTCAGGGGAGGTGTTCAGGGAGTAGGCCAGAGACCACAACTTATTGCTTCGGTGCACAAGGCTGAAGACCGAGTGCCCCTTGCTTGTTGATGTACCACATTGTGGTGGTATTGTCTGTCCTGACTTGAACCACTTTGTTCTGGACAGAATCTGAAAACACCGAAGAGCTAAAAGACAGCTCTGAGTTCCAACAGATTGATGTGGAGCAGAGATTCCTGAGGAGACCACACCCCTGGGTGGCAAGATCGCCGGTGAGCCCCCCACCTAACAGGGAGGCATCCGTGGTGAGGGTGAGGGGAGTGAGAAATGGAATGAAGGGAACCCCTGTCTTAAATTGCTCTGGACCTGCCACCAGTGGAGGGCTAGGATCAGAGTTTGAGTAACTGGAACCAACTTGGTAGGGGTCCTTCCTTTGAGACCAATAGGCCTCAAATGGAACTGAATGTCCCTCATCTGGAATCTTGCTCCCTGCACGACAGCTGTGGAAGCCATGTGCCCAAGGAGTTGCAGAAAATGCCTTGCTGGTCGAGAGACCCGAGGGTAAAGGAGGATGCCAGGGGCTAGAGTCTGTCCACCCTTTCCGAGGGAAGAAAAGCCCTGGCTAACCTTGTGTTCAATTCTGCGCCTATGAAAGTTAGGACCTGAACCGGTTCCAGAACTGACTTTGGCAAGTTTAGCAGGAATCCCAGGGAAGTGAGAAGCTGCTGGGTGACATGCAAATGGGTTTTCACCTGACCTGGAGACTGACCCACAATGAGCCAGTCGTCCAGGTAGGGAAACACAGCAACCCCTTGTCTTCTTAAGTGAGCCACTACTACAGCGAGACATTTTGTGAATACCCTTGGCGCAGAGGTCAGGCCGAAGGGCATTGCCCTGAACTGGTAGTGGCCTGAGGGCAGTTCGAACCTGAGGTACTTTCGGTGAGAAGGCCTGATCAGAACATGAAAATAGGCATCCTTGAGGTCCAGGGAAGCTAGCCAGTCCCTGGCCTTAGGGAAGGCAATATCATTGCCAGAGTCAACATTTTGAACTTTGGTTTCAAAAGATGCTTGTTCAGGTACCTTAAATCTAGAATGGGCCTCCATTCTCCTGTCTTTTTTGGGGTAAGAAAGTATCTTGAATAAAGCCCTTGCCCTGATGGCAAGGAGGAACCCTTTCCACTGCTTTGCAGTCCAGAAGAGAAGAAACCTCTGCTTCCAAAGCAAGGGCTTCTGAAGGATTTGCAGGTGGAAAATGTCTGGCTCTCATCTTTGGAAAGTGTTTGAAGCTGAGAACCAGACCCTGGCCTATTACCTCCAGAACCCATCTGTCCGTAGTTAGGGACAGCCAGTTCCGGCTGAAATAGGCCAACCTGCCCCCCACTGGTACAGGAGAATCGGCCCTGGGCACCCCATCAGGGTGCCTGCTTAGCAGCAGCCTTAGGCTGAGGGGAGGGGGACGGTCTACTTGTGCCTCGTCTACCCCTGCCTCTGAAGAAACCCCTCTGCGAGACAGCAGAGGAGGCTTGAGAATTGGTAAAAGGCCTGGAAAAAGGCCTGCCCCTACCTCTGGGAGCATGCCTTTGTGGCATGGCATGCTTCTCCTTAGCCTGGGCACTTTTGTAGGTAGTTCTGTATTCATCCATCTTTTTCATATAGTTTTCTGTTTGCTTCCCAAACAGAGAATTTCCCACTACAGGAAAATCCATAGCCTTTGACTGGGTATCTTGGGACAGATTAGTGCATCTGAGCCATGCCAACCTACGGAAAGCTACAGAAGTGGCCATGACCCTAGAGGAAACATCATTAACATCAACAGCAGTATGAAATTGAACTTTAGAGGCTTCAATGCCATCAGCAGCCACCTGTTCCAACTCACTAGCCAGTTGGCCATGGGCCTGCTTGGCTAACTGCAATACTGTGTCCCACCTAGATTTCGATATCTAGCCACATAAGCCATATAATTTGCCTGCCTGAGTCCCAAAGAAGCTGCCATATACTGTTTCTTCGCCACGGCATCAATCTTCCTGAATCCTTATCAGGAGGATGTGAGGCCAGAGGAATATTAGCCTTGTCACAGGCTGCAGCTTGTACCACACCTACATGACTACACTGTTCAGTAAGGAAGTCTGTATCCGAGCCTGACAAAGTATACCTTCTGTCCATTTTTTTATCTACAGGAGGGACAGAATGAGGATTTTTTAAAATCTTTGTTGTTTGCTTCCTAAATGACTTATGCAAAGGAATAGACAACCTCCTAGACTCTGGAATATCCATCATTTCCACATAATCAGGCTCCTCTTGCTCATCCACAGCCTCCTCTAAAGGAAGCTGGAGGGTTTCTGCAACCTTTTTGTAAAAAATAAAGAAAGAAGGGGACTCAGACAGAATAGGAGGAGATTCTAAAGGTCTGTCTGGAGAAATGTCCGATTCAATGGGCACGTCCAGACCCCCCCAGCCACACATATATTGATCAAATTCCTCCTCCCCCTCCTGTGGTTCATAAAAATCCTCAACTTCAAAATCCTGAACCACTGGGACTGAACGAACCAACCTTTTACCAACTGTTGGTGGTTCTACAGATCCCTGAGACAGTGACTGGACAATCTGAATGGCTTTAGCTATCTCTGCAGCAGTTGGAGACACAATTTTGGACCCCAAACCTACTGATTTCCTTGTCTTTTTACTCGGGACTGGTTCCTCCACACAGACTTAAAATTTAGTACTTACGGTTACCAGATAGAGCTTTAAAACCGAAATGCGGTAAAAATAATGACTTTTGCTGGTTCAAATGAACCGAAAAATACTCGCTTGAACCGAGAATGAACCGAGCGGAAGGAGCTGATCTCCGGAGTGACTGTTCAGTGAAGCGGAGTAAAGAATCTGACAGTTTCATTTGAAACTGCCAGATAGAGCTTTGGGCACAGCGCCCTCGCGATGTAGAACTCCAGATCCTCTGGAGTTAACTCCTTCCTCTCCGGGGCAGTTCAGCTGCAGTGGCTGACTGCTGCTAATGTTATAATATAGCAAGACTTCATGGTGTTTGAATTATGGTAGGTACATAACTTTCATATCTTGCTTAGATTAATCTTCACAATTCATTATTGGTGGGTGAGTACCAAGCACCACAAAGTGGCGCTGGCTCATTCCCTGAGGGTAAATAATCCTCAGCCTCCTACGAGGGACACACAAGAGGAGGGGGCACTCATGGACCTGGCTAGGCCCGTGACTGGTCAGGGTCAGGTCGAGAGTCCTGATGTGCAGGAGAAGAAAGGTGCCAAAACAGCTCTCGTCTGCCCTGTAGGAGAAGAATCAGGCCCCCTGGAAGGGCAGGGCAATCACCCTATGCCGGGCCAAGGGTGATAACCGGAATAGCCAGAGTCATACCATCCGCCTAATGCAGACTGCTGTTTCTACTAGCCTGGAGGCTACCGTATTGGCGTTGCAAGATGCCCTTGCTTGGTGTCTCGCCAGCTTCAAGCCATGTGTAGAAACTGCACGCCCGTCTGGTTGCCTCGCAATCAGGCATGGCTGCCAGGATCTGCCCCAGCGAAGCCCACAGGCACCTTGCGTAGGCTACCTGGTGCCTCTGGTGTGCGGAAATGGATAGCAAGAGACGGGCGGAAGAGAAAACCCTTCTGCTCCAGTGATCAAACTCCGCAGAGTCAGCCTCTGCGGGCGGTCTCTCAGAGAGGGACGACACCCCGAGGGGGTATCCAGCCACTCCACTCCAGACGAAGGATGAGGCATAGCTCCTGGAGACACGGGGGGGGAGTGCAATACCTGTGCTAGCAGTCTCAAGGGGCTGGAACAGAGCAAGTGGCAAACTGCCAGACACTGTGTGACTCCTCCATTAAGGGACGGGGCCATGGAGGGATCACAGCTGATTCTGAGCTGTACTCCCCAAGGAAAGGCAGTGTCGCATGTACAGTATTGCGGTCTGTAGATGGGGAAGATGGAGTTCCTTAAACAGTGTCGTGAGGAACCGCTGATAGTTGGTGTAATCAGCATCCAAGGAGATGTGGGTGGAGGTGGAAGGAGGAGGAATCCGATGAGATGGAAGGACTCTGTATGGGGGGGGGGGGGTGAGGCATGGGCTGGAAGTGGAAAAACTACCTTGTCCATGGAACGAAGGTAAATGGGAAATGCACCTGCCATCATCCTGTGCCGTTTCCATGTAAGGCAACTGACTAAAAGATAGGCAGCAGAGGGTGGTGATGGGTTGGGAATACTCATCCCCTAAACCTGTGACAAGTGGTGTACCACAGGGGTCAGTACTGAGCCCAGTGCTGTTTGGCATATTTATTGCACACATCTCGTAGGGCATCAACATCAAAATCAGCCTATTTGCAGATGATACCAAGGTGGGAGTGATGGTGGATGACCAGGTTGGGTGGTGGGGGCTACAGGAGGATCTGGCAAGGCTAGAGGCATAGTCTGACACATGGCAGCTGGGGTTCAACACAAAAAATGCAAGGTACTGCACTTTGGAACAAAAAATCAGAGGAGAAGCTGCCATCGGGGGGGGGGGGCTGTGGCTGGAGGTAACAGAAGAGGAGAAGGATCTAGGGGTACTCATCACAGCAGCAATGAACAATTCCGAGCAATGCAGAAAGGCAACAGCAATCGCCAACAAAATGCTGGGGTGCGCTGCAAGGGGCACTACCGCAAGAAGAAGGGAGGTTATTCCACCGTTATACAGATCGTTGGTTAGACCCCACCTGGAATACTGCATGCAGTACTCACACCTGTACCTACAAAAGGACATTAGGCTGCTGGAGGGGGTGCAGCATAGGGCAACAAAGATGATTCAGGGCCTAGGGGAACTGCCATATGAGGTCAGACTAAGAGTTAAACATGTACACACTGGAGGAGAGGAGGGACGGGGGACATGATTGAGACCTTCAAATACATTGAGGGGATAATCAAAACAGACAGAGAGGGTCTATTCAGGAGGAGGGTGGGGAGAGACACTAGGGGCCATGACATGAGATTGGAGGAGGGTAGATTCAGAAGGGAGGTGAGAAGGTATTTCTTTATGGAGAGGGTGGTGGCAAAGTGTAACGCACTACCGGCTGAGGTGGTGGCATAGAACACAGTGGAATGCTTCAAGAAGGGGTTGGACAGGGCAAAGGGGAGGGTAAGGGGAGAGAAGGGGGGTTGGGCAGCTGCTGAATAGGAGCTAGCTGCAATATCGAGCAGCCTAAATAGACCAGGATGGCCTTTTGCTGCTGGCAACTTTCGTATGTTCGTAACCCAGGGGACCGAAGAGCCCTGGGAGGAGCAGAGGAGGGGGAAAGTGGGCCTGAGAGACCAAAGGCTCTATTCCTAGGCTGGAGGGAGCAAGCAGGGGACACCTCCCGAGGGAGGGGGGTGTGCTGCCCAGCCACTGATGGTCACTCAACCTGCCTAGAGCGAACAAGGTGTGCCCGGGAGGGGGGGGGACCCGGAGAGGAGGCCCAGAAGGACAGCTCCTGTCTCCACCAACAACAGGGCTCTGACTCCTAGCAAGAGAATAAGAGCCCGCATCAACACTCTGACTCTGCCCTAGGGTGGCAGAAGCCACAGGGACAGGCCAGGACACCTGATGGGGCCCTATCAGACTCAAACCAGAAGACTGAGACCTGCCCCTCAAAAGAGGCCCCATCTTAGCAACCGACCTCAGAGAGGGAGGAAGGGAGAAACCGGCAACAGGGTCGGTTTCAAATTCTTCCTTGGAACCAGCATCGGCGCCAACAGCAATGCGGCACCAGGGGCAGTGCCGGCAACAGACACGCCACTGGAGATGGTACCAGAAGAAGCGCAAGTGGCACCGCTCTCTGGCCCGGCACCAGAATTGGTGCCAGGAGCATCCAAGACACCGCAGGCAGCATCGGCGGAGGGAGAGATGGCACCACAGAAGGCAGCGACTGGAGAAGAGGGCGAAAGGGGGGGCCTTGGACTTGGCCCAAAAAGCGCCCGGAGCTCTGGAGAGCTGGGTTGTCAATTGGGATCATCCTGATCATACTCCAATTCCAGGTAGAAGACCAGGGATATCCCCAGAGAGGTAACTCCAGACACTCTAACTGTCCCGGCACCAAGGATGGCATCGGGAGGGGAACCAGAGGCAACAACAGTGCTACCTCGCTCACTGATACTGGGGTCAGTGTCAGGAGCTAGGGCCGCACCAGTCGAAGCAACTGAGGGAACCGCTGATATAGGCCCCGTGTATAGTCGAGGTTTCGACAACCAGATGCCCCGGTCCCCCGAAGGGGAACCATGCTGCAACGGGTGCTCAACCGGCCCCCTGGAGACCGACTGTCTACTCGACCCCTCGCTCGGGCCTCCAGTCTCAGTGAGACCCAAGACAGAGGAGGCCTGCTCTCCCCTGTGCATGTAGCACTGGGGGGAGGCCCAGGGGAAGGACTCAGAGACCTTACCTTGTTGGCCCTCGTACAACGCCGACCACCAAAGGTTGGGGGGTCCCTCCCCAACTTCCCTGTGCAGTTCACCAGGGTGCAGAAGTCCAGAGAAAAACAGGCATCACAAGAATCCATGTCATGGCGCAGCCACAGGCAAGTGAAACGATAATGCGGATCCGTCACAGTCATGGGATTACCACAGGGGCACCAACGTATAGGGATAGTCCCCGCCTTTGAAGAACGCTTTTGCCCTGAACCAGACATGACTGGACACAAAAAACAATAAAAATGACTGTAAAAGGACTCGATGCAGTAACACAGAAAATAAGAAAGCGGTCAGTGCCGTAAGCAGCAACAAACTCACTGCATCGAGCAACAGTTGGCGGTTGAACAGAACGGTCGTAAAAGATCTTCTGGCTATCTTACTCTCACAAAGTCTTCAGCTGCTGCCTAGACGCTGGGAAAAACAGAACTGAGGAGGCTGGGGAGTTGGCATCAAATACTGGCCAATCCACGAGCACCACGTTCCAACTCATGCTCAAGGATGGCACCGCCCCCGACGTCAGCTCCCCACCTCAAAATTCTTAGAGCTATATGCTTCCACGGGGTCCCAGTGCCTCCAGCTAGGAACCCACTAGTAATGAATGGTGAAGATTAATCCAGGTAAGATCCGTTGTTTCCATTCCCATACTGGGAATGGTTCTGCGGCATTATCTGCTTTCCGGTATTTCCAAAGTAATTTTTTTAATGCCATATTGCTGGCTTTAAAAATGATACATTCTTGTTTTGTTAGTAAGTTTTTGTTGAACCCTTCTAATATAATCCACATAGGGTCCCATTCTACTTTTATTTGGCTTATCTTTCTGGTAAAATTATCTGCACTGCTCCACCAATTTTGAGTAATTTTACACACCGCAATGCATTAAAAGTCAGTCTGCCTCTGGGCTACCACAATGCCAACAGTTATCATCATTTTTAAGTTTAGCTTTAAAAAGTTTATATGGAGTATAGTAAGCATGATTAATAATATTATATTGAATTGACCTGTCTCTGGAAGCTGAGTATGTCCCAACTGATTGTAACAGAGTACCCCACTATATCTGTGTTAAGCTGTAATTGATCTCTTTTGACAATTTTTTTCTTTTTCTTCTCTGAAGACCTTTTTGATGTTATTCAGTAGCTGAAAAAATAACCTTGCAAATAGGACTTTCATCTTTTTGCAGTAAATTTGCACATTGCCTTTTTCAATACCTATGAGGGATTTATATTTGGAGCTGTTCCCTATCTGTTATAATCCCTGCTACATATATGCTCTGTTGTTGGAAAAAAAGGGTACAATTCTGTAAATGGAAGCTCATATCAATCTCTGCATACATCCCACTTCATCATATTGTTATTTTCAGTAATATCAGACCATCTGGAAATGTTGTTTTTTCAATGCTTTAAAGGGCAGCTGACACCTCTGGGAAAACTCTGGAAAACATAATATTTAGACACAAATTCCACTTGTATTTCATGAATTTTCCATAGATTTCTCTTCATTATTTATTATTGAAGAAATTACTGCAAAAATAAGTTCTTTATCCCTTAGAGTTCATCTGCCTCTATAGTTCATTCCCTACTTAAAATCAAAATACTGTGTTGTAACATTGTAGTCTGTCGCCATGGGAATAACTATGATGTCACAATCAGAGTATTATGATACCAGGTTGGAAAGAAGTAATAGGAACTGATGAACCTTCAAGGAGCAACTATCCTGTTTTCATGCATATGACCACAACAGTAGTTAATGTGGATAAGAACTACAGAGTTAATGAGAAATATAAGCCGTGTTGTGTCCAAATATTCTGTTTTCGAAAGTTTTTCTTGAGGCGTCAGTGGCTCTTTAAAGGTAACTGGTTTTCTGTTACTCTTAATGTTGGGGTTACTCCACAGATCATTAAAAAATGAGGGTTACTCACCTGTAATCGTAGTTCTAGGAGTGGTATATAGTACACAGTCACACTTTGGCAGTCTTCCTTTTCCTTTAAATTCTGCTGGAATATCTTCAAGCTAAGCTCCTCCCACCCACCTGAGTGGTATACTCCTCAGCTCTGCCCTGTTACGTCAGATCTTGCTAGCTGGAAGCGGGGATCTGTGCACCACTTGCCAGGGGAGGTCGGGTAGGTTGTATGGCTGTGCACCATATATCACGCCTAGATCTACTGTTACAGGTGAGCAACCCTTATTTCTAGGGGCGTAGATATGGTGTACTCTCCACACTCTGGCAGATTCCTAGCAGTTCTTCAGCAGGAGAGGGCAAGGCGCACACCCCTACTTGGCGACAAAGGACTGGAAAACTGAGGTCCGAAAACCAGCATCTCGGCATGACTCAAGGTCGATGTAACAATGGGAAATGAAGGTGTGTGCTGACTTCCAGGTAGCAGCCCTGCAGATCTCCTGGATAGGGACATCCCTGGAAGCAGCCACCAAAGCAGCGGTATGTCTGGCAGAATGAGCCCTAAGCCCAAGGCGAGGCTCACTATCAGTCAACCTACAGCAGAGGTTGAGGCAAGAGACAATCCACTTGCCAATCATCTGCTTAGCTGCCAGTCCGCCAAATGCAGCTTCAGCGTAGGTGACAAAGAGCTGGAGAACTTCTCCCTGAACTCCAGCCATGCGCTCCTGGTAATAAGTGAGCACTTGCCTCAGGTACAAAGCATAGAGTCCGTGCTCGGCCTCCGAAGTGAGACTGGTGAAGTGTACTGGGAGGTTAATAACCTGATTAAGATGAAATGCAAACAACCTTCAGGAGGAACTTCAGGTACATACGAACATACAAATGTGCCAGCAGAAACAGATCACCCGGTCTATCTAAGTCTGCTTGAGTGTGCGGCTAGCACCCCTAGTTTGCAGCTGCCCCACCCCCCTTCCCATTTGTCATTGCACTGCCACCCCCCCACCTCCGCACCCTCATTCTACCCTGTTCCATGCCCTTTTGAAACTGTTCACAGATTTACATACCACCACCCATTCTGGTAGGGCGTTCCATTTTGCTACCACCCTCTCTATGAAATAGTGTCTCCCCATTTCCTTCCTAAATCTTCCCTCACTCTATTCTTAGTGCATGCCCCCTGGTGACCCTCCCCCTACTTAACTTCAAGACCCCATCTGCCCCATCCTTATTGATTCACCACAGATACTTGAATGTCTCTATCATGTCCCCCCTGTCCCTTCTATCCTCCAGGGTGTACATATTCAGGTCTCTCAGCCTGCTGTCATAGTCGGTCCCTTCCTTTCCACATATCATCTTTGTTGCCCTCCTCTGCACCCCCTCCAGTAGCCTGATGATATGCTTTAGGTGTGGCTTCCAAAACTGCACACAATACTCTAAGTGCGGCCTTACCAGCGACCTGTAGAGGGGACAAGATCACCTCTCTTCGCCTGGACAAAAAACCCTTCGCTATGCACTCCAGCATTTTGATCGCTCTTGCAGCTGCTCTCCTGCACTGGGCAGTGTTGTCCATGGTCTCTGTTATCATTACCCCTCGGTCCTTCTCCTCCTCAGTGATCCCCAGCTTAACCCCGCCCATCCAGTATTCTCTCCTTGGGTTCTTCACCCCAATGTGCATAACCTTATACTTCTTTGCACTGAACCCCAGCTGCCACCTCTCTGACCACTCCTCTAGCTTGCTTAGGTCCCCCTGCAGCTGCTTCCAACCCTCCTCCCCATTCACCACTGCTAAGATTTTGGTGTCGTCAGCGAACAGACTTATCTTGCTCCGTGTGTAATGTCTGCTATGAAGAGCCCGAACAATACTGGCTCCAACATGGAAGCATCAAGTTATCTTGTCAGCGAGAATGCCGACCTCCCCCACAGCGACCGCACAATACCAATGCAGGTATTATGCCGCCTTTTGAACAGGTGCTTTCTACGGACTCTAGGATTCCAACTCCAGGTCAGAGTTGGTCCGGGGAAGGGGTGGAACAATGGGGGAAGGTGAAACACGGAAAAAGGACCATTACCACGAATGTTGCCATAATGGTCTTTTTCCAGTTTCGCCTGTCAGGGGTGTAGATGAAAGGTACCACCCAACACAGAGCCCTCAGGCACCCCACTTGTCACCAGCCTTGAGCTGAGAGTCTCTCCTCGCCACAACCTGTTGCAGCCTCCCACTCAGCCAGCTTGTAATCCTGTTCATCATTTCTGCCCCTACCCCTAAACCAGTTAGCTTCCCCGCAAGCCATCTATGAGGCACAGAATTGAAGGTCTTGCGAAATCCAAGTAAAGAACATCCACCGCATGACCCTTATCCAGCTCACCTGTCACCCAGTCATACTACTGTATCAGGTTGGTTTGACAAGACTTCCCTTAAACAAACCCATGCTGCCTAACATCCTAGAGGCCATTGTCCTCTAGGCACGACACCAGTCTTTCCTTTAGTAATGTCTCCATGAGTTTGCACACTATGGTGGTGAGACTTACCAGGCGATAATTACCTGGTTCATCCCTTGGTTCGCTCTTGTGTAATGGTACTACATATGCCATACTCCAGTCCAGTGGCACACATCCCGACTCCAGTAAGGTACTGTACAAATCCGCCAGCAGCTCCGCCAACACATCCGCCATCTCCCTCAGTACTCTGGGGTGGTAGAAGTGGAGGATAAGTTTTTCCTTGTGGAGCACCAGATAAGGAGACTCCACCGAGAGCGCCTGGGGCTCATTGATCCTTCTGGTGGAAGTCATGGCCACCAAGGCAGTCTTCCATGACAGGTGTGACATCTCATACCTGTGCATTAGTTTGAATGGCTTGCACATGAGCACTGCCAGTACCAGCAATAAGTCCCAAGATGGTGGTGGTTCATGCACCGGGGGGGGGACACGTGGTCCATGCCCTTAAAGAAACGCCTGACCACCTTCACCTGTGCCACCATCGGCATACCAACCTGCGCCCGGCATGCAGAGATGGCTGCCAGGTGCATCTTGAGGGTCATCAACCTCAGTCCCTATTGGGAGAGCGACTGCAGGTAGTCAAGAATGCTAGGCAAGGGGCAGACCAGGGGTCTAGCTGCCTGCCTTAGCACCAAATGGAAAAGCGTTTCCCTCTGAAGACGCAGCACTGATGGGCCAACTCTTTCCAAGAAGCCTCCACAACATGGAGAACATCTTCTGAGAGACCCAAAGCCTAGAACTCTAGCCGCTCAGGAACCAGGCTGCCAGGTACAGGGATTGAAGGTCTGGATGTAGGACCTTTCCCTTGAGACACGAGAGCAGATCCGGGCATAGGGGAAATCGGTACGGAGGTCTTCTGCTGAGGCGGAGGAGATCCGGATACCAAAACTGGTGAGGCCAGTCTGGGACTACCAGGATCATCCACGCCTTGTTTCTCTGTACCTGGACCAACACCTTGTGGATCAGAGGAAAGGGAGAGAAGGCAGAGAGAAGGCATGGGGTTCAGGGCCTCGCGAAGGCATCCCCGAAAGTCCTGCACTGTGTGGGGCAGGCACAAAACAGCCTCAGCTTAGCATTCTCCCAGGAGGCGAACAGGTCAACCAAAGGAGTGCCCCACCAGGAGAACAGGTGGTTGACCACCTCCTGATGCAAGGACACTTGTAAGAAATCTTGCCCACCTGGCTGAGGGTGTCTGCCAGCTGGTTGGAGGCTCCAGCTACATGGATCACGAGGAGATCTGCATCTAAGCTGTGCATGAGGGTCTAGATGCAGAGCCTCCTGACACAGACAAAGGGAGTGCGTGCTGTCCTGCCTGTTCAGGTAGTACATAGTTGTGGTATTGTCCAACGGGACCTGCACGACCTGACCCAAGATCAATGGAGCGAATTCCATTATGGCCAGGCACACTGCACAGAGCTCCAGCAGACTGATGTGGTAACAGGACTCCCTTGGGGTCCAGAACCCATGGGTCCCATGTTCTCCCAGTTGCACTCCCTTCCCACCAGAGATGTGTCGGCTGTCAGGGTGATGGTTAGCTCTGGGTGGACAAATGGGACTCCTTCCTCCAGATGTTCCGGAATGAGCCACTGCTGGATCGCATCCCAAATTGGCTTGTTCACTGTGATCAGCTGGTCGAAGTGATCTAGGTGCTGAGATCATTGGACAGCCAGTTCCCACTACAGGTGGCGTATCCACCAGAGGGCCCATCTGACCATGCTGGTGCAGGATGCTATCCCAGCAGTCACAGGAAGTCTAGGGCAGGGCGTGAGCTGCCAACCTGAAATGATCGGGCAAAGGAGATAAGATACAATGCCTGGCCCACAAGGAATTGGGCCTAGGCCCAGAAGGAGTCTAGCTTTGCCCTGGTAAAGTGGATCACCTGTGCGGCATTGAGTTTGGACTTGGCCAGGTTGAAGATAAGGCCCAAGTCTCTGCAGGTCTGGAGGACCATGTCCCTGAACTGCTCCACTGCCCCCCCCGCCCCGGGATGGCTTGGCTTGGCTATCAGCCAGTGGTCCTGGAAAGGAAAGACCCTGGCTCCTCGGTGCCTCAGGAATGCTGCCACCACTGCAATGCACTTGATGAAGACAATGGGGCCGAGGAGAGGCTGAAGAGCATGACCTGAAACTCATAGAGATCCCCTCTCCACAGAATGGAGGTAGCACCAGTGGGACAGATGAACTGGAATGTGGAAGAAGGTATCCTAGAGTTCCAGAGAGCAGAACCACATGCCCTACTCTAGGGATGGAATGATTTGGTTCACAGTGACCATCCAGAACTTGCACTTCCTCAAAAACTGATTGAGATAGTGAAGATCCAGTATGGGGCACCAGCCCCTGCCCGTTTTGGAACCAGGAACTACTTGGACACAAAGCCCAGGCCAGTCATGGTGTCCAGGACACGGGTTATGGCTCCCTTCTCCAGGAGCTGAGCAACGTCTTCTCAGAGGGTGAACAGCGTGTCCTGCAACACCAAGGACTCCCATGGTGCACGGGGTCGGTAGAGCACGAGAGCCTCGAAGTCAAGAGGCAACCCTCTGCCCACCAGTTCCAGCACCCATTTGTCTGAGGTGACAATAGACCAGTTTTGCTAGAAATGGTGATGCTAACCCCCCACTGGGAGCAGAGGCAGGGACTGGATGGGTGGGAGGTAGAAACCCACTAACCTATCACTGGGCAGCCTTGGAGGGGGCACTGGCACCAGCTGCCTGAAGGGCACTAAAACCTACCCCTACCCTCAGACTTCTTGGAGCCCTGACCAGCAAACATGGTCTTGGGTCACCAAGCCAATGATGCCCCTGCTGGGGCTGCTACTGCCTGGGCTGATGCGACTGTAGTGATAGTATAATATGTTGATTATTGTCACTCCATTTTGTATGCTATTTCATGTAATGTATGTCATTTTATACTCCATTTTGTATTGTGTGACTCCATTTTACATGCTGCTTCATTTAATTGGTGTTTTGCTCTTTAGATAGCCTCATTATTATGTTTTGCTTCAGACAGTGTATTTTGCTAACTTGAAGGTTGCATATTATCAGGCAACCTGTTTTTATAGTTTTGTTTAAACTCTGCTTAGCTCATAGTGTTCTAGGCACCAGCCAGTGTTTGGAGCACAGTGACCTAGCAGGTGTAGGGAATTCTGAGCAGTCCTTATGGTGTGAATTCGCAGCATCCTGGGAGCCCGCCAGCTTCTAGAATGGCGAGACAACACTATGAAGGCTGCACAGTTATTTTAGCTTAGAATAAGATATAAATGTAGCTTTCTCAATGCCTGGTTAGAAGCCTCACCATGCAGGGTGGCGCATCGCTGTGGGGCCAATTCCGGTTCGTGAGACTCCTAGCCAGGCTGACAAAGGCTTCCCAGCCATTGGAACAGGCTTGGATGTAGCTTTGGAATCGGTGATGTATAACCTTTTGTATTATATTTTGCTATAATAAAGCTTTGGCTTGCTGTACTTATTGTAACCTTTATATTATATTTTGCTATAATAAAGCTTTGGCTTGCTGTTACTTATTGTAACCTTTTATATTATATTTTGCTATAATAAAGCTTTGGCTTGCTATACTTATTATAATGTTATTGTGTATATGTGAGTGTGAATGGCAAATAGCTGCTTGGTTTGAGTTGGCAGAACATTTTGGCGTAGTCGGCAGGATTCAAAATAAAATGTCTATTTTAGGAAAAAGGATGAGTTCTTTTTTTAAAGGTGTATTAAGGCTCAAACAAGCAAGGGCAACTGCCCTTTGTACTTGTAATTTGTGCTTGCAAGTATATACTATTAGAGCCAATGATGGCTTTCACAGTTCAGGCTGCTTTTAGGAGAAAAGCAACGGCTGGTTAAGTAAAGTTAGATAAGCAACATCTAGAAAAGAAAAATAAACTACTGTGGATATACAGTAGGTGACTACAGACAGGATGATTTGAAAATCCTCCCCCATGTTGCCTATCTGTGTAGTTTCAAGTTTTCTGTATCAATTTCAAGTTCCCTTGCCTCCTATAGAGGCTGAAACATTTGATCCTAAACCCAAGTACTGGGGACCTCTACCAGATGGATCTCAACCTAGTACTGTTAGAGATTTTTGTTTGTTTTGTTTTTAAACTGCAAACCAGAGCTCTGGAAAAAGACTTGGTTTGGCAGGTTACTAAAATGGCTAAAAGAAAACCTTTGAAAGGGTTAAAATCTTTAAAAGGGTTAATAGCTGCAGTGTTTGGAAACTATCACGAAGGTCCTGCAGTCAGTTTTCTTACTTAGACTAGTATATCGGAAAAGAAGAAGAAAAATACCTTGGCACCAGGAAAGTCTGAATTTTTTTTTTATTCAAAGTTGTTTTATGTCTGTCTGTTTTATTTCTGTAATACGTATACTAAACAAGGTAATGCTCCGTCTTTCTCATGCATATTTTCTAGCTTATATCTGTGTTCTGTAATTATGTTCTATTGTCAAGGTTGCGAGATAGGATTGACTGCCTTCAGTGCACAAACATGTTACAGAAAAAAAAAAGAAGAAGCTTCTTTGCCTCATAGCTGACTGTTTTAATTGGCTTTATTTGTAATGGAACATTTGTGCTGCCTAGATAGGGTCAGTGAAAAACTTTTGTTTGTAGTTGTTGCTTGGAGCAGGTAGTGTTGATGGTGAAGAATTATGACGTCATATAGATTGCAATGTGCAGAAAGAGTTGTAGTTTGCAAGCAACGTGCAAGCCACTGCTAGGTGAAAATGTAATGTGTTAACAGCTATAAATGGCTTTATCATACTTCTAGTTAAAACCAGAAACTTTTGCAAAATGGCAGAGTGCCATATTTTAGTTATGTGCCAAAAGGTGTAATCATGTTATACGAGATGTGTTCACTTACAGATGATGTGTTTAAACAGTGTTTTGTTCTGGAAAGATTTGGCATGGCAATATGTATAAATGTGTTGGTTTAAAATTGTCAGTGTTACAAGACAGGCAGGAGGCAGCACATATATCTAGACCACGTACAGTTTTCTAATGGAACTATGGGCATTACCTCAGCAAATTGGTGTGAAACAATGTCAGTCTTATTTTGTGTTAAGTATTTCTTTTGTGTATGTGTATGTGTGTATCTGTCTTGGCCAGCAGTTTCATCGTGTGCTCTATTGTTATTTAAAGATATTTTAATATTGGTGGTGTTCAAGGACACTACAGGAATGGCTGAGTTTAAATGACCCTTGCATGCACACTGTGACCTTTTGCACGTTATTTGACCTTCTTGTGTTTCAACATTTTATGTTACTACCAGTTCAAACTTGATGTGTATTCCATGCCTAAAGCACAACTTTTCACACAAAATGTATGTTTTCATGAAAGCACACCAAGAGTGAACCATGTAATTTGACTTTTATTGCAAAACTAGTATTCTAAGTGAAGAGGAACAAACTTTTACAATTTTGAAAAAGGACTATTACAGCTGTTTTGAGAGTTTACCATCTACAGAGATACGTACGTGCGGTATTACCATCAATCTGGACATTTTGTCATGCTTAGGATAAGGGAACCCAGGGACGCTTGGCTTTTTTATCCTATGGAAATAATCTTGTTTTATTTTTAAACTGATGTGTGTTTGTTTTGTTGTTTGTCTGTGTTTCACAGCTAACCTTTTATTGCTACAGTATCGAGCAGTGTCTCTTGCACCTCGAGCTGTGTCTTCCACCAGTAGGAGCTTGGAGGAGGGTAGCTACCCTTCCTCTTCCAGTGTAATACCCACAAAGGTTGCAAGGTACATGTCATATTTATACTGATTCATGGTCTGTAGCCAATGGTTTAACAACCTGGCTGCCCACTTGGGCTAAGAATGAGTGGAAAATTTATTCGAAAGAAATATGGGAAAAGAACTGTGGCAGGAAATATGGACTATGTTACAAAATACTCAGACCACTGTATTTCATGTTGATGCTCATTGTGCTTCAGATACACTAGAACGATGGTATAATTCTATTGCAGATGAAAAAGCTAAGATTCTTCCAGTGGATATTGAAGAAACTCAAAGTCAGCAGTTATCAGGGCTGGCAAAATGGGCACATCAAAATGTAGACATTTGGGAGAGAAAGCCACTTACAGGTAGGCATATAGTAGGGTGTACCCTAACATTGGATTTAGTTAAAACTGTTATTGCTCAGTGTTCTATATGCCAACATGGGCAACAAGACCAATCCTCATATTGTGAAAGGACAATTGGGGAGGAAAAGTACGGACAAATTTGGCAGATTGATTACATTGGACCTCTACCCTTAGTGGAGGATGTCGATATGCTTGCACAGTTGTAGATACATATTCAGGGTATTTATTGGCATACCCTTGTAAACAAGCTACACAGAAAAACACCATTAAGGCAATTAACTTAATTATGTTGTACTATGGAATACCCTTGCAGATACAAAGTGACAATGGTTCCCATCTTAGGGGGAAAATGGTACAAGCTTATGCTCAAGCCCATAACATACAGTGGGTATTTCACATCCCTTATTACCCGCAGGCAGCAGGGTTAATTGAGAGAATGAATGGATTGCTGAAAGAACAGTTTAGGAAATTGGGGGAGCCTACGAAAATGGAAAGAGAATTTGCATGAAGCATTACAGATTTTAAATAATAGACCAATTGGAGAATCTGAGACCCCTTAATGCTGAATGATAACTCCTAATTTGCAAGTGCAGGCTTACTCAACTACAGAAACAGTGTTATATTGGGAAATTACACCAGGAGCTCTGTCTCCTTGCAGGGCAACCCAGAAGCTGCTGGACTTGATTTCATGCCCTTCAAGAATACAGAATAAACAGCAGAAACATTCAAGTGATAGAAACTGGTATTGGAATACAAATTCCACGAGACATTTTGGTTGGATAGCACCTAAATCAGAACTAGCCCTCAAGGAATACAAATTTTGGGAGGGTGATTGATTGTGATTACCAGGAGAAGTGAAAGTAATTTTGTTGAATAGTAGAGAACAAAATCTGTTAATTCAACAGTATGACAGAGTGGCTCAATTGTTAATTATTCCAGTTAACAAGCGACCCTATAAAGGGACAAGCCCACTCTTAACAGCAAGGAGGATAAAGGTTTTAGATCTACAGGAGGTTTTAACAATGGTGCCAAAATATGGGTTACAAACCCAAATGGCCCTCCTGAACCAGCTGAGGTGATAGCCACCGGACGAGACAACACAGTGTTAATTATCAGGTCAGGGAAAGAGAGATGGGAATATGTACCAGTGAACACATGTTATCTTGAGAATAATCAGTCTGTGTATTTTCTAGGTTCTTCAATGGATTCTAAAGAATAACACTCTCTCACGGTCCATTCGGTAAAGCCTATTACCCCAGGTGGAAGAATATTGAAGCTTGCTGACCCACTTGTACAATGGGGTTGGAAATCTTCCACCAACTACGGTGCAAGACAACTTTACTTGCCCTGAAAACCAAGGATGTCCTATAGTGAACATTACTTTTCACCAGATGTGAACATTTGGAAACCAGTTGAGACAATGGCAGGACAATTATATGTCCAACCTATGCAGGACACAAATTGGATTAAATTACAGAACCAGACTGTTATTAGATGCTGCAACTACCGAATAGTTGCATGGTAACTGTACAACATAGACTTGATTGCTGCATGAATCAAACAGACATTTTCAATGCAAGTATTACTTTGATTGACATAGACACGTTATTCTGCATAGATGCTACTGCAATAACTAATAGAACTACTTGGGCAGATCACATTACAGTGTTGAAAAATCATCCTGTAATTAGTAATGATAGTATAGTTAAGGTTCCATCCATACACATCAGTAGCGCAGCGGTATCAGAAAAATGTAATCCATTTTAACATAACGTTTATGTTTAGTAGAAAATGCAAATATAAAAGAGCTTGGTATGATACGCTATTAGGTGGAGCAGGGGCAGGCATGGGAATTTTAAATAGTGTTGATATAGAAACACTGACTAACAGGCTTCAGGCAGTAGGAATTTATGTATTTAGCTTAATTAACTTACAAGCTCAATGGATGCCAACTGTTTTCTTACCCCAAAGATTAACTTTGAATTATGATTTTGAGTTCTTGCAGTTATTTAATGCTTCACAGGTATGGGGAATGGGAGTAGCAGAAAATATTTCGCGATTTATTGATTGGACAGAATGCTATAATGCGACATATGTATTCTATAATGCAAAGAAATAAGGCCCAGAGTGATTTAATGAGTAATAATGAATATGTGTGGAGGACCGTGTTCAAATCATGGATTCCTAGTAATCATTGGATTGTAATGTCATCCACCACAGTAAAATGCACAGATAAATATGTAATATTACCTGTAATTTTTGGTCCCCATTATTTGATCCTGAGTTTTGGTTACCACATTTTATGGAGATTATATAGATAGTCAGAACACCACCCATGACTTAAGTCTGTGTTCAAAACAGCTGATGGAATACTATATGGACAGCATTCCAGACTTTATGAACCTTGTTTACTGGAGCATTCGATAAATTTGTGTCAATGGACAATTTTACCCATAATCTTTACCATGTTTACGAAATAGGACCCCAGTATGTTTGTATAGTAACTAATCAGGAGAATACTGTTAGGATGTATAACTTAACTCTCCCTTTTCAGGTTGTTTAAGAAATGTGACTCATTTGTGGTGGGAAAATACTACTTACATCTTTGTCCCTGATAATGAGCAGAAGCTTATTTTGTATTAGCAGTCAATATTTTAGATCAATCAAGATTGAGTATCTCATTAAATAAAATTAAACAGATAATTCAGCAAACAGATGTAATGCAGGCTCATTTGGCAATAAGAAATAAATCATTAGTGCAAAGTCAGGTGCAAACTACGATAGTTAAAAATAAAATGATTGATTTAAGTTCCAAGATTCAACAAGAGACTACTCATTATTGGTGGAATATTTTTTAGGATGGTCTCCATCAGCTACAAAAGTGTTAAATATTCTGATACATCCTATCATAATCATTGCTGTAGTGACAATTATCTTGCTTATTTGGACTTGTTACTTATCATGTTATATTAGTAGTAATTTTGCTATGGTACCAATATCATACAAATCGTATTCACAATAATCAAAGGACCGAATGTAGTGATAGTATAATATGTTGATTATTGTCACTCCATTTTGTATGCTATTTCATGTAATATATGTCATTTTATACTCCATTTTGTATTGTGTGACTCCATTTACATGCTGCTTCATTATTGGTGTTTGCTCTTTAGATAGCCTCATTATTATGTTTTGCTTCAGACAGTGTATTTTGTTAACTTGAAGGTTGCATATTATCAGGCAACCTGTTTTTGTAGTTTTGTTTAAACTTCTGCTTAGCTCATAGTGTTCTAGGCACCCGGCCAGTGTTTGGAGCACAGTGACCTAGCAGGTGTAGGAATTCTGAGCAGTCCTTATGGTGTGAATCGCAGCATCCTGGGAGCCCGCCAGCTTCTAGAATGTGGCGAGACAACACTATGAAGGCTGCACGGTTATTTTTAGCATAGAATAAGATATAAATGTAGCTTTCTCAATGCCTGGTTAGAAGCCTCACCTGCAGGGTGGACGCATCGCTGTGGGGCCAATTCCCAGTTAGTGAGACTCCTAGCCAGGCTGACAAGGGCTTCCCAGCCATTGGAACAGGCTTGGATGTAGCTTTTGGAATCGGTGATGTATAACCTTTTGTATTATATTTTGCTATAATAAAGCTTTGGCTTGCTGTACTTATTGTAACCTTTTATATTATATTTTGCTATAATAAAGCTTTGGCTTGCTGTACTTATTGTAACCTTTTATATTATATTTTGCTATAATAAAGCTTTGGCTTGCTATACTTATTGTACTGTTATTGTGTGTATGTGAGTGTGAATGGCAAATAGCTGCTTGGTTTGAGTTGACAGAACATGCGACTGAAAGGGCTGAATCTGAAAGGACTTCAATTTTTGGTCGCTGCCCTTTCTGGTCCTTCTGTAAGGATGTCACAGAGCCAAGGGTGGCACTGGAATTTTCTATCCTGGTAAGATGCCCATCCACCCCTGGGGCCAAAAAGGTTGCTGCGCAAGAAGGGAACATCTGCCAATCTATGCTGGGTGTCTGCCATGAAGCTGGAAATCTGCATCCAGGCACTGCAACAAATCATGACAGCAGCTGCCATGGACCAGATGCACAAGTTGCCGTTGTCAAAGGCCATCTGGAGCTGGTGTTAAGCTAGCACTCAACCCTTGTTTTTGACCACCTTAATCACTGACTGCAAATCCGCAGAATGGTGAGGGAGGGTATGGTCGAGGACTCCCATCAGGAAGTGACCAAAGCTGGCCATCATCTCGGCATAACTGGCCTGTTGGAGACCCAGGAAGGATGCAGTGCACACTTTCTTTGCTGCATGGTCCAGCTTTTTGGACTCCTTGCTGGAGGGCTTATCCACATCTCCAACACTGCCAGTCTTCTGGAACACAGAGTCAGCTACCAACCACTCGGATGAGGGGCGGTCCAAGAAACAGGAAAAGGAGCCGGTAGGAACTGCATACTTGCGGACCATATGGCCCAATGTTTCTGCACAGGAGGCCAGATGCTGCCAAAACTCCAGCACTGGTCCCAAGATGGTTTTGGCTACCAGACAGGCAACCCTGCTGGAGGCAGTATAGTGCAGTGGTTTAAGATTCTGAGCTGCAAATCTGGAGACCTGGGTCTGAATCCCATAGCCCCCACTTGCATACAGCGCAACCCTGAGCAAGTCACTTCCCTGTGCTCCCAGGTTGCAACTGTAAACAAGTTTTCAGCTTAGTGTGTCTCACCTGGTTAACCAATTTGAAAGAAAAAAAAAAAAACACACACAGGGAATCATTCATATTCAGTATTTCTGTGAGGGAGTATTTTGCCCACTTCTGAGCCAGTTCTAAGGGGGATTCCACAGACTCAGAGATCAACCACAGCATAGCCTCAAAGGACACCGTCCTGTGCTTGGTTATCAGTTCTTCGGTCGAGTCACGGTTGAAGTCAGGAGTCCTCGCTGACTGCATGAAGAAACCACCAGAGACCAAAGGTTCCTCAAAGATGGCCCTCAGCTGCTTCTCATCATGTAATACTCTGGACTCGTCCAAGTGGGTACTCTCCACTGACAGCCAGCATGGCAAGCAGCTAGCCGGATGGGAAACCTTGGTAGAGGCTCCCTGCAATGGCTGCTGAGGTGGCGGTTCCACCCTAATTGTGGGGAGAAGCTGGCATCGGAGACACCGGTTGCGGCAACATCAATGCAGGCCAGACTGGGGGGTCACAGGGAAGAGCCGGGGTCTGGGAAGGGGTCCTATCTTGCCCAAGGACCAACTGCTGCCACATCAGCTCCTCATTACACCGATGCAGCCTGTGATGGAGCCTCTCCTCATCAAAAGATGAGGAGGAGGTGTGCCTGTGACTCCGCTGGGCCGAAGAGCAAGCGTGGGAGTACAAGGAATTCCTTGACGGCGATCTCAACCAAGACCAGGATCCTAGCCAACAGCTTGAATGTTGACAGCAAGAAAACACAGGCAGAAGGGCTGTGTAAATAACACAGACCAGCTCATGCTGCTGGACCGGAGGGAGGCAGCTCCTGAGAGGAGACAGCTGGATCAGCTGACTGCTCCTGTTCCTCTTGGGAGAGTCGAAAGGAGCGGAGTCCTGGAGATCAAGGTGTCCTCAACCTTGTTAGACCACGGGTTGACCAGGTCGAGAAAAATCTTGACTGCTATGTCAGCCTGTGTCACGGCCAACAAGCCAAACAGAGGTACCATGGAGCTAACAGCCTGGCCCTTGACTCAAACAGGCTCGGCGACCATAGAGCAGTTGAGGCAACTGCAGGAGTGGGAAGAGTGTATTTGTTTCCAGACCCCCAACCGAAGGCAGGATTTTTTAGATATTTTCTTACCACCACTGGGGGCTCCCAAGGGTCTGTATCTCCCACAACGTCTCCTTCAATGACACTCCAATGCTGACCCAAGCTGGGAGCAGCACTGATGCAGATGAGACTCCCACCGCAGCTTGGGGCGTTGTCTCTTCCATGACTGCAGGCAGGGCTGCCAAGCCTGCCGCCACAGACAACGCCTTCCAGGCGTCCTTCGAATGAACTGAGGGGTCCCGTTCAGCCAGCCAGCTGAGCAGGAGACGCACATAGCAATCCTCTGAAGATGAGGGCAAAAGCGTTTTGAGGAGGCCACAGGCTTCAACGTTGTGCTCCGCCCCGAGGCAGCAGACACATGACATGTGTGGGTCTGTCCTGGACATCTTTTGGTTGCACTGAATGCAGCGCTTAAATCCCAGACTCAGAGTTTTAAATAACTGCAAAAATTGATTAGCACTTTCGCTATAATCAGTTGCGAAAAAGTACGTATATGCATTTTCTAGCAGCTTACGTTGCTAAAGAAACTTGAGACACAAGCTATGCATTATCCCAACTGATTAGAAGTTTTACTCGTGAAAGTGTGAATCAATTTTGTAGTTATTTAAAACCCTGCAGACCAGACTAGGCTTCCTCTTGATCCATGGTAGCACGATACGGAAACCAAGAAAACTACTAGTAAATGAAGACGAAATGCCAATAGCGCACTTTTGAGCAAAGGCCTACACCGCACACGGAGCTACAAAGGAGGAGACCTGACTCTTCCAGTTGAAAGGAAGACCTGACATTATGAGGCAGAGCTGTCAGTTTTATTATCGTCAATAACAGTAAAATAGCCGGCACGGTGGCGCTGAGGAGTGAGGCGCTGCACGTCACACCTCACGCTACCCCGGCGTCCCAAGTTCGGGAACAAGCTCGAGCCGTCGGGGGTCGGCAGGGGAGGAAAGAGACTGAGTGTCCTAAGAACTGCTCTCTCTTCCCGGGTGGGCTCTCAGTGGATGCGCTCACACAGGGGCGCACCCCTAGTGGAGACCGGGGAACGCCAAGCTATGGTTAAGCTGCTGCAAAGGGAGGTGCTGCGGCGGGCGTTGGCATGTGTGCCACTAACATCACTGCATGACCGAGCATCAGGGGAAACAGAAATTGGAAAAAAAAACCTCCGGAGGATAGGTGAAGGTACTGCCGCCGGCTCCACATTCCCAACGCTGGGCTCCTCACTCTCGCTGGCCCCGCACTCCGACTCCATGGCTCATGATACTATAAGATAGAGAGCCCTGGAAGAATAGGGCAGCCTTTCCCCGTGGGGGCTTAGATCCGGGGGTGTAGCCTGGTCAGAGTGAGGGAGTAGGTGCGGTTGCCACAGCAGGGAGGTAGAGGGCTGGTTGGGTAGATGCTGGAGAGAGTTCCTCTGGCTAGGGGCGAAGAAATAAAGTGTAAAAAAAAAAAAAAAAGAACAGTAAGAAAAAATTACTCACCTTAGTAATTATGTTTCTTCTAATGGAGTCTTGCTGTATTCTTTTTTTTTTTTAACCTTGTCTTTATCCGCCTGACCTGCCTCTTCCCTCCACTCACTCGGACATCCTCAGTGGACCCTCAAACCCCTGCCGTGGTCTGCCCCTAGAGTGCCTTGACCACACACACACACACACACACACACACTCCCTTGAAGATCCCCCGGAATACCCCACCGGGTAGGGGTTGAGAGGGGATGCCCCACGCTTACCTCTCCAAACCAGCACTATATGCGTGTGCATGTGTAGGTCCGACACAGCGGAGTCTGCCTTGACGAGTGGTCGGAAGTCCTAGGGAGGTGTCGTCACCTAGGAGGGATGAGGTGTTTTCCCTGTTTCTTTTCCCCCTGACGTCGGCATGCAATGAGGGGCTGTGAGCTGAGAGGCACGCTGAGACGTACCTTTTGCTCCACCCCTCTGCTGACAGTCACCCAATCCCCTTACTGCTTCTCCACCTACTGCGCTATCCACCCAGGCTCCCCTAGGTGGTAGCACTGCAACACGAGCCTGCAGTCCTCCCTCAGAGAAGGAGAGCTGCTGTCGGGCGCCCATCCTCCTCCGCCGCCACCCTCGGCGAGCTGTGCTTGTTTCCGAACCCCAGTCGCCGGTGTAGTGAGAGGTGGGTCATTCAGCGCCTCACCCCTCAGCGCCACTGGGCCATCTCGAGTCTTGCTGTATTCAGACAATTGCAGTGATTCCCAACCTTTGAACATGCCACGGAGAACAAAGACTTCATTTTCTATGCAGGGCATAAAATGCTGAGCTCGAGCTCGGTTGAAGTCTCTGTCTGGAGTGATTCAAACCTAAACCGTTAGATTCTTACGAGCTCAACTAAACTAAAAATTCAATGTGGAAATTGTAAAAACTCTTACTAGCCAACTGGCTGAAAAAAGTTTTGGATTCCCAAGGAAAACTCAAGTCAGAAAACCCAAAAACAAAACCCAATGTACTAAAAATAACAATAATAAATCAGCACCCAAACAAAAAGGAGGAGGGTGCAAGCAAAAAACAACCCTGGGGTGCAACACTGCATCTGTCCACCCACTTCCCAAAAACAGGTTCTGAGAGGGGAGGCAGGGAAGGAGGTCAGAATACAGCAAGACTCCATTAGAAGAAACATAATTACTAAGGTGAGTAATTTTTTCTTCAAACAACATGAAGTCTTGCTGTATTCTGACAATTGCAGACTAAAAGCAGTACCTCCAAAGAGGAGGGACAGAACCTACTTTGGGAATAGGCTCTGAATTACTGCTGTGCCAAACCGAGCATCACTCCTAGCCTGGATAGCCACAGAGTAATGCTTGGTAAAGGTATGGACTATTTTCCAGGTGGCTGCTTGACAAATTTCTAAGAGAGGGATATCTCTGGCAGCAGCCAGGGAAGCAGCTGTACCTCTTGTGGAATGAGCCCTCAGGCCTGAGGGTGGAGTTTTTCCCAGCTTTTCACAGCAGAATTGTATACAAGACACAATCCACCTGGCAACAGATCTTCTGGTGGCAGGTTTGCCCTCTCCCACTTCTCCATAAGTGAGGAATAACTGGAGGGAGTCAAACCTGTGACCCTTGGTACGCTCTATGTAGTAACTAAGGGCTCTTTTGACATCTAAACTGTGTAGCCTCCTCTCTCCTGAGGAAGAATGATCAGTGAAGAAAACAGGGAGAGACATAGACTGGTTTAAATGGAAGTCTGAAACCACTATGGGCAAGAACCTTCCATTGGTTCTAAGGACCACTTCATCCCTGTGACATGAGATAAAATCAGGTTCCACTGACAGGGCTTGCAATTCACTGATACGACTGGCAGAGGTAATGGCTACCAAGAATACAGTTTTCCAAGTCAAGTACTTAAGCTCTGCTGAAGACTTAGGCTCAAAGGGGGGGTTGCATAAGTTGAGCAAAGCAAACGTTCAAATCCCAGGCAGGGGCAGGGTCTCTAAAGGGAGGACTGGTGTGAAGCAATCCTTTAAAAAATTTACAGAACATAGGATGGGAAGATAGTGAGTTAGGCTTCCCCACAGACAAAAACGCAGAAATAGCTGACAAGTGTACCTTGAGAGCAGCTGGTCTGAGGCCTAGGCCATTAAGATGGACCATATAATCCAGAACCGTAGGCAATTCAGCAGTGTCTGGAGAAACATGCTTTTTAGAACACCAAATGCTGAATCTTTTCCATTTGGAGTTGTAAGTCTTTCTGGTGGAGGGCTTTCGAGAAGCCTTGAGGATATCCAGAACTCCTTGGGAAAGATGCAGATCTGAAAACTCTAACTCTTCAAGAGCCATGCTTTGAGATTGAGAGACTGAAGATTGGGGTACCAAATCCTCCCATGAGAGGATGTTAACAGGTTGTAATTCCCGGGAAGAGACAGGAGAAGATGGACTGCTAGGGACAGCAACAGGGGGTACCAGGGCTGTCTGGCCCAATCTGGAGCAATCAGAATCACCTTGCAAGGTTGAGACCTTATTTTGACTAAAACTTTGAACAGGAGTCGGGGGGTGGGGGGGAGAAGGCATATAGAAACTTCCCTTCCCAATTCAGGATCAGGGCGTCCAGAGGGACTGAGCCCAAGACTGGAGGTCTGCAACAAAAGAGATGGAGTTGGTGATTGTCTGGGGCTGCAAAGATATCTATCTCTGGAGTGCCTCACCTTGAAAAAATCACTTTCAACACCTGAGGGTCCAGGGACCATTCGTGATGGCCCTGAGAGATCCTGCTCAGTGCATCTGCTAGCACATTGTCCTTGCCTGGAAGGCGAACTGCTACCAGAGAGGTTTGCAGGGAATAAGCCAGGGACCACAACTTCATGGCTTCTGTGCACAAGGCCGTAGACCGAGTGCCTCCCTGCTTGTTGACGTACCACATGGTGGTGGTGTCCGTTCTGACTTGAACCACCTTGTTCTGTACTGACTGAGAGAAGGCTTTTAGGGCCAGAAAAACTGCCCTGAGCTCTAGGAGACTGATGTGGAGAAGGGATTCTTGGGGGACCACAGCCCCTGGGCAGTGAGGGACCCCAGGTGGGCTCCCCAGCCCAGGAGAGAAGCGTCCGTGGTAAGGACCACTGAACAAGGCTGAGTAACAAAAGGAACACCTTGTCTTAAATTGTCCTGATCCTGCCACCATTGGAGGGCTTGGAACAAGGTCAGAGTCACTGGGATCAGTTTGGTAAGGGAATCCCTTCCTCTGAGACCAGACAGCTTTCAGGTGAAACTGAATATCCCTCATCTGGAATCTTGCCCCTTGGACCACTGCTGTTGAAGCTGCCATGTGGCCCAAGAGCTGGAGGAAATGCCTTGCTGGTCAAGATACCCGAAGGCTGAAAGAAGAGGCTAGTTCCACAAGAACCCTTACCCTTTCTAGAGGAAGAAAGGCTCTTGCTCTGAGTGTGTCCAGTTCTGCCCCTATAAAGGTAAGAAGCTGGACTGGTTCGAGAACTGACTTGGGAAGGTTGAGAAGAAATCCTAGAGAAGTGAGCACTTGCTGGGTCACTTGCAGGTGAGACTTGACTTGGTCTGGAGACTGACCCACTATTAGCCAATCGTCCAGATATGGAAAAATGGAAATCTTTTGCCTTCTTAGAAAGGCAACTACTACTGCCAGGCCCTTTGTGAAAACCCTTGGGGCTGAAGTTAGGCCAAAGGGCATTGCTCTGAACTGATAGTGGCCTGAGGGCAACTCGAACCTGAGGTACTTTCTGTGGGAGCACCTGATGGGAATGTGAAAGTAGGCATCTTTGAGGTCCAGGGAGGCTAGCCAGTCCCCTGGCCTTAGCGAGGGAAGGATTAATCCCAGAGTTACCATCTTGAACTTTGGTTTTAAAAGATGTTTGTTTAGATATCTTAGGTCTAGGATGGGTCACCACTCCTCTGTCTTTTTGGGGGTCAGGAAGTACCTGGAGTACAGTCCTTTGTCCCAGTGTAAGGTAGGTACTCTCTCTATGGCTCTTAAGGCTAGAAGAGAAGAAACCTCTGCCTCTAGGGCAAGGGTTTCCGAGAGATTTGCAGGTGGAAAAGATCTGGTTCTCATCTTTGGAAATTTTCTGAAGCTGAGAACCAGTCTCTGGCTTACTACTTCCAGGACCAACTTGTCTGATGTAACAGACATCCAGTCCTGGACAAAGTAAGCCAGCCTGCCCCCTACTGGAATAGGAGAGTCGACCCGGGCAGGCCCACCAGGGTGTCTGCTAGGCAGGGGCTTTAGGTTGAGGAGTGGATGCAGCCCTGCTCATCCCCTTCTGCCTCTCCCTCTGAAGAACCCCCTCTGAGAAAAGGAAGAAGAGGCCAGTACTTGGTAAAAAGGCCTTTGAAAAGGCCTGTCCCTGCCCCTAGACTGCTGCTTTTGAGGAGTTGCCTGCCTCTCCTTGGCCTGAGTACTCCTGTAAGTGGTCCTGTACGCATCCATTTTCTTCATGTAATTCTCTGTCTGCTCGCCAAACAGAGAATTACCCACAACAGGAAAATCCATGGCCTTAGCCTGGGTGTCCTGCAAGAGGCTAATACATCTGAGCCAAGCCATCCTCCGAAGAGCCACAGATGTAGCCATGACTCTTGATGACACATCATTAGAGTCCACAGCAGCATGAAATTGCACCTTAGATGCCTCAATCCCATCTGCAGCCACCGCCTCCAGCTCCCTTGCTAGCTGGGAGGCCTGTTGCAGTGCCAGTACAGTGTCCCACCTGGACTTCTGGTACCTGGCTGTATAAATACATGTAATTCGCCTGCCTGAGTCCCAAAGAAGATGCCATGTACTGCTTCTTTGCCATGGCATCAATCTTCCTGGAGTCCTTGTCAGGGGTGTGTGAAGCCAAGGGAATATTTGCCTTGTCACAGGCAGCAGCCTGCACTACCCCAACATGGCTGCATTGCTGATATAAGAGCTCTGTGTCTGAGCCTGAAAGTGTATACCTCTTGTCCATTCTTTTATCCACAGGAGGTATAGTGTTAGGAGAGTTTAGGATTTTTTGTGTCCGTTTCCCAAAAGATTTGTGGAGGGGAATAGACAGTCTCCTGGACTCTGGGATGTCCATCATCTCTACATAATCAGGCTCCTCTTGATCTTCCACAGCCTCCTCCATAGGAAGCTGGAGGGTTTCAGCCACCTTTCTGTAAAACAAAAAGTGAGAAGGCGACTCAGAAAGCCTAGGAGGGGAAACACCTGAAGGTCTGTCTGGGGAGATGTCCGGTTCCACAGGCACATCCAGACCCTCACTTTCACTATCATCATCCTCAAATTCCCCTTCCTCTTCAAATTCGGTTCATAAACATCTTGAGGTATAATCTTGAACCGGGTAACCAACGAACCGACCCCTGCCAGAAGGAGCCAGATCGGTAGGAACCGGATGGAGCGATTCCACAATGTGAATCGCTCTGGCTATCTCTTCGGCGGTCGGAACATGAACCTCTGGATCTGAACCGGTCGATTTGTCTTTGCGTTTTCTTTTTGTCTGAACCGATCCCTCGGAATCGGCTCTCCTGTTGCCGGAAGAAGTATCGCCCTGGTCAGAGGGCACTCCTTCTGGTTCGGTCGGAACCGAACCGGGTTGTCCATCCGGGTCAGCGGACTTCTCGGCCTCCTTTTCCCTCAGTCTACCTAATCTCTTCTCAAGGGTAGATTTGGGAAAGTTTTTACATATTTGGCAGTCTGAATCGAGGTGGTCAAACCCCAGACAATAAACACAGGTGGTGTGGGGATCGACCTTAGCAACGCCCCACTCACTGCAGTGTTGAAACTCAGTGGGCCTGGTTTTTTTCTTGGGTTTTCTCAGACATGGCTAACTAACCAACTTACCCTTTTTATGGCAACCGCCAGGCAAGACTCCTTATCGGTTCCTAACCGTGTCACGGGTATTGGAAAAAATGTACTAAACACGTTTTTTAGAACCGATAAGAACCGGTAACCACACACTAAGTAAAACACAAAACACAAGATTTCACTATCAAATAGCCGGTTCAGCTGAACCGGGCCGCACTTTTACAAGTTCCACACAAAAAAACAGAACAATTCCTATCTAGTACTCACGGCACCACAGACAAGAGACTGAACCGACTATGCGAATAACTTTTTCAGTTTAAAAAAAACGACGAAAATTGAAACTTTAACAGACTTTCGAACCAAGCTGAAGGAGAAATCTCCGGAGTGACCGTTCAGTGAGGCGGAGTAAAGAATCTGACGGTTTAAGTTTGAAACACTCCAGACAGAGACTTCAACCGAGCTCGAGCTCAGCATTCTATGTCCTGCATAGAAAGTTAACTCTTTGTTCTCCAGGGCAGTTCAAAGGTTGGGAATCACTGCAATATGTCCGAATGCAGCAAGACTTCATGTTGTTTGAACCACCACTTCCTGTTTAGTTGGAGACTCAGGAAGGGAGTCTAATTTTGATTCCACCTGACTAAGGATGGTATTCTGGTAATCCCCCATATGTGCTACATAATTCAGGGCCCTAATACCCAGGGTAGAAGAGGAACAGATCTTCCCTTATTGGTCCAGAAGCCTTGATTCCTTATCAGGCGGAGACGAGCTGAGGTGTTTTGGATTTGTGGAGTTGCCGTGAGCGACGCTAATAACGACCAAGTCCACCTTGGGGTGTAGGTTCAAGAAATCTACTCCCTCGGGAGCCTGATATAGCTGATCTGCCTTCCTCAGAAGGGGGGCTAACGTGGAAGGTTGCTTCCAAATCATGGAAACAAGGTCCGTGTGAGGCTCTATCCAGGATGGAATCAATGTAGGAGCAGTCTCGGGCAGATCCAAGTGGGCAGCGAGCTTTTTACGCTGTGGATCTAGCTCCAGTGATTGCCACTAATGAACTTCCTGGATTTTCCTTAGTATCTCCAGAAAAGAGGGATCCTCCAGAGGAGACTTCAGAGGGATCCTTGGCCTGGGGCGGTCTGGAGTACATGGCTAGTCATCCGGATCAGAGTGTCCCTCCGAGTCCAAGTCAGAGGTCTCAGACGAAGATGAGGAAGACTCCTCCCTATGTGGGGGAGGGACGACTTCTTTGGGGAGTTCTCTGGGACGCGTATACTCCCCACCCCTGGCGCCAGAGGGCTCACCTCTGCTGTCGGGTAAGGGGGAGGAGTCTCCCGTCTCTGACACAGGGGATCCTGCGAAGGGTCCGGCGTCTGTCGACGACTCTCTACTTCTCTGGCCAGAGTCTCCTTCAAATCCGCCAGCAGCTAGGGCATGGGCGGTGGAGGAGGAGGGGGATACGGATACTGAGGATCCATAACCCGACGGCGGGAAACCTGGCGTCTGGTACTGAGGCGCTGAGTACTGTGGCATCAGGTGAAGTGGCATTGGGTACTGTGGCACCAGGTATGACAGCGACAGGTACTGAGGTGTCGGATACCCAGGTGCCAGGGGCTCTAGTGGAACAGAGGGCCCTGGAAGAGGCCCAGCTGGTGGGCCAGGCAAAGGAAAGGCTGGCCCCATGGGAGTTGGGCCTGGCATGGGAGCACTGTCTGGTAAGGAGACATTGGCTGGTGTCGGGTAAGTCGGCGTCTGAGGGTTGGGCGTCAGGGTGTCTGGTCCCAAAGGAGGGGGCCCTTATGGCAGTGTGTCCAAATCCTGTGTGATGACCGGGTAGGAAGGATTAGAGTCCCCAGGGGTCAGCAGAGGAGATGCATGGACCTCAGAGGGCAACGCCACGCGTTGCGGGGAAGCTGGAGCGTCGGATCGGTCGAGAGGGTCCGGCACAGGCTCCTTGGCTGGGCGAGCATCAGAAGGGCTGACGTCCGGCTTATCAGCCGTATCCGTGCGGGTATCGGAGGAGCCGACGTCCGACTTATTGGATCCCTTACTCGAGGAAGACTGCGCTGGAGATGCTGCCTTGTCGGGCGAAAGTTCAACTGTGCGCCCTCCCGAAGGAGTGAGCGGCTTAGCAGTCTTGTCCGGGCAGACGTCGGTGGCACCGGTGTCCAGCTTAGCGGACCCGCTTGAACCCGAGGACCACGTGCTGGGCGGCCCTCCCGGGGCGGAGGCCTCCTTTACCCCGGAGGCACCTGAAGAGCCCGGGCGTGGGCTAGACGAGAGAGGTGACACATTCTTGGACAACGTCAAGACAGTCATTGTGGAGTGGTCCCCCGGAGGGGACGTTACCTTTGTCGCGGTGGCCGTGGAAGCCGAATCCTGCTCCCGGTACTTCTCCTTTTTATGGCCTTCGGGGGAAGTGGACGCCTGCCTCAAGTTCTTTAGCTCCTTCTCCATGGATGCCAAATTTTTTCTTTAAAGTATGGGCTTCCAGGGACTGCTGCCTTCTTTTTTGTGTAGCAGAGTTAAATTGCTGGCAGTGCTGGCACTTCTCCACTGGATGGTCTAGACCCAGATAGAAGAGGCACAGGGAATGGCCAGCCTTATGTGGCAGCTGGGAGCCACATGATTCGTACTTATGCGATTCAGAAGGCGTCAGGGGCAACATACACAGCGTATCGAGGAAATAGTCGATAAAGCGAAAAAACAAGGTTGAAAAGTCCGATAACTGTACCAACGAACAACTGACGAGCACTGAACTCTACCACGAGGAACTTTCACAAGTCAACGGCGAGAAAGAACTAGAAGGCGGGCATGGGGGACCACCCCTTTATACTGACATTGCATGATGTCGGTCACCTGACATGGGGGTGGTCCCCCGCCAGTGACTGCTAGCTAGAAATATTTCCGTGGGGCCCTGACGCATGGTGGGTCAGTCCTATATGTGAATACCTACTGCAAGAGCCCTCTCAAAGTAAGATCCCCCCTTTCTTCAGAGTGGACTCCGTTTACTATTACCTTCTGTGTCCTGTTCTCCAGCCAATGTTTTACCCAGGCTACCACCCTGGGACCCACTCCCAGGCTGGCTAATTTGTTTATTAATCTTTTGTGTCGGACTGTGTCAAATGCCTTGCTAAAGTCTAGGCAGGCCATGTCCACAGCCCCTCCCTGGTCTACTATTTTGGCCATCCAGTCAAAGAAATCGATTAGATTCGTCTGACATGACCAACCCACTGTGAATCCACGCTGCCCTGGGTCCTGTGCCCCACTGGTCTCTAGGTACTCAACAATTCTTTCCTTCAGATGTGATTCCATCATTTTCCCTACCACAGAGGTCAAATTGACAGGTCTGTAGTTTCCTGCCTCTGTCTTGCTCCCACTTTGTGAAGGGGAATCACATCTGCCCTCCTCCAGTCCTCACATTTGTTAAAAAGGGTGGTTAGTGGTGTCACTAGTTCTCCCCTTAGTTCTTTTAGAATTCTGGGGTGAATCCCGTCAGGCCCCACTACTTTGTCCACCTTCAGTTTTAGGAGTTCTTTCAGAACCCTTTCTTCTGAGAAAGGACTGGGATCAACCCCCCCAATACAGAGTGCTTCTGTTAATTGGATTAGGTACCTCCCCCTCCTCCTCTTTTGTGAATACTGAGCAGAAGTATTCATTCAGTATCCCTGCTTTTTCACTGTCCCTCTTCTGCCTCCCCACCGTCCATTCTATTCAGCCTCACTATCCCTCACTTTGTCTTTCTACACTTCCTAATGTACCTATAAAAGGTTTTATCCCCTTTCTTAACTGAGTTGGCCATATTTTCCTCAGTTTGGGCCTTTACTATTCTGACTGCCTTCCTTGCTTCCTTCTGCCTAAACTGGTACAGTTCTTTATCCTCCTCCTTCTGTGTTTCCTTATACTTCCTAAATGCTATCTTTTTCTCCCTAACCTTCACCGCCACCACTTTTGAGAACCATAGCGACTTTTTCTTTCATTTTGATTTGTTTATTTGCTTCACACAAAGGCTTGTTGCCTCTGTGATGGCAGTTCTGATGTTTCCCCATTGTTGCTCCACCCCTCCTTCTTGCCTGTTTGCTAATGCTTTTCTAAGGCACTCTCCCATTTTGACAAAGTCAGCCCTCCTGAAGTCAAGTACCCTCACTTTTGTATGACTTGACTCTGCAGCTGAGTTTATCGTGAACCACACTGTTTGGTAGTCACTTGTTCCAAGATGGCCACCCACTTCTAGATCTGAGATCTCCCCAATGTCCTCATTTGAGAGTATGAGGTCTAAGATTGCTCCCTCCCGAGTGGGTTCCAACACTAGCTGTCTGAGGCATGCCCCCTGTAGGGCACTGAGAATGGCCCTGCTCTTGGATGTGGCTGCAGTAAAGGTGCTCCAGTTAACATCTGGCATATACAGGTACCCCATCAACAATATCTCCCCTTTCTCTGCCATCCTACGGATGCCTTCCATCATAACCTTGTCCATTCCCTCCCCGAGATGGGGGTCTGTACACAACCCCTGTGCAGACTGTGGTGCCATTTCCAGTCTCTAAGGTGACCCACAGTGCCTCCTCTCCTCCCTGTTTATTCTTTTGTTCCATTGCTTTTATCCCTTCCTTTACATAGAGAGCTACTCCTCCTCTTCTACCCTCCCTGTCTCTCCCGTAGGTTATGTACTCTGGTATTTTATTTATTATTATTTATTTATTTCGTTTTTGTTGACCGGGTAAGTGCACTAGACAAATCCTACCTATTTTCAGGCACGACCCGGGGGAGGGGGATACAGATGAATACCATCTGACCTTGAACCAGATTAAGCTGTTGGTGGTATTTTGAGTGAATGAGGGAAATTTGGCCAGGACACCGGGGGAAATTCCTCTACTCTTTTCGATAAGTGCCATGGGATCTTTAACATCCACCTGAACTACCACCAATCCAGGCAGATGGGACCTCGGTTTTAACTTCTCATCCGAAAGACGGCACCCCACAAGTGCAGCACCCCTCCCATGCTGCACCACAGTGTCAGTACTGGGATATTAACCCAAGTGCCAGATGTGGGAACTGAACCCACAGCCCTCTGATCTCCCGGCCTCAGAGGTGAGTGTGCTACCTACTGAGCCACTGACTATGTTATCATCCCAGTCATTGTTCTCTGTGTACCATGTTTTTGTGACTACCATGATATCCAGGCATCCCTCTTCCATCAAGACCACCTGTTCAGGGAGCTTGTTGCCCAGACTACAGGCATTGGTTCTCATTACCCTACATTTCTTGATGACCTTACCCCTTTCTGTCCCATCCCTGTCCTTACTGCCTTTGCCATTTTCTCCATTTACCCATGTATTTTTTGGTTTTGTAAATATTCTATACTGTATTGTGTGTATTTCTGTGTGTATTGGCATGGAAGGTATGCACTCTTTTTGATTATGGTGTGTCATTTTTTGTAGCAACAGTAAGATTCTGTTATTAAGAATTTTGGCAAATATTTTATATTCATTACTTAAAATGGCCATTGGCTTGTAATTTTCAACTTTGTGATTATGTTATCCTGGATTTGGAATTAGAGATATGAGAGTGGATTTAAATTAATCTGGTATTTCTTTGTTTGTCTGAATAGTCCAAAATAGTGTTTCCAAAGGGGGGGGGGGGGTAGCAAATCTGCCATAGCACTGTAAAACTCTTATGGTGAAGACACCATCTCCAGGGCATCTTCCTTTCACCATATCCATGATGGTATAATTAATCTCTGCACTGGAAAAGGGGGCTATCAGTATTTCTTTAACCTCATCAGTTATTACACTGGAGCCAATAAACTGATTGAAATATTCAAACTCTTCTGGTGCAGAAGAAAAAATGACTAACCTTAGTAATGTTGTTTCTTCTAATGGAGTCTTGCTATATTATGACTATTGCAGTTTGTCCCACCATTAGAACTGCTCCGGAGGTGAGAGAGTTAACTTCCATGCAGGGCATGGAACTTAAAGCGCGAGCTCGGTTAGAGAAGCTCTGTCTGGGATATTTCAAACCGAAACTGTCAGATCTTTCTGAGCAAAACTCACTAAGGTTCTGTGTGGAAGCTGTAACCTACACTAGCCAACTGGCTACTAAGATATTAACACATTTCCTGGTCCCAACACCAAGACTCAAGTCAGGGGACCAGAAAAGATAAGATAAAATAAAAATAAAACACAACACCCAAACACCCCAAAAGAAGGGTGGAAAACATAAAGGGGCATCAATAAGTGCCAACAGTGAACTGCCACCCCATACCCCAAGTAGAAGTTCTGAGAGGGGCAGGCTGGGGAGGTCATAATATAGCAAGACTTCATTAGAAGAAACAACATTACTAAGGTGAGTAATTTTTTCTTCAAACAACATGAAGTCTTGCTATATTATGACTATTGCAGACTACACAGCAGTACCTCCATGGAGGAGAGACAGAACCTACTTAGGGAATAGGCTCTGAAGCACGGCTGTGCCAAACCGAGCATCCCTCCTGGCCTGGATATCCAGGGAATAATGCTTGGTGAAAGTGTGTACTGTTTTCCAAGTAGCTGCTTGACATATCTCTAAGATAGGGATGTCTCTGGCAGCAGCTAGAGACGACTATTGCCTCTGGTAGAGTGAGCCCTCAGGCCTGAAGGGGAACCTTGCAGTTTTGATACCAAAATTGGATACAAGAGACAATCCACCTGGCAATGGATCTCTTAGTGGCAGGTTTCCCTTTCCCAACCTCACCATAAGTGAGAAATAGTTGGAGGGAGTCAAACCTGTGACCCTTGGTATGCTCTATGTAGTAACTTAGGGCCCTCTTAACATCTAAGCTGTGCAACCTCCTCTCACCAGAGGAGGAATGGTCAGTGAAGAACACTGGAAGTGAAATAGATTGATTAAGGTGGAAATCTGAAACCACCTTAGGCAAAAACTTCCTGTTAGTCCTGAGGACTACCTTATCCCTGTGAAAGGAAATAAAGTCAGTCTCCACTGACAAAGCTTGTAACTCATTTATGTGCCTGGCAGAAGTGATGGCTACTAGAAATACAGTTTTCCAAGTCAAGTACTTAAGCTCTGCCGAAGACAGAGGTTCAAAGTGGGGTTGCATCAGCTGAGCAATGCAAACATTAAGATCCCAGGCAGGGGCGACTTCCGGTGACGTCACCAACTAGATGGCAGCTCTGAACTAAAGCTCCTATCTCCCCCGAGATTAAAAGCCCCCAAACTACTACAAAAACTTCATAAAATTGGCAAAAAAGAGAAAGAAATGTCGGGGGGACATAAGCCAGGCCGATTCCAGGGAAAAAAAACGTCAAATGTTAAGGATGGAAAAGGATTCTCAACTGGAAAGGCTCACAGCAGAAGTGCCTCTCCTGCCAGCAGCATGGCCTCTGATGCAGACACAGACCAAGAAATGGAGCATCTCTCGAGATCCGATTTGAAATGATAATGGCAGAGTTAAAGTCCTTTAGGGCTGAAACCAAATTAGAATTTCAAACGTTAAATACCAAAATTATGGAAATAGAGAACAGAACTGAGAGAGCGGAGCAGAGAATAGCCGATGCAGAGGACAAAATGAGAGAGATGCAGGCAGCAGCGGAGTTCATCATCAACACACATGAAAAAATACAAGAGAAATTAATGGACCTAGAAGCGAGATCGAGAAGAGATAATATTAGAATTTACGGTCTCCCAGAAAACACTGAAACAGGTCGCATGGAGGACTTTATAACAGATTTATTGCGAGATGTCTTGGATTTACCTGGCACGTTCCAATTTAAGGTGGAGAGAGCACATCGATCCCTGGCAAACAAGCCTACAGACCCGAAAGCCAGACCAAGGTCAATAGTGATAAAATTGTCTAGCTTCAGAGATAAAGAATATATACTACGAACAGCGTGGCAAAAACGAATAATTAAAAATCTTACAGCCAGACTAATATTTGACCATGACTATCCTGCAGAAATTGCGAAGAAGAGAGCAGCATTCTCACCTATACTCAGAGTTCTCCGGGACCACAAAGTTAAATTTCAAACACCTTCCTTGAGATTAAAAATAATGTGGGACTCGGGGATTGAAGTATCTGAAACCGGAAGAGGCTAAAAGGAACTACAGAAGAGGATGGGTTCCCAGTCGGAAGAAGAAGTGAGACACTCAAAACCGGAAAAGGCACAGTGGAAGAGGATGATTCGAACAGGCAAGGCCGAGAACACAACAAACAGTGCTGCAATCCCACGAGACGTCGGAGGCTTTTGGACAAATCGACTGAGAGGGATGGAGAACTGCGGAGACAAGATGCAACCTGAAAGGTAGCAAATGACTCTAGGGTCTCAGAGACTTACAAAACAACGCAGTGGCCCGATGAAGGTTAACTTCATGAAGGTGAGTAAAGTGCTTGCCACACAATGGAACAATGGACGTATTTTCTGAGACATTACTTAAATATAGATAATACTGAAGGTGCAGACCGGGGCTGTTAAAGGGAATAGGCATCGAGGGAAATGGATAGATTAAACTTAATAAAGGAAGGGACAGGAAAAGAGGAAAAGACCATGAATAGATGGGGAGAATTCAGACAATTAAGAAGGGGAGAAGTATTAGGATTGGATCCTAAATCGCGGAAATGGGAAGCGAGAGGGATGGGGGGCAAAGGTTCTCTGATAAGAGAGGGATGAAAAATAGAGATTCATTGGTAATAAACAGGAGAACAATGCAAACTTAGGATACAGAGAAAATAAAGAATGACCTGATACAAGTGGGGTTGAAAGTATACCGTATCCTATACCAAGATGGAACAAGGGGAAAACTTGGGAGGGACTAGAGGGAGGAGGGCAGGGAAGGAAGGAAGGAGGGAAAAGGGGGATTTTTTTCTGGGTCCTTTCTCCGCTTACCCAGCTCTCGTACCCTACCTGTAAATTTCCTGGGGTGATTATAAAATAGAGGGGGATGGATAATCTAGAGGAGCGGAAGCCATGAAACAAGGTCTCGATGAGAGAGGGACCTGGGGGGGAGGTCGGTATAGCAACCTACTAGTCCCCCCCATCAAGGGGACTTCCAGAAATGAGGTACCCCTTGATAAGTGCAGAGGGAGTAATTTTACTCACTCCAACCTTGGAAGTAAACATGTATATAGTTATAGTTATAGTTATAGTTATAGTTATAGTTATAGTTATAGTTATAGTTATAGTTATAATGTTCACAATAACAATGTAGTAATGTTCTGTATAAATGTTGTGTATGTTAGTAGAGGCATGGGAAGATTACAAACAAAAGAGTGAACCTGACACATGATATACATGGAGGCAGAGAGAGGTGGTTAAAGTGAAGAAAGTAGGAACAGAATAACATGTTATAGCCAAAGGGATGAATAAGCAGAGACAGAATGAGGATATGTTCCCTTAATGTGAATAGCATTAACAATCCTGTTAAAGAAGCAAAATAATATCCCTGGTGAGGAGACAGAAACCTAGTTTTGTTTTATTGCAGGAGACGCATTTAACAAAGGAAGAGCACAGAAAATTAACTAAATATGGATTCAGAACAGTAATGGCCTCATCGTATCAGACAGGGAAAAGGAGAGAGCAGCGGTATTGATTCCCATAATGTACAATTTCAACAAACAGACATGTACACAGATAAAGAGGGTCGGTTAGCAATAGTTACAGGGCTCTTGGAAGGTCATGCAATTACAGTAGCCTCTATATACATCCCACCTGGATCAGAATCCAAGAAATAAAGAAACTATGCCAGAAAATAGCAGACATCAAAGAGGACCTAATCCTAGGAGGGACCATAACATGATTATGACCACTAGATACATCAAAAAGCAACCCCAAAAAGAAAAGCGAACCAGAAGATGCTATTAAATACTTTCAAGACATGAAGTGGGTAGCGTAGGCATACAAACACCCTAAGGAGAGGCATACACCACTACTCAGCACCTCACAGAATCTATACATATAGATTATTTACATATATCTAAGGACTCAGTCGATCTGATACAGGAATGTCAGATAATTCCTAATCCCATCTCAGATCATTCAATGCTGACATTAAACCTGAGATGGCCTAACAGAGCGAAAAAGCAGCTGTGGAGGTTCAACAATTTTTCCTGAACCACAAGAATTTTAAGGAGATGATAGCAAATAGAATACCCCAAATAATAAGAGAAAACGGACCCTAACTTATCAAAAAGCTACCCTATGGGATACGATTAAAACAGTATTAAGAGGAGATATAATCAAATATACCTCATGGTACAAAACAACAAAATCTACAACAAGAGAAATTAGAAGGGCAGCTGAGAGGCACAGGGAAAACATGCAGCAGGTGATTTAAGTTATAAAACAATAATACAAGAAATCAAAAGTAAATTACAGAACATACTAGATATTAGGACAGAACAGGCGCTACAAAACCTTAGACAAAAGTATTATGAAGGGGACCAAGAGGCAACTAGATTGCTGGCTCATAGACTACGAAGAAGGAAGCCCAATCAATTATTCCACAAATAAGAGACCCAGAAAGAGACACCTAATAAGGGATCCTCCTTATGGAGAAAGTTTTCTTGAGACATTATCAGAATCTATACACCGGAGCAGGAGATAGATAGAGAAAGAATGATGAGGTTTTAGATAACTTAAAACACCTACCTTGTCTCTAATACAACAACAGTATTTAACCTCTCCAATAACAGAGGACGAGCTAAACAAAGCTATAACAAACCTTAAGACCAACAAAAGCCCGGTCCAGATGGATATTCAGGAGAATTCTATAAAATTGTTTGAGTAACCATACTACCCACAATGGGAGGGTATTTAGAGATACAACAGGACAGGGGATATCCAGACACTTGGAGATATGCAACCATAACTAGTATTCTAAAACCTGAGAAAGATAGTACTAACTGCAGCTCGCATCACCAATATCTGTCCTTAACATAGACTACAAACTTTTCACTTCTATTCTAGCAAAAGAATGGAACTGATACTCCCAGAGCTCATAGATCAAGATCAGACAGGTTTCATAAAGAATAGACAGGCACAAGACAATATTAAGAAACTACTACTATATTACACTACGCTCATAAGTCGAAAAAAACCTTTTTTGGCTTCTCAGCCTAGATGCTGAAAGCTTTTAACAGAGTGGAATGGCCCTTTTTAAGGGCTACCCTGGAAAAGATGGGATTTCCACAGGAATTTAGAGCAATGATAGACCCTATATACAAGGATCCTAAAGCATATATTAAAATAAATGGCTCTGTCTCTGCCCCAATCACATTAAAAAGAGGAACCAGACAGGGGTACCCATTGTCCCCACTCTTATTTGCGATATATTTAGAACCATTGGCACAGGCCATACGACAGCATGATGAAATAGAAGGAATTCAGGTGGGGGAGGATACTCACAAGTTAGCTTTATATGCAGACGATCTTCTTATCTATCTCACAAGACCGGAGAGCTACTACCACCCTTATGGAATACATTATCAGAATTTGGAGAAATAGCAGGATATAAATTAATACTCTTAAGACAGAGGTTCTGGGGTATGCTATACACCTTCAACGCAGATGGAAAATAAATTTAGATTTAGATGGCACATCCCTTCCTTAAATATCTGGGGATCTGGGTAAGCGTAGAACATGAGAAATTATATGAGCTTAACTATAAACCTCTAATAGCACAAATACAAAAGATATAGAAAGATGAAATTAATACGATACCCTTTATACAAAAGATAGAAGCAGTTAGGATGGTAATCTTACCCGCTTTTGTATTTGGCAGAACTATACCCTACAAAGTCCCAAACAGTTCTATTCAGTAATAAGCAAGAAAATATCACAATATATCTGGGGATCATAAAACCAAGAATCAGACAAACAATCTTACAACTACCTAAAGAAGAAGGAGGTCTCTCTCCCAAACTTCAGGTATTACCATATGGCAGCCAACTACGTACAGTTATATACTGGCTCCATCCCTGTATAAGGCCAAATGGAAAGAGATTGAGCTGAAGAGGAGGATATCAGGGAACCACAGAAAATTTTACTCGTGGATGAGAGAGACGGGATAGAGAACATAGAAAACCCACTCACTTTGCAACTCTGGGGTCATGGAAACAGGTATGGGGCTCCCAAGAATGATCCTCTGGAGACCATTGTTTTGGTCCATAGTATACTCAGGAAAGTTCATGCCAGCTAAAATGGATACTGGCTACAAGACCTGGGAAAGGAAAGGAATAATATAGTATTCCAATTTCTGAAAGAAGGAAACATGATAACACTTTCAGAATTGGAAGAAAAATATGGTATAACACATAGAGACAGGTTCGTTATTTCCAAGTAAGAGATTTTATTAAAAAATAAATAAGGAACAGTGGGTAGAGATACCAGCGCAGCTAATTGAAATTATCCAGAAAATCCTGGAAGGTCAAGCAAATCTTACACACATAATAACCTACCTCTATAGGGCAATCAGATCATTTGAAGGAGACACAGTAGAATCCATTAAAAAGCATGGGAAAGAGATCTGAGGTTCGAAATCACAGAAGAGATTTGGAGAAATCATTTATTACATATACACTCAGGTACAGCAGCACCACAATGGAGAGAATTTGCATGGAAAAACAGGTTAGATTTTTAGAACACAGCTATACAGATAAAATATAGAAATGTAAGGAAGGCTTCTTGCTGGAGGCAATGTGGGGATCAATCAGCTACCCATGGGCATCTGTTCTGGGAATGCCCAAAGATTCAACCATACCTAAAAGAAATACAGTGGCCATAGGTTATATTGTGAATCCGATGATCTCTTTAGACCCATCCTTGTATTCTTGTCTACCTTTCCTGAGGTTGTGAAGACTCCAAAACTAGAAGCTACTATTGTTATTAATACTAGCTATCAAGAAATCGATAACCAAGAATTGGCTGTCCCCTAATCCTCCCCACATTGCTCAATGGCAAGATATAGTAACGGATATATACCAAATGGAGAAATTAACTGCAATGTTAAATAAGAAATATACACAGTTTGAAAATATGTGGAGGAGGTGGATTATATATTACCCCTTAAGGGAAATATAGTTATATAGAACAGGGCCAGCTTCACATGAAGAAAGATCAGCCAGAGTTTCTTACTATCTATAAAGATATACACAGATGGCTATATTAATTCATAAAAACATGAACCTCTTATCTGTATATGTATAAGCAATACATGACACTCTTATGACATATGTATAAGAACTTAAGCTTAAAGAATGTATAGATTAATTCCTATGCATGTAAATAGTTAAGGATGGTATGGAAAATGATCTAAAGGAACAAAATAAAGAAAGTATAAAAAAAAAAGATCCCAGGCAGGGGCAGGGTCCCTGAATGGTGGATTGGTATGAAGCAATCCCCTAAAAAACTTGGAAAATACAGGGTGAGCAGAAAGAGAAGAGGGCTTCCCTGCTGAAATAAAAGCAGAGACAGCTGCCAAATGCACTTTCAGGGTAGCTGGTCTCAGTCCCAAAAATTAAGATGGACCATATAGTCCAAAACAGTGGGCAAATCAGCAGATTCGGAAATATGCTTCCCAGAACACCATATGGAAAACCTTTTCCATTTGGAATTATAAGTAGCCCTAGTGGAAGGCTTTCTAGAAGCTTTCAAGATTTCGAGAACACCTTGAGAAAGTTGTAGATCAGCAAACTCTAACTCCTCAAGAGCCAGGCCTTGAGGTTGAGGGATTTGAGATTCGGATACCAGACTCTCCCCTGGGCACAGATTGTGGTTCCTGGGGAGACACAGGGGAAGATGGACTGCTAAGGACAGAAGGAGTGGGTACCAGGGCTCCCTGGCCCAGTCTGGAGCAATCAGGATCTTCTTGCAGGGCTGAGATCTGATTTTGACTAGCACCTTGAACAGGAGAGGGAAGGGGGGAAAGGCATAGAGGAACTTCCCTTCCCAATCGAGGAGAAAGGCATCCAGGGGGACTGAGCCCAACACTGGGGGCCTGCAACAAAAAGTGGAGAGTTGATGATTGCCTGGGGCTGCAAAAGATCTATCTGAGGGGTGCCCATCTGGCAAAAACTATCCCCAGTACTAGGGATCCAGTGACCATTCGTGATGGCCTGGGAAATCCTGCTGAGAGCATCTGCCAGGACATTGTTCTTGCCTGGGAGGTGAACTGCTATGAGGAAGTGTTCAGGGAATAAGCCAGAGACCACAACTTCATCGCCTCGGTGCACAGGCCGAAGACAGGTACTTCCTGTTTGTTGATGTACCACATTGTAGTGGTGTTGTCTGTTCTGACCTGTACCACTTTGTTCTGAACAGATGCAGAAAAACCTGAAGTGCTAGAAAAACAGCTCTGAGTTCCAACAGATTGATGTGGAGCAGAGATTCCTGAGGGGACCACAATCCCTGGGTGGAGAGGTCGCCCATGTGAGCTCCCCATCCCAAGAGGGACGCATCTGTAGTAAGGGTCAAGGAGTGAGATAGAGGGATGAAGGGCACCCCTTGTCTCAGATTGCTCTGATCCTGCCACCACTGAAGGGCCTGGATCAGGGTTCGAGTCACTGGGATCAACTTGGATAGGGAATCTCTTCTTTGAGACCAAAAGGCTCTCAAATGGAACTGAATGTCCCTCATCTGAAATCTTGCTCCTTGCACTATAGCTGGGGAAGCAGCCATGTGTCCTAGGAGCTGTGAGGAAATCTTGCTGGTCGAGAGACCTGCAGAGTGAAGGGCAAGGCCAGGGCCACCAGGGTCCTTACCCTTTCTAGGGAAGGAAGGCTCTGGCCTGCTTGTGTCCAGTTCTGCACCTATAAAGGTGAGTACCTGGACAGGTTCCAGAACTGACTTTGGAAGATTGAGAAGAAAGCCCAGAGAGGTAAGCAGCTGCTGGGTAACTTGCAGGTGTGATTTGACCTGGTCTGGAGACTGACCCACAATGAGCCAGTCATCTAGGTAGGGAAGATGGCAATCTTTGCCTTCTTAAATGAGCAACTACTACTGCCAGGCATTTTGTGAATACCCTTGGGGCAGAGGTAGAGCCGAAGAGCATTGCTCTGAACTGATAATGGCCTGAGGGCAGTTCGAATCTGAGGTACTTCGGTGGGAGCTTCTGATAAGAACATGGAAGTAGGCACCCTTGAGGTCCAGGAAGCTAGCCAGTCCCTGGCCTTAGGGAGGGTAAAATCATTCCCAGAGTCACCATTTTGAATTTTGGTTTTAAAAGGTGCTTTCAGATATCTTAGGTCCAGGATGGGTCGCCACTCTCCCTGTCTTTTGGGGTAAGGAGTACCTGGAGTACAGACCCTTGCCCTGGTGTGGGAGAAACCCTTTCTACAGCTCTGACAGCCAGGAGGGTTGAGACTTCTGTTTCAAAGCAAGAGTCTCTAGAGGGTTTGCAGGTGGAAAAGATCTGATTCTCATCTTTGGAAATTTTTGAAGCTGAGAACCAGACCCTGGCTTACTACTTCCAGGACCCACTTGTCTGATGTTAAAGACTCCCAGTCCTGGCCGAAGTAAGCCAGCCACCTACAGGTAATGGAGAACCGGCCCTGGGCATCCCATCAGGGTGCCTGTTTGGCAGGGGCTTTAGGCCGAGGGGTGGGAGCAGGCCTGCTTGTACCCCGTCTGCCTCTCCCTCTGAAGAACCCCCTCTGAACATAAGCTGAAGAGGAGGCCTGGGTTTGGTAAAAAGGCCTGTGAAAAGGCCTGCCTCTACCCCTGGGGGTCTGCCTCTGAGGAGTGGCTTGCTGTTCCGTGGCTTGTGCACTCCTATAAGTGGTTCTATATTCATCCATTTTCTTCATATAATTCTCTGTCTGCTCCCCAAACAGAGAATTTCCCACCACAGGAAAATCCATAGCCTTAGCCTGGGTATCCTGTGACAAACTAGTACACCTGAGCCAAGTCAATCTATGAAAAGCCACAGATGTAGCCATGACTCTAGAGGATACATCATTAGAATCCACTGCAGCATGGAATTGCACCTTAGATGCCTCAATACCATCAGCAGTCACTGCTCCAGCTCCTGGCAAGCTGGCCTTGAGGCCTGTTTGAGCTAAAGCCATGACAGTATCCCATCTAGATTTTGGTATCTTGCAACATAAGCCATATAATTTGCTTGTCTGAGTCCCAAGGACGCTGCCATGTATTATTTTTAGCCATGGCATCAATCTTCCTGGAGTCCTTGTCAGGAGGATGTGAAGCCAGGGAATATTAGCCTTATCACAGGTTGCAGCCTGAACTACCAACATGGCTGCATTGCTGTGAAAGAAATTCTGTATCAGGACCTGACAAAGTGTACCTCCTGTCCATCTTTTATCCACAGGAGGCACAGAATTAGGAGCTTTTAAAATTTTTATTGTTTGTTTCTAAAGGATTTATGTAAAGGAATAGACAATCTCCTGGACTCTGGGATATCCATCATCTCTACAAAGTCAGGCTCCTCTTGCTTATCCACAGCTTCCTCAAAGGAAGCTGGAGGGTTCAGCAACTTTTATAAAACAGAAAATGAGAAGGGAATCAGCAAGCCTAAGGGAGATTCTCTAAAGGTCTGTCTGGGGAGATGTCAGTTCAATGGGCACATCCAGACTTTCAAAATCACATTCACACTGTTCATAATCATCCTCCCCCTCCTCTGGTTCATAAAACTCCTCTATATCATATTCATGAACCGGTGGAACCGACCGAACCGACCTCTTGCCAGATAGTGGCGGTTCGGACGGAACCGGGGAAAGTGACTGGATAATTTAAATTGCCCTAGCTATCTCTGCAGCAGTTGGAGAAGGGATTTTGACTCCACACCTGCTGATTTTCTAATTTTCTTTGCTGGAACTGGCTCCTCAGAGTCAGCTTCGTTGCCAGAAGTCTGGCCCTGGTCAGAGGGCATCCCTCCGTTCAGTTGGCACCGAACCGGCTGGCTCATCGGGTCAGCGAACTTTTTGGCCTCGCTCCCCTGAGCCTACCAACTCTCTTATCTAGGGTAGCTGCAGGGAAATTCTTGCAAATCTGGCAGTCTGCATTGAGGTGGTCAAACCCCAGACAATAAACACATGTGGTGTGTGGGTCAGCCTTGGCAAAGCTTCCCACAGACACTACAGTGTTGAAACCCAATGGGCCGTTTTTCTTTTGGGTTTCTCAGACATAATGCCAGCCCTAACAAAAACTTGCCCTTTTTTCGAGGTGCCAGGCAAGACACCCTTATCGGTTCCCAACCCGTGTCACGGTCGTGGAAAAAACCGTAATGAAATCCGTTTTTTTAGAACCGATAAGAACCAGGAACCGCACTCTAAATGCTTCAGAATAAAGTTTCCACACAACCTGATCGGTTCAAACCGAACCGATAAACATTTACAAGTTCCACACAGAAATAAACCTATCTATTACTTACAATACCATACACAGAGCTTGAACCGATCGGTTTGCGGTTAAAATAATGATAATCGCGGTTGAATTTAACCGAGAAAAAACTCTTTAAACTGAGAAAATGAACCGAGCAGTAGGAGGAATCTCCGGAGCGACTGTTCAGTGAGGCGGAGTAAAGAATCTGACAGTTTCGGTTTGAAATATCCCAGACAGAGCTTCTCTAACCGAGCTCGCGCTCTAAGTTCCATGCCCTGCATGGAAGTTAACTCTTTCACCTCCGGAGCAGTTCTAATGGTGGGACAAACTGCAATAGTCATAATATAGCAAGACTTCATGTTGTTTGAATTATTATTTGTAGAATATGGATTTTTATAAAATTCAATAAAGGGGGGCGCTGTGGAGCTCCTGAGTAAGATGGTGGCAGATAGATAGAGCTCCGCTGCTTCAAGACATTAAAAATCTATATCTGAGCATATTCTGCAATGGCAGCTAAATTTACTCATGTGATACCTAGAGCTGATATTGTGCCGAACAACATGGGCAACCCTCGGAAGAAGAAAACATCGGGAGAGGGAGCTAAACTGAAAACAGCTCACGGAGCTCCCAGCACGAGAGTGACACAAGGCTGCGGCCCAGAACACGAGGAAGCAACTAGGGAGGAAACCCTACAAACCTTCGGGCCAAACTTAATCGGCCCATCACATCAGTGACTGGTTTATCAAATAAATTCGATTCACTCACCAATAGACTGCCCACCATTGAAACCTTGCTGGAACTGGCCACTGCAGCATCGGCTGAAGCTTCCAAAAGATCCGATGCAGCCATGGGAGCAGTCTTGTCCATCCTGAAGAAAAATACACATCTCTGTTCAAGACTGGAGATGCTGGAGAACCAAGCGAGGGCTCACAATTTGAGGATTCTGGGGCTACCAGAGGGATGTGAAACCAATCACCTGATGTTGTTTTTGCAGGACTGGCTAATACAGCAGCTAGGGGAAGAAACGACCCCAACGGTCCAGAAATTCCAAAAGGCATACCATGTCCCCCCACCCACCCACCGAGGCCGCCCACATAATCCTGATGCCCCACGCATAGTAGTCATCACAACAGATGAAGTGGCTCCACAGATTATTTGCTGGCACTTGCCCATTGGAAGAAATCTCTGCTCTACAATGGTCAACAGATACGGATATACCTATATCTCTCCTATGCCACTCGGCAAAAAAGAAAGAGGTTCGACGGAGCTAGAGCAATGCTACGTGAGGCGGATGTGCCTCATAGCATGGATTTCCCGGCTAGCCTTCGGATTGTGCATCGGGGTTAAGTTTACCTTTTTCTGATCCTGAGGAGGCCCACAACTGGTGTAAACGGAACGTTCCATCCCGACCCAGAGACCTGGATGAGAAAGATCCCCGTCTGATGAGGACATTTCTTGACTTTTGACTTTTGGTATTTGTTTATTTTAAGAACAAAACTTCAAACTGAATGAGGTATGGGGGTGGGGGGGGGGCAAGTTAAAATCCCTAAGGTAAGCTTCTTAAAGCTAAACGTTTTTGTAACTGATGTTCTGTAGTGCTTGGGGTCATTTGGGGTAAGCATTTTCTTTTCTCCCCAAGATAATCTATATAAAACTAATAATGACATTTTGTTCTCTTTGTGGAAAATCCCCTTATTCACTGTATTAAATAACTAAGTGCCTGATATCAGTTTAACAAATGTGGTCTTATAGTCACAATACATGGCCTAATAAAATTAGTTTAAATTTACTGGTTACTGCCAAAGGTGTTAGCTGCAGTGTGGCAGCGTAGTGCTCGTCTATAATCTATTTGCACTTTTAAGTGCCTTAAACTTGTTTAAGCATGGTGGAATTCTCACCCAGTTAAGGTGGGCTTTACAGACTCTGCAAATTTATCGTTCTAGATAGAACCGTGTAGCTCATGGACTCCTTTACAGCTAATTATACTTCTGAATGCAAGTCACTTGTTTTCCCCCACTATGACAGGGTTTTAAATAATTGATTAGCATTTTTTTTTCTTGGGACAATACTTACTACAGAAAACATTTATATAGGTTTTCTGGAAGTGTTATGTTTGCTAAACACAGTGAGACAAGTGCTATGCATTTTCACAATGTTTTAGAACGTTTATGAGCAAACCGGTAATCAATTTTTAGAGTTAAATAAAACCCTGCTATGCTACATCTTTTAACATTTAATGGATACATTTGAGAGTATTAAGAGGAGTGGCGCCCACTCTGTTCAAATATTGATCTGTAAAATTAAATGTAGGAATGTAACTTTATGTTTGTTTTACAAAATAATGAAGATAGTAGAAAAAAAATTCAATAAAGCATTCTGCTATCTTGATAGGGTTAGTTCACAAAATTCCATTTTTGTGCAACACTGAAAAGTGCTGGGTACAGTTGAGGCAGTACATACCAAGCATGCGTAGGGGCTAGGCAGTGGAGGAGTTCCTGTGCATCAGGACTCTCCCCTGTGGGTTAACTAAACAGTTATATAGATGATAATGTATGGTCTTTGGTTAATACCCATGCTGTAAACACTTCAAGAGGTTGCCATGACATCAGAGTAAATCTCGAGAGCGCAGCTCGAGAGGTTTTCAGATGTCATGGCAACCTCGCGAAGTGTTTTCAGCGCAGTTGTTAACCAAAGACCATACTTACATTATATTTTATAGTGTATGGGCTACCAAGACTGTGTAATCATGGATTGAATCACTTTACTGAATTACTTTATGGAACATTGATTGTTGTGAGCATTCCGTTTTGTTATACCATTGATATGACATACTCAAGAAGGGTTCACAACAGAGTGATGTCATACCAACGGCATAACATAGAGGATAATGGATGGGCAACAGAAAATAACCGTGCTGTAATCGCATCGAGTGGTTTTCATGACAACTTGGTAAACCTCGAGGGTGCAGCTCGAGAGGTTTGGTTGTCATGGAAACCGCCAAGATCGATTTCAAATGGTTGTGTCTGTGCCATCCGATAACTATAGTGTATGGGGTAAAATGCACTATAAAAGCTAATGGTTTTCAAGTCTAGCAGTTTCAAATCCTGCCCCCCCCACACACTCTCCTGAACAAGCCCCGATAGACGTCCCGCAGTGAAAAACATAACCATCGTCGATGAGCCTCTTTATGCACCTTGTACCTTCTATATTCCCGTGCTGTGTCTCTGGTTCTGCATAGTGCAACTCTCCTGGTTATTCAGCGATGCTACCAGCATTATTCAGAGGAACTCTGGAAGTCCAGAGGAGACGCGCATGCGCAAACCCGCTATAATTGTTATGGTATCGATGTGACGTAGCAAAGAGGGGTTAACAACTTCTTGACGTCACATCGATACCATAACAACATGTTAAACTGTCTGAATTCAGACAGTAATAAGGGCTCCCCATACATTATAAGGTTGCAGTCTGCTTGATTTCAGTTAATAAGACCTTCCCAAACATTATAAATATTATAAAATGCCACTTAGTGGTTTTTATTCAACCAAGAATGGATGCGGACTCAGTTCCCAACTTTGCTATGTAAAAGGCAGAGTATGTGAGAGTTAGCTTGCAGTCGGGTCGCGCTACTATATTTACTGACTGTCCTACCAATACTCGTTCTAACACAAGCTCATTAATCAGGTTGTTGTGGGCTGGAATTAGAAAGGAGAAGCAGAAGGATGCAAATATTTTTCCGCTCCTCCTGTTTGAGTGGCCTCTGTGCAGAGGACAAACTAATTTCTGATACCATCTTGAGGCAGCAAAACTCATTTACCTCATCTAAAAGTGACAGTTTTTGCTGTTGGCTTCCCTGTCAGCTTAGCAAAGTCATCAGGGCAGTTAAAAAAAGGGGTGGGGGTGGCTCTTAGATGCGTTTCTGAAGCCAAAGAAAATAAAGAAATGGTTTCCTGAGACAAAGAGTAAGCTTCAAGCTTGTTGTTTTATCACTATTGGCCCCACAGTGACTGATAATTTTACGTTTCATTCTGCAAGCCAAACTATTTAACTGCTGAAGCAGCGACCTAAGCAACAGTTTTAATTTACATTTGGAGACATTCATTTTGGACTGCTGTTAACCTTTCTGCTCAGCGGGCTGTATATCCGAAATTACATCTACAAATGTGAGAACTGCACTGCATCAAAGCAACAGCTTTTAAATAACAGGTGCAACAGGTACATCAAATCTTCCCTTCCCCCAACTGACAAATAAAGAGACAGAAGCAGAGCTGCCAAAAAACACATTAACTCAGAGGGTCCAGTTCCTCCCACAGTCTTCAGACAATGGGGAACAGAAGTAGTTACAAGAAGCTCCTAAGAGAGAAAGGATACCGGAGCAATTTGGCCAACCACATTAGACTTCTAATGACAACTGGTGGTGTAATGTATGAACAAAATTTATTTTCTGCCACTAATAATCAAGGTAGAACTGGCAAATTTACTCAGTATACTCCTGACAGTGAAATTAAGGTAACAGAGACAGGGCTGTGAAAGGGGAGATAAAGAAAAAGCTAATGAAATTTCCTAACCTTACAAATCAGCTTGAATTATACACAGCCTGAACTATTCACAGCTCACAGTACACAGCCCCGATCAAAGGCCAACTCCAGTGTGTATAACAGTCTAGGTCAGTTTGGGTCAGCATGAGATAGAACCATAATCACAAAATACTTGTTTGGATGGCCTAGATAAATGCAGAAGTCACTGTTTGAATCTTTGGGTTTATCTAATAAAAACAGAAAAAATCCCACACACGGCAAAGACTTAAGAGAGAGACTAAAAGACCAAGCAACCTACTTAAGACATGGAGGGGGGAGCCAAGACAGGAAAAACAGTTTAAAAAAATTAAAAAAAACAGTAACAACAGGGACCATGAGGGTTAGGCAGCTCCAAATATCTTGCCAGAGCTATAGTCAGTAATCAACCACAATTAGTTCAAGCCCAATTAAATTTCAATAAGCTTGAATCTGGAACTTGGTCAAAGATAGGGCCCAAAAATCAAGCTGAGCTAGATGCAAAAAAAAAAAGGGTAAGGGCAAACACTGTGTTAAACCTAGTCAGACAGTGGAAGACACAAATAAATAACTTAATAATTAAACCACCCCAAAACAGAGTTCTACTGACTTTCTGAACCTTACATTAGAAGATGAAAGAAATAAGAACGCTGATATCCCCCAAAATGACCAGACTATAGGTAAACCCAATGCACTCTCAGAAGAAGCTCATTTAAGCTCCATTTCTAGTAAAGACCGGCCTCCTTCATGGGCATTAGGAATTTTAATCAGTATTTCATCAATGCAGGAAAACCCAGACAAAATGGAAGACCTCCCAGAAAATAATACAAAAAATTCACAAACTGACTGAGAAATTAGAGCCAAAGGTTAATCTAGAGTCTAGAAGAAAGGCAATCTTCACATGAAGACAAACTGAAACAACTGACTGATGAAGTCCAAAAACGTAAAACTTGGGTGCAACAGATCATTTTAAAGTAGGACAACCAAGAAAAGTGGTCCAGAAGGAAAAATTAGAGTCTTTGGCATCCATAACAGCATGGGAAAAAATAATTCAGTGCCGAACACTGTATCTTAAATTTTTTTCCTTGTAATTTTTCCTCCAGAGCCCTGGCAGGCGGCTTCAGCCCTCCTGATGGAGGGACTCGCTCTCTGGTCCCACCACTCCCACACTCGCCGACCTCGATAGTTCCCCCGTGGATCTCCCCCCCCCCCCCCGTGGGGCCAGGAAGAAGGCGGCCTGCTTCACCTTCCACCCCAGAGACCCTAATCCAGAAGCGGGGTGGGCTCTGGGTGTGGTGAGACCATCATGGAACCCTGCCAGGCTCTTTTCCTCCATCCCCCACACGATGTAAGTATGTTTGAGCGTGCCTCTCACCCATACTGCCCTCCAGCCACCACCACTGGGCAGTCAATGAGCCGGGACAAGTCCCCGAGAGGAGAGCAGTTCTCTGGACGCTCAATCCACACTCTCTCTCTCCCTCTCCCTCCCCCCCGCCTCGTTCCCGAACCCTGGTCACTGGCATGGCATGAGGCATAGTGACCAGCACCTCAACCTCCAGCACCACTGGGCCGGCTGTTGTATCTGAAAATTTTAAGTCATTCCTAAAAGTACATACAGACTCCCCAGAAAAAAAGTTCACTGGGCTGGACAGAAAGTAAATCAAGGGGAGAAAGGTGAGACATGCCCTGTTCTTATAAAACCTGTAAGGAGTGGCAAGTGGAAACTAATTAAAGCAATTTCTCAGAACAAAGATTTTGTAACATAAAGACATACTAAGACATAAACATAACATAAAGATATCATTCTAATGTAAGCATCAGGCAAGACTTTTAGACCTGGTGGTCTGGGAAAATTAAACAGATTGTGATCTATCCTGCAAGGCAGAAGATTGATTCTTTTGTTTTGTTTGAGTAGTCAGGTACTTGTCTACAATAAAAAGGAAGCAGCCTACTTGGGTCTAAAGATTAGGTTGCCAACACTGTTTATCTGAAATAGTTTTGACTGATTGTCACTTCCAACGGAATGCTGAGGTTGCCTGTACAAAGTGCTGGTGGTGGTGGTGTGTGTGTGTGTGTGTGTGTGTATGTGTGGATCTTTGTTGCTCATCCAAGAAAGAAATGCCTAATGCTGAAATACACAGTTCTATTAAAGCAGATCAAGGCCATAAGTTCAACTTCAGCCAAAACATGGTCTTATTGCAGACACGTTTCAATAAAGTAAAAGGTTGAAGATGAGAAGTGTCATAAAAGGAGGTTATGTTAGAGAAACTTTTCTGACAGTTTCTGAGACTTTTTGGCAGGGGAGAGGTAGGGCAGACAATAGCCTTTGCTACTGCAGGTGGGCCTAGTAGGAGAGGGTAGATGCCTGGATCAATCCTTGGCATCCAGGGGTAGGGATGGGACAGTGGTGTAACAGGCAAGTGGGCACTAAAACAAAAAAGCAGCACCAAAATTCAGAAAGAGAAATAACTTCAGGAAACTGGTTACAAAGTGTCTACTGGGGGAGGGGCCTCATCTTTTTTGATGCCAGAATATATTAGTTTTTTAAGCTGGATTGCTAATGGCATACATTCACTCATTAAAAGATCCAGAATATTGAAATATGTCAGAGAAAAAAAAAATAGACATTACACTCCTGCAGGAGACTTTTCTAAGCACAAAAGAATCACTAAAACTGAAAAAAGGGACAATTTGAGAAGTGCATTTTTCACCGGGATTTAATAGAAAAAGCAGGGGTGTAGCAATATTAGTGACAAAAACATTTACTGGGAAAGAGGTAGGTTCTTTCACAAATGAAGAAGGGGAATATTTTTAATAAAAGTACTCCTGGGCAATATTCCATGTATAGTACAGTTACGTAAAAACTTACCGTAACAGTAGATCTTACTAACAGAGGGCTCTTGCTGTAGGTATTCACATATAGGACTGACCTGCCAGGAGTCAGGACCCCATGGAAACACTTCTGGCTAGCAGTCTTTGGCGGGGGACCGCCCCCACGTCAGGTGTCCGGCGTCATGCAGCGGTGGTATAAGGGGTGGTCCCCGCCCCACCTTCCAGTTCTTTCCGCCGGCGGCTTGTGAAAGTTCCTCTGGTAGAGTTCAACGCTCATCAATCTTTCGCCAGTCATTAGTTCTCGAACTTTTCAACCTAATTTCTCTTGCTCGTTCAACCTGATTCGCTGTGTATGTTGTCCCCGGCGTCCTCAGCGCATAAAAGTAAGTGCGACATTTGTGTGGCTCCCAACTGCCACAAAGGGACGGCCATTCTGTGCCCTTCTACCTCAGCCCAGACTATCCTGTGGAGAAGTGCCAACACTGCCAAAATTTAACTCTGTTACCTGGAAAAGAAGGCAGCAGTCCCTGGAAGCCCATACCCTCAAGAAAAGAATGGCATCCATTGAAAAGGAGCTAAAGAAATTAAGGCAGGTGTCTACTTCCCCTGAAGGCCACAAGAAGAAAAGGGACAAGGAGAAGCATCGAGAGCAGGAAACGGCCTCCATGGTGGCCGCGACTCCAGCCGGAATCGCGACATTGAAGGTAACGTCCCCTCTGAGGGACCGCTCCACGATGGCCATCTTGGTGGTATCCAAGAAGGCGTCGCCCCTCCCGTCTGGCTCACGCTCGGGCCCTTCGGAAGCCTCCGGGAAAAGGAGGACTCTGTTCCCGGCCCAGGAAGAGCCGCTCCCACCACGAGTCTTCGAAATATCAAAGTAAGTCTGGTAAGTCGGATCTGGTACCACCGGCATCCGCCCAGACAAGGATGGTGAGCTGCTTGCCCCTTTGGGGGGCACCCTGCCAAATCATCGCCCGACAAGGCGCATCTCCAGTACAACCTTCTGCTGGCAAAGAATCCAAGTTGGGCGTTGGCTCCTCCGACCTGCATAGATTTGGCCCGATAGTTGGGCCCATTACTTTGGCTTCACTTCGTAAAGCCTGGGCGGATCCCAAATGTCAGTCAGCCTTCAGACTCTCCACGGCGTGTTGCGTTCCGTCTGCAGTCCCTCGTCTCCTCTGCTAACTCCCGGGTTCTAACCCTCCTCCCTGGTTGTCACAGAGGACCTCGAGATGCTGCCGTCAGGCCCTCCTCCTCTGGAGCCGATACCTGGCCTTCGGACCACTCAGACACCGGCCCCGATGCGGCATACCCAATGCCAGCCCGTCCCTTACGAGATACCCGGCGCCCACAGGGCCAGCATTTCCTTTACCTGACCAGCCTTTTGGGCCTTTGTCAGGTCCCTCTGCTTTCGTCCGTTCTGCTCGTTCGGTCAGTCAGCACATGCTTCGTGCTACCACAATGCAATGAACACCGCAAGCAGGAGCTCAGCCTTCAATGTAGGTTTACGGCGTCATGCCTGTCTCTGTGTGTCAGGACTGGTCCCTAAAGTTCAATTCGCTATCCATGATGCTCCCTTCAGGCAAGATTTAAAGCGGCAAGGAACCTACCAGTAAGTGTGGATTGAACAACATATCCACGTCCCTAGAATCCTGCATTCCCATTGGCTGACTGACACCATGTCCCTGTAGTAAATCCTGAGATATACCAATGGGAAAAGGTGCCAATCACCAATGAGCCGCATCAGGAAATCACTCCGACCACAACAAAGTCAGGGCTGGCTACGACAGCAATGAACGGCGAGACTCAAAAATCCATACTGACTCCCCGCTTCCTCGGGTAACACCCGCCAATGTAAAAACACTATCCCGTCACTAAATTTTTTTTAAAGCCAACAATCTGTACCTGGGAATCCCTTGCTCCACACTTCCACTGCCTTCACCCTCCATGCCCAGAAACCCAGTAGAGGCAAAGAGGACTACATAGTCACATCGGCTCCACAGAGTACTGGCCATTCCCAACAAACGCCTGCCCCCTACAACGCTCCAGGTGAGACACATGAGAAAAACAGCGCATCATTTTACTTCCTGAACCAGACTATCTACGGACAAAGTTTAGCTCCGAGTTACTGCTGTACTGAGATGGTGAATGGGTGAGCAACAGTTGCGAGTGTGAAAGGGAGGCACAGCTGAGGATTTGCTTCACTGGTGTTACAGGCTGAGAAGTAGTACTGTTGGCAGTTTCGGATGTCAATCCAAACAGAAACAGGGACACTGAAGGTGGGCAATCGTCGTTTACAAAATGGGAGTTCTATACTGGGGTGGGAGCAAGCGGGACCGCTAGGAAGGCTGCAGGTAGTAACTATCGAAGCTGGAGGGAGCCAAGATAATTTTGGGGGACGTTCTGCATAATACTGCCGCACTCTGTGTGACTGCTTTGTTCCCATATATAGTCGGGTTCAGGAAGTAAATTGATGTATTTTGTTGTTAAAAACCAATAAAACTAAAATTCCTGTTATCATATATCTCAGTTGATGGGGGAAGGGGCATTGTATAATTACAATAAACCACGACAGGGTGTAGGTTATGCTGGGATTTACCCACGGCTCACCTGGTTTGACCCACCAGCCCGCGCATCGCGTGGCCAAACCACGCCAGCCATGGGTAAATCGCAGCATAACCCACAATCTGTCAGGGTTTATTGTTTAAATAACCAACAAATAAAAGCGATGGTTCACAGAAGTGCTAACCAAGATAATACTGCACAAGATGTTACTGAAGAGAATAATAATACACATTTGACTTAAGTTAATACAGGTGCTCAATTTAAAGAAGAGGTTTTGGCAGCAATTACCAATCTAAAAGATGAAATGCTTACTGCACTTGGAGATATTAAAGGAGCATTAAATATAGTCACAGGGTCTCTAGTAGAACTGAATACTAAGCTGCAAAATTTAACCAATAGAACAGAGGAGTTAGAGACCCGAGTTTCCCAAGTGGAAGACTCTACAAGAGATGCCCCAAAGAAAATTCTACATTTGGAAAAAGAATTACAAGCTCTGCAAGATAAAATTACTGAGTAAGAGGACAGAGCAAAGACAGCAAACATTAGGTTATGTAAGGTGCCAGAGGGGGTCGAGGGAATGGGAAATCCAGTAGCCTACTTTGAAAAAGTCCTTACAGCAGTATTGGATAGAAAATATCCAGAAGACAGTTATTTGGACCATGCCCATACAGCAGGTTCAAGATTTGCTGCAAATGCAAATTATCCTCGCAATGTCTTTATTAAAACTTTAAAATATCAAGACAGAGAGCAATTCTTCAAAGCTCGAACTTCTAAAGGGCTGACATATGAGAATCTACACTTCAATGCATACCCTGATTTGTCAGCTGAAACAACAGAGAAGAGAAGACTCTTCAATCCTTTGAAACAACTATAATATAAAAGGCATCCATTTCTCAATGTTATATCCGCCAAGATTCAGTTAGTTATTAATGGCCACTTGCATACCTTTGACTCACATGAAGATGCGATGGAGGCACATAAACTTTCTTATTACTCACATCAAGAAGCGGGGAGACAGCAAAGTTCAAGTTCAGCTGCTAAGGACTGCTCCCCCAACCCACCCCTACTTGCCACACGAACAATTCCGTTACTCAGACCTCAGAAAAAGAAAACATATAAATAAAGATGAAAAGAATAAAAACAAAAAGAACAAGGAACGGGAGGGGGAAAAAAGAGGAGGAATGTGGGAAAGTTGTGGGGTACTCAGGGATACAATTTATCAGTCTAATATAGGGGAAACTTTTCAAATCCCTGGAAAATAAATCAAATGGGAATAAATTATTACTGAAGGAATTACAATTAAGATGGAGAATATCTTTAAATACTGTATAATCTAAGTTGTATAAAGTACTCACAAGCACTGCCTTTCTCTCCCATCTACTACCCCTCACCTTAATATAATGCTAACTCCTCTGTATTCATAATAGGAAACATGGAAATTTCATCTCCTGCGGAGAAGGGACCTATTGCCGGCATATGAAGATGGTGACAATACCATCTCGTCTGAGATTAGCGGAAAAGGGGGAAGGGGTACTGCTACGATTTTAGTATTGGGGGAAGGGGTCATCCTAGGATAGGGCTATTTGAAAAAGGAAATTACATACATTACAAAATACTAGCTCAAAAATTAAAATTAATTGAAATTGGGGATCCAGGAACTATAAAAAAGACAAATACTAATTTAATGAATAACTTATTAAGAATTTAGATCTGGAATGTGAAGGGTCTACAAGACTGAACAAAAAACTCTTAAAGTTATAAAGTACTAGGAAAAAATATATTAATATGATTTTACTGCAGGAAACACATTTAACTAAACAGACATTCAGTGGTTCAAAAATAGGTGGGGAAAAAGCGTACTGCTCCAAGTTTACAAGAAATTCCAGGGGATAATAATAGCTTTTAATAGGAAAACTACACCTCAAGTATTGAATCAGTTTATTGACTCACAGGGACATTTTGTTATATTACATTTGCAGTTATATAACCTTAGTTTTGCAGTAGCCACAATATATGCGCCAAATGAAAATAATCCCAGGTTCTTCTCAGATTTCTTTCTTACATTAGCTACTTTTGACATGCCCTATATCATAGGAGGGGACTTTAATTTAGTTCTCCAACAAATAGATAAAACTTCAGGGCCGGATCGATCACACCAATCATCTAGAGCTGTAATACATCATTTCATGACAGACTTTGGTCTGCTAGACCCCTGGCGGGTTAAATATGGGGACCAACAAGTCTTCTCCTGTTTCTCTGTGGTTCACTATAGCTACTCGAGAACAGATTTTTATTTAGTCTCCGAAGTACTGATGCCCAATTTTCAAAACACTGAATACCCAGGTACAGTAATTTCCGATCATTCCCCCTGTGTTCTCACACCGAGCCTGAGCAAGCTAAACAAGTCACAAAAGATATGGAGAATGGATACCTCAATAATACAAAAAATAAAAATACAGGAAAAATTCATGAAGCTTGTCAAGGATTCTTTAAGTTTAATACTGAGAATGAAACATCTATAATGAACATATGGGGCGTTTATTTATTAGAGGCATTCTGATGGACATTACCTCTAGGGAAAAAATAAAGAGACACAGATAAACCAGTTAGAGAGACATTAAGAACCTTCACGAAATTCATAGTTCAACTTTGGACCCAAATATATAAAAATTTATTACAAAAAAAAAAAAGATATGCATGACCATTTATTAACGGAAAGAACAGAAAATTTAATAATGAATACTAGAGCAAATTACTATTTCTCAACAGATAAACCTTTAAAATTATTAGTTTTACAAAGCCAAAAAACACTACCCTAAGCATAAAAAACGCTCAGGATAATATAATAAAAGATCCAAAGCAACTGGCCCAGTGGCGCTGAGGGTTGAGGTGCTGGACGCAACACCTCATGCCACACTGGCAACCCAGGTTGAGAACGGACTCAGGTCATTCGGGTTGGCCTGGGAGGTGGGTGATTGGAGCATCCGGAGGAATGCTCTCCTTCCTGGTGGGGGTTTGTGCTGCGTGTGTCAGCACAACTAGAGGGGTTCAGCCTGAGCCTAGGGTGCTTGGCTGCCTCCGCGGAGGTAGAGAGAGCTGCTGCACCCATTGCACAGGTGAGGGCTTTGGGAAGAGAACAGAGGAAAAATACTGGGACCCGGCAGGACCCAAGGGGTGGGGGGGGTCATAGCCCCTGCCAGGTCCGTAGGGGTGGTATAAATAATGTTGTGATAAAAAAATTAAAACATCCAAAGCAAATTAATTATGGTTTTGTTGATTACTACAAAAACCTTTATGCATCAGAATTTAATGGGAATCAAGAAGAGATGGATAGATTACTGGATGCTGTCTAAATTCCTGTTATCTCAGAAAACACCAGGAAAATTTTAGATCAGCCCATCACAGCTCAAGAAGTTATTAAAGCTATACAAGATTTAAAACTAGGAAAACCCCAGGGCCAGATGGCATAGGAGTGAAATTCTATAAAACATTTAAAGATCTACTGATTCTTCCATTAAAACATTTATTTAACTCAACAACAACTTGCATCAAACACCAGATACTTTCAAGCAAGCAATTATTCAGGTTTTCTAAATAAAGATAATGACCCACTGAGCTGTGCATCATACCAACCCATCTCTCTCCTAAATATGGATTATTATAAAATATTTACAAAAATAAGAGCAGGTAGGTTGGAATCTGTATTACTGAAATTATTCATTTAAACCAAAATGGATTTATCAAAAATAGATATTTGACAGAGAATATTAGACATACTATTAATATAATAGCACTTAAGCAGAAGATGAGGTCTTAATGGCCACAGATGCTGAAAAAGCTTTTGATAGGATCAAATGGCCATATATATTCACAGTAATATAAAGGGTCAGTTTTGGTGCACAGCTCAGCGAGGATAAAACTTTTTATATGACTCTCCGACTGCAATTATTAGAACAAATGAAAAAATACTCACCTTAGTAATGTTGTTTCTTCTAATGGAGTCTTGCTGTATTCTGACATATGCAGTTAGGTCCTGCCTTTCAAGTGCCCCGGAGAACAAAGAGTTAAACTTTCCATGGCCAGCATGGAATGTTCACCACAAACTCGAGTTGAAACCCCTGTCTGCTGTTGTTTTAAACTCAACCGTCAGATCTTCTGAGCAATACTCACTAGAAGTTGTGTGGAAACTAAACTCAAAACTAGCCAACTGGCAACTATATCTATATAAAAGGGATTTTGGTTTCAAAAGAAGACTCAAGTCAGGAAACCCAAAAACAAAACACAATCACTCACCTAAATAAAGAGGGTGAAAAAAGGACACCCCTAAGGGTGCCATCACTGCTCCTGCCACCCACATCCCAAAACTAGGTTCTGAGAGGGAGGCGGGAGAATCAGAATACAGCAAGACTCCATTAGAAAAACAACATTACTAAGGTGAGTCATTTTCTTCAAACAACATGAAGTCTTGCTGTATTCCTGACATATGCAGGTTACCAAGCAGTACCTCCATGGAGGAGGGACAGAACCTACTTTGGAAACAGGCTCTGAAGTACTGCTGTGCCAAACCGAGCATCACTCCTAGCCTGGATATCCAGAGAGTAATGCTTGGTGAATGTATGGACTGTTTTCCAGGTGGCTGCTTGACAAATTTCTAAGAGAGGAATATCCCTGGCAGCAGCCAGGGAAGCAACTGTACCTCTAGTGGAATGAGCCCTCAGGCCTGAGGGTGGAGTTCTACCCAGTTTCTCATAGCAGAATTGTATACAAGAAACAATCCACCTGGCAATAGATCTCTTAGTGGCAGGTTTGCCCTTACCAACCTCTCCATACGTGAGGAACAACTGGAGGGATTCGAACCTGTGACCCTTGGTGCGCTCTATGTATTAGCTCAGGGCCCTTTTAACATCTAAGCTGTGTAGCCTTCTCTTTCCAGAGGAGGAATGGTCAGTGAAGAAAACAGGGAGAGACAGACTGGTTGAGGTGGAAATCTGAAACCACTTTAGGCAAAAACTTTCTGTTAGTTCTTAGGACCACTTTATCTCTATGGAAAGAGATGAAATCAGGTTCCACTGACAGGGCTTGCAATTCACTGATACGCCTAGCAGAGGTAATGGCCACCAAAAACACAGTTTTCCAAGTCAAGTACTTAAGCTCTGCTGAAGACATAGGCTCAAAAGGGGGTTGCATAAGTTGAGCAATGCAAACATTCAAATCCCAGGCAGGGGCAGGGTCTCTAAAAGGAGGATTGGTGTGAAGCAATCCCTTGAAAAACTTACAAAACACAGGATGGGATGATAGAGAGGAAGGCTTGCCTACTCACAAGAAAGCAGAAACAGCTGCCAAATGTACTTTAAGAATAGCTGGCCTGAGGCCTAGGCCATTAAGATGGACCATATAGTCCAGCACCGTAGCAACTCAGCAGAATCTGACGAAATATTTTCTTAGAACACCAAATGCTGAATCTTTTCCATTTGGAGTTGTAAGTCTTTCTGGTGGAAGGTTTCGAGAAGCCTTAAGGATATCCAGAACCCCTTGGGAAAGATGCAGATCTGCAAACTCTAACTCTTCAAGAGCCATGCCTTGAGATTGAGAGACCGAAGATTCGGGTACCAAATCCTCCCCTGAGAGGATGTCAACAGGTTGTAATTCCTGGGAAGAGACAGCGGAAGGTGGACTGCTAGGGTCAGCAACAAGGGATACCAGGGCTGTCTGGCCCAGTCTGGAGCAATCAGAATCACTTTGCATGGTTGTGACCTTATCTTGACTAACACTCTGAACAGGAGAGGGAAGGGGGAAAGCATACAGAAATTTCCCTTCCAATTCAGGATCAGAGCATCCAGGGGGACTGAGCCCAAGACTGGGGTCTGCAATAAAAGAGGAAGTTGGTGATTGTCTGGGGCTGCAAAAGATCCATCTCTGGGTGCCCATCTCGAGAAAATCACTTTCAAAACTAGAGGATCTAGGCTCCATTCGTGATGGCTCTGGGATATTCTGCCCAGAGCATCTGCTAGACATTGTCCTTCTCTGGAGGTGAACTGCTATCAGAGAGGTTTGTAGGGAATAGGCCAAGGACCACAACTTCATTGCTTCTGTGCACAAGGCCGTAGACCGAGTGCCTCCCTGCTTGTTGATGTACCACATGGTGGTGGTGGTGTCTGTTCTGACCTGGACCACCTTGTTCTGCACAGATTTGGAAAAAGCTTGCAGTGCCAAAAACACTGCTCTGAGTTCCAAGAGATTGATGTGAAGCAGAGATTCCTGAGGTGACCACAGTCCTTGGGTGGTAAGATCCCCCAGACGGGCTCCCCAACCCAGCAGGGAAGCATCTGTGGTGAGTATCACTGAATGAGACTGAGTGACAAAAGGAACCCCTTGTCTCAAATTGTCCTGATCCTGCCACCGCTGCAAGGCCTGGATCAGAGTTCGAGTCACTGGGACTAGTTTGGTAAGGGAATCCTTTCTTTGGGACCAAAAGGCTCTTAAGTGGAACTGAATGTCCCTCATCTGGAATCTTGCTCCTTGGACCACTGCTGTGGAAGCTGCCATGTGGCCAAGAAGCTAAAGGAAATGCCTTGCTGGTCGAGACACCTGAAGAGTGAATGAAGAGGCCAGTTCCATGAGGGTCCTTGCCCTTTCCAGGGGAAGGAAGGCTCTTGCCTTTACTGTATCCAGCTCTGCCCCTATGAAGGTGAGGAGCTGTACTGGTTCGAGAACTGACTTTGGAAGGCTGAGAAGGAATCCTAAGGAAGTGAGCACTTGCTGAGTCACTTGCAAATGTGACTTGACTTGGTCTGGAGACTGACCTACTATGAGCCAGTCGTCCAAGTATGGGAAGATGGAGATCTTTTTTCTCCTTAAGAAAGCAACCACTACTGCCAAGCACTTTGTGAAAACCCTTGGTGCTGATGTTAGGCCAAAGGGCATTGCTCTGAATTGACAGTGGCCTGAGGGCAACTTGAACCTGAGGTACTTTCTGTGGGAGCACCTGATGGGAATGTGAAAATAGGCATCTTTGAGGTCCAGGGAGGCTAGCCAGTCCCCTGGCCTTAGAGAGGGAAGGATTATTCCCAGAGTCACCATTTTGAACTTTGGCTTTAAAAGGTGTTTGTTCAGATATCTTAGGTCCAGGATGGGCCGCCATTCTCCTGTCTTTTTGGGGGTTAGGAAGTACCTGGAGTACAATCCTTTGCCCTTGTGTACGGTGGGAACCCTCTCTATAGCTCTGAGATCTAGGAGGGAAGAAACCTCTGCCTCTAAGGCAAGGGTCTCTGATGGATTTGCAGGTGGAAAGGATCTGGTTCTCATCTTGGGAAATTTTTTGAAGTGAAGAACCAGCCCCTGACTTACTACTTCCAGGACCCACTTGTCTGATGTTAGAGACTTCCAGTCCTGGACAAAGTAAGCCAGCCTGCCCCTACTGGTATGGGAGAATCGGCCCGGCAGACCCATCAGGGTGTCTGCTTGGCAGAGGCTTTGGCTGAGGGTGGATGCAGGCCTGCTCATCCCCGCCTGCCTCCTAAAGAACCCCTCTGAGGTAAAAGAGGCCTGAGCTTGGTAAAAGGCCTTTGGAAAGGCCCGCTCTGCCCCTGGACTGCTGCCTTTGAGGAGTTGCTTGCCTTTCTTTGGCATGCGCACCCTGTACTATCCATCTTTTCATGTAGTCTCTGTCTGCTCCCCAAACAGAGAATTACCAATAACAGGGAAATCCATGGCCTTAGCCTGGGTATCCTGTGATAGGCTAGTACATCTGAGCCAAAGCATCCTCCGAAGAGCCACAGATGTAGCCATGACTTTTGATGAAACATCACTGGAGTCCACAGCAGTATGAAATTGTACTTTAGATGCCTCAATCCCATCTGCAGCCACCTGCTCCAGCTCCTTGGCAAGCTGGTCAGGGGCCTGTTTAGCCAGAACCAGCACAGTGTCCCACCTGGACTTCTGGTATCTAGCTGTATAGGCCATATAGTTAGCCTGCCTGAGTCCCAAAGATGCTGCCATGTACTGTTTCTTTGCCATGGCATCAATCTTCCTGGAGTCCTTGTCTGGGGGGTGTGATGCCAAGGGGATAGTTGCCTTATCACAGGCAGCAGCCTGCACTACCCCAACATGGCTGCATTGCTGGAAAAGGAACTCCGTGTCTGAGCCTGAGAGAGTATACCTCTTGTCCATTCGTCTGTCCACAGGAGGTATTAGGAGACTTAAGAATTTTATTTGTCTGTTTCCCAAAGGATTTGTGGAGGGGGACAGACAGGCTCCTTCACTCTGGGATGTCCATCATCTCAACAAAATCAGGCTCCTCGTGATCCTCTACTGCTTCCTCCACAGAAAGCTGGAGGGTCTCAGCCACTGGTAGAGGATAATGTAAGATACAGTTTACACTTGAAGTAAGATGGCGCCATGCTGGGCAGGCTGTAAGCAACAATAGAATAGCTGCAGGACTTTACCCTTTTGATTTCATTAAAAAAAAAAAAAAGTTTTACTTAAAAGTTATTTGGAGAACTTGTTTTGTGTCGTTTGTCTTGGTGAACTGTATTATTGCAAACAACGTGAATCAGGAACGGAAATCGCTCTCAACTATCCTCGAATGTGATGTTAGTGAAGTGAGATTGGAGACTAACTAAATAAGGGAATTTTTACCTTGCTGGTTGGGTTGTGAGGCGTGGAGCAGGATCGGTGCCTGGATTATGCTGATGATGAAGCTGAAGCCGATGGTGTGGAGTTGAAGCGAGAGGGTTTCTCGTGTTACAGGTCGGGTTGTGGAACATTTGATCGAGTTGGAGGCTGAATTAATGTATCCTGGTTCAGCAAAAGAGAGAGTTGGAGTCGGACAGCTTTCTTGTCGGACAACAAGTTTTGTTGGTTCCTCCTAAAAATCTTTTCTCGGCCCTGGCCTGACTCAGTGGTGTGCTACAGGCTTGCTGCCGTAGGGCGGTCGGTACTGTGGTGCTTCCGTTCGTCAAACGGTAGCTGGTGGGCTGCCGTGAGACTGAACGGGTCTGGGGAAGGGTTTTGGGGCTGGGTTGAGGCTGGGAGGTGTTGCTGAAACAATTCTAACGCGACTCTGGCTGGAGTGAAGATCATGAGATTGTGAGGGAACGCTGAACCTGGAGATTTTGGATATCTGAATCTGTGTGGAAGAAATAGTAGCAAGTCTGTATGTATTTGCTTGAATTAAGATTAAGCAATACATTGCATTAGAGATTCCTTCTCGAAACTTTGCTGGGATACATGACTGCTCTTGGTTCTCTGTGGAAGTGAGAGCCCACAGGAGGGATCAATTTATTCATGGCTCCCTGAGATGTGGGCCTTATGTGTAACTTTTAGTTTCCTGTTTTTTGAAATGATAAAGCTGTTTAAGGAGAAATATTGGATTGACCAAGACTGTTAAGTGACTTTGTTGACTGAACATTTTAATTTTTTCTATTTATTTTTAGTTTTAGGTTAGTTTAAATAAGTATTAAGATTGAAAAATATATATTATTCTCCCCCTCTGTGTGAGAGACAGTGGGTGGAATTTGTAAATCTTCTCTCTTTTTTCCCCCACTTTGTGAGAGAAAGTGGTGGAGTTACCTTCAGAGTGTGGTTTTGTTTTGTTAATAGTTGATTGGGGTATATCAGGAAATTAAAAGTGTTATTTTAGTAGTATTAATAGGTTTTTAATGTGTTGGGTTGGTAAAAGCACAGTCAGGCGGTACTCCCCCTCAAGACTGAAGGATCTCCGACCTTTTGAATGTCCCGCACTTCCTTCAGAAGTGTATAGGAAATGCCGAATATTCGGCATTGCGAGATGTAGGAGTGGAGGGAATAGGAGATCCTGGAACTCTTGGGGGGGATGGGAAGAGTGGGCGGATAAGAACAGCTGGAACCAGGAGGCGCCCTGGGCTGAAATGGATGCAGGAGCGAGGTCCATCATATCTTGCATCCATACCCAAGGGCACTGATTTGATCAGGCAGGAAGCGAGTCATCCTTGAGTCTGTCCTTCCGAGGCGGTGTTAAGCAATGCTAGGTCTATCAGAAACAAGACTGCTTTAGTGGCAGATCTTGTTGCATCTGTGGACTTAGCTTGCATCACTGAGACCTGGCTTGATGAAAATGCGGGCCCCATTTTGGGGTCCGTGGTTCCGGACGGGTTCTCGGTGATTCACCGCCCAAGAGTGGACCGTAGGGGCGGGGGAGTTGCAGTCTGTTTTAGACAGGAACTGGACCTCAGGGAGGTGCCAGTTGGGTATACCAACTCCTTTGAATGTATTGTGGGTGCAGGTGCAGGCTTCAGGATACTTCTCATTTATAGATCCACCAGATGATAGGAGGGAATTCCTGAGGAGGCGGATTTCATCGCCGAGAGGTTTTGGAATCCCCGATGGTTAATTCTGGGGATTTCAATGCCTGGACGACGATTAACTCACGCTTTTGGACAAAACCTCCTCCAATTGACTGATTCGTTGGGCCTGACACGGGTTATTACCACTGCAACCCACCAGGGGGGACATTCATTGGACTTGATATTCCATCTGGGGATGGAAGTCTCTGATGTAGAGATGGAGCCCATCAGTTGGTCTGACTATCATGCCCTGAGGTTCAGTTTCGCGGCCCCCCGGAAGAGGCCTGCCCCTAAGGAGATAGTACAGTTCCGTCCTTTGAAAGGAGTTACCTCAGAAGGCCTAATGACAGAGCTCGACTTCTCCGGATTTCCAATGGATAGCATGGACCCAGGGTCTTTAGTGCTGGCCTATAACAGGGCAGTTGTGAAGGCCCTGCATGTCTTGCTCCTTTCTGTGTTCCCCTGTACTCCACCCTGGGGCCCCATGGTTTACCACGGAGATCCGTGGGTTGAAGAGACAGGGCCGAGATTGGAGAGACATTGGCGGAAGACTCACCTGGAAGTTGACAGGCTTAGACTGTTAGATCATTATAAAATCTATCAGTTAGCAATCTCCGTAAGAAGGCAGAGTTCCTGTCCAGGAATTGCTACAGCAAAATAGACTGGCCCAGCTCTTCCAGACTGTGGACAGACTGTGCAATCTAGTCTGTCTTCATGCCGTCGAGCATTATCACAGTTACAGTGTGAGGAATTTGCAGCGTTCTTTGTTGATAAGGTGTCTGCTATCAGAGATGAGATCAGCCAGGGCCTCCCCATTGGGTCTTGCAGTGATCAATCGAGGGACACAAATACCCAATTGACTTGGTTCACTTTCAGTCAACCAGTAGTCATGGATATAGTGAGAATCGTCCAGACTTTGCGTCCAACTTGCTGTGGTTTGGATCCGGGCCCTACTCACCTACTTGTGGGGTGTGTAGAGGTTATTGGCCCGATCCTTACTGGGATAGTAGTGGCATCATTGGAGAGAGGAATCTTTCCTGATCCTTTGAAGGAGGCAATAGTATATCCCCTCCTGAAAAAGGCCTCCCTTGATCCCGACTGCCCAGGAAACTACAGACCGATCTTGAATCTTCCCTTTTTGGGGAAGATTATCGAGAAGGTGGTCGCCTTGCAACTGGAAGATCATTTAAACATCCACAATATCCATGACCCTCTCCAGTCTGGCTTCAGGAAACGGCATAGTACTGAGACGGCTCTTGTACGGGTACTGAATGATGTCCTGATGGCAAGAGATCAGAGAACTCGTTCTATCTTGGTTCTCCTCGATCTTTCAGCAGCATTTGACACCGTGGATCATGGGGTGCTGCTCGAACGCCTGTGGTTTTTCTGTGGATTAAGGGGGGTGGTCCACAGTTGGTTTAAATCTTTTCTGCAGGGTAGGACTCAGAGAGTAGCGTCAGGGATTTATTCCTCGACCTCCCGCTGCCTACACTGTGGAGTGCCACAGGGTTCAGTGTTGTCCCCCATGTTATTTGCGGTGTACATGCTTCCATTAGGAGACATTATAAGACATTATGGTTTGAGTTTTCATTGCTACCGATGACTCTCAACTCTATATGTCTTTGTGCCCGAGCAGGAGTCTGAGTCAATACATTGTTTAACAACTGCCTCCTGGGGATACAGAACTGGATGAGTACCAATTGGCTGAGGTTGAACCGGGAAAAACAGAGGTATTGGTGATGGAACGGGGTGAGGATATCAAGTCCATGGGTGGGAAAACCCTCAGGTTTATTTCTGGGGAATCCACTCATGGCATCTGGTCAGGTGCGTAACCTTGGTGTTATATTTGTGAGGGCTTGACCTGAGGGTGCAGGTGTCAGACGTAGTCAAATCATTCTTCTTTCATCTAAGGAATATACACGGGTGAAACACTTGATTCCATCAGAGGATCTTCCTACCCTGGTCCACGCCTTTGTTGCCACTGTCTCTTGATTACTGCACGCCTTTATCTAGGGCTGCTGGGGTGGATATCTGCTGCTTACAGCTGGTGCAAAATCACGGCAGCTAGGTTGTTGACTGGAAGCCCAAGGTCCAACCATATAACACCTGTGCCATAATTGCACTGGCTGCCTGTACAGTGGCGGATCACTTTCAAGGTCATGCTGATGACCTATAAAGCCCTACACAGTTTGGGACCCCACTACCTGAAAGAACTCCTGACTTCTTACTGTCCTTCCCGCTCCCTCCGATCCTCTGGTGAGGATTGCTGGAGATTCCCAGGGTAACCTTAAAACACCTGGTGGAAGAACATTTGCCTTTATGGCTCCTACCCTGTGGAACTCTCTACCTTACAAGGTACGCAATAGCCTGACTGTGGAGAGCTTTAAAAAGCTTTAAAGACCTTCCTTTTAACCAAGCATTTTTAGTGACATGAATAATGTCGGATTGTGTTTAGATTTAATGTTATTCATATGGTTTTAATATTGTATGAAGGATACTGTAAAGGCGCCTGAGCTTTGGAAGGCGCCTTATAAAATAAACATTTACTTACTTTTTTGTAAAACATATAGTGAGAAGGGACACAGAAAGCCTAGGAGAAACACCTGAAGGTCTGTCTGGGGAGATGTCCGGGTCAATAGGCACATCCAGACTTTCATCACCACCATCATCATCCTCATACTCTCCTTCCTCCTCCTCCTCCGGTTCATAGAATTCTTCCAAAGTATAATCTGGAACCGGGGGAACCGACCGAACCGAACCCCTGCCAGATGGTGCCGGTTCGGCTGGAACCGAAGTAAGCGATTGCACTATCCTTATCGCCTTGGCTATCTCATCAGTGGTCGGAGTATGAATTTCTGGGTCCGAACCAGACGATTTATCTTTTCCTTTCCTTTTTAACGGAACCAACTCCTCAGAATCGACTCTCCTTTTGCCTGAAGAAGTATCGCCCTGGTCAGAGGGCACTCCTTCTGGTTCAGTCGAAACCGAACTGGGCTGGCCATCCGGGTCAGCGGACTTCTCGGCCTCCCTTTCCCTCAGTATACCTAATCTCTTTTCCAGGGTAGATTTGGGAAAATTCTTACAAATTTGGCAGTCTGAATTGAGTGGTCAAACCCAAGACAATAAACACAGGTGGTGTGCGGATCAGCCCTGGCAAAGACTTCCCCACACACACTGCAGTGTTGAAATCCAGTGGGCCCGGTTTTTTTCTTGGGTTTCTCAGACATGGCCAATCCTAACCAAAACTTACCCTTTTTTCGGCAATCCGCCAGGCAAGACTCCCCTATCGGTTCCTGACCGTGTCACGGGTCTTGGAAAAAAACGTAATAAAATCTGGTTTTTTTAGAACTGATACGGACCGGTTACCACACACTAAATAAATCACAAACTTTTTTACCTGAAACTGATCGGTTCAGCTGAACCGATCCACAATTTACAAGTTCCACACAGAAACTACACAGAAAACCTATCTAGTACTCATGGTACCACAGACAGAGACTTGAACCGACTGAGCGGTAACAGCAATTCGGTAGAAACCGAGCGAAAAAAAACCCCGACACTTCAACCGACTTTTTTGAACCGAGCAAAGGAGAAATCTCCAGAGCGACTGTTCAGTGAGGTGGAGTAAAGAATCTGACGGTTGGAGTTTAAACAACAGCAGACAGGGTCTTCAACGAGCTCGTGGTGAGCGTTCCATGCAGGCCATGGAAAGTTTAACTCTTTGTTCTCGGGGCAGTTGAAAGGCAGGACCTAACTGCATATGTCAGAATACAGCAAGACTTCATGTTGAAAGCGTAGTATCTAGACAATTTAGCTAGGTAGGGCACAAGACAGGGATGCCCCCTGTCCCTCTGATTTTACTCTCATAATAGAACCTATTGCAATTGCTATCAGAAATAATTACAATATTCATGCTATTTCTATTAATAATAAAATAGAGCTTTACGGATGATATACAGTTATATTTGACTAAGCCAGATATATTGATTCATCTAATAAATTTAACAACACAATTTGGTTCCATATCAAGCTAAAAATAAACTGAGCCAAAACAACTATACTAAAATTAAATAAAGTCAACATGACAATACTTAAAGACTATAATATGATATGCTCATCAAGTAGCATTAAGTACTTAGGGGTAAATATTGCTGCAAACATTTCAGATTTATATAGTCATAACTATGAAGATTTAATAAACAATATTGAACCAGACCTGAATAGGTGGAACTCATATCTTACACTGATAGGTAAAATAAATTTAGTTAAAATGCAGATATTGCCAAAAGTGTTATTTCTATTTCAGACATTAGCGATCTAGGTCCCTCAAATATTTTTTAAACGACTTAAAACAGTTCCTGTGGAAAAATTCTAGAGCTAAAATAGCTTTGGATCCTTTAATCCTCCAAAAAGAACAAGGTGGGCAAGCTGTACCAGACTTTGTACTGTACTACCTAGCTGTACAAGCTATTCAAGTCTGGCACTGGATGCAAAAAGATGATTTAATGCTCACTTCTACCCAAAATGAGACTTCAGCACAGACATATCCACATCTTATGAATCTATTATATTTAGCTACAAATGATAAAAATCTTTATCACATTTCCCAGTCACCACTTTAACCACCTTGCAATGCTGGCTTAAATCACAAGATAAGCTGAAGGATAAAGATATAACAAATTTACTTCTATTCACAAGAATTACAAATTGTCCCCTCAATAATAAACAATAATTTCAAGATATGGCAAAACCTAGGATTAACATAGATAGGAATATCCTTCAAGGAGAATAGATAGAAACATTTAAACAACTACAGGACCAATATAAAATTCCCCATACACAATTTTCCAAAATAGACAGGTGAAAAACTATTTAAAAACAAAACAAAAACAAAATTAGAATTACCACTCTCCCCGTTTTTGGAAACTTTTCAGCTTAATAAAGAAGGTAAAAGTTGATATCAGCTGTTTATCATGAAATTTGTAATCGTGCAAAATTAAATTAATTAAACTTAAGAGCAAATGGGAAAGAGATCTTGGATTAAACCTCTACGGATGCAATGTAGCAAAACATTATAGATGTTTATATAAATAACGTCCAGTCAGTAAAAATGCAACAAAAACCAAATGAATACCACCCACAGACCGTATTATACACTAAAAATTCCATCAGTTTAATCACAATATTACGGATAAATGTCCCAGTTCTGCTAACAGCTACTGGTACATTAATTAATTGATTAGAGCTTGCCCATATCTTTCTAATTTTGGTTTGAAATTGAACAAGTACGGTCTATGATTTTAAAACATCTGTAAAATTGACTCCAATGGTCACACTTCTGGGAACATACTCTGTGAAGCAATATCTTAATCCAGAGGAGCAAAACTACTTACATTAACCATAGTAGAGAAGAAATGTATTCTGTTAAAGTGGAAAAATGCTGAACCACCAAGATATGATGTTTGGTTGAATATGATGATGGACGTACAAAAATGGAACAAATTTGGTATTGCAAAGTTGGCAAAAAAGAACAATTTGAAAAAATGTGCCTCTATTCTAGAAAGCTCCATCATAAAAAGATAATAAAACTTAACCGTAGGGGCGTTCCTGGATCCCACCCCCACCCCAAGATATGATGATGCAAAAATATTATGTATTTAAATTTTGTTAACTGGGTAGGCCGCTGGGCTCGAAGATCTCTTTTTCAGGGGCGACCGAGGATGGTACATAAGGTTTGAACAAACAGACAGGTATCACAGAGTCATACGGATCATACAGTCTGGCCTCTATATATGCAACTGACCTAGACGGTAAAAAAAAAAAAGAAAGAAAGAAAAAAAGCCACTTTACATTGTATCATTATTTCAGAAATTTCCTGGCTGATTTAAAAAAATAAATAAATAAGTTTTAAGAATGGACATGGAGAATACACTGCTGGGGTTTGAGACTCAAGTGATGGCAGGGGACACCTCAAAAAGGCAGAATATGAAAATGTTAAAAAAAATAATGCTGATTTGAATATTAAAAATAACTGGTTTAAACAAAAAATGGCATTTATCTATTGAAGTATCTTGAAAATTTCTAGCAAAAACACTTCAAATGATCGAACAAAAACTGGGAATAATCTCAATATTAGACAAAATGGAATTCTGCAGACTTGTCCTTTGTAGCCTTGATCATCAACCACTTTGTCGATCAAGGCTAAGGGAAGGTCATACACAGCGCCTGGGGTCCAGGGCCTCGTGGAAGGCATCTACCAACAGTGTGGACTGTCAAGACTGTGGGAGGTAGGCACAAACCAACTTAGTTTGACATTTTCCCAGGAGGCAAACAGATCCACCAGAGGAGTGCCCCACAGGCAGAACAGGTAGTTCACCACCTCCTGATTCAGGGACCACTCATGTAACAACTCTCCTACCCAGCTGTCAGCGTCTGCCAGCTGATTCTGAACTCCAACAACATTGATCGCCAGGCGATCTGCACCCAGGCTGCACATGAGGGTCTAGGTGCGGAGGGCCTCCTGAAACATGGGAAGGGAATATGTTCCACCCTGCCTGTTCAAGTAGAACATGGTCATGGTGTTGCCCATCTGAACTTGCATGACCTGATCCCTGACTAGAGCAGCAAATGCCGACAGAGCAAGCCACACACTGCGCCGGAGCTCCAGCAGGCTGGATGTGGACGGGACCCCTGGGTGATCAGAACCCGTGGATTCCCAGGTGTGCTCCCCACCCCACCATAGATGTGTCCATTATGAGCATGATGGTCAGTTCTGGGAAGACAAATGGAATTCTTTTTCCAGTGCTGGGGATAAGTCACCACTGAATGGCACTGCACATCGACTGGGTCACTGTGACTGGCTGGTCCAAGTGTAATGGCGCTGTGACCACTGATGGCTCAACTCCACTGCAAGTGAAGCATCTTCCAGTGGGCCCAATGGACCATGCTGGTGCAGGATGCCACGCACCTCAGCAACCACAGGAAATCCCAAGCAAGGCGTGAGGCTAACCTGAAATGATCTGATTCAGAGTGATCATCCAGAACTTGCGATTCTGCATGAACTGGTTCAGATTGTGCAGATCCAGAAAGGGCACCAGCCCCAGTCTGTTGGAACTAAGAGTATCTGGACATGTAAACCTTACTGGTCAAGGCATCCAGGACATGGGCTATGGCTCCTTTCATGAGGAGCTAAGCGATATCCTCCCAGAGGGTGGACAGCGTGACTGCGACTCCCTGGACTCCCGAGGAGCATGGAGTCAGTAAGGTGGAAGAGCCTTGAAGTCCAGAGGCAGCCCTCTGCCTACCACTTCTAACACCCACTTGTCCATTGTGACAGTGGGCCAATGTAGCAAGAAGTGACTCAGCTGTTCCCAGACTGGGAACGGAGACAGGGAGAGGACAGGTGGAGGGATGGCACCCCCCAACCCATCACTGTGCAGCTTTGTGTGAGCACCAGCCACTGTGCCTGGAGGCACCACCACCTACCCACCTTTCTTAGGGCCCAGGCCACCGAGCTTGTGTTTTAGATGCCAGACCTGGTACTGCCCCTGTGAAGGTTGCTGCTGGATAGGCTGTGGCTGAAAGGACTGATACTGAAAAGCCTGTTTCTTGGCTTCTTCGTCTGGTCCTTCTGGGACAATACCACAGTCCAGGACTGCAATGGACTTCTCAATGTGGAGAGATGCCCTTCCACCCTCAGCCAGAGAGGTGAGTGCCCAAGAAAGAAACATCAGCAAGCTTATGCTGGGTGTCTGCCATGAAGGTGGACAGACGTATCAAGGTTCTACAATGCACAGAGACGGCTGCTGCCATGTTACAGGCACAAGAGTTGCCCATGTCCAAGGTCATCTTGAGCTGGTGTTTGGCCAGCAATTGACCTTGGTCTTGAAAAATCTTCACCACTGACTGCCGGTCAGCAGGGAGGTGAAGAAGGATGATATCAAAGACTCCCATAAGGAACTGACTAAAGTTAGCCATCATGATGGCATAGCTCTCCTGACAAAGACGAAAAAATTACTTACCATAGTAATCTTGTTTCTTCCCAGTGATACTCAGGTATTCATAACTTTCAGCAGTAAGCCCTTTACCTAGAACTGCCCGGAGAGAACAGAACACATGCAAATGATGGAACTCTGCACGTGATAACATTTCAAATGCTACCCCATACTAACTGCCAATGTTCTAAAACTCCTCAGATTTCCTAGACGCCTGGGAAGGCAGGCCCCTGCGACTATGAATACTGAAAATTATTAATAAACAGTAATAATCAATAATAATATTAAGAATTAAACCCATAACCCCTTAAATAAAACCATCCAACTGGAGGGGAAACACACAACAGATACCCCCCCAAAAAGTCAGAGTCACCTGAAAAAGGGGGAGCACAACATGAACCCTGTTTATCAAAACTGTGCCAGAAAGTGGCATATATACCTCTGGGAGCACAGTATGCAGGAGTGCAGAGGCTAAAGGTTCTGGAAGGGGAGGCCAGGTGGGAAGTTATGAATACCTGAGTATCACTGGGAAGAAACAAGATTACTATGGTAAGTAATTTTTTCTTCTAACCCCAGTAATACTCAGGTATTCATAACTTTCTGCAGACTAGTCAGCAGTACCACTGGAGGTGGGCACATAACTTTACTTTGGAAACAGACTTTGCAGAACTGCTGTGCCAAATCTAGCATCACCCCTGGACTGAATATCCAAGTTTTAGTGCTTCGTAAAGGTGTGTACTGTTTTCCAGGTAGCTGCTTTACAGATGTCAACCAGTGTAACATCTCTGGCAGCTGTTAAGGTAGCAGCTGTCCCTCTTGTGGAGTGGGCCCTCAACCTTGTTGGGGTTCCCTACCAACTTTAGTGTAACAGAATTGGATACACTGGACTATCCATTGAAAAATGGACCTTTTCGACGCCTACCCTTATCCACAACCCCATAAGTCAGGAACAGCTGTTTTTTTGTCCTGCTCTTTTGACATCCAGACTATGAAGTCTTCTTTTACCAGAGGTGGAATGCTCAGTGAAAAAGACAAGTAGGGTAATGGATTGATTAAGGTGGAAATCAGAAACCACCTTAGGGAGGAATTTTCTGTTTGTCCTCAGGACTACCTTATCCCTATGAAATGAAATGTAGTCCTGTTCAATGCAGAGAGCCTGAAGCTCACTGATTCTTCTTGCAGAGGTCATTGCCACTAGGAAAACTGTTTTCCATGTGACATATTTTAGGTGAGCTGAAGACATGGACTCAAAAGGAGGTCCCATGAGCTTAGCTGTGCACACATTGAGGTCCCATGCTGGCACCGGTTCCCTATGAGGGGGATGCAGAGGGGCCAAACCCTTGAAGAACCTCCTAAAAATGGGTTCTGAAGCCATTGTCACCTTTCCCCCAGCAGAAATATAAGCAGATGCTTGGCCAGGTGAACCTTCAGAGTGCTGGACTGCAGTCCCAGGGAGTAAGTAGGAGAGGTAATCAAAAACAGCTGGAGCCCCAGCTTGTACTGGCACCAAGTCCCTGCCTGAGCACCAAATAGAAAACCTTTTCATTTTGAGGCATAGGTTTTCTTAGTGGAAGGCTTCCTGTATCCTCTCAGAATGTCCAAGACAGCTTCAGAGAGAGGTGTAAGCCTGCATATTCTAGGTCTTCAACAGCCAGGCTTTGAGGTTGAAGACCTGAGATTCAGGTACGGAAGGGTCCCTTGGTTGGAGGTTAACAGGTTGTGCCTCCGAGGGAGACATCCTACCATGGCTGCCTGGGCCAATCCAGAGCTATCAAGATTAGTGATGCTGAGTGGGACCTGAGCTTCAGCAATACCCTGAATACCAGGGGGAAGGGAGGAAAGGCATGCAGGTACTTTCCTGACCAATCCAGGGCCAGGGTATCCAGAGGGAGTGTATCCTGATCTGGTGGCCTGCAACAGTACTGGGGCAGGTGGTGGTTCTGGTGGGATGCAAACAAGTCTATCTCTGGAATGACACACCTCCTGAAGATCACTTGCAACACTTGCCTGTTCAGAGTCCATTCGTGATGGGCCTGGTTGATTCGACTCCGGGCAACTGCCAGAGTATTGTCCTTTCCTGGTAGATGGACTGCCTACTGGGAAACTCCCAAGAAGTAAGCCAGGGTCCAGATTTTCATGGCTTCTGTGCAGAGGGCCTGACCTGGTGCCCCCCTGCTTGTTTATGTAATACATTGTGGTGGTATTGTCTGTTCTGACATGCACCACCTTTCCTTGCACCAATGTTGCAAAGCTTTTAGTACCAGAAACATTGCTCTGAGTTCCAACAAGTTTATGTGCTGGAGTGACTCTACCTTGACCAAGTACCCTGGGCTATGTGGGTCCCTAAACAGGCGCCCCACCCAAGAGAGATCGTCTGTTGTGAGAACAACTGATGGGGACTCTCGTTGGAAAGGAACCCCTTCCCTTAGGTTGGATTCCTCTTTCCACCACTGAAGTGCCTGTAACAAGATCTTTGTTACTGGAATAGGCTTTGAGAGAGGATCTCTTCTCTGGCACCAGTGAGCTCTTAGGTGGAACTGGATGTCCCTCATTTGGAACCTGGAGCCTAGGACTGTGCCTGTGGCTGCAGCCATATGGCCCAGTAGCTGTAGAAACTGCCTTGCAGTTTTGTACTTGTGCGGGCTGAATGAGTTTGCAGGTAGTTGGAGACTTCTCACCATGTCAAGAGGCAGGTAGGCCCTGCCCTGCAAAGTGATGAACTCTGCTCCTATAAACTGCAGGACCTATGCAGGTAGAAGGACTGATTTTTTGTGATTTATCGGGAGCCCCAGAGACTCCAGGAGCCCTTGGGTGGTCTGCAGGTGTTGTCTGACCTGGTCTGGTGATTTTCCTCCACCAGCCAGTCATCCAGAAATGAGAATACAGTGACACCATGTCTTGAAGGTGTGCCACAACAGCTGACTGGCACTTTGTGAATACCCTTGGAGCTGAAGTTAGGCCAAAGGCATGGGTGAAAACTGGTAATGGCCTGATAGTAGTCTGAACCTGAAGTATTTTCTGTGGACTCCATTATGGAGATGTGGAAATAAGTGTCTATCAGGTCCAGTGATGCCAACCAGTCTCCTTTCTGGAGTGTTGGCAGTATCAATGTCATAGTTACCATTTTGAACTTTGGCTTTTCAGATGCTTGTTTAGGGTCCTGAGGTCCAAGACAGTATGCCATTCCCCATTTTTCTTTGTGGTGAGAAATATCTGGTGGATTGGGACAGGCTCCACTGCCCTTAGCAGCAGGAGGTTTCAAATCTCTGCCTTCAGCATCTTCTTTTCTGCAAGGAGGGTGGAAAGAAAATCCTGTTTTATGAAGAGGAAGGGATTGAAATTCAGAGACAGCCCTGACTCACTACCCACAGGACCCACTTGTCCGTGGTGATGTTTAACCAAGCCTGGAGCAAGTGAGACAGTCTGCTCCGACAAGTATGGAGGAGGTGGCCTGTGTAAACATGTCAGGGTGTTTGCTTTGCCTGGGGCTGAGGCTGGGCTTGGGACTCGCGCCAGAACCCCTTCTCCCCTACCCTGAGTACCTCTGCTGTGGGTACTGCTGGTACTGGGGTGCAGCCACTGGCTGGAAAAGGGCCTGGTTTGAAAGGACCTGCCCTGCCTCCTCCTTCCATAGGGTTTGGTGGATGGTGAAGCTTTCTCTTTTAAATTGCTTCTATATGTGACCTTATACTCATTCACCTTTTTCAAATAAGCCACCGTTGACTCCCCAAGGAGTGCGTTTCCCTCCAGAGGAATTTCAAGAGCCTTTGACTGGGTGTCCCGAGTTAGATTTGTGGCTCTTAGCCAGGCAAACCTTGTCTGGGCAACAATGTTCGCCATCCATCTGGCTGCAGTGTCGTTTGTGTCAGCAGCCATCTGGAACTGGTATTTAGCTCCCTCTAAACCAAATCTGGCAGCTTCTGCCAGGTCATCAGACAGAGGTGAGGGAGCTTTCTGTGCCATGGCCAATGACAACTGCCACAAGGACTTCTGGTACTGAGCAGTGTTGGCCTGGAAGTCTGCCTGTCATATGGCCAAAGAAGATGACAAATACCCCTTCTTTGCCAAGCTGTCACTCTTTCTAGAGTCCTTATCTGGTGGGTGTGAAGCCAGAGAGACCCTAGCCTAATCACAGGCATGCCTGTACCACCTCCTGATGGTCAGGGTGGGTAAACAGGAACTCTGCCATTCTCTTTCCATTTGGTATTTTTCATCCATCCTCTTGTCAAGTGGGGATAGAGTTAGGGGTTCGCAAAGTTTCGAACATCTTTTTTTACTTTCAGTTTATTGTTTTCACAAAGAAAAACAATACAGTAAGTATCATCATGCAAGAGAATCAATATAGCATCATCACAATTTTTGGGGTAACATAAACTTACTCTCGCATTCTTGTACAGCAGGAATGGGGGAAAACAAATACAAATAGCTGATACAAACACCCCAAGTCCAAGGTGTCCAGTGAATGCTAGCCGCTCATGGCTAATGTCGAAGTCCAAAAGGCAAGTGTCACAAAGATGTTACTGCACTAACCAGTAGTGCTTATTGGCCTTATATTAAAACAACATATACAAGTATAAGTGTCCCTCACATAACTCCACAATACACCCCACTATAACAAATCTTAACTGGCAAACAGTAGGAAAGGGGAGTTAAGGCTTAAACATCAATCAAAACTGCGTAGCAAATGTGTAAAAGATTCTTTATACCCAGAACCAAACTGTTCTGTGGGGTAGGGAAGAACATAGAAGACAGGAACAATATGCAAACAGATGAATAATCCCAAATATATGTTTATATAACAACATCATATTGCCTTACTCCCCTCTTCCATCAGTCCTTCAAGCTTTCCAAATTGTTAAATCAAAATTTTGAATTCCCTACTAATGTTCCGTTCTTTAAGTAAACATATTAATCCTTTGTATACAGTGTCCCCATTGCTTAGCCTTCCTCCTGATCAGATTCCTCCACCGCTGAATCCTAAGTGAGTCGTTTGGGCTTTAAATTCCAATTCCATCTTCTCGACCCATCGAGCCGCATCTTTTGAGCTGGAGAAGTGCCAGCTCTTTCTGAATTATGTAACCCGTAGTCTGGCCGGCAGAAGGAAAGAGTGCACGATTCCCAAGGAGTGCAGCTTGTGTCTGATGGCGTCAAATTGTTTTCTCCTGGCCCTAGTTTGATAGGAGAGATCTGGAAATAACTTTACATCCTGCCCTTGTGTCAGTAGCAGGTAGGATGCACGAGCCGCTGAAATCAGAATATCATGGGACCTCTGATCCTACTGTCTTCACAAGCACTGCTCTGGGTTGGGCCAAGTCCCCCGGTTTCACTCTGGGGTTCACCCTAGAGGCCTGGCATGACGTCCGACCAGTTGAACTCCTCCAGTAATGAAAGATTTTCTGCCAGTCAAGCTGTAATAAAACTTAGTAAACTGACCCCCTCTGCTCCTTTGGGGATGACAATAATTTGCACATTGCCCGACTGGAAGCTATTCGCGACTGCCTCCAATCGCTCTTGAAGTTGGGAATTCTCCCTTGTTAGGAGCACCACCATAGCTTGGACTGCAGTGGATCTTTTGTCAGTCTCCGTGACAGTCTCTTTAAGCGAGAAGAAAAAATTACTCACCTTAGTAATTATATTTCTTCTAATGGAGTCTTTCTGTATTCTGACAATTGCAGTGATTCCCAACCTTTGAACTGCCCCAGAAAACTAAGGGTTAACTTTCCATGCAGGGCATGGAAAGCTGAGCTCGAGTTCGGTTGAAGTCTCTGTCTGGAGTGTTTTGAACCTAAACCGTCAGATTCTTACGAGCCCAACTAAACTAAAAATTCTATGTGGAAATTGTAAAAATTCTACTAGCCAACTGGCTGAAAAGTTTTGGATTCCCAAGGAAGACTCAAGTCAGGAAACCCAAAAACTAAACCCAATGTACTTAATAAATAACAATAATAAATAAGCACCCAAACAAAAGAAGGAGGAGGTGCCAGCAAATACATCCCTGGGGTGCAACATTACACCTGCAAACCCACTTCCCAAAAACAGGTTCTGAGAGGAGGAGGTCAGAATACAGCAAGACTCCATTAGGAGAAATATAATTACTAAGGTGAGTAATTTTTTCTTCAAACAACATGAAGTCTTGCTGCATTCTGACAATTACGAACTACCAAGCAGTACCTCCAAGGAGGAGGACAGAACCTACTTTGGGAATAGGCTCTGAAGTACTGCATGAAACCGAGCATCACTGTAGCCTGGATATCCAGAGAATAATGCTTGGTAAAGGTATGGACTGTTTTCCACGTGGCTGCTTGACAAATTTCTAGGAGAGGAATATCCCTGGCCGCAGCCAGGGAAGCAGCTGTACCTCTTGTGGAATGAGCCCTCAGGCCTGAGGGTGGAGTTTTTCCTGGTTTTTCATAGCAGAACTCTATACAAGACACAATCCACCTGGCAATAGATCTTTTGGAGACAGGTTTGCCCTTCCCCACTTCTCCATAAGTGAGGAACAACTGGAGAGAGTCAAACCTGTGACCCTTAGTACGCTCTATATAGTAACTAAGGGCTCTTTTGACATCTAAACTGTATAGCCTCTTCTCTCCTGAGGAAGAATGCTCAGTGAAGAAAACAGGGAGAGACATAGACTGGTTTAAATGGAAGTCTGAAAACACTTTGGGCAAGAACCTTCCATTGGTTCTAAGGACCACTTTATCCCTATGAAAGGAGATAAAATCAGGTTCCACTGACAGGGCTTGCAATTCACTGATACGCCTGGCAGAGGTAATGGCTACCAAGAACACAGTTTTCCAAGTCAAGTACTTAAGCTCTGCTGAAGACATAGGCTCAAAGGGGGTTGCATAAGCTGAGCAATGCAAACATTCAAATCCCAGGCAGGGGCAGGGTCTCTAAAGGGGGGATTGGTGTGAATCAATCCTTTAAAAAATTTACAGAACACAGGATGGGAAGATAGTGAGGAAGGCTTCCCCACAGACAAAAATGCAGAAACAGCTGACAAATGTACCTTGAGAGTAGCTGGTCTGAGGCCTAGGCCATTAAGATAGACCATATAATCCAAAACCGTAGGCAATTCAGCAGTGTCTGGAGAAATATTCTTCTTAGAACACCAAATGCTCAATCTTTTCCATTGGGAGTTGTAAGTCTTTCTGGTGGAGGGCTTTCGAGAAGCCGGGAGGATGTCCAGAACCCCTTGGGAAAGATGCAGATCTGCAAACTCTAAACTCTTCAAGAGCCATGCCTTGAGGTTGAGGGACTGAAGATTGAGGTACCAAATCCTCCCCTGAGAGGATGTTAACAGGTTGTAATTCCTGGGAAGAGACAGGGGGAGATGGACTGCTAGGGACAGCAACAGGGGGTACCAGGGCTGTCTGGCCCATTCTGAAGCAACCAGAATCACCTTGCAAGGTTGAGACCTTATTTTGACTAAAACTTTGAATAGGAGTGGGAAGGGGGGAAAGGCATACAGAAACTTCCCTTCCCAATTCAGAATCAGGACATCCACGGGGACTGAGCCCAAGACTGGAGGTCTGCAACAAAAGAGAGGAATCTGGTGATTGTCTGGAGCTGCAAAGAGATCTATCTCTGGAGTGCCCCACCTTGAAAAAATCACTTTCAACACCTGAGGGTCCAGGGACCATTCATGATGGCCTTGAGAAATCCTACTCAGTGCATCTGCTAGCACATTGTCCTTGCCTGGAAGGTGAACTGCTACAAGAGAGGCTTGCAGGGAATAAGCCAGGGACCACAACTTCATGGCTTCTGTGCACAAGGCCGTGAACCGAATGCCTCCCTACTTGTTAATGTACCACATGGTGGTAGTGTTGTCTGTTCGGACTTGAACCACCTTGCTCTAAACTGACTGTGAGAACGCTTTTAGCGCTAGAAAAACTGATCTGAGCTCTAGAAGATTGATGTGTAGAAGGGATTCTTGGGGGCACCATAGGCCCTGGGCAGTGAGGGACTCCAGATGGGCTCCCCAGCCCAGAAGAGAAGCATCCGTGGTAAGGACCACTGAACAAGGCTGAGCAACAAAAGGAACACCTTGCCTTAAATTGACCTGATCCTGCCACCACTGGAGGGCCTGGATCAAGGTTGGAGTCACTGGAATCAGTTTGGTAAGGGAGTCCTTTCTCTGAGACCAGTAAGCTCTCAGCTGGAACTGAATATCCCTCATCTGGAATCTTGCCCCTTGGACCACTGCTGTTGAAGCTGCCACGTGGCCCAAGAGCTGGAGGAAATGCCTTGCTGGTCGAGATACCTGAAGGCTGAAGGAAGAAGCTAGTTCCATAAGAGCCCTTGCCCTTTCTAGAGGAAGAAAGGCTCTTGCTCTGAGTGTGTCCAGTTCTGCCCCTATAAAGTTAAGAAGCTAGACTGGTTCGAGAACTGACTTTGGAAGGTTGAGAAGAAATCCTAGGGAAGTGAGCACTTCCTGGGTCACTTGCAGGTGAGACTTGACTTGGTCTGGAGACTGACCCACTAATAGCCAATCGTTCAGATAAGGAAATATGGAAATCTTTTGCCTTCTTAGAAAGGCAACTACTACTGCCAGGCACTTTGTGAAAACCCTTGGAGCTGAGGTTAAGCCAAAGGGCATTGCTCTGAACTGATAGTGGCCTGAGGGCAACTCGAACCTGAGGTACTTTCTGTGAGAGAACCTGATGGGAATGTGAAAATAGGCATTTTTGAGGTCCAGGGAGGCTAGCCAGTCCTCTGGCCTTAGAGAGGGAAGGATTATTCCCAAAGTTATCATCTTGAACTTTGGTTTTAAAAGATATTTGTTCAGATATCTGAGGTCTAGGATGGGTCACCACTCCCTGTCTTTTGGGGTCAGAAAGTACCTGGAGTACAGTCCTTTGCCCCAATGTAGGGTAGGTACTCTCTCTGTAGCTCTTAAAGCTAGGAGAGAAGAAATCTCTGCCTCTAGGGCAAGGGTTTCCGAAAGATTTGCAGGTGGAAAAGATCTGGCTCTCATCTTTGGAAATTTTTTGAAGCTGTGAACCAGTCTCTGGCTTACTACTTCCAGGACCCACTTGTCTGATGTAATAGACATCCAGTCCTGGACAAAGTAAGCCAGCCTGCCCCCTACTGGAATAGGAGAGTCGAGCCGGGCAGACCCATCAGGGTGTCTGCTTGGCAGGGGCTTTAGGCTGAGGGGTGGATGCAGGCCTGCTCGTCCCCCTTCTGCCTCTCCCTCTGAAGAACCCCCTCTACGAAAACGAAGAGGAGGCCTGTGCTTGGTAAAAAGGCCTTTGAAAAGGCCTGCCCCTGCCCCTAGACTGCTGCCTTTGAGGAGTTGCCTGCCTTTCCTTGGCCTGAGCACTCCCTGTAAGTGGCCCTGTACTCGTCCATTTTCTTCATGTAATTCTCTGTCTGCTCCCCAATCAGAGAATTACTCACTACTGGAAAATCCATAGCCTTAGCCTGGGTGTCCTGAGAGAGGCTAGTACATCTGAGCCAAGCCATCCTCCGAAGAGCCACAGATGTAGCCATGACTCTTGATGAGACATCACTATAGTCCAGAGCAGCATGAAATTGCACTTTAGATGCCTCAATCCCATCTGCAGCCACCGTCTCCAGCTCCTTGGCTAGCTGGGGGGAGGCCTGTTTAGCCAGTGCCAGTACAGTGTCCCACCTGGACTTCTGGTACCTGGCTGTATAGGCCATGTAATTCGCCTGCCTGAGTCCCAAAGAATATGCTATGTACTGCTTCTTTGCCATGGCATCAATCTTCCTGGAGTCCTTGTCAGGGGGGTGTGAAGCCAAGGGAATATTTGCCTTGTCACAGGCAGCAGCCAGCACTACCCCAACATGGCTGCATTGCTGATACAAGAACTCCATGTCTGAGCCTGAGAGTGTATACCTCTTGTCCATTCTTTTATCCACAGGAGGTATAGTGTTAGGAGACTAAGATTTTTGTGTCTGTTTCCCAAAAGATTTATGTAGGGAAATAGACAGTCTCCTGGACTCTGGGATATCCATCATCTCTACATAATCATGCTCTTCTTGATCTTCCACAGCCTCCTCCATAGGAAGCTGGACGGTTTCAGCCACTTTCCTGTAAAATATAAAATGGGAAGGGGACTCAGAAAGCCTAGGAGAGGAAACACCTGATGGTCTGTCTGGGGAGATGTCCGGTTCCACAGGCACATCCAGACCGTCACTTACATCATAATCTTCAAATTCCCCTTCCTCTTCAAACTCCAGTTCATAAAATTCTTCAAGGGTATACTCTTGAACCGGGGGAAGCAACCGAACCGAACCCCTGCCAGAAGGAGCCGGATCGGTCGGAACCGGATGGAGCGATTCCACAATTTGAATCGCCCTGGCTATCTCTTCGGCAGTCGGAACATGAACCTCTGGATCCGAACCGGTTGATTTATCTTTGCCCTTTCTTTTTGTGAGAACCAATCCCTCAGAATCGGCTCTCCTTTTGCCCGAGTAAGTATTGCCCTGGTCAGAGGGCACTCCTGGTTCGGTCAAAACCGAACCGGGCTGGCCATCCGGGTCAGCGGACTTCTCGGCCTTTTCCCTCAGTCTACCTAATCTCTTCTCGAGGGTAGATTTGGGAAAATTTTTACATATTTGGCAGTCTGAATCGAGGTGGTCAAACCCCAGACAATAAACACAGGTGGTGTGGGGATCGGCCTTAGCAAAGACCTCCCCACACTCACTGCAGTGTTGAAACCCAGTGGGCCCGTTTTTTCTTGGGTTTCTCAGACATGGCCAACCTAACCAAACGTACCCTTTTTTCGGCAACCGCCACGCAAGACTCCCTTATCGGTTCCTAACCGTGTCACAGGTATTGGAAAAAAAAACAGTTAAAACCGTTTTATTTTAGAACCGATAAGAACCGGTAACCACACACTAAATATAGCAAAATTCACAATCAAATGAGTCGGTTCAGCGAACGACAGCACTTTACAAGTTCCACACAGAAAATATAGAACAATTCCTATCTAGTGCTCACGGCACCACAGACAGAGACTGAGCCGACTATGCGGATATTTTTTTAGGTTTAAACCGACGAAAAATTGAAAACTTTAACAGACTTCGAACCGAGCCGAAAGAGAAATCTCCAGAGCGACTGTTCAGTGAGGCGGAGTAAAGAATCTGACGGTTTAGGTTCAAAACACTCCAGACAGAGACTTCAACCGAGCTCGAGCTCAGCATTTGATGCCCTGCATGGAAAGTTAACCCTTAGTTCTCCGGGGCAGTTGAAAGGTTGGGAATCACTGCAATTGTCAGAATATAGCAAGACTTCATGTTGTTTGAACAGGGCTGCGTTGTGGGTTTCGAGTCTGGTCAAAGTCTTCTCAATTTTAGCGTCCACAGCTTTAACTGACTCAAGAATTGCTTTCCACGGGGGCTCCTGGGGTGAAGTTTGCAGAAAGGATTCGGCCAATTCAGTGGCGGGCCTGACTGGCACGTGTGAAGAAGTAGGCCGTTGATTTCCAAGCTTTTATTGTTGAGGGTTTCTAGTACGCCCCATATTGAATAAGATATCGATCTGCAGCTTGCAACCTCTGACAACCAAAGATCTCCTCCACAAGTCGATTTGGCAGACTAGGAAATGGAAATTTAATATTTAATAGAGCTATATCTGTGGAGCTATTGAAGGGATGTCCTGCCTGGAAGCTGGCTCTCTAGCACCCCCCCGAGCATCTTTTTTAAAGAATTTGTCGACAGACAGGAAGAGTGCTCTTGTGGGGGTTAACCCCACCATTTTGAGGCATGCCACCTCTTCTTCATCTTCTATCTCCTTCTTTGTGGAGATGTCCAGGGCATCAGCCATCTTCCTGACAAAGGTAAAGTGTGAGGAATAATCCTCAGAGGTTCTAGGAGGAGAGCCAAACTCCTGCTCAGGGGATACTTCGAGTTCTATAGGATCCCCTTCTTCCTCCTCACACTCTCTATAAACCTCCTCTTCTTCCTCCATAACGGAAGATCTCCCAGAGCTGCCAGTCGGTCCTATAGGAGCTTGGACAGGTGGCTGCTGGTCAGTGGGTACAAGGCCTTGTAAGGCCTGTATCATCTTGAATGCCGGAGAAATTTCTGGGGAGAAGGCAAACTCAGAGCAGGCACAGAAGTCCCCTTTCTACTAGTTGGGGGTTCAGTGTGCTCCAGTTTTGTAGTCGTTTTTGAGGGAACCGGGGAGTCAGACGGTTCAGCAGTCCTCTTTGTGCCTGTGTCACCCGTCTCAGGGGCAGAGGAAACAACAGAAGTGGTTTTATCCACATTAGGAGGGGGTATCGGCTGGTCAGAGTCAGAGGGACCCCTTGGTGGAGGAAGTTTTTTCTTTAGCTGTTGCAGGCGTTTTTCCATTTTTTTCTGGGAAGGTTTTACAGATGTCACAATCTTTCTAAAGATGCTCATAGCCAAGGCAGGCCACACAAAGATTATGTCTGTCTGCCTTAGCAAACACTTCCCCACAATCTGAAACAATTTTAAAACCAGGTTCACTGGTTTTCTTTTTCGGTTTCTCTGATATTTTTTATCGTGCACCGATAAAAAAATAAACCGCTAAACAATTTTTACATGTTTACAGAAATATAGCGGTTGCAGTCAGTTCCGGAACCGAACCGATGAAGAAAACAAACTAGGATAAGCGGTTCAGTAACCGAGAAAAGCGGTTACAAAAAACAATTATTATGACTGGGTGACAAGTCCCTTGGACCTGGGCAGACCAGTGGATGTCCTCTTTCTAGACTTCAGCAAGGCATTTGACTCTGTTCCTCACGTGGGCCTGTTGGATAAGCTGGGAGAAATGGGGGTGGGGAACAAGATGATCAGATGGATAGGCAATTGGCTCCAGGACCAGAAGTTGGCGGGATAGTCTCATCCCCAAGGAGGGTCATTAGTGGGGTCCCACAGGGATCAGCCCTTGGGCCCCTCCTGTTCAACGCCTACATCTCTGACATAAGGACAGGTATCAGGAGTGAGATGAGTCTCTTTGCGGATGACTCAAAACTGGGGGCAGTGGTGGATGGTGAGGAAGGGAGGGTGGCCTACAAGGGGACCTGGAGCTCTGGAAAGATGGTCTAGAAAGTGGAAGCTGAGGTTCAATGCAGGGAAATGCAAGGTACTGCACCTGGGGGCCAGAAACCCGGGCCAAGTGTACACCCGTGGGGGGAATGCTACAAGTCTCGATGGCTGAGAGGGACCTGGGGGTGGTGGTGGATGTCAAGATGAACAACTCGGAGAGTTGTAGGAGGGCAGCAGCCAAGGCCAACAGGATGCTGGGATGCATCACTAGGGGGATCACCTCCAGAAGGAGGGACGTGATACTCCCTCTGAATAACTGCTTGGTGAGGCCGCACCTCGAGTACTGCGTGCAGTTTTGGAGGCCACACTTAAAGAGGGACATTAAACTCCTGGAGAGGGTCCAGAAGAGGGCAACCAAAATGATTTGGGGCCTGGGGACAGGACCTATGAGGAGAGGCTCGAAGAGCTAAATATGTACACATTGGAAGAGGAAGGGACCGGGGGACATGATAGAGGTCTTCAGGTACATGAAGGGGTAAATAGGGAGGAACAGTCAGGGTGCTTGAAGGAAGGAGGAGGGGCCACTAGAGGCATGGGTGGAAGCTGCAGGGGGGAAGATTCAGGGGAGAAAGGAGGAGGTGCTACTTCACTGAGAGGGTGGTGGAGCCATGGAATGCGCTGCCTAGGGGCTGGTGGAGGCAGAGACGGTGGAGGGGTTCAAGAGGGGGTGGGACAGGTACAGGGGAAGGGTTCTGGAAGCAAAATCCAATGCAGCGAGAATATCCGGAACTGGGAAGGGAGAAGCCAGAGAAGGCGAGGGGGGCAGCAAGGTCAGCTCCCAGGGTGGGGGCTGACCAAACGAACAGACGTGAAAGACCGTTAGGCCTATTCTGCTGGCATTTTAGTATGTTAGTAAACTAAAATTTAAATAACTAACGAGATTCTTCAGTTATAAAACCTCGAAATAAAGTAAACTAACTCGGTTCCCCACCAGTTATACCGAACCAGGAGAAACCGATAAAAATAACTAAACACCACCAAAACTAAGTTTTAAGTATGAAAACAAAAAGTATAAGGCAGCAAATTAAATAAAAGGATACTTATATTTATTCTATAAGTTTCTTCACATCACAGGAATGAGTAGAAGAGCGAAACTCAGAGTGATCAGACTTTTCAGGCGGAGACTGAAATCTAAGGAGTTTTATTTTTATTTATTTATTTAGGGATTCAGATCATACCTTTCAGCTCAGAGCTCTTTTACAAAGGTTCCACGTCAAACAGTGATAATGACAGCAATAACAAATAGTTTACATACAATACTCGAATAGTAGGTAGCTAGTATACAATAAGGTTACAATGTCATTCATACTACCAATGGTGACAGTACAGCGTCAAGAGCATTCAACTAGGGTAAAGGACAGTGTTCATATATAGCGAAGGAGTTAAAGAGGTGCGACTCCTAGTGTGAGAGTCCAAGGAGGAGTCAAGGTGAGGGGGAGGCGAGACGGTGGTGGGGAGATTGGGCAGCCAAAAGTGGCGGCTTTGTCTAGGAGGTCGGGTGGTAGTGGTAGTAGGTTGGTTATCAGGTTGATCCAGTGGGGGAAAAGGCATGGGGAGAGGAAGACAGAGGGATAGGGAAAGGGGAAGAGTGGGGGTAAAAGGAAGGGGAAGGAGAGTGTGGGTAAGTGGGCATTATGGGTGTTAGAGTCCTAGTGGCAGTCACAAACTGTCCTAGTAAGAAGGTGCTGCCTTAGGCCATTTTTGAATTGCGACATGCATTGGGAGTTTAGAATGTGCACTGGGATTTCATTGAGCCATTGCGGGGCCCTATAGCTGAAAGCACATTGTCCCTGTACAGTTCGATGGAAAGGTGTTGATAGGGCCTCCCTCATCCTGCCTCTGGTGGTATAGCTGGTAGCACTTAGTGTTAGGATGCTAGAAATGCATGGGGCTGTTTTACCCATTAGTGCCTTTTTTCCAAGGAGACATGTTTGGAATATAATCCTGTTCTTTAGTGGCAGCCAATTGGTCTCCTCGTATAAGAAGCAGGTGTGGGTATTTCGATCTGCAGCCATTGTGAGCCTACATGCCTTGTTGAGGGCAATGTGAATCCTTTTTAGTGCAGTGTCTGTTGCTGCGCCATAGACCACCAATCCATAGTCGATGGTAGAAAGGATGGAACTGGAGACTGAGAGACGGAGGGCCTCTGGAGTAAGATACTTTTTATGCCTATATAGTATACCCAGCTTGGTGTTCAGTGCCTTTACCACTGTGTCGATGTGTTGGGTGAAGGTGAGGCAGTCATCAACGGTGACCCCCAGGTACCTGAAGGTCTGAACTTGTTCCAGCGGCTCACTGACTTTATTGGAGATGGGGAGGGAGCTTCTTTTTGTGCTGTGGGCTGGCTGTGAGCATCACCTTGGTTTTTTTGTAGTTTAATAGAAGTTTATGGCTACAGAACCAGTCTTCCAGCTTGTAGAAGGATGCCTGCAGCTCGGAGTGGAGGGTGACTATCGATGAACTGCTGGTGAGAAGCACAGCGTCATCTGCGTAAAGTATCAGTTTAGTGTCACAGGCTTCAGGAAGATTATTTAGGAAGAGGCTGAATAGTAAGGGCCCCAGTACTGACCCCTGTGGGACCCCTAAAGATACCTCGTTGGAGCTAGATACTGTGTGCCCAGTCTTTCCACGTTGGCTTCTGTGTGTTAGGTAGTCCTTGAACCAGCAGACAGCATTGGTTGCAACCCCCAGGTTCTGTAGTTGAGTCAGGAAAGAGAGTGTCAAAGGCTTTGGTGAGGTCTATGAAGACTGACCCCACCTGCTTTCCTTTGTCTAGTGCCTTGTGCGAGTAGTCAGTGTAGTCCAGCAAAGCTGTGGAGGTACTATGATTCTGCTTGAAGCCATGTTGGTTGGGACTTAACAGGCTGTATTTGTTGAGGTAATCTGTGAGTTGGGCGGCTACAATCTTTTCCAGGGCTTTAGATAAGGGAGAGAGGATGGATATTGGCCTATAATTGGCGGTGCATGTCATATCACCGTTCTTGTGCACCGGCGTCACAAGAGCCTGTTTCCAGATACCAGGGAACTGTGCAAGAGCCAGCGATTTGTTAAATAGTTTTGAAACTGGCACGATGATGACATCCAGTGTTAGGGATAAGAGTTTCATATCGATTCCATCACTCCCCATTCTGGTCTTGCCTAGTAATTTTTTTATGTGTTTGTAAGCCTCCTTCACTGACACTTTTTTGAAGTAGAAGACAGGGATTGAGTCCCCTTGAGGCGTGCAGTTGGTTTGTTCCCCAGCAGGGTGCAGGTAGTTGGGGGGGTAGCACTCCAGTCAGGTCAGTAAATGCTGTGTTGAGAGAATCCGCGATGTGCCGAGAGTCAGTAATCATGACGTTGTTAGTGCTGAGCGAGTGGGGGATCTTCTTCTCATCCTTCCCAAGAAGGTTCTTGATGTTCTCCCAAAAACTCTTCCCATTGCCCCAAGTTTTATTAAGCTGCTCCTTGTGGAAGTTGGCCTTTGCTTGGCGGATAAGGTTGGTGCAATGGTGTCTTGCAACTCTATAGCATTGGAAGTTGTGTTTGCTGTGAGAGGACCTGGCTTTTTCCCCAGAGGTTGTCCCTTTCCTTCATCTGGGTGAGGAGATCCCCTGTGATCCAACCATTAACTTGACCCCGAATTTTTCTTTTCCTCAGTGGTGCAAAGATATCGCAAATCTTGTTGAAGCCCTCTATAAAGAAACCTAGGGCCTGGTCAATATTAGGCGCATGATCGTTGGGGACCAGTCATACTGGGAGAGGGCAGAGGAGAGGGCCCCAAGCTTGCCCTTACCCAAGACCCTACTATTAATTATGATAGGCGGGGGCTTGCTCAATTTGTTTGACCATGTGAAAGTGACTGGGGAGTGATCACTTAAGGTGTCAGACAGGACCTTAAGTTCAGAGATCCGAGAAGGGTAACTCGAGAGGAGCCAATCGAGGAGGGTGTCTTTTCCTGTTTTGTGGTTCCACCTTGTTGGGCTGTCTACAAGTTGGGTCAGATTGGAAGTAGCGACCATGTCCTTGAAAGGCGTGGATTCCCTGCCCTCCCAGTTGATGTTAAAGTCACCTGTTATAAGAAGCTCTGTGCCCTGAGAAAGGGTAGCAGTTGTATCCAGTATTTTTGGGAGGCCATCCCTGGCTTTAGTGGGTGGAAGATAAACCGAGGCTAAGATCAGAGATGTGCCATGCCGTCCGACCTGTGTTTTTATTGCTAGTAGTTCATGATCATCATCGACCCTGGTAACAGGGAGGACCAAGCAGCATAGGTAATCCCTGGCATAGATAAGGACTCCTCCGCCTCTCTTGCCACACCTGTCTTTCCTGAATGTTTGATATCCCGGGAGCATCACTTCATTGTCTTTTATCTTGCTTGATAGCCAGGTCTCTGTCAGAAAGAGAATGTCAGGTACATGGTGAGACATCCACGCTTGGAGTAGGTCAAACTTTGCTGTGAGGCTGCAGATGTTCAGTGCAGCTACTTTCAGGCCTTTACTCATGTTTCCCCCTACATTTGATACTAGTGGTGGGCCAGGACTGGCATGGACATTACCTGATAGAAGAAGCATGAATATTATTTTCCTGGCTGAGAGGTTTATGCAAATAGTGGAGCGTATCTTGCGCCTCCTGTTCTTGCAGTGGGGGAGGCGAGCGTTCACCAGGGTGATCTTTATGGGCATGAAGAAAAAATTACTCACCTTAGTAATGTTGTTTCTTCTAATGGAGTCTTGCTATATTATGACTATTGCAGTTTGTCCCACCATTAGAACTGCTCTGGAGGTGAAAGAGTTAACTTCCATGCAGGGAATGGAACTTAGAGCGCGAGCTCGGTTAGAGAAGCTCTGTCTGGGATATTTCAAACCGAAACTGTCAGATCTTTACGAGCAAAACTCACTAAGGTTCAGTGTGGAAGCTGTAACCTACACTAGCCAACTGGCTACTAAAATATTAACAAATTTTCCTGGTCCCAACACCAAGACTCAAGTCAGGGGACCAGAAAAAGATAAGATAAAATAAAATAAAAACACAACACCCAAACACCCCAAAAAGAAGGGGTGGAAAACATAAAAAGGGGCATCAATAAGTGCCAACAGTGAACTGCCCACCCCATACCCCAAGTAGAAGTTCTGAGAGGGGCAGGCTGGGGGGGAGGTCATAATATAGCAAGACTCCATTAGAAGAAACAACATTACTAAGGTGAGTAATTTTTTCTTCAAACAACATGAAGTCTTGCTATATTATGACTATTGCAGACTACACAGCAGTACCTCCATGGAGGAGGGACAGAACCCACTTAGGGAATAGGCTCTGAAGCACAGCTGTGCCAAACCGAGCATCCCTCGTGGCCTGGATATCCAGGGAGTAATGCTTGGTGAAAGTGTGTACTGTTTTCCAAGTAGCTGCTTGACATATCTCTAAGATAGGGATGTCTCTGGCAGCAGCTAGAGACGCAGCTGTACCTCTGGTAGAGTGAGCCCTCAGGCCTGAAGGGGGAACCTTACCCAGTTTTTGATAGCAAAATTGGATACAAGAGACAATCCACCTGGCAATGGATCTCTTAGTGGTAGGTTTCCCTTTCCCAACCTCACCATAAGTGAGAAATAGTTGGAGGGAGTCAAACCTGTGACCCTTGGTATGCTCTATGTAGTAACTTAGGGCCCTCTTAACATCTAAGCTGTGCAGCCTCCTCTCACCAGAGGAGGAATGGTCAGTGAAGAACACTGGAAGTGAAATAGATTGATTAAGGTGGAAATCTGAAACCACCTTAGGCAAAACTTCCTGATAGTCCTGAGGACTACCTTATCCCTGTGAAAGAAATTAAAGTCAGTCTCCACTGACAAAGCTTGTAACTCACTTATGCGCCTGGCAGAAGTGATGGCTACTAGAAATACAGTTTTCCAAGTCAAGTACTTAAGCTCTGCCGAAGACAGAGGTTCAAAGGGGGGTTGCATCAGCTGAGCAATGCAAACATTAAGATCCTAGGCAGGGGCAGGGTCCCTGAATGGTGGATAGGTATGAAGCAATCCCTAAAAACTTGGAAAATACAGGGTGAGCAGAAAGAAGGGCTTCCCTGTTGAAATAAAAGCAGAGACAGCTGCCAAATGCACTTTCAGGGTAGCTGGTTTCAGTCCCAAAGAATTAAGATGGACCATATGGTCCAAAACAGTGGGCAAATCAGCAGATTCGGGAAATATGCTTCCCAGAACACCATATGGAAAACCTTTTCCATTTGGAATTATAAGTAGCCCTAGTGGAAGGCTTTCTAGAAGCTTTCAAGATTTGAGAACACCTTGAGAAAGTTGTAGATCAGCAAACTCTAACTCCTCAAGAGCCAGGCCTTGAGGTTGAGGAGTTGAGATTCGGATACCAGACTCTCCCTGGGCACAGGTTAACAGACTGTGGTTCCTGGGAGACACAGGGAAGATGGACTGCTAAGGACAGAAGGAGTGGGTACCAGGGCTGCCTGGCCCAGTCTGGAGCAATCAGGATCATCTTGCAGGGCTGAGATCTGATTTTGACTAACACCTTGAACAGGAGAGGGAAGGGAAGGCATAGAAACTTCCCTTCCCAAGGAGAAAGGCATCCAGGGGACTGAGCCCAACACTGGGGGCCTGCAACAAAAAGTGGAAGTTGATGATTGTCTGGGGCTGCAAAAGATCTATCTGAGGGTGCCCATCTGGCAAAAACTATCCCAGTACTCGGGGATCCAGTGACCATTGTGATGGCCTGGAAATCCTGCTGAGAGCATCTGCCAGGGCATTGTCCTTGCCTGGGAGGTGAACTGCTATGAGGGAAGTGTTAGGGAATAAGCCAGAGACCACAACTTCATCGCCTCGGTGCACAAGGCCGAAGACGAGTGCCCCCTTGTTTGTTGATGTACCACATTGTAGTGGTGTTGTCTGCTCTGACCTGTACCACTTTGTTCTGAACAGATGCAGAAAAAACCTGAAGTGCTAGAAAAACAGCTCTGAGTTCCAACAGATTGATGTGGAGCAGAGATTCCTGAGGGGACCATAATCCCTGGGTGGAGAGGTCGCCCATGTGAGCTCCCCATCCCAAGAGGGACGCATCTGTAGTAAGGGTCAAGGAGTGAGATAGAGGGATGAAGGGCACCCCTTGTCTCAGATTGCTCTGATCCTGCCACCACTGAAGGGCCTGGATCAGGGTTCGAGTCACTGGGACCAACTTGGATAGGGAATCTCTTCTTTGAGACTAAAAGGCTCTCAAATGGAGCTGAATGTCCCTCATCTGAAATCTTGCTCCTTGCACTATAGCTGTGGAAGCAGCCATGTGTCCTAGGAGTTGTAGGAAATGCCTTGCTGGTCGAGAGACCTGCAGAGTGAAGGACGAGGCCAGGGCCACCAGGGTCCTTACCCTTTCTAGGGAAGAAGGCTCTGGCCTGCTTTGTGTCCAGTTCTGCACCTATAAAGGTGAGTACCTGGACAGGTTCCAGAACTGACTTTGGAAGATTGAGAAGAAAGCCCAGAGAGGTAAGCAGCTGCTGGGTAACTTGCAGGTGTGATGTGACCTGGTCTGGAGACTGACCCACAATGAGCCAGTCGTCTAGGTAGGGAAGATGGCAATCTTTGCCTTCTTAAATGAGCAACTGCTACTGCCAGGCATTTTGTGAATACACTTGGGGCAGAGAGTAAGGCCGAAGGGCATTGCTCTGAACTGATAATGGCCTGAGGCAGTTCGAATCTGAGGTACTTTCGGTGGGAGCTTCTGATAAGAACATGGAAGTAGGCATCCTTGAGGTCCAGGAAGCTAGCCAGTCCCTGGCCTTAGGGAGGGTAAAATCATTCCCAGAGTCACCATTTTGAATTTTGGTTTTAAAGGTGCTTGTTCAGATATCTTAGGTCCAGGATGGCCGCCACTCTCCTGTCTTTTTGGGGTAAGGAAGTACCTGGAGTACAGACCCTTGCCCTGGTGTGGGAGAAACCCTTTCTACAGCTCTGACAGCCAGGAGGGTTGAGACTTCTGTTTCCAAAGCAAGAGTCTCTAGAGGGTTTGCAGGTGGAAAAGATCTGATTCTCATCTTTGGAAATTTTTTGAAGCTGAGAACCAGACCCTGGCTTACTACTTCCAGGACCCACTTGTCTGATGTTAAAGACTCCCAGTCCTGGACGAGTAAGCCAGCTACTTCAGGTAATGGAGAACCGGCCCTGGGCATCCCATCAGGGTGCCTGTTTGGCAGGGTTTTAGGCTGAGGAGGAGCAGAGTGCTTGTCCCCGTCTGCCTCTCCCTCTGAAGAACCCCCTCTGAACATAAGCTGAAGAGGAGGCCTGGTTGGTAAAAGGCCTGTGAAAGGCCTGCCTCTACCCCTGGGGGTCTGCCTCTGAGGAGTGGCTTGCCGTTCCTTGGCTTGTGCACTCTTATAAGTGGTTCTATATTCATCCATTTTTTTCATATAATTCTCTGTCTGCTCCCCAAACAGAGAATTTCCCACCACAGGAAAATCCATAGCCTTAGCCTGGGTATCCTGTGACAAACTAAACACCTGAGCCAAGCCAATCTATGAAAAGCCACAGATGTAGCCATGACTCTAGAGGATACATCATTAGAATCCACTGCAGCATGGAATTGCACCTTAGATGCCTCAATACCATCAGCAGCCACCTGCTCCAGCTCCTTGGCAAGCTGGCCAGGGGCCTGTTTGGCTAAAGCCATGACAGTATCCCATCTAGATTTTTGGTATCTTGCAACATAAGCCATATAATTTGCTTGTCTGAGTCCCAAGGACGCTGCCATGTATTGTTTTTTAGCCATGGCATCAATCTTCCTGGAGTCCTTGTCAGGAGGATGTGAAGCCAGGGGAATATTAGCCTTATCACAGGCTGCAGCCTGAACTACCCCAACATGGCTGCATTGCTGTGAAAGAAATTCTGTATCAGGACCTGACAAAGTGTACCTCCTGTCCATCTTTTTATTCACAGGAGGCACAGAATTAGGAGCTTTTACAATTTTTATTGTTTGTTTCCTAAAGGATTTATGTAAAGGAATAGACAATCTCCTGGACTCTGGGATATCCATCATCTCCACAAAGTCAGGCTCCTCTTGCTCATCCACAGCTTCCTCCAAAGGAAGCTGGAGGTTTCAGCAACTTTTTTATAAAACAGAAAATGAGAAGGGGACTCAGCAAGCCTAGGGGGAGATTCTCCTAAAGGTCTGTCTGGGGAGATGTCCGGTTCAATGGGCACATCCAGACTTTCAAAGTCACATTCACACTGTTCATAATCATCCTCCCCCTCCTCTGGTTCATAAAACTCCTCTATATCATATTCTTGAACCGGTGGAACCGACCGAACCGACGTCTTGCCAGATAGTGGCGGTTCGGACGGAACCGGGGAAAGTGACTGGACAATTTGGATTGCCCTGGCTATCTCTGCAGTAGTTGGAGAAGGGATTTTTGACTCCACACCTGCTGATTTTCTAGTTCTCTTTGCTGGAACTGGCTCCTCAGAGTCAGCTTTACGTTTGCCCGAGGAAGTCTGGCCCTGCTCAGAGGGCACTCCCTCCGGTTCGGTTGGCACCGAACCGGGCTGGCCATCCGGGTCAGCGGACTTTTTGGCCTCTCGTTTCCCTGAGCCTACCAACTCTCTTATCTAGGGTAGCTGCAGGGAAATTCTTGCAAATCTGGCAGTCTGCATTGAGGTGGTCAAACCCCAGACAATAAACACATGTGATGTGTGGGTCAGCCTTGGTAAAGGCTTCCCCACAGACACTACAGTGTTGAAACCCAGTGGGCCCGGTTTTTCTTTTGGGTTTCTCAGACATAATGCCAGCCTAACCAAAAACTTGCCCTTTTTTTCGGCAGTGCCAGGCAAGACACCCTTATCGGTTCCCAACCGTGTCATGGGTCGTGGAAAAAACCGTAATGAAATCCGTTTTTTTTAGAACCGATAAGAACCGAGAACCGCACTCTAAATGCTTCAGAATAAAGTTTCCACACAACCTGATCGGTTCAAACCGAACCGATCAACATTTACAAGTTCCACACAGAAATAAACCTATCTATTACTTACAATACCATAGACAGAGCTTGAACCGATCGGTTTGCGGTTAAAATAATGATAATCGCGGCTGAATTTAACCGAGAAAAAACTCTTTAAACCGAGAAAATGAACCGAGCAGTAGGAGGAATCTCCGGAGCGACTGTTCAGTGAGGCGGAGTAAAGAATCTGACAGTTTTGGTTTGAAATATCCCAGACAGAGCTTCTCTAACCAAGCTCACGCTCTAAGTTCCATGCCCTGCATGGAAGTTAACTCTTTCACCTCTGGAGCAGTTCTAATGGTGGGACAAACTGCAATAGTCATAATACAGCAAGACTTCATGTTGTTTGAAAATGGTAAAGTTGATAACCGCGGCAGGTGTCAGGGGCCCCGGGCTAGCAGGTGGGATTTTAGAACCAGTTTTAGAACATTGGCAGTTAGTATGGAGCAGCATTTGAAATGTTATCACATGCAAAGAATTCCATCATTTGCATGTGTTCTATTCTCTCCGGGCAGTTCCAGCTAAAGGGCTTACTGCTGAAAGAAAAAATTACTTACCTTAGTAATTGTGTTTCTTCTAATGGGGTCTTGCTGTATTCTGACAGTATGCAGTTAGCCCCAGCACCTGAACTGCTACGGAGGTGAAAGAGTTAACGCTATGCTAAGAGCATAGAACGTTGAGCTCATGCTCGGTTCAAACCTCTGTCTGCTGCACTTTCAAGTTTAAGCGTCAGATTCTTACGAGCCAAGACTAACTAAGTACACCTACAATGTTGAAATTGCAAAAAAACACTAGCCATAAGGGCAACCAAAAGTTTTGGAATCCCAAAGGCTCAAGTCGAGAACCCCAAAACAAAACACTCAGGTAGTGAACTTAACATAACTTTATAAATAACAACAGAAAAACCACTATGCACAGCTCCTCCCAAAGGAGAGGGAGCCAATGCATCTCTGGGGTGCAGCACTGTACCTGCCAGCCCACTTCTCAAAAACCAGGTTCTGAGAGGGGAGGTAGGTGGGAGGTCAGAATACAGCAAGACTCCATTAGAAGAAACACAGTTACTAAGGTGGGTAATTTTTTCTTCAAACATCATGAAGTCTTGCTGTATTCTGACAATATGTAGACTACCAAGCAGTACCTCCCAGGGGGAGGGTACAGAACCTACTTAGGAAATAGGCTCAGCAGCACTGCTGTACCAAACCTAGCATCCCTCCTAGCCTGGATGTCCAGACAGTAATGCTTGGTAAAAGTATGAACTGTTTTCCAGGTGGTTGCTTTACAGATCTCTAAGAGGGGTATATCTCTGGCCGCAGCCAGAGAAGCAGCTGTACCTCTAGTCGAATGAGCCCTCAGGCCTGAGGGGGCTACTTTGCCTAGCTTTTCATAACAGAACTGTATACAAGAAACAATCCACCTGGCAACAGTCCTCTTAGCAGCAGGTTTACCCTTTCCCACTTCACCATAAGTGAGAAACAACTGTGGACAGTCGAACCTAAGTGCCTTAGTGCGCTCAATGTAGTAGCTAAGTCCCCTTTTAACATCCAAACTGTGTAATCTTCTCTCTCCTGAAGAAGAATGATCAGAGAAGAACACAGGAAGGGATATGGACTGGTTCAGATGAAAATCTGAAACCACTTTGGGTAAGAACCTCCTGTTGGTTCTAAGGACCACCTTATCTCTATGGAAAGAAATAAAATTAGGCTCCAATGACAGCTTGTAATTCACTGATACGCCTGGCAGATGTAATAGCTACCAGGAACACAGTTTTCTAAGTCAAGTAGTTAAGTTCTGCTGAGGCCAGGGGCTCAAAGGGTGGTTGCATAAGCTGAGCAATGCAAACATTAAGATCCCAAACATGAGTAGGATCCTTAAAAGGAGGATTAGTATGAAGTAGACCCTTAAAAAATTTACAGAAGTCAGGGTGAGAAATCAGAGAAGAAGGCTTCCCCACTGATAAAAATGCAGAAACAGCAGATAGACGTACCTTGAGGGTAGCTGGTCTGAGGCCTAAGCTATTGAGATGAACCATATAATCCAGAACTGCAGACAAATCAGCAGAGTCTGGTGATATCTGTTTACTAGAACACCAAATACCAAACCTTTTCCATTTGGAGTTGTAGGTTTTTCTAGTGGCAGGTTTACCAAAAGCCTTGATTATGTCTAGTACCCACTGAGACAGATTCATATCTGCATATTCTAGCTCTTCAAGAGCCAAGCTTTGAGATTGAGAGACTGAAGACTGGGATACCAAATTCTCCTGAGAGGAAGTTAACAGATTGTGTTTTTTGGGGGAGAGCCAATGGAAGATGGACTGCTAGAGACAGCAAGAGAGGATACCAAGGCTGTCTGGCTCAGTCTGGCGCAATCAGGATCACTTTGCAAGATTGTGACCTTATCTTGACCAGAACTCTGAACAATAGAGGAAAGGGGGGGGGAAGGCATACAGAAATTTCCCCAACCAATCCAACAGCAGAGCATCCAGGGGGACTGAGCCCAATACTGGGGGTTTGCAACAAAAGAAAGGAAGTTGGTGATTGTCTGGGGCTGCAAAGAGGTCTATCTGACTAGTGCCCCATCTTAGAAGTATCACTTTTAGCACTAGAGGATCCAGGGACCATTCGTGATGACCCTGAGAGATCCTGCTCAAAGCATCTGCTAACACATTGTCCTTCCCTGGAAGGTGGACTGCTACCAAGGATGTCTGTACAGAATAGGCCAGAGACCAGACTTTCATGGCTTCCGTGCACAAGGCCGTTGACCAAGTGCCTCCTTGCTTGTTGATGTACCACATAAGAGTGGAGTTGTCTGTCCTCACCCGAACCACCTTGTTTTGTACTGAATTTGCGAAAGCCTGTAAGGCTAAGTATACTGCCCTGAGTTCTAGAAGGTTGATATGGAGGAGAGACTCCTGAAGGGACCACACTCCTTGTGCTGTGAGGTCTCCCAAATGAGCCCCCCATCCCAGGAGAGAAGCATCTGTGGTCAGGACCACAGAATGAGTCTGAGAGATGAATGGGAATTCTTGTCTGAGGTTGTCCTGATCCAACTACCACTGGAGAGCATGGATCAGGGTCTGAGTCACTGGAATCAGTTTTGTGAGAGGGTCTTTTTTCTGGGACCAAAAAGCCCTCAAGTGAAACTGGATGTCCCTCATCTGAAACCTGGCCCCTGGAACCACTGCAGTGGCAGCTGCCATGTGGCCCAGTAGTTGGAGAAAAATGTCTTCCTGGGCAAGAAACCAGGAGACTAAATGAAGAAGCTAGGTCTGCGAGGGCCCTTACCCTTGACAAGGGAAGAAAGGTCTTTGCCTGGATAGTGTCCAACTCCATCCCTGTGAAGGCGAGGAGCTGCACTGGTTTGAGAACTGACTTTGGAAGATTGAGGAGGAATCCCAGGGAAGTGAGCACTTGCTGGATGACTTGTAGATTTGATTTGACTTGGTCTGGAGACTGCCCCACAATGAGCAAGTCGTCAAGATATGGGAAAATAGAGATGTTCTGCCTCCTTAAAAGGCTACTTCTACTGCTAGGCATTTTGTAAAGACCCTTGGTGCTGCCGCCGGTGGCACAGAGGGTTGAGCGCTGGCGCCATCTCGAACCACGCCGGCGACCCGGGTTCGGAACAGACTCAGGTCATCTGGGTTGGCTGGGGAGGAGAGGATAGAGCATCCGGAGGACTGCTCTCTCTCCTCTCCTGGGGTGGGTTGGGTGGGCAGCTCTGCTCTTATGGCGGCCCGGTGGAGACCAGGGGCACTACTATGCAGTGGCACAGGAGGGACAACCAAAGAAAAGTGGAAAACAACTTCGGTGGCTGCCGGATGATGGCTTCCACATTCTCCACACACCCAGAATGTCTGGGAGCCTGCCCCTCCACAGCAGCAGCACCCCCGAGTCAAGTAAATATTAATAGAGTGCTGGGGTTTCCCCCTTACCTGTTGCCTTCCCGAGGAGGGGGACCCACCCGGAGATGGGTTACTCTGGGACGTCTCAGAGGGTTGGCTGCGATGTGTGGTGGGTTGGCAGGGCTCAGGAAGAGGATGGCCGGGGAGTGGAGAAGGCTTGGAGGGCCTGAAGGAGAGGCAGACACTGGAGCATTGAAGGAGGAGGTAAAAAGATGATAAAAAAAAAAAAAAGACCCTTGGTGCTGATGTTAGCCCGAAAGGCATTGCCTTGAATTGATAATGGCCTGAGGGCAGTTCAAATCGGGGATATTTTCTGTGGGAGCACCTGATGGGAATGTGAAAGTAGGCATCCTTGAGGTCCAGGGAAGCTAACCAATTCCCTTGCCTTAGAGAGGGAAGAATTATTCCCAGAGTCACCATTTTGAACTGTGGCTTTAGGAGATGCTTGTTTAAATATCTTAGGTCTAGGATGGGCCGCCACTCCCCTATCTTTTTGGGGGTAAGGAAGTATCTGGAGTACAGACCCTTGCCCCTGAGGGATGTAGGAACTCTCTCTATGTCTCTGACAGCCAACAGAGAGGAAACCTCTGCCTCTAGGGCAATGGTTTTGGAGATGTTTGCAAGTGGAAAAGACCTGACCCTCAGCTTTTCAAATTTTTTTAAACTGAGGACCAGTCCCTGGCTTACTACCTCCAGGACCCACTTGTCTGAGGTAACAGACTTCCAGGCCTGGAAGTAGTAAGCCAGCCTGCCTCCTACAGGGATTGGGGAGTCGACCTGGGCTGACACCTCAGGGTGTCTGCCTGGCAGGAGCCTTAGGCTGAGAGGTGGATGCAGCTCTGCTCATCCCCCTCCTACCTCTCCCTCTAAAGAACCCCCTCTGAGAAAAGGAGAGGAGGCCTGTGCCTGGTAGAAAGGCCGAAAAGGCCTGCCTCTGCCAAGTTGACTGCCTTTCCTTGATTGAACATTCCTATAGGTGGTCCTGTACTCGGTCATCTTTTTCATGTAGTTCTCTGTCTGCTCCCCAAACAGAGAATTACCTTCAACAGGGAAATCCATGGCCTTAGCCTGGGTATCCTGCGAGAGGCTAGTACATCTGAGCCAAGTCATCTTCCGAAGAGCCACAGATGTTGCCATGACTCATCATAAAACTTCAATGGAGTCCACAGCAGCATGAAACTGAACCTTGGATGCCTCTATCCCATCAGCAGCCACCTCCTCCAGCTCTCTGGCTAACTAGGGGTATGCCTACTTAGCCAGATCCAAAACAGACTCCCACCTTGACTTTTGGTATCTAGCTGCATAGGATATGTAGTTAGCCTGTCTGAGTCCCAGAGAAGATGCCAGGTACTGCTTCTTAGCCATGGCAGCTATCTTCCTGGAGTCCTTATCCAGGGGTGTGTGTGTGAAGCCAAGGGTATGCTAGCCTTGTCACAGGCTGCAGCCTGCACTCACCTCAACATGGCTGCAATGCTGGTACAGGAACTCCGTAGCTGAGCCTGACAACATGTACCTCCTGTCCATTCGCTTGTCCACTGGAAGCAATGAATTGGAGTTTTTAGCAGCTTGTGAGTCTGTTTCCCAAAAGATTTGTGCAAGGGAACAGACAAGTCTCTTGGACTCTGGGATGTCCATCATTTCTACAAAATCAGGCTCCTCCTACTCAACAGCTTCATCCACAGGAAGCTGGAGGGTATCATCCACTTTCCTGTAAAACATAAAGTGGGAAGGGGACTCAGAAAGCCTGGGCGGGGAAACTCCTGAAGGTCTGTCTGGGGAGATGTCCGGTTCAATGGACTCATCCAAACCTTCCCCACCGTCCTCATCCTCGTCAAACTCTTCTCCCCCTCCCATTCCGGTTTATAATATTCTTCCAAAGAATAATCGGAAACCGGGGGAACCGACCGAACCGAGCACCTACCGAACGGAGTGATTCCACAATACTAATTGCCTTGGCAATTTCCTCGGTGGTTGGATGGTAGGGATCTGGATCTGAACCGACCGACTTTTCCTTCTTTTTCTTTTTTGTAGGAACCAACTCCTCAGGGTCGGCTCTCCTCTTGCCAGAGGAAGTCTGGCCCTGGTCAGAGGGCACTCCCTCAGGTTTAGTCAGAACCGAACCGGGCTGGCCATCCAGGTTAGCGGACTTCTCGGCCTCTTTGTCCCTAAGCCTGCCCAACCTTTTATCTAGGGTGGCCTTAGGGAAATGTTTGCATATCTGGCAGTCTGAATCGAGGTGGTCAAACCCCAGACAATAAACACAGGTGGTGTGAGGATCAGCCTTGTAAAGGCCTCCCCACACACACTCTGAAGCTGAAACAGTGGGCCCGATTTTTCTTTTGGGTTTCTAGACATGGCTAAAGTAAAAGAAAACTTGCCCTTTACACGGCTTCAGGCCAGGTAAGACAAACTTATTGGTTCCAACTGTCACGGGTATTGGAAAAAACGTTAAACAAGTTTTTTTGAACTGATAAGCACAGGAATCACCAAAGAATCAAAGAATGATTGGTTCATTGAACCGACCGTAACAATTTTAAGATTTACAATTCTCACAGAATTCACTACAGTCCACTACCTCTACTACTTACTCTTACTGTACCACAGACAGGGATCTGAACCGAGGAGAAAGTACAACATTTTCGGATTAAACCGACGATATCCACTAACGCGAACCAAAAGTGACAGGAGAAACTCCGGAGCGATTGTTCAGTTAGGCAGAGTAAACAATCTGATGGTTACACTTGAAAGTGCAGCAGACAGAGGCTTGAACCGAGCACGAGCTCAACGTTCTATGCTCTTAGCACAGAGTTAACTCTTTCATCTCCAGAGCAGTTCAAGTGCTGGGATTAACTGCATACTGTCAGAATACAGCAAGATTTCATGTTGTTTGAAGTTATGAATACCTGAGTATTATTGGGGTTAGAACCAAGGATGCCACAGTGTAAACCTTTTTTGCAGTGTGGTCAATCTTTCTGGACTCCATGTCCAGAGGCTTGTCCACGTCCCCCTGGGCCCCAGATTTGAGGAAAGCAAAATCACACGCTAGCCCTTCAGTGGAAGGACAGTCTCAGACCCCTTACAGGGACCAGGTGATTAACGCATACTTGCGGACCACATAGATGAAGGGTATCGGGCAGGATGCTGGAAGTTGCCAAAGCTCCAGGGCTAGTCTCAAAATGGCCTCAGCAATGGGAATCATCCCTGTCCAGAAAGTTTGTGAAAGGTACATAGCCCTTTTCTGGATTGGCTCTAGTGGGACAGATATGGACTCTTAGATTAATCAGATGAGTATCCAGAGAGACACTGGGCCATGCTCAGTGGTTAGTTCCTTGACTAAACCCCAGTTAAAGATGCAAGTCCCAGAGGTGGTCATGGACAACAGGCCCAATTCATCTGAGAACTCCTCAAAAATGTCCCTCAACCGTTTCTCACCATGGACAACCAGAGTATCCTCTGCTTGGGTGATCTGCACCAACAACCAGCCAGGCAAGCCTGCGGCTGGAGCAGGCCTCCTTGGTGAAAGCATCCACCTTTGGCTGTGGTGGCTACAACTGAAGGGGTGGAGAAGCAGTTGCAGGAAGCACCTGCATTGCGTGGACCAGCGTGGACATCACTGGTGGCTTCCAGGTGACGGAAGGTCCAATGAGAAGAGTCCTACCCTGTCCTGCAAAGGCCCACTCTTGCCAGAGGAGTTGCTCATAACATCAGTACATCTTGTAGCAGTGCCTCTACTCACCTGAAGATAAGGAGAATCAATGGTGACACCTCCTGATTGAGCAGGATCAAGAGAGACAGCACCTCGATCAAGACCTTGACTAAGACCTTGACTGCTGACCAGATGATCATCATCAAGGACAGCCTTCCAGCTGGCTGTGGTACACCACATGCTTGGCCACGTTAACAAGGGCAGGCTTAAAAAGCTCGACCACCGATGGAGGCTGCTCCCAAGGTGAACCGATCAGGGCCACTGACTGGTCCATGTTCTCCTGAGTGAGAACAAGGAGAACTGGGGTCTATGAGATTCACTCCTACATCTTGTCCAACAGCCAGCTAATATGCTTGAGGAAGATTTCCATGGCCCACCCGATCAAGGTGAGGTCGAGAAGCCCAACAGGGTGCCAAGGAGTTCTTGACCTTCACCCGACCAAAGTTGAGCTCGTCAAGGAGTTGAGGGACTGGAGGACCTCAATTTCTGCCAGTCCCATGACCTGTGTCAGTGGCGCTTGTGTTTCATGACATAGTGGGCAGGGATCCTTCAAGGTCTGCAGGGCCATGCACATGTCATGGAACCCCTTCATGAATGACTCTCGGATGCTGGCCCCAGCAGGGAGCAGCGCCAAGACTGACGACGTGCCGCTGCAGTGGCTGCCACTTCCTCCTCAAGGGCTGCAAGCTGCAAAGCTGACCCAACAGCCACTGAAACCTTCTTGTAGCAACTAGGAAGTCTTTCAGATCCTACCCAAAGGCCATCCAAGGGTGAATCGAATCTCCCATCTTAGAGAGTCCGGTAACATCAATAAACAGAGGCTGCAGCTGGCCATGTCATGCTGCCCATCCAGGCCCAGTACAGGCACGTGTTGTGTGGATCGGTGGCCAACATTTCTGCTGGCACTTGAACTAAAAATCTGAACCCCTGCTTCCATTCTCCATCGTCACCAACTGCCATGGAGTCGACGGGACAGAAAAGTACAGCAATAAAGTTTAAAACTTCTAAGTAAAAAGTTTGCCAATGGTGCACTAAATTCTTTAGCAAGAGTGTCAAGGAGGTGACTTCTTCCAGCAGAAAGAAAGGTCTGACATTACGGGGCAGTGTCAGGATATATCACCCGGGTGGCACAAGGAGCTGAGCTTCAAGACGCCTGACGAATCAGCACTTCTGCTGGCACTGCCAATGTGTGGACAGAGCTCCTAGAATATGCCATTAGTTTGTTTCATTTTTTTATTTTTTATTTTTACAAGTTAATGAAGCCTGTTCTCCCCTCGGATCTGAAGTGGAACACTCCACTGCTAAAGTTTGTGCATGACAGACCACTGTACACAGAGTAAGAGGTGCAGTATTGTGTGCCCCGATTCCCTGAAATCAATAAAGTGATTCATAATAGGAAACAGAGTTAGCTGTGCACTCCTAAGACAAATGCTATCCTGCAACATTCAGTCTATGGAAGCCAGACTGATATCTGATAGAATACACATATTGACAGTTTACGCAGACTGAATCACAGTACAGCTAACCCCTGACAGTGTAAAATGTGAGTCACAGGTGGCCTACATGTAGATCTAATTTAAGTAATTTGGGTATCCAAAGTGTTTGGATTGACTAGCAATGCAGTGGTTATGTACACAGTGGACAGCTGATAAAGGAACACAGTGCAACAATGCTTTGTGTTTTATTATTCATAAGATGTTTATAGAGTGTAGCTCAATGGGCTTTTACAGTATATTTTCAAGAGGCGCTTTAGCATTTAGACCTTTTAATTTATTATTCATGTTTTCCAGTAGATATATTTTATCTGCTGTCATAAAACAGTCTGTAAACAATACAATGGAAATAAAAAATCCTTTATAATACAATAATGGAAGTAAGAGTTTTATTCATTTATTGTTCGTGAAGCCTTTCCTTGTAAACACTGCCCCAGTTCAAATCAGTGCACGCCAAACTGCTAGTGCAGAGCTCATCACAGGGGACTCATGAAAAGGTGTTACTAGCAGCTGTAGGTCTGTGTCCCTGTAAGCAGTAAGGTAAAAAGGGTCCAAGAAGTGGCCTGCCAGGCTCACTAGTGACCTAAGATAACTGATCAGGCTTTAGATATCACAGTCACCTGGTAAATGACTACCTGGCAAAGATCAAGTCAGGTTAGTCCCAAGGGGCAGATGGGATACACTCAGGATCATAGTGAAGGCAAGGGAACAACTGGTTTGGCTGCCTGCAGCAATCTTTCATGAGTTTGTCCAGAGAGATGTGGGAATAGAGGACTAGAAAATGGCCAATACGGTCATCCATCTTTAACAATGGAGTATGGTCAGACAAAGTCAGCTTGACATCAGCGCTGAGCAAGGTCCTGAATAAATCATCACTGACAGAATAATAGAATACTTCTGTTGAGGCCTCTCAGCATGGGATTATGAGGGGCAGATCAGAATAACCAACCTGATCACCTTCTTTGAGGGGTGACCAAGGAGACAGGCAAAGGTAGGAGCACAGAGACTTCAGCAAGGCTTTCGGACACTGAGGCGTGACAAGTTTCTTAGCAAAATACACCAATGCGGCACACACAAGGTGGACTGTTAGCCTGCTTTGGGGGGTGGGGGGGGCAGGAAGCAGAAGGCGGTGATGGATGGGGACTACTCAGAATGGAAATGATTTCTAAGCAGCTGTTCTTGCAACTGGACTCCAGCAGTCTGCACAGATTACACTAAGCTTGCCAGGGTGGTGAACTACCTTAAGGATGGCGACAAACTTCACAAAGAGCTGAACAAGTTGAGCAACTGATCAAACTCCAAACATCTCAGATTCAATGTAGATAGATGCAAAGCATTAAAACCGGGGAGGAAAAACAATGGTAAGACCTACAAACTGTATGGGGTTCCTCCTGCTGCACAGGAGGTGGCCATGGACCTGGGGATCATAACTGACTAGGGGCTGAAGAATTACAAGCAGTATACAACCTCTGTGAAGTTGGCAGACAGAATGCTGGGGTACATCAAGGGGGGTGACTAGCAGAGCAGTACAAGTAACCATGGTAGTTTTACAAGGCTCTATCCAGTCCCCACCTGGAGTTCTCAGCTCTTCAAAAGAGTGCAACACAAGGCCACCAAAATGATCAGAGGTACAAGAGACAACAGCTAGGAGGAGATGCAAGAAGCCATTAGCATGTTCAACTTGGAGAAAAGGAGGCTGAGACGGGACATGGATCTCAATCTTCCACATTCTCTAGGGTACCAACAAGATGAAACAGAGAGAGATGTTTGATCCGGTATTCTCCAGCAGGATGTGGGGACATGTCCTGAAGCTCTGTGGTGGTAAATTAAGGGCCAATATGCACAAAAAGCAGCTGAAAGTATGGTGAACCAAACAATAAGAGAGTGGGATGACCAAACTACTTTCTCATTAGATTGCCTGAATTATTTCTTGTTTAATTGCTGATGTACTTTTCATATAAATGTGGGGGTCAGCTGGTGAAAGAGCCAGTTTGGGGACTCGGGAAAGTCAACCAGTGACACCAAGATGCCAGCAAGTGAGTGCTTAACAGAAAATGTGACGGTTCTGCTGCATAATCGCTTTTTATCAACAGTACAATAGGTAATAAACAACTTTCTGGAAACTTGTAAGAAAGAACAGTTGTGTACTTGCTGCAACAGATCTATGAGAGAAACTCCTCCATTAGTTCACACCTTTGGAATTATAGCCACCAGGCACTAGGACCACACTGACACTTTAGCTAGCCGGGGGTTGGGTAGGGTAACCCACGACGTCGTCCCTGGTCCCTGATGTGCATGCCTGGAGCCACGGCTTGCAATTTCACTCAGCAGACCATCTTATAGCGCTTGGTTTTCAAAGGGACATAGTTTACTTGCATCAGCTCACTACTTGGTTTTACAGTATACGCTTGGATAATGTTGAACTAAATTTTCCCAACTCATCCATTCACGAGTTTGATGGCATTCGCGCCATGCTGTTATGCAGTGGTCCAGATAATTTTAGGACTGGAAGTATTTACTACCACCTTCTTACACCTGGTAGTATTTTCATCCAAATGGTAGTACTGTCATCCACTGACCCATCTTGTACACCCTCATCTAAACCAAGTCTCAATTCCACGGAGGCCTGCAGTCACTGACTGCCTAATACTGCTGTGGGGAGTAATACCGTGACACAACAGTCCCTCTAACCAGCCAGGAGCAACTCCATCCCCACCCCTACGGGTTCCTGAGTAGTGCTATGGCTGCTAGCATCTCGTGGGAAAAACTTCCTAAAATCAGAAAGTGGGAGTATTTTGGTCAGAAATGGTAGTAAAATACTCCTTTACTCCCTGCTGTTTTGAGAACGCACTGGAGGCTCTGGCGGATAGGATTACGTTCTGGATGACAGCAAGTAGAAATCTTATAAAAAAACTCTACTAAATTAATAGATTATTAGGACTGTGGACCATAATTTGTTATCTCACACCATATAGATGTCTGCAGGCACCATTTTGTGATGGGCAAAAAATGAAAATTATGTACCTACCATAATTCTTGATCTTTCTGTGTATCTTCACCATTCATCACTAGTGGGTTATGGCCAGAGGACCAGGACCTCAAGGGAGTAATTTTTTTTTTTCCTAGGGGGAGGAGCTGGAGCTGGCACGGCACCACCCACAAGACAGACGCACAGCATGGTGCTCGAGAGATGGCCAGTAAACGCCGACGACAACTCCCTCACCTCAGTTCAGCATACGCTGAAAGTGAGAAATTAGAGACAGAGAAGACAGAGGGGCAAAGGAAGCCCAAGAGACAGCCAAAGGAAAGGATATAAACAGAAAACAATATAATGCCGAGTGAAAGGACAGGATTACCCAAGGGGTCTGGAACAGGGGGCCCCATCCTCTGGGCAAAAGAGCAAGAAGAGAGAAAGAAGACAGGAAAGAAAGTAGGAAAGGAAAGGAAAAGAAAAGGGAAGGAGATAGGAAAACCCTCTCAACTCCCCGAAGGAGGGTGCTAAGAGCCCAAAGGAAGAGGAACCCAGATAAGCCATATCCCACAAGGACCCACTCTCAATCCAAGAATGCGACTCCTGAGAGGGAGTGCCATAACTCAAGAAAGCGGTATAACTGAGAGCTTTGGGAAGGATCAAGGTGAGAACCTGACTAAGTCCTCTCCCATGATACCTGAAGTGGAGTCGTGGGTCTCCACTCCTGTTTCGGAGTGTTGCTAAGGCGGGATATAACTCACCCGGGGCAGAGACTCTCCCTCTATCCAGAGATCTTTGAAGGAAACCCCTACCACCCGGGGCTTGCAAGAAGGAGGGCACTGCCCAGAATAAGACTTTGTTAGAAGCAACGGGTAGAAAAGAATCTGAAGGAAGAGAGAGAATCCCTAGAGCCCTTGGATTCCTACCAACCAGAGGTAGGCCACACTATCCCACACTTAGGGTGCGGGGAGAGATCCGGGACCAGGAGGACCCGGCCCCCTAGGGAAAACCCTCACCAGGGTCCCAGCAAGCTCTCTCTCCCCTAAAGAGTAAACAGCTCTGCTTGCCCCCCCCACCCAAAACGACCCCTACCCCAAGAGAGGAAGATGGTCCCGAGGTACCAGCTGGACACAGCCCACAATGGCCTCAATTAGGGAAAATCAAGAAGGGGGAGGCGCAGCCCAGAGTCTGAGGCTCAAGAGGTGAAGGTGGGTGGGAAGCAGTGTTTAACAGTGAAGATACACAGAAAGATCAAAAATTATGGTAGGTATGAACAGGTTACTCACCTGTAACAGTAGTTCTAGGAGTGGTATATGTTGTTCATCCACACTTCTTGGCATGTCCCCTTCCACTTTAAATCATGCCGGAAGTCTTTAAGTTGGCTCCTCCCACCCACCCGGGTGGTATATACCTCGGCTCCTTCCCATGATGCCAGATCTTAGCCCGCTGGAAGCAACATTGTGCGCTCGAAGCCGGGGAGGTTGGGTGTGTGTGTGGATGAACAACATATACCACTCCTAGAACTACTGTTACAGGTGAGTAACCTGTTCTTCTAGGAACATGGATATGTTGTTCATCCACACTTCTTGGCAGACTCCAAGCAGTTCTTCAAGAGGAGGGAGGCAAGGCGCACACCCCCTACTTAGGAAATAAAGACTGGAGAACCGAGGCCCCAAAACCAGCATCCCGGCGTGACTCAAGGTCGATGTGGTAGTGGGTAATGAAGGTGTTTGCTGACTTCCAGGTAGCCACCCAACAGATTTCCTGGATAGGGATGTCCCTGGAAGCAGCCACTGATGTAACAGTATAGCGGGTAGAATGAGCTCTTATCCCTCTGGGAGGCTCCTTGCCCGCCAACTCATAGCACAGACCTATGCATGATGTAATCTGTCTTGCTATGGTCCGTTTGGCTGCAGGTCTGCCAGAAGTGGCTTCAGTGTAGGTGACAAACAGCTGGTGAACCTCTCCACGAATTTCTGCCGTCCTCTCCTTGTAGTACGAGAGCACGTCTCAGGTCCAAGGTATGGAGTCTGTACTTGACATCCAAGGTGTAATGAGGGTAGTAAACTGGAAGAGTCAACACCTGGTTAAAGTGAAACTCTGACACCACCTTCGGAAGGAATTTTGGGTGGAGGCGCAGGACAACTTTGTCCCTGTGAAGTATCAGATAAGGGAAGTCCACTGAAAGTGCCTGGAGCTCCCCTGTCCTACTGACAGACGTGATAGCCACCAGGAAGGCCATCTTTCATGACAAGTGTGAAAGCTCACATTTGTGCATGGGTTCGAATGGCTTGCCCATGAGCTTTCCCAAAACCAGCAACAGATCCCACAGAGGTGGAGGTTAACACACCGGAGGGATATGTGATCCAGGCCTTGAAAAGCACCACCACTGTCTCCTGTGCGAATGTCGGCTGACCGTCCCCATGCCCGGTAAGCGGAAATGGCTGCCAGGTATACCCTAAGGGTCGATGACCGTAGACCCCCTTTGGAGAGAGACCAAAGGTAGTTGAGAATGTTAGCCACAGACAGGATAAGGGGTCCAGACCCTTACCCGGACACCAAATGGAAAATCATTTCCATTTGAAGGCATAACATTTCCTGGTTGATTCCTTTCTAGATGCCTCCACCACGGTGTAGACATCTTCGGAAAGACCCAGAGCCTGGAACTCTAGCCGCTCAGGTACCAGGCTGTGAGGTGCAGTGACTGAAGGTCCGGATGGAATACCTTCCCCTGGTTCAGAGATATCAGGTCCGGGCATGTACAAAGCCACTTCGGGGGCCTGCAGCTGAGGCTGAGGAGATCTGGGTATCAGAACTGGCGCGGCCAATCTGGGGCTACCAGAATCACCTTCGTCTTGCCCCTCCTCACCTTGAGTAACACCTTGTGGATCAAGGGAAATGGAGGGAAGGCGTAGAGGAGGCCTGGGGTCCATGGCCTTGAGAAGGCATCCCCTGCAGCGAGCCCTGCTGGGTGGGGGCAGGCATGATACAGCCTCAGCTTGATGTTTTCCCTGGAGGCAAACAGGTCCACCATCGGTTTTCCCCAATGGGAGAACAGGCTGCAAGCTACCTCTGGATGGAGAGACCACTTGTGGGATGTCTAGCCTATGTGGCTGAGAGCATGCGCCAGCTGGTTCGAGGCTCCTGCCACATGGATGGCTAGGAGATCCGCTCCAACCGACTTACGAGGGTCCAGATGCAGAGCGCCTCCTTGCACAGCAGACAGGGAGCGTGCCACCCTGTTTGTTGAGGTAGATATGGTCGTGGTATTGTCCATCTGGACTTGAACCACTCGACCCCGGAGCTGAGAAGCGAAAGCTGACAGCACCAGTCTGACTGCTCTGAGCCCCAACAGGTTTATGTGGCATTGAGATTCCTCGGGAGTCCAGAATTCGTGGGCCCTGTTGTCCCCCATATGGGTTCCCCAGCCCATGAGAGAGGCATCAGTCATCAGGACGACCGTCGGCTCGGGGCAGACAAATGGGATCCCTTCCTGCAACCAGTCTGGGGCGGTCCACCATTGGAGAGCGGCCCACATCTTCTGGGTTACAGGGATCAGCTGGTCGAAGTGACCATATCGCGGAGTTCACTGGGCGGCCAGCTCCCATTGGAGGGGGGACATGTGTCACCAGGCCCAACGGACCACTGAGGTGCACGCCATGTAACCCAGAAGGCACAGAAAGTCACGGGCAGGGTGCAAGTGCCCAACCAGAAATGACTGGGCAAAGGAGGAGAGAACCTCCGCCCTGTCCGCCGGGAGCTGAGCTCTGGCTTGAAGAGAGTCGAGCTCTGCCCCGATGAAGTCCATCACCTGAGAGGGCACGAGTTCCGACTTGGCCTCGTTGATTAGGAGGCCGAGTTGGGAGCAGGTTTGGAGGGCCAGATCCCTGGACCTCTCCACCTACTGGAGGGAGGAACCTGCCAAGAGCCAGTCATCGAGATAAGGGTAGATTCTGACTCCTCAATGCCTAAGGTGGGCTGCCACCACTGCAATGCATTTGGTGAAGACCCGTGGGGCCGATGACAGGCCGAACGGCGTGGCTCAGAACTCGTACAGGGTCCCTTTGACCCTGAAGCAGAGGAACCGCTGATGGGACGGACGGATTGGGACATGAAAGAACACGTCCTGTAGATCCAGTGAAAAAACCACATGTTTCGCCTCCAGGGATGGTATGATCTGGGTCAAAGTGAATAATCCGAAGGTGCGAGGCATGAGATATTGATTCAGGTCGTGGAGATCTAGGGATGGGCGCCACCCCGTCCACTTGGGCACCAGGAAGTACCTGGAAACAAAGCCTGGGTCTGTCGGTGGATCCGGCAGTGGAGCTACTGCCTCCTTGCGGAGGAGCTGAGCTACGTCATTTCGAAGAGCCGACTGGGTGCAAGTGGAGATCCGTTCCTCCCGAGGGGCACGGGCTCGGCTGGGAGGGTACTGCTCGAATTCTAGAGACAGTCCCCGACAGACCACTTCGAGAACCCACCTGTCCGAAGTGATAGCGGACCAGGCGGAAAGGAAGTGGCGGAGCTGACCCCCCACGGGAGGACCCAGAGCTGGCATGACGGGTATAGGGGTGGTGACCCCAGCCCGTCACTGAGCAGGCTTAGAGGAGTAGGCAGGTCCGGGATCTGCACCTCGGCCTCTTTTACAGGGCTGTTGAGGACCCTGCTTGGGCCGTGGGCGCCAAGCTTGAGCCTGCTACTGCTGCTGCTGCTGAACTCCATGAAAGGGGGGCTGCCTGACCGCAGGGGAAGAATGCCGAAATGGCTTCTTCTTTCTCTTCTGCTGGTTCTTGCCTGAAGAACCCTTAGCACAAGTGGCATCCAACGTGGCATTGGACTGCTCTATACGCTGAAGGTGACCGGCCACTCTTGGACCGAACAAGTCAGGGCCCAGGAAGGGCACGTCAAAAAGCTTATGCTGAGTATCTGCACGGCCCTGGTCAAGGACCTGCTTGACCGTGGTCTGCATGTCCGCTGGGAGATGAGGGAGGACCTCGGCCCAATGACTCGAGAAGGGCATGAGAGAGTGTGTCATAATGACAGCCGAGCTGGCCTGACGAAGACCCAGAGAAGAGGCCGATAGACCTTATGGGCAGAGTGGTCCATATTTTGGACTCCTTGCCCAGGGGTCGTCAGTGTCGGCCAAACTACCAGTGCGCTTGAACACAGAGGTGGTCACCAGGCTCTCGGCTGAAGGGTGAACCCATAAAGGGACACCATGGGCACCGCATGCTAGCGAGGCCATGCAGGCAGATGGTGCTGCGCCCGGGAAGCGGGACGCTGCCAAAGTTCTAGGGCTGGACCAACAATGGCCTTGGCCACTGGAAAGGCCTCCGGCCAGGGTGTCCCCTCTTGAGGATGTCAGTGACAGGGTACGCCACCTTTTTCTGGATGGACTCCAGGGGCATTCCGGTAGAGTCAGAGATGAGGCGGAGAATGCCCTGGAAGGAGGAAGGGCCTTCCTCCAACCCTGCCACGGACGACTCCTCATCCCCAGCATGGGAGTGCAGTCCGTGGACGCCCTAGTCTGAAGAATCGTGGTACCACGGTTCCCCGCCTAAGTCACTCTACCAAGGCGATCCAGAATGACTGTTACTGACAGGCGTTGGAAAGCTTAGTGTCCTGTTGGTCCTCTTTAGAGGCACCCTTCCCTCAGGCTGTTTAGGTGGTGGTTCCACCTGAATCGTGGAGAGACTGGATAGGCCCCACGGGCAGAGGAAATGGTGGTTTTGGATCCGGAGGGATCGGCGTCACCTAGGTGGCGGAAGCAAGTTATAGCCAGGGTAGGTGGCGGAGCCAGCTTCTGCCAGTCAGGATCAGCTATGCCACATGAGGTCTTCATAGCGCCCGATGGAGCTTCACCGAGCCTCCCTATCCGGGAGGAGGATAAGGACCTGTGGCATCGCCTCTTTTTAGAGCGGTTGTGGCTCTTTCTCGGTCGTTTGTCTGAGGGGGTTCTGGACCTCAACCGAGATTGGGGAGGCCAACTCGGTCAATCAGGAGACACTGGGGTTGGTGAAAAATGAGGGTCCGGAACTGGGTCCTTGATGGGTACACCAGCAGGCTGGGTCTCCTCATCAGGGAATACAAGGACCGTAGTCCTTTCCAAGGAGTCGTTGGGGTTAACCGGCGACAAGGGGTTGATTGGGATGAGGATAATTTCGACCTCGTCGGCCACTTCCTCGGTCCCCAGGCCAGACGGAAGATCCGTGAAGCCGGCGGCCGAGGATGTGATCTCGACCAAAGTTGAGACCGCGTGTTCCTGGGACACGGAACTCTCTCAGTCCCAAAAACGTTTTCGCTGAGACGAAGACACAAGGTCCTTATCTCTCTTCCGAGAGCGGGAGGAGTGCGAGCCTGAGGGCGCCTCACCCCGAGTGGGGAGAGACTGGCACAACTCCTTGAAGGAGCCCGTAAAGGTGGAGCCAAGGTTCAGAGGAACAAAGAAGCTTCGATTGGCCGAAATGCGAACTGCTTTTTCCTTGAAAGCCTTCATCTGTTCCAGCTGTTCGGCAGATCCTGCAGCCATGGAAACCGCCCACCTCGCCTCCTTCGATTTCACCGGTGGGTTCCTTTTCTGTGGTCCTCCCAGCTTCAAGCGTGCCTTCCGGTCGTCCAGGATGTTGGGATGGAAAGCCAGGCAAAACTGTAAGACGAGGTGTCATGGCTGACACCTAGGCAGTAAATGCGACTGAGGTAAGGATCGGTGAGCAACATCTTCTGGCCAGCAGGGGCACCGGCAAAATCAGGGAAGATTTTTCCTCCATGGTAGATGCGACAAAGCATGATCGCTAACTCGAACGAGTTGAATTTTCGGTAAAAACTGACGGTTAGAATCCAAGGCCTACAATATGATGAGAGCATGAGGGAATCTGTAGCTTCCAGCAGAAAGGAAGATCTGGCGTCATGGGGTGGAGCCGAGGTATATACCACCCAGGTGGGTGGGAGGAGCCAGCTTGAAGACTTCCGGCAAAATGAACATATCCACGCTCCTAGAAGTAATTTTCATATCTTATCTCAGTCAATCTTCACCATTCATCACTGTTAGGTGATTACCAAGTTCCCAGAAGGGGACCTGGTACCTGCATGAGGGAGAACACCCCACAGCCTCCAGTGGGGGAGACACAGGAGGAAGACCCTCCTGGCCAAGTTGGGCCTGTGATTGGTCATGGTGAGTGGGGTCTCCCTATACCTGGGAGAGATGGAAGGGCGCCCAGCTCCGTCTCACTCTGCGAGAAAAAAGGTGGGTCCCTCGAAAAGAGGAGGCAATCACCCTACACCGGAACAAGGGTGACAACCAGGAAAGGCGATGCTACGCCATCTGCATGATGTAGATCGCTGTCCCCGCTAACTTGGACACCACCTCATTGGTGTCATACAATGCCCTTGTTTGGTGCCTCGCAAGCTCCTGGCCACATGCAGAGAGGGCAATGGCTTGCCTGGTTACCTCTGTATCAGGCATAGATGCTAGGATCTATCTTAGCAAGGACCATAAGTGCCTGCTGTAGCCAGCATGATGGGCCTGATGTGCTGCGATAGACAGCAAAAGGTGCACTGAGAAGAAGACTGTCCTCCCCCATTGGTTGAACTCCACTGAATCCGCCTCTGGGGTCGTGGGTGCCTTGGATTCTATGCCCGGAAGGGAGTGTCCAGGAGCACACACCAAAGGGGGTGAGGGAGGGTTCCTGAGACCCTTTGGGTGCGCAGAATACCTGTGCTGGCAGTCCATCGAGGCTGGGGAAGGAACTGATGGACGCTGCCAGGGATGGTATAATGCTTCCTGGAAGGGGAAGACCAGGCAGGCACCACCAGGTGATCTGCGCTGAACTCGCTTAAAAAGCATGTGTCATCCATTCAGGATTGCATCTTGCTATCCTGGAGATATGCAGCTCATCGATCAGCCCCCAAACCGCTGATAAGAGTTCTGGTCAGCGTCCGGGACAGAAGGATCCTCTTCCTCGGGGGAGAAGACAAGGAGGCTGATGAGTCCAAAGAGTCAGAGTCCGGCTGCTGCTGGGGGGACAGGTGAAAAACCTGTTCGTTGATGGCCCTTAAGTAATGAGAGAAATCAGTAGCCGAGGCCCTGAACTGTTCCCAGGTCAGTGGCCCAGGAAGGAGGGAGGGGAAGGTAGAGGTAAAGGTGATAAACACCTCTGGGAAAGAGGACACCCGCTGCCAGAGCTGAGAGACCCAGCAGGAGATCCAGCACCCCGGAAGGATCCACTGGTCAGAACAGTAACTGACCGCTGGACCAGACTGAAATGGTCAGGTCTGAACCCTGAAGGGGATTCCCCCTTGTGAGACAACCGCGGCCATGTGGGTGCAGAAGGGCGGCACCTAGCCTCCTGCAATAAGGTCTCACTTGGAGACAATGAGGGGGGAAAAGGAAGGCTCGGCACTGCAGCTCCTTCCCGAGCCCCTGGAGGGCTACAAGGGAAGATCGCTGCTCCTCACCTTGGCCCCTTACCTCTCCAGCCTCCGACAGGTACCTCTTCCTCGAGCCCAACAATAAGGGTTCAACCTCACCTACCAGCCCCCGGGGGCGGCTGCCGAGGGAACTTTCTTCCCGGCACCAGGCAACTGAGTGGCTCTGGGAACAGAGCCAGCCTGGTCATCGAGGCCTGGGGACTCAATCCCTCATGGCTTGGAGTCCATACCAACACCGGCATCCTCTCCGGTGCTGCCATCGGCCCCAGAGAGACTCCCAGTGTCGCTGTCAACTGGCTCCGAAGGGAGGCGAGGTTGGGAAGGTGCAGTGGTGCTGGGTGGAGGAGAGCCTCGGGACTTCAAGGAGTCAGGCAGCCAGTCTGGATCTGCCTCTTTATCATCCTCCTCTGAAAAGGAGCAGATCCAGAGTCTCTCCAGTGGGACCACCCCTAAGGCTCTCCTACTCCCGACACAACAAGTGGCACTGCGAGATGGCCCAGTACACGCCCACAGTGCAGAAACTTAGCCTGGCTGGGCCTGTCGGGGTGCAGGCCGCGGCTGGGGAGCCTTCATCTCTGAGGTGGTGATTGCCAAGATGGCTCTCCCAGCCTATTTCCTTCTACCCCCACCCCCTAGAATTGCCTTATGACTGTCTCATGCATGCTCGAATTCAACCACTGTTTTTGACTCCACAACCTCCTCCGGAAGGCCGTTCCATGCATCCACAACCCTCTCTGTGAAAAAATACTTCCTTACATTACCTCTGAGCCCCCCCCCTCTTCAAATTGTGCCCCCTTGTTCTTGCGCACCTCTTTTTTGAAAGATGCTACCCTCTTGGACTTTGTTGATTCCCTTGAGGTACTTGAAAGTTTCTATCACGTCCCCCTCTCCTCCTTTCCTTGAGGCTATACATATTAAGCTCCTTTAGTCTCTCTTCATATGACTTCCGGTACAGACCCTGCACCATTTTAGTTGCCCTCCTCTGGACAGCTTCCATCCTGTCTATGTCTTTGCGGAGATTGGGTCTCCAGAACTGCACACAGTACTCCAGATGGGGTCTCACCAGCTGTCTGTACAGAGGGATAACAACTTCCTATTTTCTACTGGTGATGCCTCTGCATCCCAGTATCCCCCCAGCCCTCCTTACTGCCCTCTCATATTGCTTGCCCACCTTTAAGTCACCTGATATGACTACCCCCAGGTCCCTTTCCATTTTTGTTGTTGTTAGTATCTCACCCCCACTGTGTACTTCCCTGGGTTTTTGACCATTCCTCTAACCTTGCCAAGTCCTTCTCATCCTTTCCACCCCACCTTGTGCATCAACTCTGTTGCAGATCTTTGTGTCATCTGCAAAGAGACATACTTTTCCTTCCAGTCCCTCTGCAATGTTGCTTATAAAGACATTGAAGAGGACCGGTCCCAATACTGACCCCCGTGGTACCCCACTAGTAACCCCCCTTTCTTCAGACTGGACTCCATTTACTATTACCCTCTGTGTCCTATTCTCCAGCCAATTCTTTACCCAGGCTATCATCTTGGGACCCACTCCCAGGCTGGCTAACTTGTATATAACTTGTATATTAATCTTTTGTGTGGAACAGTGTCAAATGCCTTGCTAAAGTCTAGGCAGGCCATGTCCACAGCCCCTCCCTGATCTACTACTTTGGTCACCCAGTCAAAGAAATCTATTAGATTCGTCTGGCATGACCTTCCCGCTGTGAATCCATGCTGCCTTGGGTCCTGTGCCCCTCTGGCCTCTAGGTACTTGACAATTCTTTCCTTCAGAAGTGATTCCATCATTTTCCCTATCACTGAGGTTAAACTAACAGGTCTGTAGTTTCCTGCTTCTGCCCTGCTCCCACTTTTGTGAAGGGGAATCACATCTGCCCTCCTCCAGTCCTCAGGTACCACCCATCCTCCCATGATTTGTTAAAGAGGGTAGTCAGTGGTGTCACTAGTTCTACCCTTAGTTCTTTAGAATTCTGGGATGAATCCCATCAGGCCCCATTGCTTTGTCCACCTTCAGTTTTAGAGTTCTTTCAGAACCCTTTCTTCTGTAAATGGGCTGTTATCAACTTTGTATCCAGAGTGTTTCTATTGTTTTGTTTTAGGTACCTCCCTTCTTCATTTTGTAACCACGAGCAAAAATATTTGTTTAGTATTCTGCTTTTTCACCGTCACCCCTCTGCCCATCTCCCCTCCCTTTATTAAGCCTCACTATCCCTCCCCTTGGTGCTTCCTTTGCTCCCTGATGTACCTAAAAAGGTTTTATCCCCTTCTTAACTGAGTTGGCGATCTTTCCTTGGTTACGGCCTTTGCTGTTCTGACTGCCTTCCCAGCTTCTTTTGCTTTAACTGATACAATTCTCTGTCCTGCTCCTTCTGTGATTCCTTGTACTTTCTGAATGCTTTCTTTTCTCTTGAACCTTCACTGCCACCTCCTTTGAGAACCATAGTGGTTTCTTACATTGTTTTGTTTTGTTTATTTGCTTCACACAAAGGCTTGTTACCTCTGTGATGGCAGTTTTTATTATTCCCCATTGTTCTTCAACCCCTCCTTCCTGCCCATTTGCTAGCGTATTCCTTAGGCACTCACCCATTTTGGCAAAGTCAGCCCTCCTGAAGTCCAGTACTTTTGCCTTTGTATGGCTTGACTCTATTGCTGTGTTTATTCTGAACCATACTGTTCGATGGTCGCTAGTTCCCAGATGACTACCCACTTCTACATCTGTGATCCTCTCTCCATTTCCGTTTGAGAGAACCAGGTCTAAGACTGCTCCCTCTCAAGTGGGTTCCAATACTAGCTGTCTAAGGCATGCCTCCTGTAGGGCATCTAGAATAACCCCACTCTTAGAAGTGGCTGCTGCAACTGTACTCCAGTTAACATCTGGCACATTCAGATCACCCATCAGCAATATCTCCCCGTTATCTGCCATTCTAAGTATACTTCCTATAATTTCCTTGTCCATTTCCTCCCCTGGGAGAGGTCTTGTACATACAACCCTTGTCGCGGTTAGTGCCATGCCTGTTTCAAATTGACCCTCTGCTTCTCCTCCCTGTTTACCCTTTTGTTCGGTTGCTTTGATTCCTTCCCTTGGTAAGAGCTACTCCTCCTCCTCCCTCTTTATCCTCCCTGCCCCTCCTTAGATGGTGTATCCTGGTATGTTTACATCCCAGTCATGGTTCTGTGACCATGTTTCTGGGACTGCCACGATATCCAGATGTTCCTCCTCCATCAAGGCCACTAATTCAGGAAGCTTGTTACCAGACTATGGGCATTGGTACTCATTAGCTCCATTTTTGATCGCTTTACCTTCTGTAGCAGCATCCCCACTGACCTTTCTACCTTGGTCTTTTTCTCATTGAGTACCTTGTTTTGTAGGGGAGGCTGGGATTTTCCTGCTGCTTATCAGTGCCTCCCCTTGACTAGTTTAAAAGCTTGCCAATGAAGCATTTAAACCAATTGCCGAAAGACTTGTTCCTTCCTGGACAGATGCAGACCATCCTGCCAGTATAGGCTGGTGTCCTCCAGGTGAACCCCAGTCCCCAATGAAGCAAAAACCCTGTGCTCCACACCATTTTTTCAACCATTCGTTAAACTGTATGGTGCAAAGTACCCTCACCTCACCCATGCCACTGACAGGCAGCACCTCTGAGAAGGATACTGTGTGTGCTACTTGTCTTAGGCCCCTCCCAACTCTACAAAGTCCTTCTGCACTGCTCTAATCTCATGATGAGCCAAGTAATTTGTCCCTAGGTGGACAATGACGTCCAGCTCAGACTCCCGTGCAACTGTTCTCGTAATCCTAAGGATGCACTTCCTGTCCCTCCAAGCCATGGCACCAGGCAGGCACCTTACTTCAGTTTTCCCTGCTCCCCCCTGTTCTAGCCCCCTAATAATTGAGTCCCCCACCAGGAGCTACTTCCTTTCCCTGTGGTGTCCTCTGCCTCCTTCCTGAGGGCCTCCCTTGTGACAGTTGTCTGAAACCTCCTTAGTCTCCTCTGCGGGTGCATCCATAGGGGAACTATGCTCCCCCAGAATGGTGTATGGATTGTGGAGTGGAACAACTGACTGGGTGTGCCTCTGTTCCGCCACTCTTACCCTCCCAGAGCCCACTGTGGTCCAACTGCTGTGCTTTCTTTGCAACCTCTGAGGTAGTGGTGGTGGCTCTGGTGCTCCCTGGATGGGGGAGGTTCCCTTACTACTGTCCAGTGCAACATGAAGACTGGCAACTTCTTCCCTCAGGGCAGAGAGTTGTCTGCAAACAGGGCAGCATCTCAGCCTCCAGAAAGACTCCCAGAAGACTGCTGCCCCACAGCCATTACATTGCACTACTCCCCACATGTCTGTCTACCTTGTTTATTTTTTTTGTTTTTGTTTTGTTTTTTTGAGTGTGTATGATTGGTTTGTTATATAGAAATATATATATTATATCATGTGTATGCTTATATTGTCAGTGCAGTGTGCTAGAGAGGATATGACAGTGATATGCACCTTGCCCTCTTGAGGAAATGATGTCAGAACCCCGGTATAAAGGGACTATTTCCAGGGGTGGGAAGGGTTTGGGCCTAACTGTGCCCTCATGAAACAATCAGCTAAAAGCTCTGACCTACCGCTACGATGAGTGCCTTCTTGTCAGCAAGATGCCCTACATGACAATTTGACAGAGAAAATACCCTGCAAATCAAACAGAGAAAAATCCAAACATCCAAGTCAGACACAGGTAAACCTCCCCAGCCCCAAAACAGCCTGGTGACTTGTGCTCTGAAAACAGTCAGCCCCAAAACACGTCAGCTGTGCACAAGGACGGAGTATTGCCAGCCGCAGGGACACCGACACATGGGGGGCCGGCCCGCACTGGAAGACTTTTTCTTGTCCCTGGGACAAGACAAAATCGGACGGAAAAATTAAATACAATCAGAGAAAGAGGTCTCAGTGCCAATAAAAAGGAAAGGTCTTACAGGTTTTGATGATCCGGAGTTGAATCGGCGCAGAGAGACGGCAACGGTACACAGAGCTAAGGCTTCGGCGTCGACAAAAACGGAACTAGACCACGGTGTTGCAGTTGAAATCTTGCTTGCCCATGAGGCTGCTGTTCCTCAACAAGCAGGAGGAAATAGTTAGGGTGAGAGAGTCGACGTTGTTTACTGGCCATCCCTCAAGCGCCGCTAAGCATCTGCCTCGAGGGCGGTGCTATGCCGGCACCAGCTCCTCCCCCTAGAAATAAATAAATGTCCCTGCGGGGTCCTGATCCTCCGGACATAACCCACCAGTAATAAATGGTGAAGACTGACACAGAGAAGATATGAAGCAAAAAGCTGACAGTGTCCCTTTAAGAGGATTTGTCCCTGTGTTTGTCATCATTGCTTAGTCTGATAATGCTGCCAAAACACAGGGAATCCTTTTCAAATTCACCCTCCTAATCTGCAATCCTGTCTTTCTAGTGTGAACCACACACTCATTTCAGACAGTTGGAAGATGAGTCTTAGAATGTCTATAGGCACCGTTTCCTGCATCACAGTTCACTGTCAATGTTATGAAATGACAGACTTGCAAATGGTGATCTGCAACAAAGTCAGCAAGAAAAAATTACTCACCTTAGTAATTATGTTTCTTCTAATGGAGTCTTGCTGTATTCTGACTATTGCAGTTAGCCCCAGCCTTTAAACTGCCCCGGAGAACTAAGGGTTAACTTTCTATGCAGAGCATAGAATGCTGAGCTTGAGCTCGGTTGAGGTCTCTGTCTGGAGCCCTTTGAAATCCAACCGTCAGATTCTTACGAGCATAAACTTACTAACTATCCTATGTGGAAATTGTAAAATTTTTACTAGCCAACTGGCAACAAAAAGTTTTGGATTCCCAAAGGAAGACTCAAGTCAGAAAACCAAAAACCAAAAACCAATTCAAATAAGAATAATGATAAAACAAACACCCAAACAAAAGAAGAGGTGTAAAAGGAGCACCCTGAGATGCACGGCACCCACACCACTTCCCAGAAACAGGTTCTGAGAGGGAGGCAGGGAGGGAGGGGTCAGAATACAGCAAGACTCCATTAGAAGAAACATAATTACTAAGGTAATTTTTCTTCAAACAACATGAAGTCTTGCTGTATTCTGACTATTGAGACTACTAAGCAGTACCCTCCATGGAGGAGGGACATAACCTACTTTGGGAATAGGCTCTGAAGTACTGCTGTGATGAAACGAGCATCACTCCTAGCCTGGATATCCGGAGAGTAATGCTTGGTAAAGGTATGGACTGGTTTCCAGGTGGCTGCTTGACAAATTTCTAAGAGAGGAATATCCTGGCAGCCAGGAAGCAGCTGTACCTCTGGTGGAGTGAGCCCTCAGGCCTGAGGGTGGAATTTTTCCTAGTTCTCATAGCAGAATTGTATACAAGACACAATCCACCTGGCAATAGTTTTCTTGGTGGCAGGTTTGCCCTTCCCCACTTCTCCATAAGTGAGGAACAGCTGAGGAATCAAACCTGTGACCCTTGGTACGTTCTCTATAGTAGCTAAGGGCCCTTTGACATCTAAACTGTGTAGCCTCCTCTCTCCTGAAGAGGAATGATCAGTGAAGAAAACAGGAAGAGACACAGACTGGTTCAGGTGAAAATCTGAAACCACTTTGGGCAAGAACCTTCTGTTGGTTCTAAGGACCACTTTATCCCTATGAAAGGAGATAAAATCAGGTTCCACTGACAGGGCTTGCAGTTCCAGATACGCCTGGCAGAGGTAATGGCTACTAAAAACACAGTTTTCCAAGTCAAGTACTTAAGCTCTACTGAGGACACAGGCTCAAAGGAGGTTGCATCAATTGAGCAAAACAAACATTTAAATCCCAGGCAAGGGCAGGATCTCTGAATGGAGGATTGGTATGAATCAATCCTTTGAAAAATTTACAGAACACAGGATGAGATGATAGTGAGGAAGACTTCCCCACTGACAGAAAAGCAGAGACAGCTGACAAGTGTACTTTGAGAGTAGTTGGTGTGAGGCCTAGGCCATTAAGATGGACCATATAATCCAGAACTGTAAGCAATTCAGCAGTGTCTGGGGAAATATAGTTGCTTAGAACACCAAATGCTGAATCTCTTCCATTTGGAGTTATAGGTCTTTCTAGTGATGGGCTTTCGAGGCTTTGAGGATGTCCAGAACCCCCTGAGACAGATGCAAATCTGCATGCTCTAACTCTTCAAGAGCCATGCCTTGAGATTGAGAGAATGAAGATCAGTGTACCAATTCCTCCCCTGAGAGGAGGTTACCAGGTTGTAATTCCTGGGAAGAGACAGGGGAAGATGGACTGCTAGGGACAGTAACAGGGGGTACCAAGGCTGTCTGGCCCAATCTGGAGCAATCAGAATCACTTTGCAAGGTTGTGACTTTATCTTGACTAAAACTTTGAACAGTAGAAGAAAGGGAAGGAAAGCATACAGAAATTTCCCTTCGCAGTTCAGAATCAGAGCATCCAGAGGGACTGAGCCCAAGACTGGGGGTCTGCAACAAAAGACAGGAAGTTGGTGATTGTCTGGGGCTGCAAAGAGATCTATCTCTGGAGTGCCCCACCTTGAAAAAATCACCTTCAAGACCAGAGGGTCCAGGGACCATCGTCATGGCCCTGTGAAATCCTGCTCAGTGCATCTGCTAGCACATTGTCCTTCCTGGATGGTGGACTGCTCTCAGAGAGGTTTGCAGGAATAAGCAGGGACCACAACTTCATGGCTTCTGTGCACAAGGCCATAGACCGCATGCCTCCTGCTTGTTGATGTATCACATGGTGGTGGTGTCATCTCTTCTGACTTGAACCACCTTGTTCTGCACCGACTAAGAGAAAGCTTGCATGGCCAGAAAAACTGCCCTGAGTTCTAGGAGATTGATATGGAGAAGGGATTCCTGAGGGGACCACAGTCCCTGGGCAGTGAGGGCCCCCAGATGGGCTCCCCAGCCCAGGAGGGAAGCATCCGTGGTAAGGACCACTGAATGTGACTGAGTGTTAAATGGGACCCCTTGCCTTAAATTGTCCTGATCTTGCCACCATTGAAGGGCTTGGATCAGGGTCCAAGTCACTGGGATCAGTTTGGTAAGAGAATCCTTCCTGTGGGACCAAAAGGCCGTCAGATGGAATTGAATGTCCCTCATCTGGAATCTTGCCCCTTGGACCACTGCTGTAGAGGCTGCCATGTGGCCCAAGAGCATGAGGAAATGCCTTGCTGGTCGAGACACCTGAAGGCTGAAGGAAGAAGCCAGTTCTATAAGAACTCTTTTCCTTTCCAGGGGAAGAAAGGCTCTTGCTTTGACAGTATCCAGCTCTGCCCCTATAAAGGTAAGGAGATGAACTGGCTCGAGAACTGACTTGGGAAGATTGAGAAGAAATCCTAGAGAAGTATACACTTGCTGGGTCACTTGCAGGGCTGACTTGACTTGGTCTGGGGACTGGCCCACTATGAGCCAGTTGTCCAGATATGGAAAAATGGAAATCTTCTGCCTCCTTAGAAAGGCAACTACTACTGCCAGACACTTTGTGAAGACCCTTGGGGTTGAAGTTAGGCCAAAGGGCATTGCTGTGAACTGATAGTGGCCTGAGGGCAACTCGAACCTGAGGTACTTTCTGTGGGAGCAACCGATGGGAATGTGAAAATAGGCATCTTTGAGGTCCAGGGAGGCTAGCCAGTCCCCCTGGCCTTAGAGAGGGAAGGATTATTCCCAGAGTTAACATCTTGAACTTTGGTTTTAAAAGAAGTTTGTTTAGGTATCTTAGGTCTAGGATGGGTCGCCACTCCCCTGTCTTTTTTGGGGTAAAGAAGTACCTGGAGTACAGATCTTTGCCCCAGTGTAGGGTAGGTACTCTCTCTGTGGCTCTTAAAGCCATCAGAGATGAAACCTCTGCCTCTAGGGCAAAGGTTTCGGAGAGACCTGTAGGTGAAAAAGATCTGGCTCTCATCTTCGGAAATTTTTTGAAGCTGAGAACCAGTCCCTGGCTTACTACTTCCAGGACCCACTTGTCTGATGTAACAGACATCCAGTCCTGGACGAAGTAAGTCAGCCTGCCCCCTACTGGAATAGGAGAATCGACCCGGGGCAGCCCATCAGGGCGTCTGCTTGGCAGGGGCCTTAGGCTGAGGAGTGGATGCAGCCCTGCTCATCCCCTTTCTGCCTCTCCCTCTGAAGAACCCCTCTGTGAAAAGGAAGAAGAGGCCTGTGGCTGGTAAAAGGCCTATGAAAAGGCCTGCCCTGCCCCTAGACTGCAGCCTTTAGGAGTTGCCTGCCCTCTTGGCCTGAGCACTCCTGTAAGTGGTCCTTACTCATCCATTTTTTCATGTAATTCTCTGTCTGCTCCCCAAACAGAGAATTACCCACTACAGAAAAATCCATGGCCTTAGCCTGGGTATCCTGCGAAAGGCTAGTACATCTGAGCCAAGCCATTCTCCGAAGAGCCACAGATGTAGCCATGACTCTTGATGACACATCATTGGAGTCCACAGCAGCATGAAACTGAACTTTTGATGCCTCAATCCCATCTGTAGCCACCTCCTCAAGCTCCTTGGCTAGCTGGGGGAGGCCTGTTTAGCCAGTTTCAGTATAGTGTCCCACCTGGACTTCTGGTACCTGGTTGTATAGGCCATATAATTTGCCTGCCTGAGTCCCAAGGAAGATGCCATGTACTGTTTTTTTGCCATGGCATCAATCTTCCTGGAGTCTTTGTCTGGGGGGTGTTAAGCCAAGGGAATGTTTGCCTCGTCACAGGCAGCAGCCTGCACTACCCCAACATGGCTGCATTACTGGTATAAAAACTCTGTATCTGAGCCTGACAGTGTGTACCTCTTGTCTATCCTTCTGTCAACAGTGGGTACAGAATTGGGAGACTTCAGGATTTTTTTGTCCGTTTCCCAAAGGATTTGTGAAGGGGAATAGACAGTCTCCTGGACTCTGGGATGTCCATCATTTCCACATAATCAGGCTCCTCCTGATCCTCCATTGCCCCCTCCACAGGAAGCTGGAGGGTTTCAGCCACTTTTCTGTAAAACAAAAAATGGGAAGGGGACTCAGAAAGCCTAGGAGGGGATACACAAGAAGGTCTGTCTGGGGAGACGTCCGGTTCCACAGGCACATCTAAACTTTCACCACCACCATCATAATCTTCAAACTCCCCTTCCTCCTCAAACTCCAGTTCATAAAATTCTTCCAAAGTATAATCGTGAACCGGGGGAACCGACCAAACCGAGCCCCTGCCAAAAGGTGCCGGATCGGTCGGAACCGGACCAAGCGATTCCACAATCCGAATCGCTCTGGCTATCGGAACATGGACTTCTGGATCCGAACCAGACGATTTTTCTTTGCGCTTTCTTTTAGTTGGAACTGACCCCTCGGGATCGGCTCTCCTTTTGCCTGAAGTATCGCCCTGGTCAGAGGGCACTCCTTCTGGTTTGGTCGGAACCGAACCGGGCTGGCCATCCGGTCAGCGGACTTCTCGGCCTCCTTTTCCCTCAGTCTACCTAATCTATCTTCCAGGGTAGATTTGGGAACATTTTGCAAATTTGGTAGTCTGAATCGAGGTGGTCAAACCCCAGACAATAAACACAGGGTGTGGGGATCGGCCTAGCAAAGACCTCCCCACACTCACTGCAGTGTTGACACCAGTGGGCCCGGTTTTTTCTCTTTGGTTTGTCAGATATGGCCAACCTAACCAAACTTACCCTTTTTTCGGCAACCGCCAGGCAAGACTCCCTTATCGGTTCCTAACCGTGTCACGTGTCTTGGAAAAAACGTTTCAAAACAAGTTTTTTTTTTTTTTTAAGAACTGGTAACCACACACTAAAGTTACACAAGAATTAAACAAATGATTGGTTCGGCTGAACTGATCCACACTTTTACAAGTTCCACACAGAAACACAGTACAAAACCTATCTAGTACTCACGGTACCACAGACAGAGACTGAACTGATTATGCGGAAAACTTTTTCGGTTAGAAACCGATGAAAAAACGACACTTAAACCGACTTTCGAACCGAGCTGCAGGAGAAATCTCCGGGGCGACTGTTCAGTGAGGCGGAGTAAAGAATCTGACGGTTAGCTTTCAAAGGGAAACAGACAGAGACATGAACTGAGCTCATGCTCAGCATTCAATGTTCTGCATAGAAATGTTCACCCTTTGTTCTCTGGGGCAGTTTAAAGGCTGGGGCTAACTGCACTTGTCAGAATACAGCAAGACTGCAAGTTGTTTGAAAGATTTAATACAAGCAGGACCCAGAAGGAAAGTCGGGAGCTTTTAGTTTCAGGGAAGTCGAGCGAGCTGTCACCGTGAAAGAAAAAGTAAGCATTCAAAACACAATGCATTTCTTTTTTCTGTGGCGACGAGGAACGACGGTAGCTCAGAAGGCAGTATGAAGCTGTGAGTTACTGGCATTTTTGTAGACAGTGGTGGTGGTGTTGGGGGCTGATTATTCAGTAAGCAAGGAAAAAAAATGGCGGCTCCTCAAGTGTCAGAATTCAGGGTGCCCAATAATACCCTAAGTAATGGAGCACCCCAAATTGGCACTTGTTGTTTTACTTGGAGTTAAGAAATAACAACACCAGTGGCAGGGTGTCTTAGCCAATCAGAGTGCAACTTTTCATTTGCCCATTTTCTAGTATGTGATTAACATTACAAGCCTTCTTAATCTCATCTCCTGGCAGTGAAAATCACAACACCCTGAGTTAGTCATTTTCATGGATGCTGAGAAAGCATTTGACCGAGCTGACTGGGACACAGAGTTTTGGAGGAGATGGGGTTGGGCCAGAAATGAAGTGGGACCATTAAATCTCTCTATGCTTCCCCGCAGGTCACCACAAGCCACAATTTGTGTTAACGGACTGTTGACTGACAGGTTCCACCTGCTTCATGGTACCTGCCAGGCCCCCCACCCCACCCACACTTTTTGCACTGTGCCTACAACTCCTAGCGATAGCTGTCAGAGAAAACTAGAACATTAAAGGGATTACTGCAGGGGACAGACGTCACAAAATTTCCCCTCTATGCAGATGATGCCTTATTTGTCCTCACCTCCCCACAAATCTCGGTACCTGCACTTCTGGAAGAGTTATGTCAGTACAGTGAAATCTCTGGATACAAAATACATTTTGAAAAGTCAGAGCTTTGAGGTTGGGAGGTACCGTCAAGAAGCAGCGCTTGTCCTAACTTCCCATTTAAATGGGCAACAACATGCTGAGATACCTGGGGTCAAAAGTACACCACATTTAAGCTCATTATTTAAATTAAATTATGACAAATTCTAGATCAGTGTAAAGGCTGACCTGGCTAGATGGGAGCTACTTCCCTCCCTCGGGGGCAGGACAGCCATGGTAAAATGAACATTATGCTCTGCCAGAAAGTTCCTGTTCCAGGCCCTATGCATAACCATTCCAGAGAGGTTCTGGAGACAGAGTCAAAAGACAATCCTAGCCTTCATCTGGGCAAAGGCCGACACTGAGTTAGCAAAAAGTGTTGACACAGCCCAGAACCAAGGGAGGGCAAGCGATGCCAGATCTAAACTATACTACTTAGCAGCACAATTAACCCCACTAATCACAAGGTGAAACAAAGAGATGACTCGAGTGGAGGGAAATAGAGGCACACCAGCACAGAACTATCCCACTTTCGCTTCCCCACGCCCCACTCTCCTCAGCTTTGGGAGGACGCTCAAACTCATGGATGAGACACACTCTCAAGAGTCTGTCCAGGGCCAAATCAATCATGCAAACCCTAAACGAGATAGGCCCTCTCACAAGCATCACTGGCAACTCCAACTTCTACCACCTTGAACAGATCCTACTTATTTATGTGTAACAGAATGACCCTGGCTAGGAGGCTGGAGGGCAAGACTGCACAGACAGGTTGCAGTTAGTGCCCTGCTTTACCATACACCTCAACCTCAACCTCAACCATCCCTCATTTTAATACTCAGAATACTTCAAATCTCAATCCCTTGTCTACCCCATATAAAAAGAGGCTGGCCACAAGGGTTCTCTAATTGTAAAGATCTCTCTTTGAAGCATCATTTCCGCAGTAGAAATTTACAATAATCTCATTTCCTGTACAGAGCGTCAGACTCCTTGTTGCTTGCCGAGGCAGACCATGACACACTTGCTGGTATGGAAATAAAGTACATTTTGGCAAACCAGGTCCAATGGGGACTGTAGCCCATACAGAACAGCTCTCACCTCAAGCACATTAATGTGTAGATGCCTTTCAGAGTTTGACCAAGTCCCCTGGGTCTGAAGACCCTGGCAACGTGCATCTTATCCCATTAAGGAGGGGTGTATATTGAATCATCTGCGGCTCCAGAGAGCTGAAGGGAAAGCCCTGAAGGAGGTTCTCCTTTGAGGATCACCATAGGCGGAAGCAAGCCAAAGACTTCATCACCAACACTCGATGTTTCTGAGGTTGAGATGCTTTCAACTAATGTGTACTCAGCATCCACCAAGATGTCCTCACAAGCATCTTTGAATCGGGGTACAGTGAACACTGTGGTTGTCATGAGTCCCAACATCCTCTGTATGAAATGCCTGTCACCTGACTGCATCTCTGACATAGCAGATGATGCTGGACCTTCTCCTGCTGTCTGGTCAGCAGGTCCGGGCAAAGTGGCAACCACCATGGAAACCTGCTGCTGAAGCCAAGAAGATCGAGGTACATGAACTATCTGGGCCAGTCTGGGGCTTTCAGGATCATCCACGCCTTGTCATTCCGGGCCTAGAACACAACCCTGTGAACCAAGGGGAAGGGAGGGAAGTCACAGAAGAGGACTAGAGTCCAGGGCCTCGAGAAGGCATCCCCCAAACATATCCTGGACAGTGGAGGGCAGGCATAAAACAGTCTCATATTTCTATACTCCCAGGAGACAAACAGGTCCATCAGGGGGTGCCCCACTGGGAGAACAGGTGGCTTACCACCTTCTGATTCTGAAAGCAGTCATGCAACATCTCTCCTACCTGGCTAAGAGCATCTGTCAGCAAACTGTTCACTCCCATGACATGGATCGCAAGGTGATTTGCACCTAGGCTGCACACAAGGATCCATGTGCGGACAGCCTCCTGACACAAAGAGTGTGTGTTCCACCCTGCCTATTTGGGTAGAACACGGCCATCTGGATCTGCACACGTCACCTCTGATCAGAAGAGTGAATTTTATCAGAGCCAGGCATACTGCGTGGAGCTCCAACAGGTTAATGTGGTGACAGGACTCTGTGGTGACGGGACTCCCTGGGTAACTAGAACCAGTGGGCTCTGTGTTCGCCCAGGTGTACTCCCCACCCACAACACACACGTCTGTCATAAGCATGACAGACAGCTCTGGAAGGACAAAGAGGATTCCCTACTTCAGATAATGTGGGTCCATCCACCACTGGATGGCATTCCACATTGGCTTGGTCACCATGACCAGCTGGTTCAAATGACCTAGATGCTGAGACTCGGGGTGGCCCAACTCCCACTGCAGGTGGGGCATCCACAAGTGAGCCCAACAGATCATGCTGATGATGGAGGCCATGTACCCCAGCAGCTGCAGGAAGTCCCGTGCAGGGCATGAGCACTTACCCTGAAATGATCGGCAAATGATGTAAGAGCCTGAGCCCTGTCCATAGGGATGTGGGCCTTGACCCACACATACTCTAGTTATGACCTGATTAACTGCAAGGGGACCAGTTTGGAGTTGGCCATGTTGACAAGAAGGTCCAAGTCCTGACAGGTCGGGAGGGCCAGATCTCTGGACTGCTCTACTACCTCCTGGGATGACCCGGCTATCAACCAGTCATCAAGACAGAGAAATACCCTGACGCACTTGGGCAGCAGGAAGGCTGCCACCACTGCCATGCACTTGGAGGAGACCCTGGGCATGGACGAGAGGCTGAAGGACATGACCTGGAATTGGTAAAGCATTCCCCCTGCACGGAACCAAAGATACCAGTAATGGGATGGAATGGGATGCAGAAGAACACTTCTTGGAGGTTCAGGGAGCAGAACCACATGCCCTGCATAAGACATGATATGATCTGATTCAGAGTGACCATCTAGAACTTGCAATTCAGCCTGAACTGGTTCAGATCATGCAGATCCAGTCAGGGGTGCCATCCCCCCACCCCCCCAATACATTTTGGGACCAGGAAGTACCAGGACACATATTCTTGACTAGCCAGGGTGTCTAGGACACGTGCTATTGCCCCTCTCTTTAGGAGCTGAGCACTCTCTGTCTGTAGGGTGGTCAGTGTGTCCTGCGAAATCCTGGACTCTCAAGGAGTGTAAAGTTGGTACAGAGGGCAGCGTTGAAATCTAGAGACAACCCTCTGCCCATGCCTTCTAACACCCACTTGTCCAAAGTAATGGTTGACCACTGTATTAGGAAGTGGACCGGGAGCTGGGACATGGGCTGAATAGACGGGGGTACGACACCCCACAACCCATTACTGTGCAATCTTGGGAGGGGGCTCTGGCTGAAGGGGTTGCTGGGGGCACCACCATCTCTGCATCCCCCCTTTTAGCCCTTGGTTGCCAAATTTGGGTTTTGGATGCCAGTGCTGATAGTGCCCCTACTGCGGCTACTACCGAGGTGGCTGCTGTGGCTGAAATGGCCAATACTGAAAGACCTTCTTTGGCTTTTGGCCTTTCTGGAATAAAGGCAAAGACATAATCAAAGGTGGCACTGGACTTCTCAGTACGAGTGACATGTCCCTCCACACCAGGGCCACAGAGGTAACTGCCCAAAAAGAGAACACTGACCAACTTGTGCTGGTTATCCATCGTGAAGGTAGAACGACGTGGGTTAGGCCCTGTGACGCATGGTAACAACTGTTGCCATGGCACAAGCACAAATGTTGTCCATGTCCAAGACCATCTGCAGCGGCTGTTTAGCAAGATTTTGACCCTGGCTCCTGGACTAAGTACTGGCAACTGCTTGTCTGCAGGAAGGTGGTCATCTAGCACACCCAGCAGAGGGCTACCAAAGTTAGCCATCATAACAGCATAGCTGGCCTAATGGGAGACCCAGTGATGCAGCAGCGGAGACCTTTTTTGCTGCGTGGTCAGTCTTCTTGGACTCTTTGTCCAGAGGCTTATCAATGTCCCCTGGCCACCCAGTTTACAAGACGGAGTCCAACTTGAAGAACCCTGAAAGGGAGCATGTAGGGACTGCATATTTGAGGATCATGTGGGTGGAGAGCACCAGCCTTGATGCTGCCAAAGCTCCAGGGCCGGTCCCAGGATGGCCTCAGTCATAGGAAAGGCAACACCTGGGGAATCGTCCTTGTCCAGTATGTCAGCAAAAGGTTATATAGCCCACATCTTAACAACTTCCAAAGGCACATTCATGAATTCTGACATCAGTCGGAGTACTGATTCTCGGTCGAAAGTGTGAGTTTTGCCGGAAGACATGAACGACTCGCCCTCAAGAGTTGAAAGACTCATTAAAAACAGCCCTCAACCATTTACCACATCATGGACCATCCTAGTGTCTTTGAACTGGGTGATTTCCACTGAGAGCCAGCCTGGCAAGCCAACAACAGCGCGGGACTCCTTGGTCGGAGCACCAAACAGGGGCTGCAGTTGGGGTGGTTCCACCCTGAGGGATGGAGAAGCAACAGCAGGGGACATCTATGAGGTGTGGACTGGTGTGGGAATGACTGATGTGTGCCAAGGCACCATAGATCCTACAGGCAGGACTCAACCCCTCCCAGTAACGATCCACTGTTGCCAGAGGAGCTTGTCGTAGTGTCAATGCCTCTCCTCGTTGGAGGTCGAGAAGCATCAACGGCAGCACCTCCAGGCTGAGCAGGATCGACAATGCAAGTTGCACCTCAACCATCAACCCAGGGACTGACATCAACTGGTATCCTCCAACAGGAAACTAAAGACCACATGCCTCACCATGTTGAGCATGACAGCCTTAGAAACACAGAATTTGACGGCAGATAAGAAAAAATTACTCACCTTAGTAATGTTGTTTCTTCTAATGGAGTCTTGCTATATTATGACAATTGCAGTTTGTCCCACCATTAGAACTGCCCCGGAGGTGAAATAGTTAAACTCCATGCCAGGCATGGAACTTGGAGCGCGAGCTCTGTTAGAGAAGCTCTGTCTGTGTAGTTTCAAACTGAAACTGTCAGATCTTTACGAGCAAAACTCACTAAGGTTCTGTGTGTAAGCTGTAACCTACACTAGCCAACTGGCTACCTAAATATTAACACATATTCTTGGTCCCAACACCAAGACTCAAGTCAGGGGCCAGGAAATAAGATAAGATAAGGTAAAACAAAACACAACACCCCAAAAAAACCCCAAGAAAAAGGGGGGTGGAAAAATATAAAATGGGCATAAACAAGTGCCCACAATCGACAGCCCACCCCATACCCAAGTACAAGTTCTGAGAGGGGCAGGCTGGGGGGGAGGTCATAATATATCAAGACTCCATTAGAAGAAACAACATTCCTAAGGTGAGTAATTTTTTCTTCAAACAACATGAAGTCTTGCTATATTATGACAATTGCAGACTACACAGCAGTACCTCCATGGAGGAGGGACAGAACCTACTTAGGGAATAGGCTCTGAAGCATGGTGTGTTAAACCGAGCATCCCTCCTGGCCTGGGCATCCAGGAGTAATGCTTGGTGAAAGTGTACGGTTTCCAAGTAGCTGCTTGACATATCTCTAAGATAGGAATGTCTCTGGCAGCAGCTAGAGACGCAGCTGTACCTCTGGCAGAGTGAGCCCTCAGGCCTAAAGGGGGAACCTTCCCCAGTTTTTGATAACACAATTGGATACAAGAGACAATCCACCTGGCAATGGATCTCTTAGTGGCAGGTTTCCTTTCCCAACCTCACCATAAGTGAGAAAAAGTTGGAGGATTCAACCTGTGACCCTTGGTATGCCTCTATAGTAACTTAGGGCCCTCTTAACATCTAATTGTGCAACCTCCTCTCACCAGAGGAGGAATGGTCAGTGAAGAACACTGGAAGGAGATAGATTGATTAAGATGGAAATCTGAAACTACCTTAGGCAAAACTTCATGTTAGTCCTAAGGACTACCTTATCCTGTGGAAGGAAATAAAGTCAGTCTCTACTGACAAAGCTTGTAACTCACTTGCGCCTGGCAGAAGTGATAGCTACTAGGAAAACAGTTTTCCAGGTCAAGTACTTAAGCTCTGCAGAAGACGGAGGTTCAAAGGGGGGTTGCATCAACTGAGCAATGCAAACATTAAGATCCCAGGCAGGGGCCGGATCCCTGAAAGGTGGATTAGTATTAAGTAATCCTTTGAAAAACTTGGAGAATACAGGGTGAGCGGAAAGAGAGGAGGACTTTCCTGCTGAAATAAAGGCAGAGGCAGCTGCCAAATGTACTTTCAGGGTAGCTGGTCTCAGACCCAAAGAATTAAGATGGACCATATAGTCCAAAACAACGGGCAAGTCAGCAGATTCCGGGGAAATATGTTTCCTAGAACACCAGATGGAAAACCTTTTCCATTTAGAGTTATAAGTAGCCCTAGTGGAAGGTTTCCAGAAGCCTTCAGGATTTCAAGAACACCTTGAGAAAGGTGTAGGTCAGTAATTCTAACTCCTCAAGAGCCAGGCCTTGAGGTTGAGGGATTTGATTCTGATACCAAACTCTCCCAGGGCACAGGTTAACAGGTTGTGATTCCCGGGAGACACAGGGAAGATGGACGGCTAAGGGCAGAAGGAGGGGTACCAGGGCTGTCTGGCCAATCTGGAGCAATCAGAATCATCCTGCAAGGCTGGGATCTGATTTTGACTAGCACCTTGAAAAGGAGAGGGAAGCGGGGAAAGGCGTATAGAAACTTCCCTTCCCAATCTAGGAGAAAGGCATCCAGGGGGACTGAGCCCATCACTGGGGGCCTGCAACAAAACAGTGGAAGTTGGTGACTGTCAGGGGCTGCGAAAAGATCTATCTGAGGGGTGCCCCATCTGGCAAAAACTATCCCCAGTACTTGGGGATCCAGGGACCATTCGTGATGGCCCTGGGAAATCTTGCTGAGAGCATCTGCCAGGACATTGTCCTTTCCTGGGAGGTGAACTGCTATGAGGGAAGTGCTCAGGGAATAAGCCAGAGACCACAACTTCATTGCCTCGGTGCACAAGGCCGAAGACCGAGTGCCCCCTTGTTTGTTGATGTACCACATTGAAGTGGTGTTGTCTGTTCTGACTTGTACCACTTTGTTCTGAACAGATGCAGAGAACACCTGAAGTGCTAGAAAAACAGCTCTGAGTTCCAGCAAATTGATGTGGAGCAGAGATTCCTGAGGGGACCACACCCTGGGTGGACAGGTCGCCATGTGAGCTCCCCAACCCAGAAGGGACGATCTGTAGTAAGGGTCAATGAGTGAGATAGGGGATGAAGGGACCCCTTAGTCTCAAATTGCTCTGATCCTGCCACCACTGAAGGGCCTGGATCAGGCTCGAGTCACTGGGATCAATTTGGAAAGGGATCTTTCCTTTGGGACCAGAAAGCTCTCAAATGAAACTGAATGTCCCTCATCTGAAACCTTGCTCCTTGCACTACAGCTGTGGAAGCAGCCATGTGTCCTAGTAGCTGTAAGAAGTGCCTTGCTGGTCGAGAAACCTGCAGGGTGAAGGAGGAGGCCAGGGCCACTAGGTTCCTACCCTTTCTAGGGGCAGGAAGGCTCTGGCCTGCTTTGTGTCCATTCTGCACCTATAAAGGTGAGTACCTGGACAGGTTCCAGAACTGACTTTGGAAGGTTGAGAAGAAACCCCAGAGAGGTGAGCAGTTGCTAGGTAACTTGCAGGTGTGATCTGACCTGGTCTGGAGAGTGACCTACAATGAGCCAGTCGTCTAGGTAGGGAAAGATGGCAATTTTCTGCCTTCTTAAATGAGCAACTGCTACTGCTAGACATTTTGTGAATACCCTTGGGGCAGAGGTAAGGCCGAAGGGCATTGCTCTGAACTGGTAATGGCCTGAGGGCAGTTCGAATCTGAGGTACTTTCGGTGGGAGCTTCTGATGAGAACATGGAAATAGGCATCCTTGAGGTCCAGGGAAGCTAGCCAGTCCCCTGGCCTTAGAAAGGTAAAATCATTGCCAGGGTCACCATTTTGAATTTTGGTTTCAAAAGGTGCTTGTTTAGATATCTTAGGTCCAAGATGGGCCGCCATTCTCCTGTCTTTTTTGGGGTAAGGAAGTACCTGGAGTACAGACCCTTGCCCTGGTGTAGGGGAGAAACCCTTTCTACAGCTCTGAGAGCCAGGAGGGTTGAGACTTCTGTTTCTAAGGCAAAAGTCTCTAGAGGGTTTGCAGGTGGAAAAGATCTGATTCTCATCTTTGGAAATTTCTTGAAGCTGAGAACCAGACCCTGGCTTACTACTTCCAGGACCCACTTGTCTGATGTTAGGACTCCCAGTTCTGAACGAGTAAGCCAACCTGCCCCTACAGGTAATGGAGATCGGCCCTGGGCACCCCATCAGGGTGCCTGTTTGGCAGGGGCTTTAGGCTGAGGGGTGGGAGCAGGCCTGCTTGCATCCTGCCTGCCTCTCCCTCTGAAGAACCCCTTGAGCATAAGCAGAGGAGGCCTGGGTTTGGTAAAAGGCCTGTGAAAGGCCTACCTCTACCCCTGGGGCTACCTCTGAGGAGTGGCTTGCCGCTCTTGCCTGGAGCACTCTTATAGGTTGTCCTATATTCATCCATTTTTCATATAATTCTCTGTCTGCTCCCAAACAGAGAATTTCCTACCACAGGAAAATCCATAGCCTTAGTCTGGGTATCCTGTGAAAGCTAGTACACTTGAGCCAAGTCAACCTACGAAGGCCACAGATGTAGCCATGACTCTAGAGGATACATCATTAAAACCACAGCAGCATGGAACTGCACCTTGATGCCTCAATACCATCAGCAGCCACCTGTTCCAGCTCCTTAGCAAGCTGGCCAGGGGCCTGTTTGGGCAAAGCCATGACAGTGTCCCATCTAGATTTTTGGTATCTTGCCACATAAGCCATAAATTTGCTTGCCTGAGTCCCAAGGACGCTGCCATGTATTGTTTTTTAGCCATGGCATCAATCTTCTGGAATCCTTGTCAGGAGGATGTGAAGCCAAGGGGATATTAGCTCTATCACAGGCTGCAGCCTGAACTACCCCAACATGACTGCATTGCTGTGACAGGAATTCTGTATCAGGACCTGAAAAAAGTGTACCTCCTGTCCATCTTCTTGTCCACAGGAGGCACAGAATTAGGAGCTTTTAAAATTTTTATTGTTTGTTTCCTAAAAGACTTATGTAAGGGGATAGACAATCTCCTAGACTCTGGGATATCCATCATTTCTACAAAATCAGATTCCTCTTGCTCATCCACAGCTTCCTCCAATGGGAGCTGTAGGGTTTCAGCAACCTTTTTATAAAACATAAAGTGAGAAGGGGACTCAGAAAGCATAGGGGGAGATTCTAAAGGTCTGTCTGGGGAGATGTCCGGTTCAATGGGCACACCAGACTCTCAAAGTCACATTCATACTGTTCATAATCATCCTCCCTCCTCTGGTTCGTAAAACTCTTGTAAATCATATTCTTGAACCGGTGGAACCGGCAGACCGACCTTTACCAGACAGTGGCTGATTCGGACGGAACGAGAAAGTGACTGGACAATTTGTATAGCTCTTGCTATTTCTGCAGCAGTTGGATAAGGAATTTTGGACTCCACACCTGCTGATTTCCTACTTTTCTTTGCTGGAACTGGCTCCTCAGAGTCAGCTTTACGTTTGGCCGAGGAAGTCTCGCCCTGGTCAGAGGGCACTCCCTCCGGTTCGGTTGGCACCGAACCGGGCTGGCCATCCGGGTTAGCGGACTTTTGGCCTCGTTCCCTGAGCCTGCCAACTCTCTTATCCAGGGTGGCTGCAGGAAATTCTTACAAATCTGGCAGTCTGAATTGAGGTGGTCAAACCCCAGACAATATACACTGCGGTGTGGGTCAGCCTTGGCAAAGGCTTCCCCACAGACACAAACAGTGTTGAAACCCAGTGGCCCGGTTTTTCTTTTGGGTTTCTCAGACATAATGCCAGCCTAACCAAAACTTTGCCATTTTAACGGCAGTGCCAGGCAAGACACCCTTATCGGTTCCCAACCGTGTCACGGGTCGTGGAAAAAACCGTAATGAAATCCGTTCTTTTTAGAACCGATAAAAACCGGGAACCGCACTCTAAAAGCTTTAAAATGCTTGATTTTTAAAGTTTTGAAACAACCTGATCGGTTCGAACCGAACCGACAAACATTTACAAGTTCCACACAGAAATAAACCTGTCTATTACTTACAATACCACAGACAGAGCTTGAACCGATCGGTTTGCGGTTAAAATAATAATACTCGCGGTTGAATTTAACCGAGAAAACACTGTTTAAACCAAGAAATGAACCGAGCAGAAGGAGAAATCTCCGGAGCAACTGTTCAATGAGGCGGAGTAAAGAATCTGACAGTTTCAGTTTGAAACTACACAGACAGAGCTTCTCTAACCAAGCTCGCGCTCCAAGTTCCATGCCTGGCATGGAATTTAACTATTTCACCTCCGGGGCAGTTCTAATGGTGGGACAAACTGCAATTGTCATAATATAGCAAGACTTCATGTTGTTTGAAGGACCGCTTGGCCCACCTAGTCTGCCCATTTTCCTACCTGATGGATAAGCTGCAGATTCTAGTTAATCAACAGATTACTTCCTCCTACCCCCCACTAGAATTACCTTATGTCTGTCCCATGCATTCTTGAATTCTCCCACTATTCCTGACTCCACAACCTCCTCAGGAAGGCTGTTCCATGCATCCACAACCCTCTCTGTAAAAAAAAAAATACTTTCTAACATTACCTCTGAGCCGTCCCCCCATCTTCAAATTGTGCCCCCTTGTTCTTGCACATCTTTTCTTCTGAAAGATGCTACCCTCTTGTACTCCTTGACGTAGTTTGAAAGTTTCTATTTTCAGTTTGTTTTCCTAGAAGTCTGTTGCCCCTTACCCCTGACCTCCAGAATTCCTTTATGTCTATTCCCATGCATTCTTAAATCCCGTGATTATCATGTCCCTCTCTCCCTCCTTTCCACAACAGTATACATATTAAGCTCCTTTAGTCTCTCCTCTTATGTCTTCCGGTGCAGACCCTGTACCATTTTGGTTGCCCTCCTCTGAACAGCCTCCACTCTGTCTATGTCTTTGCGGAGATGGGGTCTCCAGAATTGCACGCAGTACTCCAGATGGGGTCTTACCAACTGTCTGTACAGAGGGATAACAACTTCCTGTTTTCTACTGGTGATGCCTCTCCCTATGCATTCCAGTATCCGCCCAGCACTCCTTACTGCCTTCTCACATTGCTTGCCCACCTTTAGGTCATCTGATATAATTACTCCTAGGTCTCTTTCCATTTTTGTTGTTGTTATTAACTCACTCCCCCCCCCCTCATATTGTGTACTCTTCCCTTGGGTTTTTGTTTCCTAGATGCATTACCTTGCACTTCTTTGCATTGAATCTGAGCTGCCATATATCTGCCCATTCCTCCAACCTTGCCAAGTCCCTTTTCATCCTTTCCACCCCACCTTGTGTATCAACCCTCTTGCAGATCTTTGTGTCATCTGCACAGAGAGACACTTTTCCTTCCAGGTGCTCTCCAATGTCACTTATAAAGACATTAAAGAGGACCGGTCCCAGTACCGACCCCTGCGGTACCCCGTTAGTTACCCTCCTTTCATCACTGTGGACTCCATTTACTATTACCCTTTACATCCTGTTGTCCAGCCAGTTTTTATCCAGGCTACCACCTTGGGACCCACTCCAAGGCTGGCTAACATATATATTAATCTTGTGTGTGAAACTGTCAGATGCCTTGCTAAAATCTAGGTTGGCCATATGCACAGCCCCTCCCTGATCTACTACTTTGGTCACCCAGTCAAATAAATCTATTAGGTTCATCTGACATGACCTTCCTGCTGTGAAACCATGCTGCCTTGCGTCCTGTGCCCCACTGGCCTCTAGGTACTCAACAGTTCTTTCCTTCAGAAGTGATTTCATCATTTTCCCTACCACTGACGTCAAACTAACTGGTCTGTAGTTTCTTGCCTCTGCCCTGCTCCCACTTTTGTGAAGTGGAATCACATTTGCCCTCCTCCAGTCCTCATGTACCACCCATCCTCCCACGATTTGTTAAACAGAGTAGTCAGTGGTGTTACTAGTTCTACCATTAGTTCTTTTAGTATTCTTGGGTGAATCCCATCAGGCCCCATTGCTCTGACCACCCTCAGTTTCAAGAGTTCTTTCAAAACCCTTTCTTCTGTGAATGGACTGGTATCGACCCCCCTACTCGGAGTGCCTCTTCTTTGGTTTAGGTACCTCCCCCTCCTCTTCCATTGTGAATACTGAGCAGAAATATTCATTCAGTATTCCTGCTTTTTCACTGTCACTCTCTGCCCACATTCCCTCCCCTTTATTAAGTATTTGTATCCCTCCCTTGGTCTTTCTTCGCTCCCCAATGTACCTATAAAAGCTTGTATCCCCCTTCTTAACAGAGTTGGCTATATTTTCCTCAGTTTGTGCCTTTGCTATTCTGACTGCCTTCCCTGCCTCTTTCTGCTTTAACTGATAAAGTTCTCTGTCCTGCTCCTCCTGTGTTTCCTTGTATTTCCTGAATGTTATCCTTTTCTCCTTAACCTTCCCTTCCACCTCTTTTGAGAACCATAGTGTTTTTTTCCTTCGTTTTGTTGATTTGCTTCACAATGGCTTGCTGCTCTCATGATGGCTGTTTTGATTATTCCCCATTGTTCCTCCACCTCCTTCTTGCCCGTTTGCTAGTGCTTTCTGAGGCACTCTCTCATTTTCCCAAAGTCAGCCTTCCTAAAGTCCAATACTCTGTTTTTGTATGGCTTGATTCTATGGCTTGCCTATTGTGAACCACACTGGTGGTCACTTGTTCCCAGATGGCTACCCACTCTAAATCTGAGATCCTTTCTCCTCCCCATTTGAGAGTACCAGGTCTAAGGCTGCTCCTCCTGAGTGGGTTCCAACACTAGCTGTCTGAGGCATGCCCCATGTGGGCATCAAGAATGACCCTGCTCTTGGATGTGCCTGCAGCAAAGGTACTTCAGTTAACATCTGGCATATTCAGGTCCCCATCAACAATAATATCTCCCCTTTTAGGATGCTCTCTATCATTTCCCTTGTCCACCCCACCCCCGAGATGGGGGTCTGTACACTACTCCCATGTGGACTGTGGTGCCATTTCCTGTCTCCAGGGTGACCCACAGTGACTCATCAACTTCCTGTTTACTCTCTAGTTCTGTTGCTTTAATCCTTCCCTTATATGAGAGCTACTCCTCCTCCTCTTTTACCTACCCTGACCCTCCTGTAGATTGTGTATCCGGGTATGCTGACATCCCAGTCATGGTTCTCTGTGTACCATGTTTCAGTGACTGCCACAATATCCAGGCATCCCTCTTCCATCAAGGCCACTAGTTCAGGGAACTTGTTACACAGACTGTGGGCACTGGTACTCATCACCTTCCATTTTTTTTTTTTATGGTCTTACCCCTTTTAGCCCCAACCCTGTCTTTACTACCTTTTTCTGCATTTACCCCTATCCTGCTCCCTACTGACTTCTCTACCTTGGTGTTTAACTCACTGACTACTGTGTTTTTTTGTGGGGAGGCTGGGATTTCCTTGCTCCTTTTCAGTTCCTCCCCCCCTTGGCTAGTTTAAATGCTTACCAATGAAGCATTAACACTTATTCACCTAGGATCCTGGTCCCCCCCTCCGGACAGATGCAGACCATCGCGTCAGTATAGGCCTGCATCCCTCCAGGTGACTCCCCAGTCCCCAGTGAAGCCAAAACCATGTGCTCCCAGATTTTCAACCATTCATTGAATCCCATGGTGCGGAAGAAAAATTACTCACCTTAGTAATGTTGTTTCTTCTAATGGAGTCTTGCTATATTATGACAAGTTGCAGTTTGTCCCACCACTAGAACTGCTCCGGAGGTGAAATAGTTAAATCCATTCCATGAATGGAACTTTGAGCACGAGCTCTAAGATAGAAGCTCTGTGTAGTTTCAAACCTGAACTGTCAGATCTTTACGAGCAAAAACTCACTAAGGTCTGTGTGGAAGCTGTAACCTACACTAGCCAACTGGCTACCTAAATAATAACACCCGTTGCTGGTCCCAACACACAAAGACTCAAGTCAGGGGACCAGAATTAATAATATAATTTAACAAATGAGAAATAACACAAGAGAATAATAAACACCACCCCAAACCCCAAAAAGGGTGAAACGCCTAAAAGGGCATAAAATAGTGCCTCACACCAGGTTGCCCACACCATATCCAAGTAGAAGTTCTGAGAGGGGCAGGCTGGGAGGTCATAATATAGTAAGACTCCATTAGAAGAAACAACATTACTAAGGTGAGTAATTTTTTCTTCAAACAACATGAAGTCTTTCATATTATGACAAGTTGCAGACTACACAGCAGTACCTCCATGGAGGAGGGCAGAACCTACTTAGGGAATAGGCTCTGAAGAACAGCTATGCAAACCGAGCATCTCTCCCAGCCTGGACATCCAGGGAGTAATGCTTGCGGAAGTGTGTACCGTTTTCCAAGTAGCAGCCTGGCATATCTCCAATAAAGGGATGTCTCTGGCAGCAGCTAGAGACGGCTGTACCTCTGGTAGAATGAGCCCTCAAGCCAGAGGGGATCTCTGCCCAGTTTCTGATAACAAAGTTGGATACAAGAGACAATCCACCTGGCAATTGATCTCTTTAGTGGCAGGTTTCCTTTCCCAACCTCACCATAAGTGAGGAAAAGTTGGAGGATTCAACCTGTGACCCTTGTGCGTTCTAAATAGTAACTAAGGCCTCTTAACATCCAAACTGTGCAACTCCTCTCACCAGAAGAGGAGTGTTCAGTGAAGAATACTGGAAGGGAGATAGATTGGTTAAGATGGAAATCTGAAACCACCTTAGGCAAAACTTCCTGTTAGTCTGAGGACTACCTTATCCTGTGGAAAATAAGTCAGTTTCTACTGACCAAGGCTTCAAATCACTTATGCGCCTAGCAGAAGTGATAGCCACTAGGAAAACAGTTTTCCAAGTTAGATACTCAGCTCTGCAGAAAACAGAGGTTCAAAGGGGTTGCATTAACTGGGCAATGCAAACATTAAGGTCCCAGGCAGGGGCTGGATCCCGAAAAGGTGGATTAGTATGAAGTAATCCCTAAAAACTTGGAAAACACAGGGTGAAGCGGAAGAGGATGACTTTCCTGTTGAAACCAAAAGCAGAGACAACTGCCAAATGAACTCTCAGGGTAGCTGGTCTGAGGCCCAAGGAATTAAGATGGACCATGTAATCTAACACAATGGGCAAATCAGCAGATTCTGGGAAATATGTTCCCAGAACACCAAATGGAAAACATTTTCCACTTAGAATTATAAGTAGCCCTAGTGGAAGGCTTCCTAGAAGCCTTTAGAACTTCAAGAACACCCTGAGAGAGGTGTAAGTCAGCAAATTCTAACTCCTCAAGAGCCAGACCTTGAGGTTGAGGGATTTGAGGTTCGGATACCAAACTCTCCCCTGGGCACAGGATAATAGATTGTGATTCCTGGGGAGACACAGGGGAAGACTGACTGTCAGGGACAGAAGGAGTGGGTACCAGGGCTGCCTGGCCCAATCTGAGGCAATCAGAATCACCCTGCAAGGCTGGGATTTGATTTTGACTAACACTTTGAATAGGAGAGGAAGGAAAAGCATAAAACTTCCTTCCCAATCAGGAGGGCGTCCAGGGGACTGGAGCCCAACACTGGAGGCCTGCAGCAGAACAGAGGAAGTTGGTGATTGTCTGGGGCTGCAAAAAGATCTATCTGAGGGGTGCCCCATCTGGCAAAGACTATCCCCAGTACTTGAGGATCCAGGGACCATTTGTGATGGCCCTGAGAAATCCTGCTGAGAGCATCTGCTAGAACATTGTCCTTTCCTGGAAGGTGAACTGCTATGAGGGAAGTGTTCAGGGAATAGGCCAGAGACCACAACTTCATTGCCTCGGTGCACAAGGCTGAAGACCGAGTGCCCCCCCCGCTTGTTGATGTACCACATTGTTGTGGTGTTGTCTGTTCTTACTTGTACCACTTTGTTCTGAACAGATGCAGAAACCACTTGAAGTGCTAAAAAGACAGCTCTGAGTTCCAGCAAATTGATGTGGAACAGAGATTCCTGGGGAGACCACACTCCCTGAGTGGAGAGGATGCCCATGTGGGCTCCCCACCCCAGGAGGGAAGCATCTGTAGTGAGAGTCAACATGTGAGCAGGGGGAATGAAGGACCCCTAATCTTAAATTGCTCTGATCCTGCCACCACTGGAGGGCTAGGATCAAGTTCAGTCACTGGGACCAACTTGGAAAGGGGTCTCTCTCTGAGACCAATAGGTTCTCAAGTGAAACTGAATGTCTCTCATCTGAAATCTTGCTCCTGAACAACAGCTGTGGATGCAGCCATGTGACCCAGGAGCTGCAGAAAGTGTCTTGCTGGTCGAGAGACCCGCAGAGTGAAGGAGGAGGCCAGAGCCACCAAGTTCCTTACCCTTTCTAAGGGAAGAAAAGCTCTGGCCGGTTTGTGTCCAATTCTGCACCTATAAAAGGTGAGTACCTGGACTGGTTCCAGAACCGACTTTGGTAGATTTAGCAGGAAGCCCAGGGAGGTGAGAAGCTGCTGGGTGACTTGCAGGTGGTTTTCTGTAGCTGAGACTGGCCTACAATGAGCCAGCTGGCCTAGATAGGGAAAAACAGCAATCCTTTGCCTCCTTAAGTGAGCCACTGCTACGCAGACATTTGTGAATACCCCCTTGGGGCAGAGGTCAAGCCGAAGGGCATTGTTCTGAACTGGTAATGACCTGAGGCAGTTCGAATCTGAGGTACTTTCAGTGGGAGCTTCTGATTAGGACGGAAAATAGGCATCCTTGAGGTCCAGGAAGCTAGCCAGTCCCCTGGCCTTGAAAAGGTAAAATCATTGCCAGAGTTACCATTCTGAACTTTGGTTTCAAAAGATGCTTGTTCAGATATCTGAGGTCTAAGATGGGCCGCCATTCTCCTGTCTTTTTGGGGTAAGGAAGTATCTGGAATACAGACCCCTGCCCTGTGTAGGAGGAACCCTTCTACTGCTCTGAGAGCTAACAGGGTTGAGACCTCTGCTTCTAGAGCAAGGGTCTCTAAAGAACTTGTAGGTGAAAAGGCCTGGCTCTCATCTTGGGGAACTTTTGAAGCTGAGAACCAGACCCTGGCTTACTACTTCCAGAACCCACTTGTCTGAGGTTAAAGACACCCAGTTCTGACTGAAGTAAGCCAACCTCCCCCGCTCTGGTAAAGGAGAATCGCCCTGGGCACCTCTATCAGGGTGCCTGCTTGGCAGGAGCTTTAGGCTGAGGGGTGGAGCAGGCCTGCCCACACCTCAGCCTGCCTCTGCTCTGAAGAACCCTCTGAGCATAAGCAGAGGAGGCCTGAGTTTGTGAAAGGCCTGTGAAAGGCTTCACCCCACCCCTGGGGTGTATTTCCGGGGAGGGCTTGTCAGCCCAGCTTGGACACTTTTGTAAGTAGTCCTATATTCATCCATCTTTTTTTCTTTATATAATTTCTGTCTGCTCCCCAAACAGAGAATTTCCCACCACAGGAAAATCCATAGCCTTAGTCTGGGTATCCTGTGAGAGGCTAGTACACCTGAGCCAGGCCAACCTAATGGAAAGCTACAGATGTGGCCATGACTCTAGAGGAGACATCATTAACATCCACAGCAGCATGAAACTGCACCTTAGAAGCCTCAATGCCATCGGCAGCCACCTGTTCCAGCTCACAGCAGTTGGCCATGGGCTTGTTTGGCTAATTCTATAACATATCCCATCTAGATTTCTGATACCTTGCTACATAAGCCATATAATTTGCTTGCCTGAGTCCCAAGGAGCTGCCATGTACTGTTTTTTTTGCCATGGCATCAATCTTCCTGGAATCCTTGTCAGGAGGATGTGAAGCCAGGAATATTAGCTTTTATCACAGGCTGCAGCCTAAACTACCCAAACATGACTGCATTGCTGAGAAAGGAATTCTGTATCAGGACCTGACAATGTACCTTCTGTCCATCTTTTATCTACAGGAGGCACAGAATTAGGAGTTTTAAGATTTTTAACGTTTGTTTCCTAAAAGACTTATGCAAAGGAATAGACAATCTCCTACACTCTGGAATATCCATCATTTCTACAAAATCAGGCTCCTCTTGCTCATCCACAGCTTCTTCCAAAGGAAGCTGGAGGGTTTCAGCAACTTTCTTGTAAAACATAAAATGAGAGGGGACCCAGAAAGCACAGGGGAGATTCTAAAGGTCTGTCTGGGAAATGTCCGTTCAATGGGCACACTCAGACCCTCCCAGCCACATTCATACTGTTCATAATCATCCTCCTCCTCTGGTCTATAAAACCCTCAACCTCGATTCTTGAACCGATGGAACCGGACGAACTGACCTTTACCAGATAGTGGCGGTTCGGACGGGACCGGAGACAGGACTGGACAATTTGAATAGCTCTTGCTATCTCTGCAGCAGTTGGAGAAGGTTTTGGACTCCAAACTTGTGACTTCCCTTGTTCTCTTTACTGGAACTGGTTCCTCCGAACCAGCTTTCTTTTGCCCGAGGAAGTCCGCCTGGTCAGAGGGCACTCCTCCCGATTCGGCTGGAGACCAACCGGGCTGGCCATCCCGGTCAGCTGACCTTGGCCTCCCTGCCCTGAGCCTGCCCAACCTTTTCCAGGGTGGCTGCAGGGAAATTCTTACAAATCTGGCAGTCTGACTGAGGTGGTCAAACCCCAGACAATAAACACATGTGGTGTGTGGTCAGCTGCCAAAACTTCCCACAGACATCACAGTGTTGAACCGCAGTGGGCCCGAGTTTTTCTTTTGGGTTTCTCAGACATAATCTAGCCTAACCAGAAAAACTTGCCCTTTGAGCAGCAGTACCAGGGTGGTAGACACCCTTATCGGTTCCTAACCGTGTCACGGTATTGAAAAACGAATAAACTGCTTTTTAGAACCGATAAGAACCGGAACCGCACTTAAAATGACAAGCTTTAAAATTTTAAGCTTTTAACTCCAGCTGATCGGGTTCAAACCGAACCAATAAACTTACAAATTCCACACAGAAAATACAGTTTTAACTTACTTACGATCCACAGACAGAGCTTGAACCTAACGGGTTTTCTGTTAAAATATACAGGTTACTCACCTGTAACAGGAGTTCTAGGAATGGTATATGTTGTTCATCCACACTCATTGGCAGTATCCTTGCCGCTTAAATCTTGCCGGAAGGTCTTCAAGCTTGCTCTCCCACCCACCCGGTGGTATAACTCCCGGCTCGCCCCATGACGCACAGATCTGGCCCGCTGGAAGCTCAGGGTTGTGCGTCAAGTCCGAGGTTTGAGCAGGATGATGAACAATATATACCATTCCTAGAACTCCTGTTACAGGTGAGTAACCTGTTTCTAGGGACATGGATATGTTGTTCATCCACACTCATTGGCAGACCCTTAGCAGTTCTCCGGGAGGAGGAGGCAAGACGCACACCCCCATATATCTTACTTGGGAAAGAGAGACTGAGAACCGAGGCCCCAAAACCAGCATCCCGCTGACTCAAGGTCGATGTGGTAGGGTACGAAGGTGTTTGCTGACTTCCAGGTAGCAGCCCTGCAGATTTCCTGGATAGGGACGCCCCTGGAAGCAGCCACTGCTAGCAGGCATGGCTGGTAGAATGAGCTCTTATCCTCTGGGAGGCTCCATGTTCTGCTAACTTATAGCAGAGATCTATGCAGGAGGTTACCCATAGCTTATCGTCCGCTTGGCTGCAGGTCTGCCAGATGCGGCTTCAGCGTAGGTGACAAACAGCTGGCGAACCTCTCCTCGACTTCAGCCGTATGGCCTTATAATAAGCTTTGAGCGCCTCTAGGGATCCAGAGTATGGAGCCGAGTCTGCCTCCGAGGTGTGATTGGGGTAGAACACCGCAGAGTCAACACCTGGTTAAGGTGGAAACTCGACACCACCTTCGGAAGGAATTTCGGTGGGGCGCAGGACAACTTCTGTCCCTGTGGAAGACCAGGTAAGGAGACCTGATGGAAAGCGCCCTGAGCTCTCCCATCCTTCTGGCTGACGGATAGCCACCAAGAAGGCGGTCTTCCACGACAGGTGAGAGAGAGCACACCTGTGACATAGGGTCTGAATGGCTTGCCCATGAGCTTTGCCAGTACCAGCAGTAGATCCCACGGAGGTGGGGGTTCCCCACTGGAGGGAATGTGATCAAGGCCTTTGAAAAAGCGCCAGACCACCTTCTCCTGCGGCCATCGACTGCTTTGCCGCTACCGTAGCAGAGATGGCTGCCAGGTGCACCCTTAGGTCGCTGACTAAGCCCTTGACCAGAAAGGGACCATAAATAGTCCAAGATGCTTGCCAAGGAACAGGAGGAAGGGTCCAAGCTCTTGTTCTGGACACCAAAATGAAAACCTTTCCATTTGAAGGCATAGCATTTTCTGGTCGACTCTCACGGGACGCCTAACTACATTGAGGACCCTGCCGGAAGACCCAAAGCCTGGAACTCTAGCCGCCAGGAACCAGGCCGCTAGGTGCAGGGATTGAAGGTCCGGATGGAACACCTTCCCCTGATTGACTGAGAGCAGGTCCGGGCGAGCTGGAAGCTGTCATGTGAGTCCTGGAGCTGAGACTGAGGAGATGCGTACCAGAACTGGCGAGGCCAGTCTGGGGCTAATGTAATCACCTGCGCCTTGTCCCTCCTCGCCTGAGAAGCACCTTGTGGATCAAGGGAATGGGGGAAAGGCGTAAAAGAGGCCCGGGTCCATTGCCCTCGAGAAGGCATCCCCTGCAGCGAGCCCCCTGAGGGGGGGCATGGAACAGACTCAGTCGTGGCTCTCCATGGAGGCAAACAGGTCCACCTGAGGTGTGCCCCAAAGGGAGAACAGATGCTGTACTACCTCCGCAGGAGAGACCACTGGATGCAGCCCCTATCCGGCTCAGGCATCGGCCAGGGTGTTGGCGGCTCCTGCCACGTGAATGGCTAGAGATCCGCCCAGGCTGCGCATTGAGTGACCAATGGAGAGCTTCCTTGCATAGAAGCATGAGCCGCCACCCCGCCTGGCGGTTTAGATAGTACATGGTCGTGGTATTGTCCGCCTGGACTCGGACCACTTGACCCCGGAGGAACGGAGCAAAGGCGGTGAGAGCTAGCGGACCGCCTGAGCTCCAGCAGGCTTGATGTGGCATCGGGACTCCTCAGGGGACCAGAGGCCATGAGCCCGGTGTTCCCCAGATGGGCACCCCAACCCATCAGAGAGGCATCGGTCGACAGAGAGACCGGCCGGCTCGGGCGGACGAACGGGATGCCCTCCTGCAAATGATCTGAGGGCGGTCCACCACTGGAGAGCTGCCCACATCCCCTGTGTCACCGACTAAGCTGGTCCAAGGATCGCAGCGCAGACCACTGGCTGGCCAGTCCCCACTGAAGGGGACGCATGTTCCAGCGGGCCCAACGGACCACGCTGGTACAGGCCGCCATGAGACCCAGGAGACGGGAAGTCCTGGAAGCGCACCTGCCCAACCAGAAATGATCGGGCAAAGGAGGAAAGAACCGGCCCTGTCCGCCGAGCCGCCTGGCTTCGAAGAGTCGAGCTGCGCCCGATGAATAAAATCACCTGCTTCGCCTCGAAAGTTCGACTTGGCCTCTTGATATGAGGCCCAGTTGAGAGCAGACCTGAGGCCAGATCTCTGGACCACCCCGCCTCCTTCCTGGAGGGAGCTGCTATCAGCCAGTCGTCCAGGTAAGGGTACACCCGGACCCTCGGCGCCAAGAGGGAATGCTGTCACCACTGCCATGCATTTGGTGAAGACCCTGGGAGCTGGAGACAAGTCAAGGGCATGGCTTGAACTCAAGAGAGATCCTCTCCGCTGGAAGCGAGGGAATCCTCTGTGAGACGTTGACGGATAGGGACGGAAAAACGCTGCCCTGCAAGTCCAGAGAGCAGAACCACACGCCGCGCTCCAAGGATGGTATTATCTGAGCCAGAGTGACCATCCTGAAGGTTCAGACCTTAGGAACTTGTTTAGGTCGTAGGTCGAGAATGGGGCGCCAGCCCCCGTCTGCTTTCGGAACCAGGAAGTACCTGGACACAAACCTGGGTCTGAAGGAGGGTCCACCACCTCTCTTACCACCTCCTTCTGGAGGAGGAGAGATGTCGGTCGACGAGCCGCCAGTGAGGCTGGGATCCCAAGCTCCCAGGGGCTTACTGCCTGGAAGGGTGGTGCCTGCTCGACTCCAGAGGCGGCTCTTCCCACCACCTCCAAGACCCACCTGTCCGTGGTAACAGCGGACCAGGCGAACGGAAGTGCTGGAGCCGCCTCCCACGGGGACCTAGGGGTAAGGTATCGATGAGGGGGCGACACCCCTCAGCCTCGGCACTGGGCAGGCTTGGAGGAGGGACCGCCGAGGGACCTCCTGGCCTCTCCTCCCTGCCTCCTGTTAGAGGAAGCTGGCGGCTTGGGTTTGGGATGCCAAGGCCGAGCCTGCTGGCCCTGCGTTGCTGGGCCGGGCGCGCGGGGCACAGAAGGACGAAAGGGCTTAGGGCTGTGGTTTTATGCCTTGTCCTTCTGAGCGGAAGAGACCGAGTCCAAGGTGGCATTGGACTTCTCGATCCTCTGCAGGTGACCTTCCACCCCAGGGTCAAGAGGTCAGTCCCCAAAAGGGAACATCCGCCAACTTGTGCTGGGTATCCGGCTAGGTGGATATCCTCAGCCAAGCCTCGCCGACGAAGCCACGCGGCCGCCACCGATCTGGCACATGAGTCCCTACATCCAAAGCAGTCTGAGCTGCTGTTTGGCCACTGCCCTGCCCCTGGTCCCGCACCTGCTTAACCGTAGTCTGCAGATCGGGCGGAAGATGAGGGATGACCTCATCCAGGGAGCCCAACAGGCATGAGAAAAATGTGCCATGAGGACGGCCTGAACTGGCCTGACGAAGGCCGAGAGAGGACGCAGCGTAGACTTTTCTCCCGACATAGTCCAATTTCTTGGACTCTTGTCAGGAGGTTTGTCCACATCCCTGGCGCTGCCGGGCGCTACTGGAAAACGCTGTCGGTAACCAACCCCTCAGCAGAGGGGTGTTCCAAAACCGACAAGGAACCTAGGGGACCGTGATACTTCCTGGCCATCCTGGCCGAAGGCGCAGGGCAGGAAGCAGGGCGCTGCCAAAGTTCCAGTGCTGGACCCACTATGGCCTCGGCCACCGGAAAGGCCTCCGTCGGAGAATCCCCTCGGTCCAGAATCTCCGTGAGGGGATACCTGGCCCGTTTGGAAACGGGTTCGAGCTCCATCCCGGTAGACTCCGAGATGAGCCGAAGCAGTCCTAGGAAGGACGACGGGCTATCATCCATTGGCTGACCTCCTGAAGACTCCAAGTCCAGTCGCTTGGAGAAGAAGGAGGAATCATCTTCGGACTCGGAAGAGTCCTCGAAGAGCTGCCTCTGGCCTGAGCCACCCTTCACCTGCCGAGGTCGGTCGGGAGTGAGGGTAACTGACAGCCGATGGGTGAAACCTCAGCCGACCGAGAATCTTGGTCGGAGCCCCAATTGGTGGCTGTGGAGGCGGAGGTTCCACCGAATCGGTGGAGCAGCTGGTTTTGGCCGAACAACCGCCTGGGTATAGGCCTCGGACAAGTCGAGGGTTGTGTCGGCTGCGCGTGACAGTTATCTAATGGCCGGGAAGGCGCCGAGTCGGCTTATTCCCGGCCAGGAGGGCTGTTGACATAAGGTCCTCGGCACTGGCCGACTGCATTTATTACCAAGCCTCCCATCCGGGAGGAGGAGGATCAGGACGAGCGCGACGCCGCCACCGCTGTGCCGAGACCGAGACCGCCATGACGGTGGGAACGGCTGACCGCTAAGAGGTCCGAGACCGAGACCGAGTCCCGGAATTTCCGGGTCGGTGCGAGGAGGTGTCGCCAGAACCGCACTCCTTCGGCTCGAAGGTCCATCCGAGGGCTCCGGAACCGAGGCACAGGCAGCCCACGGGATCTCAACTCTCCCGGGAACCGGGAGAGGGAATTCGCTGCTAAAGGCGACAGTTCGGTTCAATGGGTCGAGAAAACTCGACTATCAGTGGAGTCTCGGTCAACTGACCTGACGGGACACCGTGAGGCCAGTGGTCGAGCCGAGCGGTCGATCCGAGCCGACGGTCGACGGCCCGGGAGAGGGACCTTCTCCTGCCCAAGAGCGCCGACGGAGGAGATTTACCTTGTCCTCTTTTGACCGAGAAAAGGTCCAGCAGACGCAGGCCCTTCTCCTTTAGTGGAGAGGGACAGACAAAGCTCCTTAAAGGAAGCCGTGTAGGAAGAACCCAGAGAGAGCGGGATAAATGCCACGGCCGAGGAAGATACGGCCTGCGCCGCCTCCTCTTCGAGGGCCACCATCCGCCGAGCTGATCCGCCGAAGCTCGGCTGACACTGGGCTAACCGGCCTCCTTGACTTCACCGAGGGAACGCTTGGACGGCCCAGTTGCAATCGGGCAGCACGGGTCTTCGAGGACGAGGCCGAGAAAGATGAGCACAGGTCGCAAGCCCGCGGGTCGTGCTCAAGGCCTAAGCAGTAGACACACGTGGAGTGTGGATCCGTCCGAGACATCTTCTTGCCGCATGGGCATCTCCAACCGAGTCGATTTATCCATCGCGCCGCGAGGGATCAAGACTGAAGTCTTTGCAAAATATTATTTTTAAATCCGCAAACGGAGAAATAGGAACTAGTCGCGAACGCAGAGCTGCTAAGGAGGGAACCTGAGCTTCCGCGGTAAGGAAGATCTGGCGCCATGGGGCGGAGCGAGTTATACCACCCGGGTGGGTGGGAGGAGCAAGCTTGAAGACCTTCCGGCAAGATTTAAAGCGGCAAGGATACTGCCAATGAGTGTGGATGAACAACATATCCATGTCCCTAGAAAAAACTATTCTCGGTTGAATCGAACCGAGAAAACACTGTTTAAACCGAGAAATGAACCAAGCAGTAGGAGAAATCTCCGGAGCGACTGTTCAGTGAGGCGGAGTAAAGAATCTGACAGTTCAGGTTTGAAACTATCCTAGAGCTCGTGCTCAAAGTTCCATTCATGCAATGGATTTAACTATTTCACCACTGGAGCAGTTCTAGTGGTGGGACAAACTGCAACTTATCATAATATAGCAAGACTTCATGTTGTTTGAATACCCTAGCATCATCCTTACCATAGACAGGCAGCACCTCAGAGAAAGGTTACCGTACATGCTACTTGTCAAGGCCCTCCCCATTCCTACAAACCCTCTTGCACTGCTCTGATCCCATTCACAGCCAGGCCATTTGTCCCTAGGTGGACAATGACATCCAGCTCCCTCCCCTGCAGCAGCTCCCGCGATCCTGAGGATTCGCCTGTCCCTCCAAGCCATGGCACCAGGCAGGCATACTTCCCTATCCCTTCCTCCCCAGTTATACGCCCCCTAATGATCCGAGTCCCCACCAGGAGCTGTTTGCCCCTGTGGGGTCTAGTGTCACCCTCCTGTGGGTCTCCCTTGTGAAGGTTCCCAGCATCCTCCTTGGTCTCCACTGCAGGTGCCTCCATAGAGGAACCCCTCTTCACCAGAACAGCATATGAACTGTGGAGAGGTACAACTGGAGGGATGCACCTCTGTTCCACCACCCTCTCCCTCCCTGAGCCCACCTTGGTCCAACCGCTCCTCTTTCTTGGCAACCTCTGAGGTAGTGGTGGTGGCCCTGGTGGTCCCTGGGTGGGGGAAGAGGTTTCACGAATCCTAGCCAGGTCAGCCCGGAGACAGGCAACCTCCTCCCTCAGACCAGAGAGGTGCTGCAAATAGGGCTGCATCGCAGCCTCCAGAATGTCTCCCGAACACTGCTGCCCCACAGCCATTGCACTGCACCACTCCCACCTTGACTTATTTTGTGTCCTCTCCTGTTGCTTTGTATGCTTACCGCCTCCTCCTCTATGTATTTTTACACTTACTTTCCTACTGCCTATGTGCCCTTACAATTTTGCCCTTCCTGTTCTGGGACAAGAACTTCCTCTAGTCTTCAGTAGTCTCCTTCTTCTGTGCTTGAATTCAGATCTCCAGCAGGCTCAATATTTTAGGTTCCTTCAAGGTTCATGAAACTAATGTGTCTCAGTGATCCTTCTCTTCCTACTGCCAAACAGGAAGTTCTGTTGTCAGTCAAATCCAGTGGCTATAAAAGTAGAACTGGCTTTGGGTGGAGGAGGGAAGGAGGGCAATCAGTAAAAGAGCTGTAGTTCTAGACTGCTGTTACTTGCTCTGACAGCAAAGTTTTCTGTCAAAAACAGCAGGAAACTGTAATTGGAGACACCTGCTTTTGTACTCCTAAACTCCTAAGCCACACCCCCAATTAGCCTCAGCCTCTGCTCCTGACTCAGTAAATTAGGCTGATATAGCCCCCTTCTTCAGAGAAACACACAGTGACTTTCCTCTTTTTTTTTTTTTTTTTACTTAAATGAGACCCCCTTCTTCTAATAAAGTATATGTTTGCGTAATCCAAACAGGCACTGCTGAGATAGAAGTGATTTATCAGTAAAAGAGCTGTAGTTCTACACTGCTGTTACTTGCTCTGACAGTAAAGTTCTCTTAGGAGAATTATAAAGCTAAACAAGTTTTTGTGCTGCTGTTAGTCACTTAAAATAATGTTTTTGGCTTGTATTATTTCTAATTTTTTTTTTCATTTCCTATAATTGTTTTTATCTTTTATGGTGTTAATTATTACTCGCTGTTTGTTTTAAAATTATTTACTGAATTTTAATATCTGGGCTATCTTGTAAGAAAACTGCTGTGGGACCTCGTTGTAAATGAGCTTTGGCCAATCGAGGTCATCCTTGTCCATATCTACTGCAGATATGAATAAAACTATGAAATGAAATTACCCCCAGTGGAGGCTCCTCCTGAGGCGACCCAGACCGAAACAGTGAATGGACCATGACCTCCTGAATGAGGACCAGGAGCATCAGCATCAGGGAAACTGATTCCTCTTCGATCTCCTCCAACAGTCAGTCAAAAGATTTGAGAAATAACTCGATTAGGTGCTTGACCAAAGTTGAGGTCGACAAGCCTGACAGAGGTACTAAGGGGCTCTCAAGCTCACCCTCAAATGAAGGAAGCTTCACCAAGCTTGAGCAGTCAGGGGAGTAGAGGGAGCAGGAAGAAAAAAATACTCACCTTAGTAATTGCTTTTCTTCTCATGGAGTCTTGCTATATTATGACTAATGCAGTTAGCCACTGCACTTGAACTGCCCTGGAGAGGAAAGAGTTAACTCCAGGGAGTCTGGAGTTCTACAGCGCGAGAGCGCTTATGCCAAAGCTCTATCTGGGCAGTTTCAAATGAAACTGTCAGATCTTCACGAAGCTAATACTAAGCAACAAGTCTGTGTGGAAAGCTCTACACTAGCCAAATGGCTACCTACTAGTAGAAATAACAATATAAACAACAATAACAATAATAACAATGAATAATAGTATTATTAGTTACCCCTGACAAGCAATTATTAGGACCCTCTTCCCCAAAGACTCAAGTCCAGGAAGGGGCCAATATATACCTAAATAAAATAACCTAGTTCCCAAGCTCTAAATAAAAGAAGGTAAGGAAACAAACTACAATGGCATGACACAGTGCTTGCACTAATTTGCCACCCCTACCCAAGTAGAAGTTCTGAGAGGGCAGGAGGGAGGTGGTGTAATATAGCAAGACTCCATGAGAAGAAAAGCAATTACTAAGGTGAGTAATTTTTCTTCAAACACCATGAAGTCTTGCTATATTATCACTAATGCAGATTACACAGCAGTACCTCCATGGAGGAGGGTCAGAACCTACTTAGGAAATAGGCTCTGAAGCACAGCTGTGCCAAACGAGCATCTCTACTGGACTGAATATCCAGGGAATAATGCTTGGTAAAAGTGTGAACTGTTTTCCAAGTAGCAGCTTGACAGATTTCCAGAATGGGAATATCTCTAGCAGCCGCTAGAGATGCAGCTGTACCCTGAGTGGAGTGAGCCTCAGTCCTGAGGGGGTTCTCTACCTGTTTTGATAACAAAATTGGATACAAGAGACAATCCACCTTGCATTTGTCCTCTTAGTGGCAGGTTTCCCTTGCCAACCCGCCATAGGTAAGGAAGAGTTGAGGGATTCAACCTGTGACCCTTTGGTGCAATTCCAAATAGTAGCTTAAGGCTCTTTGACGCCCAAGCTGTGCAGTCTCCTCTCACCTGAGGAAGAATGCTCAGTGAAAATACTGAAGAGATATGGATTGGTTCAGGTGGAAATCTGAAACCACTTTAGGCAAAACTTTCTGTTAGTCCTGAGGACTACCTTATCTCTGTGGAAAGAGATAAAATCTTCTTCCACTGACAGGGCCTGTAGTTCACTTATGCGTCTGGCAGAAGTGATAGCCACTAGGAAAACAGTTTTCCAAGTTAGAAACTTGAGCTCTGCTCAGGACAGAGGCTCAAAGGGAAGTTGCATTAACTGAGCAATGCAAACATTCAGGTCCCAGGTGGGAGCTGGTTCTCGAAAAGGAGGGTTAGTGTGAAGTAACCCCTTAAAAAACTTGGAAACATAGGGTGAGAAGAAAGGAAGCAGGCTTCCCTGCTGACACAAAAACAGAGACAGCTGCCAGATGAACCTTTAAGGTAGCTGGCCTAAGGCCTAAGGGAATTTAAATGGACCAAATAGTCCAGTAAAATGGGCAGATCAGCAGATTCTGGGATAACCATGCCTCAGAGCACCAGATGGAAAACCTTTTCCACTTAGAATTGTAAGTGGCCCTGGTGGAAGGTTTTGAAGCCTTTAAATATCCAGAACACCTTGAGAAAGGTGTAAGTCAGCAAATTCTAACTCAAGAGCCATGCCTTGAGATGGAGGGATTTGAGGTCCGGATACACACTCTCCCTGTGCACAGGCCAGCAAGTCGTGGACTCTGGGCAAGCTCAGGGCAGGGAGGACTGTCAAGGACAGAAGCAGTGGGTACTAGGGCTGTCTGGCCCAATCTGGGGCAATCAGAATCACTTTGCAGGGCTGAGATCTGATTTTTACTAGTACCTGAAAAGAAGAGGAAAGGGGGAAGGCATACAGGGAACTTCCTTCCAATCCAACTGAAAGGCGCCAGGGGACTGAGCCCAGCACTGGAGGCCTGCAACAAAACAGAGGAAGTTGGTGGTTGTCTGGGGCTGCGAAAAGATCTATCTGAGGGGTGCCCCATCTGGCAAGACAGGACCCAGCACCTGAGGATTCAGAGCCCATTCGTGATGGCCCTGAGAAATCCTGCTGAGGGCATCCGCCAGGACATTGTCCTTCCTGGAAGGTGAACTGCTATCAGGGAGGTGTTCAGGAGTAAGCCAGAGACCACACCTCATTGCTTCGGTGCACAAGGCTGATGACCAAGTGCCCCCTTGCTTGTTGATGTAACACATTGTTGTGGTGTTGTCTGTCCTGATTGAACTACTTTGTTCTGGACAGAAGCTGAAAACGCCTGAAGAGCTAGAAAGATAGCTCTGAGTTCCAAAAGGTTGATGTGGAGCAGAGATTCCTGAGGAGACCACACTCCCTGAGTGGACAGGTCGCCCAAGTGAGCTCCCCACCCTAACAGGGAGGCATCCGTGGTGAGGGTGAGGGAGTGAGAGACGGGAATGAAAGGAACCCCTTGTTTTAGATTGCTTTGATCCTGCCACCAGTGTAGAGCCAGGATCAGAGTTTGGGTCACTGGAACCAATTGGGAAAGGGGGTCCCTCCTTTGAGACCAATAGGCCCTCAAATGGAACTGAATGTCCCTCATCTGGAATCTTGCTCCTTGCACTACCGCTGTGGAAGCAGCCATGTGCCCTAGGAGTTGCAGAAAATGCCTTGCTGGTCGAGAAACCCTGAGGGTAAAGGAGGATGCCAGGGCAATGAGCCTGTCTCCCCTTTCCGAGGGAAGAAATGCCTTGGCTAACTTTGTGTTCAATTCTGCACCTATGAAAGTTAGTACCTGAACTGGTTCCAGAACTGACTTTGGTAAATTCAGCAGGAATCCCAGGAAGTGAGAAGCTGCTGGGTGACTTGCAAGTGGGTTTTACCTGATCTGGGACTGACCCACTATGAGCCAGTCGTCCAGGTAAGGAAACACAGCAATCCTTGCCTTTTAAATGAGCCACTACCACAGCTAGACATTTTGTGAATACCTTGGCGCAGAGGTAAGGTCAAGGGCATTGCCCTGAACTGGTAGTGGCCTGAGGGCAGTCTCAACCTGAGGTACTTTCGGTGAGAAGGCCTGATCAGAACATGAAAAATAGGCATCCTGAGGTCCAGGGAAGCCAGCCAGTCCCTCTGCCTCAGGGAAGGCAAAATCATTGCCAGAGTTAACATTTTGAACTTTGGTTTCAAAAGATGCTTGTTCAGGTACCTTAAATCTAGGATGGGCCGCCATCTCCTGTCTTTTGGGGTAAGAAAGTATCTTGAGTACAGCCCTTGCCCTGATGGCAAGGAGGGACCTTTCTACTGCTTTGCAGTCCAGAAGAGAAGAAACCTCTGCTTCCAAAGCAAGGGCTTCTGTAGGATTTGTAGGTGAAAATGTCTGGCTCTCATCTTTGGAAACTGTTTGAAGCTGAGAACCAGACCCTGGCTTATTACCTCCAGAACCCATCTGTCCGGTTAGGGACACCCAGTTCTGGCTGAAATAAACCAACCTGCCCCCACTGGTAAAGGAGAATGGCCCTGGGCACCCCATCAGGTGCCTGCTTGGCAGTAGTTCTAGGCTGAGGGGAGGGGACGGCTTACTTGTGCCCCTGCCCACTCTGCCTCTGAAGAACCTCCAGCAAACGCACAGGAGGCCTGAGATTGGCAAAAGGCCTGTGGAAAGGCCTGCCCTACCTCTGGGAGCGTGCCTCTGTGGAGTGGCATGCCTCTCCTTAGTCTGGGCACTTTTGTAGGTAGTTCTGTATTCATCCATCTTTTTCATATAGTTTTCTGTTTGATCCCCAAACAGAGAATTACCCACTACAGGAAAATCCATAACCTTTGACTGAGTATCTTGGGAAAGATTAGTGCATCTGAGCCATGCCAACCTACGGAAAGCTACAGAAGTGGCCATGACCCTAGAGGAGACATCATTAACATCAACAGCAGTATGAAATTGAACTTTAGAGGCTTCAATGCCATCAGCAGCCACCTGTTCCAACTCACTAGCCAGCTGGCCATGGGCCTGCTTGGCTAACTGCAATACTGTGTCCCATCTAGATTTCTGATATCTAGCCACATGTTTGCTATAATTTGCCTGCCTGAGTCCCAAAGAAGCTGCCATATACTGTTTTTTCGCCATGGCATCAATCCTCCTGGAATCCTTATCAGGAGGATGTGAGGCCAGGGAATATTAGCCTTGTCACAGGCTGCAGCTTGAACCACACCTACATGACTACACTACTCAGTGAGGAAGTCTGTATCAGAACCTGACAAAGTATACCTTCTGTCCATTTTTTATCTACAGGAGGGACAGAATGAGGATTTTTAAAATCTTTGTTCTTGCTTCCTAAATGACTTATGCAAAGGAACAGACAACCTCCAGACTCTGGTATATCCATCATTTCTACGTAATCAGGCTCCTCTTGTCATCCACAGCCTCCTCTAAGGAAGCTGGAGGTTTCTGCAACTTTTGTAAAACATAAAATGAGAAGGGACTCAGACAGAATAGGAGGAGATTCTAAAGGTCTGTCTGAAGAAATGTCCGTTCAATGGGCACGCCCAGACCCTCCCAGCCACATATATATTGATCAAATTCTCTTCCTCCTGTGGTTCATAAAATTCCTCAACATCATACTCCTGAACCACTGAACTGAACGAACCAACCCTTTACCAACTGTTGGTGGTCTCACAGGACCCTGAGACAGTGACTGGACAATCTGTACGGTTTTAGCTATTTCTGCAGCAGTTGGAGAGACAATTTTGGACTCCAAACCTACTGATTTCTTTGTCTTTTTCACTGGGACTGGTTCCTCTGAACAGCCTTCCTTTTGCCCGAGGAAGTCTCGCCTGGTCAGAGGGCACTCCTCTGGTCCAGTGGGTGCTGGACCGGCTGGCCATCCGGTCAGTGGACTTTTGGCCTTCGCTCCCCTGAGCTGCCCAATCCTTTTCCAGGGTGGCTGCAGGGAAATTTTTACACACCTGGCAGTCTGACAGGGAGTGGTCAGCCTCAGACAATAAACACAAGTGGTGTGTGGGTCGCCTTGGCAAAGGCTTCCCACAGACATCACAGTGTTGAAACCCAGTGGGCCCGGTTTTTCTTTTGGGTTTCTCAGACATAATGCCAGCCTAACCAAAAACTTGCCCTTTTGATGGCAGTGCCAGGTAAAGACACCCTATCGTGGTTCCTAACCGTGTCACAGGTATTTGAAAACCTAATTTTAAAGCAAGGTTTTTTTAGAACCGATAAGAACTGGAACCGCACTCTAAAAGCCCAACCAACACTTTAAAACGTACTTAGAGAAACCGATCGGTTCAAAACCGAACCGAGAATTGAATTCCACACAGACTTTATTTTGTACTTACGGTTTACCAGATAGAGCTTTTAACCGAAATGTGGTAAAATAACATTTTTTGCCGTTCAAATGAACCGAAAATACTGCTTGAACCGAGAAATGAACCGAGCTGAAGGAGCTGATCTCCCGAGCGACTGTTCAGTGAAGCGGAAGAAGAATCTGACAGTTTCATTTGAAACTGCCTAGATAGAGCTTTGGCATAAGCGCTCTCGCTCTTGTAGAACTCCAGACTCCCTGGAGTTAACTCTTTCCTCTTCGGGGCAGTTCAAGTGCAGTGGCTAACTGCATTAGTCAAAATATAGCAAGACTTCATGGTGTTTGAAGAGCATGTTCTTTGTGATCCCATGACCTGCAATGGCAATGTTTGTATTTCTTGTTGTGGTGAGATGGGTTTTTCCCCAAAGATTTGGAGGATCATACACATTTTCTCTGAAATCATTTATTTATTTAGTTTGTGTTGACCGGGTAAGTGCACTAGACAAATCCTACCTATTTTCAGGCACGACCCGGGAGGGGATATAGATGAATGCCACCTGACCTTGAACCAGATTAAGCTGTTGGTGGTATTTTTAGTGAATGAGGAAATTTGGCCAGGACACGGAATTCTTCTACTCTGCTGGGGACAGCAGAGGGCGTTTGGTCTTGCTGCGATGGCAGACAGTGCGAGGATCGACTTGGAGGAGGACGTGCAAGCAGAGGCTCTGCCGATGGAATTACAGGAGGTTGTTGAGCAGGCTCAGCCTGCTACGCAGTTAGCAGCTTTGGATTTCAATGGAGACTTGCAGGCTTCTGAGCGTGCAGCCGGGAGTTTTATGAGAACGACGGAAATTTTGCTTGTGGACAACGCTAAAGATTTGGCTACCCCTGATGTGGTCTTCCCTACTACTGAGAATCGAAGTATGACACCGGATGAAAGACATGATGCCACGGATGTGGGACTTTTGACATCGCGATGGCTGCCCCTGGAATGCGAGGTAGCACGCCTTGCTGCACTGGAGGAGAGCCTGAGAGGGAGAGTGTGGCTAAGGGCGCTACTAAGGAGTGGTCCGAGGAGTCGGCCTTGTTGCAGGCTGGCTGGATTCAACAGCCAGATGGTAGGTGGCTGCCGGATCCTACCTGGCTTACGTTTTCTCAGACGGAATCGGGTCCTTCCCGAACGAAAACACAGAATGGTGATCCCTTTCTTCAGGCAGGTCAGTCCAGTACACTGCAGACTCCTACTACTGTGGGGATTTCTGAGCCTGTCACTATTACTGTTGATGAAGTGGGTACGGCTGCTGCGCTCTCCAATACAGTCACCTGGAGGTCAGGAGACAAGGAAGAGCCCTCGCTTTGATCTTTTCAAAACAATAAATTGAACAAGCCCCAGATGGAATGCGTCCGCTTTACGGTATAGGGGTGATTACCGAACATCCTGACAGGCTATATGTGGCAAGAAAATTATTGTTGGACTCAATGCAATTTTTACCCGTGGATATTTATGCCTTAATTAATATACGGGGGGAGGATATGTTTGACATTAGTTTTAAACAGGTTGCAGGATTAGATAAATTCTGGCAGAAATATGAGGGTTGTAAATCTTTGCCATTGTGGTTACCCTTCTGGGCTATACCAATCACTAAACTTCTCTTTAAAACAATGTTATGTTCAGAAATGAGGGGGTGAATGTGGGGGACATTTTGTATTGGTTGGAACATAAATGCATGGTTTTGGGCCCTCTTGAGCCCATTCTTGATACTGAGGGATCTGGACAGGGGCTGGCGTTTTAAAGTTAAATCGACATTATCAATAACGGTTGCATGTTCCAAATAGCTTTTTTGATAAGGACCGGGAGTCTGTTTCACCGGGACAATCTAAAGCTTGCTATCGCTGGTAGCCGACAACACGTTTAGTGTATGTGATAAGGTCAAATCGCGCTATTGTGGGACTTTGATCATGATAGTGAAGTCTGTAGAAATGTCTTTAAGTGTAATCTACGCAGATGAAACTGGCCATGCCTATCATCACTGCCCGTGCAGGCCAGAAATAGACAGGGTGGCCTCAATAAGGAATCAGTTGATATCCCAGGCACAGGGTAGATGCAAGCTCCCATAATGCCCCTCCTCTGCATAAGGAGTCGAACTCATGACCGAGTGGGACAGGTACAGGTTCCAGAGGTCCTTGTTGCAGAGCAAAGTATAGTGGAGGACACCTCTGAACAGTCGGTACCCCTGGTTCTCCAACAGGTTTTGGAACCCCTCCCTTTCTAAGGGTTCCAAGCCATCTGTTTTGCAACCCTTTGGAAGGCCCCTTAGTGGTACATTCTTCGACACTCTTTCCAAACACCTAGGAGGGTGACTCGGCTAGCAGTCGAATGGTAGGGGGTGGGGGGTCTGCCCCACCCACAATCCTTCTCTGTGTTGTCTGACATCGAGGGAGATGTCGGATCTGAGCTAATGAGACCTGATGGGACTTCTCTATGGAGGTAGAGGATGAGGGGGAAATAGATTTACTGGATGTTAAGAAAAGAAAGGAAAAAGCGGAAACAAGATAAATCCTGAATTTCAGCCGTTTACTTTTATGGCGCTGTTTGAAGATGGTATCTATCAACTGCTGTAGTATAAAGAACTACAAAAGACGCTTACTTTGCTTACAGTAGTGTCGGGATTTAAAGTAGATATCATCTTCTTCAGGAGACACATTTGTCTTCCATGATTGAGGTAACTCAGGTTAAAAACTCTGGTGGTGGACCCTCCTTTGGTCATTTGGTGCGGATGGGATTGGTATTCTTTTTTCACCCCGGTCCAAATTACAAGGTTGGTGGATATTCAGCCGGAAGGGCTTTACTTTTGGACTGCTTTTTCCAGGGTTTTTGCTTTCAGATTGATTAATACCTATGCACCACAAACGAAAACAGTTCGGATTGTTCTATTTCAACAAATCAAACCACATTTATTTACCTCCAAACATGTGGTCTGGGGTGGGGATATGAATTGTAGCCTGGATGTACGCCCTCAAAAATAATATCCAGCAGAAAACGATCAGATGCTCATGCTCTTTCACAGACGGTGGTGGTGGCTAAATTGAAAGATGCTTTAGAGGATTGCATGCAGCTGATGGTTTCACTTATAGAAGGGCCTCCTTCCAAACAAGGATTGATTATCTTTTCTTTTCCCAGTATTTAGTCCCTTTCGCTTTGTTCAGTGCTACCTTGTGATTTTTCTGACCACAGGGTTTTATATGGTGAGATAAGTTTACATCAGATCCCTCACTTTCTTTACTGCTATTTCCAGTCGGTGGAAATTAAATTCTCCTTATTTTCTGAGGCCATTTTTTGGCTCAGCTGAGGGATTTCTGACCTTCAGAAAGTCGGGTTGCGTTTTTTACTGATTGGATTTCTGGTGGACAGATACTGAAGTGGCTGTCAATGATTTTTATAGCATATGGTAAGAAAAAGTTCTCAGAGTATTTACAATACTTGGATTTAGGAATCAGTATTATAAATTACAATCTCATCCTCGGTCCCTGGATTTGGATATCCAGTCTCAAATAAGGATTGTGAAGAAAAATGCTTCAGTACCAATATCAGAGGGCTGTTTCGATTCATACTGAACTAAAGTTTGCACACAACAACAACCTTCAAAAGACCCTTATGTGGTATGTAAACAGAAATTAGAGGAAGCTTTACACAGGGCTTCATAATTCAACAGGACAGCTGAAAACTTCTCTGGCAGAAATGCTGAAATTGCTGAACATCAGGTGTCCTTACTGTTTGGTACTGGATTTGTTCCTACGGTTTCTTGGGAAGATGTTTTGCACTTTCCAGTACCTACTATTTCTCAGGAAGAAGCAGATATATTGCAGGGCCTATTTCCTGGAGGTACAGGCAGTCATTAGCCCCTTCGACGGGGTTTCGCCAGAATGGATGGGTCACCTAACGAATTTTATAAATGTTTTCTAGGAAGACATGTGTGTCATCCTAGCTGCAGTCTATAATGATATTCTTCATTTTGGTTTTGGTACTTCAAAGTTTAATTTGGCCATTTTAACCTTTATTCATAAAGCAGGAGATAGTACTGATTTTGGTAACTGGAGACCGATTAGTCTCCTGAATACCGATTATAAGATCCTTTCCACTGTACTGTGTGAACGGCTTCAAGTGGTTGCACAAGGGGTGCTTCATCCGGCACAGACGTGTTCTGTGCCCCATCGTTCGATTCAACAAAATTTTAAACTCCTTAGGGATATCTGTGAATTTGGTGTCCAAAAAAAATCATCGGGTTTTGTTTTCTGGCTCTTGATCAGGCAAAAGCTTTTGATACTGTGTCTCATGCTTTCCTTTTTCAAGTGTTAGAACAATATGGGATTCCTTGGCCCTTTATCCAATTTATTAAAATACTGTACTCCCAGGCATGCTCTTGCCCGCTAATTAATAATTTTCTAGGTAAAGAAATTCAGTTGATTCAAGGGGTTCGGCAGGGTTGTCCTATCAGCCCTTTACTGTATTCTTTTGTGTTGGACCCCCTCTTAAGGGAGACTGAAAATAATAGGTCCATTCAGGGTTTATCTCCTTCTACTTTATACCAGCCCAAAAATCTTGGCCTATGCAGATGATATATGCTTATTAGGTATGGATGTCCATTCCGGACTGAGGCGCTGTGGTGGTTGCCTGCTTCTCAGCTCTTAATGGCACCAGGCTGAATTATGAGAAATGTAGGTGTTTGAAGTTGGTGATACTTCACTACTTACTAATATTGGTGGCATTTTAGCTCCAATTTCTTTAATATTTTAGGACTTGTCTTTGGGAAAGGGATTCTAGCCTTTTTAACTGGGAGAAGTGTCTCATTATAGGTGAACAAAGTACAACAATGGAAATCTTAGGGGTTTCGAAAAAAGCGGGTGTTAATAATTAAGAAATTCTTATTACCTATCTTTTTACATGTGTGTTCTGTTTTTCCGGTACCCGTCTCTTTAGAAACCAGGTTATATAGTTGTTTTTTTCAAATGGTGTGGGGTAGCCAGTTAAATCCTATCAAACGGGCTTTCACTTATTTTAAAATTGGTCAAGGGAGTTTAGGGATGATAAATCCTATAGTTTTTTTTCCATTCCTTTTTTATGATAGCCTCATTTCAAGATACAGTCCTACCTTAGGACCACCCATGGTCGGCATGGACTCAGCTTTTATTGTCTCCATTTTTGTTACACTGGGAGGGTGGAGGCATTCCTAAACAGAATATGATAAGTGCAGCACCGTCTTATGCAGATTCCACAGTGCGGAAACTTAGGGAATGGAAATTGGGGAAGGCACAATTACATGGAGTCCCTCGGAAGGACTTTTATATGGAAATTATGGGTAATGTTTTCTACGTTCAAGTAGATTTCCCTTTTTGTGTCCCTACTAAACTCTCACGGGCCTTACGTCTCTTAATGGATCACAGGGTACCACCTCATATGTGGGATATTCAATGGCTTTACTGTCATGGGAAATTAGGAGTTCGGGGTAACTTAAAACATAAACCTATTTCAGATAGATTATGTATCAGGCCGGGATGTTTTGAACAGGTAGAAATGTTAGAACATTTTTTCTTGTTATGTCCTTATACTATTGCCTTTTGGTCTGATATGGCCACAAGGTGGAGCTGGAGTGTTATAAGACACATTTCCTATCAGAGTTTAATTTTGGGGGATTATTCAGGTTTTTTAAGGAGTTATCATCCTAGTACGCTTACTGTGATTTTTGCATGTGTTAAATACCATTTATGGCAAGCCAGATGCCAGTTCTCCTTACAACACACCATTATGCCTAACAGTGTTATTCTTAGCCTTATTGAACTGGCTTTGGTTAAACAAAAGAGTTTTGAACGCAGTTCTTTGGACAATCAAGTGTTTCTTAGTTTTTGGAAACATATTACTTGGATTACATAATTTGCTAAGTTTGGTGTCTCAGGTTTTCCTTTTCTAGATTGCTACACATAATTTTTCTATTGTCGGTATTTCTTTACAAGATGTATAATTTATCCTTATTAGTTTTATTTTGTGTTAACCAAGTTTATTTTCTTTTGTTCATTTGCCGATGTTATTCTGATGTATGGTTTATTTTCTAATAAAAAATTCCCATACTCTTGCTTCCTGTGAGCAGGGGGAACCCTTTTCCTATGGGACCAAGATTGCGGCTGACAGCAGTGGCGGTCGGATGGTTGCTGTGCATTTGCAAGAATCGGTTTGCGAAGGGGAAGGTACGGCTGGAATGCATTCAAGAGATGGCCAGCTTAACGTACCTATACCCTCACAGCAGGCGACTTCTGCTTCACCATGCAGGAGTCATCGTAATGAAGAAATGGGTGAGGGCTCATTATCGTCGATGGAGCCTGTGAATCCAGTTTTGAGTCTATCAGAGGATGTTCTTTCTATGGTGCCTCAGGACCAGTCCGGCTCTTCCTTCTTTTGGCTGTTTGCTACGCAACTAGAAATCAAGCCAGGGTTTTGGAGCTCGCTTTGGCAGACTGCCGGCAAGCTCAGCTTTCCGTGGAGGAGGAAAAGAAATGCAAGCGGCCCGAACTGGATTCCCCCTCGGGCCCTCCAGGTAACACTAATAAAGTGTTAAGAAGTTATTCTAATACACAAAGCGAGGATTTGCCCCCACCCCAGACGTCTTCTTTGGGAGATACATGGTCCCCACAGCAGGCAGGCTGGATAAGGTCCGAAACTGACATTTGGGTCGCTGACCCCGAGATCCCGATTCTGGGGGTTCCTGGGGTGGGAGAGCCATCAGGATCTGCAGATACTCCTTTGGAGGAGTTTTCCGTTCAACAAGATCCCCTGTCCGCTGATGTTTTGGTACGGGAAACAGCGCTTCCCGCCTCTGGAGCCACCTCGAAAGATGTTAACCCTGATCCCTTGCAGAATACAAACATTGCATCTCAGGACTCTGTTCTTGTTGATGGCTTAATTTCTTTCTCCCCCCTTACTGATTCACACCTTATGACGTCTCAAGCCACAGGAGACAGTATGGGGATGGCTGGGTTGATTGTTGAACATAATGAAGAACCTAATGGTTTGCCAGTGCCTCCTGCTACATTTGCTAGTCTACTTAAGAAACCAGTGACACTGGCTAAACGACGGAATGCAGTTCACTTAAGGTTTTTGGGAACTACCGAAGATACGCCTGACCGATTTTATGTTGGCAAAGTTTTGATTAAACAGTTATTGGTTTTTCTGGGTGAAGTTTATGCTCTTATTCACTCCTGGGACAATACACGATGATGTTAGCTGATTTATTAAATAGATTTTGGATGAAATATGCTTTACTTAAACTAACCCTGCTTGGTCTCATTTTCAGGCGATTCCACTGACAAAACAATCCTTTAAAGTTATAACTGTATTATTTAGGAATGAGGGGGTAAACGTCGAAGACATTACATATTGGTTAGAACACAAATGTACGCTCCAGGGTAACCCTGAGTCTATATTGGATTCTGAGGGGTTTTGGAATGGAGGGTGGAGGTATAAAATTAATTTACTACAGACAGAGGATGGCTTACAGCATTTGCCGAGTTGTTTTTACCTGGGTAGGGATAAAGGTTTTATATTCTACCCAGGCCAACCACGGCATTGTTACCATATGGTTCTCCTAGGCACCTTAGTAGGACCTGTGATATCGTGAAGTGTTTGCAGTGTGGTGAAAGGGGACATGTTTTTACCGATTGTCATCACCCAGTGAAATGTTCTCTTTGTGAGGATGCTCATGCTTTCATTGACTGCCCTTTTGCAGCCCAAAATAAATCTAATGGGGATCTTTGTATACAGGATTTTTATATTAATACTGCAGTTAAGGCTGCATTGAGACAATGACCCCGAACGGGCGAGACCACAAACGTTTGGTGCAGAAGCAGCCCCAGGTACAGATTTTCACTGAAGCTGATATGTCTGTTGTAGACCGGCCCTGTGCCGGCCTCTTTGCCTCCTGTAGCATCCACTGTTGTAACCCTATATCAGTAGATCCTGCCCCCCACCTATGCCTCCTGAAGGGGACTTTTACGGTGGTTTCCACTATGCCGTAGTCTTCGCTCGGGTGGAAGAAACCTGTGTGAGATACTGAACCCTTGGTTTTACAAAACAACTACCAGGTACCTCTTGATGACGGTGGAACCGAGTCTGATTCTACCTCGATTCTCTCATCTCAACCAGAGGGTGCCTCTGATGTTGACCAGCCCCTGGAGCAACCGGATACTGGGAAAAAAATGGACTAAGTTAGGGATGAGGAAACTACAAAAAAAAATGATGATGTTTTTTAGGTTGGCTTGTTTAGGAAAATTGTTATGTTCATTTGGATATTTTTGCATTGGTATTTATTTTCGTTTTTCTTTTTCTGTATATGTCTGTGTCTTATAATCTTTCTGTGGCCTCTCTGAATGTTAACAGTATTCAGTCAGAGAGGAAGAGGTTGTTGATTTATTCTTTGTTTGAAAACGAAGCTTATGATGTGGTATTCCTCCAGGATACCAGTTTATATTCCAGGGAAGATGTGAATACGGCAACGGTTGGTTGGAGGTGGGGAATTACATATTGCTCCCTGGCTGACGTATTATGCAGTGGTGTTGGTATTGCTGTGAATACTCCCGACGGCTAAATTAATTTGCCTGGTAGATCTCTATCCTGGGCGTGTTTTGATGTTAGATTTAGAAGTGAATGGATTACAGGAATTGCTTAAATGTGTATGCCCACAGACGAATTCTGACAGAGTTGGCCTCTTCAAATTAATTTTGCCATATTTATTTACATTACGACATATTTTTCTGGGTGGAGACTTTAATTGCAGTAGATATCAGAAAGATCGTGGACTTCGCACAAACAACATTTTTTATGATGCGCATTGTCTTAATGACCTATTGGCACAATCTGGTTTACAAGATGTTATGGCAGCTCAAGTTCCACCTGCTAAAACAGTTTTCCGGGGTACTAAAGCTAACCGTATTGATTTTTGGTTTCTCTCTGATTCCTTGAATGTTATTCATACTAAAACTATTCCTGTGACACCTTCTGATCATGCCATTATAGAGGTTACCGTTTCCAGTCATACAAAGATGCATCGTGGTCCAGGTTACTGGAGATTAAATTTAGACCTACTGCTTATTCCTACGGTCGAGGATGGTTTTCGGCTTTATTAAAAGCTAGGAAATCGTTTTTGCCTCACGATTGTTCTTAGATTGGTGGATAGATACTAAACAGGATATCCAACTTTATTTTTCATGTATTGGTAAAATTAATGGTAAATATAAAACTGATGAATATGCTTCTTAGGGCACAATTTCTAGACACACACTTTCGAGAGCAGTATAAGGGGATGTTTCTATTCTCTCCACTTTACATACACTTCGAGAACGATTGAACAAAATACAGTTTGATCGGGCTAAACCTTGGAGACTGAAAGACGATTTGGGACTCAAGTGATAAAGCCTTTATGGATGCTTCTCATTTTTTTGCTTATCAGAGGCAGCAAAAATACATGTCAATAGTTAAAAATCAATATGAGCACAGATGCACAAAAACAAAAGATATTCTTTCGGCTGTGGAGTCCCATATACAATATTTGTTTAGTCCACCTGAAACGCCTGTGGTTTCACATGTCCCTTGGTTGGCTCAGTGTGTGTTGCCCCAATTATCTGTTCATGATAAACGGATGTTGGTTTCAGACATAACCCCATTGGAAGTCACCACTGCCTTCTCTCAAACGAAGTCTCGCTCAGCCCCAGGCTTGGATGGGCTTCCGTACGAGTTATACAAAATGATTTTTTCTATTTTATTATCAGAATTTACTATGATGTTGAATGATGCTTTACTTATGGGAATTTTGCCTTCTAGTATATATGAAGTTTTTTTTTTTTATATATAAAAAAGGGGATCGAGAAGACTTGTCGAACTGGAGACCTCTTACATTGTTGAACACGGATTTTAAAATTTTGACAAAAATTGTGAACAACCGCTATTAGTACATGCTGAATTTTATTACATCCTTCCCAAACCTGTTCAATTCTGATAGGCGATTACTGACAATTTGATCCTTCTCCGTGAAATTATGCAAAAAGGAGCAACTGGGGAACTCACAGGTTTAATATTTAGTATGGATCAGGCTAAGGCTTTTGATAATGAGAGGCATATATATTTATGAGACTGCCTGGAATCCTATGGTATTCATGCATCTCTGTACAATGGTTACGGGATGTGTTATGCTCAGGCTACAGCTCCAAGCTACTGTAATGGTTGGTTGGGTAAAAGCTCGTTTTAAGGGTAAAGGCCAAGGTTGTCCCTTAAGTGCACTTTTGTACTTATTTACATTGGACCAGTTAATTAGAACTGTACACGCTTCTTCTGATATACATGGTGTTTGATTTTCTAGTAGTGACCCCGAAATTAAATGTACAGCATATGCGGATGATATTTGTTTTATTATTAGTGACATCCCTTCTGCACACTGCTTAGAAATAGTTTTGCATGAATTTTCTTTATGTACAGGTGCTGTTATAAATTATAATAAGTGTAACTGTATACCCCTTCAAGTTTTAGATATCTCAGTTGCGCATGTAATAGGTATTACAGTTGTACGGGAAACCTGTTCGATTCTTGGCGTGCATTTTGGAGTGGGTGATTTGGATTATACCAATTGGAAAATTAAATTACAGGAAGCCCAAGCTAAGGTAGACATATGGAATAAGTGGCGGTTATCCAAATTAAAGAGGGTTTTTATGGTTAAAACCTTTTTGTTACCCCTGTTTTTATATTTAAGCTCAGTTTTTAGTCTCCCCTTGAGTCTGGAAACACAGATTTATAGTTTTTTTTTCATGCATTTGGGGTAGCAGATTAAACCCTATAAAACGTAGTTTACTTCTATGAGATTGTAACCAGGGAGGTTTAAATATGATTCAACCTGTTTTTTTTTTTTTTTACTATGTTTCCATATACAAATCTACGGCCTATAATTCATAGAATTCCCAAATTCTGGACACCATGGTTTCAGGATTCAGTGGGGAGATGGTATCTATTTGGCCAGAGAATGCACCAATCCCTAGACAACGGTCTATAGCTGCTCTTTTCTCCCACTATGAGAGTATGTTTTGGGAAAATAAAATTATGGGCAATTTCAAAGGCTCCTTTATCCAATTTTCCAGAAAGGAATTGTATGCATTTATAATACAACGATATTTTCAAGATATAGCCCAATTTGATATTTATGCTCCACATCAACGCTTGCAATTGGTAATATGCTGACTTCCCTTAGATACCCCGTAATATGTGGGATGTGTTGTGGTTGTCCCTTTATGGAAAACTTAATGTTAGAGGAAATCTGAAACATAAACAGATTTCGGAACAATATTGTCCAAGAGAAACTTGCTCCCATATAATTGAGACCATGGAACATTTATTTTTTGAATGCCCATTTATTATAGAATTTTGGAGTACTGTCCAATCTAAGTGGCCAACATCTCCTTTTTTTCAGTTAACCACAGAAATATTGTGTGTAGGTATTTTACCCTTTTTGTGGACTAAACACAACAGGGTTACTATGTGGTTATTTCTTATGTGTTTTACATTTTATATTTGGTTTGTCCACTGCCGGCTCACTATTCAGCAACATCTCTTTTCTACAGAAGAATTGTTCCATTTGGTGGATACTGCTATGAAGAATTTTCGACTTCATGATCTGCATAATGTTTCATCACCTTTGTTTAAATCCAGATAGACTCTCATGTTTGGTTGTGACTTTTGTACACCTTATGCCTTTAATTTAATAATATATACTGTAATTACTACAAATATAGGTTATACTGTCAGTGTTTCCTTTTCTTTAAATTTAGATTTAGCTTGTGAGCTGTATCACGAGTTCGAATGTGTTTTACTTTCCAAGTTATGTTGATTTTCCCGACTCATGTTAATGGAGGTTTAGGATTTTGTACTTTTGTGACCGTTTAAAAACTGTTTCTTTAATGTATACCATAATACTTTTTTATGTTTCCCCATGTTTTGTAATTATTTTTGTGAGCTGTATCACATTGTGTTTATGGTTTACTTTTCAGTTTAATAAAAACCCCTACTCTTTTCGATAAGTGCCATGGGATCTTTAACATCCACCTGAACTAGCACCAATCCAGGCAGATGGGACCTCGGTTTAACGTCTCATCCGAAAGACGGCACCTCAGAAGTGCAGCACCCCTCTCATGCTGCACTACAGTGTCAGTATTGGGATATTAATCCAAGTGCCAAATGTGGGAACTGAACCCACAACCCTCTGATCTCCCGGCCTCAGAGGCGAGTGTGCTACCTACTGAGCCACTGACACTGACAAATCATAAGAGAATGATCCCCCAGTGCTGGCCCCCGGCTGGGAGCAGTCCCGCGACTGAAGAGGAACTCACTGCAGCCATCATCTCTTCTGTGAATACTAGCTATGCAGCCAACCCAGCAGCTGCCTGGGCCTTTTGCGCTCCTTCTGCTACTCTTTCGATCAAGACTGAGAAGAGCCTTCCCGATCGATAAAATGAGGGCTGTATGATCTGTTACAAGCTTCATCTCGCAATGTCATGATGCATACCGAGGCAGTAAAAGCACATGTCATGCAGATCCATGACATTTTCTGCCAGCATCAGGTGCATAACTTAAACTCAGGCTTCTTGCTCTCAATTAGCTATCACAACCGCAAAGTAAAGCCACAAGATGAACAGAGTGTAGTAATAACTTGAAGAATGATTTAAAAGTTTAAGAATTTTCCAAAACGCTATGAAACTCTAAGTCCTCCATGCCATAGATCTGAGAAGAAAGAGACCCGTCCTCTACAGTGGAAAGAAAGATCTGACAATATGGGCTGGAGCTAGAGGATATAGCACAGGGGTGGTGGGAAGAACCTAGCTTGAAGTCTTCCAATGGAATGCCTGTCTCCAGGAAAAGAACAGTTAAGAACTTACTGTAACAGTAGATCTTCAAGAGACTCATCAAGCCACACCTACGGAACTAATTGCCACCAGGCACTAGGACCACATAGAAACTTTTAAGCAGTCAGCCTGCGCCGCCCATGATGACGTTAGATGTCAGCTCATACAACGTGGCAGCCCTCTTCTCCTCAGTTCCCCACTGAGATCATTCTCGGAGGACCTCTCTGTAGGGAACAAGGAGAGCACCCAGCATTCTACAAACCAGGCAAGATAAAGGGCTATAAGGAGAACAGAATGGAGATAGGAGCACCAAAAGCTAGAGCTATAGGCCCATATGGGGAAGGAGGGTGGGACGGCATGGACTGATGAAAGACATTCTCTTAAAAATCTACTGTTACGGTAAGTATGTAACTGTTCTATCTTAAAGGATACCTCTTCATAAGGCCATATCTATGGAACGAGTACCAAGTAATACTGACAGTGACGAGTCTGGGTGGCTGGAGCCTACAGACTTAAGAATAGAGCCTTGTAGTACAGTTAGGCACAGCCAGCCAGTCTATGAGAGACAATGTCCGGACAGTAGTGATTAGCGAAGGTATGGACAGTACTCCAGGTGGTAACTGCACAGAATATCTGCAGCAGAAACATTTTTAAAACAACCAAAAGATGTGGCCATGTCTCTTGTGGAATGACCACAAAACACCCCAGAAAGTTCCTTACCATACATACTGTAACAAAAAGTAACGCAGTTGGCTAGCCATTTGGACAACCAGTTTGGAAACTGGGGTGTCCTCTTTCCCAGAGGTGATCGAAACAAAAAACTGCAAGGACGTTCTGCAGTCCTTTGTGAAGTGTATATAGCACCTGAGTATTCTATGTACATCTAGAGTATGGAGCAATGCTTCCCCTGAATTGGCATGCTCAAAATAATAAACTGGCAGGTATATGGTTTGATTTAAAGTAAACTCAAGATACCACCTTTGGTAAAAACATACTGTAGGACTGGTACACAAAGACACCCTGTCTTATGGAAAATCAAACAATGAGGCTCACACATTAGAGTCTATAGATCTGTGATCCCTTGAGCAGAAGTGATTGCAACTAAAAATACTGCTTTCCAAGACAGAAAGCATAAGCCACGAGTCGCGGCTGTCTCAAAAGGAGCCAAAGTAAGTTTTTCCAAAACAAAATTTGGGTCCCAAACCAGAACTAGATTACGGATGGGAAGCTTCAGATGCAGAATGCTTCAAGAACGTATGTGTCACCTCCAGCTGGGCAACCATACAGCCCTCTATAGGGACATGGCAAGCTGACATCCCTACTCCTTCTGAATTACCACAGTTAAAAGGGCTAAATCTAATTCACATAAACGCCTGCAGTCTGTTAAGGAAACTTGATGCTATTCAGACCTGGATCAACCACACTTCGCCTGATATCCTAGTGGTAGCTGAAACATGGCTGAAGCCCTCTACCCAGGACTAGGAAATTAACATTCCCTCTTACAACGCCTTCAGAACAGACAGACTAACACAGGGATGGGGGTAGTTGTTTATGTTCGAGATAAGTTTACTGCCTCTGTAGCTGACTCTACCACATTATCCAATGAATTCGAATGCACTACCCCTAAAGGTGCAACTCTCCCAGTCGGTCCCCATTTGTATCACTGGACATTATAGACCATCCTCTGCAGGGCTCAAGGTGTTGATGCATTTAAGTGATGTCCTAGACTCCTTATCCTCTGAGGTTATTATTATGGGCGATCTCAATATGGATTGACTTTCTGCATCATTCAAACCACTAAAGGACCTTTGTGATAATTTTGGGCTTTCTCAACTTATAGCTTAAGTTACCCATCCTAACCTTAAAAATCCGAGCCATAGCATATTACTTAACCTAATTTTAATGAACAAATCTCACCTCTTTATGCACTCAGGTGTATTTTTCAATGATCTCTGTGATCACTGTGCTACTGCCTGTGTGAGGTCTGTCCATAAAGTGGTCTCATTGTCTGAGTATACCTATAAGAGAAGTCGACAGAACTTTGACCCCAATGCTTTCCTCGCTGACCTTCAATATGCAAATTGGCAAGGTCTCTATCTGGCCCCGACAGTACCCAAATCTTGTGAGGCCTTCCAAAATACTGTTCACAGGACCATCAATAAACATGCACCCTTAGTTAAAATCTATACTAAGAAGAAACCGTCCCCTTGGTTTATAGCCAGTCTGAAAGCGCTGCTTTGCATATGGATTCCTCTGGAGAAGGGCAAGGAAATCCAAACAGGCTGCAGACCGAGCAGCTAGAAATTGTTGCACCAAACTAATTCCATCCGAAAGGCAAATTTTTTCCACTCTGAACTTGAAGCCTCCTCCATATGTGCAACTAAATTTTGGAATACTATAAAGAATACAGAAGGTCAATGTTCAGCAAGTTCGGTCCCACCTAAAATCGCCTCTGGTGGTACCACTACTACTGAGAAGCACGAAATACTCGACTCCTTAACAATCATTTTGTCACTGCAGGTTTAGCATTTGATGCCTCACCTGCCAATAATCTCCAAGGTGCAGTTGTGTAGCCAGAGTCCTGATTGCCTTAATTCGGGCTTACCCAACCAAGACGCAGTTTTCTCATTCTGCCCAGTCTCCATGAAACAAGTCGAGGACTTAATACTTCAATTGGACACCAGGAAAAGCACGGGTGTGAACCTTATTGAGCCTTACTTCCTAAAACATGTTTTCTATATCTTGTCCCCCAAATCACCCACCTCTTTAATATGTGCCTTACACTGGACACCATCCCTACTCTATGGAAAACAGCCCACTTCATCCCGCTATTTAAATCCGGTGACTCAAGTGACCTAAATAATTATCGTCCAATATCCCTGCTTCCTATCCTGTCTAAGTTGCTTGAAAAGGTAGTTAACACTCAGCTCAGGCAGTACCTGGAGAACTCTAACCTGTTAAGTCTGGTCCAGTCTGATTTCCATCCCTGTCATAGCACAATTTCAGCACTTGCTAAGGTCACGAACGACTGGCAGAAAGCTTTGGACGCCAAAAACTTTGTTTGTGCTTTGTTTCTTGACCTTAGCAAAGCCTCTGACACAGTGAACCATAATCTGCTCCTGGTCATGTTAAGAAACAATGGGGTTGACAATCAGGCCCTAAAATGGTTTACCAATTATCTCACAGATCGGTACCAACAGGTCAAGGTGGATGGTGAACTGTCTCCAATGAAAATCCTCCTAAGAGGCATGCCCCAAGGGTCCATTCTTGGCCCACTGTTATTCGCCATCTACATAAACTACTTGAGTACTGGAATCCAGTCAGCTAGTATACAACTATTCACTGATGACACAGTGCTGTATACATAGACAGGCCCACTCCTGAGCTTGCATGTAATGACCTCCAAATGGAGTTTAACCATTTACAGAAAAATCTTTTGCACTCAAAACTCCTGTTAAATACCAAAAAAATAAAGGCTATGCTCTTAACCCCTTCAGTCAATGCATCCAAACTTTGCACCCCGGGGATGGTTCCTCACTTACTCGCTCTACTGGGTAAACCCCTGGAATATGTGGAGAAACTTAAATATCTGGGTGTTTGGATCGACTCTAAACTGTCATGCATAGATCACATAGAGGAACTATCCAAAAAATTAAAACAGAGGCTAGGGATTTTCCTTTGTATCAGATACTTACTTACAAAGGAAGCAAAAAAAAAAAGGTTAATGCAAACTACCTTCCTGCCACCCCTGGATTACGCCATTTTTTTGTATGGGCATAGTATAAGCAACGCCTCTCCAAACTTGATTCCCTATATCATCGGGTGCTTAGATTTATTACCAGTGCTCTTTATTCTACTCACTGCCGACTTCATTCTTCCTTCGCCTGAACTCACCTAGTTTTAGGCGGTCCCATGGACTACAGAGCCATCATTAATAAGCTCCCACAGTATATCAGCAACTGCCTGCCTGTTTGCACCCCTGGTAACTACCATCTAAGAAGTCTCCTATATCTGCTCCTCATCCCAAAGGTCAGAACGCACTACGGTCAGACGCAATTAGCACGCCTTCCCATCCTTTGGAATATTGCACAAAACACTGAGGCTTTGCTATCCCAGTGAAGCTGTGTGTCTTCAAAACTGGTTCCTGCAATCATTTAGGAGATATGTAATTGTTTCCATTAATGACAGACAAAATAAATATACAAACTCTGTCGTCCCATTTCCTGTTGTCTCGCCTCCTTCCTTGCCTGTAGGCTCACGTTATACGCCAACCCTTCATCTGGCTTCCTCTCTATTCTCGCTTTACGCTCTGTTCTTCTCCTCGCTGTTAATCCTTCTTGTAACTGCATACCTTGTATATATAGAATATAATTACATTTATTTATTTATTCAAGAGTTTAACCAGGCAGGCATACTGAGCGGAGGACCACTCGTTTCCAGATGCAACCTGGGGGAAACATGGGGGGAACATAAGGGAAGGAACAGTAATTTCACAAACATACAATTACAGATGAGGAGGCACTGTTATGAAGCCTATACAGTAGGTAGCTAAGGTAGGCATGAGCTTAAATCCAGGTATTAAGTGCAACAGCAAGTTAGAACTTAGGTATGAGAGAGGTGAGTGCCACCATAGATTGTTGCGTTAGGAGGAAGGTTAGGAGGGAGGGAGCACCAAGTGAACCTAACTAGCCGGGTGGTTATAAGGTGCTATATTAACCTGATTGGTAGGCCATCAGGAAATTAAGAAAAAAATTGAGGCCCCCTATGGGGTAGGGCGGAAGCAAGAGCAGACCGAGAGGAAATGCTCTAAGAGGCGGGTGTTGAGGTGTCTGATATTGGAGTAGTGAGGATATCTGCTGGTAAGTCATTCCAGAGCTTTTGTATATGGTAGCTTAGTGCTGCCTGACCCATGGAGGTGCGATAAGAGGGATTTGGAATAGCCTAGCATCAGAGTGCCGAAGCGAGTACGCCGGGGGGAGCTGAGAAGTTCGGGATAAGGCCAGGTATGGGGGGAGAGAGTGGGACCAGTATTTAGCAGCAACTCTGGAGCAGTGGATTAGCCGGCGGTCTGCTAGTGAGGGGAGGGACAGGGAGCTGTAAAGGTCGCAGTGGTGGGTTAGTTTTGGACAATCCAGTATGAACCGGCAGAAGGAGTGGAAGAGGGTGTCCAGGCTGGACAGAGTAGACGGTGAGGCAGTGCCATAGACCACATCCCCGTAGTCAAAGATCGGAAGAATCATTTTTTGTACGAGTTCCCGCCTGTCCGTGGTAAACAGGCAGCCTTTGTTGCGGTAGAGGGCCCCTAGTTTAGGATTAAGTTTTGTGCAAGGATTCCACATGTGTAGAGAAGTCTAGGTTTTGCTGAGCCAAACACCTAGATAACGGAATGAAGTAACAGGATTCTAAGGGAGAGCGATCCAGGGTTTCGAAGGGGGTGCTCAGCGAGCCGAGAGACGTGGCTCGGAACCGAAGGTTAGAGACGGTCTTTTTGCATTTAGGAACAGCTGGTTTGTAGAGAGCATGTTGAACAGCACTGAAGTCCTGCTGAAGTTGGCCGTGTACTGTTGCCATGGAGGGCCAGTGTTGTATAGTACCGATCGTCCGCATATTTGATAGATGAGTGGGAGCAGGATAGTGGGAGTTCATAAGAAAACCGAGAATAGGATTGGGCCCAGGACTGACCTTGAGGGACACCTGTGGTGATGGGGAGAGGGTAGACAGGTGGGGGCCAATTTTAACTGATTGATGTCTGCTGCTCAAGTAGTCTTCAAACCAGTTAGTGCATGGGTGGAGAGCTGAAGCCTTTAGTTATCTATTAGGAGAGCGTGTGGAACGGTATCAAAGGCTTTGGCCAGATCAATAAATATAGCCATTTAATATGCCCTTTGTCCATACCTGAGAGGATGTCGTTTGTTAATCTTAGCAGGGAGGTAGTGGTGGAATGAGATTTGCGGAAACCAGATTGGTATGGGGTGAAGAAAACAGTATCGGATAGGTACTGGGAGAATTGGGCCAGGGCAAGTTGTTCATGTATCTTAGCCAGAGTTAGGAGGAGGGAGATGGGGTGGTAATTCCCAGGCGAGGTGGGGTCACCCCCCTTTGGCAGAGGGATGATAGTAGCCAGCTTCCAGGCGGAGGGTATTGAGGAGGAGAGGTTGAACAGATCGGCTAGTGGAGCGGCTATTGCAGGAGCTGATAGCTGGAGTAGCCGAGAGTTCAAGCCAGAGGAGCAATTGCCCTTATTGGGGTTTAGGTTGCATAGAGCTTGGTAGACTTCGGCCGGAGCGACAGGTCGGAAGGAGAAGGAGACGTGGGAGAAGCGAGGCAGAGGGTTGGGAGGGGGAGTTGTCAGGCGTGGGTGTGGGGGAGACTATTTACCAGGAAGCTGCACTGTTGGTAAAGTGTATGTTGAAAGCTGTGGCTACTTCATGTGGGTTGGTGATGGCCTGCCCACTGATTGACAGAGCAGGGGTAGGAGGCTGGGTAGGCGGGGTTAGAAGAGATTTAATGGTTTTCCAGAAGAGGGAAGGGTGGTTCTGGTTTGCGCATAGGGCTGATGCAAAGTAATTATGTTTGGCTAGGCTATACATGTTCTGCATATATTGTTCATACTGTATATAGATTATGACTGTTTAGTGTATAAGCTTGATTGTACCTTGAGTGCTGCCTTGTCTAATTATGTAAACTTTCCTATTCTGTACCTCAACTGTTGTATATACTCCTAGGTGGTCTGGTTTAAGGCCCCTGGTTGCCTTGTATAACTGATGTATACTGCTGTATTTTATGTGCACCGTACCCAGGTCCACCTTGCAAATGAGTTCTCCTCAATGGTGTTCCACCTGGCAAAATAAAGAACTGACTGATTGAATGATATGGCAGCCAGGTGCACGGTGGTAGAGGAATACTGCAGGCCTGAATCTGGTAAGGACAGCAGGTATTCTAGAACCTCTCTGCCAGAACTCAGTGTGTAAAAATCAATAGCACCCTGACACATGACCCGTCCGCTCTGGGGTTCCCCAGGGCTCCATTTTAGGCCCTCTCCTCTTCAGTCTCTACCTTAACTCCCTCCCCTTGGCCTGCCCAAATAAGACCTTCCTCTACAAGGATGACGCTGTACTCTTCGACGTTGACCCCAACCCCAATACACTCCGGGCCACCCTCCAACAATTTTTTGATCGAGCTGAGCATTGGTTCACATCACGAGGGCTAGTCCTGAACCTAAAAAAGATCAAAGCTATGCTCTTCTCGTATCGCCAAAGCAAAGCCAGTGGTGCCCCTCTCGTGATACTGCCTAGCACACTAAACCCCATTAAGCAGGTTTCCTCCTACAAGTATCTGGGCATTACCTTTGATTTGGCACTCTCCTTCCATTCCCATATCAATGCCCTTTCGGCTGCCACCAATGTCAGGATTGGACTATTATACCGCCATAGGGACTGCCTACCACAAGAGGCCCTTAGATTGGCAATCACCTCCTCTGTCCTGTCGCTAATCGACTATCGGCTGCCCATCTATGCTGCAGCCGACAACACTGCGCTTTGCAAGAATCCAGCTCTATAAACAAGGACTGCAGGCCAATGCTGGGAGCCCCTAGGTGCACCCATACATGCCTGCTGTACTCCACCGCCAACTTGCTCAACCTTGAAGAAAGACCTGCTTCCAAACCTGCCTTCTTGTAAAAAGACCCTGCTAGCCCCCCGGGTCGCCATCTCCTGCAGCATGCCTCCTCAGTCTCCACTCGCAGCACCATCAAACCTCCATTATTGTCCCCAGGGTAAGGACCCTATGGCCCAGAGATCCTTTTGCTATTGGGCTCCCTCCTGGTTCAATTCCTCCCAGTCAATATAGCTGACTCCACTAATCTAGGTCCCTTCAAGGTCTCCCTCAGAAGTCATTTGACAAGCACTCGCTGCAGTAACTGCACATTATCCCCCACCTGCCCTTACCTTCACCCCATGGCCGGTCTGCCCTGTCTACTTTTGCTGTATATACCTGGGGTCTCATGCAACATCTGCTGACTAATCGTAATAAAAGAAAAATTACTCACCTTAGTAATTGTTTCTTCAAATGGAGTCTTGCTGTATTCTGACTATTGCAGTTAGCCCCAGCCTTTAAACTGCCCGAGAACTAAGGGTTAACTTTCTATGCAAGCAATAGAATGCTGAGCTCGAGCTCTGGTTGAGATCTCTGTCTGCAGCCCTCTGAAATCCTATCGTCAGATTCTTACGAGCAAAAAACTCACTAACTATCCTATGTGGAAACTGTAAAATTTTTACTAGCCAACTGGCAACAAGAGTTTTGAATTCCCAAGGAAGACTCAAGTCAGGAAACCCAACATCAAAACCAATCCAAATAAGAATAATAATAAAACAAACACCCAAACAAAAGAGGAGGGTGTGAAAGAAGCACTCCTGAGGTGCAACACTGCACCTGCCCACCCACTTCCCAAAACAGGTTCTGAGAGGGGAGGTAGGAGGAGGAATAGAATACAGCAAGACTCCATTAGAAGAAACATAATTACTAAGGTGAGTAACTTTTTCTTCAAACAACATGAAGTCTTGCTGTATTCTGACTATTGCAGACTACTAGCAGTACCTCCATGGAGAAGGACATAATCTACTTTGGGAATAGGCTCTGAAGTACTGCTATGCCAAACCGAGCATCACTCCTAACCTGGATATCCAGAGAGTAATGCTTGGTAAATGTATGGACTGTTTTCCAGGTGGCTGCTTGACAAATTTCTAAGAGAGGAATATCCCTGGCAGCAGCCAGGAAAGCAGCTGTACCTCTGGTGGAGTGAGCCCTCAGGCATGAGGGTGGAATCTTTACTAGTTTCTTATAGCAGAATTGTATACAAGACACAATCCACCTGGCAACAGTTCTCTTGGTGGCAGGTTTGCCCTTTCCCACTTCTCCATAAGTGAGGAACAACTGGAGGGAATCAAATCTGTGACCCTTGGTACGCTCTATGTAGTAGCTAAGGGCCCTTTTAACATCTCAACTGTGTAACCTCCTCTCTCCTGAAGAAGAATGATCAGTGAAGAAGACAGGAAGAGACACAGACTGATTCAAGTGGAAATCTGAAACCACTTTGGGCAAGAACCTTCTATTGATTCTAAGGACCACTTTATCCCTATGAAAGGAGATAAAATCAGGTTCCATTGACAGGGCTTGCAATTCACTGATACGTCTGGCAGAAGTAATGGCTACTAAAAACACAGTTTTCCAAGTCAAATACTTAAGCTCTGCTGAGGACATAGGTTCAAAGGGAGGTTGCATAAGTTGAGCAATGTAAACATTTAAGTCCCAGGCAGGGGCAGGGTCTCTAAAGGGAGGATTGGTATGAAGCAATCCCTTAAAAAAATTACAGAACACAGGATGAGATGATAGTGAGGAAGACTTCCCCACTGACTGAAAATCAGAAACAGCTGACAAGTGCACCTTAAGAGTAGCTGGTCTGAGGCCTAAGCCATTCAAATGGACCATATAATCCAGAACTGTAGGCAATTCAGCAGTGTCTGGGGAAATATGCTTCTTGGAACAACAAATGCTGAATCTCTTTCATTTGGAGTTATAGGTCTTTCTAGTGGCGGGCTTTCGAGAGGCTTTGAGGATATCCAGAACCCCCTGAGACAGATGCAAATCTGCATACTCTAACTCTTCAAGAGCCATGCCTTGAGATTGAAGATTGGGGTACCAAATCCTCCCCTGAGAGGAGGTTAACAGGTTGTAATTCCTGGAAAGAGACGGGGGAGATAGACTGCTAGGGACAGCAACAGGGAGTAGCAAGGCTGTCTGGCCCAGTCTGGAGCAATCAGAATCACTTTGCAAGGTTGTGACCTTATCCTGACTAAAACTTTGAACAGTAGAGGAAAGGGAGGGAAGGCATACAGAAATTTCCCTTCCCAGTTCAGAATCAGAGCATCCAGAGGAACTGAGCCCAAGATTGGGGGTCTGCAACAAAAGAGAGGAAGTTGGTGACTGTCTGGTGCTGCAAAGAGATCCATCTCTGGAGTGCCCCACCTTGAAAAATCACCTTCAAGACCAGAGGGTCCAGGGACCATTCGTGATGGCCCTGTGAGATCCTGTTGAGCGCATCTGCTAGCACATTGTCCTTCCCTGGAAGTCTGACTGCTAACAGAGAGGTTTGTAGGGAATAAGCCAGGGACCACAACTTCATGGCTTCTTTGCACAAGGCCGTAGACCAAGTGCCTCCCTGCTTGTTGATGTACCACATGATGGTGGTGGTGTCTATTCTGACCTGAACCACCTTGTTCTGCACTGACCGAGAGAAAGCTTGCAGGGTGAGAAAAACTGCCCTGAGTTCTAGGAGACTGACATGGAGAAGGGATTCCTGAGGGGACCACAGTCCCTGGGCAGTGAGGGCCCCCAGATGGGCTCCCCAGCCCAGAAGGGAAGCATCCGTGGTAAGGACCACCGAGTGAGACTGAGTGACAAATGGGACCCCTTGCCTTAAATTGTCCTGATCCTGCCACCATTGAAGGGCTTGGATCAGGGTCTGAGTCACTGGAATCAGTTTGGTAAGGGGATCCTTCCTATGGGACCAAAAGGCCCTCAGATGGAACTGAATGTCCCTCAACTGAAATCTTGCCCCTTGACCACTGCTGCAGCTGCCATGTGACCCAAGAGCTGAAGGAAATGCCTTGCTGGTCGGGACACCTGAAGGCTGAAGAAGAAGCCGGGTTCTATAAGAACTCTTGCCCTTCCAGGGAAGAGCTCCTGCTTGACGTGCATCCAGCTCCGCCCCCTATAAAGGTAAGGAGCTGCACTGGCTCGAGAACTGACTTGGGAATGTTGAGAAGAAATCCTAGAGAAGTGAGCACTTGCTGGGTCACTTGTAGGTCTGACTTGACTTGGTCTGGAGACTGGCCCACTATGAGCCAGTCGTCCAAATATGGAAAAATGGAAATCTTTTGCCTTCTTAGAAAGGCAACAACTACTGCCAGGTACTTTGTTAGGCCAAAGGGCATTGCTTTGAACTGATAGTGGCCTGAGGGCAACTCGAACCTGAGGTACTTTCTGTGGGAGCACCTGATGGGAATGTGAAAATAGGCATCTTTGAGGTCCAGGGAGGCTAGCCAGTCCCCTGGCCTTAGAGAGGGAAGAATTATTCCCAGAGTTATCATCTTGAACTTTGGTTTTAAAAGATGTTTGTTCAGGTATCTTAGGTCTAGGATGGGTCGCCACTCCCCTGTCTTTTTTGGGGTAAGGAAGTACCTGGAGTACAGACCTTTGCCCCAGTGTAGGGTAGGAACTCTCTCTATGGCTCTTAAGGCCAGAAGAGATGAAACCTCTGCCTCTAGGGCAAGGGTTTCTGAGAGTCCTGCAGGTGGAAAAGATCTGGCTCTCATCTTCGGAAATTTTTTGAAGCTGAGAACCAGTCCCTGGCTTACTACTTCCAGGACCCACCTGTCTGAGGTAACAGACATCCAGTCCTGGACAAAGTAAGCCAGCCTGCCCCCTACTGGAATAGGAGAATCGACCCGGGCAGACCCATCAGGGTGTCTGCTTGGCAGGGGCCTTAGGCTGAGGAATGGATGCAGCCCTGCTCATCCCCCTTCTGCCTCTCCCTCTGAAGAACCCCCTCTGTGAAAAGGGAGAAGAGGCCTGTGCTTGGTAAAAAGGCCGAAAAGGCCTGCCCCTGCCCCTAGACTGCAGCCTTTGAGGAGTTGCCCACCTCTGCTTGGCCTAAGCACTCCTATAAGTGGTCCTGTACTCATCCATTTTCTTCATGTAATCCTCTGTCTGCTCCCCAAACAGAGAATTACCCACTACAGGAAAATCCATGGTCTTAGCCTGGGTATCCTGTGAAAGGCTAGTGCATCTGAGCCAAGCCATTCTCCGAAGAGCCACAGATGTAGCCATGACTCTTGATGACACATCATTGGAGTCCACAGCAGCATGAAACTGTACTTTTGATGCCTCAATCCCATCAGCAGCCACCTCCTCCAGCTCCTTGGCTAGCTGGAGGGAGGCCTGTTTAGCCAGTGCCAGTACAGTGTCCCACCTGGACTTCTGGTACCTGGCTGTATAGGCCATACAGTTCGCCTGCCTGAGTCCCAAGGAAGATGCCATGTACTGCTTTTTTGCCATGGCATCAATCTTCCTGGAGTCTTTGTCTGGGGGGTGTGAAGCCAAGGGAATATTTGCCTTGTCACAGGCAGCAGCCTGCACTGCCCCAACATAGCTGCATTGTTGGTATAAAACTCCGTGTCTGAGCCTGATAGTGTGTACCTCTTGTCCATCCTCTGTCAACAGGAGGTACAGTATTAGGAAACTAAGATTTTAAGTGTCTGCTTCCCAAAGGATTTGTGGAGGGAAATAGACAAGTCTCCTGGGCTCTGGGATGTCCATCATTTCTACATAATCAGGCTCCTCTTGATCCTCCATGACCTCCTCCATAGGATGCTGGAGGGTTTCAGCCACCTTTCTGTAAAACAGAAAGTGGGGAAGGGACTCAGAAAGCCTAAGAGGGGAAACACCAGAAGGTCTGTCTGGGGAGATGTCCTATTCCACAGGCACATCCAGACTTTCACCATCGTCACCATCATCCTCGAACTCCCCCTCCTCCTCAAACTCCGGTTCATAAAAATCTTCAGAGGTATAATCTTGAACCGGGGGAACCAACCGAACCGAGCCCCTGCCAAATGGTGCCGGATCGGTCAGAACCGAGCAAAGCGATTCCACAATCCGAATGGCTCTGGCCATGTCTTCGGCGGTTGGAACATGAACCTCTGGATCCGAACCAGTCAATTTCTCTTTGTGTTTCCTTTCTGCAGGAACAGACCCCTCAGGATCGGCTCTCCTCTTGCCCGATGAAGTATCGCCCTGGTCAGAGGAAGTACCTTCTGGATCGGTCGGAACCAACCGGCTGGCCATCCGTGTCAGCGACCTTCTCGGCCTCCTTTTCCTCAGTCTACCTAATCTCTTTTCAATGGTAGATTTAGGAAAATTTTACAAATTTGGCAGTCTGTATCAAGGTGTTCAAACCCGAGACAGTAACACAGGTGGTGTGGGATCGGCCTTAGCAAAGACCTCCCCACACTCACTGCAGTGTTGAAACCCAGTGGCCCGGTTTTCTCTTGGTCTCAGACATGGCCAACCTAACTAAACTTACTCCTTTTATGGCAACCACCAGGCAAGACCCCTTTATCGGTTCCTCACCATGTCACGGTGTTGGAAAAAACGTTCAAACACGTTAGAACCGATATGACTGGTAACCACACTCTAAAGTAAAAGACAGAAATTCACTAAAAGTGATCGGTTCAGCCTAACGGATCAAACAAGTTTACAATTTCCACACAGAAATAGGTAAAACCTATCTAGTACTCACGGTACCGCAGACAGAGGCTGAACCGACTAAGCGGAACAAATTTGGCTTAAAACCAACACTTTTACCGACTTTTCGAACCGAGCTGAAGGAGAAATCTCCGGAGCGACTGTTCAGTGAGGCGGAGTAAAGAATCTGACGGTTGGATTTCAAAGGGCTGCAGACAGAGATCTCAACCGAGTCACAAGCATTCTATGCTCTGCATAGAAAGTTAACCTTAGTTCTTCTGGGGCAGTTTAAAGGCTGGAGCTAACTGCAATAGTCAGAATACAGCAAGACTTCATGTTGTTTGAATATCTCTGGTTGTTACCTGACGTGGTACTTGTGTACCTATATTATGACTACTGTGATCTACCTATTACCAAGCCGCGGTACCACCAATGAATGCCTGTAACACTGGTTGCTTTTTAATCTAAGCTGCTATGTACTGTACTGTTTGTTTGCTGTGATGTATTGCTCTCTTGACAAGGTGCGTTTTGTAAATGAGTCTATGACTCAAAGGTCTGGAAACCGATGATCTAATAATAAAATAAAAATAAACCTGATTAACTGAACAGGTGAACAGAACCAGGTGGTATGATGCTGTCCATAAACAAACCGCCCACTTCATGGAATAAGTGGATCTGGTAGAAGGCTTTCTAACAGTTATCAGAACATCAGTCACTTTTTGGGAAACCCCAAATGAGCAATGGCTATGTCTTCAAGAGCCATGCATGCAGATGGACAGGCTTCAGGTAATGGATGGACTAGGGTTCCTGTTCCTGTGACAGTAGAACCTTGAACGGGGCACAGGCACTGGGGATTCTGCTGCTAGCTGTTGTGTAAGGGTAACCAGATCTGTTGAGGCCATAGGGGAGCAATGAGTATCAGAGTTGCCCCTCCATCTGGAGTTTGAGTAAACACTCTGACTTAGAGGGAAGGAATACAGGAAAGAACAGTTATGTACTTATGTAACAGTAGTTTTCAAGAGAATCTCTCATCAGGCCACACCTATGGAACTATAAGCCACCAGGCACAAGGCCCATGTGGGAAACTTTGTAAGCAGTTAGCCAGGGATGCCCACGACAACATCAGATGCCGACTGGTATATAGATGTGCACAGCCCCCTTCTCCTCAGTTCCCGCTGGAGATCATGCTCAGAGGACCTCTCTATAGGGGAACCAGGAGAGAACCTAGTTCTCTGTGACCCAGGCAAGGCAGAGAGCGACAGACAGACCCTAATGAAGAAGGATCGCATTTATATAGCACTTTTCATACACAGTGTATCCCAAAGTGCTTTAAAGCAATGCTAGACTGGTAGTAAAGTGACTGAACATGTAGTGGCGGCCATATCGCACATCAGCACCCACACACAGCCTGACAAATGCATGAACCAGTTTTATGGGAAGAGGAATGTTGGCCAGACACCGGAATGTCCCCCTACTTTGCGAAGAATGTCCTGGGTTCTTTTACTTCCACCTGGACTCCCACCAGGAAAGCACCAGGATGGGTAGAAGGAACCTCAGTTTAATGTCTCATCTGAAGGACAGCACACCCAGCAGTACAGAACCCCCAATACTGTGCACTAGGTGCCAGCATTTTAGGTACGAGTCCAACCCCGTGTGGAACGAGAACCCACGACCTTCTGGTCTAGAGGTGGATGTGCTACCAACTGAGCCACGCTGACACTGTGAAGCAGAAATTAGAATCTCAGGATCCTCAGGCGGAAAGAGGGTGGGATGGCATGGCTTGATGAAAGAGATTCTCTCAAGATCTACTGTTATGGTAAGTAATGTGAACTGTTTTATCTTCTTCAAGGATATTCCATTCATCAGGCCACACTTGTGGAATGAGTACCAAGCAGTACTGGCAGTGAACCATCTCGATGGCTGGAGCCTACAAGGCCCAAGAAAGGAGGCCTTGAAGCACAGCAAGGCCAAAGACGGCCCTTTTCTAGAGACAATGTCCAAGCTGTAGTATTTGGTGAAGGTGTGGACAGTACTCCAGGTGGCAGCACAGATGTCTGCAGCAGAAATATTTTTGAAGCAAACACCAGAAGTAGCCCTGCCCTTTGTGGAATGACCACAAACCACTCCGGAAAGTTCCCTACCATACTTCCCGGATAAACACTGTTTAGAAACTGGGGTGCCCCCTCTTCCAGGGGTGAACGAAAAAAAAATCTGCAAGGACTTTCTGCAGTACTTTGTACAGTGTATGTAGTACCTGAGTATTCTATGTAAGCAGTAATATCCGACAGAGTGGGCGGTATTGTGCTATACCGAACTGCCCAGGGGCGTAATGAGGCCCGACACCACAGGCGGAGGGCCTTATAGCCCCTGGAAGGTCCAGTATAGCATAATACTGCCCACCCTGGAGGGTATTACTGCGCTTAGAAAATGGGCATTGAAAAAAATAAAGTTTAATAAAAAGTTAGTTTAAAATAAGTTTTGTCATACAACAGTTCCTCCACCTGCATTAGAATGATTTTTTTTTTTAATCTTGGGTCTTTTGTGGTAGTGGAGCCTCTGTACTTCTGCCTTTCATTTGGTTGTCAGGGTTAACACCCCCCCTCCCACAAATGTCTAGCATTTAACAGCACATACTGACTCGAGAGAGCGCTAGATATGCAGTCTGATGAATAGAAAAGGTGAGGTTAAAACGCAGCCTAAATCTTTTATTGTTGTGCATCTTTGTTTCTTCCAGAGTTTCTCTGATTGTCCCCCCGATTGTTCCACACACAGATAACGCCTGCTTCCACACAGTTAATGATCTCCAGAAGTTTGAAAGGTAACTGCTGCGTTCTGAAGTAAGCGCTGTCCCGGGGGTTTAAAATTGTGAATTAAGGCAACAGTATCTCCATAGCACTCCCCCGCCTCCCGCTCCCCCAACTGACGGTATTGTTCTGCGATTTTTTTTTCCCTTTTAAATGTACTCCACAGTGATGAAAGCTACAGGGAAGGTTGGTGCTATTTGACTAGTTGACTGGTGAAGAGCCCAGCGGCAATCAGCTGGAACTGATCAGTAGCAAGCGTAAATGTGAGTGCCTGTAAATGGAGTACGTCTTTCACCTTTTTTGACAAAAGAATGTCAGTGGAGTTGTCGGCAGGGTTGTGTTTGTTGTTTGTAAGTGTGTCAGTGTTGTTGACAAGAAAATTCATGTGGAGTGCTTGCTAGCGTTCAGCTTTTCAGAGAGAACTTGAGCGGGAAGTTTAAATTAGTTCCAGAGATGGAACCAAAGCTGCCCAGTACTGATAGTGAGAGAGCAGGCAGCTGATCAGAGGTCAGAAGTAATGATGGTGCCAGAGTTGGTTTGGGCATATTTAAATAAGGAATGACATTGTTTTTGCTGCTTTTCTTTCAATATACTGATGTTTAGTTGGTGCGAAGGGGAGGGGGCTGCTCTAGCTCTCTCGCTACCTGAGCTGAAAAAAAATGCCAGCTACTGAACTCTGAATTGGATACCAGAATAAAAAAAACAAAACAATGCAGCTAGAAGTGAGCACAGCTGATATGGCATTGAGGGGCCAGTATCTCTTGCTAAGCGAGAGAAAAAAAATGGCAATGATTTAAAATTAAATTAGGTGTTGTGAGCCAATGAGGAAGTAGGGTGAGCACAGGGATACCAAGTGGCTGAAGAGGCACTGGGGGCTGGTACTTTTTATTTCCTGGGCATCTACTGAAAGTTAATGTACCCCCCTGGCAGGGGTACCAGCCAATCAGAGCCCAGGAAATAAAAAGCCCATTTTCTAAGTACATCTAGAGTATGTAGCAATGCTTCTCCTGGATTGGCATGCTCAGAAAAATAAACTGGCAGGTGGATAGTTTGGTTTAAAGTAAAACTCAGACACCACCACCATTGGTTAAAACCTAGGACTGAAATGCAAAGACACCTTGTCTTTCTGAAAAAAATCAAATAAGAAGGCTCACACAGGGCTCTCGGGGACGCAGGCACCCATGTCCTTTACGCACATTTTGTGCTTCGGGACGCTTGCCCGCCAGCCCCGAGAGGCCCCAGGAGTCCTGACCGGGCCGTGTACTGTGCGATTTGTTTATTTTTCCCCCTTCCCTCCCCTTTGTCGCTTGGTGGTTTCAGCGCCTTGGAGAGTGGCACACACTACCAGGTGAGGTGGGGAGGGGAGCAATGAGGAGGAAGAGCAGTGCCAACAGCAGTATTCGTTGGGGGGGGGTGCGATCAGTTCCCCCTTGGAGCCGCCACCTTGGTTCATCCGGAGGAGAGAGCTGGAGGACCGACAGGCTATTAGGAGCCATTTTGCCGTCAATGGAAAACGTGGCAGGAAAGAGAAAGAGCACAGAAAAGAAAAAGTGTTTTAAATGAAAAAAAACAAAAACAAACGCTTGGTCGGACAGTCTGCCCCAGTTGCCCGAGAAGGAGGAGGCGCGGTGGGTGTATTTGTGCGGCCAGCAGACTGCACACATTCGCTGGAGGCACCAGTGTGTTATCTTAACACAGAAAGGGTAATTTCTCAATTTACAATTATTTTTAGGCAGTTACGGCATCGCGTCTATTTCTGGCTGATGGTTTAGTGAGCTTAGGGTTTATATTGTGTTTTTTGTTTTGTGCTTTTTTGTGCAGGACCAAGTCAGGAATGCACTGCAGCCAGGAGAGGAAGAGGAGGAGGAGGAGGAGAGTGAAGAAGCTACGGGAAAGCCTCAGAGCAGCACAGAGCATGTCTCAATGAAGCCTTACTGATTATTTTGGTAAAGGAGAATCCTCCACACCAAAGGATAAGGAACAAACAACATCATCCTCTGAGTGTGGCTTAAGCACATCTCAGGAGACAGTTGACATTGCGAATGCTGAAACTGAAAATGATCAGTCTGAATAGACTGCATCTGCTAAAAGCAGCAAGAAATTAAGGTTGTGGAGGGACAGCTGGACAAAGTTATTTCCATGGCTTGTAAAGGAGGAAGTAGAGGGCAATATTGTTGGGAAGTGCAGTTGGTGTAAAAAAGGTGGCAAAAACAATCTATTTGCCACAACTGGCACAACCAATCTGCAAGTGTCTGCTTTCTACAGACATGAAACAAAAACAGAGAACATTGCTGGTGCACACTGGAAAGAAAACAGCAGAAAAACTGTCTCTGCCAGTGGCATTTGAGAAGCAGCTCTTGGGTCCTGAGGTAAAGGATAACAGTAAAGTTGCTCAGTTAATGACAATGTACTACCTTACCAAACAAGGGCAATCACTCAACCAGTTTGAAACACTGATAGCTCTACAGGTGAGGAATGGAATCTTCCGGGCCAGGGCACAGACCAGCTGTTGCTTGTGGACTGCCACTAATGGTGGTGTTTGTGATCCACATAAATGAAAAGGCTGTCCAGGCTTGCAAGACAGTGGCACAACCTACTCTGCTTGGGATGCAAGATATGACATGCTCGACGCCATAAACAAAGTCCTACAGAAAGAAATCAAAGCTCACTTAGCATGAGTTCCTTGGGGTAATAGTGGATGAAACCACCAATGTAACCATTCACAAAAAGCTGAACATTTATGTGAAGTGCGTACACAATGAACAGGCCAACATTCATTTCACTGACTGTACTGCAATACGTGATGGGAGGGCAGACACAATTGTGGGAGAACTGTTAAGTGTGTGTTCTGCTAATGCAGTTGACCCTATCAAGATCATCACACTGGCAAGTGACAGTGCCAGCGTCATGACTGGAATGCACAATGGGGTGGGTGCAAAGTTAAGCCAGCAAGTTAACCCAAGGCTGATTCAGATCTATTGTGTTGCCCACAGACTGGCACTGGCACTGGCAGCAGGTCAAGCATGTCGGGACAACCATGTATTCAATGAATATCAAGTAACTATCAAAAATGTGTACAGATACTACGGCGCAACTGCAGTACAGTACAATGCCTTGTATTTCATCCAGGAAATATCAGATATCTGTCCCTAAAAGAACCTGCAAGTTTTTGGTGACTGTCATTGCATGCTGCAGTTCAACAATTCACAGATCATACCCTCGCGCTTTTATAAGCCCTAGAGCATGATGCTGCAGCAAAGGTGCCCAAGAAGCAAAGGGCCTTCACACAAAACTGAAATCAGTCTGCTTTATCTTATGCACTTCTTTTCATGGATTTTTAGATGTGGTGAATAAACTGTCTTTAGTCATGCAATGAGACGGTGTTGACATTTCAGTGGCCAGCAGCACGACAGAAGCCACAGTTACTAGACTGCAACAATTTAAACAGCAGAATGGGGTAGAGCTGCAGAAGACATTTTAGAACTTGACCAATTTCCTGACATGTGGCAGAATCAAAAGTGAATGACAAGCCAGGACTGCAAATGCAGTTCCAGATGGCATCTCAGGAATATCGGACGCAACTCACTGAAAACATTCACACAAGATTTGAGACAACATCAATGCAGCTGCTGCATAACTTAATGTTCTTCTAAATAAGTGTCTCGCAGATGACTCCAACATAATGAACCATGGACTACAGGAACTCAAGGATGTTTGCACTTTTTTTTCCCAAGAAACAACCTTCAAAGAAGGAAAACTGCCAGCACGTATTGATCAAAGACAGGGCTGAGAAAGATTACGGACAATTCAAACTTATTCTGAAATCTAAAAGAAGGACTGACTTTGCTCAGTAGTGTCTGCCAAGACTTAACTGAGAACTATTCAGATGTATTCCCAGATTTTGTCACAATGGCCAAGATTTTACTTGTGTCACCGGTTACATCAGTGGCATGTGAAAGAGGGCTTTCTGTACAAAACAAAACAAAAACAAAAGGTAGATGTTCCCTAAAGGATAACACTGTGAGCAAACTCAAGCGGATTACCTAAGAAGGAGCTGAACTTGAAAACTATGACCCTCATCCAGTACTCAAGAAATTTAAGGCCATAAGACTGTGCAGAAAATAATGATTTTAAATTTTAAAATGTTTTAATAATTGTCTTTGTGTTTTTTTAGTTTTAGACAATCTGAGATGACACAACGACCCAGAGATAGGGCGATGGAGGAACTTGAGTACAGGAGTAGAATAAGATAAGCATCAAAATGTTTTGTTCCAACAAGGGTGGGGTGCAATACAATTTTCAGCCCTTAAGGCCAATGCTGCTTTGTAGGGGTCCGTCCGGGGAACGGATCAAGACTTCAATTTCCAGGGTTGGGGGTGGATGGCCATTACCCCATTGTGCTAAATTTAATATCATGTTTTGTTTTGTGGAGGAGGATCACAGTTTAATAAGTTCAGATGATTTTGGGAGACTATAAATATGGCCACAATGCAGTCCCTGTGTTTTATTTTTTCAGTGGAGGGACAGTCAGAGATTATTGTCAATGTAGTTACCTAACCCATTCTGCTTTTTCCACAGTCTGTCTGCAACAGTGGTTTCTATTGTCATCAACAGTACACACAAAAACAGTTAAGAAATGTGCAGGAGGGAGAGGTTGGAGATTAGTTATGGGAGAAGTTCTGGGCAGGAAGGTGTTAGGAGAAGATATTGCCACAGAAAACGTAGCATGCCATGAAAACAGAAGTTCAAACAGAAAAAGCAGACTGCAGTGGTGGTGGTGCAGATAATTTATGCCAAGGCACCACCTGATTGTGCCACACACCAGACAGATATGGGAGACCTGCTGTGCCAAAGGTAATTGTGGGTGGGGCTGGTGGGGGCTTGTTAGATACCCCACTGTGCTATCCAGTCATGAACGCTGGCACTAGTTGTCTATTAGCTGCCACACACACACACACACACACACACAATTAAGAAATGTGCAGGAGGGTGTTTTGGAGAAGTTATGGGCAGGAGGTGTTAGGAGAAGTTTAATGGGCCGGAGGTGTTAGAAGGTGTGGAAGGTGTTAAGAAATTGCTACAGAAAAAATGGCAATCAAATGCCATGAAAAAGAAGTTCACTAGAAAAGCAGATTGTGCAGATTTCATGCCACCAACCAGATTAGACTGTGCCACTGTCTTAAATTGTACAGATTTGGGAGACAACCTGCTGAGCCAATGTAGGTTGTGGGTCGGTGGGGTGGGTAAGAAATGCAGAAGGAGAGTCAGAGAAGTTATGGGCAGGAGAGTTGTGTTAGGAGAAGTTAATGGGCAGGAGGGGTGTTAGGAGAAATCGCCAGCATAGAAGTATGCCATGTGAAGTACACACAGAAAGCAGACACATTGCAGACTGAGTTGTTCCATATCTACCAGATTGTGCCACTGTCTTCTTAACAGAAGATCAGCTGTCATGCTAAAAGGGTGTGGTGGGTGGTGGAAATGTGGGGGACTTTTTAGTCACCCCAGTCAAATCCATGTCTCTGGTACAGCCAGGTATTCTTACAATTTAAGAAGATTCTGTGCAGGAGAGTAGCAGGGAGAAGTTTTGGGCAGGGGGGTGTTTGGGAGATGTTGTGGGCAGGAGGGTGTAGGCAAAGAAATAATCACTTTTATGCCAGAGCAAGACACAAAACAGCAATTATTTCCCACACAGATGGCACTTCCACCACCAGACTGTGGTGCTAACAAGTTTGGGCAGGAGGTGTCTGAGCCAGTCTGGTTTAGCCACTTTAAAAAAATTGCACTAAGGGGCAGCAACCACACAATCACGTTAGATTGAGTCATCATTGGTGGGTGGGAGCTGGGAGGGAGGTTTCTGTAATGTTTATTAGAGGGTGGTGGGTGGGCACTGGGAGTCTGAAACAGGGGGGCTGTTAAGATTATAACTGCAACTAAAATGTCAATGTGCTGGAAAAAACAAATGGTAAGTATTTTGGGCAGGAGGTGACTGGGAGACAGGTTACTGTCAGCAATGGTTGTTAGTCATAATGTTTACATCTTAATGACAGTACCTAATCTAATGGCAAACTTTGTTTGTAGCAGGTTGGCATATAAATCGGGCCACTGCACTCAACTGCAGCAGCAGAGTTCCCAGTTCAATCAATGTACCAGAACTGCAAAACTGTAAGTACATTTTTCTCATAATTGTTAAACTGTGACAGTGAACAAATGAATGAACAACAATCAACAACCATCACAGGTGAATTCTTTATTTGTAATTATGTGAGCATTTGCTGCTGTGGCTTTTAGCCATCTGGTACCTTTGTAAAAGAAATGCAAAACAACAATGCTGAAAAAAAAAATTTGGGGCATTATTAGCAAAATAATAACTCAGGAATATAACAAATACATGGGTATATTAATAAAAATACTGAAATGTACTTTCCAGACTCATTCCATTCATTTCAATGGGGACCCCTAAATATTTCATGAGGACTCCCATATTATTGGTCCGGACCCCCATTTTTTTTTTCCAAGAAAGTCCGGGACTCAACAAAAAATCCTACCGAGAGCCCTGTCACACATTAGAGCCTGTAGCTCTAAAATCATTCTAGCAGAAGTGACTGCAACCAAAAGTAATACTTTCCAAGAAAGAATGCGCAAGTCATAAATTGTAGCTGGCTTAGAAGTAGCCAAAGTAAGCTTCTCCAAAACAAACTTCAGGTCTCAAGCTGGGACTGAATTACAGATGGGAGGCTTCAGACATAGAATGTCTCTGAAAAATGGATGGGCCACCTCCAGCTACGCTACTGTATGACCTTCAACAGGCACATGGAAAACTGAAATGGCAGCCAAGTGTGTCTTAATGGAGGAATACTACAGTCCTGCATCTAATAAGGACAGCAAGTAATCCAGAACCTGGTTAACTGGACAGGTAAACAATATCTAGATGTTGAGAAGCACCCCACAGAGCAAACCACTTCCACTTCATAGAATAAATGGATCTGGTGGAAGGCTTTCTGGCAGTCACCAGGATATCAGCCACTTTTTGGGAAACCACAAACCAAGCTATGGCTATGTTTTCAGGAGCAATGCCAGTAGATGAAGAGATCTGAGGTCCAGATGGATCAAGGCTCCCTGTTCCTGGGACAGCAGACCCTTGCACAGTGGCAGAGGTACTGGTTGTTCTACTGCTAGCTGTTGTAACAGGGGGGAACCAGATCTGGCGAGGCCATAGGGGAGCAATGAGTATCAGAGCTGTCCCTTCTATCTGAAGCTTGAGTAGTACTCCCTGGACAAGAGAAAAGGGAAGGAAGGCATACAGGAACCTCCCTTTCCAAGAGAGGGATACTGTATCTCGTCAGAAGACTCAAGGCCCTGGAACAAATGGGCAGAAAAGCAGCAGTTCTGCATGTGTGGGATGCAAAAGGTCCAACTCTGACGAACCCCACCTGGTCTAACAGGTCACTGACAACTGAGGCCAACAGTTCCCATCCATGCTTCCTGGACTGTGACCTGCTTAGTCTGTCTGCCAAGACATTTTAGGCGCCTGGATCATGCACTGCTGTTAGTTCTAGATCATGTTCCAGAGCCCAATATCAGACTCTCATTGCTTCCCTGCATAGGGGATAGTAATGAATCCCCCCTTGCTTGTTAATGTAGTGCACCACACTGACATTGTCCATCTCCACTAGCAGTGGACCTGAGGACGGATGAGTCTGGGACTGAAGCCGTACAGAACAGCTTCCATTTCTAGAACATTTATGTGCAAGGTGCTTTCCACTGGGGTCCAGGTGCCCTGTGTCTGAAAGGGCCCCAAGTGTGCACCCAAACCCACCCCCAAAGAATCTGTTATGAGAATCTGGGGAGGTGAAAGGATTAGAAAAGGAACGCCTTTCAACAAATTGCTTGGTTCCATCCAGCACTGTAGCACTTTGCACACAGCAGAGGTGATTAGGCCCTTTGTTCTAGATAGTCTGTGAGCTGATCCCACTGGACTCTTAGGGTCCACTGAGGAATCCTCATGTGTGGCTTGGCCAATGTTACTGTGACAATTGCCACTGCCATAAGGCCTAGCAGCCGCAGGAAAGATCTGGCTGAGACTTGTACACCAGCTGGTTCTCGGCACTCAGGCATCGAGTCCTGTCCAGGGGCAGGAAGGCTGAACCCTGAGCTGTGTTCAAGACTGCTCCTATGTATAGCAGTCGTTGGCAAGGAATCAGCACTGATTTGGGAATATTAACTGTATCCTCCAGAGCATCAAACATCTGTCTAGTTCGAGCTAAGGGATGCAGCAGCTGATCCCCAGAAGAACATAAGAAAGTGCCGGCAGAAGGGACCTTGCGATCCATCTAGTCTGCTTGTGAAAGCTATCCCCCTCTCAGTTTTTTAACTGCCTTAGGTTTCCACAGTGCCTATCCCATGCTAGCTATAACTCCCTCATTGTCTTCACTGCCACTGTCTCTGGGGGCAGACTGTTCCAGGGCTCCACCACCCTTTCCATGAAGAAAACGTCTTGATGTTTGTTTTGAAACTACCTCCCTTCAAGCACATGTTGTGCCCTTGTCCGTGTATTCATGTTTTCCTGAAGAGATCCTGTGTTTGTACTGAGTTGATATCTTTGAGGTGTTTAAATATCTCTATCATAGTTCCTTGTCCCTTCTCCGCCTCCAGTGAGTACATCCTAAGATGGTTTAATCTCGATTCATACGGTTCTTCGTGTAGTCCATGTACCATCTTCGTAGCTCTCCCCTGCACAATTTCCAGGCGATCCTTGCCCTTCTTGAGGTGCGGCCTCCAGAACCGGATGCAGTACTCCAGGTGAGGCCTCACCAAGGACCTGTACAGTGGGACTATCACTTCGCTTTTCCTACTTGTGATACCCCTTCCTAAGCATCCGAGAATGCAGCTAGCTTTTTGCACAACCTTTTCGCACTATCTGGTTGTCCTTAAATCGTAAGATATGAGTACCCCCAGATCCCTCTCTGCCTTAGTTTCAGTCAGCTGTTCCCCCCAGGGTATATTTCCAGCCTAGGTTCTTCTTCCTCAGGTGCACAACTTTGCACTTCTTGGCGTTGAATTTCAACTACCACTGTTTTAATCACTCCTCCAGCTTTTTTAGTTCAGTGATCATTTCTGTGACCCCCTCTTGCATGTCCACTCTGTTGCAGAGTTTGGTGTCATCTGTGAACAGGCATACCTTTCCTTGCAAACCCTCCGTAATGTCACTGATGAATATGTTAAAAGAACTGACCCCAGCATTGTTCCCTGGGGACTCCACTGGTCACCACTCCTTCCCCAACAGAGTGCCGTTTACTAACACTCTCTCGGTTCTCCCTTGGAGCCAGTTTCTAATCCAGCTTAATTTATGTCCCACTCTTGTGTGTTCCAACTTATTTGTCAGCCTCCTATGTGGAACTGAGTCGAATGCCTTACTGAAGTCCAGATATACTACGTCTACTGCTCCTTCTTGGTCCACCGTTCTGGTCATCCAATCGAAGAAATCAGTCATGTTTATCTGACATGACCTCCCCGCTGTGAAGCCATGCTGCTTTAGGTCTATTTGGCTAGCTGCTTCTAGATGCTGTACAATTCTTTCTTTCAGTAATATTTCCATGATTTTCCAACACTGAGGTGAGGCTAACTGGATGGTAGTTTCCAGCATCTGCATTGCTGCCGCTTTTGTGCAGCGGTACCACCACGGCTTTTTTCCAGTCACTCTGTACTGTGCCACTCTCCAGTAATTTGCTGAACAGGTCTGTTAACGGGGTGGCAAGTTCTTCTCTGAGTTCCTTTAGTATTCTTGGGTGGATACCGTCAGGTACCATAGCTCTGTCAGTTTATAATTTTGCAAGTTCTTTTAGGACCCTTTCAGTTGTGAAGGGGTTTGTGTCGGCTTCACTGGTACGGTGTTCTTCATTCTTTAGTATTGGTCCACTTCCCTGATCCTCCTTGGTGAAAACTGAGCAGAAGTATTCATTTAGAACCTCTACCTTCTGTCCATCGATTTCAACATTCTGGTCCTCCCCAGTTCTCAACCTTATGATACCTCCCTTACTTTTTCTTTTCTCTCTTGTATATCTGTAGAAGGTCTTATCCCCTTTTAATCCCTTTGCTATTTTTTCTTCTGCTCGAGCTTTGGCTAACATAGCTGCCTTCTTGCTTCCTTGAGTCATGTTCTGTATTCCTCCTTGTCGCTTAGTTTCTTTGTATTTCTTGAAAGCTCTTTTTTTTCCCCATTATACTGGAAGCTACTTCTTTGGTAAACCAAAGAGGATTTCTTCTCCTTTTAGATTTACTTATCTGTTTTGTGCATTCTACTGTTGCCAGATTGACTGCGCTCTTTATGGCTTTCCAGGTTTCCTCCACATCTCACACAGCTACAACTTTGAGCCAGTTGTCCAGGTAAGGAAAAACACAAGAGACCTTTCCTGTGAAGGGCTGCTGCCACTACTGCTAAGCATTTGGTTAAGACCTGTGGCGCAGAAAACAAGCCAAAGGGCAACACTCTGAATTGGTAATGTTCCCATCGGAACAGAAACCTCAAGTACCTTCTGTGAGGTTGTTGGATTTTGATACAAAGGTAAGCATCCTTCATATCCAGGGAACAAATAAAATCTCCTGCCTGCAGCAGTTGGAGTAGACCTTGCAGGGCGACCATTCTGAACTTTTCGTACTCTATGAAAAAGTTCAGGCCCCTGAGGTCCAGAATAGGCTGCAGGTCTCCTGTCCATTTCGGAACCAGGAAATACTGAGAGCAGAACTCAATATTTCTTTGCTGGGGGGAAGGGGGCACAATCTCTATGGCCCTCTCTTGAAGCAAGGTCTGAACCACCTCCAAAAGCAGACAGAGGTGTTCTGAAGGATTATGGGTTATTACTGGCATCTGGAAGCGTACCCAAAAGTTCTAGGACATGGCCACGTTCTATGATCTCTGAAACCCAAGCATCTGTCATCACATCTTTCTACTGGTTTGGGTGGAGGGAGAGGTGAACTACTACAACCACCCCAGAAGGTCAACATGGTTGGGGAGTGTACAAGGAGTCAGACGGGGCTGGCTGTGGTGGCTCCACCTGAACCACCATCTCTACGGGCTTTTGTGTGGGCACCTGGAATGGTGCTGGGGGGCGGGCAAGCTCCTGCTCCCTTGCCTACTACCCTGCTATCTGGTTGCTGGGCAATGCCTGGACCAGCTGGATGAAAAGGAACTTGAGACCTCCCCCTTGACTGGATGTGGTAAAGGGAATGCACTGACTTCAGGGTTCTGCCTGAGGCCTGAAGGGTGGAAAGGATGTCCTGGACATCAGAACCAAACAGTTTATAAACCATTGAAAGGGGCATTGAGAACAGACTGTTGCACGTCATTCACAAACCCTGCTACCCTGAACCAGGAGTACCTCCTGAAGCATACGCCAGAGGCAGCAGCAGCCCTGGCAAAACCATCTGACATATCTCCCCAGCAGTAAGAGCCTTAAATGGGACAGGAAATCATGTTTGTCTGTACTACTTTTTTCCAGTTTTGTTCAATGGTAAACAAAACACACATTATCCACAATATTTTGTTGTTGTGTCATCATTTCTTTGATTGGTTTTTTTTTCAATTGTAACTTGTAGTTTTGCCAATTCAAAACATTCCTTTCTAGCTCGAGGTTGGACATCAGGAAGAGCTAGCAGTTGCTGATGTATGCATTTGTGCATTCTACTGATAAGTGACTCAGCCTCATCTAGCTTGTCATGTTTATTAATGTGTCAGTGGCAGCATGTTTTCTGTAAAAAAGAGAAACAAAGAAACACACATTTACATGTACTGTATATATCTCTTTCCTAAACTTACTGACTGCAGACTCAAGCCAAAGTACAAAAACAAGAAGCTGTGTAATGCCAGGATTTTTCTAACACACCCAATCCACAAACTACTGAAGTGTATCCATACAGATAAAGTTCCCTGTCATAGCGGAGAGGTGCTCTGCACAGACCACTGCTCGAATATGTAAGTAGCTGCATGACCATCCAATCGCAGTGGTGCTCCCCTGAGGCAGCTTCAACGAAAGTGCACACATTAGAAAACCGTTGTACAGCCCCAAGTAATGGCCTCACCAAAACGATACAGTACAGGTCCAGCCTCCCTGTGTTAAAATCAAAGTCATCACAGCAATGTGTCTCCCGATCCCCACCCGTCCATGCCTGATAATGGATAGCTGTGTGAATTTTAAGCTCAAAGAGAGCACCAGTTTGCAAAGTGAGTTCAAGCTCATTCTGACAATCTGTAGTAAATGTGCAACACCGTTCATACTGGATTGTACCCCAGAAGCCATGAGCAGGGTCCAGGAGGAGGACAAAGAAAAAGACAGACAGGTGGGTTTCCATTGCTAAACTAATTTTTGCTTTCCTAGAGTGTCACATCCAGATACTGACTCGATAGGCTAAGTGGTTGTCAAAGCATGTCCCTTTGGGCCACATGGCTCAGTCCTAGCCCCCCCAAACCCCACACTTCTTCTTATCCAGCAGAGCCAAAGTCAGAAGGATTAATACTGAACCTTAACTGCTTTCTCTATTCCCCATGGCAGCAGCATCTCTTGCTAAGGGCAAGCAAGAAAAAAATACTCATAGTAATCTTCTTTCTTCCAAGGTGTCCTTTAGCAAGTTAACTGACTAGGTTGAATTGTCTCAGAGGTGCGGATTATGATAATGAATCTAATGAATTAGCCAATTAGGAGAGAGCTTGATGGTATGCAGAGGAGATCCTGCTTAGATGGCACCAGAATATTTTCGAAGCTACTTTGGGAACATGCTCATTAAAGGTGTGAACCAACAGGATTTAAAAAGTAAGCAACAGCATAAACAATTATGAAAAATCAAACTTTGCTACAAAGTTTAAGACAACAAATTTCGAAAAAATAGAAGCAGTCCTCTTCAGCAAGGTTTCTAGGGGATGATGGAGGGGAGCTTGCTGATGCTAAAGGACACCTCGGAAGAAAGAAGATTACTGCGGTGAGTAATTTTTCTTCTCACCCCCAGGGTCTTTTAGCATCAATAACAATATGCAGACTACAAAGCAGTACAGTTGGGAAGTGGGTACAGAACCTACTTAGGGGAGAGGATCTGCAGAACCGTCCTGTCAAATTTGGCATCAGATCTAGACTGTACATCTAAGCAGTAATGCTTTGTGAATATGTGTACAGTCTTCCAAGTAGCTATTTTACAGACATCCAGAAGGGGAATGTCCTGGCAGTTGCCACAGAGGCAGCAGTGCCCTAGTAGAATGGGCTCTGAGGCCCTCATGAGGCTGTTTACCTGCCTTGTCACAGCAACACCAGATGCAAGACACTATCCAGCACAGATGGTTCTCTTGATAGCTGGCCTTCCTCTACCTACTTCCCATAGGTGAGGAATACTCTGTGGAGGAGCCCCTAAATTGTTGGTGAGATCCAAATAATGAGAGGGCTCTCTTGACATCCAAACTGTGGCATTTACGCTCCCCAGGAGTGGATTTTTCAGTAAAGAAGACTGGTAAGGAAACGGACTGATTAAGGTGGACCTCAGACCACCTAAGGTTGAAATTTCCTGTTACTTCTGAACTCTATCTTGTCCCTGTATGGGATAATGTAGTTGTGCTCAATGCAGAGTGCCTGCAGCTCTGAAATTCTCCTTGCAGAGGAGATGGCTACTAAAAGACAGTTTTCAGGTGACATTTCAAGTGAACCGTAGTCATGGGTTCAAAGGATGGTTCCATGAGCTTAGCCTATACGCAGGTTAAGACCCCAAGGAGGAACAGGATCTCTGAGTGGAGGCTGAAGGTGGAGAAGGCCTTTGAAAAACTGTTTAAAAACAAGCAAGGATAAGACAAATTTTCCCTTTCCAACAGAAAAGAAGGATGCAATTGCTGCTAGGTGAAGTTTCAAGGATGAGGCCTTTAGACCCGAGGCCTAAAGGTGCACTAAATAGTCTAAAAGATTAGAGATTGATGCTCTGAGAGGAGTGATGTGTTTCCCCTTGCACCAGATAGAAAATCTTTTCCATTTAGCTGCAGTTTTTCATAGCAGAATTCTATACAAGACACTATCCACCTGGCAACAGATCTTTTGGTGGCAGGTTTGCCCTCTCCACTTCTCCAAAAGTGAGGAACAACTGGAGGAGTCAAACCTTGACCCTTGGTACGCTATGTAGTAACTAAGGGCTCTTTTGACATCTAAACTGTGTAGCCTCCTCTCTCCTGAGGAAGAATGATCAGTGAAGAAAACAGGGAGAAACAAAGACCGGTTTAAATGGAAGTCTGAAACCACTTTGGGCAAGAACCTTCTATTGGTTCTAAGGACCAGTTTATCCCTGTGAAATGAGATAAAATCAGGTTCCACTGACAGGGCTTGCAATTCACTGATACGTCTGGTAGAGGTAATGGCTACCAGGAACACAGTTTTTCAAGTCAAGTACTTACGCTCTGCTGAAGACATAGGCTCAAAGGGGGGTTGCATAAGTTGTGCAGTGCAAACATTCAAATCCCAGGCAGAAGCAGGGTCTCTAAAAGGAGGATTGGTGTGAAGCAATCCTTTAAAAAATTTACAGAACACAGGATGGGAAGATAGTGAGGAAGGCTTCCCCACAGACAAAAATGCAGAAACAGCTGACAAGTGTACTTTGAGAGTAGCTGGTCTGAGGCCTAGGTCATTAAGATGGACCATATAATCCAGAACCGTAGGCAATCCAGCAGTGTCTGGAGAAATATGCTTCCAAGAACACCAAATGCTGAATCTTTTCCATTTGGAGTTGTAAGTCTTTCTGGTGGAGGGCTTTCGAGAAGCCTTGAGGATATCCAGAACCCCTTGGGAAAGATGAAGATCTGCAAACTCTAACTCTTCAAGAGCCATGCTTTGAGATTGAGGGACTGAAGATTGGGGCACCAAATCCTTCCCTAAGAGGATGTTAACAGGTTGTAATTCCTGGGAAGAGACAGGGGAAGATGGACTGCTAGGGACAGCAACAGGGGGCACCAAGGCTGTCTAGCCCAATCTGGAGCAATCAGAATCACCTTGCAAGGTTGAGACCTTAGTTTTACCAAAACTTTGAACAGGAGTGAAGGGGAAGGCATACAGAAACTTCCTTCCCAATTCAGGATCAGGGCCCAGAGGGACTGAGCCCAAGACTGGAGGTCTGCAACAAAGAGAGGAGTTGGTGATTGTCTGGGGCTGCAAGAGATCTATCTCTGGAGTGCCCCACCTTGAAAAAATCACTTTCAACACCTGAGAGTCCAGGGACCATTTGTGATGGCCCTGAGAAACCTGCTCAGTACATCTGCTAGCACATTGTCCTTGCCTGGAAGATGAACTGCTACAAGAGAGGTTTGCAGGGAATAAGCCAGGGACCACAGCTTCATGACTTCTGTGCACAAGGCTGTGGACCGAGTGCCTCCCTGCTTGTAGATGTACCACATGGTGGTGGTGTTGTCTGTTCTGACTTGAACCACCTTGTTCTGTACTGACTGTGAGAAAGCTTTTAGAGCCAGAAAAACTGCTCTGAGATCTAGAAGATTGATGTGGAGAAGGGATTCTTGGGGGGACCACAGCCACTGTGCAGTAAGGGACCCTATATGGGCTCCTGAGACCAGGAGAGAAGCATCCGCGGTAAGGACCATTGAACAAGGCTGAGTAACAAAAGGAACACCTTGTCTTAAATTGTCCTGATCCTGCCACCACTGGAGAGCTTGGATCAAGGTCAGAGTCACTGGGATCAGTTTGGTAAGGGGATCCTTCCTCTGAGACCAGAAAGCTCTCAGGTGGAACTGAATAACCCTCATCTGGAATCTTGCCCCTTGGACCACTGCTGTTGAAGCTGCCATGTGGCCCAAGAGCTGGAGGAAATATCTTGCTGGTCAGATGCCTGAAGGCTGAAGGAAGAAGCTAGTTCCATAAGAACCCTTGCCCTTTCTAGAGGAAGAAAGGCTCTTGCTCTGAGTGTGTCCAGTTCCGCCCCTATAAAGGTAAGAAGCTGGACTGGTTCGAGAACTGACTTGTGAAGGCTGAGAAGAAATCCTAGAGAAGTGAGCACTTGCAGGTGAGACTTGACTTGGTCTGGAGACTGACCCACTATTAGCCAATCGTCCAGATATGGAAAAATGGAAATCTTTTGCCTTCTTAGAAAGGCAACTACTACTGCCAGGCACTTTGTGAAAATCCTTGGGGCTGAGGTTAGGCCAAAGGGCATTGCTCTGAACTGATAATGGCCTGAGGTACTTTCTGTGGGAGCACCTGATGGGAATGTGAAAGTAGGCATCTTTGAGGTCCAGGGAGGCTAGCCAGTCCCCTGGCCTTAGAGAGGGAAGGATTATTCCCAGAGTTATAATCTTGAACTTTGGTTTTAAAAGATGTTTGTTTAGATATCTTAGGTCTAGGATGGGTTGCCACTCCCGTCTTTTTGGGGGTCAGAAAATACCTGGAGTACAGTCCTTTGCCCCATCATAGGGTAGGTACTCTCTCTATTGCTCTTAAAGCCAGGAGAGAAGAAACATCTGCCTCTAGGGCAAGGGTTTCCGAGAGATTTGCAGGTGGAAAAGATCTGGCTCTCTTCTTTGGAAATCTTTGGAAGCTGAGAACCAGTCCCTGGCTTACTATTTCCAGGACCCACTTGTCTGATGTAAAAGACATCCAGTCCTGGACAAAGTAAGCCAGCCTGCCCCCTACTGGAATAGGAGAGTCGACCCGGGCAGGCCCATCAGGGTGTCTGCTTGGCAGGGGCCTTAGGCTGAGGAGTGGATGCAGCCCTGCTCATCCCCCTTCTGCCTCTCCCTCTGAAGAACCCCCTCTGAGAAAAGGAAGAAGAGGCCTGTGCTTGGTAAAAGGCCTTTGAAAAGGCCTGCCCTGCCCCTAGACTGCTGCCTTTGAGGAGTTGCTTGCCTTCCTTGGCCTGAGCACTCCTGTACGTGGTCCTGTACTCATCTATTTTCTTCATGTAATTCTCTGTCTGCTCCCCAAACAGAGAATAACCCACTACAGGAAAATCCATGGCCTTAGCCTGGGTGTCCTGCGAGAGGCTAGTACATCTGAGCCAAGCCATCCTCCGAAGAGCCACAGATGTACCCATGACCCTTGATGACACATCATTAGAGTCCATAGCAGCATGAAACTGAACATTATATGCCTCAATCCCATCTGCAGCCACCGACTCCAGCTCCTTGGCTAGCTGGGGGGAAGCCTGTTTAGGCAGTGCCAGTACAGTGTCCCACCTGGACTTCTGGTACCTGGCTGCACAGGCCATGTAATTCGCCTGCCTGAGTCCCAAAGAAGATGCCATGTACTGCTTCTTTGCCATGGCATCAATCTTCCTGGAGTCCTTGTCTGGGGGGTGTGAAGCCAAGGGAATATTTGCCTTGTCACAGGCAGCAGCCTGCACTACCCCAACATGGCTGCACTGCTGATATAAGAACTCTGTGTCTGAGCTTGAAAGTGTATACCTCTTGTCCATTCTTCTATCCACAGGAGGTATAGTGTTAGGAGACTAAGATTTTTTGTGTCTGTTTCCCAAAAGATTTATGGAGGGGAACAGTCTCCTGGACTCTGGGATGTCCATCATTTCTACATAACCAGGCCCCTCCTGATCCTCCATTGCCTCTTTCACAGGAAGCTGAAGGGTCTCAGCCACCTTTCTGTAGAACATAAAGTAGGAAGGGGACTTAAAAAGCCTATGAGGGGCTACACCTGAAGGTCTGTCTGGGGAGATGTCCGGTTCCACAGGCACATCTAGACTTTCACCATCACCATCATCATCAAACTCCCCTTCCTCCTCAAACTCCAGTTCATAAAATTCTTCCAAAGTATAATCGTGAACCGGGGGAACCGACCGAACCGAGCCCCTGCCAAAAGGTGCCAGATCGGTCGGAACCGGGCGAAGCGATTCCACAATCCGAATCGTTCTGGTTATTTCTTCGGCGGTCGGAACATGGACTTCTGGATCCGAACTGGATGATTGTTCTTTGCGCTTTCTTTTTGTTGGAACAGACCCTCGGGATCAGCTCTCCTTTTGCCCGAAGAAGTATCGCCCTGGTCAGAGGGCACCTTCTGGTTCGGTCCGAACCAACCGGGCTGGCCATCCGGGTCAGCGGACTTCTCGGCCTCCTTTTCCTAAGTCTACCTAATCTCTTTTCCAGGGTAGATTTGGGAAAATTCTTGCAAATTTGGCAGTCTGAATCGAGGCGGTCAAACCCCAGACAATAAACACAGGTGGTGTGGGGATCGGCCTTAGCAAAGACCCCCCCACACTCACTGCAGTGTTGAAACCCAGTGGGCCCGTTTTTTTCTTGGGTTTCTCAGACATGGCCAACCTAACCAAACTTGCCCTTTTTTTGGCAACCGCCAGGCAAGACTCCCTTATCGGTTCCTAGCCGTGTCACGGGTCTTGGAAAAAAACATTTCAACACACGCTTTTTTTAGAACTGATAAGAACCGTAACCACACACTAAAATTTACACAAGAATTAAATGATTGGTTCGCCAAACTGATCCGCACTTTTACAAGTTCCACACAGGAACACAGTACAAACCCTATCTAGTACTCACGATACCACAGACAGAGACTGAACTGAGTTATGCGGGAAACCTTTTTCGGTTAGAAACCGACGAAAAAACGACACTTAAACAGACTTTTGAACCGAGCTGCAGGAGAAATCTCCGGAGCGACTGTTCAGTGAGGCGGAGTAAAGAATCTGACAGCGTTCAAAGGGAAACAGACAGAGACATCAACCGAGCTCAAGCTCAGCATTCTATGCTCTGCATAGAAAGGTTAACCCTTTGTTCTCCGGAGCAGCTTAAAGGCTGGGGCTAACTGCACTTGTCAGAATACAGCAAGACTTCAAGTTGTTTGAATTAGCATTCTGTACACAAACCGTGACATAGTAAAAAATCCACGTTACTGGTTCCATGAAGAGAACTGTAACAGAATGCTGCCCATAAAACAAAACAATGCAAAATACAGTTTTCACATCACTTTTATTCAGGCACCGTTAACTATGGATAATTTAGAAAATGCATATAATTTCTGAGAATAAGAACTTTATAAACAACTGTCAATTAAAATGATTTCCTGTCCCCTTAACAATGCCTAGAATTTTAACCATCTTGTAGTTTAAAAAACAATCCTTTCAAAAGGAATTAAAACATAAAAAGAAAAAGTTAAATACATTAAATAGGAGAGTAAAATTCTGTACAATAAATTGCTGCTATGTCCAGGTAAGGAATAAACACAAACACAGTTAATAACAGTTCAGGAGAGGGAGGGGGAAAGGAAAGGGAAGTGGGGGTGAGGGGGGATGGGAAAAGGGAATGGGGGAAAGGGGAGGGATAGGGAGATAGTTATTAATTCGTATCAATAGAATATTCAAAACAGATTAATTACTGTATATTGTCTTTATAAATATCCCATCTGTTCCATCTATTAGCAAATTGTTCCTTTTAGTGATTAACTGAAAAAGTAATTCTCTCCATACCATAAATTTGTGAAATTATCCCAAAGCAATCAGGAATGGAAGGGGCACTCCACAGGAGCCACTTTTTAGTAATAGCTTTTAAAGCTGCTATTGTAAGGATCACCCATACGTAATGCCCTTCCCTACCTTTAATATTAGTCGGACATAGGCCCAGTAGTAAGTGTTCTGGACCCACCTCCTTGACCAACCCAAATAGATCTGTCAGATTGGTAGTGATCTGGTTCCAAAACCAACGGATACCAGCACATTGCCAGAATATGTGTGCCTGATCCGCTTCTGTTGAGCCATAGTGTCTCCAGCAGGATGCCCTCTGGGCCAAACCTGACTTTAGTAGTTTATTCGGGGTATAAACAGTGGCGGAACCAGGTTTGGGAGCATTTGGGAGCCAGGGCCATTCAGTCAGACATGGGCTCCACAATATGGACACTAAACAGTGAATAAAGTTGTTGGTGGGCGCCATTATCTCACATTAGGGGCAGCCAGGAGGGCGACTGCCCCCAGCCCCGCCACTGGGTATAAAATACCTCATCCTGACCCTCCAGGCATACTCGCCAGGTTGGGGAGGAGGTGGTCTTCCATGTGTTCCTAAAAATCTTTATCCAATCTCTAAAATTTAAAGTGAGGTCAACTTCTCCTTCCCACTTCTGTTGTATATTGTGGGCCTTGTCAGCTATCAGATTCCAGTACAGAATAGTAATTGCCCCTTTGCCATGTGTTCCCTTCCATATAGTTTCAAAGGCCTCAGGAAAAGGTCTTTCATCTTGCCAACTCCCAGGTTGTGCCTGTAAAAAGCTTTCAGCTTAGTGTGCTACTCCTGGTTAAATTAAAAAAAAAAACTTAGAATTTAGCGAATTTAGTATGAATATGGTCCCTGAGCTGATAGAAGATATACAGTCTGTGGGGTGCCAGCCTGCCTGAGTTCTAATTACTTCAAAGGTAGTATATCTACACCTTTAAGTACTTGCCATGAAGCACACAGTCCTTACCATCTGTTTCCTATACCAGCTTGACTGTGTGGCTGGTCTGAAGTTCTCATCGTATCACCACCACCTGTATTTCACTTAGTTTTGGCAGTGAAGCCTCCCTAGTGCCATGGAGCCAGCCCTTTAACATAGTCTGGACAGTAAATTCTTGGTAATCCTCTAGATTTATTTGGGATGGAGGATTACATAAGACTGCTGATAGAGTATCCTAGATTAACGGTTAGTTTCCATTTGTTGCCAATGGGGATTATAGGTAGGTGTGTCCAAAGATGGGCCATCTTCATTTGAGCTGCCAGCCAGTAATCTAACAGGCTGTGGCAGGCCCTGCCTCCCTTTTCTCTAGGTAAGAAGAGGGTTATCCTGGAGACTCTATGGCATAAATGAGCCTACAAAAATGAGAACATCTTTTCTGCCAGACCATAATGTCTCAGAATGGAACTGGGCATGGGACCACTTGAAATAAATATAAAATTGTGGAAGTATGTTTGTTTTCAGAGTCTGTAATCTGGAATAATGGGAGGGGCAGGAGATGCCACCTGTGTAAATCCGCCAATATTATTTTAAGCAGAGGGGTTAGTTATCTATGTAAAGACTATGTAGTGACTTACCCAGGTAAACCCCTAAATATTTTTTCGTACAATCCCAATGCATAGGGTATTTGTCTTTGAAATTAACTGGGACCTGAGATGATAAATTCAGTACCTCCGTCTTGGACCAATTTAATCGGTATCCTGAAATCTGTGAATAAATTCCTGTTTTGTCAAAGACTGCAGGCAGTGATGTCTCAGGACTTGTTAGGTATAATAAAACATTGTCTGCATAAAGCGCTATTTTATGACAGGAGGTACCCCAAGTCACCCCTGTATCCCTGTATTCAATCTAATACTCTGAGCTAAAGGCTCAATATATAAAGCAAAGAGAAGGGGGAACAAGGGGTACCCTGTCTAGTCCCCGAGAGCCCAAAGGGTATGGGGAAACAAAGCCATTCATCCTGACATAAGCTACAGGGTCGGTATACATCTTTGCTATAAATTGGAAAAATTGGGGAAGGAATCCGATGCTGGCCAGGGAGTCCTGTAAAAAAGGACAAGCAACCTGGTCAAAAGCTTTTTCAGCGCCCAGGCTCATGATGTATGCTGGTTGGTTTGAATTCTGTAGATGTGCTATAATGTTGACTGACCTCCTAATATTGTCTACTGTTTGTCTCCCTGGGACAAAGCCCGCCTGGGCTTCATGAATTAGGCCTGGGAGTACTTGCTCCAATCTCTTAGCCAAAATACTGGCCATGATCTTATAGTCTATATTCAAGATAGAGATTGGGCGGTAGGAGGAGCAATTGGTGGTGTCCCTGGTCGGCTTCGTAATAACTGAAACAACTGCCCAAGTCCAAGAAGGGGGCATCTTAGCCTCTCAAAGCAAACAGAGTTGCATTCTTGGCTTAGGAGAGGAATTACTTCTTCCTCAAATTGCTTAAAGAATTCGCTTGGCAGGCACTTACCCATTTTCAAGTTTTGGATTGTTGTCAGACCTTCCCTTTCCGTAAAGGGTAGTATTAGAGAGTCCCTCTGTCATTGTGTTAAATGAGGGAGCTGCAGGGGTTGCAGGAATTCTCAAATACCCTGTTCAGTTGGGTTACGCCCTCCGCTGTAGAGTTTCTCATAGTATACACTGAATGCTTCTGCTAAACCTTCAGTAGTATGTTGCATGATGTGTTTACTGGGTCTTTGACTTGTGTTATAGTGGCCCTAGCTCTTTGCTGATGCAGTCTGCTTGTAAGTAACTTTAGTGCCCTGGGGTCTCCCTCATAAAAACGTTGATGTAAATACAATAATTTTTGTTCTACGTTATAATCCAAGATTTTCAAGAATTCCTCCTTCAGCCTTACCAGTTGTTTTCCCCTTCCCTTATCAGGTTTCTGGTGCTGTAGCAACTCTAAATCTTTTATTTGGGTTTGGAGGTCTTTATTTCTCTGTTCCCTTTGTTTCTTATACCGGAGCAAAAGCTCAATAAACCTCCCCCTTACCATAGCTTTTACTGTGTCCCAGAGACTACTGGGAGATGTATCTGGGTGCTGATTAAACTGACCAACTTGCTCAATACTTTAATAATTTCTTGTGTTTCTTCCTTCTACATGAGGGAAATGTTTAACCTCCAAAAAAGTGGATAGTTTAGTGGGGCCCACCGAGAGCTCTAACAGCACTGGGGAGTGTTCTGATAGGGTTCCTACCCCTATCTCTGAGGATTTACACACTCTCATAGATTCCATAGGGACCAGGAAGTAGTCCAGTCATGAAGAAGTCTGGTGTGGGTGTGAAAAGAAAGTATATTGTCTGACATTTTTATGGTGGTGTCGCCATATGTCTACTATGCCCAGTTCCCCCAAATGTTTTGTAACTTTACTGGCTACCCGCTTTCTTGTCTGGTTATGGTGGCAGAGGAATCAAGACTAGGATTAAGTCGCATTTAAGTCCCCTGTAATGACTTTATATCCCTCAGCCCAATTCATAATTCTCAGGAAAAAAATCCTGAAAAAAGAATATTCAGAACCTGGTGGGGCATATAGTGAAATCAAAGTAATCAAAGATCCATGATAATGGCCCCTAATTCCCACAAACCAGCCTTCCTTATCTGATAGAGAGTCTTTTAGGTCAAATTGTATTTTATAGGGTATCAAAATCGCTGCACCACATCTACGACCCTTCCCACAGGAGGAGGAAACAACTTTCTGAAACCCAAACTTATTCAATTTATCATGCTCAGACTTGCTTATATGTGTTTCTTGTAGCAGCATAAATGCTGCTCCAGTTTTCTTTAGGTAGGTCGTAACGCGTTCTTTTTCATGGATGCGAAAGACCATTAACATTGTGTAAAAATAATCTTAGTGTAGGAATCAGCCATTGGATTGATCAGGAAAGCTAAAATGCACGTTGTAGAATTATTGCTGAAAAGTATAGTAGGAGTCCAAACCCCCCTTAGACAAGTGATTGGTATATATAAACAATATTCTCCCTTTAAAAGTACCAATAAAAACTGAGTAAAACTGTGAACTATAGTAACTCTGATAACAATTAACTCAAAACATTTGGCTTCCAAACGTGGAGCTCTATCTCTGTATAGATCTCTATTTGCCCACTAATTTGACACAAGTCCGGGTAGAACAGTGGACTCGGGAAATGGGGAAAAGACCCCTGCCACTAAAAGCAGTAGCTCTCCCTCAGAGCCTCAAATGGAATATGAGGGCTCTAGTGCTGAAAAATCAGCAAGTGTGTGATGTCACACTAGGCTCTGGGCTAAAAAGCCAGATCAGGCCCCCGATGTCAGTATGGTCACCCACCACACCTCAGTGGTAGCCACTAAATTTATGTACCTTGTTGACACAAAAAAAAACCACCCCCCTCCGAGCTCCCAATGTAACAACTTTGAAGAATATTCATCCTGCAACTAGCTTAAACTGTAAGAGAAAACAGCAGTATGAATAAGCAAAGGCAAAACTTCAGTTTTAAACAAGCCTTAATATACAGAACAGTATTTTAAAGTCCAAAAGAACATAATAGAGTCTATAAAGTAAAACAGAGATAGTAACATCCTTTCAAACACACCCCTACTACTTCAGGGCACGTCATTTCTCTAATGTGGACTCTGCGTTCAGTCTGTCAACAGCTGTTGGCGAAATGTTGGAGAATCAACTGAAAGGTTTCATCGAAACCTGGAAGCATCAAAACCCTCCACTCACTAGACCGCAAGTGCTTAAACAAAGTCAGTACTTGCTCAGTCCTGTGTGTCCATGTTGATCACTCACATCCTCTTACATTTTCTTAAGAGCTGCCTCGAAACCAATGGTAGATAGTGATGATGCAGGCAAGTCGCGACCTTTTCCTCTTGTTCAGGGCAATGAGCCAATCCGAGTGACCTCGTGGTGCTTGCAGGAATCCAATTTCTGAGCGACTTTTCCTGGGCTTCCATCAGGCCCTTCTCAATTAGGGCCTTTCTGGCCGCTTCAGGCGAATCGTGAGGTCTTAACTCCTTCAGCCCAAAAGACTTGCAGGCGGGCTGGATAGGGGTAAGAAAACAGATAGTTTTGGCTCTGAGGATTTTCAACATCTTCACGTACCTCAGCCTTTGCTTCTGCACCTCAGGAGGATAGTCATGACCAAAAAAAAGCCTACTGGTGAGGTATTTCATTTATTTTTGCTGCCAGACTTTCATCAGAATCTCCTCCTTCACTTTAAAACTGTTAAATTGTATTATAACTGAACAAGGTTTGGCTTCTGGAAGGGATTTGGGGCTAAGCGCCCTATGAGCTCTTTCTATACCGAGCTGGTAACAATTCGGTAGTTGTAAAACATCAGTGAGAAGGTCTGAGGTAAACTCTGTCATGCAACCAGTTTCAGCTCCTTCCTGCAAGCCATGTATTCGAATGTTCTCTCTTCTGGATCGCTCCTCTAAGTAAGTACACTTCTGCCGTAAGGAGTCGGTGAGCTGCAGAAGAACTTGAGAGTATTAGGCCCAGCTTAACTGTCTCATCCTCAGTGGCACTTGCTCTCTCCTCCACCTCGCCAACCCTCTTTTCTAACCCCACCAGATTTTCATTCAGCTGCCGGAATTGAGCCCGAATCTGGGCTCGCATTTCCTTAAGTTCTTGAAATAGCCTTTCCAATCTGAAGCAAGATAACTGATCATGCTCATCCTCTGTATCCACTATACTTGCAGGGGAAGGGCTTCTGCTGATTTCTCTGGCCCGCGGTTGTAATCCTGGGACATCTGATCCACTCGAGGCAGTTTTCCTCTGGGATCTCCCTTGGTGGTCCTTATTTCTTCGATTGCTTGCCATTTTTAAAACCTTTTTGGCGGTTTTGCTAATTAAATTATAACTCTTGGGGGTGGGAGCTGCATCTAGTGAGCTACCACTGGATCCGTGACATCACCAGAAGTCCCATGATTGGCTCTTTTAAACACAAACTGCGCCAACATAGCATGAGATTAGAGGGAGGCCAATTAAGGGGCAATGTGAGGAAGTTCTTTTTCACACAAAGGGTGGTGGATGCATGGAATGGCCTAAGTCAGGATGTGGTGGATATGAATACAGTGCAGGGCTTCAAACAGGCATGGGATAGGCATAAGGGAGCAATACAGATGCGTATGAATAGACAGACCATTGACAGAGCAAAGGCCGATGGCACATTTATAAGGTAGAAAAAGAAATGGGCAGACTGGATGGGCCTTGCGGTCCTTATCTGCCTTTAACTTTTATGTTTCTAACACCTTCTTACCACGGGAACCTGTGCCTTCCCCCACTAAATCCCGCCTCAAGTCAGTAATCCCATTGCCATAGTCTGCACTTACCTCTAGCACTTCTTAACCCTGTCACTGTTCCACTGGATAGCTCTGACCTTGCACTTCACTGACCCACCATCCTTTCCCATGGTGCTACCACGTCCCCCCACCTCTCTTCCCTACCCCTCCACCTCCTAGCCCCAACCACCCCTTCCTCTTACCATTACCTCGCCATCTTCCCCCTCGTTTACTCTACTGATTTTTGTCTCTCTTTGGCGCGGATACATTGTACAATGTCTCAGTATAGTGTAACCATGAACTTTATCTGTATTGTTGTACCGTAACATGTGTTTGTATATTTGCTACCTAACCACTCTGCATGTGAATGTTTATGTATCACTCTGTACTTGTTAACTGACGTGGAACCAATTAATGAGCATCCGCTCAATGGTGCTAACCAAGATTTCAAAATTATAAAAAAATAAATAAATAAGCCACTGCTCATCCAGTACAGTGCTCCTTGCTCAAGGTCACACAACCACCCCTCTGTCACAGCCGAGAACACCTTACTTTGGAAATAGTATATGGTAACCATAGCCTTCTTTTCCCAGGGCAGGAAAAACAGTTCTTGTCAGTCATAGGTTGGTTAGCTATACCTAAAAGGATTCAATCACAGACCGCAAAATACAAAAATAATATTTTTTATATTTCAGGATGACTACACAGACTCTACAGGATAACAAACTATAGGGAACAGTAATTCTACAGAAAGAAAAAAAAGTCTGTTTACATTCAGAATGCACACAGAAAAAGTCTAACTCTCTCTCTCTCTCTACAGGGTTTTGCTTACCACTTCCTTCCCTGTCCTTTTCTGACTGAACCCCAGACCTTTTATTAGAGCTAAAACCATCCTGCAGCATGTCACTCTGACATCACAGATTCAAAAATCCTTTTGTCTTGCAGAATCTTTTAGGGAAAATCATTCTCTTTTATTTTGAGATGTCAGTTACTGTGGAATGTTTTTCTTAGCTGGGTCTGGCTGACATCAAATGCCCTGATATTTATGACCAAACCTCTGCTAGGTTGAACAGCAGACACTTTCTGAAGTCTAAATGAAAGTTAAAGCCATCACATCTCCCCTCCCCGAAGAAAGGAAAACAAATCTTGTTAGCAACCCTGATTTTTTTTTCTGTGAGCCCTCTGTCCACAGTTTTTGCGCACCTCCATTTTCTCTTAGATCTCTCCTGCTGCATACAAGGAAAAAAGAAAAACACAGGAGCCCTCTTGTCCAGACAACCTATCTGCACTGCTGTTCTATGACCCACTGCAATGCCAGATAACCATTTACAGGTCTGCAGCACCAAGCTCCATCTTAGCAATTCTGCATACTGGCCCTATGCAGTCATGTAAGGGGGTTGTGATACGTAACGAGGGTGAACTCCCTGCAATACAGATATGTAGTGGCAGAAGCAGTAGTTGTAGTAAGTAGTAGAATAGTTTATTCTGTAGTTCCAGAAAAGGATAGCTCAGTTGAGCCAAGGCTCATTTACAATGGGGTCCCAAGGTGCAAAGAGTGGTTTCACATCTTAAAATACTAATTACAAACATACAAATAGTAAAACATTATTAAAATAATGGCACAATAAATTAACATCATACAACTTGGAAATATATGACATAGTTCCTCTTTGTGGTCTCAAATGGCCTGGTAAATTATTCCATAATTTGAGGCCCATACAAAGTAAGTTAGAATTACCCTTTACAGTTTTCATGGCCGATACCATGAATTCAACAGCCCCTGCAGTGCATAAGACTTTTTTCACATTTCTTACCCTTACCAAATCTAATAAAATGTGCATTTTTTTGAGGTAACTTATAACTCAGATGGGATCATGGGAAGATTTCAACGCTCTGTTAATTCAATCCAATTTAAGGCTCTATAAAGGACACAGTGGTGCATGCCCCAGTACAATGCAAACCTGTTCTAAACTACATCCAGTCTATTCAGCACACCGGACGCCCCAAAATACACGACATCTCCATAATCAAAACGGGAATAACCACATAATTCACTATCTATAGCCTCGTGTCTGATGGAATACAATTTCTATGTACAAAATTCCCAGTTTCTTATTTATTTATAAAATTTTGGTGATCGGGTAGGCTCACTGAGCCCCGAAGGCCCCTTTTTCAAGGGCGACCCGGGATAACAGTACAATACAGGATATATAACAGTACAATACAGGGTATAAAACAGAGGAGACAACATTTGATTGCATAAGTTGTGGAAGCATAAGGTAGTTACAGACAGTAGTTTTGGAAGTATAAGGTAGTTACAGACACTGGTTTTCTAACATGGTTTTTGTCATGACAGTTCTGCCTTGATAGTATTTGGCATAGCTAATTGCATGAGGTAGCTTTGGTCCCTAGGTATCCTAAGACTACTAGGAGGTTCAGGGTAGTCCCACCTTTAGGGGAGTTTGATATAGAAATGAGAGGGGGTGCCTTGAGAGCCATGGCAGTGGCATGCGCTTGTGTCCAGCATGTGGGCCTTGAGCCTAGTATGGAAATTCATAAGTGTGGAGGCATCCTGGACCAGGGGAGGGAGCTTGTTCCATAGGCTAGGGGCTTGCCAAGAGAAGGATCTGCCGCCAGCGTTGGTCCGAACTCTGGGGACTTCGAGCAGTGTTCGTTCTGAGGTCCTTATGTTCCTAGGGTTGTATTTAATAGCTATGATTCCTGCTATGCTTGGAGGAGCAGGGGGTTTGAGTAACTTGTAGGCCTGGGCAAGCAATGGTTGTTGTAACCGGGCGGCCAGCGTGGGCCACCGGAGCTGGGCCAGGGTGTCACAGTGATGACGTCTCGAGTGGTCTTGTGTAACGAACCGAGCTATTTTGTTGTATAGGATTTGCATCCTGGACATTTCCTGCTTTGCCATGCCCTGTATAATTGGGGCCACATAGGTCAGGGTAGGGAGCAGGACACTTGTCGCAATGGAGAGCCTGGCCTCAGGGATGAGCTGGTCTCTGAGACGGCAAGGTTCTAGGCTTGCGGTGAAGTGTCCTAGTGACCTGGTCAACGTGGTCTTTGTAGGTGACTGACTGATCAAGAGTTAGGCTAAGTATTTTAGGGTGGGGACTACTTTTATGCATTTGCCAGATAGTGTGGAAAGTTGTAGGGATGAGGACCTGTCAGTTCCCAAGGATCTTGGTCCGAATAGTATTGCCTTAGTTTTGTCCGTGTTATGTACCATTCTATTCTCACACAGCCATGTCTCTAGGGATGTGAGGTCCTTTTGGAGTAGGGGACTGAGAGCAGCTACATCGCCCAAGGATCAGTAGATGACAGTATCGTCAGCATACTATACAACCGAGCTCTCCCCACAGTAGGTACTCAGTTCATTTGTAAATAGGGAGAATAGGAGGGGGCCTAGTATTGAGCCTTGAGGAACTCCCAATTGTAGTGGTAGTGGCCCAGACATGGCCCCCTTCCAGGTGACCCTCTGTGTCTGGCCAGATAAGTAGCTCGTAAACCACTTGAGGGCACGGGGGTCTAGTCCAGTGTTGTGCAGCTTCAGTAGTAGAAGGTTATGGTCTACAAGGTCAAATGCCTAGGACAAATCTATGAAGACTGCACCTGTGGGTATCCCTTTGTCCATAGCCCTGAGCACTTCGTCAGAGAAGTTGATGAGGGCAGTATCAGTACCGTGGTTTGGTCTGAATCCATGTTGGAAGGGGGCAAGGAGCTGGTGAGCTTCCAAGTAGTCCCGGAGATGGTTGTAGATGAGCCTTTCCTGTAATTTGGCTAATGTGCAGAGAAGAGAGATAGGCCTGTAATTGGTTAGTTTGTCCCTGGGTCCACTTTTGTGGATAGGGACTACACTGGCCTGTTTCCACTGATCAGGGACTGCTCCTTTCCTTAGAGATCTGTTAAGAAGCATGGTTAAAGGCCTGGATAAGGAGGTGGCTCCAGCCTTGAGTAGCCGAGGGTTGATCCCATCTGGTCCCCCTGACCCTTTAGGTTTCAGCACCATTAGGAGGGTTAGGACCTCAGTGTGCTTTACCAGTCGCAGGTGGAATGGGGGGTTGTTCAAAGTGTGTCGCTTCGATTGTGTTTGGGGCCGAGGTCAGGGGAGATTGGCTGACCATGTAGGACCCAAGATCAGTGAAGTGGTAGTTGAGGGCAGCTGATATTAGAGTAGAGTCGCTAGTAAGCTGACCGTTGACCTCAATGGGGCTGGGCTCTGACTTTTTGGTGCCCTTTATCAGATCACTGACATGATTCCAGAATGGCTTAGGGTTGCCTAAGCTAGCTTTCTGGAGGTGTGTGATGTACTCTCTTTTCGCAAGTTTAATGGCTCTCTTTGCTTTGTTTCTTAGTACTTCGTATTCCAGTAGGTCTGCAGGGAGAGAGGAGAGCTTGAATTTCTTCCAGGCTTTGTCCCAAGTTGTCATTAGGAATTTGAGGGATGGAGAGATCCACTTGTAACAGCTGCCCTTCGCTCTCATGCTCTTCACAGGGGTGAAGTGCCCCTTTAACTTCCTAATTGGGAAATCTATTTGCATATCTCATTTGCACTGGGAATCAAGCCAGATTCCCAAATATTTGTAAGAGCCAACATGCTTTAAGCTGCAACTGTTTTGTGTATTTATGCTAAAAATTTGTGTATTAGTATCCAGTTTATTGCAGAACAACATAACTTGTGACTTCGTAGGGTTTAATACCAGCCCATGCTCATGGAAATAATTCTGTAACCTATTAAAGTCATCTTGCAGCTTTTCCTGAATCTGGCTAACAGACCTACCCTCAATATACAACACAGTATCATCAGCATACAAATGATACTGTAAGTCCCTCAATAAATGTCCGACATCATTTGTATATAACTTAAACAATACAGGCCCTAGCACGGACCAATGAAGTACCTCAGTTTTGATGGTCAAAAACTTAGATCTAAAGTTATTCAGTGTCACTCATAGTTGTCTTCCAGGCAGGGGTGATGAAGGCAGACCTATCTCTGGCTTTGGGGTCAGGGGTATATGTAAATAGCCCTTTGTCATTTTTTTTTTTTTGCATTTAAGTTTATTTTTGTTTTATACACTTTCATACACTGAAAATGAACATAAACCAAAACCGCTCTGAATACAGTATATATAGTAGTATAACTCGTACACAAATAACATAATACTGTAGCTAACCAGGTCTGATAGTCCCTTATAGAGCTTTAATATGAAAATAAAAAATAGAGCGTTAAAAGAAAAAATGAAGGAAAAAAAAAAGATATAAAAAGGACCATGAATCCCCCCTCCCCGCAAGCACTCTTAATTGTCAGGTACAAGAAGAAAAAATTACTCACCATAGTAATGTTGTTTCTTCTAATGGAGTCTTGCTATATTATAGGCATTAGCAGTTTGTTCCAGCTCTAGAACTGCCCCGGAGTGAAATGGTTAAAACCATTCCAAAATAGAATTTTGGCACGAGAGCAGCTCTATCTGTGTCATTTCAAACTTGAACTGTCAGATCTTTACGAGCCAAACTCACTAAGGTCTGTGTGGAAGCTGTAACCTACACTAGCCAAATGGCTACCTAAATAATAACAACCATTGATGGTCCCAACACCCAAGACTCAAGTCAGGGGACCAGAAATACTAACACCATTCTAATAATATGAAAATGGAACATAAGTATAATAAAACACACACAGCATTACACATACACACCCCCAAAGTCCCAAAGGGGACAAAATGCTAACAGGACATAAGTAGTGCCCACACTAAGTTGCCCGCACCCCACCAAGTAGAGGTTCTGAGAGGGGCAGGTTGGGAGTTCTATAATATAGCAAGACTCCATTAGAAAAACAACATTACTAAGGTGAGTAATTTTTCTTCAAACAACATGAAGTCTTGCTATATTATAGACAATAGCAGAATACACAGCAGTACCTCCATGGAGGAGGGCAGAACCTACTTAGGAATAGGCTCTGAAGAACAGCTTGCTAAACCGAGCATCTCTCCTGGCCTGACATCCAGGGAGTAATGCTTGGTAAAAGTGTGTACCTGATTCCAAGTAGCAGCCTGGCAAATTCTAATAAAGGGATCTCTGGCAGCAGCTAGAGACGCAGCTGTACCCCTGGTAGAATGAGCCTCAAACCAAGGGGGGTCTGCCCACTTTCTGATAACAAATTGGATACAAGAGACAATCCACCTGGCTACTGATCTTCTTAGTGGCAGGTTTGCCTTTCCCAACTTCACCATAGGTAAGGAAAAGTTGGAGGATTCAACCTGTGACCTTTGGTACGCTCTATATAATAACTAAGAGCTCTCTTAACATCCAGGCAGTGCAACCTCCTCTCACCCAAGAGGAGTGATCAGTGAAAAATACTGGAAGGGAGATAGATTGATTAAGATGGAAATCTGAAACCACCTTAGGCAAAAACTTCCTATTAGTCCTAAGGACTACCTTATCCCTGTGGAAAGAAATAAAGTCAGTCTCCACTGACAAGGCTTGCAATTCACTTATGCGTCTGGCAGAAGTGATAGCCACTAGAAAAACAGTTTTCCAAGTTAGGTACTTAAGCTCTGCAGAAGACAGAGGTTCAAAAGGGGGTTGCATTAACTGGGCAATGCAAACATTAAGGTCCCAAGCAGGGGCCGGTTCTTGTAAAGGAGATTAGTATGGAGTAATCCCTCAAAAACTTGGAAAACACAGGATGAGAGGAAAGAGGGATGACTTTCCTGCTGACACAAAAGCAGACACAGCTGCCAAATGAACTCTCAGGGTAGCTGGTCTGAGACCCAAGGAATTAAGATGTACCATGTAATCTAACAAAATGGGCAATTCAGCAGATTCTGGGAAACATTTTCCCAGCACACCAAATGGAAAACCTTTTCCATTTAGAACTATAAGTAGCCCTAGTGGAAGGCTTTCTGGAAGCCTTTAGGATCTCAAGAACACCCTGAGAGAGGTGTAAATCAGCAAACTCTTTAACTCCTCAAGAGCCAGGCCTTGAGGTTGAGGGATTTGAGGTCTGGATACCAAACCCTTCCCTGGGCACAGGTCAACAGATTGTGATTCCTGGGGAGGCACAGGGGAAGATGGACTATCAGAGACAGAAGGAGTGGGTACCAGGGCTGACTGGCCCAATCCGGGGCAATCAGAATCACCCTGCAAGGCTGAGATCTGATTTTGACTAGTACTTTGAATAGGAGAGGAAAGGGGGGAAGCATAGAGGAACTTCCTCCCATCCAGAAGAAGGGCATCCAGGGAACTGAGCCCAGCACTGGAGGCCTGCAACAGAACAGAGGAAGTTTGTGATTGTCTGGGGCTGCAAAAGATCTATCTGAGGGATGCCCCACCTGGCAAAACTATCCCCAGCACTTGAGGATCCAGGGACCATCTGTGATGGCCCTGGGAAATCCTGCTCAGGGCATCCGCTAGGACATTGTCCTTCCCTGGAAGATGAACTGCTATGAGGGAAGTGTTCAGGGAATAGGCCAGAGACCACAACTTCATTGCCTCGGTGCACAAGGCCGAAGACCGAGTGCCCCTGTTTGTTGATTTACCACATTGTTGTGGTGTTGTCTGTTCTGACTTGTATCACCTTGTCGTGGACAGATGCAGAAAAAGCTTGAAGAGCTAAAAAGACAGCTGTGAGTTCCAGCAAATTGATGTGGAGCAGAGATTCCTGGGGGGACCAAACTCCCTGAGTGGAAAGGTCGCCCATGTGGGCTCCTCAACCCAGAAGGGAAGCATCTGTAGTGAGAGTCAAGTCGTGAGAAGGGGAAATGAAGGGGAACCCCGCTCTTAAATTGCTCTGATCCTGCCACCACTGGAGAGCTAGGATCAAGGTTTGAGTCACTGGGACCAACTTGGAAAGGGGGTCTCTTCTCTGAGACCAAAAGGTTCTCAAGTGAAACTGAATGTCTCTCATCTGAAATCTGGCTCCCTGCACAACAGCTGTGGATGCAGCCATGTGCCCCAGGAGCTGCAGAAAGTGTCTTGCTGGTCGAGAGACCTGCAGAGTGAAGGAAGAGGCCAGAGCCACTAAATTCCTTACCCTTTCTGGGGGAAGAAAGGCTCTGGCTAGCTTTGTGTCCAATTCTGCCCCTATAAAGGTAAGTACCTGGACTGGTTCCAGAACCGACTTTGGTAGGTTTAGCAGAAAACCCAGGGAGGTGAGAAGCTGCTGGGTGACCTGCAGGTGAGATTTTACCTGCTCTGGGGACTGGCCTACAATGAGCCAGTCGTCTAGATAGGGAAAAACAGCAATCCTCTGCCTCCTTAAGTGGGCCACTGCCACTGCTAGACACTTTGTGAATACCCTTGGAGCAGAGTAAGGCCAGAAGGGCATTGCTCTGAACTGGTAATGACCTGAGGGCAGTTCGAATCTGAGGTACTTTCGATGGGATCTTCTGATTAGGATATGGAAATAGGCATCCTTGAGGTCCAGGGAGGCTAGCCAGTCCCTGGCCTTAGGGAAGGTAAAATCATTGCTAGAGTTACCATTTTGAACTTTGGTTTCAAAGATGCTTGTTCAGAAATCTGAGATCTAAAATGGGCCGCCATTCTCCTGTCTTTTTGGGGTAAGGAAGTATCTGGAATACAGACCCTACCCTGACGCAGGGAGGAACCCTTCTACTGCTCTGAGAGCTAACAGGGATGAGACCTCTGTTTCAGAGCGAGGGTCTCTGAAGCACTTGCAGGTAGAAAAGTCTGCTTCTCAACTTGGGAAACTTTTGAAGCTGAGAACCAGACCCTGGCTTACTACTTCCAGAACCCACTTGTCTGAGGTTAAAGAGCCCAATTCTGACTGAAGTAAGCCAGCCTGCCCCCACTGGTACAGGAGAATCGGCCCTGGGCACCCATCAGGGTGCCTGTTTGCAGGAGCTTAGGCTGGGTGGAGAAGGTCTGCCCACCCCTCGCCTGCCCCTGCCTCTGAAGAAGCCCCTCTGAGCATAGGCAGAGGAGGCCAGAGTCTGGTAGAAAGGCCTGTGAAAAGGCCTATCCCTACCCCTGGGGGCATGCCTTTGAGGAGTGGCTTGCCGCTCCTTAGCCTGGGCACTCTTGTAAGTAGTCCTATATTCATCCATCTTCTTCATGTAATTCTCTGTCTGCTCTCCAAACAGAGAATTTCCCACCACAGGAAAATCCATAGCCTTAGTCTGGGTATCCTGTGACAAACTAGTACACCTGAGCCAGGCCAACCTACTGAAAAGCTACAGATGTGGCCATGACCCTAGAGGAAACATCATTAACATCCACAGCAGCATGAAACTGAACCTTAGAGGCTTCAATGCCATCAGCAGCCACCTGTTCTAGTTCACTAGCCAGCTGGCCATGGGCCTGCTTAGCCAATTGCATAACAGTATCCCATCTAGATTTCTGATACCTAGCTACATAAGCCATATAATTTGCTTGCCTGAGTCCCAGAGAGGCTGCCATATACTGGTTTTTGCCATGGCATCAATTTTCCTGAATCTTGTCAGGAGGATGTGAAGCCAAGGGAATATTAGCTTTATCACAGGCAGCAGCCTGAACTACCCCAACATGACTGCATTGCTGAGAAAGGAATTCTGTATCAGGGCCTGACAATGTATACCTTCTGTCCATCTTTTTATCTACAGGAGGCACAGAATTAGGAGCTTTTAAAATTTTAATTGTTTGTTTCCTAAAAGACTTATGTAAAGGAATAGACAATCTCCTAGACTCTGGAATATCCATCATTTCTACAAAATCAGGCTCCTCTTGCTCATCCACAGCCTCTTCTAAAGGAAGCTGGAGGGTTTCAGCAACTTTTTTATAAAACATAAAATGAGATGGGGACTCAGACAGCATAGGGGGAGATTCTAAAGGTCTGTCTGGGGAGATGTCCGTTCAATGGGCACACCCAGACCTTCCCAGCCACATTCATACTGTTCATAATCCTCCTCCCCTCCTCTGGTTCATAAAATTCCTCAATATCATAATCCTGAACCACTGGGACCGGACGAACCGACCTTTTACCAGATAGTGGTGGTTCGGACGGACCCTGAGACAGTGACTGGACAATTTGTATGGCTTTTCTATCTCTGCAGCAGTTGGAGAAGGAATTTTGGACTCCAGACCTGCTGATTTTCTTGTTTTCTTTACTGGAATTGGTTCCTCAGAACCAGCTTTTCTTTGCCGAGAAGTCTGGCCCTGGTCAGAGGGCACTCCCTCTAGTTCGGTTGGCACCGAACTGGGCTGGCCATCCTGGTCAGCTGGACTTTTTTTGGTTCTCGCCCTGAGCCTGCCCAATCTTTTTCCAGGTGGCTGCAGGAAATTTTACATACCTGGCAGTCTGACTGGAGGTGGTCAAACCCAGACAATAAACACATGTGGTGTGTGGGTCAGCCTTGGCAAGGACTTCCCCCACAAACATCACAGTGTTGAAAACCAGTGGGCCAGTTTTTCTTTGGGTTTCTCAGACATAATGTAGCTAACCAAAAACTTTGCCCCTTTGCGGTGCCGGGCAAGACACCCTTATCGGTTCCTAACCGTGTCACGGGTATTGGAAAACCGTAATAAATCCGCTTTTAGAACCGATAAGAACCGGAACCACACTCTAAAATAGTAACTTTTAGTTTTAATCCACTGATCGGTTCAAACCGAACCGATAACTTACAAGTTCCACACAGACAAAACCTTCATTTACTTACGTTAAATCCAACCGAGAAAACTCTTTTAAACCGAGAAATGAACCGAGCAGAAGGAGAAATCTCGAGCGATTGTTCACTGAGGCGGAGTAAAGAATCTGACAGTTCAAGTTTGAAATGACACAGATAGAGCTGCTCTCGTGCCAAAATTCTATTTTGGAATGGTTTTAACCATTTCACTCCGGGGCAGTTCTAGAGCTGGAACAAACTGCTAATGTCTATAATATAGCAAGACTTCATGTTGTTTGAATACACAAAGACCCTTGACGCTTAAATCAGCAGACTGCAGATAAAATATACATTCTATGCATTACTACGAGGTAAACCTACTTAGGGGGAAGGCGTAATTAGTAACCAAATTTTGTTTTCAAAGCATTAAACAAAGGGCTCCAACACTTCTGAAATCTAGGCCATGAATTAGCTCTAGCCACACTTCTCTCTGCGTTATGTGCATTGAGAAATTCTGACCACCATTCCGGAAGAGATGGGGTCCAAGCTTCCTTTCAATGTCTAAAAATCTGTACTTTCGTAACCATAGAAACCACAGCTATCTGTGTCTTAAGAGATAGTGTGGGAATTGTGGAATAATACCCCAAAATGCATACTTTCTCTTCAAAATATGGAGAGATTGGCAAATAGCCGCCAATATGACATTTAACCAGTTTCCAAAGAGAAAGTATTTTGGGACATGACCATAACTTATGGCCCAGAGAAGCATTCACTGCACCACAATCTTGGCACTCTGAAGTGGGTAATAGGCCCATTCTATAAAGTTTATTAGGTGTAAAATACTGGTTGTGTAAAATATTAAACTGAGCACCCCTTAGTCTATCTTGCTTAATTAATCTGTAATTGTCCAACCAAACAGATTCCCACTGAGATTCAGATAAAAAAGTGGCCATATTGTATTTCCAATAAAAGGCTGTGGCCAAGCTGTCCTTCAGGAAGCCTTAATGAAAGCTTTGTAAAGTTTAGAGATAGTTTTCCCTTGTCCTATATTTATTGACAGAGAGTCTAAAAAAGGTTCAACTTTGCTCATCCATGGGGGTTTTACCAAAAACTTCTGGAGGCAGTGACGGATTTGGAGCCCTTTGTCAGGTTAATGGTCAACAGGGAATGGGATCCCCCAGCCTCTCCGGCATCATCCACCTTGGGCATGGGGTGTGCATCTGACTTTGTGCAGCAGCTGAGCTCGCGGCAGTTGTCACAGAACCTTGTGGCCCCATTCTTTTTAGGAATTAATACCAATGGGGAGGCCCAGGGTCAACTGGACTCCTGTATCACCCGGAGGGCCAGTACCTCTTTGATCTCCCCCTCAATGGCACAAACTTATCCTTCTGGGACTCTATAGGGTGGCTGTCTCAGAGGAGCCTGGAACTCTGTATCCACATGGTGTTCTGCCAGCATGGTATACCCCGGCTTCCCTGTGAATATGTTAGCAAATGTACTCAACACCCTCCTCATTTTGGCAGCTTGGGCTGATGTCAGCTGCGTCAAGAGTGTGACAGCATCCCCTTAGGATTCTCCCGTCACCTCTCCCTGGAGATCTACCAGGGGGTCTGTTTCTGCCCCCTCCTCCAGAGAGCTGCACACAGTTAGGACCATCTCATCCCTGTTATGGTGGGGTTTCATCATGTTTGTGTGGTAAACCCACTGTTTGCACCTCCTGTCAAGTAGCTTCACCACATAATTGACATAATTCACCCTCCTGACCACTGTATAAGGCTCCTCCCAAGCCGCCTGCAATTTTTTCTGCCGGACGGGGACTAGCAACATCACTCAAGTTCAAGTTTATTGCAGGAAAACTCCACTGAGCAAGCTCATTCACAAGGAGGTCCAGAGGAATGTCTACAGGCAAAGGAAATTATATACATAAAATCTTGGTACATAGTGTTGAAAATAAGACATAAAAAGGTACTATTTATAAACATAACCTGGAAAAATCATTAAACGTAAAGAACCTACAGCCAAAAAAGTTGGAACAAGAGCAATAGGATGCATAAGGTAAAGGGACAGTATAAGATAGGTGCAAAGGGGAGTAGAGAGGGAGGATCTTGTGAGGGATGAGGGGGAGGGAAAAGGAGGAAAGGTGCAGAGGATTATGGAAAGTAAGGATGACAAATAAAGAGTAAAGGAAGGATGGGGAAGGAAAAGGAGAGGTAAGTAGAATTAGAAAGACGAAGAATTAGGGAGGGGAACCGAGTTGTTGATATAAAAGTCAACAGACAAGTGCCCGACCTCGTACTCCCAGGCTCTGGATTGTTATCCATGGTCCAGCACCCCGACTGTACCCCCACCTCGCGGACAGCAACATATATGTAGGTACATGTACTAACTTTAGGGCAATGACACTTGTCTTATAAGCATAAGTGTCAGCATCTGTGTTCTACTGTACTTTACTAGTGCATATTATGCTCCATCATGTTTTACTGCTATGAGAGATGCTTTTCACTCTGTTTTTACTGTATTATGATATGTAAGGCAACAGTGCCATCTTTAGTGCTTGTGCATCAATGTAATTGCAAGTGACCTTGGGACTTATAGAAGCCCTATTGTGTTACTCTGCAAGCTAAGCAACTTCTCATGTTAGTTAGGACAGTTACTCAGGCCACCTGTTTTTGCCCACTTATACACATTTTAAGTATCTTTTTTAGCTGTTTCTACAGTAATTATCAGGGTATAAGACCCTGTGCAGCATGTAGCTTCTCTGAGAATAGAAAAGAAAAGAGACTGCATTTACCTAGGTAAGGAAAACTGGTAGTTCTCCCAGTGATTACACTGCTGGTAGTAAGCCTATATTACTGATCTGCAATGAAGTCCATTTATTACATGAGCATGACTTGTCTGTTGTCTCTTCCTTTGTGCTGTTCCACCAAGAACCTGAGAAAGGTAATTTTATTACCAACTTACATTTGGTAACTGTGTGCAGGTTGGAAGGTACAACAGAAGATTCCATTCAATTTATTTGAATGTCGAGTAGTGTAGTGTATTTTTCACCTACTTGTACCTATTCACGCTTACAGTGGTAGTGGTTGAGGCGGACACACACCATCTTGGTCTTGGGTGTGGCAGATCCACACCAGACCCCTTTACACTCCCTTTGAGAGTGACAGCGTACCACCTTGGCATCACCGTTCATCCACCAGGGATCAGAAAGTGGTTGGTGATGGTGCCCAGGCATTTTGACCAGTTTTCCAACTGCTTATTTGTTTGTCTACCCCTTATTTGTCAAGTCTGATCTGTACACAGAATTGAGACTTGATGTCTCAAACTACCTCACATCCCATGGCAGATGGACAGATTTCGTGCTGGATGCAAAATCTGCAGACAAACCACTGCTGCTAATATCCGACCACTACCTGGAGTCCAAACAAACAACCAAAAAGTACAACCTTAAAAGTCTTTTGGTTGCGGCTCTATATACCACTGCTGAGAGTCTCACAGCGAGGAGTGCCTCCCTTGAACTGCAAAATGTGTCTCTGAAAAAAGAGATGGACTTGCAGGCATCAGAGTTACAGAAAAAGGAACAGAAACTAGCAAAGGAGACAAAGTCCCTCCGCGATGCCAATAAAAGACTATTGCATTGTACTGCTCAAGACATTGAGAGGGAAATTTGCATGTTGAGAGATGATTGTGAAAGGCTGAAATGTGATAAGAAACAGCGTATTTGAATGATATGTTGAGCGATACGAATGAAGGTTTGAGAGAGAATGTTGAGTTGAAAGAGGAGTATCAGCGTGTGAGTCATGAGTTGGAGAAAGAACATAGGGAAAACGTTGAATTGGGCGCCACATATATTGTGTTGCAGCGTGAGGTTGAAAAAGGTATTGAGCAGGGCACTGCAAGAGTTTGTCATAAGAAGTGTAGAGAAAAGATGGCGAAACTGCGCCATCAATGAGAAGTTCTTGCCAGCCATGTTAAGGCCATGAACTGGTTTCAGCATATGCCCTTTGAGATTGTGTCATCCAGCGATGATGACTCTGACTTTGATGATGTGGAACGCCACTTCACACGCAAGTCCAATCCCCGTGGTGGTGCAATTTCCACAAGCTATTCACAAGATGGCGCTTACATCGGCACGCACTCTACATCTCCATGTCTACACAAACATGGCGGATTCCACGTACAACACCAAGATGGAGGCCCCCATGACACAGGCAGAGGGCCTGTATTCCGTGGTGCACCTTCGATCACTCCTCTCACCAGGGGAGATGAGTCGGAGATACGCAGCATGATTACTGATGTAATTAGTAGAATTATCATCCCGAAGGACCAAAACAGAGTCATCTGGGATTAAATTGACAAAATGCTCAAAGATTCTGTCAACTAGGATCATGCGTACAAGGCAGTCGCTGATGTGGCAGCGGAAGCTGCTCTTCGCACAACCAAGGAACGTATTGAATTGAATGCGACTACGCACACCTCCAACCCCCTACAAGTTGCTCACTCTCTCCAGCAAATTGCCCAAAGTATTGGACAGATGGGCCCAACTGACAATCTCAGTTGCCATTTGGAGAAGGTGCACTCCCTCTGCAAAAAGCTCTCTCTCCAATCTGAGTAACAGGTTCAAGTTCTGCGACAGACAATTGAACCTACCCTTTGGGCCAAGCTCTCAAAGACAGTATGCAATTCCAGCACCCTTGCCTCCAATGACATTGCCGAGGCCCTCATAGCCGCCAACTCCCTGGGCATCGTGGGAGCTTTCTTGGCCTACAAGGTTAAGCAGAATGCCAAAGAACCAATGGTTATGGCTCACATACAATACCGGCAAATGCCCAGCAGGTGAAATTGCACACCAAGACCAAACAGAGTACAAGGATTTGTACATCCCGAACATGACTCTGGCCTTACGGGAAAAGGCTGAGCTTAATATTTACCTGAGTATCGATACCTTTGCGGTTATTCTCACCAAAACTGAGAGTGCCTACCAGGTTTACCTCTGTAACCTTGCTTCTGGTAAATCCAACAAGCTGGCTGCAGTACAGCCCACTCCCGAGGCCCCTACTCATTATACCAAAGAGGGCAACAACCAGAAAAACGACACCCCTTCTGATGACCACCAGTCACGCAGGGGGTTGGGGGACTGGAACCATAGAAACAACAGAAAACAGAAAAAAGCAATTGGAAAAATCCAAATGCCCAGCAAAATAGCCAAAACCGCAATGGTCCTAGCTATCGATAGATCAAAGAGGAGAACAAGACCCTTCGCAAGCTGCTGGAGAAGATCCATGCTGAGAGAGCGACTAAGGCGACACGAACTGTAGCAGCCCTTGCTCCGACCACTGGACAGCCATGCGGTCAGGGGAACCCTTTTCTGGCCTCGGTTGTGAACCAATGAACAGCTGAGGGAAGAATCCTTTTGTGGCACTGGTTACTGGCCAGACTGATGCAACAACCAAGGAGGAACCATGCGTGCAGGCCGTCGCAGCGACAGACATCACAGGTACACTTGTACCTTGTGCAAGACATAAAGGACACCTTGAAAGATCCTGCAGGCCTCTGATTCCAAGAACAGGATCACGATGCTGATTTTGAAAATAACGATTGACAATTACAGGCCCCAGTCTGGACTGTGAGAGACTTGACTGATGACACAAACAGACGGCCTTGTGTAAAGGTCATGGTCGAGGGCCACCAACTTACCATGCTTCTGGATACCAGAGTAGCAATGTCAGTCCTCCATGATAAGGACCCAGTCTCATCTGACTGGTCTACCGGCTGGAAGATCAGTGCCCGGGATGTAAATGGTACCCAGCTACACACCTACCGATCTGTTCCTCTACCACCTCAGAACTGATTTTGCTTTTAACCTCATGGTATTACATCATCACCCCCAGCATATTGGGAGTTGACTTCCTAGCACTACATGGCTGTGTAGTGGGCATAGCTAACAGGCTACTTCTTCAGATCAAAGGACAATGTCATGCTGTTACCATTCCAGATTTGCACGTGGTGGCAGCCATCTCCCATAACAACAAGAAGTATGACGTCGTGGCTTTGTTCAAAAGTCATGACCTGTTTTCTGAGCTTGCACCCTTGCTGCAAAAACACCTTGATGTGTTTGCCACCAACAAGCACGACTGCGGTAGGATTTACACTACCATTAAAGTCACAGAGCCTGACCCTGTAAGGCAGAAGCAGTACCCATTTCCTGCTGAAGCCTTGCCATCACTGAGGGAGACCATCCAATCACTGCTACCGCAAGGAGTGATTAGGACCTTTGTCTCCACTGTTAATTCGCCTATCTGGCCTGTGAAAAAGCCAAATGGAGCTTGGAGACTTACAATTGACTACAGAAAACTTAATTAAGTTACCCCCAGTTGCGCCTCAACAGTAGCATCAGCACCTGATGTACTCAAGCTGTTGACACCTGAAAAAAAGTGGTTCACGGCTCTTGACATCTCTAATGGGTTCTGGTCACTCCCATTAGCACAGGAAAGCCAATACAAATTTGCTTTCACCTTTGATGGACACAAGTACACCTGGACCTGCCTTCCCAAGGGCTTTCACAACAGCCCTTCCCTCTTCCATCTCCACATGATGGATGCTCTGCAGGGGTTCTCCACACCCCAGTGTCTCCTGCAGTACGTGGCTGACTTGCTTTTAGCAACCACCATGAAAGATCATTTGGCCCTTCTAGACAAACTTGTCTCTCTCCTCAAGAGAGCAGGCCTCAAGTGCAACACCTCTAAGGCACAACTCTGTGAAAAAGAGGTCATCTTCCTTGGCCTACATATCATAGACCAAGGCAAAAGCCCAGCTGTCAAGAAGAGCCAGGGCTTGCAAGATCTGCCACTTCCTACTAGCATGGCAACATTCAGATGCTTTTTAGGAATGGCAAACTACTTCAGGGATTTTATCCCTGACTTTGCCTTGAAGACTCCTCCCTTGTATGAACTTCTGAAAAAGGATGTTCCATGGGCATGGGGGCCCCTCTCACACTGAAGTTGTTACATAGCTCAAGCAGGCCTTAGCCTCAGCCCCAGCAGTGATCAATCCTAACCCAAATCTCCCATTCCATCTGGAAACTGTCACTACTGATGTGGCCATGTCTGCTGTGCTGGGACAAAATTACAATGGGTACTTCAGGCCCATTGCCTATGCATCTCAGATGCTATCCCCAGTAGAGAGAAAATACAGTCTCTGTGAAAGAACACTCTTGGCAACCTACTGGGCTGTCAAACATTTCATGTACATCATTGGGTATACACCTATCATCTTGCATACCTGTCACATCCCAACCAACTTCTTGCTTTCAGACAAAGTAAAAGATGGTTTAGTTTCCAACACCAGACTCGCTCACTGGTCTTTGCTTTTGCAGGACAGGGACATCAAAGTACTACCTGCAAAAATGCCATCCATCTTGGCCCATGGTCTACTCTACACAGGTAAGCCCCATGACTGTGCACTCCAACCTCTTCACTTACCTGAGCCAGGACCATTCTTACCGGCTATACCAGATGTTTTAGAAGATAGCAGCATGTATCGCGTCTTTACAGACAGCTCCACCTCCTATGTAGACAGAGAGCAGGTAGCACGATTTGGGGTGCTCATATTAGATCAAGATGGCGATTTCAGGTGCATTTCTAGAAAATGCACTGTCATCTCCTCACAGTATGCTGAATTGGCAACTGTGGCCTGTGCTCTACAGATCATGCCTCATGGTGACAAGGATACCATCATCTTTGCAGACTCCAACTGGGTCTGCTCTTCCCTTACTGAGTTTCTACCATTCTGAGAGAAAAATAACTTCACATCCTCTGATGGCACGCCTGTCAAATACAGGGATCTGTTTGTGTATATATGCACCTTGCAACAACAGTTTACTCACAAACTATACATCAACAAGGTAAAAGCTCACTGTAAACCTGACCCATACCATGAATTCAATGAACCAGGGAGAAACCAATATCAGAACCTCCACTGGACCTTTCTGTTGCACAGAAATCTGACCCGCAACTAAAAGTTGTGTTCAAATTCCTGGACAAGGGAAGTGAATAAGAACTACTGGCTGGTAGTCCATATAAGAGATACTCAGACAATATACATTTGTCTAGTGATCAGAAGCTCATCTGATAACGAAAAGAAGATACAGGTGACAAACTGTGGGTAACACCACAATTTTTGCGAACCAAATTCATCCACATTGTTCATGATACTCCCACTGATGGACACTGGGGGCAGATAACTTCCAGAGACTCAAAACCATCATCTGGTGGCCTGGCATGGCCAAAGATATATAGCACTATGTGGACAACTGCATAGTGTGTGCCCAGAATAACCCAATTTTGGTGAAAAGAAATGCCAAATTGTTGCCCCAAAGGCAAACTGGACCATGGAGTGCGATACAAATCGATTTCATTGGCCTCTTGACCAACTCCAGAAAGAACAAGTACACACTTATCACATATTTGTTTTCTAAGTGGGTGGAAGCATTCCCCACTAAGAATAACACAGCAAAGACAACTGCCAAGATCCTGGTGGAGCAACTGTTCTCCAGGTGTGGCCTACCCCTTAAGGTAGACTCAGACCAAGGAACCAATTTTACAGCTGAGCTGATGAAGAAGACACTCCAACTGCTTGAAGTAGATCAAAAATTCCATATCCCATACCACCCTCAATCCTCAGGCCAGGTAAAAGAAAAAAATACTCACCTTAGTAATGTTGTTTCTTCTAATGGAGTCTTGCTGTATTCTGACTATTGCAGTGATCACCAACCTTTGAACTGCCCCGGAGAACAAAGAGTTAACTTTCCATGCAGGACATGGAACGCTGAGCTCGAGCTCGGTTGAAGTCTCTGTCTGCTGCTGTTTGAACTCCAACCGTCAGATCTTTACGAGCAATACTCACTAGAAGTTCTATGTGGAAACCTGTAAAACTCACACTAGCGAACTGGCAACTAAATTTATCAAGAAAGGGCTTCTTGGTTTCAAAGCAAAGACTCAAGTCAGGAAACCCAAAACAAAACACAACACACCCAAAATAAAGGAGGGTGAGAAAGGCACCTCTAGGGTGCCAACACTGCTCCTGCCCACCCACATCCCAAAACAAGATTCTGAGAGGGAGGCGGAGGTCAGAATACAGCAAGACTCCATTAGAAGAAACAACATTACTAAGGTGAGTCATTTTTCTTCACACAACATGAAGTCTTGCTGTATTCTGACTATTGCGAACTTCTAGCAGTACCTCCATGGAGGAGGGACAGAACCTACTTTGGGAATAAGCTCTGAAGTACTGCTGTGTTAAATCAGCATCACTCTAGCCTGGATATCCAGAGAGTAATGCTTGGTGAATGTATGGACTGTTTTCCAGGTGGCTGCTTGACAAATTTCTAAGATAGAATGTCTCCTGCAGCAGCCAGGGAAGCAGCTGTACCTCTAGTAGAGTGAGCTCTCAGGCCTGAAGGTGGGGTTCTACCCAGTTTCTCATAGCAGAATTGTATACAAGAGACAATCCACCTGACAACAGATCTTTTAGTGGCAGGTTTGCCCTTACCGACCTCTCCATATGTAAGGAACAACTGGAGGGACTCAAACCTGTGACCCTTGGTGCACTCTATATAGTAGCCAAGGGCTCTTTTTACATCCAGGATGTGCAACCTCCTCTCTCCAGAAGAGGAATGGTCAGTGAAGAAAACAGGGAGAGACACAGACTGATTAAGGTGGAAATCTGAAACCACCTTAGGCAAAAACTTCCTGTTAGTCCCGTGGGACCACTTTATCTCTATGGAAAGAGATGAAATCAGGCTCCACTGACAGGGCCTGTAATTCACTGATACGCCTGGCAGAGGTAATGGCTACCAAAACACAGTTTTCCAAGTCAGGTACTTAAGCTCTGCAGAGGACAAAGGCTCAAAAGGTGGTTGCATAAGCTGAGCAATGCAAACATTAAGGTCCCAAGCAGGAGCAGGTTCCCTAATGGGGGGATTGGTGTGCAGCAATCCCTTGAACGACTTACAGAACACAGGATGGGCTGAAAGAGGAGAGGGCTTGCCTACTGACAAGAAGGCAGAAACAGCTGCCAGATGCACTTTAAGTGTAGCTGGTCTAAGCCCCAAGCCATTAAGATGAACCATATATTCCAGTACTGTAGGCAACTCAGCAGATTCTGAAGAAATATGCTTACTAGAGCACCAAATAGTGAAACTTTTCCATTTGGAGCTGTAAGTCTTTCTAGTGGAAGGCTTTCGAGAAGCCTTAAGGAAATCCAGGACTCCTTGAGAGAGGTGCAGATCAGCAAACCCTAACTCTTCAAGAGCCAGGCCTTGAGATTGAGAGATTTGAGGTTCGGATACCAAATCCTCCCCTGAGAGGATGTCAACAGGTTGTAATTCCTGGGAAGAGACAGAGGAAGGTAGACTGCTAAGGACAGCAACAGAGGGTACCAGGGCTATCTGGCCCAGTTTGGAGCAATCAAAAGCACTTTGCATGGTTGAGACCTGATCTTGACTAGCACTTTGAACAGGAGAGGGAAGGGAGGGAAAGCATACAGGAACTTCCCTTCCCAATTCAGTAGCAAAGCATCCAGGGGGACTGTGCCCAAGACTGGGGCTCTGCAGTAAAAGAGAGGAAGTTGGTGATTGTCTGGGGCTGCAAAAAGATCTATCTGTGGGGTGCCCCATCTGGAGAAAATCACTTGCAAAACTAGGGGATCTAGGGTCCATTCGTGATGGCCCTGAGATATCCTGCTGACAGCATCTGCTAGGACATTGTCCTTCCCTGGGAGATGAACTGCTATCAGAGAGGTTTGCAGGGAATAGGCCAGAGACCACAACTTCATTGCTTCTGTGCACAAGGCCGTAGACCAAGTGCCTCCTTGCTTGTTGATGTACCACATTGTGGTGGTATTGTCTGTTCTGATCTGGACCACCTTGTTCTGTACAGATTTGGAAAAGGCCTGCAGTGCCAAGAACACTGCTCTGAGTTCCAAGAGATTGATGTGAAGCAGAGATTCTTGAGGAGACCACAGCCCTTGGGTGGTAAGATCCCCCAAGTGGGCTCCCCAGCCCAGCAGAGAGGCATCTGTGGTGAGTATTACTGAATGAGACTGAGTGACAAAAGGAACTCCCTGTCTTAAATTGTTCTGATCTTGCCACCACTGCAAAGCCTGGATCAGGGTTCGAGTCACTGGGACTAGTTTGGTAAGAGACCTTTCTTTGGGACCAGAAGGCTCTTAAGTGGAACTGAATGTCCCTCATCTGGAATCTTGCTCCCTGGACCACTGCTGTAGAGGCTGCCATGTGGCCCAGGAGCTGCAAGAAGTGCCTTGCTGGTCGAGACACCTGAAGGGTGAATGAAGAGGCCAGTTCTATAAGGGTCCTTGCACTGTCCAGGGGAAGGAAGACTTTTGCTCTTACTGTATCCAGCCCTGCCCCTATAAAGGTGAGGAGCTGTACTGGCTTGAGAACTGACTTTGGAAGGTTGAGAAGGAATCCTAAGGAAGTGAGAACTTGCTGAGTTATTTGAAGATGTGACTTGACTTGGTCTGGAGACTGACCCACTATGAGCCAGTCGTCCAAGTATGGAAAGATGGAGATCTTTTTTCTCCTTAGGAAAGCAACCACTACTGCCAGGCACTTTGTGAACACCCTTGGGGCTGATGTTAGGCCAAAGGGCATTGCTCTGAATTGACAGTGGCCTGGGAGCAACTCGAACCTGAGGTACTTTCTGTGGGAGCACCTGATGGGAATGTGGAAATAGGCATCTTTGAGGTCCAGGGAGGCTAGCCAGTCCCCTGGCCTTAGAGAGGGCAGAATTATTCCCAGAGTCACCATTTTGAATTTTGGTTTTAAAAGGTGCTTGTTCAGATATCTTAGATCCAGGATGGGCTGCCATTCTCCTGTCTTTTGGGGGGTTAGGAAGTACCTGGAGTACAATCCTTTGCCCCTGTGTAGGGTAGGAACCCTTTCTATGGCTCTGAGAGCCAAGAGGGAAGAAACCTCTGCCTCTAGGGCAAGGGTCTCTGATGGATTTGCAGGTGGAAAGGATCTGGTTCTCATCTTGGGAAATTAAGCTGGAGAACCAGTCCCTTGGCTTACTACTTCCAGGACCCACTTGTCTGATGTTAAAGACTTCCAGTCCTGGACAAAGTAACCCAGCCTGCCCCCTACAGATATTGGAGAATCGATCTGGGCAGACCCATCAGGGTGTCTGCTTGGCAGGAGCTTTAGGCTGAGGGGTGGAAGCAGGCCTGCTCATTCCCCATCTGCCTCTCCCTCTGAAAAAAAACCGTCTGAGCATAAGCAGAAGAGGAGGCCTGGGCTTGGTAAAAAGGCCTTTGAAAAGGCCTGCCCCTGCCCCTGGAATGCTGTCTCTGAGGAGTGGCTTGCCTTTCTTTGGCCTGAGCACTCCTATAGGTGGTCCTGTACTCGCCCATCTTCTTCATGTAGTTCTCTGTCTGCTCCCAAACAGAGAATTACCAACACTAGGGAAATCCATGGCCTTAGCCTGGGTATCCTGTGATAGGCTAGTACATCTGAGCCAAGCCATCCTCCCAAGGGCCACAGATTTAGCCATGACTCTAGATGAAACATCACTGGAGTCCACAGCGCATTAAATTGCACCTTGGATGCCTCATCCCATCCGCAGCCACCTGCTCCAGCCCTGGCAAGCTGGTCAGGGGCCTGTTGGACAGAGCCAGTACAGTGTCCCACCTGGACTTCTGGTATCTAGTTGTGTAGGCCATATAGTTAGCCTGCCTGAGTCCCCAATGATGCTGCCATGTACTGCTTCTTTGCCATGGCATCGATCCTCCTGGAGTCCTTATCTGGGGGGTGTGAAGCCAAGGGAATATTTGCCTTATCACAGGCAGCAGCCTGCACTACCCCTACATGGCTGCATTGCTGGGAAAGGAACTCCGTATTCGAGCCTGAAACGGTATACCTCTTGTCCATTCTTCTGTCCACAGGAGGTATGGAATTAGGAGTCGTTAAAATTTTAAATGTCTGTTTCCCAAAAGATTTATGGAGGGGAATAGACAATAGACAATCTTCTGGACTCTAGGATGTCCATCATCTCTACAAAATCAGGCTCCTCCTGATCCTCTACTGCTTCTTCCATTGGAAGCTGGAGGGTTTCAGCCACTTTCTTGTAAAACATAAAATGGGAAGGGGACTCAGAAAGCCTAGGAGGAGAAACACCTGAAGGTCTGTCTGGGGAGATGTCCGGATCAATAGGCACATCTACACTTTCATAATCCTACCATCATCATTATCCTCATACTCTCCCTCCTCCTCCTCCGGTTCATAAAATTCCTTTAAAGTATAATCCGGAACCGGGGGAACCGACCGAACCGAGCCCCTGACCGATGGTGCCAGTTCGACTGGAACCGAAGTTAGCGACTGAACTATCCTTATCGCTTTGGCTATTTCATCAGCGGTCGGAGAAAGAACTTGTGGATCCGAACCGGATGATTTTTCCCTTTTCTTTCTTTTAGCCGGAACCGACTCCTCAGAATCGGTTCTCCTTTTGGCCGAAGAAGTTTTGCCCTGGTCAGAGGGCACTCCTTCTGGTTCAGTCGGAACCAAACCGGGCTGGCCATCCGGGTCAGCGGACTTCTCGGCCTCCCTTTCCCTCAGTCTACCTACTCTCTTATCCAGGGTAGCTTTGGGAAAACTTTTACAAATTTGGCAGTCTGAATTGAGGTGGTTAAACCCCAGACAATAAACACAGGTGGTGTGGGGATCAGCCTTGGCAAAGGCTTCCCCACACACACTACGGTGTTGAAACCCAGTGGGCCTGGTTTTTTTCTTGGGTTTCTCAGACATGGCCAATCCTAACGACAACCTACCCTTTTTTCGGCAATCCGCCAGGCAAGACACCCCTATCGGTTCCTGACCGTGTTACGGGTCTTGGAAAAAACTGTAATTAAATTTCTTTTTTTTCCTTTTTAGAACCGATACGGACGGTTACCACACTCTAATAAATTCAATAGTTTTTAAAACACTAACCGATCGGTTCAAATCGAACTGATCCAATGTTTACAAATTCCACACAGAAACTAAATGCAAAACCTATCTAGTACTTACGGTACCACAGACAGAGACTTAACCGACAAGTTCAGTAGCAGAAATTCGGTCGAAACCGAGAGAAAAAATGACACTTTAACCGACTTTTTTGAACCGAGCAAAGGAGAAATTTCCGGAGTGACTGTTCAGTGAGCCGGAGTAAAGAACCTGATGGTTGGAGTTCAAACAACAGCAGACAGAGACTTCAACAGAGCTCGAGCTCAGCATTCCATGCCCTGCATGGAAAGTTAACTCTTTGTGCTCCGGGGCAGTTCAAAGGTTTGTGATCACTGCAATAGTCAGAATACAGCAAGACTTCATGTTGTTTGAAAGAGCAAACAGACGAATCAAGCAAATTCATCAATGACAATCCCAAGGACTGGGATTCCCTCTTGCCACTACTACTGATGGCAATCAGGGGCTGTCCTGCAGCAACTACTCAGTGCACACCCTATGAGGTTATGACTGGTAGAGTTATGAAATTACCTGAGCACCTGCTGATTGACCTCCACACCCCTACTGCAGATACAGTTATCTGTAGACAAGTATGTTGAAAACTTTGTGATGATATCATGAAGACACACTTGTTCACTGCCAATCATACTGGTAACGCTCAACAACAAGTAAAAGCCCATTTTGATAAGCATGCCAAAGAAGTCAACTGGCAAGTTGCAGACCAAGTCATACGTCTCCAGTACAGACCACCAGATCATTTTGCCAGCAAATGGGAAGGCCCATATCCCATCCATATCCCAGTATCAACAAACTCAGTCCTGATATCAGGTCAGAGTTCAACAGTAGAGACAGACCACCGACAAGTGGTTCCATGCTAATCAGTTCAAGTTGTATAAAGGCGACTAAAATTACTATTCCTAACCCAGTTAGAGTGGAATAATACCCCTCACGTAATAACCCTTTTCTGTTTCTTTCAGGCACACTGGCAAGATGGCTATCTTGCACCTCCCCATCCTGGTGAGACTACTTTCTCTGACTGACTCTCAGAACAAACCCCTACTGAATGCACACAAACAACGTACAGAACATTTGCTTAGCAAACTTGAACATTCAGCCCCAGTGGGAGTCCATTTTAATGTTCCCAACAAAATGATTACTGTTAAGGAAGGCTCAGATGCCTATCTTAATGCCACAGTAGTAGCTCCAGACAAGTCCACATTGAAAATACAACGGAAAACTGATCTTAATGGTTACACACTTCCTGTAGCGCGTTTATCCAAAGGCACATTCCACGGTTGGCCCAACACAAGCATCTCACCAAATGCTACACTTTCTATTCAACAAACTTCTCCCAGACATACTGGTTGCTACAACCTTACTGCTCTAATAGATCCTGCCTTTTGTGACCGCCTCCATTCTGAGGACTCACGTGTTTTCTGTCTACAACTATGTAGCTACTGAAGCTCTGTTTCTTTCTGTAGTCCCACCCAACGAAGAAGAAATGACTGAATGTCCTCCGTAGGAGCATGGTCCTCCTAGTGGCTTGACCGCCACCTCCCTTCCCGGAGCTTTGATTAACAATGTACAATTTATGTATGTCCCAGTTATTTTCAATCTTACAGATTGGAATATGGCTGAGTTCGGTCTCTGTCACACGATCAACACTTCTAAATTTTTCAGTATGATGCTTACAGACATTGTAGCTGCTTATCAAACTCGTACAAATGATCCAGTTAGTGGACCCCATACCACTGATCACTTAGAGGAGTTTTTAGACCAGCACCTACTGCTAAAGCTAGACAATGCACTAGGTGCGACACTGCAGATGTTGCCGGTGCAGCAGGCACCATTTCTGGCTTTTTTGGCTCAGGCATGTCTATCTGGAATAGAGCAGATATAGCTGCTATTAAAGCACAAACACTTAATTTTCAGCAAGCTGTTAAAAATGATATCCTACCCCCACTGTTTCATGGTGTAGATGGTTTAAGTAAAGAAGAACATTTTACTGTACATAACATGCAGGAAATTGCCAAAGGGTTCAATGATACTAAGAATAAGATTAATGAACTGATTTTTCAAAATAACAAGGAGGCAGACAAGCAATATAGTGCCGGTGAACTTTTATGCTCTGCCTATCGGTCATATGTTATGGCCACTGTTAATCTCTTCAGGGATTTGGAAACAGGATGCATTCCTGATATTATTCATGATATGAGAATGCCTAAATGGTATTGCCCTCATTGCAAGTCCAAAGCAAGCACTACTGAGTATGTCAAATTCTGTTAATATTTCTATGTCTACTGCTAGAAATCTTGGGTATGTTTCACAATATCCAAACGAAGCACCTTGCTACTTTACTAAGACATGCTCACTCCATGACAACATGCTTGGTACTTTTACTGTGTCACTACCTTGCTTTGATCCACAAACTTCTGTCTGACAAACTGGCTGCTATTCATTCCATTGGACATCTTTTTTTTTTTTTTTTTTTTTTTTTTACTTTATCTCCACTCCCGGAGAACTCCTTCCAGCAACCTCAGGACTCCCAAGCCTCTACCTTCCCCCGTGACCAGTCCCCTCCCTCGTGCCACCAAGCACCACCTCCGGGTCCGAACCCTCTGGAGGTAGGGCCGCCCTATCTGCCCAGGGCGCTCTATCTATAGGGCAAGGTGCCCGGCACACGAGAGGCCCTGCGGAGAGGAGATAGCCCGGATTTGGAAGTGTGGGCTTTGGAAGGCGAGGTGCCTTCATCTATCCCCAGGAATGTTTTTTTTCCCTTTTTTGTTCCTCGAGTTTCCCCCTTCTCCCTGTGGAGCCCAGCCGGCAAGGCAATGTAATCGCCATGGCTCCGCCCCTCCAGGCAACCGCCGTGCCGCTACTATCGGCAATCCCTAGCCTCCACCTGAGGTCACTCCAAGAGCGAGCATACCCCAAACCCATCCCTGGGAAGAGGGAGCAGTCCTCCGGACGCTTGATCTCTTCCCTCCCCTGCCGACCCCAGGTGGCCCTGGCTCGTTCCCGAACCCGGGTCGCCGGTGTGGCGTCCAGTGCCTCAACCCTCAGCGCCACTGGGCCGGCTTTCCATCGGAAATCTTGATGAGAACATTTACTGAGAATGAACTGATTTACCCTCTTTACCTGTATACCACTCTGCTCTACAAGCTGCGCCAAGAAGGGATATTATTATTACCTGTGCCGATGTGGCGTATTTGACATTGTTAAACCTGTATCTGGATACTCCCTGGAACATCTCGACTGGTCCTACACTTTGGGTGATCTGCCGTCCAACCTGACAGACACTGATGATGAATCCGAAACTTCTCAAGCTGCATCTTCAGCGCCTGATGCTGAAAGAGCTGCATCCCGAAACTACCTGGAAGAGGTACATCACTTCACTTCATGGCTCACCAACCAGTCATTTGCCTGTCTCATACGTCTACAGCAATGGAGGGTTCCAACTGTGAGAGTTACCTACAATTCCGATGGGCAGTACTGTGTAGTGACAAATCCGTGATCATTTGCTTATGGTGAAAAAATTTGTGATACTTCAGCTCCTAACTTCTGTTTTACTCCGCAGCAGAAAACAGTAATTGGTTACACTGTGATCACTCCTGTTCCTCTCCCTGAACCAGATGTTACTGATACCGATCCGCAATACTTGCTTGCCTTGTCTCAATATTTGCCCATATTTAACATGCACACTGACCCTTTGACATCTCTTTTAGCTAGAAAAGATTCGCATTTGATTGATATTAGCAATAATACTGTATTTCTAAGGCTGGTGTTGCTCTTAATAAACTTATTCAAGATGGTGATTTAAGCACTGCTCTATCCAACACTTTGTTAGAACTGATTTTTAAAGCTTTTGTTATTATCCAAGCATTTTTGATTGTTTTCCTGATACTAACCCTTTGCTGTCTGCGACATACTCTAAGATAACACCAAGAACAACTCATTCCTTTACAACGCTTGAGCATCGGGCTTGTAAATGAGTTTTTAGCTCTATCCCACTACTTTCCTGTAGTTGTTGCCTTTTCTTCCGATGGCAAGAAGGGGGTCCATGGTCCAGCACCCCTGACTGTACCCCCACCTCATGGACAGCAACATATATGTAGGTACATGTACTAACCTTACGGCAAAGACACTTGTTGTATAAGCTTAATGTCAGGATCTGTGTTCTACTGTATTTTACTAATGCACATTATGCTCCATCACGTTTTAATGCTATGAGAGATGCTTTTCACTCTGTTTTTACTGTATTATGATAAGTAAGGCAACAGTGCCATCTTTAGTGCTTGTGCATCACTGTAATTGCAAGTGACCTTGGGACTTACAGAAGCCCTACTGTGTTACTTTATCTTTGAAAGCTAAGCAACTTCTCATGTTAGGACAGTTACTCAGGCCATCTGTTTCTGGCCACTTATACACATTTTATGTATCTTCTTTAGCTGCTTCTATAGTAATTATCAGGGTATAAGACCCTGTGCAGCACATGGCTTCTCTGAGAATAGAATAGACGAGAGACTGCATTTACCTAGTTAAGGAAAACTGGTAGTTCTTCCAGTGATTACACTGTTGGTAGTAAGCCTGTATTATTGATCTGTAATAAATTCGATTTATTACGTAAGTATCACTTGTCTGTTGTCTCTTCCTTTGTGCCGTTCCACCAAGAAGCTGAGAAAGGTAATTTTATTACCAACTTAAAGGCTCCACGGTCATACCATGTATTTTTTGCTTTTGTTGTGCAGCAGCCTAGTACTACTAGGTGAACCCCATAACCCCTTTGAGCTGCGACCTGAAATTCAGGACATACTCCACAACAGATTCCCCTTGAGGAGCAAGCTCATCCTCCCATTCATCCAATACCAAATCAAAGGATCCCCAAACAGGAGCTCGAAGAGTGAGAACCCTGTGGACTCCTGTGGGACTTCTCTATATGCGAATAGGAGGCAGGGTAGGTACTTGCCCCACTCTCTGACATGCTGATCCACGAATGCCCTTAACATATTCTAAAGAGACCCACTGAACCACTCAAGCAGACCATTAGTCTGGGGGTGGTATGGCGAGGCCTTAACCTGCTTTCCACCACACTTCCTCAAGAGACTGACCATCAGATCAGATATGAAACTGGTGCCATGATCTGACAGAATCTCCTGGGGAAAACCCACCTGGCTAAATATACCCAGCAGTTCACTGGTCACCTTTTCAGCCTCGATGGAGGACATGAGCACTGCTTCTGGGTACCTTGTGACGTAATCTACAACCACCAAGATGTACCACTTGCCAGTGCAACTTAGGGTGCGCAGGGAAACCCACAATGTCCACGGCAAGTCGCAGAAATGGCCCTTCAATAACGAAATGGGGGATCAGGGCCACTTTAGCCTTGTCCCCAACACCTTTCCTAGTGTCTGGCACTGTGGACAAGTCTGGTAGTAGTTTCCACATGTTTGAAAATACTGGGCCAATAAAAATTACTTGTGAGCCGCAAGTGTCTAGGCCAGCAGCTGCCTCCTATATTCCTTAGAACAGATGATGGCAGGGAGGTCTTGATGAGTGCTTCCACCTGTATGGTTCCTCACTCTGGCGTACCTGTGCAGAACACAGGAAACTTTCTAGGAGGGGAGCAGCAAGATGGCCGCAGTGCTGCTCCACATGTATGGGAATAGTTTCTGTTTAAACTCTATTTCTTTCATTCTCATAAGAGACCTGAATGAAACTCGCACTGTTTCAATCCCCTTGTTACAGAAGCCATTGTATTAGTTGGTAAGAAACCGCTGTCGGTTTTGGTTACATGCCATCATCGGAGCATTCTTAAACCATTTGTCATATTATCTGTGGACTGTTGGTAGGGCCACTAGCGGTGTTCTGGCATTCTGGGTACCAGACCGTTGGATGGTATGAAGAGCGGTCAAAAACTACAGCAAGTTGCGGCTGCGGGTCTGAGAAGACAGATAACCTGGAGAGTATGTGCTTTATAAAAGCGTTCATGCTTATATATGTTGCCAAAATGACTCTGAGATCTTTGGAGAAGATGATACTAAGGTCTACGGGAGCACCAGACATGCTAAAACGCTTGCTGATATTTGGAAAAGGTATGCCGACATCGCCTATGGTTAGGGGGACCACAGTTGTACTAAACTTACTACGCTCAGTGGAGCATTTTTTTCTCTTTGTATTTTCAGGTACCTTGAGGAATATAAATTCCAAGTCTGAAGAAGGGAGTACATAGAGAAGTGGAGTTTGTGAGAAGTGACAATTTTACTGGAAGGACTCCCGGAGCAAGAGAGGGGAGTGCAGTCTGAATCTGTCCTACCTTTGGTAACCCCCTGTACCAATCTAGATGAAGCTGCTGCTTTAAAAACGGGCGAAAGCTGGTCTGAGGCATCACCTCACCCATGAGGTACTGATTTTTTTTTTTTTTTTTGCTGGGGATTAATTACCCAGAATATAAATGAACAAAAAAGAACTGGGTTTGAATGCTCCAGCATTACTTTAATAATTACAGCCTTGGAGTCAGAACTCCTATCATATGTGTTAAGAATTCGATGGTTCATTATTGGTTTTTATGTAGTGGTGTTATTCCAGCAAACAGTAAGAGACTGGTTATGGGGTAAGACACGTTACCCTGTTAAAACAAACCCAGAGTTGCTTTATTCAAAGGTGGATGCTTTAACTAGACCCTTGACATGACTTTGAATGGATGAATTTTAAATTTTTGATATAAGGACTGTTGCATCTAATAGAGTAACTTGCAGGTGCCTACTGCATTTTGAGAAAATGGGATTAAGGTGACTGAGAGGCCCCCACATTTCTCTAAAGTGCAACCTATAGGTTTGTTTTAACCTGTTTATACTGATTTGGGGTTTATGTTTTCCATTCTTGTGACCTTCCTCATACTACAATTTTCTCTCAATAGTTACTAAAATTTTGGACTAATGAAGAAGCTCAAATATTCTCCAGCTAAACTGAAAAATTGCAACTTGAATCTTGACTCTTGCACAATGAGCTTCATGAAAACTAAAGGGCTCATTACATGGTGCTCTAGTGCTTTTGTTTCAGTATTTTAATAAGAGATTTCCACAACAGGAATTGCGGGTTTAACATTTGCTGACGGCATGATTTTCTCCTGTATACTCCCTTTAATTAAATCATTTGCCTCTGCTAACAAATCTGATGGACTCCTGAACAACTAATGGAGACTTTTGGCTTCATATTATTAATTTATGGACTCCTGAACTAATGGAGCCTTAAACACCGTTCTTAAAAAATGAACCAAATCCTGACTTTAATGGAGCCACAACTTTGCTTAGACGAAATTAATCTCTTAGTATTGTAACAACTTTTAAATATCTGTATACGTACCTGTTACAGGTGCGATTCTGTGTGGTTTCACATTAAAAAATATTTCCTTGCAGCTTTGTGGAGCTCACGCTGGGAACATTTTGCGCACCTAATGGACCTCGCATCTGATAGTCTAGGAGGTCCAGGTACTACAGCTGAAAGATGGGATCCTTGTTACAGAAGCTTTCTGTGAGCACCATTTTTGAATATGTCACATGAAAGGTCTCACGATTGTTTTATATTTATAGCATGTAGCTGCAAAAGTTTGTATATCAGTTTATTTTTATATAATGTATGGTAGAACACTGTTATGGTCCAAAAATCATCTTTTTACAGCGTTGTAACACTATCAATGTGACGTCACGCTCTTGTTATACTATCGACGATGCGTCACATCGATAGTGTAACAGATTTGAACCATCACGCGATGCTGTTGCCATGGCCCCCATAACAGCCAAACATGCCTATGTTTAAAAAGTTTATCAAGTAACTGGTCGAGAGAGTCGCGGAGCTCTGTCAGAACGCTACCATGCGGTCGGAAGCTGCACCGGAAGTAGAGGTGGAGGTGGTAGTAGTAGATTGTTTCCAACACTGGCATCATTTTTTTTGTTTCTCCGCTGATCATACACTATAAAAGACAACGTATGGTCAGCGGTGTGCAACAACGCTGTTTGCCTTCTCGTGGTTCCCTTGGCAACCCAGTAAATCTCTCGAGCTTCGCTCTCGAGGTTTAACATAGTTGCCAAGAGAACCACTCTAAGGCAAACACAGCGTTGTTACACACCGCTGCCCATACGTTATCCTCTATTTTTTATGCTGTATAATTGATGCTTTTATGTGTATTTAATACTATACATTGTTTCCAAGTATATACATTACAGTCTGCAAATCTAATAAGTCATATCAATGTTCAAATAAGATAAGACTAGTCTAATGGACTGCAGTTAATATATAAGGACTTAAAGGTATATTTGATAACTGAAAGTTAATATCTTGACAATTTAGTTAAACCATAGTATAATTCAATTAAGTAGTGGGACTGAGATTGGGAGTGCTATTGGGCATTTTGGTTAATGACATTACATCTGAGACACGGTTATTCTGTATCCTTATGTATGAGATCGATTCTGCAAGTGACTTTGGCATTAATTCCTTAGGTAGATAGTCGGGCATGCTGAGCTTGGAAATACTGGGAAGAACTGATGATGACTCATACTAATTGATCATAAAGCCCTATATGAGTTTCTTTGAGATGGTTTACACTGGAGGACTGGTAACGGCCTAGAGAGAAACCACATGTGGCCTGTTTAGCTGGCTTACATAGGGGCCTAAATTAGTGGGCCTGTGAATTGCCAGTTCAAATATTGATACTTTTGGGGGCTTGATCAATACATGGTGCAGGAAATCCAGAGTGGTTTCAGTATATGGAGACATATATTTGTCTGACAGACTTCTGGAAAAGTCGCGCAAAGGTCCAATTACCGATCTGTTCTTGATGATTTAATAATAGCCCTCTGTCTCCTGTTCTTTTTATATAAAATACACCCCTAATTGGATTGATTTATTCCCTCTCTCATTCACTTATTACATTCTTGAAACATTTAACCATTTCTGAGTATGCACCTGGACAGTTTTTAAATGTAAACTGAATTTTTGTCTATGTAGAATGTTTGATCAATGAAATGTGAATAAATTGTATGTCTGTATGTTTTGTAAAGGCTTATGCCGAACAAATACATTTTCTAGACTTGACTATATTCCTTAGGCAACACTATCTGCTGGAGCACCCCTTCCTCTGGTCCACCATTCGGACCACACTCATGATAAAGAAGCCCATTCTCCCAGTACGCTTCCCTTTTCTCCACATCCAGAGAGTCACCTTCCCCACTGGTGGCTAATTTCCTTAGCTTTTGCAGGGATGGGTCAGCTTGCTGATCTCTCCATAACTCCGCATGCCTGACCTTCCCCAGAACACACTCTGTTGTGGGAGAGCTGCCCCTGTCTGGGCTCTCCTCCGTTAGTAACTGCGACTCAGGCCTGCTGCTCCCAGCTCATTCTTCAGCTACAACTTCTCCTGCAACTGAGAAAGGGGTTGCTTCCTCATGCACTGTTCCCTCAGTGTCCTCAGGAGCCAATTCTTTCATCTTGCTACGGGTAGTGACACACACAACACTGGCCCTACTATCGAAGTCATTACCTCATGATTATATCCACAAGCAGGTTGGGTACAATACCCACATCCCATATGCCCTGGCCAGTGCACCTTCCCAGTTCAGAAAGATCCGGGCCAGTGACAGTGAGACCACTGGACCCATCACCTCTCTAATCCTCGAAAACTGGCCAGGCAGGATCTGTTGCTTTTGAATTAAGTCCTGCTTCACCAAGGAAATGGAGGCCCCAGTGTCCCTCAGTCCCTGGGTCACCATCCCATTTACACACACAGGGTGTAGATATGCAGTGTAGTTAGCGGGCACTGCACTCTGTCTACAGGCTAATATCTACTCGGAGCTTCTCAAGTTTTCCCCTCCAGCTGCACTTACACCATTGGTTACATTTTTCTGCACAATCATAAGACAGATGCCCCAGTTTCTGGCAGATATAGCACCTGTAGTCACCCATCCCTGCGCTTTTAGGATCGGGGAGCTTCCCTTTTGTTCGGGCACTGACTGGCTCTCTTTAGGCGGAAGCACTGGGGTTCCTTTAAAATCACCTGATGGCCCTCCCCCATTCCCTTTTCAGTGGGAGGATGGTCTGCTGGATATGAACTGATCAGCCATCTCAGCTGCCTTCTTTGTGGAGCTTGGAGTTCTGTCCAACAGCCATATTCTCATATCCTCAGGTACAGTTTTTAAAAACTGTTCCAGTAGAAATGCATTTTTTATCCCCTGTACAGAGCATAGCTGTCCCCCGGTGCCTTCCTCAACCCTCCAAATTTTCACCTACAGGCCTCAGGTGTTAACTCAGAATGCTTCAGCAAGGCATGTTTCCTTCATCATAGTCCACGCAGTCACCATCATCCATTCGGGCAAAAGCTTCTAATGCCCTGCCTGTAAGCAGTGGCAATAGGCGAGTCGCCCAAGAAGCCCTGCCCAATTCCAAATGCCCACAGATTCTCTCAAAAGATGATAAAAAACATATCAAGATCACCCCTTCCTCATATCTAGGAAACAATTTAGAATTAATTTTGGCTTCCTGAGTCGAATCCCTCATGCCAGTGCTGACAGATTCTTCTGATGTCCTCTGGCACTGCCTCTCCATCTGACCGTCATGGTCAAGCTTTTTCATCTGGAGTTCATGTTGGTGCTCTTTCTCTTGCTCCTCAGCCTTTCACAGTTCCATCTCCGCCTTTTGCTTTTCCTCCTCAGTCTGGTGCTGGAACTCTTTCTCTCACTCCTCACCCTTTCGCTTTCCCTCCTCGATCTGGTGCTGGCACTCTTTCCCTCCCTTCACAGCCATTTGCAGTTCCATTTCTGTCTGTTCCTTCAGCATGGCAAACTGCTGCAAAATCTGTAACTGGTCTGCTTACCCTGCTGCCCCAGTCACAGATTTTGGCACCTCTGCATTGTTTTCTTGGTCATGTTGTTGGAGGGTGGCTATTAGTTGTGTCCATGTGTGGCCCTTATCATAAACCAGTTCTCTGTGTTGGCACAGCTGCGATAGTTTTGGCAGTGAGCATTTTTATAAGACTTAGATATAATGCCTTCTATCTGACTAGTGCTGCTAAACAAACAAAAAAAAACGGGTAGAATATACTGTCTCTCTTTGTATATCCTGTTCTTTGACTGCACAGGTAAACTTTATACTGACAACTGTTCCAGATCCCACAAGCTGCTGCCAGTTTGTGAAAGACTGATCCTTCCCAGACTCAGCCTCTATCACCAGCACCAGCTGTCTCACTCCTCTGGTAGCTGCCACAACTCAGCTTAGACAGTCTTTTGGAGAGTCTCCAGGTTCGTGTCCCTTCCAAGCCACTGTTCACCCAGTACAGTGCTCCTTGCTCAAGGTCACACAACCACCCCTCTCTGTCACAGCTGAGAACACCTTACTTGGAAAATAGTAAATGGTAACTGTAGCCTTCTTTTCCCAGGGCAGAACAACAGTTCTCATCAGTCACAGATTGGTTAGCTGTGCCTCAAAGGATTCAATCACAGATTGCAAAATACAAAAATATTTTAATATTTCAGGATAACTACACATACACTACAGGATAACAAACTATAGGGAACAGTAATTCTACAGAAAACAAAATAAAGTTGGTATGCATGGCAACATGGTCTCTCTGAAAAATCAAATATGGGATTTTACACATAAGGGCATGAAGCTCAGAGATTCTCTGAGCCGAAGTAATGACCACGAGAAAAAGTGTCTTCCAAGAGAGGAAGCATAAATCAGAATCGGCTGCCAGCTCCAAGACGAGCGTGAGCGCTCCAAGATGAAGTTGAGGTCCCGGGGCAGCAGGGTTATGGATAGGAGGCTTCAAATGAAAACCCTCTGAGGAATGTCTTGCAGACCTCCAGTTGAGCAACCAACTTGTCCCCCACTGGAAGATGGTAGGCCGAAATGGCCGCCAAATGCACTTTCAGCGAGGAACAGCTGACATCCAAGTCGTAGAGGTACCTTAGGTAACCCAGGATCCTGGCCACCGGGCAGGAAAAAGGTTCCAAATCCTTGGAATCTATCCAAATGGAAAACTGCTTCCACTTCATGGCGTAAGCAGATCTGGTGGAAGGCTTTCTGGACTCCATCAAAATGTCAGCAACCTGAGAGGAAGTGCCAAAGTGAGCGGCAGCTACATCTGCAGGAGCCAGGCATGTAGATGGAGGGATTTGAGACCTGGGTGGACTAGGGTCCCTTGATCCTGGGTCAGCAGGTCCTGGGACATCAGAAGAGGGACAGGGGGCTCTTCCGAGAACTGTTGCAGTAGAGAGAAACAATCTTGCCTCGGCCAGAAGGGAGCGATGAGAATAATGCACGCCCCTTCCGCCTGGAGTTTGTTCAGAACCCTCAGAATCAAAGGTACTGGAAGGAAGGTGTAAACAAATCTGTCCTTTCAACACAGAAACAGCGTATCCTGCCAGAAAACGCCAAGCCCTGAAGTGAGCAAGCAAAAGGTGGGAAGCTTGGCGTTGTCGGGAGACGCAAAACAGGTCTATCTGTGTGTACCCAACTGAGTGAAGATGCCTTCCATCACTTCCTGCTCGATTTCCCACTCGTGAGCTCTGGCCAAAGAACGATTGAGAGCGTCTGCCAGAGTGTTTTGTATGCCCGGCATGTGGACCGCTGTCAGATGTAGGTTGTGCTGGGATGCCCAATACCACACCCTCATTGCCTCCCGGCACAGGGGGGTAGGAATGAGTTACCCCCGGTTTTTTGAGTTACCAGACTACATACATGTTGTCTGACTGTACCAGAAGGTGACTGGGAGGGATGAGGAACCTGAAGAGCATACAGGACCGCTCGCAGTTCGAGAACACTGATGTGCAATTGCTTCTCGATGTGGGACCAGCTCCCCTGAGTCTTGTGCAACCCGAGATGGACTACCCAGCTGGCCCCAGAGCGTCCATGGTCAGAGTCTGGGAGGGATGGGTGGAGCAGAAGGGAACCCCCAGACTGAGGTTCTTCTGAATCAACCACCACTGAAGATCCCTGATCATTGGGTAAGAGATGAGGACCTTGTCATCCTGATCGTCCAAGGTTTGGTCCCATTAAGCTCTGAGGCTCCACTGCGAGACACACATATGAAGCCTCGTCAGAGGGACAAGTAGGAATGGTGGCTGCCATAAGGCCTAGAAGGCGAAGGACCTTCCTAGCCAAGACCCATCTTAGAGATGTCAGGAAACGAGCCTTAAGCCGCAGAGTCTCGATCCTGTCTGGGGAGAGGAAAGCCCTGCCCAGGGTAGCGTCCAGCACCGCCCCAATGAACTGCAGCCGTTGGCATGGGACCAAATGAGACTTGGCATGATTGATTTTGATGCCTAGATTGGAAAAAATATCCAGACTGAGGGAGAGGGAATGCTGAAGATCCTCCCCGGAAGGGGCTGCTATCAGCCAATAGTCCAGGTAGGGAAATACATGGACCCCACTGGTGCGCAGGAAGGCTGCCACCACCGCCAAGCATTTGGTAAACACTCGGGGAGCCGAGGACTGGCCAAAGGGAAGTGCCTTGACCTGGTAGTGTTCCCCCTGAAAACCAAAACCAAGGTACCTGCAGTGAGAGGGGCATATAGGGATATGCAGGTAAGCATCCTGCATGTCCATAGCGCATAGCCATAGTCCCAACCTCAGCAGAGGGAGGAGGCTCTGTAGAGAGAGCATTCTGAACCTCTTGTATTCCACATACAGACTGAGGGAGCCGAGATCCAGAATGGGCCTCAGATCGCCCGTCTTCTTGGGCACTAGGAAGAAATGGGAATAGTAACCCATCCCTCGGTACAGCGGAGGGACGGGTTCTATCACTGCCTTCTGCAGATGGCAGCATATTTCCTCCTGCAACAGAGAAATGTGCAGTGGAGAATAAAAGGACAGGGGAGGAGGTCTGTGGGGGGGGGGGTTGAGTGAACTCTACTGAGTGTCCCTCTGACAGCAGCTGAAGCATCCAAGAGCCTGTCATTATCCTCTCTCATTCCGGCAGGTGGAAGGAGAACCTTCCCCCCACCGGCTCCTCTGGATTGCTGGCCAGAGGAAGGGGGAGAGGCAATGAGTCAGGAGCCCCTGGGCAGACTAGTGGCCACAGCTCAGGAAGCCTTACGGACTTGGTCGGAGGGGCTTTAGCCGCTGACACGGCTCTGTGCTTGTTTGGGTGTGTCGTGACTGCGTCTGCTTCTGCTGTCAACGACTTTGACGGCGAAAGGAACACTTCTGTCCTTGGGAGGTTTGTACATAAATTGCACCTATCTCAAGGCTTTACCTTTATCTTGAGGGTCGGCGATAATATCTTTGACATCACCCCCGAAAGGGGGCGTCCTGAATGGCTGTTTGCACCTCGGGCACCAGACTGGAAATACGGAGCCAGGCATGACAGCGTAATCCAACGGCGAATGCCAAATTCCCTGCCAGTTGTGTCCACCGCATCATAGGTGGCCGGGAGCATGTGTCGGCAGACAGACCTAGCCGAGTGAACAAGGTCCCCCAGCTGTTGCTTGGTCGAAGTCCAATTTTTACTCCACCTGGCTGAGAATGGACATCTGGTATTTCAGGGCCCAAATGCCCAGGGAAGAGGCGGCAAAGACCTTCCTCCCGTACTGGTCCAGAAGCTTAGATTCCCTGTCAGGAGGAGAAGGTCTTAGGTCGCCTGGATCTTCTTCAACAACTCCAGAAAAGAAGGATCTTCCGGAGGGGATTTAGGAGAGTCCTTCAGTTTGGGGACTCTGGAGTGTGAGGTTCATCTCCTGGGTCCGAGGGCTCGAAGTCACTGTCGGACTCAGAGGTCTCCTGAGAACTCGAAGGGTCTCCGCTGGCAGAAGTCTGGGGCCCGGCATCGGCTGACGTTCATCCAGCTCCGATGCAAGCTGGGATTTGGCCTCATGCCACCATGCGGACAAGACCGCTTTCAAGTCCACCTGCAGTTGTGGAGGAGGAGGACTCGGGAAAGGGTAGTTCGGGAACCAATAAAATTGGTACCCGAAGCCTGACAGCAGATGGCCAACGGTCCTGATGGAGGACCAACCAGGGGGGCGGGGGGATGGGTCTGACATCGGACCAGAGGGCAGTGGGGGCGGAAATGAAGGCCCCAGAGAAGGGTCCGGAAAAACGAGCTCTGCTGGCCCAGATGGCAGAGCCAAAGGTCAGTCGTCGGGCAGCAGCAAGCCGGAAAGCGATAGCGGTGTGTCAGTCGTCGGAGGCTCTAGCGTCTGGGGGGGGGGTGGCACCCCTGACGGCGGAAGCATCCCTTGCTCCTAATCTCCTGCAGGGGAAGGAGGAACTGACTCCTAAGGAGGAGGCAGAGACAGAGCAGCCTCTGACGGCAGCTGGTCAGATGTCAGCTGCGGTGACCCCTGGATGTCAGGTGTAACGTTATGACTTGACGGGGGATCGCAAGCTGTGCGTCCATCGGATGGGTGACTTATCAGCCTTGTCTGGGCAGGAAACAGCAGATTTATCGGACCCACTCACACTGCAAGCTCGGGAAGTAGAAGCGACAGTAGCGGGAGTGGAGGCTTTCTTTGGCCCGGAGGCTTCCATTGGGCCTGAGCGTGAGCCTGATGGGAGGCCCCCCCGACACACGCCTGGACACTAACAAAACAGCCATCGGAGAACAGTCCCCCAGAGAGGAAGATACCTGCAAGGTCATGACTCCAGCCGGAGTCAGCGGGGCAGTGGATGAAGAGTCCTGGTCCCTATGTTTCTCCTTGTCCTGTTTCGTCTTGTGGTGGCTCTCAGGAGAGGCCCACGTCTGCCTAAGTTTTTACAATTCTTTCTCCATGGAGGCCATCTTTTTCTTCAAAACATGGGCTTCCAGGAATGCTGCAGCCATTTCTGGCAGTACTTGCACTCTTCCACGTGGTGGTCTGGGCCTAGAGAGAAGAGGCACAGGGAATGGCCGTCCTTATGTGGGAGCCGAGTTCCACAGGAGTTGAACTTATTTTTATGCGATTTGGAGGGCGACGGGGACGACATACACAGCCGTTGGTATAAGAACGATTTAAGTCGTAAAATTGGAAACAACTTCGAAGAAGCTGAAAGATAGAGTAATACTCATCCAAAATGGTGATGCTAGTAGTGCCGTCCTTCCGCGAGGTACTTGTCGCAAGCCGACAGCGGGAAAGAACAGGAAGGCGGGTGTGAAGACCGCCCCCTTTATACTAACGTAAGCTAACATCGGTCAGGTGACATCGGGGGCACGCCCTGTCAGAGACTGCTAGCTAGAAGGTTTTTCTATGGAGTCCTGACACCTGGTAGCTTAGTCCTACTGGTGAATACCTACTGCAAGAGCACTCTCGAAGTAAGATCTGGAGAGACCATACTAGGGCTGTTAAAATCAGTCACGCACTTTTGAGGCATGCTTTTAGCAGGACAATCTGCACCACTGGAGGGGCAGGAAGGTGTACAGGAAGTAGCTGATCCATTTCAGGGTAAATGCCTAATCCTGAACTGTGCCCAGAACTGCTAGAATGGCACAGAAGAGTAGCAGTTTGTGGTTCTCACAGAATGCAAATGAGTCAATGCGAGGAGTCCCCTGCCATCAGAAAGTAACACATACAACACAGCTCCATTATGACCAAGGAAATGTTTTCCACAAACTCTAGCTGGAATGGAGAAGGCGCAGCCTGTGCAGCATTCTTGCAGAAGTTGCAGAGTTCCATGGCCTGCCACACTGGTTGCTGCAGAATATGATATCACTCTCCTCCAGTTAAGAGGACCTGGTGCTGAAAGCATTCTCCAACCATTGGCTGACTGACCATGGAGGGCATGGGCTCACTCCCTAATGCAGGCTACCATGTGGTGGGACGACCCAGATGGGCATATTCTGCACAGACAGAGCCAAGATGAATGCATATCAATGTTTTACAACTTTATCTCAGTGCTAAGAGGAGAACTCAAGCCAAAAGCCGTGAGTGTTAATTGCTGTGGGACAGCATAACTTCAAGGTGAAAGGAAATTTGTGTGCATCTGCAGTTATTTGTAATATTACTATTTTAACAAAACACTATTCAGACCATCAAATGATCCATATTTAACTGTACTTGAATAAACGTGATAAGAAAATCTGTGTTATGCATTTTTTTCTTCTTATGGACAACATTCTGTATAGTTCTCATTCAAACAACATGAAGTCTTGCTATATTATGACATATGCAGTATAACCCCAGGTTAGAACTGCTCCGGAGGTGAAAGAGTTAACTCTCCATGCAGGGCATGGAACCTTGAGCGCGAGCTCTGTTGAACACTCTGCCTGTTGTAGCTCAAACTTAAACTGTCAGATTCTTTACTCCGCCTCACTGAACAGTCACTCCGGAGATTTCTCCTGCTGCTCGGTTCATTTGTCAGTTAAAAAGTCTAATTCTCGGTTTATTTTACCGAAATTAAACCACAATCGTCGGTTCAAGCTCTGTCTGTGGTATTGTAAGTAATAGATAGGCTTTTGTTTATTTCCTTCTGTGTGGAACTTGTAAACGTCTTTTCGGTTCGGTTTGAACCGATCAGATTGGGTTTAAATTAACTTTCTAGTCCTTTAGAGTGCGGTTCCCGGTTCTAAAAAAAAAAGAAAAGGACTTTATTACGTTTTTTTCCACGACCCGTGACACGGTTGGGAACCGATAAGAGAGTCTTGCTTGGCGGATTGCCATTAACGGGCAAGTTTTGGTTAGGCTGGCACTATGTCTGAGAAACCCAAAAGAAAAACCGGACCCACTGGGTTTCAGCACTGTGGCCTCTGTGGGGAAGCCTTTGCTAAGGCTGACCCACACACCACCTGTGTATATTGTCTGGGGTTTGACCACCTCAATGTAGACTATCAGATTTGTAAGAATTTTCCTGCTGCCACCGTGGAAAAGAGAGTTGGTAGGTTCAGGGAAAGGGAGGCCAGAAAGTCCGCTGACCCGGATGGCCAGCCCGGTTCGGTTCCAACCGAACCTGAGGGAGTACCCTCTGACCAGGGCGATACTTCCTTGGGCAAACGAAGAGCCAGCTCTGAGGAGCCGGTTCCAACTAAAAGGACTAGAAAGTCAGCTAGTGTGGAGCCACAAGTTCTTTCTCCAACCGCTGAGGAAATAGCTAAAGCTATTCAAATTGTCCAGTCTCTTTCCCCGGTTCCATCCGAACCGACACCATTAGGGAAGCGCTCGGTTCGGACGGTTCCACCGGTTCAAGATTATGATTTTGAGGATTTTTATGAACCGGAGGCAGGGGAGGAGGGGTATGAGGAGAGTGAATGTGATTTTGAAAGTCTGGATGTGCCCATTGAACCGGACATCTCTCCAGACAGACCTTCAGGGGTCCCCCCCCAGGCTATCTGAGTCCCCTTCTCATTTTATGTTCTACAAGAAAGTTGCTGAAACTCTGCAACTCCCTGTTGAGGAAGCTGTTGATGATCAAGAAGAGCCTGATTATGTAGAAATGATGGATATTCCAGAGTCTAGGAGACTGTCTATTCCCTTGCACAAATCTTTTAGGAAACAGACAGTAAAAATTCTAAAAACTCCTCATTCTATCCTCCCTGTGGATAAAAGGATGGACAAGAGGTATGCTTTATCAGGCTCTGATACGGAGTTCCTCTCTCAGCAATGCAGCCATGTGGGGGTAGTGCAGGCTGCAGCCTGTGACAAGGCTAATATTCCTCTAGCCTCTCACCCTCCTGAAAAGGATTCCAGGAGGATGGATGCCATGGCAAAAAGCAGTACATGGCAGCATCTTTGGGACTCAGACAGGCAAATTATATGACTTATGCAGCTAGGTACCAGAAATCCAGATGGGATACTGTGCTGGCCCTAGCAAAACAGACCCCTGACCAGCTTGCCAGGGAGCAGGTGGCTGCAGATGGTATTGAGGTATCCAAGGTGCAATTTCATGCTGCAGTAGACTCTAATGATGTTTCATCAAGAGTCATGGCTACATCGGTGTCTCTTCGCAGAATGGCCTGGCTCAGATGTACTGCCCTGTCACAGGATACTCAGACTAAGGCTATGGATTTTCCTGTTGTGGGCAATTCTCTGTTTGGGGAGCAGATAGAGAATTATATGAAGAAAATGGATGAGTATAGGACCACCTATAGGAGTGCACAGGCCAAAGAAAGGCAAGCCATTCCTCAAAGGCAGCATGTCAGGGGCAGGGGCAGGCCTTTTCACCAAGCCCAGGCCTCCTCTTCTGCTTATGCCCAGAGGGGGTTCTTTAGAGGAAGGGGCAGAAGGGGTTCTAGTAAGCCTGCTTCTACCCCTCAACCCAAAGCCCCTGCAAAACAGGCTCCCTGATGGGGTGGCCAGGGCCGATTCTCCACTACCGGTAGTGGGCAGACTGGCTTACTTTGTCCAGGACTGGAAGTCTTTAACATCAGACAAGTGGGTCCTGGAAGTAGTAAGCCAGAGACTGGTTCTCAGCTTCAAGAAATTTCCGAAGATGAGAGCCAGGTCCTTTCCACCTGCAAACCCATCAGAGGCACTTGCCCTGGAAGCAGATGTTTCTTTCCTCCTGGTTCTCAGAGCTGTGGAAAGGGTTCCACCCCTACACCAGGGCAAAGGGTTGTACTCCAGGTACTTCCTTACCCCAAAAAAGACAGGAGAATGGCAGCCCATCCTGGATCTCAGGTATCTACACAAGCACCTTTTAAAACCAAAGTTCAAAATGGTGACTCTGGGAATTATTTTACCTTCTCTAAGGCCAGGGGACAGGCTAGCCTCCCAGGACCTCAAGGATGCCTACTTCCATGTTCTCATCAGAAGCTCCCATCGAAAGTACCTCAGATTCGAACTGCCCTCAGGCCATTACCAGTTCAGCACAATGCCCTTCGGCCTCACCTCGGCCCCGAGGGTGTTCACAAAATGCCTGGCAGTAGCAGTTGCTCACTTAAGAAGGCAAAATATTGCCATCTTTCCTTATCTGGACGACTGGCTCATTGTAGTCTCCAGAACAGATCAAACTACACTTACAAGTAACCCAGCAACTGCTTACATCTCTAGGTTTCTTCTCAATCTTCCAAAGTCAGTTCTGGAGCCTGTCCAGCTTCTCACCTTCATAGGCGAGAGAACTCAACACAAAAGAAGCCAGAGCCTCCCTCTGGAAAGAGCAAGGACCTTGGTGTCTCTGGCCTCTTCTTTCACCCTGCAGGTCTCTTGACCAGCAAGGCATTTTCTACAGCTCCTGGGGCACATGGCTGCTTCTACAGCAGTAGTGCAGGGAGCAAGATTTCAGATGAGGGACATCCAGTTCCATCTGAGAGCCTTTTGGTCTCAAAGGACAGATCCTCTAACCGAATTGATCCCAGTGACTCGAACCCTGATCCAGGCCCTTCAGTGGTGGCAGGATCAGAGCAATCTGAGACAGGGGGTTCCCTTCACTCCCCAGTCTCACTCCTTGACCCTTACTACAGATGCATCCCTCTTGGGGTGGGGAGCTCACATGGGCGACCTTACCACCCAGGGGCTGTGGTCCCCTCAGGAATCTCTGCTCCACATCAATTTGTTGGAACTCAGAGCAGTTTTTCTAGCTCTCCAGGTTTTTTCCACATCTGTTCAGAACAAGGTTGTTCAGATCAGAACAGACAATACCACTACAATGTGGTACATCAACAAGTAAGGGGGCAGTCGGTCTACAGCCTTGTGCACCGAAGCAATGAAGTTGTGGTCTCTGGCTTATTCTCTGAACGCCTCCCTTACGGCAGTTCACCTCCCAGGCAAGGACAATGTCCTAGCGGATGCTCTCAGCAGGATTTCCCAGGGCCATCACGAATGGGCACTGGATCCCCTAGTACTGGAGGTAGTATTTGCCAGATGGGGCACCCCGCAGATAGATCTCTTTGCAGCCCCAGACAATCACCAACTTCCCCTTTTTTGCTGCAGGCCCCCAGTGTTGGGCTCAGTCCCTCTGGATGCCTTCCTACTCAGTTGGGAAGGGAAGTTTCTCTATGCTTTTCCCCCCTTTCCCCTTCTTTTCAAGGTGCTAGTCAGAATCAGATCTCAACCCTGCAAGATGATCCTGATTGCTCCAGATTGGGCCAGGCAGCCCTGGTACCCACTCCTCATGTCCTTAGCAGTCCACCTTCCCCTGTGTCTTCTCAGGAATCACAACCTGTTAACCTGTGCCCAGGGGAGAGTTTGGTATCCGAACCTCAAATCTCTCAATCTCAAGGCATGGCTCTTGAAGAGTTAGAGTTTGCTGACCTACACCTTTCCCAAGGTGTACTGGATATCTTGAAGGCCTCTAGGAATCCTTCCACCAGGGCTACTTATAATTCAAAATGGAAAAGATTTTCCATATGGTGTGCTGGTAAGCATATTTCCCCAGAAACTGCTGGCGTGCCCACGATCCTGGATTATTTGGTGCATTTGAATTCCTTGGGGCTGAGACCAGCTACCCTTAAAGTGCACTTGGCAGCTGTGTCAGTCTTCTTATCAGCAGGTAAGCCCTTTTCTTTTTCTGCTCACCCTGTGTTCTCCAAGTTTTTTTAAAGGGTTGCTTCACACCAACCCTCCGTTCAGGGACCCTGCCCCTGCTTGGGATCTTAATATTTGCATTGCTCAGCTTATGCAAACCCCTTTTGAGCCATTGTCTTCAGCAGAGCTTAAGTACTTGACTTGGAAAACTGTTTCTGGTAGCCATCACCTCTGCCAGACGCATAAGTGCGTTACAAGCATTGTCAGTGGAGCCTGATTTTATCTCCTTTCATAGAGATAAGGTGGTCCTCAGGACTAACAGGAAGTTTTTGCCTAAGGTGGTTTCAGACTTCCACCTTAATCAATCCATGTCTCTTGCTGTGTACTTCACTGACCATTTCTCCTCTGGTGAGAGGAGATTGCACAGTTTAGATGTCAAAAGAGCCCTTGGATACTATACAGAACGTACCAAGGGTCACAGGTTTGAATCCCTCCAATTGTTCCTCACTTATGTTGAGGTTGGTAAAGGGAAACCTGCCACTAAAAGATCCATTGCCAGGTGGATTGTCTCTTGTATCCAATTTTGCTATGAAAAACTGGGCAAGGTTCCTCCCTCAGGCCTGAGGGCTCACTCTACCAGAGGTACAGCTGCGTCTCTGGCTGCTGCCAGGGACATCCCTATCCTAGAGATATGTCAAGCAGCTACCTGGAAAACAGTTCACACTTTTACTAAGCATTATTCCCTGGATATCCAGGCTAGGAGTGATGCTCGATTTGGCACAGCTGTGCTTCAGAGCCTATTTCCCAAGTAGGTTCTGTCCCTCCTCCATGGAGGTACGGCTGTGTAATCTGGATATGTCATAATATAGCAAGACTTCATGTTGTTTGAAGAAAAATTACTCACCTTAGTAATGTTGTTTCTTCTAATGGAATCTTCTACATTATAACTTCCCCAGCCTGCCCTCTCAGAACCTCTATTTTTGGGATGTGGGTGGGCAGTGCAATGTTGGCACTTCATAGATGCCCACTTTATTTTCACCCTTTCTTAGGGTGCTTAGGTGTTATGCTTATTTTTCTTTCTTGAATCCCCTGACTTGAGTCTTTGTTTTGGGATCAAGAACAAAAATGTGTTTTTGTAGTTAGTAGCCAGTGGGCTAGTGTAGGTTTACGGCTTCCACACAGAACCTTAGTGAGTTTTTGCTCGTAAAGATCTGACAGTTTAAGTTTGAGCTACAACAGACAGAGTGTTCAACAGAGCTCGCGCTCAAGGTTCCATGCCCTGCATGGAAAGTTAACTCTTTCACCTCTGGAGCAGTTCTAACCTGGGGTTATACTGCATATGTCATAATATAGCAAGACTCCATTAGAAGAAACAACATTACTAAGGTGAGTAATTTTTTCTTATGGCACAAAGAATTTGGAGTTTTGACTACTTCACTGCCTGGCTTCAGAATTCTGAGCATGGCTCTGATAGATCAAATGGGCAAATGGTTAGAAGTTCTGAATCCATGCAGTGACAAAGTCAACACTCCAAGTCCCAATCAGTGAACTGTACGGAATGCTGTTCATAGAAACAAAATATAAAACACAATTTTTACATTCACTTTTAATCAGGCAAGGTATAATATGGATCATCTGGGGGAGCAGATGAATATTATTTCTGTTACCCAATTCCCTATCTCATTTAAACACAGAAACAGAGAATTTGCTGGCAGATAAGGACTGCTTGGCCCACACAGTCTACCCATTGCCCCTGCCTATAGATCACTGCAGATCTTACTTGATCTCCAGCCCATTTACCCCCACTTCCCATTCCCTAAGATTCCATTATTGCTGTCCCAGCAATACACCACTCTTTCTGTGAAGAACTAGTTCCTCACATCTATCCTGAATCTACCACCCTCCAGCATATCATGCCCCCTTGTCCTTGAGCACCTTTTTTCCTGAAAGATATTTCCCTCTTGCACCTTGTTTATCCTCATGAGGTATTTAAAGGCCTCTCATCATATCCCCCTCTTTCTCTTCTCTTACAGAGTATACATATTTAGGCCCTTTAATCTATACTCATAGGACTTCTGATGCAGACCCTGCACCATTTTAATTGCCCTCCTCTAGACTGCTTCCACTCTGTCTATGTCCTTTCTGAGATGTGGTCTCCAGTACTAGACACAGTACTCTAGGCGGGGTCTTACTAGCAATCTATACAGAGGCAACACCACCTCCCTCTTTCTGCTGGTGATATCCCTCCCTATGTACCCCAGCATCCCACTCACCCTCTCACTGCCTGGCTACCTTTAGGTCATCCAATGTGATAACCTCTAGGTCTTTTTCCTGCTTTGTGGTCATTGGTACCACCCCCACATTCTGTACTCTGACCCTGGGTTTCTCTGCCCCAACGGCCTGTATATCCTATTCTCTGTTGCGCACTCTTCTTGTTCTGTATTTTTACCTTTGTAACCTCCCAGGTCATACCTGAAAATAGGCATTGTTTGCCTAGTGTACTTACCCAGTAAACAAAAGCTAAATAAAACAAATGCGTTATTCTGTACTTTTCGCATTGGAACCCAGCTGCAATACTCTTGACCACTCCTTGAGTTTTCTAAGTAGCTGCTCAATCTTCCACCCCCATGTCCACCCTACTGCAGTTTTTTTTTGTTAACATTTTTGGCCCCTTGCCTCCTGTGCTCGCACTCCTTCAGGAGATGCCAAGGCACCCCTAGCTGCAGTTGTCCCCCCTTACCTGTACTCTGGTGCTCGGGCCCAGCCCCCATCAAGCTGTGGCTTCCCGCCCAGGCGGGGACCATGTCGGGAGGCAGACCCCTAAAACTCTGTGTGCGTTGGATGGCTGGAGCAGCAGCACAGGCAGGAAGGATTTGAAGCAGCGTCGGGCGATCAGTCATCTGTGAGCGCAGGGGCCATTTTTCCAATTTTCTCTCCAAGGATACTGACACACAGAGGAGAACTCAAGGGAGTACAGTGCATGCAAAAGCATGCTGCTCCCGGAACCCGGCTGACATCTGTCCCCATTCCCCTGGCATCCCTTTTTTCTTCTTAATTTCTTTTATTACCTAATCAGCTGGGGGTGGACCTATGGTTCCCCTGCTCCCGGCAACTTTCTCAGCTGCTACCCCGGACCCAGTCAGAGCTCAACCCTTTTTCCCTGCCATCCAAGGGTCACGTCATTGCGGGGATCTATCCCGCACACTGCGGAAGACCTAGAGGCTACCTTAAATGGGTCTGCCATGGCACTGGGAAGCCAGCCATCACCTGCACCTGAGGACTGGTGCCTTTTTTCCCCTGTATCCACCCATGGAGCGTGTGTACAATGGTGTCCAGGACACTGCCGCGTGCGCTCTTGCATGTAGCCTGTCTGACCGTGCTAACTCATGCTTTGTTCGCTGAACCTGCACCATCCCCATTCAGTGCCTCAGTGATTCACCCCACCCTTCCTCCCCAGAGGACAGCAGTCCAGGGAATGCTCGATCCTCCTCCTCCGGCCGACCCTCTGAGACCCGAGGTCACTCCCAACCCCAGGTCATCGGCGTGGGAGGAGGTAAGGCGCCAGCGCCTCAGCCCTCTGCGCCAATGGGCCATCATCCCCTGACATCCCTGACTACACTGCCACCTGCGGTCACCCAAGTGGCAGTACTGCAGTGGAGACGGCAACCCACCTGCCCAGAGGAGGACAGTGCCTGTGGGATGCTTAATCTTCCTCCCCTAAGAAGCCCAACTATCCAAGATTGATGGATGATAACCAAACAAATTTACCAAATGGAAAAAATTACCCACAGACTTAATGAAAGGGAGGAGAAGTGTGGCTTCAAACGGACACGTTGGTTATTATATTACATGCTAAAAGACCAATCTTTTGTCCCTTAAAAGCACTCTATTTCAATCCCCTACCTCCCTCCTTCCTTCCTTCTCCTCATCCCCACTGGGGAATAATCCCATTAGTCCATGGGAGACTGGGGTGCTGCAGAGGTCTAGGCCCCTGCCCCTGGGGGTCTACCCATTGCACCATTCCTCCACTGGTTCACAAGTGCACAAACACCAGTCCTGTGATGCCTGTGGTATGGGATTCACAGGCATAACTATGGATGGTAGAGGGATACAGGAGAGGAAATACCTGATACTTTGCTTATTCAACCCAGTAACATTCTAGAATATACACCTACTTAAGAACAACACTGAAAGAAGAGTGGATCGATGTAACAATTATAAACTGTTCCTAATATGATATGCTGTAAGGCTCCTGAACTTGTTTAGTAGGAAATTCTCCCAATGAAGCATATAAGTACTGCTGTATTGTAATTCTATAGTCCTGTCGACTGTTTATGTGTGAAAAAACAATAAAGATAATATTTTAGATTATATTTAAAAAAAAAAAAATCCTCATCCCCCCGTCGCGCTCCCCCCCAAACTAGAGCAGAGCTTGGTGTCATCCATAAAGAGACAAGACAGTTATGTAAGAACTTACAGTAACAGTAGCTCTTTGAGGGGATCTCAGTCATCAAGCCACACCTCAGGAACTTCACTGTCAGGGAAGAAGGATCCACACAGAAGATTTTCCAGCAGTATTACTGGGGCCGCCCAAGCTGATGTCACCTGCAGACATCACCAACCCTATAAAGGCGTGAAAGGGCCCTGCTCCCCTCCTCAGTTCTTTCCCCAGGAGACTAAGGAAGCAAACCCATGCCATAAGGAACCAAGGAGAGGGAGTGAGGTGCCCACGCCAAAATAAAGGCTGGAAACACCAGTTAGCCAGTTCTGAGAAGAAAGCCCCATAAGAACGGGATGGTGGGAGGGAAGGCAGACTTGATGACTGAGATCCCCTCAAAGACCTACTGTTACAGTAAGTTCTTACGTAACTGTTCTTTCTTCTTCGCAGGTATCTCAGTCATCAGGTCACACCGTAGGAATGAGTCCCAAACAGTTACAGGTGCAACAAGACAGTCTGTGAGGAAGGCCAACCAAAGCCTAGGACAGGAGGCCCTGCAAGAAAGCCTGGCCGAAGCCTGTTCAGGCTCTAGAAGCAATGACCAGACTGTTGTGCTTGGTAAAAGCATGGATGGTAATCCAGGTGGCAGCAGTGCAAATGTCAGCAGCTGAGACCCCTTTGAAACAGGCTACAGAGGTAGCCATGCCCCTTGTGGAATGGACTTTCACCATCCCTGGCAACTCTTCCAATGGGCCAACCATTTGGACAAACATTGCTTGGAAACCTTAGCGCACTCTCGTCCTGGGGCAAATGAAACAAAAAGCTGTTTTGTTTTTCTGCAGTCCTTAGTTCGGAGCAGACAGTATTTCAGAATTCTGCACACATCTAAAATATGGAGCAGTGCTTCCCCTGGATTGGCATGCTATGGAAAATAAACTGGAAGGTGGACAGATTGGTTCAGGATAAACTCAAGACACCACCTAAGGGAAAACTCAGGATTTGTGCACAAAGACACTGTGTTTCTGAAAAATCAAATATGGCTCTTCACACCAGAGAGTCTGAAGCTCAGAAATCCTTCAAGCAGAAGTAACAGCAACTAAAAGTAATGCTTTCCAAGAAAGAAAGTGTACCTTGCAAGTCATGACTGGCTCAAATGGAGACAGGGTCAATTTCGCCAAAATAAAATTAAGATCCCAAGCAGGGCCAGGGGAATGATTCGCGGTTTCAGGTGCAGGATGCCCCTGAGAAAGGTACAGGACACATTTAACTGAGCCACAGTATGACCGCCCACAGGCTCATGAAAGGCAAACATAGCTGAAAAGTGACCCTTGAGGGAGGAATACTGGAGGCCTGAGTCCGACAGGGAGAGCAGGTAGTCCAGAATCTGGATCACTGGACAGGTGAACGGGTCCAGATGATGTCTGGCAGCCCAAGTGGCAAACCTCTTCCACTTCATGGCATCAGTGGCTCTAGTAGAGGGCTTTCGAGTTGCCATGAGGACACCTGCCACCTTCTGAGATACCCCAAACTGGGCGATGGTTATGTCCTCAGGAGTCAGGTATGCAGACGAAGGGACCTGAGGTTAGGAGGGACCAGGATCACCTGAGCCTGAATCAGCAGGTCCCTGCAGAGGGGCAGAGGGACCGGAGGTTTCTCTGCTAACTGCTGCAGCAATGGAAACCATATCTGCCGTGGCCAGAAGGGAGCAACCAGGATCATGCTAGACCCCTACATCTGTAGCTTGATTAGCACCCTCTGAATCAGAGGAAATGGAGGGAAGGCGTAAAAGAATCTGCTGCTCCAGGAGAGAGCCAACATGTCTCACCAGAAAACTCCAGGCCCTGGATCTAATGAGCAGAAACTGGGCAGTTCTGCTTTGAGTGTGGACGCAAAAATATCCAACTCTGGACAACCCCATCTGGGGAACAGATCTTCTGCAATGGATGAGAGACGTTCCCACTCATGCATGCTTGACTGAGTTCGGCTGAGGCTGTCCGCCAGGGTGTTTAGCACGCCTAGGACATGGACTGTCGAGAGAACCAGACTATGGTCCAGTGCCCAGTACCAGACTCTTGTGGCCTCCTTGCACAGGAGGTACAAATGCCTTCCCCTTTGCTCGTTGATGTAGTAGGCAACACTGAGATTGTCAGACTAGACCAAAAGTTGACCTGGAAAGAGATGGTTCTGAAAGGCCTGCATGGCATAGAGGACCGCCCGTAACTCCAGGATATTGATATGCAGAGACATCTCGATCTGGTACCATGTCCCGAGTTCGAAAGGGACCCAGGTGTGCACCCCAGTCTGAACCAGAGGCATCCGTCAGGAGGATGTTCTGGGGAGAAGAGATCTGGAATGGAACCCCTTGTAACAGGTTCTGGAGGTCCATCCACCACCGGATCACCTTACAGACTGGGGAAGAGACCAGCACTATCTGTTCTAGGTCACCCGACCGTTGGTCTCATTGCACCCGGAGTGTCCACTGGAGCACCTGCATTTGCAGTGTGGCCAAGGAGACTGGGGCAGTGGCCGCAACCATTAGCCCTAATAGCCTCAGGTACACCCTCGCAGGAACATAACTGCTCTGGGTGACCTCTTGAGCCTGGGCAATTAGGCATTCCATCCTGCTGAGAGGCAGGAAGGCTCCGCCCTGCTCAGAGTCCAGGACCACCTCTATATACTGCAGCCTCTGGGATGGAATCAAGGTGGACTTGGGCAGATTGACAGTGATGTCCAGGGATAGAAACAGCTGGAGGGTCCTCTCCAGGGTCTGTAGGAGCTGACCTATAGATGGAGACTTGAGAAAGTAAGTCATCCATGTAGGGGATAACAGATGGTCCTTCTCTCCGGAAGGCAGCAGCTACTGCTGCTAAGCACTTTGTGAAGACCTGAGGAGCAGAGAGCAAAGGGCAATACTTTGAATTAGTAATGTTTGCCCTGAAAAAGAAACCAGAGAAACCTCCTGTGTGGTGGACACACCAAGATATGCAGGTAAACATCTTGTATATCCAGGAAGCGTAGCCAGTCACCCTGCTTGAGTAGGGGTAGCAGGCCTGGCAGAAGGAAAATGCAGAATTTTTTGTACTAGACATGAAAACTGAGATCCTGGACATCTACAATAGGCCTCAGATCTCCAGTTCTTTTGGGGACCAGTAAGAACCTGGAATAAGAAGATAGGTGGAGGGTACTGGAGGAGTCTCTGGAGGCAACTCTACAAGTTCAAGAATGTAACACCTCTATAATTAGAAGAACCCAGGCATCCAAAATGAAGATTCTCCATTGACTGAGATGGAGGGAAAACTGACCTCTGACCACCCATTCTTGGTCAGCGACCGGAAGGGGGGGGAGGGGTCTGGCAAGGAGTCAGGCAGAGGTGGATCCAGCCACTGGGGCAGGGTAGGGTAGGCAAGGTGGAGGAGACTTTTATTTTGTCCTGGAGACAAGCGCCTGCTCCAGACTTGTGGGACACCTTACAAAAAGATGGGCATTATCTGCTCCTAGGTTGCGTATGGTAAAGCAAAAGGACAGATTTTATAGCCCTACCAGATGCCAGCAAGTCACTCATGATGTCCTGGACATCTGGTCCAAATAACTTGGAGCCACTGAAGAGGACATTCAGCACCTTCTGTTGGATGTCTGCTGCAAACCATGAGACCCCTCATCCAAAAGTGTCTATGAAGGCAAATGCCTGTCACAGCAGCCCTAACACCAGTGTCGGAAATGTCATACAAGGCCCTGAGATGCCAACTAATATCCTCAGCAGTCTGCAAGGATTTGAGATCATCCCGTTTCTGGGAACATTCTGGGAAGGTTTGGGCAGCTGCCTTGCTCTTCCTCCAGAAGGTGTTTTGGTACTTAACCATATGCATATAGTTAGCAATCTGAAGCCCCAAGGTGCAGGAGGCATAAACCCTCTTGACCCAAAGCACCTGGATTCCCTGTCAGGGGGGAGCTAAAAGTGCTTGGGCACCTTTGATCTCTCATGTGTTGCTTTAATGACCATGGAATCCATCTCAGGTTGTGCAGCATAATAAGGCAGGCCTTAAGGGGCATGATAGAAGTCATCTCCCGGTGGGGCATGGCAGGAACCATATCTGGTCTCTGCCAAGCCGCAGTACTGGTATTCCTCAGGACAGGAAGAATGGGAGGAATGGCCTTAGGGGGAAGACTCTGGAATCTGCTAAAAGTCCACCAGGTCTCGCCTGGTGGCATCCTCTTCCTCAGAGCAGAAGCCCATATCTGAAGATGGTTGCTTCATCACATCAAAGAAAGTAGGATCTTCAGGAGGGGACCAGGAAGTATGTTTAAAAGTCCTCACTGACTGAAAAAGCAGTGGACCTATCTGAGAAAAGAAGCTCCTCCTTCTCAGGGAGAATCAGGTCAGGATGGTACTCCTCTTCGATGTCAACCTGCTCCAAATTCGAGGTCTGATGAGTGAGGTGCCAACAGCGCCCTACGAGATGCAGACCAAGGAGGCCCAATAGGCGTCGATGACGATGGGGCTGTTGATAGCGCCAGGGACGCAGGCCTATATGAGCCCAACTGGTGCAATATGGCTGTAGTGATCTGGGTCAAAATCAAGTTAAGGCTGACAGCAGGAGAGGGATTCATCGACGGTGGAGGGGTCATCGGCACAGGGCATGACAAACCACCTGTTGGGGCTTTACAGCCCAAAGAGCCCAATGTCTATGGGCTTGGGGAAGCATCAGGCCACAACAGAAGAGCTGCGTCCACGAACAGAGGGTCGACGGATGGGGGCCGAAGACCTGAGGGTGAATGGCCGGCCTCCCTGAGAAGCAGGAAGCAGTGCTGTCGGTATAGGCCTGGAAGATGCAGAGGCCTGGACAGCGGAGGACGTCAGTGCAGCTGCAGTCCACGGAGTACCCCAGGAGGATGAAGAAGAAGCTGTTGGGGAGCACCGCCATGGAGAATAGTCCCATTCACAGTCGTTTTGTGACCCCCGGAGGACATGTGATCGGCCTTCGAGGCCTGGGAGCTTGACGAACACACCGGCGACTGAGAAGGAGGGACCCTGGAGGACCCCTGCCCAGAACTGGTTACCTATTGCTCCATGAGAAATTTCTTCAAAGCCTTTCTGCATTGCCTAAGTGTTGTTTGGTTGAATTTCTGGCAGAGCTCACAGTCAGAGACATCATGGTCAGGCCCAAGACAGCAGACACAGAAGTTGTGGTCATCTGAAGAGGCAATCTTCTCTCCCCAGTGGCAGCGATGGAACAGACAAGTGGAGGGAGTAACTCTTGACACAAACAAGGTAAAGAAATCTCTTGTTTAAACCAGATTCTGAATGTTACAGTAAGAGAAAAATCGTAGGCAAAAATGGTGTGAAACTGCGTCAAGAGTTTCTACGGAGACCCATGCAAACTGAGTTGACGGCAAGAAAGAACTCAGGAAGAAGCAGACCGTTCACACCTTTATAGGGTTGGTGACGTTGACAGGTGAAGTCAGCATAGGTGACCCCAGTGGTACTGCTGTAAAATCTTCAGTGTGGATCCTGCTTCACCAATGGTGAAGTTCCTACGGTGTGACCTGATAACTTAAGATACCCCAAAGATCTTCCCCTTCCAACTCCTCTGTAATGTCACTTATAAAGCCATTAAAGAGGACTGGTCCCCGCACTGATCCCTGAAGCACCCCCGCTGGTCACCTTCCCGTCCTCTGAGTGAACTCTGTTTATCACCACCCTCTGCTGCTTATCCCTTAACCAATTTCTTACCCAGTTTACTACCTTTGTGGACCTGCTCCTATGGTACCCAGCTTGCTTACTAGTCTCCTGTGTGCAACAGTGTTGAATGCCTTACTGAAATCTAGGTAGGCAGTGTCCACTACTTCACCCTGATCTAGTTCCTTTGTCACCCAGTCAAAGAACCCTATCAGATTCATTTGACATGACCTCCCCACCATGAATCCATGCAGCCTTAGGTCTTGTAATCCACTGTATTCAAGATATTCTACAATCCTTTCTTACAACAGAGATTCAATTAACTTTCCCACCACCAAAGTCAGGTTGACTGGCCTATAACTGTCAGCCTCTTCTCTGCTACCACTTTTGTGTAGTGGGACTACATCTGCCCTCCTCCTGCCCCCCCCAGAACCACTCCTATTTCCAATAAACTGCTAAATAGGACCTTCAGAGATGTAGCCAGTGCCTCCCTGAGCTCCGTCAATACCCTTGGGTGGACTCTGTCTGGCACCACTGGTTTGTTCACTTTCAGATTTGCGACCACTTCAGGACTCTCTCCTCCAAAAATGGACTATGTGTCCACCTCCCTCCTTCCTGTTACATTTTTGTGGCCCCTGCCTGTCTCTTTACTCTGTGAGCACTGAACAAAAGTATTTGTGCAGGATGTCTGCTTTTTCCTGTTCCCCTCTGCACAGCCACCCCCCCACACTTTCCCTTAACCTTATAATCCCACCCCAGTCTTCCTTTTTTTGCTAACATACCTAAAAAAATGCCTTGCCTCCATTTGTTATTGCCTTGGCTATTCTCTATCTTCAGTTTGCACCTTTGCATTCCTTACTGCTCTCTCTGCTTCCCTCGGTTTCCCTTGATACACCTCCTTATCCTCATCCATCTGTGTTTCCTTGAACCTTCTGAATGCTATCCTGTCAGCTATTACCTTTTCCACCACCTCTTTTGAGAACCATAGCAGTCTCTTTTTCCTCTTTCTTTTCCTCCCTTACTGGACATGGAGGTTTACTGTGTTCACTATAACCCTTTTTAGTTTCACCTACTGCTCCTCCACCCCACTCAGCTAATCCCCCCTCCCCGCCAGGTCATCCTTGAGGTATTCACTCATCTTTTTAAAATCTGCCCTCCTGAAGACCAGGACCCTTGCTTTTGTGTGGTTCAATTCCACAGCTGTCCATATACTGAACCACACTGTACAGTGATCAGTGGTCCCCAGGTAGCCCCCCCACCCATTTGACATTTGGAACACTGGCCCTGCTGGTGAGTACCAGGTCTAGTATTACCACATCATGAGGGGTTCTCACAAGTTACCTGAGGAATGCCCCCTGCAGGGAATCCAAGATTTCCCTGCATCTAGCTGATGTCATAGCTGGCAGGGTCCAATCTACATCCTGCAGACTGAAGTCCCTACAAACTGCACCTCTCCCTTTTCTGCCATCTTGCCAGTGGCTTCCATCAGTACCTTATCCAGCTCCTCTCTCTGTGCTGGAGGTCTGTAGATCACACCAGTTCAAATGAAGGCTCCATTCCTCGTCTCTAGGGTGACCCACAGTACATCTGCCCTCCCTGTATTTCTTGTATCTCCATTGCTTTAATGCTCTCCTTCACATAAAGTACCCCCCGCCCCCCACAAACACACTTTCCTTCCCACCCTGTCCTTCCAGAAAAAAGTATAGCTTGGTATGGCCATGTCCCAGTCATGGTTTTAAGTGCACCATGACTCGCTAATGGCTACAATATCTAGGTCAGCCTCACCATTGTGGCCTCTAGGTCTGGAATCTTACTTACTAGACTACTAGCATTAGCATAGCGACATGGCTTTCCAGATTTTGTTACCACTCTGTTTGTTACTCCCCCCTTTTTCTTTCCTCATTCCCTTCTCTCTTTTTAATGCACCCGCTCCCAAACCCCTTCATTTCTTCCACCCTAGTTCCTGTATTAATTTGCATCCTGGGGGATTCTAGTCCTCCTGGGTTCTCCTACTCTTCATCTTCAGCCATGGGGGGTAGTTTTGCCTCCCCATTCTCTTCCGCCTCCCCCATCAGCTAGTTTAAATGTTTATCAAAGTAACATTTAAAGAGTCCACTGAGGACTGCAGTTCATCTCCGGGATGGATGCTGGCCATCACCCCTGTACAGGCCCTTATCCTCCCAGCTGGGTTCCCAGTCCGCAATGAAGCCGAACCCCTCCTCCCACACCATTTCTTCAGCCATGAGCTGAAACTCCTGGTGCGGAGATCCCTCTCCTTCCCCTTGTCACGGACAGGCAGCACCTCAGCAACAGCCCACTAAGTGCACTACCAAATACCCCTCCCCAGTTCCCCAAACTAGCCCAGCTCCATCCCTAGCCAGGTCAATAGTCCCCAGGTGGACAATGACATCCAGCTCTGCCTCCCGTCCTGCTGCCGTAGTGATCCTTAGGATCCATTTCCCATTACTCTGGGTAGTGGCACCTTGTAGGAACATAACCTCTCTCTCCTCTCCTCTCCCCTTCCTTTCCTATTCCCAACACTATCCCCCTCACAATTGAGTCCCCCACCAGAAGTTGCTTCCTCCTCCTCTGGGATCCTCTTCCACCCTCCTGGGAGGTGTCCACTACGGAGGACCCCCACATCCTCCATGACCTCTACCACAGTGCCTCTTCCTGGCAGTTGCACTTCGCCACAGCACTGAAGCCACCTACCACCCCCACTCTTCCCAAGTCCATCAAAGTCCAAGCATTCATCCTCCCTGGCATCCTCTGAGGCAACAGTTGCAGACCTGTTGGCACATGTTTTTTGTTTTTTTTTGGGGGGGGGGGGGTCATCCGAATCCCAGCCAACTCGGCTTGGAGTCTAGCGACCTCCTCCCTCTACCCAAAAAGGTGTGTGCAGATGGGGCAGCATCAGAGTCTCCACAAACAGCTGCCCCGCCAGCCACTGCACAGCACCACTCCCAGCATCCTCAACTTCTATCCTCCCTGTGTTACTGGGAACTACTTAAGTACACTTACCTCTGATAGGGAGTTTCTAGCTTTCCTTTTTTTTTTCGTTGCTACTTGCAGTCTATATCTGGTTTAAATCCCCTTAAACCACCACTCTAGATAGGGTGATGCTCCTATTTCCAGTTTTGGCCTACCTTTTATCTTCTACCCTTGCCAGCAGTGACTGTTACACAGTAGTGAACAGGTGCCTTGTCTCAGTCAATTGACAGAGTCCCATGCTTCCTTCTGCTGATGCCTAAGATGCCAGTCACCTGATCAACTCACCTGCTAGGACACAAATGTGCTGGACACGTTAGGGTGGAATTGCTTTTATAGTGCTCTTGTAAGAAGGCACTAAGACTTGTAACGTTTTTCCAAAGGAAAAAAGTAAGCACCTGTTTAGATTAAGTTTTTTTTTCTTTTTTACACTGCACAGAACATTATCTCACAATGTAGAAACATTACTCCTTCGTTTAAGTGCACTTGTTTAAAAAATAAACTTAAGTAGAGTCTACAAAAAAGGCATATATCTTGTTTCGAAACAGCAGGGTTCAATATCCAGTCACAACTGGTTAATAATGGAAAATAAAACATAAAATACCATTTTATATTCCTGGAGATGCCAGTCCTCGTCTTTTCAGGCATAAAGGGAGCAGTAAGAGAAACAGTTTTCCTGTAAATGAGCTTTTAAAACCACCAAGCAATGTATGTCACTGACCTTGAAGTACAGGTACAAAGGCATAAAACCAGTGGTAATGACCATGTCTGGAAAGAATTACAGCACCAATACATGATTTAACTTCAATTACAGCTATTATGACCTTTGTAATGCCGCTTTAGGACAATGATTTTCAATCTCAGGGCTTGGTACCAAATCATACATTTTTGTGATTTGGATCAGTAATCGAGAGATATGGAAAGAACTGTCACAGGGAGAAACATTATTCTTTTTTAAACAAGAGCCAGCTAGTGCCACCATGCTCTGCAGTATCAAGAGTGCATGCGACTGACAGATTTTTTCATACAACAAGCAGGCTCAGCAACAGCGTAGACCATTTCTCACTCCTTGAATTTAGAGCCAAGTCTGTTCCACAAACTTGAAGAACCATACTGTGGAAAAAGTGTCGTGTCTAAAAGGCTACTCCACCATTAGAGTTCACCAAGGTTAATTCAAACTTGGGTCTTGCAGTGATACTGTAGCTCTACTGCAGGTAGGGAAACCCAGAGGCTTAGAAATTAAATCATGTCCCTACAAAATCCATGGGTGCAAAAAGAAATGAAAATTACGTACTCAGCATAATTCTTAATCTCCCAGAATATCTTCACCATTCATTACTCATGGGTCTGTGGCAGAGGAGCTAGGACCCTGCAGGAGCATACAGCTTTAAAAATCTTGAGCTAGGCTGGCCTGGTGGCACTGAGGGTTGAGGCAGCGGACGCCATAACTCGTGCCACGCCAGCGACATGGGTTCAGAGACAGACTCGGGTCACGAAGGGTTGGCCGGGGAGAGAAAGATTGAGCATCTGACGACTGCTCTTCTTCTCCAGGGAGGGGTGGGATGCTCACCCCGCCGCCATACCACCACTACTTGGGTGACCACAGGCAGCACTGGTGCGGTAAGGGAAGGCAGACAGGCTGGGGAGGGGCCGATGTCGGCCGAGGACCAGAGTGGAGGCACGTCTCAGTGCGCCTCTGTTTCATTGGTCCTCCTTGAATGCCAACGTCAGTAGGGGTGGACTAGAAAAAGGAAAAAAAAAAACACCCCGCAACCGATCTGTGCAAAGGGCTCCTACACCGAAGGCGACCATTGAGGAACCAGGAGGAGCTTCTGCTGCACGCCCACTAAGATTTGGAGGGGTGGAGGGACTCTTCCGCTCCACCTGGAGGGTCAACGGGTCTCAGAGATGTACAGGGCCAGGCACCTATAGGAACAATCTCTGGTCCTCATAGGCTGACTGAGGGTGCACTGGGGCCTGGAGAGAGAGATTGGTCACCAGTGCTAGAGGGGCATAAAAAGAGAAAGTACAAAAAAAAAATCTTGAGCTAGGGGACTGACGTTGGGGACGGCACCACCCACGAGATGGATGCATTATGTGGCACTCACGGGCTGTCCAGTAACCAACGCTGGTACCCTGCTCTTCTGAGTGCTGTTCACCAGGTGAGGAAAAAAGTGTAAGAAAAGAGAAAGGATGGGGCAAGGTTTCCTACGGGATAGAAAAAGGATATGGAATATAAAAAGAACAAAGCAATAAAACCTGGTTACCAAAGAAGAGAAAGAAGAGGTGAGAAAGGAGGGCCTAGGTAGTGGGTTAAGATGACCAGGAAAACCAGACAGGAGAGAGAAAGTGAGAAAGGAGAGTGTGTGTAACGAGGATCCCGAACTCCCAGCAAGAGAGCAGTGTTTTCAGAAAAATTGGTTTTGCTGCCAACTGCTGGGGAATTAACCTTTGTTCTCCTGCAGAATACATGACATCTAAACAAAGCCAAGGACCTCAGAAATTCCATATAACCACAGCAAAGTATGGAATGAATTCTTTGAGGAAGGTTCCAATTCCCTGAAAAGTGCAGAAATGCTAGAAGAACTATAAGCCCTAAAACTGTCCTACCAACAAAGGTCCTCCATTTGCAGATTACATGAACTACAGAGGGGTGAGAGACTCAGGAATGCCATAAAACCAATGCAAAACTATGGGATGCAAATTACTGAAGGAGTCCCATTTTCCTGAAGCACAGTAGGCAGAAGAGTCAGGGCCCATGAAATATAATTCTAACCAGGGTCCTCAAACTGAGAAGATACTGAGGCATCTGAAAGCCAATGGGGCAATCCCGAGGAGGGGAAAACAAATCAGGAGGGGATCCCTGCTAGAAAGGAGAGATACCAGCTGACAGAATCGAAGATATCCTACAATTCTCTACCACAGCTTCCCCTTTTCAATCAAAAAATTCTACAGAGAAAGGGAGTAGGAGAAAGAAAAATGTAGCAGACTGGCTGGGAAGGACATGCAGGAGGCATACTGCAAGGGGAAGGGAGAGCTACACCAGGTGAAGGACTCTGGGCTGGAGCTTCAGCATTATTTCTCTGGATTCTCTCCCAGTCTGTTTTCATTTTCATTCTATTTCACATAAAATCCTTTAGGCAGTGCCTATTTTCAAAGTGTTTAAAGTCAGGAACAACAAATGTTACACAGGTAAGGTATATATATACAGTGTTTACAACAAGTGACAGACACAGGAAGTATGGCTGTGCAAGTGGTGCTAGTACAATCTCACACTACGTAGGCATAATGTTTACTTGCATTATCAATAAAGTGCAATGAAGATACTATACATTTGAGGGAAAAAATGGTCAGTGGTAGTAGTTGCATGTTCCTGATGGAGTGAGCTTAAGAGCATGGACTTAATCAATTCAGTAGAGTTACTGTTTTCTTTTTTTTATTTTCATACATTATTTTTTTTCCCTCCTCATGCTCGTAGGCCCCCACTCCTTCAGGCTCTGCATGTCTCCCGATAGCCCCTCCTGTCCTAATCCGGCCCTCCTCTAACTCCTTGTATTGCAGCCGATCCCCGGGATATGCCGGCATATCCCTTCGCCAGGCGGGCCCCCCTCCTCCGAGGGGGAAGGCACCGTGGGGAGAGGGATGACCCCAGCACACTCTTCTTAGGGCTCGGGATGCTGCCGTGGAGAAGGAGGCCCCGGAAGGCACTGGAGGCAACCAGGGACAGAGAGCGGCATCCTGCCGTCAGCGAGCGATTTTCGCTTTTCTGGTGTTCCCTCATGCATATTCCTGTTGTGCCCCTGGTCTCCACCGGGGGCAGCTGCAAAGCGATCATGTGTCCCTAACCCTCCCCAGGGGAAGAGAGCAGTCCAATAGACGCTCAATCCTACCCCTTCCCCTGCCGACCCCCGGTGCCCGAGTCCATTCCCGAACCCAGGTCACCGGCGTGGTTTGAGGCGTGGCGTCCATTGCCTCAGCCCTCTGCGCCACCGGGCCAGCATGAGTTATTGTTTTTTAGCGTGTCAGACACATCATTCCAATGTTATGCAAATTGGTATGAGCAACAGTTTTGACCAAGGGAGATTATTCTGAGGGGAAACAGTAGGGTGTTATGCGCCATGCCCGTGGTACTGTATTTATCGTCTACATAATTAAACACAGACTGTAGGCCAGGGGATAGCAGGGGTCATAGTGCTTCAAAGCCCGTGAGCAAGGTGTGATAGAATAGCCTTGAATCAAGGTTTAGCCAGTTCAGGCTACAGAATGGAATACAGGTGTGGGCATCATTTCTGAGGTCTAGTGAAAAGCAGCAGGCCCTAATCAGGAGACCCCTGACCCTGGACATCTCACACTCATTAGCGGAGCCATATACCACAAGCCCCTAGTCAATAATGCTTGTGATAAGGAACTGCACAGGGAGTATTTTGATCTTTGGCAGGAAGTTCCTCCTGTGCCTGTAGAAGAGCCCTAGCCTCAAGCTGACAGCCTTAACTAGGTTGTCAGAGTAAGCACTCAGGCAACACACTAGCAAGGGTAATGCATAGATATTTAAAGGTTTGAATTTGTTCAAGGGTATCACAGATGAAGAGATAATGGTTAGGAACGGAGGGGGGTTCTCGATACGGGTGCCAAACTGCATATACTTGGTCTTTTTTTCATTTATAACAAGCAAGTTGGATGTGAACTATGTCTGAATGGCAACAAAGTCTGTCTGAAGCCTCTGTCTTAGCTTCTCCTGGCTTCTGTTAGAGGAGAAGATGACAGCATTGATTGCAAAAAGTATTATTTTAGACATTTACAGATGCAGTTAAGTTGTTTATAAATAGGCTGAAAAGCAGGGGTCCTAAAACTGACCCTGACCTACACCAACAGACCTTTCATCTGATAATACATTGCATTATTTCACGGTTTGTGATCTACCTGTTAAGTAGCCCTTAAATCATGATACTGAGTCTTCAGAAAGGCCCAAGCTAAGTAGTTTCTGGCAGAGGAAGGCATGGTTAACAAGGTCGAAAGCCTTCGTAAGGTCTATGTAAATGGAACAGCCATCTCCCACCTGTCCAGAGCACAATGGACTGAATCTGTGTAGCCATTGAGCTAAGTTTCTTTCTGAATCCATCTTGTTTTCCCTTGAAACAGAAGAAAAAAGTTACTCACCTTAGTAATTATTTTTCTTCTAATGGAGTCTTGCTGTATTCTGACAAGTGCAGACTACAGAGCAGTACCTCCATGGAGGAGGGACAGAACCTACTTTGGGAATAGGCTCTGAAGTACTGCTGTGCCAACCTGAGCATTACTCCTAGCCTGGATATCCAGAGAGTAATGCTTGGTAAAGGTATGGACTGTTTTCCAGGTGGCTGCTTGACAAATCTCTAAGAGAGGGATATCCCTGGCAGCAGCCAGGGAAGTAGCTGTACCTCTTGTGGAAACAGCCCTCAGGCCTGAGGGTGGAGTTTTCCCCAGTTTTTCATAGCAGAATTGTATACAAGACACAATCCACCTGGCAATAGATCTCTTGGTGGCAGGTTTGCCCTTTCCCACTTCTCCAAAAGTGAGGAACAACAGGAGGGAGTCAAACCTGTGACCCTTGGTATGCTCTATGTAGTAGCTAAGGGCTCTTTTAACATCCAAACTGTGTAGCCTCCTCTCTCCTGAGGAAGAATGATCAGTGAAGAAAACAGGGAGAGACAGACTGATTCAGGTGGAAATCTGTAACCACTTTAGGCAAGAACTTTCTGTTAGTTCAAAGGACCACTTTATCTCTGTGAAAAGAGATGAAATCAGGTTCCACTGACAGGGCTTGCAATTCACTGATACGTCTAGCAGAAGTAACGGCTACCAAAAACACAATTTTCCAAGTCAAGTACTTAAGCTCTGCTTGAGGACAAAGGCTCAAAAGGGGGCTGCAAAAGCTGAGCAATGCAAACATTAAGATCCCAAGCAGGAGCAGGATCCCTAAAGGGGGGATTGGTGTGAAGCAATCCCTTAAAAAACTTACAGAATACAGGGTGGGATGACAGTGAGGAGGACTTGCCTACTGACAGGAAAGCAGAAACAGCAAACAAGTGTACCCTGAGAGTAGCTGTTCTGAGGCCCAGGCTATTAAGATGGACCATATAATCCAGAACTGTAGGCAATTCAGCAGTGTCTGGAGAAACATGCTTCTTAGAACACCAAATGCTGAATCTTTTCCATTTGGGAGATGTAAGTCTTTCTGGTGGAGGGCTTTCAAAAAGACTTGAAGATATCCAGAACCCCTTGGGAAAGATGCAGATCTGCAAACTCTAACTCTTCAAGAGCCATGCTTTGAGATTGAGAGACTGAAGATTGGGGTACCAAATCCTTCCCTGAGAGGATGTTAACAGGTTGTAATTCCTGGGAAGAGTTAACAGGTTATAATTCCTGGGAAGAGACAGGGGAAGATGGACTGCTAGGGACAGCAACAGGGGGTACCAGGGCTATCTGGCCCAATCTGGAACAATCAGAATCACCTTGCAAGATTGAGACCTTATTTTTACCAAAACTTTGAACAGGAGTGGGAAGGGGGGAAAGGCATACAAAAACTTCCCTTCCCAATTCAGGATCAGGGCATCCAGAAAGACTGAGCCCAAGACTGGAAGTCTGCAACAAAAGAGAGGGAGCTGGTGATTGTTTGGGGCTGCAACGAGATCTATCTCTGGAGTGCCCCACCTTGAAAAAATCACTTTCAACACCTGAGGGTCCAGGGACCATTCGTGATGGCCCTGAGAAATCCTGCTCAGTGCATCTGCTAGCACATTGTCCTTGCCTGGAAGGTGAACTGCTACAAGAGAGGGTTTGGCAGGGAATAAGCCAGGGACCACAACTTCATGGCTTCTGTGCACAAGGCCGTGGAACGAGTGCCTCCCTGCTCGTTGATGTACCACATGGTGGGGGTGTTGCCTGTTCTGACCTGAACCACCTTGTTCTGTACTGATGTGAGAATGCTTTTAGAGCCAGAAAAACCGCTCTGAGCTCAAGAAGATTGATGTGGAGAAGGGATTCTTGGGGGGGACCACAGCCCCTGGGTAGTAAGGGACACCAGATGGGCTCCCCAGCCCAGGAGAGAAGCATCCGTGGTAAGGACCACTGAACAAGGCTGAGCAACAAAAGGAACCCGTTGTCTCAAATTGTCCTGATCCTGCCACCACTGGAGGGCTTGGATCAAGGTCAGAGTCACTGGAATCAGTTTGGTAAGGGAATCCTTTCCGTGAGCCCAGAAAGCTCTCAGCTGGAACTGAATATCCCTCATCTGGAATCTTGCCCCTTGGACCACTGCTGTTGAAGCTGCCATGTGGCCCAAGAGCTGGAGGAAATGTCTTGCTGGTCGAGATACCCGAAGGCTGAAGGAAGAAGCTAGTTCCATAAGAACCCTTGCCCGTTCTAGAGGAAGAAAGGCTCTTGCTCTGAGTGTGTCCAGTTCTGCCCCAATAAAGGTAAGAAACTGGACTGGTTCTAGAACTGACTTGGGAAGGTTGAGAAGAAATCCTAGATAACTGAGCACTTGCTGGATCACTTGCAGGTGAGACTTGACTTGGTCTGGAGACTGACCCACTATTAGCCAATCGTCCAGATATGGAAAAATTGAAATCTTTTGACTTCTTAGAAAGGCAACTACTACTGCCAGGCACTTTGTGAAAACCCTTGGGGCTGAGGTTAGGTCAAAGGGCATTGCTCTGAAATGATAATGGCCTGAGGACAACTCGAACCTGAGGTACTTTCTGTGGGAGCACCTGATGGGAATGTGAAAGTAGACATTTTTGAGGTCCAGGGAGGCTAGCCAGTCCCCTGGCCTTAGAGAGGGAAGGATTATTCCCAGAGTTATCATCTTGAACTTTGGTTTTAAAAGATGTTTGTTTAGATATCTTAGGTCTAGGATGGGTCACCACTCCCCTGTCTTTTTGGGGGTCAGGAAGTACCTGGAGTACAGTCCTTTGCCCCAGTGTAGGGTAGGTACTCTCTCTATAGCTTTTAAAGCTAGGAGAGAAGAAACATCTGCCTCTAGGGCAAGGGTTTCCGAGAGATTTGCAGGTGGAAAAGATTTGGCTCTCATCTTTGGAAATTTTTTGAAGCTGAGAACCAGTCCCTGGCTTACTACTTCCAGGACCCACTTGTCAGATGTAATAGACATCCAGTCTTGGACAAAGAAAGCCAGCCTGCCCCCTACTGGAATAGGAGAGTCGACCCGGGCAGGCCCATCAGGGTGTCTGCTTGGCAGGGGCTTTAGGCTGAGGAGTGGATGCAGCCCTGCTCATCCCCCTTCTGCCTCTCCCCCTGAAGAACCCCTCTGCTAAAAGGAAGAAGAGACCTGTGCTTGGTAAAAAGGCCTTTGAAAAGGCCTGCCCCTGCCCCTAGACTGTTGCTTTTGAGGAGTTGCCTGCCTCTCCTTGGCCTGTGCACTCCTGTAAGTGGTCCTGCAATCATCCATTTTCTTCATGTAATTCTCTGTCTGCTCCCCAAACAGAGAATTACCCACTACAGGAAAATCCATGGCCTTAGCCTGGGTGTCCTGTGAGAGGCTAGTACATCTGAGCCAAGCCATCCTCCAAAGAGCCACCGATGTACCCATGACTCTTGATGACACATCATTAGAGTTCACAGCAGCATGAAACTGAACCTTAGATGCCTCAATCCCAACTGCAGCCACCGCCCTCCAGCTCCTTGGCTAGCTGGGGGGGAAGCCTGTTTAGCCAGTCCCACCTGGACTTCTGGTACCTGGCTGTATAGGCCATGTAATTTGCCTGCCTGAGTCCCAAAGAAGATGCCATGTACTGCTTCTTTGCCATGGCATCAATCTTCCTGGAGTCCTTGTCAGGGGGTGTGAAGCCAAGGGAATATTTGTCCTGTCACAGGCAGCAGCCTGCACTACCCCAACATGGCTGCATTGATGATATAAGAACTCCGTGTCTGAGCCTGAAAGTGTATACCTCTTGTCCATTCTTCTATTCACAGGAGGTATAGTGTTAGGACACTAAGATATTTTGCGCCGGTTTCCCAAAAGATTTATGGAGGGGGAAGAGATAGTCTCCTGGACTCTGGGATGTCCATCACCTCTACATAATCAGGCTCCTCTTGATCTTCCATAGCCTCCTCCATAGGAAGCTGGAGGGTTTCAGCCACCTTTCTGTAAAACATAAAGTGAGAAGGGGACTCAGAAAGTCTAGGAGGTGAAACACCTGAAGGTCTGTCTGGGGAGATGTCCGGTTCCACAGGCACATCCAGACCTTCACTTACATCATCATCCTCAAATTCCCCTTCCTCTTCAAATTCCGGTTCATAAAAATCTTCAAAGGTATACTCTTGAACCGAGGGAACCAACCGAACCGAACCCCTGCCAGAAGGAGCCGGATCAGTCGGAACCGGATGGAGCGATTCCACAATCTGAATCGCCCTGGCTATCTCTTTGGCGGTCGGAACATGAACGTCTGGATCCAAACCGGTCAATCTATCTTTGTGTTTTCTTTTGTTGGAACCAATCCTGAATCAGCTCTCCTTTGCCTGGAAGAAGTATGCCCTGGTCAGGAGATTCTTCTGGTTCGGTCGGAACCGAACCGGCTGGCTAGCCGGTCAGCGGACTTCTCGGCCTCCTTTTCCCTCAGTCTACCTAATCTCTTCTCAAGGGTAGATCTGGGAAAGTTTTTACATATTTGGCAGTCTGAATTGAGGTGGTCAAACCCCAGACAATAAACACAGGTGGTGTGGGGATCGGCCTTAGCAAAGACCTCCCCACACTCACTGCAGTGTTGAAACCCAGTGGGCCCAGTTTTTTTCTTGGGTTTCTCAGACATGGCCAACCTGACCAAACTTACCCTTTTTTCGGCAACCGCCAGGCAAGACTCCCTTATCGGTTCCTAACCGTGTCACGGGTATTGGAAAAAAAAAACAGTTCAAAACAAGTTTGTTTTAGAACCAATAAGAACCGGTAACCACACACTAAGTAAACAAACAAATTTCACTACCAAATGGCCAGTTCAGCAGAACCGAGCTGCACTTTTACAAGTTCCACACAGAAAAACAGAACAATTCCTATCTAGTACTCATGGCACCACAGACAGAAACTGAACCGACTATGCGGATACTCTTTTCGGTTTAAAAACTGATGAAAACTGAAAACTTTAACCGACTTTCAAACCGAGCTGAAGGAGAAATCTCCGGATTGACCGTTCAGTGAGGCGGAGTAAAGAATCTGACGATTTAGGTTTGAATCACTCCAGACAGAGACTTCAACCGATCCCGAGCTCAGCATTCTATGCCCTGCATAGAAAGTTAACTATTTGTTCTCCGGGGCAGTTCAAAGGTTGGGAATCACTGCAATTGTCAGAATATAGCAAGACTTCATGTTGTTTGAAATAATAGTAACATTTCAGATAATTTATATGAAAACCTGGGATGGTGATCCCATTATTTGTTCTGTTGGATAAACAGATATCTGAGTAAGGGTTCTGTATTGCGGGTAGGCATAAGCAGCACGGCAACATCCAAGGCAAGAGATTAATATGAGATTATGCAGTGGGGTTAGTCCACATGCCATGTGTCAGATTTAGGTATTGGTGTTCCTCTTTTAAAAAGCTGCATCTGTTATTTGCATTTAATGTTGTAACAGGCCTTGGCTGAGGTTGGAGTCAGTGTCCACCATGGAAGGGCACTATGTGATGCAGGCAGGATCCAGATGTGATAGTCTGAGTGATCCGTACTTGGTCTCCGCTTTAAATTGTCCACTGTTAGGGACATACACCTCGTCTTTTTTTTTTTTTTTGTAAACCTCTTTGTTTGCGTCTCTGAGTATAAAGGCAGAATAACCCCACAGTTTCATTGAAGCCCATGGAGAGAGTAGGGGTTCAGACATGTGAAATCACAGAGGTGTAGGCACTGTTTTTGTCAGAATGAAAGGCCGGGTAGGTTCAGAGGTAGTGCATGTGCCTTTGTTATTTATCCTTTGTTTTCGGAAAAACACCTCTTTCGTTGTGATAGTTATTTCTCATTTTAAAATCTTTTATATTGGTTATGTTATTTGCAGTACGTCTTTTGTACTGTACGTAACAGTCTGCCTGAGGCTTCTAAGTCGTCCAGAATGGTTTTTGCTGCTGGACCAAACAGTTTATTGCCTGAAAATGGGGAGTTAGTTGCTTTATGTTGTATAACATGTATAAGGCCGGGAATTGTGGACCAGGCCTGATGTCATTATATCATATCCCCATCTTAAGGGATGCCGGTAAAGGTATTAATTATAGGCATCGGTTATTCCTTTTCAGGCAAAAGAGGTGATAAGAATATGCAAAATATGCAGGTATTTAGCATATGGCCCATACTATTCAGTATCCGAGAATTCAGAATACCTGGGCAAATATTCTCTATGTAATTAAGGCTTAAAGAGTTTTTATCTGGGGTTGTTGACCCTATTATTTCTGTATTTGTAAACTGAGAAATCATCAGGGGTAAGGTAGCCCTGGAAGGCTGAGCCTTGTCGTCGACACAAAAGGATGTTGTAAAATAAGGGGAGTGTGCCTCCTGAAAGTTCATGTTAGGAGCCCCATCATAATACATCTCCTCTGAGAGGTCCTTCATTCTGTGTGGTTTGTTCACAGAATAGTATTCCTCCATAGGTATCGCAGGTGATAAGGAAGAAAAAATTACTCACCTTAGTAATGCTGTTTCTTCTAATGGAGTCTTGCTATATTATGACATATGCAGTTTGACCCAGCCTTCGAACTGCTCCGGGAGGTGAAAGAGTTAACTTTCCATGCCAGGCATGGAATCTTGAGCTGAGCTCGGTGAGAACTCTGTCTGTTGTTCTTCAAACTCAAACTGTCAGATCTTTAAGCAAAACTCACTAAGATTCTGTGTGGAAGCTGTAAACCCACACTAGCCAACTGGCTACTAAAATATTAACCATTTTGGGTCCCAAAACAAAGACTCAAGTCAGGGGATCCAAAAATAAAAACACAACACCCAAACACCCCCCAAAAAAAGGGGGGTGAAAAAACAAGGTGGGCATCTACTAAGTGCCAACACTGCACTGCCCACCCAAATCCCAAAAGAAAAAATTACTCACCTTAGTAATGTTGTTTCTTCTAATGGAGTCTTGCTATATTATAGACATTAGCAGTTTGTTCCAGCTCTAGAACTGCCCCGGAGTGAAATGGTTAAAACCATTCCAAAATAGAATTTTGGCACGAGAGCAGCTCTATCTGTGTCATTTCAAACTTGAACTGTCAGATCTTTACGAGCCAAACTCACTAAGGTCTGTGTGGAAGCTGTAACCTCCACTCAGCCAAATGGCTACCTAAATAATAACAACCATTGATGGTCCCAACACCCAAGACTCAAGTCAGGGGACCAGAAATACTAACACCATTCTAATAATATGAAAATGGAACATAAGTATAATAAAACACACACATGCGATACATCACACCCCAAAGTCCCAAAGGGACAAAATGCTAATAGGACATAAGTAGTGCCCACACTAAGTTGCCCGCACCCCACCAAGTAGAGGTTCTGAGAGGGCAGGTTGGGGGTCTATAATATAGCAAGACTCCATTAGAAGAAACAACATTACTAAGGTGAGTAATTTTTCTTCAAACAACATGAAGTCTTGCTATATTATAGACATTAGCAGAATACACAGCAGTACCTCCATGGAGGAGGAGGGCAGAACCTACTTAGGAATAGGCCTGAAGAACAGCTGTGCCAAACCGAGTATCTCTCCTGGCCTGGACATCCAGGAGTAATGCTTGGTAAAAGTGTGTACCGCTTTTCAAGTAGCAGCCTGGCAAATCTCTAATAAAGGATATCTCTGGCAGCAGCTAGAGGCATATGTACCCCTGGTGAATAAGCCCTCAAACCGGGGAGCTCTGCCCACTTTCTGATAACAAAATTGATACAAGAGACAATCCACCTGGCTATTGATCTCTTAGTGGCAGGTTTGCCTTTCCCAACTTCACCATAGGTAAGGAAAAGTTAGAGGGATTCGAACCTGTGACCTTCGGTACGCTCTATATAATAACTAAGAGCTCTCTTAACATCCAGGCTGTGCAACCTTCTCTCACCCGAAGAGGAGTGATCAGTGAAAAACACTGAAAGGGAGATAGATTGATTAAAATGGAAATCTGAAACCACCTTAGGCAAAAACTTCCTATTAGTCCTAAGGACTACCTTATCCCCGTGGAAAGAAATAAAGTCAGTCTCCACTGACAAGGCTTGCAATTCACTTATGCGTCTGGCAGAAGTTGATAGCCACTAGAAAACAGTTTTCCAAGTTAGGTACTTAAGCTCTGCAGAAGACAGAGGTTCAAAAGGGGGTTGCATTAACTGGGCAATGCAAACATTAAGGTCTCAAGCAGGGGCCGGTTCCCGAAAGGGAGGATTAGTATGGAGTAATCCCTTAAAAAACTTGGAAAACACAGGATGAGAGGAAAGAGGGGATGACTTTCCTGCTGACACAAAAGCAGACACAGCTGCCAAATGAACTCTCAGGGTAGCTGGTCTGAGACCCAAGGAATTAAGATGTACCATGTAATCTAACAAATGGGCAATTCAGCAGATTCTGGGGAAATATTTTTCCCAGCACACCAAATGGAAAACCTTTTCCATTTAGAACTATAAGTAGCCCTAGTGGAAGGCTTTCTGGAAGCCTTTAGGATCTCAAGAACACCCTGAGAGAGGTGTAAATCAGCAACTCTAACTCCTCAAGAGCCAGGCCTTGAGGTTGAGGGATTTGAGGTCCGATACCAAACCCTTCCCTGGGCACAAGTCAACAGATTGTGATTCCTGGGAGGCACAGGGGAAGATGGACTGTCAGAGACAGAAGGAGGGTACCAGGGCTGACTGGTCTAATCCGGGCAATCAAAATCACCCTGCAAGGCTGAGATCTGATTTTGACTAGTACTTTGAATAGGAGAGGAGAGGGGGAAGCATAGAGGAACTTCCTCCCAATCCAGAAGAAGGGCATCCAGGGAACTGAGCCCAGCACTGGAGGCCTGCAACAGAACAGAGGAAGTTTGTGATTGTCTGGGGCTGCAAAAGATCTATCTGAGGGATGCCCCACCTGTCAAAAACTATCCCAGCACTTGAGGATCCAGGGACTATTCGTGATGGCCCTGGAAATCCTGCTCAGGGCATCCGCTAGACATTGTCCTTCCCTGGAAGATGAACTGCTATGAGGGAAATGTTCAGGAATAGGCCAGAGACCACGACTTCATTGCCTCGGTGCACAAGGTCGAAACCGAGTGCCCCTGTTTGTTGATGTACCACATTGTTGTGGTGTTGTCTGTTCTGACTTGTATCACCTTGTCGTGGGACAGATGAAAAGCTTGAAGAGCTAAAAGACAGCTCTGAGTTCCAGCAAACTGATGTGGAGCAGAGATTCCTGGGGGACCAAACTCCTGAGTGGAAAGGTCGCCTTGTGGGCTCCCCAACCCAGAAGGGAAGCATCTGTAGTGAGAGTCAAGTCGTGAGAAGGGAAATGAAGGGACCCCGCTCTAATTGCTCTGATCCTGCCACCACTGGAGAGCTAGGATCAAGGTTCGAGTCACTGGGACCAACTTGGAAAGGGGTCTCTTCTCTGAGACCAAAGGTTCTCAAGTGAAACTGAATGTCTCTCATCTGAAATCTGGCTCCCTGCACAACAGCTGTGATCCAGCCATTGCCCCAGGAGCTGCAGAAAGTGTCTTGCTGGTCGAGAGACCTGCAGAGTGAAGGAAGAGGCCAGAGCCACTAAATTCCTTACCCTTTCTGGGGAAGAAAGGCTCTGGCTAGCTTTGTGTCCAATTCTGCCCCTATAAAGGTGAGTACCTGGACTGGTTCCAGAACCGACTTTGGTAGGTTTAGCAGAAAACCCAGGAGGTGAGAAGCTGCTGGGTGGCCTGCAGGTGAGATTTTACCTGTTCTGGGACTGGCCTACAATGAGCCAGTCGCTCTAGATAGGAAAACAGCAACCTCTGCCTCCTTAAGTGGGCCACTGCCACTGCTAGACACTTTGTGAATACCCTTGGAGCAGAGGTAAGGTCAAGGGCATTGCTCTGAACTGGTAATGACCTGAGGGCAGTTCGACTCTGAGGTACTTCGGAGGGATCTTCTGATTAGACATGGAAATAGGCATCCTTGAGGTCCAGGGAGGCTAGCCAGTCCCTGGCCTTAGGGAAGGTAAAATCATTGCCAGAGTTACCATTTTGAACTTTGGTTTCAAAAGATGCTTGTTCAGATATCTGAGATCTAAAATGGCCGCCATTCTGTCTTTTGGGGTAAGGAAGTATCTGAATACAGACCCTGCCTTGAGGGGAGGAACCTTCTACTGCTCTGAGAGCTAACAGGATGAGACCTCTGTTTCCAGAGCGAGGGTCTCTGAAGCACTTGCAGGTAGAAAAGTCTGCTTCTCAACTTGGGAAACTTTTGAAGCTGAGAACCAGACCCCGGCTTACTACTCCAGAACCCACTTGTCTGAGGTTAAAGAATCCCACCCTGACTGAAGTAAGCCAGCCTGCCCCCACTGGTACAGGAGAATGGGCCCAGGCACCCCATCAGGGGCGCCTGTTTGCAGGAGCTTGAGGCTGGGGGTGGGAGCAGGTCTGCCCACCTCGCCTGCCCCTGCCTCTGAAGAAGCCCTCGAGCATAGCCAGAGGAGGCCTGAGTCTGGTAGAAAGGCCTGTGAAAAGGCCTACCCTACCCCTGGGGCATGCCTTTGAGGAGTGGCTTGCCGCCTCCTTAGCCTGGGCACTCTTGTAAGTAGTCCTATATTCATCCATCTTCTTCATGTAATTTCTGTCTGCTCTCCAAACAGAGAATTTCCCACCACAGGAAAATCCATAGCCTTAGTCTGGGTATCCTGAGACAAACTAGTACACCTGAGCCAGGCCAACCTACGAAAAGCTACAGATGTGGCCATGACCCTAGAGGAAACATCATTAACATTCACAGCAGCATGAAACTGAACCTTAGAGGCTTCAATGCCATCAGCAGCCACCTGTTCTAGTTCACTAGCCAGCTGGCCATGGGCCTGCTTGGCCAATTGCATAACAGTATCCCATCTAGATTTCTGATACCTAGTTACATAAGCCATATAATTTGCTTGCCTGAGTCCCAGAGAGGCTGCCATATACTGTTTTTTTTTGCCATGGCATCAATCTTCCTGGAATCCTTGTCAGGAGGATGTGAAGCCAAGGGAATATTAGCTTTATCACAGGCAGCAGCCTGAACTACTCCAACATGACTGCATTGTTGAGAAAGGATTTCGTATCAGGGCCTGACAATGTATACCTTCTGTCCATCTTTTATCTACAGGAGGCACAGAATTAGGAGCTTTTAAAATTTTAATTGTTTGTTTCCTAAAAGACTTATGTAAAGGAATAGACAATCTCCTAGACTCTGGAATATCCATCATTTCTACAAAATCAGGCTCCTCTTGCTCATCCACAGCCTCTTCTAAAGGAAGTTGGAGGGTTTCAGCAACTTTTTTATAAAACATAAAATGAGATGGGGACTCAGACAGCATAGGGGGAGATTCTAAAGGTCTGTCTGGGGAGATGTCCGGTTCAATGGGCACACCCAGACCTTCCCAGCCACATTCATACTGTTCATAATCCTCCTCCCTCCTCTGGTTCATAAATTCTAAATATCATAATCCTGAACCACTGGGACCGGACAAACCGACCTTTACCAGATAGTGGTGGTTCGACGGACCCTGAGACAGTGACTGGACAATCTGTATGGCTTTTGTTATCTCTGCAGCAGTTGGAGAAGGAATTTTGGACTCAGACCTGCTGATTTTCTTGTTTTCTTTACTGGAATTGGTTCCTCAGAACCAGCTTCTTTTGCCCGAGGAAGTCTGGCCCTGGTCAGAGGGTATTCCCTCTGGTTGGTTGGCACCGAACCGGCTGGCCATCCGGTCAGCGGACTTTTGGCCTCTCTCCCTGAGCCTGACCAATCTTTTTCCAGGGTGGCTGCAGGAAATTCTTACATACCTGGCAGTCTGACTGAGGTGGTCAAACCCCAGACAATAAACACATGGTGTGGGTCCTCTGCAAAGACTTCCCACAAACATCACAGTGTTGAAACCCAGTGGCCCGGTTTTTCTTTTGGTTTCAGACATAATGCCAGCCTCAACCAAAACTTGCCCTTTAACGGCAGTGCCAGGTAAGACACCCTTATCGGTTCCTAACCGTGTCACGGGTATTGGAAAAACGAATAACTCCGGGTTTTTAGAACCGATAAGAACCGGAACCACACTCTAAAATAGTAACTTTTAGTTTTAAATGAGTTTTAAACCCACTGATTGGTTCAAAACCGAACGATAACTACAAGTTCCACACAGACAAAACCTTCATTTACTTACGGTTACCACAGATAGAGCTTGAACCGAACGGTTTTATGTTAAAATAAAACTATTCTCGTTAAATCCAACCAAGAAAACACTTTTTAAACCGAAATGAACCGAGCAGAAGGAGAAATCTCGAGCGACTGTTCACTGAGGCGGAGTAAAGAATCTGACAGTTCAAGTTTGAAATGACACAGATAGAGCTGCTCTCGTGCCAAAATTCTATTTTGGAATGGTTTTAACCATTTCACTCCGGGGCAGTTCTAGAGCTGGAACAAACTGCTAATGTCTATAATATAGCAAGACTTCATGTTGTTTGAAGCAGAGGTTCTGAGAGGGACAGGGGGGGAGGTCATAATATAGCAAGACTCCATTAGAAGAAACAACATTACTAAGGTGAGTAATTTTTCCTTCAAACAACATGAAGTCTTGCTATATTATGACATATGCAGACTACACAGCAGTACCTCCATGGAGGAGGGACAGAACCTACTTAGGAAATAGGCTCTGAAGCACAGCTGTACAAACCGAGCATCACTCCTAGGCTGGATGTCCAGAGAGTAATGCTTGGTGAAAGTGTGAACTGTTTTCCAGGTAGCTGCTTGACATATCTCTATGATAGGTATGTCCCTGGCAGCAGCCAGGGACGCAGCTATACCTCTGGTACAGTGAGCCCTCAGGCCTGAAGGGGGAACCTTACCCAGTTTTTGATAACAAAATTGGATACAAGAGACAATCCACCTGGCAATGGATCTTTTAGTGGCAGGTTTCTTACCAACCTCACCATAAGTGAGGAATAGTTGAGGAGTCAAACCTGTGACCCTTTGCATCTATGTAGTAACTAAGGGCTCTTCACATCTAGTTGTGCAGCCTCCTCTCGCCAGAGGAGGAGTGGTCAGTGAAGAACTGGAAGAGATATAGATTGATTTAGGTGGAAATCTGAAACCACCTTAGGCAAGAACTTCCTGTTAGTCCTGAGGACCACCTTATCTCTGTGAAAGGAGATAAAATCAGACTCCACTGACAAAGCTTGTAACTCACTTAGCCTGGCAGAAGTGATGGCTACCAGAAACACAGTTTTCCAAGTCAAGTACTTAAGCTCTGCTGAAGACAAAGGCTCAAAGGGGGTTGCATAAGCTGAGCAATGCAAACATTAAGATCCCAGGCGGGAGCAGGGTCCCTGAATGGAGGGTTGGTGTGAAGCAATCCCTTGAAAAACTTGGAGAATACAGGGTGAGCAGAAAGAGAAGAGGGCTTTCCTGCTGATACAAAAGCAGAGACAGCTGCCAAGTGCACTTTCAGGGTAGCTGGCCTCAGCCCCAAAGTATTTAAGTGGACCATATAATCCAGGACTGTGGGCAAATCAGCAGATTCTGGGGAAATATGCTTTCAGAGCACCATATGGAAAACCTTTTCCATTTAGAATTATAAGTAGCTCCTGGTGGAAGGCTTCCTAGAAGCTTTCAAGATATTGAGTACACCTTGAGAAAGGTGGGTCAGCAACTCTAACTCTTCAAGAGCCAGGCCTTGAGGTTGAGAGATTTGAGATTCGGATACCAAACTCTCCCCTGGGCACAGGTTAACAGATTGTGATTCCTGGGAAGACACAGGGGAAGGTGGACTGCTAAGGACAGGAGGAGTGGATAACAGGGCTGTCTGGCCCAATCTGGAGCAATCAGAATCATCTTGCAAGGTTGAGATCTGATTTTGACTAGCACCTTGAACAAGAGAGGGAAAGGGGGGGGAAGGCATAGAGAAACTTCCCTTCCCAGTTGAAAAGGAAGGCATCCAGAGGGACTGAGCCCAACACTGGGGGCCTGCAGCAAAATAGCGGAAGTTGGTGATTGTCTGGGGCTGCAAAAAGATCTACCTGAGGGGTGCCCCACCTGGCAAATACTACCTCCAGTACTAGGGGATCCAGTGCCCATTCGTGATGGCCCTGGGAAATCCTGCTGAGAGCATCTGCCAGGACATTGTCCTTGCCTGGGAGGTGAACTGCTATGAGGGAGGTGTTCAGGGAATAAGCCAGAGACCACAACTTCATTGCCTCGGTGCACAAGGCTGAAGACCGAGTGCCCCCTTGCTTGTTGATGTACCACATTGTAGCGGTGTTGTCTGTTCTGACCTGTACCACTTTGTTCTGAACAGATGCAGAAAAAACCTGAAGTGATAGAAAAACTGCTCTGAGTTCCAACAGATTGATGTGGAGCAGAGACTCCTGAGGGGACCACAATCCCTGCGTGGTGAGGTTGCCCATGTGAGCTCCCCACCCCAAGAGGGACGCACCTGTAGTAAGGGTCAAGGAGTGAGATTGAGGGATGAAAGGAACCCCTTGTCTCAGATTGCTCTGATCCTGCCACCACTGTAAGGCCCGGATCAGGGTTCGAGTTACTGGGATCAATTTGGTTAGAGGATCTCTCCTTTGAGACCAGAAGGCTCTCAAATGGAACTGAATGTCCCTCATCTGAAATCTTGCTCCCTGCACTACTGCTGTGGAGGCAGCCATGTGCCCTAGGAGCTGCAGAAAATGCCTTGCTGGTCGAGAGACTTGCAGAGTGAAGGAGGAGGCCAGAGCCACCAAGGTCTTTGCTCTTTCTAGAGGGAGGAAAGCTCTGGCCTGCTCTGTGTCCAGTTCTGCGCCTATGAAGGTGAGTAGCTGAACAGGCTCTAGAACCGACTTTGGGAGATTGAGAAGGAAACCTAGAGATGTAAGCAGCTGCTGGGTAACCTGAAGGTGTAATTTGACTTGGTCTGGAGACTGGCCCACTATGAGCCAGTCGTCCAGGTAAGGAAAGATGGCAAACTTTTTGCCTTCTTAAATGAGCAACTGCTACTGCCAGGCATTTTGTGAATACCCTTGGGGCAGAGGTGAGGCTGAGGGCATTGCTCTGAACTGGTAATGGCTTGAGTGCAGTTCGAATCTGAGGTACTTTCGGTGGGAGCTTCTGATGAGAACATGGAAGTAGGCATCCTTGAGGTCCAGGGACGCTAGCCAGTCCCCTGGCCTTAGAGAGGGTAAAATAATTCCCAGAGTCACCATTTTGAATTTTGGTTTTAAAAGGTGCTTGTTTAGGTATCTGAGATTCAGGATGGGCCGCCATTCTCCTGTCTTTTTTGGGGTAAGGAAGTACCTGGAGTACAGTCCTTTGCCCTGGTGTAGGGGGAGGTACCCTTTCTACAGCTCTGAGAGCCAGGAGGGTAGAGACTTCTGTTTCCAGAGCGAGAGACTCTGATGGATTTGCAGGTGGAAAGGATCTGGTTCTCATCTTTGGAAATTTTTTGAAGCTGAGAACCAGTCCCTGGCTTACTACTTCCAGGACCCACTTGTCTGATGTTAAAGACTCCCAGTCCTGGACGAAGTAAGCCAGCCTGCCCCCTACAGGTAATGGAGAATCGGCCCTGGCCTCCCATCAGGGTGCCTATTTGGCAGGGGCTTTAGGCTGAGGGGTGGAGCAGGCCTGCTCTGCACTCGCCTGCTCTCCCTCTGAAGAACCCTCTGGGCATAGGCTGAAGAGGAGGCCTGGGCTTGGTAAAAAGGTCTGTGAAAAGGCCTGCCCCTGCCCCTGGAAAGCTGCCTCTGAGGAGTGGCCTGCCTTTCCTTGGCCTGTGCACTCCTATAAGTGGTCCTATACTCATCCATTTTCTTCATGTAATTCTCTGTCTGCTCCCCAAACAGAGAGTTACCCACAACAGGAAAATCCATGGCCTTAGCCTGAGCATCCTGTGACAGGCTAGTACACCTGAGCCAAGCCATTCTGCGAAAAGCCACAGATGTAGCCATGACTCTTGAAGATACATCATTAGAGTCCACTGCAGCATGGAATTGCACCTTGGATGCCTCAATACCATCAGCAGCCACCTGCTCCAGCTCCTTGGCAAGCTGGCCAGGGACCTGTTTCGCCAGGGCCATAATAGTATCCCATCTGGATTTCTGGTATCTTGCCACATAGGCCATATAATTTGCCTGTCTGAGTACCAAGGATGCTGCTATGTACTGCTTCTTTGCCATGGCATCAATACTCCTGGAGTCCTTGTCAGGGGGGTGTGAAGCCAAGGGAATATTTGCCTTATCACAGGCTGCAGCCTGCACTACCCCAACATGGCTGCATTGTTGTGAAAGGAACTCCGTATCAGGGCCTGACAATGTGTACCTCTTGTCCATTTTTTTATCCACAGGAGGTATAGTGTGAGGAACTTTTAAAATTGTTATTGTCTGTTTCCTAAAAGATTTATGTAAAGGAATAGACAATCTCCTAGACTCTGGGATATCCATCATTTCTACATAGTCAGGCTCCTCCTGTTCATCCACAGCTTCTTCCAAAGGGAGCTGGAGGGTTTCAGCCACTTTCTTATAAAACATAAAATGAGAAGGGGACTCAGAAAGCCTAGGGGGAGACACTCCTGAAGGTCTGTCTGGGGAGATGTCCGGTTCAATGGGCACATCCAGACTTTCAAAATCACATTCACTCTCTTCATAATCTTCCTCCTCCTCCTCGTTCATACAATTCCTCTATATCATATTCTTGAACCGGTGGCACCGACCGAACCGACTACATTTGATGGTGCCGGTTCGTCGAACCGGGAAAGCGACTGGACAATTTTGATCGCTTGGCTATCTCTGCAGCGGTTGGAGAAGGAAATTTTGGCTCCACACCTGCTGATTTTCTAGTCCTTGCTGGGACTGACCTCAGAGTCAGCCTCCATTTGCCCGAGGAAGTCTCGCCTGGTCAGAGGGGCATTCTCCGTTCGGCTGGCACCAAACCGGGCTGGCCATCCGGTCAGCGGACCTTTGGCCCTCGCTCCCTGAGCCTACCAACTCTCTTATCCAGGGTAGCTGCAGAGAAATTCTTGCAAATCTGGCAGTCTGCATTGAGGTGGTCAAACCCCAGACAATAAAACATGAGGGTGTGTGGGTCAGCCTGGCAAAGGCTTCCCACAGACACTACAGTGCTGAAACCCAGTGGGCCCGGTTTTCTTTTGGTTTCAGACATAGTGCCAGCCTAACCAAAAACTTGCCCATTTACGGGTATCCGCTAAAAGACACCCTTATCGGTTCCCAACCGTGTCATGGGTCGTGGAAAAAAACGTAATGAAATCCGGTTTTTTAGAACCGATAAGAACCGGGAACCGCACTCTAAATGCAATTTAATAAAGTTTAACAACAACCTGATCGGTTCAAACCAAACCGATAATATCGTTTACAAGTTCCACACAGAAATAATGTAAAACCTATTTATTACTTACGATACCACAGACAGAGCTTGAACCGACCGGTTGCGGTTAAATATAGACAAAATGCGGTTTAAAAACCGAGAAATTACACTTTTTAACCGAGAAAGTGAACCGAGCAGCAAGAGAAATCTCCGGAGTGACTGTTCAGTGAGGCGGAGTAAAGAATCTGACAGTTTGAGTCTGAAGAACAACAGACAGAGTTCTCAACCGAGCTCGCGCTCGAGATTCCATGCCTGGCATGGAAAGTTAACTCTTTCACCTCCGGAGCAGTTCGAAGGCTGGGTCAAACTGCATATGTCATAATATAGCAAGACTTCATGTTGTTTGAAGGAGAGAGTTTTAGCTCCGTTTTGTGTGCTCTTTGTAGGAGGCGGAGGTATAGTGTGAGAGGAATGGGGTTTAGGTGGATCGGGTGTATGATCAACCCCCAAGGATTATGAAATGTATTTATTTTTTTAATATGCTCAATATTAGGAACCTGTAAGGTGGCACGTCAATAATTCTGTGAGCCCATCATGATTATTATACCTGACGGTAGTGGGCGTCACTGAGGATGAATGTATGCCTCCTAGTAGTATAATCCTGCATTCCTTTGGTGAGGATTTTTTTTTTTTTGTCATATAATGAATGTGGTATATCCACAGGGGTAAAATATGTTGGTTCCCCCTTTTTCTCATGAGGTGTGACCCCATAATATGTGGTGAGATGTCCTCATGGGTAGATGCAGGAAGACATGAGACGTCTTTATCATCAAGTTTAGGGCCCCCGAGGGGCTGACGTTGAAATAATAGTCTCCGTTGATGGAGAAATAGCCCTAAAGATATGATTTCATGATGAAAAACCTGCTCCGTCAATGGTGGAATGTGGTCTGTCAACAGGGGAGCATCAAATAGGTGCTCCGTCAATGGTATAGGCCCTTCCATTGATGGGAGTGTCATAAAACCAGGTTCCGAGACGGGGAAGGCAGTCCCATAGTGGAATTCATGGGCTCCGTCGATTGGGGGTGGACCCATCGATGAGAGAGTGAAATCCATGTGCTCTGTCGATGGGGGAGGCAGTCCCATCGACGGGAGAGAAATTTTAAGAGCCTCCGTCGGTGGGGGATTGTGCCCAGTCGACGAGAAGTGTTGTTTTGATGCTGTTGTCGACAGGAGGGTTGTCTCCATCGATGGGGGAGCACAGAAATGATGCTCCATTGACGAGGAAAGCACTCCCATGTAAGAGGAGGCTGGAATCATGCACCATCTGTGAGAAAGGCAGAGTATGTGCTCTGTCGACGGGGAATGCACTCCCATGTATGAGGAGGCTGGCTGTATAAGCCCCATCGGCTAGAAAGACTGAGTATAGGTATACAGTACCGTCGATGGGGAAAGCACTCATGTATGAGGAGGCTGGCTGTATAAGCCTCGTTGACCATCAAGACTGAGTCTAGGTATGATGTTCTGTCGACGGGGAAAGCACTCCCATGTATGAGGAGGCTAGGTTCAAAATGCCCAGTCGACGATGAAGATATAGAAATGCCTGCTGTCGACGTGGGCATTTCCCCCATCGATGAGGAATGTCTCTTTGATGAGACAATTTTTGTTAAAGTTGCCGTTGAAGTGCGGCATGGCAGGACTTGGGAAGAAGGTATTTCCTTCTCTTTTTTTATTTTGGAAGATGACTCAGTGAATCTGGCGTCCTTGGTGTGAGCTCCCTGAGTCCGTAACTTAGTATTTTGTCTTCCATGAAAAAGTGTTTTTTGAAGTTGTTGTAACCTTCCTTTTGATTATAGAGTTTGGTTTCTGGCATGAAGCACAGGATTTGGTAACATGTATGAAGCCCAGGCAACCTCAGGCTATAAAGGTTCAGTTCTTGTCGATGACTGCTTACACAGAAGATTGAGCTAGCTGCTGTGCGAGCTGAAGGCGGCGGGAAAATGAACAGAGAGTACCAGGGACCACCCACTCTTATAGGCAGAGCCAGGAAGTGATGTCATGTGTGGGTGATCCCTGCTGAAAATACTGCTGGAAGGAGCTGCCGTCTGATAGTGCCACCTGCTGGAACCTCCCAGAAGTAATGACCTACTGCAAGAGACTATTCCGTAGATGATCTACTGTTACAGGTGAGTAACCTGTGTTTCTAGGGAAGTGGCTATGTTGTTCTATCCACATTATCTGGCAGATTCCTAGCAGTTCTGCAGGAGGAAGGAGGTAAGGCGCACACCCTCCATTTAGGGAATAGAGATTGGAGAACTGAGGCCACAAAAACAGCATCCCGGCATGGACTCGAGGTCAATGTGGTAATGGGAAAGGAAGGTGTGTGCAGACTTCCAGGTAGCAGCCCTGCAGATTTCCTGGATAGGGACGTCTCTAGAAACAGCCACCGACACAGTGGTATGATGGGTGGAATGAGCCCTTAGCTCTCCGGGAAGCTCCCTACCCATCAAACTATAGCAGAAATCAATGCAGGAAACGATCCTCCTGCCAATTATCCGCTTGGCTGCTGCTCTGCCAGGTGTGGCTTCAGTGTAGGTAACAAACAGCTGGAGAAACTCTCCCCGAACTCCAGCCGTGCGCTCTTCGTAATAAGCGTGCGTTCACCTCAGATCCAGAGTATTGAACCCGTGCTCGGTCTCTGAGGTGTGATTCAGGAAGAACACCAGAAGAGTAATCACCTGATTAAGGTGAAACTCTGACACAACCTTTGGGAGGAACTTCAGATTGGGGCGCAGGACAACCTTGTCCCTGTGGAAGACCAAATAAGGAGACTCCACTGAAAGCGCCTGGAGCTCCCCAATCCTTCTGGCTGACGTGATAGCTACCAAGAAGGCAGTCTTCCACAACAGGTGAGACAAGACACACCTGTGCTTCGGTTCGAATGGCTTGCCCATGAGCTTTGCCAAAACCAGCAACAAGTCCCACGGTGGTGATGGGGGAAATGTGATCTAAGCCTTTGAAAAAGCACCAGATCACCTTCTCCTGCGCCAGTGACTGATGACCAGCACGCACACGGTAAGAAGAGATGGCTACCAGGTGCACCTTAAGTGTAGTCAACTGAAGGCCCTCTTTGGAGAGGGACCACAGGTAGTCCAAAATGCTGGCCACCGGACAGGCCAAGGGGTCCAGCCCCTTGCCCTGACACCAAATGGAGAACCTCTTCCATTTGAAGGCATTGCATTTTCTGGTCGATTCCTTTCTAGATGCCTCCACCACAGTAAAGACATCTTCGGAGAGACCCAAAGCCTGGAACTCTAGCCGCTCAGGAACTAGGCTGTCAAGTGCAGGGATTGAAGGTCCTGGTGGAGTATCTTCCCCTGACTGATGGACAGCAGGTCTCGGTGCAATGGTAGATACCTTGGAAGCCTGTTGCCGAGGCTGAGGAGATCGGGGTACCAAAACTGGTGTGGCAGTCCAAAGCCACCAAGATCACCTGTGCCTTGCCCTGCCTGACCTTGGGCAGCACCTTGTGGATCAAGGGAAGTGGAGGGAAGGCATAGAAGACGCCTGGGATCCAAGGCCTCGAGAAGGCATCCCCCTGCAAAGAGCTCTGCTGAGGGGGGTGGGCACAGAACACTCTCAGCTTTGCATTCTCCCTTGAGGCGAACAGGTTCACCTGAGGGGTGCCCCATTAGGAGAACAGGCGGTGAACTACCTCCATATGGACAGACCACTCGTAAGACGCCTCGCCTACCCAGCTGAGGGCGTCTGCCAGTTGACTGGAGGCTCCATACATGGAGAGCTTCCTTGCACAAAGGCAGGGAGCATGTCCCACCCTGTTTTTTTTTTTTCTAAACTCTATTTTCTAGTTTTCTTTTTCCACATAAATGGACATATACATACAAATACAAAACATGACAGAAGACAATACATTGGGTCAATTCTTTCATACAATTGATGCTGGTAATACAATACATTTTGATAGGGAAGAAAGGTTTGATTCTTCTACTCAATAGGTCTCTAATCCCTCATGGTACAAAATCATCTCTGTGTGACATGATATATATCACCCACCTTCGCCATTGTATTTCGAATTTCTCTTTGCATCTATTTATTATGGCTGTGAGTTTCTCCATCTTGTATATTTGGGATACTAAATCCTGTCATTCCCTGATCGTGGGGGCTCTCTGGTATAACCATCTTTTAGTTATTGCTTTCTTAGCAGATAACAGGCAAACTTGTATTAATTTCCTATTAGACATCTTGCTTTGCCCTCTCTCTAAAATATAGAAAAATACATTTTCTCCGTTAGTTGAATTGTTGTTCCCATCAGATACCCCATGACTATTTATAAAGGACTTAATATTCTCACATGCCCAGAAAATATGACCATGAGAGGCTGGGATCTGTCCACAACCTCTCCAACATGCTGCTGTTAGACTTGTGTTATATTTTGCCTGGATTGCCGGCACCTTAAAAAATCTAATCATATTTTTCCACGCAAACTCTTTCCACTGATATGATCCCGTGCCCACTCTCAGATATTTCAGACATGTACTCCACTCTGTGGTGTTCAGCTGCAACCCCAGGTCTTTCTCCCGGGATAGCTTAACTTTATTTAAACCATGCTTATATATTTGCATTAGAGCCTCATAGAAGTATGAGATCATGTGTTGCAGTGGAGCAGTTCCCTGTAAGGCCCCTTTAAAAATCTCTAAAAAGGATGGATTCTCCTCCCCTGGTGTTAAGAAAGCGGGAAATGTTTTAATATATGCCACTGCTTGCATGTATCTAAATCTGTCTCTAGGCAACAGACCATATACCCCTACCATTTCCTCAAAGGTCATTATCTCTCCTTTCTGGAAGAAATGCAGTATAATCTGTATCCCCATCCTTGCCCAGGTACTAAAACTATGATCTAGCCTAGCTGGTTGAAAAGTTTGCACATCTGGAAGGGAGTAGAGCAAATATTTACATGGCGCGGTCTGTTTGGAAGTCCACAATGTTTGCCAGCTGGACAGCGTATTTTTTGTATATGGGTTATCTGTAATCTGGTCTATTTGGAATTGGTAGCTGGCTTAGAAGGATTCTATCTAGGTTAAACAGATCTGCCTCTCTTTTTTCATCTCACACCACTTCGCCACATAGTTTCTATGAAGCAGCAAAAAAATTACTCTGAGTTGTTCAGCTAAGTAGTATTTATATAGACAAGGTAGGGCTAGACCCCCCTCCTTTGAGGGAAGCTGCAGTGTCTGATATTTCACTCTAGGTGGATGTGAATTCCATATATATCTAGAGATTCTTTTGTTTATTTCTTTGAAGAAAGATGGAGTGGGTACAATGGGGTCCCACCCTGTTTGTTGAGGCAGTACATAATCATGCTGTTGTCCATCTGGACCTGGACCACCAGACCCCTAATATGCAAAGCGAACGCAATCAGCGCCAACCGAACTGCCCAGAGCTCCAGCAGGTTGATGTGCCATTGGGACTCTTTGGGGATCCAGAGTCCGTGGACTCTGTGTTCCCCCAGATGGACATTCCAGCCCGTGAGAGAGGAATCAGTCATCAGGATGACCATCGACTCGGGGTGGACAAACAGGATCCCTTCCTGCAGATGCTCTGGGACTAGCCACCACTGGATGGCATCCCACATCTTCTGGGTCACAGTGACCAGCTGGTCGAAGTGACCTTTGCGTTGAGACCACTGGCTGGCCAGCTCCCACTGCAGGGAGCGCATATTCCAACGGGTACATCCGACCACACTGGTGCAGGCCGCCATGTAACCCAGAAGGCACAGGAAGTCCTGGGCAGGGTGCAATTGCCCAACCCAAAATGATCAGGCAAAGGAGAAGAGAACATCCGCCCTGTCTGCCGGGAGTCAGGCTCTGGCTCAGCAAGAGTCGAGCTCTACCCTGATAAAGCCGATCACCTGCAAGGCACGAGTTCTGATTTGGTCTCGTTGACCAGGAGGCCAAGGGAGGTATATGTCTGGAGGGCCAGGTCCCTGGACTGCTCCACCTCCTGCCTGGAGGGGTCTGCAATCAGCCAATTGCCCAGGCAGGCGTAAACCCGGACCCATTGGTGCCTCAGGTAAGTTGCCACCACTGCCATGCATTTGGTAAAGATCCTGGGGGCCGAGGAGAAGCCAAATGGCATGGTCTAGAACTCATAGAGGGTTCCCTCAGCTCGAAAGTGGAGGAAACTTTGATGAGACGGATGGATCGGGACATGAAAGAATGCGTCTTGAAGATCCAGGGAGCAAACTCACATGTTTTGCTCTAGAGATGGCATGATCTGAGACAGAGTTACCATCCTGAAGGTGCGTGACCTGAGGAACTTGTTCAGGTTGTGCAGATTTAGAATGGGGCACCAGCCCCTCATCCGTTTTGACACCAGGCAGTACCTGGAGATGACAAACCCTGGGTGTTCCGGAGGATCCACTACTCTGACCATGACCTCCTTGCAGAGCAGCTGGGCTATGTCGTCTCAAAGAGCTGACTGTCTGTGGATACCATGTCCTCCCATGGGGCATGGGCTCTGCAAGGTGGGTACTGCATAAATTCCAGAGGCAGACGCTGACCGACCACTTACAGAACCCACCAGCTAACCAGGCGGAAAGGACGAGGTGGAGCCAGCCCACCAAAGGAGGACCCAGGGGGGTGTGTGTGACAGGCATGAGGATGGCATCCCCCATCCTGTCACTGAGCAGGTTTGGATGAGAAGGACTTGGCTGAGGAGCCACTGGGCCTCTTCCCTCCTGGCTTACAGACCACCGAAGCCACTGGCCAGGTTCACCAGGACTGAACCTGCTGGCCAGCCTGATCCTGGGGTGGTTTAGCCGCAGGAGTGGAGGACCGAAAGGGCTTTTGCTTCTGTTGCCTGGAGCCCTTGGGATCCTTCTGTGCAGATGTTAGAGAGTCCAAGGTGGCACTGGAATTCCCGATGCGCTAGAGGTGACCCTCCACACTGGCCCAAACAGGTCGGTGCCCAAGAAAGGAAAATCCATCAGCTTGTCCTTTTTGTCTGCCGTGAAGACCGAGATCTGCAGCCAAGCCCTATGTTGCATAGCTACTGCAGCCGCCACTGAGTGGGCACAGGAATCTCCCAGATCCAGAACCGTTTGAAGCTGCTGCCTGGCCCTGATCTTGGCCCTGTCTGACTGTGGTCTGGAGTTCCGCAGGTAGGCAAGGAATCACCTCATCCAAACAGCCCAAGAGGGTGTGGGAGAAGTGTGCCATCGAGACGGCTGAGCTCACCTGTCGGAGGCCAAGTAAGGAGGCAGCATAGACTTTTAGCCGCATAGTCTAATTTCTTGGATTCCTTGTCTGGCGACTTGTCAACGTCCCAGATATTGCCCGAGTGCCGAAAAACAGAGTTGGCCGACAACCCCTTCACTGAGGGGTGCTCTGAGAAACCTGAGAGGGTACTGATGGGCACTGCATATTTTTGGGCCATCTGGGCAGAGGGCATAGGGCAGGATGATGCCAAAGCTCCAGAGGTGGGCCAACAATGGCCTCGGACACTGGAAATGCCTCAGCTGGAGAGTCCCCTTTGTCCAGAATCTATGTAAGGGGATAGTGAGCACACTTCTGAACGGGCCCCATTTTCATCCCCTTGGACTCAGGAGATGAGGTGGAGGATGCCCATGAAGGAAGAGGGCCATTCCTCCATCGATAGATCCCCCATGAACTCCTCGGTGACCAGACGGGAATACAGTAAGAAATCTTCGGACTCTGAGGAGTCGGCATAAAGCAGCCAACCGCCTGAGTCACTTTCAATCCTCCATGGGTGGTCAGGTGTGATGGTGACCAACAGCCAATGCGGAAGCCCCTTGACCGGCCAAGACTCCTTGGTCGGAGCGCTGGTCGACGGCTGCTTGTGTGGAAGCTCCACCACAACTGGTGGAGGCCGGCTTCGGCCGAACTACAACGGTATTCACCAGCTACACTGGGGAAGGGACGGTCTCAACCAACCCCACTGGGGCAGTCAGTGTGGAAACCGGGGTCGGTTTAGTACTGGCCAGCACTAACTGTTGCTAAACAAGATCTTCGTAACACTGACACAACTTGCACCGAAGCCTCTCCTCACCCAAGGAGGATGATATGAGGAATAGCGGCAGCGCCGCTTCCCGTGGCACAGAGAGCGGGAGTACCGATGACTGTGGGAACTGCTCGATCCACTGGATGAGGACCGAGACCTCAATCTCAGCTGCCGGGGGATCTCAGAGGGAGCCGGGGAATGCCGCAGTTCCTCCTGGTCTGGGCCAGTGATGAAGGGTTCTGGTCAGAAGACTGGGCAGCCTCTTCTATGGTCACAGGCAAGACCGGAGTCCTGAAGAGAGAATTATCGGTCACTTCGGACGACAACTGGTTGACTGCATCGAGAAAGATCTCAGCCACATCATCGGCTAGTGTCTCGACCGACTGGCTCATCGGGGTCTCCATGAAGCCAGCTGCCAAGGTCGTGGTTTCGACTGTATTCAAAACCTGGGAGTCGTGAGACCGAGAACGCTCCCGGTCCCACGCGCATCAATAATGAGTCTTCTCCTTTTTCGACTCCTTCTTCTCTTTTCAAGGTCAAGAGCTGTGAGTTTCAGAAGGACCCTGACCCTTCATTGGGAGGGACTGGCACAGCTCCTTGAAGGAGCCCATAAAAGTGGAGCCCAACTTGAGTGGCACGAAGGCAAAAGCCTAAAGGGAGTGAGCGGTGGCACAAGCCGCCTCCTCCTCTTAGGCCACAAGCTGTTTTAGCTGCTCGGCGGACCCCCAGCCGCAGAAACCACCCAACAGGCGTCCTAAGATTTGACCGGCGGATGCCATTTCTCCGGGCGGCCCAACTTAAGGTAGGCAACACAGTTCTAGAGAACCATTGCATGAAACGACTGACAGATATCACAGGCCTGGGTATCATGTTTGTGACCCAGACAGTAAACGCATGTGGCATGGGGTTCGGTACATATCTTCTGCCCACACAGGCACCAGTGAAATCCAGGTGCGGACTTCTCGTCCATCATGATCGGGCAGCTCATAGACGAAAACTTAAAAGGTTGCGAAAGTTTTCGAAGCAATCCAAAATTATTAGAAAGTGCCAGGACCTACAAGGCGTGAGTGCGAAGGAGGGAAGCTGCTTCTTCCAGCGGAAAGAAAGATCTGGCATCATAGGGCGGAGCCGAGGGATGTACCACACGGGTAGGAAGAGAAAGCTTTAAGATATACTGACACTTCTTAAAGGGGAAAGGACTCTGTCACATAGCGTGGTTAGAACATATCCATGTCCATAGAAATAGAGGTTTGTTTGTTTTTTGAGGGGGGAGTTCTATAGATATATAAATTGCAAAAAACTTTGTTAATGCATCAGTTAGGGTTAAGTGACAAAAGTAGGAAATGTGGAGTTAGGGTTTCCAACCTAACACCCCCCACCCTTCACAGATGAAAAGGTATCGGAGGGCAGCATTGGGGTCACAACCCAATGCTCACCCCATTCCATTAGAAAATAAGCTGGAGGGTGCAGCATAGGAGAATGGGTTGAGCCTTAGGGCTGACAACCCCAGTGCCATCCCGATTCCTCTTTGTCTGTGAAGGGTGGGTGGGGGGTTTAGGATGGAAACACTAGCTATATTTTCTTACTTTTGTCGCTTAACCCTAACTGATGCATTAACAAAGGTTTTAGCAACTTATTTCCTTACTTTTTGAGACAGTGTAATCATATCCTAATGTGCTTGTGAAGGCCCTGAGCTCAGATTCCTCCATAGAAGCATATATGTGCATAGCTATGGGCCCTGCGATCCCATTCCTCCATAGACAGATATGTATATGTACTTACCTGTGGAAGTGCAGGGCCCTATAGAGTGATACAGTTGTCATTATGGCCATGTTATTACCCCACCTGATGTACCACGTGGTGAAAAAATTCAAACCCCCACTGAAACGTAATTTTGTGCAACTGCAATGTCATTTCTGCGCCACAGGTGTGAAAACTCATTTCAGTCAGAATTTGAAAAATGATAGTTGTGGCATACATTTAGTAGGGTAATAAGAATTCCATGTTCCAAATTTGGGGTCAAAAATACGAGTGTGTGTTGTGCAATTTCAACGAACCGTCATAACGCTGACATTTTTTTGACATTTTTACCACAGTGTTTTAGCATGGCCCTTTGGGGACACCACCTCATGAACAATATGACGGTCATTGCGCAAATCCCGCCCAAAAGGTGAATTTGTCAACCGACCGCAAAATCATCTTTCAAGTGACAGTTGCGTAACAACAGTTGTTTTGTTCATAAGCTGGGGTCCCCAAAAGGCCATGTTACAAATTTGGGGTCAAAATCCCAAAAGACAAGTTATGGACCAAAGTTTTCCTTTTTTCGCCAGACAAATTCCTTTTTCGTGAGGTATCAAAATCCTTTTTCACATCACGAAAGGAAAAATTACTCACCTTAGTAATGTTGTTTCTTCTAATGGAGTCTTGCTATATTATGACAATTGCAGTTTGTCCCAGCCTTAGAACTGCTACGGAGGTGAAAGAGTTAACTTCCATGCCATGCATGGAACTTAGAGCGCGAGCTCGGTTAGAAAAGCTCTGTCTGGATAATTTAAAACTGAAACTGTCAGATCTTTACGAGCAAAACTCACTAAGGTTCTGTGTGGAAGCTGTAACCTACACTAGCCAACTGGCTACTTAAGTATTAACACATGTTCCTGGTCCCAACACCAAGACTCAAGTCAGGGACCAGAAAATAAGATAAAATAAAACACAACACCCAAACACCGAAAAAGAAGGGTGGAAAACACAAGATGGGCATCAATAAGTGCCAACACTGGACTGCCCACCCCATCCCTAAAGTAGAAGTTCTGAGAGGGGCAGGTTGGGGGTCATAATATAGAAGACTAAATTAGAAGAAACAGCATTACTAAGGTGAGTAATTTTTCTTCAAACAACATGAAGTCTTGCTATATTATGACATTACGAGACTACACAGCAGTACCTCCATGGAGGAGGACAGAACCTGCTTAGGAAATAGGCTCTGAAGCACAGCTGTGCCAAATCGACATCCTCCTGGCCTGAATGTCCAAGGAGTAATGCTTAGTGAAAGTATGTACTGTTTTCCAAGTAGCTGCTTGACATATCTCTAAGATAGGGATGTCTGCTCGCAGCTAGGGACGCAGTTGTACCTCTAGTAGAGTGAGCCCTCAAGCCTGAAGGGGGAACCTTACCCAGTTTTTGATAGCAAAATTGGATACAAGAGACAATCCACCTGGCAATGGATCTCATAGTGGCAGGTTTCCCTTTCCCAACCTCACCATAAGTGAGAAAGAGTTGGAGGGAGTCAAACCTGTGACCCTTGGTACGCTCTATGTAGTAACTAAGGGCCCTCTTAACATCTAAGCTGTGCAGCCTCCTCTCACCAGAGGAGGAATGGTCAGTGAAGAACACTGGAAGAGAAATAGATTAATTAAGGTGGAAATCTGAAACCACCTTAGGCAAAAACTTCCTGTTAGTTCTGAGGACTACCTTATCCCTGCGAAGGAAATAAAGTCAGTCTCCACTGACAAAGTTGTAACTCACTTCTGCGCCTGGCAGAAGTGATGGCTACTAGAAACACAGTTTTCCAAGTTGGTACTTAAGCTCTGGCCAAGACAGAGGTTCAAAAGGGGTTGCATCAGCTGAGCAATGCAAACATTAAGATCTCAGGCAGGGCAGGGTCCCTGAATGGTGGATTGGTATGAAGCAACCCCTGAAAACTTGGAAAATACAGGGTGAGCAGAGAGAAGAGGGCTTTTCTGTTGAAATAAAAGCAGAGACAGCTGCCAAATGCACTTTCAGGGTAGCTGGTCTCAGTCCCAAAGAATTAAGATGGACCATATAGTCCAAAACAGTGGGCAAATCAGCAGATTCCGGGAAATATGCTTCCCAGAGCACCATATGGAAAACCTTTTCCATTTAGAGTTATAAGTAGCCCTAGTGGAAGGCTTCCTAGAAGCTTTCAAAATTTCGAGAACACCTTGAGAAGGGTGTAGGTCAGCAAACCCTAACTCCTCAAGAGCCAGGCCCTGAGGTTGAGGGATTTGAGATTCGGATACCAAACTCTCCCCTGGGCACAGGTTAACAAATTGTGGTTCCTGGGGAGACACAGGGGAAGATGGACTGCTAAGGACAGAAGGAGTGGGTACCAGGGCTGTCTGGCCCAATCTGGAGCAATCAGAATCATCTTGCAGGGCTGAGATTTGATTTTGACTTAGCACCTTGAACAGGAGAGGGAAGGGGGGAAGGCATAGAGAAACTTCCCTTCCCAATCGAGGAGGAAGGCATCCAGGGGGACTGAGCCCAACACTGGGGGCCTGCAACAAAAAAGTGGAAGTTGATGATTGTCTGGGGCTGCAAAAAGATCTATCTGAGGGGTGCCCTACCTGGCAAAAACTATCCCAGTACTCGAGATCCAGTGACCATTCGTGATGGCCCTGGGAAATCCTGCTGAGAGCATCTGCCAGGACATTGTCCTTGCCTGGGAGGTGAACTGCTATGAGGGAGGTGTTCAGGAATAAGCCAGAGACCACAACTTCATTGCCTCGGTGCACAAGGTCAAGACCGAGTGCCCCCTTGTTTGTTGATGTACCACATTGTAGTGGTGTTGTCTGTTCTAACCTGTACCACTTTGTTCTGAACAGATGCAGAAAAAACCTGAAGTGCTAGAAAAACAGCTCTGAGTTCCAACAGATTAATGTGGAGCAGAGATTCCTGAGCGGACCACAATCCCTGGGTGGAGAGGTCGCCATGTGAGCTCCCCATCCCAAAGGGCCGCATCTGTAGTAAGGTCAAGGAGTGAGATAGAGGGATGAAAGGAACCCCTTGTCTCAGATTGCTCTGATCCTGCCACCACTGAAGGGCCTGGATCAGGGTTCGAGTTACTGGGATCAACTTGGATAGGGGATCTCTTCTTTGAGACCAAAAGGCTCTCAAATGGAACTGAATGTTCCTCATCTGAAATCTTGCTCCTTGCACTATGGCTGTGGAAGCAGCCATGTGTCCTAGGAGCTGTAGAAAATGCCTTGCTGGTCGAGAGACCTGCAGGGTGAAGGAGGAGGCCAGGGCCACCAGGGTCCTTACCCTTTCTAGGGGAAGGAAGGCTCTGGCCTGCTTTGTGTCCAGTTCTGTGCCTATGAAGGTGAGTACCTGGACAGGTTCTAAAACTGACTTTGGAAGATTGAGAAGAAAGCCTAGAGAGGTAAGCAGCTGCTGGGTAACCTGCAGGTGTGATTTGATCTGGTCTGGAGACTGACCCACTATGAGCCAGTCGTCTAGGTAGGGAAAGATGGCAATCTTTTGCCTTCTTAATGAGCAATTGCTACCGCTAGGCATTTTGTGAATACCTTGGGGCAGAAGTAAGGCCAAGGGCATTGCTCTGAACTGATAATGGCCTGAGGGCAGTTCGAATCTGAGGTACTTTCGTGGGAGCTTTGATAAGAACATGGAAGTAGGCATCCTTGAGGTCCAGGGAAGCTAGCCAGTCCCCTGGCCTTAGGGAGGGTAAAATCATTCCCAGAGTCACCATTTTGAATTTTGGTTTTAAAAGGTGCTTGCTCAGATATCTTAGGTCCAGGATGGGCTGCCATTCTCCTGTCTTTTTTGGGGTAAGGAAGTACCTGGAGTACAGTCCCTTGCCCTGGTGTAGGGGAGAAATCCTTTCTACAGCTCTGAGAGCCAGGAGGGTTGAGACTTCTGTTTCCAAAGCAAGAGTCTCTAGAGGATTTGCAGGTGGAAAAGATCCGAGTCTCATCTTTGGAAATTTTTTGAAGCTGAGAACCAGACCCTGGCTTACTACTTCCAGGACCCACTTGTCTGAAGTTAAAGACTCCCAGTTCTGGACGAAGAAAGCCAGCCTGCCCCCTACAGGTAATGGAGAATCGGCCCTGGGCATCCCATCAGGGTGCCTGTTTGGCAGGGGCTTTAGGCTGAGGGGTGGAAGCAGGCCTGCTCATACCCCGTCTGCCTCTCCTTCTGAAGAACCCCCTCTGACCGTAAGCTGAAGAGGAGGCCTGGGTTTGGTAAAAAGGTCTGTGAAAAGGCCTGCCTCTACCCCTGGGGGGCTGCCTCTGAGGAGTGACTTGCCGTTCCTTGGCTTGTGCACTCCTATAAGTGGTTCTATATTCATCCATTTTCTTCACATAATTCTCTGTCTGCTCCCCAAACAGAGAACTTCCCACCACAGGAAAATCCATGGCCTTAGCCTGGGTATCCTGTGACAGACTAGTACACCTGAGCCAAGCCAATCTACGAAAAGCCACAGATGTAACCATGACTCTAGAGCATACATCATTAAAATCCACTGCAGCATGGAATTGCACCTTGGATGCCTCAATACCATCAGCAGCCACCTGTTCCAGCTCCTTGGCCAGCTGGCCAGGGGCCTGTTTGGCTAAAGCCATGACAGTATCCCATCTAGATTTCTGGTATCTTGCAACATAGGCAATATAATTTGCCTGTCTGAGTCCCAAGGACGCTGCCATGTATTGTTTTTTAGCCATGGCATCAATCTTCCTGGAGTCCTTGTCAGGAGGGTGTGAAGCCAGGGGAATATTAGCCTTATCACAGGCTGCAGCCTGAACTACCCCAACATGGCTGCATTGCTGTGAAAGAAATTCTGTATCAGGACCTGACAAGGTGTACCTCCTGTCCATCTTTTTATCCACAGGAGGCACAGAATTAGAGCTTTAAAATTTTATTGTTTGTTTCCTGAAGGATTTATGTAAAGGAATAGACAATCTCCTGGACTCTGGGATATCCATCATCTCCACAAAGTCAGGCTCCTCTTGCTCATCCACAGCTTCCTCCAAAGGGAGCTGGAGGGTTTCAGCAACTTTTTTATAAAACATAAAATGAGAAGGGGACTCAGAAAGCCTAGGGGGAGACTCTCTTAAGGGTCTGTCTGGGGAGATGTCCGGTTCAATGGGCACATCCAGACTTTCAAAATCACATTCACACTGTTCATAATCATCCTCCCCCTCCTCTGGTTCATAAAACTCCTCTATATCATATTCTTGAACCGGTGGAACCGGCCGAACCGACCTTTTGCCAGATAGTAGCGGTTCGGACGGAACGGAAGCGACTGAACAATTTGGATAGCTTTGGCTATCTCTGTAGCAGTTGGAGAAGGAATTTTGGACCCACACCTGCTGATTTTCTAGTTCTCTTTGCTGGAACTGGCTCCTCTGAGTCAGCTGCTTGTTCGAGGGAAGTCTCGCCTGGTCAGAGGGCATCTGCCCGGTTGGCACCAAACCGGGCTGGCCATCTGGGTCAGCGGACTTTTTGGCTCGCTCCTGAGCCTACCAACTCTCTTATCTAGGGTAGCTACAGGAAATTCTTGCAAATCTGGCAGTCTGCGTGAGGTGGTCAAACCTCAGACAATAAACACATGTGGTGTGTGGTCAGCCTTGGCAAAAGCTTCCCACAGACACTACAGTGTTGAAACCCAGTGGGCCCGGTTTTTCTTTGGGTTTCTAGACATAATGCCAGCCTAACCAAAAACCTTGCCCTTTTCCGCAAATGCCAGGCAAGACACCCTTATCGGTTCCCAACCGTGTCACGGGTCATGGAAAAAACCGTAATGAAATCCATTTTTTTTTTAGAACCGATAAGAACCGGGAACCGCACTCTAAATAGCTTTAAATGAATTTAGAAAAAAGTTTTAAAACAACCTGATCGGTTCAAACCGAACCGATAAACATTTACAAGTTCCTCACAGAAATAAACCTGTCTATTACTTACAATGCCACAGACAGAGCTTGAACCGATTGGTTTACGGTTAAAATAATTATAATCGCGGTTGAATTTAACCGAGAAAAACACTTTTAAACTGAGAAATGAACCGAGCAGTAGGAGGAATCTCCGGAGCGACTGTTCAGTGAGGCGGAGTAAAGAATCTGACAGTTTCAGTTTGAAATTATCCAGACAGAGCTTTTCTAACCGAGCTCGCGTTCTAAGATCCATGCATGGCATGGAAGTTAACTCTTTCACCTCCGGAGCAGTTCTAAGGCTGGGACAAACTGCAATTGTCATAATATAGCAAGACTTCATGTTGTTTGAAAAGGATTAGGACATCTCACGAAAAAGGATTACTGGCAGGGCCATCTGGTTAGAGAAATCCTAATCCTTTTTCACATCACAAAAAAGGATAATGTCATCTCATGAAAAAGGAATTTGCTGACGAAAAAGGATTTGGTCATCTCACGAAAAAGGATTTAAGAAAGTCAGCCTTTTTCGTGAGATGTCCTAATCCTTTTTTGTGATGCAAAAAAGAATTGGGACTTCTCTGACCAGACAGCCCTGCCTGTATTCCTTTTTCGCGAGGTGTCAAAATCCTTTCCGCATCATGAAAAAGGATGCTATCTCATGAAAAAGGAATTTGTTGGTGAAAAGGATTTGGTCATCTCACGTAAAAGGATTTAAGAAAATCATCCTTTTTCGTGAGATGTACTAATCCTTTTTCTTGATGCGAAAAAGGATTTTGACACCTCACGTAAAAAGAACAGAAGCGCGTCACGAAAAAGGATTTTAAAACACAAAATTAAGCATTCTGAGGCCACAAAAAATTAAAGTAAAGGATGTCCTGATGAACAAGATATACATACTTGGATGTCTGCAGAAGACATCCCTGGGCAGAGTTATGAAAGTTTGTTTGGGGTAAAAAACAAAAACAAAAAAAAGGAACAAGGCGGCGGCTGATGAAAAAGGAATTTTTTTTCCATGAAAAAGGATTCTAAGGATCCTTTTTCGTGAGCTGTCAAAATCTTTTTTTGTTAGACCAAAATCCTTTTTCGTTTCATGCAGCTATCCAAAAGACTGAAGTGAGCATGCTCAGTAGCCAAACTTTCAAATTTTAATAAAATTGGAATGGATTAATATTTTTTCACCAAACCAACACTGACTTGTTCTTTCAGGCAAGCTCTTTCTACCCTGCAAATTTCAGACCAATATTCCAAACGGTTTGACCATAGCGTAATGAGGCAAAAACAGCAAGAAAAAAAAAGAATTTTAGCATTTTTTTCACAATGTGCAGCGCAAAATTCACCAATCCAACCGACATGAAACTTGATACATCAAGAGATCTACATGATGGAACTGCAACACCAAATTTTGTGCAAATCCGATGAACGGTTTCAATATTATTACAGTGCAAAATTTCAGGTTTAACATTAGAGTGCCTACTCCACCCTAATTATGGGGGAACGGCCATACCCGTAAAATAATAATAATATTATATATATATAATTTATTTTGGGCTGCAAAAGAAAAAATTACTCACCTTAGTAATTGTGTTTCTTCTAATGGAGTCTTGCTGTATTCTGACATAAGCAGTTAGCCCCAACACTTGAACTGCCCCAAACAGGAGAGAGTTAATTTCTATGCAAGGCATAAAACGTTGAGTTCGAGCTCGGTTTTCAAACCTCTGTCTCTGGTGCCTCAGAGTGTAAGCGTCAGAGTCTTACGAGCAAACTAACTACACTTTCAGTGTGGAAATTGTAAAACATATAAGCCAACAGGCAACAACTTGGGTCCAAAAGACTCAAGTCGAGAACCCAAGAGGAAAAAACTGGTAGTGAACAAGATATATACATCTAAGTTAAAACTTAACAACCACCACCACCCCACCCTGAAGGGGAAGGGTACAAAGTACACCCCTGAGGTGCAACACTGCACCTGCCAGACCACATCCCAAAACTAGGTTCTGAGAGGGGAGACAGAGGGGAGGTCAGAATACAGCAAGACTCCATTAGAAGAAACACAATTACTAAGGTGAGTAATTTTTTTCTTCAAACAACATGAAGCATTTTTGTATTCTGACATATGCAGACTACCAATCAGTACCTCCATGGAAGAGGGTATCGAACCTATTTTGGGAATAGGCTCTGCAGTACCGGACCTAGCATCACTCTTAGCCTGGATATCCAGAGAGTAACACTTGGTCAAAGTATGGACTGTTTTCCAGGCAGCTACTTTGTAGATCTCTAACAAGGGTATATCTCTGGCAGCAGCTGTACCCCTAGTTGAATAAGCCCTCAGGCCTGAAGGAGGTGTTTTGCCTAGCTTGGCATAGCAGAAGTGTATACAAGAGACAATCCACCTGGCAATAGTTCTCTTTGTAGCAGGCCTACCTTTCCCCACTTCACCAAAAGTGAGAAACAATTGAAGACAGTCATTCCTATGTGCCTTAATACGCTCAATGTAGTAGCCAAGTGCTCTCTTAACATCCAAACTATGTAATCTTCTTTCTCCGGAAGAAGAATGATCAGTGAAAAATACAAAAAGAGACATGGACTGGTTCAGAAGGAAATCTGAGACCACTTCGGGTAAGAACCTCCTATTGGTTCTGAGGACCACTTTATCTCTACGGGATGAGATAAAATCAGATTCAACTGACAGGGCCTGTAATTCACTAATTCGCCTGGCAGAAGTGATAGCTACCAGAAACACAATTTTCCAGGACAGGCACTTAAGCTTGGTCAAAGCCAGAGGTTGAAAGGGTGGCTGCATAAGCTGAGCAATGCAGATATCGAGATCCCAAGACGGAGTAGGCTCTCTAAAAGGAGGGTTGATATGAACCAGACCTTTAAAGAACTTACCAAATACAGGGTAAGACGACAGGAAAGAGTCCTTCACTGCTGAGAGGAATGCAGCCACGGCTGCTAAATGAACGTTTAAAGGTGGCTGGCATAAAGCCTAAGCCATTAAGGTGAACTAGGTAATTTAAAAGCGTAGCAATGCCAGCAGCATCTGGTAGAATATCCTTATGGGAACACCAAATGCCGAATCTTTTCCATTTGGAATTTTAAGTTTTCCTGGTAGAGGGTTTCAGAGAAACCTTAAGGATGTCCAAAACTCCCTGAGAAAGATGCAGGTCTGCATATTCTAACTCTTCAAGAGCCAGGCCTTAAGATTGAGAGACTGGAAATTGCGGTACCAGATCCTCCCATGAGAGGAGGTTAGGAGATTGTGTCTTTTGGGAAGAGACAGGGGGAGTGAGACTTCTAGGGACAACAACAGAGGATACCAAGGCTGTCTGGCTCAATCTGGAGCCAGCAGAATCACTGCGCAGGGTTGTAACCTGATTTTGACTAGAACCCTGAACAACAGGGGAAAGGGAGGAAAGACATAGAGGGCATCCAGAGGAACAGTCCCTAGGACTGGGGGTCTGCAGCAGAAGGGAAGTTGGTGATTGTCTGGGACTGCGAAGAGCTCTCTCTCTCTGGAGTGCCCCACCTGGTGAAGATTACTTTCAGTATGAGGGGATCCAAGGTCCATTCGTGATGGCCTTGGGAGATTCTACTCAGAGTATCTGCTAACACATTGTCCTTCCCTGGGAGGTGGACTGCTATTAGGGGAGGTTTGCAAGGAGTAGGCCAGAGACCATATTTTCATGGCCTCCATGCACAAGGCCAGAGACCGAGTGCCCCTTGCTTGCTGATGTACCACATGGTGGTGGTGTTGTCTGTCTTGACCTGAACCACCTTGTCCCTTACTGAGTCTGAGAAAGCTTGAATGGCTAAGAATACTGCCCTGAGTTCCAGAAGATTGATATGAAGGAGAGACTCCTGTGGAGACCAAACACCCTGTGCTGTGAAGGGTCCTAGGTGGGCTCCCCAGCCTAGGAGGGAAGCATCTGTGGTTAGTACCACTGAACGAGATTGACTGAGGAATGGGACACCTTGTCTGAGATTGTCCTGATCCAGCCACCACTGGAGAGATTGGACCAGAGTCTGAGTCAATAAAATCAATTTGGTGAGAGAAAATTTTTTCTGAGACCAAAAGGACCTTAGGTGAAACTGAATGTCCCTCATTTGGAACCTGGCTCCTTGTACCACTGCAGTGGAAGATGCCATGCGGCCTAGGAGCTGAAGAAAATGTCTTGCTGGGCGAGAAGAAAAAATTACTCACCTTAGTTATTATGTTTCTTCTAATGGAGTCTTGCTGTATTCTGACTACTGCAGTTCGCCCCAGCCTGTAAACTGCCCCAGAGAACAAAGGGTTAACTTTCTATACAGAGCATAGAATGCTGAGCTTGAGCTCAGTTGAGGTCTCTTACTGGAGCCCTTTGAAATCCAATCATTTATGAGCAAAAACTCACCAACTATTCTATGTGGAAATTGTAAATTTTTACTAGCCAACTGGCAACAAAAAGTTTTGGATCCCCAAAGGAAGACTCAAGTGAGGAAACCCAAAACCAAAAACCAATCTAAATAAAAATAAAGATAAAACAAACACCCAAACAAAAAGAAGAGGGTGTAAAAGAAGCACCTCTGAGATGCAACACTGCACCTGCCCACCCACTTCACAAAAACAGGTTCTGAGAGGGGAGGCAGGGAGGGAGGTCAGAATACAGCAAGACTCCATTAGAAGAAACATAATTACTAAGGTGAGTAATTTTTTCATCAAACAACACGAAGTCTTGCTGTATTCAGACTATTGCAGACTACCAAGCAGTACCGCCATGGAGGAGGGACAGAACCTACTTTGGGAATAGGCTCTGAAGTACTGAAGTGCCAAACCGAGCATCACTCCTAGCCTGGATATCCAGAGAGTAATGCTTGGTAAAGGTATAGACTGTTTTCAAGGTGGCTGCTTGACAAATTTCTAAGAGAGGAATATCCCTGGCAGTAGCCAGGGAAGCAGCCGTACCTCTGCTGGAGTGAGCCCTCAGGCCTGAGGGTGGAATTTTTCCTAGTTTCTCATAGCAGAACTGTATACAAGATACAATCCACCTGGCAATAGTTCTCTTGGTGGCAGGTTTGCCCTTACACAATTCTCCATAAGTGAGGAACAGCTGGAGGGAATCAAACCTGTGACCCTTGGTACACTCTATATAGTAGCTAAGGGCCCTTTTAACATGTAAACTGTGTAGCCTCCTCGCTGATGAAGAGGAATGATCAGTGAAGAAAACAGGAAGAGACAGACTGGTTCTGGTGAAAATCTGAAACCACTTTGGGCAAGAACCTTCTACTGGTTCTAAGGACCACTTTATCCCTATGAAAGGAGATAAGAAAAAATTACTCACTTTAGTAATTAGGTTTCTTCTAATGGAATCTTGCTGTATTCGGAATATTGCAGTTAGCCCCAGCCTTTAAACTGCCCCGTAGAACAAACCGTTAACTTTCTATGCAGAGCATAGAATGCTGAGCTTGAGCTCGGTTGAGGTCTCTGTCTGGAGCCCTTTGAAATCCAACCGTCAGATTCTTACGAGCAAAAACTCACTATTCTATGTGGAAATTGTAAAATTTTTACTAGCCAACTGGCAACAAAAAGCTTTGGATCCCCAATGGAAGACTCAAGTCAGGAAACCCAAAACCAAAAACCAATCCAAATAAGAATAAAGATAAGACAAACACCCAAACAAAAAGAAGAGGGTGTAAAAGGAGCACCCCTGAGATGCAACACTGCACCTGCCCACCCACTTCCCAAAAACAGGTTCTGAGAGGGGAGGAAAGTCAGAATACAGCAAGACTCCATTAGAAGAAACATAATTACTAAGGTGAGTAATTTTTGCTTCAAACAACATGAACTCTTGCTGTATTCTGACTACTGCAGACTACCAAGCAATACCTCCATGGAGGAGGGACAGACCCTACTTTGGGAATAGGCTCTGAAGTACTGCTGTGCCAAACCGAGTATCACTCCTAGCCTGGATATCCAGAGAGTAATGCTTGGTGAAAGTATGGACTATTGTTTTCCAGGTGACTGCTTGACAAATTTCTAAGAGAGGACTATCCCTGGCAGCAGCCAGGGAAGCAGCTGTACCTCTAGTGGAATGAGCCCTCAGGCCTAAGGGTGGAGTTATACCCAGTTTTTCATAGCAGAATTGTATACAAGGCACAATCCACCTGGCAATAGTTCTCTTGGTGGCAGGTTTGCCCTTTCCCACCTCTCCATAAGTGAGGAACAACTGGAGGGAATCAACCTGTGACCCTTGGTACGTTCTATATAGTAGCTAAGGGCCCTTTTAACATCTAAACAATGTAGCCTCCTCTCTCCTGAAGAGGAATGATCAGTGAAGAAAACAGGAAGAGACAGACTGGTTCAGGTGAAAATCTGAAACCGCTTTGGGCAAGAACCTTCTATTGGTTTTAAGGACCACCTTATCCCTATGAAAGGAGATAAAATCAGGTTCCACTGACAAGACTTGCAGTTCACTGATACGTCAGGCAGAGGTAATGGCTACTAAAAAACACAGTTTTCCAAGTCAAGTACTTAAGCTCTACTGAGGACATAGGCTCAAAGGGAGGTTGCATCAATTGAGCAATACAAACATTTAAATCCCAGGCAGGGGCAGGGTCTCTGAAAGGAGGATTGGCATGAAGCAATCCTTTGAAAAATTCACAGAACACAGGATGAGATGATAGTGAGGAAGACTTCCCCACTGACAGAAAAGCAGACAGCTGACAAGTGTATTTTGAGAGTAGCTGGTCTGAGGCCAAGGCCATTAAGATGGACCATATAATCCAGAACTGTAGGCAATTCAGCAGTGTCTGGGGAAATATGCTGCTTAGAACACCAAATGCTGAACCTCTTCCCATTTGGAGTTATAGGTCTTTCTAGTGGCGGGCGTTCGAGAGGCTTTGAGGATGTCCAGAGCCCTCTGAGACAGATGCGAATCTGCAAACTCTAACTCTTCAACAGCCATACCTTGAGAGTGAGAGACTGAAGATTGGGGTACCAAATCCTCCCCTGAGAGGAGGTTACCAGGTTGTAATTCCTGGGAAGAGACAGGGGAAGATGGACTGCTAGGGACAGTAACAGGGGGTATCAAGGCTGTCTGGCCCAATCTGGAGCAATCAGAATCACTTTGCAAAGTTGTGACTTTATCTTGACTAAAACTTTGAACAATAGAGGAAAGGGAGGGAAAGCATACAGAAATTTTCCTTCCCAGTTCAGAATCAGAGCATCTATAGGGACTGTGCCCAAGACTGGGGGTCTGCAACAAAAGAGAGGAAGTTGGTGATTGTCTGGGGCTGCAAAGAGATCTATCTCTGGAGTGCCCCACCTTGCGGGGGGGGGGGGATCACCTTCAAGACCAGAGGGTCCAGGGACCATTCGTGATGGCCCTGTGAAATCCTGCTCAGTGCATCTGCTAGCACATTGTCCTTCCCCAGAAGGTGGACTGCTATCAGAGAGGTTTGCGGGGAATAAGCCAGGGACCACAACTTCATGGCTTCTGTGCACAAGGCCGTTAGACCACGTGCCTCCCTGATTGTTGATGTACCACATGGTGGTGGCGTTGTCTGTTCTGATTTGAACCACCTTGTTCTGCACTGACTGAGAGAAAGCTTGCAGGGCCAGAAACACTGCCCTGAGTTCCAGGAGATTGATATGGAGAAGAGATTCCTGAGGGGACCACAGTCCCTGGGCAGTGAGGGCCCCCAGATGGGCTCCCCAGCCCAGGACAGAAGCATCCGTGGTAAGGACCACTGAATGAGACTGAGTGGCAAATGAGACCCCTTGCCTTAAATTGTCCTGATCCTGCCACCACTGAAGGGCTTGGATCAGGGTCTGGGTTACTGGGATCAGTTTGGTAAGGGAATCCTTCTTTTGGGACAAAATGGCCCTCAGAAGGAACTGAATGTCCCTCATCTGGAATCTTGCCCCTTGGACCACTGCTGTAGAGGCTGCCATGTGGCCGAAGAGCTGGAGGAAATGCCTTGCTGGTCGAGACACCTGAAGGATGAAGGAAGAAGCCAGTTCTATAAGAACTCTTGCCCTTTCCAGGGGAAGAAAGGCTCTTGCTTTGACAGTATTCAGCTCTGTCCCTATAAAGGTAAGGAGCTGCACTGGCTTGAGAACTGACTTGGGAAGGTTGAGAAGAAATCCTAGAGAAGTAAGCACTTGCTGGGTCACTTGCAGGTCTGACTTGACTTGGTCTGGGGACTGGCTCACTATGAGCCAGTCGTCCATATATGGAAAAATGGAAATCTTTTGCCTCCTTAGAAAGGCAACTACTACTGCCAGGCACTTTGCGAAGACCCTTGGGACTGAAGTTAGGCCAAAGGGCATACCTGAGGTACTTTCTGTGGGCGCACTTGATGGGAATGTGAAAATAGGCATCTTTGAGGTCCAGGGAGGCTAGCCAGTCCCCTGGCCTTAGAGAGGGAAGGATTATTCCCAGAGTTACCATCTTGAACTTTGGTTTTAAAAGATGTTTGTTTAGGTATCTTAGGTCTAGGATGGGTCGCCACTCCCCTGTCTTTTTTGGGGTAAGGAAGTACCTGGAGTACAGACCTTTGCCCCAGTGTAGGGTAGGTACTCTCTCTATGGCTTTTAAAGCCAGCAGAGATGAAACCTCTGCCTCTAGAGCAAGGGTTTCCGAGAGACCTGCAGGTGGAAAAGATCTGGCTCTCATCTTTGGAAATTTTTTGAAGTTGAGAACCAGTCCCTGGCCTACTACTTTCAAGACCCACTTGTCTGATGTAATAGACATCCAGTCCTAGTTGAAGTAAGTCAGCCTGCGCCCTACTGGAATAGGAGAGTCGACCCGGGCAGGCCCATCAGGGTGTCTGCTTGGCAGGGGCCTTAGTCTGAGGAGTGGATGCAGCCCTGCTCATCCCTCTTCTGCCTCTCCCTCTGAAGAACCCCCTCTGTGAAAAGGAAAAAGAGGCCTGTGGCTGGTAGAAAGGCCTAGGAAAAGGCCTGCCCCTGCCCCTAGACTGCAGCCTTTGAGGAGTTGCCTGCCTCTCTTTGGCCTGAGCACTCCTGTAAGTGGTCCTGTACTCATCCATTTCTTCATGTAATTCTCTGTCTGCTCCCCAAACAGAGAATTACCCAGTACAGGAAAATCCATGGCCTTAGCCTGGGTATCCTGCAAAAGGCTAGTACATCTGAGCCAAGCCATTCTCCGAAGAGCCACAGATGTAGCCATGACTCTTGATGACACATCATTGGAGTCCACAGCAGCATGAAACTGAACTTTTGATGCCTCAATCCCATCTGCAGCCACCTCCTCCAGCTCCTTCGCTAGCTGGGGGAAGGCCTGTTTAGCCAGTGCCAGTACAGTGTCCCACCTGGACTTCTGGTACCTGGCTGTATAGGCCATAAAATTCGCCTGCCTGAGTCCCAAGGAAGTTGCCATGTACTGTTTTTTCGCCATGGCATCAATCTTTCTGGAGTCTTTATCTGGGGGTGTGAAAGCCAAGGGAATGTTTGCCTTGTCACAGGCAGCAGCTTGTACTAGCCCAACATGCCTGCATTGCTGGTATAAAAACTCCGTATCTGAGCCCGATAGTGTGTACCTCTTGTCCATCCTTCTGTCAACAGGGGGTACAGAATTGGGAGACTTCAGGATTTTTTGTGTCTGTTTCCCAAAGGATTTGTGAAGAGGAATAGACGTTCTCCTGGACTCTGGGACGTCCATCATTTCCACATAATCAGGCTCCTCCTGATCCTCCATTGCCTCCTCCATAGGAAGCTAGAGGGTTTCGGCCACTTTTCTGTAAAACAAAAAATGGGAAGGGGACTCAGAAAGCCTAGGAGGGGATACACCAGAAGTTCTGTCTGGAGAGATGTCCGGTTCCACAGGCACATCCAGACTTTCATCATCATCACCATAATCTTCAAACTCCCCCTCCTCCACAAACTCCGGTTCATAAAAATCTTCAGGGATATAATCTTGAACCGAGGGAACCGACCAAACCGAACCCCTGTGAAAACATGCCGGATTGGATGGAACCGGGCGAAGCGATTCCACAATTTGAATCGCTCTGGCTATTTCCTCGGCGGTCGGAACATGAACCTCTGGATCCGAACCGGTCAATTTTTCTTTGCATTTCCTTTTTGTAGGAACTGACCCCTCAGGATCGGCTCTCCTCCTGCCTGAAAAAGTATCGCCCTGGTCAGAGGGCACTCCTTCTGGTTCGGTCGGAACTGAACCAGGCTGGCCATCTGGGTTAGTGGACTTCTCGGCCTTCTTTTCCCTCAGTCTACCTAGTCTCTTTTCAAAGGTAGATTTAGGAAAATTTTTACAAATTTGGCAGTCTGAATCGAGGTGTTCAAACCCCAAACAATAAACACAGGTGGTATGGGAGTCGGCGTTAGCAAAGACCTCCCCGCACGCACTGCAGTGTTGAAACCCAGTGGGCCCGGATTTTTTCTTAGGTTTCTCAGACATGGCCAACCTAACCAAACTTACCCTTTTTATGGCAATCGCCAGGCAAGACTACCTTATCGGTTCCTAACCGTGTCACAGGTGTTGGAAAAAAACATTTAAAAACACGTTTTTTTCCAGAACCGATAAGAACCAGTAACCACACTCTAAAGTAAAACACAAGGATTCAATACAAATGATCGGTTCAGCCGAACCGATCTAACACTTTACAATTTCCACACAGAAAAACAGAACAAAACCTATCTAGTACTCACGGTACCACAGACAGAGACTGAACCGACTATGCGGAAATAAATTCGGTAAAAACCGACAACTTAACCGAGCTGAAGGAGAAATCTCCGGAGCGACTGTTCAGTGAGGTGGAGTAAAGAATCTGACAGTTGGATTTCAAAGGGATCCAGAAAGAGACTTCAACCAAACTCGAGCTCAGCATTCTATGCTCTGCATAGAAAGTTAACCCTTTGTTCTCCGGGGCAGTTTAAAGGCTGAGGCTAACTGCAATAGTCAGAATACAGCAAGACTTCATGTTGTTTGAATCCAGTGCGCTTTACGCAGAAATTGTTAACCAAGATAGGTGGCCCATCTCCTTTTGGAACAGACTATGTCATTGAATGCGCACATAGGGCATTCTGACCCATGCCTCCCCCTGGGGCACCTCCACGGACCTTAATTTTTAAATTCCTGAACTATCAGGAAAGGCAGCATGTCATGACCAAGTTTGAAGAAGTTTTCTGGGAGGGAAGCAAGTTACGGGTGGTCCAAGATCTTCCTCTGTCCGTGAGACAGAAGCGTGCCTTATACCATGCGCTCATTACCAAGCTGATTGCGGACAACATTCGATTGAGAATGGGATATCCTGTCAGATTCCAGGTCTTGATTGATGACAAATGGCATGCTTATGAAGATCCAAAAGATGCGGAGGACTCTCTAATAAGTTCTTTTCCTCAGCTTTTCAAAAACCGCTAAGGGCTCTGGCATGTTTATGTAGTTTCCTGTTATTCTGGAAGAGCACTTCTAGTTCATTGGCTATGGTTCTAACCACCAATGTAATGAGTGATGGATACCTCCTCAGTTTATTTGCCTAGCATTTGCTGGAGACTGCTGTTTTGTCCTAGGAGCCTTGTTCTTGCCCCTCCCCAGTTTCAGTCTGCTTAAGCTCCAGACAGATGGTCCGGCATGAAGCAGTCTGCTAGATTTGTTGGGCTCGTTTAGAAGACACAGAGACTGTTCCATTTGTTTTTGTTTAGAAGGGACTGCACAGCTTTGCGTCTTGGGGGAACTATGCTGCCCGTAATTTGATCTGATTTTATGGTACACTGTTAACCCCAATTCCTGGATATTTTACAACAAGTGGCAGCCAAGACTGATTATGGATACTGAGGTTCTTCATGCCGACTTTTAGAGTCTCCATGTCTGTTTAAGTCCCCATGTGGTATTCCTGACAGGGGATGCAGGCTTATTGTTAAGATGTTGATAGTGGGTCTTTTGCCTTTTTCATACTGCTATCTCTTGCTTTTTGATCTTTAGGTATAGAGTGTGGTAACTAATTATTGGGTCAGTAGATACGCTACCAAGTACGGTATGTTTTAATTTAAATACTTGGGTGGGGGGGGGCAGAGACAGAGTGATTATGTGGAGGTCGCTCATGTATTGTAAAGATATTAATATGGGGGAAGGAGGGTGTAATGTTCTTGGAGAGGTTCGGTTCGTAGAGATGGAGGTTATTTTGGGGAAGGAATGTGGGTTGGGGGCTTTTCTGGGGGGGGGCTGGGGCTATGTGGAAGGGGAAGGGGAGACCTGGAGCAACTACTTTTGCTTTCACTGGGGATGGAACTATCAAGAAACAATGCCTAATATTTTCAGACAACTGTCCTGGCTAATATGTTAAAGTCTGCGTCTTGGAATGTTAAAGGGGCAAGGTCCTTACTTAAGAGGCATCAAATCCTTAAGCACTTGCAGCAGCTTCACTGCCAGATTACTTTCTTGCAGGAGACACACCTGCTAGCTGCAGAGACAACCCTGCTCCAAAGACAATTCGTGGGGCAGACATACGGCGCAGAATGTGCCTCTGCAAGGCGAGAAGTGGCTATTGTTATTTCCCGGCAGGTCCCATTTCAACATCATCAGACTATTGCTGACAGTAATGGTAGATACGTGTTTGTTAAAGGGTTGCTGGACCATACTGAACTTATTTTAGGTTGTATATATGGTCCCAACCAGGCAAACCCCTCTTTTTTCATGGACATTGCTACCCAAGTCTCAAAATTTCCTACACTCCCCCTGATTATCAGAGGAGACTGGAATGTCACTCCTACGTAGGATCTTGACAGATACGGATCACGGAGGCGGAATTTATCTCCCGAACAGTGCTCCCTTTGTAACATGATCCAAACTCTAGGATTGTGTGACCCGTGGTGGCTTCTGCACCTACAGGATTATGTATTCAGTTATTACTTTCCAGCCCATGGGTCTTACTCCAGATTGGACTTAATCCTTCTTAGCTCTTCTCTTTTCCCCGGGATAACTGAGGCTGAAATTGCCCCTCGTGTCCTTTCTGACCACTCTCTGGTGTGGCTTACACTTGTCCTCCCTTCCCATAATGAAAAAGACACGATTTGGAAATTTAATAATCAGTTATTGTCTGATAAATTTCTGGTAGATCGAATCAAAGAGCACATCACTATTTGGTCAGCAGAATTCGGGCTCTATTACATGGACGGATCTGGAGTGGGCTGCTTGCAAGTGCTATATTAGAGGGGAATTTATCTGCCTCGCCTCTAAACTTAAGAAACTCCAAGTTGCTTTAGTGAATGACCTCCTCCAACAGATCGAGGCTATTGAAAGTACACTGTCCCCTCTTTCCACAGAAAATACCCTTCAGAAATTAACAATCTTGCGGGATAAATATACAACTATATTAAAAGGGAAAGCAGAATATGCCCTCTTAAAAACGAAAGCAAAATATATTGATCAGGGGGATAAGGTGGGCCGCCTACTGGCTCTTAGATTGCAATGAGTAGAGTCCTCATGGTTGGTAACCACTATTAGATTCAGGGATGGATCCCTCTTGTCCTGTCCCCGAGAAATTGCATGGGAATTTGCTACTTTTTTTGGCGAACTATATGGCTATTGTCAACCTATCAAATCCCAATCAGATATTACTCTGTATCTACAGCAGTGTGACCTTCCCCAGCTAACTCAGGACCAACAATCCCTGCTATCACGGCCCATCTCTGACCTGGAGATTCACCAAGCCATAAATAGTTTGTCCCCAGATAAGTCCCCAGGCCTAAATGGGTTCACTCCCAATTTCTATAAAACATTTGTGGACCAATTGCTTCCCCTACTTTCTTGTTTTTTCACCTATATTCATAAACACGGTGTCTCAGATTCGGGCCTTCTGGAAGCATTAATTGTGGTGCTCTTAAAGCCTGATAAATCCCCAGAATTTGTGGCCAACTATCGTCCTATTTCCTTAATCAATTGTGATATTAAAATTTTGGCTCAAAATTCTGGCTACCAGAATATTACAAGTGTGGGAAGGTCTGCAATAGGTACTCTCGCGTCCATTTCCGGAAGCTGTCGCATATCCTTTCCGTGTCCAGGGGATCTGACATTCCCATGGCTTTGGTCTCTCTGGACGTGGAAAAGGCTTTTGACAGGGTAAACTGGTATTTCTTGTTCCTGACCCTTGAAACCTTTGGCTTTCCATAGGACTTTATTAGATGGTTACAGGTATTGTATTCTTCTTCATCTGCCAAGGTCTATTTTAATGGGGTGATATTGATATCTAGCTCCATTTCTCTTGGGTCAGGTACAAGACAGGAATGTCTGCTCTCACCCCTTCTCTTTAACCTATACCTGGAGCCTCTACTTCGGAGACTTCACATGTCCCCAGAGGTGATTGGTATCTCAATTAGCCCCCAGACATTCCTGAAGTCGGTGTATGCAGATGACATTCTGCTTCACCTTACTCAAGTAGATGAGTCTCTCCCTGCGTATTATTCAAGAATATGGCTCCTATTCTCATTATAAGCTTAATCTCAGTAAAAGTGAAGTTTTCCAATTCTTGCACACGGTTTGCAAACAAGAGGTGATATCTCTGAGTATTACTTGGTCTCCGCATTCGCTTAAGTATCTGGGGTTATATCCAGGGCCCCTGGTGCTCTGCTGGAGAATTTTCTGATTTCCACGGCAGGGTTCCTTGGCTTCTGTGGCACCATTTTCTGATTTCTGTGGCATGATTTATTCACTTCTCTGGCAGAATGCAATCCTGTCATTGGCTAAATATGATGTGATGACATCATATGCTGAGCATAGAGGAGGGGCTTCAGGATGAATAAGATGGGAAAGAAAGCCTGACACTATGAAAAAACAGTATATTTATATGAAAATTCACCAAAAACAATTAATTCTGTGGCACTATATATATTCTGCGGCAAATTCCGCAACCGCAGAATTCCAGGGGCCTTGGTTATATCTAGCCAAAGATCTCTCTCTCATGTTCAAACTTAATTTGGACGAATAGATTTCTTGGATACAAGAAGATCTACATCATTGGCAGGCCCTCCCCCTCTCGCTCTGGGGCCGTACCGTATATCGGTAACCAAAATGAATGTGCTCCCAAGAGTGTTTTAACCCCTTCATATGTTGAACTGCTGGATACCACTGCAATGGTTCCAGAAGTTGCATAGAATTATCACAAAATTTATTTGGCAAGATAAAGCCCCGAGAAGGACATACAACAAATTGGTAGCCCCAAAATGTAAAGGAGGTATCACACTTCCTCATTTTCAGATATACTATTTTTCTAGTCATTTCGCCAAATTATTCCACTGGTTCCTTCCTTCAGCTATTGGCCCCTCATCTGGTTATCGGCCTCCCTGGTTAGATCTGGAGATTTACCTGCTGCATCAACACGGCTTAGATCTACCATCCCTGCAATACATCCCCTGGTCCAAGCTCCCTACAGAGGTTAAAGAGTCGGTCATTGGAGTCTCACTTAGAGTTCATTCACAGTTCTGGACCCTGGTAAAGTCCCCCATCTCTAAGGATATCTCCCAACCTACTATGCAGAATTGGAATTTCACAATTTGGGGGTGTCCAATCCAAATGGGCTGGATACCTTTCCCTGAACCTTTAATGGTCCGAGATCTGTTGGACGATGGCGTCTTAAAGTCTTCGGAAGGTATATTGCAGTATTTCGGTTTAAATCAGAAACACATTTTTAAGGTGCTTCAATTACGACATATGTTAATACAATGGTTCGGTCAAGGGTCGTGGACTCTAGATCTTTCCAAGTTTTGCTCTGAGATTCTTTCCCTTATCTCACATAAAAATGCTGCATCTTCCCTTTATAAGGTACTCTTTGCCCGATATGCCCCAGATATCGATGGCACGTCTCCGTATTGGGACCAAATATTTTCTCTTTCTCCACAACAGTGGACTGGGATATGGGAAAGTACATACCGGTAAGTGGGTCAAGACAGACTGTGTCTCATGCAGATCAATATTCTCAATAACTTGTACTATACCCCTCAGAAGTTGGTACGAATGGGGCAATCCCTATCCTCTAATTGTACTAGGTGTGGAGCGGAAGAAGGCTCCCTGCTACATATTTTTTGGACCTGTCCTAAGATAGCCCCTACCTCAAAGTTGATTGAGCAAAGGTCTGACCCACTGCTGGGTATACCGAGGGCTGTCTACCCCAGAGATTTGTGTACTAGGGGATTTGGCCTCCACTGCAGTCTTGGAACGTAGGTACTATATGGCACTAATCTCCCTTTCTCTACAAAAGTAGTGCTTAGACATTGGCTGGACCAAGATATGATTTGCTATAATGAATGGTTGCATGAGTTACTATCTAATTTACAGGTGGAATGCATCAAAGCCCATCTACATCTATATCCACAGACCTATGACAGGAAGTGGGGCAAATTGTATGCTGTCTGCACTTGTGGTAATATGTAAACATGGACTCAACTTGGCCTTCCTAACCTTGTCCGATTCCATAATTTTAATTGACTAGAATGAAGTTTTATGCCTGGGATGACCTGTCTATTAAGTTCGCTTATGGTATTACTCTAGGTTCTTGCTCCAGGTTGGGGATGGGAACGATGGAGGTATGGGGGCTGGCCAGGCAGGTATGGGGGGGCATCAGGATGTTACTGTCTCATTTGCAATTATATGTCAAGATGCCCTATTTATATATTCAATAAAGTATATTAAATTTCAAAAAAATATAAATTGCTGGGACAGCCTTCATTTTCAAGGTTGGCAACAGGTTGTATATGCTCACCACCAAAGATCAGGCTAGCCCTGTTTGACAACCTGGTCTGTTTTCCAGAAGTAAACCTGGGATATAGCAAGTCCATTTTGGTAGCTGGCTTTAATGCCAACTGGGAGGGTGAGACGGGGAGGAAGTCAGACAAGGCCCTTTTGGACTCTAAATGTGCAGGCAATTAAAATCTCCAACCAAGATTACCAACCAAGACACCACTAAAACATTAAGTTACATGATTTTTTACTTTCTTCTCCTTGCCTGTGTCTAGATGGAGGTGGGACTTCCTCTTCTTGGTAACCACTGTTTATTTTCATGTCAAATCAAACTCTCAGAGCTACCCCTAAAGTTAACAGTAAAAGGTCATACATAACTTACAACAAGCTAGTTTTCAGGAGGAAGACAGGATGAGGTAGACTGACTGGATCTAATTCCCAGTCTGGAAGCTGCAGTTGAATTCTTTGTGAATTAATTCTTAAAGGTGTTTAATAAACATACTGCAACAAAAATGGTAAGAGAGTGGAGAAGGAAAAGAGGCTTCCACAGGCTAATGAAAGACTAATACAAATTCTGAGGGATAGCATTTGGTTAACAACAACACAGGAATCTAGGTCTGTGGATATTTGGACCATCTTTAAGCAGCTCAGGACAAATTCAAAACTCTGTTTACATAATGAAAGGCCAACTTTTACAAATAAATAATTTTGAAAATACCAATATCCAGGAGGACTAGCCAGCCCAGTGGTGTAAAGGGCTGAGGTGCAGTACACGCCTTACATCTCACCACATCGACGACCTGAGTTCGGGAATGAGCTCAGGTGGTGAGGGGGTGGGGTGGCAGACAGAAAGGATTCAGCAGCCGCCTGACAGCTCTTCTCTCTCAGACTGGGGTGGTGAGTCTTCCCAGCTGTTGGCTGCCACCAGGTGGAGGTCTGGTGGTAGCAGATGGAGGCAAGACGGAAGTCTGCAGAGTGGAAGGAGCCACACTTCTAGAAAGCATGTACATCTCCACGTGCATGCATCCTCTATGTCACTGTGGCCTGTGACCTAGAGGGAGAAAATCAGAGGAAAAAGGATCAGACTAGGACTTTGTGAAGCTCCGCATGGGACGCCTTGACCTGCCCTTCTACTTGAGCTGGTGGGCATTCTAGATGAGAGTACTCTGGGGTGGGGGGCAGGATCCACAAAGAAACTAGCCCCCCCCCCGCAGCATGGAGGGAGGACAGGGATGGTCAGAGGTACTTGGGGACATGGCTGAACAGCCACCCAGTCTGGCTCAGAAGGATAAAAACCTTCATGAAAAAAGGAAAAAAGAAAAAAAAAGGGGTGCTTCTGTCAAACCCTGCAATCACTACAGACACCAAATCAATCCCATGGGGATGGACTTCACTAAAGATAGGAAGGTCAGGGCCGGAGAGATGAGCTCCCCCGTGGTGGGTGCCTTAGTCACCTGCCAGCTCCTCCAGAAAAAGCTCTATCAAAAAAACAACAACCATGAAATGGAGACCCCCAGGGCAGTCAGAGGGGCTACCATGAGCAGTGAAAACAAACTAAAGCTAACACATATAGTCCCAATAGCTACAGGAAAGGAGTTGTCTGTTGACATGGAAACAAAATTTTAATGATATGACGGTGTAGTTTTTCTTTAATTTCTTCTTTTTGTAGCACTCCACATTGTCAATGGGTAATCATAACAACTGGGTTCTAAGAAGCAGTACCCAGAAAAAATGGGAGGGGGCAGAAGATTATCTCACTCGCCAGAGGCAAGCACTGAGAATTACTTGCGAACTACTATCTGTAGAACTCCATGACCAAACTGCATCAGTCGAATTCTAAACATCAAGATGGATGTTTTGTGGTTGGCTCGGTGGCACTGAGGGTTGAGGTGCTGGATGCCACACCTTGCGCCACGCCGGCGACCCAGGTTCGGGAACGACCTCGGGTCGCCGGGGTTGCAGGGCAGGAGAGGATCAAGAGTCCAGTAGGGACTCTCTCTCTCTCCGGAGAGGGGGGAGGTACTGTCTTCCATAGCACTAGCGACCTCTGGCGGTGGTCAGAGATCACAAGTTGTGGAGACCACGAGTATAGGGTATGGGGGTCTCAGCAGACATCCTGTGGGTGGGTGCGGGAGTGTGCCCATCCTGCACTGGACAGGACTACACGTCCAAGCTCCCGGGGAAAACAAAGAAAAGCAGAAAACATCTGGTACCCAGCTAGGCGAAGGCCTGCTCAGCAGACCCAGCCACACTCACCAGACATGCCCCATTTGTCTCTGTCCCTCCATCCCCCTGGCAGCAACTCTGACCCTTAAGATAGAGCACCGGTGGAGTTGGCACCCCTTACGGGGCTCAGAGCCGGGAAGTCAGTCAACAGGTGAGACTGGAGGAATGTGCCTGCTGGAGATAGGACGGTGGTGAGTCTCAGACAGCGGGATATCGGGTAAATGGTGAGCAGAGCTGGAGAGAGACCTAAGGACCAGTGAAGGGAGTAAAGAAACAATACAAAAAAAAAAAAGATGGATGTTTTGTGCACATGTGGACCTGAGACCATGTAATTACTTAGCATAATCTTAGAACTAATGCTTCACCTGCCTGTCCAGGGCACTGCCTTAGCCCTGGAGTGGTGAGCTTTGAGGAGAGCTGGGGACCTCCTCTTACTACAACGTTGGCCTGAACCACGCAGGCCCGCACCCTTTTAGCAAGGGTGGCCTAAAAAGGAAGGCCTCTTGCCCTGCTTGTCTGTTCCAGGAGAACAAACAAGACTCAGACTCATGGAACGCAGCCATCCATTTAGATTAGATCTTAATGGTGCAAGACAAATTCAACTTGTGCAATTCTTTCCCTTGAATAGAGGAGGCTGCAGAAAGAGACCTATGACCTGGACTCCTGGAAGGCAATGAGTACCTGAGGAATAAACATCATTCAAAGTACCACCTGTCCTTATGCCTAATAAGGTATGGCTCCTTAATAAGATGCATGTAAAACAACACATCCAGCAATGTGGATGGGAGTAGTTCGGAAAACTCCTTGCAAGGAGCATTCAGAACCCAAGAGATCCCACAGCAAACCAGATCAGGAGAGCAGACGTGTCCTACAAACATGTGACAATGAGTTCCTAAGCCAAAAACCGCGGGGCTGCGATAGCAGACCCTGGCCTCCTCAGTGAACTCAATGTCAGCCTCTCTGCCTTCTTAGACAAAACCAAAAAACTGCAGAATAGAGGCGGTCGAAGGAGAAACTCTTCCCTGCTGGCCCAAGGTAAAAAAAAAAAGAGAGGTGGCCCCTACTTGAGCATAGGCTGCAGACAGAGAATTTCTGGCAGCCATCAAGGAGTCAAGTAGGTTTCTCTGGGAAAACTATATATATATATATATATATATATATATATAAAAGGGGTATACAATGGTGAGCTGTCAGATAAATCATTTATCTATACAAGTGCTGTTTGACCTCGGATAAGCTCACGAATGGCGTAAACTTCTTGCTGAACAAATGTCATGCTCGCAATACCATGCCACCTTTTTCATTTTAAAGTTATTCACATTTGTTTGTCAAAAAAGGGAAAAGAAATGGAATTTTATGCTGTTTTTTGCTAATTATAAAAAAAAACTAAAAGGGATCTATAAATGAAACACCATTTTACAGATATTTTTGTGCTAAACATTTTTCGTGCTCACAGTACCATGCTATCATTTTTTATTTTAAAGTTATTCACATTTATTTGTCAAAAAAGTGAACAAAAAAGTTTATTTTCTTAGGTTTTTTTGCTAATTTTAAAAAATCTGTAAGGTATCTATAAATGAAATACCACTCATTTTGTAGATAATTTTGTGCTGAACAACTGTCGTGCTCACAGTACCATGCTATATTTTTTCATTTTAAAGTTATTCTCATTTGAATTTGGTTAATATTGTTTCTGAGGCTGAACATTCTAAATGAAATCCGGAGAGATTTGTGACATAGTAACTGTGTGTATAAATGAGTAACTATGTGTATATGAAGAACACCGGATGGGCAACTATGCAGAACCAGTGTGTTCTGCCACAGAGGGATTCTGATTCCCTCTGACCTCGAGAGCGAAGCTCTAGAGGTCCATGGGAATCAGAATCCCGAGGTGGCAAAACACACTGGTTGTGCATAGAGTTGCTCAACCTGTATTTTTTATAGTGTATAGTACTGTGTGAAAAATGTGTTTTGTGAGTTCTTTTGCTTTCAAAATGAAACTGATTCATGCAGTCTCTAGAGGTTCTAGAATGATGTTCTACCACAGTAGGGTAGAAGAGCATTCCATGACATTGGAACTGTGGTAGAACAGCATTTTGAAAGGGATGGAATTCTATACAGAACAACACTCCACTATACACTGTAAATAAATTTATACACACAGTGACTCAGATAAATGGATTTATCACACTCTGTTTTATTTTATTTTAGTCTTTGGTAACCGGGTTAGGACCACTAGGCACAAGTGCCTGTTTTCAGGGACGACCTAAGAGCACTGGGTGGTTGAGTGACTTGCTCAGAGTCACACAGTATGCAAGTGGAGGTTGTGAGAATCAAACTCAGGTCTGGTCTGCTGGATGTACCAAGCTTGTTCACACCTCGTTCCTCAAACCTCTAGGCTACACTGCCAGCCATTTATCTCCACACCTTTTGCATAAATATATATAATGTATGGTAAGTGCCTATTAAGCACCATAATCTGCAGTCACACAGCTTTGTTATGCACTGTTTAGAATTTTAATTTCCAAACAGTGACATAGCAAAAAAGAATGCACCAGAGTTCCATAATTCTCACACACAGAATGCAAACAGTGTTTTTTTGACCATACACTATAAAAGATGATGGCTGGGGATCGGGTGACAACCACGCTGAAATCACCTATCGTGGTTGCTATGGCTACAGTAAACCTCTCGAGCTACACTCTCGAGGTTTACCACGTTGCCTAGCAACCACTCAAAGTGATTAGGCGTTATCACCAAATCCCCAGTCATTATCCTCTATATATAATATAAGAGACAAAGAACCTCTGTGTGCAAACACTGAGGCAAGGGTTACCCCAAAGGGCATTTGGCTGGGAAGCCAAGTTTCAAGAAAATACAAAATCACACATGCCCCCACAATGCAAAGCATCATGGGCTGCATATGCAAATCACCACAGAATGTTATGCTGGTCCAACTTTGAGCAGAATTGCATGGTGCCGAAAGGCCTCTCGCACAGTTTGCAAAGGGTCCTACCAGGACTCATCAGTATGCCTCATCTGTTTGACACCCCAGTGGAATGGACCAGCTACCCTTAAGACAGTGTGTCTTGGATATGTTGTGGTGAACCCATTAAAATAAAAAACTATTTAAAAGACAAAGAACCTCTGTGTGCAAACACTGAGGCAAGGGTTACCCCAAAGGGCATTTGGCTGGGAAGCCAAGTTTCAAGAAAATACAAAATCACACATGCCCCCACAATGCAAAGCATCATGGGCTGCATATGCAAATCACCACAGAATGTTATGCTGGTCCAACTTTAAGCAGAATTGCATGGTGCCGGAAGGCCTCTCACATAGTTTGCAAAGGGTGCTAACAGAAGACATAGACACGTGTTTCGTCCTACCAGGACTCATCAGTATGCCTCATCTGTTTGACACCCCAGTGGAATGGACCAGCTACCCTTAAGACAGTTTGTCTTGGATATGTTGTGGTGAACCCATTAAAATAAAAAACTATTTAAAAGACAAAGAACCTCTGTGTGCAAACACTGAGGCAAGGGTTACCCCATTTTAATGGGTTCACCACAACATATCCAAGACACACTGTCTTAAGGGTAGCTGGTCCATTCCACTGGGGTGTCAAACAGATGAGGCATACTGATGAGTCCTGGTAGGACGAAACACGTGTCTATGTCTTCTGTTAGCACCCTTTGCAAACTGTGTGAGAGGCCTTTCAGCACCATGCAATTCTGCTTAAAGTTGGACCAGCATAACATTCTGTGGTGATATGCATATGCAGCCCATGATGCTTTGCATTGTGGGGGCATGTGTGATTTTGTATTTTCTTGAAACTTGGCTTCCCAGCCAAATGCCCTTTGGGGTAACCCTTGCCTCAGTGTTTGCACACAGAGGTTCTTTGTCTTTTAAATAGTTTTTTATTTTAATGGGTTCACCACAACATATCCAAGACACACTGTCTTAAGGATAGCTGGTCCATTCCACTGGGGTGTCAAACAGATGAGGCATACTGATGAGTCCTGGTAGGACGAAACACGTGTCTATGTCTTCTGTTAGCACCCTTTGCAAACTGTGTGAGAGGCCTTTCGGCACCATGCAATTCTGCTTAAAGTTGGACCAGCATAACATTCTGTGGTGATTTGCATATGCAGCCCATGATGCTTTGCACTGTGGGGGCATGTGTGATTTTATATATATATATATATATATATATAAAAATATAGATATGACTACTGTGATGTAGTCTATGGTGCTGCTCTCAAATCTTCCCTGACCAAGTTCGACACTCTCTTTAACTCCTTCTGCCACTTTGCTCTCGACTCCCCTTCCCTCTCCCACCACTGAGAACTCTATCGCTCTCTAACCTCCCTTCCACTATCTCACAGTCGCATCTCTCACTGTGCCAAACTAACCTCCAAAATCTGGTTTGGAATGCTCCCCTCCTATCTCTCATTCTCCCTCTCCACTCCACCTCCCCCCACCCACTCTCTCAGATCAAATGACGCTGGCACCTTGACAGTCCCTCGCCACTCCACCCTCATCGATCAGACTGGTTTCGCCCATCGCTTCCCTAAAATCTGGAATTCCCTCCCCACTGAAATACAACACTCCTCCTTCAACTACTCTCTTACCTCTGCCCTACACAATTACCCCTCCCTCAGCTGTTCCTGCTTTAACCCTCCTTAATACCTATCCCCAGTTTCTGCCATCCTACCCTGACCACCCCCTGGCAGGGTTCTTAACATCCTGAAGGGGGAAATCGGGAAATGGCTACCCTTCTCCTCATATTCAGTTCTTGCCTCTCCCCCACTCTTCTCCACCTGCCCTTCAGGGTCACCCGTGTGCACAACCTACCCCACCCTTTTTACTCCAACAGCACTTGCGTACTACCTCTAGCCTGCTCCTGGTACACTCCTGCACTATAATGGCTCTGTTGCATTATTACTGTTTTGTCCATTTATATGTTCTTGTGTACGATTCTGGACATGTACTGTAATTTACCCAATGTTCCACTACTGTTTATTGTACGGTACCTTGTGTTCCAACTGTTTGCATAATCTTATAATGTTGTATTGTTTGTACTACCCACATACTATTGTAACTGATCATCCTTCACAACCCTATGTAACCCCTTCCCCCCGGTCGCAGCAAGAGATGAGCACCTTGTTGTTTAGTGTGCCCTCCTGGTGAAACATTTCAATAAATAAATACAATAAATACATATATATATATATATATATATATATATATATATTCTATGCAAAAACTTAGTTAATGCATCAGTTAGGGCTATTCTACAGCGAAAAAGTGAGGAAATTTTACATTAGGGTTCAGCCCCTTGCACCCCACCCCCACCAACAGGCATCGGGAAGTGCGTTGGGGTAGTCAGGCTTAACTCTCACCCCATCCCACGTGTAAACAAGCTGAGGTGGTGCAGTGCAGGAGAATGGAGTGAGAGTTAGGGCCGACGACCCCAACGCACACCCAGATGCCTGTTGGTGGGGGCGGGGTGGGAACCCTAATGTCAAATTTCCTCACTTTTGTCGCTGTAGAATAACCCTAACTGATGCATTAAATAAGTTTTTTGCATAGAATTTCCTTACTTTTTAAGAAAGAATAGAAAAGTAGAAAGTTGCACAAGTTGGTGGGAGCACAGGGTCCTTAAGGCCTCACGCTCCCACCAACTTGTAAATGTTGGGCCACATTATACACCTAATGCCTAAAAAGTACATCGACAACACCACGGTCAGCCACCAAACAAATGTTAATGTAGTAGAAAAATAGAAAACGCTGTCCGCAAAATGTAAACTGCACCACACAATATCTCCCAAAAAAATGATATTGTCCGACACATAAACACAGTAATTAACATCCACAGGACATGCCGAAAACACCCTCCAAATTTCAAGTAAAAATACCAAACCGTGTCTGAGATATAACATTTTAACATTTGAGATTGTCATTCATCAGACTGGCACAGTTCCGTACCTGTTGATATTTAACACACACAACAAGTGAAAACTACATCCATGACACTAAGGCTAGGTATCCTATCAATTTCAAGCCACCACCACAAGCAAAACGCTGTCCGCAGAACGTAAACAGCGCCATGCCATATCTCCACCAATAAAATATTTTTCGACACGTAAACACTGTAACGAACATCCACAAGACATAGCGTAAACACCCTCCAAATTTCAAATAAAAAGACCAAACCGTTTCCGAGATATTCTATATTAAAGATTAGTACAATGTCCCTATCTATTCCATTATAAAAAATCTGGCCATCTTGTCCCTATTTTGTGATCAAAGATTGCGATCAAAGAATCTCGCGATCAAAGAATTTGCAGGCTCGCAATCAAAGAATTTGCAGGCTCATGAACAAAGAATTAAAAATCTCATAAATCAAAAAAATAAAAGGAATTGCAGTAAACCACCCCCATGGTTCGACAGAAAGAAACCCCCTGAGTAAAACCCACCCTCATTTGACTTCCTAGAACACCCCTGGGCTAAGAAAATGGATTTTAAATTGGGCCATCTCGTCCCTCACTCGCGATGCACAATCGTGATCAAAGAATCTCACCATCTAAGAATTTGCAGGCTCAAGAACAAAGAGTTAAAAATGTTATAAATCAAACAAATTGAAGGAATTGTGGTAAACCACTGCCATGGTTCGACAGAATGAAGCCCCCTGAGTAAAACTCACTTCCATTTGACTTCCTAGGGCAACTCCGGGGCTGAGAAAATTGATTTTTAAATTGGGCCATCTCGTCCTTCACTCGTGATGCACGATCGCGATCAAAGAATCTCACGATCAAAGAATTTGCAGGCTCACGATCAAAGAAATTGCATGCTCGTGATCAAAGAATAAAAATGTTGAAATGCGATTTTTTTCAGCGATTGGAAGTGAAAAAACGCCATGCCTCGATAGAATAAAGCCTCCTGAGCAAAACCCACCCTCATTTGTGTCCCTAGCCTACCCCGAGCCGAGATATTAGTGTTTTTAGGTCGTGATGCAAGATCGCGATCAAAGAATTTGCAGGCTCACGATTAAAGATCATTAGCGAGCTGCGAATTACGATTTTAAAAGCTTATAACTCTATTTTTTGGCTGATTTGGAGGAAACCAAAGGCATGGCTCGATAGGTCAGAGCCCCCTGAGTAAAACCCATCCAAGTTTTACTTCAGAAGTGACCCCTGAGCTGAGATATTTGTGTTTTTCCGATCGGAAATCAAAACACAAGATGGCGGACCTCACAATCAAAGAATTTAGAAAATTCTAGGGGACAAATATTCTTGAACCGCGAGGCTGCAAATTCTTTGATTGCCAGGCGGGGCCAGATGGCCAGAACCCCATTCTTTGTTCGCAAAACATACATAGAAATTTTCCCATTGACTTATAATGGGAACTTAAAAGTGGCATAACATTTGAATGCCTTAATATTTTTTCACCAAACAAAAAGTGGCATGTTCGGCCACCAAAGCTCTTTCAAACTAGCCATCTTGCAGAACGGCACGCCACACGACGGCCGTGCAGGGCCATGTCCAAAATCCCAAAAGCTGCCTCCATAAACGGAAAATTTTGCATTTTTTAGCATTTTCGAACGCAAAGACCATAAGTCTGACCGAAACGCAATTTGGCAGATCAAGAGATCTACTATGCCCCACCGCGCATTCCAAATTTCAGGCAAATCGGTTGAATGGGTCCAAAGTTATTAACCCCCAAACGTTTGACTTTAGTATGTAAGTGATCGCTGAACCCTAACTATAGTGGCGCAATTGCGCCACTATAATATACACATATAGAGACATATATATATATATATATATATATATATATATAGTTTTAGTATATATGAGGGCTTCCTCCTCCTCTCAGGAGCCAGGGCTCAAGATTTATCATTCCTGGATTTTTTTGGGTGGAGAGAGAGAGACCATGAGCAGGTCTCTACACACCAAAAGGCGCAAGGGTGCTTGCTGAGCAAGATTTGCAAGTCCAAGAACTACAGTCTTCTCAGCACTCAGCAGCTAACAAGAGGCAGCTCCCTGCAGAGCTTCTTTTTTCCTTTTTTCTCTTTATCCTCCTCCCTCCTTGCAGCCCCCTCCTCTTCGGGAGACACCTATGGCCTTATCAGCCTTCGCTCACCTACCTGGAGCCGGTGCAGTCCATGCCCCATGGAGCCGTGGCTATACCCCCCAGGCGGGTACTGAGTGGGTCCCCCAACCACCCCGACGTTCTGCTAATCTTACGTCGGCATGCTGTCCCCGGACAGGTAGGGGCAGTGAAGGTGGGGCCCTGGTGCTCCGTCTGCTAAGCGGCTACAAGGGTTTTCCTGTAGTGTTCCTCGGCGTGCCAGGTCCAGTGACATCAAAGGCGCGAAGCGCCCGGCGTCTAATCGTCGCTCCCCATCTGTTGGTGCATTGGGCTTGCTGTACCTCAGGTCTCCCCGAGGTCAGACAAGCACCGAGCTCAAATATCCCCCCTCCCCCGGAGAGGGCCAGGCAGTCCCTAGGGACGCTCAAGTCCTCCCCAGCCGGCAGCCTCAGCTCCGGGCTCGTTCCCGAACCGGTCGCTGGCGTCGTAGGCGGAAATCCAACCGCTTCGCCGGCGGGCCAGCCAGCAGAGCTTCTTTATTTCTATTTATTATTCTTTCTGTAAACTTAGAAAAAAAGGTGTTAGAGGAAAAAATATACTCTGCTGAAGGTCCAGTCTTGAAGCAGAGAGACCACTACCCCAGGCTGTGGGCACTGAAAAGACTGAAGAACCTTCTTGAATCCAAGCACTGCAGCTGGACTGATCTGAGATCAACCAAACCGGCTGTACAGGAGTTCAAAAAACCTCTGGTTCAATCTCCATTCTTATGAAGAGGAACAACATTCACCCTCTTCCAGTCTGCTGGACCCATACTAGTTTCATTTTTTACGTTAATTTCTTTCCTTCCCTGGGGCCCCGGGCAGCTCAGGTGTCTACTGCCCCCAGCCCCGCCCCACCACTGTTAACTTCTCCCCTATTTCCTCCAGGGTCTACCTTCCATGGCAGGGGGCAGTGACAATCCGCTGTAAGGATTCAGTTTATGGGAGGCCAGCCACTGCGAGGGGGGATCCCGAGGTCAGTCTTCATCCGACATGCCCGGTCACTGAATTTCCTCCTTATTATTATTGGTCCTCGAGTGTGATCATATAATGTCGGCAATGGCCGAGCTGTGTGTGACGTCTCCCTTCCTGCGTAAGGGCTCGGCGTACTGACACCCAGCCTCCACTGGGTGTCAGAGGCATGAGCCCTCGGAATCCCCTGCCCGGGAGAGGAGAGCTGTCCTCCGGATGCAGGATCCTCTCCTTCCCCGGTGGCCCGCTCGGACCGCAAACACGGGTCACCGGCATGGTAGGAGGTAAGGCATGGATGCCTCAGCCCTCCATGCCACTGGACCGGCACATCACACTCATTTCTAATGATCTGTTGAACAAGGATGTCAGTGGTCCTGGTAGCTCCTTTCTTAGTTCTTCTAGAATTCTAGGATGTATTCCATCTGACCCCATTGCTTTATCTATTTTCAGTTTTTCTAATTACTTTAGTACTCCTCTACTGTGAAAGGACTGGTATCTACACACCTCCCCCTTAGTACTTCTTACACCTAGCTGTGGTACCTCTCCATCCCCTTCTACTGTGAACACTGAATGAAAAATATTTGTTAAAGATTTCTACTTTTTCTTGGTCCCCTTCTGCTGAACCCCTCCTTTCCCTGCCTAGTCTCTCAGTCCCACACCTGGTTTTTCTCTTCTCTTCTCTCCAATGTATCTAAAAAAAGGTCTTGTCTCCTTTTATAATTGCCTTGGCTATTCTTTCTTCTGTCTGTGTCTTGGCCTTTCTAACTGCTTTCCCCGTTTCCTTTAGCTTTTCCAGATACATTACTCTGTCTTCCTCTGTGTTTCTTTGTATTTTCTGAATGCTGTCTTTTTTCCCTCACCCTCCCTGACACCTCCTGTGAGAACTAGCCAAGGGGGGAGGTGATAAGAGGCAGGAAATTTCAAGCATCCCCCCACAAAAATTGGCAGGTAGTAAGGTAAACAGAGGTACAGAGCTCAACACAGGGCAGGACAGGGGTAAATGGAAAAATAGACAAGGACAATAAGAGCAGAAATGGGGAAAAAAGGATAAAGCCAACATTAAATGGAGGGCAATGAGTACCAGTGCCCATAGTCTGGGAAACAAGCTTCTTGACCTAGTAGCCCTGATGGAAGATGAACAATTGGATATTGTGGCAATCACGGAAACATGGTACACGGAGAACCATGACTGGGATGTCAACCTACCGGGGTACACAATCAACATAAGGGACAGGGAAGGTAAAAGAGGAGGTGGAATAGCTCTATACATAAGGGAAGGGATCAAAGCTACAGAACTAAAAAGTAAAGGGAGAGGACAAGAGGCACTCTGGGTCACCTTGGAGACAGGGAATGGCATCACAATCTGCACAGGGGTTGTATACAGACCCCCGTCTCAACGGAGAAATGGACAAGAAAATGATAGAGGACATTCTCAAAATGGCTGAAAAGGGAGATACTGTTGATGGGGACCTGAATATGTCAGATGTTAACTAGATGACATGTACTGCAGCCACATCCAAGAGCAGGGTCATTCTCGATGCCCTGCAGGGGGGAGACCTTAGACAGCTAGTGTTGGAACCCACTCGGGAGGGAGCAATACTAGACCTGGTACTCTCAAATGGAGAGAGGATCACAAATTTAGAAGTCAGTAGACATCTGGGAACAAGCGACCACTGCACAGTGTGCTTCATAATGAGCACAACCATGGAGATTAGCCATACAAAAACAAGGATACTGGAATTTAGAAGGGCTGACTTTGGCAAAATGGGTAAATACCTGAAGAATGCACTAGCAAATGGCCAAAAAGGAGGGGTGGAAGAACAATGGAGAAAAATCAAAACTGCCATCAGAGAGGCAACAAGCCTTTGTGTGAAACAAATAAAGAAAACAAAGCGGAGTAAAAAACCACTATGGTTCTCAAAAGAGGTGGCAGGGAAGGTTAAGGAGAAAAAGGCTGCATTCAGAAAGTATAAGGAATCACAGAAGGAGCACGACAGGGAACTGTATCAATTAAAGCAGAAAGAAGTGTAGAAGGCAGTCAGAATAGCAAAAGGCCCAAAGCGAGGAAAAAATAGCCAACTCAGTTAAGAAGGGGGATAAAACCTTTTATAGGTACATTAGGGAGCATAGAAAGGTTAAGGGAGGGATAGTGAAGATTAATAAAGGAGAGGGGAGGTGGGCAGAGGGAGACAGTGAAAAGGCAGAGATACTGAATGAATACATTTCTCAGTATTCACAAAAGAAGATGAGGAGGAGTTACCTAAACCAGACAATAGAAGCACTCTGGGTAGGGGGGTTGACACCAGTCCATTCACAGAAGAGAGAGTCCTGAAGAACTCCTAAAACTCAAGGTGGACAAAGCAATGGGGCCTGATGGGATTCACCCCAGAATCCTAAAAGAACTAAGGGAGGACCTAGTGACACCACTGACCACACTTTTTAACAAACCATGGCAGGATGGGGTGGTACCCGAGGACTGGAGGAGGGCAGATGTGATTCCCCTTCACAAAAGTGGGAGCAAGGCAGAAGCAGGGAACTACAGACCTATAAGTTTGACCTCAGTGGTAGGGAAAATGATGGAATCACTTCTGAAAGAAAGAACTGTTGAATACCTAGAGGCCAGCGGGCACAGGACCCAAAGCAGCATGGATTTACAGCAGGAAGGTCATGTCAGACGAATCTAATTGATTTCTTTGACTGGGTGACCAAAGTAATAGACCAGGGAGGGGCTGTGGATATGGCCTACCTAGACTTTTGCAAGGCATTTGACACAGTCCCACACAAAAGAATAATAATCAAGTTGGCCAGCCTGGGAGTGGGTCCCAGGGTGGTAGCCTGGGTAGCAAACTGGCTGCACAACAGGACAAAGAAGGTAATAGTGAATGGAACACATTCCGAAGAAATGGGGGTTACTAGTGGAGTACCTCAGGAGTACTGGCTCCAGTCCTCTTTAACATCTTTACAGGTGACACTGCAGAGGGTCTGGAGGGAAAGGTATGCCTCTTTGCAGATGACACAAAGATCTGTAACAGAGTTGATACACAAGAGGGGGTAGAAAAGATGAGAAGGGACTTGGCAAGGTTGGAGGAATGGTCAGACATATGGCAACTTAGAGTCAATGCAAAGAAGTGCAAAGTAATTCACCTGGGAAAAAAACCCAGGAGAAGAGTACACAATAGCAGGGGAGGTACTAACAACAACAAAAATGGAAAGGGACCTGGGGGTAGTCATATCAGATTACCTAAAGGTGGGTAAGCAATGTGAGAAATCAGTACGGAGAGTCAGGGGGATACTGGGATGCATAGGAAGGGGCATCACAAATAGAAAAAGGGAAGTGGTTATCCCTGTATACAGACAGTTGGTGAGACCCCATCTGGAGTACTGTGTGCAATTTTGGAGACCTCATCTACGCAAGGACATAGACAGGATGGAAGCAGTCCAGAGGAGGGCAACTAAAATGGTGCATGGTCTGCAGCAGAAACCATATGAAGACAGACTGAGAGAGCTTAATATGTATACCCTTGATGAAAGGAAGGACAGGGGGACATGATAGAAACGTTCAAGTACCTCAAGGGAATCAACAAAGTCCAGGAAGGTAGCATCTTTCAGAAAAAGAGACGTGTAAGAACAAGGGGCACAATTTAAAGATAGAGGGGGGACGGCTCAGGGGTAATGTGAGGAAATGTTTTTTCACAGAGAGTGTGGTGGATACATGGAACCGCCTTCCTGGGGAGGTCGTTGGGTCTAAAACAGTGGGGGAATTCAAACATGCATGGGACAGACATAAGGCAATTATAGTGGGGGGTTGTAGGAAGTAGGCTGTTGGTTAACTAGAATCTGCAGCTTATCCAGTAGGTAGGGAAATGGGCAGACTGGGTGGGCCAAGTGATCCTTATCTGCCATCAAAGTCTATGTCTCTATGTAGAATAGAACTTATAAGGATGAATAGTTTACCTAGACTGCCCTATTTATTCCAGACAATCCCGGTCCTTCCCTCACCCTCATACTTCTCATCCTGGAACAAAAGTTTAGCTAGATTTGTTTGGGCGGGAAGTAAACCCTGCATTAGATGGTCCCTTCTTCAGCTCCCAAAAGATAGGGGGGGATTGAATCTCCCTAATCTACCACATTATGGATATGCAGTCTTGCTGAGTAAAATTTTGGGTTGGCTTAATCCCTCCTATAAGGCCCCCTGGAAGCTTATAGAGATTTCACTTAATGACCTACATGATGCCTCTCAAGTAGTATTTGCACCTATGTCGTCTCTTCTGCATTTAAAGGATTATTATACAGGGGCCCAACATAATTTACAAATTTGGTATAAAATAAGAGCTACCCCAGACCTGGCTCATTTGCTATATTTTTTAAGACTATTTTAGTCCGAGGCCAAATTTTACCAGCTCGAATTGATCTTACTGTTCAGAGATGGCACCAGAGTGGCTTGTCTTATTTTCCAATTTCTAGATACTCAGGGGGTGGTCCCTTTTATACAATTACAGGAAACCTATGATTTAACTAATAGGGAATATTTCAGATATTTGCAAGTACAAACTTTCCTACTACATAAAGGCCCACAGAGAAGTTGTCTTCCTGATCCCCCTTCCTTTACTGCTAAATACGTTCATGTTCACCCTATGGGGTCATACATGGCAACATATGACTGGACTTCTCTACAGGGGACTACGGGAATTCCTGAAGGACATGACTAGGGGAATTTTTGAGGCCTGAAATAAGGAATTGTCAGACCCAGACTCAGAAGAAGTCTGGATTAAGTATGCTCGACCTTCCCTGGGTGTTTCATTAGCCCCATATTGGCATGAATTCGCCCGGAAGGTCCATAGCTAATATTTTAATATGCTAGCCAAACTGGAAAAATTCCTTTCTGGTCCAGTAGGCAACTGCTGAAGATGATGTGGAGAAACCCTGGCCAGTCATGTCCACGTGTTCTGGTCGTGTCCAGCCTTAAGACATTTTTGGCGGGAGATGGCGGATTCTTTGGTGGGAGAAGAGGTGGTTCTCACTCCAGAGTTGGTCCTTCTTCGGTCCCCCCCCCCCGGAAGGCCTTTGCATACAAAAGGGCAGGGTCTGCACCGGAGGACATATGAAGAGAGACTTAAGGAGCTTAATATGTATAGCCTTGAGGAAAGGAGGGAGAGGGGGGACATGATAGAAACTTTCAAGTACCTCAAGGGAATCAACAAAGTCCAAGAGGGTAGCATCTTTCAAAAAGAGTGTAAGAACAAGAGGCACAATTTGAAGATAGAGGGGGTGGCTCAGAGGTAATTTAAGAGTATTTTTCTCAGAGAGGGTTGTGGATGCATGGAATGGCCTTCCGGAGGAGGTTGTGGAGTCAAAATCAGTGGTGGAATTCAAGCATGCATGGGATAGTCATAAGGCAATTCTGGGGGGGGGGCAGGAAGAAGTAGGCTGCTGGTTAACTAGGATCTGCAGCTCATCCAGTAGGTAGGGAAATGGGCAGACTGGGTGGGCCAAGCGGTCCTTATCTGCCGTCAAATTCTATGTTTCTATGTTTCTCTCTTCTCTTTACTTATATGCTGGCGGCTAACAAGGCGATTACTCACTTATGGTGGCAGAGTAGACCCCCTACTATACAAGATTGGTATAAAATAATGGGGGAACTATACCTCATGAAACATTTAATTGCCAGATGCATTAACAGATATGAACAATTTGAAATCCAATGGCGCACATGAATCTTTTATTTCGGACTGGGACCCATCGTTTGTCCCACAGAGGGGTGTGGAGAAATGGAGGGGAAAAGGAGGTGGGAGTTGGTGGAGCCTGAAGGTTGATATTTTAGCTGTCCTAAAATATATTGTACTAGATCTGATTTTATGTCAAACCATACCAATTAGAGTTTACACTATTTGGATAGATGCCATACAAATGCAGCTTGGTGTTGATAAGTCAATATATAGATATGTATTTCTAAGTTGCTTTTACTGTACCCCAAATACACTGTATTGGTTTAAAGTTTTAATTAAAAAAAATCCTCCCTGACCAGATTGGACACTCTTTCTGCAGCTTTGCCCAAGATGCTACTTCTCGCACCCACCACTGCGATCTCTACCATGCACTGTTCCTTCCCTCTCTCACAAATAAACATCTGCTCCACTGCACTAAGCTCACCTCTAAACACTGGTTGGGGGTACTCCCCAACTACCTCTCTTCCTCTTTCATCACCCCTCCCTCTCATTCCCTTAGATCTTCCATCTCACACACTCTAGTGATCCCTCGGCGCTCCACCCTTATCGGTTAATCCGGTGTCTCACACCGTTTCCCCCAAATTTGGAACTCCCTCCCCCCAAATCCATCACTCCTCCTCCTCCTCCCTCAACTCTGCTTATACAATTACCACTCATTGAGCTGCTTCTGCCATGACCCTCCCTAACTGTGCCCTCGCTAATGTCTAGTCTCACCCCTTACCTAAAATGATCCCCTCCCCAACCAATCATTTCCCCTCCATCTCTAGTAGCTAACCTTTCCTTCACCCTTTGCAGCCCCCTTGCCCCTTGCAGGGTTCTCAGCATCCTGAAGGGGTCCCTATGGGCTTGGCTCTCCTTTCCCCTCCTCCTCCTCCCCCTCTTCCCTCCTTTTGGCCCCATCTCTTGTAACTAATGTTTCCTCCACCCCATCCTTTGCAGCCTCCCCTGCCCCCTTGCAGGGTTCTCAGCATCAGAAGGGTCCTTGAGGTGCTTGCTCTCACTTCCTCCTCCTCCCTTGAGTCAGCCCCTAGAACTTAATTCCTACCTGCCAAACTCCTCTCCTCCCTGGCATTCTCTTCTCCCTTCTTCTCTTCCTGCCTAGCCGCACCTTGCAGGATTCTCAGCATCCTGGAGGGTCCCCCGGCCTCCCATTCTCTTCCTTCCCCCTCCTCTCACCTGCCCCGCCTCCTCACTTTGCACCTAGTTGCCCCGGCCCTTCCCCATCTCATTCTAAGTGTCCTGTCCCCTCGGAGGGCTTTAAACAACTAGGAGGGGATGCTGGGCTCCCTAAGTCTGACTTTCTCTCCTCCCCGCACCCCTTTCCCCATAAATGGCATTATCACAAATCTTGCCTAACCTCCCTCTTCCCCTGGTACTTTACGAATCACCTGTAACTATGCACTTATAATACACTTTTTGACCTCCCCATCACCTATCCCTTCTACCTGTTATTCTCTTAATCCTACCTATACCTAAGCTACCTCTATTTCCAGTTACTTATTTTCTGTATTAGGTTCCTGCCAGTAATGCTCTTCTCGTTTCCCTTTCTTTGTCATAAATTTGCAAACTGTTATTGCCAAATGTTTTGCTTCAATGTATGTACCTTTGCGTAATATGCAACTTAAATGTATTCTGTTCATACTCCATGTACCTCTTCCCCATAGGTCGCACTGGGAGACGAGCAAAGTACAGTTACGTAGAACTTACCGTAACAGTAGATCTTGAGAACAGCTCTTTTGACAGGTTACACCATTAGGACCGAAGCCGCATGAAGCCAGGACCTTACGGAAAAATTCTAGCTAGCTAAGAACCATAGCGGGACCCCCGCCCGACGCCGGTCCTGGCCCGACGTCAGGCGCAGGCAAAGGGGGCGGTCCTCACCAGATTCCTCAGTTCTCCTACCGGAGACTTCTGCCTCAGGCTGACATCAAAATGGGAGACCTAGGATTCGTCAGAAGACAGAAAGATACAATTCCTGCTCAGAAAGATTGAGCCATGCCAAGGGGAAGGTGGGCGGGAAGGTACCTGCTGCAAGAGCTGTTCTCGAAGATCTACTGTTACGGTAAGTTCTTACGTAACTGTACTATCTTACTTCGAGACACAGCTCTTGCAGCAGGTTACACCATTAGGACTGATTCCCAAGCAGTAACGCTGTCAGAAAATCCGGGAGGAGGAAAATAAAGGATAAAAACCAGGTCCTGAACCTAGGACAGGAGACCCTGAAGTACGGCCAAACCAAAACCAGCCCTTCGCCGAGAGGCGATGTCCAGGCTATAATGCCTGATAAAGGTATGCACAGAACTCCAAGTGGCTGCAGCGCATATAGCAGAAGTGGAAACATTTTTGAGCGCTGCAAAGGAAGTAGCCACCCCTCTAGTGGAATGACCCCGGACTGTACCCTGGAGGGGCTTTTGTTTGATACCATAACAGTGAGAAATACACTGGACAAGCCAGCAGAAAGGACTGTTTGGATACTGATTGGCCCATCATTCTCTCAGAGAAGGAAATGAAAAGCTGCTCAGAACTACGAAAGGACTGAGTTCTGTTGAGGTAAAACCTCAGGCTGCGGTGAACATCCAGGGTATGGAGCAGAGCCTCTCTCTATTAGAGTAGTTCGGAAGTAGACCGGAAGGTCGATATCCTGGTTCAGAGTGAGTGAAGAAACCACCTTAGGCAAGAATTTAGGGTTCGTCCTCAGGGATACTCTGTCCCGGTGGAAAACTAAATAAGGCTCTTTGCACATGAGAGCGTGAAGTTCAGAAATTCTTCTTGCCGAGGTAACAGCAACTAAAAACAACGTTTTCCACGACAGAAAACGTAGCTCGCAATCCGCGGCAGGTTCAAAGGGGGGAAGCGTGAGCTGTTCAAGGACAAAAAGCAAATCCCATGGAGGCACAGGGTCTCTAATAGGAGGCCTAAGGTGCAACACTCCCAAGAAATTCTGAGAGGCGCCCACCTGAGCCATTGTACGATTTCCACCGGAGGTGGTAAGTCAAATGGCACAGAGGTGCACTTTAATAGAGGAGTAGGCTAGACCGAATGAAAGAGGAGAGCAAATATTCTAATATTACTCCCACAGGACAACCTAGAGAAAAAGGTCGGCGTACCGCGATCATACATTAAAACGGCCCATTTCATGGCGACGCCGATGTTGCGTCGGCTTTTGGCTGCAGAAAGGACTTCTGCAACCTCTTGCGACCCCTGCGACGCAAAATGGCTATGTCTCTAGGAGCCAAGCATGCAGGTTCAAGGAACGTGAGTCCGGTGGACAAGTGAACCCTTCTCCTGAGACAGTAATGGGAGCTGAGCGGCAACGGGAGCGGGGGTTCCCGAGATAGTTGAATCAACAAAGGGAACCAAATCTGTCTGGGCCAAAATGGGGCCACTAGGATCATTATTGCGTGCTCCCTGCGCAGTTTGAGAAGAACTCTCTGGATCAACGGGAAAGGAGGGAAAGCGTAGAGGAATCTGTTGGCCCAGGAGAGGATAACGGCTCGCCAGAAAACACCAGGCCCTGGATCTAGCGAGCAAAAATTGGGCAGTTTTATGCTGGATGGGGAGGCGAACAAGTTTAGATCTGGAGTTCCCCATCGAAGAAACAGATCCTCTGCTACCTCTTGAAGGGTTCCCATTCGTGGACTCTGGCCTGAGAACGACTCAGGCCGTCTGCAACCGTGTTGTCCACTCCGGGAACGTGCACAGTGATCAGATTCGCGCCGTGTCTGATTACCCAATCCCACACTCTCATGGCCTCCCTGCAAAGGGGGTAAGAGTGTGCGCCTCCTTGTTTGTTGAGGTAATACATCACCGCCGTGTTGTCTGTCTGAAGTAGAAGAGTACACGGTGGGATAACTGACTGAAAGGCCTGCAGGGCATAGAGGACCGCTCTCATTTCCAGCACGTTGATGTGAAGGTGAGCTTCCATCTGGGTCCACGTACCCTGGGACTTTACCCCGTCCAGGTGTGCCCCCCACCCAAGACCCGAAGCGCTCTGTGGTGAGGTGACCTCCGGGACGGCGCAATGAACTGGACGCCTGATGAGGCGTACCCTGGGGCTAGCCACCACTGCCAGTCTTGAATCACTGAATTCGTGAGTCTGACCGGATGCTGCAAGTGGTCTTGCCTTTGGTCCCATTGCACTTGAGCATCCACTGAGTAATGCGCATGTGGAGTCTTGTAAGGCGGGACAGTAGGAAATGGCCGCAGCCATGTGTCCGGCAAGTCAAAGGACCGACCTGGCAGGTACAACCTTGCTTAATGATAGGTCCCTTTATGAGGGATCTGATGCGCCTCCGCTTCTGTCGGCCGGAAGAAAGGCTCTTCCTCGAACAGTGTCCAGAACTGCTCCTATGAACTGCAGTTTCTACACTGTACCAGGAGAGATTTCTAATTTATGAGGATGCCCAGGATCGAACAGATCCTGGGTGCTTTTGATTGCAAGAAGCAACGCCTCTGAGGTGGCCATGAGAAGCCAGTCGTCCAGTTACGGAACACGTAGGTGGCCCTGTCTCCTCAGAGACGCTTACCACTGCCATGCACTTGGTAAAGACCCTTGTGCGGAAGACAGTCCGAAAAGGAAGGGCTCGAACTGAAGGTGGTGGTCGAAACTCAAGCGCAGGAACCTCCGTGCGCCTGAGCCATAGGGATGTGCAGGTAGGCATCCTGCATGTCTGGGATGCTAAAAGGCCCTGTTTGAGCATGGGATAAGACCCGAAGGGTCACCATGCGGAATCTCTTGTAAGTGACCGGACATTGAGGTCGCTGAGGTCCAAGATTGGACGGAGGTCCTCTGTTTTCTTGGGGAACCAGGAAGAAGTGGGAATAGTATCCTAGTCCTCCTGGTTCTCTGGGACGCTCTATCGCCTCCCTTTCGTAGTAGCGCGAGTACTTTGCCAGATCAAGGCTTTGTGCTGACCCTGATACCGGGAGAGCAAAGGAGGCCTCGAGGGTGGCTTTCCTGCGAATTCTATAAAGTGGCCTAGACTGACCAACTGAAGAACCCACCTGTCGGTGGTAATGGCCTGCCATCCCGGCAGGAAGTTCGCAATGCGACCCCTGACTATAAACTCCCGTTGATCCTGAGGGGCCGGGGCCGGAAAGGAGTCAGGCTGTGGCGGCAGATGGACCCGCTGGCTGGGCCTGCCTAGGAGAACGCTGGCCTCGGCTGGCGGGGTGTTTGCCCTGGGCTCTACGAAAACCGGAGCCCCTCTGAGGTGCAGCGGAGTGGGTCTGTTGCCTCTGCGTCCGCGCACGAAAACGGCTTTGGTTCCTGGAAGTGAACCAAGCTTAGGTCGGTACATGGCCTGAACCGACCTTACCGCCTTTCCCGGCCTCTTGGAGTTTGGTAAGGATCTTTTCTGTAGGATTACCAAACAGTACTTCTCAAAAAGGGGCGCCCAAGATGTTCTTTTGACGTCTGGGTAAAACCGGAGACGCTGCAACCAAGAGTGCGTCTCCGGAGGCAAACGCCAGAAGTTGCTGCTCGGGCCGGTGAGTCCGCTGGAGTCACGCGGCTCTTAGCACTTGGGTCCCTACCGGTCTGAACCCGCACGGAGGAGCTGGAAGCATCCTCCTTCTGCTCACCTTCGGCATCTTTTCAGCCGCTTCCAGACCCTGTTCCCATAAAGCGTCTCTGGAACTGAACCATGTGGGTTAAATAGTTCAGGGATCTGATGGCGCAGGTAGCGGAAGCATGCGGCGCCTACCCAATGCGCCCAGTTGTTTGGACTCTGGGTCCGTGGCAGGTGCTCAAATGTTGTGGCCTCTGTGACCGGTCATGTGAGGCTGTGATGACCAGAGAATCGGCCTGAGGATGCTGCGTCAAGTACTGGTCATCCTTAGGAGCCTTGTACAAGCGATCAGCTTTCTTGGTCTCACCGGAGCGAGTGGACGCCCATGCTTTGGTGACGCCCATGTATGTCAACCAAGGGTGGACACACCACAGGCTTGGGGTCCTTTTGGGTCAAGATATTTGGCGAGTCGCACTTTTTCGGGTCTAAGTCTTCAGCATCCCATCCCATGTTCTCTTGTATATGTCTCATAATATCAAGGAACGAGGGATCATCCAGAGGAGATCTAGGCATCTCACGTGGGTCCGGAGAAGGATGGAGAGTGGAGATGGGGATCTAGAGGTGAGTAGTCCGATCCCGTGTCCTCCTTGAAGGCGAACGTCAGCCTCCTGGGTCTCTTGGGGCTGGGTGATCCAGAAGAGGATTTGACGGAGGTCTCCGTTTATCAGGTCTCCCCTGGGAGGGTTCTAGGCTCCGGGGAGGAGAACACGCGCCTGCCCGACCCGATGGCGCAGGGGCAGGAACCGGAGGAGGAGGAGGAGGAGGGGAACCATGTCTTTTAATGGTATCCCACCAGTAGGTGAACAGATCTTTCACCTCCACTAGAGAGAGGCCCGACGACGGCCCGGGTGCCGGTGGGCGGTCGTTGGTCCCGGCGTCGGCTCCACAGGGGGCTCTGGTAATGGCGAGGGTTCCCTGGGAGTACCGACGGGACCGGGGTCGCCCGTCTGGTCCTCAGGCTGCTCTAGGTCCTCCTCCGATAGAGGCTCCTGACCGATGTCGGTCGGAGGCAACAGGGCCTTCTTCTTTTCAGGAGGGGGGCGTCGGTCCCCTACCGGCGTCCGCTGGGATGTAATGGCCGGCGTCGGTCGTCGGGCCGACGGCGGCTCCAGGGAAGAAGGGCGCACGGCTGACGGCTGTCGAGCCGGCGTCTGGGCTACAGGCCTTTTTAAAGGCGTGAGCTCCAGCGTCTTGCGTGGAGGCACCGACGAAGACCTGACGTCGGGTACCGAGGAGCGGGAACCTGACTTGCGGTGGTGATGGTGTCGTTCCCCGGACTTCGCCAAGGCCCTGGAAGGGGAGGAAGGCCTGGCGGATTTCTCCTGAGATGAAGGTTTCTTGATTGCAGCCGGGGGAGATTTTGAACCGGAGCTACGGGACTCCGAACCCCTTGAAGGGGACCTGGAAGGGGCCTTTTCCCTTCTCTTCTCCGCGTGCTTGTGGACCCTGGAGCTTTCCCCCTTGGAGGACATGGTCTTCAGTTGTTCCTCCAGAAGAAACGCCTGCAAAGCCTTCTGACGCCGGATCCGGGTACGGCCAGAACTCCTTAGCAAGAAGGACAGGCCCGGTATCGTGGTCTGGCCTAGGCACGGACGCAGGCCGTGTGGGGTCTTGAACGGATCTGCTTTCCACAAGCGCACTTCGATGGATGGCCAGAAGTTGGTGATGACATCAAGATCTTGCTTGAAGATTCTGAAGATTTTCGAAATTTTATCGAAAAAGAACTATTCATGCGTCATGCTAGACTGGTAACCGAAGAGGTCAGGTAGCTAAGTCGACGGCGGAGAAAGAACTGGGGAATCTGCGGGACCGCCTCTTTGTAGTCACGCCTGGCGCCGGAGGCGGACCGACGTCAAGAGGTCTCGCTGTAGTTAGGCTAGCTAGAATTTTTCCGTGGGGTCCTGGCGCCTGACGGCTTCGGTCCTAATGGTGTAACCTGCTGCAAGAGCTGTGTCTCGAAGTAAGATCTTGTTGTTCAGTGTGCTTTCCTGGTGAAACATTTCAATAAGTAAATAAATGAAATCTCATTGTCCCTGACATATGAATTAGCATATGAGACCATGATGTGTCAGCACCCTTTAAACTCCACAGTATGTCTGTATGCTTAATTAAGAGTTCAACAAAACAAGTTGCAGCAAAGTACGAAATGCCACCTTTACCTTCAGTTAGCTTTGCAAACTGTCTTGAGTTGTAATTCAGGGTTTTCCCTTTAAACTGCATTTAATTTGTCTGTTTCCAAAGAGGTTTTTCAGGATATTTGTACTTTCAGCATAGAGATACATGGTATAAATCAGTGCTGTGACATCATGTTCTCATATACTAATGAAGCTCTCATGGACAATGAGATTTCAACAATCATAAAATGGAGAACCCCAGGACAGTTACAAGGACTAGAATGAACAGTGAAAACAAACTAAAGCAAACACATACAACCCCAACAGCTATAGGAAAAGAGTTGTCCGCTGACATGGAAACAAACAAAATTTATAAGGGTACAGTTTTCCGAGAGGGCGCTGTGGAACCCGAGCTGAGAGGTAGCAATCTTTACCAGCTCCCTACGTAAACCTCATAAAAACTTTAATTTCACCTGTTTAACCTGGAAATGTTGAGGGTTTCTCTTCGGCACTGTAAAGAGCACCCTTGTAAACCTAAAATGGGTAACCCTCATAAAGAAAAAGGTAGATGGCCAGGAAGAAAGCTTGCAGGGTCTTCTCAACCTGGGAAGAAGACGGAGACTTCTGCACAGGCCGCGATCTCTGGGGAAACGGAGGAAACCATGGCTTTAACTGGAACTAAACTCCAGCGACTGATCTCAGTAGTGAATGACCTGAGTAATAAAGAGGGACTCTTTTGGCACCCGACATCCTGGTGGAAACGGCAGCTGACCAAGTTAAAACAGAGACTGGGGATGCCAAGAGGCAAGTGGAAGCTACAGCCGCCACTGCGAGCTTGGTCAATGAGAATGCTCACTTTTGGGCTAGGCTGGGGTCTTTAGAAAATCAGGCCTGATCCTCGCACGTGTGTATTTTGGGGTTCCCAAAAGGAATTGAAGGGGATCACCCCTTAATGTTTTTGCATGAGTGGCTAAAAGAAAAAATTACTCACCTTAGTAATGTTGTTTCTTCTAATGGAGTCTTGCTATATTATGACCAGAGGAGTCATGGATCCCATTTGCTCTTCACAAAGCCTGCAGGATCACTCCACGGGGCTATCGAGAGGCTTTTGATAACCCCCGTACTTTGTTTATTACGGACGGTGTGGGGACTCGGGACCAGATCCCTCTGTTGGCCCATCAAGCGGGTCTGATCACTCAAGATGAGAGAAATATTGATCTTTTCCCAGATGTCAGTTATGCGCCCCGCATGCGGCGGAAGAAATTCGATGGGAGTGCGCCAAAAACTGAGAGCTGCCTCCATTCCTCTTGCCATGATCTAGCCGGTGCGGCTGAGGATCATTTATCAAGACAAAGTCTGGATTTTTGCAGATCTGTCAGAAGCAGGGAAATGGGCCTTGCGTTTGCAGGAGCAGTACAGGGAATAGAGTTTCACGGAGGGCCGCATGTTTCAGGCAGATGAAGGGGACTGACTTGAGTAGTGAGACATGGCTTTTCTTTCCCACTAACTGAACCAAACATTAAAATCTCAGTTGGAACTTTAACCTCGCCAGTTTCTCTGCATTATAGAGGTTTAGTGTTTCTCACTAATGCTTTTTGGATATGACCAAGGGTGTTACTCTCTTTTTGACAGCTTTGAATTTGGAGCTGCAGTTTTGTTGTTTTTCTAATTGTTAAACCTGCTACCTGGGTCTACAAATTAATCATACTGCTTAAGGTTTTATAGTATGACACCACAAGCCTGAATATAAGTCATAATGCCCTTGAGCATAATTACACAGCACAATCTATAGTATCTTTAGTAGTTTACTTGTTCAACTCGTAATAACCCCCATGTGTGGTATCACAATACTTTGATGCATCTCTCCTATGATTAACTGGGTATAATCCCTGTCTGTCTATGCTGATGTGGTATTGTCAAGATATGGGCTCTTGCATGATAGTATGTAAAATAATAAAAATAAAGTTTAAAAAAAAAAGAAGTATAGTTTTCCTTCAAAGGACAACTCATGGCAGTCTGCCATAGCCAGGAGTCTGAAGCAATTAGAACTATTTTAAAATATGTGGGCCCTGTATGTCAATAAATGACAACCCAAAGGAAAAAAAAAAACTTTCCAATATCCCTCCCCAAAAAGTTAGTGGTTTGGTTCTCCCAATGAAATAGGAACCAGGATTTAAAATCCAATTAAAACATTTTTTAAATAGCTAAAGGGAATAAAAAGTGTCTCTGTTCCCCAATGTAGGAACCGGGACTGCCAAAATGAAGAAATGCAAAGTGGTTCTAAAATAAAGCCAACAGCTTCAAAAAAGAAACTTACAGGTGTATATTTTTTATATTAAATAAATGCAGTTCTGCAAAAGTGGGAACCACACCTCAAAACCTTTATTCGGTTCCTAGGAACCAAAGAAATAGGCGATTTTGAACAAAATGACCCTAATGCAAAGTTATTGAAAACAAAAACTGTCACTATGAACTAACCAAACAAAAAAAAAAAAAAAAGACTGTAGACATGAACTGAGTGAATAGGGGCAATAGGGGAATAGTGACTTCAGGGCAATGCTTCCTCTCAGGTGGAGAAATAAATCTGCTGTTAGAGGGCAGGTGAAAGTGTGACCACTCAGCACAGTTTCGAATTTCATTATAAGGTTCTCTAATTAGCATAAAAGTCTAAGCTCCAGGGCAGCTCATTCCACGGGAATGGGGTCTGAATCACCTACTTCCAGGAAAAAAATACAGGTTACTCACCTGTAACAGGAGTTCTAGGAATGGTATATGTTGTTCATCCACACTTTCTGGCAGGTTCCTTGCCGCTTTAAATCTTGCCGGAAGGTCTTCAAGCTGGCTCCTCCCACCCACCCGGGTGGTAAAACTCTCAGCTCCGCCCCATGACACCAGATCTGGCCCGCTGGAAGCTCAGGTTGTGCGTCGAAGCCGGGGAGGTCGGGTGGGTCGTGTGGATGAACAACATATACCATTCCTAGAACTCCTGTTACAGGTGAGTAACCTGTATTTCTAGGGACATGGATATGTTGTTCATCCACACTTTCTGGCAGACTCCTAGCAGTTCTCCGGGAGGAGGGAGGCAAGGCGCACACCCCCAATACTTACTTGGGAAAAAGAGACTGGAGAACCGAGGCCCCAAAACCAGCATCCCAGCGTGACTCAAGGTCGATGTGGTAGTGGATAATAAAGGTATGTGCAGACTTCAAGGTAGCAGCCCTGCAGATATCCTGGATAGGGACATCCCTGGAAGCAGCTACCGATGCAGCGGTATGGCGGGTAGAATGAGCTCTTATCCCTCTGGGAGGCTCCATGCCCGCCAACCTATAGCAGAGCTCTATGCAGGAGGTGACCCACCTGCTTATTGTCCGCTTGGCTGCAGGTCTGCTAGGTGCGGCTTCAGCGTGGTGACAAACAGCTGGCGAACCTCTCCCGAACTTCAGCCGTCCGCTTCTTATAATAAGCGGCGCTCGTCTAGGGTCCAAAGTATGGAGCCTATATTCGCCTCAGGTGTGACTGGGGTAGAACACCGGCAGAGTCAACACCTGGTTAAGGTGAAACTCCGACACCACCTTCGGAAGGAATTTCGGTGGGGGGCGCAGGACAACCTTGTCCCTGTGGAAGACCAGATAAGGAGACTCGATGGAAAGCGCCTGGAGCTCTCCCATCCTTCTGGCTGACGTGATAGCCACCAAGAAGGCGGTCTTCCACGACAGGTGTGAAATATTGCACCTGTGCATCGGTTCGAATGGCTTGCCCATGAGCTTGGCCAATACCAGCAGTAGATCCCACAGAGGTGGAGGTTCTCGCACCGGAGGGGAAATGTGGTCAAGGCCTTTGAAGAAGCGCCCGACCACCTTCTCCTGCGCCACCGACTGCTTCCCGGCCCTCGCCTGGTAAGCAGAGATGGCTGCCAGGTGCACCTTAAGGGTCGTCGACCGAAGCCCTTGCTGAGAAAGGGACTGCAGGTAGTCCAGAATGCTTGCCAAGGGACAGGAGGAAGGGTCCAAGCCCTTCCCCTGACACCAAATGGAGAATCTCTTCCATTTGAAGGCGTAGCATTTCCTGGTCAACTCCTTACGGGACGCCTCAACGACGTTGAGGACCTCGTCGGAAAGGCCCAAGGCCTGGAACTCTAGCCGCTCAGGAACCAGGCCGTCAGGTGCAGGGATTGAAGGTCCAGATGGAATACCTTCCCCTGGTTGACTGAGATCAGGTCCAGGCGGGCTGGAAGCCACCTCGGGAGCCTGGAGCTAAGGCTGAGAAGATCTGGATACCAGAACTGGCGGGCAAGCACCTTGTGGATCAAGGGAAATGGGGGAAAGGCGTAGAAGAGGCCCGGGGTCCATGGCCTCGAGAAGGCATCCCCCTGCAGTGAGCCCTGCTGAGGGGGGCGGGCATGGGACAGACTCAGCTTCGCAATCTCCCTGGAGGGAAACAGGTCCACCTGAGGCATGCCCCAGTGGGAGAACAGGTCTTGTACTACCTCCGGCTGGAGAGACCACTCGTGAGACGCAGACCCTATCCGGCTTAGGGCATCGGCCAGGGTGTTGGAGGTTCCTGCCACGTGAATGGCTAGGAGATCCGCCTCCAGGCTGCGCACGAGGGACCATATGCGGAGAGCTTCCTTGCATCACAACATGGAGCGCGTCCCGCTCTGGCGGTTCAGACAGTACGTGGTTGTGGTGTTGTCCATCTGGACCTGAACCACCTGACCCCATAGAAACGGAGCAAAGGCGGCGAGAGCTAGACGGACCGCTCAGAGCTCCAGCAGGTTGATATGGCATCGGGACTCCCGAGGGGACCAGAGGCCGTGCGCTCGGTGTTCCCCCAGATGGGCACCCCAACCCATCAGAGATGCATTGGTTGATAGAAAGACCGTCGGCTCAGGGCGGACGAACAGGATGCCCTCCTGCAGATGTGCCGGAACGATCCACCATTGGAGAGCGTTCCACATCTCCTGGGTCACTGTCACGGGCTGGTCCAACGGATCGCAGCGTTGTGACCACTGGCTGGCCAGTCCCCAGTGAAGGGGACGCATGTACCAACGGGCCCAACGGACCACGCTGGTGCAGGCCGCCATGAGGTCCAGGAGGCGCAGGAAGTCCCGGGCAGGGTGCAATTGCCCAACCAGAAATGATTGGGCAAAGGAGGAAAGAACCTCGGCCCTGTCCGCCGGGAGCCGTGCTCTGGCTCATAGAGAGTCGAGCTCTGCCCCGATGAATAGTATCACCTGCTTTGGCACGAGTTCCGACTTGGCCTCGTTGATGAGGAGGCCAACCTGAGAGCAAACCTGGAGGGCCAGATCTCTGGACCGCTCCGCCTCCGCTCTGGAGAGGGCTGCAATCAGCCAGTCGTCCAGGTAGGGGTACACCTGGACCCTTCAGCGCCACAGGAATGCTGTCACCATTGCCATGCATTTGGTGAAGACCCTGGGAGCTAGGGAGAGGCCGAAGGGCATGGCCCGGAACTCGTAAAGGGATCCCTCCGCTCTGAAGTGGAGGAATCTCTGATGGGACGGACGGATTGGGATGTGAAAGAACGCATCCTGGAGGTCCAGGGAACAGAACCACAAGCCTCGTTTCCAGGATGGGATTATCTGAGCCAGAGTGACCATTCTGAGGGTCCGAGACCTTAGGAACTTGTTCAGGTCGTGCAGGTCGAGAATGGGGCGCCAGCCCCCTGTCCGTTTTGGGACCAGGAAGTACCTGGACACAAACCCCGGGTCTGGAGGAGGATCTGCCACCTTCCTGATCACCTCTTTTTCGAGGAGCAGGGCAATATCGGCTCGGCGGGCTGACAGCGAGGCTGCGGACCCCGTGGCCCCCCGAGGGGCGACGGCTCGAAAGGGTGGAGCCTGCTCAAACTCCAGAGGGAGGCCTTTTCCTACCACCTCCAACACCCAGCGGTCCGTGGTGATAGCGGATCAGGCGGAAAGGAAGTGGCGGAGCCGTCCCCCCACGGGGGGCGGGGGAACCCAGGGTGGAGTGACGAGGATGGGGGCGGCACCCCTCAACCCGTCACTGGGCAGGCCTGGAGGAAGAACCGGCCGAGGGACCTCCTGGGCCTTTACTTCCTTGCTTCCTGTTGGAGGAAGCCGCCGGCTTGGGTTTGGGACGCCAAGCACGAGCCTGCTGGCCCTGTTGCTGGTGCTGCTGGGCCGGTCGAGATGCACAGGCCGAAGGACGAAAAGACCTCTGCTGCTAACGGCGGCCTTTGTTCCTCTGGGCAGAGGTGACCGAGTCCAGGGTGGCATTGGACTTCTCGATCCGCTGGAGGTGTCCCTCCACTCCAGGGCCGAAGAGGTCAGTCCCCAAGAAGGGGACATCCGCCAACTTGTGCTGGGTATCCGCCGTGAAGGTGGATATCCTCAGCCACGCCCTGCGGCGCATGGCCACCGCGGCCGCTACTGACCTGGCACAGGAATCACCTATGTCCAGAGCAGTCTGAAGCTGCTGCTTCGCCACCACCCTACCCTGGTCCCGCACCTGGCGGACCGTGGTCTGCAGGTCAGTCGGGAGATGAGGAACAACCTCATCCAGGGAGCCCAAGAGGGCGTGGGAGAAGTGTGCCATCAGCACGGCCGAGCTGGCCTGTCGGAGGCCGAGGGAGGACGCAGCATACACCTTGCGCCTGGCAAAGTCCAGCTTTTTGGACTCTTTGTTGGGAGGGCTTATCCATATCCGGAGCGTTACCGGAATGCCGGAAAACGCTGTCGGTGACTAACCCCTCGGCAGAGGGGTGCTCCGAGAAACCAGGCAAAGAGCCGGTAGGGACTGCATACTTCCTGGCCATCCTGGCCGAGGGTGCAGGACAGGAAGCAGGCCACTGCCAAAGCTCCAAGGCTGGGCCGACAATGGCCTCAGCCACCGGAAAGGCCTCCGTGGGTGAATCCCCTCGGTCCAGTATCTCCGTCAGGGGATACTTGGCCCGTTTGAACACGGGATCGAGCTGCATCCCGGTGGACTCTGAGATGAATCAAAGCAGACCCAAGAAAGACGATGGGCTATCGTGCAATGACTGGCCCCCGGAGGACTCCAGGTCGACCTGTCTGGAGAACAGGGAGGAGTCGTCTTCGGATTCCGAAGAGTCTGTGAAGAGCTGCCTCGGCCCTGAGCCACCCTCTACCTGCTGAGGACGGTCGGGAGTGAGGGTGACCGACAACCTGTGGGGCAGGCCGTGACCCGACCGAGAATCCTTGGTCGGTGCCCCAGACTTCGGTTGTGGAGGCGGAGGTTCCACCACAATCGGTGGAGCAGCTGGTTTAGGCCGAGCAACCGGCCCTGGAATGGGCAGCTCAACTGGGGCGAGCGGTTGCTTCGGTTGTTCGGGCGACAGCCACTTGATGGCCGGGGTCTGGACCGGAGTCGGTTTAGCCCCGGACAACAGCAACTGCTGCCACATAAGCTCCTCGGAGCGCTGACGTCATTTACGCCTAAAGCCTCCCTCATCCGAGGAAGAGGACGAGGGAGGAATGGTGTCGCTGCTACCTCGGGTATCGAGACCGAGACCGCCGATGTCGGGGGAACGCGCTAGACCGAGAAGAGGTCCGAGACCGAGACCGGGGACCGAGGGTGGAATGGAAGGGGCGGGACACCCGCCTCGCTTGGGCACTTTAACTGGGACTGCGGCTCAGAAGGCGCAGACAGATCCTCGGTATCCACCGGGGGGACCGGTGAAGGAGGGTTGTCGGCTTCTCCAGTCGACAGCCCGTCTAACGGATCAAGAAAAATTTCTACTTCGTCGATGGAAGTCTCGGCAGGCTGGCCTGACGGGGGCACCGTGAAGCCAGCAGCCTCAGCCGTAACCTTGACCGAAGTCGACAGTCGGCTGTCTGGGGAAAGGGACCTCTCCCGCTCCCACGAACGCCGATGGTGGGACTTACCTTTCGACTCCTTCTTCTTGGGCCAAGAAGAATGTCCCGATGGCCCCTCTCCCTTCGTGGAAAGGGACTGACAAAGCTCCTTGAATGAAGCCGTATACGAGGAACTCAGAGAGAGCGGGATAAATGCCGCGGCCGAGGAGGAGGAAGATGTGGCCTGGGCCGCCTCCTCCTCGCGGGCGGTCATCTGCTCGAGTTGTTCAGCCGAGCCAGCCGCCGTGGACACCACACAACAAGCCTCTTTTGATTTTACCAGCGGGAAACGTTTCTCGGGGTGCCCGAGCTTCAATCGGACAGCGATCGTCAGGGCGCTGGCGAAAGAGCGGCACAACCGCAGGCCCGCGTGGTCGTGATCTCAGGCCTAGGCAGTAGACGACGTGGAGGCGGATACGTCCCTGACATTTTCTGCCTGCAAGGCACCTCCGAAGCCGGAATAGATTTGTCCATTGCAGCCACGAGGAAGATGAAGACCGAAGTTTAGAAAACTTCAAACCGATTTCGGACGAACCGAAGAGTTAGGATCCAGTCTAAAACGCAGAGCGGTAAGGAGGGAACCTGAGCTTCCAAGCGGTAAGGAAGATCTGGCGTCATGGGGCAGAGCCGAGAGTTTTACCACCCGAGTGGGTGGGAGGAGCCAGCTTGAAGACCTTCCGGCAAGATTTAAAGCGGCAAGGAACCTGCCAGAAAGTGTGGATGAACAACATATCCATGTCCCTAGAAACAGGGCTTGGTCAGGTTGACCATCAGGCCAAGGTATTGAAAGTTCTCAATGGCCAGGTCTCTGGACACTCCACGTCCCTCAGTGAGCTCCCTGTGATGAGCCCCGTCATCGAGGTATGGGACGACCTTAACACCTCTGTGCCTGGGAAAGGCCACCACGACCAACAGACACTTGGTGTACACCCTCAGTGCTAATGATTCTGAACTGATACAGGGTTCCATCAACAAAACAATGAAAGGAGGAGCCATCTGTGTGATGTATGGATGCATGGGGAATATGCATCCTGGCAGTCCTGGAAACAAAACCAAGTTCCTGTCTCTAAGGACAAAAAGATATGGTGTAATGTCACTACGCAACACTGGTTCATGACCGAGAGGTTAAGGATGGGGTGCCAGCCCCCAGTCTGTTCATGTACCAGAAAGTACCCCACGATATGAACCCCTGCTGAGCTCGGTTTTTGAGGCATGCTTCATCCCATGCTGCTAGAAGAGCTGATAAACCTCTTTCTGCAGGGTGGGGAAAGACTCCAGCAAAAGCGTGTCCTCCAACGGTGCCTGGGACCAATAAGAGGGTATGGTTTTATATTCCAGAGACAACCTGATTCCCCCACTTCCGAAGCCCACTTACTTGGCAGCTTAACTGATAGGGGTGGGGAGACAACCAGGAGCTAAGCTGGCCCTGAACCACCCGGCTAGGTATGGGCCTGAGTCAGCAGCAACAGAGTCCAAGAGAGCTAGGAACTGTCTCCCTTGACAAACTCATCTTCGATGCAGGAGTCAATACTTTAAATTGCCCAAACGGGAGTTCCATGAGCAGACTAACAGACTCCATGGGCAGTTTTGAACACCTTAGAGGGTGACAGAACAAGAGGGCCCTCAGACAGGGGAAAACATGAGCGGTCCCTCAACTGACAGCAATCCCACAACCAACAGTGATCCCCTGACTGGCACCGAGTCTTCTTGTGCTTTTGGCGTCAAGATTTGGACTCACCTACATAGAAGTGGAGTGAAAGGAGTAAACTGTGAAATCCTTCCTCTTCTTGAAGGAGTCGGGAGACCAGACAGATACTCCTTATCCTCCACCAAAAGTTCCAGGACAAGAACATCCTCGCCATTCCTCTCTGCCTCAATGGCTGCAACTGCACTACTGACCCAACTGCAGAAAATAACACGCTTCTTGGTTAACTTACCCTGGAGCACCCACAACTGGCATTCATCATGTGCCTGTGGGTGCATGGCCTGGCACCAGTACATGCAGGCACTATGTCTGTCAGCCATGGACATCTGGTAACTGCATACCACACACCCCTTAAAACTCTACTACTTCTTTTGTTTCAAGGTAATTTTCCAACGGCAGACCAGGAAGTCATGAGTAAGGTGACAAGAATGAGTTAAAAACTGAAGCAACCATGCCGGCGACCCGGGGTCAGTAGCAGACTCGGGGCGCCGGCGGTCAAACGGGGGGAGACAAGCTGGCGCGTCAGACGACAGCTCACCTTCTCCGGTGGGAGGGATGGGGTTTATCCCGATGTGCGCTGACCCCGGGTGGAGGCTGGAGGCATGCTGGCACATGGACACCTCAGAAGTTGGATTGGCCACGGGTGGAGGTCTGTGGATCAATCAACTCTGGAGTGGCAGCATTGAGGGGTGGAAGCTGAGGAAGTCGGCATTCGCGCCTGACGACAGGGCATACAGCTTCCACACAAAAGGGAGGAAAATGCACCCAGTGGAGCCGGGAAGATGGAGCGCCCATCAAGTCCTGATGTAGCCAAGCCACCACTGCCCAGGACCCGACACTATTTCAAGATCTGGTTTGGCCCTCACTGGGGTGGGGGGCCGAGGCAGGATGGAGGGATCCAGGCAGTAGGTGAGTTGGTGGCAGGGAGGAGGTTCATAAGGGCGACTCCTGATGTGGCGTCCGTGAGGGGCAGTAGGAGGAAAAACAGAAATTCTACAAAAAAAAAAAAGCACTGAAGCAAAAAGTAAAGGAGCCAGAACACCTTATGGTTGGGGTTAGGAGGAGTCAAGCTCAAAGACTGCTCTGGTGACTGAACATGCTCAGTGGAAAACTTCCTAAAACAGGCGAACGCCGAGGTGGAGACAGGGTTAAAGGCGCACCCCCACCCAAAGAGAAAATTTCAGAGAATTTTTTAAAATGCATTGGGGAAATTTATTCTGAGTGGAGACAATGACAAAAAGGTAAACTGAATCTAGTTAATTAGAATTAGGATTGGTAAAACTGCTTTATCAGGCAATAACTAATCACATAATGGAGAAAAGTTTGTTACTGTAATATATTAGATTTTAGCCAGCAATACAAAATAGGCATCAGCTACTACACATGAAACTTTGTTTAATTTAAAGTAAATAAATGGTGACTTCCGGTGACGTTGCTCCTACCATGGCTGCCTAGCTCTCGAGCTCCCCATGCACACGAGATTTTCCTCACCGATTACCTTACAAATCGGAATAAGAACATAATAAAAATAGCAAGAGGGAAAGCTATAGATACCTGCCATGGAACTTCAGAACCGGTTTGCGGTTTTACCGCAGGATCCTACTGAAAAAGACGAAGACGCATCAGGCTCGGAGGCTTCGGCCACGTCGCAACACTCTAGGGACACTGTGACTACCTCCAGACGCAGCGGTTCTCGGGCCAAGGCGAAAATCAGCAAAGTTAGCAAAAATACATCAAATAAACAAGTGGAACCCACAATGGATAGCAAATTAGACAGGATCCTTTCGGAACTCTCAGATATAAAATCGGAAGTCAGATCCTTCAAGGAGACTATCACAGAAATGAAAACAGACATCCAGGGTTTGGAGACAAAAGTTACAGTATTAGACCAGCAACAGTCCGCCACCTCGACTCAACTCTCCCAAATGCAAGACCAAATGAAGCAGATAAATCAAGTATGTAAATTGACCATGGAAAGACAGGAGGATTCGGAAAACAGGCAAAGGAGAAACAATCTAAGGATTTATTCGGTACCAGAAGGGGACACGGGTCAGAATATAACTGAGTTTGTGGACACTCTATTACGCACAGCACTGATGCTGGACACAGATTTACCCCTAGAATTCGAGTGTGTGCACAGGGCTTTAGGTCCCAAACCCACATCTGCATCAGCGAGGCCTCGCTCAATAATTATTCGTTTTCTTAAGTATCCAACTAAGGAGCTTATTGTAAAGAAAGCTTGGGCACAGAGAAAAGTCTTTTTTGGGTCTACACGTATTTTCATCGGTAATGATTACGCCCCATACATGTTAAAAAACGTAGAGAGTATGTTCCATTGTTCCAAGTGCTAAGACAGAACAAGTATACTTTTAAAACCCCATATCCAGCACTACTCATGGTATAATTTCCCGAGGGTCAGCAAATATATAAGTCAGCTGCAGAGGCCTACATGGACTTTCAGAAGAGAAATATCCCACTTCCACAGAGATCAGAAGGATCAAAAAGACTGCCGGTTGGTCCGCTGGGGGACAAACAAATTGACAAGAGCTTACAGATGCAGCAAACCCTAGAATATATCCGCAGCTTCTCATATAAAGGCCTGCAAATGGATTGAAGCCTGAAGAGTTCGGACATTTCAGAGACTGTTGAGCCCGGGTAAGTCCTTCACTGTTGAGACGGGAGCCGGGCTGGTGCTCCGGTTCCCTTGGGTGCCCGAGCGGACCATCTAAGAAAATTTTAAATTAGAATAGGGGAGTTTCCTGGTTTCACTGGTTTCCTCCGATGAAATGATGTTCGACACAGTGGCGTGCCTCGAAGGGGTTGGGGCCCTCGTTGGTGCACTCAGTCATGGCCCTGGATAAAATAAAATACAAGGAGAATTTGGAACAAACCCTATGGCGGTTGAATTGACAATGACAATTTGGACAGCTTTCTGGTGCCTTGGTGCTGATGGCCCTATGTGTGTGTGTCCCCTGCCTAGCCGGATCCTGAACGTTAGGTCCAATACCCGCACTGATATCCCCTTGAGTACAGGGGTTCAAAAAGAAAGTAAGAAAGGCGCGAAGCCGGGAAGGACCCATAGACTCACTTTGGGGTGAAGGTCCCATCTGAGTTGTGCAGACTCTTGGGCTTTATGAGCCGATACTACATAATCTCGGTGTATGGGACCAAGCTATAATACATTGTGATCCGGGGAGGAGGGGGGGACCGCGTGGGGTAGCTACTGGCTGATGGGGCTCTGGGGAGCTACCATAAATAAAATAAAATACAATAAAATTGGTGCACCTGCGGTAGGGCCCCCCCTCCTCCAGGACCGCTGCTGCTGATAATTTGAGCCGACAGTGAGAATCAGTTGGATGTATTGAAGGGGTAATTAAGATTCTAAAATCCCAGTCAAATTGATATTCTCGACTTAAACTAGGTGAGAGAACAGTGAGAGTGGTCTGCTTGAGGTAATGGGGGTGGGGTGGGGCGCAGGTGAGGCTGTGTCGAGATCTTGATGGGGATGACCCTTGCCTTGAGGTCACAGTTAGTCACAATTAAAGTTTATCTATGCTAGAATGAAGACAAACGTTCCTGGAGTCAATCTCTTTGATTAAGCTCTGGACTTTGGACTCTGTTTGGCTAAAGTCATCAGTTTCACACTACTTTAACAAGATTAAAGCCTGTAAACACATGTAACCTAAGGACTTTTTGAACCTAATTGGACTAGGGAATCTTAATATTGGCACATAGACCGGAAGAGTTAATGGCATCACTTAAAGTATAAGGCAGATTTGTTTTATAAATATACTAAGGGAGGGCAAACGGGGGACTACGGGAGCCTAGGAGCGCCGCACCTCATGCTTCTCTTATACCCTTTTCCTTACCCATTATTCCAAGACATACAATTTTTTCCCAATCTTCACCCCCTTATTTATTTTTTCCTTTATTTTTGCTTTGGGATTGATAGTCCCAGAGGGAGCCCCTTGGCGTTAAGCAAAGCACTGCTCCCTCGACAACCAGTTCGGCTGTCACAATTAGGTTGGCAGAAGATAGCCACCTACAACCTGGAAGTCACCACTGTATATAGTTCTAGGTTAAATCTGGATAGGCGGTATAAGTCCTATCAGTTCCCCTGTTGGGTTACAAAGGATTTAATTTTGTTAATACATCAGGTCTGGGAATTTATCACTGTCATGATTGTAAGAGTCATTCTTAAATATAGTGAGGGAGGGTGGGAGGGGAGAATTGTATAATGGTGGTTAGACATGAATATATTTTTAAGGGTGCTATCGCATAATGTAAATGGTCTGACTGGGCCGGTCAAGAGATACAGAACCATTAAGGCACTTAAAAAGTTTAAAGCTGAGATACTCTTGATACAAGAGACACACCTCTCATATAATGAGCACCAAAAGTTATCTAAATTTGGTTTTAGACAAGTTTACAAATTGTCCTATCGCATTGGGAATTGCAGAGAGGTGGCAACATTAATTGCTCAGAACTCCTCCTTTGAGATATTAGACCATTACTCGGATCCTGAGGGCAGACCTGTTGTGGTGGTGGGTTCACTTGGTGGCCAGCAATATACAATTACGAATATTTATATTCCCCCTGCAAGTGATGCCTCTTCAGTATAACAGTTAGTAGATAAAGTGTTGGAATATCAAAGGGGAGTCCTGATAATTGGAGGAGATTTTAATTGCCTCCTGGACCCGTGCCATGACACAACGGCCCCTAGAACACCCCCACAGACAGCGGGTCAGCGGCATCTGAGAAGGCTGGTTAAGAATTTAGGCCTGGTGGATACTTGGCGCCACCAACGCCCTACAATGCGAAAGTTCAGCTTCTTCTCGCATGCTCATAAGCATTATTGTAGATTAGATTATTTATGTATATCCAAAGAACATGCAGATTGGATAGGAAGGACTGAGATTCATAATATAAGTTTATCAGACCATGCCCCAATTACTTTGGATTTAGACATTCAAGGAGAGAGAAAGATTACCTATTGGAGGCTTAATAATTCTTTATTACAGGACCCTGAATGTAGGGAGCTGATAAAAACAAAAATAAAATAAATAATAGAGGATAATTCCTCCCCACAGACCCCACCCCAATTACTTTGGGATACCCTGAAAGTAGTTTTGAGGGGCTATATTATAGCCTATGCAGCCCAAAAAAAGCATAGATTGGAAGCTAATTTACAGCAATTACAAGAAAAGTTGAGTTTTTTTACAACTTGCACAAATGCAAGGAGATGATTCATTGCTGGATCAGACAGCGCCCACACAACAGGCTATACAAAAGACACTTATTGTAAAAACAGAGCAGGCTTTGCTGTGGCTCAGACAGAAATATTTTGAAGGGGGCCCTAGGGCCTCTAGAATTTTGGCACATCACTTTAGAAGAATGATTCAACAAATGACAATTACTAATATTAGAGACCCCATCTCAGGTCGCCCCTGTCTTACAACCACATCCATAGTGGCTGCGTTTAAATCATATTACACCAGACTATATAGAGCTGAATCTAGGTCAACAGAGGAGGAGAAGGAGGATTTTCTGTCAAATCTAAATCTCCCACAACGTACGGAAATTCAGAAACAGTCCCAGATCTGTCCAATACAGAGCTCAGAAATAAAACTGGCTGTCTCAAATCTTAAAAATGGTAAAAGCCCTGGCCCAGATGGCTATGGGGCTGAATTTTATACAATAGCTTGGGAGTGGATCGAAGATCCACTGACCGAAACCTTGAGAGGGAGTCACTCGAGGGCCATATACCACCTTTCCTGGTCACAGGCCATGATTTCAGTGATCTTAAAACCACAAAAAAACCCACATTTATGTGACTCTTATCGACCGATCTCCGTCCTAAATCAGGACTACAAAATATATGCGAGTATTTTAGCTCATCGGCTTGATGACATAATGTCTTCTTTGATACATTTGGATCAAGCAGGATTTATTCCTACCCGTCAGACTTCTGATAACATTAAAAAAAAACCTCTATCTAATTGAAATTGCAAATAATAATAAAGTCCCATTATTAATATTATGATTTGATGCACAAAAGGCATTCGACAGAGTCTCTTGGACTTTCCTAGAGAAAACCCTTACTAAATTAGATTTCCCCAAGGAGTTCATTGCCAACATTACAGGCATCTACTCAACACCACAGGCGATGGTTAAAGCCAATGGCTCCTGCTCAGCTAGGTTCCCGCTCACTCGTGGAACAAGACAGGGATGCCCACTCTCTCCATACTTATTTGCTTTATATGCAGAACCACTGGCACAACTTTTACATCAACATGAGGGGATAAAAGGATACCAGGTAGCAGATAAGGAACATAAAGTGGCATTATATGCCGACGATCTTTTGGTGTATACTACAGATCCGGAGAGCTCACTTTCAAATATAGAATAAGCTATGGTACTAACAGAAAAAATTTTGGGCTATAAGGTCAACACTCAAAAGACTGAGACTTTATATATAGGAGAGAATATACCAAATCATATAAAACTCAAACATCATTTTAACTGGGGAAATAAAACAATTAGATATTTAGGGATTAGCATTACAAAGAACCCATGGCAGACCTTTAAATTAAACTATAATACGTTATTTGAACAAATTAAACAAGACCTTCAGATCTGGACTCACCTTCCAATACCGTAAATTAACCGAATACAGGCAGTCCAGATGAAAATATTACCTCGTCTGCTATATTCAATGCAGTCTATCCCACAAATGTTTATAAGGGATGAGGAAAGGAGATAGAATAGGGCAATAGTGAATTATATATGGCAGAGTAAAAGACCCTGGATAGCATTAGACAGGTTACAAGCTCCTAAGGACAGAGGAGGATTGGCCCTACCCAGCTGGTCAGGATACGCCATAGCTACCCTACTTAACCATATTAGAACATGGTTCACCTTGGAAGGAAGTGGCCCCCAGTGGACAGATATAGAAAGAAAGTTGACAACTGCTTACTTAGGTGAAAACATGATTTTCCATCCACCTCCCTTACATTCCTTGGAGTCTGATATGTCAATGTACACACATAGTTTCCTCAAGGGATGGATTAAATATTTATCCCATGTAGATAATGAGTTTGGTGCTCGTTGGATGGGGATACCCTGGAGGAATCGGGCTTTTAGCCACATAAACTTGGACGTGGGATTTGGGACCTGGAATGATCTTGGTCTAAAATATACACACCAGTTTTATTCAGATAGTTATTTTAAAACACTTACACAACTGCAGGAGGAGTTTTCAATTCCCAGGCATGACTGACTTAGATATTTTCAGAGTCAACATTTTCATGCAACAACTACAGGCCTAGAGATAGACCAAAAAAGGGTTCCCTCCTGATTTCCCTTCTGATGGTAATCTCAGGTGAACAGAACCCTAGGCGTTTAGTATCTAAGTTTTATATAGCAGATAGATTGAAGGGCAGATTTGGTTGGGAGAAAGCACACAAGACTTGGGAGACCGAAATGGGGATACAATTAACAGATCAGGAATGGCAGTGGGTCTGGAGACGCCAACATAGAAATACAGGCTCATATGGGTGGCGTGAATTTGGCTGGAAGGTACTCTCTAGGTTCTTTCGTATGCCTAAGATAACAGCAAAATACTTAAATCACACATGATGCCTCCTGCTGGAGAAACCGTAGCTCGATGGATGCCACTCACACATTCTGGAGTTGTCCAGTATTAAAGCCATTTTGGCAGGGGGTGGAACAAGCACTAGCAGACATAGATGCAGAATTTCGACCACTTACACCGGCAATAGCAATTTTACAACATTTTCCTGCTAAGCTTAAACACAAATCTAAGATATATTTAGCTTCAATATTAATAATAGCAGCAAAAAAGGCTATTACTAAAAACTGGCTTAATCCAACCCCACCGGCACTTAGAATGTGGGAGGATTTGATACATGATATCTATCTAATGGAACAGATGACAGCTAAACTCCGAGGGGAGAATCACACAGGTGGCTAGTTACTGGACTGCCTGGTGGATGAGGATCATGGCACTCAGACCTGACCTGATCCCATAGAAACCTCTGAGGCTGGATATCCACCCCATATCAACAGTGGAATAATTGGAAACTCCTCCTGCACTTTAGACTGGCACGATGGTATATAGAACACCCGGAAATGATAAGATAATGGATTTCCATGTTCTGGCGCTCCCCCTCCCCCCAAAAAGAAGGAAAGCACAGATAGATGCCTTGAATCTTTTCATCCTTTGTACTTACGAAGACTCTGTATAAAGAACTGGTATCTATGAATGTTATATTATACTCTATATGTCAGAAAATCTGAAGTATATATGGTAAGAAGGCAGTGATGTACATTCCAGAACCTGGAGAAAAACTAATAAAAATTAAAGTTTAAAAAAAAAAAAAAAAAAAAAAAGGAAATAAATGGTTGCTGCACAGAAAAACAAACTTAAAATATAGCACATTATGTCCAAAAAGAGATGAGGAAGACGAGTTTGTAGCATGATATTATTTTTCTAGTGTAACACCATCATAAAATCGTACATTAGACATTTTCAGTTATAACACCAGAGGTGATTTATATGGCTGGATGCACAGGCTCTGTGTCAGCCTACTATCTCAAGTTCAACAACACTCTGTGAATTAGTGGAAATGGAGGGAATGCATACAGGATTTTTTTTCCTCCGGGGAAGAGCTAGTGCATGCATCCTCTGGAACGGTATCCACTTAGGGAGGCTTGCAACAGAATTGAGTCACCTTTCTGTTTTCCCGTGAGGCACCCAGATCCATCTCTGGTGCTCCCCATCTCTGAAACACGGAGTTTAGGACTCCTTAGTTCAAAGACCACTTGTAGGTTTAATGTCCCATCCTGCTAAGTGAATCTACCAGTACATTTTCCTTTCCTGCTAGCTGTGCTGAAGAGAGGCTTGCATTTGAGTTGAATGTCAGGTTCCAGATCCTAATCAACTCTGTACAGAGTTTTGATGAACTGGTGCCTCCCTGTTTGCGTCTGTAATACACAGGTATTGCATTGTATGTCTTTATTAGGACTGTTAGGCAGGCTCTGAGACAGGGAGGACAAGGACTCCATGGAAAGGAGTACTGCTTTTTGTTGCAGCATGTATATGTGCTTCTTACATTCTTGAAGGGCCCAAATTCCCATCTGTAGTCAGAACCCTTGTAGGCAGCAGGGACTGAAGGAAGAGAATATCCTCTCTGACACTGCCTATTTTTTTCCACCACTGCCATTCTTGTACCAACCTACTTGATACTGGTACTTGCTGCTGCAGTGGTGCACTTCGTTGACACCAAAGCCTTTTCAGCTGGTACTGGGGATCCCTCATTCGCAGTATGACCACTGGAGCCACTGCTGTGGTTGAAACCATGTGACTCAGAAGTCTCCGGAATTCCTGTGCAATCCTTGTTTGACCCGTCTGGAATGTGTATGCACCACTAAAAATGAGAGACTCTGCCCTTTGCAGAGGAAAGAAAACTTTGCCCAGTTCTATGTTTAAGCCTAGTATAAACTCCAGGATCTATCTGGGTTCCAAGTGTGACTCTTCTAGGTTAAGGAGGAAATCTAACCTCTACAGGGTGCTCTACACCAAATGAGCATATTGCTTCCTCTTCTGTTTTTTTTTTTTTTTTTTTTACACACTAGCCAGTTGTCTAGGTGAGTAAATACCATGATGCCCTATAGAAACATAGAATTTGACGGCAGATAAGGACTGCTTGGCTCACCTAGTCTGCCCATTTCCCTACCTGATGGATAAGCTGTAGATTCTAGTTAATCAACAGCTTATTTCCTCCTACCCACCACTAGAATTGCCTTATGTCTGTCCCATGCATTCTTGAATTCTCCCACTGTTCCTGACTCCACAACCTCCTCAGGAAGGCTGTTCCATGCATCCACAACCCTCTCTGTGAAAAAATACTTTCTAACATTACCTCTGAGCCATCCCCCCTCTATCTTCAAATTGTGCCCCCTTGTTCTTGCACATCTCTTCTTCTGAAAGATGCTACCCTCTTGTACTTTGTTAATTCCCTTGAGATACTTGAAAGTTTCTATCATGTCCCCCCCCTCAACCTCCTTTACTCAAGGGTATACATATTAAGCAGCTTTAGTCTCTCCTCGTATGTCTTCTGGTGCAGATCCTGCACCATTTTGGTTGCCCTCCTCTGAAAAGCTTCCACTCTGTCTGCACTGCCTGCACAGGTTAGCTGCCACCATGAAGAAGCACTCTGTGAACATTCTGGCTGCTGTGGCCAGACCAAAGGGGTACTGTTTTCATCTGAAACTGGGCATGCCCTACTTAGAACTTCAAATACCTTCTGTGGTTGGGTCTTATTGGGATGTGGAAATACGCACCCTTAAGTCCACCAACCCCAGCTAGTCCACCTGTTATATGGATTTTATCACTATTTGTTGTGTTGCCATTCTGGACTTCTCCTTCCTCAGGTGCCTGTTCAGGAGCCTAAGATCCAGAATGGGCCACCATTACACATTTTTCTTTGGCGTGAGAATGTTCCCAAAGAAGAAGCACTTTTCTGAAATTATTTTTATTTTAAATGGAAATGGGAAGCCAAACTGGAACCGGTGAAAACCACGCATCTCCTGGTTCAGGAACTGCAATGGTAACAATCTAAACTAATGCACAGTATCAAATAAACTTTACAAAATAACAGAACAGTAGTAGTCAAAACTTAGAAGACTTAAGAAAACACCACGATGCCCTATAGAAACATAGAATTTGACCGCAGATAAGGACCGCTTGGCCCACCTAGTCTGCCCATTTCCCTACCTGATAGATAAGCTGCAGATTCTAGTTAATCAACAGCTTACTTCCTCCTACCCACCACTAGAATTACCTTATGCCTGTCCCATGCATTCCTGAATTCGCCCTAGGTGTCAGCGTGGCTCAGTTGGTAGCACATCCGCCTCTGGACCAGAATGTCATGGGTTCTCGTCCCACACTGGGATTGGAATTGCATCTAAAAATCACTGGCATCTGAGTGCAGTATTGGGGGGTGCTGTACTGCTGGGGTGTGCCGTCCTTTGGATGAGACATTAAACCGAGGTCCCTTCTGCCCATCCTGGTGTTGTCCTGGTGGGTGTCCACGTAGAAGTAAAAGAACCCACGGCACTCTTCACAAAGAGCAGGGAATATTCCCAGTGTCCTGGCCAACATTCCCCTTCCCATAAACCGGTTCATGCAATTATCCAGGCTGTGTGCGGGTGATGATGTGCGATATGGCCGCCACCACATATTCAGTCACTTCACTACCAGTCTAGCATTGCTTGTAAAGCGCTTTGGGATACTGTGTATGAAAAGCGCTACATAAATGCTGATTCTTCTTCTTCTTAAATTACAGGGGACCAAAACAGGACTCTGGGATGACTATCTCTTCAGCAGAGAAACAAATCTGTCGTTCAACTGTCAGGTGATGCATAAACATACTGAAGAGTTTGAACTTTAACATTCTAAAGTTTTGACTTCGGACAACACCCAAGGCTGAGATGCTACATTTGCATGGCATCACAAACACAGTATTGCTAGAAAGAGAATATTATTTGAAAAAGGAGAAAATCTACATCTGCAATGTTTTTGCCTCCCAGACAATTGCAGTTTCCACATTCAACAAGTAATGCACACAAGTCAATTATTTTTTGTATCTTTCAAAATGGTGTACCACCTGGCAGTTGTTACTTTGTAGATCAGTCCATAATCCACATTTAAAACTAGTAAACTACATTAAGGCATCCAACAGATAACTCAACAAAAAGTATTTTACAGGCCTTAATTATTTTTAATTCAGATCACAGCAGTGTGTTTAAAAGATATCTAAACCCATATATTTAACATACTTATGTTTTAAGATCTGGTTTAATAGCCATTTAAAGGAAAGGCTGCTGTTTATAAGGATGCTGAATACCTGGTGGTCTAGTGGTGGAAAGCAAACTGAGAGATTCCTAAAGATCACAGTCCCATGAAGACTGGTTGCTGCTGCTACTGCTGCTGGCACCGCCGCAACCAGAGCTCAGCCCACGGCCCTCCCAGCTGGAAATGGCACCCCTTGTCTTGACTGATTCTCTTCAAAGTGCCCAAGCCCCCAGCCATTTTAGAATTAAGTTAATTTTGATCTTCTTGATGAAGAAAACATATGCAAACTGGGACATGAGAGGCAAATCTGGAGATGAGTTTGATAAATCCGGGACTAGAATACAGGAAGGGGGAGGTGGCAATGAGCTACGGTTGCGGTGGTAAGCAACATATCCTCATGGAATCGTGACTATAGTTATAATTTCCCACACTGAACCACCAGGTATTTTTTTCTCTATATCTGTGTATGTGTGATATTATATATATATGTACACACACACACAGCAAAGGAATTTAGCACATACAGCTACAGAACCATGAATTACAGCCAGAATGGGAAAGGGGGGGGGGGGTGGCGGCAGGGAGCTTTGGTTGTGTCTGCAGGCAAAAATTTTCATAGCACCGTGGTCTTTGTGTGTCTCTTGGTTTCCCCAGTAGACCACCAGGTAAAGTAGATGCAGGAGGACTTGGGCATTTAGGGTAACAGGCAAGATGCCCACAGAGGCTAGCACTGGCTAACTATTGGGATGGGGTTGTGTGAATACTGGCATGAATAATGCATTTCTTTCCATGTACAATGAGTTGCAAACTTTAAAAAATCATTACTTGTGTATTAGTATGAATAATACACAGGTTAAATGATGCTTTTTACAGTTGTTAAACTGTAAGGGGAGAACAGTGTCCCACTACTTGAGGGACAGCTACAGCACTTGTTCATGTTGCTTGGGCTCTCTTCTCATTGATGTCCTCACACTGCACGTTGGTAGCCATTTTAAGGAAGCTGAAGGGTGGGAGATTTGAATCGGGAGAGGATATTGTTTACATTTTTTAAATGCTTAAAAAATGCATTTATCCTAATTAAAAAAAATGCAGTTTCAGCATTTATATAAACAGCAACCTTTCTTTCCTTTAAAGGGCTAGGAGGCCAGATCTTAGAAAATAAATATATTACCAAATTATGGGTTTATGTACCCTTTAAGGGTGGGGTTAAAGCTAAGCCTAAGTGGCAACGGAAAAAAAAAGGAACTTACTTACAGTAGCTGTTATTGTTACTGTCCTTCTACATTACTTCTTTGGGCAAGTGAAACCTTGAGCAGAGAAAGAGAAGTTCATTAGTTTATCTCTGCACTTGCAGATTCATACGAACATAAGAAATGGACAGCAAATACAGGCCATGTGGTCTATCTAGTATGTTCGAGTGTGCAGCACTTCAGCTCATTAGACTGCAGCTGCCCCTCCTCCCATTAAGTCTTCCCTCCCCCGCTGCCCCCCCAGTATGTATTTTCCCCTTGAATTTGTCCCACCCCACAGTCTGCACTGATACAAGTTGCACAGGCAGTGCATTCCACCCTGTTACCACTCATTCAGTGAAGTAGTGCCTCCTCCTTTCCCTCCTGCATCTGTCCCACTTTAACTTCAGGGAGTGCCCTCTAGTATCTCTACCAATCTGGAGAGTGAACCCACCATGGAAGTCTACTCTGTTCATCCCCTTCAGGTACTTGAAGGTCTCAATCATGTCCCCTCTCTCTCTTCTATCCTCCAGGGTATACATGTTGAGCTCTTTTAGTCTTTCCTCATAAGTTCTATCCCCCAGCCCCTGGATCATCTTTGTTGCTCTTCGCTGCACTGCCTCCAGTAGTTTGATATCCCTTTTCAAGTACGGGCACCAGAACTGCACGTAGTACTCCAGGTGCGGCCTCACCAGGGACCTGTACAGGGGCAATATGACTTTGCTACATCTGGATGTAATCCCCCTTGCTATGCATCCTAGCATTCTGTTAGCCTTAGCCGCTGCCTTCCTACACTGGGCCGAGTGGTTTAATTCCCCAATCACCAGCACCCCCAGATCCTTCTCCTCGTCGGGTGTGGACAGCTTGATGCCATCCATCCAGTAGCTGTATCCTGGGTTTTTGACTCTGAAATGCAACACCTTGCACTTTTTGGCATTGAACCCAAGCTGCCAGGTGTGCAACCACTCCTCGAGACTTCTAAAGTCCTCCTGCAGTAATTTGCCACCCTCCTCCCCATCCATCTCAGCACAGATCTTGGTGTCATCGGCGAAGAGGCTGATCTTATTCTTTATCCCAACTGCTATGTCTGCGATGAAAATGTTGAACAGGACTGGTCCCAGTACTGATCCCTGTGAGACACCACTTATCACTGCCCTGGGCTCTGATGCTTCTCCCCCCACAACTACCCTCTGTTGCCTGTCCTTCAGCCAGTTTTCTACCCATCGGGCTAGCTTCCACCCTATACTAAGACTTCTCAACTTGCAGGTCAGCTTTCTGTGTGGCACTGAATCGAAGGCCTTGCTAAAATCCAGGTAGACTACATCTACTGAATGGCCCCCGTCCAGTGCCCTCCTGACCCAGTCAAAACAATCAACCAAGTTAGTCTGACAGGATCTGCCAGCGACGAACCCGTGCTGTCTGTTGTCTTGCAGATCATTATCCACAAGAAACTGAACCAGCCTTTCTTTGAGGATAGAGTCCATCAGTTTCCCCACAATCGCAGTGATGCTTACCAGTCTGTAGTTCCCTGGTTCATCCTTGGACCCACTTTTGTGGAGAAGTACCACGTGTGCCTCCCTCCAATCTCTGGGCACACATCCTGTACTTAGCGAGGTGTGAACAGATCTTCCAGTGGCTCTGCCAGAACTTCTGCCAGCTCCCTCAGTACCCTGGAATGTACCCCATCTGGCCCAGGAGCATTGTCTACCCTTAGGGACCTAAGGCCCTCCAGCACCCTTTCCACTGTGATGACCCCATCTATGGTTGTCTCACCCCTTCCCATGTCTGCACCCCCTTTCCCTGCAGAAATGGGCCCATCCATCTCCCTTGTGAACACTGAACAGAAATACTCATCTAGTACTTCTGCCTTCTCGGCCCCCTTGTCTACCCACCCTCTGCCTTTCCTGATCCTAACTATTTGATCCTTGCACTTCCTCTTTTCTGATATACCTGAAGAAATCCTTTTCTCCTTCCTTAATCCCCTGTGCCGATTTCCTTTTCCTGGCTGCCTTTGCAGTCCTGACCGCTCTGCTCACTTCCCTGGATTTTCTCACAAAGTTCTCCCTATCCTCTGCCCTATTGGTTCTCTTGTAGGTTCGGAAAGCCTTTCTCTTATCCATCACCTTCTCTGTTACACCTCTGGTCATCCAGCTTGGATGCTTGGTCCTTGATTTCTTTTGCTGGCTCTTGACATAAGTTGTAGTGGATTCAATCAGCCCTAGTTTTATGATCGCCCATTTCTGCTTAGTGTCCATGTCAGGGTGGATGTCATCTACGTGTGTTCTCATTAATTGCCCCATCCAGCCAAAGTCTGCCTTTCTGAAGTCCAGGACCTCTGTTTTTGTATTGTGGATCTCTCTACCCAAACTGATAGAGAACCACACTGTGTGGTGATCGCAATCAGCCAGTGGTTCCTCCACCCTTACATCTGTGACCTGTTCTCCATCCTCCAGCACCAGGTCTAGAATATTTTCTTCCCTTGTTGGCACTGTCACTCTCTGGGTCAGGAAGCCATCCTGGATTGCTTCCAGGAGGATCTGCTCCCTGGTGCATGTGGTGGCTGGGATGCTCCAATCCACCCCTGGTAAATTGAAGTCTCCCACTACCACAGTGCTCCCTTTGCCACAAAGTCTCCTTAGTTGCTCCCCCAGCTCCCTATCCACGTCCTCTTTCTGGGCTGGGGGCCTATAAACAACCCCCAATTGGACCCTAGCCCCCTTTGGGGCATGGAGTTGTATCCAAATGACTTCTGACCTCCCTTCTTCTCCCTCTTCCCTGATGCACCCAATCCCTTCCCTTATGTAAACGGCTACCCCCCCTTTACCTGTTTCTCTGTCCCTCCTGAATAATTTAAATCCTGGAATGGCCAAGTCCCAGTCGTGGTTTTGGGTTGCCCACATCTCCGTGATGGCTGCTATGTCCACCTCTCCTTCTGCCAGTAGTGCCTGCAGCTCTGCCATCTTATTCCCCAGTCTCCTAGCATTTAGTGATACCACCCTCCACCCTGACTCTCTCCCAGCTGCCCACTTACTCTCCCTCCACCACCCATCCTATACAAAGCAGGCCCTATCTTTGCTATGGGAAGACGTCTGGACCTCCTCTTCTGATTCGCCCATTTCCCAGTCCCCCCCTCCACAGCAAGTTTAATTATACTCTGTGGTAATAAATTACCTCAGTCTCTGCTTTAACACCCCTGAACCCTCCTTACTTAGATGTAGCCTGTCTCCTGCATATACATCTGGGTTCTCCCATGTGTTGCCCCACTCTCCCACCCAGCCATACTGCATGGACTCACACCATTCTCTCAGCCACCTGCTGAAGTCCATTATTCTGCTTTTTCTGTCCGTACTTGCCTTTGGCACTGGCAGAGCTTCTGAGAATGCCACTGTGCTTCCCTGCTCTTTGCATTGCTTCCCCACTTCTCTGAAGCTGTCCTGAACCTCCTCTATCTGCTTTCCTTCCAGGTAATTTGTTCCCAGGTGAACAATGATGTGTGGTTTCTCCCCCACCTTCTGTACACACCTACCAATATGCTGCTGCACCCTACCTGCTGTCATGCCAGGCATGCACTCTACCCAGATTCTTATCAGGCTATATCAGGGCTGATATCTCGCAAACATACAACCGAAATACCTGCATCAGTGCAGCACATAGAAGCATTTTAAGTTCAGGTAACCAGCTGACTAACTTATTAAGCTCTATCCCCATTTATTTTAGTTATTTATCTACTTTGTTCACTGGGTGAGTACACTGAGCTAAATGCCCTTTTTTAAGAATGACCCGGAGCCACAACAGAAAGCAGCTAAAGATTATATAAATAACATAAAGCAACATACAGATAAAAATACATCATAAAATAATCAGAATAGTAGAAAATACGAACAGCAACATACTTAAAATAGATTAAAAACACTCTAACTGTTTTAACAAAAGAGACTTTAGCTGAAGTTTGAAAGCTGTATGATTTTTTGCATTATGACATGAGAGTGGCAAATTGTTCCAGCATTTTGCACCACAGACGTACAAGTCTTGGGGATTGATAACAAGTATTCTGAACTAGATCTTAGGACCCTGCCTTCCTTTCCTAAATCGAGAAGTGCGTTTAAAGGAGAAGCAGTTTCTGTTCTCAAGGTTTTGTACACTACGCAACACAAATTAAACAAATAACTAAACTTAGGTAGTAACCATCTAGTCTGGGCATACAACACACAATGATTTGTACTGTAAGACATTCTTAAAGAGCAACTCTCTATCATAATAAGAAGCCTAAAAACACTATAAACATATGCAAATTTTGTTCAACTTTATTGTTTTCTAATTGTTTTTTATTTTGTTTACTTCCCCTGCTGTTGGTCTACTAAATATTGTAGACAATGCAGCAAGTATTTTGCAAAGTCTTTCAAAATGTATTTGACTCTTCCCTATTAACCACACAATTGAGGTTTGTGACATCACAGTCTCTTGTCATAGTGAGCACTATGATGTCATAAACCAAAGTACTGTGAGGTTAACAAGGGAGAGGCAAATGTTTTCCATACACAATATTTAGGTGGACTACCAAGATGTGCTATAAATCTTGAGGAAAAAGTTACTCACCATAGTAATGTTGTTTCTTCTAATGGAGTCTTGCTGTATTCAGACATAATGCAGTTAGCCCCAGCACTTGAACTGCCCTGGAGAGGAAAGAGTTAACTCTATGCAAAAGCATAGAACGTTGAGCTTGAGCTCGGTTTTCAAACCTCTGTCTGTGGTACTTCCCAGTGTAACCATCAGATTCTTACGAGCTAACTAACTAGTAACTAAAGTATAGAAATTGTTCAAATACAGCCAAAGGGCAAAATATATCTTCCTGAGCCCCAAAAGACTCAAGTCGAGAACCTAAGAAGGAAAGGTAGTGACAATATTTAGTAAAACACCAGAAAAATAAAAATAATAACATGTACCGCACCCAAGAGGGAGAGTACAAGGTACACCCCTGAGGTGCAACACTGTACCTGACAGTCCACTTCCCAAAACCAGGTTCTGAGAGGGGAGGCGGGGGGAAGGTCTGAATACAGCAAGACTCCATAAGAAGAAACAACATTACTATGGTGAGTAATTTTTTCTTCAAACAACATGAAGTCTTGCTATATTCAGACATAATGCAGACTACCAAGCAGTTCCCTATGGAGGAGAGAATGCAGAACCTACTTTGGGAAGAGGCTCTGCAGTACTGCTGTACCAAACCTAGCATCACTCCTAGCCTGGAAGTCCAGGGAGTAATGCTAGGTGAAAGTATGTACTATTTTCCAGGTGGCTGCTTTACAGATCTCTAACAAAGGTATATCTCTGGCTGCAGCTAGAGAAGCAGCTGTACCCCTGGTCGAATGAGCCCTCAGGCCTGAAGGGGGCATCCTACACAATTTGTCATAACAAAATTGTATACAAGAAACAATCCACCTGGCAATAGTTCTCTTAGTGGCAGGCTTACCCTTTCCAACTTCACCATAAGTGAGATGCAACTGAAAACAGTCATTTCTATGTGCCTTAGTATGCTCAATGTAGCAGTTAAGGGCCCTCTTAATGTCCAGACTGTGTAACCTTCTTTCACTTGAAGAAGAATGGTCAGTGAAAAACACAGGGAGAGATACAGACTGGTTCAGATGAAAATCTGAAACCACTTTGGGCAAGAACCTCTTATTGGTTCTGAGGACTACTTTGTCCCTATGGAAGGAGATGAAGTCAGGTTCCATTGACAGGGCCTGTAGCTCTCTAATCCACCTGGCAGAAGTAATAGCTACCAGGAACACAGTTTTCCAGGTCAAGTACTTCAATTCAGCCGAAGCCAGAGGTTTAAAAGTTGGCTACATTAGCTGAGCTATGCAGACATTAAGATCCGAAGGTGGAGTGGGCTCCCTAAAGGGAGGGTTAATGTGAACCAGACCTTTGAAAATCTTTTGGAAAACAGGATAAAATGCCAGGGAAGAGCCCTTCCCTGCTGAGAGGAATGCACAGACAGCTGCCAGATGAACCTTCAGAGTGGCAGGTCTAAGACCTAAACCACTGAGACAAACTAGATAGGCTAAGGTTGTGGAAATGTCTGCAGAATCGGGCAGGATGCCTTTCTGAGAGCTCCATTTGGAGTTGTAAGTTTTTCTAGTGGAAGGTTTCCTAGAGACCTTCAGAATATCCAGAACTCTCCGAGAAAGATGTAGAGCTGCATATTCTAACTCTTCAAGAGCCAGGTCTTGAGATGGAGAGACTGGAGATTGGGGTACCAGATCCGCCCCTGGGAGGAGGACAGGAGATTGTATGTCCTGGGCAGAGATAGGTGACGTGACACTGACAAGTACAACAGTAGAGGATACCAAGGCTGTCTGGCCCAGTCTGGAGCCACCAGTATCACTGTGCAGGGTTGAGTCCTGATCTTGATCAGAACTCTGAACAGCACAGGGAAGGCATAGAGAAACCTGCCCTTCCAGTCCAAAAGGACAGCATCCTGGGGGACCATCCCCAGGACTGGAGGTCTGCAACAAAACAGTGGAAGCTGATGATTGTCCGGTGCTGCAAAGAGATCTATCTCTGGAGTGCCCCACCTGGAGAAGATGACCTCCAGTATGTGAGGATCTAGGGACCATTCATGCTGACCCTGAGAAATTCTGCTCAGAGCATCTGCTAGTAAGTTGTCCTTCCCTAGAAGGTGAACTGCTACCAGAGAAGTCCAAAGAGAATAGGCCAGAGACCACAGCTTCATGGCCTCTGTGCACAAGGCCAAGGACCAAATGCCTACCTGCTTACTGATGTATCACATTGTGGTGGCATTGTCCGTTCTGACTTGGACCACCTTGCCCTTGACTGAATCCGAGAAGCTCTGCAGGGCTAAGAAAACTGCCCTGAGTTCCAGGAGATTGATATGAAGGAGAGACTCCTGAGGAGACCAGAGCCCTTGACCTGTCAGGGCTCCCAGGTGGGCTCCCCACCCTAGGACAGAAGCATTCGTAGTTAAAACTACTGATGGGACTTGAGGGAGAAATGGAACCCCTTGTCTGAGGTTGTCCTGGTCCAGCCACCACTGGAGAGCTTGGACCAGTGTCTGAGTCACCGGAATCAGTTTGGTAAGTGAATCCTTCTTCTGAGACCAAAAAGACCTCAGATGAAACTGAATGTCCCTCATCTGGAACCTTGCTCCATGCACCACTGCCATGGAAGCTGCCATGTGGCCCAGGAGCTGGAGGAACTGTCTTGCTGAGCGGGAGATCTGAGGTCGAAAGGAAGAAGCGAGATCCACTAGAGCCTTTACCCTTGCCAGGGGAAGGAAGGCTTTTGCTTCTATAGTGTCCAGCTGTATGCCTATAAAGGTGAGAAGTTGAACTGGTTCAAGAACAGACTTTGGAAGACTGAGAAGAAAGCCCAAGGAGCTGAGTAGCTCCTGGGTAGTCTGAAGAGCTGACTTGACCTGTAAAGGAGACTGACCTACTAACAGCCAGTCATCTAGATACGGAAAAATGGTGATACCCTGTCTTCTGAGGTAAGCCACCACTACTGCAAGGCACTTTGTGAACACCCTTGGAGCTGATGTTAGATGTAATGGCATGGCTCTCAATTGGTAATGGCCTGAAGGCAACTCGAACCTGAAGTATTTTCTGTGGGAGCACCTGATAAGAATATTGAAGTAGGCATCCTTGAGGTCCAGAGATGCTAGTCAATCCCCTGGCCTTAGAGAGGGAAAGATTATTCCTAGAGTTACCATTTAGAATTTTGGCTTTACAATGTGTTTGTTCAAATATCTTAGGTCTAGGATGGGTCGTCACTCCCCTGTTTTCCTTGGGGTAATGAAGTACCTGGAGTATAGTCCTTTTCCCTTGTGCTGAGTAGGAACCTTCTCTATAGCTCTGAGAGCTGGAAGAGAGGAAACCTCTGCCTCTAGGGCAAGGGTTTCTGAGATTGATGCAGGTGGAAAAGACTCTGCCCTCTTTTTTGGAAATTTTTTTGAAGCTGAGGGCCAGTCCCTGGCTTACTACTTCTAGGACCCACTTGTCTGAGGTCACAGACTTCCAGGCCTGGAAGTAGTAAGCCAGCCTGCCTCCTACTGGAAATGGGGAGTTGACCCGGGCTGACACATCAGGGTGTCCGCTTGGCAGGAGCCTTGGACTTAGAGGAGGAGGAACAGCCCTGCTCATCCCCCTTCTACCCCTCCCTCTGAAGAACCCCCTGTGTGGGAAGGGAGAGGAGGCCTGGGCTTGGTAAAAAGGCCTTTGAAAGAGCCTGCCCTTGCCCCTAGACTGCTGCTTGTGCAAAGTGGCTTGCCTTTCCTTGGCCTGTGCACTCCTGTGCGTGGTCCTGTATTCATCCATTTTCTTCATGTAAGCCTCTGTCTGCTCCCCAAACAGAGAGTTACCTACTACAGGAAAATCCACAGCCTTAGTCTGGGTATCCTGCAAAAGGCTAGTACATCTGAGCAAAGCATGTCTCCTGAGAGACACAGATGTAGCCATGACTCTAGATGCCACATCATTGGAGTCCACAGCAGCATGAAATTGCATTTTGGATGCCTCAATTCCATCAGCAGCCACCTCCTCCAGCTCCTTGGCTAGCAGGGGAGAGGTCTTTTTAGCCAGTTCCAAACTTTGTCCCATCTGGATTTCTGGTACCTGGCTATGTAAGCCATATAAGTACCATGCCTGAGCCCCAAAGAGGATGCCAAATACTGTTTTTTGGCCATGGCATCCACTTTCCTGGAGTCCTTATCCGGGGTGTGTGAAGCCAAAGGAATGTTAGCCGTGTCACAGGCTGCAGCCTGCACTACCCCAACATGGCTACAATGACTATTAAGGAACTCAGCCGCTGAGCCAGATATCGAATACCTCCTGTCCATTCACTTGTCCACAGGAGGTACTGAATTAGGGGTTTGTAAAATTTTGTGTGTCTGTTTCCCCAAAGATTTATGAAGATGGATAGACAGCTTTTTGGACTCTGGGATGTCCATCATCTCCACAAAATCAGGTTCTTCCTCCTCCTCCTCTGCTGCTTCAACCAAGGGAAGCTGCAGGGTTTGTGCCACCTTTTTGTAGAACAAAAAGTGTGAAGGGGACTCAGAGCCTGGAAGGAGAGACACCTGAGGGCCTGTCTGGGGAGATGTCCGGTTCCATGGGCACATCCAGACCCCCTTCATCGTCGTCGTCATCACCGGGACAGTCTTCGTCTCCCTCCCACTCCTCATAATAAACATCTGGGTCATAATCTGGAGGAGACAGATCCGACCGAACCGGCGGTGTCGATTCAGTCGGAACCAGTCTAAGCAATTGGACAATACGAAAAAATTACTCACCTTACTAATTATGTTTCTTTTATTGGAGTCTTGCTGTATTCTGACAAGTGCAGTTAGCCCCAGCCTTTAAACTGTCCCGGAGAACAAAGGGTTAACCTTTCAATGCAGAGCGTAGAATGCTGAGCTCGAGCTCAGTTGATGCCTCTGTTTGTTTCCCTTTCAAAGCTAACCGTCTGATTCTTACAAGCAACACTCTAATAGTATTCTATGTGGAAATTGTAAAAAAAAATTTAATAGCCAACTGGCAACAAAAAGTTTTGGATTACCAAAAGAAAACTCAACTCAGGAAACCCAAAAGCTCAAAAACCCAAACCAAACAGTAATATAATAAAATAAACACCCACACAAAAGAAGAGGGTGTAAAAAGAGCACCCCTGAGGTGCAACACTGCATCTGCCCACCCACTTCCCAAAATCAGGTTCTGAGAGGGGAGGCAGGGAGGGAGGTCAGAATACAGCAAGACTCCAATAGAAGAAACATAATTACTAAGGCGAGTAATTTTTTCTTCAAACAACTTGAAGTCTTGCTGTATTCTGACAAGTGCAGACTACCAAGCAGTACCTCCATGGAGGAGGGACAGAACCTACTTTGGGAATAGGCTCTGAAGTACTGCTGTGCCAAACCGAGCATCACTCCTAGCCTGGATATCCAGAGAGTAATGCTTGGTAAAGGTATGGACTGTTTTCCAGGTGGCTGCTTGACAAATTTCTAAGAGAGGGATATCCCTGGCAGCAGCCAGGGAAGCAGCTGCACCTCTTGTGGAATGAGCCCTCAGGCCTGAGGGTGGAATTTTTCCCAGTTTAACACAGCAGAATTGTATACAAGACACAATCCACCTGGCAATAGATCTCTTGGTGGCAAGTTTGCCCTTTCCCACTTCTCCATAAGTGAGGAACAACTGGAGGGAGTCAAACCTGTGACCCTTGGTATGCTCTATGTAGTAACTAAGGGCTCTTTTAACATCTAAACTGTGTAGCCTCCTCTCTCCTGAGGTAGAATGATCAGTGAAGAAAACAGGAAGAGACACAGACTGATTTAAATGGAAGTCTGAAACCACTTTGGGCAAGAACCTCCTATTGGTTCTAAGGACCACTTTATCCCTCTGAAAGGAGATAAAATCAGGTGCCACATCAGGCTTGCAGTTCACTGATACGCCTCGCAGAGGTAATGGCTACCAAGAACACAGTTTTCCAAGTCAAGTACTTAAGCTCTGCTGAGGACATAGGCTCAAAAGGAGGTTGCATAAGTTGAGCAATGCAAACATTCAAATCCCAGGCAGGGGCAGGGTCTCTAAAAGGAGGATTGGTGTGAAGCAATCCTTTAAAAAATTTACAGAACACAGGATGAGAAGATAGTGAGGAAGACTTCCCCACAGACAGAAATGCAGAAACAGCTGACAAGCGTAAGTTGACAGTAGCTGGTCTGAGGCCTAGGCCATTAAGATGGACCATATAATCAAGAACCGTAGGCAATTCAGCAGTATCTGGGGAAATATGCTCCTTAGAACACCAAATGCTGAATCTCTTTCATTTGGAGTTATAAGTCTTTCGGCTGGAAGGCTTTCGAGAAGCTCTGAGAATATCCAGAACCCTTTGAGAAAGATGCAGATCTGCAAACTCTGAACTTTTCAAGAGCCATGCCTTGAGATTGAGAGACTGAAGACTGGGGTACCAAATCCTCCCCTGTGAGGATGTTAACAGGTTGTAATTCCTGGGAAGAGACAGGGGAAGATGGACTGCTAGGGACAACAACAGGGGGTACCAGGGCTGTCTGGCCCAATCTGGAGCAATGAGAATCACTTTGCAAGGTTGAGACCTTATCTTGACAAACTCTGATCAGGAGTGGGAAGATAGGGAAGGCATACAGAAATTTCCCTTCCCAATTCAGAATTAGGGCATCCAGGGGGACTGAGCCCAAGACTGGGGGTCTGCAACAAAAAAGAAGAAGTTGGTGACTGTCTGGGGCTGCAAAGAGATCTATCTCTGGAGGGCTCCACCTTGAAAAAATCACTTTCAACACCTGAGGGTCCAGGGACTATTCGTGATGGCCCTGAGAAATCCTGCTCAGTGCATCTGCTAGCACACTGTCCTTCCCTGGAAGGTGGACTGCTACCAGAGAGGTTTGCAGGGAATAAGCCAGGGACCACAATTTCATGGCTTCTGTGCACAAAGCCGTGGACCGAGTGCCTCCCTGCTTGTTGATGTACCACATGGTGGTGGTGGTGTCTGTTCTGACCTGAACCACCTTGTTCTGCACTGACTGAGAGAAAGCTTTCCGGGCCAGAAAAACTGCCCTGAGTTCTAGGAGACTGATATGGAGAAGGAATTCTTGGGGGGACCACAGTCCCTGGGCAGTGAGGGCCCCCAGATGGGCTCCCCAGCCCAGAAGAGAAGCGTCCGTGGTAAGGACCACTGAACAAGGCTGAGTGGCAAAATGAACCCCTTGTCTTAAATTGTCCTGATCCTGCCACCAATGGAGGGCTTGGATCAAGGTCAGAGTCACTTGAATCAGTTTGGTAAGGGAATCCTTCCTCTGAAACCAAAAAGCTCTCAGATGGAACTGAATATCCCTCATCTGGAATCTTGCCCCTTGGACCACTGCTGTTGAAGCTGCCATGTGGCCCAAGAGCTGGAGGAAATGCCTTGCTGGTCGAGATACCAGAAGGTTGAAGGAATAAGCTAGTTCTGTAAGAACTCTTGCCCTTTCCAGGGGAAGAAAGGCTCTTGCTCTGACTGTGTCCAATTCTGCCGCTATAAAGGTAAGAAGCTGGACTGGTTCAAAAACTGACTTGGGAATGCTGAGAAGAAATCCTAGAGAAGTGAGCACTTGTTGGGTCACTTGCAGGTGAGACTTGACTTGGTCTGGAGAGTGGCGCACTATTAGCCAATTGTCCAGATATGGAAAAATGGAAATCTTTTGCCTTCTTAGAAAGGCAACTACTACTGCCAGGCACTTTGTAAAAACCCTTGGGGATGAGGTTAGGCCAAAGGGCATTGCTCTGAACTGATAGTGGCCTGAGGGCAACTCGAACTTAAGGTACTTTCTGTGGGAGCACCTGATGGGAATGTGAAAGTAGGCGTCTTTGAGGTCCAGGGAGGCTAGCCAGTCCCCTGGCCTTAGAGGGGGAAGGATTATTCCCAGAGTTACCATCTTGAACTTTGGTTTTAAAAGATGTTTGTTTAGGTATCTTAGGTCCAGGATGGGTCGCCACTCCCCTGTCTTTTTTGGGGTAAGGAAGTACCTGGAGTACAGCCCTTTGCCCCAGTGTAGGGTAGGTACTCTCTCTATAGCTCTTAAGGCCAGAAGAGATGAAACCTCTGCGACTAGGGCAAGGGTTTCCAAGAGATTTGCAGGTGGAAAAGATCTGGCTCTCATCTTTGGAAATTTTCTGAAGCTGAGAACCAGTCCCTGGCTTACTACTTCCAGGACCCACTTGTCTGATGTAATAGACATCCAGTCCTGGACAATGTAAGCCAACCTGCCCCCTACTAGAATAGGAGAGTCGACCCGGGCAGGCCCATCAGTGTGTCTGCTTGGCAGGGGCCTTAGGCTGAGGAGTGGATGCAGCCATGCTCATCCCCCTTCTGCCTCTCCCTCTGAAGAACCCCTCTGTGAAAAGGAAGAGGAGGCCTGTACTTGGTAAAAAGGCCTATGAAAAGGCCTGCCCCTGCCCCTAGACTGCTGCCTTTGAGGAGTTACCTGCCTCACCTTGGCCTGAGCACTCCTGTAGGTGATCCTGTATTCATCCATTTTCTTCATGTAATTCTTTGTCTGCTCCCCAAACAGAGAATCACCCACTACAGGAAAATCCATGGCCTTAGCCTGGGTATCCTCCGAGAGGCTACTACATCTGAGCCAAGCCATCCTCCGAAGAGCCACAGATGTAGCCATGACTCTTGATGAGACATCATTAGAGTCCACAGCAGCATGAAACTGAACTTTAGATGCCTCAATCCCATCTGCAGCCACCGCCTCCAGCTCCTTGGCTAGCTGGGGGGAGGCCTGTTTAGCCAGTGCCAGTACAGTGTCCCACCTGGACTTCTGGTACCTAGCTGTACAGGCCATATAATTCACATGTCTGAGTCCCAAGGAAAATGCCATGTACAGCTTTTTTGCCATGGCATCAATCTTCCTAGAGTCTTTGTCTGGGGGGTGTGAAGCCAATGGAATGCTTGCCTTATCAAAGACAGCAGCCTGCACAACCCCAACATGGCTGCATTGCTGATATAAAAACTCCGTTTTCTGAGCCTTAGAGTGTATACCTCTAGTCCATTCTTCTGTCCACAGGAGGTATAGAATTGAGAGACTTCAGAATTTTTTGTGTCTGTTTCCCAAAAGATTTGTGGAGGGGAAGAGACAGTCTCCTGGACTCTGGGATGTCCATCATTTCTACAAAATCAGGCTCCTCCTGATCCTCCATTGCCTCTTCCATAGGAAGCTGGAGGGTCTCAGCCACCTTTCTGTAGAACATAAAGTGGGAAGGGGACTCAGAAAGCCTAGGAGGGGATACACCTGAAGGTCTGTCTGGGGAGATGTCCGGTTCCACAGGCACATCTAGACTTTCACCGTCATCATCATCATCTTCAAACTCCCCTTCCTCCTCAAACTCCGGTTCATAAAATTCTTCTAAAGTATATTCGTGAACCCGGGGAACCGACCGAACCAAGCCCCTGCCAAAAGGTGCCGGATCGGTTGGAACTGTGTGAAGCGATTCCACAATCCGAATCGCTCTGGCTATTTCTTTGGTGGTCGGAATATGGACTTCTGGATCCGAACCGGACGATTTTTCTTTGCGCTTTCTTTTAGTCAGAACCAACCCCTCAGGATCGGCTCTCCTTTTGCCCTAAGAAGTATTGCCCTGGTCAGAGGGCACTCCTTCTGGTTCGGTCAGAACCAAACTGGGCTGGCCATCCGGGTCAGTGGACTTCTCGGCCTCCTTTTCTCTCAGTCTACTTAATCTCTTTGCAAGGGTAGATTTGGGAAAATGTTTGCAAATTTGGCAGTCTGAATCGAGGTGTTCAAACCCCAGACAGTAAACACAGGTGGTGTGTGGATCGGCCTTAGCAAAGACCTCCCCACACTCATTGCAGCGTTGAAACCCAGTGGGCACGTTTTTTTTCTTGGGTTTCTCAGACATGGCCAACCTAACCAAACGTACCCTTTTTTTTGGCAACTGCCAGGCAAGACTCCCTTATCGGTTCCTAACCGTGTTACGGGTCTTGGAAATAACTGTTTCAAAACACTTTTTTTTAGAACCGATAAGAACCGGTAACCACACACTAAAGTTACACAAGAATTAAGCAAATGGTCGGTTCAGCCGAACCGATCCACACTTTTTACAAGTTCCACACAGAAAACACAGTACAAAACCTATCTAGTACTCACGGTACCACAGACAGAGACTGAACCGACTATGCGGGAAACGTTTTCGGTTAGAAACCAACGAAAAAAAACAACACTTCAACAGACTTTCGAACCGAGCTGCAGGAGAAATCTCCGGAGCGACTGTTCAGTGAGGCGGAGTAAAGAATCTGACAGTTAGCTTTCAAAGGGAAACAGACAAAGACATCAAACGAGCTCGAGCTCAGCATTCTATGCTTTGCATAGAAAAGTTAACCCTTTGTTCTCCGGGGCAGTTTAAAGGCTGGAGCTAACTGCACTTGTCAGAATACAGCAAGACTTCAAGTTGTTCGAATAATCGCTTTGGCTATTTCGTCTGCAGTTGGAGAGAGGGCTACAGGATCCGAACCGGCAGACTTGCGCTTTTTCTTTGATGGAACCGACCCTTCGGGATTGGCTCTCCTTTTGCCAGAGGAGGTATCGCCTAGGTCAGTAGGCACCTCCTCAGGTTCGGCCACAACCGAACCAGGCTGGCCATCTGGATCTACGGACTTCTCTGCCTCCCTTTCCTTCAACCTACTCGTCTTATCTAGAGTGGTTTTAGGAAAGTTCTTACAGATTTGGCAGTCTGACTTGAGGTGGTCAAAGCCCAGACAATGAACACAGATGAGGTGGGGGTCGGCCTTAGCAAAGGCCTCCCCACACTCAGTACAGTGTTGAAACCCAGTGGGACCGGTTTTCTTCTTGGGTTTCTCAGACATGGCCAACCTAACAATTACCCCATAGCAGCTTTCAAGCCAGGTAATGAGCAACTGATCGGTTACAAACCATGTCACGGGCTTTTTAAAAGAGCCAGCAAAAGCCTGGTTCTTTTGAAACCGATCAGTACCAGAACACCACACTAATCCCAGAAAAAGAGAAAATATTTAACAAAGACGGTTCCGAACCGGACCGACCGGAAAGAAACCAAAGAAAGACAATTTCCACTCTTTAGCAAAATAAAACACAGTCATTACCTATCTACATACTACCTGTACCGTAGACAGAGGCTGGAAATCCGAAAATAATAAACAAATGCGGTTAAAACCGAATGCTTTTATTTTTCTTTTACCAAACTGAGCAGAGGAAATCTCCGTAGCGACTTCACTGTTAGGCGGAGTAAAGAATATGACGGTTACAATGGGAAGTACCACAGACAGAGGTTTGAAAACCGAGCTCGAGCTCAACGTTCTATGCTTTTGCTAACGCTTTCCTCTCCGGGGGAAGATCAAGTGCTGGAGCTAACTGCATTAAGTCTGAATACAGCAAGACTTCATGTTATTTGAAAAGGAACACTGAAAATGAAAAAAATGTTTTCTCTAGTAAACTGTGACAGCTAAAACCTCTTAGTTATGAAAGTATATGTTCAAGTGCAGAGTTGCTCTTTAGAGCAAAATGACAAATCCCATTTAATGATTTTATCAAGTCTAGATTACAGCAAGTGGGGGGCAGTATAGCGCAGTGGTCTAAGGCTGTGAGCTGCAAATCTGGTGACATCCAGCAGACCAGACCTGGGTTTGAATCCCACAGCTTCCACTTGCATACTGTGTGACCCTGAGCAAGTCACTTAACCTCCTTGTGCTCCCAGGTCGCTCCTGTAAAAAAGGCTTTCAGCTTAGTGTGCTATACCTGGTTAAACAACTAAATAAAAAAGTGCTTAGAAAGGATGTGTATCTTACAGAATGTAGGTTTGGGGCCTTTGGATGCCTCTGTAATCATTTTGTTTGCTTTAGTTTCTTTGATCACCGTTTTATTTTATTTTTACCAATTTATTTTTATTTAAGTAATTGGATGAATACCTTTGAGCAGACATGCTCATTTGCAAAGATTCCTCGTCATGAACTACATTTCTACAACAATTCTTTGGTACATAAAAAACTAGTATACAACTAGTAACAACTGAACTGCTACTATAAGTCTTTGGTACACAAAAGGAAGAATACAATAGGTAACAATCAAATCAGGAGTATTTTTATTTTGTCAACTACTAGTAGAAAAAGAATCCAATGGAATTCTTGTATTATGATGTCAGAAAAGTTTCACTGGCAAGGCTTGCAGTCTATTTCAATGGGAAACCAGATAAATAACACTTTCTGCCAGCAAATTATTATGTATCTAATAGAAATATGTGATTTTTGATAACTTGTGATCTTTTGTTACAATTTAGCAGGTGGCATTTTATTCATACCAGATTTTACTTGGGAAGAAGAAAAGAGATGCCAATTATTGTTTTAAAAATTGCAAAATCATACAGAGGGATGACAATAGTGCAAGCATATTAAAGGCAAAGTTTGTTGCAGAACGAAGTATGTTTCTTTTAGAAAATACAGAACAATACATTTAATTCCTTACTGAAATACATTGGGCTCATAAGTGGTTGCAGTTTCCGATATCACAATACCAAAATTCTACTGAATACTTTTTACTAGCAGTGTGAAAAAAGTGAAAACCCCTTGTTTCAGTGCACTAACAAATATTTTATTATAAAAGTATAAAGTAACTAACAGCAGAATATAATAAAAATAGTTAGCTGTCTATTTATTAGAAGTAAACACATGCTCTTTAACTGGCCCAGTTTTCAGAAAGCCTATCTAAAGCACATAAAAAGTATGGCACTCACCCACAGTGGTTTCAAGAGTATAATGCAAGACATTAAATAAGTGTAAACCAGTTCAGTATGTCACGCACAAAAAAGGAATTCTAGTGTTATCAGATGCTGTTAATACTCAACTAAAATAAGTTGTTTAGGACATGGTACAGTTATTTAACTGGCTATCATGACAGCTGCCTTTATTATATACTCTGACCGCGTTATGAAACTGTTAACTCCTCATCAAAGTCTTTAGCTGGAGCTTTTGTTCAGCCTTCTAAGGATAATTGGCTAATGAGCGCCCAGAGCCTTGTTCATGCTGACCCAATCCATGACTGACTAGTCAAAGCCACTCCAGAACTAGTTCTGCATGGGATCCCTGTTGTAATCAGTAAATCTAGGCTAAGTGGTACAACATTTTATTGAAAGTCTGACCCTACGGCAATTACTAATGTTTCTTATGATTACAAATGCTATAGTGACCCTTGTGCAGAAAGGGACAGGAATGTACAATTAGCATATGGTCATAGCAAGTACCTAATGCTAACACTCGTGTCCTCTGCAATATCAGAGGACAGTCTAAAAAGGATATAGTATATGATCACCCCTTGTTGTGCATGAATTTCAGCTTTACTAAAAGCCGCCGTACTGCAGTTCTAAGGTAATAAAATGTTGCACCCTTCTGTGTTAAAATAGTTTCTATTATTAGAATGGAAATTTGTACCACGTGCTGTTTTGTTTTCATTTTATTTATTTATTTATTTATTTAAAGGGGAACTGTCATCAACAGGATTTCTTAATGTCTGAAAGCCCATAAACAGCTAATTTGATTGAGTCTTTGTGTTCATCTGTGAGTTTTTGCAGTCCAGAGTTATTCATATGTAAAACACCCTGTAATTAAGGGCTGGTGGCAGCCACATGTTTTGGGCTCCTGACAGGAAATGATGTCACCGAGGGTCTAGGTCCTCCTTTGACTGCATTTAATTCAACAGATTAAATACGAAACCGGCTGTTTTATTAAGTGTGTTTTTTTCCATTTGTACTTTTTCCTCCTTAAGCCCTTGCAGGCGACTACAGCCCTCCACTTGGAAGGATTCTCTCTCTCTCCGATCTTGCCACTCCCGTGCTAGGCAGCCCCCGGTAGTTCCCCCGCAGACTGCCCCCTGCAGCGAGGCCAGGAGGAGGTTGCTGGCTTGTTCCCCCTCCCGGAGACCTAATCCAGAATCCAAGGGTCCGCTCCCAGGAGTAGCGGACCATCATTGAGCCTGCCAGACTCACTTTTCCTGTTTTTGCCCTGCCCCCTTCCCTGCCGACGCAAGGATGTCAGCTACGAGCCTTCCGACCCATACTGCCCTCCAGCCACCGCCAGAGGGCAGTCAGCAAGCGGGATAACTAGAGAGAGGAGAGCAGTCCTTTAGATTCTCAATCCTCGCTCCCCCTGCCAACCCCCGGCGGCCCAGGCTCATTCCTGAACCCGGGTCACCAGCATGGCGCGAGGTGTGGTGTCCAGCGTCTCAACCCTCAGCACCACTGGGCCAGCTTTATTAAGTGTGTTGTTTTACGGTTTTATTACAACACTTTCTAAACCTATAGTAATTGTTTTGTATCTAGCAGCACACACCCTGACTGGATGTCATCAGAGTACTCTACACATGTGGGTTGTACATGGCAGTACAGCTGTGAACAAACTTTGTTCGTCCAGCAGAATGGGGTTTGAGCATGCGTTAAGATTCTGAAAATATTATACTCTTTCTATCCAGATTTGACTTGAAAAGAAAAAAACAGGACACAATTACTTGTTTATTAATTGCAAAATCACATAGATGGACAACACTGTTAAAACATGCATAACCTGAAATGCATTATTAAAATATAGAATATATGGCTGGGTGTGTATAACCAGAGTTTTACACACACCCGAGGTGTGGGATGCAACATAAACCCAGAGACAAAGAACCTCTGTGCGCAAACACTGAGGCAAGGGTTACCCCAAAGGGCATTTGGCTGGGAAGCCAAGTTTCAAGAAAATACAAAATCACACATGCCCCCACAGTGCAAAGCATCATGGGCTACATATGCAAATCACCACAGAATGTTATGCTGGTCCAACTTTAAGCAGAATTGCATGGTGCCGAAGGCCTCTCACAGGCTTGCAAAGGGTTCTGTTAGCACCCTTGCAAAGTGTGTGTGAGAGGCCTTCAGCACCATGCAATTCTGCTTAAAGTTGGACCAGCATAACATTCTGTGGTGATTTGCATAAACCCAGAGAGGTTTATAAAAGGATTGCACAGCGTGTGTGTGTATAAAATTCTGGTTTTTACACACACACACCCACATATTATTTTATTTAATTAATGGTGATATTTTTTCCCTTTCAGCACGTTTCAGTTAGTGCAGCACTTCTGTCAAAGACAGACAGACACACACACACTCTGCCTGTCTCTCCCTTTTGTTTTTTTCCTTTCTTTTTCTTATACACATTATAGTGGAATCGACATTCTGGAAAGCCGCGGTCCTTCAGCATTGCTGCATAGTGTAAGACACGCTCAAAGGGTATGCGCGGCAGGATCAACCAGGTTGATTTTTTTTCATTTTCAAGGCAGCATCTACTAGATAGATATTTAAAAATATTTCTTACTTGTCTTAACAGTGTGTGGCAAAGCTTGAGTGCTGGTACTGGTGCTCGGTAATGGAGATGCTACGTTGGGTAAGATGTTCAGCCCTCCCACAGTGAAAGTACGTGCCAGTTAGCATTCTGTGGTGATGCCTGACAGGTGTTGATTATAACCTCCTGGTTGTAACCACAAATATCAACCAGGAGGTTGTAACTGGAGATAACATATCTGTATGTAAAAAATGATCACCATTAATTAAAGATTGTTTTACTTCTTTTGATGAAGTTAAAAGTATAACAGTTTCATATTGAAATACTTTGGATGAAATGGGATTTTCTACCGTAACAATGCCAGAATTCTATTGGATTGTTAGGAGGCAGTATACCACAGTGGCTAAGGGCACTGAGCTACAAACCTGGAGACCTGGGTTTGAATCCCACAGCTCCCACTTGCATACTGTATGACTCTGAGCAAGTCACTTAACTTCCTTGTGCTTCCTGGTCACACTTAGAAACAAGCTTCAGCTTACTGTGCCTTTCCTGGTTAAACAATTTCTCCTTCCCCTAATTTTTACTAACAGTTTGAAATGTAAAGGTGGTAACTCACTAGTTTCATTGCACATACAAAACAAATATTATAAATGTAGAAAATGTTAAAATTACAAAATCCTATTCCATCCTAAGTATTTCAGTAAGAAACTGTTATACTTTTAACTTCATCAAAAGAAGTAAAATACTCTTAATGCATTTCAGATTATGCATGTTTTAACAATGTTGTCCATCTATAATTGTGTCCTATTTTTTTCTTTTCAAGTCAAATCTGGATAGAAATAGCATATTTTCAGAATCGTAACACATGCTCAGATTGTTTTTACTGTCTTTGTCCAGGAAAGGCACACTGAACAGCAGCTTGTTCCCAGGTGTGTTGTGGGAGCACAGGGATGCCATGATGCCAGGCCAGTAGGTACGTAGCCACATTTGCATCTTGTAGACCCAAGTTCACACACAAAATTGTAAGAGAAAAGGCTGTAAGAGAGGAAACAGAAAAAGACAGAAGGTAGTACTGTGGCAGCCCCAGAAATCTGTACTGACATGTTCAGCTGGCAGTACTGTATATACTAGAGGTTAAAGCAATCCTGAAGATGGATTGTTTTTACTAACAGTTTGAAATGTAAAGGCGATAACTCACTAGTATCAATGCACATACAAAACAATTATTATAGAAGTAGAAAGTGTTGTAATAACACCTTAAAACACACTTAATAAAACAGTCGATTTCCTGTTTAACCTGCTGAATTAAGTACAGTCAAAGGAGGACCTAGACCCTCAGTGATATCATTTCCTGTCAGGAGCCCAAAACATATGACTGCCACCAGCTCTTAATTACAGGGTGATTTACATATGAATAACCCTGGATTGCAAAGATTCACAGATAAACACAATGGTTCAACCACATTAGCTTTTTATGGGCTTTCAGACATTAAAAAATCCTGTTGATGACAGTTCCCCTTTAATGGTATCGAAATTGCAAACCTTTGAGTCAGACTCATTTATAAAGGCTCCACATCAGACTACACAGAACAATGTAGACAGACCTATATCAAGATACAGTTGAGGTATAGTAAATTCCTATACAAGGTAGCAGCTAAAGTTATCATTACAGTTTTCACAAAGATAAATAGCACTTGAAGAACACAGCAATAAAACAATAGAACTAAGGTGTTCACACACAGAAACGTGAGCCTCCCCTATTATAAAATCTAACGTTATTTCATCATTAAAAAAATATAAACCCATCCCTCACCCAAGTGGATTTTCAGCAGGTGGGTAAGGCTGGACTTATTTAAAAAAAAAAATATATAAACCAAAGATTTCTTGGGAAGGAACAAAGCATTTTTTATTTTATGTTTGAAATCATATTGTATACAAAATAACCCATGAGCAAACATGAACTCTGTGTGTTTCCATCTCGAGATTCTGATGACATCAGGGACCTCTCAAGCTTCTCTTTTGAAGTCCCTATGATGTCATCAGAACCGAGAGAAGGAAAATGCAAGTTACATACTTACTGCAACTGCTGACCTTCCTGAATATCTTCTAATAGATTATCACTGATGGGCCTGTGCAGTAGGCACTAGGACCCCGTGAGAGCAAGACCTTTTCCACAGAGCTGGCTGTGCGAGTAGGCTCCACATCACTGCACACACCTGCTGGTATACAGAGGTGCCAGCCCCCACTTTTTACTGAGGAGGTAAGCAGCATGAACCCAACAAGTAACCTATGCACTTAACCTTGGGGCTGGCAGTGTAGCCTAGACTAGGGGTTACAGTAATGAACTGTAAATGAGCTTGGTACATCCAGCAGACCTGGGTTTGATTCAAACAACCTCCACTTGCATACTGTGCGACTCTGAGCAAGTTACTTAACCTCCCCAGTCGCCCCTGAAGATAGGCACTTGTGCCTAGTGGGCTCTACCAGGTTAACAAAGACTAAAATACTCTCATTCAGGTCCCAATGTAACTGCTACAACTGAATTTTTGACAGCTTGTAATCATACTATGCATAACAGTACACTTTTCTGTTTGCTCTGTACTTGACAATGCTCCTCTGGAACTGCTCTTTCCCATGCTCTTTTGTACTGTTACTACTTGTATACACTTATTCTGCATGCACGACTCTTGACAATGCTCCTATGTGAACCACTTCTGACAATGATCTGATGGATCTGTATTGTTCTTTATGTTATTGTTGAGATCACTGTAACTACTAAATGACGTGGAACCTCTGTAAAAGAGCACTTGTGCTCAAAGGTGTATTTCTGAATAAATAAATAAATAAAATAAAATAAACCTAATGGCATAAGACAGCCCTGGAAGCCCATGTATGAAAGGCCACCAAAGCCAGTAACATAGTGTCTTCAAGGACCAACCCAAGTACATAGGGGTGAAGACCAACACAAAAACACTGAAACACAGAAAGTGTCGGCAGAAAAGGACCATCTAGTTTGCCCTATTTCCACTGCCTAACACTACACTCCCAGAGTGTGGTAATCTATGGAGAAGATATTCAGGAAGATCAATGGTTACGGTAAGTTCATAACTTTCATATCTTTCAAGAATGAATCTTCTCCATAGATTCCCACTAATGCATCAGGACTAGGGAGCCTGGAGCCAAGTGTTCACTCAAGATAGTAACCAATTCAGAACAGTCCTGCCAAAGGTGGCATGCTGCCTGGTATGGACATCCAGGCTATAGTGCTTGAAAAAGGTATACACTGTGCTCCAAGCTGCAGCTCTGCAAATTTCTTCAATAGGCACAGGGTGTATCTCTGCCGAGGAAGTGGCAGCCGTGTTGGTGGAGTGGGTATGTACCTCGCCCTCCAGTTTAACAGCAGCACTGCAGTGGCAAAGGCTGTCATAGAGGCATAGGTCAGGAAGCACAGGCAAAATTCACAGGTAGCATTTTATTACTATCAATAACAATAACATAAAAAATTAAATTGTACAGGATAGCTCTTGATAAAGGCAGTTCAAACAGAACTCCTGAATCTGAAAGTCTCTTTAAAATCTCCAGCTCTAACTCTAAACAAAACGTTGCTCTCTTCTTATAAGATGTTTTCCCCAGGCAATTAAATTCTGCATCCTGTTCTTGTAAATTACACCACCTGTTTTCCACAAAATGTATTAAGACTTTGCCAATTACTTTCCTCTGAGCAGCCTGGAGAGTACTATATTAGTCTTCTTAACAGGTGAAACTAATTAATACATCTTGTCCCAGGGCTGGTTTCCTACTGATAATTCTGCAAACAAGTTTGCAGAGGTCAAAATGCACCTAAAGGTTAACCGCTTGTGTTCTAAATAAACCCAAATAACTGTCTGTAATTATTTCAACAATGTAACTGTATATATCTGCAAACCACAGGATGTCAGTTTCTCAAAGATTCACTTTTTTTCTTAACCACAGAGAAGTGAGGGGAGAAAGAAAGAATAGAAACAGCAAGTGAAGGAAGGGAGATAACAGGGAACTAATGGGACTGGAATGGCCAATTCCTAGGTGCCACAAGGAAAATTTGATTGCACAATCAGACAGGTGACAGAACAGATCCTTGCTTTTAACTCTCTCTGCAAAACAACTGGTACAGGATATTACCCAACCCTGTCAAAAAGGCGTTTCACAATCCAGGCTAAAATGCACTTGACAGTGACAGGTTGTCCCTTTTGATTAGGGTCGGAAAAGACAAATATCTGTTTAGACTGTCTGAAGCCCTTAGTCCTGTGCAGGTAAAACGTAATGACCCTCTTAACATCTATCAAGCGGACAGTCCTTTCTCCCTCATTCTGGAAGTTGACAAAGTAGGTAAGGCAGGGTTCTAGCCTGATTAAGACGAAACTCGGATATCACCTTGGGTAAAAACCTGAAATGTATATGAAGAAATGAAAACGATGTGCTCACCATAACTGTTATTCTTCCTATCTTCACAACTGATTCAGACATATGGGTCTAGGACCAGAGACTGTAGGACCCCACAGATCTTTTTTTCTGCTAGGGAGGGAACTGACGTTGCCTACTGATGCTCATGTGCAGCACGTACCCATATGGCACTGTGCACCAGTCAATAATAGTCGTCAACTCCCTCACACCTCAGTTCTGTTTGCCAGGAGAGAAACAAAGTGCAGAGAAAATAAAAGAGAAGACTACATACTTTATAGCCCAAATGGATAGTAAAAGGATATAGGATATAAAATAAACAACCAATTAGAACCCGACTACCAACTTAGAGACTGTGGAGGGAGTGGGCCTACTAGTTAGCAAAAGGGTAGTGGGTCTAAAAAGGAGTCAAAACTTCTCACCACTAGTCAAATAGAGCATACTGTAGATAGTGATAGGTAAAAAGATAGGGCAGCAGCCCTGTGAAAATGCCTCTGGCACAAGAAGCAAAAGGGGAAATCCAACTGTATCCCCCTTGCAGATGAGATGGCAAAAAAGGAAACATGACATCTGGACTCCCAAAAGTAATAGCTCCATGCTATCAGATAAAGCCTAAGTAAACTCAAGATTAAACTCACAACCCTGTTTTCTCTATCACGACTGAAGAAAAGGGGGGGGGGGGCTGAGAAACACAGGAATTGCAGGACTAGCAGTCCTAGAGAGTCAAGATGTGGCTATCTCTTCTGGCATGCTCCAGGCAGAGTGGGCAAGGCCCAATATACAGAAAGAAGTGACAAGGGATCTAACCAAAAAATTCCAACATGAGAGGAGAACAGGCTTCACTTCTCCCTGCAACCACAGGTATGTACCCTGTGTAGAGCTAGTACATCAATCCAAGCAGGCGCATTCTACCCTTCCACAGACAGAGCATCTGCTCAATGGAGTTAGACTGGATGTGCCCAGGGCACATGTTGCATATAGCAATTAACAGGGATATGCCCTATGCTCTATATAAGATATACCCAGGGCAGGGAAAAGGTGGCTACCACAGGAAAAAACAAAAAAGCTCCACCCTATTTTTTTGCTACTATATTTCTGCTCCAGTTGCACGGTCCTGTCTCAGGAGGGAGCCCCCAGCCCCGTCCCCTGGCATCTACCAGCTGGCGCTGACCCTTATCCCCAGGGCTTATCCCCCCTGATGGGGATGGCGGGGGTTCCCCAACCACCACCCGAGACTGGATCCAGTGAGGCCAGCACCATGGCTAGCCAGGAGCAGGGCCTGCGAAGCACCCTCCGCCATGCTATGTGGCGATGTTTTTCTCCTCCGGTTTTCCCCAGAGATGAGGCGTACAATGACGCCGGTGGAGGGAGTGTGCACACGTCCACACACACTCCTCCAGGTGTCTGTCCTCATCTCCTCCCCCTTTCTGCAGCGTCAGCGCACTGCCCCCCCACCCTCCGCTATGTGCCAGTTGAGCGCCGAGCACTGGCATCCCCCCCTTCCCAGAGAAGGAGAGTAGTCCCTCAGACGTTCAATCCTTCTCCTCCCCTGCCAACCTCCGGGGGCCCATGCTCGTTCCCAAACACAGGTTGCCAGCATGGCGTGAGGTAAGGCATCCAGCGCCTCAACGCCACCAGGACGGCACCCTCCCCCCTTAATTGTTTTTTGGTTGGCAGGGAAGCCAAGAGACCATCATTCCCCTTTTGTTCTTTGGTGAGGGTTGGTACTGAAATGAACTTTTTCCCCCCAAAAAATTACCACCATAAGAGGGTCATTGCAGAGGAGAATAAGAGCCATTAGTGCTGGCCAGCTGAGTGGGGGAAGTTGGTGGGCGTCAATCAATGGTGATGATACTCAGGAAGATAAACAATTATGGTCAATAAGTCATTTTCAGATCTTCCCTTCATCAGTGTTCACCACTGATTCTTACAAATAGGTTCAAGTGCCAAGTTTCCCAGCAGGGAGGAGCTGGCTCACCCTGAGGGCAAAGTCACCTTCAGCCCTCTGTGTTGAGAAGAAGACTTGAGAACAGGTATTCCTCACAGGCCTGGCAAGGCCTGAGAATGTTCACAGTCAGATGGAAAGTAACCCCCAAGTTCCCAACCGACTATACAGGACAAAAAGTGAGTCCTTTGGAACTGGGAGTTTAGCACCTTTCACTGGACCAAAGAAGCTAGTCAACATAGGCAAAGCCACATCGTCCGCCAAATGCAGACTCCGATTCAACCAGCCTGGAGGCCAGCCTTGTCCAGTGCTTTGCCAGCTCCAGGCCTTTGGCAGAAAGGAAGATAGCTTACCCGACTAACTCCAAGGGTGGCATGGCAGCTAGGAGCTGACCTAGCTGCGCCCACAGATGCTTGTTGTAAGCTGTTAAGTGTGCCTGTGCCAAAATGTACATCACGGTGCGAGCGGAGGTGAAAACCTTCCTACATAGCAAATCTGTCTCTGCAGAGTCAGCATGAGGAGGTCAATCATGCACCAGGTGACAAGGACCATTCGGGGTCTGCAACACTGAATCCCTGAAGTGGGGTGGGGTACTGTGCTGGCAGAACCCATGGGTATGCAATATCTATGGTAGATGTCCCTGGAACCTGAAGGGAGAACGAAGGGATGTCTCCAAACTGTCCTATAGCATTCCTCAAAGGCTCTAGGCAAGAGAGGGATGACACAGTGGTCATCGCTAAAAGCTCTTAGGAGTCCCAGCTGTGTGGACAGAGTACTGTGCATGGCTATGGTGCCAACATCCAGCACCCACAGCAAGCCTGTCTGTACTCCCTGCAACAGAGAGTGCTCAGAAGCTGAGGCAGGTGTTGGGAGGATTCTACACCATCTGAGGAGGATGTAGACTGAGAGGAATTGCTGGATCTGGACGAGGGTGGCAGCTGGAGAGCACTGGTATGGTACTAGACCAGCATACTAGCCACGCTTTCATGCTGACTCCAGATGAGGGGCTGGGCCCAAGAGGACCCATGATCCCTGTAAGTTCAGGAAGAGGAGCATAGACCCTGGAGGGAGAAGAGAGCGCGAGGCTCTAGGGTCTATGCCCAGGCTAAGGAAATGCACAGGGGACTTCACCTGATGGGAAGCCATGGTGAACCTGCAAGAGGAGAGTCAGCCTACAGAACAGGAATGACCTCGATGGTGCCCGGAGGTGAAAGTCCCCAGGAGAGAGAGAGAGACATTTAATCCCCTTGGGGCAGCTCGGTCCTAACCAGAGACAGGTTCAGCCATTGGGGCAGGGGAGAATGTCTCTAGCACCAAACTCAGGGTCAGAGTATGACCCAGTAAAAGGACTCCCCCAGCCCCATGGCAGGCACCACCCTCAATGCCAGGCTCCGTGTCGGTTCTGGCGACTGCCCCAAGTCTCTTGCCACCCCCAACACCACAAGTGGCATTTGGAAGTTGTTCCAATGTTGTGAGCGGGGAACAAACCAGGAGGCAGCACCACCACTGGCACCACACCTAGTATCAGGCCCAGGATCAACACCAGAACTGGTGCGTCTGTAGTGGAGGCATAGCGTCAGCCTCCTTCTCAAGCTGCGAGGGCTACTTGAGTCAGAGAGCAACACTTCCATCTCTGTGACACGACACTACTCGGCCCCAATGTCGGCATCGTGAACAGTACCAGAAGGAGGCCTGATGTCACAGCTGACACCACCCCGCTCACTGCACCATGGATGGTGTCAGGAGCCAGGGTGGCACCAAGCTGCGACACTGAGGTGTCCTCTGGTGTATACCAAGTGTACAGCTTCAGCCTCACCACCGGGGGAATCCACAGGAGGGGTGGTGGCTCAGCTGGCCGTCCAGAAGGAGCCAGTTATCCACCAGACCTTTCCCCCCCCACCGCCTCCAACATCTCAGCAAGCTAAGGCGATTTTGAGAAGAACCCTGCTCTTTCACCCAGGAAAAAGCCCAAAGACCTGAGCTTGGACGCAAGGGTTCACTGCCTGCCCTCAAAGGTGGGATTCAAATAATCCAATTTCAATGCACAGAATTCAACAGTACAGTGACCGGTGACAAGCATGCATCACAGAAATCCATATCATGCTCAAGGCCAGGACAGGTCCAGCAAACCTAATGTCAGTCCTTCATCAAGATCAACCTTCCACAGGAACACCAACAAATGATAGGGACTTTTTTCGGCCCTTTTCTTGGACTCAGACATCATGGACAAAATAACAAAACAAAGCTGACACCACAGAGTAGAAGAAATTCAGCGGTGATGCAGAAGAAATTGTTGACAACAGTCGAACTGAGGCATTGTCGCTGCCACAGTGTGCACCTGAGAGTGGGAAAAACAGAACTGAGGTGTGTCAGGGAGTCGATGATGGTTACCGGGCAGTGCGTGGCACCATGTGGATACACGCTGCATGCAAGCAGCATCTGTAACCGATGCTGGCTCCCTCCCTAGAAGAAAAAAAAATCCCACAGGGTCCTAGTGCCTCTGACTCTAGACCTATATGTCTGAATCAATGGAGAAGACTAATGCAGGGAAGATCAACCTTTTTTTTTTTTATTGAAAACAGTATATGGAAGATTTGTGATCAAAGCATGAATTTCAGATACTCTGTGTACAGAGGTGTCATCTACCAGAAATGCTGTTTTCCAAGTTAGAAACTTCAAGTCACAAGTTGCAATAGGATTGAAGGGCTTGCAAGTAAGCAAAGACAGCACAAGGTTGATATCCCAAGAGGCCATCATCTTCCTCATGGGGCCGTGTTTGCAGGATACCCCTGAGGAACCTGTAAAATAACGGCAGCTGTGCCAAACAGAGAGTACCTACAGGTTTGTGATATGCTGCTATAACACACAGGAGGACCTTAACTGTGGAATGCTGCAAGTCAGCATCGGAAAGGTCCAATAAGTACTCCAAAACCTTTCCAAGTAGACACCTGAAAGGGTCCAAAAAGGTTTTGGAGCACCAGATGAAAAACCTTTTCCACTTGGCTATGTATGAGAAAGTCTATTCAAAAGAGGAAGCTGTATCTGCCAAGGTCAGCAGGGGGCTGCTAGGATCATCTTGCCCCCACGTGCCTCCAATTTGAACACCACTCTCTGGATATGAGGGGCTAGAGGGAATGCATACTGAAACAGATTTTACCATGGCAGTCTGAATGCACCCTGACAGAAAATGCCATGTCCTGGATTTCTGGAGCAGAATCGAGGCAGTTTGTCACTGAGTGGGGACACAAAAAGATCCACATCTGGGGTGCCCTACTCGTCAAACAGTATTTTCATGACATCTAGTGCTAGTGGCCACTCATAAGGATCTGCATCTGTTCGACTTAATTCATCCGCCAGTGTATTCTGGAACCATGGCAGACAGAATGCTTAGAGCAAGGTCCCCTGTTCCAGGCACCATTACCACACTCTCACTGCCACCCTGCAGGGAGGGTAGGAGTGTGTTCCTCCTTGCTTGTTCATATAGTACTTGACAGACTTGTTTTCCATCTTGAAGAAAACTGTCTTTCAGCTGACCAAGTACACTAGGGATTTCAGCCCATACAGAACTGCATGCATCTCCAGCGCACTGATGTGGAGATACATTTCTGACAAGTCACAGACATTTATTTATTTATTAAAGAGATTTACCAGGAAGGCATGCTGAGCACAGTACCGTTCGATTCCAGATGCGCCCTGGGGGTAGGAAGATACAATGGTACAGTAATACAGCAGAAACAAAACATACAAATGTGTTTAAGACAAGCAATGGGTGAAGCAGTTATAATACAGTTGCGTAGCTACAATTTCTTATTTCATTACAATACATAAGGTACAGACCGACAATGGAGAACCAGACTGGTGCTAACAGCTGCAAGGTTACGAAGTGAGGGGGTGCTAAGGGGGGGTTACAGGAGCAGTTGGTAGAGAAGTGCGTTTTGAGAAGGGCATTTCGTTGAGGAGTACTTGTGGAATGTCTAATATCGGCTGCCAGGGAATTCCATAATTTGGGCAACCTGAAGCTGAAAGCTGCCTGGCCGGACCGGGTGGATCGTGTGGAATGTGCAGGAGCCTAGCATCAATGTTTCGGAGAGCGTAGGTAGGTAGGGAGAGGGTGGTTAAGGAGGATGACAGGTAGGAAAGGAGTGTCTGCGACCAGAACTTAGCAGAGGTTCTAGCGCAGTGAAGCAATCGTCGGTTGTGTAGAGAGGGGAGATCCAAGGATTGGTAGAGGACACAGTGATGGGTGTTGGGAGGACGGTCCAGCAAGAACCAGCAGAAGGAGTTAAAAAGGGGATCTAGCCTAGCTAGGGAAGTTTGGGGGGGCCCAACACAGTAGACAACATCACCATAATCAATAATAGGGAGGATCATTTTTTTGACTATTGCTTGTCGGGTTGGTAGAGGTATGCAATTTTTGTTCCATACTGTGTCTGGAGATCCAGGCAGTGGACTAGCTACCCCAGCAAGGAGGCATCCTTGGCAAGAGTTACCTATGGCACTGGCTAGGAGAAGGTGAAGCCATGAAAGGGGGTACCCTTCACTGACCACATCTGGGATCTCAAAAGAGGTTTGGTCACCTGAATGGGATAGCTTCTAGGATGCGATGCCTGTAACTACTAGGTATATAGCATCCACTGAGTATTCCTCATATGCACCCTTGCAAGAGGCACTGCAAACACTGAGGAGGCTATAAGGCACAGCATGCATTGCAAGGAGTGGGCTGGCACAGCCTTGCGTTCCATGATGCAGCATACCATCTACAAGACTGACCCATAGTCTGCTGTCTAGAAGGATGGCCTAAGCCCGGGTCATGTCCAGAACAGCTCCTAGGAACAGCAGTTCCTGGGAGACCTCCAGCTGAGACTTTGAGGGGTTCAGCAAGACTCCCACAGACACTAGGAACTGAGAGGCAGAGGTTACTGCCTGCTTGGTCTCCTGTCTGGTGTATGTCTTGCATATCTAGTGATATTAGTCAATCCTGATGTTTCAGGTAAGGCAGCAAGGATCCCAGAGCAATAATTCTGATTTTTTTCTCAATCCATGAATTTGTTCAGTCTTCTGAACTCAAGAATGGGGTGCATGCCCCCTGAGTTCTTTGATACCACAAAGTACTGGAAGCAGAAACCCTGCATTCTGTTCTGCTTCTGGCACTGTTTCCATTGTCCTGCTTCTCAGAAGGCCTACAATCTCTTGTGCCAGAAACTTTGATAGGTGAGCTAAGAAAGGGATTATCCTTTTGAGAGGATTATCCGAGGGGTTTTTCAACAACTCCAAGGGGTGCCCTTCTCAGATGATCTGCAGAACCCACTTATCCATTGAGATGAAGTCACACTTATCATAAAACTGGACTAGGCATCCCCCTACCTGGGAGAAGTGTTCCACTTCGGGCAGCTGAAGCGGACCGGAGGCTGGAGCTTCAGATGCTGGCACCGAGAACTTTTGGCATCAGTGCCTTAGATGGAAAAATGACTTACCATAGTAATCTTGTTTCTTCCAAGTGATACTCAGTTATTCATAACTTTATGCAGTCAGCCTTCTAAGTAGAACTGCCCATAGAGAATTTGGAACATACGCAAATCATGGAATCTTTTGCATGAGCCACTTTTCAAATGCTGCCTTATACTAACTGCCTTTGTTCTAAACCCCTCAGATTTCCTGGAAGCCTGGAAAGACAGGCCCATGGGGGCTAAGTGTAATAATGATAATTACAATGATATTATTATTATTAACTACAACAACACTATTAATCATAATAATAATAGAGGAACTTCCTTAACATCCAAAAAAAGGGCCTCCCACTCTGGGGCATAACATATGAAAGGATACCCCTGAATGTCCAAATCACCTGAAAAGGGAAGGGGGGACAACAATAGTCATCACAATCACAACATGTGTGCCAGAAATAGCATTTTTACCCCTGCGAGCATAGTATTCAGGAGTGCTGAGGCCAAAGGTTCCAGAAGGGGAGACAGGGTGGGAAAGTTATGAATACATAAGCATCACTTGGAAGAAACAACATTACTATGGTAAGTAATGTTTTCTTCTAACCCCAACAATACTCAGGTATTCATAACTTTATGCAGACTGCTAAGCATCTTTGGAGGTGGGCACAGAACCTTATTTTGGGAACAGACTTTGCAGGACTGCTGTGCCGAACCTGGCATCACCCCTGGAGAGAATATCCAGACTGTAATGCTTTGTAAAGGTGTGTACTGTTTTCCAGGTAGCTGCTTTACAGATGTCCACCGGGGGAACATCCCAGACAGCTGCTATAGTAGCAGTTGTGCCCCTTGTGGAATGGGCCCTCAACCCTGTTGGGGCTCCTTTCCAGCCTTAGAGTAACAAAAACTGAAAAAGATGTACTATCCAGCAAGAAATTGATCTTTTTGATGCTTGGTTACCCTTTCCCACATTCTCATAGGTCAGGAACAGCTGTTTTCTGTCCTGCCTATGGACTTCAATAGTTGTCAAGTAATAGCTAAAAGCTTCTTTTGACATCCAGACCATGAAGACTCTTTTCACCAGAACTAAAGTATTCAGTTAAAAAGACAGATAAGATGAGCAGACTGGGTGGACTGTAGGCCCTTATCTGCTGACACTGTCTATGTATCTATGTATTTATGTATAATGGTTTGATTCAAATGGGAATCAGAAGTCATTTAAAAGAGAAACTTCTTATTTGTTCCCAGAATAATTCTGTCTCTGTGGAATGAAATGTGGTCATGTTCAATGTAGAGAGACTTGAGGCCACTGATTCTTGTGGCAGAAATAATTACCACAAGGACAAATATATATATATATATATATTTTTTTTTTTAAGATATTTCAAATAAGCTGAAAACATAGGCTCAAAAAGGGGGACCCATGAGCCTAACTATGCACACATCTAGGTCCCATGCTGGCACCGGTTCCCTGTAAGGGGGTGCAAATGGACCAGGCCTTTAAAGAACCCTTTGAAGATAGGGTTTGAGGCTTGAAAAAACATTCTGTCCAACTAAGAAGTAAACAGATACTGAGACCAAGTGGACCTTTAAGGTACTGGTCTGCAAGCCCAGTGAAAGCAAATAGGTAAAATAGTCCAGCACAGCTAGAACACCAGCCTGTGCCGAAATGTGCCAAGCCCTAAAAGAACCTCTTTGAGGCTAGGATCTGGGGCTATTAAAACATTTTGTCCAGCTAATATGCAAGCAGATACTGCAACTAATTAAAAAAGTGATAGGTAAAACTGTAGTTTATATTGTTGTGTTTTTATCGGCAGCATTCTGTTCCAGTTCTCTTCATGGAATCACTTATGTGGAGTTTTTACCATGTCACAATTTATGTACAGAATGCCAGTTGTCAGCTACTGACCTATCAGAACCCTGTTTAGAGTTCTGTGCACAAACCAAAACATAGTTAAAACTCAAAATTACTGGTTCCATGAAGAGAACTGCAACATAATGCTGCCCAGAAAAACAAGACAATTCAAAATACAGCTTTTTATATCACTTTTTTATTCAGGTACAGTTAAATATGGATAATTTAGGTGAATGCATATAATTTCTGAGAATAAGAACTTTATAAACAGCTGCCAGTTAGAAATGATTTCCTGTCTTCTTTAACTGACTGGTTGGAAGTTAATAAACTGAAATTAAATGAATGAAAAACTAGGGCAATATTATTCAGCGCAAGTCTCAGAGGTGATACCAGTACCGAGGGCCAGTACAGCCAGGAAAAAAAGAATAAAGGATTTAAATGACTGGCTGAGGAAATGGTGCAGGGAAGAGATGTTCATCTGTATTGGGGACTAAGAAGAGACCTGGTCAAACAAAGCACTTTTTTCACCAGATAGGCTACACGTCAGCAGGGAGGGTTTGACGGTACTCAGGGACAAACTGGAGGAATACATAACCACTACACTTAATTTAAACTACTGAGAGGTAGGCATGCAGACCGACAGACTCCGAGGAGGAGGTCAGTAACCTCCCACAGTGATGGAAGAGGTCTGGAGGAGGAGGTGGAAGGGCAAGAACACAGTTAGTAAAGGGTGGAGGGGGTGAGGAACACATAACAAGGGTACGTGGAGCGGTGCACACAGAGGTGATACATGTGAACAGAAGAATACAGAGAAGGAAGATAAGAGTCTAGGTGGAGGGTGGTGTCTCTGAATGCACAGAGTCTTGGAAACAAGATGGAAGACCTGCAGGCACTATTAGCGGACAGGAGGGTGAACATAGCTGCAGTAACCAAGACTTGGGCAACATCGGGGGGGGGGGCGCTGTGGAGCCCGAGCATGGAGGATGCAGAACACTAGGGCTCTATAAAAATAATTTAAAAAGCAACCTTTTCAGGAAGATTTCCCCCACAAACCCAGACAAAAGCTATATCAACAGGTCGCTGAATCTTGAAAGGATAAAAATGGGCAATCCATGGAAGGAAAAGCACTCGGGAGACAGAGCAAAATCAAAACTCCCTTCGGGTCCAACATCCTCACGAGCAGCACTAGGCTGTGAACAAGACCACGAGATGAAATCAGGAGGTGAGACCCTACAAACCCTCGGCGAAAAGATAATTCATTTAATTTTTTCCGTGGCTGGACTTTCCAACAAGTTTGACTCTCTTACTCCGAGAGTCACTGTATTGGAACCTACACTTGAAGCAGTCTCCGTGACATCGACCGCTGCTAATAAAACGGCTGAGGCAGCTATGGGAGCCGTAGCCTCAGTCCTGAAAGAGAATGGCCATCTCAGCACCAGACTGGAAATGCTTGAAAACCAGGCAAGGGTTTCTAACATCAGAGTTTTGGGGCTCACAGAACGTGCTGAAGGAGACCACTTGATCCCATTTCTGCAAGATTGGATACTACAGCAACTAGGTGAAGACGCTACCCCGATTACCCACAGAATTCAAAAAGCATATTGAGTGGCCTTTAGGGGTAGACAAGACAACCCAGAGGCCCCACGTACTGTGGTAATAGTCCTCGACGGAGTTGGCTCACGAGACAAATTGTTAGCCCTGGGAAGAAGAAAGCACGCTCTTCTTTTTGATGGCAACCAGATCCGGTTGTTTCCTGATTTATCCTATGCGACTAGACAATGGAGGAAGCGTTTTGAGGGAGTGAGGGTAATGCTAAGGAAAGGAGGAATACCATATGGCCTAGTCTATCCAGCATGACTGCGAATAACACACCGGAGTAAAATTTTCCTCTTTTCGGAACCGTTGGAGGCTTTAAAATGGTGCCAGAGGAATGTTCCCTCTCGTAGGAGGAGAAGAGAAGAAGAAGATGCTTTTTCATCCGAAGAAGAAGATCCCTGAAGATTTTCGGACACTGTTGGTCATGAATTATAGAGGGGGATAGTGTTAATGTTCGTTTAAAACAAAGTAGTTAAAGTACACCATTTTATTTCATTCTAGACCTACGAGATGGTCCTCAGCTGGTCTGGACTCTAAAATTAAATAGTGGTGGATCACTTTATTATGTTTTATCCCACATAAATATTTTCCCTCTCTATAAATTTAATAACCTTCCACCAGTAATAATCATGGATCATTGTCCATCTGTTTTGTTAAGTAAAAGCTCCTAAAATGTCTGGCAGACATATGGGGAGATTTTTTGTAAGGGGAATATAGAGTTCTGAGGGGCTGTTTTCTGTTTCAGTACACAATTGAGTATAAATAATATGGTATTGCATGATGGCTAACTCCCTAAATCAGGGAAGGACTCTGATTTATAAGTCTTGAATTTTTATTTATAAAATTCATGTTGCTCATGGACTTCGCTACAGCAAACTGAATGCTTTGTACTAAGATTATAACCGAATAGATATCCCTTCATAGGACATATCTTATTTCATTTAACTAACCTTCTGAGTATTTTAAGAGGAGTGGCGCCCTCATTGTACAGTACATCTGTAATGTTGAATGAAGGTATTTACTGTGTGTTTATATACAAAAAAGAATAAATATGAAGTAAAAAAAAAAAAAAGACTTGGGCAACATCACACCATGACTGGGACCTTGCGATCCCTGTATATAAAACTGTACAGGAGAGACGGTAGTCGGGAAGGGGTGGCAGTTTATATCAGAGAGGGAATAACTTGCAGGAGGGAGGAGTTCGAGGGAGGGGAGGTGGAGGCATTATGGGTTCCGTTAAGGTCCAAAAGAGGGAGAAAGGTGAGGTTGGGGGTGGTTTATAGACACCCAGTCAGGATGAGGAGAGGGACAGGGAACTGAACTCACAAATATCGGAAGCTGTGGGGAAAGGAAAGGTGGTAATTGTGGGGGACTTCAACCTGCCCAAGGTGGACTGGAGCATACCATCCACGACATGTGCTAGGAGTCGGGTGATCCTGGAAGGACTGCAGAGTTGGTTCCTGACTCAGGGCATCACTGAACCAACAAAAGCTGAGGCAACTTCTGATCTGGTGCTCACAAATGGGGAGCATGTACAGGAAATATTGGTCAGGGAACCACTGGGAGGAAGTGACCACTGCACAGTGTGGTTCCAGTTCAATATGGGCAGGTAAAGCATCCCAACTAAGACCAAAATCTTGGATTTCAGGAGGGTGGACTTCAGGAAAATGGGCGAAGAGTTAAGGAGCCATCTGGTGGGCATCAGAGCAGATATGGGGGTGGACCATCATTAAGGAAGGAATACTGGTTGCCACAGATGAGTGCATTAGGCTCAGGGGTAAGAACACAAGGGCCTAAGAGCCCAGCTGGTTCAGTTCTGGGGTTACCCAGGCAGTAAAGGAAAAGAGGTTGGCCTATAAAAATTCACACAGACCAAGAGAGAGGTGGATAGGGAAAATTACTCAAGGTTGCCTAGTGAGGCAAGTAACAAATCAGGTGAGCAAAGGCACAGAAGAAAAAATTACTCACCTTAGTAATGTTGTTTCTTCTAATGGAGTCTTGCTATATTATGACTATAGCAGTTTACCCCAACCTTAGAACTGCTCCGGAGGTAAAAGAGTTAACTTCCATGAAGAGCATGGAGCTTAGAGCGCGAGCTCGGTTCAGAAGCTCTGTTTGGCTGGTTTCAAACCGAAACCGTCAGATCTTTACGAGCAAAAACTCACTAAGGTTCTGTGTGGAAGCTGTAACCTACACTAGCCAACTGGCTACTAATATATTAACACATTTTTACTGGTCCCAACACAAAGACTCAAGTCAGTGGATCAGAAAAATTAAGATAAAATAACTAAATGAACACAACACCCAAACATGAAAGAGGGCATCAATATATGCCAACAGAGGACTACCCACCCCATACCCCAAAGTAGGAGTTCTGAGAGGGGCAGGCTGGAGGTCATAATATATCAAGACTCCATTAGAAGAAACAACATTACTAAGGTGAGTAATTTTTTCTTCAAACAACATCAAGTCTTGCTATATTATGACTATTACGAACTACACAGTAGTACCTCCATGGAGGAGGACAGAACCTACTTAGGAATAAGCTCTAGGAAGCACGGCTGTATTGCCAAACCGAGCATACCTCCTGGCCTGAATATCCAGGGAGTAATGCTTGGTGAAAGTGTGTACTGTCTTCCAAGTAGCTGCCTGACATATCTCCAAGATAGGGATGTCTCTAGCAGCAGCTAGAGATGCAGCCGTACCTCTGCTAGAGTGAGCCCTCAGGCCTGAGGGGGGAACCTTACCCAGCTTTTGATAGCAAAATTGGATACAAGAAACGATCCACCTGGCAATGGATCTTTAGTGGCAGGTCTCCCTTTCCCAACCTCACTATAAGTGAGAAACAGTTGGAGGGAGTCAAACCTGTGACCCTTGGTACGCTCTATGTAGTAACTTAGGGCCCTCTTAACATCTAAGCTGTGCAGCCTCCTCTCATCAGAGGAGGAATGGTCAGTGAAGAACACTGGAAGTGAAATAGACTGGTTAAGGTGGAAATCTGAAACCACCTTAGGCAAAAACTTCCTGTTAGTCCTGAGGACCACTTTATCCCTGAAAGGAAATAAAGTCAGTTTCTACTGATAAAGCCTGTAACTCACTTATACACCTGGCAGAAGTGATGGCTACTAAATACAGTTTTCAAGTTAAATACTTAAGCTCTGCGAAGACAGAGGCTCAAAGGGGTTGCATTAGCTGAGCAATGCATACATTAAGATCCCAGCAGGGGCAGGGTCCCTCAATGGTGGATTGGTATGAAGCAATCCCTAAAAACTTGGAAAATACAGGATGAGCAGAGAGAGAGGGCTTCCCTGCTGAAATGAAAGGCAGAGACAGCAGCCAAGTGCACTTTCAGGGTGGCTGGTCTCAGTCCCAAAAATTAAGATGGACCATGTAGTCCAATACAGTAGGAGATCAGCAGATTCTGGTAAACATGCTTCCCAGAACACCATATGGAAAACCTTTTCCACTTGGAGTTATAGGTAGTCCTGGTGGAAGGCTTCCTAGCAGCCTTCAGGTTTCGAGAACACTTTGAGAAAGTTGCAAATCAGCAAACTCTAACTGCTCAAGAGCCAAGCCTTGAGGTTGAGGGATTTGAGATTTGGATACCAAACTCTCCCCTGAGCACAGGTTAACAGATTGTGGTTCCTGGGGAGACACAGGGGAAGATGGACTGCTAAGGACAGAAGGAGTGGGTACCAGGGCTGCCTGGCCCAGTCTGGAGCAATCAGGATCATTTTGAAGGGCTGAGACCTGATTTTGACTAGTACTTTGAACAGGAGAGGGAAGGGGGGGGAAAGGCATAAAGAAACTTCCCTTCCCAATCGAGCAGAAAGGCATCCAGGGGAAGTGAGCCCAACACTGGGGGCCTGCAACAAAACAGTGGAAGTTGATAATTGTCTGGGGCTGCGAAAAGATCTATCTGAGGAGTGCCCCATCTGGCAAACACTATCCCCAGTACTAGGGGATCCAGCGACCATCGTGATGGCCCAGGAAATCCTGCTGAGGGCATCTGCCAAGACAATGTCCTTGCCTGGGAGGTGAACTGCTATGAGGAAGTGTTCAGGAATAAGCCAGAGACCACAACTTCATGCCTCGGTGCACAAGGCCGAAGACCGAGTGCCCCTTGTTTGTTGATGTACCACATTGTAGTGGTGTTGTCTGTTCCACCTGTACCACCTTGTTCTGAACAGATGCAGAAAACCTGACGTGCTAGAAAAACAGCTCTGAGTTCCAACAGATTGATGTGGAGCAGAGATTCCTGAGGGGACCATAATCCCTGGGTGGAGAGGTCACCCATGTGAGCTCCACATCCCAAGAGGGATGCATCTGTAGTAAGGGTCAAGGAATGGGACAGAGGGATGAAAGGCACCCCCTGTCTCAGATTGCTCTGATCCTGCCACCACTGAAGGGCCTGGATCAGGGTTCGAGTCACTGGGATTAATTTGGATAGAAGATCTCTTCCTTGAGACCAGAAAGCTCTCAAATGGAACTGAATGTCCCTCATCTGAAATCTTGCTCTTTGCACCACAGCTATGGAGGCATCCATGTGCCCTAGGAGCTGCAGGAAATGCCTTGCTGGTCGAGAAACCTGCAGAGTGAAGGAGGCGGCCAGGGCCACTAAGGTCCTTACCCTTTCCAAGGGAAGGAAGGCTCTGGCCTGCTTTGTATCCAGTTCTGCGCCTATAAAGGTGAGTACCTGGAGAGGTTCCAAAACTGACTTTGGAAGATTGAGAAGAAATCCCAGAGAGGCAAGCAGCTGCTGGGTAACTAGCAGGTGTGATTTGACCTGGTCTGGAGACTGACCCACAATGAGCCAGTCTCCAGGTAGGGAAAAATGGCAATCTTTTGCCTTCTTAGGTGAGCAACTGCTACTGCCAGACACTTTGTGAACACCCTTGGGGCAGAAGTGAGGCCGAAGGGCATTGCTCTGAACTCATAATGGCCTGAGGGCAGTTCGAATCTGAGGTACTTTCGATGGGAGCTTCTGATAAGAACATGGAAGTAGGCATCTTTGAGGTCCAGGAGGCTAGCCAGTCCCCAGGCCTTAGGAGGTAAAATCATTCCCAGTGTCACCATTTTGAACTTTGGCTTTAAAGGTGCTTGTTTAGATATCTTAGATCCAGGATAGGCGCCACTCTCCTGTCTTTTTGGGGTAAGGAAGTACCTGGAGTACAGACCTTTGCTCTGGTGGAGGGAGAAACCTTTCTACAGCTCTGAGAGCCAGGAGGGTTGAGACTTCTGTTTCCAAAGCAAGAGTCTCTAAAGGGTTTGTAGGTGGAAAAGATCTGGCTCTCATCTTTGGAAATTTCTTGAAGCTGAGAACCAGACCCTGGCTCACTACTTCCAGGACCCACCTGTCTGAAGTTAAAGACTGCCAGTCCTGGACGAAGTGAGCCAACCTGCCCCCTACAGGTAGCGGAGAGCCGACCCTGGGCATCCCATCAGGGTGCCTGTTTGGCAGGGGCTTTAGGCTGAGGGGTGGGAGCAGGCCTGCTCGAACCCCGTCTGCCTCTCCCTCTGAAGAACCCCCTCTGTACATAGGCTGAAGAGGAGGGGGCGTGACTCGGGTAAAAAGGCCTATGAAAAGGCCTACCCCTACCCCTCGGGGGCTGCCTCTGAGGAGTGGCTTGCTGTCCTTGGCTTGTGCACTCTGCAAGTGGTTCTATATTCATCCATTTCTTCATATAATTCTCTGTCTGCTCCCCAAACAGAGAATTTCCCACCACAGGAAAATCCATAGCCTTAGACTGGGTATCCTGTGACAAAGTAGTACACCTGAGCCAAGCCAATCTACAAAAGCCACAGATGTAGCCATGACTCTAGAGGATACATCATTAGAATCCACTGCAGCATGGAATTGCACCTTAGATGCCTCAATACCATCAAGAGCCACCTGCTCCAGCTCCTTGTAGCTGGCCAGGGACCTGTTTGGCTAAGGCCATGACAGTATCCCATCTAGATTTCTGGTATCTTGCAACATAAGCCATATAGTTAGCTTGTCTGAGTCCCAAGGATGCTGCCATGTATTGTTTTTGGCCATGGCATCAATCTTCCTGGAATCCTTGTCAGGAGGATGTGAAGCCAGTGGAATATTAGTTTATCACAGGCTGCAGCCTGAACTACTAAACATGACTGCATTGCTGTGAAAGAAAATCTGTATCAGGACCTGACAAAGTGTACTTCCTGTCCATCTTTTTATCCACAGGAGGCACAGAATTAGGAGCTTTTAAAATTTTTACTGTTTGTTTTCTAAAGGATTTATGTAAAGGGATGGACAACCTCCTGGACTCTGGGATATCCATCATCTCCACATAGTCAGGCTCCTCATGCTCATCCAAAGCCTCCTCTAATGGAAGCTGGAGGGTCTCAGCAACTTTTTTATAAAACAAAAAATGAGAAGGGGACTCAGAAAGCCTAGGGGGAGACTAACCTGAAGGTCTGTCTGGGGAGATGTCCAGTTCAATGGGCACATCCAAACTTTCAAAATAACATTCACACTGATCATAAGAAAAAATTACTCACCTTAGTAATGTTGTTTCTTCTAATGGAGTCTTGCTATATTATGACAATTGCAGTTTGTCCCACCATTAGAACTGCTACGGAGGTGAAAGAGTTAACTCCCATTCTAAGAATGGAACTTAGAGCACGAGCTCGGTTAGAGAAGCTCTGTCTGGGTTATTTCAAACCCAAACTGTCAAATCTTTACGAGCAAAAACTCACTAAGGTCTGTGTGGAAGCTGTAACCTATACTAGCCAACTGGCTACCTAAATATTAACACCTATTGCTGGTCCCAACACAAAGACTCAAGTCAGGGGACCAGAAGTAATAATATAATATAAAATAAAAACACCATACCCCAAAAAACCCCAAGAAGGGGTGGAAAACATATAATGGGTATAACTAGTGCCCACACTAGGCTGCCCACCCCATACCCAAGTAGAAGTTCTGAGAGGGGCAGGCTGGGTGGGAGGTCATAATATAGCAAGACTCCATTAGAAGAAACAACATTACTAAGGTGAGTAATTTTTTCTTCAAACAACATGAAGTCTTGCTATATTATGACAATTGCAGACTACACAGCAGTACCTCCATGGAGGAGGGACAGAACCTACTTAGGGAATAGGCTCTGAAGCACAGCTGTGCCAAACCGAGCATCTCTCCTGGCCTGGACATCCAGGGAGTAATGCTTGGTGAAAGTGTGTACCGTTTTCCAGGTAGCAGCTTGACATATCTCTAAGATAGGGATGTCTCTGGCAGTAGCTAGAGACGTGGCTGTACCTCTGGTAGAATGAGCCCTCAGGCCAGAGGGGGGAACTCTCCAGTTTCTGATAACAAAATTGGATACAAGAGACAATCCACCTGGCAATTGATCTCTTAGTGGCAGGTCTCCCTTTTCTGACCTCACCGTAAGTGAGAAAAAGTTGGAGGGATTCGAACCTGTGACCCTTGGTACGTTCTATATAGTAACTTAGGGCCCTCTTAACATCTAAACTGTGCAATCTCCTCTCACCAGAGGAAGAATGTTCAGTGAAAAACACTGGAAGGGAGATAGATTGGTTAAGATGGAAATCTGAAACCACCTTAGGCAAAAACTTCCTGTTAGTCCTGAGGACTACCTTATCCCTGTGGAAAGAAATAAAGTCAGTTTCTACTGACAAGGCTTGCAACTCACTTGTGAGCCTGGCAGAAGTGATAGCCACTAGGAAAACAGTTTTCCAAGTTAAGTACTTAAGCTCTGCAGAAGACAGAGGTTCAAAAGGGGGTTGCATTAACTGGGCAATGCTAACATTAAGGTCCCAGGCAGTGGCCGGATCCCTAAAAGGTGGATTAGTATGAAGTAATCCCTTAAAAAACTTGGAAAATACAGGGTGAGCGGAAAGAGAGGAGGGCTTTCCTGCTGAAACAAAAGCAGAGACAGCTGCCAAATGTACTTTCAGGGTAGCTGGTCTCAGGCCCAAAGAATTAAGATGGACCATATAGTCAAAAACAATGGGCAAATCAGCAGATTCCGGGGAAATATGTTTCCCAGCACACCAAATGCAAAACCTTTTCCACTTAGAATTATAAGTAGCCCTAGTGGAAGGCTTCAGAAGCCTTTGGATTTCAAGAACACCCTGAGAAAGGTGTAGGTCAGCAAATTCTAACTCCTCAAGAGCCAGGCCTTGAGGTTGAGGGATCTGAGGTTCGGATACCAAACTCTCCCCTGGGCACAGGTTAACAGGTTGTGATTCCTGGGGAGACACAGGGGAAGATGGACTGTTAGGGACAGAAGGAGTGGGTATCAGGGCTGCCTGGCCCAATCTGGGGCAATCAGAATCACCCTGCAAGGCTGGGATCTGATTTTGACTAGCACCTTGAATAGGAGAGGGAAGGGAGAAAGGCATAAAGAAACTTCCCTTCCCAATCTAGGAGAAAAGGCGCCAGGGGACTGAGCCCAACACTGGGGGCCTGCAACAGAAAAGTGGAAGTTGGTGATTGTCTGGGGCTGCAAAAGATCTATCTGAGGGGTGTCCCATCTGGCAAAAACTATCCCCAGTACTTGAGGATCCAGAGACCATTCGTGATGGCCCTGGGAAATCCTGCTGAGAGCATCTGCTAGGACATTGTCCTTTCCTGGAAGATGAACTGCTATGAGGGAAGTGTTCAAGGAATAGGCCAGTGACCACAACTTCATAGCCTCGGTGTACAAGGCCGAAGACCGAGTGCCCCCCTGCTAGTTGATATACCACATTGTTGTGGTGTTGTCTGTTCTGACTTGTACCACTTTGTTCTGAACAGACGCAGAAAACACTTGGAAGTGCTAAAAAGACAGCTCTGAGTTCCAGCAAATTGATGTGGAGCAGAGATTCCTGGGGGGACCACACTCCCTGAGTGGAGAGGTCGCCATGTGGGCTCCCACCCCAGGTGGGAAGCATCTGTAGTGAGGTCAAGGAGTGAGACAGAGGAATGAAGGGGACCCCAGTCTTAAATTGCTCTGATCCTGCCACCACTGGAGGCCTGGATCAGGGTTCGGGTCACTGGGACCAACTTGGAAAGGGGTCTCTTTCTGAGACCAAAAGGCTCTCAAGTGAAACTGAATGTCCTCATCTGAAATCTTGCTCCTTGCACTCACGGCTGTGGACACAGCCATGTGCCCAGGAGCTGCAAAGTGTCTTGCTGGTCGAGAGACCTGCAGAGTGAAGGAGGAGGCCAGAGCCACCAAGTTCCTTACCCTCTCTAAGGGTAGGAAGGCTCTGGCCTGCTTTGTGTCCAATTCTGCACCTATGAAGGTGAGCACCTGAACTGGTTCCAGAACGGACTTTGGAAGATTTAAAAGAAGCCCAGGGAGGTGAGCAGCTGCTGGGTAACTTGCAGGTGAGATTTTACCTGTTCTGGGGACTGGCCTACAATGAGCCAGTCGTCAGATAGGGAAAGACAACAATCCTTTGCCTCCTTAAATGAGCAACTGCTACTGCCAGACATTTTGTGAATGCCCTTGGGGCAGAGGTGAGGCGAAGGGCATTGCTCTGAACTGGTAGTGACCTGAGGGCATTCGAATCTGAGGTACTTTCGTGGGAGCTTCTGATTAGGGACGTGAAAATAGGCATCCTTGAGGTCCAGGGAGGCTAGCCAGTCCCTGGCCTTAGAGAGGTAAAATCATTGCCAGAGTTACCATTCTGAACTTTGGTTTCAAAGGTGTTTGTTCAGATATCTGAGATCTAAAATGGGCCGCCATTCTCCTGTCTTTTTGGGGTAAGGAAATATCTGGAGTACAGACCCTTGCCCTGGTGTGGGGAGAAACCCTTTCTACAGCTCTGAGAGCCAGGAGGGTTGAGACTTCTGTTTCTAGAGTAAAGGTCTCTAAAGAGTTTGCAGGTGGGAAAGATCTGATTCTCATCTTTGGGAACTTTTGAAGCTGAGAACCAGACCCTGGCTTACTACTTCCAGGACCCACTTGTCTGAAGTTAGAGACACCCAGTTCTGAATGAAGTAAGCAACCTGCCCCCTACGGGTAAAAGAGAATCGGCCCTGGGCACCCCATCAGGGTGTCTGTTTGGCAGGTGCTTTAGGCTGAGAGGTGGGAGCAGGCCTGCCAACACCCCGTCTGCCTCTGCCTCTGAAGAAGCCCCTCTGAGCATAAGCAGAGGAGGCCTGGGTTTGGTAAAAAGGTCTGTGAAAAGGCCTACCCCTGGGGGTCTGCCTCTGAGGAGTGGCTTGCCGCTTCTTGGCTTGGGCACTCTTATAGGTAGTCCTATATTCATCCATTTTCTTCATATAATTCTCTGTCTGCTCCCCAAACAGAGAATTTCCCACCACAGGAAAATCCATAGCCTTAGTCTGGGTATCCTGTGACAAGCTAGTACACCTGAGCCAGGCCAACCTACGAAAAGCTACAGACGAGCCATGACTCTAGAGGATACATCATTAAAACCACAGCAGCATGAAACTGCACCTTGATGCCTCAATGCCATCAGCAGCCACCTGTTCCAGCACATTAGCAAGCTGGCCAGAGGCCTGTTTGGCCAAAGCCATGACAGTGTCCCATCTAGATTTTGATACCTTGCTACATAAGCCATGTAATTTGCTTGCCTGAGTCCCAAGGGCGCTGCCATGTATTGTTTTTAGCCATGGCATCAATCTTCCTGGAATCCTTGTCAGGAGGATGTGAAGCCAGGGAATATTAGCTTTATCACAGGCTGCAGCCTGAACCACCCTAACATGACTGCATTGCTGTGAAAGGAATTCTGTGTCAGGACCTGACAGTGTGTACCTCCTGTCCATCTTTTTATCCACAGGAGGCACAGAATTAGGAGTTTTTAAAATTTTTATTGTTTGTTTCCTAAATGATTTATGCAAAGGAATAGACAATCTCCTAGACTCTGGTATATCCATCATTTCTACAAAATCAGGTTCCTCTTGCTCATCCACAGCTTCCTCCAATGGGAGCTGGAGGGTTTCAGCAACTTTTTTGTAAAACATAAAGTGAGAGGGGGACTCAGAAAGCATAGGGGGAGATTCTAAAGGTCTGTCTGGGGAGATGTCTGGTTCAATGGGCACACCCAGACCCTCCAAGTCACATTCATACTGTTTATAATCATCCTCCCACTCCTCTGGTTCATAAAACTGCTCAACATCATATTCCTGAACCGGAGGAACCGACCGAACCGACCTTTTACCAGACAGTGGCGGTTCGGACGGAACCGAAGAAAGTGACTGGACAATCTGAATAGCTCTTGCTATCTCTGCAGCAGTTGGAGAAGGAATTTTGGGCTCCACACCTGCTGATTTTCTTGTTTTCTTTACTGGAACTGGCTCATCCGAGGCCAACTTTAGCGTTGCCGAGGAAGTCTCGCCCTGGTCAGAGGCACTCCCTCGGTTCGGTTGGCACCGAACCGGGCTGGCCATCGGGTCAGCTGACTTTTTGGCCTCGGTTCCCTGAGCCTGCCAACTCTCTTATCCAGGGTGGCTGCAGGAAAATTTTACAAATCTGGCAGTCTGAATTGAGGTGGTCAAACCCCAGACAATATACACATGTGGTGTGTGGGTCAGCCTTAGCAAAGACTTCCACAAGCATCACAGTGTTAGCAGAAGCAGTGGGCCCGGTTTTCTTTGGGTTTCTCAGACAATGCCAGCCTAACCAAAACTTGCCCTTTTAACGCAATGCCAGGCAAGACACCCTTATCGGTTCCTAACTGTGTCACGGGTCTTGGAAAAAAACGTAATGAATTCCGTTCTTTTTAGAACCGATAAGAACCGGGAACCGCACTCTAAAACCTCTAATTTTTGTAACTTCAAGTTTTAAAGCAAGCTGATCGGTTCAAAACCGAACCGATAACATTCACAAGTTCCACAGAGAAATTAAACTGAAATTACTTACGATACCACAGACAGAGCTTGAACCGATCGGTTTTGCGGTTAAAATAATAATATTCTCAGTTGATTTGAACCGAGAAAACACTGTTTAAACCGAGAAATGAACCGACCAGTAGGAGAAATCTCCGGAGCGACTGTTCAGTGAGGCGGAGTAAAGAATCTGACAGTTTGGGTTTGAAATAACCCAGACAGAGCTTCTCTAACCGAGCTCGTGCTCTAAGTTCCATTCTTAGAATGGGAGTTAACTCTTTCACCTCCGGAGCAGTTCTAATGGTGGGACAAACTGCAATTGTCACAATATAGCAAGACTTCATGTTGTTTGAATCCTCATTCCCCTCCTCTGGTTCATAGAACTCTTCTATATCATAATCCTGAACCACTGGAACCGACCGAACCGACCTTTTGCCAGACAGTAGCGGTTCGGAGGGAACCGGGGACAGGGACTGGACAATCTGTATTGCCCTGGCTATCTCAGCAGCAGTTGGAGAAGGAATTTTGAACTCCAAACCTGCTGATTTTTTAGATTTCTTTGCTGGAACTGGCTCCTCAGAGCCAGCTTTTCGTTTGCCCGAGGAAGTCTCGCCCTGGTCAGAGGGCACTCCCTCCGGCTCAGTTGGCACCGAACCGGGCTGGCCATCCAGGTCAGCGGACTTTCTGGCCTCTCGTTCCCTGAGCCTGCCCACTCTCTTGTCCAGGGTGGCTGCAGGGAAATTTTTACAAATCTGGCAGTCTGAATTGAGGTGGTCAAACCCCAGACAATAAACACATGTAGTGTGTGGGTCAGCCTTGGCAAAGGCTTCCCCACAGACACTACAGTGTTGAAACCCAGTGGGCCCGGTTTTTCTTTTGGGTTTCTCAGACATGATGCCAGCCTAACCAACCAACTTGCCCTTTTGATGGCAGTGCCAGACAAGACACCCTTATCGGTTCCAAACCGTGTCACGGGTCGTGGAAAAAAACCGTAATGAAATCCGTTTTTTTTAGAACCGATAAGAACCGGGAACCGCACTCTAAAAAGCCTTAAAAGGCTTTAAACTTATATTTAAATACAACTCGATCGGTTCAACTGAACCGATAGTACTTTACAAGTTCCACACAGAAAAAACCCTATCTATTACTTACGATTACCATAGACAGAGCCTGAACCGATCGGTTTTGCGGTTAAATTAATGAAATCACGGTTAAATTAAACCGAGAAATAGCGCTTTAAACCGAAGAAATGAACCGAGCAACAGGAGGAATCTCCGGAGCGACTGTTCAGTGAGGCGGAGTAAAGAATCTGACGGTTTCGGTTTGAAACCAGCCAAACAGAGCTTCTGAACCGAGCTTGCGCTCTAAGCTCCATGCTCTGCATGGAAGTTAACTCTTTCACCTCTGGAGCAGTTCTAAGGCTGGGGCAAACTGCAATAGTCATAATATAGCAAGACTTCACGTTGTTTGAAGGAGCTGTAGACAGCTGAAGGAATTAAGAAGGGGGAGAATGCTTTATTTCGCAATATAAGTGAGAAAAGGAACAAGAAGAAAGGGATTATTAGGCTTAAGAAAGGGGTGGAGGATAATAGGGGAATAGCAGAGACACTAAATGAATACTTCTATTCAGTCTTCACCAGGGAGAAGGACAGACCACTGCCTTCAGGAGGGAAAAGAGGAGCGGGGAGAGGGGAACACAGATGCAGTGATAGAGGACAGAGCGAGGGAAGGGCAGCTAGCATTAAAGGTGGACAAATCACCAGACCCGGAGTACATCAAAGGGAACTAAAGGAATTGGCTGAGGAGCTGGCAGGGCCATTGGCAGACCTATTTAATAGTTCACTAGAGACAGGCATAGTACCACAGGACTAGAGAACAGCACATTTAGTGCCGCTCCACAAAAGCGGTCCCAAGGATGACCCAGGGAATTACAGACCAGTCAGTATAACCTCCACTGTGGGCAAGCTCATGGTGACTATACTAAAGGAAAGGTTGGTAGCATATCTAGAGGAGCATGGTCTGCAGGATGCAAGGCAGCATGGTTTCATGGGGGGGGGGGTCAAACAAATCTGATTTATTTCTTTGACTGTGTCACTAAGACAGTAGACAGAGGCCAAGCGGTAGACATCCTGCATCTTGATTTCAGCAAGGCCTTTGACTCTGTGCCCCACAAAAGGTTGATCAGGAAGTTGGTGGATCTTGGGGTTGGGGAAAAGATGGCCAGATGGATGGAAAACTGGCTAAAGGACAGAAGCCAGAGGGTGGTTGTGGGGGAGAGTTATCTGGCACAAGACAGGTAACCAGTGGGGTCCTGCAGGGCTCAGTTCTGGGGCTGGTGTTGGTCAATGCCTTCATCAGTGACACTGGAGATGGCATTAAGGGCAAAATGTGTCTATTCGCGGATGACATCAAGCTCTGTGGGAGAGTAGACACAACGGAAGGGATACAGGACCTACAGGACGATCTGGAAAAGCTAGGAAGGTGGTCCAGGATCTGGCAGCTTGGCTTCAATGCCAAGAAATGCAAAGTTATGCATACTGGAGCCAAGAATCCTAGGACAGAGTACTACCTGGGTGGAGTCCGAGTATCTGCATCGGAAGAGGAGAAGGACCTGGGAGTGATGATCACTAATGACCTGAAGCACACCATGCAGTGCCAAGAAAGCAGCAGCAAAGGCAAACAAGATGCTGGGATGCATATCTAGGGGGATCAGTAGTAGGAGAGAGGAGGTTATACTGCCCTTGTACAGGTCACTGGTAAGGCCACATCTAAAGTATGGAGTTCAGTACTGGTGCCCACATCTCAAAAAAGACATTAACCTGCTGTTGACGGTCCAGAGGAGGGCTACAAAGATGATAGCTGGTCAGCAGGGTAAAGCATAAGAGGAGAGGTTGAGGGCACAGAAGAAAAAATTACTCACCTTAGTAATTATATTTCTTCTAATGGAGTCTTGCTGTATTCTGATAATTGCAGTGATTCCCAACCTTTGAACTGCCCCGGAGAACAAGGAGTTAACCTTCCAGGAAGGGCATGGAAAGCTGAGCTCGAGCTTAGTTCAAGTCTCTGTCTGGAGTGTTTTGAACTTAAACAGTCAAATTTTTATAAGCCCAACTAAACTAAAAATTCTATGTGGAAATTGTAAAAATTCTACTAGCCAACTGGCTGAAAAAAGTTTTGGATTCCCAAGGAAGAGTCAAGTCAGGAAACCCAAAAACAAAACCCAATGTACTAAAAATAACAATAATAATAATAAGCACCCAAACAAAAAGAGAGGAGGGTGCAAGCAAAAAACACCCCTGGAGTGAAACACTGCTCCTGCCCACCCACTTCCCAAAAACAGGTTCTGAGAGGGGAGGCAGGAGGAGATCAGAATACAGCAAGACTCCATTAGAAGAAATATAATTACTAAGGTGGTAATTTTTCTTCAAACAACATGAAGTCTTGCTGTATTCTGACAAGTGCGGACTACCAAGCAGTACCTCCAAGGGGGAGGGTCAGAACCTACTTTGGGAATAGGCTCTGAAGTACTGCTGTGCCAAACCGAGCATCACTCTTAGTCTGGATATCCAGAGAGTAATGCTTGGTAAAGGTATGGACTGTTTTCCAGGCGGCTGCTTGACAAATTTCTAAGAGAGTGATAAGGGAAGCAGCTGTACCTCTTGTGAAATGAGCCCTCAGGCCTGAGGGTGGAGTTTTTCCCAGTTTTTCATGGTAGAATTGTATACAAGACACAATCCACCTGTCAATAGATCTTTTGGTGGCAGGTTTGCCCTTTCCAACTTCTCCATAAGTGAGGAACGACTGGAAGGAGTCAAACCTGTGACTCTTGGTACGCTTTATGTAGTAACCAAGGGCTCTTTTGACATCTAAACTGTGTAGCCTCCTCTCTCCTGAGGAAGAATGATCAGTGAAGAAAACAGGGAGAGACACAGACTGGTTTAAATGGAAGTCTGAAACCACTTTGGGCAAGAACCTTCTATTGGTTCTAAGGACCACTTTATCCCTGTGAAAGGAGATAAAATCAGGTTCCACTGACAGGGCTTGCAATTAACTGATACGCCTGGCAAAGGTAATGGCTACCAGGAACACAGTTTTCCAAGTCAAGTACTTAAGCTCTGCTGAAGACATAGGCTCAAAGGGGGGTTGCATAAGTTGAGCAATGCAAACATTCAAATCCCAGGCAGGGGCAGGGTCTCTAAAAGGGGGATTGGCGTGAAGCAATCCTTTAAAAAATTTACAGAACATAGGATGGGAAGATAGTGAGGCAGGCTTCCCAACAGACAAAAACGCAGAAACAGCTGACAAGTGTACCTTGAGAGTAGCTGGTCTGAGGTCTAGGCCATTAAGATGGACCATATAATCCAGAACCGTAGGCAATTCAGCAGTGTCTGGAGAAACAGGCTTCTTAGAACACCAAATGCTGAATCTTTTCCATTTGGAGTTTTAAGTCTTTCTGGTGGAGGGCTTTTGAGAAGCCTTGAGGATATCCAGAACCCCTTGGGAAAGATGAAGATCTGCAAACTCTAACTCTTCAAGAGCCATGCTTTGAGATTGAGAGACTGAAGATTGGGGTACCAAATCCTTCCCTGAGAGGATGTTAACAGGCTGTAATTCCTGGGAAGAGACAGGGGAAGATGGACTGCTAGGGACAGCAACAGGGGGTACCAGGGCTGTCTGGCCCAATCTGGAGCAATCAGAATCACCTTGCATGGTTGAGACCTTATTTTTACCAAAACTTTGAACAGGAGAGGGAAGGGGAGAAAGGCATACAGAAACTTCCCTTCCCAATTCAGGATCAGGGCGTCCAGAGGGACTGAGCCCAAGGCTGGAGGTCTGCAACAAAAGAGAGGGAGTCGGTGATTGTCTGGGGCTGCAAAGAGATCCATCTCTCTGGAGTGCCCCACCTTGAAAAAATCACTTTCAACACCTGAGGGTCCAGGGACCATTCGTGATGGCCCTGAGAAATCCTGCTCAGTGCATCTGCTAGCACACTGTCCTTCCCTGGAAGGTGGACTGCTACCAGAGAGGTTTGCAGGGAATAAGCCAGGGACCACAACTTCATGGCTTTTGTGCACAAGACCGTGGACCAAGTGCCTCCCTGCTTGTTGATGTACCACATGGTGGTGGTGTCTGTTCTGACTTGGACCACCTTGTTCTGTACTGACTGTGAGAAAGCCTTTAGAGCCAGAAAAACTGCTCTGAGCTCTAGAAGATTGATGTGGAGAAGGGATTCTTGGGGGGACCACAGTCCCTGGGAAGTAAGGGACCCCAGATGCCTTCCCAGCCCAGGAGAGAAGCATCCGTGGTGAGGACCACTGAAAAAGGCTGAGTAACAAAAGGAACACCTTGTCTTAAATTGTCCTGATCCTGCCACCACTGGAGGGCTTGGATCAAGGTCAGAGTCACTGGGATCAGTTTAGTAAAGGAATCCTTCCTCCCTCTGAGACCAGAAAGCTCTCAGGTGGAACTGAATATCCCTCATCTGGAATCTTGCCCCCCTGGACCACTGCTGTTGAAGCTGCCATGTGGCCCAAGAGCTGGAGGAAATGCCTTGCAGGTCGAGATACCCGAAGACTGAAGGAAGAAGCTAGTTCCATAAGAACCCTTGCCCTTTCTAGAGGAAGAAAGGCTCTTGCTTTGAGTGTGCCCAGTTCTGCCCCTAGAAAGTTAAGAAGCTGGACTGGTTCGAGAACTGACTTGGGAAGGTTGAGAAGAAATCCTACAGAAGTGAGCACTTGCTGGGTCACTTGCAGGTGAGACCTGACTTGGTCTGGAGACTGACCCCAATCGTCCAGATATGGAAAAATGGAAATCTTTTGCCTTCTTAGAAAGGCAACTACTACTGCCAGGCACTTTGTGAAAACCCTTGGGGCTGAGGTTAGGCCAAAGGGCATTGCTCTGAACTGATAATGGCCTGAGGGCAACCCAAACCTGAGGTACCTTGTGTGCGAGCACCTGATGGGAATGTGAAAGTAGGCATCTTTGAGGTCCAGGGAGGCTAGCCAGTCCCCTGGCCTTAGAGAGGGAAGGATTATTCCCAGAGTTATCATCTTGAGCTTTGGTTTTAAAAGATGTTTGTTTAGATATCTTAGGTCTAGGATGGGTCACCACTCCCCCTGTCTTTCTGGGGTCAGGAAGTACCTGGAGTACAGTCCTTTGCCCCAGTGTAGGGTAGATACTCTCTCTCTATGGCTCTTAAAGCTAGGGGAGAAGAAACCTCTGCCTCTAGGCAAGGGTTTCCGAGAGATATGCAGGTGGAAAAGATCTGGCTCTCATCTTTGGAAATTTTTTGAAGCTGAGAACCAGTCCCCGGCTTACTACTTCCAGGACCCACTTGTCTGATGTAATAGACATCCAGTCCTGGACAAAGTAAGCCAGCCTGCCCCCTACTAGAATAGGAGAGTCGACCCGGGCAGGCCCATCAGAGTGTCTGCTTGGCAGGGGCTTTAGGATGAGGAGTGGATGCAGCCCTGCTCATCCCCCTTCTGCCTCTCCCTCTGATGAACCCCCTCTGAGAAAAGCAAGAAGAGGCCTGTGCTTGGTAAAAAGGCCTTTGAAAAGGCCTGCCCCTGCCCCTAGACTGCTGCCTTTGAGGAGTTGCCTGCCTTTCCTTGGCCTGAGCACTCCTGTAAGTGGTCCTGTACTCATCCATTTTCTTCATGTAATTCTCTGTCTGCTTCCCAAACAGAGAATTACCCAGTACAGGAAAATCCATGGGTTTAGCCTGGGTGTCCTGCGAGAGGCTAGTACATCTGAGCCAAGCCATCCTCCGAAGAGCCACAGATGTAGCCATGACTCTTGATGACACATCATTAGAGTCCACAGCAGCATGAAACTGAATCTTAGATGCCTCAATCCCATCTGCAGCCACAGCCTCCAGCTCCTTGGCTAGCTGGGGGGAGGCCTGTTTAGCCAGTGCCAGTACAGTGTCCCACCTGGACTTCTGGTACCTGGCTGTACAGGCCATGTAACTCGCCTGCCTGAGTCCCAAAGAAGATGCCATGTACTGCTTCTTTGCCATGTCATCAGTCTTCCTAGAGTCCTTGTTAGGGGGGGTGTGAAGCCAAGGGAATATTTGCCTTGTCACAGGCAGCAGCCTGCACTACCCCAACATGGCTGCATTGCTGATATAAGAACTCCGTGTCTGAGCCTGAAAGTGTATACCTCTTGTCCATTCTTCTATCCACAGGAGGTATAGTGTTAGGAGACTAAGATTTTTTGTGTCTGTTTCCCAAAAGATTTATGGAGGGGAATAGACAGTCTTCTGGACTCTGAGATGTCCATCATCTCTACATAATCAGGCTCATCTTGATCTTCCACAGCCTCCTCCATAGGAAGCTGAAGGGTTTCAGCCACCTTTTTGTAAAACATAAAGTGAGAAGAGGACTCAGAAAGCCTAGGAGGGGAAACACCTGAAGGTCTGTCTGGGAAGATGTCCGGTTCCACAGGCACAACCAGACCCTCACTTACATCATCATCCTCAAATTCCCCTTCCTCTTCAAATTCCGGTTCATAAAAATCTTCAAGGGCATAATCTTGAACCGGGGAAACCAACCAAACTGAACCCCTGCCAGAAGGAGTCGGATCAGTCGGAACCGGATGGAGCAATTCCACAATCTGAATCGCTCTGGCTATCTCTTCGGCGGACGGAAAATGAACCTCTGGATCCAAACCGGTCGATTTATCTTTGTGTTTTCTTTTTGTCGGAACCCATCCCTTGGAATCGGCTCTCCTTTTGCCCAAAGAAGTATCGCCCTGGTCAGAGGGCACTCCTTCTGGTTCGGTCGAAACCGAACCGGGCTGGCCATCCGGGTCAGCGGACTTCTCGGCCTCCTTTTCCCTCAGTCTACCTAATCTCTTCTCAAGGGCAGATTTGGGAAAGTTTGTACATATTTGGCTGTCTGAATTGAGGTGGTCAAACCCCAGACAATAAACACAGGTGGTGTAGGGATCGGCCTTAACAAAGCCCTCCCCACACTCACTGCAGTGTTGAAACCCAGTGGGCCCAGTTTTTTTTCTTGGGTTTCTCAGATATGGCCAACCTAACCAAACTTACCCTTTTTTCGGCAACCGCCAGGCAAGACTCCCTTATTGGTTCCTAACCATGTCACGGATGTCGGAAAAAACGTTTAAAACACGTTTTTTTTTTTTTTTTAGAACCGATAAGAACCGGTAACCATACACTAAGTAAACACACAAATTTCACTATCAAATGGCCGGTTCAGATGAACCAAGCCGCACTTTTACAAGTTCCACACAGAAAAACAGAACAATTCCTATCTAGTACTCATGGCACCACAGACAGAGACTGAACCGACTATGTGGATAACTTTTTCAGTTTAAAAAACTGAGAAAAACTGAAACTTAACCGACTTTTGAACCGAGCTGAAGGAGAAATCTCCGGAGCGACCGTTCAGTGAGGCTGAGTAAAGAATCTGACGGTTTAGGTTTGAATCACTCCAGACCAGGGGTGTAGCCAGGGATTTCAGATCTGCACACCAAGTGGACTCACTGCTACCCCCCCACCCCGTAGCCAGACATTATACAAATGCACACCAGGACCGTGTTTGTTGCCTCATTTGGCACAATAAATACAACTTTTGTATTCCATGACAATGGTTGGTGCCATGCATGGGTAAATACAAATGACATGCATTGCTCCCTAAGACACCCACATACCAGCCCAGAGCCTGTAAAGTTGTATTGTCCTTGGGATGCAAAGACAGTATTAGTGACCAGTCCTTCTAGTTTCAACTCCTATGAATAAAATTACAGAAAGGTTCAGCATTTTCTTTGTTAGTTTTTATGGAAAAAGGAAGCAGTTCAGAGCCTATTTGCTACCCCCCTAAAATAAAATTGCACACCATGGAGTACTTGGAGTATGCCTGGCTACACCCATGCTCCAGACAGAGACTTCAACCGAACTCGAGCTCAGCATTCTATGCCCTGCATAGAAAGTTAACTCTTTGTTCTCCGGGGCAGTTCAAAGGTTGGGAATCACTGCAATTGTCAGAATACAGCAAGACTTCATGTTGTTTGAATGCCTTTCAGTTGCAGCCATAGAAGCTGTACTAGTAGGGGCAGCCTTTCCAGGACACTAGAAAATCTGCCTTAAAACCTGGAAATAAGACAACAATATGAATTTATTTTTCTATAACAAAAAAAAATTCAAACTCCGTCCCAGGTTCTAAACTGTCAGGCGGCTGGAGAGATTGGAAGTATTTGAGCAAGATGAAAAAATTACTCACCGAAGTAATCTTGTTTCTTCCAAGATATTCTTCAATATGATTAACTCTAGCAGTCAGCCTCCTGTGTTGAACTGCACAGGAGATTAACTGAATTTATGCAAATGAGGGAACATTTATTGGCTCATCCCACCATTCAAACTGCTGCCATTACCAACTGCTGCGTTCTATAACGCTCAGATTCACTGGAGCCAAGTGTATACCCTTTACTGATCTATTGTACCGAATGAAAAAAAATGTAAAACAGTAACAACCCCCTTTTATCACCTTGTCCTCTGGAAACGTCAGATAGGACCATAAGAATCAAAAAACAGCACCACCTGGTTTTAAAACACAACATTTCCACTATAGGACCCTTAGAACAGCAAGACACCAGCAGTAATGCAGAGGCTAACCTTGTTCTGGAAGGGGAGGTGGGGGGGGTTAATCATATTGAAGAATACCTTGGAAGAAACAAGATTACTTCGTCGAGTAATTTTTTTCTTCTAACCCCAGGAATTCTTCAATATGATTAACTCTAGCAGACTATGAAGCAGTACCTTTGGAGGTAGGCACAGAACCTATTTAGGGAACAGGCTCTGTTGTGTTAAATGTAGCATCACTTGGACTGTGTGTCCAGACTGTAATGCTTTGTAAAGGTATGTATGGGGGCGCTGCTGAGCAGCCACATGGGAGACAGCAATTTGGAAGCACCGCTCTTATTTAATATTAATATATTAAAAGTTTAATTTATCACATCTGCCCCGGCTATTTAGTTTTAGATAAGCTCCTGAACCCTTCCTGAAGGCAAAATAGGCAAAACTAAAGGATCAGTGGCTGCTTCTGTGGATTTTTTCCAACCACGAACCAAGCAAGATGGTGGGCCTTCTCATGGCAGAGTGGCAGGGACCTCTAAGCCTGAAGAACCTGAAAATGTGTCCCTGGCTATGGTCAATACAACCCTGCTGCAACTGGTGCACACAGTCCAAGATTTGGACCTAAGTTCAATCAGCTAACACCGAGGGTCGCTGCTTTCAAAACGCTAGTGGATTTAGCTAAACAATCAGTAGCCAAAATGGAAGGGAACTCAAAACTACGGTTGTCTCCAGAAAATTGATTGGGGATACCACTTTGCTATGCCAGCGATTGGAGGTCCTTGAGAATCAGGTATGGGAGAGGAACATTAGAATCTCTCCTAGTGTCGGCTGAGGGGGAAGACCCTCTGGACTTTGCCCGTAACTTTCTACCAGAATTACTTGGTTTTACTGAGGAGGAGCCGCTGTTGCTTCTGGAGAAGGCCTATAGGCTCCCGGGGTGCAGAAAGGCATCACTGGTCCCGCATGTTGGTTGTGGTTTGCTCTGGTGTGGGGGACAGGGACTGAATACTGGCTGCAGCACGTCGGCGAAGGCAGTTTAGGTATGGGAGAATCCAAACTGGAGCTGCGCAAACACAATGAGGCAGGTGCTCACAGTAGGCGGCCAGCCCAAAAAGCTCAAGTCCAGACAAGTGAGCCCTCACACAAGAAAAAAAATGCAGCCAAAGCTAGCAACCTCAGCGCTTCAGCGTTCAAGCCTTCACCAAATGCTGAGGTTACACTTAGGCTCTGGGCCAGAATAAATGCTCCATTGAGCACTGGCTGCGATTGTCTTTTGTTAATAGTTTAGGTATGGGAAATTGAACTTGTACATCTTTCCTGACCTGTCCTTCAGCACCAGGCAGCGGCGCAAGTCGTTCGATGGGATCCGGGCTCGCCTGAGACAACTTAAGGTTCAGCATAAACTTTTGTACCCAGCCAGACTGCGTGTCTCGTAGAAAGATAACATTTATCTATTCAATGATCCGACAGACACTGAAAAGGTCCTGGACACTACTGAGCAGGAGGGGTCTCGGGAGAATAAGGATATTGAGACAGAAGGAGAGTAACTGTTTCTTGCAATACCATCACGATTTGTAATGTATTACCTTCTTCTGTTTTAGTGTCTAGAGGATCCATGTTTAATCCAGTAGCTAACTCAGGGGGGTGTTTACTTTTGGGATTGTTGGTTTTATAGGCAGTGGGGGTTCCTACTGAGCATTTTATGGTCCCAGCACTGTTCCTAATGACTGAATGGCTTATAAATGGAATCCTGCCTGCCTTTGTTTTATCTATATAGTCCATTTACCACCCGGAATAATAATAATGTTGTTTTTTCTTGAAGGGGTTTTAGGGATCCAAGTTTTGCTATGTTCTCAGTATGCCTGCCTAGATCTGAAGGTGGGAGAATGGAGTATATGGCTATACTAAAAAGGGGCATATGTTAATTTGAATTGGAGCTGCTGTATCTTGTATGTTTAATATCCTACAGGGGGAGTTGTGGGCTAGTTGGCCAGCACTTTGGTTGGTTCCTATAGAGGGACTGATTGGTGTTTTCACTCTGGGGCTCCCCCTGGGCTGTAGGCTTCTGGACTTGATCATTGTATGACAATGGTGTGACAGGGTTGAATAGAACCGTGTAACACTTTTTATGGAGCGTTTGAATGCAGGGATCTGTTTTGTTCTTTCCTTTACTGTCTCTTCTCTATTTGGTTGCGCAACCAAATTTTCTCATAAGACCTAGGAATTGATGACCCCGACAGTCTCGCAGTTCTTTGCCTCTCACTGTCTCTCAGTCTTCCCTTGCTGTTTCTGTCTCTTCCTCCCTTGCATATGTGCTGGTATGAAAATATAAGCAAATCATTATGTGGAAGTGTAGCTGATATTGGGATCCCTTTGTTTAGAAATTATATAGTGTTACTGTTGAAATGTATATAATTATAGTTAGAGATGATTGCAAAAAGCTATGGGGAACTCAAGGGGTTAACCTGCGAGCAATTTTTAAGCCCTTTTTCAGAAGCTGTGGAGAAGGGGCCTCAGTTCTGGGACATTTGTTCTTGATGCACCTGCCTGACACTTACAAGAACATTGGAAATTTGCAAGAACATTTTAGAAAAAAAAAAAAACAGGATACTTTTTCAGGAGGTGTCTGCAAGGACTTATAAAACAGAACTGCAATTTCTTGCAAGAGATACACAGAGACTGAAGGAAAACTCAGATGGATCTTCTCTGTTTATTTTGCCTTTGTAAATAGTTATACTGAACAAGCTTATTTTTTTATGTTACTGCTAGTACTAATAAACACTTTTTGTGAATTCCACAGCTGCTCCTCGTTTCTCCTATACTTTCTGACCTGTGCCTCGACAACAGATGGTGTCAGCCTAAGTGGGATTTATACCATGCATACTCTAAGCCAGGAGTTTTGTGCGTGGGTACTGGACCTAGTACCAGGGAAGCATAGAGAAAGGTATGGATTCTGCAGCAGCAAGTCCAAGAGTGGTTACCAGGAGAATGGCAGCCAAACTAGCCGAGACTGAAGTCCAAGCTGAGCTTGTACAGCCAGCACAAGTAATGGAAAAAGAACAGGCAGTGACAGAACCTGAAAGCCTGACGGACTTTTTCAAATGGTGGGCTATACAACAAAAAGAGATGAAGAAGCAAAGAGAAAAAGAGATTCAATGTTTAGAAGCACAGAGGAGAGAAGAGATGCAGCGATGGATGAGTGCCTTGCAAGCTATCAAAGGCAGAGGATCTGGCACAGATCCAGACGAGCAACAAAACACAAGCAACTTAAAAGCCATTAAACTTACAAAATTGTGTCCCTCAGATGATATCGAGGTATACCGGACAACTTTTGAAAGAGTTGCCACAGCCTGCCAATGGACAAAGCAGCAAATCAGACTAGTATCCTGCCTGACAGGGAAAGCCCAACTTGCCTACAGCAATATGGACACTGCACAGTCAGAAAGCTATGACCTGGTGAAAAGCAAAATCCTGAAAAGGTATGACATCTCAGGAGAGACCTGCAGGCAGAGATTTCGATCTCTGAAGTACAACTCAGTCAACAATCCTCGAGAAGCCTTCGCCCAACTCGGAGAACTCCTGATAAAATGGCTCCAACCAGAGGGCAAAACAGTCCCACAGATCATCAACACATCTGCAATGGAGCAATTCATCAACAGATGTGCAGCTTTGGGTAAAGGAACACCAACCAGAAAGTGGGGAAAAGGCTGTTTCTTTGGCCAAGGACTACCAAATGGCCAGATGCCACAGCTACGAGGTAACAGCCAAGCACCGGTAAGACACTCCTTTTCCCATTTAAACACCAAGTCTGATAATAACTCTGGTGGGTGGTAACAAATCTGTGACCAAAGACATTATATGCTATAACTGTAATAAGCCAGGTCATACTGCAAAAAATTCCCATAAAAAGAGTGACACTGGAGCAGCTCTGTCCTTAGCAAATTGGGGCAAGTACTTAACAGATGTGAAGGTGGGGGATAATACTGTATTGGGACTCACTGATTCAGGAAGCAGACAGACCCTAGTGCATGTTGAGGTGCTGGGAAAACACTGTGCAAAAGGACCAGGTACTGGTGCCATCTGCATCCACGGGGACACTCGATACTATCCCACCACCCAAGTGACTCTGACCATTAAGGGTGTGTCGCACCAAATGAAAGTGGAGGTAGTACCCAAGTTACCTGTACCCATGATTATTGGAAATGACTGTCCATGATTTACTGAATTAATCTCAGAGGAACTGAATCCTGCAGTTTCAGCAGCAGTGGTAACAGGAGGGCAGGCAAAGGCATATCAGATGACCTTAAGGTTAGCAAGCAATGTGAGAAAGCAGTAGGGAGGGCCGGGGGTATAATGGGATGTATAGGGAGAGGCATCAGCAGCAGAAAACAGGAAGTTGTTATCCCTCTGTACAGACAGTTGGTGAGACCCCATCTGGAATACTGTGTCCAGTTCTGGAGACCCCATCTCCGCAAGGACATAGACAGGATAGAGGCAGTCCAGAGGAGGGCAACTAAATGGTGCAGGGTCTGCAAGAGAAGCCGTATGAGGAGAGACTAAAGGAGCTTAATATGTATACCCTTGAGGAAAGAAGGGAGAGGGGGACATGATAGAAACTTTCAAGTACCTCAAGGGAATCAACAAAGTCCAAGAGGGTAGCATCTTTCAGAAAAGAGACTTGCAAGAACAAGGGGACACAATTTAAAGATAGAAGGAGGGCGGTTCAGGGGCAATGTGAGGAAGTATTATTTCCACAGAGAGGGTAGTGGATACATGGAACAGCCTTCCTGAGGAAGTTGTGGAGTCTAAAACTGTGGGAGAATTCAAGAATGCATGGGACAGACATAAGGCAATTCTTGTGGGGGGCAGGAAGATATAGGCTGTTGGTTAAATAGGATCTGCGGCCTATCCTGTAGGTAGGGAAATGGGCAGACTAGATGGGCCTAGCGGTCCTTATCTGCCATCAAAGTCTATGTTTCTGTGTTAAAGAAGATCTCAGACGGTGGGGACTCTTTTCATTTCGCTGATTTTGATTCGGACTTGTTTGAGCACAGCTCCAAGATCCAGAAGTCCAGGAAAGAAAGAAAATGCCTGAAGAAACTGTGGCAACAAATGACTGATGGACATAAGGGGCTAACATATAGTGGTTGCTATAGAGAATTTGCTAGGTACTCAATTATGGCACTCAATGAGGCGGTACCTCGGTATGCTGGCTCAGTATTGACAGGGTGGACTGGTAAATGAAGCACTGATTGTGCTCAGTGTATTTCCACATTTTGTCACAAGATGGCAATCACCGCTAATTCCACAGTGATTGCTGTTATGTAGTGCGATGTAACTGTTGTTAAAGACTAATCCCGTTTTTCACCAGCAAATGGCATTTAAAAATATCTTACTGTATTTTTTTTTTTCCAATTGCTTAACCAGGTGAGACACACTAAGCTGAAAGCTTGTTTACAGGTGCAACCTGGGAGCACAGAGAAGTTAAGTGACTTGCTCAGGGTCACACAGTATGCAAGTAGGGCCTGTTGGATTCAAACCCAGGTCTCCAGATTTGCAGCTCAGAGCCTTAAACCACTGCGCTATACTGCCTCCCTTAAAACTAACTAACTAAGGACCAACTTTTATGTGTGTTAGTCCTACTGTTTTTTATTAAAGAAACCGCAGAGATCGGGCCATTGTACAGGTAAATCAATCTGAAAACAATATGGAACTGACATACAGTGCATTTGTGTTGAATTTTGCCATTTCTAAATTGAGCAGAAAGCTAATTAGTGTTTCATTTGAATTACTTTTGTTGTTCTCAAATCATGCAGCACCACTTTGTTAAATAAACTGATCTCTTGTTCACTGCGGGATAAACTGACAGTAACATTGTCATCATGGACACTCAAACTGCAATGGAAAATGTTTTTTTTTATGAATTAAATAGTGGGGCATCTAGGGAGGGGGAGGCTAGACAGCCAGGGAAAGTGACACTGAGGCAGGGAAGTACAGGGTCTACTAATAGCTCAGCCCCACATAGCTTTAAGTGCATGTGAGAAATTACCCTAAGGTGGGAACTGAACCACAGAACCTCCAACTTTAAGGTGCGGCATGGTTATCATGCCTCTTGATCGGGTAGTACAACTTAATTATGTTGTGCTAGAAATAAAATACACTGCTATGTCTGAAATATTAACACTTAATAGCAGCAAGGCTTTTGATTAAAAAAAAGATGAAAAAAAAATAAAGGCAGTAGTAACAGCAGCCAAAATTTCAGCAAACACAGAAGCAATGTGCGGCATGGAGTGGAGCAGCACGGGGCATCTTGCTGCTCCGGCAACTGAAAATTTTTTTTTGAATGTTATGCGTGAAATGGCAGTAACAACTTAATTTTATTAACTAATGCTCTGGCATTCGGATTGGGTGTATATTTAAGGAGATCCAGCAGCTGGAAACTGGCTATCCTGGACTGAACATCATTATGTGTAATTAGATAACATAAAAGAAAAAGAAAAAAAATGTTAGCACTACGCCCATTCGAAACAGAAGCAATATATCTTTGATTTTTTTTCTATGCATTCCACATCAATATACTTTTATTATCTCCTAAATACCTAAATGATCCAGAAGAAAGTGCCCAGTAGGCTCCAACAGATCAGTGGCAATGATATGGTATGTGTATTTGTGAATTGTTTCGTTTTTTGCTTCATTATACCAATAAAGACCTAAATGTGGCACCCTATGCCATGTCCTGTCATTTTTGATTCCCAACACTTTTTTTTTTAAATTAGCGCAGATTACAGATCATAACGGAAAACCCTGAAACAATAAAGCACCATATTGCTCCTGGCACGCCCGACCAGTTAACTGAGTAGTGTCAATTGCATAACTGCTTTTCATAATTTTTAGCTTTGAAAGGTAAAACGTAGAACATTTCATTGTATTTTTTTAGCAGTAACATATTGAAATTATGATTTTATTGGTCACTTGATTATGTGGAAGATGTTTCTGTTGTACACTAATTTTCCTACTAACCACACCACATTATTGTATATGAATGAAGATCATTACTGGATACATTGCACACTAATTAACGATCAGCATAATGATCTGCACTATTCTAAAATATAAAAAAGGTGTTCCTTCTACACATCGCTGTATGCAGAGCTTTTCAGGGTAGCTTATAGAAAGTTTTTTTCCGATCAAGAAACCAGATCATGATCGTGCTCTGCTACCTACAAGAAATTAAAACTGGGCACTCAAAGACGTGATCGGATAAATAGTTGAACCATCTAGGCAGTTTGTATAAACAGAGTCCAGTCATGAACCTAAAAAAAAAAAAAAAAAAAAAGCCTCTCTGACACCTGCACCTTATTTGCCTATAAAATCATTCACATGTAATTTTTTTTTCTCCTTTAATCCACATCTCTAAACCCACTTTTTACAGATGCCCTTCAATTTATAAAATTAGAGATCTAAAAACTAAAATAAACATTTCACTCCAAACCCATTTCCCACACAAAGTTTCACAGTTTAAAGTGTACGCGTTGTTAGCCAAGAATTTGAAGGAAAAAAAAATCAGAATCGGGTGAAAATCGAATGAGTCGGAGAAGTTTGCCACTATGTGTGCTACTGACAGATTAAGACTGGATGCAATTATTGCTCCTCTCAGTCACACTATACAGTGGTGTCCAGTCTAATTTGACATTATAAAATGGTATGGGAAAATACTGAAATCTGATTGGCTGTTGTTCATGTAGCAATTATGTTCCATGCATGGAAACTAAAAAGTGCTGTAACTGTACCTGTAAAACTCAAGTTTGTAACTCTCCCGGGTCGCACCTGAAAATAGGCACTTGGATGTCTAGTGTGACTTACCCAGTAAACAAAAGCAAATAATAAATAAATAAATAAATAAATGTGCACTGATCACCACTGGAATCATTACGCTAATAGAATGTTAAGAATTCAATTGGCAGCCATTGTTTTTTGCCCTGTAACTGAAGAATTACATTTACTTGAACTGGGCCCTAAAATAAAACTACCTTATAAAACTAAACCTACAAATGGTAATGGTGGGTGGGATAACATCCTCCCCCAGGAAGGAAATCAGTGGAGTCCCGAAGGGTTCAGTACTGGGGCAAATCTTGTTCAATGCCTACATCTCGGATATAGGGAGAGGGGTTAGAATTAGGTTGAGTCTTTTTGAGGACGATTCAAAATTGGGAGCACTGGTGGATAGTGAGGAAGTGAGGGAGGCAGTCCAGGGAGATCTGGATACCCTGGAGGGGTGGTCAAGGAGGTGGGGACTGAAATTTAATGCCGGGAAATGTAAGGTTCTTCATCTGGGGGTCAAAAATCCGGGCCATGTATATACCCTGGGGTGGGGTCACATTGCATGCCACATTGGGAGAAAGGGATTTAGGGGTGGTGGTAGATGTCAAAATGAATAACTCTGAAAATTGTAGAAGAATTATAGCCAAGGCAAACAGGATATTGAGTTGCATAGCCTGGGGAATTACGTCCAGAAGCAGGGAGGTGATCCTCCCTCTTTATAATGCCTTGGTCAGGCCACAGCTGGAGTACTGTGTGCAGTTCTGGAGACCTCATCTGAAGAAGGGCATAGTGCTCCTGGAAAGGGTCCAGAGGAGAGTGACCAGGATGATTCAGGGCATGGAGGGGAGGCCTTATGAGGACAGACTGGAAGAGCTTGGGCTTTACTCACTGGAGGAGAGGAGGGATGGGGGACATGATAGAGGTTTTCAAGTATGTAAAGGTAATAATTTGGAGTGGAACCAGGGAGTTGTTTAGGCTGAAGAACGGGGGAGTGACCAGGGGCCACGAGTGGAACTTAGAGGGGGGAATTTACAGGGGGGAACGTAGGAATAATTTTTTCACTGAGAGGGTGGTGGAGCCGTGGAATGCACTTCCAGGGAGGCTGGTGGAGGAGGGCACAATGGAGGGCTTCAAGAAGGACTGGGACAGGTACAAGGGGAAACTAAATCTAGGCAAGACACTCTTGGGGGATGGGGGTGGTGAGGCGGGCAGCCATTAGGTTGCTTGCTTTCGAGCAGACAAGACAGACCATTTGGCCTATTCTGCTGGCTTTTTAGTATGTTAGTATGTTAAATACAAAATAAAACAGATTAATTAAATGTTGTTTCCCTGATCATCACATTCTCCTTACACACATAAACAAATTACAAATAATAAGTATTGTTTATAGATTCATTACAACTGTTTCTTGGCTGACAATGAAAAATCCTCCTTCTGCCTCTACCTGCTCATCATCTCTTCTCCTTGCCCTGACAGTGAGATAACTGTGTCTCTGGCTGTAACAGAGGCCTTTGTTGTGTGTGTGTGTGTGTGTGTGTGTGTGTGTGTGTGTGTGTAGATAGTATGTTAGGAAAGTAACACTCTACCAGTGGAACTAAGCAGAATTTTGAATCCATGTATTCCATGACAAACATTCCATATATTGAATGTGGAGACAAACAGAGAAAAAAACAGGAAGAAGAAAGTAGGCAACAATACAATGACATCATCTGCAGTGGGCAGAAGGACTATTTTATCAAAAATATACACAAGTATATCTATTGTTTCTACATACTTCTACATGCTTTTCCTAACTGTAAAAAGTTTTAAAAAAAGGAGCCCATTTTATAAGTGCAATAAGGCACTCTGGGATGTGCATGGAACACATTTTACCACACAGCCAGTGGCTAAAGTCACTCGGCCTTCAGCCTCGTGCCTGATTACGCCCTTAGCTGTGCGGTAAAATGTGTTCCACGCACACCCCATCATGCCTTATTGCTTACATCTGCAATCGGTATAAAATGAACTGGCTAATAGACAGGAGCACAACTTGACTTTGTGCTGTCTGAAAACATTTTGGCACTGTGCAACAGCAGGGAACAATCACTGCATCCAGTCTTAATTTTGCAGTGGGCACATACATTGCGATCATCACCTTCTGAGAGCCAGTCTGTTTCAGAATAAAAGTGATCTCAGCTACCAAAAAATAAAACGGATTGCCTAATAGACGGCCACAAAATTTTACTCTGTGCTGTCAGAAGTGTATCACTGACATGAACAATTATATGCGGTCCCTTCCATGTTGTCACACAGTTTTCAGTGCAGTGAATAGTATAGAACTAAACACATTTTTTCCACTGATCACTGAAAATGAGAGTATATCAAATACATGAATGAACTGTCTACATTACTTTATGATACTGTATGCTTTCATGGCAATAAAGGGCCATTCCATGGTTGTTTTGGTGCTGCAGACCCTGCAGTATTCTTAATGATCCCATTCACTGTGTGGCTTGGCTTATCTTCTATATGAGAAATATTCCCAAATGATGTGCTCTTAATTATATGTTATTTAAATATATATTATTGGAACATGGAATACACAGTCTGGTATGCACTTTCTAACCCCCCCCCCCAAAAAAAAAATAAGAAAGTTAATGCACCCTCCAACAGAAGGAAAGAAAAAAATTACTCACCTTAGTAATTATGTTTCTTCTATTGGAGTCTTGCTGTATTCTGACTAATGCAGTTAGCCCCAGCCTTTAAACTGCCCCGGAGAACAAAGAGTTAAACTTTCTATGCAGAGCATACAATGCTGAGCTCGAGCTCGGTTGATGTCTCTGTCTGTTTCCCTTTGAAATCTAACCGTCAGATTGTTACGAGCAAAAATTCACTAGCTATCCTATGTGAAAATTGTAACATTTTAACTAGCCAACTGGCAACAAAAAGTTTCGGATTCCCAAAGGAAGACTCAAGTCAGGAAACACAAAACACAAAACCAATTCAAATAAGAATAACAACCAAATAAATGCCCAAACAAAAAGCAGAGGGTGTAAAGGAGCACCCCGAGGTGAAACACTGCACCTGCCACCCACTTCCCAAAAACAGGTTCTGAGAGGAAGGCGGGGGAGGCGAATACAGCAAGACTCCAATAGAAGAAACATAATTACTAAGGTGAGTAATTTTCCTTCAAACAACATGAGGTCTTGCTGTATTCTGACATATGCAGAACTACCAAGCAGTACCTCCATGGAGGAGGGACAGAACTTACTTTAGGAATAGGCTCTGAAGTACTGCTGTGCCAAACCGAGCATCACTCCTAGCCTGGATATCCAGAGAGTAATGCTTGGTAAAAGTATGGACTGTTTTTCAGGTGGCTGCTTGACAAATTTCTAAGAGAGGAATATCCTTGGCAGCAGCCAGGGAAGCAGCTGTACCTCTTGTAGAGTGAGCCCTCAGGCCTGAGGGTGGAATCTTTCCCAGTTTCTCATAGCAGAACTGTATACATGACACAATCCACCTGGCAATAGTGCTTGGTGGCAGGTTTGCCCTTTCCCACTTCTCCATAAGTGAGGAACAACTGGAGGGACTCAAACCTGTGACCATAGGTACGCTCTATGTAGTAGCTAAGGGCTCTTTTAACATCTAAACAGTGTAACCTCCTCTCTCCTGAGGAGAATGATCAGTGAAGAAAACAGGAAGAGACACAGACTAACTCAAGTGGAAATCTGAAACCACTTTGGGCAAGAACCTTCTATTGGTTTTAAGGACCACTTTATCCCTGTGAAAGGAGATAAAATCAGGTTCCACTGACAGGGCTTGCAATTCACTGATACGTCTGACAGAGGTAATGGCTACCAAAAACACAGTTTTCCAAGTCAAGTACTTAAGCTCTGCTGAGGACATAGGCTCAAAAGGAGGTTGCATCAGTTGAGCAACGCAAACATTTAAATCCCAGGCAGGGGCAGGGTCTCTAAAGGGAGAACTGGTATGAAGCAATCCTTTAAAAAATTTACAGAATACAGGATGAGATGATAGTGAGGAAGACTTCCCCACTGACAGAAAAACAAACAGCTGACAAGTGTACCTTGTGAGTAGTTGGTCTGAGGCGTAGGCCATTAAGATGGACCATATAATCCAGAACCGTAGGTAATTCAGCAGTATCTGGAGAAATATGCTTCTTGGAACACCAAATGCTGAATCTCTTCCATTTGGAGTTATAAGTCTTTCTGGTGGAGGGCTTTCGAGAAGCTCTGAGAATATCCAGAACTCCCTGAGACAGATGCAAATCTGCAAACTCTAACTCTTCAACAGCCATGCTTTGAGATTGAGAGACTGAAGATTGGGGTACCAAATTCTCCCCTGAGAGGAGGTTAACAGGTTGTAATTCCTGGAACGAGACAGGGGAAGATGGACTGCTAGGGACAGCAACAGGGGGTACCAGGGCTGTGTGGCCCACTCTGGAGCAATCAGAATCACTTTGCATGGTTGTGACCTTATCTCGACTAAAACTTTGAACAGAAGAGGGAAGGGAGGGAAGGCATACAGAAATTTCCCTTCCCAGTTCAGAATCTGAGCATCCAGGGGAACTGAGCCCAAAACTGGGGGTCTGCAACAAAAGAAAGGAAGTTGGTGATTGTCTGGGGCTGCAAAAAGACCCATCTCTGGAGTGCCCCACCGTGAAAAAATCACCTTCAATACCAGAGGCTCCAGGGACTATTCGCGATGGTACTGTGAGATCCTGCTCAGTGCATCTGCTAGCACATTGTCCTTCCCTGGAAGGTGGACTGCTATCAGAGAGGTTTGCAGGGAATAAGCCAGGGACCACAACTTCATGGCTTATGTGCGCAAGGCCGTAGACCAAGTGCCTCCCTGCTTGCTGATGTACCACATGGTGATGGTGTTGTATGTTCTGACCTGAACCACCTTGTTCCGTACTGACTGAGAGAAAGCTTGCAGGGCCAGAAAAACTGCCGTGAGTTATAGGAGATTGATATGGAGAAGGGATTCCTGAGGGGACCACAGTCCCTGGGCACTGAGGGCCCCCAGATGGGCTCCCCAGCCCAGAAGGGAAGCATCCGTGGTAAGGACCACTGAATGAGACTGAGTGCCTTAATTTGTCCTGATCCTGCCACCACTGAAGGGCTTGGATCAAGGTCAGAGTCACTGGGATCAGTTTGGTAAGGGAATCCTTCCTCTGAGACCAAAAAGCCCTCAGATGGAACTGAATGTCCCTCATCTGGAATCTTGCCCCTTGGACCACTGCTGTAGAAGCTGCCATGTGGCTGAAGAGCTGGAGGAAATGCCTTGCTGGTCGAGATACCTGAAGGCTGAAGAAGAGGCTAGTTCTGTAAGAACCCTTGCCCTTTCCAGGGGAAGAAAGGCTCTTGCTTTGACTGTATCTAGCTCTGCCCCTATAAATGTAAGAAGCTGGACTGGCTCGAGAACTGACTTGGGAAGGTTGAGAAGAAATCCTAGAGAAGTGAGCACTTGCAGGTCTGACTTGACTTGGACTGGAGACTGGCCCACTATTAGCCAGTCGTCTAGATATGGAAAAATGGAAATCTTTTGCCTCCTTAGAAAGGCAATTACTACTGCCAGGCACTTTGTGAAGACCCCTGGGGCTGAAGTTAGGCCAAAGGGCATTGCTCTTAACTGATAGTGGCCTGAGGGCAACTCGAACCTGAGGTACTTTCTGTGGGAGCACCTGATGGGAATGTGAAAATAGGCATCTTTGAGGTCCAGGGAGGCTAGCCAGTCCCCTGGCCTTAGAGAGGGAAGGATTATTCCCAGAGTTACCATCTTGAACTTTGGGTTTAAAAAGATGTTTGTTTAGGTATCTTAGGTCTAGGATGGGTCACCACTCCCCTGTCTTTTTTGGGGTAAGGAAGTACCTGGAGTACAGACCTTTGCCCAAGTGTAGGGTAAAGTACTCTCTCTATGGCTCTTAAAGCCAGCAGAGATTAAACCTCTGCCTCTAGGGCAAGGGTTTCTGAGACACCTGCAGGTGGAAAAGATCTGGCTCTCATCTTTGGAAATTTTTTGAAGCCGAGAACCAGTCCCTGGCTTACTACTTCCAGGACCCACTTGTCTGATGTAATAGAAATCTAGTTCTGGACAAAGTAAGTCAGCCTGACCCCTACTAGAATAGACCCGGGCAGGCCCATCAGGGTGTCTGCTTGGCAGGGGCCTTAAGCTGAGGAGTGGATGCAGCCCTGCTCATCCCCCTTCTGCCTCTCCCTCTGAAGAACCCCCTCTGTGAAAAGGGAGAAGAGGCCTGTGCTTGGTCAAAAGGCCTATGAAAAGGCCTGCCCCTAGACTGCTGCCTTTGAAGAGTTGCCTGACTCTCTTTGGCCTAAGCACTCCTGTAAGTGGTCCTGTACTCATCCATTTTCTTCATGTAATTCTCTATCTGCTCCCCAAACATAGAATTGCCCACTACAGGAAAATCCATGGCCTTAGCCTGGGTATCCTGCAAGAAGCTAGTACATCTGAGCCAAGCCATTCTCCAAAGAGCCACAGATGTAGCCATGACTCTTGATGACATCACTGGAGTCCACAGCAGCCTGATGCATCAATCCCATCTGCAGCCACCTCCCCCAGCTCCTTGGCTAGCTGGGGGGAGGCCTGTTTAGCCAGTGCCAGTACAGTGTCCCACCTGGACTTCTGGTACCTGGCTGTATAGGCCATATAATTCGCCTGCCTGAGTCCCAAGGAAGATGCCATGTACTGTTTTTGCCATGGCATCAGTCTTCCTGGAGTCTTTGTCTGGGGTGTGAAGCCAAGGGAATGTTTGCCTTATCACAGGCAGCAGCCTGCACAAACCAACATGGCAGCATTGCTGATATAAAACTCCGATATCTGAGCCTGAAAGTGTATACCTCTTGTCCATTCTTCTATCAACAGGAGGTACAGAATTGAGAGACTTCAGGATTTTTTGTGTCTGCTTCCCAAAAGATTTGTGAAGGGGAACAGACAGTCTCCTGGACTCTGGGATGTCCATCATTTCCACAAAATCAGGCTCCTCTTGATCCTCCATTGCCTCCTCCATAGGAAGCTGGAGGGTCTCAGCCATCTTTCTGTAGAACATAAAGTGGGAAGGGGACTCAGAAAGCCTAGGAGGGGATACACCTGAAGGTCTGTCTAGGGAGATGTCCGGTTCCACAGACACATCCAGACTTTCGCCATCACCATCATCATCTTCAAACTCCCCCTCCTCCTCAAACTCCGGTTCATAAAATTCTTCAGGGGTATAATTGTGAACCATGGGAACCGACCGAACCGAGTCCCTGCCAAAAGGTGCTGGATCGGTCGAAACCAGGCGAAGTGATTCCACAATCCGAATTACTCTGGCTATTTCCTCGGCGGTCAGAACATGGGCTTCTGGATCCGAACCGGACGATTTTTCTTTGTCGGAACCGAACCCTCGGGACCGGCTCTCCTTTTGCCCGAAGAAGTATCGCCCTGGTCAGAGGGCACTCCTTCTGGTTCGGTCGGAACCGAACCGAGCTGGCCATCCAGGTCAGCGGACTTCTCTGCCTTCTTTTCCTCAGTCTACCTAATCTCTTTTCAAGGGTAGATTTGGGAAAGTTTTTACAAATTTGGCAGTGTGACTCGAGGTGTTCAAACCCCAGACAATAAACATAGGTGGTGTGGGGATCGGCCTTAGCCAAGACCTCCCCACACTCACTGCAGTGTTGAAACCCCGTGGGCCCGTTATTTTCATGGGTTTCTCAGACATGGCCAACCTAACCAACTTACCCTTTTTTGGCAACCGCCAGGCAAGACTCCCTTATCGGTTCCTAACCGTGTCACGGGTCTTGGAAAAAAACATACCAAACACGTTTTTTTTTTTAGAACCGATAAGGACCGGTAACCACACACTAGACTAAGATACAAGAATCAACAAATGATCGGTTCAGCTGAACCGATCCACACTTTTACAAGTTCCACACAGAAAAACAGTACAAAACCTATCTAGTGCTCACAGTACCACAGACAGAGACTGAACCGACTATGCAGGAATAAATTTCAGTTAAAAACCGACAATAAACCGACACTTCAACCGACTTTCGAACAGAGCTGCAGGAGAAATCTCGGGCGACTGTTCAGTGGTGAGTAAAGAAATCTGATTTGAATTTCAAAGGGAAACAGACAGAGACATCAGCCGAGCTCGAGCTCAGCATTGTATACTCTGCATAGAAAGTTTAACCCTTTGTTATCCGGGGCAGTTTAAAGGCTGGGGCTAACTGCATTAGTCAGAATACAGCAAGACTTTATGTTGTTTGAATGTGGTGGTGTTGTCTGTCCTGACCTGCACCACACTGCCTCTGACTGAGTCCGAGAAGGCTTGAAGAGCCAGGAAGACCACCCTGAGTTCCAGCAGATTGATATGAAGGAGATACTGTTGTGGAGACCAAACCCCCTGAGCCATGAGGGCTCCAAAATGGGCTCCCCAGCCTAGGAGAGAAGCATCTGTGGTCAGGACTACTGAAGGGACCAGAGAGAGGAATGGTATACCTTGTCTGAGACTGTCCTGGTCCAGCCATCACTGGAGAGCTTGGATCAAAGTCTAAGTCACTGGAACCAATTTGGTGACAGAGTCTTTTTTCTGAGACCAAAAGGATCTTAAGTGGAACTGAATGTCCCTCATCTGAAACCTGGCTCCTGGTACCACTGCAGTGGAAGCTGCCATGTGGCCCAGGAGTTGAAGAAACTGTCTTGCTGGGTGACAGACTAGGGATCGAAAAGAAGAAGCGAGATCTGTAAGGGCCTTTACCCTTGCCAGAGGGAGGAAGGCCTTTGATTGGATAGTATCCTACTCTATTCCTATGAAAGTAAGGAGTTATACTGGTTCAAGAACTGACTTTGGGAGATTGAGGAGAAACCGAAGAGAACTGAGCAAGTCTTGAGTGATTTGAAGAGCTGACTTGACCTGGTCTGAGGACTGACCTACAATTAGCCAGTCATCCAGATATGGGAAGATGGAAATACCCTGCCTTCTGAGAAAGGCAACAACTACTGCAAGGCACTTTGTAAACACCCTTGGAGCTGACATTAGGCCGAAGGGCACGGCTCTGAACTGATAATGGCCTGAAGACAACTCGAACCTGAGGTACTTTCTGTGGGAGCACCTGATACAAATATGGAAATAGGCATCCTTGAGGTCCACGGATGCTAGGCAATCCCTTGGCCTTAGAGGGGGAAGAATTATTCCCAGAGTCATCATTTTGAATTTTGATTTTGTGATGTGTTTGTTCAGATACCTTAGGTCTAGGATGGGTTGCCACTCTCCTGTCTATTTCGGGGTTAGGAAGTACCTGGAGTACAGACCTTTGCCCCTGTGCTGAGTAGGAACTTTCTCTACAGCTCTGAGAACCGGTAGAGAAGAAACTTCTGCATCTAGAGCAAGGGTTTCTGAGATGGATGCAGGTGGAAAAGACCTGACCCTTATATTTGGAAACCTTCTGAAACTGAGTGCCAGTCCCTAGCTTACTACCTCCAGGACCCACTTGTCTGAGGTAACAGACTTCCAGGCCTGGAAGTAGTAAGCCAGCCTGCCTCCTACTGGAATAGGGGAGTCGACCCGGGCTGACACATCAGGGTGTCTGCTTGGCAGGAGACTTGGACTCAGAAGAGGATGCAGCCCTGCTCATCCCCCTCTTGCCTCTCCCTCAAAAGAACTCCCTCTGTGGAAAGGAAGAGGAAGAGGAAGCCTGAGCTTGGTAGGAAGGCCTGCGCCTGCCCCATGACTGCTGCTTCTGAGGAGTGGCTTGCGTCTCTTTGGCCTGTGCACTCCTGTACATGGGCCTGTACTCATCCATTTTCTTCATGTAAGCCTCTGTCTGCTCCCCAAACAGAGAGTTACCCACTACAGGGAAATCCACAGCCTTAGCCTGGGTATCCTGCGAAAGGCTAGTACATCTGAGCCAAGCATGTCTCCTGAGAGACACAGATGTAGCCATGACTCTTGATGCCACATCACTGGAGTCCACAGCAGCATGCAATTGTACTTTGGATGCCTCAATTCCATCAGTAGCCACCTCCTCCAGCTCTTTGTCTAGCTGGCTAGCTAGGGGGAGGCCTGTTTAGCCAGTTCCAGAACCATATCCCACCTGAACTTCTGGTACCTGACTGTGTTGGCCATGTAGTTAGCCTGCCTGAGTACCAAAGAAGATGACAAAATCTTTTTTTTTGGCCATGGCATCGACCTTCCTGGAGTCTTTGCCTGGGGGGGGTGAAGCCAAAGGAATATTAGCCCTGTCACAGGCTGCAGCCTGCACTACCCCAACATGGCTGCAATGACTATATAAAAACTCTGTACCTGAGCCTGATAACATATACCTCCTGTCCATTCTTTTATCTACAGGAGGTAAGCAGTTAGGAGTTTGCAGTATCTTTTTTGTCTGTTTCCCCAAGGACTTGTGAAGAAGGACAATCTTTTGGACTCTGGGATATCCATCATCTCTACAAAATCAGGCTCTTCCTCCTCCTCAGCAGCTTCAACTACTGGGAGCCGGAGGGTTTCAGCCACCTTCTTGTAAAACAAGAAGTGTGAAGGGGACTCAGGAAGCCTAGAAGGGGAGACAGGGGGTCTGTCTGGGGAGATGTCCGGTTCAATGGGCACATCCAGACCTTAAAAATCGTTATCTTCATCCTTGGGATACTCTTCATCTCCCTCCCAATCCACATCATAATAAGCATCTGGATTGTAATCCGATGGAGTCGGATCCAACCGTATCGACCGGCTAACCAGCGGTACCAGCTCCAACGGAACCGGGCAGAGCGACTGAACTATACTAATCGCTTTGGTTATTTCGACAGCAGTTGGAGTATGCGGTGCTGGATCCGAACTGGCTGACTTTTGTTTCCTTTTCTACGGAACTGACCCCTCAGAATCAGACCTCCTTTTGCCTGAGGAGGTGTCGCCCAGGTCAGTAGGCACCTTCTCAGGTTCGGCCGCAATCGAACCGGGCCAGCCATCCAAATCTACAGACTTCTCGGCCTCCCTTTCCTTCAGCCTACTCAACCCCTTTTTTCTAGAATGGCTTTAGGAAAATTCTTGCAAATCTGGCAGTCTGTTTTGAGGTGGTCAAATCCCAGACAGTAAACACAGATGAGGTGGGGATCAGCCTTGGCAAAGGCCTCCCACACTCAGTACAGTGATAAAACCCAGTGGGACCATTTTTTTTTTTCTTGGGCTTCTCAGACATGGCCAACCTAACAATTACCTGTGAATGCTTTTAAGCCAGTTAATAAATCCCCTATCGGTTACAAACCGTGTTACGAGTTTCAGGGAAAAAAAAAACCCAGAAAAAGTCAGTTTATTAAAAATCGATAATTAGCGGAACACCACACTAAATCCCAGAAAAACACAAATAAATCAAATATAAGCAAAAAGGTCGGTTCCTAACCGGACCGACCGATGAGAAACCAAGACAAAACAATTCCCACTGAAAATAAAGTAAAACACAAGTCACCACCTATCTACCACACTACCTGTATCGTAGACAGAGGCTTGAAATCTGAAAAATAATACAGCGGTTTAAAAAAACGAACATTTTTTCAAACACTACCGAACCGAGCAGAGGAGAAATCTCCGGAGCGACTTCACTGTTAGGCGGAGTAAAGAATCTGACAGTTACACTGGTAAGTATCAGAGACAGAGGTTTGAAAACCAATCTCGAGCTCAACGTTCTATGCTTCTGCATAGAGTTGACTGTTTCCTCTCCGGGGCAGTTCAAGTGCTGGAGCTAACTGCATATTGTCAGTATACAGCAAGACTTCATGTTGTTTGAAAATTGCAGCTCTAATGAGCTGTTAATCACACCAAGCCATCTGGACAACAGAGAGATTAGCATGAGGACTACAGCCTGCTAAAGTAGAGATATTTTTAACTTCATTAACAGCCATGAAAACCTGTCCTGGCCAAGACGGACAAGTAGAGAGTTAGCTGCACTAGCCCTGGTCAATTTGCACTAGTGTTTGGGCTAGTAAAACAATGTTAAGATCAACCCCTGCCCCTACTGGCAATGGGGAGGCAACCCTGACTGGTACATCAGGGATTCTGTTTTCTTTGGGCTGTAGTTTATGGGGACTGTTCCCCCCACCTACAGCCCCTTTGGGCTCTACCCCTGAAGTAACCCCTCTGCTGTTGGTAAGCAGGGGTAGCCTGTGCCTGGAAGAAAGGTCTGCAGTAACCCCTACCTCTACCTCCCCTTCCTTGAGGTCTACTGGAGCTGGAATATCTTTCCTTCGCAGAGTTGTTTCTGAAGGTGGTTTTATACTCATCCATCTTCTTCATGTATGCCTCTGTCATATCCCCAAAAAGAGAAATATTCTCTAAAGGGAAGTCTATAGTTTTGTTCTGGGTGTCCTGGGTAAGGCTTGTTGCTCTAAGCCAGGCAAACCTCCTTAAAGCCACAGTTAAGACCATCCACCTGGCTGCTGTATCACTGGCATCTACTGCCATATGAAACTGGTATGTTGTGGCTTCTAAGCTGAACCGAGCAGTTTCCATTAGATCAGCTGCTAGACCAGGTGGTGCCTTGTCTGCCATGGCCATTACCGAATTCCAAAGCGATTTCTGGAACTGGGCAGGATAAGCCATATAAATTGGTTTTCCTGATACCTAGGGAACCTGCCAGGTATCCTTTTTTGGCCATGCCATCGAATTCTCTGGAATCCTTTTAAGGGAGGTGGGTAGCCAGAGGCACCCTGGTCCCATCCCAGGCTGCTGCTTACGCAACCCCCTCTGGATCAGGGTGTGAGAGCTGAAATTCTGCCCCCAATGGATCAAGCTGATATTTTCTATCAGCTTTCTTATCCACAGGTGGGATAGTATGTGGAGTTTCCAGCATCTTGGACACATTTCTTTAAGAATTTATTTATGGGAGCAAAAGCCTTTTTGTAAGGGTTAGCCCCATCACTTCCATAAATTCTGCTTCCTCCTCATCCTGCACAGACTCATGTGCTGTGAGATCAAGTGCATCCACCATTTACTTTACAAAAGTAAAGCAAGAAGAGTAATCCTCTGGTACTCTTGGTGGAGATCCGAACTCCTGTTCAGGTGATACCTCTGGCTCAATAGGCTCGTCATCCTCTTCTTCCTCCTTATATTCCTCATTTGAGGGTTCAAGCATAGTGGGAACTGAGCCTGGAAATGAGGAAATAATACTCTGAACCGCAGCTATAACCATAAATGGAACCGACGATTCTCCCAAAACCAGTTGAGGTTCAACTGGTAGCAAGCCAGAATGAAGGGCTTGTAAAACCCTCAAAGCTTGTGCCACTGCTTCAGCAGTTGGCATAGTGGATTCCAGAACCGAGAGCGCCGTTACCTTTCCAGCCGAGGATTCGGTGTGTTTATCATCTTTCTTTTTTGCTGGAACTGTGTCGTTCTCCGGTTCTTTTCTGTTTGGACGTCTTGCCTTTTTCAGGGGCGGTAGAATCGACATCCTTTGGTTTTTCTCTGTGGCTGGATCCAGGTAATATCAGTAGGATCCCTCTTTCTTTAAAACGTTTAAGGAGCTTTTCTACCGTTTTCTCAGTGAAAGTTTTGCAGATTTCACAGACAGCCTGAAAGTGATCAGCTCCCAGACAAAAAACACAAATCGTGTTTGTCTACTTTAGCAAAAACCTTCCCCACATGGAGCACAGTTTTTAAGCCAGTAGGCCCTGTTCTTTTCTTAGGCTTATCGGACATACCCACTTTTTAAAAAAAAAAACTATAAAATACCAAGAAAAACAGAACTTAAGCCCGATTTCCAACCAAGTTTTGAACAGGTAGAAACCCCAACAAGCGGTTCAAAGCTATAGCGGTCGGTTTCTGAACCAAAGAAAAAACATTAACTTAACAATTAAAGAGAAGACTGCTACAACCCAAAAAAAATAACCAACTTAAATTCTGTTAAAACTTTTTTTTGATGTAAAAAGCAAATAAAATAAGAAGAACCCACCGGTTTCTCAACGGTTGCGAGGAACTGATGAGGAACCGCAATCTTAAGTAAAATTTAACTAAAATGAGTGTTAACTATAAAAAAAATAAGTAAAGGCAGCAGAAATATAAAAAATTAAAATGTTTATACTTAAATTTGATGAATATAAATGTTTTTCTCAGTCACGCTGAGGAGCAGTCTCCGAGGCGTCTAACAAGGAGGTGAAGAATGAAATCTGAGTGATCTAGAATGCAACAGTCGGTAAGGGCAGCAGTTTGAATGGTGGCACGAGCCAACAGATGTTCCATCATCTGCATATGTTCCATTCATCTCCAGGGCAGTTCAACACAGGAGGCGTGACTGCTAGAGGTAATTATATTGAAGAATTCCTGGGGTTAGAAATAAGATTCTCGACAGAACATTCATTCAGATCAAGTCAATTTTATGTATAGAGAGAAGATTAATAGTTTGCCATTGCCTTAGACTAGCTTGTATAGTTTGAGTCAAGGGGTCATATTTAAGAGGGTTAAGAGAATCAAAGTCCACGGAGAGGTGGACACCTAGATGCATAAGAGATCCCCTGTCCCAGTTAAATTTGAAGGACTGCTTGAATAGCGCCAGAGGGATATATAGCAGGTAAAGGGCCTCTGTTTTTGTGGGGTTAATTTTATAACCTGCAATATACCTGAAGTGCTGAAGGAGGTCCCACGGCTAAGGTAAGGAGTCATCTGGGGCAGTCATGTAAATAAGCAGGTAATCAGCGTAGAGGGCAAATTTCTGCTGCCGATCTGCCAGTCTTAGTCCATGGGTTTGGCCCTCTTGTCATATGGCCTGTGCTAACGGTTCCAAGTACAATGCAAATAGTAGTGGGGAGTGAGGACAACTCTTGTCGGGTGATTCTAGGTAGGGGGAAGAAGAGGACACCTGCCCGTTAATTTTGACACACGCCTGTGGGGTGTTATAGAGGGCCTTTATAATACTTATAAAGGGGTTTGAAAAATTTAATTTGGTCAGGGCCACAAAGAGAAACTCCGGCGCCACCCGGTCAAAAGCCTTCTCTGCATCGAGGCTTACGAATAGAAAAGGGGTCTTCGACTGGGCTGCATTATGGATGATATGTAGAGTTCTCTTTATGTTGTCTTGGGTTTGCCAAGAAGGGGCAAACCCCGTTTGGTCTAACTGTATGAGTTGATGGAGGAGATTGTCTAAACATTTTGCAAATATGGAAGAAAATAAAGTTTTTTTTAACGTTTTTGTCGTACATTTCACACAATTTGATACAGCATTGTAAATATCGCAGTAGTGTACAGTTGGTAATTTACATTTCAGTGAAATTTTGTAGAGCCATTTTATTCTAGGACAGGTGGAATGTCTTTAAGAGGCAGATAGTCTAAATTTGCTTTGGAGGGGAAGGGTGGTAATCTAGAGTGTGTGGGCTGTCCAGACCAGCCAATCAACTCTCAGTTGTAGCTCCTTGGGGAATGACAGTTTAGAGGATCATGGTACTATATCCTTCCTATGTTCTGTGATATGATGGAGCCATGTAATCCACCTGTTTTGCAGTCTCTGGAGTTTATTTTGTAGCTGTGCTGTCATTTTTTCTAACATATATTTCTATGATTACGTCTTCTCATTCAGTGATTTGTGGTGGGGTTGGCTGGAGCCATGATCTAGTTACAGCTTTCTTAGCCACTGTTAGTAAGATCCCTATGAGGTATATGTGATGTTTGTTCTTAAGGTGTGGGGGTAATGCAGTAAGACTGCCACTACAAGGGGAGAGGTGGGGGGGGGATAGTCTGGGTATTAGTTCAATCAGCATGTTTTATAGACTGACAATATGATGTTAATTTGGGGCATGTGCATAGAATGTGGATGTGGGTAGCAACCTCATGGCTGTATGCTCTCCAATACGAAGCATAGTGGATGGAGTTGTATTTCACTGTGATCTGAGGGGTGTGGAACTATCTGCTTACCAGTTTCCATCTGTACTCCCTCCATTGGTAGGAGCTGGTGATTTTATGTTGTCTGTGCCAAATTATAGTCCAGGCTTTATCTGGGATATCAATACTGAGTTCGGCCTCCCAGGTGAGCCTGGTGTCGTCTGTGTGATGGGGAAAGCTGAGCAATAGGGAATGTTATCAGCTATATAACATCCTGAAATGAATGTGCAAGGTTTGTCTCTTTGGCCCCTTGTTGTACAAATGGGAAGATTGGTGGTACAGTCTGCAGATCTATTCTGAGTGGAGGAATTCAAGAATGCATGGAACAGACATGAGGCAATTCTAGTGGGGGGGGGGTAGGAGGAAGTAGGCTGTTGGTTAACTAGGATCTGCAGCCTATGCATTAGGTAGGGAAATGGGTAGACTAAGTGGGCCAAGCGGTCCTTATCTGCCGTCAAATTCTATGTTTCTGTGAGTACTGTATGTTTTTCCAGGTGGAATCTGATTTGTAAGAACCTGTAGTGGTCTGTTTTATCCAAGTGGAATTCTGTTATTAACTGCATGAAGGACTTAAAGGCATCATTAGAATACAACTGATAGATGTATGTTAAGCTCTGTCTTATTCAGGTTTTGAATTTGTGGTCCCATTTGGCCGAGAGGAAAGTTAGATCCATAGCCGCTGCATTCGTCTGTCTGCCCTGCTTCTAGTGCTTTCTTTGGAAGTAAGTAAAGGATACCAGGTTTTGAGGAGGTTCGTGGTGAGGAAGGGTAGATGAAGAGTGGTTCGATTTCTATCTGGGTGGAGAAACACTATGTTGGTGAGGTCTGTCGGGAAAGAAAAAATTACTTACCATAGCAATCTTGTTTTTTCCAGGGGATGCCGCAGTATGATTAACTAATGTAGTCAGCATCCTGCGTTGCACTGCCCCAGAGAGATTGGAACATATGTAAATGATGGAATTCATCATTGGCTCATGCCACAATTCAAACTGCTGCCCCTAGGTACTGCTGTATTATAAACCGCTCAGATTCATTACAGAGCCTAATGGGGTAAAGACCCCCTAACTATGCTATCCTTAACCAAAAGAATTTCCCCCAAGGGGGTAGAGTAAAAATAACAATTCTCTGCCAGAAAGAGAACAGAACAGACTGGTTTGAAACCTTAAAAGTTAACACGTATAATAGATAGAACAAGAAGAGACTAGCAGGGATGCAGAACCCCCTATCTGGTTCTGGAAGGGGAAGCAAGGTGAGTGATTTAAACATACTGACGTATCCCATGGAAGAAACAAGATTACTATGGTAAGTATTTTTTTCTTCAAATCCCAGGAATCCCTCAGTATGCTTAACTAATGCAGACTATCAAGCAGTAGCTTGGGAGGTTGGGTACAGAACCTACTTAGCATGTTCTGCAGGACTGCAGTGCCAAACCTGGCATCACTTCAGGACTGTATGTCCAAGCAGTAGTGCTTTGTGAAAGTGTGAACAGTTTTCTAGGTAGCTGCTTTGCAGATCTCCAACAGGGAGATGTCTCTTACAGCAGCCACTGATGCTGCTGTGCCACGGGTGGAGTGTGCCCTAAAGCCCTGAGGTGGCTATTTGCCAGCTTTGCTATAGCTAAACTGTATGCAAGAGACAATCCAGCGTGCAATGCTTCTTTTGGAAACTGGGTTGCCTTTGCCCACTTCCCCATAGGTTAGAAACAACTGCGTGTGTTCTGGCCTAGAAGCTTTGGTGCGGTCAAGGTAGTGGCTGAGTGCTCTCTTCACATCTAGGCTATGCAACTTTTGCTCACCTGAGCTGGAGTTAGCTGTGAAAAAGACTGGTAGAGATACTGATTGGTTCAGGTGAAATTCAGAGACCACCTTAGAAAGGAACTTCCTATCAATCCTAAGTACCACCTTGTCCCTGTGGAAGGAGATATAGTTCAGTTCTGTGCACAGGGCTTGTAACTCACTGACTCCCCTGGCTGACATAATGGCTACCAGGAAGACAGACTTCCAGGTAACCTACTTTAAGTCTGCATTTGCCAAAGGCTTGACAGGAGGATCCATTAGTTTGGCTATGCAAATGTTCAAATCCCAAGAAGGGACTGGCTCCCTAAGGGAAGAGTGGAGATGAATAAGCCCCCTAAAGAACATCCTGAAGACAGATTGTGAGGCTATTGACCTTTCACAGAAACATGGTACACACAGAACCATGACTGGGATGTAAACATACCAGGACACACTATCTACAGGAGGGACAGGGAGGGTAAAAGAGGAGGAGGAGGAGTAGCTCTCTACATAAGGGAAGGAATCAAAGCAACAGAACAGAAGGGTAAACAGGGAGGAGAAGAAGCACTGTGGGTCAATTTGGAGGCAGGCAATAGCACCACAATCCGCACAGGGGTTGTATGTGAACCCCTCAGGGGAGGGAAATGGACAAGGAAATGATAGAAAGTATACTTGGAATGGCAGATAAAGGGGAGATATTGCTGATGGGTGATCTGAATATGCCAGATGTTAACTGGAGTGCAGCTGCAGCAGCCACTTCTAAGAGTGGGGTTATTCTAGATGCCCTACAGGGGGCATGCCTTAGACAACTAGTATTGGAACCCACTTGAGAGGGAGCAATCTTAGACCTGGTCCTCTCAAATGTAGATGAAGAGAGGATCACAGATGTAGAAGTGGGTAGCCATCTGGGAACTAGCGACCATCGAACAATATGGTTCACAATAAACACAGCAATAGAGTCAAGCCATACAAAGGCAAAAGTACTGGACTTCAGGAGGGCTGACTTTGCCAAAATGGGTGAATGCCTAAGGAATGCACTAGCAAATGGGCAGGAAGGAGGGGTGGAAGAACAATGGGGAATAATAAAAACTGCCATCACAGAGGTAACAAGCCTTTGTGTGAAGCAAATAAATAAAACATAACGATGTAAGAAACCACTATGGTTCTCAAAGGAGGTGGCAGCGAAGGTTCAAGAGAAAAAGAAAGCATTCAGAAAGTACAAGGAATCACAGAAGGAGCAGGACAGAGAATTGTATCAGTTAAAGCAAAAGGAAGCTGGGAAGGCAGTCAAAACAGCAAAGGCCCGAACTGAGGCAAAGATAGCCAACTCAGTTAAGAATGGGGATAAAACCTTTTAGGTACATCAGGAGGCAGTAAGACTAAGGGAGGGATAGTGAGGCTTAATAAAGGGGAGGGGGGTGGGCAGAGGGTGACTGTGAAAAGGCAAAGATACTAAACAAATATTTTTGCTCAGTATTTACAAATGAAGAGGAGGAGGAGGTACCTAAAACAAACAATAGAAACACTCTGGATACATAAGTTGATACCAGCCCATTTACAGAAGAAAGGGTTCTGAAAGAACTCTTAAAACTGAAGGTGGACAAAGCAATGGGGCCTGATGGGATTCATCCCAGAATTCTAAAAGAACTAAGGATAGAACTAGTGACACCACTGACTACCCTCTTTAACAAATCATGGGAGGATGGGGTGGTACCTGAGGACTGGAGGAGGGCAGATGTGATTCCCCTTCACAAAAGTGCGAGCAGGGCAGAAGCAGGAAACTACAGACCTGTTAGTTTAACCTCAGTGATAGGGAAAATGATGGAATCACTTCTGAAGGAAAGAACTGTCAAGTACCTAGAGGCCAGAGAGGCACAGGACCCAAGGCAGCATAGGTTCATAGCAGGAAGGTCATGCCAGACGAATCTAATAGATTTCTTTGACTGGGTGATCAAAGTAGTAGATCAGGGAGGGTCTGGGACATGGCCTACCTAGACTTTAGCAAGGCATTTGACTCAGTCCCACACAAAAGATTAATATACAAGTTAGCTAGCCTGGGAGTGGGTCCCAAGATGATAGCCTGGGTAAAGAATAGGCTGGAGAAGGGCCGGCCCGTCGGCGCAGCGGTGGGATTTCACTTGCGGCGCGGCGACCGGGTTCGGGGAGCGGACTCGGGTCGCTGGAAAGAGTCGACCAGGGAGAAGAGTATTGAGCGTCCTATGGGCTGCTCTCCTTCTCCAGGAGGGAGTTGATGCTCGGAGCATGGCGATCCCGGCCGGGCTGGGAGTCGCACAGCTACCGACACACTCAGACACTGGAGGCAGGACAGGGCGTCATGCGTCATTGCACGTCCGCCTCCAGGGCGGGAAAAATGGATGGCTGCGGTCGCCCTCTATAAAACCCTTGGCGGCCTGGTGGCCCCAGGCCAGCCCTCCGACCTAATACAGGTCCTCTTGAGGTGTTGTGCCATCCCGTAGCCCGCCGTGGGGGTAAGCCACGGGGCCGGGAGGAACTCGAGGCTTGGATTCTGTGTGGAAGCCGTCGGCCCGTGACCGGGCTGATACCCTGGATGACCGGCAGCTAGGAGGAGAAAGAAAATAGAAAAAAAAAAGAATAGGCTGGAGAATAGGACACAGAGGGTAATAGTAAATGGAGTCCACTCTGAAGAAAGGGGGGTTACTAGTGGGGTGCCGCAGGGTTCAATATTAGGACCGGTCCTCTTCAATGTCTTTATAAGCAACATTGCAGAGGGACTGGAAGGAAAAGTATGTCTCTTTGCAGATGACACAAATATCTGCAACAGAGTTGATGCACAAGGTGGGGTGGAAAAGATGAGAAGGGACTTGGCAAGGTTAGAGGAATGGTCAAATGTATGTCAGCTTAGATTTAATGCTAAGAAGTGCAAGGTAATGCACCAAGGAAACAAAAACCCAGGGGAAGAGTACACAATGAGGGGTGAGATACTAACAACAAAAATGGAATGGGACCTGGGAGCAGTCATATCAGATGACTTAAAGGTGGGCAAGCAATGTGAGAGGGCAATAAGGAGGGCTGGGGGGATACTGGGATGTATAGGGAGAGGCATCACCAGTAGAAAGGAAGTTGTTGGCCCTCTGTACAGACAGCTGGTAAGACCCCATCTGGAGTACTGTGTGCAGTTCTGGAGACCCAGTCTCCGCAAGGACATAGACAAGATGGAAGCTGTCCAGAGGAGGGCAACTAAAATGGTGCAGGGTCTGCACCAGAAGACATATGAAGAGAGACTAAAGGAGCTTAATATGTATAGCCTCGAGGAAAGGAGGGAGGGGGGACATGATAGAAACTTTCAAGTACCCAAGAGAATCAAAAAGTCCAGGAGGTAGCATCTTTAAAAAAAAAAGTTGTGCAAGAACAAGGGGCTGAATTTTTGAAGATGAAGCGCTCAGAGGTAATATGAAATACTTTTTTCACAGAGGTTGTAGATGCATGGAACGACCTTCCGGAAGAGGTTGTGGAGTCAAAAACAGTGGTTGAATTCAAGCATGCATGGGACAGTCATAAGGCAATTCTACGGGGTGGGGGTAGAAAGAAGTAGGCTGCTGGTTAACTAGGATCTGCAGCTTATCCATTAGGTAGGGAAATGGGCAGACTGGGTGGGCCAAGCGGTCCTTATCTGCTGTCAAATTCTATGTTTCTTTGCCAACTAAAACATCTGCTGAAATGGCAGCAAGGTGGACTTTAAGGGCCTGAGGCCCAGTGAGTACATGTGGGCCAAACAGTCCAGGAGGACAGGCAGTTCAGATAGAGAGGTTGATCTTTTTCTGCTTGCATCATAAAAACAACCTTTCCCATTTGGAAGCACAGGTTTTCCTGGTTGGAGGGTTTCTAGAAACCCTGAGTACATCTAAAACTTCCTCAGAGTGTTGTAGGGCTGAGAATTCTTGGTCTTCAAGAGCCAAGCCTTGAGGCGAAGAGACCTATGGTTGGGATACAGGATCCTGCCCTGTGATGTGGTCAGGAGACTGTGCCTCTGAGGACAATGGGCTGCGCAACACTGAGAGGGCTAGCAGAAGAGAGTACCATGGTTGCCTCGCCCAATCTGGTGCCACCAGAATCATAGTTGCTGAGTGGGTCCTGAGCTTTATGAGGTCTCTGAGCAACATAGGGAAGGGATGGAAGGCACAGAGAAACCTCCTTGACCAGTCCAGTGCCAGTGCATCCACTGGCACTGTCCCTTGAGCTGAACACCTGCAACAGAACTGGGGCAACTGATGGTTGTCTGTGGAGGCAAAGAGATCTATCTCTGGTGTGCCCTGCCTTTTGAATATTGAAGTCAGAACTTGTCTGTTTAGGGACCACTCGTGGTGGTTCTGGCTGATTCTGCTGAAGGAATCTGCCAAGATGTTGTCCTTCCCTGGCAGACAGATTGCAGAGTTGGCTGCATGAGTAGGCCAGGTTCCATAACTTCATGGACTCTGTGCACAGCAAGGTCGACCTCGTGCCTCCTTGTTTGTTGATGTAGTACATGGTAGTGGTGGTGTTGTCTGTCCAGATTTGCACTACCCTGCCCTTGATCTGGGAAGAGAAAGACTGCAGAGCCAGGAAAACTGCCAAGAGCTCTAGCAGGCTGATGTGCAATACTGACTCCTGAGGGGACAAGGTACCACTCACTGTCACATCGTCCAGATGTGCCCCTCAGTGTGCCCTCAACCCAGGAGAGAGGCATCTGTGGAGAGGATGACCAAGGGAACTTCCTGTCGAAAGGGCATTCCTTCCCTGAGGTTGTCTCTATCTTGCCACCGTTCCAAAGCCTGAAGAAGAGACTTTGTGACAGGTACTAGTTTGGACAGAGGATCCTCCTCAGAGACCAAAGGGACCTTAGATGGAACTAGATGTCCCTCATTTGAAATCTGGCCCCTGGCACCATGGCTGTGGCAGCCATCATGTGACCCAAGAGCTGCAGGAAGTGCCTTGTTGGTCTGGATCTGTTGAGCCTGATGGAGCCTGCTACAGCCAGTATATTGTTTACCCTGTCCTGTGGGAGGAAAGCATTTCCTTGCAGGGTCTTTCACTCTACTCTTATACACTTTAGGGCCTGGGTGGGTTCTACTTGGGACTTCTGGGCATTTATAAGAAATCCCTGAGACTCCAAGGTGCCCTGAGTGAGGACAAGAGAATCCCCGGTGTGTTGTCCCATGACTAGCCAGTCATCCAGGTAAGGAAACACTGTGAGTACCAGCCTTCTTAAGTGTGCCACTACCACTGCTAGACACTTGGTGAATGCCCTGGGGAGCAGAAGTCAGGCCAAAGGGTAGTGCAGAAAACTGGTAGTGACCTGAGGGCAGCCTGAACCTCAGGTATTTCCTGTGGCTGAGTCTGATGGGAATGTGGAAATAGGCATCCTTGAGATCCAAAGATGCCAGTCAATCTCCTTGCTGCAGGATGGGAATGATCATTTATTTAGCTTTCATTTATTTAGTTTTTGTTTATCGGGTAAGTGTCCTAGGTAGAAAACCTGCCTATTTTCAGGAACGAACTGGAAGAATACATTAACAGGTAGTAGCACAGATAACAATCTAAATAATACACAAGAGCTACAGGTATTCAGAGCAATTAGAGATTACAGAGACTAAGGAGATTAATACAGGATATACTGCTACAGGCAGTGATTACACAAAGACTCTGGTATACAGAGCAGTCAGTGATTACAGAGACTCTATTGAGAATAATAAGCACAGGATAAACAATATGATAGGCAATGATAACATAGTGCAGCATAACAACAGTGTATTACAAGATGACGTGTGCAGGCAAAAGCCTAAGGTGGGTACATAGCAGGTAACAACAGTGTATACCAAATGAAGTGCTCAGTCTTCAGTCCAAGGTGGGTATACATAGTGGTCAGATGTGTAAGGCAAAACAGCTGCACATTGTCGATAGGACAATGGGTGCATGACACAAATGAGGAGAAGAGGGAGACAAAGTAAGGGTGGCAAATTTGACTTAGACAAGAAATTAGAAACATGAGCAACTATCCAATGAAGAAAGATAGTGGAATAATTCATTTTCGGACGGTGACATGAGATTTGGTGATAGATACTGAGGTGATAGGGTAAGGAGTTCCAATAATTAGGAGTGGAGTGGGCAAATGCCTGGGTGCCCATCTTTGTGGAGCATTTTGGCACTGACAAGAAGGCCTGGGTTGTTTAGTGTAGTGAACAGACATGGTCAGCAGGGGAAAACAATGAGGCCAAGGAGGCAGGTTGCGAATGTCTAATGATGTTATCCGCGAAACACCCAAAAATATAAGATCTCCTGGAAGAGGGGAATAGCCAGTTTAGCTTTTGGGAGAGTAGGCAGTGGCGGGTAAGGCAAGGGGCAGAAGGCGCACATTATTATAGGCAACGTCCAACTTTAATAAGCTGTTTGCATTTGCTTGGTAAAAAGAGGGTAGTCCATAATATAACTTATGAAGCAGAACTCCCTGGGTAATTGACAGTTTTGCTGCAGGTGTGAGGGCATGACGAATGCGGTAGGCCAGGCTAAGCCTGGAGTTGATGGATTTACATGCATCATTAATGTGTTGTGAAAAGTCTAGTGCAGTGTCAAACGATGCTCCAAGGTATTTAATGGAGAGGGTCGAGGATACAGTAGTGTCGTCCAAAAAACGGATAGAAAGGTCAGGGACCAAACTGCTTGACCCGAAGAGCATAGCCTGGGTCTTTGTTACATTAAGGACGAGACAGTTATGGGTAAGTCAGATCTGAGTTGAGTGGAGGTCCGTGGTGATTTTATTATTGACATCAATTAGGGATTTAGAACCAAGATGGAGCACTAGGTTGTCGGCATACAGTAGGGTCTTGCAGTGGGATGGGGAGTTGGGTAGGTCATTAATGAACATTGAAAAGAGTAGAGGACCCGGTAGGGATCCTTGAGGAACACCTAAGATGACGGTGGCAGGAGTGGAGAGGGTTTTATTGAATGATACGAACTGAGTGCAATTACGGAGGTAACTCAAGAACCAGAGAAGAGCAGAGCTGGAGAAACGGAGGGATTGCAACTTCTATAATAATAAGAGAGGGTGGCTGACCAAATCAAAAGCTTTTGTGAGGTCTATGAAGATGGCACCAGTTAGTAGATCTTTATTCAAGTTGGCCTTAACATCATTAGTGAGTTGCATGAGGGCAGTGGAGGTGCTGTAACCAAGCCTAAAACTGTGCTGGGCAGGGGAAAGAAGATTAAATGTTAGCAAATGGGAAGACAGGGGCCCTGGATTGGGTTCAACATCCCCTGACAGGGATATGGAGAGAGCAGTAATCCAGAGGGTGGCTATTACAACCGCCATGGGCAACTGAGAGGTTAAAATATATCTCTCCTTTATGACAAACCTCATGATGAAGGCAAGAAGCTTTGGACAGTTACATACCTGAGGGAGGTAAGTCAATCCTGTGGTAACCATCATGTTAGAGAAGTAGAAGTCATGGTGATGGTACACTGATTGGGGGGGGCGTTTGGGGTCCAACTAGGAGGATCAAGGATTCCAAGGCTTGCAAGACACCAATAGTAGTGAGACCGGAGAGGACAAAAGGAGTGGAGTGCATGTTGAAGAGAGTAATGTGCCACAGACTATGAGTATACAATTCGATGACCAGATAAAGGTGATGACTGATTTCAAGGAACAGGGTAGGCGAAGAGAGGACTTGCAAATCGCAGAGGTAGCCATCCTGAACTTTGGCTTTGTCAAATGTCAGAAGCCCAAGATCTATAATAGGTCGCCATTCCCCTTCTTCCTTTTGGGTAAAGAAGTATCTGGACCTTCCCCCTGTGAGATGGGGGGGAGAGGTTCTACTGCTTTGATGTGCAGTAGGTTGGTGACTTCTAACTCCAACAGAACCTTTTCTGCTGAGGTTGCCATGTTGAAATGCCTGTTCTGCAGTCTGAGAAACGTTTTGAAGCTTACAAACAGGCCCTGGCTCACTACCTCCAAGACCCATTTGTCTGCGGTGATGGCTTGCAGCATTTGGAGGATGTGAAGCCAACCTGCCTCTTACTGGGTGTGGGTAGGTGACCTCTGCAAACACGTCAAGGGGTTCAGTTTGGGCTGGGACTGAGGTGCCGGGTCAGCCCTCCTTCTGGACTTCTTGCCCCTACCACTGAAGTAACCCCTGGGCTGCTGGTAGTCTGGCACTGCCTGGGCTTGAAAGAAGAGTCTAGTGTAGGGACCTCAACTCCTGCCTCCCCTACCTTGAGTCCTGTAGGATGTGGAAAGCTTGTCCTGAGCGGAGTTGCTCCTGTGGGTGGCCTTATACTCTTCCACCTTCTTCATACAGGCCTGTTTTATCCCTGAACAGAGAGTTATTCTCACTGGGGAATTCCATGGCCTTAGCCTGGGTTTCCTGGGACAGGTTGGTAGTCCTGAACCAAGCAAATCCCCTCATGGAGATGGCAAGGGCTATGAACCTGGAAGCTGTATCACTGGCATCCACCGTCATATGAAACTGATACTTAGTGGTGTTTAGGGCTGTTCTAGCTGTTTCATTCAGGTCAACACCCACATCCCCATCACTCATGGCCAGAACAGATGACCAAAGAGCCTTCTAGTACTGTGCTATATAGGCCATGTATGTAGCTTGTCAAAGGAGGAGGGAAGCTGCCAGGTACCTCTTCTTTCCCATTCTGCCAGTTTCCTGGAGCCCTCGTCAGGAGGGTGAGAGGACAAAGGTACCCTAACCTTACCGAAGGCAGCTGCCTATATCACACCCTCATGGTCAGGACAGACAAAAAGAAAATCAGCTTTTGTTCTGTAAAGCTGATATTTCTTTTCTATTTTCTTATCAACCCCTGGTATGCAAGTGGGGGTCTGCAGAATCTTGAGGGCAGCATTTTTCAGTGACTTGTGGATATGCAGTAAAAGCTTTTTTGTGGGGACTAGTCCCATCATATCCAAAAACTCAGCCTTATCCCCATCTTCCACGGTCTCCTGTGTGGCAAGAGTGAAGGTCTCTACCATCTGTTTCACAAAGGCATAATGAGACAAGTAATCCTCATGTCCCCGCAGTGGGGAACTGAAGTCCTGCTCCGTGGAGACTTCAGGCTCCATGTGGTCTCCCTTCCTCCTCCTCATCCTCCAGTTCCTTATACAGGAACTCCGGTTCCTGGCTGGAGGGAGCGGATGGTGGAACTGGGGCAACTGAGGGGGAAGGGGGAATCAGAGAACAGATGGCCTGACGGGCCTGTAATATCTGCAGGGCTTTGGCAATGTCCACTGCAGAGGGCATGGCTGGTTTGTCCACTGAGAGCTCCCTTGCTTTTTCAGCAGGTGGTGTAGTGACATGCTTTTCCTTATGCTTCCTTTTGGCAGGAACCGGTTATGTTGCCGGCTCCACAGGAATCTTAGATTTTAAGGCATCACCCTTGACCATGGGTTTGGGCTCCACAGACTTCTTAGGCGTATCCTTTTTGGAGTGAGAGGATGTGGCCTCCTCAGTTTGCTTCAGTGAGGTGGAGGCAGGAGAAACCATCTCTTCAAGCCTTTCTGCCCTCTTCTTTATTGCCTTGGGGCAAAATGTACTGTAGACCTCACAGATTGTAAATATGTGATTAGGACCAAGACACACCAGGCAAAGATCATGCCTATCCGCCTTGGCAATGATCTGTCAACACTGAAACAATTTTAAAACCTGTTGGTCCTGTTTTCTTTTTGGGTCTCTCTGATATGCCAGATGCCAGAAGACTGAGAAAAACAATGTCCAAAAAGAAAAAATGATTGCAGTTAGTTCTCTAAAACCGCAAAAACACTAATGAAAAAGGAAGTGCTCGGTTCCTTAAAATGGTTTTAAAAGCAGGGAAATAACAAAAGTGCTTGGTTCCTTAAAAGGGGAGGAACCGCTACACAAAGTATAATTTTAGAAGGAAAAAACACTACGATTCCCAGGAACATTATTAGAATGCAAAAGAAAAACCCGGTTAAAAACGCTGAGGAGACGATTCCCCTCGGTTCCCTGAAACTGCTGAGGAACCATGAAAAAACAAAATGCAAAATTTAACAAAAAAACTATACTAACTAACCTGAAAAGGATACTGGGGCAGCGTTTACAGATTTATTCAAACTACTAAGTTTTTTCACTGAAAAATAAAGTCAGAAAGATGTGGAGGAGAGCTCTCTGAGGAGTCTTTACTAAGCAGGCAGAGAAATGAATCTGAGTGTCTTAGAATGCAGCAGCGGACAGAGGCAGCAGTTTGAATTGCGGCATGAGCCAATGATAAATTCCATCATTTACACACGGTCCAATCTCTCCGGGGCAGTTCAACACAGGAGGCTGAGGCTGCATCATTTAAGCATTCCTGGGGTTTGAAGAAAAAATTACTCACCTTAGTAATGTTGTTTCTTCAAGTGGAGTCTTGCTATATTCTGACATATGCAGTTAGGTCCTGCCTTTCAACTGCCCCGGAGAACAAAGAGTTAAACTTTCCATAGCCAGCATGGAATGTTCACCGCGAGCTCGGTTGAAGCCCCTATCTGCTGTTGTTTAAACTCCAACCGTCAGATCTTTACGAGCAACACTCTCTAGAAGTTCTGTGTGGAAACTGTAAAACTCAAACTAACCAACTGACAACTAAATTTATTAAAAAGGATTTTTTGGTTTCAAAGCAAAGACTCAAGTCAGGAAACCCAAAAAACAAAACACAACACTCACCAAAAATAAAGGAGGGTGAAAAAGGGACACCCCTAGGGTAACAACACTGCTTCTGCCCATCCACATCTCAAAAACTAGGTTCAGTGGGGGGAGGGCAGAATACAGCAAGACTCCATTAGAAGAAACAACATTACTAAGGTGAGTAATTTTTTCTTCAAACAACATGAAGTCTTGCTGTATTCTGACATATGCAGACTACCAAGCAGTACCTCCATGGAGGAGGGACAGAGCCTACTTTGGAAACAGGCTCTAAAGTACTGCTGTGCCAAACCGAGCATCACTCCTAGCCTGGATATCCAGAGAGTAATGCTTAGTGAATATATGGACTGTTTTCCAGGTGGCTGCTTGACAAATTTCTAAGATAGGAATATCCCTGGCAGCAGCCAGGGAACCAGCTGTACCTCTAGTAGAGTGAGCCCTCAGGCCTGAGGGTGGAGTTCTACCCAGTATTTCATAGCAGAATTGTATACAAGAAACAATCAACCTGGCAATAGATCTCTTAGTGGCAGGTTTGCCCTTACCAACCTCTCCATATGTGAGGAACAATTGGAGGGACTCAAACCTGTGACCCTTGGTGCGCTCTATGTAGTAGCTGAGGGCCCCTTTAACATCCAGCTGTGCAGCCTCCTCTCTCCAGAGGAGGAATGGTCAGTGAAGAAAACAGGGAGAGACATAGACTGGTTAAGGTGGAAATCTGAAACCACCTTAGGCAAAAACTTAATGTTAGTTCTTATGACCACTTGATCTCTGTGGAAAGAGATGAAATCAGGCTCCACTGACAGGGCCTGCAATTCACTGATACGCCTGGCAGAGGTAATGGCTACCAAAAACACAGTTTTCCAAGTCAAGTACTTAAGCTCTGCAGAGGACAAAGGCTCAAAAGGTGGTTGCATAAGCTGAGCAATGCAAACATTAAGGTCCCAAGCAGGAGCAGGGTCCCTAAAGGGGGGGGACTGGTGTGCAGCAATCCCTTGAAGAACTTACAAAACACAGGATGGGCTGACAGAGGAGAGGGCTTGCCTACTGACAGGAAAACAGAAACAGATGCCAAATGCACTTTAAGTGTAGCTGGCCTAAGGCCTAGGGCATTGAGATGGACCATATAATCCAGAACCGTAGGCAACCCAGCAGACTCTGGAGAAATATTCTTCTTAGAACACCAAATAGTGAATCTTTTCCATTTGGAGTTGTAAGACTTCCAAGGGGGAAGGCTTTCGAGAAGCCTTAAGGATATCCAGAACCCCTTGGGAAAGATGCAGATCAGCAAACTAACTCTTCAAGAGCCAAGCCTTGAGATTGAGAGACACAAGATTGGGGTACCAAATCCTCCCCTGAGAGGATGTTCACAGGCTGTAATTCCTGGAAAGAGTCAGGTGAAGATGGACTGCTAGGGACAGCAACAAAGGATACCATGGCTGCCTGGCCCAGTCTGGAGCAATAAGAATCACTTTGTATAGTTGTGACCTTATCTTGACTAGCACTTTGAACAGGAGAGGGAAGGGGAGAAAGGCATACGGAAATTTCCCTTCCCAGTTCAGAATCAGAGCATAAAGGGGGACTGAGCCCAAGACTGGGGGTCTGCAACAAAAAAAAAAAAGAAGTTGGTGATTGTCTGGGGCTGCAAAAATATCTAACTCTGGAGTGCCCCATCTTCAGAAAATCACCTTCAACATCAGAGGATCTAAGGCACATTTGTGATGGCCCTGGGATATTCTGCTCAGTGCATCTGCTAGAACATTGTCCTTCCCTGGAAGGTGAACTGCTATCAGAGAGGTCTGCAGGGAATAGGCCAGGGACCACAACTTCATTGCTTCTGTGCACAAGGCCGTAGACCGAGTGCCTCTTGCTTGATGTACCACATGAAAAAATTACTCACCTTAGTAATGTTGTTTCTTCTAATGGAGTCTTCCTATATTATGACAATTGCAGTGAGTCCCCATCTTCGAACTGCCCCGGAGGCGAAATAGTTAACTTTCCAAGCAAGCATGGAACTCTGAACGCGAGCTCGGTTAGAAGGCTCTGTCTGCTGATCTTCAAACATAAACTGTCAGATCTTTACGAGCAAAAACTCACTAAGGCTCTGTGTGAAAGCTGTAAACCTACACTAGCCGACTGACTACTAACATAAACACACACCTCCTGGTCTCCAACAAAGACTCAAGTCATGAGACACAAAAGAAATGAAAAATACAACACCAATTCACCCCAAAGGAAGGGTGAAACAACAAAGTGGCATAAGGAAAGTGCCAACACTGTAATGCCCACCCACATCCCAAAACAGAGGTTCTGAGAGGGGCAGGCAGGGAAGGAGGTCATAATATAGCAAGACTCCATTAGAAGAAACAACATTACTAAAGTGAGTAATTTTTTCTACAAACAACATGAAGTCTTTCTATATTATGACAATTGCAGACTACACAGCAGTACCCCCATGGAGGAGGGACAGAACCTACTTAGGGAATAGGCTCTGAAGGACAGCTGTGCCAAACCGAGCATCACTCCGAGCCTGGATGTCCAGGGAGTAATGCTTGGTAAAAGTGTCAACTGTTTTCCAAGTAGCTGCTTGACATAGACATATCTCTAGAATAGGGATGTCTCTGGCAGCAGCCAGAGAAGCAGCTGTACCTCTGGTAGAGTGAGCCCTCAGGCCTCAGGGAGGAACCTTACCCAGTTTTTCGTAACAGAATTGGAGACAGGAGACAATCCACCTGGCAATGGATATTTTAGTGGCAGGCTTCCCTTTACCAACCTCACCATAAGTGAGGAACAGTTGGAGGGTGTCAAACCTGTGACCCTTGGTACGCTCTATGTAGTAACTAAGGGCTCTCTTCACATCTAGGCTGTGCAGCCTCCTCTCACCAGAGGAAGAAAGGTCAGTGAAGTACACTGGAAGAGATATAGATTGATTAAGGTGGAAATCTGAAACCACCTTAGGCAGAAACTTTCTATTAGTCCGCGAGGACTACCTATCTCTGTGAAAGGAAATAAAACTGCCCACTGACAAAGCTTGTAATTCACTTATGCTGCTGGCAGAGGTGATGGCTACTAGAAACACAGTTTTCCAAGTCAAGTACTAAGCTCAGCTGAAGACAAAGGCTCAAAGGGGTTGATAAACTGAGCAATACAAACATTAAGATCCCAGGCAGGGCAGGATCCTGAATGGAGGTTGGTGTGAAGCAACCTTTAAAAACTTGGAAAATACAGGGTGAGTTGAAAAAGAAGAGGATTTACCAGCCGAAATAAAAGCAGACACAGCTGCCAAATGCACTTTCAGGGTAGCTGGTCTCAGCCCCAAAGTGTTCAGATGGACCAAATAATCCAGGACTGTGGGTAAATCAGCAGAGTCTGGGGAAATATGCTTTTCTGAGCACCATATGGAAAACCTTTTCCATTTGGAGTTGTAAGTAGCCCTGGTGGAAGGCTTCCTAGAAGCCTTCAATATATCAATTACACCTTGTGAGAGGTGTAGGTCAACAAACTCTAACTCTTCAAGAACCATGCCTTGAGATTGAGAGATTTGAGATTCGGGTACCAAACCCTTCCCTGGGCATGGTTAACAGATTGTGATTCCTGGGAAGGTACAGGGGAGGATGGACTGCTAAGGACAGTAGGAGTGGATACCAGGGTTGTCTGAACCAATCCGGGGCAATCAGAATGACCGTGCAGGACTGGGATCTGATTTTGACTAGCACTTTGAATAGGAGAGGAAAGGGAGGGAAGGCACAGAGAAACTTCCATTTCCAACTGAGGACTAAGGCATCCAGAGGGACTGAGCCCAAGACTGGGGGCCTGCAGCAAAAGAGGGGAAGTTGGTGATTGTCTGGGGCTGCAAAAAGATCTATCTGCGGGGTGCCCCATCTGGCAAATACCACTCCCAGAACCAGGGGATCCAGGGACCACTCGTGATGGCCCTGAGAAATTCTGCTGAGAGCATCTGCCAGGACATTGTCCTTGCCTGGGAGGTGAACTGCCGTAAGGGAGGTGTTCAGGGAGTAAGCCAGAGACCACAACTTCATGGCTTCGGTGCACAAGGCTGTAGACCGAGTGCCCCCTTGCTTGTTGATGTACCACATTGTAGTGGTGTTGTCTGTTCTGACCTGTACAATTTTGTTCTGAACAGATTTGGAGAAAGCTTGAAGTGCTAGAAAAACTGCTCTGAGCTCCAACAGGTTGATGTGGAGCAGAGTTTCTTGGGGGGACCACAGTCCCTGAGTAGTGAGGTCACCATGTGAGCCCCCCACCCCAAGAGGGATGCATCCGTAGTAAGGATTAAGGAGTGAGACTGAGTGACAAAAGGAACTCCTTGTCTCAGGTTGCTCTGATCCTGCCACCACTGTAGGGCTTGGATCAGGGTTCGAGTTACTGGGATCAACTTGGTAAGAGGATCCTTTCTTTGAGACCAAAAAGCTCTCAAATGGAACTGAATGTCCTCATCTGAAATCTTGCCCTTGCACTACTGCTGTGGAAGTAGCCATGTGTCCTAGGAGCTGCAGAAAATGCCTTGCTGGTCAAGAGACCTGCAGGGTGAATGAGGAGGCCAGGAGACCAGGGTCTTTGCCCTGTCCAGAGGGAGGAAGGCCCTGGCTTCCTGTGTGTTCAGTTCTGCCTATGAAGGTTAGGAGCTGGATAGGCTCTAGAACTGACTTTGAGAGATTCAGAAGAAACCTAGGGAGGTAAGCAGTTGCTGAGTTACCTGAAGGTGTAAGCTGACCTGTTCTGGGACTGGCCTATTGAGCCAATCGTCCAGGTAAGGAAAGATGGCAATGTTTTGCCTTCTTAGGCATGCAATGCTACTGCCGGCATTTGGTGAATACCCTTGGAGCAGAGGTGAGGCCAAAGGGCATTGCTCTGAACTGGTAATGGCTCGCGGCAGCTCACAACCTGGAGGTACTTCTCGATGGGAGCTCTGATGAGAATATGGAAGTAGGCATCCTTGAGGTCCAGGGATGCTAGCCAGTCCCCTGGCCTTAGAGAGGGTAAAATAATTCCCAGGGTCACCATTTTGAACTTTGGTTTTAAAATGTGCTTGTTTAAGTATCTGAGATCCAGGATGGGCCGCCATTCTCCTGTCTTTTTCGGGGTAAGGAAGTACCTGGTGTACAAGCCTTTGCCCTGGTGTAGGGGTGGAACCCTTTCCACGGCTCTGAGAGCAAGGAGGGTAGAGACCTCTGCCTCTAGGGCAAGTGCTTCTGATGGAGATTCAGGTGGAAAAGATCTGGTTCTCATCTTTGGAAATTTTTAGAAGCTGAGAACCAGTCCCTGGCTTACTACTTCCAGGACCCACTTGTCTGACGTTAGAGACTTCCAGTCCTGGACAAAGTAAGCCAGCCTGCCCCTTACAGGTAGAGAAGAATCGGCCCTGGCCACCCTATCAGGGTGCCTGCTTGGCAGGGGCTTTAGGCTGAGGGGTGGAAGCAGGCCTGCTTGAACCCCATCTGCCTCTCCCTCTAAAGAACCCCCTCTGGGCATAAGCAAAAGAGGAGGCTTGGGATTGGTAAAACGGCCTATGAAAAGGCCTGCCCTTGCCCTGGGAAGCTGCTTCTGAGGAGTCACCTGCCTTCCTTGGCCTCTGCACTCCTATAGGTGGTCCTGCATTCATCCATTTTCTTCATGTAATTCTCTGTTTGCTCCCCAAACAGAGAGTTGCCCACAACAGGAAAATCCATGGCCTTAGGCTGGGTATCCTGTGACAGGGTAGTACATCTGAGCCAAGCCATTCTGCAAAGAGCCACAGATGTAGCCATGACTCTTAATGACACATCATTAGAGTCCACTGCAGCATGAAATTGCTCCTTAGATGCCTCAATACCATCTCTAGCCACCTGTTCCAGCTCTCTGGCCAGCTGGTCAGGGACTTGTTTTGCTAGGGCCAGCACAGTATCCCATCTGATTTCTGGTCATCTAGCAGCATAAGCCACATAATTTGCCTGTCTGAGTCCCAAGGATGCTGCCATGTACTGTTTCTTTGCCATAGCATCAATCTTCCTGGAGTCCTTCTCAGGAGGGTGTGAAGCTAGGGGAATATCTGCCTTGTCACAGACTGCAGCCTGCACTTCTCCCACACGGCTGCATTGCTGTGTGAGGAACTCCAGTATCAGAGCCTGATAAAGTATACTTTCTCCATCCTTTCATCAACAGGAGGTATAGTGAGGAGTTTTAAAACTTTTACTGTCTCCTTCCGAAAGATTTATGCAGAGGAATAGACAGTCTCTGAATTCTGGAATATCCATCATTTCTACATAATCAGGCTCCTCTTGGTCATCAACAGCTTCCTAAACAGGGAGCTGGAGAGTTTCAGAAACCTTCTTATAAAACATAAAATGAGAAGGGGACTCAGAGAGCCTTGGGGGGAGAAACCCCTAAGGGTCTGTCTGGAGGGGTGTCCGGTTCAATAGGCACATCCAGGTCTTCAAAACCATATTCACTCTCCTCATACTCCTCTTCCCCCTCCCACGGTTCATAAAATTCCTCAAAATCATAACTGGACAATTTGGATTGCTTTAGCTATTTCTTCAGCGGTTGGAGAGAGAACTTCTGGCTCCACACCAGCTGACTTTCTAGTCCATTTTGCAGGAACTGGCTCCTCAGAGCTAGCTCTTCGTTTGCCCGAGGAAGTATCGCCCTGGTCAGAGGGCACTCCCTCTGGTTCGGTTGGAACCAATCCGGGCCAGCCATCCGGGTCAGCGGACTTTTTGGCCTCCCTTTCCCTGAGCCTACCAACTCTCTTTTCTATGGTGGCAGCAGGGAAATTCTTACAAATCTGGCAGTCTGCATTGAGGTGGTCAAACCCCAGACAACAGACACAGGTGGTGTGAGGGTCAGCCTTAGCAAAGGCTTCCCCACAGACACTACAGTGTTGAAACCCAGTGGGCCCGGTTTTCTCTTTGGGTTTCTCAGACATAATGCCAGCCTAACCAAACTTGCCCGTTTATGGCAATCCGTAAACAAGACTGTCTTATCGGGTTCCCAATCTGTCACGGGTCGTGGAAAACCGTAATGAACTGCTTTTTTTTTAGAACCGATAAGAACCGGGAACCGCACTCTAAAAAAGGACTAGCAATTTTAAAACACAATCTGAACGGTTCAACCGAACCGATACATGTTTACAAGTTCCACACAGAGAAAACGAATGTAAAACCTATCTATTACTTACATTACCACAGACAGAGCTTGAACCGACCGGTTGCAGTATAATTTCGGTTGAAAACCGATTAAATAATACTTTTAAACCGATAAAATGTACCGAGCAGCAGGAGAAATCTCCGGAGCGGCTGTTCAGTGAGGCGGAGTAAAGAATCTGACAGTTTATGTTTGAAGATCAGCAGACAGAGCCTTCTAACCGAGCTCGCGCTCAAAGTTCCATGCTTGCATGGAAAGCTAACTATTTCACCTCCGGGGCATTTCAAAGATGGGGACTCACTGCAATTGTCATAATATAGCAAGACTTCATGTTGTTTGAAGGTGGTGGTGTTGTCTGTTCTGACCCGAACCACCTTGTTCTCTACTGATTTGGAAAAAGCTTGCAGTGCTAGAAACACTGCTCTGAGTTCCAAGAGACTGATGTGTAGAAGAGATTCCTGAGGCGACCACAGTCCCTGGGTGGTAAGTTCCCCCAAATGGGCTCCCTAACCCAGCAGGGAAGCATCTGTGGTGAGGACCACTGAATGAGACTGAGTGACAAATGGAAGCCCTTGCCTCAAATTGTGCTGATCCTGCCACCATTGCAGGGCTTGGATCAGAGCTCGAGTCACTGGAATTAGTTTGGTAAGGGAATCCTTTCTTTGGGACCAAAATGCTCTTAAGTGGAACTGAATGTCCCTCATTTGGAATCTTGCGCCTTGGACCACTGCTGTAGAAGCTGCCATGTGGCCCAGTAGCTGAAGGAAATGCCTTGCTGGTTGAGACACCTGAAGGCTAAATGAAGAGTCCAGTTCCATGAGGACCCATGCCCTTTCCAGGGGAAGGAAGGCTCTTGCTTTTACCGTATCCAGCTCTGCCCCTATGAAGGTGAGGAGCTGCAATGGTTCGAGAACTGACTTTGGTAGGTTGAGAAGAAATCCTAAAGAAGTGAGCACTTGCTGGGTCACTTGCAGGTGTGACTTGACTTGGTCCAGGAACTGGTCTGCTATGAGACAGTCGTCCAAATATGGAAAAATGGAAATCTTTTGTCTTCTTAGGAACGCAACAACTACTGCCAGGCACTTTGTGAAGACCCTTGGGGCTGATGTTGGCCCAAAGGGCATTGCTCTGAACTGATAGTGGCCTGAGGGCAACTTGAACCTGAGGTACTTTCTGTGGGAGCACCTGATGGGAATGTGAAAGGAGGCATCTTTGAGGTCCAGGGAGGCAAGCAAGTCCCCCGGCCTTAGAGAGGGAAGGATAATTCCCAGAGTTGTCATCTTGAACTTTGGCTATAAAAGATGTTTGTTCAGGTATCTTAGGTCCAGGATGGGTCGGCCACTCTTCTGTCGTTTTGAGGGTTAGGAAGTACCTGGAGTACAATCCTTTGCCCCAGTGTAGGGTAGGTAATCTCTCTATAGCTCTTACAGCTAGGAGAGAAGAAACCTCTGCCTCTAGGGCAAGGGCTTCTGAGAGATTTGCAGGTGGAAAAGATCTGGCTCTAAGCTTGGGAAATTTTTTGAAGCTGAGAACCAGACCCTGGCTTACTACTTCCAGGACCCACTTGTCTGATGTAACAGACATCCAGTCCTGGACAAAGTAAGCCTGCCTGCCCCCTACTGGGATAGAAGAATCTACCCGGGCAGACCCACCAGGGTGTCTGCTTGGCAGGGGCTTTAGGCTGAGGGGTGGATGCAGGCCTGCTCATCCCCCTTCTACCTCTCCCTCTCCCTCTGAAGAACCCCCCCTCTGTAAAAAGGAAGAAGAGGCCTGTACTTGGTAAAAAGGCCTTTGGAAAGACCTGCCCCTGCCCCTGGACTGCTGCCTTTGAGGAGTTGCTTGCCTTTCCTTGGCCTGAGCACTCCTGTAAGTGGTCCTGTATTCATCCATTTTCTTCATGTAATTCTCTGTCTGCTCCCTAAACAGAGAATTACCCACTACAGGAAAATCCTTGGCCTTAGCCTGGGTATCCTGTGAGAGTCTAGTATATCTGAGCTGAGCCATTCTCCGAAGAGCCACAGATGTAGCCATGCCTCTTGATGATACATCACTGGAGTCTACAGCAGCATGAAACTGAACTTTCGATGCCTCAATCCCATCTGCAGCCACCTCCTCCAGCTCCTTGGCAAGCTGGGGGGAAGCCTGTTTAGCCAGTGCCAGTACAGTGCCCCACCTGGACTTCTGGTACTTGGCTGCATAGGCCATATAATTAGCCTGCCTGAGTCCTAAGGATGATGCCATGTACAGCTTCTTTGCCATGGCATCAATCTTCCTGGAGTCCTTGTCTGGGGGGTGTGATGCTAAGGGAATGCTTGCCTTATCACAGGCAACAGCCTGTACAACCCCAACATGGCTGCACTGCTGATAAAGGAACTCCGTATCTGAGCCTGAAAGAGTATACCTCTTCTCCATTCTTCTGTCTACAGGATGTATGGAATTGTGAGACTTAAGAATTTTTTGTGTCTGTTTCCCAAAAGATTTGTGGAAGGGAATAGACAGTCTCCTGGACTCTGGTATATCCATCATCTCTACATAGTCAGGCTCTTCCTGATCCACCATTGCCTCCTCCACAGGAAGCTAGAAGGTATCAGCCACCTTTCTGTAAAACATGAATTGTGAAGGGGACTCAGAAAGCCTAGGAGGAGAGACACCTGAAGGTCTGTCTGGGGAGATGTCCGGGTCAGTAGGCACATCCAGACTTTCACCATCACCATAATCATCTTCCAACTCTCCTTCCTCCTCAAACTCCGGTTCATAAAATTCTTCCAGGGTATAATCCGGAACCGGGGGAAATGACCGAACCAAGCCCCTGCCAAAAGGTGCTGGATCAGTTGGAACCGATCAAAGCGATTCCACATTACGAACCGCTTTGGCTATTTCATTGGCGGTCGGAGTACCAGATTGTGGATCCGAACCGGTCGACTTGTCTTTTCTTTTTGTCAGAACCGATTCCTCGGAATCGGCTCTCCTTTTGCTCGAAGAAGTATCGCCGTGGTCAGAGAGCACTCCTTCTGGTTCGGTAGGAACTGAACCGGGCAGGCCATCCAGGTCAGCGGACTTCTCGGCCTCCCTTTCCCTCAGTCTACCTAATCTCTTTTCCAGGGTAGATATGGGAAAATGTCTGCAACTTTGGCAGCCTGAATCGAGGTGGTCAAACCCCAGACAATAAGCACAGGTGGCGTGGGAGTCGGCCTTAGTAAAGACCTCCCCACACACACTTCAGTGTTGAAACCCAGTGGGCCCAGTTTTTTTCTTGGGTTTCTCAGACATGGCCAACCTAACCAAACTTACCCTTTTCTCGGCAATCTGCCAGGCAAGACTCCCCTATCGGTTCCTGACCGTGTCACGGGTCTTGGAAAGAACCGTAATAAAACCCGTTTTTTAAGAACCGATACGGACCGGTAACCACACACTAAAGTAAAGTACAAATTTTACCTCAAAATGATCGGTTCAGCTGAACCGATCCACACCTTTACAAGTTCCACACAGAAAACCGAACAAAACCTATCTAGTACTCACGGTACCACAGACAGAGACTTGAACCGACTATGCGGAAACAACAATTTTGGTAGAAAAACCGACCGAAAACTGACACTTCAACCGACTTTGAACCGAGCAGCAGGAGAAATCCCCGGAGCGACTGTTCAGTGAGGCGGAGTAAAGAATCTGACGGTTGCAGTTCGAATAACAACAGGTAGAGGCTTCAACCGAGCTTGAGATGAACATTCTATGCCATGCATAGAAAAGTTAACCCTATGTTCTCTGGGGCAGTTAAAAGGCTGGGGCTAACTGCAATTGTCAGAATACAGCAAGACTTCATGTTGTTTGAATAACATATACCACTCCTAGAACTACTGTTACAGGTGAGTAACCTGTTCTAGGAGCACGGATATGTTGTTCATCTACACTTCTTGGCAGACTCCAAGCAGTTCTCTGGGAGGAGGGAAGCAAGGCGGACACCCCCTACTTGGGAGATAAAGATTGGAGAACAGAGGACCCAAAGAAAAAATTACTCACCTTAGTAATGTTGTTTCTTCTAATGGAGTCTTGCTGTATTCTGACTATTGCAGTTAGGTCCTGCCTTTCAACTGCCCCGGAGAACAAAGAGTTAAACTTTCCATGGCCAGCATGGAATGTTCACCGCGAGCTCGGTTGAAGCCCCTGTCTGCTGTTGTTTAAACTCCAACCGTCAGATCTTTACGAGCAATACTCACTAGAAGTTCAGTGTGGAAACTGTAAAACTCACACTAGCCAACTGGCAACTAAATTTATAAAAGGGTTTTTTGGTTTCAAAGCAAAGACTCAAGTCAGGAAAACCAAAAAACAAAACACATCCCAAAACACAACACTCACCCAAAATAAAGGAGGGTGAAAAAGGGACACACCTAGGGTACCAACACTGCTCCTGCCCACCCACATCCCAAAAACCGGGATCTGAGAGGGGAGGCAGGGAGGTCAGAATACAGTAAGACTCCATTAGAAGAAACAACATTACTAAGATGAGTAATTTTTTCTTCAAACAACATGAAGTCTTGCTGTATTCTGACTATTACAGACTACCAAGCAGTACCTCCATGGAGGAGGAACAGAACCTACTTTGGAAACAGGCTCTGAAGTACTGCTGTGCCAAACCGAGCATCACTCCTAGCCTGGATATCCAGAGGTAATGCTTGGTGAATGTATGGACTGTTTTCCAGGTGGCTGCTTGACAAATTTCTAAGATAGGAATATCCCTGGCAGCAGCCAGGGAAGCAGCTGTACCTCTAGTAGAGTGAGCCCTCAGGCCTGAGGGTGGAGTTCTACCCAGTTTTTCACAGCAGAATTGTATACAAGAAACAATCCACCTGGCAACAGAACTCTTAGTGGCAGGTTTGCCATTACCAACCTCTCCATATGTGAGGAACAATTGGAGGGACTCAAACCTGTGACCCTTGGTGCGCTCTATGTAGTAGCTGAGGGCCCTTTTAACATCCAAGCTGTGCAGCCTCCTCCCTCCAGAGGAGGAGGAAAGGTCAGTGAAGAAAACGGGGAGACACATAGACTGGTTAAGGTGGAAATCTGAAACCACCTTAGGCAAAAACTTCCTGTTAGTTCTTAGGACCACTTTATCTCTATGGAAAGAGATGAAATCAGGCTCCACTGACAAGGCTTGCAATTCACTGATACGCCTGGCAGAGGTAATGGCTACTAAAAACACAGTTTTCCAAGTCAAGTACTTAAGCTCTGCAGAGGACAAAGGCTCAAAGGGTGGTTGCATAAGCTGAGCAATGCAAACATTAAGGTCCCAAGCAGGAGCAGGGTCCCTAAAGGGGGGATTGGTGTGCCGCAATCCCTTAAAGAACTTACAAAACACAGGATGGGCTGACAGAGGAGAGGGCTTGCCTACTGACAAGAAGGCAGAAACAGCTGCCAAATGCACTTTAAGTGTGGCTGGCCTAAGGCCTAGGCCAATGAGATGGACCATATAGTCCAGAAACGTAGGCAACTCAGCAGATTCTGGAGAAATACCCTTATTCGAACACCAAATAGTGAACCTTTTCCATTTAGAATTGTAAGTCTTTTTAGTGGAAGGCTTTTGAGAAGCCTTAAGGATATCCATACCCCTTGAGAAAGATGCAGATCAGCAAACTCTAACTCTTCAAGAGACATGCCTTGAGATTGAGAGACCTGAGGTTCAGGTACCAAATCCTCCCCTGAGAGGATGTCAACAGGTTGTAATTCCTGGGAAGAGACAGGGGAAGGTGGACTGCTAAGGACAGCAACAGGGGGTATCAGGTCTGTCTGGCCCAGTCTAGAGCAATCAGAATCACTTTGCATGGTTGTGACCTTATCTTGACTAGCACCTTAAACAGGAGAGGGAACGGGGGAAAAGCATACAGAAATTTCTCTTCCCAATTCAGAATCAGAGCATCCAGAGGGACTGAGCCCAAGACTGGGGGTCTGCAACAAAAGAGAGGAAATTGGTCATTGTCTGGGGCTGCAAAAAGATCTATCTGTGGAGTGCCCCATCTCGAAAAAATCACTTTGAAAACTAGGGGATCTAGGGTCCATTCGTGATGGCCCTGGGATATGCTGCTGAGCACATCTGGTAGGACACTGTTCCTCCCAGGGAGGTGAACTGCTATCAGAGAGGTTTACAAGGAATCGGCCAGGGACCACAACGTCATTGCTTCTGTGCACAAGGCCGTAGACCGAGTGCCTCCTTGCTTGTTGATGTACCACATTGTGGTGGTGTTGTCTGTTCTGATCTGGACCACCTTGTTCTGAACAGACTTGGAAAAGGCGTGCAGTGCCAGAAACACTGCTCTGAGTTCCAAGACATTGATGTGAAGCAGAGATTCTTGAGGTGACCACAGCCCTTTTCTGGTTAGATCCCCCAGGTGGGCTCCCCAGCTCAGCAGGGAGGCATCTGTGGTGAGTATCACTGAATGAGACTGAGTGACAAAAGGAACTCCTTGTCTCAAATTGTCCTGATCCTGCCACCATTGCAAAGCCTGGATCAGGGTTCGAGTCACTGGGACTAGTTTGGTAAGGGAATCCTTTCTTTGGGACCAGAAGGCTCTTAAGTGGAACTGAATGTCCCTCATCTGGAATCTTGCTCCCTGGACCACTGCTGTAGAGGCTGCCATGTGGCCCAGGAGAAGAAATGCCTTGCTGGTTGAGACACCTGTAGGGTGAATGAAGAGCCAGTTCCATAAGGTCCTTGCCCAGTCCAGGGGAAGGAAGGCTGTTGCCTCTATTGTATCCAGCCCGCCACTTATGACGCAGCAGGAGCTGTACTGGCTCGAGAACTGACTTTGGAAGGTTGAGGAGGAATCCTAAGGAAGTGAGCACTTGCTGAGTTATTTGCAAATGTGACTTGACTTGGTCTGGAGACTGACCCACTATGAGCCAGTCATCCAAGTTTGGGAAGATGGAGATCTTTTTTCTCCATAGGAAAGCAACCACTACTGCCAGGCACTTTGAGAAAACTCTTGGGGCTGATGTTAGGCCAAAGGGCATTGCTCTGAATTGATAGTGGCCTGAGGGCAACTTGAACCTGAGGTACTTTCTGTGGGAGCACCTGATGGGAATGTGAAAATAGGCATCTTTGAGGTCCAGGGAGGCTAGCCAGTCCCATGGCCTTAGAGGGGGAAGGATAATTCCCAGAGTTATCATCTTGAACTTTGGCTTTAAAAGATGTTTGTTCAGATATCTTAAGTCCAGGATGGGTCGCCACTCTCCTGTCTTTTTGCGGGTTAGGAAGTACCTGGAGTACAGTCCTTTGTCCCCGTGTAGGGTAGGTACTCTCTCTATAGCTCTTAGAGCTAGGAAAGCAGAAACCTCTGCCTCTAGGGCAATGGTTTCTGAGAGATTTGTAGGTGGAAAAGATCTGGTTCTCATCTTTGGAGATTTTTTGAAGCTGAGAACCAGTCCCTGGCTTACTACTTCCAGGACCCACTTGTCTGATGTAACAGACATCCAGTCCTGGACAAAGTAAGCCAGCCTGCCCCCTACTGGGATAGGAGAGTTGACCCGGGCAGACCCATCAGGGTGTCTGCTTGGCAGGGGCTTTAGGCTGAGGGGTGAATGCAGGCCTGCTCATCCCCCTTCTGCCTCTCCCTCTGAAGAACCCCCTCTGTGAAAAGGAAGAACCTGTGCTTGGTAAAAAGGCCTTTGGAAAGGCCTGCCCCTGCCCCTAGACTGCTGCCTTTGAGGAGCTGCCTGCCTTTCCTTGGCCTGAGCACTCCTGTAAGTGGTCCTGTATTTGTCCATTTTCTTCATGTAATTCTCTGTCTGCTCCCCAAACAGAGAATTACCCACTACAGAAAAATCCATGGCCTTAGCCTGGGTATCCTGTGAGAGGCTAGTACATCTGAGCCAAGCCATTCTCCGAAGATCCACAGATGTACCCATCACTCTTGATGATACATCACTGGAGTCCACAGCAGCATGAAACTGAACTTTTGATGCCTCAATCCCATCTGCAGCCAACTCCTCCAGCTCCTTGGCAAGCTGGGGGGAAGCCTGTTTAGCCAGTGCCAGTACAGTGTCCCACCTGGACTTCTGGTACCTGGCTGTATAGGCCATATAATTCACCTGCCTGAGTCCCAAAGAAGATGCCATGTACCGCATCTTTGCCATGGCATCAATCTTCCTGGAGTCCTTGTCTGGGGGGTGTGATGCCAAGGGAATGCTTGCCTTATCACAGGCAGCAGCCTCTACAACCCCAACATGGCTGCACTGCTGAGAAAGGAACTCCGTGTCTGAGCCTGAAAGAGTGTATCTCTTGTCCATTCGTTTGTCCACAGGAGGTATGGAGTTAGGAGTCTTAAGAATTTTATTTGTCTGTTTCCCAAAAGATTTGTGGAGGGGACTAGACAGTCTCCTGGACTCTGGGATGTCCATCATCTCTACATAGTCAGGTTCTTCCTGATCCTCCACTGCCTCCTCCACAGGAAGCTGGAGAGTATCAGCCATCTTTCTGCAATAAAATCCATTTTTTTTAGAACCGATACGGACCGGTTACCACACACTAAGTAAATTCACAAACTTTTTTTTACCTAAACTGATCGGTTCAGCCGAACCGATCTGACATTTAGAAGTTCCACGCAAAAACTAAATGCAAAACCTATCTAGTACTCACGGTACCACAGACAGAGACTTAAACCGACAGATTCGGTAGCCGAAATTCGGAAGAAACTGAGGGAGAAATGACACTTTAACCAACTTTTCTGAACCAAGCAAAGGAGAAATCTCCGGAGCGACTGTTCAGTGAGGCGGAGTAAAGAATCTGACGGTTGGAGTTTAAACAACAGCAGAGAGGGGCTTCAACCAAGCTTGCAGTGAACATTCCATGCTGGCCATGGAAAGTTTAACTCTTTGTTCTCCTGGGCAGTTGAAAGGCAGGACCTAACTGCAATAGTCAGAATACAGCAAGACTTCATGTTCTTTGAAACCAGCATCCCAGCGAGACTCAAGGTCTATGTGGTAGTGGGTAATGAAGGTGTTTGCTGACTTCCAAGTAGCAGCCCGACAGATTTCCTGGATAGGGATGTCCCTGGAAGCAGCCACCAATGCAGCGGTGTGGCGGGTAGAATGAGCTCTTACCCTTTGGGAAGCTCCTTGCCCACCAACTCATAGCACAGATCTATGCATGATGTCATCCACCTTGCAATGGTCCGTTTGGCTGCAGGTCTGCCAGAAGCGGCTTCAGCATAGGTGACAAACAGCTGGCGAACCTCTCCACGAATTTCCGCTGTTCTCTCCTTATAATAGGATAGAGCATGTCTCAGGTCCAGAGTATGGAACCTGTACTCGGCGTCCAAGGTGTAGTTATGGTTGAATACCGGCAGAGTCAGCACCTGGTTAAGGTGAAACTCTGACATCACCTTCAGAAAGAATTTCGGGTGGGGGTGCAGGACAACTTTGTCCCTGTGAAAGACCAGAAAACGGGAGTCCACTGAAAGCACCTGGAGCTCCCCTGTCCTTCTGGCTGACGTGATAGCCACCAGGAAGGTCATCTTCCACAAGTGTGAGAGCTCACACTTGTGCATGGGTTCGAATGGCTTGCCCATGAGCTTTGCCAAAACCAGCAACAGATCCCATGGAGGTGGAGGTTCACGCACCAGAGGGGATATGTGATCCAGGCCTTTGAAGAAGCGCCCAACCACTGTCTCCTGTGCCAATGTCGGCTGACCAGCCAACGCCCGGTAAGCATAAATGGCTGCCAGGTGCACCCTAAGGGTCGATGACCGCAGACTCCCTTTGGAGAGAGACCAAAGGTAGTCGAGAATGTTAGCCACAGAACAGGATAAGGGGTCCAGACTCTTACCCTGGCACTTTAACATTTCCTGGTCGATTCCTTACGAAATGCCTCCACCACGGCGTAGAAATCCTCGGAAAGAGCCAGAGCCTAGAATTCTAGCCACTCGGGTACCAGGCTATGAGGTGCAGGGATTGAAGGTCTGGATGGAAGACCTTCCCCTGGTTCAATGATATCAGGTCCGGGCGTGTACAAAGCCGCTCCGGGGGCCTGCGGCTGAGGCTGAGGAGATCTGGGTACCAGAACTGGCACGGCCAATCCGGAGCTACCAGGATCACCTTCGCCTTGTCCCTCCTCACCTTGAGTAACACCATGTGGATCAAGGGAAATGGAGGGAAGGCGTAGAGGAGGCCCGGGGTCCACGGCCTCAAGAAGGCATCCCCCTGCAGCGAGCCCTGCTGAGGGGGGCAGACATTGTACAGCCTCAGCTTGGTGTTTTCCATGGAGGCAAACAGGTCCAACAACGGTTTGCCCCAATGGGAGAACAGACTGTAAGCTACCTCTGGATGGAGAGACCACTCGGGGGATACCTGGCCTAGATGGCTGAGAGCATCCACCAACTGGTTCGAGACTCCTGCCACATGAATGGCTGGGAGATCCGCCTCCAACCGGCTTACAAGGGTCCAGATGTGGAGCGCCTCCTTGCACAGCAGATGGGAGTGCATGCCGCCCTGTTTGTTCAGGTAGTACATGGTCGTGGTATTGTCCGACTGGACTTGAACCACTTGACCCCAGAGCTGAGGAGCGAAAGCTGACAGTGCCAGTCTGACTGCTCTGAGCTCCAACAGGTTGATGTGGCATTGGGACTCCGGAACCCGTGGGCCCTGTTGTCCCCAATGTGGGCTCCCCAGCCCATGAGAGAAGCATCGGTCGTAATGACGACCATCGGCTTGGGGCGGACAAACGGGATCCCTTCCTGCAACCGGTCTGGGGCGGTCCACCACTGGAGAGCGTCCCACATCTTCTGGGTTACAGTGATCAGCTGGTCGAAATGACCATGGCGCTGAGTCCACTGGGTGGCCGGCTTCCATTGGAGGGGGCGCATGTGCCACCTTGCCCAACGGACCACTGAGGTGCACGCCACCATGTAACCCAGAAGGTGCAGAAAGTCCCGGGCAGTGCGCAAGTGCCCAACCAGAAATGATCGGGCAAAGGAGGAGAGAACCTCTGCCCTGTCTGCCGGGAGCTGAGCTCTGGCTTGACAAGAGTCGAGCTCTAACCCGATGAAGCCCATCACCTGAGAGGGCACGAGTTCTGACATGGCCTCGCTTGATCAGGAGGCCGAGTTGGGAGCAGGTTCTAAGGGCCAGATCCCTGGACCTCTCCACCTCCTGAAGGGAGGAACCTGCCAAAAGCCAGTCGTCGACATAAGGGTAGATTCGTACCCCTCGAGGCCGAAGATGGGCTGCCACCACTGCAATGCACTTGGTGAAGACCCGAGGGGCCGATGACAGGCCGAACGGCATGGCTCAGAACTCATACAGGATCCCTTCGACCCTGAAGGGGAGGAAATGCTGATGGGACGGACGGCTTGGGACATGAAAGAAGAAAGCATTACTCACCTTAGTAATTATGTTTCTTCTAGTGGAGTCTTGCTGTATTCTGACAGATGCAGTTAGCCCCAGCCTTTAAACTGCCCTGGAGAACAATGGGTTAACTTTTCTATGCAGGGCATAGAATGTTCATCTCAAGCTCGGTTCATCTCTCTGCCTGCTGTAATTTAAACTGCAACTGTCAGATCTTTACGAGCAAAACTCACTAGGTGTTCTGTGTGAAAACTGTAAAATTTTTACTAGCCAACTGGTAGAAAAATAATCTTTTGGGTTCTCAAAAGAAGACTCAAGTCAGGAAACCCAAACAAAAAAATCAATCAAATGAAATAACATCTCAACCCCTGAGAAACAGAGGGTGTAAAGGGGGCACCCCTAGGGTGCCAACACTGAGTCTGCCCACCCACATCCCAAAAAAACTAGGTTCTGAGAGGGGAGGCAGGTGGGGAGGTCAGAATACAGCAAGACTTCACTAGAAGAAACATAATTACTAAGGTGAGTAATTTTTTCTTCAAACAACATGAAGTCTTGCTGTATTCTGACAAATGCAGACTACCAAGCAGTACCTCCATGGAGAAGGGACAGAACCTACTTTGGGAATAGGCTCTGAAGTACTGCTGTGCCAAACCGAGCATCTCTTCTAACCTGGATATCCAGAGAGTAATGCTTGGTAAAAGTATGGACTGTTTTCCAGGTGGCTGCTTGACAAACTTCTAAATGAGGGATATCCCTGGCAGCAGCCAGGGAAGGGGCTGTACCTCTTGTGGAATGAGCCTTCAGGCCTGAGGGTGGAGTTTTTCCCAGTTTTTCATAGCAGAATTGTATACAAGACACAATCCACCTGGCAATAGATCTCTTGGTGGCAGGTTTGCCCTTCCCCACTTCTCCGTAAGTGAGGAACAACTGGAGGGAGTCAAACCTGTGACCCTTGGTACGCTCTATGTAGTAGCTAAGGGCTCTTTTAACACCCAGACTGTGTACCTTCCTCTCTCCCGAGGAAGAATGATCACTGAAGAAAACAGGGAGAGACATAGACTGATTCAGGCGGAAATCTGAAACCACTTTAGGCAAGAACTTTCTGTTAGTTCTAAGGACCACTTTATCTCTGTGAAAAAAGATGAAATCAGGTTCCACTGACAGGGCTTGCAATTCACTGATACGTCTAGCAGAAGTAATGGCTACCAAAAACATAGTTTTCCAAATCAAGTACTCAAGCTCTGCTGAGGACAAAGGTTCGAAAGGGGGTTGCATAAGCTGAGCAATGCAAACATTAAGATCCCAGGCAGGAGCAGGATCCCTAAAGGGGGGGATTGGTATGAAGCAATCCCTTGAAAAACTTACAGAATACAGGGTGGGATGACAGTGAGGAAGACTTGCCTACTGACAGGAAAGCAGAAACAGCTGAGAAGTGTACCTTGAGAGTAGCTGGTCTGAGGCCTAGGCCATTGAGATGAACCATATAATCCAGAACTGTAGGCAATTCAGCAGTGTCTGGAGAAATACTCTTCTTAGAACACCAAATGCTGAATCTTTTCCACTAGGGGTTGTAAGTCTTCCTGGTGGAGGGCTTTCGAGAAGCCTTGAGGATATCCAGAACCCCTTGGGAAAGATGCAGATCTGCAAACTCTAACTCTTCAAGAGCCAAGCCTTGAGATTGAGAGACTGAAGGTTGGGGTACCAAATCCTCCCCTGAAAGGATGTTAACAGGCTGTAATTCCTGGGAAGAGACAGGGGAAGATGGACTGCTAGGGACAGCAACAAGGGATACCATGGCTGCCTGGCCCAGTCTGGAGCAATCAGAATCACTTTGCAAGGTTGTGACCTTATCTTGACTAACACTTTGAACAGGAGAGGGAAGGGGGAAAAGCATACAGAAATTTCCCTTCCCAATTCAGAATCAGAGCATCCAGGGGGACTGAGCCCAAGACTGGGGGTCTGCAACAAAAGAGAGGAAGTTGGTGATTTGTCTGGGGCTGCAAAAAATATCTATCTCTGGAGTGCCCCACCTTGAGAAAATCACCTTCAACACCAGAGGATCTAGGGCCCATTTGTGATGGCCCTGAGATATTCTGCTCAGTGCATCTGCTAGGACACTGTCCTTCCCTGGAAGGTGAAATGCTATCAGAGAGGTTTGCAGAGAATAAGCCAGGGACCACAACTTCATTGCTTCTGTACACAGGGCTGTAGACCTAGTACCTCCTTGCTTGTTGATGTACCACATGGTGGTGGTGTTGTCTGTTCTGACCTGAACCACCTTGTTCTGTACTGATTTGGAAAAAACTTGCAGTGCCAGAAACACTGCCCTGAGGTCCAAGAGATTGATGTGTAGAAGAGATTTCTGAGGCGACCACAGTCCCTGGGTAGTGAGGTCCCCCAAATGGTCTCCCCAGCCCAGCAGGGAAGCATCTGTGGTAAGGATCACTGAATGAGACTGAGTGGCAGATGGAATCCCTTGCCTCAAATTGTCCTGATCCTGCCACTATTGCAGGGTTTGGATCAGAGTTTGAGTCACTGGGATTAGTTTGGTAAGGGAGTCCTTTCTTTGGGACCAAAAAGCTCTTAAGTGTATCAGAGGGCACTCCTTCTGGTTCGGTTGGAACTGAACCGGACTGGCCATCCGGGTCAGCGGACTTCTCGGCCTCTCTTTCCCTCAGTCTACCTAATCTCTTTTCAAGGGTAGATTTCGTAACATTTTTACAAATTTGGCAGTCTGAATCGAGGTGGTCAAACCCCAGACAATAACACAGGTGGTGTGGGGATCGGCCTAGCAAAGACCTCCCACACACACTGCAGTGTTGAAACCCAGTGGGCCCAGTTTTTTTCTTGGGTTTCTCAGACATAGCCATCCTAACCAAACTTACCTTTTTCGCAACACCAGGCAAGACTCCCCTATCGGTTCCTGACCGTGTCACGGGTCTTGAAAAAAGTACTAAAACCCGTTTTTTTTTTAGAACCGATATGGACCAGTAACCACACACTAAAGTAAAATACAAAATTTACCTGAGTGATCAGTTCAACCGAACCGATCCACACTTTTTACAAGTTCCACACAGAAAACAGAACAAAACCTATCTAGTACTCACGTTACCACAGACAGAGACTTGAACCGACTAAGTGGAAACAAAATTTCAGTAGAAAACCGACTGAAAACCGACACTTCAACCGACTTCGAACCGAGCTGCAGGAGAAATCTCCAGAGCGACTGTTCAGTGAGGCGGAGTAAAGAATCTGACGGTTGCAGTTAAAATTACAACAGGCAGAGACATCAACATAGCTCGAGATGAACATTCTATGCCCTGCATAGAAAAGTTAACCCATTGTTCTCCGGGGCAGTTTAAAGGCTGGGGCTAACTGCACTTGTCAGAATACAGCAAGACTTCATGTTGTTTGAACACGTCCTGCAGATCCAGTGAACAGAACCACATGTTTCGCTCCAGGGATGGTATGATCTGGTTCAGAGTTACCATCCGGAAGGTGCGAGACCTGAGATATTGCTTCAGGTCGTGGAGATCTAGGATGGGGCGCCAATCCCCCGTCCGCTTGGGCACCAGGAAGTACCTGGACACGAAGCCTGGGTCTGTAGGAGGATCTGGCACTGGAGCTACCGCCTCCTTCCGGAGGAGCTGAGCTATGTCGTCTCGGAGAGCCAACTGGGTGCAAGCTGAGATCCTTACCTCCAGAGGGGCGCAGGCTCAGCTGGGAGGGTACTGCTCAAACTCTAGAGGCAGTCCCTGACTGACCATTTTGAGAACCCAACTGTCCGAGGTGAAATCGGACCAGGTGGAAAGAAACTGACGGAGCCGGCCCCCCAAGGGAGGACCCAGAGCTGGCGTGATGAGTGTAGGGGTGGCAACCCCCAATTGAGCAGGCTTAGAGGAGGAAGAGGCTCCTGGACCTGCACCTCGGCCTCCTTTACGGGGCTGTTGTGGATCCTGCTTGGGCCTTGGGCGCCAAGCTGGAGCTTGCTGCTGCTGTTGTTGCTGCCGGCCTCCTTGATAAGAGGGTTGCCTGACTGCAGGGGAAGAATGCCAAAAAGGCTTCTTCTTACGCTTCTGCTGGAGAACCCTTCGCAGAAGTAGCATTCAAGGTGGCATTGGACTGCTTTATGCGCTGAAGGTGACCAGCCACTCCTGGACTGAACAGGTCAGTGCCTAGGAAGGGCACGTCAGCTAACTTATGCAGAGTATCCGCCAGGAAGGAGGAAAGCCTCAGCAAAGCCCTGCGGCGAGTGGCCACTGCGGCTACTATAGAGCGGGCACAAGAATCCCCGATGTCCAGGGCCGTCTGGAGCTGCTGTTTTGCAACAGCACAGCCCTGATCACGGACTTGCTTCACTGTGGTCTGCATGTCCACCGGGAGAAGAGGGAGGACTTTGTCTAATGACCCTAGGAGGCCATGAGAGAAGTGTGCCATTATAACAGCCGAGCTGGCCTGACGAAGGCCTACGGAAGAGGCCGAATAGACCTCACGGGCGGAATGGTCCATATTTTTGGACTCCTTGTCCGGGGGTCGGTCAGTGTCGGCTGAGCTACCAGTATGCCTGAACACAGAAGCGGTCACAAGGCTCTCGGCTGAATGATGTTCTGTGAACCCCGCCAGGGACCCCCATGAGCACCGCGTACTTGCGGGCCATGCGGGCAGATGGTGCCAGGCAGGAAGCTGGGCGCTGCCAAAGCTCAAGGGACAGGTAAATAATGACTTCCGCCACTGGAAAGGCCTCTGTCGGGGTATCCCCCCTTTTGAGGATATCCATAAGGGGGTACTCCGCCTTCTTCTGGATGGACTCCAGGGGCATTCCAGTGGATTCAGAGATCAGGCAGAGAATGCCCTGAAAAGAGGAAGGGCCTTCCTCCAAACCCGCCACAGACGACTCATCATCCCCAGGACAGGAGTGCAATCCGGTGGCGTCTGAGTCCGAAGAGTCGGGATACAATGGCCTCCCACCTTGGTCTCCCTCGATACGCCGAGGGCGATCGGGGATGACCGTTATCGACAGATGTCGGGGAAGCCCGGTGTCTGTTCGGTCCTCTTTCGAGGGAGCCCCTTCCTGAGGCTGCTTAGGCATTGGTTCCACCAATATTGGTGGAGAGACCGAGGCTGGCCGAACCGGGATACGGGCCAGCCCCACTGGTGGGGGAACTGAAGACTTCAGTTCCAGAGAGGTCGGTGTTGGCTTAGGAGGCGGAAGCCAAGTGATGGCCGGGGTGGCCAGCAGGGCCAGCTTCTGCCTGGACAAAATCAGCTGGTGCCACATGAGATCTTCACAGCGTCGCTGGAGTTTCCGCTGAAGCATCTCCTCGTCTGAGGAGGATGAAGATCTGTGGTGACGCCTCTTCTTACAGTGTTTATAACTCATTTACGGCCATTCGTCCGAAGGGGTTCTGGACCTCGATCGACATCGACAGAGTCGACCTGATCAATCGGGAGACATCGTTGTCGGTGAAAACAGAGGGTCCAGAACCGTTTCCTCGATGGGGACACCAACGGGCTGGGTCTCCTCATCTGGAAAAACAAGGACCGGAGTCCTTTCCAAAGAGTCGTCGACTGGGGTCAGCGACAGAGGGTCGACTGGGTCGAGAGTAATCTCAGCCTCATCGGCCATTTCCTCGGTCCCCTGGCCAGACAGGATGTCCGAAAAGCCGGCGGACGAGGATAGGATCTTGACCGAGGCCGAGACCGCATGCTCTTGGGACTCAGACCTTCCTCGGTCCCAAGAACGTCTTCACTTGGACGAAGACTTCGGATCCTTATCCCTCTTACGAGGGCGGGAGGAGTGCAAGCCCGAGGGCGCCTCACCCCTGATGGGGAGAGACTGGCACAACTCCTTGAAGGAGCCCGTAAAGGTGGAGCGAAGGTTGAGCAGAACAAAAAAGCTTCGATAGGCCAACGCTTGAGCTGCTTACTCCTCGAATGCCTTCATTTGCTCCAGCTGCTTGGCGGATCCCGCAGCAGTGGAAACCGCCCACCTTGCCTCCTTCGATTTCACCGGTGGGTTCCTTTTCTCTGGTCTCCCCAGTTTTAGGTGCACCTTGCGGTCGTCCAGAATGTTGGGATGGAAGGCCAGGCAGAAAGTACAAGACGCGGTGTCATGTCAGACACCTAGGCAATAAACGCATGTTAGGTGGGAATCGGTGCGCGACATCTTCTGGCCGCAGGTACACCGGCAAAATCTGGGGGATGATTTATCCTCCATGTCCAATACGCTACAATCGGAATCGCTAACTCGAACAAGTTTTAAGGTTAGTTTCGGTAAAAACTGACACTTAGAATTAGAATCCAGGGCGTACAAACTGCTGTGCGAGCACTAGGGAACCTGTATCTTACAGCGGAAAGGAAGATCTGGCATCATGGGGTGGAGCCGAGGCATTTACTACCCAGGTGGGTTAGAGGAGCCAGCTTGAAGACTTTCCAGCAAAATTTAAAGGGGAAAGGGACATGCCAAGTAGTGTGGATGAACAACATATCCACGCTCCTAGAAATAAGTGCTTATGTGAAAGAAAAGTGGGAAAGGGGAGGGAGGGGTGAGGTGGGGGAGGGGAAAACTCAGGGAGGGAGGGGTGAGGTGAGGGAAGGGAGAAGAGTCATGTCCTTGGAGACCCCCTCAGGATGCGAGGAACCCTGCAAGGGGACTGAAGGCACCAGATAGAAGGGGATAAGGCAGTGTCCCAGAGGGACCCCTTTACGAAGGTGGGGCAAGGGAGTAGATGAGAGATACAAGCCCCGGGGTAGGAGAAGGATCCAAGGAGAGCATTCGGGGTCCTTTGCATTCTATGAGAGGTTAAGGGAGGCCAGTAAGGAGGAGCAATTTGGGGGAAGGGGAGAACGGCTACAAATTTGGGGGGTGGGTGTGCACAGGGTAAAATGAAGGTGACAGTAGAGGGGTAAGGTTTGTCCAGGGCTTAGAGGAGGAAATTAGGAAGGGACATGGCAGGAGCACCTAGGTGGCAGGTAATTATTGAGGGCAGAGCTGATGAAGTAGGCAGAAGATGAATGCCGGATTTGAGGGAGGAAGGAATTCAAAAATTTTGGGAGGCAGTGAGAGTAACCGTATTGGCCGATTTGGGTGGATCTGCGGGGGACAACCAGGGCACAGGAGTTGGTTGATCTTAGGGAAAGGGAAGGTGAGGTGGGTGTTATAAAGGAGGAGGTGAGGTAGGAAGGGAGCTCACCCAACCAATGCTTGGAGGTGAAGAAAAAATTACTTACCATAGTAATCTTGTTTCTTCTAATGGAGTCTTGCTGCATTCTGACTAAATGCAGTTAGCCCCAGCACTTGAACTACCCCAGAGAGTAAAGAGTTAACTCTATGCAGAAGCACAGAACGCTGAGCTCGAGCTCAGTTTTCAAACCTCTGTCTCTAGCACTCTGAAGTGTAACCGTCAGATTATTACGAGCACTAACTAATAAACGTAATAGGTGGAACTTATTTCAACTCTTGCAAGCCAAATGGCTGCACAAATTGTTTTTAGGGTCAAAAGACTCAAGTTGAGAACCCCAAAAAGAAAGCTAAATATAAAACCAAAGCAGGTAGAGAGCTAAAACATAAATAAAATCCATAAGATAGAGCAAGCTAAGTACACCTCTGGGGTGCAGCACTGTGCCTGCCCACCCACATCCCAAAACTACTGGGTTCTAGGAGAGGAGGCAGGGAGGGAGGTCAGAATACAGCAAGACTCCATTAGAAGAAACAACATTACTATGTTAAGTAATTTTTTCTTCAAACAAAATGAAGTCTTGCTGTATTCCGACTAAATGCAGACTACCAAGCAGTACCCCCTTGGAGAAAGGAGTCACAGAACCTATTTTGGAAACAGGATCTGCAGCATAGTTGTGCCAAACCTAGCATCACTTCTAGACTGAATGTCCAGACAATAATGCTTGGTAAATGTGTGAACAGTTTACCAGGTGGCTGCTTTACAAATTTCTACTAAAGGTATATCCCTAGGTGCTGCGAGCGAAGCAGCTGTACCCCTAGTAGAATGAGCCCTCATGCCTGAGGGAGTTTCCTTCCCAAGTTTTGAATAGCAGAATTGGATACAGGAGACAATCCACTTGGCAACAGTTCTCTTGGTGGCTGGTTTGCACTTTCCCACCTCACCATAGGTGAGAAATAACTAAGAACATCCATTCCTATAGGCCTTAGTATGCTCCACATAGTAACTAAGAAAAAATTACTCACCTTAGTAATGTTGTTTCTTCTAATGGAGTCTTGCTGTATTCTGACATATGCAGTTAGTTCCTGCCTTTCAACTGCCCCGGAGAACAAAGAGTTAAACTTTTCATGGCCAGCATGGAACGTTCCCCGCGAGCTCGGTTGAAGCCCCTGTCTGCTGTTGTTTAAACTCCAACTGTCAGATCTTTATGAGCAATACTCACTAGAAGTTCTGTGTGGAAACTTACCTTATACATACCATGTACAAACCATAAAACTTATATATGTTAGTACCTATCTTTGTACCCCCTGTGACTAATTAAGTACTCGTCCAAAGCTGTTCTATTGTTGCTCCTATGTATCCCACTCCTTGCTATGCATTTTATCTAATGTCACCGTATGCAATTCTACTATGTATGTATACACTGAATCTGCAAATGTTTTATATAAGATTACTGTTTACTGGCGCCAAGATATGTACTCTCTGTAACTAATCCCGGGTCGCCCCTGAAAAAGGGATCTCTGGTCTCAGTGGGTTTACCCGGTTACCAAAATCTAAATAAATAAACTGTAAAACTCAAACTAGCCAACTGGCAACTAAATTTATATAAAAGGTTTTTTTTGGTTTCAAAGCAAAGACTCAAGTCAGGAAAAACAAAAAACCAAAAACACATCCCAAAACACAACACTCACCCAAAATAAATGAGGGTGAAAAAGTGACACCCCTAGGGTGTCAACACTGCTCCAGCCCACCCACATCCCAAAAACTAGGTTCTGAGAGGGGAGGCAGTGGGGGGAAGTCAGAATACAGCAAGGCTCCATTAGAAGAAACAACATTACTAAGGTGAGTAATTTTTTCTTCAAACAACATGAAGTCTTGCTGTATTCTGACATATGCAGACTACCAAGCAGTACCTCCATGGAGGAGGGACAGAACTTACTTTGGAAACAGGCTCTGAAGTACTGCTGTGACAAACCGAGCATCACTCCTAGCCTGGATATTCAGAGAGTAATGCTTGGTGAATGTATGGACTGTTTTTCAGGTGGCTGCTTGACAAATTTCTAAGATAGGAATATCCCTGGCAGCAGCCAGGGAAGCAGCTGTACCTCTAGTAGAGTAAGCCCTCAGGCCTGAGGGTGGAGTTCTACCCAGTTTTTCATAGCAGAATTGTGTACAAGAAACAATCCATCTGGCAATAGATCTCTTAATGGCAGGTTTGCCATTACCAACCTCTCCATATGTGAGGAACAATTGGAGGGACTCAAACCTGTGACCCTTGGTGCGCTCTATGTAGTAGCTGAGGGCCCTTTTAATATCCAAGCTGCGCAGCCTCCTCTCTCCAGAGGAGGAATGGTCAGTGAAGAAAACAGGGAGAGACAGACTGGTTAAGGTGGAAATCTGAAACCACCTTAGGCAAAAACTACCTGTTAGTTCTTAGGACCACTTTATCTCTATGGAAAGAGATTAAATCAGGCTGCACTGACAGGGCTTGCAATTCACTGATACACCTGGCAGAGGTAATGGCTACCAAAAATACAGTTTTCCAAGTCAAGTACTTAAGCTCTGCAGAGGACAAAGGCTCAAAGGGTGGTTGCATAAGCTGAGCAATGCAAACATTAAGGTCCCAAGCAGGAGCAGGGTCCCTAAAGGGGGGGACTGGTGTGCAGCAATCCCTTGAAGAACTTACAAAACACAGGATGGGCTGACAGAGGAGAGGGCTTGCCTACTGACAGGAAAGCAGAAACAGCTGCCAATGCACTTTAAGTGTAGCTGACCTAAGGCCTAGGACATTGAGATGGACCATATAGTCCAGAACCGTAGGCAGCCCAGCAGACTCTGGAGAAATATTCTTATTAGAACACCAAATAGTGAACCTTTTCCATTTGGAATTGTAAGTCTTTTTAGTGGAAGGCTTTCGAGAAGCCTTAAGGATATCCAGAACCCCTTGGGAAAGATGCAGATCAGCAAACTCTAACACTTCAAGAGCCATGCCTTGAGATTGAGAGACCTGAGGTTCGGGTACCAAATCCTTCCCTAAGAGGATGTCAACAGGTCGTAATTCCTGGGAAGAGACAGGGGAAGGTAGACTGCTAAGGACAGCAACAGAGGGTATCAGGGCTGTCTGGCCCAGTCTGGAGCAATCAGAATCACTTTGCATGGTTGTGACCTTATCTTGACTAACACCTTGAACAGGAGAGGGAAGGGGGGAAAAGCATACAGAAATTTCCCTTCCCAATTCAGGATCAGAGCATCCAGGGGGACTGAGCCCAAGACTGGGGGTCTGCAACAAAAAAGAGGAAGTTGGTGATTGTCTCGGGCTGCAAAAAGATCTATCTGTGGAGTGCCTCATCTCGAGAAAATCACTTTCAAAACTAGGGGATCTAGGGTCCATTAGTGATGGCCCTGGGATATTCTGCTGAGAGCATCTGCTAGGACATTGTCCTTCCCTGGGAGGTGAACTGCTATCAGAGAGGTCTGCAGGGAATAGGCCAGGGACCACAACTTCATTGCTTCTGTGCACAAGGCCGTAGGCCGAGTGCCTCCTTGCTTGTTGATGTACCACATGGTGGTGGTGTTGTCTGTTCAAACGTGGACCACCTTGTTCTATACAGATTTGGAAAAGGCTTGCAGTGCCAGAAACACTACTCTGAGTTCCAAGAGACTGATGTGAAGCAGAGATTCCTGAGGCGACCACAGCCCTTGGGTGGTAAGATTCCCCAGATGGGCTGCCCAGCCCAGCAGGGAAGCATCTGTGATGAGTATCACTGAATGAGACTAAGTGACAAAAGGAACTCCTTGTCTCAAATTGTCCTGATCCTGCCACCACTGCAAGGCCTGAATCAGGGTTTGAGCCACTGGGACTAGTTTGGTAAGGGAATCCTTTCTTTTGGACCAGAAGGCTTTTAAGTGGAACTGAATATCCCTCATCTGGAATCTTGCTCCCTGGACCATTGCTGTGGAAGCTGCCATGTGGCCCAGAAGCTGAAGGAAATGCCTTGCTGGTCGAGACACCTGTAGGGTGAATGAAGAGGCCAGTTCTATAAGGATCCTTGCCCTGTCCAGGGGAAGGAAGGCTCTTGCCCTTACTGTATCCAGCTCCGCTCCTATGAAGGTGAGGAGCTGTACTGGCTCGAGAACTGACTTTGGAAGGTTGAGAAGGAATCCTAAGGAGGTGAGCACTTGCTGAGTTATTTGCAAATGTGACGTGACTTGGTCTGGGGACTGACCCACTATGAGCCAGTCGTCCAAGTATGGGAAGATGGAGATCTTTTTTCTCCTTAGGAAAGCAACAACTACTGCCAGGCACTTTGTGAAAACCCTTGGGGCTGATGTTGGGCCAAAGGGCATTGCTCTGAAGTGACAGTGGCCTGAGGGCAACTCGAACCTGAGGTACTTTCTGTGGGAGCACCTGATGGGAATGCAAAAATAGGCATCTTTGAGGTCCAGGGAGGCTAGCCAGTCCCCTGGTCTTAGAGAGGGAAGGATTGTTCCCAGAGTCACCATTTTGAACTTTGGTTTTAAAAGGTGTTTGTTCAGATATCTTAGGTCCAGGATGGGCCGCCATTCTCCTGTCTTTTTGGGGGTTAGGAAGTACCTGGAGTACAATCCTTTGCCCTTGTGTAGGGTGGAAACCCTCTCTATGGCTCTGAGAGCTAGGGAGGGAAGAAACCTCTGCCTCTAAGGCAAGGGTCTCTGATGGATTTGCAGGTGGAAAGGATCTGGTTCTCATCTTGGGACATTTTTTGAAGCTGAGAACCAGTCCCTGGCTTACTACTTCCAGGACCCACTTGTCTGATGTCAGAGACTTCCAGTCCAGGACAAAGTAAGCCAGCCTGCCCCCTACTGGTATGGGAGAATTGGCCCAAGCAGACCCATCAGGGTGTCTGCTTGGCAGGGGCTTTAGGCTGAGGGGTGGATGTAGACCTGCTCATCCCCCGTCTGCCTCTCCCTCTGAAGAACCCCCTCTGAGAATAAGAAGAGGAGGCCTGAGCTTGGTAAAAAGGCCTTTGGAAAGGCCTGCCCTGCCCCTGGACTGCTGCCTTTGAGGAGTGATTGCCTTTCTTTGGCCTGAGCACTCCTGTAAGTGGTCCTGTACTAGTCCATCTTTTCATGTAGTTCTCTGTCTGCTCCCCAAACAGAGAATTACCAATAACAGGGAAATCCATGGCCTTAGCCTGGGTATCCTGTGATAGGCTAGTACATCTGAGCCAAGCCATCCTCTGAAGAGCCACAGATTGTAGCCATGACTCTTGAAGAAACATCATTGGAGTCCACAGCAGCATGAAATTGCACTTTGGATGCCTCAATCCCATCTGCAGCCACCTGCTCCAGCTCCTTGGCAAGCTGGTCAGGGGCCTGTTTAGCCAGAGCCAGCACAGTGTCCCATCTGGACTTCTGGTATCTAGCTGTATAGGCCATATAGTTAGCCTGCCTGAGTCCCAAAGATGCTGCCAAGTACTGTTTCTTTGCCATGGCATCAATCCTCCTGGAGTCCTTATCTGGGAGGTGTGATGCCAAGGGGATATTTGCCTTATCACAGGCAGCAGCCTGCACTACCCTAACATGACTGCATTGCTGAGAAAGGAACTCCGTGCCTGAGCCTGAAAGAGTATACCTCTTGTCCATTCGTCTGTCCACAGGAGGTATAGAGTTAGGAGTCTTAAGAATTTTATTTGTCTGTTTCCCAAAAGATTTATGGAGGGGAATAGACAGTCTCCTGAACTCTGGGATGTCCATCATTTCAACAAAATCAGGCTCCTCCTGATCCTCTACTGCTTCTTCTATAGGAAGCTGGAGGGTTTCAGCCACTTTTTTGTAAAACATAAAGTGGGAAGGGGACTCAGAAAGCCTAGGAGGAGAAACACCTGAAGGTCTGTCTGGGGAGATGTCCGGGTCAATAGGCACATCCAGACTTCCATAATCACCATCATCATCCTCATACTCTCCCTCCTCCTCATCCAGTTCATAAAATTCTTCTAAGGTGTAATCCGGAAATGGGGGAACCGACCGAACCGAACCCCTGCCAGATGGTGCCAGTTCGGCTGGAACTGAAGTAAGCGATTGCACTATTCTTATCGCCTTGGCTATCTCATCAGCGGTCGGAGTATGAATTTCTGGATCCGAACCGGACAATTTATCTTTTCTTTTTCTTTTTACTGGAACCGACTCCTCAGAATCGGCTCTCCTTTTGCCCGAAGAAGTATTGCCCTGGTCAAAGGGCACTCCTTCTGGTTCGGTCGGAACCAAACCGGGCTGGCCATCCGGGTCAGCGGACTTCTCGGCCTCCCTTTCCCTCAGTCTACCTACTCTCTTATCCAGGGTAGCTTTGGGAAAATTCTTACAAATTTGGCAGTCTGAATCGAGGTGGTCAAACCCCAGACAATAAACACAGGTGGTGTGGGGATCAGCCTTAGCAAAGACTTCCCCACACACACTGCAGTGTTGAAACCCAGTGGGCCTGTTTTTTTATTGGCTTTCTCAGACATGGCCAATCCTATCCAAAACTTACCCTTTTTTCGGTAATCCACCAGGCAAGACTCCCCTATCGGTTCCTGACCGTGTTACGGGTCTTGGAAAAAAATGTAATAAAAATCCGGGTTTTTTAGAACCGATATGGACTGGTTACCACACTCTAAGTAAATTCACAAACTTTTTTATCTGAACTGATCGGTTCAGCCGAACCGATCCACAATTTACAAGTTCCACACAGAAACTAAATAGAAATCCTATCTAGTACTCACAGTACCACAGACAGAGACTTAAACCGACAGATTCGGTAGCAGCAATTCGGTAGAAACCGAGCAAAAAATGACACTTTAACCGACTTTTTTGAACCGAGCAAAGGAGAAATCTCCGGAGCGACTCTTCAGTGAGGCAGAGTAAAGAATCTGACGGTTGGAGTTTAAACAACAACAGACAGGGGCTTCAACCAAGCTCGTGGTGAACGTTCCATGCTGGCCATGGAAAGTTTAACTCTTTGTTCTCCGGGGCAGTTGAAAGGCAGGGCCTAACTGCATATGTCAGAATACAGCAAGACTTCATGTTGTTTGAAGGGCTCTTTTCACATCGAGACTGTGTAATCTTCTTTCCACAGAGGAAGAATGGTCAGTATAAAACACAGGCAATGTCATAGATTGGTTCAGATGAAAGTCTGAGACCACTTTGGGAAGAAACTTTTTATTAGTTCGAAGGACCACCTTATCCCTGTGAAAAGAAATAAAATCAGGTTCCACTGATAAAGCCTGTAACTCACTGATCCTCCTGGCAGAGGCAATGGCTACCAGGAATACAGTTTTCCATGTCAAGTATTTCAGCTCTTCTAAAGATAGAGGCTCAAAAGGGGGCTGCATAAGCTGTGCTATACAGATGTTCAGATCCCAAGAAGGGGCAGGGGCTTGAAAGAGAGGATTAACATGCATCAGACCATTGAAGAATTTCTGGAAAACTGGATGAGAGGCTAAGGAAAAGCCCTTCCCAGCTGAAAGGAAGGCAGACACAGCTGCCAAATGCACCTTAAGCGTAGTGGGCCGAAGGCCTAAACTATTAAGATGCACCAAATAGTCCAATACAGTAGCAATGCCGGCTAATTCTGGCTGAACAGATATCTGGGAATACCAAAAACCAAATCTTTTCCACTTGGAATTGGAAGTTTTTCTGGTAGCAGGTTTCCTGCTAACCTTTAGAATATCCAAAACCGACTGAGAAAGGTTTAGATGTGCATATTCTAACTCTTCAAGAGCCAGGTCTTGAGCATGAGAGCCTGAAGATTGGGATAGAGGATCCTCCCCTGAGAGGATGTCAGCAGACTGAAGTGTCTGGGAAGACACAGAGGCCTTGTCACTGACAGTGACAGTAGTAGAGGATACCACGGCTGTCTGGTCCAGTCTGGTGCCACTAGGATCACCCTGCAAGGCTGAGATCTGGTCTTGATCAGAACCCTGAAAATCAAAGGGAAAGGAGGAAATGTATACAAGAACCTGCTTGTCCAATCCAATAGTAGAGCCTCCTGGTGTACAGAGCCCAGTAGAGGAGGCCTGCAATAAAAGAGAGGAAGTTGATGATTGTCCAGGGCTGCAAAGAGATCTATCTCTGGAGTCCCCCACCTGTTGAAGATAACCTGAAGGACCAGGGGATTCAGAGACCAATCGTGATGACCCTAAAGAATTCTGCTGAGAGCATCTACTAAGATCTTATCCTTCCCTGGCAGGTGTACAGCCACCAGGGAAGCATGAAGGGAATAAGCCAGAGACCATACCTTCATGGCCTCCGTGCACAAGGCTGAGGACGGAGTGCCTCCCTGCTTGTTGATGTACCACATGGTTGTGGAATTGTCTGTCCTGATTTGTACTACTTTCCCCTGAACCACAGCTGAGAATGTCTGCAGAGCTAGAAAGACAGCCCTCAACTCCAGAAGGTTTATGTGAAGGAGGGCCTCCTGGTAAGACCAGGTTCCCTGAGCTATAAGCTGGTCCAGATGGGCCCCCCCAGCCTAGGAGAGAGGCATCCGTGGTGAGAATCACTGAAGAAGCCTGACTGATGAATGGGACACCTTGCCAAAGGTTATCCTCCTCCAGCCACCACTGGAGTGCCTGAACTAGAGTCTGGGACACTGGAACCAATTTGGAGAGAGGGTTCTTTTTCTGAGACCAGTAAGATCTGAGATGAAATTAAATATCTTTCATCTGAAACCATGCTCCCTGGACCACAGCTGTGGAGGCTGCCATGTGGCCCAGTAACTGAAGAAAATGTCTGGCTGGACGAGAAACTAGAGGTTGAAAAGAGGAAGCCGGAGTGACTACAGACCTAACTCTTGAAAGAGGAAGGAATGCTCTTGCCTGGGTCATGTCTATGTCCGCCCCTATGAAAGTGAGCAGATGAGTTGGTTCCAGAACAGACTTTTCTAGGTTTAGAATGAAGCCCAAAGACTCCAGAAGCCTTTGGGTGACCTCTAAGGCTGACTTGACTTGGCCTGGGGACTGACCTACTTGAAGCCAGTCATCCAGGTATGGGAACAGAAGGATACCTTGTCTCCTGAGGAATGCTACCACTACTGCCTGGACTTGGTAAACACCCTTGGAGCCGATGTTAGGCCGAAAGGCATGGCTCTGAACTGATAATGGCCTGTGGGCAATTCAAACCTGAGGTACTTTCTGTGGGAATGTCTGATGGGTATGTGGAAATACGCATCCTTGAGATCCAGGAAGGCTAGCCAGTCTCCTGGTCTCAGAGAGGAGAGGAGAGGAGAGAATTACTCCCAGAGTCACCATCTTGAACTTTGGTTTTGTTAAGTGTTTGTTGAGGTATCTTAAATCTAGGATAGGTCGCCACTCCCCTGTCTTTTTGGGGTAAGGAAGTATCTGGAATGAAGTTCTTTTCCCTTGTGACAAAGAGGTACCTTCTCTACTGCTCGCATGAGCAGAAGACAAGAGACTTCTGCCTCTAAGGCCTTGGTCTCCAAGGGGGAGAGGGGGCTGAAAGATCTTGCTCTCATTTTTGGGAACCTTTTGAAACTGAGAACAAGTCCCTAGCTCACTACTTCCAGGACCCATTTGTCTGAGGTAATGGAATGCCAGGCCTGGGAATAGTGAGCCAGCCTGCCCCCTACAGGAATTGGGGAGGCGACCGTGACTGACACCTCAGGGTGTCTGTTTGGCAGGGGGTTTGGACTGAGTGGATGCTGGGGTCCTGGTCATTCCTCATCTGCCTCTTCCCCCTGAAGAACCCCCTCTGCTGGAAAGAAGAGGAAGCCTGGGCTTGGTAAAAAGGCCTGTTAAAAGGCCTGCCCCTGCCAGCCCTAAACTGCTGCTTCTGAGGAGTGGCTTGCTTCTCTTTTGCTGTAGCACTCCTGTAGGTGGTCCTGTACTCATCCATCTTCTTCATGTAAGCCTCTGTTTGTTCACCAAACAGAGAATTACCAGTAATAGGAAAATCCATGGCTTTAGTCTGGGTATCTTCTGACAGGCTGGTACATCTGAGCCAAGCTAATCTCCTCATGGAGACAGATGTAGCCATGACCCTGGAATGGACATCATTCGAGTCAACAGCAGCTTGAAATTGACCTTGATGCCTCAATACCATCTGCAGCCACCTTCTCCAGCGCCTTGGCTAGCTGGGGTGGGGCATTCTTAGCCAGTTCCAGAACCGTATCCCACCTCAATTTCTGGTACCTGGCTGTATATGCCATATAATTGGCTTGTCTGAGTCCCAAAGAGGATACCAGGTATTGTTTCTTGGCCATGGCATCCACTTTCCTAGAATCCTTATCTGTGGGGTGAGATGCCAGGGGAATATTAGTATTATCACAGGCTGCAACCTGCACTACCCCAACACGGCTGCAATAAGTTGTAAGAAACTCTATTCCAGGACCAGACAAGGTACATCTCCTGTCCATCCACAGGAGGTATAGAAGTTGGAAACTGCAAAATCTTTTGTGTCCGTTTCCCCGGGGATTTATGCAGAGGGATAGACACACTCTTCGACTCTGGGATATCCATCATTTCCATGAAGTCAGGTTCCTCCTGATCCTGTTCAGCTTCTTCCACTGGGAGCTGAAGAGTATCAGCCACTTTCTTGTAAAACAAGAAATGGGAGGGGGACTCAGAAAGTCTGGGAGGAGACACACTGGAAGGCCTGTCTGGGGAGATGTTAGGCTCTACAGGTTCATCTAGGCCTTCATCTTCCTCTTCATCATACTCTTCTCCTCCATCCAAAACGCCCTCAAAGAAAGCCTCTGGATCAATGTCAGAAGTGACTATGTCCGACTGAACTGAACCTCTATGAACCATTGCCGGTTCGGTCGGAACCGGGCAAAGTGACTGAACAATTGAAATCGCTTTAGCAATCTCCTCAGCAGACGGACCATGGGAAGAAGGATCCGAACCGGCTGATTTTCGTTTCCTTTTGCTAGGAACCGATTCCGCAGAATCAGCTCTCCTTTTGCCCGAGGAAGTATCGCCCAGGTCAGTGGGCACCCCCTCAGGTTCGCGAGCTGGCCATCCGGGTCAGCGGACTTCTCGGCCTCCCCTCTCCCTTAGCCTACTCAAACGTTTTTCCAGAGTGGCTTTGGGAAAGTTTTTACAGATTTGGCAGTCTTCTTCGAGGTGGTCAAACCCCAGACAGTAAACACAGATTTGCAGGTGAGGTTGGTTTTAGCAAAGGCCTCCTTACACTCGGTACAGTACTGAAACCCAGTGGGACCGGTTTTCTTTTTGGGTTTCTCAGACATGCCAGAATACTGAAAAGTTACCCTTACCAGCTATTACTAAAAACTGGTCAGTTCCAATCGTGTCACTGGGCCGGTTAAAAAAAAAACCGAAAACAGGAATTTTTTAGGAACCGATGAGTACCGGAAACCACAGTAATATTTAGAAGAAAGACAGAAATACAATGGGGTTCGGTTCCAAACCGGACCTACCAGAGAAGAACCGAAGGCAAAAACAATTTCCACAATTATACAACAACTACCTACTATCACCACTTACTGTTACCGAGACAGAGGTAAGAAAACCAAAATAAAGAAACAGTTAGGTAAAACCGACCGATTTAAACTGATACCGAACCGAAGTGCAGGAGGAATCTCCGGAGTTACTTCACAGTTAGGCGGAGTAAAAAATCTGACGGTTACACTTCAGAGTGCTAGAGACAGAGGTTTGAAAATCAAGTTTGAGCTCAACGTTCTATGCTTATGCATAGAGTTAACTCTTTACTCTCCAGGGCAGTTCAAGTGCTGGGGCTAACTGCATTTGGTCAGAATACAGCAAGACTTCATGTTGTTTGAATTTAGCACAGTGGGAGAGTCACCTATTTGTAAGAGATGGGAATGATAGGGTACAACAAAGATCGCAGTGATGGGTATGGGGGGGGGGCATCCAGGGCAAAGTGGCAGTAGGAACTGAAGAGGGTCTCCAGTCTGGCCAGGGAGGATTTAGTGGCAGCACCATAGACTACATCACAGCAGTCGAAAATGGGCAGTATCATCTTCTTAACAAGTTCATGCCTAGCCGTAGGAAGGATGCAACTACGGTTCCTGAACAGGGCACCAAGCTTGGGGCCGCAGTTTTTTCTGGAGGGCGTCAATATGTCCAGAAAACTTTAGGTGTTGGTCCAACCAAATACCTAAGTATCTGAAAGAGGATGTGCCCTCAAGTAAAGTCCCATCAAGGATGTGGAAAGTGGGTAAGGCGGAAAGCCTAGAGAGTCTCTGCCTTGTGCCAAAGGTCATGGAGACAGTCTTCTAGGCGTTGAGGAAAAGTTGATGGTTAGCAAACCAGAGCTGAACCTTGTCGAAGTCGTGCTGTAAGCTGGTTGTAACCTCATCAGAACAGGAGCCAGATGCATACAGGACTGTATCATCGGCATACATATGTATAGTGCAGGATGGGGAGCAAACAGAGGGAAGGTCGTTTAAGAAGATGGAGAATAGAAGGGGCCCTAATACAGAGCCTTGGAGGACTCCAGTGCTAATCGGGAGGGGAGGGGAAGTGGCGTTCAAGATCTAACTGATTGGGTTCTGCTAACAAGGTAGGCCTTGAACCATTTTGTGGCGGAGGGAGATAGGCCCGCTGCCGGGAGTGAGTCGATGAGAAGGGTGTCAGAGACGGTGTTGAAAGCCTTGGCTAGGTCGACAAGAATGGCAGAGGTAATTTGGCCACTGTCCATCCCGGTTAGGATGGAGTCTGTTAGCCGAAGGGGGGAGGTGTTGGTTGAGTGTTTTTTTCCTGAAACCAGACTGGAAAGGGGTGAAAAAGGAGGTGTCAGATAGAAAGGTAAGCTGGGAGAGGACAATGTGTTCTTGAGGCTTGGCAAGAGTAGGGAGGAGAGAAATGGGGTGATAGTTGCCAGGGGATGAGGGGTCACCCCCTTTGTATAGAACGAGAACCAAAGCATGTTTCCATGAAGAGGTGACCAAGGCAGTAGAGAATGACAGATTTAGGTTTATTTAGAGAGGGTAGGCAATAGCTGAAGCGAAGAGGGAGAGTAGGTTTGGGTCAATGCTGTCAGGGGAGGCACCTTTACAGGGGATGATGTTGAGGAGGGCACTTAGGGCATCGTTTGGGGTTACAGTAGTGAAAGAGAAAGGGAGGTGGAAGGGTGGTGAAGGGGGCAAACCGGTAGAGGGTGAGGAGAGGGAAGGGTAGGAGGGGTGGGATTTCAGTAACTCAGTGGTGCAGGAGGTATACTAGGAGTTAAATTCCGCAGCTATTGTTGGTAGGTTGGATACTAGTGAGCTATTTACTTTAAGTACTGGGGGGGGGTGGAGTGGGCAAGATAAGGGAGGTAAATAGGGCGTGGACCACCTTCCAGAACTCTGAAGGGGAATTTATGTTGGTGATGAAGGCAGATTTGAAATATCTGGACTTGGCTTACCTTGTAGCCCTGGTGCAAGCATTTCGGAGCATGCTGTAGTTCGCGAGGTTACTAGGATGCTGGGTAGCTTTATGATGCTTCCAGGCTCGATCTCTAGCCCTGAGGCAGGCCAGAAGTTCAGGGGTTATCCAAAGTAAGTGGTTACCTATGACTTGGATTTGTTTGAGTGGGGCAAAGGCATTCCAGTTTACAAGAAAAATTTCTTTGAACTAGGCAAGGGCCTTATCAACTGAAGGGAAGGAGGTTGAGGGGGACCAGTCAGAAGTGGCAAGGTTACTCAAGAGAGGTTCAAGGTCAAGAGACTTGAAAGAGTGTAGCTGTATGGTTTTGTGTGGTAATTTAGTTTTGTGGACTTTCCTAACTATGAATATTGGGTTATGGTCACTGAGAGCATCGGGGAGGATGCCAGAGATGATGATGCGGCGTGAGGTAAGGGCCCAGTCGAGTAGGGAGTGTTACTGGGTCTTGTGGTTCGGGCGGGTGGGTTCAGAGATCAGTTGGGAGAGGTTTAGGGCCCCGATTACTTCATGTCCTGGAGTTGAGAGACTATTTTCGCCAGGGTATCTGGAGCATGCAGTCTCTTCTCTGTTCTGGATCCTGATGTCATCTGCAGGGTGAGGAGCAGTCTTCCTGGTTGGGTAGTGGCTGAGATTGTATGTGTTGCACCTGGATGCCTCTATCTGATAGGGCTTGGACAGTTTCTGCTGTGGATCTATCACACGTTTGACTAGGTATGGGGTTTTGCCAGAGGGCGAAGAACAGGGGGAAGCATTCCTGCCTCTTTCTCATGGTAAATGGAGCAAAGTCATTGTCCAGAAAAATGATGGTTGCTCCACAGAACACCTGCTTTCGTTGCCATGTTCTTTGTAAGATAAACTTCTTGGTGTGGTATTTCACGAATAAGATAAAGATGGAGCGTGATCGAGCACCTGATGAGCATGGTTTAGGAACTAGGACCCTGTGGGTCCATTCTGTATCTAGTGTGAATTAGGCTTTGAGGTTTAGCGCCGTACACAGGAAAACGTCGATGCATGTGTGGATGTTGGTTCTTTCCAAGTCCCCAGGAAGCCCACGCATACACCCTAATATTCTTTCTCCTGAACCTGTTTTCAGCATCTTCCTGCCAATCCGAGAGTTCCATTTGATTCTCTGCCAGTTAAAGGTGGGCGGTTTTGATATCAGCAATGAGGTCTGCTTGTATAGCTGTTTGTTATTCAGTGACAGTAACCCTGGCATACATATTTTCAAGTTCTGTTCTCACTGAAAATAGGGTTTCTTTGAATTCTGTAAATTCTGAATGGAAGGCCTTCAGTTCTGTTAGGATAGAATCTAGTTTGTGGCCTTTATATGTTTTTTAATGCTTCTCATTTCATCTGTGGAGGAAGCCTGAGAACCCTGACTGAGTGGAAGCCAACAGATCAGCGGCTGATCCATCTGTGTCCTGCGTTAATATTCTGAATTTGTTTTTTCCCAGTTTCACTGCTGATCTGTTGTGCCTCCCTTCACTGTTTGTGGTGGACATCACTAAGGTATGACTTGATCAATTAGATATTTATTCGGGCTGAGGGCTGGAGCTCCCAAACTAGGCAACCATTAGAAAGAAGATATCACTGGAAGTCAGACATAAGTTCAAAATGGTACATACACACATGAATACATAAACACTGATGGCAGAAAAAAGACTCACTGTCAATCAAGTCTGCCTTGTAATAGCTATCAACTATGTAAAGTCCCATTAGGCATGATGTCTTACCAGACTAGCCATCATTTATTTATTTATTTAGCTAGACAAGACATTTGCCTATTTTCAGGTATGACGTGGGAGAGTACAGGAAATAAAGTTCACATACATAAGCCAACAAGATGCAGGTACAGTCAGATTACAGATTCAAGAAAAGCATTATACGTACAAAATAGGAACACATAGTAGGGCATGTCTATAGAGATATATAGGAATGCATAGTAGCACATGTCTATAGAGATACATACAGTACAAAGATTATACAGTTAGAGGTGCAATAAATACTTTTATCTACAACTATCGGAGCCCTGAGGAGTGGTGCACAGTCAGGGGCATGCCCAGATAACAGGGTGGGGGCACTGAATGCAGAGCCAAACCCCATGCAGTCCAGCAAGTCAAGAAGAAAGTAGGGGAAAGAGCCGGGTGTCAGGTGCGATCAAGGAGGTTAGGTACAACCACACGCAGAGGACAGCTTAAGGTGATTCCATATGGAGGATCTGAGGCATGCCGGTGAGGGGGAGGAGCGGACCGGGACTGGAAGTGAGTTCCACAACCTGGGTGCTCACGAGGCAAAATCTCTGTCTCCCATTTGTGTGCGACTGGCAGGAAGCTTAAGGGCAGCCGAGCCCAGGGACCTAAAGGAATAGTGAGCGGAGGCAGCCAGCACAAGGAGCTCCGCCAGCCCAAGGGGGGGTGCCAGTGCGAAGAACCTTGCCTGTTAAGCACCCCAGGACGAAGTTTAAGTGATCAGACGGAGAGAGCCAGTTCAGCTTGCTGTACAGGTCACAGTGTTGAGTAAGACTAGGGGAATTAAGAGCAAAGTGGCAAATTTTATTATAGGAGACGGACCGCCTACCAAAGTGCACTTTGGAGGTGCGAGCAAATAGAAGGAGCCCATAGCAGAGGGAGGGAAGGAACACACCTCGAGCCAGTGCCAGATGTGCTGCGGGGGTGAGGTTGCATTTTGCTCTGTAGGCCAAACCCATTTTGCAGTTAACAGCTTTACATACGTCCTGGATATGTTGCCCAAGATCAAGCTGTGGGTCGAGTGACACGCCAAGGTATTTGAAGGTACCAGTGACATGAACCTGAGCACCATCAATTCCAGTGATACACAAAGGGGCAGGAGACGTCTTGATCTTAGACAGGGATCCAAATAGCATGGCCTAGGTTTTATTAAGATTGAGAACCAGCTTGTGGGATGAAATCCAAGATGGATACGCCTGAAATCCTCACTCAGTTGGCGGTTAAGCAATTAATTCCTATGTCCCGAGAATAAGTAAGAATGACCAGACTGCTCAAGCGACAGGATGGATCTGCAGTGGACAGTGGAAGCAGGTACAGCATTGACATAAACGGAGAAGAGCAGGGGCCCCAGAACTGAACCCTGGGGGACTCCTGTGGATACAGCAGTGGTGCCCGAGAGCACCTTGCTGTATTTGACACACTGCTGTCTACCTTGCAGGTAGTTGGAGAACCAGTGAAGTACCGGGGGGGACAGACCAAATCTCTCTTTCCCGCCCCATATTTTTTATTATTCCCGTGAATCTGTCCCACCCTATCTTGAACTCGTTGACTGCCTCTGCCTCCACCTCCTTTGTAGCTTATTCCACTGCTCCACCATTCTCTCCATTTTGCACAAAAATAAGAACAAACTGGGAGCTTTTACACCACTGTGTAGCTGTAAATGTGGTACAAACAGGGGTTTTACACAAAACAAAACAGGCTTTATATGGTGCTTAAAAACAGTGCATTCCATTTTAATCCTATTTTTGCAGAAAAAGGGTGGCCTTAATAAGAAGACCAGGTTATCCCCTACTTTAAAGGTCAAAATCTTGAAGAGTATACACTGGTTATTCATTTACCACAACATGAAGACAAACCTGAAGTACAGTAACAGTAAACTGTTTACAGGCACTTGTGTCCCCTGCAGCAGTTCAAGAGCACGTTAATTTTCACCTTCAGTTTAAAAATCAATAACCTAGTAGTAAAAGAAAAACACACAGAAGCTTTTCTATCGGGAGGCATCTTTCAAAAGGAAAAAAGGCATTTAAGACACTACTGACTATTCTGAAAGTAAGTAGTTAGTGGTGAGCTAGAAAGTCCAGTAAACAATGTCACATTTAAATATCATTTAAATGTGAAAGTCCTCACAGTTCAGCAGTACTCCAAAACAATGGAGCTACTGGTAGTCTAAGCCATCGCAACTAGTGGGTCATTTCTTTTTTTTTTAAACTTTGTTTATTGTTTTCACAGAAACATACAGTTACTTTCCTAACAATCAGTCTGACATTCAGATTAATAAGCTTGAGGGCGCCACCCCTCTTAATACACTCAATGTGAACATTGAAAGTTACCAGATACATCAGTGGGGGATAATTCTGAAAATGAGATAAACAAGAATATATCGAAAAGGCTGTTAAAAAACCCATGAGCAGCATGGTGATATTTTAAAGCAATGTTCTTCACAAAGTCTCTGGTTCCTAACCCTACCAGAGGGTATGATTATTTGTATTCACCATGTAATCTCTTAGTTGTAACACCAAAATGGTGCTCACCTTAGACCAAAAGCTCTTACTTGATCTCCGTAGGTCTTGCGAGCCCCAACCAATCCAGCTACATCGAGGAACAAAGTGAGATCCATTATAGCCAGGGACACTGGTTTACTGGGATGGAGAAAGGGCATATTCCGTTTTGCACATTGTAAAAAACGGTACTGTCACCAGTGTCTGCTAAGCCAAAATCCAGTTTTACCGGTATTTGGTTCTCTGTACTTTAACAATTTTCAACTCTGCTAACATTTTAGCAATTTTGACCTCCAATATTGCACATCCTTCCATCCCTGTACCAATTAAAAGTAATTTTAGGTACAAGATGTGATGGTGGCAGCAGCACTACATGCCCCAACCCTAAGGTGTGATGGAAGCAGCACTACGGCCCCATCCCTCAGATGCGATAGCAGCACCAACAGCACTACAGCCCCCATCCCTCTGGTGTGATGGCAGCAGCAACAGCACTATGACCTCCCTCCCTCAGGTGTGACAGAAGCAGCAGCAGCACTGTGGCCCCCATCCCTTAGTTGTGTTGGCAGCAGTACTACATTCCCCATCCGCCAGTGGTGATGGCAGAAGCACTACAGCCCCCACCCCTTCGGTGTGATAGCAGTAGCAACAATGCAGTCCACATCCCTCTGGGGCGATGGCAGTGACAGCACTATGGTCCCCTTTCTTCAACACCCACACCCCACATGCACAAGTTACAAATTACTTGGTCTCTTTTCTTGTTAGAACTCAGATGTGAATTAAACTGAACAATCACTGCTAAGGTGGACTACCTTTGTTTTTTCCAATCTATAATTTAACTGCCTGAATTGGATTTCTGCCTGTGACACTGCTGACCAGGGTTAGGAAACAGTCTTAGGTGTTGGAGGGCCAGCTGGTGGGTGAAGACTTGAGTGTCCAATGACCACCACCTTCTCCTGGGAGGAGGGTGGGTTCACGGCTCAGCATTTGCTGGCCCCTTGGTGGAGCCCAGAGGCATGGCAACATGTCAGCCCTCACTACAGGAGTGAGCATGACGGTCATCGGCTTGTGCCTTGACATCATGTGGCCTGTCAAGAAAATGAGAAAACACCCGCTGGCCAACTGAAGGACAGCTGTTGGTCTCTCCATAAGCTGGAAGCCCCAGACATGTATCCGTTCTGACCCCTGCCATGCCAAGGACACACAGGAAGCTCTTTGGGGCAATTCTCCTCCCCTGGTAGCCTCCCACAGGGGTAGGGGCTCACTTAATGAAGGGTTACTCTGGGTTACCTGGTAGCACAGCAGTAAGGGGCAGTGGATGGTGGTCGGAAATCGGCAGCGATGGTAGGGGGCCTTGGCAGGCTTGAAGGAGTGGATGGCTGGGGGTAGGAGGAGCAAAAAAAAAAAAATGCTTGAATTTGCTTCTTTGAAATAAAGTGTCTTCACCTAAAAAATCCACACGTGATTAGTGCAGGACCTTCAAATGGATTCATGCATCTCCCAGACATGTGGATACTTTTTTTTTTAACTTGGTATCCATGAAAAGGGTGTCTCCCAGTTTTCATGTCTTTGTTCAGATGTAAATTGAGCAACCACTCTGCCCACCAACATCATACTTGGATCTTACCTTCTATATGTCATTGACTGTGCTTTCAAAATCCACTGGCCAAACCTGTTGAAGCAGTCTATCACAAAACTTTTTGTTGTCACACAGACTAAAACAGCAAGTGGGAAAAAAGGTGCAAATGATCCGATTCACCTAAATGGGGTGCTAACTGTTAAGTATTTTCATAAGTAGTAAGGCAGTTTCTTCCTTGTGAACAAACTTTGTCAGACTAGTTTTCATTCAAACAACTGAGGATTCTGGATGGCCCTACTGATTATAAACTTGAATAAGCTAGTTGGTAACAGCGATACTGCGTTTAGCAATCTACAACCTAGATGCTTATATGCAAAGAATACAATAAAAACCTGACTAAAATCTAAAAACAAGCTTAGAAAACACATAAAATGTATCTGGACATTTATCTTTACCTTTACAAAATCATTGTAGCCCAAGTAAAGCTCAAGTAAATTACCTGGTACCCTGACTACTATTCTATGATGTAGTATACTGGTACTTTTTTTTTTATATTCTTTGTAAAGCAGGTAAGGCCCACTAGGCAGAACTGTCTGTTTTCAGGAGTGACCTAGAAGCACTGGGGAGGTTAAGTGACTTGCTTGGAGTCACACAGTATGCAAGTGGAGGTTGTGGGACTCAAACCCAATCTGCTGGATGTACCCAGATCAATCACTGTTTGTTACTCTAACCACCAGGCATCGGTGGTTAAACTGAATGGCTGATTACAACAAAGCAGTGCGGGTGATTTCCTTACTGACTCTATATGTAGCAAAGCAGAAAGAATGCAAAGCGCAGCAGCATTCATTTTAAGATGCTGAAATCTGGGTCGGCCCGCTGGCGCTGCGGTAGCACTACTGCTTGCAATGCCAGCGACCCAAGGTCAGAAGCAAACTCAGGTTCCTGGAGGTCTAGCCAGGGGAGTAGGATCGAGCACCTGGGGGACTGCTCTCCTCCCCCAGGGAGAGTGGGCTGCAGGTCCTGCTGCTTTACCACTACCTGTGTGACCACAGGTGGTGGTGCAATGGTGCTGCAGAGTGATCAGGAGGGGAGGACGCTAGCCTGGATCTGGAGCAGTGGTATGTCTCTATGTGACCTACCTCCTTGGATCTCCTCTAGTGCCGGTGCCCTCAGGGACACAGATCAGAAAACCACGAACAATCACCCACATCAGCCACTGGCAGAAGGGACCCAGGTCCCCCAGACTTCATAACCAGGCTCCATGAGGGACCCACTGAGCTGCCCGATACACACTAAGGGAGTGTGGAGGGGTGACCTGGGGTACCCTTCCTTCCCACCTGGGGGGTGCAATCCAGGCAGGATAAGGGCAGGCCCACAGGAGCTCCTGAGCATTATCTGGGGTGAAGCTAGGGGATACCCAGCCTAGAGATCTTTGAAAAGTGGAGACTGATGCTGTGAGAAGGGGACATAGAAAGAGAAAATAAAAAAAAATTTAAAAAGATGCTGAAATCTTAGAGATTCTGTGCAGTGACATGCAATCTCCGTGAGGCACCAGTACAAGAATTCAAAATCCGCAAACCAAGCAGGATTCAGTGATTGTTACCGGTGTTACTGGTAAAAATTGAAAACCAGGGTCCCTGATTATAGCATAATCAGAGAAATATTTCAGCAGGGTAATATGTTTCGAACAATTGAAAGGTAAAAATGCTCTTACACCACATACTCAGGAGTATTACATAATTGTAGCCTGTTGCTGCATAATGAATTGATATAAGTGTAACACAAGCTTCCAAAAGAAGATTCCATATCGGAATTCCAGGGCAGTCTGTTTTAAATAGTACGGTGGAACAGACAGTTTAACAAACAATTTTAATTAAGGTAAACTCTGCCCTCAAAAGTACCCGACTCATCACAGCACATTTACAGTGGTACTTCATGTTGGGTCGTCCTCTTCGGAGACAGACTCATCCTCCTAACGCCGACGGATATGATCCTGAGTGTTTCTCTGGGCCCATTTCATGGCATCTGCGGTGTCTATGAAGATGAAGATTTTCCCTCGGTGGGCAATTCATAGACGTGCTGGGAAGATCAAGCCTGCGAAATCCCAGCCTCATGCAGCAGTGCTCGAACCCCATCAAAGTCCTTACGTTTCTGCCTTGAGGCATAGCTCAAATCAGGGAACATCTTTATCTGCTGACCATCCTGCAGTAAGGATCTCTTTACTTTGGCCAAGGCTAGTAAGCGATCCCTCAAACCAACTCCATCCGTTACCACCACCACCACCACTGTCCTAGAGGTTTCAGGTTGACCCCTAGGGGTGATGCGATATGCTTTTTGAAAGCGCTGTACTTCTGGGAGCACCTCCGCACCCAACTGCTGAGGAAACCAGTCTCTAAGGAACATAAAAAGATGATCTCCCTCGCAGCCTTCCAGGAATCCGATGAGCTGCAGATTGTGGGATCTTGCCTGGTTTTCCAAGGTCTCGAATCGAGACCACAAGTGAGAGTTCTCCTTTATAGTCTTGACTGCAGTTCCCATAGCGGTCTCCGCTGTCTTTTTAGCCTCTAAGGATGCGGTGGTAACCATGTATCTGGGTCTCCACAGCTGTGACCCGATGAGTTAGGACATCAAATTTGTTTGAAAGACCGGTAACCGTTTTGATTAGGAGATTTAATTTAGCCCCTAAGGGTTGCAGCGTCTCCGCTGAAGTCTCCTCTGGCTACTCTTGGTCTCGGGCCTGTGCCACCCTCATTGTGGAAGTTTCCAAAACATTTTTAGAATTTGCTCCATCCCCTACTCCTTTCTCTCTCCGAGGATGCAGCATTTTAACAAATATGAACTTCCGTAACAATATTTTAACATTCAAACCCAAATTTAACCACAGTTTATGTCCGAAAGACTGACTTTTTAAGCGTTGGATTACGGAGCTCTAAAGACTCGCAGCTATATTGCTTGGGCTCCACAGAGCCCCCAAGTGGCTTATTTCTCACAGATACTTTTGTCTGCGTACGCCTTCTCTTTAACCCTGTTCAGGTAGGTGATTATGCAGGGCAAGGAGACCTCTGTTCATCTGACACCAGACAGTAAACTTAAAAATTGAAAATAGAATGATATATAGGGAATCACCCTTAGGAAGGTAATCAGTGGGGTCCCTCAAGGTACAGTGTTGAGGCGACTCCTCTTAATGCCTATGTCTCGGACAAATTAGGAAGGGGTTAGGAGTAGGATAAGTCTCTTTGCAGATGATTTCAAACTTGGAGCACTGGTGGACCGAGAAGAAGCAAGAGAGGTAGTCCAAGGGGATCTGGATACCCTGGAGGGGTGGTCAAGGAGGTAGGGATTGAAATTTAATGCCGGGAAATGTAAGGTACTTCATTTGGGCGTCAGAACCCGGGCCATGTTTACAACGGGGGGTCACACTGAAAGCCACAATGGGTGAGCGTGATTTAGGGGTGGTGGTAGACGTCAAAATGAAGAACTCTGAAAATAGTAGAAGAACCACAGCCAAAGCAAACAGGATTCTGGGCTGCATAGCCAGGGGAATTATGTCCAGGAAAAGGGAGGTGATCCTCCCTCTATATAATGCCTTGGTCAGGCCGCAACTTGAGTACTGTGTTCAGTTCTGGAGACCTCATCTGAAGAAGGACATAGCATTGTTGGAGACAGTCCAGAGGAGAGCGACCAGGATGATTCAGGGAATGGAGGGGAGGACCTATGAAGAGAGACTGAAGGAGCTTGGGATGTACACACTGGAGGAGAGGAGAGACAGGGCAAACATGATAGGAATCTTCAGGTATGTAAAAGGAAAAACTGAGAGCGGAACCAAGGAGCTGTTCAGGCTAAAAAAGCGGGAAACAACTACGGGGCATGAGTGGAAACTGGAGGGGTGAAATTACGGGGTTACTGTAGGAGGCATTATTTCACTGAGAGGGTGGTGGAGCCATGGAATGCACTGCTCAACAGGCTGGTGGAGGAGGGCACAGTGGAGGGCTTCAAGAAGGGGTGGAACATGTACAAGGGGAAACTAAATCCAATGAAGACCCTCCTGGGGGCTGGGGAGGGTCAGGAAAGCAAGCGACCACTAGGTGGCTGGCTACCGAGCGGACACGACAGACCATTAGGCCTACTCTGCTGCCTTTTAGTATGTTAGAAGAAAAAATTACTCACCTTAGTAATTCTATTTCTTCTAATGGAGTCTTGCTGTAGTCTGACAATTGTAGTGATTCCCAACCTTTGAACTGCCCCGGAGAACTAAGAGTTAACTTTCCATGCAGGGCATGGAACGCTGAGCTTGAGCTCGGTTGAAGTCTCTGTCTGGAGTGTTTTGAACTTAAACCGTCAGACTCTTACAAGCCCAACTAAACTAAAAATTCTATGTGGAAATTGTAAAAATTCTACTAGCCAACTGGCTGAAAAAGTTTTGGGTTCCCAAGGAAGATTCAAGTTAGGAAACCCAAAAACAAAACCCAATGTACTAAAGATAACAATAATAAATAAGCACCAAAACAAAAAGGGAGGAAGGTGCCAGCACAAAACACCTCTGGGGTGCAACACTGCACCTGCCCACCCACTTCCCAAAAACAGGTTCTGAGAGGGGAGGCAGGGAGGGAGGTCAGAATACAGCAGGAGTCCATTAGAAGAAATTTAATTACTAAGGTGAGTAATTTTTTCTTCAAACATGAAGTCTTGCTGTATTCTGACAATTGCAGACTACCAAGCAGTACTTCCAAGGAGGAGGGACAGAACCTGCTTTGGGAACAGGCTCTTAAGTACTGCTGTGCCAAACCGAGCATCACTCCTAGCCTGGATATCCAGAGAGTAATGCTTGGTAAAGGTATGTACTGTTTTCCAGGTGGCTGCTTGACAAATTTGTAAGAGAGGGATATCCCTGGCCGCAGCCATAGAAGCAGCAGTACCTCTTGTGGAATGAGCCCTCAGGCCTCAGGGTGGAGTTTCTCCCAGTTTTTCATAGCAGAATTGTATACATGACACAATCCACCTGGCAACAGATCTTTTGGTGGCAGGTTTGCCCTTTCCCACTTCTCCATAAGTGAGGAACAACTGGAGGGAGTCAAACCTGCGACCCTTGGTACGCTCTATGTAGTAACTAAGGGCTCTTTTGACATCCAAACTGTGTAGCCTCCTCTCTCCTGAGGAAGAATGATCAGTGAAGAAAACAGGAAGAGACAAACTGGTTTAAAAGGAAGTCTGAAACCACTTTGGGCAAGAACCTTCTATTGGTTCTAAGGACCACTTTATCCCTGTGAAAGGAGATAAAATCCGGTTCCACTGACAAGGCTTGCAATTCACTGATACACCTGGCAGAGGTAATGGCTACCAGGAACATAGTTTTCCAAGTCAAGTACTTAAGATCTGCTGAAGACATAGGCTCAACGGGGGGTTGCATAAGTTGAGCAATGCAAACATTCAAATCCCAGGCAGGGGCAGGGGCTTTAAAAAGGGCATTGCTGTGAAGCAATCCTTTAAAAAATTTACAGAACACAGGATAAGAAGATAGTGAGGAAGGCTTCCCCACAGGCAAAAATGCAGAAACAGCTGACAAGCGTACCTTGAGAGTAGCTGGTCTGAGACCTAGGCCATTAAGATGGACCATATAATCCAGAACCACAGGCAATTCAGCAGTGTCTGGAGAAATATGCTTCTCAGAACACCAAAAGCTGAACCTTCTCCATTTGGAGTTGTAAGTCTATCTGATGGAGGGCTTTCGAGAAGCCTTGAGGATATCCAGAACCCCTTGGGAAAGATGCAGATCTGCAAACTCTAACTCTTCAAGAGCTGTGCTTTGAGGTTGAGAGACTAAAGATTGGGGTACCAAATCCTTCCCTGAGAGGATGTTAACAGGTTGTAATTCCTGGGAAGAGACAAAGGAAGACGGACTGCTAGGGACAGCAACAGGGGATATCAGGGCTATCTGGCCCAATCTGGAGCAATCAGAATCACCTTGCATGGTTGAGACCTTATTTTTACCAAGACTTTGAACAGGAGAGGGAAGGGGGAAAGGCATACAGAAACTTCCCTTTCCAATTGAGGATCAGGGTGTCCAGAGGGAGACAGCCCAGGACTGGAGGTCTGCAACAAAACAGAGGGAGTTGGTGATTGTCTGGGGCTGCAAAGAGATCTATATCTGGAGTGCCCCACCTTGAAAAAATACCTTTCAAAACCTGAGGGTACAGGGACCATTCGTGATGGCCCTGAGAAATCCTGCTCAGTGCATCTGCTAGCACATTGTCCTTGCCTGGAAGGTGAACTCCTACAAGAAAGGTTTGTAGGGAATAAGCCAGGGACCACAACTTCATGGCTTCTGTGCACAAGGCCGTGGACCGACTGCCTCCCTGCTTGCTGATGTACCACATGGTGGTGGTGGTGTCTGTTCCGACTTGAACCACCTTGTTCTGAACTGACTGTAAGAACGCTTTTAGAGCCAGAAAAACTGCCCTGAGCTCTAGAAGATTGATGTGGAGAAGGGATTCTTGGGGGCTCCACAGCCCCTGGGCAGTAAGGGACCCCAGGTGGGCTCCCCAGCCCAGGAGAGAAGCATCCGTGGTAAGGACCACTGAACAAGGCTGAGCAACAAAAGGAACACCTTGCCTTTAATTGTCCTGATCCTGCCACCACTGGAGGGCCTGGATCAAGGTCAGAGTCACTGGAATCAGTATGGTAAGGGAGTCCTTTCTCTGAGACCAGAAAGCTCTCAGGTGGAACTGAATATCCCTCATCTAGAATCTTGCCCATTGGACCACTGCTGCTGAAGCTGCCATGTGGTCCAAGAGCTGGAGGAAATGCCTTGCTGGTCGAGATACCCGAAGGCTGAAGGAAGAAGCTAGTTCCATAAGAACCCTTGCCCTTTCTAGGGGAAGAAAGGCTCTTGCTCTGAGTGTGTCCAGTTCTGCCCCTATAAAGGTAAGAAGCTGGACTGGTTCGAGAACCGACTTGGGATGGTTGAGAAGAAATCCTAGAGAAGTGAACACCTGCTGGTGAGACTTGACTTGATCTGGAGACTGACCCACTATTAGCCAATCATCCAGATAAGGAAATATGGAAATCTTTTGCCTTCTTAGAAAGGCAACTACTACTGCCAGGCACTTTGTGAAAACCCTTGGGGCTGAGGATAGGCCAAAGGGCATTGCTCTGAATTGATAGTGGCCTGAGGGCAACTCGAACCTGAGGTACTTTATGTGGGAGCACCAGATGGGACTGTGAAAGTAGGCATCTTTGAGGTCCAGAGAAGCTAGCCAGTCCCCTAGCCTTTGACAGGGAAGGATTATTCCCAGAGTTATCATCTTGAACTTTGGTTTTAAAAGATGTTTGTTTAGATATCTTAGGTCTAGGATGGGTCACCACTCCCCTGTCTTTTTGGGGGTCAAGAAGTACCTGGAATACAGTCCTTTGCCCCAGTGTAGGGTAGGTACTCTCTCAATTGCTCTTACAGCTAGGAGAGAAGAAACCTCTGCCTCTAGGACAAGGGTTTCCGAGAGATTTGCAGGTGGAAAAGATCTGGATCTCATCTTCGGACATTTTTTGAAACTGAGAACCAGTCTCTGGCTTACTACTTCCAGGACCCACTTGCCAGAGGTAACAGACTTCCAGTCCTGGACAAAGTAAGCCAGCCTGCCCCCTACTGGAATAGGAGAGTTGACCTGGGCAGACCCATTAGGGTGTCTGCTTGGCAGGGGCTTTAGGCTGAGGAGTGGATGCAGGCCTGCTCATCCCCCTTCTGCCTCTCCCTCTGAAGAACCCCCTCTGAGAAAACGAAGAAGAAAAGAAAGGCATGTGCGTGATAGAAAGGCCTTTGAAAAGCCTGCCCCTGCCCCTAGACTGCTGCCTTTGAGGAGTTGCCTGCCTTTCCTTGGCCTGAGCACTCCTGTAAGTGGTCCTGTATTCATCCATTTTCTTCATGTAATTCTCTGTCTGCTCCCCAAACAGAGAATTACCTACTACAGGAAAATCCATGGCCTTAGCCTGGGTGTCCTGTGAGAGGCTAGTACATCTGAGCCAAGCCATCCTCTGAAGAGCCACAGATGTAGCCATGACTCTTGATGAAACATCATTAAGAGTCCACAGCAGCATGAAACTGAACCTTAGATGCCTCAATCCCATCTGCAGCCACCGCCTCCAGCTCCTTAGCTAGCTGGGGGGAGGCCTGTTTAGCCAGTGCCAGTACAGTGTCCCACATGGACTTCTGGTACCTGGCTGTATAGGCCATGTAATTCGCCTGCCTGAGTCCCAAAGAACATGCCATGTACTGCTTCTTTGCCATGGCATCAATCATCCTGGAGTCCTTGTCAGGGGGGTGTGAAGCCAAGGGAATATTTGCCTCGTCACAGGCAGCAGCCTGCACTACCCCAACAAGGCTGCATTGTTGATATAGAAACTCTGTGTCTGAGCCTGAAAGCGTATACCTCTTGTCCATTCTTCTATCCACAGGAGGTATAGTGTTAGGAGACTAAGATTTTTAGTGTCTGTTTCCCAAAAGATTTATGGAGGGGAATAGACAGTCTCCTGGACTCTGGGATATCCATCATCTCCACATAATCAGGCTCCTCTTGATCTTCCACAGCCTCTTCCATAGGAAGCTGGAGGGTTTCAGCCACCTTTCTGTAAAACATAAAGTGAGAAGGGGACTCAGAAAGCCTAGGAGGGGAAACACCTGAAGGCCTGTCTGGGGAGATGTCCGGTTCCACAGGATCATCCAGACCTTGACTTGCATCATAATCCTCAAATTCCCCTTCCTCTTCAAATTCTGGTTCATAAAAATCTTCAAGGGTATACTCTTGAACCGGGGAACCAACCGAACTGAATCTCTGCCAGAAGGAGCCGGATCGGCCTGAACCGGACGGAGCGATTCCACAATTTGAATCGCCCTGGCTATCTCTTCGGCGGTTGGAATATGAACCTCTGGATCTGAACCGGTCAATTTATTTTTCTTTTTGTCGGAACTGATCCCTCGGAATCGACTCTCCTTTTGGCCGAAGAAGTATCGCCCTGGTCAGAGGGCACTCCTTCTGGTTCAGTCGAAACTGAACTGGGCTGGCCATCCGGTCAGCAGACTTCTTGGCCTCCTTTTCCTCAGTCTACCTAATCTCTTCTCAAGGGTAGATTTGGGAAAATTTTTACATATTTGGCAGTCTGAATTGAGGTGGTCAAACCCAGACACAACACAGGTGGTGTGGGATCGGCTTAGCAAAGACCTCCCACACTCACTGTAGTGTTGAAACCAGTAGGCCCGTTTTTCTTGGGTTTCTCAGACATGACCAACCTAACCAAACTTGCCCTTTTTTCGGAAATCGCCAGGCAAGACTCCCTTATCGGTTCCTAACCGTGTCACGGGTATTGGAAAAAAACAGTTGAAAACGCGGTTTTTTTTTTTTTTTTTTTAAGAGCCGGTAAGAACCGGTAACCACACACTAAGTATAACAAAATTCATAATCAAATGGCCGGTTCAGTCGAACCGACCGCACTTTTACAAGTTCCACACAGAAAATTAGAACAATTCCTATCTAGTACTCACGGCACCAGAGACTGAACCGACTATGTGGATACTTTTCGTTTACAACCGATGAGAACTGAAAACTTTAACCGATTTTCGAACCGAGCTGAAGGAGAAATCTCCGCAGCGACCGTTCAGTGAGGCGGAGTAAAGAATCTGACGGTTTAAGTTCAAAACACTCCAGACAGAGACTTCAACTGAGCTCAAGCTCAGCGTCCCATGCCATGCATGGAAAGTTAACTCTTAGTTCTCCGGAGCAGTTCAAAGGTTGGGAATCACTGCAATTGTCAGAATACAGCAAGACTTCATGTTGCTTGAATGTTAATATATATTACCATTGATGGGTTGAGATGATAGTATATGGACCTCAAGAGCAAAGCTTGGGAGGTCCATGATGTCATCTGAACCTTGGGTGGAAACAAAAGCTGAGTTGGGCATAGTTGCCCATACATGAGGGTTATTCAACTGTAACGAAAGTTCTAGGAGTGGTATATGGTTCACATCCACATTTCTGTCAGTCTTCCTTTAAGGGGCTGATTTGCCAGACCATCTTTAAAAGAAGCTCCTCCTACCACCTGGCTGGTATATCACTCGGCTTCGTCCCCCAACATCAGATCTTGCACGCTGGAAGCAGGGATCTATGTGCCACTTGCCAGGGGACAGCAGGTGGGTTATGTGGATGTGAACCACATACTACTCCTAGAAGAAAAAAAATTACTCAACATAGTAATGTTGTTTCTTCTAATGGTGTCTTGCTGTATTCTGACATAATGCAGTTAGCCCCAGCACTTGAACTGCCCCAGAGAGGAAAGAGTTAACTCTATGCAGGAGCATAGAACGTTGAGCTCGAGCTCGGTTTTCAAACCTGTCTGTGGTACTTCCCAGTGTAACTGTCAGATTCTTACGAGCAGCTAACTAACTGAGTATTAAACTATGGAAATTGTTCAATAAGCCAGAAGGCAACAATTTGGGCCCAAAAGACTCAAGTCGAGAACCCAAGAAGAAAAGGTAGTGACAATACTAAACATATGTATAACACTAGAAAAAAGAACCCATAAAACAGTTAACCCACCCTTAAGAGGGAGGGTATAAGGTACACCCCTGAGGTACTACACTGCACCTGCCAGCCCACTTCCCAAAACCTAGGTTCTGAGAGGGGAGGCAGGGGGGAGGTCAGAATACAGCAAGACTCCATTAGAAGAAACAACATTACTATAGTGAGTAATTTTTTCTTCAAACAACATGAAGTCTAGCTGTATTCTGACATAATGCAGACTACCAAGCAGTTCCGTATGGAGGAAGGAATGCAGAACCCACTTTGGGAACAGGCTCTGCAGTACTGCTGTGCCAAACCTAGCATCACTCCTAGCCTGGATATCCAGTGAGTAATGTTTGGTGAATGTATGTACTGTTTTCCAGGTGGCTGCTTTACAGATCTCTAACAAGGGTATATCTCTGGCCACAGCCCGAGTAGCAGCTGTACCCCTAGTCAAGTGAGCCCTCAGGCCTGAAGGGGGTGTTTTACCCAGTTTGTCCTAGCAGAATTGTATGCAAGAGACAATCCACCTGGCAATAGTTCTTTTAGTGGCAGGCTTACCTTTCCTCACCTCACCATAAGTGAGAAACAATTGAAGACAGTCATTTCTCTGTGCCTTAGTGTGCTCTATATAGTAGCTAAGAGCTCTTTTAACATCCAAACTGTGTAATCTTCTTTCCCCTAAGAGACATAGATTGGTTCAGATGAAAATTGGATACCCCTTTGGGCAAGAAGAAAAAATTACTTACCATAGTAATGTTGTTTCTTCTAATGGAGTCTTGCTGTATTCTGACAATAGCAGTGAGTCCCAACCTTCGAACTGCCCTGGAGATGAAAGAGTTAACTTTCCATGCCAGGCATGGAACGCTGAGCTCGAGCTCGGTTGAGACTCTGTCTGTTGCTGTTTAAACACAAACCGTCAGATCTTTATGAGCTAAACTCACTAAGGTCCTGTGTGGAAGCTGTAAACCTACACTAGCCAACTGGCTACTAAACGTAAAACACATTTTCTGGTCCCAAAACAAAGACTCAAGTCAGGAGACCCAAAAAATGAAAAACACAACACCCACTCACCCCAAGAAAAAAGGGTGAAAACAACAAGGTGGGCACCTACTGAGTGCCAACACTGCACTGCCCACCCACATCCCAAAAACAGAGGTTCTGAGAGGGGCAGGCAGGGGGGGAGGTCAGAATACAGCAAGACTCCATTAGAAGAAACAACATTACTAAGGTGAGTAATTTTTTCTTCAAACAACATGAAGTCTTGCTGTATTCTAACAATAGCAGACTACAAAGCAGTACCTCCATGGAGGAGGGATAGAACCTACTTAGGAAATAGGCTCTGAAGGACAGCTGTGCCAAACCGAGCATCACTCCTAGCCTGGATATCCAGGGAGTAATGCTTGGTAAAAGTGTGAACTGTTTTCCAGGTAGCTGCTTGACATATCTCTAGAATAGGGATGTCCCTGGCAACAGCCAGGGAAGCAGCTGTACCTCTGGTAGAGTGAGCCCTCAGGCCTGAGGGTGGAACCTTACCCAGTTTTTCATAACAAAATTGGATACAAGAGACAATCCACCTGGCAATGGATCTTTTAGTGGCAGGTTTCCCTTTACCAACCTCGCCATAAGTGAGGAACAGTTGGAGGGAGTCAAACCTGTGACCCTTGGTACACTCTATGTAGTAGCTAAGGGCTCTTTTCACATCTGAACTGTGCAGCCTCCTCTCGCCAGAGGAGGAATGGTCAGTGAAGTACACAGGAAGAGACACAGATTGATTAAGGTGGAAATCTGAAACCACCATAGGCAAGAACTTCCTGTTAGTCCTGAGGACCACCTTATCTCTTTGAAAGGAGATAAAATCAGGCTCCACTGACAAAGCTTGTAATTCACTTATGCGTCTGGCAGAAGTGATGGCTACCAGAAACACAGTTTTCCAAGTCAAGTACTTAAGCTCTGCTGAAGACAAAGGCTCAAAAGGGGGTTGCATAAGATGAGCAATGCAAACATTAAGGTCCCAAGCAGGGGCAGGGTCCCTGAATGGAGGTTTGGTGTGAAGCAATCCCTTGAAAAACTTGGAGAATACAGGGTGAGCTGAAAGAGAAGAGGGCTTACCTGCTGAAATAAAAGAAGAAACAGCTGCCAGGTGCACCTTCAGTGTAGCTGGTCTCAGCCCCAAGCTATTTAAATAGACCATATAATCAAGGACTGGGGGCAGATCAGCAGACTCTGGGGAAATATGCTTCCCAGAGCACCATATGGAAAATCTTTTCCCTTTGGAATTATAAGTAGCCCTGGTGCAAATCCATTACACCTTGGGAGAGGTGTAAATCAGCAAACTCTAACTCTTCAAGAGCCAGGCCTTGACATTGAGATTTGAGATTCGGGTACCAAACCCTCCCCTGAGCACAGGTTAACAGGTTGTAATTCCTGGGAAGACACAGGGGACGATGGACTGCTAAGGACAATAGGAGTGGATACCAGGGCTGTCTGGCCCAGTCTGGAGCAATCAGGATCATCTTGCACGGTTGAGATCTGATTTTGACTAGCACTTTGAACAGGAGAGGAAGGGGGGAAAAGCATACAGGAACTTCCCTTCCCAACTGAGAACTAAGGCATCCAGGGGGACTGAGCCCAACACTGGGGGCCTGCAGCAAAAAAGGGGAAGTTGGTGATTGTCTGGGGCTGCAAAAAGATCTATCTGAGGGGTGCCCCATCTGGAGAATATCACCTCCAAGACCAGGGGATCCAGTGACCATTCGTGATGGCCCTTGGATATCCTGCTGAGAGCATCTGCCAGGACATTGTCCTTACCTGGGAGGTGAACTGCCGTGAGGGAGGTGTTCAGGGAGTAAGCCAGAGACCACAACTTCATTGCTTCTGTGCACAAGGCCATAGACCGAGTGCCTCCTTGCTTGTTGATGTACCACATTGTGGTGGTGTTGTCTGTTCTGACCTGGATAACTTTGTTCTGAACAGATTTGGAAAAAGCTTGAAGTGCTAGAAATACTGCTCTGAGTTCCAACAGATTGATGTGAAGCAGAGATTCCTGAGGGGACCACAACCCCTGGGTGGTCAGGTCGCCCATGTGAGCCCCCCACCCCAAGAGGGAGGCATCTGTAGTAAGGATTAAAGAGTGAGACTGAGTGACAAAGGGAACCCCTTGTCTCAGATTGTTCTGATCCTGCCACCACTGTAGGGCCTGGATCAGGGTTCGAGTTACTGGGATCAATTTGGTCAGAGGGTCCTTCCTTGAGACCAGAAGGCTCTCAAATGGAACTGAATGTCCTCATCTGAAATCTTGCCCTTGCACTACTGCAGTGGAAGCAGCCATGTGCCCCAGGAGCTGTAGAAAATGCCTTGCTAGTCGAGACACCTGCAGGGTGAATGAGGCGGCCAGAGAGACAAGGGTCCTTGCCCTGTCCAGGGGAAGGAAAGCTCTGGCCTTTTCTGTGTCTAGCTCCGCGCCTATGAAGGTGAGGAGCTGGACAGGCTCTAGAACTGACTTTGAAAGATTCAGAAGGAAACCCAAAGAGGTGAGCAGCTGCTGAGTTATCTGCAAGTGTAACTTGACTTGGTCTGGGGACTGGCCTACTATGAGCCAATCGTCCAGGTAAGGGAAGATGGCAATCCTTTGCCTTCTTAGAGAAGCAACTACCACTGCCAGGCATTTTGTGAATACCCTTGGAGCAGAGGTCAGACCAAAGGGCATTGCTCTGAACTGGTAATGGCCTGAGGGCAGCTCGAACCTGAGGTACTTTCGATGGGAGTTTCTGATGAGAACAGGGAAGTAGGCATCCTTGAGGTCCAGGGACACTAGCCAGTCCCCTGGCCTTAGAGAGGGTAGAATAATTCCCAGAGTCACCATTTTGAATTTTAGTTATAAAAGGTGCTTGTTTAAGTATCTGAGATCCAGGATGGGCCGCCATTCTCCTGTCTTTTTTGGGGTAAGGAAGTACCTGGAGTACAACCCTTTGCCCTGGTGTAGGGGTAGAACCCTTTCCACAGCTCTGAGAGCTAGGAGGGAAGAGACCTCTGCCTCTAGGGCAAGTGCCCTGAGGGTTTGCAGGTGGAAAGGATCAGGTTCTCATCTTTAGAAACTTTTTGAAGCTGAGAACCAGTCCCTGGCTTACTACTTCCAGGACCCATTTGTCTGATGTCAGAGACTCCCAGTCCTGGACAAAGTAAGCCAGCCTGCCCCCTACAGGTAGTTGAGAATCGGCCCTGGCAACCCCGTCAGGGTGCATGTTTGGCAGGGGCTTTGGGCTGAGGGGTGGAAGCAGGCCTGCTTGTACCCCATCTGCCTCCTCTAAAGAACCCCTCTGGGCATAAGCAGAGAGGAGGCCTGGGCTTGGTAGAAAGGTCTGTGAAAGGGCCTGCCCCTGCCCTGGATGCTGCCTTGAGAAGTGGCCTGCCTTCCTTGGCTCTGCACTCCTATAGGTGGTCCTATATTCTCCATTTTCTTCATGTAATTCTCTGTCTGCTCCCCAACAGGAAAATCCATGGCCTTAGTCTGGGTATCCCAGACAGGCTAGTACATCTGAGCCAAGCCATTCTTCAAGTGCCACAGATGTAGCCATGACTCTAGATGACACATCATTGGAGTCCACTGCAGCATGGAATTGCACCTTGATGCCTCAATACCATCAGCAGCCACCTGCTCCAGCTCCTTGGCAGTTGGCCAGGGACCTGTTTTGCTAAAGCTATAACAGTGTCCCATCTGGATTTTGATACCTAGCAGTGTAGGCCATATAATTGGCCTGTCTGAGTCCCAAGGATGCTGCCATGTACTGTTTTCTTTGCCATGGCATCAATCCTCCTGGAGTCCTGTCCGGGAGTGTGAAGCCAAGGGAATATTTGCCTTATCACAGGCTGCAGCCTGCACTACCCCAACATGGCTGCATTGTTGTGTAAGGAACTCCGATCTCGAGCTGACAATGTATACCTCTTGTCCATTCTTTTATCCACAGGAGGTATAGTATTAGGAGTCTTTAAAATCTTAAATGTCTGCTTCCCAAAAGATTTGTGTAAGGGAATAGACAGCCCTAGATTCTGGGATATTCATCATTTCTACATAGTTAGGCTCCTCCTGGTCATCCACAGCTTCTTCCATAGGAAGCTGGAGGGTTTCAGACACTTTTTTTTATAAAACATGAAATGGGAGGGGTACTCCGAAAGCCTAGGAGGAGACACTCCTGAAGGTCTGTCTGGGGAGATGTCTGGGTCAATAGGCACATCCAGACTTTCAAAACCACATTCACTTTCCTCATACCTCTTCCTCCTCCTCCGGTTCATAAAATTCTCTAAATCATACTTGAACCGTGGAACTGGCCAACCGAGCGCCTGCCTGATGGTGCCGGTTCGTCGGAACCGGGAAAGCGACTGCACAATTTTGATCGCTTTGGCTATTTCTTCAGCAGTTGGAGAGGAAAGTTTTGGCTCCACACCAGCTGATTTTTCTTTTCTAGTTCTCTTAGCTGGAACAGACTCCTCAGAATCGGCTCTCCTTTTGCCCGAAGAAGTCTCGCCCTGGTCAGAGGGCACTCCTTCTGGTTCAGTTTGAACCGAACCGGGCTGGCCATCCGGTTTAGCGGACTTTTGGCCTCCTTTCCTGAGCCTACCAACTCTCTTTTCCAGGGTAGCTGCAGGAAATTTTACAAATCTGGTAGTCTGTATTGAGGTGGTCAAACCCCAGACATCAACACAGGTGGTGTGGGTCAGCCTTAGCAAAGACTTCCCACACACGCTACAGTGTTGAAACCCAGTGGCCCGGTTTTCTTTGGGTTTCTCAGACATTGTGCTAGTCCTAACCAAACTTACCCTTTTAATGGCAATCCGCCAGGCAAGACCCTCTTATCGGTTCCTGACCGTGTCATGGGTCGTGGAAAAAAAACGTAATAAAAACCACACTCAAAGTACAAAGTAAGATTTTATAACACTTGATCGGTTCAAACCGAACCGATGAACCGTCTACAAGTTCCACACAGAATAGAATAAAATATAACCTATCTAGTACTCACAAATACCACAGACAGAGACTGAACCGACAGGTTACAGTTTAAATTCAGTCGAAAACCGAGAAAAGCGGTACTTTAACCGACAAATTGAACTGAGCAGAAGGAGAAATCTCCGGAGCGACTGTTCAGTGAGGTGGAGTAAAGAATCTGACGGTTTGAGTTTAAACAGCAACAGACAGAGTCTCAACCGAGCTCGAGCTCAGCGTTCCATGTCTGGCATGGAAAGTTAACTCTTTCATCTCCGGGGCAGTTCAAAGGTTGGGACTCACTGCTATTGTCAGAATACAGCAAGACTTCATGTTGTTTGAACCTCCTACTGGTTCTTAAGTCCACTTTATCCCTATGGAAGGATATGAAGTCGGGTTCAACTGACAAGGCCTGTAATTCACTAATCCGCCTGGCAGAAGTAATAGCCACCAGGAACACCGTTTTCCAGGTCAAGTACTTCAACTCAGCTGAAGCCATAGGTTCAAAGGGGGGGGGTGCTGCAGAAGCTGTGCAATGCAGACATTGAGATACCAAGCAGATGTCGGTTCTCTAAAGAGAGGGTTACTACAAACCAGACCTTTGAAAAACTTATTTGATGAGAAGCCAGGAAAGAGCCCTTCCTTGTTGAAAGAAACGCAGAAACAGCTGCCAGGTGAACCTTTAGAGTTGCAGGCCTAAGGCCTAGACTACTGAGGTGAACCAGATAATCTAAGGCTGTGGAGATATCTGCAGAATCAGGCACAATGCCTTTTTGAGAACACCAAATGTTAAACCTCTTCCATTTGGAGTTATAAGTTTTTCTAGTAGAAGGTTTCCTTGAAACCTTCAATATGTCCAGAACTCCCTGAGAAAGATGCAGGCCGGCATATTCTAACTCTTCAAAAGCCAGGCCTTGAGGTTGAGAGACTAGAGATTGGGATACCAGATCCTCCCGAGAGGAGGACAGAAGATTTTATCTCCTGGGAAGAGACAGGGGACGTGACACTGTCAGGGACAGCAGCAGAGGATAACAAGGCTGTCTGGCCCAATCTCGATCCACTAGTATCACTGTGCAGGGTTGAGTTCTGATTTTGATCAGGACTCTGAACAGCAGAAGGAAGGGAGGGAAGGCATAGAGAAACCTGTCCTTCCAATCCAACATAAGAGCATCCTGGGGCACAGTCCCCAGGAGTGGAGGTCTGCAACAGAAGAGGGAGTTGATGATTGTCCGGTGCTGCAAAGAGATCTATCTCTGGAGTGTCCCACCTGGAGAAGATGACCTGCAGAATGAGAGGGTCCAGGGACCATTTGTGATGTCCTTGTGATAGTCTGCTCAGAGCATCTGCTAGAACATTGTCCTTCCTTAGAAAGTGAACTGCTACTAGGGAAGTCTGAAGAGAATAGGCCAGAGACTATAGTTTCATGGCTTCTGTGCACAAGGCCGTAGACCGAGTGCCTCCCTGCTTGTTGCTGGACCACACTGTGGTCAAAGCACTAAAGGGCCAGGAACACTGCCCTGAGCTCCAGGAGGTTGATATGAAGGAGCGACTTCTGTAGAGACCAGACCCCTTGAGCTGTCAGGGCTCTCAGGTGGGCCCCCCAACCTACAAGAGAAGCATCCGTAGTTAGAACTACTGAGGGGGCTTGAGGAAGAAATGGGACTCCTTGTCTGAGGTTGTCCTGGTCCAGCCACCACTGGAGAGCTTGGACCAGAGTCTGAGTCACTGGAATCAGTTTGGTGAGGGAATCCTTTTTCTGTGACCAAAAAGACCTTAGGTGGAACTGAATGTCCCTCATCTGAAATCTTGCTCCCTGTACCACAGCAGTGGAAGCTGCCATGTGGCCCAGGAGTTGGAGGAACTGTCTTACTGGACGAGAGACCTGAGGTTGAAAACATGAAGTGAGATCTACTAGGGCCTTCACCCTTGCCGGGGGAAGGAAAGCTTTTGCTTGGGTAGTGTCCAGTTCTATTCCTATGAAAGTAAGAAGTTGTACTGGTTCGAGGACAGACTTTGGAAGATTGAGAAGAAACCCCAGGGAACTGAGTAAGTCCTGGGTGGTTTGCAGAGCTGACCTGACCTGATGTGATGACTGACCTACAATCAGCCAGTCGTCCAGATATGGGAAAATGGTGATACCCTGTCTTCTGAGATAAGCCACCACTACAGCAAGGTACTTTGTGAACACCGTTGGAGCTGATGTTAGGCCGAATAGCATGGCCCTGAAGTGGTAATGGCCTGAAGGCAACTTGAATCTGAGGTATTTTCTGTGGGAGCACCTGATAGGGAAATAGAAGTAGGCATCCTTGAGGTCCAGGGGTGCTAACCAATCTCCTGGCCTTAGAGAGGGAAGGATTATTCCCAGAGTTATCATTTTGAATTTGAGTTTTGAAATGTGTTTGTTCAAATACCTTAGGTCTAGGAGAGGTCACCACTCCCCTGTTTTCTTTGGGGATAAGGAAGTACCTGGAGTTCAGCCCTTTTCCCCTGTGCTGAGTAGGGACCTTCTCTACAGCTCTGAGAGCTAGAAGAGAGGAAACTCTGCCTCTAGGGCAAGGGTTTCTGAGATTGATGCAGGTAGAAAAAACCTGGCCCTCTTTCCTGGGAACTTTTTGAAGCTGAGGGCCAGTCCCTGGCTTACTACTTCCAGGACCCACTTGTCTGAGGTCACAGACTTCCAGGCCTGAAACCAGTAAGCCAGCCTGACTCCTACTGGGATTGGGGAGTTGACCCGGGCTGACACATCAGGGTGTCTGCTTGGCAGGAGCCTTAGACTGAGAGGAGGGAGCAGCCCTGCTCATCCCCCTCCTGCCCCTCCCTCAGAAAAAAAAACCTCTGTGGGAAGGGAGAGGAGGCCTGGGCTTGGTAAAAAGGCCTGTGAAAGGGCCTGCCCCTACGCTGCTGCTTTTGTGGAGTGGCTTGCCTTTCCTTGGCCTGTGCACTCCTATAAGTGGTCCTGTATTCACCATTTTCTTCATGTAAGCCTCTGTCTGCTCCCCAAACAGAGAGTTACCCACTACAGGAAAATCCATAGCCTTGGTCTGGGTATCTTGTGAAAGGTTAGTACATCTGACCCAAGCATATGTTCTGAGAGACACAGATGTAGCCATGACTCTTGATGCCACATCACTGGAGTCCACAGTAGCGTGAAATTGTAATTTGGGGGGGGGCGCTGCTAAACAGCTCAACAGGAGTCAGCATGTTTGGAGAGCTCCTTAGAAAGTATAAGTTTATCCATATAAAGACTGCTCTTTTTGGAATTTTGTTCTGGTTTCTATACCCCTACTGGGTTTAATAACCTACCAGGAGGACCCATGGGGAAAACCAAAGGCAATGCGGCTGCCTCTGCTGAGTTTTTTACACCGAAAGGTCGGCAGGATGTTGGACCTACAGGAAATGGTGCAGCAGGGGCCTCTGCTGTGGTGAATACTGGAGAGATCACGCTTGCCACTGTGAATGCCACTCTTTTGAAATTGGTCTCCACAGTACAAGAGCTGGACAAGAAATTCGATGTACTAACACCACGAGTGGCCGCCTTGGAGACTAAAGCGGACATTACCGACCAAAAACTGGCTAAAATGGACCCTATCCTGAATAAAAATACACATGTCTGCTGTACGTTGGTAAAAGATAATATGTGGCTGAGGCAATGGTTAGAAATAGTGGAGAACCAGGTCCATGAGCGAAATCTATGGATTTTAGGATTACCTGAAGCTGCCGAAGGAGATGACCCGCTGGGCTTGTGCGCACCTTTCTGCCAGGAATACTGGGGCTAGGAGAGGACGATTTGCCGCTATCATTTGAGAGGGCTTTCCGGATCACCCCACGTAGAGGCTCGACAAACCAGTCTGTGCCTCGCACTCTTGTTGTGATATGTTCTGGGATTGAGGATCGAGATAGGGTGTTAGCGGAGGCCAGGAGGAAACGTGACCTGCAATATGGAAAGGCAGACATATTTGTGTTCCCAGACTTGTCTTTTGGAACAAGGCAGTGACGCAAGGCTTACGACGGGGTGAGGAGTCGACTTCGTAGCCTGGGGATCCAGTATCAGCTTATTTTTCCTGCTCGTCTGAGGTTATTTGGCAGGACAAGGTCTACCTGTTCGGTACCCCGGAGGAGGCAAAAAAATTCTCCCGACTGTAGAGCAGGGGTTACTCAAAAGCCAGGACGATGGGGACTTAATGGCTATGATCGCTACATCTGTAATGTACTGAACTTGTTATTACTACCATGTTTCTAAGCCTCCAATTTCCTTGTATGCTCTGTTATTCTTGTTTGGCTTGGGGGGTAGTAATTTTTATTTTGGTAAGCCGTTGCTATATGTGGACGTTTCTAACAGATGATCATTGAAATGAGGATTAGGTAAGGGGGTTAATATAGGGACTAGCCTTTGGGATGCATTGCCCTGACTACCGGCTGGGGTACCACTGCTAAATATTCAATGTTTGCAGTTTTTCTGATTAATAAGGGTGGGGTGAAAAGATGCTACCATTGAATGGTGATGCCTATATTTCTATGTTATAAATGTGGGGCACTGAGCTAGTACAGAATTAGAAACTTATGAAAAAAATATATATGGTAATTCCTGTTTTTTATGAGCAAAGAGGCTGTAATGGCCATTTCACTTTATTCTTTGGAGCTGTTAATAAATGTATGGATACATATCCTCAGTTGAATGTGGGTCATTTGACCTACTCATCAGCTGGCTTGGATTGCTAGCCGGGTAGGTAGTTCCTCCAAGTTACTACTTGAGCTGTATGCTAATGACATATTCTAAGACTTTTTTCCTCTTGCTTTGTACTTCCCCCAATGTGATGAGTGAACCTCGGGGTGTCTCCTTATCCCATTCTGTGATATTTGGTATTCTGTTTATAGCATCAGTTATTTGTATGAATTCACCTGTGTATCTATGCTTTATGTGAGCTGGATTCTTGCAACAAAGCTTAATAAAAATATTATGAACAAAAAAGAAATTGTACGTTAGATGCCTCAATTCCATCAGCAGCCACCTCCTTCAGCTCCTTGGCTAGCTGGGGGGAGGCCTGTTTGGCCAGTTCCAGAACAGTATCTCATCTAGACATCTGGTACCTGGCTGTGTAGGCCATGTAGTTTGCCTGCCTGATCCCAAAGAGGATGCCAAATATTGTTATTTGGCCATGACATTAACTTTCCTGGAGTCCTTGTCTGGGGGTGTGTGAAGCCAAAGGAATGCTAGCCCTGTCACAGGCTGCAGCCTGCACTACCCCAGCATGGCTGCTATGACTATAAAGGGACTCCGTGCCTGAGCCTGATAACATGTACCTCCTGTCCATTCTTTTGTCCACAGGAGGTAATGAATTAGGAGTTTGTAAAAATTTTTGTGTCTGTTTCCCCAAGGACTTATGAAGAGGATAGACAACCTTTTGGACTCTGGGATGTCCATCATTTCCACAAAATCAGGCTCTTCTTCCTCCTCAACAGCTTCAACCAAGGGCAGCTCGAGTGTTTAAGCCACCTTTTTGTAGAGCAAGAAGTGTGAAGGGGACTCAGAAAGCCTGGGAGGGGAGACATTAAGAGGGCCTGTCTGGGGAGATGTTCGGTTTAATGGGCACATCCAGAATCCCCTGGTCATCACAGAAACATAGACTTTGACAGCAGATAAGGGCCGCTTGGCCCACCTAGTCTGCCCATTTCCCTACCTAGAGGATAAGCTGCAGATCCTATTTAACCAACAGCCTATTTCTTCCTACACCCCATAAAAATTGCCTTATGTCCGTCCCATGCATTCTTGAATTCTCCCACAGTTTTAGACCCCACAACCTCCTCAGGAAGGCTGTTCCATGCATCCACCACCCTCTCTGTGAAAAGATACTTTCTCACATTGCCCCTGAGCCGTCCCCCCTCTATCTTCAAATTGTGTCCCCTTTGTTCTTGCACATCTCTTTTTCTGAAAGATGCTACCCTCTTGGACTTTGTTGATTCCACTGAGGTACTTAAACGTTTCTATCATGTCCTCCCTCTCCCTCCTTTCCTCAAGGGTATACCTATTAAGCTCCTTTAGTCTCTCCTCGTATGGCTTCTCTTAGAGACCCTGCACCATTTTAGTTGCCCTCCTCTGAACTGCCTCCATCCTGTCTATGTCCTTGCAGAGATGGGGTCTCCAGAACTGGACGCAGTACTCCAGATGGGGTCTCACCAACTGTCTGTACAGAGGGATAACTTCCTGTTTTCTGCTGGTGATGCCTCTCCCTATACATCCCAGTATCCCCCCAGCCCTCCCTACCGCCTTCTCACATTGCTTGCCAACTTTAAGGTCATCTGATATGAATATCCCAGGTCCTTTCCTGTTACTACCCCCTCAACTGTGTAATCTTGCTCTGGGTTTTTGTTTCCCAGGTACATTATTTTACACTTCTGCAAACTGTAACTGCCACCTGTGTGGCTCGGAACGTGCCTGAAAACGGTCCCCTGGATCAGTGCACTTACCCGGCTACCAAAGACTTAAATAAATAAATAAATAAATAAAGCTGCCAGGCTGAGAGCTGTTCCACAAATCCAACACAATATTATCACATAAGAAAACTATAATGAGCAAGAGGAAAAAGAAAAATACTTCAGAAATAAAATGTTACAACTGACTACTTCTTAAAATTTGCATCATTTTTCTGTCTGCCTGTTTTGGTTCCACTAGCTCTTTAAACCAGCAGTTGAAGTCAAAGAAAAACAGTTAAATCTTCACACAAACAGCTGCTTTAGAAGCTGCAGCTCATAAACTGATATTGTACATGTGTACATCCTTCATCTCTTGCTTTCATCTAGGTTCCCCACCCTTGAACTAGGTGACAGGACGAACAGAGAGCCCCCTCAGTCGGAAGAGCACCGACAGTCTTTCGTCTTCTTCTCAGCTGACAGCTGACATCCTATGATAATCCTCTCTAAGTGCCAAGCAAAACCCAGGATGTGGGACATAGCCCAAGGGGTTTGCTGATGGTGGCTGCTTACTGAAGGCCTCCCCAGTAAGGTCACTCCATATTTCTCAGTCTATATACACACCATCCCCTTCTTCACATCTTACACATAGAAACACAGAATTTGACGGCAGATAAGGACGGCTTGGCCCACCTAGTCTGCCCATTTCCCTACCTAACGGATACGCTGCAGATCCTAGTTAACCAACAGCCTACTTTTTTTTTTATACTTATCTTTTATTTAGGTCAGAGAAAATGTTCTTTTCTACATGAACATTAGATTATATATCACAGCTTTCAATCCTGTTCATTTTATACATCCATAATGTGTTCCATTCGACACATTATTTATCTAATTATTTATGTTACACAGATGTTTGTTTCATATATACCACATATTTTTTTTTATCAGTTACTTTATATCCAATGGTAGTGATATACAGCTATCAAAGCTCCACTTAAACATATACAAAGGTTCATACAAAGGTTAGTGGGAGCTAAGGAGGCTAGAGGGTAAAGAATAGCTCATAGCCACTCCCTTCCAATATCTCCTATTAGGTCATTTTACCCTCCTTCATAATGTATTTGTCCAACTGAGTTTTAAAATGTTTCTTTGATTTAGAATAAATAACCGACAAGGGGAGCTCATTCCAAGGAGCCACCACCCTCTGTGTAAAGAAAACCCTCCTTCTAATAGTATTATTCTTAATGTGCCTAAGCAGAAGAGGGTGACCTCTTGTGCCCTTAGAGTCATCTTTGAATTGAAGGTTTAATTCATTTAATAAGTACTCATCCTGCACTATATCTTAAAGTAGTAAATCTCCTCTAACTCTTCTTGTTTGTAAGGGCATAAGCTTCAAATACTCCAAGCGCCCTTCGTAGGGCATATTTTTTTATATTAAATATTAATTTAGTGGCTTGCCTCTGAACCCTTTCGATATCATTCACTGCTCCTGTGGTTATGGGTCACCACACTGGGGCCCCATAGTCCAAGACTGGTCTAACATATGCTCTATATAGGGGCATAATCACTTCCTTATTTCGATTCCTAAAGTTTCTCTCTATGTTGTGTAACACCTGTTTAGCCTTTACAATCTGTTTATTTGCAGGCGAGCAGAAAGTCAGTTTATGGTCTACCAGAATTCCCAGGTCTTTCTTTTCCGTGGAACTTCATAGCACCTTACCATTCATATAATAATTTTGCATACCATTTTGGTTCTCCAAATGTATTACACAACAATTATTCACATTAAATGTCACACCCCTAGAAGTTACCCAATTATAAATACTATTCAGATCGGCCTGTAGGTCTCTAGTTCCTTCTGGGTCTGTAACTATTGTAGCAAATTTTAGTGTCATCTGTATATTTACTAATCCATCCAGAGCTATCCTTACCCATAGAGAACATAAAAATTTTAAACAGCACAGGGCCCAGGATCGACCCCTGCGGGACCCCACTCGTGACGATCACCTTGTCTGAATAATATCCATGTAAACATACCCTCTGGGTCCTCCCCCTCAGCCAGGCCATGACCCAGCACACTACTCTGTGTTCTATATCTGTATCAATGAGACAGCGAAGGACCTGGTGGTGAGGAACCTTATCAAAAGCCTTTGCCAGATCCAAATAAACACAATCCACATCCTGTCTCCTATCCAGTGCCTGTGAAATCTTCTCGTAAAAACAAAGCAGATTCGTTATACATGACCTCCCCCCAACAAAACCGTGCTGTTCTCTGCCTTCCTGACCAGTTCTCCTTAAATGAGTATCTAAGACATCCTTTAATATGGATTCCATAAGCTTTCCAGGGACCGAGGTAAGATTAATGGGTCTATAATTCGCACAGTCTGCCATTTCCCTTCTTATGCACGTGTACCACATTCGCCTCCAACCAATCCCCTGGCGAAGTCCCACTTACAAGGGACTCAAACAGTATAGCCAGGGGTATTGCTACAGTATGAGACAATAGCTTAAGCATTTTTATTTGAGATATTGTCAGGACCTGCAGAGTAAGTACTTTTTAGGGTTTGTATTTTTTCCAGAATTAGGTTGGCAATAATACTTTTGGGTGTCTCGTCATTAGGTTTAACATCAATTTTATTTATTTATTTATTTTCATTTATTGGCGGTTCGGAAAATACCATTGAGTCAGAGACTCCTTTACAAAGGTTCAACGTCACAGAATTTACATACAGAGACATATAGTTACATAGCAGTAACATAGAAACATAGAATTTGACGGCAGATAAGGACCGCTTGGCCCACCCAGTCTGCCCATTTCCCTACCTGATGGATAAGCTGCAGATCCTAGTTAACCAGCAGCCTACTTCTCCCTACCCCCAACCCCTAGAATTGCCTTATGACTGTCCCATGCATGCTTGAATTCCACCACTGTTTTTGACTCCACAACCTCCTCTGGAAGGCTGTTCCATACATCCACAACCCTCTCTGTGAAAAATACTTCCTTAAATTACCTCTGAGCCGCCCTTCTATCTTCAAATTGTGCCCCTTGTTCTTGCACACCTTTTTTGAAAGATGCTACCCTCTTGGACTTTGTTGATTCCCTTGAGGTACTTGAAAGTTTCTATCATGTCCCCCCTCCCTCCTTTCCTCGAGGCTATACATATTAAGCTCCTTAAGTCTCTCTTCATATGTCTTCTGGTGCAGACCCTGCACCATTTTAGTTGCCCTCCTCTGGACAGCTTCCATCCTGTCTATGTCTTTGAGGAGATTGGGTCTCCAGAACTGCACGCAGTACTCCAGATGTGGTTTCACCAGCTGTCTGTACAGAGGGATAATAACCTTGTTTTCTGTTGGTGATGCTCTCCCTATGCATCCCAGTATCCCCCAGCCCTCCTTGCTGCCCTCTCACATTGCTTGCCCACCTTTAGGTCATCTGATATGACTACCCCAGGTCCCTTTCCATTTTTGTTGTTGTTAGTATTTCACCCCCCATTGTGTACTCTTCCCCTGGGTTTTTGTTTCCCAGGTGCATTACCTTGCACTTCTTAGCACTGAATCTAAGCTGCCATACATCTGACCATTCCTCTAACCTTGCCAAGTCCCTTCTCATCCTTTCCACCCCACCTTGTGCATCAACTCTGTTGCAGATCTTTGTGTCATCTGCAAAGAGACATATTTTTCTTTCCAGTCCCTCTGCAATGTCGCTTATAAAGACATTGAAGAGGACCGGTCCTAATACTGAACCCTGTGGTACCCCACTGCTAACCCCCCTTTTTCCAGAGTGGATTCCATTTACTATTACTCTCTGTGTCCTATTCTCTAGCCAATTCTTTACCCAGGCTGTCATCTTGGGACCCACTCCCAGGCTGGCTAACTTTATATTAATCTTTTGTGTGGACTGTGTCAAATGCCCTTGCAAGTCTAGGTAGGCCATGTCCACAGCCCTCCCTGATCTACTACTTTGGTCACCCAGTCAAAGAAATCTATCAGATTTGTCTGGCATGACCTTCCGCTGTGAATCCATGCTGCCTTAGGTCCTGTGCCCTCTGGCCTCTAGGTACTCGACAATTCTTTCCTTCAAGTGATTCCATCATTTTCCTACCACTGAGGTTAAACTAACAGGTCTGTAGTTTCCTGCTTCTGCCTTGCTCCCACTTTTGTGAAGGGGAATCACATCTGCCCTCCTCCAGTCCTCAGGTACCACCCCATCCTCCCATGATCTGTTAAAGAGGGTAGTCAGTGGTGTCACTAGTTCTACCCTTAGTTCTTTTACAATTCTGGGATGAATCCCATCAGGCCCCATTGCTTTGTCCACCTTCAGTTTTAAGAGCTCTTTCAGAACTCTTTCTTCTGTAAATGGGCTGGTATCAACTTCTGTATCCAGAGTGTTTCTACTGTTTGTTTTAGGTACCTCCCCTCTTCCTTTGTAAATACTGAGCAAAATATTTGTTTAGTGTCTCTGCCTTTTCACAGTCACCCTCTGCCCACCCTCCTCCCTTTATTAAGCCTCACTATCCCTCCCTTGGTCTTCCTTTTGCTCCCTGATGTACCTATAAAGGTTTTATCCCCCTTCTTAACTGAGTTGGCTGTCTTTTCCTCGGTTTGGGCCTTAGCTGTTCTGACTGCCTTTCCAGCTTCCTTTTGTTTTAACTGATACAGTTCTCTGTCCTGTTCCTTCTGTGATTCCTTGTACTTCCTGAATGCTTTCCTTTTCTCTTGAACCTTCACTGCCACTTCCTTTGAGAACCATAGTGGTTTCTTACCTCGTTCGTTTTGTTTATTTGCTTTACACAAGGCTTGTTACCTCTGTGATGGCAGTTTTATTATTCCCATTGTTCTTCCACCCTCCTTCCTGCCCATTTGCTAGTGCATTCCTTAGGCACTCACCATTTTGGCAAAGTCAGCCTCCTAAAATCCAGTACCTTTGTCTTTGTATGGCTTGACTCTATTGCTGTGTTTATTGTGAACCATACTGTTTGATGGCTCAGTTCCCAGATGGCTACCCACTTCTACATCTGTGATCCTCTCTTCATCTCTGTTTGAGAGAACCAGGTCTAAGATTGCTCCCTCTCGAGTGGGCTGCAATACTAGTTGTCTAAGGCATGCCCCCTGTAGGGCATCTAGAATAACCCCACTCTTAGAAGTGGCTGCTGCAACTGCACTCCAGTTAACATCTGGCATATTCAGATCACCCATCAGCAATATCTCCCCTTTATCTGCCATTCTAAGTATACTTTCTATCATTTCCTTGTCCATTTCCTCCCCCTGAGAGGGGGTCTGTATACAACCCCTGTGCAGATTGTGGTGCCATTGCCTGCCTCCAAATTGACCCACAGTGCTTATTCTCCTCCCTGTTTACCCTTTTGTTCTGTTGCTTTGATTTCTTCTCTTATGTAGAGAGCTACTCCTCCTCCTCTTTTACCCTCCCTGTCCCTCCTGTAGATAGTGTATCCTGGTATGTTTACGTCCTAGTCATGGTTCTGAGTGTACCATGTTTCTGTGACTGCCACAATATCCAGATCTTCCTCCTCCATCAAGGCAACTAATTCAGGAAGCTTGTTACCCAGACTACGGGCATTGGTACTCATTGCTCTCCATTTTTTGATGGCTTTACCTTCTGTAGCGGCAACCCCCACTGACCTTTCTACCTTGGTATTTTTCTCATTTAGTACCCTGTTTTGTAGGGGGAGGCTGGGATTTTCCTTCTGCTTATCAGTGCCCTCCCTTGACTAGTTTAAAGGCTTGCCAATGAAGCATTTAAACCGATTGCCCAAAAGACTTGTTCCTTCCTGGACAGATGCAGACCATCCTGCCAGTATAGGCTGGTGTCCTCCAGGTGGAACCCAGTCCCCAATGAAGCCAAACCCTGTGCTCCACACCATTTTTTCAACCATTTGTTAAACTGCATGGTGCAAAGCACCCTCGCCTCACTCATGCCACTGACAGGCAGCACCTCTGAGAAGGATAGTGTGTGTGCTACTTGTCTTAAGCCCCTCCCCAACTCTACAAAGTCCTTTTGCACTGCTCTAATCTCATGATGAGCCAAGTCATTTGTCCCTAGGTGGACAATGATGTCCAGCTCAGACTCCCGTGCAACCGTTCTCGTGATCCCAAGGATGCGCTTCCTGTCCCTCCAAGCCATGGCACCAGGCAGGCTGCCTTCAGTTTTCCTGCTCCCCAGTTCTATCCCCTAATAATTGAGTCCCCCACCAGGAGCTGCTTTCTTTCCTGTGTTGCCCTCTGCCTCCTTCCTGAGGGCCTCCCTGTGACAGTTGTCTGCACCCTCCTTAGTCTCCTCTGCGGGTGCATCCATGGGGAACTATGCTCCCAGAATGGTGTACGATTGTGAGTGGAACAACTGACTGGGTGTGCCTCTGTTCCACCACCCTTACCCTCCTGAGCCCACTGTGGTCCAACTGCTGTGCTTTCGAACCTCTGAGGTAGTGGTGGTGGCTGTGGTGCTCCCTGGATGGGGGAGGTTCCCTTGCCACTGTCCAGTGCGGCCTGAAGATGGGCAACTTCCTCCCTCAGGGCAGATAGTTGTCTGCAAACAGGGCAGCATCTCAGCCTCCAGAAAGACTCCCGGAAGACTGCTGCCCCACAGCCATTACATTGTACTACTCCCCACCTAACTGTCTACCTTGTTTAGTTTTTTTTTTTTTTTTTTTGTGTGTGTGTGTGTGAGATTGGTGCGTTATACAGAAATACATGTATTTATATAATGTGTATGCTTATATTGTCAGTGCAGTGTGCTAGACAGGATATGACAGTGATGTGTACCTTGCCCCCTTGAGGAAATGATGTCAGAACCCCAGGTATAAATGAACTATTTCCAGGGGTGAGGGGTGGGAAGGAGTTGGGCCTAAACTGTGCCCTCACGAAACAATCAGCTAAACGCTCTGACCTACCAATGCGATGAGTGCCTTCCTGTCAGCAAGATGCCATACACGACAATTTGTACACTGCTTCAAAACAATTTGACAGAGAAAATACCCTGCTAATCAAACAGAGAAAATCCAAACATCCAAGTCAGACACAGGTAAACCTCCCAGCCCCAAAAGAGCCTGGTGACTTGTGCTCTGAAAACAGTCAGCCCCAAAACACGTCAGCTGTGCAGAAGAGCAGACACAGAAACAGTATTTAGCCTATGTGGGTTTAAACTCTTCCTGCACTGAAAACTTAACACTTGTAACACAAGTAAAGCAAACTCCACCTCTCTCTGTTGATTGAAAGACTGCCTTTTCTGATAATTCTAAGTTGCTTTTTTCACCCTTCAGTTAGAAGTATCCTCCACCTGAAGAATATTAACTTTCCTAAGGAATCTGCTTCAACCCAAAGACAATTGTAAATTGTAAAGTTCACCTCCCTCTGCTGTGAGCACTACTCACTTTCTTGCAAATCTTAAGTCCAGTGTTGCAGCTTGCAGCCAGAGGTAGCTTCACCTGAAGATTATGAGGTTATCTCAGTACATCAGTACACAGTCAGGTTGTTACAGCAGCAATTGTGAGGCTAACAGTGAAAAACTAGGGAAAATTAGTGCAAACACACAATACATATAGCGCCCAGATGTAGAGCTAGGCTAGAGGGACTCAGATTGGGGCAGGTAGGGTAGAAGCCAACGGCCTTAGTCGGGCAGGTAGTGTGAGGTGTTTCAGTGGCAGTCGCAGTGGTTTGAGGACTGTAGGAGGTCTCTAAGAGAGGTTTTAAAGGGTCCAAGTCTGATCTCATTGGCAAGTGGGGTGGGTAGGCTGTTCATCCAGGAAGGGGCTCTGTAGCTAAAGGACCTTTGGAATTGGGAGGTATGGCAGTAAGGGACAGAGAGGAGTTGCTTTCCAGAGCTACGAGTTTGCTTAAGTGTCAGCGCCAGGCAGATTAGTGATGCGAGTCCTATGGGACAGAGGCCTAGGGCAATTTTTTTTTGCCATGAGGCAGTTGTGAAACCAAATCCTATTGTCAAGGTTAAGCCAGTTGGTATCATCGTATAGAGAGCATGTGTGAGTTAGGCAATCACAGCCCAGGGTGAGGCGACAGGCTTTATTTAGGGAGATACAAAGTCTATGGAGGGCCGAGGTGTTCGCCGCCCCACAGACGAGTAAGCCATAGTCTAGGAGGGAGAGGACAGAGGAGGAGACAGCAAGCCTCATTGCGTTTGGGGTAAAACAGTGTTTGAAGCGATACAGGAGCCCAAGCCGCACATTGAGGGCGGTAGATAGGAGGTGGATATGTGGGTGGAAAGTAAGTACAGGGTCTAGGGTAATGCCCAGGTATCTGAAGGAGTCCACTTGCTCCAGAGGGGTCAGGTTGGCAGTTCGTACTTGAGGGCAAAGTTCTTTTCTAGCGTTAAGCAGGTGGGAAAAGAACATAACCTTGGTCTTGTTATAGTTCAGGATAAGGCGTTGAGAGGCAAATCATTTTTCAGCACCACTAAAGGAGGATTGAAGGGAGAGGTGGAGTTGCAAAGGGTCAGAGTTGGAGGTATACAGGACAGCATCATCCGTATAGAGTAGCAGGTTCCTTGGGCAACACCTGGGGAGGGAGTTAAGGAAGAGGCTGAACAGTAGTGATCCGAGGACGGACCCCTTCGGGACACCAGAGAGGACAGGTAGCCTATTAGATAGGGTGTTAACAATTCTGACCTGCTGGGAACGGTTAGACAGGTAATCAGAGAACCGGCCAAGGGCATCCTGAGAGAATTCAATGTTGGTCAGTGTGGATAGCAGGAGCGGGTGGTTAACGGTGTCAAACGCCTTTGTGAGATCAATGACGACAGCCCCAGTGATTTGACCTCTATCTAATGTGGAGAGGATGTGTGTGGTGAGTTCCAGGAGGGCAGTAGTAGTACTATGTCCCTTCCGGAAGCCATGTTGCTGCTTGCTGAGCAGGTTGTATTTGTTGAGGTGGTCAGTGAGCTGATCAGAGATTATCTTCTCAAGGACCTTGGATAGGGGAGGGAGAATGGAGATAGGACAGTAGTTGTTAGTAAGGGCACAGTCCCCACTTTTAAATATCGGTGTAATGTAAGCAGATTTCCAACGGGAAGGGAATTTCCTCAGGCATAAGGAGCGGTTTAGTATATGGGTGAGGGGGTTGAGCACCTCAGGGAGAGAGAGGTGGAGGAGTTTCAGGTCTAAGGAGTCACTACTATAGCGGGAGTGACTTAGAGCAGTTCTGAGATATGGCTCAGCGCACTTAGGTGCAATGCTGCGCAGTCGAAAGGGAGGGGCTACTGGGGGGGAAGGGAGGTGGCTGGGGGTGGGTCAAAGAAGTCTGATGGGAGAACCTTGCTGAGGTTAGAGAAGGCGTCATTGAAGGCTGTGGCCATTTGGGTTGGGTCAGAGGTTAGGCACCCATCAACCATAATCTAATAAGGGGTAGTGTTGGGATCATTGCCACAGAGGTCCTTAATATTGGCCCAGAACTTTCACCCTGAGCCCCAGGTAGTGGTTAGAGAGGTCCTGTAGTACTCTGCTTTAGCTCTGCGCAAGGACGAAGTATATTTATTCCGTGCCTCTCTGTAGCTCTGTCTGTCGGCTGGCAGGCCAGTCTCGTTGGAGAGGTGCCATAAGGAATCTCTGGTCCGCATGAGGTCCAGGAGATGGTCAGTGATCCACGGTGCCGGACTGCCTTTGACCACCCTTTTTGTGATAGGGGCAAATTTGCCGCATATAGTATTAAAGGAGAGAATGAAGAGGTTGAAGGCTCTGTCAGGGTCAGGGGCCTTTGTTATGAGGGAGCAGTCCATTGTTCTGAGATATGCTTTGAGTTGAGCAAGTTTGCCTGGGACAAATTTGTGCTGTTGGATTATTTGGGGGGGGGGGGGTTGGGTGATTTGCATGTCCAGTAGCAGAGGACAGGGGAGTGGTAACTAAGGGCATTTGGGAGGACAGTAGTACTAATGATTTTAAGGGGGCGGTTTACTTTGCTGTGAATCAGAAAACACTGTACCGAAGTAATCATTAACTATATTTGCTACTATGAGTGGATCTGAGATTATTTCATTTCCCTTTTTTACAGAGCACACATTATGATTAGATTTTCTCAGGGAATTTACATAAATATAGAACTGCTGCATGTTATCCTTATTGGCCAATGATGCTAGATTCCTCTCCATTCTTTTTTTCCTCACTCTTATGAGCTTTTTTACATTTAGCCTGCACTACTTATATTTATTCCATATTAGCGGGTCCTGTCCGTTGTTTTTATATAAATTAAACAAATTTTGTTTTTGTTTCAAGAGTTTTTGAATATCGTTACTTAATCATTTAGGTTTTTTTCCCCTTGTATTATATAACTATCTTTTTCAGATGTTTATCACATGCTACAATTAATTTATGCTTAAAAACATTCCACATATCTTCTAAGGATTTATCTTTTGATATGGTAGCCCATTCTACAGACTCAAGTTCAACATTAATTTTATATACTAAAATAAAAATTGGTCATCTCTAAAGAATCATCTGTCTATTGTGCATATAACTTCTAAATATTAACTGTCGTCTTCTCCAATTCAGTAGTTCCCTTGTTAGGTCTTATTCACCCCCTTCTCCTTCCCCCCACATCCCTCCACTTGTCTAGTCAGATTGTTTCTATTTGAGCTTCATATAGCAGCCACCTTAACCACTGGTTTTGGAATTTGGGTGTTTGTCTTCTGGGCCCCATTGTGATTCTCATTCTCTGTATTGCCTCTACTATCCCTCTCCGTTCTTCCACTGTCGGTGGTTCAGGCCTCAGCCATCTCCTTGTTACCGCTTTAAGGGCGGCGACAATTAAAATGCCTCAAAGTTGTCTTTCATCCTTCCCTTTCATGCCTAAAGGGTGTATCCCTAATACTAAATGCTCCGGATTGGGCGGTGTAGGTATCACAAACACCTTTGATACATGTCCACCCAGCTGTCTCCAATACTCCTGGATCTCTGGGCATAACCAGAAGATATGGACCTGTGAGGTCTTGGCTTCCCCACATCCTTGCCAACACATGCTAGACCCACCTCCTGTCCCATGTGCAGCCTGTGTTGGGACCATAAAGTATCTTGTTCGAATTTTCCAGCCAAATTCTCTCCACACTGGAGAACTCGTTATACGCCATGTGTTTACCCAAACTATTTCCCACTGTTTGTCAGTTAGTGACACCCCCAGGTGTCTCTCCCATTTATCCTTTATGTATGTTGATGCAGACTGAGTATCTGCTATGTAACTTGTATAAAGAATGGAGACAGCCCTTTCTCCATTTGGTGAAGCCCAGATTTTGTGGAATACTGCATCTTCACCCATCTCCAATCCCTCTTTTCCCAACTTCCTTCTCATATCTTGTATATAGTTCCTAATTTTACAGTATCGTATTCGATCCTTTTCTTCCCATTTAAATTTTTGTTTAGCGGCTTCAAAGGACATCATGGTGGACCCTGTGAATAACTGCCTGGGGAAACCATTCCTCTTTGCACTTGCTTTTTATACAAATCATCCTGTACTGCTGGTGTAAACTGTGTGTTATATACAAACAACCTATATCTCAACATCTGTTTGTGTGTGTTTCCCTTCTTAGTTCCTCTTCTCCATCCTTCTAGTACTGCTTTAGTTCCTGTATAGTTTGGTTTTATGTGTTCCTCACCTTCTCCCCTAAACAAGGCTGCACACAGCGGGATATCTAAATGCTCATGTATATCTATTCTTTTTCAGAGTGCATCATACTGAGGGTTACCCCATAACAAAGCTATCCTCATCTGGGCTGCACACCAGTAGGCAAGGAGATTTGGTAACGCCAGGCCCCCCTTCAGCTTTCGGAAGGTACAACAAGTTTCTCCTGATCCTAGGGTGTCCCCCTTCCCACACAAAGTCCAGGAACATCCTCTGCCATTTATCTATTTCTCCTTGTGGGACAGAAGAAAAAATTACTCACCATAGTAATTGCTTTTCTTCTCATGGAGTCTTGCTATATTAGGACTTAATGCAGTATGCCCTTGGCTTTGAACCGCCCCGGAGATGAAATAGTTAACTCCAGTGTAATCTGGAGTTCCACAGCGCGAGGGCGCTATCCAAAGCTCTATCTGGGGAGTTTGAACCTAAACTGTCAGGTTCTTTACGAAGCTAAACTAACATAGCAAGTCTGTGTGGAAAAACCCTACACTAGCCATTGGCTACCTACTAGTAGTAGAACAACAGAACACAACAAACACATAATGAGAACAATATTACCTATTATTGTTAGGATAACCCCTGACAAGCACTAATAGGCCCCCTCTCCCCAAAAGACTCAAGTCCAGAGAGGGGCCCATCTACCACTCAACAAAAAACAGAATTATCTAGTTCCTTAACCCAAAAGAAGAAAAGGGGGAAGGGAACTAGAAAGCTAAAATGGCATGACACACTGCTTGCGCCAAATTGTCAACCCCATACCCAAGTAGGAATTCTGAGAGGGGTAGGAGGGGGGGTTGTCCTAATATACCAAGACTCCATGAGAAGAAAAGCAATTACTAAGGTGAGTAATTTTTTCTTCAAACACCATGAAGTCTTGCTTATATTAGGACTTAATGCAGATTATACAGCAGTACCTCCATGGAGGAGGGTCAGAACCTACTTAGGAATAGGCTCTGAAGCACAGCTGTGCCAAACGAAGGCTCTCCTGGACTGGACGTCTAGAGAATAATGCTTAGTGAAAGTGTGGACTGTCTTCCAGGTAGCAGCTTACAGATTTCCAAGATAGAATATCTCTAGCAGCCGCTAGAGATGCAGCTGTACCCCTGGTGGAATGAGCCCTCAGGCCTGAGGGAGTTCCTTACCTAGTTTTTGGTAACAGAACTGGATACAAGAGACAATCCACCTAGCGATTGTCCTCCTAGTAGCAGGTCTCCCTCACCCACTTCTCCATAGGTAAGGAAGAGCTGGAGGATTCAACCTATGACCCTTGGTATGCTCCAAATAGTAGCTAAGAGCTCTTTAACGTCCAAACTGTGCAGCCTCCTCACCAGAGGAAGAGTGCTCGTAAAAATACTGGGAGAGAGATGGATTGGTTAAGATGAAAATCTGAAACCACTTTAGGTAAAAACTTTCTGTTAGTCCTGAGGACCACTTTATCTCTGTGGAAGGAAATAAAATCCTTTTCCACTGACAAGGCTTGTAATTCACTTATACGCCTAGCAGAAGTGATAGCCACTAGAAAAACAGTTTTCCAAATTAAAAACTTGAGATCTGCTGAAACCAGAGGCTCAAAGGGGGGTTGCATTAGCTGGGCAATGCAAACATTCAGGTCCCAGGCAGGAGCTGGTTCCCGTAAGGGAGGGTTAGTATGAAGTAACCCTTTGAAAAACTTGGAAAACACAGGGCGAGAGGAAAGGGAGACTGGTTTCCTGCAGAAACAAAAACAGAAACAGCTGCCAAATGAACCTTCAAGGTAGCTGGTTTGAGGCCTAAAGAATTTAAGTGGACCAAATAGTCCAACAAAATAGACAGGTCAGCAGATTCTGGAGCAATCTGCCTCTCAGAACACCAAAATGAAAATCTCTTCCACTTAGAATTATAAGTGGCTTCTAGTGGAAGGCTTCCTAGAAGCTTTCAAAATATCCAAGACACCTTGAGAAAGGTGTAAATCAGCAATTCTAACCTCAAGAACCAGGCCTTGAGGTGGAGGGAATTGAGGTCCGGATACCACACTCTCCTGTGCACAGGTCAGCAGATCGTGGGTCCTGGGCAAGGTCAGGAGGCGAAATGAGAGGGACAGGAGAAGAGGGTACCAGGGCTGCCTGGCCCAGTCTGGAGCAATCAGAATCACTCTGCAGGGCTGAGTTCTGATTTTTACCAGTACCCTGAAGAGGAGGGGGAACGGAGGGAAAGCATAGAGGAACTTTCCTCCCACTCCAGCTGAAAGGCATCCAGAGGAACTGATCCCAGAACTGGAGGCCTGCAACAAAACAGGGAAGTTGGTGGTTGCCTGGGGCTGCGAAGAGATCTATCTGAGGGTGCCCCAACTGGCAAAGACTGACCCCAGCACTTGAGGATTCAGAGCCCATTCGTGATGGCCCTGAGAAATCCTGCTGAGGGCGCCACTGGGACATTGTCCTTCCCTGGGAGGTGAACTGCTATCAGAGAGGTGTTCAGGAGTAGGCCAGAGACCACAACTTCATTGCTCGTGCACAAAACTGAAGTGCGAGTGCCCCTTGCTTGTTGATGTACCACATTGTTGTGGTATTGTCTGTCCTGACTTGGACTACCTTGTTCTGGACAGCCTCCGAAAAACCTGGAGAGCTAAGAAGACAGCTCTGAGCTCCAGTAGGTTGATGTGAAGCAGAGATTCCTGGGGGACCACACTCCTGAGTGGAAAGGTTGCCCAGGTGAGCCCCCAACCCAGCAGGGAGGCGTCCGTGGTGAGGGTAAGGGAATGAAGAACAGGTAAAAATGGGACCCCTATAGACAGGTTGCTTTGATCCAGCCACCATTGTAGAGCTAGGATCAAGGTCTTGGTCACTGGGACCAATTTGGTAAGGGGGTCCCTCCTTTGAGACCAATAGGACCTCAAGTGGAACTGAATGTCCCTCATCTGAAATCTTGCTCCTGGCACGACAGCTGTAGAAGCAGCCATGTGCCTAGGAGTTGTAGAAAATGCCTTGCTGGTCGGGAGACCCAGGGTGAAGGAAGATGCCAGGGCAATGATTCTGTCCACTCTTTCTGGAGGGGAGAAATGCCCTGGCTAACTTTGTGTTCAACTCTGCCCCTATAAAAGTTAGTACCTGAACTGGTTCGAGAACTGACTTTGGAACATCTAACAGGAACCCCAGAAAGGTGAGAAGTTCCTGGGTGATTTGGTAGTGGGATTTACCTGCTCTGGTGACTGACCCACAATGAGCCAGTCGTCCAAGTAGGGAAACACAGCTACCCCTTGCCTTCTTAGATGGGCCACTACTACAGCTAGACATTTTGTGAAACTCTTGAGCAGAAGTGAGTCCAAGGGCATTGCCCTGAACTGGTAGTCCAGAGGGCAGTTCGAACCTGAGGTACTTTCGTGAGAGGCCCTGATTAGGATATGGAATAGGCGCCCTTGAGGTCCAGGGAAGCTAACCAGTCCCTGGTCTCAAGGATGGCAAAATCATTACAAAGTAAGATTTTGAACTTTGGTTTTACAAGATGTTTGTTCAGAAATCTTAAATCCAAGATGGCACCAATCTCCTGTCTTTTGGGGCCAGGAAATACCTTGAGTACAGACCCTTGCCCTGATGGCAAGGAGGACCTTTCTACTGCTTTGCAGTCCAAAAGAGAAGAAACCTCTGCTTCTAGCGCAAGGGTTTTGAAAGACTGAAGGAGGAAAGTGTCTGGCTCTCATCTTGGGAAATTGTTTGAAGCTGAGAACCAGACCTTGGCTTACCACTTCCAGAACCCATTTGTCCGAGGTTAGGGACAACCAGTTCTGGCCGAAACAAGCCAGTCTGCCCCCACTGTACAGGAGAGTCGGCCCCAGACACCTGGCCAGGGTGCCTGCTTGCAGGGAGCAGCTTTAGGCTGGGGGAGAGGGAGAGAGCCCTGCCTGTGCCCCATCTTCCTCTGCCTCTGAAAACCCCCTCTGCGCAAACAGAGGATGCCTGAAATTGGTAAAAGGCTCATGGTAAGGCCTGCCCCTACCCTGGGGCATGCCTTTGAGGAGTGACATGCCTCCTTAGCTTGGGCACTTTTGTAAGTAGTTCTGTATTCATCCATTTTTTTCATGTAATTTTCTGTTTGTTCCCCAAACAGAGAATTTCCTATGACAGGAAAAATCTATAGCCTTTGACTGGGTATCTTGGGACAGATTAGTGCATCTGAGCCATGCCAACCTACGGAGAGCTACAGAAGTGGCCATGACCCTAGAGGAAACATCATTAACGCCAACAGCAGCATGAAATTGAACTTTAGAGGCTTCAATGCCATCAGCAGCCACCTGTTCCAACTCACTAGCCAGCTGGCCCTGAGCCTGCTTGGCCAACTGCAATATAGTGTCCCATCTAGATTTCTGATATCTAGCCACATAAGCCATATAATTAGCTTGTCTGAGTCCCAAAAGAAGCTGCCACATACTGTTTTTCAGCCATGGCATCAATCTTCCTGGAATCTTTATCAGGAGGATGTGAGGCAGAATATTAGCCTTGTCACAGGCTGCAGCTTGAACAACACCTACATGACTACACTGCTCAGTAAGGAAGTCTGTATTAGGCCCACAAAGTATACCTTCTGTCCATTTTTTATCTACAAGAGGGACAGAAAAGGATTTTTTAAAATCTTAATGGTTTGCCTCCTAAATGACTTATGCAAAGGAATAGACAACCTCCTAGACTCTGGAATATCCATCATTTCCACATAGTCAGGCTCCTCTTGCTCGTCCACAGCCTCTTCTAAAGGGAGCTGGAGAGTTTCGGCTACCTTCTTATAAAACCTGAAATGTGAAGGGGACTCAGACAACAAAGGGGAGACTCAAAGGGTCTGTCTGGAGAAATGTCCGTTCTATGGGCACTTCCAGACCTTCCCAATCACAATTACAATCATCAAAATCTTCCTCCCCCTCCTGTGGTTCATAAAAATCCTCAACATCATAATCCTGAACCACTGGACCTGAACAAGACCCCTTTCACCAACCACAGGGTTTCACAAGTCCCTGAGACAAAGACTGGACAATCTGAATGGCTTTAGCTATTTCTGCAGCAGAAGGAGAGACAAACTGGACTCCACACTAACTGATTTCTTTGTCTTTTTACTTTGACTGGTTCCTCAGGACCAGCCTTTCTTTGCCCGAGGAAGTCTCGCCCTGGTCAGGGGCACTCCCTGTGGTCCAGCTGAGCTGGACCGGGCTGGCCATCCGGGCTGCTGGACTTTTGGCCTCTCTCGCTCTTGGAGCTTCTGCCTAATCTCTTTCCAGGGTGGCTGCAGGGAAATTTTACACACCTGGCAGTCTGACAGGAGGTGGTCAGCCCCAGACAATAGACACAAGTGGTGTGTGGGTCAGCCTTGGCAAAGCTTCCCCACAGACATCACAGATGTTGAAACCCAGTGGGCCGGTTTTCTTTTGGGTTTCTCAGACATAATGCCAGCCTATCCAAACTTGCCTTTTTTTCCGCCTTGCCAGGATCAAGACACCTTTATCGTCCCAATCGTGTCACGGGTATTGAAACCCCAGAAAATAAAAAGGGTTTTTAGGACCGATAAGAACCGGTACCTACTCTAAATGCAAAGAAAATGAGTTTTGTTAGAAACCGATCGGTTCAGAGTGAACCGATAATGAGTTTCCACACAGACTTAATTTTCTTGTACTTACGGTTACCAGATAGAGCTTCAGACCGAAACCACGGTAATTTTAAAATACTTGCCGGTTCAATGAACCGATAAAACTTAATAAAACTGCAAAACGAACCGAGCTGAAGGAGCTGGTCTCCGGAGCGACTGTTCAGTGAAAGCGGAGTAAAGAATCTGACAGTTTAGGTTCAAACTCCCCAGATAGAGCTTTGGATAGCGCCCTCACGCTGTGGAACTCCAGATTACACTGGAGTTAACTATTTCATCTCCGGGGCAGTTCAAAGCCAATGGCATACTGCATTAAGTCCTAATATAAGCAAGACTTCATGGTGTTTGAACATAGTACATATTGAAATAGATATAATAATCATGACAAAGCATTCATCTTCAAGGATTGTACCTTAGCATGAAGTGACAACGGTAGTAAAGCCCATCCCCAAAATCTTTCTTTAATTGATTTATCAGAGGTGGGTAGTTCAAGTTAAATAGTTGTGTGTTCACTGTGCCCAGTTTTATACCTAGATACTTAATACACTCCCTGTCCCAATTCATTGGGTATTTGTCTCTAATATTCGCTGAGCTGACATAATTAAAACCGAGTACTTCAGTTTTTGTTCTGTTCAGGGTATATACAGAGATAGTTGAATTAAATTCAATTATTTGAATACTTTGTCTAAAGTTGTGTCTGGGATACTCACATATAAAAGTATGTCGTCAGCATACAATGCCAGTTTATGTTCTACCCCTCCCACCTTAATTCCTGTTACTTATGGCCTGAGCCAACGGTTTAATATATAAGGCGAATAGCAATGGTGACATAGGACATCCTTGCCTGGTGCCCCTGCCGAGCTTAAAATTAGAAGGGGTATGGCCATTAGCTCTTACATAGGCATTAGTTCCTTCATATAGCCGAAAAATCGCTCTCTGTAACTCCTCCGGCAGCCCAAACCGGGAAAGGACCGCTCCCATAAAACTCCAAGACACCTTGTCGAATGCTTTGTCAGCATCTAGACTCAAAAGGATTGAAGGTGTTTTTGTCTTAATAATTTGATCTATGATATGGACTGTTCTTCTTAAATTATCCTGTGCCTGTCGTCCTGGGACAAACCCTGTTTGATCCAGTTGTATGAGTCCCGGGAGGACTTGTTGAAGTCTCTTAGCCCATACTGCTGTTAATATCTCATAATCATTATTCAACAGTGAAATAGAACGATATATGGGGCATTTGGTTGGGTCCTTTCCCAGCTTGGTCAGTACCAAGATAATTGCCCTGGTCCAGGACAGTGGTGCACATCCCCGCTCTCCCATCGCCCTTTTATAAACTCTCATTAACAAAGGTTGTATCAATTCCCTAAAGGTTTTATAAAATTCTGGAGGCAACCCATCGGTTCCTGGACATTTTCCTGTTTTTAAATTCCCAATAACTTCCTTAAATTCCTCTACTCCTATGAGTACAAGTAATTTTTCCCCCTGCTCTTTACTTAATTTCGATAGCTTGAGATCATTCAAAAAGGTAGTCACCTTCTCTCTCACTGGTTCTGGGTCTCGTTTATATAGGTTGGCATAAAAGTCTCGAAAGACTTCTGCTATTTCCAGTATCTGGGTCTCAAATTTTGCTGTGTGAGAGTTTTTAACAGAATTTATACAAGCTCTTGCCCTTTGGCCCCTTAGGTGTCCTGCCAATAACTTTAAGACCCTAGGTCCTCCTTCATAATATTTTTTAACTCATGAATAGTAATTGCTGCTCCACTTGATAATCCATAATGTTCTGCAGTTCCCTTTTAAGTTGTTGTAATTCCTTTGTCCTTTCTTTACTTATTTTTTCTTTTTGCATATCCTCCAGGGTCCTTATTTGTATTGTTATTTTATCCCTTCTGGCTCCCCTTTCTTTTTTTTTCTGAGAGGAGATTGTCACAAATTTGCCCCTCAATACTGCTTTCGCAGCATCCCATAGAATAGCTGGGGATATTTCTTCCACATCATTTTCCCTCATATACTGCTTATATGTATCTGTGATAATCTCCTTTACTTCTTCATCTCCCAGTAGCGAAGCATTTAGCGTCCAAAAAGTATTTTTTCTTATGTTACTGATTTTTATTTTCATATAAATGGGAGCATGATCTAACATAATAAAATCCCCTATCCAGCTATCACAAGTCCTGGTTATATCCTCCTTAGGAAGTATGAAGTAATCTGATCTGGAATATATTTGTTATTGAGCTGAATGATATGTATAATCTCTCTTACTTCCATTCATTGCCCGTCACACATCTACCATACCCACTCCCATTAGTAGTTTAGCAAACTTTCTAGCTATTTTGTGTTCCTTTCTAGGGATTCTGGATATGATACCCCCTGTGGATTCAAGGTTAAGTTTTGGTCTCCTCCACCCAGCAGCATCCCTTCTCCCCATTCCTGGAATTTTAACAAAAATGTTCTATATTCTTCATATCTTGACCCAGGTGGGAAATACACCGATGCTAATGTAACCTTTTTACCCATTAGCTGTCCTTTCACTAGAATGTACCTACCTTCTGTATCTCTTAATACCCCTTCTTGTTTAAACTGTACCCTACTGGGCAGTAATATAGCTACTCTCCTTCTATGACCCTTCTTGTACGATGCAGCAGCCACCTCCTGGAACCCAAATTTGGCTAACTTGGCATGTTCTCATGCTGACACATGAGTTTCCTGTAGTAACACGACATCAGACTTTGCTCTTTAACAAGAGTTATTACTTTGCTTCTTTTAACTGTGTTTGTAAGACCTCTAATGTTGTATGAACATATACAAATATCTGGGTTAGCCATTATGTTTAATTTAACAGTATCCATGATATGGGATCCTTAACCTCCCTCCAGTCTCTAGACCATTTTCCATATTTCTTCCTTGCACATTTCTGACAGACCTTGTGACCACTAAACATTTTAACACATAATTATTAAATCGCAACAACAGCTGTAACCTATAAAACAACACTGCTTATCTAGTATTATGACTTCCAATATTGGGAATCCAAGTCTCTGGATTCCTGTTCCCCTCCTTTCCTCAGGTGATGTTCGGAAGGGAAAAGAGAGGATACAATCTTGTTCCTTCTATGAGGAACTCCTACCCTTGACCAGGTGTTTTTATGTATGGTACCTGTGTAAGCCCCCCCCCCCTTAAGTTACCAGCTCGTCTATAGTAAACAAATAATGATCAGCCTTTCCACCCCTTGTCTCTACTATTTAATGATTAAAAAGAGAAAAAAATAATGTTTCCCCTATGTTTATACTTTTTAGTACTCCCTCCCCCTCCTTAACTGCAATCCTTTGTTACGAGCCTGTGCAACGTGAGGAGGACACTCCTTAAGGCAATCTGCAGGTCAGCTCTGAGCTTCTGTCTCCCCGTATACCCCTCCGACCTGTACTATTTTACTGTCTTCTAACCAGTGAGACCAGTTAACTCAATTGTTTCATATTTCCAGTTAAAAATGTCCCTGTATAGCCTCTCAGCGGGGGGGTTGCCACCAACCACTTACTCTCCTTTGGCGAGCTGCCATCAATATATATATTCATTCTGTTTACACTTCAGAAGCTTAAGAGATAATCGAGACCCAGCCCTGGGCACCGGAAGAGTGAGTCCCTCCCAGCCCCGAGACATAACCACCTCCCTCCACTCCGTTAGTGCCTTATACCTTTTGAGAAACCAGTGGCCGTCCCCCCCCACCCCAGTGACCCTTCCAATAGTGTCGTCTCACAACATTTCCACGAGTGAGCTAGGAAACCAACTCAAGGCCTATCTCCAGATACCCGGATCCCCCCTCCCCCAGCTTCAAAGTATATTACCAAATATCCACAGCTTCTAGTCTAGTTCTCATTTAACCCACGGTTTTATCTATCCCCTCCTACCCACACAACATTTTATATTTTCTGTTCTGTCCGTTTCAGTTCAGATCTCTCTTTATAGTTCCCTTCCCCTTGTGCTTTCTCCACTGATCATCCCAGCCTTTTTGGGTGTCAGCTTTTAAGCTTAAATTTTGCCAAAGTTCTCCTACCACACCGGCATTTCAAGTATCCTCATTCTCCAAGTTTTCTTCCTCTAGGCCTTGTTTTCCTCCTGCTTCTCCATCTCGGGCAATTATGGGCTCCTCTGCTTCTCGGCGTTTCTCTGAAAGCTTGCGCCACATGCCTGAGAACCCCCTTCTCCCTTTGAGTCCCTCGCCTTTTGGTTCCTCCTGGAACCCAAGCTTTGTTCTTAAGCTCCTCGAACTTCTCCAGGACCCCCTCTTTCTGCAAAGAAACTCCCAATGATTCCAGCATTTCTTCAGCATCTATCAATTCCTGAAACCGCCTGGGACCCTTCTCAGTTATTATTCAAATCCTCACTGGGTATTCTAGGAAAGTTTTCACTCCCTTCTGTTGAAGTTGCCTGATTATTGTGAGTACTTGCCGTCTTTTAGCTAGTAACTGTGGGGTATAATCTTGATCGAAAAAAAGTCTCACATCCCAAATATTAATGATTTTTCTCGACCAAGCTATACTCAAGATCTCTTTTTTGGTTCTGAAGTCTAGAAATGCTAAGACTATGGATCCCGGACGTGCTTTTGTGTCTCTAGGTTTAGCTGTTAACGATCTATGCGCTCTAATTATACCAAATTTTTTCTTTGGGCAGGTCCAGAATCTCCTTCAGAAAAGATTCTAATAAAAGTCAACAAACTGCCTGTTTCTGTCTCCTCCGGTATGCCATGTATTCTAATATTGTTTCTACGATTTCTGTTCTCCAGCTCTTCCATTTTTTGTTCTAGGTATTGTGATCGCTTATGAAGTTCCAGGAGAGCAGAGTTATGAGAGTCAGTAACATTGCTGTATTCGGTAATATTTTTCTCCATCTCGTCCATTTTCTGGCTTAAAATATTTATTATATTTCTATCCTCTGATGCTCTTGCCTCCAGCCTTTGCAATGATGTGTTCATCTGTTGTAGTGTTTCACATAGCTGAATGGAACTAACCGTGCATTCCTTTTCTGACTGTTGGTTCAATACTTCGTCCTGCGATGGCCGCGAGCTGTCTTTACAGGCTGCTTTCATAGGCCCCTCTCCCAACTGATTTTTAGATCCCTTTCCGACCACTCCCTATGGACAATCTTTATGTCGCTGTCTTGCCGGCATCCAGTAGTCCGTGATCCTCACTTTAGCAGACAGTTTGCGCCTGAAAATAGGGTTGACTGCTGTGGATTGTTAGTAGAGTGAGGTGGAGGTAGCAAGTTAGGCTGCCATTAGAGCTGACGGCTAAACTGGAAGTCCAACCAACAGCCTACTTCCTCCTACCCCCCGCTAGAATTGCCTTATGTCTGTCCCATGCATTCTTGAATTCCCCCACTGTTTTTGACTCTATGACCTCCTCAGGAAGGCTGTTCCATGCATCTACAACTCTCTCTGTGAAGAGATACTTCCTCACATTACCTCTGAGCCGTCCCCCCTATATCTTAAAATTGTGCCCCCCCCTTGTTCTTGCACATCTCTTTTTCTGAAAGATGCCACCCTCTTGGACTTTGTTGATTCTCTTGAGGTATTTGAAAGTTTCTATCATGTCCCCCCTCTGCCTCCTTTCCTCGAGGCTATACATATCTTAAGCTCCTTTAGTCTTTCTTCATATGTCTTCTGGTGTAGACCCTGCACCATTTTGGTTGCCCTCCTCTGGACAGCCTCTACCCTGTCTATGTCTTTGCGGAGATGGGGTCTCCAGAACTGTACACAGTACTCCAGATGTGGTTTTACCAACTGTCTGTACAGAGGGCCAACAACTTCCTGTTTTCTACTGGTGATGCCTCTCCCTATGCATCCCAGTATCCCCCCAGCCCTCTTTACTGCCTTCTAAAGGTAATGGCCTACCTTTAGGTCATCTGATATGACTACCCCCAGGTCTCTTTCCAATTTTCTTGTTGTCAGTATCTCACCCCCCATTGTGTACTCTTCCCCTGGGTTTCTGTTTCCCAGGTGCATTACTTTGCACTTCTTTGTGTTGAATCTAAGCTGACATACATTTGACCATTCCTCCAACCTTGCCAAGTCCCTTTTCATCCTTTCCACCCCACCTTGTGTATCAACCCTGTTTACACTGAGGTAATCTTTACTTGGATCTGTCCCAAGGGTGTAGAAGTGAACACACTGAATGCAGTCAGATCTGTTTGTCCATTTATTTAACATATTTACAGTTAAACTGCAGGAACACTGTCCTCTTTCTACTCACCTGGTCAGCACTACAGCACTACAGTACTAAGGTACGCTGTCATTTTCTCAGAAGCCAGAAGGGGAAGGAAGGAAACATATTCAATTCAGTGCTTTAGAGTAACTGGTAATTGCTATTTTTCTTTTAAACTTAGATTGAGGGATTTTAGTGACACTATAATTTCTTTATTGTCTTTACTTATAATTGTTTTTGGGCTGTTGAAAATTTAAAACATAGTGGTGGTGTAATTCTGTGCTGTCTTTAACTGCTGCAAAATTTTATCTTGGCTTGTCTGACTGCCCTGTAGTTAGGTGAAGGGTGTTAATTGTCTGGCCTCTGACCTCAGCTACGTGATAACTGGAGGTGGGGCTTAGTCAGAGTTGAAGTAGCAAGTAGAGTTCATTTTCTCAGAAGCCAGAAGGGGAAGGAAGGAAACATATTCAATTCAGTGCTTTAGAGTAACTGGTAATTGCTATTTTTTAAACTTAGATTGAGGACTTTTAGTGACACTATAATTTCTTTGTTGTCTTTACTTATAATTGTTTTTGGGCTGTTGAAAATTTAAAACATAGTAGTGGTGTAATTCTGTGCTGTCTTTAATTGCTGCAAATTTTATCTTGGCTTGTCTGACTGCCCTGTAGTTGGGTGAAGGGTGTTAATTGTCTGGCCTCTGACCTCAGCTACGTGATAACTGGAGGTGGGGTTTAGTCAGAGTTGAAGTAGCAAGTAGAGTTCATTTTCTCAGAAGCCAGAAGGGGAAGGAAGGAAACATATTCAATTCAGTGCTTTAGAGTAACTGGTAATTGCTATTTTTCTTTTAAACTTAGATTGAGGGCTTTTAGTGACACTATAATTTCTTTGTTGTCTTTACTTATAATTGTTTTTGGGCTGTTGAAAATTTAAAACATAGTGGTGGTGTAATTCTGTGCTGTCTTTAATTGCTCAGATTTTAGCCCCCTCCCCTTCCCCCAACTCTTAATTATATGCCCTGTTAAATCTGATTGACAGGAGCTAAATACAGGGTATAGTAAGGGGTGTGAAGTAGGAGGGGCATAAGGGGGAAGAAGACCACCCTCAGCACAAGTGTTTTGATTCATTTATTTATTGTTTTCTTTTTCTTTAAAAAAAAAATATATCTGAGGATCAGTGGCAGGATTTTTAGGACAGTAAATTAATAAAAAGGGAACTAGGAGAGCTTCAGTAGCAGACAAGTAGTGGAATTGCAGTATAATGTGGGGAGTGGTGCAATGCAGTGGCTGTGGGGCAGCCATATTCAGGCAAACCTTCTGGACACTGAGGTGCTGCCTATCTGCATGCATCTCTCTGGACTGCGGGAGGAGGTAGCCAGACTCAGAGCGGGAAGTAAACTGGGTCAGAGTACCATCACCCTATCCAGCTACCACCAGTCCAATGCAACTGCCTCAAAGGATGCCGAGCGAGGAGCACTTGGATGACAGTGGGCTCAGGGAGGGGTTAGGCGGTCAGGCAGAGCACATCCCAGATCCTATTCCACTCAAGAACTCATTATGCCACACTGGCAAATGAGGACAACCAAATAAGTACCCAGAAAGTGGAAGGAAAGGATGTGGAGGTTAGCCAGGAGGTGAACTCAGCGGGGAAGGCAGTGGACCCCAGAGGAGGAGGAAGCGAATCCTGGTGGGGGACTCCATCATAAGAGGGATCCAGCTAGGGACACAGGAGGGGGAGGACAGGGATGTGAGGTGCCTACCAGGTGCCACGGCATGGAGGGATGGAAGGAAGATCCTGGGGATCACTGGGAAGGTAAGACAGGAGGGTGAGCTGGATGTCATTATCCACCTAGGTACTAATGACCTGGCAAATGGGGAGCCAAAGGAAGTTCAGGAAGAGTTTAGGAAACTGGGGAGGGGTCTCAAGCAAGTAGCTACTTCTGTCACTTTCTCAGAAGTAATACCTGTGAGAGGCAAGGGAGTGCATAGGAGTGCATGCACCAGGAACTTTAACTCATGGTTGAAGAACTGGTGCTGTGAGGAAGGGTTTGGATTCATTGGTGACTGGGGACCCACCTGGAGGGATGGAGGTTTGTTCAAGCCTGACGACCTGCATCCATCCTGGAGGGAATCAAGCACTCAATGATAAGTTTAAATGCTACATTGACAAGCATTTAAACTAGCAAAAGTGGGTCAGGCCAGCAAGGAGGGTACCTACTTGCTCACCCCCACAGCTAGCAGTGGAACCAATGAACCAGAGGAGTAGCTATCTCTGCAAAGCAGTGTGCAAGATGGAGATTAGTGCCCAAGAGGTGGATAAGCAGAAAAGGGCAAAATTCAGCAGAAGGGCAGACAGCAAGGAGAACCAGGGATAAATGACAACCAAGGAAGGGCTGGAGTAGAACTGTGAAACAGTCTAGGAGGTCAAATCATGGAAAGCCATGTGTGCAAATGCCAGGAGCCTTGGCAACAAGATGGAAGATCTGGAGGCTGTCATGGTGCAGTCAGACCTGGACATTGTGGCCATCACTGAAACCTGGTGTAATGATAACCACGACTGGGAGATGGCCATACCTGGCTACAACATATTCAGAAGAGACAGAGCAGGCAGGAGAGGGAGGAGGTGGCACTGTATGAGAAAAATGACATAAGGGCCACAGAGCTCCAGGAGGAACAAAATGGGGAGAGATACTGTGGGTTAAGCTGGAAAGGAAAATGGCGACAGCCATCCGCACAGGTGTGGTCTATAGACCACCAGCACAGGAGGAAGAAACAGATAGGGAGCTGATGCTAGCCATCCAAGGATGGCAGACAAAGTGAGGCAGTACTGGTTGGAGACTTCAATATTCCAGGCGTGGACTGGAGCATCTAGCAGCAGCATCAACTAGAACAGATTTATCCTGGACTCCTTCAGGGTGCCTTCCTCAAACAACTGGTCAAGGAACCAACTCGGCAGAAGGCAATACTGGACCTTGTGCTCACAAACAGGGACAGTGTGATGGGGAACAGTGGGGAGCACCTGGGAAACAGTGACCACCAGTCATTGTGGTTTGAAATCACAGAAAGAGCAGAACCAAACCACACAAAAAACACGATCCTGGATTTTAGGGGGCAGACTTTGGGAAAATGGGGAGATACTTGAAAGAGGCATTAAGGGAATGGGACAGGAAGCAGGGGTTGAGGAACAGTGGGTAGTATTTAAAATGGGGATTACAAGAACAACAGAATTGCATTAAGCAGGTTAGCAAGAGGAAAAGGAAGAGAGACCATTATGGTTTCCAAAGAGGTAGCAAAAAATTGAAAGCCAAAAGATTGCATTCAGGCAATACAAAAAGACACAGGCAGAAGGGGATAGGGAGAAGTACCAGGAGAAGCAATGGGAGGCAGGGAGGTCAGTTAGGGAAGCCAAAGCTCAGACAGAAGAGCACATTGCAAAATTAGTGGGTAGAGGGGACAAAACCTTTTACAGGTACATAAGTAAAAAAAGAAAGACAAAGGGAGGGATAGTGAGACGGAAGGGGGAGGATGGGGGCCACGTGGAGGATGACAACAGTAAAGCGGACATATTGAACAGGTATTTCTGCTCAGTCTTTACTGAGGAAGAGGAGGGTAATGGGTCTGAAGGGAGTACAAGGGGTGAGAATGGTGCAGAAATGGACACAAGTCCCTTTACACGAGAAGGGGTCCTGAAGGAACTGGAAGTAATAAGAGTTGATAAAGCAATGGGGCCAGATGGGGTGCACCCCAGGGTCCTTAAGAACTAAGAGAGGTGGTGGCTGAACCTCTGGCTATCCTGTTTAGCCGATCACTGGAAACAGGGAAGTACCCAAAGACTGGAGGACAGCAGATGTAGTCCCCTTATACAAATGTGGGAACAAGGAAGCAGGGAACTACAGACCAGTCAGCCTCACCTCGGTAGTGGGGAAGATCATGGAAGCACTACTGAAGGAGAGATTGGTAGAACATCTGGTTGTCAATGGACTACAGGACCCAAGGCAGCATGGTTTCACCAGGGGGAGGTCATGTCAGACCAACCTCGTTGAATTTTTTGACTGGGTGACTAGGGAGGTGGATCAGGGAGGCGGAGGACATGGCCTATCTGGACTTCAGCAAGGCCTTTGACACTGTGCCATATAGAAGACTATTACACAAACTGGGGAATATGGGTGTGGGCAGGACAGTAGTGTGGTGTGTAGGTAACTGGCTGGGTGGCAGGACACAGAGGGTGGTGGTAAATGGCTATCACTCCACAGAGGAAGAGTGACCAGTGGGGTACCACAGGGATCAGTGCTGGGACCGGTCCTATTCAACATCTTCATTAGTGACATTGCTTACGACCTAGAGGCAGAATTTCACTGTTCGCTGATGACAAAGCTCTGTAACAGAGTAGACACACCAGAGGGTGTAGACAGAATGAGAAGCGACCTGCAGAAACTTGAAGAATGGTCAGGGGTTTGGCAGTTGAAATTCAATGCAAAGAAGTGCAAGATAATGCATATGGGGCACAAAACCTGGCACAAATATATCAGTTGGGGGTGAGGATATAGCATGCACAAGCAGGAAATGGATCTTGGGGTTATCATCTCTGATGACCTCAAGGTCGGAAACAGTGTGACAAGGCAGCAGGTAAAGCAAATAGGATGCTGGGATGTATAGGCAGGGCATCACCAGCAGGAAAAGGGAGGTCATAATTCGCTATACAAGACACTAGTGAGGCCCCACCTGGAGTACAGTGTACAGTTCTGGAGACCATACCTCGTAAGGACATAGACAGGGGTAGAGAAGGTTCAGAGGAGGGCAACAAAGATGGTGCATGGATTGCATCCACAAGTCCTATGAAGACAGGTTGAAGGAACTGAACATGTACTCTCTGGAGGAGAGGAGGAGAGGGATATGATAGAGGATACAAGTATCTTACAGGAGGAACAGGGTGCAGGAAAACACTTTTAACGAAAAAGATGTTCCAGGACTAAAGGGCATGGGATGAAGTTGGAGGGAGGACGATTCAGAGGAAACATGAGAAGAATTTCTTCACAGAACGGGTGGTGGACAAGTGGAACACCCTGCCAGAGGAAGTGGTGGGGGCTGAAACAATCACAGGATTTAAGAATGCATGGGATAGACATAAAGGAATTCTGGAGGTCAGGGGTAAGGGGCAACAGACTTCTAGGAAAACAAACTGAACTTACAAGCTCAAATGGGCAGACTGGGTGGGCCATAGGCCCTTATCTGCCGACACTGTCTATGTATCTATGTAACCCTCAGAACCCGATGGTCCCTTTCATAAAAGGTTGTATCTTTTCCACACACTCTCATGGAGGACATGACTCTGGTTATTCGTTACCATTCACAAATGGGTTAGGTTATACTTCAGATCAGGGACTCTCTACACTGTAATATGAACTGATCAGATCTCATATCCTGCTAACCTCTTTGGGCTGCATACATTTTCACTCATACAGAGACATCTTGGCGTCAAGTCAGCTGGTGTGCAGGAGACAGCCCCGCTGTAGGGACTTTCACGCAGAACTGACTAGCTAAGGACCACACCACCTCTGGGTGCCTCACACCTGCCAGACTTACTCTCACTGGACGGTTGCTGGACAGCAGCATAGCAATGGCCACCTCAGCCTGCCCTTTACCAGTAGCTGGCAATCTCACCAGGCCCCCTGCCAATGGCAGCATTTTCAATCCACATCCCAGCATGGGATTTCCAAACATAATAGTAGGCATGTCTCCTACCTGTATCAGCAGCTTAACATCTGGCCTCAGAGCACTCCCCAATTTTAGCATCACTGGCAGCTTCTTTTCTCTCGTAACAGGAGCAGGATCGATATTGCCCACATAGGGTAACATCTGCTTCAATGAGATCTGCTGTAAACTGTAAGGCAACTAGGACCAACCTTTGATGGGCAGCCACTTAGGATACTTGCTCCTTCTTCTTGATCCTTTAGACGTCCATTCAATTAATGGCAGTCTACACTAAACTGCCTCAGACTCCACAATCCCCAGAGTCTTTACCGCTGTCCTAGCTGCTACAAGTGAGGGATCCCTGTCTCCTCAGGTGGTCTAGTAAGAGACCAGAGACAGAGGTGCCCCAGAGCCACGCCTGTACCTCCTATCATTATACCATCCTGGTCAACACCTGGCACTCAAGTTTCACCCACTGGCAGGCAGAGACTGCATGAACTGGTAGGCTCAGAGGCCTGCCAGTCTAGTAAACAATCTCTCCTCCCTACTGGCAGGAGAGGGTTGTTACTTATAAATCAAATATACAATGAAACAACTCAAAATACACAGTTTATCTTCACTTGCAAGGAAACAGGACTTATAACTCACTTGGGGCGCTGCCACTTGAGAGTCATTGTCCTGCCCCCTCACACGTGAAGATGAACTGCATATTTTTTCTCAGCCTATAGCACATCCCCTACAGTTGTAGCCTTCACATTGTCCAGATATTTCACAATATTTCAAATTTCTGGTGGACCTACAGTGATGTTGCAGGTAGGCAGAACATTTCTTTAGAGAGAGCACAGAAATTTTAGGAAATATCCAGACATGTCAGTGACAGCAACTATACAGATTTCCCCTTACTCCATTATGTACAAGTCCCTGATAAAACCTTAGTACCTGCTAGTCCAACTGCCCTTACAACCAGGAAATGGAAAGAGCCCCAAATGATAAAGACAGCCACCTTATCACAGAATCATTTAACCAACAGTATAGTACCCCACTATATCTACTCTGAAGGTTCTTACCATTCCTTCTGATACAAGATTAAATGAATACTGAGATTAAAAGAATACAGCCTTCAGATTTCAAGGGGGTTGACTATAGCATTCTAATGCATTACAGAGCAATTTCAAAGATCACCATTTGTTTAAATAAGAAATGTCAAAGTGTTGAAAATTGACACTAAATATGAATCTGGTCTGCAATCAACAAACATAGCAATCCTAAATGTAAGAGTGACAAGTCCTAGAGGATTAGGCACTGGAGCAGCAACAATTCAATCACCGTCTGAAGCATTAGAACAAAATCAATACAGCACGCTCCTAGTAATACCTGTGATAAGGGCTAGGAGCAGAGCTGGAAAGAACGCTGCCATTTAAAGAGTTAGTCAAAACCATTTCCTTTGGAAATGTACCATAATAAAATAAACGGCAGTAGATAAAGCCTTTATTCTTCACAACTGAAAATCTATGTCCAAGTGATTGATGTGCATCACTGATCTATTATTTAGTGTTGCAAAAGGCATGCAACATTACCACTAGTTATACCCATACATCATTTTAGAAACTCGACAAGACTGCTTTGGTTCACAGAACAGTCAAACCTAAGAGAGTTTACGCATAATTTTTAGAAGTCGCTCATTTAACTGCTAAACACAGAGGGCAGAATTGTTTGATGAGATGTTTAGGGGTATTATTCCCCACAACACATTTTGTATCATACGCCCCAAATATACCCAACAATACTGCTAAACAAGCCAGTACAGCAAGTTGGCTTTAGTTGACCCCTTTTAATGTTTTAGAAACACAGAAACACACACAATGATGCAAAAACAGTCAGAGAATCCAAGCAGTCTATCCCAGCCCTGCTTGGATTCTCTGACTGTTTTTGCATTCACCACCTCAGCCAACAGATTGTTACAGGGCTCCGCCACCCTATCCATAAAGTAGTACTTCCTCACAACCCTCCTGAACCTCCCTCCTATTAAGTTTCTACTCGTATCTGTATGACTGCAAGTTGGTATTAAGGTTAAATAGTTCTCCACAGTTCACTTTGGTAATCCTTTTAAGGAACTTGAAGGTCTATATCATATCATTCTGTCCCTTCTGGTTTCCAGTGAGTACATATTTAGTGCCTTGAGGCATTCCTCAAAGGATCTGCCCTGCTGGCCCTGAATCATTTTTGTTACTTTGCACTGCACTGTCTCCAACCTATCCTTATCCTTTCTGAGGTGAGAACTCCAGAACTGGGAACAGATCTCCAGGCGAGACCTCACCAGAGGTCTGTAGAGAGGAAGTATTACTTACCTCTTTTCTTCTGCTATCAATACCCCTCCGGAAACATCCCAGCATCCTGCTAGCCTAGCTATAGGCCTTGTTGCACAGACTCATTTGCTTATGTGAGTTACTAATGAAAACTCCCAGATCCTGTTCCTCAGCTGTAGTGCTAAGTTTCTACCCACCCACCCATCCAGTACTCCGTCTTGGGTTTCTTTTACCATAGGTGCATTATCCTGCATTTTTTGGTGCAGAAATTTTGTATATATTTTTGTAGGTTTTTACCTGTTTTCACCCGCCCCTCCCCCCATCTCAGACATGTGCAGGCTGCGCTTTGAGACGCCCTCCCTACGTGCTGCCCCCTCCCACCACCCAGTGGCAATGGAACTACGGGGGGGAGACAACCTCCCCGGAAGAGGAGAGCTACCATTAGGCTGCTCAATCCTGCTCCCTCTACCCCACCCCCCATGCCGGCTCCCCGACGACTCGATGTCATTCCCAAACCCAGGTAGCCAGCATGATGCAAGGTTTGGCGCTGAAGTTTAACTGCCAGACCTTTGATCACAACTCTAGCTTTTGTAGTTCTCTCTCTGTATTTCCCTTATTCCCTCTTCACTATCCACCCTCCCACATAGTTTTCCGTCATCTGCGAAGAGCGATACAACCTGCCCCAGATTCCTTTTCCAATGTCACTAATAACATACTGAAGAGGATCGGATGCAGGACAGAGCCCTGTGGAACCCCACTCATAACCTTCCTCCCTTCTGATTTCACCCACTGACCACCACTCTCTGCTGCCTGCCCTCTAGCCATTTACCTACCCAGTTCACTATGGGTTTGGTCGCATCCCAGTCTTCCATCTTCTTGAGCATTCGTCTGTGAGAAACAGAGTCAAAAGCCTTGCTGAAGTCAAAGTACAGCAGATCCACAGCGTGGCCCTTATTTAGTTCCTTTGTCACCCAGTCAAAGAAAACTATCAAATTGGTCTGACAGGACCTTACTGCCATGAAATTGTGCTGTTTGCTATCCTGGAGTCCACTGCTCTCCAGGTAGTCTAAGAAGTCCTCTTTGATGAATGATAAAGGTTAGACTGATAGTCAAGCTTAACAGGTTCGCTCTCCTCCTCCTCCTCCCCATCATAGTAAAATTCAGCTCCTCTGGAACCAGGGTAGGTACAGAAACCGGGGGAGAGGGGACAGACATACCCATAAGTGATCCCACAGATTGGAAGGCCTGGAAAAACTGCCATGCCTTAGCCATGTCCTCTCCTGAGGGTATTTTATTCTTGTCCACTGATGACTCTTTTCATTCTTCAGGAGAAGTGGCTGCAACATGCTTTTTCCTTTTGCTTCTTCTTTGTAGGCACCATCTCCAGTACCTGCTCAAAGGCTATTTTATGATTACTGGTTTCAGCATTCCCCCGTTCAGACACCCTGGACTCCAAGCCATCTTTAGCAGACTTGGCCTTCTGCTTACTGTGTGGGATTGGATTCTCTTCTGAACGTTTTGGTGATGTGGAGGCTGACTGAGAAGCCATAACGTTTTCCAATTTGTTTAGCCCTTTTTTCGAGTTTTAGGTCAAAACGTAATGCAAAGCTCACAATCAGAGAAAAGGTGATCTGGACTCAGGCACCTGAAACACAACTTGTGGCAGTCTGCCTTAGCCAGGAGGTTGAAGCAATTTTCACAATTTTTAAAACCAGTAGGTCCTGTTTTCTTTTTGGGTCTGTCAGACATGCCAGTCGAGGCAAACCCAAATTTGGTTCCATTCCAAAAAAGAGAAAAATTGTGTTTGCAGTTTGGTTCCTCAAGTAAAAACAAAACGCTAACTAATAGAGTTTATTTTAAATGAAAAAACTCCAATTGCATCTTGGTTCCCACAAAGGAGGAAATCGGAAAAAAACAGCAAAGCAGCAAAGAAAGAAGTATGAAAATAGTATAAAAAGGTCTTCTCTCTCTCTTTTTTTTTTTTTTGGTTTGGGGTTCCCAAAGTGGGAAAAACCATGAGTCAAAGACCTTTCTCTGATTCCAAGGAACTGATTGGGGTCCGGAGAACAGAGTTTAAAAACTAATAAAAACAGCATTTAAAAACTAATAAAAATGCTAACAAAGAACCCCAACTAACGCAGAGATTTGAGAACTAAAATAATACCAAGAAAAAGGAAAAATTATAACAACAAAACCGCAATTAGCTGAAGAGAAACGGGAGAGCTCTTTCAGGCGACTTCTTCCTGCTACGTGCATGTCGGAATGAACCCCGATTGATCCACATGAACTAGTTTTTGTAAAATCCTGTTAACCATACATGCCAAGACTTTTCTGAGGATTTTGAAGTCAACTTTTGGTAATAAATAGGGCAGTATGACACGCAACAATCTGATGGTTTGCCCAGTTTTGGAATTACTGTTATAAAAGTTGTTTGCCATGAATGGGGCATATCTCTTGGTTCCTCACCCACGTTAAATACCCATGCTAGCAGAAGTGCTAAATGGGGCGACTTCTTCCTCAGGCAGAGAAATAAATCTGATGTTAGAAGGCAGAGTGGAGCGCAACCACACAGCAGAAATTTGAATTTCATTTCAAGATTCTGTGATCTGCATAAAATTCTACTCTCTGGGGCAGCTCAAACCAGCAGACTGATTTGCGGTATTCAAGCACAGGGAAGTTTCCTGGGGTTTCAACCCCACCACACCCTGCTGTAGAGTCGCATCTTCCTACCAACACAATTTTCTCCCCCAGGCCACAAAAGGGCAGTTGTGTAATGGCAGGAGTTATCTAAACTACACAAGACCAGAAAGAATTGAGATGATCGCTCACAATCCCCCTATGCCACCCAAGATGTGACATCCTGGGCTCGGGCCTCAAACCAGGGTTTCCAGGAAGGTAACTAACACTGCTTACTTTTAGGCAATCATTCAGCCTGCCACAGACCTCCGGACTAAAGTGATTCTTGGACTGTGCAGAAGTATAGGTTGACCTTTTCAGATCAAGAGGAGCTAGAGATAAAGATTTTAGTTAAACAGCTCAAGGGCATTTACCTTGTAAACCCCAAATAATAAACAACAATTTAGGAAGTAGATCTGGCACTTGAGGCCCAGGGGTCACACAACCAGTGCTTGGATTGATTCAAACTTCTCTGAAGGTTCCATGGCAAAATGCAATATAAGTACAACTACCAGACATCACCACAGTAATCACCACAGTAACCAGAGCGGAGATCACACTAGATTAGAAAAGTTTACATTAACAGTTTTATGTCTAAGTGTTAAATATTTACTTGTATTTTATTACAGAAATACGGAGCAGGCTCCAGTCAACCGGCACTCGGCATCTGCAGGCTATATAAAGGTACATAAGTTGTTCTACTGTAAATGGTTTCGATACACTCATTTTGTATCCTTTCTCCTCACAAAGCTGTATTACAGATCGGCCCAGTGGTATGGAGGGCTGAGGAATCATGCCTCACCTCCTGCCACGCCGGTGAACCATGTTTGTGGTGCGAGTGGGTCGTTGTGGATTGGCCAGGGTGACAGAGGAGCGAGTGTCTGGAGGACAGCTGTCCTCTCCCAGGGAAGGAGGGACACAGAAGCTGGAGCACCTCTGACACCTAGCGGTGGCTGGGTATCGGAGCACCTAGGTCCCGTACGTTAGATATGAGGGCAGAGTAGTCAGCCGGCGTACTGTGGGCAGAAGTGCGCATAGCTCATCCATTGCCGACACCAAAAATGCTCCGCCTCCAGGGACAGGAGGGAGAAGAGCTGTAGGAGAAAATGTCCTGGGCGGCTGGATGTATGCTGATCCCCACAGGCGCTGCTCCCGTGAATGGCAGGCACCTCCCGAAACTAGATCCGTGTTGGCAGGTTGAGGGATCCCGGGGCGTGAAGAATGACAGGAGGTGCACTGTGAGCAGGGAGCTGGGGAGTCAGCGAGATGGAGGGCCGCCCAGGACGGGGGATAAAGAAAGTAAAAAAGGAAAAGGTGTATTATAGGAGCACAGTCGCACCCCTATATTAGGGTTAAATCTTCACTTCCATCTTAGTGAAAATGTGCGACTTTAATAACTTTGCAACCATTCAAGCGATTCATGTGACACCTGGCATGCACCATCAGTGACCACAGATCTCTTAATGTAGCAAGTTTCGTTCCGGTTGGATGTGCAGGTGTGGAGTGTCAAAAAACTTGAAAATTACCACTTTTTGTCAAATTCTATTTCGCTGTGTTGTGCAAAAATGGTGAGTAATTTTGATTTGAAATTTGAAAGGTATATAAGTTTTGGGTCACAGTGGTGCCTTTTGAAGATCTGGTGAAAAAATATTAAACCATTCCAAACTTACTGAATTTTAAAGTTTCCCATTATTTCCAATGGGAAAAGTTAGATGTGAGGCTTGAAACAGTATTCTTGATCGCAAATGCGGAATCCTAGTTCACAAATGTGGAATCCTGTTCCGCATATGCGGAATCCTAGTTCATGCCGCCGCCATCCTGTTTACAGTTAGCGAGGCAAACAAACTTAAATTCTGAAAATAATAGAGGGCTTTGGTAAACAGCAACAGTTGTGTTTACCTAATCGGGGTCGGAGGAATCTGATTCTGGGGAATGTTTTTCAAAAAATGTTCAGAAATGTGTTTATTTTATCCGTGGAAAATCCTTTACCGCAAAACAGGATCCTTTTCCGTAATTTGCAAAAACGGATTTTCTTTTACTGCAAAACAGGATCCTTTTTTACAGTTTGCGAAAAACAAATCCTTTTACCACAACTTGCGGAAAAGGAAGCACGGTAAAGGATTTTTTCTCGCAATGGGCAAAAAATAATTTTTCATACGGGTGTTTTCTTTGTCACGTCATGGCAAAGAAACGGTTTCGAATTTTGGGTTGAAATATTCAGGGACTAAGGGATTGCCCCACAGATGTGTCTTTTGCTGGTTTGGTGAAAAAAAAAAAGTCTACCCTCTTAAAGTCACAGTTGCTTTACTTGCTATATACCTTCCTCCCGGCCCTCGAGATCCTCTCGAACCGGGTAAGACTTGCCTGAACCACCGGGACTGATGAGAGCCGCGCCATTGGCCCCACGGTATCTGTACCGCACCCTGACTGGACACTCTCTTGCCTCCTGCTTGGGGATTGGCTCTTGAGCCAGCTAAAACTTTGCTCTGCTCGGGGCTGCTGCACCACTCATTTGTCTGACAAGCGGCCGAAATTTCGCCCCGACTAACTATAGACCTTCCTCCAAGCCCCTGGAGCTCCGCCCCCACTCGGTACCTGTTTTGGGACTCCCCCATCTTTTAGTAGCCACCTCCCACTCCCTGCCTACCGGGCCTTCCTGGCTGTATCCTCACTCCCCACTGATCCAGCTACTGCTCTTCTACCCCCTTCTCCTAGCCCTGCCAGTCTGTCTTAACCCCCTCCCTCCGCCTACCCCAAATCCCACCATAATCATGCACCTCCACCGCTCTCTACCCCCAATTCTATTTCTCCTTGCCTGTCTTCCTCCCCTACTGCACGCCCCAAAAGCCTGCTTTCCCTCCCTCCCCCACAGCTTCCACATTCCTACATCCTTCCTCCACATAGGCACACTGGTCACTGCCCTTTGCCCAGGGTCCATCCTACCGCCATAAACTGTCCTACACCCACACTGGTCCTAGCCCTCCACTCTGGTCCCCCCTGTCTACGCTTACCTCACCCACTATCACTGATGCTCAGCAATTTCTCAAGATGCTAGCAAGCGAAAGCATTCCCTTAAAGAAATACACCGCAGCTCCTTGAGGCTAGTCCTCCTCCTCCTCCTAATGCTGTCAGGCAACGTGCACCCAAAACCCTGGCCCATTCTACTCTAAAGCCACTAATCTGAGCAAGCTTTCGGGTGCCCTCACATTCATATCAATCAACATCTGCAGCCTCCTTCCTAAAATGGATGCCCTACAGGCCTTCACCAGCCAACACTGCCCTGACATCCTGGCAGTTGTCGAAACCTGGCTCATGCCATCAGTACTGGACCATGCAATCAGCCTTCCTGGCTACAATGTCTTTAGGCTGGATTGCCTCTCCAAAAGAGGTGTGGGCTGCGCTCTCTTCCTAAAAGACTCTATACAGGGGCACCACATCATTACCTCACTCCAACCCACAATTGCTCAGATACTGCCAGTGAAAATCCTCCTCGGAGCCCAAAACAAAACCCTCACTGTTACCACCATCTACATCCCTCCCAAAGAACAGGGAACTGGTCAAACAGCTGTTCTTGAATTTGTAAAATCACTCCCACCCGGACACCAAATCCATCCTCCTAGGAGACTTCAACATTAACTGGCCTGCGGCCAGTGCTGGTGCACACAGGTATACCGTTGCTGCGGCGAACCTCACACAAATGGTTGACTCACCAACCAGGAAAAATTACAGGACCGGCACCAGCACACTCTTGGACTGGATCCTTACCAGTCACTCATCACGGATATCTAACACTAATGTCCTCCCTGACTCTCTCAGCGACCACTCCCCTGTTAGCTGCACCTAGTCAAATAAATTCATCAAACCACCACAAAAAAACTATCACCAGCAGGGTTCTAGCCCATGGTCACCTTCCTCGACTCAAATCCCACCTCCTCCATCAAGACTGGTCCCCTATCTTCAATGCATCCAACGTAAACAGTGCCCTTGACCACTTCATAAACATCTTCACTGTGGCTTGTGACAAGTATGTTCCTATTAAGAAACGCAAAGTCAAATCACTCAGTAACCCTTGGCTCACAGGTGACCTCCTCAGGATGCTAAAAACAAGAGACCACCTATGGGAGCTGGCCAGAAACTCTGGAAGGCAAAACGACATCCAAAACTACAAACGTGCCCGCAATAACTGCACCAAAACCATCCGGCAAATGAAGTCCACCTACTATAAGCATGCCCTCACAAACTTCTGGGGCAATGGTCAGAAATTCTGGAAGACCATAAAGGAACTCACTGGGAATCAACCCAACCCCCAACCCCCACCCAACAATACTCAACATCAACGGAACCACAACCCTCAACCTAAAAACCATTGCGGATACCTTTAACAAAGCCTTTACCGACCTCAGCGCTGTCCTACCCCAGGACTACTTCAAAGATGGTGAAGCCCCTCTGTCTGCAATGTAAACTACCCCCACCAGCTCCCCCCGCTTCTACTTCAAAGCAGTCAAGGCTCACCAAGTATACAAATACGTTACCAAAGCCTTTGGTAAATCAAGATTCAGTAATGACTCCCTCGATATCAAAATCCTGTCTCTCACACTTGATGAAGTGCTTAGTTCTCTGACCAGAATTTTCAGCCTCTCCTTCAGCCTTAGCCAGTTCCTGGACAGATGGAAATCTGCCACTGTCACCCCAATCCATAAAAGTGGTGACAAAACTGCCCACGATAACTACAGAACTATCTCCCTACTACTCCCACTCTCCAAGGCACTAGAATGCATAGTCTCGGACCAGCTCGTACAACATCCTGTGTAAGCAACAACATGGGTTTCGCGAAGGTCACAGCACCTCCACAGCCCTACTTGAATTCACCGGCGAAATCCACAACGCACTTGACTCTGGCGAACTACTAGGCTCAATCTACATTGACTTAACTAAAGCCTTCGACATCATCAATCACCGCCTCCTGCTTGTCCAGCTTCAGAACACTGGGCTGTCAACCGACTCCATTGGCTGGTTTAAGAGCTACCTTGAAGAACAGTCCCAAACAGTAAGAATCGCTGATACCCTCTTGGACCCTAGACCGGTCCGCTCAGGAGTCACCCAGGGCTCCATTCTAGGACCCTTCCTCTTCAGCCTATTCTTAAACTCACTACCGGACAGCTGCCCAGAACAAATAATTCTCAATGCCGACGATGCTGTTATCCTCACCTCGGATCCTGATCCAATCCAATTACAAAATAAACTTCAGCGGGCCTTCTCCTCCATCGAATCCTGGTTCCTAAATCATAAACTGCTTCTCAATCAGAAAAAAAACAAGTCTATCGTCTTCTGCAGCCCCCACAACAAAAACAAACAACTCCACCTCTCCATTGCAACCGAACAAGGAGCCATCCTAGAGCAAACACAATCGTTCAAGTACCTCAGCATCACCCTTGATCCCCACCTCTCATACGCTGTCCATATCAGCAATGTTGCAAAGTCTACCAATGCGAGGTTAGGCATATTATTCTGGCACAGGAAACACCTAACCCCAGAAGCACCACCAGAGGCCATCCAAAGCTCCATCGTCAGCATCACAGACTATGGTCTTATCATATATGGGTCTGCAACTACCACTGTTCTCAAAGGTATCGCGACCTCTCTGAATAAGGCCTGTCGTCTCATCACTGGCTCACATCACCGTAGCCACACATGTGACCTTTATTCCCAATCTGGATGGCCTCAACTGGACAAACGCATAAAATACCAAACCTGCATCACGGCCAAGAAAATTATAATGGGGCTTGCCTACCTGAGTGTCTGTGCCCTCCTTAAGCCTAGACATAGGAGCATTACTACAAGGAGATCCAATTCCCATCTACTACATATCCCACGATGTCGCATGACCCAAGGACAAAGATTATTCGCCTATTGGGCATCCAATTGGCTCAACTCTCTTGGCAGCGGCATAGCGACTACTCCAATACTCGGCCTCTTCAAGTCCAAGCTGCGCCTCTCACTGCTTGTTTCCTGAGATTGCCCATCTTAACATTTCCACCGTTCCAACTGCACATGCCCCAGCACCCAGCACTTACAGTCTTTGCACCCCAGCACCTTACCTGTCATATTCCCTCGACAAGGCCCCCTAGCTGCACTGTGTCCGCCCCTCGCCCACCTCCCCGTATCTCCTCCTGCCCCACCCCAACCACCTCTCGTACTCCCCATTACACCTGCCTCCTTCCCCCTTGATCTCCCCACCCTCCCCCTTCCCTTGTCTTGCTCATAGCTCAAGTCTTTTGTACTGGTTATTACATGTCTGTAAGTCAATGATTATATGTTTGTAACTAAAATGATGACTGTTGCACATGCTGACGTGGAACCTTTGTAAAAGAGCCTTGGCTCAAAGGTATTGTAATCCTAGATTGAAATAAATTAAAAAAAAAAAAAATATTACTTGGTTGTGCAGTTCTGCGGGGTTAAATTTTGCTTAGTTTCCCATAGGATAACATTGTAATGGGAGGTTTACCCAGTTGTTTCTTTGTCACTTATTCCAAAATTTTCAGGGTACAAAGGGCTTCACCCACTGATATGCCTTTTGCTAATTTTGTGCAAATATATTAATTTGGTGCCAACTCACACAGGTTTGACATGATCCTTCATTTTCTATAGGATAACATGTCAATGTTAGGTGTTTGTTTGGCTCTGCACACTACAGGACACACTGGGGCCTGTGCTCCCACTTGCAAATACATAGAGGATTACGGAGTGACGGCAGCACAGGACCCCGAGGGCCTTGTGCTCACAGAGAAAAATAACGATACAATTACTATCTCTGAAAAATTATGGATGGTTGGGGGCCCTGCATCACACAGGTAAATAAGCCTATGATTATACTTTCTAAAAAAGTAAGGAAATTCTCTGCAAAACACTGTACTAATGCACCATTAAAGTTAATGTGCTAAAAGTAGAAAAATTATACTTTCTCAAAAAGTAAGGAAATTTTCTGCAAAAAACTACATTAATGCACAATTTGGGTTAAAGCATCAAAAGTAGAGAAATGCGACTTTAGGGTTCCCAAGCCTAAGACCCCTGCCCAGCATGCAGAAATCAGTGTGAGGGGTGTGCCTTGGGGTTGTGAACCTTAATGCTCACCCCATTCTTCTATACTGTACCTTTCTTACTCATGCAATAGGGCGAGCATTAGGATTCACAACCCAAGGCACACCCTCCTCATGCCTGTTCCTGCATGCAGGGTGGGGGTGGGGTCTCAGGTTTGGGAACCCTGAGGTTGCATTTCCCTCCTTTTGATGCTTTTACCCTAATGGTGCATTAACGTAGTTTTTTGCAAATAATTTATTTCATTTTTAATTTTATTTACCCAGGATCGCTTAACATAGAGCAGTGACTTGATTTCAGTGGGGTCCTGTTTTATCCAGTTTTACACTGTGTAGTAGTCACGATAAAGATGCCCCAAGTAATCTTCAGCAACATTTGTACTACATGGAGATGTAGGCATCCAAAAACATAACTGAGTACTAATAATGAAAAAAAAAAAAAACTCTGGTTATGTCAGTGTCCTTTGGTAAAGAATTGGAGCAAGGGCAGTTTCCAATGAATAGTGAAGGACTGTACAAAATTCAGAGTGCTAGTTTAGGATTAATAACGGCAAATCATTTAAAATGAGGCCTACATGTAGAAACATTATACAAAAAGACCAGAAAAAGGATCTACTTTCTGTCAGTGCTTAAATGAGCAGGGCTGTCTCATCAGTAACTGATTTTAGTATATAAAATATTAGTTACAACTTGTACAGAGTATGCATGACCAGTGTGTAATTCAGGGTAAACAACAAAAAAACAAAGAAAACAGAAATTAAGATGACAGAGTCACATCAGAGAAGAGTGACTAGGATTATAGTCAATGAGGATACTCAACATTTTTTACATTAGACGGAAAAAAAAAGGTTACACACCTGTAACAGTAATTCTAGGAGTGGTATATGGTGTACATCCACACTTCTGGCAGTGATTCCTTCCCTTTAACAGCAGCCAGAATGTCTTCAAGCTGGCTCCTCCCACGCACCCGGGTGGTAACTCCCCTAGCGCTGCCCTGTGACATCAGATCTTTCCCACTGGAAGACAGACCAGTGTGCCACTTGCCAGGGGAGGTCGGGTGGGTCAATGTGGAGGTACACCATATACCACTCCTAGAAGAAAAAATTACCCACCATAGTAATGTATTCTGACTACATGCAGTTAGCCCCAGCACTTGAGCAGTTCAAGTGCTGGGGCTAACTGCATATAGTCAGAATACAGCAAGACTTCATGTTGTTTGAAAGTACAGTTATGTAAAAACTTACAGTAACAGTAGATCTTTGAGGAGTGTCTCTTGCAGTAGGTAATACTTTTGGGTATCCAGCAGAGGTCGCTGTGGTGCACGGCAGCTCTTCGAGCAGTTTTTCACCAGGGACCGCCCACACACAAGATCAGCTTCCTGTTTCCTATATAAGAGTGGGTGGTCCCTGGTATCCTCAGTTCCCCCGCTGGATTCAGCTCACAAAGCGAGGACTGAAGGGAAGCCGAGGTAAACAAAGGAGTCCCAACCCAAAGTCATTGGATCAGAATTTTGCTCTCTTAAAGAAGAAGGGGGATGGAGGGTGGGAACAAACCTACTGCAAGAGACACTCCTCAAAGATCTACTGTTATGGTAAGTTTTTACGTAACTGTACTATCTTCCATGGAGCGGTCTCTTGCAGTAGGTAATACTTTTGGGATGAATCCCAACCAGTAATACCCATATGGGAGGACCATTATGATAGAAAACTTTCTAGAACTGCAGGGCCGAAGGCCGCCCTACGTCGTGAGGCAATATCCAGATTGTAATGCCTTGTGAATGTACGAATCATGGACCAGGTGCCTGCACTGCAGATATCTGAAATGGAGGCTCCTTTAAAGCAAGCCGCAGTGGTGGCCATGGCTCTGGTGGAGTAGGCTTGAACAGGTCCAAGTAAAGGCTTCTTGTATTTTTTGTAACAAAATGTAATACTATTTGCCAACCAGGATGAAAGAGTACGTTTGGCAACCGGGAGGCTGTCACAACCCGGGGCAAAAGAGATGAACAGTTGAGACGTCTTTCTAATCGATTTTGTCCAATTAGTACAGTAGCGTAATATACAATGGACATCTTAAGTATGTAGTAGAGGGAAGTGGGGCTCGACTGGACTACTTTATAACCACAGCCGAGCATTTAGACTCCATTTGTGATGTATGGCATGGGATCACCTTCTTATTGGATCATGCTCCCTTATATCTCAGGGTGGACTTAGGGGCCCAATATAAGCAAACCAATTGGCGCCTGAACCTTGCCCATCTTAGGGACCCCGAGTTCCTTGAATTGGTCCAGGGGGCTGTACCTAGAATTTAAACAAGAAAACACGCAACATGCAGTTGCCCCCACAATTCTGTGGGATACTTTAAAAGTAGTATTAAGAGGAGAGATCATACAATTTTCTGTCATTAAAAAACGGCAGAGGGAAAAAACACATAAAGACCTGCAGGAGGAGCCATTACATTTACAGCATTGGCCAGATCAAAAAGAACCCACAATACAACGATGATTAAGAATTGTAAAACAAAAGCTACAAAAAATAGTCGACCAATCAGTACAACAAAAAATATTTTATCTAAAGTTAAGACATCATTTGGGGGGGGTTGCCTAAGGCCTTCAGAAATTTAGCAAGAAAATTCAGAGAACAGAGAATCAGAGCGAACATAATCAGCATGGTAGATCCTAAAACAGGGAGATTAGCAAAAAGGCCCAGGAAATTAGACATTCTACAGCAGTTTTACGAGTTGTACACTAAAGAAGAGGAAATTCCCCTAGGTAACATCAAATCATATTTACAGAGTTTACCAATACCATGAATTAGCACACTACAGGCTAAAGCCTTGCTGGCACCAAAGAGGGAGAACTACTCCAAGTTCTAAAAAAATCTCAGACCCTGAAGGCGCTAGGTCCAGATGGGTATCCCTCTGAATTTTATAACAAATTCAAAAAGCTGCTACTACCCATATTACTCCTGGCCTTACATGCGGTCCAGGAGGGAGAACCCCCCCCCCCCACATGGCAATATGCCACCATATCAGCCATACTTAAACCCCATAAAGATGTTAAACACCCCTCCTCATTTCGCCCCATTTCCGTGCTAAATTATGATTACAAAATGTTCATGTCAACCATGGCTTCTAGAATAGACCATTTGCTACCAGCTATTATTGACCCTGATCAAGTGGGCTTTATTAACGGCAGACAAGCCCACAATGCCATAAGACATGCACATTTCTTAGTAGATTATGCCATAGAAAGACAAATCCCTTTAGTGCTACTGGGGTTAGATGCTGAAAAAGCATTCGACCGGGTCAGCTGGTCTTTTTTATGGCAGATTCTGGAATACTTTGGATTCCCGGAACAACTTATAAAACAGTTACAAAATATTTATGCCTCCCCTAAAGCAAATGTTAAGGTGGATGGGGAACTTTCAGATACATTCCAACTCTCTAGGGGCACCCACCATGGATGCCCAATGTCCCCACTGTTGTTTGCTCTTTATCTCGAACCCCTGGCCATTGCCATCAGATCATCTCGGGACATAGAGGGCCTTCCATTGGGAGGTCGCCTGCACAAGATATCACTAATTGCGGATGATATTCTGTGGGCTCTTACCGTGCCTGAACAATCCGTCCCAGAGGTATGGAAACAGCTACAAACATTTGGTAAGCTAGCAGGATATGAAATTAACAAATCAAAAACAATTACCTCCCTCCCACTTCAAAAAAGACTTCCCTTTTAAGTGGCACAGACAAGAGAAGAGATACTTGGGAATAAAGCTCACAAGAAACCCCATTCATGCAGAGCTCTCAAATCTCGAACCTTTAACCCTAAAATTGACAGAATATCTATCTTGTTGGTCACGTCTCCCCCTAAGCTTTTTGAATAGGATAGATACAATTAAGCAGAACGTATTTCCCCGCATATTGTTCTTTCTTCAGACACTGCACTTCACCCCGGCTAAAACATATTTCCAGGCGTGGGACAGAATGATAGCCCGCTTTATTTGGAGCGGAAAGCGTCGCAAAATTAGATATTCTGTTCTGCAACTGGCCAGAGAGAGAGAGGTGGCCATAACTTCCCTGACCTCAAAAGTATGCAATGGCAGCACAGTTAAGGGAAGTCCTACACTGGCTAAATAAATAGTATGATGCACACTAGAAACAATTAGAAATAACCTGGGGAGAAGTATACAACACTCAGCAGCTCCTTTTTGGGTCGCCCCCCCCGCCCCAAGTGCCAAGGGATAATGAATTATCCGAAGTTCACCAGGGAACCCTTGAAAATACGGCTTAAGGTCAGTAAGAAAAAATTACTCACCTTAGTAATTGTGTTTCTTCTAATGGAGTCTTGCTGTATTCTGACAGATGCAGTGATCCCCAACCTTTAAACTGCCCCGGAGAACAAAGAGTTAACTTTCTATTCAGAGCATAGAATGCTGAGCTCGAGCTCGGTTGAAGTCTCTGTCTGGAGTGTTTCAAACTCAAACCGTCAGATTCTTACGAGCCCAACTAACTAAAAATTCTATGTGGAAATTGTAAAACTCCTACCAGCCAACTGGCAGTAAAACGTTTTGGATTCCCAAGGAAGACTCAAGTCAGGAAACCCAAAAACCAATCTAATACAAATAACAATAATAAATCAACACCCAAACAAAAAAGGAGGAGGGTGTAAACAAAGAGCACCCCTGGGGTGCAACACTGCACCTGCCCACTCACTTCCCAAAAACAGGTTCTGAGAGGGGAGGCAGGGAGGGAGGTCAGAATACAGCAAGACTCCATTAGAAGAAACACAATTACTAAGGTGAGTAATTTTTTCTTCAAACAACATGAAGTCTTGCTGTATTCTGACAGATGCAGACTATCAAGCAGTACCTCCATGGAGGAGGCACAGAACCTACTTTGGTAATAGGCTCTGAAGTACTGCTGTGCCAAACTGAGCATCACTCCTAGCCTGGATATCCAGAGTGTAATGCTTGGTAAAGGTATAGACTGTTTTCCAGGTGGCTGCTTGACAAATTTTTAAGAGGATATCCCTGGCAGCAGCCAGGGAAGCAGCTATACCTCTTGTGGAGCAGCCCTCAAGGCCTGAGGTGGCGTTTTCCCAGTTTTCATAGCAGAATTGTATACAAGACACAATCCACCTGGCAACAGATCTCTTGGTGGCAGGTTTGCCCTTTCCCACTTCTCCATAAGTGAGGAACAACTGGAGGGAGTCAAACGTGTGACCCTTGGTATGCTCTATGTAGTAACTAAGGGTTCTTTTAACACCTAAACTGTGTAGCCTCCTCTCTCCTGAGGAAGAATGATCAGTGAAGAAAACAGGAAGAGACATAGACTGGTTTAAATGGAAGTCTAAAACCACTTTGGGCAAGAACCTTCCATTGGTTCAAAGGACAACTTTTTCCCTGTGAAAGGAGATAAAATCAGGTTCCACTGATAGGGCTTGTAACTCACTGATACACCTGGCAGAGGTAATGGCTACCAAGAACACAGTTTTCCAAGTCAAGTACTTAAGCTCTGCTGAAGACATAGGCACAAAAGTGGGTTGCATAAGTTGAGCAATGCAAACATTCAAATCCCAGGCAGGGCAGGGTCTCTAAAAGGAGGACTGGTGTGAAGCAATCCTTTAAAAAATTGACAGAACACAGGATGAGAAGATAGTGAGGAAGACTTCCCAACAGACAAAAACGCAGAAACAGCTGACAAGTGTACCTTGAAAATAGCTGGTCTGAGGCCTAGGCCATTAAGATGGACCATATAATCCAGAACCGTAGGCAATCCAGCAGTACCTGGAGAAAAATGCTTCTTAGAACACCAAATGCGGAATCTCTTCCATTTGGAGCCATAAGTCTTTCTGGTGGAGGGCTTTCGAGAAGCTTTGAGAATATCCAGAACCCCTTGAGAAAGATGCAGATCTGCAAACTCTAACTCTTCAAGAGCAATGCCTTGAGATTGAGAGAGTGAAGATTGGGGTACGAAATCCTCCCCTGAGAGGATGTTAACAGGTTGTAATTCCCGGAAAGAGACAGGGGAAGATGGACTGCTAGGGACAGCAACAGGGGGTACCAGGGCTGTCTGGCCCAATCTGGAGCAATCAGAATCATTTTGCAAGGTTGAGACCTTATTTTGACTAAAACTTTGAACAGGAATGGGAGGGAGGCATACAAACTTCCTTCCCAATTCAAATCAGGCGTCAGGGACTGAGCCCAAGACTGAGGTCTGCAACAAAGAGAGGAGTTGGTGATTGTCTGGTGCTGCAAGAGGTCTATCTCTGGAGTGTCCCACCTTGAAAAAATCACTTTCAACACGTGAGGGTACAGGGACCATTCGTGATGGCCCTGAGAGATCCTGCTCAGTGCATCTGCTAGCATACTGTCCTTCCCTGGAAGGTGAACTGCTACCAAAGAGGTTTGCAGAGAATAAGCCAGGGACCACAACTTCATGGCTTCCATGCACAAGGCCGTGGACCGAGTGCCTCCCTGCATGTTGATGTACTAGATGGTGGTGGTGTCTGTTCTGACCTGAACCACCTTGTTCTGTACTGACTGACAGAAAGCTTTTAGGGCCAGAAAAACTGCCCTGAGCTCTAGGAGATTGATATGGAGAAGGGATTCTTGGGGGGACCACAGCCCCTGGGCAGTGAGGGACCCCAGATGGGCTCCCCAGCCCAGAAGAGAAGTGTCTGTGGTAAGGACCAGTGAACAAGGCTGAGTAGCAAAAGGAACACCTTGTCTTAAATTGTCCTGATCCTGCCACCATTGGAGGGCTTGGATCAAGGTCAGAGTCACTGGGATCAGTTTGGTAAGGGAAGCCTTCCTCTGAGACCAAAAAGCTCTCAGGTGGAACTGAATATCCCTCATCTGGAATCTTGCCCCTTGGACCACTGCTGTTGAAGCTGCCATGTGGCCTAAGAGCTGGAGGAAATGCCTTGCTGGTCGAGATACCCAAAGGCTGAAGGAAGAGGCTAGTTCCATCAGAACACACACCCTTTCTAGAGGAAGAAAAGCTCTTGCTCCGAGTGTGTCCAGTTCTGCCCCTATAAAGGTAAGAAGCTGGACTGGTTTGAGAACTGACTTGGGAAGGCTGAGAAGAAATCCTACAGAAGTGAGCACTTGCTGGGTCACTTGCAGGTGAGACTTGACTTGGTCTGGAGACTGGCCCACTATTAGCCAATCCTCCAGATATGGAAAAATGGAAATCTTTTGTTTTCTTAGAAAGGCAACTACTACTGCCAGGCACTTTGTGAAAACCCTTGGAGCTGAGGTTAGTCCAAAGGGCATTGCTCTGAACTGATAGTGGCATGAGGGCAACTCGAACCTGAGGTACTTTCTGTGGGAGCACCTGATGGGAATGTGAAAGTAGGCATCTTTGAGGTCCAGGGAGGCTAACCAGTCCCCTGGCCTTAGAGAGGGAAGGATTATTCCCAGAGTTACCATCTTGAACTTTGGTTTTAAAAGATGTTTGTTTAGATATCTTAGGTCTAGGATGGGTTGCCACTCCCCTGTCTTTTTGGGGGTCAGGAAGTACCTGGAGTACAGTCCTTTGCCCAGTGCAGGGTAGGTACTCTCTCTACAGCTCTTAAGGCTAGAAGAAAAGAAACTTCTGTATCTAGGGCAAAGGTTTCCAAGAGATTTGCAGGTGGAAAAGATCTGGCTCTCATTTTTGGGAATTTTCTGAAGCAGAGAACCAGTCCCTGGCTTACTACTTCCAGGACCCACTTGTCTGATGTAATAGACATCCAGTCCTGGACAAAGTAAGCCAGCCTGCCCCCTTCTGGAATAGGAGACTCAACCCGGGCAGGCCCATCAGGGTGTCTGCTTGGCAGGGGCTTTAGGCTGAGTAGTGGATGCAGCCCTGCTCATCCCCCTTCTGCCTCTCCTTCTGAAGAACCCCCTCTGCAAAAAAGGAGAGGAGGCCTGTGCTTGGTAAAAAGGCCTTTGAAAAGGCCTGCCCCTTCCACTAGACTGCTGCCTTTGAGGAGTTGCTTGCCTCTCCTTAACCTAAGCACTATTGTAAGTGGTCCTGTACTCATCCATTTTCTTCATGTAATTCTCTGTCTGCTCCCCAAACAGAGAATTATCCACTATAGGAAAATCCATGGCCTAAGCCTGGGTATCCTGCGAGAGACTAGTACATCTGAGCCAAGACATTCTCCAAAGAGCCACAGATGTAGCCATGACTCTTGATGACACATCATTAGAGTCCACAGCAACATGAAACTGAACTTTGGATGCCTCAATCCCATATGCAGCCACCGCCTCCAGCTCCTTGGCTAGCTGGAGGGAGGCCTGTTTAGCCAGTGCCAGTAAAGTGTCCCACCTGGACTTCTGGTACCTGGCTGTATAGGCCATATAATTCGCCTGCCTGAGTCCCAAGGAAGATGCCATGTACTGTTTCTTTGCCATGGCATCAATCTTCCTGGAGTCCTTGTCTGGGGGGTGTGAAGCCAAGGGAATATTTGCCTTGTCACAGGCAGCAGCCTGCACTACCCCAACATGACTGCATTGCTGGTATAAGAACTCCGTGTCTGAGCCTGAAAGTGTATACCTCTTGTCCATTCTTCTATCCACAGGAGGTATAGTGTTAGGAGACTTTAGAATTTTTTGAGGGGAATAGACAGTCTCCTGGACTCTGGGATGTCCATCATTTCTACATAATCAGGCTCCTCTTGATCCTCCACAACCTCCTCCATAGGAAGCTGGAGGGTTTCAGACACCTTTCTGTAGAACAAAGTGAGAAGGGGACTCAGAAAGCCTAGGAGGGGGAAACACCTGAAGGTCTGTCTGGGGAGATGTCCGGTTCCACAGGATCATCCAGACCTTCACTTTCACCATCATCATCCTTAAATTCCCCTTCCTCTTCAAACTCTGGTTCATAAAACTCTTCGAGGGTATAATCTTGAACCGGGGAAACCAACTGAACCGAACCGAACCCTTGCCAGAAGGTGCCGGATCGGTAGGAACTGAGCGGAGCGATTCCACAATCTGAATCACTCTGGCTATCTCTTCGGTGGTCGGAACATGAACCTCTGGATCCGAACCGGACGATTTATCTTTGCGTTTTCCTTTTGTTGGAACCGATCCCTCGGAATCGGCTCTCCTTGTGCCCGAAGAAGTATCGCCCTGGTCAGAGGCACTCCTTCTGGTTCGGTCGGAACTGAATCGGGCTGGCCATCTGGGTCAGTGGACTTTTCGGCCTCCTTTTCCCTCAGTCTACCTAATCTCTTTTCAAGGGTAGATTTGGGAAAATTTTTACATATTTGGCAGTCTGAATCGAGGTGGTCAAACCCTAGACAATAAACACAGGTGGTGTGGGGATCGGCCTTAGCAAAGACCTCCCCACACTCACTGCAGTGTTTAAACCCAGTGGGCCCGTTTTTTTTCTTGGGTTTCTCAGTCATGGCTAACCTAACCAACTTACCCTTTTTATGGCAACATGAGCAGGAGCTCCTTATTGGTTCCTAACCGTGTCGGTATTGGGCAAAACGTACTAAAAACCGTTTTTTTTTTAGAACCGATAAGGACCGGTAACCACACACTAAGTAAAAATACAAAACACAATATTTCACTATCAAATGGCCGGTTCAGCCGAACCGACCCGCACTTTTACAAGTTCCACACAGAAAAACGGAACAATTCCTATCTAGTACTCACAGCACCACAGACAGAGACTGAACCGACTATGCGGATAACCTTTTCAGTTTAAAAACCGATGAAAACTGAAACTTTAACCGACTTTCGAACTGAACTGAAGGAGAAATCTCCAGAGCGACCGTTCAGTGAGGCGGAGTAAAGAATCTGATGGTTTGAGTTTGAAACACTCCAGACAGAGACTCCAACCAAGCTCGAGCTCAGCATTCTATGCTCTGCATAGAAAGTTAACTCTTTGTTCTCCGGGGCAGTTTAAAGGTTGGGGATCATTGCTGCATCTGTCAGAATACAGCAAGACTTCATATTGTTTGAATGATTATTTTACATTCCCTGAAAAATTGTTCTTGGGAACACTGAAGTATAATGCAAATTTGACAGACGGTCCCTCAGGCCCCTATGTAGTTCAATGGCAGAGATATGGCATTTTATTCATTTTCCAGTAAGTGGGCAGAACAGGTCTCCTTCCCTTTGTCTCCCTTCAGAAGGAATATCACTTGCCCCGTAAATATTTTATTTCTTATTTACATCTTAAATCATAACTTCAGCCATATGAACAGTCCCTCGTGGCCCTAAGTGAAACCCCTACCCAAATAATACAACTGTTACAAGCTCATATCAGAGGAACGACCTCGGATCACCTGATTAGTAAGATATACAAGGTCTTAAATGAAAGACAAGGAGACTCGACCAACTCAATCAGGTTTAGATGGGAACAAGAGCTGCAGGTATCAATCAGTGAGCAGGACTGGAATGACTCTGCTTTACCAACTATAAAAATCTTTTTCTCACCATACTGACCTGAATACATGTGGAAACTCTGTTCTCGTTTCTTCCACACACCAGCCTTGCTGGCTAGTATGGGAGAATTAGGGGAGGGACAGTGTTGGAGAGAATGTGGGGATGATGGAGCAAATCAGTGCCATGTCCTAAGCTATCCAAGTTTTGGAAGGAGATCCTCGAGGAGCTGAGTGCAATTTATGACACCACTGATTTATTCACTCCCCACATTTACATTGACTTATTAAACCAAAAGGTCCGCAAATTGACAAAAACTTGCTGAAACAAATTTTAAAATTTATAACAGTAGCCCACAAAATTATCACTAGACTGTGGTTTACAAATAAAATACCCACTAAAAAAAGCCTGGATTGTTTTGTCCAGGGAGATATATGCCCTTGAGCGACTCTCTGCCAAGATGATGGACAAAGTTCAAAAATCTGATGTACAATGCCAAAAGTGGATATCATACCAACTAAATCATTATGATGATTTTGTACCTTAAGCTATGTACTGAACATGTAATTTTGCTCTTCTTTTGCACTGAAAAGATACTTGGGATAGGATCTGTGATGCTCCTTGAATTTTAATGGGAATAAAATCTGGGAGGGATGGGGAGGGCTCACCGTACTATGCCTGATTTGACTTGAATGGATCACAGATTGAACTTAAAATGAGTAATTATGATTCTCTGGATACTGAAGCAATAAGATGTTAATTTATTTTTCCCTAATATGACTGCTACAAGTATACATGTAATGTATTGTGATGTTATGAACCTGTATTACTAAGTGATGTATTGCTGACTGTAAAATTGTTGCATTTATAAATGAAATAAAAAGACTAAATTTAAAAAAAAATAAAGTATGTAGTAGATGTTCACCCTGATTGGAGTAGTTAGAATAGTAGACCAGAAGCTCCAAGAACGGATTTAAAGTATGTTCGGAGACTACTTTAGGAAGGAAGGGCTGGTACGAAGGACCACCCTGTCTTTGTAGAAAATCAAGTATGTTTCCCTACACACGAGGGCATGAAGCTCGTAAATACATTGAGTGGAAGTGACAGCCACCAAAAATAGGGGTTTCCATGAACGAAAATGAAGGTCACAAATGGCTGCTGCCTCAAAAGGCTCAAGGGTCAATTTTTCTATCATACAAGTGAGATCCCTCGGAGGAGTGGGTCTTCTAATAGGAGGTATAATATGTAACATTCCTTTCAAAAACATCCTAGCTAGGTGACGTTGATACAGTAACCTGCCATCCAGAGGTTCATGGAAAGCCAAGATGGCAGCCAAGTGGACTTTTATGAAAAAGTAACTTAAACCAGACTCAGACAGTGAGGTCACGTAGTCCAGAACCTCTGTCAAGAGTAAGGGTCCAAAGACTGAGAGGCTGACCATATGGAAAAGCGTTTCCATTTGGAATTGTATGCTGCTCTTGTTGTTGGCTTATGGGAGGCCACGAGAATACTGGCAACAGGAGAGGACACTTGTAGTCTAGTTATGAAAGCGTCCTCAGGAGCCATGCATGAAGGTGTAAAGCCTTCAGGTTGGGATGTAGGAGAGACCCTTGACAATGAGTCAAAAGGTCTGGTCTGATCAGCAACGGAACGGGAACGGGGTCCCATACTGACAGTTGTAGGAGTAGGGGAAACCACGGCTGGTGAGGCCACACTGGGGCTATGAGCATCATTGTGGCTGGTCCTAGTTGTAGTTTCAGTAAAGTCCGCTGTAGCAGAGGGACGGGGAGCATATAAGAAGAGACCTGTCCAAGGTTGGGAAAGGGTATCTATACACCATCCCTTTTTGTTCGGGATAATGGAAAAATACCTGGGAAGGCAGTAATTCACTGGGGAGGCAAACAGATCCAGCTGTGGAGTGCCCCATAGGTTGAAGATTTCTTGGAGCACTTGCTCGTGAAGTGTCCATTCATGAGTTGTGGACTGGCGACTGAGCCGGTCGGCTTACTGGTTGCAATGTCCCAGTAGGTGGACAGCAGTTAGTGTCAGTTGTTGCTGGATGGCTTCTTGCCACACTGCAAGGGTCTCCATGCATAGGGTGCAAGATTTCATACCCCCTTGCTTGTTCAGGTTACTACTGCAGTGTTGTCTGATTGGATCAGTAACGATCCTGGCACGAGGTAGGGCCGGAACGTCTGGAGGGCTAGATGGACTGCTTTCATCTCTAGGAGATAATGTGAGACTGATGGGGTGAAGCAAGCCACTGGCCTTGGGTCTGATAAGGACCAAAGTGCACGCCCCATTCCTGTAGGGAAGTATCCATGGCCAATGTTTACATGGGAGTGGGGACTGGAAGGGCATTCCTTGATTCAGATTGGTTCTGATTGTCTGCCATTTCAGTGTCAACTTCAAAGAGGGAGTGACCCTTATTTTGTCTTCAAACTGTTCTGTTTTTTTGGGACCATTGATTCTGGAGGGTCCACTGGACAGGTCTCATGTGGAGACGGCCGAATGCCACCATAGGGATGGCAGCAGACATGTAACCCAGAAGGCCCAACATTTGTCGGGCTGTGACTATTTTATGAGTTTGCATGTGTGATGCCAGACACATAAGCATGTCTTGCCGGGCAGGCGGGAAGTAAGCCCTGGCTGTAACTGTATCTATGACAGCTCCAATATATTGGAGAGACTGTGTTGGATTTGGACTAGTCTTTGGCCAACAGACTGTGCTTCCCAGATCTGTGGACATCTTCAGGGTAGCATCTAGGGATACAAACAGAGCTGCTCTGGAGTCTGCTTTGATTAGCCAATCGTCTAGATATGGAAAGATGAAGTTGCCTTTTCTTCATAAGGCTGCTGCCACCACCACTAGGCACTTGGTGAACACTCTGGGGGCTGATAGGCCAAAAAGGAGTGTTCAAAACGGGTAATTTTGACCCTCTAGGTGGAAGCGCAAAAATCTGTGGTGGGCAGGGTGGATGAGGATATGTAAGTAGGCATCCTTCATGTCTAGGACACAAAACCAATCACCCTGTTTCAGGATCGGTATGATGGTAGGTAGGTAGGTAGGTAGGGTGATCATGCGAAAATGTTTGTACTGAATATAAAGATTCAGTTGTCTGAGATCTCCCATTCATTTGGGTACCAGAAAGAAGTAGGAGTAAAATCCCATTTGATGTTCCAGAAGAGGCACTGGTACAATGGCCTTTTTGGTCAAAAGGGCCCTCAATTCTTCCTGTAAGATGGGTATATGATCTGGAGGATAATGAATCTTCCATGGAGGGCAAGGGCATGAGGTGTAGAGGAACTCCAGAGTATGACCCTTCTGTAAAATCTGAAATACGGTACCCATTTGTCTGAAGTGATCGGTTGCCAGGCCTCCAGATGGAGGGCAAAACGACCCCCACAGATTCCAAGGCCTGGTCGAGGAGGCAGGGAGAAAGCCCTAGTGGGTCAATGGGAGACAGGCTGCGCAGCTCCACCCGAGGGGCGGGAGTGGGCACCCTGGGCGGCAGAGGCTCTGCCTCTGGTGGACTAAGCACAACCTCTGAAGCCGGCTTTCTTATTATTATCATCTGTGTATCTTCCACCTCTTTTGGGAGGAATGCCGAGTATGGTAGGTTGTAGATGGAGTTTGATACATGCCATGGACCATACAGAGGGTTCTGCCCGATTCCTGTAAGTCATCCAGTAGAGTTTGAGTACCTGGCCCGAACAGCTTGGACCTGTTAAAGGGGGCATTAGCTACTTTATGTTGTATGTCAGCTGCAATGCCTGAAACGTTTAGCCAAGCATGGCGACACAAGGTGATACCAGCGGCTGATAGTCGGGCTGAGGTATCTATTGCATCATATCCCGACCTGAGTAGGTAAATGGAGATAGAATTACTAGTTGTCACTGTAGCCAATAATTTATACCTTTCCTGGGAGGGAGTTTATTCAGAAGTTCAATGGCAGATGACTCAAGGGTACGCTGATATTTAATCATATGACCCATATAATTCAAGATTCTGATATTTATAGCACCTGAGGAAAAGATCTTTTTCCCCAGATATTCAATTCTTCGAGATTCCTTATCAGGAGGTAAGAAGCTCATGTGCTTGGGTTTTTTCGTACGGTCATGAGCGGCAGTAATGACCACAGAATCTGCCTCTGGAATACTAGACAGAAAGGGGTGGTCCAGAGCAGCCTGATATAGACGATCCGCTTTGTGGGGAACAGCTGTAATAGTTGAAGGCTGATGCCAAGCAGCCAGCATGGCATTCTGGTAAGTTGGTATTAGTGGGGGAACCACTAAAATGGGCTCCTCAGGTAATTCAAGGTATTCTGCCACGTCCTTACGTTGTTTGTCATGTTCAGTAGTCAAGAATCCCATGACCTTTTGTATTTGAGCCATCATCTCACTAAAGGTTGGGTCATCTGGGGGAGAGGCTGTGGAAGGTATAGGCAGGTCCTCATCCAGAGAAGAGATTTCCGAATAGGGAGATTCAGGACTGAAAAAATCCAGATCTTGGAACTCTTCATCTTCAAGATCACCGGGGAAATCAGGTGGTAATTCTTGGTCATCTGACAAACAGTCCTCTATGAAAGGAGGAGGAGACCAGGGTGGCATGGTATCCCTGTCACTATGCAATCTTTTAGGCGGAGGAGGAGGAGATCGGGGAAGATCACCCAGCTCTTCGGAGGGCTGGGAGTGCCGCATGGCATGCAAGACATGTCGTACTACATTAGTGATTACTTGGTACAATAGAACAGAAGAAGGCCGAAGCCCATTGTGACTATTCCCCACACAGTGTGGGACATTGTTTAATAGTTATCCCGAATCCAAACATCTAGTTTATTTTTGAAAATAATACTACTAGGTACCTCGACTAAATCTTGTGGCAAGATGTTCCATACACAGGGAGCTCTTATTGAAAACGTTTCCTCTTTTACTTGTTCTATAACTTCTAACCTCAAGTTGTTTATTATGCAGTCTAGGAACAGGTCTCCTTTTGGAACAAGTTAAACCACATTGTTCCATAAGGTCTGGTGATTTTAGTAAATTAAAAACCAGGAGCATATTGCCTCTTAATCTTTTGTTTTGAAGAGAGAAGAGATCGGTAGCTTGTAGTCTGGCTTGGTAGTCCAGTTCAGTCAGTCTAGGAATCATTTTTGTAGCTCTTCTTTGGACTTGTTCTAATATGGCAATGTCTTTTTTTAGGCCTGGGTTCCAGAAAGGGGAATCATAATCAAGGTAGGGTCTAATATAGGCCCTGTAGAGTGGGATAAGACATTGTTCAGTGTGATTAATAAAAGTTCGCTTTATTTGCCTCAAGAGTCTATTGGTCGTACAAGCAGTTTTAATACAATGTTCCCTTGGCGTAAGTTTGTTGATAATATAGACACCTAAATCTTTCTCACAGTATGATGAGTGAAGTGGAAATCCATTAATATAATATACCGTACTAGGATTTTTTTTTACCAAAGTATAGTACCATACATTTGTATTAATTTTTCTAAATCCTCCTTCAATGAGATGTTGTCATAATTGTTAACCTTGCCCCCTAATTTAGTATCGTCTGCAAATTTAACCATGAAATTGTTAGACCCAGGCTGTAAATCACTAATGAAGAGATTAAATAATGTTGGTCCCAGAACTGACCCCTGTGATACACCACTCGTCACTCTATCCAGGTCGGACACGGTGTAATTTATTCTAACTCTCTGGGTTCTATTTGTCAACCAGTTAGACGCCCAGTTGACAATGTAAGATGACAAGCCTAGATTATACATTTTTGTGATCAGTTTTTCATGTGATACTTTATCGAATGCTCTACTAAAATCCAAAAGAATAACATCAGAAGGGGATACCCGCATCCAGTAAAGCACTTATATTGTTATAGAAAGATATCAAGTTAGTGGTGCAAGAATGTTCAGGAATGAACCCATGCTGAAATGAACCGTGAATACCTAATTTTTTACATTCCTGTTCGATCAGGGTCTGCATTACCTGTTCTATTAGTTTACCGGCCACTGAAGTCAGACTGATAGGGCGATAATTTTGCACAGAATTTCTATTGCCTTTTTTGAATATTGGAGTAACTGTTGCTGAGCGCCAGTCGTCAGGTACAGTAGTTTCTTGAAGGGATTTGTTAAAAATAATTGACAAGGGTATAGAAATATTTGTTGAGGTTTCAATCAGAAACCAGAAATGAATGTCATCAGGACCTGAACTAGTAATCTTTTTTAATTTCTTTATAGCTTGTAAAATATCAACTGGATTAAATCTATGAATATCTGTTTGTTGAGATTGTCGTTCAGTTCTTGAGAAGAAAGGAGGGGTAAGAAGAAGGGGGTGTTGGGGCAAAAGTGAGGTGATGGGGGATGGGACCAGTAGTATGAGCAGTTCTCTCCCCTGGGTTGTAAAGACCAGGGTCCCGATCTCTGTCTGCCTGACCCCTATAGGAAGGCACCTGTGTAGGTGGAGGGGCAGTTAATAAGGCATAAGCCATAGGTTTCCCCTGAGGAATGTGGGGTCTCGTCGATGGGCCCACAGGGGAAAAGGGGTTATTTTCATTTAAATTATCAGATGCCATCGATGGGAGAGGAGCAGCTGTATAGTTAGCTGTATGTAAAGCATTGGACAGCGTCGTCGACGAGAGGGTATAAGCCTCCGTCAATGGAGTAGTCACAATTTGAACTGCATTTAAAGCACTGAACAGTGCCGTCAACGAGAGGATATTAGCCCCCATCGACGAAGAAGTGTTTAGAGGATGCCCAGTTAATGGAGGGACACCTGAAATGGTGGCCATCGACGGGCAACGAGGCAGGGAGTGTGAGGAGAGTTTCTCCTCCTTTTTCTGCCAGGAATGAAAACCAGTAGAGGGAGAGCCCTTGGTACGAGCCTCCTGGTTCTCCAAGAGAGAGACATTTTCTGCTTCATCAAAAGATGTTGAATTTCAAGCAGCCATCATCGACGAGTTGCCTAATTAAATTCCTGACATAAACTGCACAAATTGGTGTCATGTGTGGGTCCCAGACACCTTACACAAAGTGTGTGGTTGTCAAAGCAGTATATATTCCTACTGCAAAGGCAGGAACAAAATAATGCTTGTTTTGTTGAAGAATCTGTAGACATTCATCTTAGTTCCAAATTTCTCTTTGATGACCGCTACACAGAAGTTGCACTAGTTGCTGCGCGAGCTGAAGACGGCAGGAAAATGAATGGAGGATACCAGGGACTGCCCACTCATACAGGAAACAGGAAGCTGATGTCATGTGTCGATGGTCCCTGGTGAAAAACTGCTAGAAGAGCTGCCGTGTGCCACAGTGACCTCTACTGTATACCCAAAAGTATTACCTACTGCAAGAGACCACTTCATGGAAAATCTACTGTTACAGGTGAGTAACCTATTTTTCTAGGGACGTGGATATCGTGTACATATCCACACTTCTGGCAGACTCCTAGCAGTTCTCCAGGAGGAGGAGGTGGCAAGGTGCGCACACCCCCTATTTGGGAAACAGAAATTGAAGAACTGAGGCCCCAAAACCAGCATCGCGGCGTGACTCAAGGTCGATGTGGAAATGGGAGATGAAGGTGTGTGCTGATTTCTAGGTAGGAGCCCTCCAGATTTCCTGGATAGGGACGACCCTGGAAGTAGCCACCGAGGCAGCAGTATGGCAGGTGGAATGAGCTCTAAGCCCTACAGGAGGCTCCCTACCCAACAACCTATAGCAGAGGTCGATGCAGGACACAATCCACCTGCCAGTCATCCACTTAGCTGCCGGTCTGCCAGGTGAGGCTTCAGAGTAGGTGACAAATAGCTGGCGAACCATCCTCGAACTCAAGCCGTGCGCTCCTTATAATAGGCTAGCACTCAAGGTATGGAGCCTGTGCTCGGCCTGAGAGATGTGGTTGGTGGAGTACAACAGGAGATTAATCACCTGGTAAAGGTGGAAATCTGGCACAGTCTCTGGGAGGAACTTCAGGTTGGGGCGAAGGACAACCGTGTCCCTGAGGAAGACCAAGTTAGGGACACTCTACCAAGAGCACCTGGAGCGCACTGATCTTTCTGGCCGATGTGACAGCCACCAGGAAGGCAGTCCTTTATGACAGGTGGGATATTTCACACCTGTGCATTGGTTTGAGTGGCTTGCACATGAGCTTTGCCAACACCAGTCCCAGAGTGGTGGTGGTTCACACAATGGAGGGGAAATGTGTTCAAGGCCTTTAGAAAAGCACTAGATCACTTTCTCCTGCATCACCGACTGAGTACCAGCCTGCACCCAGTCAACAGAGATGGCCGCCAGGTGCACCTTAAGGGTCACTGACTGAAGGCCCAATTCACAGAGGGACCAAGGTAGTCAAGAATGTTAGCACAGCGGCCCACGCCGCAGCGGTTGGATTTCAGCTATGACGCCAGCGACCGGGTTCGGGAACGAGCCCGGGAAGCTGAAGGCGGCGGGGAGAGACTTGAGCGTCCTAGGGACTGCTTGTTCTCTCTGGGAGGGGAACTAGAGCTCGGCTCTTGTCTGACCTCAGGTGGAGACCCGAGGTGTAACAAGACCGATGCCTAACATGAGGCGGCGTGCCAGAGCGTCGTTGACATCAGGGACGGCACAGCGAAAACACGGAAAAACATCTTCCGACCTCCAGGTAGGCAGACACCAGGCCCGACCCTCAACACCCTACCTGCCCAGAGGCAGCATCCCGGCCGAAACACAGATGTCTCGGGGTGTATGGGCTACCTCGTACCCATACAGAGGATAACCACGACTCCATGGGGATGGACTGCTCTGGTCACCAGGTAGGTGAGCTGAGGGGCTGAAAAGGTCAGAGAAGAAGTGTCTCCCGAAGAGAAGGGGCGCAAGGAGGAGAGGAGTAAAAAAAAAAAGAATGTTAGCCACTGGGCAAGATAAGGAGTCCAGACCCTTACCCTGGCACGAAATGGAAAATCTTTTCCATATGAAGGCATAACATTTTCAGATCGACTCCTTCTGAGATGCCTCGACCACGGCGAGGACACTGTCGGAGAGATCCAAAGCCTGGAACTCTAGCTACTCAGGAACCAGACTGTCAGGTGCAGGAACTGAAGGTCCGGATGGAGTACCTTCCCCTGACTGTAAGAAAGCAGGTCTGGGTGAGACGCCTCGGAAGCCTGCTGTCGAGGCTGGGGAGATCGGGATACCAAAACTGGAGGAGCAGGTCTGGAGCCACCAGGATCATCCATGCCCCATCATTTCTGGCCTTGAGCAACACCTTGTGGATCAAGGGAAATGGAGGGAAGGTGTAGTGAAGGCCCGGGGTCCAGGGCCTCGAGAAAGCATTTCCCTGCAGCGTTCCCTGCTGAGGGGTGTGGGCACAGATCTACCAGAGGGGTGCCCCACTGGGAGAACAGGCTGTGTACTACCTCGGGCTGGAGAGACTACTTATGAGACACCTCGCCCACCTGGCTGAGGGCATCTACCAGCTGGCTGAAGATGCCAGCCACATGAATGGCCAGGAGATCCACATCCAGGCTGACCATGAAGGTCTGGATGCAGAGTACTTCTCGGCACAGAGGAAGGGAGTGCATCCCATCCTGTTTGTTGAGGTAGTAGATGGTTGTGGTGTTGTCCGTCTGAATCTGAATGACCTGATCCCGAATGTATGGAGCAAAGGCTGACAGCACCAGCTGAACCACCTGAAGCTCCAGCAGGTTGCTACGGCATCGGGACTTCTCAGGGGTCCAAAGCCCGTGGACTCTGTGGTCCCCCAGGTGGGCACCGCAGTCCATAAGGGAGGTATCAATTGTCAGTATGACCATCAGCTCTAGGCGGACAAACGGGATCCCTTCCTGCAGATGTTCTGGGACTAACCACCACTGGAGGGCATCCCACATCAGCTGGGTCACAGTGACCAGATGGTCCAAGTGGCCCTTGTGCCGAGACCACTGGCCGGCAAACTCCCAATGAAGAGAGCGCATTCTCCACTGGGCCCAATGGACCACACTGGTGCATGCCGCCATCTATCCCAACAGGCGCAGGAAGTCCCGAGCAGGGCACAACTGCCCAACCCGAAATGATCAGGCAAAGGAGGAGAGCGCCTCCACCCTGTCTGCCGGAAGCCAAGCCTTGGCTCTGCTAGAGTTGAGCTCCACCCCGATGAAATTAATCACTTGTGATGGCATGAGTTCCGACTTGGCCTCACTGACCAGGAGGCCAAGGGAGCCGCAGCTCTGGAGGGCCAGATCACTGGACTGCTCCACCTCCTCCCTGGAGGGACCCACAATCAGCCAGTCAGCCAGGTAGGGGTAAACCAGGACCCCCCGTGCCTCAGGTGAGCTGCCACTAATGAGATGCATTTGGTGAGGACCCTGGGAACCACGGTCAGGATGAACAGCATGGCCTGGAACTCACAAAGGATCCCTTCCTCATGGAACTGGAGGAACCAGCGGCGGGATGGGCGGATTGGGACTTGGAAGAATGTGTCCTGAAGATCCAGAGAGCAAAACCACATATTCTGCTCGAGGGATGGTACGATCTGAGACAGAGTGACCATCCTGAATGTGCACGGCCAAAGAAACTTGTTCAGGTCGTGCAGATCTAAGATAGGGCGCTAGTAGCCTCATCTGTTTTGGCATCAGGACCTGGAGACAAACCCTGGTTATACTGGACGGTCCAAGACAGGAGCCACAACTTCCTTGTGGAGCAGCTGGGCGATGTCGTCCTGAAGGGATAACAGAATGTCAGCGGACACCATGCCTTCCCGTAGGGCATGGGCACAGCAAAGCAGGTAAACCTCAAACTCTAGAGGCAGACAATGAACCTACCACCTCGGGGACCCACCTGTCCATGGTAACAGCGGACCAAGCGGAAAGAAAGTGGCAGAGCAGGCCCCGCACGGGAGGACTCAGGGGAGTTAGGACAGGCATGAGGGAGGCACCCCCATCCCGTCACTGGGCAGGCTTGGAGCCGGAGGAGGGACTGGCTGAAGGACTAGCGGGGCCCTCAACCTCCAGGTACCTAGACAACCGAAGCAGCAGACTTCGGTCAGAGACACCAAGCCTGGGCCTGTTGCCCAGCTGTAGGCTGGGATGGCTTGGCTGCAGGGGCAGACAGGGGCCAAAAGGATTTCTTCTTTTGAGTCGTGGAGCCCTTGGGATCCCTCTGGGCAAAGATCACCAAGTCCAAGGTGGCACTGAACTCCTCGATATGATGGAGGTGCCCTTCGACCATCAGCCTGAACAAGTCAGTGCCCAAGAAGGGGACATCTGCAAACTTATGCTGGGTATCCACCGTAAAGGTCGAGATCCTCAGCAAAGCCCCGTGGCACATGGCAGCTGTGGCCGCCGCGGATCATGCACAAGAGTTGCCAGTGTCCACATCTGTCTGAAGCTGCTGCTTAGCCACAGCTCGGCCCTGAGCCCGGACCTGCTTGACCATAGTCTGCAAGTCGGCCAGGAGATGGGGAAGCACCTCATCAAGCGTGCCCAGAAGGGCATGGGCAAAATGGGCCATCAAAAGGGCCAAACTTGCCTGCCGAAGGCCAAGAGATAAGGCAACATACACCTTCTTGGCCATGTGATCAAATTTCTTGGATTCTGTATCGGGAGGCTTATCCATGTCCCTGACATTCCCAGTATGCCAAACACAGAGTTGGCCACCAGACATTCAGCCCAGGGGTGCTCAGTGAAACCCGAAAGGGAACCAGTAGGGACCATGTACTTGCGGGCCTTCCGGGCTGATGGCACAGGACAAGGGGCTGGATGCTGCCAAAGCTCCAGAGCAGGGCCAAGAATGGCCTCTGCGAGCGGGAAGACTTCCCCAGGAGAGTCATGCTGGTTGAGAATCCCGTTGAGTGGGTACCATCGGTAGCCTGGTGGATTCCGAGATAAGGCAGAGAAAGCCCATGAAAGAGGTGGGGCTGTGCTCCTCTGACAAATCCCCTGCCGACTCCTTGTCCCCCGAGCAGGGAGTGAAGAGAGTCCACAGACTCTGAGGATTAGATAGAATAAAGGTCCCATAGAGTCCCGCTGACCCTACGGGGCCTGACAGTTACCCACAGTTGATGAGGAAACCCTGATACCATACGGCATCCTCAGGAGGGCCAAACTTCAGCTGTTCCAGCAGTGGCTCCACCACAATCAGTGGAGAAGCCAGGGGAGGCCGAGCCAACTCCTGCCGGGCGGAGGTTGGCTGGGGCCTCTGTGGCGAGAGCCAAATGATGGCCGGGGTAGAATCCAGGATTAGCTTCACCCCAGTGAACACTAGCTGATGCCACACAAGCGCCTCGTAGCACTGATGCATCTTGTGGCAGAGCCACTCCTTATCCAAAGAAGAATAGTAAGAGGAGGAATGCTGGCCTGTCGGCGCAGCAGTTGGATTTTTGCTTGCGATGCCAATGACCCGGATTTAGGAACAGACCCGGGTCACTGGAGGGCCTGCCGGGAGAAGGTTCGATTGTCCGATGACTGCTTGCCTTCTCCCAGGGGGAGGGAGGGGATGCGGCTTGCTGTGTGCCACCTCCTGGTGGAGGCTGGGAATGCGACAGTTCGGCAAGCCCCACTGAATGCAAGGGGCGTGGTGGATGTTGGCATGTGCCTTGATGTCTGTGGCACACCATGCCCCCGGGGAGCAAACCAGAAAACTGCTTCTCGGTCGGCCAGATGATGGCCAGATGATGGCCACCGGCTCCTGCCGCCGAGAGTGCCCTGCACCCCCGAATCCACCTCAGCAGCTCCCAGGGACTAAACAGTTAATGTACTGGTTGTCCTCCCTGGTGCCTTCCCCTTTGGAGGAGAGGGGCCCATCCGGTTTAGGGATACATCAGGCTACCCCTGGGATGGCTGCAATATAAGGTAGGTAGAGGGGGATGGGGCGAGGATGCTGGTGGGGTCCATGGCTGGCTGGAAGGAGAGGTGGGCAGGGAAGCCTAAGGAAGGAGCATAAAATAAACAAAAAAAAGAAGAGGAGGAATAGCAGCAGCACTGCTTGCCCAAATGTCAAGAGCGGGAACCGTCAATAACAACGTGGACTGCTTGACCTGAGGCTTCGCGATCGGGACCTCAATCAACAGGGCCACCAATGGCAGGTCTCAGAGGGAGCCGACAAAAGCTGCGGATCCTCTGTGTCCACTGGATCCTGAGGGAGAGGTGGTGGATCAGCAGGCTGGTCTGACCCTCACTGGGAGGTAGCAGGCAGGACCATAGTCCTGGAGAGGGAGGTATCAGCCTCATATTACAACAAGGGGTCAACGAGCTTGAGAAAAATCTCGACAGAAAGGTTGGCCTGTGTTTCCACCAACTGGCCTGACAGAAGAGCATGGAGCCAGCGGTCTGGGCCGAAGAATTGTCCGTAGTCGAAACCTCTGTGGCAGCGCAGGATTCCAAGGTCAGAGAGCGTTTGCGATCCCATGATCGACTGCTAGACTTCTTTTTAGCCTCTTTCTTCGATTTTAAAAGTCACGGCAGAGGAAGGACCCTGCCCAAGAGTGGGAAGGGCCTGGTATAAGTCTCTAAACACCCCTGAAAAGGAGGCACCTAAAGGGAGGGACAAAAAGGCCTAAGCCGAAGAAGTATGTTCTGCAGCCTGAGCCACAGCTTCTTCAAATGCCGCAAGCTGTTCAGCGGACCGCACAGCCGTGGAGACCACCTGACAGGCATCATTAGACTTAATGGGAGGATCCCGTTCGTCGGGGCACCCCAGAAGTTGCTGAGCATGCCGGTCTTCCAATGTAGTAGGATGCAAGGTGCAACACAGGCCGCACACCCGGGGATTGTGCTTGTGGTCTAGGCAGTAGCCACACATGGTGTGTGGGTCCATCCGGGACATCTTCTGCCCATATGCACACTTTTTGAAACCAGGAGCCGACTTCACGACGTTCATCATGGGAGAGGTGAATGAGATTGCCTGAAGAAAAGTAAATCGCAATTTGAAAGTTTCTGAAAGCAAAGGGCCTACTCAGCACAAGAGCAGTAAGGAGGGAACCTTCTTCTTCCAGCGGGGCGGCACTAGGGGAGTTACCACCTGGGTGGGTGGGAGGAGCCAGCTTGAAGAAGTTTCTGCTGTTGTTAAAGGCAAAGGATCACTGCCAGAAGTGTGGATACATACACCATATCTACGTCCCAAGAAGTAGCTTTAATGAGTTAAAGTGCTTTCAGCTTGGAAAAACTGATCTTACTGAAGTAACTATGTAGCATTTCCAAGGTATGGGATGAGTATCTGTACTCATCAAAACTTTTTTTTGAAGATTATTTCTTAAAAATTGGTGAGCAAAATAAGCCAGTGCTCTCCATATCTGGAGCACTGACAAAAAGAAATAGGAAAAGATCTAAAACACAAAAGAGGAAACCAAAGAGGTACAGTACACAGTACTTGTCTAGTTTTATATGATTGGCAGTAGACAAATTTGGGTAAACAAAGACTAAAGACTCCCCTCTCCATGAAAGGATCTAGTGCATAATTTGCAATCTGAGTACATTTTTGTGCAAGGTACCGAAATCCAAATAAAAAAATGCCTCTAGTCATGGGTGCATTATGAGTTAATGCAGAATGGAAATTTTTACACTAGCAGTTGGGTGTTCATATCTATGTAAACAGATTTTGTCCTTTAAACATTATGTGTAGGTGCAACACGATTCATTATGGGCATTGTTCAATAAATTAATAGTGCATTAGCAAATGGGCTTTAAAATCTGAACAATCTGACAGGGGTGAGGGGGCTTTGATGGACATGTCCAGTACAAACTGCCACAGGGATTTTTGATACTGGGCAGCATAAGCTTGGAAAGTAGCCTGTCTCATGGCAAAGGAAGCTGATAAACAGCCTTTTTTGGCCATGCTGTCTATTTTTCTGGAGTCCTTGTCCGGAGGGTGGGAGGACAGGGTGACTCTGGCCTTATCACTGGCTGCTTGCTGTATGACCCCTTGATGGTCAGGATGGGAAAAAAGAAAATCAGCTCCTATCCTGTCCAACTGGAACTTCTTATTTATTCTCCTATCAATAGGAGGAACAGAGTTAGGGGTCTATAAAAGTTTCAGGGTGTCTTTCTTAAAAAATGTGTACACTGGCAAAAGGAGAGCTTTTGAGGGTGTTAACCCCGTCATATTTAAATATTCAATCTCCTCCTCATCCTCTATCTGCTCTGTAGTACCAGAGCATCTGCCATTTTCCGTACAAATGAGAAATGGGAGGAATAATCCTCCGACATCCGGGGAACAAAATCTTGTTCAGGAGATACCTCTGAAGGAATTGGGTCATCGTCCTGAGAAAGTTCATCCACCTCCTCAAAATATTGCTCTTCCTGAAAAGGAGGAAAGTTACCACTGCTGGCCTGGGAACCCTGAATAGGGGCAGGCTGCTGTGGGACAATGTTTTGCAGTGCCTGTATAATTTTAAAAGCCTGGGCTATCTCTTTAGCCGAAGGCATAGCCGGCATCTGCACAGAAGTCCCTGGTTTAGCAGGGGAAGATTCTGCATGCTTAGTCCTTTTCAGCTTTTTTGAGGGAACCGGGGAGTCAACCGGTTCTTTCCCTCTTTTTGCCCATTTATCGCCCGTATCAGGGGCAGGGGGAGGCAAAGTTGTGGGTTCAGCCACAGTAGACTGGGGTGTCAGCTGGTCAGAGCGGAGGGACCCCTAGGAAATTTCTTATTTAGCCTTTCAAGCGTTTTCCAAAGTTTTCTCAGGAAAAGTTTTGCAAACTTCACACTCCTGGTCCAAATGTTCAAATCCCAGACAAGCTACACGTAAGGTGTGCTTGTCTGCCTTGGAAAAAACATCTCCACATTTTAAACAATTTTTGAAACCGGGTTCTCAGGTTCTCTTTTTGGGTTTCTCTGACATGGTAATACAAAATAAACACCAACCGCTAACAAAGCAAAATGCGTTTTTTTTTTTTTTTAAAGAAATAAGCGCTTTTGCGGTTGGTTCCGGAACAGACAGGAACCAGAGGAACCGAACTAGGAGAAGTCCAAATGAACCGGTTCAGCTGTTCTGTAACCGAAGAAAAGCGGTTATGAAAACTTTTAAAAAGGACCAAATTTAAAGCAAAAATAACAGGTTCTTTAATCAGAGAACAGAAAATAAACCTAAACTAACTCGGATCCCTCACGGTTATCCCGAACCGCAAGGAACCGAGGAAAATAACTAACTTAGGCAATAAACAAGATTTTAAACTATCAATAAGTACAGGCAGTAAAAGAAATTGAAAATACTTATGGTTTTGATGATTTTGAACTTTCTTCACGCGAAAGAGGACGACAGAAAACTCAGAGCGACCAGACTTTGAGGTGGAGAGAAAAATCTGAGTAGGTTAGAACACTACAGTTGGTAGAGGCAGTATTTGAAAGATGCTCACGTGCAAAGAATTCCATTCATTTGCATGTGTTCGATCTCTCCGGGCAGTCCAACCCTCCAGGCTTACTGCACAAAGTTATGAATATCCTGAGCATTACTGGGGTTAGAACTTACGGTTAGAGCCCGGTTCAATAAAAAAAAAAAAAATTTTTCCAACACCATCACTTGTATCACTGTGCCAGTTTGAATTTTAAAACTCGATGTGCCGCCATTTTTTTCCCACTCCCTTAACTCAAGCTCCTCCCGCGATCACACCCACCAACTGCAGTACTAATTAGCCATACAACCAGAAATATGCCAGACAGAAAAGAATTTAAACTCATTTCCTGTTTTATTTTACCACAAACACAAAAAATGTTTACCCCCAAAGCAATCTATAGCACTTCGACCATTGTGAGCTTAGCACTGCAGCGGAAGCTCACCCCGGGAGTTGACTTGCTCACATACACAAACAAAATCATTTCTTTCAGTTTTCTTTTTGACTGTAATTTTAAAAAAATACCTCACAGTACCATCCTGTGGCGGTCCACCCTTTCATCCTTCTCCCAACCACGTCTTCTGACCGACCGCACCGACCATGCAGTCTACATTATCCATGTCCCACAGTACAAACAAAGAAGGACTGCTGCTTGATAAAAATAACAGAATTAAGCAGTCAAAGTATCCACTCCTGCGAAGACCGAGGTGAGAGCCAAAACAACAGTCAGCTCACCTTCTCTTCCATATACTGCCTTGTTTTCTTGATAGAGGATGTAGTGGCTCAAGTTCCACCAGGATTTCACCGTTCCTAATACCTGCCTCACACTGCAGTGCCCTCTACTGGCAGGGACTACTTGACAGAAAAATCACACAAAAAAATAATCCAACATGTCATATAGCATTATTTTATTTTTTTCTGACCCTATAAAAAATTATGCATGTAGCCCATTTTCTAAGCGCAATGATACCCTCCAGGGTGGGCCGTATGGGCAATACCAGACCTTCCAGGGGCTATAAGACCCTCCACCTGTGTTGTCAGGCTTCATTATGCCCCTGTGTGATCTGATATGATATTGCCCAATATCACCCACCCTGTCGGATATTATTGCTTGCTTGTAAACTCTACATTATGTGTATACCTATAATGCCTTTACCCATACTGTGCAATGTTTGCAAATTTAGATGCTATGATATTTGTGACTGTACATAAGTGATGAAATAACTGTCACTATGTCTTACTGATATGTGATTTTTTTTTTTTATAATTTGTATGTTTATTTTTTAATCATTATATCATATTCTTTGATACAGATACATCCTTGGTTCAAAGACATAGCAATGGAAATAGGTACAAATACATAGTTAATTAGGATAAGTTTCTTCTCTCCCAGTGTTACACCATATGGGGGGAAATGCAACTGAATTTCAGTTGAAATAAAAAAAAGTTTAGTAAAAGCATTTACAGCCATGACCATGGACTATATACTAAATGTGATAATGTCCGAAAAGTCCCGGGGTACTAGACCCAAATAAGTCATCCAGTGACATATCAAAGTCCATGTATTAAGATACAGTAGTAGTAATAATAGAAAATGAGGCAAACCATCAAGTCTGTATCCACCTATAGGAAAACAAACATTACTTTTGAATGAAGAGAGTTAAAAATTCCCAGAACAAACAGATAGATATCAACCATCAACTACTGTTGTAAAGACCAACAAGTACAGAACAAGCTGTAGTACTAAGAGTGTAGGACCTTGAGACAGTTCTTTTACAGCTATATATCAGCCCTCTTCGGTCTCTTCTGGCACTGCATCACCCCGCATAAAGTCCTCCTTAATCTTAAGCAGCCTTTTTTCTGGCTTCCAATGGGTCTGTAAAAACAAAGGTTTTATCTGCATATGAGATCCTAAGCTTTGCAGGCATCAAGAGTGAATGGCTAACCCCCAGAGATTTAAGTTCCTCACAAACTGCATCAAAGGCCTTCCGTCTCTGGAGGGTAGGGTAACTAAGGTCTGGGAAAAAGAAAATGCGAGTACCGTCAGAAAGCTGAATTGGCCCTTTGTTTTTCGATGCCAGGAGGATCCGATCTCTGATGTTTTGTCCCGGGGTAACCAACAATATTGCTCGAGGTAAATCCTGATCAGCGGGTTTTCTCCTAGGAGTTATGCGATAGCCGGTATAAATAAGTTACCCTATGGAAAGATCCAACGTGCTATAGAGGAGTTGTCGAATATACTGCTGCAAGTCATCTCCTTCGGCGCCTTCAGGAACTCCTAGTAAATGAACGTGGGCTAGACGAGCTGCATTTTCAATATGTTGCAACTGAAGTCGCAAGATCTTATTTTCGGACACCAGTCCTGCAGTATCAGCTGAAGTCTTGTCGGCAGATTCCTTCACCAGACGTGCTTCTACTGAAATAGTCTCCACTTTATTTTCTAGTGTGGAGACTCGCTGATTATACTGATCCAACTTGGAATCCAGTGCTTGCACTGATTTATCGAGCGCTTGGATCGCCTGTAACACAGCGCTGTTAGGAGGCTCAGAATCTCCTGTAGTACCAGCCATGAGGCGCTATGATCTGTACCATCAGGCCTCTTATTCTTTCCTCAGCCAGAATCTGCTTGCCCAGTTTTGCGGGATTACCCATAACTTGGCGCTCCAGATCAAACAGCAAGTGTCTTGAATCTGTAAGTTAACAATATTGCCATTGGGAAAGTTCAGCGCCGATTAGAAGAGCAATTTAATGTTATTTTGAATAGGTGGATAGGAGCTCTCAGGAGGCGACCGATGCTGTCGGCTGCTAGCTATGCCCCCGATAATTTGTATGTTTACATGTACATTCTGTCATATAAATCTGTATTAATTCAGCCCTTGTTTGGTGCTGCAATGAAATTCCCCTACTACTGCTACTATAGCTGGGACCACTTAAGTACAGGGAGCTTAAGTGACTTGCTCAAGGTCACACAATGAGTATGTAGCACTGGTGGGATTAAAACTTGGGTTTTCTGGTGTCTATTTCTGCGCTCTAATCACTACACTGCACTGCACCACATCACACTGTCTGCCCCGGTTTAATACAATCCATTTATAAAAGCAGCAAGTCCTGTACTCAGTTCAGTGTTCTTTAGGGTCCGGAGGCACCCTTCCCTGCGGCTCTTAAATTCTCCTGCAGGCATTACCTAAGGATGATGCCTGCTGGAACTGTGCTTACTGAGAAGTACCTCATAGTACTACACTCACAGAAACGGTGCCGTTCACCACTGTAGCAGTATTATACTAGGAAGCCAAGCAATTTGCATGTTAAAATCAGCTGCAGTTTAAAGCAAGAAAAGACATCTCAGGTGGCACCCTAACCACCAGTAAGCAAATATCATCACTATGCACAGTAACTGCTGCTATGCAAAACTCTGTAGATGTCATGGTTCAAGTACGCTGTTATGTGGTAGACAAGTACATACTATATAGCAAGTTCAACCCTAGCTCATCCACTTAATTTTAATCCCATTCCTTGCCCTTTTTTTCCTCCCTCACAGACAGACAGTAGCAGAGTCACAGCTCACACTGGCATGCTAAACCAACAGTATTTGCTAGCCAGTCACCATACAGTTTTTTTCAGCAATAATGTTTTCCTGGCAAAAATATTACGGTACCTATTTTTCTTTTTTTTTCTTTTATCCCTGAACTAAGATACAGGTTTAAGAGTTCACACTCCTTGCCATGCCTGCCATAAAAAAAAAAAATAAGTACTGCATCTTGGTACAGTGTTTGCTGTTTGCTATCAGAAACATGTGCTATCACGATCTTAATGCAGCCACATTATGAATCTAGCATGAATATTCAGCAGGTAACGTCAACAGAAGAAATTAAAAAAAAAATTGTGGGCAGCGGCCATCTTTAATGACACGAGTCACTAATTACAAAATTAGCTATAAAAGCGGTTTTAAAAATATCTGAGAAAACTAAAAATACACAGAGGATAAGTCTAAGGATGTTATAAATACATTTTGTGCTACAAAAAAACTATATGATTATTATTTTCCCCGAATAACAAATACTGCTGCTTTAAAATTGAAAGAGTAGTTACCTGACCCATGAGGGGGTCATCTTGTCACTGGTGGTCAGGGAACTCTGCTGACTTATGAGACCACAAAACCCTTTTAAAAACACAGAATGAAGAAAGTAAGAAACTAGAATAAGTTTAAAATGATTTGTAAACTCTTTGAACAGCATGTGGGGGAGGGGGTTCACAGGGATACTGTTTGTTCATGTATACTAAAACTCATTTGGTTCAACTTTTCACTTTAAAAGGCATATGGAATTAACCTAAAATTCTCAAAGGCACTAAGGAAAAAATCTCTCTGTTGTAATGTTTCTTATCTAGCGGGTAAATGGGAAGTGAAGGTGTCTCACAGTACACGTACAGAGCAAGGTGTGCACCATAACAGTTCAGAGACGAGAAGCCCAGCTGCATGTATCACAAGAATAAGGATTTCAGGAAAAAAAAAACAAAAAAAAAATCACTCGGGATCAAGTTACTCTTTTCAGCAAAAGTTTACTCGCATTCATCTGCTAGTATCAAATGCCACCCGTGCCGCTCTTCTTCTAGATGGTGCATTTTTGTAAGTCGTACAAATAGCAGCATCTCAGCCCTGAGGTGCTGCCACAGAGACAGAACATTAGAATGTTAAAGTTCATTGCATCTCACACCCTTTATAGCACTCTGCAGCCATCAACAGTGAGATATCCTATGTCCATCTTATAGGCTAATGTAAGATCTAATGAAATCTGAGCTGGCTGAAGGCCAGCCCCCTAGTCCATCCCAGAAAATTCAGTTTACTTTGTGCATCCCTATAGGTTGGTCATGATCCAAGAATGTTCCCAGCTTCTCAAGTTATTTTACCAATGTTTCTACGCTTTAAAAAAATGGTAGTTTACTCACCTGGCAAAGGTGATTATAAAAGCACCTTCTTACAGCACTCCGAGTCTCAACACATGGGTTATAAGTGCTATTCTCATAGGCTGATGCACAAAAGGAATCCCAAATTCGAAATCCGATCCTCCTCCTCCCTTGTAGCTCCCAGAATCCCCAGTAGGAAATCTTCCAGAACTTCTGCTACTTCTGAAAACAAAATAAAAAAAATCCAACCATACGGGACCCTCAGCCGTCCCCCTAGGGAAGCTGGCGGGTAGAGAAGAAAAAATTACCATAGTAATGTTGTTCCTTCTAATGGAGTCTTGCTGTATTCTGACTATATGCAGTTAACCCCAGCACTTGAACTGCTCTGGAGAGTAAAGGGTTAACTATGCAAAGGCATAGAACGTTGAGCTCGAACTTGGTTTTCAAACCTCTGTCTGTGGTACTCTGAAGTGTAACCGTCAGATTCTTACGAGCCCTAAACTAACTCAAAGTAAGAAACTGTTTCAAAATGTTTGTGCCAAGTGGCAAAACAAGGTTTTAGGGTCAAAGACTCAAGTCGAAAAAACCCAAAAAGAACACAACAAGTAGTGATTCACCAAACTAAGAGGAAAAAAAACACTAAGAGATGGAGGCACGTCCAGAGCACCTCTGGGGTGCAGCACCGTGCCTGCCCCACCACATCCCAAAACTACTAAGTTCCAGGAGGGGAGGAAGGGAGGGAGGTCAGAATACAGCAAGACTCCATTAGAAAAAACAACATTACTATGGTGAGTAATTTTTTCTTCAAACACCATGAAGTCTTGCTGTAGTCTGACTATATGCAGACTACCATGCAGTACCCCCTTAGAGGAGGGAGTTACAGAACCTATTTTGGGAACAGGATTTGCAGCACAGCTGTGCCAAACCTAGCATCACTTCATGACTGAATGTCCAAACAGTAATGCTTGGTGAAGGTGTGGACAGATTTCCAGGTAGCTGCTTTATATATATCCACTAAAGATACATCTCTAGCTGCTGCGACAGAAGCAGCTGTACTTCTGGTAGAATGAGCCCTCAGGCCTGAGGGACGCTCCTTCCCAAATTTAGAGTAGCAGAACTGAATACAAGAGACAATCCGCCTGGCAATAGACCTCTTGGTAGCAGGCTTGCCCTTTCCCACCTCACCACAAGTGAGAAACAACTGAGAACAATCCTTCCTATGGGCCTTAGTATGCTCAATATAGTAACTAAGAGCCCTTTTCACATCCAGAATGTGTAACCTCCTCTCTGTAGAGGAAGAATGATCAGTGAAAAAGACAGGCAGAGACACAGACTGGTTCAGATGAAACTCTGACACTACCTTGGGAAGGAACTTTCTACTGGTGTGGAGGACCATCTTATCCTTATGAAAGGAAATGAGATCAGGTTCCACTGATAAGGCCTGTAGTTCACTGATCCTCCTAGCAGAGGTAATGGCCACCAGGAATACAGTTTTCCAAGTCAAGTATTTCAGCTCAGCTGAAGATAAAGATTCAAAAGGGGGCTGCACAAGCTGTGCAATACAGATGTTCAGATCCCAGGAAGGAGCAGGCTTCCGGAAGGGAGGACTGACATGGACTAAGCCTTTGAAGAATTTCTTGAAAACTGAATGAGAAGCTAGGGAAGAGCCCTTACCAGCCGAAAGAAAGGCAGACACAGTTGCCAAATGCACTTTAAGAGTAGTAGGCCAGAGGCCTAAACTATTAAGATGTGCCAGATAGTCCAAAACAGTGGCAATGTCAGCCAGCTCTGGCTTAATATGCCTACTGGAACACCAAAAACCAAACCTTTTCTATTTGGAGTTATAAGTCTTCCTAGTAGCAGGCTTCCTGCTAACTTTTAAAATATCCAAAACTGATTGGGAAAGATGCAAAATTGCATATTCTAGCTCTTCAAGAGCCAGGCTTTGAGCCTGAGAGTCTGAAGGTTGGGATACAGAATCCTCCCTTGAGAGAAGGTGAGAAGATTGTACTGCCAGGGAAGACACAAGGGCAGTGTTACTGACAGTGACAACAGTAGAGGATACCAAGGCTGTTTGGCCTAGTCTGGAGCTACCAGAATCACCTTGCAAGGCTGAGACCTGATTTTTATCAGGACCCAGAATATCAGAGGAAAAGGAGGAAATGCATACAGAAACCTGCTTGTCCAATTTAGTAGAAGAGCATACTGGGGAACAGGACCAAGAAGTGGTGGTCTGCAACAATAAAGAGGGAGTTGATGATTGTCCGGGGCTGCAAAGAGATTTATCTCTGGGGTGCCCCATCTCCTAAAAATCAATCAATCAAATATTTATTTATACAGGCGAACATCATTGAGCAAGGCTCATTTACAAGATGGACCTGATAAGGTCAAGGTTCAATAGTTGATATACAGCAAATACATCATACGCTTTATAAGACAGTTATACATACAGATAAAAATAATGTTTATAACACAATGATGTACAGTGAATTCACATGTTAAAACTCGGTTAAAGAAAGGTTAAGCTAATATCTATAGTATGTACAGTACATACATATCCCAGTGGGGGCCATGACAGACACACAACATAATGAATACTAGGATGGCGAAGGTATTAATGGGTGCCATAAGCTGGGGGTGTCTGACTGGAAGGAATATGCCATATATGATTGGAAGCCAGATTTGTAGGATGACTAATCTAGCTCTAGCAGTAGCAACTGCATTTCTCTGTGACTTGAGGAATGACAGGGTTCAGGGTCCATTCGTGGTGACCCTGGGAAATCCTGCTGAGAGCATCTGCAAGAATGTTGTCCTTCCCTGGGAGATGCACAGCTATCAGAGAAACCTGAAGGGAATAAGCTAGAGACCAAATTTTCATGGCCTCTTTGCGCAAGGTTGAGGACCGAGTGCCTCCCTGCTTGTTGATGTACCACATGGTTGTGTATTGCCTGTTCTGATCTGCACCACTTTCCCTTGGACAACCGTTGAGAATGTCTGAAGAACCAGGAAGACAGCTCTTAATTCGAGAAGATTTATGTGCAGAAGAGACTCCTGGTGTGACCAAGTTCCCTGAGCTGTGATATGATCTAGGGGGGGGCCCCCACCCCAACAGGGAGACATCTGTCGTGAGAATCACAGAAGGGACCTGACTGATGAAGGGGACCCCTTTACAAAGACTGTCTTCCTCCAAGCACCACTGAAGGGCCTGGACCAAGGTTTTGGAGACTGGAACCAGTTTGGAAAGAGGGTCCTTTTTTTGTGACCAGAAAGATCTGAGATGAAACTGAGTATCTCTCATCTAAAATCTTGCTCCCTGAACTACTGCTGTGGAAGCTGCCCTGTGGCCCAGCAGCTGTAGAAAGTGTCTGGCTGGCTGAGACACTAGAGGACGAAACGAGGAGGCCAGAGTGACCAGTGACTGAATCCTTGAGAGAGGAAGAAATGCTCTTGCCTGAACTGTATCTATTTCCACCCCTACGAAAGTAAGAAGTTGGGCTGGCTCTAGAACAGACTTCTCTAAATTTAGAATGAAGCCCAAGGATTCTAGAAGTCTTTGGGTGACTTGACTTGGTCTGAGGACTGGTCCACTAGAAGCCAGTCGTCCAGGTATGGGAACAGAAGGATACCATGCCTCCTGAGGAATGCCACCACCACTGCAAGACACTTGGTGAACACCCTTGGGGCAGATGTTAGGCCGAAGGGCATGGCCCTGAATTGGTAATTGCCTGAGGGCAACTCGAACCTGAGGTACTTTCTATGAGAATGTCTGATAGGTATGTGGAAATATGCATCCTTGAGATCCAAGGAGGTTAACCAGTCTCCTGGTCTCAGAGAGGGAAGAACTACTCTCAGTCACCATTTTGAACTTTGGTTTTGTCAAATGTTTGTTCAGGTACCTTAAATCCAGTATGGGTCGCAACTCCTCTGTCTTTCTGGGGGTAAGGAAGTATCTTGAATACAGACCTTTTCCCCTGTGACAAAGAGGAACCTTCTCTACTGCTTGCAGAAGCAGAAGAGGGGAGACTTCTGCCTCTAAGGCCTTTGTCTCCAAGGAAGAGGGAGGACTGAAAGACTTTGTTCTCATTCTTGGGAACCTTTTGAAACTGAGAACAAGTCCCTAGCTCACTACTTCCAGGACCCATGTGTCTGAAGTAACAGACTCCCAGGCCTGGGAGTAGTGAGCCAGTCTGCCCCCTACTGGAATAGGAGAGTCGACCCAGGCAGGCCCATCAGGGTGTTTGCTTGGCAGGGGCTTTAGGCTGAGGAGTGGATGCAGCCCTGCTCATCCCCCTTCTGCCTTTTCCTCTGAAGAACCCCCTCTGTGAAAAGGGAAAAGAGGCCTGTGCTTGGTAAAAAACCCTTTGAAAAGGCCTGCCCCTGCCCCTAGACTGCTGCCTTTGAGGAGTTGCCTGCCTCTCCTTGGCTTGAGCATTCCTGTAAGTGGTCCTGTACTCATCCATTTTCTTCATGTAATTCTCTGTCTGCTCCCTAAACAGAGAATTACCCACTACAGGAAAATCCAGGGCCTTAGCCTGGGTGTCCTGCTAGAGGATAGTACATCTGAACCAAGCCATCCTCCGAAGAGCCACAGATGTAGCCATGACTCTTGATGACACATCATTAGAGTCTACAGCAGCATGAAACTGAACCTTAGATGCCTCAATCCCATCTGCAGCCACCGCCGCCAGCTCCTTGGCTAGCTGGGGGGAGGCCTGTTTAGCCAGTGCCAGTACAGTGTCCCACCTGGACTTCTGGTACCTGGCTGTACAGGCCATGTAATTCGCCTGCCTGAGTCCCAAGGAAGATGCCATGTACTGTTTCTTTGCCATGGCATCAATCTTCCTGGAGTTCTTGTCTGGGGGGTGTGAAGCCAAGGGAATATTTGCCTTGTCACAGGCAACAGCCTGCACTACCCCAACATGGCTGCATTGCTGATATAAGAACTCCGTGTCTGAGCCTGAAAGTGTATACCTCTTGTCCATTCTTCTATCCACAGGAGGTATAGTGTTAGGAGACTTTAGGAATTTTTGTATTTGTTTCCCAAAGGATTTGTGGAGGGGAATAGACAGTCTCCTGGACTCTGGGATGTCCATCATTTCTACAAAATCAGGCTCCTCTTGATCTTCCATAGCCTCCTCCATAGGAAGCTGGAGGGTTTCAGCCACCTTTCTGTAGAACATAAAGTGAGAAGGGGACTCAGAAAGCCTAGCAGGGGAAACACCTGAAGGTCTGTCTTGGGAGATGTCCAGTTCCACAGGCACATCCAGACCCCTCACTTACCATCATCATCCTCAAATTCCCTTCCTCTTCAAATTCGGTTCATAAAAATCTTGAGGGTATAATCTTGAACTGGGGAACCAACTGAACCGAACCCCTGCCAGAAGGAGCCAGATCGGTAGGAACGGGACGGGCGATTCCACAATCTGAATACGCTCTGGCTATCTCTTCAGTGGTTGGAACATGAACCTCTGGATCCGAACCGGCCGATTTGTCTTTGCGTTTTCTTTTTGTTGGAACCGATCCCTCGGAATCGGTTCTCCTTTTGCCCGAAGAAGTATCGCCTTGGTCAGAGGGCACTCCTTCTGGTTCGGTCGACAGAAACTGACCAGACTATGTGGATAAGTTTTTCGGTTTAAAAAACCAATGAAAACTGAAACTTTAACCGACTTTCGAACCGAGCTGAAGGAGAAATCTCTGGAGCGACCGTTCAGTGAGGCGGAGTAAAGAATCTGACGGTTTGAGTTTGAAACACTCCAGACAGAGACTTCAACCAAGCTCGAGCTCAGCATTCTATGCCCTGCATAGAAAGTTAACTCTTTGTTCTCCGGGGGCAGTTCAAAGGTTGGGAATCACTGCAATATGTCAGAAAACAGCAAGACTTCATGTTGTTTGAAGGAGGTGACACGGGCAGTAAGGGGAGCCAAGGCATCTACTGAGCTCAGGCTGGCACAAGGTATTAAGAAAGGGGAGAAGGACTTCTTTAGGTACATCAGGGAGAAAAGGAGCTGTAAGGACCACATAGTAAGGATTAGGAAGGAGGGGGGCTGGGTGGAATCAGGGTGCGATAAAACAGAAGCACTAAATGATTACTTCTGCTCGGTATTTACTAAGGAGAAGAGGGGGTAATACCCAAGTGGGGAGGAATGGCAGAAATGGGGGGGAGGGGGTGACAGATGGGGAAATCATGGAGGGCAGAGTTAGGGAGGGTTTGAAGGCCACAGAGGGTGGACAAGGCGCCAGGCCCAGATGGCATCCACCCCAGGGTACTGAAGGTGCTGGCAGAGGTCCTTGAGGAACCTTTGGCAGACCTATTTAATGCCTCACTACACTCAGGGTGTGTGCCTCAGGACTGGAGGGATGGCTCAAGTGGTGACCCTCCACAAGAGTGGCCCCAAGGATGAACCAGGGAACTACAGAGCGGTGAGCCTCACTTCCATCGTGGGTAAGCTGATGGAGACTATCCTGAAGGAGAAGCTGCTGACCCTCCTAGAGGCCAAAGGACTAAAGGACAGTAGACAGCATGACTTTATATGTGGCAGGTCCTGCCAAACCAACCTGGTGGAGTTCTATGACTGGGTAAATAGGCAACTGGACTGGGGCCATGCAGCAGATGTCCTGTATCTGGACTTCAGTAAGGCATTCAACCCTGTACCACATGGGAGGCTGGGAAATAAGTTAGAAGGCACAGGAGCGGGTGCAAAGCTGGTGAGATGGGTAGGGAACTGGCTTCAGGGAAGGAAACAGAGGGTGGTGATGGGTGGGGAGCTCTCACACCCAAGGGTAGTGACGAAGCGGTGTTCCACAGGGCTCAGTGTTGGGACCAGTGCTGTTTGGGATAGTCACTGCAGACATATCCAATGGACATCAAGAGCAAGATCAGTCTGTTTGCTGATGATACCAAGATGGAAGCGGTGGTGGACGACCTAGGGGGATGGTAGGGGTTGCAGGATGATCTGGCAAAGCTTGAAACCTGGTCTGACACCTGGCAATTGGGGTCTCATGCCAAAAAGTGCATGGTGCTGCATTTTGGGGTAAAGAACCCAGGTAGGAGTTACCAGCTGGGGGGAGTGCAGCTAGCCCTCACACAGGAGGAGAAGGATCTGGGGATGCTCATTATAGGGTCAATGAACAACTCAGCACAATGTAGGAAGGCAGCTGCAAAGGTCAACAAAATGCAGGGTTGCATTGCAAGGGATATATCCTCGAGGAGGGAGGAGGTGATTCTGCCACTGTATAGGTCATTAGTTAGATCACACCTGGAGTACTGCGTGCAGTACTGGCACCCGTATCTGAAGAGGGACATTAAGTTACTGGAGGGGGTGCAGTGCAGGGCGACAAAGGTGATCAAGGGGCTGGGGGACTTATCATACAAGAGGAGGAGGATGAGGGAGTTGAACATGTACTTGCTGGAGGAGAGGAGGGAAAGGGGGACATGATTGAAACCTTTAAGTACATGAAAGGAATAAATAAGACAGGTACAGAAGGGCTGTTCAAAGTAAGGGAGGGGAGGGACACCAGGGGCCATGATATGAGACTGGAGGGAGCAAGATTCAGGAGGGAGATGAGGAACACTTTTTTACAGAGAGAGTGGCAGCTGGGTAGAATGTGTTACCTGCAGAAGTGGTATCCAGTAGAACAGTGGACTGCTTCAAAAGGAGATGGGACAGGACAAGGGGGAGGGTCAATGGAGGGAAAGGGTGGAAGTGAGGGGCAGCTTCAGAATAAGGGGTGCTAGCTGCACATTCAAGCAGACTTGATAGACCTCTAGGCCTTTATCTGTTGGCAAATTTTGCATGTTCGTATTCATATTAGCTGCCTCCAATGCTTGCTGGGCCTCTGTCGAAACAAACTACAGTTACATAAGAACTTACCATAACAGAAGATCTTCGAGAGAAGCTTTTGCAGCAGGCCACACCGGGAGGCAGGGCTCCAGATAAGGGGAGTATCGACCTGTTTTACTCACCTCATTTTAGGAAATACTCTTCAGAAAAAATTTTTGACAAGTACGACACTCACCCAACATTTGTAAATACTTCACACCAAAGAATAGTGCTTCATAATATAACTGGTGATTCAGAAGGAAGTTTTTTTTTTTGTTTGTTTTTTTACGGATTTACAGCACTGATATGCGTCCCAATTTTTGTTTTACGCACTAAATTTTAAAACTGGTAAGTCAATTACTCCTACCTGCCAACATTATCTGGAGCATTGTTGACACCTGATCAGTTCTTATCTGGAAAAAAAAAAAACTACATTGTTTTTAAAAAAAAATGTACTCCTCACTCCACTCTGTCCAGACATTTGTACGCATCTGAATTTGGTTTTACTCGCCTCACTTTCAAAATGAGGAGTACAGTACTCATCCCAAAACATCTTATCTGGAGCCCTGCCGGTAGGACTAAGCTGCCAGGTGCTAGGAACACACAGAAAATTTCTAGTTAGCAGTCTATCACGGGAGGACTTGCCCACCACTGACGTCAGCCAGCTGACATCAGCCTAGACTATACAGGTGGTCGGTGCCCCACACCTATCTCAGTTCTCCCGCCGAAGACCTCGTACAGACAGCTGAAGGAGAACCGAGGAGGCTTCCCCGAGAGCCAAAAGAAAGGCAGAAGCAGTGCAAAAGACAAAGAGCAACAGGAGAAATAGGGAGGGAAAGCAGGGCCTGCTGCAAGAGCGTCTCTCGAACATCTACTATTACATTAAGTGCTTACGTAACTGTACTATCTTACTTCGAGGAAAGTTCTTGCAGCAGGCCACACTGGTAGGACCGAGTTCCAAGCAGTACCGGGTATCCCCAGGATAACACCACTGGGAGGAAGACAGATCAGCAGCCAAGAGCTCAGGAGAGAAGGCCCTAAAGGAGTGCCAGGCCGAAATTGGCACTGCACCGAGAGGCGATGTCCAGACTGTACTGCTTAGTGAAAGTGTGGACCGAACTCCAGGTGGCAGTTGCACAGATGTCCGCAGCAGACACATTTCTGAAACAAGCTGTGGAGGAAGCCATGCCTCTGATGGAATGGCCTTTAACCATCCCTGGAAGGGATTTGTTGTACTTGTGGTAGCAATAAACAATGCAATTAGCTAACCACTTAGACAAACACTGTTTAGAAACAGAAGCGCCCTCTCTCTTGGGGTGAAGGAAGCAAACAACTGGTTAGTTTTCCTGAAAGACTTTGTGCAGTTCGTATAGCACTGCAACATTCTATGTACATCCAATGTATGGAGCAAGCCTCCTCCTCACTGGAATACTCAGGGAAATAAACTGGAAGGTGGACGGATTGGTTTAAAGTAAACTCAGACACCACCTTAGGTAAAAATTTAGGATTAGTACGCAAAGACACCCTGTCTTCATGAAAAAAACAAATAAGGCTCCTTACACATAAGAGCCAGCAGTTCAGAAATCCTTCAAGCAGAAGTAACAGCAACTAAAAAGATCACTTTCCAATACAGAAAGCGCAGCTTGCACAACTCATGGCCGGTTCCAAGGGAGGTAAAGTGAGTTTCTCCAGCATAAAGTTTAGGTCCCAAGGAGGGACAGAGTCCCAAATGGGGGGGGGGATTCAGATGCAAAATGCCCCACAGGAATGTGTGGGACACCTCAATCTGGGCAACAGATTTGTCCTCAATAGGTGCATGGTAAGTAGATATGGCGGAAAGGTGCACCATAAGGGAGGAGTACCCAGGCCTGAATCTGAAAGGGAAAGTAGGTACTCTCAACACTTGATTCACTGGGCAGGTGAAAGGATCCAAAAGGTGAGCAGCAGCCCAAATGGAGAAGTGCTTCCATTTAACAGCATAAGTGACCATGGTGGAGGGTTTTCTGGCAGCCAACAGAACATCTGCGACACTAGAAGATACCCCAAAGTGGGCAATAGCTAGGTCTGCAGGAGCCACGCATAGAGATGCAGGGACTTGAGGTTCGGATGGACTAGGGTGCCCTGGTCCTGGGAGAGCACTGGGGCAGAGGCACCAGAGGCTCCACTGCCAGCTGCTGCAGTAAGAGGAACCAAATCTGGTATGGCCAGAAGGAGGCTATAAGAATCATCTCTGCCCTTTCCAACTGGAGCTTGAGCAGAACCCTCTGCAGAAGCAGGAAGGGAGGAAAGGTATACAGAAACCTCCCCTTTCAGGAGAGGGACAATGCGTCTCGCCAGAAAACTCCAGGCCCAGGATTGAGCCAGCAAAAAAGCGAGTGTTTCGCGTTGAGTGGGGACACAATGAGGTCCAACTCTGGATGGCCCCACCTGTTAAAGAGATATTCGACTACCGAGGTAAGAAGCTCTCACTCGTAAGCCCGCGACCTGGAGTGGCTGAGACTGTCAGCCAAGACGATTTGAACGCATGGAACATGAACAGCCGAGAGCTTCAGACCGTGCTTCATGGCCCAATACCAGACTCTCATCGCCTCCCGACATGGGGTAAAAAGGGGTTCCCATCGTTTGTTGATGTAGTACATCACACACATGTTGTCCGTCTGTACCAGCAGCGGACCCAGGAGGGGGAGGAGTCTGGTAGGCCTGCAGGGTATAAAGAACAGCCTGCTTCTCCAGGATGTTGATATGAAGGCCCTGCTCTACATCCGTCCAGGTACCCTGGGTCTGGTGATAGGCCAGATGAGCACCCTAGCCCAAGATGGATGTGTCTGTCTTGAGAAACTGCCAGGGGGTCAAGAGCAGAAAAGAGACCCTCAGAAGGAGGTTGGTCAGATCCAGACACCACAACAGAACCCTCGGACCAGGTCGAAGACCAGGACCAACTGGTCCAGGTTGTCTGTGCGTTGGTCCCACTGGACCCTCAAGGTCCACTGAGAAACCCACATATGCAGGTGGGCCAGGTGAACAGTAACAACTGCAACTGCCATATGGCCCAGAAGGTGCAGAAAAACCCTGGCAGGGACCTGTCGGCTGAAGGAAACTAGACAGGCCTGCTCCATCAGTTGCTCCGCTGTGTCCTTGGGCAGAAAGGACTTGCCCCAGCTGGTGTCCAGGACCAGCACTATGAGTTGGAGGCCCTGGCAAGGGGAGATGCAGGACTCTGGTAGATTTATAGTGATCCCCAGGGCCTGGTAGAGACCAAAGGTGTAGTCCAGGGTCTGAACTAAGCGGTTCCTGTAGGGGGCAGTCATCCAGGTAGGGGAACACACAGAAGCCCTGCCTCCGCAATGCGTCTGCCACCACTGCCAGGCATTTGGTAAATATCTGGGGGAGGCCAAAAGGGAGGGCCCTAAATTGGAAATGGGCCCCTGAAAGTGGAAGCGGAGGAAGTGACGATGGGAGGAAAGACCTGGATGTGCTGGTAAGCAAAGCGAACACAGCCAGTGCCCCCCGGTGCGAAAAGGGTAAAAGCTCCTGGAGGGTGACCATCCTGAAGCGCTTGTACTCTTATGTACAGATTCAGGTGACTCAGGTCCAAGAAGAGCTGGAGATCCCCGGTCTTTCTGGGGACGACAAAAAAGTGCAAGTAAAACCCCTTCCCCATTAAGCCGGAGGGACGGACTCCATTTTGAAGAAGAACCTGAATTTCCTCCCAAACCAGAGAAAGGTGTGCGTGGGGGGAAGGGGAGTTGATCGGAGGATTTTTGGGTGGACACTCCAGAAACTCCAGAGCGTGACCATGTGCTATGATGTGGAGCACCCAACTGCCTATGGTTACCCTCTGCCACCCCTCTAGGTGGAGTCTTGCACTTGTGCTGAGCCTTGGCAGGCTGGTTAAAAGACTGCTTGCGGGAGGACCTGCAAAAGGATCGACACTGGCTTGCTCTAGGGTGGGTGTGATAGAGCGAATGGACTGACTTGAGGGACCACCCTGATTCCTGCAGGGTAGAAATGACTTCCTCGATATTCCACCAAAAAAGGACGGATCCCCGGAAGGGGGTATCCATAATGCTGGCCTGCATGTCTGAGGCAAAGCCAGATACCTGAAGCCAAGAATGATGCCAGAGACAGACCCCAGAAGCTGCCCCATGCTTGGAGGATTCTACAGCACTGTAGACTTCCCCAGAGAACATGACTGCCAATGTCTGAGCCTGACTTCATGAGCTGGGTGAGATGTATCTTAGTGGGATCCTCTGGTAAGGGCTGTACCAGGTCCCTGGCATGGTCCCAAAGAACATTCTAGTATTGGACTATGTGGGCCAGATAATTTATGGCCCGAGTAGTGGAGGCAAAAACCCATTTGCCAAGTGATCCAGCTGCCTGGACTCCCAGTCCGTTGGAGGGTACTAAGATGTTTGGGTTTCTTAATACGGGCGTGCGCCACATTAATTACCACCAAATCTGCCTTAGCGTGGCTCCCTAGAACAGGCTTACCAGCCGGGGCATGGTAAAGGTGGTCAGCTTTTTTAGGCATAGGAGGGGTAATAGGGTAGTTCCAGGACGCGTTGGTGACATCCTCATGGGAGTCGATCAAAGGGGGCACCACCACAGGTAGGGCATCCCACTGCCGGAGGTAGATGGCTAAACAGCGTCTCTCTGGGTCCTGCTCCACCATCTCCCAACCCATCATGGACTGGATGTGGTGCATAACATCCATAAAGGATGGATCGTCGGGGGGGGGTGAGGACTTGGGCATCACTTTGACCTGGTCATCCCCCTCTGAAGACTCACCAGGAGAGGAGGAAGACATTGAGGAATTTAAGTTATCCTCAGTAGTGTCACTATCTGGGAATGTGGCTGGTAATTGTCCCTCCTAGAACCTGAACCAATGTCAGATTGAGCCCCTGAAGACTCCGACGTGTGGGGATCACTTGAACCAGCCCTATTTGGATTCTGGGGCTGAGGATCCTGGGGAGAGCAGTGTGGGGACATCAGAGGCAGACCCTGAGGGGCAGGGGTCTGCTTTTGCACAAAGGACCACCCTGCTGAAAAAAAAGACATTATAATCTACCTAGGGTGCTATATTATACACTGGCAGGAATGGAAATGAGGGTGCCAGTGAAGGGCATGATGACTGATGAGCTGTTGAAGGAAGAGCCCTGCGTATGTCCACCCGGAGCTGAGTGGGAATCCAGTGATGAGCCAGCAGGCGTTGGCTGCATCACATGTTGCAGCAGGGGTGACAATGGAGTCGGGCCCAAAGGCTGTGGCAGCACTGGCAGTGGCCCCGCAGGCGACAGCTTGGAGTGCCTGGGTGAAGAATCCGTCGGCATCGGCCCAGCTAGGGAAGCTGGTGCCTGAGAGGATGGAGACCCCTGGGTTAAGGGCAGAGGCGATGCCAGTGAAGAAGGGATGGCGGTAGCCTGCTGCAGGCGTTGCCTGGTAGGAATGACGTCAGACCCAGTGATGGGAGCCAATGAAGGCCAAAGGGAGGGGGCGACGGTTGAAGAGATGATGCCCGAGAAACAAACACCGGTGAAGCCACCTGGTTGAGAACCCATGGAGGATATGGGCCTGAGCGCCAGGGGCTGGGAAGCAGGAGATAAAGTCCCCTGCCCCGAAGAGCCGCCACCTAAAATTGAAATAATGGTGGGCGGGGGAGCCACCAGGAGCCCGGAGAAAGTGACGGTTGGTGGAGCCAACCCCCCGCACGATGACTGACCCGGTCGCAGTCAAAGGTTTGTGGGGCAAACACGAATGGGAAGCTGACTGAGCCCGACCCGGTGTTTATCCCGGTGCTTATGCTTCCTGGACTTCTCCTTGTGAGAAGATGAAGAGGCCCCGGAGGATTCTGCTGGAAAGGCCTGCAGTTCCTTCTCCATCACTACCAACTTGCTTTAAACATGGCTCTCCAGAGTTTTTAAACAACGTCCCCAAGTGGCCTGGTTGAATTTCTTGCAAAACTGGCTGGCTTCGGTTTCGTGGCTGGTGCATAGGCAGATCAGACATGCAGAGTGGCCATCTTTTTCAGAGATCTGTTTGCCGCAGGCACACTTCCGAGTGTAACAGGAGGCCTGTTATAAAATAAAAGGCTCCTCTGCCTAAAAACATTGTGAAAATAATGTGCATCCCCCTTCCCCATTTCTTTTCACTCTATTCTGTATTCTATTATACTTATTCTCTGACCTATTCTTTTTCCTCTTTGTCAGGGTGGCCACCCTGAAAAAAAAAAACTATTTTCTTTACTATCCCTTAAACATCCCAAATGTGTTCATTAAGTTTAAAGAAAGAAAAGGTGCCCCAGGTATGGAAAAGTGTGACTGTAGCACTTAGCGCTGTAATACTTGTGCCTCTTTAAGTTGAAGGAAATGCATTGTCACAAGGAGCGGTGAGAGATAGCCCGAAAAAGGGCTGTGTAAAATGCCAACACTGAAGAAACCGCATGTTGTGGTAGAAACCAAAAAGAAAGCTCTTCTCTTGAGCTTAATTTAGAAAGAGCTGCTTGCCACAGCTAGAAATTAGCTACTGTATTGTACATCGGAGCAGGATTATGCTCTGATGTACACTGAAGAACAGCCCGTTGTTTACTCGAAGCAGGATGCTTCGAGGAAAAGTGAAAGTGCCGCATAGGGCAGCGAAAGTAAAAGGCTGTAAAGCTAGCTACTAGAACATTACAGGAAGTGAGAAATTAAGCCCCGTAATGTCCTTACCACAAAGAGAAAATTAAAGTTGTTTAAGTACAGCCCCAGCATTAGTGTAACTGGGAGCTGTGAGAGAAAAGGCCCAAATGAAATGACAGCCTGACGGCTGGTATTTCAGCCGACAGCATAAGAATTTGCATATAAAGAGGAGAAGGGGTTGTGCAGATATGAGCGGCACTGCTCCTGCCTACATATGGTTTGTTGCAAAATATATATTGGAGAATGAATACTCCTAATGTTTTAAAACTTATGTTCTATGTTATGGGTAAACAGTCCAGAGAGATGGGGAGCGTGCCCTCAATCCCTTTTGGACTAAGTTGCCCAAACATATTTACAAAGTAGAAACTTAATTAGAGTAATGTCTTAAATGGTTATTCTGTACATTACCTTGCTGTATGATTGAGCGGTGGGAAGACGAGGATGGGGGAGAAGACAAACTCGTCGAAAAGAACACTGAAAATTTGATGTTTTACACTACAGAAAAAGATGGCTCTCCAGAGTTTTCAAATGACATCTCCGAGTGGCCTGGTTGAATTTCTGACAAAACTGGCAGGCTTAGGTGTCTGGTTGGAGCAGTCGGAAGACAAAGCTGGTGGAGAAGACAAACTTGTCGAAAAGAACACCAAACATTTGGATGTTTTACACTACAGAAAAATGAAAATAAAAAAGCATGGTAAGCGCAGGAAATGGCAGTTGACTGCAGCTGCGGCGTCTGTTAAGGTCTGCCATGCATGGGTTGACAGTGGGAAAAGAACGGAGGAAGGTGTGGGAAACCGCCCACTTATATAGGCTAAGCTGACGTCAGCTGACTGACATCGGTGGTCGCCCCCCTCCGTGACAGACCGCTAGCTAGAAGATTTCCCTGGCAGCTTAGTCCTACGATGAGGCCGACTGCAAGAACCTTCCTCGAAGTAAGATCATCCATTTCTGTTTCCATCAGCGCCAGTTTAATATTAAGGGTTTCCACTTTTTTGTCCATTGTCTCTACTTCTTTATTCATGTCTCAGACTATGTGCTCTAAATCCCTCATGCCAGCAGCACTTTTCCCAGTGATAGCTCCACTTTCCCTTCAATCTCGTGTCCAACCTCACTCTTGTCTGCACCTTCTGATGATTTCCCTCGTTTCCCTTTACTGGTCTCCTGGGCTGGACCCTGGCAAGGTTTCCCCATCCAGTAATCAGGTGATTTTAACACAGCAGGTAAAGGCAGGTTAATACAACAGCTTAACGTTAAAAACCCAGAGTTCTGAACCAAAAGTAAAAGTTTTAATACTGAATTCCATCAAACACGATCAGAGCTCTGTTAAAAAGTGTCTGCTTCTGTGCCGCCAGCCCAGTGGTGCTGAGGGTTGAGGCGCTGGATGCCTTACCTCGTGCCACGCATTCGGGAATGACCTCGGGGAGCTAGCATGGGGGGGTGGGTAGAGGAGTAGGATCGAGCTGCCTAACGACAGCTCTCCTCTCCCAGGGAGGTTGTTGCCACACACACCCCATAGTTCTGCCCGGGTGATGGTCTGGTGAGGGCGACATAAAGGAAGGCATTGGCCGGAGTGAAAAATGGGGCACAAAACAATAAAATACTAATTAAAAAAAGTGTCTGCTTCCATCAGCTTCCAGCACCACCTCGCACCCCCACCCACATACAATATCTGGACTTTAGCAAGGCCTTTGAGTCTGTGTCTCAATGAGACTTGTAAAAAAAAAGCTGAGAGATCTGGGATGCTAGATCAATTAACTAGGTGGATTAGTAACTTTACGGGGACTCAGAGGTTACTTGCCAGTGGGAATATTCAAGGGTTACACCGTCACTAGTTGGGTACCACTGGGGTCGGTCCTTTTCATTATCATCATCTGTAGTATAGGGGATGAATTCCAGGGTAAAATCAGTCTTTACAGGTGATCAAAAAATCGGAGGTAGGATAGATACAGTGGAGAGAATACAGGGAAAACAAATGGATCTTGACAAACTGGAAAAGTGATACAAGATACGGCAGCTTGGGGGATGCAGCCAACAGTTAACTGCACTGGTCACACTTTCACACAGCTCCTGAGCCTTCTGTTTTTTTTATACTTTATTTTTTTATCACTTATCATAATCATGACATAAGATCATAGCGCATACAGCAAACAGACCATACAGATATTCCACCACTGAGAAACAATTCCCTTAATCTAAGGAGTATTGTGCATTTGCCATATAGTGATACAACATTCAGGGGTAACTATAGTAAGAATCCTAGATTAAATCCGACTATTTACTGTGTAAAGAAGCCCATGAGCTACACGGCTATTTCAAATGATAGAAGACTGTCCAGCAATTCCAGTCCAGAAAGACAGTTGTATCCCTAAACGGGATATACTGCTGCCATGTATAAAGCTAAATGTAATTTTAACATCTCACCTAAATATATATGCAGCACAAGAAACATTAATTCAAACAGCCCACCCCCTCCCCTTATTGCTCCAACTTTAAAGTGGTTACTTAACAAGGCTAACTGCTTATGCTCTAGTAATAAGAACAAGCCGTAGAAAAGCCTTACACAGTAAGACCTAAGAAAAAATTACTCACCTTAGTAATGTTGTTTCTTCTAATGGAGTCTTGCTATATTATGACAATTGCAGTGAGACCCCATCTTCGAACTGCCCCGGAGGTGAAATAGTTAACTTTCCATGCAGGCATGGAACTCTGAGTGCGAGCTCGGTTAGAAGGCTCTGTCTGCTGATCTTCAAACATAAACTGTCAGATCTTTACGAGCAAAAACTCACTAAGGCTCTGTGTGGAAGCTGTAAACTCACTCAGCCGACTGGCTACTAACATAACACACACTTCTTGGTCTCCAACAAAGACTCAAGTCATGAGACCCAAAAGAAATGAAAAATACAACACCAATTCACCCCAAAGGAAGGGTGAAACAACAAAGTGGCATAAAGAAAGTGCCAACATTGTAATGACCACCCACATCCCAAAACAGAGGTTCTGAGAGGGGCAGGCAGGGAGGGAGGTCATAATATAACAAGACTCCATTATAAGAAACAACATTACTAAGGTGAGTAATTTTTTCTTCAAACCACATGAAGTCTTGCTATATTATGACAATTGCAGACTACACAGCAGTACCCCCATGGAGGAGGGACAGAACCTACTTAGGGAATAGGCTCTGAAGGACAGCTGTGCCAAACCGAGCATCACTCCGAGCCTGAGGTCCAGGGAGTAATGCTTGGTAAAAGTGTGAACTGTTTTCCAAGTAGCTGCTTGACATATCTCTAGAATAGGATGTCTCCGGCAGCAGCAGAGAAGCAGCTGTACCTCTGGTAGAGGGAGCCTCAGGCCTGAGGGAGGAACCTTACCCAGTTTTCGTAACAGAATTGGATACAAGAGACAATCCACCTGGCACTGGATCTTTTAGTGGCAGGTTTCCTTTACCAACCTCACCATAAGTGAGGAACAGTTGGAGGGAGTCAAACCTGTGACCTTGGTACGCCTATGTAGTAACTAAGGGCTCTTCACATCTAGGCTGTGCAGCCTCTCTCACCAGAGGAAGAATGGTCAGTGAAGTACACTGGAAGAGATATAGATTGATTAAGGTGGAAATCTGAAACCACCTTAGGCAGAAACTTTCTATTAGTCCGAGGACCACCCTCATCTCTGTGAAAGGAGATAAAATCCGCCCACTGACAAAGCTTGTAATTCACTTAAGGCCTGGCAGAGGTGATGGCTACCAGAAACACAGTTTTCCAAGTCAAGTACTTAAGCTCAGCTGAAGACAAAGCTCAAAGGGGGTGCATAAGCTGAGCAATACAAACATTAAGATCCCAGGCAGGGCAGGATCCCGAATGGAGGGTTGGTGAAGCAATCCCCAAAAACTTGGAAAATACAGGGTGAGTTGAAAAAGAAGAGGATTTACCAGCCGAAAAAGCAGAGACACAGCTGCCAAATGCACTTTCAGGGTAGCTGGTCTCAGCCCCAAAGTGTCAGATGGACCAAATAATCCAGGACTGTGGGTAAATCAGCAGAGTCTGGGAAATATGCTTTTTGAGCACCATATGGAAAACCTTTTCCATTTGGAGTTGTAAGTAGCCTGGTGGAAGGCTTTCCAGAAGCCTTCAATATATCCATTACGCCTTGTGAGAGTGTAAGTCAGCAAACTCTAACTCTTCAAGAACCAGGCCTTGAGATTGAGAGATTTGAGATTTGGGTACCAAACCCTTCCCTGGGCACAGGTTAACAGATTGTGATTCCTGGGAAGGCACGGTGAGGATGGACTGCTAAGGACAGTAGGAGTGGATACCAGGGTTGTCTGGCCCAATCCGGGGCAATCAGAATGACCGTGCAGGATTGGGATCTGATTTTGACTAGCACTTTGAACAGGAGAGGAAAGGGAAGGAAGGCATAGATAAACTTCCCTTCCCAACTGAGGACTAAGGCATCCAGAGGGACTGAGCCCAAGACTGGGGGCCTGCAGCAAAAGAGGGAAAGTTGGTGATTGTCTGGGGCTGCAAAAAGATCTATCTGCGGGGTGCCCCATCTGGCAAATACCACTCCCAGAACCAGGGGATCCAGGGACCACTCATGATGGCCCTGAGAAATTCTGCTGAGAGCATCTGCCAGGACATTGTCCTTGCCTGGGAGGTGAACTGCCGTAAGGGAGGTGTTCAGGGAGTAGGCCAGAGACCACAACTTCATGGCTTCGGTGCACAAGGCCGTAGACCGAGTGCCCCCTTGCTTGCTGATGTACCACATTGTAGTGGTGTTGTCTGTTCTGACCTGTACAATTTTGTTCTGAACAGATCTGGAGAAAGCTTGAAGTGCTAGAAAAACTGCTCTGAGCTCCAACAGGTTGATGTGGAGCAGAGTTTCTTGTGGGGACCACAGTCCCTGGGCAGTGAGGTCGCCCATGTGTGCCCCCCACCCCAAGAGGGATGCATCCGTAGTAAGGATTAAGGAGTGAGACTGACTGACAAAAGGAACTCCTTGTCTCAGGTTGCTCTGATCCTGCCACCACTGTAGGGCTTGGATCAGGGTTCGAGTTACTGGGATCAACTTGGTAAGAGGATCCTTTCTTTGAGACCGAAAAGCTCTCAAATGGAACTGAATGTCCCTCATCTGAAATCTTGCTCCTTGCACTACTGCTGTGGAAGCAGCCATGTGTCCTAGGAGCTGCAGAAAATGTCTTGCTTGTTGAGAGACCTGCAGGGTGAATGAGGAAGCCAGGGAGACTAGGGTCTTTGCCCTGTCCAGAGGGAGGAAGGCCCTGGCTTCCTGTGTGTTCAGTTCTGCACCTATGAAGGTTAGGAGCTTGACAGGCTCTAGTACTGACTTTGAGACATTCAGAAGGAAACCTAGGGAGGTAAGCAGTTGCTGAGTTACCTGAAGGTGTAAGCTGACCTGTTCTGGGGACTGGCCTACTATGAGCCAATCGTCCAGGTAAGGAAAGATGGCAATTTTTTGCCTTCTTAGGCATGCAACTGCTACTGCCAGGCATTTGGTGAATACTCTTGGAGCAGAGGTGAGGCCAAAGGGCATTGCTCTGAACTGGTAATGGCCTGAGGGCAGCTCGAACCTGAGGTACTTTCGATGGAAGCTTCTGATGAGAATATGGAAGTAGGCATCCTTGATGTCCAGGGATGCTAGCCAGTCCCTGGCCTTAGAGAGGGTAAAATAATTCCCAGGGTCACCATTTTGAACTTTGGTTTCAAAGGTGCTTGTTTAAGTATCTGAGATCCAGGATGGGCCGCCATTCTCCTGTCTTTTGGGGTAAGGAAGTACCTGGAGTACAAACCTTTGCCTCTGGTGTAGGGTGAACCTTTCCACGGCTCTGAGAGCGAGGAGGGTAGAGACTTCTGCCTCTAGGGCAAGTGCCTCTGATGGAGATGCAGGTGGAAAAGATCTGGTTCTCATCTTTGGAAAATTTTTGAAGCTGAGAACCAGTCCCTGGCTTACTGCTTCCAGGACCAACTTGTCTGACGTTAGAGACTTCCAGTCCTGGACAAAGTAAGCCAGCCTGCCCCCTACAGGTAGAGAAGAATCAGCCCTGGCTACCCCATCAGGGTGCCTGCTTGGCAGGGGCTTTAGGTTGAGGGGTGAAGCCGCCTGCTTGAACCCTGCCTGCCTCTCCCCTAAAGAACCCCTCTGGGCATAAGCAGAAGAGGAGGCTTGGGATTGTAAAAGGCCTATGAAAAGGCCTGCCCTGCCCTTGGAAGCTGCTTCTGAGGAGTGAACTGCCTTTCCTTGGCCTGTGCACTCCTATAGGTGGTCCTGTATTCATCCATTTTCTTCATGTAATTTCTGTTTGCTCCCCAAACAGAGAGTTGCCCAACAGGAAAATCCATGGCCTTAGACTGGGTATCCTGTGACAGGGGTAGTACATCTGAGCCAAGCCATTCTGCAGTGCCACAGATGTAGCCATGACTCTTGATGACACATCATTAGAGTCTACTGCAGCATGAAATTGCACCTAGATGCCTCATTACCATCTCTAGCCACCTGTTCCAGCTCTCTGGCCAGCTGGTCAGGGACTTGTTTTGCTAGAGCCAGCACAGTATCCCATCTGGATTTCTGGTATCTAGCAGCATAAGCCATATAATTTGCCTGTCTGAGTCCTAAGGATGCTGCCATGTACTGTTTCTTTGCCATAGCATCAATCTTCCTGGAGTCCTTCTCAGGAGGGTGTGAAGCTAGGGGAATATTTGCCCTGTCACAGGCTGCAGCCTGCACTACTCCCACATGGCTGCATTGCTGTGTGAGGAACTCCATATCAGAGCCTGATAAAGTATACCTCTTGTCTATCCTTTTATCTATAGGAGGTATAGTGTGAGGAGTTTTTAAAACTTTTACTGTCTGCTTCCGAAAAGATTTATGCAGAGGAATAGACAGTCTCTTAGATTCTGGAATATCCATCATTTCTACATAATCAGGCTCCTCTTGGTCATCACAGCTTCCTCAACAGGGAGCTGGAGAGTTTCAGCAACCTTCTTATAAAACATAAAATGAGAAGGGGACTCAGAGAGCCTTGGAGGAGAAACCCCTAAGGGTCTGTCTGGAGAGGTGTCCGGTTCAATGGGCACATCCAGGTCTTCAAAACCATATTCACTCTCCTCATACTCCTCTTCCCCCTCCCACGGTTCATAAAATTCCTCAAAATCATAATCTTGAACCAGTGGAACCGGCCGAACCGAGCGCCTCCCTGATGGTGCCGGTTCGGTCGGAACCGGGGAAAGAGACTGGATAATTTGGATTGCTTTAGCTATTTCTTCAGTGGTTGGAGAGAGAACTTTTGTCTCCACACCAGCTTTCTAGTCCTTTGCAGAGAACTGGCTCCTCAGAGCCAGCTCTTCGCTTGCCCGAGGAAGTATCGCCTCGGTCAGAGGGCACTCCTCTGTCTGGTTGGAACCAAACCGGCCGCCATCCACTGGTCAGCGGACTTTTTGGCCTCCCTTCCTGAGCCTACCAACTCTCTTTTCTATGGTGGCAGGAAATTCTTACAAATCTGGCACTCTGCATTGAGGTGGTCAAACCCCAGACAATAGACACAGGTGGTGTGAGGGTCAGCCTTAGCAAAGGCTTCCCCACAGACACTACAGTGTTGAAACCCAGTGGGCCCGGTTTTTCTTTTGGGTTTCTCAGACATAATGCCAGCCTAACCAAACTTGCCTGTTTATGGCAATCCGCCAAGCAAGACTCTCTTATCGGTTCCCAACCGTGTCACGGGTCATGGAAAAAAACGTAATGAAATCCGTTTTTTTTAGAACCGGGAACCGCACTCTAAAAAAGGACTAGCAATTTTAAAACACAATCTGATCGGTTCAACCGAACCGATAAATGTTTACAAGTTCCACATAGAGAAAACGAATGTAAAATCTATCTATTATTTACATTACCACAGACAGAGCTTGAACCGACCGGTTGCGGTATAATTTCGGTCGAAAACCGATAAAATAATACTTTTAAACCAACAAAATGAACCGAGCAGCAGGAGAAATCTCCAGAGCGACTGTTCAGTGAGGCGGAGTAAAGAATCTGACAGTTTATGTTTGAAGATCAGCAGACAGAGCCTTCTAACCGAGCTCGCGCTCAGAGTTCCATGCTTGCATGGAAAGTTAACTATTTCACCTCCGGGGCAGTTCGAAGATGGGGACTCACTGCAATTGTCATAATATAGCAAGACTTCATGTGGTTTGAATAGTATCTTATAGTAAGCCTTACACAGAAGACCTAACTAGTAATGTTAAACATTAAGCAGATATTTAAAGGATACCAGTTTGGTTAAAAGAACCATTTACATGAATGCAAGTCCCAAATTCAGACAGGAAATTCAAGTCGGAGTTAGCTTCCGTTCCTCGTCCGAATCTTCCATTCAGGTATGCGACTCTGCTTTTTTCTTATCTGCCCACTTGCCTGCTTCAATGGGATCCATAAAAATATAAATCTTGCTTTGATATGCGATCCGAAGTCGGGCTGGGAAAATCATCGAGTGGGGTACTCAAAGCTCCCGAAGCACCCGTCTGACTCAGTCGAACTTCTTTCTGCACTGTCTCGTGGAATAACTAATGTCAGGGAATAAGTGCACCTGAGATTCATCTTGGGACAATGGGACTGCTCATCTGGCAAGACGAAGGATTTTATCGCGGACTCCCACTCCCGAAGTAATCAGCATTAGAGTGCGAGGCTCCTCAGAATTCAAAGATCGACCGCATGGGGTGACTCGATATAGCTTCTGGATCTCCCGCATTTCCTCTACACCTTCAGGCAACAATTTTTCTGTGAGCCATTCTTTGATAAACATGAGGGGATTGTCTCTCTCACAACCTTCAGGCAAACCCACTATGCGCACATTGGCAGCTCTGGTTTGATTTTCGAGTGTCTTCAATCTCGCTCGTAGCTGCTGATTTTCTTTAGCCATTAATGCAGTAGCACCCGTTGAGGCATAGGCCTGTTTATGCACCCCTTTCATCTCTCTTTTCAAGCCGTCGACTGCGTTTTCCAGAAGCACGACTCTGCCATTAAAATCATCCATTTTTAGGCTAAGAGCAGACATAGAGTGTATCAACACCTGCAATTTGTGTCCCAATGTGTCTCTCCGGAACCTGAAGCTACTTTGGCCTGCGAGGTTCCCTCCGATCTCAAGGCCTGTCCACTTCCTTTAGTTTTACCACGTCTACCGACATTTTTTTTTTCTTTGGATTACCCATTTTTGGTAAGTCAAGGATGCTCTTTCCAGCAGTCTTATCAGAATTCAAAGCTAGGGCTTCCAAAAGGGAGATCAAGGCTGATTTAAATCAAAAATATAGAGGCTCCCAAAGCTGCTGCTAGATTGCTTGAACACAGTGCCCCAACCCCCTCCTAAGCCTTCTTAAACATTTTAAATTTCAATAACTTACAGACTGACTTTTCCTATACAAAAGCTTCAGTTTCGAAGACTTTTAACATTTCCTCAGTATCTGAAGTTTAGGCTGCCTACAGACATGGGGAAACCCAATAAAAAATGCTGGACAAGACACCAGCAAAGGGAAATGGGGGAAGCCACTGGAAACTGTAAAGCCAAGTGGTGTACATGGCAGGCCAAGCGAAGGGTTGAAACCATAGAATGGGGCCCTTCTCAAGGCTATTAGGGACCTCGACAAAAAGGTGGAAACCCTGTCAAACAGATTTACTTTTGCTGGACACAAAACTTGAGGTAGTATCCATCAAAGCCAAATTGGCCACAGAATCAGCAGGGAAATCACCACTGGCAGTATCAGGAGTGATCACAGAGAACAGGGTCATGAGGATGAAGCAGGATCAGTTAAAGAATGTGACACATCTATCAAATGTCCAACTGCTTGGCCTCCCCAAGAACATGGAATTGGAGGACCCCATCTTCTTCCTCCAAGATCTGCTGGGAAAGTTACTGAACACAGGAGAGGCTGGACCAGGGTGGGCTCATGGAGGGAGAGGGTGGTGGAAAAGAGTTGCATTCCTCCAGCTGTACCTCTCCACAATTCATACGCTCTTCTGGTGGATAGTGGTTCCTCTATGGAGACACCTGCAGTGGAGACCAAGGAGGATGCTGGGAAGCTTCATAAAGGAGACCCACAGGAGGGTGGCATGGGACCCCACAGGGGAAAGAGGACTTAATCATTGGAAGGGGTAGAAATGGGTGAGGAAGGGGAAAGGAAGGTAAGGTGCCTGCCTGGCGCCATGGCTTGGAGGGACAGGAAGCGAATCCTCAGGATCGTGGGAGCAGCTGCACGAGGGAGGGAGCTGGATGTCACTGTCCACCTAGGGACAAATGACCTGGCTAGGAATGGGATCAGAGCAGTACAAGAGGAGTTTGTAGAGTTGGGGAGGGGCCTTAGACAAGTAGCGCATACGGTAACCTTCTCAGAGGTGCTGCCTGTCTATGGCAAGGGTGACGCTAGGATACTCCTTGCCAGGGAATTCAATGAATGGTTGAAAAACTGGTGTGGAGCTCAGGATTTTGGCTTCATTGGGGACTGGGGAGCCACCTGGATGGATGCAGACCTATACTGGCGTGATGGTCTGCGTCTGTCCAGGGGGGGAAACAGGATCCTAGGTGAGAGGTTTAAATGCTTCACTGGCAAGCATTTAAACTAGCCAAGGGGGGAGGCACTGAAAAGAAGCAGGGAAATCCCAGCCTCCCCCCACAAAACACAGTAATTAGTGAGGTAAACACCAAGGTAGAGAAGTCATTAGGGAGCAGGACAGAGGTAAATGTAAAAAAAGGCAAAGGCAGTAAGGACAGGAATGGAGGGTGATGAGTATCAATGCCCACAGTCTGTGTAACAAGCTCCCTGAACTAGTGGTCTTGATGGAAGAGGGTTGCCTGGATATTGTGGCAGTCACAGAAACATGGTACACAGAGAACCATGACTGGGATGTCAGCATACCAGGATACACAATCTACAGGAGGGACAGGGAGGGTAAAAGAGGAGGAGGAGTAGCTCTATGTAAAGGAAGGATCAAAGCAACAGAACTAGAGAGTAAACAGGGAGCAGATGAGGCACTCTGGGTCACCCTGGAGACAGGAAATGGCACCACAATCCGCATGGGGGTTGTATACAGACCCCCATCTCAGGGGGAGGGAATGGATAAGGAAATGATAGAAGGCATCCTTAGAATGGCAGAAAAGGGGAGATATTGTTGATGGGGGACCTGAATATGCTAGATGTTAACTGGAGCACCTCTGCTGCAGGTACATCCAAGAGCAGGGTCATTCTTGATGCCCAACAAGGGGCATGCCTCAGTTAGTACTGGAACCCACTCAGAAGGAGCAATCTTAGACCTGGTACTCTCAAATGGGGACGAAGAAAGAATCTCAGATTAAGAAGTGTGTAGCCATCTGGGAACAAGTGACCACCAAACAGTGTGGTTCACGATAAACACAGCCATACAATCAAGCCATACAAAAGCAAGAGTATTGGACTTTAGGAGGGCTGACTTTGGGAAAATGAGAGTGTGCCTCAGAAAAGCACTAGCAAACAGGCAAGAAGGAGGGGTGGAGGAAAAATGGGGAGTAATCAATACAGCCATCACAGAGGCAATAAGCCTTTGTGTAAAGTAAATCAACAAAACACAACGAAGGAAAAAAACGCTATGGTACTCAAAAGAGGTGGCAGGGAAGGTTAAGGAGAAAAGGATAGCATTCAGGAAATATAAGGAAACAGAGAAGGAGCAGGACAGAGTACTTTATAAGTTAAAGCAGAAAGAGGCTGGGAAGGCAGTCAGAATAGCAAAGGCCCAAACCGAGGAAAGGATAGCCAACTCTGTTAAGAAGGGGGATAAGACCTTTTATAGCTACATTAGGGAGCGAAGAAAGACCAGAGGAGGGATACTGAGGCTTAATAAAAGGGAGGGAATGTGGGTAGAGGGTGACAGTGAAAAAGCAGGGATACTGAATGAATATTTCTGCTCAGTATTCACAAAGGAAGAGGAGGGGGAGGTAACTAAACCAAACAAGAGAAACACTCTTAAGATGGGGGTCAATACCAGTCCATTTACAGAAGAAAGGGTTCTGAAAGAACTAATAAAATTGAAGGTGGACAAAGCAATGGGGCCTGATGGGATTCACCCAGGAATTCTAAAAGAACTAAGGGTAGAACTAGTGACACCGCAGACTACTCTCTTTAACAAATCATGGGAGGATGGGGTGGTACCTGAGGACTGGAGGACGGCAGATGTGACTCCTCTTCACAAAAGTGGGAGCAAGACAGAGGCAGGAAACTTCAGACCTGTTAGTTTGATCTCTGTGGTAGGGAAAATGATGGAATCACTTCTGAAGGAAAGAATTGTTGAGTACCTAGAGGGCAGTGGGGCACAGAACCCAAGGCAGCATGGATTCACGATGGGAAGGTCGTGTCAGACGAATCTAATTGACTTCTCTGACTGGGTGATCAAAGTAGTAGACCAGGGTGGGGCTGTGGACATGGCCTACCTAGATTTTAGCAAGGCATTTGATATAGTCCCACACAAAAGATTAATAAACAAGTAAGCCAGCCTTGGAGTGGGTCCAGAGGTGGTAGCCTGGATAAAAAACTGGCTAGACAACAGGACGCAAAGGGTAGTAGTAAATGGAGTCCACAGTGAAGAAAGGAGGGCTACTAGCGGGGTACCGCAGGGTTCAGTACTGGGACCAGTCCTTTTTGATGTCTTTATAAGTGACACTGCAGAGGAACTGGAAGGAAAAGTATGTCTCTCTGCAGACGACACAAAGATCTGCAACAGGGTTGATACACAAGATGGAGTGGAAAGGATGAGAAGGGACTGGCAAGGTTGGAGGAATGGTCAAATGTATGGCAGCTAAGATTCAATGCAAAGAAGTGCAAGGTAATGCAATTGAGAAACAAAACCCAGGGGAAGAGTACACAATGGGCGGTGAGATACTAACAACAGTAAAAATGGAAAGGTATCTGGGGGTAATTATATCAGATGACCAGAGGTGGGCAAGCAATGTGAGAAGGCAGTAAGGAAGGCTGGGGGGGATACTGGGATGCACAGGGAGAGGCATCAATAGTAAAAAAAAAAAAAAAAAAGGAAGTTGCTATCCCTATGTACAGACAGTTGGTGAGGCCCCACCTGGAGTACTGTGTACAGTTCTGGAGACCCCATCTCTGCAAAGACATAGACAGAGTGGAGGCTGTCCAGAGGAGGGCAACCAAAATGATACAGGGTCTGCACCAGGAGACATACTAAGAAAGACTAAAGGAGCTTAATATGTATACCCTTGAGGAAAGAAGGGAGAGAGGGGACATGATAGAAACTTTCAAGTACCTCAAGGGAATCAACTAAGTCCAAGAGGGTAGCATCTTTCAGAAAAAGAGATGTGCAAGAACAAGGGGGCACAATCTGAAGATAGATGGGGGACGGCTCAAAAGTAATGTGAGGAAGTATTTTTTCACGGAGAGAATTGTGAATGCATGGAACAGCCTCCCTGAGGAGGTCGTGGAGTCAGGAACAGTGGGGGAATTCAAGAATGCATGGGACAGACATAAGGCAGTCCTAGTGGGGGGTAGGAGGAAGTAAGCTGTTGGTTAACTAGGATCTGCAGCTTATCTGTTAGGGAGGTAAATGGGCAGACTAGGTGGGCCAAGCGGTCCTTATCTGCCATCAGATTCTATGTTTCTACACTGACTTGCAGAGAAAATTGGTGAAGGCATACAGAGTAGACTCAAGGAAATGACCACAGAATCCAGAACAAGAACACACTCTGCTCCTGGTTACCAGTGCAATTCAAGTAAGAGACAATACTCTTACCACAGTAAAAAGATCAGCTTTTATTGAACAATCAGTCTCAAATCTATTGCTTTCCAGACCTCAGCTTCGTGACAAGGTAGCGCCACAAAGGTTTTAAAGCTGTGTGTGCGGGCTACGAGTGCTAGGTGTGACCCATACCCTCCAATTTCCAGCAAAGTTAAGGCTCCAATATGCTGGTAAAACCTCTGTTTTTTCTGATCCCATTCCCACCAAAGCTGACAAAAGACTAGAAATGACTGAACTGACTTTGACCACTATGAGCAAGCTGGTGAACCAGAGGGGAGGACTTGACTTCACTTTGTGCTAGTAACAAGTTGATGTCTGTTCCTAATACTCAAAATGTATAGTGACCAGGAAGTAGGGTATAACATTATGATCACATAATGTTGCAACTAAAGGCTGCCTTGGAAAGTAGTGCTCGAAACAATGAGGAGATTGGGGCGATTCAAACTTATATTTCACTAAGCTGGGCCATAATGGGCAAGGCAGGTAGCCGTGTGCTCAAGATGGAGATAGCCATGTGGGTCTGTACTGTGGTGCATTTTTCCTTTCACTGTATAGCAGAAAACGTTTCTTACTGTAGCATTGTTCCACACTGTGACAGGGTTGAATAGGACCCTGTCCCAGTTGTTATGGAGAGTTTAAATGCAGAGATCTATTCTGTTCTTTCCTTTCCTGTCTCTTGTCTGTCTGGTTACGCAATCAGATTTTCCTGTGAGACCTAGGACTTGATCACCTTGACAGTCTCGCAATTCTCTGCCTCTCACTGTCTCTCTACCCTCACTTGCTGGTTTTGTCTTTTCCTCCCCTTGCATATCTGCTGTATAAAAATATATGCAAATGATTATGTGGAAGTGTAACTGATATTGAGATCCCTTTGTTTAGAAATGATATAGTGTTACTGTTGAAACGTATATAATTATAGTTTGAGATGATGGCAAAAAGCTATTGGGAACTCAATGGGTTAACCTGAATGCAGTTTTTAAACCCTTTTTCGGAAGAGCTGTGGAGAAGGGGTCTCAGTCCTGGGACATTGTGTTCTTGCTGCACCTGCCTGACACAAGAACATTTAAAAAAAAAAAAAAAAACAGGATGCTTGTTAAAGAGGGGGGTTGCAAAGACTTATAAAACAGCTGCAATTTCTTGCAAGGAGATACACAGAGATTGAAGGAAGACTCTGATCTTCTGTTTATTTTGCCTTTGTAAATAGTTATACTGAACAAGTTTATATTTTTATGTTATTGCTAGTACTAATAAACACTTTTTGCAAATTCTACAACTGCTCCTGGTTTTTCCTATGATTCCTGACCTGTACCTCGACAACACACATGAAACCTAGGCTTGTTGAGTAATACAATTTGAAGCGTTCTAATGTTACAATTAGGTAGACTGTATTCAGCTTATCTGTTCTGTGAAGTTTTTTTTCCCCTGTGGGGAATACCGCCATGGTGCCCCCTATATTGAACCAAGAACAAAGTTAATGGTTTGTAAGTTACTACCACTTCTTTCTATCTCTATGTAATTATTTAAGTTTTACCCAGAAAGACATACAGAGCTGGCATCAGCTCATTTCCAGATAAGTCCTGGGGGAGGGGGAAGAGAACAGAACAATTGCAAAGTAAAATGTACAAAATATTACAATAAAATAGTAATAGGTATAAAAAAAATAAACTACAAGGAAAATGCTACAAGAACAAAACTGCCATATAGTAAATTGCGGAACAGGCAAAAGAACATTAAACCGTAAGCAACAAAACAATAATATAAGGAGCAGGGAGTAGTTATTGATGAGCGGAAGGCAGGGGTTGTGCTACTTACTGTCAGTGTAACATTCTAAAATTCTGACTACAACAGTTATGTAACAACTTACCTTATAAAATGGGCAAAGGATTTCAAGCAACCTGACTGGTTGTTAGCCACGCATTAAAAGTGTCTAATGCATGGCTAAAACTAGAAAGCTCTTTGAGGAAATCTTGTTTCCTCTGGTCACACCAATGGAACTTTGCCATCATGCACAAGGATCCCATGGAAGCTTTTTCTGTAGCAGTCTATCGGGGGCGCTTACCCCGACGTCACCTGCTGAAGTCACTCTCCGTCTATAGACGTAAATGGCTCCAAACACTCCTCAGTTCCCTACTGGAAACCAGTCTTGCCAGGCTACTCCTGGGGGACCAAGGGTGGAGAGAGAGAGACAGAGAGTGCCATAGCCCTAGTCAAGGCTGGAGCATTGACAAGTCAGTCTGGAGACAGAAGGAAACTCCAAAGGGAGATGGAGGGTGGGACGGCATGACCTGATGAAAGAGATTTCCTCAAAGACTTATTGTTATGGTAAGTTCTTACGTAACTGTTCTGTCTTCTTCAAGGATCTCTCTTTCATCAGGTCACACCTAAGAAACAAGTCCCAAGCAGTTCTGACAGCAAGACCAAGTGGGAGGCGGGAAGCCAAAGACCTAAAAAAGGAGGCCCTGAAGCACGGCCAGGCCAAAACCTGCCCACCTCCAGGAGGCAATGTCCAAACTGTAGCATCTGGTGAAAGTGTGGACAGTACTCAAGTGGCAGCAGCAGCACAGATGTCTGCAGCTGACACATTCCTGAAACAGGCAACAGAAGTGACCACATCCCTGGCTGAATGGCCCTTAACAGCCACAGGAAATTCCTTACTGTACTTCCCGTAACAAAAAGTAATACAGTTGGCCAACCATTTGGACAAGCACTGTTTAGAAACTGGGGCACCCTCCTTCCCAGAGGCAAAAGAAACAAAACTGTTTGGACTTTCTGCAGCCCTAGTACTGTATGTATAGTAACGGAAAATTCTATGCACATCCAGAGTATGGAGCAATGCTTCCCCTAGACTAGCATACTTCGCATAATAAACTGGTAGGAGGCTAGATTGATTTAAAGTAGACTTAGACACCACCTTAGGAAGATACTAGGATCAGTACGTAAAGAGACCCTGTTTTTATGAAAAGTTAAATAAGTCTGCTCACATGAGAGTCTGCAGCTCTGAAATCCTTCAAGCAGAAGTAATACCTACTAAAAATAATGGTTTTCATGAAAGAAAGCGCAGCTTGTAAGACATGGCCAGTTCAAAGGGAGGCAGAGACGATTTCTCCAACACAAAATTCAGGTCCCATGCTGGGACAAGGTTGTGAATAGGGGGCTTCAAGTGGAGAATACACCGCAGAAAAGTATGTCACATCTAACTGGGCAACCGTATGGCCCTCTGTGAGCACATGGAAGGCTGAAATAGCAGACAGGTGCACCTTGACAGAGGAATATCAGAGACCTAAGTCCAAAAGGGACAGAAGATACTCCAAGACTTGGTTCATGGGACAGGTGAAAGGGCCCAAGTGCCATGCAGATGCCCAAATGGCAAAATACATCCTACTTCATCCACTATGTCGCCCTGGTGGAAGGTTTCCTAGCAGCCACCAAGACATCAGCCACTCTCTGAGAAACCCCGAAGCGGGCTATGACTACGTCCTCAGGAGCCACGCACGCAGCCAAAGGGATCTGAGGTCCGGATGGACCAGGGTCCCCCAAGCCTGCGTCAAAGAAGTCCCTGCAAAGAGGGAAAGGAACTGAAGGTTCCACAGCCAACTGTTGCAGTAATGAAAACCAAATCTGCTGGGCCAGAATGGTGCCACCAGGATGAGAGACCCTCTAAATTTGTAATTTGAGAAGCAACCTCTAAATCAGAGGGAAGGGAGGAAATGCATAAAGAAACCTCCCTTTCTATAAGGGGGACAACGCGTCTTGCACGAAAACTCCAAGCCCTGCATCTAGCAAGCAGAAACATGGCAGTTTTCAGCTGAGTGGGGACACAAAAAGGTCCAACTCTGGACATTACCATCTTTCAGACAGGTCTACGACCAAGGACAGCATTTCCCATTCATACTTACTGGACTGTGACCTGCTGAGGCTGTCTGCCAAGATATTTTGGTCTCCTGGAACATAGACAGCTCCAGACCATGGGCCAGAGCCCAGCACCAGACTCCGCATCACTTCCCTACACAGGGGGTAAGAGTGCATGTCCCCTTGTTTGTTGATGTAACATACCACACTGAAGTAGTCAAGACTGCACCAGCAGAGGACCCAGAGACAAGTGGTTTTGGAAAGCCTGAATCCCATACAGGACTGCTCTCATTTCTAGCATGTTTATGTGGAGGTGAGTCTCCATCTGAGACTAGGATCCCTGAGACTGGAAGGGACCGGGATGGGCTCCCCAACCCATGTCCGAGGTGTCTGTGGTAAGGATCTTCCCAGGAGAGGGAAAGGGGAAAGAGACTGCTCTCAAAAGGCTGAGTGGGCTCTGCCACCACTGCAGGACCTTGCAAACCGGGACTTTGCAAACCAGGAAGGAAACAAGGATCATTCTGTCCAAATTGTCGGAGCGCTGGTCCCATTTAACTCGGAGGTTCCACTGGAATATGAACATATGAAGCCTGGCTAAGGATATAGTGGATATAGCTGTTTCCAGGAGGCCCAAGTGTCTGAGATAAGACCTGGCTGTGGCATACCTGTCCCCAGCCACTAGGGAGGTATGAGCCATCAGGCATTCCGCCCTGTCCTGAAGCAGGAAGGCCTTGCCCTGAGTCAAGTCCAGAACTGCACCTATGTACTGCAAGCACTGGGACAGGAAAAGGACAGACTTGAGCAGACTGACTTTAATGCCAGGGAACGAAACAACTGCACAGTTCTGGGCAGTGTGACCAGCACAAGTTCCTTGGATGGGGCCTTTAGCAGCCATTCATTCAGATATGGGAACGCACAAAGGCCCTCATGTTTGAGGGCCGCCACCACCGCTGCTAAGCACTCTGTAAAGAACCGTAGTGCAGAAGACAAGCCAAACGGCAAGAACTGGTAAGTCTCCCCCTGAAACAAGAACCTGGTATACCACCTGGGGGGGAAGGGGGGCAAACCAGGATATGCCAATAAGCATCCTGCATGTCCAGGGAACAAAGCCAGTCCCTCTGCTTGAGCAGTGGCAGCAGGCCCTGCAGGGTGGCCATATGGTACCGCTTGTACTGGATGTGCTGGTTTAGTCCTTAGAGATCCAGAATGGAAAGCATATATCCTGTTCTTTTGAGAACCAGCAAGAACCTGGAGTAGAACCCAGTGCTCCACTGACCCCACGGGACAGGCTCTATTGTCTGCTTGGGCAACAGGGAAAGTATTTCATCCCGGAGCATTGGAATGTGGTCCTGAGGGTACAGGCTTGTAACAGACAAAGTCTGGGGGCTGATCCAGAAGCTCTAGAGTATGACCCTTCTCTAATATTTGCAGAATCCAAGCATCTGTGGGGATTTATTTATTTACGAGTTTTACCAGGAAGGCATACTGAGCAGTGATGCTCAATTCCAGATGCAACCTGAATGGTCGTCCACTGCTCAAGATGGAGGGAAAAGCGGCCCCTACGATCGTCTCCTGGCTTGGAACATAAGAGAAGGGGTCCAGGCAAAGAGGCAATGCAGCTGGCTCTGGGGCTTTTGGCTGAAGGGTCAGTGGTGGTGGAAGGGGACAGCAGAGAAGAACTGGCTCTGCATTTCCCATGAAGACGGGTGCCAGATCAGGACTTCTATGAGACCTTTCAAAAGGAAGGTCTCAGACAGCTTCTGGGTTGGATGTAATAAAGGGAATGAACCGATGTTATGGCCCTCCCTGAGGCCTGCAGTTTATTAATAATGTCCTGCACAGCAGGGCCAAAGAGTTTAGAGACCACAAAGGGGGCATCCAGGATTTACTGCTGCATATCTGGGACAACACCAGAAACACAGAGCCAGGAGTGCCTCCTCAGGCAAATGTTTGTGGCAGTTGCTCTGGCCGTGGCATCTGACATGTCATAGATGGCTTGGAGGAGGTGTTTACTGACATCCTCTGCCACCTGGAGAAGGTTCCTTCCTCTAAGACCCTTCTATGAGGGCTTGGGTGGCAGCCCTGTTCTTTTTCAATAGGGTGTTCTGGTACTTAAACAGCTAGTGTATTGATATATTACAGCTCAAGCATTGTAACTGGAGTGTTGTGTCTGTGTGATTTAGTCTGGAATGATGCCATACAAAAGTTTTTAGTAAGCTGGTGGCTGTGTGTCAAAATGTGCCCTAGAGCGATTGTTGGGGATACAAAGCTTAGTTATGAGTTATGGGCAGCTCATGCACATCTCCCCGGTGAAAGGAAGTGACGCTCTGGGGGTACTGCTGTTCAGTCAGAGTATGGCTGAGAAATGGAAATTATGTACCTATCATAATTCTTGATCTTCTTGGACAAAGTCTCCACCACTTATTCAGACTGAGACTAAGCCAGAGGCGCTAGGACCCAGCAGGAGCCAAACATCTTCAAGAGGGCTGGCGCCTAGGTAGGGCTGCGATAAAGCGGCACCACAAGCTTGGCTCGCACCATATAGGCTACATGGCGTTGACCCTCCAACTGCCTCAGTACCTTTTTTTAACTGAGGAGGCGCAGCATAAACTAACCTAGTAAAACTAACCTATGTCAGACATAAGATAGTCCGAATGACCCGTGTAAGAAGGGTCAACCCAACAGAGTCTTCGCAGCCCAACAAAGAAGGGGTTGAACACCAAAAACAAGATGAGTGAGTTCAGGGGATAGAGGGTGGGTGTGTGAATGAGTGGTGGAGACTTCATCCAAGAAGATCAAGAATTACGGTAGGTATGTAATTTCCATATCTTCCTAGACATAAAGTCTCCACCACTCACTCACACTAATGGGAGAGTACTGAGCTAAAATAATCCCCCAAGACAGGTGGCAGGAGAGAGGAGCTCACTTAGGACAGAAGTCCATTAAGGACTGTCCTGCCAAAGGACTGATGCTGCCTGGCATGTACATCCAAAGCGTAGTGCTTTACGAAAGTATGCACGGAGCTCCAAGTGGCCGCACTGCAAATATCTGCAATGGACACATTCCGGATTTCTGCCAGAGATGCCACAACTGCTCTGGTAGAATGAGCGTATACTCTGCCTTCCAGCTTGACTTGTGCCATGGAGAAGCATTGGCAAGGGCATGCTACTAGCCATGCTGAAATGCATCGGACAGCAACAGGCTGACCCAGCCGGGCCATGCTGAAAGAGACAAATAGTTGTTCTGATACCGGATTTCTTTATTCCTGTCTAAATAGAACCGCAAAGCTCTCTTCACATCCAGAGAATACTGGGTACGCTCTCCCTCATTCTGGAAGTTTGCAAAGTAGGTTGGAAGGACCAAGGGCTGATTCAGATGGAATTCTGAGACAACCTTGGGAAGAAACTTAAGGTGGGTCCTAAGAACCACCTTGTCCTTGTGAAATACAGTATACCGAGGGTCTGTGACGAAATCATGTATTTCAGACACTCTGTGGGCAGAAGTGATGGCTACAAGGAAGGCGGTCTTCCAAGTCAGAAACTTCAGCTCACAACTAGCTAGGGGCTCGAAAGGTTTATGGATGAGCATGTCTAGCTCAAGGTTAATGTCCCAGGCTACTACCAGTCATCTGAACAGTGGCCTAGTATGCAGAATGCCCTTAAAGAAACCACTTGACTACAGGAAACTGAGCCAGAGACACGGAGTTCACAGGCTCATGGTATGCTGAGATCGTGCAAAGGTGACCCTTAAAAGAACGAGTATTGCAGGCCCATGTTTGAGAGATCCAGAAGATACTCTAGGACCTTGTTTGGTGGGCAGGAAAAAGGATTCCAGGAGGAATTTGCACACCAGATGGAGAACCGCTTCCACTTAGCTGTGTAAGTTTTTCGAGTAGCTGGTTTGCGTGCAGCTAACAGAATATCTGAGACCTTATGTGAAATGTTAAACCTGTTCACCTCTGTCTCTTCAGGAGCCATGCATGGAGGTGAATGGACTTCAGGTTGGGATGGACCACAGGGCTCTGGGTCAGCAGGTTCATATGAAGTGGAAGCTGTCTCAGAGAAGTTTCCAACAATCTGTTGATTAATGGAAACCAGATCTGATGAGGCCAAAATGGGGCAATGAGGATCATTCTGCCCTCCTGCACCTCCAGTTTGAGCAGCACCCTCTGAACTAGGGGAGGAGAAGGAAATGCGTACAGAAAGCGTCTTGTCCACCGCAGTCTGAATGCATCCCGACAAAAAATGCCAGGTCCTGGATTTCTGGAGCAGAAGAGAGGCAGTTTTGCGTTGAGTGGGGATGCAAAAAAGGTCCAAGTCTGGAGTTCCCCACTGTTCAAAGAGTGACTGTACAACGTTTGTATCGAGAGACCACTTGTGAGGGTCTGTCTCCATTCTGCTGAGGCGATCCACCAGATCTTTCTCTACTCCTAGCAGGCAGACCACCTGAATCAGAGCTTTGTGCTCCAGGCACCATTCCCGCACACTCATCACTTCCCTGCTTAAGGGGTAAGAGTATGCTCCGCCCTGCTTGTTGATGTAGTACATCACTGCTTTGTTGTCCGTTTGAAGGAGAATGATCTCGTGATAGAGTATGTCCTTCAAGGCTCGGACTGCATATAGGATGGTTCTCATTTCTAGCACATTTATGTGAAGCTGAGACTCGTCCTGACTCCAGCAACCCTGGGTGTGGAGCTCCTGATAGTGAGCTCCCTATCCCAGTAGGGACGCATCTGTGGTGATGGAGATCTGGGGATCTAGAGGGGCGAAGGGATAACCCTCCCGAAATGTTGTCTTCCTGAGTCCACAAAGTGAGCAACCGTTTCAGCGGTTCCATCACCTTGATGTGAAAGGACTTGGGTGGGTGCATGGTCGGTGACCACTGAGTGCTTGAGCATCCACTGAGTAGTCCTCATGTGAAGGCAAGCCAGAGGCACAGTGAACACTGAAGATGCCATGAGACCGAGCAACCGCTGCATCGAGAGAGCTTGGATTGAGTTGTTCTCTCTCAGGAAGGGAGCCATCTGGAGGATATCACTACAGTACTGGCGCCCGTATCTGAAGAGGGACATTAAGTTACTGGAGGGGGTACAGCGCAGGGTGACAAAGATGATCAAGGGGCTGGGAGACTTATCATACGAGAGGAGGTTGAAGGAGTTGAACATGTACTCACTGGAGGAGAGAAAGGACAGGGGTGACATGATTGAAACCTTTAAATACATGAAAGGAATAAACAAGACGGGTACAGAGGGGCTGTTCAAAGTAAGGGAAGGGAGGGCCACCAGGGGCCATGATATGAGACTGGAGGAGGAAGGTTCAGGAGGGAGATGAGGAGACACTTTTACAGAGAGGGTGGTGGCTGGGTGGAATGCATTACCTGCAGAAGTGGTATCCAGTAGAACAGTGGACTGCTTCAAAAGGGGATGGGACAGGACAAGGGGGAGGGTTAATGAAGGGGAAGGGTGGAAGGGAGGGGCAGCTGCAGAATAAGGGGTGCTAGCTGCACATTCGAGCAGACTTGATAGACCTCTAGGCCTTCATCTGTTGGCAAATTTCGTATGTTCATATCACTCCTTCTGTCCTCTGGAAGAAAGGCTTTTGTGCTGGGGGTATGTAGAAGGGCTCCTATGAAAAGGAGCTGTTGGAAGGGCTGCAGCTGTGACTTTCCCAAATTTAGCAGGACTCCCATGGACGTGAAGAATTTGGAAGCTGTAGCCACGGCTTTCTGAGTCTCTTGTCTGGAGGGACTTGCTAGAAGCCAATCGTCCAGATACAGGAACACCTGAATTCCGAGCTTCCTCAGATGCGCTGCGAGAACTGCAAAGCACTGTGTAAAAACTTGAGGTGCCAAAGATAGCCCAAAGAGCAAGACTCTGAACTGGTAGTGTTGACCCAACGCCATGAATCTGCGGTATTTGTGGTGGTTTGGGTGTATGAGAATGCGTTGATGGGCATCCTGCATGTCCAGGGAGGCTAGCCAATCGTTTCGATGAAACAGAGGTAAAAATCTACTGAGTGATATCATCTTGAACTTCCCCTTATAAAAGAATTTGTTTAACTTCCTGAAATTGAGAATAGAGTGCATGCCGCCTGTTTTCTTTCGAACTAGGAAGTAATGGGAGTAGAAACCTGTGTTTTGCTGATCCAGCGAGACTACTTCTACTGCCCTATTGTTTAGAAGACCTTGTATCTTGGAAGCAAGAAGGTCTGACTGAGAAGCAGACAGCTTGGGCTGCCATTTGGGTGGGTGATCCAGAGGGTTTCTGAAAGATTTATAGAGTACCCCTCGTGGATTATTCTGAGCACCCACTTGTCTGATGTAATTGACTTCCACTGATCGTAAAACTGAGTCAGACGCCCTCCTACTGCTGAGGAAGAGTCCCCCTCGGACAGCTGAGGTGGGACTTGGGCCAGGATCTCAGAGGGTGGCACTAGGCACTTTTGGGCCCTGTGCCTGCTGCTGCCTTTTCTTTTGCAGCTGAGGGGTTTGGTTTCTGTTAAAGCCCCCTCTGCATTTACCATGAAAGGACTGACAGTTATGAAACTGACGCCGGTTTCCACCCCTTTGAGGGGCTACGGATGGCGGTCTGGCTGTTTCGATGGCTGTTCTAGTCTTCTGTGTGGCCTCTAGCGCCTGCTCGATCTGAGGATCAAACAGGTACATACCATCAAAAGGCAAAGCCATAACCTTCTGTTGGGCATCATTTGTGAACCCCGTGGTGCGCAGCCAAGAGTGGCGACAGGTACATATACTGGCCACTGCTGCTCTGGAGGCAGTGTCAAAGGCATCCATGGCAGCTTTAAGCTGCTGATTATTGGATTCAATGCCTCTATTAATGGTTTGAAGAAGCTCTGTGTTAACTTCCGAATCCGGGAGAGCTTCTACCGTGGTTTTAAGTGAATGCCAGAGTGTATACTCATACTGAGAGAAGTAGCCCTGGTGGCTAGCAGTGCGCATGCCCAGGGTGGAGGCAGCAAAGACTCACTTTCCCAAAGTGTCGACTTTGCGAGATTCCTTGTTTATCGGAAGTGACGTAGATTCTTGTGGAAAAACGGCTTGTCATTCTCTGCCAGGACAGCTATGGCATCAGCAAAGGCTTGTAAGGCCAGAATGGGTCAATCCTTGGGATGGGGCATATTTCCTGTCTATGGACTTAGCCACAGAGGGAATAAGCACTGGGTTATCCCACACCATTTGTGAGAGAGTCTCAAAAGAGGGTTGCACAGGGGGAGTCAATTCCACAGTAATGTCTGAAATGTGCAGACGCAACAATTTCCCAGGATCAATCTGCTAAGTTTGGAGAGAGGGGGAGAGAGAGAGAGTGTGGTATTCATGTTTCTAAGCAGAGACTTAAAAGAAAGGTCTTCGACCAGAGGCTTTGCTGTAAGAGTAGGCTTATTCACTACCCCTAGGGATGAATCGTTGTCAAAGTCATCCTCCAATCAAAGATCAGGATCAGGCTCAATATCATCTCCTACTAGTCCCAAAGGGACTGCACAGATAGGAAAGGGAGGAAAAGGAGGAGGAGGAGAAGCTCCACAAATCAGAGTCGAAAACCCCAGTGTCACATGCAGTACTACAGGTGCTCCTGGCACTGCAACAGGAGGCGGCACTGAAAACACAGGTGGCGCCGGCACAAGATGCGGTGCCGAGCGTGGCACCGGCGTCGCCAAGCTAGAGGTTCTCAACCACCAACTTGCTGAGGAAAGATGAAGAAATTCAGCAGAAGATAAAGGCACCAGTGTAGACCCCTGCGCCACAGCCGTATGAGGGGGATAAACACCAGAGTGTAGTGTCGACTGCATCAAAGGAGACACCGCGCAACTAGGAAGCTCACAGGTCCGAAACAAAAAGGGCCGAAGGCCCCGGCGACAGACTCACCGGCTCAGGCAGATGGGACAACCACCGAACCCATTGCTCCATAAGTGTGGCCCAATGGTGAAACTGTTCACCGGAGGACCCCCCCCCAAGGGGCAGGGAGGGATTCCGGAGTTGAGGAGGCGTGTCACCAGAAACAGAAGCCGGACAAGACCCCGGAAGGGACAGAGTCTGGCCCCTGCTGCCGGGAATCGACGATCGACGTGCAGACGTACCAGAAGGCAACCTCGAGCGGTGTAGTTTCTTTTTCGACCAGGAGGCCGAACAAGAACTCAAGGTCGAATGGTGCAGAGTCCTCGACAAGGCTCGAGGATGGGACCGCTTCTTTTTGTGCTTTCAGGAAGACCACCCATCCCCCGAGCACTGGACTGCCTTTAGTCAGACACCCCTTCCCATAGAGGGCAGCAGACCAGACCCAGCCCTGCTGACAATACAGCTTTCATGCAAAGTCTCCCTACCGTCACCTGCCCCGTTCATGGTCGACTCCGTTGAAGGAGGGCTGAAAACTTCATTTGACGAAAAATTTACTTATTTTCCTTTTAAACTAACAAAAAAATAATAAAACTAATAAAACTAAATGAAACAAAAACTATATCTGCTGTCGTATAGACGTGAAGTTTTGACGCCCAGCGGGTGAGCCACATTGTCACTGAAACGCACTTGACGACGGGGAAAAAAGGAACTAAGGAGGTTAGAGGGTCGATACCAGGTAGCCTATACAGTGCAAGCCGAGCTAGTGGTGCCACTTCCTCGCAGCCCTACCTAGGCATGGCCCTCCTGAAGATTTTTGGCTCCCACTGGGTCCTAGCACCTCCGGCGTAGTCCCATTACCGTGACTGAGTGGTGGAGACGTTATGTCCAGGAAGATCGTAAAACTGTATGGTAACGGCATCTCTGCTGGGGTTTGTTTATTTTTTTACAACTCTTTTTCTCTCCCCTCTAGGTCCACTGGCCTCTCTCAGGTGTGGTCTCTCAGCTGCGGTGCTGCCCGCCCGCCTGAAGCCCCAGTTGCACTCCTCGGGCGCCAGCTTCCCTCCCCCCTCTACAGCGCTGCTCTAACTCCCCGGTTCCGAGTCCCCCGAGTAAGGACCGCCACTCCTCTGGTGCTCTATCTAATAATGCTGGCAACTAGCACTGTTTCTGGGGAGGACTTCCTGGAGGCCCGGCATTGGGCGTGGGGCTGCTGCTCCTGGTTTCGCGTTCGCCTGTCAGTGGGAGGGTTTTTTTTTTCTACTTGTTTTACACCCCATCCTCCCCCCCATGGAGCTCTGACGTGCAATGACGCCAGCATCCGCCGAGCTCGCCCCGGTGCCAACAGCTGGCGCAGAGGTACCAAGCTACCTCTGACAGTTGGCAGAGGTTGCACTGGAGCAACGCAATGCCCTACACCCTCCCCGGGGAGGGAGAGCTGTCTGTCGGACGCTCAGTTCCTCCCCGGCCCTGCTGACCCCCGATGGCCCGAGCTTGTTCCTGAACCCGGATCGCCAGCGGCTGGGGTTTATTTTAAACACTGGAACCGTGTGTAGCTATGTGTCCTAAGTATTTATTTCTTTTTTTTGCATGGGCATGGTGTAATCCCTCCCAACTTGAGTCTACCCTCACGACTGCTTTGTAATGTGGACAGAGTTAGAAACGGTTCCCATCTAGTGCAAGTCCAAACCCTACTGGCCACCCCCCCCCCCCCCGAGTCCTCACCACTGCCGCCCCACCTCCACCGACACTACCCACAGTATTTATTTCCCTTCACCCCTCCACAGCAACCACCCGACCAGCACTGTTTGTCAGCTCACCTCCACCACTGGCAGCCTTCTGAATAACTGAGCACGATCATTTGGTAGCCTTGTCTAAAGTTTGGCTAATTTCAACCACTGTCATACAAGCAGAAGTAATAACATAGCTGAATGAGCTAGCTGAAGAAAGCATATCACTAGGAAAAACGAGTGCTGTTTCACATTGAAATTCAGTTTTGGAAGTCAAGCTGTGGCGATGCCCAGCATCATGGCTTGACTTTTAAAAACTGAATTTCAATATGAAAGAGCCCTGGTTTTTGCTATTAAGATATTTTATTCAGCTTGGCTAATTCAACTGTTACTATTTCTACTTGTGCGACAGTGGTTGAAATTTGCCAGACTTGTCCTCGTCTCGGTGGGCAGAAATATGAGCAGGACATCTGAAAAACTTTAGACAAGGCTAACAAATGATCGCCCCCCCCCCCATCCCCCCACTACGACACATGCGAGGCTTGCAGTAGTAACTGGCACCTGACACAGCCCCAAACACGGAAGCAATATACAATAATTAATAAATTGAAACACCTTTACCAAACAACTAAATTAGTATTAAATCACATTACAATTGACAGCTCACAGCTTGGGAGAACTCTGATACCACGATTACTCACTTTTGGTACACTAGCTCTTTAACCAGATGAGACAGGTTGTTTGAGATCCTGGGGCCCAAAGTAGCCAAGGCGAAGGTCCTTTTACCCCACAGATCAAGCCTCCTGGATTCCTTATTAGGCAAAAGGGAGCTATGGTGTTTCGGTACCTTAGAACAGTCATGGGCAGCCTTAATGACCACCAAGTTTGTTTCAGGCTACGCAGAATAGAAAGGTATCCTAGGGGAGACTGGTATGGTCTATCTACCTTTCTAGGCATGGCAGGGACTGAATTAGGCCTGTGACAAACAGCCTGGGTAGCACCATCCAGAGCTGGGAGTAAAGGAAGTATGACCTTGGTGGGGTGGGGGGGGTTCATTCAGGGATTTCAAGAAAATCTACCAGATTTCTCCTGGTGATGTCATCCCCTTCAGTCTGGAACCCCATAGCAGACTGAAGCTATTTCATGATATTCCAGAAGCTGGGGTCCTCAGAAGGGGATTTAGGGGTATGCGTCTCCCAAGTCCTCACTCCTGAAAGAGGCAGTGGACCTATCAGAGGAGTAAGCCCCAACGTCCTCCTCTTCCTCCAGGAGGGTGACATCGGGGCGATATTCTTCTTCCAAGTCGACCTGTCCTGAGACAAGGACTGACAGAACATACGTTGACGACGCCCGGGAGGGTGTGGGGCAAGAAGGTCAGATTGGTGAAGAAGTGGAAGGAGGCCCTGAAGGAGGTGCTGATGGTGGTGCAGGCACAGGATGAACTGCTTGAACAAAGCCGATGTGATGAAAGTCAGAATGAAGTTAAGGTCATTGACTGAGTAAGGGATGGAGGTCGTGACTGGGAACGAAGGTGCGAAGCCCTCCGACAACCAGCCAGAAGGCGACGGAGCTAAGGAAAAACCAGCTGTCGATGATCCAGCAACAGCAGAGAGCGATGGGGCTGAAGCAAGGCCAGCCAGTGATGACCCGCTGTCCATAACAGGAGCAGCAGAGCCAGGCGCCAAGGAGCCCTGTGGATAGGCAAGCGGTAGACAGTCTACCTTCCTCTGAAGGTGGAGAAGGACCCCACCACTCGGATCAGCCTGGAAGGCTGACGTCAGAGTCCAGGAGAACTGCGCGGAAGCCAGCGGAGACCAGGACCAGTGACGCGGTGAGCGGTCTTTTAGGACGGTCCTTGTCCCTATGCTTCCTCAAGGATTTTTCTCTTGTCTTGGGACACCTGCGAGCACATAAAAACACGCTGGAGAGGGGGAAGAATCCCCTGAACCCCCATTCCAAACTGGCTAGTTTTTGCTCCATCAAAAATACCTTGAAGGCCCGTTTTCAGTGCCGCAGAGTAGTGAGGTTGAATTTCTGGCAGAGATCATAGGCGAGGGTGTTCCGAGAAACCCAAGACAGCAAACAGATTTCATGTTCAACCTCACAGTAAAACTTCTTTCTGCAGCAGCAGCGACAGAGGAGAGAGGACAACTCAACAGTTCTAGACAAAAATAATGAAAAGAAAAACTTTAGAAAGTTTTGGCAGTCGACTGAATGACAGAGATTCCTACGGAGTCTGTGCGAGAATGGTTGATGGCAGGAAAAGAACTGAGGAGGGAGTAGGATCCTAATGTCTGATGGCTAAGTTCCATAGGTGTAACCTGAAGAGATATCACTGAAGAAGATCTAATGATGTTTTCTCTCCTTCTCCAGACTCTGTTAAAAGGCAGCCACTACATTTAATGTACTGCTTTAAATTTAGGTTGCCTCATGGACTTAACATCACAGAAGAGTGCTGTCTATAGCGCAGAAGCATTAGATGACAACATTTTTTTTTTCCTTTTTTCTGAGTATTATAGCATTAAGCCCATGGTCATGCTGCATAAAAGACTTAATTTTTCTTAATCTCATTTAGTGCTTAACACATTGTCAGGTAGCCCTTGAAAGTGATAACAAAGAGTATGCAGTCTTATACTGGCAGCCCTGGGTCGCAAGGGACTCGTCAGGTAGCCCTCCCCCTCACCGGAACACCGTGCTGTCTTGAAGAGCACAAGAAATGCAGTCCTGGGTTGCGAGGGACTCGTCAGGTAGCCCTCCCCCTCACCAAAGCACCGTGCCGTCTTAAAGGGCACAAGAAAGGCAGCCCTGGGTCACGAGGGACTCGTCAGGTAGCCCACCCCCTCACTGGAGCACCGCGCCATCTTGAAAGGCACAAGAAAGGCAGCCCTGCGTCACGAGGGACTTGTCAGGTAGCCCTCCCCCTCACCGGAGCACCGCGCCGTCTTGAAGGGCACAAGAAAGGTATGCTGATCGCGACTGACGGAAGAGCGCCAGTGTTCTGAACTGTGTGTGTCTGAACAAAGGACTGGCACCTTTTTTAAAAGGGGGACTCTCACAGAAACATTCTTGTCGGCACAGCTGTACTGATAGTTTTTTTAAGCTAATGCCTGCAGTAATCTGCCTTCATATCTTGCCTATGCTAACACTGCTTTAAGAGGCTGCTGGTAGCCCCTATTTGCTGGAATTTTATTTCTTATGTCTATGCTTTAAACTTGGCAACCCAGGTGACTGGCCCTTAAGCCCTGGCGTCTACATTAGCGTGAGCTCTTTAGTTTACAGCCTGCCCTGCAAATGTGTAGCAATGCTCATAATTTGAAGCTGTGAGAAGCACGCTTTTGTTTATGCGGAGGGCTTTTTCATTTATTTTAATAGAGCTCATTAACTTTTAAAGCCGTCCCTCCAAATGCGTATCAACGCTCTTATTTGAAACTGTGAGGAGCATGCTTTTGTATTTAAACTGAGGGCTTTTCATGTAATTCATTTTATTTTAGCAGAGCTCAGTAACGTCCTGCAACTGTACATGTGCTGGGGGGTTAAAACCAAGTTAGAAGCATTTGCATCGGAGTTGCTTGCATGCGATATTATCTCCTGCTAATTCACAATACGGATCTGAATTGTTGTTACCTTATTGGTGCAGCTTGTAGAGCCCGTCACCTGTTAACATTTACTCCTCATTCTGCAGCCTTTAAAAACCACCCCTGTCCTTTCTCCACAGGCAGCCCTGGGTCGCGAGGGACTCGTCAGGTAGCCCTCCCCGGAGCACTGCACCGTCTTGAAGGACACAAGAAAGGTACGCTGATCACGAGTGATGGAAGAGCGCCAGTGCTCTGAACTGTGTGTGTGCGTCCCACCACCACCACCCTTGGTGAGCACTGTGTTGTATAGAGGAGATCACGTGATTGCCAGAACCTATCAGTCCACTCTCCCATTAGCAACTTATCTTAACACACCACTAGTGGCCGCCCTACTGACTGCATGCAAACTTCAATCACTATGTTGACTCTAAATACTCTAGTACTATGCCTGCTTATTCCCCTAGCCTCCCTCCCTCCTGCCACCTACCCGGAATGGCAATCAAAACCCCCAACTGTCTTGTCCAATGCAGCTCCCAGCCCCATATCTACAACTTCCACCCCTGCGCAGAAGCACCATAGCCCTCCACTCAACTGGGCTCTTGGTGCTTCCATTCTGCCACCCTCTTTTCACACTGGGCTAACAGCTCTACATATCCCCACCTTCAGCGGTACCCTGAATCCCTCCCAGCCCCTACCAGCCCCCCCGCAAACCAAGGGCCTTGGTCATATCCAAACAGCTTGTAGTGCTGCTGCTCCTACTGGCAGGGGATGTTGAACCTAACCCAGGACCCAGCCCTCCTAATCTGACTGCCCCATTCACTCTACCCAGAGGGCTGAAGTTAGTGCACCTCAATATCTGTAGCATCCTAAACAAAATAACTGCTCTACAACCACTAGCATTATCAATTCGCCCTGACGTATTAGTCATCTCTGAATCCTTGCTGAAGCCCCACCACACGGATGCTGAATTCTCTATCCCTGGCTATTCACTCATCAGACATGATCGCAAGGGTAAAAAAAGAGGGGGAGGAATTACCATGTACATCTCCTCCGAGCTCCAGTTCACCCCGTTCTGCTTTCTAATCCTTCATAGGATATAGACTCCTTACTAATTAAGCTATCACTCCCACACTCTGCTCCCATTTATGTAGCTGGCTCCTATTGTGCCCCTGGCACGACTCTATCCACCGTCCTGGACCGCTTGGCCTCCATAAAGGCGTCCGCCTCCGCAGGCGAGCTACATATCCTCGGGGATTTCAATTTTAATTGGCTCACCAACGTCAGCTCCAAGCTTCGCAGTAAGATAAAATCCCTAAACCTCAACCAGCAAATTTCCCATCCAACCCGCCTAAACCACAAATCGCAGAACCATTCTCTTTTAGACTGGGCCCTCACCTCTCACCCCCATCGGATAACTGAAGCGGGCCTTCTTGCCAACTCCTTAAGCGACCACCACATGATCTACATGATTAGGAAGGTCCATAGACCAAAACCTCCACCCCCAAGATCACTGCTCACTAAATCATACAAAACTCTAGATCAAGTGGCACTCTTAAACGACCTAGGTCATATCGACTGGTCCTTTATCCCTAAAGCACCCTCCATCGACGCTGCACTGGATCTCTTTAAATCCTGTTTTCTAGCAGTATGGAACTCTCATGCACCCCTCAGTATAACACAGGTCAGGGGTGCCCACCTCCCCTGGGTGTCCGCCTTTCTCATTGACAAATTCCTTGCCAGGGACCAGGCTTGGAAAACATACAAAGCTACAGGGGCCCAGGGATCACTAGAATTGTACCGTACACTCCAAAACTCCTGCACTAGATTTCTCCGGCAGGCCAAAGCTAAGTACTTCAAGACCATTTTTAGCTCAAATCTCAACCACCCAACGAAATTCTGGCAAACAATCAAATCTCTTCTCTCCCCCCCTGCTCAGCCACCCACCCCAACCCTTACCGTCCAAGGCTCCACTGTCTCGGACCATGCTGATGTGGCATCTGTTTTCAATACTTTCTTCACTAGTTGCGCAGTTACTCTTTTATCCTACCTCGACCCCCTCGTGTACAACTCAGCTAACACCGCCCACCTCCCTGACCCCCAGCTTCTCATTCCAGCTGGTCACCCCGACCGAAGTATTAAATGCACTGTGGGCACTCAATCCCAACAAGGGAAAATACCCCACAGGCCTGGACGCAAAAATGCTTTACCTGTCGGCACCAGCCATAGCCACCCCACTAGATGTTCTCTTCAACATCTCTTTTACGCTTGCTGACATCCCAACTGAATGGAAGCATGCCATAGTCATACCCCCTCCTAATGGGGGCAATAATTCCTCGCCAGGTAACTACCGGCCCATCTCCCTTCTCCCCATCCTGGCTAAACTACAGGAGCATCTTGTACTAGCCCAACTCACCTCCTTTCTCGATTCCTCTGCCTTCTTCTCCCCTTACCAGTCTGGTTTCCAAGTCACACTCAACCATTACCTCCCTTCTAAGGCTCACCGATGCCATCCTCTCTGGCGTGGACAAGGGGCACACCACCTCAGCCATTTTCATCGACCTTGCAAAGGCCTTCGACACCGTCTCCCACCCTCTACTTGTATCCAAACTTAGGTCAGCCGGACTCTCCGGTGCTGCCACCAATTGGTTTCACTCGTACCTGTCTAGCAGATCTCAGTCGGTAAAAATTGGACTACACACTTCTAATTGCCTTCCAGTCAGTACCGACATCCCTCAAGGTTCAGTCCTAGGACCGGTACTCTTCTCCATTTTTCTGAATGACACCCTCTGTATGCCCACACACCTCCATTCACATGTATGCGGACGACACCGTCCTGTATGCCTCAGGCCCCTCCCCTGCTGTAGTAGCCTCTACACTCCAGGAGGACTTTAATGGCATTCAGCTCTGGTTCCGTGCAAACCAGCTGTTTCTCAATACTAAAAAAACAGTCTCCCTAACTTTCGGCTCGTATCAAAGACTCTCCCGTCTGCCCTCGCCCCCCACCTTCCTCCCTCGACGGGACCCCCGGAGGCTTCTGCACCTCTTTCAGATACTTCTAGGTGTCTGGCTCCCACCAGCACCTTTGATTTCTACACACTCCACTCGATCCACAAGAAACTTCATTCAAAATTAGGAGCCTTACATCGCAACAAGGACTTTATCCCCACACCAACCCAAAAGGAAATTGTTCAGAAGATGATCCTCCCTTTACTTGACTATGGTGATGTAGTCTATGGCGTGGCCCCCACATCCTTCCTCTCCAGTCTGGACACACTCTTCCACTCCTTCTGTCACTTCAACTTGGAATGCCCCCCAACTCACCACTGCGACCTCTACAGGTCCCTTGATCTGCCCTCACTCCACGATCGCAGGCAGCTGCATAGCACCAGAACCATAGCGAAATATTGGGCACAGTCCCTTCCACCCTATCTTGAATCCACCCCGTCCACCCAATCACTGCCTGCCTACTCCCTCAGGAGCACTGACACCAGGCTCTTTCATGTCCCACATATGGGGTCAGCTAAAGGACAAGCAGCCTTCAGTTACCACATGCCCAAACTTTGGAATGTGTTACCAAAAGACATCAGATTCACTGCAAACTCTCAGCAGCTCAACCACCTCCTAAAAACACACCTCTCCTCCACGTGTTCTTGTACCTAGGGCCATCTAGAGGTGGTGCCCAATGCCATACAGCTAATTAGCCTCACTTAGCAGGTCCTTCACACCCGTATGCTATGCACGCAACCTTGAACATGGGCTAGGCTGCCACCAAACCCTCCCGCTGCTGGCCTCACCACAGTTATATAGTCATCCTGAGCAGCATTTAGGGTTCAGTTATCATAGGTGCCTCAGCAATACCACATTGTCTACTGTATAACCATTGTTACTTCTAGTTACTTGTTAAACTTACCTGGGGCTTTCATTCCTGGGAGCCCTGTTAATCTACTGTCATATGATCTACGTCCCTGAGACAATCCTATAATCCTGTATGCCCCATGCACAATTCTGTACACTGGAATATTATTATTTACTGTCTGTATTCTGCTCCTCTTCCCCCTTCCCCCAGGACGCATCTGGAATCGAGCGGTATCTCTACTCAGTATGCCTTCTTGGTGAAACGCTTAAATAAATACTCTGTAATCCATGTCTCAGATCACTTCTGTACTATGTATTACAAAGTGATCTTATGGTAACTAATACATCAGAAATCTAAAAAAATTTTAAAAAGATATGATTACGGCAACTCAAATTTAATGTTACAAAATGTAAGGTCATGCATATTGGCAAAAGAAATTCACAGTGCAGGTTTGAAGAAGTGAGCATAGAGAATACGTCAGAGGAAAGGGAATTGGGGATTACTACTGGCGACAGTCTGAAGTCCCATGCCAAAAGGCTGCAGGGAAAGCAAATATAATGCTGACATGCATAGGGAGGGGGTTTGTTCGCAGAGGACAGAAGATGATTCTGTCCCTATACAGTTCCTTAGTCAAACCTCACCTGGAGTACTGTGTGCAGTTCTGGAGCCACGTATGAAGAACAACTGGGACCTTCTAGGAAGTTATGTACAGGAGGGCTACGAACATGATTCGGTTGTAGCAGGGGGAGTATATAAGAAGAGGCTAGAGAGTCCACTGTATACACACACTGGAGGCCAGGAAAGATAGGGGGACATGACAGAGACCTTTAAGTACCTAAGGGGCATTACTTGAAGTGGACAGCCGTTCACTGTCCGCAAGAAATGAGGGTACCTTAATAAGAGGCCATGATCCATGAATGGAAACTGGTTGGGGGCAGCTTTAAGAGAGCTGTAAGGAAGTTCCTCTTTACAGAAAAGGTTGTGGAGAAGTGGAATGTATTCAGGAAAAACGATCGATACAGTCTGTCACTGGCTTCAAAAACAGGCAGGACAGGCAGAGATAAATAGTTCAAATCAGGGGAAGGGGGAAGGGAAGCGAGAATGAGTGGATTGGGGGGAGGGTGTCAAAATTGAGTCCGGGCGATCAGTAGACTAGCTCTGGTCCAGAATTAGGCTGGGTGAGGATGCAGTCAGGTAGCAGACAGACTCGATGGCCCACTGGGCCTTTTTCTGCCATAGACATCTATGTTTTTGCGTTAATCAACAGCATGCTTTAGGAACATGAAAAATCAGGCAGCCTTGTGAACTCACCTCTCCCAAGTTTGACAAAAGGTTCAACATTTTGACTTTGCTCTCACATCTTAAGGAGCAGTGTCCTATATTTTGGTGATGAAATGTTGACATGTAACACAGTGCCCCAGAAATTCGTAACTTCTGGAGTTCTAAATACACCTCAGGGACACTATGTAGTGTTGAATACTTAAGCAATAATGCCAGACAGGGTGTGTGTCGTGCTGGGCAAACGTCACGCCTCAGATGGTTGGACATGAGGCCGCAGGCTGAGTGCGTCCAACAACTGAGGCGTGATGTTATCCCAAACAACACACACCCTGGAGAGCATTATTGTTATTATATAATGGCTCCTTGCTGTACAGAATAAAAAAAATCATTTTAAAGATTTTTTTTGTGTGGAAAAATATTTTAGTTTTTTTAAGAGCAGATGAAACAATCAAGCAAATGCTCAAGATGCTCAAGCTCATCTGCAGGTTCACAGTGAGGCTGAGACTAGACCCGTGATGTTGTGCTGGAATAACATCACGGGTCCAGCCCAAGACTGACCAATCAGAGTCCAGGATTTTTTCTTGCCATTGTATAATAAGCATTAATACAGTTCCTTCTCCACCCAAAAATAACAGCATCGGGAGACGTCCGAATATTAGGCTAAAAACCTGCCAATGCAATAATACCACTACATCCATACAGGACTAATTCTCAGCATTCATAAAAAGTGTACAAAACCACAAACCAAATCTACTCTCAATCATTTAATGTGACCTTTTTTTTTTTTTATTATGCTGCTAGATCTCCATGATGAAGACAATCAGCAGCAGGGTTTCTAATTATTATGCTGCATTTGTTTGCATTTTTGATATTACAATTTTATTGAGGACTAGTCTAATACACAGTATTAAGATCTTCAACAAATCCAATTATGGAATTCAGAAATACAAAAACAACTCCACATAAGGTAGAGCTGCATATGAAGATGACACAATTAACACAAAGCCTTGGTAATGATCCTGAATGATGACTGACTGGTCCCCTGAGGACCTGTGTCCTTTAATTTAATTCAATTATTTTAAATCCCTTCTTAAGACTGATTATTGAGGAGTGCTCAGAGTAAGTATGATCATCATTCTGAGATCTTAGGATGAAGGCTGCCATAATATAAAACCAAATTTCCACTGTATTCTGCTACGATGAATTAGCATGTCAACTCTCATTCAAGCACTGGCATCAGTTTTAAAAAAAACTGAAGTTACAAAGGTTAGCAGGGTTATTTTTGCATATTTTGTAATATATAAAGTTGCCTCACCCCGGCGGCACATCTCGCCCTAGCCAAAGGAGTCCTTCTTCCCACGCTCTCCTATGACCTGGTCTCCTTTGCCCTCTTTACAAAACACAATCTCTCCAAATGGGACACGGCGTACAATATTATTGTCGCTTTGCGCACTCTGCCCCCCGCCTCACCCACTGCTGCCAGCTCTATTTCCAGCTGCAGTGGCTTCCACCGGAAAAACACCGGACCTTTGTCCTAGGCAACTTCATCGACAAGGTTATCAGAACGGCCACCCCTCCTGCCCTTGCCGCAACCCTCATACCCCCTTCCTCCTCCTACCACCTAAGGTCCAGTGATTCCCATGTCCTCCTGGTTCCTAAAACCCGCACCCAAATGGGTGACCGGGCCTTTACTACTCTTGCCCCTAGACTATGGAACTCCCTTCCAGTGAGCACTCGCTCCTCCACCTCGCATTCCTGCTTTAAAGCTTCCCTCTGGGGCTTCCTCAAATTTGCCGCTACCTGCCTCTGCACTTAATGAACCCCAGCTGCATGTCCCACTGTTTCCTGACTGCATAAGTGTGAAAGGTCTCCTGACCTTTCCCTTCCAGTGAAACATACTGTGGTCAATGAACAGTTTGTGATGGATCCTCCCTGGCTCTACTGCTTATGTCATTTTGACGTACTCTACAACCCTAGCCTGCAAAGCCATGTTGCCTGTTAAACTCAGCTGACTGCCTGCCTCCTTTGTACTATGCTTTACCTTCCTACCACTGGGTAGGTAAATGTTCCCTGATGTTGCTGCATTTACCATGTTTATGACTGATGCCCTTACTGGTACCTGCTCTTACTGTCTGCCTGTTGTACCTGAATGTATCATTGTAATCTTGAATATATCTTTTGTAATCTCCCGGGTCGCACCTGAAAATAGGCACTTGGTTATCTAGTGTGCTTACCTGGTAAACAAAAACTTTATCATAATCATTACAGTGTATATACACACACAGTAGACAATATGCAATGAGATCTACACCACCACAACTCAGGCATTATGGCATTATTCCACCATTGCTAAACTCCATGATCCCCTGATGGTTCAGAGCACTAATTCTACTTGTATACAAAAATACAGTACCTGTACACTGTTCATGTATTAATTTGTCTATGAAAACATTTTTCTTAATGGAAACCAAATAACACAAACACAAATACTGCTTTGCTTGGGAGTTCAGATCCCTGAACCATTCACATTAGGACTTTCAGATCAGGACACTAGGGGAGGACAGCTGATGTCCCTTACATACCAAAATACTTTCTTTTTTTCTACAACTAGAAATAACTGACCAGGTGTAGGTGTAACAGAACATGAGTCACTCACATGCAACCAAGCATAAACCATCAACGGAGCATGACTATTTAAAAAAGTCAACAAAATTAGGGATGTCAGATGTGAAAACAAGAGCCAGAATTAATGACAACAATTAAAAACAGTGGTGCAATAAATCTCCTGCATGCAGAGCAACTAGCTGTTTCATAACTCGACCAGGTATATCTTTCAGCGACTATAAAATTAGAGGCTTGTAATCAGGTTTCAGCAATATACTTCATTCTGTGTTAGGTCATTAAAAAGTACCGAGCAACAGAAATGAAAATTACGTACCTACCGTAATTCTTGATCTTTCGTGTATCTTCACTATTCATCACTAGAGGGTTCTGACCAGACAACAGGACCCAGTGGAAGCTTTTTTTTTTTTCTTCAAAGAGGCAGAGCAGACATCACGACGGCACCGCCCTCGAGGCCGACGCATTGCGTGGCGCTCATGGGTTGGCCAGTAACTGATGTCGACTCCTTTTCAGACCCAGTTCTGCACGCCGGAGAGTACTCAAGAAAAAGGAGAGCGGGGCAAGGGAGCCCGAGGGATACAAAAAGGAAAGGATATAAGAAAACATTACTTACCATAGTAATCTTTTTTCTTCTAAGGGAATCTTACTATATTCTGACAAATGCAGCGTTGTCTCACCATAGGACTGCCCCGGAGCTGAAATGGTTAATAGAACCTATGCTAATAGTGGCATGCTAGGCTCAAGCTCAGTTTTCAAATCACTCTCCCTGGTTGCACTTCCTGCAACCGTCAGATTCTTACGAAGCATGCAGAAGATAAAAAGGCACTATCTAACAAAGCTAATCTAACAATTAGTAGAACCCCTGTTACAGGAAAAAACTTCCCTTAAATAACAGAGGGCATCACTAAGACTCAAGATTCAGATGTCCAATAAACTACTAGGTACCCACAGGTTTCAAGCTTTAGTTGTACAGAAAGTATGCAGTGCCTTGTAGGTCCTAGCAGAGGAGGAAGGTGGGAGCTCAGAATACAGTAAGATTCCCTTAGAAGAAACAAGATTACTATGGTAAGTAATGTTTTCTTCAAACCCCAGGACATTTTACTGTAGTCTGACAAAAGCAGACTACCCAAGCAGTGCCTCTGGAGGTGGGCAGAGGACCTACTTAGGAAATAGGCTCTGCAGAACTGTTATGCCAAACCTGGCATTACTTCTAGCCTGAGTATCAAGGCAGTAATGCTTAGTGAATGTGTGAACTGACTTCCAAGTAGCTGCTTTACAGATTTCCAACAAAGGGATATCCCTAGAGGCTGGTATGGATGCAGCTGTTCCTCTCGTAGAGTGGGCCCTAAGACCCTGAGGTGGTTGTTTTCCCACCTTGCTATAGCAAAATTGGATACATGCCACAATCCACCATGCTATGGACCTCTTTGTGGCAGGTTTACTTTTCCCCACTTCCCAATAAGTTAAAAAAAAGCTGGGACCTATCCCCTTTGTGGCCTTTTGTATGTTCCAGGTAATAGCTGATAGCTCTTTTACCATTCAGGCTATGTAGCCTACGTTCACCTGAAGAAGAATGGTCAGTGAAAAAGACTGGTAGTGTAATAGACTGGTTGACATGAAAATCAGACGCTACTTTAGGAAGGAACTTTTTATTGATCCTAAGGACCAGCTTGTCCCTGTGAAATGCAATATAACCAGTCTCTATGGACAAAGCCTGAAGCTCACGGATCCTTCTGGCTGAGGTAATTGCAACTAGGAAGACAGACTTCCAGGTTACATATTTGAGGTCAGCTGACGACATAGGCTCAAAAGGTGGCTGCATGAGCTGTGCAATATATATGTTGAGGTCCCACACTGGGGTGGGAGCCCTATGTGGGGGGTGCAAATGCAGCAAACCGTTAAAGAATTTTCTAAATATTGAATTTGAAGCCATTGATGATGTCTTACCTGCTGACAGATAGGCTGATACAGCAGCCAAATGCACCTTAAGTGTAGAAGACTGAAGGCCGAGGGAATGGAGGTGTGCCAAGTAATCCAGGACTACTGGCAAATCCACCTGAGTGTGATCCAGACCTCTGCTTTAACACCAAACGGAAAATCTTTTCCACTCGGATGTTTAAATCTTACTGGTGGAGGGTTTTCTAGAAACCCTAAGAACCTCAAGAACTCCTTCTAAAAGGTGCAGATTAGCATATTCTAGGTCCTCAAGAACCACGTCTTGAGCCTGAGGGACTGATGCCCGGGGTAAGGGATCCTGCCCTAGGAAGGAGTCAACACGTTGTGCCTCCTGGGGAGGCTGATTGATCTGGACAGTGATAATGCCTGTTGCTAGCTTTTGGAAGACAGAAATCTTGCTTGTAGAGCAGAAAGCAGCTGATTAAAAAGCTACCATTTTTCTTACTAACATACTAACATACTAAAATGCCAGCAGAATAAGCCTAACGGTCGTTCGTGTCTGCTCGTTTGGTCAGTCCCCCACCCTGGGTGCTGACCTTGCTGTCCCCCTCGCCTTCTCTGGCTTCTCCCTTCCCAGTTCTGGATATTCTTGCTGCATTGGATTTTGCTTCCTGAACCCTTCCCTGTACCTGTCCCACCCCTCTTGAACCCTCCACTGTCTCTGCCTCCACCAGCCCCTAGGTAGTGCATTCCATGGCTCCACCACCCTCTCAGTGAAGTAGCACCTCCTCCTTTCTCCCTGAATCTTCCCCTCCAGCTTCCACCCATGCCCTCTAGTGGCCCTTCCTCCTTCCTTCAAGCACCCTGACTGTTCCTCCCCTATTTACCCTCTTCATGTACCTGAAGACCTCTATCATGTCCCCGGTCCCTTCTCTCTTCCAATGTGTACATATTTAGCTCTTGAGCCTTTCCTCATAGGTCCTGTCCCCAAGCCCCAAATCATTTTGGTTGCCCTCCTCTGACCCTCTCCAGGAGGTTAATGTCCCTCTTTAAGTGTGGCCTCCAAAACTGCACGCAGTACTTCAGGTGCGGCCTCACCAAGCAGTTATACAGAGGAGTATCACTTCCCTCCTTCTGGAGGTGATCCCCCTGGTGATGCATCCCAGCATCCTGTTGGCCTTGGCTGCTGCCTCCCACAAGTCTCAGAGTTGTTCATCTTGACATCCACCACCACCCCCAGGTCCCTCTCAGCCATTGAGACTTGTAGTATTCCCCAGGGTGTACACTTGGCCTGGGTTTCTGGCCCCCAGGTGGAGTACCTTGCATTTCCTGCATTGAACCTCAGCTTCCACTTTCTAGACCATCTTTCCAGAGCCTCCAGGTCCCCTGCAGGGCCACCTCCCTCCTCCCCATCCACCACCGCCCCAGTTTCAAGTCATCTGCAAAGAGACTCATCTCACTCCTGATTCCTGTCCTTATGTCAGATACTGAGGCGTTGAACAGAAGGGGCCCAAGGACTGATCCCTGTGGGACCCCACTAATGACCCTCCTTGGGAATGAGACTATCCCACCAACTACGACCCTCTGGGTCCGGTCCTGGAGCCATTTGCCTATCCATCTGATCATCTGGTTTCCCACCCTCATTTCTCCTAACTTATCCAACAGGCCCACGAGGAACAGAGTCAAATGCCTTGCTGAAGTCTAGAAAGAGGACATCCACTGGTCTACCCAGGTCCAAGGCACTTGTCACCCAGTCATAGAACTCCACCAGGTTTGTCTGACACGATTTCCTGGGATGAATCCATGCTGTCTATCGTCCAGGCACCCTGACTATCCAGGTCCCCCTAGCCCTCCTTGACAATGCCCTCCATCACCTTGCCCACTACTGATGTCAGGCTGACAGGCCTGTAGTTCCCTGCCAGCTCCCTTGATCCCCTTGTGGATAGGCACCATGCTCACCTTCCAGTCTTGGGGCACCCACCCTGTCCTCTGAGAGATGGTGAAAAGCTCTGCCAGGGGTTTCGCCAGGACATCTGCAAGTTCCTTCAGCACTCTAGGATGTAATTTATCTGGCCCGGTGCTTTCTCCGTCTTAAGGGAGCTGAGGGCTTCCCTCACCTCTCTGCTGTGATTTCACTTCTGGTACCTCTTCTCCTGCTTAGCCCTCCCCCACCTGCCAGTGATGCCCCCTCCCAGCAGACCTGCCGCGATCGGTAAGGGTCCCCTCCTCATTATCTCGTCTCCTCCCATGTATGATGCAGCATCCCCATTTTCCTGGTGAAAACTGAGGTGAAGTACTCATTTAGTACCTCAGCCTGCTCCCCGGGTCTTGTGCCCATCTCTCCCTGATTTAATCCTGCTAATCTGCCCCTTCACCCTTCGCCTTTTCCCAATGTATCTAAAGAACCCTTTTCCCTCTCCTAATTTCCCTGGCCAGGTTCTGCCCTTCCTTGCCTTAGCCGCCTCACACCACTCTAGTGGCCCTTCTAGCCATCAGCTCGCTCCTCGATCCCTTTCACTCCTTGAGCACTTGAATTTTATAGGCTGCTTTCTTTCCCCGCAGTCCACCTCCTGGACCTCCCTGGTCCACCAACAGGGTTTTTGGGCCCTCACTGCATTTCGTTTTACTCTTGCACAGGTGCTGGTGCATCCTGCACCCCTCTCCTGATGATTTCCACCTACTATCAGCGCCCATGTCTGACCCAATCCCATCCAAATGCTCCTTAAGGATCCTTCCCATTTCCTTAAAATCCGCCCCCCTGAAGTCGGTTACTTCCGTCTTTGTGCAGCCTTCTACCCCTCCTAGGTCCAGGCAGAACCAGACCGTGGCATGGTCGCTCCCCGCCAATGGGTCCCTTACCTCCAGGCCCCCAATCTGGTCACTGTCTGCCAGGACCACATCCAGTACCCGTGCCTCCCTGGTCGGTTCCCTCACCTGCTGAGTTAGGAACGCGTCTTGAAAGACATCCAACCACCTCTGTTCCCTGGTCACAGAGGATGTCATAGTCTCCAGTCTGTTCCCTGCATGTTTAAGTCCCCTAACACCACCAACTTTCCTCTGCCCAGTCTGAAGTGTCTCCTAACATCTGCCACCAGACTGTCCTCCAGCTCCTCCGCCAGGCAGGGGTCTATACACCACTCTTATTTTACTCTCTTGCCCCTTGTTATCAAGGTGACCCAAATTGCTCCACGGTTCCCTCCGCCTCCCTACTCCCTATGCCAATGCAGTTTTGACTATCATTGCTACCCTCCTCCCTTCCCTCCCCTGTCCTTCCTGAACATAGTGTAACCTCCAGGTTCAGGTCCCAGTCATGTCTTGCAGTGGCCCAAGTCTCAGTGACCGCTGCCACATCCACTGCTCCCTCAGTTAACATCGCCTGGAGCTCAGGCATTTTATTGCCCAAGCTCCTGGCATTTAGCAGACTCACCTTCCACCCTTTCCCATAGTTCCATTTCCCTGCTCGTGTTCCCATGGGGATTCTGTTTTCTCCTGGTCTGCACTTTGCCAGTTGGCCTTTTCTGCAATCCTCCTGGTCCCCAGGGGTGGAGACAGAGTCCCTCCTTTATCGGCACCCCTGACAGCCGCTTTCTCCCATCCCACCCCTTCACAAGTTTAAACCCCACTTTTCACCAATGAACTCCTCTATTTTCAACTTAAGGATTCCTCCCTCCAAATTGAGATGTAGTCTATCTCTCAGTACAGCTCCTTATCCTCCCAGGTCTCCCCCAATCCCCCATCAACCCATACCCTCTGGCCTCACACCACCCCTGAGCCACTGGTTTATCTCCCTAATTTCCTTTTGTGTTCCCCACTAGCCCTTGGCACTGGCAGGATTTCTGAGAGAAACTGTATCTTATGTCCTGACAGACCCTGGCGAGCTCCTGAATCTTGCCTGTATCTCTAGCCTCGCTATTTCCTCAGTGTCATTTGTACCCAGGTGGACCAGTATGTCTGGGAACCCCTACAGTCCTTTTGCCAGCTGATATACCTCATGCTTAGCCCTCAGCACTGTTAGTCCAGGGAAGCATCTTGTTCTAACTGGCCAGGCTTCTCCTCCTATCCCATTTGATACCCCTGATCATAGAACTCTCAGCAGGAGCACTCTGACCACCCTTTCTCCATTCCCTCCTTCCATGTCCCTCATCTCCCACCGCCCCTCCACCCAGCTGGCTCCTTGTTCCTCCCTATCTGGTGCCACATGCCACCCCTCCTTATTTCATGGCCACCCCTCTCCTCCAATCCTATGCCTCTCTCCTCCTGAGTATCCTTCTGTACCTTGCTATTACCCCTCACTGCTGCTGAACTGGTCCTTCTCCCCCATCTGCAAACTAGCCTGACTCATCCTCCCTTCCTTCCTGTCCCCATTTAGTTTCCTCCTTGCTCGTCGTGCTCCTGGCCTAAACCCTCAGCTCCCTTTACTGAATCCTCCTTGTACTTCTGGTCCTTCTTACCTTTACTCCCAACTGGTCCTTCTCTTGCGCTTTCCTCCTCTTCCCCTGCCCCTCCTGCTCTGATTCACTACTCCCCCCATTCTCCTGCATTCCAGGTCCCCCCCTGTTCTTCCTGCTATCTGGCCCCTGCCTCCTGCCTCCCACTCCCACACCCTTTCCATCTCTAACCACCTCTGTCGTGGCTACATCACCTCCCTCATCCTTGAGCAGAAGAAGAGAATTGAAGTGGTTACTGAGTATAAGGTCTGATCCACCTCCCCGCCTTGCTTCCTTCTGTCCAGCCCTGGCCATCTGCCTACTTCCCTGAGAATGTTGTCCCTCCGTCCCCCCTTTGTGAGGGTCCCCAGTTACCTGCCTGCTTCCTTGGTAATGTCCTTTGGGACCTCCTGCCAGGGTCCCCATGTGACCCTGAGTATTCTCCTGCACCTTTCCCTATACCCCACCCCAGTGCTTGGTGCAACCCTGTGAGATTTCCAGCCCTTCCCCAACCATACCACCCCCTTCCCCAAGCTTTCTCCTCATCCCCGAACCTCCGTAGCTGTGCTAGCTGGTAGCATACTGGGCAACCACCAAACTTCCAAGCCCAGTCCAGTATCATGGCTGCTCCACACCCTGTGCACCCCACCACCCTCCCAAAGATGCTGGCCCTAATGATGTGTGGTTCCATCCTTCCAAATAGGTTTCCTGGGTGAGCCACCAGGTTCCCCCTAGTCCAAGATACCCCTACTGCCTAATCAGGTCACCCACTAATCTTAGAGACAGTCCTACTGTACACCAGTAACCCTGTTACTAGGTGCAGTACAACACATTAAACTTATAAGGAAATGAACAACTCCCTAGCTCCTCTCTCCAGCCTTAAATCCAACCCCAGTGGCTAGATCTACATGAGCTGCACCAGCAGCCTTTTCCTCCAATTGCAGGGCAGGTGTTCCTCTATAAATCTGCAGACTCTGGGAGGGAGGGTGGGGAGGTGGGTCTTGGAAGACACCTGACAAGAGACAGTGTATCAGCCCTGTGTCTCCTCCAAGCCCTGCAGCTAAAGAACCAGGCCCAAGCAAATCCCACCAAATAGGTTTTAAATCAGAAGAAATAGGCCTCTAGCGCAGCCCTGTTACACAGTGAAACATCCACAAAAGAGCCCCACTTACAGCCATCAAATCAGTTTACAAACATCCAGCATCCCAAAACAATACCCTGCTAGCCCCTTGAGTAAGAAAGAAAAGAACTAACTACCAAGTAAAATCCACAAGAACCCTGTGAAAACAACAGCAGCAGCTACTGTCCTGGAACACAACTGATCCTGTCCCCTTCCAGTTCTTTCTGAGAAGACAAAGCAGCTAGCACCTCAACCTGATTTAGCCCTGCCTCCAGTCAATTGACTGAGTGAGACCTGTCCAGACCATTAACACCCCTCCCCCACTAGGGACTAACCTTTACAGCTAATGGAGTCAGCACAAGGAATCAAAATTCAAGTCAAAGCCCCCAAAATATGTTTGCTGCCAAAGGAAACAGGTCTCCAATTTAATCAGCTTCACTAACACCACATCAAAATAGGCTTGAAATTCTTACTAATTTAACATTTCTATCTCAGCAGGAGTCAGTGCCTGCTGGGATTAAGCAAACAGATACTTTATTAGAAGTAGAGGGGGTCTCATTTAGGGTTAAAAAAAAGTCAGTGTGTGTTTCTCTGCTGGGAAGCGTACTGTTTCAACTTACTTTGTTAAATCAGTAGGAGGAGAGAGAGGTTAATTGGGGGTGTGGCTTAGGCAGTAGAAAAGCAGGTGACTCCAATTACAACGTCCCGCTGCTAGCTTTTGGAAGACAGAAATTGTGCTTCAAGAGCAGAAAGCAGCTGATTAAAAAGCTACTGTTTTTCTTACTAACTGCCCTCCATCCCACCCTAAGCCAGTTCTGCTTTTACAGCCACTGGATTTGACTGTCAACAGGAACTTCCTGTTTGGCAGTAGGAAGGGAAGGATCATAGAGAAATATTAGTTTTGTCAACCCTGAAGGGAAAAAAGTAGCTCTTTCTCTCCCTCTAGCTGCTGGAGGTCTGACTCTGAGCAAGGAAGAAGAAGACTACTGAAGAATACAGGAAGTTGCTGTCCCAGAACAGGAAGGGTAAGAGTAGAGAGGAAAGAGTAAGCATACAGACCAACAGGAGAGGGGACACAAAATAAGACATGATGGGAGTGGTGCAGTGCAATGGCTGTAGGGCAGCAATGTTCCGGGAGACATTCTGGAGGCTGCAATGTTGCCTTATTTACAGGCACCTCTCTGGTCTGAGGGAGGAGGTTGCCAGTCTGCCGCCTGCTGACCTGGCTAGGATTCGTGAAACCTTCTCCCCCAACCAGGGACCACCAGGGCCACCGCCGCTAACTCAGAGTTGCCAAGAAAGAGGAGCGGCTAGACCAAGGTGGCCTCAGGGAGGGAGAGGGTGGTGGAACAAAGGTGCATCTCTCCAGCTGTACCTTTCCACAATTCATAAGCTGTTCTGGTGGACAGTGGTTCCTCAATGGAGGCACCTGCAGTGGAGACCAAGGAGGATGCTGGGAACCTCCACAAAGGAGACCCACAGGAGGGTGACACAGGAACCCACAGGAGAAGAAAACACCTCCTGGTGGGGGACTCAATTATTAGGGGTGGAAGAGGGGAGGAAGGGAGAGAGAGGTTAGGTGGGAGCCTGCCTGGCCATGGCTTGGAGAGACAGAGGAAACCTCAGGATCGGGAGCAGCTGCATAAGGAAGGAGCTGGATGTCATTCTCCACCTAGGACAAATGACCTGGCTAGAATGTGATCAGAGCAGTGCAAGAGGAGTTTCAGTATTGGTGAGAGGCCTTAGACAAGAGCGTATATGGAACCTTCAGAGGTGCTGCCTGTCTATGGCAAGGGTGATGCGGGCTACTCCACACCATGGAATTCAATGAATGGTTGAAAAACTGGTGTGGAGCTCAGGGTTTTGGCTTCATTAGGGACTGGGGAGCCACCTGGAGGGATGCAGACCTATACTGGAGCGATTGTCTGCATCTGTCCAGGGGGGCGGGGACCAGATCCCAGGGTGAGAGGTTTAAATGCTTCATTGGCAAGCATTTAAACTAGCCAAGAGGGGAGGCACCAAAAGGTGTGTGGTAATCTCAGCCTCACAAAAACATAGTACTTAGTGAGGTAAACACCAAGGTAGAGAAGTCATTAGGAGCAGGACAGCAGTAAATGCAAAAAGGCAAAAGGCAGTAAGACAGGGGTGGGGCTAAAAGGGTAAGCCATCAAAACTGAGGTGAGGAGTACCAATGCCTATAGTCTGTGCACAAGCCCCTGAACTAGTGGCCTTGATGGAAGAGGGATGCCTGGATATTGTGGCAGTCACAGAAACATGGTACACAGAGAACCATGACTGGGATGTCAACATACCAGCATAAACAATCTACAGGAGGGACAGGGAGGGTAAAAGAGGAGGAGGAGTAGCTCTCTATGTAAGGGAAGGGATCAAAGCAACAGAACTAAAGAGTAAACAGGGAGCAGATGAGTCACGCTGGGTCGCCCTGGAGACAGATAAATTACACCACAATCCGCATGTGGGTTGTATACATACCCCCATCTCAGGGAGAGGAAATGGACAAGGAAATGACAGAGGGCATCCTTAGAATGGCAGAAAAGGGGGAGATATTGTTGATGGGGGGACTTGAATATGCCAGATGTTAACTGGAGCACCTTTGCTGCAGGTACATCCAAGAGCAAGGTCATTCTTGATGCCCTACAAGGGGCATGTCTCAGACAGCTACTATAGGAACCCACTCAGGAGGGAGCAATGTTAGATCTGGTACACTCAAACAGGGACGGAGAAAGAATCTCAGATTTAGAAGTGGGTAGCCATCTGGGAACAAGCGACCACCAAACAGTGTGGTTCACAATAAACATAGCCATAGAGTCAAGCCATACAAAAGCAAGAGTACTGGACTTTAGGAGGGCTGCTTTGGGAAAATCAGAGAGTGCCTCAGAAAAGCACTAGCAAATAGGCAAGAAAAAGCCTTTGCGTGAAGCAAATCAACAAAACACATCGAAGGAAAAAAACGCTATGGTACTCAAAAGAGGTGGCAGGGAAGGTTAAGGAGAAAAAGATAGCATTCAGGAAATATAAAGAAACACAGAAGGAGCAGGACAGAGAACTTTATCAGTTAAAGCAGAAAGAGGCTGGGAAGGCAGTCAGAATAGCAAAGGAACAAACCGAGGAAAGAATAGCCAACTCTGTTAAAAAGGGGGATAATAGCTTTTAAAGGAACATTAGGGAGCGAAGAAAGACCAAGGGAGGGATACCGAGGCTTAATAAAGGGGAAGGAATGTGGGCAGAGTGCAACAGTGAAAAAGCATGGATACTGAACGAATATTCCTGCTCAGTATTCACAAAGGAAGAGGAGGGGGAGGTACCTAAACCAAACAAGAGAAACACTCTGGAGACGGGGGTCGATACCAGTCCATTTACAGAAGAAAGGGTTCTGAAAGAACTAGTAAAATTGAAGGTGGACAAAGCAATGGGGCCTGATGGGATTCACCCAAAAATTCTAAAAGAACTAAGGGTAGAACTAGTGACACAGCTGACAACTCTCTTCAACAAATCATAGGAGGATGGGGTGGTACCTGAGGACTGGAAAACGGCGGATGGGATTCCTCTTCACAAAAGTGGGAGCACGGCAGAGGCAGAAAACTACAGACCAGTTAGTTTGAACTCAGTGGTAGGGAAAATGATGGAATCACCTCTGAAGGAAAGAACTGTTGAGCACCTAGAGGCCAGTGGGGCACAGGACCCAAGGCAGCATGGATTCACAGCGGGAAGGTCATGTCAGATGAATCTAACAGATTTCTTTCACTGGGTGACCAAAGTAGTAGACCAGGGAGGGGCTGTGGACATGGCCTACCTAGATTTTAGAAAGGCATTTGATACAGTCCCACACGAAAGATTAATAAACAAGTTAGCCAGCCTTGGAGTGGGTCCCAAGATGGTAGCCTGGTTAAAAAATTGGCTGGACAACATGACGCAAAGGGTAGTAGTAAATGGAGTCCACAGTGAACAAAGGAGGGTTACTAGCGGGGTACCGCAGGGTTCAGTACTGGGACTGACCCTTTTTAATGTCTTTATAAGTGACATTACAGAGGAACTGGAAGGAAAAGTATGTCTCTTTGCAGATGACACAAAGCTCTGCAACAGGGTTGATACACAAGATGGAGTGGAAAGGATGAGAAGGGACATGGCAAGGCTGGAGGAATGGTCAAATGTATGGCAGCTTAGATTCAATGCAAAGAAGTGCAAGGTAATGCACCTGGCAAACAAAAACCCAGGGGAAGACTACACAATGGGGGGTGAGATACTAACAACAATAAAAATGGAAAGGGACCGGGGGCAATTATATCAGATGACCTAAAGGTGGGCAAGCAATGGGAGAAGGTAGTAGGGATGGCTGGGGTGATACTGGGATGCATAGGGAGAGGCATCAACAGTAGAAAACAGGAAGTTGTTATCCCTCTGTACAGACAGTTGGTGAGACCCCATCTGGAGTACTGTGTGCAGTTCTGGAGACCCCATCTCTGCAAGGACATAGACAGAATAAAGGCTGTCCAGAGAAGGGCAACTAAAATGGTGCAGGGACTGCACCAGAAGACATACGAAGAGAGACTAAAAGAGCTTAATATGTATACCCTTGAGGAAAGAAGGGAGAGGGGGAACATGATAGAAACTTTCAAGTACCTCAAGGCAATCAACAAAGTCCAAGAGAGTAGTGTCTTTCAGAAAAAGACGTGCAAGAACAAGGGGGCACAATTTGAAGATGGGGGGGGAACAGCTCAGAGGTAATGTGAGGAAGTATTTTTTCACACATAGGGTTGTGGATGCAGGGAACAGCCTTCCTGAGGAAGTCGTGGAGTCAAGAACAGTGGGAGAATTCAAGAATGCATGGGATAGACATAAGGCAGTCCAAGTGGGGGCTAGGAGGAAGTAGGCTGTTGGTTAACTAGGATCTGCAGCATATCCATTAGGTAGGAAAATGGGCAGACTAGGTGGGCCGGGCGGTCCTTATCTACTGTCAAATTCTATCTTTCTATGTTTCTAATGCCAGGACCAGGGGGTACTATGGCTACCTTGCCCAATCTGGAGCAATGAGGATCATTCTGGCAGGCTGGGATCTGAGCTTGTTCAGAACCCTCAGTAGCAAGGGAAATGGGGGGAAGGCATATAGAAACTTCCCTGTCCAATACAGAATGAGTGCATGCAGTGGGACTGAGACCAAGACTGGAAGTTTGCAACAGAATTTGGGAAGCTGGTGATTGTCTCGGGCTATGAAGAGGTCTATTTCTGGAGAGCCCCACCGGTTGAATACCACTTGTAGCACCTGCCTGTTCAGGGCCCATTCGTGATGGTTCTGATTTATCCTGCTCAATGCGTCTGCCCACACATTGTCTTTCCCTGGAGGGTGCACTGCTGACAAGACAACCCCCAGAGAATAGGCGAGACCCCATATTATCATGGCTTCTGTGCCCAAGGGAGTAGACCTTGTGACCCCTTCTTTATGTAGTACACTGTGGTCATGTTGTATGTCCTGACCTGCACTACCTGCCTTGTAACAGATTGGCGAATGCCTGAAGTGCTAGGAAGACTGCCCTGAGCTCTAGCAGGTTGATGTGAAGCAGTGATTCCTGTTTGAGCCATGTACCGTGAACAGTGTGCTCCCCACCCTAGTAGGGAAGGAAGCTCCTGAAGGAAAGGAATTCCCTGTCGGAGGATGCCTATGTCCAACCACCACTGAAGTGCTTGCAGGAGGGTTCGTGTGATTGGAACCAGTTTTGACAATGGATCTGATTTCTGATGTCAGTACAATCTGAGGTGAAACTGGACATCCCTCATTTGAAATCTTGCTCCTTATACTGGCTGCTGAAACTGCCATATGGCCCAGCAGCTGTAGGGAAGTGTCTGGCAGGTCTGAGGCTTTGGGCCTTGAAAGTGCCTGCCAGTTGAACCAGGGTATTTGCTCTTGACTGTGGGAGAAAAGTCTTTCCCTTCACTGAATCCAGCTCGGCTCCTATGAATTCCAGAAGCTGCACTGGTTGAAGTACTGACTTCTTCAGACTGACCAGGAACCCCAAAGACTGGAGGAGCTCCTGTGTCAGTGCCAGAAACTGCTTCACCCAATGTGGAGACTGCCCTACGACTAGCCAGTCGTCCAGATAAGGAAACACTAAAACTCCTTGCCATCTGAGGTATGCCACAACCCCAGCTGAACATTTTGTGAACACCCTTGGAGCAGAAGAAAAAATTACTCACCATGGTAATGTTGTTTCTTCTAATGGAGTCTTGCTGTAATCAGACATAATATAGTTAGCCCCAGACCTTGAACTGCCCTGGAGAGGAGAGGAGAGTTAACTCCATGCAGAAGCATGGAACGTTGAGCTCGAGCTCGGTTTTCAAACCTCTGTCTGTGGTACTTACCAGTGCAACCGTCAGATTCTTACGAGTAGCTAACTAACTTGACACTAAAATGTGGAAATTGTTTGAACACGTAGCCAAAAGGCAAAATACTTTTTGGTGTCCAAAAAAGACTCAAGTCGAGAACCCAAGAAGAACTAAGGTAGTGACAATTCAACCTATGCAACACAAGAAGGAAAAACATAACAGTTACGCCACCAAGAGGGAGGGTACAAGGTACACCCCTGAGGTGCAACACTGTGCCTGCCAACCCACTACCCAAAGAAAAAATTACTCACCTTAGTAATTATGTTTCTTCTAATGGAGTCTTGCTGTATTCTGACTATAGCAGTTAGCCCCAGCCTTTAAACTGCCCCAGAGAACGAAGGGTTAACTTTCTATGCAGAGCATAGAATGCTGACCTCGAGCTTGATTGAGGACTCTGCCTGGAGCCCTTTCAAATCCAACCATCAGATTCTTACAAGCAAAAACTCACTAACTATTCTTTGTGGAAATTATAAAATTTTTACTAGCCAACTGGCAACAAAAAGTTTTGGATCCCCAAAGGAAGACTCAAATCAGGAAACCCAAAACCAAAAACCAATACAAATAAGAATTAAGATAAAACAAACACCCAAACAAAAAGAAGACGGTGTAAAAGGAGGACCACTGAGATGCAACACTGCACCTGCCCACCCACTTCCCAAAAACAGGTTCTAAGAGGGGAGGCAGGGAAGGAGGTCAGAATATGCAAGACTCCATTAGAAGAAACATAATTACTAAGGTGAGTAATTTTTTTCTTCAAAAAACATGAAGTCTTGCTGTATTCTGACTACTGCAGACTACCAAGCAGTACCTCCATGGAGGAGGGACAGAACCTACTTTGGGAATAGGCTCTGAAGTACTGCTGTGCCGAAATGAGCATCACTCCTAGCCTGGATATCCAGAGAGTAATGCTTGGTAAAGGTATGGACTGTTTTCCAGGTGGCTGCTTGACAAATTTCTAAGAGAGGAATATCCCTGGCAGCAATCAGGGAAGCAGCTATACCTCTGGTGGAGTGAGCCCTCAGGCCTGAGGGTGGAATGTTTCCTAGTTTCTCATGGCAGAATTGTATACAAGATACAATCCACCTGGTAATAGTTCTCTTGGTGGCAGGTTCGCCCTTCCCCATTTCTCCGTACATGACGAACAGCCAGAGGGAATCAAACCTGTGACCCTTGGTACGCTCTATATAGTAGCTAAGGACCCTTTTAACATCTAAACTGTGTAGCCTCCTCTCTCCTGAAGAAGAATGATCAGTGAAGAAAACAGGAAGAAACAAACTGGTTCAGGTGAAAATCTGAAACCACCTTGGGCAAGAACCTTCTATTGGTTATAAGGACCACTTTATCCCTATGAAAGGAGATAAAATCAGGTTCCACTGACAGGGATTGCAGTTCACTGATACGTCTGGCAGAGGTAATGGCTACTAAAAACACAGTTTTCCAAGTCAAGTACTTAAGCTCTACTGAGGACATAGGCTCAAAGGGAGGTTGCATAAGTTGAGCAATACAAACATTTAAATCCCAGGCAGGGGCAGGGTCTCTGAATGGAGGATTGGTATGCAGCAATCCTTTGAAAAATTTACAGAACACAGGATGAGATGATAGTGAGGAAGACTTCCCCACTGACAGAAAAGCAGAGACAGCAGACAACTGTACTTTGAGAGTAGCTGGTCTGAGGCCTAGGCCATTAAGATGGACCATATAATCCAGAACTGTAGGCAATTCAGCAGTGTCTGGAAAAACATGCTTCTTAGAACAACAAACGCTGAATCTCATCCATTTGGAGTTATAGGACTTTCTAGTGGTGGGCTTTCGAGAGGCTTTGAGGATGTCCAGAACACCCTGAAACAGATGCAAATCTGCATACTCTAACTCTTCAAGAGCCATGCCTTGAGATTGAGAGACTGAAGATCGGGTTACCAGATCCTCCCCTGAAAGGAGGTTACCAGGTTGTAATTCCTGGGAAGAGACAGGGGAAGATGGACTGCTAGGGACAGTAACAGGGGGTACCAAGGCTGTCTGGCCCAATCTGGAGCAATCAGAATCACTTTGCTAGGTTGTGACTTTATCTTGACTAAAACTTTGAACAATAGAGGAAAGGGAGGAAAAGCATACAGAAATTTTCCTTCCCAGTTCAGAATCAGAGCATCCAAAGGGACTGTGCCCAACACTGAGGGTCTGCAACAAAAGAAAGGAAGTTGGTGATTGTCTGGGGCTCAAAGAGATCTATCTCTGGAGTGCCCCACCTTAAAAAAATCACCTTCAAGACCAGAAGGTCCAGGGACCATTCGTGATGGCCCTGAGAAATCCTGCTCAGTGCATCTGCAAGCACATTGTCCTTCCCCAGAAAGTGGAATGCTATCAAGAGAGGTTTCCAGGAAATAAGCCAGGGACCACAACTTCATGGCTTCTGTGCACAAGGCCATAGACCGCGTGCCTCCCTGCTTGTTGATGTACCACATGGTGGTGATGTTGGCTGTTCTGACTTGAACCACCTTGTTCTGCACTGACTGAGAGAAAGCTTGCGGGGCCAGAAAAAGTGCCCTGAGTTCCAGGAGATTGATATGGAGAAGAGATTCCTGACGGGACCACAGTCCCTGGGCAGTGAGGGCCCCCAGATGGGCTCCCCAGCCCAGGAGGGAAACATCTGTGGTAAGGACCACTAAATGAGACTAAGTGGCAAATGGGATCCCTTGCCTTAAATTGTCCTGATCCTGCCACCACTGAAGGGCGTGGATCAGGGTCCGGGTCACTGGGTTCAGTTTGGTAAGGGCATAGTTCTTTTGGGACCAAAAGGCCCTCAGATGGAACTGAATGTCCCTCATCTGGAATCTTGCCCCATGGACCAGTGCTGTAGAGGCTGCCATGTGGCCCAAGAGCTGGAGGAAATGCCTTGCTGGTCGAGACACCTGAAGGCTGAATGAAGAAGCCAGTTCTATAAGAACTCTTGCCCTTTCCAGGGAAAGAAAGGCTCTTGCTTTGACAGTATCCAGCTCCGTCCCTATAAAGGTAAGGAGCTGCACTGGCTCGAGAACTGACTTGGGAAGGTTGAGAAGAAAGCACTTGCTCGGTCACTTGCAGGTCTGACTTGACTTGGTCTGGGGACTGGCCCACTATGAGCCAGTCGTCCAGATATGGAAAAAATGGACATCTTTTGCCACCTTAGAAAGGCAACTACTACTGCTAGGCACTTTGTGAAGACCTTTGGGGCTGAAGATAGGCCAAAGGGCATTGCTCTGAACTGACAGTAGCCTGAGGGCAACTCGAACCTAAGGTACTTTCTGTGGGAGCACCTGTTGGGAATGTGAAAACAGGCAAATTTGAGGTCCAGGGAGGCTAGCCAGTCCCCTGGCCTTAGAGAGGGAAATATTTTTCCCAGAGTTACCATCTTGAACTTTGGTTTTAAATATGTTTGTTTAGGTATCTTAGGTCTAGGATGGGTCACCACTCCCCTGTCTTTTTTGGGGTAAGGAAGTACCTGGAGTACAGACCTTTGCCCCAGTGTAGGGTAGGTACTCACTCTATGGCTCTTAAAGCCAGCAGAGATGAAACCTTTGCCTCTAGGGCAAGGGTTTCTGAGAGACCTGCAGGTGGAACAGATCTGGCTCTCATCTTCGGAAATTTTTGAAGCTGAGAACCAGTCCTGGCCTACTACTTCCAGGACCCACTTGTCTGATGTATGACATCCAGTCCTGGACGGGCACATCAGCCTGCCTCACTGGAATAGGAAAGTCGACTCCAGGCAGGCACATCAGGTGTCTCTGCTTGGCAGGGGCCTTAGGCCGAGGAGTGGATGCAGTCCTGCTCATCCCCCTTCTGCCTCTCCCTCTGAAGAACCCCCCTGTGAAAAGGAAGAAGAGGCCTGTGGCTGGTAGAAAGGCCTATGAAAAGGCCTGCCCCTTGGCGACCTGGGTTTGGGAACAAGTCTGGGGAGCTGGAGGGCCGGCCGGGGGGAGAAGGCTGAGTGTCCGTGGACTGCTCACCTTCTCCAGGGAGGGAGGGGGGACGAGGTTTGACACTTGACTGACCCCAGGCGGAGGCCTGGGGTACGGCATGTGCTTAGCCATTTCCAGGAGGGTCGGGCCCAAGAAAGAACAGGGAAAAAACACCTCCTTCGCTCTGGGTAGATGGAGTGCCAGCACAGACCTCAACAGTCCCCTGCCTGTCCCATGCGGGCGCCCGACAAAGTGCCGTAGTCTGGTGCTTGGAGCCCCACTGCCCCCACCTGGGGTAATCCAAGGCTATGGGGACCGCTGCAGGGCTCCAGGTACGGAAGGAACCAAGATAGATACCAGGCGCCCCAAGAAGCTGGAGAGCAGGAGGCAGGGGTAGGCGTAAAAAAATAGAAAGTACAAAAAAAAAAAGAAAAGGCCTGCCCCTGCCCCTAGACTGCTGCCTTTGAGGAGTTGCCTGCCTCTCTTTGGCCTGAGCACTCCTGTAAGTGGTCCTGTACTCATCCATTTTCTTCATGTAAATCTCTGTCTGCTCCCCAAACAGAGAAGTACCCACTACAGGAAAATCCATGGCCTTAGCCTGAGTATCCTGCGAAACGCTAGTATATCTGAGCCAAGACATTCTCCAAAGACCCACAGATGTAGCCATGACTTTTGATGACACATCAATGGAGCCCACAGCAGCATGAAACTGAACTTTTGATGCCTCAATCCCATCTGCAACCACCTCCTCCAGCTCCTTGGCTAGCTGGGTGGAGGCCTGTTTAGCCAGTGCCAGTACAGTGTCCCACCTGGACTTCTGGTACCTGGCTGTATAGGCCATATAATGCGCCTGCCTGAGTCCCGAGGAAGATGCCATGTACTGTTTTTTTGCCATGGCATCAATCTTCCTGGAGTGTTTATCTGGGGGGTGTGAAGCCAAGGGAATGTTTGCCTTGTCACAGGCAGCAGCTTGCACTACCCCAACATGGCTGCATCGCTGGTATAAAAACTCCATATCTGAGCCTGATAGTGTGTACCTCTTGTCCATCCTCCTGTCAACAGGGGGTACAGAATTGGGAGACTTCAGGATTTTTTGTGTCTGTTTCCCAAAGGATTTGTGAAGGAATAGACAGTCTCCTGGACTCTGGGATGTCCATCATTTCACATAATCAGGCTCTCCTGATCCTCCATTGCCTCCTCCATAGAAAGCTGGAGGGTTTCAGCCACTTTTTTGTAAAACAAAAAATGGGAAGGGGACTCAGAAAGCCTAGGAGGGGACATACTAGAAGGTCTGTCTGGGGAGATGTTCGGTTCCACAGGCACATCCAGACTTTCATCATCATCACCATCATCTTCCAACTCCCCCTCCTTCACAAACTCCAGTTCATAAAAATCTTCAGGGGTATAATCTTGAACTGGTGGAACCGACTGAACCAAACCACTGCAAAATGGTGCCGGATCGGTCGGAACCGGGCGAAGCGATTCCACAATTTGAATCGCTCTGGCTATTTCCTCGGCGGTCAGAGCATGAACCTCTGGATCGAACCGGTCGATTTTTCTTTATGCCTTTTGTAGGAACCGACTCTCAGGATCGATTTCTTCTCTGTCTCAAGAAGTATCACCCCTGGTCAGAGGGCACTCTTCTGGTCTCGGTCGGAACCAAACCTGGCTGGCCATCTGGGTCAGCAGACTTCACGGCCTCCTTTTCCCTCAGTCTAATTAGTGTCTTTTCAAGGGTAGATTTAGGAACATTTTCACAAATTTGGCAGTCTGAATGGAGGTGTTCAAACCCCAGACAATAAACACAGGTGGTGTGGAGGTTGGCCTTAGCAAAGACCTCCCCACACTCACTGCAGTGGTGAAACCCAGTGGGCCCGTTCTTTTTCTGGGGTTTCTCAGACATGGCCAACCTAACCAAACGTATCCTTTTTATGGCAACCGCCACGCAAGACTCCCTTATCAGTTCTCAACCGTGTCACGGGTGTTGGAAAAAAACATTCAAAACACGTTTTATTTTTAGAACCGATAAGAACCGGTAACCACACTCTAAATTAAAACACAAGGATTCAAGCCAAACCGATCTAACATTTACAATTTCCACACAGAAAAACAGAACAAAACCTATCTAGTACTCACAATACCACAGACAGAGACTGAAACGAGTACGCAGAAATAAATTCGGTAAAAACCGACAACTTAACAGAGACTTCAACCGACTTTCGAACCGAGCTGAAGGCGAAATCTCCGGAGCAACTGTTCAGTGAGGCGAAGTAAAGAATCTGACAGCTGGATTTCAAAGGGCTCCAGACAGAGACTTCACCCGAACTCGAGCTCAGCATTCTATGCTCTACATAGAAAGTTAAACCTTTGTTCTCTGGGGCAGTTTAAAGGCTGGGGCTAACTGCTACAGTCAGAATACAACAAGACTTTGTGTTGTTTGAAAACAGGTTCTGAGAGGGGGGGGGGCTGAATACAGCAAGACTCCATTAGAAGAAACAACATTACTATGGTGAGTAATTTTTTCTTCAGACAACATGAAGTCTTGCTGTATTCAGACATATGCAGACTACCAAGCAGTTCGCTATGGAAGAGGGAATGCAGAACCTACTTTGGGAACAAGATCTGCAGTACTGCTGTGCCAAACCTAGCATCACTCCTAGACTGGATGTCCAGAGAGTAATGCTTGGTGAATGTATGTACTGTTTTCCATGTGGCTGCTTTACAGATCTCTAACAAGGGTATATCTCTGGCTGCAGCTAGAGTAGCAGCTGTACCCCTAGTCGAGTGAGCCCTCAGGCCTAAAGGGGGTGTTCTACCCAATTTGTCATAGCAAAATTGTATACAGGAAACAATCTACCTGGCAACAGTTATCTTAGTGGCAGGCTTACCTTTCCCTACTTCACCATAAGTGAGAAACAATTGAAGACAGTCATTTCTGTGTGCCTTAGTATGCTCTATGTAGTAGCAAAGTGCCCTTTTAACATCCAAACTGTGTAATCTTCTTTCCCCTGGGGAAGAATGTTCAGTGAAAAATACAGGAAGAGACAGACAGGTTTAGCTGAAAATCTGATACCACCTTAGGCAAGAACCTTCTATTAGTTCTTAGGACCACTTTATCCCTACGGAAGGATATGAAGTCAGGTTCAAATGACAGGGCCTGTAATTCACTAATCTGCCTGTCAGAAGTAATAGCTACCAGGAACAGTTTTCCAGGTCAAGTACTTCAATTTAGCTAAAGCCATAGGCTCAAAGGGTGGCTGCATAGGCTGAGCAATGCAGTGACATGTCCCAAGGCGGGAGTAGGCTCCTAAAGGGAGGATTAATGTGAATCAGCCCTTTGAAAAACTTCCTGAAAACAGGATGAGATGCCAGGGAAGAGCCCTTCCCTGCTGAAAGGAGTGCAGAGACAGCTGCTAGATGAACCGTCAAAGTGGCAGGCCTAAGGCATAGACTATTCAGATGAGCTAGATAATCTAAGGTTGCAGAAATGCCTGCAGAATCAGGCACAATACCTTTCTGAAAGCACCAAATACTGAACCTCTTCCATTTGGAATTGTAAGTTTTTCTAGTGAAAGGTTTTCTAGTGAAAGGTTTCCTGGAGACCTTCAGAATATCCAGAACTCCCTGAGAGAGATGTAGAGCTGCATATTCTAACTCTTCAAGAGCCAGGACTTGAGGTTGAGAGACTGGGGATTGGGGTACCAGATCCGCCCCTGGGAGGAGGAGAGAAGATTGTATCACCTGGGAAGAGACGGGGAACGTGAGACAGCCAAGGACAGCAGTAGAGGATACCAGGGTTGTCTGGCCCAATCTGGAGCCACCAGCATCACTGTGCAGGGTTGAGTTCTTATCTTGATCAGAACTCTGAACAGGAGAGGGAAAGGAGGGAAGGCATAGAGAAACCTGCCATTCCAATCCAGAATGAGGGTATCCTGGGGAACTGTCCACAGGACTGGAGGACTGCAGCAAAACAGAGGAAGTTTATTATTGTCTGGTGCTGCAAATAGATCTATTTCTGGAATGCCCCACTTGGAAAAAGAGATCCTCAGAATGTGAGGATTCAAGGACAATTCATGATGCCCCTGTGAAATCCTGCTCAGGACATCTGCTAACACATTATCCTTCCCTGGAAGATGAACTGCTACCAGGGAAGTCTGAAGGGAATAGGCCAGAGACCAAATCTTCATGGCCTCTGTGCACAAGGCCGTGGACCGAGTGCCTCCTAGCTTGTTGATGTACCACATTGTGGTAGTGTTGTCCGTTCTGACTTGGACCACCTTGCCTTTGACTGAATCCAAAAAGGTCTGAAGGGTTAGAAAAACTGCCCTGAGTTCCAGGAGGTTGATATGAAGAAGAGACTCCTTCGGGGACCAGATCCCCATAGCTGTTAGGGCTCCCAGGTGGGCTCCCCAGCCTAGGAGAGAAGCATCCGTAGTCAGTACTACTGATGGAACTTGAGGGAGAAATGGAACCCCTTGTCTGAGGTTGTCCTGGTCCAGCCACCACTGGAGAGCCTGGACCAGAGTTTGGGTCACTGAAACCAGTTTGGTGAGAGAATCTGTTCTCTGCGACCAAAAAGACCTTAGATGGAACTGAATGTCCTGCATCTGAAATCTGGCTCCCTGAACCACTGTAGTGGAGGCTGCCATGTGGCCCAGGAGTTGCAGGAACTGTCTAGCTGGAAGAGAAACCTGAGGCCAAAAGGAGGAAGTGAGATCTACTAAGGTCTTCACCCTCGCCAGAGGAAGGAAAGCTTTTGCTTGGGTTGTATCCATTTCCACCCCTATGAAGGTGAGAAGCTGTACTGGTTCGAGGACAGATTTTGGCAGATTGAGAATAAACCCCAAGGAACTGAGCAAGTCCTGAGTGGTTTGCAGAGCTGATCTGACCTGGTCTGAAGACTGCCCTACTAGGAGCCAGTCGTCCAGATATGGAAAAATGGTGATACCCTGTCTTCTGAGGTAAGCCAACACTACTGCAAGGCACTTTGTGAACACCCTTGGAGCTGATGTTAGGCCAAAAGGCATGGCCTTGAACTGATAATGGCCTGAAGGCAACTTGAACCTGAGGTATTTTCTGTGGGAGCACCTTATAGGGATATGGAAGTAGGCATCCTTGAGGTCCAGTGATGCTAGCCAATCTCCTGGCCTTAAAGAGGGAAGGATTATTCCCAGAGTTACCATTTTGAATTTGGGTTTTGAAATGTGTTTGTTCAGACACCTTAGATCTAGGATGGGTCGCCACTCCACTGTTTTCTTTGGGGTGAGGAAGTACCTGGACTATAGTCCTTTTCCCCTGTGTTGCAAAGAAACCTTCTCTACAGCTCTGAGAGCCAGGAGAGAGGAAACCTCTGCCACTAGGGCAAGGGTTTCTGAAACTGATGCAGGTGGAAAAGACTTGGCGCTCCTTTTTTGGTACCTTTTTGAAGCTGAGGGCTAGTCCCTGGCTTACTACCTCCAGGACCCATTTGTCTGAGGTAACAGACTTCCAAACCTGAAAGTAGTAAGCCAGCCTACCTCCTACTGGGATTGGAGAGTCGACCCAGGCTGACACCTCAGGGTGTCCGCCTGGCAGGAGCCTTAGATTGGGAGGAAGAAGCAGCAGCACTGCTCATCCCCCTTCTACCCCTCCCTCAGAAAAAAACCCTTTGTGGGTAAGACGAGGAGGCCTGTGCTTGGTAAAAAGACCTGTAAAAAGGTCTGCCGCTTCTGAGGAGTAGCTTGCCTTTCCTTGGCCTGTGCACTCCTGCAAGTAGTTCTATATTCGTCCATTTTCTTCATGTAAGCCTCTGTCTGCTCCCCAAACAGAGAGTTACCAACTACAGGAAAATCCATAGCCTTAGACTGGGTGTCCTGTGATAGGCTAGTACATCTGAGCCAAGCATGCCTTCTGAGAGACACAGATGTAGCCATGACTCTGGATGCCACATCGTTGGAGTCAAGAACAGCGTGAAATTGTACTTTGGATGCCTCAATTTCATCCGCAGCCACCCCCTCCAGCTCTTTGGCTAGCTGGGGGGAGGCCTTTTTAGCCAGTTCCAGAACCGTATCCCACCTGGACTTCTGGTACCTGGCTGTGTAGGCCATATAATTTGCCTGAGTCCCAAAGAGGATGCCAAGTATAGTTTCTTGGCCATGGCATCGACTCTCCTGGAGTCCTTGTCTGGGGGGTGTGAAGCCAAAGGAATGTTTGCCCTGTCACAGGCTGCAGCCTGCACTACCCCAACATTGCTGCTATGTGAATAAAGGAACTCTGCAGCTGAGCCTGATAACATGCATCTCCTGTCCATTCTTTTATCTACAGGAGGTAAAGAGTTAGGAGTCTGTAGAATCTTTTTTGTCTGTTTCCCCAAGGACTTGTGAAGGGGAATAGACAACCTTTTGGACTCTGGGATGTCCATCATCTCCACAAAATCAAGCTCTTCTTCCTCCTCAGCAGCTTCAACCAAAGGGAGCGGGAGGGTTTCAGCCACCTTCTTGTAAAGCAAGAAGTGAGAAGAGGACTGAGAAAGCCTGGGAGGGGAGACATCAGAGGGTCTGTCTGGGGAGATGTCCGGTTCAATGGGCACATCCAGACCCCCACCATCGTAGTCATCGTCATCATTGTCGGGATAGTCTTCGTCTCCCTCCCACTCCTCACAGAAAGCATTCGGATTGTAATCCGAAGGAGCCGGTTCCGATTGAACTGACGCCTAACCGGGCGGCACTGGCTCGGACGGGAACCGGACGGGTTTACTGACAATACTAATTGTTAGCTATCTCGTCCGCGGTTGGAGTAAGTGGTACTGGATCCAAACCAGCAGACTTTTGTTTCTTTTTTGACAGAACCAACCCCTCAGAGTCGGCTCTTCTTTTGCCCAAGGAGGTATCGCCTAGGTCAGTAGGCACCTCCCCACATTCAGCCGTAACCGAACCGGGCTGGCCATCCGTGTCTACGGACTTCTCGGCCTCCCTTTCCTTCAACCTATTCAGTCTTTTTTCTAGAGTGGCTTTAGGAAAGTTTTTGCAAATTTGGCAGTCTGACTGGAGGTGGTCAAACCCCAGACAATAAACACAGATGAGGTGGGGGTCGGCCATGGCAAAGTCCTCCCCACACTCAGTACAGTGTTGAAACCCAGTGGGACCGGTTTTCTTTTTGGGGTTCTCAGACATGGCCAACCTACCAAAATTACCCTATAGAAGCGTTCAGGCCAGGTAATACCAACCGATCGGTAAGAAAAAATTACTCACCTTGGTAATTATGTTTCTTCTAATGGAGTCTTGCTGTATTCTAACTATTGCAGTTAGCCCCAGCTCTTAAACTGCCCTGGAGAACAAAGGGTTAACGTTCTATGCAGAGCATAGAATGCTGAGCTCGAGGTCGGTTGAGGTCTCTCTCTGCAGCCCTTTGAAATCCAACTGTCAGATTCTTAGGAGCAAAAACTCACTAACTATCCTATGCGGAAATTGTAACATTTTTACTAGCCAATTGGCAACAAGAGTTTTGAATTCCCAAGAAAGACAAGTCAGGAAACCCAAAACAAAAACCAATCTAAATAAGAATAACAATAAAACAAACACCCAAACAAAAAGAAGAGGGTGTAAAAGAAGCACCCCTGAGGTGCAACACTGCGCCTGCCTACCCACTTCCCAAAAACAGGTTCTGAGCGGGGGGACAGGGAGGGAGGTCAGAATACAGCAAGACTCCACTAAAAGAAACATAATTACTAAGGCGAGTAATTTTTTCTTCAAACAACATGAAGTCTTGCTGTATTCTAACTATTGCAGACTACCAAGCATTACCTCCATGGAGGAGGGACAGAACCTACTTTGGGAATAGGCTCTGAAATACTGCTGTGCCGAACCGAGCATCACACCTAGCCTGGATATCCAGAGAGTAATGCTTGGTAAAGGTATGGACTGTTTTCCAGGTGGCTGCTTGACAAATTTCTAAGAGAGGAATATACCTGGCAGCAGCCAGGGAAGCAGCTGTACCTCTGGTGGAGTGAGCCCTCAGGCCTGAGGGTGGAATCTTTCCTAGTTTCTCATAGCAGAATTGTATACAAGATACAATCCACCTGGCAACAGTTCTCTTGGTGGAAGGTTTGCCCTTTCCCACTTCTCCATAAGTGAGGAACAACTGGAGGGAATCAAACCTGTGACCCTTGGTACGTTCTATGTAGGAGCTAAGGGCCCTTTTAAGATCTAAACTATGTAGCCTCCTCTCCCCTGAAGAAGAAGACTGATCAGTGAAGAAGACAGGAAGAGACAAAGACTGATTCAAGTGGAAATCTGAAACCACTTTGGGCAAGAACCTTCTATTGGTTCTAAGGACCACTTTATCCCTATGAAAGGAGATAAAATCAGGTTCCACTGACAGGGCTTGCAATTCACTGATACGTCTGGTAGAGGTAATGGCTACTAAAAACACAGTTTTACAAGTCAAGTACTTAAGCTCTGCTGAGGACATAGGTTCAAAGGGAGGTTGCATAAGTTGAGCAATGCAAACATTTAAGTCCCAGGCAGAGGCAGGGCCTCTAAAGGGAGGAGTGGTATGAAGCAATCCCTTAAAAAATTTACAGAACACAGGATGAGATGATGGTGAGGAAGACTTCCCCACTGACAGAAAAGCAGAAACACCTGACAAGTGCACCTTGAGAGTAGCTGGTCTGAGGCTTAAGCCATTCAAATGGACCATATAATCCAGAACTGTAGGCAATTCAGCAGTGTCTGGGGAAATATGTTGCTTAGAACACCAAATGCTGAATCTCTTCCATTTGGAGTTATAGGTCTTTCTAGTGGGGGCTTTCGAGAGGCTTTGAGGATATCCAGAATCCCCTGAGACAGATCTGCATACTCTAACTCTTCAAGAGCCATGTCTTGAGACTGAAGATTGGGGTACCAAATCCTCTCCTGAGAGGAGGTTAACAGGTTGTAATTCCTGGGAAGAGACAGGGGAAGATGGACTGCTAGGGACAGCAACAGGGGGTACCAAGGCTGTCTGGCCCAGTCTGGAGCAATCATAATCACTTTGCAAGGTTGTGACCTTATCTTGACTAAAACTTTGAACAGTAGAGGAAAGGGAAGGAAGGCATACAGAAATTTCCCTTCCTAGTTCAGAATCAGAGCATCCAGAGTGACTGAGCCCAAGACTGGGCTCTGCAACAAAAGAGAGGAAGTTGGTGACTGTCTGGGGCTGCAAAGAGATCTATCTCTGGAGTGTCCCACCTTGAAAAAATCACCTTCAAGACCAGAGGGTCCAGGGACCATTCGTGATGGCCCTGTGAGATCCTGCTCAGTGCACCTGCTAGCACATTGTCCTTCCCTGGAAGGTGGATTGCTATCAGAGAGGTCTGCAGGGAATAAGCCAGGGACCACAACTTCATGGCTTCTGTGCACAAGGCCGTAGACTAAGTGCCTCCCTGCTTGTTGATGTACCACATGGTGGTGGTGGTGTCTGTTCTGACCTGAACCACCTTGTTCTGCACTGACTGAGAGAAAGCTTGCAGGGCCAGAAAAACTGCCCTGAGTTCTAGGAGATTGATATGGAGAAGGGATTCCTTAGGGGACCACAGTCCCTGGGCAGTGAGGGCCCCCAGATGGGCTCCCCAGCCCAGAAGGGAAACGTCCATGGTAAGGACCACTGAATGAGACTGAGTGACAAATGGGACCTCTTTGCCTTAAATTGTCCTGATCTTGCCACCATTGAAGGGCTTGGATCAGAGTCCAAGTCACTGGAATCAGTTGGTAAGAGGATCCTTCCTTTGGGACCAAAAGGCCCTCAAATGGAACTGAATGTCCCTCATCTGGAATCTTGCCCATTGGACCACTGCTGTAGAAGCTGCCATGTGGCCCATGAGCTGAAGGAAATGCCTTGCTGGTCGAGACATCTGAAGGCTGAAGGAAGAAGCCAGTTCTATAAGAAATCTTGCCCTTTCCAGAGGAAGAAAGGCTCTTGCTTTGACAGTATCCAGCTCTGCCCCTATAAAAGTAAGGAGCTGCACTGGCTCGAGAACTGACTTGGGAAGGTTGAGAAGAAATCCTAGAGAAGTGAGCACTTGCTCGGTCACTTGTAGGTCTGACTTGACTTGGTCTGGAGACTGGCCCACTATGAGCCAGTCGTCCAGATGTGGAAAAATGGAAATCTTTTGCCTTCTTAGAAAGGCAACGACTACTGCCAGGCACTTTGTGAAAACCCTTGGAGCTGATGTTAGACCAAAGGGCATTGCTCTGAACTGATAGTGGCCTGAGGGCAACTCGAACCTGAGGTACTTTTTGTGGGAGCACCTGATGGGAATGTGAAAATAGGCATCTTCGAGGTCCAGGGAGGCCAGCCAGTCCCCTGGCATTAGAGAGGGAAGGATTATTCCCAGAGTTACCATCTTGAACTTTGGTTTTAAAAGACGTTTGTTCGGGTATCTTAGGTCTAGGATGGGTCGCCATTCCCCTGTCTTTTTTGAGGTAAGGAAGTACCTGGAGTACAGACCTTTGCCCCAGTGTAGGGTAGGAACTCTCTCTATGGCTCCTAAGGCCAGAAGAGATGAAACCTCTGCTTCTAGGGCAAGGGTTTCTGAGAGACCTGCAGGTGGAAAAGATCTGGCTCGCATCTTCGGAAATGTTTTGAAGCTGAGAACCAGTCCCTGGCTTACTACTTCCAGGAGCCATTTGTCTGAGATAATAGACATCCAGTCCTGGACAAAGTAAGCCAGCCTGCCCCCTACTGGAATAGAAGAGTCGACCCAGGCAGGCCCATCAGGGTGTCTGCTTGGCAGGGGCCTTAGGCTGAGGAGTGGATGCAGCCCTGTTCATCCCCCTTCTGCCTCTCCCTCTGAAGAACCCCCTCTGTAAAAAAGAGAGAAGAGGCCTGTGCTTGGTAAAAAGGCCTAAGAAAAGGCCTGCCCCTGCCCCTAGACTGCTGCCTTTGAGGAGTTGCCTGCCTCTCCTTGGCCGGAGCACTCCTATAAGTGGTCCTGTACTCGCGGACCGAGCCGAAGGAGAATCTCCAGAGCAACTGTTCAGTGAGACGGAGTAAAGAATCTGACAGTTGGATTTCAAAGGGCTGCAGACAGAGACCTCAACCGAGCTCGAGCTCAGCATTCTATGCTCCGCAAAGAAAGTTAACCCTTTGTTCTCCGGGGCAGTTTAAAGGCTGGGGCTAACTGCAATAGTCAGAATAAGCAAGACTTCATGTTGTTTGAACAACCGTGTCACGGGTTTGAAAAAGAACCAAGATAAAGCCCGGTTCTTCTGAAACCGATCGGTACCGGAACACCACTCTAAAATAATAAATTTTAAATTAGAAGGAAACACAAGGTCGGTTCCTAAACGGACCGACCGGGAAGAAACCGAAGAAACCAACAATTTCCACAAATTATTTAAGATAAAATATAGTCACTACCCATCTACCACACTACCTGTATCGTAGACAGAGGCTGGAAATCCGAAAAAACAATAAAGAATTAGTTTTAAACCGAACGCTTTACGTTCACTGAACCGAGTAGAGGAACCTCCGGAGCGACTTCACTGTTAGGTGGAGTAAAGAATCTGACGGTTGCACTTGTAAGTACCACAGACAGAGGTTTGAAAACTGAGCTCGAGCACAACGTTCCATGCTTCTGCATGGAGTTAACTCTTTCCTCTCCGGGGCAGTTCAAGTGCTGGGGCTAACCTCATTATGTCTGAATACAGGCAAGTTTTCATGTTGTTTGAAGTAAGTCCGAAAGGCATTGCCTTGACCTGGTAGTGACCTGATGGCAGTCTGAATCTCAGGAATTTTCTGTGGGACTATCTTATGGGTATATGGAAGTAAGCATCCTTTAAATCTAATTATGCCAACCAATCCCCTTGTCTTAGGGTTGGGAGGATAGAGCTCAGGGTTACCATTTTGAACTTTGGCTTCCGTAGATGCCTGTTTAAATACCTGCGCTCTAATATGGGTCGCCACTCCCCTGTTTTTTACAGTGTGCGGAAGTACCTTGAATAGAGACCCTTTCCTCTCTGTGCCAGAGGAACTAGTTCTATTGCTCCCAAGGATAGCAGATTCAGTACTTCCTCTTCCAACAACTTTGTTTCTGAGGGGGAAGACAGTCTGAAAACTCTTGCTCTCAGCCTTGGTTGCAGCTTGAAAATGAGAGTCAGTCCTTGGCCCACTACCTCCAGAACCCATTTGTCTGTAGTGATGGTTTTCCATTCCTGGAGGTAGTGGGTCAATCTGACCCCTATCTCGGCTGGGGAGGTGACCCGGACAGATACCTCAGGGTGTCTGCTTAGGCTGGGATGCTGGTTGGTGACTGGGGCTTGTTCGGGTTCCACCTCTTCTGCCCCTGCCTCTGAAATAGCCCCTCTGCTGTTGATACTGAGGGTAGGCCTGTGGCTGGAAATAAGGCCTATATTGACCTCTACCTCTTGCTCCCCTTGCTTGGTTTTTCTGAGGGGTGGAGGCCCTCTCCTTGGCTGCAGCACTTTTGTAGGCTGTTTCGAAAACATCCATTTTTTTCATGTAAGCCTCCATCTGCTCACCAAACAGAGAGGAGGGCTCACAAGGGAAGTCCGAAGCCTTGGACTGTGTTGTCTTGGGTCAGGTTGGTAGTCCTAAGCCAAGCAAATCTTCTGAGGGAACTAGAGGAAGCCATCTGTCTGGCAGCAGTGCCATTATTATCTACAGCCAGTCTGAATTGTGCCTTAGAAACCTCAATGCCCCTCTTGTAAATCAGCTGCCATAGGGGCTGGCACAGATTTAGTAGTTTCCATAACTGTGTCCCACAAGGTCCTTTGTTATTTGGCTATGTATGCCATATAAGAGGCCAGTCTGATAAGGAGAGAGGATCCCACATATGCCTTCTTTGCAATGGTGTCCATCCTCCTTGAATCTTTATCAGGAAGGTGGGAAGCCAGGGGAATGCCATCCTTGTCACAGACAGCAGCCTGTAGCACTCCCTCATGGCTAGAGTGTCCAAAACAGGAAGTCTGCCCCAGTCTTGGCAACCCAATATTTTTTGTCCACTTTTTTATCTACTGGTGGCACAGAGGTAGGAGTCTGCAGGATCTTATGAACCTGTCTCTTAAAGAGATTTATGGATAGGTACCAGCATCATTCTAGACTGTGTATCCAATGAGTAATGCTTAGTGAATGTGTGAACTGTTTTCCAGGTGGCTGCTTTACAGGTTTCTGACAGAGGAATATCCCTAGCACCTGCCAAGGAGGCAGCCGTACTCCTGGTTGAGTGTGCCCTCAGGCCTGAGGGAGGCTCTTTTCCCAGTTTTGTGTAACAAACCTGAATACAAGAAATAATCCACCTGGCAATAGATCTTTTCGTGGCAGGTTTACCTTTTCCCACCTCACCATAAGTGAGAAACAACTGGGTAGACTCTTTCTTGTGGCCCTTAGTATGCTCTATAGAATAGCTAAGTGCCCTTTTCACATCCAGACTATGCAATCTTCTCTCACCTGAAGAAGAATGGTCAGTGAAAAACACAGGCAGTCATAGACTGGTTAAAATGAAAATCTGAAACCACCTTAGGAAGTAAAGTTTCTATTTTTTCTATGGACCACCTTATCCTTGTGAAAGGAAATGAAGCCAGGTTCCACTGACAACGCCTGCAATTCACTGATCCTCCTAGCAGAAGTGATGGCTACCAGGAAAACAGTCTTCCAAGTCAGGTACTTTAGCTCAGCTTAAGATAAGGGTTCGAAAGGAGGCTGTATAACCTGTGCAATACAGATATTCAGGTCCCAAGCAGGAGTAGGCTCCCTAAAGGGAGGGTTAATATGAACCAGACCCTTGAATAACTTATTAAACACAGGATGAGATGCCAGGGAAGGAACCTTCCTTGCTGAGAGAAAAGCAGACACAGCTGCTAAATGAACTTCAAGAGTAGCAGGCCTGAGGCCTAAGCTATTCAGATGAACCAAATAATCTAAGGCTGTAGCAATGCCAGACATATCTGGTTGAATGTTTCTCTGGGAACACCAAATAGTGAATATTTTCCATCTGGAGTTGTAAGTCTTCCTAGTGGAAGGCTTCCTGGAAACTCTGAGAATATCCAGAACACTCTGAGAAGGGTGTAAGCCTGCATATTCTAACTGTTCAAGAGCCAAGCTTTGAGTCTGAGAGACTGTAGACTGGGGTACCAAATCCTCCCCGAGAGGAGGACAGGAGGTCATGCCTCCTGGGCAGAAACAAAGGAACTGTTACTTAAAGAGACAACAGTAGTGGATACCAAGGTTGTCTGGCCCAGTCCGTGGCCACCAGAATCACTGTGCAGGGCCAAGACCTGATTTTGATCAGTACTCTGAAGATCAGATGAAAGGCATAAAGGAACCTGCCTGTTCAACTTAACAGGAGAGCATCTAGGGGAACAGATCCCAGGACTGGAGGTCTACAACAGAACAGAGGAAGTTGGTGATTGTCCGGGGCTGCAAAGAGATCCGTCTCTGGAATGCCCCACCTCTTGAAAATGATCTGAAGGACATGCTGATTCAGGGCCCATTCGTGGTGACCCTGTGAAATCCTGCTGAGGGTGTCTGCCAGCACATTGTCCTTCCCAGGAAGATGCACTGCTACCAAGGAAGTCTGGAGGGAGTAAGCCAACGACCATATCTTCATGGCTTCTGTGCACAAGGCCGTGGACCGAGTGCCCCCTTGCTTGTTTATGTACCACATGGTGGTGGTGGTGGTGTCTGTCCTGACTCGCACCACTTTCCCCTGAACTGACTCTGAAAAAGCCTGAAGAGCTAGGAACATAGCTCTAAGCTCCAGAAGACTGATATGAAGAAGAGACTCCTGTTGAGACCAAGTGCCCTGTGCAGTGAGGTCTCCCAGATGGGCTCCCCAACCCAGGAGGGAAGCATCTGTGGTGAGAAGTGAGGGTGTCTGATGCAGAAATGGGACACCCTGCCTGAGACTGTCCTCCTCCAGCCACCACTGGAGAGCCTGGACAAGGATCCAGGACACTGGAACTAGTTTGGTGAGAGGATCCTTCCTCTGAGACCAGAAGGACCTGAGATGGAACTGAATGTCTCATCTGGAACCTGGCTGCTTGTACCACTGCAGTTGAAGCTGCCATGTGGCCTAGAAGCTGGAGAAAATGTCTGGCCGGACAAGAAACCAAAGGTTTGAAAGAAGAAGCCAGATCTCTAAGGACCTTTACCCTCGAAGGAGGTAGAAAGGCTCTTGCCTGAAGGGTGTCCAGCTCAACCCCTAAAAAGATGAGAAGCTGAACAGATTCCAGAACTGATTTGTCTAGATTGAGAAGAAATCTGAGAGAACCCAGAAGCCTCTGGGTAAAAGCCAGAGCTCACTTGACTTGGTCTGATGACTGGCGTACAATGAGCCAGTCGTCTAGGTAAGGAAACACTGAAATGCCCTGCCTTCTGAGGAAGGCTACCACAACTGCCAGACATTTTGTGAACACCCTTGGTGCAGATGCCAGGCCAAAGGGCACTGCTCTGAACTGGTAGTGCCCCGAAGGCAACTTGAATCTGAGGTACTTTCTGTGGGAGCACCTGATGGGGATGTGGAAATAGGGATCCTTGAGGTCCAGGGAGGCTAGCCAGTCTCCTGGCCTCAGAGAGGGAAGAATGATTCCCAGAGTCACCATTTTGAACTTTGGCTTTGTGATATGTTTGTTCAGATATCTTAGGTCTAGGATGGGTCGCCACTCCCCTGTCTTTTATGGGGTAAGGAAGTATCTTGAATACAATCCTTTTCCTCTGTGATATAGAGGTTCCTGCTCCACATCCCTTAGGAGCAGCAACTGAGAAACCTCTGCCTCTAGAGCAACTGTTTCCATTGGGGAGGCAGGTTTGAAAGACCTTGCTCTGATTTTGGGAAATCTTTTGAAACTGAGAGCAACTCCCTGACTCACTACTTCCAGAACCCACCTGTCTGAAGTGACAGACTTCCAAGCCTGGAAAAAATAAGCCAGCCTGCCCCCCACTGGAACCGAGGCAGCGACCCGGTCTGACACATCAGGGTGTCTGTTTGGCAGGGGCCCTAGGCTGTGAAGAGGATGCAGCCCTGCTCATCCCCCGTCTGCCTTTCCCTCTAAAAAAAAAAAACCTCTGCTGAAAAGAAGAGGAAGCTTGGGCTTGGCAAAAAGGCCTCTGAAAAAGCCTGACCCTGCAAGCCCTAGACTGCTACTTTTGAGAAGCGATCTGCTTCTCCTTGGCCAGTGCACTTCTGTAGGTGGTCCTGTATTCATCCCTCTTCTTCATGTATGTCTCTATCTGCTCCCCAAACAGAGAATTATCTGTGACATGGAAATCCATGGCCTTGGCCTAGGTATCCTGTGAGAGGCTAGCACATCTGAGCCAAGCAAACCTCCGCAAGGAGACAGATGTAGCCATGACTCTTGATGCCACATCACTGGAGTCCACAGCAGCATGGAACTGTACCTTGGATGCCTCTATGCCATCCGCAGCCACCTGCTCCAGCTCCTTGGCTAGCTGGGGAGAGGCACTTTTAGCTAGCTCCCGAACTGTGTCCCACCTAGACTTCCGGTATCTAGCAGTATTAGCCATGTAAGAGGCTTGCCTGAGTCCCAATGAAGATGCCAAGTGCTGTTTCTTTGCCATGGCATCCACCCTCCTGGAATCCTTATCTGGGGGGTGTGATGTTAGCCTTGTCACAGGCTGCAGCCTGCACTAACCCAACATGGCTGCAATGGGAATACAGGAATTCCATCCCATAACCTGACAACATGTACCTCTTGTCCATTCTTTCATCCACAGGAGGTAGGGAGAATGGCACCTGTAACAATTTCTGAGTCCGTTTCCCCAAAGATTTATGGAGGGGAATAGACAGCCTTTTTGACTCTGGGACATCCTTCATTTCCACAAAATCAGGTTCTTCTGCTTCCTCAACAGCTTCCACTGCTGGTAGCTGGAGAGTCTCTGCCACCTTTTTATAAAATGGGAAGGGGACTCAAAGTCTGGGAGGGAAAACATTGGTAGGCCTGTCTGGGGAGATGTCAGGCTCTACTGGCTCATCTAGGCCTTCATAATCATCTTCATCATCACCTTCATACACAGGATCCCCCTCCAAATCCAATTCATAATACTCCGCCGGTTCAAATTATGAAGAAGCTGGAACCGATCGTCTGCCTGGTGGTGTCGGTTCGGTCGGAACCGAGCGGAGCGACTGCACTATATTTATCACTCTCGCAATCTCTTCCGTGGTTGGGATCTGAGGAGAAGGATCCGAACCGGCAGATTTCTTTTTCCTTTTCGCTGGAACTAATCCCTCTGAATCCGATTTCCTTTTGCCCAAGGAGGTATCACCCATGTCAGCAGGCACCTCCTCTGGATCGGTCAGAACCGCACCGGACTGGCCGTTCAGGTCAGCGGATTTTTTGGCCTGCTTTTCCTTCAGCCTAGCAAGTCTTTTATCTAGAGTGGCTTTAGGAAAGCTTGTACAAATTTGGCAGTCTGATCTGAGGTGGTCAAACCCCAGGCAATGAATACAGATGAGGTGGGGATCCACTTTAGCAAGAGCGTCCCCACACTCAGTACAGTGTTGAAACCCAGTGGGACTGGTTTTCTTTTTGGGTTTCTCAGACATGGCCTTACTACCAAAATTACCCTTTACAGCTTTCATGCCAGGTAATACAAAAACTTTTCAGTTTCAACCGTGTCACGGGTTGTTTAAAAAAATGGAATAAATTTTTTTTTTTTTTTTAAACCGAAAAGTTACCGGACCACACTTCCACAAAGTTTAAACAGCAGTTTTTCGGTTCCCAACCGGACTGACCAGTAAAGAACCCAAGAAAAAACAATTTCTACCACTATCTACCTAAAATACACTTACTGTACCGTAGACAGAGATCTGATGACTGAAACAAATAAGAAACGGTTGGATAAAACCGACCGAAAGAACCGAACCGAAGTAGCGAGGAGAAATTCTCCGAAGCGTCTTCACAGTTAGGCAGAGTAGAGAATCTGACAGTTACATTAGAATGTACCAGGGACAGAGGTTTGAAAACCGAGCTTGATCTCAACGTTCTATGCTTTGGCATAGAGTTAACTCTTTCCTCTCCAGAGAAGTTCAAGTGCTGGGGCAAACTGCATATAGTCAGAATACAGCAAGACTTCATGTTGCTTGAACCCCTCCTCCACAGGCCATATAGGATCAGGAGGGGAACCAGAGGAAGGGCCAAGAAACCTGCATTTGGCGTCCCAGGTGCGAGTCTGTCCACCGAAAGTTGGCGGCGTATGTCCAACTTTAATCGCACGCAGTTCTAACAGTCAACGATCCACAGAAAAACAGGAGTCGCAACGATCCATATCATGGTGTGGGCCCAAGCAGATCAAGTAACGGTCATGCTGGTCCGTGACAGAGAAAAGTCGGCCGCAGGGACACCGCCGCATAGGAGGTTGACCCGCCTTGGAGGGTTTCTTCTTGTCCCCCGAACGAGACATGACCGGACGGAAAAACAAGAAACAGAAATAGTACTCGGCGTCATCGAAAAAATTAAAAGGAATGGTCTTACCAGTCGATGGTGCCGAGAGAAGCTGTACAGAACTAGGTAAACCAACTGACTAGGCCGAAGATGCATAATTTGCTCCACACGAGGTACGTGTTAACTCGACAGCAGGAGAAGCAGAAGTGGATCTGAGGAGGAGGAGGAGTCTACGTCGGTTACTGGCCAACCCATGAGTGCCATGCAATGCGTCAGACTCGGTGGTGCCGTCACTACATCGGCTCCGTCTCTGTGCAAAAAAAAACTCTCCGGGTCCTGTTCTCCGGCCAGAACCCACCAGTGAAGAATGGTGAAGACTTGACACAAATAAGATCCACATATGCTTGCTATGAATATGTACACAGTAAATACTCCCATGTACCATGCAAACCACCCAAACTCACTTTGGTTAATTTTTTAAACTAGCAGCAATTCTGCCCAAATACACTGAAGACCACCTCACATCTAGCACTGATACTCATCAAGTGTATATCATGTCTTTCTGTCTTGCTATACGTATGCATCACTTGAGTATTTGTATACTTATACTGTATTTGAGCAATAACAAAAGACTGGGTGTGAAGTTATGCTGTAACACCTTCTCAGCTGTGGACTCATCTGGCTATCTTTTGTTTTGTTTTCCCTCCCCTGGTGGCAATGTATTACTCTTCTTTTCTTCACATACAATGACATAATGAATATTTGTTCACATACAAAATGGATATATGATTCTGTCTGACCAGTTATCAATACATTGGTGTTCCCGGGGATGGGGATGGGGATGGGGATTGGGGGGGGTTGATTCTCATACGTTTTGTTTCATATTTCTAGGACTGTTACTGTATATATACAGCAAATTGATTATATACTGACACATTATAAAACAATGCACATAGAATACAGGATCTCAATTACTAGTGGGTCTTTGCCAAGTTTGATTTTTTTAATGATAAATGAATACTTGGCGGGGGGGGGGGTTTGAGCGTGGTGGCGGAGTGTTGATTCCCTCGATTTATGATTTGGACTGACAGAGCTGTTATTTAATAGTACAGAATATTAGGTATATACGGACACATGTTGATACATTGACATATTAGGATAACAGCATTTCAATTACAAGGGGGTCTGTGTTAGGTTTGGATGTTAAATGTGCAGAAACACTAGTCACTTGTTGCAGAGTTGCAGATAGATCATGTTTAAACAGTATAAATTTGAATATTCATAAATAATCTTGACGTACTGTACACTGATTTTAAGACATTCTTATCTGAATAGTACTTACACTGTATAAATGTGGAAAACAGCTGGTTAATGCTGAATTTACACTAGGACAGGTTGTCTTTAAAACCACATTTTTGACTAACACAAAGATATCTTCTTATTCAAAAGACTTTTAACATGATATACTATGCATTTCTTCATCTTATTTCATCTATATGTTTTAAGCTGTTCTCAGTGAAGAAGCTTATCTATTCTGTGACATTTGACTTTGACATATCTTTCCTGTGAAGCAACTCCTGTATTTACATGGTTCCGTACTGATTTTTAAAAAGCAGTTTAAGCCAATGGGATTTTAAAAAAAGTTTTATCTTTTTTTTTTATATGTATGATCTGGATTTTAAGAAAGTGTATACTTCCAACCCAACTGTTATTTTTCTGATGAAGGATTCTATGTAATCCGAAAGATCAAGCACCTATTTTCTTTTGTAACATACATGTTGGTCCAATAAAAGGTATCAAATACTAACATGCTATTTGCCAGCAGATTAGGCCTTACGGTCTATCGAGTCTGCTCGAACCTCAGATCCCTAGTTGGGTGCAGAGGCCCTCCCCTCCCTTGTGTTCCAGAAACCCCTATTATCCATCCCCACCCCCCCTGGGACAGGCCATCATCTGATGCATCTACTTTCTGTGTCTGTCCCACCCTCTCTTGAAGCCCTCCACTGTGGATCTCTGAACCAGCTCACCAGACAGTGCATTCCAAGGGTCCACCACCCTCTCAGTGAAAAACCTCCTCCTCTTTTCCCCTCACCCTTCCACCTTCAAACCATGCCCTCTGGTGATACCTCCCTGCTTTAGTCTAAAGATCCCCTCCATGTTTACCCTATTTATTCCCTTGAGGTACTTGAAGACCTCAATCATGTCCCCCTGTCTCTCCTCTCTCCTCCAATGAAAACAGGCAGAGCTCCTCAAGTCTGTCCTCATACGTCAAATCCCCTAGCCCTCGTATCATCTTAGTTGCCCTCCTCTGTACCCTCTCCAGGAGCCGTATGTCCCTCTTCAAGTGTGGTCTCCAGTACTGTACACAGTACTCAAGGTGTGGTCTAACCAGTCCATTGTACAGCGGCAGAATCACTTCCTTGCTCCTAGAGGTGATCCCCCACGTATGCATCCCAACATCCTGTTTGCCTTGCTAGCCGCTGTCCTGCACTGCTCAGAGTTATTCATACATGCATCCACCATGACCCCTAGGTCTTTTTCCCCTATTGAGGCCTCCAGCGCCTCCCCTCCCAGGGTGTACCTGTGTTTAGGGTTTCCCCACCCAACACCTTGCACTTGGTGATATTGAAATTTAATTTCCATGTGTGAGCCCAGCTTTCCAGGGTGTCCAGGTCCCCTTGCAGGGCCAACCTCCCCTCTTCTCCCTCAACTACTGCTCCCATCTTGGAGTCATCAGCGAAGAAACTCATTTCACACCCTATACCCTCCCTGATGTCCGATATGTATGCATTAAACAGGATCGGACCCAGGACCGAGCCCTGCAGTACCCCACTACCAATCTCTCTAGGGTTTGAGAGCTCCCCCCAGACCACTACTCTCTGGGTGCATCCAGCTAGCCAGTTTTCAATCGATCTGACCATCAAAGGGCCTACCCCTAACCTTATCAGTTTCTCCACCAGACCATTGTGGGGGACAGAGTCAAACGCCTTGCTGAAGTCCAAGAATAATACATCCACAGGCTTTCCCCTGTCCAGTTCTGATGTTACCCATTCGTAGAACTCCACAAGATTGGTTTGACATGATCTACCTGGCACAAACCCATGTTGCCGACTATCCAGACCTCCACCTCCTCCAAGTACACCCCAATCGTCTCTTTAGTATACTCTCCATTAATTTTCCCACCACTGAGGTCAAACTGATGGGTCTATAGTTACCTGGTACTTCCCTCGACCCCCCTTTATGGATTGGCACCACATGTGCCTCTCACCAATCCCTAGGTATCCTCCCTGTCTCAAGTGACCTGTTGAAGAGCTCCACCAGGGGTGCAGCCAGTATGTCCGCCAATTCCCATAGTACTCTCGGATGAATGCCATCCAGCCCAGGAGATTTGTCTTTCTTTAGGGCCTTGAGGGCTAACCACACCCTTCTGGCGGAGACAGCATCATCCGTCCCCTCCACCTTACTGGCCTTTTTATCCTTATCCAGATGTGACACCCATGGGGTACCTCTCCCTCCCTCTTGCTCCATTTCTGTTGCTCCCCTGATCCCACTCACTGCCGCTTCTATCCCCATCATGCCTTGCTTTGTAGATATCCCATCCCCCTCCTTAGTGAACACAGAGGCAAAGCACTCATTAAATACCTATGCCTGGTCCCTCGCCTCTTCCACCCACCCTCCTTCTGATCTCAATCTGCTGAGATGGCCCTTAGTTTTTCTCCGCTCCCCAATGTACCGGAAGAACCCCTTTTCCCCTCCATGTAACCCCTGTGCCAGCCGCTGCTCTTTACTGGACTTTGCTCCCCTCCCCATCCGGGTGACTTTTCTAGACGCAAGATTGTACATTTCCTTATCCCTATCCCCTCTTGTTGTTTTATATTTTTTGTAGGCCACCTTCTTTCTCTGACCGCTACCTGTACCTCACTGGACCACCAGCATGGTTTATGTGACCTTGTCCCTACGTTTCAACTTAGCGCAGATCCTGACTGCCCATGAAGTCCCGCTTATGACCTCCCATCTCCTTTCCACACTTGTCATTGATGTAATCCCTCAAGTGATCCTGAGAATATTTCCCATGCCCACAAAGTCTGCTCCCTGAAGTCCACTGCCAGTGTCCTAGATCTCACCCCCATGCTTATTTGAAACCAGACAGTACTGTGGTCGCTCCCAGTCAGGGGTCCTCTACAACCAGGTCCCTTACCAGATCCCTATCTGCCAGAACCACGTCCAGGACATGCCCCTCCCTTGTGGCTCCATCACATGCTGTGTTAAAACACATCCTGGAAGACGCCCAGCAGCCTCTGCTCCTTGGCCACCTTAGAGGACATGGTTCCCCAGTTTGTACCTGGCATATTAAGGTCCCCATCAACACCACTCCTTCCCTTTTGGTCAACACTGGGCAATGATGTTGTCCAGCAAACCATCCTCTAGAACATCACTCATCCGGGGCCTATATACTACACCCAGCTTGACCTTATCTCCTGCTGGGGAGCGTGGGTGACCCACAAGGCCTCCACGCTTCCTCTGCCTCTTCTACCTAGCAATTTCTATGTCATCTCTAATGAACATAGCCACTCCACCCCTCTGCCCTCCTTTCTATCCTTCCTAAGCATAGTGTACCCGCATCGCTAGGTCCCAGTCATGGTTTTGTTGGCCCACGTCTCGTGACAGCCGCCACATCCACCCCCCTCAACAGCATGGCCTGGAACTCTGGCAACTTGTTTCCCAAGCTCCTGGCATTTACTAACACCAACCCCCCTTATCCCTGATCCCTTTGTCGAACCCCACCCAGGTTCCTTATACTTCCATCCTCCCTCTGCTCCTCCTGAAACCTCCATCCCCAGTCTGTTTCCCCCCCCCCTTGGGTTTGAAGGCTACTCCCCTCATCTGGAGAGAGGGCTTCTGGTCAGCCCCTCCCTTATCCCTCCCCTCACAAGTTTAAACCCCACCTTTCTTGAATGTAGTCAGCCATCCCCTGTTTAAGGACTTCTCCCTAATGGGGCAAGATGAAGCCTGTCCTTGGCATACAGTCCCTTATCCTCCCAAACTCCTTTCCAGTTTCCTAACACCCCAACCCACTCTCTTCACCCCACTTCCTGAGCCTGTCATTAACCTCTGTGATCTTCATTTTTTTCTCCACTGTGGCCTTTGGTACTGGCAATGTCTCCGAAAAGGAAATGTTGCATCCATTATCCCGACAGACTCTGGCAAGTTCTTGGAACCTTGCTTGGATTTCCAAAATGCTATTTCCCTCTAGATCGTTAGTTCCCAAATGCACCAGGAAATCCGGTTTCCCTCCACAATCCCTAACCAGTTCATACACCATGAACTTTGCTCTGTGCACTGTCAGCCCAGAGATACTCACTACCTTCACCTGGCTATGGCATCCACCCCCACCCTCACACTTGATACCCTAATCCTTGAGTCTCCCAATAACAGAACCTTAACACCGCCATCATCCTTATGGTTACCTCCACTATGCCCTCTCAGCCCCTCCATCCCCCCCTTTATTCGTGATCTCAATTCCATGGGAGTCTTCCTGCCTTATTAGAGACCCCCTTGTCACCCTCCCCTTTCTGTCTCCCTCATTATTTTGCCCACTTAACTCAGACCCCCTCTGAATAGATGTCCCCTTTAACCCTCTCTTATCGGAACCATTTATCCTGGCCCTGATGGTTTCCCCTTCCCCCACACCGCCATCCTCCCCCCCTTGTAATAGTACCCCTGCCTCCAGAGGCTCTCTGTGGGTCCCCTTTAGCTAGGGCCCCATCCTTCGTACTGACCCCCCTGCTGAAGGGGGGCTCCTCTCCCATCTCCTTGTCTCCCAGTTTCTCTCCAGTCATGCTCTCCTGCCTCATGTCTGCAATATGTTGCATCTCCCCCATCTGCTTAACATTTAAATTTCCCCTTCTCCCTCTGGGACTATTTCTATCCTTTCCATTGCCAGTCTGTGATGCCCTATGGGTATCCGACTCCCTCCCCCCGGCCTCTGTATCAGTTTCCTCATTTCCACCAACCCCTTCCTCCCCCTCTAGGTTGCTTAGTAGCTCAAATTTATTGTGACACTCTATGTCAGCCTCCATCAAGTAACCCGAGTTTCCCCTGACTGCACCTCTAAACTGCCCCTCTTCCTTCCTTGCTCTGTTCTCCTTAGGAGCTCCCATCCCACAGTCTGCTGTTTTAGGCTTCCCCACAACAGCCCCTCCCTTCTCAATGTCTGCTCTATTAGGCTTCCCCACAACAGCCCCTCCTGACTCTTCCCCCTCCACTCTCTCTGTATTCGAATGTTCACCCCGTACGCTTTCCCCTTAGCATCAACATCCCTATCTAAGGGTCCTCTGTCCCTAATATCCCCCCTTTTTTCTGGATCTCCTTTTCTGGCATGTTTAGCACTGAAAGTGCAGTACTACTGTAGTTACAGTTCGAAACATGACCAGTGGCACCTTTTTTTCTGTTTATAGCCAAACAAGACATAACTGCTTTATAGTGCATGGTGAAATGCTGTTATGCATGGAATTCCATGCCTGGAATATGTTTGTTCTGCTGCAGTAGTGATGTCACTATTGCAGCAGAACAACTTGGAATGCTGCCAAATAGCTGCTTTTCTCTATCCATTTAAGCTGGAAGTTGCTGTTTTTTTTAACTTAAACTTGCAGAAACGTCTGCGGCACACTGTGTCAGTTAAAAAGAAAAAATTACTCACCTTAATAATGTTGTTTCTTCTAATGGAGTCTTGCTGTATTCTGACATATGCAGTTAGGTCCTGCCTTTCAACTGCCCCGGAGAACAAAGAGTTAAACTTTCCATGGCCAGCATGGAATGTTCACCATGAGCTCGGCTGAAGCCCCTGTCTGCTGTTGTTCAAACTGCAACTGTCAGATCTTTACGAGCAATACTCACTAGAAGTTCTGTGTGGAAACTGTAAAACTCATACTAGTCAACTGGCAACTGTATCTATATAAAAGGGTTTTTGGTTTCAAAAGGAAGACTCAAGTCAGGAAACCCAAAAACAAAACACATCCAAAGCACAACCACTCACCCAAACTAAAAGAAGGTTAAAAAAGGGACACCCCTAGGGTGCCAACACTGCTCCTGCCCATCCACATCCCAAAATCTAGGTTCCAGGAGGGGAGGCGAGGAGGGGGAGGTCAGAATACACCAAGACTCCATTAGAAGAAACAACATTACTAAGGTGAGTCATTTTTTCTTCAAACAACATGAAGTTTTGCTGTATTCTGACATATGCAGACTACCAAGCAGTACCTCCATGGAGGAAGGACAGAGCCTACTTTGAAACAGGCTCTAGTACTGCAATAGCAAACCGAGCATCACTCTAGCCTGGATATCCAGAGAGAAATGCTTGGTGAAAGTATGGACTGTTTTCCAGGTGGCTGCTTGACAAATTTCTAAGAGAGGAATATCCCTGGCAGCAGCCAGGGAAGCAGCTGTACCTCTAGTGGCATGAGCCCTCAGGCCTGAGGGTGGAGTTCTACCCAGTTTTGCATAGCAGAATTGTACACAAGAAACAATCCACCTGGCAATAGATCTCTTAGTGGCAGATTTGCCCTTACCAGCTTCTCCATATGTAAGGAACAACTGGAAGGATTCAAGCCTGTGACCCTTGGTACGCTCTATGTAGTAGCTAAGGGCTCTTTTAACATCCAAGCAGTGTAGCCTCCTCTCTCCAGAGGAGGAATGGTCAGTGAAGAAAACAGAGAGAGATATAGACTGGTTGAGGTGGAAATCTGAAACCACTTTAGGTAAGAACTTTCTGTTAGTTCTTAGGACCGCTTTATCTCTATGGAAAGAGATGAAATCAGATTCCACTGACAGGGCTTGCAATTCACTGATATGCCTTGCAGAAGTAATGGCTACCAAAAACACAGTTTTCCAAGTCAAGTACTTAAGCTCTGCTGAGGACAAAGGCTCAAAGGGGGGTTGCATAAGCCGAGCAATGCAAACATTAAGGTCCCAAGCAGGAGCAGGATCCCTAAAGGGGGGATTGGTGTGAAGCAATCCCTTGAAGAACTTACAAAACACAGGATGGGATGATAGAGAGGAAGGCTTGCCTACTGACAAGAAAGCAGAAACAGCTGCCAAGTGTACTTTAAGGGTAGCTGGCCTGAAGCCTAGGCCATTAAGATGGACCATATAGTCCAGAACCATAGGCAACTCAGCAGAGTCTGGAGAAATATTCTTCTTAGAACACCAAATGCTGAATCTTTTCCATTTGGAGTTGTAAGTCTTTCTGGTGGAAGGCTTTCGAGAAGCCCTTTTTTTTTTTTTTTTGGGTTTATTATCTTTCATTTGTCAGCATTTGTTACATCATTTACATGATTCACATGTTGCTCTTTGGGGTAAAAGCCCCTAGCACTGACATCACCAAAATATTACAGTACTTTTGGTTCACCGTAGTCAATTTTACTACAGTCTAGCTATAACAGTAACAGTAGGTGCGACTGTCTGGGATGTGTTCCATCCTTTCACTATCTATAACTAGTTATCTCATACCCAGAAAATACCTATAACAGGAGTTAATCAGGGGACATTCTCTTACTCCGGTGTAAAAGGTAAATATCTCTTTTAGTGCAGTTCAGGCATCTCTCTCTTAACCACTGTCATGGAGTAACCATCTGGTCCATTTCTGTTGATATATCTGTGGCCTTTGCTTAAGATTGATCGTTAACCTTTCCATCAAATGTATGGATTCAACCATATCCTTCCATTCCCCTACCCCAGGGGCTCTCGGCTGCAACCAATTCTTAGCAACCAGGATCTTCCATAGGTATCTGGCATCCTTATCTCTAACCTCCCCTGGGATTAATCCTAAAACCAAGTGTTCAGGTCCCAATTGAGTCTGAATTGAAAATATCTGTTCTAGATGTTTCCTAACCTCCCTCCAATATACAGTGATACCTGGACATGACCAAAGACATGTGCCTGTGAGGCATGTTGTTCTCCACAAGCCCTCCAGCACCCAGTCGTGGTCCCTCCCTTCAAATGCACCATTTGTGTTGGTACTAAAAAATATCTGGTTCTCAACTTCCAACAGAAGTCCCTCCACATTAAGGAGCTAGAAGTTGACCACGTACTTCTCCACATCAGAGACCAATGTTGATCTGTTACAAGAATTACTAAGTCATGTTCCCATTTTTTCTTTATATGCTGGGATGTGTTGGCCATATCTGCCACACAGTTATTATACAGCAACGAAATGGCATGGTGTGCACCCCTTGCCCCCCACACGCTTTGAAATAGCCCTCTCTCTTCCAACCCCAGCTCCTCCAGCATTATTTTGTTAATTTGTATATTTAAGTAGTCTCTCAATTGGTAATACCTGATTTTATCAGTCTGCTTCAGGCCACATTTTTCCTGAATTGGCTTCAAGAGAGGCAGGGTATTCCCAGTCATTATTTGATAAGCGGCGCACAGACCCTTCTGGCTTTTTCTGATCCATTTATCAAGCGTTGCTGGTATAAACTGGCGGTCATATGCCCACCATCTATACCTCCATAGATTCCTAAATGTGGCCCTCTGCTTATTCCCTCCTCCATCCTTCCAACACCGCCCTTGTGCCTGAAACCAAATGTTTCCCCTGTATCCAGAGGCCCAAACATCACCGCCGCAAAGGGAATCCCTTTGTTTCAGAGATCTATTCGCCCAATGGTGCCGATCCCAGGTTGCCCCAAGTAGTGCAACCCTCATCTGCTGCCACCCAGTAGCCCTGCAGGCATGGAATGCAAGGCCCCCCTCTTCCTTAGGAAGATAAAGAAAAGATCTTCTTTGTCTGGGTTTTTTACCCTTCTATAAATAGGAAAAAAACATACTCTGCCAGGTCTCCAGATCCGCTGGAGTTAACAGATATGTGACACACTGAAATAAGTAGAGAAGGCATGGTAATGCGTTCATCTTGAGGGCTTGAGCCCTAGCACTAAGTGAGATGGGTAGAAGGGACCATTTTGAAAATCACTTTTAAGCTCGCTATTATAGGAGGATAGTTCAGCTCTTTCAATTGTGCATTGTTCCTACCAACTTTACCCCTAAATATTTTCTCTGTCTGATCCTCATAACATGGGGTACTTACTTTTAAGCTCCTCAGTTGGGGTAAAATTAAAACAGAGAATTTCCGTTTATTATTATTCAATTTATAGCCAGATAACCGGAAAACTTATCTAGCCATCTGAATACTGCTGGCAAAGACTCACCAAGGCCGCCACATATAAAAGAACATCGTCAGCATACAAAGCCAGTTTGGGGTTTGTCCCCATATTAAGCCCTTTTATCTCTGGGCACTGATGGATGCTCTGAGCAAGAGGTTCAATGAACAGGGCAAACAATAATGGGGAGAGAGGACACCCTTAGTGTTCCTTTCCAAATTAAAGTCCCAGAGATATGTCCATTCCTCTAACCTGTACTCTCGGAGACTCGTATAACTTAAATATGGCGTTATCAGCTGCCTCGGGAACCCAAACCGGAAAAGGATCTCCTTCAGAAACAACCAAGATACTCTATCAAATGCTTTTTCAGCGTCAAGACTTACTAACAGCGATGGTAATTTTTGCATGGAAATTTGATCAATTATATGTGTTCTTCTACAAAGATTATCCTGTGCTTACCTGCCCGGTATGAAACCGGATTGGTCTATCTGTATTAAAGAGGGGAAGTACTCCTGAATACGTCTTGCCAAAAGAGATGTCAGTATTTTGTAATCAGTGTTCAATAAGAAAATCGGTCTATATGAAGGGCATTTTGTTGGGTCCTTTCCCGGCTTGGTATCGAAATCACCGCCTAGGCCCAAGAAGGAGGGGGTCGCAGCCTCATCTCTCATGACCTCTTCAAAAACCTTCCCCAAAAGTGTCTGTATCTGGTTCCCAAACCATTTATAGAACTCCGCAGGGAGTCTGTCTGAACCAGGACATTTACCCACTTTAAGCCTTTTAATCTCCTCCTTTATTTCCTCCGGTCTCACAGGTCCCATTAACCTTTCCCCTTGCTCCCTAGTTAGGCCCGGTAGTTTAAATGAACTCAGGAATCTCTTTATGTCTTCCCTTCCCGCTTTTGTGTCTTCTGCATATAACTCAGTATAGTATATTCTGAAGGCGTCTGCTAGTTCATGAACCCCTTGAACCATTTTGCCTATCCCTGGATGCCACACCTTCATTATTGTTGCTCTTGCCCGGTTTGCCTTCAGCCTGCTAGCCAGGTAGTGCAACGATCGAGGTCCCCCCTCATAATGCTGTCGTCTCAGAAAAAGCAACCTCTGTTCCACCTGATAATCCAAAATTCTCGTCAACTCCCTCTTATAGTCCAACAACTGTCTCCTCCGCTCCTTGTCATACTTTTGTTTTTGCTGCCCCTCCAAATCTGCTATCAGCCCCATAAGCTTAAGTCTTCTGGCCTCCCGCTCCCTCTTTTTCCTCGAGGCCAGCTGGATAAATTTATCTCGCAGGACAGCTTTTGTGGCATCCCAACGGATGGCCTGTGTGGTATCCTGCTCTGTATTATCTAGAAGGTATGTCCTATAAGTTTCTACTATCTGGTCCTTAATTTCTTTATCTTTCAAAAGAGGTGTTCCCGCCATATGGTATTCAGTGACTCCCTAGGTCTATTTTTATATATATGGGCGCATGGTCAGACAGAAGTAAGTCCCCTATCCAAGTATCCTCAATTCTCTGTACCTCAGTCTTCGTGACTAGTATGTAGTCTAGCCTTGAATATGTGTTGTGGGCTGCAGAAAAAAAGGTATAGTCCCTCTGTCTAGTGTGTTGGTGTCTCCAAGTGTCTAATAATCCCATTTCTTCTGACAATTTTCTGGATTTTCCTAGCTGTTCTGTGTGGTTTCCCTCTTACCCTCGAGGAGGAGTCCATATCCAGGTTCAAAGGTAGATTAAGATCCCCCTCACAAATTATGACTCCCTTCCCCCACTCTAATAGAGTGGCTAGAAAGGAACGGTACTCAGGTAGTGATGAGCCAGGGGGAAACTACACGGATGCAAGTGTGACAGCATTGCCCCTAAATTTACCTATCAGCATCGCATACCGTCCCTCATCTGTTTTAGCCTCCATTTTTTCAAATGGGGAATTAGATGGCACCAACACCATCACATCCCTCCTTCTACCATTCTTATAGGAAGACGACACCATTTCCCCAAAACCTAATTTTAGGAACTTATTGTGCTCCTTCATCGACAGATGGGTCTCCTGCAGAAATAAAAAATCCGCCGCGGCTTTCCTTACCTGGCTCAATATTTTAGACCTTTTAACCGGGTTTGTAAGGCCGTTAACATTATAGGAACAAATAATCGTACCCTTACCTGCCATTGAAAGGGTTTGTATTTAGAAATATATTCTCAGGGTCCCCCCGGACTCCTCCTTGAGAGCCCTCCCACACATCTCCCTTCTTTATTTCATATAACTCTCTCTTGCGACGGAACACATCCCTGATATGAAATAACATAAAAACCATTACTTGATAACAGTAGCTTAACTTTACAGCCAACTAGGCTAGTAACCAATGCATTATCATTGACCTCCAAGGTAGAAGTTCCACTTTTTGGGGCTCTAGTCCTACCTCCACCTTATACGGGCGGAGGCAAGTTCAGAGGGGTTACCAGTGTCTCTACAAGGGGAGACCCCCTCTAGAGAGCTCTTGTTCATAACTTGGAGCTCTTCACTTTCCTGTGTGACCAATTTCTTAATTGATCAGAAAAGCTTTTTAATTGGAGCATTGCGTGCCCAAGCACCATCCAGGTGAAAATTATGTTCTGTGCTGATCTAACCGTCTTTCATATAAACATTTAACTCCTGACCTAATCTCGATTTCATGTTTTCTATAGGGCCAGAGAAATCTCCCTCCTCACTTCCCCAACTGGCGATAATCCCTCCTCACGTGGGGGGAGAACCCTCAGCAACCAACCAGAATCATTTCCCCTTCCCCAATCCCCTCCCCATAATTCGCTAACCCAACTAATTTTGTTTATTTTATTCATTAATTCCTCCGTGGTATTCCCCTTTTCCCATACCTCTAAAAGCTTAACTTTTCATCCCCATCTTTTGTGTTATTAATGCCCATTCTTGTACTCCCGATATCTTAAACCCATATCCTTGTACGGTTTCAGATATAATGGTCCACACTTTATATATTCCTTCTCAAGTCAAGCCTCTTCCCTTGTTTCAGCTCCATAATTGGAGCACTTGTTTACTTTTACCACCAGTCCAATACAGTGGCCCCTTTTCCAGTGTCAAATCAAAGATTAGAACCCTTTATATTCCCCCCTTCCACTTCCACCTCTCCCCCAAATCAAGTGAAAAATAACCCAATTCCTGATGGTGATATGATTCTTGCACTTGGTTTCGTTTCCTTCGCCATCCTTCCACATTTATATCTGCTCATAGACCCTTCCGTCAAATCCGCTTCCCTGAGACATCCTATACCTACATAGCATTATAAATGCTGCAGGAAGTCGGGAGACGTTAAGACCCCCCCACCCCGCAATCCCATTAAGATCGTTTAGTTATTATTCATGTGCCATGTAATCTAATTATGCAGGCATAGTCCCAAGTTATTAAAGTAATTTTCATTTCCCGTAAAGCGCTCTGAGCACGCTTTACTCCCTTTAGTCCACGTCATAGTATCTTTTGAGTAAGTACTTGCAGTGTATTCCCGGTTCACATCTTCATCCTTCAGCCGTTAAGTTGCTGTTCAGCATGACGTCTTGTTCTCTCAGAGGGTCGCGTTGTGCCTGCTCTCCTCGCTCTAGTTCTGTATCTGGGGGCTTTCTTTTGGCTAGGACCTTGTCCCACACCCCAAGCATGTCCCTACTTGAACCACTATTCACTCTTTTTGGGCCTCTTTTGAACCAGTTCCGCTCCCCCAGCTGCTGTTGAATCCGACGACCCTGTTCCTCAGGTATGTGCAACCCCATTCTCTCCACGAACTTCTTAGCTTCTGCCAGCTCTTGAAATCTCAAAAGACCCTTTTCTGTTTGAACTTTCAGCCTAGCTGAGTATTCCACAAAGGCCTTTACTCCTTTTTGCTGTAGTAATTTAACAACCTGTAGCACCTTTCTCCTCCTCCTAGCAAGCAGCTGTGGGGTAAAGTCATGGTCAAAAAAACAGTCTGACATCTCCAAAATATATAGTTTTCCTCGACCAGGCTAGGGCTAACACCTCCACTTTGATCCTGTAATCCAGAAACGCAAGCACTATCGATCTGGGTCTGGCCTTCTGATCTCGAGGCCGCCGTACCAGTGATCTGTGAGCCCTAATAATGTCAAGCCGTTTATCAGTAGGTAGATTAAGGATCTCTCTTAAAAATGAGTCGACAAAGTCAATCATATTCCCCGATTCCGTTCCTTCTGGTACTCTGTGGATCCGAATATTGTTTCGCCGATTCCGATTCTCTAGTTCCTCAAGCTTCTGTTCCAACAACGTAGTGTGATGATGCAGCTCCAGCAAGGCCGAGTTGTGCACGTCTGTGGTCTGGGTATATTCTGTCATTACCGTCTCAACTTCTTGTGTTCTCTGGTGTAATTTTGCAATATCTTGGCATTGATCTAGTGCTTTAGCCTCCAATCTCTGCAGAGTATCATTTATTTGTTGTAGGGTTTGACAGAGCTACTGAGAGGTAATCATGCATTCTGTTTCATGTGCCATGCTCGCGGCCTTCTCCCCACTTTGTGCCGTGGATTTGCGCTCTGCATAGGCCTCCGCTCGGCCGTTCTGCACCTGCTCAGCTATCTTTTGTTTTACAGCTCCATTCAACTGAATCTCCTTCAAATGGTGTTTGGGTCCCATTAGATAATCCTTTATTGATCTTTTGGTCGACAGGATTGACGTTTTCTATATGGATTAACGTGGACTGTTTCTGGTCAGTCATTCAGCGCTTTGTTTAGGCAGCCATTAGGTCCGTGCCCCAACCGGAAGTCCCTTTCGAGAAGCCTTAAGGATATCCAGACCCCCTTGGGAAAGATGCAGATCTGCAAACTCTAACTCTTCAAGAGCCATGCCTTGCGATTGAGAGACTGAAGATTCCGGTACCAAATCCTCCCCTAAGAGGATGTCAACAGGTTGTAATTCCTAGGAACAGACAGGAGAAAGGTGGACTGCTAGGGACAGCAAAATGGGATACCAGGGCTGTCTGGCCCAGTCTGGAGCAATCAGAATCACTTTGCATGGTTGTGACCTTATCTTGACTAACACTTTGAACAGGAGAGGAAGGGAAAGCATACAGAAATTTCCCTTCCCAGTTCAGAACCAGAGCATCCAGGGGGACTGAGCCCAAGGCTGGGGGTCTGCAACAAAAGAGAAGAAGTTGGTGATTGTCTGGGGCTGCAAAAAGAACTATCTCTGGAGTGCCCCATCTCGAGAAAATCACTTTCAAAACTGGAGGATCTAGGGCCCATTCGTGATGGCCCTGGGATATTCTGCTCAGTGCATCTGCTAGCACACTGTCCTTCCCTGCAAGGTGGACTGCTATCAGAGAGGTCTGTAGGGAATAAGCCAGGGACCACAATTTTGTGGCTTTCATGCACAAGGCCATGGACTGAGTCCCTCCCTGCTTGTTGATGTACCACATGGTGGTGGTGTTGTCTGTTCTGACCTGAATCACCTTGTTCTGTACAGACTGAGAGAAAGCTTGCAGGGCCAGAAAAACTGCCCTGAGTTCCAGGAGATTGATATGAAGAGGGGATTCCTGAGGGGACCAGAGTCCCTGGGCTGTGAGAGCCCCAAGATGGGCTCACCACCCCAAAAGGGAAGCATCTGTAGTAAGGACCACTGAATGAGACTGAGTGACAAATGGGATCCCTTGCCTTAAATTGTCCTGATCCTGCCACCATTGAAGAGTCTGGATCAGTGTCCGAGTCACTGGAATCAGTTTGGTAAGAGAATCCTTCTTTTGGGACCAAAAGGCCCTCAGATGGAACTGAATGTCCCTCATCTGGAATCTTGCCCTTTGGACCACTGCTGTAGAAGCTGCCATGTGGCCCAAGAGCTGAAGGAAGTGCCTTGCTGGTCGGGACACCTGAAGGCTGAAGGAAGAAGCCAGTTCTATAAGAACTCTTGCACTTTCCAGGGGAAGAAAGGCTCTTGCTATGACAGTATCTAGCTCTGCCCCATAAAGGTAAGAAGCTGCCCCGTTTCGAGAACTGACTTGGGGAGGTTGAGAAGAAATCCCAGGGAAGTGAGTACTTGCTGGGTCACTTGCAGGTGTGACCTGGCTTGGTCTGGAGACTGACCCACTATAAGCTAGTCCAGATATGGAAAAATGGAAATTTTTTTTGCCTTTTTAAAAAGGCAACTACTACTGCCAGGCACTTTGTGAAAACCCTTGGAGCTGATGTTACACCAAAGAGCATTGCTTTGAACTGATAATGGCCTGAGGGCAACTTGAACCCGAGGTACTTTCTGTGGGAGCACCTAATGGGTATGTGAAAGTAGGCATCTTTGAGGTCCAGGGAGGCTAGCCAGTCCCCTGGCCTTAGAGAGGGAAGAATTATTCCCAGAGTCACCATCTTGAACCTTGGTTTTAAAAGATGTTTGTTCAGGTATCTTAGATCTAGGATGGGTCGCCACTCTCCTGTCTTTTTGGGGGTAAGGAAGTACCTGGAGTACAGACCTTTGCCCCAGTGTAGGGTACGAACTCTCTCTATGGCTCTTAAGGCCAGAAGAAATGAAACCTCTGTCTCTAGGGCGAGGGTTTCGGAGAGACTTGCAGGTGGAAAAGATCTGGCTCTCATCTTCGGAAATTTTTTGAAGCTGAGAACCAGTCCCTGGCTTACTTCTTCAAGGACCCACTTGTCTGAAGTAACAGACACCCAGTCCTGGACAAAATAAGCCAGCCTGTCCCCTACAGGGATAAGAGAGTTGACCCGGGCAGGCCCATCAGGGTGTCTGCTTGGCAGGGCCCTTAGGCTGAGGCGTGGATGCAGCCCTGCTCATCCCCCTTTTGCCTCTCCCTCTGAAGAACCCCCTCTGTGAAAAGGAAGAAGAGGCCTGTGCTTGGTAGAAAGGCCTATGAAAAGGCCTGCCCCTAGACTGCTGCCTTTGGGGAGTTGCCTGCCTCTTCTTGGCCTGTGCACTCCTATAAGTGGTCCTATATTCCTCCACCTTTTTCATGTAATTCTCTGTCTGCTCCCCAAACAGAGAATTACCTTCCACAGGGAAATCCATGGCCTTAGCCTGGGTGTCCTGTGAGAGGCTAGTACATCTGAGTCAAGCCATTCTTCCAAGAGCCACAGATGTAGCCATGACTCTTGATGACACATCACTGGAGTCCACAGCAGCATGAAACTGTACCTTAGATGCCTCAATCCCATCAGCAGCCACCTCCTCCAGCTCATTGGCCAGCTGGGGAGGCCTGTTAACCAGTGCCAGTACACTTTCCCACCTGGACTTCTGGTACCTGGCTGCATAGGCCATATAATTAGCCTGCCTGAGTCCCAAAGAGGATGCCATGTATTCTTCCCCAACACGGCTGCATTGCTGATAGAAAACTCAGTGTCTGAGCCTGATAAGGTATACCTCTTGTCCATTCTTCTAGCAACAGGAGGTACAGAATTAGGAGACTTTGTGTCTGTTTCCCAAATGATTTGTGCAGGGGAATAGACAGCCTCCTGGACTCTGGGATGTCCATCATTTCAACAAAATCAGGCTCCTCCTGATCCTCTGTAGCCTCCTCCATAGGGAGCTGGATAGTTTCAGCCACTTTCCTGTAGAACAGATAGTGGGGAGGGGACTCAAGAGAGCCTAGGAGGGGAAACACCAGAAGGTCTGTCTGGGGAGATGTCCAGTTCAATGGGCACATCCAGACTTTCTGCTCCATCATACTCATCATCTTGCTCATAATCCCCCTCCTCCTCAAATTCCAGTTCATAAAAATCTTCAGGGGCATAATCCTGAACCGGAGGAACCGACCAAACCGAATCCCTAGCTAACGGAGCCGGATCGGACGGAACCAGGTGAAGCGATTCCACAATCCGAATCGCTCGGGCAATCTCATCAGCAGTCGGAACATGAACCTCTGGATCTGAACCGGCTGATTTTTCTTCATGTTTCCTTTTCATAGGAACCGATCCCTCAGGATCAGCTCTTCTCTTGCCTGAAGAAGTATCACCCTGGTCAGAGGGCACGCCTTCTGGTTCGGTCGGAACCGAACCGGGCTGGCCATCCGGGTCAACGGACTCCTCGGCCTCCTTTTCCCTAAGTCTACCTAATCTCTTCTCCAGGGTAGACTTAGGAAAGTTTTTACAAATTTGGCAGTCTGTATCGAGGTGGTCAAACCCCAAACAATAAACACAGGTGATGTGGGGATCGGCCTTAGCAAAGACCTCCCCACACTCACTGCAGTGTTGAAACCCAAGGGGCCCGTTTTTTTTTTGGGGGGGGGTTCTCAGGCATGGCCAACCTAACCAAACGTGCCCTTTTTTCGGAAACTGCCAGGCAAGACTTCCTTATCGGTTTCTAACCGTGTTACTGGTATTGGAAAAAAACGTTAAAACCACGTTTTTTTTTTAAACTGATAAGGACCGGTAACCCCATACTAAAGAAAAACACAAGAGTTCAATATATTGGATCGGTTCAGCTGAACCGATTGAAAATACAAGTTTTACAATTTCCACAAATAAACAGAGAAACTATCTAAAGTACTCACGGTACTGCAGACACAGCCTGAACCGACAATGAGAAATAAATTGGAAAGAAACCGACAACTTTAATCGACTTTGAACCGAGCAGATGGAGAAATCTCCAGAGCGACTGTTCAGTGAGGCGGAGTAAAGAATCTGACAGTTGGGTTTCAAAGTGCTGCAGACAGAGACCTCAACCGAGCTTGAGCTCAACGTTCTATGCACTGCATAGAAAATTAACCCGCTACTCTCCGGGGCAGTTCAAAGGCTGGAGCTAACTGAAGATTGTCAGAATACAGCAAGACTTCATGTTGTTTGAAAGGCGGAAAATTGAGGCGACTGCAGCGGCTAATGGCGAGCCCGGACACGAGGCGTGGCCACCTGGTTCCGGTCACCAGGCCCCTCGGAGAAGTCCTGTTAATTTCATGGGGGCCTGTGTGAGTCAGGTGCAGCAGCATCGCCAGAACCTGGTCAGGCGTGGGTGCCAGCGGTTGTTGTGGCCAGCTGCGACGGAACCGAGTAAAGTGTTACATGATAAAAAAAAATATAAACGTATTGGGATGGAGCTACCACATTTCTATTGGTAAACAGTATAGCACTGTGACAAGATGTTTCATTTTTTTCACGGCAGCCATGGCAGTGGTGTAGGACCTTTTTAAACTTCAAAATCTTGTATCTTCATTCAGAAATGAATAACAAAAAAAAAAAAAACAGAAAGAAAAAACGTACACCGATGTCTTTGCCAGATAAATATTATTCCTGAAATTAACTACATAGTGACTACCAAATACTGTTGCTTTTAAGATGTATTTAACACCACTGGAACAGCTTCCTTGGGGTGCTTGTTCCATAGGATTACTGCTCTCTATAAGAAAAATGCTGCTTTGCATTACCCCATAACTATGTTTCATTGGCACAAGCTATGTGCTCCCTAGACCTACAACCCTAAGCAAAACTGAAAGGTTCCCCTCACCCATTATAGTCAATCTTCCTGAGGAGGTTGTGGGGTCTAAAACTGTGGGAGATTTCAAGAATGCATGGGACAGACATAAGGCAATTCTTGTGGGGGGTAGGAAGAAATAGGCTGTTGATTAACTAGGATCTGTGGCCTATCCTGTAGGTAGGGAAATGGGCAGACTAGATGGGCCTAGCGGTCCTTATCTGCCGTCAAAGTCTATGTTTCTATGTAATCTTTTCAACATTTTAAAAACTGAATTCATGTTTCCAGTTAGGCTACCCCCAAGAAAAACATATACAGCCTTAAGCTTCCCATAGCTTAAAGGGCAAAGTCAGCACTAAGACACCACATTCAAGTGTGGGCTGATCTAAATTTGTACTTTGTGCGCAAAACCTTTTTTTTTTTTAACTTACTGTTTATTGTAGTATACCAGATCGTATCATACTAATTTTGTTGACTTACAAGTGTTTTTTTCTATAACTACCAATCCCAAAATCCCCTGCAGCTGATGTCAGAGGAGGGCCACAGCAGTGGGAGATTCAATAGTTTGCAGTGCAAGTTATTTAAGCAATTTATCCCTCCAGGGTGTGGGTATACTGGAGGATTTACCATGGCTGGTGTGACTGGGTCATGAGGCGCAGCCGAGTGACCGAACCACACCAGTCATGTTAGGTCCTCCAGTAAACCCACACCCTGGAGGGATAAATTGATATTATACAATGGCAAATGCTGTTTTATTTACTTTTTTATATATATATTTTGTAACTAACTGAGGTCCGTACAGTTGGAAGGAGTATGTAATTTTTTAAATATTTACCGCTGTGTTTTAGCGAAGCGGCGACAGGACAAATGGCGGCAGTTTCCATTAAAGAGAAAGAGACCGGACTGGCACACGATAAGGTTGGGTGGCACTTTTTCCCGTGGGTACACTAGAGGATTTACCATGCTGGGAAAGGCGCCAGCCAACCAATCAGGATGCAGTATTTGGGACATTGGATTTACCACATTGTATAATAAACACTAATCTTTTGTTTGCTGGTCCACCTGTCTTCCCTAGGCTAAGTACAGTCACAGCCTCAGGAGAACAGCGAGACCAGCAAACATCTGATCGGAGCTGATAAAAGCTGTAACATGCACTGCAGGTTACTGACCCCCCTCCCCCAACCGCTGCAGCCCTCCTCCGATGTCAGCTGCAGTGTACTGTGGGATTTGTAGTTACAGAAATTATCAGCTTGTAAGTTGGTAGAATTAGTCTGATACACTCTACTATACTGCAGTAAACAGTAAGTATGTTTTTGCACACAAAGTGCAAAATGGGACCAGTTCCACACTTGTGTGTGGGGCTCTCAGTGCTGACTGTTCCCTTTATCCTCTCTAGTCCCATGATCATTTTTGTTGCTCTCGGTTGCTCCCACTTGATTCCTTCAATATCCTTTTCATACAGAGACAACCAAAACTGCAAATAATAGTCCAACTGCAGCTTTACCTGTGCCATACTGTATAAACGTGCAGAATTGCATCATTTTCACAGGATATTATGCTCCTCGTAATTAATGTTTACGGTCAATAACAACCTGACTGGTACCTCAGATCTTCCTTTGCACACACTGTTATACATGAGTGTGTAATGGGGAATTCCTTGCGTTTGCACACAGCTGATTTCGCTTTTAGCTGCTGGTTGCCATGGCTACTATTTACTGCAGCAGGACTTTGACCTGAGGAAGAGAGTTTTATCTCTCGAAAGCTAGTCTTAAAAATAATTTTGTTAGTCCAATAAAAGGTATCATCTGCAACATATTTGTTTTGTTTTTTTTCTCTACATTGTTGACTGGACTAACACGACTACCACATTTCTCATTTTCTGCAGCAAGATGCAGACCAAAAATAGAACTGCTTCTCTCTGAATGTTCACTGAAGCTTTTTTTTTTTTTTAAAAAAAAACAGACAATTCAATTTTTCCAGGCTTGAGGTTAAAAATGTTGCTTGATTTAATAAAGTTTGAAGTTAATGTTTTAAGTTGTTCTGTCTGTTGTAGTTAAAATAAAACCAATTACTCTGCTTTCAAGCACAGCAATTTCTTTAGCCAGTTCTTTACTTCTTTGTTCAAAACTTCTCAACCAGTTATCATAAAAAAAAAATATGGGCCACAGTGTGAAAGCTTATTTTTATGGTTTTTATATACCATCTTGTGTTTTATGTATATCATACTCCTTGGGTATGTTAAAAAAAACTCATTACACACCACTGGTCATACATTATTCTTTATTTAATGCATTACAGATCACTGAAGTGTCATCATGTGACACTCCCAAACAATGACCAATTTCTTCAGTTGCACGTGAGGTACTCTTATTTCCATTAAGAGTTTCTAACATGCTGTTCCTGCTAAACGGGCTTCTGGCTAGTGCCACTCGTACCACACAGAAAGGGACCACAAAACAAGGCGATACTACTGCTAATGTACAGTGACATGACAGATTAAGTTTCCCATCAGTGATGAGCTCCGGGTCTTTTTCACACTTGCTTTTTATAGTCTGTCTTTTTTTTATATGCTATTCCACAGTCGCTTTTTTGGAATATTATAATCACTGCCTTATCAATGTTGCCACTGGAAAGAAAATACATGTTACTCACCTATTACAGGAGTTCTAGAAGTGGTATATGTTGTTCATCCACACTGTCTGGCAGGTTCCTTGCCGCTTTAAGATGGGCAGCAAAGTCTTCAAGCTGGCTCCTCCCACCCACCCGGGTGGTAAAACCCTCGGCTCCACCCCATGACACCAGATCTAGCCTGCTGGAAGCCAGGTTGCGTGCCGAAGCCAGGGAGGTCGGGCGGGTCGTGTGGATGAACAACATATACCACTCCTAGAACTCCTGCTACAGATGAGTAACCCGTATTTCTAGGAACATGGATATGCAGTTCAATCCACATTGTCTGGCAGACTCCTAGCAGTTCTCGGGGAGGAGGAAGGCAAGGCGCGCACCCCTCCGATACTTACTTGGGGAATAAGGACTGGAGAACCGAGGTCCCAAAACCAGCACCCCAGCGTGACTCTAGGTCAATGAGGTAATGGGAAATAAAGGTGTGTGCTGACTTCCAGGTAGCAGCCCTGCAGATTTCCTGGATAGGGACGTCCCTAGAAGCAGTCACCGAAGCAGCGGTATGGTGGACAGAATGAGCTCTTATCCCTTTGGGTGGCTCCATGCCCACCAACCTATAGCAGAGATCTATGCAGGAGGTGACCCACCTGCTAATCGTCCGCTTGGCTGCAGGTCTGCCAGGTGCGGCTTCAGCATAGGCGACAAACAGCTGGCGAAGCTCTCCTCAAACTTCAGCCGTCTGCTCCTTGTAATAAGCGAGCGCTCTTCTAGGGTCCAAAGTATGGAGCTTATATTCGGCCTCCGAGGTGTGACTGGGGTAGAACACCGGCAGAGTCAACACCTGATTCAGGTGAAACTCCGACACCACCTTCGTAAGGAATTTCGGGTGGGGGCGAAGGACAACCTTGTCCCTGTGGAAGACCAGATAAGGAGACTCGATGGAAAATGCCTGCAGCTCTCCCATCCTTCTGGCTGACGTTATAGCCACCAAAAAGGCGGTCTTCCACGACAGGTGGAAGATATCGCACCTGTGCATCAGTTCGAATGGCTTGCCCATGAGCTTGGCTAATACCAGCAGTAGATCCCACGGAGGTGGGGGTTCTCGCACCAGAGGATATGTGACCAAGGCCTTTGAAAAAGCACCAGACCACCTTCTCCGCGCCATACAACCGCTTGCCGCCCACGCCCAGGCAGAGATGGCCAGGTGCAATCTAAGGGTTGCTGACCCAAGCCCTAGCTGGAAAAGGACCATAGGTAGTCCACAATGCTAGCCAATGAACAGGAAGAGGGGTCCAACCTCTTGTCCTGACATCAAATGGAGAATCTCTTCCATTTAAAGCATAACATTCCTGGTCGACTCCCTATGGGATGCCTCAACGACGTTGAGGACCTCGTCGGAAAGACCAAAGGCCTGAACTCTAGCCACTCAGGAACCAGGCCGTCAGGTGCAGGGACTGAAGGTCCAGATGAAGCACCTTTCCCTTGTTGACAGAGATCAGGTCCGGGCATGCTGGAAGCCGCCTCGGGAGCCTGGAGCTGAGGCTGAGGAGATCTGTGTACCAGAACTGGTGAGGCCGGTCTGGGGCTACCAGAATCACCTGTGCTTTGTCCCTCTTCGCCTTGAGAAGCACCTTGCGGATCAAGGAAAATGGAGGGAAGGCAAAAAAGAGGCCCGGGGTCCACGGCCTCGAGAAGGCATCCCCCTGCAGCGAGCCCTGCTGAGGGGGGCGGGCGTTAAACAGCCTTAGCTTTGCATTCTCCTTGGAGGCAAACAGGTCCACCTAAGGGGTGCCCCAATGGGAGAGAACAGGTCTTGAACTACCTCCGGCAGGAGACACCACTCTTGAGATGCAGCGCCTATCCGGCTGAGGGCATCGGGCAGACTGTTCAAGGCTCCTGACATGTGGATAGCTAGCAGATCCGCCTCCAGGCTGATCACGAGAGACCAAATGCGGACAGCTTCCTTGCACAGAGCAAGGAGTGCGTCCCGCCCTGACGGTTGAGATAGTACATGGTCGTGGTGTTGTCCGTCTGGACCTGAACCACCTGACCCCGTACAAACGAAGCAAAGATGGTGAGGGCTAGCCGTAGCGCTCAAAGATCCAGCAGGCTGATGTGGCATTGAGACTCCTGAGGGGACCAGAGGCCATGGGCCCTGAGCTCCCCCAGATGGGCACCCCAACCCATCAAAGAGGCGCCAGTCGTAAGTATGACCGTCGGCTCAGGGCGGATGAACGGGATACCCTCCTGCAGATGAGCTGGGACGAGCCACCACTGCAGGCCGTCCCACACCTTCTGGGTCACGGTTACTGACTGGTCCAAAGGACCGGAGCGCTGAGACCACTGGTGGGCCAGCCCCCATTGCAGGGGACGCATATGCCAGCAGGCCCAATGGACCACGCTGGTGCAAGCCGCCATGAGACCCAGAAGGCACAGGAAGTCCCGGGTAGGGCGCAACTGCCTAACCTGAAATGACTGGGCAAAGGAGGAAAGGACCTCGGCCCTGTCCACCAGGAGCCGGGCTCTGGCTCTAAGAGAGTCGCGCTCTGCCCCGATGAACTGAATCACCTGCGATGGCACGAGTTCCGATTTAGCCTCATTGATCTAGAGACCAATTTGAGAGCAGACCTGGAGGGCCAGATCTCTGGATCGCTCCACCTCCAACCTGGAGGGATCTGCTATCAGCCAGTCGTCCAGGAAGGGTACACCGCACCCTCGGCATCGCAGGAGTGCTGTCACCACTGTCATGCATTTGGTAAAGACCCTGGGAGCCAGAGAAAGACTGAAGGGCATGGCCCAGAACTCATAGAGGTATCCCTCTGCTCTGAAGTGGAGGAATTGCCGACGTGACGGACAGACTAGGACATGAAAGAACACGTCCTGGAGATCCAGAGAGCAAAACCACACACCTAGTTCCAAGGATGGTATGATCTGAGCCAGAGTGACCATCCTGAAGGTGCGTGGCCTTAGGAACTTGTTCAGGTCATGCAGATCGAGAATGGGGCGCCAGCCCACTGTCCATTTTGGGACCAGAAAGTACATGGACACAAACCCTGGGCTTGGAGGAGGATCTGCCACCTTGCTGATCACCTCCTTTTGAAGGAGCAGGGCTATGTCAGCTCGACAAGCCGACAGAGAGGCTGAGGAACCACTAGCCACCCGAGGGGCGACGGCTCGATAGGGAGGGCTCCGCTCGAATTCCAGAGGCAGACCCCTGCCGACCACTTCAGCACCAGCGGTCTGTGGTGATAGCGGACCAGGCGGAAAGGAAGTGGCTGAGCCATCCCGAGGGGACCCAGGGGAGGGTAGCGAGGTTGGGCGGCACCCTCAACCTGTCACTGGGCAGGCTTGGAGGAAGGGCTGGCGAGAGCTGCCTGGACCTTTCCTCCAGGCTTCCTGTTGGAGGAAGCAGCAGGCTTGGCCTTGGTGTAGCGTGAGCCTGCTAGCCCTGTTGCTGATATTGCTGGGCGGATGTGCACTGGCGGAAGGGCAAAAGGGCTTACGCTGTTGCTGGCGGCCTTTGTCCTTCTGGGCAGATGTGACAGAGTCCAAGGTGGCGTTGGACTTCTCGATCCTCTGAAGATGGCCCTCCACCCCGGGCCCGAACAAGTCAATGCCCAAGAAAGGGACATCTGCCAGCTTGTGCTGGGTATCTGCCGTGAAGGTGGAGATCAGCAGCCAAGCTCTGCGACGCATGGCTACTGCGGCCGCCACTGACCGGGCACAAGAGTCTCCGATGTCCAAGGCAGTCTGGAGCTGTTGCTTGTCCACCGCCCTTCCCTGATCCAGCACCTGCTTGACAGTCGTTTGAAGGTCAGCCGGGAGATGAGGAATCCAGGGAGCCCATAAGGGCATGTGAAAAGTGTGCCATCAGTAGTGCCGAGCTAGCCTGTCGAAGGCCTAGGAAGGAAGCAACATAAACTTTGCGCCCGGAGTAGTCCAGCTTTTTGGACTCCTTGTCCGGGGCTTCTCTACATCTAATTTCTGGAGCACACCAGAAGATGCTCCGGTTACCAGCCCTTCAGCCAAGGGTGCTCCGAAAAAAACGGAGAAGGAACCGATGAGGACTGCGTGCTGCCGGGCCATCCTGGCGAGCGCAGGACAGGATGCAGGCCACTGCCACAGCTCCAAGGCCGGACCAACAATGGCCTTGGCCACAGGAAAGGCCTCCGTGGGGGAATCCCCTCAGTCCAAACTCTCCGTGAGGGGATATCTGGCCCTTTTCTGCACAGGTTCGAGCTGCATCCCAGTAGACTCTGAGATGAGCCAAAGAATACCCAGGAGCGAGATGGGCTCTCGTCCACCGACAGACCCCGGAGGATTCAGGTTGAGGGCCTGGAATACAGGGAGGAGTCCGCAAACAGCTGCCGAGCACCTGGAGCCACTCTCCACTCGCCCGCGGCTGAGCAGGGGTGAGGGGTGACCAACAACCTGTGGGGCAAGCCCTGACCGACCGAGAATCCTTGATTTGGGGCCCCAGTCTTCGGTTGCGGGATGGAGGTTCCACCACAATGGGTGGAGAAGCCAGTTTCGGCTGAGCAACTGGTCCTGGAGTCAGCTCCTCGACCAAGGAGCCGATGGCGAGAGGCTGCTTTGGCCGTTCAGGCGACAGCCACTTAATTGCCGGGGAAGGCGACGGAGTCGGCTTGTTGCCGGCCAATAAGAGCTGCTGCCACATCATGTCCTCATAGCGCCGACGCAACTTGTGCCGGAGCCTATCCTCTGATGAGGACGATGAGGACAAGCAGCGATGCCGCTTTCCGTGATGCCGGGACTGAGACCGCCGATCTCGGTGGGATCTACCTGACACGGAGGAGGACCGAGACCGTCGGGATCACCGATGGTGGATCGAAGTGGGGGCGGGGAAAACCCGCTCATCCACCGGTTCAGGGTCCTTGACCGGGGACTTCGGCTCGGGAGGCTGAGGCAAGTCCTCACTAACCACCAGGGGTACTGGTGAAAGAGGGTTATCGGCTTCTCCAGTTGACAACCCGTCCAACGGGTCAAGAAAAATCTCAACCGCATCGATGGGTGTCTGGGCCGGCTGACCTGACGGGGACACCGAAAAGCCAGCGGCCTTAGACGCAACCTCGACCGAAGTTGATTGCAGACGCTCCGGGGAGCGAGAGCTCTCCCGCTCCCATGAACGTCGACAGTGGGACTTACCTTTCGGTTCCTTTTTCTTAGACCTACTGAAGTGAGCCCCTGAGGGCCCTTCTCCTTTGGTGGGGAGGGACTGACAAAGCTCCTTAAAGGAAGCAGTATAGGAGGAGCCCAAGGACAGCGGGATAAACGCCAAGGAAGAAGAAGACGCGGCCTGGGCTGCCTCCTCCTCGAGGGCGATTAACTGTTACAGCTGCTTCGAGGAACCCGCAGCCAAAGACACCGCCCAACAAGCTTCCTTCGATTTCACTGGCGGAAACCATTTTTTGGGGTGCCCCAGTTGAAGTCGGGCAGCGCGGTCTTCCAGAACTGAAGCCGGAAAAGACTTGCAGAGATCGTAGGCCTGCGGATCATGGGCAAGCCCCAGGCAGTAAACGCAAGTGGCGTGCGGGTCGATACAAGACATCTTCTGCCCGTAAGGGCACCGACGGAAGCCAGGACAGGGATGGCGTTAAGGTTTTGCCACAGTGTGCTCCTTCGAAACGGAGGAGCACACATTGTCCAAATCAGGACCCAAAATATGTGTTCCTATCAGCCGCTTCTGTGCTCCTACATAAAAGATTAACATTTTACCCATGCCCCAGTTGCCTTAATTCAACTTCAGTGTTCGAACACCCGCCCTGAATTTCCATCGGAAGCCGGCAACTTTAAACCAACTGTGGATTAACTGCCGAACTAGCAATAACAAATGCAACCTCCCCACACACACATATGAAGATTACCCGTGCCTCCGCTGCCTGTCCCAACAGTCCTGGTCCTGCATGGTGTCCCACATTGCTCCTGCTACCCTGTTGTGCCTGCATATGCTGTAGGGACCAGGGAAAGTGATAAACGTTTTAAATGGGACAGGAATTACTTAGAGGCCCCAATAGTTGTTTTGAAATGGTTTCCTGTTGCCAATAAACACATTTGCAACACCTTTGTGTCTTTTCATTATTTTATATTAATGTTCAACTTTAATCAACTATTAGTATGGTCTGCCATATCTAAAGGTACTGAAAAGCTCCTGTCTGCTGGATGAGACGGTAATTTGGTGTTTTCATCCTTTGTGCCCTACCCATGTCGATGTGGATTAACATCACAACACAGAAATGACAAAGATTAATCTGACATATTGCAGTGTATGTACTGTGATTTTGATTTAGTTTACAATGTAAAACTTTTACTTCACTCAACTCCTCCCTCCTCCCCCTTCACAGAGCCCAAAAGGCGACTGGAGTGTAGCATGATTAGTTGTACTTTTTTTTTTTTTTTTTTAACAAGACCACACCCCTCTCTCTCAATTCAATTTGTAGCACTGCCTCACACAGTTTCAGAGTTCTCAGACATGCTGCTAAGGGATACAGGCTACTGAGACACACACACACACACACACACTCACTCAGGGAGATGCTGCCATGCAGAGCAGAACAGTAAGCATACAGCAGACAGTCTCAGCACAGAGCAAACAGACTGCTATGTAAGACAGGGCTGGAGCTCTGCAGGAAAGTGTGATGAGGCAGGGAACTCCCACTCGCCCACTTATCTTCCCTCACCAAAATGAACATTCAAGCAATAAAAATATAATTCTGCCAACAGTGAATGTTGTAGTTATCCTATACTGAATGCCTCATCAATGGTGCTGTATGCTGTTAGTACCTGAACAAACAGGAGTGAAATATCTGTGAATCGATGAGAGCGAGGGAGATCATAGTACTGTGATTAACAATAATAATAATTCAAGTCTCTGGCACAGCTTCATCCTGGCAGTGCTTTTCCAGAGAAAATCTGCTGACCTGTACTCTCAGAAAACCCACTGTGCCCTAACAAACAAAACTTTCTGCTATTTTTAGCTTGCTGCCCAGATCCATGATTCAGCCGGTACAGCCCTTGCAACCCCCGATTCAGTACGACAGTGTGCGAGTGCTCCATAGTCCACAAATTCAGCCATCAGTCAAACACCATCTCAGCTCTGCTCATTCATTACCACCTTACAGCCCACTGGTGCCACAAAAAATTATTCATTTTCTTGACATTTTTTAATTTGCCCAGATACCCAATCCCCTGAGTCAAGCAGTTTGGCCCCTCACAATCGGGCCCCGATTCATTGTCACTCTGCTATTTCACCACCAACACATGTTGGCTCAACTAATTCACTACCATTTTGCCATGAACATTTTTTTCCCCCAGTTACTATTACGGATCCCAGATTTCCACATCTCCTGATTCAGTCAGGGTCATCACTGTCACTTGGCACGCAAGAGAGAGAACGCTTTAACTTTGTGCTGCACATACACATACTGTTGAAGCAGGACTGACTGGGATGGAGCCTCAGGCTATGTTATGGGCTCATGCAGGCTCTTGAAATTTATACTCACTTCCTGTCCTATTTAAACTGCCAGCTCAGCAGCAGTCTGAATGCAAGTCCTGCTTTCTATGTGCTCTATCCTGCAACCCGGGGTTCAGAGCACATAAGGACACTTGACAGAGCCGCCAGGCAGCTTCAACACTGAGCACCATAGCACTAGATGGGAGTTCTCAAGCAGAGCCACCAGCTCGCATGTTGAGGAAGCCAGCTTGAACATGCACACTATAAGCTACGCAGCGCTCGCATTCATACTGCCACTGAGCTGGCAGTTTAATCTTCTACCAGACACCTTCTATCCAGTGTTTTACCTAACTCATCTGGTCCCCACACCAGGTCCAACAGGAGCAGCCTAGGGGTCCAATGCAGGGAAAAGAACTGGCAGGACAGTCACTACAGGTATAATCCTACCGTGGGGTGGGGCAGGGGCATTAAACCAAAAATCAGATGGCTTCTTGGATTTTGTTTTCAGTCTTTTCTTTCAGTAGTAGCAGTTGCACTGCAGTGCTGAAACACTACATCCCACATGTCCGCAGCAGCAGTCTTGAGTCGAACACCCGCCTCTGCAGCCCGCCACCAAGAACAGACCAGCATGACATTCAGAATTTGCACCATCCAAGTCTGCACAATTAGACAAGCCAGGCTGCTCCATCTAATATAATCCTGAAGCACACTGTGAGAGCCGACGCTGCTACATGAGAGTCAACAGCTTCACTGCCCCAAATTAAAACCGATGATTGATCATTTTACAGCTACCAACAGCAGTCACACATGCATACAAAAAACTAACCACAGAAGTGCACAAAACACATGACAATCGAAAAAACACCAGAGATTCTAACTCCACGCAATGGAATATGAGGCAGGTGGCGGCTTGAACGGAAACACTAGATATCCCTACGCATACAGTACTGCATTGCACCCCCACCCCACACTTTGGACGTAGCCATTTACAATTAGGCCACCAGGCTTCGAGGAACAAATAAACTCACCTTTAAAATGGCTGTGTGTCAACGTGGATTTTTCTCGGCATCTCACTCACTCAGTACTGTTAGTTTTTCTCCCCTCATGTCAGCAGTGTCTCCCACCTCTGCGGGAAAGTAAATCTGGGCAACAGCCAATCATTATAGGCACCCATAGAAACAAACATTCGCCTGCCCCCACAGCACATTAACTGACTGGCAGCATAGCCAGTTGCTTTCTCAAGAACGCCTGCATCCAAATAATGGCAAAATATGTACATGACCTCCTTAACTATAAAAGTCCTCAGCATATTATGAGTAGCCTCTTCCCCTCTGTGCTCCTACTATGCAACAGGAGCACACACAACATGAAAAACAGCATTTAAAATGTGCTCCTCCTGAATCTAAGTGTGCTCAGAGAACGGAGCACGCCCTTAACGCGACCCCTGAGCCAGGAGTAGATTTCGAATCCATCGCAGCCACGAAGGAAGGAGAAGACTCAAGTCTTGTAAATTTTAAGACGACTTTGTAAAACCCAAGATTTAGGATCCAGGCCTAAAGTCGCAAGAGCACTAAGGAGGGAACCTGAGCTTACAAGCGGTAAGGAAGTTCTGAAGTCATGGGGCGGAGCCGAGGGTTTTACCACCCAGGTCGGTGGGCAGAGCCAGCTTGAAGACTTTCCGGCCCATCTTAAACCGTCACGGAACCTGCCAGACAGTATGGATTAAACAGCATATCCACGTCCCTAGAATGTTATTTTACAACACCGTGAATGTTTTGTAACCAGATACAAGTCAAAACCTGTAACAATGAATCAGACCTTGTGAAGTTTATATCAGCCCAACATCTTACCTGAGTTAACATCTTGGAGAGATGGGTGACAGACTGGCGAAAGGAAGCAGCTGCCTGTTTACCTTTACAAAAAAAAGAAAACATTTGTTATTATTGCAGTCTTCATTAGTCAGGTAAAAGTAGTTGAGTTACGAACTCTTAATTTCTATCCTGACAAGGAAATGTTATTTTTATTGATTTTATAAAATATAACAATATAGTCAAAGCCCTCGAATTCTTGTAATTCCACGGGTCGTCGAAGACACAGGTCAGGAAGCACAAGAAAACCAGGAGCAGTTGTAGAATTCACAAAAATTATTTATTTACACTAGCAGTATCATAAAATAAACTTGTTCAGTATAACTATTTACAAAGGCAAAATAAAGTTTTCTTTCAGTCTCTGTGACCCTTGTTCTCCTAATCTTTCTTGCAGTTGCAGCGTAGCTCTTTATAAGTCTTTTCAATCCCCATCCTCAACAAACATCCTGTTTTTGTACATAGAAACATAAAGTTGACGCAGATAAGGACCACAAGGCCCATCCAGTCTGCCCATTTCTTTTCTACCTTATAAATGTGCCATCAGCCTTTGCTCTGTCAATGGCCTATCTATTCATACGCATCTGTATCGCTCCCTTATGCCTATCCCATGCCTGTTTGAAGCCCTGCACTGTATTCATATCCACCACTTCCTGAGGTAGGCCATTCCATGTATCCACCACCCTTTCTGTGAAAAAGAACTTCCTCACATTACCCCTTAATCGGCCTCCCTCTAATCTCATGCTATGTTCTCTTGTCTTATTTTTCTTATATTGAAACATGTTAAGACTCTTTCACCTTGTTAATGCCCTTAAGGTGTTTGAATGTTTCCATCATATCACCTCTCTCCCACCTTTGCTCTAGGATATACATACTGAGCTCCATTAATCTGTCCTCATATGTTTTCTGATGCAGTCCCTGCACCATCTTGGTTGCCCTTCTCTGGACTGCCTCAATTTGGTTAATGTCCTTGTGAAGGTGCGGCCTCCAGTACTGCACACAGTACTCCAGATGGTGCCTAACTGGGTGTCTTGTAAAGAGGGATTATTACCTCCCTCTTCCGACTTGTGATACCCCTACTAATACACCATAACATCCCCCTAGCCTTACCTACTGCTTTAGTGGTCTGCTTGGATGATTTCAGGTCATCGGTGATGATGATGCCCAAGTCTCGTTCTTCCCTTGTGACTGCCAGCAACTCCCCTCCCAGCCTATTGGTGGCTTCAGGGTTTCTCTTCCCTACATGCATGATCTTGCACTTCTTTGCATTAAACCCCAGTTGTCACTCTTCAGACCATTTTGTTGAGTTTATCTAGATCTCTTCTCATTCTGCCCACCCATCTGGATCATCTACTTTGTTGCAGATCTTGGTGCCATCTGCAAACAGACAAACCTTACCCTCCAGTCCATCTGCAATGTCACTGATGAAGATATTGAAGAGGACTGGCCCCAGGACTGATTCCTGAGGTATCCCACTTGTGACTTGCATCTCTTCTGACTGTATACCGTTTACCACCACTCACTGTTTTCTGCCTGTCAACCAGCTTGCCACCCAGTTGACCAAATTCTGACCCAACCCGAGCCTACCCAGCTTATTAATCAATCTTCTATGTGGAACAGTATCGAAAGCTTTGCTGAAGTCAAGGTAGGCGACATCAACTGCTCCCCCCTGGTCCACCACTCTGGTTACCCAGTCAAAGAAATCTAGGAGATTAGTTTGACAGGACCTTCCTTTGCAAACCCATGCTGTCTCAGATCCTGTGCTCCTATGGATTCCAGGTGTTTCACTATCCTTTCCTTAAGGAGTGCCTCCATAATCTTGCCCACTACTGAGGTACGACCTGACTGGTCTGTAGTTTCCCGCCTCCTCCCTGCTACCACTCTCAGGCAGGAGCTGCTAGAACACAGTGTGCTTCTTCAGTTGAGGCCCCCGTTTGCGTATCTTTTGCAAAAAGCTTAAATATTTGCACTCAAGTAACCGCTAGAATTTACAACATTTACTGCAATAATTTCAAAATATAATTATATACATTTCAACAGTAACATTATATATTTTCCAAACACAAGGGATCCCAATAACAGTTACATTTCCATACAATGATCTGCACATATTTTTATATCAGCAGATCTAGCTATGCAAGGGAGAAAGACAGGAAGAGAAAACGGAGAGACAGTGAGAGGCAAAGAATGTGAGATTGTCAGGGTGATCAAACCCGAAGTCTCCCAGGAAAACTGAGTTGCGCAACCAGACAAAGAAGAGATAGAAAAGGAAAGAATAGATCCTTGCTTTTGAATACTTTCTTCATAACAAATGGGACAGGGTACTATTGCACCCTGTCACATACATCCCCCCTCCCCCCAAGAGGGAACCTGTTTTATTAAACAGGTTTCCAAAACCTTTTATTCTCTACTAACATTTCCTACTTTGGCCATTGGCAGGCTATGGCAACTCTTTCAAAAGTTGTCAGGTATGTCTCTATATCATCTGGGGCACAACTTTAAGTTTAATGGCTTTTAAATTGCTTGCATTTTGTTGCCATCTGGGTTTCTGTTGGATCCTCTGCCTTTGATAGCTTGCAAGGCATCCAGCCATCGCTGCTCTTGTAGCTCCATCTCTTCTCTTATCTGCTGCTCCTGTTGCTGCATCTCTTCTCTTCTCTCCTCTCCTGCACCTATTGCTGCATGACTTCTCTCCTCTGTGCTTCTAAATGTTGAATCTCTTTTTCTCTCTGCTTCTCAGTCTCTTTTTGTTGCATAGCCCACCATTTGAAAAAGTCCATCAGACTTTCAGGTTCTGTCACTGCCAGTTCTTTTTCCATAACTTGTGCTGGCTGTACAATCTCAGATTTGACTTTTTTCTCTGCTAGTTTGGCTGCTATTCTCCTGGTAACCACTCCTGGATTTGATGCTGCAGAATCCATATATTTCTCTGTGCTTCCCTGGTACTAGGTCCAGTACCCACGAACAAAACTCCTGTCTTAGGGTATGCATGGCTTAAATCCCACTTAGGCTGACACCATCTGCCGTCCAGGAACAGGTCAGGAAGCATAGGAAAACCAGGAGCAGCTGAAGAATTCATCACAAATTATTTATTTACACTAGCAATATCATAAAATAAACTTGTTCAGTGTAACTATTTAAAAAAGGCAAAATAAAATAAAATTTTCTTTCAGTCTCTCTGTCCCTTGTTCTAATCATTCTTGCAGTTGCAGCTTAGCTCTTTTATAAGTCTTTTCAACACCCACCCTTAGCAAGCATCCTGTTTGTGTAAATATTAGGCAGGAGCTGCTAGAAGAAAAAATAACTCACCTTAGTAATGTTGTTTCTCCTAATGGAGTCTTGCTGTATTCGGATTGTATGTAGTTAGCCGCAGCACTTGAACTGCACCGGAGAGTAAGGGATTAACTCTATGCAAAGGCATAGAACATTGAGCTTGAGCTTGGTTTTCAAACCTCTGTCTGTGATACTCTGAAGTGTAACTCTCAGATTCTTATGAGCACTAAACTAACTAACTGAAAGGAAGAAATTGTTTCTAAAATGTTGTGCCAAATTGCAAAACAAAGCTTTAGGGTCAGAAGACTCAAGTCGAGAACACCGAAAAAGAACACAACAGACAGTGGTTTACCAAAATGCTTAATGACAAACCAAAAGAACCCCAGTAAGAGATGGAGGCATGTCCAGTACACCTCTGGGGTGCAGCACTGTGCCTACCCCACCACATCCCAAAACTACTAGGTTCCAGGAGGGGAGGCAGGGAGGAAGGTCAGAATACAGGAAGACTCCATTAGAAGAAACAGCATTACTATAGTAAGAAATTTTTCCTTCAAACAACATGAAGTCTTACTGTATTCTTACTATATGCAGACTACCAAGCAGTACCCCCTTGGAGGATGGAGTTAGAGAACCTATTTTGGGAACAGGCTCTGCAGCACAGCCATGCTAAACCTAGTATCACTTCATGACAGAATGTCCAAAGAGTAATGCTTGGTGAAGGGGTGAACAGATTTCCAGGTAGCTGCTTTACATATCTCCACTAACGGTATGTCTCTAGCTGCTGCAATAAAGCAGCTGTACCTCTGGTAGAGTGAGACTTCAGGCCTGAGGAGGCTCCTTCCCAAGTTTAGAGTAGCAGAATTGAATACAAGAGACAATCCACCTGGCAATAGACCTTTTGGTAGCAGGCTTGACCTTTTCCACCTCACCATAAGTGAGAAATAATTGAGAACAATCCTTCCTATGGGCTTTAGAATGCTCAATACAGTAACTGAGAGCCCTTTTCACATCTAGACTGTGTAGCCTCCACTCTCTAGAGGAAGAATGATCAGTGAAAAAGATAGGCAGGGACATAGACTGGTTCAGATGAAAGTCTGACACCACCTTGGGAAAGAACTTTCTATTGGAACGAAGGACCACCTAATCCCTATGAAAGGAAATAAAATCAGGTTCCACTGATAAGGTCTGTAGTTCACTGATCCTCCTAACTGAGGTAATGGCTACCAGAAATACAGTTTTCCAAGTCAAATATTTCAGCTCAGCTGAAGATAAAGGTTCAAAAGGGGGCTGCATAAGCTGTGCAATACAGATGTTCAGATCCCAAGACGGAGTAGGCTCCCGGAAGGGAGGACTGACATGGACCAAGCCTTTGAAGTACTTCTTGAAAACTGGACAAGAAGCTAGGAAGAGGCCTTACCAGCGAGAAAGAAAAGCAGAACACAGCTGCCAAGTGCACTTTAAGAGTAGCAGGCCGGAGGCCTAAACTGTTAAGATGTACCAAATAGTTCTAAAACAGTGGCAATGTCAGCCAGCTCTGGCTTAATATGCCTACTGGAACACCAGAAACCAAACCTCTTCCATTTGGAGTTGTATGTCTTCCTAGGGCAGGCTTCCTGCTAACTTTTAAAATATCCAAGACTGATTGGGACAGATGCAAACTTGCATATTCTAGCACTTCAAGAGCCAGGCTTTGAGCCTGAGAGTCTGAAGATTGGGGTACAGAATCCTCCTGAGAGAGGAAAGATTGTACTGCCTGGGAAGACACAAGGGCAGTGTTACTGACAGTGACAACAGAAGAGGATACCAAGGCTGTCTGGCCCAGTCTGAAGCCACCAGAATCACCTTGCAAGGCCTGGACCTGATCTTTATCAGGACCCTGAATATCAGAGGAAAAGGAGGAAATGCATACAGAAACTTGTCCAATCTAGTAGAAGAGCATCCTGGGGAATAGAACCCAGAAGGGTGGTCTGCAGCAATACAGAGGAGTTAATGATTGTCTGGGGCTGCAAAGAGATCTATCTCTGGGGTGCTCCATCTCCTGAAATGACTTGAAGAATGACACGATTCAGGGTCCATTCTGGTGACCCTGAGAAATCCTGCTGAGAGCATCTGCTAGAATGCTGTCCTTCCTGGGAGGTGCACAGCCATCAAGAAGCCTGCAATGAAAAAGCTAGAGACCAAATTGTCATGGCTTCTGCGCACAAGGCCGAGGACCAAGTGCCTCCTGTTTGTTGATGTACCACATGGTTGTGGTATTGTCTGTTCTGATCTGCACCACTTTCCCTTGGACAACTGTTGAAAATGTCTGAAGTGCCAGAAAGACAGCTCTTAATTCAAGAAAATTTATGTGCAGAAGGGACTCCTGGTGTGATCAAGTTCCCTGAGCTGTGAGATGACCTAGGTGGGCTCCCTACCCCAAGAGAGAGGCGTCTGTAGTGAGAATCACAGAAGGGACCTGACTTATGAAGGGGACACCTTGTCAAAGACAGTCCTCGTCCAACCACCACTAAAGGGCCTGGACCAGGGTTTGGAGACTGGAACCAGTTTGGAGAGAGGTCCTTTGTCCGAGACCAGAAAGATCTGAGATGAAACTGAATATCCCTCATTTGAAATCTTGCTCCTGAACTACTGCTGTGGAAGCTGCCATGTGTCCCAGCAGCTGCAGAAAATGTCTGGCTGGACACACCATAGGACGAAAAGAGAAGGCTAGAGTGACCAGAGACTAAACCCTTGAGAGAGGAAGAAATGCTCTTGCTTGAACTGTATCTATTTCCACTATGAAGGTGAGAAGGTGGGCTGTCTCTACAACAGACTTCTCTAAATTCAGAATGAAGCCCAAGGATTCCAGAAGCCTTTGGGTGACCTCTACAGCTGACTTGACTTGGTCTGAGGACTGGCCCACTAGAAACCAGTCGTCCAGATATGGGAATAGAAGGATGCCCTGCCTCCTGAGGAATGCCACCACCACTGCAAGACACTTGGTGAACACCCTTGGAGCAGATGTTAGGCCGAAGGGCAAGGCCCTGAAGTGGTAATGGCCTGAGGGCAACTCAGGCCTGAGGTACTTTCTGTGGGAATGTCTAATAGGTATGTGGAAATAGGCATCCTTGAGATCCAGGGAGGCTAGCCAGTCTCCTGGTCTCAGAGAGGGAAGAATTACTCCCAGAGTCACCATTTTGAACTTTGGTTTTGTCCAATGTTTGTTCAGGTACCTTAAATCCAATACGAGTTGCCACTCCCCTGTCTTTTTGTGGGGGTAAGGAAGTATCCTGAATGCAGTCCTTTTCCCCTGTGACAAAGAGGTACCTTCTCTACTGCTTGCAGAAGCAGAAGAGAGGAGACTTCTGCCTCTAGGGCCTTTGTCTCCAAGGGAGAGGGAGGACTGAAAGACTTTGCTCTCATTTTTGGAAACCTTTTGAAACTGAGAGCAAGTCCCTGGTTCACTACTTCCAAGACCCATTTGTCTGAAGTAATAGACTCCCAGGCCTGGGAGTAGTGAGCCAGCCTGCCCCCTACTGGGATTAGGGAGGCGACCCTGACTGACACCTCAGAGAGTCTGCTTGGCAGGGGGCTTGGACTTAATAGCTGATGGGGTCCTGGTTATCCCGTCTACCTCTTCCCTAAAAACCCCTCTGCTGGAAAGAAGGAGGAGGCCTGAAGCTTGGTAAAGGTCCCCCTAAACTGCTGCCTATGAGGAGTGGTCTGCTTCTCTTTGGATGCAGCACTCCTATAGGTGGTCCTGTACTCGTCCATTTTCTTCATGTTGTTCTCTGTTTGCTCCCCAAACAGAGAAGAAAGAATTACTCGCCATAGTAATGTTGTTTCTTCTAATGGAGTCTTTCTGTATTCAGACATAATGCAGTTAGTCCCAGCACTTGAACTGCCCCGGAGAGGAAAGAGTTAACTCTATGCAGAATAATAGAACGTTGAGCTCCAGCTCAGTTTTCAAACCTCTGTCTGTGGTACTTCCCAGTGTAACCGTCAGATTCTTACGAGCTAACTAACTAGTAACTAAAGTATGGAAATTGTTCAAATATAGCCAAGAGCAAAATATATCTTCTTGGGCTCAAAATACTCCAGTTGAGAACCAAGAAGGAAAGGTAGTGATTTATTTAGTAAAACACCAGAAAAATTAATAACATCTACCCCCAAGAGGGAAGGTACAAGGTACACCCCTGAGGTGCAACACTGTACCGACAGCCCACTTCCCAAAACCAGGTTCTGAGAGGGAGGCGGTCTGAATACAGCAAGACTCCATTAGAAGAAACAACATTACTATAGTGAGTATTTTTTTCTTCAAACAACATGAAGTCTTGCTGTATTCAGACATAATGCAGACTACCAAGCAGTTCCCTATGGAGGAGGGAATGCAGAACCTGCTTTGGGAAGAGGCTCTGCAGTACTGCTGTACAAACCTAGCATCACTCCTAGCCTGGATGTCCATGGAGTAATGCTTGGTGAAAGTATGTACTGTTTCCAGGTGGCTGCTTTACAGATCTCTTAACAAAGGTATATCTCTGGCTGCAGCTAGAGAAACAGCTGCAACCCTGGTCGAGTGAGCCCTCAGGCATTAACGAGGCGTACTACCCAACTTGTCATAACAAAACTGTATACAAGAAACAATCCAACTGGCAATAATTCTCTTAGTGGCAGGCTAACCCTTTCCCACTTCACCATAAGTGAGAAACAATTGAAGACAGTCATTTCTATGTGCCTTAGTATGCTCAATGTAGTAGCTAAGGGCCCTCTTAACGTTCAGACTGTGTACCTTCTTTCACCTGAAGAAAAATGGTCAGTGAAAAACACAGGGAGCGATATGAAAAAATTACTCACCTTAGTAATGTTGTTTCTTCTAATGGAGTCTTGCTATATTATGACAGATGCAGTTTGTCCCACCATTAGAACTGCTCCGGGGGTGAAAGAGTTAACTTCCATGCAGTGCATGGAACTTAGAGCGCGAGCTCGTCTAAGAAAGCTCTGTCAGGGTAATTTCAAACTGAAACTGTCAGATCTTTACGAGCAAAACTCACTAAGGCTCTGTGTGGAAGCTGTAACCTACACTAGCCAACTGGCTACTAAAATATTCACATTTTTCTGGTCCCAACACCAAGACTCAAGTCAGGACCAGAAAAATAAGATAAAATAAATAAAACACAACACCCAAACACCCCAACAGAAGGTGGAAAACATAAAGGGGCATCAATAAGTGCCAACAGTGGACTGCCACCCCATACCCAAAGTAGAAGTTCTGAGAGGGCAGGCTGGGGGGTCATAATATAGCAAGACTCCATTAGAAGAGACAACATTACTAAGGTGAGTAATTTTTCTTCAAACAACATGAAGTCTTGCTATATTATGACTAATGCAGACTACACAGCAGTACCTCCATGGAGGAGGGACAGAACCTACTTAGGGAATAGGCTCTGAAGCACGGCTGTGCCAAACCGAGCATCCCTCCTGGCCTGGATATCCAGGGAGTAATGCTTGGTGAAAGTATGTACTGTTTTCCAAGTAGCTGCTTGACATATCTCCAAGATAGGGATGTCTCTGGCAGCAGCTAGAGATGCAGCTGTACCTCTGGTAGAGTGAGCCCTCAGGCCTGAAGGGGGAACCTTACCCAGTTTTTGATAGCAAAATTGGATACAAGAGACAATCCACCTGGCAATGGATCTCTTAGTGGCAGGTCTCCCTTTCCCAACCTCATAGAAGTGAGAAATAGTTGGAGGGAGTCAAACCTGTGACCCTTGTGCTCTATGTAGTAACTTAGGGCCCTCTTAACATCTAAGTTGTGCAGCCTCCTCTCACCAGAGGAGGAATGGTCAGTGAAGAACACTGGAAGTGAAATAGATTGGTTAAGGTGGAAATCTGAAACCACCTTAGGCAAAACTTTCTGTTAGTCCTGAGGACTACCTTATCCCGTGAAAGGAAATAAAGTCAGTCTCCACTGATAAAGCCTGTAACTCACTTATGCCTGGCAGAAGTGATGGCTACTAAATACAGTTTCTAAGTCAATACTTGAGCTCTGCCGAAGACAGAGGTTCAAAGGGGCTGCATCAGCTGAGCAATGCAAACATTAAGATCCCAGGCAGGGCAGGGTCCCTGAATGGAGGATTGTATAAACAATCCTTTAAAAACTTGGAAAATACAGGGTGAGCAGAAGAGGCTTCCCTGCTGAAATGAAAGCAGAGACAGCTGCCAAATGCACTTTCAGGGTAGCTGGTCTCAGTCCCAAAGAATTAAGATGGACCATATAGACCAAAACAGTGGGTAAATCAGCAGATTCCGGGAAATATGCTTCCCAGAGCACCATATGGAAAACCTTTCCACTTGGAGTTATAGGTAGCCCTGGTGGAAGGCTTCCTAGAAGCTTTCAAGATTAGAACACCCTGAGAAAGTTGTAGATCAGCAAACTCTAACTCAAGAGCCAGGCCTTGAGGTTGAGGGATTTGAGATTCGGATACCAGACTCTCCCTGAGCACAGGTTAACAGATTGTGGTTCCTGGGGAGACACAGGGAAGATGGACTGCTAAGGACAGAAGGAGTGGTACCAGGGCTGCCTGGCCCAGTCTGGAGCAATCAGGATCATCTTGCAGGGCTGAGACCTGTTTTGACTAGCACCTTGAACAGGAGAGGGAAGGGAAAGGCATGAGAAACTTCCCTTCCCAATCGAGAGAAAGGCATCCGGGGACTGAGCCCAACACTGGGGCCTGCAACAAAAAGTGGAAGTTGATGATTGTCTGGGGCTGCAAAAGATCTGAGGTGCCCATCTGGCAAAACTATCCTCAGTACTAGGGGATCCAGTGACCATTCGTGATGGCCTGGGAAATCCTGATGAGAGCATCTGCCAGGACATTGTCCTTACCTAGGAGGTGAACTGCTATGAGTGAAGTGTTCAGGGAATAAGCCAGAGACCACAACTTCATTGCTCTGGTGCACAAGGTCGAGACCGAGTGCCCCCTTGTTTGTTGATGTACCACATTGTAGTGGTGTTGTCTGTTCTGACCTGTACCACCTTGTTCTGAACAGATGCAAAAAAACCTGAAGTGCTAGAAAACAGCTCTGAGTTCCAACAGATTGATGTGGAGCAGAGATTCCTGAGGAGACCATAACCCCTGGGTGGAGAGGCTATGTGAGCTCCCCATCCCAAGAGGATGCATCTGTAAAGGGTCAAGGAGTGGGATAGAGGGATGAAGGGCACCTTGTCTCAGATTGCTCTGATCCTGCCACCACTGAAGGGCCTGGATCAGGGTTCGAGTCACTGGGATTAACTTGGATAGGAATCTCTTCTTTGAGACCAGAAGGCTCTCAAATGGAACTGAATGTCCCTCATCTGAAATCTTGCTCCTTGCACTACAGCTGTGGAAGCAGCCATGTGTCCTAGGAGCTGCAGGAAATGCCTTGCTGGGCGAGAGACCTGCAGAGTGAAGGACGAGGCCAGGGCCACCAAGGTCCTTACCCTTTCTAGGGGAAGGAAGGCTCTGGCCTGCTTTGTGTCCAGTTCTGCACCTATAAAGGTGAGTACCTGGACAGGTTCCAGAAATGACTTTGGAGGATTGAGAAGAAAGCCCAGAGAGGTAAGCAGCTGCTGGGTAACTTGCAGGTGTGATTTGACCTGGTCTGGAGACTGACCCACAATGAGCCAGTCGTCCAGGTAGGGAAAGATGGCAATCTTTGCCTTCTTAGATGAGCAACTGCTACTGCCAGACATTTTGTGAATAGCCTTGGGGCAGAGGTAAGGCCAAGGGCATTGCTCTGAACTGATAATGGCCTGAGGGCAGTCGAATCTGAGGTACTTTCGTGGGAGCTTCTGATAAGAACATGGAAGTAGGCATCCTTGAGGTCCAGGGAAGCTAGCCAGTCCCTGGCCTTAGGAGGGTAAATCATTCTGGTTTAAAAGGTGCTTGTTCAGATATCTTAGGTCCAGGATGGGCCGCCACTCTCCTGTCTTTTTGGGGTAAGAAGTACCTGAGTACAGACCCTTGCCCTGGTGTAGGGAGAAACCCTTTCTACAGCTCTGAGAGCCAGGAGGTTGAGACTTCTGTTTCCAAGGCAAGAGTCTCTAGAGGGTTTGCAGGTGGAAAGGATCTGATTCTCATCTTTGGAAATTTTTTGAAGCTGAGAACCAGACCCTGGCTCACTACTTCCAGGACCCACTTGTCTGATGTTAAAGACTCCCAGTCCTGGACGAAGTAAGCCAGCCTGCCCCCTACAGGTAATGGAGAAGCGGCCCTGGGCATCCCATCAGGGTGCCTGTTTGGCAGGGGCTTTAGGCTGAGGGGTGGGAGCAGGCCTGCTTGTACCCCGTCTGCCTCTCCCTCTGAAGAACCCCCTCTGAACATAAGCTGAAGAGGAGGCCTGGGTCTGGTAAAAAGGCCTGCCCCTACCCGGGGGGCTGCCTCTGAGGAGTGGCTTGCCGTTCTGGCTTGTGCACTCCTATAAGTGGTTCTATATTCATCCATTTTTCATATAATTCTCTGTCTGCTCCCAAACAGAGAATTTCCCACCACAGGAAAATCCATAGCCTTAGACTGGGTATCCTGTGACAAAGTAGTACACCTGAGCCAAGCCAATCTAAAATGCCACAGATGTAGCCATGACTCTAGAGGATATATCATTAGAATCCACTGCAGCATGAAATTGCACCTTAGATGTCTCAATCCATCAGCAGCCACCTGCTCCAGCTCCTTGGCAAGCTGGCCAGGGGACTTTTGGCTAAAAGCCATGACAGTATCCCATCTAGATTTTGGTATCTCGCAACATAAGCCATATAGTTTGCTTGTCTGAGTCCCAAAGAGCCTGCCATGTATTGTTTTGGCCATGGCATCAATCTTCCTGGAGTCCTTGTCAGGAGGATGTGAAAGCAGGAATATTAGCTTTATCACAGGCTGCAGCCTGAACTACCTAACATGACTGCATTGCTGTGAAAGAAAATCTGTATCAGGACCTGACAAAGTGTACCTCCTGTCCATCTTTTTATCCACAGGAGGCACAGAATTAGAAGCTTTTAAAATTTGTATTGTTTGTTTCCTAAAAGATTTATGTAAAGGAATAGACAATCTCCTGGACTCTGGGATATCCATCATCTCTACAAAGTCAGGCTCCTCTTGCTCATCCAAAGCCTCCTCTAAAGGAAGCTGGAGGGTTTCAGCAACTTTTTTATAAAACAGAAAATGAGAAGGGGACTCAGCAAGCCTGGGGAGATTCACCTAAAGGTCTGTCTGGGAGATGTCCGGTTCAATGGGCACATCCAGACTTTCAAAGTCACATTCACACTGATCATAATCATCCTCCCCTCCTCTGGTTCATAAACTCCTCTATATCATATTCTTGAACCGGTGGAACCGACTGAACCGACCTTTGCCAGATAGTGGCGGTTTGGAGAAACTGAGAAGCGACTGGACAATCTGTATTGCCCTGGCTATCTCTGCAGCAGTTGGAGAAGGATTTTTGACTCCACACCTGCTGACTTTCTAGTTCTCTTTGCTGGAACTGGCTCCTCAGAGTCAGCTTACGTTGCCGGAAGTCTGGCCCTGGTCAGAGGGCACTCCCTCCGGTTAGGTTGGCACGAACGGGCTGTCTATCGGGTCAGCGGACCTTTGGCCTCTCGTTCCCTGAGCCTACCAACTCTCTTATCTAGGGTAGCTGCAGGAAATTCTTGCAAATCTGGCAGTCTGCACTGATGGTGTCAAACCCCAGACAATAAACACATGGGTGTGTGGGTCAGCCTTGGCAAAGGCTTCCCCACAGACACTACAGTGTTGAAACCCAGTGGGCCCAGTTTTTCTTTTGGGTTTCTCAGACATAATGCCAGCTCAACCAAAAACTTGCCCTTTTGTTGGCAGTGCCAGGCAAGACACACTTATCAGTACCTTCCACAGGGAAATCCATGGCCTTAGCCTGGGTGTCCTGTGAGAGGCTAGTACATCTGAGTCAAGCCATTCTTCCAAGAGCCACAGATGTAGCCATGACTCTTGATGACACATCACTGGAGTCCACAGCAGCATGAAACTGTACCTTAGATGCCTCAATCCCATCAGCAGCCACCTCCTCCAGCTCATTGGCCAGCTGGGGGAGGCCTGTTTAGCCAGTGCCAGTACACTTTCCCACCTGGACTTCTGGTACCTGGCTGCATAGGCCATATAATTAGCCTGCCTGAGTCCCAAAGAGGATGCCATGTATTGCTTCCCCCAACACGGCTGCATTGCTGATAGAAAAACTCAGTGTCTGAGCCTGATAAGGTATACCTCTTGTCCATTCTTCTAGCAACAGGAGGTACAGAATTAGGAGACTTTGTGTCTGTTTCCCAAATGATTTGTGCAGGGGAATAGACAGCCTCCTGGACTCTGGGATGTCCATCATTTCAACAAAATCAGGCTCCTCCTGATCCTCTGTAGCCTCCTCCATAGGGAGCTGGATAGTTTCAGCCACTTTCCTGTAGAACAGATAGTGGGAAGGGGACTCAAGAGAGCCTAGGAGGGGAAACACCAGAAGGTCTGTCTGGGGAGATGTCCAGTTCAATGGGCACATCCAGACTTTCTGCTCCATCATACTCATCATCTTGCTCATAATCCCCCTCCTCCTCAAATTCCAGTTCATAAAAATCTTCAGGGGCATAATCCTGAACCGGAGGAACCGACCGAACCGAATCCCTAGCTAACGGAGCCGGATCGGGCGGAACCAGGCAAAGCGATTCAACAATCCGAATCGCTCGGGCAATCTCATCAGCAGTCGGAACATGAACCTCTGGATCTGAACCGCTGATTTTCTTCATGTTTCCTTTTCATAGGAACCCGATCCCTCAGGATCAGCTCTTCTCTTGCCTGAAGAAGTATCACCCTGGTCAGAGGGCACGCCTTCTGGTTGGTCGGGAACCGAACCGGGCTGGCCATCGCGGTCACAGGACTCCTCGGCCTCCTTTTCCTAAGTCTACCTAATCTCTTCTCCAGGGTAGACTTAGGAAAGTTTAAATTTGGCAGTCTGTATCGAGGTGGTCAAACCCCAAACAATAAACACAGGTGATGTGGGGATCGGCCTTAGCAGACCTCCCCACACTCACTGCAGTGTTGAAACAGGGGCCCGTTTTTTTTGGGGGTTCTCAGGCATGGCCAACCTAACCAAACGTGCCCTTTTTTCGGAAACTGCCAGGCAAGACTTCCTTATCGGTTTCTAACCGTGTTACGGGTATTGGAAAAAAACGTTAAAACCACGTTTTTTTTTTAAACTGATAAGGACCGGTAACCCCATACTAAAGAAAAACACAAGAGTTCAATATATTGGATCGGTTCAGCTGAACCGATTGAAAATACAAGTTTTACAATTTCCACAAATAAACAGAGAAACTATCTAAAGTACTCACGGTACTGCAGACACAGCCTGAACCGACAATGAGGAAATAAATTCGGAAAGAAACCGACAACTTTAATCGACTTTGAACCGAGCAGATGGAGAAATCTCCAGAGCGACTGTTCAGTGAGGCGGAGTAAAGAATCTGACAGTTGGGTTTCAAAGTGCTGCAGACAGAGACCTCAACTGAGCTTGAGCTCAACGTTCTATGCACTGCATAGAAAATTAACCCGCTACTCTCCGGGGCAGTTCAAAGGCTGGAGCTAACTGAAGATTGTCAGAATACAGCAAGACTTCATGTTGTTTGAAAGGCGGAAAATTGAGGCGACTGCAGCGGCTAATGGCGAGCCCGGACACGGCGTGGCCACCTGGTTTCGGTCACCCAGGCCCCTCGGAGAAGTCCTGTTAATTTCGCCGGGGCCTGTGTGTCAGGTGCAGCAGCACTCGCCAGACCTGGTCGAGGCGTGGGTGCCAGCGGTTGTTGTGGCCCGCCGCGATCGGAACCGAGTAAAGTGTTACATGATAAAAAAAAATATAAACGTATTGGGATGGAGCTACCACATTTCTATTGGTAAACAGTATAGCACTGTGACAAGATGTTTCATTTTTTTCACGGCAGCCATGGCAGTGGTGTAGGACCTTTTTAAACTTCAAAATCTTGTATCTTCATTCAGAAATGAATAACAAAAAACCAAAAAAAACAGAAAGAAAAAACGTACACCGATGTCTTTGCCAGATAAATATTATTCCTGAAATTAACTACATAGTGACTACCAAATACTGTTGCTTTAAGATGTATTTAACACCACTGGAACAGCTTCCTTAGAGTTACTTGTTCCATAGGATTACTGCTCTCTATAAGAAAAATGCTGCTTTGCATTACCTCTAACTATGTTTCATTGGCACAAGCTATGTGCTCTCTAGACCTACAACCCTAAGCAAAACTGAAAGGTTCCCCTCACCCATTATAGTCAATCTTCCTGAGGAGGTTGTGGGGTCTAAAACTGTGGGAGATTTCAAGAATGCATGGGACAGACATAAGGCAATTCTTGTGGGGGTAGGAAGAAATAGGCTGTTGATTAACTGGGATCTGTGGCCTATCCTGTAGGTAGGGAAATGGGCAGACTAGATGGGCCTAGCGGTCCTTATCTGCCGTCAAAGTCTATGTTTCTATGTAATCTTTTCAACATTTTAAAAACTGAATTCATGTTTCCAGTTAGGCTACCCCCCCCCAAGAAAAACATATACAGCCTTAAGCTTCCCATAGCTTAAAGGGCAAAAGTCAGCACTAAGACACCACATTCAAGTGTGGGGCTGATCTAAATTTGTACTTTGTGCGCAAAACCTTTTTTTTTTTTTTTTAACTTACTGTTTATTGTAGTATACCAGATCGTATCATACTAATTTTGTTGACTTACAAGTGTTTTTTTCTATAACTACCAATCCCAAAATCCCCTGCAGCTGATGTCAGAGGAGGGCCACAGCAGTGGGAGATTCAATAGTTTGCAGTGCAAGTTATTTAAGCAATTTATCCCTCCAGGGTGTGGGTATACTGGAGGATTTACCATGGCGTGGTGTGACTGGGTCATGAGGCGCAGCCGAGTGACCGAACCACACCAGTCATGTTAGGTCCTCCAGTAAACCCACACCCTGGAGGGATAAATTGATATTATACAATGGCAAATGCTGTTTTATTTACTTTTTTTATATATATATTTTGTAACTAACTGAGGTCCGTACAGTTGGAAGGAGTATGTAATTTTTTAAATATTTACCGCTGTGTTTTAGCGAAGCGGCGACAGGACAAATGGCGGCAGTTTCCATTAAAGAAAGAGACGGACTGGCACGATAAGGTTGGGTGGCACTTTTCACGTAAGGTACTTAGAGGATTTACCATGCTGGGAAAGGCGCCAGCCAACCAATCAGGATGCAGTATTTGGGACATTGGATTTACCACATTGTATAATAAACACTAATCTTTTGTTTGCTGGTCCACCTGTCTTCCCTAGGCTAAGTACAGTCACAGCCTCAGGAGAACAGCGAGACCAGCAAACATCTGATCGAGCTGATAAAAGCTGTAACATGCACTGCAGGTTACTGACCCCTCCCCAACCGCTGCAGCCTCCTCCGATGTCAGCTGCAGTGTACTGTGGGATTTGTAGTTACAGAAATTATCAGCTTGTGTTGGTGAGAATTAGTCTGATACACTTACCATACTGCAGTAAAATAGTAAGTATGTTTTTTGCACACAGTGCAAATGGGACCAGTCCCACACTTGTGTGGGGGCCTGTGCTGACTGTTCCCTTTATCCTCTCTAGTCCCATGATCATTTTTGTTGCTCTCGGTTGCTCCCACCTTGATTCCTTCAATATCCTTTTCATACAGAGACAACCAAAACTGCAAATAATAGTCCAACTGCAGCTTTACCTGTGCCATACTGTATAAGCGTGCAGATTGCATCATTTTCACAGGATATTATGCTCCTCGTAATTAATGTTTACGGTCAATAACAACCTGACTGGTACCTCAGATCTTCCTTTGCACACACTGTTATACATGAGTGTGTAATAGAATTCCTTGCGTTTGCACACAGCTGATTTAACTTTTAGCTGCTGGTTGCCATGGCTACTATTTACTGCAGCAGGACTTTGACCTGAGGAAGAGGTTTTATCTCTCGAAAGCTAGTCTTAAAAATAATTTTGTTAGTCCAATAAAAGGTATCATCTGCAACATATTTGTTTTGTTTTTTCTCTACATTGTTGACTGGACTAACACGACTACCAATTTCTCATTTTCTGCAGCAAGATGCAGACCAAAAATAGAACTGCTTCTCTCTGAATGTTCACTGAAGCTTTTTTTTTTTAAAAAACAGACAATTCAATTTTTCCAGGCTTGAGGTTAAAAATGTTGCTTGATTTAATAAAGTTTGAAGTTAATGTTTTAAGTTGTTCTGTCTGTTGTAGTTAAAATAAAACCAATTACTCTGCTTTCAAGCACAGCAATTTCTTTAGCCAGTTCTTTACTTCTTTGTTCAAAACTTCTCAACCAGTTATCATAAAAAAAAAATATGGGCCACAGTGTGAAAGCTTATTTTTATGGTTTTTATATACCATCTTGTGTTTTATGTATATCATACTCCTTGGGTATGTTAAAAAAAACTCATTACACACCACTGGTCATACATTATTCTTTATTTAATGCATTACAGATCACTGAAGTGTCATCATGTGACACTCCCAAACAATGACCAATTTCTTCAGTTGCACGTGAGGTACTCTTATTTCCATTAAGAGTTTCTAACATGCTGTTCCTGCCAAACGGGCTTCTGGCTAGTGCCACTCGTACCACACAGAAAGGGACCACAAAACAAGGCGATACTACTGCTAATGTACAGTGACATGACAGATTAAGTTTCCCATCAGTGATGAGCTCGGGTCTTTTCACACTTGCTTTTTATAGTCTGTCTTTTTTATATGCTATTCCACAGTCGCTTTTTGGAATATTATAATCACTGCCTTATCAATGTTGCCACTGGAAAGAAAATACATATTACTCACCTATTACAGGAGTTCTAGAAGTGGTATATGTTGTTCATCCACACTGTCTGGCAGGTTCCTTGCCGCTTTAAGATGGGCAGCAAAGTCTTCAGCTGGCTCCTCCACCCACCCGGGTGGTAAAACCCTCGGCTCCACCCCATGACACCAGATCTAGCCTGCTGGAAGCCAGGTTGCGTGTCGAAGCCAGGGAGGTCGGTCGGGTCGTGTGGATGAACAACATATACCACTCCTAGAACTCCTGCTACAGATGAGTAACCCGTATTTCTAGGAACATGGATATGCAGTTCAATCCACATTGTCTGGCAGACTCCTAGCAGTTCTCGGGGAGGAGGAAGGCAAGGCGCACCCCTCCGATACTTACTTGGGGAATAAGGACTGGAGAACGAGGGTCCCAAACCAGCACCCCAGCGTGACTCTAGGTCAATGAGGTAATGGGAAATAAAGGTGTGTGCTGACTTCCAGGTAGCAGCCCTGCAGATTTCCTGGATAGGGACGTCCCTAGAAGCAGTCACCGAAGCAGCGGTATGGTGGACAGAATGAGCTCTTATCCCTTTGGGTGGCTCCATGCCCACCAACCTATAGCAGAGATCTATGCAGGAGGTGACCCACCTGCTAATCGTCCGCTTGGCTGCAGGTCTGCCAGGTGCGGCTTCAGCATAGGCGACAAACAGCTGGCGAAGCTCTCCTCAAACTTCAGCCGTCTGCTCCTTGTAATAAGCGAGCGCTCTTCTAGGGTCAAAGTATGGAGCTTATATTCGGCCTCCGAGGTGTGACTGGGTAGAACACCGGCAGAGTCAACACCTGATTCAGGTGAAACTCCGACACCACCTTCGTGAGGAATTTGGGTGAGGCGAAGGATTTCACTGTCCCTGTGGAAGACCAGATAAGGAGACTCGATGGAAAATGCCTGCAGCTCTCCATCCTTCTGGCTGGCGTTATAGCCACCAAAAGGCGGTCTTCCACGACAGGTGGAAGATATCGCACCTGTGCATCAGTTCGAATGGCTTGCCCATGAGCTTGGCCAATACCAGCAGTAGATCCCACGGAGGTGGAGGTTCTCGCACCAGAGGGGATATGTGACCAAGGCCTTTGAAAAAGCACCAGACCACCTTCTCCTGCGCCACCAACTGCTTGCCGGCCCACGCCCGGTAGGCAGAGATGGCTGCCAGGTGCACCTTAAGGGTTGCTGACCGAAGCCCTAGCTGGGAAAGGGACCATAGGTAGTCCACAATGCTAGCCAATGAACAGGAAGAGGGGTCCAACCTCTTGTCCTGACATCAAATGGAGAATCTCTTCCATTTAAAAGCATAACATTTCCTGGTCGACTCCTTATGGGATGCCTCAACGACGTTGAGGACCTCGTCGGAAAGACCAAAGGCCTGGAACTCTAGCCACTCAGGAACCAGGCCGTCAGGTGCAGGGACTGAAGGTCCAGATGAAGCACCTTTCCCTTGTTGACAGAGATCAGGTCCGGGCATGCTGGAAGCCGCCTCGGGAGCCTGGAGCTGAGGCTGAGGAGATCTGTGTACCAGAACTGGTGAGGCCGGTCTGGGGCTACCAGAATCACCTGTGCTTTGTCCCTCTTCGCCTTGAGAAGCACCTTGCGGATCAAGGAAAATGGAGGGAAGGCAAAAAAGAGGCCGGGGTCCACGGCCTCAGAAGGCATCCCCTGCAGCGAGCCCTGCTGAGGGGGCGGGCGTTAAACAGCCTTAGCTTTGCATTCTCCTTGAGGCAAACAGGTCCACCTAGGGTGCCCCAATGGGAAGAACAGGTCTTGAACTACCTCCGGCAGGAGACACCACTCTTGAGATGCAGCGCCTATCCGGCTGAGGGCATCGGGCAGACTGTTCAAGGCTCCTGACATGTGGATAGCTAGCAGATCCGCCTCCAGGCTGATCACGAGAGACCAAATGCGGACAGCTTCCTTGCACAGAGCAAGGAGTGCGTCCCGCCCTGACGGTTGAGATAGTACATGGTCGTGGTGTTGTCCGTCTGGACCTGAACCACCTGACCCCGTACAAACGAAGCAAAGATGGTGAGGAGCTAGCGTGCGCTCAAAGATCCAGCAGGCTGATGTGGCATTGAGACTCCTGGGGGACCAGAGGCCATGGGCCTGAGCTCCCCCAGATGGGCACCCCAACCCATCAAAGAGGCGCCAGTCGTAAGTATGACCGTCGGCTCAGGGCGGATGAACGGGATACCCTCCTGCAGATGAGCTGGGACGAGCCACCACTGCAGGCCGTCCCACACACCTTCTGGGTCACGGTTACTGACTGGTCCAAAGGACCGGAGCGCTGAGACCACTGGTGGGCCAGCCCCCATTGCAGGGGACGCATATGCCAGCAGGCCCAATGGACCACGCTGGTGCAAGCCGCCATGAGACCCAGAAGGCACAGGAAGTCCCGGGTAGGGCGCAACTGCCTAACCTGAAATGACTGGGCAAAGGAGGAAAGGACCTCGGCCCTGTCCACCAGGAGCCGGGCTCTGGCTCTAAGAGAGTCGCGCTCTGCCCCGATGAACTGAATCACCTGCGATGGCACGAGTTCCGATTTAGCCTCATTGATCTAGAGACCAATTTGAGAGCAGACCTGGAGGGCCAGATCTCTGGATCGCTCCACCTCCAACCTGGAGGGGATCTGCTATCAGCCAGTCGTCCAGGTAAGGGTACACCCGTACCCCTCGGCATCGCAGGAGTGCTGTCACCACTGTCATGCATTTGGTAAAGACCCTGGGAGCCAGAGAAAGACTGAAGGGCATGGCCCAGAACTCATAGAGGTATCCCTCTGCTCTGAAGTGGAGGAATTGCCGACGTGACGGACAGACTAGGACATGAAAGAACACGTCCTGGAGATCCAGAGAGCAAAACCACACACCTAGTTCCAAGGATGGTATGATCTGAGCCAGAGTGACCATCCTGAAGGTGCTGTGCCAAGGAACTTGTTCAGGTCATGCAGATCGAGAATGGGCGCCAGCCACTGTCCATTGGGACCAGAAAGTACATGGACACAAACCCTGGGCTTGGAGGAGGATCTGCCACCTTGCTGATCACCTCCTTTTGAAGAACAGGGCTATGTCAGCTCGACAAGCCGACAGAGAGGCTGAGGAACCACTAGCCACCCGAGGGGCGACGGCTCGATAGGGAGGGCTCCGCTCGAATTCCAGAGGCAGACCCCTGCCGACCACTTCCAGCACCCAACGGTCTGTGGTGATAGCGGACCAGGCGGAAAGGAAGTGGCTGAGCCATCCCCCCACGGGGGGACCCAGGGGAGGGGTGACGAGGTTGGGCGGCACCCTCAACCTGTCACCTGGGCAGGCTTGGAGGAAGGGCTGGCGAGCTGCCTGGACCTTTCCTCCAGGCTTCCTGTTGGAGGAAGCAGCAGGCTTGGCCTTCGGGTGCCAAGCGTGAGCCTGCTGGCCCTGTTGCTGATATTGCTGGGCCGGATGTGCCGCAGCGGCGGAAGGGCAAAAGGGCTTACGCTGTTGCTGGCGGCCTTTGTCCTTCTGGGCAGATGTGACAGAGTCCAAGGTGGCGTTGGACTTCTCGATCCTCTGAAGATGGCCCTCCACCCCGGGCCCGAACAAGTCAATGCCCAAGAAAGGGACATCTGCCAGCTTGTGCTGGGTATCTGCCGTGAAGGTGGAGATCAGCAGCCAAGCTCTGCGGACGCGTGGCTACTGCGGCCGCCACTGACCGGGCACGAGAGTCTCCGATGTCCAAGGCAGTCTGGAGCTGTTGCTTGTCCACCCCTTCCTGATCCAGCACCTGCTTGACAGTCGTTTGAAGGTCAGCGGAGATGAGAATCCAGGAGCCCATAAGGGCATGTGAAAAGTGTGCCATCAGTAGTGCCGAGCTAGCCTGTCGAAGGCCTAGGAAGGAAGCAACATAAACTTTGCGCCCGGAGTAGTCCAGCTTTTTGGACTCCTTGTCCGGGGGCTTCTCTACATCCCTAGCGTTTCTGGAGCACACCAGAAGATGCTCCGGTTACCAGCCCTTCAGCCAAGGGTGCTCCGAAAAAAACGGAGAAGGAACCGATGAGGACTGCGTGCTGCCGGGCCATCCTGGCGAGCGCAGGACAGGATGCAGACCACTGCCACAGCTCCAGGCGGACCAACAATGGCCTTGTACAGGAAAGGCCTCCGTGGGGGAATCCCCTCAGTCCAAACTCTCCGTGAGGGGATATCTGGCCCTTTTCTGCACAGGTTCGAGCTGCATCCCAGTAGACTCTGAGATGAGCCAAAGAATACCCAGGAACGAGGATGGGCTCTCGTCCACCGACAGACCCCCGGAGGATTCCAGGTTGAGGGGCCTGGAATACAGGGAGGAGTCCGCAAACAGCTGCCGAGCACCTGAGCCACTCTCCACTCGCCACGGCTGAACGGGGGTGAGGGTGACCAACAACCTGTGGGGCAAGCCCTGACCCGACCGAGAATCCTTGGTTGGGGCCCCAGTCTTCGGTTGCGGGATGGAGGTTCCACCACAATGGGTGGAGAAGCCAGTTTCGGCTGAGCAACTGGTCCTGGAGTCAGCTCCTCGACCAAGGAGCCGATGGCGAGAGGCTGCTTTGGCCGTTCAGGCGACAGCCACTTAATTGCGGGAAGGCGACGGAGTCGGCTTGTTGCCGCAATAAGAGCTGCTGCCACATCATGTCCTCATAGCGCCCGGCGCAACTTGTGCCGGAGCCTATCCTCTGATGAGGCGATGAGGACAAGCAGCGATGCCGCTCCGTGATGCGGGACTGAGACCGCCGATCTCGGTGGGATCCTACCTGACACGGAGGAGGACCGAGACGCCGGGATCACCGATGGTGGATCATGGGCGGGAAAACCCGCTCATCCACCGTTCAGGGTCCTTGACCGGGACTTTGACCGGGAGGCTGAGCAAGTCCTCACTAACCACCAGGGTACTGGTGAAAGAGGGTTATCGGCTTCTCCAGTTGACAACCCGTCCAACGGGTCAAGAAAAATCTCAACCGCATCGATGGGTGTCACGGGCGGCTGACCTGGCGGGACACAGCCAAGCTGACGCAAACGCAACCTCGACCGGGTTGATTGCAGGCGCTCCGGGGAGGCGGGCTCTCCGCTCCCATGAGCGTCGACAGTGGGACTTACCTTTCGGTTCCTTTTCTTAGACCTACTGAAGTGAGCCCTGAGGGCCCTTCTCCTTTGGTGGGGAGGGACTGACAAAGCTCATAAAGGAAGCAGTATAGGAGGGCCAGGACAGCGCAGGATCAGCAGGAAGAAGAAGCGCGGCCTGGGCTGCCTCCTCCTCGAGGGCGATTAACTGTTACAGCTGCTTCGTGGAACCCGCAGCCAAAGACACCGCCCAACAAGCTTCCTTCGATTTCACTGGTGGAAACCATTTTTGGGTGCCCCAGTTGAAGTCAGGCAGCGGTCTTCAGAACTGAAGCGAAAAAGACTTGCAGAGATCGTAGGCCTGCGGATCATGGGCAAGCCCAGGCAATGCTTGCCAAGTGGCGTGCTGGTCGATACAAGACATCTTCTGCCATAAGGGCACCAGATGAAGCCAGGACAGGGATGGCGTTAAGGTTTGCCACAGTGTGCTCCTTGAAGCGGAGGGCACACATTGTCAAATCAGGACCCAAAATATGTGTTCTATCAGCCGCTTCTGTGCTCCTACATAAAAGATTAACATTTTACCCATGCCCCAGTTGCCTTAATTCAACTTCAGTGTTCGAACACCCGCCCTGAATTTCCATCGGAAGCCGGCAACTTTAAACCAACTGTGGATTAACTGCCGAACTAGCAATAACAAATGCAACCCCTCCCCACACACACATATGAAGATTACCCGAGTGCCTCCCGCTGCCTGTCCCAACAGTCCTGGTCCTGCATGGTGTCCCCACATTGCTCCTGCTACCCTGTTGTGCCTGCATATGCTGTAGGGACCAGGGGAAAGTGATAAACGTTTTAAATGGGACAGGAATTACTTAGAGGCCCCAATAGTTGTTTTGAAATGGTTTCCTGTTGCCAATAAACACATTTGCAACACCTTTGTGTCTTTTCATTATTTTATATTAATGTTCAACTTTAATCAACTATTAGTATGGTCTGCCATATCTAAAGGTACTGAAAAGCTCCTGTCTGCTGGATGAGACGGTAATTTGGTGTTTTCATCCTTTGTGCTGCCCATGTCCATGTGGTGGATTAACATCACAACACAGAAATGACAAAAGATTAATCTGACATATTGCAGTGTATGTACTGTGATTTTGATTTAGTTTACAATGTAAAACTTTTACTTCACTCAACTCCTCCTTCCCTCCCTCCCTTCACAGAGCCCAAAGGCGACTGGAGTGTAACATGATTAGTTGTACTTTTTTTTTTTTTTTTAACAAGACCACACCTCTCTCTCAATTCAATTTGTAGCACTGCCTCACAAGTTTCAGAGTTCTCAGACATGCTGCTAAGGGATACAGGCTACTGAGACACACACACACACACACACTCACTCAGGGAGATGCTGCCATGCAGAGCAGAACAGTAAGCATACAGCAGACAGTCTCAGCACAGAGCAAACAGACTGCTATGTAAGACAGGGCTGGAGCTCTGCAGGAAAGTGTGATGAGGCAGGAACTCCCACTACGCCACTTATCTTCCCTCACCAAAATGAACATTCAAGCAATAAAATATAATTCTGCCAACAGTGAATTTGTAGTTATCCTATACTGAATGCCTCATCAATGGTGCTGTATGCTGTTAGTACCTGAACAAACAGGGTGAAATATCTGTGAATCGATGAGGCGAGGGAGATCATAGTACTGTGATTAACAATAATAATAATTCAAGTCTCTGGCACAGCTTCATCCTGGCAGTGCTTTTCCAGAAAAATCTGCTGACCTGTACTCTCAGAAAACCACTGTGCCCTAACAAACAAAACTTTCTGCTATTTTTACTTGCTGCCCAGATCCATGATTCAGCGGTACAGCCCTTGCAACCCCGATTCAGTGCGACGGTGTGCGCGAGTGCTCCATAGTCCACAAATTCAGCCATCAGTCAAACACCATCTCAGCTCTGCTCATTCATTACCACCTTACAGCCCACTGGTGCCACAAAAATTATTCATTTTCTTGACATTTTTAATTTGCCCAGATACCCAATCCCTGAGGTCAACAGTTTGGCCCCTCACAATCGGGCCCGATTCGATTGTCACTCTGCTATTTCACCACCAACACATGTTGGCTCAACTAATTCACTACCATTTTGCCATGACATTTTTCCCCAGTTACTATTACGGATCCCAGATTTACATCTCCTGATTCAGTCAGGGTCATCACTGTCACTTGGCACGCAAGAGAGAGAACGCTTTAACTTTGTGCTGCACATACACATACTGTTGAAGCAGGACTGACTGGATGGAGCCTCAGGCTATGTTATGGGCTCATGCAGGCTCTTGAAATTTATACTCACTTCCTGTCCTATTTAAACTGCCAGCTCAGCAGCAGTCTGAATGCAAGCCCTGCTTTCTATGTGCTCTATCCTGCAATCCCGGGGGTTCAGAGCATAAAGGGGACACTTGACAGAGCCGCCAGGCAGCTTCAACACTGAGCACCATAGCACTAGATGGGAGTTCTCAAGCAGAGCCACCAGCTCGCATGTTCGAGGAGAAGCCAGCTTGAACATGCACACTATAAGCTACGCAGCGCTCGCATTCATACTGCCACTGAGCTGGCAGTTTAATCTTCTACCAGACACCTTCTATCCAGTGTTTTACCTAACTCATCTGGTCCCCACACCAGGTCCAACAGGAGCAGCCTAGGGGTCCAGTGCAGGAACAGAACTGGCAGGACAGTCACTACAGGTATAATCCCTACCCGTGGGGTGGGGGCAGGGGCATTAAACCAAAAATCAGATGGCTTCTTGGATTTTGTTTTCAGTCTTTTCTTTCAGTAGTAGCAGTTGCACTGCAGTGCTGAAACACTACATCCCACATGTCCGCAGCAGCAGTCTTAGAGTCGGAACACCCGTCTCTGCAGCCCGCCACCAAGAACAGACCAGCATGACATTCAGGGAATTTGCACACCATCCAGAGTCTGCACAATTAGACAAGCCAGGCTGCTCCCATCCTAATATAATCCTGAAGCACACTGTGAGGCCGACGCTGCTCGCCAGAGGGTCAAACCGGCTTCACTGCCCCAAATTAAAACCGATGATTGATCATTTTACAGCTACCAACAGCAGTCACACATGCATACAAAAAACTAACCACAGAAGTGCACAAAACACATGACAATCGAAAAAACACCAGAGATTCTAACTCCACGCAATGGAATATGAGGCAGGTGGCGGCTTGAGCGGAAACACTAGATATCCCTCGCATACAGTACTGCATTGCACCCCCACCCACACTTTGGGCGTAGCCATTTACAATTAGGCCACCAGGCTTCGAGGAACAAATAAACTCACCTTTAAAATGGCTGTGTGTCAACGTGGATTTTTCTCGGCATCTCACTCACTCAGTACTGTTAGTTTTTCTCAACAGGAGCACACACAACATGAAAAACAGCATTTAAAATGTGCTCCTCCTGAATCTAAGTGTGCTCAGAGAACGGAGCACGCCCTTAACGCGACCCCTGAGCCAGGAGTAGATTTCGAATCCATCGCAGCCACGAAGGAAGGAGAAGACTCAAGTCTTGTAAATTTTAAGACGACTTTGTAAAACCCAAGATTTAGGATCCAGGCCTAAAAGTCGCGAAGAGCACTAAGGAGGGAACCTGAGCTTACAAGCGGTAAGGAAGTTCTGAAGTCATGGGGCGGAGCCGAGGGTTTTACCACCCAGGTCGGTGGGCAGAGCCAGCTTGAAGACTTTCCGGCCCATCTTAAACCGTCACGGAACCTGCCAGACAGTATGGATTAAACAGCATATCCACGTCCCTAGAATGTTATTTTACAACACCGTGAATGTTTTGTAACCAGATACAAGTCAAAACCTGTAACAATGAATCAGACCTTGTGAAGTTTATATCAGCCCAACATCTTACCTGAGTTAACATCTTGGAGAGATGGGTGACAGACTGGCGAAAGGAAGCAGCTGCCTGTTTACCTTTACAAAAAAAAGAAAACATTTGTTATTATTGCAGTCTTCATTAGTCAGGTAAAAGTAGTTGAGTTACGAACTCTTAATTTCTATCCTGACAAGGAAATGTTATTTTTATTGATTTTATAAAATATAACAATATAGTCAAAGCCCCTGGAATTCTGTAATTCCACGGGGTCGTCGAGGCACAGGTCAGGAAGCACAAGAAAACCAGGAGCAGTTGTAGAATTCACCAAAAATTATTTATTTACACTAGCAGTATCATAAAATAAACTTGTTCAGTATAACTATTTACAAAGGCAAAATAAAGTTTTCTTTCAGTCTCTGTGACCCTTGTTCTCCTAATCTTTCTTGCAGTTGCAGCGTAGCTCTTTTATAAGTCTTTTCAATCCCCATCCTCAACAAACATCCTGTTTTTGTACATAGAAACATAGAAGTTGACGGCAGATAAGGACCACAAGGCCCATCCAGTCTGCCCATTTCTTTTTCTACCTTATAAATGTGCCATCAGCCTTTGCTCTGTCAATGGCCTATCTATTCATACGCATCTGTATCGCTCCCTTATGCCTATCCCATGCCTGTTTGAAGCCCTGCACTGTATTCATATCCACCACTTCCTGAGGTAGGCCATTCCATGTATCTACCACCCTTTTCTGTGAAAAGAACTTCCTACATTACCCTTAATCGGCCTCCCTCTAATCTCATGCTATGTTCTCTTGTCTTATTTTTTCTTATATTGAAACATGTTAAGACTCTTTCACCTTGTTAATGCCCTTAAGGTGTTTGAATGTTTCCATCATATCACCTCTCTCCCACCTTTGCTCTAGGATATACATACTGAGCTCCATTAATCTGTCCTCATATGTTTTCTGATGCAGTCCCTGCACCATCTTGGTTGCCCTTCTCTGGACTGCCTCAATTTGGTTAATGTCCTTGTGAAGGTGCGGCCTCCAGTACTGCACACAGTACTCCAGATGGTGCCTAACTGGGTGTCTTGTAAAGAGGGATTATTACCTCCCTCTTCCGACTTGTGATACCTCTACTAATACACCATAACATCCCCTAGCCTTACCTACTGCTTTAGTGGTCTGCTTGGATGATTTCAGGTCACCGGTGATGATGATGCCCAAGTCTCGCTTCTTCCTTGTGACTGCCAGCAACTCCCTCCCAGCCTATTGGTGGCTTCAGGGTTTCTCTTCCCTACATGCATGATCTTGCACTTCTTTGCATTAAACCCCAGTTGTCACTCTTCAGACCATTTTGTTAGTTTATCTAGATCTCTTCTCATTCTGCCCACCCCATCTGGATCATCTACTTTGTTGCAGATCTTGGTGCCATCTGCAAACAGACAAACCTTACCCTCCAGTCCATCTGCAATGTCACTGATGAAGATATTGAAGAGGACTGGCCCCAGGACTGATTCCTGAGGTATCCCACTTGTGACTTGCATCTCTTCTGACTGTATACCGTTTACCACCACTCACTGTTTTCTGCCTGTCAACCAGCTTGCCACCCAGTTGACCAAATTCTGACCCACCCCGAGCCTACCCAGCTTATTAATCAATCTTCTATGTGGAACAGTATCGAAAGCTTTGCTGAAGTCAAGGTAGGCGACATCAACTGCTCCCCCCTGGTCCACCACTCTGGTTACCCAGTCAAAGAAATCTAGGAGATTAGTTTGACAGGACCTTCCTTTTGCAAACCCATGCTGTCTCAGATCCTGTGCTCCTATGGATTCCAGGTGTTTCACTATCCTTTCCTTAAGGAGTGCCTCCATAATCTTGCCCACTACTGAGGTACGACTGACTGGTCTGTAGTTTCCTGCCTCCTCCCTGCTACCACTCTCAGGCAGGAGCTGCTAGAACACAGTGTGCTTCTTCAGTTGAGGCCCCCGTTTGCGTATCTTTTGCAAAAAGCTTAAATATTTGCACTCAAGTAACCGCTAGAATTTACAACATTTACTGCAATAATTTCAAAATATAATTATATACATTTCAACAGTAACATTATATATTTCCAAACACAAGGGATCCCAATAACAGTTACATTTCCATACAATGATCTGCACATATTTTATATCAGCAGATCTAGCTATGCAAGGGAGAAAGACAGGAAGAGAAAACGGAGAGACAGTGAGAGGCAAAGAATGTGATTGTCAGGGTGATCAAACCCGAAGTCTCCCAGGAAAACTGAGTTGCTCAACCAGACAAAGAAGAAGATAGAAAAGGAAAGAATAGATCCTTGCTTTTGAATACTTTCTTCATAACAAATGGGACAGGGTACTATTGCACCCTGTCACATACATCCCCCCTCCCCCCAAGAGGGAACCTGTTTTATTAAACAGGTTTCCAAAACCTTTTATTCTCTACTAACATTTCCTACTTTGGCCATTGGCAGGCTATGGCAACTCTTTCAAAAGTTGTCAGGTATGTCTCTATATCATCTGGGGGCACAACTTTAAGTTTAATGGCTTTTAAATTGCTTGCATTTTGTTGCCATCTGGGTTTCTGTTGGATCCTCTGCCTTTGATAGCTTGCAAGGCATCCAGCCATCGCTGCTCTTGTAGCTCCATCTCTTCTCTTATCTGCTGCTCCTGTTGCTGCATCTCTTCTCTTCTCTCCTCTCCTGCACCTATTGCTGCATGACTTCTCTCCTCTGTGCTTCTAAATGTTGAATCTCTTTTTCTCTCTGCTTCTCAGTCTCTTTTTGTTGCATAGCCCACCATTTGAAAAAGTCCATCAGACTTTCAGGTTCTGTCACTGCCAGTTCTTTTTCCATAACTTGTGCTGGCTGTACAATCTCAGATTTGACTTTTTCTCTGCTAGTTTGGCTGCTATTCTCCTGGTAACCACTCCTGGATTTGATGCTGCAGAATCCATATATTTCTCTGTGCTTCCCTGGTACTAGGTCCAGTACCCACGAACAAAACTCCTGTCTTAGGGTATGCATGGCTTAAATCCCACTTAGGCTGACACCATCTGCCGTCCAGGAACAGGTCAGGAAGCATAGGAAAACCAGGAGCAGCTGAAGAATTCATCACAAATTATTTATTTACACTAGCAATATCATAAAATAAACTTGTTCAGTGTAACTATTTAAAAAAGGCAAAATAAAATAAAATTTTCTTTCAGTCTCTCTGTCCCTTGTTCTAATCATTCTTGCAGTTGCAGCTTAGCTCTTTTATAAGTCTTTTCAACACCCACCCTTAGCAAGCATCCTGTTTGTGTAAATATTAGGCAGGAGCTGCTAGAAGAAAAAATAACTCACCTTAGTAATGTTGTTTCTCCTAATGGAGTCTTGCTGTATTCGGATTGTATGTAGTTAGCCATAGCACTTGAACTGCACGGAGGTAAGGGATTAACTCTATGCAAAGGCATAGAACATTGAGCTTGAGCTTGGTTTTCAAACCTCTGTCTGTGATACTCTGAAGTGTAACTCTCAGATTCTTATGAGCACTAAACTAACTAACTGAAAGGAAGAAATTGTTTCTAAAATGTTGTGCCAAATTGCAAAACAAAGCTTTAGGGTCAGAAGACTCAAGTCGAGAACACAAAAAGAACACAACAGACAGTGGTTTACCAAAATGCTTAATGACAAACCAAAAGAACCCCAGTAAGAGATGGAGGCATGTCCAGTACACCTCTGGGGTGCAGCACTGTGCCTACCCACCACATCCCAAAACTACTAGGTTCCAGGAGGGGCAGGGAGGAAGGTCAGAATACAGGAAGACTCCATTAGAAGAAACAGCATTACTATAGTAAGAAATTTTTCCTTCAAACAACATGAAGTCTTACTGTATTCTTACTATATGCAGACTACCAAGCAGTACCCCCTTGGAGGATGGAGTTAGAGAACCTATTTTGGGAACAGGCTCTGCAGCACAGCCATGCTAAACCTAGTATCACTTCATGACAGAATGTCCAAAGAGTAATGCTTGGTGAAGGGGTGAACAGATTTCCAGGTAGCTGCTTTACATATCTCCACTAACGGTATGTCTCTAGCTGCTGCAATAAAAGCAGCTGTACCTCTGGTAGAGTGAGACTTCAGGCCTGAGGGAGGCTCCTTCCCAAGTTTAGAGTAGCAGAATTGAATACAAGAGACAATCCACCTGGCAATAGACCTTTTGGTAGCAGGCTTGACCTTTTCCACCTCACCATAAGTGAGAAATAATTGAGAACAATCCTTCCTATGGGCTTTAGAATGCTCAATACAGTAACTGAGAGCCCTTTTCACATCTAGACTGTGTAGCCTCCACTCTCTAGAGGAAGAATGATCAGTGAAAAGATAGGCAGGGACATAGACTGGTTCAGATGAAAGTCTGACACCACCTTGGGAAAGAACTTTCTATTGGAGCGAAGGACCACCTAATCCCTATGAAGGAAATAAAATCAGGTTCCACTGATAAGGTCTGTAGTTCACTGATCCTCCTAACTGAGGTAATGGCTACCAGAAATACAGTTTCCAAGTCAAATATTTCAGCTCAGCTGAAGATAAAAGGATTCAAAGGGGCTGCATAAGCTGTGCAATACAGATGTTCAGATCCCAAGACGGAGTAGGCTCCCGGAAGGGAGGACTGACATGGACCAAGCCTTTGAAGTACTTCTTGAAAACTGGACAAGAAGCTAGGGAAGAGGCCTTACCAGCCGAAAGAAAAGCAGACACAGCTGCCAAGTGCACTTTAAGAGTAGCAGGCCGGAGGCCTAAACTGTTAAGATGTACCAAATAGTCTAAAACAGTGGCAATGTCAGCCAGCTCTGGCTTAATATGCCTACTGGAACACCAGAAACCAAACCTCTTCCATTTGGAGTTGTATGTCTTCCTAGGGGCAGGCTTCCTGCTAACTTTTAAAATATCCAAGACTGATTGGGACAGATGCAAACTTGCATATTCTAGCACTTCAAGAGCCAGGCTTTGAGCCTGAGAGTCTGAAGATTGGGGTACAGAATCCTCCCCTGAGAGGAGGTGAGAAGATTGTACTGCCTGGGAAGACACAAGGGCAGTGTTACTGACAGTGACAACAGAAGAGGATACCAAGGCTGTCTGGCCCAGTCTGAAGCCACCAGAATCACCTTGCAAGGCCTGGACCTGATCTTTATCAGGACCCTGAATATCAGAGGAAAAGGAGGAAATGCATACAGAAACTTGTCCAATCTAGTAGAAGAGCATCCTGGGGAATAGAACCCAGAAGGGGTGGTCTGCAGCAATACAGAGGGAGTTAATGATTGTCTGGGGCTGCAAAGAGATCTATCTCTGGGGTGCTCCATCTCCTGAAAATGACTTGAAGAATGACACGATTCAGGGTCCATTCGTGGTGACCCTGAGAAATCCTGCTGAGAGCATCTGCTAGAATGCTGTCCTTCCCTGGGAGGTGCACAGCCATCAAGGAAGCCTGCAATGAAAAAAGCTAGAGACCAAATTGTCATGGCTTCTGCGCACAAGGCCGAGGACCAAGTGCCTCCCTGTTTGTTGATGTACCACATGGTTGTGGTATTGTCTGTTCTGATCTGCACCACTTTCCCTTGGACAACTGTTGAAAATGTCTGAAGTGCCAGAAAGACAGCTCTTAATTCAAGAAAATTTATGTGCAGAAGGGACTCCTGGTGTGATCAAGTTCCCTGAGCTGTGAGATGACCTAGGTGGGCTCCCTACCCCAAGAGAGAGGCGTCTGTAGTGAGAATCACAGAAGGGACCTGACTTATGAAGGGGACACCTTGTCAAAGACAGTCCTCGTCCAACCACCACTAAAGGGCCTGGACCAGGGTTTTGGAGACTGGAACCAGTTTGGAGAGAGGGTCCTTTGTCCGAGACCAGAAAGATCTGAGATGAAACTGAATATCCCTCATTTGAAATCTTGCTCCCTGAACTACTGCTGTGGAAGCTGCCATGTGTCCCAGCAGCTGCAGAAAATGTCTGGCTGGACGAGACACCATAGGACGAAAAGAGAAGGCTAGAGTGACCAGAGACTAAACCCTTGAGAGAGGAAGAAATGCTCTTGCTTGAACTGTATCTATTTCCACTATGAAGGTGAGAAGGTGGGCTGTCTCTACAACAGACTTCTCTAAATTCAGAATGAAGCCCAAGGATTCCAGAAGCCTTTGGGTGACCTCTACAGCTGACTTGACTTGGTCTGAGGACTGGCCCACTAGAAACCAGTCGTCCAGATATGGGAATAGAAGGATGCCCTGCCTCCTGAGGAATGCCACCACCACTGCAAGACACTTGGTGAACACCCTTGGAGCAGATGTTAGGCCGAAGGGCAAGGCCCTGAATTGGTAATGGCCTGAGGGCAACTCAGGCCTGAGGTACTTTCTGTGGGAATGTCTAATAGGTATGTGGAAATAGGCATCCTTGAGATCCAGGAGGCTAGCCAGTCTCCTGGTCTCAGAGAGGAAGAATTACTCCCAGAGTCACCATTTGAACTTTGGTTTTGTCCAATGTTTGTTCAGGTACCTTAAATCCATCTGAGTTGCCACTCCCTGTCTTTTTTGGGGGTAAGGAAGTATCCTGAATGCAGTCCTTTTCCCCTGTGACAAGAGGTACCTTTCTACTGCTTGCAGAAGCAGAGAGGAGACTTCTGCCTCTAGGGCCTTTGTCTCCAAGGAGAGGAGGGACTGAAAGACTTTGCTCTCATTTTTGGAAACCTTTTGAAACTGAGAGCAAGTCCCTGGTTCACTACTTCCAAGACCCATTTGTCTGAAGTAATAGACTCCCAGGCCTGGGAGTAGTGAGCCAGCCTGCCCCCTACTGGGATTAGGGAGGCGACCCTGACTGACACCTCAGAGAGTCTGCTTGGCAGGGGGCTTGGACTTAATAGCTGATGGGGTCCTGGTTATCCCACGTCTACCTCTTCCCCTAAAAAAACCCCTCTGCTGGAAAGAAGAGGAGGAGGCCTGAGCTTGGTAAAAAGGTCAACCCCGCCCCTAAACTGCTGCCTATGAGGAGTGGTCTGCTTCTCTTTGGATGCAGCACTCCTATAGGTGGTCCTGTACTCGTCCATTTTCTTCATGTTGTTCTCTGTTTGCTCCCCAAACAGAGAAGAAAGAATTACTCGCCATAGTAATGTTGTTTCTTCTAATGGAGTCTTTCTGTATTCAGACATAATGCAGTTAGTCCCAGCACTTGAACTGCCCCGGAGAGGAAAGAGTTAACTCTATGCAGAATAATAGAACGTTGAGCTCCAGCTCAGTTTTCAAACCTCTGTCTGTGGTACTTCCCAGTGTAACCGTCAGATTCTTACGAGCTAACTAACTAGTAACTAAAGTATGGAAATTGTTCAAATATAGCCAAAGGGCAAAATATATCTTCTTGGGCCCAAAATACTCCAGTTGAGAACCAAAGAAGGAAAGGTAGTGATTTATTTAGTAAAACACCAGAAAAATTAATAACATCTACCCCACCCAAGAGGGAAGGTACAAGGTACACCCCTGAGGTGCAACACTGTACCCGACAGCCCACTTCCCAAAACCAGGTTCTGAGAGGGGAGGCGGGGGGGGTCTGAATACAGCAAGACTCCATTAGAAGAAACAACATTACTATAGTGAGTATTTTTTTCTTCAAACAACATGAAGTCTTGCTGTATTCAGACATAATGCAGACTACCAAGCAGTTCCCTATAGAGGAGGGACTGCAGAACCTGCTTTGGGAAGAGGCTCTGCAGTACTGCTGTACCAAACCTAGCATCACTCCTAGCCTGGATGTCCATGGAGTAATGCTTGGTGAAAGTATGTACTGTTTTCCAGGTGGCTGCTTTACAGATCTCTTAACAAAGGTATATCTCTGGCTGCAGCTAGAGAAACAGCTGCAACCCTGGTCGAGTGAGCCCTCAGGCATTAACGGGGCGTACTACCCAACTTGTCATAACAAAACTGTATACAAGAAACAATCCAACTGGCAATAATTCTCTTAGTGGCAGGCTAACCCTTTCCCACTTCACCATAAGTGAGAAACAATTGAAGACAGTCATTTCTATGTGCCTTAGTATGCTCAATGTAGTAGCTAAGGGCCCTCTTAACGTTCAGACTGTGTACCTTCTTTCACCTGAAGAAAAATGGTCAGTGAAAAACACAGGGAGCGATGTGAAAAAATTACTCACCTTAGTAATGTTGTTTCTTCTAATGGAGTCTTGCTATATTATGACAGATGCAGTTTGTCCCACCATTAGAACTGCTCCGGAGGTGAAAGAGTTAACTTCCATGCAGTGCATGGAACTTAGAGCGCGAGCTCGTCTAAGAAAGCTCTGTCAGGGTAATTTCAAACTGAAACTGTCAGATCTTTACGAGCAAAACTCACTAAGGCTCTGTGTGGAAGCTGTAACCTACACTAGCCAACTGGCTACTAAAATATTCACACATTTTTCTGGTCCCAACACCAAGACTCAAGTCAGGGGACCAGAAAAAATAAGATAAAATAAATAAAACACAACACCCAAACACCCCAACAAGAAGGGGTGGAAAACATAAAAGGGGGCATCAATAAGTGCCAACAGTGGACTGCCCACCCCATACCCAAAGTAGAAGTTCTGAGAGGGGCAGGCTGGGGTGGAGGTCATAATATAGCAAGACTCCATTAGAAGAAACAACATTACTAAGGTGAGTAATTTTTTCTTCAAACAACATGAAGTCTTGCTATATTATGACTGATGCAGACTACACAGCAGTACCTCCATGGAGGAGGGACAGAACCTACTTAGGGAATAGGCTCTGAAGCACGGCTGTGCCAAACCGAGCATCCCTCCTGGCCTGGATATCCAGGGAGTAATGCTTGGTGAAAGTATGTACTGTTTTCCAAGTAGCTGCTTGACATATCTCCAAGATAGGGATGTCTCTGGCAGCAGCTAGAGATGCAGCTGTACCTCTGGTAGAGTGAGCCCTCAGGCCTGAAGGGGGAACCTTACCCAGTTTTTGATAGCAAAATTGGATACAAGAGACAATCCACCTGGCAATGGATCTCTTAGTGGCAGGTCTCCTTTCCCAACCTCACCATAAGTGAGAAATAGTTGGAGGAGTCAAACCTGTGACCCTTGGCACGCCCTATGTAGTAACTTAGGGCCCCTCTAACATCTGTTGTGCAGCCTCCTCCACCAGAGGAGGAATGGTCAGTGAAGAACACTGGAAGTGAAATAGATTGGTTAAGGTGGAACCGAAACCACCTTGGCAAAACTTTCTGTTAGTCCTGAGGACTACCTTATCCCTGTGAAAGAATAAAGTCAGTCTCCACTGATAAAAGCTGTAACTCAGTCTATGCGCCTGGCAGAAGTGATGGCTACTAGAAATACAGTTTTCTAAGTCAAATACTTGAGCTCTGCCGAAGACAGAGGTTCAAAGGGGGCTGCATCAGCTGAGCAATGCAAACATTAAGATCCCAGGCAGGGGCAGGGTCCTGAATGGAGGATTGGTATAAACAATCCTTAAAAACTTGGAAAATACAGGGTGAGCAGAAAGAGAAGAGCTTCCTGCTGAAATGAAAGCAGAGACAGCTGCCAAATGCACTTTCAGGGTAGCTGGTCTCAGTCCCAAAGAATTAAGATGGACCATATAGACCAAAACAGTGGGTAACCAGCAGATTCCGGGAAATATGCTTCCTTGAGCACCATATGGAAAACCTTTTCCACTTGGAGTTATAGGTAGCCCTGGTGGAAGGCTTCCTAGAAGCTTTCAAGATTTGAGAACACCCTGAGAAAGTTGTAGATCAGCAAACTCTAACTCAAGAGCCAGGCCTTGAGGTTGAGGATTTGAGATCGGATACTAGACTCTCCCTGAGCACAGGTTAACAGATTGTGGTTCCTGGGGAGACACAGGGGAAGATGGACTGCTAAGGACAGAAGGAGGGAGTGCAGGGCTGCCTGGCTCAGTCTGGAGCAATCAGGATCATCTTGCAGGGCTGAGACCTGTTTTTGACTAGCACCTTGAACAGGAGAGGGAAGGGGAAAGGCATAGAAACTTCCCTTCCCATCGAGGAGAAAGGCATCCGGGGACTGAGCCCAACACTGGGGGCCTGCAACAAAAAGTGGAAGTTGATGATTGTCTGGGGCTGCAAAGATCCTGAGGTGCCCATCTGGCAAAACTATCCTCAGTACTAGGGGATCCAGTGACCATTCTTGATGGCCCTGGAATCCTGATGAGAGCATCTGCCAGGACATTGTCCTTGCCTAGGAGGTGAACTGCTATGGAGTGAAGTGTTCAGGAATAAGCCAGAGACCACAACTTCATTGCCTCGGTGCACAAGGTCAAGACCGAGTGCCCCTTGTTTGTTGGATGTACCACATTGTAGTGGTGTTGTCTGTTCTGACCTGTACCACCTTGTTCGGAACAGATGCAGAAAAACCTGAAGTGCTAGAAAACAGCTCTGAGTTCCAACAGATTGATGTGGAGCAGAGATTCCTGAGGAGACCATAACCCTGGGTGGAGAGGTCACGTGAGCTCCCCATCCCAAGAGGGATGCATCTGTAGTAAGGGTCAAGGAGTGGGATAGAGGGATGAAGGGCACCCCTTGTCTCAGATTGCTCTGATCCTGCCACCACTGGAGGGCCTGGATCAGGGTCCGAGTCACTGGGATTAACTTGGATAGGGAATCTCTTCTTTGAGACCAGAAGGCTCTCAAATGGAACTGAATGTCCCTCATCTGAAATCTTGCTCCTTGCACTACAGCTGTGGAAGCAGCCATGTGTCCTAGGAGCTGCAGGAAATGCCTTGCTGGTCGAGAGACCTGCAGAGTGAAGGACGAGGCCAGGGCCACCAAGGTCCTTACTACCTTTCTAGGGAAGGAAGGCTCTGCCTGCTTTGTGTCCAGTTCTGCACCTATAAAGGTGAGTACCTGGACAGGTTCCAGAAATGACTTTGGAGGATTGAGAAGAAAGCCCAGAGAGGCAAGCAGCTGTTGGTAACTTGCAGGTGTGATCTGACCTGGTCTGGAGACTGACCCACAATGAGCCAGTCGTCCAGGTAGGGAAAGATGGCAATCTTTTGCCTTCTTAGATGAGCAACTGCTACTGCCAGACATTTTGTGAATAGCCTTGGGGCAGAGGTAAGGCCGAAGGGCATTGCTCTGAACTGATAATGGCCTGAGGGCAGTTCGAATCTGAGGTACTTTCGGTGGGAGCTTCTGATAAGAACATGGAAGTAGGCATCCTTGAGGTCCAGGGAAGCTAGCCAGTCCCCTGGCCTTAGGGAGGGTAAAATCATTCTGGTTTTAAAAGGTGCTTGTTCAGATATCTTAGGTCCAGGATGGGCCGCCACTCTCCTGTCTTTTTTGGGGTAAGGAAGTACCTGGAGTACAGACCCTTGCCCTGGTGTAGGGGAGAAACCCTTTCTACAGCTCTGAGAGCCAGGAGGGTTGAGACTTCTGTTTCCAAGGCAAGAGTCTCTAGAGGGTTTGCAGGTGAAAGGATCTGATTCTCATCTTTGGAAATTTTTGAAGCTGAGAACCAGACCCTGGCTCACTACTTCCAGGACCCACTTGTCTGATGTTAAAGACTCCCAGTCCTGGACGAAGTAAGCCAGCCTGCCCCCTACAGGTAATGGAGAGCCGGCCCTGGGCATCCCATCAGGGTGCCTGTTTGGCAGGGGCTTTAGGCTGAGGGGTGGGAGCAGGCCTGCTTGTACCCCGTCTGCCTCTCCCTCTGAAGAACCCCCTCTGAACATAGGCTGAAGAGGAGGCCTGGGTCTGGTAAAAAGGCCTGCCCCTACCCTGGGGCTGCCTCTGAGGAGTGGCTTGCCGTTCCTTGGCTTGTGCACTCCTATAAGTGGTTCTATATTCATCCATTTTCTTCATATAATTCTCTCGTCTGCTCCCAAACAGAGAATTTCCCACCACAGGAAAATCCATAGCCTTAGACTGGGTATCCTTGACAAAGTAGGTACACCTGAGCCAAGCCAATCTCCGAAAAGCCACAGATGTAGCCATGACTCTAGAGGATATATCATTAGAATCCACTGCAGCATGAAATTGCACCTTAGATGTCTCATACCATCAGCAGCCACCTGCTCCAGCTCCTTGGCAAGCTGGCCAGGGACTGTTTGGCTAAGGCCATGACAGTATCCCATCTAGATTTTGGTATCTCTAACATAAGCCATATAGTTTGCTTGTCTGAGTCCCAAAGACGCTGCCATGTATTGTTTTTGGCCATGGCATCAATCTTCCTGGAGTCCTTGTCAGGAGGATGTGAAGCCAGGGAATATTAGCTTTATCACAGGCTGCAGCCTGAACTACTCAACATGACTGCATTGCTGTGAAAGAAAATCTGTATCAGGACCTGACAAAGTGTACCTCCTGTCCATCTTTTTATCCACAGGAGGCACAGAATTAGAAGCTTTTAAAATTTGTATTGTTTGTTTCCTAAAAGATTTATGTAAAGGAATAGACAATCTCCTGGACTCTGGGATATCCATCATCTCTACAAAGTCAGGCTCCTCTTGCTCATCCAAAGCCTCCTAAAGGAAGCTGGAGGGTTTCAGCAACTTTTTATAAAACAGAAATGAGAAGGGACTCCAGCAAGCCTAGGGGAGATTCACCTAAAGGTCTGTCTGGGGAGATGTCCGGTTCAATGGGCACATCCAGACTTTCAAAGTCACATTCACACTGATCATAATCATCCTCCCTCCTCTGGTTCATAAAACTCCTCTATATCATATTCTTGAACCGGTGGAACCGACTGAACCGACCTTTTGCCAGATAGTGGCGGTTTGGAGGAAACTGGGGAAAGCGACTGGACAATCTGTATTGCCCTGGCTATCTCTGCAGCAGTTGGAGAAGGGATTTTTGACTCCACACCTGCTGACTTTCTAGTTCTCTTTGCTGGAACTGGCTCCTCAGAGTCAGCTTTACGTTTGCCCGAGGAAGTCTGGCCCTGGTCAGAGGGCACTCCCTCCGGTTCGGTTGGCACCGAACCGGGCTGGCCATCCGGGTCAGCGGACTTTTTGGCCTCTCGTTCCCTGAGCCTACCAACTCTCTTATCTAGGGTAGCTGCAGGGAAATTCTTGCAAATCTGGCAGTCTGCACTGAGGTGGTCAAACCCCAGACAATAAACACATGTGGTGTGTGGGTCAGCCTTGGCAAAGGCTTCCCCACAGACACTACAGTGTTGAAACCCAGTGGGCCCAGTTTTTCTTTTGGGTTTCTCAGACATAATGCCAGCCTAACCAAAAACTTGCCCTTTTGTTGGCAGTGCCAGGCAAGACACCCTTATCAGTTCCCAACCGTGTCACGGGTCGTGGAAAAAACCGTAATGAAATCTGTTTTTTTTTTTAGAACCGATAAGAACCGGGAACCACACTCTAACAAGCCTTAAAACGCTTCAGAATGAAGTTTAAATACAATCTGATCAGTTCAAACCGAACCGATAAACATTTACAAGTTCCACACAGAAAACCTATCTATTACTTACAATACCATAGACAGAGCTTGAACCAATCGGTTTGCCGTTAAAATAATGAAAATCGCAGTTGAATTTAACCGAGAAAAAACTCTTTAAACCGAGAAAATGAACCGAGCAGCAGGAGAAATCTCCGGAGCGACTGTTCAGTGAGGCGGAGTAAAGAATCTGACGGTTTCGGTTTGAAATTACCCTGACAGAGCTTTCTTAACCGAGGTCGCGCTCTAAGTTCCATGCACTGCATGGAAGTTAACTCTTTCACCTCCGGAGCAGTTCTAATGGTGGGACAAACTGCATCAGTCATAATATAGCAAGACTTCATGTTGTTTGAAAGACTGGTTCAGATGAAAATCTGAAACCACTTTGGGCAAGAACCTCCTACTGGTTCTGAGGACTACTTTGTCCCTATGGAAGAAGATGAAGTCAGGTTCCGCTGACAGAGCCTGTAACTCACCAATCCACCTGGCAGAAGTAATAGCTACCAGGAACACAGATTTCCAGGTCAAGTACTTCAATTCGGCCGAAGCCAGAGGTTCAAAGGGTGGCTGCATTAGCTGAGCTATGCAGACATTAAGATCCCAAGGCAGAGTGGGCTCCCTAAAGGGAGGGTTAATGTGAACCAGACCTTTGAAAAACGTTCTGAAAACAGGATGAGATTCCAGGGAAGAGCCCTTCCCTGCTGAGAGGAATGTAAAGACAGCTGCCAGATGAACCTTCAGATTGGCAGGCCTAAGGCCTAAACCATTGAGATGAACTAGATAGTCTGAGGTTGTGGAAATGTTGGCAGAATCAGGCAGGATGCCTTTCTGAGAGCACCAAATACTGAATCTTTTCCATTTGGAGTTGTAAGTTTTTTTAGTGGAAGGTTTCCTAGAGACCTTCAGAATATCCAGAACTCCCTGAGAAAGATGTAGAGTGGCATATTCTAACTCTTCGAGTACCAGGCCTTGAGATGGAGAGACTGGAGATTGGGGTACCAGATCCACACCGAGAGGAGGACAGGAGATTGTATGTCCTGGGCAGAGACAGGGGACGTGACACTGACAATGACAGCAGTAGAGGATACCAAGGCTGTCTGGCCCAATCTGGAGCCACCAGTATCACTGTGCAGGGTTGAGTCCTGATCTTGATCAGAACTCTGAACAGCAGAGGGAAGGCATAGAGAAACCTGCCCTTCCAGTCCAAAAACAGAGCATCCTGGGGAACCGTCCCCAGGACTGGAGGTCTGCAACAAAACAAAGGAAGTTGATGACTGTCCAGTGCTGCAAAGAGATCCATCTCTGGAGTGCCCCACCTGGAGAAGATGACCTTTAGTATGTGAGGATCCAGGGACCATTCGTGGTGTCCCAGTGAAATTCTGCTCAGAGCATCTGCTAGTACATTGTCCTTCCCAGGAAGGCGAGCTGCTACCAGAGAAGTCTGAAGAGAATAGGCCAGAGACCACAGCTTCATGGCTTCTGTGCACAAGGCCGAGGACAGAGTGCCTCCCTCCTTGTTGATGTACCACATAGTGGTGGTGTTGTCCGTTCTGACTTGGACCACCTTGCCCTTGACTGAATTCGAGAAGCTCTGCAGGGCTAGGAAAACTGCCCTGAGTTCCAGGAGATTGATATAAAGGAGAGACTCCTGTGGAGACCAGAGCCCTTGAGATGTCAGGGCTCCCAGATGGGCTCCCCACCCTAGGAGAGAAGCATCCGTAGATAAAACTACTGATGGGACTTGAGGGAGAAATGGAACCCCTTGTCGAGGTTGTCTTGGTCCAGCCACCACTGGAGAGCTTGGACCAGAGTGAGTCACTGGAATCAGTTTGGTAAGTGAATCCTTCTTTTGAAACCAAAAAGACCTCAGATGAAAATTAATGTCCTTCATCTGGAACCTTACTCCCTGCACCACTGCTGTGGAAGCTGCCATGTGGCCCAAGAGCTGGAGGTACTGTCTTGATGGGCGGGAGACCTAAGGTCGAAAGGAGGAAGCGAGATCCACTAGGGCCTTTACCCTTGCCAGGGGAAGGAAGGCTTTTGCATGTACAGTGTCCAACTCTATGCCTATAAAGGTGAGAAGTTGAACTGGTTCGAGTACAGACTTTGGAAGATTGAGAAGAAAACCCAAGGAGCTGAGTAGGTTCTGGGTAGTTTGAAGAGCTGACTTGACCTGTAAATGAGACTGACCCACTAACAGCCAGTTGTCCAGATATGGACCGAATGGCATGGTTCTGAATTGGTAATGGCCTGAAGGCAACTTGAACCTGAGATATTTTCTGTGGGAGCACCTGATAGGAATATGGAAGTAGGCATCCTTGAGGTCCAGAGATGCTAGCCAATCCCCTGGCCTTAGAGAGGGAAGGATTATTCCCAGAGTTGCCATTTTGAATTTGGGCTTTGAAATGTGTTTGTTCAGATACCTTAGGTCTAGGATGGGTCACCACTCCCCTGTTTTCTTTGGGGTAAGGAAGTACCTGGAATACAGTCCTTTTCCCTTGTGCTGAGTAGGAACCTATTCTATAGCTCTGAGAGCTAAAAGAGAGGAAACCTCTGCCTCTAGGGTAAGGGTTTCTGAGACTGATGCAGGTGGAAAAGACTTGGCCCTTCTTTTTGGAAATTTTTTGAGGTTGAGAGCCAGTCCCTGGCTTACTACTTCTAGGACCCACTTGTCTGAGGTCACAGACTTCCAGGCCTGGGAGTAGTAAGCCAGCCTGCCTCCTACTGGAAAAGGGGAGTTGACCCGGGCTGACACATCAGGGTGTCTGCTTGGCAGGAGCCTTAGACTGAGAGGAGGAGGGAGCAGCCCTGCTCATCCCCCTCCTACCCCTCCCTCTGAAAAACCCCCTCTGTGGGAAGGGAGAGGAGGTCTGGTCTTGGTAAAAAGGCCTTTGAAAGAGCCTGTCCCTACCCCGAGACTGCTGCTTGTGCGGAGTGGCCTGCCTTTCCTTGGCCTGTGCACTCCTGTACGTGGTCCTATATTCATCCATTTTCTTCATGTAAGCCTCTGTCTGCTCCCCAAACAGAGTGTTACCTACTACAGTAAAATCCATGGCCTTAGTCTGGGTATCCTGTGAAAAGCTAGTACATCTGAGCCAAGCATGTCTTCTGAGACACACAGATGTAGCCATGACTCTAGATGCCACATCACTGGAGTCCACAGCAGCATGAAACTGCATTTTGGATGCCTCAATTCCATCAGCAGCCACCACCTCCAGCTCCTTGGCCAGCTGGGGAGAGGCCTGTTTAGCCAGTTCCAGAACTTTGTCCCATCTTGATTGCTGGTACCTGGCTGTGTAAGCCATATAAGTAGCCTGCCTGAGTCCCAAAGAGGATGCCAAATACTGTTTTTTGCCCATGGCATCCACTTTCCTGGAGTCCTTATCTGGGGGGGGGGGGTGAAGCCAAAGGAATGTTAGCCCTGTCACAGGCTGCAGCCTGCACTACCCCAACATGGCTGCAATGACTATAAAGGAACTCCGCAGCTGAGCCTGATAAGGAACACCTCCTGTCTATTCTCTTATCCACAGGAGGTACTGAATTAGGGGTTTGTAAAATTTTGGTGTTTGTTTTCCCAAAGATTTATGAAGAGGGATAGACAGCTTTTTGGACTCTGGGATGTCCATCATTTCTACAAAATCAGGCTCTTCATCCTCCTCTGCTGCTTCAACCAAGGGAAGTTGCAGGGTTTGTGCCACCTTTTTGTAGAACAAAAAGTATGAAGGGAACTCAGAGAGCCTGGGAGGAGAGACACCTGAGGGCCTGTCTGGGGAGATGTCTGGTTTAATGGGCACATCCAGACCCCCTTCACCGTCGTCATCATCATCGTCATCACTGGGATAGTCTTCGTCTCCTTCCCACTCCTCATAACAAGCATCTGGGTCATAATCTGGAGGAGACGGATCCGACCGAACCGGCGGTATTGGTTCAGATGAAACCGGTCTAAGCGACTGGACAATACTAATCGCTTTGGCTATTTCATCCATGGTTGGAGAGTGGGATACAGGATTCGAACCGGCAGACTTGGCTTTTTTTTTTTTTAACGGAACCGACCCCTTGGGGTCGGCTCTCCTTTTGCCCGAGGAGGTATCACCTAGGTCAGTAGGCACCTCCTCAGGTTCGGCTGCAACCGAACCAGGCTGGCCATCCGGATCTATGGACTTCTCAGCCTCCCTTTCCTTCAGCCTACTCAGTCTTTTATCTAGAGTGGTTTTAGGAAAGTTCTTACAGATTTGGCAGTCTAACTTGAGGTGGTCAAACCCCAGACAATAAACACAGATGAGGTGGTGGTCGGCCTTAGCAAAGGCCTCTCCACACTCAGTGCAGTGTTGAAACACAGTGGGACTGGTTTTTTTCTTGCGTTTCTAAGACATGGCCATCCTAACAAATTACCCTATAGAAGCTTTCAAGTCAGGTAATAAAGTAACCGATCAGTTACAAACCGTGTCACGGGGTTTTTAAAAGAACCAGCAAAAGTCCAGTTCTTTTGAAACCGATCGGTACCGGAACACCACACTAATCCCAGAAAGAGAGAAAAATTTTACAAAGTCGGTTCCAAACCGGACCGACCAGAAACAAACCAAAGAAAGACAATTTCCACTCTTTTTAGCAAAATAAAACATAGTCACTACCTATCTAAATACTACTCGTACCGTAGACAGAGGCTGGAAATCCGAAAATAACAAAAATATGCGGTTTAAACTGTACGCTTTTATTTTTCTTTTACCAAACCGAGCAGAGGAAATCTCCAGAGCGACTTCACTGTTAGGCGGAGTAAAGAATCTGACGGTTACACTGGGAAGTACCACAGACAGGTTTGAAAACCGAGCTTGAGCTCAATGTTCTATGTTTCTGCATAGAGTTAACTCTTTCCTCTCCAGGGCAGTTCAAGTGCTAGAGCCAAATGCATTATGTCTGAATACATCAAGACTTCATGTTGTTTGAATTACCAGTTACACGAAAGTCCATGGCCTTAGCCTGGGTATCCTGAGAGAGATTGGTACACCTAAGCCAAGCAAATTTCCTCATGGAGATAGATGTAGCCATGACCCTGAAATGATCATCACTGGAATCAACAGCAGCGTGGAATTGCACCTTGGATGCCTCTATACCATTTGCAGCCACCTGCTCCAGCTCCTTGGCCAGCTGGGGAGGGGCATCCTTAGCCAGTTCCAGAACCGTATCCCACATAGATTTCTGGTACCTGGCAGTGTATGCCATGTAATTAGATTGCCTGAGTCCCAAAGAGGATGCCAAGTACTGCTTTTTTGCCATGACATCCACTTTCCTGGAATCCTTATCTGGGGGGTGAGATGCCAAAGGAAGATGCCTTGTCACAGGCTGCAGCTTGTACTACCCCAACATGGCTCCTATGAGATGAAAGGAATTCCATCCCAGGACCTGACAAAGCATATCTCCGGTCCATTCTTTTTTCCACAGGAGGAATGGATGGAAGAAATTGTAGATTTTTTTTTGTGTCTGCTTCCCCAAGGATTTGTGTACAGGAATGGACACCCTCTTTGACTCTGGGACAGCCATAATTTCCAGATAGGTTGTTCCTGATCCTGTTTAGCCTCTTCCATAGGAAGTTTTTTTTTTTTTTTTATACTTCTTTATTGTTTCCATTTCCATTTTAGACTCAATACAACCGATTTGCATTCATATATCCTGATGCTGTTATCTGCCAAACAGGATATTACTATTAGTTCTCTTCAACCAGAACATTTCAATTACATCCATAGGGTGTTTTCAGTAGATGTATACACACAGATTTAAAAGCAAAAGACAGTAACTCAAGAATTAACCATAACTAATAATAAAATCAGAACAGGGTCTCACAGTCCTGTTACATTTCCCACTCAATTGTACCAAATTAATTGTTAGCTTTTTACTTTATTTAGGTATAGGGTAAAAGGACCATACACTGGCTAAAGTTATTACATTCACTTTCATTGCATTATGGGGTGTACCACGGTACCCCCTGGGTCCGGCACCCAGCTTTGCCAAACCGCAGGGGCAGGCACTCCCCAACCCTCCTAAAGTTTGAGAACCTGGGGGGTCCATTACTCAGGGAGGCCAGATTTTCCTTAGGGATCACTAATGACCATCTTGCCCCAACCAAATCGTACAATGGGTCCAACGATTCAGGTGAGTCATGGTTCTCTGCTGTACCCTAAATGTTAGTTCCTCTAACTGCTGGATTTGCCCCACTGCTTCTATCCAGTCCTCCTTTTTTGGAGGATGAGACCGTAACCAGTACCTGGTTATTGTTTTTAAGGCTGTCACGATTATAATCTGCCACAAATAAGTAGCATCCCTCCCCCTAATCTCTCCTGGCAGTCCCCCCAAAATCAGACACTCTGGCTCCAATTGGTTCTGGGTCTGAAAAATCTGCTTCAAAGAAGTAACTATTGTTAATCAAAATTGAGAAATGAAAGGGCATGACCAGAATATATGGACATGAGTGGCACTGCCTTCTCCACATTTTCTCCAACATTCTGAGGTTGTTCCCACGTGTTGTTTGGAGACCACCAAAGGTACCCTAAAGTATCTAACCCTCATTTTCCACAGGAACTCCCTCCAAGAAGGGGAAGAGGAAACCCTCCATATATTACCCCAACCTTTTTCCCATGTCCCATCTGGGATAGATGTATTCAATTCTTGCTCCCAGGCTAGTTTAATATATTTCGTATTTGCTTTAATTCGTTTAACACCTCTCTTATACAACTGGGAGACAGCACCTGAAGCATGTTCAGATTTCCATATATGTTCAAAGGCCTGTTCCTTAACCCCCCGAAAACCTGTATGATGTTTCATCTGGAGTTTTTTATTAATAAAGCTACTAATTTCTGAGTAACGCATTCTTTCGGCAGAAGAGAGGTTAAAGGATCTCTGTGCCCCTTCAAACGATTATAGCCCACCACCTTCTAACAGTTGCCATGGTGCTTGTAATCCTTTCTTAGCACTATCCAGGAACCAGGGATCTATTGCAGCCAGGCCAAAGGTGGGGTCGACTGCCCACCATCCATATCTCCAGTATCCTCCATGCCTCCTCTCCTTCAAGGTGCCCCTTTTCCAACCCTCCAATATAGTTCAGGTAGCAGAAGTCATCCCACCCCGTGTTCTCGAAAGGTCTGTTGTCTGGAACAGTACTGTGGGTAAGGGAGGGGACGGGTGTGCTCCCAACTCAGTCTCATTCCAGGTGGCCCTATATGTCGATTGCCCCCAGAGTAAAGCTATTCTCAACTGAGCAGCCTCCCAGTAACCCTAAAGCTATGGGACCCCAAGTCCTCCAAGTTCTTTAGGTAAAAACAGGGTTTGCCGTCTCACTCTTGGTTTTTTATTTGCCCAAATAAAATTTGTAAGCATTCTCTGTCATGTTTCCAAGTCTTTCCTGGTTACTACACTAGGGGTACCTTGAAACAAATATAAGTACCTTGGTAAGACGTTCATCTTTACTGCTAGTACTCGACTATGTAATCAGAGTGGCAGTACATTCCATCTATTAAAGTCTCTCTTTAGTTGTTGCACCATAGGTGCGAAATTCAACTTATATAATTGTAAAGGAGAGTTGCTTATATTATTCCCTAAATACCTCATTTGTGTTAGGTCCCACCTCATAGGGTAAATCTTTTTAATTTCTGGGGAGGGGTCATATCGAAATTTTAAAACCTCGGCTTTAGAGGTGTTCAAAGAATAACCTGCCAATTCAGAGAACTGGGTCAGTCTGTCCATCACCTTATTCAGTGAACAATCTGGATTTTCCAGCTAGAGAAGCACGTCGTCAACATATAGAGATATTTTATGCTGACGACCAGACATAGCTACTCCCCTAATCCCCTCATCCCTTCTTATGCTCTGTGCCAAAGGCTCAATGTAGAGAGCAAAAAGGAGTGGGGACAAAGGGCATCCCTGCCTAGTCCCTCTCTCCAAATGAAACCTCCGTGCATGACGACAATTCACTCTAATATAGGCTGTTGGGGATTTATACATTTTAGAAATCAGGGTTTGGAAAGCGGTCCCCAGTCCAAAACAGGCCAAGGTCTCCTCCAGGAACCTCCATGACACCTTATCGAATGCTTTTTCTGCGTCAATGCTGACCAAAAGGGCAGTCTTTTTGTTACTAATTATATGATCACTTAAAAGAGTGGTCTTTCTAAGATTGTACTGGGCCTGCCGACCCGGAATAAAACCTGTCTGGTCGAGGTCAATTATCTGAGGGACCAATAGTTGAAGCCTCTTAGTCATGATCAAGGTCAAAATTTTGTAATCAATATTTAAAACTGAAATGGGGCGGTACGAAGAGCATGATAAGGGGTCTTTGCCTGGTTTGGGGATCACCGATATTATTGCTTGGGACCAGGAGGGGGGCATCTCGCCTTCCTCACCCTGTATATAACGAAAAAGTTGACTTAACATAGGGGTTAATTTACCTCTAAACTGCTTGTAAAATTCCCCTGGTAGTCCATCCGTCCCTGGGCATTTGAAAGATTTTAAATCCCTAATGACAGCCGCCACCTCTGCATCCTCAATCGGACAGTTCAGGTGATCAGCCTGCTCCCGGGAAACTGAGGGGAGGTCTAGTCCCTCCAAAAATTCCCTAATATGGGCACTAGATGGCTGGGTACCTTGTTTGTATAGTGTAGTATATTAGTCCTGAAAGGAATCTGCTATACCATTTGTTTCTTTTTCTGTTGTATTAGTGAAGGGATGTTGTACTACCTGTATTGTTGCCTTACTCCTCTGAACCCTCAATCTCCCTGCCAACAATTTAAGGACCTAGGTCCACCTTCATAGTATTTCTGCCTTAGAAAAAGTAGTTTTTGTTCCACTGCACAGCCAAGAATGTTCATTAATTTAGCTTCGAGTTGTATTAATATCTTAGTCCTTTCCTTATCTAGTTTAATTTTTTGCTGAGCTTCACATTGTGCTATCTGAGTTAATTCATTTTATTTTGGCCTCTCTTTCCTTTTTTCTTCTACTAGACCATTTAATAAAATTCCCCCTGATGACAGCCTTTACGGTATCCCATAAAATTGCAGGCGAGGTCCTCAGTAGGTCATTTTCCCTCAGCGTTTGTTCCAATGTTTGGGTGACTGACTCCACCACCTCCTTATCCTGAAGCAATGATAAATTCAATCTCCAAAAGGTGGTCCTTCTCATCTCTCCAAATCGGAAAGTCAGAAAAATTGGAGCATGATCGGAGAGCAAAAACTCCCCAATAGAAACCTTTTGGACCTGACCGACCAATTCCTTGGGAACCATAAAGTAATCTAATCTGGTATACACTTGGTGTACTGCTGAGTAAAATGTATATTCCCTTTTTTTTACCCTCAGGGTGGCGCCAGATATCAACATACCCCAGCTCATTTAACATCCTTTTCACTTTTTTTAGCTATACCTTAATCCTTTTTTAGTGACTGAGTAGTAGAATGCAGAGTGGGAATAAAAGTTAGGTTTAGGTCCCCTCCCCAAATCACTTCCCCAGAGCCCATTCCTGTAAAGTGGTCAGGAAGTTCAGGTATATTGCTGAGTTCGGGGAAGGGGGGGGAATACACCGAGGCCAGGGTCAGTGGCTTGCCTTGGAAGTTTCCCCACATCAGCACATACCTTCCCTCCTTATCTGCTAATTCATCTGTTTTTATGAAAGGGGTGTGCTCAGGAATAAGAATTGCCACCCCCGCGCGCCCTTTTTTGTATGAGGTCGTGGCACTGCTCCCAAAACCCATGGAGCCCAGCTTAGAATGCTCCTGTGGAAACAAATGCGTCTCTTGTGAAAAAAAAAAAAAAGAAAAAAAAAAATGAAGTCTACTGCCATCTTTCTCATGTAACTCAATATTTTGGCATGTTTAACTGGGCTGGACAACCCATGAACGTTATAGGAGCAAAATTTCCTATCTCTATCCATTATAGAACTTTAATTCAGCCTTCAGAACTAATTTCTTCTTCCCTCCCTCTTTCACTCCCCCTCTCCATCCCAAACAAACAGTAAACAGCGTGCATCATTTCCCCGTGTGAGACCCTTAATAATTAAACATCTGCCAACAGGGCAGTAGAGGTAACTTCATAGAAACAACCACTGAACTTCCTAGGTAGGAAATCTGAAACTTCAGATTTCTTTTCTCCTTTCCCCTGACCATCCGTTGGGGAATGGAGATGAGGAGGAACCAAATTACCCCAACTGGCCGAGGCCCTCCCCTGGGGTCTAGAGAAAGTGTCAAGGCCCTACTTACATCAAATTTGAGCGCTATGGCAGTCTATGTGTTTCAATTTGACCTCCAGTATACTGAGAACTCCCAGAACTGCATTTTAATTCCACCCATTTGATCTTTTGGAGGATACAAAGGTCCAATTACTAAATTGTATTGCCTCTTTCTAGCAGCTCAAGATGCTGACTTTTCATTTATGTAGGTCTCCCCAAATAGCCCTGAAGAGCTAAAGAACTTCCAAGCTGCTGTTTACCAACCAAAGGCGAGTAGCTAAATGAGGTCTGAGAGTCTACGCCATAGCAGTGCCCATATGAAAATCAAGAATAACGCAGTTTTAAAACCGGTTCAGTCTCTAGTACTTTGCAATGATCATGAGAACATCTTCTGCTTTCCTATTCAGGCAGTTGACTCCCCTCATTCCCCCTTCCCCTTTCTTTCTAAGCGATCAAACACTTGCTTTACACTCGGGGCTTGAAACCAGGCAAACATGGTCCAACAGTACCTTTTCAGCCCATGGAAACTGGTGCCATCTGATTGGAGTCCAGGATCTTTCTGTTCTGCGTCTTTCCCCCAGCCATTTTTTCCAGAAGTGCCCACGCCGACTCCAGCGGTGTTCCAACTTTCTTCTTCCCTGCAACCAAGTGCCAGTCCGTCTGTTCCATCAGCTTCCACTTGGGACGTCCCTGGTCAAGGTGAGGTGTCTGAATACCTTTCTCAATCAGCACCTTGTTCAACTCTTTGGTGGTATTATAAACTTTCGGACCCTCTGCCCAGTACACATGGAACTTCGCAGGGTAGGGAGTTTGGAATCGAAGTTGGAGCTCCCTACATATTTTGAAATAGGGAACCCAGTGCTGTCTGGCCTGTTGAATTTCGGGTGGAAAATCTTGGTCCAAGGTCAGTCGGGAGTCTAAATATTTGAGCTCTTTTTTTTGCCAAGCACGTTTTAAGATATCCTCCTTGATACGATAACTTGAGAATTTTATTATAATGGAACGTGGCCTAGCAGTGGGGTCCGTGGGTTTAGGTATCAGAGATCTATGCACTCGCTCCACTCTTATCTGGTAGTCCTGCGGTAGCCCCAATACATCCTTTAGAAGATCTTCTATGAATAGAGACACTGGTTGTATCTCAGCACCTTCTACAAGACCATATAGGCGAAGGTTATCTCTTCTAGACCTGGCCTCTAGATCTGTGCATTTTGCTTGTAAAGCCAAAGTGTGTTGAAAAAGAGAGCCCACTGCCTGGGTTAGGATGTCGCCATTATTTTCTGCTTGTACGATTCTTTGTTCTACTCCCTCTATGCCATGCTCCATTTTGTTAAGTTTGCTGTTTAAATTCTGAAACTCTTATTTTCATTACAGGAGTCCTGGATTTCTTTTAATAGCTGTTCAAAACTAGATCTAGACAAAGTTTCAGCCTCTCCTTCTGTATCGTACCCCGAACCATGATGACTTGTAAGGGAGGTGCTCTGACTACGGGCCTGTCAGTTCTCTGGCAATCCGCTGCAATCCGGCTTCCTTGTTGCTGCTTTTTGACGTCCCTTGTCTCCTTTATCTTGTTTTACACCTCCTGGTGGCATTTTTCCGTTTTTTTAGTAACAATTCAGAAATTAGGAGATTTTTGCAATTCTTCTCGGTAGGGGAGCTCAGCTCTCAGGCTGTTGCTGCTGCCGTGACATCACCGGAAGTCTTCCATAGGAAGCTTAAGAGTCTCAGCTGCTTTCTTGTAAAATAAGAAATGAGAAGGGGACTCAGAAAGCCTGGGAGGAGAAGCCTGAGAAGGTCCGTCTGGGGAGATGGGCTCTACTGGCTCATCTAGGCCTTCACATTGTTCCTCTTCATAATCTTCATCCTCCTCCTCCCAATCGCCCTCATAGTATGCCTTAAGATCCAATTCTGAAGCAGGTACCTCTGACCGAACCGACTGACTCTGAACCGAGACTGGTTTGGTCAGAACCGGGCAGAGTGATTTAACAACTGAAATTGCTTTCGCTAATTCATCAGCGGTCGGACCATGGGAAGCGGGATCCGAACCGGCTGAGTTCCTTTTAATTTTACTTGGAACCAATTCCGCACAATCGGCCCTCCGTTTGCCCGAAGAGGTATCGCCCAGGTCTGTGGGCAACTCCTCAGGTTCGGCCGCAATTGACCTGGGCTGGCCATCTGGGTCAGCGGACTTCTCGGCCTCCCTCTCTCTTAGCCTACTTAAACATTTATCCAGAGTGACTTCGGGAAAGTTCTTACATATTTGGCAGTCTTCCTTGAGGTGGTCAAATCCCAGACAATACACACATACGAGGTGAGGGTCGGCCTTAGCAAAGGCCTCCTTACACTCGGTACAGTACTGAAACCCAGTGGGTCCGGTTTTCTTTTTGGGTTTCTCAGACATGCCTTCCAATATAAAGTCACCCCAAACAGTGGTTAAGCCAGGCAACTGCAAACTTATTGGTTCCAACCGTGTCACGGGTCGGTTAAAAAAAATTCTAAAGCCAGATTTTTTTTAGGAACCGATAAGTACCGGAAAAACCACACAGTCAATAAAATACATAAACAGAATACGTTTCGGTTCCAAACCGGACCGACCGGTAAAAAAACGAAAAGTAAAACAATTTCTTAAGAAAACAACCACTACCTACAACTACCACTTACTGGTATTGAGACAGAGGCAAGAATACCGATTTTCTAATGAAACGGGTTGAAAGGACCGACTGATTCGAACTTTTACCGAACCGAAGTGCAGGAGGGATCTCCAGAGCGACTTCACAGTTAGGCGGAGTAAGAAATCTGATGGTTACACTTCAGAGTACCACAGACAGAGGTTTGAAAACTGAGCTTTAGCTCAACGTTCTATGCCTTTGCATAGAGTTAACCCCTTACTCTCCGGAGCAGTTCAAGTGCTGGGGCTAACTGCATATAGTCAGAATACAGCAATACTTCATGTTGTTTGAACACAGTGTGCTTCTTGAGTTGAGGCCCCCCTTTGCACAGCTCTTGCAAAAAGCTTAAACATTTGCACTTAAGTAACCACTAGAGTTTACAATAGCTTTCTGCAATCATCTCAAAATATAATTATATATATTTCAACAGTAACACTACATAATTTCCAAACACAAGGCATCTCAATCTCAGTTACATTTCCATACAATGATTTGCACATATTTTTCTATCAACAGATCTAGATATGAAAGGGAGAAAAACAGACAGCAAGAAAAAACTGAGAGACAGTGAGATGCAAAGAATTGCGAGATTGTTGGGATCATCAAATCCAAAGTCTCACAGGAAAATTGGGTTGCGCAACCAGACAAAGAAGAGACAGAAAAGGGAAGAACAGATCTTTGCATTTAAACGCTTTCTCCATAACAAATGAGACAGGGTCTTGTCGGCCCGGTAGCGCTGAAGGTTGAGGTGCTGGACACCACACCTCACGGCACACCAGCGACCAGAGTTTGGAAACAGACCCGGGTCAGCAAGGGAGAGGAAGGATTGAGCGTCCCACGGCAACTCTCCTTCCCTTGGGGTGGACAGGGGCACTGCATAGCTTTGCAGCGACCACTGTGAGGGTATGCACAGTTGAGGATTGGAGCGCAGTGGGCGTCATTGCGCTGACACCATTGTACGACCAGCTCCGTGGGGGTAAACACACTGCGGAACAATTGTGGGGCGACTGTTGGTTGTGCCCTGCGCCTTTGGACACGGAGGGTGTGCCCACCAAGTCCCAGGTTTCGGGGTCCCGGGAGGGGGGTCTCCATGCGCCGGGCTTATGTGGTGAGAGTGTGTCGCGGGCCAGACATGGTCTGAAGCTGCAGGTGCTGGCAGCCGGACGACTCGCCACCCGCTCTGCAGCGGAGGAGAGGATAAATACTGGAATGATAAAAAAAACAAATGGGACAGGGTCCTATTCCACCCTGTCACACACGGTTGTGGAATTTTCTGCAGAATTTGCATAATGACATACATATATGTGGCGAATATATACAGTGCCGCAGAATTCATTATTTTTGGTGAATTTTCATTCAAATATACAGTTTTTCCACAGTGCCTGTCTCCCTTTCCCATCTTGTTTATCCTGAAGCCCCTCGTCTATGCTCAGCTTGTGATGTCATTGATGACACCACATTATATTTTAGCCAATGGCAGGACTGCATTCTGCCACAGACATTAATACATCATGCTGCAGAAATCAAGAAACGTTGCCGCCGAACCTAGGAGCCCTGCTGCAGAAATCAGGATGAAATGCCGCAGAACACCAAGGGCCTGAATATAGTAGAGAAATCATCAACATTATGTAAAAGCAAGGAAATTTTCTTGAAAATACATTTCATGTACTGTAACATTATCAGGATGTAGTTTCGCCCCATCTTCTGCCTGTCCTTGCTTGGTTTATTCTAACCATTTCAAATATTACTATTACTTAGATATTGTTACTGTTAACATGGACTGCTGAAACTTCTTGCTCACGTGTTTCTATTTCTGCTTGCACTTTACAAGACTGCAAACATTTTGGAAAACAAACTGTAGCAAGACACTATACAAATTACAGTCTGCATTGTTACTCTAACCTACAGTCAAATTCAACTACAATTCTTACTCTTTTTATTCTTTTTGGTAATCGGGTAAGGCCCACTAGGCACAAGTGCCTGTTTTCAGGGGTGACCTGGGAGCACTGGGAAGGTCAAGTGATTTGCTCAGAGTCACAAAGTATGCAAGTTGAGGTTGGGGAATCAAACTCAGGTCAGCAGGGTGTAGCAAACTCATTCACAGCTCATTACTCTAACCTTCGTACTATACTGCCAATACCAATTAATTTACGATAAGATGACACTTAACAAGCAGAAATCAAAAGTTCAACAGGATGGCAAGCCCGTCGGCAAGACTACCGCTTGCAGTGCCTGCGACCCACGTTGGGGACGAGCACAGGATGTTGGAGGGCCAGTGGGGAAAGGAGATTTGTGCACCCTACAGGACGCTTGTCTCCTAAGGAAGGGAGAGTAACCATTACCCACTGCAGCAGCAGCACCCCCTGGGAGCTGGATAATGTAACCCCTAGTCAGGGACAGCAGTGAGAGAACGGATGCTTGGCTCACTGACATGCATGCCTACTGTGTGTGTGTCATATGTTAACCCTGGAATACCAGGGGAGAACCACAAGAGAAAAAAAAAAAAAATAATCACTGACACCAGTAGGCCCCGAACCAACTAACAGGCTCTTTCATCTGGATTCAGTCACCAGAGGGAGTTCAGTCTCTGCTCCCAATGGCCCCACCATGTGACCTAGACCCACAAGTTGGGCCACTGTCGTGACCTGATTTTGGGAGCTATATCAGTCCACTCTTTCTTGTGTGTTGCCCGGTTGGGGGTAAGGGCCTTATTCAAATCATGATCTCATGATTCTTGAATTTAGACTTTGGATGTCTTCTGGAATCATTTATATTTTGCTGACTTTTAATCCCGCGGATCAATCCGTCTCTGTCCTGGCTTTTTGAACTCTTTATTTGGACATTTAAGGCGGTAAGAGGACCTTGTGTCTATTAGTTTAAGTTGGATTGTATCCTCTCCCTGGGTCGTGAGAAGACTTGGGGGGAGGAGACTTGTTATTTATTTGTTTGTTCAAAAGTTTTAATTGTTTTGAGTTATTGTTATGTTTATCTTGCAGTGAGAGTGCTAAGGTATTTTTTCTTTTTTCCTCTCTCTACTTGGCTGTGAGAGAGCTGGGGGTAACTAACTTTCATTTGTTGGTTGTAGGGGTGGTGAGAGTTTCCCTTACATTTATTTATATTTATTTTATTTAATTGTATATTTTATTTTGTTTGTTTTTGGTTTTTATTTTATTTGTGGGTCTTCAGTCCAGTCCAGATTTGAATTTTCCTGTGAGGTTGTTTTTTTTTGTTTATTTGACTTTGTTTATCTATGCTGGACACGTCTAGGGATTATTTGATTAATTTTATATTGTTAAGATTGATCATTTTGTGTTTGGTGTTTACTGTTTTATTTAAGCAGAGATATGTGTTGGCCTTTAGTCCCCACGGTGGTGCGCTATTCATCCTCCTCTCTTCGCGCCCTCCGCCCTTTTTATACCCCTTCCCTACAATTTGACACCTACCAGTGCTGTAGAGCATTAGGGATTATTCGTAGGAGAGTGAAGTGGGCGGGGGTATGCGAAAAGGAGAGGATGAACGAACGGGGCCATCGTATCGGGGTTATTAAGTCCAGAAGATGCCCTGGGGCGAAATGGAACTCAGACCGGGGTTTACCATGTCTGGTGCCCATACCCAAGGGCACTACTGAATTTAGTAGGCAGATAGGCCTGACAGCCTCAGAGGTTTGTCCAACTCAGGCGGTGTTATGCAATGCCAGGTCAGTCAGGAATAAGACCGCCATTACGGCCGATCATGTTGGCTCAGCTGACCTGGCTTGCATCACCGAGACCTGGCTGGATGAAAATTCAGGCCCCATAGTGGAGACCATGACTCTGGCTAGGTACTCAGCGATACACCGCCCGAGATTAGACCGCAGGAGAGGGGGGGGTTGCAGTCTATTTCAAGACTAAATTGGGCCTCACGAATGTAGTAGTAGTCGAGACTGAGTCCCTCGAGTGCACAGTTGTAGCAGGTGTAGGTGTTCGAATCGTTCTCATCTACCGTCCACCCGGAGATGGGAAACGCTTCTTACAGGAAGTAGCAGACTTCCTCGTCGACATGTCGTTTGAGTCGCCCAGATTGATGGTTCTGGGTGACTTCAATGCCTGGGTCAACGAACTCTCACAATTTGGTAATCATTTGCTCCAATTAATGTCTTCTTTGGGCCTTACACAGGTAGTTTCCACTGCTACGTATAAATCTGGACACCCTCTGGACTTAGTCTTCCTTCTAGGGATTGATGCATCCGACGTGGGGGTGGAACCAGTCGCCTGGTCTGACCACTACACCGTGAGGTTCATTTTTTTGCACCCCCCCCCAGAAGGCCTTCCCCTGTGGAGATGCTCAGGTAACACCCATTACGGAATATTACTTCACAAGGCCTTGCGGCGGTCCTTGACCTATCATCCCCCGTGTTGGCGAGCAGTAATCCAGAGACGCTGGTGTTGGCCTATAATGAGGCCGTTGCGGCTGCCCTGGATTTTATTGCTCCTGTTCATGAGCGCCCCTTATCCCTTCACCCTAGGTCCCCTTGGTTTGATGGGACACTGAGGGAGATGAGGAGACAGGGGCGAAGGTTAGAGCGTTGTTGACGCAAGTCCGCCCTTGAAGCCGACCGCCTTAGATTGATGGAACATTATTCTATCAATCTGCAATCACCCATAAGAAAGCAGAATTCCTGTCCAGGGAGATTGCAGTTGCTCAGAATCGACTGGCTCAGCTGTTTCAAACTGTAGACAGACTGTGCAACCCAGCCTGTCTGCAAGTTTGAAAAGCCTTTTCGCAATTAGAGTGCGAGGAGCTCGCTCGTTACTTTGCAACTAAAGTGGCCGACATCAGAGCGGACTTGTGTCCAGCAACCTCTAAGGGTGATGTTGTAGAACGGTGCGAGTTCACAGTGCCTCAGTTCTCCTGGAGTTCCTTTTGTCGAACTGAGTTCGTGGATATTATGAGGATCATCCATACTGTGCGTCCCACAAGCTGTAGTTTGGACCCTGGACCGACTTCCCTAATTTTGGGTTGCTCTGATATCATCGGTCCAGTCCTGGTGCAAATAGTCTGGTACTCCTTGGAGTCAGGTAAGTTTCCTAGCTCCCTGAAAGAGGCGGTGTGACACCTCTCTTGAAGAAAGCTACCTTGGACCCAGACTGTTTCTCAAACTACAGACCTATCTCTAACCTTCCCTTTATTGGAGGTTATTGAGAAGGTAGTGGCAGCCCAATTGGAGGACCATTTAACCATCCATAATATCTACGAATCCTTCCAATCTGGTTTCTGTAAAAGACACAGCACCGAGACTGCACTGGTTCGGGTGCTTAATGATGTTCCGAGGGCGAGGGATCAGAAGAGACATTCCATTCTGGTTCTCCTTGATCTCTCATCAGCTTTTGACACTGTGGATCACCTGGTGTTGATAGCACGCCTGAGGCAAATTTGTGGAATGTCGGGAACTGTTTCACAACGGTTCACCTCATTCCTCACTGGGAGATCACAAAGAGTTGTGTCAGGGATTTTTTCCTCCGGCCCAACCTCTTTGTTGTGTGGAGTGCCTCAGGGTTCCGTGCTGTCACCCATGTTATTTGCAGTGTATATGCTGCCCCTCAGAGACACTGCAAGATGGTATGGGCTGAGGTTTCACTACTATGCAGATGATACCCAGCTATACCTGTCTTTCGCACCCGACCAGGATGGAGCTCTCGTGGTGTTTAACAACTGTCTGGAAGAAATCCAAGGTTGGATGGATTCTAGTTGGTTAAAGTTGAACTCGGAGAAGACAGAGGTTTTGGTTGTGGACCCAGGTGGTCAGATAAAGAGGTCGCATGATGGCACGTCTTCTGGAATTTTTCTTGGCGGCGTGTCACTTCCGACCTCTGAATGGATACGTAGCCTTGGGAATGTCCTAGATGACAGGCTGACCCTACAATCTCAAGTGTCGGCCGTTGTCAGGACTTCCTTTTACCATCTTAGGAATACTGCCAGGGTTAGACACCTTGTTCCGTCTCTGCCAACGTTGGTCCATGCCTTTGTGTCCTGGCGCTTGGACTACTGCAACGCCCTTTACTTTGGGCTTTCTGAGGTTGAAATCCATCGCCTACAGCTGGTGCAGAATGCTGCAGCCCGGGTTTTGACTGGGACAAGTAGGTCCTGTCATATTACCGTGCCGCGCGAACTGGCGCTGGCTCCCTCATAATGGTGGTGGGTCACCTTTAGTTATTTTATTGACTTTCAAAGCCCTTCATGATCAGAGTCGACCTATATGAAGAACTTCTGGTGCCCCGCCTGCCCTGGCTGATAAGCTCCGCTCACGGCCCGGCGAGGGTTATTAGAGATTCAAAGAGTGATCTCAAAATCTTCAGGCAGCAGAGCATTTTCTCATGCTGCACCCACTCTCTGGAATTCTCTACGAAGCCGGTAATGGGACTGCACCTCCGTGGAGGTATTTAAGAAGGACCTGAAAACTTACTTATGGCAAATGGCCTTCCTGGATAATTAAGTTACTTTTATTGTGCTTGTATTTTATATTATAACTTTTTATATGATTTCAATATCTGATGTTATTATGGCATGATCTCTATTTATATGTACTGTAGATTTGTATTTGAAATTATAGTTTTAAAATGTTCAGTGACTTGATATATTGAAAGGTGCATTATAAATAAAATTATTACTATTATTATTTATTACTCAGAAGGTGGTGGGGAGGGGCTGGGTGATAGGGAGCATAAACAGCAAAATTTTAAGAAAAGGGTTTAACAGGTTCTGGAAGCAGGATCTGCTATTTCGTCCTGAATCTTTTTTTTTTTTTTTACTAATCAAATGGACCAGAAAAGCCTGGGGAAAATGTCTGAATAGAGTCTAAGAGATGGGGTTTAAGTCACACAAACAAATAAATTATTTTCCATAATTTTTTTGGTGGACCGCCTGATGGCCTATGGGTTAAGATGCTCGTCATCCACTGGAGGGACCACGGATTTAATTCTGAGGTCACAGTCCCAATCAGGAGTGACAGGAATTCAAGAAGCAGTTTGATGAATACGCTGTTATATCTGGGGAGGGTCTCCTGTACTCCTTGGGAAAAACCCCGCTCCCAATATCTGAATGCCTTAAGGTGGCTTGGGGTGCACTCACAACAGTAATGGTTGCGCCTCTCAATCAGGAAGCATCATCCTCTTCTCCCTCATCGATGTCACTCAACACCCTGTATGTTGGAAAAGCATATGAGAGTAGGGTCCAGCATGGCTACTCAGTGTTTTACTTATCACTGGGGACCAGCCTCTTATGTTATAAGACTGCTTGAACCCAGCATACAGATGGACTAGCTCCAGACATGGTGGGATCCCCCTTGGGGGCGGGTACGCTCGGAAAAAGTGAGGTAGGACTAAAGAGAACAGTTACAAAATATCCGAAAACTAAAACAATGTAAAAAAAATATATATTTTTATTGAGATCTGTAAAAAAGGGGAAAAAAAAATACGAAATTCATTTTTTTTTTTTTAAACTTTATTTTTTCATTTTATCTTATGCAAGACAGACAAAGTGCATGTAGCTGACAGTCCACAGTAATTACAACAGTTCCTTTTGGAAAAAGTGAAGCTTTCTCCTTAATCGAAAGGATATCATGCATCAACTACATTGTGTTACATCATAAGGGGGATATCTTATGATTTTACAATACAAGATTAGATATAACTCCTAATGCGTGCTGCTTAATGAGCCCAGGAGCACATGGCTTAGACTAATGTTAGGTAATTGTTCAGCAATCCAGTCCAAAAGTAATAAGCAGTGCCCCTACCATAGGGGCTATTTGGTGCCATGTTCTATCCTAAATGAGAGGGGGAAAAAAATGCAACAATAAACTGATTTACAGCAAAACATTATGCTATATTAAGAAGAAACCATATAGCTATAAGGCATCGACCTCTTATTCCTTGCCAACTTATCCATATTAGACTTAGATTTATTCTTTCTTTCCCCACCTTTCCAGTTTAAAAAAAAAAAATAACTAAATGTACCAGGCCCACTCAAATTCCTAATACAGAGACCTCTAACAAAAGAGAGGACCAAAACATGTATACCCCCAAAATCAGGTAACTGTACAGGCCTTGTCGATTTATTTAAATTATAAGCTGGTGGGTGATATTATAATAATGTTACCAAGAAAAAGAAACGTTAGAGAGTCCAAAGTCCCCACAGTAAACCTTCAGGTTGTTGTCTCGTCGTCCTCTTCGTCGGACCCCTCGGTTCTCTTTCGCGATTCTGCGACCCTTCTGTCCGCCCATTTACCAGCCTCAGTGGAATCCGAAAACAGGTAGACCCTACTCTGATACACGATCTGGAGCCTGGCTGGAAAGATAATTGTGTGCGGTACTCCCAGCTCCCTCAAGACCCGCCTCACACCATCAAATTTTTTCCTCCGTTGCCTTGTTGCATAACTGATGTCAGGAAAGATATGAACTTGAGAGTCCCCTTGAAATACTGGAGCTGCTGCGGGCAAGTCTGAGAATTTTGTCTCTAGCCATACCACCTAGAAATTGTAACCAACATTAAAGAATGTCTGGTCTGTAGTTTTGAGCGACCTTGAGTATAACCACGATAGATTTTGTATTTCCCAAGTATTTGCTGGGGCTTCTGGATTTAATTTTTCCGATAACCATTCCTGCATGTTTAGGACCGGATGGTCCCCCTTCCAAGCCTTAGGGAAATCTTACGATCCGGATACTGGCCCCACAAGCTTGATTTTCAAGCGCATCCAATCGTGCCTTAAGGTGTTGGGATTCTTTAATAAGCAAGGTGGTCGCTCCAGTCGAGGCCTCGGCTTGCTTACGGATCTCCTTAAAATCGTCTTTCAGCCCATCTACTGCTTTCTCCACAATTAGTACTCGGGTGTTAAAGTCATCAACTTTCTGGCTGAGTGTAGCAACTGATGCTATTAAAGTCTGAAGTTTATGGCCCAAAGTGCAGAAAGTTTCTTCTCCATCAGGCCGATCCTCAGTTAACGTTATATCCTCAGCTCTCCCAAGTCCTGCTGTTCGTTTGCTTTTTCCAGCCCCTCCAGGCGTCTTATCTTTCCTGGGGTTACCCATCCTAGCAGATTTTGGGTCGCTCTTCACAGCAGAGAGGTCGAAAAACCTGTGGGGAGCTTCTAAATATGCGATTTAGACAAAATTTCTCCTCATGATGTGTGAGCTATAAAAAGTTGCTGCACGGGCTCCACAGCCCCCCCCCCCCCCAACATACGAAATTCATAACAGTAAATATGCACAGTACAAGAGCAAATTACATCAGTGGGCATTTCAACATATAACGACCCTGAGCAGTACTCCGGAACAGAAGGGTGATAAAGTTTGCACATACATTTTGGAGAAATTAAAATTTCATGGACTGCTGCCTTAAAATGTATTGACTGGCCCTGTCTTCCGGAAAGCTCGCTCTTGCCTACTTGAGTCCAGTTCCACCCCCATGAACACATTTACCTGCACTGGAGTAACAGTCCTGTGGGCTGCAGCACCTGGATGGTCGAGTCACTGGTCTGCTCCACGTACCAGATCACACTGCTCATTATGACTTGCCTGTGGTTTCCTGTTTTCAGCCTCTGCAGATTGTTTGTGAGACTTTTTGGCACCTTACAGTTCTGCATAATGTCAAGCAAGCCTTAATTGCTTTATGGTGATTTGCATATATATTTCCCATGATGTAGTGCATTAGGGGGGTAGGTGTAATTTTGTGAATGCAGGTAATTAAAGGAAGAGGTTACTTCACTGTAACCATAGTTCTCAGACTAGAATCAGTTCACATGCAAATGACTTTGTCCAAACTTCCCCAGGAAGGCTTGATTTTTCATCTGTTTTTTACAGGGTCCAGATTTGAGAGTGGGGTTGGGGGTGAGACCGTAAGACATATGACTGGGTGGGAAGCAGTCCAATTTTAAGTCCATTTCCAGTATCTGAGCATGCTCAGTGGATTCTGCCTTAGTGTGGCTGTGTACTAAATACTAGCAGTAGAACTACAGTTACAATTAAATGCCCTCAAAGGAACAGGACCACTATGGGGCACTGCCTCAAGCTGGCTGGGGGAAGATTCAGGAGAGAGATGATGAGGCACCTTTTTCACTGAGAGGTTGTAGCTAAGCGGAATTAACTGCTGTAGGAAGTAGTCTCCCTTAAGACAGTCGTCAGCTTCAAGAGAGTTTGGGACAGAGTAATGGAGAAAGTTGCATGTAGAGGGGGAGTAGGGTGAGGAAAGACACTGGTGGGAAGGAAGGAGCAGATAATGGGAGAGAGGGTGGATCCCTCAGTAATGAAGGTTTGTAAAGTTGAATAGACAAGATAGACCGCAAGGCCTTTTTCTGATGGCTTAATCATATGTTCATATGCATCTTTCATGTCGGAATCACCACTCTCACTGCCTTCACAAGTCCCATGTCCCGAATCTTTGGAGTGGAAGGACTTACAGAAGCAAACCTGAGATCACTTTCAGGACTCACTTGTCTGAGGTGATAGTGGGCCACTAAGCGAAGAAGGGAAGGAGCCAGCTCCTGAGTGGGAGCTGCAGTGAGGTTTGTGGCGAGGAGGGGCCCTTCCTTCTGTTACATCTTGTTTTAGGAGGCACTGTGAGATGGACTGATAGGGATATAAAATACATGTCTTGAGAGCTCTGTGAAGCAGAACCACAGTCCCGTCTCCAGAGGTACTATGGTTTGATGCATTGTGATCATGTGGAACTTCCATTTGCAAATAAACTGGTTGGGATCTGCGGATCCAGGATAGGGCTCATCCCCCTCTCCCCCACACTGAAGTACAAATCTGGAGAGTTCTAGGGAGCAGAACAATGTTCCCGGCTCCAGAGATGGTATGGTCCAATTGACTGCGATCATGCAGAACTTCCATTTATGAATAATTCAGCTGCATTGGGTATCTACAAATCAAGGATCGGACTCCCCTACTACCACCACCATCACACCCAGGGCTCATCCCTAGCTTTGATACCAGTAACAACAGCAACATAATTCTCTTCTGAGCTTGACTTTCTGTAAGTGGTTCTATCGCACACAGCAACAGGAGTTTCTGAACTTCCTCCTAACGTGCACCAACATATTTTTACAAAACCACTTGCCCCAGAAGTGTATTACACCAGCAAGGGCACACAATCTTAAATTCTAAAGACAACCCAGAACTGACCACCTCCAGGACCCACTCATCAGAGGTGACAGCAGACCACTGGGGAGGATGTAAAGGAGACACCCCCCCGACATGTAACTAAAGCAGGGTCTGTGATGGGGAACAGAGGCGGCCCCATCCCTACATCACTTCTTGATATTTTGAAGAGGATCAGGATGTCTGCCCTCTGGAGTCACCACTGCCAGTGTGCTTATGGATCCCTTGTCCTAAACCTCTGGAGTGAAAGATGGACAAACGTCTGCTGTCTGTGGACAAAGAAAGGAACTCCAAAAAGATCCTAGGCACTCCATGAAAGCCTTTTTATTGCCTACTTTCATGGAATCTAGAGTGCCATAGGACTTCTCAGTCTTGGTCAAGTAACCCTTTACTACAGGGCAGTGGAGGTCCTTACCCATAAATGGGAGATCCAACACTCTGTTGCATGTCCTGGGAAAGGAGAAAAAGATCAGAGACAGAGGGTCACGTCAGCTGCCACCAAGTACCACCTTGTGCTGATGCTTTGCAACCAAGCATCCCATATCTCAAATATCAATGAGGTCCTAGTGCTTCTTCAGCAGGAGATGCAATAGATTGGTCCATCAATCAGTTTATAACTGTACCGAACCATAAAGGCGGCACGACTACTCTGTCAGATTACCTGGACACACAGACTATAACCAAAGTAGTCCTATTTCTCAGACTCCTTGTGCAATGGCTTAGGAGACCATCCTTGCATCTAAGCCTTGCAGAAGACCACATCCACTTCAAGGCAGTCTAGAGAGGTGGCTCCTGGAGGCCTGGAAAAATCCCCAGGGGAGAGCATATCTACAGCTTGCTCTGATGGGAGGAGGGGGCATGATGCCAGGCACTCCCAGACCCAGGCTGTTGGGACCCATCACTGCAGGTATGATGGGAAAGGACTCGCCCTTTGCTAGAATACTCACCAAGGGGTAGGATGCAGGCTTCTGTACTTCCTAAATGAGAGTTTTTAGAGCCAAGAACATCTTGTCCATGAAGAGAAGAAAAGGACCGAAAGTCAACCTGCAAAGTTAGCCCTATCAGAAGAGAGGCTCCATCTCAGTTTCAGGACTCTTCAAAGACAAAAGACTGAACAGACTCCAAGTCTGGACAGAGTGAATCCTGCTGCTTCCTAGGAGGAGGACTGCCTGCTTGATTGCTGTGACCACTATGGCCAACACATTGCCTGGAAGCACCTTAGACTTGACTGAGCTCTTGGTTGGAACAACGGAAGCCGGCTACAAAGGAGAAAAAATGGCTTGAAAAAGCCGAGGTGCTGGCACCCGAGTTGTTGCAGTGGTGGGCACTTGGACCTACTGACCCACTTAAAGGTGGCTGGCTAATTGAAGGATCCAACAGAGCACCAGTGCAGCTGGAATGGAAACTAGCTGGCATCCCAGAACTGGGTCTGCCACTGATGCAGAAGTCAATTCTGCCTGGTTGGGTCATACTGAAGTCAGTGAATATGACACAGATGACAAGGACCAAGACGATAAAGGCTTCAAACTCTTACGAACATATGACGAGGACGATAGAATACTGCCATCAGGTTTATCGAGTTTGTTCGTACTGCAGAGTCCTCAGCGTCAGCTACTGATACTGCCCCCCTCCCCAATCTGTCCTTCCCCTCGGTCTGCCCTCCTCTTGACCCTTATTCTCCCCTTAACTCCGTCCAGCCTCTCATGAAGCTATCTACAGTTTCCGTTGAAACCACCTCAAGAAACCGCCACCACCCTCTCAGTGAAGAAATGCTGCCTAGCCTCCCTCCTAAACCTCCTTCCCTTGTGTTCTGATTTCCACAGAGCATGAAGAGATCCTCCATGTCTACCCTAGTTATTCCTTTCAAATACTTGAAGGTCTCAGTCATGTCCCCACACTCTCCCTCTTCTCCTCCAGGAAGTGTATGTTCAGAGCCTCCAACCTCCCCTCATATATCCTACCCTGCTGGCCCATGACCATCTTACCTGCTCTACTTTGAACTGTCTCTGGCAGGTTTAAACCCCTTTTAAGGTATAGGCACCAGTACTGTACACTGTACTCCAGATGTGACCCCACCAAAGACCTGTACAAGGGCAGTATTACCTCTTCCCTTCTACTGCTGATTGCTCTTGCAATACAGCCCAGCATTCTATTTGCCTTCACTGCTGCTTTCCTACACAGCATGGAGTGCTTCAGGTCACTAGTGATCATCACCCCCACGTCATTCTTCTCTTTGGATGCATTTACCCGGACACCATCCTGGCTGTACTCCTTAGTCAGGCTCTTGGCGCCAATATGAAATAACCTTGCATTTCTTTTGCACTGAAGCCAAGCTGACAAATCCAGGACTACCTTTTCAGTTTTTCCGGCTCCTCCCTTAGGTCTTGTAACCCCTCTGCTGTGTCCACCCCCCCAAGACACTAGTGCCTTCCATGAATAAGCAAATTTTGCCCTCAATGCCATCCCCAATATCAATGAAGACACTGAAAAGCACCAATATGAGCACCAAACCCTGTGGGATCCAACTGGTGACTTCATGGTGTTTGAAAGCTCACTTCCCATCACCATGCTCTGGGTCCTGCTCTTCAGCTAGTTTTCCACCCATCCAGTCAACTTCTCACCAATCCCTAGATCCACCAACTTCCCTATCAACCTCTCGTGGGGTACAGAGTCAAAGGCCTTGCTGAAGTTCAGGTAAATTATGTCCCCTGCCTGACCCCTATCCACCATTTCAGTAATCCAATCAAAAAAGTCAATCGGATTTGTTTGGCATGATCGCTCTCCCATAAACCCATGCTGCCACTAATCCTGGGGGCCATTCTTTTCTAGATACTCTACTAACCATTCCTTAAGTATGGTCTCCATGAGCTTGCACACGACTGAGGTCAAACTGACCGGTCTGTAGTTCCCCAGGACATCCTTGGGACTGCTCTTATGGAGGGACTCTACATGTGCTGTACTCCAGTCCTGCAGTACCGACCCAACTCCAGTGAACTGCTTAACAGGTCAGCCAAGGAACCTACAAGCTCCTCCGCTAGCTCCCTCAGTACCATTGCATGTATACCGTTTGGGCCTGGAGATTTATCAACCCTTAATGTTAGCAATCATTTCCTCACCCTATCCACCCTTATCAACTTATCCGTGCGCTCTCCCCCTTCTCCCTAGTGAAGATCAAACAGAAGTACTCGTTCAGTTCTTCTGTTTTGCCCCCATTCTCTTCTACTCACCCATCTCCTTTCCTGAGCCTACCTATCCCATCTTTCTTGTCCCTTTTCTCACTAATACAGTGAAAAGGCCTTTTAATTCCCTGAGCTAGCTGCAGCTCCTTCTGAGCATTAGCCTGCCAGGCTATCCTACCTGCAATGTTAGCCATCTTCAAGAAGTTCTCCCTGTGTATCTCCCTCTGTATCCTCTTAACTTCTTGTAGTTTTTTTTTTATACTCAAGTTTATTGACAACAAATGGGTACAAATACATTTACCTCCATCAGACCTCTTAATCAATCAGATCAGATTACAGCTGGTCTACAGTGCTATAAATTAATTTCTTTCCAATACATTGTTTCTTAGATTCGGTTGGCATATCTTTTTTACATTTTTTCTTTCTTTCAGTGCAAAGTTCAATGTTCTAAATATTCTTGTCACCACAAGCCTTCTAGGATTCTTCTTAGGCCTATGATCCCTCAACCAGATACTCCCATCTCTTAACCTCTCCCCTTCTTCCTACCTCAACCTACATCAGGAAATAATTTCTGGGTGTATGTCTCTCCATAGATACCACCTTGTCCATCTTCTTATGTATAAGCTTGTTTTATGATTCAGTTTAAAGGTTAACTCCTCCATCTCTGAAATCTCATGTACTATGCTGACCCAACTCTGTAGCAATGATGAACTTGGTCTTCATCAAGAGCGGGTTATAGTTTTGTGTGCTGCCACAATGAGTATAGCCCACAAATATAGCGCGTCTGGGGTACCAAGGCCTTGGGGGAGACACTAAAATTAGATTTGCAAAGCTCAAGGCTTGCATTAATAAGAAGACATCTTTTAGGGTGTTTCGAATCCCGTCCCAGTAATCTTTTAGCTTTGGGCACTCCCAAAAGACATGCACATGTGTCGCCTCCTTTTCTTTGCATTGTCTCCAGCATTCTGGGGGACTGCGCAGGGTTTCTTTTGTGCAGGACAGCGGGAGTGAGGAAGAAGCGTGTTTTAATTCTCCATTCAAACTCCTGCCAATAGGGTGAGCTTGTGGTTTTGGTGGTGACTTGGAAAGCTCTGTTCCAGTCTCCTTCCTCCATGTCAAATCCGCTTTCCTCCTCCCACCTAGCCTTAATTTTATTTAAGGGATCTTTTTAATTTGTGATATTGCCTTGCAGATATTTGAGATGAGGCCCTTCTGGATCCGCCCTGTTCGAATTTCTCGAACACAGTTTAGCAGACGGGCTGCTCTAGATGAAGCATGATCTAAGTTCTGGCAGTGATTTATATAGGCCCTAATTTGCAAGAATCTGAAGTGCTCCGTCCTTCCAAGCATGTAGGTCTCCCTAAGTGTGGCGAAGGCCAAGACTTGTTCTCACTGTAAAAGCTATTCTGGGTAGATTAGGCCCAATCTCTCCCATAACCTAAAGTTATGGTCTAGCTTTGCTGGGAGGAAGTCAGGGGCCCAGGCTATTCTGACCAAGGGCCAAGTAGAGCGTGTCAATTTATATTTCTGCCAAATCCTGTGCGTGGCTGCTATGGTATTCCTAACGGCCATGAGTGGGTGTGAAGCTATGCCCAACTTATTTATGGGCAGTAGGACTCTCACGTCCAGTGGAACTTCCCCCTCCGTCTCCCCCAGTTCAATTGTCTTCCAGCTTGAAGTGCACGAGGGAATGGTCCAGATCAAGGCCGTCTTTAATTGAGTTGCTAAATAATAGTCTTCTAAGTCTGGTAGTGATCTGCCCCCTCCCCTTTTGTGTGCCTGGAGCATCTTAAGATTAATCCTAGGTTTTTGCCATTCCAGATAAAGTCAGTTATTAGTTTGTTCCATTTAAGGAATTGTGACTTTCCAATATATACAGGGAGACACTGAAATAAGTAAAGGAATCTAGGGAGGACATTCATTGTAATTATTTGGATTCTAGAATACATTGGGAGATTAATTAAGGACCACCTCTCAAAATCCTTTTTAATCTGTTCTACTAGGGGTTTATAATTGGCTTTAAAGAGCCTAGACGGGTGTTTAGTTATCACTGTGCCTAAATATTTCATCCTCTCGGCATCCCATTTTAAGGGGAGCTCCCGAAGGGTCTCTTGGGATGGTACATAAAGAAAGCATAGCACCTCCGTCTTAGTTTAGTTCAGGGAATATCCTGCCTGCCTCCCGAATTCCTCTAAGATCAACCATACTTCAGGGATAGACGATTCTGGGGCTGCCAGTGAAAGGAGCACATCGTCCGCATACAGGGAGATTCTCCTCTCCATCCCCCCCACCTCAATACCCCGTATAGCCTTTGACTGGCGTATAGCTTCTGCCAGAGGCTCTACATACAGTGCAAATAACAGTGGAGAGAGGGGGCAGCCTTGCCTAGTTCCTCTACTTAATCTAAACCTCTCTGACAGACTTCCATTCACTCAAATGTATGCTTGTGGGCCAGTGTACAGTGATTTTATGCCATCTATGAATGGACAGGGAAAAGCCATAGACTCCAGCACCAGAAAGAGAAAGCTCCAGGAGACTTTATCGAAGGCTTTCTCCGCGTCCAGGCTCATAAGACATGCTGGGGTACGGGCTCGGTGTATTGAGTCAATAGTGTCTAGAGTGGTCCGGACACTATCTGCAGCCTGGCGTCCGGAGACAAAGCCCGTTTGGTCCATATTGCAGATTCGGCAGGTGTAAGTTTAGTCTAGAGGCTACAATTGTGGTTAATATTTTATAATCCACATTAAGCAGCGAAATGGGTCTATAAGATTCGCATTTAGATGGGTCTTTATTTTCTTTGTGAATTAGGGAGATAGTGGCATATTGCCAGGAGGGTGGATAGGGGATCCATCTTCCCAGACGGCTGAATAAACCTCCTGGAGGAGAGGGGTCACCTCTTTTTTGAAAGTTTTGTAAAATTCTGCACTGAACCCATCAGGTCCAGGACATTTGCCTGATTTTAATTGTTTAATTGCATTTAAAATTTCCAGTTGAGAGATTGGTCTAGTAAGGGAATGACCCGCCTCTTGTGACAAGGTGGGGAGAGAGAGGGAAGTCAGAAACCCCCATCTTTCTGTGGGAGATGTTTCTTCTGGGGCCTGGTAAAGCTTAGTAAAGTATGAAACAAAGGCTTCTGAAATGTTAGTCAGTTTAGTGCCAATGTTATTTGTAATTGGAGAGATTATTTTAGTGATGGCCGTATTTGCCTGGTGCCTCCTCAGTCTAAAAGCCAGTAGTTTTGTTGCCCGTGGACCCCCTTCATAAAACTTGTGCCTTAAGAAATATAGAGCCTTCTCTACCTCTGCCTTTTGTAGGTCCTCCCCCTCCTTCTGTTTTATTTTAAGTTCCTGATCTCTACTTTTTTCCCCATTTAAGCTTTTGAGCATCCTCCAGACATTTAATCTGAAGCATAAATTCTTGCTGCTTTTGTTTAGCTTCCCTCTTCCTCGCCGTAGCAATAGCTATAAGCCTTCCCCTAACCGTGGCTTTAATGGTGTCCCAGACTATTTGCGGGGTGACCCCCCCCTTTGTTGTTTTCCTGCAGGGTTCTAGTGATGTGCTGCTTGATTTCTTGGGCTATGTTCTTATCTTGGAGGAGGGAGCAGTTCAGCTTCCAGTGTGTTTTTTCTTTGGGAGAGAAAAATCTATTTCTACAAATATTGGGTTATGGTCAGAAATTGTACAGGTCCCCACCCACATTTCAAGGAACTCGGTCAGACTCTGCGAGAAAGTGAAAAAAGTATCCAGTCTGGAGAAAACCTTGAACCTGGGGGAGTAACAGGTATACTCTCTAGCTTTAGGACACCCCTCTCTCCATATATCTTTCAGCCCTCCCTGCTCTAGTATTTTTTTTAACAGAGCTGGCCTTTTTGATATCCACTGTTGGTATCTGGGATGTGGTATCAAGCACTCTGTTAAAAACCAAATTCCAATCCCCTCCCATGACCAAGACACCTTTTGCCTTTTCTACAATTAGTTGTATTAGGGAGGAGTAGAACGAAACCGGCGACCCTGGAGGTACATAAACATTTGCAAATGTAACTATGGTGTCCTGTACTCTGCCAATAACTATAATGTACCTAGCACCCTGGTCTTCCACCACCTCCTGCACCTCAAAGGGGAGAGATGCTGCAAATAAAATTGCAACCCCTCTCTTCCTACCTTTCTGAAGGGAGGAGTGGAATACCTGGGGGAATCTCTTAGACCTCAGCTTCAATATCTCTGATGGGGAGAGGTGTGTTTCCTGGAGGATGTTAACCCCACAATCCTGGAGTGTTAGATATTTCAGCAACTTCTTTCTCTTTATCGGGCTTGTACAACCATTTATGTTAAAAGATAAGATTTTCGTTAGTTGTTTACTTATGTGGCTTACTTCTATTTTGCCATCTTACTTTGCACTGTTTAACCCTTTTTGCCAACTTGTGTGATATTTCTTAGATAGTTAATAAAACTGTTACCCAAGGAATTAACGATTATATAAAGCAAACGAACTTGTGAACTTCGCAACCAATTGTTCTTAACATGTTGCATTAACATAGTTCTTATGAACGGAACAGAACTAGAACATTTCAGAGGTGGGCGGGTGAAACAACCCCCGTTCTCACTTAGCAAGTTTGGATTTTGCTGACTTCCTAGGTTAAGCTGGGTGTTATCCAGCTTGTATGCTTTAGCCTCTAGTGCTGCTAAAGGGGACTCAAATACATCAAGAGATACCCCTTTAGTCCCAGGAGATCCCTCTTTTAGGACATAGCATTGTAGTGACAAGATCTTCATTGGTGCTAATGCTTTCCCCACCCCCGCCTACTCTTTGATTAAGATACTTTATGCAGGTTTTAAAGCCATTTCTCTGTGCTGAGAATTTGTACATCCTTCCCCCTCTTGAAAGAACCAATCGCGGTTCCACAATCTATATTTAGAGGATACAAAGGTATTATATGTTGCTCTGGTTGAGCCTTTTATTTCTTCTGGTGGTTAGTGGGTTTGAGTCCCCGGCCTGACTCAGCAAACATTCTTATTGACAGCCGAGACCCGACCAATCCACATTCTGCCTTCTCAGGCAGCTCAAGTTCTCAGGATAAAATCTGAAGGGAGATCCTCCCTGTCCCAGCAGCAGTTCCCTGGCTCACCCTCATAAACCCTTCCCAGGCAACTCCCTTTGAAACCACCTCTCTTTTGGTGGTGAGCGGAGTCTCGTTTCTTCCCAACCCTGGACATTCCCACCTATCCCGGCTGTTATGTCCCTTCCAGGCCCATCCTCCCCCATGCGATACAGTCCATTTTCCTTTACTGGACATCTTTATCCGCCCTACGCTACCGCCTGTACTCAGGAACTAGATACCATTGCATCCCTGGAGTATTCCACCTTTAAGCAGATAGGTTAAATTGCAATTGTGAACAGTCTGAGCAGTCTTTCATGAGTCTATTGGGATCAAGTCCAGATATCGCAGTTCGGAGTGTGGGGGGGGGGAGGCACCGGGGGAGAGGTCCAATTGGTCCAGGGGTGTAAAAAAGCCAATACAAAGAGCTTATTACATGGCCAGACAGTACAATCAAGAGCCTATTGTCTGCAAATGGGTGGAATTCGGGTCTTCTCTCAGGTGCTGCGCTTTTTTATTCACTTTAGAAGGGTCGCCATATTTCCGAAGCAGCGAGGAGATATCCGAATGTAGGTCCGAGGCGGGAACCTTCTTCGACAAGCCTGGGAGGGTTGCTCCTTTCTGGGCCACCAACCACGCCGATGCAATTAAATCACTCTCGAGCGTCTCCTTGTACATCGCTGGTATGGGTATTGACAGTGATTCTAAGCATTGGGAGGCGGCAAGTAAGTCAGGGAAGATCTTCGTGCCTTTGTCCGTTGTTACCTTCAGTCATGCTGGGAAAAGAACCTGGGCCTTAATAGACTTGGCTCATAGTAGTTTCACTATAGGCCAGAGCACCCGTCGGGCCTCCTGCACTGATGCGGTATGATCATTGTCCAGAGCAATGCTTTGGCAACGATAGGTTAGAGGGCCCTGTTGCCATGCGCTTCACAGGACTTCTTCCTTGGTTTTGTAATATGTAAAACGCGCAATCAGCGGCCTCGGTCGAGCATTAGGATCCCGGGGCTTTGGGGCCAGGGAGCAATGAGCGCAATCCATTGAGAGATCGAGTTCCTCCAGGAGGTTTAGCATTTCCTTTAACAGGTCCTTTAAAAACGCTCCAGTATCTCCGTGCTTATCCTCTGCTCCCTCTGGAATCCCGTAAAATCTCACATTCTGGCGTCTGGATCTTCCTTCTAAATCATCGATCCTTTGGGTCAGCTCCCTATCCCTGGCCAGCAAATACAGCAGTAAGCGATCCTGTCTGTCCGATTGTTCCGATGTTTGGGTGAGAGCCAGCTCCAATTGTTCCGCCTTGTGATCGACGGTATTCAGCTCCGCTCGGAGGTCTGTGAGTTTCTGGTCTACGTTTTGGACCATTTGCGCCGTCTTGCTGTGCGAGTGTATGAGGGCCATCTTCTGTTGATCGGGCCTCTGCCGCATCCTCCTGTTCCGCGTGAAGCAATTCTCTTAATTTTTGCACTGGAGTGTGTGATGGTTTGTTTGCCTTCATTCTGGTAATTTTAGCTGGGGAAGGCATTAGTTGTTTTAGCGTTGGTTTTGGATTTTGTCGCCTCGGGGTGGGAGCCGCCATAAGTCCGATGACGTCACCGGAAGTCCTTAACTTCTTGTAGGTTGATCTCTTATCCCTTAGTGCTTGGGCAACCTCTGTGCTAAACCAGTTGGGTGCTTTGAAACACAGAAACATAGACTTTGACGGCAGATATGGACGCTTGGCCCATCCAGTCAGCCCATTTCCCTACCTACTGGATAAGCTGCAGATCCAAGTTAACCAACAGCCTACTTCTTCCTAACCCCCATTAGAATTGCCTTATATCTGTCCCATGCATTCTTGAATTCTCCCACTATTTTTGACCCACAACCTCCTCAGGAAGGCCGTTCCATGCATCCACCACCCTCTCAGTGAAAAGATACTTCTTCACATTGCCCCTGAGCCATCCCCCCATTATCTTCAAATTGTGCCCCCTTCTTCTTGCACACCTCTATTTCTGAAGGATGCTACCTTCTTGGACTTTGCTGATTCCCTTGAGGTACTTGAAAGTTTCAATCATGCCCCCCCACTTTGGCCCTCGAGTTTTTCCCTTTGAGCCTAATACATTGCCTTGTGGCTAGTATTATCCCTTCCTTGATGTTGGGCCACTTTTGGTCCACACCCATATCCACTCAAATGCTTGCCAGGTGGTTCCTTAGCAGCCCGCCCATCATTCTGAAGTCTGCCTTTCTAAAATCCAGGATTTTAGTCTCGGTGGGGGCCTTTTCCCTGCCTATATCCAATCGGAACCACACTGTGCAGTCTTCACTCCCACTAAGCTTCTCCTCAACCTTGATATCCTGGACACTGTCCCCATTTGTCAACAACAGATCAAGGACTGCCCCTTCCCTGGTGAGCTCTGTGATGCCCAGTGTCAGGAATCCACTCTGCAACCCATCTAGGACCAACTGACTCCTGGTCAGGGTGCGAAATTCCTAAACCTTAGGTGCCCCAGGTCAGGTACTTTTTTTCACAGGACACCTACTTCAGTTTAATGCCTGCCCTGAGGGGCACCTAAGGTATTTGACAGAGTCCCATATTTTTCCTGTTCCATGGTGAGCAATGCGTGTGCTGCCATTTTTTTTTTTTTTTTACTCACCAGCAGGAGTCAGTGCTATGGGGGGGGAGCACTAGAGGAGCGCAACATGCGAGCGTCAATTTCCTTTGGGTGGGTGAGGAGTGCCGGGTGAGCTGGTCATGAGATAAGCCCTTAAACACCCGTCGGCGCAGCCGGTGGGATTTCGCTTGTGGCGCCCGGCGACCGGGTTCAGAAAGCGGACCCGATCGCCTGGAGGGTTGGCTGGGAGTAGGATTGAGCGTCTGATAGGCAGCTCTCCCACCGGGGAGGGTGGCAGTTCGCGCTGGCTGGGACCCCTGGTGGAGACCAGGAGTTCCATGCAGCCGACACTCAGCATGGATGGAGGCAGGTGGACGCTGGCATCATTGCACGACCCGCCTCCTGGGAAAAACCGGAAAAAGGAGGAGGAGCTGCCGCCGTCATGGATGAAGCTGGCAGCGGCTTCAATGTGCTTCCAGGCCAAGCCCCGACCTAACTCAGTGCCCGCGGCATATGTGGAAGGGGGTGCCTGCGGCCCCACCATGGGGGTAAGCCACGGGTACGGGGCGGTGGCCGATCTGGAAAGCAGAAGCCGCGGCCCGCGGATCGGGCGGAAGGATAGGGCGGCGGGCTGCCTGGAGGAGTAAAGTTAAATTAAAAAAAAAAAAAAGCCCTTAAACACAACAGCTGACTTGAGGGAAAGAATGGGCCAACGGTCCTCCTCCCCTTTGACTGGCACACTTATCAGTCAGCTGCCCATGCGAGGGGTTGGGCCATCGATGGTGGAGGTGGGCTGCAGGAGACTGACACCAAATGAGGGCAGTCTTTGCACAGTTCGCCCCCACACAGCGTGTCATGCGATTCCTGTAAAGTGTGCCACACTATCATTTTCTGTTGGTGCCGCAAGTCGTGAGTGGCACGCTTACAGTTTGGATGGACGTCTCCATTTATTTCCGTTTGCATTTGGCAATCATCAACCACCTACCTATTCTTAAAAAAAGCTCTTTCAAGAGCTATTCTAAATCAAGGCAGTCTACTCAATCACATGATCACTGTTTACACAGCAACAGTGATTTACTTACCGCTATGCTGCCTTTCCGCTGTGCTGTGCCTGGAGCCTGCAATTAACTGTTTACACTCCCGACGCTGATGTGCCGCAGATCGCACTGGGAGGAGTGTCTGTGGACTTGCAGACAAGGTTCGGGAAAATTACATCTCCAGCCAGGAGCTAGTGGATCGCAGCAGATCGAGTGCTTCGGCCATTCACACCACAGGGCAATGTGCTCGATCCAGTACGTGTTCCCACTTTTCAGTCGGATCAGAAACTGGAGTGGGAGCACACATGGAGCAATGCGGTGAGTGTCCACAAAGCACACTTTGCAGCGCATCAACCGGAGCACGAGTTGATGCGCTGCAAAGACGATAGTGTAAATTGGGTAAAAATCAAACTTTATATCTGACTGAGAGAATGAGAAGTTCGAAGTGAAGGAGGGGGTCGAGGAGAGCACTAAGGGACGGACTCTCAGTCATAAGGTACTGAAGGAAATAAAAATTAAAAATAAAAGCTCTTTTAAGAGCTATAACAACAGCTATTCTTAATCCTGCTGCAAGTGATAGGGAGGAGGGAAGAGTTAAGACCACAAGAGAAGATCTCGTCACATCTTAGTGAGGGAATTAGCAGCCTGTTACAGAAACTGCTGCTGCAGCTGCTTGTGTTTATAATAATAAATATAAAAAAAACCCTTGCCATACCGACTGAACTAAAATAACAGCAGACTACAAGGCGCCATTCTCAGTCAGAGGCTATAGGCTGTGCTGCAGCAGTCTTTTTCTGTAGTACTAATTACAGTTGCAGTAGGGTACAGAAAATCAAAAGTAAAAAAAAGAATTCCTCCTTCCCTTACATTCAGTGTAATAAAAAAACTGTTTTACTTAAGTATGAGTTAATTTACTAAACTAAGCCCTGCCTCAAACATCTAAATTAAGAACTATGTGGAGCTGAGGGAGTCAGCTGGACTGTTAAGAATAAGGTTTTAGATACCTAAAAAAAACTCATTAAGAAGCTTTATGTGAAAGCAAATCTGTGTAGCCTACCTAAAATCTGATTCTGTAAGTGTGTAACCCTACTGCTTTTGAAAAAGCAACTCTATTGTGGAACTTTTGGCCTACCTAAACAATAAATATAAAAAGGCCACTTCTTTAAGTGCTAGTAGCTGGGCCGAAGACACCAGGAGAAAGGACTGCTGTGTGACTGGACTTCTCTGCTGGGACTAAAGAAGTAGAACTCTTGTACTTGGACCTTTAATTTAGGGTAAAAGAAAAAATTACTCACCTTAGTAATGTTGTTTCTTCTAATGGAGTCTTGCTATATTATGACAATTGCAGTTTGTCCCACCATTAGAACTGCTCCGGAGGTGAAAGAGTTAACTCCCATTCTAAGAATGCAACTTAGAGCACGAGCTCGGTTAGAGAAGCTCTGTCTGGGTTATTTCAAACCCAAACTGTCAGATCTTTACAAGCAAAACTCACTAAGGTCTGTGTGGAAGCTGTAACCTACACTAGCCAACTGGCTACCTAAATATTAACACTATTGCTGGTCCCAACACAAAGACTCAAGTCAGGGACCAGAAGTAATAATATAATATAAAATAAAAACACCACACCCAAAACCCCAAGAAGGGTGGAAAACATATAATGGGCATAACTAGTGCCCACACTAGGCTGCCCACCGATACCCAAGTAGAAGTTCTGAGGAGCAGGCTGAGGAGGTCATAATATAGCAAGACTCCATTAGAAGAAACAACATTACTAAGGTGAGTAATGTTTTCTTCAAACAACATGAAGTCTTGCTATATTATGACAATTGCAGACTACACAGCAGTACCTCCATGGAGGAGGGACAGAACCTACTTAGGGAATAGGCTCTGAAGCACAGCTGTGCCAAACCGAGCACCTCTCCTGGCCTGGACATCCAGGAAGTAATGCTTGGTGAAAGTGTGTACCGTTTTCCAGGTAGCAGCTTGACATATCTCTAAGATAGGGATGTCTCTGGCAGCAGCTAGAGACGCGGCTGTACCTCTGGTAGAATGAGAATGTGGAAATAGGCATCCTTGAGGTCCAGGGAGACTAGCCAGTCCCCTGGCCTTAGAGAGGGTAGACTTATTCCCAGAGTCACCATTTTGAACTTTGGCTTTAAAAGGTGCTTGTTTAAATATCTGAGATCCAGGATGGGCCGCCATTCTCCCGTCTTTTTGGGAGTTAGGAAGTACCGGGAGTACAATCCTTTTCCCCTGTGTAGGGGTAGAACCCTTTCTATGACTCTCAGAGCCAAGAGGGAAGAGACCTCTGCCTCTAGGGCAAGGGCCTCTGAAAGATTTGCAGGTGGAAAGGACCTGGTTCTCATCTTGGGAAATTGTTTGAAGCTGAGAACCAGTCCCTGGCTTACTACTTCCAGGACCCATTTGTCTGATGTTAAAGACATCCAGTCCAGGACAAAGTAAGCCAGCCTGCCCCCTACGGGTAGTGGAGAATCGGCCCGGGCAAACCCATCAGGGTGCCTGTTTGGCAGGGGCTTTAGGCTGAGGGGTGGTAGCAGGCCTGCTTATACCCCGTCTGCCTCTCCCTCTGAAGAACCCCCTCTGGGCAAAGGCGGAAGAGGAGGCCTGGGCTTGGTAGAAAGGCCTATGAAAAGGCCTGCCTCTGAAATGCTGCCTCTGGGGGAGTGGCTTGCCTTTCCTTGGCCTGAGCACTTCTATAGGTGGTCCTGTACTCATCCATTTTCTTCATGTAGTTCTCTGTCTGCTCCCCAAACAGAGAATTACCAACAGCAGGAAAATCCATGGCCTTAGTCTGGGTATCCTGTGACAGGCTAGTACATCTGAGCCACGCCATCCTACAAAGGGCCACAGATGTAGCCATGACTCTAGATGAAACATCACTGGAGTCCACTGCAGCATGAAATTGCACCTTGGATGCCTCAATACCATCTGCAGCCACCTGCTCCAGCTCCTTGGCAAGCTGGCCAGGGACCTGTGTAGCTAGAGCCATCACAGTGTCCCATCTAGACTTCTTGTATCTAGCTGTGCAGGCCATATAATTAGCCTGCCCGAGTCCCAAAGATGCTGCCATGTACTGTTTCGTTGCCATGGCATCAATCCTCCTGGAGTCCTTATCTGGGGGGTGTGAAGCCAAGAGTATATTTGCCTTATCACAGGCAGCAGCCTGCACTACCTCAACATGGCTGCATTGCTGGGAAAGGAACTCCATATCTGGGCCTGAAACAGTATACCTCTTGTCCAATTTTCTGTCCACAGGAGGTATAGAATTAGGAGTCTTTAAAATTTTAAATATCTGTTTCCCAAAAGACTTATGGAGGGGAATAGACAGCCCCATGGACTCTGGGATGTCCGTCATCTCAACATAGTCAGGCTCCTCCTGATCCTCTACTGCTTCCTCCATAGGAAGCTGAAGAGTTTCAGCCACTTTTTTGTAAAACATAAAGTGGGAAGGGGACTCAGAAAGCCTAGGAGGAGAAACCCCTGAAGGTCTGTCTGGGGAGATGTCCGGGTCAATGGGCACATCCAGACATTCATAATCACCATCACTATCCTCATACTCTCCTTCCTCCTCCTCCGGTTCATAAAACTCCTCTAAATTAAAATCCGGACCCGGAGGAACCGACCGAACCGAGCCCCTAACCGATGGTGCCAGTTCGGTCGGAACCGGAGATAGCGATTGAACAATCCTTATCGCTTTGGCTATTTCATCAGCGGTCAGAAAAAGAACTTGTGGATCCGAACCGGCTGACTTATCCCTTCTTTTTCTTTTAACCGGAATCGACTCCTCAGAGTCAGTTCTCCTTTTGCCCGAAGAAGTTTCGCCCTGGTCAGAGGGCACTCCTTCTGGTTCGGTTGGAACCGAACCGGGCTGGCCATCTGGGTCAGCAGACTTTTTGGCCTACCTTTCCCTCAGCCTACCTACTCTCTTTTCCAGGGTAGCTGTGGGAAAACTTTTGCAAATCTGGCAGTCTGAATCGAGATGGTCAAACCCCAGACAATAAACACAGGTGGTGTGGGGGTCAGCCTTAGCAAAGCTTCCCCACACACACTACAGTGTTGAAACCCAGTGGGCCCGGTTTTTCTCTTGGGTTTCTCAGACATGGCGAGTCCTAACCAAACTTGCCCTTTTCGGCAATCCGCCAGGCAAGACACCCTTATCGGTTCCTGACCATGTTACGGGTCGTGGAAAAAAATGTAATGAAATCCGTTTTTTTTAGAACCGATAAGGACCGGTTACCACACTCTAAAAAGCAGAACAAACTTTTTTAACAAACCTGACCGGTTCAAACCGAACCAAACCGACGTTTACAAGTTCCACACAGAAGCAAGCAATAATAAACCTATCTAGTACTCACGGTACCACAGACACAGACTGAACCGACAGGTTAGATGGAAGAAATTCGGTTGAAACCGAGGGAAAAAAAATGACACTTTAACCGACTAAATTGAACCGAGCGAAGGAGAAATCTCCGGAGCGACTGTTCAGTGAGGCGGAGTAAAGAATCTGGCGGTTTGGGTTCAAACAACAGACCGAGTCTCAACAGAGCTCGAGCTCAGCGTTCCATGCCTTGCATGGAAAATTAACTCTTTCCTCTCCGGGGCAGTTCAAAGGTTGCATATCACTGCAATAGTCAGAATACAGCAAGACTTCATATTGTTTGAAGGAGATGTGGAGCAACAATGGGGAATCATCAAAACTGCCATCACAGAGGTAACAAGCCTTTGTGTGAAGCAAATAAACAAATCAAAACGAAAGGAAAAAGCCACTATGGTTCTCAAAAGACGTGGCTGTGAAAGTCAGGAAGAAAAAGATAGTATTCCGGAAGTATAAGAAAAAACAGAAGGAGCAGGACAGGAAGCTGTACCAGTTAAGGCAGAAGGAAGCAGGGAGGGAAGTCAGAATAGCAAAGGCCCAAACTGAGGAAAAGATAGCCAACTCGGTTAAGAAGGGGGATAAAACCTTTTATAGGTATACCAGCGAGCGTAGAAAGACAAAGGGAGGGATAGTGAGGCTGAATAGAATGAACGGTGGGTGGGCAGAGGGGAACAGTGAGGGGAACAGTGAAACAGCAGGGATACTGAACTAATATTTCTGCTCAGTATTCACAAAAGAGGAAGGGGAAGTGCCTAATCCAATTAACAGAAGCACTCTTGATAGGGAGGTCGATCCCAGTCCTTTCACAGAAGAAAGGGTTCTGCAAGAACTCCTAAAACTGAAGGTGGACAAAGCAACGGGGCCTGATGGAATTCACCCCAGAATTCTAAAAGAATTAAGGGAGGAACTAGTGAAACCACTGGCAACTCTTTTTAATAAGTCATGGGAGGATGGTGTGGTGCCAGAGGACTGGAGGAAGGCAGATGTGATTCCCCTTCACAAAAGTGGGACCAAGACAGAAGCAGGAAACTACAGACCTGTCAGTTTGACCTCTGTGGTAGGGAAAGTGATGGAGCCACTTCTGAAGGAAAGAATGGTTGAGTACCTACAGGCCAGTGGGGCACAGGACCCAAGGCAGCATGGGTTCACAGCGGGAAGGTCATGTCAGACGAATCTAATAGATTTCTTTGACTGGGTGACCAAAGTAGTAGACTAGGCAGGGGCTGTGAACATGGCCTACCTAGACTTTAGCAAGGCATTTGACACAGTCCCACACAAAAGATTAATAGTCAAATTAACCAGCCTGGGAGTGGGTCCCAGGGTGGTAGCCTGGGTGAAACATTGGTTGGACAACAGAACACAGAAGGTAATTGTAAATGGAGTCCACTCTGAAGAAAGAGGGGTTACTAGTGGGTCCAGTCCTTTTTAATGACTTCATAAGTGACACTGCAGAAGGACTGGAAGGAAAAGTATGCCTCTTTGCAGATGACACAAAGATCTGCAACAGGGTTGATACACAAGGAGGCGTGGAAAGGATGAGAAGGGACTTGGGCAAGGTTGGAGGAATGGTCAGAAGTATGGCAGCTAGGATTCAATGCAAAGAAGTGCAAAATAATGCACCTGGGAAACAAGAACCCAGGGGAAGAATACACAATGGGTAGTAACAACAACAAAAAAGGAAAGGGACCTGGGGGTAATCATATCAGATGACCTTAAGGTTAGCAAGCAATGTGAGAAGGCAGTAGGGAGGGCTGGGGGTATACGGGATGCATAGGGAGAGGCATCAGCAGCAGAAAACAGGAAGTTGTTATCCCTCTGTACAGACAGTTGGTGAGACCCCATCTGAGTATTATGGTCCAGTTCTGGAGACCCCATCTCCACAAGGACATAGACAGGATAGAGGCAGTCCAGAGGAGGGCAACTAAATGGTGCAGAGTCTGCAAGAGACGCTCAGATGAGGAGAGACTAAAGGAGCTTAATATGTATACCCTGAGGAAAGAAGGGGGGACATGATAGAAACTTTAAGCACCTCAGTGGAATCAACAAAGTCCAAGAGGGTAGCATCTTTCAGAAAAAGAGACGTGCAAGAACAAGGGGACACAATTTAAAGATAGAGGGGGTGGTTCAGGGGCAATGTGAGGAAGTATTATTTCACAGAGAGGGTAGTGGATGCATGGAACAGCCTTCCTGAGGAGGTTGTGGGGTCTAAAACTGTGGGAGAATTCAAGAATGAATGGGACAGACATAAGGCAATTCTTGTGGGGGGTAGGAAGAAATAGACTGCTGGTTAACTAGGATCGGCGGCCTATCCTGTAGGTAAGGAAATGGGCAGACTAGATGGGCCAAGCGGTCCTTATCTGCCGTCAAAGTCTATATGTTTCTATGTTTCTTTAAAGCCATAAAGAGGTACCGTCTGTGCCTGTGTTCTGTACTACCTTAAATCTAACTAAACCATCAGAGTCAAGATCTTTAGCATTTAATGTGGACTACCTAAAATCAAAATTAAAAAGGATTTGTCACCTTTTTGTGTTGTGGAGCTTGTGGGTCGACTGACTGCCCTCCTATGGACTAGTGAGGGGTCTACTGATTTCTTAAGGCCTAAAGGACAGCACCACAGAGGGTAGTGACTAGGCAGGACAGGAAATAAAAAAAAAAAATTAAAAAGCCCTGAGGTCTGCCACTTAGTGTTGAATCTGTGGTCCGACTGAGTGACTGTCATGTCCTCTTAAAAATAAATTACACTTTGTCACCTTTGTGTGTTGTGAACGGGCTGTCTGTCCTCTCATCTTAAGGACTATTGAGGTCTGAGGGCACTAGCCAGGGAGTGGCTAGATAGAAGGGAAAACAAATAAATAAAAACCTTTTCTTTGGGACTGCTGTACTAGTCTACACTACACTGCAAAAAAAAACCTTGTCAGTTGCAATCAGTACTTGCTGGATCATGCACAGGTAGTGGCACTGAAATAAATCACACAGAGACAATTTAATTTCTTATTATTTATGTTTATTATTTACAAACTGACCAACCACTCAACTTTCTAGTAGCCTGTTATTAAGCAGCAAGTGTTTTATTAATACAGTCATGTAGTTACTTTAAGTACAACCAAAAGTACTGAATAGACAACTTAGTCTCGTTAGTAAAAAAAAAAGGGTGGCATGTATAAAGTTTCCTGGGCATGTACTTTTTTTTTTTTTTTTTTTACAAATTTCATGCCCTGTTCCTGGCGAAGTCACGGCTAGCCTCCAATCCACACTGGGTAGGTTAAAGTTTCCCACCACTATCATCTCACCCATCTCTGCAGCCATCTGTATTTCCAAGCTCAATTCCCTGTTTCTTTCCTCTTCCTGGCTGGGTGGTCTGTAAACCACCCCAGCCTCACCTTCCTCCTTGTGTTCGATAGTAACTGAAACCACATTGCTTTGCCTTCCCCTCTTCAGATTCTTCTCTTGTACAAGGTATATCCTCCCTGATGTACACCTCCACCACCCCCCCTTTCCTAGCCCCTCAATCTCTCCTGTATAATTTAAACCCAGAGATCAAGTGGTCTCAGTCATGGTTAGGTGTGGCCCATGTCTCCATGTCCAACCCCTTCTCCAGCAACAATGCCTGTAGGTCATCCATCTTCCTTCCAAGACTTTGTGCGTTCAGGGACACCATATTCCACCTCGAGTCTAAGCCTCCTTCCCCTCCTGCCTGTCTGCCTTTTTCATAAGTGTCCTTTGCCTGTACCCCCCCACCCACCACTAGCCCTCTCAATTCCCCTTTTATGTCTACCCTCCAGTCCCCCTCTACTGGTATGGGGGAGAGGGCTGCTGGAGACTCGGAGCCTGCAGGCTCGGCTGCTCACCTCCCCCAGTAGTTTAAGGTTTTGCTTTATGTAGCCTGCCACCTTGTCCCTGAGGACACTTAGCTCCCTCTACTGAGGTGCAGTCTGTCTGGTAGAAAAAAAAAAGGTGCTTCATCTGACCAGGTCTCCCCCAGCCCCCAATACAGCTGTACCCTTTCTCCTTGCACCACTACCTCAGCCAGTCGTTGAACTCCTTTATCCTTTTCTTCCTGATTATACTGGCTCTTGGTACTAGCAATACCTCAGAGAATGTAACTGATCTGGCTACCTCGCTGCAGGTCAACCCCACCACTCTGAATCTTTTCTATACTACCCCCACCTGCTCCATGGCTAGGTCATTGGTACCTAGGTGTATAACTATGTGTCATTCCCCCAACTCCCCTCACCAACTCTCCAATCTTTGAACCCACCCTGTCTTAGCCATCATCCCTGGCATGCAAATCACTCTCTTCCCCTGTCTTTGGGTCCCCCTTTCTTTCTCCAGTGAATACCTTTAATTATGGAGTCCCTAGGGTTATCATCCTTCCTTCCCCCCTTTCCTTCTCTGATTGCCTATCAGGAGTCAACCTTACTTTTTTTTTTTGCACTAGCCAGCCGTGCTAGTGAACCAGAGATTGCACTAGCTCGCAGAAGTTTGCAGTAGCCCGCAGTCAGTATGGTTAACAGTGATTTCTTAAACGAAAGGCAAATAAAATTGCATTTGTCCTGCCAACAGTCTGGACACCTACCGACTGATTTTGCACTGTGCCTTTAACTGCAAACTGCGCATACACTATCTCGGCTTCTGTGACTGAAGAGTCAGTGGTTTGGTCACTGATGACTAAAATGAACTTTGGTCCCATAATTTTTTCTCGTAGCGCCATGTGTTCAACCTCGGCTACACAGCGGATAAAGTTGTTGAACTGACATCTAGCCCTTTCATATATCATCAAGGCTGCACATCCACACAAAGTCTGTAAAAGGACGTCCTTTCTTAGCAATTGCATGGCATGTGCGAACAGTTTATCCAGACGGTTAAGCGTTGCTTCATTCATGTTCTTCAGCAATCCCTCCATGTTACTTGTCCCTGGAGTAGCAGTGCTGGCATCCTCCTTTTCCTTTGCCCTAGCATGAGCTTCACTGATGTTATAGGACGAGATGAAAAAATTACTCACCTTAGTAATTATATTTCTTCTAATGGAGTCTTGTTGTATTCTGACAATTGCAGTGATTCCCACCCTTTGAACTGCCCCGGAGAACTAAGGGTTAACTTTCCATGCAGGGCATGGAACGCTGAGCTCGAGTTCGGTTGAAGTCTCTGTCTGGAGTGTTTTAAACTCAAACCATCAGATTCTTATGAGCCCAACTAAACTAAAAATTATATGTGGAAATTGTAAAAATTCTGCTAGCCAACTGGCTGAAAAGTTTTGGATTCTCAAGGAAGACTCAAGCCAGGAAACCCAAAAACTAAACCCAATGTACTCAAAAAAATAATAAATAAGCACCCAAACAAAAAGGGAAGAGGGTGCCAGCAAATACACCCCTGGGGTGCAACAATGCACCTGCCCACCCACTTCCCAAAAACAGGCTCGGGGGGGGGTCAGAGAGGGAGGTCAGAATACAGCAAGGCTCCATTAGAAGAAACAACATTACTAAGGTGAGTAATTTTTTCTTCAAACATCATGAAGTCTTGCTGTATTCTGACAATTGTAGACTACCAAGCAGTACCTCCAAGGAGGAGGGACAGAACCTACTTTGGGAATAGGCTCTGAAGTAATTGCTGTGTTAAACCGAAAGCATCACTCCTAGCCTGGATATCCAGAGAGTAATGCTTGCAAAGGTATGGACTGTTTCCAGGTGGCTGCTTGACAAATTTCTAGGAAAGGATATCCCTGGCAGCAGCCAAGGAAGCAGATGTACCTCTTGTGGAACGAGCCCTCAGGCCTGAGGGTGGAGTTTTTCCCCAGTTTTTCATAGCAGAATTGTATACAAGACACAATCCACCTGGCAATAGATCTTTTGGTGGCAGGTTTGCCCTTTCCCACTTCTCCATAAGTGAGGAACAACTGGAGAGAGTCAAATCTGTGACCCTTGGTACGCTCTATGTAGTAACTAAGGGCTCTTCTGACATCTAAACTGTGTAGCCTCCGCTCTACTGAGGAAAAATGATCAGTGAAGAAAACAGGGAGAGACATAGACTGGTTTAAATGGAAGTCTGAAACCACTTTAGGCAAGAACCTTCTATTGGTTCTAAGGACCACTTTATCCCTATGAAAGGAGATAAAATCAGGTTCCACTGACAGGGCTTGCAATTCACTGATATGCCTGGCAGAGGTAATGGCTACCAAGAACACAGTTTTCCAAGTCAAGTACTTAAGCTCTGCTGAAGACATAGGCTCAAAGGGGTTGCATAAGCTGAGCAACGAAACATTCAAATCCCAGGCAGGAGCAGGGTCTCTAAAAGGGGATTGGTGTGAAACAATCGTTTAAAAAATTTACAGAACACAGGATGGGAAGATAGTGAGGAAGGCTTCCCCACAGACAAAAACGCAGAAACAGCTGACAAGTGTACCTTGAGAGTAGCTGGTCTGAGGCCTAGGCCATTAAGATGGACCATATAATCCAGAACCATAGGTAATTCAGCAGTGTCTGGAGAAATATTCTTCTTAGAACACCAAATGCTGAATCTTTTCCATTTGGAGTTGTAAGTCTTTCTGGTGGAGGGCTTTCGAGAAGCCTTGAGGATGTCCAGAACCCCTTGGGAAAGATGCAGATCTGCAAACTCTAACTCTTCAAGAGCCATGCTTTGAGATTGAGAGACTGAAGATTGGGGTACCAAATCCTTCCCTGAGAGGATGTTAACAGGTTGTAATTCCTGGGAAGAGATAGGGGAAGATGGACTGCTAGGGACAGCAACAGGGGGTACCAGATCTGTCTGGCCCAATCTGGAGCAACCAGGATCACCTTGCAAGGTTGAGACCTTATTTTGACTAAAACTTTGAACAAGAGTGGGAAGGGGGGGGGAAGGCATACAGAAACTTCCCTTCCCAATTCAGAACCAGGGCGTCCAGGGGGACTGACCTCAAGACTGGAGGTCTGCAACAAAAGAGAGGGAGTTGGCAATTGTCTGGGGCTGCAAAGAGATCCATCTCTGGAGTGCCCCACCTTGAAAAAAATCACTTTCAACACCTGAGGGTCCAGGGACCATTCGTGATGGCCCTGAGAAATCCTGCTCAGAGCATCTGCTAGCACATCGTCCTTGCCTGAAAGGTGAACTGCTACAAGAGAGGCTTGCAGGGAATAAGCCAGGGACCACAACTGCATGGCTTCTGTGCACAAGGCCGTGGACCGAGTGCCAATCTGCTTGTTGATGTACCACATGGTGGTAGTGTTGTCTGTTCTGACTTGAACCACCTTGTTCTGAACTGACTGTCAGAACGCTTTTAGAGCTAGAAAATCTGCCCTGAGCTCTAGAAGACTGATGTGGAGAAGGGATTCTTGGGGGGACCACAGGCCCTGGGCAGTGAGGGACCCCAGGTGGGCTCCCCAGCCCAGAAGAGAAGCATCTGTGGTAAGGACCACTGAACAAGGCTGAGCAACAAAAGGAACACCTTGCCTTAAACTGTCCTGATCCTGCCACCACTGGAGGGCCTGGATCAAGGTCGAGTCACTGGAATCAGTTTGGTAAGGAGTCCTTCTCTGAGACCAGTAAGCTCTCAGGTGGAACTGAATATCCCTCATCTGGAATCTTGCCCTTGGACCACTGCTGTTGAAGCTGCCATGTGGCCCAAGAGCTGGAGAAATGCCTTGCTGGTGAAATACCTGAAGCCTGAAGGAAGAAGCCAGTTCCATAAGAGCCCTTGTCCTTTCTAGAGGAAGAAAGGCTCTTGCTCTGAGTGTGTCCAGTTCCGCCCCTATAAAGGTAAGGAGCTGGACTGGTTCGAGAACTGACTTGGGAAGGTTGAGAAGAAATCTTAGGGAAGTGAGCACTTGCTGGGTCACTTGCAGGTGAGACTTGATTTGGTCTGGAGACTGACCCACTAATAGCCAATCGTCCAGATAAGGAAATATGGAAATCTTTTGCCTTCTTAGAGAGGCAACTACTAATGCCAGGCACTTTGTGAAAACCCTTGGAGCTGAGATTAGGCCAAAGGGCATTGCTCTGAACTGATAGTGGCCTGAGGGCAACTCGAACCTGAGGTACTTTCTGTGGGAGCACCTGATGGGAATGTGAAAGTAGGCATCTTTGAGGTCCAGGGAAGCTAGCCAGTCCCCTGGCCTTAGAGAGGGAAGGATTATTTCCAGAGTTATCATCTTGAACTTTGGTTTTAAAAGATGTTTGTTCAGATATCTTAGAGCTAGGATGGGTCGCCACTCCCCTGTCTTTTTGGGGGTCAGGAAGTAACTGGAGTACAGTCCTTTGCCCCAGTGTAGGGTAGGTACTCTCTCTATAGCTCTTAAAGCTAGGAGAGAAGAAACCACTGCATCTAGGGCAAGGGTTTCCGAAAGATTTGCAGGTGGAAAAGATTTGGCTCTCATCTTTGATAATTTTTTGAAGCTGAGAACCAGTCCCTGGCTTACTACTTCCAGGTCCCACTTGTCTGATGTAATAGACATCCAGCCCTGGACAAAGTAAGCCAGCCTGCCCCCTACTGGAAAAGGAGAGTCGACCCGGGCAGACCCATTAGGGTGTCTGCTTGGCAGGGGCTTCAGGCTGAGGGGTGGATGCAGGCCTGCTCATCCCCCTTCTGCTTCTCCCTCTGAAGAACCCCCTCTGTGAAAAGGAAGAAGAGGCCTGTGCTTGGTAAAAAGGCCTTTGAAAAGGCCTGCCCCTGCCCCTAGACTGCTGCCTTTGAGGAGTTGCCTGCCTTTCCTTGGCCTGAGCACTCCTGTAAGTGGTCCTGTAATCGTCCATTTTCTTCATGTAATTCTCTGTCTGCTCCCCAGAGAATTACCCACTACAGGAAAATCCACAGCCTTAGCCTGGGTGTCCTGCGAGAGGCTAGTACATCTGAGCCAAGCCATCATCCAAAGAGCCACAGATGTAGCCATGACTCTTGATGAGACATCCTTAGAGTCCACAGCAGCATGAAATTGTACCTTAGATGCCTCAAATCCCATCTGCAGCCACCGCCTCCAGCTCCTTGGCTAGCTGGGGGGAGGCCTGTTTAGCCAGTGCCAGTACAGTGTCCCACCTGGACTTTTGATACCTGGCTGTATAGGCCATATAATTTGCCTGCTTGAGTCCCAAAGCAGATGCAATGTACTGTTTCTTTGCCATGGCATCTATCTTCCTGGAGTCCTTGTCAGCGGGGTGTGAAGCCAAGGGAATATTTGCCTTGTCACAGGCAGCAGCCTGCACTACCCCAACATGGCTGCATTGCTGATATAAGAACTCCGTGTCTGAGCCTGAGGGTGTATACCACTTGTCCATTCTTCTATCCAAAGGAGGTATGGTGTTAGGAGACTAAGATTTTTTGTGTCCATTTCCCGAAAGATTTATGGAGGGGAATAGACAGTCTCCTGGACTCTGGGATATCCATCATCTCTACATAATCAGGCTCTTCTTGATCTTACACAGCCTCCTCCATGGGAAGCTGGAGGGTTTCAGCCAATTTCCTGTGAAACATAAAATGGGAAGGGGACTCAGAAAGCCTAGGAGGGGAAACACCTGATGGTCTGTCTGGGGAGATGTCCGGTTCCACAGGCACATCCAGACCTTCACTTATATCATAATCCTCAAATTCCCCTTCCTCTTCAAACTCCGGTTCATAAAAATCTTCAAGGGTATACTCTTGAACCGGGGGAACCAACCAAACCGAACCCTTGCCAGAAGGAGCCAGATCGGTCGGAACCAGACGGAGCGATTCCACAATCTGAATCGCCATGGCTAGCTCTTCAGCAGTCGGAACATGAACCTCTGGATCCGAACCGGTCGATTTATCTTTGCACTTTCTTTTTGTCGGAAACGATCCCTCAGAATCGGCTCTTCTTTTGCCCAAAGAAGTATTGCCTGGTCAGAGGGCACTTCTGGTTCGTAGAACCAACCGGGCTGGCCATCCGGCTCAGCGGACTTCTCGGCCTCCTTTTCCCTCAGTCTACCTAATCTCTTCTCAAGGGTAGATTTGGGAAGATTTTTACATATTTGGCAGCCTGAATCGAGGTGGTCAAACCCCAGACAATAAACACAGGTGGTGTGGGGATCGGCCTTGGCAAAGACCTCCCCACACTCACTGCAGTGTTGAAACCCAGTGGGCCCGGTTTTTTTCTTGTGTTTCTCAGACATGGCCAACCTAACCAAACTTACCCTTTTTTCGGCAACCTCCAGGCAAGACTCCCTTATCGGTTCCTAACCGTGTCACGGGTATTGGAAAAAAATGTTTAAAACAAGGTTTTTTTTTTTTTTTTTTAGAACTGAGAAGAACCGGTAACCACACACTAAACAGAGCAAAAATCACAATCAAATGGTCGGTTCCGCCGAACCGACCGCACTTTTACAAGTTCCACACAGAAATAAAGAACAATTCCTATCTAGTACTCACGGCACCACAGAGAGAGACAGAACAGACTATGCGGATACTTTTTTGGGGTTTAAACTGACGAAAAACTGAAAACTTTAACCGACTTCGAACCGAGCTGAAGGAGAAGTCTCCGGAGCGACCGTTCAGTGAGGCGGAGTAAAGAATCTGACGGTTTGAGTTCAAAACACTCCAGACAGAGACTTCAACCGAGCTCGAGCTCAGCATTCCATGCCCTGCATGGAAAGTTAACCCTTAGTTCTCCAGGACAGTTCAAAGGTTGGGAATCACTGCAATTGTCAGAATACAGCAAGACTTCATGTTGTTTGAAAGAGTCAAGCCAGAAGTTATCTGTACCGAAACTAAAATTATTGTTATTGCCCGCCTTACCCAACTGTATTTCATGTTTGATACACAAATGGCAGAACATCAAACCTTTTGCACCATCATACCTCAACCAGTCATATTTTTCTAGCCAACATTGCTTGAACTGACAGGTTCGCTTTGTCTTTTCGTACTCCTGATCTTGCGTTTGTCTGTCTTCGTCAGCATGGTTTCTATTAATATCAGCTGGGTTACTGACTTCTTTAACAAATTTCCACATTTTCAGATTTGTAGTTAATAAAGTTGTGTCGTGTAAAGTGTGTATGTCTTTTTCTTCCCTTTTCCCACCTTGGTCACAGATCCCACAAATGCTTGATTGTCCCAGTTCTATTAAAAAATGTTCATCCCAAAAAGAGTAAAGATAAATTCAACAGCATCAAACTATACGGGTATTTATTTATTTTTATTCTGTGGCAACCAGGTAACTCCCATTGGGCACAAGACCCATTTACAGGGGTGGCCCAGGAACACAGGAAAGTTATGTGACTTGCTCAGGGTCATACAGGATGCAAGTGGAGGCTGTGGGAATTTAAACCCAGATCTGCTGGATGTACAAAGCCCATTCACAACCTGTTGCTCTCGGTTCAGGGGTGGCCCAGGAACACAGGAAAGTTATGCGACTTCCTCAGGATCATACAGGATGCAAGTGGAGGCTGTGGGAATTTAAACCCAGATCTGCTGGATGTACAAAGCCCATTCACAACCTGTTGCTCTCTCTGGTAAACACTCTCCAGTTTTCCTTTCCATGACAGCCATGTATTCTGATATGCTTTGACCACCCTTTTGATAACTGAACTATTAGTAATTGTGGTATCCGCAATACTACATTGTGTTCCCTTTACCTCATCAGCTACTGCTGTTTCTTTTCAAATGTCTAAGACATCACATTCCACAATTTCAGACACACCATTCCATGCTATTTATTTCAATGGTCTGTAAAGGTGTAGCTAATATCATGGAATGTTCAGGTTGGTAAAAAAAAAAAAAAAAAAAACTAAACAAGGTAGACAGACGTGTGGAGTAGTGCAATGTAATGGCTGTGGGGCAGCAGTCTTCTGGGAGTCTTTCTGGAGGCTGAGATGCTGCCCTGTTTGCAGACAACTATCTGCCCTGAGGGAGGAAGCTGCCCGACTTCAGGCCGCACTGGACAGTAGTAAGGGAACCTCCCCCATCCAGGGAGCACCAGAGCCACCACCACTACCTCAGAGGTTGCGAAGAAAGCACAGCAGTTGGACCACAGTGGGCTCAGGAAGGGTAAGGGTGGTGGAACAGAGGCACACCCAGTCAGTTGTTCCACTCCACAATCCATACACCATTCTGGGGGAGCATAGTTCCCCTATGGATGCACCCGCAGAGCAGACTAAGGAGGTTGCAGACAACTGTCACAAGAGACGCCCTCAGGAAGGAGGCAGAGGGCACCACAGGGAAAGGAAGCAGCTCCTGGTGGGGGACTCTATTAGGGGGATAGAACTGGGGGGAGCAGGGAAAACTGAAGTAAGGTGCCTGCCTGGTGCCATGGCTTGGAGGGACAGGAAGCGCATCCTTAGGCTCATGATAACAGCTGCACAGGAGTCTGAGCTGGACGTCATTGTCCACCTACGGACAAATGACTTGGCTCATCATGAAATTAGAGCAGTGCAGAAGGACTTTGTAGAGTTGGGAAGGGGCCTAAGACAAGTAGCACACACAGTATCCTTCTCAGAGGTGCTTCCTGTCAGTGGCATGGGTGAGGCGAGGGTACTTTGCATCATGCAGTTTAACGAATGGTTGAAAAAATGGTGTGGAGCACAGGGGTTTGGCTTCATTGGGGACTGGGGTTCCACCTGGAGGGACACCAGCCTATACTGGCAGGATGGTCTGCATCTGTCCAGGAAGGGAACAAGTCTTTTGGGCAATCGGTTTAACTGCTTCATTGGCAAGCTTTTAAACTAGTCAAGGGGGGAGGCACTGATAAGCAGCAGGAAAATCCCAGCCTCCCCCTACAAAACAGGATAATAAATGAGAATAAGACCAAGGTAGAAAGCAATATCATTGCTGTCAGTGGTCGCCAGTTATGTACTAAGTGCACTCCGCCTGACTGGGGTGAGTTTAGGCCAGTGGAGGATCGTGAGGTAATTGAGGTGGCGGTCAATCTGAAGCATACCTTTTGTGAACTGGACCCAGTGCCAACGTGTTTCTTAATGAGATGCATTGACTCTGTTGGCCCGGTGTTTGCCCTGATTGTCCGGTGCTCCTTCAGTCAGGGTGTCTTCCCGGATGTCTTGAAGGAGGCTCTGGTTAGACCCCTTTTAAAGAAATCTTCTTTGGACCCGGAGGTCAGAGCAAACTACCGTCCTATCTCGAATCTCCCATTTTTGGGGAAGATTGTTGAGAAGGTGGTATCGCTTCAGTTGGAGGAACATCTCATGACTCACGAGTTGTACGATCCCTTCCAGTCAGCTTTTGGCCAGGTACAGCACTGAAACTGCATTAGTTCGTGCAAAATGACTCAGGGTTAGAGACCGGGAGACAAGACAATTCTTGTTCTCCCGATCTCTCCAGCATTTGATACTGTGGACCATTGTGTGCTGCTTCTCCGCCTGAGGGAGTTATGTGGACTCACCGTGTCGCCATCAAGTGATTTGAGTCCTTTCACAAATAGAGACAGTGGGTTGTGATGGGAAATTTCTCATCAACACCCAGTCTCCTTTTGTGTGGAGTCCTCAGGGTTCGGTGTTGGCCCCAATGCTGTTCGCAATATATATGCTGCCCTTGGGGGGGATCATTAGAAAGTATGGGCTGAGTTTTCATTGCTATGCTGATGATACTCAGCTATACTTATCTTTTGCTCCAGGAACACCCAACGCAGTAGATGTGCTGAGCATCTGTCTGGCTGAGATTAGCGACTGGATGGCCTCCAGCTGTCTTAGATTGAACCCTGATAAGACTGAGGTATTGGTAGTGGAGTCGAACAGAGTTCGTGATGGGATGGCCTCTGATTCGGCAACTGGCCTTGTGCTAGGGTCCGCCTCATTGATGGCCTCCCCTTGGGTGCAAAATCTTGGCGTGATGTTTGACAGGAATTTGACCATGGAGGTTCAGATTTCTTCCGTGGTTCGTTCCTGTTTTTTTCCATCTTCGTAACATTGCCAGGATTAAGCCCTTGTTCCGCTCTGGACCTCCTACCTTGATACATGCCCTTAGTCACTTCTAGGCTTGACTACTGTAATGCCCTCTACCTCGGGATCTCTGGGGCTCCTGCGCAGACTGCAGCTGGGTAGAATGCTGCTGCCCGGCTTTAACCGGGCAGAGTAAATTTTTGTCACATTACACCTGTGCTGCGAACTGCATTGGCTGCCTGTCAGGTGGAGAGTGCTCTTCAAGGTGGGGTTCTCACCTATAAGGCCCCTACCGGACAGGGCCCGGTTACCTGTCAGATCTCCTGATACCATCCTCCTCTTCCCGTAATCTCCGTTCTTCTGGTGCCGACCTCCTTACTGTTCCAAGAGCGAGGTTAAAATCTGCGGGCGACCGAGCATTCAGTGTCGCTGCGCCCGCTTTTTGGAATTCATTGCCAGCTGCAGTTAGGGAGGCCCCGAATCTTACTACTTTCAAGGTTTGCCTACAGACTCACCTATTTTCACATGCTTTTGGGGTTTGATTATGATTATGTATATGTGTTTTCTTTTTGTTTTGTACTTATATGGCATGAAATGCTGTAAAAATTTCTTCACTTTTTAATGTACAGCACCCAGAGCCTTTGGGATTGGGCATCTTTTTAAATAAAAGATGACTTGACTTGACTAGAAAGGTCAGTGGCGGATGCTACTATAGAAGGTAAAGCCATCAAAAAATGGAGAGCAATGAGTACCAATGCCCGTAGTCTGGGTAACAAGCTTCCTGAATTAGTGGCCTTGATGGAGGAGGAACATCTGGATATCGTGGCAGTCACAGAAACATGGTACACACAGAACCATGACTGGGACGTAAACATACCAGGATACACTATCTACAGGAGGGACAGGGAGGGTAAGAGAGGAGGAGGAGTAGCTCTCTACATAAGGGAAGGAATCAAAGCAACAGAACAAAAGGATAAACAGGGAGGAGAAGGAAGAACAAAGGCCAATTTGGAGGCAGGCAATGGCACCACAATCCGCACAGGGGTTGTATACAGACCCCCCTCTCAAGGGGAGGAAATGGACAAGGAAATGATAGAAAGTATACTTAGGATGGCAGATAAAGGGGAGATATTGCTGATGGGTGATCTGAATATGCCAGATGTTAACTGGAGTGCAGTTGCAGCAGCCACTTCTAAGAGTGGAGTTGTTCTAGATGCCCTACAGGGGGCATGCCTTAGACAACTAGTATTGGAACCCACACAACAGGGAGCAATCTTAGACCTGGTTCTCTCAAATGGAGATGGAGAGAGGATCACAGATGTAGAAGTGGGTAGCCATCTGGGAACTAGCAACCATCGAACAGTATGGTTCACAATAAACACAGCAATAGAGTCAAGCCATACAAAGGCAAAAGTACTGGACTTCAGGAGGGCTGACTTTGCCAAAATGGGCGAGTGCCTAAGGAATGCACTAGCAAATGGGCAGGAAGGAGGGGTGGAAGAACAATGGAGAATAATAAAAACTGCCATCACAGAGGTAACAAGCCTTTGTGTGAAGCAAATAAACAAAACAAAACGATGTAATAAACCACTATGGTTCTCAAAGGAGGTGGCAGTGAACGTTCAAGAGAAAAAGAAAGCATTCAGAAAGTATAAGGAACCACAGAAGGAGCAGGACAGAGAATTGTATCAGTTAAAGAAGCAAAGGAAGCTGGAAGGCAGTCAGAACAGCAAAGGCCCGAACGAGGAAAAGATCGCCAACCCAGTTAAGAAGGGGGATAAACCTTTTTAGGTACATCAGGACCAAAGAAGACTAAGGGAGTGGATAGTGAGGCTTAATAAAGGGGAGGGGTGGGCAGAGGGTGACGGTGAAAAGGCAGAGATACTAAACAAATATTTTTGCTCAGTATTTACAAATGAAGAGGGGGAGGTACCTAAAACAAACAATAGAAACACTCCGGATACAGAAGTTGATACCAGCCCATTTACAGAAGAAAGGGTTCTGAAAGAACTCTTAAAACTGAAGGTGGACAAAGCAATGGGGCCTGATGGGATTCATCCCAGAATTCTAAAAGAACTAAGGGTAGAACTAGTGACACCACTGACTACCCTCTTTAACAAATCATGGGAGGATGGGGTGGTACCTGAGGACTGGAGGAGGGCAGATGTGATTCCCTTCACAAAAGTGGGAGCAGGGCAGAAGCAGAAAACTAAAGACCTGTTAGTTTAACCTCAGTGATAGGGAAAATGATGGAATTACTTCTGAAGGAAAGAAATGTCGAGTACCTAGAGGCCAGAGGGGCACATGACCCAAGGCAGCATGGATTCACAGCGGGAAGGTCATGCCAGACGAATCTAATAGATTTCTTTGACTGGGTGACCAAAGTAGTAGATCAGGGAGGGGCTGTGGACATGGCCTACCTAGACTTTAGCAAGGCATTTGACTCAGTCCCACACAAAAGATTAATACACAAGTTAGCCAGCCTGGGAGTGGGTCCCAAGATGATAGCCTGGGTAAAGAATTGGCTGGAGAATAGGACAAAGAGGGTAGTAGTAAATGGGGTCCACTCTGAAGAAAGGGGGGTTACTAGTGGGGTACCACAGGGTTCAGTATTAGGACCAGTCCTCCTCAATGTCTTTATAAGCGACATTGCAGAGGGACTGGAAGGAAAAGTATGTCTCTTTGCAGATGACAAAGATCTGCAACAGAGTTGATGCACAAGGTGGGGTGGAAAGGATGAGAAGGGACTTGGCAAGGTTAGAGGAATGGTCAAATGTATGGCAGCTTAGATTCAATGCTAAGAAGTGCAAGGTAATGCACCAGGGAAACAAAACCCGGGAAAGAGTCACAATGGGGGGTGAGATACTAACAACAACAAAAATGGAAAGGGACCTGGGGGTAGTCATATCAGATGACTTAAAGGTGGGCCAGCAATGTGAGAGGGCAGTAAGGAGGGCTGGGGGATACTGGGATGCATATGGGAGAGGCATCACCAGTAGAAAACAGGAAGTTGTTATCCCTCTGTACAGACAGCTGGTGAGGCCCCATCTGGAGTACTGTGCGCAGTTCTGAAGACCCAGTCTCCGCAAGGACATAGACAAGATAGAAGCTGTCCAGAGGAGGGCAACTAAAATGGTGCAGGGTCTGCACCAGAAGACATATGAAGAGAGACTAAAGGAGCTTAATATGTATAGCCTCGAGGAAAGGAGGGAGAGGGGGACATGATAGAAACTTTCAAGTACCTCAAGGGAATCAACAAAGTCCAAGAGGGTAGCATCTTTCAAAAAAAGAGGTGTGCAATAACAAGAGGGCACAATTTGAAGATGGGGGGCAGCTCAGAGGTAATGTAAGGAAGTATTTTTTCACAGAGAGGGTTGTGGATGCATGGAACGGCCTTCCGGAGGAGGTTGTGGAGTCAAAAACAGTGGTTGAATTCAAGCATGCACGGGACAGTCATAAGGCAATTCTAGGGGTTGGGGGTAGAAAGAAGTAGGCTGCTGGTTAACTAGGATCTGCAGCTTATCCATTAGGTAGGGAAATTGGCAGACTGGGTGGGCCAAGCGGTCCTTATCTGCCATCAAATTCTATGTTTCTATGGGGGGGGGGGGCAGCTCAGTTAAGCACATTTCATTTCAGTGCCGTACTCTTCAGCGCTTTTCAATCAGTTGCCATTCGTTTCAGCGCTTCCACAATTGGCAGGTGTTTCAGTTCAGCGCTGATCATTTCAGTGCTTTCCATCTGGGGATCATGAGGGAATGATGATAAATTGTGTTATTCTCTGTTTTGGGGAGGAGTCGCATCCCGACACCCCCCAAGATTCTGCACCTCAGCTGACCCATCTTGGTGTGAAGAAAAGGCCTGCAAAGGTGGATGTGCTCTATCACCTTGCTGCTTTCAGTGCCACCATGCAGGATGTGATCCATTTTACGAGAAAGTGTTTTTTTTTTTATATTAATGAAATAGTGGGGAGACACGGGATGGGGAGAGTGTTTTTTTTACTACATACAGTACTCAGGGCAGCATTGGGGATGAGGCGGTCGGGGGTCTGCTACACTACAAGGGAAAGCGCTTTTTGGGGATCAGAGAGAAGAGATGCTAAATTGTGCTTAAGAGCTTATTTTGATTAATCAAAAGTGAATGACACACCTTTTCAGGCAGAAAATAGATTAGTGGAAATTACATTTACTGCTAAGGCATGTATTTATTTCACTGAACTGCTGGCGCTGAAATCAGATGGCGCTGTACTAAGACAGCGCTCAATCGGGTGACGCTAGAGTGACGGCGCTTTATTACCCAACGCTAAAGTATGAAGCGCTGAAGTGGGCTACACCTGTTTCTGGTAGTATAAAAAATAAGAGCAGCAGCTGCTGAGGACTTAGGAGAGAAATAATCAACACAGTGGCAAAGGCAATAAAAATGTGAAAACTAATTTGAAAAAGTGGGTCTAAAACAAATGAGAATATAGGAAAACCAAAAAAGGAACCCATTATAGCACATAAAGGTGTAAAAACTGTTTCCTATCATGGCAGTAAATGGCCATACTTAAATTTCAGAGTTGAAAAGATTAGGTTGATTTACTGCTAATGGTCTTGATGGCTATACTTGACACCTCGTAGACAGACTGGTTTTACAAACAAAGGCCTGTGACTAGTGACATCAGAATTTTTTGTAACCTGGGCATGCATGCAACAGTGAATGATTTGATACAATCAGTTTTAGTACTATTTGAGCACTCAAAATAGCCCAAAAACTGGACTAGGCCCTGAAAAATGGATTATCCGGTCTACAACTGGACAGGCGACAACCCTAGAACTGTGCTTCTCCTGGACACAGTCAAAAATCTGCCTGCCATGAGTACTGAGCTAAACAAGGAAAGGAAAAGGAGAAAGGATCTTTAGTGGCAAAAAATAAAAGCAGTAGTTAGTATAAAATGAAACCGTTTGTAAATGCACTATGCACAGACATCTTTTTCATTTCACTAATGCTAAGGCAGCACATAGTTAAACCTCCATGAAAAAGACCTGGCTTTAAATTAAATAACAGTTATATTTATGTATTTATTTGTTTATTTATTTATTTGATACCCAGGTTGAGAATGGAACTGCAGCTTTCCACAGGAGGAATTGCACTAGCCCAGCCGGGCAAGTAACAGAGATTCTGCACTAGCATGCAGCAATCTGCACTGGTACCGGCTATTAAATGAATGTTAAGGCTCGACCCTGTTGCCTATTGAGTTTCTCCTCCATCATGGCCCCCCATTCTCCCCAGCCCCTGCTTGACCAACCCCCCAGCCTCTACTCCCTCTCCTCCAGCCTTCTCACCCCCTCCCAAACCATTCTTTTCTGGCCACCAACCCCTCTCCTCCCCTTCACGTTAGCCTCACTTCCCTAGCTCCTACTCCACTCTCCATGTTCTCTCTACCCACCCAATGTGACCACTTTGTACTGCCCTACCCTCCTTCTCCCATCTTACTACCCTGAACCCACTGCCTGTACCACCCATCCTCTCTCCCCACCTCCTATTCTCCCTCTCCTCACTACCAAACAGTGGGAGAATTACTTGGAGCTTTTAGTAAATCACATACTTTAATACCAGTTGCATGACTGAAAACAGCAATGGGTTCCTCACACTGGAGTTCAGGGACAGCATAAACCGGTGGAAAATTTCTCTGTTTTTAGTACAGGTTTGGATGTTCGACCTGAACCTCAACAGCCCCTTCCAGTAAACTGACAGCAAAGATATCACCGACAGTGGCCTAGTGTGTGTAACCTCCAATGGAAGCCCTGCCTAAAGCTGGCCCACAGAGCCTGCTGCTAGGCACCCCAATCCAGTACTGACGTTCCTTGAGCTCCCGAACATAAGGATCATCAATGGATAGTGGGTTCATCTTGCAGCACCAGTGGCAATTACACACACTGTAAGGCCAAGATAGGGTATGCAGACGAAATGGCCATCAGTGACCTATATAACAGAGTTGCGAATGACTCACTAGCTGTGTAGATGTCGCAGTCAATTAAAAGACATTTGGGGTCCAGAATAATTTGGTAAAAAGTCAGAAAGAAAAACCACAAAAAATAGCCAGAAGCTTCAAAAAACGAAATCTGAAGTAGCAGCTACAGTATGGAGGAAATGGACAGTTTATTTTATCAGACAAAAAAAACAGAGTAGTGGGGGCAGAGACTTGAGGACACGTGATTGGTTGGCAATAGGTGTCAAGCTTGAAGTCTCTTTCCAGGGACTGAGCATTCAACATTTATTGGGGATAGTAAACAATCTAGGTAGTCAGAAGTAAACTGGATTATACCAAATTGGATTCATACACAGTCACACACTTGCAGAGCCTACCCTACTAGGAGCACACCAGGAGGAAGGAAAGATCATAAGCTGTTTGGAGAAAAAGTTGCACAGAACAGCACACCTAAGGTATACATCCCTACAAGACTTCAGGCACACACTGTTGTGAAAAGTAAAATTCTGGCTAGTAAATGACATGGACACTGCCTTGCAGAACTCTGACAAGGGAAGAGATCATAAGACTGCACGGAAGAGGCTACATCCCTAGTAGAATGGACACGCAGTCCTTCAGACACTGGACAAGAGTATAGCAATAGGCAATGCAGAAAATTATCCAGTAGGATATGGCCTTTTTAGCTACAAGGATAGCCAAGGGAAGCTCCTCTGTACTGTATTTAACAAATCTTTTTTTTTTTTTTTTAACCAAGCCATTAATGGGTTCAGTCCTACCAAAAGCAAAATTTAGAGCCCGATTCACACCACGGTGGTAAAGGGAAACTTCAACCCTGTTGGCGTGGGGTCTGTGAAAAAGCACTGGCAAGGAACTACTATGGTAGGCACAGAACTCAGAGAACACCTTAGACAGAAACATTGGATGTGTTGAAAAGACTACCACTGTCTTAGGAAAGACCAAATGGTCAGTATTAATACAAAAAAAATTGCTGTTCACACATTTATGCAATATGTGGACCAAAAAAACACTGCACAAGTCCTGTTATCTGAGCTACAATGTGCAAACATTTACTTATACACAGACACATCATCAAGATTTATAATTCTAGTAGGCACATTATGTTGCCACCCCCCGCCTACCTGCTGGCACTGCCTCCCTTAATTTACAAGCAAGCCAAAGGTACGTTTCCATTGTACAGCAATCCCCCTACAGAAGCTCTTAATTATTCCCCACCTACAAATTTCCTTTTCCCAAGCCTGTCTCCACAGCACCCTCCCTAACACAACCTCTGCTTAATGATTTGAAAACACTCTCCATCACCATTCTCCGACCTGATTTTCACAAAAATATATATATTTTTTGCAAGACTCCCTGCAAATGCTTGTGCAAGCTCTCTTCATGGCATACAACCTACGCACACACAGAAAGAAATGACACTTGTAAATAAATCCTCAAACACTCCTCCTTTAGGCCGGCCCTCCGGGCAGCGATGGCCTCCCGCTGCCTGGTGTGATCTGGGTTCAGGAATGGACCCAGGTCGCTCGGAGGGCCAGCCGGGAGGGAGGCTGAGCCCCTTGACTGCTCATTTCGTGGGGGAATCCAGCAGCTCAGTGCATTACCAACCCCAGTGGAAGTGGGAGGTTCGGGCATGCCCAAGGCCACATAGGGTGCAGCATGTTGGACACCGGCATCAGCCTTTGCGTCAAGCACACGCCATGTCTCAGGGAGGGAGTACACAGTAAAAATACCTCGACCCTGGCACGACACTGATCAGAGGGACAGGTAGGCCCTCACCACCAGCTGGAGCGTCTCTGGAGTGAATCCCAATGAGGACTAAGGGAGGGGGTAGCTTGAGGGCTAGCTGCCCACTCCCAATCAGTCCCCATCTGGGGGGGTAAGCCACGGCAGCATGGAGGGGTTCCTCCGGGGGTAGCTTTGCAGGTGGTTGTCTGGTACAGTGCCTGGGTTGGGGATAAAACTGGGGGGAAAAAAACCCTCCTCCTTTCAAAATATGGTCACAAAAAGAAGCATCAAATGTGCTTGCTAAACAGCACCACCATCTGTCATCATCATACTTCATCTTGACAGCACATCCATAGCAATAGTTATGGCAACAAGGCTCATACAAAGCATTCGAAAAGCAGAGGTACTATTTCACCAGATAACAAAAAACACCAAATTTGTCGATTAAAAAAAACCCAAAACAAACAAACAAAAAAAACCCCACTTTGTTTGTATCCAGGAGCTACCAAGTTTGACACCATTAGCTCATACGATGGCAGGGAGAAGGAGCGGATGGACTGCAGTGGGTCAGAGACATATTCTTCAACTGGTGCCACTACATAATTTCTACGCCACTCTGGTGGGAAGGGAATGCCAGCAGCAGGCACCAGTGGTAGTAGCCAGGAAGAATGGGGGGGGTCCTCCAGAACATAGACCCCAAGAAGGATGGAGAGGACCCCAGAGGAGGAAGTAACTTCAGGTGGGAGACTCGATTGTGAGGGGGACAGATTTGGAAATAGGAAAGGTGGGGGAAAGGGACATTAGGTGTCTACACGGCAGCATAGCCTGGAGGTATGGGAGGCAGATCCTGAGGATAGCTAGGAAAGCGGTATGGGTGGCGCAGCTGGGTGTCATTGTCCACCTGGGGACTTACGACATGGCTAGGAACAGGGCTGCGATACTGCAGGGGGAATTCAGGGAGCTATGGAGAGGTCTTTCGCAGGTAGCACGTTCACTGATTTTTGCCAATTGTAACTGATGGGGGAGAAGAAAAATTACTTACCATAGAGTAATCTTGTTTCTTCCAAGGGAATCTTTACTGTATTCTGACTAATGCAGTTAGCCTTCACCATTCGACTGCCCTGGAGAGAAATGGGCTAACAGAACCTATGCTAATAGTGGAATGTTGATGGGCTCAAGCTCAGTTTTCAAACCCCTGTCCTTGGTGCATTCTATGCAACCGTCTGATTTTTATGAAGCATATACAAAAAAATCCTATACTCTATGTATGATATCCTAAATAACTAATACACCCACTGAAAACCAATCCTTCCAATGAATGAGGGCATTAAAAGACTCAAGTCACAAGTGCCCAAAGACAGCTAACCCAACAATTTCAACAACAACAACATATCAGCTGGAGTGCAGTGTCCCCAGGTTCTGGTAGGGGAGGTGGAGCGGGAGTTCAGAATACAGTAAAGATTCCCTTGGAAGAAACAAGATTATTACGGTAATTTTTTCTTCAAGCCCCAGGAAATCTTTACTGTATTCTGACTAATGCAGACTACCAAGCAGTACCGTTGGAGGTGGGCTTAGAACCTACTTAGGAAAGAGGCTCAGCAGTACTGCTGTGCCAAACCTGACATCAATTCTAACCTGAGTGTCCAGGCAGTAGTGTTTAGTAAAGGTATGAACAGTTTTCCAGGTGGCTGCTTTGCAAATTTCCAGCAAAGGAATGTCTCTTGCAGTTGCTATAGAAGCAGCTGTACCTCTTGTGGAGTGGGTCCTGAGACCCGCTGGGGGCTCCTAGCCCAACTTTCCATAGCAAAGCTGAATACAAGCCACAATCCAAAGTGCAGTAGTCCTTTTTGTGGCCAGCTTGCCCTTCCCCACTGCTCCATAGGTGAGAAAAAGCTGAGTATTTTCATTCCTAAGGCCTTTTGTGTGGTTCAAATAATAACTGATAACCCTTTTTACATCTAGGCTATGCAGCCTGCATTCCTCTGAACTGGAATGGTCAGTGAAAAAGACAGGCGGGGTAATAAGACTAGTTGATATGGAAGTCAGATACCACTTTGGGGAAGAACGTTCTACTGGTTCTGAGGACTACTTGTCCCTGTGGACTGAAATGTAGTTAGGCTCTATGGACAGAGCCTGCAGTTCACTAATCCTTCTAGCAGAAGTGACAGCAACTAAGAAGACTGTTTTCCATGTTACATATTTGAGGTCTGCTGAGGACATGGGCTCAAAAGGGGGCTGCTTAGCTATGCAATGCAAACATTCAGGTCCCAGGAGGGAATTGGTTCCCTGTGAGGAGGGTGCAAGTGAAGCAAACCCTTAAAGAACTTTCTGAAAATCAGATTGGAGGCTAGGGAAGACCTCTTCCCTGTTGAGAGACAGGCTGAGATAGCTGCCATGTGCACCTTAAGGGTAGATGGCATAAGGCCCAGAGAATGAAGATGGTCCAAGTAATCCAACAGGACTGACAGTCCTGCTTGCTGAGGATCTAAAGCCTTTTGCTGGCACCAAATGGAAAATCTTTTCCACTTAGAAGATAAGTTTTTCTGGTGGAGGGTTTCCAAGAGACCCCTGAGAACTTCCAGGATCCCTTCAGACAAGTGCAGGCTGCCATACTCTAGGTCCTCAAGAGCCAGGTCATGAGACTGAGGGACTTGAGGATGGGATAGAGGATTCTCCCCTGGGAGGTTGTCAACAGGTTGTGCCTCCTGGGTAGGCATATCGGCTTGGATGTTGACAGGGACAGGAGCATCAAGTACTAAGGCTGCCTGGCCCAATCTGGAGCTATGAGGATCATCGCTACTGACTGGGACCTGAGCTTGATCAGTACTCTGCCCAGCAGAGGGAATGGAGAAAAAGCATACAGGAACTTCCCTGTCCAATCCAATAGAAGTGCATCCAATGGCACTGTGCCCACTGCAGGAGGCCTGCAGCAGAACTGTGACAACTGGTGGTTGTCCTGGGCTGCAAAGAGATCTATCTCTGGAGTGCCCCATCTCCTGAACACAGACTGCAGGACCTGTCTGTTCAGGGACCACGCATGATGCTTCTGGTTGAGCCTGCTCAAAGCATCTGCCAGGATGTTGTCCTTCCCTGGCACATGAACCACTGAAAGAGAAACGCTGAGGCAGAAGGCTAGGCTCCGCATTTTAATTGCCTCTGTGCGTAGCACAGTGGACCTTGTACCCCCCCTTGTTTGTTTATGTAGTACATGCTGGCTGTGTTGTCTGTTGTGACTTGCACCATATACTGTTATGACCATGACACCCCGACATTGGTAACAACCTGTTCGACACGCAGAGTGCCGAACGGGTTACTGCATCGATGTACGAACACACCACCACCCAGTGTTGATCACTCTCCCCGAGATACGCCCCCACCCCGCAGTTGATAATACTTGGTTCTCCATTAACACCAAACAAGTGTGTGTGTGTTCAGTGTCATGGTGGGGACTTGGCAGCATAAGGGTTGTCGGTGACTATTTGTCACTGTGGGGGCTCCAGGGTCCATTCGTGATGGCCCTGGGAGATCCTGCTCAGTGCATCTGCTAGCACATTGTCATTCCCTGGACGGTGGGTGGACTGCTATCAGAGAGGTCTGCAGAGAATAAGCCAAGGACCACAATTTCATGGCTTCCGTGCACAAGGCCATGGACTGAGTGACTCCCTGCTTGTTGATGTACCACATGGTGGTGGTGGTGGTGTCTGTTCTGACCTGAACCACCTTGTTCTGCACTGACTGAGAGAAAGCTTGCAGGGCCAGAAAAACTGCCCTGAGTTCTAGGAGACTGATATGAAGAAGGGATTCCTGAGGGGACCACAGTCCCTGGGCTGTGACAGCCCCCAGATGGGCTCCCCACCCCAAAAGGAAAGCATCTGTGGTAAGGACCACTGAATGAGACTGAGTAACAAATAGGATCCCTTGCCTTAAATTGTCCTGATCCTGCCACCATTGAAGAGCTTGGATCAGTGTCCAAGTCACTGGAATCAGTTTGATAAGAGAATTCTTCTTTTGGGACCAAAAGGCCCTCAGATGGAACTGAATGTCCCTCATCTGGAATCTTGCCCCTTGGACCACTGCTATAGAAGCTGCCATGTGGCCCAAGAGTTGAAGGAAATGCCTTCCTGGTCGGGACACCTAAAGGCTGAAGGAGGAAGGCAGTTCTATAAGAACTCTTGACCTTTGCAGGGGAAGAAAGGCTCTTGCTTTGCCCCTATAAAGATAAGAAGCTGTACCGGTTCAAGAAATGACTTGGGGAGGTTGAGAAGATATCCCAGGGAAGTGAGCACTTGCTGGGTCACTTGCAGGTGTGACTTGACTTGGTCTGAAGACTGACCCACTAATAGTCAATCGTCCAGATATGGAAAAATGGAAATCTTTTGCCTTTTTAAAAAGACAACTACTACTGCCAGGCACTTTGTGAAAACCCTTGGAGCTGATGTTAGGCCAAAGGGCATTTCTTTGAACTGGTAATGGCCTAAGGGCAACTTGAACCTGAGGTACTTTCTGTGGGAACACCTGATGGGGATGTCAAAGTAGGTATCATTGAGGTCCAGGGAGGCTAGCCAGTCCCCTGGCCTTAGAGAGGGAAGAATTATTCCCAGAGTCACCATCTTGAACCTTGGTTTTAAAAGATGTTTGTTCAGGTATCTTAGATCTAGGATGGGTTGCCACTCCCCTGACTTTTTTGGGGTAAGGAAGTACCTGGAGTATAGACCTTTGCCCCAGTGTAGGGTAGGAACTCTCTCTATAGCTTCTAAGGCCAGAAGAGATGAAACCTCTGCCTCTAGGGCAAGGGTTTCGGAGAGACTTGCAGGTGGAAAAGATCTGGCTCATCTTCGGAAATTTTTTGAAGCTGAGAACCAGTCCCTGGCTTACTACTTCCAGGACCCACTTGTCTGAAGTAACAGACACCCAGTCCTGGACGAAGTAAGCCAGCCTGCCCCTACAGGGAAAGGAGAGTCGACCCAGGCAGACCCATCAGGGTGTCTGCTTGGCAGGGGCCTTAGGCTAAGGAGTGGATGCAGCCCTACTCATCCCCCTTCTGCCTCTCCCTCTGAAGAACCCCCTCTGTGGAAAGGAAGAAGAGGCCTGTGCTTGGTAGAAAGGCCTATGAAAAGGTCTGCCCCTGCCCCTAGCTTGCTGCCTTTGAGGAGTTGCCTGCCTCTCCTTGGCCTGTGCACTCCTGTAAGTGGTCCTATATTCCTCCATCTTCTTCATGTAATTCTCTCTCTCTCTTTCTCTCTCTCTCTCTCTCTGTTCCCCAAACAGAGAATTACCTTCCACAGGGAAATCCATGGCCTTAGCCTGGGTGTCCTGTGAGAGGCTAGTACACCTGAGCCAAGCCATTCTCTGAAGAGCCACAGATGTAGCCATGACACGTCACTGGAGTCCACAGCAGCATGAAACTGTACCTTAGATGCCTCAATCCCATCCACAGCCACCTCCTCCAGCTCCTTGGCCAGCTGGGGAGAGGCCTGTTTAGCTAGTGTCAGTACAGTGTCCCACCTGGACTGCTGGTACCAGGCTGCAGAGGACATATAATTAGCCTGCCTGAGTCCCAAAGAGGATGCCATGTATTGCTTCTTTGCCAAGGCATCCATTCTCCTGGAGTCTTTATCTGGGGGGTGTGAAGCCAAGGGAACATTAGCCCTGTCACAGGATGCAGCCTGCACAACCCCAACATGGCTGCATTGCTAGTAGAAAAACTCCGTGTCTGAGCCTGATACAGTATACCTCTTGTCCATTCTTCTATCAAAAGGAGGTACAGAATTAGGAGACTAACATTTTTTGTATCTGTTTCCCAAATGATTTGTGCAGGGGAATAGACAGCCTCCTGGACTCTGGGATGTCCATCATTTCAACAAAATCAGGCTCCTCTTGATCCTCTGTAGCTTCCTCCATAGGAAGCTGGAGAGTTTCAGCCACTTTCTTGTAGACCAGATAGTGGGAAGGGGACTCAGACAGCCTAGGAGGGGAAACACCAGAAGGTCTCTCTGGGGAGATGTCCAGTTCAATGGGCACATCCAAACTTTCTGCTCCATCACAGTCATCATCTTGTTCATAATCCCCCTCCTCCTCAATTTCCGGTTCATAAAAATCTTCAGTGGCATAATCCTGAACCGGTGGAACTGACCAAACCGAGGCCCTAGCTAACAGAGCCGGATCAGACAGAACCAGGCGAAGCGATTCAACAATCCAAATCGCTCGGGCAATCTCATCAGCAGTTGGAACATGAACCTCCGGATCCAAACCGGCTGACTTGTCTTTAGGGTACCTTTTTGTAGGAACCGATCCCTTAGGATCGTCTCTCCTCTTGCCCGAAGAAGCATCGCCCTGCTCAGAGGGCACTCCTTCTGGTTCAGTCGGAACCGAACCGGGCTGGCCATCTGGGTCAGCGAACTTCTCGGCCTCCTTTTCCCCAAGTCTACCTAATCTTTTCTCCAGGGTAGACTTAGGAAAGTTTTTACAAATTTGGCAGTCTGTATAGAGGTGGTAAAACCCCAGACAATAAACACAGGTGGTGTGGGGATCGGCCTTAGCAAAGACCTCCCCACACTCACTGCAGTGTTGAAACCCAGTGGGCCCGGTTTTTTTCTTGGGTTTCTCAGACATGACCAACCTAACCAAACTTACCCTTTTTTCGGCAACCGCCAGGCAAGACTCCCTTATCAGTTCCTAACCGTGTCACGGGTATTGGAAAAAAACATTTAAAACACGTTTGTTTTTTTTAAACCAATAAGGACCAGTAACCACACACACTAAAGAAAAGCACAAGAAATCAAACTAATGTATCGGTTCAGCCAAACCGATCAAACAAGTCTTACAATTTCCACAAAGTAAACAAAAAACGACCTAAGTACTCACGGTACCGCAGACAGCGCCTGAACCAACAATGCAGAATTAATTTCGGATTTAAATTCGGAAAGAACCGACAACTTTAACCGGCCTTGAACCAAGCAGAAGGATAAATCTCCAGAGCGACTGTTCAGTGAGGCGGAGTAAAGAATCTGGTGGTTGGGTTTCAAAGTGCTGCAGACAGAGACCTCAACCGAGCTCAAACTCAACGTTCTATGCACTACATAGAAAATTAACCCTATACTCTCCAGGGCAGTTTAAAGGCTGGGGCTAACTGCAGATTGTCAGAATACAGCAAGACTTCATGTTGTTTGAAATATTACTTACCATAGTAATCTTGTTTCTTCTAAGGGAATCTTATTGTATTCTGACAAATGCAGTATGGTCTTACCATAGGACTGCCCCGAAGCCAAAATGATTAATAGAACCTATGCTAATAGTGGAATGTTAGGCTCAAGCTTGGTTTTCAAATAACTGTCTCTGGTTGCAATTCCTGCAACCGTTAGATTCTACCGAAGCATGCAGAAGCTAAAAGACACTATCTAAAAGCTAATCTAACAATTAGTGAAATCATTCTTAGGGGACAAAAACACCTCTTAAACAACAGAGGGCATCACTAAGACTCACATCACAAATGCCCAATAAACTACTAGGTACCCACAGGTTTCCAAGTTTAGTTGTACAGACAGTATGCACAGTGCCCTGTAAGTCCTAGCAGGGGAGGAAGGTGGGAGTTCAAAATACAGTAAGATTCCCTTAGAAGAAACGAGATTACTATGGTAAGTAATGTTTTCCTCAAACCTCAGGAAATCTTACTGCATTCTGAAAAATGCAGACTACCCAAGCAGTGCCTTTGGAGGGAGGGAGGCAGGCAGAGGACCTACTTAGGAAATAGGCTTTGCAGAACTCTTGTGCCAAACCTGGCATCACTCTTAGCCTGAGTATCCAGGCAGTAATGTTTGGTAAATGTGTGAACTGTCTTCCAGGTAGCTGCTTTACAGATTTCCAACAAAGGGATATCGCTAGAGGCCGCTATGGATGCTGCTGTTCCTCTCGTGGAGTGAGCCCCAAGACCCTGAGGGGGTTGCTTGCCCACCTTGCTATAGCAAAATTGGATGCATGCCACAATCCACCATGCTATGGACCTCTTTGTGGCAAGTTTACCTTTTCCCACTTCCCCATAAGTCAAAAAGAGCTGGGTCCTATCCCCTCTGTGACCTTCTGTACATTCCAGATAATAGGTGATAGCTCTTTTAACATTCTGGCTATGCAGCTTACGTTCACCTGAAGAAGAATGACCAGTGAAAAAAACTGGTAGTGTAATGGACTGGTTGTCATGAAAATCAGACGCTACTTTAGGAAGGAACTTATTATTGGTCCTAAGGACCATCTTGTCCCTGTGAAATACGATATAATCGGTATCTGTGGACAAGGCCTGGAGCTCGCTGATCTTTCTGGCTGAAGTAACTGCAACTAGGAAGACAGCCTTCCAAGTTACATATCTGAGGTCAGCTGATGACATGGGCTCAAAAGGTGGTTGCATGAGCTGTGTAATACGTATGTTAAGGTCCCACACTGGGGTGGGAGCCCTATGTGGGGGCGCAAATGCAGCAAACCATTAAATAATTTTTTTAAATACTGAGTTTGAAGCCAGTGATGATGTCTTACCTGCTGACAAGTGGGCTGATACAGCAGCCAAATGCACCATGAGTGTAGAAGGCCGAGGGAATGGAGGTGTGGCAAGTAATCCAGAACTATTGGCAAACCCACCTGAGTGTGATCCAGACCTTTCTTTTGACACCAAATGGAAAACCTTTTCCATTTGGACATGTAAATCATCCTGGTGGAGGGCTTTCTAGAAACCCCTAAGGACCTCCATAACCCCTTCTGAAAGGTGCAAGTCAGCATATTCTAGGTCCTCAAGAACCACGTCTTGAGCCTAGGGGACTGAAGGCCAGGGTATAGAATCCTGACCTGGGAAGAAGTCAACAAGTTCTGCCTCCTGGGGAGGCTGATTGGTCTGGACACTGACAATGCCAGGACCAGGGGATACCATGGCTGCCTGGCCCAGTCTGGAGCAATCAGGATCACTGCGGCAGGCTGGGATATGAGCTTGTTCGGAACCCTCAGCACCAAGGGAAATGGAGGGAAGGCATACAGAAAGTTCCCTGTCTAGTCCAGAATGAGGGCATCCAATGGGACTCAGCCCAAAACACGAGGTCTGCAACAGAATTTGGGAAGCTGGTAGTTGTCTGGGGCTGCGAAAGAGGTCTATATCTGGAATGCCCCACCACTTGAATATCACTTGTAGCACCTGCCTGTTCAGGGCCCATTCGTGATGGTTCTGATTTATCCTGCTCAGTGCATCTGCCAACACGTTGTCTTTGCCTGGAAGGTGCACTGCTGACAAGACAACCCCCAGAGAATAGGCGAGAGATCCCATATTCTCATGGCTTCTGTGCACAGAGGTGTAGACCTTGTGCCTCCTTGTTTATGTAGTACATTGCGGTCGCGCTGTCTGTCCTGACCTGCACTACTTTTCCTTGTAACAGGTTGGTGAATGCCTGAAGTGCTAGGAAGACTGCCCAGAGCTCTATCAGGTTGATGTGAAGCAATGATTCCTGTTTGAGCCATGTACCATGAAAGGTGTGTTCCCCACCCTAGTAGAGAAGCATCTGTGTTTAACACCAGGGAGGGAGGCTCCTGAAGGAAAGGAATTCCCCTGTCTGAGGTTGTTCATGTCCAACCACCACTGCAGTGCTTGCAGGAGGGTTTGTGTGACTGGAACCAGTTTTGGCAGTGGATCTGATTTCTGATGCCAATACAATCTGAGATGATACTGGACATCCCTCATTTGAAATCTTGCTCCTGACACTGTAGCCACTGAAACTGCCATATGGCCCAGCAACTGTAGAAAGTGTCTGGCCAGCCTGAGGCTTTGGGCCTTGAAAGTGCCTGACAGCTGAACCAGGGTATTTGTTCTGGATGGTGGGAGAAAAGCCTTTTCCCCTCACTGAATCCAGCTCAGCTCCTATGAATTTCAGGAGCTGCACTGGTTGTAGTACTGACTTTTTCAGACTGACCAGGAACCCTAAAGCCTGGAGGAGCTCCTGTGTCAGTGCCAGAAACTGCTTTACCCGATGTGGAGACTGCCCTACGAATAGCCAGTCATCCAGGAAAGGAAACACTACCAGTCCTTGCTTTCTGAGGTGTGCCACAACCACAGCCAAGCATTTTGTGAACACCCTTGGAGCAGAAGTCTGAAAGGCATTGCCTTGAATGGGTAGTGACCTGATGGCAGTCTGAATCTCAGGAATTTTCTGTGGGATTATCTTATGGGTATATGGAAGTAAGCATCCTTTAAGTCCAAAGATGCCAACCAATACCCTTGTCTTAGGGTTGGGAGGATTGAGCTCAGGGTTACCATTTTGAACTTTGGCTTCAGTAGTGCCTGAGATCTAATATGGGTTGCCACTCCCCTGTTTTTTCAGTGTGAGGAAGTACCTTGAATATAGTCCCTTTCCCTCTCTGTGCCAGAGGAACTGGTTCTATTGCTCCCAAGGACAGCAGATTCAGTACCTCCTCCTCGAACAACTTTGTTTCTAAGGAAAAAAATGGTCTGAAAACTCTGGTTCTCAGCCTTGGTTGTAGCTTGAAGCCGAGAGCCAGGACTTGGCCCACTACCTCCAGAACCCATCTGTCTGTAGTGATGGCTTTCCATTCCTGGAGGTAGTGGGCCAATTTGCCCCCATCTGGACTGGGGAGGTGACCCAGACCGATACCTCAGGGTGTCTGCTTAGGCTGGGATGCTGGTTGGTGACTGGGGCTAGTTCGGGTTCCACGTCTTCTGCCCCTACCTCTGAAATAGCCCCTCTGCTGTTGATACTGAGGGAAGGCCTGTGGCTGGGAATAAGGCCTATATTGACCCCTACCTCTAGCTCCCCTTGCTTGGTATTTCTGAGGGGGTGGAGGCCCTCTCCTTGGCTGCAACACTTTTGGAGGCTGTTTCGTAATCATCCATTTTTTTCATGTAAGCCTCCATCTGCTCACCAAACAGAGAGGAGGGCTCACAAGGGAAGTCTAAAGCCTTGGACTGTGTGTCTTGGGTCAGGTTGGTAGTCCTAAGCCAAGCAAATCTTCTGAGGGAAATAGAGGAAGCCATCTGTCTGACTGCAGTGTCATTATTATCTACAGCCAGTCTGAATTGTGCCTTAGAAGCCTCAATGCCCCTCTTTGCAGCTTCTTGTAAGTCAGCTGCCATAGGGGTTGCCACAGATTTAATAACATAGAACATAGAAACATAGAAACATAGAAGTTGACGGCAGATAAGGACCGCAAGGCCCATCCAGTCTGCCCATTTCTTTTTCTACCTTATAAATGTGCCATCGGCCTTTGCTCTGTCAGTGACCTATCTATTCATAGTCATTTGTATTGCTCCCTTATGCCTATCCCATGCCTGTTTGAAGCCCTGTACTGTATTCATAGCCACCACTTCTTGTGGTAAGCCATTCCATGCATCTACCACCCTTTCTGTGAAAAGAATTTCCTCACATTCCCCTTAATCGGCCTCCTCTAATCTCATGCTGTGTCCTCTTGTCCTGCTATTTTTCTTATATTTAAACATGTTAGACTCTTTCACCTTGTTTATGCCCTTAAGGTGTTTAAATGTCTCGATCATATCACCTCTCTCCCTCCTTTGCTCAAGGGTATACATATTGAGCTCCGTTAATCTGTCCTCATATGTCTTCTGATGCAGTCCCTGCACCATTTTGGTTGCCCTTCTCTGGACTGCCTCAATTTGGTTAATAAATAACTAAACCAATAATTTCCATAACCGTGTCCCACAAGGTCCTCTGGTATCTGGCTATGTATGCCATATAAGAGGCCTGTCTAATAAGAAGAGAGGATCCTAAATATGTCTTCTTAGCAATGGTGTCCATCCTCCTTGAGTCTTTATCAGGAGGGTGGGAAGCCAGGGGAATGCCAGCCTTGCCACAGGCAGCAGCCTGTACCACTCCCTCATGGCTAAAATGTCCAAACAGGAAGTCTGCCCCAGCCTTGGCAACCCAATATTTTTTGTCCACTTTTTTATCCACTGGTGGCACAGAGGTAGGAGTCTGCAGGATCTTATGAACCTGCCTATTAAGAGACTGATGGAAGGGTACCAGCAGCCTCTTAGAGACAGGTACATCCATCATCTCTTTATAGTCTTGTTCTTCCTCCTCATCAGTAGACTGCTAGGTAGGAAGATTAAGGGACTGAGCCACCTGTTTAATAAAGGAATAATGAGAGGTAAAATCCTCATGTCCTTTATCAGGGGAGTCAGAATGGTGAGGATCCGGGGAAATCCCTGGTACAGTAACCTCCCCATAATCCTCATCATCCTCATATGGGTCCTCCTCCTCTTCATCAGCTAACCGTTCCTGTTCAACTTCCAATGAACCAGCAACCGGTGTAGGAGGAGCTAAAGGGGCCTTCCCAACCAGAACCAGAGTGCTCGGTTGCAAAGCCTGAATTATCCTGACAGTGTTTGCTATCTCTCAGCAGTCAGAACCGCTACCCTTTGCTTCGCGGTTGAAGCCCGCTGTAGATGTCTTTTTCTTTTTTCCCCAGTTGCCGTGTTAGCTGCAGTATCTGCTGGGCACTTCTTGGTAGAAGAACCGTCACCCTGGTCAGAGGGCTGGTTCTCCGGCTAAAGTTGGCCCGTGGCCGGTTTGTCCTTAGCCAGTTCAGCATCCTTATTGGACATTTTCTCCTGCAGTTGCTTAAGTCGCCTATCAAGCATCGACTGAGGAAGTTTTTTCAAATATCAGTCCTCTTGGAGGTGGTCAAACCCCGAACCAAAAAAAAAAAACTAATTAAATGAGGATCTGTCTTAGCGAACGGTTCCCCACACTCTGTACAATGTTGAAAACCTGTAGGGCCCATTCGTTTCTTGGTCTGTGACACTGAACAGAAGTTAAACCAATAGACAGAGAGTTACCTTGGTAAAAACACTTTTTTTTTTTTTTTTTTTTTTTTTTTAATCGCCTTACCAGACGGTAAAATAAGTTAAAATTAAATATTAAGAAATTAAAACAATATCGGTTCCTTCCTGGTTGGAGAAACTGAGCAGAAAGCAAAGAAACTCATCAAATATGCACTAAATCTAGACTAATTCTACCTGTGAACCAAGGACAGTGCTTCAGAAACTGAAAATAAATAACGGACTTCAGAAAAAAACGAGAAATTAAATTTCTTCGGTGAAAGTGAAGGAGACTCTCCAGAGACGTCTTACTGAGGCAAGCGGAGTAAAGAATCTGACGTTTGCAGGAAGTGCAACCAGGGAGCTTAACATTCTACTATTAGCACAGGTTCTATTAACCATTTCGGCTCCAGGGCAGTCCTATGGTGAGACCATACTACATTTGTCAGAATACAGTAAGATTTCCTGGGGTTTGAACAGTAGGCTCCTGGGATCACTATTATAAGTCTGAAAATGTGTACCAAGGGGAGTATTTGGATTAGCAGTACGAACTGAAGAAAGATGTTCCTGAATCCTCTTTCTTAGAGGATGAACTATCCTTCCTGTATATGTCATTATCACACGCACATGCAATAGCATATATTACAAACTGTGTAAAGCATTTAATAAACTTCTTATTAACTGCTTTCCTGTTGTTGTTTGGATTGATGAGTTCTCTACCTGATGTCATATATCTACAAACACTTCAATGGCCACAACTATAAAAACCTTGTGGTTGTGGGGGCAACCAACTGCATAGAGTAAGAGTCTGTGTGTCTCTAGAACGAAACTGTAACATAATCCCCAATGTTTCTACTTCTATGATAAGAAATATGTGGTTGTGCCACTAATGCCCTAGATAGTTCCTCATTTCCTTCCAATACCTGGCAGTGTTTCTTACCACTTGTCACACTTTGTGACAATTATATTCAGTCACAAATGTAATAGATTCTGCAAAATCATTTTGTATTTGTTTTGGATACAGTAGTGTCTCACGATCCATATTTCGTGCCCTACTCTGCACCTACTGGATCATAGAGGCACAATATCCCCTCTGTAAGAATCTTTCACCCAGCTCTCTTGCTTGTATATCAAGTGTGCTGAGATCAGAGCAGTCCCTATGGGTTCTAATGAACTATCTATATGGAACTGCTTCCACCATGTGCTTCAGATGAGCACTTTGGGAAAGTAACAGTGTGTTCCCAAAGCCTGGCATACAAAATAAGGACATATGTATTGTTTCTCCTGGAACAGATCTGAGTAAGAGATCCAGAAATGTAATTTATGTTAGATGAACTGTGGCAGTGAACTGGAGATTGATGTCATTATCAATTAAAGACATAACAAATTCTAGAAGGGCGCTTCTCTCCCTCCCAAATAACCAGTACACCATCTATAAATCTGCCCCATAATTTTACATGGGGCAGAAAGGGATTCTTGTTTGGGTCAAATACCATGGCCCTCTCCCAACAACCCAAAAACAGGCTGGCATAGGAGGGTGCCATTGTGGTGCCCATTGCTGTGCCACATACATATGAGTAGCAGTTATCAAAAATTAAATAGTTAGAAGTAAGAATAAATCTTGTGGCCTCAAGAAAAAAAAATCCCTTGAAAAACTGTTTGCTACTAGGTGTGTACCGCGAAGAAACGCAGGTGCTTGCAGACCAAGGTGATGGTGGGTAAATGTATATAAAGAGCATACATCAACAGAGATCCATGTAGACTATTCAGACCAGACAAGGGCACCAAGCCTGTCCAATACACCCATTGTGTCACGTATAAATGAAGCTAAGGTGACTACTATTTTCTACAGAAAATAATCCACAAAAAACAGAAATCTTTTCAGTAAGGGAATCCTGACCAGAGATGACTGGATGACCTAGTGGCCTTGCCTGGTCTTTGTGTACCTTCGGTAGTATGTATATTGTTGGTACCACAGGATACTGTAGCATTATACCGTACAGTCTCTTTCTTTCTTTGTAAAATGTCCATCATTAAAGGACTCGAATAAAAATGCATGTATATGACTGGTCAGTTCTTTTGCTGGATCGCCAGTTAGGAGTCTACGATTCACTCCATCTTGAAGCTGTCTTGCGGAACCTGTATAAGCAGGGGTGTTCAAATCCAAACTTTTAGTACTTGCCCAGCCATGACTGTAGCTGAATTTTCACTTGCCCCTATTCATTACAGTAATATTAGCTCTCTTTTTGTACTTGCCCTTCAAGGAAATTTACTTGCCCCAGACAGGGGGCATAGATACACAGATGTTGTCGGCAGATAAGGGCCTTGTGGCCCATCTAGTCTCCCTATCCCTCTTTCTAATGCTTAAGGTACCCTAGATGCTATAAGCCCCCACCTCTCCCCCACACACACACACTTACCTTAATAATTTCATGTGCCTATCCCACACATTCCTGAATCCCTCGAACTGTGGCTATCCCCACTACTTCCTGGGGGAGACTGTTCCATCTCCCACCACCCTTTCAGTGAAGTAGAATTTCCTCAAGTTCCCTCTAAGTTTTCCACCTTTTAGTCTCATGCTGTGCCCCCTTGTTCTGCTATTTCCCTTCATGTGAAAGATGATCCCCTCTGGTACCTTTGTTGATCCCCTTTAGATATCTGAAGGTCTCTATCATGTCCCCCCTCTCTCTCCTTTCCTCCAGGGAGTACATATTTAGAGCTCTGAGTCTCTCCTCATACGACTTATGCTGCATCCCCGACACCATTTTCTTTACCCTCCTCTGTACCGTCTCCATCCTGTCTATGTCTTTTTGGAAATGGGGCCTCCAGAATTGAACACAGTACTCCAGATGAGGCTTTACTAGGGAGTTGTACAACGGTACCACCACTTCCCTCCTTCTACTTGTTATACCCCTCCCTGTGCATCCTAGCATTCTGTTAGCCTTTCCAGCTGCTTTGTCGCACTGTTTAGCCACTTTGAGGTTGTCTTTTATGACTACCCGTAGATCCCTTTCCTCTGTGGTAGCCTCCTGTGTTACCCTGTCTAGTTCATGCTCAGCCCTAGGATTCCCTCTCCCTAGGTGCATAATCTTGCACATTTTTGCACTGAAACCCAACTGCCATTCCCTGGACCAGTTTTATAGCCTTTTCAGATCCCTCCTCATTTTTTCGGTACCTTCCTGTGTACCTACCCTGTTCATAGCTTTGTATTATCAGTGAACAGGTTAACCTTCCCTTCTAGACGCTCTACAATATCGCTTATGAAGACAATAGGATTTGCACACCTCTGTGTGTAAGGAAAAGTTGAGGAGTAAGATCTGTAAGTCATGGATCCTTGAGTAGAGCCAAATGTCTGCAATTGGCAATATGTTTTAAAATGGACCCAGATTTCAGGTTGTGCACTTGTACCAGTGAAGGGTCACTTAGTTCAATTGATAGACCAGATTTCCATATATATGATCTACTTAACTGGACTGTAAGGAACCACTGCACTGAAACATGATCATAGTGTTTAAGCTGAACATCTGAAATACTATACAGTTTTGGCTGTCACACTATCAAATGCAAAACTCTCAGCCAAACTTTGAATTCTGACCAACAGCAGCAATTTGGTTACTCGAACAATGGTATTAGTAATTAAATACAAAAACGCTCACCACAATTCTATTTGGCTAGTGGCACCCTTTACATTTCAAATACAATTGCCTACAACATAACAAACTAAGAGAGGTTTGCATAAGGGATAAGAGTTGGAGATTTTAGAATCAATGATTCCTAATTTAGGATTTTAATCCAATTAAGCTGTACATGGAACCAAGGTAACTAAAGAGCCAGAGTGTCATTCATCTTACTAGTGGTACAATTAATGACAGTGTTAACACTCAATGAGCACTTTGTTACTAATCTTAACACTACCCTACATGCCAGGATTCAAACATGCAAAATCAATCATGGTACATCGAGATATTAATATATCATGCAGAAGGTGATGGTGTTATTTCCTCATGGAGCAAATTCTAATTTGAGAAATGTGATCACATTTATGAAACCCATGAGTAAAGCTTTTTTCCAACTTGATTTCATACAGGTAAGTTTATTAAACAGACGCATTGCTTGTGTTGGCAGAAGCCCCAGAAGTCCATCTAGTCTGCCAGTTCCCTGCGTAGCTTAATGTTTGGCCTAACATTGTGCTGGATTTAGAGATCTGTTAGACCTCGTGGCTTGATCCTCACCCCCTTCTGCTTTTCTAATTGTGCTGCGTTGCCTCTTGCTTTGCAAACCATTTGCCTCCATGAATTCCACTAGCTGTTCCTTAATGATAGTTTCCAGTAGCTTGCCTACAACCAAACGTTGGACAGACTGGTCTGTAATTTCCTAGGCCATCCCTGTCATCGCTCTTGTGAAGCAGCACCATATTAACTACTCTCCAGTCTGCTGGAACCACCCTCATCTCCAGGCAACAAACAGATTTGCCAACTGTGCTGCCAGTGTCTACCCAACATCTTTCAGTACTCTAGGGTGAAAAACTGTCAAAACTACACATTTTGTGCACTTTCAGGGTTCTGTGGCCCCTGAGCACTCTTTCTTCTGAGACAGTCCTAACTCCAGTAGTCTCACCCCATTTCTTTGGCCTGCACTCTGTACTCCAGTAGTGCACCCCTCCCAAAACAGTGAATATTGAACAAAAGTAATCATTCAGTATGTCAGCCTTTATCCCATCCTCCTCCACTCATGCCCCTTCCTTCTTTAATTTGGAAATCCCACCCTTAGTTTTTCTTTTTTTCTAATGCAACAAAAGAAGGTCCCCCTGCCCCGATCCCTTCTGATTTCTCAGCTTCATCTCTGCTTTACTTTTTCTTACCATTTTTCTGGCCTCTATCAGCTTTATCAGATATCCTCCTGAATGGCCTCACTCTGTTCCCCCTTAGATTTTTGGAATGCTAGCCCTTTTGCTCTTACTGCCTCTCCTATCCCTCTAGAAAACCAATATGAGTTTTGTGCTTTTTATTCTTCCCAACTTGTCTAATGCATGAAGCCACAACCTCTGTTATAGCCCTGTTTATGACATTCCCATTTGGCGTCTGCCTCTTCCACTTCCACTACCCCTACCAGCTTTTCACTTAGCATTTCTCTCATCTTGCCAAAGTCCACCCTTCTGAAGTCCAGGATCACAGTTTTTGAACTAGAATGATGTGTTCCTGTGGCTCTACTGAAGCACACTGCATTGTGGTCACTAATCCCCTGCAGTTCCCTCACCTCCACTTCTCTATGTCAGTATTTGACAGAATCAGATCAAGGGTTGCCCCCTCACCGTCTCTTGACATTTGCTTGACCCACTGCATGAGAAAGCAGTCACATATCACATCCATGAGTGGGACTGCAGGTACCAAGGTACAAGCCCAAGGAGGTCATCAGGGCTGAGAACAGTGGAAGGGTTCAAAAGGGGATGGGACAGGCACATAGGAATTGTGTGCATGGAAGAAGACAGGAGGAGGAGTAGGAAGGACTAAAAGGGGCACAGTCCCCAAATTATACAGGCTTGGACAGACCGGATGGGTTGGTAGGCCTTTATCTGTCGTCATTTTCTATGCTTCAATCCACCAGTGCCTGAAATATACTGAACTGGTGGCCACTGGGATTTCCCGCCCACATCCAGCATATTTATGTCACCCACCAGCACCACGTCCCACTTGGCTGTTGCCTTCCTGTTCTCCTCCCATAATTCTCTGTCTCCTTCCTCTTTCTGGATCGACAGTCTGTACACAACTCCAACCTTTATTTATTTATTTTTACTCCTTCCCTAATGTACAACACCCCCCCATCACCACCACGACTACCTTTTTGCTTCTCCCTCCTCTAGAGCGAGTAGCTCTGTACTACAAAATCCCAATATTGTTTTCTGTTAACCATGTTTCGGTTATGGCTAACAGGCCTATCCTAGCTTCTGCCACTGCTTCATGAAGCTCAACTCATTTTGTTCCATAGGCTTATGGCTATTAAGCATACCACCTTCCAGGTCAACCATAATCATTCCTTGCATTATCTCAGCATTGTAACCTTCCATCCAACCCCACTGATGTGGTTCCTGGTCTCGGACATATGACCATTACACCATCCCTAAGTTACACACATACACACACACACAATTTGAGGGACTGCTAGCTTGGTTTTCCTCATCTGAGTTCATCTCACAGATGTCCCTAGCAGCGGTCTTTCCCTGCTACTTTAAATGCACCAAAATATACATACCTCAAACTTTAGCATCAATATGTTTGTTCCCTCCTTATTAGAATGAAGGCTGTCTAGTGTAGTTTTTTTTTTTTTTATAAAAGAGACATAGGAACACAGAATTTGACAGCAGCTAAAGACTGCTTGGCCCACCCAGTCTGCCCATTCTTCCCTACCTACATTGACAGCTTTGTCATCAGAGAGCCTCAAAACACAATTTAAATGTTTATCATGTTTACACTGAAAAACACCTCATTATTCACGGAGATCTCATATAATTTGGCATCTATGCCGTTTGTTTTAAAACTCAATACTTAGAATGTCAATTTCCATTATTACAATGAGTTCATCTACCTTGTTAATAAATCTAACTTCCCTTGCATATCATGCTAACATTGCCATCATGCCTACTGATCTGACGTTTAATTATTTTCAAATGAGCCAGTGTCACATCCCCTGGGTGTGATTTTCTGTCTGCTTTGACTGTATTTTCCATGCTGCTTTGACAGTTTCCTATTGACTTCCTGCTCGCAAAAATAATGGCTTTGTCACAGGCTTGTGACTCACTGCTCGCCAGGAAAATGAAAATGTTCTCCAGAAGAGGAAATCAAAGCACTACAGTTGCTAACACTAGGATTTTACCTTTTTTAATGTTATTTATTTGCTAATGTATTGTATTTCTATGTCTCATCAGACACAGAATATTTAGATTGTACAATGTGGACTTATATTATGCAGCTGGGGGACTTTATTCGCCTTCTGATTTTCTAGCCTAGGAGAGGGAATAGCCATTCATCCAGTACCCAGATCCCCCAACTGTCTTCTCTGGAGCCCCAGGTCCCCGCTTTCTTCCACTCATCCCTTGATCATGCATTTCGAGTCCAGATCTCCGTACCTCCCTTCAGCATAAACTTGGTCAGTGTCAGAGGCCCATTTGCATTGCAGTTTCGTATCTGGCTGAGATAAGGAGACAGCTTTGATAGAGAGCTGAGACTGGAAGATGTGGCAGGAGGTTAAGGGATTTCATCTGTCACATTTCGTATCATTTTTCCCCCTGAAAGCCACACCACCCATGATGTTGGATGTGAGCATACTCAGAACACCCATGCTACCTGCCCACTCAAATGACTCCCCACTCCCACCCAGAAGTCCCAGGAGCGATCAGAAAGCTGTGCCGTTTTCTCCACTCACTCAGAAAACATACTTCTGGATGTTGCTAAAATCCAGGTTAGCGGTACAATCCTAACTCGGCGAAGCAAGCAGCTTTTGCAACCCCTATGCTATCAGGTAGCTCTGTGTACAGTAAGGATCAAATACGACAGAGCAGCCACAATATTATTAAGCTCTACAATGTGTTAGATTCCCAGCAACTGATGTCCAGCACTGTGGTCCCTGATTTTAGGTACACAGCCTCTGACAAAATGATAGAATTAATCAAAGATTAATTCCATCATTAATAGAAAAATAATAACTGCCCAGCAATTTTTTTCCATAGGCTGAGCCAGTTATAATTTGCCGTTATAACCCGTGGGTTACAACGGCAAATTCGCGCCAGCTCAATCAAGAACAGACACTCCGTGATTGGCTGCTGAGGTCCTGCTGGGCGGGCTAATCAATTTGAGAAACATGGCAGCTCCATATCCTCCGTAGCAAGGAGCTGCCACACTATGAGTGCTCGTCTGCACCGAGAGAAAAAAAAAAAGCTGCATTTGTGCCGATAGTCCTCGTTTTTTCTTTTCTGCCCGCTTAAAAAGAGAAACAAAAAAGCTATCAGGTTTCTCGTGCCGTTCAGGTATCACGCTAGACTACAACTGCCAACAGGAAGGGCTGTAACCCGACGTGCCTCGCTAAGGTAATCCCAAATCATAATTTACAAATCACCAACAAACTAAATGAAAAAACAAAAACTAAAACAAGCTAAAAGAGAGTGTGTGTGTGTGTGTCTGTCTGTCTGTCTGCGTGTGGGTGTCTGCCTGCATGACTGAAACAGCACCACAAAAATCAATGTGGCAAAAAATTGCTAACCAGCAATTATAACAAATAAAGATGAGGAAGTATGCACTGAACTATCGATTGTTTTCGTGTGATGCTTTAATAAACCCCTCGGGGTTTATGTAGCATCCCACACCTCCGGCAACCATTAAATTCTCGTTACGCACACTTCCCCATCCATTATTGTATATATAATTAATCACAGTCTGGGTTTTAATTAAAGACTGCACCTTACTGCATGTGTAGTTTTAACATACTGATCTTACCAATTTACTAGATGTAAAATATTGTATTAGTGCACTTCCGTTTTGAATATTTTCACTTTTAGCTACCTGAATTTGGTTCCAGGTTTTTTTCACTTGTCACCACTGTACCCTGTAACCATTTTTTTTGTTACCACTGTACCCTGTAACCCTTTTTTGTGATTATTTAGATATCCCTTGGTCTCCCCGCCCCTGCGACACACCTGGAAATGAGTTTCAGCTCAATGTGCCTTTCCCAGTTAGAGATTTTCAAATTAATAATTAAAACCAAAAAGAGATTAGCTCAAGAATATATGTGAGTTAGGAGAGGCAAAAAAACGTAGCCAGCGAGAAAAGGACCACAGAAACAAAGAAGTTGTCGGCAGATAACAACCTCTTGGCCAACCTAATCTGCCCTATTTTCCCTACCTACAGTGCCACCACAGACCCTAAATTGGTCTCCGGTCTGCACACCCCCACCTTACTTCCAAGATCCCCTTGGGTCAGTCCCATTCTTTCTTGAATCCTTAACCGTTTTAGCCCCCCACAACCTCTGCTAGGAGGCTGGTTCCAAGCATCCACCACCCTTTCCGTGAAGAAGTACTTCCTCACCTGTCCTCTCAGCCTCCCCCTTCCAGCTTCCTAGTGTGACCCCTTCTCTTGAGCATCTATTTCTCTGGGAAATGCTCCCTTCCTGTACCTTGTTTATACCCGTGAGATAGTTGAATGTTTCTATTGCATTCCCCCCCATTCCCTCTTTTCTTCTAGGAAGTACATATTTAATTCCTTAAGCCTTTCTTTATAGGGCTTCTAATGCAGGTCCTGCACCGTTTTGGCTTCCCTCCTTTGTACCGCCTCTACCCTATGTCCTTTCGGAGAGGGGGCCCCCAGAACTGTACACAGTACTCGAGGTGGGGTCTCACTAGTGATCTGTACAGAGGTATTATTACTTCCCTCTTTCTGCAGGTGATACCCCTGCCTATGCATCCAAGCATCCCGCTAGCCTTTCGCACTGCCTTGTCACACTGTTTAATTACTTTCAGATCATCAGAAATGATTACCCCAGGTTCCTTTCCTGTTTTGCGACTGCTAGTACTTCTCTCAGTTGATATGTTGCCCAGGGATTCTATGCCCCAAGTGCATGATTTTACACTGAAGTCCAGCTGCCAAACCAGTGACCATTCTTCCAGCTTTTTTAGATTTTCTTTCATTCTTTACACACACACACACACACACACACACACACACACACACACACACAGTATGTCTACTCTGCTGCAGATTTTTGTGTCATCTGCCAAAAGGCATACCTTCCCTTCCAGTCTTTCTGCAATGTCGCACACTAGTATAAAAAGCAGCCCAGGAGGGCATTATATTTGCTAGTAAAAAGCACTGGAAATCAATATGGCTACACAGACAAGTGAGGGATTCAATCTCGGACAAAAACAGTTTTTAAGGTCTACAAAGGGGAGCAAACAAACCAACAGGGAGGCTCATGGGTGTCGGCAGGCATACTCAGTGTACTCTGCTGAGTACAGTAAAATCTGAAAAACCCAGGGGCAACATGGGCCTCAGGCCAGCTCAACAAACACAAACAACCCGATGTGCCTTAAGAACTGTTTTCCCCTTCTTGGATGCTTTAGTGCAAGTTTGTGAATGATCTTTGGAAAATGTGTGGGTGCCTACCTTAGAGGCCATGTTTGTATGAATGACCCGATCAAGTAAGTATGCATGAGTGCTGGTGTAAATGGACTTCTGTAAGGCTGGTTACCTTGATGTGGTACAGAGGCTTATCGCAATGTACCCTGAACACTGTAACCAAAAGCCAGCCTGTGTGTGTGTTTTTGTTTTACATAAAATAAAATGTGAATCTATCAGGGTCATTGTCACTACATAGTTTGACTGAAATGTGGGCAAGGCACTGTTTGTGTGGTGGGGCAGAGTGTCTTTTGGTTTGTATTTACAGTACATGGGGAAAGCCAACAGTTCCGTCAACTCTCAAGTACAAGTTTAAAATTCCTGGCTACACCTCTGGGGAGGTGTAAAAGGAACAGCTAGATAAATGCAAGAAGCTCATTAAGAGGGCAAAAGCTGAGCCAATGATAACAAAAGGTGCCAATGAGAACTATAAGACTTTCATTAGAAACATTATGGAAAATAAACAAAAGACAGCACAGTAAAGCAAAGACAGAAACTGAGAGTGTGGATGAGAACATGGGGATAGCGTGCATATTGAATGAGTACTACAGTTCTGTGTTTACAGTCGAAGATTAAGGACCAATAACTAACAGTAAGAGAAAAAGTTACAGAGGGTACAGCTAGTCATAACCTGGAGATGGGACATATATCTAAAGAGAGAGTACTAAAGGGTCTGCAGGACTGGAGGATTAACAAGTTCCCCATGGCCAGACAAGATGCACTAAAGGGTGCTGAGGGAGACAAGGCAGACCTGGGCAGCACCCATGGCAGACCTATATTACAAGTCATTAGAAACAGGAAATGCCGATAGACTGGAGGGTGTTGAACATATCCCCCTGCAAAAAAGAAGAGATGGAGACAACCCAGAAAATTACAGGCCAGTGAGCATGACATCTGCATCAGGCAAGCAACTATAGACAATTATAAAGGCATGGTTAACTGAATTCCTGAAGAAAATGGGCTTTTAGATAGGAATCGTCATGTATTCATGAGAGGCAAGTTGTGTCAAACTAACTTTTGTTTTTGTTTTTGTTTGTTTGTTTTCCATTTTCATACTTGATCTCTTAATAGAAAGGTTACAGAATCTCCAAATTGTGCCTACCCAAGGGGAATAGATAAGAGAAGTAAAGAAATATTTCACTTCCATTTTATATGATTTAATCCCACTTATTGATTTGAAGAATTTATTTCCCACCTAGCAATAACCTAGCTAATTGTTAAAAATAATATCATAGAACGTAAGAACAAAAAAACAAAGTGCTGCAACAGCATGTGGTCTGAAAAACGAAACAAAATGGTAATGTTAAATGCACGCTGACAATAGAAAATAGAGTTAGAATTGACATTTTGACTGTAGATCATCTTCAGAATTTATCTAAAAGAGAGAAAAGCAAAGTTAGTAGAGAAGTAAGGGGAAATAGGGGAGATAAAGAAAATAGGTGGATACTCTAGGATAATGGTGACCAATACGTGGATCTAGATCCACTGGTGGAACTCAAGAGATTTTTAGTGGATCTTGGGGCAAAGGTTGCATTTTCGAATCAGTGAAGATCCCTACAGATGATGAGCGTATTTATTGTACTTTATGTTCACTTTATTATTGGTGGATCTCTGAGCTTCTTGAGATCCACCAAAATGGATCCCAATGCACAGTACACTGACCGCCATTGCTCTAGGAGAAAAAGTGATAATAGGCAAGGTAAGAAAAGAATCTGGAAACAAAAAGGTGATGACTGGTATGAAAAGGCATAGCAGAAGCAAGATGCATAAGGGTGTTTAACTCTAAGTCTCTTGGCAGAGGCCAGGAGTTCTTCATTTTCAATAATAAAAATGATGGCGCTATCTAAACATTTTGAATATGCTAACCCTGTATCAGGTTCCATATTGTTAATACATGGCCCTGTACCTGTTGACTGTCCTTGGGTGATGAGGGCAGGGTATGCAGTTGGGTGAGCAGGACTTGGACAGAACAACACTTATAGCACATTTCAAAACTCTGTGAACATGAACTGGCTTGGTGGCGTGGAGGGAAGAGCCACCCATGCCTCACCTGCCACCACACCAGTGACCCAGATTCAGGTCACTGGGGTCTGGCTGGGGAGAGGAGGATTGAGCATCCGGTGGACTGCTCTCCTCCTCTAGGGAGGGAGGACTGTAGTTCCTGGTACTCATCTAATCTCTAGTGGAGGCTCTGAGGTAGGCAGACAGGGCCAGCAATTTGGGGGCATGGAGGGTCAGTGGCCGTTGATGTCCTCCACACGTGGTAACATGCGAGGGTACATCTGGACGCCATTGCACGTCCGTCCCCAGGGGCAGCCCAGGATGGCATTGAACCCTCGCAGGCTCCACACCTGCTAGGGGACCCTCTCCTGGAACTGGATCTGCCCGTCATCAGTAAAGCGCTAGCCTTTGACCCCTTCCATGGGGGGGGTGGGTGTGGGTGTGGGCAAGTCATGGAGGAAGCACTGGGAAGAGCTAAGTCCCTGGGACACCGGGTGATGGGGCTTGGGGGGTCAGTGGATGGCTAAGCCTGCACTGTGGTGGGCATTAACTGCTTTATTTCCAGCCTTTGTGGGCTTTGCATTTTGCTCAATAACAATTCTAATGAGCATTAACGCAGTTTTCTGATATGTGTATATATATATATGGGATATGCAATAAAAAGTAGTGGAATAAATTATTTATCTGCATAACAGCAATTTGACCGTGGGTAACCTCAAGAGTGACGTAAGCCACGAGTGAGTTGTTCAAGGTCAAACTGCTTGAGTGCAGATAAATAATTTATTCTACAAGTTTTCCACTTTATATTGCATTTATGCCATAGGAATGGAGTTTAAAGAAATATTTCCTTTTTTTATTTGTTTCTTCAATTTGTGTTTTTTTCTGTTTGTTTTTTAATTAAAATAAATGGGATTATTTTGTGCTGTGGTATCCATGGGCAGTTGTAGGTGCTTGCTATGGTCAGCAACGTCACTACTAGGGAATCTATACTGCATTTTATGAGTCAACTGGCTGTTAGTTGTAGGTGGGCAGGCTAGAGAGTTTAAAAAATATGGCAGCACTGATTCTCACTTTGTTGCAGCAACATGGCTTGCTCACAAAGTGATGTGTTCTCAGTCTTTTAGTGTGATTTAAAATAGAAGCTTTTTTATATTATGTGGTTGCTCCTCCCTTTTATGTGTAGCGTGAGGCCTTTTGGGAAGCTGGTGCAAGAGATCGAGGAGAAACAAAGTATACACAACACTTTGAGGAGCATGTCAAGAAAGTGAGTGGAGAGAGCGACAGCAAGTTCGAGGACGAACACATTCAGAGTGTCTGAGAAAAAGGTTAAAAAAATTAAGGTACTGTTTTCCACTCCAAGAGTGCAAAGTTAAATTTATGTAGTGCTCTAGGAGGAAAGAGAGAGGCATGGCTGGAGGGAAGCAGAGAGGGACTAGAGTGGAAAGAGAGAGAGAGAGCACTAAGGGGTGGAAGCGCATCTGCTGCAGTGCAAAAAAAAAAGTGAAATCTATTTTTTTTTTTAAACTGCTGAATAAGAATGTGTGCTCTTTATGAATGAAATTGCAGTTGTTTATTAATGTGGAGGTGATGGACTGTCAGGCAAATGAGAGAGGTCTGTAGAGTGGGCCACATAAACTGTCGGTCTGGAGACTGTGGACAAAAAAAAAAAAAGGAGACTCAGGAAGGGGATATATAAAGCTTAACCTGCTGGTACTGTCACCAAGCTAGTGTGAATGAAAAAATTACTCACCTAAGTAATTGTGTTTCTTCTAATGGAGTCTTGCTGTATTCTGACAATCTGCAGTTAGATCCAGCCTTTAAACTGCCCCGGAGAGTATAGGGTTAATTTTCTATGCAGTGCATAGAACGTTGAGCTCGAGCTCGGTTGAGGTCTCTGTCTGCAGCCCTTTGAAATCCAACTGTCAGATTCTTACGAGCAAAGACTCACTAACTATACTATGTGGAAACTGTAAAATTTCTAACTAGCCAACTGGCAACAAAGGTTTTGGATTCCCAAAGGGAGACTCAAGTCAGGAAACCAAAAACCAATCCAAATAAGGATAACAACACAACAAAACACCCAAAATAAAAAAGGAGGGTGTGCAAGAAGGACCCCTGGGGTGCAGCACTGCACCTGCCCACCCACTTGCCGAAAACCAGGTTCTGAGAGGGGAGGCAGGGAGGGAGGGAGGTCGTTTCCACTGGATGAAATTTACTACCAGGTAACAGCATTTTCATTTTAAATCAACTTTAAATGTACTTGTCTCTAAAGGGCTGCTCTACAACCACTTTGAAAACAAAGGAAACAGACAGACAAAGGTTTTCACATCCTGCATATGCCCAGGCCAAAGTTCATCACATTGAAGGAAATTAACACTTTCTGACTCTGGTCCTCTTCAGTTCATCATTTCCACTGGATCTATCTTTATTTCATTTGCTGCTTTCTCCTTGGAGGATCCCTGAGCGTTGCCTGCTGCCATACAAGCCCTCCAGGCTCCCTCCTAACTGTGCCTCTGCCAGCAGCCCGACTGGCACCTCCAAAACCGGACACCACAAAAGCCTGCAAGCAACCACAGCCCTCCAAGACCTTTTTAGCGGCAACCGCACCTTCAAAGCCGCCACCCATGCCACCCTCTCCAGCCAGCAACAATGACAGGTACGGTGACTTTTGACCAGCCGGAAAGCAGTGCTTACTTCTGCAACCTGATTGGTTGGTCTCCTGACTGTGTGCTCCTATTGGCCAGTTTCTTTTGAAATGCCGTGGCTCTACAGTACGAACTTCTCTCATTCAAAATTCTACTGCTTAATTCTGGAAAATCTTAATATTAGCAAATAAGATTGTTCATAACTGTTTTAAAGCATTAATTGCCATTTAGTTTTCAGTGTGTGTATATAAGCAGGGCCACCTCAGCACTCTCAAAATGTCATTACTACAGCTTTTGTTAAATAATTTATTCTGTTATTGACTGTTAAGCAGTATCCTGAAACTATTATTTAACCAAATTGTACTGTCACTGCTAAGTGTCTTTGGACCTCCAGATAGTGCTAGTTTATCATCACACCAGGTCTGTAGCCACACCACTGGTGCTCGTTATCACTCCTGGTCAGTAGCCTTACCCCTGGAGCTTGCTCGGCTCCTGCATGACCCTGCTCTCTGTCACCTCACTGCTCCCAGGTCCCCTACAGTATACCCCCTGTTCTATCCAAGATCGGCCTCTCGGCATGATCTCTGTTAAAGAATTCCGTTTCCCCCCCTCTCCACTTCGTTCTCCTGGCTACCCTTATCCTGGGACTCATCCCCCTCCTCTCGGACACTGACCCTGTACAGGACAGTGGCAATGGCAGGTCCATCCACCACTGCTCTCATGACCGATTTTACGCTTCAAACCTTATGGCCAATGCCCTTGGTCCCCGCTATCCTCCTAGCGACTGCTGTCTAGACTGGGTCCTGCCCCAAATCAACATTGTTTATCGCCGTGTCTAGAGGCCAGAAATCAAAAAGTCCCCGAGAGGACCCTTCTGTGGTTAATCTTACTGTCCATTGCCCTATCTGGCGACATTGAAGTCAATCCTGGCCCCACCACCTTGACTCTCCTCAGAAATGGTGGAGGAAAAGAGCCTGAAAGTTGCTCACATCAACATTCGAGTCTTCTTCCCAACCTTGACGAGCTCACTGCATGGGTCACTCTCTACAAGCCTGACATCCTGGGGATAACCGAGACCTGGCTTAAACCCCAGATTCCCGACTCGGTCTGCAGGCTCCCTGGCTATGAGCTAAAACGGCAGGACAGAATAGGGAGCAAAAGGGGAGGAGGTAACCAGATTTACTACAGGGCACACCTCAACGTATCCCTTATAAACCACACCTCTGTGCTGCCGTCAACCTGTGAGCTCCTCCACACCGTGCTGCTGCTTGGCAACACCAAGAAACTGCATCGGTATGCTCCTACAACCCACCTAAGGGCGGGCTGCAGGGCCTCCCCATCTCCTGGATACTGTCTGTCCCAGTACTGCAATGAACTCCTTATCTTGGGGACATTAACTCAAACTGATGGGGAAACGCCAAGCAGTTTGAGGCCCTGCTTGCCACCAATCCCTAACACAACTGGTAAGGGAGCCCACCCACAAAAGGCAAATGGCACTTCCTGCTCCCTCTTGACTGGATTATGTCAAACCGTCCCGAGAGGATCTCTCAGTAGGGGCCCACCCGACGCCATATCGACCACTCCGGTTCTGTGTATATGGAATATCCTCCCTAAGGTTCCCACAAAATCATCCAGGTTCGAAACTTTGCCAGATTAAACCCTGACCTGTTCTTGGAGGAACTCAGGCTACGGACTGGTCAACAGTCTACAGAGCACTGGATCCCTCATCGGCCGTCGCATGCTCCACAACATCTTTGTGGATCTACAAGATAGGCATGCCCTATCACTAGGCGTAGGGTCTGTGGGACAGCCACCCAGTGGCTGAAAGAGGGTCCTCTCCACATGCGAGCGAGAGACAAATGCTGGCATCAGGTAAACGCTCACACGACACTGCCCTGTTGCAGCAACAGAAAACTCAGAAATGAGTGCAAGAAAATGATCAGGGGGCCAAAAAGCGACTTCTGCAAGGCCGCCCTTCTCAGCTCTGCTAAAGACCCCAGACGGTTCTGGAGAACCATCCAATCACTGGTTGGCGGTCGCCCTACTCCGGGGTCACTGACATGCTCATCAAGGAGTCTCCTGCAACAATCCTCACGTGATTGCTAATGCTCTAAACTCTCATTTCACAGACCTCCTTCTGCTCTCCCGCTAAGTCCTCAGCCCAAAACTCAAACTGCCCTGCCTCCCGTCCCAATGGGAGTCTGGTCTGACCCGCCTCCATTTTGCCTAAGGGCGGTATCGGTAAGCGAGGTGCGGTCTCCTCTCTGATCTCTCCCAGAATGCTAGCCCTGGTCATGATGATCTGGAGCCAAAGCTTCTCAAACTAGGTGCTCCCTTATAGCCTCCCTCGTGGCCCACATTTCAACCTATCCCTTACCCAGGACTGATCCCGGATATCTGGAAGGTTGCCAAGGTCGCCCCTGTCCCTAAGCAGGGCGACTCCAAAATCCTGGACAACTACCATCCCATAGCTATCCTCTCTGCTGTCAGCAAGCTCCTGGAAAAGGTGGTCGCCAAACAAATCTCGGAGTATATCCACCCCATGGTTTGCTGACCCTGGCCCAACACGGCTTTCAGAAGGGCACAGCACTTCCACGGCCTCATCTCAGTCTCTTCCAGCATCAGAGCTGCTATGGATCAGGAAAACTCTCAGGTGTGGTATCTATTGACTTATCCAAGGCGTTCGACCTGACCACGACCTGCTTGCCCTGCAGATGAGGTCCCTTGGTTTGTCCCCCACCGCCTAAACTGGGTCTCTGACTACCTATATGGCAGAAAACAACTAACTAAATTCAATAAAGTCCTCTGCCCCCGGCCTGTCACCTCTGGTGTCCCTCAGGGCCGTGCATGGGTCCCCTACTCTTTCCCTGTTCATCAACAATCTCCTGATGTGGTCTCCAGCTGCCGTGTCATCATGTATGCGGATGACCTGGTTCTCCTGGCCCACTCCTGTGATACAGCCACACTAAACCGTCCACTTATCTGAAGACCTCTGGAACATGCAGGCATGGCTCTCCAACCATAAATTGGTCCTAAATCAAAACAAAACCCAGGCTATGCTCTCGTTCCTCCTGCCAAAATACGACAGCCTTCAACTCCCTTACATATCAACTACGAAGATGGCTCCCTCTCCCGCCGTGACCTCCCTCAAATATCTTGGAGTGACGCTTGATCCCCAATTGGACCTTGGTAGTCATATCCATAATGCCTGCAGGGGTAAACCAAAACTGGGAAGGCCCAGGGCTCGGCACAACCTCACTCCAGCGGCTCGCTAGCTCTTGCCAGAGTACTACTTCCTCCCTCAGCTACGGCTCCCCATATTTGCTCATACTTCTAAGACCCTCCTAAGCAAGTGGAGCACAACGCATAACAACATCTGTCGCTTTGCCCTGGCCGCCCCGCCTCACCCATCACTGCAAGCTCTACGAGAAGCTTGGCTGGCTATCCTCACCAATCACCTTAACTTTAGCACTGGGTGCCTCGTGAGTAAAGTACTAGCTCTGCACCCCTCCAGAACTGGCCCGGTTTCTTGCCCTGCTGACCTCTCCCCTACCTGCTTAGATCCCAAGGCCCCGCCTATTAAGTGTACCTACTTCCCACCAACATGGGGACCTGAGTTTGCTGTCCATGGCCCCAGGCTCTGGAACTCCTTACCTGAAAGAGTCCATACTGCCTCCTCTCACAAGAGTTTCTGGACCTCCTGTGGGATCATCTTAAGGTGGCTTCTCGCTGTGAATGTCCTGTCTCCTTAGCCTCCCAGTGTCCACTGGTGCCGGCTTCTTCTCCTGCTCTGGAGTCACCACTCTTGCGCTATGTCCTCGCCCAAATCCCCTCCTTGCTTGACCGACGCTTATGATGTTACTATGCTCATAATCCCCACCAGCCCTGTTGGTCATTGAATTTATCTCTAACTTATACCTTGCCCCAGCACTGTATCTGGGTGTACCTGCACGAAATGTAAAACTGTAAAATTGTCTTTTCTCCTGTTTTTGTACCTGAATGTATTGCCTGAACCAATTACTGTATCAAGGTACTGTTGTACCCTTTTGTACTCTCCGGTCGCTCCTGAAAATAGGCATAAAACTTGTCTAGTGTACTTACCCGGTAAACAAAAAACTAATTAAATAAAAGAATACAGCAAGACTCCATTAGAATAAACACAATTACTAAGGTGAGTAATTTTTTCTTCAAACAACATGAAGTCTTGCTGTATTCTGACAATCTGCAGACTACCAAGCATGGAGGAGGGAGAGAACCTACTTTGGGAAAAGGCGCTGAAGTACTGCTGTGCCAAACCAAGCATCACTCCTAGCCTTGATATCCAGAGAGTAATGTTTGGTAAAGGTATGGACTGTTTTCCAGGTGGCTACTTGACAAATTTCTAAGAGAGGGATATCCCTGGCAACAGCCAGGGAAGCAGATGTACCTCTTGTAGAGTGAGCCCTCAGGCCTGAGGGTGGAATCTTTCCCAGTTTCTCATAGCAGAATTGTATACAAGACACAATCCACCTGGCAACAGTTCTCTTGGGGGCAGGTTTGCCCTTTCCCACTTCCCCATAAGTGAGGAACAACTGAAGGGAATCAAACCTGTGACCCTTGGTACGCTCTATGTAGTAGCTAAGGGCTCTTTTAACGTCTAAACTGTGTAGCCTCCTCTTTGCTGATGAAGAATGATAGTGAAGAAGACAGGAAGAGACATAGACTGATTCAAGTGGAAATCTGAAACCACTTTGGGCAAGAACCTCCTATTGGTTCTAAGGACCACTTTCTCTCTATGAAAGGAGATAAAAATCAGGTTCCACTGACAGGGCTTGTAGTTCACTGATGCGTCTGGCAGAGGTAGTGGCTACCAAAAACACAGTTTTCCAAGTCAAATACTTAAGCTCTGCTGAGGACATAGGCTCAAAAGGAGGTTGTATCAGTTGAGCAATGCAAACATTTAAGTCCCAGGCAGAGGCAGGATCCCTAAAGAGAGGATTCGTGTGAAGCAATCCCTTGAAAAATTTACAGAACACAGGATGAGATGATAGTGAGGAAGACTTCCCCACTGACAGAAAAGCAGAAACAGCTGACAAGTGTACCTTGAGAGTAGCTGGTCTGAGGCCTAGGCCATTAAGATGGACCATATAATCCAGAACTGTAGGTAGTTCAGCAGTGTCTGGAGAAATATGCTTCTTGGAACACCAAATACTGAATCTTTTCCATTTGGAGTTGTAAGTCTTTCTGGTGGAGGGCTTTCGAGAAGCTTTGAGAATATCCAGAACCCCCTAAGACAGATGCAAATCTGCATACTCCAACTCTTCAAGAGCCATGCCTTGAGATTGAGAGACCGAAGATTGGGGTACCAAATCCTCCCCTGATAGAAGGTTAACAGGTTGTAATTCCTGGGAAGAGACAGGGGAAGATGGACTGCTAGAGACAGCAACGGGGGTACCAAGGCTGTCTGGCCCAGTCTGGAGCAATCAGAATCACTTTGCAAGTTTGTGACCTTATCTTGACTAGAACTTTGAACAGTAGGGGAAAAGGAGGGAAGGCATACAGAAATTTCCCTTCCCAGTTCAAAATCAGAGCATCCAGAGGGACTGAGCCCAGGACTGGGGGTCTGCAACAAAACAGAGGAAGTTGATGATTGTTTGGGGCTGCAAAGAGATCCATCTCTGGAGTGCCCCACCTTGAGAAAATTACTTTCAACACTAGGGGGTCCAGGGACCATTCGTGGTGGCCCTGGGAGATCCTGCTCAGTGCATCTGCTAGCACATTGTCCTTTCCTGGAGGGTGGACTGCTATCAGAGAGGCCTGCAGGGAATAAGCCAGAGACCACAATTTCACGGCCTCTGTGCACAAGGCCATAGACAGAGTGCCTCCCTGCTTGTTAATGTACCACATGGTGGTGGTGTTGTCTGTTCTGACCTGAACTACCTTGTTCTGCACAGACCAAGATAAAGCTTGCAGGGCCAGAAGAACTGCCCTGAATTCCACAAGATTGATATGAAGAAGGGACTCCTGAGGAGACCACAGTCCCTGGGCTGCGAGATCCCCCAGATGAGCTCCCCACCCCAAAAGGGAAGCATCTGTGGTAAGGACCACCGAATGAGACTGAGTGACAAATGGGACCCCTTGCCTTAACTGTCCTGATCCTGCCACCATTGAAGAGCTTGGATCAGTGTCCGAGTCACTGGAATCAGCTTGGTAAGAGGGTCCTTCTTTTGGGACCAAAATGCCCTCAGATGGAACTGAATGTCCCTCATCTGGAATCTTGCCCCTTGGACCACTGCTGTAGAGGCTGCCATGTGGCCCAAGAGCTGAAGGAAGTGCCTTGCTGGTCGGGACACCTGAAGGCTGAAGGAAGAAGCCAGTTCTATAAGAACTCTTGCCCTTTCTAGAAGAAGAAAGGCTCTTGCTTTGACAGTATCTAGCTCTGCCCCTATAAAGTTAAGAAGCTGTACTGGTTCGAGGACTGACCTGGGGAGGTTGAGAAGAAACCCCAGGAAAGAGAGCACTTTCTGGGTCACTTGCAGGTCTGACTTGACTTGGTCTGGAGACTGACCCACTATGAGCCAGTCATCCAGATATGGAAAAATGAAAATCCTCTGCCTTCCTAAAAAGGCCACTACTACTGCCAGGCACTTTGTAAAAACCCTTGGAGCTGATGTTAGGCCAAAGGGCATTTCTTTGAACTGGTAATGGCCTAAGGGCAACTTGAACCTGAGGTACTTTCTGTGGGAGCACCTGATGGAAATGTGAAAGTAGGCATCTTTGAGGTCCAGGGAGGCTAGCCAGTCCCCTGGCCTTAGAGAGGGAAGGATTATTCCCAGAGTTATCATCCTGAACCTTGGTTGTTCGTTCAGGTATCTTAGATCTAGGATGGGTCGCCACTCCCTGTCTTTTTTGGGGTAAGGAAGTACCTGAAGTACAGACTTTTGCCCCAGTGTAGGGTAGGAACCCTCTCTATGGCTCCTAAGGCCAGAAGAGATGAAACCTCTACCTCTAGGGCAAGGGTTTCGGAGAGATTTGCAGGTGGAAAAGATCTGGCTCTCATCTTCGGACATTTTTTGAAGCTGAGAACCAGTCCCTGGCTTACTACTTCCAGGACCCACTTGTCTGAAGTAACAGACACCCAGTCCTGGACGAAGTAAGCCAGCCTGCCCCCTACTGGGACAGGAGAGTCAACCCAGGCAGGCCCATCACGGTGTCTGCTTGGCAGGGGCCTTAGGCTGAGGAGTGAATGCAGCCCTGCTCATCCCCCTTCTGCCTCTCCCTCTGAAGAACCCCCTCTGTGAAAGGGAAGAAGAGGCCTGTGCTTGGTAGAAAGGCCTATGAAAAGGCCTGCCCCTGCCCCTAGAATGCTGCCGTTGAGGAGTTGCCTGCCTCTCCCTGGCCTGTGCACTCCTTTAAGTGGTCCTATATTCCTCCATCTTCTTCATGTAATTCTCTGTCTGCTCCCCAAACAGAGAATTACCTTCCACAGGGAAATCCATGGCCTAAGCCTTGGTGTCCTGTGAGAGGCTAGTACATCTGGGCCAAGCCATCCTCCAAAGAGCCATAGATGTAGCCATGACTCTTGATGACACATCACTGGAATCCACAGCAGCATGGAATTGTACCCTAGATGCCTCAATCCCATCCGCAGCCACCTCCTCCAGCTCCTTGGCCAGCTGGGGGGAGGCCTGTTTAGCCAGTGCCAGTACAGTGTCCCACCTGGACTTCTGGTACCTGGTTGTATAGGCCATATAATTAGTCTGCCCGATTCCCAAAGAGGATGCCATGTATTGCTTCTTTGCCAAGGCATCCATCCTCCTGGAGTCTTTATCTGGGGGGTGTGAAGCCAAGGGGGCATTAGCCCTGTCACAGGATGTAGCCTGCACGACCCCAACATGGCTGCATTGTTGGTAGAAAAACTCAGTGTCTGAGCCTGATAAAGTGTACCTCTTATGCATTCTTCTATCAACAGGAGGTATAGAATTAGGAGACTTTAACATTTTTTGTGTCTGTTTCCCGAAAGATTTGTGCAGGGGAATAGACAGCCTCCTGGACTCTTGGATGTCCATCATCTCTACAAAATCAGGCTCCTCTTGATCCTCTGTAGCTTCAGCCATAGGAAGCTTAAGAGTTTCAGCCACTTTCCTGTGAAACATATAGTGGGGACGGGACTCAGAGAGCCTAGGAGGGGAAACACCAGAAGGTCTGTCTGGGGAGATGTACGGTTCAATGGGCACATCCAGACTTTCTGCTCCATCATAATCATCATCTTGTTCATAATCCCCCTCCTCCTCAAATTCCGGTTCATAAAAATCTTCAGGGGCATATTCCTGAACCGGTGGAACCGACCAAACCGAGCCCCTAGCAACAGAACCGGATCGGTCAGAACCGGGCAAAGTGATTCTACAATCCGAATCGCTCGGGCAATTTCATCAGCGGTCGGAACATGAACCTCTGGATCTGAACCGGCTGATTTGTCTTTCCTTTTCCTTTTTGTAGGAACCAATCCCTCAGGATCGGTTCTCCTCTTGCCCAAAGAAGTATCGCCCTGGTCAGAGGGCACTCCTTCTGGTTGGGTCGGAACCAAACCGGGCTGGCCATCCAGGTCAGCGAACTTCTCTGCCTCCTTTTCTCTAAGTCTGCCGTCTCTAAGTCTGCCTAATCTCTTTTCCAGGGCAGACTTAGGAAAATGTTTACAAATTTGGTAGTCTGTATTGAGGTGTTCAAACCCCAGACAATAAACACAGGTGGTGTGGGGATCAGCCTTAGCAAAGACTTCCCTACGCTCACTGCAGGGTTGAAACCCAGTGGGCCTGTTTGTTTTCTTGGTTTCTCAGACATGGCCAACCTGCCCAAACTAACCCTTTTCTCGGCAACCGCCAGGCAAGACTTCCTCATCGGTTCCTAACCGTGTCACAAGTATTGGAAAAAAACTTTTAAAACACGTTTTTTTTTTTTTAGAACCAATAAGGACCGGTAACCACACACTAAAGCAAAGCACAAGGATTCAGTATATAGGATCGGTTCAGCCGAACCGATCGAACAAACTTACAATTTCCACAAAGTAATGAAAAATAACTATCTAGTACTCACGGTACCGCAGACAGAGCCTGAACCGACAATGCGGAATAATTTCGGCTTAAAACCAACACATTAACCGACTTTTGAACTAAGCTGAAGGAGAAATCTCTGGAGCGACTGTTCAGTGAGGTAGAGTAAAGAATCTGACGGTTGGATTTCAAAGGGCTGCAGACAGAGACCTCAACCGAGCTCAAGCTCAACGTTCTATGCACTGCATAGAAAATTAACCCTATACTCTCTGGGGCAGTTTAAAGGCTGGAGCTAACTGCAGATTGTCAGAATACAGCAAGACTTCATGTTGTTTGAAATAATCATTCAGTTTTGTAATGGTATGCTGTATAGCATGGTGGCTGTTTTGCCTGTGGTTCAGAGAGATGATGAAAATGAAATTACAGTTGTGAAGTAGTGCCGCTTGGGGGTGGGGGGTGGGGGCGGTGACAGGTAGGATTTATCATTAAATATGAGTGATAAATTTTGGGTTCTAAAATTTATCACACATATGTGGAAATACGAGATTTATCACATGGCTTTTTGGCTCTACATCGATTGCATAAATATATTTATCCAACACTTGAGGATATTTCCTGACACATATCAGTGATATTTCTAGACTTTCTGATTCCAGAGTGAGACACTGAAATAGTCTCACTCTAGGTCCCCAGGAACAAACGCATTCTCACTGTAGGTCCTGATTGGTGGGGAGCCAGCAGCGTGAGAAAAACAGTTCTAATTTTAGAATTTAATTCTTCACTCGCATGCTGGCTCTCACTCAGTGGTTTCAATTTGTGCCAGTCTCACTCACAGTAGTTTCATTTTCTCTCCCATTTACAAATTTTTGTTTCCTGTCCCAAAAATGACATGCCAAACACAACTGTTTAATTAAAAGAAATCTGGACTGAATCATTTCACCAGTGTCCAGCTAAAGTACCTACTATCGCTGCCGCAAGGAGAACAGCATCTCAGACCACTTGCTGGATCCCAACTCCCACTCCAACCGCCAGTTTCCTGATAGCCCTGCCAATATCCTGCACCCACTGAGCAGCTTCTGTAGATGCCGCACCTGCTTGCATGAAACAGCTGCTCGTTCTCCCGAGCTGTAGCATCCTTGAACTTCCTGATGTGCTGACGCATCAACACAGCACAGCGTCACATGTGTCATCTGCCACTTGCCCATCCAAAGACAGCCCTATACAACGTAACATTGCAAAAACAATAAAGAAAAACATTTTAACACTTTTGCATAAAAATGTTACATGGAAAACAAGCATTGGATAAACAGAATATGCATTGGCCCCGTGATAAAATAACACTGATATTTCTCACTCATGCTGTCTGACTTTATGATATCCCTTGTGGCTCCACCACTCGTGATGTCAAGTTCAAACAGCACTTGTGAAAAACATCAGCGATATTTCTCATGGGACCATGGATACAGACACACATATGTGTGTGTGTGTGTGTGTATATATAAATATATGTTCCTTGCAAAAAAAAACTCTGTTAATGGATCAGTTAGGGTTGATATTACAAAACCAAAAGTCTGGAAATTCAGTGTTTGGGTTCCCAACCTTACCACCCCACCCCCACCCTTCACACACCAACAGGCGTCAGGGTGTGCCTTGGGGTTGGCCGCTCTAGCTCTCATCTCATTCCATGTGTAAGGAAGCTGAGATGGTACGGTTAGGAGAATGAGATGAGAGTTGGGCCAGACGACCCCAAGGCACACATCAACATCTGTTGGTGTGTGGAGGGTGGGGTTGGGATAGTAGGGTTGGTAACAGTAACACCAAATTTCCAGACTTCTATTGCTGTAATACCAACCCTAACTGATGCATTAACAGAGTTTTTTGCAATGAATTTCCTTACTTTTTGAGGCGGTGTTATCTTATCCTTATTTTATTCCAATCCCTATGTAGATGTGCATATGTATGCAGCAGTGGAAGCACAGGGCTTCCATGTGTCGAACAACAGCGACCAAACTGTCAGCACAGCCATCTTTTTACTCCACTTCATGTCCCGCGGTACAGTGAAATTATGAAATGCAAGGCAAAATGTAATTATGCATAACTGCAATGTCATTCTGCGCCACAGGTGCTAAAACACATTTTGGGCAGGACGTGGAAAATGACAGCTATACTGTTCATCAGGTGGCGTGAAAAAATGGTTATGTTGAAAATTTGGCGGCAAATTATTTAAAAGTACCAAAGTTATGCACGTGCATAGACTAAATTCAACAGATGCACGTAACTCAGGCATTTTTAGGAATTGTTTCACCAATTTTCAACATAGCCTTTTTGGAACCCCCACCTCATGAATACTGGCACTGTCATTTTGTTCATCATTCCCGAAAGGTGATTTCGCACAGCGACTGTGCCATTCTGCCCCACAGGTGCGAAAATATGTTTTGGGCAGGATGTGAAAAATGACAGCTGTACTGTTCATGAGGCGGTATGAAAAAATAGCAATGCTGAAAATCTGAAATGAAAAATATTAAAACTGAAGAAGTTACGTGCATGTGTAGAAAAACTTCCAAGACCGCGCGATAATCCTAGCTGCTATGATAAAATCAAATTAGTTTAATCTCACCTCATGAACACTGGCACTGTCATTTCATTACTGTGTCCTGAAAGGTGATTTCACACAGCGACCGCAAAATCACCTTAGAGGTTCGATTAACAAAATTACAGTGACAGTGTTCATGAGGCGGGATCACAAAAAGCCCATGTGGAAAATTTGGTGTAAAAATTCCAAAAAATGGCTGAGATAGCAACATAAGTTAAAAATGCCATAGACAGCCATTATACTGCACTTACTGTACCTTGATTCTTCAGTTCGTGGTTCGGCTTTGAAGAGTGCAGACGTGTCCCGGTCCACAGAAGAGGAACACTGGTGGCATGTATAGGGCAAGGAGGGGTGGGGTGGTGGGTTGCTCAGTGGGAGGGTCGGATGGGGACGGGAGACAACGAGGGATTTTTTGTTTTTCAGGGAAAAAAGAAGACGCCAGGGGTTGGTTTTCTTTACATGAAAATATTTAAAATATATTTGGGGACACTGGGGGTGATCTCCCCAGTGTCCCACAGTACTGGGGGATAACTGGGGACACTGGGAGTGGGCTCCCCACTGTCCCACCTTTAGGGGGACTAGTGCTGACATGGGGATTCAGCACCCCGATGTCCTTAAAAAAATAAATTCATTTCTCACAAATAAATATTTCAGGACACTGGGAGTGGGCTACCCTGTGTCCACACAGGTGGTGGTGGTGGTGGTGGTGGGGGCTGCTACGCCAACACGAGGATCTGGCACACCGATGTCGGCAGAAACTTTTATTTTAATTAAAACATGCCTCGGCCCCCTTGGAGGCAATTAAATGATCCTTTTATTAGGTAAACACCAACAGGTGTTTACCCAAGTAGGGGCTGAGAAATCCGATTCTGTTTTTTGTTGTTTTGTTTTAATAATAGCTAGAACGGTCTTGGGGAATTACGGGGGCTGTTGTCCTTTTTTTAAAAAATTAAAGTAGTGGCACAAATTTACGGCAGTATTCGTGAAAAGTGTCGCAAATTTGCGGCGGTTTTTGTGCAGCAGTGCTGTTAGTTGCATGAAAATTTCACAAATTGTGGCAGTTTCACAAAAGAAGTGCCGCAAATTGCAGCACTAATAATAGGCGAACGCAAAAAACATATTTCCGCCCACTATTTTAAACAAATAATGCCAGGATCGTGTTCCTCGGGCCCTGATTATGTAAACACAACTGCTGGTGTTTATCAAAGGGTAGTATTTTTTGAATTACAATGTTTTTTCCCCGTCGCTAACTCAAAACAAGATAGTGGCAGCACGACACTACTGAACCCATTTGAGGCAGTAAAATAATAATAATAAGCTTCATTTATCTGCGTCTTTCTTAAAACCAAGGCGCATTACAATAAAATACAAGAAAAAACATACTAAAACATATTAAAAACTGAGTTAACTACAGAACAATTAATTGGCATCCAAGTTATCTGCAAATGCCTTACTCCATAAAAAAGACTTTAGGCCCTTTTTAAAAGGTGCTATCATGAAAGCACGTCGCACGGCACATATATTTTTGCCATAGACTATAATGGGAAACTTTAAAATTGTGTAACTTTTGAACAAATTAATATTTTTTCATCAAACCTTCAAAAGGCACATCAGTGATCCAGACTCCATATACCCAAACAATTTTAGACCAGACACCCAAACCATTTTGGACTTACAGGTGAGCAAACAATTTGTACCTAAATAGCAAATTTCAAATTTTTTGACATTCCACAGCTCCACAACCGCACATCCAACCGGAAAAAAAACTTGCCAGATCCAGAGATTTATGGTACCAGACAGCGCATGAAAAATTTTGGAACATCAGTCGTACCTGGTTGCAAAGTTATTAAAGTGCTAAATTTTGGGATTAACATAAAAATGTCTGGACTGCCTCCATCATATATCTTTGTGGAGATGTCTCAGAACTGCACGCAGTGGCTTAGGGGGCCTCACCAGCTATCTAGGGCTGAGATAGGACATCTTCCTGTTTACTGGTGATGCCTCCCCCTATGCATCCCAGTATCCCCCCCCAGCCCTCCTTACTGTCCTCTCACATTGCTTGCCCACCTTCATATCAGATTACCTAAAGGTGGGCAAGCATTGTGAGAGGGCAGTAATGTGGACTGGGGGATACTGGAATGCATAGGGAGAGGCATCACCACTAGAAAACAGGAAGTTGTTATCCCTCTGTTCAGACAGTTGGTGAGACCCCATCTGGCGTACTGCGTGCAGTTCTGGAGACCCAGTCTCTGCAAGGACATAGACAGGATGGAGGCAGTCCAAAGGAGGGCAACTAAAATGGTGCAGGGTCTGCACCAGAAGACATATGAAGAGAGACTTAAGGAGCTTAATATGTATACCCTAGAGGAAAGAAGGAGAGGGGGGACATGATAGAAATGTTCAAGTACCTCAAGAGAATCAACAAAGTTCAAGAGGGTAGCATCTTTCAGAAAAAGAGGTGTGCAAGAACAAGGGGGCACAATTTGAAGATAGAGAGGGATGGCTCAGAGGTAATGTGAGGAAGTATTTTTCATGGAGATGGTTGTGGATGTATGGAATGGCCTTCCTGAGGAGGTTGTGGAGTCGAAAACAGTGGGGGAATTCAAGAATGCATGGGACAGACACAAGGCAATTCTAGGGGGTGGGGTAAGAGAAAGTAGGCTGTTGGTTAACTAGGATCTGCAGCTTATCCATTAGGTAGGGAAGTGGGCAGACTGGGTGGGACAAGCGGTCCTTATCTGCCATCAAATTCTATGTTTCTATAATCCTAACTATAGTGGCACTACCTATCTATATATACATACATATACACTCTGCAACGAAGATTTACAGATACACAGACATATAAATCTATATGGGATATGCAATAAGCTGGCTCAAAATATGTAATTTATCTTTTCATGTGAGGGAACAAGACCATAACTCCCAAGTGGTGGAGTCACAAGTTAGTTATGAAAGTCCTGCCCAAACACAAGTGAAAATAAAACTGAGTTTTGAGTCAGATCACTGCATATTCAATTTACACAACATAATTTTACTAGTTACACCTTTGAAATGTGCACTTTGTATGAAGCTAAAACTGTCTCTCTTTAATTTCAACTGCTGGCTTCAGTGCTACACTTGGCCATTGTTATGTCATCAGCACTGCTAAAGCTGCAGTCTGATTGATTCAGTGTGCACTGTGATGTAACCCTACTTTGCAAGATACTATATAGAGGATAATGCATGGGCAGCCATACAGAACAAGCCTGTGTCTGCATCAAGAGTTTTTTTATGGCAGCCAGGAACCTCGAGAGGTTCACTGGATGCCATAGAAAGCTTAAGATGAAGACAGCAGCTTGTCTGTATATGGATGCCCACACATTACCTTTTATAGGGAATGGGCATCCATACCCATTTCAGAAGCTTAACTCTTGTCAGTGAACTGGGGGTTGGGGGAGAGGCCCTTGAGGGTTAATGGCAAGCTCAACCTGATTATTTTTTTTTATACTTCATTTATTTAATACCAAAGCTTAATACAAATACAAGTATAGACTGCGATCATTTGCAGTCTATCCAATTCCAAACACTAACAGAAACCTTTATAAACTTGGCATTTAATGCAGGGCAATATCATCAAATACTGAGCATCTCATCTAATTTTATACAAATACATAATATAAAGTTTAACTTAAAAAGTAGGTTAGCACTAGCAATAATACAGATAAGTTTACTAAAACACATCTATCTCTCCCTCATAATCAACATCTTAGCCTCAGCCCATTATTCCTTATTTTATTACTCTCAATAGCAGGATTGGGTCCCCTTACTATTAATTAATTGGCTTCAGCTATATGTTACAATACTTGATCCTGGTAGAGTTCCCATCTCGCCCATCTTGTAGTATAAGTCTCCATCTTATCTTGGAGACCTAGAGACATCTGTTCAATATACTGGATATTTAGTATTACTGACTTCCACTCAGATATCTGAGGGGGAGTCGTCTGTAGCCACTTTTTAGTTACAGTTTTATAGGCTGAGGCCAAAAATATTGACCATAGATATAGCTTAGCTTTATCTTTAATTACCCCGGTCGGAATCCCCAGAATTAGATTAATCCCCTTCAACGGGCTTTGAATGTCTAACATCACTTTAATATGGTTCTTTACTTGTTGCCAAAAGGCTAATAGCCTTGGACAGTCCAGAAAAATATGCTTATGTGTAGCCCTCGGTTCCCCACATTCCCTCCAGCATTGTGATGCATTCAACCTACTGATTAAATGTACTCCGGCTTGTTCTATAAGTTCAGGTTTGGGAAAAAAAAGCTTCCAGCTTGATATGATGGTGGAAAGCAGCTATGTGGCAGCATTCTAAGTTGTTGTGCTGCAGTAGTAACATCACTACTGCAGCATAACAACATAATGATGTCGCTACTGCAGAACAACAAGCATATTCCAGGCATGGAATTCCATGCATAACAGGGTTCCACCATACACTATATATAACATACATACACACACATAGAAAATACACTGGCCTGTTGTTCAAATATGCCATTTATTTCCTTGAGTGAGGGGTCAGGACCATAACTTATGAGTGGCAAAACCACAAGTGCGTTATTAAAGTCCCACTTCCTCACGAATGGAAAATAATGGCATATTTGAACACAGACCATTATATGTTTGTGTATACAATGTCTGTGTTCTGTATGACAATTAAAAGCTGATTCATTGTGGGATTGGCATAATGGGCTGTCAATCAAATTGATTGTGATGTAGGCACATGAAAAATAAACAGTATTATCTACCCACTGGTTGGAGAAAGTCCAGTTACGTAAGAACTTACTGTAACAGTACATCTTCGAGAGAGGCTCTTGCAATAGGTAATTACATATAGGCCTGACGCTGGCCGGCACGGACTACGGAAAATTTCTGGCAGTTCCTGGCGAGGGACCGCCCCACGCCAGGTGACCGCGCTATACAACGCCGGTATAAAGGGGCGTCCCGGACGCCTGCCTTCCAGTTCTTTCCCACCACAGGCCCGGACGAGAGAGAAGCAGATGTTTCCATACCTGGAAAAAAAGCTGAAAAGCCTAGTGGGATGGAGGATGGGAAGATATTTCATTGCAAGAGCTCCTCTCGAAGATCTACTGTTACGGTAAGTTCTTGCGTAACTGTACTATCTTACTTTGAGAGGGCTCTTGCAGTAGGTAATTACATATAGGACTGAATCCCAAGCAGTCTGGAACAAATAAAAGGCACCGGGAGGAGGAAACTACTCCAGAAAGTAGTAGAAGCCTTGCAATCCTCAAGTCAGGAGGCCTTGCAAAACAGCTAGCCCGAAGCCTGCTCTACGGCGAGAGGCAATGTCCAAACTATAGTGTTTCGTAAAGGTATGGACGGAAGTCCAGGTGGCGGCAGCACAGATGTCTGCCGCAGACACATTCTTGAAACAAGCCGCAGAGGCCGCTACTCCACGAGTGGAGTGACCTCTGACTTGACCCGGAAGGGTCTTGTTGTACTTGTCATAACAGAAAGTGATGCAATGAGCCAACCACTTTGACAAGCATTGCTTGGAAACAGCATTGCCTTCCCTTTTGTGAGCAAAAGAGACGAACAACTGATCAGTCTTTCTGAGATCCTTTGTCCTGTTGGTGTAGTATCTCAGAATCCGGTGAACATCCATGGTATGGAGTAAATATTCCCCTTGGTTGGAGTACTGCGTGAAAAAGGCAGGTAACTCTATGGACTGATTTAAGGTAGACTCTGCTACCACTTTAGGTAGAAACTTAGGATTTGTATGAAGAGCCACTCGTTCTTTGTGAAAAACCAAATAGGGAATTTTTTACATAAGGGCCTGGAGCTCGGAAATTCTTTGAGCGGAAGTAATGGCCACCAAGAAGAGCGTCTTCCACGAAAGAAACTTCAGATCTGCAGTTGCTGCAGGATCGAAGGGAGGAAGGGTAAGTTTCTCGAGAACAAAGTTCAAGTCCCAAGAGGGAGCAGGAGTTCGGATGGGGGGCCTCAAATGAAGGACCCCTCTAAGAAAGGTCTTAGAGACCTCTAATTGGGCAAACGCTTTATCTGCGAATGGAACATGGTAGGCTGAAATAGCAGCCATGTGCACTTTCAAGGAGGAATGACTGAGACCCAGGTCGAAGAGATGACGTAAATATTCCAGCAGAACAGTCACTGAACAGGAGAAAGGCTCCACGTTCCTAGAGGCGGCCCAAATAGAAAATCTCTTCCATTTCATGGCATAAGTGGACCTAGTGGAGGGTTTTCTAGCCTCCACCAAAATCTTCGCCACTTTTGGAGAGATGCCAAAACGAGATTGAGCTAGGTCTGCAGGAGCCATGCATGAAGTTGCAGGGACTTGAGGTCTGGATGGACCAGGGTCTCCTGATCCTGGGTCAGCAAACCTCGAGATAAAGGAAGAGGAAGAGGAGGAACCTCTGAGTATTGTTGTAGAAGAGAGAGCCAGATTTGCCTGGACCAGAAAGGAGCGATCAGAATCATTCTCGCTCCTTCTGTGGTTAGTTTCTGCAATACACGAGGGACCAGAGGAATTGGGGGAAAAGCATAGACGAATCTGCCCTTCCAGTCTAGAGACAGAGCGTCACTCCAGAAAGCGCCTCACTCTGGAACGAGCGAGCAAAAGGTGGGAAGTTTTGCGTTTTGGGAAGAGGCGAAGAGGTCTACCTGTGGAGTCCCCCAAAACTGAAAGATACTGTCTAGCACCCTTTGGTCCAATTCCCACTCGTGTGGCAGGGCAGAGGAGCGGCTTAGCTTGTCTTCCAGGCTGTTGTCGACTCCTGGAACATGAATCGCAGTGAGGTGAAGGTTGTGTTGAGTTGCCCAGTCCCAAACCCTCATTGCTTCCCTGCATAGAGGGTAGGATCAAGTCCCTTCCTGCTTGTTGATGTACCACACCACGCACATGTTGTCCGTCTGGGCGGCTAGGTGACCGGGAAGAATGTATTGGTGAAGGGCTTGGACAGCATATAGTACTGCTCGAAGCTCGAGCACATTGATGTGGAGAGCTGGTTCCAATCTGGACCATAATCCCTGGGTTCAGTGAGGACCCAGATGGGCTCCCCACAGGGCTTGACAAATCCCATAGCCAGACGTCCCGGACAACCATTTCTCAATTGGGGACAAGCAGTTTACCACATGCTGCTTGTCCCATGGACTACCAAACCTGCTTTTTTTTTTCTCTAATGTAGATTCTACCTGCTTCCCATCCCAGAACCGCTAGATGGCACTCCGTTTGAATTGCTGATCAGCTGCTGAAGTACAGCATGTCACCTGATGGTCACAGTTTAACTGGGCTTGAAATAAGTGGGCACTGAGCACTAATTTGCGCTTCTGTTTTGAAAATTGGCACCTGCTGCTTTAAGAATTTGCAGATCAGCAGCGCTTGCGTTAGCTCCTTGTGTCAGAGGCAGCAGTGAGTACGGAGCTCCGCAGTGAGTACGGACAGAAACTGAAGCCGAGGAGTCGGGGACAGGAGAAAATGGTGCGTGAAATATAGGGGCGAGAGAGAGAGAAGAGAGCTGAGCTGCAGAGCAAGGGCATGTGAAAAGACAAGGTCTGGATCACTATGAGTAAACCACAAACAGGACAGAAATTGGTGACGAGTTAGTGAGAGCAGCAAAGGAAGGGGGCGTTGTAATATTAAAATAAGTTGCTGGAGAGAGCGAGAGATATATGAAGAGAGCTGAAACCGAGACTCATAGTTAGTATATGAAGAGGTAGGGAACTGAGTAAAGGTGACAAACAGAGAATGAGAGGGTGATGAACAGTGAGGAGTATGTGAACTGCAAGCAGCTTCCTAATGCTGTTATGGGAGGAGACGGGTTGAAATATGAGCAGGTAGCACAGAGGAGGGGGAGGGAGCTAGCTCTAGGGTCACTGAATGGTGCTGTACAGCATGCAAGCCTAGCCTAGCACTTGTTGCAGTCTCAACTTTTCTGGAACTGGTGCAGAGCTTACCTAACATGTTGTGTAACTGCCTGTAGAAGTACAATATGTATGTCTGCGTCTATTTTGAGAATGGAAATCTAAATGTGGCAAATCATAGATATTTGTAACCACTGCCAAATATATGGAACACTACATGACAGAAGGATATTCCACCCCTACACCCCCAACCCATAAAAAAGTAGAGGATGCACCAGCAAGTAGTAGGCAGACACCTCCCTCATCGTGGCAGTCAGGATATTGGAGAGAATAAAATCCTGGCAAGCAATAATACACTACTGTTATTGTGCTAAAAGTAGAGTTCTTTGATAATTAAAGTTTGCATTATTGCTACAGTCTGTCCTAGTCTCCTTCACAAAATAATTCTCGCACCAAGCCCCATAATATAACTGGCTTCTTGAGCAGATATTTCCTTTTTATGAGATGTGTCCCTGATTTTAGTCATTTGCCCCTTATTGTTTTCAACTCTGCCCCTGATTTGCAAGAAATGAAGTTGAGGTGTGCAGTTTATCCAGGATTAGCCCAGCTGAGATATAACATCTGCTTCTATCCATTTCTGCAACTTGGTAGACTGGAGCACTGAGAGGTTAAGTGACTTGTTCAAAGTCACGCAGTGAGTATTTGGCTTAAGTGTGATTTGAACCTTTGGTCTCATGATACCCAGCCCACTCCTAGTCTGGCCACTACAAACAAAACATCCCTGTAATTAAACTGAGAGCATTTCTGTCCTAAGAGGGTTAGGGGAAATGTTTGTGTCGGGTCCTGGGAGGCAGAGAGGCAGAGAATCTTTAACGGAAAAGTGAAGAAACAAAGTAAAACAATTAACCTAGTATATTATTAAGCATTTTTTATTACTAATAATAATAAAATCTCACTTGTTAGTAAAGTGGTGGAAGTGGATATGTGACTGTGTGTGGCTTTGAGACCAAGCAGCCTGTCAGAGTGGGTAGTGAGTTGTTCTGAAGGCAGAGGCCCTTCTCTGGATCAACTAAAACCTGGGTTAAAGGGATTTATTTTATACAAGAAAAAGCCTGAGTCTGAGAGGCGAGGGCAGAGGAACCTGGATAACAAGAACAACTGAGGAGGAGGAGTTGGCCTCACTAGAAACAAACTAAACCACACTGCAAAAATCTTTTTGAGCTAAAAAAAATAAAATAAACCTACCTACTTTGGTGGAGGTTGTGTGCATGTGGCTGTGAGACTGAATGCCTGCCCTAGTGCCCTGAGAGGGTAGAGGAACATGGAGAACAACTGCAGACTTATTAGAAAGAAATAAAACTATACATAAGGGGAAAAGGAAAAACAAGTTTTGTGCTATACAGAAAATAAAAAGAAAAACCTAGTAGCTGGCTGCCTACCTACTTTGGTGGAGGTGTGTGTGTGTGTCGCTGTGACCTGCACTGAGAGGGTAGAGGAACTTGGGGAACAACTATGGACTTATTAGAAATAAACTACACAAACTAAAGGGGAAAAACATTGTTTGTGCTACATAAAAAAAAAAAAAAAAACACTTTGGTGTGTGTGTGTCTGTCAGTCTGTGAAACCTAACCTGCCCTGAGAGGGAGGGAAGGGGTAGAGGAACTTTGGTAACAACTGCAGCAGAGTACAAGTACTTGGCTGCCACTCCCTACTGTGTTCTGCCCAGGCCCTCGTAGTGCTGTACGCATAAGCACAACAGCTCAAGGTAAAAAAATTACACAACACACACAAAGATAGCATAAAATAAAATTTTATTGTGTACAGCAATATGTTTCAGTATTTGATCCGGATCAAGCTATCAACCAGTGGCTACTATCTGGTCCTGGCACATGCCACATTCATGGTCATGCTAGTTCAACTATTAGTTCTACTGATGCTGATTCACATGAAAATGTCCCCGAGGCTGTCACTACTAGTGTTGATGATGATGACAACGACTCTGAATATGACGATGCTGTGCCCAGCTGGAGCAAGTTCAGGCTTCCTACTATAATTTTTCCTGATGCTGTACTGTCTTGCTGCATGATCTCACTGACTGTGCTGCTGGCACCACCTGCTAATTCTGGCACAGTTCTCTCCATCCTGACAAAAAAAACATACTATTCTCCTCAATGTCTGTTAAAACACTAAATAACTGATACTACAATAAATCCATTTAGGTTTTCTGTATTTTTATACTTTCCACTAAAAACAGGCCATTTTATAGCTAGACTACCAAGTCAAGCACCGGGACAAATACTTTTTGACAAGCCACTTGTCTGTGGACAAGTACCTAATTTTAAAATTTGTCAAGCCCTGGCTCCCCAACCTTCGCCAGATGCGTCTGTGGTCAGAGTCTGGAAGGGGGGAGGATGACAAAAGGAGACCCCCCGAAACAGGTTCTCTTGAACCATCCACCATTGCAAGTCTCGTGCCATCGGCGAGGAGATCAGAACTAGATGATCTAGGTCGTCTACAAGTTGATCCCACTGGGAGCGAAGAGTCCACTGAGAGATCCTCATGTGGAGTTGAGCTCGGGGAACCGCTGGAATAGCGGCCGCCATGAGCCCCAGGAGACGGAGAACCGACTCGCCGGAACTCCTCCCATGCTCTGATAGCAGGGAACCCAGACTGAAGAGAGGTCGCCTGTCTGGAGGCAGGAAGGCCTTGCTCACCTTCGTGACGAGGATAGCCTGGCGAACTGTAGTCTCTGGGAGGAATCCAGATGAGACTTGGAATGGTTGATGGTAATACCCAGGCCAGTAAAAACCTGCTGGGTGAGGGAGAGAAAATGCAGGAGCTCCTCCCTGGACGAGGCCGCCAGGAGCCAGTCGTCCAGGTAAGGGAAAACCTGTACTCCTATCGTACGCTACCACAGCTAGGCATTTGGTAAATACTTGGGGTGCAGAGGAAAGACCAAACGGGAGTGCCCGGAATTGGTAATGGTCCCCCTGAAACGCAAACTGAAGATACTTGCGGTGAGAAGGGTGAATGGAGATGTGCAGATATGCATCCTGCATATCCAGCGCGCAAAGCCATTGACCCGGCCGAAGGAGGGGCAGAAGGGTCTGCAGAGAAAGCATCCTGAACCTTTTGTATTCCACGTAAAGGTTCAAGGAGCTGAGATCGAGAATGGGTCTGAGATCTCCCAAGTTCAAGTTCAAGTTTATTGCAGGAAAACTCCATTGAGCAAGCTCATTCACAAGGAGGTCCTGTGAATTGGTCTTCTTTGGGACCAGGAAGAAATGTGAATAGTAACCCGTCCCTTGAAGATGAAGGGGAACGGGTTCTAAGGCCCTCTTCGCAAGGAGGGCAGAGATTTCTTCCTGGACCAAAGGAAGATAATCCCTTGCATAGGACGACTTCAGAGGTGGGTGGCGGGGTGGTTTCTGTAGAAACTCTATGGAGTACCCTTCCGCTATAAGCTGGAGCACCCAAGAATCTGTTGTTATCCTCTCCCAACCCAGAAGGTGGAGGGAGAACCTCCCTCCTACCGGTTCCTCCGTGTGTCCGGAGGCGTGGAGAGGGAGGAGTCAGGTGGTGGGAAGCGCTGCAGCTGGGGCACCCACCGCTTTTGGGCGGGGTCTGGCAGCCGCGGGGCCCGTACTTTAGTGGCCCGCCTTTGGGTTGCCAGGCCGACTGCGCTCATGGTGCGGACGGCGCCAGCGGGTGACAGGGACAAGATGGAATCCACGGATTTCAGAGCCGTCCCCTTCTCCTGCAAGTCGGTGATGATGTCCTTGACTTCACCACCGAAAAGCACCGACCCCCTGAAAGGCGCTTCCTGGATCACGGACTGCACCTCCGGGACCAAACCTGACACGCGGAGCCAGGCACGATGCCATAGACTCACGGCGAAAGCGGAGCTCCACCTGGCAGTGTCCACTGCATCGTATGTCGTCCGCAGAATGTGGCGACTGGCCGAATGAGCAGAAAGGACTAGATCGGCTAACTCCTGCTTGGCTTGAGAGTCAGGCAAGGAGTCTATCTTAGATTCCACCTGGCTAAGGATGGCCTTCTGGTAATCCCCCATATGGGCGATGTAATTCAGGGCCCGAATTCCCAGTGTGGAAGAGGCGTAAATTTTTCTTCCATACTGGTCCAGGAGGCGAGATTCCTTATCCGGAGGAGATGAGCTTAGATGTTTGGGGTGCGCTGACCGGCCGTGAGCGGCGCTAATCACGACCGCATCTGCACGAGGGTGGGAGTCCAGATAGTCTACACCCTCTGGAGCCTGGTATAGCCTGTTAGACTTCCTAGGAAGTGGGGCTAACGCCGACAGTTGTTTCCAAATCGTGGAAACAAGGTGGGCGTGAGGCTCGATCCAGGGTGGCACTAAAGTTGGAGCTGTCAGGGGCAGGTCCAGATGTTCAGCGAGTTTAAGTCGCTGAGGATCTGGTTCCAAGGAGCGCCACTGATGAACTTCCTGGATTTTTCTGAGCAACTCCGTGAAGGAAGGATCCTCCGGAGGAGACTTCGGAGGAGTCCTCGGCCGGGGCTTAGATGGAGAGTGAGGCTCGTCGTCTCTCTCGGAGCATCCTTCTGAAGAGTTCAAGGAATCCAAGAGGGAAGAAGAATCAGAAGCAGAATAAGACTCCCTGACATGGCTGGGGGCGGGCAGGAACGGGTTCCTTGGGGAGTACCCCTGGACACGTGTCCTGCCCTTCTCGGGATCCAGAGGGAAGGGCCCTGGAGTCTGGAGGCGGTGAGGGAGTGTGCCGCCTCGGGCGTATGGGAGCGGCACCATCGCCGTAAGGCGGCTCTCTACCTCCTTGGTGAGCTGAGCCTTGGCCTCAGCCCACCAGGAAGCCAGAGTCTTCCTGCAGATCCACCGTGGCCATGGGCGGTGTGGAGGGGGGAGGCATACCGGCTGCACCCGTAAGGCGAAGTATCCAAACCCGCCGCGGAAAACCAGTGTCAGAGGGACTGGCGTTGGGTACTGTGGCGCTGGATACTGCGGTCCCGGGTACGACGGCATCGGATAAGACGGCGGGTACCCGGGCGCCGGAGGAGCTGCCGAAGCAGACGGCCCGGATGGTGGCCCCACGGGCGGATCAACATCGAGAGGTCCGGAGGGTGCAGGGCCCGACGGAAGGGGAAATCCCTGACGGTGTCGGCGGGCCAGTGTCCGGGGCCGCGCAGATCCGTTCCTTCAAGGAGGGTCTGACAGAGGTGGAAGATCCCCACATCGCCCGGGATGGAGGGGAAAACCTCGGGTCAGGCTGGGGTGACTGGTTCCAGACGGCAGCTAAGGCCGCGGGAACCAGGTACGACGGGCGGGGGGGTCCGTCAGGGTTCCGCCGCCCAGCGCACATCGGGGAGCTGACGCGGCTTAGGGGCTAGTTCCCGCAGGCGCTGGGGAGCCAGCGTCCCGCCTTACGGGTCCCTATCGAGGCAGGCCGTGGAGGAGGAGCGCCCGTCCAAAGGACGTGGGTCGCACGCCTGGCGGGTCAGGCGCCTTTCGACCTCTCCCGCGGGCGCCGAGGAGCCGGCGTCCTACCTATGGGAGTAACCCGCACCAGTAGGCCGCAAGCCTGTGGCGAAATGGGGTGGAGGCCTTTGCCCGAGGCGCCCGCAAGGCCTGAGCGAACCAGACGGGCGGGCCGACGCCTCCAAACCGCTGGAGGCTGCTGTCGGACTGTCCCCTCGGAGGGATTTAGTTGGCCGCGATCCGCCGGAGTCAGCGGAAAAGGAGGCCTTCTCCGTGCCTCTCCTTGTCCCGCTTTACGATGTCCTTCCGGAGAAATGGATGCCTGCCTTCAGCTTCTTCAACTCTTTTTCCATCGAAGACATCTTTTCTTGAGAAGATGGGCTTCCAGGGACTGTTGGCGCCGTTTTCGGGTAGCCGCGTTGAAGTTGAGGTAATGCTGGCACTTGTCAACCGGATGGTTGGGGCCTAAGCAGAAAAGGCAGAGGGAATGGCCGTCCTTGTATGGCAGTTGGGCGCCGCACGAGTCTCACTTGTTTTTGTGCTCGGAGGGTGTAGGGGATGACATACTGTACACCATCGATGACCTGACGATAGAAGAAAAGAATAATTTTAATTTTCGGTAAAACACGGCAATGCTGGCCAATACGGGCTTTTCATGACTGCGAGCTAACGGCGGAAAGAACTGGAAGGCGGGCGCCCAGGACCTCTTTACACCGACGCCGATGATGCCGGGTCACCTGACATGGGGTGGTCCGCCAGGACTGCTAGCTAGAAATTTTTCTCGCGGGGTCCTGCCCGTCGCAGGCGCAGTCCCATACGTAATTACCTACTGCAAGAGCCCTCTCGAAGTAAGATAATCTTTTATCTTTCACTTGGGTCAGAGTCTTGGGAAAATAATGCATTTAATTTAAGCAGTGGAAGCCCTACATACATTGTATACATAGAGGATAAACAATGTCCTGTGTTCAGATATGGCACTTATTTTCATGAGTGGTGGTGGAGGGAGCAGGACCATAACTCGAGTGGCAAAGCCACGACTGAGTTCTGAAGGTCCCGCTACCTCACAAATGGAAATTAATGGTATATTTGAACACAGTACATTGTATGTTCTGTGTATACAATGTCTAGGTTGTGTGTGACAATTAAGGGCAGAGTCATTGTGGGATTGGCAGAATGGGCTGTCAATCAACTTGATTGTGATGTAGGCAAGTGAAAAATAAGCAGTGTTATTTACCCACTGGGTGAATAAGAAAATATTACTACAGTAATGTTATTTCTTCCAAGGGAATCTTACTGTATTCTGTCCAATGCAGTATGTTCTCACCACAGGACTGCACCAGAGCTGAAATCGTTACTAGAACCTATGCAAATGATGGAATGCTAGGCTTGAGCTCAGTTTTCAAACCGCTGTCCCTGGTAAATAGTTCTAAACCATCAGATTCTTACGAAGCATGCACAAGAACTATCAAACTATGATACTACTACTACTAACAACTAATCCCCCCTCCCTGTTATGGATCATCCCCCCCCCCAAAAAAAATGGTTCAACTTGGCATCAATAAGACTCAAGTCACAGATGCCCAAGAGAAAAAACAGACCTACAGGTTTGGAACACCTTTAGTACAGCTGGAGTGCTTCTTAGTAGGGGAGGAAGGAAGGATTCCCTTGGAAGAAATAAGATTACTATGGTAAGTATTTTTTTCTTCAAACCCCAGGAAATCTTACTTAATATTCTGATTAATGCAGATTACCCAAGCAATACCTTTGGAGATGGGTACAGAACCTACCTAGGGAACAGGCTCTACAGCACTAGTGTGCCAAACCTGGCATCCCCTCATGCCTGAACATCCAAGCAGTAATTTATTTATTTCTAGAAAGTACCTTTCAGCCAAAGGCTCTTTTACAGAGGTTCCACATCATAGTAATACATGAGCATAACATCATTTACAACAGTTACAAGTACATAAGCAGATACAAGGAGGTTCCATGCCTTAGAAGAACATGAGTACATCAGGTTACAGAGGTTACATAAACAAAACAGGGATTACATAAGTAAAAATATACAGATACATAATTTATAGCAGGCAAGGTTGACAAGAAGTTTCAGTGAACAACTTGAGAATCTACAGGATATAGAGCAAATCAGGTAGGGAACAGAGGATGATGTAGGCCCTGTCCACACTCACAAGTCTGTTCCGTTACCGCGGAGTGTAACCGTTGCAGGGTCTGACAAAAACAGTGTACGTCTGCATTGGTAACAGTACCTGATCTAGTTCTGCTTCCGATCTTGAGACCTGTTTGAAGGTAGTCTCGCGATCGGAAGCAGGAACATTTGGCAGCAAACACGGCAAAAGTTCTGTGCACTCACCAGTGCGGACGGGTGAGAGCATGATGTTGAATCCTCGGTCCTCCATGGCTGCGTCGGGTATCCCATGAGGGAGCTCAGCACCTCCAATCCTCCATTTATTATTTAAAATAGACATACCCACCCTGATCCTATCACAGCAGTCCTCCAAATCCTGACCCTCTATTTTTTTTTTAATTATGTTACCCTCCCTGCCCTTAACTCAGCACTGCTTCCAGACCATGAACATCCCAAAACTCAGCCTGCATTTTCTTCAGCTAGGGTACCCTCCACACACCCAGCTCATCAGTTTTGTGTTAGCTAGGTGATGCGGGCTGTGGTGACTTCTACACCACAATATGCAATGCCGTCATGCTTGTTTCTGTTTACTGTGGCCATGGAAATAAGAGGTGGCATGCTGGGATACGTTGAGAAGTGACACACAGCATTCTGGGAGTATGTGTGTCACTTCTCCAAATACAGATTTATGCGGCTTTCAGAATCATTTTAAATCACCACTTGAGGAGCCAAGTGCGGATGCAAAAAGCTGCGGAATGCACCATCAGGCAGAACACTGTGACGAGAGTGTGGACATGTGGTAATGGCAAGTGCGCAACCGCTACAGAAACCATTACACTCCTATGCTTGTGAGTGTGGACAGGGCCATAGTCTGTAAAATAATTAACTAATACTATATGCAAGGAGGCGAGGACTTGATGGGCAGCAGTTCTTTTGTCTTAAGTGCTAAAGACTGTAGTTATAGAGGAGGGCTAGACTCATTGGGGTGTGCTGAGGGGACCTGCAGCCTACTAGGGGAGTGTTAGTTAACAAGAAGAGAGGAGAAGGCAAGGGTGCAGGTTAGAATGAGGGTAGCAGGAAAGAGGAGGGAAGAGTGGGGGGGGTCAGGTATCACAGCCACAGTTACTGTTTGTGGCAAGGGCCACTCGGCGTTTATCTTTAAAGAGGCCTATTTTGTCCTCTTTCGTGATGTCTAGGTCAAGCACATTAAGCCAAAGCGGTGCTCGGTATTCATAGGACCGTTGGCCTTATGTGGTTCTATGGAAAGGGATGCAGAGGACCAAGTTACTTGCATCCCTAGTGCATCTGATGGAATTAGGTTGGCTAAGAAGGCTTTGCAGGCCTGGGGTGGTAAGTCCTAACATAGACTTCTTGGTGAGCATGCATACTTGATACTGGAGGCAGCTGTCAAGGTTGAGCCAGTTCGTTTGAGTGTACAACTCGCAAGTGTGAGTGAGATGGGGTACACCTAGGACTATACAACACACTTTGTTTAGTGTTGTATTGATACATTGCAAAGCGGTTTGGGAGGCAGCCCCATATACATCTAGACCATAGTCTATCACTGAGATGACTGAGCTATTTACAGCAGTTTTTAGTGCCTCAGAAGTCAGGCCTTTTCGATGTCTGTACAATAATCCTAGTTTTGCATTTGATGACTTTGTGACTGCGTCTATATGTTGGTTAAATGAGAGGGTGCTGTCCAGTGTCAAGCCTAGGTATTTAAATGTTTGAACCATCTCCAGGGAAGTGTTCTGACTGTTACAAATGCAAAGTTGGTGGGTGCGGTGTTTTGTTATGTGATGATGCGAATAACAGTCTTGGTTTATTTTATTTTTTCTGCTTGGTAAATGTGTGGACAGTTTTCCAGGTAGCTGCTTTACAGATTTCCACCAGGGGAACATTTCTAGCAGCTGCTAAGGAGGCAGCTGCACCCCTGGTCGAATGGGCCCCAAGGCCTGTAAATGGCTGCTTATCCACCTTGTTTTTGCAGAACTGAATACAAGCCACAATCCATCTTGCTATGGATCGTTTAGTAGCCGTCCTCCCTTTCCCCACCTCTCCACAGGTGAGGAAGAGTTGAGTGTGATCTTGCCTATGACCTTTTGTGTGGTCGAGGTAGTAACTGATTGCCATTTTTACATACAGGCTATGCAGCCTGCGCTTACCTGAGGTGGAATGATCAGTAAAAAAAGACAGGTAGTGTAATGGACTGGTTAAGGTGGAACTCTGATACCACCTTGGGCAGGAATTTCCTATTAGTCCTCAAGACAACTGTCTCTATGGACAGCAATATACCCAGGCTCTGTGGACAAGGCTTGAAGCTCACTAATCCTTCTGGCCAAAGTCATGGCCACCAGAAATACTGTTTTCCAAGTCACATACTTAAGGTCTGCCAAAGACATGGGTTCAAAAGGGGGCTGCATGAGCTGGGCAATGCAAATGTTCAGGTCCCACAGAGGGGTTGGTTCACTATATGAAGGATGCAAATGCAGCAATCCTTCAAAAAACTTTTTGAACACTGGGTTTGAGGCTAGGGAAAACATCTTACCTACAGACAAGTAAGCTGAGACAGCTGCCAGGTGTACTCTCAGGGTAGAGGCCCTTAAGCCCATAGAGTGAAGGTGGGTTAAGCAATCCAGGACTACTGGCAAGCCAGCCTGGGTGTGATCCACCTCTCTGCCCCTGGCACCAGATGGAAAATCTCTTCCATTTGGAAGAATAAGTTCTCCTTGTGGATGGCTTTCTGGATATCCTAACTATCTCCATAACACCCTCTGACAAATGCAGATCTGCATATTCTAAGTCCTCAAGAGCCAGGCTTTGAGCCTGAGGGACTGCAGGTTGGGATACGTGATCCTGCCCTGAGAGGATGACAGCAGGTTGTGCCTCCTGGGGAGGCCGATGGGTTTGGCTACTGACATTGACAGAATCATGGAGTACCAGGGCTGTCTGGCCCAGTCCGGGGCAATGAAAATCACTGTTGCTGGCTGGGCCCCGAGTCTAGTCAGTACCCTTAGCAATAAGGGGAAGGGAGGGAATGCATACAGGAACTTCCCCGCCCAATCCAACAGAAGAGCATCCAGAGGAATTGTGCCCTTGATGGGGGTCTGCAGCAGAAGTGTGGTAACTGCTGGTTGCCCGGAGCTGCAAACAGATCCGCCTCGGGATAGCCCCATCACCCGAAAATGGCCCCCAGGACCTGCTTGTTCAGAGACCACTCTTGGAGATTCTGGTTGATTCTGCTGAGAGCATCTGCCAGAACATTATCTTTTCCTGGAAGAAGGAGAGCAGATAGGGAAATCTCCAGTGGGTATGCCAAGGTCCAGATTTTCATAGCCTCCGTGCACAGGGGAGTCGACCTTGTGCCCCTTTGTTTATGTAATACATGGTGGTTGTATTGTCTGTTCTGACTTGAACCACCTTGCCCTTTACTTCACTGGCGAATGATATCCAGGAGAACTGCCCTGAGCTCCAACAAGTTGATGTGCAGGAGTGATTCCTGCTTTGACCATGTGCCATGTGCTATGCGATTCCCCAGATGTGCCCCCCAACCCAGGAGGGATGCATCTGTGGTCAACACCAGTGAGGGCGCTTGCTGCAAGAATGGTACCCCTAGTATGAGGATGGTCCTGTCTTGCCATCACTGGAGGGCTTGGAGAAATGTTACTGTGACTGGTACTAACTTTGACAGAGAATCCCTTTTCTGAAGCCACTGAACTCTCAGGTGGAACTTAAGGTCCCTCACTTGGAACCTGGCTCCTGACACAGTTGCTGTGGACACTGCCATGTGGCCTAGCAGTTGCAAGAAATGTTTTACTGGCCTTGGGACATGTAGTTTGAATGAGTTGGCTACCTGTATAAGGTTGTCCGCTCTGTCTTGAGGGAGGGAGGCTCTTCCCTTTTTTGTGTCCAGTTCTGCTCCTATGAATTTGAGTAACTGAACTGGCTCCAGCACAGACTTTTTTAGGTTCACCAGAAACCCCAGTGAATGCAGGGTATCCTGTGTGAGTGAAAATGCCTCTTTTACTTACTGATATTACTGGCCTACTATCAGGCAGTCATCCAGGTAGGGGAATACTGATACCCCTTGTCTTCTTAGGTGTGCTACGACTACAGCTAGGCATTTTGTGAATACCCTTGGAGCAGAGGTTAGTCTGAAGGGCATTGCCCTGAATTTGTAATAGCCTGATGGCAGTCTGAACCTGAAGTACTTTCTGTGTGACCACCTTATAGGGATGTGAAAGTAAGCATCCTTTAGATCCAGGGATGCTAGCCAGTTTCCCTGTCTTAGTATTGGCAAAATAGTAGTCATAAGTCACCATCCTGAATTTTGTTTTTGACAAATGTTTGTTTAGGTGTCTGAGATCCAGAATGGGTCACCACTCCCCTGTTTTCTTTATTGTGAGGAAGTACCTTGAATACAGGCCCTTTCCCTTCTGATCTGAGGGAACTGGCTCTATTGCCTTTTGTAACAGAAGGCTTGAAACTTCCTCCTCCAGTAAAGTTGTTTCTGACTGGGGAGAGGGGCTAAAGACTATTGACCTCAGCTTTGGCATGAACTTGAAGCCGAGGACAAGACCCTGACCCACTACTTCTAGGACCCACTTGTCTGTGGTGATATTTTTCCACTCCTGGAGGTAGTGGGCCAGCCTGCCCCCTAAAGGGACTAGGGAGGCGACCCGAGTCGATACCTCAAGAGTGCCTGCTTAGTCTAGGCTGCTGGCTAAAGGTGGGGCTAGTATGGCCACTGCCCCTTCTGCCCGATAAAGTATCCCCTTTGCTGCTGATACTGTGGGAAAGCTTGAGGCTGGAAAAAAGGCATGTAATGAGCTCTGCCCCTGCCACCTCTGGCCTGGTGCTTCTGGGGTGTAGATGTTCTCTCTCTTTTGCTGCAGCACTCTTGTAGGCAGACTTACAGTCATCCACCTTTTGCATATATGCCTCTGTTTATTCTCCAAACAGAGACATAGGGTCACAAGGAAAATCCATGGCTTTGGTTTGTGTGTCCTGTGTCAGATTAGTAGTTCTGAGCCAGGCAAGCCTCCTAAGGGACACTGATGCTGCCATTTGCCTAGATGCAGTATCATTGGAGTCCAGTGCCATTCTAAACTGTGTTTTAGCAGCTTCAGTTCCTCTCTTTGCAGCTTTCTCCATGTCGGCTGCCATGGGAGAAGGAACTGCTTTTGAAATCTCCAAAATAGTAGACCAAAGAATCTTCGGATACCTGGCCACATATGACATGTATCTGGCCTGTCTAATAGCAAGGGATGACCTCAGGTACACTTTTTTTTTGCTATAGAATCCACCTTCCTAGAGTCTTTGTCTGGAGGGTGAGAGGCCAGGGGGATGCCAGCTTTGTCACAAGCTACAGCCTGAACAACACCCTCATGGCTGGGGTGTCCAAAAAGGAACTCCGCACCAGTCTTGGCTACCCAGTACTTCTTGTCCGCCTTCTTTTCTGTAGGGGGCACTGAAGTGGGTGTTTGCAAAAGCTTGAGTGTCTGCTTTTTAAGGGGCTTGTGGATTGGCAGCAATAACCTTTGTGATGCTGGCACATCCATCATTTCTTTATAATCCTCTTCCTCATCATCTTCTGTGGATTTCTGAGTGGGGAGGTCAAGGGTCTGGGCTATTTGTTTCATAAATGAATAGCAGGAGGTAAAATCCTTTGTTCCCTTATCAGGGGAATCTGGTCTGTGAGGATCAGGAGAAATGTCTTGATCAATGCGATCACCAACATCTTCTTCTTCCTCCTCCTCTTCTTCAAATTGGTCCCCACCGAGGTCTGCTAAGCCAGAGACCTGGGTTGAATCGGTAGTTTGGACCATTACTGGTAGCGGTTGCTTCCCAACTGGAACAGAGGTCTGAAGAGACTGAATAATTCGGATCGCGTTAGCGATCTCCTCTGTAGAAGAAGGAACCGCGTTTCTTTTTCGGTTGCGGTTCCTGATGTTTTTCTTTTCTCTTCTTTTTTACCGCAATGGCCGGTTCAGCAGCCGTGTCTGCGGTTCGTTTTTTAATAGAAGAGCTATCATCCCTTTCAGAGGGCAACTCCGCTGGTTCTTTCTCAAGAGGAACTGATTTTTCAATGGCTGGGTCAGCAGCCTTGTCAGCCATCATTTCCTGCAGTCTTTTTTAACCATCTTTCAACTGTAGACTGTAGAAAGTTTCTGTAGATCTCACAGTCTGTCTTGAGGTGTTCCAACTCCAGACAGAAAACACAAATTAAATGTGGATCAGCCTTGGCAAAAGGTTCCCCACACTCAGTACAGTGCTGGAAACCTGTAGGTCCCATTCTCGTCTTGGTTTTCTGTGACATAACCCAGAAGAAACTACTCTAAAAGCTTCACTATTTATTTATTTTTTTGTTTGTTTGGTTACACTAACCGATAAGAACCAGGAGTTATCCCAGTGAAAATTAGCCAGAACAACCGACTTACATCCGAGTTGGTACAATTCAAATAAAATCAGCTATTACTATTTAATTTGACAAAGAAAATTAAGGGAGATGCCGGGTTTCCTCTCGGTCAGGGGGCCGAAAAAGAAACAAAACTACTTACCCAACGAACACTAAAATTAAAACAAATTCTACCTGAAACCAAGGACAGTGCTCTAAATACCGAATATACTAAACTATTACTAGGTAAAACTGAGAAAACAAAAGTTTTTCAAGCGATGAAGGAGAGCTCTCCAGAGACGTCTTACTGAGGCAAGCGGAGCAAAGCATCTGATGGTTTAGAACTGTTTACCAGGGACAGTAGTTTGAAAACCAAGCTCAAGCCTAGCATTCCATCATTTGCATAAATTCTATTAACAATGTTGGCTCCGTGGGCAGTCCTATGGTGCATTAGTCAGAATACAGTAAGATTTCCTGGGGTTTGAACATCGTTTATCTTTCACTTGGGTCAGAGTCTTGGGAAAATAATGCATTTATTTAAGTAGTGAAATCCCTACATACATTGTATACACAGGGCCGGATATTCAGACTGTGCTGGGGCCAGGACCAGGTGATATTCAACGGTGATGCACCACGGCATGGCACCATTGAATATGCCACGGAGGGCGCACATGGCACAGTGGCACAGCACCAGCCCACAACACAAAAAGGGAGCACGGGGATGTGCCAGCGCAACTGCAGTTGCGCTAGGCGCATCACCCACGATATTCAGCCAGGGGAATGCAAATGAGGACATAAAATATGCAAAGCGCAAATGGGGCCATTTGCATGTCATTATATTAGCCCCACTTGCATCGCGATCGCTGCTTCCGCGGCGACTGTACAGCACCCTGCCAAGTTATTGCAGGTCCCCGTCGGCATCTGTACACAGTACAGTAATACCTGGTGGTCTAGCGGCGCCCCCACCCCGTATGCCCGGATCGTGGGCTGTTTTACAAAGTCAGGATTTACTTGGTGGTCTAACAGTAACCCCCTGTACGCTTCAATCGCGTAGTTGTTGTAAATGTATGTGTTATACCTGGTGGTCTGGCGGTAACCCCCCCATACACCCAATGCTGCCTTATCTAACCAATTGATATTAAAGTCCCCCGAGTACAATTTTTTCAGTTTGAGACGGAAGGGTGGTCAGGTAGGACAATACTGTGAGGAAGGCCACCTTCTGGGCCCTAGGGGAAATGTACACAGCTGTAATGAGTAGTGGGGTTTGGGAGTGCCAGAAAAGTGAGTTTAAGAGTGAGGGCCTGGGGACCTGGAGCCATCTGAGGGGTGGGGAGCAACTGCCCGTGTAGCATGTACTTGGCGTAAATGGCGCAACCTCCCAGTCGGTCTGCACAGTATATGTTGTAACCAGAGAGTGTTATTGTCGAGTCAGGAATCCGAGGGGAGAGCCAGGTTTCATCCACGGCTATGACATCAGGCTGATGTTGCAGTACCCAACCCTGGAAGGAGTCCCATTTTTTTAATAGACTGCATACATTAAGGGTGGCAATGCGCAGTCCGCAGGTGGGGGAGTGAGTTGGTGCTGGTGGAGTAGGAGGTCCAGGATTAGGGTGAATATTTCCAGACAGGAGAAGGAGAGAGGAGGAACCTATGTACAGGGTCCCAGTGCAACCTTTTGAGGAAATGGGATTTCCTTGCTATAAGCCCTTTCAGTGTAGAGAAAGTAGGAATGGGGAGGTTTAGAATGAGGGGGGTAGCAAGGAGGAGGGGTCGGTATGAGGGGAGGAGTGACTGCAACAGGGGCTGCGGGTGGTGTGGCAGCCAAGAGCAGCATGGCAAGCATAGGGTGATACCACTGGGGCGGCACTCTTTAGAACTGATAGATGGATAGCAGGCCGCAAGGATGGACCCATCTGCAAAAGCATAGGTGGTTCGAGAGATTTTACATGTATTAACCACTGGGGTTGCTGAAGAGAGAAGCTGCTCATTAGGAATAAGTGCACAAGAGACTTTACATATGTTTATCAGTGATGCTGCCACAGGAAGGCACTGTCAGGCAGGCAGGCTGTAGACTGAGACATGGGGAGGGGTAAGTATGCAGGGTGCACAGCAGGTGAAGTAAAGGGAACATTTTAAAGTTAAATCATGAGCTGTGGACAAAGGGAACACCAGTAATTAGGGAGGCAAAACCGAAGCAGCCACTGGTGGCAAAGGATAAGCTGCTAGTGAAGATAAAGGAGTGCTGAGGACAGAGGGAACACATGTAGCTTAGTGTGGTAAAAAGGCAGTGTGGAGGGAAAGATTTACAATGAGTGGATCAGAAAGGAAATAGTCGCCCTCTGGTGATGGAAGGGGATTATCTGCAAAGGGGAAAGTGGGCTGATAGGCTCAGCACAGCATGCAACCACTCCTATAAAAGCAGATGTTCGCCAAGGGTGGTGGTGGGGGCGTTGGGGCAAACAAAGACAGACAGAGAGAGAGAGACTCCCCACACTCAAACGCCTTCAGTACCTTCACTAGGGGAGTTAGCTGGGGAAGGGCTTCTTTCGTGGAGCCCTCTCTCTAAATGATGAAGGGTTAATGCCTTACTCATACAGCCACTCAGTCCCCTCTCCAAAATGAAATTACAAAAATAAACCACCAGATAACCCTGAGAAGTATTTTGTTTGAATTGTAGTGATGGATGATGCTTGCTGACTTTTAAATATACAGGCCCCCATGTCCTTTCCACTCAATCAGCCTACATCAGCAAAATGCCCACAAAAGGTTTTCTTTTTTTTTTGATTGCCTGAGACACCTGGTTTGGATTTTAGGATGCAAGTGCTACCACAGGCCTACTCTTTTTTTTTTTTTAAATTATATTTTATTGCTTTCATAGTAAAAACAATAGCATATAATAATCTCATGTAAGAGATCACATAAAGGTACAGACGATACATTCAATATAATAGTATAGCACAAGTCTTCGCAATCTTATCCAAGAATTTGGGGATATATCAAAACTTAAGTCCATCAAGAATGTCCAAGATATGTTGCACCCTACAGGACAATGGGTGGTCAAACTCATACATTACTCCTTGTAGTAATCCAACATATTATAAAGGCCTCTAAATGTTTTATTAATTTGTTACAAAACAATACATTCTAGTGTGTTTAGCTTTGGTTAAAGGGAGCAGTTACCAACATGTATCGGTACAGCATGGCGTTATCAAACTGGGAATGCCGGTATTGTTAGTATTCGGGATACCTTTAATAGTCAAACCTGTAAACATTATTGTGAGAGTCCACATTTTAAATCAATTCCGTTTTCAAGTAGCACCTTCAGAATCCAATGAGTAGCGGGCTGCAGAATGCTCAAATTCTTTTCCAATGGCCTCCACCTTCCTTCCCGCTTCTTCTGGATCCGTAAACTGGAAGGTATGCCCTCCATATTGAATTCGTAGCCATGCGGGCATCAGTAGGGAATGTGCTATGCCTAGAGATCTCAGCCTGACCCTCATCCCTTCGAATTTCTTCCTTCTGGCCCGTGTGGTGAAGGAAAGGTCAGGAAATCAGTGTATGGTTCCCCCTGGTAATTTAGCCGTCCTGATCCTCTTGCAGCCTTCAAAATAAGGTCTCGAGTTGATGCTCCTGAAGTGACCAGTAGGACAGTACAAGGTGATTCCTGCGGGCCCAGTGCAGCCTGGGGAGAAATGCGGTAGGCTTTTAAAAAATTAGCTGGAGACAGAGATTCTTCCAGGCGTAGGTTCTGTGGTAGCCAGTCGCTTAGGAAATCAAGCAGACCATCCCCCTCACAACTCTCTGAAAGGCCCACTATCCTGACATTAGCGGCCCGCTATGCATTCACCACAGCTTCCAGACGATACCGCAAGTGAGCGTTTCCTGCATCATTTTGCTGGAACTGGCTAGCACCTTAGTGGCCATAGATTCAGCAGATGAAGCGAGTTTTGTGGCAACCTCAATTTTAGTATTCTGCTCGGTGAACCTGGTCAATATGGACTCCACCTTGGAGTCGATCGCCTGCATAAACCTCTGTAGGGCCTTCCAGAGAGGTTCCATCCCCAACGGCGGTTGTGGCTCAGCCGGTAGCAATGGCTCTACGGGTTGCTGATTTTTCTGGCCTCCACCTGCTACTCTATTTGTACAGCCCATCACAAAAGTTATATGGAGATGTGCAGCACAATGAAAGGAATTCACCACTGATCGTAGATTTTTAAGATTCACTGAAAAATTTTAGTTTTTTAATATAAATCCTCATTGGTAGCACAGCTTTCTCCCAGCACTTCTTGTCAGTAGGTGTACTCCACATCGCCCCTCACCTCGACCTACTCTATTGAAATTAAATGTCTGATAGCACCATGTTACCACTTTTGCCTGGGGCCAACAATTTGTCTTTTTCTTAATGTCCCAGATATCCAACAGTAAAGCACTGGTCATCCAAGGTGAGGGAGTGATAACATTGAAATCTTAAACTTTCTGTTAAGCTACATGTCAGGTATTGTGACATTTCACATGCTTCCTCTTAGATTTCAGTAAAATTAGGAGGAACCATCTCCCCTTGGTGTGCAGGAATTTGTTCAATCTAGGGCCTTTTTAAAACAACGACAGCTAACTATAGTAAACAATTTTTTTTTTAATTATTTTTGCTCCCATCTGCTCAACCACTGTCTCATTGAATATGCCATCCCAACAACATACCTTACTCCTTTGAGAAGCCCAGAGCTGTCCAAAAGGACATACGCTAAGACATTCAAAGTCATCATAATTATGTATTTAAACTAAGAAGTCTAGACCCTATCCTCCGGTGATAAAAAGATAAATTATCAACAAAAAAGGTTTGATTCAATATATTAATCAGCTCCCTGCTGCTGTCCGTACTTTTGCTTTACTATTTTTATAGCAGGCAAATAAAACTCTTCAGCACATGCTACTTACTGATGGGCTATTGTCAGTGCATTAAAAGTCAACTTAACTTTCTATTTAATTAAAGGTCACTTGCCTTGCTCTATTGTTTTATTATTCTAAACCTAACTACACCACACACCTGATAGGAATATTAAGACTACCTAACAAAGGTATTTACATATATTGAGTCATAAACAAGTTTTGGAAAATATTAATAAGCAACCAGTCAAGAGAAGTTTCACAGAATGACTATTTTTTTGTCAATCCACATTATCACTGGATATTTATTTACTGCTATACAGTAATTGGCCATCAATTTGTTTGATCGTGATGGAGTTATTGTCTGCTGTAACAACTGTCCTGTTATTATGGTAAACACGCACTTATGAACAAGGAAGCTGCACTTGAGACTTATGCACTTTCCCTCTTGCTGGAGTGCAGCAATAAATACAAACATTTGTCAATGCTGAAAATTCGCTGTTGGTATAGCTGCTGTACATGCCTCCCATATTTTTCTGTGTATATTCCTCTGCCTTGCATTTTAAGGGTGGGCGTTACAGTTGGAAACTCTTAACTCCCGGGGTGTTTGTTGGTATTTTTGCTCCAAATTTTCAAAATGAGCTTTTTGGGACCCCACCTCATGAACAGTGGCAGTATCATTTTGTTGCTCAATCTCAAAAGGTGATTTCTCACAGCGAGTGTGCCATTTGGTGCCACAGGTACAAAAACACATTTCAGGTAGGATATGAAAAATGACAGCTGTACTGTTCATGAGGAGGTGTGAAGAAATGGCAATGCTGAAAATCTGGAGTGAAATATGAAAACATGGGAAGTTCACAGTGTGCGTAGAAACTACGCAACACGCGCTAACTAATGCAGTCATTTTTGAAAGTTTCACAAATTTTCAAGCATGGCCTTTCTGGCACCTCCCTCATGAACAGTGGCTCTGGAATTTCATTAATCTGCCCGGAAAGTTGATTTCGCTCAACGACCGTGCTATTCTGCGCCACAGGTGCAAAAACACATTCCGGGAAGGATGCAAAAAATGACAGTTGTACTGTTCATAAGGGGGTGTGAAAAAATGGCAATGTTGGAAACAGAGTGAAAATATTAAAAATTTATGACATTACAAGCATGCGTAGAAACTGCACAATGGACGCATGCAACGCAGTCATTTTTGGGAGCTTTTTCACCAAATTTGCAACAAACGCTTTTTGGGACCCCACCTCAGGAACAGTGGCAATGTCATTTCGTTAATTGGCCCTAAAAGGTGATTCCGTGCAGTGAGCCTGAAATCACCTTTCGGGACTAGGCAACGAAATGACAGTGACTGTGTTCATGAGGTGGGGTCCCAAGAACCCCATGTTGAAAATTTGGGACCAAAACTCCCCAAAATTGCGGAAATATCAACCTAAGTTGGAACCCCCCACTGATTGCCATTACAGGGCTTACCATGATTTTCTTCAGTTCCCGGTTGGTCTTTGAAGAGTGCAGACGTATTCCTGGTCCACTGAAGATCGCTGCCCCCGACCTCTGGAGGTAAGTATGGATGAGGTGGGGGGCGGGGAGGTGGGGTGCACAGAGGAGGTTGCAGGTTGGGGGAGGGAGGCCAGTGGGAACACCAAGGCAGTGATTTCTTTTTTTTTTCGGGTAAAAAAAAAAAAAAAATATGTCATGGGTCTGTTTTCTTATTTACAGGAGCACTATTTAAGGATTTCAGCACACTGGGGTGGGCTCCCAGTTTGCCAGAGTACTGGGTGGGGGGGGGGATCAATGCTGACCTGGGGATTGGGCATCCTGAGGTGGGAGAATATAGGGGCGTGGGGGTGCATCAGATACCGACAGTGGGCATCCCGGTGTCAGAAACACAACATACAGGTAGTTTTACGCACACTGGGGTGGGCCCCCATGTGCCACATTAAAGGGGGAGGGGTGATACATGCTGAGACAGGGATTGAGCACCCCGATGTCGGGGGAGCAGGTTCCGCTAGCATTTGATCATGCTTATGCCTTTGGGCACTGAATACTTCCAGCCCATACGAAGCTTAGGCTGTGGCCTGCTCCAACTAGGTGGGAGAAAATAAGGAGAAGACAGCGGGACGTGGAGGAGGCAGGCGAGGAAAGCACCTCCTCCCACCTTTCAGGAAGGGACTGTGGGGTGGTGAGGGGTGGAGATGTCATGACACAAATAGCTGTTTGCTCTGCGGTGACCTGCAGATGAAAGGAGAAAGCCGTCACACGATTGGTGCGGCTTTTTCTTTTCAAGTGCAGACCACTTCAGGCAAAACAGTGTCAGGACCAACCTGGCTGATGATTGGTGTGATACTGTTGAGCCCCTTGCAGAGCACTCTGCACTGGACAGTGTCACACCCCTCAAAAGTCGCTATCCCAAGGAGTTCACAGTGCATGTGCGAACTCAAAAATGGCCTTTACTTTCGTTTTCAAAACGAAAGCAGCACTGAAACCAGCAAACAGTAGCCCTGTTACAACACCAAACAAACTTTCATTAAATAAACTATCTCCTCCTGCTAAACTCAACTGCAGTTCCCATACAAAGCAGCTGAGCTCGAGACTCGCTGTCCATGCCTCGAGCGTATCATTTCCTTTAACACTTTTCACTTTCAGTTTGAAAAAGTCAGACACAACGCTGGTTCACGAAGGAATATAAAATATATATAATCAACCTTATAAAGAAGTTCCACAGCCTCCCTGCCAAAGTTTAATAACAATCCAATCACTGAGTCTGTATGCAAGGTGAGTTAAGCTGCAGAATCAAACTACTCAAGGGCGATGATCCTGGACTTCAAGAGAGCAGATTTTATAAAGATGGGTGAATGCCTCAGGATGACCTGGGGTGGGTCTGGGTGGGGTGGATGAACAGTGGGTGAAGCAAAAAGGAAACATAGTAAAGGCAGTGAACTTCTGCATCAAACAAGTGAGCAAATGCAAGAGAAAAGAGACCACTATGATTCTTGAAAGAGCGGACTACCTAATAAGGTAAAGGCTAAAAGAGTAGCAGTCAGAAGGTATAAGGAGACACAGTGGGAGGAAGGTAGGGATGTGTAACAGGGGAAAGAGAAGGAAGCAGGGAAAGCAGGAAGGAGCGCAAAGGCGCAAACTGAAGAGAGAGAAAAGCCCAGGAGGTAACAAACAAGCCAAAACAATTTTAAAGTATGTAAGTGAAAACAAAAACACCAGGGGTGGGACTGTAAGGTTAAAAAGTGAAGAAGGGGACTGTGCATACGGAGACCAGGAAAAGGAAGACATCCTGAACATATACTTTTGTTCAGTGTTCACAGAGGAAAGAGAAGAGGAAGGGTCACAAAAAAGCAACAGAAGCTTTGGAGGGAGTGAGGTGGACGCTAGTCCTTTTTTGGAGGTGAGAGTCCGGAAAAGATTTGCTAATCTGAGGGAGGACAAAGCAAGGGGTCCGGAAAGGGTGCATCCAATGGTATTGAGGAAGTCCAAGGAAATACTGGCTGCACTTTTGACAGTTCTATTTCAGGGAAATACTGGCTACACTTCTGACAGTTTTATTTTTTTTATCAATCAAAATTTGTATTAAGTAGTTCAGAAATTCACAATAACCAGCAACTGACAGAGAAGTATTAGTCTAACAACCAATTCCATATCTTTTTTAAACAATACAAGAAGAAATTATATCAAATATTCATGTGACTCAGTGTTATTACTATTAAACACACTTCTAAATTACTCTGTCTTTAGTTTAATAATCAAACATAAGTAACTAATCTCAAATGTATTAATAAGTAACTTCACATCTAAAAAAGAAGATAAATGTTATCACGTCCCAATGACATAACAAGTTCCCTCCTGTAGTGTGGGGAAAAGATATGAGCTAGTGGATGCCCTCGGTTTCTCTGCTCTTAATTACCCTAATAGGGTGTAGGCTTTTCCAAGTATGGTACTGAGGGGCCTTACCTCAAAGGCTGGAAGGTGCTGAAGTGTAGACACTGGATTACTTTCCTCTTTTCTTTCCCTCTTTGCATAGAATATTAAAGAAAAGCAGTTTAAGGCAATATACTTCTATTAATACTCTATCAGTTCTGTTTAACAGCTCACTGGAAACAGGAGTGGTTCTGGAGGAGTGCAGCTGTAGTCCCACTACACAAAGGTGGTAGGCAATTATAGGCCAGTCAGCCTAACATTGGTGGTGGGAAACTTAGTGGACTAGCCGCTAAAGGAAAGGATTGTGGAATATCTTGAATCCAGTGTATGACAAGCCCCCAGACAGTATGGCTTCATGGGGGGGGGTCATGTCAAATGACTCTGATATACTTCTTTGACTAGGTGACAAAGGATTTAGTTCAAAGTGGAGCTGCGGAAGTGGCCTACCTAGATTTCAGTAATGCTTTCGACACAGTACCACATAGGAGACTAGTAAGCAAGCTGGGTAGCTTAGGAGTGGGTCCAAGGGTGGTAAAATGGATATGAAATAAATGGATAAGAAATTGTTTAGGAGACAGGTGACAGAAGGTGGTGGTAAACGGAGTTCACTCCTAGGAAGGGAGGGTGACCAGTGGGGTGCCTCAAGGATCAGTGTTAGGACCAGTCCTCTAACGTTTTTATAAGTTAGACTGTGGAGGAACTGGATGGGAAGGTCTGCCTCTTTGTGGTTAACACAAAAATCTTTAATAGGAAGGACACTTCAAGGGGTGAAAAGGATGAGCAGAGATCTGAGAAAACACAAGGAGTGGTCATAGGTATGGCAGCTGGACTTCAATGCAGAAAGTGCACAATAATGCACTTAGGGCACAGAAACCCAGAGGTGTAGTACAAAATGGGTAAAGTGGTACTGATGAAAACCAAGCAGGAAAGAGACCTTGGAGTAATCATACCGGATGACCTAAAGGTGGCCAGGCAGTGCGACAAAGCAGTCACAAGGGCTAGTGAGATGCAGGGTTAAACAGGGAGAGGTATCACCAGCAGAAAGAGGGATGTGGTGTTGCCTCTGTATATATCACTAGCAAGACCCCACCTAAAGTACTGTGTCCACTTCTGAAGACCACATCTCTGGAAGGATGGAGACAGAGTGGAGGCAGTCCAGAGTAGGGCATCTAAAATGGTGTAGGGTCTGCATCAAAAGCCCAAAAAGGAGAAACTAAAGGACCTCAATATGTACACCCTGTAAGAGAGAAGGCAGTTGGGGGGATATGATAGGAGACCTTTAAATACCTCACAGGGGGTAAATAAGGTATAGGAAGGAAGTATTTTTTTAGAAGAAAAGGTGTTCAAGAACAAGGGGACATGTTATGAAGCTGGAGGGGGCAGATTCAGGAGAGGTGTGAGAAGGTACTTCACAGAAAGAGTAGAGGATTCCTGAACAGCTTTCCACTGGAGGTGTTGGGGGCAAAAACAGTGGTGGGGTTCAAGAAGGCATGGGATAAGCACAAGGGAATCATAGTGGAAAGAAAGGGGAGGGGGAGAGCAAAAGCTGTAGAGCGGGTATAGTCTGTAGTAATAGTGCAGGTAGGGAGGAATGGGTAGACTGGATGGACCAAGTAGTCCTTATCGGATGTCAAATTCTATGTTTCTAGGAGTCATTCATTATTTACTATAAACAGTGTAAATTAATATTTTTTTGGTGGGGGAATGATGGTCAGTGATTATATGCAATACATTAGATGGTATAATTACTTGAATTTAATACACACTCTCTGTGTGAGGCTTGATAAACCCCTCAAGCTTTGCTCTCGGGAGCTTCTGCAGCATCATACACCTCAGGTGTGTATTACATTCTCATAGCGTACAGTGACACATATATTATTCTATATATAATTAATGGTTTCCCTTTTTTCCCCATAGGGAAACCGTGGTGTAATTTGCCGTAGTGAAGGAGTGTTCATTACGGCAAACACGTGCACGGTTTCCCTCATTGCACGCATGCGCCCGCCGCACTTCCTTGCTTCACCATCGTCTCTGGTAACAGAACCACTAACGGAACAGCAAACCGCCGCCTGGACTAGGCGTGCAGGAAAACCTCCCTAAAATCTTCCAAAACATTTGAAATGTACCTCAGGGCTGCGCATAGGTAAAAAAATGTACATTATTAATCAATCTCGACTGCAGCACACACTTCAACCTAACGGGACCGGCTTGCACAGCAACATTTTATTTTATACAATTGCTGAGAAGAAAAAGGAAAACCCAGTAATTATATAATATGTAGGTTGAGGGTCGGGTAAATTGAAGTTTACACCTGAGGGTTAGGTAGTTGTCATAAACCCCTCGAAGCCGCGCTCTTGGGGTTTATGTAGCATCTAACCCCTCAGGTGTGTGTAAACTTCTTGTTACACACCCCAACCCATACTTTATTCTATTTGTTACATATGCTCACCAGCTGGGGACAAACACACTCCAAAGCTATGACATCACCACAGAACCCTGGCTCCTCTCTACTGTGAGGCAGCTGGCTTTAAATCTTCAGTCTATGTGTTGGTCAGACAGACTGGCAGCATAGCCAGGAGCTCTACTGCTTGACATTTTTCTTCAAAACTTTTATTTTTTTTCCCCCACTGTAGTAATCTCAGCAGACAATCATGCTTGTTTTAAAAGGCAGAAATGTTCATTACTTATCAGTAAGAGTAGATCTTCAACAGAATCCCCACCACATAGCCACACGTTTGGAGCTTTAAGCTATCAGTATCAGGACTACTCTGAAATTTTTGTTTAGCTGGGGCCACGTGCAAGGACATATGTCAAGGACCCCCTACATAGCATGAGTGACCCCATACCTCCAGAGTTTCCTGCTGGAGACAAGCTAGGAGTTGTATCATACTGAAAGGAATGAGAACCCAGCACCCATACCAGGCCAACAGGAGAGGCAGTGGTTCCTAAAAGTAAAAGCCCATTTGAAAGGGTGCAGAAAAAGAAACCAAGTGTCCAGTAACGGGTACATATTTCAGAGTATGCCACCTGAAACACAGAAGGGGTAGGTGGGAAGGTAAGCTGTGGCTCTATGGAGGAGATTTTCTTGAAGATCTATAGTTACTGGTAAGTAAACTATTTTCTTCAAAGACATCTCCCACCACAGAGCCACACCTTTGGAATGATTCCCAAGCAGTACAAAATGGTATACTGGGAGCAAGGCTGAACAGCAGGTACATAATAGGACCCATAGTTTAGCAAGCCTTGGAGGGTAGCAGGGCTAAATCTAGGCCATCTATGGAATACCAGGGCCAGACTGTAGTGTTTGGCAAAAGTGTGAACAGAGTTCCAAGTGGCATTAGAGCACATGTTGGTTGCCGAGACTGAATGGAAGCAAGCCATGGTGGCATGTCCATGGACAAGACTAGGAAGTCCCTTACTACACTTCTATTAACAAAAAGAAATGCAGGGTAGCAACTATTTGGAAAGGCACTGCTTTGGGACAGGGGCACCCAACATCCTGGGGCAAATGAAACCAACATGGCAGGGACTTTCCTGAATGATTTCCATCGCCCAACAGTACATGTGAATTGTGCTGCCCCCTCCCCTCCCCCAAACAACAATCGTAGCCTTCTGCTGATTATAGTGGCATGAGACACGATGTTGCTGCCTCAGAAGGGTTGGAAAACTCCAGTCAGAGTTGTTTCTGTTTCGTTGTCTCCACCACCCCCACAATTCTGCTGGTGGCCTCTGAAGTGTGGTGCTGCACCGCAAGATCAAAGGCACTGAAAAGGCTTCTTGTTTTTGAAGTTCCTGTTGTGAAATGGCTGATACCGGCTGGAGTAGTTCTGACACAGTTTGAAGCCTAGGTTCTTAATATTCTGAATTCCTGCCGATTCCTTAATTTACTTGGATGACAGAAAACAGCAAATAGTCCACAAAGCCCCCCACACATACGTTATTGGAAGCAATCTGTTGGTCCTGTTACATATATGTGATTAGCCGATCTATTCTTGAACAAACTGAAGTTTGCTTTAATTGCTTTACGAAAGGTGTCTCCGAACAAGAGCTTTCTATCTTGTGGTGCCTGGAGGAGCGGCATCTTTGACTGGGTATCCTCCTGCCATTGTTTCAATCAAAACTGTCTTTGGGCTACAGTGTTGGCAGTCACTCCATGAGCCACAGTTTAAGTGGTGTCACTGCAGACACCTGGTAAACGGACTGTGGCCAGCTCTACCAGGCTGGCTTTCTTTGCTAACTCCCTGGTCTTGCCTGTGCATCGCTAATCTCCCTGCACCAATCTAGAAGGAACGGATAACAAAGGTGCTGGAGACTGCAACCTGCATTAAGGCAAAGATGGATTCCTAAGTATGTTTGAGTGTGCCTTCAAAATACTTGTCAGTTTGGTCTATAAACAGGGTCACTCCATCAGAGGGGAGGATGGTGTCTTGTACAGAAAAGCAAATAATATGTCCACATTCAATGGTTCTTTTGCCCTGTCACTTTTAATGTGGATGAAGTATTGTTTTTCAGAACAACCTGGAGTATGGCTTTTTGATTCTGTCTGAAGACCACTCTGGCTTCACATATTCTTGGGGGTTAAGAACCAAATGACCAGACCCATCACCAGGAACCATTATTGGACTCTGTGCCTGTGCACAGTTTGGTATCCATCAAGAGAGAAGACATGTAACTGAAACTGTGACAGCACACACTCTCAGAAATGGAAAGATCCTGTGCCAGGGCAGTTCCTAGATCTGGAATCACAGTACATACCACCTGATCCATCTGAGGGGGCTTCATCTTTGAAGACCAGTGTACATGCTTAGCTGATTGATCCAGAGAACCAGATCAGTCCCCATCAGTTTCATGGCCAGAACCAAAAGAGGTGAGGGAGGCCCCTCGGAATCTGAAAACTTATAAGGCACTGGGGCCGGATGGAATACATCTGAGGGTTATGAAGGAATTGGCAGATGTGTTGGCAGCCCCACTGGCTGCACTCTTTAACATCTCTCTGCGGACGGGATGGGTGCCACAGGACTGGAGGTTGGCTTATGTGGTACCTATACATAAATGGGGGTCTAGGAAGGAGATAGGGAATTATAGGCCGGTCAGTCTGACGTCTGTAGTGGGCAAAGTAATGGAGGGCTTTATCAAGGAGAGGCTTGGGAGGCAGTTGAAAAGATTAGGACACCAGGTTGATAAACAGTATGGCTTCGTCCCAGGGAGATCGTATCAGACCAACCTCGTAGAGTTCTACAATTGGGTGACGTAGGCTGACATAGGCTGGTGGATGTCCGATACCTAGATTTCAGCAAGGCATTTGATCCAGTAACCTCATAATGGACTAAAAGCAAAAATGGGGTGGGAGGACAGGAGCTAAATTGGGTTGAAAATTGGCTTTCGGGGCATTTACAGAGGGTAATGGTGGGTGGGATAATATCCTCCCACAGAAAGGTAATCAGTGGAGTACCTCAAGGTTCAGTATTGGGGCCACTCTTGTTCAATGCCTACGTCTCGGATATAGGGAGGTGGGGTTAGGAATAGGTTGAGTCTTTTTGTGGATGATTCAAAATTGAGAGCACTGGTGGATAGTAAAGAAGCGAGGAAGACAGTCCAGGGGGACCTGGATACCCTGGAGGGGTGGTCAACGAGGTGGGGACTGAAACTTAATGCCAGGAAATGTAAGGTACTTCATTTGGGGGTCAAAAACCCGGGCAATGTATACACCCGGGTCACACTGCATGTCACATTGGGAGAAAGGGATTTAGGGGTGGCAGTAGATGTCAAAATGAACAACTCTGAAAATTGTAGAAGAATTACAGCCAAGGCAAACAGGATATTGGGTTGCATATCCAGGGGAATTACGTCCAGAAGCAGGGAGGTGATCCTCTCTCTATATAATGCCTTGGTCAGGCCGCAGCTTGAGTACTGTGTGCAGTTCTGAAGACCTCACCTGAAGAAGGACAAAGCGCTGCTGGAAAGGGTCCAGAGGAGAGTGACCAGGATGATTCAGGGCATGGAGGGAAGGCCTTATAAGGAGAGGCTGGAAGAGCTTGGGCTTTACTCACTGGAGGAGAGGAGGGATAGGGGAGACATGATATAGGTTCTCAAGTATGTAAAAGGAATAATTAGAGGAACCAGGGAGTTGTTTAGGCTGAAGAAGGGGGGAGTGACCAGGGGCTATGAGTGGAAGTTGGAGGGAAGAAACTACAGGGGGGAACGTAGGAAGCATTTTTTCACTTAGAGGGCGGTAGAGCCATGGAATGCGCTTCCTGGGAGGCTGGTGGAGGAGGGCACAGTGGAGGGCTTCAAGAAGGAGTGGGACAGATACAAGGGGAAACTGAATCTAGAGAAGACACTCCTGGGGTCGGGGGGGTGGTGAGGCAGGCAGCCATTAGGTTGCTGGTTTTCGAGCAGACAAGACAGACCATCTGGCCTATTCTGCTGGCTTTTTAGTATGTTACTGTAAATGAGGGAAATCTCTCCAGCTGGTTGGTGTGAGTTTCTTTTAATTTCTTGGACATCTTGACAAAGTGGGAGTAGTAAAGGAATTTTTTTATGTGGTCCTGACACAGGCATCTGAGGATCTCACTGTGACTATCTGCTGAGGATATGGGTTTGAGGCACCTGATTTTCTAAAACCCACCAGAGGAGTTCACGACTGGAAAGCATTCTGGAAAAAACTTCAATAGAATTCAACATAAAAGTTAGAAATCTGAAGGAAAAAACAAAGGAAGACAAGGCAAGGCAATTTTATTTATAAGGCACCCATTCCTGGAGGCTTAGGGTACCTAACAATTACAAAACAAATTGGAACCAAGAACTGGTAGTGAGACTGCAAGTGGTACAGCAACTAAGGAGGTACACAAGAGATGTAGGGTGGACCCAGGTGCAACTGATTTTTTCAGCAGAAAAAAAAAAAGATCACTGGCTGTAGATATTCCATGCATGCCTCTCAACCTTTGGGCACTGAAATAAGGAGCACGAACATACTAAATCAGGGACAGTGACCCTCATAATGAAGGACACACCCTCAAACATGGAGATACAAGAGAAAACACTGTGGAAACCGCTGCATTTACTTGTACAAAATTCATTTTGGGTTTAGCATCTAAGAAATATTGCTTTAAAGTCAGAATTTGCAGCACACACTCTGTGTGGACAGTACCTTTTTTATGAGGGACAGATGAAGGTCAGAGCAATTTTGAGGAGTAAAATGATGGACATCCCTCATTAATCAGGGACAGCTGAGCAGTATGATTCCATGCATGAGAGATGAAGTGCTGATGCGGTTACAGTTTGAGTCTGACTGAACAGTTCCAGGCTCCTGCTCCTAGAACTGATGATGCTGCAATGTGTGTAGCTCGATAAGAAGCCTCGTTGTTAGAAATAACATTTTCTTTTTGTTTTCATAATTGAACAGTACATTTTAGAAGGTCTAGTATTGAGCCTGCAATGGGTGCAAGCTAATGATCATCACCATCGCCAGTGACAACAGTAAATTCAATTTGGCTAACATTTCTGCATTACCACCTGTGGCCACTATGGCTAAGGCTCAGTTTCACTTCACTAACACCGCTACACTGTTGCTGCTGAGCCAAGATCTGTGAGTCTGACGTTGCTTCTGCCATGTCCACCAACACAGCCACTTCAGGAGCCAATCAGCAACAAGTAATTCTTTTGTTTCCTCCCTGATGGTCACGTCATCAGGGCCTAGAGCCTGCCTGGAGTGGGATGGCAACACATTCTCACAACCAATTAAGATCCCTGTGAAGTCTGATGGTGCTTAAAGAATCAGCATTTCACATATCCAACAACTAATCATCAGTAACTCCATGTCTGGCAATTGTTTTGCCCCAGGTCTATCTTGTAAATGAGCTTGCCTCAATGATGTTCTGCCTGGCAAAATAAAGATTTTGATTGATTGACTGACTGATTGATTGGCTGACAGATCTGGCAGGCTGAATAACAAAACTGACAGCACAGCAGTAGCTGGTTCCTGATAATACTTACAAAATTGCAAGTACCTTTTTCTAAAAAATATATTACTGATTGCGAAATGCCTTCATCTACTGCACGGTGCATGTTTTTGGTGTATTATTTTGAACCGGCGACACCTCATGTAAGATCACTTCTACGGAACTGCTAACCTAGTTCACATATAGCTAAAAAATTGGGGGTATATTTTAGCCACAGATGCAAAGACTTTTTAGGTCCTAGCACTCAGTAGCTACAATGTGCCATTAAAAATATATTATTTCTAAGCTTGGATGGCTCAAGGCTCTTACACATGTTAAGCAATTACTAATTAAGAATAGTATAAAACTCTTACCTTGTAATAATTATAAAGAAATGAACCAGCCAAATGGTGATCATGCAGTGGCAGCCCTCCATGTATCTTCATACCTCAAAGGAGAGCTGCTTACATTTAGTATGAGTTAAGGGCTGGGGAATGTATGACACCCAGAACATGACAACATCTAATATTTTAGTTCACCAGAACTACAGCAGACTTTCCAAACATAAGCCTCCAGCAGTGTGCTCCATAACTCACTGCCTGAGGTATCCTTTCTTTCCCTGCGAGTGTGTGTGTGTGAGAGAGAGACAGAGAGTGTGTTTCTCTCTCCACAGTGTTATAAAATATCAAACATGAGACATAGCTAAAGTACTTTTTGAGTGAATATCCTTTAATTTTTCGCAGTAACACTGATTGATTAGAAAACAAAGTCCAGATGGCCTTTCCAGTTAGGTCTTGATGCAACTTCTACTATATGTATCACTCGAGATTAAAATATTTTTATGGATTCTACGCTGTTGTTGGAAAAAAAATCAGATTGTCCAACCTGCCTTGGTCTAATGAGAACTCTGGCTTTCGTTCATTTATATTTCAGTGACAACTGCTAGTTTGAAAAACTAATTACTGCTACTCCCTTTTGTCATTAACTCCTATTACAAGCAGTTCTAAGTTGCTCAAAATGCAACTGCCAGTCTTCTAACATGCTCTAAGAAATCTGATCATGGGCTGGCCCAGTGGCACTGAGGGTTGAGGCACTCGATGCCACACCTCACGTCACGCCGGAAACCCACGTTCGGGAAGGAGGATGGACCGCCAGAAGTCGGCCAAAGAGGGAGAGGATCAAGCATCCAATGACAGCTCTCCTCTCACCGGGAAGGGTGGGTTGCCGCTCTCGCTACGACTGCCACGAGGTGGAGGCCTGGAGGGTAGTACAGGATTGTGGGTGACACTAAGGTGGTGTTGCCAGGCTGGCAGCGTATATGTGCCTCCCCACATGTGTGTGCACCATCAACAAAGGACTGGAGAAAAAGTGAAAATGGCTGGCAGGCTCCATAAATCCTGGTGGCGATCCCGTTCGGTGACCCCCTGGCTTCTGGATTTGTGCTTGGGGGGGCAGCCCAGCAGCAGGGGGCGATCCCTGGGGGAATTATCGGGAAGGGAGCCGTGTTGGGATACCACTGGAAGAAGCTTGCCTGCCAGTCCCGAGCGAGCAGGAGATAAACAGAATTAAAAAGAAAGAAATGTGATCATGTACTGCACCTGAAATTTTAAAGGAATGCACTGGTTACAGATTCAGACTCTAGGTGATATTTAGAGAGCCTGTGACATCTCTCAGAAATCCTTAAAACGCATTATTCTGCTTATAATTCACATATGTTTCTGTACTTATCTTCCCTTCTTTATTACTAAGGACAGGTGCATGAAAATAGGATCCTTATACACCTGCTCTTTCTGCCTGTCTACACGTCATAATTCTCAGTTTACAAATTCCATAGTGGTTGCAATGGAAATTATTATGATGGCATAAGCCAGAGGCAGCACATGTAGTCAAACAGCAAAAGCAGATGAAGTCTAAAGGGCAAGGATACTTGGTCATAGAGAAACAGAAGATAAAAACAGGAAACACATGAAATGCACTTGAATTGTTTATAATTCTCAATGTTTTCTCAAAGGCATCACAGGCTCCTTCCATTTTTTTTTTTTTACTTAAAGGGAACATAACCTTGTATTTGTATAGTTTTAATATTATTTGAATTTTGAGCATGTGTTCAGTCTGTTCAATAACCTCAATATAATGTTTCATGTATTTGTTTTGAAAATAGTCATTATTTCTTTCATGTTTAGGGTCCACTTTGTTGATGCTGCCTTTCTCCTGCACAATATTTTTATTTACTGTATATTCGGAAACACCTTTGAGCAGAGCTCATTTACAAAGGTTCCCCATCACATTTACAGAGCTACACAAGTAGTATTAGGACAAAATACACAGTACATTGAGTTACAGCAGCAAATTGTACATTCCTGTTTCTCAGAACGGCCACTTCGTGGTAGCGTTGTCCGATGGGATGGGGAGAGGGAGAGAGGTAGAGAATGAGAATGTAGGTATTTGAGAGGGGAGTAGGAAGAAAGGAATAGGTGCCCAATACAGAGGCATTAGCAGTAGTTAAGTGCAGGTACAGGTGAATTATTCAGCGAAAACGCTTTTCAGAACCGTTTTGTTTTGGATGGGGCTGATTAACCTGTCACAGCATGAGGGAATAAACTTCAGACGAAGCAAATTTACAGGTTTAAACAAACCTTGGTGTGATATTTATTTTTCAAAAGTTCGAAAAATAATAAATGAAAACAAAAAAATTGCAAAGAAAATCACTACTTAACATCAGTAGTTTCTCACAGAATACAGTCCTGGATTCTAGAGCTCCCAAGACCCTTCTCATCTGCATTCAATAGCCTGTCTACAATAGCAGTTGAACCTCTCTCCTCTCTCCTCTCTCTCAGGGCTGAGCCCCACTGGACTGAACTGAAGTGAACTTAGTGAAGAGGCTTTTCATATCTTTTGGTAGGGGCGGGTCACCTGACTAAGCCCTTTCTGTATTTACAAGTCTGGACATGTTGTTTCATGTCTGAGCATGTTTCAAAACCAAGGAGGAAGGGGTTTGTGTCAGGGGATTTCCTGGTTCAGTTAAAGGTACAGTGTATATAGCCACACATATTACAAACATAGAAGCTAATGGCAGATAAGGACCGCAAGGCCCATCCAGTCTGCCCATTTCTTTTTCTACCTTATAAATGTGCCATCAGCCTTTGCTCCGATAATGGCCTTTGCTCTGATAATGGCCTATCTATTCATACTCATCTGTATTGCTCCCTTATGCCTATCCCATGCCTATTTGAAGCCCTGCACTATATTCATATCCACCACTTCCTGAGGTAGGCTGTTCCATGTATCCACCACCTTTTCTGTGAAAAAGAACTTCCTCACATTACCCCTTAATCAGTCTCCCTCTAATCTCATGCTGTGTCCTCTTGTCCTGCTATTTTTCTTATATTGAAACATGTTAGACTCTTTCAGCTTGTTAATGCCCTTAAGGTGTTTGAATGTTTTGATCATATCACCTCTCTCTCTCCCACTTTTGCTCTAGGTTATACATATTGAGCTCCGTTAATCTGTCCTCATATGTTTTCTGATGCAGGCCCTGTACCACTTTGGTTGCCCTTCTCTGGACTGCCTCAATTTGGCTAATCTCCTTGTGAAGGTGTGGCCTCCAGTACTGCACGCAGTACTCCAGATGGGGCCTAACCGGTGTCTTGTAAAAAGGGATCATTACCTCCCTCTTCCAATATTGAAGAGGACTGGCCCCAGGACTGATCCCTGAGGTACCCCACTTGTGACTTGTAGCTCTTCTGACTATATACCATTTACCACCACTCTCTTTTTTCTGCCAGTTAACCAGTTTGCCACGCAGCTGATCAACGTCTGACCCACCCCGAGCCTACCCAGCTTATTAATCAATCTTCTATGTGGAACAGTATCGAAAGCTTTGCTGAAGTCAAGGTAGGCGACATCAACTGCTCCTCCTTGGTCCACCACTCTGGTTACCCAGTCAAAGAAATCTATGAGATTAGTTTGACAGGACCTTCGTTTTGTAAACCCATACTATCTTGGATCCTGTGCTTTTATGGATTCCAGGTGTTGCACTATCCTTTCCTTAAGGAGTGCCTCCATAATCTTGTCCACTACTGAGGTAAGACCAACTCTATACTCTATTACTCTCTATAGCTCTGATCCACAATGACTAAGCTCTTTTATACATAGAACCTTATACAGTAACAAGTTTATAATGTGAATTTATTAAAATACCTTTAGGATTTCTTATAACTGTACTAATCATGACATTATTATTGTTTTATATGACTTCTGAATCATTTTTCTTTAAAAAGGCTTTATTAACTGTATTCATTCCTATTAAAAATAGCCTTCATGTTTTCTGTACACAAAATGCACTTATGCACTTTGCACAACACCTTTCCGGGTGTTTGGTATCATTCCAGGGACTGGATGGATAGAAATGGAAAAAGAATGAAAAGGGAGAACTAGCAGGAAGTTTAGCAGGGACAGTAAAGAGCTACGCTAGGTGGCCAGCCTAGGGTAGGGGGGGAAAGAAGAAAAGCAAAGAGAAAAGCATTAACTGTTGCTAGGAGATAGAAAAGTGGTCTGTACATCACAGCTGAGGGTGTAGCCTAACTCTGCCACACACCTCCCTCCTTAAGAAAAAAAAACAGTTCTCAAAACTATACTATTTTGTCAAGAACCCCCTCTCAGTCATAAATATTCTACCAAAACAGATGAATGGTTGAAACTTTCTCTCACCCACTATGACAGCTTCACCCCAGGGTCTCTTAATTCACCTAGTTTTTGTATTATCCACCATACCAAGTTATTGCAATATGACAATACTTTCACAACATTACCCTGGGGCTGTCATACAGTTCAGCACAGTATCCATCTATGGTCTCAGAGGACTTCAGTCTATAGTGACTGTCTACTCCCTAACTATTTCACTCTGGTTACAACTCAGACATTTCATACATATCATCAGGCACCCATCAATACGCATTGTTTCAGCAGCCATCACTTGGCATAGTTTCAGAACCCATCACCTGGCATTGTTTCAAAACCCTGTGCACCAACTATCGTACCTTCATCAGTACATTAAAAAAAAAGAGGAAGTAATACACAGCAGTTTTATGCTGACTTCTAGCTTCTTCCATCTAGCTAGTAGGGCAGCCGTACAGGCTTATACCACAACTTTCTCCTGGGCAAGTTGTACCCAGCTCTAATCTCATTCTGACACATTGTTTCTACTCAGCGGCCAAATCATAGGTTCCACCCCATACCTGCACCAGCCATGACCCAAGGTTCCTCATTTTATATCGTAAGTATAGACATTTCTTTTATGTTATACATTTCTTATAATCATTTCATTTATCCATTTCCCTTTCATGTATTTTCTGGTACACAAAGTAACATTCTCATGCTGATCATCAACCAGCCAGTTCCTAACTCCAAAACCTTTGGGGTTTCCTTTCAACCCTTACACTGTTCTGGTACCCTCAACTGACTGTACTCAGCACCAGCCTTAATGTTATATTCATTTTAAACATTACATGTTTCATACATTTCATACCATATCACAGGGGGTTCAAAACATGGGAAAGCCCATTCAACCACCATGGTGTCTTCCCTGTTGGTTGTAGTCTTCACCCCTGTATGCAAATGTCCTGAAACAGTCTTACCTGGGGCCTTCATCTCATCGTCCTCCAAGCAGCAGCAGCCCAGAAAAATGGGCAATAACAGGATTTCAAAAGTGACTGGCAACAAAGGTTCCATCAGGGGGTCCTCCTCCTCTAGAACCCATGGATCCTGGTCCTCTGCCACGAAATCCTCCAGTTGGGAACCCTTCATCAGCACCTGGCAGCGGTGCTCTGCCTCCGCGTTCCATCGAATTCCAATTCAGTTAGTAATTCCCCTCCGGTCCTCCTCACCTGGGCTCTGCTATGCACACCGGAAAGCCCCTCCTAATTCAACAGATCCTTGGCATCAACGAGATCCTGGAGGTATGCCATCCTGCTCTTTACCCCCTACATCTGGATACCAGGGCTGGTATCTGGGTACTGGTCCCCCCCTTGTTTCTCTTGACAAACATTACTATCCCACTGCTGACAACAAGTTTGTCACAGTGTGAGGGAATAAACTTCAGATAAGGCAAATTTGCAGGCTTAAAACACACCTAGGTGTGATATTTATTTTTCAAAAGTTTGAAAAATAATAAATGAAAACAAAAAAATTACAAAGAAAATCACTACTTAACATCAGTAGTGTCTCACACAATACAGTCCTGGATTCTTGAGCTCCTAAGACCCATCTCATCTGCATTCAACAGCTTGTCTACAGTAGCAGTAGAACCTCTCTCTCTCTCTCTCTCTCTCAGAGCTGAGCCCCACTGGGCTGAACTGAAGCGAACTTAGTGAAGAGACTTTTTATATCTTTTGGTAGGGGTCACCTGACTAAGCCCTTTCTGCATTTACAAGTCTGGACATGTTTCAAAACCAAGGGGAAGGGGGTTTGTGTCAGGGGATTTCCTGGTCGAGTTAAAGGCACAGTATATACAGCCACAGATATTGACTCTCTATAGCTCTGATCCACAATGACTAAGCTCTTTTATACACAGAGCCTTATACAGTAACAAGTTTATAATGTGAATTTATGAAAATACCTCCCCACACTCACTGCAGTGTTGAAATCCAGTGGGCCCGATTTTTTTCTTGGGTTTCTCAAACATGGCCAACCTAACCAAACTTACCCTTTATAAGGCAACCGCCAGGCAAGACTCCCTCATCGGTTTCTAACTGTGTTACGGGTATTGGAAAAAAACGCAAAAATGTAATTTTTTTTTAAACCGATACGGACCTGTAACCACACACTAAATATTTAAACTAATGGATCACGTTCAGCCGAACCGATTGAGAAATACAATTTTTCAATTTCCACAATAAGATAAGAGATACTGCTTAAAATACTTATGGTATTGCAGACAGAGCCCTGAACCGACAATGCAGAAAATAAATCTGAATAAAACCGACAACTTTAACCGACTTTGAACTGAGCAGAAGGAGAAATCTCCAAAGCGACTGTTCAGTGAGGTGGAGTAGAGAATCTGACTGTTTGGTTTCAAAGCACTGCAGACAGAGTCTTCAACCGAGCTCGAGCTCAACGTTTTATGCCCTGCATAGAAATTTAACCCTCTACTCTCCGGGGCAGTTCAACTGCTGGAGCTAACTGCAATTGTCAGAATACAGCAAAACTTTATGTTGTTTGAATCATGACATTATTATTGTTTTATATGACTTCTGAATCCTTTTTCTTTAAAAAAAACTTTATTAACTGTATTCATTCCTATTTAAAAGAGCTTTCATGTTTTTTTGTACACAAAATGCACTTATGCACATTACACAACACCTTTCCGGGTGTTTGGCATCATTCCAGGGACTGGAAGGGTAGAAATGGAAAAAGAATGAAAAGGGAGAACTAGTAGGAAGTTTAGTAGGGACAGTAAAGAGCTACGTTAGTTGGCCAACCCAGGGTGGAGGAGGAGAAGAAAAGCAAAGAGAAAAGCGTTAACTGTTGCTAGGAGATAAAAAGATAGAAAAGTGGTCCATCAGTCACAGCCGAGGGTGTAGCCTAATTCCGCCTCATAACCCCAGGATAAAAGAAGAGAGCTCGTTTATAGATGATGGCAAGCTAACAGAGAAGGAGTGCTTAGCCAGGTTAGTCCTTCAGAAGGGGACATGAAAGGGGTTCGTAAGGATGCTATGGGTGGTGTGCTTGCATTGGGCAGAGGGGAAGAAGGAACTAGGAGTGGGGGAGGAGTGGCCTTGGAGAGCCCAATTTCCCTGCAGGCGTGTTTGGTATTTGATATGTAGATCCAGAGGAAGCCATCCCAAATTGATATTGAGGTTGCAGGTGTGTGTCATTCTGTCAGCTCCTAGGATGAGGCAACACGCATTATTCAGTGCTACTCTTACTCTATTTAGGATTGAGTCGGCAATGGCTGCATAAGCCACTAGCCTGTAGTCAATTATCGGGAGTATTGAGGAAGTGAACACCAGACACCTAGCCTCCTCTATCTTAAGTGATCTGTGACGGTATAGTGCACCCAGTTTTTCATTTACTGATTTCACTGTTTGTTCAACATGATGTGCAAAGGAGAGGTTGCCATCTAGGTATACTCCTGGATATTTACATGTACTGACCTGCTCCAAGACAGATTCTGCTTGATTGAAAATAGTAAGGGTCTGGAGCACCCTCTTTTTTTTTTTTTTTTTTTGAGGACAAGAAATCAACATTGACTAAGTTTTCTTGGAGTTTAAGATTAACTTGTTCTGCAGAAACCAGTGCTCCAAGGCCGTGAAGTTTTGCTATTTGTTATGTGTGAGTTCTTGTTGGCTTCTGCTACTAGAGAAGACAACAGCGTCATCTGCGTAGAGGAGGACGTGAGAGTCTGAGCAGGCCAGAGGGAGACCGTTGATTAACTGCAGGGTCATTCTCGATGCCCTACAGGGGGCATGCCTTAGACAGCTAGTGGTGGAACCCACTCGGGAGGGAGCAATATTAGACCTGGTACTCTCAAATGGAGAGAGGATCACAAATTTAGAAGTCAGTAGACATCTAGGAACAAGCGACCACTGCACAGTGTGCTCCACAATAAACACAACCATGGAGACAAGCCATACAAAGACAAGGATACTGGACTTTAGAAGGGAGGACTCTGGCATAATGGGTGAATACCTGAGGAATGCATTAGCAAATGGCCAGAAAGGAGGGGTGGAAGAACAATGGAGAAAAATCAAAACTGCCATCATGAAGGCAACAAGCCTTTGTGTGAAACAAATAAAGAAAACAAAGCGGAGTAAAAAACCACTATGGTTCTCAAAAGAGGTGTCAGGGAAGGTTAAGGAGAAAAAGGTTGCATTCAAAAAGTATAAGGAATCACAGACAGAGCACGACAGGGAACTGTATCAATTAAAGCAGAAAGAAGTGGGGAAGGCAGTCAGAAAAGCAAAGGCCCAAACAGAGGCAAAGATAGCCAACTCAGTTAGGAAGGGGGATAAAACCTTTTATAGGTACATTAGGGAGCATAGAAAGGTTAAGGGAGGGATAGTGAAAAGTAATAAAGGAGAGGGGAGGTGGGCAGAGGGAGACAGTGAAAAGGCAGAGATACTGAATGAATACTTTTGCTCAGTATTCACAAAAGAAGAAGAGGAGAAGTTACCTAAACCAAACAGTGGAAGCACTCTGGGTAGGGGGTTGACGCCAGTCCATTTACAGAAGAAAGAGTCCTGAAAGAACTCCTAAAACTCAAGGTGGACAAAGCAATGGGGCCTGACGGGATTCACCCTAGAGTCCTAAAAGAGCTAAGGGAGGACCTAGAGACACCACTAACCACACTTTTTAACAAATCATGGGAAGATGGGGTGGTACCTGAGGACTGGAGGAGGGCAGATGTGATTCCCCTTCACAAAAGTGGGAGCAAGGCAGAAGCAGGAAACTACAGACCTGTTAGAGGGGGGACGGCTCAGGGGCAATGTGAGGAAATCCTTTTTCACAGAGAGAGTGGTGGACGCATGGAACCGCCTTCCTGGAGAGGTTGTGGGGTCTAACACAGTGGGGGAATTCAAGCATGCATGGGACAGACATAAGGCAATTATAGTGGGGGGTTGCAGGAAGTAGGCTGTTGGTTAACTAGAATCTGCAGCTTATCCAATAGGTAGGGAAATGGGCAGACTGGGTGGGCCAAGTGGTCCTTATCTGCCGTCACACTCTATGTTTCTATGTAATAAACCGAAGAGAAGGGGTCCAAGGGTTGAGCCTTGTGGTACCCCTACTGAGACATGCCCTGTGTCACAGACTGTCTCATTGATTCTTACTTTCTGGGTATGGCCTGTCAGATAGTCTTTGAACCAGGATACCGAGTCTTGGGAAAGCCCTAAGGTGGTGAGTTTATTAAGCAGAAATGTGTGATTACCAAGGTCAAAAGCCTCTGTTAAATCTATGAAGATGGAACCTACCAAAGGCTGTTGTCAAGGGCACAGTGTGGGAAGTTGTTGTATTCTTGTAACACCATTATGGTGCTGTGCTGTTTTCTAAAGCCGTGCTGTTGCTGGTACTGTATGCCATGTTGACTTAGGTGGGTTACCAGTTCTTCGGCAGCTATCTTCTCCAATGCTTTGGAAAGCAGAGATAGGCTAGAGATGGGGCGATAGTTTGAGACAACATTTTTATCACACCCTTTGTGTATGGGGGTAACCAAAGCTGTCTTCCAGATACTTGGGAACTGAGCAAACCATAGTGAATGATTAAAGAGATTCGTTATAGGCAAAATTAGGACATCCAGAGTGGAAGCAAGAAGCTTCATGTCTATCGTGTCGCTGCCCATCCTTGTTTTCTCTAGTACCTTTGTTATGTGGCAGAGCATGTCCAATGTGGAAACCAATATGAAGTAGAAAGTTAGGTGGGGTGGAGAGGCAGGGGTCTCCTTGGGCTGAGCCATGTGTGGGTTGGGAGATGTGTTAATAGAGTCCAAGGTGGTCAGTATTTGGCTGAGGTTGGTGAATGCAGAATTAAACATATTTGCAATTTCACTGGGATCTGTGCTACTGATGTTACTGTGGGAGCTTAAGGCGGGGGAGGCCTTTTCCTCTTTACCTAGGAGATCCTTTAGTGAGTCCCAGAATTTTCTGCTGTTACCCCAGAGTTGGGCTTGCTTCATTTTGAAGTAGGCAGCTTTGGTAGATCTTGTTTCTCTTGTACATTTATTTCTGGCTGCCTTACAGTTCTGTAAGTCCTGCGGGGTACCAGTGGACTTCGCTTCATACCATAGCTGGTTTCCTATCTTCATTTGTGCCCTTAAGGGCTATTCACCAGTTGAGTGGAAGCCTTGGGTGGAACTTTCCAAGCAGGGTTTCCAATCAACTGATGTCACCAGGTCTCGGAACTCGTGATTGGGGGAGGGGGCAAAAAATAATACTAGGTGCAAAAAGGCAAGGGACCCTAAAGAAGGAGAAAATAGGACTATTTCAAAACAAACACATAAAACAATACACTGGAAGCCAGATATTCGAAAATTCCCACTGCATGCAGAAAGAGTCCTCTAGGCACTAAATGGTATATTAGAGCATGTCCAAAGTATGTTGCATGCACTAATGGCTTGTTTCAATATACCATCCCAACTGAGCTAGGCACTCTCCTGAATGCTCACACAAACCTTAATCCTCCACTGGCCACAACAGGAATTTCTTTATTTGAAGTTACTTCAACTAGGATAACCATACGAGATGCAGCATCTCGAGTTCAAGAGGTACTAGTGAGGATAGCAGCAGTCAACAGGTTAACATAGTCCAGCAGGAGCAGTTACTTGCAGGCTAAAATATAAACATGATAGAAAAGCTGTAATGGTAAGTACATTCAATAAGTAATCAAAGCAAGCTAATAAAGTGGGGTCACAACAAACACCAAGAGCATTCTTAGTTATGCAATATGATCATGGTAGGGAAGATGGAGATTCTGAACCAAAACAAATACGGGGAGTTCTAAGGTGCCTGGAAAGATTGGCAAGCTAGAAACCTTCCTCACAAGGATAGGGAGTTTGCTCCAGCTATCGGATGCTTCAAATGCAAAGGCCCTTCTACCATAGTCACACTTCACACTGGGAACCAAGAGGGTTAAGTGCTGTTGTTGAACGGTACTGTATGAGTAGGCACTGCTTCACAGAGTGAGATAAGCTAGGTGATAATCAGGGGCTTTTCCTTGAGCTTGGTAGTACAAAACAGAAAGTCAGTGGTAGTCATGCCTGCTTGAGGAACCAGTCCAGTTAAGATGGCCATACAGCCGACAATGATGGGCAGACTATCCAAAGGAGAGGATGAACCTGCACAATTTGCTGTACAAACAATCCAGAGGCAGCAGAGTGGTTTTGTTTGCTGCACAGTGTTGTATGCTCTTTCCATAGTCAATGGAAGGGAGTAGGAAGTGGGGGAGATTACCTACTTCATCATGTCAGTACTGATGCAGCATTTAGACCTGTAAAGAAACAGAAACAAACATAGACATTGACAGCAAAAGAAGACCAGAGATCTATCCAGTCTGCCCAAATTTCCTATCGTCACTGGAACCTACTGTTCCTCCAGGGTGTTAACCATCCCTGTCCTCTCTCTACTCTCTTCCTAGTCCTGTCACCCCCGGTAACCACTATTCCCTTCATTATGTCCCTGCCCTGCTTGAATCCCCTGACTGTTTTCGCACCCACCACCTCAGCCAGCAGACTGTTCCAAGGTTCCATCACCCTTTCCGTAAAGAAGTACTTCCTCATATCCCTCCTGAACCTACCTCACATTAATTTCCATTCATGTCCACGTCACCATGAATTGGTATTTAGGCTAAATAGCTCCCTGAAGTTCACTTTGTTAATTCCTTTAAGGAACTTGAAGGTGTCTATCATATCTCCCCTCTCCCTTCTGGTCTCGAGTACATATTTAGTGCTTTGAGGCGCTTCTTATAGGATCTGCCCTGCTGGCCCTGAAACATTTTTGTTACTCTGTGCTGCAATGTCTCCAATCTAGCCTTATCCTTTCTGAGGTGAGGACTCCAGAACTGGGCACAGTACTCTAGGTGAGGCTTCACCAGGGATTTGAAGAGGGGAAGTATTACCTCTTTTCTTCTGCTATCAATACCCTTCCCGCTACATCCCAGCATTCTGTTAGCCTTGCTATAGGCCTTGTTGCACTGACTCGATTGCTTAAATGAGTTGCTAATGATAACTCCCAGATCCCGTTCCTTATCTACAGTGCTAAGTCTCTCCCTCCCATCCAGTACTCTGTCTTGGGGTTCTCTTTCCCTGGGTACATTACCATGCACTTTTTAGCACTGAATTTTAACTGCCAGACCTTTGACCACACCTCTAGCTTTTGTATGTCTCTCTGCAGTTCCCTTAATCCGTCACTATCCACCCTCCCACACAGTTCTGTGTCATCTGCAAAAGAGACACAACCTAGGGTGTTAAATAGCTGGCACAGCACAGCAAAATGCTATGCAAAACAGGAGGTAATGCTAACCATTTCCAGAAATGCACAGTAGTAGACTGTAACCATTTTTTGAGTAAGTCCATGGCACAGTAGACAAAATAAATAAAACAAGATTATATTTTTAAAATGTTGCTAATCATTCTGTGCTAAGTGCTACACATTTTCACAACTGATTAACACTTTCACTCAAAAAATTGCTAATCAATTTTCTTTTGTTTATTTAATCATTGGGCTGCTGACAGAACTAGAATATACAGGAATTCTGGACAGATTTATCAGTCTGTGGCACAGCAAGAGTTAATAACCTGCAACCTGCCCTAGATTCCTTTTCCAATGTCACCAATGAATATGTTGAAGAGGACCAGACCCAGGACTGAGCCCTGTGGAACCCCACTCAAAATCTCCCTCTCTTCTGATTTAACCCCACTGACCATCACCCACTGCTGGCTCCCCTCTAGCCAGTTACTCACCCAGTTCACTATGGGTTTAAGCTACACCAAGGTCTTCCATCCTCTTGAGCAATCATTTATGAGGTACCAAGTCAAAATCCTTGCTGAGTCAAAGTAGAGCAGATCCACAGCATGGCTCTTGTCTAATTGTTTGTCACCCAGTCAAAAAAAACCATCACGTTAGTCTAACAAGATCTTCCTGCCACAAAACTGTTCTGGTTGAGAAAGTTGAGCATGGACCCTACGGTTCTTAAGATGTGATCAATGTGTATTTTATGAAAGTGATATATCAAGCCAGATTCCTTGATATTTGAATACTGTACATTGAACTGTTCAATAGTGTTGCACTGGATGTTATGACTGCAGATTGATCAGATGAACAAGCTAACAAGTTCAGAGATCCCAGAACAATAGACTTAGTTTTGGTTGCATTAGGGATCAGGTAGTTGTTGATGAACCAGGAGGAGACTGGAGTACTGAAATAACATAAGACATTGTCACTGCACTGCCATACAGTATGGTGTTGTCTGCATGCATATGTAGATGACATCTCCCACAGTGCTTCAGGAGCTTATTAACAAAAATGGAGAACAGCAGAGGGTCAAGGACTGAATCTTGAGAAACTCCAACATTTAAGACAGCAAGGTCTGCATTAATGCCTTGTATGGACACTAGCTGGGTCCAGTTATTCAGGTAGTTTTCGAACCACTTCATAGCTGGTTGGCTGAGACCTAGTGTCTTGAGACGGAGCAGAAATATTGCCAGATCCACCAAGTCGAATGCCTAGGATAGGTTTACGAAGATGGCCCCTGTGAGCAAACCATTATCCATGGCTACGTGGAGATCACTGGTGACTTTGAGCAATATGAATATGGTGGAATTCTACTTCATGAAGCCAGATTGCATGGGAGAGAGCATACTGAGATGCTCAGTCAGCTGTGAATGGACGTATTTTGAGAACCTTGGAAAGGGCTGGAAGGACTCAAATGGGTCTGGTATTGATTCAGATCCTATTTAGCCCCTTCCCTGTGAAGGGGCACAACTCTAATACATTTCCAGACAGTAGGTTTCTCATTAGAGTTGAGGGAGACATTTAACAGCATGGTAACTGGGTTGCAGATATAATGTGCCACAAGGTGGAGAAGATTCGAATCAGCAACAGCAATCTTGTCTGGGCTGAGGCCTTTTAGTGCTTTGAGAATCTCTGCTGTAGTAATTTGACTGAAGTTAAAGTTTGCATTTTGGGAAGGTGACAGTCAGGCTCTGGGCTTCTTGATAAGAGACCAACCATGGACGGCACCAACGAGTTCTGAAGCTTGGTGGAGATGCTGATTGTGTTTAAAGGCATTCAACTTGTCTGGAAGAGAGGTGGAATGGTCTTCTGAGGGGTTCTAGATTTGATCAATTTGCCTTTGAAGATCCATTTCAAAATAAGTTTTAGGCCTCTGACAAGAATTTTCTGCAGTGATGTTTGTTTTCCTCCTGGTACATGTGGCAGTAGTCTACTTTTGCTTTAGCGACTGCTGACTTCCTTAGATTCCGAAGTTTTCTGCAATACTGTCTGTCACTGAGAAATCTTGTCTTTCTAAATCTGGCCCAAGCAGCATCCCTTTGCAAGAACAATTCAATAATTTCTTTCGAGATCCTGGAGTAATGGTGTCCTTTTTTTTTAATTCTCTATTTATTCCCCTGCTGGCAGCCGCCTGGTACCTCAGCTCTGTCACGGACCACAGGCTTCCACCCCCACAACGGCCGCGACCCTCAAATACCCTCTGGATTGACTCCCAGGGCAGGGCTGCAGCGCCAGACTCCCCAGCACCACAGACAGCACGATAGGTCTGAGGGCCGACCTAGGCTAACCGAAGCCATGGCGGGGCTTTCGCCGGCGCCCGGCAGCTGCTCTTTTCCTGGGGAAGATATGAACGATCGTCTGCGTCCGCAACACCCCTGAATGTGCTAGGCGCCGTAGCTGCGAACCTCCGCCTCTGCCACGGGTCCGCTACACCGGACACACCCCGACTTCTCCCCTGGAGAAGGAGAGCAGTCCTCGGGATGCTCCATCCTTCTCCCCCTAGCCAGCCCTCCAACGACTTGCGTCCGTTCTCGAACCCGGGTTGCTGGCGTCGCAAGCGAAAATCCAACCGCTGCGCTGACAGTCCAGTATAATGGTGTCCTTTGACCATGTATGTTCTGACCAGTGCATATCTGTTGCAGACACTGAGAAATTTACAGGTAATGTATTCCCAGGAATCAGCTACTAAGGGAATAAGGTTGATATGGTCCCATCTTATGGCACGAAAGTCTGCACAGAAGCCCTCCAGTATGACATGCCTTTTTCTACAGTAGGCGCGCAGTTGCTCCCCATCACTTAGACGGCGGCTGGCCGAGGTGGTGAGCAGAGGGACCACTAGATGCCACAGAATTTAATACTACATACCAGACAAGCAATTGGGGGGGGGGGGCACTGGACACCAGGAAATGTAATGATACACAGTGGGCAGGTGATCGAGTGCAGTGAGAAGCACACCAGCCATAAAGCCAGGTTGGGGGATGTGGTAAATGGCAAGGCACTAATGACTATTAGTTAGTCTACTGGCTCAATAAGGGCATCTAATAAATGCATTTTGCATTTGTGATGTGGTGAATTCGTGAACAATTGTTAAAGCGTCCTTTGAGTGCTTAACCCTTTTGTAGTCTTGTACTGAACAAACCAGAGATAGGGTTATTAGATGCTCCGCGATGTCAGTGATTCTCTTCCTCAAAATTTTCACCAATATCTTAAAATTAGTATTTAAAAGACTGACTGGTCTCCAATTTCTGATGTCAGTTGTGGTACCTTTTTTAAACAAGGATGTTAACATACCTCAGTACATGCTTTTTCCCCCTCAAGAATAAAACTGTAAATCATAACCAATTATTTCATTATACGAGGTGCCATGAATTCATATCATTTACTTGATAAACCATCACACCTCAGAGCAGTATCTTTAGACAATGACTCTATAACCATTAGTACTTCATACCGAGAAATATTTTGTATGAAACCAGACCTCTTTTCTGCCTGTAACTTTGGAAGCTCTATTCTAGTACTTATCCAAAGGACCTCTTCTGGATTTATTGATGCAAAGGTATTTAAAATGTTCTCATTCACCACTTTCAAAATACCCTGTCTATCCCATTGCACATCCCTTCTAAATCTGTAAAGCCTGTTACGACCCTCTTCATTATCCTTTCCTGACAGTGGTCAAATGGATTTACTTCATGCCACTTCCCTTGCATTCCATATTTTTGTTCAAAAATTAGAGAGGGGGTCTTTTATATTGAAATTCTTTCATATATAATCTGATCCTTTAATGTGTTCTGTGAGGTTACATTTCTTTATGTCCTAGGTAAAGACATCAGTTTTCGCAATTGGTTCCATACATCCAGATATTTAAGGTATTTATTTTTCTTATGTTTCATTGCCTATTTTTGAAAGAATTCTCTCAAATCTTCTTTGTCTCTTGCCACTATCGGTGGGGTGTTACATATCTCAAATAATGATTTTCTTGCCCAAAGTAAACTAAAACATTAATCCTTCGATTTCTTGATTTATTAACAATGAGCTGTTAAATTTCCAAATCCCTGGTCCTCAAGATGAATTTTTCAGCTTCCCTACTGCTACACCTAACAGTTTATGAACTGACATTTCAATAACCTCCTCTGATGGAGATTTACCTGTAAACTTTGAGAAATAAACCAGAAATCTATCACAGTAGATACATTTCCTCAGAAATGGTCGCACTGTCCCTTGCCACATGTGGTAGCATAAGCATCAACTAACCCTGCTGTACATCAGTTGCCTCAGACAATGCAATGGGGCCTGATAGAATTCACCACAAAATACTAAAAGAATTAAGGGGAGCACTAGTGACACCACTGACTACCCTTTTTAACAAATCGTGGGAGGATGGTGTGGTACCTGTGGACTGGAGGAAGGCGGATGTGATTCCCCTTCACAAAAGTGGGAGCAAGACAGAGGCAGGAAACTACAGACCTGTCAGTTTGACCTCTGTGGTAGGGAAAGTGATGGAATCACTTCTGAAGGAAAGAATTGTTGAGTACCTAGAGGCCAGTGGGGCACAGGACCCAAGGCAGCATGGGTTCACAGCAGGAAGGTCATGTCAGACGAATCTAACTGATTTCTTAGACTGGGTGACCAAAGTAGTAGGCCAGGGAGGGGCTGTGGACATGTCCTACCTAGACTTTAGCAAGGCATTTGACAAGTCTCACACAAAAGATTAATAATCAAATTAACCAGCCTGGGAGTGGGTCCCAGGGTGGTATCCTGGGTAAAACATTGGCTGGACAACAGGACACAGAAGGTAATTGTAAATGGAGTCCACTCTGGAGGGATAAAGGACAACCGAGAAACAGGGGCGGTACATCCAAAGACTGGAGGACAGCAGATGTAGTCCCCTCATACAAAAGTGGGAACAAAGAGGAAGCGGAGAATTACAGACCAGTCAGCCTCACCTTGGTAGTGGGGAAGATCATGGAAGCACTACTGAAGGAGAGATTGGTGGAACATCTGGCTGTCCATGGACTACAGGACTCAAGGCAGCATGGTATCACCAGGGGGAGGTCATGTCAGACCAACCTCGTTGAATTTTTCGACTGGGTGACTAGGGAGGTGGATCAATGGAGGGCAGTGGACATGGTCTATCTGTACTTCAGCAAGGCCTTTGACACTGTGCCACATAGAAGACTACTACACAAATTGGGGAATATGGTGTGGGCAGGACAGTAGTGCAGTGGGTAGGTAACTGGCTGGGCGGCAGGACACAGAGGGTGGTGGTAAATGGCTGTCACTCCACAGAGGAAAGAGTGAACAGTGGGGTACCACAGGGATCAGTGCTGGGACCAGTTCTATTCAACATCTTCATCAGTGACATTGCGCAGGACAAAGGCGGCAGAATTTCCCTGTTCGCTGATGACACAAAGCTCTGTAACGGAGTAGACACAACAGAGTTTGTAGACAGAATGAGAAGGGACCTGCAGAAACTTGAAGAATGGTCAGGGGTTTGGCAGTTGAAATTCAAAGCAAAAGAAAAAGAAGAAAAAGAATCCACATGTACAGTGTTTGCAAAAGTATTCAACCCCTTGAAAGTTGTCAGATTTGTCTGGATTACAAATGAGAGACTTACATATATTATTCCAGTCAGTATTTTTATAGCAAACTCATTTGCTCTAACGGTATATCCTCAAAGCCAAAATTAATTATCCGTCAGCACATCTTTTAAAGTAAATTAAAAACTGGAAAATGCTGCTTGCAAAAGTAATCAGCCCCTACACAGTAGTATTTGGTAGAGCCACCTTTGCTGCAATAACAGCTTTAAGTCTTTTGGGGTAAGTATCTACCAGCCTTGCACACTGTTTGGGAGTGATTCTTGCCCATTCTTCTTGGCAGATTTGTTCCAGGTTGGTTGGTAACGCTTAGGACCACAATATTCAAACAGTGCCACAGATTCTCGATGGGATTGAGATCTGGACTTTGACTTGGCCACTGTAGGACATTCACCTTTTGTTGTTTAACCACTCCTGTGATGCTTTGCCTTGTGCTTGGGATCATTGTCCTGCTGAAAGGTGAAGTTTCTCCCAAGCTTCAGTTTTTAGCAGACTGAAGCAGGTTCTCTGCAGTATCTCCTGTATTTTGCTCCATCCATTTTTCCTTCAGTTTTAACAAGATGCCCAGTCCCTGCTGATGAAAAGCATCCCTACAGCATGATGCTGCCACCACCATACTTCACTGTGAGGGATGGTGTTTCTCGAGGCATGGGCAGTTAGGTTTGGCGCCACACATAGCGCTTTTGAATTTTGCCAAACTCTCTATCTTGGTCTCATCAGACCACAAACCTTTGTGCCACATCTTAGCTGGGTCACTCTCATGCTTTCTGGCAAACCCAGATGTGCTTTGATATGGTTCTTTTTGAGTAATGGCTTCTTTCTAGCTACCCTCCCATACAGGCCAGTATTATGCAGAGCTCTTGATATGGTTGACTGGTGCACCTTCCACTCCACTCTCAGCCACTGAACTCTGTAGCTCCTTCAAAGTGATTGTTGGCCTCTCTGTGGCTTCCCTCACTAGTCTCCTTCTTGTTCGGATGCTGAGTTTTAAGGGATGGCCTTGTCTAGGTAGTGCCTGGGTGGTGTGATGCAGCTTCCACTTCCTCACTATTGATCCAACAGTGCACACTGGGATATCCAAACACTTGGATATTATTTTGTACCCTTTTCCTAATGTATGCATGTCTATAACTTTATCTCTAACTTCCTTAGCATGCTCTTTAGTCTTCATTTTCACACCCTTCCTTCAGATTCACAGTCTGACCAATGGTCATTAAACTGACAAGGGGTGGGGTTATCCAGAAAATGTAAGCTACTTTAATGTTTCAGAGGTGAGGCCAATTGTAAGCCAATTGTGTCCTCGTTAGGGCAATTTTTTTCATCTGTGTAAACTTGGAGCTTCCAGAGCACAGGGGTTGAATACTTATGCAAACAGTATATTTCAGTTATTTATTTTTCTTAAACATATTTTCTAACATAAAACCAATGTCACTTTAAAATAATTATTTTGAGAGTCAGTCTTTTTAAATAAACACTACACAGAACAAAATCTCAATATATCATTTGTAATCCAGACAAATCTGACAATTTTCAAGGGGGTTGAATACTTTTGCAAACCACTGTATATAGCGCTTTTCATACACAGTATCCCAAAGTGCTTTACAAGCAATGCTAGACTGGTAGTGAAATGCAAGATAATGCATATGTGGCACAAGAAAATATTACTCACCATAGTAATGTTGAGTCTTCTAATGGAGTCTTGCTGTATTCAGACATAATGCAGTTAGCCCCAGCACTTGAACTGCCACAGGAAGGAAAGAGTTAACTCCATGCAGAAGCATGGAACGTTGAGCTCGAGCTCGGTTTTCAAACCTCTGTCTGAGGTACTTTCCAGTGTAACCGTCAGATTCTTACGAGCAACTAACTAACACTTAAATATGGAAATTGTTTGAAACACATAGCCAAAAGGCAAAATACTTTTTGGGGTCCAAAAAAAAGACTCAAGTCAAGAACCCAAGAAGAAATATGGTAGTGACAATTCAAACTATGCAACACAAGAAAGAAAAAACATAACACCCTACCAAGAGGGAGGGTACAAGGTACACCCCTGAGGTGCAACACTGTACCTTCCAGGACACTTCCCAAAAACAGGTCCTGGGAGGAGGCGGGGGGTCTGAATACAGCAAGATTCCATTAGAAGAAACAACATTACTACGGTGAGTAAATTTTTCTTCAAGCAACATGAAGTCTTGCTGTCTTCAGACATAATGCAAACTACCAAGCAGTTCTCTATGGAGGAAGGAATGCAGAACCTACTTTGGGAAAAAGCTCTACAGTACTGCTGTGCCAAACCTAGCATCACTCCTAGCCTGGATGTCCAGAGAGTAATGCTAGGTGAATGTATGTACTGTTTTCCAGGTGGCTGCTTTACAGATCTCTAACAAGGGTATATCTCTGGCCGCAGCCAAGAGTAGCAGCTGTACCCCTAGTCAAGTGAGCCCTCAGGCCTGAAGCGGGGGGGTTCTACCCAATTTGTCATAGCAAAATTGTATACAGGAAACAATCCACCTGGCAATAGTTCTCTTAATGGCAGGCTTACCTTTTCCCACTTCACCATAAGTGAGGAACAATTGAAGACAGTCATTTCTTCGTGCCTTAGTATGCTCTATGTAGTAGCTAAGTGCCCTTTTTTTTTTTTCTTCTTCTATTTTTTCCTCCAGAGCTCCGGCTGCAAGCCTGCTGTCTGTTGTCCCTCCCAGCGCCATCCCCGAAGATCAGACCCCCTCCCTTATTCACCCCGCGACTTACCCTTCGCGGCAGGGTGGTGGGGAGCAACTCAACCCACCCCCAACGGATCCATGCCAGGAAGGTGCCTTCTCGGGGACGGCGCTGCAGGGCACAATGTCATTCTGCCGGGCTCTCTCTTTTTTCCACTTTTTTCTCCCCTGCGGGACATGGCATGCGATGACGCCAGCGACTGGGTGCATGCACGCTCCGCGTGTGCTCCCAGTCAACCGCCTGCCAAGTCCCTGCCCTTAACTTGCAGTTAAGGCCACTGACCCCAGCCTCCGCTAGGGTCAGGTGCACCGGGTTGCCCGGTCCTCCCCGGAGATGGAGAGCAGTCTATTGACGCTAATCCATTTCTCCCCAGCCGACCCACGGCAACCCGCGTCTGCTCCCAAACACGGGTCGCCCGGGCATGTGAGGTGTGGCGCCCAGCGCCTCAACCCTCAAAACCACCGGGCCGCGCGCTAAGTGCCCTTTTAACATCCAAACTGTATAATCTTCTTTCCTCTGAGGAAAAATGGTCAGTGAAAAACCCAAGAAGACATATAGACTGGTTTAGGTGAAAATCCAATACCACTTTGGGCAAGAACCTCCTATTAGTTCTTAAGACCACTTTATTCCTATGGAAGGATATGAAGTCAGGTTCAACTGACAGGGCCTGTAATTCGCTAATACGCCTGGCAGAAGTAATAACTACCAGGAACACAGTTTTCCAGGTCAAGTACTTCAATTCAGCCGAAGCCATAGGCTCAAAGGGTGGCTGCATAAGCTGAGCTATGCAGACATTAAGATCCAAAGACAGAGTAGGCTTCCTAAAGGGAGGATTAATGTGAACCAGACCTTTGAAAAGCTTCCTGAAAACAGGATGGGAAGCCAGGGAAGAGCCCTTCCCTGCTGAAAGGAATGCAGAGACAGCTGCTAGATGAACCTTCAGAGTGGCAGGCTTAAAGCCTAGACTATTCAGTTGAACTAGATAATCTAAGATTGTGGAAATGCCTGCAGAATCAGGCACAATACCTTTCTGAGAGCACCATATACCGAACCTCTTCCACTTGGAATTGTAAGCTTTTCTAGTGGAAGGTTTTCTGGAGACCTTCAGAATATCCAGAACACCCTGAGAGAGATGTAGTGCTGCATATTCTAACTCTTCAAGAGCTAGGCCTTGAGGCTGAGAGACAGGAGATTGGGCTACCAGATCCGCCCCGGGAGGAGGAGGAGACAAGACTGTATCTCCTGGGAAGACAGAGGGGACGTGACACAGCCAAGCACAGCAGTAGAGGATACCAGGGTTGTCTGGCCCAATCTGGGGCCACCAATATCACTGTGCAGGGTTGAGTTCTTATCTTGATCTGAACAGGAGAGGGAAAGGAGGGAAGGCACAGAGAAACCTGCCCTTCCAATCCAGAATGAGGGCATCCTGGGGAACTGTCCCCCAGACTGGAGGTCTGCAGCAAAACAGAGGAAGTTGATGATTGTCTGGTGCTGCAAATAGATTTATCTCTGGAATGCCCCACCTGGAGAAAACGATCCTCAGAAAGTGAGGATTCAGGGACCATTCGTGATGCCCCTGTGAAATCCTGCTCAGGGCATCTGCCAGCACATTGTCCTTCCCTGGAAGATGAACTGCTACCAGGGAAATCTGAAGGGAATAGGCCAGAGACCAAACCTTCATGGCCTCTCTGCACAAGGCCGTGGACAGAGTGCCTCCCTGCTTGTTGATGCACCACATTGTGGTAGTGTTGTCCGTACTGACTTGGACCACCTTGCCCTTGACTGAATCCGAAAAGGTCTGAAGGGCTAGAAAAACTGCCCTGAGTTCCAGGAGGTTGATATGAAGAAGAGACTCCTGCGGGGACCAGATCCCCTGAGCTGTTAGGGCTCCCAGGTGAGCTCCCCAGCCTAGGGGAGAAGCAACCATAGTCAGTACTGCTGATGGAAGTTGAGGAAGAAATGTAATCCCTTGTCTGAGGTTGTCTGGTCCAGCCACCACTGGAGAGCCTGGACCGGAGTTCAGGTCACTGAAATCAGTTTGGTGAGAGAATCTCTTCTCTGTGACCAAAAGGACCTTAGATGGAACTAAATGTCCCGCATCTGAAATCTGGCTCCTTGAACCACTGCAGTGGAGGCTGCCATGTGGCCCAGGAGTTGGAGGAACTGTCTCGCTGGAAGAGAAACCTGAGGCCAAAAGGAAGAAGCAAGGTCTACTAAGGCCTTCACCCTTGCCAGAGGAAGGAAAACTTTTGCTTGGATAGTATCCAATTCCACCCCTATGAAGGTGAGAAGCTGTACTGGTTCGAGAACAGATTTTGGCAGATTGAGAAGAAACCCCAGAAAACTGAGCAAGTCCTGAGTGGTTCGCAGAGCTGACCTGACCTGGTCTGATGACTGCCCTACTAGGAGTCAGTCGTCCAGATATGGAAAAATGGTGATACCCTGTCTTCTGAGGTAAGCCACCACTACTGCAAGGCACTTTGTGAGCACCCTTGGAGCTGATGTTAGGCCAAAAGGCATGGCCTTGAACTGATAATGGCCTGAAGGCAACTCGAACCTGAGGTATTTTCTGTGGGAGCACCTGATGGGGATATGGAAATAGGCATCCTTGAGGTCCAGTGATGCCAGCCAATCTTCTGGCCTCAAAGAGGGAAGGATTATTCCCAGAGTTACCATTTTGAATTTGGGTTTTGAAATGTGTTTGTTCAGATACCATAGATCCAGCATGGGTCGCCACTCCCCTGTTTTCTTTGGGGTAAGGAAGTACCTGGAGTACAGGCCTTTTCCCCTGTGTCGAGTAGTAACCTTCTCTATGGCTCTGAGAGCCAGGAGAGAGGAAACCTCTGCCTCTAGGGCAAGGGTTTCTGAAATTGGTGCAGGTGGAAAAGACTTGGCCCTCCTTTCTGGGTACCTTTTGAAGCTTAGTGCCAGTCCTTGGCTTACTACTTCCAGGACCCACTTGTCTGAGGTAACAGACTTCCAGGCCTGAAAGCAGAAAGCCAGCCTGCCTCCTACTGGGACTGGAGAGCTGACCCGGGCTGACACCTCAGGGTGTCTGCTTGGCAGGAGCCTTAGACTGGGAGGAGGAAGCAGCTCTGCTCATCCCCCTTCTGCCCCCCCACCTTGGAAAAAACCCTTTGTGGGTAAGAAGAGGAGGCCTGGGCTTGGTAAAAACACCTGTGAAAAGGCCTGCCCCTGCACTGCTGCTTCTGAGGAGTGGCTTGCCTTTCCTTGTCCTGTGCACTCCTGTAAGTGGTTCTATATTCGTCGATTTTCTTCATGTAAGCCTCTGTCTGCTCCCTAAACAGAGAGTTACCAACTACAGGAAAATCCATAGCCTTAGACAGGGTGTCCTGTGATAGGCTAGTACATCTGAGTCAAGCATGCCTTCTGAGAGACACAGATGTAGCCATGACTCTGGATGCCACATCGTTGTAGTCAACAGCAGTGTGAAATTGTACTTTCGATGCCTCAATTCCATCCGCAGCCACCTCCTCCAGCTCTTTGGCTAGCTGGGGGGAGGCCTTTTTAGCCAGTTCCAGAACCGTATCCCACCTGGACTTCTGGTACCTGGCTGTGTAGGCCACATAATTTGCCTGCCTAAGTCCCAAAGAGGATGCCAGATATAGTTTCTTGGCCATGACATCGACTTTCCTGGAGTCCTTGTCTGGGGGTGTGAAGCCAAAGGAATGTTTGCCCTGTCACACACTGCAGCCTACACTACCCCAACATGGCTGCTATGTGAATAAAGGAACTCTGCAGCTCAGCCTGATAACACGCATCTCCTGTCCATTCTTTTATCTACAGGAGGTAAAGAGTTAGGAGTCTGCAGAATCTTTTGTGTCTGTTTCCCCAAGGACTTGTGAAGGGGGATAGACAACCTTTTGGACTCTGGGATGTCCATCATCTCCACAAAAATCAGGCTCTTCTTCCTCCTCAGCAGCTTCAATCAAAGGGAGCTGGAGGTTTTCAGCCACCTTCTTGTAAAACAAGAAGTGTGAAGAGGACTCAAAAAGCCTGGGAGGGGAGACATCAAAGGGCCTGTCTGGGGAGATGTCCGGTTCAATGGGCACATCCAGACCCCCTTGGTCGTAGTCATCATCGTCATCATTGGGATAATCTTCGTCTCCCTCCCACTCCTCAGAGAAAGCATCCGGATCGTAATCCAAAGGAACCAGTTCTGACCGAACTGACCGCCTAACCGGCGGCGCCAGTTCGGCGGAACTGGGCGAAGCGACTGGACAATACTAATCGCTTTGGCTATCTCGTCCACGGTTGAAGTATGCGGTACTGGATCTGAAACGGCGGACTTTCATTTCTTTTTTGACGGAACCGACCCCTCAGAGTCGGCTCTCCTTTTGCCTGAGGAGGTATCGCCTAGGTAAGTAGGCACCTCCTCAGGTTCGGCCGTAACCGAACCAGGTTGGCCATCCAGATCTAAGGACTTCTCAGCCTCCCTTTCCTTCAACCTTCTCAATCGTTTTTCTAGAGTAGTTTAGGGAAAGTTTTTTGCAAATTTGGCAGTCTGACTGGAGGTGGGCAAACCCCAGACAATAAACACAATGAGGTGAGGGTCGGCATTGGCAAAGGCCTCCACACACTCAGTACAGTGTTGAAACCCAGTGGAACCGGTTTTCTTTTTGGGTTTCTCAGACACGGCCAACCTACCAAAATTACCCTATAGAAGTGATCAAGCCAGGTAATACCAACCGATCGGCAACAACCGTGTCACGGGTTTGGAAAAGAACCGAGAAAAGATCCGGTTCTTTTGAAACCGATCGGTACTGGAACACCACTCTAATCAAAAAATAAATTTAAAATTAGAAGGAAACACAAGGTCGGTTCCAAACCGGACGAACTGAGAAGAAACAAACAATTTCCACAAGTTATTTAGAATAAAACACAGTCACTACCTATTTGCCACACCACCTGTACTGTAGACAGAGGCTGGAAATCCGAAAAAACAATAAAGAAGAAGTTTTAAACCGAACGCTTTACTTTTATCGAACTGAGCAGAGGAAATCTCCGGAGCGACTTCACTGTTAGGCGAAGTAAAGAATCTGATGGTTACACTGGGAAGTACCACAGACAGAGGTTTGAAAACCAAGCTCGAGCTCCACGTTCCATGCTTCTGCATGGAGTTAACTCTTTCCTCTCTGGGGCAGTTCAAGTGGTGGGGCTAACTGCATTATGTCTGAATACAGCAAGACTTCATGTTGTTTGAAAAATCCAGGCACAATATATCAGTTGGGGGGTGAGGATTTAGCATGCACCAAGCAGGAAAGGGATAATGGGATTATCTCTGAAGACTTCAAGGTAGGGAAACAGTGTGACAGGGTAGCAGGTAAAGCAAATAAGATGCTGGGATGCATAGGCAGGGGCATCACCAGCAGGAAAAGGGAGGTCATAACTCCACTATACAAGACACTAGTGAGGCCCCACCTGGAGTACAGTATACAGTTCTGGAGACCTTACCTACATAAGGACATAGGCAGGGTAGAGAAGGTTCAGAGGAGGGCAACAAAGATGGTACATGGATTGCATCACAAGTCCTATGAGGACAGGTTGAAGGAATTAAATATGTACTCCCTGAAGGAGACGAGGGAGAGAGGGGATATGATAGAGACATACAAGTATCTTACAGGGAGGAACAGAGTGCAGCAAGAAAAAATTACTCACCTTAGTAATGTTGTTTCTTCTAATGGAGTCTTGCTGTATTCTGACAATAGCAGTGAGTCCCAACCTTCGAACTGCCCCGGAGATGAAAGAGTAAACTTTCCATGCCAGGCATGGAACGCTGAGCTCGAGCTCGGTTGAGACTCTGTCTGTTGCTGTTTAAACTCAAACAGTCAGATCTTTACGAGCTAAACTCACTAAGGTCCTGTGTGGAAGCTGTAAACCTACACTAGCCAACTGGCTACTAAACATAAAACAGATTTTTTTGGTCCCAAAACAAAGACTCAAGCCAGGAGACCCAAAAAATTAAAAACACAACACCCACTCACCCAAGAAAAAGGGGTGAAAACAACAAGGTGGGGCACCTGCTGAGTGCCAACACTGCCACTGCCCACCCACATCCCAAAAACAGAGGTTCTGAGAAGGGAAGGCAGGGAGGGCGGTCAGAATACAGCAAGACTCCATTAGAAGAAACAAACATTACTAAGGTGAGTAATTTTTTCTTCAAACAACATGAAGTCTTGCTGTATTCTGACAATAGCAGACTACCAAGCAGTGCCTCCATGGAGGAGGGACAGAACCTACTTAGGAAATAGGCTCTGAAGCACAGCTGTGTCAAACCGAGCATCACTCCTAGCCTGGATGTCCAGGAGTAATGCTTGGTAAAAGTGTGAACTGTTTTCCAGGTAGCTGCTTGACATATCTCTAGAATAGGGATATCCCTGGCAGCAGCCAGGAAGCAGCTGTACCTCTGGTAGAGTGAGCCCTCAGGCCTGAGGGTGGAACCGCACTCAGTTTTTCATAACAAAATTGGATACAAGAGACAATCCACCTGGCAATGGATCTTTTAGTGGCAGGTTTCCCTTTACCAACCTCACCATAAGTGAGGAACAGTTGAAGGGAGTCAAACCTGTGACCCTTAGTACGTTCTATGCAGTAGCTAAGGGCTCTTTTCACATCTAAACTGTGCAGCCTTCCTCTCGCCAGAGGAGGAATGGTCAGTGAAGTACGAAGGAAGAGACACAGATCGGTTAAGGTGGAAATCTGAAACCACCTTAGGCAAAAACTTCCCGTTAGTCCTGAGGACCACCTTATCTCTATGGAAGTAGAAGCAATCAGGCTCCACTGACAAGGCTTGTGACTCACTTATGCATCTGGCAGAAGTGATGGCTACCAGGAAAACAGTTTTCCAAGTCAAGTACTTAAGCTCTGCTGAAGACAAAGGCTCAAAAGGGGGTTGCATAAGCTGAGCAATGCAAACATTAAGGTCCCAAGCAGGGGCAGGGTCCCTGAATGGAGGGTTGGTACGAAGCAATCCCTTGAAAAACTTGGAGAATACAGGGTGAGCTGGAAGAGAAGAGGGCTTACCTGCTGAAATGAAAGCAGAAACAGCTGCCAGATGCACCTTCAGTGTAGCTGGTCTAAGCCCCAAGCTATTCAAATGGACCATATAATCAAGGACTGTGGGCAGATCAGCAGACTCTGGCGGAAATATGCCTTCCAGAGCACCATATGGAAAATCTTTTCCACTTGGAATTATAAGTAGTCCTGGTGGAAGATTTCCTAGAAGCCTTCAGAATATCCATTGCACCTTGGGAGAGGTGTAAATCAACAAACTCTAACTCTTCAACAGCCAGGCCTTGAGATTGAGAGATTTGAGATTCGGGTACCAAACTCTCCCCTGAGCACAGGTTAACAGGTTGTAATTCCTGGAAAGACACAGGGGAAGATGGACTAAGGACAACAGGAGTGGATACCAGGGTTGTCTGGCCCAGTCTGGAGCAATCAGGATCACCTTGCAGGGTTGAGACCTGATTTTGACTAGCACTTTGAACAGCAGAGGGAAGGGGGGGAAAGCATACAGGAACTTCCCTTCCCAACTGAGAACTAGGGCATCCAGGGGGACTGAGCCCAACACTGGGGGCCTGCAGCAAAAAAGGGGAAGTTAGTGATTCTCTGGGGCTGCAAAAAGATCTATCTGTGGGGTGCCCCATCTGGAGAATATCACCTCCAAGACCAGGGGATCCAGTGACCATTCGTGATGGCCCTGAGATATCCTGCTGAGAGCATCTGCCAGGACATTGTCCTTGCCTGGGAGGTGAACTGCTGTGAGGGAGGTGTTCAGGGAATAAGCCAGAGACCACAACTTCATTGCTTCTGTGCATAAGGCCATAGACCAAGTGCCTCCTTGCTTGTTGATGTACCACATTGTGGTGGTATTGTCTGTTCTGACCTGGATAACTTTGTTCTGAACAGATTTGGAAAAAGCTTGAAGTGCTAGAAATACTGCTCTGAGTTCCAATAGATTGATGTGAAGCAGAGATTCCTGAGGGGACCACAACCCCTGGGTAGTCAGGTCGCCCAAGTGAGCCCCCCACCCCAAGAGGGAGGCATCTGTAGTAAGGATTAAGGAGTGGGACTGAGTGATAAAGGGAACTCCCTGCCTTAGATTGTTCTGATCCTGCCACCACTGTAAGGCCTGGATCAGGGTTCAAGTCACTGGGATCAATTTGGTCAGAGAGTCCTTCCTTTGAGACCAAAAGGCTCTCAAATGGAACAGAATGTCTCTCATCTGAAATCTTGCTCCCTGCACCACTGCTGTGGAAGCAGCCATATGCCCCAGGAGCTGTAGAAAATGCCTTGCAGGTCGAGACACCTGCAGGGTGAAAGAGGAGGCCAGTGAGATAAAGGTCCTTGCCCTGCCCAGGGGGAAGGAAAGCTCTGGCCTTTTCTGCGTCTAGCTCTGCGCCTATGAAGGTGAGAAGCCGAACAGGCTCTAGAACAGACTTTGAAAGATTCAGAAGGAAACCCAAACAGGTGAGCAGTTCTTGAGTTATCTGTAGGTGCAACTTGACTTGGTCTGGGGACTGGCCTACTATGAGCCAGTCGTCCAGGTATGGGAAGATGGCAATCCTTTGCCTTCTTAGAAAAGCAACTGGTACTGCCAGGCATTTTGTGAATACCCTTGGAGCAGAGGATAGACCGAAGGGCATTGCTCTGAACTGGTAATGGCCTGAGGGCAACTCGAACCTGAGGTACTTTCGATGGGAGCTTCTGAAGAGAATATGGAAGTAGGCATCCTTGAGGTCCAGGGAGACTAGCCAGTCCCCTGGCCTTAGAGAGGGTAGAATAATTCCCACAGTCATCATTTTGAATTTTGGTTTTAAAAGGTGCTTGTTTAAGTATCTGAGATCCAGGATGGGCCGCCATTCTCCTGTCTTTTTTGGGGTAAGGAAGTACCTGGAGTACAACCCTTTGCCCTGGTGTAGGGGTGGAACCCTTTCCACAGCTCTGAGAGCCAGGAGGGAAGAGACCTGTGCCTCTAGGGCAAGTGCCTCTGAGGGATTTGCAGGTGGAAAGGATCTGGCTCTCAGCTTTGGAAATTTTTTGAAGCTGAGAACCAGTCCCTGTCTTACTACTTCCAGGACCCACTTGTCTGATGTTAGAGACTCCCAGTCCTGGACAAAGTAAGCCAGCCTGCTCCCTACAGGTAGTGGAGAATCGGCCCTGGCCAACCCATCAGGGTGCCTGTTTGGCAGGGGGTTTTGGCTGAGGGGTGGAAGCAGGTCTGCTTGTACTCCTTCTGCCTCTCCCTCTAAAGAACCCCCCTCTGAGCATAGGCAGAAGAGGAGGCCTCCGCTTGGTAGAAAGGCCTATGAAAAGGCCTGCCCCTGCCCCTGGGGTGCTGCCTCTGAGGAGTGGCCTGCCTTTCCTTGGCCTGTGCACTCCCATAGGTGGTCCTATATTCGTCCATTTTCTTCATGTAATTCTCTGTCTGCTCCCCAAACAGAGAATTACCCACAACAGGAAAATCCATGGCCTTAGTCTGGGTATCCTGTGACAGGATAGTACATCTGAGACAAGCCATTCTTCGAAGTGCCACAGATGTAGCCATGACTCTAGATGACACATCATTGGAGTCCACTGCAGCATGAAATTGCACCTTGGATGCCTCAATACCATCAGCAGCCACCTGCTCCAGCTCCTTGGCAAGCTGGCCAGGGACCTGTTTTGCTAAAGCCATAACAGTCTCCCATCTGGATTTCTGATACCTAGCAGTATAGGCCATATTAGTTGGCCTGTCTGAGTCCCAAGGATGCTGCCATGTACTGTTTATTTGCCATGGCATCAATCCTCCTGGAGTCCTTGTCTGGGGGGTGTGAAGCCAAGGGAATATTTGCCTTATCACAGGCTGCAGCCTGCACTACCCCAACATGGTTGCATTGTTGTGTAAGGAATTCCGTATCTGAGCCTGACAATGTATACCTCTTGTCCATTCTATTATCCACAGGAGGTACAGTATTAGGAGTCTTTAAAATCTTAAATGTCTGTTTCCCAAAAGATTTGTGTAAGAGAATAGACAGCCTCCTAGACTCTGGGATATCCATCATTTCCACATAGTCAAGCTCCTCCTGGTCATCCACGGCTTCTTCCATAGGAAGCTGGAGGGTTTCAGCCACTTTTTTATAAAACATAAAATGGGAGGGGGACTCAGAAAGCATAGGAGGAGACACTCCTGAAGGTCTGTCTGGGGAGATGTCTGGGTCAATGGGCACATCCAGACTTTCAAAACCACATTCACTTTCCTCATACTCCTCTTCCTCCTCCTCCAGTTCATAATATTCCTCTACATCATAATCTTGAACCGGTGGAACCGGCAACCGAGCGCCTCCCTTGATGGTGCCGGTCTGGTCGAACCGGGAAAGCAACTGCACAATTTTTATCGCTTTTGCTATTTCTTCAGCGGTTGGAGAAGAAAGTTTTGGCTCCACACCAGCTGATTTTTCTTTTCTAGTTCTCTTAGCCGGAACAGACTCCTCAGAATCGGCTCTCCTTTTGCCCAAAGAAGTCTCGCCCTGGTCAGAGGGCACTCCCTCTGGTTCGGTTTGAATCAAACCGGGCTGGCCACCTGGTTCAGCGGACTTTTTGGCCTCCCTTTCCCTGAGCCTACCAACTCTCTTTTCTAGGGTAGCTGCAGGAAAATTTTTTACAAATCTAGCAGTCTGCATTGAGGTGGTCAAACCCCAGACAACAAACACAGGTGGTGTGGGTGTCAGCCTTAGCAAAGACTTCCCCACACACACTACAGTGTTGAAACCCAGTGGGCTCGGTTTTTCTTTTGGGTTTCTCAGACATTGTGCCACTCCTAACCAAACTTATCCTTTTAATGGCAATCCGCCAGGCAAGACCCTCTTATCGGTTCCAGACTGTGTCACGGGTCGTGGAAAAAAACGTAACAAAACCCGTTTTTTTTAGAACCCATAAGAACCGGTAACCACACACTAAAAGTACAAATAAAGATTTTTTTAACAGCTTGATCGGTTCAAACCGAACCGATGAACCGTTTACAAGTTCCACACAGAATAGAAATTAATATAAACCTATCTACTACTCACAAATACCACAGACAGAGACTAAACCGACAGGTTATGGTTTAAATTCGGTCGAAAACCGAGAAAAGCGGTACTTTAACCGGCAAATTGAACCGAGCAGAAGGAGAAATCTCCGGAGCAACTGTTCAGTGAGGCGGAGTAAAGAATCTGACGGTTTGAGTTTAAACAGCAACAGACAAAGTCTCAACCGAGCTCGAGCTCAGCGTTCCATGCCTGGCATGGAAAGTTAACTCTTTCATCACTGGGGCAGTTCGAAGGTTGGGACTCACTGCTATTGTCAGAATACAGCAAGAATTCATGTTGTTTGAATACACTATTTTTAAGTGAAAAAGATGTTCCAGGACTAGAGTGCATGAGATGAAGTTGGAGGAAGGGCGATTCAGAGGAAACGTGAGGAAGAATTTCTTCACAGAACGGATAGTGGACAAGTGGAACACCCTGCCAGAGAAAGTGGTGGGGGCTAAAACAATCATGGGATTTAAGAATGCATGGGATAGACATAAAGGAATTCTGGAGGTCAGGGTTAAGGGGCAACAGACTTCTAGGAAAACATAAAGTAAACTTACAAGCTCAAATGGGCAGACTGGGTGGGTTGTAGGCCCTTATCTGCCGACACTGTCTATGTATCTAAGTAAGAAACAAGGGTTACTAGTGGGGTACATCAGGGTTCAGTACTGGGTCCAGTCCTTTTTAATGTCTTTGTAAGTGACATTGCTGAGGGACTAGAAGGAAAAGTATGCCTCTTCGCAGATGACACAAAGATCTGCAACTGGGTTGATACACAAGGAGGTGTAGAAAGGATGAGAAAGGACTTGGCAAAGTTGGAGGAATGGTAAGAAATATGGCAGCTTGGATTCAATGCAAAGAAGTGCAAAATAATGTACCTGGGAAACAAAAACCCAGGGGAAGATTACACAATGGGGGGTACGAACAACAACAAAAATGGAAAGGGACCTGGAGGTAATCATGTCAGATGACCTTAAGGTTAGCAAGCAATGTGAGACGGCAGTAGGGAGGGCTGGCGGGATACTGGGATGTATAGGGAGAGGCATCACCAGCAGAAAACAGGAAGTTGTTATCCCTCTGTACAGACAGTTGGTGAGACCCCATCCAGAGTACTGTGTCCAGTTCTGGAGACCCCATCTCTGCAAGGACATAGACAGGAGGAGGTAGTCTAGAGGAGGGCAACTAAAATGGTGCAGGGTCTGCAACAGAAGCCATATGAGGAGAGACTAAAGGAGCTTAATATGTATACCCCGAGGAAAGGAGGGAGAGGGGAACATGATGGAAACTTTTAATTACCTCAGTGGAATCAACAAAGTCCAAGAAGGTAGCATCTTTCAGAAAAAAAGGGCACAATTTGAAGATGGAGGGGGGATGGCTCAGGGGCAATGTGATAAAAGTATTTTTTCACAGAGAGGGTGGTGGACGCATGGAACAGCCTTCCTGAGGAGGTTGTGGGCTCTAAAACTCTGGGAGAATTCAAGAATGCGTGGGACAGACATAAGGCAATTCTTGTGGGGGTAGGAAGAAACAGGATGTTGGTTAACTAGGATCTGCAGCTTATCCTGTAGGTAGGCAAACAGGCAGACTAGTTGGGCCAAGCGGTCCTTATCTGCCAACAAAGTCTATGTTTCTGTTTCAATTAAGAGCAAAATATTTTGTTGGTCTTTGCTCTTTTATGCATTAACCCCATTCCACCCGAATAACATTCCCATAGCCATACACAAAAAAAGGTAGAATTTCTTCAAATAATTCAATTCAGGTAGCCTTCTTTTGAAGTGTAAAGATATTAACAAACCTGTAATATGAACCTGCAAAATTTATATCTAAGCTCCTCCAGGCCAGCTCTCCAGTTTTGTCACCCTAATATTAAAATTTTTAAACAGGATTCCCACCCCTGAACATGGATCCTATCCTGTTGACCAAAAGGGCCCCCAAACCCATTCACTTTCAGCTTGAGCAATTTCTGCATTGGTTGCTTACCTTGTATCTTGTAAGAAAATTACCTCAGAAAGTGAGTACTGTATGGTGGAGAACGTTATCACTCTTCTTTTAGCTGATTTTATACTATTTACATATAACGTGGAAACAAAAGGCCTACTTCAGATACCATATTGAAGATATAGAGGGTAAGAAAAAATTACTCACCTTAGTAATGTTGTTTCTTCTAATGGAGTCTTGCTGTATTCTGACAAATTGCAGTGAGGTCCAACCTTTGAACTGCCCCGGAGATGAAAGAATTAACTTTCCATGCCAGGCATGGAACGCTGAGCTCGAGCTCGTTTGAGACTCTGTCTGTTGCTGTTTGAACTCAAACTGTCAGATCTTTACAAGCTATACTCACTGAGTGCCCTGTGTGGAAGCTGGAAACCTACACTAGCCAACTGGCTACTAAATGTAATAAACCGATTTTTTGGTCCCAAAACAAAGACTCACGTCATGAAACCCCAAAAATGAAACAAACACAACACCCACTCACCCAAAGTAAAGGGGTGATAAATAAAAGGTGGGGCACCTCTTGAGTGCCAACACTGCTACTGCCCACCCACATCCCAAAACAAAGGTTCTGAGAGGGGAGGTGGGGGGTCAGAATACAGCAAGACTCCATTAGAAGAAACAACATTACTAAGGTGAGTAATTTTTTCTTCAAACAACATGAAGTCTTGCTGTATTCTGACAAATTGCAGACTACCAAGCAGTACCTCCATGGAGGAGGGACAGAACCTACTTAGGAAATAGGCTCTGGAGCACTGCTGTGCCAAACCGAGCATCACTCCTTGCCTGAATATCCAGAGAGTAATGCTTGGTAAAAGTGTTCACTGTTTTCCAGGTAGCTGCTTGACATCTCTAAGATAGGAATATCCCTGGCAGCAGCCAGGGAAGCAGCTGTACCTCTGGTAGAGTGAGCCCTCAGGCCTGAGGGTGGAGTCCTGCCTAGTTTATCATAGCAAAATTGAATGCAAGAGACAATCCACCTGGCAATAGATCTCTTAGTGGCAGGTTTTCCCTTACCAACCTCACCATAAATGAGGAACAGTTGGAGGGAGTCAAACCTGTGACCCTTGGTACGCTCTATGTAGTAGCTAAGGGACCTTTTCACATCCAAACTGTGCAGCTTCCTCTCCCCAGAGCAGGAATGGTCAGTGAAGAAAACAGGAAGAGACATAGACTGGTTAAGCTGGAAGTCTGAAACAACCTTAGGTAAAAACTTCCTGTTAGTCCTGAGGACCACCTTACTCTATGGAAAGAGATAAAATTAGACTCCACTGACAGGGCTTGTAACTCGCTTATGCGCCTGGCAGAAGTGATGGCCAACAAGAAAACAGTTTTCCAAGTCAAGTACTAAAGCTCTGCTGAGGACAAAGGCTCAAAAGGGGGTTGCATAAGCTAGGCAATGCAAACATTAAGGTCCCAAACAGGAGCAGGGTCCCTGAATGGAGGATTGGTATGAAGCAATCCCTTGAAAAATTTAGAGAATACAGGATGAGCTGAAAGGGAAGAGGGCTTACCTGCTGAAAGGAAAGCAGAGACAGCTGCCAGATGCACTCTTAGTGTAGCTGGTCTGAGTCCCAAGCTATTAAGATGAACCATATAGTCAAGGACAGTGGGCAGGCCAGCAGACTCTGGAGAAATATGCTTCCCAGAGCACCATATAGAGAATCTTTTCCATTTGGAGTTGTAAGTGTTTCTGGTGGAAGGCTTCCGAGAAGCCTTTAGGATATCCATAACACCTTGAGAGAGGTGCAAATCAGCAAACTCTAACTCTTCAAGAGCCAGGCCTTGAGATTGAGAGATTTGGGATTCGGATACCAAACCCTCCCCTGAGCATGTGTTAAGAGGTTGTAATTCCTGGGAAAAGACAGGGGAAGGTGGACTGCTAAGGACAACAGGAGAGGGTAACAGGGCTGTCTGGCCCAGTCTGGAGCAATCAGAATCACCTTGCAGGGTTGAGACCTGATTTTGATTAACACCTTGAACAGGAGAGGGAAGGGGGGGAAAAGCATACAGGAACTTCCCTTCCCAATTGAGAACTAGGGCATCCAGGGGGACTGAGCCCAACACTGGGGCCTGCAGCAAAAGAGAGGAAGTTGGTGATTGTCTGGGGCTGCAAAAAGATCCATCTGTGGGTGCCCCATCTGGAGAAGATCACCTTCAAAACTGGGGATCCAGGGACCATTCGTGATGGCCCTGAGATATCCTGCTGAGAGCATCTGCCAGGATATTGTCCTTGCCTGGGAGGTGTACTGCTGTAAGAGAGGTGTTCAGGGAATAGGCCAGAGACCATAACTTCATTGCCTCTGTGCACAAGGCCATAGACCGAGTGCCCCCTTGCTTGTTGATATACCACATTGTGGTGGTATTGTCTGTCCTGATCTGAACTACTTTGTTCTGAACAGACTTGGAAAAAGCTTGACATGCTAGAAACACTGCTCTGAGTTCTAATAGATTGATGTGAAGCAGAGATTCCTGAGGAGACCACAACCCTTGGGTGGTCAGGTCACCCAAGTGGGCTCCCCAACCCAAGAGGGAGGCATCTGTAGCAAGGATTAGAGAGTGAGAATGAGTGACAAAAGGAACTCCCTGTCTTAGATTATCCTGATCCTGCCACCACTGTAATGCCTGGATCAGGGTTCGAGCCACTGGAATCAGTTTGGTCAGAGGGTCCTTTTTCTGAGACCAAAAGGCTCTTAAGTGGAACTGAATGTCCCTCATCTGAAATCTTGCTCCCTGCACCACTGCTGTAGAAGCAGCCATGTGCCTCAGGAGCTGTAGAAAATGCCTTGCTGGTCGAGACACCTGCAGGGTGAATGAAGAGGCCAGTGAAATAAGGGTCCTTGCCCTGTCCAGGGGAAGGAAGGCTCTTGCCTTTACTATATCTAGCTCTGCGCCTATGAAGGTGAGGAGCTGTACAGGCTCTAGAACTGACTTTGAAAGATTCAGAAGGAAACCTAGAGAAGTAAGTAGTTGCTGAGTTATCTGTAGGTGTAACTTGACTTGGTCTGGGGACTGGCCTACTATGAGCCAGTCATCCAGGTATGGGAAGATGGAAATCCTTTTTCTTCTTAGGAAGGCAACTACTACTGCCAGGCATTTTGTGAACACCCTTGGAGCAGAGGTTAGGCTGAAGGGCATTGCTCTGAATTGGTAGTGGCCTGAGGGCAGCTCGAACCTGAGGTATTTTCGATGGGAGCTTCTGAAGAGAATATGGAAATAGGCATCCTTGAGGTCCAGGGAGACTAGCCAGTCCCCTGGCCTTAGAGAGGGTAGAATTATTCCCAGAGTCACCATTTTGAACTTTGGCTTTAAAAGGTGCTTGTTTAAATATCTGAGATCCAGGATGGGACGCCATTCTCCTGTCTTTTTGGGGTGAGGAAGTACCTGGAGTACAATCCTTTCCCTTTGTGTAGGGGTGGAACCCTTTCTATAGCTCTGAGAGCCAAGAAGGAAGAGACCTCTGCCTCTAGGGCAAGTGCCTCTGAAGGATTTGCAGGTGGAAAGGATCTGGTTCTCATCTTTGGAAATTTTTTGAAGCTGAGAACCAGTCCCTGGCTTACTACTTCTTGGACCCATAAGTCTGATGTTAAAGACATCCAGTCCTGGACAAAGTAAGCCAGCCTGCCCCCTACAGGTAGTGGAGAATTGGCCCTGGCAAACCCATCAGAGTGCCTGTTTGGCAGGGGCTTTAGGCTGAGGGGTGGAAGCAGGCCTGCTTGTACCCCAACTGCCTCTCCCTCTAAAGAACCCCCTATGAGCATAAGCAGAAGAGGAGGCCTAGGCTTGGTAGAAAGGCCTATGAAAAGGCCTGCCCCTGCCCCTGGGATGATGCCTCTGAGGAGTGGCTTGCCTTTCCTTGGCCTGAGCACTCCTGTAGGTAGTCCTGTACTCATCCATTTTCTTCATGTAGTTCTCTGTTTGCTCCCCAAACAGAGAATTACCCACAACAGGAAAATCCATGGCCTTAGTCTGGGTATCCTGAGACAGGCTAGTACATCTGAGCCAAGCCATCTCACGGAGGGCCACAGATGTAGCCATGACTCTAGATGAAACATCACTGGAGTCCACTGCAGCATGGAATTGCACCTGGATGCCTCAATACCATCCGCAGCCACCTGCTCCAGCTCCTTAGCAGCTGGCCAGGGACCTGTTTAGCTAAAGCCATTACAGTGTCCCATCTAGATTTCTGATATCTAGCTGTATAGGCCATATAATTAGCCTGCCTGAGTCCCAAGGATGGTGCCATGTACTGTTTCTTTGCCATGGCATCAGTTCTTCTGGAGTCCTTATCTGGGGGGTGTGAAGCCAAGGGTATATTTGCCTTATCACAGGCTGCAGCCTGCACTACCCCAACATGGCTGCATTGCTGGGTAAGGAACTCCATATCTGAGCCTGAGAGAGTATACCTCTTGTCCATTCTCTTATCCACAGGAGGTATAGAATTAGGAGTCTTTAAAATTTGTATTGTCTGTTTCCCAAAGGACTTATGAAGGGGAATAGACAGCCTCCTGAACTCTGGGATATCCATCATTTCAACACAGTCAGGCTCCTCCTGGTCATCCACAGCTTCTTCCATAGTAAGCTGAAGAGTTTCAGCCACTTTCTTGTAAAACATGAAATGGGAAGGGGTCTCAGAAAGCCTAGGAGGAGACACTCCTGAAGGTCTGTCTGGGGAGATGTCCGGGTCAATGGGCACATCCAGACTTTCATAATCACACTCACTTTCCTCATACTCTCCTTCCTCCTCCTCCGGTTCATAAAATTCCTCTAAATCATAATCCGGAATCGGTGGAACCGACCGAACCGAGCGCCTTCCTAATGGTGCCGGTTCGGTCGGAACCGGGGATAGCGACGGAACAATTTTTATCGCTTTGGCTATTTCATCAGCGATCGGAGAAAGAACTTTTGGATCTGCACCAGCTGATTTATCCCTTCTTGTTCTCTTAACCGGAACCAACTCCTCGGAATTGGTTCTCCTTTTACCCGAAGAAGTTTCACCCTGGTCAGAGGGCACTCCTTCTGGTTCGGTTGGAACCGAACCGGCTGGCCATCCGGGTCAGCAGACTTCTTGGCCTCCCTTTCCCTGAGTCTACCAACTCTTTTTTCCAGGGTAGCTGCAAGAAAATTTTTACAAATCTGGCAGTCTGAATCGAGGTGGTCAAACCCCAGACAATAAACACAGGTGGTGTGGGGATCAGCCTTAGCAAAGACTTCCCCACACACACTACAGTGTTGAAATTCAGTGGGCCCAGTTTTTCTTTTGGGTTTCTCAGACATGGCCAGTCCTAACAAAAACTTACCCTTTTTTCGGCAATCCGCCAGGCAAGACACCCTTGTCGGTTCCTGACCGTGTTATGGGTCGTGGAAAAAAACGTAATAAAGTCCGTTTTTTTTTAGAACCGATAAGAACCGGTTACCACACTCTAAAAGCAGAATAAAGTTTTTTTAAAACAACCTGATCGGTTCAAACCGAACCGATCCTACGTTTACAAGTTCCACACTGAATAATAACAAAAATAAGCCTATCTAGTACTCATGAAACCACAGACAGAGACTGAACCGATAGGTTACGGTTTAAATTTGGTCGGAAACCGAGAAAAACGGTACTTTAACCAACAAATTGAACCGAGCAAAGGAGAATTCTCCGGAGCGACTGTTCGGTGAGGCGGAGTAAAGAATCTGATGGGTTGAGTTCAAACAGCAACAGACAGAGTCTCAACCGAGCTCGAGCTCAGCATTCCATGCCTGGCATGGAAAGTTAACTCTTTCATCTCCGGGGCAGTTCGGAGGTTGGACCTCACTGCAATTTGTCAGAATACAGCAAGACTTCATGTTGTTTGAATAAAGGGAAGGAAACACTACCAAAAAATTACCATTTGCTTCCTGTCCCCAGCAACCATCCTATCCTTTCTTTTTAGACTACTATGCATCACTACGTAAGTTTTAATTCTCTAATGACAGGTAATTTGATGAAGAGGCCACAGAAAAGCCATTTCAGTTTTCCTCTTCTTCTGTGTCCCCAATTTCTCTTTTGTAGCATATGATACTGGTTTCCTAGAGGGCTAGTCTCAGTTTTCAGGACTTTCATTTCACTTGCCCCCTTGTCGCACGTTTTCATGTAACCATCTACAACCTATCTGCTGTTGGTAGGGAAGGGGAAGCATCTACTTTTCTGTCTCCATGGATTTAATTTCTGTTAGTTTTTCACTTACTAATCCTTGTTCCTCGTCTTCAGCATTGGTCATTCTAGCTATTTTAGCTACTACTACTACTTTTCTTGGAGATATGTTAGTCTCTTCTGGCTCTGGTACTGTAATCCTGTTCATTTCCCCTGCTATAACTTTAGCTGGGTTCAGCCATACTCGGCAGGTCTTTCTGTTTGGCAAGTGCTAGAAAAGTTACAGATGTCAAAGGTTCTTTCTCTTTATTGCATGCAGACTTCATATTTGCGCACTTTTAGGTGATCTGAACAACTGTGTGAGGCCCACGGGCATGTCCAGAAGGAGTGGAATTTTCCTCACACAGACTGAAAGTATTATTTTGGTGCAATGCAAGCTATGATGGCAAAATTCAGCACACAGATCTTACTGGATCTTGCTGCATGTGCTACTTAGATGCTGTTTTCATCCACAATGGTAGCATGCCATGGGCTGTCTAGAACAGAAACAGATGCTACAGTCCCATCCCAACTAAAAACTACTTGGAAGGTGCTATAAATCAGCTTCTTTTCTCCTTAGTTTTATTTAAAATTTCCATCCCACTGTTCATATTATTTCAGAACCAAGGATGGGTGGTGATAGTGTAGATAATCGAGTACACGTAGGACTTACGAGATTAGCGTAGAGTTCAAGTTAAGCTATTTGGTCCAATGGCCTATCCTTACTTTTTTTTGTTTATTTGAGTTGGGGGCTTCACCCCTCACCCCCCCCTGAAAAAAAACAAGCAGCAAACAAGGGGGGGGTGAAGCCCCCCAACTCAAATAAACCGACAACCACAAGCACACAAAATAAAGCACCTGACCATAACAGTGCTGTATCAGAAGCTTTATGGCTCATTCCTACGCATACCATAAACTACTGTCGGATGGTTCCAAGTCACCTATTATCTCACTTCTTTGCTTCAAGCTGTACCCTCTTTTTTCGATATTTAGAGTTTCCTTTTTAAAGTAATTATGTTAGTAAAATTTGAAAGAAAATATGTATTTACAACATTTTAAAATTAGATGCAGGACACCAGCACAGAAAGTGGCGAGAAGCAGACTATAATATATTTATTTATTGAAGAGTTTCACCAGGAAAAGCACACACTGAACAATCGAGTTGATTGTCTGCCGGTGCATCCTGGGGGAGAGGGTAAGGGAGTTACATAGACAAGATACAATAATGACAATAAATAAATCAATACAAATATAGTACATTGGCTCAAGTACATGTCATATAAGTGCATTAAAACAAGAGTCAGTATGCAAAATCTCTTGTAGACGAGGTACAAATTGAGTTCGCCGAGGTCCAGTATGGGCTGAAGGTGACCTGTCTTTTTGGGTACCAGGAAGAAGTTGGAGTAGTACCCCATTCCTGTTTGGCCCTGAGGAACGGGATCTAGTCTGGATTTTTGCAGTAGAGCCTCGATCTCCGCTCTGATGAGAGGAATGCGACCCTTTGGGTAGTGAAGAGTGACCTGGCAGACTTTATGGAGCTCTAAGAATTCTAGGGTATGGCCTCAAACTATTAGCTGAAGGACCCATGAGTCTGCCGTAATTGCCACCCATGCGGACAGGTGACTGGCGAATCTGCCCCATACCGGCTCCTGCAGAACAAGAGGTGGGGGGGGGCCACGAGTCAAGAAGCGGAGGTGAGCCCACCCCAGAAGCCCTCTGAGACTTGGCTGGGGGTGGGGGTGGCAGTGGTAAGGGAGGCTAGTATTTGCCCTGACGCTTGGTGGGCTAAGGCTTATATTGGTGTCACTGCTGCTGGTAGCGAAAGGGCTGTTATGGCTTGGTATTGGGACAATACATGGACAAGACTGAGCATAGAGCTTTGCCACTATTCTGTAGCTCAGTCAAGAGGTCCTTAATGTCTCTCCCGAAAAGTACTGGACCACGAAAAGGGGCATTCAGGATCGAGGATTGTACATCCTGAGTGAATCCTGACACCCGAAGCCAGGCATGCCTGTGAAGGTAGACTGCTGTGGCAGTGCTTCGAGCAGAGACACCTGCTTCATCATATGTGTCACGCAGGGTATGATGGCAGGTAATCTCTGCTGTCTTTACAGACTGCTCGATCTTGGCCTTGGCCACAGAGTCAGGCAAGGCCTCAAATTCCAACTTAAGTTATCCCAGGAGTGCCTTCTGATAGCAGGCCATGTGGGCAACATAACTCAGAGCCCTCAGTGCTAAAGTGGAGGATAAATAATCTTTGCGTCCGAACTGAACTAGCTGCCTTGACTCCTTATCCGGAGGGGAGGTGCTCATGTGCTTGGGCCTGGAGGACTGGTCATGGGTCGCATTTATGACCAACAAATCAGCCTTAGGTTGGGTGCTGAGATGGTCCTTGCCCTCTGGAGCATGGTATGGCCTGGCTGCCTGTTTAGAAATGGTGGCTGTTGCAAAATTGAGGAAACAAGGTCGTCGTGAGGCCTGATCACAGGGGGATCAAAAGAGGCATCAGCTCTGGGAGGTCAAGGGGCTTTGCCAGCCACCTACACTGAGGATCCTGTCCTTCATTCTTCCACCCGTTGGCCTCTTGAATCTTCTTGAGGATCTCTGTAAAGGAAGGATCTTCCAGGGGAGACTTGGGAGTCTCCTTGGGTGTAGGCTCATCTGGGGGCAGGGATTCCTAGGCTGAGCCCGACGAAGAAGAACTGGAATCCAAGTCCAACAACACGCTAGCGTCCAGAGACGGAGCCTGATGACGGGGAACCTCCTGAAGAACTACTTGTCCACCTCCATGCCCTTCCACAATGGAAGCAGCCACCGCATGGCCAGAGGAGGTGGGCCGGGACTCTACCAGGGACAGAGACTGGGGAGTAGGCTGGGAAGGCTGCAATCGGCTGGCAACAGTCCAGTTCTGAGACCAGCAGAGCCTGGTTATGCTCCACCATGACTCAAACAGAGCTCGACAGTTCACCTGTGGCTGTGGGTTAACCAGTGCAGGAGGCTGGTAAAGCAGGTGGTAACCTTTTGAAGGGTAGTCCGGCGCTGGGTACCCAGGCGTATGATACGCGGGTGAAGGATAGCCTGGTGTGTGGTACACCGGTGATTGGTACACTGGTGTGTGGTAGCCTGGAGTTGGGCACCGTGGCGTGGGGTAATGCAGCGTGGGATAATCAGGCATCAGGTAGCCAGGTGTAGGACCCGACGGCGGTTCCAATGGAACCAATGGCGGAGCCAAAGGGTCCGGCTGAGGCCCCTAGGGTATGCCTGAAGGACCTGGTAAGATGGGGCATGATGGTGGCCCTCCAGGAGGGAGGCCCTATGTTGGCCTGGACAGGCCGGCAGGCCCTTCTGGAGTCTGGAAAGGCACAGAGGGCCCAAATGGAGGGACCTGGAAGGTGGGGTCTGGGGGAATCCCCTGGAAGACCAGGCGTGAGGATCTCCAGCACTGGACATTCTGGCACTGATCTATTGTCAGGGCTAGAGAGCATCCGGTCCTCTGGTTCTGGGAGAAGATCCTGAGGCTCCACCATGAGTGGCACAGAAGGGCCGGGTGGGGGATTCCTTCGGGCGATCATGGCTTTTGAGGCAGCTGGCACTGGTCAGGAAGACCAACGTCAGCACTCCAATCGGACCCAGATGTGTGCACCTGGGCTGAGCAGTCGCCGGACGTACTGGCAGCCAACTTACCTGCCAACCCACTCGGTTTAGACCTGGGAGTTTTCAAGGGCCTAAAAGTGGCAGTTTCCTCTGAATCCCCAGAGGCTCCAGTGTGAACCATGACCAGTTCAGGTGGGGGGACCAAAGTCTCTGTGGGAGGAGAAGCAGGTTTGGCCAGAGGGCACTCTCCTTGCTGGTGGAGGGCCGTGGTCCCAGAGGAGAGCCTCAGCTTGGAAGACGACTGATCCTGGTCCTGAGGCTTCTCCTTGTGGGTGTCCAATGACCCCCGCCCAGAGAGGAAGAAGCACTACTCATCTGTTGCAGCTCCTTCTTCATGTAAGCCAGTTTTTGTTTTAAAAGATGAGTTTCTAGGACTTGCTGATGGTGTTTCCACGTGGCCTGGTTAAACTTCTGGCAGGCCTCACCGCCCTCGGTGTCATGGTCAGGCCCAGGAGACACAAAGAATGGCCGTCCTTCTCTGGGATCTGCTTGCCCCAGGGGCACTTGTTAGGGTGAGCTTCGGAACAGGTTGGAGAAGACATGTAATCCAATGGCTATCTGACAAAAACACAAGAACAAATAAATGACATACTTATCAAAGATGGCGGTTGACTGTAGTAGCATTCCACGAAGTCCAACGTGCACAGGTCAAAGGTGGGAAAGAAATGGAGGACGGGAGCGCCCACTTTATAGCATTGGGCCGACGTCAGCCACATGACGCTGGGTGGGCAGTCCCCACCAAACACTGCTAGCTAAAGTTTTCCATGTGGTCCTAGCACCTGACGGCTCAGTCTTACCTGTTATTGCCTACTACAAGAGCCCTCTCAAAGTAAGATCTCAATAAACAAAGGGACACTGTCATCTCCAATAGTTGATATTGATGGTTTTCAACTAACCATCAAAGAACCAATTTTCAAGTAACTTGTCCTAAGACTTTTTATTGGCTTTATCCTACCACCTTCGCTTCGTTTCACCAAGAGGGATTCATCAGGGAAGAAAAAACTACTTACCATAGTATTATTGTTTCTTCCAAAGGACCCCTCACTTTGCTTACTGTTGCAATCAGCCTGTAGGTCTGAGCTGTCCTGGAGAGTGGAATTTTATGCAAATTAGAGAACGATGGAATGAAACTGAAATATCTGCAGCGTGGTCACGCTCCACTCTGCCCTCTAACATCAGCTTTGTTTTGATAGCCAGGGGAGCAGTGACCACTAAACTAGCTAGACTCAACCTAAGAAAATAGAAAAACCCAAAATGATTGGCTCCTACTGGGACAATTATGGCAGATGAAAGTTGTGCATCAAAAAAAGCCAAAAACTGATTGCAGGCAATGCAAAAGTAATGCTCAAACAAAATTGAAGACAGAAACAATAACTGATTCTTGGAGAACCTTTTCCAGGTTCTGGAAGGGGAGGTAGGGTGGGTGTGTTAAGCAATGTGAGTGATCCCTTGGAAGAAACCTGGAAGAAACAATATTACTATGGTAAGTAATTTTTCTTCAAACCTCAGGAATCCCTCACTGTGCTTACTGTTGTAGATTATACAGCAGTACCTTGGGAGGCTGGGTACAGAACCTATTTAGAGAAAAGTTCTGCAAGACAGTAGTGCCAAACCTGCCATCCCTTCTGTCTGGACTGCACATTCAGGCAACAGTGTTTTGTAAAGGTGTGCACTGTTTTCTGGTAGCTACTTTACAAATTTTTGCAAGGGGACATCCCTTGTAGCTGCCACACAGGCAGAGGTGCCATACATGGAGTGTGCCCTCAGGCCTTGAGGTGGCAGTTTGCCAGCTTTGCTGTAACAGAACTGAATGCATAAGACAATACAGCAAGCAACAGTTCTCTTGGAAACTGGCCTACCCTTGCCCATTTCACCATATATGAGGATCAGCTGTGAGTGGAAAGACCTGAGATTCTTAGTGCGGTCCAGATAGTAACCAAGTGCCCTTTCAACATCCATACTGTGGAGCCTCTGCTCTCCAGAGCTGGATTTTGTTGTAAAGAACACTGGGAGGGTGATGGACTGGTTTAGCTGAAACTCAGACACCTCCTTAGGGCGAAATTTTATGTTAGACTTTAGGACTACCGGTGAGGTGCAGCAGGGAGGAGGAGGATCAGTCTGTGCATGTCAAAATGTTCAGCTTAATGAGCAGGATGTGCGTGGAGAGAACGCTGACTCTCCGCTCTTCCTCATGGCCTAAAAGGAACTAAGAAGCCCCAAAATTGAAACAGGAGCTGGGACTGAGTTGGCAATGATACCCCCTCCCGCTCTTTTAAGTGGCGTACTTAGTCTGGCACTCTCTTATTTAATTTTATAAATGCAAATCTTACTGTTCGTTTTTGAACATTTTCTTTAGTAGCGTGGCATGTCCAAGCTGTACCGGCGCATGTGCGAAATCGCCTGGTTGTCCTTTGAGTCGCCGCCGCTGGAATCAATAATCAAGACAAGAGACTGGCTGCGTGTAACCACTACCGACAAAGAGGCAGCAGCTGTAAGCACCACAGAGGCGGCATCGGAACCGTTGGAGCTCTCCAACAGCGGCACACGGTTGAATCTTACAGAAGCTGAAGCAACCTCTCCCCACCCTAGAGGCATCTCAGGATACACCTGCAGGTAAACCCCTTCATCTGAGAAAGCCAGGTGAAGGTTTTTTTTGTGTTTGGTGCCAAAAGCAGAGACTTTTTAGGTGGGGAAAACCCCTCTTAAACGGCAGTGAATCAAATCATTCTGGGCCCCCACCAAAAAAAAACGTGTTACTGATCAGAAAGAATCCACCTTGAACATATTTAATAAAAGTAAAAGAAAATCATTTTATACCCCTGCCATGCAACCGGTTAATGAAAAAACTTCTAAAAAGACATAGCAGTCTTTAAAAGAAAAAGAAAGAAAAATCACACCACCAAGCCCAAAATTATAAATTCGTCTACATCTGCTTTACTCTTGGGCTCACCTATTTGTGTGTACGATGTATTTTCTAAGAAGACAAAAGAAAAAGGGGAATAGGTGTTACAACAGGGGAAAATGGCATCCACAGTAAAAACCAGTGGGAATAAAAGTCGGGGAAAGGAGAAGATGGGGGAGGCGCTGAGAGAGAGAGAGAAGAAGAGGAAGGAGGATGAAGGAGTGGAAGAGGCTACAGAAGATAGCAAGGATAATTTTAAGGAATCTCAAAAAGCCATTTTGAATGAGATGAGACAGGAATTTGGATCCCTAAACCTTGCAGTTACCTCTCTAACACAAACATTCAGAAGTGGTAGAAAAATCTGAATCATTGTCCCTAAGGGCTACAGAGTGTGAAAGCCGTATAAGCAAGATCGAAGATGTTCTCCCAAATATTTCCAACACTTTTTCAAAGAGCAATAAAGAGCTAGAAGCTTTGAAACTAAAAGTGGAGGATTTGGAATCAAGGTCCAGGAGGGTAAACCTGAAAATAGGGAACCTTTCCGAGGGGACACAAAGGGTTACTGTGAAGAAATGCTCTCTAAAATAATGGGTCTTTCTTTTCCAGATCAAAAAATTGAGCTGGATAGGACCCATCGAGCTCTCGGCCCTAAAGGTAATCTTGGCAGACCACTCTTCATGTTTGTGAAACCACTGAGATACCAGGATAAAGAAAGAATTCTAGCCAAAGCCAGAGTAGAGAAGGGACTTTTTATCAATGGGATGAGGCTACAGATCTTTTCAGATATTCCACCAACTATATTGGCAAAAAGGAAGAGTTTTGATCCGATTAGAGATAAATTGAGAAAAGATGGAAGCCCTTTTGTTATGTTATATCCAGCAAAATTAAGGGTCAATTTGGATGGAAAGACTTCATTCTTTCATACTCCCTCTGAAGAGGAGGAAGCTCTGAAAAAACGTTCTAATAAGTCTTCTGATAATCCTGACCCTGGGGGTCCTACAAGATCTACTATTTAGAGAATTCATCATCTCTGCAGTCTACATCTATTAGTGTTCATACTCTCTCCTACATCTGGTTATTGGATGGGAGGGGAGGAGGGGTTATACGGGTGGGGGTAATCTTACTTACTATAGGTTCCTAAATGATGTATGAAGTTAGGAAATTATTTAATAATTTTTTTTAATTCTTTTTTATTATGGGGATGTGATTTTTTGAAATGGGTTGGGCATGGAGGGTCAAAAGTGTTCTCTCCTAGTAGTACGTCTTTACGTACAGCAGGGGTTCAACAGCCTCATGGTGGGGGATGTCCAATTGTTGTTAGGACACCTGGGGTGTAAGGACTTATTTCATAACAACTTTAGTAAAACATTTTAAGGTGAACTTACTGAGAAGAGCAACGTGTAGGTGGGAGGGGGTGGGAAGAAAAAATTACTTACCATAGTAATGTTTCTTCTATTGGAGTCTTGCTGTATTCTGACAAATGAAGTTAGACCGACCGGTTCAACTGCCCAGGAGAACAAAGAGTTAAACTCCATGCAAATGCATAAAATGTTGAGCTCAAGCTCAGTTTTCAAACCACTGTCCTCTGTATGTTCTAGTAACTGATCAGATACTACGAAGCTAAAACTAAAGATAAAAGGCAAAAACTCTAATCAAGCCTAAAAAGGGGGCCCCCTCAGGGACAACACAACCCAAAAAAGAGGGCATGTAGAAGACTGAAGTCACAGATGCCCAAAAGAAACCCAGTACCCTCTACTGGGCTAAAACCTAATTGTGCTGCAGAGAGCCACCCTTTCCCAGGTTCTGAAGGGGAGGTAGAGTGGGAGGTCAGAATACAGCAAGACTCCATTAGAAGAAACAACATTACAATGGAAAGTAATTTTTTCTTCAAACAACATGAAGTCTTGATGTATTCTGACAAATGCAGACTACAAAGCAGTGCCCCATGAAGGTGGGCACAGAACCTATTTAGGAAATAGGTTCTGCAGTACTGCTATGCCAAACCTGGCATCACTCCTAGCCTGGGTGTCCAGGCTGTAGTGTTTAGTGAATGTATGGACAGACTTCCAGGTGGCAGCCTTACAGATCTCAAGCAAGGGGACTTCCCTAACAGCTGCTACTGAGGCAGCAGTCCCTCTGGTGGAATGGGCCCTAAGGCCTGCTGGTGGGTCTTTCCCCAGTTTGCTGTAGCAAAACTGGATACAAGCCACAATCCATCTGGCCTGCCCTTACCAACCTCACCACAGGTAAGGAATAACTGAGAACAATCCTTCCTTAGCTCCTTCACCCTTATCCATATAATAGCTAATAGCTCTTTTTACATCCAGACTGTAGAGTCTGCATTCACCTGAGCTGGAGTGTTCTGAGAAAAATACAAGTAGGTGATGGACTGATTAATATGGAAATCTGAAACCACTTTAGGGAGGAATTTCCTATTAGTTCGAAGAACAATTTTATCTCTGTGGGGTGCAATGTAGCTAGGCTCCACTGTCAAGGCCTGAAGCTCACTGATCCCTCTGGCATAAGTGATGGCTACTAGGAATACAGTCTTCCAAGTAAGTAACTTGAGCTCTGAAGAAAACATGGGTTAGAAGGGAGGCTGCATAAGCTGACCTATGCAGAGATTCAGATCCCATGCAGGGACAGGCTCCCTGTGAGGAGGATGAATGTATAGCAAACCCTTGAAAATCTTTTTGAAAATTGAGTGTGCAGCCAGGAAGGGGCCCCTCCCTGCTGAAAAATAGGCAGAGACAGCTGCCAAGTGCATTCAAGGTGGATGGTTGAAGGTGTAATGACCAAAGGTGTACCAGACAATCCAGAAGCAGCGCTGGCAGACCAGCCTTTTGTGGATCCAGGCCCTACTGGGAGCACCAGATGGAAAATCCTTTCCACTTAGAGGAGTAGGTTTTCCTAGTTGGAGGTTTCCTGGACACCCTTAAAATGTCCAGGACCGAATGAGAGAGATGCAGGTCTGCATACTCTAAGTCCTCAAAAGCCAGCTCTGAGGCGAAGAGACTGAAGATTGGGGTAGAGGATTTTCTCCTGAGAGGATCTCAGTAGGTTGTACCTCCTGGGGAGGCAAATGGGACTGGTTACTGGCAGTGACAGTAGCACTGAGTACCACAGTTGTCTGGCCCAGTCTGGGGTTATGAGAATCGTGGTGGCCGACTGAGCCCTCAGTTTGACCAGGACTCTGGCTATCAAAGGAAATGGAGGAAAGGCATAAAGGAACCTGTTAAACCAATCCAGAAGCAGCGGCCCGGTTGATCCTGCTATGAGCATCTGCCAGTACACTGCCCTTCCCTGGCAAGTGTACAGCTGACAGGGACATGTTCAGGGAATAGGCCAGAGCCAAATCTTCATGGATTCTGTGCAAAGCGGTGAGGTCCTTGTTACCCCTTGCTTGTTGATATAGTACACAGTAGTGGTATTGTCTGTTCTGACCTGTACCACCTTGCTCTGTAACAGACTGGCAAACTCTTGGATAGCCAGGAACACTGCCCTGAGCTCCAGAAGGTGGATGTGCAAGAGAGACTCCTGAGGAAGCCAAGTGCCATCAGCTATGTGATCCCCTAGGTGATCATCTCAGCCCAGTAGGGAAGCATCTGTTGTCAACAATAGAGAGGGGGGGGGCGCTAGAGAGCCATGTTTGGAACAGGAGGTATATTCCAGACGCTCTGTTACTCGCGCTGCTAAATATCAAAAAATATTCAATTGATAGAGACTAAGCAAAAAACAACTTACAGAACTCGTTGATTTAGAAGCTGAGGAGTAGAACGATACCATACTTGCAATGGGGAGACAAAAGGGAGCAGCTACTGGTGCGAACCAAAAATTTATGTCCCAGCCACCACAAATCCAGCATGTTGGGCCGGATCAGCCTGCGGGCCCGAGCAGCTCTAAAGATGAACCTGTCTGGGAAAGGAATCTCAACACCGTGCGAGACATGGACAGGAAATCAGAACGTGTTCTGGAATGCTTTGAAGCACAAGATGTGAAGATTGAGCAGGCAACTAAAATGGCATGGGGCGGAGGACCGCGCTCAAAAGACCCAGGCAGCATTTACACAGTCCACGAAAGAGATTAATTATCTAAGAGCGCACATGGAAACTATCGAAAACTCGACAAGAGTAATGAATGTCAGGCTGGTAGGGGTTCCAGAGGCTATAGAGGGGGCTGACCCTCTAAGCTACCTAAAGAGATGGACAGTATGCCAGCAGAGTTTCAGGTGGATGCCGAATCCCTTAAGCAAGCCTTTTGAATAAACTTTCACAGGGCTCAAAGCAATACGGACAATCCAAGTACCATAATGCTGATTACCGATGGAGCCAGCACATGAGATCGAATTCTACAATAGGCAAGAATTAACTATCCAGTGGCAATTGTAGGACAAGAAATTAAGGTATTCCCAGATTGGTACTTGGTTACAAGATCGAGAAGAAAGTTATTCGACCCCCTCCGACGACAGTTAAGGAGTCTAGGGGTGGCGCACTCCTTATTGGCACCAGCACGTCTACACCTGACTTATGGAGGGCGAACCTTCCAATTTAACGATCCAGAGGAGGCCGCAAAAAGAGTAACGGCAATTTCGGAGGAATTCAAGAAGAAGCCCTTGGAACTGCAAGGCCTACCATCCAACTCTGAAGCCGATGAGGACTAACTAACAGTGGCACAGTAACGCCGTTCAAGTCCTGAACACTCCAAATTACGTCCTCTCGAGCAGAGACCGTTAGGTTCGATACTAAATTCTCAAAAAAACTACGTATTAAAATATGTGCCTGCTTTGATTCTGCTTGGCCAAGTAGGAATTGTTGTTTTTTTATTGTTTCTTAAAGGCTTAAATAATTAGTTAAATCACCATTGTTGGAATGTTTGGCGGGGGGAGTAGCAGAGTGAAGGGGAGATTTATTTTACCTAAGATTATAAGAATATATGTGGAGAAAGTGACCATATAGGTCTCAGAGTACAGTATCCTTAAGAATCTCACCTAGTCTTGTTTTTTACTCCACTTGTTTAACGTGGTTAGCCATCCTAAAAGTAACCTATATAACATTAATATGAAGGTACCACCATGTGTGGTATCATGTGACACCGGACAAATAATACTGTTGCTAATATATTTGTGTCACAAATAGTGATGAAGCAATGTAACCAAGCTCCGATGTCTGTAAAGCTTTTTCAGTGCTTACATGAACATGAATAAAATAAAATAACAAAAAAAAAAAAAAAACAATAGAGAGAGGGCCTGGGGAAGAAAGGGGACCCCTACTCTGAGGTTGTCCATATCCTGCCACCACTGAAGAGCTAACCGAAGGGTGGGAGATGCTGGAATCAGCTTGGACAGAGGATTCTTTTTCTGGGACTAGAAGGATCTCAGGTGGAACTGAATACCCCTCATTTGGAACCTGGCCCCTGGGACCACAGTTGTGGTGGAGACCATGTGACCTAGAAGCTGCAGAAAATACCTTGCTGGTCGAGGAACTCGAAGGTGGAAGGATTTTGCCAGATTGATGAGGGCCTGTGCCCTTGAAGGGGGAAAAAAGCCCCTTGCCTGAATGATATTCAGCTTGCCCCTATGAAGTCTAACACTTGTACAGGGGTCAAGACAGACTTTTTTTTAGATTCACTAGGAAACCTAAGGACTGAAGAGTGTCCTGAGTGAGTTTTAGTGCTTCTGTGACCTGCTGGGGGACTGATCCACCAGCAGCCAGTCATCCAGATAGGGGTAAACTGAAACCCCTTGCCTTCTGAGGCATGCCATTACCACTGCCAGACACTTTATAAATACTCTTGGGGCAGAGGTCAGCCCGAAGGAACTGGTAGTGGCCTGAAGGCAGTCGAAATCTGAGATATTTTCTGGGTGACTGCCTGATAAAGGATGCATATTTCCACATCCCTAAGTCCAGGGATGCTAACCAGTCCCATTGCCTGAGAGTAGGTTAAATGGTAGCGAGGGTTGTCATTTTGAACTCTGGCTTTGTAAGATGCCTGCTGAGGAATCTGAGATCCAGAATGGGCTGCCACCTCCCATTTTTCTTTGGTGCTAGGAATTGCCTGGAATACAACCCTCTTCCCCTGTGCTGGAAAGGCGCAGGCTCCACTGCATTTGAGAGGAGAAGAGTGGAAACATCTGCCTCCAACAGGGCTGCTTCTGTATGGTTGGCAGGTTTGAACGCTCGTTAGTTTTGAGAGCAGCTTGAAGCTGAGAGCAAGACCCTGACCTACTATCTCCAGGACCCACTTGTCTGAAGTAATGGATTGCCAAGCCTTGAGATAGTAGCTCAGCGTTCTCCTTACAGGGGTAGGGGAGGTCGCCTGGACAGACTCCTCAGGGTGTCTGTTTAGCTGGGGTAGCAGACTAGGAGGTGGAGGTGGCCCTGCCAGCACTTCACCTGCCCCTCCCTCTAAAGAAACCCTTTGGTTGCTGGGAAGAGGGAAAGGATTTGGCCTTATGGAAAGGCCTGGGATAGGGTCTACCCCTGCCCTGTTGCTTTTTAGGAGAGGCAGTCTTTTCTTTTGCTGAAGCACTCCTGTATGCCACTCTGTACTCATTCATTTTCTTCATATATGCTTCAGTCTGTTCCCCAAACAGAGAATTTTGGACAAGGGGAAAGTCCGTAGCATTATTCTGCGTATCCTGGGACAGAGTGGTACATCTGAGCCAGGAGAAACACCCAAGAGATACAGCAGATGCCATAGCCTGAGAAACTGCATCGTTAGAGTCCAAGTCATGTGGAACTGGGACTTTGATGCCTGTACCCCCTTACTGACCAGCTCCTGAAGATCAGCAAAGAGCTCAGGAGGGGCCTTTTTGGCTAACTGTTCCACAGATTCCCAAAGGGATTTCTGATACCTGGAGGCATAAGCCATACAGGAGGCTTGCCTAATGCCTAAGGAGGATGCCAGGTATGTTTTCTTGGCAAGGGAATCCACCTTTCTGGAATCCTTGTCAGGGGGATGAGAAGCCAGAGGAATGCCAACCTTCTTACAGGCTGCAGTCTGTACTACCCCCACATGGCTGCAATAGCTGGATAAAAAGTAAGTGCCACTGCCAGCCAGAATATACTTTCTGTCCATCTTCTTGCTCAAAGGAGGGACAGAGCTAGGGGTCTGGAGGACTTTTAAAGTTTGCTTTTTAAGGGACTTGTGGATGGGGATTGAAAGTCCCTGGGATACAGGGAGATCCATCATCTCCCTATAATCCTCTTTCTCATCCTCTTCCTGCCTGGCTTCTTGTACAGAAAGCTGCAAGATCCCAGCCACCTGCCTCATAAAAGCAAAATGGGAGGTGGCCTCAGAGACAGGCCAAGGAGGTGACTCATACTGAGGATGATCAGGGAAAACCTCAGGATCTATGGGCTCCCCTTCATCCTCCTCCTCATCACAGTCACATTTACAGTAATAGTACTCCTCAGGATCAATGGATCCTGAGGGTACTGAATTGGTATTAGGAACCGCTGGCTGCCCAAACAGTACCTGCGACGGTTTGCCAAACCCAAACTGCAAAAACTGCACTATGCAGATGGCTTTTGCAACTTCCTCAGCGGTTGGAACCGGGACCGACTGCTTCCGCAGTTCCGAACCGGAGCGCTTGGCTTTTTTAGACAGTGCAGGTTCTGAAACCAATTCTGAACGTCTTTTAACCATCAATGGTTCACCCTGACCTGAGGGTTTGGCCGCCGGATCCAAAGGCTCGGTTGAACTGGAGCCGCCCTCATCGGAAGTCTTATCCATCCTCTCTCTCAGTTTACTAAGCCATCTGTCTATAGCAGACTGAGGAAAATTCTGACAAATAGCACAGTCTGTTTGCAAGTGATTGTCCAAGCTGTGGTTGAAGCGCTGGGATTCAGTGTCTGTGTTGGATGCACCTATATTGGCTGTAACCTGAATTTTATGGGGCAGAAAGTGTTATTTGTGAATCCAGACACCATATAATAAAAGTTCACAGTATTGTGGAAAAGAAAAAGAAGGTTGGTGTTTGCTTGACACTTTACTGGCACACGAGTGCAGAGTGCATTTGGATTTCTGTTCGTTGTTGGTAGGGGCTAGCAACCCCATACTCTGCACCAAGGTTTACTTGTGCACACGTCTGAGGAGCGTTTTGGAGTACAGACAATCCAAGTGCGGATCAGCCTTAGCAAATTGCTCCCCACACTCGGTACAGCGCTGAAACCCAGTGGGACCATTTTTTTCTCTTGGGTTTCTGTGACATAACCCTAAAATTTGTTATGCTTAACCCAGTGGCTTAGTTAGGCCGGTTAAGCAGAAAAAATCCAATTACTACTTTATCCAAAAGTGGTTTAGTTAGGCCCGGATAAAGAAAAGTGAAATTTAAACAAATCACCCCTTAAGGCTTAGTTAGGCCGGGTAATAGAGAGAAAAAGTGCTGACCGGCTAACGGTTTAGCACTAACCGAAAAAAAAAAAAAAAAAAAAAAACTGTTTTGGTCAGGGCTTTGAACCGGATCCCGCAAATCAAAACAATCTATGTAGAAAAGGGAAAATAAAGTTCGATGATCTCACAGCCAACGGAACCAGTCAGAAACCGAACACTTACACAACCTAGAAATGTAGATGATAACGAAGACAGCTGTTTGAGAACATTTTACAAGAAAATAAGAAAGATGTGGTCGAATAAACCGACGGAACTCAGCTTTAACCGAAGGCAACGAGGAGAAATCTCTGAGGCGTCTTCACTGGTGAGCGGAGTAAAGAATCTGATCAGTTACTAGAAAGTACTGAGGACAGTGGTTTGAAAACCGAGCTCAAGCTCAACGTTCTATGCATTTGCATAGAGTTTAACTCTTTGTTCTCTGAGGCAGTTGAATCAGTCGATCTAACTGCATTTGTCAGAATACAGCAAGACTTCATGTTCTTTGAAATTAAGAAGACATTTTCTTGTTATGGCTCAGAAGTGGAAAAGGAATAACTGCTGTGCTGCTATGCAGCTTTGGATGCTCCTTGTTGTTCTATCTCAGATTGGCCTGTTTCAAGGTGGTGGTGGGGGGAGGGTTGGGTGGATGGGGTAGTAGTTAAGGAGAAAAAAGGAGAAAAAGATCACCATAAAAGGCTCAAAAAAGTGTAGGTGCTCATATAAAACTAAGGATATCTTAAAGTTAAGGGACAAATCAGGCTTTAGGATCTTTAGGAAGCTAAAAACATTTTGGATAGGGGAAGGTTGGTTACGAGGTGTAGTGGACTATCTGTTCTATCATGTTAGGAACGAAATCTCTGGCACTGCCCAGGAGGCATCAGGAGGAAGGAACTAAATATAAATGGTTCCATTAAAAATGATGTCCTGGAACCTTAATGGTTGTAAGTAAAGGTTAAGAATAAGAAAAGTTGTTAAGATAGCAAAGAAAAGGAACATAGATTGTCTATTGCTGCAGGAAACCCATTTTAACAAGAGACACTTCCTATTTTGGGAATTTGTTTGGATCAGTGGGATATTCCACTAACGTTTTGGATATGGAAAGGGAAACTGCCATCTATATTAAAAAACAGGTCATAGGCTGGAAAAACTAACGCTAGATCAATCAGGGTGGTTTGTTATATTAAGGTTTACTGTGCAGTACATACCTATTACCCTTGCCTTGGTATATGGTCCTAATCAGGAAGACCCTGCCTTTTTCACAGATTTCTTCCTGGAGCTCTCACAATTTGACTCAACTATGGTAATTGGGGGAGATTTTAACTTAAAGGAGAACTAAAGTCAAAATTTACAAAAAGATATGTTGTGCAGAGTGTTTTAATTTGTAGGTGTACTCCTAGTAAGGCCTTCCCTTTATTTACTAAAAGTAGTTTTTTTTCTAAATTTGCTTGCTGGTTTTATGCCCCCTGGGGATCTCCATATTAGCATTTCTAATGGCCTTTCTTGTTCCTACAATGCCTCCTGTCCCATGTGGGTGTGATGTGTCCTGGACCACTGATTCAGAGAGTAATAACTGCAGCAGCATCTACTGTAATGGGCCTAAGATTCCGGCTTCAACTAAATATCTAATCCAAATTTCTGTTTTTTATGTATGTGTCTAGGTCTAGTCAACAGAAGTGAATGTAGTAGTAGTAGTAGTAGAAAAAACTTTGAAAATATGTCATTTAGGTCAGATTGCACAGTTTACAAGACCGTCCTGTTATGTCTTATATTGTTGAATGTTTTGTTTTTAAAGCCTTTCATTTTATCAAGTTACACACAACCATTAGCAATGCACACCAATCACACCATGTCACAAATGCCACAGGTGCTACAATTAGTGAAGACTAGCCGTTTCCTTACAGGATAGCCCACTGAATTATTCCTCAGGCATTTGCCATGTGCTTAGAGATCCCTGGACAATAAGAGCTAATTAACATAACAGCTCTACTATTATAAATGTGAGAAAACAGAGCTCTTGTTGAAGTAATGGTTAGTCCAGGACACATCACAGTCACATGGGACAGGAGGCATTGCAGGAACAAGAAGAGCCACTAGAAATGTTAATATGGAGATCCCCAGGGGCCATAAAACTAGCAAGCACATTTAGAAAAAAACTCCTTTCCATAAATAAAGGGAAGGCCTTACTAGGAGTATACCTACAATTCAAAACACTCTGCACAACATATCTTTTTGTAATTTTGGCTTTAGTTCTCCTTCAACTTTTGGACTAATTGATAGGGCACCTCCAGTGTTGGAAAGAAAGAGAAACACACTGGAGGTGGTAAAAAACTGGTCAAAGATTTAAACTTACAAGACCCATTTAGGTATTCATTCCCAGCCTTGAAGAAATAGTCCCACTATTCTAAAACACAAAACTTTTTCAAGGATTGATTATTTTTTGATATCTCAGGAATTGTGTAAAGAGTAGCAACATATCTCTTATGAACCAATAAGGGCATCAGAGCATGCCCCAGTGGTTTTGGAAATAGGTTTTAGTGGACTGGGAGATAGAGATAGTGGACAAACTTCGTGGACGTTTGATGACTCTCTCTGGTTTTTCACAGGCTTTAAAGAGAAGCCCCAGGAGGAAATCTCTTGGTTTTGGATACACAATACAAAACAAAAGTTAAGCATCCAAACTATTTGGGATGCAATGAAACATTTTTGCACGGTTGGATAATGTCCCAGGTAGGGGTTAGGAAAAAGAAATACACTCAAAGCTAGAAAATCTAAAGAAAGAACTTGCTTCAACTGAAACAGAACATATAGCATAGTCCTCCCTAACGCCCTAAGTGTCCACTCTCATGGACTCTGCTCTTGGTCCTGTAAGTCCCACAAGCCCCCACCAAAAATCATCCTCCAGCATAAACTTAAACCAGGCAACCTTGAGCAATTAAGACGCCACCTAAAGCTCTGGGATTGGTCACCCCTAAAAAATACCCCTGACATAGACTCGGCTCTCAACCTATTCATCCACACATTTAACACAGCCTGTGACAAGTTTGCACCTCTGACCAAATGTGTGATCAAAGGCAACACTACACCTTGGATCTCCCACCGACTCACTGAGCAGATGCGACATTGTTACTCCATCTGGCAAACTGCCCACGAAACAGGCAAGCCAGCTGACAGACAACGTTACCATGAGGCCAGGAAAAAGTGTACCTGTGCTATACACAGAGCCAAAGTGGAACACTACAAAGCATCCCTTACGTCCTACTGGGGCTCAGGCAGAAAATTCTGGAATAATATGAAGGAGCTTAGCGGAAACACCACAACCCCTCCCCCCCCCCAATTAATATAAACGACAACTGTACCACTGACCCCAATCATATTGCCGACGCCCTTAATTCCTCTTTCTCGGACCTCAGCAACATACTCCCCCACACACTTTTTGACCTCCCCTGCCCCCCATTGCACACCCTCTCCCCCTTTTCGCTTAAAACCCTTGCACCATGGGAAGCCAAACCCCTTCAAAAAGCTCTTAGTGGCTCCCGGTTCAGTAGCGACTCGCTGGACCTGAAACTCCTCTGCCTGACCCTGCAGGAAGTCCTTGCCCCACTAACCTGTATACTCAATCGCTCACTGTGTCTAGGCAAATTTCCATCCTGCTGGAAAGTGGCCACCATAACCCCCATACACAAAAGCGGTGACCATATGGCCATGACGTACTGGCAACTATCGCCCTATCCCCCCCCAAAGTCCTGGAGTGCATCGTCTCTGATCAGCTCACTGACTACCTCACAAAATACAATCTCCTTTGTAAGGAACAACACGGCTTTTGCAAAGGCCACAGCACCACCTCAGCACTCCTGAAATTTACCTCCTCTGTTCACTCAGCCCTGGACCGAAGTCATCTTACCAGAACTGTATTCATAGATCTGTCGAAAGCATTCAACATGGTAAACCATGCCTTCGTCCTATCTAACCTCCCCCTGCTAGATCTTTCCCAGGAGACCACTAATTGGTTTTCCAACCATCTTATGAGTAGAACTCAGCAGGTCAAGATAGGCAGCACCCTCTCCACCTGCCTCCCTATTTGGTCAGGGGTGCCCCAGGGCTCCATTCTGGACCCCCTGCTATTTAGTTTATATCTAAATATCCTCCCCATGGCTTGCTCTGGTAACCTGCTACTATATGCAGATGATGCCGTCCTCTACTGCTCCCACCCTGATCCCTGCGTACTCCAGCAATCGCTCTAAACCTCATTCTCTGAGGCTGAACAATGGTTCACCAACCAGCACTTTGTTTTAAACTACAAAAGATGAAGGTCATGACTTTTGCCCAATACCAGAGCACTCACAAAAATTGCTGGCCCCAAATCCTTAACTCCCACCTGACCCCTCCTTGAATATGTAGATACCTTCAAGTACCTAGGCATTACCCTAGACCCTGCCCTCAATTTCCACCAACATATCCATCTCCGACCTCTCTACAGCTGTCAGCACCAGAATCGGCCTCCTACACAGGTACAAACACGGTCTCACCCCAGATGTCTCCTCCTCAGTCCTCTCCCTAATTGACTATGGGATCTTTGTATACGGGGCAGATGACTCCTCCCTCAGCAGACTACGGCAACCTCTTAAAGCCTGCAGCCTTATCCTTGGTTGTGACTGTAACACACACACACACCTGCACCCTCTATAGATCTACAAACTGGCTTAACCTCGAAGATAGACTCAAGTTCCACACCTGTCTCATGGCCAAAAAGATTTCCAATGGCCTCTCCCCTCTAGGTCTCTCAATCCTCATAAAACCAGCTCCTGTTATGAGAAACACACATAGCTCCACAAAACCTCGGCTCTGTGTCCCCAGATGCTGGACCTCCCTATGCCAGAGAAAGAACAGTTACGTCGGAACTTACTGTAACAGTAGGTCTTCGAGAGAGGGTCCTTCAGTAGGTCTTCGTATATAGGACTAGTGTCTCCTGGTGTCTGGCCACACGGCAGACTTTTTCAAGCAATACCTAACGGGGAACCACCCACCTGATGTCACATGACCGACGTCAGCAGACGGTCCCCACGCCTGCCCTCCAGTTCTACCGCCAGAGCCTGGAAAAGGCCTGACAGCAGGAAGAAACAGAGTCTGGAGTCCCTAAATAAAAGACGGGGAAGGCAGGAGGGAAATAGATGACCTACTGAAGGAACCTCTAGCAAAGATCTAATGTTACGGTAAGTTCCTACGTAACTATATTATCTTACTTCTAGAGGGTTCCTTCAGTAGGTCATCACACATAGGACTGAATCACCTCCTAAGAGAGACCGAGAGAAACCAGCGGGGAGGAGAAAGAAAACTCCAACAACCAAGGAAAAACACCGAGTGGAACCAACCTAGGACAGAAGGCCCTGCAAAACAGCTAGGCCAAAACCTGCCCTCCGCCTAGAAGCAATGTTCAGACTGTAGTGTTTGGTAAAGGTATGGACAGAACTCCATGTTGCTGCTGCACAGATATCAGCCGCTGACACGTTACGCAAAAAAGCTGTGGAAGCAGCCATGACCCTAGTAGAAAGAACTCTCACGGGCCCCAGCAGAGGCTTATCATACTTCTGGTAGCAAAGCAAATGCAATTGCCCAACCAGTTGGACAGGCACAGCTTAGAAACAGCTTTGCCCAAAGATCTGGGGGCAAAGGAGACAAACAGCTGATTATCCTTACAGAACTCTTTTGTACGATGAGTACAGTATCGGAGAGCATGACACACGTCCACAGTGTGCAGGAATGCCTCACCTCTACTCGCAGGTGATGGAAAATATAAAGGGAGCTCCACTGATTTATTCAGTGTGACCTCCGAAACCACCTTACGTAAAAACTTGAGATTTGTCCTGAGGACCACCCGGTCCCTGTGGAAAATTAAAAAAGGCTCCTTACAAACCAGAGCCCGAAGCTCCGAAATTCTTTGAGCTGAGGTAACCGCAACTAAAAACAACACCTTCCAGGACAGGAAGCGTAAATCACAGCTCATCACTGGTTCAAAAGTTGGGAGAGGGAGCTTCTCCAAAACAAACTTCAAATCCCATGGTGGCATGGGTCTGCAGATGGGGGGTTTCAGATGGGAGAATCCCTTTCAGAAAGGTTTTTGAGACTTCCAACTGAGCCACGGGTTTACCATCCACCAGCTTGTGGTATGCCACAATACCTGAAAGATGGACCTTTAAGGAGGAATAGGATAGGCCCGAATCTGACAGATGAAGGAGGTATTCCATGACTTGTGGTGCAGAAAAAGAGTAAGGGTTCCAGTCTTTGGAAGCCGCCCAAATGGAAAAACGTTTCCACTTTATAGCATAAGTGGGACGGACAGATGGTTTTCTAGCCTCAACCAGTATCTGGGCAACTCGAGAGGAGACCCCAAAGCGAGAGACCACTATGTCTGCAGGAGCCATGCATGAAGGTGCAGAGTCTTGAGCCCTGGATGGATGAGCCGGCCTTGATTCTGTGTCAAGAGGTCATGAGTCATAGGAGTGGAACCGGTGATTCCTCTGCTAACTGTTGCAGAAGCGGGAACCAAATCTGTCTCGGCCAGAGGGGCCGATGAGGATCATCCATGCCTTCTCTGCCTGAAGCTTGATGGTAACCCTCTGGAGAATGGGAAATGGAGGGAAGGCGTACAAAGATTTTCCTGTCCGAGAGAGAGAGACAACACGTCGTGCCAGAAAGCACCATGCCCTGGAACGAGCGAGCAAAAACTGTGAAGTTTTGCATTGAATGAGGCAAAAAGGTCAAGTTCCAGACGCCCCCACCTCAGGAACAGAGACTCTGCCACTTCCTGACTTAGTTCCCATTCGTGACTGAGGGTTCAAGATCTGCTGAGACTGTCAACAAATGACATTGTGAATGCCTGGAACATGCATGGCCACTAAGGACAGATCGTGCTGGACTGCCCAGTTCCACACTCTCATCACTTCCCTGCAGAGCGGGTACAAGCGAGTTCCTCGTTTGTTGAGATACCAGACTACCAACATATTGTCCATCTGGCTGAGCAGTGATCCCTTGGGGAGAAGGGTCTGGAACGCCTGAAGCACATACAAGACCGCCCTCATCTCCAGAACATTGAATTGCAACAACGCCTCCAAGCCGGACCAAAGTCCCTGTGCTTGGTGCTCCCACCAGCCCATATTCGACGCATCTGTAGTCAGAGATGCCGAGGGGACAGAACTCCTGAATGGGAGACCCAAAGAAAGGTTGCAGGGATCCCTCCACTAAAGCAGGACTTTCTGGACTGCCGACGATACCAGGACTGGATGGTCCAGGTCGTCCAGGAGTTGATCCCACTGCACCAGCAAGGACCACTGAGTGATTATCATATGGAGCCTCGCCAGGGGAACGGTAGTGATGGAAGCTGCCATCAGGCCGAGAAGGCGAAGGACCTCCTTGCTGGAATGGTCCTGGATGAGGCCACCACTGAAGCCTGATGGACCAGAGTGTCCATCCTATCCAGAGGAAGGAAGGCCCTGCTCTGGATAGTGTCCATGACTGCACCGATGAACTGAAGTGTCAGATTCGGGGAAAGAGACAACTTGGGGAAACTGACAGTAATCCCCAACTTGGAGAACATATCTAGAATGAAATGCAGAGCTTCCGAATGAGAATCCCTGGAAGGGGCTGAAATCAGCCAGTCATCCAGGTAAGGGAAAAACGATATGCCCTAGTGATGCAGAAAGGCCACCACCACTTCCAGGCACTTCATAAAGACCCAAGGTGCCGAAGACAGACCAAAGGGGAGGGCCTCAAACTGGAAATGCTCCCCCTGGAAACAAAACCGCAGGAACCGGCGGTGGCTGGTGAAAACTGGAATGTGCAGGTAATCATCCTGCATATCCAGAGCACAAAGCCACTGGTTCTCCAGCAGGAGAGGGAGAAGGCTTTGGAAGGTCAGCATTCTGAATTTCTTGTACTCAACGAACAGGTTGAGACTGCTCAGGTTGTGAATGGGTCTCATGTCGCCTGACTTTTCTGGAACCAGGAAGAAGTGGGAGTAGAACCCCCTTCCCCTTTGCCAGTGGGGAATGTCATTTGTAGCCTCCTTGAGCAAGACAGAGTTGATTTCTTCTCTGACGAGAACAGCCTAGTCTCGAGAGTAGGACGCCCGGATTGGTGGAGAGTCTGGTGGAATCTCCAGAAACTCTATGGCGTGACCGGCGGACACCAACTGCAGGACCCATGCATCGGAGGTAATGCCCTGCCACTCCCGCGCATGGCGAGTGAACCCCCACCGGCTCCTTGCACTGAGGCGGAGGAGGGGGTGGGGCGAGGAAGTCAGGAGGTGGGAGGACACCCTGAACATCTGATTCTTGGAGGCGGGAGGGGTGGTGGAACCCATGGACTTGTGCTTGCCCTCGTGACAAGCCAGGGCCTGCTTCCTCTGCCTCCAGGTCCTTTTCTGAAAGGGCTGCCGCTGTTGTTGGGCACCCGATCGGTACATGGACTGCACTGATCTCAGGGTCTGACCTTTATCCTGGAGATAAGTGATGATGTCTTTGGTGTCGCTGCCAAAGAGCAACAAGCCCCCGAAAGAGGGCATCCTGAATCGCACATTGGACCTAATTTGCGACGCCAGAGATGTGAAGCCAGACCTGTCATCTCAAAGCAATGGCAGTCGCCAAGGCGCGAGCTACTGAGTCAACAGAGTGGTAAGTATCCTGCAATGCATGCCTGCAAGAAAAGCAGGACAGGCGGAGTTCCTTAGCGAACATACGAACATATGAAATTTGCCAGCAGATAAAGACCTAGAGGTCTATCAAGTCTGCTCGAATGTGCAGCTAGCACCCCTTAATCTGTAGCTGCCCCTCCCTTCCACCCTTCCCCTTCATTAACCCTCCCCCTTGTCCTGTCCCATCCTAGTTTGAAGCAGTCCACTGTTCTACTGCATACCACTTCAGCAGGTACGATTCCACCCAGCCACCACCTCCTCTGTAAAAAGCATCTCCTCATCTCCTCCTGAACCTTCCTCGCCCAGCCTCATATCATGGCCCTGGTGGCCCTCCCCTCCTTACTTTGAACAGCCCTCTGTACCTGTCTTGTTTATTCCTTTCATGTATTTAGAGGTTTCAATCATGTCACCCCTGTCTCTCCTCCTCCAGTGAGTACATGTTCAACTCCTTCAACCTCCTCTCGTATGATAAGTCCCCAGCCCTTGATCATCTTTGTCGCTCTCGCCTGCACCTCCAGTAACTTAATGTCCCTCTTCAGATCGGGACGCCAATACTGCCGCAGTACTCCAGGTGTGGTCTAACTAATGACCTATACAGTGGCAGAATCACCCTCCCTCCTCCTGGATATACCCCTGCAATACAACCCAGCATTTTGTTGGCCTTTGCAGCTGCCTTCCTACATTGTGCCGAGTTGTTCATTGATCCTGTAATGAGCACACCTAGATCCTTCTCCTCCTCTGTCTGGGCTAGCTGCACTCCCCTAGCTGGTAACTCCTCTTTGGTTCTTCATCCCAAAATGCAGCACCTGCACTTTTGGCATTAAAGCCCAGTTGCCAGGTGTCTGACCAGGTTTCAAGCTTTGCCAGATCATCCTGCAACCCCTGCCATCCCCTAGGTCATCCACCACCGCCTACCTTGGTATCATCAGCAAACAGACTGATCCTAGCTCTTGATGTCCCATGATATGTCTGCAATGAATATCCCAAACAACACTGGTCCCAACACCGAGCCCTGTGGAACACCGCTCGTCACTGCCCTTGGCTGTGAGAGCTCCCCACCCACCACCACCCTCTGCTGCCTTCCCTGTAGCCAGTTTCCTACCCATCTCACCAGCTTTGCACCCGCCCCTGTGCCTACTAACTTCCTTCCCATCCTTCCAGGTGGCACTGAGTCGAATGCCTTACTGAAGTCCAGATACAGGACATCCACTGCATGGCCCCTGTCCAGTTGCCTAGTTACCCAGTCATAGAACTCGACCAGGTTGGTTTGGCAGGATCTGCCACGTATGAAGCCATGCTGTCTGCTGTCCTTTGGCCTCTAGGAGGGCCACCAGCCTCTCCTTCAGGATAGTCTCCATTAGCCTACCCACGATGGATGTGAGGCTCACTGGTCTGTAGTTTCCCGGTTCATCCTTGGGGCCACTCTTGTGGAGGGGCACCACATGTGCCATCCTCCAGTCCTGAGGTACACACCCTGAATGTAGTGAGGCATTAAATAGGTCTGCCAAAGGTCCTGCAAGGACCTCTGCCAGCTCCTTTAGTACCCTGGGGTGGATGCCATCTGGGCCTGGCGCCTTGTCCACCCTCAGTGCCTTCAAACCCTCTCGAACTCTGCTCTCCATGATTTCCCCATCTGTCACCACTTCGCACCCTGCTTCTGCCATTTCTCCCAACTTGGGTGTCACCCCCCTCTTCTCTTTAGTAAATACTGAGCAGAAGTACTCATTTAGTGCTTCCGCCTTATCGCACCTGCTTCCACCCAACCCCTCCTTCCCTAATCCTTACTATGTGGTCCCTTACAGCTCCTTTCTCCCTGATGTACTTAAGAAGTCCTTCTCCTTCTAATGCCTTGCGCCCAGCCTGAGTTCCGTAGATGCTTTGGCTCCCTTACTGCCTTTGTCACCTCCTTCGATTCTGTCAGTACTCCTCCCTGTCCTCCCCTCCATGTTTTCTTGTACTTCCTAAAGGCAGCTCTTTTCCTCCTTACCTTTTCCATGACCTCCTTGCTCAACCAGATTGGTTTCTTAGCCTAGCCTTCTTGCTCTGGGCTTTGCAGCAAGTTTTAGTTGCCTCCACTATCCCCAGCTTTATGAACTCCCACCTCTGGTTAGTGTCCATACTAGATTGAATTCTGGCCAGGTACCCTTTTACCACTTCCCATCCTTCCAAAGTCGGCCTCCTGAAGTCCAGCACTACTGTGCCAGATTCCCCTCCTTCCTTGCCCATATCCAATGTGAGCCATACTGAGTGGTGGTCACTCCCTGACAGCGGTTCCTCCACTGTAAGTTCTCTCACAAAGTCCCCATTTGCCAGCACAAGGTCAAGGGTATTCCCCAACCTGGTTGGTTCACTGACCATTTGCAGCAGGAGGCTGTCCTGGAAGGCATCCAGCAGTACCTGCTCCCTTCTGTTCCTGGTTGTTGGGGTACTCCAGTCCACTCCTGGCATGTTGAAGTCCCCCACAATCACCACACTACCCTTCTCGCAGGTCCTCCTGATCTGTCCCGCTAGTTCCCTGTCTAACTCCTCTGTCTGAGATGGTGGCCTGTACACCACTCCCGTTCTAAGAATCCTATTCTTGGAATCCTGGATTTGCATCCAAAGTGACTCCGTACTACCCTCCTCCCCTTCCTCCCTTACACACTTCAGTCCTTCCTTGAGCTCCCACTTGAGATCCAAAGGTTCCACAGATTGGACCTGGGCCTGACCAAGGTAGCCTTCTAGTGCGACACCATGTGGGCCACATAATTAAGGGACCAAAGTGTACATCTGGCCGAAGAACAGACCTTCTTACCGAACTGGTCCATCTGCCTCAACTCGTCTGGAGGAGAGGTACTCATGTGCTTAGGCGCTGAAGAGCGGTCATAAGCAACTGAAATCATGACTGAGTCCACCTTTGGGTGAGCGATGAGGAACGGAGCATCCTTGGGCGTCCGGTAAACCCTGTCCGCCCTCTTGGGCACAGCTGGGATGGAATGAGGCATCTGCCAGACTGCAGAGGTGAGGTCTTGGGTGAGGTCCTATCCACTGGGGAACGGGGATCGGGAACAGAGACTCCAGATCCAGGTTTTCATCGAGTCTCTGCCGCATCGGATTCTGCTCCTCAGACTCCCACTCAAAATAATTCTGCATGGACCTCAGGAGGTCCGAAAAGGCAGGGTCCTCCGGTGGGGATTTGGGGGAAACCTTGCCCTTAGGGACCACAGACTCATGATCAGAGGGCTCCTCCAGCGATTCGTCGCCATCATCATCATCATCATCATCCTCCACATCCAGATGGTCTCCAAGATCCGGAAGCGTAATGTCCTTGCAAGTGATCCCCAGGACGCGAACCATGGAAGGAGACGAACTCCACGGGGACGGAAACATAGGAGGGCACAGAGGTGGGAGTCTGCTCTCTAGGTCAGCTTCCCATGCCACCAAGACTGAATACGATTCTTGAAATCCAGCTGAACCAGGGCTTGTGGAGGAGGCGGGGGGGGGAGGAGGAGGAGGTGGAGGAAGGCGTTGGAGGAACCATTGCCGGATCTGGCGGAGGGATCTGGCGTCGGGTCGGGAGTGATCCCACCAGAAGGAATAGGAGGGGACTTCAGAGTAGGGCCAAATGGCTGAGGAGGAGCCTCCTTCCCTGCGACCCCTTCAGGAGAGTGTGGGACGGACCCAGAGATGTGGTCGACATCCAGGGGTTCCGCACTATCGTTGCCACGGGTAGCGGCCTGAGCAGGGGAAGCTACCAGCGAAGTGGAAGGGAGGAGAGGGGCAGTCTCCCCCGTGGCAGCGCCTCACACGCCCGAAAGAGAGCTGACGCCGAGCGCCGCCAGGACGGGCATCTGACTAGATGGAGCCGGGCAGGAAGTGGAGGAGCCCCCTGCCAACTTACTGGCTGGTGCAGTGCAGGTCCCTGAAGCCTGGGGATCCGACTTACTAGCGGCAGTGTGGTCCCCGGAGGAGCAAGGAGCCGACTTAGTGGCAGGTGCGGTGCGGCCGTCGAAGGGGCCGGCACCCGACTTACCCACAGAGGAGGATTTGTCCAACTTACCATCTCAAGCCAACTTGGCGTTAGGCGGGAGCTGGGAAGAAGCCTTGCTGGTCGAGGGCCAGGAGGCCTCGGTCTGGGACCCCTCTGTGGAGCGCTCCCGCTCCCTATGTTTCTCTTTCCTCTGTTCTGTTTTTTGGAAGGAGACAGAGAAGAAGACTGGATCCACTCCATCTGCTTTTGTAAAGATGCCAGCTGGGTCTTCAAAAGATGGGCCTCCAGAGCCTGCTGCCTCCTTTTGCATGTGGCCTGGTTAAAAGGCTGGCAGTCCAGGCAAGAAGAAACTGGGTGGTCTGGGCTTAAGCAGATTACACACTTCACGTGGCCGTCCTTATGTGGAATTTGCATGTCACAGGTGGAACACTTCTTCTTCTGTGAAGACACAGAAGAAAATGAAAAAACGAAGAAAAAAATGTGCTGAAAACAGACGAGGAAAAAAATCACTTTAAATGATGATCGCTTGGGAAGTCTGCAATGCAAATGACACGAGGTGAAGGCAGGAAAGAACTGGAGGGTGGGCGTGGGGGCCGTCCACTATACAGCATCACGCTGACGTTGGTCATGTGACATCGGGGGCGGTCCCCATCAGGTATTGCTAGAAAAGTCTGCCGTCGCGGCCAGGCGATGGAAATTGGCGCTAGTCCATATGTGATGACCTACTGAAGGAACCCTCTCGAAGTAAGATCCTTTGGCTACAGGGCCCCCACCTGGATGAATGCTCTCCCTAGCTCTAGTGTAACAGAAAGTAAGATTGGCCACTTTAATTCCCATCTCAGGGATCACCTCCACTTGGCCAGTACCTGTGACTGCTACTGAAACTGCTTGTACACCCTGCCACCCAGTCTCCCCCCTCCCCCGTTGTTTCTCCCACTCCCTGCCCACTCGACAATGGACTCTGTCTGGCCCCCTCCCATCTTCCTTCTGCTCTCCCCCTCCCTACTAGAGACTCTTTCTTTCTTTTCCTTTTTTTTTTTTTTGTGTGATCTATTTTTCCGCCCCCGTGCTCGCTGGTCCACCACTCCTTCGGGCTCTACCAAGCTCCCCCCAGCCACTATTTATTTATTTATTTGTACATCAGTTTACAACCTTTGAGCCAGAGGCTCATTTCCAAAGGTACCTCGTCACATAGAGGACAAATACATTACAACATTTTGTTACATCTTTGAGGTTACAGATTCAGCAATCACAAGCTGTTATTTCTTTGTTACATCATTGAGGTTACAGGTTTGGCAATCACATGCTGTTACAGTTATCAGGATAGGGAGAAACAGATTAAACATACACTGGCATAAACATACACGCTGTAGTGTGCAGAGACAGCAGGTGGTAATAGTTCAGTGGGCTATGGGACGTGATTGGTGGGGAGAGGAACCGCTCAGTGAGCTTTGTCGGTGCATAGTGAACTAGGTCACCTTAGGGACAAGCGCAGCTACACGTGTTAAAAAGCTGGCTCCGAAGTGCAGTTTTGAAGCAGGAGATCATGGGGGTATCAGAGATGGAGGTAGAGAGTGTGTTATACCAGGAGGGATCTCTGTAACAGAAGGACCTTTGTCCATGGGTGGTCCTGGACCAAGGGACCAGTAGAGTGGCCTTGCAGGAGGTTCGAGTTTGAACTAAGGGTCATGCTAGGTGGATGGAGGCTGTCAGCCCGGGTGGGGATAGCCCGAGTAGAGTTTTTTTCGTTATGAGGCAGGTTTTGTATCAAAGTCGTTCGTCCAGGTTAAGCAGCACTGCCATGTCATATAGCTGGCAATATGTGTTAGCCAGGGGGCCCCCGTAATTAGCCTACAGGCCTTATTCATGGTGAGGTGGATTTTATTGAGGGCGGTAGAGTCCGCAGCACCATAAACTGGCAGGCCACAGTCCACAAGGGACATTATTGAGGATGTGACCGCTAGTCGGAGGGCGTCGGTGGTGGTGGGGGGGCAATTTTTGTAGCGGTATAGGATATCTAGCCGCACATTGGTTGCTGAGGCAACAGCATCAATGTGGTCGTGGTATGTGAGGGCTGAGTCAAATGAAACCCCGAGGTACTTGTACGAGTGGACTTGTTCGAGAGGATGTCTGGAACTAGGGAGGATGTGGAGTGGGAAGTTGCTGGCTTTGTTTTGGGGATGGGCAAAGAGCATAGTTTTGGTTTTTTTGAGATTGATTACAAGTCTGTGCTCTTTAAACCAGGTTTCAGCATCATTAAATGATAGTTACAAGGTGTCCTGTAGGGAGATGGGGTTTTGGTGGGTGGCAAAGATGACGGCATCATCTGCACAGAGCAGAATTTTACCAGTGCATGCACTGGCCAGGGTGTTGAGGTAGAGGTAGAAGAGTAGAGGTCCTAGGATGGAACCCTGGGGAACACCTGAGCGGATGGGACATGTTTTGGAAAAGGTCCCATTGATTTTAACACGCTGGGAGCGGGCAGATAGGTAGCTGGAGCACCAGGAGACCGGCCCAGTGGCAAAGCCGGTGTGGCTGAGGGCATCCAGCAGGAGGGGATGGGAGACAGTGTCGAAGGCCTTTGAGAGGTCAATGAACACTGCCCTGGCTAGTGAGCCAGCGTCCAGGGAGGAGTGTAGAAAATTTGAAAACTCTATGAGGGCAGTGCTGGTACTGTGACCTGCATGGAAACCGTGCTGTTCCGGGCAGAGGATGTGTGTTTGGTCAGGTAATCAGTAATTTGAGTAGCCACCAGTTTTTCTAGGGCTTTGGAGAGGGGTGGGAGGATGAAGATAGGCCAATAGTTCCCGGCTGTGGACCTGTCACCTCCTTTGTGTATGGGTGTAACTGTGGCAGTTTTCCAGGCCGAAGGGAACTGCCCCAGGCAGAGGGATTTATTGAGAAGGCTAGTGAGTGGAGCAAGGACCTGATCCAGCACCCGACGGAGGATACTGGGGTCCAGGGAGTCGCTGCCAGTACTATTGCTCTTTAGTGCTTTAATCAGGTGGGGGTCTGACACCGGGCAGTTACCCTGCGTGGTGAAACTAGGGCATCGGATGACTGGGGCAGGTAGGGAGGTCAAAGAAATCGCTAGGGAGGACCGAACTAAGGTCCGTGGCGGATGAGTTGAGTAAGTTGGCTATGCAGGCTGGGTCAGTTGAGATAGAGCCATCAATGGTGATCTGGGAAGTGCGCTCCCATTTAGTTGTTTAATGTTGTCCCAGAACGTTCTTGCACTCCCCAGGAGGAGGTGAGCGTAGCGTGGTAGAATCGGCCTTGCTTTTCTGATGGCCCAGGTGCATTTGTTTCTTGCGGCATTGTATGCCTGTCTGTCCGCCATCCGGCCTGTTTCTGAGGACAGGTCCCATAGGTTATCCCTGTGCTTGAGCAGTTGAAGCAGGGCAGGGGTAACCCAGGGTGCATTACGTACTTTGGTTCGGACTTCCGTTATGGGTGCGAAAATGTCACAGGCTTTGTTGAAGGTTTGGGAAAAAAAGGTTAGGGCAGTATCTATATCAGGGGTGTGGTGTATGGGTGACCAGTTAATTTGAGAAAGAAGTTGCTTAAGGCTTTTTAGTCCACCTGGTCTGAGGCGCCAACGTAGTGTGGAATGGGCCGTGGGTTTGGGTGTGGAGGTCGCCAAACGGAAAAGGATAGGGGAGTGGTCACTAAGTGAGTCAGGAAGGACCTGGATATCATGGATTTGTTTAGGGCGGTTGGTGATGACCACATTTAGAAGGGTGCTGGTACCTCTCTTTGTGTTTACTCTGGTGGGTTGGGAAATGAGTTGAGTCAGATCTACAGCTGCGAAAGAGTTCCAGGTGGTGGAGGAGGATGTGCTGAGCCAGTTCACGTTCAGGTCGCCCACAAGGATTTGATCAGCTTTATGACGTAGGGTTGTAAGATAATCCGTTAACGATACCAGTGCCAGGGTTTGTTTTTTGGGGGGAATGTAGGCAGTGGTGAGATAAAGGGGACCCCTGGAGGGGTCCGGAGTCAGTTTGAGGGTTAGGGCCTGCGCCCCGTATACGACAGCTGGGGCAGGGACTGCTTGTCCAGTGAGAGAGTCCCTGGTATAGATTGCACGTTCCCCCCCCCAGTGTACCTACACGATCCTCCCGGTAAAGGGAGTATCCTGGGAGGGAGACAAAGGAGTCTGGAGTGGATTGTGATAGCCAAGTTTCCACCAGTGTTATGACATCTGGTTTATGCAGTGTGATCCAGCATTGGAGGGAATCAAATTTTTTCAGAAGGCTGCATATTTTCATAGATGCTATGCAGAGCCCGGATGACCCAGCTGGTGGGCTAGTATGGGCTGGGCCTGGGTTGGGATGTATATTGCCTGTCAGGAGTAATAGAATGACCACCACCCTGGCCAGGGGTCGGTGAAGGGCAAGCTTTCGATAGGTATGTGGTGAGGGGGGGGGGGAGCTTCTGGGCACAGGGGGTGGGCAGGATTATCCAGGCTGGAAAGGCGAGAACGATAAGCCTCCAGTGGGAGCCTGGGGAAGCAGCAGGGAGGTGACTAGGGGAAGGGTGTCGTGGGCTAGGACACGTGGTGAGTGTAGGGTGGGATCGTACTAAATCCAGAACAAATGAGGGAGCTAGTGCCAGAGAGCCTGAGGGGTGCCAGGTAGGTATGACAAGGGTATCAGAGTAAGGATGAGGGGGAGGCATTTTAGTAAGAGGTAGGCTAGCACATCGCTAACGGTAGCAGCAGGGCAGGTAGGTAGAAATATTTTAGTTGCCCTCCAGCAAGCGTAGATGCCACTTTGGATCAGTGGTAGTGACACGGACTCTGTTGGACAGGGTACCAGGTTCAAGACTCTCTCAGGGCAGTTGGAAAAGGGACCTGGGTGAGAGCTGTGCTCCACGTTCTGGGGGCTAGAAGCAGGCTAGGTATGGGCCCGAAATGGGGTGCGAACTAGCGACTCCTGGGTGTGGGCTTGGAGGTGATGGCAAGGGGTTCGAGAGTGGGCTAGCTATAGGGCTGGGTGTGGGAGGAGGTGTGGGCAGGGTAGCTGTAAGCTGAAGAGGAGAGAAGTGGAATAGGTTCTTAGAAGGGATCCAGGAAGAAGGGGAGGAGGCGATCTGAATAGAGGTACTTGTGGTGGGGTCTCAGGGTCCCTCTAGTGGCTGGCAGGTATAACCTGCAAATGGAAAAATGGGGACTTAGTATTTCAGCCAGCAGGAAGTAATGTCATGAGGGAGGGCTAATAAATTAAGGGATGCCCCTGGGTGGGTGGCTGGCTGGCTGGGGCAGATGACGTGCAGCGTCGTCGGGCTAACACCCCACACAAGAATCTGGCAGCTTTAGGAGGTATCCTTGCCTCTATGGCGTTTTACAAGCTTCTCCAGCTCCAGGAGGGAGCGTTCGGTCTGCCGACTGCTGCCACAGGTAGCAGAGTACTGGGGAAGGGGGTCTGAGGCCTGTATGGCGTCTTACAAGCTGCTCCAGCTCCAGGAGGGAGCGTTCAGTCTGCCGACTACTGCCATGGGTAGCAGAGTACTGGGGAGGGGGGTCTGAGGCCTATAAGTGGGGAAGCAGAACAAACGGAACATTAGTATGCAGCGGGAGAAGGTTGTAGCTCAGTCCCTCACTGCGCATGCGTGAGCTGTTGGGCTATATCCTGACTACAGCCTCTACTGCGCATGCGCGGATTTCCAACATGGCGACATCCAGGAGACACAGGTAAGCACTATCTAGCCGAAATCCCCAAGCACAGTGAGAGCAGAGCCCAGTAGTTTGTGTAAAATACAGTCGCTAACAAGTCCCAGTCTATATAGGTATTGAGGGCAAAGAAACAGTGCAAGCAAGTAATGATATATAGCCACTAAGTCACTGAGATAGCCTAGTGCCTTAAAGTACCCCACGCTACCATCAAATAACAGGGTATGAACACAGAAATGCAGGCAGAGAAAAATCAATCAGTAGCCCTGTGGGGATACAAAATAATCTTAAATTAAAGTCCCTCGAAACACCCCACACAAGAATCTGGCAGCTTTAGGAGGTATCCTTTACCTCTATGGCGTTTTACAAGGTTCTCCAGCTCCAGGAGGGAGCGTTCGGTCTGCCGACTGCTGCCACAGGTAGCAGAGTACTGGGGAAGGGGGTCTGAGGCCTGTATGGCGTCTTACAAGCTGCTCCAGCTCCAGCTCCAGGAGGGAGCGTTCGGTCTGCCGACTACTGCCGCGGGTACCAGAGTACCGGGGGGCGGGGGGTCTGAGGCCTCTATGGCGTCTTACAAGCTGCTCCAGCTCCAGGAGGGAGCGTTCGGTCTGTCGACTACTGCCGCGGGTAGCAGAGTACTGGGGAGGCCTCCTCTGATCCTCATAATGCAGCCAACCCCCTTGATATCCCGGCGTATCCCTTCGCCGGGCAGGTTCCCCTCCACGGGGGAAGGCACCAGGGGGGAGGCATGGCCCCAGCACATACTTTCTAGGGCCCAGGGATGCTGCTGAGGAACAGGAGGCCCTAGGAAGGCAATGGAGGCCCTCAGGAAACAGACAGCCATCATCCGGTGGCCAGCAAGCGATTTTTCCTGGCTTTCTTTAAGGTGCTTGACGTCCGGACGTCAAGGCAAGAGCCGACGTCTGTCATGCACCACCCCAATGACCCTGACGAGTTGCTCTACCCCTGGCCTCCACCAGTGGTCACTTCCACACCGGGTCACAGCCCCCTCGCTCCCTGAAGACAGCAAGCAGTCGTGGGACGCTCAAGCTGCCTCCCCACGGCCGCCCTCCAGCTACTCCGAGCTTGTTCCTTCTTAACTCAGTCAATGGCATCGCAAGCGGAAATCCAACCGCTGCATGGACGGGCCGGCAGAGACTCTATTTCAATTATGTATACTATATACTGTACCTCCTATGCACCTGTATATGGTATATTCTATCTGTTATGCACCAGTTTATTGTAACCATTACCCTTATGTTACCTACACTGTATATTGTTCATGTTTCCTGGTTCATCCACTGTTGACAATTTGTTGTATTGTATTGACGAGGAACCTTTGAAAATGAGTCTCTGATTCAAAGGTTGTTTCCAAAAACTTACATAAATAAAAAAAAATACAAGTTTGGGGACTGAGCAGTCTGAATTAAAACTTATGTTAACGGGGGATAGGGTCAAAAAGATAATTTAGGAAAAGGCAGATAAAGAAATGTATAAGGCTAGAGCCAAATACTACTTCTATGGAGATCTACCAGGCAAGATGCTGGCTTGTCAACTAAAATGTTAAAAAAATAGGAACAAAATACAGGCCATAAGTAGGGATGATGGAGCACTGTCTTCTGTACAGGAAGATACAAATTCAACTTTTTAAACATTTTATGAAAAACTGTATACCCCTGAGATTGATGTGGGTATAGGTCAAATCACAGACTATACAGTCGTGGCCAAAAATATTGGTGCCCTTGCAGTTTTTTCTAATAATGCACCATTCCTTCCAGAAAATTGTTGAAATTAAAAAATATTATGGTATCCACATATGTATTTCTTTGGTTTGCAGTGGAATAAAACACAAAAAGCAGAAAAATTTACTAAGTCTTAGCTTATTTCACACAGAAATACTTAAATGGCCCGGACAAAATTATTGGCACCTTTTAGAAGTAGTTAGAAATAATTAGATTTCAAGTAGGTGATTTTCCTTCACTTTGGAACTAAACTCAGCTGTAGTGAGTTGCAGGTGCCTGCAATATAAAAATCACTCATTCTACCAGTTTGAATAGAGAAAAGGACTCATTCTCCTGTTTTGTGTCACTGTGTGAACCGCAGTGAGCATAGAGAAAAGAAAGACAGCCAGAGAATTGTCTGAGGAGCTCAGACAGAAGACTGTAGCCAAGCATGAACAATCTCAAGGCTACAAATCAATCTCCAGAGACCTTGATGTTCCTGTTTCCACCGTACGTAATGTTATCAGGATGTTTAAGGCCCATGGCACTGTAGCCAACCTCCCTGGATGTGGCCGCAAGAGAAAACTTGATCGAAGATTGCAGCGCAGGATTGTTCGAATGGTGGAGAAAGCACCTCGATCAACTGCCAAACAGATTCAAGCTGACCTTCAGTAACAAGGTACGACAGTTTCAACACGCACCATCCGTCGCCAACTCAATGAAAGGGGGTTATATTGTAGGAGGCCCAGGAGGACCCCACTGCTGAGAGAGAAACATAAGAAAGCCCAACTGGGGTTTGCCAAAACACACCTGAACAAGCCAAAATCCTATCTGGGAGAAATGTCCTGTGGACAGATGAGACCAAATTAGAGCTTTTTGGTAAAACACATCATCTCTATGTTTACAGAAAACAAAATGAAGCCTTCAAAGAAAAGAACACCTTCCCTACAGTCAAACATGGAGGAGGTTCAGTGATGTTTTGGGGTTGCTGTGCTACCTCTGGCACTGGATGCCTTGAACGTGTGCACGGCATCATGAAATCTGGAGATTACCAGGCCATTTTGGAGCGCAATGTTGAACCCAGTGTCAGAAAGCTGGGTCTCCGTCGAAGGTCATGGGTCTTCCAGCACGACAATGACCCCAAACACACTTCAAAAAGCACCCAGGAATGGTTCAAGACAAGACGCTGGACTGTTCTGAAGTGGCCAGCAATGAGTCCAGATCCAAATCCCATTGAAAACCTGTGGAAAGATCTGAAAACAGCAGTTGGGAGAAGGCACCCTTCAAATCTGGGAGAACTAGAGCAGTTTGCACAAGAAGAGTGGGCCAAACTGCCAGTAGAGAGGTGCAGGAAGCTCATCCATGGCTATAGGAAGCGGTTGATTGCAGTTATTTTGACCAAAGGCTGTGCTACCAAATATTAAGTCTAGGGTGTCAATAATTTTGTCAATGCCATTTCTTTTCATTTTCTGATTTAAAAGGATATATTAAATTCTGAACAAAAACAAAGGTTCTGTAATATTAACAGAGAAATAAAGAATTGTGTAGACCAAATACTGTACTGTTGTTAATTTCAACTTATGTTTAGAGGAAATTGTGAGTTATTTGAAAAAGTGCAAGGGCGCCAATATTTTTGGCCACGACTGTATATCGAGTCTGAACTTACCCATAGTTTCAGAACAAGAATTAGACTATTTGAATAAGGAAATCACCACTGAGGAGGTAATGTCAGTTATTGGAGCCCTACCCAATGGTAAAAGTCCAGGCCCAGATGGCCTGCCTTTTGAGAGCTATAACAATCTTGCCAATGTCTTGTCTCAGTTACTGGTTTGATCTCTTTAGAACTTTTTTGGAGGAAGGCAAAATACCTCAATCTTTTGAATGAGGCAGATATTTATTTATTTATTGATTGAATTTTGGTAACCGGGTAGGCCCACCGAGACAAGACATTTAATTTGGCTCCAAGACCAGGGCCATTCTCGATGCCCTACAGGGGACATGCCTCAGACAGCTAGTTTCGGAACCCACTCGAGAGGGAGCAAACTTAGATCTCATACTCACAAATGGGGACAGTAAGAAGATCTCAGATCTAGAATTGGGTAGCCATCTAGGAACAAGTGACCACCAAACAGTGTGGTTCACGATAAACTCAGCTGCAGAGTCAAGCCATACAAAACTTAGGGTACTGGACTTCAGGAGGGCCAACTTTGTCAAAATGGGAGAGTGCCATAGGACAGCACTAGCAAACAGGTAAGAAGGAGCTTCAAGGTGGAAACATCAAAAAGTACAGTTACGTAAGAACTTACCTTAACAGTAGATCTTCGAGAGAGGCTCTTGCAGTAGGTAATTACATATAGGACTGACGCTGGCAGGCGGCAGGACCCCACGGAAAAATTTCTAGCTAGCAGTCCCTGGCGGTGACCGCCCCCACGTCAGGTGACCGCGGTCAGATGACGTCGGTATAAAGGGGCGGTCCCAGACGCCCACCTTCCAGTTCTTTCCTGCCACAGGCCCAGAAGGCCCGGATGAGAGAGAAGCAGATATTTCCGTCAATGGAAAAGGAGCTGAAAAAGTCTAGGGGGATGGAAGGCGGGAAGGTATTACCTACTGCAAGAGCCTCTCTCGAAGATCTACTGTTACGGTAAGTTCTTATGTAACTGTACTATCTTACTTCGAGAGGGCTCTTGTAGTAGGTAATTACATATAGAACAGAACCCCAAGCAGTCTGGAACAAAAGAAAGGCACCGGGAGGAGGAACTACTCCAATAAGTAGTAAACAACCTTGCAAACCTCAAGATAGGAGGCCTTGCAAGACAGCTAACCCGAAGCCTGCTCTACGGCGAGAGGCAATGTCCAAACTGTAATGTTTCATAAAGGTATGGACAGAAGTCCAAGTGGCGGCAGCACAGATGTCTGCCGCAGGCACATTTTTGAAAGAAGCCGCAGAGGCTGCTACTCCCCGAGTGGAGTGACCTCTGACTTGACCCGGTAGGGTCTTGTTGTACTTGTCATAACAGAAAGTGATGCAATGAGCCAACCACTTTGATAGGCATTGCTTGGAGACAGCATTGCCTTCTCTTTTGTGAGCAAAAGAGACGAACAACTGATCAGTCTTTCTGAGAACCTTCGTCCTATCGGTGTAGTATCTCAGAATCCTGTGGGCATCCATAGTGTGGAGCAAGTATTCTCCTTGGTTGGAGTACTGCATGAAAAAGGCAGGTAATTCAATAGACTGATTTAAGGTAGACTCCGCTACCACCATGGGAAGAAACTTAGGATTCGTGCGAAGAGCTACTCACTCTTTGTGGAAAATCAGATAAGGGATGTTGCACATAAGGGCGTGGAGCTCGGAAATTCTGCGAGCAGAAGTAATGGCAACCAAGAAAAGCGTCTTCCACGATAAAAACTTCAAGTCTGCGGAAGCTGCAGGCTCAAAAGGAGGAAGGGTAAGTTTCTCGAGGACAAAGTTCAAGTCCCAAGGGGGAGCTGGAGTCCGAACAGGGGGCCTGAGATAAAGGACCCCTCTGAGAAAGGTCTTGGATACCTCCAATTGGGCAAAAGCTTTATCAGTGAAGGGAACATGGTAGGCTGAAACAGCAGCCATGTGAACCTTCAAGGAGGAGTGACTGAGACCCAGGTCGAAAAGATGACGCAAATAATCAAGCACAACGGCCACAGGACAGGAGAAAGGCTCCACGTTCCTGGAGGCAGCCCAAATGGAAAATCTTTTCCATTTCATAGCATAGGTGGACCTAGTGGAGGGTTTTCTAGCCTCCACCAGAATCTCGGCCAACTTAGAGGAGACGCCAAAACGGGATTGGGCTAGGTCTGCAGGAGCCATGCATGAAGTTGGAGAGACTTGAGTCCCGGATGGACCAGGGTCCCCTGATCCTGGGTCAGCAATCCTCGAGATAAAGGAAGAGGAAGAGGAGGAACCTCTGAGTACTGTTATAGAAGAGAGAACCAGATTTGCCAGGGCCAGAAAGGAGCGATCAGAATCATTCTCGCTCCTTCCAATGCCAGTTTCTGTAGCACATGAGGGACCAGAGGAATTGGGGGAAAAGCATAGACGAATCTGTCCTTCCAGCTTAGAGATAGAGCATCGCTCCAGAAAGCGCCTCGCTCTGGAGCAAGCGAGCAGAAGGTGGGAAGCTTTGCGTTTTGGGAAGAGGCGAACAGGTCTATCTGTGGAGTCCCCCAAATCTGGAAGATGCTTTTTAGAACTTTTTGGTCTAGTTCCCACTCGTGTGGCAGAGCCGAAGAACGACTTAGCTTGTCTGCCAGGACATTGTCGACTCCCACAACATGGATCGCCGTGAGGTGAAGGTTGTGAAGCGTTGCCCATTCCCAAACCCTCATCGCTTCCCTGCACAGCGGGTAGGACGAGTCCCTCCCTGCTTGTTGATGTACCACACCACGCACATGTTGTCTGTTAGGACAGCTAAGTGATCGGGAAGGATGTATTGGTGAAGGGCCTGGAGAGCATACAGCACTGCTCGCAGCTCGAGCACATTGATGTGGAGAGTTAACTCCAATCTGGACCATAACCCTTGGGTTCGGTGAGGACCCAGATGGGCTCCCCAACCTTCGCCTGAAGCATCCGTGGTCAGAGTCTGGGCGGGAGGAGGATGAAAGAAGGGGACCTCCCAGAACAGGTTCTCTTGAACCATCCACCATTGCAAGTCTCTTGTTATCGGCAAGGAGATCAGCACCGGATAATCTAGGTCGTCTACAAGTTGATCCCACTGAGAGCGGAGAGTCCACTGAGAGATCCTCATGAGGAGGCGCGCACGCAGAACCGTCGGGATGGCAGCCGCCATAGGCCCCAGGAGACTGAGCACCAACCTCGCCGGAACATTCCTGTGTTCCGAAAGAAGGGAAATCTGGGACTGGAGGGAGGCCCCCCTGTCCAAAGGCAGGAAGGCCCTGCACACTGTCATATCGAGGATTGCCCAGATGAACTGGAGTCTCTGGGAAGGGTCCAGATAAGACTTGGAATGGTTGATGGTGATACCCAGACCAGTGAAAACCTGCTGGATGAGGGAGAGAAAATGCAGGAGTTCCTCCCTGGACGAGGCCGCCAGGAGCCAGTCGTCCAGGTAGGGAAAAACCTGAACTCCCAGAGTACGCAGGTGGGCCGCTACCACCGCCAGGCATTTGGTAAAAACTCGGGGAGCTGAGGAAAGACCAAAAGGGAGCGCCCGGAATTGGTAATGGTCCCCCTGGAATGCAAACTTCAGGTACTTTCGGTGCGAGGGGAGAATGGGGATGTGCAGGTATGCGTCCTGCATAACCAGTGCACAAAGCCATTGGCCCGGCCAGAGAAGGGGCAAGAGAGTTTGAAGGGAGAGCATCCTGAACTTTTTGTATTCCACACAGAAGTTCAGGGAGCTGAGATCGAGAATGGGTCTGAGATCTCCCGTCTTCTTTGGTACAAGGAAGAAATGGGAATAGTAACCCGTCCCGTGAAGGTGAGGGGGGACGGGTTCTATGGCCTGCTTCAAGAGGATAGCAGATATTTCTTCCCTAACAAAGGGAAGATGGTCCCTTGAGTAAGAGGAATTCAGAGGGGTGTGACGTGGAGGTTTCTGCAGAAACTCTATGGAATGCCCCTCTGCTATGATCTGAAGCACCCATGAATCCGATGTTATCCTCTCCCAGCCCGAAAGGTGGAGGGAGAACCTCCCTCCTACCGATTCCTCCGGAGAGGGAAGGAGTCAGGTGGTGTGAGGCAGCGCCGCAGCTGGGGCACCCGCTGCTTTTTTGGGCGGCGGGAGCCTGGTAGCTGTGGGGCCCCGACGTTTAGTGGCCCGCCTTCCCTGGGGTTTCGCTTGAGGCCGGCTGCATCTGAGAAAAGGACGGCGCTGCGGGGGATGGGGACGGTACATGGAATCGACAGATTTGAGGGCCGTCCCCTTCTCCTGCAAGTTGGTGATGATGTCCTTGACATCACCACCGAAAAGCACCGAACCTCTGAAAGGTGCTTCTTGAATCACTGACTGCACCTCCGGGACCAGACCTGACAAACGGAGCCATGCGTGACGCCGAAGACTAACGGCGAACGCGGAGCTCCGTCCTGCGGTGTCCACTGCGTCGTAGGTCGTCCTCAGAGTATGACGACTGGCCAAACGAGCAGAACGGACAAGTTCAGCTAACTCCTGCTTGACTTGGGAGTCAGGCAAGGAGTCAATCTTAGATTCCACCTGGGTAAGGACAGCCTTCTGGTAATCCCCCATATGTGCTACATAATTTACAGCCCTGATCCCCAGTGTGGAAGAAGCATAGATCTTCCTTCCATACTGATCCAGAAGGCGAGATTCCTTATCCGGGGGAGACGAGTTCAAATGTTTCGGGTGTGTGGACCGGCCGTGAGCGGCGCTAATCACAACCGAGTCTGCATGGGGGTGAGAGTCTAGAAAGTCTACATCCTCCGGAGCCTGGTACAGCCTGTTGGACTTCTGAGGAAGTGGGGCTAGAGCCGACGGTTGTTTCCAAATGGTGGAAACAAAGTGGGCATGAGGCTCGATCCAGGGTGGCACTACAGTAGGGGCCGTAAGGGGCAAGTCCAGATGTTCGGCGAGTTTAACCCGCTGAGGATCTGGCTCTAAGGAACGCCACTGATGGACCTCCTGGATCTTCCCAAGCAACTCCGTGAAGGAAGGATCCTCCGGAGAAGACTTCGCAGGAGTCCTCGGCTGGGGCTTGGATGGAAAGCGAGGCTCATCGTCTTTCTCAGAACATCCGTCGGAGGAATCCAAGGAGTCCGAGAGAGAAGAAGAAGAGTTTGAAGCAGAGTAAGACTCCTAGCTCGCCTAGGGGAGGAAGGTTCTTAGGGATCCTGGATGGCGTCCCACCCTCTCTGGATCCCGAGGGGAGAGCTCGGGAATCCGGAGGTGGAGAGGGAGTGTGCCGTCTGGGGCGTACGGGAGCCGGAGGTGGCACCACACCATCGCCGTGAGACGGCTCTCGACTTCCTTGGTGAGCTGAGCCTTGGCCTCAGCCCACCAGGAGGCCAGAGTCTCCTGAAGATGCACCGGCGGCCTGGGGGGCGGTGGAGGAGGAGGAGGGATAGTTTGACGGATGATATCCGTAAGGTGAGTATCCATAACCCGGCTGCGGGAAGACCGGAGCTGGGTATTGCGGCGTCGGGTACTGCGGCGTCAGTGGAGTCAGCGCCGGGTACTGAGGCGCAGGATACTGTGGACCCAGGCAGGCCGGCGTCGGATAGGATGGCGGATACCCAGGTACCGGAGGAGCTGCCGGAGCAGACGGCCCAGTAGGGAACTCCACGGGCGGGTCGACTGTGATAGGCCCGTGGGGTGGAGGGCCCGATGGGAGAGGAATATCCCCCGCCGGCGTCGGAGGGGCCAGCGTCGGAACCAGTGTCAGATCTGGTTCTGTAGGAGGGAGATCTGATGGCGGAAAAGCATCCCGAGCATTGCCTGGGGACGGAGGGGAGAAGTCCCCGGGGTCAAGCAGCGGGGACTCGGGCTCCCCGGACGGCGGCGAAGGCTGCGGGGAACCTGGGACGACAGACGATGGAGGGTCCGTCGTAGGCTCCGATGCCCGGCGCACGTCGGAGGAGCTGACGTGTGACTTAGGGGCCGAATCCCGCGGACGCCAGAGGAGCCGGCATCCAACTAGGGGTTCCTCGTCAAAGGTGGGCCGAGGGTGGGAAGAGGCCCGGTCCGAGGGGGACCCTGTCGTGCGCTGCCCCGAAGGGTCGGGCGTCTTAGCGGCCTTCTCCTGGCAGACGTCAGAGGAGCCAACGTCTGGCTTATGGGAGGCGCCCGCACAAGTAGGCCGCAAGCCTGCAGCAATACTGAGGGCAGAAGCCTCCTTTGGCCCGGAGGCACCCGGCGGGCTCGAACGCGAACCCGACGGGCGGGCCGACGCCTCCTCCAAAGCCTTGAGGCTGCCGTCGGGCGATCCCCCTGAGGGGACGCATTTTAGCCGGCCCGCTGGAGTCGCGGGAAGAGGAGGCCTTCTCCCGTGCCTTTCTTTGTCCCGCTCTTGTGTCCTTCTGGGAGGTCGATGCCTGCCTAAGCTTCTTCAACTCCTTCTCCATTGCAGACATCTTCTTTTTAAGGAGATGGGCTTCCAAAGACTGCTGGCGCTGTCTGCTGGTGGCCACGCTGAAATGCAGGCAATCACGTACTACTTTGGGCCTGCGTGGTCGGGGCCTAAACAAAAGGCAGAGGGAGTGGACCGGCTTTGTGAGGCAGTTAAGACACCGCACGAGTCGCACTCTATTTTTGAAGGGACGACATAAACCGACATTCACCCGACGTACTAAAATACAAAATACTGATACTTTCGTAAAAAACGAAAGCAACGGGTTGAGCATGAACTCCACCGTGGAGGAGCCAAAATTCGAGCTGGACGGGCGTGGAAAGAACTCAGTGGAATCAACAAAGTCCAAGAGGGCAGCATCTTTCGTAAAAAGATGTGCAAGAAGAAGGGGACACAATTTGAAGATTTTTATTTATTTACTGAAATGTTTCACCAGGAAGGCACACTGAACAACAAGTCGCTCGTCTCCCGGTGCGACCTGGGGGAAGGGATAAATTAGGAATGAGACATTAAACGTTCAAGTTATAAGTTCATTATTAACATACAGTTGTAAGGTAGATGCTTACAAGCAGTGTTACAACAGTGTTGCATATGATAGGTAAAAACAGTGGACAATAAGTGCTCGGTTAATAAGTAACAAGTGCTTATGTGAAAGAAAAGGGGGAAAAGAGAGGCAGTGGTGAGGTGTGTGTGTGTGGAGGGGGAAGAGTTGTGTCCCTGGAGACCACTTCAGGATGCGAGGATCCTGCACTGCTCTGACAAGAGAGGGGGATAAGGACATGTCCCAGACAGACCCTTTCAGGGTAGTGGGGGAAGGGAGTAGATGAGAGAGACAAGCCCCTTTGAGGGGGGGTAGGGGAGGACCCCATGGAAACCATTCAGGGCCCAATTATATTCTGTGAGAGAACAAGGAAGGCCAGTAAGGGGGAGCAATTTGGGGATAGGGGAGGAGAGCTACGAATTTGGGTGGGTGTGCACAGGGTAATAAAAGTGATGGTAGAGGGGTAAGGTTTGCCCAGGGCTTAGTGGAGGAAGTTAAGGAGGGACATGGCAGGAGCAGCTAGGAGTAAGGTAAATATTGAGGGCAGAGCTGATGGAGTAAGCAGAGGATGAGTGCCAGATCTGAGGGGAGGGGAGGAAGAAAAAATTACTCACTTTAGTAATGTTGTTTCTTCTAACGGAGTCTTGCTGTATTCTGACTATTGCAGTGATCACCAACCTTTGAACTGCCCCGGAGAACAAAGTTAACTTTCCACGCAGGGCATGGAACGCTGAGCCGGTTGAAGCCTCTGTCTGCTGCTGTTTAAACTCCAACCGTCAGATCTTTACTGAGCTATACTCACTAGGCGCTGTGTGGAAACTGTAAAACTCACACTAGCCAACTAGCAACTAAATTTGTTAAAAAAGGGTTTTTTTGGTTTCAAAGCAAAGACTCAAGTCGAGAAACCCAAAAAAAACAAAACACAACATCACACACAAAATAAAGGAGGGTGAGGAAGGGGCACCTCTAGGTGCCAACACTGCTCCTGCCCACCCACATCCCAAAAACCAGGTTCTGAGAGGGGGGGCGGTGGGGGGTGTCAGAATACAGCAAGACTCCATTAGAAGAAACAACATTACTAAGGTGAGTAATTTTTTCTTCAAACAACAGGAAGTCTTGCTGTATTCTGACTACAGTATTACAGACTACCAAGCAGTACCTCCATGGAGGAGGGACAGAACCTACTTTTGGAAAAGGCTCTGAAGTACTGCTGTGCCAAACCGAGCATCACTCCTAGCCTGGATGTCTAGAGAGTAATGCTTGGTGAATGTATGGACTGTTTTCCAGGTGGCTGCTTGACAGATTTCTAAGATAGGCATATCTCTGGCAGCAGCCAGGGAAGCAGCTGTACCTCTAGTAGAGTGAGCCCCCAGGCCTGAGGGTGGGGTTCTACCCAATTTTTCATAGCAGAATTGTATACAAGAGACAATCCACCTAGCAATAGATCTTTTAGTGGCAGGTTTCCCCTTACCGACCTCTCCATAAGTGCGGAACAACTGGAGGGACTCAAACCTGTGACCCTTGGTGCGCTCTATGTAGTAGCTAAGGGCCCTTTTTACGTCCAGGCTGTGCAACCTCCTCTCTCCAGAGGAGGAATGGTCAGTGAAGAAAACGGGAGAGACATAGACTGATTAAGGTGGAAATCTGAAACCACCTTAGGCAAAACTTCCTGTTAGTTCTTAGGACCACTTTGTCTCTATGGAAAGAGATGAAATCAGGCTCCACTGACAGGGCTTGCAATTCACTGATACGCCTGGCAGAGGTAATGGCTACCAAAAACACAGTTTTCCAAGTCAAGTACTTAAGCTCTGCAGAGGACAAAGGCTCAAAGAGGGGTTGCATAAGCTGAGCAATGCAAACATTAAGGTCCCAAGCAGGAGCAGGGTACCTAAAGGGAGGATTGGTGTGCAGCAATCCCTTGAAGAATTTACAAAATACAGGATGGGCTGATAGAGGAGAGGGCTTGCCTACTGACAAGACGGTAGAAACAGCTGCCAGATGCACTTTAAGTGTAGCTGGTCTAAGTTCCAAGCCATTAAAATGAACCATATAGTCCAGGACTGTAGGCAACCCAGCAGATTCTGGAGAAAGATGCTTATTAGAGCACCAAATAGTGAACCTTTTCCATTTGGAGTTGTAAGTCTTTCTGGTGGAAGGCTTTCGAGAAGCCTTAAGAATATCCAGAACACCTTGAGAGAGGTGCAGCTCAGCAAACTCTAACTCTTCAAGAGCCAGGCCTTGAGATTGAGAGATTTGAGGTTCGGATACCAAATCCTTCCCTGAGAGGATGTCAACAGGTTGTAATTCCTGGGAAGAGACAGGGGAAGGTGGACTGCTAAGGACAGCAACAGTGGGTACCACGGCTGTCTGGCCCAGTCTGGAGCAATCAGAATCACTCTGCATGGTTGAGACCTGATCTTGACTAGCACTTTGAACAGGAGAGGGAAGGGGGGGAAGCATACAGAAACTTCCCTTCCCAGTTCAGAACCAGAGCATCCAGGGGGACTGAGCCCAAGACTGGGGGTCTGCAACAGAAGAGAGGAAGTTGGTGATTGTCTGGGGCTGCAAAAAGATCCATCTGTGGAGTGCCCCATCTGGAGAAAATCACTTTCAATATTAGGGGACCTAGGGACCATTCGTGGTGGCCCTGAGATATCCTGCTGAGAGCATCTGCTAGGACATTGTTCTTCCCTGGGAGGCGAACTTCTATCAGAGAGGTTTGCAGGGAATAGGCCAGAGACCACAACTTCATTGCTTCTGTGCACAAGGCCGTAGACCGAGTGCCTCCTTGCTTGTTGATGTACCACACTGTGGTGGTATTGTCTGTCCTGATCTGGACCACCTTGTTCTGTACAGATTTGGAAAAAGCTTGCAGTGCCAGAAACACTGCTCTGAGTTCCAAGAGATTGATGTGAAGCAGAGATTCTTGAGGTGACCACAGCCCTTGGGTGGTAAGATCCCCCAAGTGAGCTCCCCGGCCCAAGAGGGAGGCGTCTGTGGTGAGGATTAGTGAATGAGACTGAGTGACAAAAGGAACTCCCTGTCTTAAATTGTCCTGATCCTGCCACCACTGCAAAGCCTGGATCAGGGTTCGAGTCACTGGGACTAGTTTGGTAAGGGAATCCTTTCTTTGGGACCAGAAGGCTCTCAAGTGGAACTGAATGTCCCTCATCTGGAATCTTGTCCCCTGGACCACTGCTGTAGAGGCTGCCATGTGGCCCAGGAGCTGCAGGAAGTGCCTTGCTAGTCGAGACACCTGAAGGGTGAAAGAAGAGGCCAGTTCTATAAGGGTCCTTGCCCTGTCCAGGGGAAGGAAGGCTTTTGCTCTTATCGTATCCAGCTCTGCCACTATAAAGGTGAGGAGCTGTACTGGCTCGAGAACTGACTTTGGAAGGTTTAGGAGGAATCCTAAGGAAGTGAGCAGTTGCTGAGTTATTTGAAGATGTGACTTGACTTGGTCTGGAGACTGACCCACTATGAGCCAGTCGTTCAAGTATGGAAAGATGGAGATCTTTTTTCTCCTTAGGAAAGCAACCACTACTGCCAGGCACTTTGTGAATACCCTTGGGGCTGATGTTAGGCCAAAGGGCATTGCTCTGAATTGATAGTGGCCTGAGGGAAACTCGAACCTGAGGTACTTTCTGTGGGAGCACCTGATGGGAATGTGAAAGCAGGCATCTTTGAGGTCCAGGGAGGCTAGCCAGTCCCCTGGCCTTAGAGAGGGTAGAATTATTCCCAGAGTCACCATTTTGAATTTTGGCTTTAAAAGGTGCTTGTTTAGATATCTCAGATCCAGGATGGGCTGCCATTCTCCTGTCTTTTGGGGTTAGAAAGTACCTGGTACAATCCCTTGCCCCTGTGTAGGTAGGAACCCTTTCTATGGCTCTGAGAGCCAAGAGGGAAGAAACCTCTGCCTCTAGGGCAAGGGTCTCTGATGGATTTGCAGGTGGAAGGATCTGGTTCTCATCTTGGGAAATTTTTGGAAGCCGAGAACCAGTCCCTGGCTTACTACTTCTAGGACCCACTTGTCTGATGTTAAAGACTTCTAGTCCTGGACAAAGTAAGCCAGCCTGCCCCCTACAGGTATTGGAGAATTGGTCCAGGCAGACCCATCAGGGTGTCTGCTTGGCAGGGGCTTTAGGCTGAGGGGTGGAAGCAGGCCTGCTCATACCCAGTCTGCCTCTCCCTCTAAAGAACCCCCTCTGCACAAAAGCAGAAGAGAAGGCCTGGATTTGGTAAAAGGGCCCGTCCCTGCCCCTGGAATGCTGCCTCTGAGGAGTGGCTTGCCTTTCTTTGGCCTGAGCACTCCTGTAGGTGGTCCTGTACTCGTACATCTTCATGTAGTTCTCTGTCTGCTCCCCAAACAGAGAATTACAAATAACAGGGAAATCCATGGCCTTAGCCTGGGTATCCTGTGATAGGCTAGTACATCTGAGCCAAGCCATCCTCCGAAGGGCCACAGATGTAGCCATGACTCTAGATGAAACATCACTGGAGTCTACAGCAGCATGAAATTGCACCTGGATGCCTCAATCCCATCCGCAGCCACCCGCTCCAGCTCCTTGGCAAGCTGGTCAGGGACCTGTTTAGCTAGAGCCAGCACAGTGTCCCACCTGGACTTCTGGTATCTAGCTGTGTAGGCCATATAGTTAGCCTGGCTGAGTCCCAAAGATGCTGCCATGTACTGTTTATTTGCCATGGCATCAATCCTCCTGGAGTCCTTATCTGGGGGGGTGTGAAGCCAAGGGAATATCTGTCTTATCACAGGCAGCAGCCTGCACTACCCCAACATGGCTGCATTGCTGGGAAAGGAACTCTGTGTCCGAGCCTGAAAGGGTATACCTCTTGTCCATTCTTCTGTACACAGGAGGTATGGAATTAGGAGTTTTTAGAATTTTAAATGTCTGTTTCCCAAAAAATTTATGGAGGGGAATAGACAATCTCCTGGACTCTGGGATGTCCATCATCTCAACAAAATCAGGCTCCTCCTGATCCTCTACTGCTTCTTCCATTGGAAGCTGGAGGGTTTCAGCCACTTTCTTGTAAAACATAAAAGTGGGAAGGGGACTCAGAAAGCCTAGGAGGAGAAACACCTGAAGGTCTGTCTGGGGAGATGTCCAGGTCTATAGGCACATCTAGACTTTCATAATCACCATCATCATCATCCTCATACTCTCCCTCCTCCGGTTCATAAAATTCTTCTAAAATATAATCCGGAACCGGGGGAACCGACCGAACCGAGCCCCTGACAGATGGTGCCGGTTCTGCCGGAACCGAAGTTAGCAACTGCACTATCCTTATCACTTTAGCTATTTCATCAGCGGTCGGAGAAAGAACTTGTGGATCCGAACCGGATGATTTTTCCCTTTTCTTTCTTTTAAGCGGAACCGACTCCTCAGAATCAATTCTCCTTTTGCCCGAAGAAGTTTGGCCCTGGTCAGAGGGCACTCCTTCTGGTTCGGTTGGAACCGAACCGGGCTGGCCATCCGGGTCAGCGGACTTCTAAACCTCCCTTTCCCTCAGTCTACCTCTCTCATCTAAGGTAGCTTTGGAAAACTTTTACAAATTTGGCAGTCTGAATTGAGGTGGTCAAACCCCAGACAATAAACACAGGTGGTGTGGGGATCAGCCTTAGCAAAGGCTTCCCCACACACACTACAGTGTTGAAACCCAGTGGGCCAGGTTTTTTTCTTGGGTTTCTCAGACATGGCCAATCCTAACCACAACTTACCCTTTTTTTGGCAATCTGCCAGACGAGACACCCCTATCGGTTCCTGACCGTGTTACAGGTCTTGGAAAAAAATGTAATGAAATCCGTTTTTTTTTACAACCGATACGGACCGGTTACCACACTCTAATAAAGACAGAAGTTTTTTAACACAAACCTGATCGGTTCAAACCGAACCGATCCAATGTTTTCAAGTTCCACACAGAAAACTAATACAAAACCTATCTAGTACTCACGGTACCACAGACAGAGACTTAAACCGACATGTTCAGTAGCAGAATTTCGGTAGAAACCGAGCGAAAAAACGACACTTTAACCGACTTTTTTGACTCAAGCGAAGGAGAAATCTCCGGAGCGACAGTTCAGTTAGGCGGAGCAAAGAATCTGACAGTTGGAGTTTAAACAACAGCAGACAGAAGCTTCAAACCGAGCTCGAGCTCAGCGTTCCATGCCCTGCATGGAAAGTTAACTCTTTGTTCTCCGGGGCAGTTCAAAGGTTGGTGATCACTGCAATGGTCAGAATAGAGCAAGACTTCATGTTGTTTGAATTCCAGATTTTTGGGAGGCGGTGAGAGTAACCGGATTGGCCGATTTGGGTGTATCTGTGGGGGACTACCAGTGTGCGACAGTTGGGGGTGTTATAAAGGAGGAGGTGAGGTAGGACCAACCAGTGCTTGGAGGTGAATTTAACACAGTCCGAGAGCCGCCTGTTTGCAAGAGAGGGGAAGGATAGAGCACGATAAAGATCACAGTGGTGGGTGCGAGGAGGGGCATCCAAGGCAAAGCGACAGAAGGAATTGAAGAGGGTGTCAAGTCTGGCCAGGAAGGACTTAGGGGCAGCAACACAGACTATGTCACAGTAGTCAAAAATGGGCAGTATCATCTTCTGGACAAGTTCACGCCTAGCAGTAGGAAGGATGCAACTACAGTTCTTGAACAGGGCACCAGGCTTGGGATACAGTTTTTTCTGGATGGTGTCAATAAGTCCAGAGAAGTTCAGGTGTTGGTCCAACCAAACACCTAAGTACCTGAAGGAGGATGTGTCCTCAAGTAAAGTCCCATCAAGGGTATGAAAAATGGGTAGGAAGGGAAGCCTTGAAAGACTCTGCCTTGTGCCAAAGGTCATAGAGACCGTCTTCTTGGCATTGAGGAAAAGTTGATGGTTAGCAAACCAGAGCTGAACCTTGTCAAAGTTTTGCTGTAAGCTGCTTCTAACCTCATCAGGACAGGAGCCAGATGTATACAGGACTATATCATCGGCATACATATGTATAGTAGAGGATGGGGAGCAAACAGAGGAAAAGTCATTTAAGAAGATGGCGAACAGGAGGGGCTCCAATACAGAGCCCTATGGGACTCCAGTGCTAATTGGGAGGGGGGGAGGGGAAGTGGCATCCAAGGTCTTAACTGACTGGGTTCTGCCAATAAGGTAAGCCTTAAACCAGTTTGTGGTGGAGGGAGATAGGCCAGCAGCCACGAATGAGAGACAGTGTCAAAAGTCTTGGCCAGGTCAACAAATATGGCACAGGTAATTTGGCCATTGTCCATCCTGGTTAGGATGGAATTTATGAGCCGCAGGAGAGAGGCGGTAGTTGAGTGGTTTTTCCTGAAACCGGACTGGAAAGGGGTGAAAAAGGAGGGGTCAGATAGAAAAGAGGCGAGTTGGGAGAGGACAATGTGTTCTTGAAGCTTGGCAAGGGTAGGGAGGAGAGAAATGGGGCGATAGTTGCCAGGGGATGAGGGGCACTGCATATTTTCATGAAGAGGGGATTGAGACAGTAGACAATGACAGATTTAAGATTATTGAGAGGAGGTAGGCAATGGCCAAAGCAGAGAGGGAGAGGAGTTTTGGGTTAAGGCCATCAGGGGAGGCACCTTTAGAGGGGTTGATGGTGAGGAGGACACACAGGGTATCGTCTGGGGTTACAGTAGCGAAAGTGAAGGGGAGGTGGGAAGGTGATGATGGGGGCATACCGGTAGAGGGTGGGGATGGGTAGGAGGGGAGGGATTTCAGTAGTTCAGTGGCGCAGGAGGCATAGTTGGAGTTGAATTCCTCAGCTACAGCTGGTAGATCAGACACTAGTGAGCTATTTACTTTAAGTACCAGGGATGGTGGGCGAGATGAGGGGGCAAATAGAGCATGGATCACCTTCCAGAACTTTGAAGGGGCATTTATGTTGGTGATGAAGGCAGATTTGAAATATTTGGACTTGGATAACCTTGTAGCCCTGGTGCAAGCATTTTGGAGCATGCAGTATTTAGCAAAGTCAGCAGTATGCTGGGTAGCTTTATGATGCTTCCAGGCTTGATCTCTAGCCCTGAGGCAGGCCAGAAGTTTAGGGGTTATCCAAGGTAAGTGGTTACCTTTGACTCTGATTTGTTTGAGTGGGGCAAAGGCATTCCAGTTTGCAAGAAAGATTTCTTTGAAGTAAGCAAGGGCCTTATTGACCGAGGGGAAGGATGTTAGGTGGGACCAGTCAGAAGTGGCAAGGTTACTCAGGAGAGGTTCAAGGTCAAGAGACTTGAAAGAGCGTAGTTGTATAGTTTTGTGTGGTGATTTAGTTCTGTGGACTTTCCTAACTATGTATATTGGGTTATGGTCCCTGAGAGCATCGGGAAGGATGCCAGAGGTGATAATGCGGTGGGGGTAAGGGCCCAGTCGAGTAGAGTGTGTTATGTCTTGTGGTTTGGGCGGGTGGGTTCGGAGATCAGTTGGGAGAGGTTTAGGGCTCTGATTTCATTTTTAGTTTTGGTAGTTTTAGGTGACAACCATTTTATATTGAAGTCACCTAGAATGAATAGTTCCCCAGAGCGAGCAAGGGAAGTGATGGAGGTTAGGAAGTTTAGCGCAACCGTAGGATGGACATTTGGGTGGCAGTATATGTCAGCTACAAAGATTGGGAGAGTGAAGGGGAGGGTCACATGGATAGCTAACGCATCATGGGTCTCAGGATTAGAGGATGTATAGATGACGGAATACTGAATGGAGGCTAGGCATAAATGGCCACACCACCACCCCTGCCAGCATGGTCTTGCCTTACCAGTGAGTAGCCAGAAATGGAGACTCAGTGGTCAGGGATAGTACTCTTTAGCCAAGTTTCTAAGATTATTAGAATGTCTGGTTTTAGAAGTGCACTTCATTGTCTGAATCTGGTCTATTTTTTGCAACAAGCTGCGGGTGTTTAGATGTAGGATCTTTAAGCCCTTTGAGACGGCTGAGAGAAGAGAGTGAGGGGAGGTAGCAGAGGAGGAAACACCAGAGGAACTAGGAGCAATAGGGCCTGGGTTGGGGTGGATACCCCCAGCGGAGAGCAAGAGGAGAGTGAGTATGAGAAAGTGGAGCTTAGGGGATTTTGAAGGAGCTACCGAGGAGGTTGGGAGTTTTGAGGAGAAGGGAGTGGATGAGTGAGGAAGTAGGTACACAACTGCAATGAAAGCGGACACTGTTATCAAAGCCACATGAGGAATAGTGGTAGAGTGAGACCATATTTCAAATGGGGTGGATGGAGTGATAGCATGGATGTAGGTAGAGGACTGGAGATAGTAAATGATGGGGTTGGGAGAGTTATTAGAAACAGATGGGTAATGAGCAAGTGGAGGTGGTAGAGAGAGGGATATGAGCAGAACAAGGGGGAGAGAAGAGAATAGGGGATGCATTGTTCATAAAGGCAGAGAAATTAGTTAATTGATTTAGGGACAGGAAGGAATTTGTAAGCAGGGAGCATGGGGGGGCTGGTCAGATCGAGGGAGTAGCTGTCGTTTTCGAAGGTATCTGTATGAACAATAGTCAGGGATCACTTAGAGAAAGATGGTGACCCTCTAGTGGCTGTATAGTATAACTTGCTAATGGGAAAAAAAAAAAAGATTGAAAATGGGAGAGAGAGGATGGAATGAAGATTCAGGGACTGCGGCAGAGTAAGGTCGCCTCCTGGTGCTGTTCCTTGGTGGGCCCAAGTGCCCTGGTCAAGGGCCTTCTCCTAGGATGAGAAGAGAGAGGAGAGAAACAGAGGTGAACTTTTATAGGCAATCGGATGGTGGGTGCAGACAGTAAGTGTAGACAGGAAGACAGCAGCAATAAATTGAGTGACAAAAGGAGTAATAAAATAGCAAAGGGATGGCCCCGAGAGGCGGGGGGCTGGGGTGCTAGGTGTTAGCCTGAGAGAAAGAGAGAGAGAAGAAAAAGAGGTAAAAAAATATATAGATTCTTTCAAGTTTCACTTAAACAGCTCATACCAAACTGAGCAGTAAATTCTAGCTTAACCAGTCTGGCACTTAAGTACCAAGAGCCAGCCTGGGAGACGGAACTAAAGAGAAAACGATAGAAAACAGGAGGGGGAGAGAGAGAGAAACAAAATATTCTTTTCAGTTTAACCTAGACAAAATTATTTTAAACTAAGCAGTAATTTCCTTACATTATACAGTCAAGAACTTGCAATATACAGTGATTCAAATGGTAAGCACACAGTTACATCAAGGTACACACAAATACAATTAGGCAGAGGGGAGAAACTGAAGCCAAGACCCGGGCTGGGACGCATACAGCAAAAGATCAGCAGTGGAATAGGAAAAAAGCCAATCAGGAGCCCGGGTCTCCAGCGCCGACCAATCAGATGCTGGGGAGAGAGCAAAGCCACCAGGAAGGCTGTACCTGCAGAGCTGAAGGGTGGAATGAAGATTCAGGAACTGTGGCAGAGTAAGGCAGGCTCCCGAGGCTGTTCCTTGGTGGGCCGAAGTGCCCTGGTAAAGGGCCTTCTCCTGCAGAGCTGAAGGGTGGAATAAAGATTCAGGAACTGCAGCAGAGTAAGGCCACCTCCCGGTGCTGTTCCTTGGTGGGATGAAGTGCCCTGGTCAAGGGCCTTCTCCTAGGACGAGAAGAGAGGGGAGAAACAAAGGTGAACTTTTACAGGCAATTGGATGGTGGGTGCAGACAGTAAATGTAGACAGGAAGACAGCAGCAGCAAATTAAGTGACAAAAGGAGTAATAAAATAGCAAAGGGATGGCCCCAGAGGCGGGGGCTGGGGTGCTATGTGTTAGCCTGAGAGAGAGAGAGACAGAGCACGAGAAAAGGAAAAGAGGAAGAAAAAAATATTCTTTCAGGTTTAGCTTAAACAGCTCATACCAAACTGAGGTGTAAATTCTAGCTTAACCAGTCTGGCACCTGATAAGTACTAACAGCCAGCCTGGGAGAAATAAGTAAGGAGAAAAGGATAGAAAATGAGAGAGAGAGAAACAAAATATTCTTTTCAGTTTAACCTAGATAAAATTATTTTAGAAAGGCTGAAGATAGAGGGAGGACAACTCAGGGGCAATGTGAGGAAATATTTTTTCACAGAGAGGGTGGTGGACGTATGGAACCGCCTTCCTGAGGAGGTTGTGGGATCTAAAACTGTGGGAGAATTTAAGAATGCATGGGACAGACATAAGGCAATTCTTGTGGGAGGTAGGAAGAAATGGGCTGTTGGTTAACTAGGATCTGCAGCTGATCTAGTAGGTAGTGAAATGGACAGACTAGGTGGGCCAAGCGGTCCTTATCGGCCGTCAAAGTCTATGTTTCTATGTTTCTACTGGTAGAGGTAAGGTAGTAGTAGTAGACATAAAGACAGTGGTTGTCAGCAGTTATGTAGAGACACGGTAGAAGTTGTCAGGAAGATCAGGGTCATGAGCCAGCGGAAACAGGAGCAAGGTGGGGCAGTTAGGTGTGAAGACAGTGATCTTTGAAATTGGGAGAAGGAGGTGCAGGCCAGTAGAGGAGGATGTAAGGAATTCCAGCAGGAGACAACCAAGAAAGCAAAGGATCGCCGCGACACAGAGCACCAAATGTTCGGTACTGACAGGAGGGGAACGGAGGCAGATCTGAGGGCATGCTGAGGGAGACAACATTGAACAATGTCGGCAAGGAATGGAGGAGTGAAGCGGTGGACAAGCTTGTGTATGAAGCTTAGTGTGACATAATACAACTTTAATTCATAAGATAGCCAACCCAAGGCAGATAGGACATCACAGTGATGAGGCCGAGCATTTGTCCCGAGAGCAAACCTACCAATTCTGTTGTAAGCCTGAGATAGGCGAGAGAGTACGGATGTGGTACTACAGTGGAGTAATGGTGCCCCATACATAAGGAGGGGCAGGAGCGTGGCATCAGCAATCTTGTGGCAGGAGGTCGTAATATGGAAGGAACGCATACAGTAGAGGACACCTATTTTTTGGTTTATCGTTTTGGTGAAGGCAGTAGCATGCTCATCCAGGGACAGTGAGATATCTAGGGTAACACTCAGAGGCACCTAGGGTAACACTTGGTATTTGAATGACCTGACAGTGTTGACAGCTTCCCCAGCGCATGAGAGTACTGCCAGATGGGGGGAGGGTTTGTGTGGATGAATGGGAGAACAACATGCATTTTGTTTTTTTAGCATTGACAACAAGCTGCCTCTGAGTGAACCAGTCCTCAAGGGTGTTGAAGTTAGAGGATAGCATGGAATTAAGCCACCCTACAGTACGTCAGTAGAAGAATGGTAGATGAACACCAAGATAGAGCAGTCGATAGGGAGAAGGGAAGGGGAAAATGGAGAAAAAGACAAAGGCAGTAAGGACAGGGATGGGGCAGAAAGAAATACAGCCATAAAAAAATGGTGGGTATTGAGTACCAATGCTGATAGTCTAGGTAAAAAGCTCCCCAAAGTGGTGGCCTTGATGGAAGAGGGATGCCTGGATATCGTGGCAGTCACACAGACATGGTACATAGAGAACCATGACGGGGATGTCAACATACCAGGATACACAATCTATAGGATGGACAAGGTGGGAAGAGGAGGAGGAGTAGCTCTCTATGTAAGGGAAGGGATCAAAGCAACAGAACTAAAGGGTAAAGAGGGAGGAGAATAGGCACTGTGGGTCACCCTGGAGAATGGAAATGGCACCACTATCCGCACAGGGGTTGTATACCGACCCCCGTCTCAGGGGGAGGAAATGGACAAGGAAATGATAGAAGACATCCTTAGGATGGCAGAGAAGAAACAAATTACTCACTTCAGTAATTATGTTTCTTCTAATGGAATCTTGCTGTATTCTGTTAGTCCCAGCACTCAAACTGCCCTGAAGAGTAGAGGGTTAATTTCTATGCAGAGCATAGAATGTTGAGCTCGAGCTCGGTTCAAACCTCTGTCTGCTGCACTCTGAAGAACAACCGTCAGATTCTTAAGAGCTAACACGAACTACTAGGTGGAAATTGTAAAATTTTTACTAGCCAAATGGCAACCAAATATTTTGGATCCCCAAAAGACTCAAGTCAAGAAATCCAAAATCAGAAACCAGGTAGTGAACAACTTAAGACTGCTAAATTAATAATATAACCCACTCCCCCTCTCTAAAAGGAGGGAGTACCCAAATTCACCCCTGGGGTGCAACACTGCACCTGCCAGCCCACTTCCCAAAAACAGGTTCTGGGGGAGCAGGGAGGGAGGTCAGAATACAGCAAGACTCCATTAGAAGAAACATAATTACTAAGGTGAGTAATTTTTTCTTCGAACAACATGAAGTCTTGCTGTATTCTGACTATTGCAGACTACCACGCAGTACCTCCATGGAGGAGGGAATCAAACCTACCTTGGGAATAGGCTCTGCAGTACTGCTGTACCAAACCGAGCATCACTCCTAGCCTGGATGTCCATGGAGTAATGCTTGGTAAATGTATGGACTGTTTTCCAGGTGGCTGCTTTACATATCTCTAGCAAAGGAATATCCCTAGCCGCAGCCAGGGAAGCAACTGTACCTCAAGTCAAATGTGCCCTCAGGCCTGAGGGAGGTATTTTGCCTAGCTTCTCATAGCAGAATTGAATACAAGAGACAATCCACCTGGCAATAGTTCTCTTAGTGGCAGGTTTGCCATTCCCCACTTCCCCATAAGTGAGAAACAACTGGAGGGAGTCAAACCTGTGAGCCTTAGTACGCTCAATGTAGAAACTAAGGGCTCTTTTAATATTCAAACTTTGTAAACTTCTTTCTCCTGAAGAAGAATGATCAGTGAAGAACACAGGGACAGACTTAGATTGGTTCAAATGAAAATCTGAAACCACTTTAGGTAAAAACTTCCTGTTAGTTCTAAGGACCACCTTATCTCTATGGAATGAGATAAAATCAGGCTCCACTGACAGAGCTTGCAATTCACTGACACGCCTGGCAGAGGTAATAGCTACCAGGAACACAGTTTTCCAAGTCAAGTACTTAAGCTCTTTGAAGACAAAAGCTCAAAAGGGGGTTGCATAAGCTGAGCAATGCAAACATTAAGATCCCAAGCAGGGGTAGGATCCCTAAAGAGGGGATTGGTATGAAGCAATCCCTTGAAAAATTTACAGAATACAGGGTGAGATGACAGTGAGGAAGGCTTTCCCGCTGTCAGAAAAGCAGAAACAGCTGACAAATGTACTTTGAGAGTAGCTGGTCTGACGCCTAGGCCACTAAGATGAACCATATAATCCAGAACTGTAGACAATTCAGCAGTGTCTGGGGATATTTGCTTCTAGGAACACCAAATGCTGAATCTTTTCCATTTGGAGTTAAAATTTTTTCTGGTGGCAGGCTTTTGAGAGGCTTTGAGAATACCCAGAACCCCTTGGGACAGATGCAAATCTGCATACTCTAACTCTTCAAGAGCCATGCCTTGAGATTGAGCGACCGAAGATTGGAGTACCAAATCCTCCCCTGAGAGGAGGTTAACAGGTTGTAATTCCTGGGAAGAGACAGGGGAAGATGGACTGCTAGGGACAGCAACAGGGGGTACCAAGGCTGCCTGGCCCAGTCTGGAGCAATAAGAATCACTTTGCAAGACTGTGACCTTACCTTGACCAGAACCTTGAACAGTAGAGGAAAGGGAAGGAAGGCATATAGAAATTTCCCTTCCCAGTTCAGAATCAGAGCATCCAGAGAGACAGAGCCCAAGACTGGGGATCTGTAACAAAACAGAGGAAGTTGGTGATTGGGGCTGCAAAGAGATCCATCTCTGGAGTGCCCCACCTTGAAAAAATCACTTTCAACACCAGAGGGTCCAGGGACCATTCGTGATGGCCCTGGGAGATCCTGCTTAATGCATCTGCTAGCACACTGTCCTTCCCTGGAAGGTGGACTGCTATCAGAGAGGTCTGCAGAGAATAAGCTAGGGACCACAATTTCATGGCTTCCGTGCACAAGGCCATGGACCGAGTGCCTCCTTGCTTGTTAATGTAACACATGGTGGTGGTGTTGTCTGTCCTGACCTGAACCACCTTGTTCTGCACTGACTGAGAGAAAGCTTGCAGGGCCAGAAAGACCGCCCTGAGTTCCAAGAGACTGATATGAAGAAGGGATTCCTGAGGGGACCACAGTCCCTGGGCTGTGAGAGCCCCCAGATGGGCTCCCCACCCCAATAGAGAAAAATCCGTGGTTAGGACCACAGAGTGAGACTGAGTGATGAATGGGACTCCTTGCATGAGGTTGCCCTGATCTTGCCACCACTGGAGAGCCTGGATCAGAGTCTGATGCACTGGAACTAGTTTGGTTAGAGAATCTTTCTTCTGAGACCAAAAGGCCCTCAGGTGAAACTGAATGTCCCTTATTTGAAATCTGGCCCCTTGGACCACTGCTGTAGAAGCTGCCATGTGGCCCAGAAGCTGAAGGAAGTGCCTTGCTGGCTGAGAGACCAGAAGGTGGAATGAAGAAGCCATCTCTACAATAGCCCTTGCCCTTTCCAGGGGAAGAAAAGCTCTTGCTTTGACTGTATCCAACTCTGCTCCTATGAAGGTGAGGAGCCGTACAGGCTCGAAAACTGACTTGGGAAGATTGAGAAGGAATCCTAGGGAAGTGAGCACTTGCTGAGTCACTTGAAGGTCTGACATGACTTGGTCTGGGGACTGACCCACAATGAGCCAGTCGCCCAGGTATGAAATTATTTTTCCTTCTTAAAAAGGCCACTACTAATGGAGGCATTTTGTGAATACACTTGAAGCTGATGTCAGGCCGAAGGGCATAGCTTTGAACTGATAATGGCCTGAAGGCAATTCGAACCTCAAGTACTTCTTGTGGGAGCACCTGATGAGAATGTGAAAGTAGGCATCTTTTAAGTCCAGGGAGGCTAGCCAGTCCCCTGGCCTCAGAGAGGGAAGGATTATTCCCAGAGTCACCATTTTGAATTTTGGTTTTAAAAGATGTTTGTTCAGGTATCTTAAGTCTAGGATGGGTCGCCACTCTCCCGTCTTTTTTGGGGTAAGGAAGTACCTGGAGTACAGACCTTTGCCCCTGTGCAATGTAGGAACTCTCTCTACAGCCTTTAGAGCCAGTAGAGATGACACCTCTGCCTCTAGGGCAATGGTTTCAGAGATAATTGCAGGTGGAAAAGATCGGGCCCTCAGCTTTGGAAATTTCTTGAAGCTGAGAACCAGCCCCTGGCTTACCACCTCCAGGACCCACTTGTCTGAGGTAACAGACAGTCAGTCCTGGAAGAAGTAAGCCAGCCTGCCTCCTACAGGAATGGGTGAGTCAACCCGGGCTGACACATCAGGGTGTCTACTTGGCAGGAGCCCTAGGTTGAGGGGTGGATGCAGCCCTGCTCTTCCCCCTTCTGCCTCTCCCTCTGAGGAAAGGGAGAAGAGGCCTGTGCTTGGTAGAAAGGCTTATGAAGGGGGGGGCACTGTTGAGCCTGAGCAAGATGGCAGCTTTTCAATAATGCTCCTCTATATCACTCGGCTTTAAAGCTTAAAAATTGAGTTTTTCTGGCCGCAACTCGTAGTTTCTTAAACAGCAATTGAAATCGGAAGTCTGCTGTCTCAGGATGGGTAATCCTCAAAAGGAACGCAATCACCCCGATGGAGCAAAAGCTAAAAGTGCTCTCGCTACCTCTGCCATGCGGTCTAGTTCTACCATGCAGGCCCCGGACTCGGAGAATACAGGAGAGGAAACTTTACAATCACGTGGCCTAAAAATAAACAGGCTCATATCTTCTGTTTCGGGTCTGGCAGATAAAATAGATGGTACTGCCAACAGGGTGACTAACCTAGAAACCTCCATTGCTCTAGTAACAGCCGAATCATCCGAAGCCAAAAAACGCTCTGATGCAGCTATGGGGGTCAACACTACAGTCTTGAAAGAAAATGGGCATCTACGTATGAGGCTGGAGACTTTGGAAAATCAAACCAGGGCTTCTAATATTCGGCTGCTTGGTCTCCCGTAAGGGTGTGAAGGGGACCACTTGGTTTTATTTCTGCAGGAATGGTTAATACAACAGTTCAGGGAAGAAGCTAGGGAACGAGTAAAGAACATACAGAAAGCTTATCGGATCACCAGGCAAGAAAAACCTGACAACATGGAAGCCCCACGAGCAGTTTTGGCGGTGACGGATGGTGTGGCAACAAGGTACTATCTTCTGGCCCTAGCCAGACAACATAAAACTCTGCTGTGTGAAGGAGAGACAGTTTGAGTTTATCCAGATATTAGTTACGCCACCAGGCAAAGGCGCAAACTGTTTGATGGCTCCAGAGCACTTCTATGGGAGGCGGAGATCCAGCATAGTGTGATATTTCCGGCTTGTTTGAGGATTACTCACCAGGGCAAAATCTTTATCTTTTCGGATCCGAAGGATGCTAGCCGCTGGGTTCAGAAGCAGGCTCCAAGAAGAGGACGTTCAAGAGACCCAGAGGAGCTCACTTCTGATGACGACGAGTCATGAAAACGAACATGGATTACCAGTTCTGAGATGAGAAAGTACAAGAACCACTCTGCTGACTGATCATTATGTTCTCCCTGAGAGAGTGTATGAGTAAATGTTCAGACTGCAGCGAGGCCCCTCAATTTTGTAAAATACTTTATATCCTCACCACTATGTTCTATGGTGCTGTTTCAAATAAATGCAGTCTTAATTATGGGCTTTATGGGCTTTCGTTTTTATAAAGCTGACCATGTTTAATTTATTATAAAGTTCTAAATAGCTTTATGAGCTAATATGTTTAGTATAAAGGTATAAGAGGTGTAGCATTATCTACCGTGCATTTAGCACCTTATGTGTGCACTTATAAATGTTAAAGCATGGATCTCAGTATCAATCCTCTTTTGTTGATAGTAGACACTTGGACAATACACAGAATACAAAGTTTTAGTTTTTTCCATGCAGCTCATGGGCTTTTCAAAACAGCTTAAAAAGGATTAAGAGACTTACAAGGACTTCCTACATTAAGTAATCCCCACAGACGTATCTTTATGCAGTAGATTAAGCCCAAACATTGTATATTATGAGGAGTGGCGCCCTCAGTGTGCCCCTTTTACTAACATTTGATATGTCTCTGCTGGAAATGTACCTTATTTGTTTACAATGAAACAATAAATATAAAGTTAAAAAAAAAAAAAAAAAAAAAAGGCCTATGAAAAGGCCTGCTCCTAGCTTGCTACCTTTGAGAAGTTGCCTGCCTTTCCTTGGCCTGTGCACTCCTATAGGTGGCCCTATACTCATCCATCTTTTTCATGTAATTCGGTGTCTGCTCCCCAAACAGAGAATTACCCACCACAGGGAAATCCATGGCTTTAGCCTGGGTGTCCTTTGAGAGGCTTGTACATCTGAGCCAAGCCATTCTCCAAAGAGCCACAGATGTAGCCATCACTCTAGATAACACATCACTGGAGTCCACAGCAGCATGGAACTGTACCTTATATGCCTCAATCCCATCAGCAGCCACCCCCTCCAGCTCCGAGGCTAGCTGGGGGGAGGCCTGCTTAGCCAGTGCCTGTACAGTGTCCCACCTGGACTTCTGGTACCTGGCTGCACAGGCCATATAATTAGCCTGCCTAAGTCCCAAGGCGGATGCCATGTACTGTTTCTCTGCCATGGCATCCAGCTTCCTAGAGTCTTTATCTGGGGGGGTGTGAAGCTAAGCGTAAATTAGCCTTATCGCAGGCTGCAGCCTGCTCAACTCCAACATGGCTGCATAGTTGATACAAGTACTCTGTACCCGAACCTGATAAGGTGTACCTTTTGTCCATCCTTCTGTCGACAAGAGGTACAGAATTTGGAGTTTTTAAAATCTTTTGTGTCTGTTTCCCAAAAGACTTATGAAGGGGAATAGACAGTCTCGTGGACTCTGGGATGTCCATCTCCACATAATCAGGTTCCCCTTGTTCTTCTACAGCTTCTTCCACAGAGAGCTGGAGGGTTTCTGCCACTTTCCTGTAAAACATGTAGTGGGAAGGGGACTCAGAAAGCCTAGGAGGGGAAACACCAGAAGGCCTGTCTGGGGAGATGTCCGGTTCAGTGGGCTCAACCAGACCTTCCTCACCATCGTCGTCATCATCATCATCATCATCATCATCATCATCATCATCATCATCCCCTTCCAAATCCGGTTCATAGAAATCTTCAGGGACATCATCTTGAACCGGAGGAACCGACCAAACCGAGCGCCTGCCAGGAGGTGCCGGATCAGATGGAGCTGGGCGAAGCAATTCTACAATCCTTATCGCTTTGGCAATCTCTTTGGCGATCGGAAAATGGGTCTCTGGATCCGAACTGGCTGATTTTTCTTTTCTTTTACTTTTTGTAAGAACCGATCCCTCAGGATTGGCTCTCCTCTTGCCCGAAGAAGTATCGTCCTGGTCAGAGGGCACTCCCTTGGTTCGGTCGGAACCGAACCAGGCTGGCCATCCAGGTCAGTGGACTTCACGGCCTCCTTATCCCTAAGATTACCTAATCTTTTTTCAAGGGTAGACTTAGGGACATTTTTACAGATTTGGCAGTCTGAATCGAGGTGGTCAAACCTCAAAAATAAACACAGGTGATGTGGGGATCAGCCTTAGCAAAGACCTCCCCACACACACTGCAGTGTTGAAACCCAGTGGGCCCGGTTTTTCTTTTGGGTTTCTCAGACGTAGCCATCCTAACCACAAACGTACCCTTTTTATGGCAAACAACCAGGCAAGACACCCTTATTGGTTTCTAACCGTGTCACGGGTATTGGAAAAAACACACAAGAAAATGCAGTTTTTTTTAAAACCGATAAGGACCAGTAACCACACTCAAAGTTTAGAAACAAAGACAGAATATATAATTCACTAAACGGCCGGTTCAGCTTCAAAGTGCAGCAGACAGAGGTTTGAACAGAGCTCAAGCTCAACGTTCTATGCTCTGCACAGAAATTGCCCTCTACTCTCCGGGGCAGTCTGAGTGCTGGGGCTAACTGCAATAGTCAGAATACAGCAAGACTTCATGTTGTTTGAAAGAGGAGATATTGCTGATGGGGGACCTGAACATGCCAGATGTTAACTGGAGCACCGCTGCTGCAGGCACATCCAAGAGCAGGGCCATTCTCGATGCCCTACAGGGGGCATGCCTCAGACAGCCAGTTTTGGAACCCACTCAGGAGGGAGCAATCTTAGACCTGGTACTCTCAAATGGGAACAGAGAAAGGATCTCCGATCTTGAAGTGGGTAGCCATCTGGGAACAAGCGACCACCAAACAGTGTAGTTCACGATAAACGCAGCTGTAGAGTCAAGCCATACAAAAGTGAAGGTACTGGACTTCAGGAGAGCTGATTTTGTCAAAATGGGAAAGTGCCTCAGAAAAGCACTAGCAAACATGCAAGGAGGTGGGGTGGAGCAACAATGGGAAAACATCAAAACCACCATCACAGAGACAACAAGCCTTTGTGTGAAGCAAATAAACAAATCAAAACGAAAGAAAAAAACACTATGGTACTCAAAAGAAGTGGTGGGAAAGGTTAGGGAGAAAAAGACAGAATTCAGGAAGTATAAGGAAACACAGAAGGAGCAGGTCAGAGAACTGTACCAGTTAAAGCAGAAGGAAGCAGGGAAGGCAGTCAGAATAGCAAAGGCCCAAACCGAGGAAAAGACAGCCAACTCGGTTAAGAAAGGGGATAAAACTTTTTATAGGTACATTAGAACAAAGAAAGAACTAAAGCAGGGATACTGAGGCTGAATAAAGAAGAAGGTGGTTGGGCAGAGGCGACAGTGAAAAAGCAGGGATACTGAACGAATACTTCTGCTCAGTATTCAGAATGGAAGAGAAGGGGGAGGTATCTAATCCAGTCAATAGAAGCACTCTGGATAGGGGGGTTGATATTAGTCCTTTCACAGAAGAAAGGGTTCTGAAAGAACTCCTAAAACTGAAGATGGATAAAGCAATGGGGCCCGATGGGATTCACCACAGAATTCTAAAAGAACTAAGGAAGAACTAGTAACACCACTGACTACCCTTTTTAATAAATCATGGGAGGATGGTGAGGTACCTGAGGACTGGAGAAGGGCAGATGTGATTCCCCATTACAAAAGTGGGAGCAAGACAGAGGCAGGAAACTACAGACCTGTCAGTTTGACCTCAGTGGTAGGGAAAATGATGGAATCACTTCTGAAGGAAAGAACTGTTGAGTACCTAGAGGCCAGTGGGGCACAGGACCCAAGGCAGCATGGATATGTCAGACAAATCTAATAGATTTCTCTGACTGGGTGACCAAAAGTAGTAGACCAGGGAGGAGTTGTGGACATGGCCTACCTAGACTTTAGCAAGGCATTTGACACAGTCCCGCACAAAAGATTAATAAACAAATTAGCCAGCCTGGGAGTGGATCCCAGGGTGGTAGCCTGGGTAAAACACTGGCTGGACAACAGGACACAGAGGGTAATAGTAAATGGAGTCCACAGTGAAGAAAGGGGGATTACTAGTATGATACCGCAGGGTTCAGTACTGGGGCTGGTGCTTTTTAATGTCTTTATAAGTGACATTGCAGAGGGAGTGAAAGGAAAAGTATGTCTCTTGCAGATGACGCAAAGATCTGCAACAGGGTTGATGCACAAGGTGGGGTGGAAAGGATGAAAAGGGACTTGGCAAGGTTGGAGGAATGGTCAAATGTATGGCAACTTAAGATTCAATGCAAACAAGTGCAAAGTAATGCACATGGGAAACGAAAACCCAGGGGAAGAGTACACAATGGGGGGTGAGATACTGACAACAACAAAAATGGAAAGGGACCTGGGGGTAGTCATATCAGACAACCTAAAGGTGGACCAGCAATGTGAGAAGGCAGTAAGGAGGGCCGGGGGGATACTGGGATGCAGAGGGAGAGGCATCGCCAGTACAAAACAGGAAGATGTTGTCCCTCTGTACAGACAGTTGGTAAGACCACATCTGGAGTACTCTGTACAGTTCTGGAGACCTCATCTCTACAAAGACATAGACAGGGTGAAGGCTGTCCAGAGGAGGTCAACTAAAATGGTGCAGGGTCTGCGCGCCAGAAGACAGATGAAGAAAGACTAAAGGAGCTTAGGATGTATAGACTCGAGGAACGAAGGGAGAGGAGGGACATGATAGAAACTTTCAAATACCTCAAGGGAATCAACAAAGTCCAAGAGGGTAGCATCTTTCAGAAAAAGAGATGTGCAAGAACAAAGGGGGCACAATTTGAAGACAGAAGGGGGAAGGCCCAGAGGTAATGTGAGGAAGTATTTCTTCACAGAGAGGGTTGTAGATGCATGGAACAGCCTTCCTGAGGTCATAGAGTCAAAAACAGTGGGGGAATTCAAGAATGCATGGGACAGACATAAGGCAATTCTAGTGGGGGGGGTAGGAGGATGTACGCTGTTGGTTAACTAAGATCTGCAGCTTATCCGTTAGGTAGGGAAATGGGCAGACTTGGTGGGACAAGCAGTCTTTATCTGCCATCAGATTCTATGTTTCTATGATGGCATCATCTGCATACAGATGAACTGAGGTCCGTCCACAATTATTGGGAAGGCCATTAATAAATGGAGAGAAAAGTAGCGGGCCAAGTATGGAGCCCTGTGGGTCACCACAAGTAATGGTCCTTGAGGTGGATAGGGAGCCAGCCCATTTAACTTTTTGGGTGCGGTTGTGAAGGTAACTTTTGGTCCAGGCCAGGGCACTGGCATCAAGGCCAAGGGCTCGCAGCTGTTGCAACAGAAGGCCATGGCTGACCAAGTCAAAAGCCTTGGTCAGGTCTACGGAAATCGCTCCAATGGCTTAGCCATGGTCCATTTCACGGAAAATGTCAGTGGTGACTTTAATCAGAGCTGTCTGTGTAGTATTGTTTTTTTCTAAACCCATGCTGAGAGCAGATAGTGAAGGCCAAGATGGTCCTGCAACTGGTCATAGGTTATCCTCTCTTGTATTTTAGCTAGGGGGCAAAGCAAAGAGATTAGATGGAAGTTTTCCACTGTTGAGCAGGAACCTCACTTGTGGACAGGTACCATTATCGCAACTTTCCATAATTCGGGGACAGTGCCAGTGAGGAATGACCGATTAAATAAATCACGAACCGGGCGGGCGAGAGCATCAGCCCCCATCTTTAAGAATTTAGGTTCAAGACTATCATGGCCGGGTGACCTGTCAGCCTTCAGGTTCTTGAGAAGACAGCGGACCTCCTTGATGGTAGCAAGCTTTAGGTGGAAGGCGGGGCAGTCCATGATGTCATTAGACGGCGAAGGGTAAGGTTGGGGGCGGGGAGGCTGACCAAGAGAATAACAATGTGTACCTGTCCAGATTGGTGAATAACTCATTAAAGCCAGAGACGATGGAGGGGGGTCCAGTAAGAGTGATCCCCTGGGCATCAAGGGAACTGGGAGTCTCAGATGTATTACCCTTTAAGAGGGAGTTAATCTCCCTCCAGAATTCTTTTGGGTTACTGAGATGCTCAGTCTGGTGTCTCTTGAAGTGGTGTCATTTTGAATTCTGGATAGAGTTCTTGCAGTTGTTCCTAAGCAGCCTGTAAGTCTGCCAGTCAGTATGAGACCCGCTATCCTAATAGGTCTTCCAAGACCTATCCCGAGAGGACATGAGCTGCCTTAGTTCCTTGGTAATTCACAGAGCTTTTACACCTTTTGCCCAACACCACTTTAGTGGGGCATGCTGGTCAACTATATTGGCGAATTTCACCACAAAATAGTCCAGTGTTGAGTTTGCGTCTGGCAGGGTGTTTATTGGATCCCAGTCTATTTCCCAGATTGTATCCACAAAGTTGTTGATGTCAAATCTGGTCATATTACCCTATTACTTAAAAAAGATACATCTCCAGAACGTTGTGGATCATACAGACCCATATTCCTTTTAAACAGTGACTATAAAATATTTGCAAAAATCCTTGTTGTAAGGCTGACTAAAATCATTCCTTGTCTGATACATCAGGACCAAGAAGGATTTATTAAGGGCAGAAGACTACAACATAATACCTGAAAGGCCTTTAATATAATTCAGGCCTATTTGGGAACAGACACTGCACTCCTGTCATTGAAACGGCCTTTGACAGGGTGCAGTGGCCGCTCCTCATGGGCGTTTTGAAAGGGTGTGATATTGAGGGTAGTTTTGTGAACTGGTTGCAACTGATATATACCAGCCCCCAAGCCAGAGTAAGAACTAATTCGAGGCTGTCCTCCTTTTTTCATTTGTCAAGGGGGACAAGACAGGGATGTCCCTTCCCCTTGCTATTCACACTTGCTTTGGAGTCTTTGGCTTTAAAAATTAGGATGCAAGCTCATCAGGTGGGTTTGTCATTAAGATCTTGCTATGTTAGAATTATGTTATATGCGGACAATATATTACTGTCTTTGAGAAATCCTAATATATCCTATAGTGAGCAAGATCCTGGAAGAATTTAGTTTTCTCTTAGGATATGAGGTTAACTGGGGGAAAAGTGAATTACTATATCTAGGAGAGTCTTTGAACTTGTCGGTTCCAATATTAATTGATATAAAATTTGGCCAGAGATCTAAACAGAGTTATTCAACTTAATTATGATCCCCTAATGTATAAGGTTAAACTGGACTTGGAAAAATGGCAGTACCTTCCTATAGTACTACTAGGGAGAATTAATATACTTAAAATGAATGTTCTGCTTAGATTTTTGTTTCAGTGAGTCAATCCCCATAATTACTAAAAAGCAATGTTTTGTGGAATTGGATAAAATGCTAAGGAAATTTTTGTGGCGGGAAGAAAGCCTCGAATTGCTCTGCATAAACTTTGCCAGAGCAAGGAGAAGAGTGGGATGGTGTGCCCCAACCTCTGGCTGTACTATCTTATAGCTTAAGTTCAGATCGTATATTACAGGTTTCACTATCCTGAGAATGGCTGGTATCTGCATAGAGGAGGATAAGCTTAACGGCCTTGTTCTTTCTAATTTCCTTGCATTAAAAGGTACTAGAAATAGAAGATCGGACTCTGATATCTTGGATACCACTACCACAACTATCTATGCATGGGCTCATGCTGCAAGACTGTTCAATCTAATAGATGGATTATCTAAACTGACTGCAATTTATAATAATAAAAGTGTTCCACCTTCTGTGGTGGATAACACATTTAAAAAATTGTACTTTTGCAATCATATACAAACTACTGGGGACTTTTATGATGGAGCCAATTTCATACAGTTTGAACAATTTCAGGATGGATATGATATTCCATCCACACAAAGATGGCAGTTTATGCAGGTTAAAAATTATATCTGGGGGGGGCGCTGGTGAGCAGCTAGTTGAACGGACGCGAATCTCCGCGCTGCTCCCTCTCCACAGTTTTAAAACGTAAAAACCAAAGTTAAAAGTGCCCGAAAGTAAGGAAAACGTACATCCTATGGTGCATGAACTTGTGAGGATGACGATTTAACATCGGCAGCCTCCAAGAGCCAGAGGACAGTGGCAAAAAACGCAAAAAAAGGGGGCGATGGTGGTGGCCTAGTTTCCCTGTCAGCGGCGGAGGTAGCAGCCCTGGGAAGAGAGGTTATGGGACAGGTCATTGCAGCGCTGGAGCCCCGGCTGATTAAACTTGAAGGAAAGCTAGATTTGAAATTACAAGAGATACAAGAGCAGCAGGCGGTGCAGGCTGGGAGAATGACAGAGATGGAGGAGAGGATTTCACATATGGAAGACGAACTGCTGGCGACTCTTGGGCTTGTGGTGACACTGCAAAAAGAACTGAATGACCTGAAAGAAGCCTTCGATTATCAGGAAAACTATCATAGACGACTGAATTTAAGGCTGAGAGGATTGCCAGAGGGTATGGAAGGGGAAAGTGTGCTGGATTTCTGTGCAAGAGTATTGCCTGGATTGCTAGGCCTTCAGCCAGAGAAGGGGAAATTCAAGCTTGAGAGGGCCCATCGGGCCGTGATGCCTAAACCCCCGAACGATCAGCTGCCGTGGCAAATTATATTTAGATTCCACCACTTCCAGGATAGAGAACTAGTGCTGAAGGCATTCCGAGAGAAAGGAAGGGTTGAATATGAAGGCCATCGTCTTTATATGTCGCAGGATCATTCGGCCAGACTCCTAAAGAGAAGGAAAGCATTTAACAGTACCATGCAGCAATTGCGTGACCTGAAAGTCGAGAATTTTTTGTTATATCCGACCACTTTAAAAATAAAGCACAAGGGAGCTACGTACTCCTTTTGGGAAGTGGAAAAAGCAGAGGAGTTTGTGAGAAATCTAAGGCAAAAGCTGCCCTGAGGATCGACTCAGGGACTGAGAAATGGAGCAGAGAGCTCTACCTTAGAACTTGAATGAAGGAGGAGGGAAGTAATTGGGGATGATTGCCTGCTTGTGTTCTGCTCTAAAAAATTTTTCTGAAGTTCAAGTTTGTGCTGGAGGAGAAAGAGGGTGAATTGAAAAAGCTGACAATGAGTTTATCGCCATGCGAGGACTTGATTGGGGGTATTGGAACTGGGTAAGACTGGCGGAGTGCCCAGAGGAGGGCGAAGAGAAACGGAGGAGATATATATAGAGACGGTTTGAAAGGTCATGGAGGGATGAGAATCTGCATTAAGTGGTGGAGATACCCGGATATAAAGGAGAAGGCCCGAAAAGCGTGGGAAGAGAGAAGCTGACTGGAGAAGTGTCTGGGTGCAGGTAGGAGGGTGGGTGGGGAGAGGGGCTTAGCGTGTTTGTTTTTGGGCGCAGCCTACTCTCCCTGCTTGTCCTTACTGATACCCCCAACCAATTAATTTTTTGGGAGAATTTCTGTATGAAGTAAATAAAAAGGGGGGGGGGATAACGTAGGGATATAGGAACATAGAAGGGGAAGGGCTTCTAGATGGATATGATGAGGGGTGCAAAGAAGCAAGCAGTTGGAGGGATGGCGAGGAGCAAGGGGAAAGGAAATGCTGGAAGTGCTGGCAAGAAAAGGGGATAACTAAAATAGGTAAAGGTGCATAACAAGGGACACAGAGTTAAACTGGCTGTGGGGGGAGGGGGAGCGTGGGAGCGCCTGTTTCAGTATCTGGGGATGAGGCAGACACTTGAGTCAGGGAGACTGATAGTGTCTAAAGACCGGGGAAGTGTACAAAGGGAAGCGGGGGGGAGAAAAGGAGTGAGTTAGGTAGAGGGGATTTTCCAGGAAGAAAGATGGGGGAAGAGGGGAGGAAGAGAAAGAAGGAACAAAAGGAGTTGTGGGAGGCGGAAGGAGGAGTGGGTCAGATTGAAGATGGAGGGAATGGAATTAGTAGAATGAAGGTGAAGGGGGGAGGAATGGTAGGGGAGGGAGGGGGGTAATGGATCGAGAAGGGAAGAGAAGTGGGGGGTTATGTGTACAAAGTTATGTGTTTGAATTGTTGTTGAGTTTGTATGTTCTGATATTGATGTTTTATCTTTTTGAACAAAGTGCAACCAGTGAAACCAGGTATATGAAACTATCATGCTACTGGTGGAAAGGTGATGATGGAAGTGAAAGAATTAATATATGTGAATGTCGATTAACAAAAGTGTTAATGTAATTAATTGGAATGTTCAGGGTATTACGAATCCAGTAAAGAGGTCTATGCTGTTGACAGCTTTTAAAAAGAGGGGCAGACCATATAGATTATTACAAGAAACGCACCTAACAGAAGTAGAGTATGCTAAATTGGCTCGAGGATGGGTGGGGAGGTGTTACGCAGCCTCGGCCTCAGCGTGAAAAAGAGGAGTTGCCATACTAATACATAAAGGACTGAACTTGGTGGTGCAGAGAGTAATTAGGGATACTAAGGAAGGGAGAGTTGTCTTTATTTCAGGAACCCTGGATGGGGAGCAAATCACTTTAGGGTCGGTGTATGCCCCAGGGGTGTTTGAATACCAGTTTTATGCCTCTTTGCTGGATTTATTGGTATGGGAACAATTCCCAGGATTAATAATGGGGGACTTGAACTGGGCCATGGATTCGAAAATGGACCATTCTGAGGGGAAAGGGAGAAGCTCTCGGGTGATGCAACAATGGCAAGAGGAGATGGCGGAGCTGGAAATGGTAGATGTCTGGCAAACGGCAAACCCGGAAGTGAGGGAGTTCACTTTTTATTCGAACCCCCACAAAACTTGGACGCGGACAGACTATATTTACGCTACGCTGCACGGGTGTGGGAGGTATGACATAGCCCAATATACATTTCAGATCACGTAATGGTGGTAATGAAAATACAAGGGAGAGAGAGAGAGAGACAGGGGACCCCCCCATATGGAAATTCCCCACTTATTTGGCTCAGACTGAGGAATTTACAAAACATTTGGAGGATAGCTGGGGCTTGTTTATGGCAACAAATGATAATGAAGGAATCTCGAATAATATACTGTGGGAAACGGGTAAGGTGTTTATGAGGGGAGCAATTATTGAATATGTATCCCGTATAAAGAAAAAACGGTGGGCACAGAGAAGGGAGCTGGAAGGTAAATTAAAGGAATTAGAAAGGAGAGTGGCTCGAGGTGAGAAGGGGGAGGCCGTCCGGACACTGGATATGGTACGGGAGGCTTTAAATGCGCATCTAAGATCAGAAGTGGGGAGAGTTAATCTGTTAAATAGAAGATACATATATGAGTGGGGAAATAAACCAGGGCCAATGGTGGTTAATCTCATGAAGGGACGCAGGAGGACAAATAGAATTATGGGAGTGAGAGATGAAAAGGGTACCCTACAGAGTAAAGATAAGGAGGTGCAGAAAGCCTTCCAGACCTTCTTTCAAAAACTATATCAGGCAGGGGATGGGGGAACAAAAGAAAGAATGTCAGAATTTTTAGAGAAAGTAAAAGTCCCGAAAGCCAAGCAGATGCAGAGGGAGAAGTTGGGGAAACCAATAACGGAGGGGGAGGTGTTAAAAGCCATCCAAACGTTGCAGAAGGGGAAAGCTAGTGTTCCAGATGGCTATTCAGTGGAGTACTACAAATTGTTGGGGGCCCGAGTTGCAAGGCTATTGTGCAGAGTGTTTCAGCTGAAGGAGGGGATGGAGGAGGTTAGTTTACCGGATATGTGTTATGATGTTGTTATATGCCTCATACCAAAGGAGGGGAAGGACCCGCACCTATGCGCCTAGTATCGGCCAATATCACTGTTAAATTGTGATTTGAAGATAATGGCTAAAGTTTTTGCCAGCAGATTAGAGGAGATTCTCCCAGGGATGGTTCACCCGGACCAGACGGGGTTTATTAAAGGAAGACAGTCGTATCATAATATGAGGCGGCTGCTTAATATACTTTGGAGAGTGAATAGGGGAAAGGATGCTATAGGGATCCTTTCAATGGACTCAGAAAAAGCATTTGATAGAGTGGAATGGAAATATCTGTTTGAAATACTGGGGAGGTTTGGTCTGGGTGATCCGTTCTTGGGATGGATAAAGGCGATGTATAGAAGGCCCAGGGTGCAGATAGTAGTAAATGGGAGCAGGTCGAAGAGTTTCAATTTAGAGAGAGGCACGAGGCAGGGCTGCCCGCTCTCTCCCTCATTGTTTGCGCTTGCAATAGAGCCTCTGGCGGTTGCAATTAAAGAAAATAGGGATATACAGGGGCTGGGGGGAGAGGGTAGTTCACAACAGAAACTGGCACTATATGCGGATGATATGCTGTTGTTTATGAAGGACCCTAGGTAATCGGTCCCTCCACTCTTGTCATTAATAGAGGAGTTTGGGAAATTTTCGGGTTATAAAATTAATCTGGGAAAGTCCGAAGTCATGTGGGCTAAGGGGACGGGGGGAGATTAAACAATGGGAACTCAAAGTGGCGGGCGAGGCATGACATACTTAGGGGTCCAGGTTGGCAGATCCCTGGGGTCCTTATATAATTTAAATTATGCTAAATTGATTAAAATTATAGAGGCGGACTTAAGAAGGTGGACACAGTTGCCCGTGTCATGGCTGGGCAGAATTAATATAATAAAAATGAATGTGCTGCCCAGGATCTTGTATCTTTTACAAATGATACACCTGGGGTTGTCCAAGGAGGATGTGCATAGATTGGAGAAGGCCTTTACTACCTTTATTTGGAGGGGAAAGCGCCAGAGGATGAGCCTAGGGAGGTTAAAGGCAGATAAAGAAAAAGGAGGCTTAAACTTCCCGGACCTGGAAAACTATTTTTGGCTATACAGTAAAGATACATGGCGGACTGGGTACATAAGCCTGAAGTGGCTAGATGGGTGGAACTGGAGCATCGAACGACACAGGGTAAACTAACAGCATATCTTCATAGTAGATGGTTAAGGGCGTATAAGGTGGGAAAAGAGGCTAACCCCCTGGTAGTACAAGTACTGTTGGCCTGGAAGGTGTTAAAGAGGAAAGGATGGGTACAAGGAAAGGGGACGCTTTTAATGCCGGTGGCGGGGAATCCATATTCTTGCCAGTACTGGACGATACAGGCTACGGGAATTGGGAGCGAAAAGGGATAAGAAGTTTGGGACATTTATTAGTGAGAGGGTGGTTTTGTTCATTACAAGAGTTACAGGAAGTGGTAGGTGGGGGTAGGAGAGATAGATTCAGGTATTTTCAGATCAGGGCATATACAGGAAGCCTAGGAAAAGAAAACAAAGGGTTATATGAGATGGATCTGGTAGAGGTGCTGATCTATGCAGCTCAAAAGCAAGAAAAAGAATTTATAGGCCGGGCGGTTAAGAGAGGGAAGGCTATACTCCCAGAGAGGATGGTAAAAACTAGGAAATTGTGGGAAAGAGACCTTGGAAAGAACATATCGGATCAGAATTGCTCTGTCTTGTGGGGTGCCGCAGGGCTCTGTGCTTTCCCCCATGTTGTTCACGGTGTATATGTTACCATTGGGAGACATTATAAGGCGTTATGGGCTGAGTTTTCACTGTTATGCAGATGATACTCAGCTCTATATGTCCTTTGTACCCGAACAAAATGATGCAGTCTCGGTTTTTAACAACTGCCTCGCTGAGATTCAGGATTGGATGAGTGCGAACTGGTTGAGGTTAAATCCGGATAAGACTGAGGTATTAGTTGTTGAGCCGGGTCATTATGCAAAGAAGTTGACTCCTGGGGTCCCCTCTGGTCTTTTATTAGGGGATACCCAGTTGAGACCTTCTGAACAGGTGCGAAATCTGGGCGTTATTTTTGACAGTGCGCTGACACTAAAGATGCAGGTGTTGGCCACTGTCAAATCTTCCTTTTACCATCTAAGGAATATCGCCCGGATAAAACACCTTGTTCCACATGATGACCTTCCTGTGTTGGTCCACGCTTTTGTTTCTTCCTGTCTTGATTACTGTAATGCTTTATATCTAGGGTTGCCGGGGGTAGACCTCCGTCGCCTGTAGCTGGTGCAGAACGCGGCAGCTAGGTTGCTGACAGGGCTACCAAGAACTTGTCATGTCACACCTGTGCTGCGCGAACTGCACTGGCTGCCAGTGCGCTGGAGAATCACCTTCAAGGTTGCATTGCTGACCTATAAGACCCTACACGGCCAGGGACCAGGCTACCTGCAAGATCTCCTTTGTCCCTACCGTCATCTCCGCCCACTCCGCTCCACTGGCGAGGGATTGCTAGAGATTCCCAGGGTTTGTCTTAAATCATCTGGGGCAAGGGCCTTTTCCTTTATGGCCCCAACCCTGTGGAATTCTCTATTTCGTCACGTTAGAGAGTGCCTGTCTGTGGAATCGTTTAAGAGATCCCTGAAAAGTCACTTATTTTTACTGGCATTTGGTTAGTTTATTTTTTGGTTATTTTATTGCTCTTATGTTTTTATTTATTATTGTTGATGTTTTATTTCTGTTTTGTATCAGCGCTTTGATTTCTTGAAAAGCGCTTTATAAATAAATTTTGATTTGATTTGAGAATTGGAAATTACTGCTCCAGATGCATTCTGGAATTATGGTATGTAATAAATATAAAGAGGCTTACTTTAAATTCATTCATAGAGTGCATCTCCCACCGGTGATGGTGCATAAGGTGCACCCTGAAGTGTAACCCTTATGTGGAAGATGTGGTTCAGAAAGGGGAACATATGTGCATTGTTTCTGGGAATGCTCGATACTGCAGAAATACTGGAAGGGGGTGGTGGGCAGAGTGGGAAAGACTGCCGGACAGGAGTTACCAATGGATCCTCTGGGATGTCTATTTGGGGTGGGGAATGGTTAAGGAGGAGGAATGGAAATTATTACCTAGGTGGATCAGGGTACTTATGTCCTGGCTCGACATGGGATCCAGAATACATTGGTGTCATAGGTTGCACCGACAGTACAAGGGTGGTGGAGGATGGTGCTGCACACACTGGGACTTGAGAGGTTAACATATGTGATGGGGGAAAGAGAAGAAGGATTTGAAAGACACTGGGCCCCCTTTTTGGTCTTCTTGAAGGAGGAAGAGAGCTGGATGTTATGGGAAGGTACAGTAGGTTAAGATGGAAATGGATGAAGAGAGAAGGTACAGAGAAAGTAGAAAGGAGGGAGGGGAAAAGAAGGGGGAAGCAAAAGTGTTGGAGGAGGATTAAAAGAGAAGACAATAATGAATGCTGGATAAGTAGGGGGAATCTAGAACTGAGTACAAGACTGGATGGATAAAGCATGAGTATACTGGTTGCACTTTCATTTTATTCTATGCTATTTTATTTTAATCTAATTTAAATTAATTCAATGTAATTTAACCTGGTAAAACCTGAAAGAAATATAGCTTGGAATGGAGTGAACAGTTTGATTTCTACAATGTAAGTTGGTGAAAGTGGAATTAACAAGTTATGTATTTGATTGTATGTTGAAACTTGTTGAAAAAGCAAATAAAAATATTATACAAAAAAAATTATATCTATAAAAAGAATCATAATTCTTAGAGTCTTAATTTTTTCTTTGGAGGAATTCTTCCTCAATTTGGAATCAAATAAACAACTAATCTCGAAGCTGTATAAAAGCTTGCTAGAGGAACATTGTTCCCCCTCTTACAGTAGTTAGATCTGCCTGGGAGAGGGACCTTAAGGTCCCAATCCCGGAAACTACCTGGTACAATATCAGTAATTTGGATAACACTATGGTTAGGAACAATAAATTGTTACAGATATATTTTAATATTATGCATAAAACCTATCTGACCCCGGCCAAGCTCCACAAATTTGATGCCTCCATTCCCGAGCTATGTCAGAGATGTAGTAAAGAAAAGGATGTTCCCCACATGTTAGTGGGATGTATAAAAATTACGAATTATTGAGCGTCCATTTGGTCCACTCCATGTAAGATTTTGGAATATGATTTCCCATTTGACCCAGGGATTGCGAATTTTGGTTTTTCAGTAGATACTCAGGATCGGCTGAAATATCAAAAGACCCTTTGGAATACAGGTATTTTAGCTGCGAGTAAAATAATCCTGCAGCAATGGAAAGACATAGAATCCACAGCTTATTCCATAGTGGACTGAGAACATGTTGGATTATGGCAGAATTGATAAATAAGGGATATACAATGGTGAGCTATCAGATAAATGATTTATCTACACAAGTGCTGTTTGACCTCGGGTAACCTCATGAGTGGCAAAAGCCACGAGTAAGATGTCCGAGGTCAAACAGCATGAGTGTAGATAAATCATTTATCTGACAGCTCACCATTTATATTTCATTTATGCAATAGGGATGCTTTCTGTCAGTGCAGGAACATTTGCTTTTGATTGTTTATCTTTTTTTGCATATGTTTGTCAAAAAAGTGAACTAAACATTGCATTTTCTGCTCTTTTTTGCCAATTATAAAAAATCTATAAGGTATCTATAAATGAAATACCGCTCATTTTGTAGATAATTTTCTGCCGCAGAACTTTCATGCTCACAGCACTATGCCATCGTTTTTCGTTTTAAAGTTATTTGCATTTGAATATAGTTAGTACTGGTACTGAGGCTGAACATTCTAAATGAGTTCTGGGGTGATTGTGACATATCTACTATGTATATAAATCTGTGATGATGCGTCTACTATGTTTGACTAGAACTAGCACGGCTTCATCCTGGTGCAGTAGCCCTTTCTACATTGCGTCTACTATGTGTATAAATAAAAAATTTTGAATTTATCTCATGGTAGCTCAGATTTATCACATAGGATTTATGTCCATGCCTATTGCATAAAAATATTTACCTCCTAGAAGAGGATTTTGATAAATATGATGCAATTTGGCTTCCATTACTGTCCAATTTGGCTAATTAGGCTTCCCCATAATTTGGCTATAAGGTAAACTAGCAATGAAGAAGAGTAAGCCTTTATGAGCAGAGACGATGACTGAAGCACCCACGCTCAGAGCTATTTCACTTAAGAGAAAAAAAAAAAGGTCTTTAGGACTACCTTGTCTCTGTGAAAGATAATGTAATTCGGATCTCTGCAGAGGCCCTGCAACTTGCACACCATTTTGGCAGAAGTTGTGACAAACAGGAACACTGTTTTCCAAGTGACATACTTTAAATCAGCAGTTGCCACGGGCTCAAAAGGGAAGTCCATAAGCTTCGCTATGCACAGGTTCAAATCACAAGGGGGGGAAATGTGCACCTAACTGGAGGATGCAGGTGCAGAAGCCCTTTAAAGAACCTCCTGAAAATGGGGTGTGAAGCCACCATTTTCCTCTTACTTGCCGAGACATAAGCGGATACAGCAGCTGGGCGCAGCGGGTTGAAGGCCTGAGGCCCAAGGACTGAAGGTGGACTAGGTTGTCTAGGATTGTGAACAGACCTACTTTAAAGGGCTGAGGTGCTTAGGGGCACACTACAGAAAGAACCTTTACCATTTGGAAACATAGGTTTTCCAAGTAGCTGGTTTTCTGGAGATCCTAAGGACTTTCAGGACTTCCTCAGAAAGGTGAAGGTCAGGGTACTCTAGCTCTTCAAGAGCCATGCATTGAGGTGCAGTGACCGGAGGTACAGGAAGGGGATTCTGCACTGGGACATGGTCACCAGGTTGTGCCGCCTATTGGACAGGGTCAAAGGAAGGGAACACAAGACCTGCCTGGCCCAATCTGGCGCTATCAGTATCATGACCACAGACTAGCTCCTCAGTTTCAATAACACTCCCAGCAAGAGAGAGAAGGTGTACAAAAAACTCCCTGACCAGTCTAGAGTCAGGGCATCCAATGGGGCAAAGCTCATTGCTGGAGGCCTGCAACAAAACAGAAGGAGCTTGTGATTCTCCCAGGAAGCAAACAGGGCTACCGCTGGTGTACCCCACTGAACACTGTAGCCAAGACCTGCTTGTTCAGGGTCTATTCATTGTATCCCTGGCTGATTCTGCCCAGGGAATCTGCCAACACAATGTCTTTCCCTGGCAGACGAACTGCTGACAGCTGCACCCCTATGGGATTGGTCAGACTCCAATCTTCACTGCTTCTGTGCATAGCTCTGAAGACCTTTGTTCCCATTTGTTTGCTGAGGTAACGCATGGTAGTGGTGTTGTCTGTCCTGACCAGAATGGACTGACCTGAAATGTGGAAGGAGAAAGCATGCACTGCGAAATACACTGCTCTGAGCTCCAAGAGGTTTATGTGCTCCTTAGACTCCAGAGTGGTCCACACTCCACTTACGGTTAAATCCTCCAGATGGGCACTTCAGCCCAGGAGAAGGAGGGAGGCATCTATAGTAAGCTCAACTGTGGGTGGTTACTGAAGGAGGGGCATGCCCTCCCTGAGGTTGCCCTCTTCTTTCCACCAGTCCAGTACTCTTAAGAGTGACTTTGTCACAGGCATTAGCTTTGAGAGAGGGTCTTGTTTTTGGGACCAGTGGGCCCTTAGGTGGTACTGGATTTCTCTCAATTGTAATCTGGCTCCTGCCACCACTGCTGTGGAGGAGGCCATATGGCCTAACAGCTGCAGAAAGTATTTTGCTGATCTGGGCTGACCCAGGATGAAGGACTGTGCCAGACTGATGGGATTTCTCACTCTGTCTTGAGGGAGGAAGGCCTTCCCTCGAAGGGAAGCCAATTCCTATGAACTCCGGCACTTGAACCGACTCTGGTTGTTTATGAGAAAGCACAGATCCTCCAGGGTACCTTAAGCGAACAGAGACTATGGCTTCCTGGTGTGATTTTCCTGCAAACCAGACAGTGATAAAGGTATGGGAAAACCTGTACTACGCTGGGAGCTGAGGAGAGTCCAAAGTGGAGGGCTGCAAACTGGTAGTGACCAGTCCCTACCCTGAACCTTTTAGAGAATAATGTATCGGCAACCATACACAACAAGGCTGTGTTTCCATCGAGGGACTGCAAGGACAAATCCTAAACTGTAAAAATATTTTATAATAATATTGTAATAACTGGGGAGTGTTTTCTCCCATAAACAGAACCCGACCATAATTCACAGTTATAACCTGCAGATTACTACGACGAACATGCGCCGGATTTCTGTCATTGTGCGCGTGCTCTATCTCTCCTCGCTCACTGGTCCTGGAACTACTAGTTCAGCAAGTACGACCATGGCGCACGTCACACCAAAATCAGGATTTTACACTTAAAAAAATATTGAATTTCCCAGTCCTACTCTAACCTTTCTCGTCAGGATTACTGAATCTAACAAACAGCCACCTACTTCAGTCATCTTGAAGCAGCGAGCAGCAATCACTGCCACAGCAAGGACACGACCCTCTGATCCCCATTCCCTCACATCAGATATCAAACCGGGAAAGCTCCTTTTTTCCTTTTTTACGTTGGTTAAGGTAAAGAAAGTGAAAAAAAAAAAAATCTATTTAACTCCTGGGGCTTAAACAGTAAACGGATTTGTTGTTTTTAAACAGCAGCTGCACACAAGCCACACTGCTACTAATTTTAACAAAGTGATGCTGGCAAAGAAACACTCCCCAGCAACTACATAAAACAATACATGGAGAGGGGGTGTAAAACGAAAAAGTAATGCCCACCCTCGGTGTGGAATGCTTTAATAAACCCCTCAGGCTTCACTCTTATCTATGTTCACCTTGCTCTTCTGTTACTCTGTACATTGCCCCTCTTGTTGTTATGTACCCTGTTTGAACCTGTATTTTTCATTGTACTCTCCTGAGTGGTACCTGAAAATAGGCATATAACATGTCTAGTGTACCTACCTGGTCAATAAAAGCTAAATAAATTAATGTAGCATCCCACACCGAGGGTGGACATTACATTCTCATTATGCACTCCCTTCCCATGCATTATTGCTATATATTATTATACTTTTAATCATACTACTGTGGATAATTTGGAGGCATTTTTACCAAGGCAACTGGTTTAAATTCATGTCTGCATGAGTTCTCTAAACAAAGAGAAAATGGTCTCCAAGAAGGGATTTAAAATCCTGCCTAAATGGAACTTAGAAAAAAAGAGTTTGTCTAAGTCTCTCCATTTAAACTAAAGGTTACCTTAAACTAGCCCCTTTAATAGAGCAATATTAAGAGACTTTTTGAATCTCTGCTTACAAGCAGAAGAGCCTTGCTGATAAGGAGACTGCATAACCGCATACCAATTGTCACAGCTAAAATGTATAGCCTAATATTGCTTGTACTGAAACTAGTCACCTTCAAGGAAAAAACAAGGGGACTGAATTGAATCTCTAATTGGTTTAATACGTATGGAGAACTGTTTGTTACAAAAGAATGCAACATGCCGCCACTACCAAACTATATCAGCTGATAAAGAACATATTGACATATCACCTGGCCAAGTTTGAGATTTGCAACTGATAGAGAATGTGAGTTATTTGACCATATATTCTGTGTCAAAAGGCTAAGAACTGGAATATCTGACTTGAGTCTTAAAAGAAAGTTGGCGTGATGACAAATCCAAGATGTGACTTTTGTGTATTTGCATGGTGGCAGAAAGATGTTACACCAATCTGGAGACTTCTCTAACAGTTTAAAGGAAAAAAATACTCACCATAGTAACGTTGTTTCTTCTAATGGAGTCTTGCTGTATTCTGACATAATGCAGCTAGCCCCAGCACTTGAACTGCCCCGGAGAGGAAAGAGTTAACTCTAAGCAGAAGCATAGACCGTAGAGCCCGAGTTCGGTTTTCAAACCTCTGTCTGCGGTACTTCCCAGTGTAACAGTCAGATTCTTACGAGAAACTAACTGAGTATTAAACTACGGAAACTGTTCAATATGTAAGCCAAAAGGCAACAATTTGGGCCCAAAAGACTCAAGTCGAGAACCCAAGAAAAAAGGTAGTGACAATACTAAATATATGTGTATAACTAGAAAAAAGAACCCATAAAACAGCTAACCCACCCTAAAGAGGGAGGGTACGAGGTACACCCCGGAGGTGCAACACGGTATCTGCCAGCCCACTTCCCAAAAACTAGGTTCTGAGAGGGGAGGCGGGGGGGGGGGGGAGAGGTCAGAATACAGCAAGACTCCACTAGAAGAAACAACATTACTATGGTGAGTAATTTTTTTCTTCAAACATAAAGTATTGCTGTATTCTGACATAATGCAGACTACCAAGCAGTTCCCTATGGAGAAGGGAATGCAGAACCTACTTTGGGAACAGGTTCTGCAGTACCGCTGTGCCAAACGTAGCATCACCACTAGCCTGGATTTCCAGAGAGTAATGCTTGGTGAATGTATGTACTGTTTTCCAGGTGGCTGCTTTACAGATCTCTAACAAGGGTATATCTCTGGCCGCAGCCAGAGTAGCAGCTGTACCCCTAGTCGAGTGAGCCCTCAGGCCTGAAGGGGGTGTTTTACCCAATTTGTCGTAGCAGAATTGTATACAAGAGGCAATCCACCTGGCAATAGTTCTTTCAGTGGCAGGCTTACCTTTCCCCACCTTACCGTAAGTGAAACAATTGAAGACAGTCATTTCTGTGTGCCTTAGTGTGCTCTACGTAGTAGCTAAGAGCTCTTTTAACATCCAAACTGTGTAACCTTCTTTCCCCTGAAGAAGAATGGCCAGTGAAAAACACAGGCAGAGACATAGATTGGTTCAGATGAAAATCTGATACCACTTTGGGCAAGAACCTCCCTATTGGTTCTTAGGACCACTTTATCCCTATGGAAGTGTTTGAAGTCAGGTTTAACTGACAAGGCCTGTAATTCACTAATCCGCCTGGCAGAAGTAATAGCTACCAGGAACACAGTTGTCCAGGTCAAGTACTTCAACTCGGCCAAAGCCAAAGGTTCAAAGGGGGGCTGCATAAGCTGTGCAATGCAGACACTGCGATCCCAAGTAGGAGTCGGTTCTCTAAAGGGAGGGTTAATATGAACCAGACCTTTGAAAAACTTGCTGAAAACATGATGAGAAGCCAGGGAAGAGCCCTTCCCTGCTGAAAGAAATGCAGAAACAGCTGCTATTTGAACCTTCAGAGTTGCAGGCCAAAGGCCTAGACCACTGAGGTGAACCAGATAATCTAGGGCTGTGGAGATGCCAGCAGAATCAGGCACAATGCCTTTCTAAGAACACCATTTGGAGTTAAGTTTTTCTAGTAGAAGGTTTCCTAGAAATCTTAAAAATATCCAGAACTCCCTGAGAAAGATGCAGGCCTGCATATTCTAACTCTTCAAGAGCCAGGCCTTGAGGTTGAGAGACTGGAGATTGGGGGTACCAGATCCTCCCCTGAGAGGAGGACAGAATATTGTATCTCTTGGGAAGAGACAGGGGACGCGACACTGTCAAGGACAGCAGCAGAGGATACCAAGGCTGTCTGGCCCAGTCTGGAGCCACTAGTATCACTGTGCAGGGTTGAGTTCTGATTTTAATAAGGACTCTGAACAGCAGAGGGAAGGCATAGAGAAACCTGTCCTTCCAATTCAACATAAGAGCATCCTGGGGTACAGTCCCCAGGAGTGGAGGTCTGCAACAGAACAGAGGAAGTTGATGACTGTCCGGTGCTGCAAAGAGGTCTATCTCTGGAGTGCCCCACCTGGAGAAGATGACCTGCAGGATGAGAGGGTCCAGGGACCATTCGTGATGTCCCCGAGAGATTCTGCTCAGAGCATCTGCCAGTACATTGTCCTTCCCTGGAAGGTGAACTGCTACTAGGGAAGTCTGAAGGGAATAGGCCAGAGACCACAGTTTCATGGCTTATGTGCACAAGGCCGTGGACCAAGTGCATCCCTGCTTGTTGATGTACCACATTGCGGTCGTGTTGTCTGTTCTGACTTGGACCACCTTGCCCTTGACAGAGTCTAAGAAGCACTGAAGGGCTAGGAACACTGCCCTGAGTTCCAGGAGGTTGATATGAAGGAGAGACTCCTGTAGAGACCAGACCCCTTGAGCTGTCAGGGCTCCCAGGTGGGCTCCCCAACCTAGGAGAGAAGCATCTGTAGTTAGAACTACTGAGGGGGCTTGAAGAAGAAATGGAACTCCTTGTCTGAGGTTGTCCTAGTCCAGCCACCACTGGAGAGCTTGGACCAGAGCCTGAGTCACTGAAATTAGTTTGATGAGGGAATCCTTTTTCTGTGACCAAAAAGACCTTAGGTGGAATTGAATGTCCCTCATCTGAAATCTGGCTCCCTGTACCACTGCAGTGGAAGCTGCCATGTAGCCCAGGAGTTGGAGGAACTGTCTTGCTGGATGAGAGACCTGAGGTCAAAAAGATGAAGCGAGATCTAGTAGGGCCTTCACCCTTGCCAAAGGAAGGAAAGCTTTTGCTTGGGTAGTGTCCAGTTCTATTCCTATGAAAGTAAGAAGTTGTACTGATTCGAGGACAGACATTGGAAGATTGAGAAGAAACCCCAGGGAACTGAGCAAGTCCTGGGTGGTTTGCAGAGCTGACCTGACCCGGTGTGATGACTGACCTACAATCAGTCAGTCATCCAGATATGGGAAAATGGTGATACCCTGTCTTCTGAGGTAAGCCACCACTACTGCAAGGCACTTTGTGAACACACTTGGAGCTGATGTTAGGCCGAATGGCATGGCCCTGAATTGGTAATGGCCTAAAGGCAACTCGAGTCTGAGGTATTTTCTGTGGGAGCATCTGATAGGGATATGAAAGTAGGCATCCTTGAGGTCCAGGGATGCTAGCCAATCCCCTGGCCTTAGAGAGGGAAGGATTATTCCCAGAGTTACCATTTTGAATTTGGGTTTTGAAATGTGTTTGTTCAAATACCTTAGGTCTAGGATGGGTCGCCACTTCCCTGTTTTCTTTGGGGTAACGAAGTACATGGAATACAGTCCTTTTCCCCTGTGCTGAGTAGGAACCTCCTCTACAGCTCTGAGAGCTAGAAGAGAGGAAACCTCTGCCTCTAGGGCAAGGGTTTCTGAGATTGATGCAGGTGAAAAAGACATGGCCCTCTTTTTTTGGGAACTTTTTGAAGCTGAGGGCCAGTCTCTGGCTTACTACTTCCGGGACCCACTTCTCCGAGGTCACAGACTTCCAGGCCTGAAAGTTGTAAGCCAGCCTGCCTCCTACTGGGATTGGGGAGTCGACCCAGGCTGACACATCAGGATGTCTGCTTGGCAGGAGCCTTACACTGGGAGGAGGGAGCAGTCCTGCTCATCCCCCTCCTGCCCCTCCCTCGGAAAAAAACCCTCTGTGGGAAGGGAGAGGAGGCTTGGTAAAAAGGCCTGTGAAAGGGCCTGCCCCTGCCCCTAGACTGCTGCTTTTGTGGAGTGGCTTGCCTTTGCTTGGCCTGTGCACTCCTGTAAGTGGTCCTGTATTCATCCATTTTCTTCATGTAAGCCTCTGTCTGCTCCCCAAACAGAGAGTTACCCACTACAGGAAAATCCATAGCCTTCATCTGGGTATCCTGTGAAAGGCTAGTACATCTCAGCCAAGCATGCCTTCTGAGAGACACAGACGTAGCCATGACTCTTGATGCCACATCACTGGAGTCCACAGCAGCGTGAAATTATACTTTAGATGCCTCAATTCCATCCGCAGTCACCTCCTCCAGCTCTTTGGCTAGCTGGGGGAGGCCTGTTTAGCCAGTTCCAGAATAGTGTCCCATCTAGACTTCTGGTACCTGGCTTTGTAGGCCATGTAGTTTGCATGCCTGAGTCCCAAAGAGGATGCCAAATATTGTTTTTTGGCCATGGCATCAACTTTCCTGGAGTCCTTGTCTGGGGTGTGTGAAGCCAAAGGAATGTTAGCCCTGTCACAGGCTGCAGCCTGCACTACCCCAACATGGCTGCTATGATTATAAAGGAACTCCGTACCTGAGCTTGATAACATATACCTCCTGTCCATTCTTTTGTCCACAGGAGGTAATGAATTAGGAGTTTGTAAAATTTTTTGTGTCTGTTTCCCCAAGGACTTGTGAAGAGGGATAGACAACCTTTTGGACTCTGGGATGTCCATTATTTCCACAAAATCAGGCTCTTCTTCCTCCTCAATAGCTTCAACCAAAGGGAGCTGGAGGGTTTCAGCCACCTTCTTGTAGAACAAGAAGTGTGAAGGGGACTCAGAAAGCCTGGGACGGGAGACATTTGAGGGCCTGTCTGGGGAGATGTCCGGTTCAATGGGCACATCCAGACCCCCCTGGTCACCGGTTTGGACGGAACTGGGCGAAGCGACTGAACAATGCTAATCACTTTGGCTATTTCGTCTGCAGTTGGAGTATGCGGTCCTGAATCCGAACCGGCAGACTTGCATTTCCATTTTTACGGAACCGGCCATTCAGAGTCGGCTCTCCTTCTGCCCGAGGAGGTATCGCCTAGGTCAGTAGGCACCTCCTCAGGTTCAGCCGCAACCGAACCGGGCTGGCCATTGGGATCTACAGACTTCTAGGCCTCCTTTTTCTTCAGCCTACTCAATCTTTTTTCTAGAGTGGATTTCGGAAAGTTTTTACAGATTTGGCAGTCTGACTTGAGGTGGTCAAACCCCAGACAATAAACACAGATGAGGTGGGGGTCGGCCTTGGCAAAGGCCTTCCCACACTCAGTACAGTGTTGAAACCCAGTGGGACCGGTTTTCTTCTTGAGTTTCTCAGACATGGCCAACCTCCCAGATTACCATATAGCAGCTTTTAATCCAGGTAATGAAATACCAATCGGTTACAAACCGTGTCACAGGTTTTGAAAAAGAACCAGAAAAACCCCCGGTTCTTTTGAAACCGATCAGTACCAGAACACCACTCTAATCCCAGAAATTAGCAAAATGAAAACAAAAGATGTAACAAGGTCGGTTCCAAACCGAACCGACCGAAAAGAAACTGAGGATAAGAAACTTTTTAGAAAATAAAACACAGTCACTATCTAGCTACACACTACCTGTACCGTAGACAGAGTCTGGAAATCCGAAAATAACAAAGATATATGGTTTAAAACCGAATGCCTTTACTTTACCGAACAGAGGAAATCTCCAGAGCGACTTCACTGTTCGGCAGAGTAAAGAATCTGACGGTTACACTGGGAAGTACCACAGACAGAGGTTTGAAAATCAAGCTCAACGTTCTATGCTTCTGCATAGAGTTAACTCTTTCCTCTCCGGGGCAGTTCAAGTGCTGGGGCTAACTGCATTATGTCAGAATACAGCAGGACTTCATGTTGTTTGAAAGAACATGACTTCATGGTTGACTGAGCAGGAACAAAGAAAGGACTATCTGCAATGGAATTCAATGCTTTTGAAAATTTTACTGACCATAAATCTGGAAGAAAAATAACTCACTCTAGAGCTTGAGACATGGAGCACAGAATGAGTGTGTCACTTTTTAAAGATTTTACTGAGAAATTGCAGTTATGAAAGAACTTACCGTAACAGCAGATCTTCGAGAGAGGTTCCTGCAGTAGGTCTTCACATATAGGACTGCGCCCCCTGGCGTCAGGTCCGCAAAGCAAACTTGTAGATAGCAATCATCAGCAGGGACCGCCCCCAACGTCAGGCGGTGTGACATCAGCCCGACTATAAAAGGGGCAGTCCCGCGCCCGCTCTCCAGTTCTTTTCCAACGGAGACCTACAGAAAGCTAAAAATAAGACCAGAGTAAAAACTCCTCAGACCCTGCTTTCACTCTAGTCCCGAAGAGCTAGATAGGATGGAAAATAAGGATAAAACATCCAAAAACTGGGGGAAGGAGGGAGGGAAACTAGACCTACTGCAGGAACCGCTCTCGAAAATCTGCTGTTACGGTAAGTTCTTACATAACTGCAATATCTTACTTTGAGAGGGTTCCTGCAGTAGGTCTTCACATACAGGACTGAATACCAAGCAGTCCCAGAGAAAAACAAAACATAGGTGCATCCAGGAGGAGAAGTCGCCATAAGAAATCACGACAGGAGGCCTTGCAAGACTGCAAGACCAAAGCCAGTTCTGCGTCAAGAGGCAATGTCCAGACTGTAATGCTTAGTAAAGGTGTGAACAGACGACCACGTGGCCCCTGCACAGAACTCTGCCGTGGACACATTCCTAAAAAAGGCATTAAAGGGTGCCACACTGCGGGTGCAGTGGCCTTTAACTGCCCCCGGAAGGAACTTCCCATATTTCATGTACAAAAAATGGATGCAGTTAGCTAGCCATCGAGAGATGGTTTGTTTGGATACAGCCTTGCCCTTGCACTGTTGAGCAAAAGCTACAAACGGTTGGATTTACAAACCTCCTTAGTCCAGTTCGTGTAGTACCTCAGGATCCAGTGCACATCAAGGGTGTGCAGAAGGTATTCCCCCCTGTTGGAATACTGTGGATAGTATACTGGTAATTCAACGTTCTGGTTCAAAGTGGTTGCTGTGACCACTTTGGGAAGGAAAGAAGGGTTAGTCCGAAGGACTACTCAGTCCTCATGAAAAATCAAATAAGGTTCCTTAGAGACGAAAACCTATAATTCGGAAACCCTTCTGGCCGAAGTAACTGTGACTAAAAATAAGGTCTTCCAGGAGAGGAAGTGTAAGTCGCAGGAAGATGCTGGTTCCAGGCGGGAGATCAGCTTCTCGAGCATGAAATTCAGGTCCCAGGGTGAACAAGGATTCGGATCGGAGCTTTCAAATGAAGGATGCCTTTCACAAAGGTTTTGGCAACCTCCAGCTGAGCCAAGATTTTGCCCTCCACCGGGAGGTGGTAGGCCGACACCGCAGATAGGTGGACCTTAATGGAGGAGTAGCTAAGGCCCGCCTCAGACAGATGTGCAAGGTACTCTAGAACCTGGGAAGCCAAGCACGAAAATGGGTCCCAGCGCCTTGCTTGGGCCCAAATCGTGAATCTCTTCCACTTCATGGCATAAGTTGATGTGGTGGAGGGTTTTCTAGCCTCCACTAGAATATGCGCAACCTGCGAAGATACCCCATAATGAGAAATCGCTATGTCCACAGGTGCCACGCATGAAGGTGGAGAGACTGAAGGCTAGGGTGCACCAGGGTGCAATGCTCCTGAGTCAGAAGGCTTTTATAGGTGGCTTTATATTTCTCCACCTTTTTATGTATGCCTCTGTCTTGTCACCAAATAGAGAATTTCCTTCACAGGGAAAATCCATGGCCTTTGCTTGAATATCTTGAGACAGGTCTGCAGTTCTTAGCCAAGCAAACCTTCTTGGTGATAGTGCATGGGCCATGACCCTGGAGGCAGTATCATTAGTATCCACTGCCATACGAAACTGCTATTTACTAGCATCCAGGGCTGATTTTGCAGTATCTGCTAACTCCTCTGCAAAATCCCCAGAAGCCTTTTCACTCATGGCCAAGATGGAGCTCCACAGAGCTTTCTCATGCTGGGCAGTATAAGCCATACAGGCTGCCTGCCTGCCTCAGCAGCAGGAAAGCAGAAGCATAGGCTTTTCCCCCCATACAATGCAGCTTCCTGGAATCCTTGTCTGGGGGGTGGGTAGAAAGGGGAAGCTTTGCTTTATCATAGGCCGCAGTCTGTACTACCCCTTCATGGTTAGAATGGAAACAGAGGTACTCAGCATCTTGTTTACTGAGCTGGTACTTCTTTTCAATCTTTTTGTCAATGCCAGGGGTGGCAGTGGGAGTCGGTAACAGCCTACAGGTTGCCTTCTTAAGTGGTTTATGCACTGGAAGGAGCAACCACTTAGCTGGGGTCAAGCCCATAATGTCCAAAAACTCTACCCCATCCTCATCCTCCATAGTCTCCTGGGTGGAAAGGTTGAGGGTGTTCACCATCTGCCTCATAAAAGCATAATGTATGGAAAAATCATCTTGGATCATGGGAGGAGAAGCAAACTCCTGTTCAGGAGAACCACTGGGCTCTATCTACTCCCCTTCTTCTTCCTCATCATAAAAGAATTCGGCCCCTGATCCTCTGGAACTTGGGTGTGACCCGGAACTGGAGGGGGAACCTGCATGCCCGTAAGTGAACCCACAGCCTAAAAGGCCTGAAGAAACTGTCACACCTTAGCCATGATCTCCATAGAAGAAATGTCTTCATACTTACCGTAATTTCCTTTTCTATTATTTATTTAGTTTTTGTTGACAGGGTAAGTGCACTAGCTCATTCTACTCTATTCTGACTTTAGAATGTTGGTGATGGAACGCCAGGCTGTTTTGCTGTGACATTCCTAATGCACTTCACACAATTCTAAGCATATTTGTACACATGTCAAACGAGTATAAATATCTGGAAAACTGCATGAGCTACTGGAAAACATACAGTAGCAAAGTTGTACAACAGAATAAGACCTTTACAATGAGGGTAACCACTAAGCTAAAATCATTATACTTTTTAAACTATTGTCATCTGAGTACCCGAATTTCAGTGTTTTCGTCACAAAAACACTGAAATTCGGGTACTCAAATGGTCATAATTTAAAAAGTCTAATGATTTCAGCTTAGTGATTACCCTCATTGTAAAGGTCTTATTCTCCTGAACAACTTTGCTGCTGGTTGTGTGGGTGTAGCATTTTTAGTTTTCAAGATATTTACTTCTGTTTGGCATGTGTGCTACTGTGTTCAATTTGACTGCACACAGTAAGACATGCTGTTCCTTGACAGGTCGAGCTGCACTTACAAGCCATTTAGTTTTAATACAGAACCCAAATTTAAAAAAGTAAAGCAGCAGTTTTGTAGAATATAATGTTTACAAACCAAATAGTGCCCTGTATAGTTCAGCTGCTGTATTTTTAATGAACTAGAGCTTCTACAACGTCATGCTGGTCCCCATCAAAAACGTAAGACGAAGTGAGCTGTAAGCCAAGAAGACTCCCTTCTGACTGGATTTGTAAAATACAAGCTCTGTTTTTCAGAAATGTAAGCCAGTAGTTCATTAAAGAATTAAATTCTAGTGCCTGTTTCTGTGAAGTTTTAATAAATAAAACCTTTATGACTAAACCAGAGTCCTTTGAAATCCGTGCTGCATGGCCGAAAAATGGAAAACCAGAAATTCCTTGCCGTGATCCTGTCACACCATTCAGAGTGCACAGGAGCCCAAATCTGCCACTTTCTGCTTATTTGTCTAAAAAAAAATAACCCTGTATTTAAAAAGAAAGCATCAAGGCAATGTGGCATTCAGTGATAAAAGTCTTGAAAGTGAATCGGTTTGCAAACCGGAGCGTGAGGAAAAGCAGGCATGCTGTATCACATGCTTGCTTTTTCCCACGCTCCGATTTACCCAGACCGAAGACTGGGGTACCAAATCCTCCCCTGAGAGGAGGTTAACAGGTTGTAATTCCTGGGAAGAGACAGTGGAAGATGGACTGCTAGGGACAGCAACAGGGGGTACCAAGGCTGCCTGGCCCAGTCTGGAGCAATCAGAATCACTTTGCAAGGTTGTGACCTTACCTTGACCAGAACCTTGAAAGTAGAGGAAAGGGAGGGAAGGCATATAGAAACTTCCCTTCTCAGTTCAAAATCGGAGCACCCAGAGGGACTGAGCCCAATACTGGGGGTCTGCAACAAAACAGAGGAAGTTGGTGATTGTCTGGCGCTGCAAAGAGATCTATCTCTGGAGTGCCCCGCCTTGAAAAAATCACTTTCAACACCAGAGGGTCCAGGGACCATTCGTGATGGCCCTGGGGAGATCCTGCTCAATGCATCTGCTAGTACACTGTCCTTCCCTGGAAGGTGGACTGCTATCAGAGAGGTCTGCAGAGAATAAGCTAGGGACCACAATTTCATGGCTTCTGTGCACAAGGCCGTGGACCGAGTGCCTCCCTGCTTGTTGATGTACCACATGGTGGTGATGTTGTCTGTCCTGACCTGAACCACCTTGTTCTGCACTGACTGACAGAAAGCTCGCAAGGCCAGAAAGATCGTCCTGAGTTCCAAGAGACTGATATGAAGAAGGGATTCCTGAGGAGACCACAGTCCCTGGGCTGTGAGAGCCCCCAGATGGGCACCCCACCCCAACAGAGAAGCATCCGTGGTTAGGACCACAGAGTGAGACTGAGTGACGAACAGGACTCCTTGCCTGAGGTTGCCCTGATCTTGCCACCACAGGAGAGCCTGGATCAGAGTCTGGGTCACTGGAATTAGTTTGGTTAGAGAATCTTTCTTCTGAGACCAAAAGGCCCTCAGGTGAAACTGAATGTCCCTCATCTGAAATCTGGCCCCTTGGACCACTGCTGTAGAAGCTGCCATGTGACCCAGAAGTTGAAGGAAGCACCTTGATGGCCGAGAGATGGAATGAAGAAGCCAGCTCTACAATAGCCCTTGCTCTTTCCAGGGAAAGAAAAACTCTTGCTTTGACTGTATCCAACTTTGCCCCTATGAAGGTGAGGAGCTGTACAGGCTCGAGAACTGATTTGGGAAGACTGAGAAGGAATCTTAGGGAAGTGAGCACTTGCTGAGTCACTTGAAGGTCTGACTTGATTTGGACTGGGGACTGACCCACAATGAGCCAGTCGTCCAGGTATGGAAATATGAAAATATTTTTCCTTCATTTTGTGAATACCCTTGGAGCTGATGTCAGGCCGAAGGGCATAGATTGAACTGATAATGGCCTGAAGGCAATTCGAACCTGAGGTACTTTCTGTGGGAGCACCTGATGGGAATGTGAAAGTAGGCATCTTTTAAGTTCAGGGAGGCTAGCCAGTCCCCTGGCCTTAGAGAGGGAAGGATTATTCCCAGAGTCACCATTTTGAATTTTGGTTTTGAAATGTGTTTGTTCAAATACCTTAGGTCTAGGATGGGTCGCCACTCCCCTGTTTTCTTTGGGGTAATGAAGTACATGGAATACAGTCCTTTTCCCCTGTGCTGAGTAGGAACCTCCTCTACAGCTGTTTGTTAAGGTATCTTAAGTCTAGGATGGGTCGCTACTCCCCTGTCTCAAGGGTATATTAGCCTTATCACAGGCTGCAGCCTGCACAACTCCAACATGGCTGCATTGTTGATACAAGTACTCTGTACCAGAACCTGATAAGGTATACCTTTTGTCCATCCTTCTGTCGACAGAAGGTACAGAATTTGGAGTTTTTAAAATCTTTTGTGTCCGTTTCCCAAAAGACATATGAAGGGGAATAGGGGAACAGACAGTCTCGTGGACTCTGGGATGTCCATCACCTCCACATAATCCACAGGGAGCTGGAGGGTTTCTGCCACTTTCCTGTAAAACATGTAGTGGGAAGGGGACTCAGAAAACCTAGGAGGGGAAACACCAGAAGGCCTGTCTGGGGAGATGTCCAGTTCAATGGGCTCAACCAGACCTCCCACACCACTGTCATCGTCATCATCATAATCTTCATCCCTTCCAAATCTGGTTCATAGAAATCTTCAGGGGCATAATCTTGAACTGGAGGAACCAACTGAACCGAGCGCCTGCCAGAAGGCACCAGATCAAACGGAACTGGACGAAGCAATTCTACAATCCTGATCGTACTGGCAATCTCTTCAGCGGTCAGAAAATGAGTCTCTGGATCCGAACCAGACGATTTTCCTTTTTTCTTTTTGTAGGAACCGATCCCTCAGGATCGGCTCTCTTCTTGCCCAAAGAAGTATCGCCTTGGTCAGATGGCACTCCCTCAGGTACAGTCGGAACCGAATCGGGCTGGTCATCCCGGTCAGCGGACTTCACGGCCTCCTTATCCCTGAGCCTACCTAATCTTTTTTCCAAGGTAAACTTAGGGAAATTTTTTACAGATTTGGCAGTCTGAATCGAGGTGGTCAAACCCCAGACAATAAACACAGGTGGTGTTGGGATCAGCCTTAGCAAAGACCTCCCCAAACACATTGCAGTGTTGAAACCCAGTGGGCCCGGTTTTTCTTTTGGGTTTCTCAGACGTAGCCATCCTAACCACAAACTTAGCCTTTTTATGGCAAACAACCAGGCAAGACACCCTTATCGGTTTCTAACCGTGTCATGGGTATTGGAAAAAACCACAAGAAAATGCAGTTTGTTTTTTTTTTAAAACCGATAAGGACCAGTAACCACACTCTAAGTTTAAAAACAAAGACAGAATATATAAATCACTAAACGTCCGGTTCAGGCGAACCAGTCGAAAAATCTATTTTTACAATTTCCACAAGTTTACTATGTCTAGTTCACTACCTAGTACTTACTGTACCACAGACAGAGATCTGAACCGAAACCTGGGAAAAATAATCGGTAAAGCCGAGGACTTTAACCGACTTACGAACCGTGAGCAAAGGAGAAATCTCCGGAGCGGCCATTCAGTTAGGCGGAGTAAAGAATGTTACACTTTTACGGAATATCGGCGAATGCAGCAGTATGAAAAAGCTTCCAGGTTATTTGTTGTCACTAGACCAGGCCAAAGCCTTTGACAGAGTATCACATGATTTTTTGTTTCAGGTTTTCCAGCAATATGGGTTTTCTTTGAAATTCTGGTCCTGGATTCGTACTTCATATGATCAGGCTGTAATTTATCCTATGGTGAATGGTTTAATTGGGAACAGTGTGAGTTTCCGTAGGGGTGTGCATCAGGGTTGCCCTATTATTCCCCTGCTGTACACTTTTGTATTAGATCCGTTGATTCGGGAAATCCTTCATCAACCTAATATTTTGGGTCTTACTCCTGCTGTTGAGGTTCCGCCCCAGGTATCGGCCATTTATGCAGATGATATGTGCCTTATTTTACGTGACAAGAACCCGGGTCTTGTTGCCCTTGTTATTTTGGACCGTTTCGGTACTATTTCTGGTACTGCGGTCAATCCCGAGAAAAGTTCAGGGACCTTTTTAGGGAAAGGGGCTTTTGATTTTTCCATTGGGCAGACTGACATTACTGTTGCCCCTATAAAGATTCTGGGGTGTTTTTTTTGGGAACGGGGATTTGGCTGAACAGAACTGGAAATCTCATCTTGAATTAGGTGAAAGTAAGGTACAATTGTGGAAATCCTGGTCATTTTCTAAGCAGAAACGATTTATGATTATTAAAAAATTCCTTCTCCCGTTAATTTTGTATTTTAGTTCTATTTTTCCTTTGCCTAAACTTTATGAAACTCCATTGTATAGCATTTTTTTTCAGATGCTTTGGCGGAGTCGACTGAACCCGGTCAAGAGAGATTTTACTTATTTACGGATTAATAAGGGTGGCCTTGGTATGATTAACCCTTTGGTGTTTTATTTCTCTTCTTTTATTAAGTCAACTTTTAAGGAGCCTACTCAATATTTGTCTCATCCTTGGGATTTCTGGACTTTTTATTTAATTAAGGATTTTTTATTGAAATGGTTCTGATGAGGCTCCAATTATTAAAGTGAATTCTGGTGCCCGTTTTTTTATTTATCAGGTGGCAACTAAACTTCAGAAGTGGAAACTTACTCAGTGTCTGGTTCACCAACTTCCCCGGAAAGCTCTGTATACACTGAGATTATGACCAGGAATTTTCTGGTTTTTGTTGATTTCCCTACAGGTTTCCCCTCAAAAACCCACTTGGCATTAAAGGTTCTCAATGATAAATGCATTCCCTCTAAAATGTGGGATGTGACTTGGCTTAGTTGCCATGGGAGGTTGGGGGTTAAGGGTAATTTGAAGCAGAAAGCAGTTGCTGAGTGACAATGTATTCGACCTGAATGAATAGGCCTTGAGGAAGCTATGGAGCATTTTTTCATTTCTTGTACTTATGCCAAACTTTTTTGGGTAGCTTTGCTTTCTAAATGGGGCTGGGGTATTTTCTAGACATATTTCTTAAGAAAGTTTGGTGCTTGGGGATTATTCAGTTTTTTTATTCTCAATATCATCCTAGTACTTTAAATGTGGTGTTTGCATGTATAAAGTTTTATATGTGGCAAGCGAGATGTCAATTTTCTTTATAGCACACTTATACTTTGCCTTCGGTCTTGCTTGCCCATATCGAATTAGCATTAAAGAACCAGAGAGACTCTGAATTGGGGTTTTTGTCTTCTCACAAATTCCATGAATACTGGAAACATGTTTATTGGCTTTAATAGTTTATTGGGGGATTGTAAGAAGGATTTCTGTTTTTTTTTTTTATATTCCTTACAGCACTGTCCATTTATAATCTGTTGTTTTCTTATTTAACCTGATCTCTGGTTTTTCTTTTATTGCTATGTTTGTAATTTTTCATTTTGCATTTTTTCCTTGTTTTTTTGGTTTGTATTCATGATTATGAACTGATGTTTTTGTTCTCTGCAATAAACAATTCCCCTACTCTTTTCGAGAAGTGCCATGGGATCTTAACATCCATCTGAACTACCACCAGAACAGGCAGATGGGACCTCGGTTTAATGTCTCATCCGAAAGACGACACCTCAGCAGTGTAGCACCCCCCTCATGCTGCACTGCAATGTCAGTATTGGGGATATTAACCCAAGTGCCTGATGTAGGGATAGAACCAACATTGTCAATGGGTATTCAGAATAGGCTGTAATCAGCATAGAATCCTGGGCACAAACATTCCAGATAGCCTATTTGTTCCTACTACCCACTGACAACATGGAGCGCTACAGAAAAAGGGCATTTTATTTGTCCACTGACGGCTCCTTTCCTTCTTCAGGAGGGGCAGTGACATGCTTTTCTTTTTGTTTTTTCTTAGCAGGTACCATCTCTGGAATCTGCTCTGAGGGTCTTTTATGTTACTTAACTCAGGGTTCCCCCGTTCAGGTACCCTGGACTCTGAAGCATCTTTAGTAGGCTTTTCCTTCTGCTTGCTATGAAAGGATGGAACTTCATCAGTGTGCTTAGTTGACTAAGAGGCAGACTGAGAAATCATCAAGTCTTCTCATTTTTTTGGCCCTTTTCTTCAGGGTTTTTGGGCAGAACTTAATACAGAGTTCACAATCAGAGAAAAGATGGCCTGAACCCAGGCACTTTACACAATTTTTAAAGCCTGTAGGTCCCGTTTTCTTTTTGGACTAGTCAGACATGCCAGTCACTACAAAACCCACCAACAATCGGTTCCCAAAAGCAAAAAAGCAGAGACTGCGTTTCAGTTCCTAATAAACGTGAACCGGTAGCAAAAACTTTTCTTTTTTGTTTTAATATGAACTTATGAAGTAGAAGTACTAAATAAACTGAAAATCACCAAACGCACCTCAGTTCCTGGGGACCAAAGCGATATGAGCTGCAGATTGGTTAAAAGGGAGATATTCAGTTAAATAGTATTTAAAACACAATATCAGCACTTAGACCAGTTTAAAATAAGAAAACAGCGAGGAAAAAAGGATTTTTCTCCGATTCCTGGGAACCGCTCTGGAACAGGAAAAAAAGACGCTTAAGACTCAAACACTAAACCTAACTAAAGCAGAGATTCGAAATAAAAATAAAACTACTATGTAAAAACAAAGAAAAAATACAAAACCATACTAAACAGGAAGAAAAAATTACTTACCATAGTAATTGTATTTCTTCCAAAAGAATCTTCCTGTATTCTGACATGTGCAGCATGGTCTCACCATAGGACTGCCCCAGAGCTGAAACGGTTAATAGAATGATAGAATGCTAGGCTCGAGCTCGGTTTTCAAACCACTGCCTCTAGTAAACATCCTGCAACCATCAGATTCTTAGGAAGCGTGCATAAGAAGAGGCTAGCTAAACTATCTAACTTAACCTATAAACATAAACTCACCCCCCAAATAAACCTATAAACATAAACTCACCCCTCATAAACTATCTTCCACATTTCAACAAAGAAAATAGATATCACCAAGACTCAAGTCACAGATGTCCCAGAGAAAAACAACCGAGATGTTTCTAATAGCAATCACAGCTGTAGTGCAGTGCCCCTAGGTTCTAGTAGGGGGAGGTAGGGTGGGAGCTCAGAACACAGTAAGATTCCCTTGGAAGAAACAAAATTACTATGTTAAGTAATTTTTTCTTCTAGCCCCAGGAAATCGTACTGTATTCTGACATCTGCAGACTACCCAAGCAGTACCTTTGGAGGTGGGCATAGAACCTATTTAGGAAACAGGCTGTGTAGTACTGCTATGCCAAATCTGGAATCACTCCTGGCCTGGGTATCCAGGCTGCAGTGCTTGGTAAATGTGTGAACAGATTTCCAGGTAGCTGCTTTACCAATTTCCAAAAAAGGGACATCCCTTGCAGCTACTATGGAAACAGCTGTGCCCCTTGTACAGTGGGCCTGAGGTCTACAAGGGGGTCCTTGTCTGCTTTGTTATAACATAACTGGATACAGGCAATAATCCAGCATGCAATAGTTCTCTTTCGGCAGGCTTTCTTTTTCCCTCCTTGCCATATGTTAGGAAAAGCTGGGTCCTATCCTGCCTGTGATCTTTTGTGTGAGCCAGGTAATAGCTGATATCCTTCTCGACATCCAAGTTATACAGCCTAAGTTCCCCTGAACTGCAATGATCAGTGAAAAAGACTGGCAAAGTGATAGACTGATTTAAGTGGAAATCAGACACCACTTCAGGGAGAAACTTCCTATTAGTCCTCAGGACTACCTTGTTCCTATGAAATGAGATGTAGTTTGGTTCTGTGGACAAGGCCTGAAGCGACCGCTACTAGGAACACAGTTTTCCATGTCACATACTTGAGCGCTGACAAAGACATGGGCTCAAAGGGTGGCTGCATCAACTGGCCAATACAAATGTTCCTGCAAGCCGGCAGAAGGACGAGCGGCCACCGGGCAGTCGGCGCTTCTACAGCCGCCGCCTGAGAACCTCCGCACCGGACTCTCCCTGCCTGAAAGGACTCCTGCAAGCGGCAGAAGGACGGCGGCCACGAGTGATCGGCGCTTCTAGCCGCCGCCTGAGACCTCCGCACGGACTCTCCCTGCCTGAAGGAACTCCTGCAAGCCGGCAGAAGGACGGCGGCCACCGGGGGGTCGGCACTTCTACAACCGCCGCCTGAGACCTCCGCACGGACTCTCCCTGCCTGAAAGGACTCCTGCAAGCCAGCAGAAGGACGGCGGCCACCGAGCGGTGGCGCTTCTACAACCGCCGCCTGAGGACCTCATGCCGGACTCTCTGCCTGAAAGTGCAGTGAAGCACAGCCAATCCAGGCGGCGCCTTCTAGCAGTTCGATTAGCTTGCCCTTACACCTTTGTTTTAAGCTAAAAACTTGCGAAAAGGCTGCTCTCTTGCTTATAGAAATTCTGGACTTTGTAAAATGTTGGTTTAACTGAAAACAAGACTAAATGAGTGTAATCATTTGCCAGAAGTGTTAAGGGAGGGTGTGTTTAAAGTCATTACAGCCCTTCTTTTGTTTTAGAGCAGAAGCCAGCGCTAGACGCCCAGGAAATCGCTCCTATTGTCCTGCAAATTTCTAGCTCTGCATCACACTGCCGGCCCGCCCTCAGCCGACTGGGACTAGCACTAATAGTCCCCCTTCTGTCTCCCTTAGGGACTCCTGCAAGCCGGCAGAAGACGGCGGCCACCCCGTGCGGTCGGCGCTTCTACACCGCCGCCTGAGACCTCCGCACCGGACTCTCCCTGCCTGAAAGATGCAGGCGAGCGCAATTTTCGCCACCGCCCATCCCCTCTGAGGTGTTATTTTATAGCCCACTAGCTCCGCCTACAGCCCTCTATTGGCCTGGCCCATATGGAATAGGCGTCTCTCCTTCTTTCCAGCGTTTAGCAGTAAAAAAAATAAAAAAAAAAATAATAAGCCTTCCACAGTAGCACATTTTGCACAAATTGTGATAGCATAAGAGATTCTGGTTGGCAGCTCTTGTAGCAGTTTACCCACTTTAGAGAAAAACAAATATGGGCAGCATTATTTGGCTTTGCCTACTAGCTAATATCATTCTGCTACATAATATAAATGTACCTGACAGACCGACCTAATTACAGAGACATGTTCCGCCCACTGGTCCTCACACAATAAATCCATGTATTTATCATGCTGCCCCTGTCTACCACTGGTTAACTTTCGAAATGCGTTGTTATTACCAACAGTGGTACAGCAATTTACCCGCATACGACTATCCCCAAACCTCTGGTACCTAAACAATGTACAGGTTACTACTACACTGCCTGGATCCTAAGCTACGTATCCATAGGGCATAGCAGAGGTCCATCGACCACTGGACCCATCGCTTTAGCCTGTAGCAAGCATGAAAGAACCATGTACTCTTAAAATCTCCTTGTCTATCTGAGAAGAATTCTCCTCCTTCTACTACTGTGTGCAGGAGACATTGAACTTAATCCTGGCCCACAAAGTTGCTTTCATCACCGTCCGAAATTACTGCTTTGAAAGGAATCAGCTTCCTGCATGCTAATATCTGCAGCCTCCTAAAAAGTTGGATTCTGTCAGGCTTGGATCATTCCTCCTCTCCAGATATTATTGTGATCTGGAATCATGGCTCCGAGCATCTCACGCGGACAGCGAGGTTAATTTCCCAAATTACCTACTTTTCAGAGCAGACAGAAAGGCTGGGGGTAGCAATTTATGTTAAAAATAAATTCACAGTATCCATATTAGGCAGCTACATCTGTGGCTGGAGGATATGAATGCCTGTCTCTCAGAATTGAAGCATCTCACTCAGTGGCCTTCCGCATAATTGGCTGCTACAGACCTCCTGCAGCAGGACCACAGCTCTTGACTCACCTGTCATCACAAATGGATGCAACACCCATGGAGACAGTCCTACTAGGTGACCTAAACTATGACTGGCTAACCAATGGATCCCTACCCTAAAGCGATTCTGTGACTCACATGGGTTCACCCAACTTATAACTGAACCAACCCGTATCAACAAAAAATCCTATGAGGAGCACCCTCCTGGATGTGCTTCTTGTCAACAAACCTCAATATTTCTCTCGCGGTATCCTGCCAGCTGGCGTTAGCGACCACTGTATAACAGCTGGCATCAGAACCATCACCAAGCCACTATCCACTTCAAAATTCTCTATCAAAGATCCAAGCGGAACTTGACCCCACGGCTTATTTTAATGATCTAAAAAACTCTCTGCTTTGGCAGAGCTTCTACCTAACCAAATCAGTGAGTGAGGCTTATGAAATTCTGCAAATCATAGCCAGTGCCCTCAATACCCATGCTCCCTTGATCAAAACTCGGATAAAAACAAGGACCTGCCGTTGGTTCACACAGAACTAAAAACGCCTTGCTCAAAGAGACCAGCTATGGAAAATGCCCGAAAATCACATGCTGATGCTGATTGGTGTCTCTTTAGGTCAGCTAGGAATGCCTGTACAAAATGATCAGGAAACTAAGGCTATTTATTACCAAAAGGAATTATGCTCTGCATCCACCAACCCTACCAAATTCTGGTCCACTATAAAAGAACTATCTGGACACTCACCAAGTAGTATGCTACCATCTAAAATTATGATTGACAATGTCACTGTCACTGACAGATCTGAAATTCTCAAGCTTTTAATAACCATTTTGCCACAGCAGGCATGGCTTTTGATAATGCACCAGTAAGCAGTCTTCATCCGCGTTCCAAAGCCAGCCATATGAACCAATTAACATTAGTATGCCTTTTTCCTTTTCCACAATCAACATAAAAGAAGTCGAAGACCTGCTGCTACGGTTGGACACTAGGAAAAGCGCAGGAGTTGACTTATTAGACCCATACTTTCTGAAAATAGCTTATCACATACTTGCCGCACCCATTTCGCACTTATTCAACCTATCCCTAACTCAAGGCTCTCTCCCCACAGAATGGAAAACTGCCCATGTTATTCCGCTTTTCAAAGCAGGGGACCCAAGTGACCTGAACAACTAAAGGCCAATCTCCCTACTACCTATACTTTCGAAAATGCTGGAAAAAGTTGTGGATACACAATTGAGATCATTCCTAGATAACTCTGCATTTTTAACCCCATGCAGTCGATTTAGAGCTAAGCACAGTACTACTCACGGCACTGGCCAGCGTTACTAATGACTGGCAGCGGGAACTTCGATAAAAAAATTTGTTTGTGCAGTGTTTCTAGACCTCAGCAAGGCGTTAGACACAGTCGACCACTGCCTACTTCTTTCCACGCTAAACACCATAGGTCTGGACTCTATCTCACTGAAATGGTTCCAGTACTACCTGTCTGGTAGGCAGCAACAAATCAAAGCTGAAGGAGAACTTTCTCCGCTCAAACCGCTAAAAAGAGGAGTCCCTCAGGGTTCCATATTGGGCCCCCTACTGTTCAATATCTACATTAATAATCTGGACTTAGGAATCAAAGCCAATATCCACCTGTTTGCTGGCGATACAGTGCTCTACCTAAGTCGTGACTCTGCTAGACGCATGCTCAGAACTCCAAGTCGAATTCAATACGCTACAAAACCAGCTTATCAACAAAAAACTATTGCTAAATGCAAAAAAAACAAAGGCCATGCTGTTCTCTCCATCCAGCACTGGGGCCAAATCCACACTAGCTGGTACAATTCCTCCTATAACCACCCTACTAGGTGAAAATCTTGAGTTCGTAACTAAATTCAAATACCTGGGTCTATGGCTGGATAACAAACTCTCCTTTATGGAGCACATTGAAGAATTGATGAAAAAACTAAGGCAGAGGCTTGGACTACTTTATAGAATCAGACATCTCCTGACAGTAACCATAAAAAGACAGCTAGTTCCTCTACCTTCCTTTCCTTAATCGATTACGCTGACATCATATATGGACAATGCTCTGCCTCACACCTTGCAAAATTGGATGTACTGTATCATAGAGCATTAAGATTCATTACTGGCCTCCGTCCTCCACACATCACTGCTTGTTATACACTGCAGCAGGGTGGCCGTCTCTACAATACAGGCGACATAAAATGCAGCTCTCTGGATACTCCGTGCACTTACCAACAAACTCCCTAACTACATTGTTGATTGCCTCCGTTGTGTCCGCCAAGTACCTATGCCATAAAGCCTCTCACTAACTTCACTAAAATCCCCAGAATCAATAACCACTTTGGTAGGGCAGCTATAAGCCATGCCTTGCCTACACTCTGGAGAAGGATACAAGGCTCACTGAAACTTAGCTCTCTATCAGTATCTCCGTGTTTAGGAACCTGTTGACAGAACATTTGCGAAATCTGCAAATGTTTCCATAATACATAAGTCCTGTTGATAGCTCATGCTCTAGCCTCACCATATGCAGCTATAACCGAACCCCTCCCGCCATACATAAACCTATTCAGCACTCAGCTGCCATGCTGACCACTAGAACCATAAACATTTTCTTTTTCTTTTCCTTTTTCTCCCTCTGCCACCCAAATACGTGAACAACATGGGCTCCCTGAAACCCTGGTCACCCCCCATGCACTGAACCGCCCTCCGGGGCCTGTAATGCTATTAAACTTGTACCATCCTGTAAAGTCATGGACAAATATGCAACTCTAAATCCTATGTCATTAAAGGCTGTATTTAATGTCATGTAATCCTATGTGAATACTTGGAATTGTACTTATTGCACCCACCTCATGTTTGTAAGTTTATTCTTTTGCCTTCCGTACATTGTTTAACTCATCTTTAAGTTATGTGTGTATAACTGTCTTTTTACAAACGCAGGTCCACCTTGTAAATGAGCTTGCTCAACGGTGTCCGCCTGGATAAATAAAGATTTGATTGATTGATTGATTGGATAAATAAAGATTTGATTGATTGATTGATTGAATGTTGAGGTCCCATGCAGGAGTGAGTTCCTTGTGGGGGGATGCAAATGTATCAGGCCCTTGAAGAATTTTCTTAACACCTGGCTCGATGCCAGGGATGAGCCCTAACCCGCTGTAAGGTAAGCGGAAACAGCTGCCAGATGCACCTTAAGGGTAGATGGCCTAAGGCCAAGGGAATGAAGGTGCACTAGGTAATCCAGAACAACTAACAGGCTAGCCAGATCACGGTCTATACCCTGCTGTTGGCACCAGACTGAAAACCTCTTCCACTTAGAGGTGTAAGTTTTCCTAGTAGATGGCTTCCCGGAGACCCCGAGTACCTGTAGAACCCTTTTAGAAAGATGCAGGCCGGCATACTCTAAGTCCTCAAGAGCCAGGCCATGAGCCTGAGGGACTGGAGGTTGGGGTAAAGGATTCTGGCCTGTGAGGATGTCAAGAGGTTGTGCTTCCTGGGAAGGGAGATTGGTCTGCTCAAAGACAGGGTCAGAAGCAGTGAGTACCAGGGCTGCCTGGCCCAATCCAGAGCAATAAGGATTATGGTTGCCAGTTGTACTCTGAGCTTGTTCAGCACTCCGAGTAACAAGGGTAATGGAGGGAAGGTATACAGGAACTTCCCTGTTCAGTCCAGCAGCAGTGCGTCTATTGGCACTGTGCCCACTGCAGCAGGCCTGCAACAGAACTGTGGAAGATGATGATTGTCTAGGGCTGCAAAGAGGTCCACCTCTGGGTTGCTCCACCTCCTGAATACTGCCTGAAGGACCTGCCTGTTCAGTGCCCCTTCGTGGTGATTCTGACTGATCCTGCTTCGGCATCTGTGAGGGGAACTGTCTTTCCCTGGGAGATAGTCAGCTGAGAGAGAGAGAGAGAAATGCCCAGGGAATATGCCAGCCTCCATATTCTCATGGCCTCTGTGCACAGAGGGGATGACCTTGTATCCCCTTGCTTGTTTATGCAGTACATTGTGGTTGTGTTGTCTGTTCTGATTTGAACCACCTTGCCCTGCAGCATTGGACCGAAGGACTGAATGCCCGGATGGACTGCCCTCAGCTCCAACAGATTTATGTGGAAGCCTGGTCCCATGCGCAGTCTGCTCTCCCAGGTGTGCAACCCACCCCAATAGAGAAGCATCTGTTAGCATCTCTGAAGGTGACTGTTGCAGGAAAGGCACTCCCTCTTAGGTTTTCCTTTTCCTGCCACCACTGCAGTGCTAGGAGCAGAGTTCTCGTGACTGGCACCATTTTGGACAGAGGGTCCCTTTTCTGTGACCAGTAGGATCCGAGATGAAACTGAATGTCCCTCATTTGGAACCTGGAGCCTGCCACTGTTGTGTTGCAGCAGCCATGTGTACTAGCAGCTGGAGGAAGTGTCTTGCTGGTCTGGGGATATACAGCTGAAAAGAGCTGGCCAGCTGCACCAGTGTTTCTACCTTCCCCTGTGAGAGGAATGCCTTTCCTCTTACAGCGTCCAGCTCTGTCTTATGAATTCCAACAGCTGAACAGGAGTCGACACTGACTTCTTGAGGTTTACCAAGAAGTCCAGGGACTGCAGGGTATCCTGAGCAGTGGTTAAGGCTTCTGTAACTTGCTGAGGGGACTGACCTACCACTAGCAAGTTGTCCAGGTACAGAAAGACTGTGACCCCGCCTCCTTAGGTGGGCTACCACCACCGCTAGGCATTCTGTAAACACCCTTGGTGCCGACGTAAGACCGAAAAGCATGGCTCTGAACCGATAACGGCCTGATAGCAACCTGAACCTGAGATACTTTCTGTGGGGCTGCCTGATAGAGATGTGAAAATAGGCATCCTTTAGGTCTATTGATGCCTGCCAGTCTCCTTGTCTGAGAGTAGGCAGAATGGTGGACAGAGTGACCATTTTGAATTTTGGCTTTGTCAAATGCTTGTTTAAATGTCTGAGATCAAAGATGGGCTGCCACTCCCATGTTCTTTACTGTGAGGAAATATCTTGAGTAGAGTCCCTTCCCCCTTTCGACCAAGAAGACAGGCTCTATTGCCTTGTCCTGTAACAGTTTTTCTACCTCCTCCTTCTGCAGCTGAACTTCTGATGGGGTGGCAGGTCTGAAGATTCTTGCCCTCAGCCTGGACAGAACCTTGAAGCTGAGGGAAAGACCCTGGCCCATCACCTCCAGGACCCACTTGTCTGTGGTAATGGACTTACAGGCATGGAGGTAGTGGGCTTAACCTGCCCCCTATTGGAAGAGGGGAGGCAACCCTGGCAGACTCCTCAGGGAGTCTACTTAGCTTGTGTGGTTGACTGGGGGCTGAGGCCAGCCCTACCATTGCTTCAGAAATAATCCCTTCTGTGGCTAGTAGGCTGGGAGGGCCTGTGTTTGGAAGAAGGGCCTGTAGTGGGCTCGACCTCTACCAACCTGGTTTGCTGCTTCTGGGGAGTAGCTGCCTTCTCTTTAGCAGCAGCACTCTTATAGGCTACTTTATATTCATCCATTTTCTTCATATAGGCTTCCATTGGCTGCCCAAAGAGGGATGTGGGCTTACAGGGGAAATTCAGAGCCTCTGTCTGGGTGTCCTGGGAAAGGTTAGTAGTCCTGAGTCAAGCAAACCTTCATAGGGACACCAAGGTAACCATAAGTCTAACAGCAGTGTCGCTGGCATCCACTGCCATCCTGAACTGGAACTTGGAGGCTTCTATACCCCTTTTGGCAGCCTCTGCCAGATCAGATGCCATAGAGGCAGGGCAAGCCCTAGAAATCTTCATAACTGTGCTGCAAAGACTCTTCTGAAACCTGGCCACATAAGCCATGTAAGTAGCCTGCCTGATGGCCAATGAGGAGCCTAAACAGGACTTCTTGGCCATACAGTCCATCTTTCTGGAGTCTCTGTCCAAATCTCTTCCATGTGAAAGCATAACATTTCCTGGTCGATTCCTTTCTGGATGCCTCCACCACGGTGCAGACATCCTCAGAAAGACCCAAAGCCCGGAACTCCAGCCGCTCAAGTACCAGGCTGTGAGGTGCAGGAATTGAAGGTCTGGATGGTATACCTTCCCCTGATTGAGAGAGATCAAGTCCAGACGTGTGCAAAGCTGCTCCGGGGGCCTGCAGCTGAGGAGATCTGGATACCAGAACTGGCGCAGCCAGTCTGGGGCTACCAGGATCACCTTTGCCTTGTCCCTCCTCACCTTGAGGAGCACCTTGTGGATCAAGGGAAATGGAGGAAAGGAGTAGAAGAGGCCTGGGGTCCACAGCCTCGAGAAGGCATCCCCCTGCAGCGAGCCCTGCTGAAAGAGCCTCAGCTTGGAGTGTTCCCTGGAGGCAAACAGGTCCACCAGCAGTTTGCCCCAGTGGGAGAACAGGTTGTAAGCTACCTCTGGATAGAGAGACCACTCATGGGATGCCTCGCCTAAGTGGCTGAGAGCATCTGCCAGATGGTTTGAGGCTCCTGCCACGTGGATGGCTAGGAGATCTGCCTCCAGACAGCTCACGAGGGTCCAGATGCAGAGCGCCTCCCTGCACAGCAAATGGGAGTGTGTGCCGCCCTGTCTGTTGAGGTAGTACATGGTCGTGGTATTGTCCGTCTGGACTTGAACCATTTGACCACAGAGCTGAGGAGCGAAGGTTGACAGTGCCAGTCTGACTGCTCTGAGCTCCAACAGGTTGATGTGGCATCGGGACTCCTCGGGGGTCCAGAGCCCATCAGCCCTTTTGTCCCCCATGTGGGCTCCCCAGCCCATGAGAGAGGCATTGGTCGTAAGACGACTGTCAGCATGGGCGTACCAATGGGATCCCTTCCTGCAACCGGTCTGGGGTAATCCACCACCGGAGAGCGTCCCACATTTTCTGGGTTACAGTGATCAGCTGGTCGAAATTACCGTGGTGCTGAATCCACTGGGCGGCCAGCTCCTATTGGAGGGGGCGCATGTGCAACCAGGCCCAATGGACCACTGAGGTGCACATCGCCATGTAACCCAGAAGGCGCAGAAAGTCCCAGGCAGGGTGCAATTGCCCAACCAGAAATGATCGGGCAAAGGAGGAGAGAACCTCCACCCTGTCCACCGGGAGCTGAGCTCTGGCCTGACAAGAGTCAAGCTCTGCCCCGATGAAGCCCACCGCCTGAGCACACACGAGCAGGCATGAGTTCCGTCTTGGCCTCGTTGAAGAGGAGGCCAAGTTGGGAGCAGGTCTGGAGGGCCAGGTCCCTGGACCTCTCCACCTTCTGTCGGTGGAACCTGCTAGGAGCCAATCGTCGAGGTAAGGATAAATCCTGACACCCCGACATGGGCGCTGCCCTGCGATGCATTTGGTGAAGACCTGTGGGGCGATGACAGGCCGAGCGGCATGGCTTGGAACTCGCACAGGGTCCCTGACCCTGAATCGGAGGAACCACTGATGGGACGGACAGATTGGGATGGGAAAGCATGCGTCCTGTGAAAAAATTACTCACCTTAGTAATGTTGTTTCTTCTAATGGAGTCTTGCTGTATTCTGACATATGCAGTGATCACCAACCTTTGAACTGCCTCGGAGAACAAAGAGTTAACTTTCCATGCAGGGCATGGAACGCTGAGCTCGAGCTCGGTTGAAGCCTCTGTCTGCTGTTGTTTAAACTCCAACCGTCAGATCTTCTGAACTATACTCACTAGGCGTTCTGTCGGGAAACTGTAAACTCACACTAGCCAACGGCAACTAAATTTGTTAAAAGGGTTTTGGTTTCAAAGCAAAGACTCAAGTCAGGAAACCAAAAACAAAACACAACACACTCAAAATAAAGGAGGGTGAGAAGGACACCTCTAGATACCAACACTGCTCCTGCCCACCCACATCCCAAAACCAGGTTCTGAGAGGGGGCGGGGAGGTCAGAATATAGCAAGACTCCATTAGAAGAAACAACATTACTAAGGTGAGTAATTTTTCTTCAAACAACATGAAGTCTTGCTGTATTCTATTTATTCTGAACTACAAAGCAGTACCTCAAGGAGGAGGACAGAACCTACTTTGGGAAAAGGCTCTAGTACTGCTGTGCCAAACGAGCATCACTCCTAGCTAGGATATCCAGAGTAATGCTTGGTGAATGTATGGACTGTTTTCCAGGTGGCTGCTTGACAGATTTCTAAGATAGGAATATCCCTGGCAGCAGCCAGGAAGCAGCTATTACCTCTAGTAGAGTGAGCCCTCAGGCCTGAGGGTGGGGTTCTACCAATTTCTCATAGCAGAATTGTATACAAGAGACAATCCACCTGGCAACAGATCTTTTAGTGGCAGGTTTGCCCTTACCGACCTCCCCGTAAGTGAGGAACAACTGGGGGGACTCAAACCTGTGACCCTTGGTGCGCTCTATGTAGTAGCTAAGGGCTCTTTTTACATCCAGGCTGTGCAACCTCCTCTCCCCAAAGGAGGAATGGTCAATGAAGAAAACAGGGGAGGCATAGACTGATTAAGGTGGAAATCTGAAACTACCTTAGGCAAAAACTTCCTGTTAGTTCTTAGGACCACTTTATCTCTATGGAAAGAGATGAAATCAGGCTCCACTGACAGGGCTTGCAATTCACTGATACGCCTGGCAGAGGTAATGGCTACCAAAAATACAGTTTTCCAAGTCAAGTACTTAAGCTCTACAGAGGACAAAGGCTCAAAGGGGGTTACATAAGCTGAGCAATGCAAACATTAAGGTCCCAAGCAGGAGCAGGGTCCCTAAAGGGAGGATTGGTGTGCAACAATCCCTTGAAGAATTTGCAAAATACAGGATGGACTGATAGAGAAGAGGGCTTGCCTACTGACAAAAAGGCAGTAACAGCTGCCAAATATACTTTAAGTGTAGCTGGTCTGAGTCCCAAGCCATTGAGATGAGCCATATAGTCCAGGACTGTAGGCAACCCAGCAGATTCTGGAGAAATATGCTTACCAGAACACCAAATAGTGAACCTTTTCCATTTGGTGTTGTAAGTCTTTCTGGTGGAAGGCTTTTGAGAAGCCTTAAGAATATCCAGAACACCTTGAGAGAGGTGCAGATCAGCAAACTCTAACTCTTCAAGAGCCAGGCGTTGAGATTGAGAGATTTGAGATTCGGATACCAAATCCTTCCCTGAGAGGATGTCAACAGGTTGTAATTCCTGGGAAGAGACAGGGGAAGGTGGACTGCTAAGGACAGCAACAGTGGATACCAGGGCTGTCTGGCCTAGTCTGGAGCAATCAGAATCACTTTGCACGGTTGAGACCTGATCTTGACTAGCACCTTGAACAGGAGAGGGAAGGGGGGAAAAGCATACAGGAACTTCCCTTCCCAATTCAGAATCAGAGCATCCAGGGGGACTGAGCCCAAGACTGGGGGTCTGCAGCCAAAGAGAGGAAGCTGGTGATTGTCTGGGGCTGCAAAAAGATCTATCTGTGGAGTGCCCCATCTGGAGAAAATCACTTTAAAAATTAGGGGATCTAGGGACCATCCGTGGTGGCCCTGAGATATCCTGCTGAGAGCATCTGCTAGGACATTGTCCTTCCCTGGGAGATGAACTGCTATCAGAGAAGTTTGCAGGGAATAGGCCAGAGACCACAACTTCATTGCTTCTGTGCACAAGGCCGTAGACCGAGTGCCCCCTTGCTTGTTGATGTACCACATTGTGGTGGTATTGTCTGCTCTGATCTGGACTACCTTGTTCTGTACAGACTTGGAAAAAGCTTGCAGTGCCAGAAACACTGCTCTGAGTTCCAAGAGATTGATGTGAAGCAGAGATTCTTGAGGTGGCCACAGCCCTTGGGTGGTAAGATCCCCCAAGTGGGCTCCCAGCCCAAGAGGGAGGCGTCTGTGGTGAGGATTAGTGAATGAGACTGAGTGACAAAAGGAACTCCCTGCCTTAAATTGTCCTGATCCTGCCACCATTGCAAAGCCTGGATCAGGGTTCGAATCACTGGGACTAGTCTGGTAAGGGAATCCTTTCTCTTGGACCAGAAGGCTCTCAAGTGGAACTGAATGTCCCTCATCTGAAATCTTGCCCCCTGGACCACTGCTGTAAAGGCTGCCATGTGGCCCAGGAGCTGCAAGAAGTGCCTAGCTGGTCGTGACACCTGAAGGGTGAAAGAAGAGGCCAGTTCTATTAGTGTCCTTGCCCTGTCCAGGGGAAGGAAAGCCTTTGCTCTTATTGTATCCAGCTCTGCCCCTATAAAGGTGAGGAGCTGTACTGGCTCGAGACTGACTTTGGAAGGTTTAGGAGGAATCCTAAGGAAGTGAGCAGTTGCTGAGTTATCTGAAGATGTGACTTGACTTGGTCTGAGACTGACCCACTATGAGCCAGTCGTCCAAGTATGGAAAGATGGAGATCTTTTTCTCCTTAGGAAAGCAACCACTACTGCCAGGCACTTTGAACACCCTTGGGGCTGATGTTAGGCCAAAGGGCATTGCTCTGAATTGATAGTGACCTGGGGGCAACTCGAACCTGAGGTACTTTCTGTGGGAGCACCTGATGGGAATGTGAAAATAGGCATCTTTGAGGTCCAAGGAGGCTAGCCAGTCCCCTGGCCTTAGAGAGGGCAGAATTATTCCCAGAGTCACCATTCTGAATTTTGGCTTTAAAAGGTGCTTGCTTAGATATCTCAGATCCAGGATGGGCCGGCATTCTCCTGTCTTTTTGGGGGTTAGGAAGTACCTGGAGTACAATCCTTTGCCCCTGTGTAGAGTAGGAACCCTTTCTATGGCTCTGAGAGCCAAGAGGGAAGAAACCTCTGCCTCTAGGGCAAGGGTCTCTGATGGATTTGCAGGTGGAAAGGATCTGGTTCTCATTTTGGGAAATTTTTTGAACCTAAGAACCAGTCCCTGGCTTACTACTTCTAGGACCCACTTGTCTGATGTTAAAGACTTCCAATCCTGGACAAAGTAAGCCAGCCTGCCCCCTACAGGTATTGGAGAATTGGCCCGGGCAGACCCAGCCAGGTGTCTCCTTGGCAGGGGCTTTAGGCTGAGGGGTGGAAGCAGGCCTGCTCATACCCGTCTGCCTCTCCTTAAAGAACCCCTCTGAGCAAAAGCAGAAGAGGAGGCCTAGGCTTGGTAAAAAGGCCTTTGAAAGGGCCTGCCCCTGGAATGCTGCCTCTGAGGAGTGGCTTGCCTTTCTTTGGCCTGAGCACTCCTGTAGATGGTCCTGTACTCGTCCATCTTCTTCATGTAGTTCTCTGTCTGCTCCCCAAACAGAGAATTACCAATGACAGGAAAATCCATGGCCTTAGCCTGGGTATCCTGTGATAGGCTAGTACATCTGAGCCAAGCCATCCTCCGAAGGACCACAGATGTAGCCATGACTGTAGATGAAACATCACTGGAGTCCACAGCAGCATGAAAGTGCACCCTGGATGCCTCAATCCCATCTGCAGCCACCCACTCCAGCTCCTTGGCAAGCTGGTCAGGGGCCTGTTTAGTTAGAGCCAGCACAGTGTCCCACCTGGACTTCTGGTATCTAGCTGTGTAGGCCATATAGTTAGCCTGCCCGAGTCCCAAAGATGCTGCCATGCACTGTTTCTTTGCCATGGCATCGATCCTCCTGGAGTCCTTATCTGGGGGGTGTGAAGCCAAGGGAATATTTGCCTTATCACAGGCTGCAGCCTGCACTACTCCAACATGGCTGTATTGCTGGGAAGGGAACTCCGTGTCTGAGCCTGACAAAGTATACCTCTTGTCCATTCTTCTGTACACAGGAGGTATGGAATTAGGAGTTTTTAGAATTTTAAATGCCTGTTTCCCAAAAGATTTATGGAGGGGAATAGACAATCTCCTGGATTCTGGGATGTCCATCATCTCAACAAAATCAGGCTCCTCCTGATCCTCTACTGCTTCTTCCATAGGAAACTGGAGGGTTTCAGCCACTTTCTTGTAAAACAAAGTGGGAAGGGGACTCAGAAAGCCTAGGAAGAGAAACAGCTGAAGGTCTGTCTGGGGAGATGTCCGGGTCAATAGGCACATCCAGACTTTCATAATCACTATCATCATCATCATCATCACTCTCCCTCCTCCTCCTCCTCCGGTTCATAAAATTCTTCTAAAGTATAATCCGGAATCGGGGGAACCGACCAAACCGAGCCCCTGAAAGACGGTGCCGGTTTGGCTGGAACCAAAGTTAGCGATTGAACTATCCTTATCACTTTGGCTAGCTCCTCAGTGGTCAGAGAAAGAACTTGTGGATCCGAACCGGATGATTTATCCCTTTTCTTTCTTTTAACCGGAACTGACTCCTCAGAATCGGTTCTCCTTTTGCCTGAAGAAGTTTCGCCCTGGTCAGAGGGCACTCCTTCTGGTTCGGTTGGAACCGAACCGGGCTGGCCATCCAGGTCAGCGGACTTCTCGGCCTCCCTTTCCCTCAGTCTACCTACTCTCTTATCCAGGGTAGCTTTGGGAAAACTTTTACAAATTTGGCAGTCTGAATTGAGGTGGGCAAACCCCAGACAATAAACACAGGTGGTGTGGGGATCGGCCTTAGCAAAACCACACACACACACACACACACACACACACACACACACACACACACACTACAGTATTGAAACCCAGAAGCCGGTTTTTCTTGGGTTTCTCAGACATACCAATCCTAACCAAAACTTACCCTTTTTCGGCAATCCATGAGGCAAGACACCCCTATAGGTTCCTGCTGACCGTATTCACGGGTCTTGGAAAAAACTGTAATGAAATCTGTTTTTTTTTTTAGAACCGATACGGACCGGTTACCACACTCTAATAAAGACAGAAGTTTTTTTACACAAACCTGATCGGTTCAAACCAAACCAATCCAATGTTTACAAATTCCACAAAGAAACTAATACAAAAACCTATCTAGTACTCACGGTACCACAGACAGAGACTTAAACCGACAGGTTCAGTAGCAGAAATTCGGTCAAAACCGATCGAAAAAACGACACTTTAACCGACTTTTTTGAACCGAGCGAAGGAGAAATCTCCGGAGCAACTGTTCAGTGAGGCAGAGTAAAGAATCTGACAGTTGGAGTTTAAACAACAGCAGACAGAGGCTTCAACCGAGCTCGAGCTCAGCGTTCCATGCCCTGCATGGAAAGTTAACTCTTTGTTCTCCGGGGCAGTTCAAAGGTTGGTGATCACTGCATATGTCAAAATACAGCAAGACGTCATGTTGTTTGAAAGATCCAGTGAACAGAACCACATGTTTCGCTCCAAGGATGGTATGGTCTGGGACAGAGTGACTATCCAAAAGGTGCATGACCTGAGATATTGATTCAGGTAGCGCAGATCTAGAATGAGGCATCAGCCCCCCCCGTCCTCTTGGGCACCAGGAAGTACCTGGAGACAAAGCCTGGGTCTGCTGGAGGATCTGCCACTGGAGCTACTGCCTCCTTGAGGAGGAGCTGAGCAATGTCATCTCGGAGAGCCGACTGAGACTGGGCGGATGCTCTTTCCTCCCGAGGGACGCGGGCTCGGCTTGGAGGGTACTGCTCGAATTCCAGGGGCAGTCCCTGTCCAACCTCAAGAACCCACCTGTCCGTGGTAAATGCAGACCAGGTGGAAAGGAAGTGGCGGAGCCAGACCCCCACAGGAGGACCCAGAGCTGGCGTGACGGGAGAGGGTTTGGCAGCCCCCGCCCCGTCACTGGGCAGGCTTGGAGGAGGGTGGTCCAGGACCAGAACCTCTGCTCCTTTATGGGCTTGGGAAGGCCCCGGGCTTGGGCCAGAGGCGCCAAGCTTGAGCCTGCTACTGTTATTGCCATCCTTGACAGAAGTACTCCTGAGCCGCAGGGGAAGAATGCTAAAAATGCTTCTTTTTCTTCTGCTGGCTCTTGCCGGAGGAGCTCTTGGCAGAAGTAGCGTCCAAGGTGGCACTGGACTGCTCAATGCGCTGAAGGTGACCAGCCATTCCTGAGCCAAACAGGTCGGTACCTAGGAAAGGCACATCAGCTAGTTTGTGCTTAGTGTCCACCGTGAAGGGGGAGAGTCTCAGTCAAGCCCTGTGACGAGAGGCTACTGCGGCTGCCATCGAACGGGCACAAGCGTCTCCAATGTCCAGGGCCTTCTGAAGCAGCTGTTCAGCAACAGCTCGGCCTTGGTCCCGTACCTGCTTCACCGTGGTCTGCATGTCTGCGGGGAGATGAGGGAGGACTTCATCCAGAGACCCCAGAAGGGCGTGGGAGAAGCATGCCATGATGATGGCCGAACTTACCTGACGAAGGTCCGAGGAAGAAGCTGCATAGACCTTCCTGGCTGAATGGTCCAACAGCTTGGACTCTTTCAGGCTGGTCAGTATCAGTAGAACTGCCAGTATGCCTGAACACAGACGCAGGCAGTCACCAGACTCTCTGCCGAAGAGTGCTCAGTGAACCCCACAAGGGACCCCATGGGCACCGTATACTTGCGGGCCATGTGGGCAGATGGAGCTGGACAAGAGGCAGGGCACTGCCAAAGTTCAAGAGGTGGGCCCACTATAGCCTCGGCTACCAGAAAGGCCTCCATCGGGGTATCCCCTCTCTTGAGGATGTCTGTGAGAGGGTACTCTGCCTTCTTCTGGATAAGCTCCAGGGGCATCCCTGTGTACTCAGAGATGAGGCGGAGAATGCCCTGAAAAGACGAGGGATCTTCCTCCGTCTCTACCCCACCGGCTGATTCGTCATCCCCGGGATGAGAATGCAAGCCAGTAACATCCGAATCCGAGGAATGTAGATATAACGGTCGACCGCCTAGGTCACCTTCGACCTGCCGAGGGTAGTTCAGGGTGACCGTGACCAAAAGACGCCGGGAAGCCCAGTGTCTAGCCTGTCTTCTTTAGGAGCCCCTCCCACAGGCTGCTTAGGCGGTGGTTCCACAATAATCGGTGGAGAGACCGGTTTAGGCCGAACCGGAGGTTTTGCCGGCTCCGCGGGCTGAGAAACCAACTTGATCGGCCAAGAAGGAGTTAGCTTCGGCCTAGGAGGTGAAAGCCAAGTAATGGCCAGTGTAAAAGCCGGGGTCGGCTTGTGCCCGGTCAGAAACAGCTGCTGCCACATCAGGTCCTCGTAGCGCCGGAGTTTCTGCCGGAGCCTCTCCTCATCTGAGGAGGATAAGGACAATCGATGGCATTGCCTCTTTTTAGAGTGTTTATGGCTCTTTCTCGGCCTATCGGTCGAGGGGGTCCGAGACCTCGATCGAGATCGGACAGGCCAACTCAGTCACTCGGGAGATGCCGGCGGGATTTGCGATTTCCCAGGGTCTGGGAACACTTCCTCGATGGGAGTTCCAGCAGGCTGGGTCACCTCATCGGGGAAAGTCAGAATCGGAGTTCTATCGAGGGAATCATCTACCGGAGTCAGCGATATGGGATCGATTAGGATTTCAACATCATCGATCGACGGTTCGGTCAACTGACGAGACAGCAAAGCTGAGAAGCCAGTGGCCAAAGAAGCAATCTTGACCGAAGTTGAGACCACATGTTCCTGGGAATGAGATCTCTCCCGCTCCCAAGAGCACCTTCGCGGGGACGAAGACGATCCCGGATCCTTCTCCCGCTTACGGGATCGAGAGGAGTGCGTGCCCGCAGGACCCTCTCCCTTGGTCAGGAGAGACTGGCACGATTCTTGGAAGGAACCCGAGAAGGTGGAGCCAGGTTGAGAACTAGCTCCAAGAAGATTCCTGCAGCTCCGTGCTGCTTCCTCTTCAAATGTTTGCATCGCCCACTGTTCGGCAGATCCCGCAGCAGCGGAAACCGCCCACTGAGCCTCCGTGGATTTCACCAGAGGGTTCCGTTTCTCCGGCCTCCCCAACTTCAGATGTGCGAGACAGTCATTGAGGACATTTGGGTGGCAAGAGATACACAATTCTCATTTCGAGATGTCATGGTTGACACCGAAACAATACACACACGTGGTGTGGGGGATCAGTGCGCAACATTTTCTGGGGGCACGGGCACCAATGAAATCCGGGGGAAGACTTGTCTTCCATAATCGAAGGTAAGAAGTCGTTCTCGCTAATGCGAACTAGACGGATTTTCGGAATAACCTAAGGTTTCTGAGCCAGGGCCTACGAAATGCGTGAGTGTAAGGGAGGCAACCTGTATCTTTCAGCTGAAAGGACAATCTGGTGTCATGGGGTGGAGCAGAGGATTATACCACCCGGGTGGGTGGGAGGAGCCAGCATGAAGACTTTCGGCGATTCTTAAAGCAGCAAGGTATCTGTCAAAGAGTGTGGATGAACAACATATCAACAATCCTAGAAAAGGGAGTTTTTACCTCAAAATAAGGTGAAAATCTCAATTTCTACCCAGTTGCAGGAACCAAGAAACTTACCCAAATGCTACACCTAGACTAGTCTACCTGAACACCAGAGACAGCGGTTCAAAAAATGCAAAAGAAATAACGGAGCTGTATAAAACTGAAAGAAAAATAAACTCTTCAGAATATGAAGGAGAGCTCTCCGAGGTGTATGACTTAGGCAAGCAGAATAAATAATCTGACCATACCTCTCAACTGTCCCTGATTTTCAGGGATGTCCCTGATTTTGCCTCAGAAATTTCTTCTGTCCCTCCTAAATTTGGCACTTCTGTCACCGAAGAGTAGGGATTTGAATCACAAAATAATGCCAGCCCTTGATGTTACAGTCTCGTTCTCATTAAGAAAATGCTATTCACACTAAGAAGCATGTTGTACACAGCTTCTGGAAATAATATTACTATCTTTTCAGATGTGTCCCTGATTTTGGTCATTTGTCCCTGATCATTTTAAGCCTTGTCCCTGATTTGTGATGAGGGTGGTTGAGAGGTATGAATCTGACAGTTGCAGGATGTTTACCAGAGTCAGTGGTTTGAAAACCGAGCTCGAGCCTAGCATTCTGTCATTTGCATAGGTTCTAATAACCATTTCAGCTCTGGAGCAGTCCTATGGTGAAACCATACTGCACATGTCAGAATACTGTAAGATTTCCTGGGGTTAGAAGTTAGACGAAGAGAGCTCTTCACAGCGACTTCTTCCTCAGGCAGAGAAATAAATATGACGTTAGAGGGCAGAGTAGAGCATGACCACATAGCAGAGATTTCAATTTCATTCCATCGTTCTCGAATTTGCATAAAATTCCACACCCCGGGGCAGCTCAAACCTATAGGCTGATTACAGATTGCAACAGTTAACATCATGAGGGATTCCTGGGGTTCCTAGTGTTCTGGGTTTTCATTTCTTTTTGTAAAATAAATTAATCTTTATTGTAACAATTAGGCAATACACAGTTACCATAAGGCTTGGACAATATATAGCAAACATGGAAAGTCATATTATCAATTCCACAATAACAGAGACGTAGGACAGCATCCATGCAGATCAATATATGTCTAACTTATACAGCGAAAGTAGCTGACTGCACAACTGCTTTACAAGTCATGTCCACTAGATGTCACTGTTCCTTCAGGATCAGTACTGTTATATATTTAAAGGACTCCTAAACAGGTCTGCAGAATATGCCCTCCAAAAGCACAGCACCGTAGGTCAGAGGCTTACCTACATAATGCTGTGCTCCGTTTTCCTCGCAATGTGGCTAAATCCATAGTTGCTATTCCATAAATGTTGTCCATGCCGTTCACTCCCTCCGCCCACTCACCTCCTGTCCTAAAAATTGGTACCTGCACAACTGAAGAGCCTCCCTCTGTGGCCGGTGAATTCAACAATTACTTCATTACTTGTGCCTCCCTCCTTTCTTAAATCTCTTCCCTGCATTGCCACCAGGGACTCCTCTGGTCCTCAGTATGCCCCCTGTTCCATCTCCAGGTCCCCTCATACTCCTCCCTTCTCTTTTAACCCCGTCCTCCCTGCGGACACAGTATGTGTACTACTTGCTCTTAACCCATTCAAGGGAAAGAGCCCTGACGGCCTTGACCTCAAACTACTTCACCTTTCTGCATACTCAATTGTCTCCCCCTTGACAAATCTTTTAAACTTCTCCTTTCTACATGCTACTGTGCCTGATGCTTGGAAGTCTGCTACTGTGATCCCACTCCCCAAAGGCGGGGACACCACAACATAAGAAACATAGACTTTGACGGCAGATAACCACTTGGCCCACCTAGTCTGCCCATTTCCCCTACCTACAGGACAAGCTGCATATCCTAGTTAACCAACAGCCTATTTTTTCCTACCCCTCTAAAGAATTACCTTATGTCTGTCCCATGCATTCTTGAATTCTCTCACAGTTTTAGACCCCACAGTCTCCTCAGGAAGGTTGTTCCATACGTCAACCACCCTCTCTGTGAAAAAATACTTCTTCATATTGCTCCTGAACCGCCCCCCCACCCCCCATCTTCAAATTGTGTCCCCTTGTTCTTGCACATCTCTTTTCTGAAAGATGCTACCCTCTTAGACTTTGTTGATTCCACTGAGGTACTTAAAAGTTTCTATCATGTCCCCTCTCTCTCTCCTTTCCTCAAGAGTATACATATTAAGCTCCTTTAGTCTCTCCTCATATGGCTTCTCTTGCAGACCCTGCACCATTTTAGTTGCCCTCCTCTGGACTGCCTCTATTCTGTCTATATCCTTGCGGAGATAGGGTCTCCAGAACTGGATGCAGCACTCCAGATGGGGTCTCACCAACTGTCTGTACAGAGGCATAACAACTTCCTGTTTTCTCCTGGTGATGCCTCTCCCTACACATCCCAGTATTCCCCCAGCCCTCCCTACTGCCTTCTCACATTGCTTGCTAACCTTAAGATAATCTGATATGATTACCCCCAGGTCCCCATCCATTTTTGTTGTTGTTACTACATCCCCCATTGTGTAATCTTCCCTTGGGTTTTTGTTTCCCAGGTGCATCATTTTGCACTTCTTTACATTGAATCTAAGCTGCCATACTTGTGACCATTCCTCCAATCTTGCCAAGTCCCTTCTCAGCCTTTCCACGCCTCCTTGTGTATCAACCCTGTTGCAGATCTTGGTGTCATCTGCAAAGAGGAATACTTTTCCTTCCAGTCCCTCTGCAATGTCACTTATAAAGACATTAAAAAGGACTGGACCCAGTACTGAATCCTGCGGTACCCCACTAGTAACCCCCCTTTCTTCAGAGTGGACTCCATTTACAATTACCTTATGTATCCTGTTGTCCAGCCAGTGTTTTACCCAGGCTACCACCCTGGGACCCACTCCCAGGCTGGCTAATTTGACTATTAATCTTTTGTGTGGGACTGTGTCACATGCCTTGCTAAAGTCTAGGTAGGCCATGTCCACAGCCCCTCCCTGGTCTACTACTTTGGTCACCCACTCAAAGAAATCTATTAGATTCATCTGACATGACCTTCCCGCTGTGAACCCATGCTGCTCTGGGTCCTGTACCCCACTGGCCTCTAGGTACTCAACAATTCTTTCCTTCAGAAGTGATTCCATCACTGTCCCTACCACAGAGGTCAAACTAACAGGTCTGTAGTTTCCTGCTTCTGTCTTGGTCCCACTTTTGTTCAGAGGAATCACATCCACCTTCCTCCAGTCCTCAGGTACCACACCATCCTCCCACGATTTGTTAAAAAGGGTAGTCAGTGGTTTCACTAGTTCTCCCCTTAATTTTTTTAGAAGTCTGGGGTGAATTCCATCAGGCCCCATAGCTTTGTCCACCTTCAGTTTTAACAGTTCTTTCAGAACCCTTTCTTCTGTGAAAGGACTGGGATCGACCCCCCATCCAGAGTGCTTCTGTTAATTGGATTAGGCACCTTCCCCTCCTCCTCTTTTGTGAATACTGAGCAGAAGTATTCATTCAATATCCCTGCTTTTCCACTTTCCCTCTCTGCCCACCCACCGTCCATTCTATTCAGCCTCACTATTTCTCCCTTTGTCTTTCTACGCTCTGTAATGTACCTATAAAAGGTTTTATCCCCCTTCTTAACCGAGTTGGCTATCTTGTCATCAGTTTGGGCCTTTGCTATTCTGACTTCCCTCCCTGCTTCCTTCAGCCTTAACTGGTACAGCGGTCTGTCCTGCTCCTTCTGTGTTTCCTTATACTTCCGGAATGCTATCTTTTTCTTCCTGACTTTCACAGCCACCTCTTTTGAGAACCATAGTGGCGTTTTCTTTTGTTTTGATTTGTTTATTTGTTTCACACAAAGGCTTGTTGCCTCTGTGATGGTAGTTTTGATGATTCCCCATTGTTGCTCCACACCTCCTTCTAGCCTGTTTACTAGTGCTTTTCTGAGGCACTCTCCATCTGCCATAAATCCAGCCCTCCCAAAGTCCAGTACCCTCACTTTTGTATGGCTTGACTCTGTAGCTGAGTTTAACGTGAACCACACTGTTTGATGGTCACTTGTTCCCAGATGGCAACCCACTTCTAGATCTGAGATCCTCTCACTGCCCCCGTTTGAGAGTACGAGGTCTAAGATTGCTCTCTCATGAGTGGGTTCCAAAACTAGCGGTCTGAGGCCTGCCACCTGTAGGGCATCAAGAATGGCCCTGCTCTTGGATGTGGCTGCAGCAAATGTGCTCCAGTTAACATCTGGCATATTCAGGTCTCTCATCAACAGTATCTCCCCTTTCTCTGCCATTCTAAGGATGCCTTCTATCATATTCTTGTCCATTCCCTCCCCCTGACATGGGGGTCTGTACACAACCCCTGTGAGGATTGTGGTGCCCTTTCCAGTCTCCAAGGTGACCCACAGTGCCTCCTCTCCTCCCTGTTTACTCTTTTGTTCAGTTGCTTTTATCCCTTCCCATACATAGAGAGCAACCCTTCCCCCTCTTCGCCCCTCCCTGTCTCTCCTGTAGGTTGTGTACCCTGGTATGTTAACATCCCAGTCATGGTTCTCTGTGTACCAAGTTTCTGTGACTGCTACAATATCCAGGCATCCCTCTTCCATTAAGGCCACCAGTTCTGGGAGCTTGTTGCCCAGACTACGGGCACTGGTACTCATTACCCTCCATTTCCTGATGGCGTTACCCCTTTTTGCCCCATCCCTGTCCTTATTGCCTTCATCACTTTCTCCATTTACCCTTGCCCAAACCCCAGCAACTTCCACCCAATCTCACTTCTCCCCTCTCTGGCTAAACTTCAGAAGAATCTGGCATTGGAACAACTCTCCTCCTTCCTTGACTCAACCTCCTTTCTCATCTCCTTCCAGTCTGGTTTTCGCAAAGACTACTCCACCACCACCTCCCTCGGCTCTCTGATTCCATTCTCTCAAGCATGGATCAGGGACGCATCACCTCTAACATCTTTATCAACTTGGCCAAAGCCTTCAACACTGTCTCCCGTTCAGCAAGTATACTGTAGCCAGCCTCTCTGACTGCCACCAACTGGTTTCAGTCCTACCTCACAGACTGCTCCCAGTCCGTCAGAGTGGATAACTCCCTCTCTCTTCCCCTCCCAATCACCACCGGTGTTCCTCAAGGCTCGGTACCTGGTCCTTGGTCCTATACTATTCTCCATATTCCTAAACGATCTCCCGAATGCCAGCATGTCATCATATATACAAATGTACATAGATGATACTGTGATATTCTCCTTCGGTAACTCCCCCCCCACGTGGCCATCAACCTTCAGTTGGATTTCAACAATGTCCAACGCTGGTTTCATGCAAACCAGCTCTCCACGAATGTCAATGAAACAGTATCTTATGACCGTCCGCTCCAGACAAACACTGGCCAGGCTTGATTCCACTCCCACCTTCCACACCCTTTCTGGCTCAACACTGAATGATGTTGCCACATTTAAGTACCTTCGACTATGGCTGGACAAGAACCTTAACTTTCGGGGTACATATTGACGCCATCCACAAAAAACTACTTCCTAGACTCTGTTTTCTGCACTGACACTGCAGCTGCCTCCCACAGCAAGCCAGGAGAGAAATCAACCAAAAAATGATTCTCCCTGTCTTCGATTTCGGGGATGTAGTCTACAGCACCGCTCCAAAAACGACCCTAGCCAGGCTGGACACTCTTCAACTCCTTCTGCCGCTACATTCTTGGATGCCTCCCTCGTACTCACCACTGTGACCTTTACTCCTCACTCTCCATTCCCTCCCTCCATGCCAGGCGTTTCTAGCACATCGCAAATCTAGTTTCTGGCTTGGTTCTCTGCCACCCTATTTGTCCTCCCTCCTATCAACTCCCCTCCCTTCCAGCTATTCCCTCTGCACATCCACCCACAGAACTCTCGCCTCCCTCCACAGCGCACATCTGGCCGCGCCGCCTTCTCTTACTATCTCCCCAAAATCTGGAACTCCTTCCCACTCAAACTTCGCTCTGCACAATCCCAACACTCACTCTCCTTCCTCCTCCGTAAGCACTATGTTCATTACTGTAACTGCACCTAATACCGTCCTCTCCCAATGAATTCATCTAATGCCTCTGCTCCTTCCTCTCTACCCCCTGCCCCCACATTACCTCTTTTCCATTCAACCACCCACTGCCTCAGACAATCATCCTCTTTACTTTCCCTCTCCTCCGGCTCCACCCCACCACTCGCTGTCTACATCACTCTGACTCTGCCCCTCTATTACCCCACCTTCTGCCCCACTTTCACCTCCCCCACAACTCCTTCCCTCCCACTTCTACAGGTCCTTGTCCCCTTGCAGGGTTTTCAGCATTCAGATAGGGCCTCCTCCCCTCCTGCTACTCCTTTCCTGCCAGGTCCTGCCCTTGCGAGGTTTACAGCATCCTGAAGGAATCGCTCCAAGGTCCCCCCTCCTCTCCCACCCTCCTTTCCCTCCCCACCCCCTCTGCCACTCGTGTTACCACTCCCTTTCCTCAAATCCATTTTTAACACTTAGCAACTCTTCAGGTCTGTCTTTTTGACACTGGAACTGCACTTAGTAGCCCTGTGCGCTGCCACTATTTTGTGGACTCCTTTGGGCACATGCCTACCAATACACCATTCCTGTCTCCTACTATCTGTATATTGTCCTGCTACCCTGGTGTACCTGAAGTTGCTTGATTATGTCAATGATCTCACTGTGTTTTGCACCGCTCCTTTTTACGATACCTTCATTTGTCTCACACTGTATTGTATTGCAGTCATTGTATTAGTACTACACTTTATGTGGCTGGATTGCACTCTATGTATTTGATTGTTCGGCTTGCTCATTCCCCCAATTTTGTAACCCTTCCCCCAGGAAGCTTCTGGAAACTAGCTGTTTTCAGCTCATGTTGTCTTTCCTGGTGAAACCTTTCAAATAAATAAATAAATAAAATGTCTTGGCGAATTGTAAACAAAGCCCCGGTTCCTGTTTAAACTCCATGCTGCAGTAGCTGCCTAACATGACTGCTACGTGCTTACGCGACGATGTCAGTGGAGTAACAGAGCTCCGGAGCGATAATGCAGGCTTAATGGGGACTTTAGAATAAAGTACTGAAATAACCTCAATGAAGCACTTCTCTTCCAAATTCTTTACCTGTGCAGGTGTGAAATGGTTGTCACACCTGCACAGGTAAAGAATTTGGAGAAGAAGCGTTTCGTAAAGGTTATTTCAATATTTTATTCTAAAGTCCCCATTAAGCCTGCTCTATCGCTCCACTGACAACATTACGTAAGCACGTAGCAGCCATTTTAGGCAACTACTGCGGCGCAGAGTTTAAACAGCAACCGGGGCTTTGTTTACAATTCGCTGATACAGTTATGGAATAGAGACTATGGATTTACTCACACTGCGAGGAAAGAGGAGCACAGCATTATGTAGGTAAGCCTCTGCTCTATGGTGCTGTTTTTTTTGAAGGGCATATTCTACGGACCTGTTTATGAGTCCTTTAATAATCTTACTTCTCAGGGATACTGGACTACTAAGAGGACCCCAAGGATGCCTTTTAGAACTAAGATTACTCAAGATATGCCTCCGCTGCATGTGCCTACCTGGGGCTATCCCCGCCATACCAGTACCCATGTATTCCGTACAAACAGGTAAAACAAAATGAAACTCTAACCTTCACTGCAGATCATGAAGAGTTGTATTTGTTTGTTTATCTGAAAATTGGTGACAGGGAAGGGCACACTGAGCCAAGGCTGGTTTTCAGGTGTGACACAAGGAAGATGAACAGAGGATAAAAATACATAGTACAGACACAATTTGCCATTACAATAAAACAGACAGAGAACCACATGAACAAACAATGCAATGCAAAATAAAAAGACCATTTCAGGCAGTTGTATGGGAAGCTTTTAGGAGAAGGGAAAGCAGGAGCAAGGGGTCCATCTGATATCTGAGGGAGCCAGTGGAGTTAGTGAAGCAGAGGGAAGAGGGGAGTTGGTTCCAAAGTGAGGGAAGACAACAGGAGAAGGATGACTGCCCAGCAGAGGTGCGGGAATGTAGTACTGCAAAGATATGAGGATCCCTGACAGAGGGAGCAGGAGGCAGAGGGGGCGAGGGGAGGAGTGATGACAGGTAGGAGAGATGGGACCCAAACCAGTATTTAGATATGAAGGAGGAACAGTGAACCTGATGAGGTGAGGGAACAGGGAGAATAGACAAGGATGAGTAAAGGAAGCAATGATGAGTTCAGGAGGGGGAGCTGGTAGCAAACCAAAAAACAGAGTTACACAGGGTGTCCAGTATGACCAAGGAGGAGGAGGGGGCAGAGCCATAGACTACATCCACATAATCAAAGACCAGGAGTACTATTTTTTTTATCGAATTTATGTGCCGTGCCAGTCAGCCCCATCCAAACGAACCCCCAGCCCCGTCCCCCGGAATTACTGGTGCTTACCTTGCCCGGACCAGGAACGGTGCCTGCGGGGAATCAGGCTTCATCCTGCAGACTGGCATATTTTCCCTTCCAACTTTCTCCCAGGGGCCCCAGGAGTATGCATGCATGCGCAAGGAGGCTCACATGCGCCTTACAGCCCCAGTTCTGACCCCTTTTCCCCCACCAAATGACCTAATGCCTAGGCACCCACGGGCCTGTGCCACCCCTAGCCTCCACTGGGGGCCGCCATCAGCTGAGGGATCCCCGGAGAGGAGAGCTTGCCTGCCAGCAGCTCTATCCAGCCCCCCCAGACACATTTCAAACTCCAACAACTATGGCTTGTTCCTGAACCCGGGTAGCCGGCATGGGTTGAGGTAAGGCGCTAGCGCCTCAACCCCCTACGCCACCGGACTGGCTTATGGTAGCACTATTTTGATTACAAGCTCTCAGCAGACCTGTGAGGACAATCTTTATTGTGGTACAAGGCGCCAACTTTAGGTTGAAGATTGGCATGTATGTGGGCAGAAAAGTCTAGTTTGCTATAAAGTCACATACTGAGGTACTTGAAAAAGGGATCACTTCTAGAGGAGAGCCATCCAAGATGGAAAAGATGAGTACAGATGACAGCCTGGCAAATTTTTGGCTGGTGCCAAAGGTCATGGACACGGGTTTTTGTATTGACTCAAGAGTTGGTTAGATTAAAACCAGTGTAGACATTGTGAAAGTCTTGCTGGAGCAGACCATTTCACAGCTGAGATGGGGGGACCAGAAGTGTAGAAAACTGTGTCATCTGCACACATGTGAATATGCGAGTTGGCACAGGCCGAGGGGAGGTCATTGAGAAAGACTGCGAACAGTATGGGACCCAGGATATAGCCCTGAAAGACCCCCGCCTCAATGTGAAGAGGAGGGGAAAAAGTGCTATCAATTTGTACCAACTGCTGACAGTCAGTGAGGTAAGAATAAAATCATCCGACAGCACAAACTGAGAGGGCAGCATAACTCAATGTATCCAGGAGGAGAAGCTGACACATTGAGTCAAAGGCCTTTGCCAGATCGATGAAGATGGCTGCCATGATGTGTCCCTGATCCATCACTTACAAGATAAAATCAGTTATATCCTTCTGGAAGCCAAACTGTAATAGTGAAAGGAAATCAGAGGTGGAGAGGAAACCACAAAGTCTGGTGTAGACTAGCTTCTCTTGCAGCTGGGCAAAAGAGGGGAGAAAGGCAACTGGCAGGTAGTTAACAGGGAAGGACGAGTCCCCTCTTTTGTGGAGTGCTATAACTTTGGTCAGCTTCCAGGACTGCGGGACTGCATTGAATCAGGAGATGAAATAGCAGGAACGAATTATGGATGCGTTTAGGATCGAGTCCGTCTGGGCTAGACTTGCACAGGTTCAGGGAGTAAATGACAATCAGGGTCTCCTGGGTAGTAACAGGCGAAAAAAGGAAACTCTGGGGGAGGAGGGAGCATGGTGTGAAACAATGGAGGCTGGACAGGGAGTGGAAAGGAGAGCACAAGTGGTGAAGAACTCACTGAAGTGAGAAGTAGAAGTTAGACAGCTGAACATTTACCAGAAAGAGGACACAGTCCGGGTGGGGAAATAGAAAAGGGAGCAAGTTATCTTCCAAAACTCTGAGGGGGGCATTAAGGTTGTTCTAAAAGCTGGCCTTGAAATATTGTGGTTTTGCATCCCAGACAGCCTTTGTGCAAGAGTTTCTGCTAGCCCAATGCGTGTGGAGGTCTGAAAGGGCGTGAGATTGTTTATGGTGTGTCCAGGTTAGATCACAGGACTTGCACTGGTCAACAATCTGTGGGGTAATCTGGGGGTGGAGGTGAGTTCTGACTCTGGATTTTTCAAGTGGGTCGTGCTTGTCCCAAACAGAGGAGAAAATGGACTGAAACATGGAGAGGGCAATGTCAATATTACAGGAGGGGAGAAAGACTGATCAATATGATGCAGCAAGGTCACTTATGACAGCCAAGGTGTTGAGTGATCAGAAGGACCTGGTCCAGATGTAGTTTAGGGAACAGGGCAGACATCAGACCTTCCTGACGCAGAATGTCATGTAGTGATCTCTGAAGGCAACTGGCAAGATACCAGCTGCAACAGTGTGATGGGGATAAGAGGAGAGAACCCAGTCCAGGAGGGTGTGGTTTTGGGAGTGAGGGTTGAGCCGAGTATGTTTGGTGCTAATCTGTGTGAGAGTAAGGGATTCAACATTGTGGGTGGTTGGACTGGAGGCTGTGGAGGTCAATCTACATTAAAATTCCCTGGAAGAATGAGCTCACCTGCTAAGGAAAAAGAGGTAATGTAGAGATGGAATCAATCAGGGAGGAAGAGGACATTTTAGGTGAAGTATAGATTACACCAATGAAAATCAGCAGAGAGGAGGGAAATGACAGCCTGACAAGGAGCAACCTGTGGGAGAAGGGTACAACCTCTCTCCAATAGCCATGATGCAAGACAGGCTCTGATGGATTTACATGGCAGCACTACCCAATGTTTTCCCCTGTCCTGCCTGCAAAGTCGATAGTCAGTAAGGGTCAAGCTAGAGTCTGGAATCCTGGAGGACAGCCAGGATTCTGAGATACAGAGGATAGCTGGGAAATATTGAGCAATTCATACAGACAGAAAGCAGAGTTTTGGAAGAAGGCTCCGAGCAATGAGGTGAAACATGCTCAGGACTTTGGCAACGGGTGAGACAGAGAAGGAGGGAGAGGAGGGGTTCAAGTTGGACTCCATGTCACTAGACAAGAGAAGGAGAAGTAAGAGGAGCATCAGGATGGGCTGGGATTTCTGCCCCTTAGAGTGAAACAGGGGAGGGGGAGGTGAGAGAGGGAGTGATCGAGAAATTCAAGGTTGAGGGAGGGAGAGGACAGGAGAGCAGGGTGGATAAGAGGTGAGGAGAGAAAGGGGGTGGGTGGAGAAGGGGGTATGAGGGAGGGGCTAGTAGGATCATGGAGTGAGGAGATGCAGGCGAGGAAAGGAGAGGTAAAAGGATGAGCAGGAGCAGGGCAATGTACATAGTAAGCATGAAGAGAGATGGAATAGCCAACTATACAGTAGATTTTGAAGATGAAATAATGTAAGATCAAGCACTTTAAAGCTGCACTTAGTATCTGGCCTAGGAAGTGAATGTAAAACTTCCAATGACAGTACCTAAGCAGTAACCAAGTTATGAGATAGCTACAACAGACTAGGGAGGTGCAGTGCAGAATGGACACACAGAATACTGACAGAACATAAGCTAGTGCAAGATAAGCAGGATGATATACTATTAAGTGGAATGCAAGTTTACAATGACAAAACCTCGGATAAAATTAAGGTAATGCAAAATATGGGTGCACCCAGAAAGGGTTGTACTAGGAGTCAGCAAAAAAACAAACTGAAGGTAAAATGACACTGAGGCAGTAGGAAGCACTAGCAATCAGACTAGCAATACAAGGACTAGCTAGCCGATGAGCATAAATACACAATACTGTACTAGGAAGGGTGGGACTGGAATGAGGAAATATTGCTCCACCTAGAAATGGGCGCAAGTAGATTATAAACAGAGTGAGCAACTTTAAGCAAAGCAGGTTCACACAGCCTTACATGATACACACAGGCTATGGGTGAAAGTACAGTAGATTAAGCACAGAATGTATAACGTTAAGTAATGCAGGTTCACAGTTCTACGTGGTACATGCATGCAGTGGTGGGTTCCGACACAAGTTGGGAGGAGGAAGATCTGGGGAGCAGTGTGGCCAAGCCAATGGCAGACTCTTGGCTGGATCCAGGCAGACTCCTTTCTGTCCTTTGCGCTTGGTCCTTTGTGCAGAGGGGCTGCTAGGATTGGGCTGTTGAAGATGGGAATCAAAGCCCTGCCCTCTAAGCCACCCGATTAGCAGAGGCAGCTACAGGAGCAAGAGGCACAAAACAAAGGGTCCAACGCTTGACCAGAGCTAAATCAAGCTGCAACACTATATGACATCCATAACATTCATAACAAAAATAACCCAGTGTGCACATGTGTGGTATCTGTGTTATAAGGTGAAGGTCTCAAGGTATTCAGCATAAAATCGGAACATGTGGCGGGGGGTATTTCACAACAGTACTGTCTACCAGATCCTACCAGGGTCCTGTACAGTAAAGTGCTCTGTGGGGACAGGGCTCTCATCCTTCCCCTGATAGCGAATCTTACCACAGTTCCCTTGTGTATCCCACTGATGCCATGCCTTCCACCTACTGATATTTTTCTCCTTCTGTAGGTGCAGTTTCGCAAAGATTACCTGCATGTCATGGCTGTGTTACACTCTACCCCACCATTCCTCCACTGAGGGTGGCGCAGGCTGCAACAAGTGGGCAGTAAGATATTTAAGTGCTGCTATCAGAAAAGTGAGTGCCATCTTGCGATGGTCTGTGCTAAAGCAAACTACTGTGAGGAAACACAGGACCCGGTCAGTAAATCTATTATGTATCTGCCTTTGTAAGACCTGTTGGACCTGTGTTTATACGTCAGCTCAAAATGTGGCAAGGGTAGAGCACCCCCCCCCCCAAAATGCCAAAGAGAGCCCTCCACACACACATACCACACTTCCTCCAGCTGTCAACTGGGTTAGCTGTTTGACAGTGCTCAGCAAGGACCAAAATAAGGGGCGCATTAGCTTCTTATAAATAGCAAGTCAACCTTTTCTAAAGCAGCTCCTGTCTCTATGCAGTGTGTTTGTTTCTGTGCAGCATACGGAGGTGGGTGTCTGAGCTCCACAGTTAGCGACACCCAATTTTTAAATTGGAGCTGATCCCCTGAAAGCAGAAGAGAACGGGGCATGGACTATGCAGAAAGGGAGCAATGTGACCGGAGGAAAAGGAGTGCTGAAATGTGAACTACTGAGACTCCCTGCGATTAGGAGAAAGAAGGGAAGCGTGACGTGCGATCAGGAGGCAGAAGGAAACAGTAATATAACGGACTAACGTGATGGGGAGGTTAAAATACAGTATGAGTAAGGCATATCACAAGCACAGAAAACTGAGAAAACAAGCTCTGTATTTATTAAGTGAAAAATTTATGCTTGCAGCTGCTAGTGTCTTAATTGCCAATTTCTGTGACATTGTGTAGAATGTTGCTGGAACTGGTCGCGTAGAGTATGTGTTTTTTTTTTTTTTTAAACAGTTTGCAAGAGTTTAAATATTTGCTCTGTTTAACAGAATGCTAGTGGTGCAGTTGTGGTAGTTAAGAATTATAACAGCCAACTACCCCAAGCAGCAGCCTAAATACTATAGTTACTTTATTATTTAAAAAACAATGAGACATATTTAAAGAGACACTTAGCTTTTATGCAGTTTTTGGAAGTGTAAACATTTACTCGGCTGCCTGCTCCGTGCCTGCAAATTGCTGCAGTAACTTGTTTGTTGCACAGAAGTAAACCATGCACTTACAAAAATGGCATAAAAGCCGAGTGTCACAAACTCCTAACCCCTCCCCACAAAACCAGAGGAAGCATATACAGAATTCACGCGTGTTACAGCCACCATCACATGGGCAGTTATATTATCAGGAATATTAGTCCTTTTGAAATGCCACAACGTGTTTTCAGTGCGGTCCCTAGTTTCTACTCATTTTTATAGCTGGATGGACTGAAGGATGGGGTGGGTGAGTGTCTTGGGTCACACAGTGAGTTTCTGGCTCTAGCAGGGTGTGAACCTGCAATCTCTCTTCCTGAGTCAGTGCTCTAACCACTAGACCAGTACCTCCTAGTAGCCACACTGCCTCTTAGCTGACCACTGCCTCTTGTCATGTTTTTAATATAGTTTACCTTCAGCTCCTGATTTTGCCAGAGTAGCTACTGGTCAGCTGGAAAATGCCGACACCCAGGAGCTATTCCTGGCTCTTGGCTGCTAAATCCTTATTTCTGCCCCTGCTTAGTGATGGCTGGGTTTCTAAAATATCTTATCAAGAGTTTCCAGAAAAACTCTGTCCAAGTGCGAGACGAAGTCACATTCCACCCTTTTTTTAACCCCAAAGGACCATTCACTTTCCAAAATAGTACACTGTGCCTCCTGTTCCCATGCAACCCTTATTTTATCTAGGGATTCTCTGTCAGCTTTAAGTAGTAACTAATACATCCCAGAAATTTAGTTTTGCTTGCCTTTCAGCATCACTACTATATATTTTCTTCCCATGGAGTCAGATCTCTAGAGGTTTGATCCTTATATTTACTACTACTGTTGACATTTCTTCATACTTACTGTAATTTCCTTTTCTGTTAGCTCCAACATTATCAATGGGTAAACATAACAGCTGGTTACTGTGCACCCCTACCAGGGGAAATGGCACAGCCCAAGCTTCGAATGTTGGGCACGTGAGGATTCTAAGCAGCAGCAACTCCCCAGTCACTACTGATCTCGCAGTGCCATAATGAGCTACACATTTTCATATTTTATAACCAATAACCTGTATGCAACATTCCTGAATACTGTAAATAAATGCTGCCTTACCTTCCTGGCAGACATTCGAGGAAGAAAATGCTCTCCACTGGACTCAAGGTTTAGACGATTCAGTCCTCTCTGCAGGAAAGAACAATCAGGCAACAAGAAAGGCTCCACATCGGTCACTCATCTGGAAAACTGAGGCTGACCACACAATACGATTTAACTTTCAGGCAACAACTGAATGCATTAAGACTACCTGCAACAAGAAAAAACACCTTCAGAGTTATCAGTAAAGCTGTTAACCTGCGGTTGCATACTGACTGAAAAATATACATTTTATATAAATATTTATAAAATGGGCATGTAAAAAGAAGCATTGTGACTGGCCAGAAATGAGGTGTCAAATATGTATTACACAGACAGAAAAAAAAGAACAGGTAACTAAATCAATGCCCATGAATGGAATGTTCAGAGCTAGCATGGAATGTTGAGAAAAATTCAGTTAGCCATCTTGTTTTCAGCCTCCGTGTAAAGCACATCCCAAACACTGAACAATGTCGAGCCGTGGTCACGATTCATGGTCCCGCACCATGCCACCCCCACTTGTCTCCACTGCTTACCAACGAAACTGTCATTCAACTGTTATATTTTGCTATGTCCATTTTATAAAGAATTGCAATGGAACCAGGTTGAGCCGTAGTCACGATTCGTGATCCCGCACCATGCCGACTCCAACGTCTCATAGCAAACTGTGCTTCCTTCCCACTACAGTTAACTAAAAAAAAACAGAAAAAATCTGCATCCATTATTGCTTTTTTTTTTTTTTTTTTTTTATTGCAAAAGTGGTGCAACCTGTTGGGGAGAACCTGTTACTTCTGCTCGCTCCATTCTGGTGCACTGACTGTCACAGGAATGGAGGAGCTTCTTGACATTCAAACAAAAAGTATGTAGATAGATAAACTTCATGTTCTTCAATTGTTCTTTTAAAAGGACACAAACCTCTCCTAACCACACTTATTCTTTCGATCGGGACGTTGAGGGGGTGCTAGCATGGATGGAAGACAATGATGTCATCACCTAGTAGGCAGAAGGACTATTTTATCTCAAATTAACACACTGATTTCATTTTTTTCAGTTCAGTAATATTTTTTAAGGTGAGAAAAATATTTTAAAAAAAGAAACCCATTTTATAAGCGCAATAAAACACTCCAGGGTGTGTGTTGAACACATATTGCCGCACTTCCAGGGGCTGAAGGCACTCGGCTGGGCCTCATGCCTTACTACGCCCCAGGGCATGCGGTAATGTCTGTTCAACACACACCCTGTCATGTCTTATTGCTTACGTGTATGTGTGTGTATATATATATATATTTTTTTAATGCAATAAGCATGGACTCAGAAGTCATTGAATAAATCCATTTATCTTTACAGCCGTTGAATAAACAAAATGTATCCATATAGTAGCTATGTCATAATCACTCTGAAACTCATTTTGAATGACCGGCCTCAGTAGCAGTACTACCCATATTCAAATGCAAATAATTTTAAAATGAAAAAAGATAGCATGGTACTGTGGGCATATGCCACTCGTTAGGTTACCCGAGGTCAAACAGCACTTATGTAGATAAATCATTTATCTGACAGCTCTCCATTGTATATCCTATACATACACACACAAATATAGTTTATTTATGAGTACAGCACAGCAAAACAAAAGAGGGATGTCTGAAATCATTGTGGGGGATTTTAACAAACAGGACATCCTCCTAGCACACCGGGTAAGATTCTCCCGCAGAAGCCAGGTTCCTGGGTGAGCCCCATTGACAATGCTGGAGCCAACAGAAAAGGAAATTACGTTACGTATGAAGAAATTTCTTCTTTCTGTAGCACTCCATATTGTCAATGGGTAATCCTAAGAACCAGGTTCTAAGAGGCAGTACCCAGAAAATACCGAGGAGGGGGGGAAGAGTATTATTCCATATGCCAGAGGCAAGCACTGAGAAACTGCTTGTGAACTGCTATCTGTAGCACTCTGTGACCAAACACTGCGTCAGCAGAACTCTGAACATCCAGTGTCGAAGTGTGGGTTAAGTGACAACACAAGACAGGCCTGAACTGCAGAAACACGCTGGCTTAGTGTGTTATAAAGATTTATTCAAGTTGCAAATCAAATCAAAATCATCCACTGAAGTAACGAAAAGAAAATGACTTTCACAGTTCAGGTCAAACAAATTTCACACAGAGTGATCCCATCAGACTAACAGGACCACCATCCTCTATGTCCAACATCCATCTGAATCATGATTCATTTGTGGTCTTTATATACCATCTACTTGATGACGTCATTCTACACTAACTCCACCCCCAATACTCATACAAGGAATTAATCTACGCTAATACATGCATTTGGGCAGTAACTGAGGTCATCAGATGCATTTTATTATATTCACTAGCCATTTAGTTTGGCTGAATCTAATACATTTTTATAAAACATGGTAGTTTTTAAACAGCATAATAATAGGTCGCCTTAACATCCTGACTCCTCCCCCTCTGATGTAATGCCTCATTTTGAAGGTTACTATAAAAACAGAACAGAGAGGAGCATTCAGTCCCTATGAATGCCTTCCTACAGGTAGGGACTATGTGTGGATTGTTAAGGAGGCATTCTGTGGTTTTGCTTTTAAAACAAAAGGAAATGTCAGTAATGGAAAGCAAAATCCTTCACTAAACGTAAGTATGTATACAGGACATAAATTACTACTGTCACTTTACTTCTTAGCTTTGTTTGGGCTGCTCTGAAATGTAGCTGAAAGGTCCCTTCCTGAGCACTTCCTTCAGGTAACTTTATTTTGAGGGCTTATTTATTTTATTATCTCCTTCATAACTACGTTATTTTATTTAACTGTGTCATTTTAGACCAAGCAGGCACATTCCTTATGTGATGGTAGGGGAAAAGGGAGACAAAGCTGTACCTACAGGGAGAATTCAGTGAGCGACGCTTTATCATTTCCTGCTTGGGACTACCACCAGCTAGTTTTGCTTTACATTCTGTTTCTATTATTATTTCACAGAGAGGGTTGTGGATGCATGGGACGGCCTTCCGGAGGAGGTTGTGGAGTCAAAAACAGTGGTGAAATTCAAGCATGCATGGGACAGTCATAAGGCAATTCTAGGGAGTGGGGGTAGGAAGAAGTAGGCTGCTGGTTAACTAGGATCTGCAGCTTATCCATTAGGTAGGGAAATGGGCAGACTGGGTGGGCCAAGTGGTCCTTATCTGCCGTCAAATTCTATGAGGAAGTCGACGGGAAGATCGCTACGATTAACAGAAGCGCTTTCCCGTATCTGTGGTATTTACTTTCCCTGGTGCTGACCCCCTTTTTCACCGAAGCTGTGTGACGCTGTCAGACCTTTAACAGAGGCAGCAGGGAAACAAAGCAAGTCAGGCAACACTCTCCTCGCTCCACCGTGCACTAAATAAAGCCAGCTAATTTCACTTTACATTCTAGCTTTGCTTGCGAATAAAATGCACGGACAGCTAATGGCCATCTTTTCTTTTCATCAGCTGTTTTCGGCTTCACCCCCGCCCTCCCACGGGACTTTTAATCTATGCAAGGTATGACAAATAAAGCTATAACCCTATCGTAGGGAAAGGGAGAACATTTGTATTCTTTTATTTTAAATATTAACCATTTAACTAATGGAATCATCAACAGAGAGGGAATTATAATAAACTATGAGTGTCTACATATTACAGGATGACACTTGTATTGTACTTTTTGTTATCTGTGGGAATTTCTCACCTCCTGAACAAAATCTATAGAGAAGAGTACTGTAATAGGAGGCCAACCCTATTATAGTAGAAATATAGAATAGAGTGAAAAAAAAAAATATGAGAGTTAAACTAGTACTACTGCAGTAGATTTTTAAAGAAAAAAAAAAAAAGAGGTTTGTCGGGGGGTGTCACACTCTACCACATCCAGTTTGGATGTTTTGTGAATATATGGAAGGAAGACCATGCAGTTGCCTTGAATAACCCTAAAAACCAATGCTTCACCTGTCTTTGCCCAGGGTGTCGCCCTAGTACTGGCAGAGTGAGCCTTGATGAGAGCCGGAGGCCTCTTCTTTCCCACAACATTGGCCTGAGCGATGCAGGACCACACTCTCTTAGGGTGACCTAAAAGGCCTCTTGACCCTGCTTGTCCGTTCAAAGAGAACAGACTATCTGACTTTCGGAACACAGCCATCCGTTTAAGATAGATCCTAACGGTGTGTGATAAATCCAGCTGTACAACTCCTTCTCTTTGGAGAGAGAAGGTTGCGGACAGGAAGATGAAAGACAGTGAGCATTTTAGAGATGAAAAACCGGAACCATTCTGAGTACCACCTGTCCTTACACCAAATAAGGTATGGCTCCTTATGAGGAAAACCTTTAAAAACAACACATCCAGCGACATGGACGAGAGCAGTTCGAAAAATTCCTTACACAGAGCATTCAGAACCCAATTCAGATCCAAAGGAAGAAACGGAGATCAGGACACCAGACGACTTCTATTAAATTCATGCTTAATAGTTGCTAGGTAAAAACCTCAGGGTGCTCCAAGAGCACAAACCTGGCCTCTCAGCGTACTCAATGCCAACCCCTTGCCACGCCTTCCTATAGAAATCCAAAATCTGTGGAACAGAGGCGCTTGAAGGCTTAAAATCCTTCCCTTCTGGTCCAAGATAAAAAGAAGCAGCCCCTACCAGAGCACAAGCTGTGGACGTAGAGGGTTTTCTGGCAGTCAACAAGGTGTCAACTAGTTTCTTGGAGAAACCTAATTTTTTTTTATGAAGGGACCGCCTCCTCTCAGGAGCCAGGCCGTGAGCAGCATCATTCCTGGATTTTGGTGGAGAATGAGACCCTGACAGCAGATCTCTTTGCACCAGAAGACAGAAGGGTGCTTGCTGAGCTAGATTCACTAAATTCGAGAACTACAGTCTTCTCGGCCAATATACAGCTAATAAGAGGCAACTTCCTCTAGAGTGTCTTTTATAATTATTTATTATTCCTTTTTTTTTTTTAACCCTTACACTGCCTACAGAATTAGAATGTACAGGAATTCTGGACTGATACATCAGTCCTCAGCACAGCAAGGGTTAATATGACTTTGGAAGAAGAGTTAATGGAGGAAGCAGATGCTCTGCTGAAGCCCACTCCTGAGGCAGAGCGACCACTGCCTCCTTCTGTGGCCACTGAAAATGACTGTAGAACCTTTTCGGATCTGAGCATTGTGGCTGGATGCGAACAGATTGATCTGAGGTTGACCGACTCTGTTGTGCAAGAGTCTGAAAACCTCCAGTTTCGACCTCCATTCTACAGAGTGAAAATTTTTGCCACTTAGCCAGTTCGCCTGAAAGTTCAATTCCTCTGCCAGGTGTACTGCCAACAGGTCAGCTGCCTCTCAAAACATCTCCCTGCTTGTGCCGCCTTAATGTTGATGTACGCCATGCTTAGCAGCATTGTTTTAGATGCAAAGTGGAGCTAGGAGGCCCACCTCCATCTCCTGAACATTGAGGTGTAGTTGCTGGTCCTAGGCTGATTAAGTTCTCTGAGTGGAAAGTTGACAACAGCCTGCCCCACATCTGTACAACTAGCATCTGTTGTGAGAATTAACTCTGGGGAAGTTCCAGTGGAACCCTTGCTCAGATCCTGTACATCCACTCCCCAACTCGGGGAGTGATGAAGCTGAGAGGTGAAGGGAAAAAATGGCTTGATAATCCTCCAACGAGGGATCCCAGGCCGTCAGCAAATCCATTTGAACAAGCTGCACATGGAAGTGAGCCCACAGAATTAAATCTATCGCTGCCTGTCAGGAGGCCAAGAAACCGCAGCAGACCAAGGGCAGATGCTGAGGACTGCGTCCTGAGTCACTGGACTTCTGTCAATAAGGTCTCCTTCTGGGAAGGTGAGAAAAAAAACCTTCCCTGGTTTTGTGTCAAAAATTTTTACCACCAGGTATTCCAAGGTCTAAGATGGCTCGAGACAGCTCTTCTCCTGGGTCACCACCTAACCATGTGATTCTGGCATCTCTAGAGCCCCAAGTACTGACCTCTTGCCAGGGACAATGTCAGTGCACAAATAAGCAGATTGCTCAAGAAGGATAGACATGATGCCCTTCCTGACGAAATTGAGCCACTAGGACTATCAACACCTTCAAGGAACTCGGGGGTTGCTGATGCAAGGGCGAATAGAAGCGCTCTGTACTGGAAAGGTGGCCCAGTATCTACAACCTGAGATACTCCAGGTAGGACTGACAGATGGGAATGGGGAATGTGGAGGTAGTCATCCGTCAGGTGTACTGAAGCTTAAGGAAGACCCCCTGGCTGAGCAGCCTAGGTGATTGACCTCAGGGACTCCATCTTGAGAGGTTTGTGGTGCACAAACTTGTTCTGGTGCTTCGAATGGAGAATGGGCCTGGAAAAAAAAACAAAAAACTATGAAACAGATGCAATAGGACTCCTGACCTTGTTCGCCTAACAGGGCCTGTACAATGGCTCTGAATGAATGAGGGGGACAGGGTCTCTGACAACACTTGGGCTTTGTGACGTCCTTGGAACCGGGGGCAGAAGAAAGCGTCCCCAGTAAGGCATGTGACATTGTTTTTGGTCCATCTTGAGAAAAACTCATGTAGTCTTCCACTAAAGAAAATGAGTCAGAGATGGACCCGCATGCCTTCCTGTAAGGCACCAGGCTTTTGGTGCTGAGCCTCCTGCATGGCGCCTGGCCAGGGCTCCTCTGATTCTGCAACCTTTGTTATCTGGGTAGACTTCTCTATTCTCTAGAGCCAAAATTCAAGGAGCAGAACATCCCCAAGAACTATCTGCACTGGCTGTTACCTTGACCCCTTTGGGTTACGATAGTCTTGCGCTGTTGTTTGACACTGGAGATACCCTTCTTACCACATATCCTTTAAAACAGTACCCAGGTTGAAATCAAACCATAAGCCTCCTCAAAGGGAGGTTAAACAGCTTAGCTTGTGAAGCTTGATAAGCAATGGCCTTCATGGCTGAAAACAATGAAGTTGTCCAAGCGGGCTGATATGTGCAATTCTCCAGTGTATAACCAGCTAGAAAGATGGAGGCCATGGCAATCAATTGCAAAAGGCTTGCACCTTCAGAGTCGGGTGGAGCCAAACTGGACAGAGTAATGACCCATGTGTTTAAGGCTCTGGCAAAAATAAAGGAAACATAAGACATACAAATGTTTGCGCTGATAGAGGCGAAACCCTCCTGCACGCAGTGTCCACCAGCTTGACATGAGAGTCTGCTAGGCCAGAGAGCCTTTGAGAGACCAAGGCAGTGTTTTTCGAACAGAAATTCAAACTGCCTGATCTTTTAGCAGAGGAGCCTCCCACCTGTGAGATCTTTTCCTTAAAAACTGGAAGATCTGTGACTTTGGTTGAGAAGATACTTTCTCTGATTCACACCTGCCCATTGTTGCGCAATAATTTTGGTCTCATGGTAGCTGAACAGGATGCAGACAGAGTCGGATTGATATCCACCATCTCCACGGACTGTACCTAAGCTGCAAGGAACTACATGCCTTAGCTATCCAAAAAAGACAAGGACTTATCAAACAGGGGAGGAAAGGAATCCCTGACTTGGACTCAGTCGACTCCCTTTCCTCTTTCTCCTCGTCTGAGAGCCATTGTTGTTGGTTTTTTTTTTTGTTTTTTTTTTTGTTAAAATCAATTTATTTAAGGTCAAGAACTTCCCCAAGATCCCAGTAATCCTCATCCTGGCCTTATAAGAGGGCAGGGTCAGGATCTGCCTGCATATCTGCTATGGCAGGCTCGCTCACTGCAGCACGTTGCCTGTCATAGGGCCCCTGACCTGAGGGGCCTGATTGGGGTCGGGTGTCCTGGGATGCCCTGTGGGACATCAGGGCCCAAGCTCACTCAGGAGCCATGAAGGTGTTTTTTCCACAATTTTGCTTGCCACTGCTAACTAAAGAACCAGGTGCTCTCCCTCTCCAGACTGGAGGACCAGCTGGGGGTGCTGAGCAACACAATGAGGGCAAAAGTAACCCATGGGGGAGGGCCTCATCACCCTTTTGCAGATCTTACACCGTTTCATAACTAATGGTCTCCGATAAGTCATGGTGCCACAGAGAGAGGTTCCATGTGAAAATAGCTATTATAAAATCGCGACTACAATTTAAGAGTCTCCTTTTCGGCGACCACAATATTAGCACTCGTAAATTGTAGTGTCCCACAAAATCAGCTACCATGTAATAATAGCATTCGGCATACAGTGCTCTTCTGATAGTTCGGCAGTTTAGCTGAAGCCGCCCTGACTCTCCAACAACTGGGAATAAATGGAAGGAAACCTGATTAAAGTGACAAAACCAAGGGGATGAGACTCCCTCTACTTCCAAACAAGTTCACTGATCCACAGCTTCAGTGAGTAGGTGCAACATCAAATCTGTTTGCCGCTGGTGGGCTTCTTACCTGATGCAGATCATCTTTCGGTCTGGACAGTGGCATTTGGTTTTTCTTTCTGGACAAATAACATAAGTGTGTCCAGAGAGGGGGCAGCATGTTCCATGTTCCGGCGAAGACTATGTTCAGGGATATTGGGGGCCAGAGGCTCCATGCAGTAGCTAAGGATGGTGGCCCTATGTGCCCTATACATATGTGGGACTCATGATTTTCCCTCCAGCGTGTGTTTAGTCAAAGAGATCACTGTAGCACTTCCGTTTAAGTGCCATGTAAATGGCACATCACAATTCATAATTTTCTGCAGTCAGGGACCTGACCTAAAAGACACAGTGGAACAATGAATTACTGTAGTGCCATGCTTTCGGTGTGGGGTGGGGGCGGAAACACTTTACACACTGTTTAATAGTGTCAATGACACATTTTGTAAACAGGTCCTTAGCCACTGGTGACCCTTGAGTAAGCAGTCATTTTTGGGATCTCCCCATACAGAACATGTGTAGTTCACAGTTCAGTCGCTGAATTTGTGTACTCACTATTTTGTCAAACAAATATCAGCGCTCAGTCGCCAAATTTGTTGACTCGCTGAAATGAGCTAGTCGCTGATTTCGTAGTCACGTTTATTGCTTCGCTATTTTGCCGTCGCTCAACTATAGTCGCCGTTTTCACAGGTAACCACAGAGAGATATAATTGTGTGCCAAGTAACGACTGAGAGGTAAAATATAATAACGAGCCCTAATATCTTGACATAGCTTTGCTGGGTCAATCAAATGCTCCACTGAGCTGTGTGCAGTAGTTAAGAGCGCCAAATGACATTAAACAGGTGCGTGCGCTCACTAACAGGTGTACACAGGGCGTTAATCTTTGCTAGGTGTGTGCGCACACCAGCAGGCACACAAGTGCAACAGAACAATGTAGTTAATAGGCTATTGCCTGCGCTAATGTGTAAGCGCTGCACAATGCTTGCACCATGGGTGCGTGCAAAAACAAAGGCGGGAAAATGGCTTGAAGGAGGAGTGTGTACCTAGCTGTTAATGGCGTTTGCGCAAACAGGAAAAAACAGAAGGATGTGGAGAAAAAAAAAAACACACACACACAAAACCCTCTGAGGAACACCAAAAATTCTAATTAATTGAGGAAACAAACAAGAAATACAAAACCTGAAGCTGGAGGAGGAGGGAACCAACGCCAAAGCCGAAGCCAAAGAACTCCACAGAGACGCTACACTCCCAGAAATAAATGAAATTGTACTTACCTGTGGCACTTTTTTTTTTTTTTCTTTAAAGGAGACCATTAAAAAACACCCTAACAAGGCAGAAATGGCTCCCAATTCACACAGGGAAATGGGCCACCGTCATCATTTGCCAACCCTACTGGTCTCAGGATCTTTTGGGATCTTATGGCGCCATGCGTGCCCCGGCAGATCCCCAGAGCCGGTCTGGAGGCTTCATCCTAGGCGCCCTCTATGTTTTCCTCCATTTTCGCCCCAGTCAGTCAGTCCTATTCTCGAGATCCTGGAAGTGATGACGCATGCTAGTGGAGGCGCACATGCGCACCACAGCTCTAGTGCCAGTCTCTTCAACCCTGCCTCGATCTAGTGCCGGCAGTCCTTGGAGTGACGCAGCCACCCCAGCCTCCACCAGGGGGTGGCCAAGTTCCGAGGAAACCTGTTCCTCCCTCCCGAGGCAGAGGGCCGCCAGCTGCTTGCATCCTCTTCCCCCCACCTGCCGACCCCAGACAACCCAGGCTCGTTCCCGAACCCGGGTCGCCGGTGTGGCGTCCAGCGTCTCAACCCTCTGCGCCACCGGGCCAGCTAACCACAGAGAAGTCTTGAAATCTTGAAAACCCTGAGAGAAGATATAAGTAGTTTTGTCCCCTTTAAACAGCATAATTTAACGGGGAGTTGCTGCTGCTGGAATCCTCATGTGCCCAACATTCTAAAGCTTGGGCTGTGCCATTTCCCCTGGTAAGGGTGCACAATACCAATTGTTATGATTACCCACTGACAATGTGGAGCACTACAGAATAAAATGTTTACCTTGAAGGTATCTATGAAAATCTTGATTTACCAAGTGAAATTTAGTTTTGAAGGTTTGGAATGTCACACAGGACCCACTGTCATGTAGTTGAATGAATCTGGTCAGCCCATTCCTCTCTCATCTTGCATAACCCTGGTTTAAATTGGGGGGAATGAAAGCAACAAAAGGCAGCACTTTAAAAAAAAAAAAAAGATAACTTACAAATCACGGCATTCAGTATGAAAACAGGAACCGTACCAGCACTGAGGTTTGTGCTGCGTGTACGGCTTCTATTTTTACACTGTATGGTGCGATTTGCAAGTTTTTTTTGTTTTGTTTGTTTTTTTGAGTTATATATTAAGAGTGCTGCCTTTTGTTGTTTTCATTGTCTGCTCTACATGTACTTAGCACCGCTCGTTCTACGAGTGTGCTGCTCATTTGTGTCTCCTCTAATTTAGGGAGAAAGCATTTCCACCGTGTATCTAATGAGAGAAATGGGTTACAGTTGTGTTGTTAGACTGCAACAGTTTCCTGGCTTTATCTAACATGGTCAGTGTATGTCTACCCCACCGTTACAGTCAGGGGGTGTCGGTGTCAATGCTAAGGTAAACAGCAGTTGCTCCCCCCCCCCCCGCTTCCGAATCATCTGTCTTATCAACCAAATGTGGACCTCTGCCTGGCCCACATGCATGCAGCCTCCATCTCGCACTCCAGATAGTACAGGTATACGTCTCAGAGTCATCCCACCCCGCCCATCCCTGGAAAGCATCACGATACTATGCTTATTCCAATCTGTATCATCCTCAAACGCAATCATCGGGGGAGGATAAGATAAATGTTCTTAAATCCCTACCATAATCATACATAACCGTAGCGCAAAGCCAGTCTCTCATCAGACCAATTACACAAACTGAAATCTCAACAACAATTAAAAACTTAAAAACGGGTAAATGTCTCGGTCCGGATGGATTTAGTGGGGAATTTTACAATGTGTTCATAAAAGAGACTGTCCCTCTTCTAACAGATGTTTTCTCTGGAATTTGGCAGGAAGGAAATCCCATGCCACCGTCTTAGCAATATGCAACAGTCTCCCTCTTACACACAGAAGGTAAGGGTCCCACCCAGTGCGGATCTTACTGACCTATCTCTTCTCAACTCCAATTATAACATTTTCACCTCCATTATAGTCTTCAGACTTAACTCCCTTCTCCCACAGGTTATCAAGATGGACCAGATGGGTTTCATCCCTGGGCACCAGGCCCCGGACAGTGTTTGTTCCACGATAAACGTGACTGATACCATCCATAAGTCCCGCAGCCCTGCATGTCTCATGAGCCTGGACGCAGAGAAGACACTTGTCAAAGTGTTTTTGAATTTCCTATTCCTAGCCCTGGAGACTACAGCCTTCCCGCATCCACTCATAGGCAGTATAAAGGTTCTATACACATACCCGAAGGCATATGTTAGGGTTACCGGGGGCATTTCGAACAGATTTAGGCTGGGTAGGGGCACTCGCCAGGGATGTCCCCTCTCACCCCTTCTCTTTGCTCTTTATATAGAGCCGTTGGCTGAGGCTATTCATAGTACTGATGCGGTACATGGGATTGCGGTAGGGGGACTGAATCGTAAAATCTCCTTATATGCAGATGATATTCTGCTTTGTCTGTCCCACCCACATCAATACATCCCAAAGGTCTGGTCGATTCTCAACGACTCTGGCAGACACTCTGGCTATTCTCTTAACAAAACGAAGACTGAAGTCTTAAGTTTCTACTATAAACCCTCTCCAGCTATTACTGGCCTGTTCCCCTTGGACTGGTCAACCAATAAGATAAAATACTTGGGAACCTACATCACTAAAAATATCTCTTACCTTTTTAAGGCAAATTATAACCCCCTGATAAACCAGATGATTAAAGACTTCGAAAAATGGTCCCTAATAAATCTCCCCATGTATTCCAAAATTCAGACAGTCACTATGAATATACTGCTCCACTTCCTGTACCTGTTCCAATATCTACCCACCTTCGTCCCCAGAGCCCAGTTCCAGAATTGTCATAGGCTAATTTCCAGGTTTATCTGGAGTAACAAGAAACCCAGAATAATCCTACAAATCCTCCAGGCCCACAGATGTAATGGAGGGAGATCTCTTCCAGACCTTGAAGATTACTACTTAGCTGCACAACTGAAAATAGCTATGCAGTGGTCTATCTCCTCTTACGATGCTAACTGGAAAGCAATGAAACGGGGGGAAGAGGAGGAATTGGGACCCCTCTAAGCCAGAGTAATGAACCTTTCAGTAGCATATTTTGATTCCCTCCCTTACTGCAGTCAAGGCGCCTTCTGGCGATCCATAGGGCCTGGCAAAAACTAACTAACCACCTCACTGAGGCCCCTCCGTCGGCTGGCCTGAGACCCTCAATTTTTCCCGGCTAGGCTCGATCATACATTCAACTCAATCATACATTCAATAGTTGCGATAGACGAGGTTTAACTTATATAGGACAATTCACTCCAGGGGGCTCCATGATGGACTTTGGAGCAATTAGAGAATCCTTTGCACTTTACAACTCAGACCATTTCAGGTTTCTACAGGACTGGGCGCATATCTCCAAATATCAACAATTTGACCAAGACCATCTTAGAGCAGCTCCCTTCCTTGAGAACCTTCAGAAAATAACAGGTGGACATGTGCAGAGGGCTCTGAATCTCTGCAATTTACAAGTCACTTTGGGACTTAAAAGGTGATGCCCTAGGAAAGGTCAAATTACATTGGGTGGGGAAGGGGGAGCAGGGTATGACAGAGGCCAACTTGGGGAAGAGTCTACCACATTATCACCAAAACCACCCTGTCCCCTTACTGGCAGGAGTTTGAATGGAAGGTGAAGGTTCGTTTCTTCCTCACTCCATCCCTCCTTAAGAAGAGGGATCCCTCCCGAGCATAGCCGTGCTGGAGGCTGTGTGGAGAACAGACAGCACATCACTCTCATGTCTTTTGGGGGTGTCTGCTCATTCAGTCCTTTTGGCTGGAAATAAACACCATCTTAATGGACCTTTTCTATCTAGACGCCCTCCTGAATTGCCAAATGCTATTCTCTGACCCCCCGTCGGACTGAGAGGTGCGGTCCCCCTATACATGTGGGCCATCCTAACTGCAGCCTCTCATAAAACAATAACCTATAACTGACTGAAGACTGACCCACCCACAATTAAGCAGTGGATCCAGGTGGTGCATGAGATCTCTGTAATGGAAGAGATAACCTATATAGTCAACCAAAAAAAAACAACACACACACACACACACACACACACACACACACACACACACACACACACACACACATTTACACCCATAGAGGGACTAGGTGGTTTATCTGGCTCATTGCTCAAGCAGACTTTGAAACCACCTTGGTGCCCTCTCGAGATCCACCTAGTCAGCCAACATAATGCCTTCTGTGCTGGGGGAGTCACAGAGATTGGACCACCTTGCTGATTTTCTGTATAACACAGAGTGATGATGAAATTATGAAATGCTTAAAACCCTGGAACAGGGATATATATGTATAAGAGGTGAGATACTTCAGAATCATTACCTATGTACAGTATTCTCTGATCTAAGTTGTTTGCACCCACTTTTGTCAATAAAGATGAATTTTAAAAAGATACTATGCTTGATATGCGCTCTCTTCCCTCCCCAGACAAACTTACTTAGTCCCTTAAACTGGGGGTTCCAGTATGCTGTGGGTTTAGGCAGTGGTAAGGTCTGAAATAAAATACCTAGGTAATATGTTCATTTTAATTGTGTAAATGCGATATGCCAAAGAAAGAGGGGGCAAGGCCCACCGTGCTGGATCCTGATGCTTGTCACCCACCGTTAACTGACACCAAACAGCTTGGAGACATCCACTACAACCTGTATCCTCAAACATCTGATCTGCTTGTGCTTTGTCCAGAAGAAGGGAGAAGTCTTCCGAAAATCCCCATGGCATGTCCCACTCAGTACAAGAGTTTTGGATTTTTTTATAATTAATTTTATACTCTGAGACCTGGCCAATTTCTTCCAACATTTGTATTAATGTGACACCGATTCCTCTGGCCAACTAAGAAAGAAGAGAGAATAGTCTGAATGTAAGGATAATTTCTGCTGTACTCCATTTGGCATCAACCCCACTATACTGGCATCCTGAGGAACTTTTGCTGCCAAGGCTTCATGCACAGGTCAAATAGCAGACCGGACAGAGGGCAGCCCTGTCTTGTCCCTCCAGTCAGACCAACACAAGCAGAATTTACTCCATTCACCCTTGCTATGGCTCAAGGGCCTATGTATGGACTAGAGATCACAGTTAAGAATTTGGGGCCAAATTTCATCTTCTCTGTGTTTCTTTGTAAGAATAGCCAATTAACTCTATCAAAAGCTTTTTCAGCATTTGTTGAAGAACTCTGGAGATTACCTTTGAGTACAAGAGCTCATTTACAAAGGCTCCACTTCAAATACAGTCTCAAAAAAAACATTACAAGTACAAAAAGCAGCTCGAGAGAAAATGCAGTCCAGTCAGGCACTTAAAGCAGAACAATTTACATACGTCCATTGAGATTGCAAGCTGGAATGCCCTCTATGCTGCTATAATGTTCAGGAACCATCTGATAAAGTAACAGCCAGACGCACACTCCATTTGGTTAGGGAGGACTACTGAGATACACTCCTGAAGGTGGTCAACTAATATGCACATGAATTTTTTTTTAGATCTACATTAAAGTGGTTTTCTCAGATTCAGAGGTTATGAGGCAACTCACATTAAACTGAAGCTTGTGCTGGCGATAGTCTATCTGGATAAATGTTAATTTTTTCGCAGCTGTTGTCGAATGGGAAGGTGGGAAGGGATCATAGTTTGGCCCCGACAAGGTGGTCAGCCAATCCCTTCCACGTCTCCATTCTAGGACGTGTAGCAAGGGAGTGTGTGGGGGCGGGCTCAACTGAAATGAATGGAGGGATTTTTGTAGTGGCATTTTATACATTAATATGGCGAGCTAGAGATTAATGAAGGCCACTGCTCGACTAACAACAGCCATGTTAGTTGAGCGGTGGCCTTCACTAATCTGTAACTTGCCATCATAATGTAGAAAACACTACTAAAAAATACCCCCATTCCTTTCAATGGGGCATGCCCCCGTGCTCTCCCTTGCTGCGTGTCATAATGTACCCCGAGCATGGGGGCGTGGAAATGAATCAGGAGATGGAAGGGATCGGCTGCCCAGCTTGTCAGAGCCAGACTACAATCCCTTCCTATTCAATAACGGCCATGGAAGAAGGTCCTGCCGGTCTGGGAGAGGGGGGCAGATGGGTGGAAGGTCAGAGAAGGGGAGACAGGGCAGCTAAACATGTGGCTCAAGGGCTGGTGCCAGGAAAACGGACACAAATTTGTAGGTTACTGGCAACAGTTTTGGGAGTGAAAGTTCTTTAAATTCGATGGACTGCATCTGACTAAGGAGGGAGTCAGTGCATTGGGGCAGAAGTTTTGATATCGTTGTAGAATATTTAAAATAGCAAATGGGGAGAGGAGTGCAGCACCTGACACATCGAACGGGAAGAGCACCCCTCCCCCCAAGCTAGTGATCAAACAGGAGTTCAGCACGTTTGTAGTTCATCTGCATTACCAGGAGAGGAAAAAGGTCCAGCTCCCCATATTACGGACAGCGGAAAAGCCGGACCTTGCCCCACAACTAACGCACTGAAATCTGGCAAATGGAAAATTATGTACCCAAATGCCCGCAGTCTGGGAAACAAGATCCCAAATCTGGAGGAAACAATGACAGAGGCTAAACTGGACATAGTAGCCATTAGCAAGACATGGTTCACCAGTAACCACACTTGGGAGACTACAGTACTCGGCTATGTACTGTTCAGAAGAGATTGAGGTGAAAAAAAAGGGGGGGCCCTTTATGTCAATGAAAATATCAAATCTACAGAAATTCAGAATATACATAAGGAGCCAGAAGAACTGTGGGTCACCTCGGAAACAGGAAATGGGACAGCCATATGAACTGGAGTGGTCTAGAGGCCTCCAGACTGGGGGGGGGGGTGCCTAGGTACATTACTGTTAGAAGATATACAAAACATGACAGCTAAAGGGGAGGCTCTGATAATGGCAGACTTCAACATGCCAGATACGGATTGGTCAGTTCCAGCCGGATCATCCGTCAGAACTAAGAACATAGTGAATTCCCTGCAAGGGGGGGCTCAAACAATTGGTACAACAACCCACAAGAGACAGGAATATCCTGGATCCAGTACTGACTAACGGGGAAAGGATCACAGATCTCCAGGTAGGTCACCTGGGGGCCAGTGATCATCACATGGTATGGTTCAATTTGGCCACTAGAACTAAATCATCCAATTCCAAGGCAAAAATATGGGACTTCAGAGGAGCTGACATTGATAAGAATGACAGCTGAGTTACACTAGCCCTGGCAAGAAGAAATACAGGTGAAGGGGTACAGGCAAAGTAGGCAAGCATTAAGGATGTAATACTTGACGTAACATTCCACTATGTTAGGGAGAAATGCAAGGGCAAAAGAAGAAGGAAACCACTTTGGTTCTCAAAAACAGTAGCAGAAAACGTCAGAGCCAAAAGGTTGGCCTTCAGGAAATGTAAGGGAATGCAGCGGGACGAAGAAAGGGAGGCATACCAAACTTCCCTAAGAGAAGCAGGGAAGACAGTAAGGCAGGCAAATGCCCAAACTGAGGAAACACTAGCATGAACAGTAAAAGAAGGGGACACGACTTTCTATAGATACATTAGTGAAAGGAGAAAGTCCAGAGGAGGTATTACTAAGATCAAAGGGGATAAGGGGTAGTGTCTGTGGAGGACCAAGGGAAAGCGTCTATCCTAAATACTTTTGCTCGGTATTTACTGAGGAGAACTTAGGACAGGGCCCACAGCTCGGCACCATGGACACGAGGGGGGGTGCACAATTCCCTTCACAAAATAAAGAGTCTTACAAGAGCTCGCTAAGCTCGGGGTGGACAAGGCAATGATGGCATACATCCCAGAGTACTAAAGGAGCTAAGGGTGGAACTAGCAGAGCCACTAGCAGAACTATTTAGTGAGACTCTGAGCACAGGAGACATCACAGAAGACTGGAGAAGGGCTCATGTGATCCCGCTCCACAAAAGTGGCAGAAGGGAGGAGGCAGTGGACTACAGACCAGTCAGTCTTAACTCAGTAGTGGGCAAGATTACGGAAGTACTCCTTAAGGAAAGGACAGTGCAACACCTGGAATCCATAGGAGCACAGGATCCAAGACAGCATGGGTTTCATAAAGGAAGGTCCTGTCAAACTAATCTCATAGATCTCCTTGACTGGGTAACCAGAGTGGTGGACCAAGGGGTGAGTTGATGTCACCTACCCTGACTTCAGCAAAGCTTTCGATACTGTTCCACACAGAAGACTGATTAATAAGCTGGATTACTAGGCTCAGGGTGGGTCAGAAGCTGGTCAACTGGGTAGCAAACTGGTTGGCGGGCAGAAAACAGAGTGGTGGTAAACGGTATAGTCAGAAGAGATGCAAGTCAAAAGTGGGGTACCTCAGGGATCAGTTTTGGGGCCAGTCCTCTTCAATATCTTCATCAATGATGTTGCAGATGGACTAGAGGGTAAGGTTTGCCTGTTTGTAAATGATCCAGAAGGGGTGGGCAGAATGAGAAGATATCTGGAAAAACTGGCAAAATGGTCTGAAGAGTGGCAACTGGGGTTTAATGCAAAGAAGTGCAAAATCATGTGCTCAGGGAACAGAAACCCTGAAGCTACCTATAGGTTGGGAGTGGAGTTGCTAGCAATCACAAGGGAAGAAAGAGACTTGGGCATCATCATCACCGATGACCTGAAATTATCCAAGCAGACCACTAAGGCAGTAGGTAAGGCTAGAGGGATGTTGGGGTGTATTAGTAAGGGTACCACAAGCCGTAAGAGGGAGGTAATAACCCCTCTTTACAAGACACTGGTTAGGCACCATCTGGAGTACTGCGTGCAGTACTGGAGGCCTCATCTACACAAGGACATTAACAAAATGGAGGCAGTCCAGAGAAGGGCAACCAAAATGGTGCAGGGTCTGCATCAGAAAACATATGAGGACAGACTAATGGAGCTCAATATGTATACCCTAGAGCAAAGGAAGGAGAGAGGTGCTATGATTGAAGCATTCAAATATCTTAAGGGCATTGACACGGTGAAAGAGTCTAACATATTTCAATATAAGAAAAATAGCAGGATAAGAGGACACAGCATGAGATTAGAGGGAGGCTGATTACAGGGTAATGTGAGGAAGTTTTTTTTTTCACAGAAAGGATGGTGGATGCATGGAACGGCCTACCTCAGGAAGTGGTGGATATGAATACAGTGCAGGCTTCAAACAGGCTTGGGAAAGGCATAAGGGAGCAATACAGATGAGTATGAATAAACAGGCCATTGACAGAATAAAAGCCTATGACACATTCATAAGGTAGAAAAAAATGGGCAGACTGAATGGGCCATGCGGTCCTTATCTGCTGTCAGCTTCTATGTTTCTGTAATTTTTACAATTTATGTAGAGATACTATCACCAGCACAGGCTTCTAATTTAATGTAAGTTACCCCTTAATTTGAGAAAGTCACTTTATTTATTTATTGAATTCTCGGAATTACAAACCTTTGAGTTAGAGACTCCTTTACAAAGGCTCCACGTCAGACAATAAATGGTTACAGACAGGTTGAGATACAACAAATTACACAGATTTCAATACATAATTACATAACATAACAACATAAATTAAGTCAAAACTGCAGTTTGTAAATTACAGGCATGTTCATCAGGTACTATAGTAGGCAAAGAGAAATCATTCAATAGCGAAGGAGCTTAGAGAGTAGTCAGGGATAGACTGTCATATCAGCAAGAAGGGGGGTAGTTACATAAGACCAGGAGATGAAAGTGGGTTAGACAGTCACCGTCCTGAGGCCAGGAAAAGCTGACGGAGACTGGGTTTAAACTGCCCCAATTTGGCTAAGGCAGATCTCTTTTCAACCATTGGGGGCCCAATACATGAATGCTCTCTGGCCAAGAGAGGTTCTACAACATCTTTAAGCAGAGAGGGCAGTAGAAACTGCAGAGTTGAGGGTTCTTGCGAGGCTTTCAGAATAATGGAACTCTTTGCATACTGCCATGGTGCTGGGATCTGCCCACCCCGATATCTCCTGATAGCAATCTTGCAGCAAGGGGGTCAAAGTTAAGAGAAAGCTTTGTAAAATTCAGACTGCAATCTTTCCGTCCCTGGGGATTTGCCATTCCTCAGAGCCTTAATTTTTCCCCTTATTTCTGTGATGCTAAAAAGCTTTTTTAATGGGGCACTTTCCTGCTCACTTAGGGTTGGGAGTCTAACCCCTGCCAAAAACTTGCCAATGTTCTCGGGCATATCCAGGATTTCTTCTTGAGAGTACCAGAAAGAGTAGTACTTACCAAACTTATCCAACATTTCCAGAGGCTGTGTTTTAAGCCTAGCCCCCCTTGCTGCAGATCAGAAAGGCTCTCAGTATCACCCTGCTATTCAGTTTTCACAGGACTAATGTTAAAAGATGACCCGCCCTGTTACCATTTTCGTAATATTTATGTTGCACCTTTCTCAAGTTACCTTCTATTTTATTATTCATTAAATTACACAAAGCTTCTTTCTTAGCCTCCCTTACTTGTTTCATTTGCAGATTAAGTGTGAGCTTATGCTGGTACTCTGCTTCCCTCAGATCAGACTCCAACTGAGCCTGCACTGCAACTTGCTGTTTTTTTTTCCCTTTCCGAACAATATAAACAGGTTACTCACCTGTAACAGTAGTTCTAGGAGTGGTATATGTTGTTCATCCACACTCTTTGGCATGTCCCTTTCCCCTTTAAAGAACACTGGAAGTCTTCAAGCTGGCTCCTCCCACCCACCCAGGTGGTATATACCTCAGCTCCACACCATGACACCAGATCTTAGCCCACTGGAAGCCAGGTTGTGTGCGTTTGCAGCTGGGGAGGTCGGGTGGGTCTGTGTGGATGAACAACATATACCACTCCTAGAACTACTGTTACAGGTGAGTAATCTGTTTTTTTTAGGATTGTGGATATGTGGTTCATCCACACTCTTTGGCAGACTTCTAGCAGCTCTCCGAGAGGAGGGAGGCAAGGCGCACACCCCCTACTGAGGGAACAGAGATTGGAGAACTGAAGCCCAAAAATCAGCATCTGGCGTGACTCAAGGTCGATGTGGTAGTGGGTGATGAAGGTGTTTGCTGACTTCCAGGTAGCAGCCAGGCAGATTTCGTGGAGAGGGATGTCCCTGGAAGCAGCCACTGATGCAACGATATGGTGGGTGGAATGTGCTCTTATTCTTCTGGGAGGCACTTTACCCACCAACTCATAACACAGACCTATGCATGATATAATCCATCTTGCAATAGTCCGCTTTGCTGCAGGTCTGCCAGAAGCGGCTTCCGCGTAGGTGACAAACAGCTGGCGAACCTCACCCCAAATTTTCACCGTCCTCTCCTTATAGTAGAAGAGGGCACATCTCAGGTCCAAAATATGGAGCCTGTACTCGGCCTCCGAGGTGTAATTAGGGTAGTATACCAGCAGAGTTAACACCTGGTTAAGCTGAAACTCTGACACCACCTTTGGAAGGAATTTCGGGTGGGGGCGCAGGACAACCTTGTCCCTGTCGAAGACCAGATAAGCGCCTGGAACTCCCCTGTCCTTCTGGCAGATGTGATAGCCACCAGGAAGGCCGTCTTCCACAACAAGTGTGAACGCACACTTGTGCATTGGTTCGAATGGCTTGCCCACGAGCTTTGCCAGTACCAGCAGTAGATCTCATGGAGGCAGAGGTTCACGCACCGGAGGGAATATGTGATCCAGGCCTTTGAAAAAAGCACCCAACCACGGTCTCCTGTGCCAACGTCGGCTGACAAGCCCACACTGAGTAGGCAGAGATGGCTGACCAGGTGCACCCTAAGGTACCAGGCTATGAGGTGCAGGGATTGAAGGTCCAGATGGAATACCTTTCCCTGATTGAGTAAGATCAGGTCTGGGCATGGGCAAAGCCGCTCTGGGGGCCTGCAGCCGAGGCTGAGGAGATCTGGATACCAGAAGTGGTGCGGCCAGTCTGGGGCTACCAGGATCACCTTCGCCTTGTCTCTCCTCACCTTGAGGAGCACCTTGTGGATCAAGGGAAATGGAGGGAAGGCACAGAGGAGGCCTGGGGTCCACAGCCTCAAGAAGGCATCCCTCTGCAGCAAGCCCTGCTGAAGGGGGGGGGGGGCATGAAACAACTTTAGCTTGGTGTTTTCCCTGGAGGCAAACAGGTCCACCATCGGTTTGTCCCAACGGGAGAACAGGCTGTAAGCTACCTTGGAATGGAGAGACCACTCGTGGGATGTCTGGTCCAAGCGGCTAAGAGCATCCACCAGATGGTTCGAGGCTCCTGCCACATGGATGGCTAGGAGATCCATCTCCAATCAGCTCGCGAGGGTCCAGATGCAGAGCACCTCCTTGCACAGCAGACGGGAGTGCATGCTGCCCTGTTTGTTGATGTAGCACATGGTCGTGGTATTGTCTGGACTTGAACCACTTGACCCTGGAGCTGAGGAGCAAAAGCTGATAATGCCAGTCTGACTGCTCTGAGCTCCAACAGGTTGATGTGGCATCGGGACTTCTCAGGGGTCCAAAGCCCGTGGGCCCTTTCATCCCCAACGTGGGCTCCCCAGCACATGAGAGAGGCATCGGTTGTGAGAACGACCATCAGCTCAGGGTGAACAAATGGGATTCCTTCCTTCAACAGGTCTGGGGTGGTCCAGCACTGGAGAGCGTCCCACATCTTCTGGGTTATAGTGATCAGCTGGTTGAATTGACCACTCGGCGACTAGCTCCCATTGGATGGCGGCGCGCATGCAACCGGGTCCAATGGACCACAGAGGTGCACACCGCCACGTAGCCCAGAAGGTGCAGAAAGTCCCAGGAACCAAGTTCTGGCTTGACGAGAGTTGAGCTCTGCCCCAATGAAGCCCATCACCTGAGAAGGCATGCATTCTGATTTGGCCTTGTTGATTAAGACACCGAGTTGGGAGCAGATCTGGAGGGCCAGAACCCCTGAACCTCTCCACCTCCTGTTGGGTGGGTCCTGCTAGAAGCCAATCATCGAGGTAGAGGTAAATTCTGACACCTCCCTCCCCCCTGACACCAGAGATGGGCCGCCACCACTGCAATGCATTTGGTGAAGACCCATGGGGCCGATGACAGGCCGAACCGGCATGGCTCGGAACTCGTACAGAGTTCTTTCCACCCTGAAGTGGAGAAACTGCTGATGGGGTGGACGGATTGGGACATGAAAAAACGCATCCTGCAGATCCAGTGAACAAAACCACATTTCGCTCCAAGTATGGAATGATCTGGGACAGAGTGACCATCCAAAAGGTGCGAGACCTGAGATATTGATTCAGGTAGTGGAACTCTAGAATGGGGCGCGAGCCCCCCATCCGCTTGGGCACCAGGAAGTACCTGGAGATGAAGCCTGGGTCTGCTGAAGGATCTGTCACAGGAGCTATTGCCTACTTGAGGAGGAGCTGAGTAATGTCGTCTCGAAGAGCCGACTGGGTGTGAGCGGATATCTGTTCCTCCCAAGGGGCGCAGGCTCGGCTGGGAGGGTACTGCTCGAATTCTAGAGGTAGTCCCTGACTGACCACTTCGAGAACCCACCTGTCCGAAGTGACAGTGGACCAGGCAGAAAGGAAGTGGCAGAGCTGGCCCCCCAAGGAAGGACCCAGAGCTGTCGTGATGGGAGTAGGGGTGGTAACCCCCACCCCACCACTGAGCAGGCCTGGAGGAGGAAGAGGCTCCAGGACCTGAACCTCGGCCTCCTTTACGGGCCTGTTGGGGTCTGGGACTCGGCCGAGGGCGCCAAGCTTGAACCTGCTGCTGCTGTCCCCCCTTGAAAGGAGGACTGCCGAGCCAGAAGGGAAGAATGCCGAAAGGGCTTCTTCTTCTGCTGGTTCTTTCCTGAAGAATCCTTGGCAGAAGTAGCGTCCAAGGTGGCGTTGGACTGCTCAATGCACTGAAGGTGACTGGCCACTCCTGGGCCAAACAAGACGGTCCCGAGGAAGGGCACATCAGCTAGTTTGTGATGAGTGTCCACCGGAAAGGAGGAGAGCCTCAGCCAAGCCTTGCAATGAGAGGCAACTGCGGCAGCCATCGAGTGGGCACAAGAATCCTCAATGTCCAAGGCCATCTGGAGCTGCTGTTTGGCAACAACTCGGCCCTGGTCTCGGACCTGCTTGACCGTGGTCTGCATGTCTGCAGGAAATGTGGGCATGCTCATCTAATGACCGAAGGGCATGAGAGAAGTGTGATGTGACGACAGCGAATCTTGCCTGACGGCCCAAGGAGGAGGCTGCATAGACCTTCCTAGCCAAATGGTCCAAGAGCTTGAACTCTTTATCGGGATGTCAGTCCGTATCGGCAGAACTGCCAGTACGTCTGAACACAGAGGCGGTCACCAGGCTCTCGGCTGAAGGGTGCTCTGTGAACCCCACTAGGGACCCCATGGGCACCGCGTAGTTGCGGCCCATGTGGGCAGACGGAGTTGGACAAGAGGCAGGATGCTGCCACAGTTCAAGGGCCGGACCAACAATGGCCTCAGTCAGAGGGAAGGTCTCCATCGGGGTATCCCCTCTCTTAAGGATGTCCGTAAGAGGGTACTCCACCTTTTTCTGGATAGGCTCTAGGGGCATCCCTGTGGACTCAGAGATGAGGCGAAGGATCCCTTGGAAGGAGAAAGGACCTTCCTCCATCCCAAAGCCAATGAACAATTCATCATCCCCAGGATGAGAATGAAGTCCGATGACGTCCAAATCCGGATACAGTGGCCTGCCGCCCAAATCACCCTCGACTCGCCAGGGGCAGTCCAAGGTGACCGTGACTGACAAACGCCGGGGAAGCCCGGTGTCCGGTCTGTCTTCTTTGGACGGAGCCTCCCACAGGCTGCTTAGGGCGGCGTTCCACCACAGTCGGTGGAGAGACCAGTTTAGGGCCGAACAGGTGGCCTCACGGGAAACTGAATATTTTTGCCTCCAAAGGAGGGCTTGCCCAGCTAAGGAAAGCCAATTAATGCTGGGGCAATGAGCCTGGAGGTTTGTGCCTGACACACAGCTGTTGCCACGAGGTCCTTGTAGCACCAGAGTTTCTGCCGAGCCTCCTAATCAGAGGAGGAGGAGGAGGACGCACCGATAACACTGCCTCTTTTGAGCACTTTTTGCTGTTACTCGCCCTTTCAGTCGGGGGTTCTAGAACCTCGACCGAGACCGAGCAGGCTGACGGTCGCCGGGGACACCGTGGACCGGTGACTCAAAGGGGTCCTGATCCTCGATGGGGACACCATCGGGCTGGGTCTCCTCATCGAGGAAAACAAGGACAAGAGTCTTCTCTAAGGAGTCATCGACTGGAGTCGGCGACAGTGAGTCGATAAGATTTTTAACCTCGTCGACCGCATCCTCGGTCGGCTGACCCGACGGGAGGTCCAAGAAGCCAGTGGCCGAAGAAGCAATCTCAAGTGAAGTCGAGACTGCATGCTCCTGGGACTGAGACTTCTCCCAGTCCCAAGAGTGCCTTCGTCGAGACGAAGACTTGTTCAGTTCCTTCTCCTGCTTACGGGATCGGGAGGAGTGCAAGCCTGCAGGTGCCTCTCCGCTGGTGGGAAGAGACTGGCACAACTCCTGGAAGGAGCCCGAGAAGGTGGAGCCCAGGTTGAGTGGAATGAAGAAGCTCCGAGAGTCTGCAGTGCGAGCCATTTGTTCCTCGAACGCTTGCAAGCGCTCCAATTGCTCGGCGGATCCTACAGACGTGGAAACTGCCCACCTAGCCTCTTTGGACTTCACCGAAGGGTTCCTCTTCTCCGGTCTCCCCAGTTTCAAACATGCAAGACGGTCGTCCAGGATGTTGGGATGGAAGGCCAAGCAAAATCTGCAGGACGAGGTGTCATGACCGACACCAAGACAGTAGACGCACGTGAGGTGGGGATGGGTACGCAACATATTTTGGCCGCAGGGGCACCGGCGAAATCCAGAGGAAGATTTTTCTTCCATAATTGAAGATGAGAAGAAACAATCGTTAACTCTAACGATACGGAGTTTCGGTAAAACCGAAGGTTTGAAAGCCAGGGCCTATGAAATGCGTGAGCATGAGGGAGGCAATCTGAATATTCCAGCGGAAAGGAAGATCTGGTGTCATGGGGTGGAGCCGAGGTATATACCATCTAGGTGGGTGGGAGGAGCCAGCTTGAAGACTTCCGGTGATCCTTAAAGGGGAAAGGGACACGCCAAAGAGTGTGGATGAACAACACATCCACAATCCCAGAACTAATTACTCCTCTAAGCACCGTCTTCAGGATATCAAACATAACCAAAAATGAGACCTCTCCTGTAGGATTCTGCAGGAGATAGTCTTGAATGGTATTTGTTGTCATTGTCTTGAACTGGTCCTAATCAAGGCAGTCCATGTTAAATCTCTAATCAGTATTTCTATGGGTGGGGAAAATCTGAATGTCTAGAAGTACAGGGGTATGGTCTAAGGCGGTTATGGAAAGGACTACACTATCTTACACCTTATGAACCCCGTCTGTGGAAACCAGAAACATGTCTATCCTAGAATAACTGGTGTAGCAAGTGGCGAATAAAGTATAATCCTGGGCTATAGGGTGGAAGGCATGTCACACTTCCCATAAACCCCATTTCCATCAGAAGGAGGGGGATCAGCCCCCCACATTGAATTACCCTTTCCAGTGTATACCCCCTTTCCATCTAGCTTTGCGAAGCGTACAGTATTACAGTCTTCCCCCATATCTAAAGAATTCTGTTTCCAGAATATTTATTTATTTATTTTTTAAAGAAAAACCTTATTCTCCCTGTCCTCATTAGGTGCATACAAGTTTAGTAGTGTGATATTTTCATCTCAGTACTTCACTAGTATACAAACAAATCTACTCCGTGTCTTCGACTACCGTTCATATCTGTGTAGGGCAGTCCTGGCATATTAGTATTGCCATGCCCCTCTGGTGTGGGTGCTCCATCCCCATGTGGCTGCATGTAACCCCCCCAATCACCTTGGATTACTACGTTCCAACTCCGTGAGGTGCATCTCTTGAAGAAATCCTATACTAGCCCTCTATTTGGTCATGTCTGGCAGAATCCTAGCTCATTTCACTGGTCCATTAATACCTTTTTCATTGTAAGATAACTGTCAGTCTGCTACAGCAGTTCCCCAGAGCAAAGATGTTGTTGATAATATATAGTAGTACCATGTGACCCTCCAACCCTCCCCTTTTCCACATGTGGATCATAAATAAAAACTGTAAGTATGAATTGTAAACAATAAGTATAACTGGGCTGAAACATCCCAAGAACAATCTGGTTGGGAAAAAGTTGTCTGGAGTGTGGGCCCCGACTTCGTGAGGGGTGGCCCGAAATGTACTTCCATATGTGCCACCTTGCCCCACTCCTGAAGTATCTTGGTTGGGGGTGGGCAGTGCTAGTACCAATGACCTGTACCCAGACGAAATCACCACACAACTGTGTCAGCCACGGTGGTTTGTCAACTGTATAACAGGTGCTTCCAAATCTGTCCCCCCACCAAAGCTTCCACGGTATACTAGAGGAGCGGATTCAAACATCTTCCCAAATCCAGAGGGTGAAATCCTAACTTCAAATGCTCATTCATATAACAATAATTTTGAAAACTGATGCAACCCTGGGATACCGTATGATGTACCCCCCCCAACCCGTGCCACCAGTAAATCTTAAACCTTAGGGAGAATCCCCCCAAAGAATCAGGAGAAGTTTCTAAATCTATAACAGAAAGAGAAGACAGTAAGTTCGACCACCATGCCTCTGTTATACGGTTTCTGTCCTCCAGCAGTATGACCAATGCAAAAGGGGTGGTACGCCTTTCAGTATGTCCCCCTCCCCCCACCACCACCACCACAATGTCTGGTGCAAAGTTATATACATCAAGGAACACTGACAGTGTGGTGGGGGGGTGGTCCAAGTACCCCAGACATAGCCTGGTAAGTACCATGTGATACCAGGTGCTTGCAAGCAGTTTATGGCTTCAACAGAAGGGATAAAGGTGGAAAAAAGCCACAGCAGTGAATTCCAGTTTACTAGCATGAGAAGGGTTATCAAAGAAAAAGCTCCCACAATAGGGGCATTCACAGACTCGCGGCCAATGTCAAGGCAGAAGCTGCCAGTGCAGTCTAAGAGTGTAATATTTTCTGTATTTTTGTGTTGTGCTGGAGTAGGCAACCCCCAATTCGGACAACCAAACACTGCTTACCACTGAAGTGTGCACTTATTTCCTGGTTGTAATGCCAGTGCAGTCTACACTGCGGGTGGTCTGGTCAAACAGCGGTATAGCTGCACGTCCCTGATGAGGCTGCTCAGATATGCTCCTCTTTAGTATGCAGAGTACCTGACAAGGAGCTGTAATTACAGGGAGCACCTCGGAAGGCACAGGTTGTTGGCAGCATCGGCGGTGGCAATTCCTCCGGGGGCCGCACACAAGGTAGGAGGAGCTGGGGCTGCATTAGCAGCTGAAGACAGCATCAGGAGCACCGGAGCAGTATTCCCGGCGGCTGCAGTGGGCCAGGGCCGGAAGGTGACGAGAACAGTGGAGAGGGCACCGGAGAGGACCTCCCGTCGGCTGCGGGCCACAGCTGGATTGAGGAGCTGAGCTAGCAGAGAACCAATCAGGAGTGAGGGCGCCAATTCTGAAGTGCAGCTGGGCTACTTAAGGTGGGCCCAGCCATCTCACTTACCCACCAGGCCCCGACCTCTATTAAATGGTCTTAGGGGGTGGAGTCTTGGTGGTGGGCATGGCGAGACTGGTTAAGCTGGAGCAATAAGAAGCTTGGACTTGATGCTGACTGGGGGGGGGTGGTCTTAAGATTTTTACTCTATGCTGGCTTGGGCATAGTGGCTATTGTGGGGATTTCAGATTAATTCTTCGGGTGTTGCTGGGCTTGATGATGTAAAATTGAGGGGTATTGTGTTGGGATTGCTGCTTAATAAGGGGGCACATTGTTGAGAATTGTCTATTGCTGGGTATCTCGTGTGTGTGTGTGTGTGTGTGTGTGTGTGTGTGTATGTATATGTATAGTAATCGCTGGTGGGGGCTGTGTAAGTTTGACAGTATATTATTGCTGGTAGGGGAGCGTATTACCCACAAATAAAATGAAGGTGGGCTTGGGGGCAGTCACAGTGGGCATCTTTGGAAGGGGGGCAGGGTGTATGGGGCAGCCATAATGTTAAACGGGGCATGGAGGTTTGGAGGGTGCCCAGTGTGTTTTCAACTGGAGGGTCTTAGGGAGGAGATCAGGGGGATCAGAAGGCAGCTGGAATGGGGGATGGGGGAGGTAAGGATCATATGTGACTAGACATGGTCAAAATGACATGTCTCACAGGAAAAGTGGAATAGGTAAAAAGGGCACATCTCAGGGGATAGGAGAACCACATGGTCATTCTGGAGGTGGGGGGGAACAAGCAACGTACGGGAAGCATTCTGTAGGAGGGGCTGCTCGGGGAACAAAAGATGGAAGGAGGGCAAGCACCACACTTACAAACCGTTTCACCCTATTATAACTGGGAGATGATGTGGAGGAGGCTGATGGTGGGGAGAGCAAGAGGATAGGGAGGATTTGGTCAGTGCTGAGGGGTGGGAGACAGAGGAGGTGCCGAACATAAGAAAGGATGGAGGGACAGGAGCCTAGGTTGGGGGTAATATGGTAGATGGGGGGTACTAAATGAGGACAGGTTGGAAGGTGGCAGGAATGTGGTCAGTCCAGGTTGGGAAGTCAATTAGGGGGCAGAGAGGTCAGCTTCGAGACAAGATTCATCGGATAAAGTGGATAGTAGGTATGGAGAATTTCAGCTGATGGGATGGGAAGTGCAGGTCGGAGAAGGGGGGTGAAGAAAAATTAGTGGAAGGATGCTCGTGGGGGACTGGAGGATCATAGCTCAAGAAGGGTGATGGGGGTGGAATTCGGGGGCCATTCTCTGGCCTCCCGGGAAATTGGGGGGCGAGGAGCAAACTGGCAGTCGCAGGTAGGAGTATGGTAGGGCTAGTACATGAGGGTGGTCTCCACGCTGATGAAGCTGGGAGTAGTAAGAAGGGGGCTGTCGACAGAAGAAGGAGCCTGGATGGATCAAAATGGGCTAATAAAGATTCCCAGGCTGACAGGAGAGGCAGGATTAAGCAGGGGTTTGATGATAAGAGGAGGAGTCTGGAAGGATCAAAACGGGCTAATAAAGTGGGGGGTGGGGTGAAGGTGATACTGCTGGGGGATTCCATGACCAGGGGTATTCAGTGGGAGGGGGTGGGGGAAAATAAAAGCAGCCCAGTCAAGGCTAAATGTATGCCAGGATTATCTGTACATAAGGGCAAATTTCACCTATACTCAATAGCACTGGAATGTGGGGGATCCCCGGACTTCCTAGTACATCTGGGGACAAATGACTTGGAAGGGAACAGTGAGCTAGAAATACAGGCTAGGTTCCAGAACTGGCAAGGGTTTGTCACTCTATAGGAAGCAAAATTTCCTTCTCTGAGATTCTGCCGATACCAAGGGCAACTGGGGAGATCAAGTTCAAACTTAGAGAGGTGAACCAATGGCTTAGGGATTGGTGCAAGGCAGAAGGGTATGGGCCGGTGGGAGACTGGGGAGATACTTGGGAGGATAAAGGGCTTTATGCCAGGGATAGATTACATCTTAATGTGGAGGGGAGAGAGATCTTGAAACTAAAACTTGCTGGTTTTATAGGAGAGAGGTGGGGTTTAAACTTGTAAGGGAGGGATGGTCAAATAAAAGAGTGGCCTCAGAGAAGCTGTTTGTGGGTCCTGGTCTAGGGCAATTGAAGAGCGAGGGGGACTGTGGTGCAAATCTAAGGAAAATTGGGCAGAATAAGGACTGCGCAGGGCTGGGGAGAGTGAATATGAAGGAGAGGTCGGGTTGGAGGACAGTACTGATTAATGCCAGGAGCATAAACAATAAAATGCCTGAGTTACAGGTTATGCTGGCTGAAGGATCAGCGGACGTGGCGGCAATTACAGAGACATGGGCCACCCAGAGAAATGATTGGAACTTAAATATGGAGGGCTATAAGATATTCAGGAAAGATAGGGGAGTGGGAAGAGGGGAAGGGGTTGCGCTGATAGTCAGAAATGATGTTGTGGTTAGTGGAGTGTTGGGGGCTGAAGGAGGAGTGGAGGCGATTTGGGTAACCTTGCAAACGAGGGGAGGAAAAAAATGGAAAATAGGGGTGGTATATAGCCCCCCGCAATTGAGGAGGCTCTGGAGGATAAACTGGTTGAGAACATCAAGGGTCACTGTGACCTTGGTAAGGGTGGGGTGGTGGTCATGGGAGACGTTAATATGCCAGGGGTGGACTGGGATACCATGACATCCTCTGTAGCCAGGGAACAGCGACTGATGGACGTTTTTCAGGATGCTTTCGTAGTTCAACAAGTGAGGGAACCTACCAGAGGGGGGCGGATACTGGATGTTGTCCTAGCGGACAGTGATCAGATAAGAGGCCTGGAGGCGTGCAGTACACTGGCAGGTGGAAACCATGCCACGGTCTGGTTTCTGCTGTATACAAGGGCTGAGGAAAACCGTACGAACACAGTAGTGGTAGACTTTAGGGGAGTGGATTTCGTGGGTATGGGTAGGATTCTAAGAGAGAGGTTGGACAAGATTAGGCCAGACATGGATGCTGGAAGACTGTGGGAGACCATTAAAAAAGGAGTACAGGAGACTACTAAGTACTGTACAAAATTAAGACGAAAGCATGGTAGAACCAGTAAGCCATGTTGGTGGACTAGGGAGGTGCAGGAGGCAGTAAGGGATAACAAAGCTGCTTATGCATGTTTTAAATGCTCGGGGGGAAGGAGCAAGGAGAGTATGAAATAGCAGCCAGGAGGGCCATCAGAGTGGTGAGAGGAGCCAAGGCAGGATGGAGCAAAACCCGCTAGGAAACTGGAGGGGTGGGGGAGGATTCTATAGATATAAGAGAAAAGAAAATTACTCACCTTAGTAATTATATTTCTTCCAACTGAGTCTTGCTGTATTCTGACAATCTGCAGTGATTCCCAACCTTTGAACTGCCCCGGAGAACTAAGGGTTAACTTCCCATGCAGGGCATGGAACGCTGAGCTCGAACTCGGTTGAAGTCTCTGTCTGGAGTGTTTTGAACTCAAACCGTCAGATTCTTACGAGCCCAACTAAACTAAAAATTCTATGTGGAAATTGTAAAAATTCTACTAGCCAACTGGCTGAAAAGTTTTGGATCCCCAAGGAAGACTCAAGTCAGGAAACCCAAAAACTAAACCCAATGTACTTAAAAAATAACAATAATAAAAAGGCACCCAAACAAAAGGGAGGAGGGTGCAAACAAATACACCCCTGGGGTGCAACACTGCACCTGCCCATCCATTTCCCAAAAACAGGTTCTGAGAGGGGAGGCAGGGAGGGAGGTCTGAATACAGCAAGACTCCATTAGAAGAAATATAATTACTAAGGTGAGTAATTTTTTCTTCAAACAACATGAAGTCTTGCTGTATTCTGACAATTGCAGACTACCAAGCAGTACCTCCAAGGAGGAGGGACAGAACCTACTTTGGGAATAGGCTCTGAAGTACTGCTGTGTTAGCCGAGCATCACTCCTAGCCTGAATATCCAGAGAGTAATGCTTGGTAAAGGTATGGATTGTTTTCCAGGTGGCTGCTTGACAAATTTCTAGAGAGGAATATCCTGGCCGCAGCCAGGAAGCAGCTGTACCTCTTGAGAATGAGCCCTCAGGCCTGAGGGTGGAGTTTCTCCCAGTTTTTCATAGCAGAAGTGTATACAAGACACAATCCACCTGGCAATACATCTTTGGTGGCAGGTTTGCCCTTTCCCACTTCTCCATAAATGAGGAACAACTGGAGGGAGTCAAACCTGTGACCCTTGGTATGCTCTATGTAGTAACTAAGGGCTCTTTTGACATCTAAATTGTGTAGCCTCCTCTCTCCTGAGGAAGAATGACCAGTGAAGAAAACAGGGAGAGACAGACTGGTTTAAATGGAAGTCTGAAACCACTTTGGGCAAGAACCTTCTATTGGTTCTAAGGACCACTTTATCCTTAAGAAAGGGGATAAAATCAGGTTCCACTGACAGGGCTTGCAATTCACTGATACGCCTGGCAAAGGTAATGGCTACCAGGAACACAGTTTTCCAAGTCAAGTACTTAAGCTCTGCTGAAGACATAGGCTCAAAGGGGGGTTGCATAAGCTGAGCAATGCAAACATTCAAATCCCAGGCAGGGGCAGGGTCTCTAAAAGGGGATTGGTGTGAAACAATCCTTTAAAAAATTTACAGAACACAGGATGGGAAGATGGTGAGGAAGGCTTCCCCACAGACAAAAATGCAGAAACAGCTGACAAGTGTACCTTGAGAGTAGCTGGTCTGAGGCCTAGGCCATTAAGATGGACCATATAATCCAGAACCGTAGGCAATTCAGCAATGTCTGGAGAAATATTCTTCTTAGAACACCAAATGCTGAATCGTTTCCATTTGGAGTTGTAAGTGTTTCTGGTAGAGGGCTTTCGAGAAGCCTTGAGGATATCCAGAACCCCTTGGGAAAGATGCAGATCTGCAAACTCTAACTCTTCAAGAGCCATGCCTTGAGACTGAGGGACTGAAGACTGGAGTACCAAATCCTCCCCCGAGAGGATGTTAATATGTTGTAATTCCTGGGAAGAGACAGGGGAAGATGGATTGCTAGGGACAGCAACAGGGGGTACCAGGGCTGTCTGGCCCAATCTGGAGCAACCAGAATCACCCTGCAAGGCTGAGACCTTATTTTGACAAACTCTGAATAGGAGTGGGAAGGGGGAAAGGCATACAGAACCTTCCCTTCCCAATTCAGAATCAGGGCATCCAGGGGGACGGAGCCCAAGACTGGAGGTCTGCAACAAAAGAGAGGGAGTTGACGATTGTCTTGGGCTGCAAAGAGATGTATTTCTGCAGTGCCCCACCTTGAAAAAATCACTTTCAACACCCGAGGGTCCAGGGACCATTCGTGATGGCCCTGAGAAATCCTGCTCAGTGCATCTGTTAGCACATTGTCCTTGCCTGGAAGGTGAACTGCTACAAGAGAGGCTTGAAGGGAATAAGCCAGGGACCACAACTTCATGGCTTCTGTGCACAAGGCCATGGACCGAGTGTCTCTCTGCTTGTCAATGTACCACATGGTGGTAGTGTTGTCTGTTCTGACTTCAACCACCTTGTTCTGAACGGACTGTGAGAACGCTTTTAAAGCTAGAAAAACTGCCCTGAGCTCTAGAAGATTGATGTGGAGAAGGGATTCTTGGGGGAGACCACAGGCCCTGGGCAGTGAGGGACCCCAGGTGGGCTCCCCAGCCCAGAAGGGAAGCATCCGTGGTAAGGACCACTGAACAAGGCTGAGCAACAAAAGGAACACCTTGCCTTAAATTGTCCTGAACCTGCCACCACTGGATGGCCTGGATCAAGGTTGGAGTCACTGGAATCAGTTTGGTAAGGGAGTCCTTTCTCAGACCAGTAAGCTCTCAGGTGGAACTGAATATCCTTCATCTGGAATCTTGCCCCTTGGACCACTGCTGTTGAAGCTGCCATGTGGCCCAAGAGCTGGAGGAAATGCCTTGCTGGTCGAGATACCTGAAGGCTGAAGGAAGAAGCTAGTTCCATAAGAGCCCTTGCCCTTTCTAGAGGAAGAAAGGCTCTTGCTCCGAGTGTGTCTAGTTCTGCCCCTATAAAGGCAAGGAGCTGGACTGGTTCGAGAACTGACTTGGGAAGGTTGAGAAGAAACTTAGGAAGTGGCGCACTTGCTGGGTCACTTGCAGGTGAGACTTGACTTGGTCTGGAGACTGACCCACTAATAGCCAATCGTCCAGATAAGGAAATATGGAAATCTTTTGCCTTCTTAGAAAGGCAACTGCTACTGCCAGGCACTTTGTGAAAACCCTTGGAGCTGAGGTTAGACCAAAGGGCATTCCTCTGAACTGATAGTGACCTGAGGGCAACTCGAACCTGAGGTACTTTCTGTGGGAGCACCTGATGGGAATGTGAAAGTAGGCATCTTTGAGGTCCAGGGAGGCTAGCCAGTACCCTGGCCTTAGAGAGGGAAGGATTATTCCCAGTGTTATCATCTTGAACTTTGGTTTTAAAAGATGTTTGTTCAGATATCAGAGGTCTAGGATGGGTCACCACTCCCTTGTCTTTTTCGGGGTCAGGAAGTACCTGGACTACAGTCCTTTGCTCCAGTGTAGGGTAGGTACTCTCTCTATATCTCTTAAAGCTAGGAGAGAAGAAACCTCTGCCTCTAGGGCAAGGGTTTCCGAAAGATTTGCAGGTGGAAAAGATCTGGTTCTCATTTTGGAAATTTTTGAAGCTGAGAACCAGTCCCTGGTTATTACTTCCAGGACCCACTTGTCTGTTGTAACAGACGGTCAGTCCTGGACAAAGTAAGCCAGCCTGCCCCTACTGGAATAGGAGAGTCGACCTGGGCAGACCCATCAGGGTGTCTGCTTGGCGGGGCTTTAGGCTGAGGGGTGGATGCAGCCCTGCTCATCCCCTTCTGCCTCTCCTCTGAAGAATCCCTCTGCAAAGGGAAGAAGAGGCCTGTGTTTGGTAAAAGGCCTTTGAAAAGGCCTGCGCCCTTCCCTAGACTGCTGCCTTTGAGGAGTTGCCTGCCCCTCCTTGGCCTGAGCACTCCTGTAGGTGGTCCTGTACTCATCCATTTTCTTCATGTAATTCTCTGTCTGCTCCCAAACAGAGAATTACCCACTACAGGAAAATCCATGGCCTTAGCCTGGGTATCCTGCGAGAGGCTAGTACATCTGAGCCAAGCCATCCTCCGAAGAGCCACAGATGTAGCCATGACTCTTGATGAGACATCATTCGAGTCCACAGCAGCATGAAACTGAACTTTAGATGCCTCAATCCCATCTGCAGCCACCGCCTCCAGCTCCTTGGCTAGCTGGGTGAGGCCTGTTTAGCCAGTGCCAGTACAGTGTCCCACCTGGACTTCTGGTACCCAGCTGTATAGGCCATATAATTTGCCTGTCTGAGTCCCAAGGAAGATGCAATGTACAGCTTTTTTGCCATGGCATCAGTCTTTGTCTGGGGGTTGTGAAGCCAAGGGAATGCTTGCCTTATCACAGGTAGCAGCCTGCAGAACCCCAACATGGCTGCATTGCTGATATAAAAACTCTGTTTCTGAGCCTGAGAGTGTATACCTCTTGTCCATTCTTCTGTCAACAGGAGGTATAGAATTGGGAGACTTCAGAATTTTTTGTGTCTGTTTCCCAAAAGATTTGGGGAGGGGAATAGACAGTCTCCTGGACTCTGGGATGTCCATCATTTCTACAAAAGCAGGCTCATCCTGATCCTCCATTTCCTCTTCCATAGGAAGCTGGAGGTTCTCGGCCACCTTTCTGTAGAACATAAAGTGGGAAGGGGACTCAGAAAGCCTAGGAAGGGATACACCTGAAGGTCTGTCTGGGGAGATGTCCGGTTCCACAGGCACATCCAGACTTTCACCATCATCTGCAAACTTCGATTCATAAAATTCTTCCAAAGTATAATCGTGAACCAGGGCAACCGACCGAACTGAGCCCCTGCCAAAAGGTGCCGGATCGGTCGGAACTGGGTGAAGCGATTCCACAATCCGAATCGTTCTGGCTATTTCTTCGGCAGTCGGAACATGGACTTCTGGATCTGAACCAGACGATTTTTCTTTGCGCTTTCTTTTAGTCGGAACCGACCCCTCGGGATCAGCTCTCCTTTTGCCCGAAGAAGTATCGCCCTGGTCAGAGGGCACTCCTTCAGGTTTAGTCAGAACTGAACCGGGCTAGCCATCCGGGTCAGCGGACTTCTCGGCCTCTTTTTCCCTCAGTCTACCTAATTTCTTTTCAAGGGTAGATTTGGGAAAATATTTGCAAATTTGGCAGTCTGAATCGTGGTGGTCAAACCCCAGACAATAAACACAAGTGGTGTGGGAATCGGCCTTAGCAAAGACCTCCCCACACTCACTGCAGTGTTGAAACCCAGTGGGCCCATTTTCTTTCTTGGGTTTCTAAGACATGGCCAACCTAACCAAACTTACCCTTTTTTCTGGCAACCGCCAGGCAAGACTCCCTTATCGGTTCCTAACCATGTCAGGGGTCTTGGAGAAAACTGTTTCAAAACATGTTTTTTTTTAGAACCGAAAAGGACCGGTAACCACACACTAGTTACACAAGAATTAAGCAAATGATCGGTCCAACCGAACAGATCCACACTTTTTACAAGTTCCACACAGAAAAATACAGAACAAAACCTATCTAGTACTCACAGTACCACAGACAGAGACTGAACCGACTATGCGGGAAACTTTTTCGGTTAGAAACAGACGAAAAAATGACACTTGAACCGAGCTGCAGGAGAAATCTCCGGAGCGACTGTTCAGTGAGGCAGAGTAAAGAATCTGACAGTTAACTTTCAAAGGGAAACAGGCAGAGACATCAGAGTTTGAGCTCAGCATTCTATGCTCTGCATGGAAAGGTTAACCCTTTGTTCTCCGGGGCAGTTTAAAGGCTGGAGCTAACTGCACTTGTCAGAATATAGCAAGACTTCAAGTTGTTTGAAATTCTCAAGTCGCTCTATGACCACTCCGTGAAGGAATCCTGCAAATGTTTCTTACATCGCTAGCTCACCTATTTTCCAGTTTCCCTCCTGCCCATCCTGCCTCTCTCCCTACCAAAATACCAGCTTCTCTGCCTCTCTTTAGCCATTGCCAAGTTCCACCACCTTCCCTGAAGTATGCCAGTTAAGTATTCCAACCCCGTCATTTCTTCCTAAGCTGGTATCCCTCTTCTTGCCTTTCTCTCTCCTTTTAAGTGAACATTCTGGCTGTACCCAGTTATGCGCCTATCTGTCGTAAAGGCCCTCTCACTCAAATGTTGATTTACATGTGTATATTTTTCTTCTTTGTATAATATTGCATTATGTTTTACCATGTTACTGTACTATGATTTTTGTAAGACCAGGTCCATCTTGCAAATGAGCCCTGCTCAATGGTGCTTGCCTGGATAAATAGAGTTTGATTGATTGACTGATAATTCAGTTCTTTGATTGGGTGACTCAGGTGATTGACCGGGAAGGGGGGGACAGTGGATGTGGCCTAGCTGGACTTCAGTAAGGCCCTTGACACCATTCCCTCATAGGAGGCTGGTGAGCAAGATGGAAAGCCTGGGGTTGGGTGGGAAAATAAGCTGGGTAGAAGCCTGGCTGTCAGGAAGATCTCAGAGGGAGGTGCTAAACAGGGTGCACTCTGGGACAGCGAGGGTGAAGAGTGTAGTGCCACAGGGGTCAGTTTTGGGTCCGCTTCTTTTCAACATCTACATCAGTGATATTGCTGAGGGTTTGAGGGGGAGGGTGTGCCTATTTGCTGATGATACGAAAATATGCAATAGGGTGGACACCTCGGGTGGAGTGGAGGACATGAAGGAGGACATAAAGACACTTGAAAAATGGTCTGGGATGTGGCAGCTGAAATTTAATGCTAAGAAGTGCACTGTAATGCACTTGGGGAGTACAAACAGAAGAGTAGGGTACACCTTAGGTGGGGAGGAAATTAAAGTAACAGAACAGGAGAGGGATCTGGGGATCATAGTCTCGCGAACCTTAAGGTAAGAATCCAATGAAGCAGGGTGGCGGGAAAGGCCAATGGAATGTTGGCATGCATAGGCAGGGACATTACTAGCACAAAGAGGGATGTAATAATGCCCCTTTATAAAGCCATGATGAGGCCGCACCTGGAGTATGGGGTTCAGTTCTGGAAGCCACATCTCCGCAAGGATATATATGTGCTGGAGAGGGTTCAGAGAAGGGCAACCAAGATGATGCAGGGAAAGTCATATGAGCAGAGATGTAAGGAGCTGGATCCTATACACACTGGAGACAAGGAGGGAAAAGGGAGCCATGATTGAAACTTTTAAATATGCAAAAGGGCTCAATAAAGTGGGAGAAGAGGGTTTACTTAAGAGGAAGGAGGGGGTCAAAACTACATGACACAGCCTCAGACTGCAGGGAAAAAGATACAGGAGCAATGTGAGAGGATGTTTCTTCACGGAGAGGGTGGTGGAGCCCTGGAACAGACTACCAGATGAAGTGGTGGGGGCTAAATCGGTGGAAGAATTCAAGAGGGCATGGGACAAGTATATGAGGCTGAGTATTAGGGGAGAAGATGGGGGCTGTCAGGAAGGGGGAGGTGTAGGAGGGAAAAAAAGAGCAGACTAGATGGGCCAGTATGGTCCTTTTCTGCCATCAAGCTTCTATGAGTCTGATGTGTTCTTCCCCTTGGTGCTGCCTGACTCCATTCTATTATCTGCAGGCTGAACTTCTCAGGAAATAAAGTACTGAGTTGGGCTGAGACTCGTTGCCGCAGCAGGAAGGAGCGCTCTATTTTCGCTCACAGTGGGTGAGGGAGCTGGTCGGAAGCTTACCTGAGGGTGAAGGAAGTTTTTTGGTCGCCCTGGGGGCTTGCAGTTTTGGGGTGGTCATTGGGCCTCTCTAGGTCTGAGGCCCTGACCCTGGGGAGCGACTTTGGGGTAACCCCAAACCGGTGCAGGCTTCAGGGGTTTCTTTCGGCTTTGGCTGCTGCTATTTGGGGAGACTGCACATCCTCCTGGATTTTCGGTATGTCCGGACAAGAAGCTAGCTGCTAGCTCTGAGAGGGGACTGGTGTGCAGCCTGAATGCTCCTTGGGGGGTTTGGATTATCGCTAGGGCCGGTCCCGTTTTGTGGTGTAGCTGAATTTGCTATTTGTCTGGACTGGGTGGCATGATTTTCTGAACTCTGGATTCCTTTTAATCATCTGGACCAGAGAAAAAGAGATAAGTGCTGGTGACTTATTGGACTTAATTTCAAGTGGCCCTTTGGGGAGGTCATGAGAGGGCCTCTGATCTGTACATTTTACTTGTAGTTTTTATGTGCTGTTCGAGAACAGTACTTGGACTTTAAAGGGTGGTAGTGGGGGTGAGAGACCCATCGTTAAAACCCTTTTATACTGATTTATTTGTTGGCATCCATTTATAATTGTATGTGTGTTATAATTGTATTTGGAAAGTACTAGACATGGTTGGGTGGGGAATTTTTTAATTTACTGCTATTAGTTTGTTAAATTGTTTGGTTTGCTTGTTTTTATAATGTGTTGGCAGGGGGTTCTCCCCATTGGGCGCTACTCTCCTGCTGAGCTCCGTGGCCTCCGTCCCTTTGTTTGTCCTCATTTGCTGGCTGAAGTCTATACTCGATGCCGCACATTGGGGATTGTTAGGAGAAGGTATAGGGGTGGGGACCACGGACCTCTCAGGAGAGTGGAACGAAGCGGCCAGATTAGAGTAGTGGGGACTAGGAGACGCCTTGGGGTGAAATGGGTTCCCAATAGGGGTTTGCTCTGTCTGGTCCTCATTCCCAGGGGCTCCACTGTATGTGGGTGGATGACTCAGTCGACCTTGGGGTCTCAATCCAACCTGGGTGGTGTTATGCAACATCAGGTCTATTAAAAACAAGACAGCAGTAACGGCTTATCTTGTTGGATCATCAGACCTGGCCTGCATCATCGAGACCTTGCTGGATGAAAATTCTGGCCCTATTTTGGAGTCAGCAATTCCGGCTGGGTTTTCGGTGATACACCGCCAGAGGTTGGATCGTAGGGGCGGGGCAGTGGCCACTGGTTTTAGATCAGAATTGAGCCTTGTGGAGGTGCCGGTGGGGGAGACCCTTCCCTTCGAATGTATCGTGGGCGCAGCTGTGGGGTGCAGGATTCTTCTTGACTACCATCCACCTGGGGGGTGAGAAGCAATTCCTGCAGGAAGTCGCGGACTTCATCGTCGACATGGCGTTGGAGTCCCCCAGATGGATGGTGCTGGGGGACTTCAATGCCTGGGTAGACGATGAACTCTTGCAGTTTGGTCAAGACTTCCTCCAGTTGATGAATTCACTGGGCTTCTCACAGGTGAGCACCTGTGTGACCCATAGGCACGGTCACTCCTTGAACCTGGTCTTCCTTCTGGATATGGAGACCTCTGATTTGGTGGTAGAGCCAGTCAGTTGGTTGGACTATCACACCATAACATTCAATTTCCAGGCCCCCCCGCCCCCCATAGTCCTACCTCTACGGAGATGGTCCAGTACCGCCCTTAAAGGAGTTTATCCCCCGATGGCCTGTTGGCGGTGCTAGACCTATCGGGGCTGCCAAGGAATAGTGATGACCCAAATGCCCTAGTCCAGGATTATAATGACACTGTGACTGGGGCTTTGGATTGTCTCACTCTTATCCGTTTTTGTCCCCTTATCCAGTGCCCTCGGTCCTTTTGGTTTGATGGGACCTTGAGGGAGCTAAGGAAAGTGGGACGAAGCCTGGAGCGTTGCTGGTGGAAATCGGGCCTGGATGCTGACAGACTTAGCCGATTCATAGTCCTTATAATGGGCTAACAGTCTATCTCCCATAAGAAGGCAGAGTTCCTGTCCAGGGAGATTGCTGTGGCACAAAACCGACTGGTTCAGCTCTTCGGAATTGTAGACAGACTGTGCCATCCAGTCTGTCTGCAGCCTTGGAGAGTATTGTTGCAAGGGAAGTGCAACGAATTTGCTCGCTTTTTTGCTGATAAGGTTGCTAACATCAGGTCTGAGATCCGCACGGGATGCCCCAATAGGGCAGACGGTGATCGGTGGGAGGTGGCAGCAACTCAATCTGTCTAGTTTGACTTCAGCCAGCCAGTGAATGTGGATGTTGTGAAGATTATCCAGTCCTTGCGGCCGACCTGCTGTGGTTTGGACCCTGGCCCAACGCGTCTCCTTGTGGGGTGTGTTGAGACTATCAGCCCAGTCTTTGCTGAGATAGTCTGGTGTTCGTTAGACTCCAGTGTGTTTCCAGACACTCTGAAGGAGGTGGTAGTGGTACCCCTTCTTAAGAAACCATCTCTCGACCCATACTGTCTTGCTAAAGACCCATCTCTAACCTCCCCTTTGTGGGTAAAGTTATCGAGAAGGTGGTCGCGCACTGCAGCTGGAAGATCATTTGACCATCCACGACATCTACGATCCTCTCCAGTCTGGTTTCCAGAAATGGCATAGTACCAAGACAGCCCTTGTTCAGGTTCTCAATAATCTTCTAACAGCAAGAGAATGGAGGAGCCGTTCCATCTTGGTTCTTCTTGATCTCTTGGCGGCATTTGACACTGTGGACCATGGGGTGTTGGTCAGGCGCCTGCGGTCAATCTGTGGACTGTTTGGTACAGTCCTCAGATGGTTTCATTCTTACCTCACTGGCAGGTTTCAGAGAGTTGTATGTGGGGTTTATTCCTCTGACAAGGTCTCCCTGCCATGTGGGGTTCCGCAGGGCTCTGTACCGTCCCCCATGTTGTTCGTAGTGTAAATGCTGCCATTGGGAGACATTGTAAGTCAGTATGGGCTGAGTTTTCACTGCTATGCAGATGACACTCAGCTCTACCTGTCCTTTGTGCCCGACTGGGGGGAGCTGTCTCAAGTTTTAACTACTGCCTTTCCAAGATTGAGGACTGGATGAGTGCCAACTGGCTGAGGTTGAATCCAGACAAGACTGAGGTTTTGGTAGTGGACCCAGGCCGTCAGTGGGGGTGAGCCTCAGGGCTTTGGCTAGGTGGTCGCCAGCTGACGACCTCTGAATGGGTATGGGATCTGGGTGTGATTCTTGATGACGGACTGATGCTTAAACATGAGGTGTCATCAAGACTGCCTTTTACCATCTAAGGAATATAGCCCGGATCAAGCACCTAGGTCCACCCGATGACCTAGTAGTTTTGGGTCATGCCTTTGTAACCTCACACCTTGATTACTGTAAGGCCCTGTACCTAGGGCTACCAGAGGGTGATATCCGCCACTTGCAGTTGGTGCAGAACGCAGCAACTAGGCTGTTGACTGGGCTACCTCATAGCTGTCATGTCACGCTGGTGCTGTTCGATCTGCACTGGCTGCATATTCAGTGGCTGATCACCTTTAAGGTCGGTTTACTAATCTATAAGGCCCTACATGGACAGGGTCCGAGTTATCTGCAAGATCTTCTTCATCCCTATTGCCCCTCCCGGCCGCTTTGCTCCACGGACGAGGAGTTTGCTAGAGATTCCCAGGGCACGTTTAAAGTCTTCTGGGGCCTGTGCATTTGAATTTGTGGCCCTGTCCCTGTGGAATTCTCTACCTCTTGGTATTCAACAGTGCCTGATGGTGGAGAGCTTTAAATCTGTGTTAAAAACTCATTTATTTTGGCGCTCCCTGATTTTATTTGCTCTGCTGCAGCTGTTTTTTTATAAGGGTAGTCGTTTTTCTGGATTTTATGGCTATGTACTAGTGCTATGGTTTTGGAATAGCGCTATTTTATAAATAAACGTTGACTGAATGATTGATGATTCTATGAAAGCCAGTCCTGTTCCTAGAGGCAATGTCCAGACTGTAATGCTTAGTGAAGGTGTGAACAGAACTCCAAGTAGCTGCCGCGCAAATCTCTGTGGCAGACACATTTCTGAAACAAGCAGCAGATGCAGCCATGCATCTGGCTGAATGCTGTTTAACTTCCCTTGGCAAGGGTTTGTTAATACTTCTGATAACAAAAAAGAATGCAGTTTGATAACCATTTGAATAAACATAGTTTGGAAACTGCGGCACCCTCCCTTTTGGGCACGAAGAAAACAAAAAGCTGGTCCGTCTTACAGACTGATTTTGTCCGATCTGTGTAATAATGTAAAATTCTGTGCACATCCAATGTGTGCAGAAGTGCCTCCCTCAGATTAGAATGCTCAGGGTACTACACTGGCAAGTGTATGGTCTGATTTAACTTAAACTCAAACTACCTTTGGTAAAAACTTAGGATTTGCATGCATAGCCACCCGGTCTCTGTGGAAAATCAAATAAGGCTCTTACACATCAGGGCCTGAAGCTCGGAAATCCTTCAAGCAGAAGTAATAGCAACCAAAAACAGCGCTTTCCAAGACAAGATAGCGCGGGTCGCAACTCACGGCCGGTTCAAAGGAAGGCAAAGTGAGTTTCTCTAGTGTGAAGTTCAGATTCCATGGCGGAACAGGCTTCTGAACCAGGGGTTTCAAGTGGAGGATTCCCTTCAGAAAGGTTTTGGAAACCTCCAACTGAGCCCAGGTTTTGCCATCTACCAGATCGTGGTAGGCAAAAATGGCAGACAGGTGGACCTTCTTTGAAGAATAGTTGAGCCCAAGGTCTGAAAGGTGCAACAGGTACTCCACGACTTGTGGAGCTGTGCAGGAAAAAGGGTCCCAACCCTTGGAGGCTGCCCAGATGGAAAACCTTTTCTATTTCATCGCATACATAGTTCTTGTGGATGGCTTCCTAGCCTCCATGAGGACTTTGGTGACTCTGGCAGATAATCCAAAGCATGACGCAGCTATGTCAGAAGGTGCCACACATGAAAGTGAAGGTGAAGGGACTTGAGGCCAGGATGGACCAGTCTGTCCTGCTGCTGGGTGAGATGGTACTGACAGAGTGGCAGAGGGACCGGTGGTGTCAACATTAGCTGCTGAATTAGAGGGAACTAAATTTGACGGGGGCAATCAGTATCATGTAAGCCCCTTCCTCCTGCAACTTCAGCAGTACCCTCTGAATGAGTGGGAACGGAGGGAAGGCATACAAGATGCTCCCTGTCCAGCAGACAGACAGTGCATCCTGCCAGAAAACACCACACCCTGGAACGAGCGAGCAGAAACTGGGTAGTTTTGCATTGTTTGGAGAGGTGAACAGATCGAGATCTGGGTGACCCAAGAGTTCAAAGATATCTTTGGCAACTGACTGACTCAGTTCCTACTCATGTGCCCGTGCCTGAGTGCAGCTAAGAGTGTCTGCCAGGATGTTTTGTGCTCCTGGGACATGCACTGCTGTCAACTAGAGGTAATGCTGAACTGCTCGGTACCATAAGTGCATTGCTTCCCTGCATAGGGGGTACAACTGCGTTCCTCCCTGCTTGTTCAGGTACCATACCATGCACATACTGTCCATCTGGACAAGAAGAGGGCCTGGGAGGAGGAAGGGCTGAAAAGCCTGAAGGGCATACAGCACTGCCCGCATCTCTTGTACACTGATGTGCAGGGATAGCTCCTGCTGCAACCAGGATCCCTGGGTTCTGTGGTCCCCCAGATGAGCATCCCAACCCTGACTGGAAGCATCTGTGGTCAGAGTCAAGATTGGTGGGGAGGACTGAAAGAGGACCCTCTGGTGGAGGTTGTTCAGATACTGCAAACATAGGAGATCCTTTTGCATTGAATAGGACTCTGTGATCCAGGTCGTCTGATCTCTGATCCCACTGGACCCGAAGTGTCCAGTGCATGACCTGCATGTGGAGCCTGGCTAGGGAAACAGTAGGAATCGACGCTGTCATAAGGTCCAGAAGAAAAAATTACTCACCTTAGTAATATTGTTTCTTCTAATGGAGTCTTGCTATATTATGACATATGCAGTTTGTCCCAGCCTTAGAACTGCTCCGGAGGTGAAAGAGTTAACTTCCACGCCAGGCATGGAATCTGGAGCGCGAGCTCAGTTAGAAAAAAACTGTCTGTTTATCTTCAAACTGAAACTGTCAGATCTTTACGAGCAAAACTCACTAAGGTTCTGTGTGGAAGCTGTAAACCTACACTAGCCAACTGGCTACTAAAATATTAACACATTTTTCTGGTCCCAACCCAAGACTCAAGTCAGGAGACCCAGAAAATAAGATAAAATACAACACCCAAACACCCCAAAAAAAGAGGGGTGGAGAACACAAGATGGGCATCAATAAGTGCCAACACTGGACTGCCCACCCCCATCCCAAGAGTAGAGGTTCTGAGAGGGGCAGGCTGGGGAGAAGGTCATAATATAGCAAGACTCCATTAGAAGAAACAACATTACTAAGGTGAGTAAATTTTCTTCAAACAACATGCATTCTGCTATATTATGACATATGCAGACTATACAGCAATACCTCCATGGAGGAGGACAGAACCTACTTAGGAAATAGGTTCTGGAGGCACAGCTGTGGCAAATCGAGCATCCCTCCTGGCCTGGATATCCAGGGAGTAATGCTTGGTGAAAGTGTGTACTGTTTTCCAAGTAGCTGCTTGACATATCTCTAAGATAGGATGTCCCTGGCCGCAGCTAGGACGCAGCTGTACCTCTGGTAGAGTGAGCCCTCAGGCCTGAAAGGGTAACCTTACCCAGTTTTTGATAGCAAAATTGGATACAAGAGACAATCCACCTGGCAATGGATCTTTTAGTGGCAGGTTTCCCTTTCCCAACCTCACCATAAGTGAGGAAAAGTTGGAGGGAGTCAAACCTGTGACCCTTAGTACGGTCTATGTAGTAACTAAGGGCCCTCTTAACATCTAAACTGTGCAGCCTCCTCTCGCCAGAGGAGGAATGGTCAGTGAAGTACACTGGAAGAGATATAGATTGATTAAGGTGGAAATCTGAAACCACCTTAGGCAAGAACTTCCTGTTAGTCCTGAGGACTACCTTATCTCTGTGAAAGGAGATAAAATCAGTCTCCACTGACAAAGCTTGTAATTCACTCTATGCCTAGCAGAAGTGATGGCTACTAGAAACACAGTTTTCCAAGTCAAGTACTTAAGCCTGCTGAAGACAAAGGTTCAAAGTGGGGTTGCATCAGCTGAGCAATGCAAACATTAAGATCCCAGGCAGGAGCAGGGTCCCTGAATGGCGGGTTGGTGTGAAGCAATCCCTTGAAAAACTTGGAAAATACAGGGTGAGCAGAAAGAGAAGAGGGCTTTCCTGCTGAAATAAAAGCAGAGACAGCTGCCAAATGCACTTTCAGGGTAGCTGGCCTCAGCCCCAAAGTATTAAGATGTGCCATATAGTCCAAAACTGTGGGCAAATCAGCAGATTCTGGGGAAATATGCTTCCCAGAGCATCATATGGAAAAACCTTTTCCATTTAGAGTTATAAGTAGCCCTGGTGGAAGGCTTCCTAGAAGCTTTCAAGATTTCGAGTACACCTTGAGAAAGGTGTAGGTCAGCAAACGAACTCCTCAAGAGCCAGGCCTTGAGGTTGAGGGATTTGAGACTCTGATACCAAACTCTCCCCTGGGCACAGGTTAACAAATTGTGGTTCCTGGGGAGACACAGGGGAAGATGGACTGCTAAGGACAGAAGGAGTGGATACCAGGGCTGTCTGGCCCAATCTGGAGCAATCAGAATCATCTTGCAAGGTTGAGATCTGATTTTGACTAGCACCTTGAACAGGAGAGGGAAGGGGGGGAAGGCATAGAGGAACTTCCTTCCCAAATCGAGAAGGAAGGCATCCAGAGGGACTGAGCCCAACACTGGGGGCCTGCAACAAAAAAGCGGAAGTTGGTGATTGTCTGGGGCTGCAAAAAGATCTATCTGAGGGGTGCCCCACCTGGCAAAACTAACCCCAGTACTAGGGGATCCAGTGACCATTCGTGATGGCCCTGGGAAATCCTGCTGAGAGCATCTGCCAGGACATTGTCCTTGCCTGGGAGGTGAACTGCTATGAGGGAGGCGTTCAGGGAATAAGCCAGAGACCACAACTTCATTGCCTCGGTGCACAAGGCCAAGACCGAGTGCCCCTTGTTTGCTGATGTACCACATTGTAGTGGTGTTGTCTGTTCTGACCTGTACCACTTTGTTCTGAACAGATGCAGAAAAAACCTGAAGTGCTAGAAAAACAGCTCTGAGTTCCAACAGATTGATGTGGAGCAGAGATTCCTGAAGGGACCACAATCCCTGGGTGGAGAGGTCGCCCATGTGAGCTCCCCATCCCAAAAGGGATGCATCTGTAGTAAGGGTCAAGGAGTGAGATTGAGGGATGAAAGAACCCCCTGCCTCAGATTGCTCTGATCCTGCCACCACTGCAGGGCCTGGATCAGGGTTCGAGTTACTGGGATCAACTTGGTTAGGGATCTCCTTTGAGATCAGAAGGCCTCAAATGGAACTGAATGTCCCTCATCTGAAATCTTGCTCCTTGCACCACAGCTGTGGAAGCAGCCATGTGTCCTAGGAGCTGTAGAAAATGCCTTGCTGGTCGAGAGACCTGCAGAGCGAAGGAGGAGGCCAGGGCCACCAGAGTCCTTACCCCTTCTAGAGGAAGGAAGGCTCTGGCCTGCTTTGTGTCCAGTTCTGCACCTATGAAGGTAAGTAGCTGGACAGGTTCTAAAACTGACGTTGGGAGATTGAGAAGAAAACCTAGCGAGGTAAGCAGCTGCTGGGTAACCTGAAGGTGTGATTGGACTTGGTCTGGAGACTGACCCACTATGAGCCAGTCATCTAGGTAGGGAAAGATGGCAATCTTTTGCCTTCTTAAGTGAGCAACTGCTACTGCCAGGCATTTTGTGAATACCCTTGGGGCAGAGGTAAGGCCGAAGGGCATTGCTCTGAACTGGTAATGGCCTGAGGGCAGTTCGAATCTGAGGCACTTTCGGTGGGAGCTTCTGATGAGAACATGGAAGTAGGCATCCTTGAGGTCCAGGGAAGCTAGCCAGTCCCCTGGCCTTAGGGAGGGTAAAATCATTCCCAGAGTCACCATTTTGAATTTTGGTTTTAAAAGGTGCTTGTTCAGATATCTTAGATCCAGGGTGGGCTGCCATTCTCCTGTCTTTTTTGGTGTAAGGAAGTACCTGGAGTACAGTCCTTTGCCCTGGTGTAGGGGAGGAAACCTTTCCACAGCTCTGAGAGCCAGAAGGGTTGAGACTTCTGTTTCCAAAGCAAGAGTCTCTAGTGGATTTGCAGGTGAAAAGATCTGATTCTCATCTTTGGAAATTTTTTGAAGCTGAGAACCAGTCCCTGGCTTACTACTTCCAGGACCCACTTGTCTGATGTTAAAGACTCCCAGTCCTGGACGAACTAAGCCAGCCTGCCCCCTACAGGTAATGGAGAATCGGCCCTGAGCATCCCATCAGGGTGCCTGTTTGGCAGGGGCTTTAGGGTGAGGGGTGGAGCAAGCCTGCCTGCACTCAGTCTGCTCTCCTCTGAAGAACCCTCTGGGCATATGCTGAAGAGGAGGCCTGGCTTGGTAAAAGGCCTGTGAAAGGGCCTGCCCCTGCCCCTGGGAGGCTGCCTTGAGGAGTGGCTTGCCTTTCCTGGCCTGTGCACTCCTATAAGTGGTCCCATATTCATCCATTTTCTTCATGTAATTCTCTGTCTGCTCCCAAACAGAGAATTTCCCACAACAGGAAAATCCATGGCCTTAGCCTGGTATCCTGTAGACAGACTAGTACATCTGAGCCAAGCCATTCTACTAAAAGCCACAGATGTAGCCATGACTCTTGAATATACGTCATTAGAATCCACTGCAGCATGGAATTGCACCTTGGATGCCTCAATACCATCAGCAGCCACCTGTTCCAGCTCCTTGGCAAGCTGGCCAGGGGCCTATTTCGCTAAAGCCATAACAGTTTCCCATCTGGATTTCTGGTATCTTGCAACATAGGCCATATAATTTGCCTGTCTGAGTCCCAAGGATGCTGTCATGTATTGTTTCTTAGCCGTGGCATCAATCCTCCTGGAGTCCTTGTCAGGAGGGTGTGAAGCCAAAGGAATATTAGCCTTATCACAGGCTGCAGCCTGCACTACCCCAACATGGCTGCATTGCTGTGAAAGAAACTCTGTATCAGGACCTGACAAAGTGTACCTCCTGTCCATCTTTTTATCCACAGGAGGTAAAGAATTAGGACCTTTTAAAATTTGTATTGTTTGTTTCCTAAAGGATTTATGTAAAGGAATAGACAATCTCCTGGACTCGGGGATATCCATCATTTCCACATAGTCAGGCTCCTCTTGTTCATCCACAGCTTCTTCCAAAGGGAGCTGGAGGGTTTCAGCAACTTTTTTATAAAACAGAAAATGAGAAGGGGACTCAGAAAGCCTAGGGGGAGACTCTCCTGAAGGTCTGTCTGGGGAGATGTCTGGTTCAATGGGCACATCCAGACTTTCAAAATCACATTCACACTGTTCATAATCCTCCTCCCCCTCCTCCGGTTCATAAAACTCCTCTATATCATACTCTTGAACCGGTGGAACCGTCCGAACCGACCGTTTAGCTGATAGTGGCGGTTCAGACGGAACCGGGGAAAGCGACTGGACAATTTGGAACGCTTTGTCTATCTCTGCAGCAGTTGGAGAAGGAAATCTTGGCTCCACACCTGCTGATTTTCTAGTCCTCTTGCTGGAACTGGCTTCTCTGAGTCAGCTCTTCGCTTGCCCGAGGAAGTCTCCGCCTGGTCAGAGGCACCTCCGGTTCGGTTGGCACCGAACCAGGCTGGTCATCCGGTCAGCGGACTTTTGGTCTCTCGTTCCCCAGCCTACCAACTCTCTTATCCAGGGTAGCTGCAGGAAATTCTTGCAAATCTGGCAGTCTGCATTGAGGTGGTCAAATCCCAGACAATAACACATGTGGTGTGTGGTCAGCCTTGGCAAAGGCTTCCCACAGACACTACAGTGTTGAAACCCAGTGGGCCCGTTTTTCTTTTGGGTTTCTCAGACATAATGCCAGCTAACTTAAAAACTTGCCCTTTTCCGCAAATGCCAGGCAAGACACCCTTATCGGTTCCCAACCATGTCACGGGTCGTGGAAAAATACGTAATGAAATCCGTTTTTTTTAGAACCGATAAGAACCGGGAACTGCACTCTAAATGTATTAAAATAAGTTTTAAAAGCAAGCTGATCAGTTCAAACCGAACCGATAACCACATTTACAAGTTCCACACAGAAAAGAAAACCTGTCTATTACTTACGATACCATAGACAGAGCTTGAACTGACTAGTTTGCGGTTAAAATAAATATAATCGTGGTTTATTTAACCGAGAAAAAACACTTTTAACCGAGAAATGAACCGAGCAGTAGGAGGAATCTCCGGAGCGACTGTTCAGTGAGGCGGAGTAAAAAATCTGACAGTTTCAGTTTGAAGATAGACAGAGTTTTTGTAACCGAGCTCGCGCTCCAGATTCCATGCCTGGCATGGAAGTTAACTCTTTCACCTCCGGAGCAGTTCTAAGGCTGGGACAAACTGCATATGTCATAATATAGCAAGACTTCATGTTGTTTGAAGGCTTAAGACTGCTCGGGCTATTGTCCAACAGCTGGAGACCACTTGCCTAGCCTGATGTTATAGAGTTTCCATCCTGTCCAACGGGGGGAAGGCTCGACCTGAACTATGTCCAGCACCGCTCTAATAAATTGGAGGCGCTGGGACAGGGTAAGGTGAGACTTGGGGTACTTCACCATAATACCCACCTGGTGAAACAAATCCAGGGTCTCGGACAGAGAGTCCAGTAGGCTGTCCTGCGATGGGGCAGATAGCAGCCAGTCATCAAGATATGGGAACACAAAGCGGTTTTGGTGGCGTAAAGCAGCAGCCACCACTGCTAGGCACTTGGTAAAAACCCTGGGTGTCGAGGTAAAGCCAAAGGGGAGAGCCTTGAACTGGAAATGCTCCCCCTGGAAGGCAAACCTGAGAAACTGGTAATGGGAAGGGAAGACTGGGATATACAGGTAGGCATCCTGCATGTCCAGTGCCCCGAGCCAGTATCCCTGATGAAGCAGTGGCAAGAGATCTAGCAGAGTAAGCATGCGGAAACTTTTGTACTCTACGTGCAGACTGAGCGTGCTCAGGTCCAGAATAGGCTGAAGATCTCCGGTCTTTTTGGGCACCAGAAAGAAATGGGAGTAATACCCTCTGCCCACCTGAATCTGAGGAATGGGCTCTATTGCGGACTTTTCCAGTAGAGCCTGGATCTCTGCCCTTATTAGAGGAATGTGATCTCTGGGGTAGCGAGACTGGTTTTCTGGAGGTCTCTCTAGAAATTCTATTGTGTGACCTTAAGCGACGAGCTTAAAGACCCAAGTGTCTGGCGTAATTACTTACCAGCCCAACAGATGGCTGGCAACTCGTCCCCCTACTGGTACTCCCTGAGCTGGCAGTGGGGGACCCGGCCACAAGTCAGGAGGCTGCAAGGGGTTTTGAGGCAGCACCTCTGGAGGTGCGCTGAGCCTTGGCCGGGGGTGGGGGGGTGGCTGCTGCTGCTGAAGAAGCCAGATGCTTGTTCTGACATCTGGTGGACTGCTGCTTATTCTGACACCACTGTTGATGGTGAAAGTCTTTCGGGGTTTACACCCAGAGCAGTACATAGTGTGCTCTGAATGCAGTGCCTTGCCACTATCTTGCAGATTGGTGGTAGTGTCTTTCACATCACCCCCAAAAAGGATCGAACCCTGGATGGCAGCCTGAATGTGCTGAGCAAGACCCAATACCCTTAAACAGGAGTATCTGTGCAGGCAGACAGCAGTCGCTGTGCTCCTAGCCGAAGCATCCGTAGCATCATATGTGGCCCTGAGGGCATGGTGGCATGAAATCTCTGCCTTCTGGACTGTCTGAACAATCTTTAATTTCGCCTCCGAATCAAGCAGAGAGTCAGAGTCAGCTTTGAGCTGGCCCTGAATAGACTTCTGGAAGACGACCAGGTGGGTCACATAGTTCAATGCTCGAAGAGCTAAGGTAGAGGACGAATAGAATATTCATCCAAACTGGTCGAGTTGCCTGGACTCCTTTTCTAGGGGAGAGGTACTCATGCGTTTCGGCTTAGCAGTGCAGTCATGGGCCACGTTACTGACCACCGAATCTGCTTTAGGATGGACGCTGAAGTGGCCCAGGTGAGGAAACCTCAGGCAAAGGAGCTAGCATGTTCCTGGGAATGTCCAGCATAGTGTGGTCCGGCATTGGCACCTTGGGAGTGACGACAGTCGGATGCTCTTCCCCCTCTGGCTCTGAATGGTGAGGCGAAGCTGAAGGTTCCACTGGAGGCGGCAGAGAGGGAGAACCCTTAGGGGAAGGCTGTGGCACAGGCGGCAGCAGGCGCTGATCCAGAGGATCGACGTCAGTCTTGTTATCGGGGCCCAACAGAAGTACATGGCTGGGCGTTTGCCGGAGTAGCTGGCGTCCGACTTATCAGCTGGGTCTGGGAGTTCGTCAGCAGAGCCGACAACCATCTTACCAGCCATGCCACTGGACTTAGACCTGTGTACTTTAATGGGCCTAAGAGTGGCAGAAGCCTCAGAAGAACCCGATGCATTCGCCTGAACTGTGACCAATTTAGGCGGGGGTCCCAAGGGCTGCTCCACGGTGGTGGGAGCTTGGCTGGAAGGGCACTCCCTTTGTTGGTGGAAGGCCGCTCAACATCCGTGGTCCCAGGACAGAACCGCAGGCAGGCAGGGGACTGATCCCAGTCTCTGTGTTTCTTCTTGTGGGAGTCAGACGAACCCCCCTGGTGAGGAAGATGAACTCCACAGCTTCTGCAGCTTCTTCTCCATAGAAGCCATCTTCAACTTCAAAATAGGGGCTTCTAAGGCCTGTTGATGGCATTTTCGCGTGACGTGGTTTAAGTGCTGGTAGGCTGCACAGTCCTCGGTCTTATGTTCGGGTCCCAGGTGGAACAGACAGAGGTAATGGCCGTCCTTGTGCGGGAGCTGTGAGCCGCAGGAATCGCACTTGTTCTTATGCAACTCGGTAGACATCAGAGAAGACGTACACAAAAAATACTACTTTGTCGAAAATAAAGAAAAAGGATGGAAATACTCATCTGAAATGGTGGTCAACTGTAGCAGCATTGTCTGTGAGGTCCGATGTGCACAGGTCGATGGCAGGAAAGAACTGGAGGGCAGGCATGGGGACCGCCCCTTATATAGTGTCACGCTGACATCCCTCATGTGACGTTGGGGGTGGTTCCCCCACCAGACACTGCTAGCTAAAGTTTTCTGTGTGTTCCTACAGCCTGGCAGCTCAGTCCTCAAGATTATTACCTACTGCAAGAGCCCTCTCTAAATAAGATCTTCTTTTTTTAATCCAAAGCCTTTTTCTTGTTTTTTAAATATCATTGTTTTGTTCTGTAATCCAGAAATGCTATGACGACTGATCTGAGTCTGGCTCTGGGGTCCAAGAACATAGCCGCTATGGCTCGATGGGCTCGAATTATGTTAAGCTGACAGGCAGCATAAAAGTTCAAAACCTCTCTGAGGAAACCCTCCATAAATTCAATCACGTTGTCAGTTTCTGTTTTCTCTGGGATACCATGAATGGGAATATTAATTCTTTGGGACCTGTTTTCCAGGTCCTCCAGTTTCTGCTGAAGCAAGGAGCTCTTTGACCAGGAGCTGAAGTATTGCTCCATTATGGACGCTCACTGTGTTAGAAAGTTCAGCTGTATGGGTCTCCAAGGAAGCCATTTTCTTCTCCTGTACCCGAAGTTCTTTTCTGTTATCTGCCACATCTTTCTGGATTTGGGACAGCATGTCACCCAACTGACAAAGCTGTTTAGAATGCCGCTTGAACGCGATAGTAAAGGCAACCTCTTCCTGCTCCGTCTCTCTACCGCTGCTGTGTGCCGTGTATGGTGAGTCGGACCTCCGTGAAGATGAGCAGCTCTGGCTGCGGTCCTGCTCCAGCGCCGCCAGTTTCAACTTGTTAGGTGTGCTGGCTGTTGTCTGCTGGCCATCATGAGAAGAGTCTAGAGTTATTTTTCGTGGCAGGTTGGAGGTGACAGTGGTGCGGATGGGGTTGGATGCCATTTTCACCTTACAGAGTTCCGCCTTGCTAGTTGCCATGAATGGTGATGTCCATGTTCTGGATTTTCTAATCCAGAGGCTGTGGTTACAGTATCTTTGCTGGTGCAATATTTGAACCTCAAAATCATTATTTTTCATTACAAAAATGGTTCCCATCCATCAATCTAGGTATGACTTTTCCTAATAGCACAATTCCTCTAAAGATCAACGGCATATGTATTAACTTTTTTGTTCACTGTTTTGACTCTGACTAATCGTTTGATTAAAAACCTGGTATTCTCACAAATATATGTGGCAACTATGTATACTTTTTCAAAATATGTGATTAACAGTCTTTTTTTTTGTTGTTAGTGTCTGAACCATCTGGGCATTCTCTTTTTCTGTCCGGCCAGCTTCATTTGACTGTGCCAGTGACATCATTTAAGGGATGACATCATGCAGGAAGTTTGAGGATCTGATGATCAGCTGTACGTGTCTGACACCTAGTGCTGATTGTCTTCTTTTTCAAGGCAAAATTGAAAATATTTCAATGTTAAGCATGCCCAAAACTCACTGGAGAATGATGTGACCATTTAAAATACAAACACACACAACTTGCCTTTGTTTTTTCTTGCTCATTTCGCCAGGTTTCAACCACTCAAATCCACAGCAGTATCAAGTTATTTTTTGTCTGATGTGATTAGGGCTGTGCCAATGAGTGTATGGACCCCCTTGCAAAATATTGTGTGGAGCCTTTCCTCCCCACAAATAAACATAACATAACCAATAGCACATAAAATATTTATACCATAGGTTATTTTGTTATTTTGTATCAGTCCTGATCATACCTCTGAACTGTCCCTGATTTTCAGGGACATGCCTCATTTTTGCCTCAAAATTTCACTGTGTCCCTCACAAAATTGGCATTTTTGTGACAGAACAGTGGAGATTGAAATCACAAAAAAATTAAAGTTATAGACTTGTTCTTTATCAGAAAATGCATCTTAACATACATCCCTTTTTTCTACCAGCTTCCTATGTGAGTAGTACCAATTTTTCAGATGTGTCCCTGATTTGGGGTGCTTGTCCCTGATTGTTTTAAGCCTTGTCCCCGATTCAGGAGGCTAGAGGTTGAGAGGTATGGTTCTGATGAGCATCCATAGTTTGTCAGCGCTGCCCCATTTCCCTTGCTGGCACCAGGAACAAGGAACTGAACAATGACATTTTCTCTCTACACCCCTCTTGGGGACACTGGTACCCAGATGAGATGTTCTGAGTGAAAAGACTTTTCCTCCTTTGTTCTGTACTGTACTACAATCAAACTGGAGTTGGCATCTGCAGCACAGGCCCCACTGCTGGCACTACTGACAGCCCCAATTTCACATAGATTAGCAATGTACAATAAAAAAGTTTGAGCTTGTCTTCATAATGCTGACCTTTGAGGCAGTGGGCTCCCTGACACAGCAGACCCTACTGCAACTGCATTTCTTACACCGCCCTAAGTCATGGCCTTGGATGTGATGTGTTTGTTCTCTGCTTTTAAAGAAAAGGAAAACAAACTACTCTAAGTAACTGAATAGCATACCTAAACTAATTGCACATTTATTCAACCCCTGTATCACTGAGTATTTACTTTTATTTCTTTTTCTTTGCTCCGGAGCCTGCTCGGGTTTTCCAATTAATTGGCTCATTTCAGTCGTCTTGTGAAGTGTGCTACTTTGAAAATTTAATGAAAAGGCAGTTTCACATTGCACTAGGTTTCCACCAAGACTGTGATTTGTTATCCAAGATATGATACAGTATAGCTAATATTGATATTCAGCTAGCACTTCAGTAGTGATTACACTGTCAGCATTGGAGCAGTTAACATTTTATTTTATAGTCCTTAGGTGAGACTCATTTACAGTAAAACAAGGTAATGAAATGTAGAAACACAGACTTTGATGGCAGATAAGAAAAAATTACTCACCTTAGTAATGTTGTTTCTTTTAATGGAGTCTTGCTATATTATGACAATTGCAGTTTGTCCCAGCCTTAGAACTGCTCCGGAGGTGAAAGAGTTAACTTCCATGCCAGGCATGGAATCCTGAGCGCGAGCTCGGTTGAAAAACCTCTGTCTGATGATATTCAAACCGAAACTGTCAGATCTTTACGAGCAAAAACTCACTAAGGTTCTGTGTGGAAGCTGTAAACCTACACTAGCCAACTGGCTACTAAAATATTAATACATTTTTCTGGTCCCAAAACCAAGACTCAAGTCAGAGGACCCAGAAAATAAAATGAAATACAACACCCAAACACCCCAAAAGGAGGGGTGAAAACACCAGGTGGGCATCATTAGGTGCCACACTGCACTGCCCACCCACATCCTAAGAGCAGAGGTTCTGAGAGCAGGCAGGTGAGGTATAATATAGCAAGACTCCATTAGAAGAAACAACATTACTAAGGTGAGTAATTTTTTCTTCAAACAACATGAAGTCTTGCTATATTATGACAATTGCAGACTACACAGCAGTACCTCCATGGAGGAGGGACAGAACCTACTTAGGAAATAGGCTCTAAGCACAGCTGTGCCAAACCGAGCAACCCTCCTAGCCTGGATGTCCAGGGAGTAATGCTTTGGTGAAAGTGTGTACTGTTTCCAGGTAGCTGCTTGACATATCTCTAAGATAGGATGTCCCTGGCTGCAGCTAGGGACGAGCTGTACCTCTAGTAGAGTGAGCCCTCAGGCCTGAAGGGGAACCTTACCCAGTTTTTGATAGCAAAATTGGATACAAGAGACAATCCACCTGGCAATGGATCTTTTAGTGGCAGGTTTCCCTTTCCCAACCTCACCATGAGTGAGGAACAGTTGGAGGGAGTCAAACCTGTGACCCTTGGTACGCTCTATGTAGTAAAGTACAGTTACGTAAGAACTTACCGTAACAGTAGATCTTCGAGAACAGCTCTTGCAGCAGGTTACACCATTAGGACTGAAGCCGGCAGGCGTCAGGACCCCACAGAAAAATTCTAGCTAGCTATCTTCAACGGGGACGGCCCCCGATGTCGGTCCCGCCTCCGACATCAGGCGTGGTACATAAGGGGGTGGTCCTGCCAGAATCCCCAGCTCTCCCGCCGGAGACTCCCGGCCGCAGGATGACATCAGAGTGGGAGACCGAGGATCCACCGTCAGAAGATAATAAGGGAGGAAAATCCCAACATGAAAAGGCAAAGCCATGCCTCCTCCAAGGGAGAAGGTGGGCGAAGTAGTACCTGCTGCAAGAGCTGTTCTCGAAGATCTACTGTTACGGTAAGTTCTTACATAACTGTACTATCTTACTGAGACACAGCTCTTGCAGCAGGTTACACCATTAGGAATGATTCCCAAGCAGTAACGCTGCCAGAAATTTCGGGAGGAGGAAAATAGGAAGTACATTCCAGGTCCTGAACCTAGGACAGGAGACCCTGTAGCACCACAAGGCCGAACCAGCCCTTCTCGCCGAGGCGATGTCCAGGCTATAATGCCTGATAAAGGTATGCACAGAGCTCCAAGTGGCTGCAGCACAAATAGCAGAGGTGAGACGTCTTGAGTGCTGCAAAGGATGTGGCCACACCCCAGTAGAATGACTCCGACCAAGCCCGGAGGGCTTTGTTTTATATCATAACAGTAGGAAATACACTGGAAACAGCGAGACAGAGACTGTCTGGATACTGATTGGCCCATCATTCTCTCAGAGAAGGAAACGAAAGCTGTTCAGAACTACAAGAGGTTTAGTTCTGTTGAGGTAATACCTCAGGCTGCGGTGAATATCCAGGGTGTGGAGCAAAGCCTCTCCTCTATTTGAATAACTCGGGAAGTAGACCGGAAGGTCAATATCCTGGTTTAGAGAGAGTGAAGAGACCACCTTAGGTAAAAACTTAGGATTCGTCCTCAGGAATACTCTGTCCCGGTGGAAAACTAAATAAGGCTCTTTGCACATGAGAGTGTGAAGCTCAGAAATTCTTCTCGCTGAAGTAACAGCAACTAAAAATAACGTTTTCCATGACAGAAAACGTAGCTCGCAATCCGCGGCAGGTTCAAAGGGAGGGAGCGTGAGCTGTTCCAGGACAAAGAGCAGATCCCATGGAGGCACAGGGTCCCTAATGGGAGGCCTAAGGTGTAACACTCCCTTAAGAAATCCCGAGAGGCGTCCAATTGAGCTACTGTACGATGTCCCACCAGGAGGTGATAGGCAGAAATGGCACAGAGGTGCACCTTAATAGAGGAGTAGGCTAGGCCTGAATGAAAAAGGGAGAGGAGGTAATCCAACACTACTCCCACAGGACAACCTAAAGGGGAAAAATCACGAGCTCGTGACCATAAACAAAAACGGCGCCATTTCATGGCGTACGTCGCATGCATTGCCGGCTTTCTGGCTACAGAAAGAACCTCTGCAACCTCTTGCGAGACCCCATGATGCAAGATGGCTATGTCTCTAGGAGCCAAGCATGCAGGTTCAGAGAACATAGGTCCGGATGGACTAATGAACCTTTCTCCTGAGACAGGAGGTGGGAGCTGAGCGGCAACGGGAGCGGGGGTTCCCGAGATAGCTGCACCAACAAAGGGATCCAGATCTGTCTAGGTCAGAACGGGGCCACCAGGATCATGAGTGCATGCTCCCTGCGCAGTTTGAGAAGAACTCTCTGGATCAACGGGAAGGGAGGGAAAGCGTAGACGAATCTGTTCGCCCAGGAGAGGGATAACGCGTCTCACCAGAAAACACCAGGCCCTGGATCTAGCGAGCAAAAATTGGGCAGTTTTGCGTTGGATGGGGATGCGAACAAGTCTAGTTCTGGAATTCCCCAACGAAGAAATAGATCCTCTGCTACCTCTTGAAGAAGTTCCCACTCGTGGACTCTGGCCTGGGATCGACTCAGGCTGTCTGCAATTGTGTTGTCCACCCCGGGAACATGCACAGTGATCAGATTTGCGCCGTGTCCAATTACCCAATCCCACACCCTCATGGCCTCCCTGCAAAGGGGGTAAGAGTGTGCGCCTCCTTGTTTGTTGAGGTAATACATCACCGCCGTTTTGTCTGTCTGAAGCAGGAGAGTACACGGTGGGATTACTGACTGAAAGGCCTGCAGGGCATAGAGAACCGCCCTCATCTCTAGGACATTGATATGGAGGTGAGCTTCCATCAGGGTCCACATACCCTGGGACTTTACCCCGTCCAGGTGCGCCCCCCACCCAAGACCTGAGGCGTCCGTGGTGAGGGTTACCTCCGGGGACGGCGCTACAAACGGGACGCCCGTGGAGAGCGACCCTGGGACTAGCCACCACTGCTAGTCTCAGATCACTGAGTTCGTGATCCTGACCGGATGCTGCAAGTGGTCTTGCCTTTGGTCCCATTGCACTTTGAGCATCCACTGGGTTACCCGCATGTGGAGCCTTGCGAAAGGGACAGTAGGAATGGCCGCAGCCATGTGTCCGAGCAAGCGAAGGACTGACCTGGAAGGTACGATCTTGTTCGACGACAAATCCCTTATGAGGGATCCCATGTGCTCCGCTCTGTCGTCTGGAAGAAAAGCTCTTCCCTGAACAGTGTCCAGTACTGCGCCTATAAACTGCAGTTTCTACGACGGTACCAAGAGAGACTTCTCGTAATTTATGAGAATGCCCAGAGATTGGAACAGGTCCTGGGTGCTCTGGACCGCGAGTGACAACGCCTCTGGAGGCGGCCATGAGAAGCCAGTCGTCCAGGTATGGGAACACATAGTGGCCCTGTCTCCTCAGAGATGCTGCCACAACTGCCATGCACTTGGTAAAGACCTTTGGTGCGGATGACAGTCCGAACGGAAGAGCTTGGAACTGAAAGTGGTGGTCGAGAAACTCTAAGCGCAGGAACCTCTGGTGCGCCTGAGCTATAGGGATATGCAGGTACGCGTCCTGCATGTCTAGAGATGCTAAAAAGGCGTCCTGTTTCAGCATGGGAATGAGGCCCGGAAGAGTCACCATGCGAAATATCTTGTAGGCGACCGACACGTTGAGGTCGCTGAGGTCCAGAATCGGACGGAGGTCCCTTGTTTTCTTGGGAACCAGGAAGAAGTGGGAATATCTCTGTCCTCTCGGTTCTCCGGGACGATCTTATCGCTCCCTTTCGCAGGAGCTGAGTACCTCTTTGCCAGATCAAATTTTTTGCTGACCCGGATACCAGGAGAGCAAAGGAGGCCTCGAGGGTGGCTTTTCTGCTAATTCTATAAAGTGGCCTAGACTGACCAACTGAAGAACCCACCTGTCGGTGGTTATAGCCTGCCATCCCGGCAGGAAGTTCGCAATGTGACCCCCGACCATGATTTCCCGTTGATCCTGAGGGGCGGGGGCCGGAAAGGAGTCAGGCTGTGGCGGCAGATGGGCCCGCTGGCTGGGCGGCCTAGGAGAATGCTGACCTCGGCTGGCGGGCTGTTTTCCCTGGGTTCTACGGAAGCCGGAGCCCCTCTGATGTGTAGCGGAGCGGGGCTGCTGCCTCTGTGTCCGCCCATGAAAACGGCTTTGGTTCCTATGAAAGGAACCAAGCTTGGGTCGGCACATGGCCTGAACCGACCTTACCGCCTTCCCGGCCTCTTGAAGTTTGGCAATGATCTTCTCGGAAGGATTACCAAACAAGACTTCTCCCTCGAACGGAGGATCCATAATGTTCTTCTGGACGTCCGGGGTAAAACCAGAGACACGTAACCAGGAGTGTCTTCGGAGGCATACGCCAGAAGCTGCTGCTCGGGCCGATGAGTCCGCGGAGTAGTACGGCGGCTCGAAGCACTTGGGTCCCCACGTCTGAACCCGTACGGAGGAGCTGAAGCATCTCCTCCTTCTGCTCACCTTCCGGAAGTTTTTCAGCCATCTCCAGACCCTGTTCCCACAAAGCGTTCTGGAATTGAACCATGTGGGTCAGATAATTCAAGGATCTGATGGCGCAGGTGGTGGAAGCATACGTGCACCTGCCCAGCGCGTCCAGCTGCTTGGACTCTGGGTCCGGTGGCAGGGTGCTTCAAATGTTGCGCCTCTGTGACCGGTCATGTGAGGCTGTGATGACCAGAGAATCGGCCTGAGGCTGCTGCGCTGCTACTGGTCATCCTAAGGAGCCTTGTACAAGCGATCAGCTTTTTTTGGCATCACCGGGAGCGAATGTGGACGCTTCCACGCTGCCTTGGTGACGTCCACGAAAGTGTCCACCAAGTGTGGTACCACCACAGGCTTGGGGTCCTTCTGCTGAAGATATTTGGCGAGGCGTAACCTTTCGGGGTCTAGCTCTTCTGCATCCCATCCCATGTTCTCTTGGATATCTCACATAATATCCATGAACGAAGGGTCATCCGGAGGAGATCTCGGCGTCTCACGTGGGTCCGGAGAAGGGATGGAGAGAGGAGATGGGGATCTAGAGGAAGAGTAGACTGATCCCGTGTCCTCTGTCGACAGCGAACATCGGTGTCTCCAGGATCTCTTGGGGATGGGTGACCCAGAAGAGGATTTCGATGGAGGTCTCCGTTTTTCTGATCTTCCCCTGGGAGAGGATCTAGGCTCCCGGGGGGGAGATAAACGGCCTGCCGACCCCGATGGTGAAGGGGTGCAGGAACCGGAGGAGGAAGAGGAGGAGGAGAGGTGGGGACCATGTCCCTCTTAATGGTGTCCCACCAGTAAGTGAAGAGATCCTTCACTTGCTAAAGAAAGGCCCGACGACGGCCCAGGCACCGGTGGGCGGTCGCGGGTCCCGGCGTCGGTTCCACAGGGGCCTCGGGTAAGGGCGAGGGTGCCCTGGGAGCTTCGGCAAAGCCAGGGTTGCCGGTCTGGTCCTCGGGCTACGTTAAGTCCTCCTCAGTTAAAGTCTCCTGACCGACGCCAGTCGGAGGCGCGCAGCCCTTCAGGAGGAGCGGACGCCGGTCCCTACCGCGCCCGCTGGGATGGTTTGACTAGCGGACGTCCGTCCGCCGACGGCGGCTCCAGGGAGGAATGACGCACGGCTGACGACGGTCGTGCCGGCGTCTGGTCTACAGGTCTCTTCAAGGGTGTGAGCTCCAAGGTTTTCCGAGGAGGCACAGACGAAGACCGGACGTCGGGAACCAAAGGGCAGGAACCCGACTTGTGATGATGGTGGTGGCGCTCCCCGGACTTCGCCAAGGCCTTGGATGAAGAAGACAACGACGACCTGGCGGACTTGGCCTGAGAAGAAGGCTTCCTTACCGCAGCCGGGGGAGGCTGAGAGCTGGCCCTGGAAGGAGAGCGGTCGGACCGAGAACCGGAGCTGCGGGGCTCCGAAGCCCTGGAAGGGGACCTGGAAGGGGCCTTCTCCCTTCTTTTCTCCGCGTGCTTGTGGGATTTAGAAGAAGATTCCCCCTTGGAGGACATGGTCTTCAGCTTTTCCTCCAACAAAAAAGCCTGAAGGGCCTTCTGACGTCGGATTCTAGTTCGACTGTTGAACCCTTGGCAGAACGAACAGGCCCGGTATCGTGGTCTGGGCCCAGGCACCTAACGCAGGCCGTGTGGGAGTCCTTGAAGGGGATATGTTTCCCTCAAGCACACTTGGAGGAGTGACCGGAGGTCGGAGAGGACATCGGCAACAATCTTGCTTGAAGAAAATTGAATTTCCCGAAGGAAAGCTCTGAACCACGCGTCGCGCGCTAGACTCTAAGCGAAGGGTCGAGACATGCAAGTTGACGGCGGGAAAGAACTGGGGATTCTGGCGGGACCGCCCCCTTATGTACCACTCCTGACGTCGGAGGCGGGACCGACGTCGGGGCGGTCCCCGCTGAAGATAGCTAGCTAGAATTTTTCCGTGGGGTCCTGACGCCTGCCGGCTTCAGTCCTAATGGTGTAACCTGCTGCAAGAGCTGTGTCTCAAAGTAAGATCTAAGGGCTCTCTTTACATCTAAACTGTGCAACCTCCTCTCGCCAGAGGAGGAATGGTCAGTGAAGTACACTGGAAGAGATATAGATTGATTAAGGTGGAAATCTGAAACCACCTTAGGCAAGAACTTCCTGTTAGTCCTGAGGACTACCTTATCCCTGTGAAAGGAGATAAAATCAGGCTCCACTGACAAAGCTTGTAATTCACTTATGCACCTGGCAGAAGTGATGGCTACTAGAAACACAGTTTTCCAAGTCAAGTACTTAAGCTCTGCTGAAGACAAAGGTTCAGAGGGGGGTTGCATCAGCTTAGCAATGCAAACATTAAGATCCCAGGCAGGAGCAGGGTCCCTGAATGGAGGGTTGGTGTGAAACAATCCCTTGAAAAACTTGGAGAATACAGGGTGAGCAGAAAGAAAAGAGGTCTTTCCTGCTGAAATAAAAGCAGAGACAGCTGCCAAATGCACTTTCAGGTAGCTGGCCTCAGCCCCAAAGTATTTAGATGGACCATACAGTCCAAGACTGTGGGCAAATCAGCAGATTCTGGGAAATATGCTCCCAGAGCACCATATGGAAAACCTTTTCCATTTAGAATTATAAGTAGCCCTGGTGGAAGGCTTCCTAGAAGCTTTAAGATTTCGAGTACACCTTGAGAAAGGTGTAGGTCAGCAAATTCTAACTCCTCAAGAGCCAGGCCTTGAGGTTGAGGGACTTGAGATTCGGATACCAAACTCTCCCCTGGGCACAGGTTAACAGATTGTGATTCCTGGGGAGACACAGGGGAAGATAGACTGCTAAGGACAGAAGGAGAGGATACCAGGGATGTCTGGCCCAATCTGGAGCAATCAGAATCATCTTGCAAGGTTGAGATCTGATTTTGACTAGCACCTTGAACAAGAGAGGGAAGGGGGGAAAGACATAGAGGAACTTCCCTTCCCAATCGAGAAGGAAGGCATCCAGAGGGACTGAGCCCAACACTGGGGGCCTGCAACAAAAAAGCGGAAGTTGGTGGTTGTCTGGGGCTGCAAAAAGATCTACCTGAGGGGTGCCCCACCTGGCAAATACTAACACTAGTACCAGGGGATCCAATGACCATTCGTGATGGCCCTGGGAAATCCTGCTGAGAGCATCTGCCAGGACATTGTCCTTGCCTAGGAGGTGAACTGCTATGAGGGAGGTGTTCAGGGAATAAGCCAGAGACCACAACTTCATTGCCTCGATGCACAAGGCCGAGGACCGAGTGCCCCCTTGCTTGTTGATGTACCACATTGTAGTGGTGTTGTCTGTTCTGACCTGTACCACTTTGTTCTGAACACATGCAGAAAAAACCTGAAGTGCTAGAAAAACAGCTCTGAGTTCCAACAGATTGATGTGGAGCAGAGATTCCTGAGGGGACCACAATCCCTGGGTGGTGAGGTCACCCATGTGAGCTCCCCATCCCAAGAAGGACGCATCTGTAGTAAGGGTCAAACAGTGAGATTGAGGGATGAAAGGAACCCCCTGTCTCAGATTGCTCTGATCCTGCCACCACTGCAGGGCCTGGACCAGGGTTCGAGTTACTGGGATCAATTTGGTTAGGGGATCTCTCCTTTGAGACCAGAAGGCTCTCAAATGGAACTGAATGTCCCTCATCTGAAATCTAGGAGCTGTAGAAAGTGCCTTGCTGGCCGAGAGACCTGCAGAGTGAAGGAGGAGGCCAGAGCCACCAGGGTCTTTACCCTTTTTAGAGGAAGGAAAGCTCTGGCCTGCTTTGTGTCCAGTTCTGCGCCAATGAAGGTGAGTAGCTGAACAGGTTCTAGAACTGACTTTGGAAGATTGAGAAGAAAACCTAGAGATGTAAGCAGCTGCTGGGTAACCTGAAGGTGTGATTTTACTTGGTCTAGAGACTGACCCACTATGAGCCAGTCGTCCAGGTAAGGAAAGATGGCAATCTTTTGCCTTCTTAAGTGAGCAACTGCTACTGCCAGGCATTTTGTGAATACCCTTGGGGCAGAGGTGGGCCAAGGGCATTGCTCTGAACTGGTAATGGCCTGAGGGCAGTTCGAATCTGAGGTACTTTCGTGGGAGCTTTTGATGAGAACATGGAAGTAGGCATCCTTGAGGTCCAGGGACGCTAGCCAGTCCCCTGGCCTTAGGGAGGGTAAAATCATTCCCAGAGTCACCATTTTGAATTTTGGTTTTAAAAGGTGTTTGTTTAGGTATCTTAGATCCAGGATGGGCCGCCATTCTCCTGTCTTTTTTGGCGTAAGGAAGTACCTGGAGTATAGTCTTTTGCCCTGGTGTAGGGGAGGAACCCTTTCCACAGCTCTGAGAGCCAGGAGGGTTGAGACTTCTGTTTCCAAAGCAAGAGCCTCTAATGGATTTGCAGGTGGAAAAGATCTGGTTCTCATCTTTGGAAATTTTTTGAAGCTGAGAACCAGCCCCTGGCTTACTACTTCCAGGACCCACTTGTCTGATGTTAAAGACTCCCAGTCCTGGACGAACTAAGCCAGCCTGCCCCCTACAGGTAATGGAGAATTGGCCCTGGGCATCCCATCAGGGTGCCTGTTTGGCAGGGGCTTTAGAGTGAGGGGTGGGAGCAGGCCTGCTTAGACTTCGTCTGCCTCTCCCTCTGAAGAACCCCTCTGGGTATAAGATGAAGAGGAGGCCTGGGCTTGTAAAAGGCATGTGAAAAGGCCTGCCCTGCCCCTGGAAGGTTGCCTCTGAGGAGTGGCTTGCCTCCTTGGCCTGTGCACTCCTGTAAGTGGTCCCATACTCATCCATTTTCTTCATGTAATTCTCTGTCTGCTCCCAAACAGAGAATTACCCACAACAGGAAAATCCATGGCCTTAGCCTGGGTATCCTGTGACAGGCTAGTACACCTGAGCCAAGCCATTCTACTAAAAGCCACAGATGTAGCCATGACTCTTGAAGATACATCATTACAACTGCAGCATGGAATTGCACCTTGGATGCCTCAATACCATCAGCAGCCACCTGTTCCAGCTCCTTGGCAAGCTGGCCAAGGACCTGTTTCGCTAAAGCCATCAACAGTATCCCATCTGGATTTCTGGTATCTTGCAACATAGGCCATATAATTTGCCTGTCTGAGTCCCAAGGATGCTGCCATGTATTGTTTCTTTGCCATGGCATCAATCCTCCTGGAGTCCTTGTCAGGGGTGTAAGCTAGGGAATATTTGCCTTATCACAGGCTGCAGCCTGCACTACCCAACATGGCTGCATTGTTGTGAAAGGAAATCGTATCAGGGCCTGATAATGTGTACCTCCTGTCCATCTTTCTATCCACAGGAGGTAAAGAATTAGGAGCTTTTAAAATTTTTATTGTCTGTTTCCTAAAGGATTTATGTAAAGGAATAGACAATCTCCTGGGCTCTGGGATATCCATCATTTCCACATAGTCAAGCTCCTCCTGTTCATCCACAGCTTCTTCCAAAAGGAGCTGGAGGGTTTCAGCAACTTTTTTATAAAACAGAAAATGAGAAGGGGACTCAGAAAGCCTAGGGGGAGACACTCCTGAAGGTCTGTCTGGGGAGATGTCTGGTTCAATGGGCACATACAGACTTTCAAAATCACATTCACACTCTTCATAATCCTCCTCCCCCTCCTCCGGTTCATAAAAATTCCCTATATCATATTCTTGAACCGACCGAACCGACCGTTTACCTGATAGTGCCGGTTCAGATGGAACCGGGGAAAGCGACTGGACAATTTGGATCGCTGTGACTATCTCTGCAGCGGTTGGAGAAGGAAATTTTGGCTCCACACCTGCTGATTTTCTAGTCTCTTTGCTGGAACTGGCTCTCTGAGTCAGCTCTTCGCTTGCTGAAGAAGTCTTGCCCTGGTCAGAGGGCACTCCCTCCGTTCGGTTGGCACTGAACCGGCTGGCCATCCGGGTCAGCGGACTTTTTGGCCTCGTTCCTGAGCCTACCAACTCTCTTATCCAGGGTAGCTGCAGGAAATTCTTGCAAATCTGGCAGTCTGCATTGGGTGGTCAAACCCCGGACAATAAACACATGTGGTGTGGGTCCGGCCTTGGCAAAGGCTTCCCCCACAGACACTACAGTGCTGAAACCCAGTGGGCCGGTTTTCTTTTGGGTTTCTCAGACATAATGCCAGCCTAACCAAACTTGCCCTTTTCGCGCAAATCGTAAACAAGACACCCTTATCGGTTCCCAACCGTGTCACGGGTCGTGGAAAAAAACGTAATGAAATCCGTTTTTTTTTAGAACCGATAAGAACCGGGAACCGCACTCTAAATGTAATTTAACAAGTTTTAGCAACAACCTGATCGGTTCAAACCGAACCGATAATGTTTGCAAGTTCCACACAGAGAATGAAAACCTATCTATTACTTACGATACCACAGAGAGCTTGAACCGACCGGTTTGCGGTGAAAATAAATATAATTGCGGTTTAAAATAAACCGAGAATAACACTTTTTTAACTGAGAAATGAACCGAGCAGAAGGAGGAATCTCCGGAGCGACTGTTCAGTGAGGCGGAGTAAAGAATCTGACAGTTTCGGTTTGAATATCATCAGACAGAGTTTTTTCAACCAAGCTCGCGCTCAGGATTCCATGCCTGGCATGGAAGTTAACTCTTTCACCTCCGGAGCAGTTCTAAGGCTGGGACAAACTGCAATTGTCATAATATAGCAAGACTTCATGTTGTTTGAAGGACCGCTTGGCCCATCCAGTCTGCCCATTTCCCTACCTAGAGGATAAGCTGCAGATCCCATTTAACCAACAGCCTATTTCTTCCCACCTCCCACAAAAATTGCCTTGTGCCTGTACCATGCATTCTTGAATTCTCCCACACTTTTAGACCCCACAACCTCCTCAGGAAAGCTGTTCCATGCGTCCACCATCCTCTCTGTGAAAAAATACTTCCTCACATTGCCCCTGAGCCGTTCCCCCCTCTATCTTCAAATTGTGTCCCCTTGTTCTTGCACATCTCTTTTTCGAAAGATGATATCCTCTTGGACTTTGTTGATTCCGTTGAGGTACTTAAACGTTTCTATCATGTCCCCCCTCTCCCTCCTTTCCTCAAGGGTATACACATTAAGCTCCTTTAGTCTCTCCTCGTATGGCTTCTCTTGCAGACCCTGCACCATTTTAGTGGCCCTCCTCTGAACTGCCACCATCCTGTCTGTGTCCTTGCAGAGATGGGGTCTCCAGAACTGGACACAGTACTCCAGATGGCGTCTCACCAACTGTCTGTACAGGGGGATAACAACTTCCTGTTTTCTGCTAGTGACGCCTCTCCCTATACATCCCAATATCCCCCAGCCCTCCCTACCGCCTTCTCACACTGCTTGCCAACCTTAAGGTCATCTGATATGATTCCCCCAAGTCCCTTTCCATTTTTGTTGTTGTTACTACCTCTCCCCCCACTGCGTAATCTTCCCCTGGGTTTTTGTTTCCCAGGTGCATTACTTTGCACTTCTTTGCATTGAATCCAAGCTGCCATACTTCTGAACATTCCTCCAACCTTGCCAAGTCCCTTCTCATCCTTTCCACTCCGCCTTGTGTGTCATCCCTGTTGCAGATCTCTGTGTCATCTGCAAAGAGGCATACTTTTCCTTCCAGTCCCTCTGCAATGTCACTTATAAAGACATTAAAAAAGACTGGACCCAGTACTGAACCCTGCGGTACCCCACCAGTAACCCCTCTTTCTTCAGAGTGGACTCCACTTACAATTACCTTCTGTGTCCTGTTGTTCAGGCAATGTTTTACCTAGACTACCACCCTGGGACCCACTCCCAGGCTGGTTAATTTGACTACTAATCTTTTGTGTGGGACTGAGTCAAGTGCCTTGCTAAAGTCTAGGCAGGCCATGTCCATAGCCCTTCCGTGGTCTACTGCTTTGGTCACCCAGTCAAAGAAATCAATTAGATTCATCTGACATGACCTTCCGGCAGTGAACCCATGCTGCCTTGGGTCCTGGGCCCCACTGGCCTCTAGGCACTCAACAATTCTTTCCTTCAGAAGTGATTCCATCACTTTCCCTACCACAGAGGTCAAACTGACAGGTCTGTAGTTTCCTGCCTCTGTCTTGCTCCCACTTTTGTGAAGGCGATTCACATCAGCCTTCTTTCAGTCCTCAGGTACAACACCATCCTCCCATGATTTGTTAAAAAGGGTAGTCAGTGGTTTCACTAGCTCTCTGCTTAATTATTTTAGAATTCTGGGGGGAATTCCATCTGGCCCCATTGCTTTGTCCACCTTCAGTTTTAGGAGTTCTTTCAGAACCCTTTCTTCTGTGAAAGGACTGGGATCAACCCCTAAGAGTGCTTCTGTTAATTGGATTAGGCACCTCCCCACTTCCTCTTTTGTGAATACTGAACAGAAGTATTCATTCAGTATCCCTGCTTTTCACTGTCACTCTTTGCCCACCCACCATCCATTCTATTCAGCCTCACTATCCCTCCTTTGTCTTTCTCGCTCCTGATATACCTATAAAAGGTTTTATCCCCCTTCTTAACCGAGTTGGCTATCCTTTCCTCAGTTTGTGCCTTTGCTATTCTTACTACCTTCCCTGCTTCCTTCTGCCTTAACTGGTACAGTTCTCTGTCCTGCTCCTTCTGTGTTTCCTTATACTTCCTAAATGCTATCTTTTTCTCCCTAACCTTCACCACCACCTCTTGAGAACCATAGTGGCTTTTTCTTTCGTTTTGATTTATTTGCTTTACACTAAGGCTTGTTGCCTTTGTGATGGCAGTTTTGACATTTCCCCATTGTTACTCCACCCCTCCTTCTAGCCTATTTGCTAGTGCTTTTCTAAGGCACTCTCCCATCTTGCCAAAGTCTGCCCTCCTGAAGTCCAGAACCCTCACTTTTGTGTGGCTCGACTCTGTAACTGAGTTTAGAATAAGTGAACTGATGGTCAAAATGACAGAAATAATACACTCCACAGCCAGACACCTGCCCCACCCACCACCACCACACAATAAAAACTGAAAGAAACTACTAAATAAAAATAAATGCTATGTATTTTTTGGAAAACTCTGTCTGGCAAGCACATTACGTGCACAAAAACCAAGACATTCAACATGCACTGTCTAATTGAGAAGTAAATACTAGACATGAAAACTGTGCATGACTGTACCATCTCACAAACTTGTAAAAAAAAATCAACTATGATGGCAAAATATAATCAATGCTGCAACAATGACATTGTGGTCTGAATATCAACGATATCATATGTTCGACAATAACTCAGTCTTGCTGGAAACCTAGCATGATGTGAAACTGCATTTTTTATTTAACTTTCAAAGCAGCACACTTACTTACAAGACGACTGAAACCAGCCAATTAATTGAAAACCCTCGAGCAGGCTCCAGAACAAAAAGAAAATGGCTAACCAAGAGTAAACACTAAATGATACAGGAGCTGAACAAACAAGAAATCAGTTCAGGTATACTATTCAGTTACTGAGAGCAGTTTTCCCTCCCTTTAAAGGTGACCTGTAAACTAATTGTAGCAGCCTGCTCCCGTCCCACATACCTTTCTACAGTGCTGCGGGAATCAGTGGCTGCTACGATGATTATTTTTTGAATAAAAGAAATATTTAAAGACAGCGCAGAAACTTTTCGGTGGAAGCGCCCATTGCATCCCAATCGAGAGAGCGCAAGTTACTATGCATATTTCACCCAGTCTGTGACATGGCAAACATCACTGCTATGAATGAACAGCAGTGGCTGCAGTTTAATATTTATTTTATTGCTTCTACGTGGATCTTGATGCTTAAAATCATACGTACAGCAACATCTGGACAGGTCCTTGCTGTACACATGATTTTAGGCATCAAGATCCACATAGAAGCAATAAAATAAATAATATTAAACTGCAGCCACTGCTGTTCATTCATAGCAGTGGTGTCTGCTACATCACAAACTGGGTGGAATACCTATAGTAACTTGCGCCCGCTCGAGCAGGACCCGCCGGGCTCTTCCGTGTTTGCTGAAATGTTTTGGCGCCGTTTTTAAATATTCCTCTTGTTTGAAAAATAATCATTGTAGCAGCCACAGACTCCAGCAGAACTATAGAAAGGTATGCAGGGTGGGAGCGGGACGCTACAATTAGTTTACAGGTCACCTTTAAAAGCGGAGAACAAATGGCCCACAGGAGACAAAAATAAATGGATTCGATTGATTGAAATGCTGCAACCAGGAATAAGAACAAGAAAAAATGGAGGCAAGTAGTGTAAGTCACAGCATCTCTATCTCCAGTGGGTTTCAGACATGCTTAACATTAATAACATGTTTTCAGTTTTGCTGGGAAAGAGAGCACGATCAGCGTGAGGTATTGGACATGAACAGCTGATCATCGGATCATAAGATCCTGGTGCTTCCTCAGTGATGTCACTCCTTGAATGACGTAACCGGCACAGTCAAACAGAGCCAGCAGGACAGACGAAGAAAATGCCCACATCAGTTCAAACACTAAAAAAGGCTATCGATTACATATTTAAAAAAAACTAAAAAACAGTAGGCACGCCAGTCTGCAGGTACAGTGGTACCGCTACCACTTACGAGGCGGACGACCCAGGTTCGGGAGCAAACCAGGGCTGTTGGAGGGCCTGCTGGGAGAAGAATGCCAAGCGTCCATAGGACTGCTCACCTTCTTCAGGGAAAGAGGGGATCTGGCACTCAGCAATGCACCCACCCCTAGTGATGGCTAGTGGTCGGTGAGCCAGGGAGTAGTACTGAGGCCAGACTGGCAGAAGCGGCAAATGTCTGCACACTGAAGGCAGAAGTGTGCCTGTCCATACGCGGAAGTCATTGTACATCCATCTCCATCAAGGGGAAGGGCATGGGGGGAACCACACACCAGGAAAAGAAGAAAAAAAAAAAACAGAAACCCTTGCAATGAGTAGCATGAAGTCCAGGATCCTTGCAGGGACCCAGTAGATCAATATGGGGTAATCCCTGAGCCAAAGACAAGAAAAAAATAGATGCATTTAACCAAAAACACAAAACCTAGCCACATATATTTGTCAACAGGGATAGAAATTAACTTTTTTCAGTACCTGCACCAAGGTGCACGTGGTGGCAAAAGTTACATGCATCACAGTCGGGTTACTTGCACGAGTGGGCAAAATGATAAAAAAAAAATTTGGAAAAAAAAAATGATTTAACTGATTGTGGAATTGGTGCATACAAAATAAATGCATTACTATTCTAAAATAGTGCTTTCAAGCGAGGCAGGGACAGGTGGGTGGTTCTCTGTCACAGAACTATACAAGTGAGTATGGTGTATGTACAGCAGAGACTATTATAACAGTAGTGGTGGATGGGCAGTAGGCACAGACCAAGCGCACACAGCAGCAAAAGCACTGCAGCAGCAGATGGCAGACACACTGCCTGCAGCAAACCTCACACTGCTTTGGCTATTTTTTTTTATTTTTGCATGGGATGTTTATAACACAGCTGTATTTCTTTTTTAATGATGATTTTAGGTGCAGGGTTTTTTCTCATTAATTTCAGACAACTACTGTTGTTGGTGCTGCCCTGTTAACTGTAGACTGGGAGCAAGGTCACAGTAAGAATTCTGTGCTGCTAATATGAATTACATTAGATTTTCTTACAATTTACCCGCACCAAAATAAAAATAAAAACAATTATCAGCAAGTTAGGGTACTTTGCTGCTGGAGTGCTGCTCTGTCAACTGCAGTTCGGGGGCAAGGTCACAGCAAAACGTCTGTGCTGCTAAGAATTAAAATAGGTTTTAATACAAATTACCATCACCACCAAAAAAAAAAACACAGTGGGCAGCAAGTTAGGGTATTATATTTTTTTCCCTCAAAACAATCAAGTGGGAAATCGAGGCTGTGGTAGGTTATGGTGAAAGTTTATGACCACTGTTCCTGAGAAAACAAAACCTTTACAGTATACTAAATCAGTTCTCAAAGCAACTGCTGTTCAGTTGCCCTTCTATCTTTTTGAAGTAAAGTCTGCTCAAAATCTACCTAGGGGAGGGGTGAAAACCCACAAATTGATCAATTTGCCTTCTGCCAAGTAATCAGTTTGCTTTGCTGAAATGTACTTTTTTTTTTTTTTTTTTTTTAACTTAAACAAAAGTATATTTCTCCGAAGAAAAGCCTGCTCAAAAATCGCCTTGGGGAAGGGGTGAAATCCCAACTTTATCGAATTTGCCTTCTGCAAAATAATCTTTTCCTTTTGCTCAAAATACACTTTTTTTTTTTAAACAAACAGAAGTCTGATGACCCTTCCTAAATATCTATAACCATTTAATGTATACCAAATTTCAACACTGAACACAAATTCCACTCACGGAAGAACTCTGCGCCAAATGACAACTTCAGCAGTTCAATCCAAAATGCATAGCCGACACAGACACACATGCCTCTGAACCATACTGTACCACAAGGGTAACAGAAAGAAGCACACATGGTATAGTAAGGGTAAGATAGTATGCCAGAGCCAGATATGCCATCATTACCACCACGCATCCTGTACTCCATACCCCCGGTGCTTCCAACACCCATTGCTGACTGGCAGTGACTATTTATTTATTTGCTTTTGGTAACCGGGTAAGCACGCTAGACAGCAAGTGCCTATTTTCAGGTGCGACCTGGGAGAATTACAAGGTAATTACATAGGAGAAATACATTGACAACATTACAATCAGGAGCAGACATACTCCAATAGTGAGACAGAGCATCAATTACATAGTCAACATTACAATCAGGAGCAAACGTACTCCAATAGAGGGATAAAACATCAGGGATTATTAAGGCAGGAGAACAAGCAACAGAACTGCATATCAGCAATCACAGATTACCAAACATACAGGCCCGGGGCTACAGGGTGGTATGAGACCTCCCCCAGGTTGAAAGACACAACAAATCATATACCTACTAGTAGAGTGCAGCACCGAGGTGGCGAGGGGGACACAGCCTGGTTGGGGTACCAAAGCAGATAGGTTGTGGGGCTGGGCGTTAGGCGGTACACAGGCAGGTTGCAGCAGATTTCAGAAAGCTCCAAAGGAAGGTTTTCAAGGTGGATTGGGAGGGGGAAGCACGAACTTGTGGGGGAAGGGAGTTCCACAGCTTGGGTGCGTGGGAGGTAATGCCCCATCACCAGTGAGGGTGCGGGTCTTGGGGACCAGGCAGGTCTGGGATGCACAGGACCTAAGGTGGTAGACAGGGGAGGCACGTTTCAGGGGGAGGACGAGCGAGGTGGGGGCAGTCGTTCGAATTATGTTGTCAATAAAATTACCCATGGTGTAGATCCGGTGTTTTTCTGGAGGGAGCCATTCTAGTCAAGAGTAGAGCTCGCATCGGTGAGTGAGACGGGGGGCCGCGAGCGCAAAGCGGCATCTGTTGTTGTACGTGGTATCCCACTTGGCTAGGCATGAGGAGAGGACTAAGGCAAAGGTGACGAGACCATAGGAGAGGGTGGGCAGTAGTATCCCCCTAGCTAAGGCCAGCTGGGCAGCAGGGGTGAGGCAGTCTTTAGTCCTATGTGCTAGGCCAAGTTTGCCATTGGTAGTATTGCATATGCTCCTGATGTGCCCGGAGAGGTCCAGTCGAGGGTGACTCCAAGGTACTTTGCAGTGTCAATTGTCGGCAGGAGGGAGTTGCAGATACCATGAATTTTGAGGGGCGTTGTGCAGGAGGAAATTTTACCGCAGTGCCAAATAGCATGGCTTGTGTTTTCCTAAGGTTGACTACGAGTTTGTGCCCGTCCAGCCATGCTCTGCTACGAGAGAAGTCTGAGTTGAGTTGGGCATTGATGTTGGTAACATCGGGGGCGCTGGCTAATAAGACAAGGTCATTCGCATACATGGTAAGGTGCCCTTCTGTAGCAACGGAGGGTAAACCATTGACAAACAGGGAGAACAGGATCGGTCCAAGGACAGATCCTTGCGGTACCCCACTGTAGACGGGTAGGAGGGGCGAGAGGGTACGGTTGAAGCAGGTGAGTTGCTTCCTATCCCCAAGGTAGCTGGTGAACCAGTCAAGGGAACGGCAGGAGAAGCCAAGGTTCTGGAGTGTGGCGAGGAGGAGGAGATGATCTACACGGTCGAAGGCTTTGGATAGGTCCACAAATATAGCCCACGTCAACTTTCCCTGGTCGGTTGCGGTCCTGATTCTGGTTGTGACTTCAGCAAGCGCCATCGAGTTGCTGTGGCTTTTACGAAAGCCATGCTGACATGGGGAAAGGACATTATATTCCTGGAGGTAGTGGACAAGCTGCGACACTACAGTTTTTTCCAGCAGTTTACAGGCAGCTGATAGTATGGCGATAGGACGATAATTGTTGACGTCCTTAGGGTCACCATTTTTCAGGATGGGGACATCCCTGACAATTTTCCATATGTCAGGGATGACCCCTGTAATGAGCGAGGCGTTGAATATATGGGCAAGTGGTCTGGCAATGTAAGGAGCCCCGAGGCTGAGAAGCCTGAGTTCGAGGCCATCCTGACCCGCCCTCGCGTGGTGAGAAAGACCGCAAGGGAGAGCCTGGGTCTCCCTCACAGTGATCTTCTTGAGGTAGAAGGGTGGGCGAGGAGGCAGGGAGTCGCAAGCGTGGGCTGGGGCAGCTGGCTGTGGAGGGGTGGCGGCCGGCAGGTCCGTGAAGAAACGGTTAAAAGAGGAGGCAATGGTTAGAGATTTATTGCAGTTGGCCTCACCAATTGTCATGTCAGTAACTTGAGTTTTGGTCGAGCCACCGACTAGATTTTTTATGTTCACCCAGAAACGTCTTGGGTCACGTGCAGTGGCAATCAACGCTGAACTGCAGTATTGGCTTTTTGCAGTACGTATAGCCCTCTTGCAGGAGCTTCTAAGCTGACGGTAATCCTGGAGGTCTTTTTGGTTGCGTGATGCCCTATATTTTGTCCAGGCCTTGTCCCGCCGCTTCATAAGAGAAAGGAGCTCGCTGTGAAGCCATTTTGTGACTGAGCCTCTGACTCGCCTCTTGGATAGAGGAGCGTGCCTGTTCTGAAGCGGGGAAAATGCCGCGAGGAAGAGGTCAAGGGCTGCAAAGGGGTCATGTGTAGCCATGACGTGGTTCCAAGACACTCCCTGCAGGTCCTTGAGGTAGTTCGGGATCATGAGTTTCGAGTAGTCCCTCATAATTACCACTCTGCATGACTTTACATCAACCAGAAAAAATTAAAAAGTATTCAGCCCGTCTCTTCAGCACTGCACCCCTTGTGGCAGCTTGTTGTAAATGCAGCCTAAAAGAACATGACTGAGCTACAGTTGTGGCCAAAAATATTGGCGCCCTTGCAGTTTTTTCTAATAATGCACCATTCCTTCCAGAAAATTGCTGAAATTAAAAAGTATTTTGGTATCCACATGTGTATTTCTTTGGTTTGCAGTGGAATAAAACACAAAAAGCAGAAAAATTTACTAAGTCTTAGCTTATTCCACACAAAATCCTTAAATGGCCCGGGCAAAATTATTGGCACCTTTTGGAAGTAGTTAGAAATAATTAGACTTCAAGCAGGTGATTCTCCTTCACTTTGGAACTGAACTCACCTGTGGTGAGTTGCAGGTGCCCGCAATATAAAAATCACTCATTCAACCAGTATGAATAGAGAAAAGGACTCACTCTCCTGTTTTGTGTCACTGTGTGTACCACAATGAGCGTGGAGAAAAAGAAAGAAAGCCAGAGAAGTGTCTGAGGAGGTCAGACAGAAGATTGTAGCCAAGCATGGACATTCTCAAGGCTACAAATCAATCTCCAGATACCTTGATGTTCCTGTTTCCACCGTACGTAATGTTATCACGATGTTTAAGGCCCATGGCACTGTAGCCAACCTCCCTGGACGTGGCCGCAAGAGAAAACTAGATCGAAGATTGCAGCACAGGATTGTTTGAATAGTGGAGAAAGCACCTCGATCAACTGCCAAACAGATTCAAGCTGACCTTCAGACACAAGGTCCGACAGTTTCAACAAGGGGGTTATATGATAGGAGACCCAGGAGGACCCCACTGCTGATAGAGAGAGACATAAGAAAGCCTGACTGGGGTTTGCCAAAACACACCTGAACAAGCCAAAATCCTTCTGGGAGAATGTCCTGTGGACAGATGAGACCAAATTAGAGCTTTCTGGTAAAGCACATCATCTCTATGTTTACAGAAAACAAAATGAAGCCTTCAAAGAAAAGAACACCTTCCCTACAGTCAAACATGGAGGAGGTTCAGTGATGTTTTGGGGTTGCTGTGGCCTCTGGCACTGAGTGCCTTGAGCGTGTTATGGCATCATGAAATCTGGAATTACCAGGCCATTTTGGAGCACAATGTTGAACCCAGTGTCAGAAAGCTGGGTCTCCGTCAAGGTCATGGGTCTTCCAGCACGAAATGACCCCAAACACACTTCAAAAGCACCCAGGAATGGTTCAAGACAAGACGCTGGACTGTTCTGAAGTGGCCAGCAATGAGTCCAGATCGAAATCCCATTGAAAACCTGTGGAGAGATCTGAAAACAGCAGTTGGGAGAAGGCACCTTCAAATCTGGGAGAACTGGAGCAGTTTGCACAAGAAGAGGGCCAAACTGCCAGTAGAGAGGTGCAGGAAGCTCATCCATGGCTATAGGAAGCAGTTGATTGCAGTTATTTTGACCAAAGGCTGTGCTACCAAATATTAAGTCTAGGGTGTCAATCATTTTGTCAATGCCATTTCTTTTCTTTTTCTGATTTAAAAGGATATATTAAATTCTGAATCAAAAACAAAGGTTCTGTAATATTAACAGAGAAATAAAGAATTGTGGAGACCAAATATTGTACTGTCGTTAATTTCAACTTATGTTTAGGGAAATTGTGAGTTATTTGAAAAAGTGCAAGGGCGCCAATAATTTTGGCCACAACTGTATCTGCACCACAGTGTATGCGGGAGAAAAACTACAGGCACCAGCCTGTTTCTACTTGCATAGGGAACAGGCTAAGTATGTTAATTTCGATCCTTTGCCAAAATACGTTTTTTTTTTTTTAATCAAATGATTAATAAGAGAGTTAAAACAGTGCACTAAAGATTAGTACATATGCCAGTGATTTTTAAGTCTATTCTCTTGAATTCATTTTAGAGAAAGCCCCACACTCTTCTCACTGCTATGCAGTTTTCTTCAGTGTGCAGTGAAACTTTGGGTGAAGGTAGAATAAAACCAATAAAAGTCTTATGACAAGTTTCTTAAAGAACTGGTGCTGTGATTTGTAATTGCTCTCTAATTGTTGTATCCAGTATTTTCAATCAACAAGCAATCCCCACACCTACTACAGATAACTGCTTGACACTCGTGGACAGGGGACTGCCTGAACTAAATGCATTTCAGTTTTCAACTAAACCAGGAAGTTGTTCCTAGGTCTTAAAAGGCGCTTTTACACACAGGTTTATGTAACGGAATAACTGTTACGGAAACAGCATTCTGTTACATCCCTTGTGTGTGAATTGCATCTGTTTCGGTCCCTAGGTGAACATTCATCCAAACCGCAATCTCTGCTTATTGCGGTTTGCACCGTTGTGTACCGTTTTGTCGTGCTGCGTAAAAGAGCCATTCCGGTACAAAGGCAGAAAATAACATTTGTACAGCAGCAAACTCCGGGGGAGCCGAAACAAATGGAGACAAATGTTGCCTGAATACTCGCAGTGTGTAGAAAGAAACCTGAACGCAACAGAGTACAACAGTGCCACACAGGTAACGCTGATTCCATTTTAAAAACCTGTGTGTAAAAGCGCCCAAAGATTGCTGACTTTGAATCTGAATTCTCTGATAATGCAAACTTCCAAGGACTAGTAGGATCTTTACATATATTTTTATCATGCCTTATAATACAACACATAGGCCACCCTAACACAGCAAATTCAAAATGCATTAAAACCATTATGCTACCACTACGGCTACCTTAACTGCCAGCTGACCCTTTCTTAAAAAGTACTGTCATCTGTCATGAGTCAGTTTCTTTGAAAAAGCGTCTTTGCGACGTGAAACGTGCGTCTGTGGCTTTTTAACTGCTGCTTGCTTCAGCTATCTTATTAAAGCCGTTTTAAATATATTCCAAGCATTGGATGTGAATTTATATTGATTACTGGCTAGCCGTTCCGAGTGCTTCTTTTACAGTTTAAAAGGTTCAGACTGTTCAATATTAGAACCTTGGCCTTGAGCAAGTGATCTATTTTCAGTACTTGATAATGGATTCCAGGATCTTGCCCAGCACCAATGTCAGGGTCACTGAACTATACCTGTCCAGATCTGACCTTGCCCCTTTATGAACTGGGGGACCACACTGTCAGTAATCTAGCACCACAGCTGTATAGAAAGGGTCATGAATCATTATCACAAGAAGTGACTCCAATTTTATCTTTAGCTCCAATATGATCCTGGAATCCTATCTGCCTCTTGAAATTTACCTGACTTGATTTTTACCAGGCAGTCTGCAAACCAGGGTAGGCATTCAGCCATGATTTCCACAGGCTGCTTCGTTAGCCATATTTAAAGGAGCACTCTCCATTACTTCAAATCTAAAAAGAGATGCTTAAGCAGACTCAAACAGAGTGCAAAAGACATCTCACTCAGCAGGTGAAACAGGGCAATCAAACATACTAAAGGTATACCATATACAACAGGAATGTTTATACCAAACCCATTAACGGTTGGTAACAGCTACATTTTTTCAGCTGAAGAGCGTTTTCCCCCTTGTTTTTCAGGCTGGAATATTTTTTAAATGTTACCCTCTTTCACTACACTATCTCCAGAAAACTGCAACAGAAAAGGCACTCGATAAGTGGTTACTATAAATCCCAGATGCCCCAGCAAAAATAAAACAGGGCTATAATATCAAAGTTCATGGTGAAGATTTCTTCTGACATTTCTGCTTAAACTCTGCTGATCTAAGACAAGCCAAATGCCAATGTAAAGGAAAGTTATCTTCAAGAACATCTTCTCCATAAAGTTACACTCTTTAGTCTTACGCAAGAGTTGCTAGGGTTGCCAGCACCCACACGTTTGTTGATCCTGGCATGGGTAAAAGGAGGTGAAAGGGCATGAGGAGCAGGACCAGCTTGCTGAGACCCATGTCCTGGGAAATGGGAGCAGGCATGGGCGCGAAATGAGTGGGGCCAACAAAAGGATCCCTGACCACGAGACTTTGGGTTAAGCGCACACAGAGAACGGACAGCCATTTTAGAAGACTGCAGTTCCTTCAGTATCACTTCCACATCTGTGCCAAGTAACATTTGGCCACAGAGCACTAAGAACCATCTGATGAACACCAGTGGCAAAAACAGCCAACCAAAGCCAGGAACAGTGGCCTAAGTTCCAGGTCACGGGTGACAGTTTGCTGGACCTCCATTTTCTTGGGCCCATCAGGCAGCTTATCGGCCAAGGCCGAGGTACATTTCCAGAGACTAGTCTGACATTCAGTCATGTAAGCCTGATAGTTAGCAATCCTGAGGCCATGGGATTTGAAGCACAGGTCAGCTTGCCCATTACATCCAGCCTCTGAGACTCTTTGTCTGCAGGCAAGCAGCTCGTGACAGGGTGCCTCAAACCTGCCACGGGCAGCTATGATGACCACCAATTCAGTCTCTGGTAGAGAGTAATAAAAGGCCATAGTATTCAGAGCAGGATACTGCTTGTCAGCCTCACGAAGCACAGCAGGCAAGACACTAGACCTGTGCCAGGCAGCTAGTGTGACATCCTCCAAAGCAGGGTGTATAGAAGGGATGATCACAGTAGCAGAGAAGTGACTTTCAGGAATTCATAAAGGTTCCCCGTGGAAGAATCCTCATCTGCTGTGAAGCCAAGGCAATCCTGCATAAACCAGAAGGCCCCCTAAAAGGATACATCATCAGGGAAAGAATATAGGGTATGAACCACACTGTTCTCACTATAGAAGGATATGGCAGAACTGGACTCCTTGCCCTCAGGCAAGGGAAGATCTCCCTCCTCCTCATAATCATCCGCTGTTAGGTCAGGATTACATTCAAATCCTCCTTACTGACAGGGAGGGGAAGCTCCATAAGATCCCTATAGTGAACTGGCATCGACTGAGGAGGCATAGTGCCATCAACAGCAGTCACAGGTGGAGGACCCAAAGCCAGTGTTGACGGACCAGCAAGGAGCACTGACAGTATGAGTGTCAGTAGCAGAATCTGGGCAGAAAGTATGTAAATACAACTGACATAGTCTATAGCCAAACTTGAACACTGACGATGCCCAAGACCCGGTCAACAACAGTGTCGTTGATGGGCTGAAGCTCGACAGAATTGTCTAAGATCCTCCCAAAGCGGGAAAAGAGCCAGTACTAGACCACGATCCTGGTGTCTCACAGTCTGTTGTCTGTCTGGAGGGAAGGCAGTGGAACCTGAGGTCACAGGCCTGGGTCTTTGTAGATTGACCTTTTCCCCCTTTAAGGGAGACTGAAAATGGGTAGGGGATGTCCCCCAACCAGGAATGCATGCGCTTCCCTTTATGGTGGTATTTCTCAGCATCCTTAGTTGACCTGTCCTTCAACGTATCCAAAGTTTTTGACATCCATGACAGAGTTTTCTCCATCACAGTCACCCATCAAGGCAGGCAGTGGGACGTCAGAGACAAGGGCCGGTGAAGCAGGCAGGTAAAACTGGTGTTGAAGCCAGCTTCGAATGCTGTGTATTCTCCATTTCTTTTAGGAAGGTTTCTAAAGCCTTATTCCAACATCTGTTCATGGGGTGCTTAAACAAAAGCCCTGGCAAATACTGCAAGCCTTGTGCGAGAGGCCTAGGCAGCAGACGACAAAGAATGAATGTAATCCTTGTAAATCTTTAAATTTATCACAACAACAATGGTGGTAATAATTTACACAGAAACATAGACAATGACGGAGGAAAAAGACCAATGGTCCATCCAGTTTGCCCGTAGTTCCCTATCAAACACTGGGACCTAATGTCTGTACAGGGTACTAGCCCTCACTATTCACCTCCCTGTTCCCCTCCCTACTATCGACCTGAGTAACCACTACACCCTTGACTCTGTGTCAGCTGTGCTTGAAACCATTTATGGTTTTGGCACTCACCACTTCAGCTGGCAAACTGTTCCATGGCTCCACCACCCTGTTTGGAAAATAACTCAGACTTTGACGGCAAATAAGGACTGCTTCGGCCCACCTAGTCTGCCCATTTCCCTACCTACTGGATAAGGTGCAAATTCTAGTTAACCAACAGCCTACTTCCTCCTACCCACCACTATAATTGCCTTATGTCTGTCCCATGCATTCTTGAATTTCCCCAGTTTTTGACCCCACAACTTTCTCAGGAAGGCAGTTCCATGCGTCTACCACCCTCTCTGTGAAAAAATATTTCCTCATGTTGCCCCTGAGCCACCCCACCCCCAAATCTTCAAACTGTGTCCCTCTTGTTCTTGCGCATCTCTTTTTCTGAAGGGTACTCCCCTTTTGGACTCTGTTGATTCCCTTGAGGTACTTCAAAGTTTCTATCATGTCCCCCCTCTCCCTCAAGGGTATTCATATTAAGCTCCTTTTGTTTCTCTTTGTATGGCTTTTGTTGCAGACCCTGCACCATTTTAGTTGCATTCCTCTGGACTGCCTTCATCCTGTCTATGTCCTTTCGGAGATGGGGTCACCAGAACTACATGTACTCCAGATGGGGTCTCATCAATTGTCTGTACAGTGGAATAACAACTGCCTGTTTTCTACTGGTGATGCCTCTCTCTATGCATCCCAGTATCCCCCCAGCCCTCCTTACTGCCTTCTCGCATTGCTTGCCTACCTTAGGGTCGTCTGATATGATGACTCCAAGGTCCCTTTCCATTTTTGTTGTTGTTAGTATCCCCCAAATTGTGTTCTCTTCCCCTGGGTTTTTGTTTCCCATGTGCATTACTTTGCACTTCTTTGCATTGAATCTAAGCTGCCATACTTTTGACCATTCCTCCAATCTTGCCAAGTACCTTCTCACCCTTTCCACCCCCCTCGTGTATCAACCCGGCTACAGATCTTTGTGCCGTCTGCATACTTTCCCTTCCAGCCCCTTCGCAATGTCTCCTGTAAAGACATTAAAGAGGACTGGTTCCAGTACTGAACCCTGTGGTACCCCACTAGTAACCACCCTTTCTTCAGAGTGTACTCAGTTTACTACTACCCTCTGTATCCTGTTGTCCAGCCAATCTGTTACCCAAGCTACCACCCTGTCTGTACCAACTCTCTCCTTTCCCTCTTGAACCTCCCTCCCTTCAGTTTCTACTCATGCCCCTGTGTCCTTAAAAGTGTTACTCATGCTAAATAGTTCCTCACAGTTCACGTTGTTTATCCCTTCCAGGAACCTGAATGTCTCTATCATATCATCCCTTTCTCATCTGGTCTCCAGCGAATACATATTCAGTGCTTTAAGCTGATCACCACTGATCCTCTGCTGGCCCTGAATCCTCCTGGTCACCCTCCCTTGTACCATCTCTAGCATGTCTTTATTTCTTCTTAGGTGAGGACTCCAGAAATGGGCACAGAACTCCAGGTGCAGCTTCACCAATGATGCATTAAGAGGCAGTAATTACTCTTATTTACTGTCAGTACCCCTTTTGATACATCCAAGCACGTCATTTGCCTTACTATAGGCCTTGTTGTACTGGCTTGATTGTTTAAGGGAGTCACTAACGATGACTCCTAGGTCCCTTTCCTCAGCCATAGTGCTCAGCTTTACCCCTTCCATTCAGTGCTTTGTCCTGGGGTTCTTGTTCCCTAGATGCAACACACCTTGCACTTTTTCATGTTAAAATTTTAAAAGCCAAACCTTGGACCACATTTCTATAGTCTTTGCAAGTCACTCTGCATCTCCCTAATTCCCCAGTCACTATCTACCCTCCCACAGAGCTTAATGTCATCTATGAATTGACACAACTTGCCCAGAATTCCTTCTCCAATGTCGCCAACAAGCCTACTCAGGAGGACAGGACCAAAGATGGATCCCTGTGACACCCCCACCTGTGACCCCTCTCTGTTCTTATTAAACACCATTAATCACAACATTTTACTGCCTCTCCTTCAACCAATTTCCTCCCCATCTTATTATGTCCCTTGCCACAACCAGATCCTCCATCTCCTTCAGCCATCTTCTGGGAGGCACCAAATGAAAAGCCTTATTGTAGTGCAGCATGAGTCGGGTGCTGCACTCCTGAGGTGCAGTCTTTCAGATGAGACGTTAAACCGAGGTCCCATCAGCCTGTTCTGGTAGTAGTTCAAGTGGATGTTAAAGAACCCATAGCACTTCTCGAAACAGTAGGGGGATTTTTACTGAAAAATAATCAATACACTGTATATAGAAGGGAAAAAAAAAAAAACATTACTACAACAAGCTAATTTCAAACAGACACATGAAAACTTCCATTGGAACCAGACAAAGAAATAACACAAAATAAAAAAAATTAAAAAAAAACAGGGAAAGGAAAAAACATTTCAAACATATTGTAAATACACGCCATTATAGTCTAATACACAGTGTACTATCCAATTTCATATGGGATACTGCAGCCCAGGAGAAAAGTACCCAACACTAAACAGGTCAAAGGGCACTTCATGATACCATAAATATGAACTAAGTATTTCTCAGGGGTGTAAAACTCTCATTAGACCAGTTCACATCTGTTGAGCTGTACCATAAGAGAATGCCACCACGTCTTTTTGAAAAACTTCAGTACACGTTGCCTCACTTAACTTTCTCACAGAGAAATAAGGCATCCTATGCTGCTGCAGCACATAGTTACTCCTAGCTTGCCACAAGTAAAATTTCAGTACAGCAAAAAAAACTTCTAGGGTATTCCTATGGTGCTTAGTCAATTTCCCTGTAAATTCTCCCAATACAAGTTGATTATAGGTAAGGTTAGAGAGCCATGGCAACTGCCAGCGATTTGCTAAAAAATTCCACAGATGCCCAGTATAGGTACATTCCAATAAAAAATGAGACATTGATTACACTGGAGCTGAACACCCGACATAAGGACAGTTTCTATCCTCAATAGGCTTGTGCTTCCAATTACTCCTAACATTAACTCTGCCGTATGTACAGAGCTACAAATTATCCCACATTTTGATAGGGATTCTAACATTACTCAACTGTAAAGAGTGCCACCTAAGTTTTAGTTGGAGAGCATTCTGAAAATTCTGGCTCAGCAAGGCCTATAAAGTCTAGGATTTGTTTATATAACAGTCTTCTGCTCATAGTTTGTATGTGAGTTTTCTTAACCTGCCAAATCCCCATCTTTTTAATGGTAGGTTTTAAATAAGTAGGAATCTTTAAGAAGGGAACCATTTTAGGCACCTCTTCCTGCTATTTACAATAAAAGGGGTATAAGACACTGACAATCCATTCTTTACTTTTCCTCTTCTTAAAGTAGGAGATTAAAAGTCCCATCCCAATATAATGTATGGAAGAAAACCAAGGGATGAATCATCCCCCCCACCCCCCTTGTCTCCCCAGGTAGGTATAGTCTCTCTTTATGGGGTTCAAACGACTCCTCCATAACATTTGAAAAAGTAAACTATAAAGTTGGGTTTTCATCCCATAAGGTAAGGGGGAAATCCAAGCCACATATTGTAAAATGGTGATGATAAACTGTTTGAGAACAAACACCCTTTTATATCAGACAGGTGCCACCCTTCCCATCTAGCAACTAAAGTTTCACATCTAATTAAAGAGTCATTCCAATTTTTATATGCCAAGTCACCCTCTCCCACAAAGACCCCCAATATTTTAATCAGTTCTTTAAAGATGGGGATTCCTGCAACCAGAGTGTCAGATTCCTGCCTGCCCAAAACCATCCCATGACTTTTTTCCGTATTTGCCCAAAACCATCCCATGACTTTTTTCCGTATTAATTTTTGCTACTGATACTTTGGAGAATCTGGAGAGTCCATCAACGGCCCAATGAATAGTTTCATCATTCTTACAGAATAAAACAAGCTCATCAGCGTATGCTAGGGATTTTAAAGGGATTGTCCCAAAGGGGCTAACTATCCCGTTAATATTATCATTATCCCAAATGTGTCTAATGTACGGATCTAAGTACAGGACGTACACTACAGGACTAAGGGGATAACACTGCCTAATGCCACACTGTAGGTGAATTTTATGTCCTAGTGATCCTTTTAATAATGGCACTAGTGTCGCCCTTTTATATAAAGCCTTTATCCACCTAATAAATTGTGTGGGTATTCCATATGCTTCTGTAAACTGGAACAGAAAAGCATGTGAAACCCTGTTGAAGGCTTTACTTTGGTCCATGGACAAGAGTAGGCCAGTCTAACAATTCTGGGTGCAATATTCATAGCAATCTCTTATAATAAATAAATTATCCTGTATCTTCTTACCAGGCACCGCACAACTTTGTGAAGGGTGAATAAGACTCTGCAAAGTGGACTATAACCATTTATGTAAAATAATGGTTAGTACTGTATTTTCCAATTGGTGGTTAACAAACTGGTCTCCAGTTAGACAATTTAAGCCTATTCCCTCCCTTAAACAAAAATCTCTAAAGACCTGTGGAAAAAATCTGGACTTCAATCGCCTGCCACAAAAATTTCCTCGAAAACCTCTAACAACATGAGGGATATTTCTTTCACCATGCACTGATAGAATTCAATGGGTAAGCTGTCCCAACCGGGGGGGGGGGACATTTAATTTTTCATACCCCCTATTGCCCCCTCCACTTCCTCTATAGAAATAGGAGCAGATAAAGCTCTCTTTTCCATCTCAGTCAAGGAAACCCCTAGTGATAAAAAATAGTCTCCCCTATCTGGATTTCCTAGGAGGGAAGTATCATTCAAATCGTGGAAATGTTGCTGAATACACCTTCCAATTCTCCCCAGGTAGTACATAATTTACCTGAGTTATCTTTCAATTCTAAAAGTTCAGAAGAGTCTTGTTTTAATTTGCATGCTGCACAAGGATCACAGCTAGGGGATTTCTGAGTCCCAAAGCTCATCTCCTTTGTCAGCATAGTGGCTCTATCATACTAGTACATTTTTATCTGTTCCTTAACTCATTGAGTCCTGGTGGCCATTTTGGGTAGGGTTGCCACCTATTCAGTTTTTGACCAGATAATTTGGGTTTTAGGGTCCTTATCCAGTCATCCAGTTTTGATTAAATGCAGTCCGTTTTTTGGGCCATTTTGAGTGCTCATATACTCTTAAATCTGATGCATCAAATCATTCACTGTTTTGGCTGCATTAGTTACAAAGTTCTGATGTCATTCAGACCTGCCTTTGTCTGTAAAACCAGTCTGTCTGGGAGGTGTAAAGTATGGCCATTAAAGGAAAACTACACCCAAAACCTGAAAAAATATATGTTGTGCAGAGTGTTTTAATTTGTATGTGAATAGGGTTACCACCTTTTAAGAAGCCCAAAGTGGGACATTTCTTACTGAAACATGATTTTTCGCAGGACAGTACCTAACCTCGACCGATGCAACAGACTTGTTTTCTCTATATAATCAGAATTAAGGCGAAGTATTGTGGTTTCTTAGTTGCTTCTATTGTTGCTTATCATTTTAAGGTATTTTAGTTAAGCTATTGTAGTTTTCTAGAACATTTAGTGGAAAGTTAGAAAATATTTTTCCTACTGTAAAATCAGGACATTTAGTATTTTTCATGTTTTTTTGCAGGACACAGTTGCCCAAATCAGGACTGTCCTGCGAAAATCAGGACAGGTGGTAACCCTATATGTGAAGTTCTAGTGTTTCCTTCCCTCTGACTGGTATTAGGAGTTTTTCCCAAATTAGCCTGCCAGCTTTATGCTAGTTTTACAACCCCTGGGGATCTCCATACCTGATAGTGTAATTGCATTTCTGGTTCCCATAGTGCATTTTGTCTCATGTGACTGTGATGTAAGAGAGACCCAACATTCAACACACACATACCAAACAAATTAAATATCTTGGAAGCTTTACAAGCTGCACAAAAATTACCAGCAGCAAAGTTTTTCAGAACAGTAAAACCTTTAGGATGAGGTGGTCACCAAGCTGAATTCTACAGATTTTAAAATATAGCCATCTCTGTTGTTGTGAACTGACTGTAATGCAATGCTTTCTGCTGGATTTATGGTCTCTGCTACATCACCATTACATGAAACAAGGTGCACTGTAGGACAAAGAAATGCAATAAACCTATTTGATATGGTGATCTCCAGGGGTCGTAAAACTACCCTAAAGCTAGCAGGCTAATTTAGGAAAAAACTAATACCAGTCAGAGGGAAGGAAACAGTAGAACTTCACATACAAATTAAAACACTCAGCACAACATATATTTTTTCAAGTTTTGGGTGTAGTTTTCCTTTAAGATCATTAGCAGTAAATTAACCTAATCTTTTTCACTCTGAATTTTAAGTATGGTCTTTTACTGCTATAACAGGAAACAACTTGTACACCTTTATTTGCTCACGTGTTTCTTTTTGTTTGTCCTGTATTCAGGCATGTTTTAGACCAATTTTTGTTAACATTCCATGATATTAACTACACTTTTGTATGTCATTCATATAAACAGCATGGAATGGTGTGTCTGAAATTGTGGAATATCTTAGAAATATAAAAAGAAACAGCAGTAGCTGCTGAGGTAAAGGGGAACAGAGTGCAGTGTTAAGGGTACCACAAGCACCAACAATTAAATGACTTAGAAAGGAAAATGGAAGAATGTTTAACAGAGGCTTGAGCAATAAGCTGTGAATGAGCTTGGCACATCCAGCAGACCCAAGTTTGATTCCCACAGCTTCTACTTGCATACTGTGTGACCCTAAGCAAGTCAGTTAACCTTTCTGTGCTCTTGGGTCACTCCTATAAAATGGGCTATGTGGCCTATGGAAGTTAACCTGGTTGCCAAAGAATAAAAATAAATAAATCAAATAAATAACAGTATAAAAATGATTTCCTATCACTAGCAATGTCAACTCCAAAAATACAAATGGCTTTGAAGGAGAAGCGACATACTCACCAGTCATAAAAAGGGGGGTGGGGCCAGAGGCAGAGTTTGCGGTGTAGTTTAGCATCCTTTTTTCTTTTTATTAATTTCAAAAACTGTTTTAAACAGACAGTAACAACACATATCGACAACATATTAACACACATACAACAAACAGATGCATTCCATACATATTTCCAGACACAGACCTTAATAAATTAACAATACATAAATTATAAATTGATATTGTTCACCTTGTCCCTTCAACCCAGTTCAACTATCTATCCGTTCGTTCATTTCCCCAGTGTATCCCTCCCCCCTTTTTTCTTTTATACCGAATTTTGTTTGTTTCCTATTTACCCTGATCACTCCTATCCCAATCCCAACCTTAGTATATTTTCCTCCTCTCCACTTAATGAAGCCAAAAGAGGGGCCCATTCTCTATAGAAGGATTCCGCTCTATTCTTTAACAACAAAGTCAACTTTTCAAGGGCTAGAGTTTGCATAACAAGTCTACACCATTGCGCAATCGTTGGCGTTGCACAAGTTGCCCAGGTATTTTGTATGCAGTGCCTCGCCAATATCAGTACTATCCTCATCCAGCGAGGTAGAGGCTCCCAGACTCCTCCTTTTCCTGGATCCATTCCAAATAAACTCACAATCGGCTCGATGCGTAGGGGAATACCTGCCATTCGGCTGACTTCCCTAATAACTTCTCCCCAAAAACCCGAGAGGACTCTGCATGTCCAAAAGCAATGTATATGTCCTCCACTACTCCCACATCTGCCACACAATGGAATGACTGGGTGTGCCCTGTATACTACCTCCGGAGGACAGTATAATCTGTGTACAAACTTATAATAGGCCTCCTTGTATTTATTGCATATTAGAAGTCCTCCATGCCTCTCTATCAGTATTTGCCAATTCTCTTCGGATATATCATTTCCTATATCCCTTATCCACAGCATTCTTGTTTTCTGAGTATGGCCTGGACAGTCCTGCTTCCCAATTTTTGCAGCCTTCCTAATAAATCCCTTGGGGTTCTGCGTGCTTGATATATCACCATTTCTAACTCTCCCCATTTCTGCGCCGACTTCCAACCCCTATCCATTTTAGACACAAAAGCCCTTAACTGAAACTACCGAAATATCTGCTGCTTCTATAACCCCAGGTTTTGTATTATATCCCCTAATGAGCTTAAAGTTCCCTGCTTCACCACATCCCCTATACTCTGTACACCCTTCTTTTCCCACTCTTTAAACCCTCCATCTACTATCGCAGGGAGGAAAAAGGGATAATCCACTACTGGCAGCAACAGGGTCTCGCCCCTACATAGCCCCCATTTCTTCTTAAGACAGTTCCATGCTTCCAGCACTGATTTTACCAATGGGTTACCCCCTGCCTGAGCCGAGAATGCTTGGAGCCCTCTGCTGTGTAAGTATGCGGACAACCGCCCTGGGCACTCCCACTGTTCAAGATCCACCCAACTGGCTACCGCTGGCCTATGCACCCAATCCGCCACATACAGCTGCTGTATTGCTAAGTAATAATTCCCGAAATCTGGGAAATTTAATCCTCCTCTACCTATTACTGCCTTTAGTCTCCACAGGCTGGTCCTAGGGTGTTTTCCACGCCATATAAATTTAGTAAACGCTTTCTCAATTCCCTGGATATCCCCTCTTAACAGGCCCAATGGTAACATCTGCATGGGGTATAATATTCTCGGGAGCACATTCATCTGTATCAGATTGATGCGACCTAACCAGGATATGGGAAGTTGCATCCAATGTCTCAGATTTCCTTCTACCTTTCTAATCAAAGGCGTATAATTTAGCTCATACAGTGCCCCTATTGTTCTGCCCACCGTGATACCCAAATAGGTAAAAGACTTATCCCTCACCTGTAATCCCCACCTCTCATCCTCCGCCTCCTTCTTAGGAAAACACATCAGCTCCGATTTATCTAAATTTATTTTGTACCCCGAGAACTCTGTGAAAGCATCTATAAGTCTCAGCAAAGGGGGCATGGAAATCTGTGGGTGTCTAACAAACAGGAGCATATCATCCGCATATAAGGCTACTTTGTGTAGCGTGCCCTTAGCCCCAGTTACCCCATGGAATTCCTGACACTGACGGAGTGCTACAGCCAACGGCTCTAATGCCAATGCGAATAATAACGGCGAGAGGGGGCAGCCTTGCCTCGTGCCCCGTTCCAATTCCACCGCCTCTGTAAGTTCCCCATTAACCATTATCCGGGCCTTAGGCGCCCAGTACATGCTCCTCACCCACTGCACATATGATTCACCCAGACCAAACCAGCCCAGTACCTCGAAGAGGTATTCCCACTCCACTCTGTCAAACGCCTTTTCCGCATCCATAGAGATGATGTACGTCCTCTCATGTGTTCTCCCTGCTTTCCAAACCACATTAAGCAGCCTCCTCGTATTGTGATACAAGAATCTCCCTTTTATAAAGCCGGTCTGGTCTGGGTGAATCAGCACAGGCAAACAGTCCTCCAGCCTCGTAGCCAAAACTTTAGCTATAATTTTTAGGTCACAATTTAAAAGTGATATTGGCCTATAGGAGGCACATTCTAGTTCATCTTTGCCTGGTTTGGGTATGAGGCAGATCAGAGCCTCAAAAAACGAATCAGGCAATACTACACCCTCCCTTTCCTCCCCCACCCGTACCAGTTCACACAACGCCTCCGCCGTCTGCCCCACCAAGACCGTATAATATTCCACTGGGAATCCATCTGGGCCACCTGCCTTCCCTCTCTGCAATTTTCCTATGGCTTTAATGATTTTCTCCTTCTTTATTGGTTGGTTTAACTTCTCCCTCTGCACTGATGAAAGTCTTGGGAGCCTAGTCTTATCTAGAAAAGCTTTCATCTCTTGGCCCTTACCTTGGCAACCTGCCCTATACAGCTGCCCATAATAATCCCAAAAGGCTTGCCTTATCTCCCGAGATTCCCTTTGCACTCCTCCTCCCTTCCCTTTTATGCCTGTTATCTTAGTGGGGCATTTACCCCCCTTCATTAACCTCACTAACAGGAGTCCAGGCTTATTAGACCACTCAAACATTTGCCGCCTACAGAAGAACAGGGATGTCGCAGCCTCACTTTTCACCAAGGCATTCAGTGCCTCTCTGGTGGCATTTAACAGTTGCATCACTTCCCCTTATTCGCCCCTCGCCATCCTTTTTTCCAGTAGCTTAAGCTTCTTTTCTAGCTCCTGCCTTTTTTCATGCTTCTCACGCTTATATTTGGCCATATACGCTATAATGGCCCCCCTCATGTAGGCTTTGCCCACATCCCAATATATAGCTTTTGAAACCCCCACTGCCTTCATTAGTTACCTTGCATCTTTGCCATTGATCCACTAGGTACTCCCTGAACTCCTGGTTTGTAAGCACGTACGACGGGAATCTCCACCGGGGGGCAGAGACTCTATCCCCTCGGAACTTGATCCTCCCCATGACCATCGCATGATCTGAAATGTATATAGGGCCATGGGTAATATCCAGTACCCTATTATGCCACCCCCTTGGCAGGAACAAATAGTCAATCCTGCTCCATGTCCCATGAGGACTAGAAAAAAAGGTGTATTCCCTAGCCCCTGGATACATCATCCGCCAACCATCCACCAGGTCCATATCTGCCATTCCTTCCTGCCACAGACCCACTGCCTGCATCCTCTTTCCCTTGCCTTCTGAATGGTCTAGCACCGGATCCATAGTACTATTCAAATCTCCCCCCAAGATCAGACCCGGGAATTGTTCTTTCATTAATATATCCAGGAGCCCAGGGAAAAACCCAGGATCATATACAGCAGGGGCATAGACACTACCTAAGGTAACTGCCTCCCGTACAACTGTGCCACTACAAACACATACGTCCCATTCTGGTGATCTTTCACCACCCTAGTGATCTCCAGCGGTAACTGTTTGTGCAGCAGGATGGCCACTCCTTTTTTACGGGAGGAATACGGGGCAGCAAAGCATTTGCCTACCCACCCCTTCACCAGCTTGGTATGTTCTACATCCGACAAATGGGTTTCCTGGAGTAGAGCAACCTGCGCTCCCTTTCTTTTAAGTGCTGCTAATAATGTTGTCCGTTTAACCGGGATATTGACCCCCCGTGCATTCCAGGAGATGACTTTCACTTCCTGTAAACTAGCCATGTCGCAACCTTCCATTTTCCCCATCTCTTGTCACCTTCCCTCCCCTTTCCGGGTCAAAACTATGAGCTGGTTTCCATGAAAATTTGTGTCCCATACAGAATGCACCACATAACACACATTGATAAACTATATACAAAGAACAAGTAGGGACCTTACCTTTCCCATCTCCCCCTCTTCCCCATTCCCCTTCCATTAACTTGCAGATGGACTTTTCTCCCTTCTCCCCACCCACCCCATCCGGACCCTGAAAAGTGACAAATCCCTCCTTGCCCCCCGTGACACCAATTGCTGGATTAGCATGTGTGTCTCAATCCCTCCATGGACAAAATGCCCCACTGCTCCAACAACGGTCGCACCCAACCTGTATCATTATCTGACCCACTCACATAACATATTCATTATGATGAAACTCAGATGACATTTCTCACCATACCTTCATATACATTCTCTTTCATACTTTTCATCACGCCCTTCCCCCATTTGCCCTTTACAGATGTCCCGACCCAGGAACCAAGCACAGCCAAGAGGGTTGTTAGATTCAGTCTGCAGGCCGTGCCAATAATACATAGATACATACATAGATACATAGACAGTGTCGGCAGATAAGGGCTTATGGCCCACCCAGTCTGCCCAATTGAGCTTGTAAGTTCAGTTTATGTTTTCCTAGAAGTCTGTTGCCCCTTACCCCTGACCTCCAGAATTCCTTTATGTCTATCCCATGCATTCTTAAATCCCGTGACTGTTTCAGCCCCCACCACTTCCTCTGGCAGGGTGTTCCACTTGTCCACCAACCGTTCTGTGAAGAAATTCTTCCTCACGTTCCCTCTGAATCACCCTCCCTCCAACTTCATCCCATGCCCTCTAGTCCTGGAAAGTACAGTTACGTAAGAACTTACCGTAACAGTAGATCTTCGAGAGAGGCTCTTGCAGTGATGATTACATATGGGATGGCCTTGACCGGAGGCAGGACCCACACGGAAAAATTTCTAGCTAGCAGTCCCTGGCGCGGACCGCCCCCATATCAGGTGACCGGCATCATACGACGCCGGTATAAAGGGTCAGTCCCGGACGCCCGCCTTCCAGTTCTTTCCCGCCACAGGCCCGGAAGGCCCGGACAGAGAGAAGAGACGTTTTCCTCAATGGAAAAGGAGCTGAAAAGCCTAAGGGATGGAGGGTGGGAAGATTATCTATCAAGAGCCTCTCAAAGATCTACTGTTACGTGTAGTTCTTACGAACTGCACTATCTTACTCGAGAGGGCTCTAGCAGGTAATTACATATAGAACAGAATCCCAAGCAGTCTGGAACAAATGAAAGGCACCGGGAGGAGGAACTACTCCAAAAAGCAGCCAATAATCTAGCAGGTCTCAAGAAAGGAGGCCTTGCAAGACAGCTAACCCGAAGCCTGCTCTACGGCGAGAGGCAAAGTCCAAACTGTAATGTTTAGTAAAGGTATGGACTGAAGTCCAAGTGGCGGCAGCACAGATGTCTGCCGCAGACACGTTCTTGAAACAAGCCGCAGAGGCTGCTACTCCACGAGTGGAGTGACCTCTGACTTGACTCGGTAGGGTCTTGTTGTACTTGTCATAACAGAAAGTGATGCAATGGGACAACCATTTTGATAGGCATTGCTTAGAGACAGCATTGCCTTCTCTTTTGTGAGCAAAAGAGACAAACAACTGATCAGTCTTTCTGAGATCCTTCGTCCTATCGGTGTAGTATCTCAGGATCCTGTGAACATCAATGGCATGGAGCAGGTATTCTCCTTGATTGGAGTACTGCGTGAAGAAGGCAGGTAATTCAATAGACTGATTCAAGGCAGATTCTGCTACCACCTTCGGGAGAAACATAGGATTCAGTGCGAAGAGCTACTCGTTCTTTGTGAAAATCAGATAAGGATTTTGCACATCAGGCCTGAGCTCGGAAATTTCAAGTAGCAGAAGTAATTGCCACTAAGAAGAGCATCTTCCACAATAAAACTTCAAGTTCATGGAAGCCGAGGCTCAAAAGGAGGAAGGTTAAGTTTTCTAGGCACAAGTTCAAGTCCCATGGGGCAGCTGAACCGGACAGGGGCCTGAGATGAAGACCCTCTGAGGAAAGTTTTGATACCTCAGCTGGGCAAATGCCTTGTCAGTGAAAGGGACATGGTAGGCTAAAATAGCCACATGGTCTTTCAAAAAGGAGTGACTGAGACCCAGGTCAAAAAGATGACGCGTGTACTCAAGAAGAATGGTCACAGGGCAGGAAAAGGGTTCCAGGTTCCTGGCCGCAGCCCAGATAGAAAATCTTTTCCATTTCAAGGCGTAGGTGGACCTAGTGGAGGGTTTTCTAGCCTCCACCAGAATCTCGGCCACCTTAGGAGAAACGCCAAAATGAGATTGAGCTGGGTCTGCAGGAGCCATGCATGAAGTTGAAGGGACTTGAGTCCCGGATGGACCAGGGTCCCCTGATGCTGGGTCAGCAATCCTGGAGATAAAGGAAGAGGAAGAGGAGGAACCTCCGAGTATTGTTGTAGAAGAGAGAACCAGATTTACCTGGGCCAGAAAGGAGCGATCAGAATCATTCTCGCTCCCTCTAAAGCCAGCTTCTGTAACACACGAGGGACCAGAAGAACTGGAGGAAAAGTATAGACGAATCTGTCCCTCCAGCTTAGAGACAGAGCGTCGTTCCAGAAAGTATCTCGCTCTGGAATGAGCGAGCAAAAGATTGGAAGCTTTGCGTTTTGGGAGGAAGCGAACAGGTCTATCTGAGGAGTCCCACAAATCTGGAAGATGCTTTTTAGAACTTTTTCGTCCAATTCCAACTTGTGTGGTAGAGCCGACAAGTGACTTAGTCTGTCTGCCAGGACATTGTCGACTCCCGGAACATGGATCACCGTGAGCTGAAGGTTGTGAAGCGCTGCCCAATCCCAAACCCTCATTGCTTCCCTGCACAGCGGGTAGGACCGAGTCCCTCCCTGCTTGTTGATGTACCACACCACGCACATGTTGTCCGTTTGGACAGCTAGGTGGCCAGGAAGGATGAATTGGTAAAGGACCTGGAGAGCATACAGCACTGCTCGAAGCTCGAGCACACTGATATGGAGAACTATCTCCATCTTTGACCATAGGCCCTGGGTTCGGTGAGGACCAGGATGGGCTCCCCAACCATCACCTGAAGCGTCCGTGGTCAGAGTCTGATCGGGGGAAGGATGAAAAAAGTGGACCCCCCCGGAATAGGTTCTCTTGAACCATCCACCATTGCAAGTCTCTTACCATCGGCGAGGAGATCAGAACTAGATGATCTAGATCATCTACCTGTTGATCCCACTGAGATCGGAGAGTCCACTGAGAGATTCTCATGTGAGGCGCTCAAGAGACCGGCTGGGATGGCTGCCGCCATAAGCCCCAGTGAGACTAAGCACTGAGTCTCGCTGGGACCCTCCTGCGTTCGATAGGAGGGAATCTCAGACTGAGGGAGGCCCCTGTCCGGAGGCAGAAAGGCTTGCACAGTGATGTGTCGAGAATTGCTTCGATGAACTGGAGCCTCTGTGAAGGCTCCAGGTGAGACTTGGAATGGTTGATGGTAATACCCAGGCCAGTGAAAACCTGCTGGGTGAGGGAGAGAAAATGCAGGAGTTCCTCCTGACGAGGCTGCCAGGAGCCAGTCGTCCAGGTAGGGAAAAACCTGAGCTCCAAAAGAACGCAGGTGGGCCGCTACCACCACCAGGCATTTGCTAAAGACTCGGGGAGCCGAGGAAAGACCAAACGGGAGGGCCCGGAATTGGTAGTGGACCCCCTGGAATGCAAACCTGAGGTACTTTCAGTGCAAAGGGCGAACAGGGATGTGCAGGTACGCATCTTGCATATCTAGTGCACAAAGCCATTGGCCCGGCCGAAGCAGGGGCAAAAGGGTTTAAAGGGAAAGCATCCTGAACCTCTTGTATTCCACATACAGGTTCAGAGAGCTGAGATCTAGAATAAGTCTGAGCTCTCCTGTCTTCTTTGGTACAAGAAAGAAGTGGGAATAGTAACCCGTACCGTAGAGGTGAGGGGGGGACGGGTTCTATAGCCTGTTTCGAAGAGCACTGAAATTTCTTCCCTGACCAAAGGAAGATGGTCCCTTGAGTAAGCGGAGTTCAGAGGGGGGGTGATGCGGAGGATTCTGTAGAAACTCTATGGAGTGCCACTCTGCAATGATCTGAAGCACTCATGAATCCGATGTTATCCTCCCCCAACCCGGAAAGTGGAGGGAGAACCTCCCTCCTACCGGTTCCTCCGGGGCTGCCGGAGGCGGTGGGAGAGGGAAGGAGTCAGGTGGTATGAGGCAGCTCCGCAGCTGGGGCACCCGTTGCTTTTTTGGGTGGCGGGGACCTGGCAGCTGTGGGGGCCCGATGTTTAGTGGCCCGCTTCCTGAGGTTTCCGCTGAGGCTGGCTGCGTCATGGGTAAATGGATGGCGCCTGCGGGGATGTGGGGATGCACATTGAATCAACAGATTTAAGAGCTGTCCCCTTCTCCTGCAAATCAGTGATGATGTCCTTGACATCACCACCGAAAAGCACAGAACCCCTGAAAGGTGCTTCTTGGATCGCTGACTGCACCTCTGGGACCAGACCTGACACACGGAGCCATGCATGACGCCGAAGACTGACGGCAAAGACAGAACTCCGTCCTGCGGTGTCCACTGCATCATAGGTCGTCCTCAAAATATGACGACTGGCCGAACGAGCAGAACGGACCAGGTCAGCCAACTCCTGCTTGACTTGGGAGTCAGGCAAAGAGTCGATCTTAGATTCTGCCTGGGTAAGGACGGCCTTCTGGTAATCCCCATATTGCTACAAGTTCGGGCCCTAATCTCAGAGTGGAAGAAGCGAGATCTTCCTTCCATACTGATCCAGAAGGCGTAGATTCCTTATCTGGGGAGGCAGCGAGCTCAAGTGTTTTCGGTGTGCTGACGGCCCTAATCACAAGCGAGAGTCTGCAGGGGTGAGGAAGTCTAAAAGTCTACACCTTCTGGAGCCTGGTATAGCTGTTTGACTTCCTGGGAAGTGGTGCTAAAAGTCGACGGTTGCTTCCAAATCGTGGAAACAAGGTGGGCGTGAGGCTCGATCTAGGGTGGCACTAGGGTAGGAGCCGGAAGAAAAAATTACTCACCTTAGTAATGTTGTTTCGTCTAATGGAGTCTTGCTATATTATGACGATTGCAGTTTGTCCCACCATTAGAACTGCTCCAGAGGTGAAAGAGTTAACTTCCATGCCAGTCATGGAACTTGGAGCGTGAGCTCGGTTAGAAAAGCTCTGTCTGGAAGATTTCAAACTCAAACTGTCAGATCTTTACGAGCAAAACTACCTAAGGTTCTATGTGGAAGCTGTAACCTACACTAGCCAACTGGCTACTTAAATATTAACACATTTTCCTGGTCCCAACACTAAGACTCAAGTCAGGGGACCAGAAAATAAGATAAGATAAGATAAAATAAAACACAACACCCAAACACCCCAAAAAGAAGGGTGAAAACAAAAAATGGGCATCAAAAGTTAACATTGGAATGCCCAACTCCATACCCAAGTAGAAGTTCTGAGAGGGGCAGGTTGGGAATATAATATAGCAAGACTCCATTAGAAGAAACAACATTACTAAGGTGAGTAATTTTTCTTCAAACAACATGAAGTCTTGCTATATTATGACTCCATTGCAGAATACACAGCAGTACCTCCATGGAGGAGGGACAGAACCTACTTAGGGAATAGGCTCTGAAGCACGGCTGTGCCAAACCGAGCATCCCTCCTGGCCTGGATATCCGGGGAGTAATGCTTAGTGAAAGTGTGTACCATTTTCCAAGTAGCTGCTTGACATATCTCTAAGATAGGGATGTCTCTGGCAGCAGCTAGAGACGAGCTGTACCTCTGGTAGAGTGAGCCCTTTAGCCTGAAGGGAGAACCTACCCAGTTTCTGATAGCAAAATTGATACAAGAGACAATCCACCTGGCAATGGATCTCTTTAGTGGCAGGTTTCTTTCCAGCCTCACCATAAGTGAGAAATAGTTGGAGGATTCAAACCCAGACCCTTGTTACGCCTGTGTAGTAACCAGTGCCCTCTTAACATCTGTTGCAACCTCCTCTCACCAGAGGAGGAATGATCAGTGAAGAACACTGGAAGGAGACAGACTGATTAAGATGGAAATCTGAAACCACCTTAGCAAAACTTCCTGTTAGTCCTGAGGACTACCTTATCCCAGTGAAAGGAAATAAAGTCAGTCTCCACTGACAAAGCTTGTAATTCACTTATGCGCCTGGCAGAAGTGATGGCTACTAGAAAAACAGTTTTCCAAGTCAAGTACTTAAGCTCTGCCGAAGAAAGAGGTTCAAAGGGGGGTTGCATCAGCTGAGCAATGCAAACATTAAGATCCCAGGCAGGAGCAGGGTCCCTGAAAGGTGGATTAGTATGAAGTAATCCTTTGAAAAACTTGGAAAATACAGGGTGAGCGGAAAGAGAAGAGGGCTTTCCTCTGGAAATAAAAGCAGAGACAGCTGCCAATGCACTTTCAGGTAGCTGGTCTCAACCCCAAAGAATTAAGATGAACCATATAGTCCAAAACAATGGGCAAATCTGCAGATTCTGGGAAATATGCTTCCTAGAACACCATATGGAAAACCTTTTTCCATTTAGAGTTATAAGTAGCTCTAGTGGAAGGCTTCCTAGAAGCTTTCAGGATTTCGAGAACACCTTGGAGAAAGGTGTAGGTCAGTACTTCCTAACTCCCTCAAGAGCCAGGCCTTGAGGTTGAGGGATTTAAGATTCGGATACCAAACTCTCCCCTGAGCACAGGTTAACAGGTTGTGGTTCCTGGGAAGACACAGGGGAAGATGGACTGCTAAGGACAGAAGGAGTGGGTACCAGGGCTGCCTGGCCCAATCTGGAGCAATCAGAATCATCTTGCAGGGCTGAGATCTGATTTTGACTAGCACCTTGAACAGGAGAGGGAAGGGGGAAAGGCATATAGAAACTTCCCTTCCAATGGGGAGAAAGGCATCCAGCGGACTGAGCCCAACACTGGTGCCTCCAACAAAACAGTGGAAGTTGATGATTGTCTGGGGCTGCAAAAGATCTATCTCAGGGGTGCCCCATCTGGCAAAAACTATCCTCAGTACTGGGATCCAGTGACCATTCGTGATGGCCCTGGGAAATCCTGCTGATAGCATCTGCCAGACATTGTCCTTGCCTGGGAGGTGAACTGCTAAGGAGGGAAGTGTTCAGGGAATAGGCCAGAGACCACAACTTCATTGACTTGGTGCACAAGGCCGAAGACCGGGTGCCCCCTTGTTTGTTGATGTACCACATTGTAGTGGTGTTTTATGTTCTGACCTGTACCACTTTGTTCTGAACAGATGCAGAAAAACTTGAAGTGCTAGAAAACAGCCTGAGTCCCAACAGATTGATGTGGAGCAGAGACTCCTGAGGGGACCACAATCCCTGGGTGGAGAGGTCGCCCATGTGAGCTCCCCATCCCAAAAGGGACGCATCTGTAGTAAGGGTCAAAGAGTGAGATAGGGATGAAGGAGACCTTTGTCTGAGATTTTTCTGATCCTGCCACCACTGAAGGGCCTGGATCAGGGTTCGAGTCACTGGGATCAACTTGATAGGGGATCTTTCTTGAGACCAAAACGCCTCAAATGGAACTGAATGTCCCTCATCTGAAACCTTGCTCCTTGCACTACAGCTGTGGAAGCAGCCATGTGTCCTAGGAGCTGTAGAAAAATGCCTGCTGGTCGAGAGACCTGCAGAGTGAAGGAGAAGGCCAGAGCCACCAGGTTCCTTACCCTTTCTAGGGGAAGGAAGGTTTGTTTGGCTTTTGTGTCCAGTTCTGCACCTATAGGGTGAGTACCTGACACTGCCCAGAACTGACTTTGGAAGATTGGAGAAGAAAGCCCAGAGAGGTAAGCAGCTGCTGGGTAACTTGCAGGTGTGGATTTGACCTGTTCTGAGACTGACCCACAATGAGCCAGTCGCGCTCAGGTAGGGAAAGATGGCAATCTTTTGTTCTTAAATGAGCAACTGCTACTGCCAGGCATTTTGTGAATACCCTTGGGGCAGAGGTAAGGCTGAATGGCATTGCTCTGAACTGGTAATGGCCTGAGGGCAGTTCGAATCTGAGGTACTTTCGGTGGGAGCTTCTGACAAGAACATGGAAGTAGGCATCCTTGAGGTCCAGGGAGGCTAGCCAGTCCCCTGGCCTTAGAGAGGGTAAAATCATTGCAGAGTCACGATTTTGAATTTTGGTTTTAAAAGGTGCTTGTTCAGATCTCTTAGGTCCAGAATGGGACGCCATTCTCCTGTCTTTTTTGGGGTAAGGAAGTACCTGGAGTACAGACCCTTGCCCTGGTGTGGGGGAGAAACCTTCTCTACAGCTCTGAGAGCCAGGAGGGTTGAGACTTCTGTTTCCAAACTAAAATTTCTAGAGGATTTGCTAGGTGGAAAAGATCTGATTCTCATCTTTGAAATTTTTGAAGCTGAGAATTCGGACCCTGCTCTACTACTTCCAGGACCCACTTGTCTGATGTTAAAACTCCCAGTCCTGAAATCATGCGAGCCAGCCTGCCCCTACAGGTAATGGAGAATTACCCTGGGCACCCCATCAGGGTGCCTGTTTGGCAGGGGGTTTAGGCTGAGGGTGGGAGCAGGCCTGCTTGCACCCCTCGCCTGCCTCCTCTGAAGAACCCCTCTGAGCATAAGTCAAGAGGAGGTCAGTTTCTGCAAAGTGTCTGCCTCAATTTGGGGTTGCTCTCGAGGAGTGGCTTTGCCGCCTTTTGGCTTGTGTAAATCCTATAATAGTTCCTATATTCATCCATTTTTCATATACTCTTGTCTGCCCCCAAACAGAGAATTTCCCACCACAGGAAAATCCATAGCCTTAGCCTGGGTATCCTGTGATAAACTAGTACATTCCTGAGCCAAGCCAATTCACGAAAAGGCCACAGATGTAGCCATAACCCTAGAGGATACATCATTAGAATCCACTGCAGCATGGAATTGCACCTGATGCCCTACACTATCAGCAGCCACCTGCTCCAGCTCCTGGCAAGCTGGCCAGGGGCCTGTTTAGCTAAAGCCATGACAGTATCCCATCTAGATTTTTGGTATCTTGCCACATAAGCTGATATAATTTGCTTGTCTGAGTCCCAAGGACGCTGCCATGTATTGTTTTTTGCCATGGCATCAATCTTCCTGGAGTCCTCGTCAGGAGGAGTGTAAGCCAGGGAATATTAGTTCTATCACAGGCTGCAGCCTGAACTACCCCAACATGGCTGCATTGCTGTGAAAGAAATTCTGTATCAGGACCTGATAAAGTGTACCTCCTGTCCATCTTTTGTCCACAGGAGGCACAGAATTAGGAGCTTTTAAATTTTGTTTGTTTCCTAAATGATTTATGTAAAGGAATAGACAATCTCCTGGACTCTGGGATGTCCATCATTTCCACAAAGTCAGGTTCCTCTTGCTCATCCACAGCTTCCTCCAATGGGAGTTGGAGGGTTTCAGCAACTTTTTTATAAAACAGAAAATGAGAAGGGGACTCAGAAAGCCTAGGGGGAGATTCTAAAGGTCTGTCTGGGGAGATGTCCGGTTCAATGGGCACATCCAGACTCTCAAAGTCACATTCACATGTTCATAATCATCCTCCCTCTTCTGGTTCATAAAACTCCTATATCATATTCTTGAATCGTGGAACCGCCAACCGATCTTTTGCCAGATAGTGATGGTTCGGACGGAACCGAGAAAGTGACTGGACAATTTGGATTGTTTTAGCTATCTGCTGCAGTTGGAGAAGGAATTCCTGACTCCACACCTGCTGATTTTCTAGTTTTGCTGAACTGGCTCCTCAGAGTCAGCTTTACATTTGCCCGAGGAAGTCTCGCCTGGTCAGAGGGTATTCTCCGGTTGGTTGGCACCAACCGGGCTGGCCATCCGGTCAGCTGACATTTTGGCCTCTCGCCCGAGCCTACCAACTCTCTTATCTAGAGTAGCTGCAGGGGAATTTACAAATCTGGTAGTCTGAACTGAGGTGGTCAAACCTCAGACAATAAACACATGGTGTGGTCGGTCTTGGCAAAGGCTTCCCCACAGACACTACAGTGCTGAAACCCAGTGGGCCCAGTTTTTCTTTTGGTTTCTCAGACATAATGTTAGCCTAACCAAAATCCTGTCTTTTTCCGACAGTGCTAGGAAAAGACAATTTTATCGTTCCCAACCGTGTTCACGTGTCGTGGGAAAACGTAATGAAATCAGTTTTTTAGAACCGTATAAGAACTGGAACCGCACTTCCTAAAAGTTTCTTAAATGCTTGAGAATAAAGTTTTAAATAACCTGATCAGTTCGGAACCGAATCGATAAACATTTACAAGTTCCACACAGAAATAAACCTGTCTATTACTTACAATACCACAGACAGAGCTTGAACCGATCGGGTTTATGTTAAATAATAATAATCACGTATGAATTTAACTGAAAACTGTTTTAAACCGTGAAATGAACCGGTAGGAGCATCTCGCAACTGTTCAGTGAGGCGGAGTAAAGAACTGACAGTTTCAGTTTGAAATCTTCCAGATGGAGTTTTTCAACTCAGTCAAGGCCCAAGTTCCATGCCTGGCATGGAAGTTAACTCTTTCACCTCCGGAGCAGTTCTAATGGTGGGAAAAACTGCAATAGTCATAATATAGCAAGACTTCATGTTGTTTGAAGGGGTAAGTCCAGATGTTGAGCGAGTTTAACCCGTTGAGGATCTGGCTCTAAGGAGTGCCACTGATGGACCTCCTGGATCTTCCTGAGCAACTCCGTGAAGGAAGGATCCTCCGGAGGAGACTTCGGAGGAGTCTCGGCCGGGCTTGGACGAGTGTGGCTCGCCGGCTTTTCTCGTAACATCTCTACGGAAGCCTCCGAGAGTCCGAGACAGAAGAGGAAGAATCTGAAGCAGAGTAAGATTCCCTAACTCGACTAGGGAGGAACGGGTCTCTTGGGGAATCCCAGAACTGTGGTCCTGCCTCTCTGGATCCCGAGGAAGCCCGGAACTGAGGAGGAGAGGAGAGCCTGCCTGGGGCGAGTGAGCTGGTGGTACCTTGCCGAAGACGGCTCAACTTCCTTGGTGAGCTGAGCTTGCCTCAGCCCACCAGGAGGCAAGAGTTCCTGAAGATCCACCGCGGCTCAGGGGCAGGAGGAGGAGGAGAGAGAGATAGTGCAAGGAGGAAACCGGGGGAGATCCGTAACCGGCGGCGGTATACCAGAGCCGGGTACCGCGCGCCGGGTAACGGCACTGGGTACCGCGGGCGAGGGTACTGCGGACCTGGGAAACCAGCGTTGGATATGACGGCGGATGCCGGAGCAGGACGCCCAGCCAGGTACTCCACGGGTGGATCAGTTGGGACAGGCCTGTGGGGTGGAGGGCCTGTGAAGAGGAATATCCCCCGCCGCATACCGGAGGGGCCAGGGCCGGTGTCAGACGAGCCGTGTCAGGGCTGCATTGACGCAGCCGGGCCGCGCCAGGGAGCCAGCGTCAGATCCGCTCTTCAGGAAGAAGATCGGACGTAGCCCAGGGTCCCGAGCGCCTGTCCGGGACGAGGGGAAAATTCAGTGGTCGGGCAGGGGACTGGGGCTCCTGATGGCAGCGGGCTGCGGAGAGCCTGGTACGACAGACGCGGGCAGGGTCTGCTCAGAGGCTCCCAGGCCCGGAGGGGCAGACATCGTGGCTTATGGCTAAATCCCAGGACGGAGGCAGTCAAGGCCCAACTTCGGGGTCCCTGCCGAGGCAGGCCGAGTATGGGAGAAGGCCCAGTCCGAGGGGACACTGCTGTAGGCCGCCTGCCAAGGGTCGAGCATCTTAGCGGCCTTCCTCCGGCAGACGCTGAGAAGCCACGTCCGCTTAAGGGAAGTGCCCACACCAGTAGCCAGCAGGCTCATGTCGTACTGGGGGCTAAGTTCCTTGCCCGGAGACACCCAGCGGGCTCGAACGCTAACTCGACGGGCGGGCTAACGCCTCCAAAGCCCTGAGGCTGCCGCGCGATCCCTCGAGAGGATGTTACCTTGCCCGCGACCTGGCCAAAGTCATGGAGGAGGGGCCTTCTCCCGTGCCTTCCTGTCCCAGCTTCTTATGCCTTCAGGGAGGTCGACGCCTCAAGTTTCTTCAACTCCTTCTCCATCGGGACATCTTCTTGAGGAGATGGGCTGAGGGATCACATGCTGCCTGCGGGTGGCCGCATTGATCGAGGGAGTGCGGACACTTGTCGAACTCTGTGGTTGGGGGCCTAAGCAGAAAGGGGAGGGAGGACCATCTTTTGTGAGGCAGTTGGGCGCCAAGACGAGTCACACTTATTCTTTGAAGGGCGACGATAAACAGACGTCTCACCATCTAAAGAAGAATAAAATTCTGAAAACTTGTTCGGAAAACCGAGATGCAACAGGACTGAGCGATAAAACTTAACTGCAGGAGCTGCACGAGCTGACGGCGAAAGAACTGGAAGGCGGTGTCCGACCACCCTTTATAACAACGTCAGAGGACGCGTCACCTGACGTGGGGTGGTCCTCAGGACTGCTAGCCAGAAATTTTTCAGGTCCCAGCAGTCCGGCGCCAGTCCTATATGTAATTACCTACTGCAAGAGCCCTCTCGAAGTAAGATAACCTTTCTCGCTAAAAAATAGTGTATTCCTGCACCCTGTTCCTCCCTGTAAGACACTTGTATATCTCTATCATATCCCCTCTCTCCCTCTTCTCCTCCAGAGAGTACATGTTCAGTTCCTTCAACCTGTCCTCATAGGACTTGTGATGCAATCCATGCACCATCTTTGTTGCCCTCCTCTGAACCTTATCTACCCTGTCTATGTCCTTACGTAGGTAAGGTCTCCAGAACTGTACACTGTACTCCAGGTGGGGCCTCACTAGTGTCTTGTATGGTGGAACTATGACCTCCCTTTTCCTGCTGGTGATGCCCCTGCCTATGCATCCCAGCATCCTATTTGCTTTACCTGCTGCCTTGTCACACTATTTCCCTACCTTGAGGTCATCAGAGATGATAACGCCAAGATCCCTTTCCTGCTTGGTGCATGCTATATCCTCACTCCCCAAATGATATATTGTGCCAGGGTTTTTGTGCCCCATATGCATTATCTTGCACTTCTTTGCATTGAATTTCAACTGCCAAACTCCTGACCATTCTTCAAGTTTCTGCAAGTCCTTTCTCATTCTGTCTACACCCTCTGGTGTGTCTACTCTGTTACAGAGCTTTGTGTCATCAGCGAACAGTGAAATTCTGCCTTCTAGGTCCTGCACAATGTCACTGATGAAGATGTTGAATAGGACCGGTCCCAGCACTGATCCCTGTGGTACCCCACTAGTCACTCTTCCCTCTGTGGCGTGACAGCCATTTACAACCACCCTCTGTGTATTCTGCCGCCCAGCCAGTTACCTACCCACCACACTACTGTCCTGCCCACACCCATATTCCCCAGTTTGTGTAATAGTCTTCTATGTGGCACAGAGTCAAAGCCCTTGCTGAAGTCCAGATAGGCCATGTCCACTGCCTTCCCCCAATCCACCTCCCTAGTCACTCAGTCAAAGATTTGGAGGTTGGTCTGACATGACCTCCCCCTGGTGAAACCATGCTGCCTTGGGTCCTGTAGTTCATTGACAACCAGATGTTCCACCAATCTCTCCTTCAGTAGTGCTTCCATGATCTTCCCCACTACCGAGGTGAGGCTGACTGGTCTGTGTTCCCTACTTCCTCTTTGTTCCCACTTTTGTATAAGGGGACTACATCTGCTATCCTCCAGTCTTTGGGTACATCCCTGTTTCCAGTGATCGCTAAACAGGATAGCCAGAGGTTCAGCCACCACCCTCTTAGTTCTTTTAGGACCCTGGGTGCACCCCATCTGGCCCCATTGCTTTATCAACTCTTATTACTCCAGTTCCTCAGGACCCTTCTCGTAAAGGACTTGTGTCCATTTCTGCACCATTCTCAGCCCTTGTACTCCTTCAGACCCATTACCCTCCTCTTTTTCAGTAAAGACAGAGCAGAAATACCTGTTCAATATGTCAGCTTTACTGTTGTCTTCTTCCTACGCCCCATCCTCCCCTTCAGTCTCACTATCCCTCCTTTGCCTTTCTTTTTTTAATTATGTACCTGTAAAAGGTTTTGTCCCCCTACCCACTGATTTTGCAATGTGTCTCTTCTGTCTGAGCTTTGGCTTCCTTACTGGCCTCCCTTTGTTTCTCCTGGTACTTCTCCCTATCCCCTTCTGCCTGTGTCTTTTTGTATTGCCTGAATGTAATCTTTTTGGCTTTCACTTACTTTGCTACCTCTTTGGAAAATCATAATGGTCTCCTCTACCTTTTCCTCTTGCTAACCTGCTTAATGCATAATTCTGTTGCTCTTATAATCCCCATTTTAAATACTGCCCACTGTTCCTCAACCCCTGATTCCTGCCCCATTCCCCTTAATGCCTCTTTCAAGTATCTCCCATTTTCATAAAATCTGCCCCTTAAAATCCAGGATACGTGTTTTGTGTGGTTTGGTTCTGCTCTTTCTGTGATTTCAAACCACAATGACTGGTAGTCACTGTTCCCCAGGTGCTCCCTCATTCTTCCCCATCACACTGTCCTCTTTTGAGTACAAGGTCCAGTATTGCCTTCTGCCGAGTTGGTTCCATGACTAGTTGCTTGAGGAAGGCACCTGAAGGGAGTCCAGGATAAATCTGCTCTAGTTGATGCTGCTGCTGGGATGCTCCAGTCCACGTCTGGAATATTGAAGTCTCCAACCAGTACTACCTCACCCTTGTCTGCCATCCTTTGGATGGCTAGCATCAACTCCTATCTGTTTCTTCCTCCTGGGCTGGTGGTCTATAGACCACACCTGTCTGAGATGGCTGGCCCCATTTTCCTTTCCAGCTTAACCCACAGTATCTCTCCCCCATTTTGTTCCTCCTGGATCTCTGTGGCCCTTATGTCATTTTTCACATACAGTGCCACTTCTCCTCCCTTCCTGCCTGCCCTATCTCTTCTGAATATGTTGTAGCCAGGTATGTCCATCTCCCAATCATGGTTATCATTACACCAGGTTTCAGTGATGGCCACAATGTCCAAGTCTGACTGCACCATGACAGCCTCCAGATCTTCCATCTTGTTGCTAAGGCTCCTGGCATTTGCACACATGGCTTTCCATGATTTGACCTCCCTAGACTGTTTCGCTGTTCTACTCCAGCCCCTTCCTTGGTTGTTCTTTATCCCTGGTTCTCCTTGTTGTTTGCCCTTCTGCTGAATTTTGCCCCTTTTCTGCCTATCCTCCTCTTGGGCGCTAATCTCCATCTTTTGCACACTGCTTTGTAGAGATAGCTACTCCTCTGGTTCACTGGTTCCACTGCTAGCTGTGGGAGGTGAGCAAGTAGGTACCCTCCTTGCTGGCCTGCCACCCCCTCTTTGCTAGTTTAAATGCTTGTCAATGTAGCATTTAAACCTATCATTGAGTGCTTGGATTCCCCTCCAGGATGGATGCAGGACATCAGGCTTGAACAAACCTCCATCCCTCCAGGTGGGTCCCCAGTCACCAATTAATCCAAACCCTTCCTCACAGCACCAGTTCTTCAACCATGAGTTAAAGTTCCTGGTGCATGCACCCCTATGCTCACCCTTGCCTCTCGCAGGTAGTACTTCTGAGAAAGTGAAAGAAGTAGCTACTTGCTTGAGACCCCTCCCCAATTTCCTAAACTCTTCCTGAACTTCCTTTGGCTCCCCATTTGCCAGGTCATTAGTACTTAGGTCGATAATGACATCCAGCTCACCCTCATGTCTTGCCTTCCCAGTGATCCCCAGGATCTTCCTTCCATCCCTCTGTGCCGTAGCACCTGGTAGGCACCTCACCTCCCTGTCCTCCCCCTCCTGTGTTCGTAGCTGGATCCCTCTTATGATGGAGTCCCCCACCAGGATTCGCTTCCTCCTCCTCTGGGGTCCACTGCTTTCCCGCTGGGGTCACCTCCTTGGCTAACCTCTCATCCTTTCCTTCCACTTCTCTGGGTACCTCTATTTGGTTGTCCCTGTGCCAGTGTGGCACATGAGTTCTTGATGGACTAGGATCTGGGATGTGCCTCTGCCTGACTGCTCTAACCTCCTGAGCCCACTGTCATCCAAGTGCTCTCATTCTTGGCATCCCTTGAGGCAGTTGCATTGGACTGGGTGGTCTCTGGATAGGGGTGATGGTACTCCTGACCCAGTTTACTTCCACTCTGAGTCTGGCTACCTCATCCCGCAGTCCAGAAAGACGCATGTAGATAGGGCAGCACCTCAGTGTCCAGAAGGTCTGCCTGAATATGGCTGCCCCACAGCCACTGCACTGCACCACTCCCCACATTATACTGCTATTCCACTACTTGTCTGCTACTGAAGCTCTTCTAGTTCCCTTTTTATTAATTTACTGTCCTAAAAATCCTGCCACTGATCCTCAGATACTTTTCTTTTTAAAAAAAGAAAATAAACCAGTAAATAAATAAATGAGTCAAAACACTTGTCATGCTGAGGGTGGGCTTCTTCACCCTTATGCTCCTCCTACTCCACACCCCTTACTATACCCTGTGTTTAGCCTCCTGTCAATCAGATTTAACAGGGCATATAATAAGAACTGGGGAAGGGGGGGGGGCGAAAATTTGCAGCAATTAAAGACAGCAAAGAAATATACCACCACTACGTTTTAAATTTTCAACAGCCCAAAAACAATTCTAAGTAAAGACAACAAAGAAAGTACAGTGTCATTAAAAGCCCACAATCAAAGTTTAAAAGAAAAATAGCAATTACCAGTTACTATAAAGCAATGAATTGAATAGGTTTCCTTCCCCTTCTGGCTTCTTCTGAGAAAATAAAACTCACTTGCTACCTCAACTCTGACTAAGCCCCACCTCCAGTTATCACATAGCTGAGGTCAGAGGCTAGACAATTAACATCCCTCACCCAAACTACAGGGCAAGTCAGACAAGCCAAGACTAAATTTGTAGCAATTAAAGACAGCAAAGAAATACACCACCACTACGTTTTAAATTTTCAACAGCCCAAAAACGAATCTAAGTAAAGACAACAAAGAAAGTACAGTGTCACTAAAAGTCCACAATCTAAGTTTAAAAGAAAAATAGCAATTACCAGTTACTGTAAAGCACTGAATTGAATAGGTTTCCTTCCCCTTCTGGCTTCTTCTGAGAAAATAATAATACACACGCTAAGCCCATCCCCCCCTTGCTCATAACATGTCCAGTTCCCGATATGTAGCCAGTACAGTCCATCCACATGGTCGGCATAATTTGTACTCGAGTGGGGAAACCCAATGCCCATCAATCCACCAGACTGCTCCCACATTGTCCTCTGCTTTTATCGAGAACGTCCCGCTGCTCCCCTCCTCCTTTCTGCACATTGTCCTGCTCCTCCTCTCTTCAAAACCAGGGGCGAATACCAAACATCGGGGAGAGAGAAGAAATACAATCTGGCAGCGCTTAGCGGCAGCAAACACATGCAGGGCCACCTTCATATGAAAATAACACATAACAGTATCTTTGTTAGTCCAGTTCCAGTGTCCCAATATCTCACTTTCAATCAACTGAGAACATAATCAAAAATAATACCATGTGAGTTCGACCCCTTATCCACACTTAGCCAGCCTTTTTCTGCAACTCCTTTACAAATTGCTCAGCCTTGGGAACCTCCCAGAAGTAAGACGTCGCACCCTCGTGCCGGATTTTCAGAACCGCTGGGTATATCAGGAAAGACTCCACTCCTAGGCCTCTCAACTAGGCCATCAATGGGTTGAACATCTTACGTTTTCTAAGCAGATGCAGTGAATAATCTTGTGAGAGATAGAGCCTCGCCCCTCCGTATTCCAAGGAACGCTTTACTCGATATGCTTTTAAGACAGCCTCTCGATCCTGAAATGCATGGAATCTCATAATTATTTGCCTAGGTGGTTGGTTACCAGGGGGTCGAGGCATCACGGCCCTGTGCGCCCATTCTAATTTCAGTAGCCTGTTCTTTGGATGCAAACCAAGCAGTTCTGGCAAGGTTTGGGCGCAAAACTTTAATACATCCCCCTTTTCTGCACGCTCCGGTAGGCCCCTGATGCGTAAATTAAGGTGCCTATGGCAGTTCTCTTGATAGTCGAATGATTCCTTTAGCTCCTCTAACTCTTTCTGCAATCTTGCCACTTGCCCAGGGAGTTCCACAGTTTCGTCTTCCAGCCTGGCGATTCGGTCTTCCATCTCTCCGACTCTGTTGCCCTGTAGCATTTGCTGTTCTAACACTTCCTGCAGTTTTAGTTCGATTTTACTTTCTAGTTTCAGCAGTCAGGGTTCCATTGCCTCTATAACCTGCCCTGTTACCTCGTGGCCTAACGCGCTCACTTCCACCATGGAAAGCGATATAATGCCCGCGCTTTCACTTGCTGCCGCAGCCACCGACTTCTTTCCGAACTTCCCGGCCAAACGCTAACTTTTCCTGGGACCTGGCATGACATACTCCTCCATAGTGTCCTCTGCTGTATACTTAGATGTTCACTTTCCGTAAAATAAGCTTTTAAGGGTTTTTTCTTAACTTTTACCAACTGTTATTTCGGAGCAGTGCACAGGCACGTCTATCCAGGTAGCTGCTCATCAGCGCCCCTGTCAATATCCGGTATTTACCTCATTCAAAGGTGGTGACCCTAATTTTGGGTCAGGTTCTGTAATGGATGGTTCCGACACTATATGGTGTCTACTGGACCCAATGAGTTTTTTAATAGCAGTAATCTGTGCTGAATAATCAATACCTGATCAGTTTGTTGCAGAAATAAAAACTGTAGCTGCTATCGCAGGCCCAAATATTTAAGGAACTTTTCACTTGGTCTTTTAGCCCCTTGCACTTGTAACCAGTGTCAAAGCAGTTTTTGAGTCCTCCCATCATTCTCCTACAGACTCATAAAGGCACAGTACAGATTTTCTAGCTTCCAATTCATAGGCTATATCCTTATGAATGTTATCATCTTGAAAGAAAGCCACACTTGCTCTCAGACTGGTCCAGCTAGATCTAGAGGGTGAAAAACATTTCAATATGAAGAAGTAAATGATTGGAAAAGTCACAAGGAACAGTACCCAACCTATTGATTTGACTTGTGGGCTGTAAAAAAAAAAAAAGTCAATTCTTGTGGCTACTGCCCCCCATAATACGTCTTCACAAGTACCATCCCTTTAATACTGTGTGCCTCCTGCAGACCTGCCTTGGAAATACAATGCAAAAGCGCATTCGTATCACAAAAAACTTTCCTGCCAAATGCTGTCATTAACATCTAATGAACAATTAAATTCCCCAAGCACCACCAGTCGAGGCTGGCCTGGTGGCACTGAGGGTTAAGGCGCTGGGCGCCACACCTCCGACCTGTGTTCGGTGATGGACTCAGTTGCCGCAGATCGGCAGGGGAGGAAGAGGATGTAGCGTCCGAAGGACAGCTCTCCTCTCCCTGGGGAGAGATCCAGGGTCATTCGGTGTCCTGGTGGCCCCCGATGGAGATCGGGGGTACTGCAGGTACACCAACCAATGTAGGGGATGCAGCATGGCACACGCTAGCAGGGCGGCAATGCGCAGGTGCCACTGCACGTCGCGCTCCAAGGGAGAAAACTACAAAGAAAATCCCAGTCCTCAGGGATAGGCGATGGCACCTCCGCCCTAACCGAGCCACACTCCAGCACCGAGTTTCACTCCTCTCCAGGCCCAACTACACGGCCAGCACATTAAATTGAAGACAGAGTGCCCTGGGCGAATAGGGCGGCCCCACCTCGCCAGGTGCAGAGCCGGGGGATCTGCCAGGCTGATGCGGGGGTGGGGGAGAAGAGCTTCAGGTGGGAGGTAGCGCTTGTGGTGGTGGCAGATGCCGGAGAGAGAGAGTTCCCCGATGGTTGGAGCAGAAAAAATAATGTACAAAAAAAGCACCATCAGTCGAGCAGTGGCTAAAAAAGGTTAAACAAGTCAACTTATGCAGCCTTTACCTGCGGGGCATAAACATTAATGAACCGACAGGCCCGTTCTTTCCAGAAGCCATCTAGAATCAAGACCCTCCCAGACTACAGATCTACTAAATTATGCAATTTAAATGTTGTACCCTTAAAAAGGGTCCCCATCCGTCAGCTTTATCTTGGCCAAAGGACCAAAGAGATGGCCCCACACCCAGGCATGTTTTGTCTGTTGCAGATAGTATGTATCTGCCATCCAAGTCTCTTGGAGAAATATCACATCCTGCTGCATTTGATCCAGAGTAGTAAACACTGCAGCCCATTTTACTGGGTTCTTAATACTGCAGACGTTCAAGGTAGCCAGTCGGAGGGACTCCATCATGTAGGTTTAAGTGGGAGTGATGGTACTCAGGAATCCAAATTCAGTGTCAATGTTCCTCATGTCCTGTCATATGTTTCTTTTTCTTCCTGCCATCCTGTTCCTCAGGTAAAGGAAGAGAAGGTGTAGAGGTGTCTGACTCCATATCCTCTATGTCAGAGTCCCCCCAGTTTTTGACTTTAAGAGTACTTCAAATTTATTTTCCATTGGGGGGGGGTTGATGCTTGGGCAGCCAGCAATCTGGCACTTTTGAGGAACAGGCCTGGGCCAATCAGGGGTGGTGGTGAGGGGAGGCATTCCCTCCATTACAGGTTCACTATCCGCTACAGTACTGGACATAGTGGAGGGCTCCTAAGGCTTTATCAGCAGAAACAGGGGTGGATTCGACAGAAATGTCAGGGTGCATTTATCTTTGCTGATCCTGATCACTGTGTGCCTCTTGCTCACTGGTACTGGTGTCATCCCTCTGCTTGATTATTGGGGGGGGGGCTCCAGGACGACCACTTTCAGGGGTTGTGTGGCCCCATGCCACTTTCTGTTGGGCATTTCTGATTACAGAGTCTTGGTCAATGCCATCTGTATGATTAAGGGCTGCCCAAGGACATTTCTGAAAGACGTGCCCCCTCGCCTCACGCAGGTTACACCTAGCTACATTTTTGCAAGATCTGCTAATACGATTGTATTCTCCACACAAAATGCACTTCAATTTGTCACACGAGCTAGCCAGATGTGTACGGTCACCACATTTATGGCAAGCCTTGGGCTGGCCTGCATAGAAGCAGACCCCCTTATCTTTCCCGATGAAAAAACTGTTAGCAATATTTTTTTTTATTTTATTTTATTGAAGTTTCGGAATTATAATCCCTTGAGTTGAAGACTCTTTTGCAAAGGCTCCACGTCAATACAAAAGGGACACATTACTTAAGACAATTTTGAACATACCTCACTAAGCAGAACATCACATTAAGACAAATTTTACACGGTTACATCATACAGGATAATTTACAATGCTTGGTTAGTATCTCTAGGGTTGTTAAAGGTCCCTGGGTCGTCAAGGTGAAGTGAAAGAGGTTACCGATTCTGTAGGCCTACGCAGGCCTTGAGTTTGTGGTTGAAGTCCAGTCGGGATTGTAGGCCTAGTTTTGGGTCATGAGAGACACTATTTTTCTATCACATACCGAATTAGGGAAGACTGTTCGTAACAGCCACATGGCTCCGAGTCAAGGAGATGTCTCTTAATGCCATTTTTAAATAGGCCAAGACTAGGGGCCAGGGAGATGGAAGAGGGGAGGTTATTAAAGCTAGAGGGGAGCACAACAGCGAAAAGACCTTTGCCCTAGTGTAGTACTACAGTAGGGGACTAAGAGGGGGGTGCTTGCCAGGTGCCTAGGGTGTTTCTGTGAGGGGTTGGCTGGATGAGGGGGGGGTGAAGGCCAGTGGGTGCAAGATTCATTAGGATCTTTTTGGCTTGGAGGCAAATCTGGTACTTTAATCTCCCTTCAAAGGTCATCTAGTCTGCTCGCTTATAGAGTTCACACGTATGGGTTAATCTCTCACTGCTTGTGACTAGCCGGCAGGCTTTGTTGAGGGCTAGACTGATGCTGTTAAGGGCTGCGAGGTCAGCCATACCATAAATTATTATCCCACAATCGACCAATGATGGGACTGAGCTGGTTACTGCCAGCCGTAGGGCCGGGGGGGCAGGGAGCAGTGTTTGTGTCTGTAGAGAATCCCAAGCCGAGTGTTTACCAAGGAGGAGAGGTGTTTAATGTGTATGTGGTAGGTGAGGGATGTGTCCAGTGTGATGTCTAGATATTTGAAGTTTGGGACCTGTTCAATATGAATGCCCTGAGAATTTGAGATAGTTAGCTGGGCATTACTGTTGGGGTTTTGATGGTGAGCAAAGATCACAGATTTACTTTTGTTGTAATTTAGCATTAATCAATGATCGGTGAACCAGGACTCTAGTTCTCTAAAGCAGCCTTGCAGGGTATTTTGAAGAGAGTTAGGATTGGTATTTTTCCAGTATACTACGGCATTGTCTGCATAGAGCAATAATTTACCACTGCAGGCCTTTGGTAGGGAGTTCAGAAAGAGGGTGAAAAGTAGAGGGCCTAAAATCGATCCTTGAGGGACACCCACAAGAACTGGTTGCTTGGCGGATAGGGTGGTGTTGATTTTGACTTGTGGTGTCCAGTCAGTGAGACAGTTTTTGAACCAGGCAATTGCGTCAGGGGCGAGATAAAGGGAGGGGACAGAGTGGATTAGTAGTGCGTTACTGACGGTGTCAAATGCTTTGGTCAGATCAACAAAGATTGCTCCTGCTATTGACCCCTGTTCCAGCACCTCGTGTATGTAAGAGGTAAATTCGATAAGGGCAGTGGTAGTGCTGTAACCTGCTCTGAATCCGTATTGTTCGGAGCAAAGTAGAGTGTGTTTGGCCAGGTATTCGGTGAGCTGGTCTGACACTGTTCTTTGGAGTCCTTTTGGGGGATAGTGATGGGCCTATATTTACCAGGTTAATATGAAGGATGCCAAATGCATTTTGACACAACTTCACTCGGAAATGCTAATCCCCCATCCAGAATTGTTCTGAATCAATTATGGGCTGAGGTGCATCCAAAACCTCTTATTTACTCTGAAGCCAGTGGTAGATGTCCCCCACACAAACCTCCTCATTCTGAAACATCACAGTGATGAGTTTAATCAAAGGCATTGTCAAAGGGATTACCATAAAGTGCGTCCAGAGTGGGGAGAATTTCACTTGGTTATACTTAAACCAAAAGTGCTCTACGCCCTGGGCTGAATTAAAACTAATGCTGAAATTCTCTTCCCCAGATATGTGTATGAGGGCATGAACATCACTAGGCATAAACCGCAGGGAGTCCTTTATCAAAGTTCGACCCACATATTCTCTTTCAGGCCTCACCTCTATCCCACCTTTGTATCAAAATCTCACAGCACTCCTGCGTGTTTTTTTTTTGGTTCTATCAAAAAGATCAGAAAATCGTGGGGGCTTCGTGGGCTGGGGTTCCTCCTGCCCCTCAGGACTGTCCTCCTCACTAGAACTTGCCAAGCTGTGAAACTGTTCTGATTCCCCAGGCTGGTCAATATCAGATCCCCTTCGTTAAGTACCAAGATCTGTCTGTGTGTCAGTAGGTGCACAATTGTCTTTACCGTTGGGCCCAATACATAAGTTTTGTGTGGGTTCTCCAGCTGTCTCCAAGATTAATTCCTCTGCTGTCTGTCTATTGATCGTACACGGTATAACTTTCTGATTTGGTACTGGAGCCCCCTGAGTTGCCTCAATGCAGGCCGTCTCACTGGCTGATATACTTTGTGGAGCAACATTCTCCAAAGTTCCTTCTACCCCCGAGACACCAGTTTGTCAGTTTCAGACTGCAGTGCGAACAGGGGGAGTGACGTAGCTCATCACCTGACCACAGATTGGACCTCTGCACAGACAGCAGCAGACAGCAGTTGATAGCAGTGATGAACAGCCATTGAGAAATACCTGGTGAAAACGTTTTTTTAAATGATTAGTGTGCAAGTAAAACACTGTTTTCTTCTGTAGTGGCTCACTGTCACAACTAGGAAAACAGGCATTTAACAGCATATATAAAATGACGTGACTTCTAAGATCTGCATTTAACAGTGACAACTGTCTTCAAGATGCAACTTTGACTCTGGGTTTGTCAGGTCTGGGTAGCAAGGCAATGCGAGCACCTGAAAAAAAAGAAGGAAACCTACCTCCAAGGTGCTTTCTAAAGTCTGAAATAAAGGGGACAGTAGCGCTAGTCAAGTTTCTTATAAAAATGAATCACACCACCACCAGGGGGAGTACTCTGCCAAAGCCCAGTGATTCCACGGCGCGCAGTACCTCTTGCGAAGTTACAGGAGCCTCAAGTGTCTTTCTCTCCTCAGAGATCAGCGGAAGAGCCATATCCTGAGGTAGGACTACCTCCCATGAGGCTGAACCAGAGTTCCTCGTTAAAATCAAGTTTTTTCAAAATATGCCATAGATTCTTCATTAATGGCCTTTGGCCGGTGATTTTACCATCAGAGGCATTGTTTATATGGCCAATAGCCCTCCGGGCCTCCTGCTTTCCTAACTGCACTGCTAATAACATGACACCAAGATCTGCAACAGGGTGGATACCCTGGAGGGGGTGGAAAGGATGAGAAAGGACCTGGAATGGTTGGAGAGATGGTCAGATGCAAGGCAATTAAGGTTTAACGCAAAAAAAATGAAAAATCATGCATGTGGGGAACAGGAACCCTGGAGCAAGCTAAGGTTGGGGGGAGAGCTGTTGGTAGTTACTAAGGAAGAGAGGGACTTAGGAGTCATAATCACAGACGACCTGAAGGCCACGAGGCAGACAGCCAAAGCGGTGGGGAAGGTCACTGGGATGTTGGGGTGTACTGGAAGGAGAATCACAAGCCAAAGAAGGGAGGTGATAGTTCCACTGTACAGGACCCTGGTGAGCCCTCACCTTGAATGCTGTGTGCAGTTCTGGAGGCCACACCTAAAAAAGGGACACTGCACTCCTGGAGAGGGTCCAGAGGAGGGCAACCAAAATGATCTGGGGCATGGGGGAAGGACCTATGGGAGAGGCTTGAGGAGCTCAGCATGTACACCCTGGAGGAGAGAAGGGACGGGGGAGACATGATTGAGGTCTTTAAGTACATAAGAGGATCAGTAAGGGAGGCTTAGACGAGGTGTTCCAAATAAAAAAAAAAGGGGGGGGGCAACCAAAAGACATGTGTGGAAGCTGGAGGGGGAGACTCAGGGGGGAGAGGAGGAGAAGTTACTTCACTGAGAGGGTGGTGGAACCATGGAATGTGCTGCCCAAGGGACAGGTGGAAGCTGATACTGTGGAAGGGTTCAAGAGGGGCTGGAACAGGTATAGGGGGAGGGTGAAGCTGAGGAAGTCCCATACCGGTGAAATACTCTGCAAAGGGGATGGGGAAGCCCAAGGGGGTGGAGGGGGGACAGCAAAATGGGCGCCCAGTGTTGGTGTTGACTATCGAACAAACATGAAAGACCATAAGGCCTATTCTGCTGGCATTTTAGTATGTCAGAACTGTGGCAGCTAGTAGTTGTCTAGGGAGACAAAAAGTTTGATATCTGAAGTTCCCCACTTTTTGTATACTGAGTGTAGCACCTGTGCATTGATGGACCACTCGTGATGGTTCTGGTTTATCCTGCTTAGGAAGTCTGCCAGAATATTGTCCTTGCCTGGCAGATGGATAGTGGACAGGGACACTTGCAGGGAGTAGGTCAGGTTCCAGACCTTTATGGCTTCTGTACATAGTAGGGCTGACCAGGCGCCTCCCTGCTTGCTGATGTAATACATGGTGGTGGTGTCTGTTCTGATCTGTACCACCTTGCCCTTTAGCTGAGATGCAAATGCCTGAAGGGCCAGATACACTGCTCTGAGTTCTAACGGGTCGATGTGCGGGAGTGATTCCGTGAGGGGACCATGTGCCATTGGCTGGGAGGCTGAGCATGGTACCCCCCACCCCAACAGGGAGGCATCTGTAGTAAAAACCAGCGAGGGGCTCTCTTACTGGAAGGGGGTTCCCTCTCTGAGGTTCTGCCTGTCCATCTACCACTGCAGTGTCTGTATGAGAGTTTCTGAGACAAGTACCAGCTTGGCCAGAGGATCCCTCCTTTGAGACCAGCGATCCCTTAGGTGGAGCTCAATCTCCCTTATCTGAAATCTTGATCCTGGCACTACTGCTGTGGCTGTTGCCATGTGGCCTAGTAGTTGCAGGAAATGTCTGGCTGGCCTGGGTCTGTTCAGTGTGAAAGATACTGCCAACCGCAAAATACTGCCTACCCTGTCCTGAGGGAGGAATGCCCTTCCTTACAGGGTATCTAGCTCTGCCCCTATGAAGTCCAGCACTTAGCCAGATCTAGCTGTGACTTCTGGGCATTTACTAGGAACCCCAGAAATTCCATGGTGCTATGAACTAGAGCAAGAGAATCTCTGGTGTGTTGAAAGGACTGTCCCATGACTAGCCAGTCATCTAGGTAGGGAAATACCTTGACCGCTTGCCTTCACAGGTGAGCTACTGCCACAGCTAGGCACTTTGTGAATGCCTCTGGGGCTGAGGTTAGGCCAAAGGACATAGCTGTGAACTGGCAGTGGCCTGAGGGAAGTCTGAGGCTCAGATGCTTTCTGTGACTGGGTTGGATGGGAATGGGGAAGCAGGCGTCCTTGAGGTCCAAGGATGCCAGCCAGTCTCCCTGCTAAAGAGTGGGTATTATCATAGCCAAGGTGACCATTCTGAACTTTGGCTTTGTCACATGTTTGTTCCGGAGTCTGAGATCTAGTATTGGTCACCAGTCCCCATTCTTCTTTTGTGTAAGGAATTATCTGGAGTACAACCCCTTTCCCCTCTGTGATAGAGGGACAGGTTCCACTGCTCTGATCAGCAACAGGTTGGCCACTTCTGTTTCCAGAAACACCCTTTCTGGTGGGGTCAGTGGAGGAAAACTTTTGCTTCTCAGCTTGGGCGTGTTTTGAAGCTTAGGGACAGACCCTGGCTCACTACCTCCAAGACCCACTTGTCTGTGGTGATGGACTGCCAAGCTTGGTGGAAGTCAGCCAGCCTGCCACCGACAGGTAGGAGGGAGGCGACGACCTGCATGAACACATCAGGGGTTCTGATTGGGTTGAGCCTTGGCCTAGGGGGCTGGCTCTACCCATCTAACTGCCCTTCTGCCCCTACCTCTGAAGTACCCCCTGGTCTGCTGGTAGTCTGGCAGTGCTTAGGCTTAGGAAAAAAAAAAGGCATAGAGTAGGATCTCCTACCCCTGCCTTTCCTTGTCTGGGACCTATAGGAAGTGGAGGGTCTATCTTTGGCCACATTACTCCTGTAGGTGGCCTTGTACTCCTCCACATTTTTCATGTAGGCCTCTGTTTTGTCCCCAAAAAGAGAGTTACTCTCACAGGGGAAATCCATCACCTTAGCTTGGGTATTCGGAGATAGGTTTGTGACTCTGAGCCAGGCAAACAACCTCACAGAAACTGTGAGGGCCATGGGTCTGGCAGCATTGTCACTGGCATCTACTGCCATATGGAATTGATATTTTGTGGCATCAAAAGCTGTCCTGGCAGTCTTGATCAGGTCCACTGCCATTTCCCCCTGTATTTTATCTGACATACTGTGGTCCAAAGGCCTTTCTGATATTCAGCTGCATAAGCCATATAATTGGCTTGCCTGACAAGGAGAGAAGATGCTATGTACCTTTTTCCCCCCATAGCATCAATTTTTCTAAAATTCTTGTTAGGAGGATGGGATGCCAAAGGTACACTTGCACTGTCACAGGTATCTGCCTATACCACTCCCTTATGATCAGGATGTGAATAAAAAGTCAGTGTTAGGTTTATCTAACTGGTACTTTTTATCCACCTTTCTGTCCACCCTGGCACAGAAGTTGAGGTTTGCATAATTTTTAATGCTGCCTTTCTGAGGGATTTATGAATGGACAGTAGCAATCTTTTTGTGGGGATGAGACCTATCATGTCCAGGAAGTCAGCTTCCTCCTCATCCTCTACTGACTCCTGTTTGGAGAAGCCATGGGTATCTACCATCTGTCTCACAAAGGAATTGTGACACGAGTAATCCTATGGACACCTGGGGGAGAACTGAAGTCCTGCTCCAGAAAGATTTCTGGATCTATGGATTCTCCCTCCTCCAGTTCGTCATACAAATAAACCGGTTCCTCAGAAGGTGGAAACAGAGGAACTGGGGTAACTGGTGGAAGAACCAATGGATCAGCAGCCTGAAGGGCCTGTAATAGTTGCAGAGCCTTAGCAATTTCCTCTGCAGAGGGCATGGTAGGTCTACTCGCTGAGAGCTCCTTTACTTTTTCAGCAGGAGGTGCAGAAGTATGCTTTTCCTTATGTTTTCTTTTTGAAGGAACCTGTTCTGAGGCCAGTTCCATTGATCTTTTTGCTTTAGCAGAATCGGATTTCTTGATGGATTTTTCCACCAGTTCCTTACTCTTATCTTTTTTAGAAGAGGAGGGCTCTTCCAAATGCTTAGGCGAAGATGCAGAGGTAGCCATCTCTTCAAAACTTTGTGGCCCTTTTCTTGGGAGTTCTGGGGAGAAAGTTTTGCAGATATCACAGTTAACAAAAATATAACTAGTTTCCAGACAGAAAATACACAAGTCGTGTCTATCCGCTTTGGCCACTAAATCAAATGTCCACAACTTGTACAGTTTTTAAAACCAGTTGGTCCTATGACTCCTGTCCGTTTCCTTTTTTCTAATTGTTTCTCACATTAGTGTCAGGAACAACAAATGTACTCCCAAAAATAACTTCTGGTTCCACAAGTGCAATAATACTTTTTGTTTTGTTAAAAATATGAGAGAAAAAATGGTCAGTTCCCCACAAACAAAAAATAGAGGGAACCGACTGACTCCCTCGGTTCCTGACAGGAAAAGGAACCGGGCAAACAGTAAAGAACTAAAATAAAGAATAAAACGCTACGGTCCCAAGGAGGAACCAAGTATAAAACAGTAAAAACAACCAAAAGTGGTAGAATTTACCACAAAAACAGTGGTTCACCATGGTTCAGCAGAACCGTGAAGTACCTCTGTAACCTGACCAAAAAAAAAATCCACTAAAATTTACTAAATACCCGAAATAGAGGCAGCAAAATAAAAGTAAAAAAACTAATTTCTTCATAAATAAATGAGTTTTTAAAGAGGTTGAGATGAGCTCTCCAAGGTGTCCAAACAGGCAGATGGAGAAATGAATCTGAGCACTTCAGAGTGCAGCAGTCTGAAACTGGCACAAGGCAATGAGAGTTCCATCATTTGCATACATTCCATTCTCTCCGGGGCAGTTCAACACTGAAGGCTGACTGCATCCGTTAAGCAGACGGAGTGATTCCTGGGGGTTTTATAGGGGGGAGAATATACTCTTAACACCTGATCCACCGGACAGGTGAAGGGGTCCAACTGGTGCAAAGCAGCCCAAATGGTAATGCGCTTCCATTTCATGGCGTAAGTGGCCCTGGTGAAGGGTTTCCTTGTGACCACTAGGACATCTGCGACCCTAGAGGAAACTCCAAAGTAGGCAATGGTTACGTCTGCAGGAGCCATGCATGGAGATGCAACGATTTTAGATCTGGATGGAGGGTGCCCCGATCCTTGAGAGCAAGCTGATACACATGGGCAAAGGCACTGGAGGTTCCACCGCTATCTGCTGCAGTAAGGGGAACCAGATCTGATGATGCCAGAAGGGGGGGGTATGAGGACCATCTCAGCCTCATCCAGCTGAAGTTTGAACAGCACCCTCCGGAGGACAGGAAACAGAGGGAAGGTGTACAGAAACCTCCCCTTCCAAGAGAGGGACAATGTGTCTTGCCAAAAAATTCCAGGCCCAGGACTGAGCAAGCAAAAAAGTGGCAGCTTTGCACTGAGTGGAGATGCAAAAAAGGTCCAACTCTTGCCAACCCCATCTGTCAGAGAGATTTTTGACCACCAGAGTTAGACGTTCCCAATCATGAGCCCTGGACCAGAAGTGGCTTAGACTGTTTGTCAGGACATTTTGGACACCTGAAACATGGACGACAGAGAGCTCCAGACCGTGCTCGATGGCCCAGTACCAGACCCTCACCGCTTCTCTGCACAGGGAGTAAGAATGAGTCTTCCTCTGCTTGTTGATGTAATACACCATGCACATGTTGTCCATCTGCACCAAGAGCAGACCGGGAAGGAGATGAATCTCGAAGGCCTACAGAGCGTACAGAACCACACACATCTCCAGACCGCTGATGTGGGGACCTGTTCCACTTCTGTCTTAGTGTCTTGAGACTGGTGAATGCCCAAGTGAGCACCCCAGCCCCAACCCAAGGCAATCCATCATGAGGATTTCACGAGGGGCTGAGATTTGAAAGGGAACCCACCCGTCAAGCCACCACGACAGGACTCCTGACTGGATCGGAAACCATGACCATCTGGTCCAGGCTGTCTGTGTGTTTTCCCAATGGACTCTCAAATGTCCACTGAGGCACCCACATGTGCAGGTAGGTGAAGGAAACCGTGGCAATGGCTGCTGCCACGTAACCCAGGAGGTGCAGGAATTCCCTGGCAGGGACCTGTCGAAGGAAATCAGGTGGGTTTGGCCCATCAGGTGTTCTACTCTGTCCACAGGAAAAAGGCCATGCCCTGGGAAGTATGCAGGACTTCCCCTATATACTGGTGGTGTTGGCAGGGAGACAGGCAGGATGCTGGCCTGTTGATGGTAAGGCCTGGAAAAGGTGGAAGGTATGCTCCAGGATCTGGACAAGATGGTCCTTGGACGGGGCCACTAGGAGCCAATTGTCCAGGTAGGGAAAACATGTATAAGCCCTGCCACCTCAAGACAGCCTCTACCACCGCCAGGCACATGATAAAGACCTTGTGGGCTGAGGACAGGCCAAAAGGGAGGGCCCTGAATTGAAAGTGGGCCTCCTAGAAATGGAAGTGGAGGAAGTGCCGATGAGAAGGAAAAATTCCGATATGCAGATACACATCCAGTATGTCCAGAGAACAGAGCCAATCTCCCTAGTGTAGATGGGGTAACAATCTCTGTAGGGTGACCATCCTGAAGCATCTGTACTCTATGTACAAATTTAGATGACTCAGATCCAGAAGAGTCAAAGATCCTCCATCTTCTTAGGGACAAAAAAGAACTGGGAGCAGAAACCCCTGCCCCGCTGAGCCAGAGGGACAAGCTCTACGGCCCTTTTGTGGCCCGGGGGAGTTTCTGCTTGCCACTTGAGAAGCTCTAGAGTGTGTCCGTTTGCTATGATCCACAGAACCCAGTTGTCTGAAGTAACACCTCGCCACCCGTTAAGGTAAGGGGAGAACCAACCTCTGACTGCCTCCCCCAGAACCCCTTCCGGGTGTGGTGGGGGAGGCTAATGAGCCAGGAGGTAGGGGCACGCACCGTAAGGGCGGCCGCTTGAGGAGCTCTGGCAGCAGCTGAAGTGGCTGATGCTGCCATGGGTTTGTCCTGACCTCTGGAGGGAGGGTGGGCCTGTCTGCGGGAGGAGCAGCAAAAGGGCGGCCGCTGACTAGACTTAGGCTGGGTATGGTGCAGCGAGTGGACCGGAGGGCCTGACTCCTGAAGGGAAGATATTAAATCCTGGGCATCCTCTCCAAAAAGTATGGAACCCTGAAAAGGGGCATCCAAAACAATGGACTGCACATCAGAGGCAAACCTGGACACCCATAGCCAAGTGGTGTCTGAGACAGACTATGTCGGCCATCCCATTTCCCGAGGCATCAACAGCATCATAGGCAGCCCGAAAGACATGGGTCCCCATGTCGGAGCCTGCCTTAAGAACCTGGGTGAGCTGTTTCTTAAATGGGTCATCAGGCAAAGCCTGAAGCACCTCCCTGGCCTGGTCTCAAAGGACGTTTTGGTATTAGATCATGCGGGCCAAATAGTTAATGGCAAGGGTGGAGGAGGCAAAAATTTGCTTGCCCAGGTGGTCCAACTGTCTCGTCTCCCTGTCGGAGGAAAGAGAGCTGAGGTGCTTGGATTTCTTAAGAGTGGTTGTGCACCATGTTGATCACCACTGACTCAGCTTTAGGCTGTCCCCGTAAAAACCCATCGGGTTACCTGCTAGGGCGTGGTACAGCCCATCTACTTTCTTAGGCAATGCTGGGGTCGAAGAGGGTCGATTCCAAGCCACCCTAGTGACATCTTCGCAACAATCGATAAAGGGAGGCAACACCAAAGGGAGGGCATCGGGCTGCCACAAATAAATAACTAACCAACGCCGGTCCAAATCTTGCTACTCACTTTCCCAGCCCATGGTGGCCTGGATGTGCCTCATGATGTCCATAAATGAAGGATCATTAGGAGGGGCCCTGGGGGACCACCTTAGTGGGCTCTTTGCCCTCAGAAAAGTCCCTCTGAATGAAGGAAGATTCAGAATAGTCCCAGACATCATCCGCTTCCTCATCCAGCTCACTCTCAATTGGTGAACGCCCATCCTGGCAAATGCTAGAACCAGCATTGGGTCAGTGCCCTGGAGTATGTGGCGCACTGGGACCCAGGCACACCCAGTCTGGGGCTGGAAGATACCAGGCGGGCCCTGAGGGGAGGGAGTCCGCTTCTGCACAAAACACCACAATGCAGTAAAGAGAGCATTGTAATCCACCAGTGCAGGGTAGTTAAAGACCAGTGGATAGGGGTAATCTGGCGCTGGTTAAGGAAAGGGCAAATTCGGCGTAGGGTACCCCAGCGGAGAACCTACAGGTACAGAGTGCAGGAGCCAGCACCTGGTCCACAGGCTGCAGCAAAGGAAATACTGGCGTCAGTCCAGTAGGCGCCAGCTGAGGAAGCTTGGGAGGGGAATCCACCAGCTCTGGGAGAGGAGACATGGGTGCCAGGGGAAAAAGAGACTTCCCTGGCAAAGGCAGAGACGACAACAGACTGGGTGAAATGCCAGTAGCCTTCTGCAGATGCTGCTGAGAGGGACTGGCGATGGCCCCTATGGAGGGGACAGACGCGGCCAGCAACGAGGCTGGAGGGGTGATAGCAGAGGAGCGGATACTGGTCATACCCATACCGGCCAACCCTCTTGGCTGACAGCCCACAGAAGTTAGGGGCCTGAGTGTCAGGGGCTGGGGAGCAGGAGACAGAGTCCCCTGCCCTGAGGATCCACCACCCGTGACTGAGATAAGGGCAGGTGGCGGGGCCACCGGTAGCCCTACGATATTAAGGGCAGACCGGCCAATAGGGGCTGACCCCCAATGGAAGGAAGAACCAGACGCGGTACAGAATATATGAGGGGACTGCGAGCGGAAAGCAGACCGGGACCAGTGGTGGTGTCTGTCCCAGTGTTTATGCGTACTGCTTGATTTTTTTTCCCATGACTAAGAGGAGGAAGAAGCCCTGCAGGCCTGGGCTGGCGAAGCTGAAGAGCTCCTGGCCTACAACTCATTTTCCATTGCGACGAGCTTCTGCATAATAAGTCAGCTCTCCAGGATTTTTAAACAATGTTTCCGAGTGGCCTGGTTGATTTTCTGGCAGATTTGGTACGCTTTGATGTTGTGGCTGGGGCCTAGGCACAGGATGCAAGCAGAGTGACAGTCTTTCAGGAATAGGTTTGCTGCAGGCACACTTTGTGGAGCGGTCAGAAGATGAGGCAGGTGGAGAAAACATAAACCAGGCGATGGTAACACTGAAAAGTCAATGTTAAACTAAATAAAACTGCAAAAAAACAAAAAAAAAAATGCGGCAAGCAAGAGTAATGGTAGTCGACTGTAGCTGTGGCGGCTTCAGTGGTCCGATGTGCATGGGTCGACGGTGGAAAAGAACTGAAGAATATGTGGGGCCTTTATAGGATAGGCAGATATCAGAGGTGATGTCAGTGGTGGGCAGTCCCAATACTCTGCTATCTAGAAAATGTCCATGTGCTCGTGACCAAGTCCTACTGGCACTGGCCTGATGCAAGAACCTTCTTAAAGTAAGATTAATAAATAATAATCAGTTAATAAATAAGCACAGCAGGGTATTAAACAATATCTTCATGCCCTGGAGCACATGGTACACAAATACGTTTTATGACTGGATTTAAAAATGGTCTTGGAAGGGGCACCTCTTATCTCTGGGGGAAGCACATTCCTAAGAAGTGGAGCAATCACTTCAAATGCCCTATCCCCCAAGGACTTCAGACAAGATCTTGAGAAAGATAAAAGTTCCACATCCACTAACCGAACAGGGTGGCCCACAGAATATGGAGTCAGATGGTCTTTCAGGTAGCCTGGACCCAAACCATGCAGATCCTCGTACGTTAACAAGCACACCCTGAATCTGATATGCCACTGCACCAGCAGCCAGTGCAGAGCATGGAGAACTGGCATGATGTGCTCGAACTGGGAGGTACCAGCAACCAGCCAGCTGGACGCATTCTGGACCAGCTGCAAGCAAAGCAGCAACTTCGTAGACAAATCCAGGTATAGAGCGTTTCAGACTTATTCCAGTCTTGACGAGATAAGTGCAAGCAACAGTGTTGCTAGGTCAGACAGCTCAAGAAAGGGCTTGATCCAGGAGCTGTCACGAAGATGGTAAAAGCCACTGCGAACCACAGCTGACACCTGATGTTCTAATGTCAGCTTGGAGTCCACAATGACCCCCCGTTTCCTCATACTACCTACAGCTTCGAGAGCAACATCGTTCAAATATGGTAAAAAGGTACAACTACTTGAAGCTGATAAACCAAACTGACCTGGCTCCACCAACTGTACCTCCATTTTAGAAGGATTCAGTCTAGCCATCTAGCTGCCATTAAGTCCAAAATTTCCCTAAGGCATTCAGTCAGTTCCAAGACAGCTGCCCTATCATCAGGAGCACAAGACAAATACAGCTGGGTTATCATCGGTACAATGATGAAAACCCAAGCACAATCGTCTAATGCTCCCCCCACACCCAACAGCAACTTGTACACAATGAATAGCATGGGAGCCAAGATTGAGCCCTGAGGTACACCACAGTAGAATGCAGCACAACCTGAAATGAAAGGACCAAGTGCCACCTGCTGCACCCTGCCGGGCAGTTAGGACTAAAACCATCGTAACACAGTCCCTGCCAGTCCTACATAGTGTTCCTGATGGGCCAACAGCACTCCATGGTCCACCATGTCAAAGGACAAAGAAAGATCAAGCAGAACAAAGATAGAACTATGTCCACCGTCCTTTGCAAGGAGCAGGTCATGGTGCACCCTGAACAGAGCAGTTTCCATACTGTAACAAAGGCGAACTGGACTGGAAAGGCTCACAGAAGTCATATTTCTCCAGATGCCGCTCCAACTGAACCACCACCACCTTTTTGATCAATTTCCTGAGACATGGAAGGTTCGAGACAGGCCTGTAATTTTAGAGAACTTCAGAATCCGGAGATGGTTTCTTAAGAAGGGGCCACACCACTGACCTTTTCAATGCAGTTGGAAAAATCACCCCCCCCCCAAAAAAGCGAATACCCAACAAGTTCCACAAAACCTGGACCAAGCGTACCTCAGCATTCCAAAAGAAGTCGGGTAGTCAAGGGTCCCTTATACAGTAGGTGAGGCGGAGTCCAGAAAACACCTGGAGGACATCTACCACCAACACCGGCTCAAACTCCTCCCATAAAAACAAACTGCCTCTGTCCAACAACTGGACACTGTCAGCTAATGACAGGCTGCTTGAGGATATCTCAGCCCTGACAGAGGACACTTTGTCCAGAAAATGAGGGTTAGTCACCTGTAACCATAGATCTAGGAGTGGTATATGGTGCACATCCACACACAGGCAGTCTTTCTTTTCCTTTAAGTTCAGCTGGAATGTCTTCAAGCTAAGCTCCTCTCACCCAGCCGGGTGGTACACTCCTTGGCTCCGCCACGCGATGTCAAATCCTACACGCAGGAAGCAGGAATCCATGTGCTACTTGCCAGGAGAGGTCAGGTAGGTTGTGTGGATGTGCACCATATACCACTCCTAGAAAGTACAGTTACGTAAAAACTTACCATAGCAGTAGATCTTTGAGGGCATCTCTTGCAGTAGGTAATACACTTGAGTCATCGCCAGAGGGCGCTGTGGTGCACAGCAGCTCTTCTAGCAGTCTTTTCTAGGGGCCACCCACACACGACATCATCTTCCTGTTTCCAACATAAGACTGGGCGGTCCGTGGTATCCTCAGTTCCCCCGCCGGATTCAGCCCACTAAGCAAGGACCGAGGGAGATCTGAGGTATCATAGGTATCCCATCCCATAAATAATTGAATCATAAGTTGTTCTCCTAGAGAAGGAGGGGGATGGAGGGAGGAATCGTACTTGCTACAAGAGATACCCATCAAAGATCTACTGTTATGGTAAGTTTTTACGTAACTGTACTGTCTTCCACGGGGCAATCTCTGGCAGCAGGTAATACACTTGGGATGATTCCCAAGCAGTGAACCCAAGAAGGGTGGAATTATGACAGAAGGCCTTCTAGGACAGCTCGGCCAAAGGGCGTCCTATGGCGTGAAGCAACATCCAAGTTGCAGTGCTTCATGAAGGTATGTATTGTGGACCATGTGGCTGCATTGCAGATGTCTGTGATAGAAGAAAAAAATTACTCACCTTAGTAATTATGTTTCTTCTAGTGGAGTCTTGCAGTATGCTGACAAATGCAGTTAGGTCCTGCCTTTCCACTGCCCCAGAGAACACAGGGTTAACTTTTCTATGCATGGCATAGAATGTTCATCTCGAGCTCAGCTGAAGCCTCTGCCTGTTATTCGAACTGCAACCATCAGATCTTTACGAGCAAAAACTCACTAGGTGTTCTGTGTGGAAACTGTAAAATTTTTAACTAGCCAACTGGCAGATATATAATGTTTTTGGTTCTCAAAGGAAGATTCAAGTTAGGAAACCCAAAAACAAAAACCAATCAAATGAACAACATTCCACCCAAAGAAAAAAGAGGGTATAAATGTGGGGGCACCACTAGGGTGCCAACACTGCACCTGCCCACCCACATCCCAAAAATCTAGGTTCTGAGAGGGGAGGCAGGAGGAAGGTCAGAATACAGCAAGACTTCACTAGAAGAAACATAATTACTAAGGTGAGTAAATACAGGTTACTCACCTGTAACAGGAGTTCTAGGAATGGTATATGTTGTTCATCCACACTTATTGGCAGGTCCCTTGCCGCTTAAATCTTGCCGGAAGGTCTTCAAGCTGGCTCCTTCCACCCACCCGGTGCTAAACTCTCAGCCGTCCCATGGACGCCAGATCTAGCCCGCTGGAAGCCAGGTTGTGCATCAAGCCGGAAGGTTAGATGGATCAGGTGGATGAACAACATATACCATTCCTAGAACTCCTGTTACAGGTGAGTAACCTGTATTTCTTGGGACATGGATATGTTGTTCATCCACACTTATTGGCAGACTCTAGCAGTTCTCCGGGAGGAGGGGAGGCAAAGCGCACCTACTTAGGTAGAAAAGACTGGAGAACCTGAGCCCCGACCAGCACCCGGTAGCGACCCAAGGTCGATGTGTAAGGGGAACGGTAAAGCTAGCTTCCGGGCAGAAGCCCTGCGGATATCCTGGACCGGAGGGTCCTTGGAAGCAGCCACCGATGCAGCGGAAGGACAAGTTAAAAAAAGCGCTTATCCCTCTGGGAGGCTCCATGCCCGCCCGCCTAAAGTGGAGACCTTGAAGGGGTGACCCGCCCGCTCATCTGCCACTGGGCTGCAATCTGCCAGATGCGGCTTCAGCGAAGGTGATGAACAGCTGGTGAACCTCTCCCGAACTTTAACTCTATGCTCTCACGAGGTGAGCGCTAAAACGGTTCCCACGGAACCTGAATACGACCTCGAGGTGTGAATAAGGGATAAACCCGGCAGAGGCAATACCCCGAAGGAAGACTCAGACTCCGCCACCGCCTCCGGAGGAAACTCGGTGGGCGCAGGACAATCTAGTCCCTGTGGAAGACCGGATAGGGAGGTTAAAGGAGTGCCTGGAACTCTCCCAGCCTTCTGGATGGCGGAGTGGCCCCAAGAAGGTGTTCTTCCACAACAGGTGGGGGAAAACACACCTGTGCAAAGGTTTGGATGGCTTGCTCATGAGCTAAGCCCATACCAGCAAGGATCCCGCAGAAACGGGGATACTCTCCCAAAAGGTGCCAGACCACCTTCTCCGTACCACCAGCTACCCTTCGGCCCGCGCCCGCAACACAGTGGTGACCGCAGAAGCACCCAGAGGGTCGTCGACCGAAGCCCTGGTCTAAGGATGGACCGCAAATGGTCCGGAATGCTATGCCCAGGGACGGGGAAGGGCACCGCCCTATCCCATCATTGGAAGAAGGAAAACTTCTCCCAAAGGACAAGCATCTTGGCCGACTTCTTAGCAGGATGCCTCGAAGGTCGAGGACCTTGCCGAAAGACCCTAGGCCTGGCCCCTAGCCACACAGGGGACGGCCAACAGGTGCAGGGATTGAAGGTCCAGATGGATAACCTTCCCCTGAAAAGGAAAGACAGGACTGGCAGACTAGAGACTGTCTCGGGAGCCTGGGGCTAAGACTGAGGAGAGCTGGATACCAGCACTGGCAATCCAGTCTGAGGCTACCAACATTACCTGCGCCAAGTTCCTCCTCCTCGCCTTGCCCGTAGGTCAAGGGAAATGGGGGAGAGGCACAGAGGGGCCCGGGGTCCGAGGCCCCTATGGCATCCCCTGCAGCAGACCTTGCTGAGGGGTGGGCAAAAAAACAGTCTCGGCCTCATATTCTCCCCGGAGGGAAGAGGGAGAAGATCCTGTGCTACCTCCGGCAGGGGAGACCACTCATAAGGCGCAGCCTATGCCCGGCTCAGGGCAGCAGCCAGGGAACTGGGCTCCTGCCAAGAAATGGCTAGGAAGCCTCGACTGCGCAACCGCCCAATGCAGAGAACCTCCTTGCACCGAGACAAGGGGGATAGACCAACCTGGTGGAGTAGGTAGCGCATGGTCTTGGAATAGTCCAACTTGGACTTAGACCACTAGACCCTGTACAAGCGGAGCGAGCGGTGCCGGCTAATCGGACTGTCTGTCTCCAGCGAGCAGGAAGGACATCGGGACTCGCAAGAGGACCAGAGGCGATGCACTCTGTATTCCCCAAGATGGGCACCTCACCCATCCGAGAAGCATCGGTCAGAGAAGACCGGCAACTCAGGGCGAACTAGCAGGATAGTCTCCTGCCGGAGTTAGAATGGTCCAAGGGAGCGTTCACCTAACTCCTCGGCTGTAAGTCACGAACTGGTCCACGGCACAGCGTTGTGACCTCAGGCTGGCCCCTCCCTAAGGGAAGGCCGCCCTGAGGCCCAGGAGGAACAGGAGGTCCTGGCAGGACGTAATTTCCCGGCCAACCCGACCGGCAAAGGAGGAAGAACCTCGCCCTGTCCATCCGGAGCTGAGCTCGGACTCAAAGTCGAGCTTAGTCCTGAAGAAGCTTCACCACTAAGATACGAGGTCTCACATGGCTCCCGAAAACGGGAGACCAGTCTGCCTTCCGGGTGGGGTGACATCCGGACCCTTCCATGCCACAGAGACTGCTGAGCAAGGAAGTGCTAGGAACTTGTAAGCAGCTCCCCTGCAAGAAGGGGAGCAGCTTCCCCCAAAAATGGATGGAACGACGAGTAGGTACATCCTGGAGACCAGGAAACCGCTACCCACCACGTCCTGAGGATGGAATGTCTGCAGAAGAGAGACCATCCAGGCGTGTGGGAGGATGGGCGCAAGTCTCCGTCCGTAAGAGACCAGGAATACCTGGAGGCAAACCCAGGGTTGAATGGGGGGTCCACGGCCTTCCTGATCATCTCTAACTAGAGAGCCAGGCATGTCGGACGACTGACACAGGGGTAGCGAACTCAAAATCCCCGTGGGGGAACGGCTCAAAGGGGATCCGCTCGCAAATTGTGACAGGATCCATCCTAAATACCTCCAGAACGAGGTGCGGAGCCGTCCCCCAACGGGAAAACCCGGGCTGGGACGACGGAGCCGGAGCAATGCCCCTTGGCCCGTCACTGAGCAGGCTTAGAGGGGAAGGAGCCGAGAGCCTTGGTTTCCTGCCTCTCCGCTTCCTTTGGAGGAGGATGCTGGTTTGCCAACAGGCATGCTGTATGCCTGCTGGCCTCATGCTGGACGGGGGGCCCCAGGCCTCAGGGGCAAAGGGGCTTACGCAGGCGCTGACGGCTGCCCTTAACCTCTGCGGCTAGAGTGACCAGTGACCGGAGTGGCATCGACTTCGGCCCATGGATGTATCCACCACTCCAGGGCCGAAAAGGTCAGTCCCCAAGAAGGGGATGTCCGCCAACTCGTGCTGGGTTACCAAGGAGGAACTTAACCTCAGCCACGCCCTGCGGCGCATGGCCACTGCGGCCGCCACCGATCTGGCACAGGAGTCGCCTAGATCCAGACCTGTCTGGAGCTGCTGTTTCGCCACCGCCCTACCCTGGTCCCGCACCTGTCGAACCGTGGACCGCAGGTCACCTGGGAGATGAGGGAGAACCTCGTCAAGGGAGCCCAAAAGGGTGTGGGAGAAATGTGCCATCAGTGCTACCGAGCTGGCCTGACGGAGGCCTAGGGAGGACGCAGCGTAAACCTTACGCCCGACATAGTCCATCCACCTGGACTCCTAGTCGGGGGGTCTGTCCACATCCCCAGCATTTCCAAGACATTGGAAAATGTCGTCGGTAATTACCCCTTCAGCCGAGGGGTGCTCCGAGAAACCGGGCAGAGAACCGACCGGGATAGGATACCTCCGAGCTACCATGGCCGAAGGCGCAGGGCAAGAAGTAGGCTGCCGCCACAGCTCCAAGGCTGGGCCCACGATAGCCTCAGCCACTGGGAAGGCCTCCGTGGAAGAACCCCTTCAATCCAGAATCTCCAGAAGGGGGTAAGGAGCCCGATCGGAGATGGGCTTAAGCTGCATTCCAGTAAACTCTGAGATGAGCTGAAGTAGACCCTTCGAAGACGATGGGCTGTCGTCTACTGGATGTTCCTGGGAAGACCCGGGGTCCTCCCTGTCAGGAAACAAGGCAGAGCCTGCTCCAGGCTATGAAGGGTCTGCAAAAAGTTGCCGCAGGCCCAAGGCACTCTTCGTCTGCCGAGGGCAGGCAGGAGAGAGGGGACCGAGTGACCTGAAGGACAGGCCACTGTGCGGCCTGAACTCCGCCGAAGGCGGAGGGGCAGCAAAGGTCGAACGAGCAACCGGTCCTGGAGAAGGCTCCTCGACCAATTCGAACGGCTGCCGACCAAGCGGCGGCTGCTTGCTATCTGGAGAATGAATCGAGGTCGATTGAAACCCAGACAACTGCAGTCGCCACATAAGTTCCTCGTAACACTGACGCCAACAGCATCGAAACTGCTCCTCATCCGAGGAGGGGGACGAGGAAGAACGGCAAAGCCACTTAACCTGGTGCCCCGACCGAGAACGCCGAGATCGGGGTGAGTGGCTAGACCAAGAAGTAGACCGAGACCCAAATCCTCGGGATAACCGAGGGTGGGCCTGGGATGAAATGGGGAGCACCCGCTGCTCCCTTGGCTCGGAAGAATGGACCGAGGGCTGCTGAACCGAAGTCGAGGACAGAGCCTTGACTTCCGCCGAAGGCGGCTGTAAGATGGCCTCAGCAGACCCCCCGAAAGACAGGTCGAGAGACTCGATAACACCGAAGGGAATTTGGCCGGCTGGACCTGACGGGTACCGTGAGGCCAGAGGTCAAGGTCGAAAGGCCGCCAATGAGGGAGGAGAAATTTCGCCTCCGAAGAGACTCGACCGCGGCCCTTAGTCATAGGTTTAGAGACAGGGTTTCCAGGCTCTCTCCCTTGGAGGAGGGATCATGAAGCTCCCTGAACGAAACTGAATGAAAGGATTCCAAGGAGAGCAGATAAGCCCACAACCAAGAGAGGAAGGGAAACCCCGTCCATTCCCCGGCAGGATCAGACTGCAGAGAAACAGTCGAAGCGGGCAACCGCCGGTCAGATGGAATCTCCGGAGCGGAAAAAACTACCGGATGTCCGAGCCCCGAACGGGCACGTGGTCCTCCGGAGAGCTGACAGAAAGGGCAGAACAAAAGTTGCAAGCCCGAGGATCGTGATCCAAGTCCAGGCAAAAAAATCACGTGGAGTGCGAGTCCTTCCTGGAGGAACTAACCGTATGTCTCTCGGGGCCGGAAAAAGCCATCGCCGTAGTGAAGAAGAAAAGATCGAAGAATTGAAGGATACTTCAATAAATTTGAAGACCGAACTTTTCAGGAACCAGTCGAAAACGCAGAGCGCTAAGGAGGGAACCTGAGCTTCCAAGCGGTAAGGAAGATCTGGCGTCATGGGGCGGAGCCGAGAGTTTTACCACCCGGGTGGGTGGGAGGAGCCAGCCTGAAAACCTTCCGGCAAGATTTAAAGCGGCAAGGGACCTGCCAATAAGTATGGATGAACAACATATCCATGTCCCTAGAATTTTTTCTTCAAACAACATGAAGTCTTGCTGTATTCTGACAAATGCAGACTACCAAGCAGCACCTCCATGGAGGAGGGACAGAACCTACTTTGGAAACAGGCTTTGAAGTACTGCTGTGCCAAACCGAGCAACACTCCTAGCCTGGATATCCAGAGAGTAATGCTTGGTAAAAGTATGGACTGTTTTCCAGGTGGCTGCTTGATAAATCTCTAAGAGAGGGATATCCCTGGCAGCAGCCAGGGAAGCAGCTGTACCTCTTGTGGAATGAGCCCTGAGGCCTGAGGGTGGAGTTCTACCCAGTTTTTCATAGCAGAATTGTATACAAGAAACAATCCACCTGGCAACAGATCTCTTAGTGGCAGGTTTGCCCTTCCCAACTTCTCCATAAGTGAGGAACAACTGAAGGGATTCAAACCTGTGACCCTTGGTACGCTCTATGTAGTAGCTAAGGGCTCTTTTAACATCCAAACTGTGTAGCCTTCTCTCTCTCCCGAGGAAGAATGATCAGTGAAGAAAACAGGGAGAGCTGCAGACTGATTCAGGGGCAAATCTGAAACCACTTTAGGCAAGAACTTAGTGTTAGTTCTAAGGACCAATTTATCTCTGTGAAAAGAGATGAAATCAGATTCCACTGACAAGGCTTGCAATTCACTGATACGTCTGGCAGAAGTAATGGCTACCAAAAACACAGTTTTCCAAGTCAAGTACTTAAGCTCTGCTGAGGACAAAGGCTCAAAAGGGGTTGCATAAGCTGAGCAATGCAAACATTAAGATCCCAAGCAGGAGCAGGATCCCTAAAGGGGGGATTGGTGTGAAGCAATCCTTTGAAAAAATTACAGAATACAGGATGGGATGACAGAGAGGAAGACGTGCCTACAGACAGGAAAGCAGAAACAGCTGCCAAGTGTACCTTGAGAGTAGCTGGTCTGAGACCTAGGCCATTAAGATAGACCACATAATCCACAACCGTAGGCAATTCAGCACAGTCTGGAGAAATATTTTTCTTAGAACACCAAACGCTGAATCTTTTCCATTTGGAGTTGTATGTCTTTCTGATGGAAGGCTTTCGAGAAGCCTTAAGGATATCCAGAACCCCTTGGGAAAGATGCAGATCTGCAAACTCTAACTCTTCAAGAGCCAAGCCTTGAGATTGAGAGACTAAAGATTCGAGTACCAAATCCTCCCCTGAGAGGATGTTAACAGGTAGTAATTCCTGGGAAGAGACAGGGGAAGATGGACTGCAAGGGACAGCAACAAGAGATACCATGGCTGCCTGGCCTAGTCTGGAGCAATCAGAATCACTTTGCATGGTTGTGACCTTGTCTTGACAAGTACTTTGAACAGGAGAGGGAAGGGGAGAAAAGCATACAGAAATTTCCCTTCCCAGTTCAGGATCAGAGCATCCAGAGGGACTGAGCCCAAGACTGGGGGTTGGGGATTGTCTGCAACAAAAGAGAGGAAGTTGGTGATTGTCTGGGGCTGCAAAAAGATCTATCTCTGGAGTGCCCATCTTGAGAAAATCACTTTCAACACCAGAGGCTCTAGGGCCCATTCGTGATGGCCCTGGGATATTCTGCTCAGTGCATCTGCTAGGACATTGTCCTTCCCTGGGAGGTGAACTGCTATCAGAGAGGTTTGCAGGGAATAGGCCAGGGACCACAACTTCATAGCTTCTGTGCACAAGGCCATAGACCGAGTGCCTCCTTGCTTGCTGATGTACCACATGGTGGTAGTGGTGTTGTCTGTTCTGACCTGAACCACCTTGTTCTGTACAGATTTGGAAAAAGCTTGTAGTGCAAGAAATACTGCTCTGAGTTCCAAGAGATTGATGTGAAGCAGAGATTCCTGAGGCAACCACAGGCCCTGGGTGGTAAGTTCCCCCAAATGGGCTCCCTAGCCCAGAAGGGAAGCATCTGTGGTGAGTACCACTGAATGAGACTGCGTGACAAATGGAACCCCTTGCCTCAAATTGTCCTGATCCTGCCACCATTGCAGGGCTTGGATCAGAGTTCGAGTCACTGGAATTAGTTTGGTAAGGGAATCCTTTCTTTGGGAACAAAAATCTCTTGAGTGGAACTGAATGTCCCTCATTTGGAATCTTGCGCCCTAGACCACTGCTGTAGAAGCTGCCATGTGGCCCAGTAGCTGAAGGAAATGCCTTGCTGGTCAAGACACCTGAAGGCTAAATGAAGAGGCCAGTTCCATGAGGGTCTTTGCCCTTTCCAGGGGAAGAAAGGCTCTTGCTTTTACCGTATCCAGCTCTGCCCCATGAAGGTGAGAAGCTGCACTGGTTCGAAAACTGACTTTGGTAGGCTGAGAAGAAATCCTAAAGAAGTAAGCACTTGCTGGGTCACTTGCAGGTGTGACTTGACTTGGTCTGGAGACTGGCCTACTATGAGCCAGTCATCTAAGTATGGAAAAATGGAAATCTTTTGTCTTCTTAGAAAGGCAACAACTACTGCCAGGCACTTTGTGAAGACCCTTGGGGCTGATGTTAGGCCAAAGGGCATTGCTCTGAACTGATAGTGGCCTGAGGGCAACTTGAATCTGAAGTACTTTCTGTAGGAGCACCTGATGGGAATGTGAAAGTAGGCATCTTTGAGGTCCAGGGAGGCTAGCCAGTCCCCTGGCCTTAGAGAGGGTAGGATAATTCCCAGAGTTATCATTTTGAACTTTGCCTTTAAAAGATGTTTGTTCAGGCATCTTAGGTCCAGGATGGGTCGCCACTCTTCTGTCTTTTTGGGGGTTAGGAAGTACCTGGAGTACAATCCTTTGCCCCAGTGTAGGGTAGGATCTCTCTCTATAGCTCTGAGAGCTAGGAGAGAAGAAACCTCTGCCTCTAGGGCAAGGGTTTCTGAGAGATTTGCAGGTGGAAAAGATCTGGCTCTCACCTTGGGAAATTTTTTGAAGCTGAGAACCAGAACCTGGCTTACTATTTCCAAGACCCACTTGTCTGATGTAAGCATCCAATCCTGGACAAAGTAAGCCAGCCTGCTCCCTACTGGGGTAGGAGAATTGACCCGGGCAGACCCATCAGGGTGTCTGCTTGGCAGGGGCTTTAGGCTAAGGCGTGGATGCAGGCCGGCTCATCCCCCTTCTGCCTCTCCCTCTGAAGAACCCCCTCTGTGAAAAAGAAGAAGAGGCCTGTGCTTGGTAAAAAGGCCTTTGGAAAGGCCTGCCCCCTGGACTGCTGCCTTTGAGGAGTTGCTTGCCTTTCCTTGGCCTGAGCACTCCTGTAAGTGGTCCTGTATTCATCCATTTTCTTCATGTAATTCTCTGTCTGCTCCCCAAACAAAGAATTACCCACTACAGGAAAATCCATGGCTTTAGCCTGGGTATCCTGTGAGAGGCTAGTACATCTGAGCCAAGCCATTCTCCGAAGAGCCACAGATGTAGCCATGACTCCTGATGATACATCACTGGAGTCTACAGCAGCATGAAACTGAACTTTCGATGCCTCAATCCCATCTGCAGCCACCTCCTCCAGCTCCTTGGCAAGCTGGGGGGAAGCCTGTTTAGCCAGTGCCAGTACAGTGTCCCACCTGGACTTCTGGTACCTGGCTGCATAGGCCATATAATTAGCCTGTCTGAGTCCTAAGGATGATGCCATGTACTGTTTCTTTGCCATGGCATCAATCTTCCTGGAATTCTTGTCTGGGGGGTGTGATGCCAAGGGAATGCTTGCCTTTTCACAGGCAGCAGCCTGTACAACCCCAACATGGCTACATTGCTGATAAAGGAACTCCGTATCTGAGCCTGAAAGAGTATACCTCTGGTCCATTCTTCTATCCACAGGAGGTATGGAATTGGGAGACTTAAGAATTTTTTGTGTCTGTTTCCCAAACGATTTGTGGAGGGGAACAGACAGTCTTCTGGACTCTGGGATGTCCATCATCTCTACATAGTCAGGCTCTTCCTGATCCTCCACTGCCTCCTCCATAGGAAGCTGAAGGGTATCAGCCACCTTTCTGTAAAACATGTAGTGTGAAGGGGACTCAGAAAGCCTAGGAGGAGAAACACCTGAAGGTCTGTCTGGGGAGATGGCAATAGGCACATCTAGACTTTCACCATCACCATAATCATCTTCCAACTCTCCTTCCTCCTCAAACTCTGGTTCATAAAATTCTTCCAGGGTATAATCCAGAACCAGGGTAACTGACCGAACCGAGCCCCTGCCAAAAGGTGCCGGTTCAGTCGGAATTGATCAAAGCGATTCCACAATCCGAATCGCTTTGGCTATTTCATTGGCGGTCGAAGTATGAGATTCTAGATCCGAACCGGTCGACTTCTCTTTTCTTTTTGTCGGAACCGATTCCTCGGAATCGGCTCTCCTTTTGCCCGAAGTAGTATCGCCCTGGTCAGAGGGCACTCCTTCTGGTTCGGTCGGAACCGACCCGGGCTGGCCATCCGGGTCAGTGGACTTTTCGGCCTCCCTTTCCCTCAGTCTACCTAATCTCTTTTCCAGGGTAGATTTGGGAAAATGTTTGCAAATTTGGCAGTCTGAATCGAGGTGGTCAAACCCCAGACAATAAACACAGGTGGTGTGGGGATCAGCCTTAGCAAAGACCTCCCCACACACACTGCAGTGTTGAAACCCAGTGGGCTCAGTTTTTTTCTTGGGTTCCTCAGACATGGCCAACCTAACCAAACTTACCCTTTTTTCGGCAATCCACCAGGCAAGACCCCTATCGGTTCCTGACCGTGTCACGGTCCAGGAAAAAACGTATTAAACCCCCTTTTTTTTTTTAGAACCGACGACTGGTAACCACACACTAAAGTAAAGTACAAATTTTACCTCAAAATGATTGCACAGCTTTACAAGTTCCGCACAGAAAACAGAACAAAACTCTAGTACTCACAGTACCACAGACAGAGACTTGAACCGACTATGCGGAAACAACAATTTTGGAAGAAAACCGACCGAAAACCAACACTTCAACCGACTTTGAACCGAGCAGCAGGAGAAATCTCCAGAGCGACTGTTCAGTGAGGCGGAGTAAAGAATCTGACGGTTGCAGTTCGAATAACAACAGGCAGAGGCTTCAACCGAGCTCGAGATGAACATTCTATGGCATGCATAGAAAAGTTAACCCTATGTTCTCCAGGGCAGTTGAAAGGCAGGACCTAACTGCATTTGTCAGAATACAGCAAGACTTCATGTTGTTTGAAGCCCCCTTGAAGCAGGCCGCTGTGGAGGCCATAGCTATGGTAGAATGGGCTTGGACAGGTCCTGGTAATGGTTTGTTATATTTCTTGTACAGTAGCAAAAAAGAAAAAATTACTCACCTTGTTTCTTCTAATGGCATCTTGCTATATTATGACATATGCAGTGAGTCCCAACCTTCGAACTGCTCCAGAGGTGAAAGAGTTAACTTTCCATGCCAGGCATGGAACTTTGAGCACAAGCTCGGTTGAAAACTCTGTCTGTTGTTCTTCAAACTCAAACTGTCAGATCTTTACGAGCAAAACTCACTGAGGTTCTGTGTGGAAGCTGTAAACCTACACTAGCCAACTGGCTACTAAATATAAGAACACATTTTTTGGTCCCAAAACAAAGACTCAAGTCAGGGGACCCAAAAAATGAAAAACACAACACCCAATCACCCCAAAAAGGAGGGGTGAAAAAAACAAGGTGGGCATCTACTAAGTGCCAACACTGCACTGCCCATCCACATTCCAAAAGCAGAGAGGGGCAGGCAGGGGGGGAGGTCATAATATATCAAGACTCCATTAGAAGAAACAACATTACTAAGGTGAGTAATTTTTTCTTCAAACAACATGAAGTCTTGCTATATTACGACACATGCAGATTACGCAGCAGTACCTCCATGGAGGAGGGACAGAACCTACTTAGGAAATAGGCTCTGAAGCACAGTTATGCCAAACCGAGCATCACTCCTAGCCTGGATGTCCAGGGAGTAATGCTCGGTAAAAGTGTGAACTGTTTTCCAGGTAGTTGCTTGACATATCTCAAGAATAGGGATGTCCCTGGCAGCAGCCAGAGACGCAGCTGTACCTCTGGTAGAGTGAGCCCTCAGGCCTGAGGGAGGAACTTTACCCAGTTTTTCATAGCAAAATTGGATACAAGAGAATCCACCTGGCAATGGATCTTTTAGTGGCAGGTTTCCCTTTACCAACCTCACCATAAGTGATGAACAGTTGGAGGGAGTCAAACCTGTGACCCTTGGTACGTTCTATGTAGCAAATAAGGGCTCTTTTGACATCTAAACTGTCCAGTCTCCTCTCGCCAGAGGAGGAATGGTCAGTACACAGGGAGAGAGAAAGATTGATTAAGGTGGAAGTCTGAAACCACCTTAGGCAAGAACTTTCTGTTAGTCCTGAGGACCACCTTATCTCTATGACAGGAGATAAAAATCAGGCTCCACTGACAATGCTTGTAATTCACTTATGCGCCTGGCAGAAGTGATGGCTACCAAAAACACAGTTTTCCAAGTCAAGTACTTAAGCTCTGCTGAAGTCAAGGGCTCAAAAGGGGGTTGCATTAGCTGGGCAATGCAAATATTAAGATCCCAGGCAGAGGCAGGATCCCTGAATGGAGGGTTGGTGTGAAGCAACCCCTTGAAAAATTTGGAGAATATAGGATGAGCTGAAAGAGAAGAGGGTTTACCTGCTGATAAGAAAGCAGACACAGCTGCCAGGTGCACTTTTAGGGTAGCTGGTCTCAGACCCAAAGTATTCAAATGCACCATATAATCCAGGACTGTAGGCAAGTCAGCAGATTCTGGGGAAACATGCTTCCCAGAGCACCATATGGAAAATCTCTTCCATTTGGAATTATAAGTAGCCCTGGTGGAAGGTTTCCTAGAAGCCTTCAAGATATCTAATACACCTTGGGAGAGGTGTAGGTCTGCAAACTCTTCAAGAGCCAGGCCTTGAGATTGAGAGATTTGAGGTTCGGGTATCAAACTCTCCCCTGGGCACAGGTTAACAGGTTGTGATTCCTGGGAAGACACAGGTGAAGGTGGACTGCTAAGGACATAAGGACTGGGTACCAGGGCTGTCTGGCCCAATCTGGAGCAATCAGGATCATCTTGCAGGGTTAAGATCTGATTTTGACTAGCACCTTGAACAGAAGAGGGAAGGGGGGCAAAGCATAGAGAAACTTCCCTTCCCAACTGAGAAGGAAAGCATCTAGAGGGACTGAGCCCAACACTGGGGGCCTGCAGCAAAAAAGGGGAAGTTGGTGACTGTCTGGGGCTGCAAAAAGATCTATCTGCGGGGTGCCCCATCTGGCAAATACTACCTCCAGTACTAGGGGATCCAGTGACTATTTGTGATGGCCCTGGGAATTCCTGCTGAGAGCACCTGCCAGGACATTGTCCTGGCCTGGGAGGTGAACTGCAATAAGGAAGGTGCTTAGAGAGTAAGCCACAGACCACAACTTCATTGCTTCGGTGCACAAGGCCGTAGACCAAGTGCCCCCTTGCTTGTTGATGTACCACATTGTGGTGGTATTGTCTGTTCTGCCCTGAATAACTTTGTTCTGAACAGATTTGGAAAAACTGCTCTGAGTTCCAACAGATTGATGTGGAGCAGAGATTCCTGAGGGGACCACAATCCCTGGGTAGTGAGGTCGCCCATGTGAGCTCCCCACCCCAAGAGGGATGCATCTGTAGTAAGGATTAAGGAGTGAGACTGAAGGGCGAAGGGGACCCCCTGTCTCAGATTGCTCTGGTCCTGCCACCACTGAAGGGTTTGGATCAGGGTTCGAGTCACTGGGATCAATCTGGTTAAAGGGTTTCTCCTTTGAGACCAAAAGGCTCTCAAATCGAACTGGATGTCCCTCATCTGAAATCTTGCTCCCTGCACTACTGCTGTAGAAGCAGCCATGTGCCCCAGGAGCTGCAGAAAATGCCTTGCTGGTCGAGAGACCTGCAGGGTGAAAGAGGAGGCCATAGAGACCAGGGTCCTTGCTCTTTCCAGAGGAAGGAAGGCTCTGGCCACTTTTGTGCTCAGTTCTGCACCTATGAAGGTAAGAAGCTGGACAGGCTCTAGAAATGACTTTGGAAGATTGAGAAGGAAACCTAGAGATGTGAGCAGTTGCTGAGTTACCTGAAGATGTAATTTGACTTGGTCTAGAGACTGGCCTACTATGAGCCAGTCGTCCAGGTAAGGAAAGATGGCAATCTTTTGCCTTCTTAAGTAGGCAACTGCTACTGCCAGTCATTTTGTGAATACCCTCGGGGCAGAGGTGAGGCCGAAGGGCATTGCTTAGAACTGGTAATGGCCTGAGGGCAGTTCGAATCTGAGGTACTTTCGATGGGAGCTTCTGATAAGAACATGGAAGTAGGCATCCTTGAGGTCCAGGGACGCTAGCCAGTCCCCTGGCCTTAGAGAGGGTAAAATAATTCCCAGAGTCACCATTTTGAATTTTGGTTTTAAAAGGTGCTTGTTTAGGTATCTGAGATCCAGGATGGGCCGCCATTCTCCTGTCTTTTTTGGGGTAATGAAGTACCTGGAGTACAACCCTTTGCCCTGGTGTAGGGATGGAACCCTTTCCACAGCTCTGAAAGCCAGGAGGGTAGACACTTCTGTTTCTAGGGCAAGAGCCTCTGATGGATTTGCAGGTGGAAAGGACCTGGCTCTCATCTTTGGAAATTTTTTGAAGCTGAGAACCAGTCCCTGGCTTACCACTTCCAGGACCCACTTGTCTGATGTTAAAGACTTCCAGTCCTGGACAAAGTAAGCCAGCCTGCCCCCTACCGGTGGTGGAGAATCGGCTCTGTCCACCCCATCAGGGAGCCTGCATGGCAGGGGCTTTGGGCTGAGGGGTAGAAGCAGGCTTACTTGTACCCCGTCTGCCTCTCCCTCTAAAGAACCCCCTCTGGGCATAAGCAGAAGAGGAGGCCTGGGCTTGGTAAAGGCCTATGAAAAAGCCTGCCCTGCCCCGACATGCTGCCTTTGAGGAGTGGTTTGCCTTTCTTTGGCCTGTGCACTCCTATAGGTGGTCCTATATTCATCCATTTTCTTCATATAATTCTCTGTCTGCTCCCCAAACAGAGAATTGCCCACAACAGGAAAATCCATAGCCTGAGACTGGGTATCCTGCGACAGGGTAGTGCATCTGAGCCAGGCTATTCTGCGAAGAGCCACAGATGTAGCCATGACTCTTGATGATACATCATTAGAGTCTACTGCAGCATGAAATTGCACCTTGGATGCCTCAATACCATCCGCAGCCATCTGCTCCAGCTCCCTGGCGAGCTGGTCAGGGGCCTGTTTTGCTAGGGCCAGCACAGTATCCCATCTAGATTTCTGGCATCTAGCAGCATAAGCCATATAATTTGCCTGTCTGAGTCCTAAAGATGCTGCCATGTACTGTTTCTTTGCCATGGCAACCATCCTCCTGGAGTCCTTTTCAGGAGGGTGAGAGGCTAGAGGAATATTTGCCCTGTCACAGGCAGCAGCCTGCACTACCCCCACATGGCTGCATTACTGAGAGAGAAACTCTATATCAGAGCCTGATAATGTATACCTCTTGTCCATCCTTTTATCAACAGGAAGGATAGAGTGAGAAGTTTTTAGAATTTTTACTGTCTGTTTCCTAAAGGATTTGTGCAAGAGAATAGACAGTCTCCTAGACTCTGGAATATCCATCATTTCTACATAATCAGGCTCTTCTTGGTCATCAACAGATTCCTCAACAGGGAGCTGGAGAGTTTCAGCAACTTTCTTATAGAACATAAAATGAGAAGGGGACTCAGATAGCCTGGGGGGGCCCTGACGGTCTGTCTGGAGAGATGTCCGGTTCAATGGGCACATCCAGACCTTCAAAATCACATTCACTCTCCTCATACTCCTCCTCCCCTTCCTCCGGTTCATAAAAATCCTCAAAATCATAATCTTGAACCAGTGGAACCGGCCTAACTGAGCACTTCCCTGATGGTGTCGGTTCGGACGGAACCAGGGAAAGAGACTGGACAATTTGAATTGCTTTAGCTATTTTCTCAGCAGTTGGAGAAATAACTTTTGGCTCAATACTAGCTGACTTTTTAGTCCTTTTAGTTGGAACCGGCTCCTCAGAGCTGGCTCTTCGTTTGCCCGAGGAAGTATTGCCCTGGTCAGAGGGCACTCCCTCCGGTTCAGTTGGTACAGAACCAGGCTGGCCATCCGGATCAGTGGACTTTATGGCCTCTCGTTCCCTGAACCTACCAACTCTCTTTTCCACGGTGGCAGCAGGAATAGTCTTACAAATCTGGCAGTCTGCATTGAGGTGGTCAAACCCCAGACAATATACACAGGTGGTGTGTGGGTCAGCCTTAGCAAAGGCTTCCCACAGAGACCACAGTGCTGAAACCCAGTGGGCCGGGTTTTTCTTTGGGTTTCTCAGACATGGTGCCAGCCTAACCAAACTTGCCCGTTAGTGGCAATCCGCCAAGCAAGACTCTCTTATCGGTTCCCAACCGTGTCACGGGTCATGGAAAAAACCGTAATGAAATCTGTTTTTTTTTAGAACTGATAAGAACCAGGAACCGCACTCTAAAAGACTAGAAAGTTATTTTTAAAACAACCTGATCGGTTCAAACCGAACCGAAAAAGACGTTTACAAGTTCCACACAGAAGAAAATAAATGTAAGCCTATCTATTACTTACAATACCACAGACAGAGCTTGAACCGACCGACTGCGGTTTAATTTTGGTCAAGAAACCGAAAAATAAAACTTTTTAACCGACAAACGAACCGAGCAGAAGGACAAATCTCCGAAGCGACTGTTCAGTGAGGCGGAGTAAAGAATCTGATAGTTTGAGTTTGAGCAACAACAGACAGTTTTCTCAACCAAGCTCGCGCTCAAGGTTCCATGCCTGGCATGGAAAGTTAACTCTTTCACCTCTGGAGCAGTTCGAAGGTTGGGACTCGCTGCATATGTCATAATATAGCAAGACTTCATGTTGTTTGAAACAGAAGAAGATGCAGAACAACCGGCCACAATCCGCTTCTGGACAGCAGGGAGATGAAAAAGATACAGAACACCCTACCACAGCCTGCTCCTGGACTGCCGGGAGACAGTCTGTGGAACGTGGGAGAACAACAGAGTTCTGGGCACCAAGGCCGGATGAGCCAAGGACTGATGTAAAATAATAAACAGGATGATGACACAGGGTACTTGGAACAGAAGATCTGGATAGCACATCGGTGCGGACAACAAAACAAGAAAATGAACGCAGACTTTGCACAGGGCCAGGTCGTACACTGGGAACTTGAGAAAGGAAAATAATAAATGGGACGTTGCAACTGAGACAACTCCACCACGGTTCTTCAGGAAGTTGCTGTTGGCTGCTTCAGAAATGCACTTGGGAATGATTTCTGTAGAACTGATGAAGACTGATCTGGATACACATTTGAAAAGTGACTCTGAAGACTTGCTGAAGACAGATTCAAATACTTTTCTGACACTGAAATGCTGGCATAAAGCAATACAAGCACAGTTCTGGCACTTATATTGTAAGTAGGAATAATGGCAATGCAATTAATGCCTCAATTCCTATTGTAGTGGTCAATTATACAGTCTCAGTGTCCAGACCACAGTACATAACCAGGCACTTTACTATTCTCGGTGAACCCTAGCTTCAGTGGACGAAATACCAGGGGGTCCCACTAGCTCAATCAGGTTCTCCCACTACTGTGGGACTAGGCTCCACTGAAATATTATAAACTCAAATGTCGAACTAGGGCCCCTCTAACACCTGTGGGTCTAGATGGCTAACTATGGACCTTGTGTTGCCCCTTTAACAACTCTGGCTTTTCTGGACTGGGCCCCTAATTGGCTGTGGGCCTAGTGTTGCCCCGTTAACAACTCAGGCTTTTCTGGACTGCTACCCTAACTGGCTGTAGGCCTAGGCCTCTTTAAAACTGGCGCAGACCTCCCCTGCTAGGCCGCTTTAAGAACTGGCACAGGCCTTCTATGCTAGGCCACTTTAAGAACTGGCTCAGGCCTCCCCTGATGAATATTCAATAGCTCCCACGCACAGCCTCTCTCCCCAATTCCTCCTCTGGGTGTCTCTATGCCCTGAACACAAAGCTATGCTAATTTGGCCCCACCAACTCTCGGCTGACAGACGCTACACTGAGCACCAAGCGCTAACAAAAAAATAAACAAACACTAATTCTTTTTTGGGCAGTCAGCATTAGCTGGTGTGCTGCCATCGACTCACTGCACCAAACCAGGTCAAGGAGATGCTGAATCGGGAGGTAGAAGGAGTTTCTGGCAGACGGAGGGTTTCAGGCAGGAAACCGGGTGATAGGGGACTTTGCGAGGTCCCGGGATCAGTGCAAACGATGTGGCACTGCTACCGCCGCCACTGGGGGACTGAAACTTTACTTTTGAACCAAAATAAATAAACAGGGCAACAAACTCTTTCTGGGGAAAGTGGAATGTTTTTTCTGGTGCTCGACAACACCATAGACCAAACGGCATATTCAGGTATGCAGTCTTCAGTGACTGGAGGCAGAGGAGCACACAGGAAAGTCCTCAGGGACAGCTTCAGCCCTCCTGGCAAGCACTTCTCATCCCACCTCACTTTCTGTGTCCTCTCTCCTCCACAGTCACCATGATTCTCCCTTTACAACTGCTTATTTTTCAAAGAGCAACACTCTGCATTCTGATTCTGGCACTAGAATGCTGATCATGTGCAGCTCAGCACAACATTCTACCCTGGGCACAGTGCTGGCACAGCAATATTTGCTTGCCAATTTAGGCTATTTACATTAATTTTAAAACGTGTTTGTGCTGGATGTACCTAAAACTTGAGCACTTAGGCATTTCTTGGGTTCCTCTTTACTGCACTTGGGGCACCTTACAGGGCTGGGCACCTTTCGATTTTTCTTTCTGTTGTGCCCCCAACTTTGCGGCCCTACATGCCACTCTGGTTTTGTGAAAGATTAAGCAAGGCTCTTTACACACACGGGCATGAAGCTTGGAGTTAAACCAAGGCTGATGTGATGGCCACTAGAAATAATGTCTTCCAAGAAAGAAAACTGAGGTCACATGTTGCTGCCGGTTCAAAAAGTTCAACGGCCAGTTTCCCTAAAAGAAAATTCAGATCCCATGGAGGTGTGGATCATCTAATGGGAGGTTTGATATGTAACATTTCTCTAAGAAACATTTTGGCTAGATGATGTTGATACAGTAATCTTCCATCCAGAGGTTCATGGAAGGCCAAAACAGAGGCCAAACAGACCTTAACAGAGGAATAGCTCAACCCTGTCTCGACAAGTGAGGCCAGGTAATTCAGGTCAGTAGTCAGTGGACATGAATAGGGGTCCAATGATCGGGAAGTGGCCCAAATAGAAAAGCGTTTCCATTTACCATTATAGTTTCCCTGGTTGCTGGTTTACGTGAGGCTAACAGAATGTTGGCCACAGGTGAGGAGACCTGGAGACGGGCTATGAAAGAGTCTTCAGGAGCCAAGCGTGAAGGTGTAGTGATCTCAGGTTGGGATGAAGGAAGGTTCCCTCATTCTTAATCAACAGGTCTGGCCTGATTGTTAATGGAATGGGTTCCGCCACCGAGAATTGTTGAAGAAGGGGAAACCACACTTGTCGAGGCCACAGAGGGGCTATGAGGATTATGGCGGCAGGTTCAAGTTGTCATTTCAGCAGAGTCCGTTGTAGGAGTGGGACAGTGAGAAACATATAAGAAGAATCCTGTTCACGGTTGGGACAGGGCATTTATAGACCATTCCTATCTGTTCTGGATAATGGAATAGGATTTGGGGAGACAGTGAATGATGGGGGAGGCAAACAGGTCCAGATGCGGGGACCCACAAGTGAAAGAGTCTCTGAAGAACTTCTTGACGAAGTGTCCATTTGACCGTGGAGGACTGGTGACTGAGAACGTCAGCCAGGGTACAGTGGCGTCCCAGTAGATGGACGGCTGTTAACAACAGGTTTTGCTGTATTGCTTCCTGCTAAACCATCATCTCCTCTCTGCAGAGTGTGCAGGACTTCGTACCTCCTTGTTTATTAAGGTAATATACCACTGAAGTGTTGTCTGATTGGATCAGCAAAGGTCCCGGAAAGAGGTGGGGCTGAAAATCCTGAAGGGCAAGGCGGACCGCCCTAACTTCAAAGAGATTTATATGAGGGAGAGTGGAAGATTAGGACGATCGGCCCTGTGTCTCGCAGGGACTCAGGTGTGCACCGCATGCTTCGAGAGAAGCATCTATGGTCAACGTCTGCCTGGGTGGGGGAGACTGGAATGGCATGCCTTGAGAGAGGTTGGCACATTGGGTCCACCAAGACAGGGACCGACCGCAGAGTGGGAGTGACTCTGACTTTGTCTTCTAAGTCTCCGGTTTTTTGACACCACTGGTTTTGGAGAGTCCATTGGACTGGTCTCGTATGTAGACAGGCAAATGCTACCGTAGGGATGGTAGCAGCTATGTGCCCTAGAAGGCATAAAAGTCATCTGGCTGTGATAACTTTTTGAGTTTGTATCTCGGAAGCCATAGAGAGAAACTTGTCTTGCTGGGCAGCAGGGAGGTAAGTCCTGGCAGAGGCGGTATCTAGGACCACTCCTATGTACTGGAACGAATGGGTAGGGTTGGACTTTGGCCAGTTGACCGTAATCCCTAGGGAGCGAAACAGAGTAAGGGATGCTTGAAGGGAGGAAAGCAGAGAAGTTCTGGTGTCTGCTTTTATGAGCCAGTCTTCCAGATATGGGAAGACGAAGTGTCCTTTCTGTCGTCAGGGGCTGCTCGCTACCACTAGACATTTGGTAATACTCTTGTCGGATGAAAGACTGAATGGGAGTGCCCGAATTGGTAATGTTGTCCTAGCAGGTAAAAGTGAAGGAACCGGTGGTGGAAGGGGTGGATGGGGATATGTAGGTAGGCATCTTTCATGTCTAATGCACATAACCAATCCCCTTGTTTTAACATCATTATTATCAATGTTAAAGTGACCATCCGGAACATTTTGTACTGAATATGTAAATTCAGTTGCCTGAGGTCTACTATAGGTCTGAGATCTCCAGATTGTTTTGGCACCAGGAAGAAGTGGGAATAAAATCCCTGTTGGTGTTCTGATGGAGGGACTGGATAGACGGCTCTCTTGAACAGAAGAGCCTGGAGTTTCTCCTGGAGAACAGGAATGTGTTCGGGTGGGTAATATCTACGGGCCAAAGTACTGACCGTCACATATCCTGAACAAAGCAGGTGTCAGGATCTGGAGTTGTCAGTAGATAGAGTAGCCAACAACTGGCCCCTTTCCTGAGAAGGAGGGAGTTTGTTGACTAGGTCTGTAGCAGGCAGAGGACCAGAGGGTACGTTGGTACTTGATCATGTGTCCCATATACGGTAGTTTAGAATCCTCAGAGTCATGGTACCGCCTTGGAACACCTTTTTCCCCTATGTAATCAATCCTTTGGGAGTCCTTATCAGGAGATAACGAGTTCAAGTGCTTTGGTTGTTTAGTACGATCATGAGCCGCAGTGATCAGTACTGAATCAGCTTCAGAGTAAGTTGAAAGAAAATGATGGTCAAGAGGGGCCTGATAAAGGCGATCCACTTTTCTAGGAATGGCCAGGGCAGCAGAAGGCTGATTCCAGGATGTTAGCATAGCGTTTTGGTAGGTTTGTATAAGTGGAGGTACCACTATGACAGCTTCCTCTGATACATCTAGGTAGTCTGCCATGTCCTTTCTTTATCTTGTTCAGAAATAGAAAACCCCGTAACCTTTTGGATTTGGATCTTCATCTCGAGAATAGATGGGTCATCAGAGGGAGAGGTCCTAGTTTAATGAGGAAATAGTGGAAAGAGGGGACTGGGGATGGGAATCTAGGTCCAGTAAGTTCACATCCTCAAAACCTCTGGTGAAATCTGTTGGAAATTCAGCGCCATCTGATAAGTAATCATGGACACGGGAGGGGGGGGACCAGGTAGGGAGGGTGTTTCTCCTCCTCCTGGAAGTGTTTAGCGGAGGGTAGAATGGGAAAAGAGCGACTCACGCCTCCCGGAGGGCTGAGACTGCCTAATGGCTTGTAGAACCTGCCATATCACTGTGGCCACGCCCACTGAAGGAGTGGGGAGAGGTTTCTGAGAAGCCAGGAGAATCGTGCAAGAATTAGGATATGCGGTATATGCAGGTCTAGCACCCAAGTAGTAGAGCCCAGGGTCCTGATCTCTATCCACCCGGCCCCTATGAGAGAAAGCCTGTGAAGGAGTTGGGGCAGTGCGTATTGCAAAGGCAGTAGGCTTCCCTACGGGAACGTGACCCATCGTCGATGAGGCAGTAAGGGAAGTAGCCCTAGAATGTTTAAATGAGGACACCATCGACGGGAAATGATCCCCCGTCGACGGAGCATCGATAGAACCCTCATGGGGTAATCGGGAACTGCCAAAAGAGTGCTGGAAAGCACAGTCAATGAGAAGGTGACAATCCCCATCGACAAAGAGGCAGCTTTGGAGGACAGTGTCGACAGTGGAGCACCAGAGATGATGGCTGTCAACAAACGTTTGCCCAAAGAGGATGAGGAGAGCTTCCCCTCCTCTTTTTTCTGCTTTTTATAAGAATCAGTGGACTGAGAGCCTTTGGGATGGCCCCACTGATTCTCTAGTAGAGATAATTTCTGCTCCATGAGGTAGGATTCTATCTCCTGCAGCCATTATCGATGGGTTGCCTGGTTGAACTCCTGTCAATGAAAGTAGGAGATGGTGTTGTGTGTGGGTCCCAGACATCGAACACAAACAGTGTGGTTGTCAAAACGGTAGATCTTTCTACCGCAATGACAGAAGCGAAATAGTGCTGACTTGCTTGTAAATTCTTTGGACACTCGTCGATGTAGTTAGTGAAACGGGAAGAAATTCCGCTTCTAGCTCATGTTCTCGTCGATGACTGCTGCTCTCTGCACTAGCTGCTGCGTGAGAGCTGAAGACAGCGGGAAAATGAACAGAGGATACCAGGGAATGCCCACTCTTATATAGGAAACAGGAAGATGATGTCACGTGTGGGCGGCCTGGAAAAGAATGCAAGAAGAGCTGCTGTGCACCACAGCACCCTCTGGTGATGACCCATGTGTATCACCTGCTGCAAGAGATCACCCTGAGGTTACAGGTGAGCAACCCTCATTTCTAGGGGTGTGGCTATTGTGTACAATCCACACTTAAGCAGACTCCCTAGCAGTTCTCTGGAAGGAGGGGACAAGGTGCACACCCTACTTGGCAAAGAAGGACTGGAGAATTGAGGTCCTAAAACCAGCATCCCAGCATAACTCAAGGTTGATGTGGTAATGGGAAATGAAGGTGTGTTTTGACTTCCAGGTAACAACCCTGCATAGAAACAAAGAATTTGTTGGCAGATAAGGACCGCTTGGCCCACCTAGTCTGCCCATTTCCCTACCTAACAGATAAGCTGCAGATCCTAGTTAACCAACAGCCTAATTCCTCCTACCCCCCACTAGAATTGCCTTATGTCTGTCCCATGCATTCTTGAATTCCTCCACTGTTTCTGACTCTACTACCTCCTCAGGAAGGCTGTTCCATGTATCCACAGCCCTCTCTGTGAAGAAATACTTCCTCACATTACCTCTGAGGCATCCCCCCCCTTTATCTTCAAATTGTGCCCCCTTGTTTTTGCACATCTCTTTCTGAAAGATGCTACCCTCTTGGACTTTGTTGATTCCGTTGAGGTATTTGAAAGTTTCTATCATGTCCCCCCTCTCCCTCCTTTCCTCGAGGCTATACATCTTTAGTTCCTTTAGTCTTTCTTCATATGTCTTCTGATGCAGACCCTGCATCATTTTGGTTGCCTTCCTCTGGACAGCCACCATCCTGCCTATGTCTTTGCGGGGATGGGGTCTCCAGAACTGTACACAGTTCTCCAGATGTGGTCTTCCAACTGTCTGTACAGAGGGCCAACAACTTCCTATTTTCTACTGGTGATGCCCTTCCCTATGCATCTCAGTATCCCCCAAGCCCTCCTTACTGCCTTCTCACATTGCTGTCCCACCTTTAGGTCGTCTCATATGACTACCCCCAAGTCCCTTTCCATTTTTGTTATCAGTATCTCACCCCCCATTGTGTACTCTGCCCCTGGATTTTTGTTTCCCAGGTGCATTACTTTGCACTTCTTTGCATTGAATCTAAGCTGCCATACATTTGGCCATTCCTCCAACCTTGCTAAGTCCCTTTTCATCCTTTCCACCCCACCATGTGCATCAACCCTGTTGCAGATCTTTGAGTCATCTGCAAAGAGACATACTTTCCCTTCCAGTCCTTCTGCAATGTCACTTATACAGACATTAAAAAGGACTGGCCCCAGTACTGAACCCTGCGGTACCCCACTAGTAACCCTGCAGATCTCCTGGATAGGGATGTCCCTGGAAGCAGCCACCATGTCAGCAGTATGTCTGGTGGAATGAGCCCTAAGCCCTACAGGAGGCTCCCTGCCAGCCAACCTATAGCAGAGGTTGATGCAGGAGACAATCCACCTGCCAATCATCCACTTACCTGCCGGTCTGTGTTGTGGTTTCAGCATACACTACCGGTCAAAAGTTTTAGAACACCCCCATTTTTCCAGTTTCTATTGAAATTTAAGCAATTCAAGTTCAGTGAATAAATTGAAATGGTACAAAGGTAAGCGGTAAACTGCTAGAGGTTAAAAAAAAAGTTTAGGTTAGCAAAAACTGCTGTAGAGAAATTGCAAAGAAAGCCAAGGTGTCAGTGAGTACAGTTTCCTACACCATCAAAAGGCACTTGGAAACTGGAGGAAACTCTGACAGGAAGAGGTCTAGCAGACCCAAAGCCACAACAGAATCAGAAGACAAGTTTCTGAGAGTCAACAGCTTGCGTGATAGGCGCTCACAGGACAACAGCACAGAGTAACTGGCACCCTGAACCAAAAGGGCTACCACAGCATTTGCAGCGCCATGCAATACCCTCTGGTCTACGCCTAGTTGGTCAGGGGTTAAGCTTCACAGCAAGATAATGACCCAAAACATACCTCCAGGCTATGTCAGAACTACTTCGAGGAAAACAACAAGACGGTAGGTTTGAATCATGGAATGGCCAGCACAGTCTCCAGACTTAAACCCCATCGAGCTGGTTTGGGATGAACTGGACAGAAGGGTGAAAGCAAAGCAACCTACAAGTGCAACACAATTGTGGGAACTTCTGCAACAGTGTTGGGAAGAACTTCCCGAACAATATTTGATGTCTATTGTAGGAAGAATGCCACGAGTGTGTTCGACGGTTACAGTATATCTGCAAAAGGTGGCTACTTTGATTAGTCAAAAATTTAGATTAAATTTTGTTAAACAAAATGATTCTATGACTTCTTTTTTATCTCCAATTGTTTATTTGTTCTATGCTTTAATTTCAGAGTACATTGAGACATTAACCTGTGTAAATTTCAATAGAAACTGGAAAAATGGGGGTGTTCTAAAACTTTTGACCGGTAGTGTATGTGACAAACAGCTGGCAAAACTCTCTCCAAACACTAGCAGTGTGCTTCTGGTAGTAAGCAAGCACTCGCCTCAGGTACAAAATACGGAGCCTGTGCTCGGCCTTCAAAGGGGGACTGGTGAAGTACACTAGGAGGTTAATTACCTGGTTAAGCTCAATCTCCAACACAACCCTCATGAAGAATTTCAGGAGAAGGCGGAGGACAACTTTATCCTTGTGGAACACCAGATATGGAGACCCCACCCAGAGCACCTGGAGTTCACTGATCCTTCTGGCAGAGGTGATGGCCACCAAGAAGGCAGTCTTCCACAACAGGTGTGACATCTCACACCTGTGCACTGGTTCAAATGGCTTGCCCATGAGCCTTGCCAGTACCAGCAAACAGTTCCAAGGTGGTGGTTCATGTAGCAGTGGGGACAGGTGGTCCAGGCCATTAAAGAAACACCTGACCACATTTTCCTGTGCCACCAGCAGCATACCAGCCTGCACCCAGTATGCAGAGATGGCTTCAAGGTGCACCTTAAGGGTCATCGACCTCAGTCCCGGCTGGGAGAAGAACTACAGATGGTCGAGAATGCTAGCCAAAGGGCAGCCAAGGGGGTCTACCTCCCTGCCCTGGCACCAAATGGAAAATTGCTTCCATCTGAAAGCAGAACACTGACAGGTCAACTCTTTCTGTGAGGCTTCCACAATGTGGAGAACATTTTAGAGAGACCCAAAGCCTGGAACTCTAGCCACTCAAGAACAAGGTTATCAAGTGAAGGACCTTCTGTTTGTGACAACAGAGCAGGTCCGGTCGTAGAAGCAATTACCACAGAAGTTTGCTGCTGAGGCCAAGGAGATCCAGGTACCAAAACTGGCATGGCCAGTCTGGGACATCCAGGATCATCTGTGCCTGGTCTCTCCTCACCATGAACAACAATTTGTGGATCAGAGGAAAGGGTCGTTAGCCATGGTCCAGCACCCCTAATTGTACCCCCACCTTGCATGCAGCAACTTATGCAGGTACATGTACTAACTTTAGGGCAAAAACACTTATCACATAAGCATAAGCGTCAGGATCTGTGCTCTACTATGTTTTATTGATAAATTTTAGCTATGAGAGGTGCTTTTTACTCTATTTTTACTATATTTTGTATAAGTAAGGCAACAGTGCCATCTTTAGTAATTGTGCACCATTGCAAGTGCAACTGACCTTGGGATAATAAGTGGTCCAATTGAATTGTGTGATCTTCTGCAAGCTAAGCAACTTCTCATGTTAGTTAGGATAGTTACTCAGGCCACCTGTTTTTTGCCAATTATATACATTTTATGTATCTTCTTTAGTAGTTGTCATAATTGTCAGGGTATAAAACCCTTTGTACCATGTAACTTCTCTGAGAAGAGAGACTGCATTACCTAGGTAAGGAAAACTGATCGTTCTCCCAGTGATTACACTGTTTGTAGTAAGCCTGCATTATTGATCTGTAATAAATTCCATTTAATACACGAGTACCACTTATCTTTTGTTTCTTCCTTTTGTGCCATTCCACCAAGAAGAGAAGGTAATTTATTACCAAGCTACATTTGGTGACCATGTGCAAGTTGGAAGGTACAAAGGAAGATTCACATTCAATTTATTTTGAATGTCGAGTAGTGAAGTACGATTTTCGCCTACTTGGACCTACTCGTGCTTACAGTGGTAGCAGCTGTGGCGGACCTACACCGTCTAGGTCTCTGGCGTGGCAGACCCACACTGGACCCCCATTATACTCCCTCTGCAAGTGATAGCGTACCATCTTGGCATCACCATTCACCCACAGGGGACCGGAAAGTGGTTGGTGACGGCACAGAGGCATTTTGACCAGTTTTCCAACTGGTTATTTGTTTGTTTGTATACCCCTTTGTTATGTCTTACTTGTGCACAGAACTGAGACTCAATGTCTCAAACTATCTCACATCCCATGGTGGATGGACAGATTTCACGTTGGACGTGAAAGCTGCTGAAAAACCACTGCTGCTAATATCTGACCAATACATTAAGAGTCCAAACAAACAGCCAAGAAATATAACCTTAAAGGTCTCTTGGTTGCGGCTCTACATACCGCTGTTGAGAGTCTCACAGTGAGGTGTGCCTCCCTTGAACTGCAAAATGCATCTCTTAAAAAAGAGATGGGCTCGCAGACATCGGAGTTACAGAAAAAGGAACAGAAACTAACGGAGGAGACACAATCACTCTGTGATGCTAATTCCAGACTGCTGCACTATACTGCTCAAGACACTGACTGAGAGATATGTTTATTAAGAGATAATTGTGAAAGGTTGAAATGTGATAAGGAACAGTTAGCATATTTTAATGATATTCTGAGTGACGCGAATGAAGGTTTCAGAGAGGAGAATACTGAGTTGAAAGAGGATTACAAGAATGTGAGTTGGATAAAGAGCTCAGGGAAAACATCAAATGGGGCGCCGCGTATAGTGTTTTGCAGAGAGAGCTTGAGAGAGATACTGAGCACGGCACTGCAAAGGTCTATCACAAGAAATGCAGACAAAAGATGGCGAGGTTGTGCCATCAATGGGAGGTTCATGCCAGCCATGTTAAGGTCATGAACAGGTTTCAGTATACGCTAATTGAGATTGCGGCACCTGGGGATGATGACTCTGACTTTGCTGATGAGGCATGCAATACCACATGCAAATCCAACCACCATGGTGCAGCAACTTCCGCCAGCCATCCACAAGATGGCGCCAATGTTGGCATGCACACTGCGTTTCCATGTCTACACAAACATGGAGGATGCCACGAACAACACCAACATGGTGGCCCCCATGACACAGGCGGAAGGCCTGTATTCCTCGGTATGCCTCCACTCGCTCCTCTCACTAGGGGAGATGAGTCTAAGATTTGCAGCATGATTTAAGGATACGATCAGTAGGATCACTGTCCCGTAGGATCAAAAGAAAGCCATCCAGGACCAAACTGACAAAATGCTAAAGGATTCTGTTAATCAGAATCACACATACAAGGCAATCGTTGATGTGGCAGCGGAAGCTGCACTTCACAGAGCCTGGAAACATAATGAACTAAATGCAACTACACATGCCTCCAACCCCCTACAAGTCACTCACTCACTCTATCCAGCAGATTGCACAGAGCATCGGACACATGGGCCCAACTGACAATCTCAGTTGCCACTTGAAGAAAGTGTGCTCTCTTCGCGAGAAATTCTCCCTCCAACCTGAGTACCAGGTTCAAGTCCTACAGCAGACGATCAAACCTACCCTCTGGGCCAAAGTCTCAGAGACAGTACACAACTCTGACACCTTCACTTCTGATGATATCTCAGTAGCCCTTGTATCTGCTAATTTCCCAGGCGTCACAGGAGCTCGTTTGGCCTACAAGTTTAAGCAGGCTGCAAAGGAAAGCCCCACCGCCTACCATCAACGGTTATGGCTCGCATACAGCACTGGCAAAGGCCTAGCAAACAAGGATGCAGACAGAGACCAAATTGAGTACAAAGATTTGTACATCTGGAACATGACTCCGGCCTTGCGAGAAAAGGTTGAGCTTAATGTTTACCAGAGTACCGATATGTTTGCTACTATCCTCACTAAGACAGAGCTTTCCTATCAAGTCCACCTCCGTACCCTGACTTCCGGCAAATCCAACAAGGCGGCTGCAGCACAACCCTCCCCTGACACCCCTATCCATTACACGGTAGAGGTAAACAACCAAAAAAAGATGCCCTTCTGACGACAAGTGGTCACACGGGGGTGGGGGAGAACTAGAACTACAGAAATAGCGAGAACAGAGACAGAGGTAATTGGAAAAATCCAATCGCCAAACAGTATAGCCGGAACCGCAATGGTCCTAGCTATCGACAGATCAAAGATGAAAATGAGACCCTCCGCAAGCTGTTGGAGGAGATCCGTCCGGAGAGAGAAGCTAAAGCTCCATGAACTATAGCAGCCCTAGCCTCACCTGTTGAACGGACAAGCTGCCAAAGAAATCCTTTCCTGACCCTGGCTGTCAACTGCTTGAAAAGCAGAGGGAATCCATTTGTTGCACCAGTTACTGGCCAGGTCGATGCGACATCCAAGAAGGAACCACCTGTGCAGGCCGTCACAGCGCATGTGACGTCACAGGTGTATTTGTACCCACTGCAAGACATACAGAAGGCAATGGAAGACCGAGCAGGCCTTCGGTTTCAGGAACAGGATGAGGATACGGATTCTAAAAATACTAATTGACAATTATAGACCCTAGTCCAGATTATGAGTGATATGATCGTTGACACAAACGGACAGCCATGTGTAAAGGCCAAGGTTGGGGGCCGCCAACTTACCATGCTTCTGGATACCAGAGCAGCCATGTCAGTCCTTCATGATGAGGACCCAGTCTCATCTGACTGGTCTACCAGCTGGAAGACCAGTGCACAGAGTGTAGATGGTACCCAGCTACACACCTACAGATCTGTTTCTCTACCTGTGGTGGTAGGCCACTGCAGGATTGATTTTGCTTTTGATCTCATGATTCTACGTCATCACCCCAGCATTCTGGGAAATGACTTCCTAGCATTACACGGCTGCGTAGTGGATCTGACCAACAGGCTACCCCCTCAGATCAAAGGACAATGTCATGCTGTCACCATCCCAGACTCTCACGAGGTGTTAGCCATCTCCCATAACAACAGGGAGTATGACGTCATGGCTTTGTTCAAGAGTCATGACCTGTTTTCTGAACTTGAACCCTTGCTGCAAAAACACCTTGATGTAGGCCAGCCCGGTGGTGTGGAGGGTTGAGGTGCTGGACGCTTTACCTCGCGCTAGGCCAGCGACCCGTGTTCGGGAATGGGCACGGTCCGCCGGGGGTCGGTAGGGGGGAGAAGGGATCCAGCGTCCATGGGACTGCTCTCTCTCCCCAGAGTGGGGGGACATCAGCGGGTCGCTGCATGACTGGCACCTACTGGAGGCTTGGCGCTGGTGCACCGAATCACTGCAAAAGAAGGGGATAAGCGAGGCAGACACTCTGAGTAGCGCGCATGGGAGCATGTGCGTTCGCTCCTTGCGGAGTCACGGCACACCCCGCCTATGGGACAAACAAAACTCGGGTGGAAAATCAGGGTACTGGTGCCGCAGTACGACAGTCGATCCCCACAGGCGCTGCCCCTGCGAGTAGGCACCTGACCTCCCAGCACCAAATTTGGAATTACGTGGGTTGAGGGATCTCACGGGGCACAGCCGCGGAGCAGCTGGATAGGGTCGGATAAGGAAGGGGACTGGAGCTGGGGAGCCGACAGGAGGCATCGCCACCAGGGATTGGGTGGATGAAGAGAGTATTAAAAAAAAAAAAAAACACCTTGACATGTTTGCCACCAACAAGCATGACTGTGGTAGAATGCACACTACCACTGAGATCACAGGGCCTAACCCTGCGAGGCAGAAGCAGCACCCATTCCCTGCTGAAGCCTTGCCATCGTTGAGGGAGACCATCCAATCACTACTTCAACAAAGAGTGATTAGGACCTATGTCTCCACTGTCAACTCACCCATTAGGCCTGTGAAAAAGCCAAATGGAGCTTGGAGACTCAATAGATTACACAAAATTTAACTGAGTTACCCCCAGCTGCGCCCCAACAGTAGCATCAGCACCTAATATACTCAAGCTGTTGACACCTGACAAAAAGTGGTTCATAGCTCTTGACATCTCTACTGGGGTTTTGGTCACTCTCATTAGCACAGAAAAGCCAATACAAATTTGCTTTCCCCTTTAATGGACATCAGTACAACTGGACAGGGCTTTCACAACAGCTCTTCCATCTCAACATGATGGATGCTCTGCAGGGGTTTTCCGCACCCCAGTGTCTCCTGCAGTACGTGGATGACTTCCTTCTAGTAATTACCACGAAAGAAGATCATCTGGCCCTTCTAGACGAACGTTTGTCTCTCCTCAAGACAGCAGGCCTCAAGTGCAACCCCTCCAAGTCACAACTGTGTGATAAGGAGGTCATCTTCCTTGGCCTACGCCTTACAGACCAAGACAGGAGCCCAGCTGTCAAAAAGATCCATGGCCTAAAAGATCTGCCACTTCCTACTAGCGTGGCAACACTCAGACATTTTTTTTTTTTTTTAGGAACGGTAAACTACTCCAGAGATTTAATCCCTGACTTTGCCTCGAAGGCCGCTCCCTTGTATAAACTTCTGAAAAAGGATGTTCCATGGACATGGGGCCCCCACTCATACTGAAGCTGTAACACAGCTCAGGCAGGCCTTAGCCTCAGCCCCAGCACTGGTCAATCCTAACCCAAACCTTCTATTCCATATGGAAACTGCCATATCTAACATGGCCATCTCTGCAGTGCTGGCACAAAAGTACAATGGTCACTTCAGGCCCACTGCCTACGTTTCTCAGATGTTGTCCCCAGTAGTGAGAAAGTATAGTCTCTGTGAAAGAACACTTTTGGCAACGTTTTGGGCTGTCAGACATTTTCTGTACATCATTGGGTATGCACCGATTGTTTTGCATACCTGTCACACCCCAACTAACTTTTTGCTTTCAGACAGAATAAAAGATGGTTCCGTTTCCAATACCAGACTCACCCACTGGTCCTTACTTTTGCAGGACAGGGACATCAAAGTACTGCCTGCAAAAATGCCATCCATCCTGGCTCATGGTCTACTCTACACAGGTAAGCCCCATGACTGTGCACTCCAACCTCCTGACTTACCTAAGCCAAGACCATTCTTACAGACTACACCAGATGTTTTAGAAGATACCAGCATGTATCGCGTCTTTACAGATGGCTCCGCCTCCTATGTAAACGGAGAGCAGATAGCAGGATTTGGGGTGCTCATTTTAGATAAAGATGGAGATCTCAGGTGCATTTTATGGAAGTGCACTGTCATCTCCTCACAGTATGCCGAACTGGCAGCTGTGGCCTGTGCTCTAGAAGTTATGCCCCATGGTGACAAGGATGCCATCATCTTTGCAGACTCCAACTGGGTCTGCTCCTCCCTTACTGAGTTTCTACCATTCTGGGAGACGAATGATTTGACATCCTCTGATGGCACACCTGTTAAGTACAGGGATTTGTTTGTGTACATACACACCGACACAACAGTTTACTCACAAACTGTACATTCACAAGGTAAAGGCTCACTGCAAAACTGACCCTTACCATGAATTCAATGATCGAGTGGACTTGCTTGCCAAAGCAGGCACTGGGAGACATGGACAATGACTCACCCAGTAGAAAAAATTACTCACCTTAGTAATTATGTTTCTTCTAATGGAGGCTTGCTGTATTCTGACTATTGCAGTTAGCCCTAGCCTTTAAACTGCCCCAGAGGACAAAGGGTTAACTTTCTATGCAGAGCATAGAATGCTGAGCTTGAGCTCGGTTGAGATCTCTGTCTGGAGCCCTTTCGAAATCCAACCATCAGATTCTTACGAGCAAAAACTCACTAACTATTCTATGTGGAAACTGTAAAATGTTTACTAGCCAACTGGCAACAAAAAGTTTTGGATTCCCAAGGAAGACTCAAGTCAGGAAATCCAAAACCAAAAACCAATCCAAACAAGAATAATAATAAAACAATAGGCTCTAAAGTACTGATGTGCCGAACCGAGCATCGCTCCTAGCCTGGATATCCAGAGAGTGATGCTTGGTGAATGTATGGACTGTTTTCCAGGTGGCTGCATGACAAATTTCTAAGAGAGGGATATCCCTGGCAGCAGCCAGGGAAGCAGTTGTACCTCTGGTGGAGTGAGCCCTCAGGCCTGAGGGTGGAATTCTTCCTAGTTTCTCATAGCAGAATTGTATACAAGACACAATCCACCTGGCAATAGTTCTCTTGGTGGTAGGTTTGCCCTTTCCCACTTCTCCGTAAGTGAGAAACAACTGAAGGGAATCAAACCTGTGACCCTTGGTACGCTCTATATAGTAGCTAAGGGCCCTTTTAACATCTAAACTGTGTAGCCTCCTCTCTCCTGAAGAGGAATGATCAGTGAAGAAAACAGGAAGAGACAGACTGATTCAGGTGGAAATCTAAAACCACTTTGGGCAAGAACCTTCTACTGGTTCTAAGGAACACTTTATCCCTATGAAAGGAGATAAAATCAGGTTCCACTGACAGGGCTTGCAGTTCACTGATATGTCTGGCAGAGGTAATGGCTACTAAAACACAGTTTTCCAAGTCAAGTACTTAAACTATACTGAGGACATAGGCTCAAAGGGAGGTTGCATCAATTGAGCAATACAAACATTTAAATCCCAGGCAGGGGCAGGGTCTCTAAATGGAGGATTGGTATGAAGAAATCCCTTGAAAAATTTACAGAACACAGGATGAGATGATAGCGAGAAAGACTTCCCCACTGACAGAAAATCAGAGACAGTTGACAAGTGTACCTTGACAGTAGCTGGTCTGAGGCCTAGGCCATTAAGATGGACCATATAATCCAGAACTGTAGGCAATTCAGCAGTGTCTGGGGAAATACGCTGCTTGGAACACCAAATGCTGAATCTTTTCCATGTGAAGTTATAGGTCTTTCTAGTGGCGGGCTTTCGAGAGGCTCTTGAGGATATCCAGAACCTCCTGAGACAGATGCAAATCTGCATACTCTAACTCTTCAAGGGCCATGCCTCGAGATTGAGAGACTGAAGATTGGGATACCAAATCCTCCCCTAAGAGGAGGTTACTAGGTTGTAATTCCTGGGAAGAGACAGGGGAAGATGGACTGCTAGGGACAGCAACAGGGGGTACCAGGGATGTCTGGCCCAATCTGGAGCAATCAGAATCACTTTGCAAGGTTGTGACCTTATCTTGACTAAAACTTTGAACAGTAGAGGAAAGGGAGGGAAGGCATACAGAAATTTCCCTTCCCAGTTCAGAATCAGAGCATCCAGAGGGACTGAGCCCAGGATTGGGGGTCTGCAACAAAAGAAAGGAAGTTGGTGACTGTCTGGGGCTGCAAAGAAATCTATCTCTGGAGTGCCCCACCTTGAAAAAATCACCTTCAAGACCAGAGGGTCCAGGGACCATTCGTGATGGTCGTGTGAGATCCTGCTCAGTGCATCTGCTAGCACATTGTCCTTCCCTGGAAGGTGGACTGCCATCAGAGAGGTTTGCAGGGAATAAGCCAGGGACCACAACTTCATGGCTTCTGTGCACAAGGCCGTAGACTGCGTGCCTCCCTGCCTGCTGATGTACCACATGGTGGTGGTGGTGTTGTCTGTTCTAACTTGAACCACCTTGTTCTGCACTGACTGAGAGAAAGCTTGCAGGGCCAGAAAAAACTGCCCTGAGTTCTAGGAGATTGATATGGAGAAGGGATTCCTGAGGGGACCACAGTCCCTGGGCAGTGAGGGCCCCCATTTGGGCTCCCCAGCCCAGGGGGGAAGCATCCATCGTTAGGACCAGTGAATGAGGCTGAGTGACAAATGGGACCCCTTGCCTTAAATTGTCCTGATCCTGCCACCATTGAAGGGCTTGGATCAGGGTCTGAGTCTCTGGGATCAGTTTGGTAAGGGAATCCTTCCTTTGGGACCAAAAAGGCCCTCAGATGGAACTGAATGTCCCTCATCTGGAATCTTGCCCCTTGGACCACTGCTGTAGAAGTTGCCATGTGGCCCAAGAGCTGAAGGAAATGCCTTGCTGGTCGAGACACCTGAAGGCTGAAGGAAGAAGCCAGTTCTATAAGAACTCTTTCCCTTTCCAGGGGAAGAAAGGCTCTTGCATTGACAGTATCCAGCTCTGCCCCTATAAAGGTAAGGAGCTGCACTGGCTCGAGAACTGACTTGGGAAGGTTGAGAAGAAATCCTAGAGAAGTGAGCACTTGCTGGGTCACTTGCAGGTCTGACTTGACTTGGTCTGGGGACTGGCCCACTATAAACCAGTGGTCCAGATATGGAAAAATGGAAATCTTTTACCTTCTTAGAAAGGCACGAACTACTGCCAGGCACTTTGTGAAAACCCTTGGGGCTGATGTTAGACCAAAGGGCATTGTTTTGAACTGATAAGTGGCCTGAGGGCAACTCGAACCTGAGGTACTTTCTGTGGGAGCACCTAATAGGAATGTGAAAATAGACATCCTTTAGGTCCAGGGAGGCTAGCCAGTCCCCTGGCCTAAGAGAGGGAAGAATTACTCCCAGAGTTACCATCTTGAACTTTGATTTTAAAAGATGTTTGTTCAGGTATCTTAGGTCTAGGATGGGTCGCCACTCCCCTGTCTTTTTTGGGGTAAGGAAGTACCTGGAGTACAGACCTTTGCCCCTGTGCAGGGTAGGAACTCTCTCTATGGCTCCTAAGGCTAGAAGAGATGAAACCTCTGCCTCTAGGGCAAGGGTGTCTGAGAGACCTGCAGGTGGAAAAGATCTGGCTCCCATCTTCCGAAATATTTTGAAGCTGAGAACCAGTTCCTGGCTTACTACTTCCAGGACCCACTTGTCTGAGGTAATAGACATCCAGCCCTGGACAAAGTAAGCCAGCCTGCCCCCTACTGGAATAGGAGAGTCGACCCGGGCAGACCCATCAGGGTGTCTGCTTGGCAGGGGCCTTAGGCTGAGTAGTGGATGCTGCCCTGCTCATCCTCCTTCTGCCTCTCCCTCTGAAGAACCCCCTCTGTGAAAAGGGAAAAGAGGCCTGTGCTTGATAAAAAGGCCTGCCCCTGTCCCTAGATTGCTGCCTTTGAGGAGTTGCTTGCCTTTCCTTGGCCTGTGCACTCCTATAAGTGGTCCTGTATTCGTCCATTTTCTTCATGTAATTCTCTGTCTGCTCCCCAAACAGAGAATTACCCACTACAGGAAAATCCATGGCCTTAGCCTGGGTGTCCTGTGAGAGGCTAGTACATCTGAGCCAAGCCATTCTCCGAAGAGCCACAGATGTAGCCATGACTCTTGACACATCACTGGAGTCCACAGCAGCATGAAACTGTACTTTTGATGCCTCAATCCCATCTGCATCCACCTCCTCCAGCTCCTTGGCTAGCTGGGGGGAGGCCTGTTTAGCCAGTGCCAGTACAGTGTCCCACCTGGACTTCTGGTACCTGGCTGTATAGGCCATATAATTCACCCGCCTGAGTCCCAAGGAAGATGCCATGTACTGTTTTTTTTTTTTTGCTATGGCATCACTCTTCCTGGAGTCTTTGTCTGGGGGGTGTGAAGCCACGGGAATGTTTGCTTTATCACAGGCAGCAGCCTGCACTACTCCAACAAGGCTGCACTGCTGGTATAATAACTCTGTATCTGAGCCTGATAGTGTGTACCTCTTGTCCGTCATTCTGTCAACAGGGGGTACAGAATTGGGAAACTTCAGGAATTTTTGTGTCTGTTTCCCAAAGGATTTGTGAAGGGGAACAGACAGTCTCCTGGACTCTGGGATGTTCATCATTTCCACATAATCAGGCTCCTCCTGATCCTCCATTGCCTCCTCCATAGGAAGCTGGAGGGTTTCAGCCACTTTCCTGTAAAACAGAAAATGGGAAAGGGACTCAGAAAGCCTAGAAGGGGATACACCAGAAGGTCTGTCTGGGGAGATGTCCGGTTCCACAGGCACATCCAGACTTTCACCATCATCACCATCATCTTCAAACTCCCTCCTCCTCAAACTCCGGTTCATAAAAATCTTCAGGGTATAATCTTGAACCGGGGAAACCAACTGAACCGAACCCCTGCAAAAAGGTGTTGGATCGGTCGGAACCGGGCGAAGTGATTCCACAATCCGAATCGCTCTGGCTATTTCCGCGGCTGTCGGAACATGAACCTCTGGATCCGAACCGGTCGATTTTTCTTTGTGTTTCCTTTTTGCAGAAACCAACCCCTCAGGATCGGCTCTCTTCTTGCCCGAAGAAGTATCGCCCTGGTCAGAGGGCACTCCTTCTGGTTCGGTCGAAACTGAACCAGGCTGGCCATCCGGGTCAGCAGACTTCTCAGCCTCCTTTTCCCTCAGTCTACCTAATCTCTTTTCAAGGGTAGATTTAGGAAAATTTTGACAAATCTGGCAGTCTGAATCGAAGTGTTCAAACCCCAGACAATAAACACAGGTGGTGTGGGGGTCGGAATTAGCAAAGACCTCCCCACACTCACTGCAGTGTTGAAACCCAGTGGGCCCGGTCTTTTTCTTGGGTTTCTCAGACATGACCAAACTAACCAAACTTTCCCTTTTTATGGCAACTGCCAGGAAAGACTCCCTTATCAGTTCCTGACCGTGTCATGGGTGTTGGAAAAAAACGTTCAAAACATGTTTTTTTGAGAACCGATAAGGACCGGTAACCACACTCTAAAGTAAAACACAAGGATTCAAAACAAATGATCAGATCAGCTGAACCAATCTAACACTTTACAATTTCCACACAAAAAATCAGAACACAACCTATCTAGTACTCTTGGTACCACAGACAGAGACTGAACCAACTATGCGGAAATAAGTTCGGTAAAAACTGACAACTTAACCAAGTCTTTAACCAACTTTCGAACCGAGCTGAAGGAGAAATCTCTGGAAAGACTGTTCAGTGAGACGGAGTACAGAATCCGACGGTTGGATTTCAAAGGGCTTCAGACAGAGACCTCAACCGAGCTCGAGCTCAGCATTCTATGCTCAGCATGGAAAGTTAACCCTTTGTTCTCTGGGGCAGTTTAAAGGCTGGGGCTAACTGCAATAGTCAGAATACAGCAAGACTTCATGTTGTTTGAAGTTATAGCACCTATTTTCTTAGCCGCAAACACCAGGCAGAAACCACAACCAGAACCTCCACTGGATCTTTTTTTTTTTTTCTTGTTCTAATTCTTTTTCTCACCTCCCACCGACCTCTCTCCGGTGAGGTCGCTCAGCGTACCGCTCCACCCGTCTGAAGTCCCATTGGTGCTCCTCAGTCATCAGACTCCTCGCCTCATCCACGCCGCCCTAGCCCCCCCGGGTCAGAGTCCTCCAGGGAAGGACCACCATGCCTCCAGCACCTTTTCTAGTAGTGTTGGCATGCGACGCTGGCTTGAGGGAGGACCTGAGGACCACCTCCTAGAGACCAGACACTGTGCGTGGGGTTGTAGCTCTTGGACCTGCCTTCATCTGGCGGTGGGAGGGATTTTTCTTTCTTGTTTACGCCCCATCCCCCGGCCCCCCCCAAGCAGAGCCCGAGCGTGCAATGGCTCCAGGCTCGCCTGTCGCAGCTCTGCATCCCCTCGTTTCAGCCCTGGAGCGTTGCAGTGCCTCCGCTCTCCACCGGGGGCTGCTGCGATGCCGGTCAGTGGCCTGGGTCCCCGCTGAGAGGAGAGAGCAGTCCTCCGGACACTCGATCCTCTCTCTCCCCTGCTGATCCTGGCGGCCCAGGCTCGTTCCTGAACTTGGGTCACCGGGGTGCGAGGTATGACGTCCAGCACCTCAACCCTCAGCACCACTGGACTTTTCTGCTGCACAGAAATCAGACCCAGAACTAAAAGATGTGTTCAAATTCCTGGACAAAGGAATTGAACAGGAACAAGTCTATTTCATGCATAACTGTATGTATGTCAAACAATGTCAATATTTCCATGCCTACTGCTAGAAATCTTAGATATGTTTCACATTATCCAAACCAGGCACCCTGCTACTTTATGAAGAAATGTTCAATTCATGACAACATGTTTATTACTTTTACTGTGTCACTACCACTGGAACATCTCAACGGGTCCTTTACTTTTGGTAATGATCTGCCGTCCAACCTGACTTATGATTCTGAATCTTCGCAAGCTGCATCTTCAGCACCTAACACCGAAACAGCTGCATCCTGAAGCTACCTGGAAGAGGTACATCGCTTCACTTCACAACTCACCAACTAGTCTTTAGCATGTCATATACATCTACAGAAATGGAGAGTTCCAACTGTACAAGTTACCTACAATTCCAACAGGCAGTATTGTGTAGAGACAAATCATCAATCTTTTGCTTATGGTGCCAAAACTTGTGATATTCATGCTCCTAACTTCTGTTCAACTCCACAGCAGAAAACAGTCATTGGTCACACTGTGTTCACTCCTATTCCTCTCCCTGAACCAGATGATACTAATACTGATACGCAATACTTGCTTGCCTCGTCTCAATATTTGCCCGTGTTTAACGAGCATGTTGACCCTTTGACACTATCCTTGCAATCTCTTTTAGCTAGAAAGGATTCACATTTAATTTATATCAGTAATAATATTTCTAAGGCTGGTGATGCTCTTAATGATCTTATTCACAATGGTGATTTAAGCACTGCTCTATTCAATACTTGGTTAGACTTGACTTTTAAGGCTTTTGTTATTATCCAAGCCTTTTTGATTGTTTTTCTGATACTAACCCTTTGCTGTCTGCGATGTACTCTAAGACAACATCGCGAACAACTCGAATTCCTTTACAAGGCTCGAGTATCAGGCTTGTAAACAACTTTTGTAGCTCCATCCCGCTACTTTCCTGTGGCTGTTGCCTTTTCTTTTGGAGGCAGCAAGGGGGAGGGAATGTTATCCATGTTCTAGCACCCCTGACTGTATCCTCACCTTGCAGGCAGCAACTTATGCAGGTACATGTACTAACCTTAAGGCGAAGATACTTATCATATAAGCATAAGTGTCGGGATCTGTGCTCTACTATGTTTTACTTACATATTTTATCTATGAGAGATGCTTTTTACTATATTTTTACTATATTTTGTATAAGTAAGGCAATATTGCCATCTTCAGTAATTGTGCACCATTGCACATGCAACTGACATTGGGATAATAAGTGGTCCCATTGAACTGTGTTATCTTCTGCAAGCTAAGCAATTTCTCATGTTAGTTAGGATAGTTACTCAGGCCACCTGTTTTTGGTCAATTATATACATTTTATGTATCTTCTTTAGTAGTTGCCATGACAATTATCGTGGTATAAGACCCTTTGTAGCATCTAACTTCTCTAAGAAGAGAGACTGCAAGTGTCCATATTAACGTTATTTTACTGGCCCGGGGCATAGTGCAAACTGCCTCGGGCCAGTGCGATTATGTCCCAACTTTCCTGGCTTGGCTACTGCAATCTAGCCATTATTTGCAGGGCTAAGGCAGTTTTCCATTTGAAAATGCCAGCATTTCAAGCTGGAAATGCATTTACTGGCTTGGCCACAGTGACAGTTAAGAGCATCTCGGCATGCATCATGACCTGAGGCAGGCAAGTAAAGGAGAGCTGTTGGAAAAACAAACAGGAAGAGCGAGAGCACCTTGTTTACTGAAGCGCAGTGGAGCCAGAGCTGCAAGCCCATTAGTTCTGTGACTAGCTGAAGCTGAGGGGGAGGAGTAGCAGCAAGAGAACTAATCAGATCACTTTTAGTGCTGATAAGAGGGAAGTCAGGTCATGCTGAAGCAAGGTGGGGGAGGGACGTCATGCCCTAAAGTGCGGGAGAACTGACAAAAAAAAAAAAAAAAAAAAACAGAACCGGAGGAGCGAGAGTGACAGAGATGCACATCTTGCCAGACATAGCATGAAGATTTAAGGTTAGAAGTGTTTTTTTAAGGGAAGGACTGTGGCTACATTTACTTGAAATTTTGGAAACGTTTTAAATGTTTGACTCTTCAAGGGATTCAGAATGGCAAGTTGCATGTAAAAAAATACAGTGAATGTTTCATCTACAGGCATGTTAGTGTGAGAGCTTAATTTATTTTGAAAAAGAAAAAATGGACTGCTTTTTTTATGGGTTGGCTTGTCTGCACATGGTTGAGTAGCAGCAGCAAGAGAACTATCAGATCACTTTTCAGTGCTGATGAAAGGAGAGGGCAGGTCACAGTGCTGAAGCAAGGTGGGGGAGAGACATCATGCCCTGAAGTGCAGGAGAACTGATTGAAAAAAACAAAGCCATGCACATCTTGCCAGACATAGCATGGAGATTAACAAAGGGGTTAGAAGTGCTTTAAATGTGGCTAAATGGTAAAGTTTCAGACGTGTGACTCTTGAAGGGATTCAGAATGGCAAGTTGCATGTAAAGAATACAGTGAATGTTTTGTTTATCTACAAGCACGTTAGTGTGAAAGTTTAACTTATTTTGACAAAGAAAAAATGGACTGCCTTGTTTATGGGATGACTTGCCTGCATATGGTTCTCTCCTCTCTGCCTGTGTCACTGCTAGTTTCATAAACTTTTTAAGTAAGTGGTATAGCAGAGTGTGTCATTACTTAAACAAGCATTTGTCAATGCCGAATGTTGCTTGCTTCTATGTGCTGTTTAGGTATTTGGAAGTCATTGGAGTGTAAATATTGAAAATTTAGGACCATTTAGCGCATGAGGAACTGCAACGACGCCGTGAAACAGTAATTTTTAGGATTTCTTCACCAAATTTTCAACATAGCCATTTAAGACCTCTGCTCATGAACAGTGTCACTGTGATTTTGTTAATATGTCCCATACATTGAGTTTGCACACTGACTGCGCCATTGTGCGCTCATGTGGAAGCGGAAACACGTTTTGGGCAGGATGTGAAAAATGACAGCTGTACTGCTCATAAGGAGGTGTGGTAAAATGGCAATGTTGAAAATCTGGAGTGGAAATATTGAAAATTCGCAAACCTACGAACATGCGTGGGAACTGTGCAGCACACTCATAAAACAGTCATTTTTAGGAATTCTTTCACCAAATTTTCAACATAGCCATTTTAAGATCTCTGCTCAGGAACAGTGACACTGTGATTTCTTAATGTGTCCACTTTGAGTGCGCTGTGACTGTGCCATTAATAAGCTACATGGGCGGAAACATGTTTTGGGTGAGATGTGAAAAATGACAGCTGTACTACTCATAAGAAGGTGTGGAAAATGGCAATGTTGAAAATCTGGGTGGAAATATTGAAAATTAAGAAATCCACGAAAGGCATGAGAACTACGCGCAACGCACTGTAAAACAGTCATTTTTAGGAATTTTTTCACCAAATTTTCAACATAGCCATTTTAAGACCTCTGCTCATGAACAGTGTCACTGTGATTTTCTTAATTTGTCCCGTACATTGATTTCGCACACCGACTGCACCATTCTGCGCTACATGGGCGGAAACACATTTTGGGTGAGATGTGAAAAATGACAGCTCTACTACTCATAAGAAGGTGTGGTAAAATGGCAATGTTGAAAATCTGGAGTGAAAATATTGAAATTTCGCGAACTTACGAGCCTGTGTAGGAACTGCGCAATGCACGCTCATAAAACAGTCATTTATTTGAACTTTGGCACCAAATTTTCAAAATGGGGATTTTGGGCCCCCTTCTCATGAATGATGTCACTGTCATGGCGGTATTCGGACCCGAAGGGTGATTTCGCAGTCACTGCATGAAATCACCCTTCGGGCCCAATAACACCATGACAGTGACATCATTCATGAGAAGGTCCCAAAAACCCATGTTGAAAATCTGGTGCAAAATTCACAAAATGGCTGAGATATGCAATAAAGTTGAAACCCCCATCTAGCCCATTATACAGCTTACCGGCATTTCCTCAGTTCGCGGTCGGCTTTGAAGAGTGCAGATGTGTTCCGGTCCACGAAGATACGTCGCGCCGGAGGTAAGTAGGGGTAAGGGGTGTGGGGAGGCTGGAGTGCGCAGTGGGTGGAGTGCGGGTTGTGGGGGGTCGAGGAGCGCACAGGGACCGTTTTGTCTTACAGATAAAAAAAAAAAAAAACACGTTGTGGGACCGTTTGCAGCGCTGGTGGGGCTCCCAGCGTGGCATAAGGACGTTAAGAGGCTTCAGCCGACGAGATTGGGCTCCCCGTCGGCAAAAGTCTGATTGCCATGCTGGGGTGGGCTCCCAGCGTGGCACCAACTACTGGGGGAGGCAGCGCAGCTCAGCCCCGTGAGGGGATTGGGCACCCCGTCGGCTATACTGTCTTGCGTCGGGAGCTGCACGCCTGCGGGTGGGGAGACTCTGCGGTGAGCAGCTTCTTATCGCTGCTCACTCAAGCATAGCTCCCCTTTCAAATGTATGCCACTGCATTTTGGAGCGTGTCATAGACAGCTCCAAAATGCATTGCTGACAGGGGCCGCACCTGCCAGCACACTGCCTGAATTGGAGGAGGAGGTGACACACCTCCGAAATCTCCGATGATGGCACTATGTTTCTTGCACATGCATGCAAGCAACATAATGAGGGCTAGCCAATGAGCTCCAGAAGCAGACCAGTATCTTTAGAGGGTCCTTCTGTTTTTGTTTCGTGATTTGTCACTGGTTTTGTGTTTGAGACAGGTAAGGGATTGCTAGGACACTGAAAGTGTAAGCCTTCCATGTTTCCATAGAAGGTGGACTGTGTAGATAGGCACATAGTATTTATACTTTTCGATCAAGGTAATGACAGTCACCACTGGAAGCAGCAGCTGGACTAGCAGTGTGTGGTGGTCAGAGTTCAGTGGGTGGCCAACTCGGTATAGATGTGAAGCAAAGTAGAACTGTGCCTTTTTCTGACAAATTCCTGAAACAGGCTTAAAGGGGACAGGAACTGATTACTTATGTGCAGCTGTTTGAAATGTCTCTATGTTCATAAAATATATTCATACCTCTAAAGTATTCCTATTTAACTATGCCTGAAGAAAAGTTGAAGCAGTCAGTTGTGTTTTGTATTGTTTTCTTTGTATGGATAACCTTCTGTACAGTTTCCCTTTCATGGAACCAAGAATTTTGGAGTTTTGACTTATGTCACTTCAGGGTTTCAGAACCGTGGGCACTGTACTGATAAGTTCATGCTCACATTTCTGAACCATGAAGTCAAAACTTCAAATTCTTGGTTCCATGAAAGGAACTGCACAGAATGTTGTCCATACACAGAAAACAATACAAAATGCAACTGACAGCTTCAACTTTTATAGTTAAATAAGAATCCTTTAGAGATAATACAATTTATGAAAATAGATATTTCAAATAGCTGCATGTAAGTAATCAATTCCTGTCCCCTTTAATGAGCAAAGTGGCTTTTCTCATTCAGACTCTGCTGATTGTGACTGTTTTCAGTCCTATTTCTGTACACCACAGCACCTCAATGATGAAACACACGGGGATAGAGGGATGTATTTTAATGCCCAAGTCAAATAACCAAAATAAGCGTTGTCGTAATAAAAAAAATGGAAACAGAAAAATAAGTGACAAAACAGTAAAAAGAAATACTGTTTCAAACATCTGTCTTTGTCACTGTGCGATTCTTTTCATAAAATGTTGATGTTAATCTTGGGGCTAGTGCAATCTCCAGGGGGCCAATGCAGCTGGGTCATCACTTTCCCGGGTGGACCAGTGCAAAAAAAAAAGTTGAGCGTGACCCCTGAGACTGCATTACCTAGGTAAGGAAAACTGGTAGTTCTCCCAGTGATTACACTGATGGTAGTAAGCCTGTATTACTGATCTGTAATAAATTCCATTTATTACACGAGTACCACTTGTCTCTTCCTTTTGTGCCGTTCCACCAAGAATCTGAGAAGATAATTTATTACCAAGTTATAGAGTGGACAGAGAAAGGGAGGGAAGGCACAGAGGAGGCCTGGGGTCCAGGGCCTCATAAAGGCATCCCCCATCAGTGTCCCACGCTGTGGGAGGCAGGCACTGAAGAGCCTCAGATTGACGTTTTCCCAGGAGGCAAACCGGTCAACCAGGGAAATACCACAGTGGGAGAACAGGTGGTTGACCATCTCGTAATGCAGGTACCATTCATAAGACATCTCGCCCACCTGGCTGAGGGTGTCCACTAGCTGGCTGGAGGCTCCTGCTACATGAATCACCAGATCATCGGCATCCAAGCTGCATACAAGGGTCCAAGTACAGAGAACCTTCTGACACAGACAAAGGGAGTGCATACTGCCCTGCTTGTTCAGGTAATACAGAGTCATGGTATTGTCTGTCTGGACCTGCACAACGTGATCCTGGACAAATGGAGCAAATTCCATCACAGCAAGGTGCACTGCATGGAGCTCCAGCAGGCAATGGGTCTCCTTGGGGGGTCAAGAACCTGTGGGCTCTGTGGTCCCCCAGGTGCCCTCCCCATCCGACAGAGATGCGCTGGTTGTCAGGGCGACGGTCAGTATTGGGTGGATAAATGAGACTCCCTCCTCAGATGTTCCGGGATAAGCCACCACTGGATGGCATCCCACATCAGCTGGCTCACCATGACAGACTGGTCCAGGTGCTGAAACCACTGGTGTCCCAGCTCCCACTGCAGGTGGCGCATCTGTGAGCGGGCCCATCTGACCACGCTGATGCAGGATGCCGTGTACCCCAGCAGCCACAGGAAGTCCTGGGCAGTGCATTCGCACTAAACCTGAAATGATCGGGCAAAGGAGGTAAGACCCAATGCCCGGTCCACAGGCAGTTGGGTCTCGGCCTGGAGAGAGTCTAGCTCTGCACCAGTAAGGTGGATCTCCTGTGAGGATTGACTTTGAACTTCGTCAGGTTGAGCAGAAGACCCAAGTCTCTACAGGCCTGGAGGGCCAGGTCCTTGGACCGCTCCACTGCCTTCTTAAGACAGCCCAGCAATCAGCCAGTTGTCCAGGTATAGGCAGACCCAGACTCCTCCGCGCCGCAGGAACACTGCTACCATTTCTATGCACGTGGTAAATACCTTGGGGGCCGAGGAGAGGTCAAATGGCATGATCTGGAACTCAGAGAACCCCCTCTGTGTGGAACTGGAGGTACTGCCAGTGGGACGGATGGACTGGAATATGGCAGAAGGCATCCTGGAGGTCCAGGGACTAGAATCACATGCCTTGCTCCAAGGATGGGATGATTTGGTTCTCAGTGACCATCTGGAACTTGCACTTCTTCAAGAACTGATTGAGATCATGAAGATCCAGTATGGGGAGCCAGCCTCCCTGTCTGGTTTGGAACAAGGAAGTACCTGGACATGAAGCCCTGGCAGGCCATGGCATCCAGGACATGGGCTATGGCTCCTTTCTCTAGGAGCTGAGCAATGTCTTCCCTGAGGATGGACAGCGTGCCCTGCAATACCATGGACTCCCTTGGTGTGTGGGGGCGGTACTGTGGGACAGCCTTGAGAGAGGCAACTCTCTGCCAACCTTTTTTTTTTTTTTATTTCCATATAGCTTTTTACCACTTGGGGGCTAGCACACAGGCTCCGTCTCTCTCTCTCTCTCTCTCTCAGAGGGTTCAATTAATTCCTTGGCATGCCTCCTGATCCAGCTCCACACCCAAGCAGATTCCACCAAGGATCCCCCCCCCCACCCCAAGAATAATCCAGAATGCCCGGGGTGATGCAAGAGTCAGGAGCACAGCCAGGGCTTCATGAAGCCTGCTAGTTCTGTTTTCTCCCTTCCGTCGCTGGGGCACACACATCAGCGTGCATAGATGGAGGCACACGCACACTGCAGAGTCGAGGACTCCCATCAGAGAGTGACCAAAGCTGGCCATCATCAAGGCGTAACTTGCATGACAGAGACACAAGGATGGCACAGCATACATTTTCTTCTCTGAGTGGTCTAGCTTTCTGGGGAGGCTTGTTTATGACCCCCCGGACACTGCTGGCTTTTCAGAAAACAGAGTCAGCCACCAATCCCTCGACCAAGGGGTGTGCCGAGAAACCAAACAAGGAGCCAGTAAACACCACATATTTGCGGACCATATGGGCTGAGGGCGCAGCTCAAGAGGCTAGATGCTGCTACAGCTCCAGCACTGATTCCAGGATGGTCTCGGACACTGAGAAAATGACCCACTGGGAATCATGCCTGTCCAGTATTTCAGTGAGGGGGTACTTGCCAGTTTCTGAACCAATTCTAAGGGAATCTCCATAGACTGGGAGATTTATTTATTTATTATTTTTTGTTGACAAGGAAAGTGCACTAGACAAATGCTGTCTATTTTCAGACACGACCCGGGGGAAGGGGATATAGACGAATGCCAATTGATCTTGAACCAGATTAAGCTGTTGGTGGTATTTTTAGTGAATGAGGAAAATTTGGCCAGGACACCAGGGAAATTCCCCTACTTCCTGCTTCCTGTGAGCAGGGGGGACCCATTTTCTGGTGGGACCAAGATGGCTGCCGCTGTCTTTGCGATGGAAGAGGAAGGATTGTTGGTTGGGGCTGAGGTAGCCCAGAGTATGTCAATAGTTACTGTACCTGCTTTTGAAGAACCAGTGGTGTCAGTGGCTGGGGTGCACGAGCGGGGTGGCCAGCAAAACGCCGATTCAAGTGGGCCTCTGCATTTTCGGAAATGTCCTGTTTGAGTCTTGTGGAGAAACTAGCGTTGCCTCGGGAGGAACTTTTGCGCGTTAGTGACTTGTTTGCAGAGGGGAGCGGACCGTGAATTTCAGAGGAGGACCAGAAGCGGAAGCAGTCGGCTACTTCGCCGAGTGCTGCTGAGTCTGAGGGGCCAAGCAAGCTTCTTCCACCGGTGGAGAGACCTATTGGGGAATTGGACAAGCCTTCCAGGGATTGGGGAACTTTGGTGGAGGAGTCCTGGTCGCCAGAGCGAGCGTTGCGAGGGGCTGGATGGATTTCAATTTCTGGAGGCACATGGAGACCGGAGCAAGCTGTTCCTGCTCATGCAGTGGCTGAACAGATAAGTCCTTGTGATGTATCTGACTCTATAGGGGCTGTCTTGAGTACTGAGGCTATTGTTTCCCCTACCCCCGTCTACAGATATTGCTGCTGATTTAACTATGGGATCTTGGGGAGAGGGGGGGCTGGAGATGTGAATGCTTCCCCTAGCTTTCCTGAGTCAGTTGTTCATCCTATCTCTAACCTTCTTATGCTAGCCATTTCAGACAGCCGCTGGAATTGGAAAAGCGACATAATGCTGTTAGACTATGTTATGTGGGTCCTAGGGATACTCCCCCAGATAGGTTTTTTGTTGGGAAGACATTATTGAAATGCAGCATGGGTTTTTTTCCCTCAGAGGTATATTCATTAATACATGTTCTGGGGGAATTCACCTTTGACGTCAGCTTTCGCACCCCTGCCTTGATGGAGTTGTTTTGGAGTCGATATCTGAATTTGAAGACTAACCCACTATGGTCTGATTTTATTGTATTACCTTTGTCTCAGCAGGCCTATAGAATCATCACAATCATGTTTCGGAATGAAGGGGTGAATATTGTTGATATTGTTAAATGGCTGTCTAAATCTTGTGACATTCAGGGGAATCCAGTCCCTATTCTGGATGAAGGGGGGTTTTGGAATGGGGGTTGGAAATTTAGGGTAAAACTTCATTCCACAGATTCTGGCTTAATTCATCTGCCTAATTGCTTCTTTCTGGGGAGAGATAAGGGGTTTCTTTTTATCCTTGGCAGCCTAGGGTTTGCTTTAAGTGTGGGTCTCGAACCCACATTAGTACCTCCTACCGTCCTTAAATGTTCTTACTGCGGGAGATGGGTCATCAAGTGCCCATTGTTTTCAAACCTCAAAATGCAATCTTTGCGATGAGGTGGGTCACACGTTTGAAGCCTGTCCCTTAGCTGCCAAAAATACTGCTGATGCTGATGATGGGGTACAAGATCATTACATCCAGGAGGCAGTTAGACCCGGTATTCCTACTAAGGGAGGGAGGGGCCCTGATATTGACGGGGTTGTTCCCCCCTTGACTGACTCTGGTTTGTTAGAATCAGCTGATTCCCAGTTGACTACCATGGTTCCGCTTGATGTGGGAGCTGTAGTGGGCTTTAGGGTGGATCAGGGGGAAGGTGGGAGCATCGCCCCTGTGTTGCCTGATTTAAAGACTCCAGATGCTGAGTTTCTGGTGGTTAGCGAGAAAAAGGGGAAATCTGCCAAAGGGAGGGGGAAACTAGGGAAGAAACTAGCTGCACCTGCTCCTGTTGTTTCTACGGCTGACCCGAATATGTTTTCTGTTTTGGAAGAGTGTCCAGTGGATGATCCTAGCGGGTCTAGGCCTCCTCTATCTTTACCTGGGTTAGAATCTACTGAACCTGTGGTTGACCAGGTGGGCCCTAGACCACCTGATGGTAAGATTGGTAGGATCACAAGGGCATCTAGTAAGGTGAAGTGAATGTTCCCTTGCTGGGCTCCTTGTTCCCTTCCACCTTCGGGTGGCATCCTTAAATGTGAACAGTATTAAGACTCCAGAAAAACAACGCAGAACTTATTCACATTTTCTGTCTGAAAATACAGGTTACTCACCTGTAACAGGAGTTCTAGGAATGGTATATGTTGTTCATCCACACTTATTGGCAGGTTCCTTGCCGCTTTAAATCTTGCCGGAAGGTCTTCAAGCTGGCTCCTCCCACCCATCCGGGTGGTAAAACTCTCGGCTCCGCCCCATGACGCCAGATCTGGCCGCTGGAAGCTCAGGTTGTGCGTCGAGCCGAGGAGGTCGGGTGGGTGAGTGTGGATGAACAACATATACCATTCCTAGAACTCCTGTTACAGGTGAGTAACCTGTATTTCTAGAGACATGGATATGTTGTTCATCCACACTTATTGGCAGACTCCCTAGCAGTTCTCCGGTGAGGAAGGCAAGGCGACACCCTGATACTTACTTGGGAAATAAAGACTGGAGAACCGAGGGCCCCAAAACCAGCATCCCGGGCGTGACTCAAGGTCGATGTGGTAATGGGTAATAAAGGTGTGTGCTGACTTCCAGGTAGCAGCCCTGCAGATTTCCAGGATAGGGACGTCCCTGGAAGCAGCCACCGATGCAGCAGTATGACGGGCAGAATGAGCTCTTATCCCTCTGGGAGGCTCCATGCCCGCCAACTTATAGCAGCGATCTATGCAGGAGGTGACCCACCTGCCTATCGTCCGCTTGGCTGCAGGTCTGCCAGGTGCGGCTTCAGCGTAGGTGACAAACAGCTGGCGAACCTCTCCCCGAATTTCAGCCGTGCACTCTTTATAATAAGCGAGCGCCCTTCTAGGGTCCAGAGTATGGAGCCTACATTCGGCCTCTGAGGTGTGACTGGGGTAGAACACCGGCAGAGTCAGCACCTGGTTAAGGTGAAACTCCGACACCACCTTTGGAAGGAATTTCGGGTGGGGGCGCAGGACAACCTTGTCCCTGTGTAAGACCGGGTAAGGAGACTCGATGCAAAGCGCCTGGAGCTTCCCATCCTTCTGGCTGACGTGGATAGCCACCAAGAAGGTGGTCTTCCACGACAGGTGAGAGAGATCACACCTGTGCATTGGTTGAATAGGCTTGCCCATGAGCTTTGCCAGTACCAACAGTAAATCACGGAGGTGGAGGTTCTCCACCGGAGGGAAATGTGATCAAGGCCTTTGAAAAGCGCCCGACCACCTTTCTTGCGCTACCGACTGCTCCCCGCCCACGCCTGTAAGCAGAGATGGCTGCCAGGGCACCTTTAGGTCGCCGACCCTAAGCCCTTGACTAGAAAGGGACCATAAATAGTCCAAAATGCTTGCCACAGAACAGGAGGAAGGGTCCAAGCCCTTGCCCTGACACCAAATGGAGAATCTCTTCCATTTGAAGGCGTAGCATTTTCTGGTCGACTCCTCACGGGACGCCTCAACAACATTGAGGACCTCGTCGGAAAGACCCAAGGCCTGGAACTCTAGCCGCTCAGGAACCAGGCCGTCAGGTGCAGGGATTGAAGGTCCGGATGGAACACCTTCCCCTGATTGACTGAGAGCAGGTCCAGGCGAGCTGGAAGCTGCCTCGGGAGCCTGGAGCTGAGGCTGAGGAGATCTGGGTACCAGTACAGGCGGGGCCAGTCTGGGGCTATCAGAATCACCTGCGCCTTGTCCCTCCTTGCTTTGAGAAGCACCTTGTGAATCAAGGGAAATGGGGAAAGGTGTAGAAGAGGCCGGGGTCCAGAGCCTCGAAGGCATCCCCTGCAGCGAGCCCTGCTGAGGGGGCGGGCATGAAACAGCTCAGCCGCTTCTCCTGGAGGCAAACAGGTCCACCTGAGGTGTGCCCCAGTGGGAGAACAGATCTTGTACTACCTCCGGCAGGAGAGACCACTCGTGAGATGCAGCCCCTATCCGGCTCAGGGCATCGGCCAGGGTGTTGGAGGCTCCTGCCACATGAATGGCTAGAGATCCACCTCCAGGCTGCGCCACGAGTGACCAAATGCGGAGAGCTTCCTTGCATAGAAGCATGGGCGCGTCCCGCCTGGAGGTTCAGGTGAGTACATGGTGTGGTAGTGCCCATCTGGACTCTGACCACTTGACCCCGGAGAAACGGAGCAAAGCGGTGAGGCTAGGTGGACCGCTCGGAGCTCCAGCAGGTTGATGTGGCATCAGGACTCCGCGGGGACCAGAGGCTGTGCACTCGGTGTTCCCCAGATGGGCACCCAACCCATCAGAGAGGCATCGGTCGATAGAGAGAGACCCGTCGGCTAAGAGCGGACAAGCGGGATGCCCTCCTGCAGATGGAATGGAGCGGTTCACCACTGAGAGCGCTCCACATCTCCTGGGTCACTGTCACAAGCTGGTCCAAGGATTGCAGCGTTGTGACCACTGGCTAGCCAGTTCCCACTGAAGGGGCGCATGTTGCCAGCCCAGCGGACCATGCTGGTACAGGCCGCCATGAGACCCAGAAGGCGCAGGAAGTCCCGGGCAGGCGCGATTGCCCAACCAGAAATGATTGGGCAAAGGAGGAAGAACCTCGGCCCTGTCCGCGGGAGCCGTGCTCTGGCTCGAGAAGAGGTCGAGCTCTGCCCGATGAACAGGATCACCTGCTTGACTTGAGTTCCGACTTGGCCTCGTTGATGAAGGCCAACTTGAGAGCAAACCTGGAGGCCAGATCTCTGGACGCTCCACCTCCCGTCTGGAGGGCTGCTATCAGCCAATCGTCCAGGTAAGGGTACACCGGACCATAGGCGCCGAGAATGCTGTCACCACTGCCATGCATTTGGTGAAGACCCTGGGAGCTGGAGATAAGCCGAAGGGCATGGCTCGGAACTCGAAGAGGGATCCCTCCGCTCGAAAGCGGAGGAATCTCCGATGAGACGGACGGATCGGGACGTGAAAGAACGTGTCCTGTAGGTCCAGAGAGCAGAACCACACGCCGTGTTCCAGAGATGGTATTATCTGCACCAGAGTGACCATTCTGAAGATTCGAGACCTTAGGAACTTGTTCAGGTCGTGCAGGTCGAGAATGGGGCGCCAGCCCCCCGTCCGTTTCAGAACCAGGAAATACCTGGACACGAACCCCAGGTCTGAAGGGGGGGTCCTCCACCTCCGTGATCACTTCCTTTTGAAGGAGGAAGCGATGATGGCTCGTGAGCCGCCAGTGAGCTCACGGACCCGAGGCCCCCGAGGTTGCGACTCTGAAGGGTGGGGCCTGCTCGAATTCCAGAGGTGAGCCTTTCCCACCACCTCCAGTACCCACCTGTCCGTGGTAACAGCGGATCAGGTGGAAAGAAATCGTCAGCCGTCCCCAGAGAACCAGGGTGAAGTGACAGGGATGGGGCGACACCCCTCAGCCCGTCACTGGGCAGGCTTGGAGGAGGACCGGCCGAGGGACCTCCCGGGCCTTTACCTCCCTGCTTCCTGTTGGAGGAAGCTGACGGCTTGGGTTTGGGATACCAAGGTCGAGCCTGCTGGCCCAGACGTTGCTGGGCCGGGCGCGCCGCAGGCGCAGAAGGACGAAAGGGCTTAGGCTGTGGCTTGCGGCCTTTGTCCTTCTGAGCGGAAGAGACCGAGTCCAAGGTAGCACTGGACTTCTCGATCCTCAGCAGGTGACCTTCCACCCCAGGGCCGAAGAGGTCAGTCCCCAAAAAGGGAACATCCGCCAACTTGTGCTGGGTATCCGAGGTAAAGGTGGATATCCTCAGCCAAGCCCGACGACGCATGCCACTGCGGCCGCCACAGACCTGGCACATGAGTCCCCAATGTCTAACGCAGTCTGGAGCTGCTGTTTGGCCACCGCCTGCCCTGGTCCGCACCTGCCTGACCGTAGTCTGCAGATCTGCGGGAAGATGAGGACAACCTCATCAGGCAGCCCAACAGAGCGTGGGAAAAATGTGCCATGAGACCGGCGAACTGGCCTGGCGAAGGCCGAGAGAGGCGCAGCATAGACTTTAAGCCGACATAATCCAATTTCTTGGATTCCTGGTCGGGAGGTTTGTCCACATCCCTGGCATTCCCGGCACGCCGGAAAACGCTGTCGATAACCAACCCCTCGGCCGAGAGGTGTTCCGAAAAACCGGACAGGGAACCGGTAGGGACCGCATACTTCCTTGCCAACCTGGCCAAAGCGCGGGGCAGGAAGCAGGGCGCTGCCAAAGTTCAAGGCCGGACCCACTATGGCCCGGCCACGGAAAGGCCTCGTAGGAGAATCCTCGGTCCAGAATCTCCGTGAGGGATACCTGGCCCATTTAAAGCGGGTTCAAGCTTCATCCCGGTGGACTCCGAGATGAGTGAAGCAACCCTAAGAAGGACAAGGGGCTATCGTCCATTGACTGCCCTCCCAAGGACTCCAAGTCCATGCGCTTGGAGAAGAGGAGGAACCATCATCAGACTCGAAGAGTCCTCAAGAACTGCCTGGGCCTGAGCCACCCTCCACCTGCCGAGGTTTATCGGGAGTGAGGGTGACCGACAGCCTATGGGGCAAACCCAAGGCCAACCGAGAATTTTTGGTCGGAGCCCCAACTAATGGCTGTAGAGGCGGAGGTTCCACCAGAATCGGCGGGGCAGCTGGAATTGGCCGAACAACCGGCCTGAGAATAGGCTCCTCGACTACAACGAGGGGTTGTTTCTGCTGCTCCGGTGACAGCCACTTAATGGCCGGGGAAGACGACTGGGTCGGCTTATTCCCGGTCAAAAAAACTATTGCCACATAGTTCCTCGTACCTACTGACGCAACTCCGCCGAAGCCTCCCTCGTCCGAGGAAAGCGGGCGGCGCCCGCTTGCGGTGCTGAGACCCGAGACCGCCTATGGCGGCAGGATCGGATGGACGCGAGGATGTCGAGACCGAGACCGAGAGTCTCGACTAGGCGGGCGAGGAGAAGTGTCAGAAATCGGCCTCCCTCGGCTCGGACGATCAACCGAAGGCTCCGGAACCGGAGGCACAGGCGAGCAGGGATCCTCAACTCCCACGGGGACCGGGTAGAAGGTTCTCAGCTTCTCCAGCCGACAACCCGTCTAGCAGTCGAGAAAAATCTCGGCAGCGTCGGCCAGTCTCGAGTCAACTGGCCTGGCGGGGACACCGTGAAGCCAGTGGCGAAGCTGGTCGACCGAAGTCGACTGTCGAAAGGGAGGATCTTTCCCGCTCCCAAGAGCGTCGACGGAGAGACTTACTTTTGCTCTTTTTGGACCTGGAAAAAGGTCCCGAAGAAGTTGGACCCTCACCTTTGGTCGAGAGGGTCAGGAAAAGCTCCTTAAAAGAAGCTGATTACGAGGCACCGAGAGAGAGCGGGACAAATGCCGCAGCTGAGGTAGAAGCGGCCCGCGCCGCCTCCTCTTCCAGGGCGATCATCTGCTCGAGCTGATCCACCGAGCCCGCCGCCGGACACAGCCAAACGGGCCTCTTTAGATTTCACCGGTGGAATTCTTTTCTCGGCGCCCCAGTTATGTCGGACGCCGCGGTCTTCGAGGGCGTGGGCGAGGAAGAGCACAAGTCGCCCAGGCCTGCGGGTAGTGCTCAAGGCCCAAGCAGTGAGCGCCGCGTGGGTCGGGATCAGTCCTAGACATCTTCTGCACACAAGGGCACCTCCGAAGGGAGTCGATTTGTCCGCCGCGGCGCGAGGAGAAGAAGACTGAAGTCTTTTAGCAAACAATTTTTCGATTTGAACTTTGAAGAATTAGGAACCAGTCTTAAGCGTAGCGTTAAGGAGGAACCTGAGCTTCCAAGCAGTAAGGAAGATCTGGCGTCATGGGGCGGAGCAGAGAGTTTTACCACCCGGGTGGGTGGGAGGAGCCAGCTTGAAGACCTTCCGGCAAGATTTAAAGCGGCAAGGAACCTGCCAATAAGTGTGGATGAACAACATATCCATGTCCCTAGAAATCTAGATTGCGTTTTTCTGCAGGATGTTCGCTTGCATTCCCTTGAAGAGGTGGAGGCTGCCTCTGCAGGTTGGATTTGGGGGCTGTTTTTGGTCTTTGGGTGCTGACTTATGTAGTGGGGTTGGAATATGTTTTTTTCATTATCATGTCACTGTGCTACATCAGATAGAAGTTCTGGCTGGCAGGGCCTTGGTTCTCGATGTTAAATGGGGTTCCTTATACCTGAGGTTAATTTCTGTGTATGCTCCACAATCTAAGTTTGACCGGGTTGCTTTGTTTAATTCACTTTATCCCTTTTTATGCTCTCCTTATTACATTATTTTGGGGGGGATTTTAACTGTTCCTTGCCTTTACAAGTGGCTTCAGGGACAATGAAAAAGGTGTATTGTGATGAGACTAGTTTGTTGAAACTCATCTCAGATGCTGGTTTGGTAGATGCTTTTGGACCTGCTACTGGAGGGTCTGGGGACACTTATTTCTGTGGACCAAGGGCTTCCAGGATTGATTCCTTTTTTCTCACTTCTGTGGTTACTGTTCAATCTAGATCTTTGCAGGATGTTGCTTCCTCTGATCACAGATTACTGAGACTGACCTTGGCTGATGTTCCTGCAGCTCGGAGAGGGCCATGTATCTGGAAATTAAATTCTGAATTGTTGCATATCCCTTGTGTAATGGGTGGGTTAAGCTCTCTTTTACTGGCCAGGAAGTCGGTTTCCTTTTTGTATGATGATTTAAATGTTTGGTAGGAGGACACTAAATGGGAAGTTCGGGTTTATTTTAAGGCTGTGGGTCGTTTAAATGGACAATTATCACATACTGAGTTACGGTATCTTAGGGAACGGCTTCATTTTCTATCCACTAATAGATGGATTCTTGGCCTCAACTGTCAGCAACAGAGTGCAAGTTTGAAACTGGAATTGGCTAAGGCTCAGTCTCAGGTTTCGTGAGATGGAAATGAAACACAAATTTAGACTTTGTGGCAGAAAAAAGATACTTTGCCTTTTGAGTACTTGACATCACTCAGACATTTAAGAAGTATGGTATCTGAACACCCAGGGGGTGGGCGAGTTTCTACCAATGATGATATTTTGGAGGAAATTCATGCCTATGTTTCTACGTCATTTCAGAGCAGGATGCTTTCCAAAGCCGCTATCTGTGATTGGTTCGCTGGTAGATCGGTTCCGGCCTTATCCTTAGCTGACCGGCTTGAACTGGTGCAACCTATCACAGTGGAGGAACTGAGGTCAGCAATTTGGTCTTTATGATTGGGAGTTACACCTGGGTATGATGGGTTGCCTCATGAGGTTTATAAACTCTTATGGGAGGTTTTGGGAGTTGATTTCTGTTCGGTCCTGAATACTGGACTGCAGTCTGGGGTACTCCCTCATAGCATGATGCACGGTGTGCTACTCCTTCTGTATAAAGAAAAGGGTGATCGTGGGGATTTGGGTAATTGGAGACCTTTGTCATTTCTGAACTCAGATTATAAGATTCTGATGAAGATTTTATGTCTGAGGTTAAGGAAGGTTATGGGTACCCTTTTGCATCCGACGCAGTTTAGTGAGGCTCCTCTCAGAAGGGTTCAGGATGCACTGATCTTACTTAGAGAATTGGTCTCTAAAGGTAAGGCTGGAGAATTATTTGGACATTTGGTTTGCCTGGATCAGTCCAAAGCTTTTGATCAGGTAGAATATATTTATCTCTGGGAATGTCTGTCAAGGTACAGATTCCCTACCCAATTCATAGGATGGCTACAAACATGCTATAGGGCATTACTGATCCCTGTGTGAATGGCTGGGTGGGTAGGGAATTGAGGTCCATAGGGGGGTTCGGCAGGGGTGTCCATTGAGTCCCTTGCTTTATGTGCTTTCTTTAGATCCCCTCTTACATGCCTTACACAGTACCGATGACATTGTTGGATTATCGATTGGCTGTAGTGATCCTGAGATAGTTACTTTAGCGTATGCCGATGATCTGATTTTAGTTTTAGCGGATAAGGCTTCTGCCATGGCAGCAAGGGAGTTGTTGAGTGTCTTTTCTGATTTGACTGGGTCCTCAATTAATTGGCTCAAAAGTGGGATTCTACCCTTGGGGTATGATGGGGCTGATGTCCTTGGTTTGGGGTTTGCCTCTTGTATCTGGCTATAGGAAAATTCTGGGTATTTACTTTGGAGGTCTAGATGACTACAGGTATAATTGTGATCAACAATTGTTAGCAGCTCGTAGTAGGGTTCAGCTATGGAATAAGGGCTGTATGTCCAAAGCTAAGCGTATTTATTTAAGTCTTTTTTGTTGCCATACTTTTTATTTATTGCCGCGTTTTTTTTCCCCCTCCCATCTCTATGGAGGCTTCTCTTTATGGAGTTTTTTTTCTGTGTTTATGGGGTAGTAAGCTAATCCCCTAAAAGGAGTATTACGTATTTACCTCTTAGTGAAGGAGGGTTAGGGATGGTTAATCCGTAGTGTTTTCAGAGTATTTTCTTTTTACAACTTAGTGCCCTTCCTTAAAGGGCAGACTATGATTGGTCTCCATGGGTGGCAGATGGTGTTGACTTTATCTTGTCACAGTGGGGAATGGACTCCTTTCTTGCTTTCGTCAGGTTAGGGTGGGTGCCTTGTCCAGTCATTTTTGCATGATGTTTCAGAAATTGAAGACGTGGTGTGTTGTTCGCCACTTGCTTCTTTCTCAGACACGTCAACAATTTTATTTTTCCGTATTACATGATTTCTTTTTCTCTGACACCTGGTTTCATGTTAGGCCTCCTGCTGAACAACGTGCTAAATTACAGTTCTTAGTGAGTAAGAGGGTGCCTAGCAATATGTGGGATTTTTTATGGCTCTGTTTACATAGGAAATTAGGAGTGAAAGGAAACAGGAAACAAAGAATTGACTGAATGATATTGCCCTAGGGAGGAGACCTGTTTGGGAGTTGTTGAAACGATGGAGCATTTTTTTGTAGAGTGTCCTTTTACTGTTTCATTTTGGTCTTCTTTTCACGATACATGGCCTTTGAATCTCTTTCGGGTTCTCTCACCTGGCGTGTGGGTGGATGGGGTTCTACCGAGCTCCTGGATTGTGTATGATGCAATTACATTGCGTCTTGTGATGGGCCATATCAGTTTTCAGTTATGGCAAGCTAGATGCTCTCTTACTCTTCAACAGAAGTTACTTTCTGAATCTCAGATAGTTCACAACATACGCACAGCTGTGTTTACTTGGAGGGGCAGGAGCAGGGAAAGGTGCATCCCGAATTGTTCAAATTATGGTGGAGGAAGATGACCTGGACAGATACAGGGTGAGGACCTTGTGTCTGCCCAAACCCTGTATTGGGTTATGATGGTTTCCCTTGTGCTGTGAGGAAGCCCTTCTCTGCAGAACCTGGTATGCCTTCACTGTTTTTCTGTATAAATATATGTCCTATGATATCTCTACATAGACAGTCTTGGATTTTTAATTTTTGCTTCTGTATAGCTCGATTGCTTCTTTACCTTTTATTATGATTTGTACTTTGCTTTTTTGTGTGGTAATGCCATTTTTTCTTGTTGAAATGTGGTGTGAAAATAAAAAATTCCCCAGCTCTTTTAGTGTGGGGGGGGTATGTTTATTCATGTTTCCTTTCCCATTTCTAGGATGATGCATGATTGTTGTACTTCTTTGAGTTTGTTTCCTTTATGATTTGTTTATTATTTTGTGTGACTTATAACTGTTTGTATTCCTTTTTGATTTGCTGTTGTGAAGAGAAAAAAAAAAAAATTCCCCTACTCTTTTAGTGGGGGAGTCGGTGATGTTTGAGGTGATTGTATTGATGTAATACTTTCTTTTGATTTTTTTGTTGATTCTTTTCTTTTGTGTTTTGTGATGTATGCTGCAATACCTTTTTGTTTTATGTGTATCAATAAAAAAATTCCCCTACTCTGACTGCAGGGGTGCTGTCACTTCCTGTGGACAGGATGGAGGGGCACAGTTTGCAGCCAGACACAGGAGGAGGAGGAAGTGCTGATGTGGCAGAGAAGCAGGATGTGCTGAAAGGAGGAGGCCTGGTTTCAAGGCCTACAAACTTCCCCACTGTTGCCAATACTGAGGCTTTATCATCGTTATCAATGAATCTGGATTTGAAAAAAGATGTTCCTGATCTTTTTTTCTCTACTGAGGATCTAACTTTGCCTAAAACAGCAGAAACTGAAACACTGACTGACTCTACAATTTCGACTACTTCCTTGAGTAAACCAGTACCTTTATTAATGCAGGGCATGAAATTTGTGAAAAAAAGTACATGCCCACTTGGGCATGTAAGAAGAAAATGTACATGCCCAACAAACTATTTACATGCCGCCCCTTAGTTTACATAATTTTAGACGTCATCTTCACTGGACCAAGCACTTTCATTTTCATCACCACCACTAGGGCTGGCAGAAGCAGCATGCACTGACAGTGTTCTGGAGCCGTAAGCTTTGGTAGTGGGCCGCCTTTTGCCATTTTTCCACCACAATGACATGGCACCTTCAGGGTTATAGTCACTAAGCTGGAGTCCATTCGGAGATATAGACATTAGGTCACGTAGGGTGTCTGGCCGTAATCCAACCCTCCAGTCATTTTTTATTCTTCCCGTCAGAGAGAAGCCTCGTTCTGCAGCAGCAGTGTGCACAGGAATCAGGAGAATGATTCTGACAATGGCCAGCACATTTAAATTGTTGATCCTGCACATCCATAAGAATCACTTTCTGCCACAATTTCAGAGACTTACAACTTTCAACAGACAGCAAGTGGAGTACATGCTTTTTAAGTCTAGCCACTCCAGCAGTACCAAAGTAACATCAACTCCACGAGACTCTAGGACCACTTTATAGTGATCAACAATTGTTTGAATTGCTTGATCTCCATATGTTCAAGTACCAGTGGATGTTGGCGGGACTGAAAATTTAAAGCTCTTGCAGCTAGTAGCACTTTATTGTAGTGAAGGACTGAAGCGAGATTCAATGTGCTGTGATGTTTTCCGAAGAATTTTTTTGATCTCTGAAATTGTGGCTTCTACAATGTCTGAAGGAGAACCTGATCAGTGCCTGCTAGTTTCATTAGCTAAGTCAACACTGTTGTACTGAGTTAAGTTCTCATTTACAGATGTAAGTGTTATGCAGTGAAGAGTTTCTTGATTCGAGAGACCTTTTAGTTTCTGAATTGTGCTTTCTACTCTGCTGTGAACTTTTTCAACAGTGGCATCCTCTTGCTGAAAGCACAGACTAAGAGCAGATAAGTAACCAAAAACACTTTCAGAAAGTTCATGTATATAACATTTTAAAGTCTTAAGCACTTTAAGTATTCATAGTGCTTTTGGCCATGATCCTGCTTGTTTGTCAGTGACACATGCTCGGTGAGGCACTAATGCAGCCCAGTTCCTTTCAAGGGCAGAAATGGCCCGTTCTCTGTGTGCAAGCCACCTAGTGCCACCAGTGTTAACTGGTTTGACCACATCAATATTTAAAAGGGATCCCGTTTCCTGTAGGCCTTTCCAGCTTTTTGGTGACCTGTGGTAAAACGAGTGAATGTTCAGCAGAAGTTGTTCTGATGACTTGTAATGGGACAGACTCTGAAAGAATCCTTTACAGCAAGCTCTAAACGATGTGCACAGCAGTGTATGTCAATGAGGTGTGGGCACTGGAAATCTTGCTTTATTCAACTAAGGACACCTGAAGTGCTCCCCAACATTACAGCAGCACCATCAGATGCCGCACTTATCAGCTTATGTTTCCAACCACCATCCCTTAAACCACCTTCACCCTCTAAAGCATTAATCACAGTATTTAAAATGCTTTCTGAATTAGGGACACTGACTGGTTTCAGTGCAAGAAATCTTGTTACAGGTAGGCTATTTTCAATAACACGTACATAAATGCCCTCCTCCTCAGTCACACTTTTATCTGTGCAGGAATCAACAAGAAAAGAAGTCATTGTCTTGTAGTAGACTAGCAGTAGTGTTTTGAATATCTTGGGCAATATAGTGAATGAAGACACGGCATTGCTTGTAACTACTGTAACTGTGATTCATAGCATCATCCCCATGATTTCTTCTTTGTAAATCTATCAACCCAGGAAAATCCCTGAAAGGCCTTTCGGTCCTAGCTACATAATATGCAGTATAGAACAATTTACAAATTTGATCCATTTCTTTTTGTTCCATTAATTGTATGGATTTCTCTATTGGTCTTTCTCCAACTTTTGTTTTATTTGCAATGTATGCCCTCTCAGCATTTTTGTGTGCTACAGACACTTTGTGTGCTGAGATAATGTGTACTCTAAAAGTACTGCATCCAGTTCTGAAATGATTTTTGCTTTGGCTTTTATCGTAATTCTGACACCATGTACAGAACATGGCACATTTATCTGTGTCATAAGTAAGCCACTGCCTGCCTTTTTTCCACGATTCTTGAAATGTTCTAACTTTTTGGGCCTTAACTGGGTTTTCAGTACAAGCAACAGCACTTGAGGAAACATCAGTGGTCACCACAAAAGTTTGACTGTCTGGGCAAGGAGGTGGTGGCATTACAGTAGGTGTCGGTGAAGCGCTTGTGGTGGTACAACTGTTAGTACATGCTGCTGGGGAATCCTCAGCTCCCACAGTTTCATCAATACGCTTTCTCTTAAATCCAAATTTGAAAAGACTCATGGTCTCTGTCTGCTCGTGGGTATGTCGGCAGGCAGTTGTGCAGACTGGTGGCACTAAGTGGCTTGCACTTGCACAGCCTAAGACAGAGTAACAAACTGTCCAAACTAGACTATTGTTAGTTAGGCTATGCTATCACGCTATGCGCTCAGAGAATGTTTATTAATGTGTTGTTGATGCTGAACTTCAACTTGTCTAAATTGATTCAGCTGTCAATTTTAATAAATGCTAAACAACAAGAAAAACTGCCTGTATGTGCCGTTTGTCTCTGTACTTGAAAATAAAATAAACACAACAAGAAAAACTGTGTTGTCTGATTTTTTTTGATCACAGACAGTTGCCCAGCTATTTGTGGCTTCAGGCAGCTTTAATTGTCCCTTTTGGAATGTAGGACGGTCCATTTCCAAGCAGTAGCTTTTAAAAAAGCTGTTTGGACCTTATCAAAACCTTTTTAGATTAGTTACTGAATGTGACGTCCAGAGAGTAGATTCTGAAAAAAAACTTTACTGTATGCAGATGAGACTTTATTTAGCAATAATGCACAATGTACAACAGATTACACAGATGGACCCTGCTGTACTTACTAGATAGATTATGTAATAATGTTGTAATCCAAAGCAACTAGTTTAAGACACAGCTTTTAACTTAAATAGGCTTTACTGTAACAATAACTCAGATCAGATTCTGACCCTGTATTTAGATAGGTAGTAGTCTGACCACAGAGTAGCTTGCTCGTAAAAAAGCTTAACTAGTCTGTAAAGGCCTTATTTAACAGTAGATCCCTGCTGTCTAGATTTTTTAGGTAGTCCAGTCCACAGGTAACTGGTAAAAAAACAAACAAAAAAAAAAACTTTTAATATTTTTTTTATAACTGATCCCTGAATTTACATTTAGTTACTTGGTCCTCAGAGTAGCTTGTAACTAAAGCTTTAATAAACTTTAATTATTGTAATCAACTGACTGATCTCTTTTAGATTTTAGTTAGTCCACACAGTAGTGTGTAAAAAAACTAGCTATATTAAAAATGTATTGTATATGGCCACGTAGTGTACAGCTGTAGACTCCGATCCTTCACAGACAGTACAGACTAGTACTGATTACAAATCAAGATGACAGACTGTCTTCACTTCAGTTACTTAACTCCAGCAAGTTAAAGTTGTATAGCTAGCACCTAGCTAGAGCTGTTTTAATATTTGATGGATTAGTTAGCTAAGCTTTATAGCTAAGCTTCAGTTAGCAGAGGAGTAGGTAAAAAAAAAAAAAAAAAGGTAGTAGTAACACACAGGCAGGAGGCAACTTTTTAGTAAAAATAAGACATGTAAGCGTTAGCGTTTAGCAGTCCTGTGTGGTTTTAAATTCAAAGTCTGTGGCCACTACTAGCTACATAAAAAACAAAAAGAGATTGCTTTGCTAGCAACTTTACTGGAATTTGCTGCAGGTAGCCTGCAATCTCTGAGAATGGGCCCCCCCCCACTGAGTCCCCTTTCTCTCTGTTTAGTGTTTATTTGCTAATAGTAGTAGTAGTTGTTACTCAATAATACTGTCTCTTAATTACACATCCAATAGACAGTACAGAATTATTCCTTTTTGGGACACTTTATTTTGCTGGTTGGTAGTAATAGTATATTTATTTAGAGAGCTAGTTTCTTCATTCTGCGTCTGCAGTGCTTCAGCACGAGTCTGCAGTTAGTGCCCCCTCCCCCTCAAGTCATATTGAGACTGCCACTGTTTATTAGCTAGAAAACGGACACAAAGACTAGAATAGTTCAGCAGACTTTGATTAGCTTAGAGATCTGTGTCTGCTTTGCTAGCTGCTCTCTCTTTTTTTCTAGGTTTGCCAAAATTGCTTTAAATAATTTTCTCCTGACAATTTCATTCCCTCCCGACTGAGTCCGACTCAAGAGACCCTCACAGTCTCACAAACACACACTCCTCTCTGGCTTTCACCTTGTTTAGTTATATTCCCCTCCCTCCTTTCTGCATTTCCATTTTTCTTCCCCCAGACATTTGTTTTCTTTACTCCTGCCGATTTCCTTACTGGAGGGACCCTCGCGGTTTTACATACACCTCTCCTCCCCCACTGCCCCTATGAACTCAAACCACCTCCTCTGTACTCCCGTTTTTTTTTTAAAGATCTAAATAATTCAATCAGCTCTTAAAAGAGCTTTTGGTTATTATTTTTTTAGAGTGTTAATCGAGATCGGTTTCAGGCTGGCAGACAGTACTGCAGAACGACCTGTCTCCCTGAATGCAAGCCACAGAATGGCGCGCTGTGCTGGGTGCTCGCGTCACACTGTCTGGAGGGGGCGGGTGAATAGTTCATAACGGCACCTATTGGTACGTGCGTGCCTGCTGCAGCCCGCCTCCAAGAGCAAACAAGGGATCCCTGAAGAATCGACTGGCTGATCGCTGTGCCACTCAGTTGGGGCACATCAGCCTACTACTCCTCCTCCATCCTTCTCTCCTTCACGGCGGGTGATGAAGCAGACAAGCAGTCAGCTGACATCCAAAAGAGCACACTTGTGATCAGCTCTAGCGATGTCAGCTCTGCGTCTGCGCTCCTCAAGTGGCTCCCCCACCCCAGGGAAAGTTAAACTGCAAAAAAAAAAATACACGGCAAGCACTAGAAAAGGAGGAAAAAGACGGAACTGCAATGAAATACCTTAGGTGCCCAAAGGGCAGGCACTAAAATGCTGTAGGTGTCCTGAAGCAAAAGTGCCTGCCTTGGGGCACCTACGGTATAGGAATTTCGCACCCTGTTAATGGATTCCTTGAAGCACCATGACGTGGAAACAACTTCAGAAACACCCCCTATCAAACACCCTGATTCGGCTGTCAAATTGCAGAAGGACGTACTAGCATCACAGGCCCGGTCGGAGCTCGGTGAGTCACTGTCGATTTCATTTGCAAACACAACTACCTCTAATACAAATAATGTGCCTGAAAAGGCTAGCAGTACGGTCGCTACAATGAGCAAGTGCCAAAAGCCTGCTATTATTTTGGAGGGTCATGGAAAAGTTTTAAATGGGGAAGTTTCACATTTACCTAGTAATCCCTCAGCAAACAAACCGGTAGTTGTTTCTATCCTTAAAGTTCTGACTCAGTCGCACCCCAGCTCTCAAAAACATCGGGATTTGTTTTTAAAGCTCCCGACTCTATTGCTGTAGCAGATTCAGCGTTTGAGGCTACAATATATAAAAAATCTCCCTTGTCCCAAGCGGGAGCAACAAACGGCAAACCAAGGCATTGAAACAACCGGCAGAGTCGGCCTCTCTTACAGCAACAGTACCATGTCATTCAGCTCAGATTTCAACAGAAACAACAGCTCCAAAATTGTTAGAAGAAACTACCCTAAAAGAGATATGGACACCAAAAGATGCTCTTTTGGGATCAGGATGGATGCAATCACCCAAAGGCATTTCGTTACCTGATCCCTCCTGGGACTCTTCGTTCTCACTTTCTCAATCAAACCTGACTTGGAAACCAGAAGAAAAACAGGGGGTGGTTAATGAAAAGAACTTAAAATCAACCGATAGGGATTTATAAGACGCCGGGGCACCAGTTTTACAGGACGTATCAATCTCTATTATGGACTCTAAACAGGTTCCTTCTATTTCAACCCTGGAACCTGAATTACCAAACATTTCACTCCCTTCACTGGAGCATTCTTCAGGAACTGAACAAAACCCCCTAACGTCTGAACTGTTTTCCAAAGCTAAGAAAAAACCTGCTCCCAGAAGAAACGCTGTGCGTATTCGGTATATTGGGGGCCTAGCAGACAGACTGGATTGATATCACGTGGGGAAGATATTACTAAAAGACTCGCTACACTTTTCACCCAAAGAAGTCTTCACATTTATTAACATCTCCGGAGAGGACAATTTTGACGTTAGCTTCTGCTCTACATTTTTACTGAATCTTTTCTGAAAGAAATACGGACAAGTGAAGTTTTCCCCTACATAGACCCCCTTTTTGGTGATTCCTCTTACCAAACCTTTGATTAAGAATGTCACAATTATGTTTAGGGACGAGGGGGTCCATGTAGAGGATATAAATGACTGGTTATCACAAAGGTGTGATGTTTTAAGCTCTCCTGAACCCATTCTGGACACTGAACTATTTTGGACTTGGGGATGGAAATACAAAGTGAAGTTAAGACAAACAGATTCTGGTATAGAGTATATCCCAAATTCCTTCTTGTTGGGTCGTGACAGGGTTTTTTTTTTTGTTTTTTTTTTTTGAGGGGTCAACCAAGGGCCTGTTACAAATGTGGTTCAAGAACTCATCTATCTAGCGTTTGTGACAGATCTCGCTGTGACAATTGTGGAGAAACTGGGCATGTTACAATGCAATGCGCTAATCACACAAGTTGTGATTTATGTGAAGAATTTATGCACATTTTTCAGGAATGTCCTTGGGCAGCAAAAAATAAGGCCTCCTGTATTAGCCTTGACTTACTAATTCAACAAGCACAGGAAGCTGCTGCCCCCCTCCAAATCAGAGGATAAACCTCCAGAACCCTCCCACACCACTAAAGGTAATGTCCCTTCCTCTCCCCCTTTGGGGAAGAAATGTTGGTGGTGAAACCAAAACCGAAAGGGGACACTACTGTGGGACTCATTCCTTCCTTGCTGATTCCTGTCTGTTACAAAGAATCAGAAATAAAGGATAAAGGAGTGACAGTTCCGCCTCCTTCCTCTCCTCAGACTCGTCGACGATCCACAAGAATTTCTGCAGTGAACCCTCCCCCACAATCCCCTGTTTCTGTTTCCTCACAAGAAGTTAACTTGGAGTCTCATAATTCCTATGCGGCACTTTTTTGGGGAGACTCGGAAATGGAGGTAGGAGATACAAATTCACAAAAATCCTCACAAGACCCTTCAATGGTGATTGTGGAGGAATATAAAGAAAAAAAGAAGGAAAACATAAAAGCATGTTTATATGGGTTCTCCTACATTGACCTGGGGTTCTTTAAATACTGATAGTCTATTAAAAACTGATAAAAGGCAAGCAATTTTTCAGTATATTCATGATGAAAAAATCCAAGTATGTTTTTTACAGGAAACCTGGATGTATACATTTGATCAGATAGCGTCTTTCAAAAGAGATTGGCCTTGGGGTCCATCCTTTTGGTCTTTTGGACCTGACAGTGCAGATGGGATAGGAATTCTATTTAATTCTTATGCTTTTACTTTACATAATCTGATAGACCTCATTCCGGGAAGATTATTAATTCTGGATGGTAACTGGGGAACTGAGGCCTGTAGATTTATCAATATTTATAATTCTCAATCTAAAGCTGAAAGGGTGACATGCATGCAGGCGGTACAACCTTATTTAGTTTCCTCAAAAAAAATCTTTTGGGGTGGGGACTTCAATTGCAGTCTCCCAAAGCGTCAAACTAGAGATTCAAAAAAGATTTACTTCGATTCTAATTCTCTTCAGAAAATTGTTAAAGTGGCAGGCTTACTTAATTGTTCCAAATTTCAAAAACAGGGACCTGATTTTACATATAAAAGGGGTAAATATCAATCTACAATAGATTATTTATTTATATCCTCAAATGTTCCTGCCGGAAAATTCACTGCACATCCCTCAGAATTTTCTGATCATTTGTTTTTAACTTTTTCTCTAGTATCCACCTTGGCAATACCTAGACAAACTCACAGATGGAAATTAAATACTTCCATCCTGTCTCAACAAATGGTAGTTAATACAATACAGTAAATACTTATGGCAAGGATTTCTGTAGCTTTTTTATATACTGATTTAGGGGATTGGTGGTTGGACACCAAAATGGACATTAGTATCCGGTTTAAAAAATTTGGGAAAAATAACAGGAGGAATAATTTTCATAGGTATCTTACGCTTAGAAATCAATTAAGGAAACTTCATACATTATCAAATACATCTCGGATAGATTATACATCTCGGATTAACAACATTAAAAAAGAGATGCAGAAATACCAATATAACAGAGCAAATACCATACAGGTAATGTTAGCCAATCATACAAAAAAAAATCACCCTTGGGAGATCCTTTTGAAGCATGTAAACATATTAAAGAGTCCATGCAAACAGACTCTTTAAAGGATAAAGCAGGTAATATTCTAACTACCAAAGTTGATATTGAAGCCTTGATGAAACAACATTTTTGTTCTTTATCTCCACAGGCCTTTATTTCTCCTTCTCACATAAAATCATATCTAGCCTCAGTGACGGTGCCATCCTTTCCTTTGGATACCCTGTCTTTACAACACCCCATTACAGAACTAGAAATAAAATCTGCAATACAGCAGCTTAAACTTAACACATCACCTGGCCCAGATGGGCTTCCTAATAAGTTTTACAAAACTTATTCTACATTATTAATAACTTGTCTTCAATTGGTTTTTCAATTTTTCATGAAATCTCAGATACTGTCCCCAGCTTTTACTGAAGGACTTATGATATATTTATTTAAATCAGGTGATAGACAAGATATAAAAAATTGGAGGCCTATTACACTTTTGAATTCGGATTACAAGATCCTTATGATCTTGATAAATAATAGGCTTAACGCTTATGCTTTAAAGTCATTTCTCCTACCAATTCTGTGGTCCAACAGCAGACCCCGGAGGCGGAGGTCCTCCCCACAGCGAAAGGGCCTCCGTGCTCAAGCTGCCAACAGACCCCAAGGAAGAACGGAGGTCGCGAGGGCTTGCTTCAGCCCTCCCCCACAGCCGAAAGAAGCCTCCGTGCTCAAGCTGCCCAGGTACAGTGCTTCTCCTCGCTGCCTGCTCGCGACCATTGCAGCCCAGCAGACTGCTGCTGTGTGATTTTGAGAGAATTCAAATCCTGCTCCTTGGTGCCTTTTTTAATTAACTTTTCTCTTGGCGTGGAAGTGGAGACAATCTGTTGATTAAGCAAAACTGTGAACTTGTACTGCTGTGACCAGACCTTTCTGCATGCCACTTTAATGAAATTCCCCTTTAATGTAATTCAACAGTGGACTCGTATATGATTTGCCTGCACTAATGTCCCTTGTAAGAGTCTGCTCAGTTTAATTTAGGAAAACGTGCTCTGTACTAGTAAAAGTTAACTCTGCCTACTTTAATTCAGCCCTTGTTTTTGAGCCTGCTGGAGCCAGCTCAATTATTGCAGTTGTGATCCCTCCCTTTATCCCGATTCTGCACAGCCCCTTTTTCAGTGTTTCCTCTCCACCCCCCTACCTTCTTAACTAGCTTTTTTTGTCCTCTCCACAGCAGACCCCCCCCGAGAACGGAGTTCGCGAGGGCTCGCTTCAGCCCACCCCCACAGCTGAAAGGAGCCTCTGTGCTCAAGCTGCCCAGGTACAGTGCTTCTCCTCGCTGCCTGCTTGCGACCATTGCAGCCCAGGAGACTGCTGCTGTGTGATTTAGCCCCGCCGAACGCTGTGCGTTCGGCTCCCCACCACCACCCTTGGTCGTCTCTCTCTCTTAAATAGGCTGTAGCATGTCACGTGAGGACAAAAATAACGTTTTATCAGCCCTGTTTCCCATTTGCAGCTTATCTTCTCTCGCCACTAGCGGCCGCCCTTTCAGCCCAGCTCCTACTGCTCCTACTACCTGCCTTTCTTGCTAGCAACACTGCAGTTTTCAACACTGCAGTTTCAGCTACCACTCGGTGCCTCTGTGTATTATAGCTTTAGTGCACTCTTGTGCTGTCACGGGGGGTGTTTAATTCGACCTTAAGGCCAGTCATGCTTTGGCATTATTTCCTCTTGCAATTCCTGTCTGGCCATTTTCATTTCTCCCTGTTCTCCTCTGCAGCTCTCTTCCCCGGCAGCTCATTTGCCCATTATCACCCCGTTACCTGCTGCCTACATGACCGTCTCCCCAGCCCTTCCCGGACCCACTGGGGGCATGGCCAGACTACTTGGTCAGCAAGCCAACTTGCCCTCTCTCAAGTCCCGTCCCGCCTGGCTCTCCTCTAAAGGGCTAAAAATCACCCACCTGAACGTACATAGCCTCTTACTCAACCTAGCCGAACTTACTGCCTGGGTCGCCCACTACAACCCGGATATAATGGTATCTCGGAAACTTGGCTGAAGCCTCACATCCCTGATGCAATGTGTACCCTCGTGAGCTACAGCCACATCAGACGCGACAGGGTAGGGAAAAAGCGTGGTGGCGGAGTGCTCCTCTATTATAAGGTGCACCTGAACGTGTCTACCATCGATCACTCACCACCTACCTCCCCAGCATGTGAGTTCCTGACCTGCACGCCCTTCTTCTGCTAGGTCACACAAACAAAAATACACCTGGTCTGTGCCTACAACCCCCCTAAGGGAGGTCTGCTAAGACTTTCCTCACTTCTTGACTGCATTAGTGATAAGGCGGGCCCCAATGAAGTACTAGTTATGGGTGACTTTAACCTTAACTGGATGGGGTCCAACTCCAAACAATATGAGCCCCTGCTCTCGGGCCTTGCCCTAAGCCAAATTATAACTGAACCCACTAGGCTCTCTCCCGGGGATAAAGGGTCCCTTATTGACTGGGTCCTGTCCAACAGACCTGACAGAATTATATCCTCAGGCATTCTCCCAGATGTCACCTCTGACCACTCACCTATCTACTGCATATGGGGCATCTCCCAGCCTAAAATCCCCAATAAAGTGATCCAGTTGAGGGATTACTCTAAATTTAACCTATACGACTTCCTTGCCGACCTACTACTAGTTGACTGGTCACGGGTCACAGCCACAAATGACCCCGCTCAAGCTCTTGACTTCTTCTTAGCGGAGTTTGTCCCCTTGAAGAACAAACATGCCCCCTTCACTAGAAGGAGGGTGAGGGGCGCTGTCACCAAATGGCTTCATGGCGGCCTATTCTCCCTCATGAAGCTCAGGGACAAATACTGGGAGACTTACAAGGCCTCCCGTAACAACAATGACCTCTTAGCATACCGGCACCTCAGAAACTCCTGTAAAAGAGCCATCCGCTCCGCAAAGAGCGAGTTTTGCCAATCTGCCCTGCTATCCTCTGCCAGCAACCCGAGGAGCTTCTGGCAAAATATCAAAAATGCAGTTGGTGGGTCCGTCACAGTACAGGTCACTGACTTGCTTATTGGCAGGGTCAGCTGCAATAACCCACTTACTATTTCCAACGCCTTTAACTCCATGTTCTCCGAACTGTCTGCCTCCCTTTCCCAGTCCTCTGCCCCCAAGTCTCCTGGCCCCCATGGACTCACCTCCCAACCTCCCTTCTACCTAAAACAGGTTTCAGTAAAGAGACCCAGAAGCTGCTCGCTGGCCTCTCCCCTCATAGCGGGGCGGGGCACGACAGCCTTGAACCGAAACTGCTCAGGCTAGGGGCCCACCTCCTTGCCAGGCCTGTCACGCACATCTTCAATACCTCCCTAAACTCCGGGATCATCCCAGACATATGGAAAGTAGCCAAGGTTGTCCCTGTCTTAAAACAGGGTAACCCCAAAGATCTCCAGAACTACTGACCAATCGCTATTCTGTCTGCTACCTGCAAGCTTCTGGAGAAGGTTGTTGCCTCTCAGCTCTCCCACTACATCAGAACCACAACCTCCTCTCCCCGCTATACGGCTTTAGGAAAGGGCACACACATCTACCGCTCTTGCTGTGGTACCTCGCCCAGATTAGGACTGCTGCTGCTGACCAAGGCAATCTTACGAAGCTATCTTTGTGGATCTCTCAAGGCCTTGATCGGTCGATCACTCCCTCCTCAGCTCCGCTTCTATCCCTGGGTTCTCCCCCGCCCATGCCTGGTTCTCAAACTACCTCTCTACCAGGCAGCAGTACACCAACTTTAATCAGACCCTCTCCAACCCCTCATCAGTCCTGTCTGGGGTCCCTCAGGGATCGTCCTTGGTCCCATCTATTCTCACTTTTCATTAACAGAACTGCCGTCCGTCACTGCCCATGGACATACCACCGTTTATGCGGATGATCTCGTCATCCTGGCCAGTTCCCAGGACATCTCTACAATAAACTCCTAGCTAAATTCTGACTTTAAGCACATTCAAACCTGGCTAGTGGACCATAAGCTTACCCTCAATCTCAAGAGGACCCAAGCCATGCTCTTTGGTTCCTTGATAAAGACAAAAACCTGCCCCACTCCCTTACAGACGGTGGATGCTGTCAAGTATTTGGGTGTCACCCTGGACCCGCAACTGGATCTTACCCTACACATTCAGAACGTTTGTAAGGCAACTCATGGTAAGCTCGGTCTTGCCTATAAAGCTAAAAGCTGCCTTACCCCAGCTGCTCGTGTGGCCCTACAGGGGTCCTCCTTCCAACACTCTGCTGGGCTTGTATCCTTTGCCCCGGTACCTAAATCCAGCCTCTCGAAATGGGACAGGATTACAACTATATCTGCCGCTTTTAGCTCTAAGCCCCTCCTCACGCACATGCTGATCTTTCTACATGTGTCTGGGTGGCTCATAAGAACTGCACCTTCGTGTGGAAACTTCACTGACAACATTGTCAGATCGCCCACCCCTCCTGCCCTCGCCCTTCCCCTCAAACTTGGCACCCCATCCTACCATTTAAGATCAAGGGCTACGCTGGATCACTTGGTTCCTAAAACCCGCACCCTAGCGGGCAATCGGGCCTTCACCGGCTATGCTCCAAAAAAGTGGAACTCCCTTCCTGCCCTAATTCGGTCCTCCTCCTCCCATCCCAGCTTTAAAGCCTCCCTTTGGGGCTTCCTGAAATCAGCCTCTGCCTGTCCCTGCACCTCGTAGCTCACCAGCGAAGCCATACTCTCTCCCCTCAGCCTAGTTATGGAGGGGGCATTGGCTCCAGCGCTAATAAGCACTTCTCCTCCTGTAACTGGTCGAGCTAATTATTACTTGGCACCCTTGCACTGGGCCCACTCCCTGCTCACCTGTCCCAGTAGAACACCTGGCCCTCTAGTCACTTCCCTCCTCCTGATTACCTGCCTAGTGCCCCTTCCCCCCCCCACAGGCACTTATTTTTTGTCCTGTTTGCACTGATCGGACCTGTTATGTATTATGCTGTTAGCTACCCAATTCATCCAGTATGTACCATTATGTAGATTTTTTTATTTATCAAGTCTAGGATTACAAATACCTTTGAGCCTTGGCACTTTTACAAAGGTTCCACGTCAGAGAAATACAAATTATGGGGAACATAAAGACAGACATTACAACAATGTGGACATTCCAAACACAGTACAGATTAATACAATTCAAGGGTAGCATTGTAACAAGGCAGCCAGCGGCATTTGTCAGAGAAAATAAACAATAGACAAGAAGTGCCAGAGTCATGGGGGAGAAGGAATGTAGGAAGGGTGGGAGAGGGTGAAAATGCAGCATTGGGTATACCAAGATGTGAGGTAGAATCCAGTGAGGAGGAGGGGGGGACCACTAGAGCAGGAAGGAAGTGGAGAAACAAGGTTAAGTTGAGCAGTCACAGGAGCTGTTGGTAGTAAGGTAGTCCCGGAGCCTAGTTTTAAACATACCAATTGTTGGGGCAGAGGAGATGGTTGGGCTGAGGCCACTGAACCAGAGTGGCGCTCGATAAGCAAAAGAGCATTTTCCCTGTGAAGTGCGACAGTGGGGGGCTTTCAGTAGCTGTAGCGTGGATCTTCTAAGGCACCATTTGTTAATTCAGTGTCGTAACAGAGTTGAGACCCCAGAAGGTGCAAGGCCAAGGTAGATTTTTTTCGCCATGGAGCAGGTGAGAAACTTTATGCGGTTTGATAGTTGGAGCCAGCCGGTCTGAGTGTACAGGTCACATGTGTGGGTGAGACGGTGAACACCAGTGATGAGCCGACATACCTTATTTAAGGCAGTTGAGAGGTGTCTAAGGGTTGTGGTTGTGGCCGAGCCATAAATGATGAGACCATAGTCTATTACAGAGATCACAGAGCTCAGGACTGCAACCTTCAAAGCTTCTGGTGTGAGGTGTGGTCTGTGTTTGTAGAGAAGACCAATCCATGTATTAGCAGCTCTAGATACATTATCTACATGAAGTCCATAGGACAGATTAGGGTCAAGCTGTATCCCTAAGTATCTGAAGGACCCCACCTGATCTAGAGTGTTCCCCTGGGAGGTGGAGATAGCCAAGTGGTGTAGCTTGTGTGGGTTATGAGAGCTGCAGAAGAGCATAGATTTGGTTTTATTGTCATTGAGGACCAGTTTATGATTAAGAAACCATGTCTCTACAGAACTGAAACCAAGTTGAAGGTTGTGTTGAAGAGCTGCAGGATCTTTGTGAGTGGAGAATACAACAGCATCATCGGCATATAGTATGATCTGCTCAGAACAGTGGTAAGGAGGGAGTTTAAGAAAAGGCTAAAGAAGGGCCCAGTATGGATCCCTGTGGGACACCCGAGCGAACAGGCAGGCTGTCAGAAAGAGCGTCCACAATTTTTACTCTCTGCAACCGGTTTTCTAAGTAGCTTTTAAACCAGAGAGAAGAGTCAGGTGATAGCCCAGCATTCAGTAGTTGGTGTATTAGTAGTCCATGGTGTACTGTATCGAAGGCCTTGGAGAGGTCGATGAAAACGTACCCTGTGAGAATGCCGTTGTCAAGGGATTTGTGCAAAGCTCCAGTGAACTCAAGAAGGGCTGTGGTGGTGCTGTGACCTTTCCGGAAGCCGTGTTGTTGTGGACAAGGTATATTGTATTTATCCAAGTGGTCGGTAAGTTGATCAGCCACGATAAGCTCGAGTGCCTTAGAGAGTGGGGGAGTATGGAGATATGGCGATAATTTGAGCGATTCGTCTTATCCCCACTTTTATGGACAGGTGTCATGGTGGCTGTTTTCCACAGGTCCGGGAATTTTCCACAGCTGAGAGAGAGGTTTAGGATTTTTGTTAATGGATGAATTACCTCATCGAGGGTGAGCAACAGAAGCTTAAGGTCTAGGGTGTCGCTACTAGATCTAGATTTAGAGATAGCTGCAGTAATATAGCGGCGAGCTTCATTCAGCCTTACCTCCCTGAAGTAGAAGAGGGGATGGTTAGACTGAGGGGCTGAGGTATTTGGGGAGTAGGCCCTGTTTTCAAAAAAGTCATGGGGCAGAACAGCACTAAGGTCTGAAAAAGCCATGTTAAAGATGTTTGCGTTCACCTTGGGGTCGAGAGTTGAGGCTCCATCAACCATTAACATGGCTGGAGAGGTTTTTGGCTGCTTCCCTGTGACATCCTTGATATTGTCCCAGAAAGCACGACCATTTACATAGATACATAGACAGTGTCGGCAGATAAGGGCCTATGGCCCACCCAGTCTGCCCATTTAAGTTTGTAAGTTCAGTTTATGTTTTCCAGGAAGTCTGTTGCCCCTTACCCCTGACCTCCAGAATTCCTTTATGTCTATCCCATGCATTCTTAAATCCCGTGATTGTTTCAGCCCCCACCACTTCCTCTGGCAGGGTGTTCCACTTGTCCACCACCCATTCTGTGAAGAAATTCTTCCTCACGTTTCCTCTGAATCGTCCTCCTCCAACTTCATCCCATGCCCTCTAGTCCTGGAACATCTTTTTAGCTTAAAATAGTGCATTCCTGCCCCTGTTCCTCCTGTAAGATACTTGTATGTCTCTATCATATCCCTCTCTCCCTCCTCTCCTCCAGGGAGTACATGTTCAGTGCCTTCAACCTGTCCTCATGGGACTTGTGATGCAATCCATGCACCATCATTTCCCCATGTATTGGTGAGGCGTCTTTGTAATAGGTGGATTTCATTAGCTGTAAGGCTTTTTGTGCAGGCATTTAGGTGCTTGTTTGTAATTTTGGATGTCCAGTTGTTTGCCAGTGGCCTGGCAACTGCCCAGACGTGATCCTTAGTTTCAGCTGTGAGAGAAGAGCTGCGGTGACCCATGGGTTAGAGAGTTTTGTTTTGCGCCTTTAGCAGGGGCAAAGAGGTCGCAGGCTTTGTTGAAAATTGAGATGAAGTGATAAAGAGCCAAGTTAACATCTGCTGCTTCACAGATGGGTAGCCAGTCTTGTAGAAGCAGGTGTTGTTTGAGATGTGGAAGTTTTCCACGAGGAAGGACTCTGCTAGCGATAATTTTGGGAGGGCTTAAGGAATTTGTTAGACCATGCACACGTGACTGGGGAGTGGTCAGAGAGAGTCTGGGAGAATGGTCATACGAGAAATCCTTGTGGGGTGAGTGGTGAGGACCCAATCCAAGAGGGTACTGGTGCCAGTCTTGTAGTTAATCCTAGTAGGGGAGTTTACCATTTGCGTGAGGTTAGCAGCTGAGATGGAGTCTTTATAGGCACTGGCGCTCGATGCTAACCAGTTTATGTTGAAATCCCCTAGTAGAATAAGTTCAGATTCGGGAGGATGAGAGTTGATAAAGTTTAGGATGTCGTTGAATCCATGTTTAGGGTCCCTGGGCAGGATGTATACGGATACAATAATCAGGGCTTTATGACTGGGACCTAGGGACGTTTTATTGGCAGAATCTGGGCCGAGGCAGAAAGTGATGGAGTTGCTACAGTGTGCCAAGACAGGAGTCTTTGATATAGATTGCACAACCACCGCCTTTTTGGATATCCAGTCCAGCCTGTGGACATTGTAGCCCTGTATTGTTACTGCTGAGTCAGGAACTTTAGGTGTCAACCAAGTTTCCACCACTGCAAGGATGTCAGGGTTGTGTTGGCATATGAAGGCTTGGGTGCATCCAGCTTTGGTAGTAGGCTGCCGATATTAATGGTTGCAAGGATAAGGGTACCTGGGTTGTGTGTAGCCTGAGCTTCTAGGGCCAGGATTGGGATGGACGCTGCCTGAGATGAGAAGGAGGAGGAGTAGGAGTTTTAAGGAGCAGAGTCGCAGCTCTTTGAGAGATAGTTTTGATCGTTGTTTCTGGGAGTAGAGGTTGCCAGGTTCCAGGCAGTATTCCATATGGACTGCAAGGTGGTACAGTGTAGAGGGGTGGCCACACTTGTTGAGAGTAGTGGTCGGGTTAAGTAACCAAGAATATCCAAACGGTGCACCAAGCACAAGTCTCGAGTGGAAGGGGAGAGTTCCCTTGGAGTAGCAGTGGAAACCAGAGTAGAGGGGGGCGGGGGTGGAGTCCGGGTTGGGGTGGCTAGGACCAGGGAGAGAGAAGAGGGGGGCAGGGCAAGGAGGAGAGGCGAGAGAAAGGCAGAGAGAACCCACATGACTTACATACTAGACAGAGATATAGCCCTCTAGTGGTGAGAGGATATAATCTGCTAATGGAAAAGTCAACAGTTAAAAAAAGTAATTGTTTCCCTGTGTCTGTATTAAGAATTCCTGGCCATCTAGACATGTTCCGTTTTGTGCCTATAGTCTCTTACGCTATTAGCTACCTATTAATCTCTGTTAACCCCTGTTATTTTCTGTACGTTAACTATGACTCCTCCTACTGTTCTTGAATGTATGTACCTTGTAACCCTCCTGGGTCGCACCTGAAAATAGGCACTTGGCTGTCTAGTGTGCTTGCCCGGTTAACAAAAGCAAATAAATAAATAACAGGAAAATCCAGACAGCACTAATGATTATAAGAGATGTGACAGAATATCAACTTCAAGGATCAACAGGTTGTATAATTACAACAGATTTAGAAAAAGCATTTGACAGGGTCCATCTGCCATATTTATTTCAGGTGTTACTTAAATATGGGGTTCCAGACCCCTTATTGAACTTAATTCAACTTCTATATAAATCTGTTAAAGTTTATCCTATAATAAAAGATATGACAGTAAAGTTTTTTTGGTTTTTTTTTTTACTACACAAACAGGAGTCAGACAAAGATGCCCCCCATAGCCCTTTATTATATATTTTTTAATTAGATCCCTTCCTGCGTTCCATTACAGAAGTACCAAAATGGCCAGGAATTCTTAATACAGACGCAGGGAAACAATTACTTTTACAGGCCTATGCTGATGATGTCCATATGTTTTTAAACAGCACTGGAACAATTAACATCGTTTTTGGCAGAATTTGAAAGATATGCATCCATCTCTAAAGCAAAATTGAACATTTCCAAAACAAAAGGTTTAATGGTTGGGTCTGGTATACAGAAAGATTTTTATTTTAGGGACATCTTTATTTCATCTACTCCACTTTTAATATTGGGGTTCTTTTTGGGCCACAGAATTTACCAAATGAAAACTGGGATCTGGCATTGAAAAAAATTGATGGAAACAGTGGCAACTATCTAAACAAAAAAGGATATTGATTTTAAAACAATACATTGTTCCTTGCTTGCAATATATAGCAATGATTTTTCCTTTGCCTCAACAGTTTGAAACCAGGATCTACAGTTCCTTTTTCCAGATGTTATGTGGGAATAGACTGAACCCTATTAAGCGTTGTTATACATATCCGACAAAAAAGAAAGGAGGACTGCGTATGATTGACCCTGTTGTGTTTTTCACGCTTTATTTTTTCTCAAACTATTAAATTTGGCCTACGATCTAAACAAGGAGAAGGTCAAGCATGGGTTTACAAAGCTCTAAACAGATATTTTCATATTTGGCATAATATGGCCCCGAAATTATCCAGTCATGTTCATGTTCCTTCGTATTTTCGAGTTGCTGTTTCAAAATTATATAAATGGCAAATTACAAAGACACTGGTGCAAACCACTACGGTATGCACTTTATATGAAACTATTATTTCCACAGTTTGCCCTACCGAACCTAGCTTTAAAAACTGCCCTACAAAACAAAATTCTTTGGTATTAACACAATTGAATAATAAAAGGTCCCCCCCCCCAATATGTGGGAAACGCAGTGGTTATTTACTGTATGTATGGGAGGTTAAATATAAGAGGCAACGCAAAATACAAAGCACAGTTAGAAAGGAACTGTCCATATCCTGGATGTATCAACCTGGAAGAAACAACTGAACATTTTTTGCTTAATTGTTCTTATGCAAAATCATTGTGGGTTTTTTTTAGTTACAAAATGGAACTTACCTTGGTTACACTACCTCACTTATTTTTTTTTTTTTTAAAGCCTTCTTTATTGTCATTTTTTGTTTTTCCACTGATCGTTCGACAAACATACACAAACGCCCAGGTTACCCCCGGGCCCCACATCCCAAAACTGAGTGAGGTAACTATGTACAGCAATTAACTATATACATACACAGCTGCCTTGCAGAACCCTCAATCACCCTCTCCATATCTATACTCAATAACAATATGTAGGACAACCTCAGCCTAGAATAGTACATTTATATTTCAGGGTTTAGATCCCAGGTTGACTCTGCGTAGCTATAAACCATGCTTCCCCGAGCAGTAGCCCTTAGGGTAGTGCCCTGCAGCTGCGTCCCTAGGGAAAAGAGAGAGTCCACCCCCCCCAAACCAACATTTGGCAGATTCTGTGGGTTCCTATAACAAATCCGAATAATATTCGGTCAGTGCATATATTAGGAGTAATCCAATAGGACCCACTCCAGTTATAGCATCTACTCCCTATCTATAGATCTTTCACTACGTACCGTCAGACAGACAGGCCTGTGCCTGGGAGAATTTAGACTGCAACGTATAGACCGCCTCCAAGGTCCTCCATCTCTTATCACAGATTCCCTTTTGTCCGTTTTGAAGCATTTGTCTTCTAAGCCTACTCAGCGTTTTCGCAAATCTCCCACCCACTGGTCATATGAATAGATCAGATCAGATCGTTTTTCCAGTGCCTCAAGACAAATGCTTTAACTAAAGAGGACATTAGAGAAATATGACCTTTAATAAGTGTACTAGGACTATCGGTCATGTCCCCCAACACACAGATCTTTGGAACAATAAAGTCCTTATAATTCACCATGGGGTCCATATTGTGTCTAATTTGCTCCCAAACTGGATAGATTTTGGAACAGTGCCACATGACATGGAATAAGTCCCCTGGGTTTACACCACACCTAAAACATTGGTCTGTCTGTCTGAGACCCCTAGCACATAGCTTAGCAGGGGTATAGTATATATTAGAAACTATAAAAATTGCATGATCTTATATTTAGGAATAGGAATATACCTACTACTCCTCCAAACCTCTTTCCAGTCAGGCCCCTGGGGGATAATGTCCTTTTTATTTTCCCAATATGAAACTTTTACAATAGCATCTCTGCCCAGAAAATCTAATAGTAGCTTATAGATCTTAGACAGGGGTCTTTTGGAATAGTTAACATCTTTAACACTGTCCCAAGTGAACGGGGAGTCCTGCCCTCCAACTCTCCCTTTCTCCATTCTGTGCATCATATTAGTAACCTGTATTTTCTTAAAGAAGTTGATTTTCTTACAGTGATCAGGAAAGACCACCTTATCCCCTCTTAAAAAATCTGCCCATTTCAAGTTAAGCTATTGAGTGTCCCAATGCCTCCTAATTATCTGCCCCCCAATGAGCATATTTGGGTTACCCACAACAGACTACTCCCTAGAACCCTTTTGGGCTTTCCTTTGATTTGGGGACAAGAAAGTCCACCAGGCTGACAGCGACTTATAGATTGGGGTTTGCTTTCCTCCCTCTGGTAAATCTACTGGATTGAAAAACAGTACTGCTTCTGGGGAGATGTCCAACTCTCTAAGGATCTGTCTCTCGACCTGAAGCCAAGTTGGGATATATCCCCCCTCCTCCACCGGTCTAGCCCATTGCCCCATTATCCTTAATTGTCCAGCTACATAGTATAAATGTAAGTCCGGAACTTTAAGACCTCCCATATTACAGGGTAGCCATAATATACTGTACTTTCTCCTAGGGGGTTTAGCATTCCATAAAAAGCTGGAAATAAGCTTTTGCACTTTGATAAACAAGCATTTTGGAACATTATATGGGGATAAATGTATTGGGCACAAAAGTCTAGGTAATAGGTTCATTTTAATCAAACCTAATCTCGTTGTCCAGTTTAGAGGGAGTTTATCCCATCTGACCATATCAGTTTTAATTACCGACAATATCCACGAGGTTTGCTTCGAGGCCCTCGTCCTCGTTAGTTGTGATCCAAATGCCTAAATATTTTATCTTTTTCGGGGGCCACTTCAATTTCAGAGGTTCGAAGTCCGCTTTGTAAGTGTATACAGTGAGGGGGAGAACCTGTGTCTTACTCAGGTTTAGCTTGTAATTCGACACCCTAGAAAATCTCTCAATTATCTCCAATGCCCTCCTGAAGCTCTTTGCTGGTTCCTGAAGGTGTAGCAAAATGTCATCTGCAAAAACAGAAATTTTCATTTCCGTCTCTCCAACGACAATCCCCTGTATCTCCGAATCCATCTGGATCGCCCTCAGAAGAGGTTCCTAGTAGATGTTAAATAGAATTGGCAACAGGGGGCATCCCTGTCTGGTCCCATTATCAAGACAAATTTCTTTCGACAAATAGCCAACAAATAGACCCTAGCCGTGGGAGCAGTGTATACATTTTTTATGCCTCTAAGAAGGCCCTCCGGGAATCCCATAGTTCTCATAGTTGCAAATAGGAAATTATGAGAAACCCTATCGAAGGCCTTCTCGGTATCTAATGCAATTAACGCCATGGGTAACTTAGAGTTCGAGGCCTTATGTAATATATGGTGGAGTTTCCTAAGTGCATCATGAGCCCCTCCACCTGACATAAACCCTACTTGTTCTTGATTAATTAGCTTAGGGGCGATTTTCAAAATTCTATTGGCCAATATCTTCGTCAGCAATTTCAGGGCCTGATTCATCAGGGCAATAGGTCTATAACTCCCAGGGAATTTTTTGGGTTTGTCCGGCTTTGGGATGAGTGTGATATAGGCCTGATATAGGGGCGGGTGTGGAACCCCTTCCTGCATAATGTTTGAAAATAATTCCTTTAACAGAGGCAATATAACTGTAGCATGAGTTTCGTAAAATTGTGCCGTTAGACCGTCAGGTCCCGGTGTCTTACCTTTCGGGAGTGAATTGATTAGCTCTAATATTTCGGAGTCCAAAATAGGGGCAGCTAGCCACTGAGCTTGTTCTTGATCCAATTTTGGAAGAGGTATGCCCTCCAAAAAGTCCATAATATCTCCTTCCCTGACCAATACACCCCCCTGATAAATCTCCGTGAAATAGGCCGCAAAGGCATCAGCCATTTACTGGGGCTCTGTTATTATTTTCCCTTGGAAGCTTATCATTGGAATCACACGAGCCGCCTCCCATTCTTTTATTCTATTTGCCAGAAGCCTTCCCGGAGTATCCCCCTGCATTAGATAATTAGCCTGAATCTTTTCTGCCCACTGATCTAACTTACCATAGAGAATGCTTGCCATCTCATCTCTTAATTCCTTAAGCTCTAGGTCCAGCCCCTCAAAAGTACCCTCTAAGAGAGCCAGTGAGTTGATAGCACCCAGAATAAACTCTTCCCTCGCCCTTCTCATACGATTTCTTCTAGCTGTGAACCTCTGAGCTAAACCGGAGTATAAAACTTTACAAGTGGGCCATCTTAATCTCGTGTCTGAGAGTGTAGGAATTTGGGTCTGAATGATTTCCACTAATGCCTGCTCTAGTCTCGGTAATATATTTTCATCTACTAATAAAGACTCGTCGAGTCTCCATCTGTATGGTTTCCTTGGGAGAGTTTCCATCATCCAGATCAATTGGACTGGAGAGTGGTCAGATAATATTCTAGTATGAGTGATCAGCTCCCTCACCCCCTGAATTGCTTCTTTATTAACCAAAAAAAAATCGATTCTTGAATGAGTTTTGTGTGCCCCCGAGTAGAAAGTCATGAAGTGGTCACCTTTGCTACATACCCTAATTGGGTCAACCAACGCTGCTACCTCCAGGAGTTTAGCCATAGCTACCTGTGCAGCAGATGGTGGCCGCATTGAAGGGCGCTTTTTATCCACCCTATTATTAGAGCACAGGTTCCAATCTCCTGCTAAAATTAGGGGATGGGGGAAAATAGGGCTATATCCACTTCTACCCAAGCAAAAAAGTCTGGGTTAGGTGGTGTGGGAGCATATATAGAGGCAACCAATATTAATTTACCCATAATGGTCCCCGTAACATAGATCCCTCAATAGTCTTCCCTAGTTTTAACCTGCAAGACCGTAAACGGACAGTCTTTCCCAATCAGGACCGCTACCCCCCCTGAGGCTTTAGCATTTCCATCCCCAAAAACCTGTCCTACCCACAGTTTCTTTAAGAGACCCAGCTCTTCCTTTAGTAGATGAGTCTCCTGCAAAGCAACAATCTGAGCTCCCAGCTGGTGGATATGTTTTAATATCACCATTCTCTTCCTTCTCCCTCTGAGGCCTTTAACATTCCAAGTAATAATTTTAATATTGATCATGCGATTTTGTTAATACCCCTGCTTCTCGTTCCTAGAATCTGCCTTTTGATATATGTAGGTTGTGGACTCTCTCCTTCCTCTCCCAATAATCCCCAAATCCCGATCCTTGATCGTCCTCCTAGACAGATGAGATCGTAGATGAGCCATCTACTGAGCAGGCCCCAGACCCTCAAATCATTACCACCAACTCTATATCTACTTAATTCCCTTAAATGCTTCAACCCCCTCTAGCCCCTTTAGCTTACATTCATAACTATAACTTTAAGTATATCCTATTATGTTATACAGATAGAAGGAAAGAAATTAGCAATAGTATCCTGGGTATGACAAATACCAATGGTCAACATGGCAAAAAAAAAAATGAATAGAATGTCCCCTCGTGAAATCTCAGATTCTTGTCACAGTGGAATCCTAAATTAAATCTAATCCCTTTAGATCTGAAGTAGAGATCAAGTACATATTGTAAGCCTACATTTACACCTGAATTAAATTACCACCAAGACAAACTATATTTAATAAGTCCTCGTTCCGAGTGAGATAATCTGTCCCACCCACTTATTCTGGCCCATATTAGAATACTAAAGGAAATATAAGAACATAACAGCCCCACACACACACACACCCCCCCAGTCCCTGGAGGAGATGCTGCAGAGAAAGAAAAAAAAAAGGGAGAAGATATTTTCTTCCATTCCATCTTCTTCTTGTCTCTCTCGTCTTCCTTTTACTCTTCTTCATTTCTTCTTTCTTCCTTGTCCCGACTTCTCCCTCTTATATAAAGTTTTCTGATTCATTTCTTCCCTATTGTCCAGCTTTCATTGATATGTCCAGATCCCTAGAAAATACCATCTCTGGTCAGAGCCTTCCTTCATAGGCCATTTTCAGGTTGCAGATTTAAACAGGTCTGAGAGCTCCAGTCGCAGTCCCTCTGCCGCATCCTTCGCCGTTAGATACCTCCGGTCCCCGGACTGTAACTTCACCACCAAAGTGGCAGGGTGCTGAATTCTAAACTTCACTCCAGCCAGATAAAGAAAAAGCTCTATTTCCCCATACTCCTTCTGCTTCTCCCGGATCGCCGGAGTCTGGTCCAGAAATACCAACAGAGACGCACCATTCCACTGAAGTTTTTTAAGTGCTCTGGCTTTATTTAAAACATGGGACTTCTCTTTAAAGTTTAAGAATCACATAATGATGACTCTCGGTCTGGCCCCTGGTGGGGGTACCTCTCTGAGCGACCAATGGGCTCTCTCCAGGTTGTATGAGTCCCCATACGGTGTTGGACCTAAAAGCTTCATTAGCAACTCTTGAATAAATGTAATGCAATCTGCACCCTCCGATCTCTCTGGGAGACCCACCAGGATTAAATTATTGCTCAGACTACGAGATTCCTGGTCCTCGACTCGATCCTCCAACCTTCGTATTTGCTTTCGGAGGACCACCAGATCCTGATCATGCGAGAGAGGTTTACGTTCCTGAGAGGCCATCTGGCCTCCACATCTCCTATTCTTTGCACTAGAGTATTCAGTGTTGGCTTTACAGAAGAGAAATCAGCCACAAGTCCCCGAAGTAAGTTTTTTATTTCCATAATGTCTTAAGGGGATGCCTGACCTCCTCCTGCCACTTCCAAACCAGGCCCCTGATCATCCGGCACAGGCGATGGGGGTTTCAGGCGTTTAATTGCCGGCGCTCGTGCATCCAGGCTCTCGGGAGTTTCGTACTCCATCACCGGGCGTCGTAGTCGGCCCCAGCCGAGCCTCAGCGCTCTGACGAAAAACATTTCAAAATTGAGTAAGCGGTTCTTTAGGGGGGAACAGAAGACTCTGGTAGGCTAAGCACCCTATTTCCACCACCCCACAGGGCCAAATATAACTATATATTTAAAATGTTTCGGTAGGGCCCGGGAGCTCCGCTCAGCACGTCCTTCCCCGATCAGCTCATCACGTGATCAGCACACTACCTCACTTATATTTTAGTCTTAGGAATTTATCCTTTGGGATTAGCCCACTTTGGCCAAGACACATTATCTCTCTTTTTCAGTTGCCTTAGATTTTACTTATGGCAGGCACGTTGTCAATGGGTAATTTACCAGAAAAGAATATCCCTTGAAGGTTATAGTCAGATTGTTTCTCAAGAATGAACAAAAATATATTTAAAAGATGTTCAAATGTTCACTACAACAGCAGTAACACGGTGGTGGAAAGGTTTTCACAGAGTGATAAAGTTTAAGTAGCTGTTTTTCTAATATTTTGGCTGTATCTTGTTTAAAATGTATAAATCTATGTAGTGTCATTGACTATGTTTCATTTAATAAAATTCCCCCCTACTCTTTTCAATAAGTGCCATGGGATCTTTAACATCCACCTGAACTACCACCAATCCAGGCAGATGGGACATCAGTTTATTGTCTCATCCAAAAGACGGCACCTCAGAAATGCAGCATCCCTCTCATGCTGCACTACAGTGTCAGTACTGGGATATTAACCCAAGTGCCAGATGTGGGAACTGAACCCACAGCCCTCTGATCTCCCGGCCTCAGAGGCGAGTGTGCTACCTACTGAGCCACTGACACTGCTCAATCAACCGAAGCACAGCTCCAAAGGACACAGGCCTGTGGTCAGTGGTCAGCTCTTCAGCTGATCTATGGTCGAAGCCAGGGGTCCTCAAGGGCTGCATGGAGGATCCATCGAAGTCCCAAGACTCCGAGACAGCCCTCGGCTGCGTCTTGCCATGTACCACGCTGCATTTGTCCAAGTGAGTAATCCCCATGGACAACCAGCCCGGCAAGTCTGTCTCCGGATGGGAGGCCTTGGCTGGAGCTCCCTGTAATAGCTGCCATGGTAGCAGTTCCACCCTAATCTTGGGAGAAGCCAGCATCAGCGACACTGGTTGCGGCTGGATTGGGGGCAACAAAGATTGCCAGGGTCAAGGGAGGCAGAAGGAGCGGGGCAGCCCAAACTGGGGGCAATCAGGAGATTGCCAGGGTCAAGGAAGGGGGGCCTACCCTGACAAGAACCCATTGCTGCCACATCAGTTCCTCATAGTGCTGGATGCAGCCTGCAACAGAGCCTCTCCTCATCATATGATGAAGAGAAGGAGCACCTGCAGCACCGCCTGGTCGAAGATCGAGATCAGGAGCACTAGGATTCCCTCAAATTGGGATCTCAACAGACAACTTGATCGTCAACAAAGAGGCGAGGCAGGCAAAGAGACCATGTAGATAACCTGGACTAGCTCCTGGACCCTAGAGGGAGACAGCTCTTGAGAGGAGACAGCCAAATCCACCAGCTTCTCTGCTGCTTCTGACTAGAGAGAGCACATAGAAAGGACTGTAGTCCTGGAGATAGTCATTCTCGACCCTTCAGAGAACAGGTTGACCAGGTCAAAAAAATTCTCTGCGTCACAGCCAACAAGCCCAATAGCGGTACCGTGAAACTAGCGGCCTGGACCTCAACCAAAACAGGCTCAACCGAAGTACAGCGCTCTACACCCATCGAGCAGATAAGGGAATCACAGAAGCAGAAGTGTGTGCTCATTCACGGTCCCACGATGGATGATAGGATTTAAAAAAAAAATTTTACTGTTACAAGAAGCCCCCAGGGTCTGGAGGATTCACACATCTCCAGAATGACCCCAAAGAATTACGCCCAATGCAGACCCCAGCCAGGAGCAGTGCTGATGCCGATGAGGCTCCCGCCACAGCTTGGGCTGCTGCCTCTTCCATGGCTGCAAACTGGAATGCTGAGCCCGCCACGGTGGGCATCCTTCAAGCGAACTGGAGCATCCCGTCCAGTCAGCCAGTCAAGGAGAAGATATGCACAGCCATCCTCTAAAGACGAAGGCAAAACCGTTTTGTAATGGCCACAGGCATCAAAGTCGTCCTCTACCCCAAGGCAGTAGTTGCACAATGTGTGTGTGGGTCTGTCCTGGACTTCTGATTGCACTGAATGCAATGCCTGAATCCCAGACAGGCCATGTTTTCCTCTTGATCCACAGCAGCAGTGAAGTGGAACTGAGAAGTAAACTACCAAGCTCAAAGAAAGAAATGCCAATGGTGCACTTCTGAGCACACTCCTACACTGCGTACAGCGCTGTAAAGGAGGAGACCAGACTCTTCCAGCAGACAAGAAGATGCAGAGACCACAGGCTGGGAAACCACATAAGCTTACCCCCATAACAGTGACAAAGGACAAATGGCAAGTACTATTGGTGATGCTAGTAAAGGAGGGCAGGATGGGAGGGGGGAAAAGGGTGGAAGGTGGTTACCCTTAATGCTAGGAGCCTTGGGAGGAAAACTTCAGAGTTACAGGTGCTCATGGCAGAGGGAGAGATGGACACTGCAGCCATCACAGAAACATGGGCCACCTAATACAATGACTGGGACCTGTCTGTACCAGTGTACAGGTTATTTCGTAGGGACAGGATGATTGGGAAAGGAGGGGGTGTGGCACTATACGTGAGGGAAGGACTGAAGTGTGTAAGGGATGAAGGGGAGGAGGGCAGTATGGAGTCACTTAGGATGCAAATCCAGGATTCCAAGAATAAGATTCTTAGAATGAGAGTGGTGTACAGGTCGCCAGCTCAGACGGAGGAGTTAGACAGGGAACTAGTGGGACAGATCAGGAGGACCTGCGAGAAGGGTAGTGTGGTGATTGTGGGGGACTTCAACATGCCAGGAGTGGACTGGAGTACCCCAACAACCAGGAACAGAAGGGAACAGGTACTGCTGGATGCCTTCCAGAATGGCTTCCTGCTGCAAACTGTCAGTGAACCAACCAGGTTAGGGAAAACCCTTCACCTTGTGCTGGCACATGGGGACTTTGTGAGAGAACTTACAGTGGAAGAACCGCTGTCAGGGAATGACCACCACTCAGTATGGCTCACATTGGATATGGGCAAAGAGAGAGTGGAATCTGGCACAAGAGTGCTGGACTTCAGGAGGGCTGATTTTGGGAGGATGGGGGAAGTGGTAAAAGGGTACCTATCCAGAATTCAGTCTAGTATGGACACTAACCAGAGGTGGGAGTTCATAAAGCTGGGGATCGTGGAGGCAACCAAAACCTGCTGCAAGGCCCAAAGCAAGAAGGCTAGGGCTAAGAAACCGAGCTGGTTGAGCAAGGAGGTAATGGAAAAGGTAGGAGGAAAAGAGTTGCCTTTAGGAAGTACAAGAAAACAGGGAGAGGGGAGGACAGGGAGGAGTACTTGACGGAATCTAAGGAGGTGACAAGGGCAGCCAAGGCATCTACGGAACTTAGGTTGGTACAAGGCATTAAGAAGGGGGAGAAGGACTTCTTAAGGTACATCAGGGAGAAAAGGAGCTGTAAGGACCACATAGTCAGGATTAGGAAGGAGGGGGAATGGGTGGAAGCAGGGTGCGATAAGGCAGAAGCACTAAATGAGTACTTCTGCTCAGTATTTACTTAGGAGAAGGGGGTGACACCCAAGGGGAGAAATGGCAGAAACGGGGGAGGGGTGACAGATGGGGAAATCATGGAGGGCAGAGTTTGGGATGGGTTTGAGGCACTGAGGGTGGATAAGGCGCCAGGTCCAGATGGCATCCACCCCAGGGTACTGAAGGAGCTGGCAGAGGTCCTTGCAGGACCTTTGGCAGACCTATTTAATGCCTCACTTCATTCGGGGTGTATACCGCAGGACTGGAGGATGGCTCATGTGGTGCCCCTCCACAAGAGTGGCCCCAAGGATGAACCGGGAAACTACAGACCAGTGAGCCTCACATCAATCGTGGGTGAGCTAATGGAGACTATCCTGAAGGAAAGGCTGGTGGCCCTCCTAGAGGCCAAAGAACTGAAGGACAACAGACAGCATGGCTTCATACAGGGCAGATCCTGCCAAACCAACCTGGTGGAGTTCTATGACTGGGTAACTAGGCAACTGGACAGGGGCCATGCAGTGGATGTCCTGTATCTGGACTTCAGTAAGGCAGTCGACTCTGTGCAGGGACACTGGTTTACCGGGATTGAGAAAGGGCATATTCCATTTTGCACATTGTAAAAAATGGTATTGTCACCGGTGTCTGCTAAGCCAAAATCTGGTTTTACCGGTGTTTGGTTCTGTGTACTTTATTTAACAATTTTTAACTCTGCTAACATGCATTTTAGCAATTTTGACCTCCACTATTACACATCCTTCCATCCTTGTACCAATTTAAAGTTATTTTAGGTACAAGATGTGATGGCAGCAGCAACACTACAGCCCCCATCCCTAAGGTGTGATGGAAGCACCAACAGTACTATGGCCCCCTCCCTCTGGTGTGACAAAAGCAGCAGCATTGTGGCCCCCATCCCTCAGGTAGGATGCAGCAGTACTACATTCCCCATCCACCAGTGGTAATGGCAGAAGCACTACAGCCCCCACCCCTTTGGTGTGATAGCAGTAGCAACAATGCAGTCCACATCACTCTGGGATGATGGCAGTAGTGACAGCACTATGATCCCCTTTCTTCAACACCCATACCCCTCGTGCACAAGTCACAAATGACTTGGTCTCTTTGCTTGTTAGAATTCAGATGTGAATTCATCTGAACCATCACCGCTAAGGTGGACTACCATTGTTTTTTTCCTTTCTATAATTTAACTGCCTGAATTGGATTTCTACCTGTGACACCGCTGACCAGGGTTAGGGAACAGACTTGGGTATTGGAGGGACAGCTGGTGGGTGAAGGCTTGAGTGTCCAACGACCACTCACCTTCTCCTGGGAGGGAGGGTGGATTTATGGCTCAGCATTTGCTGGCCCCTGGTGGAGGCCAGAGGTATAACAACATGTCAGCCCTCACTGCAGGAGGGAGCATGGCTGATGTCGGCTTGTGCCTTGACATCATGCGGCCTGTCACACTCCCAAGAAAATGGGAAAATACCCGCTGACCAACCGAAGGACAGCCATTGGTCCCTCCATAAGCCGGAAACCCCAGACATGTGTCCGTTCTGACCCCTGCCATGCCCAGGATACAAAGGAAGCTCTTTGGGGCAATTCTCCTCTCCTGGTAGCCTCCCACTCAATGAAGGGTTACTTTGGATTATTTGGTAGCACAAAAGTAAGGGGCAGTGGATGGTGGTCGGGACTCAGCTGCGGTGGTAGGGGGCCTTGGCAGGCCGGAAGAAGTGGATGGCCAGGAGTAGGAGGAGCAGAAAAAAAACTGCTTGAATTTGCTTCTTTGAAATAAAATGTCTTCACCTAAAAAATCCACAAGTGATTAGTGGACGACCTTCAAATATGATGAAACTTGCCCTGGGCACTTATCCCTGCCTACCTGTTTCTGAGTGTGGTCCCCTGTGGTTTACCCCATATCGTTAGCCTTGTTGACTTTGTCTGTAATTTTGTTGTTTGCTCTACCTGGCAATGTGTTATGTATCTTGCTCCCACATACTGTTAACTACCTAGCTACTTGTTATGCCTGTAATCCCACATGCTGTTATCTACCTATCTACTCGTTATGCCTGTAATACCACATACTGTTATCTACCTAGCTACTCGTTATGCCTGTAATCCCACATGCTGTTATCTACCTAGCTACTCGTTATGCCTGTAATCCCACATGCTGTTATCTACCTAGCTACTTGTTATGCCTGTAATCCCACATGCTGTTATCTACCTAGCTACTTGTTATGCTGGATGATCCTGTATGTTACCTTGACTATGCTTGATGCTTTGTATGTACCTTGTATCCTCCCGGGTCGCACCTGAAAATAGGCACTTGGCTATCTAGTGTGCTTACCTGGTTAACAAAAGCAAATAAATAAAAAAAAAAATAAATGGATTCATGCATCTCCCAGACATGAGGATGCTTTTTTTTTTTCCACTTGGTGTCCATGAAAAGGGTGTCTCCCAGTTTTCATGTCTTTATTCAGATGTGAATTGAGCACCACTCTGCCCACCAGCATCATACAGCCCCTGGGGTCCCACCTTCTGTACGTTATCAACTGTGCTTTCAAAATCCACTGGCCTGACATAAGTACACTTAAAAACTTAACATTTGCTTTTTGTTGAAGCAGTCTATCAGAAAACTTTTTGTTGTCACAGAGACTGAAACAGCAGGTGGGAGAAAATGTGCAAATGATCCAATTCACCTAAATGGGGTGCTAACTGTGAAGTCTTTTCATAAGTAGTAAAGCAGTTTCTTCTTTGTGAACATACTTTCATTCAGACTAGTTTTCATCCAAACAACTGAGGATTTTGGATGGCCCTGCTGATTATAAACTTGAATAAACTAGTTGGTAACAGTGATCCTGCATTTAGCAATCTACAACCTAGATGCTTATGTGCAAAGAATACAATAAAAACCTGACTAAAATCTAAAAACAAGCTTATAAAACACACAAAATGTATCTGAATATTTATCTTTACCTATACAAAATCATTGCAGCCCAAGTAAAACTCAGATAAATTACATGGTACCCTGACTACTGTTCTATGATGTAGTAAACACATATAGGTATTTTTTTAATATTCTTTGTAAATCAGGTAAGGCCCACTAGGCAGAACTGTCTGTTTTCAGGAGTGACCTAGAAGCACTGGGGAGGTTAAGTGACTTGCTTAGAGTCACACAGTATGCAAGTGGAGGTTGTGGGAATCAAATCCAAGTCTGCTGGATGTACCCAGTTCAATCACTGTTTGTTACTCTAACCACCAGGCATGGGTGGTTAAACTGAATGGCTGATTACAACAAAGCAGTGCGGGTGATTTCCTGACTCTATATGCAGCAAAGCAGAAAGAATGCAAAGCACAGCAGCATCAATATTAAGATGCTGATATCTGGGTCGGCCTGCTGGCGCTGCAGTAGCACTATTGGTTGCAATCCCAGACACCCAGGGTCAGAAGCGAACTCAGGTTGCTGGAGGTCTGGCCAGGGGAGTAGGATCGAGCACCTGAGGGAATGCTCTCCTCCTCTAGGGAGGGTGGGCTGCAAGTCCTGCTGCTTTACCACCGCCTGTGTGACCACGGGTGATGGTGCAATTGTGCTGCAGAGTAATCAGGAGGGGAGGACGCTAGCCAGGATCTGGAGCAGTGGCATGTCTCTATGTGACTTACCTCCTTGGATCCCTCAGGGACAGAGACCAGAAAACCAGGAACAATCACCCTACATCGGCCACTGGCAGAAGGGACCCAGGTGCCCCAGACTTCATAACCAGACTCCATGAGGGACCCACTGAGCTGCCCGTCACACACTAAGGGAGTGTGGAGGGGTGACTTGGGTTCCCCCTCCCTTCCCACCTGGGGGGATACAATCCAGGCAGAATAGGGGCACACCCACAGGAGCTCCTGAGCATTACCTGGGGGTGAAGCTAGATGGTACCCAGCCTAAGGATCTCTGAAAAGTGGAGACTGATGCTGTGAGAAGGGGACATGGAAAGAGGAAATAAAACATATTTAAAAAGATGCTGAAATCTTAGAGATTCTGTACAGTGACATGCAATTTCCGTGAGGCACCGGTACAAGAATTCAAAATCCGCAAACCAAGCAGGATTCTGTGATTGTTACCGGTGTTACCGGTAAAAATGGAAAACCAGGGTCCCTGACTCTGTGCCACATGAAAGGGTGGGAAGTAAGTTAATAGGCACAGGGGTAGGTGCAAAGCTGGTGAGATGGGTAGGGAACTGGCTTCAGGGAAGGCAACAGAGGGTGGTGGTGGGTGGGGAGCTCTCACACCCAAGGGTGGTGATGAGCGGTGTTCCACAGGGCTCGGTGTTGGGACCAGTGTTTGGGATATTCATTGCAGACATATCATTGGACATCAAGAGCAAGATCAGTCTGTTTGCTGATGATACCAAGGTAGAAGCAGTGGTGGATGTCCTAGGGGGATGGCAGGGGTTGCAGGATGATCGGGCAAAGCTTGAAACCTGGTCAGACACCTGGCAACTGAGGTTTAATGCCAAAAAGTGCAAGGTGCTGCATTTTGGGATGAAGAACCCAAGGAGGAGTTACCAGCTGGGGGGAGTGCAGCTAGCCCAGACAGAGGAGGAGAAGGATCTGAGGGTGCTCATTACAGGGTCAATGAACAACTCAGCACAATGTAGGAAGGCAGCTGCAAAGGCCAACAAAATGTTGGGTTATATTGCAAGGAGTATATCCTCGAGGAGGGAGGATTTGATTCTGCCACTGTATAGGTCATTAGTTAGACTGCACCTGGAGTACTGCGTGCAGTACTGGCGCCCGTATCTGAAGAGGGACATTAAGTTGCTGGAGGGGGTGTAGCACAGGGCAACAAAGATGATCAAGGGGCTAGGGGACTTATCATACGAGAGGAGGCTGAGGGAGTTGAACATGTACTCACTGGAGGAGAGGGAGGACAGGGGACATGATTGAAACCTTAAGTACATGAAAGGAATAAACAAGACAGGTACAGAGGGCTGTTCAAAGTAAGGGGAGGGACACCAGGGCCATGATATGAGACTGGAGGAGGAAGGTTCAGGAGGGAGATGAGGAGACACTTTTTTTAGAGAGCGGGTGGTGGCTGGGTGGAATGCGTTAACTTCAGAAGTGGTATCCAGTAGAACAGTGGACTGCTTCAAAAGGGGATGGGACAGGACAAGGGGGAGGGTCAATGAAGGGGAAGGGTGGAAGGGAGGGGCAGCTGCAGAATAAGGAGTGCTAGCTGCACATTCAAGCAGACTTGATAGACCTCTAGGCCTTTATCTGCTGGCAAATTTCGTATGTTTGTATCTGACATCACAGGGCAGCGCCGAGAAGTGTACAACCTGGGTGGCTGGGAGAAGCTTAGCTTGAAGATATTCTGGCTGAACTTAAAGAGAAAGGAAGAACTGCATGAGCGTGGATAGTGCACCACAGCCATGCCCCTAGAAGGACCGATTGAACTCATCACAATTTTCTGTGGAAAACGTTCTACAGGACTACAGACTGAAAGGATTTAAATAACCTGTACAAAGTGGTGACAAGCTGAGCCGATCAGTTCTTTCCAGCAGCAATCACCTATGACAGGAATACTGACGTTTTCATACTGAGGTTCATACTGAGGCTAGATAGGTAACTGGAGGCAAGATGTGCATGGATAGTTATCACATGACCCTTATCCAGTAAAATCCACCCTTGTCATAAGCTAATTATCCAGTCTGCGTTTTATAAATGTATTTGTTCTTGCTAATGACAATGTTTAGGGGCAGGTTGTTACAATCATTTACCACTCTCTATATATAAAAAAAAATGTCCTAGTGTTTGTCCTGTAAGCAAAGCAGTGTAATTGACAGGTTTTCTCTGGTTCCAGTAACATCCAGTTTGAAGGCAAAGACCATTTCTACAAATAAGTATGGCTCTTTTATAACATCCCAAACAAAGAGGAGATCGCCTCTATGCCTCCTAGTCTCAAGAGACATTAGGTTCAGGAAGTGTAGCCTATCCTTGTAGTCCAGATCTCTTAAGCCCTTAACGTGTTTCGTGAATCTCCTCTGGATTCTCTCAAGCTACCTGATGTCCTCCTTTTTGTATGGGGCGACTGTCTGCTGAACTCAAATAAGCCCTCAATTTATTCTCTTCTGAGTGGGACCTCTGCCAACAATGTTCTAACCTCTGTCCCTTACTCTTCAACCTCCTCCAGTCACCATCAAACCATGGTGACCTGCTACAGGAATTCAAAAGGCATACACACAGAGGTGTCATGGAGTCAATAGCCACAGTAAGAGCCATGTTTGTAGCCCTCCACTACAGCTTCGGCTCTCATTACACAAGTCGTCTCCATGCCTGAGATGCCCAGTACTGCCATGAGACCCTGTGGCTCCAAATTTCTAAAAAAAAAAAAGGCAATTACTGACCATCTATCTCCACAAAGGAGGTTAAAAGAAGAGCCCCACAAAGAAACTGCATGGTGTGATGGTCCAACAAAGTGACTGGATCAACCTTGGCATTACTAATGTCAAGACCCAAGAAGAAGACCAGGTCCAAGGCATGGCCATATTGGTGAGTAAGTAACAGGGCAGCTCTCTCTACCTGCTGAGAATTAAGCTTATATTGTAGCCTGAGTCGATATATCTTCCAGTATATATCAGTGGTATGAGTTTCCTTTTCATGTTTTTTTTTCCTCACTCGAGGTAAGCCAGGTCACTTTCCAGTTTCACTAGCTGAGTTGATCACTCCTTATTATCTTAGCTTTAAAAGCAATGGCATGACCCCTGATACATGCTTTTAGGGAATTCCACTGAATACCCCTAGATGCGACTGTTCCCTTGTTGAATTGCAAGTATTCCTTGATTTCTGCACTCATTTGTTCGATAGCATATTATTTAATAATATGAGAGGCAGGGTCTAGGGTCTGCTTGGTTGTCACTCGAGATCTGCTTCCTAACTGAGCTTCAAAGGGACATGATTGGAAAGCAATATGGGAAGAAAAAAAAAATACTCAGCAGCTTCAATTTAAGAGCATACAGCTGTGCTAAAATATAAATTCTTGTATAAGACTGATGGACTGGAGAGAGAAAGGAAAACTAGTTTACAATAGGATGGAGTGGTACCCAGATCTCTAGCATGCCCAAAGCTATTGTCTGTGGCTGTATCAAGGGGATGACTTGTTTAAATGATACTCCTTAACAGAGAAGTGATCTAGAAGGAGATCAATTATCAAGTTAACATAACCATCCCAAATCACATTACACCGAACCGGAGACAAAAAGGGGAGCTGATTTTGAAAAAAAGTGAAGTCTTCAAAATGTGGGCAATAAGTAATCAAAATATGAGAACAAGGTAAAGCTCGGGCACACACCACCACACTGAATGCTGACACCATAGTAGGCTGCAAAAGCAATTTATTTACATAATAAAAACAATAAAAAGCACCCACCTGACACATTTCGGATCCCATCTGTACCCTTTCTCAAAGGCTAAGGCTTATGCAGTACAACCAGTTCTTACACAGTCACATACTTTTGACATCATCATGAGGTCTTAAATTAATTAACTGTTTTTTATCAGCTTATCTCGTACATAGAATCACTAGAACTAATAATAATATATAAATACAAAAACAAAACAGCAGATCATAGCATCAAGCAATTAAATATAAATCTGACTTTAAAAATTATAATCCTGCCTACAATATAAATGTATTGAGAGGGGAGACTTAACATATGCCACAGCAGCACGTTAATAATAGTAAAGATGGCAAACAAGAAAAAATTACTCACCTTAGTAATGTTTCTTCTAATGGAGTCTTGCTGTATTCTGATATATTCTGACATATGCAGTTAGGTCCTGCCTTTCAACTGCCCCGGAGAACAAAGAGTCAAACTTTCTATGGCCAGCATGGAATGTTCACCACAAGCTCGGTTGAAGCCCCTGTCTGCTGTTGTTTAACCGTCAGATCTTTACGAGCAAAGATTCACTAGATGTTGTGTGTGGAAACTGTAATGGTTTCAAAAGGAAGACTCAAGTCAGGAAACCCAAAAACAAAACACATCCAAAACACAACCTCTCATCCAAACCAAAAGAGGGTGAAAAAAGGACACCCCTAGGGTGCCAACACTGCTCCTGCCCACCCACATCCCAAAATCTAGGTTCTGAGAGGGGAGGCGGGGTGGTCAGAATACAGCAAGACTCCATTAGAAGAAACAACATTACTAAGGTGAGTAACTTTTTCTTCAAACAACATGAAGTCTTGCTGTATTCTGACATATGCAGACTACCAAGCAGCACCTCCATGGAGGAGGGACAGAACCTACTTTGGAAACAGGCTCTGAAGTACTGCTGTGCCAAACCGAGCATCACTCCTAGCCTGGATATCCAGAGAGTAATGCCTGATGAAAGTATGGACTGTTTTCCAGGTGGCTGCTTGACAAATTTTTAAGGGAGGAATATCCCTGGCAGCAGCCAGGGAAGCAGCTGTACCTCTAGTGGAATGAGCCCTTAGGCCTGAGGGTGGAGTTCTACCCAGTTTTTCATAGCAGAATTGTATACAAGAAACAATCCACCTGGCAATAGATCTCTTAGTGGCAGGTTTTCCCTTACCAACTTCTCCATACATAAGGAACAACTGAAGGGATTCAAACCTGTGACCCTTGGTACGCTCTATGTAGTAGCTAAGGGCTCTTTTAACGTCTAAGCTGTGTAGCCTCCTTCTCCCGAGGAGGAATGGTCAGTGAAGAAAACAGGGAGAGATATAGACTGGTTGAGGTGGAAATCTGAAACCACTTTAGGTAAGAACTTTCTGTTAGTTCTAAGGACCACTTTATCTCTATGAAAAGAGATGAAATCAGATTCCACCGACAAGGCTTGCAATTCACTGATACGTCTGGCAGAAGTAATGGCTACCAAAAATACAGTTTTCCAAGTCAAGTACTTAAGCTCTGCTGAGGACAAAGGCTCAAAGGGAGGTTGCATAAGCTGAGCAATGCAAACATTAAGGTCGCAAGCAGGAGCAGGATCCCTAAAGGGGGGACTGGTGTGAAGCAATCCTTTGAAAACCTTACAAAATACAGGATGAGAGGATGGCGAGGAAGGCTTGCCTACTGACAAGAAAGCAGAAACAGCTGCCAAGTGTACTTTAAGGGTAGCTGGTCTGAGGCCTAGGCCATTAAGATGGACCATATAGTCCAGAACTGTAGGCAATTCAGCAGAGTCTGGAGAAATATTCTTCTTAGAACACCAAATGCTGAAACTTTTCCATTTGGAGTTGTAAGTCTTCCTGGTGGAAGGCTTTCGAGAAGCCTTATGGATATCCAGAACCCCTTGGGAAAGATGCAAATCTGCAAACTCTAACTCTTCAAGAGCCAAGCCTTGAGATTGAGAGACTGAAGATTCGGGTACCAAATCCTCCCCTGAGAGAATGTCAACAGGTTGTAATTCCTGGGAAGAGACAGGGGAAGGTGGACTGCTAGGGACACCAACAATGGATACCATGGCTGCCTGCCCCAGTCTGGAGCAATCAGAATCACTTTGCATGGTTGTGACCTTATCTTGACTAACACTTTGAACAGGAGAGGGAAGGGGGAAAAAGCATGCAGACGTTTCCCTTCCCAGTTCAGAATCAGAGTATCCAGGGGAACTGAGCCCAAGACTGGGGGTGTGCAACAAAACAAAAGAAGTTGGTGATTATCTGGGGCTGCAGAAAGATCTATCTCTGGTGTGCCCCATCTCGAGAAAATCACTTTCAAAACCAGAGGATCTAGGGCCCATTCGTGATGGCCCTGAGATATTCTGCTCAGTGCATCTGCTAGGACACTGTCCTTCCCTGGGAGGTGAACTGCTATCAGAGAGGTTTGCAGGGAATAGGCCAGGGACCACAACTTCATTGCTTTTGTGCGCAAGGCCGTAGACCGAGTGCCTCCTTGCTTGTTGATGTACCACATGGTGGTGGTGTTGTCTGTTCTGGCCTGAATCACCTTGTTCTGTACAGATTTGGAAAAAGGTTGCAGTGCCAGAAACACTGCTCTGCGTTCCAAGTGATTGATGTGAAGCAGAGATTCCTGAGGTGACCACAGTCCTTGGGTGGTAAGATCCCCCAAGTGGGCTCCCCAGCCCAGCAGGGAAGCATCTGTGGTGAGCATCACTGAGTGAGACTGAGTGACAAATGGAACCACTTGTCTCAAATTGTCCTGATCCTGCCACAAATTGCACGGCTTGGATCAGGGTTCGAGTCACTGGGATTAGTTTGGTAAGGGAATCCTTTCTTTGGGACCAGAAGGCTCTTAAGTGGAACTGAATGTCCCTCATCTGGAATCTTGCCCCTTGGACCACTGCTGTGGAAGCTGCCATGTGGCCCAGAAGCTGAAGGAAATGCCTTGCTGGTCGAGACACCCGAAGGGTGAATGAAGAGGCCAGTTCCATAAGGTTCCTTGCCCTTTCCAGGGGAAAGAAGGCTTTTGCCAGTTCTGCACCTATGAAGGTGAGAAGCTGTACTGGTTCGAGAACTGACTTTGGTAGGTTGAGAAGGAATCCTAAGGAAGTGAGCACTTGCTGGATCACTTGCAAATGTGACTTGACTTGGTCTGGAGACTGACCTACTATGAGCCAGTCGTCCAAGTATGGGAAGATGGAGATCTTTTTTCTTCTTAGGAAAGCAACTACTACTGCCAGGCACTTTGTGAAAACCCTTGGGGCTGATGTTAGGCCAAAGGGCATAGCTCTGAACTGACAGTGGCCTGAGGGCAACTCAAACCTGAGGTACTTTCTGTGGGAGCACCTGATGGGAATGTGAAAGTAGGCATCTTTGAGGTCCAGGGAGGCTAGCCAGTCCCCTGGCCTTAGAGAGGGGAAGGATAATTCCCAGAGTTACCATTTTGAACTTTAGCTTCAAAAGGTGTTTGTTCAGATATCTTAGGTCCAGGATGGGCCACCATTCTCCTGTCTTTTTCAGGGTTAGGAAGTACCTGGAGTACAATCCTTTGCCCCTGTGTAGGGTGGGGAACCCTCTCTATAGCTCTGAGAGCTAGGAGAGAAGAAACCTCTGCCTCTAGGGCAAGGGTCTCAGAGATTTGCAGGTGGAAAGGATCTGGTTCTCATCTTGGGAAATTTTTTGAATCTGAGAACCAGTCCCTGGCTTACTACTTCCAGGACCCACTTGTCTGATGTAAGAGACTTCCAGACCTGGACAAAGTAAGCCAGCCTGCCCCCTACTGGTATGGGAGAATCTGGGCAGACCCATCAGGGTGTCTGCTTGGCAGGGGCTTTAGGCTGAGGGGTGGATGCAGGCCTGCTCATCCCCCTTCTGCCTCTCCCTCTAAAGAACCCCCTCTGTGAAAAGAAAGAAGAGGAGGCCTGAGCTTGGTAAAAAGGCCTTTGGAAAGGCCTGCCCCTGCCCCTGGACTGCTGCCTTTGAGGAGTTGCTTGCCTTTCTTTGGCCTGAGCACTCCTGTAAGTGGTCCTGTACTCATCCATCTTTTTCATGTAGTTCTCGGTCTGCTCCCCAAACAGAGAATTACCAATTACAGGAAAATCCATGGCCTTAGCCTGGGTATCCAGTGAGAGGCCAGTACATCTAAGCCACGCCATCCTCCGAAGAGCCACAGATGTAGCCATGACTCTTGATGAAACATCACTGGAGTCCACAGCAGCATGAAACTGTACTTTCGATGCCTCAATCCCATCTGCAGCCACCTGCTCCAGCTCCTTGGCAAGCTGGTCAGGGGCCTGTTTAGCCAGAGCCAGCACAGTGTCCCACCTGGACTTCTGGTATCTGGCTGTATAGGCCATATAGTTAGCCTGCCTGAGTCCCAAAGATGCTGCCATGTATTGTTTCTTTGCCATGGCATCAATCTTCCTGGAGTCCTTGTCTGGGGGGTGTGACGCCAAGGAAAATTTGCCTTATCACAGGCAGCAGCCTGCACAACCCCAACATGGCTGCATTGCTGAAAAAGGAACTCCGTGTCTGAGCCTGAGAGAATGTACCTCTTGTCCATTCGTCTGTCCACAGGAGGTATAGAATTAGGAGACTTAAGAATTTTATGTGTCTGTTTCCTAAAGGATTTGTGGAGGGGAATAGACAGTCTCCAGGACTCTGGGATGTCCATCAACTCAACATAATCAGGCTCTTCCTGATCCTCTACTGCTTCCTCCACAGGAAGCTGGAGGGTCTCAGCCACTTTTTTGTAAAACATACTGTATAGTGTGAAGGGACTCAGAAAGCCTAGGAGGAGAAACACCTGAAGGTCTGTCTGGGGAGATGTCTGGGTCAATAGGCACATCCAGACTTTCATTATCACCATAATCATCCTCATACTCTCCTTCCTCCTCCTCCGGTTCATAAAATTCTTCCAAAGTATAATCCGGAACCGGGGGAACCGACCGAACCGAGTCCCTGCCAGATGGTGCCGGTTCCATTGGAACCGAACTAAGCGATTGCACATCCTTATCGCCTTGGCTATCTCATCGGTGATTGGAGTACGAAATTCTGGGTCCGAACCGGACAATTTATTTTTCCTCTTTCTTTTCACCGGAACAGACTCCTTGGAATCGGCTCTCCTTTTGCCCGAAGAAGTATCGCCCTGGTCAGAGGGCACTCCTTCTGGTTTGGTCAGAACTGAACCGGTCTGGCCATCCGGGTCAGCAGACTTCTCGGCCTCCCTTTCCCTCAGTCTACCTAATCTCTTTTCCAGGATAGATGTGGGAAAATTCTTGCAAATTTGGCAGTCTGAATTGAGGTGGTCAAACCCCAGACAATAAACACAGGTGGTGTGGGGATCAGCCTTGGCAAAGATTTCCCCACACACACTGCAGTGTTGAAACTCAGTGGGCCCGGTTTTTTTCTTGGGTTTCTCAGACATGGCCAATCCTAACCAAAAACTTACCCTTTTTTCGCAATCCGCCAGGACAAGACTTCTATCGGTTCCCTACCGTGTCACGGGTCTTGGAAAAAAAATGTAATTAAATCCGTTTTTTTTTTTTTAGAACCGATATGGACTGGTTACCACACTCTAAAGTAAGCACAAGCTTTTTTACCTCAAACTGATCTGTTCAGCCGAACCAATCCACAATTTACAAGTTCCACACAGAAACACAACAAAAAACCTATCTAGCACTCACGGTACCACAGACAGAGACTTGAACCGACTAAGCGGTAACAGCAATTCGGTAGAAACCGACCAAAAACCGACACTTCAACCGACTTTTTGAACCGAGCAGCAGGAGAAATCTCCGGTGCGACTGTTCAGTGAGGCGGAGTAAAGAATCTGACGGTTGCAGTTTAAACAACAGCAGACAGGGGCTTCTACCGAGCTCATGGTGAACATTCCATGCTGGCCATGGAAAGTTTAACTCTTTGTTCTCTGGGGCAGTTGAAAGGCAGGACCTAACTGCATATGTCAGAATACAGCAAGACTTCATGTTGTTTGAACATGTTTTCTCCTACATGGCAATAGACATAATAAGCCCAAATCTTAGAGGTGGCAACTACAATAACCTAGTTTTAAAATGAGAAATGCTTTGGATTGTACATTTGAAAGCTACAAAAAGTCCAGGTCTGAATACAGGTTTTGATATTAGACCATATCTAGAAGAGAGGAGATGAAATGTATTAATTGCCACATTTTCCCCTTATGACATTACTGAAGTTACTTCGCACACTGTTTCGCTGTATAAAGACCATCTAATTTTCTATATGCAATGGCTACCCCCCCCTTTTTATATTCTAGGCAGGATTGTGAATTTAAAAGTCAGATTTATATTTAACTGCTTGATGCTATGAGCTGCTGTTTTGTTTTTGTATTTATATACTGTTGATATTTTTATGTGTAAGATGAGCTGATAAAAACTAGTTAATTTAAGACCTCATGATGATATCAAAAGTATGTGACTATATAAGAACTGGTTGCACTGCATAAGCCTTAACCTTTGAGAAGGTGTCCAGGTGGGATCCGAAATGCATCAGTCGGGCATTTCTTATTGTTTTTATTATGTAAATAAATGATTTTACAGCCTACTATGGTGTCAGCATTCAGTGTGGAGGTGTGTGCCCAAGCTTTGCCTTGTTCCCGGTTTGTGTTATGCTCGTGAGCACCACAGCCTTGTATGCACTTTTCTTCTTGTATCAGGTAATCAAAATATGTATATTGTTCCTGTACAGCTGCCCGACAGCAGAACCCAATGCCCTACGGTATCTCACTGCACTGAAGTCACATGCAATGGAAGACTTTTTTGTGCATCACAGTAGCCACTCTTTGAGAATGGCTAGTTAAAAAGTAAAGCACCTGACCCACCCAATCTCTTTTTAATATAAGGTGCTTCACATCATTAAGATAGATTTCTTGAAGCAAGACTTTACCAGGGTGCTCTTTAAGTATGAGAGAACTCTTCCTGTGTTTAACGGAATGCTTCATGCCCTTGACTTTCCAGGTGATGATGTTCACAATATCAGCCATGATCATAACTTTTGCAAGGCATAAGTTGGAATACAGACACATACATCAGCAACACGGATGAGAGAGTGAAAGCTCACCATAGGGTCACCTTACAGAAAATTCCTATGCTGTCAATAAGTACAAAGAACCTACAAGTAACAGTAGTTGCCAGAGTCTGCAATTAAAAATAAAGTCTAATTTTCTCGTCCACTGTAGAAGGACATTCTCTATTGTAAAGATATATTCAATTTGTAGAAAGGACAAGAATTTATACTATAGTGACTAAACAGATCTTATGATTTAAAGCATCATTTGCAGCAGAAGTCATAGCCAAAAGGTGGCAGCAGGTACATTATCAGGAGGGTAGAGGGGACATCAAAGAGGGCAGCTGTTTATTCACTATTTAATGCGAGAAGCACCAACAGTCCAAGCTTTTAATAGTGGAGAGAGCACACAACATTCAGTGCTTTGTGAAGGTTGGTAATAAAAAACCACGTTGGCCTCCCCTCAATAGTGACACAGAGCCTGGCAGGCATAAGTAGGGTGAAAAAAGGGATCTATTTTTGATGAAATACAGACTTCACCTCGTCAATCTCATCTCCTCTGTTGCAGTTCAGTGCTAATGTCAGGGAAAACTAAGATCTTTGTTTCCCTCCAAGTAATGCAGCCCTCCTGTCTAACTTTCCTGATGAGGACTTCTTTATCCACGTAGCAGTGAAATCACACCAGAACCGGTGTGGACAGGCATCCAGAGGTGGCCATGGAATCAGAACCCAATGAGCGCAGTCCAGTTCTCTCTTTTGGGCATTGGCCAGGAGTACTGTAAAGTTGCTGAAAAGTGAAAAAAATCTTGCAAACTCTGACCCTCCGCTCCCTCCAGTATGCCGATCAGTTTCACATTTTGCCTTCTAGAATGATTCCCTATGCAGACCACTTTTAGGTGTAAAGAAGCAAGGATTTAATCCTGTTTGGATGCTGATATCTCCACTGGGGTCCGGCTGTCCTCCTGTGTTCTATCTGTTCTATGCATTGGTTGATGCTGGTGATTTTATTTTTTTTTTTAATTTAAAGATGAAAACTGCCGACTTATTGCTTCGTATTTATCAGTTACATCTTTGAGCCAGTTTCTCATTTCCTGAAGAAGCAATTCCAAAGCTGGATCTTGAGATTTGCTGGTAGACATTCCTGCATCATTGTCTGGTATAGATGTACTGGAAACGACCATTGCAGAACATGTCACAGGGCCCCCAAGTCGGGTAATTTGGTTCTTGCCACTCATAAAATGTAGAATGGTTCCCGATGAACATTAAGAGGCTGGTAATGTTGCCTTAGTAGTCTTCTACCTGGTTGCCAGCTTTACGATGTAAAAAAGTTAAGATTTCAATGAGATATAGCAGTAACTTAGGAGGAGCGCACTTAAGTAGTTGCTCAGTGCTAAGTTGCCATCTTGTACTATAGTTTTTAAATTTACAAAGTTTTCAATACTTGAAATATATTAACGTACTTCTCATTCCCAGAGATGCCATTTTAAGTGTACTAGTGCTCCACTCTCAGACTCGATAGATGACACTCACAGTGGAAAATCATAGCTGGTAATGCCAACTGAGGCAATCACATTCGCTGCATAGCACTGATGATACCTGTGGAAGATTGGGGGGGGGGGTAAAACAAACAAAAAAAAAAAACACAGAAAAAATATGTAGCAAAGTTAAACAGAAGACAGCAGAGAAAAATCTGAAGCCTGTCAGTACTGCAGAGGCTGAATAGAAACTACAGAGGAGGAAGGCAGTGGCTTCAGTGGGACATCACGCGAGATATATTTCACATTCGATATTTCCTGCCTGTGTCCAGCAGAGGGAGAAGCTACCTGCTCATAGGGAGTAACAGATATATCTGCTGCACTAAAGAAAGAGCGTTGTAAAAACAGGAAATTGCCTCGCTGCACATTACAGACCAAAGAAAATAAAAGTTATAAAGAAGGGGACGGCAACTGGCCAGCTCTACTATAGAAGCAGAATGTTCAACGTGGGTGGCCAGACTGGGATGGTGTTAACCAAATCCTAATCGTCAGTGAAGAGCAGCCTTCCCCTGGAACCACCACTACTAACACACACACAGTAAATGTGGGGGAACAAGCAGTGGCATTGTTAATTGAGGATTGGGCTGTATGGTTGCCCCAGGCTAGAGGGATAGATGTTTATTTATTTATATTGCAATCAGTTTACAACCTTTGAGCCAGGGGCTCATTTCCAAAGGTACCTCGTCAACAATGGTAGATAATACAGATAATACAGAAAGCAGGGTACATACAAAAGAAGAGCATGAGTATAAACAGACACGGATAAATGGCACATGGTTACAGCAAACATTGGTAGTGTAATACAGAGCAAAATATGGTATAATTGACAACAGGAGAATAACAGGGTTTAGCAGCATAACGGTATGTCATGGAAGTGTGATAACAGCAAACAGGTCTACTGTCGTCAGATTACAAGGACGTAGGCATGAGACAGGAACAGTACAGGTAAATCGATAAAGCAGTCACACGGTCATATGATAACAGATTACAAGAGGCGTGGGGCCTGAGACAGGAGTAGTACAGAGCGGAGGTATGATCCGTATGGAACAGGGTAGTAAATAATGCGCATAAGCAGCATAAGGAATGCAACGTGGTTCGTCTCTAGACAGTAGTGATACAGTAGGCAGCGGAATCGTGGCAGTAGTGAAGTTGTTAGAAATAGGGAAGTGAGGGATGGAGCTGCCCAGAGGCATTGTCAGTGAAGAGGGGGTTTGAGCATCCGTTAGGCACAGGAGCAGCAGCGCTTGCTGAATAGCTCGCTTTTGAGGGCATTTTTGAAAGTGGAGATGGTGGGGATTTCAGTGATGGCCCGAGGAAGAGTGTTGTACCAAGCAGGGGCTCTATGGCAGAAAGATCTCTGTCCAGGTGAGGTCCTAGCACGAGGAACCAGGAAGGTGGCTTTACAGGAGGTCCGGGTGCTGACTAGGGGCTGTGCTGGGAGGAGGGAGGAAGTCAGCCCGGGAGGAGAAAGTCCTAGTAGGGTTTTTTGAAATGAGGCACGTTTGGTAAAGCAGGCGTTCGTCGAGGTCAAAACATTGTTGCAAGGTCATAGAGTTGGCAGGTATGAGTGGCCTTAGGGGCCCCAGAGATTAGCCTGCAAGCTTTATTTAGGAGGAGGCGGATTTTGTTGAGGGCCGTCATGTTGGCAGCACCATAGACAGGTAGCCCATAGTCCACCAGGGATAGTATGGAGGATGTAACTGCAAGCCGGAGGCCGGGGAGACAGTTTTGTAGCGGTACAGGATAATTTGTTTGTTATTGGTTGGGCAGAAGTAGTACGTCGATGTGGGTATGGTAGGAGAGGGCTGAGTCAAATAAGATCCCTAGATACTTATAGGATTGGACTTGCTCCAGTTGTAGTTTAGAGCTGGAGAGGATACGGAGAGGGGAGTTGGAGGGGAGATGTTTGCGTCCACAGGGCAGAAAAAAAACTAAACTGAAAAAAGAAGCAATTAAGAATACCAATTTCCAGGTGCTACTGTATCAGCAGATATAAGCTTCTCCCTCACGGTGACCTCTGATTGGGACCCTCTTCCAACTGCCACTCGGAACACTAAGGAAAGGTTTCACAATGATATCAAAGTTTTGAAAGTCATCCCCTCTCTGACAGGGAAGGAGGCAATACCTAGCTGTTGTGATTAACACCCAGTGTCCATAGCCGGCCCAGAGGGTTGAGGTGCTGGACACCACGCCTCGCACCACACCGGTGACCCGGGTTCGCGAACGAGCCTGGGTCGTCGGGAGGGGAGGAGAAGGATCGAGCATCCGTAGGACTTCTCTCCTTCTCCGGGGGGCGCCTCGGTGGCCTAGTGGCCTCTAGCGCTGGCCGGAGGCGATGGCAGGTCTTAGGCAGACTTGGAGGGACGTGCTGTGGCAGACGCCGGGACAGGGCGCACGCGGTAGTGTGCGCGCTCCTGTCCCTTGGAGTCACTGCACCCCACAGACGGGGGAAAAAGGGAAAGAAAAACCTCGGCATGCTACCCGATGGCCGGCCAAGCAGTGCCTCCCGGCTTCAACCCTGAATGCTCCCCTTGATCTGGACCCCCCTCGGATCCCGTGGTGGTGGTTACATACCCACCATGGTGGAGCGCTGTGCAGGACCAGAGGTAAGGGGTAAAGCTTGGGATGTAGGAGCTGGAAGGTCGGGCCGGACTGGGGGGAAACCATAGGAAACACCCCCAAGCCACAGAGGAAATAAGTATACAGGCAAAAAAAAAGTGTCCGTGACGAATTACATATATTTTTTTAAAAAACTAGTGATTAAACCTAATACCCATAAGGAAAGACACAAAAGTATACATTTTTTAACTCTACCATTAATTTGTACAAATGAGAAGGTGTAATGTCTGTCAAGTTTATGTGCATTGTAAAGCATTCTTTAATTTAACTAGAAATCCCACAGAGGGAGCCGTGGCATCACAGTTTTAGCCATGATATAAGTAATAAAGTCCAGAAAAGTGGATTCGGAACATCAGAATATAGTTCAACTTCTCAAGAGTTCATGCTTGATTATATCCCCTAAACAGACTAAAATGTCAATGTGTCCAGTTGTCAGGAGTTCAAACACTAAGCTGGCTAAAACCATGCATAGGCAGAAAAACAAGTTCTTCTGCCAGAAACAAACTTACACGGGGAAAAGGGGTTACTTACAGTCTTCAGAGGAGATTTCAGAGAGGGTACTACAGCTATTCAACTCCAAGAATCCAGCATTCAAGCCTGCAAGGAAAGAAATGGATATAGTTATATACTGTAGGGATGATAAAATCTTCCACACAAGTCCTGCCAATCAAAATCTTGTAATACATGGATGGTCACTTTTTCCAGCAGAAGAGTGACATCTATTTGTCATATTATCACTGTCCTCACATCAGAAGATGACAGTACCACCATTCTGATGATGTCGGTTACATGAAAGAACCCTCAAAGACCTCCAACCATGACCTAGCTTTTACTGTAACCATTATTTAGGGAAAAAGCAGACTCACAATCAAAAGCACTGTTACCATACCCTACCCTACCATGCCCTCACCCTATCCAAAGAGCTGTATGTCAATAAACAAATCACCCACCCGGCTATCCTTCAGACCACTCAATACATAAAAAAGCCCCACACATTGAAACAAATACCTATTTCATCCTCCATGGCAAAACTAGTCAGTCTCCCTCCTCCTCCTAGTTGTCACCACTGCCTGCTTTTCCCACTTGTAGGTGATAGGGAATGGTTTTTACATAATTAACTGCCTTTCATTTTCATTATTATGATAGTTGAGTATTCTATGTTTTCACCAATTTTTGATACATAAATATGTATTCTAATATGTTTTTATCAATATTTGATAAATAATCACTCTAGCTTTGGGGTTCTCTCACATCTACATAGAGTTCTGCTCTCGGCAGCTGCTGTTCCTTCTTTTCATATTTCTAAGACATCCCATGTCATCAGTTACACCATTCCATGTTATTCATCTATATGGCCTGAATTGGTTTTATTTTTTTTAATGCTTTTTTTGTTTGTACATTATGCAATGAACATACAAAATACATTCTTTGATTCCAGGTATAGGATTTTTGTTTTTCCAGATACATTATGATGGGCAATTCTTTCATTGCTACAACATCATGGGGGTGCATATCTGATCAATGCAATTAAAGAAAGTAAAAAAGAAAATGCCTATGCAGCAAGACCATGAACAACCATACCTAAGAGAGTTGTGTAAGAGTCCAGAGAGTCCCTTCTTTACAGAAAGGCCTGTGTCTTTTGACTTGGCCCAGGAGTCCATGTCTAAAACATATTCAGAGAATTCTTCCCTTCCATGTTAATAATAGAGATGCCCCCTTACATTCGTTCACAGACAACTTTTCAAAATTTTTAAACATTTATATGGCATAGTTAAACAAGTTAACCTGTGCACTACCTACCTAGGGTGCTTAAGCTTAAATTTAGTTGAAACCACTTCCCTTTCAAATATATATATAACCTGCTACAACATGTAAATGTAGGCAAACCAACCAAATTATAGCATTACTTTTAACAAGTAAATCACTATTAACTATTATTGTGGTACCAACCAGACTTTAGTGAGTAATTTAGCAAAAATTGTCCAGTAAATCATCAGTTCAGGTTTCATCTTCTCCCTCGACTTCCAAAGGACCCGATTTGGCAAAGTCCACATGGATCATCTCCAGCTTATGACCCGCATCCACTGGATCAGTGTACATATAGGTTTTCCCGGTGTAGATAATCTTGAGCCTTGCTGGCATTTGGAGCGCATGGTTAATCCCTAACTCTCGTAGGCTCACTTGAACGGCGTCAAATCCTCGGTGTCTCATCCTTGTTGAATAACTGAGGTCAGGGAAGCAATGCAGTATGGAGCCATCCGTTAAAGTAAGTGACCCTGCTGATTTAGCTTTGTATAGGACAAAATCCCTGATCTGTACTCCACTCGTCACTACCACTAGAGTCCAAGGGAGAGTTGAATTGTTGAGCTTCCTACGCGGTGTTACTCGGTAAGCCCTTTGGATCGGATGTTCATCCTGCAGTTGGAACAAATCCCGCAACAACTGGTGCATGTATTCTGCTAAGTTTGCGCCCTCTGCTCCTTCAGGTTTCCCCAAAAATCAGGGGTTGCAGGCGCGAGCATTGTTTTTCAGATATTCTAGGCGTGTACGAAGCAATTTGTTCTCTCTCAAGACGCTATCAGTCACAGTCGTGGTTTTAGAGACCGTAGTACAGACAGCTCGGTCTGATTTGTTTCCAGGGTAAGCATTATGGTCTCCACCTGCATAAGTCTAGTATTGTAGAGCTCTAGTTTTGTGCCTATTTGCTGAACGGCTTATAAAATGGCACTGACTTTGGTTTCTAAGACCCCCGATTTCCCACTCTCAGTTACAATGCCGGAGGCTCTGCTTGCAGCAGGTGCAGGGCCTTTCCCTTTGACCCTTCTTTGAAAGAGTCCATTTTAGTTCTACCCATCACAAAACAATCCAGAAATTTGCTGGGCACATCGGAAGGACTTTAGCCCTAGGGTCCAACAGTTAAGCTGAATAATTTTTGCCAAAAAAAAAGGAGTTTTTAAAGCTTTTGCTACCCTCGCGATCTGAAGCGAGTAAAGGAGCGTCTTCTCCCGTCAGCTGCTGGCCACGCCCCGCCTGAATTGGTTTTACTTATGTCATAGAATGTTCAGACAGTATACAAAGAGAAATCAACAACTGTCTAGGACAGACAGAGAAGTAGGGTAGTTATAAGGAAAAACATTTGATTATTAATTTCACAAAAAAGAGGTCAAAATATCAGAATATTGGATAGACACTAAAAGGAAACTAGGAGAGCATCTATATGTGTAGAAAACTGTTTCCTATCACCATTAATGTGTGGTGGATAATCCTCTACCCAGCCACTCGACTGAGTAAATTCTCACCTCCTCTATAATTTATAATAAATGTTTAGCTTTAAATCAATGCCTAGCTTTGCTCCATGAATGCGTAAACCTGCTTTACATTTGAACTGGGAAGAAAAAATTACTTACTATAGTAATCTTGTTTCTTCTAAGGTATTCTCCAATATTCATAACTTTTGCAGTCAGCCTTTAAGATAGAACTGCCCGGAGACAGAATGTATGTTAATGATGGAATCATCATTGGTTCGTACCACTTTTCAAATGCTGCCCTTATCAACTGCCTACATTCGAACGCTTCAGATTTCACGGAAGCCTGCAAAGACAGGCCCCACGAGGAACTTTATCTAACAGTAATAAAAAAAAAAAAAAAACATTGAACTATTCCATAAACCTTCAACTGGAGGAAAAAACACAATCCCCCCCCCCGAATTTTAGAATTGCCTGAAGAAGGGGAGAACCAATGCCCAAAGGGCTCAAGAAACAGATATGACATTATGTGTCACCCTCACACATAGTTGCTCAGTTTGGAGTGCAGAGGACACTGGTTCTTAAGCAGGGGAGGCAGGGTGGGAGAGTTCTGAGTATTGGAGAATGCCTTGGAAGAAACAAGATTACTATGGCAATTTTTTCACCTCACCCTAGGAATTCTCCAATATTCCTAACTATTGCAGACTACGAAGTAGTACCTTTGGAGGTGGGCACAGAACCTACTTTGGAAACAGACTCTGTAGGACTGCTGTGCCAAACCTGGCATCATTTTTGGACTGGGTGTCCAGACTATAATGCTTTGTGAAGGTGTGCGCTGTTCTCCAGGTAGCTGCTTCACAGAGATCCACTAATGGAACATCCCTGGCTGCTGTTACAGTAGCACCTGTACCCCTTGTGGAATGAGCCCTCATTCCTGCTGGGGGCTCTTTTGCAGCTTTGGAGTAACAAAACTGAATACACTGAAATATCCAGTGTGAGATGGACCTCTTAGATGCTGGATTTCCTTTCCCCACATCCCCATAAGACAGGAACAGTTGCTATCCGTCCTGCCTATGATCTTTAGTGTGAGTCATGTAGTAACTCAGGGCAGTCTTGACATCAAGAATGTGGAGTCGACACTCACCTGAACTACAGTTTTCAGTGAAAAAGACTGTTAGGATAATGGATTGATTCAAATGAAAATCAGAAACAACCTTAGTGATAAATTTCCTGTTTGTTCACAGGACTACCTTTTCCCTGTGGAATGAAATGTAGTCCTGATCTATGCACAGAGCCTGGAGCTCACTGATCCTTCTGGCAGAGGTCATTGCCACCAGGAAAACTGTTTTCCATGTGATGTATTTCAATTGAGCGGAGGCCACAGGCTCAAAGGGGGAGACCATGAGCTTGGCTATACATACATTAAAGTCCCAGTTCCCTATTGGGGGTGCAGATAAGCCAGCCCTTTGAAGAACCTCTTGAAAATAGGATCTTATGCCATAGAAGCATTCTTTCCAGCTGAGATGTAAGCAGATACTGAAGCCAGATGGACCTTCAAAGTAGTGGGCTGCAGGCCCAGGGAATGCAAATGGGAATGGTAGTCCAGCAAAGCTGGAATCCCTACCTGTGCTGGCACCACATCAATGGTGAAACACCAAATCAAAAATCTTTTCCATTTTGACGCATAGCTTTTCTTAGTAGAGGGTTTCCTGTATCCCAAGAACATCCAGAACACTCTCTGAGAGATACAAGCCTGCATACTCCAAGTCCTCAACAGCCATGCTTTGAGTCTGAAGGATCTGAGGTTCGGGTACAGGATCTTCCCTTGGCTGGAGGTGAACAGATGCCTCTGGGGAAGGTGTACTGGTTCTGCCACAGACATGGGCAGCAGCAGAGACTACTATGGCTGCCGGGCCCAATCTGGTGCTATCAAGATAATACATGCTGGCTGAGATCTGAGCTTGAGCAGGACTCTGAACACCAAAGGGAAAGAAGGGAAAGCATACAGGAGCTTCCCTGACCAATCCAAGGCCAGAGCGTCCAGCGGGACGGTTCCCTGGGTTGGTGACCTGCAACAGTACTGTGGTAGGTGGTGGTGGTTCTCGTGGGATGCATAGAGATCTATCTCTGGAGTACCCCACCTTCTGAAAACTGCTTCCAACACTTGTCTGTTGAGGGCCCTTTCATGATGAGCCTGATCGAATCGACTCAGTGCATCCTACTAGGGTTTGTCTTTTCCTGGCAGATGGTTGGCTAGGAGGAAAACTCCTAGAATATAGGCCAGGTTCCATATTTTCATAGCCTCTGTGCATAGAGGGCTTGATCTCATCCTCCCTGTTTGTTTATGTAGTACATTGTGGTGTTATTGTCTGTTCTGACCAGTACCACCCTTCCCTGCACTAGTGGGGTGAAGGCCTGTAGGTCCAGTAACATTGCTTTGAGTTCCAGAAGGCTGATGTGCTCAAGTGACTCTGCACTTGACCATATACTGTGGGTGGTGTGATCCCCCAGATGGGCCCCCACCACAGCAGTGATGCATCTGTTGTAAGAACCACTGATGGGACTCTTGCTGGAAAGGAACCCCTTCCCTTAGGTTGGCTTCCTCTTTCCATCACTGGAGGGCCTGTAGTAAAGTTTTTGTTACTGGAATCAGCTTTGAGAGAGGGTCCCTCCTTTGGTGCCAGTGTGTCCTGAGATAGAACTGAATGTCTCTCATCTGGAACCTGGACCCCAGGACTGTGCCTGTGACTGCAGCCATGTGGCCCAGTAACTAGAGAAACTGCCTTGCAGTTTTTGGTCTGTTCAATCAGAAGGAGCCCGCAATCTGTTCAATGTTTCTCACCTTGTCCAGAGGCAGGTAGGCCCTGCCCTCCAGGGTAATCAGCTCTGCTCCAATGAACTGCAGTACTTGTGCAGGCACGAGGACAGACTTTTTGAGATTTATTAGAAAACCTAAGGACTCTAAGAGTTCCTGGGTGAGCTGCAAATGTTCCCTTACCTGTTGTGGTGAGTTTCCTACCACCAACCAGTCGTCCAGGTATGGGAATACTGTGACACCCAACCTTCACAGGTGTGCCACCAACACTGCCAGGCACTTTGTGAACACTCTTGGAGCTGAAGTCAGACCGAATGGCAGGGTTGAGAACTGGTAATGACCTGAACGGAGTCTGAACCGGAGGTATTTTCTGTGAGACTCTCTTATGGGGATGTGGAAATAAGCATATTTTAGGTGAAAAGATGCCAACCAAGCTCCTTTTTGGAGAGTTGACAGTACCGGTGCTAAGGTCACCATCGTGAACTTTGGTTTTGTCAGGTCCCTGTTCAGTAATCTTAGATCTAAAATAGGTCGCCACTCCCCATTTTTCTTTGTTGTGAGGAAGTATCTTGAATAAAAACCCTTTCTCTTTTGCTGTGGGGGAACAGTTTCCACCACCTTTGACAGCAGCAGGTTTTGAACCTCTTTTTCCAGAAGTTTCCTCTCTGCACTGGAAGCTGGCTTGAACACTCTAGTTCTGAGAACTGGGAAGGATTTGAAGTTTAGGGACAAACCCTGACTCACTACTTTCAGGACCCACTTGTCTGTGGTAATGTTTTTCTATGCTTGGAAAAAGTGAGCCAGTCTGCCCCCTACTAGTAGTGGGGAGGCGGCCTTGGCAAATAGGTCAGGGAGTCTGTTTGGGCTGTGGCTGGACATAACCAGCCTGGGAACCTCGTCTGGATCCCCCTTCTGCCTCCGCACATAAAGCACCCTGTCTGCTGGGGCTGTGGAACTGCCTGGGCCTGGAAAAAAAGGCCTGCTGTAGGAAGATCGGCCCCTGCCTCCCCTTCCATAGGGCCTAGTGGAGGGAGAGGACCTTTCTTTGGCAGAGTTACTCTTGTAGGTAGCTTTGCATTCATCCAGAGAGACCCATGTTTTTCTTAAATAAGAAGTAACAAGAATTCAAAGTATGAAAAGAAATAAGAAATTCAAGGTATAATAAGAAATAACAAGAAATTCAACATAAAAAAGAATAAAACAAAAAAACACATGCATAAAGTGCTGGAGCTAACTGCAATTGTCAGAATACAGCAAGACTTCATATTGTTTGAAAAACGAAATAAATACTTGCAGCAGTTGTTGTTTAGGCTCCATTGTTACCACAGAGACCGTCAACAAAGAAGCGACAGCGGAATTGTTTAATTCACCAAACCTTTCAAGACCATAGCATAATGCTGCTTAATACAATGCAGTATACTAGGAATGTGATTTCTAGTGTGTATACTGTCATTTTGAGGTAGTTTATGAATGTAAATGTAATAACAAGAAATAAAACTAAATTTTCAATGAATAAAAAGAAATAAGAAATTCCAGAAAAAGAAAAGAATTTCACGGGTCTCTATTCATCCACCTTTTTCATATAGGCCTTTGTCTTTTTTTTTTTTTTTTTTTTTACTGCACCGCCAGCGCTGGTAATTGGCTCAGTCTTGGACCTCGACGCTCCCACTCGGGCCGTGACTCCCCGATACCCTCTGGCTTGTCCCCCAAGGCAAGGTTGCAGCACCGGCCCTTAAGCGCCGCAAACAACAAGATAGGTCAGGGAGCCGGCCTGAGATCTAATCAGAGCGGCGAGGTGGGCATCATCTAGGCAGAGGTAGCTGTGATTTTTTCCCCAGTGTACGGGGGCAGGGACGTGCAATGACGGCCAGCGTCCGCCCGGCCCCCGAACATGTCGGCGCGTGCGGTACACCCAGCCTCCGCTAGGTGTCCACGTAGCGCCGAACACTCTGCCACCCTCCCCCCTGGAGAAGGAGAGTAGTCTCTGGACGCTCAATCCTTCTTCCCTCAGCTGACCCTTCAACATCCTGGGTCCGCTCCCGAACCCAGGTCACCAGCATCTCAGATCGGCACCTTGCCCCTGTGCCAGATAGGCCACTGTCTTGTCCCCAATTAAGGAATTACACTCAACAGGGAAATCCAAGGCCTTGGTCCAAGTATCCTGATTGAGGTTTATGGCTCTCAACCATGCAAACCTCCTCAAAGTAACTGTGTTTGCCATCCATCTGGCAGCAGTATCATTAGTATCTGTAGCCATTTGGAACTGGTATTTGGCTGCTTCTAGACCAAATCTGGCAGTCTCAGCCAAATCTGCTAAGAGGCTACCTGGAGCTTTGTCGGACATAGCCAGGACAGACTGCCACAGGGACTTTTGATACTGGGCAGTGTAGGCCTGACAGCTGGCTTGCCAGATAGCCAGAGAAGCAGACAGGTAAGCCTTTGTTGGCCATACTGTCTATCTTTCTGGAATTTTTGTCAGAGGATGAGAGGCTAAGGGGACCTTTGTCCTGTCACAGGCTGCAGTTTGCACTACAGCCTGGTGGTCAGCGTGAGTAAATAAAAATTCAGCTCCTTCCCTGTCCAATTGATACTTCTTGTCCAACCTTTTATCCAAAGGAGAAACAGAGGTTTTTATTTTTTTTGGGGGGGGGGCTGCAAAATCTTTAGAACATCTTTTTATAAAGAATTTGTTTACTGGAAGCAGGAGTTTTTCAGTTGGTGTCAGCTCAATCATCACTAGATACTCAGCCTCCTCTTCATCCTCTATAGCCTCACTGGTAGCTATGTCTAAAGCATCCACCATCCTTCTCACGAAGGAAAAGTGAGATGAGTAGTCCTCTGATGTTCTGGGAGGGAAGCCAAACTCCTGATCAGGGGAGACTTCCGGTTCAGTAGGTTCTCCCTCTTGCTCCTCAAATTCCCCATAGTCCTCAAACTCCATCTGCTGTTGGAGTGGGGGCTGGGCAGAGGTTGCTGCTTGCTTAGGAGGAGTCTGAACCAAGGCCTGGTAGCCAGGGAAAAGTAGCAGGCCCTGCAGGGTCTGAATCACCCCAAATGCCTGGGCAATTTCTTGTGGTGAAGACACCGTAGCAGGCACAGCAGAAGTCCCCAAATGCTATTCAGCAGGGGGTTCAGTGCGTTTGGTTTTCTCGGTCTTTTTTGCTGGAACCAGAAAGTCAGCCGGTTCACCAGGTCTCTTACCAGTAGCCTGCATACCCATATCAGGGGTAGCTTGTACAGGCTTTGTGGTTTCATCCGCAGGAGTGGAAGGTTTCGGCTGGTTAGAGCTCGAGGGAGCTCAAGGCATAGGTAGCCTTTTTTAAGCCTTTCCAGGTGCCTATCCACCGTCTTTTCAGGAAAGGTTTTCCATATTTCACAGTCAATTCTAAAATGTTCATAACTAAGGCAGACAACACACACAAAGTGTTTGTCTGCCTTGGCAAACACTTCACCACACTGAGTACAGTTTTTGAACCGGGGTTCACCAGTTCTCGTCTTAGGTTTTTCTGACATTATGAAAAACTGATGAAAAACAGGAACCGCAAGGAAAGTTTTAAATTTTAAATGTTTATTTGTGGTTGCAGTCGGTTCAGGAACCAATGGATGTTCCGATCGGAAGCAGGAACTGTAACTGGGATTATTGGTTACATAAAAATAATAAATTTAGAAAAACAAAGCTAAAACTAACGTAGTTTTAGTAAAAAAAAATCAGAAACTAACTAAACTGCCCCGGTTTCTCCTCGGTTATACAAAATCAGGAGAAATTGAGAAAAACAAAAAAAAAAAAAACTTACTGACTAGTGGTTTACTACATTAATACAGATAAAGGCAGCAAAGGAAAAAAATAAATACTTATATTTTTTGAAGTTTAGACAATGACTGATGAGGAGAGGTCTCCGAGCTATCTGGTCTTGCAGGTGGAAAATAAAATCTGAAGTGTTAGAATGTAGGCAGTTTATAATGGCAGCATTTGAAAAGTGGTACAAGCCAATGATGATTCCATCATTAGCATACGTTCTACCTCCAGGCAGTTCTATCTTAAAGGCTGACTACAAGAGTTAGGAATATTGGTGAATTCCTGGGGGAGAACCACTAATGCCTCACTCAGCAGCACTTGCAGTTCACAGTTCAAATGGAGGGCTAGTTTCAGCCTGGCCATTAAAGCTAAACTTCAAAATTTCATACAAGTCACGTTTACACTTACCACGCTTGCTGTGCACCAGTCTGCACAGCTCCCTGCTGCTCTTCTTGAAATTATGCCACCTGGGATTTATATGGAGCAGCCTGTGAATTGTTGCAGGATCAGTTCCGATGTTGGACTGAACTTCCTGCACTGCGATCCAATTTCCACTTAGGTTAGGAGGTGGGTGTACCTGTATCTGGCTCAGTATCCAGCTTGCGTATGGTGATCTCCTCTGCTCCGGACAAATACCAGTGCTGCTCACAATCCTCCCATCCCAGGACCCCTTTTGTAAAAGGTCCCTCTGCACCACTATAAGGATCCTGTAATAATCACACTGGACACCAAGACTAAAACAAAAAAACAGATTAGTTACCTGTAACAGTAGTCCTATATGGTGTACATCCACACTTCTGGCAGATTCCGTATCTTTTAAATCTCTGGCTGTAAGATCTTCAAGCTGGTTCCTCCCACCCACCCGGGTGGTAACTCCTTTGGCACCGTCCGGTGATGTCAGATCTTACCTGCTGGAAGCAAGACTCATTGTGCCACTTACCAGGGGAGGTCTCGTGGGTCGTGTGGATGTACACCATATACCACTCCAATAACTACTGTTACAGGCGAGTAACCTGTTCTTCTAGGGACATGGATATGGTGTATTATCCACACTTCTAGCAGACTCCTATCAGTTCTCCAGGGAGGCGGGGGCAAGGTGCACATCCCCTAGTTAGAGAACAGAGATTGGAGAACTGAGGCCCCCAAAAAAGCATCCCGGCATGACTCAAGAACAATGTGGTAATGGGAAATGAAAGTGTGTTCTGACTTCCACATAGCAGGCCTGCAGATCTTCTGGATAGGGATATCCCTGGAAGCAGTCAGTGAGGCACTGGTATGTCTGGTGCAATGAACCCTAAGCCCTGCAGGAGGCTCCCTACCAGCCAACCTACAGCAGAGATCAATGCAAGATACAATCCACCTGCCAATCATCAACTTAGCTGCCAGTCTGCCAGGTGCGGCTTAAGCATAGGTGACAAACAGCTGGCAAACCTCTCCCCAAACTCCAGCCATGCACTCCTTATACTAGGCAAACGCTTGCCTCGGGTCCAGGATATGAAGCCTGAGCTCAGCATCCAAGGTGTGGTTGTTGAAGAACACTGGGAAATTCATCACCTGATTAAGCTGAAACTCCGAAACAACCTTCAGGAGGAACTTCGGTTTGGGGCGAAGGACAACCTTTTTCCTATGGAAGACCAAGTAAGGAAGACCACAGAGAGTGCCCAGAGCTCACTGATCCTTTTGGCGGAGGTGATAGCCACTAAGAAGGTGATCTTTCACGTCAGGTGAGAGATGTCACACCTGTACATCAGTTCGAATGGCTTGTCCATCAGCTTTGACAACACTAGCAACAAGTCTCAAGATGGTGGTAGCTCACGCACCAGAGGGGAAATGTGGTCAAGACCTTTAAAAAAGCACCAGACCACCTTCTCCTGCGCTACCGGTGGCATACCAGCCCGCACCTGGTATGCAGAGATGGCTGTCAGGTGCACCTTAAAGATTGTCAACTGAAGGCCCGACTGGGAGACGGACCAAAGATAACTGAGAATGCTAGCCACCGGGCAAGACAAAGGGGCAAGCCCCTTGCCCCGGCACCAAATGTAGAATTTCTTCCATTTGAAGGCATAGCATTTTCGGGTCGACTCCTTCAGAGAAGCCTTGACCATGGTGAGGACACTGTTGGAGAGACCCATGCCCTGGCACCCTAGCCACTCAAGAACCACGTTTTCAGGTATAGGGATTGACGCTCCAGACGGAGTACCTTCCCCTTATTGCAAGAGTGCAGGTCCAGGTGTAAAGATAGACACCATGAGAGCCTGCAGCTGAGGCTGAGGAGAACAAACAAACACAGACTGATGGCAGATAAGGACCACTTGGCCCACCTAGTCTGCCCATTTCCTTACCTACTGGATAAGCTGCAGATTCTAGTTAACCAATAGCCTACTTCTTCCTAACCCCTTCTAGAATTGTCTCATGTCTGTCCCATGCATTCTTGAATTCCCCCACTGTTTTTGACCCCACAACCCTCTCAGGAAGGCGGTTCCATGAGTCCACCACACTCTCTGCCAACCCCCCTCTATCTTCAAATTATGCCTCCTTGTTCTTGCCTCTTTTTCTGAAAGATGTTACCCTCTTGGACTTTGTTGAGTCCCTTGAGGTGTCACTAGTTCTCCCCTTAGTTCTTTTAGAATTCTGGGGTGAATCCCATCAGGCCACATTGCTTTGTCCACCTTCAATTTTAGGAGTTCTTTCAGGACCCTTTCTTCTGTAAATGGACTGGTATCAACCTCCTTAATCCAGAGTGTTTCTATTGTTTGATTTAGGTACTTCCCTCTTCTATTCTTTTGTGAATACTGAGCAGAAGTATTCATTCAGTATCCCTGCTTTTTCACTGTCACCTTCTGCCCAACCCTCTCCCCTTCATTAAGCCTCACAATCCTACCCTTGGTCTTTCTTCGCTCCCTAATCTACCTATAAAAGGTTTTATCCCCCTTCAAGACTGAGTTTGCCATCTTTTCCTCGGTTACGGGGTACCATAACTAGTGGGGCCAATTCGGAGCCGCAAGGATAATCTGAGCCTTGTCCCTCCTGACATTGAGCAGCACTTTGTGGATCAGTGGAAAGGGAAGGAAGGCATGCAGGAGGCCTGGGGTCTAGGACCTCGAGAAGGCATCCCCCTGCAGCATTCCCTGCTGAGGGGGCGGGCACAATACAGCCTCAGCTTTGCATTCTCCCTGGAGGCAAACAGATCCACCAGAGGGGTGCCCCACCAGGAGAACAGAATTGTGCACTACTCCTCATGGAGGTCACTCGTGAGATGCCTCGCCCACCGTGTTGAGGGCGTCCACCAGCTGACTGGACACACCGGCCACATGGATGGCCAGGAGATCGGCGTTCAGGCTGAGCACGAGAACCCAGATGCGGACAGTCTCCCTGCACACAGGAAGGGAGTGTGTTCTGCCCTGTCTGTTGAGCTAGTACATGGTCGTGCTGTTGTCTGTCTAGACCTGAATGACAGGATTCCTAAAGTGTACAGCAAAGGCTGTCAGCACCAGCCGAACTGCCTGAAACTCCAGCAGGTTGATATAGCATCAGGACTCCTCGGGGGGGGGTCCAGAGTCCGTTGACTCTGTGCTCCCCCAGGTGGGCACCCCAGCCTATCAGGGAGGCATCGGTTGGGATAGGGACCGCTGCCTCCGGGTGGACAATGGAAATTCCTTCTTGCAGATGTTCTGGGACTAACCACCATTGAAGGGCATCCCACATCAGCTGGTCACAGTGACTGGCTAGTAGAAGTGACCCTTGCACTGAGACCACTGACGGGCCAGCTCCAACTGCAGACAGCACATTCTCCATCGGGCCCAACAAACCACGCCGGTGCAGGCCGCCATGAATCCCAGGAGGCACAGGAAATCCCAAGCATGGCACAACTGCCCAACCCGAAATGATCAAAGGAGAAGAGAACCTCTGCCCGATCCGCCAGAAGTCGAGCTCTGGCTCCAAAAGAGTCAAGCTCCACCCCAATGAAGTGTAACACTTGCAAAGGTATGAGCTCCAACTTGATCTCATTCAGCAGAATGTCAAGAGACAAGCAGGTCTGAAGGGCCACGTCCCTGGACTGCTCCACTTCCTCCCTGGAGGAACTCCCTATCAGCCAGTCATCCAGGAATGGATACATTTGGACCCCTGGACGTCTCGGGTAGACTGCCACCACTGCAATAAACTTGGTGAAGACCCTGGGAGCCAAGAAAAGGCCGAAGGGCATGGCCTGGAACTTGTAGAGTCGGAATCGGAGGAACCAGCGGCGGGACAAATGGACGGGAATGTGGAAGCATGCATTCCAAAGCTCTAGGGAGCAGAACCACACATTTTGCTCCAAGGACGGAATTACCCGAGACAGAGTAACCATCCTGAAGGTGTGCAACCAAAGGAACTTGTTCAGGTCATGCAAATCTAAGATGGGGTGCCAGCCCCCTGTCCGTTTCGGAACCAAACCCTGGGCTTACTGGAGGGTCTGGAACTTGGGCCACTACCTCCTTCTGGAGAAGCTGGGCAATGTATTTCCGAAGGGCTGACAGTATGTTGGCGGACACCATGTCCTTCTATGGGACATGGGTTGGGCATGGAGGGTAAGCCACAAACTCTAGAGGCAGACCTTGACCAACCACTTCCGAGTATCCACCTGTCCGTGGTGATAGCGGACCAAGTGGAAAGGAAGTAGCAGAGCCGTCCCCTCACAGGTGGACCCAGGGGAGATAGGACCAGCAAGGGGGAGGTACCCCTCAGCCGTCACTGTGCAGACTTTGAGGCAGAGGAGGGACCAGCTGAGGATGTAGCAGGACCTTGACCACCTGGTTTGCGGATGACTGAAGCAACAGACATTGGTCAAGGGCACCAAACCTGGGCCTGCTGCCCAGCTGGGGCCTGGGATGGCATGGTTGCAGGGCCCTTGGGATCCCTCTGGGCAGAGGCAGAACAGTGTTCAGAGTGGCAATGGACTTCTCAGTCCTAGTGAGGTGTCCTTCCATCCACAGCTCAAACAAGTCGGTCCCTAAGAAATGGACATCCGTCAATTTCTACTGGGTATCTGCCGTGAAGACAGAAATCTGCAGCAAAGCCCTGCAGCAAATGGCCACAAGAGCAGCCACAGACTGGGTTCAGGAAGAAAAAATTACTCACCTTAGTAATGTTGTTTCTTCTAATGGAGTCTTGCTATATTATGACATATGCAATGAGTCCCAACCCTCGAACTGCTCCGGAGGTGAAAGAGTTAACTTTCCATGCCAGGCATGGAACTTTGAGTACGAGCTCGGTTGAAAACTCTGTCTGTTGTTCTTCAAACTCAAACTGTCAGATCTTTACGAGCAAAACTCACTAAGGTTGTGTGTGGAAGCTGTAAACCTACACTAGCCAACTGGCTACTAAATATAAGAATACATTTTTTGGTCCCAAAACAAAGACTCAAGTCAGGAGACCCAAAAAATGAAAAACACAACACCAAGTCACCCCAAAAAAGGGAAGGGTGAAAAAACAAGGTGGGCATCTACTAAGTGCCAACACTGCACTGCCCACCCACATCCCAAAACAGAGGTTCTGAGAGGGGCAGCGGGCGGGGGTCATAATATAGCAAGACTCCATTAGAAGAAACAACATTACTAAGGTGAGTAATTTTACTTCAAACAACATGAAGTCTTGCTATATTATGACATATGCAGACTACAGCAGTACCTCCATGGAGGAGGACAGAACCTACTTAGGAATAGGCTCTGAAGCACAGCTGTGCCAAACCGAGCATCACTCCTAGCCTGGATGTCCAGGGAGTAATGCTTGGTAAAAGTGTGAACTGTTTTCCAGGTAGCTGCTTGACATATCTCTAGGATAGGGATGTCCCTGGCAGCAGCCAGAGACGCAGGTGTACCTCTGGTAGAGTGAGTCCTCAGGGCCTGAGGGAGGAACCTTACCCAGTTTTCATAGCAAAATTGGATACAAGAGACAATCCACCTGGCAATGGATCTTTTAGTGGCAGGTTTCCTTTACCAGCCTCACCATAAGTGAGGAACAGTAGGAGGAGTCAAACCTGTGACCTTAGTGCGTTCTATGTAGTAACTAAGGGCTCTTTTGACATCTAAACTGTGCAGTCTCCTCTCCGAGGAGGAATGGTCAGTGAAGTACACAGGAAGAGACATAGATTGATTAAGGTGGAAGTCTGAAACCACCTTAGGCAAGAACTTTCTGTTAGTCCTGAAGGACCACCTTATCTCTATGAAAGGAGATAAAATCAGGCTCCACTGACAATGCTTGTAATTCACTTATGCGCCTGGCAGAAGTGATGGCTATCAAAAACACAGTTTTCCAAGTCAAGTACTTAAGCTCTGCTGAAGACAATGGCTCGAAAGGGGGTTGCATAAGCTGGGCAATGCAAATATTAAGATCCCAGATAGGGACAGGGTCCCTAAATGGAGGGTTGGTGAGAAGCAACCCCTTGAAAACCTTGGAGAATACAAGATGAGCTGAAAGAGAAGAGGGTTTACCTGCTGATAAGAAAGCAGACACGGCTGCCAGGTGCACTTTTAGGTAGCTGGTCTCAGCCCCAAAGTATTCAAATGCACCATATAATCTAGGACTGTGGGTAAGTCAGCAGATTCTGGGGAAATATGCTTGCCAGAACACCATATGGAAAATCTCTTCCATTTGGAATTATAAGTAGCCCTGGTGGAAGGCTTCCTAGAAGCCTTCAAGATATCCAATACACCTTGCGAGAGGTGTAGGTCAGCAAACTCTAACTCTTCAAGAGCCAGGCCTTGAGATTGAGAGATTTGAGGTTCGGGTACCAAACTCTCCCCTGAGCACAGGTTAACAGGTTGTGATTCCTGGGAAGACACATGGGAAGGTGGACTGCTAAGGACATAAGGAGTGGGTACCAGGACTGTCTGGCCCAATCTGGAGTAATCAGGATCATCTTGCAGGGTTGAGATCTGATTTTGACTAGCACCTTGAACAGAAGAGGGAAGGGGGGAAAAGCATAGAGAAACTTCCCTTCCCAACTGAGAAGGAAGGCATCCAGAGGGACTAAGCCCAACACTGGGGGCCTGCAGCAAAAAAAAGGGAAGTTGGTGATTGTATAGGGCTGCAAAAAGAGCTATCTGCGGGGTGCCCCATCTGGCAAATACTACCTCCAGTATGAGGGGATCCAGTGACCATTCGTGATGGCCCAGGGAAATCCTGCTGAGAGCATCTGCCAGGACATTGTCCTTGCCTGGGAGGTGAACTGCCGTAAGGGAGGTGTTCAGGGAATAAGCCAGAGACCACAACTTCATTGCTTCGGTGCACAAGGCCGTAGACCGAGTGCCTCTTTGCTTGTTGATGTACCACATTGTAGTGGTGTTGTCTGTTCTGACCTGTACAACTTTGTTCTGAACAGATGTGGAAAAAACTTGAAGTGCTAGAAAAACTGCTGTGAGTTCCAACAGATTGATATGGAGCAGAGATTCCTGAGGGGACCACAATCCCTGGGTAATGAGGTTGCCCATGTGAGCTCCCCACTCCAAGAGGGATGCATCTGTAGTAAGGATTAAGGAGTGAGACTGAGGGGTGACGGGGACCCCCTGTCTCAGATTGCTCTGGTCCTGCCACCACTGAAGGGCTTGGATCAGGGTTCGAGTCACTGGGATCAATTTGGTTAGAGGGTCTCTCCTTTGAGACCAAAAGGCTCTCAAATGGAACTGGATGTCCCTCATCTGAAATGTTGCTCCCTGCACTACTTCTGTAGAAGCAGCCATGTGCCCCAGGAGCTGCAGAAAATGCCTTGCTGGTCGAGAGACCTGCAGGGTGAAAGAGGAGGCCAGAGAGACCAGGGTCCTTGCTCTTTCCAGAGAAGGAAGGCTCTGGCCTCTTTTGTGTTCAGTTCTGCACCTATGAAGGTGAGAAGCTGGACAGGCTCTAGAACTGACTTTGGAAGATTGAGAAGGAAACCTAGAGATGTGAGCAGTTGCTGAGTTACCTGAAGGTGCAGTTTGACTTGGTCTGGAGACTGGCCTACTATGAGCCAGTCATCCAGGTAAGGAAAGATGGCAATCTTTTTCCTTCTTAAGTGGGCAACTGCTACTGCCAGGCATTTTGTGAATACCCTCGGGGTAGAGGTGAGGCCGAAGGGCATTGCTCTGAATTGGTAATGGCCTGAGGGCAGTTCGAATCTGAGGTACTTTCGATGGGAGCTTCTGATAAGAACATGGAAGTAGGCATCCTTGAGGTCCAGAGACGCTAGCCAGTCCTCTGGCCTTAGAGAGGATAAAATAATTCCCAGAGTCACCATTTTGAATTTTGGTTTTAAAAGGTGCTTGTTTAAGTATCTGAGATCCAGGATGGGCCGCCATTCTCCTGTCTTTTTTGGGGTAAGAAAGTACCTGGAGTACAACCCTTTGCCCTGGTGTAGGGGTGGAACCCTTTCCACAGCTCTGAGAGCCAGGAGGGTAGAAACTTCTGTTTCTAGGGCAAGTGCCTCTGACGGACTTGCAGGTGTAAAGGACCTGGTTCTCATCTTTTGGAAATTTTTTGAAGCCGAACCAGTCCCTGGCTTACTACTTCCAGGACCCACTTGTCTGATGTTAAAGACTTCCAGTCCTGGTCAGCAAGGCAGCCTGCCCTACAGGTAGTGGAGAATCGGCCTGGCCACCCCATCAGGGTGCCTGCTTGGCAGGGGCTTTAGGCTGAGGGGAGGAAGCAGGTCTGCTTGTACCCCGTCTGCCTCTCCCTCTAAAGAACCCCCTCTGGGCATAAGCTGAAGAGGAGGCCTGGGCTTGGTAAAAAAGCCTATGAAAAGGTCTGCCCCTGCCCCTGGAAGGCTGCCTTTGAGGAGTGGCCTGCCTTTCCTTGGCCTGTGCACTCCTATAGGTGGTCCTATACTCATCCATTTTCTTCATGTAACTCTCTGTCTGCTCCCCGAACAGAGAATTACCCACAACAGGAAAATCCATGGCCTTAGTCTGGGTATCCTACGACAGGTTAGTACATCTGAGCCAAGTCATCCTGCGAAGAGCCACAGATGTAGCCATGACTCTTGATGACACATCATTAGAGTCCACTGCAGCATGGAATTGCACCTTAGATGCCTCAATACCATCAGCAGCCACCTGCTCCAGCTCCTTGGCAAGCTGGCCAGGGACCTGCTTTGCTAGAGCCATAACGGTGTCCCATCTGGATTTCTGGTATCTAGCAACATAAGCCATATAATTTGCCTGTCTGAGTCCCAAGGATGCTGCCATGTACTGTTTCTTTGCCATGGCATCAATCCTCCTGGAGTCCTTGTCAGGAGGGTGTGAAGCCAAGGGAATATTTGCCTTGTCACAGGCTGCAGCCTGCACTACCCCAACATGGCTGCATTGTTGTGTAAGGAACTCCGTATTAGAGCCTGACAATGTGTACCTCTTGTCCATTCTTTTATCCACAGGAGGTATAGTGTGAGGAGTTTTTACAATTTTTACTGTCTGTTTCCCAAAAGATCTATGCAAAAGAATAGACAGTCTCCTAGACTCTGGGATATCCATCATTTCTACATAGCCAGGCTCCTCTTGATCATCCACAGCTTCCTCCATAGGGAGCTGGAGGGTTTCAGCCACTTTTTTATAAAACATAAAATGAGAGGGGGATTCAGAAAGCCTAGGGGGAGACACTCCTGAAGGTCTGTCTTGGGAGATGTCGGTTCAGTGGGCACATCCAGACTTTCAAATCCACATTCACTCTCCTCATACTCCTCTTCCCCTCCTCCAGTTCATAAAATTCTCTAAATCATATTAATGAACCGTGGAACGATCGAACTGCACGCTTACCTGATGGTGCCGGTTCGGTCGGAACCGGGGAAAGCGACTGGACAATTTTAATCGCTTTAGCTATTTCTTCAGCAGTTGGAGATGGAAATTTTGGCTTCACACCTGCTGATTTTCTAGTCCTTTTTGCTGGAACCAACTCCTCCGAGTCGGCTCTCCTTTTGCCCGAGGAAGTCTCGCCCTGGTCAGAGGGCACTCCCTCCGGTTCGGTTACAACCGAACCGGGCTGGCCATCCGGGCCAGCGGACTTCTTGGCCTCTCTTTCCCTGAGCCTACCAACTCTCTTATCCAGGGTAGCAGCAGGAAAATTTTTGCAAATCTGGCAGTCTGCATTGAGGTGGTCAAACCCCAGACAATAAACACAGGTGGTGTGGGGGTCAGCCTTGGCAAAGGCTTCCCCACAAACACTGCAGTGCTGAAACCCAGTGAGCCCGGTTTTTCTTTTGGGTTTCTCAGACATAGTGCCAGCCTAACCAAAACTTGCCCGTTAATGGCAATCTGCCAAGCAAGACTCTCTTATCGGTTCCCAACCGTGTCACGGGTCGTGGAAAAAAACGTAATGAAATCAGTTTTTTTTAGAACCGATAAGAACCGGGAACCGCACTCTAAAAGACAGATTAATGTATTTATAACAACCTGATCAGTTCAAACCGAACCGATAATACAGTTTACAAGTTCCACACAGAAAGTAAATGTAAAATCTATCTAGTACTTACGGTACCACAGACAGAGCTTGAACCGATTGGTTGCGGTTTAAATTCGGTTAAAAAAACGAAAAATTAATACTTTAACCGACAAAATGAACCAAGCAGAAGGAGAAATCTCCGGAGTGACTGTTCAGTGAGGCAGAGTAAAGAATCTGACAGTTTGAGTTTGAAGAACAACAGACAGAGTTTTCAACCGAGCTCGTGCTCCAAGTTCCATGCCTGGCATGGAAAGTTAACTCTTTCACCTCCGGAGCAGTTCGAAGGTTGGGACTCACTGCAGATGTCATAATATAGCAAGACTTCATGTTGTTTGTATTAAAAATTACTCACCTTAGTAATTGTGTTTCTACTAATGGAGTCTTGCTGTATTTTGACAATCTGCAGTTAGCCCCTGCCTTTAAACTGCCCCGGAGAATAGAAGGTTAAATTTCTATGGAGTGCATAGAACGTTGAGCTCAAGCTCGGTTGAGGTCTCTGTCTGCAGCACTTTGAAACCCAACCGCCAGATTCCTACGAGCAAACACTCACTGACTAACTAGCCAACTGGCAACATAACGTTTTGGATTCCCAAAGGAAGACTCAAGTCAGGAAACCCCAAACCAAAACATATCCAAAAATAAAATTATAATACAAAGCACCCAAATAAAATGGAGGGTGTGCTGAAGTCACCACTGGTTCGCAACACTGCACCTGCCCACCCACTTCCCAAAAACAGGTTCTGAGAGGGGAGGCAGGGAGGGAGGTCAGAATACAGCAAGACTCCATTAGAAGAAACACAATTACTAAGGTGTGTAATTTTTTTTCTTCAAACAACATGAAGTCTGCTGTATTCTGGCAATCTGCAGACTACCAAGCAGTACCTCCAAGGAGAAGGGACACAACCTATTTTTGGAATAGGCTCTGAAATACTGCTGTGCCAAACAGAGCATCACTCCTAGCCTGGATATCCAGAGAGTAATACTTGGTAAAGGTATGGACTGTTTTCTAGGTGGCTGCTTGACAAATTTCTAACAGAGGGATATCCCTGGCAGCAGCCAAGAAAGCAGCTGTACCTCTTGTGGAATGAGCCCTCTGGCCTGAGGGTGGAATTTTCCCCAGTTTCTCATAGCAGAATTGTATACAAGAAACAATCCGCCTGGCAACAGTTCTTTTGGTGACAGGTTTGCCCTTTCCCACTTCCCCATAAGTGAGGAACAACTGGAGGGAATCAAATCTGCGACCCTTGGTATACTCTATGTAGTAGCTAAGGGCTCTTTTAACATCTAAACTGTGTAGCCTCCTCTCCCCTGAGGAAGAATGATCAGTGAAGAAAACAGGAAGAGACAAGGACTGATTCAAATGGAAGTCTGAAACCACTTTGGGCAAGAACCTCCTATTGGTTCTAAGGACCACTTTATCTCTATGGAAGGAGATAAAATCAGGTTCCACTGACAGGGCTTGCAATTCACTGATACGTCTGGCAGAGGTAATGGCAACCAAAAACACAGTTTTCCAAGTCAAGCACTTAAACTCTGCTGAGGACATAGGTTCAAAATGGGGTTACATAAGTTGAGCAATGCAAACATTTAAGTCCCAGGCAGGGGCAGGATCCATAAAAAGGGAGGATTGGTATGAGGCAATCCCTTGAAAAATTTACAGAATACAGGATGAGATGACTGTGAGGAAGGCTTTCCCACTGACAGAAATGCAGAAACAACTGACAAGTGTACATTGAAAGTAGCTGGTCTGAGGCCTAGACCATTAAGATGGACCATATAATCCAGAACTATAGGCAATTCAGCAGTGTCTGGAGATATATGCTTCTTGGAACACCAAATGCTGAATCTTTTCCATTTGGAGTCATAAGTCTTTCTGGTGGCAGGCTTTCGAGAAGCTTTGAGAATATCCAGAACCCCTTGGGACAGATGCAAATCTGCATACTCTAACTCTTCAAAAGCCATGCCTTGAGATTAAGGGGTCGAAGATTGGGGTACCAAATCCTCCCCTGAGAGGAGGTTAACAGGCTGTAATTCCTGGGAAGGGACAGGGGAAGATGGACTGCTAGAGACAGCAACAGGGGGTACCAAGGCTGTCTGGCCCAGTCTGGAGCAATCAGAATTACTTTGCAGGGTTGTGACCTCACTTTGACCAGAACCTTGAACAGTAGAGGAAAGGGAGGGAAGGCATAGAGAAATTTCCCTTCCCAGTTCAACATCAGAGCATCCAGAGAGACTAAGCCTAAGACTGGGGGTCTGCAACAAAACAGAGGAAGTTGGTGACTGTCTGGGGCTGCAAAGAGATCCATCTCTGGAAGGCCCCACCTTGAAAAAATCACTTTTAAACACCAGAGGGTCCAGGGACCATTCGTGATGGCCCTGGGAGATCCTGCTCAGGGCATCTGCTAGCACATTGTCCTTCCCTGGAAGGTGGACTGCTATCAGTGAGGTCTGCAGAGAATAGGCCAGGGACCACAATGTCATGGCTTCCGTGCACAAGGCAATGGACCGAGTGCCTCCCTGCTTGTTGACATACCACATGGTGGTGGTGTTGTCTGTTCTGACCTGAACCACCTTATTCTGCACTGACTGAGAGAAAGCTTGCAGGGCCAGAAAAACTGCCCTGAGTTCCACAAGATTGATATGAAGAAGGGATTCCTGAGAGGACCACAGTCCCTGGGCTGAGAGAGCCCCCAGATGGGCTCCCCACCCCAAAAGGGAAGCATCCGTGGTAAGTACCACCGAATGAGACTAAGTAACAAATGGGACCCCTTGCCTTAAATTGTCCTGATCCTGCCACCACTGAAGAGCTTGGATCAGTGTCCGAGTCACTGGAATCAGTTTGGTAAGAGGTTCCTTCCTTTGGGACCAAAAGGCCCTCAGATGGAACTGAATGTCCCTCATCTGGAATCTTGCCCCTTAGGCCACATGGCAGCTTCTACAGCAGTGGTCCAAGAGCTGAAGGAAATGCCTTGCTGGTCGGGACACCTGAAGGCTGAAGGAAGAAGCCAGTTCTATAAGAACTCTTGCCCTTTCCAGGGGAAGAAAGGCTCTTGCTTTGACAGTATCTAGCTCTGCCCCTATAAAGATAAGAAGCTGCACCGGTTCAAGAACTGACTTGGGGAGGCTGAGTAGAAATCCCAGGGAAATGAGCACTTGCTGGGTCACTTGTAGGTCTGACTTGACTCGGTCTGGAGACTGACCCACTATGAGCCAGTCGTCCAGATATGGAAAAATGGAAATCTTTTGCCTTCTTAAAAAGGTAACCACTATTGCCAGGCACTTTGTGAAAACCCTCGGAGCTGATGTTAGACCAAAGGGCATTGCTTTGAACTGATAATGGCCTGAGGGCTACTTGAACCTGAGGTACTTTCTGTGGGAGCACCTGATGGGAATGTGAAAATAGACATATTTGAGGTCCAGGGAGGCTAGCCAGTCCCCTGGCCTTAGAGAGGGCAGAATTATTCCCAGAGTCACCATCTTGAACTTTGGTTTTAAAAGATGTTTGTTCAGTACCTTAGATCTAGGATGGGTCGCCACTCCCCTGTCTTTTGTGGGGCAAGGAAGTACCTGGAGTACAGACCTTTGCCCCGGTGTAGGGTAGGAACTCTCTCTATGGCTCTTAAGGCCAGAAGAGATGAAACCTCTGCCTCTAGGGCAAGGGTTTTGGAGAGATCTGCAGGTGGAAAAGATCTGGCTCTCATCTTCGCAAATTTTTTGAAGCTGAGAACCAGTCCTTGGCGTACTACTTCCAGGACCCACTTGTCTGAAGTAACAGACATCCAGCCCTGGACGACGTAAGCCAGCCTGCCCCCTACAGGGATAGGAGAGTCGACCCAGGCAGACCCATCAGGGTGTCTGCTTGGCAGGGGCCTTAGGCTGAGGAGTGGATGTAGCCCTGCTCATCCCCCCTTCTGCCTCTCCCTCTGAGGAACCCCCGCTGTGAAAAAGGGAGAAGAGGCCCGTGTTTGGTAGAAAGGCCTATGAAAAGGCCTGCCCCTACCCGTAGATTGCTGCCTTCAAGGAGTTACCTGCCTCTCCTTGGTCTGAGCACTCCTATAAGTGGTCCTGTACTCATCCATTTTCTTCATGTAATTCTCTGTCTGCTCCCCAAACAGAGAATTACCCACTACAGGGAAATTCATGGCCTTAGCCTGGGTGTCCTGTGAGAGGCTAGTACATCTGAGCCAAGCCATCCTCCGAAGAGCCACAGATGTAACCATGACTCTTGCTGACACATCACTGGAGTCCACAGCAGCATGAAATTGTACCTTTGATGCCTCAATCCCATCACCAGCCACCTCCTCCAGCTCCTTGGCCAGCTGGGGGGGAGGCCTGTTTAGCCAGTGCCAGTACAGTGTCCCACCTGGACTTCTGGTACCTGGCTGTATAGACCATATAGTTAGCCTGCCTGAGTCCCAAGGAGTATGCCATGTACTGTTTCTTTGCCATGGCATCCATGTTCCTGAAGTTACTTTGTCTGGGGGTGAAGCCAAGGGAATATTTACCTTGTCACAGGTTGTAGCCTGCACTACCCCAACATGGCTGCATTGCTGGTAGAAAAACTCCGTATCTGAGCCTGATAAAGTATACCTCTTGTCCAGCCTTCTGTCAACAGGCGGTACAGAATTAGGAGACTTTAGGATTTTTCGTGTCTGCTTCCCAAAGGACTTCTGAAGGGGAACAGACAGTCTCCTGGACTCTGGTAGGTCCATCATTTCAACAAAATCAGGCTCCTCTTGAGCCTCCTCCATAGGAAGCTGGAGGGTTTCAGCTACTTTTCTGTAAAACAGATAGTGGGGAGGGGACTCTGAGAGCCTAGGAGGAGAAACACCAGAAGATCTGTCTGGGGAGATATCCGGTTCCATAAGCACATCCAGACTTTCACCATCATCACCATCATCTTCAAAATCCCCTTCCTCTTCAAACTCTGGTTCATAAAAGTCTTCAGGGGTATAATCTTGAACCGGGGAACCGACTGAACCGAACCCCTGCCAAAAGGCGCCGGATCGGTCGGAACCGGACTAAGCGATTCAACAATCCGAATCGCTCTGGCTATTTCCTCGGCGGTCGGAACCTGAACCTCTGGATCCGAACCGGTTGATTTCTTTCTGTTTTCTTTTTGTAGGAACCGATCCCTCAGGATCGGCTCTCCTCTTGCCCGAAGAAGTATCGCCCTGGTCAGAGGGCACTCCTTCTGGTTCGGTCAGAACTGAACTGGGCTGGCCATCCGGGAATGTGGACTTCTTGGCCTCCTTTTCCCTAAGTCTACCTAATCTTTTCTCCAGGGTAGACTTAGGAAAGTTTTTACAAATTTGGCAGTCTGTATCGAGGTGGTTAAACCCCAGACAATAAATACAGGTGGTGTGGGGATCGGCCTTAGCAAAGACCTCCCCACACTCACTGCAGTGCTGAAACCCAGTGGGCCCGGTTTTTCTCTGGGTTTCTCAGACATGGCCAACCTAATCAAACTTACCCTTTTTTCGGCAACCACCAGGCAAGACTCCCTTATTGGTTTCTAACCGTGTTACTGGTATTGGAAAAAAAAAAAATTAAAAACACGTTTTTTGGTTTTTAAACCGATAAGGACCGGTAACCACACTCTAAAGAAAAACACAAGAGTTCAATATATTGGATTGGTTCAGCCGAACCGATCGAAAATACAAGTTTTACAATTTCCACAAATAAACAGAGAAACTATCTAAAGTACTCACGGTACCGCAGACAGAGCCTGAACCGACAATGCGGAAATAATTTCGGAATGAAACAGACAACTTTAACCGACTTTGAACCGAGCAGAAGGAGAAATCTCCGGAGTGACTGTTCAGTGAGGCAGAGTAAAGAATCTGATGGTTGGGTTTCAAAGTGCTGCAGACAGAGACCCCAACCGAGCTCAAGCTCAACGTTCTATGCACTGCATAGAAAATTAACCCTATACTCTCCGGGGCAGTTTAAAGGCTGGGGCTAACTGCAGATTGTCAGAATACAGCAAGACTTCATGTTGTCTGAATCACTGATAACCATGGCCGTCTGAAGCTGTTTGGCCAGTGCACAGCCCTGGTCCTGGACTTGTTTGACCACACTCTTTAAGTCAGGCAGCAGCCTGGGAAGAACCTAATCAAGAGTGCCCAGCAAGTCATAGGTGAAATGGGCCATCGAGGGGACTGAACTCTCCTGCCAAAGGCCAAGAGAAGAGGCCACATAGACCTATTTGGCCATGTGATCCAATTTCTTGGATTCTTGGTCGGGAGATTTCCATGTCCCCGACACTGCAGGAGCGCCGAAAGACTGAGTAGGCAACCAAACCCTCAGCCGAGGGCTGCTCAGTGAAACCCGACAGACAGCCCATATGGACCACATACTTTCGGGCTATATGGACCAATGGCACAGGGCGGGAGGCAGGGTGCTGCCAAAGTTCCAGAGAGGGGCAAAGAATCGTCTCGACGACCAGGAAGGCAACCCCAGGGGAGTCACCTCCGTAGAAAATATCGGTCAAGGGATACTTGGCCCATTTCTGGCCAAGTTCCATCTGAATCCTGGTACTAACATACTAGAAAGCCAACAGAATAGGCCTAATGGTCTGTCGTGTCTGCTCAGTAGCCAGCCACCTAGTGGTTGCTCGCTTTCCGGCCCCCCTCAGCCGCCAAGAGGGTCGTCTTTGGATGTAGTTTCCCTTTGTACCTGTCCCATCCCTTCTTGAAGCCCTCCATTATGCCCTCCTCCATCAGCCTCTCGGGCAGCATCCCTGTGCTCACCCTCATTCGTACCCGCCTGTAAAACATTTCATTATTCTTTGGTAACCAGGTAAGGCCCACTGGGCAGAAGGTCTATTTACAAGGGTGACCCAGGAGCACTGGGGAATTAAAGTGACTTGCCCAGGGTCTCACAGTATTTAAGTGGAGGTTGTTGGAATCACACCCACGTCTACTGGATGTACCAAGCTCGTTCACAGCTTACTCCTCTGACTTCTAGGTTATATTGCCTGCCCAGCATAAAATATCAAACCAACTAATGACTTTCAGCATCCGCCACAGTTCACTTCTCCAGTGCAAACTACTGCAAACTTGCGGCCGGCAAACAATATGGCTGCATTATTCAGGATTCCCTCCATTTGATATGGACAGTGAACCCACAAACACGGCCACTCAGAAAAAGTCCTTCACCAAGTTTGGCATTTACAGGAAATTCGTCCTGCTTCCCCAATATGTGGGAGACAGTTTACAATACATAGATACATACATAGATACATAGACAGTGTCGGCAGATAAGGGCCTATGGCCCACCCAGTCTGCCCATTTGAGCTTGTAAGTTCAGTTTATGTTTTCCAAGAAGTCTGTTGCCCCTTACCCCTGACCTCCAGAATTCCTTTATGTCTATCCCATGCATTCTTAAATCCTGTGATTGTTTCAGCCCCCGCCACTTCCTCTGGCAGGGTGTTCCACTTGTCCACCACCCGTTCTGTGACGAAATTCTTCCTCACATTTCCTCTGAATTGTTCTCCCTCCCACTTCATCCCATGCCCTCTAGTCCTGGAACATCTTTTTCACTTAAAAATAGTGTATTCCTGCACCCTGTTCCTCCCTGTAAGATACTTGTATGTCTCTATCATATCCCCTCTCTCCCTCCTCTCCTCCAGGTAGTACATGTTCAGTTCCTTCAACCTGTCCTCATAGGACTTGTGATGCAATCCATGCACCATCTTTGTTGCCCTCCTCTGAACCTTCTCTACCCTGTCTATGTCCTTACGTAGGTAAGGTCTCCAGAACTGCATAGTGTAATACCTTTGAGACTCCACAAAAACAGGGGACATGAATGATTATAGTACTGTTCAGAAGCTCACAGAGTATGTCATGACAAATAAAACTTTGAAGTATGCAATTTACACATTTCACCTGGCAGAACAGCCAGATGAAATGCTGGTGTGAAATACACAAGCCGGAATCTCTTGTACAGAAGATGTACCCACTGCTGTCTTTAAATAAACAACTCTCATTCATTATTTTATGCGTCTGACTCAGTTTGTTCAGTACCAGCAAGAGGTCCTCACCAGCAGCAACAGATGGGTCTGGCAGACCAGAGAGAAGGTAAGGGTCTTTTGGTGGCAGACCAAACCAAAACGCCACACTGGACTCATATCATACTCGAGTGCAAAGACCTGTGGTCACCTACAGACTTACCGATTTAGACCAAGAAAACAAGTCTTGGATCACACTGAGTTGCTCTTCCTTCCGTTTACACTGCTGGGCCTTGCAAGATACAAAGCACCCACTCTCACAAAACTATTTTTAAAGAAGCATGTTGGGAACATCCGAGCTCCAGGATGCAGATATAATATAGCAATCAGGGAGTTTGCGAAGGATACTCGATAGATTACTCCCCACTGATCGTATACAGACTGATAAATTCTCGAAGCAAGAACCTTGTCCCTTCAGACAAAACCTTCCTAGTTGCTGCAAGTCTGCTCTGCACAACGCTGTCTGCTGTAACTATGATGGTCCATATCTCCACCCTGCTGGCAAATCTTCATGCACATCTGACAACAAACAGTACGACTTCACAAACTAATGAATTTCCACTACACCTGCGATACAGCAACAACAGGGCATATCACCTACACACACCCACACAGTAAAGAAAATACATTAATGAGCTAGAGCCTGTAAAACACAGTAAGGGCAGTACACTTTCAGCCTCCTACAACTAGTCTGGTCATACAGCCAATCTCTATACTGCTTCTTATAAATTGTGAACACCATAACATTTGGAATTTCTTTTTTTTTTCAGTCGAAAGGCAATTTCAACAAAAGACATTTTTAAATGGAACAAGTGCTAACTATATTTAATGACTTGAGTAATTTATTACAAACATAGGTATAAATGCTATAATTGTAAATATTTGAGGAAATTAAAATTACGTTGATAATTTAAGGACATCATTCTTGTTAAACTATATATGATGAAACATTCTGACGACTAACAAATTATGTTTATTGGTTTTGTCAGCAATTAACATCATATGCACATTCATTTATATGGACAGTAACAAAAACAATTGCCTTTCCTGATATACATCCAGTATGTACAAATGTGTCTTATAATATAACCCAGCATGTAATATTTTTCTATATCAGAAAACTCATGTCATACATTTGTTTGTATGTTTAGCTTATTGAATGAGCATAGCTTTAATCAGCAGTAGACTAAATTATTGAAAGAGGTAAAATGTTACAGGTAGGAGAGAAGGGGACTGTTGCCTGGAATACGTAAAGTATTCCATTGTTAATATTTATGTAATTAAAAAGCAGTCTGGGCTATTTAATGAGTCCTTGGGGGAAAGGGAGGCTTACATTTCACTGGAATGCAGCCAGTAAACCTGCTCCATTCATATTACCTCTTAACTAATCAGCAAAGAGCAGCCACCAGAAAAAAAACAGCCCTGTATCACTAGACCCTGCATAATACTGTGATGCAATTCTCCTGGTAGAGAAAGTATGTTCATTAGCTTTTCTGTTAACTTGTAATTTTATTAAGAACGTAGAGGCAACATACAGTTCTTCATATAAATAAAAGATTTAACAAACAACAACAAAAAAATAACCTCGACACTCAAAAAGAAACTGGTGTGCAAAATAATGTGTTGATAATAACTAGGAAGAAGTCGTCCGTTGGCACTGAGGGTTGAGACGCTGGGTGCCACACCTCACACCAGATACTCGGGTTCAGCAATGAGCTTGGGTCATTGGGGGTCGGCTGGGGCAGGAGAGTACTAAGCATCCGAAGGACTGCTCTCCTCTCCTGGAGGATGGGTGGGTTACCCACAATGCAGTACCAGCAGCTCCCAGTGGAGACTGGGGGAAGAGTAACTTCAGACGCACTCAAACAGGGGATGGGAGTGTTGGCAGACACGTTACGCATGGGTGCAGGAGCGCGTCCAACAAGTGCAGGGCGTCACTTCATGTCCACACCCCCCACCAGAAAAAGCGGAAAACCCCTGGCAAACAGACAGGTGACGGCGGGATCTGTGGCACGGCACCCACACTCAACACAATTCAATGCCAAGGCATAGAACGTTGAGCTCGAGCTCGGTTTTCAAACTTCTGTCTGTGGTACTCTGAAGTGTAACAGTCAGATTCTTACGAGCACTAAACTAAATAACTCAATGGTTAGAAATTGTTTTCAAAACTTTTATGCCAAAAGGCACTAAACAGATTTTTAGGGTCAAAAAGACTCAAGTCGAGAACCCCAAAAAGAATATAAGCAGGTTGTGAAACAGCCAAAACATTTATCATAAAAAACAGAAAAACCCTTAAGATAAAGGCAGGCCAAGTACACCTCTGGGGTGCAGCACTGTGCCTGCCAGACCACCTCCCAAAACTACTAGCTTCTAGGAGGGGAGGAAGTCAGAATACAGCCAGACTCCATTAAAATAAACATTACTATGGTGAGTAAATTTTTTTCTTCAAACATGCAGTCTTGCTGTATTCTTACTATATGCAGACTACCAAGCAGTACCCCCTTGGAGGAGGGAGTCACAGAACCTATTTTGGGAACAGGATCTGCAGCACAGCTCTGCCAAACCTAGCATCACTTCTAGACTGAATGTCCAGAGAGTAATGCTTGGTAAATGTGTGAACAGTTTTCCAGGTGGCTGCTTTACACAGTTCCACTAAAGGTGTATATCTAGCTGCTGCGACTGAAGCAGCTGCACCTCTGGTAGAATGAGCCATCATCCCTGAAGAAGGCTCCTTCCCAAGTTTTGAATAGCAGAACTGGATACAGGAGACAATCCACCTGGCAGTAGTTCTCTTGGTGGCAGGTTTACCCTTTCCCACTTCTCCATAAGTGAGAAACAACTGAGAACAATCATTTTTATGGGCCTTAGTGTGTTCCACATAGTAACAAATAGCACTCTTTACATCAAGACTGTGCAATCTTCTCTCCCCAGAGGAAGAATGGTCAGTGAAAAATACAGGCAATGACACAGACTGATTCAAATGAAAGTCTGACACCACCCTGGGAAGAAACTTTCTGTTGGTTCGAAGGACGACCTCATCCCTATGAAATGAAATGAAATGAAATGAAGTCAGGTTCCACTGATAAAGCCTGTAATTCACTGATTCTCCTGGCAGAGGTTATGGCTACCAGGAATACAGTTTTTCAAGTCAAGTACTTCAGCTCAGCTGAAAGATAGAGGTTCAGAAGGGGGCTGCATAAGCTGTCCTATTCAGGGCACAGGAAGGGGTAGGCTCCCGAAAGGGAGGATTAACATGTACCAGACCCTTGAAAAATTTCCTGAACACTGTATAAGACGCTAGGGAAGAGCCTTTACCAGCAGAAAGGAAGACAGAAACCGCTGCCAAATGTACCTTGAAAGTAGCAGGCCAGAGGCCTAAACTGTTAAGATGCACCAAATAGTCCAATACAGTGGCAATATCAGCCTGCTCTGGCTGGACCTGCCTCTGGGAGCACCAAAACCCAAATCTTTTCCATCTGGATTTGTAAGTCTTTCTAGTAGCAGGTTTCCTGCTAACCTTTAAAATGTCCAAGACTGACTGAGAAGGGTGCAGGCTTGCATATTCTAGCTCTTCAAGAGCCAGGCTTTGAGCATAATAGTTTGAAGGTTGGGATAAAGAATCCTCCCATCAGGAGTTGAGGAGATTGAACTGTCTGGGAAGACACAGAGGCATTGTCACTGATAGTGACAAGAGAAGGGGGGTACCAAGGCTGCCTGGTCCAGTCTGGAGCAACTAGAATCACCTTGCAGGGCTGAGACCTGATCTTGATCATGACCCTGAATATCAGAGGAAAAGCATAAAGAAACCTGCTTGTCCAATGCAACAAGAGAGCACCCTGAAGGACAGGGCCCAGAAGAGGCGGTCTGCAGCAAAAGAGAGGAAGTCGATGATTGTCCGGGGCTGCAAAGAGATCTATCTCTGGGGGTTCTCCATCTCTTGAAAATAACCTGAAGAACTAGAAGATTCAGGGTCCATTCGTGATAACCCTGAGAAATCCTGCTGAGAGCATCTGCTAGAACACTGTCCTTCCCTGGGAGATGCACAGCGATCAAGGAAGCCTGAAGGGAATAAGCTGGAGACCATATTTTCATGGCTTCTGTGCACAATGCCGAGGGTCAAGTGCCTCCCTGCTTGTTGATGTACCACATGGTTGTGGTACTGTCTGTGCTGATCTGAACCACTTTCCCTTGAACAGTAGTTGAGAATGTCTGAAGTGCTAGAAAGACAGCTCTCAGTTTTAGAAGATTTATGTGTAGAAGAGATTTCTGGTGAGACCAGGTTCCCTGAGCTGTAAGCTGATCTAGGTGAGCCCCCCACTCCAGTAAAGAGGCATCTGTGGTGAGAATCACTGAAGGAGCCTGACTGATAAAGGGAACACCTTGTTGAAGATTATACTCCTCCAGCCATCACTGGAGGGCCTGAACTAGAGTTTGAGACACTGGAACCAATTTGGAGACAGGGACTTTTTTCTGAGGCCAATAAGATCTGAGATGAAACTGAATATCTCTCATCTGAAACCTTGCTCCCTGGACCACTGCTGTGGATGTTGCCATGTGACCCAGCAACTGTAGAAAGTGTCTGGCTGGACGAGAAACTAGATGATGAAAAGAGGAAGCCAGAGTGACAAGGGACTGAACCCTTGAGAGAGTGAGAAATACCCATGCCTGAATAGTGTCTAGTTCCACCCCTATGAAAGTGAGGAGCTGGGCTGGTTCCAGAACAGACTTTTTTAAGTTCTGAATGAAACCCAAGAAGTCTAGAAGTTTTTGAGTGACCTCTAGGGCTGACTTGGCTTGATCTGAGGACTGGTCTACAAGGAGCCAGTCACCCAGGCATGAGAAGAAAAAATTCCTCAGCATAGTAATGTTGTTTCTTCTAATAGTGTCTTGCTGTATTCTGATATAATGCAGTTAGCCCCAGAGAGGAAAGAGTTAACTCTATGCAGAAGCATAGAAGGTTGAGCTCGAGCTCGGTTTTCAAACATCTGTCTGTGGTACTTCCCAGTATAACCGTCAGATTCTTAAGTGCAAACTAAGTATTATAGTATGGAAATTGTTCAAAACATACAGTCAAAGGGCAAAAGATTTTTGGGTCCAAAAGACTCACGTCGTCAACCCAAGAAGGAAAGGTAGTGACAATATTTAACTATAAAAACACAAGAAAAGTAACAAAAGCAGGTACAAGGTACAATCCTGAGGTGCAACACTGTACCTGCCAGCCCACTTCCCAAAAACTAGGTTCTGAGAGGGGAGGCAGGTGAGATGTCAGACTACAGCAAGACTCCATTAGAAGAAACAACATTACTATGGTGAGTAATTTTTTCTTCAAACAACATGAAGTCTTTCTGTATTCTGACATGATGCAGACTGCCAAGCAGTTCCCTATGGAGGAAGGAATGCAGAACCTACTTTGGGAACAAGCTCTGCAGTACTGCTGTGCCAAACCTAGCATCACTCCTAGCCTGGATGTCCAGGGAGTAATCCTTGGTGAATGTATGTACTGTTTTCCAGGTGGCTGCTCTACAGATCTCTAACAAGGGTATATCTCTGGCCACATCCGGAGTAGCAGCTGTACCCCTAGTCGAGTGAGTCCTCAGGCCTGAAGGGGGTGTTCTACCCAATTTGTCACAGCAGAACTGTATGCAGGAAACAATCCACCTGGCAATAGTTCTTTTAGTGGCAGGCTTACCTTTCCCCACTTCACCATAAGTGAGAAAAAACTGAAGACAGTTATTTATGTGTGCCTTAGTATGCTCTATGCAGTAGCTAAGAGCCCTTTTAACATCCAAACTGTGTAATCTTCTTTCTCCTGAAGAAGAATGGTCAGTGAAAAACACAGGGAGAGATATAGACTGGTTCAGATGAAAATCCGATACCACTTTGGACAAGAACTGCCGATTGGTTCTTAGGACCACTTTATCCCTATGGAAGGATATGAAGTCGGGTTCAACTGACAGGGCCTGTAACTCACTAATCTGCCTGGCAGAAGTAATAGCTACCAGGAACACAGTTTTCCAGGTCAAGTACTTCAACTCGGCCGAAGCCAGTGGTTCAACGGGTGGCTGCATAAGCTAAGTAATGCAGACATTAAGATCCCAAGGCGGAGTAGGCTCCCTAAAGGGTGGGTTAATGTGAACCAGACCTTTGAAAAACCTCCTGAAAACAGGATGGGATGCCAGGGAACATCCCTTTCCTGCTGAAAGGAATGCAGAGACAGCTGCTAGATGAACCTTCAGAGTGGCAGGCCTAAGGTCTAGACTATTTAGATGAACTAGATAATCTAAGGCTGTGGAAATGTCTGCAGAATCAGGCACAATGCCTTTCTGAGAACACCATATACTGAACCTCTTCCATTTGGAACTGTAAGTTTTTCTACTGGAAGGTTTCCTGGAGACCTTCAGAATATCCAGAACTCCCTGAGAGAGATGTAGTGCTGCATAATCTAACTCTTCAAGAGCCAGGCCTTGAGATTGAAAGACTGGAGATTGGGGTACCAGATCCGCCCCTGGGAAGAGGACAGGAGATTGTATTTCCTGGGAAGAAACCGGGGATGTGACACTGTCAAGGACAGCAGTAGAAGATACCAAGGCTGTCTGGGCCAATCTGGAGCCACTAGTATCATTGTGCAGGGCTGAGATCTGATCTTGATCAGAACTTTGAACAGCAGAGGGAAGGCATAGAGAAACCTGCCCTTCCAGTCCAAAATGAGAGCATCCGGGGTACCATCCCCAAGATGGGAAGACTGCAACAAAACAGAGGAAGTTGATGATTGTCTGGTGCTGCAAACAGATCTATAGCTGGAGTGCCCCACCTGGAGAAGATGACTTTCAGGATCTGAGGATCCAGGGACCATTCGTGATATCCCTGTGAAATTCTGCTCAAAGCAACTGCTAGTACATTGTCCCTTCCTAGAAGGTGAACTGCTACCAGGGAAGTCTGAAGAGAACAGGCCAGAGACCACAGCTTCACGGCTTCTGTGCACAAGGCCGTGGACCGAGTGCCTCCCTGCTTGTTGATGTACCACATCGTGGTGGTGGTGGTGTCTGTTTTGACTTGGACCACCATGCCCTTAACTGAATCTGAGAATCTCTGAAGGGCTAGGAAGACTGCCCAGAGTTTCAGGAGATTGATATGAAGGACAGACTCCTGAGGAGACCACAACCCTTGAGCTGTCAGGGCTCCCAGGTGGGCTCCCCAACCTAGCAAAGATGCACTGTAGTTAGAACTACTGATGGGACTTGGAGAAATGGAACCCCTTGTCTGAGGCTGTCCTGGTCCAGCCACCACTGGACAGCTTGGACCAGAGTCTGGGTCACTGGAATCAGTTTGGTGAGAGTCTCCTTTCTCTGTGATCAAAAGGACCTTAGGTGGAACTGAACGTCCCTCATCTGAAATCTGGCTCCCTGTACCACTGCAGTGGAGGCTGCAATGTGGCCCAGGAGTTGGAGGAACTGTCTCGCTGGACGAGAAACCGGAGGTGGAAAAGAGGAAGCAAACTCTACTAGGGCCTTCACCCTTGCCAGAGGAAGGAAAGCTTTTGCTTGGATAGTATCCAATTCTATCCCTATGAAGGTGAGAAGTTGTACTGGTTCAAGGACAGATTTTGGAAGACTGAGAAGAAACCCCAGAGAACTGAGCAAGTCCTGGGTGGTGTGCAGAGCTGACCTGATCTGATGACTGACCTACGATTAGCCAGTCGTCCAGTTATGGAAAAATGGTGATACCCTGTCTTCTGAGGTAAGCCACCACTACTGCAAGGCACTTTGTGAACATCCTTGGCGCTGATGTTAGGCCAAATGGCATAGCCCTGAACTGATAATGCCCTGAAGGCAACTCGAACCTGAGGTATTTTCTGTGGGAGCGCCTGAAAAGGATATGGAAGTAGGCATCCTTGAGGTCCAGGGATGCTAGCCAATCCCCTGGCCTTAAAGAGGGAAGGATTATTCCCAGAGTTACCGTTTTGAATTTGGGTTTTGAAATGTGTTTGTTCAAATACCTTAGGTCCAGGATGGGTAGCCACTCCCCTGTTTTCTTTGGGGTAAGGAAGTACCTGGAGTACAGTCCTTTTCCCCTGTGTTGAGTAGGAACCTTCTCTACAGCTCTGAGAACCAAGAGAGAGGAAACCTCTGCCTCTAGGGCAAGGGTTTCTGAGATTGATGCAGGTGGAAAAGACCTGGCCCTCCTTATTGGGAACATTTTGAAGCAGAGGGCCAGTCCCTGGCTTACTACTTCCAGGACCCACTTGTCTGAGGCAACAGACTTCCAGGCCTGAAAGTAGTAAGCCAGCCTGCCTCCTACTGGGATTGGGGAGTCGACCCGGGCTGACACCTCAGGGTGTCTGCTTGGCAGAAGCCTTAGACTGGGAGGAGGAAGAAGCCCTGCTCATCCCCCTCCTGCCCCTCCCTCGGAAAAAAACCCTGAGGGTGAGGAGGCCTGGGCTTGGTAAAAAGACCTGTGAAAGGGCCTGCCCCGGACTGTTGCTTTCGTGGAGTGGCTTGCCTTTCCTTGGCCTGTGCACTCCTGTATGTGGTACTGTTTTCATCCATTTTCTTCATGTAAGCCTCTGTCTGCTCCCCAAACAGAGACTTACCAACTACAGGAAAATCCATAGCCTTAATCTGCGTGTCCTGTGATAGGCTAGTACATCTGAACCAAGCATGTCTTCTGAGACACACATATGTAGCCATGACTCTTGATGCCACATCATTGGAGTCCACAGCAGCATGAAATTGTACTTTAGATGCCTCAGTTCCATCCACAGCCACCTTCTCTAGCTCCTTGGCTAGCTGGGCGGAGGCCTGTTTAGCCAGTTCCAGAACAGTATCCCATGTGGACTTCTGGTACCTGGTTGTGTAGGCCATACAGTTTGCCTGCCTGAGTCCCAAAGAGGATGCCAAGTATTTTTTTTTTGATAATGGCATCAACTTTCCTGGAGTCCTTGTCCGGGGTGTGAGAAGCCAAAGAAAAAATTATTCACCTTAGTAATGTTGTTTCTTCTAATGGAGTCTTGCTATATTATGACAAGTGCAGTTTGTCCCACCACTAGAACTGCTCCGGAGGTGAAAAGTTAACTTCCATGCAGAGCATGGAGCTTAGAGCGAAGCTGGTTAAAGAAGCTCTGTTAGGGTGGTTTCATGCAAAACCATCAGATCTTCTGACGAAAACTCACTAAGGTTCTGTGTGGAAGCTGTAACCTACACTAGCCAACTGGCTACTAACATATTCACACATGTTCCTGGTCCCAACATCAAGACTCAAGTCAGTGGACCAGAAAAATAAGATAAAATAACTAAATAAACACAACACCCAAACATGAAAGAGGGCATCAATACATGCCAACAGTGGACTGCCCACCCCATACCCAAAGTAGAAGTTCTGAGAGGGGCAGGCTGGGGGGGGAGGTCATAATATAGCAAGACTCCATTAGAAGAAACAACATTACTAAGGTGAGTAATTTTTTCTTCAAACAACTTGAAGTCTTGCTATATTAAGGACAAAGTGCAGACTACACAGCAGTACCTCCATGAGGAGGGTCAGAACCACTTAGAATAGGCTCTAAGCATACCTAAGTGTTAAACTGAGCATCCCTCCTGGCCTGAATATCCAGGGAGTAATGCTTGGTGAAAGTGTGTACTATTTCCAAGCAGCTGCTTGACATATCTCCAAGATAGGGATGTCTCTAGCAGCAGCTAGAGATGCAGCGTACCTCTGGTAGAGTGAGCCCTCAGGCCTGAGGGGAACCTACCCAGCTTTTGATAGCAAAATTGGATACAAGCTTGATCCACCTGACAATGGATCTCTTAGTGGCAGGTTCTTCCCCAACCTCACCCTAAGTGAGAAATAGTTGGAGGGAGTCAAACCTGTGACCCTTAGTACGCTCTATGTAGTAACTTAGGCCCTCTAACATCTAAAGCTGCAGCCTCCTCTCTAGAGGGAGGAATGGTCAGTGAAGAACACTGGAAGTGAAATAGATTGGTTAAGGTGGAAATCGAAACCACCTTGAGCAAAAACTTCCTGTTAGTCATGGAGGACTACTTTATCCCTGTGAAAGAAATAAAGTCAGTCTCTACTGATAAAACCTGTAACTCACATATCCGCCTGGCAGAAGTGATGGCTACTAGAAATACAGTTTTCCAAGTCAAATACTTAAGCTCTGCTGAAGACAGAGGCTCAAAGTGGGGTTGCATCAGCTGAGCAATGCAAACATTAAGATCCCAAGCAGGGGCAGGGTCCTCAGATGGAGGTTAGTATGAAGCAATCCCTTAAAAACTTGGAAAATACAGGGTGAGCAAGAAGAAGAGGCTTCCCTGCTGAAATGAAGGCAGAGACAGCTGCCAAGTGCACTTTCAGGGTAGCTGGTCTCAGTCCAAAGAATTAAGATGGACCATATAGTCCAATACAGTGGGTAGATCAGCAGATTTAGGAAATATGCTTCCTAGAACTACCATATGGAAAACCTTTTCCACTTATAGGTAGCCTGGTGGAAGGCTTTAGCAGCCTTCAGATTCGAGAACACTGAGAAAGTTGTAGATCAGCAAACTCTAACTGCTCAAGAGCCAAGCCTTGAGGTTGAGGTATTGAAGATCTGGATACCAAACTCCCTGGGCACAGGTTAACAGATTGTGGTTCCTGGGGAGACACAGGGGAAGATGGACTGCTAAGGACAGAAGGAGAGGGTACCAGGGCTGCCTGGCCCAGTCTGGAGCAATCAGGATCATCTTGCAGGGCTGAGACCTGATTTTGACTAGTACTTTGAACAGGAGAGGGAAGGGGGAAGAGCATAAAAACTTCTTCCCAATCGAGGATGAAGCATCCAGGGGACTGGAGCCCAACACTGGGGGCCTGCAACAAAAAGTGGAAGTTGATGATTGTCTGGGGCTGCAAAAGATCTATCTGAGGAGTGCCCCATCTGGCAAACACTATCCCTAGTACTAGGGTATCCAGCGACCATTCGTGATGGCCCTGGGAAATCCTGCTGAGAGCATCTGCCAGGACATTGTCCTTGCCTGGGAGGTGAACTGCTATGAGGGAAGTGTTCAGGAGTAAGCCAGAGACCACAACCCATCACCCGGTGCACAAGGTCAAGACCAATGCCCCTTGTTTGTTGATGTACCGCATTGTAGTGGTGTTGTCTGTTCTGCACCTGTACCACCTTGTTCTGAACAGATGCAGAAAAACCTGAAGTGCTAGAAAAAACAGCTCTGTGTTCCAACAGATTGATGTGGAGCAGAGATTCCTGAGGGACCATAACCCTAGGCGGAGAGGCAGCCCATGTGAGCTCCCCATCCCAAGAGGATGCATCTGTAGTAAGGGTCAAGGAGTGGGACAGAGGGATGAAAGGCACCCTTGTCCCAGATTTGACCTGATCCTGCCACCACTGAAGGGCCTGGAACAGGGTTCAGTCACTGGGATTAACTGGGGATAGGGGATCTCTTCTGAGACCAGAAAGCTCTCAAATAGAACTGAATGTCCCTCATCTGAAATCTTGCTCCTTGCACTACAGCTGTGGAAGCAGCCATGTGTCCTAGGAGCTGCAGGAAATGCCTTGCTGGTCGAGAGACCTGCAGAGTGAAGGACTAGAGAACAGGGCCACTAAGGTCCTTACCTTTCCAAGGGAAGGAAGGCTCTGGCCTGCTTTGTGCCCAGTTCTGCGCCTATAAAGGTGAGTACCTGGACAGGTCTCCAAAACTGACTTTGGAAGATTGAGAAGAAAGTTCAGAGAGTAAGCAGCTGCTGGGTAACTAGCAGGTGTGATCGGACCTGGGTCTGGAGACTGACCCACAATGAGCCAGTCGTCCAGGTAGGAAAAATGGCAATCTTTTGCCTTCTTAGATGAGCAACTGCTACTGCCAGACATTTTGTGAACACCCTTGGGGCAGAAGTGAGGCCGAAGGGCATTGCTCTGAACTGATAATGGCCTGAGGGCAGTTCGAATCTGAGGTACTTTCGATGGGAGCTTCTGATAAGAACATGGAAGTAGGCATCCTTGAGGTCCAGGGAAGCTAGCCAGTCCCACTGGCCTTAGGGAGGGTAAAATCATTCCCAGTGTCACCATTTTGAACTTTGGTTTTAAAAGGTGCTTGTTTAGATATCTTAGATCCAGGATAGGCCGCCACTCTCCTGTCTTTTTTGGGGTAAGGAAGTACCTGGAGTACAGACCCTTGCCCTGGTGTGGGGGAGAAACCCTTTCTACAGCTCTGACAGCCAGGAGGGTTGAGACTACTGCTTCAAAGCAAGAGTCTTCAAAGGGTTTGCAGGTGGAAAGATCTGGCTCTCATCTTTCGAAATTTTTTGAAGCTGAGAACCAGACCCTGGCTCACTACTTCCAGGACCCACCTGTCTGATGTTAAAGACTCCCAGTCCTGGGCCAAGTAAGCCAGCCTGCCCCTACAGGTAATGGAGAGCCGACCCTGGGCATCCCATCAAGGTGCCTGTTTGGAGGGCTTTAGGCTGAGGGGTGGGAGCAGGCGTGCTCGTGCCCGTCTGCCTCCCTCTGAGAACCCCTCTGAGCATGAGGCTGAAGAGAGGAGGCCTGGGTCTGGTAAAGGCCTGTGAAAAGGCCTACCCCTGGGGCTGCCTCTGAGGAGTGGCACAGTTCTAGCACTTGCACTCCTATAAGTGGTTCTATATTCATCCATTTCTTCATATAATTCTCTGTCTGCTCCCCAAACAGAGAATTTACCACCACAGGAAAATCCATAGCCTTAGACTGGGTATCCTGTGACAAAGCAGTACACCTGAGCCAGGCCAATCTCGAAAAGCCACAGATGTGGCCCATGACTCTAGAGGATACATCATTAGAATCCACTGCAGCATGGAATTGCACAGCAGATGCCTCAATACCATCAGCAACCACCTGCTCCAGCTCCCTTCTTGAGGCTGGCCAGGAACCTGTTTAACTAAGGCCATGACAGTATCCCATCTAGATTTCTGGTATCTGCAAACATAAGCCATATAGTTTGCTTGTCTGAGTCCTAAGGATGCTGCCATGTATTGTTTTTTTGGCCATGGCATCAATCTTCCTGGAGTCCTTGTCCAGGATGTGAAGCCAGGGAATATTAAGCTTTATCACAGGCTGCAGCCTGAACTACCTAACATGACTGCATTGCTGTGAAAGAAAATCTGTATCAGGACCTGACAAAGTGTACCTCCTGTCCATCTTTTTTATCTACAGGAGGCACAGAATTAAGAGCTTTGAAAATTTTTTATTGTTTGTTTCCTAAAGATTTGAGCAAAGGATGGACAATCTCCTGGACTCAGGGATATCCATCATCTCTACATAGTCAGGCTCCTCTTGCTCATCAAGGCCTCCTCTATGGGAAGCTGGAGGTTTCAGCAACTTTTATAAAACAAAAATGAGAAGGGGACCAGAAAGCCTAGGGGAGATTCACCTAAAGGTCTGTCTGGGAGATGTCCGATTCAATGGGCACATCCAGACTTTCAAAGTCACATTCACACTGATCATAATCCTCCTCCCCCTCCTCTGGTTCATAAAACTCTTCTATATCATATTCCTGAACCGGTGGAACCGACCGAACAGACCTTTTGCCAGATAGTGGCAGTTCGGAGGGAACCGGGGGCAGTGACTGGACAATCTGTACTGCCCTGGTTATCTCTGCAGCAGTTGGAGAAGGAATTTTGGACTCCAAACCTGCTGATTTTTAGTTTTCTTTGCTGGAACTGGCTCCTCAGAGCCAGCTTTTCGTTGAGGAAGTCTCGCCCTGGTCAGAGGGCACTCCCTCCGGTTCGAACCGGCTGGCCATCGGGTCAGCGGACTTTTGGCTCTCGTTTCCCTAGAGCACCTCTCTTGTCCAGGGTGACTGCAGGAAATTTTACAAATCTCGCAGTCTGAATTGAGGTGGTCAAACCCCAGACAGACACATGTGGTGTGTGGGTCACAGATTGGCAAAAGGCTCCCCACAGACACTACGAGTGCTGAAACCCAGTGGGCCGGTTTTCTTTTGGGTTCTCATGACATGATGCCAGCCTAACCAACAAACTTGCCCTTTTAATGGCAGTGCAGGCAAGACACCCTTATGGTTCCAAACCGTGTCACAGGTCGTGGAAAAAACCGTAATGAAATCCGTTTTTAGAACCGATAAGAAACCAGGAACCGGCTCTCTAACAAGCCTTAAAAGCTTTAAAACCAAGTTTAAAGTACAATTCGATCGGTTCAAATCAACCGATAACAATTTACAAGTTCCACACAGAAAACCTATCTATTATTTACAATACCATAGACAGAGCTTGAACCGATCGGGTTTGCGGTTAAAATAAATAAATTGAGTGTTAAATTCAACGAGAAAAGAGATTTTAAACCGAGGGAATGAACCGAGGCAGGAGGAATCTCCAGGCGACTGTTCAGTAGTAGAGTAAAGAATCTGACAGGTTCGGTTTGAAACCACCCTAACAGAGCTTCTTTAACGAGACTCGCTCTAAGCTCCATGCTTTGCATAAAGTTAACTCTTTCACCTCGGAGCAGTTCTAGTGGTGGGACAAACTGCACTTGTCATAATATAGACTTCATGTTGTTTTGAAACATGGTGTAGGGGTTGTATTATATAATATGTAAGTGTACTACTGGAAAACAGGAAAATTATGTTTTCGTTAAGGTAACAAGGTGGACATGAAGTGTAAGACAAGTGCCAATCCCAAACAAAGCGCAACAAATAACATGCGTACTAGTAGGTCCCAGGATAATAATTTGAACAATGTATGTATATATGTAGTTACTGTTTTATGATGCTAATAAATCTATTCTGTAAAGTCACTGTGTGGTGTGTTTATTTTGTGGTGGTATGGGTAACCAGAGAGGAGGAAGGAACAGACAAGACACTATAAAAATTGTCTTTTAAGTAGCAGAGACGGAGCTGCTAAACTAAACAGACAGGATAGTCACAGTGGAATTGGATTGGGACGGGATAAAGAAAAAACAGTTATGTTGGTTAACAGCGTTGTTAACTATCTGCAACTTAGTACTTTTCAAATCCCAACCTCCCTCTTCATCCCTTTCTTAAATATATATCTTCTAGACCTTTTATTTTATTTTTTGCCAATGTTGAGCTGTGATAACACAGTACCCCTTAATTTCCTAACAACAAAACCCAATCCTTCTCCCATGTGAATCCCCTCGATACAGTCCCTTTTTCACAGATTTGAGCTGTTTAGTCAGTTGATTGTTGAAGTTGTTGCCTTTTTCTGTTATTCTACAAACCAACCTATCTCTCCCCTCACTGCTTTAATATTTATCCCCTTAGAGCAGTTTTTTTCTTTCATTGCTTTTATTTGCTCACTTCTGAATTGCTAACTTTAAACTGTCTATATTCTCCTTCTCTCTCTCTCTCTCTCTCTCTCCTCCTTTAACTGCTCAATGTCCCTCTTCTCTGTGTCTGTCTGGACGGTCCAAACTTTGCCCAATCCAACACAACAAACATTCTTCCTTTTTGAGGTCAATCCTATAGTGTTTTTTTTTTTGTTTATTTTTGAGGAGCAGATTTATTTAAAAAAAAAAAAAAGATCGAACCTGCACAGTGTGCTCTGCAGTAGGCTGACAGGCAGACATTCTGCACCCATGCCTCGCCCTTTCCTACCCGGCTCATTCGCATTACCATCACTCCAGGCACCCTCTGGCTACCTGTCAATATTTCTTTCAATGCCCTAAATGTTTTTCCTGTACAGGTTCCATCCCTGTAAAATGGGCAAAGGTTTTTTGTTCTACAGAACATCCGAGCATATGATCAGTCGCCCGTCCTCATATAGCAGCTACAATGAGTGAAGCACCTCTGACCCTCTCCCCGTCACCCACACCATTAGGTCTCACTTCCCCTTGGCGGTATGACAGCCCGATTTCAGTTTCAGTGCTGGCTGGTCCGATGGTGGCCCCTGCCCGGCAACTCATTCCCCATATTCCCTGTTGGCGCTTTCCCTGGAAATCTTGGCTGTGCGCTCTTCTGGTGTCTCATCTGCGGATCAGCACCGTCGATCTGTAACATGACCACCAGACGACTGGACTCACAACCCACTATTACGCACCCTGGAAAGTTTAAGCAACACAAAAATACATTTTTGTTTGTTTTTAAAACCATACTTGTCGCGGACAGTAACTCTCATGAAAGTGCTTGTCCCAGGTTTAAAATTATAGCCTGGGACGTCCAGACTATAGGATTTGTCAAGGCCTGCAGGAGATTAAGATACAACAGACTCCAGTACAAGAAACAATTATAAGGTGAGTAATTTTTCTTCAAACAACATGAATCTTGCTGTATTACGACAATTTAACGAACTTTATGAAACAGTACCTCAAGGAGGGGACAGAACTACTTTGAGATAGGCTCTGAAGTACTGCTGTGCCAAAACTAGCATACTCTAACCTGGATATCCAGAGTAATGCAGGTGAAATGAACTGTTTTCAGGTGTGTGACAGATTTTTAGGGATATCCTAGCTGCAGCCAGGATGCAGCTGTACCTCTAGTGGACAGACCTCAGGCCTGGGGTGCAACACTCCCCAGTTTTCATAGCAGAACTTAATACACGCACAATCCACTGGCAATGGTTCTCTCTTGGTAGCAGGTTTTCCCTACCTACTTCACCAAATGAGGAAGAACTGGAGGAGTCAAACCTGTGACCCTTTATACGTTCTAAGTAGCAACTAAGGCCCATTTAACATCTAAACTGTATCCATTCCCTGAGGAGGTGTGATCAGTGAAACACAGGAAGAGACAGGTGCTTTAAGTGGAAATCGAAACCACTGTAAGGGACCTTCTATTGATTCTAGGACACCTTATCTCTATGGAAGAGATGAAGTCAAACTCACTGACGGCAATTCACAATCGTCTGGCAAGTAACAGCAACCAAAAACACAATTTCCAAGTCAAGTACTTGAGCTCTGCAGACGCAGAAGGGGTTGCATCCCTCAGGAATACAAATATTCAAATCCCGGCAAGAGCAGGATCCTAAAGAAATTGGTATGAAACAATCCTTTGAAAATTAACAGAATACAGGGTGAGATGACAAGAAGATTTCCCCACTGACAGAAAGCAGAAATAGCTGACAAATTAACTTTGGTAGCTGGGTTTGAGACATGAGCCATTAAAGTAAATCACATTACTCAGAAATATAAACAAGTCAGCAGTGGCTGAAACATGCTGGAGACACCAAATACTGAACCTATTCCATTTGGGTTGTAGGTTTTCATGTGGCGAGCTTTACAAAACCTTGAGGATCTCGAACATGGGACAGATGCAAATCTGCATACTCTTAAATCTTCAAGAACCATGCCTTGAGATGGTGACTGGAGTTGGGGTAACAATCCTTCCGAAGGAGGTTAGCAGATTGTAATTCCTGGGAAGAGACAGGGAAGATAGACTACTAAGGACAGCAACAGGGGTACAAGGTTACCTGGCCCAGTGGGAGCAATCAAGTGTTTAACTGGTTGTGTACAGCAACTAGAACAGCAGACAATAGAGGAAAAGGAAGGCATAAAAGAAACTTCCTTCTCAGTTAAATCAGAACCAAAGGACTGAACCCAAGGCAGGGTCTGCAACAAAACAGAAGACTGGTGATTGTCACGGGCTACAAAGAGATCTATTATAGGTAGCCCTGGTGGAAGGCTTCCTAGCAGCCTTCAGGATTTCGAGAACACTTTGAGAAAGTTGTAGATCAGCAAACTCTAACTGCTCAAGAGCCAAGCCTTGAGGTTGAGGGATTTGAGATTCGGATACCAAACTCTCCCCTGAGCACAGGTTAACAGATTGTGGTTCCTGGGGAGACACAGGGGAAGATGGACTGCTAAGGACAGAAGGAGTGGGTACCAGGGCTGCCTGGCCCAGTCTGGAGCAATCAGGATCATCTTGCAGGGCTGAGACCTGATTTTGACTAGTACTTTGAACAGGAGAGGAAGGGGGAAGGCATAAGAAACTTCCCTTCCCAATCGAGGAGAAAGGCATCCAGGGGGACTGAGCCCAACACTGGGGCCTGCAACAAAAAGTGGAAGTTGATGATTGTCTGGGGCTGCAAAAAGATCTATCTGAGGAGTGCCCCATCTGGCAAACACTATCCCCAGTACTAGGGGATCCAGTGACCATTCGTGATGGCCCTGGGAAATCCTGCTGAGAGCATCTGCCAGGACATTGTCCTTGCCTGGGAGGTGAACTGCTATGAGGGAAGTGTTCAGGAATAAGCCAGAGACCACAACTTCATCGCCTCGGTGCACAAGGCCGAAGACCGAGTGCCCCCTTGTTTGTTGATGTACCACATTGTAGTGGTGTTGTCTGTTCTGACCTGTACCACCTTGTTCTGAACAGATGCAGAAAAAACCTGAAGTGCTAGAAAAACAGCTCTGAGTTCCAACAGATTGATGTGGAGCAGAGATTCCTGAGGGGACCATAATCCCTGGGTGGAGAGGTGCCCATGTGAGCTCCCATCCCAAGAGGGATGCATCTGTAGTAAGGGTCAAGGAGTGGGACAGAGGATGAAAGGCACCCCTTGTCTCAGATTGCTCTGATCCTGCCACCACTGAAGGGCCTGGATCAGGGTTCGAGTCACTGGGATTAACTTGGATAGGGGATCTCTTCTTTGAGACCAGAAAGCTCTCAAATGGAACTGAATGTCCTCATCTGAAATCTTGCTCCTTGCACTACAGCTGTGGAAGCAGCCATGTGTCCTAGGAGCTGCAGGAAATGCCTTGCTGGTCGAGAGACCTGCAGAGTGAAGGACGAGGCCAGGGCCACTAAGGTCCTTACCCTTTCCAAGGAAGGAAGGCTCTGGCCTGCTTTGTGTCCAGTTCTGCGCCTATAAAGGTGAGTACCTGGACAGGTTCCAAAACTGACTTTGGAAGATTGAGAAGAAAGCCCAGAGAGGTAAGCAGCTGCTGGGTAACTTGCAGGTGTGATTTGACCTGGTCTGGAGACTGACCCACAATGAGCCAGTCGTCCAGGTAGGGAAAAATGGCAATCTTTTGCCTTCTTAGATGAGCAACTGCTACTGCCAGACATTTTGTGAACACCCTTGGGGCAGAAGTGAGGCCGAAGGGCATTGCTCTGAACTGATAATGGCCTGAGGGCAGTTCGAATCTGAGGTACTTTCGATGGGAGCTTCTGATAAGAACATGGAAGTAGGCATCCTTGAGGTCCAGGAAGCTAGCCAGTCCCCTGGCCTTAGGGAGGGTAAAATCATTCCCAGTGTCACCATTTTGAACTTTGGTTTTAAAAGGTGCTTGTTTAGATATCTTAGATCCAGGATGAGCCGCCACTCTCCTGTCTTTTTGGGTAAGGAAGTACCTGGAGTACAGACCCTTGCCCTGGTGTGGGAGAAACCCTTTCTACAGCTCTGAGAGCCAGGAGGGTTGAGACTTCTGTTTCCAAAGCAAGAGTCTCTAAAGGGTTTGCAGGTGGAAAGATCTGGCTCTCATCTTTGGAAATTTTTGAAGCTGAGAACCAGACCCTGGCTCACTACTTCCAGGACCCACCTGTCTGATGTTAAAGACTCCCAGTCCTGGGCCAGTAAGCCAGCCTGCCTACAGGTAATGGAGAGCCGACCCTGGGCATCCCATCAGGGTGCCTGTTTGGCAGGGCTTTAGGCTGAGGGGTGGGAGCAGGCCTGCTCGTACCCGTCTGCCTCTCCCTCTGAAGAACCCCTCTGAGACATAGGCTGAAGAGGAGGCCTGGTCTGGTAAAGGCCTGTGAAAAGGCCTGCCCCTACCCTGGGGCTGCCTCTGAGGAGTGGCTTGCCGTTCCTTGGCTTGTGCACTCCTATAAGTGGTTCTATATTCATCCATTTCTTCATATAATTCTCTGTCTGCTCCCCAAACAGAGAATTTCCCACCACAGGAAAATCCATAGCCTTAGACTGGGTATCCTGTGACAAAGTAGTACACCTGAGCCAGGCCAATCTCCGAAAAGCCACAGATGTAGCCATGACTCTAGAGGATACATCATTAGAATCCACTGCAGCATGGAATTGCACCTTAGATGCCTCAATACCATCAAGAGCCACCTGCTCCAGCTCCTTTGCAAGCTGGCCAGGGACCTGTTTGGCTAAGGCCATGACAGTATCCCATCTAGATTTCTGGTATCTTAACATAAGCCATATAGTTTGCTTGTCTGAGTCCAAGGATGCTGCCATGTATTGTTTTTGGCCATGGCATCAATCTTCCTGGAGTCCTTGTCAGGAGGATGTGAAGCCAGGGAATATTAGCTTTATCACAGGCTGCAGCCTGAACTACTAACATGACTGCATTGCTGTGAAAGAAAATCTGTATCAGGACCTGACAAAGTGTACCTCCTGTCCATCTTTTTATCTACAGGAGGCACAGAATTAGGAGCTTTTAAAATTTTTATTGTTTGTTTCCTAAAAGATTTATGTAAAGGATGGACAATCTCCTGGACTCTGGGATATCCATCATCTCTACATAAGTCAGGCTCCTCTTGCTCATCAAAGCCTCCTCTAAGGGAAGCTGGAGGGTTTCAGCAACTTTTATAAAACAAAAATGAGAAGGGGACTCAGAAAGCCTAGGGGGAGATTCACCTAAAGGTCTGTCTGGGGAGATGTCCGGTTCAATGGGCACATCCAGACTTTCAAAGTCACATTCACACTGATCATAATCATCCTCCCCCTCCTCTGGTTCATAAAACTCTTCTATATCATATTCCTGAACCGGTGGAACCGACCGAACCGACCTTTTGCCAGATAGTGGCGGTTCGGAGGGAACCAGGGACAGTGACTGGACAATCTGTATTGCCCTGGCTATCTCTGCAGCAGTTGGAGAAGGAATTTTGGACTCCAAACCTGCTGATTTTCTAGTTTTCTTTGCTGGAACTGGCTCCTCAGAGCCAGCTTTTCGTTTGCCCGAGGAAGTCTCGCCCTGGTCAGAGGGCACTCCCTCCGGTTCGGTTGGCACCGAACCGGGCTGGCCATCCGGGTCAGCGGACTTTTTGGCCTCTCGTTCCCTGAGCCTGCCCACTCTCTTGTCCAGGGTGGCTGCAGGAAAATTTTTACAAATCTGGCAGTCTGAATTGAGGTGGTCAAACCCCAGACAATAGACACATGTAGTGTGTGGGTCAGCCTTGGCAAAGGCTTCCCCACAGACACTACAGTGTTGAAACCCAGTGGGCCGGGTTTTTCTTTTGGGTTTCTCAGACATGATGCCAGCCTAACCAACAAACTTGCCCTTTTAATGGCAGTGCCAGGCAAGACACCCTTATCGGTTCCAAACCGTGTCACGGGTCGTGGAAAAAACCGTAATGAAATCCGTTTTTTTTAGAACCGATAAGAACCGGGAACCGCACTCTAACAAGCCTTAAAAGGCTTTAAAACCAAGTTTAAATACAATTCGATCGGTTCAAACCGAACCGATAAAATTTACAAGTTCCACACAGAAAAACCTATCTATTACTTACAATACCATAGACAGAGCTTGAACCGATCGGTTTGCGGTTAAAATAAATAAATCGCGGTTAAATTCAACCGAGAAAAAGCATTTTAAACCGAGGAAATGAACCGAGCAGCAGGAGGAATCTCCGGAGCGACTGTTCAGTGAGGCGGAGTAAAGAATCTGACGGTTTCGGTTTGAAACCACCCTAACAGAGCTTCTTTAACCGAGCTCGCGCTCTAAGCTCCATGCTTTGCATGGAAGTTAACTCTTTCACCTCCGGAGCAGTTCTAGTGGTGGGACAAACTGCACTTGTCATAATATAGCAAGACTTCATGTTGTTTGAAACATGGTGTAGGGGGTTGTATTATGAATAATATGTAGGTGTAACTACTGGAAAACAGGAAAATTATGTTTTTCCGTTAAATTAATACAGGTGGACATGGAAGTGTAAGACAAGTGCCAATCCCAGAACAAAGCTCAACAAACTAACATGCGTACTAGTAGGTCAGGATAATAATTTAGAACAATGTATGTATATATGTAGTTACTGTTTTATGATGCTAATAAAATCTATTCTGTAAAAGTCACTGTGTGGTGTGTTTATTTTGTGGTGGTATGGGTAGGCAAGAAGAAGAGGAGAAGGGAACAGACAAGAACACTATAAAAAAATTGTCTTTTTCATGTTGAGGGCCAGGCTGCTAAACTAAACAAGACAGGATGCAGTCACAGTGGAATTGGATTGGGACGGGATAAAGAAATAAACAGTTATGTTGGTTAACAGCTGAATTTGTTAACTTTATCTGCAGCTTAGTACACTTTTCAAATCCCAAACCTCCCTCTTCCATCCCCTTTCTTAAATATATATCTTCCTAGACTAGCCTTTTATTTTATTTTTTGCCAGATGTTGAGCTGTGATAACACAGTACCCCTTAGTTTTCCTATGGCAACAACAAAGCCCAATCCTTCTCCCCCTATGTGAATCTCCCCTCTGACTCCCAGTCCTTTTTTCTGGGGGATTTGATCTGTTTAGTCAGTTGATTGTTGAAGTTGTTGCCTTTTTCTGCAGTTTATTCTACAAATCCCAACCCTATCTCTCTCCCCTCCCCTTTCTTTAATATTTATCCCCTTAGAGCAGTTTATTTTCTTTCATTGCTTTTTATTTGCTCACTTCTGGAATTGCTAGCTTTAAACTGTCTATGTTCTCCTTCTCTCTCTCTCTCTCTCTCTCTCTCTCTCTCTCTCCTCCTTTACTGCTGCTCAATGTCCCTCTTCTCTGTGTCTGTCTGGACGGTCCCAAACTTTGCCCAATCCAACACCAACAAACATTCTTCCTTTTGAGGTCAGTCCTATAGTGTTTTTTTTTTGTTTTATTTTTGAGGGCAGATTTATTTAAGTAAAAAAAACAGTCCGAGCCTGCACAGTGTGCTCTGCAGTAGGCTGACAGGCAGATATTACTGCACCCATGCCTCCCGCCCTTTCCTACCCGGCTCATTCGCATTACCATCACTCCAGGTACCCTCTGGCTACCTGTCAATATTTCTTTCCATGCCACCCTAAAATGTTTTTTTTCCTGTGTACAGAGTTCCATCCCTAGTAAAATGGGCAAGAAGTTGTTTTTGTTCTGAGAGCATGCCGAAGCATATGATCAGATGCATGCGTCCTCTATATAGCAGCTACAATGAAGTGAAAGTGCACCTCTGACCCTCTCCCCCGTCCTGCCACAGCCATTAGGTCTCACTTACCCCTTGGCGGTATGACAGACCCGATTTCAGTTTCAGTGCTGGCTGGTCCGATGACTATTGCCAGCAACTCATTCCCCATATTCCCTGTTCGCGCTTTCCCTCGTCTTGGCTGTGCGCTCTTCTGGTGTCTCATCTCACGGATCAGCACCCGTCGATCTATGAGTAACATGACCACCAGACCGACTGGGACTCACAACCCACTAGCGCACGCACCCTGCTGGAAAGTTTAAGCAACTGCAAAATACATTTTTTTTGTTTGTTTTTTAAAACCATACTTGTCCGCGGACAAGTAACTCTCATGAAAGTGCTTGTCCCAGAGTTTAAAATTATAGCCTGGGACGTCGGGCTATAGGATTTGTCAAGGCCTGCAGGGAGGGTGGTCAGAATACAGCAAGACTCCATTACAAGAAACAATTACTAAGGTGAGTAATTTTTTCTTCAAACAACATGAAGTCTTGCTGTATTCTGACAATTGGCAGACTGCCAAGCAGTACCTCCAAGGAGGAGGGACAGAACCTACTTTGGGAATAGGCTCTGAAGTACTGCTGTGCCAAACCTAGCATTACTCCTAGCCTGGATATCCAGAGAGTAATGCTTGGTGAAGGTATGAACTGTTTTCCAGGTGGCTGCTTGACAGATTTTTAACAAGGGGATATCCCTAGCTGCAGCCAGAGATGCAGCTGTACCTCTAGTGGAATGAGCCCTCAGGCCTGAGGGTGCAGCTTTTCCCCAGTTTTTCATAGCAGAACTTAATACACGACACAATCCACCTGGCAATGGTTCTCTTGGTGGCAGGTTTTCCCTTACCTACTTCCCCATAAATGAGGAAGAACTGGAGGGGAGTCAAACCTGTGACCCTTTGTACGTTCTAGGTAGTAACTAAGGGCCCATTTAACATCTAAACTGTGTAGCATCCGTTCCCCTGAGGAGGTGTGATCAGTGAAAAACACAGGAAGAGACAGATTGCTTTAAGTGGAAATCAGAAACCACTTTAGGTAGGGACCTTCTATTGGTTCTAAGGACCACCTTATCTCTATGGAAAGAGATGAAGTCAGGCTCCACTGACAGGGCTTGCAATTCACTGATACGTCTGGCAGAAGTAACAGCAACCAAAAACACAGTTTTCCAAGTCAAGTACTTGAGCTCTGCTGAGGACATAAGCTCGAAGAGGGGTTGCATCCGCTGAGGAATACAAATATTCAAATCCCAGGCAAGAGCAGGATCCCTAAAAGGGGAATTGGTATGAAACAATCCTTTGAAAAATTTACAGAATACAGGGTGAGATGACAAAGAGGAAGATTTCCCCACTGACAGGAAAGCAGAAATAGCTGACAAATTAACTTTGAGAGTAGCTGGTTTGAGACATAGGCCATTAAGGTAAATCACGTACTCCAGAAATATAAACAAGTCAGCAGTGGCTGGGGAAACATGCTTCTTGGAACACCAAATACTGAACCTATTCCATTTGGAGTTGTAGGTTTTTCATGTGGCAGGCTTTCGAGAAGCCTTGAGGATCTCCAGAACCCCTTGGGACAGATGTAAATCTGCATACTCTTAAGTCTTCAAGAGCCATGCCTTGAGATTGAGTGACTGGAGATTGGGGTAACAAATCCTTCCGAGAGGAGGTTAGCAGATTGTAATTCCTGGGAAGAGACAGGGGAAGATGGACTGCTAAGGACAGCAACAGGGGGTACCAAGGTTGCCTGGCCCAGTCTGGAGCAATCAGAATCACTTTGCATGGTTGTGACCTTACCTTAACTAGAACCTTGAACAATAGAGGAAAAGGAGGGAAGGCATAAAGAAACTTCCCTTCTCAGTTTAAAATCAGAGCATCCAAAGGGACTGAACCCAAGACGAGGGGTCTGCAACAAAACAGAAGAAGCTGGTGATTGTCTGAGGCTGCAAAGAGATCTATCTCCGGAGTGCTCCACCTTGAGAAGATCACCGTCGACACCAAAGGATCCAGAGACCATTCGTGATGGCCCCGGGAAATCCTGCTCAATGCATCCGCTATCACATTGTCCTTTCCTGGGAGGTGGACCGCTACTAGAGAGGTCTGCAGGGAAAAAGCCAGGGACCATACTTTCATGGCCTCCGTGGACCGAGTTCCTCCCTGCTTGGTGATATACCACATGGTGGTAGTGCTGTCCGTCCTGACCTAAACCACCTTGTTCTGCATTGACAGAGAGAAAACTTGTAGGGCAAGAAGTACTGCCCTGAGCTCCAAAAGATTGATGAGAAGAAGGGATTCCTGAGGGGACCACAGTCCCTGGGACGTGAGAGCCCCAAGATGGGCTCCCCACACCAAAAGGGAAGCACCTGTGGTAAGAACCACAGAGCGAGTCTGAGAGACAAATGGAACACCTTGCCTCAGACTGTCCAGGTCCTGCCACCACTGAAGGGCCTGAATTAAGGTCTGAGTAACCGGAACTAACTTGGTAAGAGGATCTTTCCTTTGGGACCAAAATGTTCTCAGATGGAACTGAATGTCCCTCATCTGAAACCTGGCCCCTTGGACCACTGCTGTGGAAGCTGCCATGTGGCTCAGAAGCTGCAGAAAATGCCTTGCTGGTCGAGAAACCAGAAGGAGAAAGGAAGAAGCCAGCTGAGAGATGGCTTTTGCCCTTTCCAAAGGAAGGAAGGCTCTTGCCTTGAGAGTGTCCAGCTCTGCTCCTATAAAAGTGAGGAGCTGTACTAGTTCGAGAACTGACTTGGGAAGATTGAGAAGGAACCCCAGGGAAGCGAGAACTTTCTGGGTAACCTGCATATCTGACTTAACTTGGTCAGAAGACTGGCCCACCAGAAGCCAATCATCCAGCTATGGAAAAATAAAGATCCTTTTCCTTCTTAGAAAGGCCACCACTGCTGCTAGTCACTTTGTAAACACCCTTGGAACTGATGTTAGACCGAAGGGCATTGCTCAGAACTGATAATGGCCTGAGGGCAATTCAAACCTGAGGTACTTTCTGTGGGAGCACCTGATTGGAATGTGAAAACGGGCATCCTTGAGGTCCAGGGAGGCTAGCCAGTCTCCTGGCCTCAGAGAGGGAAGAATTGTTCCCAGAGTCACCATCTTGAATTTTGGCCTTACTAGGTGCTTGTTTAGGTATCTTAGATCTAGGATGGGTCGCCACTCCCCTGTCTTTTTCAGGGTAAGGAAGGACCTGGAGTACAGACCTTTGCCCTGGTATGGAGTAGGAACTCTCTCTCTCTACGACCATTAAAGCCAGTAGAGACAAAACCTCTGCCTCTAGAGCAAGGGTTTCTGAAGTATTTGCAGGTGGAAAGGATCTGGGTCTCCGTTTTGGAAAACTTTTGAAACTGAGAACCAGCTCCTGGCTTACAACCTCCAGGACCCACTTGTCTGACGTAACAGACATCCAGTCGTGGACAAAGTAAGCCAGCCTGACTCCTACTAGAATGGTGGAGTCGACCCGGGTTGACACATCAGGGTGTCTGCTTGGCAGGAACCTTAGGCTGAGGGGTGGATGCAACCCTGCTCATCCCCCTTCTGCCTCTCCCTCTGAAGAACCCCCTCTGAGAAAAGGAAAAGGTGGCCGGCGCCTAGTAGAAAAGCCTGTGAAAAGGCCTGCTCCTGCCCCTAGACTGCTGCCTCTGAGGAGTGGCCTGCCTCTCCTTGGCCTGGGCACTCCTATAAGTGGTCCTGTACTCATCCATTTTCTTCATGTACTGTAATTCTCTGTCTACTCCCCAAACAGAGAATTACCCACTACAGGGAAATCCATGGCCTTAGCCTTGGTGTCCTGCGAAAGGCTAGTACACCTGAGCCAGGCCATTCTCCAAAGAGCCACAGATGTAGCCATGACTCTTGATGACACATCACTGGAGTCCACAGCAGCATGAATTGCACCTTTGATGCCTCAATCCCATCAGCAGCCACCCCTTCCAGCTCCTTGGCTAGCTGGGGGGAGGCTGGTTTAGCCAGTGCCAGTACAGTGTCCCACCTGGACTTCTGGTACCTGGCTGTACAGGACATATAATTAGCCTGCATGAGTCACAAAGATGATACCAAGTACTGTTTCTTTGCCATGGCATCTATCTTTCTGGAATCTTTGTCTGGGGGGGTGTGAAGCCAAGGGGATGTATGCCTTGTCACAGGCAGCAGTCTGCACTACCCCAACATGGCTGCATTGTTGGTGAAGAAATTCCGTATCAGAGCCTGACAAGGTGTACCTCTTGTCCATTCTCTTGTCAACAGGAGGTACAGAGTTGGCAGACCTAAGAATTTTTTGTGTCTGTTTCCCAAATGACCTATGAAGGGAAATAGACAGTCTCTTAGACTCTGGGATGTCCATCATTTCTATGAAGTCAGGCTCCTGATCCCCTACAGCCTACTCAATAGAAAGCTGGAGGGTTTGAGCCACTTTTCTATAGAACAGAAAGTGGGGAAGGCACTCAGAAAGCCTAGGAGGGGGGAAACACCAGAAGGTCTGTCTGGGGAGATGTCCGGTTCCACAGGCACATCCAGATTTTCACCGTCGTAATCACCCTCTTCAAAATCCCCCACCTCATCAAACTCCGATTGGTAAAACTCTTCAGGGAAATAATCCTGAACCAGGGGAACCAACCGAACCGAACCTCTGCCAGAAGGTGCCAGATCGGTCGGAACCTGACGAACCGATTCCACAATCAGAATCACTTTGGCTATTTCTTCGGCAGTCAAAACATGCAGCTCAGGATCCGAACCAGCCGATTTATCCTTTCGTTTTCAAGATCTAACTACAACATCGGTTCAGCTGAACCGATCGGAAAAATTTCACAATTTCTACACAACAGCTACTAATCTAAGTACTTAAGGTACCACAGACAGAGTCTCGAACCGAAAAACAGAACGAAAATTGGACTAAAACTGAAACTTTAACCGCGATAGAACCGAGCAGAAGGAGAAATCTCCGGAGCGACTGTTCAATGAGGCGGTGTAAAGAATTTGACAGTTTGGTTTCAAAAGGACACAGACAAACTTTTCAACCGAGCTCGAGCCCAACGTTCTATGCCTGGCATAGAATTTAACCCTTCACTCTTCGGGGCAGTTCAAGTGCTGGTGCTAACTGCAAACTGCAAACTGTCAGAATACAGCAAGACTTCATGTTGTTTGAATCCCCAGCAAGAGGAAAATCAATACCTCACCAGATGGAATTAAGAAATCGGGCACCTCTGCTAAGGCAACACAATCAAACACCGAAAAATGAGAGGATAAAACAAAAGGACAGTAACAGCCCTGTAACGGTCCTTTTGGGGGTGGGATTGATACCAGTATGGATCCTAGGAGGAAAGTGAAAAGGCTACCCTAACTGTACTTACCTGGGGCACCACAAGGGGAAGAAATCATAGACTTGATGAGAATAAACACCCTTATAACAGTGTGGCAGAACGTGGCCCCCAATCCAAGCCCATACAGGCAGAGGAAGTGGGAAAAATGGCAGGTTAGCCAGTTTTAAAGCAACAACTTAACAGGCATGATTTTAAATTTAGGGGTGCTCCCTGCCAACATGTCGCAGCCAAAAGGATCAAATACCAAAAAAGAAATTCTTCCTTCAGAGACATCTATGCTGCTTCCCCTTGACACAGCAAAGACTGGAGAGTTGCTGCTGTCCAGAATGTTCATGTGCCCAGGATTCTATGTTGGATTGCAGCCTTGGGCTGTGCCATATCCCCTAGTAGATGTGACATACTTAAGCAATAAGGCACGACAGGGTGTGGGTTATTGGGGGGGATTTACCCACGCCTTGTGTGCTGTGTCTCAAGGTGCACCCAAGTGACTTAACCACACAAGAAGTGGGTAAACCCACCAATAACCCACACCCTGGAGTGCCTTATTGCAATTATACAATGGACCCATGTGTAAAATACATTTAAAATGTGTTTAAGTATGTCTTTTATAAATGCCATTTCTCAGCAGTGGGTTATTGCAGGATATACTATGGTCATGAGATGTGTTTTTACCAATGAGGTTACAGGATTTTCATACCCCATTGTACAATAATTATCCATTCACAATGCGGAGCAATACAGAAAATACAGAACTCAATCTCAACAGCAAGAAGTCATCAGTTTAACTTCTCATCCGTGAGACCGCACCTCAGAAGTGCAACACCCCTCTCATGCTGCACTACAGTGTCAGTACTGGGATATTAACCCAAGTGCTAGATGTGGGAACTGAACCCACAGCCCTCTGATCTCCTGGCCTCAGAGGCGAGTGTGCTACCTACTAAGACACTGACACTGAAATGCAAAACAGTCACTGGAAACGTAAATCGGCAACTACGCATTTCCGAGAGAAATTTAAATACAACTTCATTATTTGTAGCCTTTACCGGGGCAACCTGAGCAGAAGTACATAATAAAAAATAAAGTAAAAGTGGGACTATACACCAATTTACATGATTTATAATACTAAATACAAAAACGGCAACAGTGAGGGTAAACAAAGAATCTCCAGCCCTCTCCACACTAGGACTTTTCAACTGTTTTAACTCTGTTGAAACGGTTTCAAAATTTTGCGACAAAACTGTAACACAGTAAAAGCCAATCCGAATTCTAACATTATGCTCTAACCCTGTTCAGAGGTAGGCTAGAACATGGTTTTAGAGCAACACAGTCACTACCTATCTACAACACTACCTGTACCGTAGATAGGGGCTGGAAATCCGAAAAAACAATAAAGAAATGTTTTTTAAACCGAACGCTTTACTATACCGAACTGAGGAGAGGAAATCTCCGGAGCGACTTCACTGTTAGGCGGAGTGAAAAATCTTATGGTTACACTGAGAAGTACCACTGACAGAGGTTTGAAAACCGAGCTCAAGCTCAACATTCCATGCTTCTGCATGGAGTTAACTCTTTCCCCTCTGGGGCAGTTCAAGTGCTGGGGCTAACTGCATTATATCTGAATACAGCAAGACTTCATGTTGTTTGAACCATGCTGCAACTCAGGCTAAGGCAGGCACCTGTGACATGCCCTGTAGGTTTTTGGTTGTAACATCCAAGAAAACTTATTTTAAACGGGTAAATGGGACAACAAGAAAAAATTACTCACCATATTAATGTTTCTTCTAATGGAGTCTTCCTGTATTCAGACATAATGCAGATAGACCCAGCACCTGAACTGCCTCGGAGAGGAAACAGTTAACTCTATGCAGAAGCATAGAACGTTGAGCTCGAGCTCGGTTTTCAAACCTCTGTTTGTTGTACTTCCCAGTGTAACAGTCAGATTCTTACGAGCACACTAACTAACATACTACAGTATGGAAATTGTTCAACATATAGCCAAAGGGCAAAAGATTCTTTTTGGGCCCAAAAGACTCAAGTCAAGAACCCAAGAAGGAAAGGTAGTGACAATATTTAAGTATAAAACACCAGAAAAAAATAACATCCACCCCACTCAAGAGGGAGGGTACAAGGCACACCCCTGAGGTGCAAGATTGTAACGCCCAGCCCACTTCCCAAAAACCAGGTTCTTAGACGGGAGGCGGGGGGTCTGAATATAGCAAGACTCCATTAGAAGAAACAACATTACTATGGCGAGTAATTTTTTCTTCAAACAACATGAAGTCTTGCTCTATTCAGACGTAATGCAGACTACCAAGCAGTTCCCTATGGAGGAGGGAATGCAGAACCTACTTTGGGAAGAGGCTCTGCAATACTGCTGTGCCAAACCTAGCATCACTCCTAGCCTGGATATCCAGGGAGTAATGCTTGGTAAAAGTATGTACTGTTTTCCAGGTAGCTACTTTACAGATCTCTAACAAAGGCATATCTCTGGCTGCAGTTAGAGAAGCAGATGTACCCCTAGTCGAATGAGCCCTCAGGCCTGAAGGGGGCATTCTACCCAACTTGTCATAACAGAATTGTATACAAGAAACAATCCACCTGGCAAAAGTTAATTTAGTGGCAGTCTTACCTTTCCCCACTTCACCATAAGTGAGAAACAACTGAAGACAGTCATTTCTATGTGCCTTAGTATGCTCAATGTAGTAGCTAAGGGCCCTCTTAACATACAGACTGTGTAACCTTCTTTCACCTGAAGAAGAATGATCAGTGAAAAACACAGGGAGAGATATGAAAAAATTACTCACCTTAGTAATTGCTTTTCTTCTCATGGAGTCTTGTTATATTATGACTATATGCAGTCAGCCACTGCAGCTGAACTGCCCCGGAGAGGAAAGAGTTAACTCCAGAGAGTCTGGAGTTCCACCTCGCGAGGGCGCTATACCAAAGCTCTATCTGGCCAGTTTCAAATGAAACTGTCAGATCTTTATAAACTAACACTAAGCAACAAGTCTGTGTGGAAAGCTCTACACTAGCCAAGTGGCTACCTACTAGTAGGAATAACAACAATATAAACAACAATATAAACAGCAATAATAATAATAACAATGAATAATAGTATTATTAGTTTCTCCCTAACAAGCACTATTAGACCCCCTTCCCCAAGACTCAAGTCCAGGAAGGGGCCAACATATTACTTAAAACAGAAATACCTAATTCCTAACCCTAAATAAAGGGGTGAAGGGAAGAACTAAAATGGCATGACACAGTGCTTGCACTAATTTGCCACCCTACCCAAGTAGAAGTTCTGAGAGGGGCAGGAGGAGGTGGTCATAATATAACAAGACTCCATGAGAAGAAAAGCAATTACTAAGGTGAGTAATTTTTTCTTCAAACACCATGAAGTCTTGCTATATTATGACTATATGCAGATTACACAGCAGTACCTCCATGGAGAGGGTCAGAACCTACTTAGGAAATAGGCTCTGAAGCACAGCTGTGCCAAACGAGCATCTCTCCTGGACTGAATATCCAGGGAATAATGCTTGGTAAAAGTGTGAACTGTTTTCCAAGTAGCAGCTTGACAGATTTCCAGAATGGGAATATCTCTAGCAGCCGCCAGAGATGCAGCTGTACCCCGGTGGAGTGAGCCCTCAGTCCTGAGGGGGGTTCTCTACCTAGTTTTTGATAACAAAATTGGATACAAGAGACAATCCACCTTGCAATTGTCCTCTTAGTGGCAGGTTTCCCTTTGCCAACCTCGCCATAGGTAAGGAAGAGTTGGAGGGATTCGAACCTGTGACCCTTGGTGTGTTCCAAATAGTAGCTTAAGGGTCTTTTGACGTCCAAGCTGTGCAGACTCCTCTCACCTGAGGAAGAATGCTCAGTGAAAAATACTGGAAGAGAGATGGACTGGTTCAGGTGGAAATCTGAAACCACTTTGAGCAAAACTTTCTGTTAGTCCTGAGGACTACCTTATCTCTGTGGAAAGAGATAAAATCTTCTCCACTGACAGGGCCTGTAGTTCACTTATCGTCTGGCAGAAGTGATAGCACTAGGAAAACAGTTTTCCAAGTCAGAAACTTGAGCTCTGCTGAGGACAGAGGCTCAAAGGGGGGTTGCATTAACTGAGCAATGCAAACATTCAGGTCCCAAGCGGGAGCTGGTTCTCGAAAGGAGGGTTGGTGTGAAGTAACCCTTAAAAACTTGGAAAGCACAGGGTGAGAAGAAAAGGAAGCAGGCTTCCTGCTGACAGAAAAGCAGAGACAGCTGCCAGATGAACCTTTAAGGTAGCTGGCCTAAGGCCTAAGGAATTTAAATGGACCAAATAGTCCAGTAAATGGGAGATCAGCAGATTCTGGGATAATCTGCTTCTCAGAGCACCAGATGGAAAACCTTTTCCACTTAGAATTGTAAGTGGCTCCTAGTGGAAGGCTTCCTAGAAGCCTTTAAAATATCCAAAACACCTTGAGAAAGGTGTAAGTCAGCAAATTCTAACTCCTCAAGAGCCATGCCTTGAGATGGAGGGATTTGAGGTCCGGATACACACTCTCCCTGTGCACAGGCCAGTAAGTCGTGGACTCTGGGCAAGCTCAGGGCAGGTGGACTGTCAGGACAGAAGCAGTGGGTACCAGGGCTGTCTGGCCCAATCTGGAGCAATCAGAATCACCTTGCAGGGCTGAGATCTGATTTTTACTAGTACCCTGAAAAGAAGGGGAAAGGGGGGAAAGGCATACAGGAACTTCCCTTTCCAATCCAACTGAAAGGTGTCCAGGGGGACTGATCCCAGCACTGGAGGCCTGCAACAAAACAGAGGAAGCTGGTGGTTGTCTGGGGCTGCGAAAAGATCTATCTGAGGGGTGCCCCATCTGGCAAAGACTGACCCCAGCACCTGAGGAGTCAGAGCCCATTCGTGATGGCACTGAAAAATCCTGCTGAGGGCATCCGCCAGGACACTGTCCTTCCCTGGAAGGTGAACTGCTATCAGGGAGGTGTTCAGGAAGCAAGCCAGAGACCACAACTTCATTGCTTCGTGCACAAGGCTGATGACCCGAGTGCCCCTTGCTTGTTGATGTACCACATTGTTGTGGTGTTGTCTGTCCTGACTTGAACTACTTTGTTCTGGACAGAAGCTGAAAACGCCTGAAGAGCTAAAGAGACAGCTCTGAGTTCCAAAAGATTGATGTGGAGCAGAGATTCCTGGGAGACCACACTCCCTGAGTGGACAGGTCGCCAGTGAGCTCCCACCCTAACAGGGAAGCATCCGTGGTGAGGGTGAGGAGTGGAAACGGAATGAAAGGAACCCTTGTTTTAGATTGCTTTGATCCTGCCACCAGTGTGAGGCCAGGATCAGGGTTTGGGTCACTGGAACCAATTTGGAAAGGGGGTCCCTCCTTTGAGACCAATAGGCCCTCAAATGGAACTGAATGTCCCTCATCTGGAATCTTGCTCCTTGCACTACAGCTGTGGAAGCAGCCATGTGCCCTAGGAGTTGCAGAAAATGCCTTGCTGGTCGAGAGACCCGCAGGGTAAAGGAGGATGCCAGGGCAATGAGTCTGTCTACCCTTTCCGAGGGGAGAAATGCCCTGGCTAACTTTGTGTTCAATTCTGCACCTATGAAAGTTAGTACCTGAACTGGTTCGAGAACTGACTTTGGTAAATTCAGCAGGAATCCCAGGGAAGTGAGAAGCTGCTGGGTGACTTGCAAGTGGGATTTTACCTGATCTGGGGACTGACCCACTATGAGCCAGTCGTCCAGGTAGGGAAACACAGCAATCCCTTGCCTCTTAAATGAGCCACTACCACAGCTAGACATTTCGTGAATACCCTTGGCGCAGAGGTAAGGCCGAAGGGCATTGCCCTGAACTGGTAGTGGCCTGAGGGTAGTTCGAACCTGAGGTACTTTCGGTGAGAAGGCCTGATCAGAACATGAAAATAGGCATCCTTGAGGTCCAGGGAAGCTAACCAGTCCCCTGGCCTCAGGGAGGGCAAAATCATTGTCAGAGTTAACATTTTGAACTTTGGTTTCAAAAGATGCTTGTTCAGGTACCTTAAATCTAAAATGGGCCGCCATTCTCCTGTCTTTTTTGGGGTAAGAAAGTATCTTGAGTACAGCCCCTTGCCCTGATGGCAAGGAGGGACCCTTCCTACTGCTTTGCAGTCCAAAAGAGAAGAAACCTCTGCTTCCAAAGCAAGGGCTTCTGAAGGATTTGCAGGTGGAAAATGTCTGGCTCTCATCTTGGAAACTGTTTGAAGCTGAGAACCAGACCCTGGCTATTACCTCCAGAACCCACCTGTCCGAAGTTAGGGACACCCAGTTCTGGCTGAAATAAACCAACCTGCCCCCCACTGGTACAGGAGAATCGGCCCTGGGCACCCCATCAGGGTGCCTGCTTGGCAGTAGCCTTAGGCTGAGGGGAGGGGGACGGTTTACTTGTGCCTCGTCTACCTCTGCCTCTAAAGAAACCCCTCTGTGCAAATGCAGAGGAGGCTAGAGATTGGTAAAGGCCTGTGGAAAGGCCTGCCCCTACCTCTGGGAGCGTGCCTCTGTGAGTGGCATGCCTCTCCTTAGCCTGAGGCACTTTGTAGGTAGTTCTGTATTCATCCATCTTTTCATATAGTTTTCTGTTTGTTCCCAAACAGAGAATTACCACAACAGGAAAATCCATAGCCTTTGACTGAGTATCTTGGGACAGATTAGTGCATCTGAGCCATGCCAACCTATGGAAAGCTATAGAAGTGGCCATGACCCTAGAGGAAACATCATTAACATCAACAGCAGTATGAAATTGAACTTTAGAGGCTTCAATGCCATCAGCAGCCACCTGTTCCAACTCACTAGCCAGCTGGCCATGGGCCTGCTTGGCTAACTCAATACTGTGTCCCACCTAGATTTCTGATATCTAGCCACATAAGCCATATAATTTGCCTGCCTGAGTCCCAAAGAAGCTGCCATATACTGTTTTTCGCCATGGCATCAATCTTCCTGGAATCCTTATCAGGAGGATGTGAGGCCAGGAATATTAACCTTGTCACAGGCTGCAGCTTGTACCACACCTACATGACTACACTGCTCAGTGAGGAAGTCTGTATCAGAGCCTGACAAAGTATATCTTCTGTCCATTTTTTTATCTACAGGAGGGACAGAATGAGGATTTTTTAAAATCTTTGTTGTTTGCTTCCTAAATGACTTATGCAAAGGAATAGACAACCTCCTAGACTCTGGTATATCCATCATTTCTACATAATCAGGCTCCTCTTGCTCATCCACAGCTTCCTCTAAAGGAAGCTGGAGGGTTTCTGCAACCTTTTTGTAAAACATAAAATGAGAAGGGGACTCAGACAGAATAGGAGGAGATTCTAAAGGTCTGTCTGGAGAAATGTCCGGTTCAATGGGCACGTCCAGACCCTCCCAGCCACACATGTAATGATCAAATTGTCCTCCTCTCCTGTGGTTCATAAAATTCCTCAACATCATACTCCTGAACCACTGGCACTGAACGAACCAACCTTTTACCAACTGTAGGTGGTTGGCAGGACCCTGAGACAGTGACTGGACAATCTGTATGGCCTTAGCTATTTCTGCAGCAGTTGGAGACAATTTTGAACTCCAAACCTACTGATTTCTTAGTCTTTTTCACTGAGACTGGTTCCCCTGAACCAGCCTTCCTTTGGCCCGAGGAAGTCTCGCCCTGGTCAGAGGGCACTCCCTCTGGTCCAGTGGGTACTGGACTGGGCTGGCCATCCGGGTCAGCGGACTTCTTGGCCTCTAGTTCCCTGAGCCGGCCCAATCTCTTTTCCAGGGTGGCTGCAGGGAAATTTTTACACACCTGGCAGTCTGACAGGAGGTGGTCAGCCCCAGACAATAAACACAAGTGGTGTGTGGGTCAGCCTTGGCAAAGGCTTCCCCACAGACATCACAGTGTTGAAACCCAGTGGGCCCGGTTTTTCTTTTGGGTTTCTCAGACATAATGCCAGCCTAACCAAAAACTTGCCCTTTTGATGGCAGTGCCAGGCAAGACACCCTTATCGGTTCCTAACCGTGTCACGGGTATTTGAAAAAACCTATTTTAAAGCAAGGTTTTTTTTAGAACCGATAAGAACGGGAACCGCACTCTAAAAGCCCAACCACACTTTAAGCGTTAAATTAAGCAAACCGATCGGTTCAAACCGAACCGATAATTGAATTTCCACACAGACTTTAAATTTTCTACTTCGGTTTACCAGATAGAGCTTTTAACGAAATGCGGTAAAATAAATACTTTTGCCGGTTCAAATGAACTGAAAATACTCCTTGAACCGAGAAATGAACCGATGTGAAGGAGCTGATCTCCGGAGCGACTGTTCACTGAAGCGGAGTAAAGAATCTGACAGTTTCATTTGAAACTGGCCAGATAGAGCTTTGGTACAGCGCCCTCGCGCTGTGGAACTCCAGACTCTCTGGAGTTAACTCTTTCCTCTCCGGGGCAGTTCAGCTGCAGTGGCTGACTGCATATAGTCATAATATAGCAAGACTTCATGGTGTTTGAAAGAATGGTTCAGATGAAAATCCGATACCACTTTGGGCAATAACTTCCTATTGGTTCTTAGGACCACTTTGTCCCTACGGAAGGGGATGAAGTCAGGCTCAACTGACAGAGCTTGTAACTCACTAATCCAAATGGCAGAAGTAATAGCTACCAGGAACACAGTTTTCCAGGTCAAGTACTTCAATTCGGCAGAAGCCAGAAGTTCAAAGGGTGGCTGCATAAGCTGAGCTATGCAGACATTAAGATACCAAGGCGGAGTGGGCTCCCTAAAGGGAGGGTTAAAGTGAACCAGGCCCTCGAAAAACTTTCCGAAAACAGGATGAGATGACAGGAAAGAGCCCTTCCCTGCTGAGAGGAATGCAGAGACAGCTGCTAGATGAACCTTCAGAGTGGCAGGCCTCAGGCCTAGACCATTGAGTTGAACTAGATAGTCTAAGGTTGTGGAAATGCCTGCAGAATCAGGCAGGATGCCTTTCTGAAACCACCAAATACCTAACTTTTTCCATTTCAAGTTTAAGTTCTCTAGTGGAAGGTTTCCTGGAGACCTGTCCAGAACTCCCTGAGAGACATGTAGTGCTACATATTCTAACTCTTCAAGAGCCAGGATTTGAGATTGAGAGACTGGAGACTGGGGTACCAGATGCGCCCCAGGGAGGAGGACAGGAGATTGTATGTCCTGGGCAGAGACATGGGACGTGACACTGACAAGGACAGCAGTAGAGGATACTAAGGCTGTCTGGCCCAATCTGGAGCCACCAGTATCACTGTGCAGAGTTGACTCCTTATCTTGATCAGAACTCTGAACAGCTGAGGGAAGGGAGGGAAGGCAAAGAGCAACCTGCCCTTCCAGTCCAAAATGAGAGGATCCTGGGGAACCGTTGCCAGGACTGGAGGTCTGCAACAAAACAGAGGAAGTTGATGACTGTCCGGTGCTGCAAAGAGATCCATCTCTGGAGTGCCCCACCTGGAGAATATGATCTTCAGGATATGAGGATCCAGGGACCATTCGTGATATCCCTGTGAGATTCTTCTCAGAGCATTTGCTAGTACGTTGTCCTTCCCTAGAAGGTGAACTGCTACCAGAGAAGTCTGAAGAGAATAGGCCAGAGACCACAGCTTCATGGCCTCTGTGCACAAGGCCGAGGACCGAATCCCTCCCTGTTTGCTGATGTACCACATTGTGGTGGTGTTGTCTGTCCTGACTTGGATCACCTTGCCCTTGACTGAATCCAAGAAGCTCTGCAGGGCTAGGAAAACTGCCCTGATTTCCAGGAGATTGACATGAAGGAGACACTCCTGTGGAGACCAGAGCCCTTGAGCTGTCAGGGCTCCCCACCCTAGGAGAGAAGCATCCGTAGTTAAAACTACTGATGGGACTTGAGGGAGAAATGGAACCCCTGGTCTGAGGTTGCCTGGTCCAGCCACCACTGGAGAGCTTGGACCAGAGTCTGAGTCACTGGAATCAGTTTGGTAAGTGAATCCTTCTTTTGAGACCAAAAAAGACCTTAGATGAAACTGAATACCCCTCATCAGGAACCTTGATCCCTGCACCACTGCCGTGGAAGCTGCCACGTGGCCCAGAAGCTGGAGGAACTGCCTTGCTGGGCGGGAGACCGGAGGTCGAAAGGATGAAGTGAGATCCACCTGGGCCTACACGCTTGCCAGGGGAAGGAAGGCTTTTGCTTGTACAGTGTCCAACTCTATGCCTATAAAGGTGAGAAGTTGAACTGGTTTGAGGACAGACTTTGGAAGATTGAGAAGAAACCCCAGAGACTTGAGTAGGTCCTGGGTAGTTTGAAGAGCTGACTTGACCTATAAAGGTGACTGACCCACTAAGAGCCAGTCGTCCAGATACAGGAAGATGGTGATACCCTGTCTTCTGAGGTAAGCCACCACTACTGCAAGGCACTCTGTGAACACCCTTGAGCTGATGTTAGGCCGATGGCATAGCTCTGAATTGGTAATGGCCTGAAGGCACCTCAGACCTGAGGTATTTTTGTGGGAGCACCTGATAGGAATATGGAAGTAGGCATCCTTGAGGTCCAGAGATGCTAGCCAATCCCTGGCCTTAAAGAGGAAGGATTATTCCCAGAGTTACCATTTTTAATTTGGGCTTTGAAATGAGTTTGTTCAAATACCTTAGGTCTAGGATGGGTCGCCACTCCCCTGTTTTCTTTGGGGTAAGGAAGTACCTGGAGTACAGTCCTTTTCCCTTGTGCTGAGTAGGAACCTTCTCTATAGGTCTGAGAGCTAGAAGAAAGGAAACCTCTGCCTCTAGGGCAATGGTTTCTGACAGTGATGCAGGTGGAAAAGACTTGGCCCTCTTTTTTGGACATTTTTTGAAGCAGAAGGCCAGTCCCTGGCTTACTACTTCCAGGACCCACTTGTCTGAGCTCACAGAATTCCAGGCCTGAAAGCAGTAAGCCAGCCTGCCTCTTACCGGAAATGGGAAGTCGACCCGGGCTCACACATCAGGGTATCTGCATGGCAGGAGCCTTAGACTGAGAGGAGGAGGGAGCAGCTCTGCTCATCCCTCTCCTGCCCCTCCCTCTAAAGAACCCCCTCTGTGGTAAGGGAAAGGAGGCCTGGGCTTGGTAAAAAGGCCTTTGAAAGGGACTGCCCCTGCCCCTAGACTGCTGCTTGTGTGGAGTGACTTGCCTTTCTTTGGCCTGTGCACTCCTATACGTGGTCCTGTATTCATCCATTTTCTTCATGTAAGCCTCTGTCTGCTCCCCAAACAGAGAGTTACCTACTACAGGAAAATCCATAGCCTTAGTCTGGGATCCTGTGAAAGGCTAGTACATCTGAGCCAAGCATGTCTTCTGGGAGACACAGGTGTAGCCATGACTCTAGATGCCACATCATTGGAGTTCACAGCAGCATGAAATTGCATTTTGGATGCCTCAATTCCATCAGCAGTCACATCCTCCAGCTCCTTGGCTGGCTGGGGAAAGACTTGTTTAGCCAGTTCCAGAACCATATCCCATCTGCATTTCTGGTACCTGGCTGTGTAGGCCATAAAAGTAGCCTGCCTGAGTCCCAAAGATGATGCCAAATACTGTTTTTGGCCATGGCATCCACTTTCCTGGACTCCTTATCCAGGTGAAGCCAAAGGAATGTTAGCCCTGTCACCGGCTGCAGCCTGCACTACCACAATATGGCTGCAATGACTATAAAGGAAATCCGCAGCTGAGCCTGATAACAAATACCTCCTGTCCATTCTTTTATCCACAGGAGGTACTGAATTTGGGGTTTGTAAAATGTTGTGTGTCCGTTTCCCCAAGGATTTATGAAGAGGGATCGACAGCCTATTGGACTCTGTGATGTCCATCATTTCCTCAAAAAATCAGGCTCTTCATCCTCCTCTGCAGCTTCAACCAAGGGAAACTGCAGGGTTTCTGCAAACCTTTTTGCAGAACAAAAGAAAAAATTACTCACCTTAGTAATTGTGTTTCTTCCAATGGAGTATTGCTGTATTCGGACAATCTGCAGTTAGCTCCAGCCTTTAAACTGCCCCGGAGAGTATAGGGTTAATTTTCTATGCCGTGCATAGAACGCTGAGCTCGACCTTGGTTGAGATCTCTGTCTGCAGCACTCTGAAACCCAACCGTCAGATTGTTACGAGCAAACACTCACTAAGTGGAAATTGGAAAAAATGTTTTAACTAGCCAACTGGCAACCAAAAGTTTTGCATTCCCAAAGGAAGACTCAAGTAAGGAAACCCAAAACCAATCCAAAATAAAGATAAAATACAAACCACCCAGAAACATGGAGGGTGTGCTGAAGACACCCTTGGGGTGCAACACTGCGCCTGCCCACGCACTTCCCAAAAACAGGTTCTGAAAGGAGAGGCAGGGAGGGAGGTCAGAATACAACAAGACTCCAATACAAGAAACATAATTACTAAGGTGAGTAATTTTTTCTTCAAACAATATGAAGTCTTGCTGTATTCTGACAATCTGCAGACTACCAAGCAGTACCTCCATGGAGGAGGGACAGAACCTACTTTGGGAATAGGCTCTGAAGTACTGCGTGCAAACTGAGCATCACTCTAGCCTGGATATCCAGAAGTAATGCTTGGTAAAGGTATGGACTGTTTTCCAGGTGGCTGCTTGACAAATTTCTAGAGAGGGATTTCCCTGGCAGCAGCCAGGGAAGCAGCTGTACCTCTTGTAGGGTGAGCCCTCAGGCCTGAGGGTGGAGTCTTTCCCAGTTTCTCATAGCAGAATTGTATACAAGACATAATCCACCTGGCAATAGTTCTCTTGGTAGCAAGTTTGCCCTTTCCCACTTCCCCATAAATGAGGAACAACTGGAGGGAATCAAACCTGTGACCCTTGGTACGCTCTATGTAGTAGCTAAGGGCTCTTTTAACATCTAAACTGTGTAGCCTCCTCTCCCCTGAGGAAGAATGGCCAGTGAAGAAGACAGGGAGAGACAGACAATCAAATGGAAATCTGAAACCACTATGGGCAAGAACCTTCTATTGGTTCTAAGGACCACTTTATCCCTGTGAAAGGAGATAAAATCAGGTTCCACTGACAGGGTTTGCAATTCACTGATACGTCTGGCAGAGGTAATGGCCACTAAAAACACAGATTTCCAAGTCAAGTACTTAAGCTCTGCTGAGGGCACAGGTTTAAAGGGAGGTTGGATAAGTTGAGCAATGCAAACATTTAAATCCCAGGCAGGGGAAGGGTCTCTAAAGGGAGGACTGATATGAAGCAATACTTTAAAAAATTTACAAAACACAGGATGAGAAGATAGTGAGAAGACTTCCCTGACAGAAAAGCAGAAACTGCTGACAAGTGTACCTTGAGAGTAGCTGGTCTGAGGCCTAGGCCATTAAGATGGACCATATAATCCAGAACTGTAGGCAATTCAGCAGTATCTGGAGAAATATGCTTCTTAGAACACCAAATGCTGAATCTTTTCCATTTGGAGTTATAAGTCTTTCTGGTGGAGGGCTTTCGAGAGCTTTGAGAATATCCAGAACCCCGAGACAGATGCAAATCTGCATACTCTAACTCTTCAGAGCCATGCCTTGAGATTGAGAGACTGAAGACTGGGTACCAAATTCTCCCTGAGAGGAGGTTAACAGGTTGTAATTCCTGGGAAGAAACAGGGGAAGATGGACTGCTAGGACAGCAACAGGGGTACCAAGGCTGTCTGGCCCAGTCTGGAGCAATCAGAATCACTTTGCAAGGTTGTGACCTTATCTTGACTAAAACTTTGAACAGAAGAGGGAAGGGAGGGAGGCATACAGAAATGTCCCTTCCCAGTTCAGAATCAGAGCATCCAGGTGGACTGAGCCCAAGACTGGGGGTCTGCAACAAAAGAGAGGAAATTGGTGATTGTCTGGGGCTGCAAAAAGATCCATCTCTGGAGTGCCCCACCTTGAAAAAATCATCAAATACCAGAGGGTCCAGGGTCCATTCGATATTGCCCTGTGAGATCCTGCTCAGTGCATCTGCTAGCACATTGTCCTTCCCTGGAAGGTGAACTGCTTCCAGAGAGGTTTGCTGGGAATAAGCCAGGCACCACAACTTCATGGCTTCTGTGCACAAGGCCATAGACAGAGTGCCTCTCTTCTCGTTGATGTACCACATGGTGGTGGTGTTGTCCGTTCTGACTTGAACCTCCTTGTTCTGCACTGACGGAGAAAGCTTGCAGGGCCAGAAAAACTGCCCTGAGCTCTAGGAGATTGATATGGAGAAGGGACTCCTGAGGGGACCATAGTCCCTGGGAAATGAGGGCCCACAGATGGGCTACCCAGCCCAGAAGAAAAAATTACTCACCTTAATAATGTTTCTTCTAATGGAGTCTTGCTGTATTCTGACTATTGCAGTGATTGTTCTCCGGGACAGTTCAAAGGTTGGCAAAGAGTTAACTTTCCATACGGGGCATGGAACGCTGAGCTTGAGCTCGGTTGAAGCCTTTGTCTGCTGTTGTTTAAACTCCAACCGTCAGATCTTTATGAGCAATACTCACTAGAAGTTCTGTGTGGAAACTGTAAAACTCACACTAGCCAACTGGCAACTAAATGTATTAAAAACGTTTTTTTTGGTTTCAAAGCAAAGACTCAAGCCAGGAAACCCAAAAAACAAAACACAACACACACCCAAAATAAAGGAGGGTGAGAAAGGGGCACCTCTAGGGTGCCAACACTGCTCCTGCCCACCCACATCCCAAAAACCAGGTTCTGAGAGGGGAGGAAGGGAGGTCAGAATACAGCAAGACTCCATTAGAAGAAACAACATTACTAAGGTGAGCAATTTTTTCTTCAAACAACATGAAGTCTTGCTGTATTCTGACTATTGCAGACTACCAAGCACTACCTCCATGGAGGAGGGACAGAACCTACTTTGGGAATAGGCTCTGAAGTACTGCTGTGCCAAACCGAGCATCACTCCTAGCCTGGATATCCAGAGAGTAATGCTTGGTGAATGCATGGACTGTTTTCCAGGTGGCTGCTTGACAAATTTCTAAGATAGGAATATCCCTGGCAGCAGCTAGGGAAGCATCTGTACCTCTAGTAGAATGAGCCCTCAGGCCCAAGGGTGGGTTTCTACCCAGTTTTTCACAGCAGAATTGTATACAAGAGACAATCCACCTGGCAATAGATCTTTTAGTGGCAGGTTTGCCCTTACCGACCTCTCCATAAGTGAGAAACAACTGGAGGGACTCAAACCTGTGACCCTTGGTGCGCTCTATGTAGTAGCTGAGGGCCCTTTTAACATCCAAGCTCTGCAGCCTCCTCTCTCCAGAGGAGGAATGGTCAGTGAAGAAAACAGGGAGAGACATAGACTGATTAAGGTGGAAATCTGAAACCACCTTAGGCAAAAACTTCCTGTTAGTTCTTAGGACCACTTTATCTCTATGGAAAGACATGAAATCAGGCTCCACTGACAGGGCTTGCAATTCACTGATACGCCTGGCAGAGGTAATGGCTACCAAAAACAGTTTTCCAAGTCAAGTACTTAAGCTCTGCGGAGGACAAAGGTTCAAAGGGTGGTTGCATAAGCTGAGCAATGCAAACATTAAGGTCCCAAGCAGGAGCAGGGTCCCTAAAGTGAGGACTGGTGTGCAGCAATCCCTTGAAGAACTTATAAAACACAGGATGGGCTGACAGAGGAGAGGGCTTGCCTACTGACAAGAAGGCAGAAACAGCTGCCAGATGCACTTTAAGTGTAGCTGGTCTAAGTCCCAAGCCATTAAGATGAACCATATAGTCCAGGACTGTAGGCAACCCAGCAGTTTCTGGAGAAATATGCTTATTAGAGCACCAAATAGTGAACCTTTTCCATTTGGAGTTGTAAGTCTTTCTGGTGGAAGGCTTTCGAGAAGCCTTAAGGATATCCAGAACCCCTTGAGAGAGGTGCAGATCAGCAAACTCTAACTCTTCAAGAGCCAGGCCTTGAGATTGAGAGATTTGAGGTTCGGATACCAAATCTTTCCCTGAGAGGCTGTCAACAGGTTGTAATTCCTGGGAAGAGACAGGGGAAGGTGGACTGCTAAGGACAGCAACAGTGGGTACTAGGGCTGTCTGGCCCAGTCTGGAGCAATCAGAATCACTTTGCATGATTGAGACCTGATCTTGACTAGCACTTTGAACAGGAGAGGGAAGGGGGGAAGCATACAGGAACTTCCCTTCCCAATTCAGAATCAGAGCATCCAGGGGGACTGAGCCCAAGACTGGGGGTCTGCAACAAAAGAGAGGAAGTTGGTGATTGTCTGGGGCTGCAAAAAGATCTATCTGTGGAGTGCCCCATCTGGAGAAAATCACTTCCAAAACTAGGGGATCTAGGGTCCATTCGTGATGGCCCTGAGATATCCTGTTGAGAGCATCTGCTAGGACATTGTCCTTCCCTGGGAGGTGAACTGCTATCAGAGAGGTTTGCAGGGAATAGGCTAGAGGCCACAACTTCATTGCTTCTGTGCACAAGACCATAGACCGAGTGCCTCCTTGCTTGTTGCTGTACCACATTGTGGTGGTATTGTCTGTTCTGATCTGGACCACCTTGTTCTGTACAGATTTGGAAATGGCTTGCAGTGCCAGAAACACTGCTCTGAGGTCCAAGAGACTGATGTGAAGCACAGATTCTTGAGGTGACCACAGCCCTTGGGTGGTAAGATCCCCCAAGTGGGCTCCCCAGCCCAGCAGGGAGGCATCTGTGGTGAGTATTACTGAATGAGACTGAGTGACAAAAGGAACTCCCTGTCTTAAATTGTCCCGCTCCCGCCACCACTGCAAAGCCTGGATCAGGGTTCGAGTCACTGGGACTAGTTTGGTAAGGGAATCCTTTCTTTGGGACCAGAAGGCTCTTAAGTGGAACTGAATGTCCCTCATCTGGAATCTAGCCCCCCTGAACCACTGCTGTAGAGGCTGCCATGTGGTCCAGGAGCTGCAAGAAGTGCCTTGCTGGTCGAGACACCTGAAGGGTGAATGAAGAGGCCAGTTCTATAAGGGTCCTTGCCTTGTCCAGGGGAAGGAAGGCTTTTGCTCTTATTGTATCCAGCTCTGCCCCTATGAAGGTGAGGAGCTGTACTGGCTCAAGAACTGACTTTGGAAGGTTGAGGAGGAATCCTAAGGAAGTGAGCACTTGCTGAGTTATTTGAAGATGTGACTTGACTTGATCTGGAGAGTAACCCGCTATGAGCCAGTCGTCCAGGTATGGAAAGATGGAGATCTTTTTTCTCCTTAGGAAAGCAACCACTACTGCCAGGCACTTTGTGAACACCCTTGGGGCTGATGTTAGGCCAAAGGGCATTGCTCTGAATTGATAGTGGCCTGAGGGCAACTCGAACCTGAGGTACTTTCTGTGCTAGCACCCGATGGGAATGTGAAAACAGACATCTTTGAGGTCCAGGGAGGCTAGCCAGTCCCCTGGCCTTAGAGAGAGCAAAATTATTCCCAGAGTTACCATTTTGAATTTTGGTTTTAAAAGGTGCTTGTTCAGATATCTTAGATCCAGGATGGGCTGCCATTCTCCTGTCTTTTTGGGGGTTAGGAAGTACCTGGAGTACAATCCTTTGCCCCTGTGTAGGGTAGGAACTCTTTCTACGGCTCTGAGACCCAAGAGGGAAGAAACCTCTGCCTCTAGAGCAAGGGTCTCTGATAGATTTGCAGGTGGAAAGGATCTGGTTCTCATCTTGGGAAATTTTTTGAAGCCGAGAACCAGTCCCTGGCTTACTACTTCCAAGACCCACTTGTCTGATGTTAAAGACTTCCAGTCCTGGACAAAGTAAGCCAGCCTGCCCCCTACAGGTATTGGAGAATCGGCCCGGGCAGACTCATCAGGGTGTCTGCTTGGCAGGGGCTTTAGGCTGAAGGGTGGAAGCAGGCCTGCTCATTCCCCGTCTGCCTCGCCCTCTAAAGAACCCCCTCTGAGCATAAGCAGAAGAGGAGGCCTGGGCTTGGTAAAAGGGCCTTTGAAAGGGCCTGCCCCTGCCCCTGGAATGCTGTCTCTGAGGAGTGGCTTGCCTTTCTTTGGCCTGAGCACTCCTGTAGGTGGTCCTGTACTCGTCCATCTTCTTCATGTAGTTCTCAGTCTGCTCCCCAAACAGAGAATTACCAATGACAGGGAAATCCATGGCCTTAGCCTGGGTATCCTGGGATAGGCTAGTACATCTGAGCCAAGCCATCCTCCAAAGGGCCACAGATGTAGCCATGACTCTAGATGAAACATCATTGGAGTCCACAGCAGCATGAAATTGCACCTTGGATGCCTCAATCCCATCCGCACCCACCTGCTCCAGCTCCTTAGCAAGCTGGTCAGGGGCCTGTTTAGCCAGAGCCAGAACAGTGTCCCACCTGGACTTCTGGTATCTAGCTGTGTAGGCCATAATAGGGTCAGTGTGGCTCAGTTGGTAGCACATCTGCCTCTGGACCAGAAGGTCGTGGGTTCTCGTCCCACACCAGGATGGACCTGCACCTAAAAATCGCTGGCATCCGAGTGCAGTATTGGGGGGTGCTGTACTGCTGGGGTGTGCCGTCCTTCGGACGAGACGTTAAACCGAGGTCCCTTCTGCCCATCCTGGTGTTGTCCTGGTAGGTGTCCAGATGGAAGTAAAAGAACCCACGGTACTCTTCGTAAAGATCAGGGAACATTCCTGGTGTCCTGGCCAACACTCCCCTTCCCATAAACCGGTTCATGCAATTATCCAGGGTGTGTGTGGGTGATGATGTGCGATATGGCCGCCACCACACATTCAGTCACTTCACTACTAGTCTAGCATTGCTTGTAAAGCGCTTTGAGATACTGTGTATGAAAAGCGCTATATAATTGCTTCCTCCTCTTCCTCCTCTTCTTCTTCATTATCCTCATACTCTCCCTCCTCCTCCTCCTCCGGTTCATAAAATTCTTCTAAAGTATAATCCGGAACCGGGGGAACTGACCAAACCGAGCCCCAAACTGGTCGATTCAAACCAAACCGATCCAATGTTTACAAGTTCCACACAGAAACTAAATGCAAAACCTATCTAGTACTCATAGTACCACAGACAGAGACTTAAATCGACAGGTTCAGTAGCAGAAATTCGGTAGAAACTGAGCGAAAAAACGACACTTTAGAGAAATCTCTGGAGCGACTGTTCAGAGAGGCAGAGTAAAGAATCTGACGGTTGTAGTTTAAACAACAGCAGACAGAGGCTTCAACCGAGCTCGAGCTCAGCGTTCCATGCCCTGCATGGAAAGTTAACCCTTAGTTCTCCGGGGCAGTTCAAAGGTTGGCAATCACTGCAATAGTCAGAATACAGCAAGACTTCATGTTGTTTGAAAGGAAGCATCCGTAGTAAGGACCACTGAATGAGACCGAGTGGCAAATGGGACCCCTTGCCTTAAATTGTCCTGATCCTGCCACCATTGAAGGGCTTGGATCAAGGTCCGAGTCACTGGAATCAGTTTGGTAAGGGAGTCCTTCTTCTGGGACCAAAAGGCCCTCAGATGGAACTGAATGTCCCTCATCTGGAATCTTGCCCCTTGGACCACTGCTGTAGAAGCTGCCATGTGGCCTAAAAGCTGGAGGAAATGCCTTGCTGGTCAAGACACCTGAAGGCTGAAGGAAGAAGCTAGTTCTATAAGAGCTCTTGCCCTTTCCAGAGGAAGAAAGGCTCTTGGTTTGACCATATCCATCTCTGCCCCTATAAAGGTAAGAAGCTGGACTGACCCGAGAACTGACTTGGGAAGAATGAAAAGAAATCCTAGAGAAGTGAGCACCTGCTGGGTCACTTTCAGGTCTGACTTGACTTGGTCTGGAGACTGGCCCACTATAAGCCGATCGTCCAGATTTGGAAAAATGGAAATCTTTTGCCTCCTTAGAAAGGCAACTACTACTGCCAGGCACTTTGTGAAAACCCTTGGGGCCGATGTTAGACTGAAGGCATTGCTCTGAATTGATAGTGGCCTGAGGGCAACTCGAACCTGAGGTACTTTCTGTGGGAGCACCTGATGGGAATGTGAAAATAGGCATCTTTGAGGTCCAGGGAGGCTAGCCAGTCCCCTGGCCTTAGAGAGGGAAGAATTATTCCCAGAGTTACCATCTTGAACCTTGGTTTTAAAAGATGCTCATTTAGGCTGGGTTGCCACTCCCCTGTCTTTTTTGGAGTAAGGAAGTACCTGGAGTACAGACCTTTGCCCCAGTGTAGGATAGGCACTCTCTCTCTCTCTCTCTCGATCTTAAAGCCAGAAGAGACAAAACCTCTGCCTCTAGGGCAAGGGTTTCTGAGAGACCTGCAGGTGGAAAAGATCTGGCTCTCATCTTCAAAAATTTTTTTGAAGCTGAGAACCAGCCCCTGGCTTACTACTTCGAGGACCCACTTGTCTGAGGTAATAGACTTCCAGTCCTGGACGAAGTAAGCCAGCCTGCCCCTACTGGAATAGGAGAGTCGACCCGATCAGGCCCATCAGGGTGTCTGCTTGGCAGGGGCCTTAGGCTGAGGAGTGGATGCAGCCCTGCTCATCCCCCTTCTGCCTCTCCCTCTGAAGAACCCCCTCTATGAAAAAGGAGAAGAGGCCTGTGTTTGGTAGAAAGGCCTATGAAAAGGCCTGCCCCTGCCCCTAGACTGCTGCCTTTGAGGAGCTGCCTGCCTCTCCTTGGCCTGAGCACTCCTGTAAGTGGTCCTGTACTCATCCATTTTCTTCATGTAATTCTCTGTCTGCTTCCCCAAACAGAGAATTACCAATTACGGGAAAATCCATGGCCTTAGCCTGGGTATGCTGTGAGAGGCTAGTACATCTGAGCCAAGCCTTTCTCCGAAGAGCCACAGATGTAGCTATGACTCTTGATGACACATCATTGGAGTCCACAGCAGCATGAAACTGAATTTTTGATGCCTCAATCCCATCTGCAGCCGCCTCCTCAAGCTCCTTGGCTAGCTGGGGGAGGCCTGTTTAGCCAGTGCCAGTACAGTGTCCCACCTGGACTTCTGGTACCTGGCTGTATAGGCCATATAATTCGCCTGCCTGAGTCCCAAGAAAGATGCTATGTACTGTTTTTTTGCCATGACATCAATCTTCCTGGAGTTCTAGTCTGGGGGGTGTGAAGCCAAGGGACTGTTTGCCTTATCACAGGCAGCAGACCGCACAGCCCCAACATGGCAACATTGCTGGTATAAGAACTCCGTGTCTGAGCCTGACAGTGTATACCTCTTGTCCATTCTTCTATCAACAGGAGGTATAGAATATGGAGACTTCAAGATTTTTTGTGTCTGCTTTCCCAAAAGATTTGTGAAGGGGAACAGACAGTCTTCTGGACTCTGGGATGTCCATCATTTCCACATAATCAGGCTCCTCCTGATCCTCCATTGCTTTCTCCATAGGAAGCTGGAGGGTTTCAGCCACCTTTCTGTCAAACATAAAGTGGGAGGGGGACTCAGAAATCATAGGAGGGGATATACCCAAAGGTCTGTCTGGGGAGATGTCCGGTTCCACAGGCAAATCCAGACTTTCACCATCATCATAATCATCTTCAAACTCCCCCTCCTCCTCAAACTCCGGTTAAAAAAATTCTTCAGGGGTATAATCGTGAACCGGGGGAACCGACCGAATCGAACCCCTGCCAAAAGGTGCTGGATCGGTCGGAACCGGGTGAAGTGATTCCACAATCCGAATCACTCCGGCTATTTTTCTTGCCGGTCGGAACATGAACTTCTGGATCCGAACCGGTCGATTTCTCTTTGCGTTTTCTTTTTGTTGGAACCGAACCCTTGGGATCGGCTCTCCTTTTGCCTTAAGTAGTATCGCCCTGGTCAGAGGGCACTCCTTCTGGTTTGGTTGGAACCAAACCGGGCTGGCCATCCGGGTCAGCGGACTTCTCTGCCTCCTTTTCCCTCAGTCTACCTAATCTCTATTCAAGGGTAGATTTGGGAACATTTTTACATATTTGGCAGTCTGTATAGAGGTGTTCAAACCCCAGACAATAAACACAGGTGATGTGGGGAACGGCCTTGGCAAAGACCTCTCCACACTCACTGCAGTGTTGAAACCCAGTGGGCACGGTTTTCTTCTTGGGTTTCTCAGACATGGCCAACCTAACAAACTTACCCTTTTTATGGCAACTGCCAGGCAAGACTCCCTTATCGGTTCCTCACCGTGTCACAGGTATTGGAAAAAAAACGTACAAAAACACCTTTTTTTTTTTTAAAGAAGTGATAAGGACCGGTAACCACACACTAAAGAAAGATACAAGTATTAACCACAAATGATCGGTTCAGCAGAACCGATCCACCCTTTTTCAAGTTCCACACAGAAAATCAGCACAAAACCTATCTGTTACTCACGGCACCACAGACAGAGACTGAACTGACTATGGAGAAATAAATTTCGGTTAAAAACGACACTTTGACACTTTAACCGACTTTCGAACCGAGCTGCGGGAGAAATCTCCGGAGCGACTGTTCAGTGAGGCACAGTAAAGAATCTGACGGTTGGATTTCAAAGGGCTCCAGACAGAGACATCAACCGAGCTCGAGCTCGGCATTCTATGCTCTGCATAGAAAGTTAACCCTTTGTTCTCCAGGGCAGTATAAAGGCTGGAGCTAACTGCATTTGTCAGAATACAGCAAGACTTCATGTTGTTTGAACCGGGCTGGCCATCCGGGTCAGCGGACTTCTCGGCCTCCTTTTCCCTAAGTCCACCTAATCTCTTCTCCAGGGTAGACTTAGGAAAATTTTCACAAATTTGTCAGTCTGTATCGAGGTGTTCAAACCCCAGACAATAAACACAGGTGGTGCGGGGACTGGCCTTAGCAAAGACCTCCCCACACTCACTGCAGTGTTGAAACCCAGTGGGCCGGTTTTTTTTCTTGGGATTCTCAGACATGGCCAACCTAACCAAACTTGCCCTTTTGGCAACACATGAGCAAGACACCATATCGGTTCTAACTGTGTCACGGGTATTGGAAAAAAATGTTTTAAAACACGTTTTTTTTTTAAACCGATAAGGACCGGTAACCACACTCTAAAGCAAAGTACAAGGATTCAAATATATAGGATCGGTTCAGCTGAACCGATTGAACAAGTTTACAATTTCCACAAAGTAATCAGAAAAAACTATCTAGTACTCACGGTACCGCAGACAGAGCCTGACCGACAATGCGGAATAATTTCGGCTTAAAACCGACACTTTAACCAACTTTTGAACCAAGCTGAAGGAGAAATCTCTGTTGCGACTGTTCAGTGAGGCGAAGTAAAGAATCTAACGGTTGGGTTTCAAAGTGCTGCAGACAGAGACCTCAACCGAGCTCAATGTTCTATGCACTGCATAGAAAATTAACCCTATACTCTCTGGGGCAGTTTAAAGGCTGGAGCTAACTGCAGATTGTCAGAATACAGCAAGACTTCATGTTATGTGAAAATGTGAAGGGGAATCAGAGAGCCTGGGAGGAGAGACATCTGAGGGTCTGTCTGGGGAGATGTCCGGTTCAATGGGCACATCCAGATCCCCCTGGTCATTGTCACCATCATCATCATCATCACCGGGATAGTCTTCGTCTCCCTCCCACTCCTCAAAACAAGCGTCTGGATCATAATCCGGAGGAGATGGACCCAACCCAACCGACCGCCTAACCGGCAGTACCGTTTCGGACGGTACTGGCCTAAGCAACTGAACAATGCTAATCACTTTGGCTATTTCATCTGCGGTTGGAGAGTGCGATACCGGATCCGAACCGGCAGACACGCTTTTTTGATAGAACCGATCCCTCGGGGTCGGCTCTCCTTCTGCCCGAGGAGGTATCGCCTAGGTCAGTAGGCACCTCCTCAGGTTCATCTGCAACCGAACCAGGCTGGCCATCCGGATCCACAGATTTCTCTGCCTCCCTTTCCTTCAGCCTACTCAGTCTTTTGTCTAGAGTGGATTTAGTAAAGTTTTTACAGATTTGGCAGTCTGACTTGAGGTGGTCAAACCCCAGACAAACACAGATGAGGTGGGGGTCAGCCTTAGCAAAGGCCTCCCCACACTCAGTACGGTGTTGAAACCCAGTGGGACTGGTTTTCTTCATGGGTTTTTCAGACATGGCCAACCTAACAAATTACCCTATTGCAGCTTTCAAGCCAGGTAATACAATAACCGATCGGTTACAAACCGTGTCACGGGCTTTTTAAAAGAACTGGCAAAAGGTCCGGTTCTTTTGAAACCGATCGGTACCAGAACACCACTCTAATCCCAGAAATAAAATTAAACAGAATGGGTCAGTTCCAAACTGGACCGACCACAAAGAAACCGAAGAAAAGAACAATTTCCAACTTTTTTACAAAAATAAAACACAGTCACTACCTATCTACACACTACCTGTACCGTAGACAGAGGCTGGAAATCCGAAAAATACGGTTTAAACCGAACGATTTTACTTTTACCGAACCGAGCAAAGGAAATCTCCAGAGCGACTTCACTGTTAAACGGAGTAAAGAATCGGACGGTTACAACAGGAAGTACCACAGATAGAGGTTTGAAAACCGAGCTCGAGCTCAACGTTCTATGCTTCTGCATAGAGTTAACTCTTTCCTCTCCAGGGCAGTTCAAGTGCTGGGGCTAACTGCATTATGTCTGAAAACAGCAAGACTTCATGTTGTCTGAATGAGCAGTTATGAAAATTCTGATCTCATTTTTTGTATTCTGCTTCTCACGTGACTGCCAGTATCCCAGCATATATTGTGGTACCCGCAGTGCGTTGCACTGGTGCCACAATAATGCCTGGGAATTTACTTGGGCTAGCACGGTGTCAATATTTTAAATATTTTGCCAGGTTACAACTGTTCTGGCCAGCAAGGGAGCAACACATGATACAGTCTCCTGCACTCTAGATATTTTACTGATTCTCCATTTTTATTTATTCATCAAATTGGCATACCTCAGGAGACTAGTGGACAAGGCAAAAAGGATTTATCCCAGAGGTTAGGTGGATCATATGGCTACTCTGGAGGTGCAGGGGGTGGAACAAGCAATATACAGGAAGCATGCCATAAAGAGGGGGCAGCTCAGAGGGAGCAGATGAGGAAGGGGGAGTTAGGAGTGAGCAAAACGAGCAAGCATCAAGTTTACAAATCGCTTCACCATACTATACCCGGGAGGAAGATGGGGGGACAAGTGGACAGAGAGGGTTTGGTCAGTAGGCAGGAGGGGTGACAGACGAGGAGCCTGAACCAAAGGAAAGGACGGGGGGGCGGAAATGAGCCTAGGTTGGAAGGAAATGTGATAGATGGGGGGGCACTGAGGGAGGACAGGGTGGAAGGAGGTAGGACTGGAGACAGGCCGGTGACCAGATTGAGGAATTCAGTCAATGAGGAGGGGGCAGTGGAGAGTTCTCTAGTCAGGTCAGATTTCAGATATGTATCACTAGATGAGGTAGAGAATAGAGTTGGGAGAAATACAGCAGATGGGGTGGGTGGTGCAGGTCCAAAGGAGGAGGGGGAAGCAGTGGGAGGTTACTTGGGTGGGGGTTGGAGGATTATAGCTCAAAAGGGAGATGGGGATGAAACTGAGGGGTGGGCGAACTCTGGCCACCCAGGAGTTTGGGGAACGAGGAGTAAACTGGCAGTTGCAGGTAGAAGGAGGCGGTAGGGCTTTGCATATGAGGGGTGGCCTCCGTTGATGAAGGGGGACAAGCAGAGGTTACTGACAGAAGGAGGAGCCTGGATGATACTAAATGGACTAAAAAAGACCCTCAGGCTGATGGGAGAGGTAGGAGCAAGCAAGGGTCCGATGATAAAAGGAGGAGTCTGGAAGGAATAAAGAGGCTAATAAAGTGGGGGGTGAGGTGAAGGTGATATTGCTGGGGGATTCCATGACTAGGGGTATTCACTGGGAGGGGGAAGGGGAGAATAAAAGCAGCCCTGTCAAGGCTAAATGTATACCAGGTCTATCCGTACACAAGGCCAAATTCCACCTATACTCACTGGCATTGGATTGTAGGGGATCTCCATACTTCCTAGTACATTTTGGGACAAATGATTTGGAAGGGAATAGCGAACTAGAAATACAGGCTAGATTCCGGGAGCTGGCAAGGGTTTGTCACTCTATAGGAAGCAAAATTTCTTTCTCTGAGATTCTGCTGGAACCAAGGGCAACCGGTGAAACCAAGCTAAAACTCAGAGAGGTGAACAAGTGGCTCAGGGACTGGTGTAGGGCAGAGGGATATGGGCTGGTAGGAGACTGGGGGGATACTTGGGAGGATAAGGGGCTATATGCCAGGGATAGGTTACACCTCGACATGGAGGGGAGGGAGATCTTGAAATTAAAACTTGCTGCATTTATAGGCGAGAGGTGGGGTTTAAATTTGTAAAAGGGGGGTGGTCAATAATAAAAAGACCCCGGGGGCTGTTTGAGGGTCCAGGTCTAAGGCACATGAGGATTGGGAGGGATTATGTTAAAAATTCTATGAAAACTGGGCAGAAAAGGGACTACATGGGGTTGGGGGGGACTGGAGAGAGAGGGGAGAAGTCGGGGTGGAGGACAGTCCTGATCAATGGTAGGAATATGAGCAATAAAATGGCTGAACTCCAGGCTATGTTGGCGGAGGGAAAAGCGGATGTGGCAGCAATTACAGAGACATGGGCCATTCAGAGAAATAACTGGGACCTAAACTTAGAGGACTACAAGATATTCAGGAAAGATAGGGGAGTGGTAAGGGGGGGGGTGCACTGATAGTCAGAAATGACATAATGGTTAGTGGAGTGGAGGAGGCTGGAGGGGGGTGGAGGTGATTTGGGTAACCCTGCAAACGAGGGGATGGAAGAAATTGAAGATAGGGGTGGTATACAGGCCCCCTGCAATAGAGGAGGCTCTGGAGGATAAGCTGGTTGAGAACATCAAGGATCACTGTGACCTTGGAAAGGGTAGGGTGGTGGTCATGGGTGATCTTAATATGCCGGGGGCGGACTGGGACACCATGACATCCTCTGTACAGGGAACAGAGACTGATGGATGTCTTTCAGGATGCCTTCCTGGTCCAACAGGCGGGGGAACCTACTAGAAAGGGGTGGATATTGGACATTATCCTAGCGGGCAGTGAACAAAAAAGGGGCCTGGAGGTGTGCAGTCCACTGGCGGGTGGTGACCACGCCACGGTTTGATTCCTGCTGTATCTAGGGGAGGAGGAAAACCGCACTCATACAGTAGTGGTTGATTTCAGAAGAGCGGATTACGTGGGTATGGGTAGGATTCCAAGGAAGAGGTTTATTTATTTAGCTTTTGTTAACCAGGTAAGTACACTAGACAAGCCAATTTGCCTATTTTCAGGTACGACCCGGGAGAGTACAGGAAATTACATACTTACACACTTGGGACAACATGGTACATAATTAGGAACAGGTTACACATCATGAGACTACAAAGCAAGATTACACATCACATAATTAGGAACAGGTTACACATTGTAAGACTACAAGGCAAGATTACACATCTTGAGACTACAAGGTAAGATTACCTAGTGAGACTACATATTTACACACTTGTGAGCATGGTACATAATTAGGAACTGATTACAGTTTGCCAAAAAGACGAAACTCATAAGTCACCTGCAAACCCCATAATGTAGATGGATACGCAAGGTACAAGGCATATGAGGCACAGTTGTAGCAGTAGGATAAGCGGTGCATCAGTTATGGAGCAGTACAGAATTACTACATCTTATGGGCGGCTGTTTTGTGTGGGTGCAAGTGCTGAGACACTCACAGGGTTTTTTTTGACACCCACAGGCCGATGCAATTTTAAGATGGCTCCATAGGGAACAGCGCAGGCTGCCCTGCGAGGGGGCAACATGGACCTGGGTTGGGAAGATGTTCCAAAGTTTAGGGGTGTATGCTGCGAAGTCCCTTTCACCCATTTGGGTCCTAGTCACAGGTACCTTGAGTGTGGCAGACCCCTGAGTCCTAAGGTGATATGACATGGGGGAAGTTTGGGCTAGCAAGCTTGCCACCCCTGGAGGGGTACCCATGTTGAGGACCTTTCCAGTGAAGCAGCCAAGGACAAAGTCAATGTGCTTTGTAGGCGAGAGCCAGTTTAGCTTATTGTAGAGCTCACAGTGATGAGTGAGCCGGGGGCCGAAAGGGCAAAGTGGCAGACAATGTTATAAGCAGTCGACCACCTGGAGAAATGGGCCTTAGTGGTGCTAGCAAACAGCAGGAGCCCATAACACAAAGAGGGGAGAAGCATCCCTCTTGCAAGGGCAACTCGCGCAGCTGGTGTGAGGTTGTTTTTTGCCCTGTAGGCCAGACCCAGTTTACAGTTGACTGTTTTACATATCCTCTGAATATGAAGGCCAAGCTGTGGGTCCAGCGTTACTCCCAGGTACTTGAAGTTGTCCGTGACTGGGATCGGGACATCCTCCTTACCGGATACACAGAACGGCACACGGGAGGCCTTAATCTTAGCCCGGGACCCAAAGAGCATGGCCTGTTTTTTTTTTTTAGGTTAAGGACAAGCTTGTGGGTCAGGATCCGTGCCTGAAAGTTTTTTAGGTCTTCACTCAGGTGTTGATTGACGACCCCCACCTCATGGGAGTGAGACAGGATAACCAGATCATCTGCGTAGAGAATTGGTTTACAGTGGGCAGCGGTTTCGGGGAGATTATTAATAAAAATTGAGAAGAGCATAGGTCCAAGGGCTGAGCTGTGGGGGACCCCATTGTTAGCTGGGATGGGATCCGAAAGCTCTTGCCAAATTCTGACCCGCCAAGGCTCTACCATGTAGTAGTTGTTTGAACCAGCTAAGAGCAGTAGTGGAAAGACCAATTGCTGTAAGCTGAGTTGACAGCATGGCATGGTCGACCAGGTCAAACGACTTCGAGAGGTCAATGAAGAGGGCCCCTGAGAGTTTACCCTGGTCCATGGCCTCCCTAATCCATGACGAAACAGTAACTAGAGCTGATGAGGTACGATGTCCCTTCCTGAATCCATGCTGTACAGGGGTCATTATGTCATGCGCCTGTAAGTACTCTGAGTTTTTCCCTGCCGCAACTTTCTCCAGAAGTTTGCTAGCCGCCAACAGGATGGATATGGGGCCATAGTTCTCTATCAGTTTAGAGTTCCCCTGTTTAAGGATTGGGACTACCCTGGCAACCTGCCATATGTCTGGGATAACTCCAGTTGCCAGGGACAGACTGAAAATGTGTGCCACCAGAGGTGCCAGCCAGGGGGCACCAAGACTGAGGAGCTTAGGTTCTAAGCCACCTTGTCCAGCACTTGAGTAGGGGGAGAGTCCAGCTAGCAGTTTCTGCACCTCGTGAACCACCACTGCCCTGAACAGAAAGGGCGGGCGGAGTGAAGACGGTGCTGTGGGTTGATTGCCACTGACACCATCATCATTTGGGAACGACGAGGTGTACTCCGACAGATCCGAAATATAGTGGTTGAAGGAGTTGGCGATGGTTTCCGTGTTGTTACAGCTGGAACCATCAATTATCATATCAGTGGACTCAGTGCTCTATGTACCACTCACAATGTGTTTAATGTTCCTCCAGAACCTTCTAGGATCCCTAGCCGAGTTCAATAAAGCAGATTTGCAAAATTCACTCTTGGCAATCCTAATGTTCTTTTTGCATTCATTTCTGAGTTGCCTGTATCTCAGAAAGATAGCTTGGTCAGCCGTGGCCTTGAACTTGGCCCAGCACTTATCTCTAGTGTTGAGGAGGGCCAGGAGACTACCATGAAGCCATTTAGTAGCCATTCCCCTCACCCTCCGTCTGATGAGGGGGCATGTTTCTCCTGCAGGGCCCTTAATGAGATAATAAAGTGACTGACAGCGGATGCGGGGTCCTTAGCATTCCAAACCACCGCCCAATCTGTGTACTTAATGTCATTATGAAAGGAGGACAGATCAAATTTGGAGTAGTCTCTGATCTGTATAATTTTATGGGGAATTTTTTGAAGTGGTATCCTCCAGACACAGTACACCGGGGAGTGATCAGAGATAGAATCCGGTAGGATACCCGACGAGCAGATCCTATCAGGTCTATTTGTCAAGATCCAGTCCAGGAGGGGGCCCTTACCCCCACTTGTAGGGCATCTGGTTGGATCCTTGACAAGCTGTGTCAGAGAGAGACTGGCAAGTAATGGTTCAAAGGCCTTAGTGTTGCCACCCAGCCAATTTAGGTTGAGGTCACGCAGAATGATTAGCTCATTCTGCCGTGTTACTGCACCAACTGCGCCAAGGAAGCCAGTCAGTCCCTCTGTGCTTCCTTTTGGAGGATTGTATGTATATACAATGTGAATCTTTTTTGTCATCCCCAGTAACAGTACCGTATGCAGAGCCTCACAGGGGGACTGCATGGTCTGTTGATCAGGGAGGGCGGACAGGTTGAGATGGTTCCTGTAGTAGACCAGGATACCACCACCTCTCTTACTTCCCGGACGATCACGGCGGATGAGGTCGTAACCAGGGAAGGCACATACTGAGCTGGGGGTGGAAGGCTTCAGCCAGGTTTCTGTAATTCCAAGAATGTCAGGACTGTGACGAGTTACCCAGGCACGAAGTTCCATTAGGTTTGGGAGCAGGCTTCTGATATTTAGATGGGCCACCTTCAGCCCTTTTACCACTGACCAGCCCGCCAGTGTAAGTGTGGACTGGAGTGATGGTCCAGGGTTTAGTTCAATGTCCCCTGCTAGCACAAGTGTCACCAGCAGGAGTCAGAGTAGATGCCTTTAAGGGGGGAGGTCTCTCATTGTTCTGTGACCTACGGTCATAACGCCTGACCTTTTGAGAGAGTCTCAGAAGGTACCTCAGTTTAAGACCACCGAGGACCACGGTCAGGGGAGAGCCCTCTGCTAGAATGTTAGAGAAGGTAAAATCCGACTCCACAGGTTGGACACATGTACACCAGGGAGCTATTTTTAGGGGGTCAACCGCCCCATAGATCCAGGGGATCCAGGACACAGTAAGGCTCACAGTGACTATAGTGGCTAGCGTGCCCAGGAGTAGCTGGCACAGGACTAACTTTGATGGGAGCTCAATGAGTCCCATCCTTGCTCCGGTACAGTTGTCCCGCTGGGACGATACCACCTTGGGTTACCAGCGGACACCAGGCAGTGCACTGGTGCTAGTTGCCTGACAAGTGACACTGGACAGTGTCACGGGTGTCAGTCAGCAAAAATAAAATAAAGCGTGTTTCAGCGATATGCAAGGAAATGGCTGTCTTCTTGAGGAAAGGAATAAACAGGATTTTCAAAGGGTGCCACAGGTGTTAGTCACCAGGCAAGTGATGAGAAAATGGATTAGCTGTACCTTACCGAACCACTTGTCCCACGTGCCTCAAGTATACTTTTTGTGAGAAGGACAGTTATCCGACTAATAGGGCCATAGAGCTAATGCAATTCCTATGTGAGGTGTCAGCCTTATATTTGGGTAGAAGTTACCAGAACAAGTGGGCACAGTACTACCTGTAGGACACGTGTCCAGTTTGCCACCAGGGTCCAGAGATTTACCCTGTGATTAGAAATATCTTGCAGGTTGGCAGTCTAGATTAACCCTACAATTAGAATTACCATGCAGGTTGGACATGATTAGGCCGGATATGGATGCTGGAAGCCTGTGGGAGATCATTAAAGAAGGGGGTGCAAGAGGCTACTAGGTCCTGTACTAAAGTAAGGCATAAGCATGGTGTAACCAGCAAGCCATGTTGGTGGACCAGGGAGGTGCAAGAGGCGGTGAGGGATAAAAAGGCTGTCTACGCACATTTCAAACGTTCTAGGGGGGGATAAGGAGCGAGGGGAGAATTAACTATTGGTCAGGAAGGTCACCAGAGTGGTGAGGGGCACCAAGGCAGGAATGGAGAAAAACCTGGCTAGGGACATCCGGGGGGGGGGGATTCTGTAGATACATAAGAGAAGAGAAAAAAGAGGACACAGATCAACAGGCTTAAGATTGTGAGGGGGATGCGCTCAGGAAGCAGGGGAACAGGCAGAGGTGCTAAACGAGTACTTTGCCTCAATCTCTGCAGAGGGTGACAAGGGATCCCTACAGCCTGATGGGAGAGATGAGGAACCAGCGAAAGTGAGAGGTCAGTGAGACCAGAGGATGGAAAGAGGCTAGGGTACAGGCTGGGCCAGACCAAGGAGTAGTAGGAAGGTTGCATGAGGGAGTGGATTGTGGTGGGGGGAGAGAAATCACAGTGGCTAGGGTGAGGCAGGCCCTTCAGAAACTGATAAGGCGCCAGGGCGGGATGGACTACATCCGAGGGTTACAAAAGGAACTGGCGGAGATGCTGGCAGCTCCACTCATTAACATCTCTCTGCAGACGGGATGGGTGCCACAGGACTGGAGGGTGGCTTATGTAGTGCCTATATATAAAGGGGGGTCTAGGGAAGAGATGGGGAATTGTAGGCCTGTCAGTCCAACGTCTGAGGTAGGCAAGGTAATGGAGGACTTTAACAAGGTGAGACTTGGGAAGCAGTTGGAAAGGTTAGGACATCAGGATGATAAACAGTATGGCTTCCTTCCTGGGGAGACCATGTCAGACCAACCTCGTAGAGTTTTATGATTGGGTGATGGGGGCCTTGGATAGACATAGGCCGGTGGATGTCCTATACCTAGATTTCAGCAAGGCGTTTGATTCAGTACCACATAATGGACTGATAGCAAAATTGGGGGAGATGGGGGGTGGGAAGACAGGAGCTAAATTGGGTTGAAAATTGGCTTTCAGGGCGTTTACAGAGGGTAATGGTGGGTGGGATACTATCCTCCCACAGGAAGGTAATCAGTGGGTTCCTCAAGGTTCAGTATTGGGGCCACTCTTGTTTAATGCCTAAGTCTTGGATATAGGGAGGGGGGTTAGGAACAGGTTGAGTCTCTTTGCGTATGATTCAAAACTGGGAGCACTGGTGGATTGTGAAGAAGCAAGGGAGACAGTCCAGGGGGATCTGGATATCCTGGAGGGGTGGTCAAGGAGGTGGGGACTGAAATTTAATGCTGGGAAATGTAAGGTACTTCATCTGGGGGTCAAAAACCCAGGCCATGTATACACCTGGGGGGGGTTCACACTGACTGCCACATTGGGAGAAAGGGATGTAGGGGTGGTGGTAGACATCAAAATGAAAATTGCAGAAGAGGAGCAGCCAAAGCAAACAGGATATTGGGTTGCATAGCAACGGGAATTACATCCAGAAGGAGGGAGGTGATCCTCCCTCTATATAATGCCTTGGTCAGGCCGCAGCTCGAGTACCGTGTACAGTTCTGGAGACCTCATCTGAAGAAGGACATAGCACTGCTGGAGAGGGGCCAGAGGAGAGCGACCAGGATGATTCAGGGCATGCTGGGGGAGGCCTTATGAGGAGAGACTGGAAGAGCTTGGGCTTTACTCAATGGAGGAGAGGAGGAGGACGGGGAGACATGATAGAGGTTTTCAAATATGTAAAGGGAATAACCAGAAGTGGAAGGAAGGAGCTGTTTAGGCTAAAGAAGGTGGGAACAACCAGGGGCAATGAGTGGAAGCTAGAGGGGGGAAATTACAGGGGGAGCGTAGGAACCATTTTTTCACTGAGAGGGTGGTGGAACCGTGGAATGCGCTGCCCAGGAGGCTGGTGGAGGAAGGCACAGTGGAGGGCTTCAAGAAGGGGTGGGGATAGGTACAAGGGGAAACTGAACCTAGAGAAGACCCTCTTTGGGGCTGGGGGGGTGGTGAGGCGAGCAGCCACTAGGTTGCTGGCTTTCAAGCAGACAAGACAGACCATTTGGCCTATTCTGCTGGCTTTTTAGTAAGTTAGTATTTTGTAGTGTATAGCACCGTGCGCGCCAGTGTGACAAGGAGCTCCTGCCACTCTTGAGGACAGACCTTTTCGTTGCAACAGTTCTATTTCTTAGCCTAATCTATCCTTTACAGTTTCTAGTCCATAAGGTTGGCCACTGATGGGTACCCCCTTTCCTTTCTTGACTATGCTATAGTGTACTCTTTAATTTTCCTTTTCCCTCTCAGGTCCTCGTACAGGGAGGTTATTGTGGTGACCTCCAAGCGTGTGTAAAACGGGCTGTGTTTATTGTTGTTGGATTTACAGTGCAACCTCGAAGTTACGAACACCATAGGAATGATGGGTGTTCATAACTTTGAAAAATCAGTCTCTCTTAAAATAACAGAATTTATTTAATAAATGGACTCAAAAAACTGTCAGCTTGGTTATTGCTTTATTTAATCAACATTTACTGTGCCGCAGTGCATTTAGAATTTAAAAAAAAGCAAAGTTCATGACTAAGCTCTGAGTTTTTAAAGAACTCAGTAATAGTGTTCTGCTTTAATGAGCAGTAGCTTTTTATGCTTTTATGCAGCCTCACCATCCCCTTCACTATCATTCGAGCTGTCACATTGTGTACTGTCTTTTGCAAGATCAATGATCTCCTTATCTGACAGGATCTTGTGACCAGTTTCCTCTCTGTCAGCTCTGAGTCAGTCCTCTTGTTCTACTTCACTTTTTGCCAGCACCCACTGTTCCATGAAATGTATTTGACTTTCGATGACATTGCTGCGCTCCTCGGTCTTCAAGTTCATCATCGGAAGGCCATAGCATATTCCAGGACCATCTTAAGGATTCTATGGTAATCTCACACCTGGCTTTGGAACTCGGTTGTTGGCAGAAGAGAGTGTGACCTGCTTTCCTTTCACACTGCCTGCCATGCTTAACACCACGTTTGTGCTAGCGTTAAACAAACACTTGCCATTAGCGCCTATTAAAAGTTGAACCACAGGTGTTAGAGGTGTGACCGTTACAGATAAGTGATGCCTGTGCTTTGAAGGCTCGGTTAACCGTCAGTCTGGATTAGTGAAGTTCGAACTTTGAGGTTGTACTGTAGTATGTATAAATACAGGTTACTCACCTGTAACAGGAGTTCTAGGAGTGGTATATGTTGTTCATCCACACTGTCTGGCAGGTTCCTTGCCGCTTTAAGATGGGCCGGAAAGTCTTCAAGCTGGCTTCTCCCACCCACCCGGGTGGTAAAACCCTCGGCTCCACCCCATGACACCAGATCTAGCCCGCTGGAAGCCAGGTTGCACGTTGAAGCCGGGGATGTTGGGTGGGTCATGTGGATGAATAACATATACCACTACTAGAACTCCAGTTACAGGTGAGTAACCTGTATTTCTAGGGACGTGTATATGTTGTTCAATCCACACTGTCTGGCAGACTCATAAGCAGTTCTCCAGTAGGAGGGAGGCAAGGTGCACATCCCCGATACTTACTTGGGGAATAACGACTGGAGAACCGAGGTCCCAAAACCAGCATCCCGGTGTGACTCTATGTCAATGTGATAATGGGAAATAAAGGTGTGTGCTGACTTCCAGATAGCAGACCTGCAGATTTCCTGGATCGGGACATCACTAGAAGCAGCCAACAAAGCAGCAGTATGGCAGGTAGAATGAGCTCTTATCCCTTTGGGTGGCTCCATGCCCGCCAAACTATAGCACAGATCTATGCAGGAGGTGACCCACCTGCTAATCATCCGCTAGGCTGCAGGTCTGCCAAGTGCGGCTTCAGCGTAGGTGACAAACAGCTGGCAAACCTCTCCCCAAACTTCAGCCGTCCTTGTAATAAGCGAGCACTCTTCTAGTGTCCAAGGTATGGAGCCTATATTCGGCCTCCAAGGTGTGACTGGGGTAGAACACCGGCAGGGTCAACACCTGATTCAGGTGAAACTCCGACACCACCTTCGGAAGGAATTTCGGGTGGGGGCCAAGGACAACCTTGCCCCTGTGGAAGACCAGACAAGGAGACTAGATGGAAAGCGCATGGAGCTCTCCCATCCTTCTGGCTGACGAAATAACCAACAAGAAGGTGGTCTTCCACGACAGGTGGGAGGTATCGCACCTCTGCATTGGTTCAAATGGCATGCCCATGAGCTTAGCCAATACCAGAAGTAGATCCCACAGAGGTGGAGGTTCTCGACCGAGGGATATGTGATCAAGGCCTTGAAAAGAGCCCGACTATCTTCTCCTGCGCCACTGACTGCTTGCCGCCGCTCGTAAGCAGAGGGCAGAACCTTAAGGTCATTTCAACGCCCTTAGCTGAGAAAGGGACCACAGGTAGTCCAAAATGCTAGCCAATGGACAGGAAGAGGGGTACAACCCCTTGTCCTGACACCAAATGGAGAATCTCTCCAATTTAAAGGCATAGCATTTTCTGGTTGACTGCTTACGGGACGCCTCAGTGACGTTGAGGACCTCATCAGAAAGACCCAAGGCCTGGAACTATAGCCGCTCAGAAACCAGGCCGTCAGATGCAGGGATTGAAGGTCCGGATGGAGTACCTTCCCCTTGTTAACAGAGATCAGGTCCGGGTGGGCTGGAAGCCTCCTCGGGAGCCTGGAGCTAAGGCTGAGGACATCTGGGTACCAGAACTGGCCAGGCCAGTCTGGGGCTACCAGAAGAAAAAATTACTCACCTTAGTAATGTTGTTTCTTCTAATGGAGTCTTGCTATATTATGACATATGCAGTGAGTCCCAACCTTCAAACTGCTCCGGAGGTGAAAGAGTTAACTTTCCATGCCAGGCATGGAACGCTGAGCTCGAGCTCGGTTGAAAATTCTGTCTGTTGTTCCTCAAACTCAAACTGTCAGATCTTTATGAGTTAAACTCACTAAGGTCCTGTGTGGAAGCTGTAAACCTACACTAGCCAACTGGCTACTAAATATAAGAACACACTTTTTGGTTCCAAAACAAAGACTCAAGTCGGAGACCCAAAATGAAAAAATAACACCCAGTCACCCCAAAAGGGAGGGGTGAAAACAAGGTGGCATCTACTAAGTGCCAACACTGCACTGCCCACCCACATCCCAAAACAGAGGTTCTGAGAGGGTAGATGGGTCATAATATAGCAAGACTCATTAGAAGAAACAACATTACTAAGGTGAGTAATTTTCTTCAAACAACATAAAGTCTTGCTATATTATGACATATGCAGACTACACAGCAGTACCCTCCATCGAGGAGGACAGAACCTACTTAGGAAACAGGCTCTGAAGCACAGCTGTGTAAAACCGAGCATCACTCCTAGCCTGGGTGTCCAGAGAGTAATGCTTGGTAAAGTGTGAACTGTTTTCCAGGTAGCTGCTTGACAAATCTCTAGAATGGGATGTCCCTGGCAGCAGCCAGGGAAGCAGCTGTACCTCTGGTAGAGTGAGCCCTCAGGCCTGAAGGAGGAACCTTACCCAGCTTTTCACAACAGAATTGGATACAAGAGACAATCCACCTGGCAATGGATCTTTTAGTGGCAGGTTTCCCTTTACCAACTTCACCATAAGTGAGGAACAGTTGGAGGGAGTCAAACCTGTGACCCTTGGTATGCTCAATGTAGTAACTAAGGGCTCTCTTCACATCTAAGCTGTGCAGCCTCCTCTCGCCAGAGGAGGAATGGTCAGTGAAGTACACTGGAAGAGAAATAGATGATTAAGGTGGAAATCTGAAACCACCTTAGGAAGAACTTCCTGTTAGTCCTGAGGACCACCTTATCTCTATGAAAGGAGATAAAAATCAGACTCCACTGACAAAGCTTGTAATTCACTTATGCGTCTGGCAGAAGTGATGGCTACCAGAAACACAGTCTTCCAAGTCAAATACTTAAGCTCTGCTGAAGACAAGGGCTCAAAGGGAGGTTGCATAAGCTGAGCAATGCAAACATTAAGATCCCAGGGAGGGGCAGGGTCCCTGAATGGAGGGTTGGTGTGAAGCAATCCCTTAAAAAACTTAGAAAATACAGGATGAGCTTAAAGAGAAGAGGGTTTACCTGCTGAAATAAAAGCAGACACTGCTGCCAAATGCACCTTTAGGGTAGCTGGTCTGAGCCCCAAAGTGTTTAAATGGACCATATAATCCAGGACTGTGGGTAAATCAGCAGATTCTGGGGAAACATGCTTCCCAGAGCACCATATGGAAAACCTCTTCCATTTGGAACTGGTGGAAGGCTTCCTAGAAGCCTTCAATATATCCATTACACCTTGGGAGAGGTGTAGATCAGCAAACTCTAACTCTTCAAGAGACAGGCCTTGAGATTGAGAGATTTGAGGTTCGGGTACCAAACCCTCCCCTGAGCACATGTTAACAGATTGTGATTCCTGGAAAGACACAGGGGAAGATGGACTGCTAAGGATAGTAGGAGTGGATACCAGGGTTGTCTGGAGCAATCAGAATCACTTTGCAGGATTGAGATCTGATCTTGACTAACACTTTTAACAGGAAAGGGAAGGGGGGAAAGCATAGAGAAACTTCCCTTCCCAATTGAGAACTAAGGCATCCAGAGGGACTGAGCCCAACACTGGGGGCCTGTAGCAAAAAAGGGGAAGTTGGTGATTGTCTGGGGCTGCAAAAAGATCTATCTGCAGGGTGCCCCATCTGGCAAATATTACCTCCAGGACTAGGGGATCCAGTGACCATTCGTGATGGCCCTGGGAAATCCTGCTGAGAGCATCTGCCAGGACATTGTCCTTGCCTGGGAGGTGAACTGCCATAAGGGGACGGTTCAGGGAGTAAGCCAGAGACCACAACTTCATTGCTCCGGTGCACAAGGCCGTAGACCGAGTGCCCCCTTGCTTGTTGATATACCACATTTTAGTGGTGTTGTCTGTTCTGACTGCTACAACTTTGCTCTGAACAGATTTGGAAAAAGCTTGAAGTGCTAGAAAAACTGCTCTGAGCTCCAACAGGTTGATGTGGAGCAGAGATTCCTGAGGGGACCACAGTCCATGGGTAGTGAGGTCGCCCATGTGAGCTCCCCACCCCAAGAGGGATGCATCTGTAGTAAGGATTAAAGAGTGAGACTGAGTGACAAAGGGAACCCCTTGTCTCAGATTGCTCTGATCCTGCCACCACTGTAGGGCTTGGATCAGGGTTCGAGTCACTGGGATCAACCTGGTTAGAGGGTCCTTTCTTTGAGACCAAAAGGCTCTCAAATGGAACTGGATGTCCCTCATCTGAAATCTTGCTCCTTGCACTACTGCTGTAGAAGCAGCCATGTGCCCCAGGAGCTATAGAAAATGCCTTGCTGGTCGAGAGACCTGCAGGGTGAATGAGGAGGCCAGAGAGACCAAGGTCCTTGCCCTGTCCAAAGGAAGGAAGGCACTGGCTTCCTCTGTGTTCAGTTCTGCGCCTATGAAGGTGAGGAGCTGGACAGGTTCTAGAACTGACTTTGGAAGATTCAGAAGGAAACCTAGAGAGGTAAGCAGTTGCTGAGTTATCTGAAGATGTAACTTGACTTGGGCTGGAGACTGGCCTACTATGAGCCAGTCGTCCAAATAAGGGAAGATGGCAATTTTTTGCCTTCTTAGGTAGGCAACTGCTACTGCCAGGCATTTTGTGAATACCCTTGGAGCAGAGGTGAGGCCGAAGGGCATTGTTTGAACTGGTAATGGCCTGAGGGCAGCTTGAACCTGAAGTACTTTCGATGGGAGCTTCTGATGAGAATATGGAAGTAGGCATCCTGAGGTCCAGGGACGCAGCCAGTCCCTGGCCTTAGAGAGGGTAGAATAATTTCCAGAGTCACCATTTTGAATTTTGGTTTTAAAAGGTGCTTGTTTAGGTATCCGAGATCCAGGATGGGCCGCATTCTCCTGTCTTTTTGGGGTTAGAAGTACCTGGAGTACAACTTTGCCCTGGTGTAGGGGTGGAACCTTCCACGGCTCTGAGAGCCAGGAGGTAGAGACTTCTGCCTGTAGGGCAGTGCCTCTGATGGATTTGCAGGTGAAAAGGATCTGGTTCTCATCTTTGGAAATTTTTTGAAGCTGAGAACCAGTCCCTGGCTTACTACTTCCAGGACCCACTTGTCTGATGTCAGAGACTTCAAGTCCTGGACAAAGTAAGCCAGCCTGCCCCCTACAGGTAGTTGAGAATCGGCCCTGCCACTCCCATCAGGGTGCCTGCTTGCAGGGGCTTAGGCTAAGGGGTGGAAGCAGGTCTGCTTGTACCCCGCCTGCCTCTCCTCTAAAGAACCCCTCTGGGCATAAGCTGAAGAGGAGGCCTGGCTTGTAAGGCCTATGAAAAGGCCTGCCCTGCCCCTGGAAGGCTGCCTTTGAGGAGTGGCCTGCCTTTCCTTGGCCTGTGCACTCCTATAGGTGGTCCTATACTCATTCATTTTTTCATGTAATTCCCTCTGTCTGCTCCCCAAACAGAGAATTACCCACAACAGGAAAATCCATGGCCTTAGTCTGGGTATCCTGTGACAGGCTAGTACATTTGAGACAAGCCATTCTATGGTGTCACAGATGTAGCCATGACTCTTGACACATCATTAGAGTCCACTGCAGCATGGAATTGCACCTTAGATGCCTCAATACCATCAGCAGCCACCTGCTCCAGCTCCTTCGCAAGCTGGCCAGGGACCCGTTTTGCTAGAGCCATAACAGTATCTCATTTGGACTTGCTGTATCTAGCAACATACTACATAATTTGCCTGTCTGAGTCCCAAGGATGCTGCCATGTACTGTTTCTTTGCCATGGCATCAATCCTTCTGGAGTCCATGTCAGGGGTGTGAGGCCAAGGAATATTTGTTTGTCACAGGCTGCAGCCTGCATTACCTAACATGGCTGCATTGTTGTGTAAGGAACTCCGTATCAGAGCCTGACAATGTGTACTTTGTCCATTCTCTTATCAACAGGAGGTATAGTGTGAGGAGTTTTAGAATATTTTACTGTCTGTTTCCCAAAGATTTATGCAAAGGAATAGACAGTCTCCTGGACTCTGGGATATCCATCATTTCATATAGTCAGGCTCCTCTTGATCATCCACAGCTCTCCATAGGAGCTGGAGGGTTTCAGCCACTTTTTATAAAACATAAAATGAGAGGGGACTCAGAAAGCCTAGGAGGAGACACTCCTGAAGGTATGTCTTGGGAGATGTCCGGTTCAATGGGCACATCCAGACTTTCAAATCCACATTCACTCTTCTCATACTCCTCTTCCCCCTCCTCCGGTTCATAAAATTGCTCTAAATCATACTCTTGAACCGTGGAACCGGCCAACCATACGCTTACTTGATGATGCCGGTCTGTCAGAACCGGGAAAGCGATTGACAATTTTATTCGCTTTTGGCTATTTCTTCAGCGGTTGGAGAGGAAAGTTTGGCTCCACACCGCTGATTTCTTGTCCTTTTGCTGGAATCGACTCCTCCAAGTCGGCTCTCCTTTGCCCGAGGAAGTCTCGCTTCGTCAGAGGGACTTCTCCGTTCGGTTCCGAACCGGCTGGCCATCCGGGTCAGCGGATTCTTGGCCTCCCTTTCCCTGAGCCTACCAACTCTCTCCAGGTAGCTGCAGGAAAATTTTTGCAAATCTGGCAGTCTGCATTGAGGTGGTCAAACCTCAGACAATAAACACAGGTGGTGTGGGGTCAGCCTTGGCAAAGGCTTCCCACAGACACTGCAGTGTTGAAACCCAGTGGGCCGGTTTTTCTCTTTTTCTAGACATAGTGCCAGTCCTAACCAAACTTGCCCGCTTATGGCAATCCGCCAAGCAAGACCTCTATCGGTTCCCAACCTGTCACGGGTCGTGGAAAAAAACGTACTAAAATCCGTTTTTTTTTTAGAACCGATAAGAACCGCTAACCACACTCTAAAGGACAGATTAATGTATTTCAAAACAACCTGATCGGTTCAAACCAAACAGATAACCGTTTACAAGTTCCACACAGAAGAAATAAATGTAAAAGCTATCTAGTACTTACAATACCACAGACAGAGCTTGAACCGACTGGTTGCGGTTTAAATTCGGTCAAAAAACCGAGAAAATAATACTTTAACCGACAAAATGAACTGAGCAGAAGGAGAAAATCTCCAGAGCGACTGTTCAGTGAGGCGGAGTAAAGAATCTGACAGTTTGAGTTTGAAGAACAACAGACAGAGTTTTCAACCGAGCTCGAGCTCAGCGTTCCATGCCTGACATGGAAAGTTAACTCTTTCACCTCCAGAGCAGTTCGAAGGTTGGGACTCACTGCATATGTCATAATATAGCAAGACTTCACGTTGTTTGAATCACCTGCGCCTTGTCGCTCTTCACCTTGAGAAGCACCTTGTGGATCAAGGGAAATTGAGGAAAGGCGTAGAAGAGGCCCGGGGTCCACGACCTCAAGAAGGCATCCCCCTGCAGCGAGCCCTGCTGAGGGGGGGTGAGCATGAAACAGCCTCAGCGTTGCGTTCTCCCTGGAGACGAATAGGTCCACCTGAGGGGTGCCCCAATAGGAGAACAGGTCTTGAACTACCTCCGGCAGGAGAGACCACTCATGAGATGCAGCGCCTATCTGGCTGAGGGCATCAGCAAGACTGTTAGAGGCTCCTGCCACATGGATGGCTAGGAGATCTGCCTCCAGGCTGTCACGAGAGACCAAATACAGAGAGCTTCCTTGCACAAAGGCAAGGAGTGCGTCCCGCCCTGCCGGTTGAGACAGTACATGGTCGTGGTGTCATCCGTCTGGACCTGAACCACCTAACCCCATACAAACGGAGCAAAGCCAGTGAGGGCTAGTCGAACCACTTGAAGCTCCAGTAGGTTGATGTGGCATCGAGACTCCTGAGAGAACCAGAGGTCGTGGGCCCGGAGCTCCCCAGATGGGCACCCCAACCTATCAAAGAGGCGTCAGTTGTAAGAATGACCGTCGGCTTGGGGCGGACAAACAAGATATCCTCCTGCAGATGAGCTGGGGATGAGCCACCACTGCAGGCCGTCCCACATCTTCTGGGTCATGGTTACTGGCTGGTCCAAAGCACCGGAGCACTGTGACCACTTGCGGGCCAGCCCCCATTGCAGGGGACCCATATGCCAGCAGGCCCAACAGACCACGCTGGTGCAAGCCGCCATGAGACCCAGAAGGCGCAGGAAGTCCCGGGCAGGGCGCAATTGCCCAACCAGAAATGACTGGGCAAAGGAGGAAAGGACCTCGGCCCTGTCCGCTGGGAGCCGGGCTCTGGCTCAAAGAGAGACGAGCACTGCCCCAATGAACTGAATCACCTGCGATGGTACAAGTTCTGATTTGGCCTCGTTGATCAGGAGACCAATTTAAGAGCAGATGTGGAGGGCCAGATCTCTGGACTGCTCCACCTCCAACCTAGAGGGAGCTGCTATCAGCCAGTCATCCAGGTACGGGTACACCCGGACCCCTCTGTGCCACAGGAATGCCGTCACCATTGCCATGCATTTGGTGAAGACCCTGGAAGCTGGAGAAAGACCAAAGGGCATGGCCTGGAACTCTTAGAGGGATCCCTCTGCTCTGAAGTGGAGGAATCGCCGATGTCACGGACGGATTGGGATGTGAAAGAACGCGTCCTGGAGATCCAGAGAGCAAAACCACATGCCTAGTTCCAAGGATGGTATGATCTGAGCCAGAGTGACCATCCTGAAGGCGCGCGGCCTCAGGAACTTGTTCAGGTCATGCAGATCGAGAATGGGGTGCCAGCCCCCGTCCGTTTTGGGACCAGGAAGTACCTGGACACAAACCCTGGGCATGGAGGAGGATCCATCACCTTGCTGATCACCTCCTTTTGGAGGAGCAGAGCTATGTTAGCTTGACGAGCCGACAGAGAGGCTGCGGAACCGGTAGCTCCCCAAGGGGCGACGGGTCGATAGGGAGGGGTCCGCTCGAATTCCAGAGGCAGACCCCTGCCGACCACTTCCAGCACCCAACAGTCAGTGGTGAAAGTGGACCAGGCGGAAAGGAAATGGCTGAGCCGTCCCCCCACAACTCATCACTGGGCACGCTTGGAGGAAGGGCCGGCCGAGGAGCAGCCTGGACCTTTCCCTCCAAGCTTCCTGCTGGAGGAAGTAGCAGGCTTTGCCTTGGGGCACCAAGCGTGAGCCTGCTGGCCCTGCTGCTGGGCCGGATGTGCTGCAGGAGCAGAAGGGCAAAAGAGCTTACGTTGTTGCTGGCGGCCTTTGTCCTTCTGGGCAGACGTGACAGAGTCCAGGGTGGCGCTGGACTTATCAATCCTCTGGAGATGGTCCTCCACCCCAGGCCCGAAAAAGTCGGTGCCCAAGAAGGGGACATCTGCCAGCTTGTGCTGGGTATCCACCGTGAAGGTGGAGATCTGCAGCCAAGCTCTGCGGCACATGGCTACTGCGACCACTACTGACAAGGCGAAAGAGTCTCCGATGTCCAAGGCAGTTTGGAACTGTTGCTTGGCCACCTCCCCTTCCCTGATCCCGCACCTGCTTGACCGTCGTTTGAAGTTTACCCGGGAGACGAGGCAGCACCTCATCCAGGGAGCCCATAAGGGCGTGTGAAAAGTGTGCCATCAGTAAAGCCGAGCTAGCCTGTTGAAGGCCTAGGGAGAAGGCAGCGTAAACGTTGCACCCGGAGTAATCCAGGTTTTTGGACTCCTTGTCCAGGGGCTTCTCTATGTCCCTAGCGTTTCTGGAGCACCGGAAGACGCTATCAGTTATTAGCCCTTCGGCCGAGGGGTGTTCCGAAAAACCAGAGAGGGAACTGAAGGGGACTACATACTTATGGGCCATCCTGGCCGAAGGCACAGGACAGGATGCAGGCCGCTGCCACAACTCCAGGGCTGGATCAACAATGGTCTAGGCCACAGGGCAGACCTCAGTGGGGGAATCCCCTTGGTCCAAAATCTCCGTGAGGGGATATCTGGTCCGTTTCTGTATGGGTTCGAGCTACATCCCAGTAGACTCTGAGATGACCCGAAGAATACCCAGGAATGAGGATGGGCTCTCGTCCACCGACAGACCCCCGGAGGATTTCAGGTCGAGGGGCCTGGAATACAGGGAAGAGTCAGACTCCGAGGAATCCGTGAACAGCTGCCGAGCACCCGAGCCACCCTCCACTCGCCGAGGCCGATCGGGGGTGAGGGTGACTGACAATCTGTGGGGTAAGCCCTGACCCGACCGAGAATCCTTGGTTGGGGCCCCAGTCTTCGGTTGCGGGGTGGTGGTTCCACTACAATAGGTGCAGCAGCCAGTTTCAGCTGAGCAATCGGTCTCAGAGTAAGGAGACTATGGCAAGAGGTTGCTTCGGCCATTCGGGCGACAGCCATTTAATGGCCAGGGAAAGCGACAGAGTCGGCTTGTTACCGACCAATAAGAGCTGCTGCCACATCATGTCCCCATAGCACCGACGCAACTTGCGCCGGAGCCTATCCTCCAAAGAGGACGAGCGGCGATGCAGCTTTCCGTGATGCCGGGACCGAGACCACCGATGTTGGTTGGACCTACCAAACATGGAGGAGGACCAAGACCGTCAGGGTCGCCAATGGTGGGTCGAAGAGGGGCCGGGGGAAACCCACTCATCCCCCAGTTCAGGGTCCTTGATCGGGGACTTCGGTGTGGGAGGCTGAAGCAACTCCTCGGTAATCACTGGGGGTACTGGTTAAAGAGGGTTATCAGCTTCTCCAGTCGACAACCCTTCTAACGGGTCGAGAAAAATCTCGACCACATCGACGGGTGTCTCGGCCGGCTGACCTGACCGGGACACCGAAAAGCCAGCGGCCTTAGCCGCAACCTCGACCGAAGTTGAATGCAGACGCTCCGGGGAGCGAGATCTCTCCCGCTCCCACGAACGTCAATGGTGGGACTTACCTTTCGGTTCCTTTTTCTTCGACCTACTAAAGTGAGTTCCTGAGGGCCCTTCTCCTTTAGTGGAGAGGGACTGTCAAAGCTCCTTAAAGGAAGCAGTATAGGAGGAGTCCAAGGAGAGCGGGATAAACGCCGACGCCGAGGAAGAAGAAGCGGCCTGGGCCGCCTCCTCCTCCTCGAGGGTGATTAATTGTTCCAGCTGTTCCACGGAGCCCGCAACCACGGATACCACCCAGTGGGCCTCCTTCGACTTCACCGCCGGGAACTGTTTTCCGGGGCATCCCAGTTGAAGTTGGGCGGCATGGTCTTCCAGAACTGAAGCCAAAAAAGACCTGCAGAAATCGCAGGCCTGCGGATCATGGGCAAGCTTCAGGCAGTAAATGCACATGGCACGTGCGGGTCGGTCCAAGACATCATCTGCCCGCAAGGGCACCGACGGAAGCGGAGAGTAGAATTCAAATCCATCGCAGCCGTGAAGGAAGAAGTCGTAAGTCTTGCAAATTTTAATACGATTTTCGGTAGAACCGAAGATTTAGGATCCAGGCCTAAAGTCGCAAGAGCGCTAAGGAGGGAACCTGAGCTTTCAAGCAGTAAGGCAGATCTGGCATCATGGGGCGGAGCCGAGGGTTTTACCAACCGGGTGGGTGGGAATAGCCAGCTTGAAGACTTTCCGGCCCATCTTAAAGCGGCAAGGAACCTGCCAGACAGTGTGGATGAACAACATATCCACATCCCTAGAAATAGCACTATGTCATAAAATACCATGATGTATATACCTTATGTTTATGAAACCTGTAAATGTTGAAAATACCATGGCACTAGGTGTTTTTGATAATGGTAAAAAGTACTAGGTGACTGTTATAGAAATTAAGTTAGTTGTGCTATTAAAAATGCATGTAAATTGCTGTAAGTTAAACAAGTCTGAAATGGCATGGTGATATGCATATATCCAATGATGTTTTGCATTATTAAAGTATGTATGGTGCTGTATTTCTTTGAAACTTGATTTGTTCCCAATGTCCTTTGAAGTAACCCTTTTTTCAGTGATTCTGAATTGAGGTTCTTTGTCTATAGCTTTTTTTTTTTTTTAAAGCCCCCACTACTCAAACAAACAAGGCCCACATAGGGATGAAGGGTTTTCACTAAAAATGTTTAGATCAGAGATCAGGGTCAGTAGGTGCTGGCTAAGTGCAGAGAAAGCACATTCATAGTCTGTTGCTGCAAACTGATGTACTGAAGAAGAAATACGCTATTGGTGAGGCTTGTTTCCTGTATTCTGAATAAACATCACACAGAGATTGTGTGTTGAACCTGAAGTTTGGTGTCTGGTTCATCTGTTATCCCACAACCCTTCCACAGCCAGCACTGCATGGTATTGCCAATTTTTTGTGCATGGTCACCAATATACAGTACTGTAAATGAGCGGGGTGGAAAGAAAAAATTACTCACCTTAGTAATGTTGTTTCTTCTAATGGAGTCTTGCTATATTATGACAGATGCAGTTTGTCCCACCATTAGAACTGCTCCGGAGGTGAAAGAGTTAACTTCCATGCAGTGCATGGAACTTAGAGCGCGAGCTCGGTTAGAGAAGCTCTGTTAGGGTGGTTTCAAACCGAAATCATCAGATCTTTATGAGCAAAACTCACTAAGGCTCTGTGTGGAAGCTGTAACCTACACTAGCCAACTGGCTACTAAAATATTCACACATTTTCCTGGTCCCAACACCAAGACTCAAGTCAGGGGACCAGAAACAACAAGATAAAATAAATAAATAAAACACAACACCCAAACATAAAGGGGCATCAATAAGTGCCAACAGTGGACTGCCACCCCATACCAGTAGAAGTTCTGAGAGGGGGCAGGCTGGGGAGGTCATAATATAGCAAGACTCCATTAGAAGAAACAACATTACTAAGGTGAGTAATTTTTCTTCAAACAACATGAAGTCTTGCTATATTATGACAGATGCAGACTACACAGCAGTACCTCCATGGAGGAGGGACAGAACCCTACTTAGGAATAGGCTCTGAAGCACGGCTTGTGTTAAACCGAGCATCCCTCCTGGCCTGGATATCCAGGGAGTAATGCTTGGTGAAAGTGTGTACTGTTTTCCAAGTAGCTGCTTGACATATCTCCAAGATAGGGATGTCTCTAGCAGCAGCTAGAGATGCAGCTGTACCTCTGGTAGAGTGAGCCCTCAGGCCTGAGGGGGGAACCTTACCCAGTTTTGATAGCAAAATTGATACAAGAAACAATCCACCTGGCAATGGATCTCTTAGTGGCAGGTCTCCTTCCAAACCTCACCATAAGTGAGAAATAGTTTGAGGGAGTCAAACCTCCAGACCCTTGGTACGCTTCTCAATGTGAGTAGTAACTTAGGGCCCTCTTAACATCTGTTGTGCAGCCTCCTCTCACCAGAGGAGGAATGGTCAGTGAAGAACACTTGAAGTGAAATAGATTGGTTAGGTGGAACCACACCACCTTAGGCAAAAACTTCCTGTTAGTCCTGAGGACTACCTTATCCCTGTGAAAGGAAATAAAGTCAGTCTCCACTGATAAAGCCTGTAACTCACTTATGCGCCTGGCAGAAGTGATGGCTACTAGAAATACAGTTTTCCAAGTCAATACTTAAGCTCTGTCCAAGACAGAGGCTCAAAGGGGTTGCATCAGCTGAGCAATGCAAACATTAAGATCCCAAGAAGGGGCAGGGTCCCTGAATGGAGGATTGGTATGAAGCAATCCCTTAAAAAACTTGGAAAATACAGGGTGAGCAGAAAGAGAAGAGGGCTTCCCTGCTGAAATGAAAGCAGAGACAGCTGCCAAATGCACTTTCAGGGTAGCTGGTCTCAGTCCCAAAGAATTAAGATAGACCATATAATCCAATACAGTGGGTAAATCAGCAGATTCCGGGGAAATAAGCTTCCCAGAACACCATATAGAAAATCTTTTCCACTTGGAGTTATAGGTAGCCCTGGTGGAAGGCTTCCTAGAAGCTTTCAAGATTTCGAGAACACTTTGAGAAAGTTGTAGATCAGCAACTCTAACTCCTCAAGAGCCAGGCCTTGAGGTTGAGGGATTTGAGATTCGGATACTGACTCTCCCCTGAGCACAGGTTAACAGATTGTGGTTCCTGGGGAGGCACAGGGAAGATGGACTGCTAAGGACAGAAGGAGTGGGTACCAGGGCTGCCTGGGCCCATCTGGAGCAATCAGGATCATCTGGTGGGCTGAGACCTGATTTTGACTAGCACCTTGAACAGGAGAGGAAGAGGGGAAAGGCATAGAGAAACTTCCCTTCCCAATCGAGGAGAAAGGCATCCAGGGAGACTGAGCCCAACACTGGGGGCCTGCAACAAAAAAGTAGAAGTTGATGATTGTCTGGGGCTGCAAAAAGATCTATCTGAGGAGTGCCCCATCTGGCAAAAACTATCCCCAGTACTAGGGGATCCAGTGACCATTCGTGATGGCCCTGGGAAATCCTGCTGAGAGCATCTGCCAGGACATTGTCCCTTGCCTGGGAGGTGAACTGCTATGAGGGAAGTGTTCAGGGAATAAGCCAGAGACCACAACTTCATCGCCTCGGCACAAGTACGAAGACCGAGTTCTTTGTTTGCTGATGTACCACATTGTAGTGGTGTTGTCTGTTCTGACCTGGACCACCTTGTTCTGAACAGATGCAGAAAAAACCTGAAGTGCTAGAAAAACAGCTCTGAGTTCCAACAGATTGATGTGGAGCAGAGATTCCTGAGGGAACCATAACCCCTGGGTGGAGAGGTCGCCCATGTGAGCACCCCATCCCAAGAGGGACGCATCTGTAGTAAGGGTCAAGAAGTGGGACAGAGGGATGAAGGCACCCCTTGTCTCAGACTGCTCTGATCCTGCCACCACCGAAGGGCCTGGATCAGGGTTCGAGTCACTGGGATTAACTTGGATAGGGGATCTCTTCTTTGAGACCAGAAGGCTCTCAAATGGAACTGAATGTCCCTCATCTGAAATCTTGCCCTTGTACTACAGCTGTGGAAGCAGCCATGTGTCCTAGGAGCTGCAGGAAATGCCTTGCTGGTCGAGACCTGCAGAGTAAAGGACGAGGCCAGGGCCACAAAGGTCCTTACCCTTTCTAGGGGAAGGAAGGCTCTGGCCTGCTTTGTGTCCAGTTCTGCGCCTATAAAGGCGAGTACCTGGACAGGTTCCAGAACTGACTTTAGAAGATTGAGAAGAAAGCCCAGAGAGGTAAGCAGCTGCTGGGTAACTAGCAGGTGTGATTTGACCTGGTCTGGAGACTGACCCACAATGAGCCAGTCGTCCAGGTAGGGAAAGATGGCAATCTTTTGCCTTCTTAGATGAGCAACTGCTACTGCCAGACATTTTGTGAACACCCTTGGGGCAGAGGTAAGGTCAAGGGCATTGCTCTGAACCGACAATGGCCTGAGGGCAGTTCAATCTGAGGTACTTTCGATGGGAGCTCTGATAAGAACATGGAAGTAGGCATCCTTGAGGTCCAGGGAAGCTAGCCAGTCCCCTGGCCTTAGGGAGGGTAAAATCATTCCAGAGTCACCATTTTGAATTTTGGTTTTAAAAGGTGCTTGTTCAGATATCTTAGGTCCAGGATAGCGCCATTCTCCTGTCTTTTTGGGGTAAGGAAGTACCTGGAGTACAGACCCTTGCCCTGGTGTAGGGAGAAACCTTTCTACAGCTCTGAGAGCCAGGAGGGTTGAGACTTCTGTTTCCAAAGCAAGAGTCTCTAAAGGGTTTGCAGGTGGAAAAGATCTGGCTCTCATCTTTGGAAATTTTTGAAGCTGAGAACCAGACCCTGGCTCACTACTTCCAGAACCCACCTGTCTGATGTTAAAGACTCCCAGTCCTGGCGATAAGCCAGCCTGCCCCTACAGGTAATGGAGAGTCGACCCTGGGCATCCCATCAGGGTGCCTGTTTGGCAGGGGCTTTAGGCTGAGGGGTGGAGCAGGCCTGCCTGCACTCTGCCTGCCTCTCCCTCTGAAGAACCCCTCTGAACATAGGCTGAAGAGGAGGCCTGGGTCTGGTAAAAGGCCAGTGAAAGGCCTGCCCCTACCCCTGGGGCTGCCTCTGAGGAGTGGCTTGCCGCCCTGGCTTATGCACTCCTATAAGTGGTTCTATATTCATCCATTTTCTTCATATAATTCTCGGTCTGCTCCCAAACAGAGAATTTCCCACCACAGGAAAATCCATAGCCTTAGACTGGGTATCCGTGACAAAGTAGTACACCTGAGCCAGGCCAATCTGTGAAAAGCCACAGATGTAGCCATGACTCTAGAGGATACATCATTAGAATCCACTGCAGCATGGAATTGCACCTAGATGCCTCAATACTATCAACAGCCACCTGCTCCAGCTCCTTTGCAAGCTGGCCAGGGGCCTGTTTGGCTAAGGCCATGACAGTATCCCATCTAGATTTTTGGTATCTCGCAACATAAGCCATATAGTTTGCTTGTCTGAGTCCCAAAGACGCTGCCATGTATTGTTTTATGGTCATGGCATCAATCTTCCTGGAGTCCTTGTCAGGAGGATGTGAAGCCAGGGGAATATTAGCTTTATCACAGGCTGCAGCCTGAACTACCCCAACATGACTGCATTGCTGTGAAAGAAATTCTGTATCAGGACCTGACAAAGTGTACCTCCTGTCCATCTTTTTATCTACAGGAGGCATAGAATTAGGAGCTTTTAAAATTTTTATTGTTTGTTTCCTAAAAGATTTAAGTAAAGGGATGGACAATCTCCTGACTCTGGGATATCCATCATCTCTACAAAGTCAGGCTCCTCTTGTTCATCCAAAGCCTCCTCAAAAGGAAGCTGAGGGTTTCAGCAACTTTTTATAAAACAAAAATGAGAAGGGACTCAGCAAGCCTAGGGGAGATTCACCTAAAGGTCTGTCTGGGGAGATGTCCGGTTCAATGGGCACATCCAGACTTTCAAAGTCACATTCACACTGATCATAATCATCCTCCCCCTCCTCTGGTTCATAAAACTCTTCTATATCATATTCTTGAACCGGTGGAACCGACCGAACCGACCTTTTGCCAGATAGTGGCGGTTCGGAGGGAACCGGGGAAAGTGACTGGACAACCTGTATTGCCCTGGCTATCTCTGCAGCAGTTGGAGATGGGATTTTGGACTCCACACCAGCTGACTTTCTAGTTCTCCTTGCTGAACTGGCTCTCAGAGTCAGCTTTACGCTTGTCGAGGAAGTCCGGCCCTGGTCAGAGGGCATCCTCCTCGTTCGCGTTGGCACCGAACCGGCTGGCCATCCGGTCAGCGGACTTTTGCCTCTCGCTCTAAGCCTACCAACTCTCTTATCTAGGGTAGCTGCAGGAAATTCTTGCAAATCTGGCAGTCTGCATTGAGGTGGTCAAACCCCAGACAATAAACACATGTGGTGTGTGGTCAGCCTTGGCAAAGGCTTCCCACAGACACTACAGTGTTGAAACCCAGTGGGCCCAGTTTTTCTTTGGGTTTCTCAGACATAATGCCAACCTAACCAAAACTTGCCCTTTTGATGGCAGTGCCAGGCAAGACACCTTATCGGTTCCCTAACCGTGTCACGGGTCGTGGAAAAACCGAATGAAATCAGTTTTTTAGAACCGATAAGAACTGAATCAAGATTTAACAAGCCTTAAAAGGCTTCAGAATAAAGTTTAATATAATTTGATCGGTTCAAACCAAACCGATAAACATTTACAAGTTCCACACAGAAAACCTATCTATTACTTACAATACCATAGACAGAGCTTGAACCGATCGGTTTGCGGTTAAAATAAAGAATATCGCGGTTGAATTTAACCGAGAAAAGACACTTTAAACCGAGAAAATGAACCGAGCAGCAGGAGGAATCTCCGGAGAGACTGTTCACTGAGGCGGAGTAAAGAATCTGATGGTTTCGGTTTGAAACCACCCTAACAGAGATTCTCTAACCGAGCTCGCGCTCTAAGTTCCATGCACTGCATGGAAGTTAACTCTTTCACCTCCGGAGCAGTTCTAATGGTGGGACAAACTGCATTTGTCATAATATAGCAAGACTTCATGTTGTTTGAAAAAAAAATTACTCACCGTAGTAATGTTGTTTCTTCCAAGGGATCCCTGAATATGCCTAACAACTGCATCATTCCCCTGGTAATGAGCTCCCCAGAGCCTCTAATTTTATGCTAATAAATCACTGATCAACAGTTGTAGAGGCACTGTAACAAGCAGTGCCAGACATGAATGAACTGTTTCTTGTGTGAACCTTTTCTCCGGTTCTGGAAGGGAGGTAGTGACTGGGATTGTTAAGCATAGTGGGGGATCACTTGAAAGAAACAACATTATTACAGTGATTAATTTTTTTCTTCAAACCCCAGCAATCCCTCACTTTATGCTTAACAACTGCAGTACCTTGGGAGGCTGAATACAGAACCTCTTTATGGAAAAGTTTTTGTAAGACAGCAGTACCAAAACTGGCATCCCTTCTGGACTCTATGCCCATAGAGTAGTGTTCTGTTAAAGTGTGCACTGTTTTCAAAGTAGCTGCTTACAGATTTACTGAAGGGAACACCTCTTGATGCTGCCACCAAGACAGAGGTGTCCCTTTGTGAAGTGAGCCCTAAGGCCTTCGGGTGGCAACCTGCAAAATTTGCAACAACAGAACTTTATGTAGGAAACTATTTAATGAAAAATGGTTCTCTTGGATGCTGGCTTATTCGTCCCCGCTTCACTATAGGTAATGAATAACTAGATACTAGTGGACCTTACATCCCTGGTATGGTCCAAGTAGTACCTCAGAGCTCCCTTAACATCCAGACTGTGGAGCTGCTGTTCTCCAAAGTTGGATTTTGTTGTAAAGAAAACTGGAAATGTAACACACGGATTCAGTTGAAATTCAGACACCACTTTTGGGAGGAATTTTATGTTAGCTCTTTGGACTACCTTGTCCCTATGAAATGCTACAGTTAAGATCTGTACAGAGGACTGCAGCTCGCTCACCCTTCTGGCAGATACAAGTGCCATGACGAAAATTTATTTCCAGGTGACATACTTCGAAGCAGCAGTTGCTACAGACTGAAAAGGAGCCTCCATCTATTGGGCAATACACAGATTCAGGTCCCATTGGGGGATAGGATTCCCACTGGAGGGTACCCATAATTAAGCCTTTAAAGAACCATTTGAAAAGGAGTTTGTAGGGGCTGGACCGGTGGCGTGGAGAGCTGAGGCATCCTGCCATGCAAGCGACCCATGTTCGCAGCGCAAGCAGGTCGCCGGGGCCTGGATGGGGAGGGGGGGTGAGCAGTGGTCGGTGCTTGCTTGGCCCCTAGGGGAGGCTGGAGGCTGGCACACCAACGCTGTCTACAGTGGGCAAAGGCAGGGCAGATGCCTGACAGGACGCTCGTGGGAATGTGCGCGGCACTGTCATTGGCATCACTGCATGACCTACCTCTGAAGGAGGAAAACGTGAAAAGATATCCAATGGCTGGATGAAGAATAGGCTCGCAGGTCTTGCTCCCCGAACAGACGTGGAGCCGACAAGAATTGATCTGGTCTCTGATGGGGGCCTGGGGTAGCCCCGCCGACCCAGTTTTGGGGGGCCTGGGACAAGAAGGTTGGCATCTAACAGTGGATGCCGAAGGGAGGGGCAGGGCTGTGGCTCCCTCCTGAATGTGGGCTATCAAGAGAAATGGGGCACAAAATGTATGGAAGAAAAAAAAAAAAAGGAAGGAAAGGGGTTTGTAGGCCACTGACCTGTCTTTGCCACCTGATGAATATTTTGACATTGCTGCCAAATGCACCTTCAGATTTCAAGGTCTTAGACCCAAGGAATAAATGGGTGGACTAGGTCGTCCAGGACTGTGGACAGAGCTGCCTAGATGGGGTTGATCTGTTTAGGAGAGCACCATAAGGAAAAGTATTTCCCCATTTTGGAGCACAAGTCTTTCTTGCTGCTGGTTTCTTGGAAACCTTAAAGAGCTACTGACTCCTCATAGAAAATTTTGAAAAACATAATAATTAGGTATAATTCAGCTTACATTCCATTTATATTTTACATATTTCTCTTCCCCATTATTTATTACTGAGTAAATTTGTCTGAATACATTAGGATTATTTCTTAGATTTCCCTTAGAGTTTATCTGCCTGTACAGCTTACTTCCTACTTCAAGTCATAATCCTGTGTTGTGACATCACAATCTGTTGCCTTGGGAGTGACTGTGATGCCACAAGCAGTACATTATGACCTTGGGTAGGGAGAAGGCAACAGGACTAGATTAACTCTTCAGGAGCAAATAGATCCTGTTTCATGCAAATGAACTCAATAATAAATAATGGGGAGGAAGAATACAAAACTAGTGTGTAATACAAACTAAACTGTGCCTAAATATTGTGTTATGATAAAGTTCTCTTGATGGTGTCAGCTGCTCTTGAAGATCTTCCGTACTTTCTCAGAAAGATTCAGCCCAGAGAACTCTTAACCCCTCAAGAACCATTTCCTGAGGTGTAGAGGCCTCAGATCTGGGAATGTTATCCTGCCCTAGGACATTGTTACCAGACTGTTTCTCAGGAGCAGGTTGACAAGACTGTTTGCTAAAGAGGGACACGGTCAAAGAGAACCATGTTTGTCTGTCCCAAGCCTGGAACAATTAGAATTATTGTTGCTGACTCCCTTTCTCAGTTTTACCAGTACTCTGAGTAAAATTGGGAAAGAAGGGAAGGTGTAAAGAAAAGTCCCTAACTAGCTGAGGACAAGTGTCCTCTGGGATTTGACCCTTTTTTGGTGGGGGTCTGCAACAAAAAAGTGGCAGCTGGTTGTTCTCTAAGAACACATCTATTTCTGGTGTACCCCACGTTCTGAACACTGATGCCAGTACATGCTGGTTTAGGGCCCATTCTCGATTTTCCTCGCTGATCCTGCTCCAGGAGTCTGTTAGTACATTGCCTTTCTATGGCAGGTGTACTGTGGATAGCTGTACCTCCAGGGAATATTCCAGGTTACAGATCTTCATGGCTTCTGTGCACAACTTGAAAGATCTTGTTCCTCCCTGTTTGTTTGTGCAGTACATCTCTGTGGTATTTGTCTGCTCTGATCTGGACAGACTGACCACTGATCTAGAAGGAAAAGCCTGCATTGCCAGGTGCAATGCCCTGAGTTCCAGGAAATTTATGTGCTCCTGTATCTCTTGTGGAAAGGAATCCCCTCGCTGAGGTTGCATTCCTCCAACCACCAATCCAGTGCCCTTAACAAGGGTCATGTGACAGACACCAGTTCAGATATGGTGTCCCACCTCTGAGACCAAAGGTCCCCTAGCAGGTACTAAATATCTCTCATCTGGAATCTGTCCCCCGGTACCATTGCTGTGGAGGAGGCCATGTGACCCAGTAGCCTTAGAAAATCTGCTGCAGGTCTTGACTGGCCAGCTTTGAAGGATTCTACAGTTGAATCGGATTTGCTACCCTTGTTAGAGGGAGGAATGCCTTCCCTTGCAGGGTAGCCAGATCTGCACTGATAAAGTCTATAACTTGAACTAGTTCCGTTTGAAACTTTGAAAGTTTATGAAGAAGCACAATCCCTCCAGAGGGTTCAGAGTCAGCAATATGGAGGAGTTTGCTTCCTGCCTGCTGTGTCTTTCCCCGAGATCAGCCCATTATCCAGGTAAGGAAAAAACACTACTTCCTCCTCCTCACATAGGCTGCCACCACAGCTAGGCACTTTGTGAATACCCTGGCAGCGGAACTAAGGTGACACTGAAGAGAGGGGCTGTGAATTGCTAGAGGCAGTCCCTTAACCAGAACCTGATGTACCTTACTAAGTCATCTTATGCATTTTTCTTTAGGGTTAGGCAGTATCTGGAGTAATGTCTCTTGCCCTTTTGTGCAGATGGTACTTTTTCCACTGCATGCGTTTCCAGCAATTTCTTCTCCCCCAACTCCAGCAGGATTTTTTTTTGTTGGTCTGAGAGCTTGACTTTCAGGTCTTGTAGTTTTGGAAATCTTTTCAACTGCAGAGACAGGCCCTGTCTCACTACCCCTAGGGAGTAGTGCACCAGTTTTCCTTCCACTGGCAATGGTTGGGCAATCTGAATGGACTTGTCCGGGGTTCTGCTTTGCCTGGGTTTGGTTGCTGGTGTTGTAGCAGCACACCTATTTCCCCTTCTACCTCTGCTCCATAACAAGTCCTTTACGGAGGGTATTCATAGGGGGCACATACATGAGGGTAGTATCTCCTACCCTCCTATAGGTGGTTTTATACTCATTCACCTCTTCCTTATAAGCCTCTGTCTTGTCACGAAACTGGGGATTTCCCTCAGAAATAAAATTTTGAAGCTTTTGTCTGAGAGTTCTGGGACAGATTTGTGGTTCTAAGCCAGACAAACCTACTTCGGGACACTGCATGGGCCATAACCCTCGATGCACTGTCATTACTATCCACTGCCCTATGAAACTGATATTTTGTGGCATCTATGTCCGATCTTGCTATGCCATTCATATCATGTGCCAAGTCTCCAACAGCTTTTCACTCAGAGCCCGAATGGAGTTACATAAGTCTCTTTATTACTGTGCTATGTAGGCCAGATAAGCTGCCCGCCTTAGGAGTAAGAAAGCTGAAGCATACACTTTGTTTTTTGTCCTCTCTGGAATCCAGTTTCCTGATATCTTTTTCAATGTGTTGGGAGGAAACTGAAATTTAAATACCTGTAAATTTTCTTTCTCCGATGGCTGGTCTCCGGGCTTCATTACGCCTGGGCTGTACCTCCTGATGCTGCTTGTAGGCAGGACTACAGCTCTGCAGCAGGGGGATAAGAAGCCCTAAACATCCGGTTGTCTCCAGTCATTCCTAACGCAGTCCCCCTGAGGCAATACTATCAGAATTTGGAAAAAAAAAAAACACAAAAAAGTTACGGCACAATTGGCCCTGAGGCCAGCCAACTACAAACATTCTGGGAGGGAATCCAAAGCCCAGAGACCAGCCATCTGAGAAGGAAAATTTACCGGTATTTAAATTTCAATTTCTCTCTCCTAAGCTGGTCTCCAGGCTTCATTACGCCTGGGACATCCAAAAGCAGCGCATGCCTACATGACCTGGGTGGGAAGAATGTCAAGGGCTCTTAGGGTTCCACCACTGACTGAAGCACTCGGCGGCCAAAGGATGCTTCTGCCAAAGACATAACATCCAGTTTGCAAAATTTCATAAACGTATGAATGGATGACCAAGTGGCTGCTCTGCATAAGTCTGCTGGGGATGCTTCTCTGAAGTTTGCCCATGAAGTGGCCATAGCTCTGGTGGAATGGGGTCTCACTGGACCAGGTACAGCTACTCCAGCCTGATCATACACCATAGTGATCACTAATCTAATCCATCTGGCTATAAAGTCTTTTGAAACCTTTTTACCCACATTTTGGCCTGCAGTTAAAATGAACGAGCTTGATATTTTGCGAATAGCCTCCGTTCTCTTAATATATTGTTTGATTGCTCTCCTCGGATCTAGAGTATGAAACTCTCTTTCCTTTTTGTTTTTCAGTTGAGGACAGAAGGAAAGAAGGAAGGATTAGCTCTTGGTTACAATGGAAAGGAGACATAACCTTAGGTAAAAACCCTGGATCCATCCGGAGCACCACAGAATCCTGATGAAAAACAGTGTACAGCTCTTTGTTAGACAGCGCCCCAAGTTCGCTGATTCCCCTGGCTGACGTAATACCTACCAGGAAAACCACCTTCATTGTAAGCTGCATGACTGAAGCCTCCTTCAGAGGCTCAAAAGTTTCTTTGGTTAGGGCCTTGAGAACCAGATTAAGTCTCCAAGGGGGTATGGCTGGCTTGATTGGGGGGCGCTTTAACGTTGCTGCTCTTAGAAACTTCCTGATATGAGGGTGAGATCCCAACGAGTCCCCCGAGTCTACCAACAAGAGCAACCCCAGTGCAGAAACTTGAACTCATAAGGTGGCAGGCTGCAGTCCTTTGTCAAATCCCTCATGATCCCCGGTAGGGATATTGGGTGATCCTGTATATCTTTAGATTGATGCCAGAACAAGAATTTTCTCCAGATTCTATAATACACCTTAGAGGAGGAAGGATGCAGAGAATTTACCATCATTTCAATAACCAGAGCCATGCAGCCAAACTCTTTGAAGGTTTCCCGCTCAATCTCCAAGCCGAGAGGGACAGATTGCTCAGACTGGGGTGTAGAACCGGGCCCTGATGAAGAAGGTCTGAGCTGAGCTGGAAAGTAAAAGCTGGTCCCTTTGACAGCTGAATGAGGAGTGCGAACCAGGGGCGGCAAGGCCACCTGGGGCAGACTAGAATTATCTCTGCCCTGTCCCAGGCCACCTTGTGCAGGACCCTGGATAGCAGCGGAATTGTGGGAAAGGCATACAGGAAGCCGAAGTGACCCCAGTTTAGGGAAAAGGCATCCTGAGCTACTGCTAGCTTGTCTCTGGCCAGGGAGCATAACTGCTGTGCCTTGGAGTTTTCTCTGCATGCAAACAGATCCACCTGGGGATTGCCCCACCGCTCTTTTACGAGTTGGAAAGTGCTGTCCTTCAGCTCCCATTCTCCCAGGAGGACGTCTTGGCGGCTTAACCAGTCTGCTGTGACATTTTTCTGTCCTGGTATGTACACTGCTCTTACACTTGCCAGATGTTTTTCTGCCCATTGGAAGAGGAGAAGAGATTCCCAAAGCATTTTTGAGCTTTTTGTGCCGTCCTGATGGTTGATGTACGCCATGGTTGATCGATTGTCTGTTAGAATCAACACATCCTGGTTGCTTACTTGCTGATGGAAGTGTATCAGGGCTAGGCAAACTGCCCTCATCTCTAAGACATTTATGCTGTACCTTGATTCTATCAGTGAACACTTGGCTTGGGCTGACATCTGGTCCAGGTGAGCCCCCCACCACCTGAGGCTTGTATCTGTTGTGATTATTTGGTGTGGATGGCCTAGCCTTCATCCCCTCATAACATTTGCCCTCAGACACCACCATCGGAGGGTGGTTTTTATCTGCTGAGAAACTGGGATGAGCTGGTGCTGACTGTGTTTGGACTGAGACCACAGCCTGAGCAAATGCGCTTGAATGGGTCACATGTGCACTAGAGCCCATGGGACCAAATCTGCCAGTAACACTAGAGTCCAGATTAGTTACATAAAGGACTGGGCCGGCAGCTGAATGGTCGTTTGAAATCTGTTGATGAGCTTCAGCAGGTCCCTGAATTTTGTCTTGGGGGGGCGGGGGTCACCTTGTTGGCCTGCTTCCTGAATTCTGCCCCCGGGTGGTTCAGGTTCTGGCTCGGGATTAGGGAACTCTTCTTCCGGTTGATGACAAAACCATGTGCTGTTTGGCACTGGACTACTTCCACCACTGCCTGTACCACTTGGTTGAGCTGCGGAGCTTTGATGAGGATATCATACAGGCAAGGGAAAAGCTGGATCCCTCGGTTCCGAAGGTGAGCTACTATTGCTACCAGTACCTTCGAGAAAGATCCTGGGGCTGATGAAAGGCCGAAAGGAAGAGTTTTGAATTGGAAGAGTCGCCTCCCTACCTTTAATGTGAGATATTGCCTGTGTAGGCTGTGAATATGAATATGCAGGTAGGCATCTTGCAAGTCGATGGATGCCAGAAAATCTCCTTGCTGCACTTCCTTGATGATTGAGGACAGAGTTTCCATTTTGAATGGTCTGCTGCATACAAAGCGATTCAGGAATTTGAGGTTTAGAACTGGTCTGTGACCTCCTGTGCGTTTGGGCACAATGAAAGAGAGAGAGTAGACCCCCGATTGACCTCTTCGGGGGGGGGCACCTGTTCGATAGCCCCCGCTTGTAGAAGATCTGTGATAGCCTGCAATATCACTTGTCTTTTGAATGAGTTGTTTGAGATGGGGAGGGCACCACATGAGGTAATGGGGGCTTAGACTCGAACTGTATCAGGTGACCCTTGCTGATAATGTCTAGAACCCATCTGTCCAACGTGGTTTGGACTCATTCCATGAGGAATTCTGAAAGTTTGCCCCCGACTCAAGGATGGGCCCACATGGCCTCATTGTGATTTTTTGCTGCTATTTCCGGTGTAACTGGTGCTTCCACCTCCGCCGGATCCACCCACTCTGAAATTACGCTGGTTTCTGGAGAACCATGTTCTTTTCCCAGAAAAGTTGGAGTTTTGCCCCTTGTTGTAACCTCTGTCACAAAAATTGCGTCTTGAGCCCTTAGACGACGCTTTGCCCCGGCCCCTGGACTGGGGCATGTGCACCTTAGTCATTTCACCGGATTCCTTCACCGCCTCCTTTAGTACTGATCTGAACAGGAGGTTGCCTTCGTAGGGTGCATTCACCAAATGGCTCTGAGGATGCATCCGCTTGCCAGGCCTGAAGCCATAGGTTGTAGCGAACAGAGGTTTGGTAGAACATGGTCACCTGACCACCTCTTCTGACACATCCACTGCATAGGCTGAGGCCAACCCCATTAATCGTAGCTGATGGATAATGGGGGAGTTCTTGTCTGGATCCTCCATGAATTGAAAGGCTAAATCCGATGCCCAGGATAGGGCGGCTCTGGCGGAGAATAGGTTTGCGGTGGCTGCCTTGAAAGAAGTTGCCAAAGCTTGTAAGGCTTTTTTCAGTGAGAAGTCCACCTTTCTGTCTACTGGGCCTCTTGGAGAAGCTCCTCCTTCAGCCGGGATAACCATTTTCTTGGTTACGTTAGAAATCAAGGGGTCGATTCTGGGGCAGTATAACCACTTTTCAGATTGCTTCTTGTCAAACTTCAGAAGTTTAGAGATCCACGGGGGACCGGATATGTGTGTTCTGGGCCTTGCCATTCTTCTTTTAGCAGGTTCTCAATGGTGGGAGGGATAGGGAACGCTGTAGCCAGTTTGGAGGCAGATACCAAGCGAAATGTCTGTTTCAGTTGGGAAGTGACAGGTGGAGACGATCCGAGGTGTATCTCGGATAAGACCTTTTAAATAAAAAAGTCAAGGTCCTCCAGGTCAAAATTTCTGGATGGGGAGTTGTCGGAGTCTAATGAGGAGCCTACTATCTCCCTTTAGTTGGTGGAAGAACTGTCAACTGGGGAGTCCGGGAAATATCCCCTGCAACATTTGCCCTTGTGCATGCCCCTAGATCTACTCCAGGAACGAAACCTTTTCTTCCTCCTGTGGCGAGGGCAATGGTGATCATCCTCCTCGCATGATCTGGATTTCTTCCTCTTGTCGGAGTGATGTGAGGATAGCCCCCCCTCGTCAGATGGGGAGGGGGTCCTTTTTCTTTTAGCCTTTTTGTGGGGTTTCATATCTGGGGACGCTGGAGACTGCCATTCAAAGCAAGTAGGGTCTATAGCAAAAGCCCTGTTTAACCTGTCTATGAGTTCGGGGTCCAGTGAGGGGGTCGACGGTCATCTATCCTTGGTCACTGTTGCTAACTCCGACCTGGAAGTAGCCAGTCATTCAGACCTTTCTTGGATATTTGTCTGTGTCGAGAGAGAGGATGCATCCACAAAGCCCTCCTCATTAGCAGCCACTGTCTTTTCACATGTGAGACAGAGTGAGCCAGCAAAAATGATCAGGAGTGGGGATTTGCAGCGTTGACATTTTTTGCCCCTGCTAGATTTTTCTGAGGCCAAGGTTCTGAAACTCATGTAATCCCCCCCCCCCATTCCTTTCACAGTCACAGATGTTGGTGCTGTCCCTTTAAGAGCTGCTCTCCTCCCAAAAGTACCGAAATCCTGGCTTTTAAGGTACCCTGTTGCTGTTTATGGGTGGGAGGGGGTCCACACGTACTGATCCCAAGGTCTCATTCCTGCCTAGAGCTGCAATGCTACTGCCTTCCCCACTCTATGTCTACCTCAGCAGTCGTCAGCGAGAACTGATCGTCGATGAGCAGCCTGGTGCGTGGAATGCGCTACAGCTGCAAGATCTCTTCAGCGCTCGTCGACAAGAGGACTGGCCATCGACAGGTGCCTGGTGTTAGAATCCTGCTAACGAGATGTGCCGTCGACGAGTGGCTGAAACTTTCCCCAGAGCCGCTTGTCGGTCGGAAAAAAGGCACTGCAGGGCTCTATAAACACTTCGGTGCTGAACAGTGCCATACCAGGTGTTTTTCTGCCCACTCCTGTGCTGCTTTCGCCTCCTCTTGAACAGGTTCCTAGCGACCATTATGTCGTCTACCAAAATCGCGGGGAAACGAAAGGGGCTGCTGCGAGGTGGGGTCAGTCTGTGCAGCTTGCAAGGCTGAGACTGGATCCCACCTAGGCTGGGTGATAACGCATCCTTGGAGCAGAATAAGTCAAATTAGAATCCAAAATAAAACAAACTTACAGTCTCTTCAGCCCTGCCATGTGTGACAGGGCTCTGCTGCAGAGTACCTGCTTCATTGAAGGCAGGAAGTAAACTGGGGACAACCAGATGTGCAGGACTTCTTATCCCCCTGCTGCAGAACTTAGTTTAATCCTGCCTATTACCAGCATCAGGAGGTACAGCCCAGGCATAATGAAGCCTGGAGACCAGCTTAGGAGAGAGAGAAAAGGGCACTTTGGTCTTGTCATAGGCAGCAGTCTAAACTACTTTCTCATGAGCAGGGTGGAAACAGAGGTAGAAAGAACCCTGTTTCCCAACCGAAATGTATTCATTCATGCAATTTTCCTAATTATGCCAGCAGCTGAGGTGGGTGCTGACATGATTTTAGAAGTGGCTTTTCTGAGGAATTTAGGGATGGGAAGTATCAGCCCCTTAGTGGTGGGTATAAGCCCATCATATCCATGAATTCAACCTTCTCTTCACCCTCATCAGCTTCCGGAGGAAACGCCGAAAGAACTGTCTATATGTCTCACAAAGGTATAGTGAGACGCCAGTGTTCTGAAGGTCTTGGAGGTAAGACAAATTCTTGCTCAGGAGAACCATCTGGTTCCATGGGTTCTCCCTTCTCCTCCTCTTCATAAAACATTTATATCATCTCCTCCTCCGCAGGTACTGGGGATGGAACCAGAACCTGAGGAGGGGGGCAGGCATACTCATGAAATTCCCTATAGCCTGGTATGCCTAGAAGAATTGCCATATCCTCCATTAAGGGCATTTTATTTTTATTAATTGGCAACTCCTATCCTTCTTCAGGAGGAGGGACAGCTACCTTTTTTTTTTTCTTCTTTGGCATGTACCATCTCCTGTGCCTGCTCGCTTTCCTTTTTTACTGGTTTACTGGTGGGCATGGGTAGGATTCTATGGGGGAGCATGCACAAGATAAGGCCAGACATGGATTCTGGAAGCTTGTGGGAGACCATTAAGAAGGGGGGTGCAGGATGCTACTAGGTCCTGTGCAAAAGTAAGGCAAAAGCATTGTAGAGCCAGTAAGCCGTGTTGGTGGACCAGGGAGGTGCAGGAGGCAGTGAGGGAAAAAAAGGTTGCCTATGCACGTTTTAAGTGCTCAAGGGGGAAGGCAGCGCGGAGAGTATGAGTTGATGGCTAGGAGGGTCACCAGAGTGGTGAGGGGAGCCAAGGCGAGGATGGAGCAAAACCTGGCTAGGGATATCCAGAGTGGGGGAAAGGGATTCTATAGATACAGAGGGGAGAAGAGAAAAGCGAGGGCACAGATTAGCAGGATTAGGACTGGGGAGAGATGGGCTCAGGAAGCAGGGGAGCAGCCAGAGGTGCTAAATGAGTACTTTGCATTGATCTTTACAGAGGGAGGCAGGGGATCCTTCCATCCCGACAGGAGGGAAGGGGAGCCCACAAAATCAGGAGGTCAGATGGAGTCTGGATGACTGAAAGAGGCTAGGCCAAATCTAGAAGGGGAGGGGTGGTTGCATGAGGGGTGGGCTGGGAGGGAGAAATCACAGTGGATAGGGTGAGGGAGGCCCTTCAGATGCTAAAGATTGATAAGGCACCGGGCCAGATGGGCTGCATCAGAGGGTTATGAAGGAACTTGTGATGAGCTGGCAGCACTGTAACACCTCTGCAGACAGGATGGGTGCCTCAAGACTGGAGGGTGGCTCATGGTGCCCAGGCCAAAGGGGGGGGGGGTCTAGAAATGAGATGGGGAATTACAGGCCTGTCAGCCTAACGTCTGTGGTAGGCAAAGTAATTGAGGACATTATCAAGGAGAGGCTTGTGAGGCAGCTGGAAAGGTTGGGGCACCTGGATGACAAAGAGTACAGTTTCATCCCAGGGAGATCGTGCCAGACCAACTTCGTGGAGTTTTATGACTGGGTGACGGGAGCCCTGGGCCGACATAGGCTGGTGGATGTCCTATACCTGGATTTCAGCAAGGCGTTTGATTTGGTACCCCACAATGGCCTGCTAACAAAGTTGGGGGGTGGGGCAGTTGCTCAGGTGGGCAGAAAATTGGCTTACGGGGTGAATATAGAGGGTAGTGGTTGGTGGGATAGTCTCCTCCTCCAGAACGGTAATCTGTAGGGTCCCCCCCCAAGGTTCGGTATTGGGGCCACACCCATTCAATGCCTATATCTCAGATATGGGGGGGGGGTTAGGAGTAGGCTGAGCCTCTTTGCAGATTGCTCAAAACTGGGAGCACTGGCAGACAGGAAAAAAGGGAGGGAGGCAATCCAGGGGGGCCTGGGTACCCTGGAGGGGTGATCAAGGAGGTAGAGATTGAAATTTAATGCAGGGAAATGTAAGGGCCTGCATCTAGGGGTCAGAAACCCGGGCCATGTATGCACCCGGGGGGGGGGGGTCGTCACACTGCAAGCCACATCAGACGAGAGAGATCTAGGGGTGGTGGTAGATATTCAAATGAATAACACTGAAAATTGTAGAAGAATCGCAGAAAAAGCAAACAGGATACTGGGCTGCATAGCCAGGGGGATTACCTGCAGGATGCGGGAGGTGATCCTCACTCTGTATAATGTCTTCGTCAAGCCGCATCTTGAGTACTGTGTGCAGTTCTGGAGACCTCACCTTAAGAAGGACATAGCACTGCTGGAGAGGGTCCAGATTAGGGTGACCAGGATGATTCAGGGCATGGGGGGGGGGCCCTATGAGGAGAGACTGGAAGAGCTCTAGCTGTACACACTGGAGGAGAGGAGAGGAGAGAAGAGACAGGGGGACATGATAGGGGTCTTCAAATATGTAAAAGGAATAAATAATGGCGTAATCAAGGAGATGTTCATGCTAAAGAAGGGGGAACAACTGGGGGCACGAGTGGAAGCTGGAGGGGGGGAATTACAGGGGCAGGGCTTGCGTTAACCCCCTACTGAAGTCCCCAAATGGGAATTTTGAGCATTTTGAAGCACAAAAATGAAAGCAGTGTTTCAGCATTGACCCTTGAGGAGAGACTGGAAGAGCTTGGGCTTTACTCACTGGAGGAGAGGAGGGACAGGGGAGATATGATAGAGGTTTTCAAGTATGTAAAAGGAATAACCAGGAGTGGAACCAAGGAGCTGTTTAGGTTAAAGAAGGTGGGAACAATCAGGGGCCATGAGTGGAAGCTGAAGGGGGCAAATTACAGGGGGAAGCGTAGGAAGCATTTTTCACTGAGAGGGTGGTGGAGCCGTGGAATGCGTTGTCCGGGAGGCTGGTGGAAGAGGGCACAGTGAAGGGCTTCAAGAAGGGTTGGGACAGGTACAAGGGGAAACTGAAACTAATGAAGACCCTCTTGGGGGCTGGGGGGTGGTAAGGCGAGCAGCCACTAGGTTGCTGGCTTTCGAGCAGACAAGACAGACCATTTGGCCTATTCTTCTGGCTGTTAGTATGTTAGTATAACATAGAGCGATACAGAAAAATTACAACAAACCATACATATAAAAACCTTTAGGATCCTGGTGGCATTTCAAACCATTCACGCATTGCTCTTGTTGTTTATGATGTCATCAGACTCCCTTGATGGAGATGCAGCCTTACTAATAATGATTTCTTATTATTCTATTTAACAAGCTACACTTTCAAAAAATATTTTCGTTAAAATAGTAAGTATGATTCAGTTAAAAAAATCCACACTTAACAGTTCCATTATAACACGTTAACGGCCCAGTGGCACAGAGGGTTGAGGCGCTGGACGCCACACCTCGAAACACGCCAGTGACCCGGGTTTGGGAATGGACTCAGGTCGTCGGGGTCTGGCTGGGGAAGGAAAGGATAGAGCGCCTGGAGGACTGCCTCCTCTCCTGGGGTGGGTTGCGGGTACCCACTTGTAGCAGCCCCGGTGGAGACCAGGGGCACTACCATGCAGCGAAGCGAGGAGGAACAACCAAAGAAAAGCGGAAAACAACTCCGGTGGGTACCGGATGATGGCTTCTGCATTCTCCACACATCCGGAACCTCCGGGAGCCTGCCCCTCCACAGCGGCACCCCCAAGTCAAGTAAAGATAATGGAACGCTGGTTTTCCCCCATACCTGGTGCCTTCCCCTTCGGAGAAGGGGGACTCACCTGGAGAAGGGTTACTCTGGGACGTCTCGGAGGGTTGGCTGCGATGTGTGGTGGGTTGGCAGGGCTCAGGAAGAGGATGGCTGGGGAGTAGAGAAGGCCTGGAGGGCCCGAAGGAGAGGCAGACACCAGAGCATTATACGAGGAAAAAAAAATAACACGTTAAATTAGCTTTGTCTAACAGGATTACAAGCTAGAAAAAAGGTGTTTAAAAATACAAGACCTCTGGAGAACACAGCCTGGACATTAAATTTTAATAAAGCAGGAGAAGCATGCCTTTCCTTTTTATGAACTACATCAGAGTAGCTCACTGATACAGACAACTGAGGATCATAAAGTCAAACCGAGAACCCTTTAATTTAGTTCTATGAACCTCTCTTCTCATGCTTTATAGTTGCTGTGCAGAAACAGCACTATCATGCACCTTGCTGAACAGTCCATAAAGGGCTGTAATGATGCTGAGCATCAGCCAACTGCAAACAAAGATTAACACAGTACATTATTTCGGTATCAGGCCAAAGTATCATAGTTAAAATGGAAAGACTCGGTGTTCTGCACTACTAACTGCTGCCCAAGACAAGCAGAATGTCTCTGGAGAAGCAAAATATGAAATGTCTGTGTCTGATCAGTTAAGTGATTTTGTTCTTTACAATGAAAGATCAGTCTGACTGTTCTGGAGAAATAATGTGAGGAAATGTAAACCAGTATCTGTCTCTTGTTTAGCTGCACTGAGCTTTTATTGAGAAAGCAGAAGATGATGATCAGTGAAGAAAGCTAAGAATGTGCAAAATTTCAGCAGGACAAAAATGATAATGTCGATGAGCAGTATCGTATCAGATAACCACTTCCCGGTCAAACTCCATACACAGGTAAGTCCAATTCAGGCAAGTCATCACTGACATGCACCTGCTTTATATGACCAGAAACATGAATTGGGTGCCAGCCCTTCACCTTTGTAAATAAACTGCCATATGCCTATACTTTGGTAAAAATGCAGTTTCGAAACCTTCATCACGGAAGCAGAAATAGGGGAAACAGTCTCAACTTGTGTGCAAAACAAAGAATGATAATAGGGGGGTGCCAACAGCAGGGATGCGATGTTACTGCCCAATTAAGCTGCATCTGCATTGCTGATTTCAGAAAACAAATAAATGAAGGGATAATAACAGCTTTGTAGCCCATAATGTTACCAAATGACATGAAGCATAGCAATCAGTCAACTGATTTCAACAGAACCAGTCTTTCTAGATTTCACTGTGGTAAGCAGAAACTTCTTCAGGCTTATCTTAAAGGCCTGTACTATCTTCATATCCACTGTCTCCGCTGATAGTCTGTTCCTGTAGGAGAAGTACTTGCTAATGTTAAACCCCATCCTCACCATACTTAAATCCTTAATCACCTCTGCCAACACTGAAACTTTAATACATGGGAATTTTAATATGGACTGGCTTACCCCCAAGTTGCACAGCCTTAAATTCTTCTGTGGTGAAGTCGGCTTAGCCCAGTTAGTCGGTGAACCCACTAGAACCAATACATCCAATCCCGACAACAGTTCTCTCTTTGATGTCATACTTTCTACGCATCCCCACAAAATTCTTCACTCTGCAGTCTTCCGCAATGACATGAGTGATCATGGGGTGGTTGTTTGTACAAGATCACAAATTATAGCCCGACAGCAACCAACACTCATAACTAAGCGGTCCTTTCGCAAGTTTAATGCATTGGACTACTTATCCGACTTGAACAAAATTAGATGGCAAGACCACTACTTTGCTAAAACGATCGATGAGGCGGTCACTATCCTTAACGACAACCTCACCGCGCTGGCCAACAAGCATGCCCCTTTGATCAAAGTCAGGGTGCATAAAACATCCAACCCATGGTTTACATCAGATCTCAAGGCTACACTCCTACACTGTGATAAACTTTGGGCTAAGGCTAGAAAATCCAAATGCCCAGCTAGAAACATCTGTGTTACTATTATGTCTCCACCCTTGAACAGGCAAAAGGGAATTCCCAAAAAATCTGGAAGACACTCAAGTCCATCGAAGGTCGGCCTGTCACCCCCTCCATCCCTCTGAAGATCCTCAGCAATGGTAGGGCTGTGGAAAACAGTTGCCTAATCCTCGAGGAAATTAACAATCACTTTGTAACTGCTGGTCTAGCTTTCGACTCTTCGCCTTATGCAGCCTGTGGTAGCAACCAAGACTGTAATAACATTGATTCGCAAACTTCGACCCGCCTGCTCCAGTTGTGCCCGCTTAGCTATAAAGAAGCTGAAGATTCACGTAACAGACATTCAAAAAAGTGCAGGGGACGATGGTCTAGAACCTTTTTTTCTTAAACTAGGTTATCTTGCCCTCACCGCCCCTATCCTCCACATATTCAATCTTTCCATTTCCACTGCCACTGTTCCCTCCTGCTGGAAATCTGCCCACATCCTCCCATTATTCAAGTCAGGGGACCCATGTGACCTAAACAATTATAGGCCCATCTCAATCTTACCTGTCCTCTCCAAAGTCCTCGAAAAGCTAGTTTACTCTCAAATGAAACTCCATATCGAATCATCTTCAATCCTCATCCCTGCACAACCACAGTACAGTCACTGCTCTAGCCAAAGTTACCAATGAATAGATCACAGCCATGGACTCCAAGAAAGTTACTGGTGCAGTATTTTTAGATCTCAGCAAAGTGTTCGACACTGTCGACCACAATCTGTTAATCTCAAGCCTAATAAAAGTAGGCGCCACCCCCCTTGCTGCCTAGTGGTTTACCAGCTACCTATCTGGAAGGACCCAGAAAGTAAAAGCTGGTGACCTCTTTTCTGCATCCCTCCCAGTTGTCAGGGGAGTCCCGCAAGGCTCCATATTAAGTCCCATCCTCTTCTCCCTGTACATCAATAACCTGACGCACATATATCCCAGCCCCATCTGCATTTCTTTGCTGATGATACTGTACTGTATGCATCAGGCCCTACATTGGCTGAAGTGAGGGATGTACTCCAAGCCGACTTTGCACAACAAGAAATCAACCTAATCAATGTCAAACTGCTCCTCAAGGCCAAGAAAACTAAGGCCATGATCTTTGCAAGAGAAGTGGAGATGGTGTGTGGGGCAAACACGCACAAAGAATTCATCACTTCCTTCCTAGGTGAACCCCTTGAAATCACCTCCAAATTCAAATATCTGGGTATGTGGCTAGACAACAAGCTTTCCTTTCACGACCACCTCGACGATCAGGCAAAGAGGCTAAAAATTAGGCTAGGTTTCTTCTTCCGTAACGAGCCCCTCTTTCCACTGGATACCAGAACTAGGCTGGTCCAAGCCACTTTCTTGCTGCTACTTGACTATGGAGATCTAATCTATTCCTCCGCAGCGGCCTCAGGACTCACAAACTAGACGTCTTCTACCACCGCGCCATATGGTTCATGACAAACCTACCCTACCGAAGCCACCATTGCGATTTGTACCTAGCAGCTGGCTGGACATCACTCTCAACTAGACACACGCGTCATGCTGGTATCTGGACTCTTAAGCTACTCCTGAACAAGCTCCCGAACTCTCTCGCAACCCTTTTCCGTACTTCCCATAGCGCCTCTCAGGAAAAATGACCTCATCCTCCTCGATGTACCGAGAACTCGCACCTCACTTGGCAAGCAGGCCATATCGAGTGTACTCCCAACTATCTGGAATCCGCTCCAAGGCGTACTGAAGCTTCCCGGTACTGTCCCTTTCAGCCTATTTAAAAGGCTGGCAGCAGCAAAAATAAAAGATATGTGCAGCTGCTTCTAAATCCTAGCTCACTGCTCTAACCCTAGCCCACTGCTTCCTCTTACTTACCTAGAAATTAGCTGCCTTGATACTCCAAAACAAGCACTTTGTACCTTTTTTCTGTACTTGTATTTTTCTATGTTATTGTCATTTTTATGCAACATGTAAATGTTTGCCCATAATTCTGTACTTGAATTTGTACTGTTTTTTCAATTATGCAATATGTAACTACCTGTCTGTGTCAAAGGACCTCCTTGTGAATGAGCTTGCTCAATGGAGTTTTCCTACAATAAACTTGAACTTGAACTAATGTTACTCCTGACATTACCATCTCTGAGGTTCAGTACGTGTCCCCATGGCTTGCTCGAGGACACCAGGCCAAACATCTTTGTCTGATTTTGTCAATACCCTTGAGTATGAAGAGAAGTGAGATCATCTCCCCTCAGCCTCCTTTTCTAAGATGTGAACATATTAATGTCTATCAGCCTCTCCTCATAGCTTCAGACTTCCATACACCCCTGATCCTTTTGGTAACCCTGCACTGCACCCTCTCGACTGTCAATATCTTTTTTTTTTTCTATTGAGCTCAGAATGCATGCAGTACTCCAGTTGGGGTCTGACCCGGGCCTTGAAAAAGCCAGGATTACCTCACCTGCCCTGCAGGTCACTACCACTTTGATGTTCCCCAGCATATCTGGCCCTCTTGGTAGTGCTGAACACTGCTTATCAGGTATCTACAAGATCCCCAAGTCTTTCCTCCTCCACTACAGAAAGAGGACAGAGCTTCAGAGTGTGCAAACCCTACCTCTGCTTTTCCTCCCCAAACGAGCACGTTACATTTGACTACAGTGCATCGGGACTCTGGACTTTGACCAATAAAGAACAGTTACTTACCATAACTTTAGATATCTTCATGAGAATCTCTTCCATTGAGTCACATCATAGAATGGTTAGCCATTGGCATCAGGACCAACTGGACATTTTATCAGACTGGCAGGGACTGAAGCAACCAGGAGCAAACCAGGCACACACAGGAGACAGGGTGGGACAAACTGGGTAGTCAGGTAGCCAATGGCCACTAAATAAAACTGGTTTAACTACCAGATTTTTAAAGTTACTGACCTACTGCCTGCCTGCCCAAAAAGGGTTTTTTTTTTTTTTGCACTTGCCCGGCTCCCACAACTTCAGAGGAGGCCTCGTACCTCCTCCTACTCTGTCCGCCAAGGCATACCTCTAGGCAGCCCCCTGTCCCGGCTTCAACTTGCTTGGGGGTGTATGGATATTCTTCCGCCTTTTTTCTCCCTTGCCCGGAGGATGCTGGTGCAGAGGACATACGTCCATGCAGATGCACGTTGTTGCCAAGCGGCAACAGCGTCTTCCCTGGCTCTGAAGAGCTGCTGTTGCCCCCGAAAGTTCGTGCTTCGACCAGCCCCAGGAGCGTCAGGTGCTCGGGGCACCCCCAGTAACCCACCCAAGGAGGAGGAGAGCATCTGTTGGGGCACTCAATCCTCCGTCGCCCCACCGACCTCCAGCAACCAGAGTCCATTCCTGAACCCGGGTCGCCGGCATAGCGTGAGGTGTGGCGTCCAGTGCCTCAACCCTCAGCCCCACCGGGCCAACCCAAAAAGGGATTTCTGAGCCCTTAAAAACGATGTCTACTAAAATACTGATTTGGCTACCAGATTTTAAAGCTAGTAGCCAAAGTGACCACTAATTCACAGACTCTCGATTTGTCCCACCCTGACAGGAGAGTATATGGAATCCCGAGTAAAGATGCCAAAGTAGGCATCAAAAGAGTACCAGCATGCGAGAGCAGGCAGGATAATCACCTGTCACCCAAAAAGGTGAAGGGAAGCAGGAGGGAAAGCCACAGCCTAGGAGTGAGGCCAAAGGTCGGGAACTGGGTAAGAAATTGGTGGGGGATAGGCTGCAGAGGTTTGGTGGTAATAGCAGTCCACTCTAAGGAAGGAAAGGTGACCAGCGGAGTGCCACAGGGATCAGTACTTGAGGCCGGTATTCTTTAATGTCTTTATTAGTGGTTGCAGAGGGGCTAGAAGGGAAGGTGTGCCTTTTTGCACATGACACTAAGATCTGCAACAGGATAGACACTCCAGGAGGGGTGCAAAAGATGAACAGGGATCTAAGGAAGCCTGGAGTGGTCGCAAGTGTGGCAACTAAGTTTCAATGTAAAGAAGTGCAAAATCATGCACCTGGGGTGCAAAAACCCAGGGGCAGAGTACAAAAGTGGGGACTGGTACTTGCGACCACCAGATAGGGAAGAGACTTGGGGATAATCATATCTGGTGACATAATGGTGGCCAAACAGTTTGACAAGGCTGTGGGGACAGTCAGTGGGATGACAGGGTGGGGTATCACCAGCAGAAAGAGGGAGGTTGTGATGCCGCTCTATAGATCACTGGTGAGACCTCACCTAGGAGTACTGTGTCCAGTTCAGAAGACCACATCTCTGGAAGGACATAGAGTAAAGGCAGCCCAGAGGGGGTCAACTACAATGGTGCAGGATCTGCATCAAAAGGCCTACGAGGAGAGACTGAAGGACTTCAGTATGTACACAATGGAGGAAAGATGGGGGATATGATTGAGACTTTTAAATACCTCATATATATAAACAAGGTTCAGAATGGAAGCCTTTCTCTGAGAAAAAGATGCTCTAGAAAAAAGGGGTCATGCTAGGAAGTTGGGGGTGTGGGGGTGGTAGACTCAGGGGAGATGTGAGGAAGTACTTCTTCACAGAAAGAGTGATGGATGCCTAGAACAGCATCCAGGCGGAGGTGGTGGGGGTTAAAACTGTAATGGGATTCAAGAAGGCATGGTATAGAAATAAGGGAATCTTGGTGGTAAGGAAGGTGAGGGGGAGCACAGACCAAGTAGGGTTTAAGCTGTTACAGTAGAGTAGGGAAAACGGACAGACTAGGTGGCCAAGCAGTTCTTATCTAGCATCGAATTTTATGCTTCTATGGGAGCTGCAACTCAATGGAGGTTTTCTTGAAAACTTCCTGTTACATTAAATAACTATTCAATCTTCTTCGTGGACATCACTCTCCACTGAGCCACATCGTGAAACGATTCCTAAGCAGTACCAAGCACCGAGGGAGGACAGCAGGACATAAGGAGCCTAAGTATGCCCTGTAGAACAGTAAAGCCAAAGCCAGCACATCTACATGAGTCAATGTCCACAATGTAATGTTTAGTAAATGTATGAATGGTACTCAAAATAGCAACAGCACGTATGTCAGCAGCAGACACACTGTGAAAACAAGCAACTGAGGCAGCCACCCCTCGAGTGGAGTGAGCACAGAAAGGGCCCCGAAGATATTTAGTTGCTTCCAGTAACAAAGTAATACAACTGGCCAACCATTCAGATAGGCCTTACTTAGAAATGGGGCAGCCTACAAGTTGGGGGGGGATTTCTGTCATCTTCAGTATGATACAAGTACCGACGCAGTCTCCCATGGACATCCAGTATATGCAAACAACTTTCCTCACTATCCATGGTGGTAGAGAAATAAACAGGATGGGCAACTGTCTGAATTAGCGTTCTCTCAGACACGACCTTTTGAAGAAAATGTGGATTAGTACATACTGTAAAACTCTATCCTTGCGGAAAATAAGGAGGGCCTGCAACTCAGATATGCATCTAGCAGGGAACATAGCCACTAGCAACAGTGTCCTCCAAGAGAGGAAGCGCAGCTCACAAGTGGCAGCAAGCTTGAAAGGAGGTGCAGTAATGGTCTCTAGGACCAAATTAAAGTCCCACACCAGAACTGGATCACGGACCGGGGGTGTAAAGAGTAGAAGAAAAAATTACTCACATTAGTAATGTTGTTTCTTCTAATGGAGTCTTGCTATATTATGACTATTGCAGTTTGCCCCAGCCTTAGAACTGCTCCGGAGGTGAAAGAGTTGACTTCCATGCAGAGCATGGAGCTTAGAGCGCGAGCTCGGTTCAGAAGCTCTGTTTGGCTGGTTTCAAACCGAAACCGTCAGATCTTTACGAGCAAAAACTCACTAAGGTTCTGTGTGGAAGCCGTAACCTACACTAGCCAACTGGCTACTAATATATTAACACATTTTTACTGGTCCCAACTCAAAGACTCAAGTCAGTGGACCAGAAAATTAAGATAAAATAACTAAATGAACACAACACCCAAACATGAAAGAGGGGCATCAATAAATGCCAACAGAGGACTACCCACCCCATACCCCAAAGTAGGAGTTCTGAGAGGGGAGGTTGGGAGGTCATAATATAGCAAGACTCAATTAGAAGAAATAACATTACTAAGGTGAGTAATTTTTCTTCAAACAACATGAAGTCTTGCTATATTATGACTATCGAGACTACACAGCAGTACCTCCATGGAGGAGGGACAGAACCTACTTAGGAATAGGCTCTGAAGCTGCGGTTGTGCCAAACCAAGCATCCCTCCTGGCCTGAATATCCCAGGGAGTAATGCTTGGTGAAAGGTGTACACTGTCTTCCAAGTAGCTGCCCGCATATTCCCAAGATAGGATGTCTCTGGCAGCAGCTAGAGATGCAGCTGTACCTCTGGTAGAGTGAGCCCTCAGGCCTGAGGGGGAACCACCAGCTTTTGATAGCAAAATGGATACAAGAAACCATCCACCTGGCAATGGATCTTTAGTGGCAGGTCTCCTTTCCCAACCTCACCATAAGTGAGAAACAGTTGGAGGGAGTCAAACCTGTGCCCTTGGCACGCTCTATGTAGTAACTTAGGGCCCTCTTAACATCTGAAGGCAGCCTCCTCTCACCAGAGGAGGAATGGTCAGTGAAGAACACTGGAAGTGAAACAGATTGGTTAGGTGAAAATCTGAAACCACCTTAGGCAAAACTTCCTGTTAGTCCTGGAGGACCACTTTATCCCTGTGAAGGAAATATAGTCAGTTTCTACTGATAAAGCCTGTAACTCACTTTATACGCCTGGCAGAAGTGATGGCTACCAGAAATACAGTTTTCCAAGTCAATACTTAAGCTCTGGCCAAGACAGAGGCTCAAAGGGGCTGCATTAGCTGAGCAATGCATACATTAAGATCCCAAGCCGGGCAGGGTCCCTAAATGGGGATTGTGTGAAGCAACTTTAAAAAACTTGGAAAATACAGGATGAGCAGAGAGAGAAGAGGGCTTCCCTGCTGAAATGAAGGCAGAGACAGCAGCCAAGTGCACTTTCAGGGTGGCTGGTCTCAGTCCCAAAGAATTAAGATGGACCATGTAGTCCAATACAGTGTGTAGATCAGCAGATTCTGGGGAAACATGCTTCCCAGAACACCATATGGAAAACCTTTTCCACTTGGAGTTACAGGCAGCCCTGGTGGAAGGCTTCCTAGCAGCCTTCAGGATTTCGAGAACACTTTGAGAAAGTTGCAAATCAGCAAACTCTAACTGCTCATGAGCCAAGCCTTGAGGTTGAGGGATTTGAGATTCGGATACCAAACTCTCCCCTGAGCACAGATTAACAGATTGTGGTTCCTGGGGAAACACAGGGGAAGATGGACTGCTAAGGACAGAAGGAGTGGGTACCAGGGCTGCCTGGCCCAGTCTGGAGCAAACAGGATCATTTTGCAGGGCTGAGACCTGATTTTGACTAGTACTTTGAACAGGAGAGGGAAGGGGAAAGGCATAAAGAAACTTCCCTTCCCAATTGAGGAGAAAGGCATCCAGGGGAACTGAGCCCAACACTGGGGCTCTGCAACAAAACAGTGGAAGTTGATAATTGTCTGGGGCTGCGAAAAGATCTATCTGAGGAGTGCCCCATCTGGCAAACACTATCCTCAGTACTAGGGGATCCAGTGACCATTCGTGATGGCCCTGGGAAATCCTGCTGAGGGCATCTGCCAAGACATTGTCCTTGCCTGGGAGGTTAACTGCTATTAGGGAAGTGTTCGGGGAGTAAGCCAGAGACCACAACTTCATTGCTCGCTGCACAAGGTCAAGACCTAGTGCCCCCTTGTTTGTTGATGTACCACATGTAGCAGTGTTGTCTGTTCTGACCTGTACCACCTTGTTCTGAACAGATGTAGAGAAACCTGAAGTGCTAGAAAACAGCTCTGAGTTCCAACAGATTGATGTGGAGCAGAGATTCCTGAGGGGACCATAATCCCTGGGTGGAGAGGTCGCCATGTGAGCTCCCATCCCAAGAGGGATGCATCTGTAGTAAGGGTCAAGGAATGGGACAGAGGGATGAAAGGCACCCCTGTCTCAGATTGCTCTGATCCTGCCACCACTGAAGGGCCTGGATCAGGGTTCGAGTCACTGGGATTAATTTGATAGAGGAACTTTCTTTGAGACCAGAAAGCTCTCAAATGGAACTGAATGTCCTCATCTGAAATCTTGCTCCTTGCACCACAGCTGTGGAGGCAGCCATGTGCCCTAGGAGCTGCAGGAAATGCCTCTGCTGGTCGAGAAACCTGCAGAGTGAAGGAGGGCCAGGGCCACTAAGGTCCTTACCCTTTCCAAGGGAAGGAAGGCTCTGGCCTGCTTTGTATCCAGTTCTGCACCTATAAAGGTGAGTACCTGGACAGGTTCCAAACTGACTTTGGAAGATTGAGAAGAAATCCCAGAGAGGAAGCAGCTGCTGGGTAACTAGCAGGTGTGATTTGACTGGTCTGGAGACTGACCCACAAGTGCAGTCGTCCAGGTAGGGAAAATGGCAATCTTTGCCTTCTTAGGTGAGAGACTGCTACTGCCAGACACTTTGTGAACACCCTTGGGGTAGAAGTGAGGTCAAGGGCATTGCTCTGAACTGATAATGGCCTGAGGGCAGTTCAATCTTGTAGTACTGATGGGAGCTCTGATAAGGAACATGGAAGTAGGTATCTTGAGGTCCAGGGAGGCTAGCCAGTCCCTGGCCTTAGGGAGGGTAAAATCATTCTCAGTGTCACCATTTTGAACTTTGGCTTTAAAAGGTGCTTGTTTGGATATCTTGGATCCAGGATAGGCCGCCACTCTCCTATCTATTTTGGGGTAAGGAGTACCTGAGTACAAACCCTGTCCTGGTGGAAGGGAGAAACCTTTTCTACAGCTCTGAGAGCCAGGAGGTTGAGACTTCTGTTTCCAAAGCAAGAGTCTCTAAAGGGTTTGTAGGTGGAAAGATCTGGCTCTCATCTTTGGAAATTTCTTGAAGCTGAGAACTAGACCCTGGCCACTACTTCCAGGACCCACCTGTCTGAGTTAAAGACTGCCAGTCCTGGACGAAGTGAGCCAACCTGCCCCTTCAGGTAGTGGAGAGCCACCTTGGGCATCCCATCAAGGTGCCTGTTTGGCAAGGGCTTTAGGCTGAGGGGTGGGAGCAGGCCTGCTCGAACCCCGCCTGCCTCTCCTCTGAAGAACCCCTCTGTACATAGGCTGAAGAGGAGGGGCCTGAGTCTGGTAAAAGGCCTGTGAAAAGGCTACCCCTCACCCCTGGGCTGCCTCTGAGGAGTGGCTTCTGCCGCCCTTGGCTTATGCACCCCTGTAAGTGGTTCTATATTCATCCATTTTCTTCATATATACCCTCTGTCTGCTCCCCAAACAGAGAATTTCCCACCACAGGAAAATCCATAGCCTTAGACTGGGTATCCTGTGACAAAGTAGTACACCTGAGCCAGGCCAATCTAGAAAGCCACAGATGTAGCCATGACTCTAGAGGATACATCATTAGAATCCACTGCAGCATGGAACTGCACCTTAGATGCCTCAATACCATCAAGAGCCACCTGCTCCAGCTCCTTCGCGCTGGCCAGGGACCTGTTTGGTTAAGGCCATGACAGTATCCCATCTAGATTTCTGGTATCTTGCAACATAAGCCATACAGTTAGCTTGTCTGAGTCCCAAGGATGCTGCCATGTATTTTTTTGGCCATGGCATCAATCTTCCTGGAATCCTTGTCAGGAGGATGTGAAGCCAGTGGAATATTAGCTTATCACAGGCTGCAGCCTGAACTACCCCAACATGACTGCATTGCTGTGAAAGAAAATCTGTATCAGGATTCTGACTAAAGTGTACCTCCTGTCCATCTTTTTATCCACAGGAGGCACAGAATTAGGGCTTTCAAAATTTTTACTGTTTGTTTTCTAAAGGATTTATGTAAAGGGATGGACAACCTCCTGGACTCTGGGATATCCATCATCTCCACATAGTCAGGCTCCTCTTGCTCATCCAAAGCCTCTAAGGGAAGCTGAGGGTCTCAGCAACTTTTTATAAAACAAAAATGAGAAGGGACTCAGAAAGCCTAGCGGAGACTCACCTGAAGGTCTGTCTGGGAGATGTCCAGTTCAATGGGCACATCCAGACTTTCAAAATCACATTCACACTGATCATAACCTCCTCCCTCCTCTGGTTCATAGAACTCTTCTGTATCATAATCCTGAACCACTGGAACCGACCGAACCGACCTTTGCCAGACAGTGGCGGTTCGAGGGAACCGGGACAGGGACTGGACAATCTGTATTGCCCTGGCTATCTCAGCAGCAGTTGGAGAAGGAATTTTGGACTCCAAACCTGCTGATTTTTAGATTTCTTTGCTGGAACTGGCCTCAAGAGCCAGCTTTTCGCTTGCCCGAGGAAGTCTCGCCTGGTCAGAGGGCACTCCTCCGCCCGGTTGGCACCAAACCGGCTGGCCATCCGGTCAGCGGACTTTTGGCCTCTCGCTCCTGAGCCTGCCCACTCTCTTGTCCAGGGTGGCTGCAGGGAAATTTTACAAATCTGGCAGTCTGAATTGAGGTGGTCAAACCCAGACATAGACACATAGTGTGGGTCAGCCTGGCAAAGGCTTCCCACAGACACTACAGTGTTGAAACCCAGTGGCCCAGTTTTCTTTTGGGTTTCTGACATGATGCCAGCCTAACCAACCAACTTGCCCTTTTGATGGCAGTGCTAGGTAAGACACCCTTTATCGGTTCCAAACCGTGTCACGGGTCGTGGAAAACCGTAACGAAACTGCTTTTAGAACCGATAAGAACTGAACTCAGACTTTAAAAGCCTTAAAAGGCTTTAAATTTATATTTAACATAACTCGATCGGTTCAACCGAACCGATAATACTTTTACAAGTTCCACACAGAAAAAACTATCTATTACTTACAATTACCATAGACAGAGCCTGAACCGATCGGTTTTACTGGTCAAAATAATGAAATCAGGTTAAATTAAACCGAGAAATAGCTCTTTAAACCAAAGAAATGAACCGAGCAACAGGAGGAATCTCCGGAGCGACTGTTCAGTGAGGCGGGGTAAAGAATCTGACGGTTTCGGTTTGAAACCAGCCAAACAGAGCTTGTGAACCGAGCTTGCGCGCTAAGCTCCATGCTCTGCATAGAAGTTAACTTTTTCACCTCCGGAGCAGTTCTAAGGCTGGGGCAAACTGCAATAGTCATAATATAGCAAGACTTCATGTTGTTTGAATCTCCTTTTAGCACTTCCTTGACAACTGATGAGTTTCCATTTTGAATGGTTTGCTGCGTACAAAACGATTCAGGAATTTGAGGTCTAAGACTGGTATGTGACCTCCTGTATGTTTGGGTAGAATGAAAAATAGGGAGTATACCCCCCGACTGACCTCTTGGGGGGGGGGACGAATCGTTCGATAGCCCCCTCTAGCAGAAGGTCAGTGATAGCCTGCCATATCGCTTGTCTTTTGAACGAGTTGTTTGAGATGGGAGAGGGCACCACATGAGGTAATGGGGGCTTGGACTCGAACTCTATCAGGTAACCTTTGTTGATAATGTCTAGAATCCATCTGTCTGATGTGGTCCGGGCCCATTCCTCTAAGAATTCTGAAAGCCTGCCCCCTACTCGAGGATGGGCCCGCATGGCCTCATTGTGATTTTTTGGTGTTATTTCCGGTGTCTCTGGAGCCTCCACCTCTGCCGGATCCGTTCCCTCCGAAATTCTGCTGGTTTCGGGAGAACCATGTTCTTTTCCCTGAAAAGTTGGAGTTCTGTCCCTTGTTGTAACCTCTGTCACAAAATTGCACCTTGATCCTGAAGACCATGCTTTGCCCTGGCCCCTGGACTGGAGCATATGCACCTTCGCTATTTCCCTGGATTCCTTCACCGCTTCCTTCAGTGCCGTCCCGAACAGGAGATTGCCTTCGTAGGGTGCGTTCACCAAATGGCTCTTTGAGGATGCATCTGCTTGGCATGCCCGAAGCCATAGGTTGCGGCAAGACAAGGTTTGATAAAACATGGTCCGTGCAGCACACCTGACTGCCTCTTCTGACACATCCGCTGCATAGGCCGAGGCCAGACCCATTAAATGCAGCTGATGTATAATGGGGGAATTCTTTTCTGGATCTTTCGTGAATTGAAAAGCTAAATCCAATGCCCAGGATAGGGCAGCTCTGGAGGAGAATAGGTTTGCAATGGCTGCCTTAAGGGAAGTTGCCGAGGCTTGAAAAGCTTTTTTGAGCGAGGAGTCTAACTTTCTGTCTACTGGGCCCCATAGAGAAGCCCCTCCTTCAGCTGGTATGACAGTTTTCTTGGTGAGGTTAGAAATGAAGGGGTCGATTCCGGGGCAGTCTAGCCACTTTTCAGATTGCTTCTTGTCAAACTTCAAAAGTTTGGAGATTCATCGGGGAATCGGATAAGCACGTTCTGGACCTTGCCACTCTTCTTTTAGCAGGTCCTCAATGGCGGGAGGTATAGGGAAGGCTGGAGGCAGATGCCAAGTGAAAAGTCTGTTTCGGTTGAGAGGTGACCGGAAGGGAAGAGAAGAGTCGAGGTGAATCTCAGAAATTTACTTTTTTTATGAAAACGTCTAGGTCCTCCAGGTCAAAATTTTTGGATGGGGAGTTGTCAGAGTCTGATGATGAGTCCACTATCTCCCCCTCCTCTGTAGAGGAACTGGTGACTGAGGAGTCCGGGGAATAACCCCTGTGGCACTTGCCCTTGTACATGCCCCTAGGTCCACTTCAGGAATGAGACATTTTCTTCCTCCTGCGAGAGTAATGGTGACCATCATCATCGGACAATCTGCCCCCTTCTCTGGATTTTTTTCATGTTGAAGCGATGAGAGGATAGGCCCCACTGGTCAGAACAGGATGGGAAGGGGGTCCTTTTCCTTTTAGTCTTTTTGTGGGGTCTCCTATCCGGTGATCCTGGAGGCTGCCATTCAAAGGAAGAAGGGTCCATACCAAAGGCCCTATTCAGCCTATCAGTTCGGGGTCTAGGGTGGGGGTATCTCTGGACGAAGCCGGTCGTTCAGATCTTTCTGGGACATTTGACTGTGCTCACTCTGACCTGGAAGTAGCCATCCGGTCAGACCTCTCTTAGGTATTTGCTGTCTGGTCAGACCTCTCATGGGGGAGAGAGGATGCATCCACTGAGCCTTCCCCACTAGCGGCCGCTGCCTTTTCACATGTAAGGCAGAGAGAGCCAGCAAAAGTGATTAAGAGTGGGGATTTACGGCGCTGACATATTTTGCCCCTACTTGATTTTTCTGAGGCCATTGTCAGTGCCCCTTGCTTGCCCAGGCAATGTAACATTCACCTCTCAAGACAGAGAGTGCTTCCTCCTTAAGCACCTGTTGCTTACTGGTTGCTTTCAGAAAATACAATCCTGATCCTCGTGAAGCACTGCTTCCTTGTCCACAAACAGAATCCTGGCTGAGAGAACTGCCCTTTGGCTCTAAGCCTCCTTGGCTTATGTTTTTGGGGGGGGTGTTGGCGTTCCAGCCCAGCGCTGTCCACACGATGAGACAAGGAGCAGACGGGCGTGCGGAGGTGCCGCTTGTGCCTTCCCACACAGAGAATCGCGCTGCCAAGGGAAGCTGTGACGAGCGGTTCAAGTTTCCAGGCTCATGTAAAGCACCAAAAAGGCACTGAAGCGATCGAGAAAAATTCTAGTTCCCGCTGTTGTCCCCTGTACCAGTGGCTGGATGTAGCCCTTGAAAGCGGGGCCTCTTGCATGGGGAAAAAGGCCGCAAGGTGCTGCAACGAGGTGGGGCCAGTCTGTGCAGCTTGCAAGGCTGAGACTGGGTCCCACCACCAAAAAATCATATGGGAACCACCGTCACAACCCCAGATACCGAAGTAGAAGATAATTATCCAAAGAAAAACTTAAGTTTCTTCAGCCCTGCCACGAGTGACAGGGCTCTGCTGCACATTACCTGCTTCAGTGAAAGCAGGAAGTAAACTGGAAATGACCGGATGTGGAGGGCTCCTTATCCCCCCCCCCCCGCTGCACAGCATTAGTCCTGCCTACAACTGTCATCAGGAGGTACAGCCCAGTTGTAATTAAGCCTGGAGATCAGCTTAGGAGAGAGAAACTAAAATACCTTGGAGTATACATCGCCCGCAACCATACAACTGCACTCCGTGATAATATCTTGGTATTTACACAAGCAAGGATTGGCGATTTCCAAAATGGGGTACACTGCCGCTCTATCCAGAAGGGTTGAGGTGATCTGCATGGTTACACTCCTCAGAGTTCTATACATTTTTCGAAAATATTCCCTTATCACTTCCAGCAATTTGCTGGCAACTAAAGAAATCATGAGGTTCATATGGCTGGGCCACAGACCACATGCCAAATTAATGCAACTCTTTTTACCTAAAGTAAACAGTAGCCTGGACCTCCCCAACCTCTAAATATACTACTGGGCAACGCACATGTGCTTCATTCTCCATTGCCATCTAGGTGGGTGCCATGCATTGTGGCTTGATACGGACAGTGCTCTATTCCCCAGTCCTCAATGTGTACAGTGTATGTACCACCACCACTTGTCACCCCCCCCAAAATTCAGGGCCTGAACCCCTGGCTAAGGGATCAAGTGAAGGTTTAGCATTCCAACCGGACGGTGTTACACTTTACCCCATTTCTTCCACTGCTGTGCCCTACTACACAGCTTGTGGGGTTTCTCCCCCATCAAACTGATCACGAAATCCACAACTGGGAAAGATACTGTATTCTCTTTAATATATCTACCAGTTCTTTCAAGGATCAAATATCCAAACATTTCAAGATATGCAGGTGCAATATCAACTCTGCAAACTGGAGTTCTACAGATGCATACAGCTATGACACTACATTTCTATACTCCCACTTGGTGTTCGCATGCTGTGCATGTACCCCCCAACAATCACCTACTGTTTTCATTTCTTCAAGTTGGGTGTTGGTCAGCATATCATCTACCAGGCACTGCAAACCTCCTTAGGAGTCAATTACATGGCTGTTGCCATGAAGTGGGCAGAAGAGCTTGCCACTGCAGTTGATGTCCTCTATCTGAACTTCAGCAAGGCCTTTGACTCTGTGCCACATGGGAGACTGCTCAGTAAGCTGCAGGACCTGGAAGTCAGGAAGAAGCTGGCAGAGTGGGTCAAGAGCTGGCTACAAGACCAAAACTAGAGGGTGTTTGGGGGACTCCTGAAACCTAGGCCTGTAACCAGTGGGGTCCAGGGCTCACTGCTTGGGCCAGTGCTGTTTAATATCTTTCTTGGTGACACAGTGGATGGGATCAAAGGTAAAATCTGCTTATTCGCAGATGAAACAAAGCTCTGTGGGACAGTGGACACAGAGGAGGGCTGACAGGTGCTCAAGAAGGACTTCGCTAGGCTCGAGAAGTGGTCAGGTAACTGGTAGCTGGGATTCAATGCCAAGAAGTGCAAGGTCATGCATCTAGGAGTTAAGAATCAAGGGGACAGCTACTGGCCCAGATGGATACAAGTGTCCAGTTTTAAAGAGGAATAGGACCTAGGGATAATCATCAAAAGGGAACTAAGGCATTCTGCGCATTGCCAAAAAGCAGCAGCCAAAACCAACAGGATGCTGGGATGCACTGCCAGAGGAATCACAGGGCTCCCATATCTACAGGGATTCCTGTATTTTACAGGGATTTGGAGGCATCTACAGGAAAACTCTTCCCATAGACTTGCATTGGTCATACAGGAAAACAGGGCAATTCAGCTTCCATAGGAAATAATGTAATCTACAGGAAAACCCAGGAATATCACCCTGGAGTTACAGGGAAAATGCCAAAACAATATGGGAGCACTGGAATCAATTCCAGGAAAGGGGAAGCCATTCTGCCACTGTGCAGGTATTTGGTGAGATGTACTTGGTGAGATGCATTTGTAGTACTGTGTGCAGTTCTGGAGTCCATATCTGAAAAGGACATCAAATTACTGGAGGGGGTGCATGTAGGGCAACTAAGATGATCCAGGGCCTGCAGGACAAACCCTATGAGGAGAGGCTAAAGGAGCTCCATATGTATTCCCTGGAAGACAGAAGAGAGAGGGGCAGCATGACAGAAACCTTCAAGTACTTTAAAGGTATAAACAAGGTTAGAACGGATGGCACTTTTCATCTCGGGGCAATGGGTCCACTAGGGGGCACAGTCTAAAATTAGCAGAGGGAAGATTCAAAAGGGAAATGAGAAGGCACTTTTTCACAGAAAGAGTGGTGTCCAAGCGGAATGAACTGCCTAAGGACATGGCATCACTGAAAACAGCGGACAGCTTTAAAAGGGGTTGGGACAGAGTAAAAGGGAGAGTCATAACAGGCGGGAAGATGGGTAGAGGAGATGAGAGGGAGAGGGAGGAAGACTCCATGCGGAAAAGAGTGGGAGGGGGGGCAGCACCAGTAAATTAGTCTGTGAGCTGCACACTTGAGCAGACTAGATAGACTAAAATGGCCCGTTTCTGCTGGCATTTTTGTATCGTATTTCCAATGAAAATGAGACCTGGACAAAAGCGTGCCAGGCAGCCTCTAAGGTAACAATCCCCCACCAAAGGAGAGAATACACGTGGAATTAACTCATCAGATTCTTCAGAACCCCAGTCATAACAACATTCCCTTATTTACCTACACAGGGATCTGGGTGTTGGAGAAATTCTAGCGAGCTTAGGGCCACACACACACACACACACACACACACACACACACACACACACACATGGGATGTGGTCATGCCCACTGCTATAACCTTTTTTCTCTCTTTAGAGACGGAACTACTATTTGTTTGTCAGGCAGCACCCTCTCAATATAGTCTCTTAGAATATCCCAAGGGCTTACAGGATGCTAATTCCCAATATCTCCTGGGAATACTACCCACTGTTGCCAAAAAGGCTATAACAAAATGTCTCCGGACACCCACAGGACCAAACATAGTGGGTTGGATGAGTCAGGTTAGCCAAGTATATCACATGGAAAAAAATAACACATACCCTCAATAATCACATGGAAGTGTGTAAGTCCTACTGGAACAGCTGGCTGATTCACACCATCAACTAAGACTCCACATTGGTTCCCTGAATTCTACTCGGACTCCCCCAGTGCTGTCCCCCCATGGATGGACAGAAGTCTATGGCTTCTGGGCCACAATGGGTATGGGACCTGTACAAAAAGTTGATCTCCGTGCATTGTGGCACCCCTCCTCTCTTGGCCCCCGTGGGTTTTGTGGGAGGCCCCCTCCAGATGGCATATTATATATTCATTGCAAAAAAAACTTTGTTAATGCATCAGTTAAGGTTATAACTACAGCGACTGATGCAATAAAAAGGTTTTTTTGCAACGAATTTCATTACTTTTCAGATAGCATAATCATATCCTTGTTTGTCCTTCAGGCCCTGCGTTCCCATCCCTACACAGATGCGTATAAGTAGGTAGTCATGGAAGCACAGAGCCCTCTAGGCTCTGCACTTCCATTTATAAGACAACAGTGACCAAACTGTCAGCATAGCATTACCCCACCAGATGTACCCCGGTACAGAAAATTTTCGAATCCACGCCAAAACATAATTTTGTGCAACTGCATTACCATTCCATGCCACAGGTGCGAAAACACATTTTAGGCAGGATTTGAAAAATGACAGCTGTGACACACATGAGGTCAGGTAAGCAGAAGGCTATGCTGAAAATCTGGGGTCAAAATATTTAAAATTTCCTAAGTTCCGAGCGGGCGTACCAAAATTGCAATGAATGGTCATAACTTAAGCATCTTTTCATATTTTCACCCCAAATTTTGAACATTGTATTTTTTTTGACCCCACCTCATAGAACCCATAGGTGAAAATGTTCAAATCCATGCCAAAACACCATTCCGGGCCACAGGTGCTAAAACACGCTTCGAGCAGGATGTGAAAAATAACAGCTGCACTGTTCATGAGGTGGTATGAAAAAATGGCTACATTGAAAATTTGGACTCACAATATAAAAAATTACCGTTATGTGCGTGCGTAGAAAAATTTCAACGAACGCTCAGAATTTGGGACATTTTAGGAATTTTTCATCAAATTAACATGGTCTTTTGGGACCCACCTCATGAAAACTGCCACTGTCTCGTTAATTGATCTGGAAAGGCGATTTTACTCAGTGACCATAAAATCATCTCCCAGGCCCAATTAACGAAACAACAGTGGTAGAGTTCATGAGGTGGGGTCCCAAAAAGCCCATGTTGAAAATTTGGTAAAAAAATATCTAAAAACATCTAAGTTATGAACACAAGTTCAAAACACCATTGAAATACATTATACGGCACTTATCTTTACTCCTCAGTTTGCGGTTCGGCTTTGAAGAGTGCAGACATGTCCCAGTCCACAGAAGAAGACAGCCTACGACCTCGGAGGCAAGTATAGAGTGGAGGTGCTCAGTGGGAGGGTCAGGATGGGGGAGAGGGGTACGGCAGGGACAAGGGACCATTTTCTTTTTCTCAGGCTTATAAAAAAAAAAAAAAACAACAGGGGACAGTTTTCTTCTTTACAGTACCAGTATAATATCTCTTTCGCTCGCGCTCTCTCTATAGTATATATGTATGTGTGTGTGTGTTGCAAAAAACTTCGTTAATGCTCCTGTTAGGGTCAAAGTGACAAAAGTTGGGAAATGTGGCATTAGGGTATGCTTTGGGCTTCTCAAGCCTAACAATCTTGACCGCCTGACTGGCCAGCACTGAGGTCAACAAACCAAAACCTGAAGGGGGCAGTGTGGAGCTTTCAACCTGACCCTCAACCACAGAAAGCTATAACGGTGCAAAGTCAAGGGAGAGGGAGTACCTTGTTCCCTCCCAGTCCCATGACTAGTGGTGCTTGTGGCATTTCTTTCCAAGGTGGGCAGGGCTCTCCCCGAAGACCTGAAGGGCCCAATACATCTCCTGGAATTCACTACTGAGGGACGCCCCCATGCTGGCACCAACCCAGAGTAGTGCCGAGAATGAGGCAGTGCCCACCACAGCAGAACTCACCACTTCTTCCATGACCACAGTCTGTGCAGCCGACCTCACTGCAGCAGAGGCCTTCTTATGGCCTTTTGGATGAAGCTTCAGGCCCCCATCAGCTGGTCAGCCGAGAAGAAGCCAAGCTGAGTGATCATCGGAGGAGGAGGAAGCATGCCATCAGCTGTTACAGACCACAGCCTAAAACATCATGTGCAGTCACCAAACAGTAGGGCCAATACACGTGTGGGTCCATCTGCAATATTTTCTTGCAGCACGTAAAGCAGAATTTGAAGCTGGGAGCTGGCTTCGCTTCCACTGGTTCTATCTTCCATACACAAGGATGGAGCCAAAACAAACTTGAAGAGAAACAGTCAAGGAACTTCTGGAAACAAAAAAAACAAAACAAACCAGCAGACATCGCCAGCAGCACACTTGGTAACCTACAACGCACAGAGCTATGAAAGAGGAAACCCAGAGGAAAGGAAGATCTGATGTCACAGAGCCGAGGAATATACCACCCGGGTGATGGGAGGAGCTTACCTTGAAGACGTTCCAGCGAATCAGCACTTTCCAGTGGAACTGCCTATGTGTGGATAATGTGCTATAGCCACACACCTAGAAAGTCTCTCATTTTTTTTTTGCCTTCTCCCTGCACCCCTTTTCCGATCTCCCACTCCTTCCAGCTGCTCAACGTTCCAGTCTGCCCACCAGTCTCAACCTTAGCTAACAATTCCTGCCACTTGGCTCCCTAGAGTGTACCACATCCTTGGATGGGTCAGTTTATCCCTGCCATAGGGCCACATTCCTGGGTGCAAGGAGGGAAGTACTATTCATGGCAAATCCTCCAAGGTACACAGAGCTGGGGGGGGAGTGGTGCTCTAGAGGAACTGTGGCATGAGGGGACTATGCAGCCATCATCCAGCAGGCCAAGGTGGGTGTTAGTTTTCCATTTTCTGGGCCTTTCCCAACACCCTAGCAACATGCATCGCAGCATCGCCATGGAGGTGAAGCCAGATGATGTGTGGTCCCCCACACCAGCAAGGCTCCGCAGACCACCAGGTGTCACTCTCTAAGCGATGCTCCATAGCACCCTCCCCTGGGAAGAGAGCATCCATCCACACACACACACACACACACACACACACACACACACACACACACACACTATCACTCTCCCTGCTGGCCTCCACTCCTGATATCCGAGCTCAGGCTCAAACCAGGGTCGTCAGTGTGCCAAATGGGTGTCCCACTGCTCTGGCACCACCAGAGCCGGGTTTTTTTTTTTTTTTTTTTACTTTTAAAAGAAAAAAAAGCATCAGAATTAAACTACCACCTACATCAACTGTCACTACAGAACGAGAACAATCACAACATATGTCTTTTAAACTAGGATCACTTTGAGGCATAAGGGGGTTGACAGTGCCCCTTCAATCTTTCCTGCTAATGAATCTTAGTATCTGGAAGGACCACCATACCTTGGTGAGATATCAGTTTAGATTCCATGGTGATTCATCTAGTGCCTCTTGACAAGGGCAACAAAATGTGCACAACGGTGCCAAACTCACTGCGGGTAACTATTATCCACTAGAATTGAGCAGAGAAAACAAATTTCTGACACGATTCAAGAAACACAGAAGGCAATGACCTTGAAAGGCTTGAAAATTATCTACCAAGCCATTCCATTCCCAAGAATTTCCATTTTAGAGTTTCTTGTTGAAATGAAAATATACTTTAAAGTATAAACTCCCGTAGAACACTTGCATCAGTTATGCCTAGAAACAGTATTTCTTGGAGAAACTCTTGAGTCACAGTATGAGACAAAGTGTGACAGAGAATCCAATAACAACAAGCGGAAAAGCTTCTTAAAAATACAAGTCAAAGGAATCTGTGAAAAAGCTGATTAAAGGCTACTACTAATCTCTTGTCTTTAGCATGTTTCCTAACCCCGTCACCAAACATCATTTCAGTATTGCTATCTTGACAATGTACACAAATAAAAACAAACACAAGTATATGTGTGCACTTAAAACTCAGTTTTTTGCTATACAGCAGCAAGACAAGGCAGATACTGTAACAGACAGATTAGCAGATTTCTACTGCCCATGTAATGGGGACATTTTCCATCTTGCCTGGTTACATAAACCAGATTAGTTTAAAGCTGATGACTGTACTGCCACTTTTAAGTCCTGGACGACAGGAACTGGTAACATTTAAATGAAGGGTACCACAGTTTCTGCACTGTCTAGTCATTCAATCTTTACAGCTGCAATTTTGGTAGTTACTTTAAAATTCAGATTGTCCAACTGGGCAACCACTATACAAAGTTTAATCTCATTTATTGTTTTCCTGTATTCCTGCCAGCTCGACACTGTTTTTATGTCACAGCTCAACGTTCCTTTCTGGTTCTGTCTTAGATGTAAGAAACACCAAGACTGGTCAAAGGATCAGGCTTCTAATGAAAATCATACCAATTCTAAAACATAATAGGTATTTTGCACTGGTGCCTGTGCCACCTAGAGTGATGAAAACACAGGCTGTAACCACATTTCCTAACTTACCAATCATTATAAAAAATGAATGTCAGGTGGAAAGAAAACAAATTATTCACTGTAGTAATGGTGTTTCTTCCAAAAGGATCCCTCACTAAGTTTTACAAGTGCAATTATTCCCCTGGAATGAGAAGTCCCAGAGCTTTAGAATTTATGCAAATAATGGCATTTGGAATTAAATTCAAACTCTGCTCTGTGTGGTCATACTCATTGCTGCACTCTAACATCAGATTTATTTCTAAGGTTAGGGTGAGCTGCGATCACTAAAAAAAGCTAAATGGCTATAATTGTTTTATTTTACGAAAAATTTAAAAATAGTTAAACAAGGCAGAACAAACCTACTTGATACGAAAAATAAAGTTAACTCAGAACCACTTAGCAACAATTGTAAAGGCACTGTAACAAGTAATGCTCAAGTAGAAAAGAACTGATTCTTGTCTGAATCTTTTGCCAGGTTCTGGAAGGGGAAGCAGATATTCGAGATTGTTTAACTTAGCGAGGGATTCCTTTGGAAGAAACAACATTACTATTTATTTTATTTATTTATGTATTTGATAATCGGGTAAGTACAATGGTCCAAAGGACCATTTTCAGGTACGATCCGGGCCATTTAGATGGCACTGCGATTGTTTTTTTCTTCAAACCCAGAAACCCCTCACTTAAGTTTAACACGTGTAGACTCCATAGCAGTACCTTGAGAGGCTGGGTACAGAATCCATTTAGGGAAAAGGTTCTGAAGACACAGTGCCAAAGTTGGGATCTCTTCTGGACTGCAAGTCCAGACAGCAGTGCTTTGTAAAACTGCACTGTTTTCCAGATTTTCTACAGGGGAAGCTCCTTGATGCGGTCACAGAGGCTGAAGTACCTTTTGCAGAATGTACCCTGAGGTCTCTAGGTGGCAGTTTACCAGCTTTATCATAACAGAACTGAATACAGGAGATTATTCAGAGAGAAATGGTTCTCCTGGATACTGGTTTACCTTTCCCTGCTCCATAAGTGACACATAAAGGAGCGTTATTGGACCGAACATTCTCTGTGCAGTCCAAGTAGTAACTGAGTGCCCTTTTTACATCCAGGCTATGGACTTTTGCTCCTCTGAGCTGGATTTTCAATTGAAGAAGACTGGAAGGGTCACTGACTGATTCAAATGGAATTCAGAAACCACTCTGGGAAGGAATTTCCTGTTTGTCCTTAGGACTACCTTGTCCCTATGGAAGATTATGTTGTTTGTTTTTTACTTTTTCTCCCTTACCGTTGGCCTCTCTCCAGCGTGGTCTCATGATGTGCTAGCTCTGCCCGTCCAACCTGAAGCCCAGACATCCTTTCGCCAGCGGGGGACATCTGCCACTCCATGTGCAGCCTAACCTAACCCCTCGGATCCGAGTCCCCCCAGGAAGGACCGCCACATTCATTACCGGCGCTCTATCTATAGAGTTGGAGGGTTGCTGCTGCAGGAGGAGGGAGTGGAGCAGATGTCCTGGTGCCTGGCGAGGGAAGTGGGACCTCAACCTCTGGACCCACCTTCGCCTACCAATGGAAGGGGGTCTTTTTCTTGTATTCTCCCCAGCAGCGCAGACGTGCAATGATGTCCAGCGCAGCGCGGGTGTGCTCCTGCACCCATCTGCAGGACATCCGCCACCTTACCCCTCTGAAACGTGCACTGTGTCAGCCGAGCCCCCAATCTCCACTAGGGGCCACCAAAACTGTGCAGTGTAAACTACCCTCCCCTGCGATAGGAGAGCTGCCTCCTGGCAGCTCAATCCAAGTCGTCGCCTTCCCCCCGGACCGATCCCCAGCGGCCCGAGTACACTCACAAACCAGAGTCGCCGGCGTGGCGCAAGGTGTGGCGTCCAGCGCCTCAACCCTCAGCGCCACCAGGCCAACTGAAGATTATGTAGATAGGATCTGTGCAGAGGGCTTATACTGTAGCTCGCTTACCCTTCTGGCAGATGTTACTGCCAGGGTGCGAAATTCCTATGCCTTAGGTGAACCAGAACATCTACTGGAGTTCAGTGCCTGCCCTGTGGGGGCACCTAAGGCACTGGACAAAGTCCCTTAGTTTTTCTGTGGATGCGGGGAGCGCGCAGCTGTTTTGTGCGGCTGTGTTGCAGTTTTTTTTTTTTCCACTCACCAGCAGACAGCAGTCAGCGAGCATCATTAAGGGGAAGACTGGAGGTGGAGGAGCGCAACGCGCAAGTGTAATTTTTTTTTCCTTAGGCGGGTGGAGGAGTGTTGAGCCAGCTGGTCACGTGTTAAGCCCTTCCACAGACCAGCTGACTCGAGGGGAAGAACGGGCTGATGGTCCTCCTCTCCTTGAGTGGCACAAAGTCAGCTTCTCAGGACGACTGTTGGAGCGGAGGTGGGCTGCAGGAGACGGACACACCAATCGGGGACAGTCTTTGCACAGTTCGCCCTCCCCCTTACAGAGTGTGTCTCATGGGATCATGTAAAGCACGCCACTCTAACATTGTCTGTTGGAGAAAAAAAGTCATGAGTGGCACGCTTTGTTTGCGATCGCGTTTCTGCGATCAACCCCCTACTGCTACTATTCAGAAAAACCCTTTTTTTAGGAGCTGTTCTAAAGTCAGTCTACTCAGCCAAGTGATAAATCAAACTTAATCTGACTGAGCGCGACTGATGAGTTCGGGGCGGGGGGGTCGAGGGGAGCACGAAGGAATGGACTCTGTCAGGAGCAGGAGGAAATAAAAAACAAATAAAAACTCTTTTAATAGCTGTAAGTAACTACAGCAGCTACTGAGCTCAGCTAAGCCTATTATTCAATTAAAGCAGCCGAGCTGGGCTCAAATGAAATAACAAGTGCCTGCCCTGCTGCTAGTGATGGAGGGAGGGGAGAGTAAGACCAGGATGGAAGAGAACATCATTAAGTGAGCAAATTAGCAGCCTGTGACAATCTAGATTTAGTATTTGCCGTATTGGTCCTTGCAAGAACAGATCCAGAAGCAAATGATTTGATGCCTTTTAATGGACCAACATAGATGTAACAACAAGAACAAAGTGCTCTAGCTTTCGAGGCTTCTGAAGAAGGACTGGTTGGTCCGAAAGCTAGAGCACTTTGTTCTTGTTGTTACATCTATGTTGGTCCATTAAAAGGCATCAAATCATTTGCTTCAGCCTGTGACAGAAACTGCTGCTGCAGCTCCTTGTATATATAATAAATATTTAAAAAAAAAAAAAACTTCAACTGAAGTAGAACAGCAAACTGCAAGGGGGACATAGAGCCTAGGCTATAGGATGTGTGCGTGCTGCAGAAGTCTTTTTCTGTAGTACCTACTGTCTAATTACAGTTGCAGAGGGTACAGAAAACCAAAAGTAAAAACATAAATCTTTCCAATCCTTACATTCAGTGTGTGTGTGTAATAAAAAAACTGTTTTACTACTGTGAGTAACTAAACGAAGCCATGCCTCAGTCAAACATTTAAATTAAGAGCTATGTGGAGCTGAGGGAGTCAGCTTGACTGCAGTACTGTTATTAAGAATAGGGGAAGGGGGTTTAGATACCTAAAAAACTCATTAAGAAGCTTTATGTAAAAGCAAATTGGTGTAGCCTAGCCTAACTAAAATCTGATCCTGTCAGTGTGTGACGCTGTTGCTTTTATAAAAGCAATTCTGTTGTGGAACTTTAACACTACCTGAACTAGAAATATAGAAAGGCTCCTTGAAGCCATAAAGTCTGTGCCTGTGTTTTTCAGTACTACAGTACCTGAAATCCTATCCAACTAAACTCTAATAGAATTTGAATTTGATGGCAGATAAGGACCACTTGGCCCACCTAGTCTGCCCATTTCCCTACCTGATGGATAAGCTGCAGATCCTAGTTAATCAAGAGTCAAGTCTTTAGTTTTGAATTTGCACTACCTAAAATATAAATTAAAAAGGATTTGTCAGCTTCATGTGCTGTGGAACGTGTGGGTCTGATGGTCCTCCTGCCCTCTTAAGGACTAGTGAGAGGGGCCTACTGATTTGTCCTCTTGAGGACTGAAGGAATGCACCACACAGGGTAGTGGCTAGGCAAGACAGGAGGAAGAAAAAAAATTAAAAAATTACAAAGCCCTGCGGCCGGCCACTTTGTGTGTTGAATTTGTGGGGTGACTGGACCGAAGGATTATCTCCTCTTAAAAATAAATTACACTTTGTCATCACCTTTTGTGGACAAGTGGATGATATCTGTCCTCAACTCACTGAGTCCTGGAGGCCATTCTGGGTCAGGTTCTGTAACGGAAGGTTCGACACCATATGGCGTCTACCGGACTCAGGGCCTGTTGAGGTCCATCTGAGGGCACTATCCAGGGAGTGGGGCTAGACAGAAGGGAAAAATAAAAACCCTTCCTTTGGGAGTGCTGTACTTACTGCTGTACACTACACTGCACTACAAACTGATTTGTCCTCTTTAAAAAAAAAAAAAAAGCTAGTTGTCAGAGTTAGAATCAGTACTTGTATGTTGTGTCATGCACAGGTGGTGGCACTGAAATAAATCACACAGAGAGTTTAATTTCTTTATATATTTAGTTTATTATTTACAAGCTGACAAACCATTCAACTTTTTACTAGCCTGCCTGGCTGCCTGTTATTAAGCAGCAAGTGTCACTTTATTAATACAGTCTGGTAGTTACTTGAAGTACACAGCACTGAATATACAACTTGGGTGGCATGTACTTGTGCTGCTTACATGCCCCAGTGGGCATGTACTTTTTAATGAATTTCATGCCTTGGTTACTGCCACCAGGAAAACTGCTTTCCAGGTTATATAGTTCAGTGCAACAGTTGCAATGGGCTCAAAGGGCACTTCCATCAGCTGGGAAATACACACATGTAAATCCCAGGGATGGACAGACTCCCTCACTGGAGGGTACAGGTGATTAAAGCCCCTGAAAAACCTTTTAAACTAGGCTGTCAGGCCACTGACCTGTCTTTACCAGCTAGTGTGTAAGCTGGCACTGCTGCCTGTAACGTGATTAACCCTCTACTAGTTATAATTATATTTGTGATATAAATATATGTTTATTTGAATGTCTGCTTAGGGAAATGGCAGCCATCAGCTTTTAAAGGGGCCTGACTTTTTGACCCCAAAAGCACTGTGTCACTGAAAACAACTGACTACAGTAACACTGAACCAGTTGAATGGATTAATTAAGAAGCTTCCTTTGACATCTCCTGTCATACCTGTGTTAGCTGTTATATAACATATTGCAAACTAACCCTTCCACTTTGAAAAGCGCAGGGACAAAGTATGCATTTTATGAACTTTGAGGAAAAGGCCATTTTTTTTGTCCTGCTCCAGCGACAGTTCTCCGCCCAGTCATGGCCCCCGCCGTCCCCACTCTCATATTAGCTGTCATCTCTGCCCCCTGGCTTGCCCCCCAGGGTGGGGCCATGCCACCGGCCAAGGTGTCATGGATACAGGCCTGGCATGGGAGTCAGCCCGAGAGCTGTGAGGGACGGTGAAGCGGCTTCATGAAGGTGCTGCAGCAGGGATGTTTTCTGCTTAGCTCCCTCTGGAGCTGGATGTGTGCAATGACGTCAGCCGAGGTGGCCCGCGCACATTCCCGTGCGCGCTCCCGAGATGTCTGCACCCGACTCCCATCTACATGCCCGTACACCTATGCTCCCCAGCCTCCGCTAGAGGGCACACAGGTGCCGGTGCCGAGATCACACCCCTCCCCAGGGAAGGAGAGCAGTCCTCCAGATACTCCATCCTTCCCTGACCCTGCCGACCCCCGGCGGCCCGCGTCCGTTCCTGAACACGGGTCGCCAGCATGGTGTGAGGTGTGGTGTCCAGCGCCTCAACCCTCAGCGCCACCGGGCCGGCTGGAAAAGGCCATTTTTAACTGATTCCTGTTAGCTTTCACACCTGTAAGAGAAATGTTTTTTCAGGATGTTTTCTGAACATCAAAGGTGAATGCTCTGATCAAAGAGACTGTCATATTTTTAATATTGCTATCTTACAGATTTCCAGCCAGCAGTAAAATGACATCCTTTTGGATATACTTGGTCAGGTTACAAATTACAGGCTAGCTGTGACCTCACAGGATAGGAGGGACATGCTGGATTATCACTCTGGCTGAAAGGCACACAGAGGCACTTCTGTTAAACAATAGGTAACATCAAACTGGAACTAAGTTAGACTTAGAATTTAAGCACCAGGCGTTTTGTTTCTGTAATTTCCAATTTATTTCTGACTGTAAGTATTTATATTATATGTTCTATGTTTTGTATATATTTACTAATTTTTTTTTTTTTTATTTTATTTTTTTTTTAATTCCAGTAAACACTTTGGTTTCCTTAATCCTGCTTGAGACTTTTCTTTTGCATGTGGAGGCTGAAACAGTACTGGGTAATTCTGACAAAAACTGTTAAGGGCTTAAAAGTGTGTTACTATCTTGCTAAGGTAAGAATATACTGTACCTAGGTCTCAAACTGAGTCCAAAGGGTAATATTTTGAACCAGACTGGGTGAAGTACTGCACTGCATCCCCGAAGAGAGTGCGATATCTGAGCCTTTTAACTGGGTGTGTTAGCGAAAAAGGGTTCATATTTGACCCCAGGACTCGAAGCTGGTAGGTGATTCGGACCCAAAACAGACAGCAGGGTTACCCTGTTTGTCTCCTGTTCACATATTGCACTTCAAGGTTTGGCACCATCGGAGCAGAGGGCCTGACCTGCGGGGTGCGTTTGTGACACTGCCAAGTATACCTTCAGTGTTGAAGGTCTTAGGCCCAGAGACTGAAGGTGCGCAGGTAGACCAGGACTGTAGACAGACCTCCCTGAATAAGGTTCATCTTTCCAGGAGTACACCAGAAGGAAACGGTTTTCCATTTTAAAGCACAAGTTTTCTTTGTTGCTAGTTTCCTAGAAACTTTCAGCACCTCCATTACCTTTTTGGAAAGATTTAGCTCACTGAGATCCAGCTTTTCAAGAACCATGCTCTAAGGTGGAGCGTTCTCTGGTCTAGGAATATTATCCTGCCCTGGGACACTATCAGCAGACTGGGCCTCAGGGGCAGATTCATAAGAGGCTTGATGGAGATGGACAGAAGCATGGCGTACTAGATCTGTCTGGCCCAGCTGGAGCTATGAGAATCACTGTTGCCCATTCCCTCCTCAAACACTCTCAGCAGAAGGCCGGCCCAGTGGTGCTGAGGCACTGGACGCCACACCTCGCGCCACGCCAGTGACCTGGGTTCAGGAGCAGACTCGGGTTGGCAGGGAAGGAGATGATTGACTGTCTGAAGGACTGCTCTCCTCTCCTCTCCTGGGAGAGAAGGGGGTCACAGATCCCGGGCCTTGGTGACTCCCAGTGATGACTAGGGGTGCGGCATCCTTCAGGAACTCTGGTAGGGGATTGGTTGTGGTGGTACTCCTGTAAGCGGATGCGCGCACACTCATGCTGGTGCGCACTGCATAGCCAAGTCAGGGGATGGGGCAACAAAAAACTGAAAAGCCCTGGCTGCATAGTAGGCGAAGGTGGGTCCAGTGGACGGCCCCCACGCCCATAGCTGGGTCCTTCCTGCCTGAGTCTGGTTCTCCCTCCACTCCCTGGTCTCTCCACTGGATTCTAGATAGAGCACCAGTATGAGTTGGCGGTCCTAACCCGGGGGGTCAGGCAATCAGTGGAGTGGAGATGGGCTCAAACCAGAGGTAAGGCTGGGGACTTCAGGAGGGGTGGGAGTGGCCGAGCCGATAGACCACACTGTTGAGAGTCCAGGTGGCCAGTAATGAGGAGCATAAAGAAAATGTACTAAAAAACAACCTCTCGACAGAAGTGTGAAGAGGTGGGGGGCTTATAGAAACCTCCCCGACCAGTTGACGACTACTGCATCCTCTGGGACTGAAGCCACTACTAGGGGTCAGAAAAGGAAAAAAACAAACAAAAAAAAAAACAACACTGGAAGCTGGCAGTTCCCCACAAAACAAATGGATCTATCTCTGGTGTACTCCACCATCTGAACACTGATGTCAGCACCTGCGGGTTCAGGGTCCATTTGTGATTTCCCTGTCTGATCCTGCTCAGAGAGTCTGCCAATACATTGTCTTTCTCTGGCAAGTGTGATGCAGATAGCTGGACCTCCAGGGTGTAGCTAGGGTCCAGATCTTCATGGCTTCTGAGCAAAACTTTCAAGATTTTGTTCCTCCCTGCTTTATGCAGTACATAGTTGTGGTGTTGTCTGTTCTGATCTGGACAGACCGAGCAACAGACAATTTAAGTTTTACTGAGTCTCCTGTGATCTCCATATTCAACTCATAATGATGACCTCAAGGTGGGGGCCCAAACCTAGGAGGGAAGCATCTGTTGTGAGAACTGCTGAAGGGACTGCTGAAGGAATGAGACTCCCTCTCTGAGGCCATATTCTTCCTTCGACCACTCCAGAGCAAGGGTTTTAAATAAGCCGCAAGAACTGATTAGCAGTTTTGCATGTGAAAGTGCTACTCAACTGTGAAAATGCATAGCCCTTGCCTCAATTTGATTAGCAAAATTAAAAATGATAAAAATGTATACATACTTTGTTAAAACCCACACACACACACACACACACACACACGATGACAGCCCCCTCACATCCATGGCAAAACCCTCCACCCACCCACCTAGCCTCACCACTCTCTGCCCACCAATGTCCCCACAGACACTCACCCTACTAATTAAACCAATTACAACCTAATTAACGCTCAATACATTACCATTTAATTAACACAGTAAGGCTTACTATACATAAAATAAAGATATTGCTGCACTGCAAACTTTGTCTCGACCATACTTAGTACTATATAAAGTAACAAACACTAAGAAAGCTGTGCACTTGAGAAATAATGCCATCTCAGGGGATAATGAGGTCATACTACCCTTATTACCGTATTAGCCTTCTTTGATGGTTATTTTTTCCCTTACACAACATACTGCTTCCCCCTACCTCTCCAATACCTTTGCTTATTTTATTTTAAATAAGTCCTGAAGAACTATGGTCTAGACTGCAATTCTCTATTTTCAGCATGCATTTATTACAGCCTACTACTAATGACTATGCGGCCAGTGGATTTTCTCAGTCACTAGTCCAGCAGGCCAGAGGCTGCAAAAACTTAATTTTGACACATCTGAAAAACAGTACTATTAACTACAGGTGCATAATATGCGGTTTAGTAGTAACAGTATTTTCAACATGGGAACTCATCTGTAACACCAATGGCCAACTTTATTTTGTGATTCAACTAAGCACTCCTCAGTGACAGATAAGCCGAATTTAGGAGGGATGGAGGACATTTTTTTCAGCCAAAATCAGGGACATCGCCATCAGGGACAGTTGAGAGGTACTTCCAAGATACCCTCCCTGCTCTGTACACTAGATTCACCAAACAAATTACCTCCATCGTAGCTTCTGACATGATAGATGAAAGAGCCCTACAAACTAGTTACAGTGGCCACTACCCACATTTAAAGGTAACCTCCCAGCATCCCAAATGTTCGCTTTCCACACATAAATTCCCATAGAATAAGCAACCCAAAATAGACTTCCTTGTAAAAAAAAAAAAATTAAAATGGATAAACCTGCTTCGAGACCAGCATAGGATTAGCAGCACTGTATCTAGGAGTAAACAAAGGCAGCAGCAGAGAGTGACTTGTCAGCGCTCAACTCACCACTGTAGGTACACCGCTCAGATTTGTGCTTTTTCCCCATTTTAGCCTGTAAGCATTGGTGATTCAAATGGGATTTCAATGGTTCATCCAGACTACCTCCAGACAGAGTCTTCAGAAAACAGCAGAACTCAAAACAATCCATCACTACCCATCACTAAAAAAGGCAATGACACAGGACAAATGTCTTAATACTTATAAAAATACACAAACCTCATACATGCTGTTAGCACAGGCTGGGAGAGTTTTCACTGTAATAAAGTTATGTAACTTTTTTATGTTATATAATTATATGTTTTTTTGTATTGTATATTTGAGTATAATGTGGTAGTGTATTGAGGTCACATTGTATTAATGAAAATGAGTGAGGCCCCTTTAAGATACTGATATAAATTGATTATTACTGAGCACCTTGGGACACTTCCTGAAGAGGCTACTGTGAAACCGGTAGAAGTCAGTTGGGCCCTGCCCTGCTCTCCCAGCGTGTGCTAACAGCATGTATAAGGTTTGTGTATTTTGCACCTTTTGTGTTTAGAGTCGTATTATTAAACTGCAAGTATTAAGACATCTATCCTGTGTCATTGCCTTTTTTAGTGGTGGGTAGTGCTGGATTGTTTTGAGTTCTGAATGTTACATTAATTTTAGCACACCCTGTTGTGGGGCGGCTGGTTATAGAGTATTGGCTTCAGAAAACAGCAGACATCACTGTGAGCCTCGCTGTGCCTGTGACCTCAGATTCCCTAATTTACTTTCTAGTGCAGAGTAGTCAAGTGCCGCTGACAGTATCCCAACAGTCTCACTGCCATGGCCCCAAATGCCAGCAATCGCTCCAGCAGTGCTTTGCGATACTGCAAAGCACTACTGGGAGCAACTGCCGGCATTTGGGGCCGCAGCGGTGAGACTGTTAGGATACTAACGGTGGCACTTGACTACTCTGCACTAGAAAGTGCATTACTCGTGGGTGACTGTTTGTGGGTAGATGGGTGGGGAGGCTACAGAATGCAGTGCATTTTTTTGCGATGCAAAAGTAAAAATGGATCACACAAGCTGTTGGTTCGCATCACAAACCGTGATCCAATACAGACTATTTAAAAACCTGGCTTTTTGTGACAGAAACCAATTTGGACAGAGGATCCCAGCTCTGAGACCAACGGTCTCCTAGATGATCGTGGATGTCTCTCATTTGGAACATGGCCCAAGGTACCACTGCAGTGGACAAGGCCATGTGCCTCAGTAACTGCAGAAAAGTTCCTTGCAGGTCTAGGCTGACCTGTTTTAAAAGATTCTGCAGCGGAAATCAGATTTGCTACCCTTGCTTGAGGAATAAATGCCTTCCCTGCCAGAGTATCCAGCTCTGCACCAATAAAATCCAGAACATGAACAGGTTCTGTTTGGGACTTCTGCAAGTTTATGAGGAAGTCCAGGTCCTCCAATATGTTTTGTGTCAGCAGCACAGAGGACTTTGCTTACAGCTATGTTTTCCCTTAACACCAGCCAGTCATCCGGGTAGGGAAAAAAACACCACCCCTTTCCTTCTCAAATATGATGCCACCATAGCTAGGCACTTTGTGAATACTCTTGGAGCTGAGGTGAGGACAAAGGAAAAAGGGCTATGAACTGGTATTGACAGTTTCCTAATCTGACCCCCGAGGTATTTTCTGTGAATTGACCTGACTGATATGTGAAAGTAGGTGTCCTTCAGATCCAGTGACACTAGCCAGTTTCCTATCTGCAGAGAGAGAACCAACAAGCCCAGTGTTACCATCTTGAATTTTCTTTCTTTAAATGTTTGTTCAGACATCTTAGGTCTAAAATGGATTGCCACTCACTATTTTTCTTGTGGGTTAGAACGTATCTGGAAACAAAACCCTTGTCCCCTTGTGAGGCAGGTACTTTTTCCACTGCATTTGCTTCTAACAGTTTCTCTACCTCCATCTCCAACAGAATTTTTTTCTGTCAGAGTGTGAAGTTTGAAAGTCTTTGGATCCTGCAGTTTGGGGAATTTTCTGAACTGCAGTGACAAACCCTGACCCACTACCTCCAGGACCTACTTGTCTGTGATGATTTTTGCCAATTCCTGGAAGTAGTGAGCTGGTCTTCACCCCACAGGCAATGGATGGGTGACCTGCGAGACTTGTCAGGGGTTTTCCTTTGACTAGGGTTTGGGGCCTGGTGTTGCATCTGCATGCCTAGCGTCCCTCTTACCCCTGCCTCTACAGTAGCTCCACTGCGGAGGATACTCGTAGGACACACAAGCACAAGAGTGGTATCTCCCCCACCCTACCCCTCCCTTATATAAGGCCTACGGGAAGTGGAGGCCTTTTCTCAGTATTGCTCTTATAGTTGGTTTTGTACTCATCCCCCTTCTTCATGTAAGCCTCTGCTCATCACCAAACACTGAATTTCCCTCACAGGGAAAATACATCGCATTTGTTTGAGTGTCAAGTGATAGATTTGTATTTCTAAGCGAGGCAAACCTTCTAAAGGACACTGCATGGGCCATGACCCTAGTTGGTGTCATTTGTGCCATTTGGAACTGGTACTCTGTGGCATCTATAACTGATCTTTCTGTGTCATCCATTTCTTGTCCCAAGTCACCAGTAGCTTTATCGCTCAGTGCCAACATGATATTCCATAAGGCCCTCTGGTACTGGGCTGTGTAAGCTAAATAAGTTGCCTGTCTCAAGAACAGGGATGCTGATGTGTAAACCTTCTCATCCATTTTATCCAGTTTCCTGGAATCCTTCATGGGACAGGGAAGAAAGAGGCACTTTCGCCTCATCACAGGCAGCACGCTGGACCACGCCCTCATGATCAGAGTGGAAGTACAGGTATAGTGCACCCTGTTTGTTCACCTCATTTTTCTCAATTTTCCTGTTTATGCCAGCACTTCAGGTGGGTGCTGACATGATCCTGACAGTGGCATTCATGAGGGATGTGAATGAGGGACATTAACCTCCTTGAGAGTGCTAAGCCCATCATATCTCTAAAAAAGAAACAGGTACCTGTTAGTACTAAGGAAACCAAGAAGGTGGCTGAAAATAAATACTTAAAAAAGAAAAACATGAATCCAGATTAAGTAAAAAGGAAAATACAAGAGAGTAGTAGTAAAAAGGATGGTACTCAGTTAAAAGATGGATGATCTGTCAGTAGGGATAATCTGGAAAAGCAATTAATGCAAGACAATGATTTGCTATCCCACTATAAAAACGGTCCAATGAATTAGTGGCACTGAGAAAATAATTAAATGAATTGATTAGTAAGGTAAAATTAGGGGGCAATCTTAGAGATATGGTGTCAGAACAGCCACCTCTACCAGAAAGTAATGTCCACCCAAACTCCACTAAAACTAAGACGATTGTAGAGGGTTCTGCAAGCAGAACTGATACCCAAAACTTAAAAAAGGGGAATAAAGAACAATTACATAAGAATTTACTGTAAGAGTAGATCTTTGAGAGGATTTTAGTCATCAGGTAACACAGTAGGAACCTTTGCTGTCAGTGATGGGGAAGCCACATGGCAGATTTTAAGTATAACTGGGGTCGCCCATGCCGTCGACGTCAATAACCCCATACAGGCATGGGCAGCCCCACTCCCTCCTCAGTTCTTTCCCCCCCAGACACTAAGGGAGCAAAGCTCTTGCCCAGGGGCACCAAGGAGAGAAAGAGGTACCCAGACTTAAGTGAAAAGCTGAATACACCAGGTAGCCAGTTCCTAGACAGGAGCCCCAAGAAGGGAGATGGTAGGAGGGAAAATATACCTGATGACTAAGATTCCCTCGAAGAGCTACTCTTACAGTAAGTTCTTACGTAACTGTTCTGTCTTCTTCAGGGTTATCTCAGTCATCAGGTAACACCACAGGAACAAGTACCAAGCAGTGACATAGATTTTTTTAAGCCTTTCATAGAAATACAGTGGTATTTTGTTCCTTGTTTTAAAGGGGTACCTGATTTTGATACTTTGAATTTTGTAATCAATATAGGCTTAATTGTGAATATTAAATTGATTAATTATGTGCCCTATAAATGTATTAGTGCTCCACACTAGCCTCTCCCCCACTGAAGGCTCTGTCAAGTCGAGGCGCTAGGGTACTGTGCTAGACCAGGAGGCAAAGCTACCTTCACTGTGCTGTCATTTATGCATTTGTGGTATGAAATTGCTCAGTAAAATTTACTTTATTGGCACCACTTTTGCTTCATGATGCCCTTATGTGCGCATCACTATCTGGATCTGTTGTTGATGAAAAAGGCTGGCTGCCTTGAACTTGTGGAGCTGCACGGCTGAATTAGGAGCTTGCGGTAGTTACTGTCTAGATTATTTTGTTGTGCCATTATTTGCTGCTGTACCCTTCACCACGGGGGTGGAGTTTCAGCTTCAAGGATTTACTTTGTCTCCTGGTTCGTCGGAACAGCATTCCGGTAAATAAAATTTGGACTATCTAGTGAAATTAAGTACGAGTCAGGCTACTACGTCGATTATTCCCGAGAGGATACAGAATTTGAATGGGAGCAAATGACTAGTACATTTGACACAAGGAGGAAGAAATGGAGGGTCAAGCTGAAAGGTAATGAAAATGAATGTAATAACACTAGTACTAATATCAGGAGTACCATCATTAATCTTGAACACTTGTTAATTAAAGAGACTGAAATTACTTACAATATTAGCACTTTAGAAGAGTACTTGGACGGAAGCAAGTACCTCGAGGGTTGAGAATAACAGTCGTGCCCTCTAGTGGTCTTGATGATTTCCAGTTCAAGGAAGAGTGGCTAAAGGCAGCTTGTGACTGCTCTAAAGTTTTCCTGGAACTCTTAATTCGTGATGATGTCAGTAAATATGTTGAACTGACCAAGGAGTTGGAGCAGGCCAAGACAGTGATGTTTAATTTCAAAACAACCCCAGAGTTTCCAGATTAATGAACAGCTAAAGAAAACATTAAAAAAATATGAAGCTGACATCATTTATAGGAAAACAACTAAATTGAAAAGGGATAAAGAGGACTACAAATGGGGGGACATCCTCAGCTGGAGTAAACCCAGATCCCAGAATAGAGGGCGATCACGTGTGAGATTTGCTAGATCTAACAAATGAGCAGAAAGCAGAAATAAAGGAGAAGCAAATAAAAAAAGCAAAGAATCAAATCAGAATAAAGATTCTTTTCAGAAGCACCCAGGCCAAAAAGCAAAGGAGAAAGGAAAAAAAAAAACAGATAAGGGAAGCGAGGAGGGCAGAAATCAACCAGTAACAGTGACAGAGAGATTGCTGAGAGAGAGGAAGAGGGATCTAACTTACAGGTATTGAATTTATTGGATATAACTTTAAGTGCAGAACAGGAAGGAGTTCTTAAGAAAGGACTTGGCTTCATTCTCATTCCAGTAATTAATGATTTTCACATTTTTGTGGAGCTTAAGAAATTTTTTCGAAAGTAGCACTTGAAACTGCACTTCTCTAGAACTGCTGATCAGTACTTACCTGACTTTAACGTTTTGGAAATGGGTTGTTTTGCTAAAGAACCGCAAGAGACTACAGAGGATCTAGACTTAATATTGAGAAAAATTTCCAGTGCTACAAATACTGAGACACCTGGTGCGGAGCCAGTGAGGAACTTAATTGAAGATAATGACAATGATGATATATTTGATATGTCTGCAGACCTGCGTACCCTTGAGAGCCTGCTTTTCGAGACAGGTATTGACACGGACCTTTTGACCTCCCATGAGGGGAGGGGTACGGGACTTTTCAGTGGCAAATATAAATGTTAAAAAGTTACCTTAGATGTTGTTTAGACCTTGTTCAACATTCTGTCCTAAAACTTACAAAACAGTAATTGATGCTTATGAAAAAACAAACAGTTACCGAACAGGTACAGGAGTTGTTAGATAACAAGGGGAAAAAACAAAATTTAATTATGTGTAAATTTTCTTTTCTCCAAAGGCTGGTCTCCAGGCTTCTATACAGATAGGCTGTACCTCCTGATGCAGATATGCAGGCAGAAACTAAGCTCTGCAGCTGGGGATATCCAGCCTTCCATTTCCTGTTTCCACCAGTTCTTCCAGAAGCAGTCCATATGTGGCAATACTATCTGAACTTGGAAACAAAAACAAGAAAATTAAGCCATACACTGCCGATTGGCCAACTTTGTACATTCTGGGAGGGAAGCAGAAGCCCGGAGACTACCCGCTGGAGAAAGACAATTTACAGGTATTTAAATTTAGTTTTCCCTCTACTAAGCTGGCTTCCATACACATGGGATATACAAAAGCAGTACATCCCCAGATATCCCGGGTGGGAAGAATGTAATTACCCCTAAGGGTCCACCACTACCTGAAGAACTCGGCGGCCAAAGGACGCCTCCGTCGAGGTCGTCACATCCAGTTTATAAAATTTTGTGACCATGTGACTGCCCTGCATGGGGCTGCTGGAGATGCTTCTCTGAAGTCCGCCCACCAGGTGGCCATAGCCCAGGTACAATGGGCACTCACTGGGCCAGGCAAGGTTACTCCAGCCCCATCATAAGCAGTGGTGATGACAGAACAGATCCATCTAGCTAGAGAGTCCTTCAAAGCTTTTTTACCCATATTTTGACCTGTAGTTAGAATGAACAAACTGGAAGTTTCTCGAATAGAATCCGTTCTTTTGATACACATTTCACCGCTCGTCTTGGATCTAGCATGTGAAATTCCCTTTCCTTTTCATTTTTTGGGTGTGGGCAGAAGGAAGGTAAAATCAGCTCCTGGTTGCAATGGAAAGGAGCCATAACTTTTGCTAAAACACCTGGATATGTTCAGAGCACCACAGAGTCCTGATGAAACACGGTATACGGTTCTTTGGTGGACAAGGCTCCTAGCTCGCTGATTCTCCTGGCTGAAGTAATAGCTATGAGAAAAGTGATCTTCATCGTGAGATGCATGAGGGATGTCTCTTTGAGAGGCTCAAAAGGAGCCTTGGTCAAAGCTTTGAGAACCAAATTAAGCCTCCAAGGTGGTACCGTTGTCTTGATTGGAGGGCGTTTTAATGTTACTGCCCTTAGAAACCTCCTGACATGGGGATGTGAACCCAACAAAAAACACAACCACAATGCGGAAACCTGAACCCTTAAGGTGGCCGGCTGCAGACCTTTGTCAAACACATCTTGGAGGAACTGCAGTAGTACAAGCAATGATACTGGCTTGTTCTGTATGTGTCTGGATTGAAGACAGAACAAGAATTTACTCCAAAGTCAGCAATATATTTCAGAGGAAGAGGGGCAATGCGAGTTCACGTCATTTCAATAATAGCAGCTGTGTAGCCTAGCTCTTTGAAAGTTTCCCGCTCAATCTCCAGGCCAAGAGGGAGAGGTTGCTCAGATTGGTGTGCGGTACCAGACCCTGAAGGAGAAGGTCTGGGCTGATCTGGAAGGTTAGAGGTGGTCGCCGTGAAAGATGAATGAGAAGCGGGAACCATGGGCAACGAGGCCATCGAAGATGGACTAGAATCAGTTCTGCCCGGTCCAGGGCCACTTTGTGGAGGGCTCTGGATAGAAGCGGTATTGGAGGAAAGGCATACAGGAGTAGGGAAAAGGAGTTCTGAGCCAATGCTAGTTCATTCTTGGCCAGCGAGCAGAATTGCTTTACAGTTTTGCCAGCAGGCGAAAAGATCTATCAGAGGATTGTCCCACTATTCAGTTAGGATATGGAAGGCACTGTCCTTCAGCTCCCATTCCCCTAGTAGAACATTTTTGCAATGGAGCCAGTCTTCTGTGACATTTTCCTGCCTGGAATGTATACTGCCCTTATGCTTGCCATGTGGTGCTCGGCCCATTGAAGGAGAAGCAGGGACTCACGTAGCATTTTTGAGCTTCTTGTTCCGCCCTGATGGTTGATGTACAGTATGCCATTGTTGTCCAATTGTCTGTTATAATCATAACGTCCTGATTGAGGACTTGCTGTTCGAAGTGTATCAGGGCTAGGCATACTGCTCTCATCTCGAGGACATTTATGCTGTACCTTGTTTCTTTTTTTTTTTTTTTTATAGTTATTATTTATCCAAGCCTTATGTCCCCACGACCCCCTCTCCTTCCGTACTCAAGGAGTGACATCCTCCACATCAACCTCAACCATCTGGGTCTGCCCCTAGAGTGCCTTGCTGCTATCGGGACCTAAATTGACGGCCCAGATTATCCCCCGGGTGGAGCGAGGAGAGGCATCCCCACACTACCTCCCCTCTTGTCCTCTGCAGCGAGCATGCACAGCGGGATATGCCCTTTGGTCGATCTGACGCAGAGAATGGCTCCGGAGAACTTCATCTAGGGGGCTGGAGGTATTTTTACTCCAAGCTTGTACTCCCTGTAACCCAATCCCCTGAGACGCCGAAGCAGAGAGTCGACATGCTGACGCACACTGGCTCTCAAATGCCTAACAACGTCCCCCTTCCCCGGCTCCGAGATACAAAGCCACCATGCCCCTCAAGAATCAGTGCATCCACCGGCTCCCGTAGGACGTCAGGTGCTAGACAGCACCCCTGGCATCCCACCCCGAGGGAGGAGAGTATCCGTGGGGATGCTCCATCCTCCTTCCCCCTGCCAACCCCCGCTGACCCTAGTTCGTTCTCGAACCCAGGTTGCCAGCGCAGCGCGAGGTGTGGCGTCCAGCGCCTCAACCTTCAGCACCACAGGGACAGTTGTACCTTGTTTCCAACAGTGACCACTTGCCCTGAGATTAACAGCTGATGCAGGTGAGCCCCCCAGCACCTGAGGCTGGCATCAGTCGTGATTCAGATTTGGTATAGATGGCCCAACTTGCAACCCTTCATGACATTTGTCCTCAGAGTCTGCCACTGGAGTAGGGGTCGACAAATCCCATAGCCCGACGTCCCGGGCTACAAGAATTTATAGTTGGATAAGCGCAAGTTTAGTTGCCAGTTGTCCACAGACAACCAACTCAAAAGGGATAAGGAATTTTTTTTTCCCATTATTCTGCTGCTCACCTGCTGTCCGACCACTAGGTGCCGCCACCCATTATTTTTCCTAGCCAGCTGCAGCTGATCACGAGCGCCAATACTGTAGCCACGTGGGTGAGGGACTGCGGGTGTGAGGGAGCTGTGCCAGCCAAGACGCTCGCCTATGGTAGCAAGCAAGGATCCTCCCCGATCTCAGTCTCCACCCACAGCAGCACAACCAGCACTGACAGGCAAGTCATCAAATTAGATATGGGAGATGGTACGTGTCAGTCCTGGCAACTGGCTGTGGCAGTGGTAGGGGCAGGTGGAACAGAAGTGGGAGAGACTGTGCCCAAGAGCGCCATTTCTTCTGTTCCTGATGTAGCAGGTGGACTGGAATCATTTTCCTGTGTGCACCGTGCAGCACTAGTCAGCAGGTTACTGGGCTTAAGCTAGGCAGGCAGCGTCTTTTTACTTGCAGAAAGGGCGAGTGAACAAAAAAAAAAAAAAAAACCAATCGGTCAGGGACATTAAAATAAAGGGAGACGTTTTGTTCTGTGCAAGACAGTGCCTTGAGATCGCTGCAGTTTGGGTCAAGGACCAAGGTGGGCCTGGGGGGTCGCGTTGCGACTCAGACGGTCAGAGGAAGGCTGTGCTGCAGTTAAGGAGAGAGAGGACACACACAAAAAAAAAAAAAAAGGGGGGGGTTTTATTTACATCTGCCGTTTTAGTTAAGGGGGAGTGTAATTATCCTGATCGTGGTCATTGTGACTGTACAAGTCAGTCGGGGGAGCTAAAACTGAAGGAAACGAAAAGATAAAGCCAAGGAGGAGGTGTGTTTTCTTGTCCTTGGCGATCTAGTGTACCAAAGTTGGTTACTACTTGGAGGAAGTGGATTTGAAAAAAAAGAAAAAAAAAGGGGCGGACCACTGAACAAGACAAAGCAGTCTGAAGTTTAAGGGCAGTTGGGTGGGAGGGGAGCACTGGGAGTTGCTGGAGATTGTGGTTGTGTGTGCTGTGCTGTCTAATTGTGATTAAGCACTGCAGCCAATATATTTAAGAAATACAAAATACAAACAGTTACAGTTACATAATTATCCTGGAAAGTCACCGTGGACTTGGTGACAGTAGTGCCTATTGCCTACAGGAATAAAAAAAATAAAAAAATAACATCTGATCAGGAGAGTAGCACTTAGTACTAGCAGCAGTTGAAGGAGGAGAAGTAAAGAAAACAAGGGGCAAGCAAGAGCTGGGTTTTGTGAAGTGCTGCCAAACTACTAAATAAAGGGCAGAACTTAGTGTAACTAATTAATGCCAAAATAAATGAAAAAAGGAAGTAACTAAAAACAAGATTAACTGTAGAAAAAGAAAGGGGTGAATCCACCTGCCCAGTGTCCTGTGGCCGTTCCAGCCTGGCTGGCTTGTGAAACATAAGAAAAAGAAAAAAAAAAGAAGCTATTAATAAAAAAAAAAAAAAAAAAAAAAAAGGATCTGACAGAAGTGGAACATAAAATTAAAGAATCCTAACTAACTGTGTGTGCTCTGTGTTAGGAGAAAGGTGTCGTGTGGAAAAGGCCAGGGTGCCTGCCCAGTGTCCTGTGGCCGGCTGGCTTGTGAAAGATAAAGAAATAAGAAAGAAGCTATTAAACAAAAAAATAAGATTTGACATAACATAAAATTAGGCAAGCCTAACTGTGTTTGGTTTGGGCTCAGGCTGCAAGTGTGTTGGGATACAGGTATCGTGTGGAAAGGGGTGACCTGCCCAGTGTCCTGTGGCTGGCTGGCTTGTGAAAGATAAGAGACAAAGAAATAAGAAAGAAGCTATTAAACAGAAAACAAAAAAAGATTTGACAGAATATAAAATTAGAGCAGTCTAACTAACTGTGTGGGCTGCTGTGAGTGTGTTGGGATAGAGTTGTCGTGTGGAAAGGGGCGACCTGCCCATTGCTCAAGTGCCCAGTGTCCTGCGGCCGGCTGGCTTGTGACAGGACAAAACAACAAAGTAAGCACTAAGCATGTAAGCATCAAATCAAATAATCTTTATTTATAAAGCGCCTTTCAGAACCAAGGCGCTGTACAGAAAGATCACATATACATATAAATTAAAACAATCATAAATTAATAACCATGACTAGGATATGCTAAACTAAATAAATACGTCTTCAGCTTCATTTTAAATTTCTCGACGGTTGGACATTCTCTCAGCCAACGAGGCAGAGAATTCCACAGGGTTGGTGCTGAAAAAGCAAAGGCCCGGGATCCTGGTGCTTTTAAGCGAACCCTGGGAATCTCCAGCAATCCCTCGTTGGCAGAGCGGAGAGGACGGAGGGGGCAATAGGGCACCAAGAGATCTTTCAGGTAGCCAGGTCCCTGATCATGTAGGGCTTTAAAGGTTAGTAAACCAACCTTGTAGGTGATCCGCCACCTAACAGGCAGCCAGTGCAGTTCGCGGAGCACAGGCGTAATATGGCTGGATCTAGACATCCCAGTCAAAAACCTTCCTGCCGCGTTCTGCACCAGCTGCAGGCGGAGGATATCAACCCTAGATAGCCTTAGGTAGAGGGAATTACAGTAATCAAGGCGGGTAGTGATAAGGCATGGACCAATGTTGGCAGATCACCGGTGGACTAGGTGTTTCACCCGGCGATATTCCTCAGATGATAAAAGAGAGATTTGACTACGGCCAATACCTGAGATTTAAGGTCAAGCCATCGCCAAAATAACGCCCAGGTTCCCGATCAACAGAGGTAGAGCACATAACACCGAGCAATAAGCCAGGTGGTTGGCCAGCCCCAAACCCACCACCAGATGACCTCGGTCCACTATCAACACCTCAGTCTTATCAGGATTCAGTCTCAGCCAGCTAGAACTCATCCATAATCTGATTTCAGCAAGGCAGTTGTCTAGCACGGAGAGAGCACCATCTTGCCCGGTCGGAAAGGACAAATACAGCTGAGTATCATCTGCATAGCAGTGAAAACCCAGACTGTATTGCCTAATGATATCTCCCAACGGCAGCATGTACACTGCAAACAACATGGGTGCTAAAATGGAACCCTGCGGTACCCCACAAGGCAGGGAGTGAGCGCCAGAGGAATAAATTCCGGTGACAACCCTCTGAAACCTGTCTGCGAGGTAAGACTGAAACCATTTGAGGACTGTTCCAGACAGCCCACAATAAATCCGTAGGCGCTCCAACAGCACACCATGGTCTAAAGTGTCAAATGCTGCAGAGAGATCGAGAAGGACCAGAATGGTACATGCCTTTCAATCTCTAGCCATTAGGAGGTCATTCAACACCCGGACAAGGGTAGTCTCCGTGCTATGCTTCTTCCTAAAACCAGACTGGAGAGTATCATAGACATTGTGAGTTGTAAGGTGATCATCCAATTGTAATGCAACCACCTTTTCAATAACCTTACCAACAAAAGGCAGGTTAGAGATAGGTCTGTAGTTAGCTAGACAATCTGGATCCAAGGAGGATTTTTAAGGAGTGGTCGAACTACCACCTCCTTAAGGGGATCAGGAAGAAAAAATTACTCACCTTAGTAATGTTGTTTCTTCTAATGGAGTCTTGCTATATTATGACTATTGCAGTTTGTCCCAGCCTTAGAACTGCTCCGGAGGTGAAAGAGTTAACTTCCATGCAGAGCATGGAGCTTAGAGCGCGAGCTCAGTTCAGAAGCTCTGTTAGGCTGGTTTCAAACCGAAATCGTCAGATCTTTACGAGCAAAAACTCACTAAGGTTCTGTGTGGAAGTTGTAACCTACACTAGCCAACTGGCCACTAATATATTAACACATTTATCCTGGTCCCAACACAAAGACTCAAGTCAGTGGACCAGAAAAATAAGATAAAATAGCTAAATAAACACAACACCCAAACATGAAAGAGGGCATCAATAAATGCCAACAGAGGACTACCCACTCCATACCCAAAGTAGGAGTTCTGAGAGGGGCAGGCTGGGGGGGAGGTCATAATATAGCAAGACTCCATTAGAAGAAACAACATTACTAAGGTGAGTAATTTTTCTTCAAACAACACAGTCTTGCTATATTATGACTACTGCAGACTACACAGCAGTACCTCCATGGAGGAGGGACAGAACCTACTTAGGAATAGGCTCTGAAGCACGGCTGTGCTAAACCGAGCATCCCTCCTGGCCTGAATATCCAGGAGTAATGCTTGGTGAAAGTGTGTACTGTCTTCCAAGTAGCTGCCTGACATATCTCCAAGATAGGGATGTCTCTAGCAGCAGCTAGAGATGCAGCTGTACCTCTGGTAGAGTGAGCCCTCAGGCCTGAGGGGAACCTTACCCAGCTTTTGATAGCAAAATTGGATACAAGAAGCGATCCACCTGGCAATGAATCTCTTAGTGGCAGGTCTCCCTTTCCCAACCTCACCGTGAGAAACAGTTGGAGGAGTCAAACCTGTGACCCTTAGTACGCTCTATGTAGTAACTTGGGCCCTCTTAACATCTAGCTGTGCAGTCTCCTCTCACCAGAGGAGGAATGGTCAGTGAAGAACACTGGAAGTGAAATAGATTGGTTAAGGTGGAAATCTGAAACCACCTTAGGCAAAAACTTCCTGTTAATCCTGAGGACTACTTTATCCTGTGAAAGAAATAAAGTCAGTTTCTACTGATAAAGCCTGTAACTCACTTATCGCCTGGCAGAAGTGATGGCTACCAGAAATACAGTTTTCAAGTCAATACTTAAGCTCTGCGAAGACAGAGGCTCAAAGGGGTTGCATTAGCTGAGCAATGCATACATTAAGATCCCAAGCCGGGGCAGGGTCCTTGAATGGAGGATTGGTGCGAAGCAATCCTTTAAAAAACTTGGAAAATACAGGATTAGCAGAAAGAGAAGAGGGCTTCCCTGCTGAAATGAAGGCAGAGACAGCAGCCAAGTGCACTTTCAGGGTGGCTGGTCTCAGTCCCAAAAATTAAGATGGACCATGTAGTCAACACAGTGGGTAGATCAGCAGATTCTGGGAAACCTGCTTCCCAGAACACCATATGGAAAACCTTTTCCACTTGGAGTTATAGGTAGCCCTGGTGGAAGGCTTCCTAGCAGCCTTCAGGATTTCGAGAACACTTTGAGAAAGTTGCAAATCAGCAAACTCTAACTGCTCAAGAGACAAGCCTTGAGGTGGAGGGATTTGAGATTCGGATACCAAACTCTCCCCTGAGCACAGGTTAACAGATTGTGGTTCCTGGAGAGACACAGGGGAAGATGGACTGCTAAGGACAGAAGGAGTGGGTACCAGGGCTGCCTGGCCCAGTCTGGAGCAATCAGGATCATTTTGCAGGGCTGAGACCTGATTTTGACTAGTACTTTGAACAGGAGAGGGAAGGGGGGAAAGGCATAAAGAAACTTCCCTTCCCAATCGAGGAGAAAGGCATCCAGGGGAACTGAGCCAACACTGGGGGCCTGCAACAAAACAGTGGAAGTTGATGATTGTCTGGGGCTGCGAAAAGATCTATCTGAGGAGTGCCCCATCTGGCAAACACTATCCCCAGTACTAGGGGATCCAGTGACCATTCGTGATGGCCCTGGGAAATCCTGCTGAGAGCATCTGCCAGGACACTGTCCTTGCCTGGGAGGTGAACTGCTATGAGGGAAGTGTTCAGGGAGTAAGCCAGAGACCAAAACTTCATCGCCTTGGTGCACAAGGCCGAAGATCGAGTGCCCCCTTGTTTGTTGATGTACCACATTGTAGTGGTGTTGTCTGTTCTGACCTGGACCACCTTGTTCTGAACAGATGCAGAGAAAACCTGAAGTGCTAGAAAAACAGCTCTGAGTTCCAACAGATTGATGTGGAGCAGAGATTCCTGAGGGGACCATAACCCCTGGGTGGAGAGGTCGCCCATGTGAGCTCCCCATCCCAAGAGGGATGCATCTGTAGTAAGGGTCAAGGAATGGGACAGAGGGATGAAAGGCACCCCCTGTCTCAGATTGCTCTGATCCTGCCACCACTGAAGGGCCTGGATCAGAGTTCGAGTCACTGGGATTAACTTGGATAGAGGATCTCTTCTTTGAGACCAGAAAGCTCTCAAATGGAACTGAATGTCCCTCATCTGAAATCTTGCTCCTTGCACCACAGCTGTGGAGGCAGCCATGTGCCCTAGGAGCTGCAGGAAATGCCTTGCTGGTCGAGAGACCTGCAGAGTGAAGGAGGCAGCCAGGGTCACTAAGGTCCTTACCCTTTCCAAGGTAAGGAAGGCTCTGGCCTGCTTTGTATCCAGTTCTGCACCTATAAAGGTGAGTACCTGGACAGGTTCCAAAACTGACTTTGGAAGACAGAAGAAATCCCAGAGAGGTAAGCAGCTGCTGGGTAACTAGCAGGTGTGATTTGACTTGGTCTGGAGACTGACCCACAATGAGCCAGTCGTCCAGGCAGGGAAAAATGGCAATCTTTTGCCTTCTTAGGTGAGCGACTGCTACTGCCAGACATTTTGTGAACACCCTTGGGGCAGAAGTGAGGCCGAAGGGCATTGCTCTGAACTGATAATGGCCTGAGGGCAGTTCGAATCTGAGGTACTTTCGATGGGAGCTTCCGATAAGAACATGGAAGTAGGCATCTTTGAGGTCCAGGGAAGCTAGCCAGTCCCCAGGCCTTAGGGAGGTAAAATCATTCCCAGTGTCACCATTTTGAACTTTGGCTTTAAAAGGTGCTTGTTTAGATATCTTAGATCCAGGATAGCCGCCACTCCTGTCTTTTTGGGGTAAGGAAGTACCTGGAGTACAGACCCTCGCCCTGGTGAAGGAGAAACCTTTCTACAGCTCTGAGAGCCAAGAGGGTTGAGACTTCTGTTTCAAAGCAAGAGTCTCTAAAGGGTTTGTAGGTGGAAAAGATCTGGCTCTCATCTTTGGAAATTTCTTGAAGCTGAGACCAGACCCTGGCTCACTACTTCAGGACCCACCTGTCTGAAGTTAAAGACTGCCAGTCCTGGGCAAAGTGAGCCAACCTACAGGTAGTGGAGAGCCGACCCTGGGCATCCCATCAGGGTGCCTGTTTGGCAGGGGCTTTAGGCTGAGGGGTGGGAGCAGGCCTGCTCGAACCCGTCTGCCTCTCCCTCTGAAGAACCCCTCTGTACATAGGCTGAGAGGAGGAGGCCTGGGTCTGGTAAAAGGCCTGAAAAGGCCTACCCCTACCCTGGGCTGCCTCTGAGGAGTGGCTTGCCGTTCCTTGGCTTGTGCACTCCTGTAAGTGGTTCTATATTCATCCATTTTCTTCATATAATTCTCTGTCTGCTCCCCAAACAGAGAATTTTCCAACACAGGAAAATCCATAGCCTTAGACTGGGTATCCTGTGACAAAGTAGTACACCTGAGCCAGGTCAATCTCCGAAAAGCCACAGATGTAGCCATGACTCTAGAGGATACATCGTTAGAATCCACTGCAGCATGGAATTGCACCTTAGATGCCTCAATACCATCAAGAGCCACCTGCTCCAGCTCCTTTGCGAGCTGGCCAGGGACCTGTTTGGCTAAGGCCATGACAGTATCCCATCTAGATTTCTGGTATCTTGCAACATAAGCCATATAGTTAGCTTGTCTGAGTCCCAAGGATGCTGCCATGTATTGTTTTTTGGCCATGGCATCAATCTTCCTGGAATCCTTGTCAGGAGGATGTGAAGCCAGTGGAATATTAGCTTTATCACAGGCTGCAGCCTGAACTACTAACATGACTGCATTGCTGTGAAAGAAAATCTGTATCAGGACCTGACAAAGTGTACCTCCTGTCCATCTTTTTCTCCACAGGAGGCACAGAATTAGGAGCTTTTAAAATTTTTATTGTTTGTTTTCTAAAAGATTTATGTAAAGGGATGGACAACCTCCTGGACTCTGGGATATCCATCATTTCCACATAGTCAGGCTCCTCTTGCTCATCCAAAGCCTCCTCTAAGGGAAGCTGGAGGGTCTCAGCAACTTTTTTATAAAACAAAAAATGAGAAGGGGACTCAAAAAGCCTAGGGGGAGACTCACCTGAAGGTCTGTCTGGGGAGATGTCCGGTTCAATGGGCACATCAAGACTTTCAAAGTCACATTCATACTGATCATAATCCTCATCCCCCTCCTCTGGTTCATAGAACTCTTCTGTATTATAATCCTGAACCACTGGAACCGACCTTTTGCCAGACAGTGGTGGTTCGGAGGAAACCGGGGACAGGGACTGGACAATCTGTATTGCCCTGGCTATCTCTGCAGCAGTTGGAGAAGGAATTTTGGACTCCAAACCTGCTGATTTTTTAGATTTCTTTGCTGGAACTGGCTCCTCAGAGCCAGCTTTTCGTTTGCCCGAGGAAGTCTCGCCCTGGTCAGAGGGCACTCCCTCCGGTTCTGTTGGCACCGAACCGGGCTGGCCATCTGGGTCAGCGGACTTTTGGCCTCTCATTCCTGAGCCTGCTCACTCTCTTGTCCAGGGTGGCTGCAGGAAAATTTTTACAAATCTGGCAGTCTGAATTGAGGTGGTCAAACCCCAGACAATGAGACACATGGTGTGTGGGTCAGCCTTGGCAAAGGCTTCCCCAGACACTACAGTGTTGAACCCAGTGGGCCCGTTTTTCTTTTGGGTTTCTCAGACATGATGCCAGCCTAACCAACAAACTTGCCCTTTTAATGGCAGTGCCAGGCAAGACTACCCTTATCGGTTCCAAACACGTGTCACGGGTCGTGGAAAAAAGCGATAAAGAAATCCGTTTTTTAGAACCGATAAGAACAGGAACCGCCTCTAGAAGCCTTAAAGGCTTTAAACTTATATTTAATACAATTCGATCGGTTCAACCGAACCGATAACACTTTACAAGTTCCACACAGAAAAAACCCTATCTATTACTTACGATTACCATAGACAGAGCCTGAACCAATCGGTTTTGCGGTTAAAATAATTAAATCGTGGTTAAATTAAACCAAGAAATAGCGCTTTAAACCGAAGAAATGAACCAAGCAACAGGAGGAATCTCCGGAGCGACTGTTCAGTGAGGCGGAGTAAAGAATCTGATGGTTTCGGTTTGAAACCAGCCTAACAGAGCTTCTGAACCAAGCTTGCGCTCTAAGCTCCATGCTCTGCATGGAAGTTAACTCTTTCACCTCCGGAGCAGTTCTAAGGCTGGGACAAACTGCAATAGTCATAATATAGAAAGACTTCATGTTGTTTGAAAGACCCCCTCCAAGGATTTCCAGACAATGTCAGCAAGGATAGGGCAAATAACCTCTACACATCCTACTAATAGGGGTGTAGGACCCGGATCCAAACTACAACTGGTTGGTCGCAATGTTTGGATGATCTTCACAATGTCAGTGAGCTCCAGCCGGAGAAAATCTGACCAGACAGACTGGGTGCATAACACTTCCTGCCGACAACTGCAATCCCTCAAAGGAGTGGTCGGACCGATGCCAGACCTGATGCTGGCAATCTTATCTGCAAAACAAATCGAGCGAACTCCTCGCATCTTAGCTGAGAAAAAGCTTCTCTGGGCTGGAGACAGATTGGATTACACAATCGTCAACAGTCGGAAAAACAGAGCTGGTCGATTCTGTGCAGCAGAAATCTCCCTGGACAGGAATTCTGCCTTCTTATGGGTGATTTCTGATTGATAGCCGTCATAATGTGCCATCAACCTAAGCCTGTCAGCATCATTACGGACCTCGCCCAGACTCTCTCAACCTTGACCAACTCTCCTTAACTCCTTCAAGGAGCCATTAAACCAAGGGCTCCTTGAGCGGAGAGTGAGAGGCCGAACACGAACACGAGCAACCTTGTCCAGAGCATCTCAAAGCAAGCAACAGTGTACAGCAACACAGTCATTCTGGTCCAAACAGTATAGTTGCTATTTCCTCCCATTCTTCCACCTGACTGACTGCCTCCCTCCTGTAGTTTAAGTCGACACCGCTTAGTTTATACTGCAGCCTCAGGGTTCAACAAATCTTAAAATAAAGTGCTTGTCCAGGACAACTGGCTGTTTCAAAAATAGTAGTCCTGGTCTCTGAGATGGTAGTCCATAGTCAGAAGGCCATATCTTGAAAAATGTAGTACTTGAAAACAAAGCAGCTTAAATTCGTCATAAACTCTGTATTTATTATCCCCCTTGCATATTACTGAGGGCAAATGCATATGGTCTTTGTCCCGCTTGTTGTCGCCGACAGCCTCAGCCTGCCCAATACACTCCTTCTCTCCCTTCTCTCTCACCAACCCTTCTGTGATGAACTAATTAAAATAACCTATATATATTTTTTTAAAGATTTATTTTCGGTACTGCTGCTGCATCGGCAATCTCTGTTGGCACCAGCAATGCCTAGTTGCAATTCTCAGCCCAAGAACACTGGCAGCTGAATTTGAACAAAATAATCTGCGTCCGACGCCAACAACCACTCTGCTCAAACTGAGAAGTTTCACATGTCCCAAACAGCAGGCTAAGTAACCACTTACACTCTGTATTAGGAAACAAAGTAAAATCACACTATAAGTGTATTTTCATCGAGGCAGTGCAAATGCAATAAGAAATAGAGTGCGGTTAATGCAGGTAATTTTACTTTGTTTCCGAATACAGTGTATGTGGCTGTTTAACCTGCTGTTCGTTCAGTACATGTGAAAACACGCTGTTTTGAGCAGACTGGTTGTTGAATTGGACACAGCTTATTTTATCAGCCACCAGTGTTTGAATTCTTGTTTGAAATTGCAGTTAGGCAGTGCTGAAATTAGGCAATTGCCGATGCAGCAGTTTTATTTTGTTCGAGTTCAGTTGCCGACTACTTCGGGTTGGAAATACTCTTGTAGTGTGGCATAACATGCACGTGGTTGCTTAGTCTGCCGTTTGGTGCACATAAGGTCTCTCTTCCCCTCCTATACCAACCGTATCTGCCACTTACGAAGTCCAGCAATCGGCAGTAGCTCCTCCATCTGCCAGTCAGCCTGACTTCCCGGTAACATAAGCCGTGCCTATGCGTTCTCCGATCATCTTCCTTGGGCTGCTAGGATGCTTCCCCCTACTTGCTCCTGACGCTGCCTCGGCTCCAGTTACGTGATGGCACTTCAAGCTTGTTGTGGACAAATTGTCTACAATACTTTACTCGCCTCCTGCTGTCTGAAAAAAAAAAAATTAGTCTGCAGTCTCCCGACTCTGGTCCTCCAGACATACGCCATCTACAGGACTGCACAGGTAAAATGTCTTGAATACTTATAATGCCAGTTGTCCGGCTACACATGAAGTGCTTGTCCCTGCCGACCTGCTGCTAGCCCAGGACGTCGGGCTATGGGATTTGTCGACCCCTGTACAGCCTGTAGATAAAAGTTAAGCAACAGAGACTTTAGTGTCTGCCTGCTCTCCCACTCCCTCCCACTGTCTACCACCAACAGTAAAAAAAAAAAAAAAAAAAGATATGCATGCACAGTGATTTTAAAAGAATAAAATTGTACTATCTTCATTGAGACATTCAAATTCAATATACAGAAGAGTAAGCAACAAACTCTATTGTCCCTCTGGTCAGCAGCAGCACACTCAAGTTCTTCTAATACACAAATTGCTGCTTCTGTAGAATCAGATGAAAGTAATAGAGTCTGCAGCGAGTGCATCTGCATCTGTGGTACTTGATACTGTAGAACAGCTGATTTAAGCAATGAGGCCTTAGCTGAGCCTGTAGCCCCTGTGTCACTTCCAAAGAAATGCAGTTTAGTGCATGTCCCTGATGAGGTAGTGGTGGTACAAGAGAAAAGAAGTAAAGATAAGAAATATGACCAAGAAAAGAGGGGCAGGCAGTTTCAGCCTCATTGGTTGACCACTTACAAATGGTCGAGATACGATGAAAAAAGGAACTGATATATTGCGCAGTGTGTGAAAAGTATCCCACTATTGCAATACCAGCCTTTAAAAAAAAAAAAAAAAAAAAAAGTGTTTGCTACAGGCTCTAACAATTTTAGAATTGAGTCACTACGTGCTCACGAGAAGTCCAATCCGCATGTGCTATGCCAGAACCAGCATATTCTGGAAAGTGGCCAGCATGCAGTTCAGTGTGATATCACCGGGTCACCACTTTATCAAGCCTTTGCACAGTTGGAAGAGGCCACAAAGGTGAAAATGAGACACCCGTTTAACACAGCGTACTCCACTGCAAAAAATCTGCGCCCATTTTCTGACATGGACTGGCTATGTGAATTGCTAGAGAAAAATAGGATTCAGCTTGGTGTGAATTATACCAATGACAAGCAAGCCAGGGACTTTTGCAGAGCTATATCAGCTGTTTTATCAAAGACCCAGATGCAGGCCCTTAAAAATGCAAAATATGTTACAGTTCTTGCTGACGGCAGCACTGATGTGGCTATGACAGAATGGGAGAATGTCTTCCTGCGTTTTGTAAATCCTAACACATATGATGTATGTACATACCTGATCCAGGCTGTGCCCTTGGAATCCTTACATGCTGAGGTTGTCTTTAATGCAATAAGAACTGCATTAGATTCACTACATCTTCCTATCACTGACCTATCGAATGTAAGCAATCCGGGGCCACTTCTGATTTCTGCCAATTTTGATGGGGAAAGTGTAATGCTGGGTGAAAGGGGTGGAACATTGCCAAGTTACGGAAGCACTGTCCTCACATCAGTGACATGCACTATGTTGCACATAAGTTGGAGCTGGCAGTTCTTGACATGATAAAAACAACCCCCTTCATATCAAAGCTTGAAAATACTCTAAAGGGCATTTTTAAATTCTATCACTACAGTCCCCAAAAAATATGAGAGCTTCAAGAAATTGCACATGATAGATACTGATCTTGCACACTTTAGCACAATTAAACAGGTGAGATGGCTGGCCAGCAGATCACGTTCAATACAAGAAGTTTAGGTGAACCTACCTACAGTTGCTCAGCACTTGGAACAAAGTGCAGCTGGTGCTGATAGGTCAAAAGCAAAGGTACTGTTAAGAGAGATACAGTCTGTACACTTTGTCAAATCTCTTAATATCCTGCAGGATTGTTTGCCCATACTTAAAAATGTCACTGCACTTTCAAAGAGATGACTTCATAATTCTTGAAGTACCACATCTCATCGAAATCTGCCTCCTCCAGCTGATGGAACTGAAATCAAAGCCAGGGAAATACATGATGGCTTTCCTAGATGATTATAAACCTCAGGACAGATGCATGGACTTCGTAATTTCTAAGAAGGGTGTTGAGAAGACTGTTCCCTTCACATTTAGAGGCAACTGCCCTGAAATAAATTTTGGGACAGATACACAACTGCATACTTTAGAAGATGCAGCAATATCTTACATCGATGTAATGGTTCAGCTGTCTTGATTTTAAGCAATTTGACCTACCAAGAGAACAGCTTGCGGAGTTTGGGACCAGTGAAGGGGCTAATTTAATAGCATACTTTAACTTTTTCACAGAAGAGCAGCAGGAAAATATTAGATCAGAATATGCTGCATTTAAGGCACTGCTGAAATCTACGGTTGACAAACCCTATCTGCAGGTGTATGCAATATTGCTAAAAGAAAATCCGCCACAGAATGCTCACATTCTAGAGTTAGTAGAAATACTACTGGCAATGAGTGGGTCAACTGCATAGTGTGAACGAGCGTTCTCCACTCAAAACATGATAAAGACAAAAATAAGAATGCTTCTGGCAGATGACAAACTACAGTCACTACTTTAAATAGTAGTAGAGGGTCCTGACCTATGTGACTTTGATCAAGATACAGCAATAAACCACTGGCTGCCGTCTGGTCCAGGCACTCGACATTTTTATGGGCATGTTGCTGCTGGTACAACTGATGATGCATTTCATGCTAGTACTGCTGCTGTTGCTGCTCCATCCTCCTGTCCCAGCACTAGTACTACCACCAGTTCACTTGATGTTGGTGATGGTTCTAAATGAATCTGAGTTCTCATTATCTTTGCACTAATTATTTTCTGCTTCATGCTGGCATGTCTGGGACTGGACAGGATGACACCCTGGCCTTGACTCAGACTTCAAACCACCAAACCTGTATTTAACAGAAAAATGTAAATAGTACATCTTCATTTTTACTGTTTTATATAGTCTCTACACAATCTACATCTATTTGTTAATAATACATTGCCACAACCATTTACTTTGTTGCTACATCATTTTTTTAACATTTTTCTTAAAATACGGCCTTCGAACCATTGGACTACCAGTCACAGAAGTGGGACTACCATTTTTTGGTAGGTCAGTTGTCCTGGACTACCATGTAAATTTGAAATTTGTTGATCCCTGCACTGGAGGGAAGTTTTTATCTGTTGAGAAATTGGGATCAGTTGGTGCAGATTGTGTCTGGACTGGGACCACAGCCTGAGCAAATGTGCTTGAATGGGCCTCATGTGGACTAGAGCCCAAAGGACTGAATTCGTAGCGATACCAGAGTCCCAATTAGCTGCATGAAGGTGTGAGCCGGCAGCTGAGGAGCTGTGTGAAACTTCTTGATGAGCTTCAGCAGGCCCCTGAATTTTGCTTCTGGGGGAAAGACCTTGTTGGCTTATATCATGATGTCTATCCCCAGGTGGTTCAAGGTCTGGCTTGGAGTTAGGGAACTTTTCCCCCAGTTGATGACAAAACCGTGGGCTGACAGGCACTGGACTATCTCTGCCACTGCTTGCTCGAGCTGCGGGGCTTTGGTAAGAATATCGTCCAAGTAAGGGAAAAGTTGTGTCCCTTGTTTCCGACGGTGAGCTATGACTGTTATTAGCACCTTGGAGAATCTCCTTGGGGCTAAAGAAAGCCTGAATGGCAGTGTTTTGAATTGGAAGTGCTGCTCCCCCACCTTGAACCTGAGATATTGCCTGTGTAGTTCCTGAATGGGAATATGCAAATAGGAATCTTGCAGATCGATGGATGCCAGAAAATCCCCTTGTTGCAACTCCCTGATGATTGATGACAAGGATTTCCATCTTGAAAAGTCTGCTGCGGACAAAATGATTCAGGAATTTGAGGTCTAGGACTGGTCTGAATCCCACTGTGCGTTTTGGCAAGATGAAGAATAGGGAGTAGACCCCCCCCCCCCGATTGATCTCTGTGGGGGGGGACCTGATCTATAGCCCCTGCTTGAAGAAGGTCTGTAATTGCCTGTAACATTGGCTGTCTCTTGGATAGGCTGCCCGAGAGGGGGGGAAGGGCACCACATGAGGTAGAGGGGGCTTGGATTCTAATTCTATTAGGTAACCCCTGCTAAAGATGTCTAGAACCCATCTGTCTGACATGGTCTGGACCCATTCCTCTTGAAATTTTGAAAGTCTGCCTCCTACTTGAGGATGGGCCCAAATAGCTTCATTGCATCTGGGGCCTGAGGACCATGATTTGCCCCTGCCAGTTGACTGGGGCATATGCACTTTAGCTGTCCCCCCAGATTCCTTCACCACCTCCTGCAGAGCTGAGCCAAACAGGAGATTATCTTCACAGGGGGCATTTAATAAATAGCTCTTTGAAGAGGCATCTGCTTGCCAGGCCCAAAGCCAAAGGGTACGGCGAGCCGAAGTTTGATAAAACATGCTCCGAGCGGCATACCTGACCGCCTCCTCTGATACGTCTGCTGCATAAGCCAATGCCAAACCCATTAACTGCAGCTGATGAATAATATACTTGTTCTTCTCTGGGTCCTTGGAGAATTGAAAAGCTAATTCTGAGGCCCAGGACAGGGCGGCTCTGGACGAAAAAAGATTAGCAGTTGCCGCCTTGAGAGACGTTGCTGATGCCTGGAAGGCCTTCTTGAGTGAAGCATCCACTTTCCTGTCCACTGGGTCCCCGAGTGATGCTCCTCCCTCAGTTGCGATGACCGTCTTCTTGGTGAGGTTTGAAATATCAGAGGGTCGATTCTGGGGCAGTCTAGCCACTTTTCAGATTGTTTCTTGTCAAACTTGAACAGCTTAGAGATCTGCTGGGGCACTGCATAGGTGAGTTCTGGACCTTGCTAGTCCTCTCTTAGCAACTCCTCTATGGCTTGAGGAATAGGGAAGGCTGTGGCCGGTTTCGCAGCAGATGCCAGGTGAAAGGTCTGTTTCAGCTGTGCTGGAGCCACTGGGGAAGAATCGAGATAAATTTCAACTATGACCTTCTTGATGAAAAATTCTAGGTCCTCCAGGTCAAAGTTTCTGGACGGAAAGTCATCCGACTCCAAGGATGAGTCTCCTAGCTCCCCCTCTACTAGAGAGGAGTAACTGAAGTCTGAGGAGTCTGGGGAATGGTGCCCACAATGCTTCCACTTATGGGTGCCCCTAAACCTACTCCAAGAACGGGAACAAAAAATGACTCACCTGTAGTAATCTTGTTTCTTCCCAGGGATCCACTAATATTACTACTCTTTGCAGTGCTCCCTTAAGACAGCACTGCCCCGGAGCCAAACAGAATGCTATGCTAATTATGGAATGTTTAGCTCGTGCATTCATTTTCAAACTGCCCTATTCTAACTGCCTGCATTCAACCTCAGATTTCTGTGAAGCTTGCAAAGAGGCCATAATATAACAATTAGAATGCTAATGCCCAACAGGGCCATCTAAAAAGTAGTAATAGGCCAAAAAAGGGCCAACAAAAACACAGTAATAGAATGAGTCCTCTTTTCTGAGCCAGATATACCCTTAGAAAAGAAACTACCATTACCGAAATGTGCCAGTAGGTGACATACCCATCATATTGAGAAGCATCTCAGCTGTATAGAGTATTTTTCTGTGATTCTAAGGGGAGGACCGGAGTGGGGAGTAAGAAAAAATTACTCACCTTAGTAATGTTTCTTCTAATGGAGTCTTGCTATATTATGACATATGCAGTGAGTCCCAACCTTCGAACTGCTCTGGAGGTGAAAGAGTTTACTTTCCATGCCAGGCATGGAACCTTGAGCGCGAGCTCGGTTGAAAACTCTGTCTGTTGTTCTTCAAACTGAAACTGTCAGATCTTTACAAGCAAAACTCACTAAGGCTCTGTGTGGAAGCCGTAAACCTACACTAGCCAACTGGCTACTAAATATAAGAACACATTTTCCTTGGTCCCCAAAACAAAGACTCAAGTCAGGGGATCCAAAAGATTAAAACACAACACCCAAACACCCCAAAAAAAAGGAGGGTGAAAAAATAAGGTGGGCATCTAAGTGCCAACACTGCCCTGCCCACTCACATCCCGAGAGTATAGGCTCTGAGAGGACAGGCAGGGGGGGAGGTCATAATATAGCAAGACTCCATTAGAAGAAACAACATTACTAAGGTGAGTAATTTTTTCTTCAAACAACATGATGTCTTGCTATATTATGACATATGCAGACAACACAGCAGTACCTCCATCGAGGAGGGACAGAACCTACTTAGGAAATAGGCTCTGAAGCACAGCTGTGCCAAACCGAGCATCACTCCTAGCCTGGATGTCCAGGGAGTAATGCTTGGTAAAAGTGTGAACTGTTTTCCAGATAGCTGCTTGACATATCTCTAGGATAGGGATGTCCCTGGCAGCAGCAAGAGACGCAGCTGTACCTCTGGTAGAGTGAGCCCTCAGGCCTGAGGGAGGAACCTTACCCAGTTTTTCATAGCAAAATTGGATACAAGAGACAATCCACCTGGCAATGGATCTTTTAGTGGCAGGTTTCCCTTTACCAACCTCACCATAAGTGAGGAACAGTTGGAGGGAGTCAAACCTGTGACCCTTGGTACATTCTATGTAGTAACTAAGGGCTCTTTTGACATCTAAACTGTGCAGTCTCCTCTCGCCAGAGGAGGAATGGTCAGTGAAGTACACAGGGAGAGACACAGATTGATTAAGGTGGAAATCTGAAACCACCTTAGGCAAGGACTTTTGTTAGTCCAGAGGACCACCTTATCTCTATGAAAGGAGATAAAATCGGGCTTCACTGACAATGCTTGTAATTCACTTATGCGCCTGGCAGAAGTGATGGCTACCAAAAACACAGCTTTCCAAGTCAAGTACTTAAGCTCTGCTGAGGACAAGGGCTCAAAAGGGGGTTGCATAAGCTGAGCAATGCAAATAATAAGATCCCAGGCAGGGGCAGGATCCCTGAATGGAGGGTTGGTGTGAAGCAACCCCTTGAAAACCTTGGAGAATACAAGATGAGCTGAAAGAGAAGAGGGTTTACCTGCTGATAAAAAAGCAGACACAGCTGCCAGGTGCACTTTTAGGGTAGCTGGTCTCAGCCCCAAAGCATTCAAATGCACCATATAATCCAGGACTGTGAGTAAGTCAGCAGTTTCTGAGGAAATATGCCTGCCAGAGCACCATATGGAAAATCTCTTCCATTTGGAATTATAAGTAGCCCTGGTAGAAGGTTTCCTAGAAGCCTTCAGGATATCCAATACACCTTGGGAGAGATGTAGGTCAGCAAACTCTAACTCTTCAAGAGCCAGGCCTTGAGATTGAGAGATTTGAGGTTCGGATACCAAACTCTCCCCTGGGCACAGGTTAACAGGTTGTGATTCCTGGGGAGACACAGGGGAAGATGGACTGCTAAGGACATAAGGTGGAACCAGGGCTGTCTGGCCCAGTCTGGAGCAATCAGGATCATCTTGCAGGGTTGAGATCTGATTTTGACTAGCACTTTGAACAGGAGAGGGAAGAGGGGGAAAGCATAGAGAAACTTCCCTTCCCAATTGAGAACTAAGGCATCCAGAGGGACTGAGCCCAACACTGGGGGCCTGCAGCAAAAAAGGGGAAGTTGGTGATTGTCTGGGGCTGCAAAAAGACCTATCTGCAGGGTGCCCCATCTGGCAAATACTACCTCCAGTACTAGAGGATCCAGTGACCATTCGTGATGGCCTTGGGAAATCCTGCTGACAGCATCTGCCAGGACATTGTCCTTGCCTGGGAGGTGAACTGCCGTGAGGAGGTGCTCAGGGAATAAGCCAGAGACCACAACTTCATTGCTTGAGTGCATAAGGCCGTGGACAAGTGCCCCTTTGTTGATGTACCACATTGTAGTGGTGTTGTCTGTTCTGACCTGTACGACTTTGTTCTGAACAGATGTGGAGAAAACTTGAAGTGCTAGAAAAACTGTTCTGAGTTCCAACAGGTTGATGTGGAGCAGAGATTCCTGTGGGGACCACAATCCCTGGGCAGTGAGGTCGCTCATGTGAGCTCCCCAACCCAAGTGGGATGCATCTGTAGTAAGGATTAAGGAGTGAGACTGAGGGGTGAAGGGGACCCCCTGTCTCAGATTGCTCTGGTCCTGCCACCACTGAAGGGCTTGGATCAGGGTTCGAGTCACTGGGATCAATTTGGTTAGAGGGTCTCTCCTTTGAGACCAAAAGGCTCTCAAATGGAACTGGACGTCCCTCATCTGAAATCTTGCTCCCTGCACTACTGCTGTAGAAGCAGCCATGTACCCCAGGAGCTGCAGAAAATGCCTTGCTGGTCGAGAGATCTGTAGGGTGAAAGAGAAGGCCAGAGAGACCAAGGTCCTTGCTCTTTCCAGAGGAAGGAAGGCTCTGGCCTCTTTTGTGTTCAGTTCTGCACCTATGAAGGTGAGAAGCTGGACAGGCTCTAGAACTGACTTTGGAAGATTGAGAAGGAAACCTAGAGATGTGAGCAGTTGCTGGGTTACCTGAAGGTGTGAGTTTGACTTGTTCTGGAGACTGGCCTACTATGAGCCAGTCGTCTAGGTAAGGAAAGATGGCAATCTTTGCCTTCTTAAGTGAGCAACTGCTACTGCCAGGCATTTGTGAACACCCTCGGGCAGAGGTGAGGCCGAAGGGCATTGCTCTGAACTGGTAATGGCCTGAGGGCAGTTCGAATCTGAGGTACTTTCGATGGGAGCTTCTGATAAAAAACATGGAAGTAGGCATCCTTGAGGTCCAGCAGCTAGCCAGTCCCTGGCCTTAGAGAGGGAAAATAATTCCCAAAGTCACCATTTGAATTTTGGTTTTAAAAGGTACTTGTTTAGGTATCTGAGATCCATTCTCCTGTCTTTTTTGGGGTAAGGAAGTACCTGGAGTACAACCCTTTGCCCTGATGAAGGGGTGGAACCCTTTCCACAGCTCTGAGAGCCAGGAGGGTAGAAACTTCTGTTTCTAGGGCAAGTGCCTCTGATGGATTTGCAGGTGGAAAGGACCTGGTTCTCATCTTTGGAAATTTTCTGAAGCTGAGAACCAGTCCCTAGCTTACTACTTCCAGGACCCACTTGTCTGATGTTAAAGACTTCCAGTCCTGGACAAAGTAAGCCAGCCTGCCCTACAGGTAGTGGAGAATCGGCCCTGGCCACTCCATCAGGGTGCCTGCTTGGCAGGGGCTTTGGGCTGAGGGTGAAGCAGGCCTGCTTGTACCCATCTGCCTCTCCTCTAAAGAACCCCTCTGGGCAAAAGCAGAAGAGGAGGCCTGGACTTGGTAAAAGGCCTATGAAAAGGTCTGCCCTGCCCTGGGATGCTGCCTTTGAGGTGGCCTGCCTTTCCTTGGCCTGAGCACTCCTATAAGTGGTTCTATATTCATCATTTCTTCATGTAATTCTCTGTCTGTTCCCCAAACAGAGAATTGTCCACAACAGGAAAATCCATGGTCTTAGACTGGGTATCCTGTGACAGGGTAGTACATCTGAGCCAAGCCATTCTGAAGTGCCACAGATGTAGCCATGACCCTAGATGACACATCATTAGAGTCTACTGCAGCATGAAATTGCACCTTGGATGCCTCAATACCATCCGCAGCCAACTGTTCCAGCTCCGCAAGCTGGTCAGGGACCTGTTTTGCCAGGGCCAGCACAGAATCCCATCTGGATTTCTGGTACCTAGCAGCATAAGCCATATAATTTGCCTGTCTGAGTCCCAAAGATGCTGCCATGTACTGTTTCTTTGCCATGGCATCAATCCTCCTGGAGTCCTTTTCAGGGGGATGAGAAGCTAGAGGAATATTTGCCTTGTCACAGGCTGCAGCCTGCACTACCTCCACATGGCTGCATTGCTGTGTGAGGAACTCTGTATCCGAGCCTGATAATGTATACCTCTTGTCCATCCTTTTATCAACAGGAGGTATAGTGTGCAGGGAGCTGGAGAGTTTCAGCAACTTTCTTATAGAACATAAAATGAGAAGGGGACTCAGATAGCCTAGGGAGAGAAACCCCTGACGGTCTGTCTGGAGAGATGCCCGGTTCAATGGGCACATCCAGACTTTCAAAACCACATTCACTCTCTTTATACTCCTCCTCCCCTCCTCGGTTCATAAAAAGCCTCAAAATCATAATCTTGAACCGGTGGAACCGGCCGAACCGAGCTGTTCCCTGATGGTGTCGGTTCGGTCGGAACCGGGGAAAGTGACTGGACAATTTGAATTGCTTTAGCTATTTCCTCAGCGGTTGGAGAAAAAACTTTTGGCACACTAGCTGACTTCCTAGTCCTTTTTGTTGGAACCTGCTCCTCAGAGCTGGCTCTTCGTTTGCCCGAGGAAGTATCGCCCAGGTCAGAGGGCACCCCCTCCGGTTCGGTTGGAACCAAACTGGGCTGGCCATCTGGGTCAGCGGACTTTTTGGCCTCCCTTTCCCTAAGCCTACCAACTCTTTTCTATGGTGGCAGCAGGAAAATTACTACATATCTGGCAGTCTGCACTGAGGTGGTCAAACCCCAGACAATACACACAGGTGGTGTGTGGGTCAGCCTTAACAAAGGCTTCCCCACAAACACTACAGTGCTGAAACCCAGTGGGCCCAGTTTTTCTTTTGGGTTTCTCAGACATAGTGCCAGCCTAACCAAACTTGCCTGCTTATGGCAATCCGCCAACAAGACTCTCTTATCGGTTCCCAACCGTGTCACGGGTCATAGAAAACCGTAATGAAATCCGGTTTTAGAACCAATAAGAACCAGGAACCACTCTAAATAAGGACTAGTGAAGTTTTAAAATAACCTGATCGGTTCAAACCAAACCGAAAAGACGTTTACAAGTTCCACACAGAATAAAATGAATGTAAGCCTATCTATTACTTACAATACCACAGACAGAGCTTGAACCGACCGGTTGCGGTTTAATTTCGGTCAAAAAACGAAAAATAATACTTTTAACCGACTAAATGAACCGAGCAGAAGGAGAAATCTCCGGAGCGACTGTTCAGTGAGGCGGAGTAAAGAATCTGACAGTTTCAGTTTGAAGAACAACAGACAGAGTTTTCAACCGAGCTCGCGCTCAAGGTTCCATGCTTGGCATGGAAAGTTAACTCTTTCACCTCCGAGCAGTTCAAGATTGGGACTCACTGCATATGTCATAATATAGCAAGACTTCATGTTGTTTGAAAAAGGTTCTATGTTTTAGAACCCCCAGAGGGTGACGCTTCCACTGCATAGCATAAGTGGACCTGGTGGAAGGCTTTCTGACCTCCACCAGGATGTCAGTAACCGCAGCAGAAACTACAAAACGAGCTTTAGCTATGTCTGAAGGAGCCACGCATGAAGGTGAAGAGACTTGAGGCCTGGATGAACCAAGGTCCCCTTCTCCTGGATCAGCAGATGTTGCAACAGTGGTAGAGGAAGAGGAGGTTCCTCGGAAAACTGTTACAGAAAAGAAAATCAGGCTTGCCTCCGCCAAAAAGGAGCGATGAGAATTATTCTCACTCCTTCCGACCTTAGTTTGTTGAGCACTCTCAGGATCAAAGGTATCGGAGGAAGCGTGAAACAAATCTGTCCTTCCAGCACAGAGACAGCACTTCCCAACAAAAACTGCCTCGCCCTGAAGCGAGCGAGCAGAAGACGGGAAATTTGGTGTCGTCGGGGGAGGCAAAGAGGTCCATTTGGGGAGTCCCCCAGTGCTGGAAGAGGACATTTAGCACAACATGGTTGAGTTCCCACTTGTGAGACTTGGCTGACGAGAAACTTAAGGCGTCCGCGAGAGTGTTCTCCATCCCCAGCATGTGAACGGCCGTCAGATGAAGGATGTGCTGGGACACCCAGTGCCAGTCTCTCATGGCTTCCCACCATAGAGGATAGGAACTAGTTACCCCTGGTTTGTTGAGGTACCAGACAACACACATGTTGTCTGATTGTATGAGAAGGTGATCGGGGAGAACAACCAGGAAGAGAGCCTGGAGGTATAAAGGACTGCCATCAGCTCGAAAACATTTATATGGAGTCTTTGTTCGAACTGAAATCAGCTGCCCTGGGTCCTGTGAGACCCAAGATGGGGTCCTCAGTCTGCACCTGATGCATCCGTCGTCAGGGTCTGGGTGGGTGGGGTGGTATAGAGCGGGATCCCCAGACTGAGATATTCTGGAACCGTCCACCACTGCAAGTCCCTGACCGTGGGATCTGACACCAGGATCTCGTGATGCAGGTCATCTCAAGACTGGTCCCATTGAGACCTGAGCGTCCATTGAGAGTTCCTCATGTGGAGGCGAGCTACTGGGACAGTCGGGATGGCAGCCACCATCAGGCTGAGAAGACAGAGAACCTTCTTGGCTCCGACCCTTCCGAGACCCAATAAGAACCAAGCTTGGTTTGATAGCGTCCTCGGTCCTGTCCGGGGCAAGAAAGCCTTGCCCAGGGTCATGTCCAACATTGCCGCTATCAACTGCAGTTGTTGGTAAGGGATCAGATGGGACTTGGCAGGGTTGATCGTAATCCCCAGGTTGGAGAATACTTCAAGGGTGAGGAAAGGCAGCCCAATAGTTCCTCCCGGACGGGCTGCCAGAAGACAATCGTCCAAGTGGGGAAAACCTGAACTCCCTTGGTGCACAGGAAGGCCACCACCACCGCCAGGCATTTGGTAAATACTGGGAGCTGAGGATAGACCAAAAGGAAAGGCCTTGAATTGGTAGTGGGACCCCTGAAAACAAAATCAAAGATATCTGCAGTGGGAGTGGCAAATGGGAATATGGAGGTAGGCATCCTACATAACCAGGACGCATAGCCACAAGCCCGGCCAAAGCATGGGGAGAAGGCTCGGGAGGGAGAGCATTCAGAACCATTTGTACTCCACAAACTGACTGAGGGAGCCGAGGTCGAGAATGGGTCTCAGGTCCCCGGTTTTCTTTGGTACTAGGAAGAAGTGAGAATAGTAACATGTGCCCTGAAGATGGGGATGGAAGACAGGTTCTATTGCCTCTTTAAGCAGAAGAGAGTGGATTTCTTCCAATACCAACTGCAGATGACAGTGGGAGTATGATGAGGGAGGGATGTCTGCGAGGAGTTTTGAATGAACTCTATCAAGTGTCCTGCGGAAACCAGCTGGAGCACCCAGGCATCTGCCGTTATCCTCTCCCAACCCGGCAGATGGGAGGAGAATCTTCCCCCTACCGATTCCTCTAGACTGGACAGAGGCAGTGGGAGACGCAGGGAGTCAGGATGCAGAGGGCAGAGTAGCGGCCTGAGGCCCCGGGAGCTTTCTTGCTGCGGGCGGGCCTTGGCAGCTGGGCGTGGCTGCGTTTGTTGGGACATCGAGACTGCGTCTGTTTAGGCCTCTGGCGGTAGAGGCGCCGAAAGGACGGTTTCTGCCTCTGAGAGGGTTTGTACATTGTCTGAACTGACCTTAATGCCAAACCCTTCTCCTGTAATTTGGTGAGGATGTCCTTGACGTCACCGCCAAACAGCAGAGACCCTCTGAAGGGGGCGTCGTGGATGGCCGACTGCACTTCAGGGGCCAAACCTGACAATCGGAGCCAGGCGTGACGCCTTAAGGATACGGCAAAGGCCAAGATGCTGCCTGCTGTGTCCAGTGTCATATGCAGCACGAAGCATGTGTCTACAGGACAAGTGCACGGAGCAGACAACATCTTCCAGTTCCTGCTTTGTTTGCAAATCTGGGAGGGAGTCCAGTTTAGATTCCATCTGACTAAGGATAGCCTTCTGGTAGTCCCCCATGTGGCCGACATAGTTGAGGGCCCTCATGCCCAGAGTGGAAGAAGCATAGAACTTCTTCCCATACTGGTCCTGAAGATGGGACTCCTTGTCAGGGGCGGAAGAACTGAGGTGCTTAGGGTTAGCTGATCGGTTGTGTGCGACGCTAATCACCACCGTATCAGCCTTGGGGTGAAGGATGAGAAAATCCTTCCCCTCAGGAGCCTGATATAGCCTGTCGGCCTTCCGAGGAAGGGGGGCTAACGAGGAAGGTTGCTTCCAAATAGTGGAGACAAGATCCTTGTGAGGCTCTATCCAGGGTGGAATCAGGGTGGGAGAAGTCTCCAGGAGGTCCAAATGGGCCACGAGCTTCTTATGCTGGGGATCTGGCTCCACTGATTGCCACTCACAGGCAGCCTGGCTTTTCTTCAGCAGCTCCAGAAAGGAAGGGTCTTCTGGAGGGACTTCGGACAACCTTGGGCCTGGGTCTATCTGGAGTGTGGGGCTCGTCCTCAAGGTCAGTGTGCCTGGAGTCCAAATCTGACTCTGAAGACTCCAATGATGCCGAAGAAGAGGAGGCCTCCCTAAGAGGGAAGGATCGTCTCTCTGGGGATTCCCTGGGAAGCATGTCCTCCCTGGCCAAGACCCAGAGAGTTCAACTCTGTGTGTCACGAAGGTAAGAGAGTCTCCTCGTGCCATCGTTAAGGGTCTGGCATCGGGTATCGTTTTTCGACCTCTTGGGTGATCTGTGTTTGGCTTCAGCCCATCAAGAGGCCAAGATCTCTCTCAAGTCCACCTGAGGCTGCGGGGTAACTGGAGGAGGGAGGCGGCAGAGGAGGCTTGGATATGGGTAACCTGGAAACCCGTAATGGTGCACATAACCTGACGGTGGGAGGCCAGGCGTCAGATATTGACGCCGGTACTAAGGGCTGGATACTGCAGCGTCGGTGTCCTGGCGCGGGGCTCTGACGGAACTGGAGCTGCAGGCGTTGGCTCCTGTAGGCGGGCCAGATGGATCAGGCATTGGCCCGGAAGAGGACCCGTCGGGGGGTCTGGGAACACGGAAGGTTCTGACGGTAAATTATCAGGAAACGGGATGCCAGAGGGTGACGTCAGGTCCGGCATGGGGGGCAAAGACACCCCCAATGGCAGCTTTACAGACTCCTCTACCACACCCGGGAAGGGAGGAGCAAACTCCTCAGGAGGAGCCGGAGGAGACTCTGGGTCCTCAGTGGGCAATGCGACTGGAATGCGCTGCGGTGACTCTCCTACGTCAGGGATGGAGGAAAAACCTAACAACAGGTCACCAGGCATGCCGACAACTGACTTACCAGCCGTGTCCAGGCAGCCGTCAGTAGGACCGACGTTCAACTTATCGGAAGCACTCTGACCGGTAGGACTGGTTTTAGAGGCCGTAGCTGGACTGCGGCCTCAGTGCCCAGTGGCTCCCGCGGGCCCAGGCGGATGGGTGGGGGGGGTCGGCACGGCAGAGCACCACTACTTAGCGGTTTTGAGACTGATCCCCCAGGGAAGTTACCGGGAGAGCCACAATTCCAGCCAAGTAGCGGCTCCTGTGGATGTGCAAGTCCTAATTCCGATGTTTCTCCTTGTCCCTCTTTTTCTTGTGATGGCCCTCAGGAGAAGTTGAAGCCTGCCTCAATTTCTTCAGTTCCATTTCCATGGATGCTGTTTTCTTTTTCAGCAAATGGGTTTCCAGGTACTGCTGCCTTCGTTTCTGAGTCGCAGTGTTGAACTTTCGGCAGTGTTCACACTCCTCCACGCGGTGGTCTGGGCCCAGACAGAAGAGGCAGAGGGAATGGCCGTCCTTGTGAGGGAGTTAGACTCCACACGAGTCGCATTTGTTTTTATGCAATTCCGATGGCATCGGGGACAACATGCACAGCGAGGTAGTAGCACACTATTATCAGAATAAAGAAGGAAAAGTGAAAAAGACTGACAGTTCTCAAAATGGCGAAAAGCGGCTGTTCTTCTGTGAAATGCTACTTAAACAAGCAGACGGGGAAAGGAGCTGGAGGTAGCGCAGGACCGCCCCTTTTTACTGACGTCGGCTGACGTCGGTCACCTGACATGAGGGCGGTCCTTGCCAGAGACTGCTTGCTAGAGGTTTTTCCGTGGGTCCTGACGCGTGGCGGCTTAGTCCTACTTGTGAATACCTACTGCAAGAGCCCTCTCGAAGTAAGATCATCAAGACCCTAAATGGTAAACCTAATAAACCCCCCTCCCCACCCCACCTTTTTGAACCACGAAGGCAAAGTGGGAAAGCATTAAGGATGCAATATTTGAAGCAACATCCCATTGTGTTAGGGAGAAAGGCAAGAGCAAAAGAAGGAGGAAATTACTTTGGTTCTCAAAAACAGTAGCAGAAAAGGTCAAAGCCAAAAGGCTGGCCTTCAGGAAATGTAAGGAATGCAGCGGGATGAAGACAGGGAGGCATACCAAACTTTCATAAGGGAAGCAGGAAGGCAGTAAGGCAGGAAAAGGCCTAAACCGAGAAAACACTAGCAAGAACAATAAAAGAAGGGTGACAAGACTTTCTATAGATACATTAATGAAAGGAGAAAGTCCAGAGGGGGTATTGCTAAGATCAAAGGGGACAAGGGGGAGTGTGTGGAGAAGGACCAAGGAACAGCATTTATCCTAAATAGACACTTCTGCTCAGTACTTACTGAGGGATAAGGTAGGGCAGGGCCCACAGCTCAGCACCATGGACACAGGGGAGGAGATGTGCACCGTCCTTCACAAAAAAAAAAAAAAAAGGTCCAGAAGTGCTCGCTAAGCTAGGGTGGACAAGGCAATAGGGACCCGATTGCATACATCCCAGAGTACTAAAGGAGCTAAGGGTGAACTAGCAGAACCATTACCAGAACTGTTTAGTGAGTCTCTGAGCACAGGAGACATCCCAAAAGACCTAAGAAGAGCTCATGTGATCCGCTCCACAAGAGTGGTAGCAGGGAGGAGGCAGGGAACTACAGACCAGTCAGTCTTACCTCAATAGTGGGCAAGATTATGGAGCACTCCTTAAGGATGGGATAATGCAACACCTGGAATCCATAGGCGCACAGGATCCAAGACAGCATGGGTTTACACAGGAAGGTCTTGTCAAACTAATCTCATACATTTCTTTGACTGGGTAACCAGAGTGGTGGACCTAGGGGGTGCAGTTGATGTCACCTACCTTGACTTCCACAAAGCTTTCAATACTGTTCCAAATAGAAGATTGATTAATAAGTAGCGTAGGCTCAAGGTGGGTCAGAGGTTGGTCAACTAGGTGGCAAACTGGTTGGCGGGCAGAAAATCGAAATTTAAATACCTGTAAATTTTCTTTCTCAGACGGCCGGTCTCCAGGCTTCCTTACTCCTGATGCTGATAGGTAGGCAGGAATCAGACCTCTGCAGCAGGGGACATCCAGCCCTCCACTTCCTGTCTTCCTCAGTTCTTCCTAAAGAAGTCCAATGTGGCAATACTACAAGAACTTGGGAACAAAAACAAGAATTTTAAGGCATAAATGGCGGGAGGCCAGGAAACTATATACATTCTGGGAGGGAATCTGACGCCCAGAGACCAGCCGTCGGGAGAAAGAAAATTTAAAGGTATTTAAATTTCGATTTCTCTCTCCTAAGCTGGTCTCTGGGCTTCCTTACTCCTGGGATAAACAAAAGCAGTACGTCCCCAGATGTTCTGGGTGGGAAGAATGTCAAGTGCCTATAAGGGTTCACCACCACTTAAAGCACTCTGCGGCCAAAGGATGCCTCCACCGAGGACATCACCTCCAGTGCAAAACACCGTTTAAAAATGTGTGAATGGATGATCAAATGGGTGCTCAGCATAAGAGTGTTGCAGATGCTTCTCTGAATTACGCCAACGAAGGGGCCAGGGGCTCTCACTGGGCCCGGCAAGTTACTCAGGCCTGAACATAAGCAGTGGACGTGATGGACAGAATCTGTATGGCTATAGAACCTACTGAATCCTTGCTACAAAAAATTTTTGCCTGTAGCTGGCATAAACAAACTTGAAGTTTTGCGAATAGCTTTCTCTCTTAATGTACATTTTCCTCACTCTTCTCAGGTCTAGTGTATGAGATTTTCCTTCCTTACTGCTTTTAGAGAGTGGGCAGAAGGAAGGAAGAATAAACCCTTGATTGTAATGGCTGGGAGACAAAACTTTTGGCAAACAAAAATTGAAACTGTTCTCACCTGATGAGCGAGTGTACAGCTCTTGGGTAAGCAATGCTTTCTGTTTGCTGATACCCCTGGCTGAAATAATAGCTTTGATAAAAAGGGTGACCTTTATTTTGAGATGCATGATGGATGCCTCGAGAGGCTCTAAAGGGTGCCTTGGTCAAGGCCCTGAAAACCACATTAAGATTCCAAGGTGGTAGCTTTGGTGGATTGTAAGATGTTTTAATGTTGCTGCCTGAAGAACCACCAAACATGGGGATATGAGCCCAACAATTCCCCGGAGTCAGTCAAGAGTGCCTCCAGTGCAGAAACTCGAACCTGTGAGGTGGCTGGTTGCAGTCCTTTGTCCATCTATCTTAAAGGAACTGCCGCAGTACAGACGATTATATTGGGTCATTCTTTTTTTAACCAATTAACCAATTATTTTACCAGGTGAGACACACTAAGCTGAAAGCTTGTTTGCAGGTGCAACCTGGGAGCACAGGAAGTTAAGTGACTTGCTCAGGGTCACACAGTATGCACCTATGAGGGGCTGTGGGTTCAAACCACGTCTCCAGATTTGCAGCTCAGAGCCTTAACCCACTGCCATACTGCCTCCATTCTATGTGTGTCTGAAAAGAGTCAGAACCAAAATTTCCTCCAGATTCTATAATGCACTTTGGAGGAAGAGACACATGAGTTCCCCATCATGTCAGTAACAGGAGCTGTGTAGCAAAGCTCCTTGAAAGTTTTTCCACTCAATTGCCAGGCCTAGAGAGACAAGTTGTTGAAATGGGATGCAGAACTGGACCTTGATGGAGAATGACCGGGATGAACCTGAATGCTAGAGGTGGTCGCCTTGACCAATGAACGATAAACCACTAAGTGCAGAAAGGCCATAATGGACAGACTAAAATCATGACTGTCCTGTCCCAAGCCACTTTGTGGAGGATTCTTGATAGAGGCAGTATTGGAGGAAAGGCATACAGAAGACCGAACAAATCCCAGTTTAGGGGGAAAAGGTGTCCTGAGTCACCGCTGGTTCGTCCTTAGCCAGGGACAGAGTGGCTTTACCCTGGAGTTCTGCCAGCAGGCAAAGAAAATCTGTTTGAGTATTGTCCCACTGTTCTGTCTGTATGTGGGAGGCACTGTCCTTCAGCCGCTATTCCCTTTGGTCGACCAACCTTGTGACTGAGTCACGCTGCTGTGACATTTTCCTGTCCTGGTGTATATTTCGCTCAGCGGTGCTCAACCCACTATAAGAGAGGGGATTCCTTTAGCATCATTGAGCTTCTCGTGTCGTCCTGATGGTCGGTGTAGGTCAGAGTTGACATACTGACAGCTGGAATCAGGCTAACCTGATTGAGGCGTTGCTGGTCAGAGTGCCTCAGAGCATGGCTTACTGTTCACATTTCAGGACGTTTATCCTGTACCTTGTGCCTAACATCGATCCCCTGCCCAGTGCCAAGCACTGATGCAGGTGAGCCCTCCCCAGCTCTTGAGGCTTGCATCGGTTGTGATTCAGACTTAGTGTGGATGGCCTAACTTGTGTCCCTTCATGACCTCTGCCCTCCGTAACCATCACTGGAGGAAGGGTTTAATCTGTCTCAATGAACTGTGTGAAAAAAATAAGCAGGTAGCTGAGGGGCTTGTGAAAACTCCTTGACGAGCTTTTGCAGATCCCGAAATTTGGTTTCCGGGGGGAGAAACCTTGTGTCATGATGTGTGCCCCCCAGCAGGATCAAGGTCTGGTTTGGAATTAGGGAACTCTTTCTCCAGTTGATGAGAAAAAACGTGTTCCGTAGTGCACCCGACAACCTCTGCCATTGCTTGTAATGCTTGGTTGAGCTGTGGGGCCTTTAAGCGGACTAGGACCACTACTAGAACCTTAAATACTGTCCGTGGGTCTGAGGAAGACCCCAATGGCAGAGTTTGAATTGGAAGTACCGCTCTCCTACTCTGAACTTGGGATAGTGCGTGTGCCATTACGGAGTGGGAATATGCACATAGGCCTCTTGCAGATTTATGGGTGCCAGAAAATCCCCTTTTTGCGACTCCCTGATGACAAGGTTTCCAGCTTGAAGGGTTTGCTGCAAACAAAACTATTCGAGAATTTGAGATCTATGACTGGCCTGAGTCCCTGTCTGCATTTTGGCAAGACAAAGAAAGGGGAGAAAAAGCCTCCAAATGACCTTTGTGGGGGAACTAGCCCGTTTGCAGAAAATCTGTAATGGCCTGTAGCATTGCCTGTCTTTCAGATGGGTTGCCAGCGAAGGGGAGAGGTGGGGCTTGTATTAGGTAACCTATGCTGGTAATGTCTACGACCCCTCAGTCCAGCTTGGTTTGGGCCCATTCATGGAGAGTTTATTAAAAATCTGCCTCCTACTGGAGGATGTGCCTGAATAGCATGTTCTTGTTTCCTTCCAAGAAGTTAGTGTTTACGAGAAAAGCATCTAATGTCTGAAGATTGGCCCCCGCCTCTTTAAGTGGCATGTGCACCAAGGCCATCTCCCCAGATTCCCTCATTGCCTCCTTCATGACTGAGCCCAACAGGAGATCACCTTCATCGGTCGGAAAAAACAACTGGCCATTACAGAGGTGACTACCTGCTGGGCCCGAAGCCAGAGGTTGCAGCTAGCAGAGGGTAGAAGAAACATGGTGCGACCTGCGCACCTGACTGCGTCCTTTTATACAAATACTGCATAAGCCAAAGCCAAACCCAAAAACGTGGGTAGTCCGAGACGAGGCGTATGAGCTGGATGAGGATATGGACCCCTGAGGGCCTTCTTGAGATACCCCACCTCATATTGTGCTTTCGAGCGGTCTGCTAATGAGGACTGTGGAGGGGTGAAGGTTCAGCGCCAAGGCTCTGAGACTAAGAGGGTCCCCTCTGGAGGCTGTGACCTCCACCGACTATTCAGTCAGGAGCTGCTCGCTGAGATGGCTTACCTCCGATATCTCCTATGTCCTCAGGGCCGTTGTTCGCTATAATATACACATAGAGACCAGTGAGGAGGGGGGCCCAGTGTGGGGGATCTGCACTCATGCCCACTCCTGCTCGGAGGAGTATGCCCTGCTAATCCAAAGAAATACTATGGAGCATGTCGGGCCTGCTTCTGACCTGGCCTGTGCAGCTGGGCGCAACCATACTAGTCACCCCGTCCTATACTAGACGCCCCATCACCCTAGTCCAATAATCCACCTGCTCGGGGATAGGGCCCTAATCAGGTACAAATTCCCTTAACTGCACCTGTGGACCAGTTTTCAAATCCCAAGCGAGGTTAGACGCAGGTCTTAGGTCCACCGGTCACCAGGACTCCTGGCTCGTAGTTCTCTGGATATTAGGCCGCCTTGTCTGTAATGGTGGTTCCTGGTTGGGGGGTTGTAACGTGCAGCCCTCGCTGTTGCGAATGCAGGGAGTGTCTATCAATCATTTGGCTGTAGGAGGCCTCTCCCAGTTGCCTCCTGGGGCAGCAGGGCCTCCGTGCACCCATTAGACTTTCGACAATCAGCGAAGAGCCCCAGGAACTAGTCACTAGTCTGTGCACATTGCCGTCAGAGTAGTTGGGCCACACATATCCTTCGGCGACAAGCAACACCCCCTGAAGTGCTCATCACCGCGCAGGGCCCCTTGGAAGTGCTTCTGTGCTTACATGAAATGTGAAAGGGGCCTCCGTCGATGAGCTTTGAGCCCCTGGGTGCTTGCTGACTAGCTGTGTCTAGTGAGAGGTCTGTGCGCATTGTCGCCACACTGGTTGGGACACTGAAAGATCTGTGCAACTTGCCGCCAGACTGGTCGGCCCACATGCCTTCTTCAGCTATGAGCCGCACCCTGTGAAGTGCTCATCCTGCAAAAAGCCCCTGGAAGTGCTACTAGGCTTAGAGTAAAAGAAAATGGCGCCAGCTTAGAGTAAATCAAAACGCCGCCACAGTAGTTGGGCCACATGCCCTCCGCAGCGACGAGCAGTAGCCTCTGAAGTGCTGCGTCCGTTGCTGGGCTCAGATCAGATGTAAAATGAACTCTGTCAGCGAGCCTTGAGACCCTGGGTGTTAGTCAGCGAGCTGTGCCTCTGGCGGCCCGTTAGTCAGGCAGGAGAAATACTGCATCCGTTGGTGTGGCTGGTCGGAACTAACCACCGAGTTCGGGACTGCCTGAGCATGATGCCATGACCATTCTGTGGTGAGTGCAGACTCAGTCAATAAGCCTGGCCACTGAAGAGCCCATCGACAGAAAAAGTGTTCCATGGAAGTGCTTCTGGGTCGAGGTGAGCGTGCCAGCACATTGCTGCAGCTGCTCACCCTCCTCATGGCGGCGTAGGAAAATCCCCGAGCGTCATCCCCAGCTGAATACTCAAGAATTGTTTTTTCTCTTGCGATCTGCTAGTCCGATGCGGGTTACTAATATTTTCCTCTGATCCAACTGAAGTGTGTGTGGGCGTTGGGGGGTGGGCAGCGCCGCAAACAGTCTTAGTGCGGGAAAAGAAAAGTGAAAGACTAGCTTGTCCAGCATGCATGGCTGAGGCTGGGACTGCATGGGAGAAGAGTGGAGGTGCCGGACTGATCAGCATGCAAGGCTGAGACTGGGACTCCTCAGAGCATTGAGCTCGTCCTGAAATTGTAGGAGCAGAGATGGCTGCCTCTGGAAACTGGAGGGCCAGTCTGTACAGCATGCAGGGCTGAGACTGGGACCCCAAGAGAGAGAGAGGGTTTTGTCGTTGGATCCATCCATCCCTGGTCCCTGAGCATATCCAGAGTAAAAATGCCCAAATCCAAAATAAAAATTTCCAAACTTAACAGTCCTGAAGTCTTCAGCCCTGTCACCAGAGTGACAGAGCTCTGCTGCACAGTACCTGCTCCCTGCAAGGCAGGAAGTAAACTGAGGAAGACAGGAAGTGGAGAGCTGGATGTCTGCTGCTGTAGAGGTCTGATTCCTGCCTACCTATCAGCATCAGGAGGTACAGTCCAGGAGTAAGGAAGCCCGGAGTCCAGCATAGGAGAGAGAAACAGAGAGTGGTGATAAACGGTACACAGTCAGAAGAGATGCAAGTCACAAGTGGGGTACCCCCAGCCCTCCCTACTTCCTTCTCACATTGCTTGCCAACCTTAAGGTCATCTGATATGATTACCCCCAGGTCCCTTTCCATTTTTGTTGTTGTTACTATCTACCCCCCCCCATTGTGTACTCTTCCCTTGGGTTTTTGTTTCCCAGGTGCATTATTCTGCGCTTCTTTGCAGTGAATCCAAGTTGCCATACTTCTGACCATACATACAACCTTGCCAAGTCCTTCTTATCCTTTCCACACCTCCTTGTGTATCAACCCTATTGCAGATCTTTATGTCATCTGCAAAGAGGCATACTTTTCCTTCCAGTCCCTCTCGAATGTCACTTATAAAGACATTAAAAAGAACCGGACTCAGTACTGAACCTTGTGGTACCCCACTAGTAACCCCTCTTTCTTCAGAGTGAACTCCGTTAACTATTACCTTCTGTGTCCTGTTTTCCAGCCAATGTTTTACCCAGGCTACCATCCTAGGACCCACTCCCAGGCTGGCTAATTTGTTTATTAATCTTTTGTGTGGGATTGTGTCAAATGCCTTGCTAAAGTCTAGGTAGGCCATGTCACAGCCCTCCCTGGTCTACTACATTGGTCACCCAGTCAAAGAAATCTATTAGATTATCTGACATGACCTTCCCACTGTGAACTGATGCTGCCTTGGGTCCTGTGCCTCACTGGCCTCTAGGTACTCAATAATTCTTTCCTTCAGAAGTGATTCCATCACTTTCCCTACCAGAGATGTCAAATTGACAGGTCTGAAGTTTCTTGCCTCTGTCTTGCTCCACTTTTCTGAAGGGAATCACAACCATCTTCCTCCAGTCCTTGGTACCACACCATCTTCCCATGATTTGTTAAAAGGGAGCCAGTGGTGTCACTAGTTCTCCCTTAATTCTTTTAGAATTCTGGGATGATTCAGAACCCTTTCTTCTGTGACTTGGATCGACCCCACTATGCAGAGTGCTTCTGTTAATTGGATTAGGTACCTCCCCCTCCTCCTCTTTTGTGAATACTGAGCAGAAGTATTCGTTCAGCATCCTTGCTTTTTCACTGTCCCTCTCTTCCCAACCAACGTCCATTTTATTCAGCCTCACTATCCCTCCCTTTGTCTTTCTACACTCTCTAATGTACCTAAAAAGGGTTTTATTATCCCCCTTCTTAACTGAGTTGGCTATCTTTTCCTCAGTTTGGGCCTTTGCTATTCTGACTGCTTTCCCTGCTTCATTCTGCCTTAGCTAGTACAGTTCTCTGTCCTGCTCCTTCTGCGTTTCCTTATACTTCCTAAATGCTATCTTGTTCTCCGTAACCTTCCCCGCCACCTCTTTTGAGAACCACAGTGGTTTTTCTTTCATTCTGATTTGTTTGTTTGCTTCACACAAAGGCTTGTTGCCTCTTTGATGACAGTTTTGTTTCCCCATTGTTGCTCCACCCCTCCTTCTTGCCTGTTTGCTAGTGCTTTTCTAAGGCACTCTCCCACCTTGCCAAAGTCAGTCCTCCTGAAGTCCAGTACCCTCATGTTCGTATGGCTTGATTCTGCAGCTAAGTTTATCATGAACCACACTGTTTGGTGGTTACTTGTTCCCAGATGGCTATCCACTTCTAGATCTGAGATCCTCTCACTGTCCACATTTGAGTACAAGGTCTAAGATTGCTCCCTCCGAGTGGGTTCCAACACTAGCTGTCTGAGGCATGCCCCCTGTAGGGCATCGAGAATGGCATCTGCTCTTTGATGCAGCTGCAGCAACAGTGCTCCAGGTAATATGTGGCATATTCAGGTCCCCCATCAATAGTATCTCCCCTTTCTCTGCCATCCTAAGGATACCTTCTATCATATCCTTGTCCATTCCCTCCCCCTGAGATGGGGGTCTGTATACAACTCCTGTGCAGACTGTGGTGCCATTACCAGTCTCTAAGGTGACCCACAGTGTCTCCTCTCCTCTCCTCTCCTCCCTGTTTACACTTTTGTTCCGTTGCTTTTATCCCTTCCCTTACATAGAGAGCTACTCCTCCCCCTCTTCTACCCTCCCTGTCTCTCCTGTAGGTTGTGTACCCTTGCATGCTAACATCCCAGTCATGGTTCTCTGTGCACATGTTTCTGTGGCTGCCATGATATCCAGGCATCCCTTTTCCATCAAGGCCACCAGTTCAGGGAGCTTGTTGCCCAGACTACGGGCATTGGTACTCTTTAACCTCCATTTCTTGATGGTCTTACTCCTTTTGCCCCATCCTTGTCCTTACTGCCTTTTCTCCATTTACCCCTGCCCTTCTCCTATTGACTTCTCTATCTTGGTATTTACCTCACTAACTACCCTGATTTTTGGGGAGGTTGAGATTCCCTGCTCCTTTCCAGTGCCTCCGACCTTGGCTGGGTTTAAATGCTTCATTTGCAAGCATTTAAACTATCACCTAGGATCCTTGTTCCCCTCCTGGACAGATGCAGACCATCATGCCAGTATAGGCCTGCATCACTCCAGGTGGACCCCGTCTCCAATTAAGCTAAACCCCGAGCTCTGCACAAGTTTTTCAACCACTGATTGAATCCCATGGTGTGGAATACCTAGCCTCACCCATAGACAGGCAGCACCTCTGAGAAGGTTATGTCGTGCTACTTGTCTAAAGCCCTTCCAGCTCCTCAAACTCTTCCTGCACTGCTCTGATCCCTTTCCCAGCCAGGTCACGTGTCCCTAGGTGGACAATGACATCCAGCTCCCCGGGCAGCTGCTCCTGCATCCTGAGAACTCACTCCCTGTTCCTACAAGTCATTACCTCCCCCCTCCCAGTTCTACCCTCCAAACAATGGAGTCCCCCACCAGGAGTTGTTTCCTTCCCCTGTGGAGTCCCATGCCACCCTCCTATGGGTCTCCTTTGTGGAGGTTCTAAGCATTCTCCTTGGTCTCCACTGCAGGTGCCTCCATAGAGGAACCACACTTTGCCAAACGGCATATGATTGGAGAGGTACAACTGGAGGATGCACCTCTATTCCACCACCCTCCACTCCCTGAGCCCACTGTAGTCAACCGTTCCTCTTTCTTGGCAACCTCTGAGGCAGCGGCAGTGTCCCTGGGTGTCCCCAAATCCTGGCCAACTCAGCCTGCAGAGAGCAACCTCCTCCCTCAGCCCAGAGAGATGCCTACAGATGGGACAACACGCATCCTCCAGAGCGTCTCCCAGAAGACTGCTGCTTCACAGCCACTGCACACTCCCATCATGTCTTATTTCTGGCCCCTTAACTGTTGTTTTGAATGCTTACTCTTTCCTCTATTTTTGTGATTTTTCCCCCTACTTACTTACTGCCTCTGTGCCCTTTAAGCTCCTGATCTCCCTGTTCTGAGAAAATAAGTTCCTATATTTCTCAGTAGTCTCCTTACTTGCTCAGAGTCAGACCTCCAGCAGCTTCGGGGAAGGGGGGGGGCGGAGACCTATTGTTTTCCTTCTAGCATGGTGAGTCTTTTGTGGCTCTGTGATCACTCACTTCCTGCTCCCAAACAGGAAGTTCCTGTTGTCAGCCAAATCCTGTGCCTATAAAACTAGAACTGGCTAGGGGTGGGAGAGGAAGGAGGGCACTACAGTCCCAGTAAGTATAGTTATAACAGCAGCTCCTTCCTCTTGCTGTTCTCTCTGCCAGAAGCTATCTAGGGCAGTTTTAAATCTAAAACACATGGCTTCCTTCTAGCTGAGCCACTCCCCCTAATTTACAGCTCTTTCTGCAGCTAGTTAATTGCAAAGATAACAATTCACTTCAGCCAACTCAGTCATACACGCCAACTCTTTTTTTTTTTTTACCCTAAATTGAAGGTCCCAGTAGTAGAGTTGTATAGTGATAACAGCAGCTCCTTCCTCTTGCTGTTCGTCTGTTTGCAGATAACACCAAGATCTGCAACAGAGTAGATGATCCAGATGGGGTGGGCAAAATGAGAAGAGATCTGGATAAACTGGCAAAATGGTGAACAGTGGCAACTGGGGTTTAATGCAAAGAAGTATAAAATCATGCACATAGGGAAGAGAAACCCTGAAGCCACCTAAAGGTTGGGAGGGGAGTTGCTGGCAATCACAAGGGAAGAAAGAGAATTGGGAATCATCATCACAGATGACCTGAAATCATCCAAGTAGACCACTAAAGCAGTAGGTAAGGCTAGAGGGATATTAGGGTGTTTTAGTAGGGATATCACAAGTCGTAAGAGGGAGGTAATAATCCATCTTTACAAGAGACTTGTTAGGTCCCATATGGAGTACTGCATGCAGTACTGGAGGCCACACCTGCACAAGGACATTAACAAAATGGAGGCAGTCCCGAGAAGGGCAACCAAAATGGTGCAGGGCCTGCATCAGAAAACATCTGAGGACAGATTAACGGAGCTCAATATGTATACCCTTGAGCAAAGGAGGGAGAGAGAGGTGATATGATTGAAACATTCAAACACCTTAAGGGCATTAACAAGGTGAAAGAGCCTAGCATGTTTAAAAATAAGAAAAACAGCAGGACAAGAGGACACAGCATGAGATTAGAGGGAGGTCGATTAAGGGGTAATGTGAGGAAGTTCTTTTTCACAGAAAGGGTGGTGGATTCATGGAACGGCCTAACTCAGGAAGTGGTGGATGTGAATACAGTGCAGGGCTTCAAAAAGGCATGGGATAGGCATAAGGGAGCAATACAGATGACTATGAAGAGAGAGGCCATTGACAGAGTACAGGCCTACAGCACACTCATAAGGTAGGAAAATAATGGGCAGAATGGATGGGCCTTGCGGTCCTTATCTGCCATCAATTTCTATGTTTCTATGAAGGTAATACCACACAGGACCTCAAGTGAAATAGCCAGTTTCTTCAACGAGGCATTTACCGACCTCAGTGGCGTCTTGCCACCCAGCTTCCTCCAACCCCCATACGATAGCTATCCCCTATATAACCCTGGGACCCAGTCTATCTCCCATCCGCCTTTCTACCTCAGAGTTCTCACCCCCATGAGGCAAAAAATACCATCTAAAAGCACTCGGTAACTCCAGAGCCAGTAGCGATCTGCTCAACCTCAAGCTGCTACGCTCACCCTTGACACAATTCTCACCCTCACTAAAATCCCAAATCTGTCCCCGATAACTGGCAAATTCCCATGCATCTGGAAGGCAGCGGTGGTCACACCAGTCCACAAAAGTGGGGACAGAGCCAATCATGCAAATTACCACCCTATATCAGTTCTGCCCTCTCTCAAAGGCATTAGGCGCATCATTTCCGACCAGCTGACAGAGTATCTAGATAAGTATAATCTGCAATGCTGGCAACAACACTACTTTCACAAACAACACAGCACTACAACTGCTCTAGTCGAGTTAACCAGTTTTATTCACAATGCCCTGGACAGAGGGCACTTCGTGAGTGCCACATACACTGACCTCACCAAGACCTTCGACACCGTAAACCACAGTATGCTACTGGACCAACTTTTCCATACCAGCCTCACCTCTGAATCGATACCCTGGTTCAGAAGCTACCTCACCAGGAGGATCCAAAGAGTGAAAATACAAGATATCCTCTCAGAAAATCGCTGTTACCACCGGGGTTCCCCAAAGCTTTTTCCTTGGCCGACTACTGTTCAGCTTATTTCTAAATGATCTGCCACAATCAGCTAAAAATCACGCCCTGCTCTATGCAGATGACGCAGTCCTATACTCCAGTAATGCAGACCCCACAATGCTTGAAAAACAAATGCAGTCCAATTTCACCTCGGCAGAACACTGGTTCCTCCAATCCAAATTACTCAAGTACAAAAACAAAACCATGCTATTTGCATGATCCCATAACAAACCCTGCACACACCATCTTACGCGTCCTAAACAGAACCCCCAATATGGTCCAAACATTTTAAAACCGCGAGTGACATTTGACAGCACTCTTTCTTTCCAGCCACCATACTGACCTAGTTGCAAAATCAGCTAACGCAAAACTGGGTCTACTGTACAAACATCAACAGTGTCTTACTACTGAAACATTAAAAACAGCTGTTAATAGCTCAGTCCTCTCAGTGATCAACTATGGACAAGTAGTATATGGGGCCACCTTACAATCCACCCTAAAACCTATCAGAACACCACTTAACAAAGCTTGTCGACTAGTTCTAGGTGTACCATGGCTCCGTCACACCTGCAAATTATACAAACATAGAGGGGGGCTAAACCTTGATAGCTGCATTCAATATCAAGTGTGCCTTCTAGCCAAACAATCTTCACTTGGTCTTACCACTCCTGGCTTACAAAGCCTCCTTAGCTGCCCAACCACCTACAGAAGCACCAGGGGGCTAAACAACTGGACCCTTAATGTCCCCTTCCATCGGACCAGGCAAGGGCAGCGGTCCTATGAATACCAGGCACCACTATGGCTCAATGCGCTAGACACTGACATCAGGAAACAATGAAAACTAGGATCTTTTACATCTAAACTCCGCAACACACTGACCTCAAATAGTAACTGCGACTATGGGACCCGATTCCCCACCCGCTCTTTCATCTTCTACCCCAAAGTCATTGCTTTCCCATCTCCTCTCTCTTTCCGGTTTCTCCACCTGGTCTTCCCTCCCTTCCCTCTCCCTTTGCGTTTCTCCCCCCCAGCCCCTCTGCTACCCCCTCCCTCTGCCCTACCTCCTAGTGATCTCCCAATCCCACCTCCCCAACCATCTCCCTCCACTGCTCCCCCGTCCTTCTGCAGCCTTTGTCTACCCCTCCCAGCTCTGGTCTGACCCTTTCTCCCCCTTACACAAACTCATTGTTCCTCTTTCTCCCCCCTCTCTGCTCTAGTCTCTCCTCCTGCTCCTCTCCCAGCCATCCCACCCCTTCCTTTCAACACTTCCTTCATCCCTGTCCCTCCTTCTCCCAGTCTTGCCCACCCTCTACCAGTGCCCTTTGTTGCCTCCTACCTCCCAATATTCATCCTACTCTCCTGTTTAGCCCCCCACCTATCTTACCCTTATAGGTCTCCTACCTCCCAATGTCCAACCCCAGCTCTATCCCACCTACAGCCCTGCCTTATAAATCTCCTACCTCCATCCGAGTGTTGGGATTTCTACCACGCACTTCTCCCTTGGTTGCATGGCCCTCCCTGCAGCCTAATCTCTTAAGCACATCAGACAATGCAACAGTTCCCCTAACATGGTCTGGTATCCACTGGTGTCTCAACCTTTTACTTAATAGGTTAAACAGTAGCTCACCATGCTCCATGTAACATTCTACTGCACTTAACTGATGCATTTTCATATCCGTCTTCATAGCTGTACCTTGTAACCTACATCCTGTATACTATTAAGTTATCTATTACTAGGTCTTATTCTGCACCCAAACTGCAACTGCTTATATCTGATCAATGTTAATGCAACACCAAATGAACCTGGCCATGTATTTTCTCTGCATTTATTAGATGCATCTTACTACGTGTTATTTATTATCCTGTTTGTAACTTGCCTCCATTACTGCTACTGTAACACAGCTGACTGCTTTGTCAAGAAACCTCTGTATATGTGTTTGTCTCTGTACCATTGCTATGTTTACTGATGTGGAACCTCTGGCTCAAAGGTATTTCTGAGAAATGAATAAAATTGTTTTGAGATTTGTAAAGGGCATTTTACCTTGTTGCTTTAGCTCATTTATCTGTATTAACCACAGTCACTGAAATAACAGATTTGATTTTTTAAGCCTTTCATAGAAATACAGTGGTATTTCGTTCCTCGTTTTAAAGGGGTACCTGATTTTTGATGCTTGAATTTTATAATCAGTATAAACTTAATTGTGAATATTAAATTGATTCATTAATTATGTGCCCTATAAATGTATTAGTGCTCCACACTAGCCTCACCACCCACTGAAGGCTCTGTTGAGTCGAGGCTCTAATAGATTGCGCTAGACCAGGAGGCAAAGCTACTTACACTGTGCTGTCATTTATGCATTTGTGGTACAAAATTACTCAGTAAAATTTACTTTATTTGCACCACTTTGCCTCATGATGTCCTTATGTGCGCACCACTATCTGAATCTGTTGACAAGTGTAAACAGACAGTCTGGGAGGTGGCTTCTCTATAAACTTAAGAAAGGAGTCCCTGTAACACAGCCCTGCCAAATCCTGCACAGACTCTTGACGCAATGTCCAGACTGTAATGCTGGTTGTAGGAGGGACTAGAGCTGTGCAGCAGGAGATAAGAAACCCTCCACATCCGTACATCTCCAGTCATTCCTAACGCAATCCCCCTGAGGCAATACTACGAGAAGGTGGAAACAAAAAACAGAAAAAAGTTATGGAATAATTGGCCGCTCAGCCATCCAACTATATACATTCTGGGAGGGAATCTGAAGCCTGGATACCAGCCATCAGAGAAAGAAAATTTACAGGTATTTAAATTTTGATTTCTCTCTCCTAAGCTGGTCTCCAGGCTTCATTACACCTGGGATATCCAAAACGAGTGCATCCCTCGATGTCTCAGGTGGTAAGAATGTCAAGTGCAGTTAGGGTTCCACCACCGTCTGAAGCACTCTGTGGCCAAAGGATGCTTCCGCCGATTACATCACATTCAGTTTGTAAAATTTCGTCAACGTATGAATGGATGACCAAGTAGCCACTCTGCAAAAGTCTCCTGGGGATGCTTATCTGAAGTTCGCCCATGAAGTGGCCCATAGCTCTGATGGAATGGTCTCTCACTGGACCGGGTAGAGCTACTCTCGTCTGATCATACACTATAGTGATTACGGAACTGATCCACCTGGTTATAGAGTCTTTTGAAGCTTTTTTACCCACATTTTGGCCTGTAGTTAGAATGAACAAGTTTGATGTTTTGCAAATAGCCTCAGTCTTCTTAATACATCTTTTGATTGCTCTCCTCGGGTATAGCGTATGAAACTCTCTTTCCTTTTCGTTTTTCGGTTGAGGACAGAAGGAAGGAAGGATTAGCTCTTGGTTACAACTGAAAGGAGACATAACCTTAGGTAAAAACCCTAGATCCATCCGGAGTACCACAGAGCCCTGATGAAAAACAGTGCACGGCTCTTTGGTAGAGAGCGCCCCCAGTTCGCTGATTCTCCTGGCTGACGTAATAGCGACCAGGAAAACTACCTTCTCTGTAAGATGCATGATTGAAACCTCCTTCAGAGGCTCAAAGGGAGCTTTGGTTAGGGACTTCAGGACCAGATTAAGTCTCCAAGGTGGTAGAGCTGGCTTAATGGTGGGGGCACTTCAACACTGCTGCTCTTAGAAACCTCCTGACATGAGGGTGAGATTCCAGCGAGTCCTGAGTCTACCAACAAGGCGCCCCAGTGCAGAAACTTGAACTCATAGAGTGCATTCCTTTGTCAAATCCTCCTGAAGAAATTGTAAAACCACCAGTAGTGATATTGGATGATCCTGTATTTCCTTAGATTGGAGCCAGAACAAGAATTTTCTCCAGATTCTGTAATACACCGAGGAGGAGGAGGAGCACCAAGAATTTACCATTATTTCAACAACTGGAGCCGTGCAACCTAACTCTTTGTAGGTTTCCTGCTCAATCTCCAAGCGAGAGGGACAGATTATTTAGACTGGGGTGTAGAACCGGGCCCTGATGAAGAAAGTCTGAGCTGAGCTGAGCTGGAAGATAAAAGGTGGTCCCTCTCGACAGCTGAATGAGGAGGGAAACCAGGGGCGGAGAGGCCACCTGGGGCACACTAGAATCATCTCTGCTCTGTCCGGGCCACCTTGTGCAGGCAGTATTGGCAGTGGTTTAAGGTTCTGAGCTGCAAATCTGAAACCTGGGTTTGAATCCCACAGCCCCACTTGCATACTGTCAGACCTGAGCAAGTTATTTAACTTCCCTGTGCTCCCAGGTTGCACCTGTAAACAAGCATTCAGCTTAGTGCGTCTCACCTGGTTAAACCATTGGAAAAAAAAATTGGACCCTGGATAGCAGCAGGACTGGGGGAAAGGCATACAGGTGGCCGAAGTGACCCATGTCTAGGGAAAAGGCATCCTCAGCTAATGCTAGCTTGTCTCTGGCCAGGGAGAAAAATTGCTGTACCTTGGAGTGTTGTCGGCATGTAAACCGATCTACCTGGGGGTTGCCCCACCACTCTATTAGGAGCTGGAAGGTGCTATCCCTCAGCTCCCATTCTCCCGGGAGGACACCTTGGCAACTTAACCAGTCTGCTCTGTCATTTTCCTGTCCTAGTATGTACATGGCTCTTATGTTTGCCAGGTGTTTTTCTGCCCATTGGAAGAAGAGAAGAGACTCCATAAGCATTTTTGAGCTCTTTGTGCTGTCCTGATAGTTGATGTAGGCCATGGTTGTTCAATTGTCTCTTAGAATCAACGCATCCCGGTTGCGTACTTGCTGATGGAAGTGTATCAGGGCTAGGCAAACTGCCCTCATCTCTAGGATGTTTATGTTGTACCTTGATTCTGCCAGTGACCACTTACCTTGGGCCGACATCTGGTCCAGGTGAAACCTCCCCCCCCACCCTCTGAGGCTTGCATCTGTTGTGATTCTTGTTTGCTGCGGATGGTCTAGACTTCGCCCCCTCATGACATTTACCCTCAGAGACCACCTTCGGAGGGAGATTTTAAACTGCTGAGAAATTGGGATGAGCTAGTGCTGGCTGTATCTGGACTGAGACCATAGCCTGAGCAAATGCGCTTGAATGGGTCGCATATGCACTAGAGTCCATAGGACCGAATCTGCCAGCAACACTAGAGTCCCAATTAGTTGCACGAAGGACTGCGCCAGCAGCTGAACGGCCATTTGAAATTTGTCGATGAGCTTCAGCAGGTCCCTGAATTTTGTCTCGGGGGGAGGGGGCACCTTGCTGACCTGTGTCGAGAAGTCTGCCCCCAGGTGGTTCAAGCTCTGCCTCGGATAAGGGAACTCTTCTGCGGGCGATGACAAAACGTGTGCCGTGAGGCACTGGACTACTTCCGCCACTGCCTGTTTAGCTTTATTGAGCTGCGGGGCTTTGATGAGGATATCGTCCAGGTAAGGGAAAAGCCGGATCCCTCGGTTCCGAAGTTCAGCTACCACCGCTACTAGTACCTTCGAGAAAGTTGTTGAGGCTGATGAAAGGCCGAAAGGGAGAGTTTTGAATTGGAAGTTTTGTTTCCTTACCTTAAACCTGAGATACTGCCTGTGCAGGCTGTGAATAGAAATATGGAGGTAGGCATCTTGCAAGTCAATAGTTGCCAGAAAATAACCTTACTACAATTCCTTGATGATTGAGAACAGAGTTTCCATTTTGAATAGTCTGTTGCGTACAAAGCGATTCAGGAATCTGAGGTCTAGGACTGGTCTGAGACCTCCTGTGCGTTGGACACGATGAAAAATAGTGAGTAGACTCTAGATTGACCTCTTTGAGGGAACCTGTTCGATAGCACCCACTTGTAGAAGATCTGAGATAGCCTGCAAAATCGCTCATCTCCTGCATGGGTTGTTTAAGATGGGTGACAGCACCACGTGAGGCAGTGGGGGCTTTGATTCAAACTCTTATCAGGTAACCCTTGTGGATAACGTCTAGAACCCATCTGTCCGACGTGGTTTGGACCCATTCCTTGAGGAATTGTGAAAGTCTGACCCAGACTCGAGGATGGGCTCACATGAAAAAATTACTCACCTTAGTAATTATGTTTCTTCTAGTGGAGTCTTGCTGTATTCTGACAAGTGCAGTTAGCCCCCAGCCTTTAAACTGCCCCGGAGAACAAAGGGTTAACTTTTCTATGCAAGGCATAGAATGCTCATCTCGAGCTCGGTTGATGTCTCTGCCTGTTGTAATTCGAACTGCAAGCGTCAGATCTTTATGAGCAAAACTCACTAGGTGTTCTGTGTGGAAACTGTAAAATTTTACTAGCCAAACTGGCAGAAAAATAATCTTTTGGGTTCAAAAAAGAAGACTCAAGTCAGGAAACCCAAACACAAAAACAAATCAATTGAAATATCATCTCACCCCATGAGAAACAGAGGGTGTAAAGGGGCACCCCTAGGGTGCCAACACTGCGCCTGCCCACCCACATCCCAAAAATCTAGGTTCTGGGAGAGGAGGTTGGGGGGAGGAGGTCAGAATACAGCAAGACTCCACTAGAAGAAACATAATTACTAAGGTGAGTAATTTTTTCTTCAAACAACATGAAGTCTTGCTATATTCTGACAAGTGCAGACTACCAAGCAGTACCTCCATGGAGGAGGGACATAACCTACTTTGGGAATAGGCTCTGAAGTACTGCTGTGTCAAACCGAGCATCACTCCTAGCCTGGATATCCAGAGAGTAATGCTTGGTAAAAGCATGGACTGTTTTCCAGGTGGCTGCTTGACAAATTTCTAAAAGAGGGATATCCCTGACAGCAGCCAAGGAAGCAGCTGTACCTCTTGTGGAATGAGCCCTCAGGCCTGAGGGTGAAGTTTTTCCCAGTTTCTCATAGCAGAACTGTATACAAGACACAATCCACCTGGTAGTAGATCTCTTGGTGGTAGGTTTGCCCTTCCCAACTTCTCCGTAAGTGAGGAACAACTGGAGGGAGTCAAACCTGTGACCCTTGGTACGCTCTATGTAGTAGCTAAGGGCCCTTTTCACATCCAAACTGTGTAGCCTCCTCTCTCCCAAAGAAGAATGATCACTGAAGAAAACAAGGAGAGATATAGACAGGTTGAGGTGGAAATCTGAACCCACTTTAGGCAAGAACTTTCTGTTAGTTCTAAGGACCACTTTATCCCTGTGAAAAGAGATGAAATCAGGTTCCACTGACAGGGCTTGCAACTCACTGATACGTCTAGCAGAAATAATTGCTACCAAAAACACAGTTTTCCAAGTCAAGTACTTAAGCTCTGCAGAGGACAAAGGTTCAGAAGGGGGTTGCATAAGCTGAGCAATGCAAACATTAAGATCCCAAGCAGAAGCAGGATCCCAAAAGTGGGGATTGGTGTGAAACAATCCCTTGAAAAACTTAAAGAATACAGGGTGGGATGACAGTGAGGAAGACTTGCCTACTGACAGGAAGGCAGAAACAGCTGACAAGTGTACCTTGAGAGTAGCTGGTCTGAGGCCTAGGCCATTGAGATGGACCATATAATCCAGAACCGCAGGCAAATCAGTGGTGTCTGGAGAAATACTCTTCTTAGAACACCAAATGCTGAAACTTTTCCATTTGGAGTTGTAAGTCTTTCTGGTAGAGGGCTTTCGAGAAGCCTTGAGGATATCCAGAACCCCTTGGGAAAGATGCAGATCTGCAAACTCTAACTCTTCAAGAGCCAAGCCTTGAGATTGAGAGATTGAAGATTGGGGTACCAAATCCTCCCGAGAGGATGTTAACAGGTTGTAATTCCTGGGAAGAGACAGGGGAAGATGGACTGCTAGGGACAGCAACAAGGGATACCATGACTGCCTGGCCCAGTCTGGAGCAATCAGAATCACTTTGCAAGGTTGTGACCTTATCTTGACTAGAACTTTGAACAGGAGAGGCAAGGGGGGAAAAGCATACAGAAATTTTCCTTCCCAGTTCAGAATCAGAGCATCCAGGTGGACTGAGCCCAAGACTGGGGGTCTGCAACAAAAGAGAGAAAGTTGGTGATTGTCTGGGGCTGCAAAAAGACCCATCTCTGGAGTGCCCCATCTTGAGAAAAGCACCTTTAACACGAGAGGATCCAGGGCCCATTCGTGATGGCCCTGAGTTATTCTGCTCAGTGCATTTGCTAGGACATTGTCCTTCCCTGGAAGGTGAACTATCATCAGAGAGGTTTGCAGGGAATAAGCCAGGGACCACAACTTCATTGCTTCTGTGCACAAGGCCCTAGACCGAGTGCCTCTTTGCTTGTTGATGTACCACATGGTGGTGGTGTTGTCTGTTCTGACCTGAACCACCTTGTTCTGTACTGATTTGGAAAAAGCTTGCAGAGCCAGAAACACTGCCCTGAGTTCCAAGAGACTGATGTGTAGAAGAGATTCTGGGCGACCACAGTCCCTGGGTGGTGAGGTCCCACAAATGGGCTCCCCAACCCAGCAGCGAGCATCTGTGGTAAGGACCACTGAATGAGGCTGAGTGGCAATGGAACCCTGCCCTCAAATTGTCCTGATCCTGCCACCATTGCAGGGCTTGGATCAGAGTTCGAGTCACTGGGATTAGTTTGGAAAGGGAATACTTTCTTTGGGACCAAAAGGCTCTTAAGTGGAACTGAATGTCCCTCATCTGGAATCTTGCGCCTTGCACCACTGCTGTAGAAGCTGCCATGTGGCCCAAGAGCTGAAGGAAATGCCTTGCTGGTCGAGACACCTGAAGGCTGAATGAAGAGGCCAGCTCCATGAGAGCTCTTGCCCTTTCCAGGGGAAAGAAGGCTCTTGCTTTTACCATATCCAGCTCTGCCCCTATGAAGGTGAGGAGCTGCACTGGTTCGAGAACTGACTTTGGTAGGCTGAGAAGAAATCCTAAAGAAGTGAGCACTTGCAGGTGTGACTTGACTTGGTCTGGGGACTGGCCCACTATGAGCCAGTTGTCGAAATATTGAAAAATGGAAATCTTTTGTCTTCTTAGGAAGTCATCAACTACTGCCAGGCACTTTGTGAAGACCCTTGGGGCTGAGGTTAGGCCAAACGGCATTGCTCTGAACTCATAGTGGCCTGAGGGCAACTCGAACCTGAGGTACTTTCTGTGGGAGCACCTGATGGGAATGTGAAAGTAGGCATCTTTGAGGTCCAGGGAGGCTAGCCAGTCCCTGGCCTTAGAGAGGGAAGAATAATTCCCAGAGTTTTCATCTTGAACTTTGGCTTTAAAAGATGTTTGTTCAGGTATCTTAAGTCCAGGATGGGTCGCCACTCTCCTGTCTTTTTGGGGGTTAGGAAGTACCTTGAGTACAGTCCTTTGCCCCAGTGTAGGGTAGGTACTCTCTCTATAGCTCTTAGAGCTAGGAGAGAAGAAACCTCTGCCTCTAGGGCAAGGGTCTCCTAAAGATTTGCAGGTGGAAAAGATCTGGCTCTCATCTTCGGAAATTTTTTGAAGCTGAGAACCAGTCCCTGGCTTACTACTTCCAGGACCCACTTGTCTGATGTAACAGACATCCAGTCCTGGACAAAGTAAGCCAGCCTGCCCCCTACTGGGATAGGAGAATCGACCCGGGCAGACCCATCAGGGTGTCTGCTTGGCAGGGGCTTTAGGCTGACGGGTGGATGCAGGCCTGCTCATCCCCCTTCTGCCTCTCCCTCTGAAGAACCCCCTCTGAGAAAAGGAAGAAGAGGCCTGTGCTTAGTAAAAAGGCCTTTGAAAAGGCCTGCCCCTAGACTGCTGCCTTTGAGGAGTTGCCTGCCTTTTCTTGGCCTGAGCACTACTGTAAGTGGTCCTGTATTCGTCCATTTTCTTCATGTAATTCTCTGTCTGCTCCCCAAACAGAGAATTACCCACTACAGGAAAATCCATGGCTTTAGCCTGGGTATCCTGTGAGAGGCTAGTACATCTGAGCCAAGCCATTCTCCGAAGAGCCACAGATGTAGCCATGACTCTTGATGAAACATCTCTGGAGTCCACAGCAGCATGAAACTGAACTTTTGATGCCTCAATCCCATCTGCAGCCACCTCCTCCAGCTCCTTGGCAAGCTGGGGGGAAGCCTGTTTAGCTAGTGTCAGTACAGTGTCCAACCTGGACTTCTGGTATCTGGTTGTATAGGCCATATAATTCGCCTGCATGAGTCCCAAGGAAGATGCCATGTACTGCTTCTTTGCATCAATCTTCCTGGAGTCCTTGTCCAGGGGGTGTGATGCCAAGGGAATGTTTGCCTTATCACAGGCAGCAGCCTGTACAACCCCAACATGGCTACATTGCTGATAAAGGAACTCCGTATCTGAGCCTGAAAGAGTATACCTCTTGTCCATTCTTCTATCCACAGGAGGTATGGAATTGGGAGACTTAAGAATTTTTTGTGTCTGTTTCCCAAAAGATTTGTGGAGAGGAATAGACAGTCTCCTGGACTCTGGGATGTCCATCATCTCTACATAGTCAGGCTCCTCCTAATCCTCCACTGCCTCCTCCACAGGAAGCTGGAGGGTATCAGCCACCTTTCTGTAAACCATGAAGTACGAAGGGGACTCAGAAAGCCTAGGAGGAGAAACACCTGAAGGTCTGTCTGGGGAGATGTCCGGGTCAATAGGCACATCCAGACTTTCACCATCATCATAATCATCTTCCAACTCTCCCTCCTCCTCAAACTCCGGTTCATAAAATTCTTCCAGGGTATAATCCTGAACCGGGGGAACTGACCGAACCGAGCCCCTGCCAAAAGGTGCGGATCAGTCGGAACAGGCGAGAAGTAATTCCCTGTCTGAATCGCTTCGCTATTTCGTTGATGAAATGAGATTCTGGTCGAACTAGTCGATTTGTCTTTCCGTTTTCTTTTGTCGGAACCGATTCCTCAAATTGGCTCTCCTTTTGCCTGAATAAGTATCGCCTGGTCAAAGGCACTCCTTCTGGTTAGGTCGGAACCGAACCGGGCTGGCCACCGGATCAACGGACTTCTCGGCCTCCTTTCCCTCAGTCTACCTAATCTCTTTTCAAGGGTAGATTTGGGAAAATTTTACAAATTTGGCAGTCTGAATCGAGGTGGTCAAACCCCAGACAATAAACACAGGTGGTGTGGGGATCAGCCTTAGCAAAGACCTCCCCACACACACTGCAGTGTTGAAACCCAGTGGGCCCGGCTTTTTTCTTGGGTTTCTCAGACATGGCCAACCTAACCAAACTTACCCTTTTTTCGGCAACCGCCAGGCAGGCTCCCCTATCGGTTCCTGACCGTATCACGGGTCTTGGAAAAACCCATATTAAAACCTGTTTTTTTTTTTTAGAACCAATACGGACCGGTAACCACACACTAAAGTAAAATACGAAAATTTACCTGAATGATCGGTTCAGCTGAACCGATCCACACTTTTTAAAAGTTCCACACAGAAAACAGAACAAAAACCTATCTAGTACTCACGGTACCACAGACAGAGACTTGAACAGACTATGCGGAAACTAAATTTCAGGAGAAAATCGACTGAAAACCGACACTTCAACCAACTTCAAACTGAGCTGCAGGAGAAATCTCCGGAGCGACTGTTCAGTGAGGCGGAGTAAAGAATCTGACGGTTGCAGTTCAAATGACAACAGGCAGAAACATCAACCGAGCTCGAGATGAACATTCTATACCCTGCATAGAAAAGTTAACACTTTGTTCTCTGGGGCAGTTTAAAGGCTGGGGGCTAACTGCACTTGTCAGAACACAGCAAGACTTCGTGTTGTTTGAAGGCCTCATTGTGATTTTTTATTACTATTTCCAGTGTCTCTGATGCTTCCACCTCCGCTGGACCTCCCCCCCCCCCCCAGAAATTATGCAGGTTTCGGAAGAACCATATTCTTTTCCCAGAAAAGTTGGAGTTTTGCCCCTTGTTGTAACCTCTGTCACGAAAATTGCGTAATGAGCCGAAGACCATGCATTGCCTCGGCCCCTGGACTGGGGCATGTGCACCATAGCCATTTCACCGGATTCCTTCACCGCCTCCTTTAGAACTGATCCAAATAGCAGATTGCCTTAGTAGGGTGCATTCACCAAATGGCTCTTTGAGGATCATCTGCTTGCCAGGCCGAAGCCACAGGTTGCGGCGAACCAAGTTTAGTAGAATGTAGTCCGAGCAGTGCACCTGACCGCCTCTTCAGACACATCTGCTGCTTAGGCAGAGGCCAACCCCATTAATTATAGCTGATGAATGGGGGTTCTTTTCTGGATCCTCCGCAAATTGAAAGGCTAAATCTGATGCCCAGGATAGGGTGGATCGGGCAGACAATAGGTTTGCGGTGGCTGCCGTGAGAGAAGCTGCCGAAGCTTGGAAGGCTTTTTTGAGTGAAGAGTCCACCTTTCTGTCTACTGGGTCCCTTAAGGAAGCTCCTCCTTCAGCTGGGATGACCGTTTTCTTGGTTAGGTTAGAAATCAAGGGATCAATTCTGGGGCAATCTAACCACTTTTCGTATTGTTTCTTCTCAAACTTCAGAAGTTTAGAGATCGGGGGACGATATATGCGTTCTGGACCTTGACATTCTTCTTTTAGGTCCTCTATGACGGGAGATGTAGGAAGGCTGTAGTTGGTTTGGAGGCAGATGCCAAGCAAAATGACTGTTTCAGTTGGGAAAGGGATAGGTGGAGAAGATCCACGGTGCATTAGTAAAAAAGTCCAGGTCCTCCAAGTCAAAGTTTCTGGATGGGGATTCGTCAGAGTCTGAAGATGAGCCCACTATCTCCCTCTCCTCGGGGGAAGAACTGGCGGCTGAGGAGTCCGGGGAAAACACCCTGCGACGCCTGCCCCTAGATCTACTCCGGGAACAGGACCTTTTCTTCCTCTTGTGGCGTGAGGAATGGTGATCTTCCTCCTCAGACGATCTACTCCTGTATCTAGATTGCTTTTTCTTGTCGGAGCAATGAGAGGATAGCCGCCCCTCGTTGGATGAAGATGGGGAGGGGTCCTTTTTCTTTTAGCCTTTTTGTGGGGTTGGATATCGAGGGACCCTGGAGGTCATCATTCAAAGCATGTAGGGTCCATAGTAAAGGCCCCATTTAACCGGTCTATAACTCCGGGATCCAGAGAGGGGGCTGTCGACGGTTGTGAATCCTTAGTCGTTGCCACGCTCTCTGACCTGGAAGCAGCCAGTGGTTCAGACTTTTCTGTGATACTTGACTGTGCCGAGGGAGAGGCTGCATCTGCTGAGTCCTCCCCATTAGCAGCTGCTGCCTTTTCTCATGTGAGGCAGAGTGAGCCAGCGAAGTGATCAGGAGTGGGGATTTGCAGTGTTGACATTTTTGCCACGGCTAGACTATTCTGAGGCCATGATTCTGATATCAATGTAATCCCTCCCTCGCAGAACCACAGCTGTTTTGTGGTGCTGTCCCTTTAAGAGCTGTGCTTGAGTTATCCTCTCAAATGTACAGAAAATCTGCTTTAAATATGCCAGTCTCTCCGGTCTCTTTTATTGCGGAGTGTGAGGATTCACAGGCACTGCTCCCCAGGCTCCATTCCTGCCTCGCTGGGCGCTACTGGCTTCTCAATGTCTTGCTTAGCGCTAGTCGATGAGAACTGATCACTGATAAGCAGCCTGGCGTGTGAATGCGCTACCTATGACAGGCCTCTTTAGTGCTCATAGATGAAAGGACTGGCCATCGACGGGCACCTGGTGCTAGAGTCGCACCGACGAGATGTGCCGTTGATGAGAGGCTGAAACAACCAGCAGAGCCGCTCGGTCTGAAGAGCCACTGCAGTGCCCAAACACACACTCCGGTGCTATTTTTAACCCCTCTGCCCCTTGCCTACACAGTATCCTAGCGACCGTTAAGAATTCCAAAATCACGGGAAAAAGGGGTCTGCTGTGAGGTGGGGCCAATCTGTGCAGCCTGCAAGGCTGAGACTGGATGCCACCTAGGCTGTGAAATAATGTTTCCTTGCTGAGCATAAAATGACTATTAGTAGAATCACTAAAGAAAAACTTACACTCTCTTCAGCTCTGCTGTGTGTGACAGGGCTCTATTGCAGAGTACCTGCTTTACTGAAGGCAGGAAGTAAACTGGAGATGACCGGATGTGGAGGCCTTCTTATCTCCTGCTGCACAGCTCTAGTCCTGCCTACAGCTAGCATCAGGAGGTAGAGCTCAGGCGTAATGAAGCCCACAGACCAGCTTAGGAGACAAAATTGAAGATTTTGCGGGCCACTGAAGCAGGGGTGTCTCCATCTAGTCCAACAGATAATGGTCGATGGTGGGAAAAGAACTGAGGAAGGGGCAGGGCTGCCCACAGTTATATGGTGAGGGCATGTACATGTAATGACATCGTCGTGGGTAGCCCCTAGAAGACTGCTACCAAAAAAGTTTCTATGTGGTCCTAGAGCTTGGTGGCTATAGTTCTGTAGCTGTGGTCTGATAAAAGAGATATCCTTGAAGAACATCTGCAGGATCAACCCGATAGAAACTCGTGGTGGCAGCACAATCACTCAGACAAATCCCTCAGATGCAGGATCAACCAGATATCTTCATTATACAAAAATCAAACACAGGATTATCCAGATATTTAAGTATAATCCCAAAATTAAAAGCCATTACTCCGATAACAGTCTTCTCGCTCAATGAGAAGTTCAGGCGCCATTTTTTTTTTTTAAATCCTCTTAATCGTGATTTACAACCAACGAAATACCATGCTATACATGTACAGATGTCTGGTCCCTAACAACCACATCACTGAACCTAGCAACCAGCCTTGAACCCCGGAATACTCTATTCATTCTTTTATTTCCTTTATATTCAGACTGTCCTCAAGAAGAAAACATTACTCACCATAGTAATGTTGTTTCTTCTAATGGAGTCTTGCTGTATTCCGACTATATTCTGATTATATACAGTTAGCCCCAGCACTTGAACTGCTCCGGAGAGTAAAGGTTTAACTATGCAAAGGCATAGAACGTAGAGCTCGAGCTCAGTTTTCAAACCTCGGTCTGTGGTACTCTGAAGTGTAACACTCAGATTCTTATCAGCCCTAAACTAACTAACTCAAGGTAAGAAATTGTTTCAAAATTGTTGTGCCACGTGGCAAAACAAGGTTTTAGGGTCAAAGACTCAAGTCGAAAACCCCCAAAAACAACACAACAGGTAGTGATTCACCAAACTGAAAGAAAAAACACCCTAAGAGATGGAAGCATGTCCACAGCACCTCTGGGGTGCAGCACTTTGCCTGCCCCACCACATCCCAAAACTATGAGGTTTCAGGATGGGAGATCAGAATACAGCAAGACTCCATTAGAAAAAACAACATTACTATGGTGAGTAATTTTTTCTTCCAACAACATGAAGTCTTGCTGTATTCTGACTATATACAGACTACCAAGCAGTACCCCCTTGGAGGAGGGAGTTACAGAACCTATTTTGGGAACAGACTCCGCCCAGCTGTGCCAAACCTAGCATCACTTCATGACTGAATGTCCAAAGAGTAATGCTTGTTGAAGGTGAACAGATTTCAGGTAGCTGTTTACATATATTCCACTAAAGGTATATCTCTACCTGCTGCAACCGAAGCAGCTGTACCTCTGGTAGAATGAGCCCTCAGGCCTGAGAGAGGCTCCTTCCCAAGTTTAGAGTAGCAGAATTGAATACAACAAACAATCCACCTGGCAACAGACCTCTTGGTAGCAGGCTTGCCCTTTCCCACCTCACCATATGCGAGAATCAACTGAGAACAATCCTTCCTATGGGCCTTAGTATGCTCAATATAGTAACTAAGAGCCATTTTCACATCCAGATTGTGTAACCTCGTCTCTCCAGAGGAAGAATGATCAGTGAAAAAGACAGGCAAAGGCACAGACTGGTTCAGGTGAAAGTCTGACACTACCTTGGGAAGGAACTTTCTATTGGTGTGGAGGGCCACCTTATCCCTATGAAAGGAAATGAAATCAGGTTCCACTGATAAGGCCTGTGGTTCACTGATCCTCCTAGCAGAGGTAATGGCCAACAGAAATACAGTTTTCCAAGTCAAGTATTTCAGCTCAGCTGAAGATAAAGGTTCAAAAGGGAGCTGCATAAGCCGTGCAATACAGATGTTCAGATCCCAGGAAGGAGTAGGCTCCCGAAAGGGAGGACTGACATGGACTAAGCCTTTGAAGAATTTCTTGAAAACTGGATGAGAAGCTAGGGAAGAGCCCTTACCAGCCGAAAAAAAGGCAGACACAGCTGCCAAATGCACTTTAAGAGTAGTAGGCCTGAGGCCTAAACTGTTAAGATGTACCAAATAGTCCAAAAAAGTGGCAATGTCAGCCAGCTCTGGCTTAATATGCCTACTGGAACACCAAAAACCAAACTTTTTCAATTTGGAGTTGTAAGTCATCCTAGTAGCAGGCTTCCTGCTAACTTTTAAAATATCCAAAACTGATTGGGAAAGATGCAAACTTGCATATTCTAGCTCTTCAAGAGCCAGGTTTTGAGCCTGAGAGTCTGAAGGTTGGGGTATAGAATCCTCCCTCGAGAGGCAGTGAGAATATTGTACTGCCTAGGAAGACACAAAGGCAGTGTTACTGACAGTGACAACAGCAGAGGATACCAAGGCTGTCTGGCCCAGTCTGGAGCCACCAGAATCACCTTGCAAGGCTGAGACCTGATTTTTTATCAGGACTCTGAATATCAGAGGAAAAGGAAGAAATGCATACAGAAACCTGCTTGTCCAATTTAGTAGAAGAGCATCCTGGGGAACAGGACCCAGAAGGGGTGGTCTGCAACAATCAAAAGGGAGTTGATGACTGTCCGGGGCTGCAAAGAGATCTATCTCTGGGGTGCCCCATCTCCAGAAAATGACTTGAAGAATGACAGGGTTCAGTGTCCATTCGGTGACCCTGGGAAATCCTGCTGAGAGCATCTGCTAGAATGTTGTCCTTCCTGGGAGATGCACAGCCATCAGAGAAATCTTAAGGGAATAAGCTAGAGACCAAATTGCACAAGGCCAAGGACCAAGTGCCTCCCTGCTTGTTGATATACCATGGTTGTGGTATTGTCTGTTCTGATCCGCACCACTTTCCTTGGACAACTGCGGAGAATGTCTGAAGACCCAGGAAGACAGCTCTAATTCGAGAAGATTATGTGCAGAAGGGACCCTGGTGTGACCAATTTCCTGAGCTGTGAGATGATCAGGTGGGCCACCCACACCAGGGAGGAATCTGTGGTGAGAATCACAGAAGGACCTGACTGATGAAGAGGACCCTTGTCGAAGATTATCTTCCTCCAACCACCACTGAAGGGCATGGACCAAGGTTTTGGAGACGGAACCAGTTTGGAGAGAGGGTCAATTTTTCTGAGACCAGAATATTAAATTGGGCATGGAGGTTCGGAGGGTGCCCAGTGTGTTTAAGACTGGAGGGTCTTAGGGAGGAGATCAGAAGGATTAGAAGGCAACTGGATGGGGAGATGGGGTATGGACCTTATGACTTAGATGGGGCCAAAATGGCATACCTGGCAAGGGAAGTGGACAAGGCCAAAGGGCATATCAAGTGGATAGGTGGATCATATGGTCACTCAAGGCAGTGGGAGACAAAACAAGCAACGTCACGGGAAGCAAGCGGTAGGGGCGGGGGCAAGTGGACAAGGCCAAAGGACATATCCCAGGGGTGGATCATATGGTCACCCGAGAGAGTGGGAGGCAAAACAAGCAACGAGGGAAGCAAACCGTGAGGGAGAGACTGGACAGAGGGAGCAGATGGGAGGGTAGGAGAGAGCAAAAGGAGGAAGCATCACACTACAAACCGTTTCACCCTACTCTATCCAGGAGATGAAGTGGAGGAGGCAGGTGGGATGGGGAGCAGGCAGACAGTGAGGGCTTGGTCAGTAAGCTAATGGAGGCGGGGACAGAGGAGGAGACAGATTCAAGGAAAGGAAGGAGGAGGAGATGAGCCTAGGCTGGAAGGAATTACGGTGAGAGCAGACACACTGAGGGAGGCCAGGGTGGAAGGAGGCAGGACTGGGGTCAGGCGGTGTCCAGGCTGGGAATGTCAATCAGGAGGAGGGGCAGAGTGTTCTCTAGATAGGGCACTTTGAGACAGAAATCACTGGAAGAGGTGGAAAATAGGGCATGGAGAAATACAGTAGATAGGATGGGTAGTGCAGGTTCAGAGGTGGGGAGGTATGCGTGTTCTCTCAGGTGTGGGACTGCATGTTTTAGCTCAAGAAGGGAGACAGGGTAGAACTGGGAGGGCAAACTCTGATCACCCAGGAGATTGGGGGGGGGGTGAGGAGCAAAATGTCAGTCGCAGGTAAAAGGAGTATGGTAGAGCATGCACGTGAGGGTGGCCACCAGGCTGATGGGGGAGGGAGCAACAAGCAGGGGGTTGCTGAAAGGAGGAGGAGTCTGGAAGGAACAAAAGGGATTACAAAGACCCCAGGCTGACGGGAGACAGGAGGAGGAGTCTGGAAGGATCAAACAGACTATCAAAATGGGGGCGGCAGCGAGGTGATACTGCTGGGAGACTCCATGATCAGGGGTATCCAGTGGGAGGGAGGGAGAAAAAAGCAGCCAAGTCAAGGCTAACTGTCTGCCAGGGTATCCGTACACAAGGCTAAATTCCACCTATACTCGTTAACATTGGATTGCAGGGATCCCAGTTTCCTAGTACATCTGAGGACAAATGACTTGGAAGGAACAGTCAGCAGGAAATACAGGCTAGATTCGGGAACTGGCCAGGACTATCACTCCATAAGAAGCAAAATATCCTTCTCTGAGATTCTACCGGGTCTAGGGCAAACCAAGGAAAACAAACTAAAACTTAGAGAGGTAAACCAGTGGCTCAGAGACTGGTGCAAGGCAGATGGATATGGGCTGGTGGGGGATACTTGGGACGGTAAGGGCTTTATGCCAGGATAGGTTACACCTCAACCTGGAGGAGGTGTGGAGGCGTTGTGTAACCCTGCAAACAAGGAGGAAAATTGAAGATAGGAGGTGGTATATAGGTCCCCTGCACTAGAGGAGGATCTGGAGGATAAATTGGTTGAGAACATCAAGGGTCACTGTGACCTTCGAAAGGGTAGGGTGGTGGTCATGGGTGATCTTAATATGCCGAGGGCAGACTGGGACACCATGACACCCTCTGTAACTAGGGAACAGAGACTGATGGATGTCTTTCAGGATGCCTTCCTGGTCCAACAGGTGGGGGACCCTACTAGAGAGGGGCGGATATTGGACGTTGTCCTAGCGAACAGTGAACAAATAAGGGGCCTGGAGGTGTGCAGTCCACTGGCGGGTGGTGACCATGCCACAGTCTGGTTCCAGCTGTATTGGGGGGGACTCCACTCATACAGTAGTGATGGATTTCAGGGGAGCAGACTTTGTGGGTATGGGTAGGATTCTAAGGGAGAGGTTGGACATGATTAGGCCGGACATGGATGCTGGAAGCTTGTGGGAGACCATTAAAAAAGGGGTGCAAAAGGCTACTAGGTCCTGTACTAAAGTGAGGCGTAGAATGGTAGAACCAGCAAGCCATGTTGGTGGAACAGGGAGGTGCAGGAGGCAGTGAGGATAAAAGAGCACGCTCACATCGTTTTAAACATTCTAGGGGGAGTATGAACTATTGGTCAGGAAGGTCTCCAGAGTGGTGAGGGGTGCTAAGGCAGGGATGGAGAAGAACCTGACTAGGGATATCAGGGAGGGGGTGATTCTAAGACACATATGAGAGAAGAGAAAGCGAGAGGACACAGATCAACAGGATTAAGATTGGGGGATGGGCTCAGGAAGCAGGAGAACAGGCAGAGGTGCTAAACCTTTAGTATGTTAAACGAGTACTTTGCCTCAATCTTTGCAGAGGGTGATAAGGGATCCCTATAGCCTGATAGGAGGGAAGAGGAGCCAGCAAAAGCAAGAGGTCAGTCTCAATCTGAGACTAAAGGATGGAAAATGGCTAAGGTACAGGCTGGGCCAGACCCAGAAGGAGTAGGAAGGTTGCACGAGGGAGTGGATTGGGGGAGGGGTCACAGTGGATAGTGTGAGGGAGGTCCTTTGGAAGCTAAAAACTGGTAAGGCACCGGGGCAGGACGGAATACATCCGAGGGTTATAAAGGAACTGGCAGAGGAGCTGGCAGCTCCATTGGCTGCACTTATTAACATCTCTCTGCAGACAGGATGGGTGCCGCAGGACTGGAGGGTGGCTTAAGCAGTGCCTATACATAAAGGGGGGTCTAGGGAGGAGATGGGGAATTATAGGCCTGTCAGTCTCACGTCTGTGGTAGAGCAAAGTAATGGGCCGGATTTATCAAGGAGAGGCTTGGGGAGGCAATTGGAAAGTTGGAGACCAGGATGATAAAGAGTATGGCTTCATTCCAGGAAGATCATGTCAGTCGAACCTCATAGAATTTTATGATTGGGTGACTGAGGCCTTGGATAGACACAGACCGGTGGATGTCCTATACCTATATTTCAGCAAGGTGTTTCATTCAGTGCCACGTAATGGACTGATAGCAAAGATGGGGGAGATGGGGTGGGAAGACAGGAGCTCAATTAGGTCAAAAATTGGCTTTCAGGACGTTTACAGAGGGTAATGGTTGATGAGATACTGTCCTCCCCCAGGAAGGTAATCAGTGGGGTCCCTCAAGGTTCACTATTGGGGTCACTCTTGTTCAATGTCTACATCTCGGATATGGGGAAGGGGGTTAGGAAAAGGCTGAGTCTCTCTGCGGACGATTCAAAGTTGGGAGCATTGGCGGATTGGAAGGAAGCGAGGGAGACAGTCCAGCAGGATCTGGATACCCTGGAGGGGTGGTCAAGGAGGTTAGGGCTGAAATTTAATGCCGGGAAATGTAAGGTACTTCATCTGGAGGTCAAACCCGGACCATGTATACACTGGGAGTCACGCTGCAAGTCACATTGGCAGAAAGAGATTTAGGGGTGGTGGTAGACATCAAAATGAATAACTCTGAAAATTGTAGAAGAACTGCAGCTAAAGCAAACAGGATACTGGGCGGCATAGCCAGGGGTATTACATCCAGAAGGAGGGAGGGAGGTGATCCTCTCTCTATAGAATGCCTCGGTCAGGCCGCAGCTTGAGTACTGTGTACAGTTCTGGAGACCTCATCTCAAGAAGGACATAGCGCTGCTGGAGAGAGTCCAGAGGAGAGCGACCAGGATGATTCAGGATATGGAGGGGAGGCCTTATGAGGAGAGACTAGAAGAGCAGGGGCTTTACACACTGGAAGAGAGGAGGGACAGGGGAGACATGACAGAGGTTTTCAAGTATCTAAAAGGAATAACCAGGAGTGGAACCAAGGAGCTGTTTAGGCTAAAGAAGGGGGGAACAACTAGGGCCATGAGTGGAAGCTGAGGGGAATTACAGGGAGCGAGAAGCATTATTTCACCGAGAGGGTGGTGGAGCCGTGGAATCGCTTCCCAGGAGACTGGCGGAGGAGGGCACAGTGGAGGGCTTCAAGAAGTGGTGGGAGAGGTACAAGGGGAAACTGAAGCCAAAGAAGACCCTCTCGGGGACTGGGGGTGGGGTGGGAAGGTGAGCAGCCATTCGGTTGCTGGCTTTCGAGAAGACAAGACAGACCATTTGGCCGATTCTGCTGGCTTTTAGTATGTTGCTATGTTACAAAGATCTGAGCTGAAACTAAATATCTCTCACCTGAAACCTTACTCCCTGAACTACTGCTGTGGAAGCTGCCATGTGGCCCAGCAGCTGTAGAAAGTGTCTGGCTGGCCGAGACACTAGAGGACGAAAGAGGAGGCCAGAGCCACCAGTGACTGAACGTTTAGAAAGGCAGAAATGCTCTTCCTGAACTGTAACTATTTCCATCCCTATGAAAGTGAGCAGCTGGGCTGGCTCTAGAACAGATGTCTCTAAATTTAGAATGAAGTCCAAGGATTCTAGAAGTCTTTGGGTGACCTCTAAAAGCCAACCTGATTTGGTCTGAGGACTGGCCCACTAGAAGCCAGTCGTCCAGGTATGGGAACAGAAGGATGCCCTGCCTCCTGAAATGCCACCACCACTGCAAGACACTTGGTGAACACCCTTGGGGCAGATAAAGAGTCAAGGCATGGCCCTGAAGTGGTAATGGCCTAAAGCAACTCAAACCACAGGTACTGTCTGTGGGAATGTCTGATAGGTATGTGGAAGTAGGCATCCATGAGATCCAGGGAGGCTAGCCAGTCTCTTGGTCTCAGAGAGGGAAGAATTACTCCCAGAGTCACCATTTTCAACTCGGTTTTGTCAAATGTTTGTTCAGGCATCTTAAATCCAATATGGGTGCTCACTCCCTGTCTTTTCGGGGTAAGGAAGTATCTTCAATACAGTCCTTTCCCTTAGACAAAGAGGTACCTTCTCTACTGCTTGCAGAAGCAGAAGAGAGAGAGACTTCTGCCTCTAAAGCCTCTGTCTCCAAGGGAGAGGGAGGACTGAAACTTGCTCTCATTTTTGGGAACCTTTTGAAACTGATAGCAAGTCCCTGGCTCACTACTTCCAGGACCCATTTGTCTGAAGTAATAGATTGCCAGGCCTGGGAGTAGTGAGCCAGCCTGCCCCTACTGGAATTGGTGATGCAACCCTGACTGACACCTCATGGTGTCTGCTTGGCAGGGGGCTTGCACTGAGTAGCTGATGGGGTCCTAGTTACCCCACATCTACCTCTTCCCCTAAAGAACCCCCTCTGCTGAAAAGAGGAGGAGGAAGCCTGAGCTTGGTAAAAAGGCCTGCCCCTGCCCCTAAATTGCTGCCTCTGAGGAGTGGTCTGCTTCTCTTTTGCTGCAGCACTCCTATAGGTGGTCCTGTACTTGTCCATTTCTTCATGTAGTTCTCAGTTTGGTCCCCAAAGAGAGAATTGCCAGTTACAGGAAAATCCACAGCCTTAGCCTGGGTATCGTGAGAGAGGTTGGTACACCTAAGTCAAGCAAATCTCCTCATGGAGATAGATGTAGCCATGAACCTGGAATGAACATTACTGGAGTCAACAGCAGTGTGCACCTTAGATGTCTCTATACTATTTGCAGCCACCTGCTCCAGCTCCTTGGCCAGCTCAGGAGGGGCATCCTTAGCCAGTGCAGAACCACATCTCACATAGATTTCTGGTACTTGGCTGTATGTATGCAATGTAATTAGACAGTCTGAATCCCAAAGAGGATGCTAAGTACTGTTTTTTGCCATGGCATTCACTTTCCTGTAATCACTTATCTAGGGGTGAGATGCCAGAGGAATATTAGCCTCGTCACAGGCTGCAGCTTGTACTACCCCAACATGGCTGCTATCATTTGAAAGATTCCGTCCCTGGACCTGACAAAGCATACCTCCTGTCTATTCTTTTTTCCACAGGAGGAATGGATGTAGGAAACTGTAAAAATTTTTGTGTCCACTTCCCCAAGGATTTGTGTAAGGGGATAGACACCCTCTTTGACTCTGGAACAGCCATCATTTCCAGGTAGTCAGGTTCTTCCAGATCCTGCTCAGCCTCTTCCATAGGAAGCTGAAGAGCCTCAGCCACTTTCTTGTAAAACAAGAAATGGGAAGGGGACTCAGAAAGCCTGGGAGGAGAAGCCTGAGAAGGCCTGTCTGGGGAGATGTCAGGCTCTACTGGCTCACCTAGGCCCTCACATTGTTCTTCTTCATAGTCTTCATCCTCCTCCCAATCGCCCTCATAGTATGCTTCAGGATCTATATCTGAAGCAAGTACTACCGAGTGAACCGATCTGGTCTGAACCGAAACCGGTTCGGTCAGAACCAGGCAAAGTGACTGAACTACTGAAATCACTTTCGCTATCTCATCAGCGGTCAGACCATGGGAAGCGGGATCCGAACCTGCTGATTTCCTCTTTCTTTCACTCGGAACCGATTCTGCAGAATTGGCTCTCCGTTTGCCCAAAGAGGTATCACCCAGGTCAGTGGGCACCTCTTCAGGTTCGGCCACAACTGAACCGGGCTGGCCAGCCAGGTCAGTAGACTTCTCGGCCTCCCTCTCCCTCAGCCTACTCAAACATTTATCCAGAGTTGCTTTGGGAAAGTTCTTACATATTTGGCAGTCTTCTTTGAGGTGGTCAAACCCCAGACAATACACACAGACGAAGTGAGGGTCGGCCTTAGCAAAGACCTCCTTATACTCTGTACAGTGCTGAAACCCAGAGGGAAACCTGCTCCCCAACCCGGGGACCACCCAGGCCACTGCCACGACCTCAGAGGTTGCCAAGAAAGCTGAGTGGTTGGACCATGGTGGGCTCAGGGAGGGTGAGGGTGGAGGAACAGAGGCGCATCCCTCCAGTTGTGCCTCTCCACAATTCATCTGCCACTCTGGTGAAGCAAGGTTCCTCTATGGAGGCACCAGCAGTGGAGACCAAGGAGGATGCTGGGAACCTCCACAATGGAGACCCACAGGAGGATAGCCAAGGACCCCACAGAGGAAGGAAACAGCTCCTGGTGGGGGACTAAATTGTTCGGGAGATAAGGTGCCTGCCCTGTTCCAAGGCTTGGAGGGACAGGAAACGAATCCTCAGGATCGTCGGAGCAGCGGCAAGGGGGAGGGAGCTGGATGTCACTATCCATCTAGGGACAAATGACCTGGCTGAGAATGGGATTAGAGCAGTGCAACAGGAGTTTGTGGAGTTGGGGAGGGTCCTTAGACAAGAAGCACACATGGTAACTTTCTCAGAAGTGCTACCTGTCTATGGCATGGATGAGGCTAGGGCACTCCACATCATGGGATTCAATGACTGGTTGAAAAGCTGGTGCAGAGTTCAGGGATTTGGCTTCACTGGGAACTGGGGCTCCACCTGGAGGGATGCAGGCCTATGCAGGCGCGATGTTCTGTATCTATCCTGGATGGAAAACAGAATCCTAGGTGATAGGTTTAAATGCTTCAGTGGCAAGCATTTAAACTAGCCAAGGGGGCAGGCACTGAAGAGGAGAAGGGAAATCTTAGCCCCCCCCCAAAAAGAAATCGGGGTAATTAGTGAGGTAAACACCAAAACAGAGCAGTCAATAGGGAGAAGGGCAGGGGTAAATGGAGAAAAAGACAAAGGCAATAGGGACAGGGATGGGGCAAAAAGAAATAAAGCCATGAAAAAATGGAGGATAATGAGTACCAAAGCCCGTAGTCTAGGTAAAAAGCTCCTTGAAATGGTGGCCTTGATGGAAGAGGGATGCCTGAATATTGTGGCAGTCAAAGAAACATGGTACACAGAGAACCATAACTGGGATGTCAACATACCAGGGTACACAATCTACAGGAGGGACAGAGAGAGAAGAGGAGGAGGAGGAGGAGGAGGAGGAGCTCTCTATATAAGGGAACGGATAAAAGCAATAACTAAAGGGAACACAGGGAGGAGAGGAGGCACTGTGGGTGGCCCTGGAGACGGCTCCGCAATCCGCACAGGGGTTGTATACAGACCCCCGTCTCAGGGGGAGAAAATGGACAAGGAAATGATAGAAGGCATTCTTGGGATGGCAGAGAAGAAAAAATTACTCGCCTTAGTAATTATGTTTCTTCTAGTGGAGTCTTGCTGTATTCTGACAAGAGCAGTTAGCCCCAGCCTTTAAACTGCCCCAGGGAACAATGGGTTAACTTTTCTATGCATGGCACAGAATGTTGATCTGGAGCTCGGCTGATGTCTCTGCCTGTTGTTATTTGAACTGCAACTGTCAGATCTTTATGAGCAAACCTCACTAGGTGTTCTGAGTGGAAACTGTAAAATTTTTAACTAGCCAACTGGCAGAAAAATAATGTTATGGGTTCTCAAAGGAAGACTCAAGTCAGGAAACCCAAACACAAAAACCAATTAAATGAAATAACATTTCACCCCAAGAGAACAGAGGATGTAAAGGGGGCACCTCTATGGTGCCAACACTGCGCCTGCCCACCCACACCCCAAAAATCTAGGTTCTGAGAGGGGAGGCGGGGGGGAGGTCAGAATACAGCAAGACTCCACTAGAAGAAACATAATTACTAAGGTGAGTGATTTTTTTCTTCAAACATGAAGTCTTGCTGTATTCTGACTATTGCAGACCACCAAGCAGTACCTCCATGGAGGAGGGACAGAACCTACTTTGGGAATAGGCTCTGAAGTACTGCTGTGCCAAACCAAGCATCACTACTAGCCTGGATATCCAGAGAGTAATGCTTGGTAAGCATGGACTGTTTTCCAGGTGGCTGCTTGACAAATTTCTAAAAGACGGACATCCCTGGCAGCAGCCAGGAAGCCTGCACCTCTTGTGGAATGAACCCTCAGGCCTGAGGGTGGAGTTTACCAGTTTTTCATAGCAGAACTGTATACAAGAAACAATCCACCTGGCAATAGAGCTCTTGGTGGCAGGTTTGCCCATCCCAACTTCTCCATAAGTGAGGAACAACTGGAGGGAGTAGAACCTGTGACCCTTGGTACACTCAATGTAGTAGCTAAGGGCTCTTTTAACATCCAAACTGTGTAGCCTCCTCTCTCTGATCACTGAACAAAACAGGGAGAGATATAGACTGATTCAGGTGGAAATCTGAAACCACTTTAGGCAAGAACTTTCTGTTAGTTCTAAGGACCATTTTATCTCTGTGAAAAGAGATGAAATCAGGTTCCACTGACAGGGCTTGCAATTCACCGATACATCTAGCAGAAGTAATGGCTACCAAAAACACAGTTTTCCAAGTCAAGTACTTAAGCTCTCCTGAGGACAAATGTTCAAAAGGGGGTTGCATAAGCTGAGCAATGCAAACATTAAAACCCCAAGAAAGAGCAGGATCCCTAAAGGGGATTGGTGTGAAGCAATCCCTTGAAAAACTACAGAATACAGGATGGGATGACAATGAGAAGACTTGCCTACTGACAGGAAAGCAGAAACAAGCTGACAAGTGTACCTTGAGAGTAGCTGGTCTGAAACCTAGAGCCACTGAGATGGACCTATAATCCAGAACCAGAGGCAATACAGCAGTGTCTGAAGAAATATTCATCTTAGAACACCAAATGCTGAATCTTTTCCATTTGGAGTTGTAAGTCTTTCTGGTGGAGGGCTTTCGAGAAGCCTCGAGGATATCCAAAACCCCTTGGGAAAGATGCAGATCTGCAAACTCCAACTCTTCAAAAGCCTAGCCTTGAGATTGAGAGACTGAAGATTGGGGTACCAAATCCTCCCCTGAGAGGATGTTAACAGGTTGCAATTCCTGGGAAGAGACAGGGGAAGATGGACTGCTAGGGACAGCAACAAGGGATACCATGGCTGCCTGGCCCAGTCTGGAGCAATCAGAATCACTTGCAAGGTTGTGACCTTATCTTGACTAACACTTTGAACATGGGGGGCCATACAGAAATTCCCTTCCCAGTTCAGAATCAGAGCATCCAGGGGACTGAGCCCAAGACTGGGGTCTGCAACAAAAAAGGAAGTTGGTGATTGTCTGGGGCTGCAAAACACCTATCTCTGGGTGCCCATCTTGAAAATCACCTTCCTTCAACACCGGAGGATTTAGGGCCCATCGTGATGGCCTGAGATATTCTGCTCAGTATATCCGTAGAACATTGTCCTTCCTGGAAGGTGGATGCTATCAGAGAGGTTGCAGGGAATAAGCCAGGGACCACAACTTCATTGCTTCAGCGCAAAGGCCACAGACAGAGTGCCTCCTTGCTTGTTGATGTACCATGATGTTGATGTTGAGATACCTGAAGGGTGAATGAAGAGGCCAGTTTCATGAGGGTCCTTGCCCTTTCCAGGGGAAGGAAGGCTCTTGCCTTTACTGTTTCCAGTTCTGCACCTATGAAGGTGAGGAGCTGTACTGGTTCGAGAACTGACTTTGGAAGGTTGAGAAGGAATCCTAAGGAAATGAGCACTTGCTGGGTCACTTGCAAATGTGACTTGACTTGATCTGGAGACTGTCCTACTATGAGCCAGTCATCCAAGTATGGGAAGATGGAGATCTTTTTTCTTCTCAGGAAAGCAACAACTACTGCCAGGCACTTTGTGAAAACCCTTGGAGCTGATGTTAGGCCAAAGGGCATTGCTCTGAATTGACAGTGGCCTGAGGGCAACTCGAACCTGAGGTACTTTCCATGGGAGCACCTGATGGGAATGTGAAAGTAGGCATCTTTGAGGTCCAGGAGGCTAGCTAGTCCCTGGCCTAGAGAGGAAGGATAATTCCAGAGTCACCATTTTGAACTTTGACTTTAAAGGTGTTTGTTCAGATATCTTAGGTCCAGGATGGGCCACCATTCTCCTGTCTTTTTGTGGGTTAGGAAGTACCTGGGTACAATCCTTTGCCCTTGTGTGGGTGGGAACCCTCTCTATAGCTCTGAGAGCTAGAGAGAGAAGAAACCTCTGCCTTTAGGGCAAGGGTCTCAGAGATTTGCAGGTGGAAAGGATCTGGTTCTCATCTTGGGAAATTTTTGAAGCTGAGATCCAGTCCCTGGCTCAACTTCCAGGACCCACTTGTCTGATGTTAAAGACTTCCGGTCCTGGACAAAGTAAGCCAACCTACCCCCTACTGGTATGGGAGAATCAGCCCGGGCAGACCCATCAGGGTATCTGCTTGGCAGGGGCTTTAGGCTGAGGGGTGGATGCAGGCCTGCTCATCCCCCGTCTGCCTCTCCCTCTAAAGAACCCCCTCTGTGAAAAAGAAGAGGAGGCCTGGGCTTGGTAAAAAGGCCTTTGGAAAGGTCTGCCCCTGCCCCTGGACTGCTGCCTTTGAGGAGTTGCTTGCCTTTCTTTGGCCTGAGCAGTCCTGTAAGTGGTCCTGTACTCATGCATCTTTTCATGTAGTTCTCTGTCTGCTCCCAAACAGAGAATTACCAATTACAGGAAAATCCTGGCCTTAGCCTGGGTATCCATGAGAGAGCTATACATCTGAGCCAAGCCATCCTCCGAAGAGCCACAGATGTACCCATGACTCTTGATGAAACATCACTGGAGTCCACAGCAGCATGCAACTGTACTTTAGATGCCTCAATCCCATCTGCAGCCACTTGCTCCAGCTCCTTGGCAAGCTAGTCAGGGGCCTGTTTAGCCAGAGCCAGCACAGTGTCCCACCTGAACTTCTGGTATCTAGCGTATAGGCCATATAGTTAGCCTGCCTGAGTCCCAAAGATGCTGCCATGTACTGTTTCTTTGCCTGGCATCAATCTTCCTGGAGTCCTTGTCTGGGGGGGTGTGATGCCAAGGGAATATTTGCCTCATCACAGGCAGCAGCCTGCACTACCCCAACATGGCTGCATTGTTGGAAAAGGAACTCCGTGTCTGAGCCAGAGAGAGTGTACCTCTTGTCCATTCGTCTGTCCACAGGAGGTATAGAATTAGGAGACTTAAGAATTTTTTGTGTCTGTTTCCCAAAGGATTTGTGGAGGGGAATAGACAGTCTCCTGGACTCTGGGATGTCCATCATCTCAACATAATCAGGCTCCTCCTGATCCTCTACTACTTCCTCCACAGGAAGCTGGAGGGTCTCAGCCACTTTTTTGTAAAACGTATAGTGAGAAGGGGACTCAGAAAGCCTAGGAGAATAAACCCCTGAAGGTCTGTCTGGGGAGATGTCTGGGTCAATAGGCACATCCAGACCTTCATAATCACCATAATCATCCTCATACTCTCCTTCCTCCTCCTCCGGTTCATAATATTCTTTCAAAGTATAATCCGGAGCAGAGACACGACTGAACTGACCCCCTGCCAGATGGTGCCGGTTCGGTCGGAACCAAACTAAGCGACTGCACTATCCTTATCGTAGCCTTGGCTATCTCATCGGCAGTCAGAGTATGAATTTCTGGGTCCAAACCTGACGATTTATCTTTTCTCTTTCTTTTCACCGGAACTGACTCCTCAGAATCGGCTCTCCTTTGGCCCGAAGAAGTATCACCCTGGTCAGAGGGCACTCCTTCTGGTTCAGTTGGAACCGAACCGGGCTGGCCATCCAGGCCAGCGGACTTCTCGGCCTCCCTTTCCCTCAGTCTACCTAATCTCTTTTCCAGGGTAGATTTGGGAAAATTCTTACAAATTTGGCAGTCTGAATCGAGGTGGTCAAACCCCAGACAATAAACACAGGTGTTGTGGGGATCAGCCTTGGCAAAGACTTCCCCACACACACTGCAGTGTTAAAACCCAGTGGGCCTGGTTTTTTCCTTGGGTTTCTCGGACATGGCCAATTCTATCCAAAACTTACCCTTTTTTCAGCAATCCATGAGGCAAGACTCCCCTAACGGTTCCTGGCCGTGTCCTGGTCTTGGAAAGCGTAATAAAATCAGTTTTTTTTAGAACCGATATGGACCGTTACCACACCTAAATCAAGCACAAACTTTTTTACTCAACCTGATCGGTTCAGCAGAACCGATCCACAATTACAAGTTTCACACAGAAACAAAACAAAAACCTATATAGTACTCACGGTACCACAGACAAGAGACTTAAACCGACTAGCGGTAACAGCAATTACGGTGAAACCGAACTAAAAAAAGCGACACTTCAACCGACTTGTTTGAACCGAGCAACAGGAGAAATCTTCGGAGCGACTGTTCAGTGAGGCGGAGTAAAGAATCTGACGGTTGCAGTTTAAACAACAGCAGACAGGGGCTTCAACCGAGCTCGTGGTGAACATTCCATGCTGGCCATGGAAAGTTTAACTCTTTGTTCTCCGGGGCAGTTGAAAGGCAGGACCTAACTGCATATGTCAAAATACAGCAAGACTTCATGTTGTTTGAAACCCCATGTTGAAAATTTGGCACCAAAATTCCAAAAAATGCCTGAGATATGCAGCAAAGTTGAAAAAACCCTATTTATTCCATTATACAGCTTACCAGCATTTCCTCAGTTCGCAGTCGGCTTTCAAGACTGCAGACGTGTTCCCGGTCCACGAAGATGGTCGCCCGGACTTCAGAGGTAGTATGGGGTGAGAGGCGTGTGGGAGGCAGGGTGCGCAGTGGGTGGGTCCGGGATGTGGGAGGGGGCCTGGGAGAGCTCAGAGGGACTGCTTCCTTCTTACGAGGGGGGATAAGACATCGGGGACAGTTTTCATTTTAAATAGGTGCTTTGGCATGCTGGGTGGGCTCCCAGCATGCCACCTGTCAGTGGGTGCTTTAGCTGACAGGACTGGGCACCCTGTCGGCAAACAAGGAGCGGGGGTGACTGCAGGAGCAGTGGGATTGGCACCCCTCAGCTATGAAACGGATGGGGGAGACCATATTATGCCGACAGGAGTGGGCTCCCGGTTGGCAAAATTCAAGGGAGAGGGATACATGCAGCGGGGACTGGGCAACCCATACGGCAAAGAGAGACTGTTGGTGGGGGGTCGCGCATGATGCGAGGGGATTGGGCACCCCTCAGCAATCAAAAAGGGGTGTTACATAATGCCGATGGGACTGGGCACCCTGTTGGCAAACAATAAAGGAAGTGGGGTTGACAGGCAACGGCAGTCACTGCCGCCATGTTGCCTTACGGAGGGAGGCGTGTTGTGGTCAGCTGCTGAGAGCTGGCTCATTGCAGCGGACCTTTCGATAGATCTCTTGGCCTCATTAGCAAGGCAGGGTGTCGGCCATTGTTGCTGGCTGATTGGGAATGCCAGACACACCTACTGGTCGTGTCCTGCATCCTCCCAACAGCCAATGCGCTCAAACTCCCACTACTCACAAGATGGTGGCTGCGCAAGCGCCGTAACATAAAAAAGGCTTTTCCATTAAAGCAGCAGTATAACAAAAAAGTTATTCCAAAAAGCAAATTTTCTGTCCTGGTTATGAAAAATTTTGGCAGGACTGTTGATTTGGGGTTTCTGGATGCTTCCTATGCTGTGTACTGTACACTTGTATTTCTGTCTGGATTTTTACCCTCCTCGGGTCTTCAATATTATTTTTATATAAAAAAGAAGGATCTATCTTTTTTTCTTGAGAAATTATTTTAAAACTTTCATAAAATTCTTAAATGATAAAAACTGAAAATGTCATCAATATAAACTGGAAGACATCTGGCATCAATTTATACTGCTGCTTTAAAAAAAGAAACAGGAGAAGAAGAACTTTATAATTTAAAAACTTAAGAGTTTCAAAAAACTGACTGCTGCGATGGTGGGGAGAAGGTGCCGAGATTAGCACAAACGAAGGGCCTCCTCGGCTGCATTCGACAGAATCAGGCACTTTATCTGGCTTTTAACATGGACATGGTTGTCCTACACTCCCATGCAAAATCTATACCTAGGGTGGTTTCTTAGTTTGATCTAAATTTTATAAGGGGAAAAATGTCAGGCACACATTCAACCAACTTTCTTTCAGAAGCCTCACACTTCAGAGGCCAATCAAATGTTTCACACACTTCATGTTTGTGGGGCTCTTCCACCAGAAGCATATGGCAGAATTCCATTTTGAGTCTGGCAGCGGTTTCTCACTTACACTAAACCAGCCTAAGAAAACGGCAGCCAAGCAGAAGACTGGCTGATGGATCACCTTCTGCAATGCTCTATGTTACAGGTTGGCTAGGAGAATACACTAGTGGGATAGGCTCACTCCACCACACATTGCTACTTCTGTTGCTTCTGCCAGGTATATCCCCAGTTCTGAAAATGTAAGGACTGAATATGCACACATAGATTCATAGAAGAAAAGGACCAAAAAAAGCCCACCAAGTCTGCCCATTAGTCCAGCTGCTTGGACCTGTTGCCCCCAAACACTCCCTGTGGTTGTCCCTGCCCTTTGAATCCTTCACTGTTTCTTCTCCGACTGCCTCAGGGAGTCTGTTCCACTCTTCCACCCTCTCTGTGAAATAGTATTTCCTAGTGTTACCCCTGCACTGCCCCCCTCCACCTGCAGGCCATGCCCCCTCATCCTTTGATTTCCCTTCATCTGGAAGATGCTCCCCACTGACACCCTGTTTATACCTTTAAAGTACTTGGAGGTCTTGATCATGTCCCCCCTCTCCCTCCTCTGTTCCAGGGAGTACATGTTCAGCTCTCTCAACCTTTCTTCATAGGATAGGTGGCTTTATCCTTTTACCATCTTTGTCGCTCTCCTCTGAACCCGCTCTAGCCTCCCCAAATCCTTCCTGAGGTATGGCCTCCAGAACTGGACTCACTACTCCAAATGCGGTCTAACTAGATGGGTGTACAAGGGTATTATGACCTCCCTATTTCTACTGGTGATCCCTCTTCCGATGCATTCCAGCATTCCACTCCCACTTGCCACTGCCCTCCCACGCTGTCTTTCCACCTTCAGGTCCCCCGATACAGTGATGCCTAGGTCCCTTTCCTGTTCCGTCACCCCCAGATCTGTCCCCCATACAGTACTCTGCCCTCAGATTCCTGTAGCCAAGATGCATGATTTTACATTTTTCTGTATTGAATGCAAGCTGCTACCTCTTTCACCATGCCTCAAGCCTCCACAAATCCCTCTGCATCTGTTTTACCCCTTCCTGCATGTCCACCCTACTGTAGATTTTGATATCATCCGCAAACATACTCACACCTCCCTCAAGGCCCTCCACAATGTCCCCTACAAATATATTGAATAGTAGGGGCCCCAGCACTGATCCCTGAGGGACCCCACTTGTGACCTTGCCCTATCCGGATGCAACCCCATTTATTATGACCCTTTACCGCCTGTCCCCCAGCCAGTTTCCCACCCATTTAACTACCCTCTGCCCCAGTCCCAGTCCTGCCATTGTACACAGCAGCCTCCCAAGGGGCACGGAGTCAAACGCCTTCCTGAAATCCAAATAAGACACATCCACCACTCTCCCCTGCTCCAGTTCCTTGTTGACCACATCATAAAACTCTATCAAATTTGTTTGACAGGCTCTGCCCCTGGTAAAACCATGTTGCCTTGGATTTATCAGGCCGCTTTCCTCCAGGTAGCTGGTGAGCCTGCCTTTTATTAGTTTCTCCATGAGCTTTCCTACCACCGATGTCAAGCTCACAGGCCTGTAGTTTCCCACTTCCTCCCTCCCCCCTTATGCAGCAGGACCACATTTGCCTATCTCCAGTCTTCCGGTACTACACCCGTCTCTAGAGACTGATTGAAGAGTGCAGTCAATGGTACTGCCAATATCTCCTTTAGTTCCCTTAACACCCTTGGGTGCACCCCATCCAGCCCCATTGCCTTGTCCAACTTCATGCATCCTACTTCCCCTACAATTTCCTCCACAAGAAAACGGCCTCATCTCCACTTTCTTTTCCCCTGCCATTTCTTTTCCTGCCCTGCTACCTTCATCTTCTTCCTCCCTATTAAACACTGAGCAAAAAATTTGTTTAGCAAGTCCGCTTCTCTCTGTTCCTTGTGGCATCTCCCCTCGTTGGTTTTTAGCTGGGTATCCTGCCCAGTATTCCTCTTTTCATTTACATACAAAGGAAGTCTTATCCCCTTTTGACCCTCTAGCTCTCCGCTCCTCTGTCTGTGCCTTTGCCCTCCTTACCTCAACCCCGGCTTCTCTCTGGCTCGTGGTATTTTACTCAGTCCACTTCCACCTGTGTTTTCTTGAAATTCCTGAAAGCTTTGCTTTTTGTCCTTACCTTTTTTTCTACTTCCCTAGTATACCACAGAGGTTTCCTCCTCCTACTCCTCTTATTTTTACTTGCTCTTTTGGCACAGATGTCAGTGGCCCCTACAATAGCTTATTTTATCCTCCTCCACACTGCCTCTACTTCTGTCAAATGATCCAGCCCCTGCAAAGCCCTCTCCACTATTTCCCCCATTTTCCCGAAGTTTGCCCTCTTGAAATCCAGCACCTTTGACCTAGACCGGTGAACCACTGCAGTGTTCCTTATTCTAAAACCTGACTGTGTTGTTGTCACTCATACCAAGATATTCCCCACCGATACATCTCCTACCCTATCCCCATTTGTCAGGACTAGATCAAGGTAGCTCCTGCCCTGGTTGGCTCCCTTACCAGTTGATTTAGGAGGGCCAATTGCAGGAGTCAATATTTCCTGCTGCTGGATGAAGCAGCGAGAAGGATGTTCCAGTCACGCCGGTAGGTTCAGGTCTCCCATCAGTACCACTTCCCCTTTGCCACCATTCTCACAAACTCGTCAGCCATGCTTCTATCCACAGATTCCTGCTGTGCCGAGGTCTGTACACCACCCCATATGCACAGTCTCCCCCTTCCCCACCGGTGAGATCCTGAGTCCTTCGGCATCTCCCCACTTCCCCAGCAATTCAGATGATCTGATACTCTCCTTTAGGTAGATTACAACCCCTCCCCCTCTTTTCCACCCTGTCTCTCCTTAACAATTTGTATCCTGGTATCTCCAGTTCCCATCCCTGTTCCTGGTGGCACCATGTTTCTGTAACCCCCACTATGTCAAGGCACTCCTCCACCATTTTAGCTGTTAGATCTGGGATCTTTTTGCCCAGACTACTGGTGTTTGCACACATGACCCTCCACTCCCCTCTTTCCTCCTGTCCTATATGTTTTGCTCCTTACCCTCTGGCTGTGTGGGTAGGTCTTTTTGCTCCCCCCCCGCCTCTTACCTCATCAACAGGACTTTCCGCTGCCCTCTCCCTCTTGTTTAGTTTAAATGGCAGTGTCTGTCAACATAATCATCCAGTTTGCATTTGAGCACTGCTTTCCCCTCCCCATTTAGATGCAGCCTATCTGGGGCATAGAGGCTCTTGTCACTCCATGTTGAACCCCAATCTCCTATCACACCACACCCCTTCTGGGCACACATACCTACAAGCCAATCATTGAATTCCTCAATATTCTTCCTCACCTCCGTGCTGGCCCTTGGTACTGGTAGCACCTCCGAGAGGGAAAGGGATTTAAAGTCCAAGCCACTGCAGAACCTAGCCAGTGACATAAACCTTGCCTGCACCTCCATCACGCTGCTCCTTGCAAGGTCGTTTGTGCCTAGGTGGAAGATCAGATGAGTTTTCTCATCTATTTCCCTCCCCCTATAGGGGATTCAATGCATAACTTTGGCTGCCGTCATACCTGGCAGGCACTCCACCCATATTTTCTCCCTCTCTCCCCCCTTCTCCCCATGTAACTCCTTTTATAACAGAGTCCCCACTATTAAGACTCTATCCCCTTTTTCCTCCTGAAACCCCTCACTGCTGCTGTTCTCCTCTTCCCCAATTTTTCCTCATCCTTTCCCCTATCCCCCGAAACCTCCTGAGCCTCCTCCTTCCATCCTCCACTGTTCACTTCTCTGGGCCCCTTTCTGGTTCTCTGGTTCTTTCCGTGCAGCCCTTCTTCTTTTCTGAATCTTTTGATTTTCCCCTCTCCATCATGCTCATCTCCCTGACCCAAAACCTGGTTTCTTCTTCTATGGTGCCACCACCCTTGTGCCTTGCTCCATTTAATCTCTCCCCACCATGCTTTCCCTTCTGTTCCCTGTACTCCGAGCTTCCTTTCTGGGCCCTGCTCCACTTCTCTTCCTGCAGACCCCATCTCCACTTCCTGCCTGGCTTGTTCCCTCACAGTCTCCTCATCTCCCTTTCTTTACTGTTCCTCACACTTGTTCCTTCAGGTCCCACTCTTGCAGATCCTGGGTCCCTCTCCCCCTGCTAACCTTGTGGCCCCTCCAGTACTATCCTCACTCTTGAGTCTCCCTTGACACCCCTCCTTGCCTGGTTTTATGGCACCCCACACTCTAGCTCCTCCTGCCAGATGCCCTGTTCCCCAGAGTACTACCATTTCCTCTCTTTGTGCTTGAGGTTTCAGCCCCCAGTGTATTTTGCAGGCATTCCTGTGCTCCCTCTTTTCCACTCCCTAGCTGTCTCCAAATTCCTTCCACTTCCTTCCTGAACTTTGCCAGCTGGTGGCACTGAACAACCTCCAAATTTCCAAGCTCAGTCTAGTACCATAGCCCTTCACCCCTGTCCATCCAACCACCCTCCCAAAGATGCCAGCTCTAGCAACTTGAGGTCCCTTCCCCATTCTATTATGCATTGTTTGTCAAGCCCCCCCCCTTCTCTTTCAATAACACTTACCTAGCAATTTCTCACCTGAATACGTACTTTCCCTGTCTCCCAGTCGTTACAGCATAACAAAAACAAGGTTCCCTAATGATCCGTGTTTCAGTGCCCTCAACCTGATCAGGTCTACCTTTGTTTCCTGTACCCTTTGTTACAGTGACCCAACATAGGAAAAAATTACTCACCTTAGTAATGTTGTTTCTTCTAATGGAGTCTTGCTATATTATGACAATTGCAGTATGACCGCAGGTTAGAACTGCTCCGGAGGTGAAATAGTTAACTTCCATGCAAGGCATGGAATCTTGTTGGTAGTCGAGTTGAAAGCTCTGTCTGCTTGCTTTCAAACCCAAAACCGTCAGATCTTTTACTAGCTAAAACTCACTAATGTTCTGTGGAAGCTGTAAACCTACACTAGCCAACTGACTACTACCTAACAAACATACTTGTCGGTCTCGAAAAAGACTCAAGTCAGAGACCCAATAATGAAATAAAACACACTCACCCTAGGAGAGTGAAACAAAACAACAAAGTGGCAAGAAAAACAGGTGCCAACACTGTGATGCCCACCACAGCGCAAAAACGAGGGTTCTGAGAGGGGCAGGGAGGGAGGTCATAATAAGACTCCATTAGAAAAAACAACATTACTAAGGTGAGTAATTTTTCTTCAAACAACATGAAGTCTTGCTATATTATGACAATTGCAACTACACAGCAGTGTACCCCATGGAGGAGGACAGAACCAACTTAGGGAAAAGGCTCTGAAGGACAGCTGTGCGAGCGAGCATCACTCCTAGCTTGGATGTCCAAGGAATAATGCTTGTAAAAGTGTGACCGTTTTCCAGGTAGCTGCTCGACATATCTCTAGAATGGGGATGTCTCTGGCAGCAGCCAGAGAAGCAGCTGTACCTCTGGTAGAGTGAGCCCTCAGGCCTGGGGAGTCTTACCCAACTTTTCATAACAGAATTGGATACAGAGACAATCCACCTGGCAATGGATCTTTTAGTGGCAGGTTTCCTTCCAACCTCACCATAAGTGAGGAACAGTTGAAGAGTCAAACCTGTGACCCTTGGTATGCTCTATGTAGTAGCTAAGGGCCCTCTTTACATCTAAGCTATGCAGCCTTCTCTCTCACAGAGGAAGAATGGTCAGTGAAGTAAACAGGAGAAACAGATTGATTAAGGTGGAAATCCGAAACCACCTTAGGCAGGAACTTTCTATTAGTCGAAGGACTACCTTATCTCTGTGGAAGGAGATAAAGTCTGGCTCCACTGACAATGCTTGTAATTCACTTATCGTCTGGCAGAGGTGATAGCCACCAAAACACAGTTTTCCAAGTCAGGAACTAAGCTCAGCTGAAGACAAGGGCTCGAAGGAGGTTGCATGAGCTGAGCAATGCAAACATTGAGGTACCAGGCAGGGCAGGGTCCCTGAATGGAGGGTTAGTGTAAACAAACCCTTAAAAACCTGGTAAACACAGGGTGAGATGAAGAGGAAGGTTTACCTGCTGAAAGAAAAGCAGAGACAGCTGCCAAATGTACCTTCAGAATAGCTGGTTTCGCCCTAAAGTGTTTAGATGGACCATATAATCTAGGACTGTGGGTAAATCAGCAGTGTCTGGGGAATATTCTTTCCGAGCACCATATGGAAAATCTTTTCCATTTGGAGTTATAAGTAGCCCTGGTAGAAGGCTTCCTAGAAGCCCTGAGTATATCCATTACACCTTGAGAGAGGTGTAGGCCCGCAAATTCTAGCTCTTCAAGAACCAGGCCTTGAGATTGAGAGACTTGAGATTCGGGTACCAAACCCTTCCCTGGGCACATGTTAACAGATTGCGATTCTTGGGAAGGTACAGGGGAGGATGGACTGCTAAGGACAGGAGGAGAGGATACCAGGGTTGCCTGGCTCAATCCAGGGCAATCAGAATGACCTTGCAGGATTGGGCTCTGATTTTGACTAGCACTCTGAACAGGAGAGGAAAGGAGGAATGCATAGGGAACTTCCTTTCCCAGCTGAGGGCTAAGGCGTCCAGAGGACTGAGCCCAAGACTGGAGGCCTGGAGCAAAGAGAAGTTGATGATTGTCTGGAGCTGCAAAGAGATCTATTCTGGGGTGCCCCATTTGGCAAATACCACTCCCAGAACCAGGGATCCAGGGACCACTCGTGATGGCCCTGAGAGATCCTGCTGAGAGCATCTGCCAAGACATTGTCTTTGCCTGGGAGGTGAACTGCCGAAGGGAGGTGTTCAGGGAGTACGCCAGAGACCACAACTTCATGGCCAGTTGCACAAGGCCGTGAACCGAGTGCCCCCCTGCTTATTGATGTACCACATTGTAGTGGTGTTGTCTGTTCTGACCTGCACAGTCTTGTTCTGAACAGATTCTCATCTGTAAGTAAGGTTAATGAGTGAGGCTGAGTGACAAAGAACTCCTTGTCTCAGATTGCTCTGATCCTGCCACCACTGAAGGGCTTGGATCAGGGTTGATAACTGGGATCAGTTTGGTAAGGATCCTTTCTTTGAGACCAAAGGCCCTCAGATGGAACTGAATGTGTCTCATTTGAAACCTTGCTCCTTGCACTACTGCTATGGAAGCAGCCATGTGCCCTAGGGCTGCAGAAAATGCCTTGCTGGTCGAGAGACCTGCAGGGTGAATGAAGAGGCCAGGGAGACAAGGCGTTTGCCCTGTCTAGAGGAGGAAGGCCCTGGCTTCCTGGGTATTTAGCTCTGCGCCTATGAAGGTTAGGAGCTGGACAGGCTCAGTACTGACTCAGAGATTCAGAGGAACCTAGTGGCGTAAGCAGTTGCTGGGTTATCTGAAGATGTAGAGTTGACCTGATCTGGGGATTGACCTCGATGAGCCAATTGTCCAAATAAGGAAGATGGAAATCTTTTGCCTTCTTAGGCAAGCTACTGCTACTCCAGGCACTTAGTAAATACCTTGGAGCGAAGTGAGTCCGAAGGGCATTGCCCTGAACTGGTAATGGCCTGAAGGCAGCTGGAACCTGAGGTACTTTCGGTGGGAGCTTCAGTTGAGAATATGGAAGTAGGCATCCTTGAAGTCAGGGATGCTAGCCAGTCCCCTGGCCGTAGGGAAGGTAAAATGATTGCCAAGTCACCATTTTGAACTTTGGTTTTAAAGGTGCTTGTTTAGGTATCGAGATCCAGGATGGGCGCCATTCTCCTGTCTTTTTGGGTAGGAAGTACCTGGAGTACAACCCTTTGCCCTGGTGTAGGAGTGGAACCCTTTCCACGGCTCTGAGGCGAGGAGGTGGAGACCTCTGACTCTAAAGCGGAGTGCCTCCGATGGAGATACAGGAGGAAAGATCTGGTCCTCAGCTTGAAGATATTTTGAAGCTGAGGACCAGTCCCTGGCTTACTACTTCCAGGACCCACTTGTCTGATGTGAGAGACTTCCAGTCCTGGACAAAGTAAGCCAGCCTGCCCCTACTGGTAGAGGAGAAGTGGCCCTGGCTACTCCATCAGGGTGCCTGCTTGGCAGGGGCTTTGGGCTGAGGAGTGGAAGCAGGCCTGCTTGAACCCCTCCTGCCCCTTCCTCTAAAGAATCCCCTCTGGGTAAAGGAGGAAGAGGAGGCTTGAGGCCTGATAAAAGGCCTATGAAAGGCCTGCCTCTGCCCCTGGGGGCTGCTTCTGAGTAGCCTGCCTTTCCTTGGCCTGTGCACTCCGATGAGGTGGTCCTGTATTCATCCATTTCTTCATATAATTCTCTGTTTGCTCCCCAAACAAAATTGCCAATCACAGGAAAATCAATGGCTTTTGACTGGATATCCTGTGACAATGTGGTGCATCTAGGCCAGGCCATTCTACGAAGAGCCACAGAAGTAGCCATAACTCTAGAAGATACATCATTAGAGTCCACCGCAGCATGAAATTGCATTTTGATGCATCGATACCATCTAAGGCTACCTGTTCCAGATCCCTAGCAAACTTGTCAGGAGTTGTTTGACACAGCCAGCACAGTATCCCAGCTGGATTTCTGGTATCTGGCAGCATAAGCCATGTAATTTGCTTGTCTGAGTCCCAAGGATGCTGCCATGTACTGTTTCTTTGCCATAGCATCAATCTTCCTGAGTCCTTTTCAGGAGGATGTGAAGCTAGGGGATATTTGCCTTATCACAGGCTGCAGCCTGCACCACACCCACATGGCTGCATTGCTGTGTGAGAAATTCTATGTCAGAACCTGTTCAAGTATACCTTCTGTCATCCTTTTATCCACAGGAGGTATAGAATGAGGAGTTTTAAAACTTTTACTGTCTGTTTCCTGAAAGATTTATGAAGGGGAATAGACAGACTCTTAGATTCTGGAATATCCATCATTTCCACATAATCAGGCTCTTCCTGATCATCCACAGCTTCCTCCACAGGAAGCTGAAGAGTTTCAGCAGCCTTCTTGTAAAAGATGAAATGAGCAGGGGACTCAGAAAGCCTAGGGGGAATCCTAAGGTCTGTCTGGAGAGGTATCTGGCTCAATCGGGCGTCCAGATCCTCAGACCATAATTACTCTCTTCATACTCCCCAATGGTTCATAAAATTTCTCAAAATCATAATCCTGAACCGATGGGACCTTGTGATCGAAAGCGTCTCCCAGATGGGGACTGTTCAGGAACGGGAGAAAGAGACTGGACAATTTGGATTGCTTTGGCTATCTCTTCAGCTGTTGGGGAAAGGACTTTTCCACAGCAGCAGACTTCAGTCCTTTCTGTTTGCCGAGTATGGCCCTGGTCAGAGGCACTCCCTCAGGGTTCAGCTGGCACCAAACCGGGCGACCATCTGAGTCAGCGGACTTTTGGCCTCTCTTTCCTAAGCCTACCAACTCTCTTTTCAACGGTGGCAGCAGGAAATTCTTGCAAATCTGGCAGTCTGAATCGAGGTGGTCAAACCCCAGGCAATAAACACAGGTGGTGTGAGGGTCAGCCTTGGCAAAGGCTTCCCCACAGACATCACAGTGCTGAAACCCAGTGGGCCCATTTTTTCTTTTGGGTTTCTCAGACATTATGCCAGCCTAACCAAAACCTGCCCGTTTATGGCAATCCGCCAAGCAAGACTCTATCGGTTCCCAACCGTGTCACGGGCCGTGGAAAAAAACGTACTGAAATCAGTTTTTTGAACCGATAGGAACCGGAAACCGCACTCTAAAAAAGGACTAGCAATTGAAAAAGCAACCTAATCGGTTCAAACCGAACCGATAAATGTTTACAAGTTCCACACAGAATTCAGTATATAAAACCTATCTATACTTACGTTACCATAGACAGAGCTTGAACCGAGCAGTTGCGGTTAAATTAAGGCAATTTACTTTTTAAAACTGTTTTAAACCGAAAATGAACGAGCAAAAGGAAATCTCCAGAAGCGACTGTTCAGTGAGCAGATAAAAATTCTAGCAGTTTGGGTTTGAAAGCAAGCAGACAGAGCTTCCTTAACCGAGCTCGCGCTCAAGATTCCATGCCTTCCATGGAAGTTAACTATTTCACCTCCGGAGCAGTTCTAACCTGCGGTCATATTGCAATTGCCATAATATAGCAAGACTTCATGTTGTTTGAATGGTTTGCTCAAAAGCCTCCACTGAGCCCACACCAATGATCTGCACCACAGCAGCCCCCCTGTCACAGCTGCTCTAACAGGTACACTTGCTTAATCAGCTCAGTGTTCTTTAAAACCTCTATCCATGTTCTTTAAAATCCTCCTAAGTCAGGCCACTCCTCCCCATGGCTCCACCCCACTGCCCATTTAATAGAGGTCAAAGCCGGGTGGCTGGTGGGAAAATTACAACTCCTTCGGTGTCTGCTTTCAGAAGTGCAGCTGGGCCTGTCTCTTACATCCCAGCCTGCGGTCAATTTCACGCCCTGGCTCCTGATTGGCTGTCCTCTTCCTCCCCTGGCCTGCCGCTGACTGCAGTCTTGCGGGCAATCCTGCTCCAAAGCCTCTCCTGTTGCCGATGCAGCCACCGTCTCCAACTGCCTCTGATGCGCTCCTACAAGCCCTGACCTGCCCAAGTCACAGCCGTGGGAATCCTCTGCTCGATGCGCTCCACTCCTCTTAAAGAAATTACAGCTCCTTCAGTGTCTGCAGCATCAACTTGCAGTCATGATGCTGTTTTCTATCCACAATCCTCCAGGCTCTATTTGCCTAATTTGGGTTGTGCACCTTGGCCCCTCCTCCTGAGGACTGTTAGTTATGCCAAAGTGTGGCTAATGAACTGAATCTAGACAGTTAGAAATAGAGGTTACTTACTTGTGACCATAGCTATACTATTAGTAATCAGTACACATCCACGGGACCCACCCGACCTTCCCTGGCAATGCTTATTTTGGATTCCTGGTCCAGTGTGCACATCTGACTGTACTAGTGTCAGATCCAGAGGACCACAACATTAGTAGGTGGGAGGAGTCAAGCTCGGAGACTGTTCCAGTGACTGAGCATGCTCAGTGGAAGGCTGTCTCATTGCAACTAAATTGTATACTAATGTCTTATAGTTACAAGCAGGACACTGGTTTTACCGCATATCTTGATGACACGAACAGGAAAATCTCATTGGCTGTGGAAGCAGCGCCAAAAGCAGAAACAGCGCTTATTCTCGTTGTCTCCATGAGCACAGTGCTATAAATTGCTGAGTAGCGACTGTCACGTTCTCTTCTGCTGCCCTTTGATTCCTGTTTGCTGCCAAAATTTTCCTGCTATGGACCCATTGCTGTTTAAAACTAGTGGGATGCCTTCCAAGTAAGTCTCGTTTGCATAAAAATAAAACTGCTATACTGTGATTCTTGTCTTGTGAAACTGTTAGGCAGGTAAGGTGGGGTGGGGCCTGTGAATGGGTCCAGTCGGCTCTGTTAAAAAAGGTTCTCTCTGCTCCTCCTAAGTTCTTTTAAGTCCTAAGCTGTTAAATTATATTTTGAATATTATGTCTGTCTGGATTTATTTCTACTGTCCGATTGGTGTGAAGACTGAGCCACGAGACTACGACCAACTATGGTAAATGTGTCCCTTTCTAGTGACATTTTAGTCCTAAAGTTCGATGTGGTGGTAGTGCCTGGTTAGTCGAGGCAGTGGCGACAATGGACCCAACACAGCGGGGAGAGAGTATCAGCAAGTGGACGAATGCCAGACAAACCTTTTGCCTTACAATCCTCTCTCTCTCTGTCTCTCTCCTTTTCGGGGGATGCAAGGCCATTCGTTCTATTCTGCTCCATTCTGAGTATTTTATTCTCCTACAGGTTTCCTTTCCATCCACCCTGCAGAAAAAAAAAATGTTTGTGTTGACGATCGAAGTCCTCTCCCTCCTCTAGCTCCTCTCCATTCCTCTAGATTCTCTCCCGAGATAAACTTTTTGTGTGTACCTCATGGGAGGCTGTGTCTATTTGGGGAATGGTGTAGAGGCAAGCTGTGTTGGTGGGGTGGGGACACTGGTACGTAGTGGTATGGGAGGGACACTGGCCCTGTTAGCAACACTAGTTGTGGTGAGGTCGGATGGGGATACTGGCAGTGGATGGGGACACTGGTTGTGGTGAGGTCAGATGGGGATACTGGCAGTGGATGGGGACACTGGCTGTGGTGAGGTAGGATGTGGATACTGGCAGTGCATGGGGACACTGGTTGTGGTGGTGTAGAGATGAGGATACACGCAATGGTTCATCTGGGTGCTGGTGGGTCTGAGTGGGGAGAGGGGCTGTGCTGGTGGGTCTGGGTGGGAAGAGGGGCCATGCTGGTGGGTCTGAGTGGGAGTGGGGCCATGCTGGTTCATCTGGGTGGGGAGAGGGGCCATGCTGGTGGGTCTGGGTGGGGAGAGGGGCCATGCTGGTGGGTCTGGGTGGGAAGAGGGCCATGCTGGTGGGTCTGAGTGGGGAGGGCCTGCGCTGGTCTATGGGAGTGAGAAAGGCTACATTGGTCTATCTGGGTGAGGAGGGGCCATGCTGGTCCATCTGGGTGGGTAGAAGGCTGCGCTAGTCCATCTAGATGGGGAGAGGGCTATGCTGGTCCGTCTGGGTGGGGAGAGGGCCCTGCAGATCTGTCAGGGTGGGAGAGGGTTTTATGCTGGTCCATGGGAGTGGGGAGATGGGCCTTGCTGGTTAGTCTGGGTGGAGAGATGAGCCATACTGTTGGGTCCGGTGTGGAGGGGCATGCAGGTGGCATGGGGTGTGGTGGGAGAGTGGCCGTGCTGGTGGTGTGGGGTTGGGAGAGTGGCTGTGCAGGAGGCGTGGAGTTGGGAGAGTGGCCATGCAGATAGGCGTGGGGTTGGGAAACTGGCTGTGCAGGTGAGTTGGGAAGAGTGGCCTTGCTGGTGGGTCTGGTGGGAGTGTAGCTGTGTTGGTGGGTTGAGGTGGAGAGAATGGCACATTACTGCCTGCAGGGCAGAAGTTAAAGGAACATTTACTGGCCAATAAAATCTGCCAGCATTGCCTAGTGTGCTAGGAAGGGGTGCTCACTATTATTTTCAGGAAGCTGGCCTTGTTCACGGGAATAAAAAGTGATTTAAAGGGTCTCTGTCAACCCGGTGTCCATTTTTATGGTGGAAGCAATGTTGCGCCTGGAGCAGGCTAGAGCGATATAAAAGCATAATTATTATGTAAAAAATATATTTCTGGGGACCTTGAAATATTGGGCCAGCGTCCATGAGCTGGACTGATACAGGAGCATACTGCCTATAAATAGACAATGCACTCCCAGCATCTGTTGGACAGGGGCGACTGAGAGGGAGTGTGCTGCTTGCCGTACATCACTGCGGCACTGACTTGCAGAGTATGGGGGTCAGGGGTGGTGGTGTTGATGCTGTGAGGGGGTAGGAGTGCTGGGGTTGGGGGCTGGACATTGACTTGTGCCAGTGGATGGAGCAGTGTTGTGGGAGTGCTCACTGCTAGGAATGGGGACAGAGCACTAGTCGTGTGTGTGTGTGTGTGTGTGTGTGTGTGGGGGGGTTGTATCAATACCAGGACCAGGGATGGCGGGGCACTGTGTGTGTGTGTGTGTGTGTGTGTGTTGGGGGGTGGCTGGCTGGCTGGGTCACTTTGAGCTGGATGCTTGGGTGTGGGGCTCACTGACCACCATGCTGGTACAGAGGATTGGCTCTGTTGGACTAATCACCTTGACATCTGCTGTCACAGGAAAACTACTGCCTTTCTAAGGCCTGCAAGTTTTGTTTTTTTTTTGGGTAACCCTACTTCTGTTTGAATGGGAAAAGCAAGAGAGGAAGAGGGGAGGGTGTATGTACATGAGCTGAAATGCTAATTAAAAAAAATAATGTTTTTTGTATCTTTTTTTTTTTTATTGTGGGGAGAGAGCTTGCTGACAGTTTGGCGGAAATTGTATATCTTGGTAGCCATCTTAGGTTTTATCCTTAACAAACTGCTCAGTGAGGTTGAGAGAGGGGCTGTGCAGGTCCATCTGTATAGAGGGCTGTGCAGATCCGTCTGAGTGGAGGAGGATATACAGGTTCGTCTGGGTGGACAGAGTGGCAGTGGGGGAGGCTGAGTGCCATGATGATGGCGGAGTTGGGTGGTGACAGTGGCTGATTCTGGTGGGCTGGAATGGGGAGTGGCAGTGATGGTGGGCAGGGTGGGAAAGTGGCCATGCTGGTCAATGGGGGGTGTGGAAAGGGCACATGCAGGCTCTGTCTGGTGGGAGAAGGCCTGTGATGGTCCGAGGTGGGCAGAGTGCCTGTGGGTTTGGTGTGAGGAGAGTGGCCGATGCTGGTGGGGTGGAGTGAGAGTGTCCTTCACTTTAGTTTGGTTCTAGTGTGGTGCTGTGCTGACCTACCCTGCCAGCTGCTGCTAACCTGCCCCTTTCTGACTGCTGACTGGACCTGCCATTGTCACCACATTTGTATTTTGTATTATTGGCCACTGTTTTATTTTGATACTCATGCTGCTGTTTTGAATAGGAAAACATAGGAGGAAGATGAGGAAGAAGGGCAGGAATGAGCTGGCATGCTTAATTATAAAAATAATAGCAATATTTCAAAATCTGGCCTCTTGTGATGGAGGAGGAAGGGTAGATGGACAGTGAACAGAACCATTTTTTCCCATGTATACAATCTGCTATGTCCATGCCATGCTCCAGTGGTTGGTAATTGATGGTTCGATGGAAGGACGGGCTGGGCAGACTGGTACATGCTGACAAAAATGGTCCTGGCATCTGCTGATGGATGGAGGGAGGGAGGGTAGGATGGGTAGAGTGGCACAAGAACCATTTTTTCCCACATGTATGTTGATGGTCGGTGGAGGGATGAGCTTGTACGACTGGTACACATGCATGAAAAATGGTTGGTGGCCATAGCCCAGGTACAATGGGCACTCACTGGGCCAGGCAAGGTTACTCCAGCCCCATCATAAGCAGTGGTGATGACAGAACAGATCCATCTAGCTAGAGAGTCCTTCAAAGCTTTTACCCATATTTTGACCTGTAGTTAGAATGAACAAACTGGAAGTTTCTCGAATAGAATCCGTTCTTTTGATACATTTCACCGCTTCGTCTTGGATCTAGCATGTGAAATTCCCTTTCCTTTTCATTTTTGGGTGTGGGCAGAAGGAAGGTAAAATCAGCTCCTGGTTGCAATGGAAAGGAGCCATAACTTTTGCTAAAACACCTGGATATGTTCAGAGCACCACAGAGTCCTGATGAAACACGGTATACGGTTCTTTGGTGGACAAGGCTCCTAGCTCGCTGATTCTCCTGGCTGAAGTAATAGCTATGAGAAAAGTGATCTTCATCGTGAGATGCATGAGGGATGTCTCTTTGAGAGGCTCAAAAGGAGCCTTGGTCAAAGCTTTGAGAACCAAATTAAGCTTCCAAGGTGGTACCAGTATTTGATTGGAGGGCGCTTTAATGTTACTGCCCTTAGAAACCTCCTGACATGGGATGTGAACCCAACAAAAACACAACCACAATCCGGAAACCTGAACCCTAAGGTGGCCGGCTGCAGACCTTTGTCAAACACATCTTGGAGGAACTGCAGTAGTACAAGAATGATACTGGCTTGTTCTGTATGTGTCTGGATTGAAGACAGAACAAGAATTTACTCCAAAGTCAGCAATATATTTCAGAGGAAGAGGGCAATGCGAGTTCACGTCATTTCAATAATAGCAGCTGTGTAGCCTAGCTCTTTGAAAGTTTCCGCTCAATCTCCAGGCCAAGAGGAGAGGTTGCTCAGATTGGTGTGCGGTACCAGACCCTGAAGGAGAAGGTCTGGGCTGATCTGGAAGGTTAGAGGTGGTCGCCGTGAAAGATGAATGAGAACGGGAACCATGGGCAGCGAGGCCATCGAAGATGGACTAGAATCAGTTCTGCCGGTCCAGGGCCACTTTGTGGAGGGCTCTGGATAGAAGCGGTATTGGAGGAAAGGCATACAGGAGTAGGGAAAAGGAGTTCTGAGCCAATGCTAGTTCATTCTTGGCCAGCGAGCAGAATTGCTTTACAGTTTTGCCAGCAGGCAAAAGATCTATCAGAGGATTGTCCCACTATTCAGTTAGGATATGGAAGGCACTGTCCTTCAGCTCCCATTCCCCTAGTAGAACATTTTTTGCAATGGAGCCAGTCTTCTGTGACATTTTCCTGCCTGGAATGTATACTGCCCTTATGCTTGCCATGTGGTGCTCGGCCCATTGAAGGAGAAGCAGGGACTCACGTAGCATTTTTGAGCTTCTTGTTCCGCCCTGATGGTTGATGTACAGTATGCCATTGTTGTCCAATTGTCTGTTATAATCATAACGTCCTGATTGAGACTTGCTGTTCAAAGTGTATCAGGGCTAGGCATACTGCTCTCATCTCGAGGACATTTATGCTGCACCTGTTTCTTTTTTTTTTTTTTTTATAGTTATTATTTATCCAAGCCTTTATGTCCCACTTCCACCCCCTCTCCTTCCGTGACTAAGGAGTGACATCCTCCACATCAACCTCAACCATCTGGGTCTGCCCCTAGAGTGCCTTGCTGCTATCGGGACCTAAATTGACGGCCCAGATTATCCCGGTGGAGCGAGGAGAGCATCCCCACTACCTCCCTCTTGTCCTCTGCAGCGAGCATGCACAGCGGATATGCCCTTGGTCGATCTGACGAGAATGGCTCCGGAGAACTTCATCTAGGGGCTGGAGGTATTTTTACCCAAGCTTGTACTCCCTGTAACCCAATCCCTGAGGCGCCGAAGCAGAGAGTCGACATGCTGGCAGCACTGGCTCTCAAATGCCTAATCAACGTCCCCCTCCCGGCTCCGAGATACAAAGCCACCATGCCCCTCAAGATCAGTGCATCCACGGCTCCCGTGGGGCGTCAGGTGCTAGACAGCACCCTGGCATCCCACCCGAGGAGGAGAGTATCCGTGGGGATGCTCCATCCTCCTCCCCTGCCAACCCCGCTGACCCTAGTTCGCTCTCGAACCCAGGTTGCCAGCGAGCGCGGGTGTGGCGTCCAGCGCCAACCTTCAGCACCACAGGGACAGTTGTACCTTGTTTCCAACAGTGACCACTTGCCCTGAGATTAACAGCTGATGCAGGTGAGCCCCCAGCACCTGAGGCTGGCATCAGTCGTGATTCAGATTTGGTATAGATGGCCCAACTGCAACCCTTCATGACATTTGTCCTCAGAGTCTGCCACTGGAGTAGGGGTCGATAATCCCATACCCCGACGTCCCGGCTACAAGAATTTATAGTTGGATAAGCGAAGTTTAGCTGCCAGTTGTCCACAGACAACCAACTCAAAAGGGATAAGGATTTTTTCCCATTATTCTGCTGCTCACCTGCTGTCCGACCACTAGGTGCCGCCACCCATTATTTTTCCTAGCCAGCTGCAGCTGATCACGAGCGCCAATACTGTAGCCACGTGGGTGAGGGACTCTTGGTGTGAGGGAGCTGTGCCAGCCAAGACGCTGCCTATGGTAGCAAGCAAGATCCTCCCATCTCAGTCTCCACCCACAGCAGCACAACCAGCACTGACAGGCAAGTCATCAAATTAGATATGGGAGATGTGCGTGTCAGTCCTGGCAACTGGCTGTGGCAGTGGTAGGGGCAGGTGGAACAAGTGGGAGGACTGTGCCCAGGCGCCATTTCTTCTGTTCCTGATGCTAGCAGGTGGACTGGAATCATTTTCCTGTGTGCACCGTGCAGCACTAGTCAGCAGGTTACTGGGCTTAAGCTAGGCAGGCAGCGTCTTTTACTTGCAGAAAGGCGAGTGAACAAAAAAAAAAAAAAAAACCTGTCGGTCAGGGACATTAAAATAAAGGAGGCGTTTTGTTCTGTGCAAGACAGTGCCTTGAGATCGCATGCAGTTTGGGTCAAGGACCAGGTGGGCCTGAGGGTGGCGTTGCGACTCAGACAGTCGGAGAAGGCTGTGCTGCAGTTAAGGAGAGAGAGGACACACACAAAAAAAAAAAAAAAGGGGTTTTATTTACATCTGCCGTTTTAGTTAAGGGGAGTGTAATTATCCTGATCGGGTCATTGTGACTGTACAAGTCAGTCGGGAGCTAAAACTGAAGGAAACGAAAAGATAAAGCCAAGGAGGAGGTGTGTTTTCTTGTCCTTGGCGATCTAATTACCAAAGTTGGTTACTACTTGGAGGATGGTTTGAAAAAAGAAAAAAAAAGAGGCGGACCACTGAACAAGACAAAGCAGTCTGAAGTTTAAGGGCAGTTGGGTGGGAGGGAGCACTGGGAGTTGCTGGAGATTGTGGTTGTGTGTGCTGTGCTGTCTAATTGTGATTAAGCACTGCAGCCAATATATTTAAGAAATACAAAATACAAACAGTTACAGTTACATAATTATCCTGGAAAGTCACCGTGGACTTGGTGACAGTAGTGCCTATTGCCTACAGGAATAAAAAAAATAAAAAAATAACATCTGATCAGGAGAGTAGCACTTAGTACTAGCAGCAGTTGAAGGAGGAAGTAAAGAAAACAAGGGCAAGCAAGAGCTGGGTTTTGTGAAGTGCTGCCAAACTACTAAATAAAGGGCAGAACTTAGTGTAACTAATTAATGCCAAAATAAATGAAAAAAGGAAGTAACTAAAAACAAGATTAACTGTAGAAAAGAAGGGTGAATCCACCTGCCCAGTGTCCTGTGGCCGTTCCAGCCTGGCTGGCTTGGAAACATAAGAAAAAGAAAAAAAAAAGCTATTAATAAAAAAAAAAAAAAAAAAAAAAAAGGATCTGACAGAAGTGGAACATAAAATTAAAGAATCCTAACTAACTGTGTGTGCTCTGTGTTAGGAGAAAGGTGTCGTGTGGAAAAGGCCAAGGTGCCTGCCCAGTGTCCTGTGGCCGGCTGGCTTGTGAAAGATAAAGAAATAAGAAAAAGCTATTAAACAAAAAAATAAGATTTGACATATAACATAAAATTAAGCAAGCCTAACTGTGTTTGGTTTGGGCTCAGGCTGCAAGTGTGTTGGGATACAGGTATCGTGTGGAAAGGGTGACCTGCCCAGTGTCCTGTGGCTGGCTGGCTTGTGAAAGATAAGAGACAAAGAAATAAGAAAGAAGCTATTAAACAGAAAACAAAAAAGATTTGACAGAATATAAAATTAGAGCAGTCCTAACTAACTGTGTGGGCTGCTGTGGAGGTGTTGGGATAGAGTTGTCGCGGTGGAAAGGGGCGACCTGCCCATTGCTCAAGTGCCCAGTGTCCCAAGGCCGGCTGGCTTGTGACAGGACAAAACAACAAAGTAAGCACTAAGCATGTAAGCATCAAATCAAATAATCTTTATTTATAAGCGCCTTTCAGAACCAAGGCTGTACAGAAAGATCACATATACATATAAATTAAAACAATCATAAATTAATAACCATGACTAGGATATGCTAAACTAAATAAATACGTCTTCAGCTTCATTTTAAATTTCTCGACGGTTGGACATTCTCTCAGCCAACGAGGCAGAGAATTCCACAGGGTTGGTGCTGAAAAAGCAAAGGCCGGGATCCTGGTGCTTTTAAGCGAACCCTGGGAATCTCCAGCAACCCTCACAGCAGAGCGGAGAGGACGGAGGGGCAATAGGGCACCAAGAGATCTTTCAGGTAGCCAGGTCCCTGATCATGTAGGGCTTTAAAGGTTAGTAAACCAACCTTGTAGTGATCCGCCACCTAACAGGCAGCCAGTGCAGTTCATGGAGCACAGGCGCATATGGCTGGATCTAGACATCCCAGTCAAAACCTTCCTGCAGCGTTCTGCACCAGCTGCAGGCGGAGGATATCAACCCTAGATAGCCTTAGGTAGAGGGAATTACAGTAATCAAGGCGGGTAGTGATAAGGCATGGACCAATGTTGGCAGATCACCGGTGGACTAGGTGTTTCACCCGGCGATATTCCTCAGATGATAAAAGAGAGATTTGACTACGGCCAATACCTGAGATTTAAGGTCAAGCCATCGCCAAAATAACGCCCAGGTTCCCGATCAACAGAGGTAGAGCACATAACACCGAGCAATAAGCCAGGTGGTTGGCCAGCCCCAAACCCACCACCAGATGACCTCGGTCCACTATCAACACCTCAGTCTTATCAGGATTCAGTCTCAGCCAGCTAGAACTCATCCATAATCTGATTTCAGCAAGGCAGTTGTCTAGCACGGAGAGAGACACCATCTTGCCCGGTCGGAAAGGACAAATACAGCTGAGTATCATCTGCATAGCAGTGAAAACCCAGACTGTATTGCTAATGATATCTCCCAACGGCAGCATGTACACTGCAAACAACATGGGTGCTAAATGGAACCCTCGGTACCCACAAGGCAGGGAGTGAGCCAGAGGAATAAATTCGGTGACAACCCTCTGAAACCTGTCTGCGAGGTAAGACTGAAACCATTTGAGGACTGTTCAGACAGCCCACAATAAATCCATGGCGCTCCAACAGCACACCATGGTCTAAAGTGTCAAATGCTGCAGAGAGATCGAGAAGGACCAGAATGGTACATGCCTTCAATCTCTAGCCATTAGGAGGTCATTCAACACCCGGACAGGGTAGTCTCCGTGCTATGCTTCTTCCTAAAACCAGACTGGAGAGTATCATAGACATTGTGAGTTGTAAGGTGATCATCCAATTGTAATGCAACCACCTTTTCAATAACCTTACCAACAAAAGGCAGGTTAGAGATAGGTCTGTAGTTAGCTTGACAATCTGGATCCAGGAGGATTTTTAAGGAGTGGTCGAACTACCACCTCCTTAAGGGATCAGGAAGAAAAATTACTCACCTTAGTAATGTTGTTTCTTCTAATGGAGTCTTGCTATATTATGACTATTGCAGTTTGTCCCAGCCTTAGAACTGCTCGGAGGTGAAAGAGTTAACTTCCATGCAGAGCATGGAGCTTAGAGCGCGAGCTCAGTTCAGAAGCTCTGTTAGGCTGGTTTCAAACCAAATCGTCCAGATCTTTACGACAAAAACTCACTAAGGTTCTGTGTGGAAGTTGTAACCTACACTAGCCAACTGGCCACTAATATATTAACACATTTATCCTGGTCCCAACACAAAGACTCAAGTCAGTGGACCAGAAAAATAAGAATAAAATAGCTAAATAAACACAACACCCAAACATGAAAGAGGCATCAATAAATGCCAACAGAGGACTACCCACTCCATACCCAAAGTAGGAGTTCTGAGAGGGGCAGGCTGGGGGAGGTCATAATATAGCAAGACTCCATTAGAAGAAACAACATTACTAAGGTGAGTAATTTTTCTTCAAACAACACAGTCTTGCTATATTATGACTACTGCAGACTACACAGCAGTACCTCCATGGAGGAGGGACAGAACCTACTTAGGAATAGGCTCTGAAGCACGGCTGTGCTAAACCGAGCATCCCTCCTGGCCTGAATATCCAGGAGTAATGCTTGGTGAAAGTGTGTACTGTCTTCCAAGTAGCTGCCTGACATATCTCCAAGATAGGGATGTCTCTAGCAGCAGCTAGAGATGCAGCTGTACCTCTGGTAGAGTGAGCCCTCAGGCCTGAGGGGAACCTTACCCAGCTTTTGATAGCAAAATTGGATACAAGAAGCGATCCACCTGGCAATGAATCTCTTAGTGGCAGGTCTCCTTTCCCAACCTCACCGTGAGAAACAGTTGGAGGAGTCAAACCTGTGACCCTTAGTACGCTCTATGTAGTAACTTGGGCCCTCTTAACATCTAGCTGTGCAGTCTCCTCTCACCAGAGGAGGAATGGTCAGTGAAGAACACTGGAAGTGAAATAGATTGGTTAAGGTGGAAATCTGAAACCACCTTAGGCAAAAACTTCCTGTTAATCCTGAGGACTACTTTATCCTGTGAAAGAAATAAAGTCAGTTTCTACTGATAAAGCCTGTAACTCACTTATCGCCTGGCAGAAGTGATGGCTACCAGAAATACAGTTTTCAAGTCAATACTTAAGCTCTGCGAAGACAGAGGCTCAAAGGGGTTGCATTAGCTGAGCAATGCATACATTAAGATCCCAAGCCGGGCAGGGTCCTTGAATGGAGGATTGGTGCTAAGCAATCCTTTAAAAAACTTGGAAAATACAGGATTAGCAGAAAGAAGAGGGCTTCCTGCTGAAATGAAGGCAGAGACAGCAGCCAAGTGCACTTTCAGGGTGGCTGGTCTCAGTCCCAAAAATTAAGATGGACCATGTAGTCAACACAGTGGGTAGATCAGCAGATTCTGGGAAACCTGCTTCCCAGAACACCATATGGAAAACCTTTTCACTTGGAGTTATAGGTAGCCCTGGTGGAAGGCTTCCTAGCAGCCTTCAAGATTTCGAGAACACTTTGAGAAAGTTGCAAATCAGCAAACTCTAACTGCTCAAGAGACAAGCCTTGAGGTGGAGGGATTTGAGATTGGATACCAAACTCTCCCCTGAGCACAGGTTAACAGATTGTGGTTCCTGGAGAGACACAGGGAAGATGGACTGCTAAGGACAGAAGGAGTGGGTACCAGGGCTGCCTGGCCCAGTCTGGAGCAATCAGGATCATTTTGCAGGGCTGAGACCTGATTTTGACTAGTACTTTGAACAGGAGAGGGAAGGGGAAGGCATAAAAAACTTCCCTTCCCAATCGGGAGAAAGGCATCCAGGGGAACTGGGCCAACACTGGGGGCCTGCAACAAAACAGTGGAAGTTGATGATTGTCTGGGGCTGCGAAAGATCTATCTGAGGAGTGCCCCATCTGGCAAACACTATCCCCAGTACTAGGGGATCCAGTGACCATTCGTGATGGCCCTGGGAAATCCTGCTGAGAGCATCTGCCAGGACACTGTCCTTGCCTGGGAGGTGAACTGCTATGAGGGAAGTGTTCAGGGAGTAAGCCAGAGACCAAAACTTCATCGCCTTGGTGCACAAGGCCGAAGATCGAGTGCCCTTGTTTGTTGATGTACCACATTGTAGTGGTGTTGTCTGTTCTGACCTGGACCACCTTGTTCTGAACAGATGCAGAGAAAACTGAAGTGCTAGAAAAACAGCTCTGAGTTCCAACAGATTGATGTGGAGCAGAGATTCCTGAGGGACCATAACCCCTGGGTGGAGAGGTCGCCCATGTGAGCTCCCATCCCAAGAGGGATGCATCTGTAGTAAGGGTCAAGGAATGGGACAGAGGGATGAAAGGCACCCCCTGTCTCAGATTGCTCTGATCCTGCCACCACTGAAGGGCCTGGATCAGAGTTCGAGTCACTGGGATTAACTTGGATAGAGGATCTCTTCTTTGAGACCAGAAAGCTCTCAAATGGAACTGAATGTCCCTCATCTGAAATCTTGCTCCTTGCACCACAGCTGTGGAGGCAGCCATGTGCCCTAGGAGCTGCAGGAAATGCCTTGCTGGTCGAGAGACCTGCAGAGTGAAGGAGGCAGCCAGGGTCACTAAGGTCCTTACCCTTTCAAGGTAAGGAAGGCTCTGGCCTGCTTTGTATCCAGTTCTGCACCTATAAAGGTGAGTACCTGGACAGGTTCAAAACTGACTTTGAAGACAGAAGAAATCCCAGAGAGGTAAGCAGCTGCTGGGTAACTAGCAGGTGTGATTTGACTAGTCTGGAGACTGACCCACAATGAGCCAGTCGTCCAGGCAGGGAAAAATGGCAATCTTTGCCTTCTTAGGTGACGACTGCTACTGCCAGACATTTGTGAACACCCTTGGGGCAGAAGTGAGGCCGAAGGGCATTGCTCTGAACTGATAATGGCCTGAGGGCAGTTCGAATCTGAGGTACTTTCGATGGGAGCTTCCGATAAGAACATGGAAGTAGGCATCTTTGAGGTCCAGGGAGGCTAGCCAGTCCCCAGGCCTTAGGGAGGTAAAATCATTCCCAGTGTCACCATTTTGAACTTTGGCTTTAAAAGGTGCTTGTTTAGATATCTTAGATCCAGGATAGCCGCCACTCCTGTCTTTTTGGGGTAAGGAAGTACCTGGAGTACAGACCCTCGCCCTGGTGAAGGAGAAACCTTTCTACAGCTCTGAGAGCCAAGAGGGTTGAGACTTCTGTTTCAAAGCAAGAGTCTCTAAAGGGTTTGTAGGTGGAAAAGATCTGGCTCTCATCTTTGGAAATTTCTTGAAGCTGAGACCAGACCCTGGCTCACTACTTCAGGACCCACCTGTCTGAAGTTAAAGACTGCCAGTCCTGGGCAAAGTGAGCCAACCTACAGGTAGTGGAGAGCCGACCCTGGGCATCCCATCAGGGTGCCTGTTTGGCAGGGGCTTTAGGCTGAGGGGTGGGAGCAGGCCTGCTCGAACCCGTCTGCCTCTCCCTCTGAAGAACCCCTCTGTACATAGGCTGAGAGGAGGAGGCCTGGGTCTGGTAAAAGGCCTGAAAAGGCCTACCCCTACCCTGGGCTGCCTCTGAGGAGTGGCTTGCCGTTCCTTGGCTTGTGCACTCCTGTAAGTGGTTCTATATTCATCCATTTTCTTCATATAATTCTCTGTCTGCTCCCCAAACAGAGAATTTTCCAACACAGGAAAATCCATAGCCTTAGACTGGGTATCCTGTGACAAAGTAGTACACCTGAGCCAGGTCAATCTCCAAAAGCCACAGATGTAGCCATGACTCTAGAGGATACATCGTTAGAATCCACTGCAGCATGGAATTGCACCTTAGATGCCTCAATACCATCAAGAGCCACCTGCTCCAGCTCCTTTGCGAGCTGGCCAGGGACCTGTTTGGCTAAGGCCATGACAGTATCCCATCTAGATTTCTGGTATCTTGCAACATAAGCCATATAGTTAGCTTGTCTGAGTCCCAAGGATGCTGCCATGTATTGTTTTTGGCCATGGCATCAATCTTCCTGGAATCCTTGTCAGGAGGATGTGAAGCCAGTGGAATATTAGCTTTATCACAGGCTGCAGCCTGAACTACTAACATGACTGCATTGCTGTGAAAGAAAATCTGTATCAGGACCTGACAAAGTGTACCTCCTGTCCATCTTTTTCTCCACAGGAGGCACAGAATTAGGAGCTTTTAAAATTTTTATTGTTTGTTTTCTAAAAGATTTATGTAAAGGGATGGACAACCTCCTGGACTCTGGGATATCCATCATTTCCACATAGTCAGGCTCCTCTTGCTCATCAAAGCCTCCTCTAAGGAAGCTGGAGGGTCTCAGCAACTTTTTATAAAACAAAAAATGAGAAGGGACTCAAAAAGCCTAGGGGAGACTCACCTGAAGGTCTGTCTGGGAGATGTCGGTTCAATGGGCACATCAAGACTTTCAAAGTCACATTCATACTGATCATAATCCTCATCCCCCTCCTCTGGTTCATAGAACTCTTCTGTATTATAATCCTGAACCACTGGAACCGACCTTTGCCAGACAGTGGTGGTTCGGAGGAAACCGGGGACAGGGACTGGACAATCTGTATTGCCCTGGCTATCTCTGCAGCAGTTGGAGAAGGAATTTTGGACTCCAAACCTGCTGATTTTAGATTTCTTTGCTGGAACTGGCTCCTCAGAGCCAACTTTTCGTTGCCGAAGTCTCGCCCTGGTCAGAGGGCACTCTCCTCCAGTTCTGTTGGCACGAACCGGGCTGGCCATCTGGGTCACGGACTTTTGGCCTCTCATTCCTGAGCCTGCTCACTCTCTTGTCCAGGGTGGCTGCAGGAAATTTTACAAATCTGGCAGTCTGAATTGAGGTGGTCAAACCCCAGACAATGAGACACATGGTGTGTGGGTCAGCCTTGGCAAAGGCTTCCCCAGACACTACAGTGTTGAACCCAGTGGGCCCGTTTTTCTTTTGGGTTTCTCAGACATGATGCCAGCCTAACCAACAAACTTGCCCTTTTAATGGCAGTGCCAGGCAAGACTACCCTTATCGGTTCCAAACACGTGTCACGGGTCGTGGAAAAAAGCGATAAAGAAATCCGTTTTTTAGAACCGATAAGAACAGGAACCGCCTCTAGAAGCCTTAAAGGCTTTAAACTTATATTTAATACAATTCGATCGGTTCAACCGAACCGATAACACTTCAAGTTCCACAAGAAAAAACCCTATTTATTACTTACGACATTACCATAGACAGAGCCTGAACCAATCGGTTTTGCGGTTAAAATAATTAAATCGTGGTTAAATTAAACCAAGAAATAGCGCTTTAAACCGAAGAAATGAACCAAGCAACAGGAGGAATCTCGGAGCGACTGTTCAGTGAGGCGGAGTAAAGAATCTGATAGTTTGGTTTGAAACCAGCCTAACAGAGCTTCTGAACCAAGCTTGCGCTCTAAGCTCCATGCTCTGCATGGAAGTTACCTCTTTCACCTCGGAGCAGTTCTAAGGCTGGGACAAACTGCAATAGTCATAATATAGAAAGACTTCATGTTGTTTGAAAGACCCCCTCCAAGGATTTCCAGACAATGTCAGCAAGGATAGGGCAAATAACTCTACACATCCTACTAATAGGGGTGTAGGACCCGGATCCAAACTACAACTGGTTGGTCGTGAATGTTTGGATGATCTTCACAATGTCAGTGAGCCCAGCCGGAGAAAATCTGACCAGACAGACTGGGTGCATAACACTTCCTGCCGACAACTGCAATCCCTCAAGGGAATTAGGACCGATCTGCAACCTGATGCTGGCAATCTTATCTGCAAAACAAATCGGCGAACTCCTACGCATCTTAGCTGAGAAAAAGCTTCTCTGGGCTGGAGACAGATTGGATTACACAATCGTCAACAGTCGGAAAAACAAACTGGTCGATTCTGTGCAGCAGAAATCTCCCTGGACAGGAATTCTGCCTTCTTATGGGTGATTTCTGATTGATAGCCGTCATAATGTGCCATCAACCTAAGCCTGTCAGCATCATTACGGACCTCGCCCAGACTCTCTCAACCTTGACCAACTCTCCTTAACTCCTTCAAGGAGCCATTAAACCAAGGGCTCCTTGAGCGGAGAGTGAGGCAATTCCTGATTCTGAACAACCTTGTCCAGAGCATCTCAAAGCAAGCAACAGTGTACAGCAACACAGTCATTCTGGTCCAAACAGTATAGTTGCTATTTCCTCCCATTCTTCCACCTGACTGACTGCCTCCCTCCTGTAGTTTAAGTCGACACACGCTTAGTTTATACTGCAGCCTCAGGGTTCAACAAATCTTAAAATAAAGTGCTTGTCCAGGACAACTGGCTGTTTCAAAATAGTAGTCCTGGTCTCTGAGATGGTAGTCCATAGTCAGAAGGCCATATCTTGAAAAATGTAGTACTTGAAAACAAAGCAGCTTAAATTCGTCATAAACTCTGTATTTATTATCCCCTTGCATATTACTGAGGCAAATGCATATGGTCTTTGTCCCCGCTTGTTGTCACCAACAGCCTCAGCCTGCCCAATACACTCCTTCTCTCTTCTCTCTCACCAACCCTTCTGTGATGAACTAATTAAAATAACCTATATATATTTTTAAAGATTTATTTTCGGTACTGCTGCTGCATGGCCAATCTCTGTGGCACCAGCAATGCTAGTTGCAATTCTCAGCCCAAGAACACTGGCAGCTGAATTTGAACAAAATAATCTGCGTCCGGCCAACAACCACTCTGCTCAAACTGGAGAAGTTTCACATGTCCCAAACAGCAGGCTAAGTAACCACTTACACTCTGTATTAGGAAACAAAGTAAAATCACACTATAAGTGTATTTTCATCGAGGCAGTGCAAATGCAATAAGAAATAGAGTGCGGTTAATGCAGGTAATTTTACTTTGTTTCCGAATACAGTGTATGTGGCTGTTTAACCTGCTGTTAGTTCGGTACATGTGAAAACAAGCTGTTTTGAGCAGACTGGTTGTTGAATTGGACACAGCTTATTTTATCAGCCACCAGTGTTTGAATTCTTGTTTGAAATTGCAGTTAGGCAGTGCTGAAATTAGGCAATTGCCGATGCAGCAGTTTTATTTTGTTCGAGTTCAGTTGCCGACTACTTCGGGTTGGAAATACTCTTGTAGTGTGGCATAACATGCACGTGGTTGCTTAGTCTGCCGTTTGGTGACATAGGTCTCTCTTCCCCTCCTATACCAGCCGTATCCTGCCACTTACGAAGTCCAGCAATCGGCAGTAGCTCCTCCATCTGCCAGTCAGCCTGACTTCCGGTAACATAAGCCGTGCCTATCGTTCTCGATCATCTTCCTTGGGCTGCTAGGATGCTTCCCCTACTTGCTCCTGGCGCTGCCTCGGCTCCAGTTACGTGATGGCACTTCAAGCTTGTTGTGGACAAATTGTCTACAATACTTTACTCGCCTCCTGCTGTCTGAAAAAAAAAAATTAGTCTGCAGTCTCCGACTCTGGTCCTCCAGACATTCGCCATCTACAGGACTGCACAGGTAAAATGTCTTGAATACTTATAATGCCAGTTGTCCGGCTACACATGAAGTGCTTGTCCCTGCCGACCTGCTGCTAGCCCAGGACGTCGGGCTATGGGATTTGTCGACCCCTGTACAGCCTGTAGATAAAAGTTAAGCAACAGAGACTTTAGTGTCTGCCTGCTCCCCACTCCCCCACTGTCTACCACCAACAGTAAAAAAAAAAAAAAAAAAAGATATGCATGCACAGTGATTTTAAAAGAATAAAATTGTACTATCTTCATTGAGACATTCAAATTCAATATACAGAAGAGTAAGCAACAAACTCTATTGTCCCTCTGGTCAGCAGCAGCACACTCAAGTTCTTCTAATACAAATTGCTGCTTCTGTAGAATCAGATGAAAGTAATAGAGTCTGCAGCAGTGCATCTGCATCTGTGGTACTTGATACTGTAGAACAGCTGATTTAAGCAATGAGGCCTTAGCTGAGCCTGTAGCCCTGTGTCACTTCAAAGAAATGCAGTTTAGTGCATGTCCCTGATGAGGTAGTGGTGGTACAAGAGAAAGAAGTAAAGATAAAAATATGACCAAGAAAAGAGGGCAGGCAGTTTCAGCCTCATTGGTTGACCACTTACAAATGGTGAGAATACGATGAAAAAAGGAACTGATATATTGCGCAGTGTGTGAAAAGTATCCCACTATTGCAATACCAGCCTTTAAAAAAAAAAAAAAAAAAAAAAGTGTTTGCTACAGGCTCTAACAATTTTAGAATTGAGTCACTACGTACTACGAGAAGTCCAATCCGCATGTGCTATGCCAGAACCAGCATATTCTGGAAAGTGGCCAGCATGCAGTTCAGTGTGATATCACGGGTCACCACTTTATCAAGCCTTTGCACAGTTGGAAGAGGCCACAAAGGTGAAAATGAGACACCCGTTTAACACAGCGTGCTCCACTGCAAAAATCTGCCCATTTTCTGACATGGACTGGCTGTGGAATTGCTAGAGAAAAATAGGATTCAGCTTGGTGTGAATTATACCAATGACAAGCAAGCCAGGGACTTTTGCAGAGCTATATCAGCTGTTTTATCAAAGACCCAGATGCAGGCCCTTAAAAATGCAAAATATGTTACAGTTCTTGCTGAGCAGCACTGATGTGGCTATGACAGAATGGGAGAATGTCTTCCTGCGTTTTGTAAATCTAACACATATGATGTATGTACATACCTGATCCAGGCTGTGCCCTTGGAATCCTTACATGCTGAGGTTGTCTTTAATGCAATAAGAACTGCATTAGATTCACTACATCTTCTATCACTGACCTATCGAATGTAAGCAATCCGGGGCCACTTCTGATTTCTACCAATTTTGATGGGGAAAGTGTAATGCTGGGTGAAGGGTGGAACATTGCCAAATTCTGAGCCCTGTCCTCACATCAGTGACATGCACTATGTTGCACATAAGTTGGAGCAGTTCTTGACATGATAAAAACAACCCCTTCATATCAAAGCTTGAAAATACCTAAAGGGCATTTTAAATTCTATCACTACAGTCCCCAAAAATATGAGAGCTTCAAGAAATTGCACATGATAGATACTGATCTTGCACACTTTAGCACAATTAAACAGGTGAGATGGCTGGCCAGCAGATCACGTTCAATACAAGAAGTTTAGGTGAACCTACCTACAGTTGCTCAGCACTTGGAACAAAGTGCAGCTGGTGCTGATAGGTCAAAAGCAAAGGTACTGTTAAGAGATACAGTCTGTACACTTTGTCAAATCTCTTAATATCCTGCAGGATTGTTTGCCCATACTTAAAATGTCACTGCACTTTCAAAGAGATGACTTCATAATTCTTGAAGTACCACATCTCATGAAATCTGCCTCCTCCAGCTGATGGAACTGAAATCAAAGCCAGGAAATACATGATGGCTTTCCTAGATGATTATAAACCTCAGGACAGATGCATGGACTTCGTAATTTCTAAGAAGGGTGTTGAGAAGACTGTTCCTTCACATTTAGAGCAACTGCCCTGAAATAAATTTTGGGACAGATACACAACTGCATACTTTAGAAGATGCAGCAATATCTTACATCGATGTAATGGTTCAGCTGTCTTGATTTTAAGCAATTTGACCTACCAAGAGAACAGCTTACGGAGTTTGGGACCCAGTGAAGGGCTAATTTAATAGCATACTTTAACTTTTCACAGAAGAGCAGCAGGAAAATATTAGATCAGAATATGCTGCATTTAAGGCACTGCTGAAATCTAGGTTGACAAACCCTATCTGCAGGTGTATGCAATATTGCTAAAGAAAATCCGCCACAGAATGCTCACATTCTAGAGTTAGTAGAAATACTACTGGCAATGAGTGGGTCAACTGCATAGTGTGAACAGCGTTCTCCACTCAAAACATGATAAAGACAAAAATAAGAATGCTTCTGGCAGATGACAAACTACAGTCACTACTTTAAATAGTAGTAGAGGTCCTGACCTATGTGACTTTGATCAAGATACAGCAATAAACCACTGGCTGCCGTCTGGTCCAGGCACTCGACATTTTATGGGCATGTTGCTGCTGGTACAACTGATGATGCATTTCATGCTAGTACTGCTGCTGTTGCTGCTCCATCCTCCTGTCCCAGCACTAGTACTACCACCAGTTCACTTGATGTTGGTGATGGTTCTAAATGAATCTGAGTTCTCATTATCTTTGCACTAATTATTTTCTGCTTCATGCTGGCATGTCTGGGACTGGACAGGATGACACCTAGCCTTGACTCAGACTTCAAACCACCAAACCTGTATTTAACAGAAAATGTAAATAGTACATCTTCATTTTTACTGTTTTATATAGTCTCTACACAATCTACATCTATTTGTTAATAATACATTGCCACAACCATTTACTTTGTTCTACATCATTTTTAACATTTTTCTTAAAATACGGCCTTGAACCATTGGACTACCAGTCACAGAAGTGGGACTACCATTTTGGTAGGTCAGTTGTCCTGGACTACCATGTAAATTTGAAATTTGTTGATCCCTGCACTGGAGGAAGTTTTATCTGTTGAGAAATTGGGATCAGTTGGTGCAGATTGTGTCTGGACTGGGACCACAGCCTGAGCAAATGTGCTTGAATGGGCCTCATGGACTAGAGCCCAAAGGACTGAATTGTAGCGATACCAGAGTCCCAATTAGCTGCATGAAGGTGTGAGCGGCAGCTGAGGAGCTGTGTGAAACTTCTTGATGAGCTTCAGCAGGCCCTTGAATTTTGCTTCTGGGGAAAGACCTTGTTGGCTTATATCATGATGTCTATCCCAGGTGGTTCAAGGTCTGGCTTGGAGTTAGGAACTTTTCCCCAGTTGATGACAAAACCGTGGGCTGACAGGCACTGGACTATCTCTGCCACTGCTTGCTCGAGCTGCGGGGCTTTGGTAAGAATATCGTCCAAGTAAGGAAAAGTTGTGTCCCTTGTTTCCGCGGTGAGCTATGACTGTTATAGCACCTTGAGAATCTCTTGGGGCTAAAGAAAGCCTGAATGGCAGTGTTTTGAATTGGAAGTGCTGCTCCCCACCTTGAACCTGAGATATTGCCTGTGTAGTTCCTGAATGGGAATATGCAAATAGGAATCTTGCAGATCGATGGATGCCAGAAAATCCCTTGTTGCAACTCCTGATGATTGATGACAAGATTTCCATCTTGAAAAGTCTGCTGCGGACAAAATGATTCAGGAATTTGAGGTCTAGGACTGGTCTGAATCCCACTGTGCGTTTGGCAAGATGAAGAATAGGAGTAGACCCCGATTGATCTCTGTGGGGGACCTGATCTATAGCCCTGCTTGAAGAAGGTCTGTAATTGCCTGTAACATTGGCTGTCTCTTGGATAGGCTGCCCGAGAGGGAAGGGCACCACATGAGGTAGAGGGGCTTGGATTCTAATTCTATTAGGTAACCCCTGCTAAAGATGTCTAGAACCCATCTGTCTGACATGGTCTGGACCCATTCCTCTTGAAATTTTGAAAGTCTGCCTCCTACTTGAGGATGGGCCCAAATAGCTTCATTGCATCTGGGGCCTGAGGACCATGATTTGCCCCTGCCAGTTGACTGGGGCATATGCACTTTAGCTGTCCCCAGATTCCTTCACCACCTCCTGCAGAGCTGAGCCAAACAGGAGATTATCTTCACAGGGGGCATTTAATAATAGCTCTTTGAAGAGGCATCTGCTTGCCAGGCCCAAAGCCAAAGAGGATGAGCGAGTTTGATAAAACATGCTCCAATGGCATACTGCAGCCTCCTCTCAATCGTCTGCTGCATAAGCCAATGCCAAACCATTAACTGCAGCTGATGAATAATATACTTGTTCTTCTCTGGGTCCTTGGAGAATTGAAAAGCTAATTCTGAGGCCCAGGACAGAGGCTCTGGACGAAAAAGATTAGCAGTTGCCGCCTTGAGAGCGTTGCTGATGCCTGGAAGGCCTTCTTGAGTGAAGCATCCACTTTCCTGTCCACTGGGTCCCCGAGTGATGCTCCTCCCTCAGTTGCGATGACCGTCTTCTTGGTGAGGTTTGAAATATCAGAGGGTCGATTCTGGGGCAGTCTAGCCACTTTTCAGATTGTTTCTTGTCAAACTTGAACAGCTTAGAGATCTGCTGGGGCACTGCATAGGTGAGTTCTGGACCTTGCTAGTCCTCTCTTAGCAACTCCTCTATGGCTTGAGGAATAGGGAAGGCTGTGGCGGTTTGCAGCAGATGCCAGGTGAAAGGTCTGTTTCAGCTGTGCTGGAGCCACTGGGGAAGAATCGAGATAAATTTCAACTATGACCTTCTTGATGAAAATTCTAGGTCCTCCAGGTCAAAGTTTCTGGACGAGAAGTCATCCGACTCCAGGATGAGTCTCTAGCTCCCCTCTACTAGAGGAGTAACTTTGAAGTCTGAGGAGTCTGGGAATGGTGCCCACAATGCTTCCACTTATGGGTGCCCCTAAACCTACTCCAAGAACGGGAACAAAAATGACTCACCTGTAGTAATCTTGTTTCTTCCCAGGGATCCACTAATATTACTACTCTTTGCAGTGCTCCCTTAAGACAGCACTGCCCGAAGCCAAACAGAATGCTATGCTAATTATGGAATGTTTAGTAGTGCATTCATTTTCAAACTGCCCTATTCTAACTGCCTGCATTCAACCTCAGATTTCTGTGAAGCTTGCAAAGAGGCCATAATATAACAATTAGAATGCTAATGCCCAACAGGGCCATCTAAAAAGTAGTAATAGGCCAAAAAGAGGCCAACAAAAACAGTAATAGAATGAGTCCTCTTTTCTGAGCCAGATATACCCTTAGAAAAGAAACTACCATTACCAAAATGTGCCAGTAGGTGACATACCCATCATATTGAGAAGCATCTCAGCTGTATAGAGTATTTTTCTGTGATTCTAAGGAGGACCGAGTGGGAGTAAGAAAAATTACTCACCTTAGTAATGTTTCTTCTAATGGAGTCTTGCTATATTATGACATATGCAGTGAGTCCCAACCTTGAACTGCTCTGGAGGTGAAAGAGTTTACTTTCCATGCCAGGCATGGAACCTGAGCTTGAGCTCGGTTGAAAACTCTGTCTGTTGTTCTTCAAACTGAAACTGTCAGATCTTTACAGGCAAAACTCACTAAGGCTCTGTGTGGAAGCCATAAACCTACACTAGCCAACTGGCTACTAAATATAAGAACACATTTTCCTTGGTCCCCAAAACAAAGACTCAAGTCAGGGGATCCAAAAGATTAAAACACAACACCCAAACACCCCAAAAAAAAGGAAGGTGAAAAAATAAGTGGGCATCTAGTGCCAACACTGCCCTGCCCACTCACATCCCGAGTATAGGCTCTGAGAGGACAGGCAGGGGAGGTCATAATATAGCAAGACTCCATTAGAAGAAACAACATTACTAAGGTGAGTAATTTTTCTTCAAACAACATGATGTCTTGCTATATTATGACATATGCAGACAACACAGCAGTACCTCCATCGAGGGAGGACAGAACCTACTTAGGAAATAGGCTCTGAAGCATAGCTGTGTTGAAACCGAGCATCACTCCTAGCCTGGATGTCCAGGGAGTAATGCTTGGTAAAAGTGTGAACTGTTTTCCAGATAGCTGCTTGACATATCTCTAGGATAGGGATGTCCCTGGCAGCAGCAAGAGACGCAGCTGTACCTCTGGTAGAGTGAGCCCTCAGGCCTGAGGAGGAACCTTACCCAGTTTTCATAGCAAATTGGATACAAGAGACAATCCACCTGGCAATGGATCTTTTAGTGGCAGGTTTCCCTTTACCAACCTCACCATAAGTGAGGAACAGTTGGAGGAGTCAAACCTGTGACCCTTGGTACATTCTATGTAGTAGCTAAGGGCTCTTTGACATCTAAACTGTGCAGTCTCCTCTCGCCAGAGGAGGAATGGTCAGTGAAGTACACAGGAGACACAGATTGATTAAGGTGGAAATCTGAAACCACCTTAGGCAAGGACTTTTGTTAGTCCAGAGGACCACCTTATCTCTATGAAGGAGATAAAATCGGCTTCACTGACAATGCTTGTAATTCACTTATGCGCCTGGCAGAAGTGATGGCTACAAAAACACAGCTTTCCAAGTCAAGTACTTAAGCTCTGCTGAGGACAAGGGCTCAAAGGGGTTGCATAAGCTGAGCAATGCAAATAATAAGATCCCAGGCAGGGGCAGGATCCCTGAATGGAGGGTTGGTGTGAAGCAACCCCTTGAAAACTGGAGAATACAAGATGAGCTGAAAGAGAAGAGGGTTTACCTGCTGATAAAAAGCAGACACAGCTGCCAGGTGCACTTTTAGGGTAGCTGGTCTCAGCCCAAAAGCATTCAAATGCACCATATAATCCAGGACTGTGAGTAAGTCAGCAGTTTCTGAGGAAATATGCCTGCCAGAGCACCATATGGAAAATCTCTTCCATTTGGAATTATAAGTAGCCCTGGTAGAAGGTTTCCTAGAAGCCTTCAGGATATCAATACACCTTGGGAGAGATGTAGGTCAGCAAACTCTAACTCTTCAAGAGCCAGGCCTTGAGATTGAGAGATTTGAGGTTCGGATACCAAACTCTCCCTGGGCACAGGTTAACAGGTTGTGATTCCTGGGGAGACACAGGGAAGATGGACTGCTAAGGACATAAGGTGGAACCAGGGCTGTCTGGCCCAGTCTGGAGCAATCAGGATCATCTTGCAGGGTTGAGATCTGATTTTGACTAGCACTTTGAACAGGAGAGGGAGAGGGAAAGCATAGAGAAACTTCCTTCCCAATTGAGAACTAAGGCATCCAGAGGACTGAGCCCAACACTGGGGCCTGCAGCAAAAAGGGAAGTTGGTGATTGTCTGGGGCTGCAAAAGACCTATCTGCAGGGTGCCCCATCTGGCAAATACTACCTCCAGTACTAGAGGATCCAGTGACCATTCGTGATGGCCTGGAAATCCTGCTGACAGCATCTGCCAGGACATTGTCCTTGCCTGGGAGGTGAACTGCCGTGAGGAGGTGCTCAGGGAATAAGCCAGAGACCACAACTTCATTGCTTGAGTGCATAAGGCCGTGGACAAGTGCCCCTTTGTTGATGTACCACATTGTAGTGGTGTTGTCTGTTCTGACCTGTACGACTTTGTTCTGAACAGATGTGGAGAAACTTAGAGTGCTAGAAAAACTGTTCTGAGTTCCAACAGGTTGATGTGGAGCAGAGATTCCTGTAGGGACCACAATCCTATGGCAGTGAGGTCGCTCATGTGAGCTCCCAACCCAAGTGGGATGCATCTGTAGTAAGGATTAAGGAGTGAGACTGAGGGGTGAGGGGACCCCTGTCTCAGATTGCTCTGGTCCTGCCACCACTGAAGGGCTTGGATCAGGGTTCGAGTCACTGGGATCAATTTGGTTAGAGGGTCTCTCCTTTGAGACCAAAAGGCTCTCAAATGGAACTGGACGTCCCTCATCTGAAATCTTGCTCCTGCACTACTGCTGTAGAAGCAGCCATGTACCCCAGGAGCTGCAGAAAATGCCTTGCTGGTCGAGAGATCTGTAGGGTGAAAGAGAGGCCAGAGAGACCAAGGTCCTTGCTCTTTCCAGAGAAGGAAGGCTCTGGCCTCTTTGTGTTCAGTTCTGCACCTATGAAGGTGAGAAGCTGGACAGGCTCTAGGAACTGACTTTGGAAGATTGAGAAGGAAACCTAGAGAGTGTGAGCAGTTGCTGGGTTACCTGAAGGTGTAGTTTGACTTGTTCTGGAGACTGGCCTACTATGAGCCAGCTCGTCTAGGTAAGAAAGATGGCAATCTTTGCCTTCTTAAGTGAGCAACTGCTACTGCCAGGCATTTGTGAACCCTCGGGGCAGAGGTGAGGCCGAAGGGCATTGCTCTGAACTGGTAATGGCCTGAGGGCAGTTCGAATCTGAGGTACTTTCGATGGGAGCTTCTGATAAAAAACATGGAAGTAGGCATCCTTGAGGTCCAGCGCGCTAGCCAGTCCCCTGGCCTTAGAGAGGGTAAATAATTCCCAAAGTCACCATTTGAATTTTGGTTTTAAAAGGTACTTGTTTAGGTATCTGAGATCCATTCTCCTGTCTTTTTGGGGTAAGGAAGTACCTGGAGTACAACCCTTTGCCCTGATGAAGGGGTGGAACCCTTTCCACAGCTCTGAGAGCCAGGAGGTAGAAACTTCTGTTTCTAGGGCAAGTGCCTCTGATGGATTTGCAGGTGGAAAGGACCTGGTTCTCATCTTTGGAAATTTTCTGAAGCTGAGAACCAGTCCCTATTACTACTTCAGGACCCACTTGTCTGATGTTAAAGACTTCCAGTCCTGGACAAAGTAAGCCAGCCTGCCCTAAGGTAGTGGAGAATCGGCCCTGGCCACTCCATCAGGGTGCCTGCTTGGCAGGGGCTTTGGGCTGAGGGGTGGAAGCAGGCCTGCTTGTACCCCATCTGCCTCTCCTCTAAAGAACCCCCTCTGAGCAAAGCAGAGGAGGCCTGGACTTGGTAAAAGGCCTATGAAAAGGTCTGCCCTGCCCTGGGATGCTGCCTTTGAGGTGGCCTGCCTTTCCTTGGCCTGAGCACTCCTATAAGTGGTTCTATATTCATCCATTTTCTTCATGTAATTCTCTGTCTGTTCCCCAACAGAGAATTGTCCACAACAGGAAAATCCATGGTCTTAGACTGGGTATCCTGTGACAGGGTAGTACATCTGAGCCAAGCCATTCTGCAGTGCCACAGATGTAGCCATGACCCTAGATGACACATCATTAGAGTCCACTGCAGCATGAAATTGCACCTTGGATGCCTCAATACCATCCGCAGCCAACTGTTCCAGCTCCTGGCAAGCTGGTCAGGGACCTGTTTTGCCAGGGCCAGCACAGAATCCCATCTGGATTTCTGGTACCTAGCAGCATAAGCCATATAATTTGCCTGTCTGAGTCCCAAAGATGCTGCCATGTACTGTTTCTTTGCCATGGCATCAATCCTCCTGGAGTCCTTTTCAGGGGATGAGAAGCTAGAGGAATATTTGCCTTGTCACAGGCTGCAGCCTGCACTACCTCCACATGGCTGCATTGCTGTGTGAGGAACTCTGTATCCGAGCCTGATAATGTATACCTCTTGTCCATCCTTTTATCAACAGAGGTATAGTGTGCAGGGAGCTGGAGAGTTTCAGCAACTTTTATAGAACATAAAATGAGAGGGGACTCAGATAGCCTAGGGGAGAAACCCCTGCGGTCTGTCTGGAGAGATGCCCGGTTCAATGGGCACATCAGACTTTCAAAACCACATTCACTCTCTTTATACTCCTCCTCCCCTCCTCCGGTTCATAAAAGCCTCAAAATCATAATCTTGAACCGGTGGAACGGCGAACCGAGCTGTTCCCTGATGGTGTCGGTTCGGTGGAACGAGGAAAGTGACTGGACAATTTGAATTGCTTTAGCTATTTCCTCAGCGGTTGGAGAAAAACTTTTGGCACACTAGCTGACTTCCTAGTCCTTTTGTTGGAACCTGCTCCTCAGAGCTGGCTCTTCGCTTGCCCGAGGAAGTATCGCCCAGGTCAGAGGGCACCCTCCGTTCGGTTGGAACCAAACTGGCCTGGCCATCTGGGTCAGCGGACTTTTGGCCTCCTTTCCCTAAGCCTACCAACTCTTTCTATGGTGGCAGCAGGAAAATTACTACATATCTGGCAGTCTGCACTGAGGTGGTCAAACCCCAGACAATACACACAGGTGGTGTGTGGGTCAGCCTTAACAAGGCTTCCCACAAACACTACAGTGCTGAAACCAGTGGGCCCAGTTTTTCTTTTGGGTTTCTCAGACATAGTGCCAGCCTAACCAAACTTGCCTGCTTATGGCAATCCATGCAAGACTTCCTCTTATCGGTTCCTAACCGTGTCACGGGTCATAGAAAACCGTAATGAAATCCGGTTTTTAGAACCAATAAGAACCAGGAACCGACTCTAAATAAGGACTAGTGAAGTTTTAAAATAACCTGATCGGTTCAAACCAAACCGAAAGACGCTTACAAGTTCACACAGAATAAAATGAATGTAAGCCTATCTATTACTTACAATACCATAGACAGAGCTTGAACCGACCGTTGCGGTTTAATTTCGGTCAAAAAGCGAAAAATAATACTTTTAACCGACTAAATGAACCGAGCAGAAGGAGAAATCTCGGAGCGACTGTTCAGTGAGGGGAGTAAAGAATCTGACAGTTTCAGTTTGAAGAACAACAGACAGAGTTTTCAACCGAGCTCGCTCAAGGTTCCATGCTTGGCATGGAAAGTTAACTCTTTCACCTCCGAGCAGTTCAAGATTGGGACTCACTGCATATGTCATAATATAGCAAGACTTCATGTTGTTTGAAAAAGGTTCTATGTTTTAGAACCCCCAGAGGGTGACGCTTCCACTGCATAGCATAAGTGGACCTGGTGGAAGGCTTTCTGACCTCCACCAGGATGTCAGTAACCGCAGCAGAAACTACAAAGCGAGCTTTAGCTATGTCTGAAGGAGCCACGCATGAAGGTGAAGAGACTTGAGGCCTGGATGAACCAAGGTCCCTTCTCCTGGATCAGCAGATGTTGCAACAGTGGTGAGGAAGAGGAGGTTCTCGGAAAACTGTTACAGAAAAGAAAATCAGGCTTGCCTCCGCCAAAAGGAGCGATGAGAATTATTCTCACTCCTTCCGACCTTAGTTTGTTGAGCACTCTCAGGATCAAAGGTATCGGAGGAAGGCGTAAACAAATCTGTCCTTCCAGCACAGAGACAGCACTTCCCAACAAAACTGCCTCGCCCCTGAAGCGAGCGAGCAGAAGACGGAAATTTGGTGTCGGGGGAGGAAAGAGGTCCATTTGGGAGTCCCCAGTGCTGGAAGAGGACATTTAGCACAACATGGTTGAGTTCCCACTTGTGAGACTTGGCTGACGAGAAACTTAAGGCGTCCACAGAGTGTTCTCCATCCCCAGCATGTGAACGGCCGTCAGATGAAGGATGTGCTGGGACACCCAGTGCCAGTCTCTCATGGCTTCCCACCATAGAGGATAGGAACTAGTTACCCCTGGTTTGTTGAGGTACCAGACAACACACATGTTGTCTGATTGTATGAGAAGGTGATCGGGAGAACAACCAGGAAGAGCCTGGAGGTATAAAGGACTGCCATCGCTCGAAAACATTTATATGGAGTCTTTGTTCGAACTGAAATCAGCTGCCCTGGGTCCTGTGAGACCCAAGATGGGGTCCTCAGTCTGCACCTGATGCATCCTCGTCAGGGTCTGGGTGGGTGGGGTGGTATAGAGCGGGATCCCCAGACTGAGATATTCTGGAACCGTCCACCACTGCAAGTCCCTGACCGTAGGATCTGACACCAGGATCTCGTGATGCAGGTCATCTCAAGACTGGTCCCATTGAGACCGCAGCGTCCATTGAGAGTTCCTCATGTGGAGGCGAGCTACTGGGACAGTCGGGATGGCAGCCACCATCAGGCTGAGAAGACAGAGAACCTTCTTGGCTCCGACCCTTCCGAGACCCAATAAGAACCAAGCTTGGTTTGATAGCGTCTCGGTCCTGTCCGGGGCAAGAAAGCCTTGCCCAGGGTCATGTCCAACATTGCCGCTATCAACTGCAGTTGTTGGTAAGGGATCAGATGGGACTTGGCAGGGTTGATCGTAATCCCCAGGTTGGAGAATACTTCAAGGGTGAGGGAAAGGCAGCCTCAATAGTTCCTCCTCGGACGGGCTGCCAGAAGACAATCGCCCAAGTAGGGGAAAACCTGAACTCCTTGGTACGCAGGAAGGCCACCACCACCGCCAGGCATTTGGTAAATACTGGGAGCTGAGGATAGACCAAAAGGAAAGGCCTTGAATTGGTAGTGGGACCCTGAAAACAAAATCAAAGATATCTGCAGTGGGAGTGGCAAATGGGAATATGGAGGTAGGCATCCTACATAACCAGGAGCATAGCCACAAGCCCGCCAAAGCATGGGAGAAGGCTCGGGAGGAGAGCATTCAGAACCATTTGTACTCCACAAACTGACTGAGGGAGCCGAGGTCGAGAATGAGTCTCAGGTCCCGGTTTTCTTTGGTACTAGGAAGAAGTGAGAATAGTAACATGTGCCCTGAAGATGGGGATGGAAGACAGGTTCTATTGCCTCTTTAAGCAGAAGAGAGTGGATTTCTTCCAATACCAACTGCAGATGACAGTGGGAGTATGATGAGGGGGGATGTCTGCGAGGGAGTTTTTGAATGAACTCTATCAAGTGTCCTCATGGAAACCAGCTGGAGCACCCAGGCATCTGCCGTTATCCTCTCCCAACCCGGCAGATGGGAGGAGAATCTTCCCCTACCGATTCCTCTAGACTGGACAGAGGCAGTGGGAGGCACGGGGAGTCAGGATGCGGAGGGCAGAGTAGCGGCCTGAGGCCCGGGAGCTTTCTTGCTGCGGGCGGGCCTTGGCAGCTGGCGTGGCTGCGTTTGTTGGGACATCGAGACTGCGTCTGTTTAGGCCTCTGGCGATGGAGCGCCCGAGAAAGGACGGTTTCTGCCTCTGAGAGGGTTTGTACATTGTCTGAACTGACCTTAATGCCAAACCCTTCTCCTGTAATTTGAGTGAGGATGTCCTTGGCGTCACACCGCACAGCAGAGACCCTCTGAAGGGGCGTCGTGGATGGCCGACTGCACTTCAGGGCCAAACCTGACAATCGGAGCCAGGCGTGACGCCTAAGGATACGGCAAAGGCCAAGATGCTGCCTGCTGTGTCCAGTGTCATATGCACCGAACTGCATGTGTCTACAGGACAAGTGCCGGAGCAGACAACATCTTCCAGTTCCTGCTTTGTTTGCAAATCTGGGAGGAGTCCAGTTTAGATTCCATCTGACTAAGGATAGCCTTCTGGTAGTCCCCATGTGGCCGACATAGTTGAGGGCCCTCATGCCCAAGTGGAAGAAGCATAGAACTGTTCCCATACTGGTCCTGAAGATGGGACTCCTTGTCAGGGCGGAAGAACTGAGGTGCTTAGGGTTAGCTGATCGGTTGTGTGCGACGCTAATCACCACCGTATCAGCCTTGGGGTGAGGATGAGAAAATCCTTCCCTCAGGAGCCTGATATAGCCTGTCGGCCTTCCGAGGAAGGGGGCTAACAGGAAGGTTGCTTCCAAATAGTGGAGACAAGATCCTTGTGAGGCTCTATCCAGGGTGGAATCAGGGTGGGAGAAGTCTCCAGGAGGTCCAAATGGGCCACGAGCTTCTTATGCTGGGATCTGGCTCCACTGATTGCCACTCACAGGCAGCCTGGCTTTTCTTCAGCAGCTCCAGAAAGGAAGGGTCTTCTGGAGGGACTTCGGACAACCTTGCGGCCTGGGTCTATCTGGAGTGTGGGGCTCGTCCTCAAGGTCAGTGTGCCTGGAGTCCAAATCTGACTCTGAAGACTCCAATGATGCCGAAGAAGAGGAGGCCTCCCTAAGAGGGAAGGATCGTCCTCTCTGGGGATTCCCTGGGGAACATGTCCTCCCTGGCCCAAGACCCAGAGAGTTCAACTCTGGTGTCACTGAGGTAAGAAAGTCTCCTCGTGCCATCGTTAAGGGTCTGGCATCGGGTATCGCTTTTCGACCTCTTGGGTGATCTGTGTTTTGGCTTCAGCCCATCAAGAGGCCAAGATCTCTCTCAAGTCCACCTGAGGCTGCGGGGTAACTGGAGGAGGGAGGCGGCAGAGGAGGCTTGGATATGGGTAACCTGGAAACCCGTAATGGTACACATAACCTGACGGTGGGAGGCCAGGCGTCAGATATTGGCGCCCGGGTACTAAGGAGCTGGATACTGCAGCGTGGTATCCTGGCGCGGGGCTCTGACGGAACTGGAGCTGCAGGCGTTGGCCCTGTAGGCGGGCCAGATGGATCAGGCATTGGCCCGGAAGAGGACCCGTCGGGGGTCTGGGAACACGGAAGGTTCTGACGGTAAATTATCAGGAAGCGGGATGCCAGAGGGTGGCGTCAGGTCCCGGCATGGGGGGCAAAGACACCCCCAATGGCAGCTTACAGACTCCTCTACCACACCGGGAGGAGAGGCAAACTCTCAGGAGGGCCGGAGGAGACTCTGGGTCCTCAGTGGGCAATGCGACTGGAATGCGCTGCGGTGACTCTCCTCGTCAGGGATGGAGAAAACCTAACAACAGGTCACCAGGCATGCCGACAACTGACTTACCAGCGTGTCCAGGCAGCCGTCCAGTAGGACCGACGTTCAACTTATCGGAAGCACTCTGACCGGTAGGACTGGTTTTAGAGCCGTAGCTGGACTGCGGGCCTCAGTGCCCAGTGGCTCCCGCGGGCCCAGGCGGATGGGTGGGGGGGGTCGGCACGGCAGAGCACCACTACTTAGCGGTTTTGAGACTGATCCCCCAGGGAAGTTACCGAGAGACCACAATTCCAGCCAAGTGCGGCTCCTGTGGATGGCAAGTCCTAATTCCGATGTTTCTCCTTGTCCCTCTTTTTCTTGTGATGGCCCTCAGGAAGTTGAAGCCTGCCTCAATTTCTTCAGTTCCATTTCCATGGATGCTGTTTTCTTTTTCAGCAAATGGGTTTCCAGGTACTGCTGCCTTCGTTTCTGAGTCGCAGTGTTGAACTTTCGGCAGTGTTCACACTCCTCCAGCGATGGTCTGGGCCCAGACAGAAGAGGCAGAGGAATGGCGATCCTTGTGAGGAGTTAGACTCCACAGTCGCATTTGTTTTTATGCAATTCCGATGGCATCGGGGACAACATGCTGGCGAGGTAGTAGCACACTATTATCAGAATAAAGAAGGAAAAGTGAAAAAGACTGACAGTTCTCCAAAATGGCGAAAAGCGGCGCTGTTCTTCTGTGAAGTACTTTCGCAAAGCCAACGACGGAAAGAACTGGAGGGTGGGCGCCAGGACTGCCCCCTTTTTACTGACGTCGGCTGACGCCGGGTCACCTGACATGAGGGGGTCCTTGCCAGAGACTGCTTGCTAGAGGTTTTCCGTGGGTCCTGACGCTGGCGTTAGTCCTACTTGTGAATACCTACTGCAAGAGCCCTCTCAAGTAAGATCATCAAGACCCTAAATGGTAAACCTAATAACCCCCTCCCACCCCACCTTTTGAACCACGAAGGCAAAGTGGAAAGCATTAAGGATGCAATATTTGAAGCAACATCCCATTGTGTTAGGGAGAAAGGCAAGAGCAAAAGAAGGAGGAAATTACTTTGGTTCTCAAAAACAGTAGCAGAAAAGGTCAAAGCCAAAAGGCTGGCCTTCAGGAAATGTAAGGAATGCAGCGGGATGAAGACAGGGAGGCATACCAAACTTTCATAAGGGAAGCAGGGAAGGCAGTAAGGCAGGAAAAGGCCTAAACCGAGAAAACACTAGCAAGAACAATAAAGAAGGGTGACAAGACTTTCTATAGATACATTAATGAAAGGAGAAAGTCCAGAGGGGTATTGCTAAGATCAAAGGGGACAAGGGGAGTGTGTGGAGAAGGACCAAGGAACAGCATTTATCCTAAATAGACACTTCTGCTCAGTACTTACTGAGGGATAAGGTGGGGCAGGCCCTAGCTCAGCACCATGGACACAGGGGAGGAGATGTACACGTCCCTTCACAAAAAAAAAAAAAAAAAAAAAAAAGAGCTAAGTGCTCGCTAAGCTCAGGGTGGACAAGGCAATAGGACCTGATTGCATACATCCCAGAGTACTAAAGGAGCTAAGGGTGGAACTAGCAGAACCATTACCAGAACTGTTTAGTGAGTCTCTGAGCACAGGAGACATCCCAAAAGACCTAAGAAGAGCTCATGTGATCCCGCTCCACAAGAGTGGTAGCAGGGAGGAGGCAGGGAACTACAGACCAGTCAGTCTTACCTCAATAGTGGGCAAGATTATGGAGGCACTCCTTAAGGATAGGATAATGCAACACCTGGAATCCATAGGGCACAGGATCCAAGACAGCATGGGTTTACAAGGAAGGTCTTGTCAAACTAATCTCATACATTTCTTTGACTGGGTAACCAGAGTGGTGGACCTAGGGGTGCAGTTGATGTCACCTACCTTGACTTCCACAAAGCTTTCAATACTGTTCCAAATAGAAGATTGATTAATAAGTAGCGTGGCTCAAGGTGGGTCAGAGGTTGGTCAACTAGGTGGCAAACTGGTTGGCGGGCAGAAAATCAAATTTAAATACCTGTAAATTTTCTTTCTCAGGCAGCCGGTCTCCAGGCTTCCTTACTCCTGATGCTGATAGGTAGGCAGGAATCAGACCTCTGCAGCAGGGGACATCCAGCCCTCCACTTCCTGTCTTCCTCAGTTCTTCCTAAAGAAGTCCAATGTGGCAATACTACAAGAACTTGGGAACAAAAACAAAATTTTAAAGGCATAAATGGCAGGGAGGCCAGGAAACTATATACATTCTGGGAGGGAATCTGGCACCAGAGACCAGCCGTCGGGAGAAAAGAAAATTTAAAGGTATTTAAATTTGATTTCTCTCTAAGCTGGTCTCTGGGCTTCCTTCTCCTGGGATAAACAAAAGCGATCGTCCCCAGATGTTCTGGGTGGGAAGAATGTCAAGTGCCTATAAGGGTTCACCACCACTTAAAGCACTCTGCGGCCAAAGGATGCCTCCACGAGGACATCACCTCCAGTGCAAAACACCGTTTAAAATGTGAATGGATGATCAAATGGGTGCTCAGCATAAGAGTGTTGCAGATGCTTCTCTGAATTACGTTCGAAGGGGCCAGGGGCTCTCACTGGGCCCGACAAGATACTCAGGCCTGAACATAAGCAGTGGGCGTGATGGACAGAATCTGTATGGCTATAGAACCTACTGAATCCTTGCTACAAAAAATTTTTGCCTGTAGCTGGCATAAACAAACTTGAAGTTTCGTGAATAGCTTTCTCTCTTAATGTACATTTTCCTCACTCTTCTCAGGTCTAGTGTATGAGATTTTCCTTCCTTACTGCTTTTAGAGAGTGGGCAGAAGGAAGGAAGAATAAACCCTTGATTGTAATGGCTGGAGACAAAACTTTGGCAAACAAAAGTGAAACTGTTCTCACCTGATGAGCGAGTGTACAGCTCTTGGGTAAGCAATGCTTTCTGTTTGCTGATACCCTGGCTGAAATAATAGCTTTGATAAAAGGGTGACCTTTATTTTGAGATGCATGATGGATGCCTCGAGAGGCTCTAAAGGTGCCTTGGTCAAGGCCCTGAAAACCACATTAAGATTCCAAGGTGGTAGCTTTGGTGGATTGTAAGATGTTTTAATGTTGCTGCCTGAAGAACCACCAAACATGGGGATATGAGCCCAACAATTCCCGGAGTCAGTCAAGAGTGCCTCCAGTGCAGAAACTTCGAACCTGTGAGGTGGCTGGTTGCAGTCCTTTGTCCATCTATCTTAAAGGAACACTTGAGTACAGGCGATTATGTGGGTCATTCTTTTTAACCAATTAACCAATTATTTTACCAGGTGAGACACACTAAGCTGAAAGCTTGTTTGCAGGTGCAACCTGGGAGCACAGGAAGTTAAGTGACTTGCTCAGGGTCACACAGTATGCACCTAGGGGGCTGTGGGTTCAAACCCACGTCTCCAGATTTGCAGCTCAGAGCCTTAACCCACTCGCCATACTGCCTCCATTCTATGTGTGTCTGAAAAGAAGTCAGAACCAAAATTTCCTCCAGATTCTATAATGCACTTTGGAGGAAGAGACACATGAGTTCCCCATCATGTCAGTAACAGGAGCTGTGTAGCAAAGCTCCTTGAAAGTTTCCACTCAATTGCCAGGCCTAGAGACAAGTTGTTGAAATGGGATGCAGAACTGGACCTTGATGGAGAATGGCCGGGATGAACCTGAATGCTAGGGTGGTCGCCTTGACCAATGAGCGATAAACCACTAAGTGCAGAAAGGCCATAATGGACAGACTAAAATCATGACTGTCCTGTCCCAAGCCACTTTGTGGAGGATTCTTGATAGAGGCAGTATTGGAGGAAGAGCATACAGAAGACGAACAAATCCCAGTTTAGGGAAAAGGTGTCCTGAGTCACGCTGGTTCGTCCTTAGCCAGGGACAGAGTGGCTTTACCTGGAGTTCTGCCAGCAGGCAAAGAAAATCTGTTTGAGTATTGTCCCACTGTTCTGTCTGTATGTGGGAGGCACTGTCCTTCAGCCGCTATTCCTTTGGTCGACCAACCTTGTGACTGAGTCACGCTGCTGTGACATTTTCCTGTCCTGGTGTATATTTAGCTCAGCGGTGCTCAACCCACTATAAGAGAGGTTCCTTTAGCATCATTGAGCTTCTCGTGTCGTCCTGATGGTGGTGTAGGTCAGAGTTGACATACTGACAGCTGGAATCAGGCTAACCTGATTGGCGTTGCTGGTCAGAGTGCCTCAGAGCATGGCTTACTGTTCACATTTCAGGACGTTTATCCTGTACCTTGTGCCTAACATGATCCCTGCCCAGTGCCAAGCACTGATGCAGGTAACCCTCCCAGCTCTTGAGGCTTGCATCGGTTGTGATTCAGACTTAGTGTGGATGGCCTAACTTGTGTCCCTTCATGACCTCTGCCCTCCGTAACCATCACTGGAGGAGGTTTAATCTGTCTCAATGAACTGTGTGAAAAAATAAGCAGGTAGCTGAGGGGCTTGTGAAAACTCCTTGGCGAGCTTTTGCAGATCGAAATTTGGTTTCGGGGAGAAACCTTGTGTCATGATGTGTGCCCCAGCAGGATCAAGGTCTGGTTTGGAATTAGGGAACTCTTTCTCCAGTTGATGAGAAAAAAGCGTGTTCCGTAGTGCCGACAACCTCTGCCATTGCTTGTAATGCTTGGTTGAGCTGTGGGGCCTTTAAGCGGACTAGGACCACTACTAGAACCTTAAATACTGTCCGTGGGTCTGAGGAAGACCCCAATGGCAGAGTTTGAATTGGAATGCAGCTCTCCTACTCTGAACTTGGGATAGTCGTGTGCCATTACGGAGTGGGAATATGCACATAGGCCTCTTGCAGATTTATGGGTGCCAGAAAATCCCCTTTTGCGACTCCCTGATGACAAGGTTTCCAGCTTGAAGGTTTGCTGCAAACAAAACTATTCGAAATTTGAGATCTATGACTGGCCTGAGTCCCTGTCTGCATTTGGCAAGACAAAGAAAGGGAGAAAAAGCCTCCAAATGACCTTTGTGGGGAACTAGCCCGTTTGCAGAAAATCTGTAATGGCCTGTAGCATTGCCTGTCTTTCAGATGGGTTGCCAGCGAAGGGAGAGGTGGGGCTTGTATTAGGTAACCTATGCTGGTAATGTCTCGACCCCTCAGTCCAGCTTGGTTTGGGCCCATTCATGGAGAGTTTATTAAAAATCTGCCTCCTACTGGAGGATGTGCCTGAATAGCATGTTCTTGTTTCCTTCCAAGAAGTTAGTGTTTACGAAGAAAGCATCTAATGTCTGAAGATTGGCCCCGCCTCTTTAAGTGGCATGTGCACAAGGCCATCTCCCCAGATTCCCTCATTGCCTCCTTCATGACTGGGCCCAACAGGAGATCACCTTCATCGGGTCTGAAAAAACAACTGGCCATTACAGAGGTGACTACCTGCTGGGCCGAAGCCAGAGGTTGCAGCTAGCAGAGGGTAGAAGAAACATGGATGCGACCTGCGCACCTGACTGCGTCCTTTATACAAATACTGCATAAGCCAAAGCCAAACCCAAAAGCGTGGGTAGTCGAGGCAGGCGTATGAGCTGGATGGGATATGGACCCTGAGGCCTTCTTGAGATACCCCACCTCATATTGTGCTTTCGGCGGTCTGCTAATGAGGACTGTGGAGGGTGAAGGTTCAGCGCAAGGCTCTGAGACTAAGAGGGTCCCCTCTGGAGGCTGTGACCTCCACCGACTATTCAGTCAGGAGCTGCTCGCTGAGATGGCTTACCTCCGATATCTCCTATGTCCTCAGGGCCGTTGTTAGCTATAATATACACATAGAGACCAGTGAGGAGGGGCCCAGTGTGGGGATCTGCACTCATGCCCTCCTGCTCGGAGGAGTATGCCCTGCTAATCCAAAGAAATACTATGGAGCATGTCGGACACTGCTTCTGACCTGGCCTGTGCAGCTGGGGCGCAACCATACTAGTCACCCGTCCTATACTGGGCCCCCCATCACCCTAGTCCAATAATCCACCTGCTCGGGATAGGGCCCTAATCAGGTACAAATTCCCTTAACTGCACCTGTGGACCAGTTTTCAAATCCCAAAGCGAGGTTAGGCATGGGTCTTAGGTCCACGGTCACCAGGACTCCTGGCTCGTAGTTCTCTGGATATTAGGCGCCTTGTCTGTAATGGTGGTTCCTGGTTGGGGGGGTTGTAACGTGCAGCCCTCGCTGTTGCGAATGCAGGGAGTGTCTATCAATCATTTGGCTGTAGGAGGCCTCTCCCAGTTGCCTCCTGGGGCAGCAGAGGCCTCCGTGCACCCATTAGACTTCGACAATCAGCGAGAGCCCCAGGAACTAGTCACTAGTCTGTGCACATTGCCGTCAGAGTAGTTGGGCCACACATATCCTTGTGACAAGCAACACCCCTGAAGTGCTCATCACGCCTGAGGCCCCTTGGAAGTGCTTCTGTGCTTATATAATGTGAAAGGGCCTCCGTCGATGAGCTTTGAGCCCTGGGTGCTTGCTGACTAGCTGTGTCTAGTGAGAGGTCTGTGCGCATTGTCGCCCACACTGGTTGGGACACTAGAAAGATCTGTACAACTTGCACGCCAGACTGGTGACCCACATGCCTTCTTCAGCTATGAGCGCACCCTGTAAGTGCTCATCCTGCAAAAAGCCCCTGGAAGTGCTACTAGGCTTAGAGTAAAAGAAAATGGCGCCAGCTTAGAGTAAATCAAACGCCGCCACAGTAGTTGGGCACATGCCCTCCATGGCGACGAGCAGTAGCCTCCTGAAGTGCTGGCGTCCCGTTGCTGGGCTCAGATCAGATGTAAAATGAACTCTGTCAAGCGAGCCTTGAGACCCTGGGTGTTAGTCAGCGAGCTGTGCCTCTGGCGGCCCGTTAGTCAGGCCGCCGGAGAAATACTGCATCCGTTGGTGTGGCTGAGTCGGAACTAACCACCCGAGTTCGGGACTGCCTGAGCATGATGCCATGACCATTCTGTGGTGAGTGCAGACTCAGTCAATAAGCCTGGCCACTGAAGAGCCCATCGACAGAAAAGTGTTCCATGGAAGTGCTTCTGGGTCCGAAGGTGAGCGTGCCAGCACATTGCTGCAGCTGCTCACCCTCCTCATGGCGGCGTAGGAAAATCCCCGGCGTCATCCCCAGCTGAATACTCAAAATTGTTTTTCTCTTGCGATCTGCTAGTCCGATGCGGGTTACTAATATTTTCCTCTGATCCAACTGAAGTGTGTGTGGGGCGTTGGGGGGTGGGCAGCGCGCAAACAGTCTTAGTGCGGGAAAAGAAAGTGAAAGACTAGCTTGTCCAGCATGCATGGCTGAGGCTGGGACTGCATGGGAGAAGAGTGGAGGTGCGGACTGATCAGCATGCAAGGCTGAGACTGGGACTCCTCAGAGCATTGAGCTCGTCCTGAAATTGTAGGAGCAGAGATAGCTGCCTCCTGGAAACTGGAGAGGGCCAGTCTGTACAGCATGCAGGGCTGAGACTGGGGACCCCAAGAGTAGAGAGAGGGTTTGTCGTTGGATCCATCCATCCCTGGTCCCTGAGCATATCCAGGTAAAATGCCCAAATCCAAAATAAAATTTCCAAACTTAACAGTCCTGAAGTCTTCAGCCCTGTCACCAGAGTGACAGAGCTCTGCTGCACAGTACCTGCTCCTGCAAGGCAGGAAGTAAACTGAGGAAGACAGGAGTGGAGAGCTGGATGTCTGCTGCTGTAGAGGTCTGATTCCTGCCTACCTATCAGCATCAGGAGGTACAGTCCAGGGTAAGGAAGCCGGGTCCAGCTTAGGAGAGAGAAGCAGAGAGTGGTGATAAGCGGTGCACAGTCCAGAAGAGATGCAAGAGTCACAGAGTGGGGTACCCCAGCCCTCCTACTTCCTTCTCACATTGCTTGCCAACCTTAAGGTCATCTGATATGATTACCCCAGGTCCCTTTCCATTTCTGCTGTTGTTACTATCTACCGCCCCCCATTGTGTACTCTTCCCTTGGGTTTTTGTTTCCCAGGTGCATTATTCTCGCTTCTTTGCAGTGAATCCAAGTTGCCATACTTCTGACCATACATACAACCTTGCCAAGTCCTTCTTATCCTTTCCACACCTCCTTGTGTATCAACCCTATTGCAGATCTTTATGTCATCTGCAAGAGGCATACTTTTCCTTCCAGTCCCTCTCGAATGTCACTTATAAAGACATTAAAAGAACCGGACTCAGTACTGAACCTTGTGGTACCCCACTAGTAACCCCTCTTTCTTCAGAGTGAACTCCGTTAACTATTACCTTCTGTGTCCTGTTTTCCAGCCAATGTTTTACCCAGGCTACCATCCTAGGACCCACTCCCAGGCTGGCTAATTTGTTTATTAATCTTTTGTGTGGGATTGTGTCAAATGCCTTGCTAAAGTCTAGGTAGGCCATGCACAGCCCCTCCCTGGTCTACTACATTGGTCACCCAGTCAAAGAAATCTATTAGATTCATCTGACATGACCTTCCCACTGTGAACTGATGCTGCCTTGGGTCCTGTGCCTCACTGGCCTCTAGGTACTCAATAATTCTTTCCTTCAGAAGTGATTCCATCACTTTCCTACCACAGATGTCAAATTGACAGGTCTGAAGTTTCTTGCCTCTGTCTTGCTCCCACTTTTCTGAAGGGAATCACAACCATCTTCCTCCAGTCCTTCGATACCACACCATCTTCCCATGATTTGTTAAAAGGGGAGCCAGTGGTGTCACTAGTTCTCCCTTAATTCTTTTAGAATTCTGGGATGATTCAGAACCCTTTCTTCTGTGACTTGGATCGACCCCACTATGCAGAGTGCTTCTGTTAATTGGATTAGGTACCTCCCCTCCTCCTCTTTTGTGAATACTGAGCAGAAGTATTCGTTCAGCATCCTTGCTTTTCACTGTCCCTCTCTCCCAACCAACGTCCATTTTATTCAGCCTCACTATCCCTCCTTTGTCTTTCTACACTCTCTAATGTACCTAAAAGGGTTTTATTATCCCCCTTCTTAACTGAGTTGGCTATCTTTTCCTCAGTTTGGGCCTTTGCTATTCTGACTGCTTTCCCTGCTTCATTCTGCCTTAGCTAGTACAGTTCTCTGTCCTGCTCCTTCTACGTTCCTTATACTTCCTAAATGCTATCTTGTTCTCCGTGAACCTTCCCGCCACCTCTTTTGAGAACCACAGTGGTTTTCTTTCATTCTGATTTGTTTGTTTGCTTCACAAAAGGCTTGTTGCCTCTTTGATGACAGTTTTGTTTCCCATTGTTGCTCCACCCTCCTTCTTGCCTGTTTGCTAGTGCTTTTCTAAGGCACCTCCCACCTTGCAAAGTCAGTCCTCCTGAAGTCCAGTACCCTCATGTTCGTATGGCTTGATTCTGCAGCTAAGTTTATCATGAACCACACTGTTTGGTGGTTACTTGTTCCCAGATGGCTATCCACTTCTAGATCTGAGATCCTCTCACTGTCCACATTTGAGGTACAAGGTCTAAGATTGCTCCCTCCCGAGTGGGTTCCAACACTAGCTGTCTGAGGCATGCCCCTGTAGGGCATCGAGAATGGCATCTGCTCTTTGATGCAGCTGCAGCAACAGTGCTCCAGGTAATATGTGGCATATTCAGGTCCCCATCAATAGTATCTCCCTTTCTCTGCCATCCTAAGGATACCTTCTATCATATCCTTGTCCATTCCCTCCCCTGAGATGGGGTCTGTATACAACTCCTGTGCAGACTGTGGTGCCATTACCAGTCTCTAAGGTGACCCACAGTGTCTCCTCTCTCTCCTCTCCTCCCTGTTTACACTTTTGTTCCGTTGCTTTTATCCCTTCCCTTACACAGAGAGCTACTCCTCCCCTCTTCTACCCTCCTGTCTCTCCTGTAGGTTGTGTACCCTTGCATGCTAACATCCCAGTCATGGTTCTCTGTGCACCATGTTTCTGTGGCTGCCATGATATCCAGGCATCCCTTTTCCATCAAGGCCACCAGTTCAGGGAGCTTGTTGCCCAGACTACGGGCATTGGTACTCTTTAACCTCCATTTCTTGATGGTCTTACTCCTTTTGCCCCATCCTTGTCCTTACTGCCTTTTTCTCCATTTACCCCTGCCCTTCTCCCTATTGACTCTCTATCTTGGTATTTACCTCACTAACTACCCTGATTTTTGGGGAGGTTAGGATTTCCCTGCTCCTTTCCAGTGCCTCCGACCTTGGCTGGGTTTAAATGCTTCATTTGCAAGCATTTAAACTATCACCTAGGATCCTTGTTCCCCTCCTGGACAGATGCAGACCATCATGCCAGTATGGCCTGCATCACTCCAGGTGGACCCCGTCCCCACATTAAGCTAAACCCCGAGCTCTGCACAAGTTTTTCAACCACTGATTGAATCCCATGGTGTGGAATACCTAGCCTCACCCATAGACAGGCAGCACCTCTGAGAAGGTTGTTGTGCGTGCTACTTGTCTAAAGCCCCTTCCAGCTCCTCAAACTCTTCCTGCACTGCTCTGATCCCTTTCCCAGCCAGGTCACGTGTCCCTAGGTGGACAATGACATCCAGCTCCCCCGGCAGCTGCTCCATGATCCTGAGAACTCACTCCCTGTTCCTACAAGTCATTACCTCCCTCCCAGTTCTACCCTCCAAACAATGGAGTCCCCACCAGGAGTTGTTTCCTTCCCCTGTGGAGTCCCATGCCACCCTCCTATGGGTCTCCTTTGTGGAGGTTCTAAGCATTCTCCTTGGTCTCACTGCAGGTGCCTCCATAGAGGAACCACACTTTGCCAGAGCGGCATATGAATTGTGGAGAGGGTACAACTGGAGGATGCACCTCATTCCACCACCCTCACACTCCCTGAGCCCACTGTAGTCCAACCGTTCCTCTTTCTTGGCAACCTCTGAGGCAACGGCAGTGTCCCTGGGTGTCCCCAAATCCTGGCCAACTCAGCCTGCAGAAGAGCAACCTCCTCCCTCAGCCCAGAGAGATGCCTACAGATGGGACAACACGCATCCTCCAGAGCGTCTCCCAGAGACTGCTGCTTCACAGCCACTGCACCCTCCCATCATGTCTTATTTCTGCCCCTTAACTGTTGTTTTGAATGCTTACTCTTTCCTCTATTTTTATTGATTTTTCCCCTACTTACTTACTGCCTCTGTGCCCTTTAAGCTCCTGATCTCCCTGTTCTGAGAAAATAAGTTCCTATATTTCTCAGTAGTCTCCTACTTGCTCAGAGTCAGACCTCCAGCAGCGGGAAGGGGGCGGAGACCTATTGTTTTCCTTCTAGCATGGTGAGTCTTTTGTGGCTCTGTGATCACTCACTTCCTGCTCCCAAACAGGAAGTTCCTGTTATCAGCCAAATCCTGTGCCTATAAAACTAGAACTGGCTAGGGGTGGGAGAGGAAGGAGGGCACTACAGTCCCAGTAGAGAAGTATAGTTATAACAGCAGCTCCTTCCTCTTGCTGTTTCTCTGCCAGAAGCTATCTAGGGCAGTTTTAAATCTAAAACACATGGCTTCCTTCTAGCTGAGCCACTCCCCTAATTTACAGCTCTTTCTGCAGCTAGTTAATTGCAAAGATAACAATTCACTTCAGCCAACTCAGTCATACCGCCAACTCTTTTTTTTTTTTTTTACCCTAAATTGAAGGTCCAGTAGTAGAGTTGTATAGTGATAACAGCAGCTCCTTCCTCTTGCTGTTCGTCTGTTTGCAGATAACACCAAGATCTGCAACAGAGTAGATGATCCAGATGGGGTGGGCAAAATGAGAAGAGATCTGGATAAACTGGCAAAATGGTCGGAACAGTGGCAACTGGGGTTTAATGCAAAGAAGTATAAAATCATGCACATAGGGAAGAGAAACCTGAAGCCACCTAAAGGTTGGGAGGAGTTGCTGGCAATCACAAGGGAAGAAAGAAATTGGGAATCATCATCACAGATGACCTGAAATCATCCAAGTAGACCACCAAAGCAGTAGGTAAGGCTAGAGGGATATTAGGGTGTTTTAGTAGGGATATCACAAGTCGTAAGAGGAGGTAATAATCCATCTTTACAAGAGACTTGTTAGGTCCCATATGGAGTACTGCATGCAGTACTGGAGGCCACACCTGCACAAGGACATTAACAAAATGGAGGCAGTCAGAAAGGCAACCAAAATGGTGCAGGGCCTGCATCAGAAAACATCTGAGGACAGATTAGCAGACTCAATATGTATACCCTTGAGCAAGGAGGGAGAGAGGTGATATGATTGAAACATTCAAACACCTTAGGGCATTAACAAGGTGAAAAGAGCCTAGCATGTTTAAAAATAAGAAAAACAGCAGGACAAGAGGACACAGCATGAGATTAGAGGGAGGTCGATTAAGGGTAATGAGGAAGTTCTTTTCACAGAAAGGGTGGTGGATTCATGGAGCGGCCTAACTCAGGAAGTGGTGGATGTGAATACAGTGCAGGGCTTCAAAAAGGCATGGGATAGGCATAAGGGAGCAATACAGATGACTATGAAGAGAGGCCATTGACAGAGTACAGGCCTACAGCACACTCATAAGGTAGGAAAATAATGGGCAGAATGGATGGGCCTTGCCGGTCCTTATCTGCCATCAATTTCTATGTTTCTATGAAGGTAATACCACACAGGACCTCAAGTGAAATAGCCAGTTTCTTCAACGAGGCATTTACCGACCTCAGTGGCGTCTTGCCACCCAGCTTCCCTCAACCCCATCGATAGCTATCCCTATATAACCCTGGGACCCAGTCTATCTCCATCCGCCTTTCTACCTCAGGTTCTCACCCCCCATGAGGCAAAAAAAAATACCATCTAAAAGCACTCGGTAACTCCAGAGCCAGTAGCGATCTGCTCAACCTCAAGCTCGTTACGCTCACCCTTGACACAATTCTCACTCCCCTCACTAAAATCCTAAATCTGTCCCCGATAACTGGCAAATTCCCATGCATCTGGAAGGCAGCGGTGGTCACACCAGTCCACAAAAGTGGGACAGAGCCAATCATGCAAATTACCACCCTATATCAGTTCTGCCCCTCTCTCAAAGGCATTAGGCGCATCATTTCCGACCAGCTGACAGAGTATCTAGATAAGTATAATCTGCAATGCTGGCAACAACACGACTTTCGCAAACAACACAGCACTACAACTGCTCTAGTCGAGTTAACCAGTTTTATTCACAATGCCCTGGACAGAGGGCGCCCGTGAGTGCCACATACACTGACCTCACCAAGACCTTCGACACGTAAACCACAGTATGCTACTGGACCAACTTTTCCATACCAGCCTCACCTCTGAATCGATACCCTGGTTCAGAAGCTACCTCCCAGGAGGATCCAAGAGTGAAAATACAAGATATCCTCTCAGAAAATCGCTGTTACCACCGGGTTCCCAAAGCTTTTCCTTGGCGACTACTGTTCAGCTTATTTCTAAATGATCTGCCACAATCAGCTAAAATCACGCCCTGCTCTATGCAGATGACGAGTCCTATACTCCAGTAATGCAGACCCCACAATGCTTGAAAACAAATGCAGTCCAATTTCACCTCGGCAGAACACTGGTTCCTCCAATCCAAATTACTCAAGTACAAAAAACAAAACCATACTATTTGCATGATCCCATAACAAACCCTGCACACACCATCTTACGCATCCTTAAACAGAACCCCCAATATGGTCCAAACATTTAAATACGGAGAGTGACATTTGACAGCACTCTTTCTTTTCAGCCACCATACTGACCTAGTTGCAAAATCAGTACATAAAACTGGGTCTACTGTACAAACATCAACAGTGTCTTACTACTGAAACATTAAAACAGCTGTTAATAGCTCAGTCCTCTCAGTGATCAACTATGGACAAGTAGTATATGGGGCCACCTTACAATCCACCTAAAACCTATCAGAACACCACTTAACAAAGCTTGTCGACTAGTTCTAGGTGTACCATGGCTCCGTCACACCTGCAAATTATACAAACATAGAGGGCTAAACCTTGATAGCTGCATTCAATATCAAGTGTGCCTTCTAGCCAAACAATCTTCACTTGGTCTTACCCTCCTGGCTTACAAAGCCTCCTTAGCTGTAACCACCTACAGAAGCACCAGGGCTAAACAACTGGACCCTTAATGTCCCCTTCCATCGGACCAGGCAAGGGCAGCGGTCCTATGAATACCAGGCACCACTATGGCTCAATGCGCTAGACACTGACATCAGGAAACAATGAAAACTAGGATCTTTACATCTAAACTCCACAACACACTGACCTCAAATAGTAACTGCGACTATGGGACCCGATTCCCCACCCCGCTCTTTCATCTTCTACCCCCAAAGTCATTGCTTTCCCATCTCCTCTCTCTTTCCGGTTTCTCCACCTGGTCTTCCCTCCCTTCCCTCTCCCTTTGCGTTTCTCCCCCCCAGCCCCTCTGCTACCCCTCCTCTGCCCTACCTCCTAGTGATCTCCCAATCCCACCTCCCCAACCATCTCCCTCCACTGCTCCCCCGTCCTTCTGCAGCCTTTTGTCTACCCCTCCCAGCTCTGGTCTGACCCTTTCTCCCCCTTACACAACTCATTGTTCCTCTTTCTCCACCCCTCTGCTCTAGTCTCTCCTCCTGCTCCTCTCCCAGCCATCCCACCCCTTCCTTTCAACACTTCCTTCATCCCTTGTCCCTCCTTCTCCCAGTCTTGCCCACCCTCTACCGTGCCCTTTGTTGCCTCCTACCTCCCAATATTCATCCTCTCCCTGTTTCCCCCCACCTATCTTACCCTTATAGGTCTCCTACCTCCCAATGTCCAACCCCAGCTCTATCCACCTACAGCCCTGCCTTATAATCTCCTACCTCCATCCGAGGTGTTGATTTTACCACCTTACTTCTCCCTAGTTTGCATGGCCCTCCTGCAGCCTAATCTCTTAAGCACATCAGACAATGCAACAGTTCCCCTAACATGGTCTGGTATCCTTACTGGTGTCTCAACCTTTACTTAATAGGTTAAACAGTAGCTCACCATGCTCCATGTAACATTCTACTGCACTTAACTGATGCATTTTCATATCCGTCTTCATAGCTGTACCTTGTAACCTACATCCTGTATACTATTAAGTTATCTATTACTAGGTCTTATTCTGCACCCAAACTGCAACTGCTTATATCTGATCAATGTTAATGCAACACCAAATGAACCTGGCCATGTATTTTCTCTGCATTTATTAGATGCATCTTACTCGTGTTATTTATTATCCTGTTTGTAACTTGCTCCATTACTGCTACTGTAACACAGCTGACTGCTTTGTCAAGAAACCTCTGTATGTGTTTGTCTCTGTACCATTGCTATGTTTACTGATGTGGAACCTCTGGCTCAAAGGTATTTCTGAGAAATGAATAAAATTGTTTTGAGATTTGTAAAGGGCATTTTACCTTGTTGCTTTTAGCTCATTTATCTGTATTAACCACAGTCACTGAAATAACAGATTTGATTTTTAAGCCTTTCATAGAAATACAGTGGTATTTCGTTCCTCGTTACAAAAGGGTACCTGATTTTGATGCTTGAATTTTATAATCAGTATAAACTAATTATGAATATTAAATTGATTCATTAATTATGTGCCCTATAAATGTATTAGTGCTCCACACAAGCCTCACCACCCACTGAAGGCTCTGTTGAGTCGAGGCTCTAATAGATTGCGCTAGACCGGGAGGCAAAGCTACTTACACTGTGCTGTCATTTATGCATTTGTGGTACAAAATTACTCAGTAAAATTTACTTTATTTGCCCACTTTGCCTCATGATGTCCTTATATGCATGCCACTATCTGAATCTGTTGACAAGTGTAAACAGACAGTCTGGGAGGTGGCTTCTCTATAAACTAAGAAAGAGTCCCTGTAACACAGCCCTGCCAAATCCTGCACAGACTCTTGACGCAATGTCCAGACTGTAATGCTGGTTGTAGGAGGGACTAGAGCTGTGCAGCAGGAGATGAAACCCTCCACATCCGTACATCTCCAGTCTTTCCTAGCATAATCCCTGAGGCAATACTACGAGAAGGTGGAAACAAAAACAGAAAAAGTTATGGAATAATTGGCGCTCAGCCATCCAACTATATACATTCTGGGAGGAATCTGAGCCTGGATACCAGCCATCAGAAAGAAAATTTACAGGTATTTAATTTTTGATTTCTCTCTCTAAAGCTGGTCTCCAGGCTTCATCCTAAGGATATCCAAAGCGAGTGCATCCTCGATGTCTCAGGTGGTAAGAATGTCAAGTGCAGTTAGGTTCCACCACCGTCTGAAGCACTCTGTGGCCAAGAGATGCTTCGCCGATTACATCACATTCAGTTTGTAAAAATTAGTCAGCGTATGAATGGATGACCAAGTAGCCACTCTGCAAAAGTCTCCTGGGGATGCTTATCTGAAGTTCGCCCATGAAGTGGCCACAGCTCTGATGGAATGGTCTCTCACTGGACCGGGTAGAGCTACTCGTCTGATCATACACTATAGTGATTACGGAACTGATCCACCTGGTTATAGAGTCTTTTGAAGCTTTTTACCCACATTTTGGCCTGTAGTTAGAATGAACAAGTTTGATGTTTTGCAAATAGCCTCAGTCTTCTTAATACATCTTTTGATTGCTCTCCTCGGGTATAAGCGTATGAAACTCTCTTTCCTTTTCGTTTTCGGTTGAGGACAGAAGGAAGGAAGGATTAGCTCTTGGTTACAACTGAAAGGAGACATAACCTTAGGTAAAACCCTAGATCCATCCGAGTACCACAGAGCCCTGATGAAAAAATACAGTGCACGTTTCTGTGAGAGCTTCAGTTCGCTGATTCTCCTGGCTGACGTAATAGCCACTCAGGAAAACTACCTTCTCTGTAAGATGCATGATTGAAACCTCCTTCAGAGGCTCAAAGGGAGCTTTGGTTAGGGACTTCAGGACCAGATTAAGTCTCCAAGGTGGTAGAGCTGGCTTAATGGTGGGGGACGCTGCTCAACACTGCTGCTCTTAGAAACCTCCTGACATGAGGGTGAGATTCCAGCGAGTCCTGAGTCTACCAACAAGAGCGCCCCAGTGCAGAAACTTGAACTCATAGAGTGCATTCCTTTGTCAAATCCCTCCTGAAGAAATTGTAAAACCACCAGTAGTGATATTGGATGATCCTGTATTTCCTTAGATTGGAGCCAGAACAAGAATTTTCTCCAGATTCTGTAATACACCGAGGAGGAGGAGGAGCACCAAGAATTTACCATTATTTCAACAACTGGAGCCGTGCAACCTAACTCTTTGTAGGTTTCCTGCTCAATCTCCAAGCCGAGAGGGACAGATTATTTAGACTGGGGTGTAGAACCGGGCCCTGATGAAGAAAGTCTGAGCTGAGCTGAGCTGGAAGATAAAAGGTGGTCCCTCTCGACAGCTGAATGAGGAGGGAAACCAGGGGCGGAGAGGCCACCTGGGGCACACTAGAATCATCTCTGCTCTGTCCCGGGCCACCTTGTGCAGGCAGTATTACGCAGTGGTTTAAGGTTCTGAGCTGCAAATCTGAAACCTGGGTTTGAATCCCACAGCCCCACTTGCATACTGTCTGACCCTGAGCAAGTTATTTAACTTCCCTGTGCTCCCAGGTTGCACCTGTAAACAAGCATTCAGCTTAGTGCGTCTCACCTGGTTAAACCATTGGAAAAAAATTGGACCCTGGATAGCAGCAGGACTGGGGAAAGGCATACAGGTGGTCAGTGACCCATGTCTAGGGAAAAGGCATCCTCAGCTAATGCTAGCTTGTCTCTGGCCAGGAGAAAAATTGCTGTACCTTGGAGTGTTGTCGGCATGTAAACCGATCTACCTGGGGTTGCCCACCACTCTATTAGGAGCTGGAAGGTGCTATCCCTCAGCTCCCATTCTCCGGAGGACACCTTGGCAACTTAACCAGTCTGCTCTGTCATTTTCCTGTCCTAGTATGTACATGGCTCTTATGTTTGCCAGGTGTTTTTCTGCCCATTGGAAGAAGAGAAGAGACTCCATAAGCATTTTTGAGCTCTTTGTGCTGTCCTGATAGTTGATGTAGGCCATGGTTGTTCAATTGTCTCTTAGAATCAACGCATCCCGGTTGCGTGCTTGCTGATGGAAGTGTATCAGGGCTAGGCAAACTGCCCTCATCTCTAGGATGTTTATGTTGTACCTTGATTCTGCCAGTGACCACTTACCTTGGGCCGACATCTGGTCCAGGTGAAACCTCCCCCACCCTCTGAGGCTTGCATCTGTTGTGATTCTTGTTTGCTGCGGATGGTCTAGACTTAGCCCCCTCATGACATTTACCCTCAGAGACCACCTTGGAGGAGATTTACAAACTGCTGAGAAGTGGGATGAGCTAGTGCTGGCTGTATCTGGACTGAGACCATAGCCTGAGCAAATGCGGCATGAATGGGTCGCATATGCACTAGAGTCCATGGGACCGAATCTGCACAGCAACACTAGAGTCCCAATTAGTTGCACGAGGACTGCTGCCAGCAGCTGAACGGCCATTTGAAATTTGTCGATGAGCTTCCAGCAGGTCCCTGAATTTTGTCTTCGGGAGGGGGCACTTTGCTGGACCTGTGTCGAGAAGTCTGCCCCCAGGTGGTTCAAGCTCTGCCTCGGATAAGGGAACTCTTCTGCCGGGCGATGACAAAACAGTGTGCCGTGAGGCACTGGACTACTTCCGCCACTGCCTGTTTAGCTTTATTGAGCTGCGGGCTTTGATGAGGATATCGTCCAGGTAAGGAAAAGCCGGATCCTCGGTTCAGTTCAGCTACCACCGCTACTAGTACCTTCGAGAAAGTTGTTGAGGCTGATGAAAGGCCGAAGGAGAGTTTTGAATTGGAAGTTTTGTTTCCTTACCTTAAACTGAGATACTGCCTGTGCAGGCTGTGAATAGAAATATGGAGGTAGGCATCTTGCAAGTCAATAGTTGCCAGAAAATAACCTTACTACAATTCCTTGATGATTGAGAACAAGGTTTCCATTTTGAATAGTCTGTTGCGTACAAAGCGATTCAGGAATCTGAGGTCTAGGACTGGTCTGAGACCTCCTGTGCGTTGGACACGATGAAAAATAGTGAGTAGACTCCTAGATTGACCTCTTTGAGGGAACCTGTTCGATAGCACCCACTTGTAGAAGATCTGAGATAGCCTGCAAAATCGCTCATCTCCTGCATGGGTTGTTTAAGATGGGTGACAGCACCACGTGAGGCAGTGGGGCTTTGATTCAAACTCTTATCAGGTAACCCTTGTGGATAACGTCTAGAACCCATCTGTCCGGCGTGGTTTGGACCCATTCCTTGAGGAATTGTGAAAGTCTGACCCAGACTCGAGGATGGGCTCACATGAAAAATTACTCACCTTAGTAATTATGTTTCTTCTAGTGGAGTCTTGCTGTATTCTGGACAAGTGCAGTTAGCCCCCAGCCTTTAAACTGCCCCGGAGAACAAAGGGTTAACTTTTTCATGCAAGGCATAGAATGCTCATCTCGAGCTCGGTTGATGTCTCTGCCTGTTGTAATTCGAACTGCAAGCGCCAGATCTTTATGAGCAAAACTCACTAGGTGTTCTGTGTGAAACTGTAAAATTTTACTAGCCAAACTGGCAGAAAAATAATCTTTGGGTTCAAAAAGAAGACTCAAGTCAGGAACCCAAACACAAAAACAAATCAATTGAAATATCATCTCACCCCATGAGAAACAGAGGGGTAAAGGGCACCCTAGGTGCCAACATTGCCTGCCCACCCACATCCCAAAAATCTAGGTTCTGGGAGAGGAGGTTGGAGGAGGTCAGAATACAGCAAGACTCCACTAGAAGAAACATAATTACTAAGGTGAGTAATTTTTCTTCAAACAACATGAAGTCTTGCTATATTCTGACAAGTGCAGACTACTCAACAGTACCTCCATGGAGGAGGGACATAACCTACTTTGGGAATAGGCTCTAGTACTGCTGTGTCAAACCGAGCATCACTCCTAGCCTGGATATCCAGAGAGTAAGCTTGGTAAAAGCATGGACTGTTTTCCAGGTGGCTGCTTGACAAATTTCTAAAGAGGATATCCTGACAGCAGCCAAGAAGCAGCTGTACCTCTTGTGGAATGAGCCCTCAGGCCTGAGGGTGAAGTTTTTCCAGTTTCTCAAGCAGAACTGTATACAAGACACAATCCACCTGGTAGTAGATCTCTTGGTGGTAGGTTTGCCCTTCCCAACTTCTCCGTGAAGTGAGGAACAACTGGAGAGTCAAACCTGTGACCCTTGGTACGCTCTATGTAGTAGCTAAGGCTCTTTTCACATCCAAACTGTGTAGCCTCTCTCCAAAGAAGAATGATCACTGAAGAAAACAAGGAGAGATATAGACAGGTTGAGGTGGAAATCTGAACCCACTTTAGGCAAGAACTTTCTGTTAGTTCTAAGGACCACTTTATCCCTGTGAAAAGAGATGAAATCAGGTTCCACTGACAGGGCTTGCAACTCACTGATCGTCTAGCAGAAATAATTGCTACCAAAAACACAGTTTTCCAAGTCAAGTACTTAAGCTCTGCAGAGGACAAAGGTTCAGAAGGGGTTGCATAAGCTGAGTAATGCAAACATTAAGATCCCAAGCAGAAGCAGGATCCCAAAGTGGGATTGGTGTGAAACAATCCCTTGAAAACTTAAAAGAATACAGGGTGGGATGACAGTGAGGAAGACTTGCCTACTGACAGGAAGGCAGAAACAGCTGACAAGTGTGCCTTGGAGTAGCTGGTCTGAGGCCTAGGCCATTGAGATGGACCATATAATCCAGAACCCTGAGCAAATCAGTGGTGTCTGGAGAAATACTCTTCTTAGAACACCAAATGCTGAAACTTTTCCATTTGGAGTTGTAAGTCTTTCTGGTAGAGGGCTTTGAAGCCTTGAGGATATCCAGAACCCTTGGGAAAGATGCAGATCTGCAAACTCTAACTCTTCAAGAGCCAAGCCTTGAGATTGAGAGATTGAAGATTGGGTACCAAATCCCCGAGAGGATGTTAACAGGTTGTAATTCCTGGAAGAGACAGGGAAGATGGACTGCTAGGGACAGCAACAAGGGATACCATGACTGCCTGGCCCAGTCTGGAGCAATCAGAATCACTTTGCAAGGTTGTGACCTTATCTTGACTAGAACTTTGAACAGGAGAGGCAAGGGGAAAAGCATACAGAAATTTTCCTTCCCAGTTCAGAATCAGAGCATCCAGGTGGACTGAGCCCAAGACTGGGGGTCTGCAACAAAAAGAGAGAAAGTTGGTGATTGTCTGGGGCTGCAAAAGACCCATCTCTGGAGTGCCCCATCTTGGAAAAGCACCTTTAACACGAGAGGATCCAGGGCCATTCGTGAGTGGCCCTGAGTTATTCTGCTCAGTGCATTTGTTAGGACATTGTCCTTCCCTGGAAGGTGAACTATCATCAGAGAGGTTTGCAGGGAATAAGCCAGGGACCACAACTCATTGCTTCTGTGCACAAGGCCCTAGACCAGTGCCTCTTTGCTTGTTGATGTACCACATGGTGGTGGTGTTGTCTGTTCTGACCTGAACCACCTTGTTCTGTACTGATTTGGAAAAAGCTTGCAGAGCCAGAAACACTGCCCTGAGTTCCAAGAGACTGATGTGTAGAAGAGATTCCTGAGGCGACCACAGTCCCTGGGTGGTGAGGTCCCACAAATGGGCTCCCCAACCCAGCAGCGAGCATCTGTGGTAAGGCGACCACTGAATGAGGCTGAGTGGAAATGGAACCCTTGCCTTAAATTGTCCTGATCCTGCCACCATTGCAGGGCTTGGACAGAGTTCGAGTCACTGGGATTAGTTTGGAAAGGAATACTTTCTTTGGGACCAAAAGGCTCTTAAGTGGAACTGAATGTCCCTCATCTGGAATCTTGCCTTGCACCACTGCTGTAGAAGCTGCCATGTGGCCCAAGAGCTGGAAGGAACCTTGCTTGGTGAGACACCTGAAGGCTGAATGAAGAGGCCAGCTCCATGAGAGCTCTTGCCCTTTCCAGGGAAAGAAGGCTCTTGCTTTTACCATATCCAGCTCTGCCCCTATGAAGGTGAGGAGCTGCACTGGTTCGAGAACCTGACTTTGGTAGGCTGAGAGAAATCCTAAAGAAGTGAGCACTTGCAGGTGTGACTTGACTTGGTCTGGGGACTGGCCCACTATGAGCCAGTTGTCTAAATATTGAAAAATGGAAATCTTTGTCTTCTTAGTCATCAACTACTGCCAGGCACTTTGTGAAGACCCTTGGGGCTGAGGTTAGAGCCAACGGCATTGCTCTGAACTCATAGTGGCCTGAGGGGCAACTCGAACCTGAGGTACTTTCTGTGGGAGCACCTGATGGGAATGTGAAAGTAGGCATCTTTGAGGTCCAGGGAGGCTAGCAGTCCTGTGGCCTTAGAGGGGAAGAATAATTCCAGAGTTTTCATCTTGAACTTTGGCTTTAAAGATGTTTGTTCAGGTATCTTAAGTCCAGGATGGTCGCCACTCTCCTGTCTTTTTGGGGGTTAGGAAGTACCTTGAGTACAGTCCTTTGCCCCAGTGTAGGGTAGGTACTCTCTATAGCTCTTAGAGCTGGGAGGAAGAAACCTCTGCCTCTAGGGCAAGGGTCTCCTAAAGATTTGCAGGTGGAAAGATCTGGCTCTCATCTTGAAATTTTTTAGCTGAGAACCAGTCCCTGGTTACTACTTCCAGGACCCACTTGTCTGATGTAACAGACATCCAGTCCTGGACAAAGTAAGCCAGCCTGCCCCTACTGGGATAGGAGAATCGACCCGGGCAGACCCATCAGGGTGTCTGCTTGGCAGGGGCTTTAGGCTGACGGGTGGATGCAGGCCTGCTCATCCCTTCTGCCTCTCTCTGAAGAACCCCTCTGAGAAGGGAAGAAGAGGCCTGTGTTAGTAAAAGGCCTTGAAAAGGCCTGCCCTAGACTGCTGCCTTTGAGGAGTTGCCTGCCTTTTCTTGGCCTGAGCACTACTGTAAGTGGTCCTGTATTCGTCTATTTCTTCATGTAATTCTCTGTCTGCTCCCCAAACAGAGAATTACCCACTCAGGAAAATCCATGGCTTTAGCCTGGGTATCCTGTGAGAGGCTAGTACATCTGAGCCAAGCCATTCTCCGAAGAGCCACAGATGTAGCCATGTCTTGATGAAACATCTCTGAGTCCACAGCAGCATGAAACTGAACTTTGATGCCTCAATCCCATCTGCAGCCACCTCCTCCAGCTCCTTGGCAAGCTGGGAAGCCTGTTTAGCTAGTGTCAGTACAGTGTCCAACCTGGACTTCTGGTATCTGGTTGTATAGGCCATATAATTCGCCTGCATGAGTCCCAAGGAAGATGCCATGTACTGCTTCTTTGCATCAATCTTCCTGGAGTCCTTGTCCAGGGGTGTGATGCCAAGGGAATGTTTGCCTTATCACAGGCAGCAGCCTGTACAACTCAACATGGCTACATTGCTGATAAAGGAACTCCGTATCTGAGCCTGAAAGAGTATACCTCTTGTCCATTCTTCTATCCACAGGAGGTATGGAATTGGGAGACTTAAGAATTTTTGTGTCTGTTTCCAAAAAGATTTGTGGAGAGGAATAGACAGTCTCCTGGACTCTGGGATGTCCATCATCTCTACATAGTCAGGCTCCTCCTAATCCTCCACTGCCTCCTCCACAGGAAGCTGGAGGGTATCAGCCACCTTCTGTAAACCATGAAGCACTGAAGGGGACTCAGAAAGCCTAGGAGGAGAAACACCTGAAGGTCTGTCTGGGGAGATGTCCGGTCAATAGGCACATCCAGACTTTCACCATCATCATAATCATCTTCCAACTCTCCTCCTCCTCAAACTCCGTTCATAAAATTCTTCCAGGGTATAATCCTGAACCGGGGAACTGACCGAACCGAGCCCCTGCCAAAGGTGCGGATCAGTCGGAACGGGCAGTAATTCCATTCTAATACGACCGCTATTTCTTCGCGTCTAAGTATGAGATTCTGGTCCAACTGTCGATTTGTCTTTCCGCTTTCTTTTGTCGGAACCGATTCCTCGAAATTGGCTCTCCTTTTGCCTGAATAAGTATCGCCTGGTCAAAGGGCACTCCTTCTGGTTAGGTCGGAACCGAACCGGGCTGGCCACCGGATCAACGGACTTCTCGGCCTCCCTTTCCCTCAGTCTACCTAATCTCTTTCAAGGGTAGATTTGGGAAAATTTTACAAATTTGGCAGTCTGAATCGGGGTGGTCAAACCCCAGACAATAAACACAGGTGGTGTGGGTGATCAGCCTTAGCAAAGACCTCCCCACACACACTGCAGTGTTGAAACCCAGTGGGCCGGCTTTTTTCTTGGGTTTCTCAGACATGGCCAACCTAACCAAACTTACTCTTTTTTCGGCAACCGCCAGGCAGGGCTCCCTATCGGTTCCTGACCGTATCACGGGTCTTGGAAAACCCATATTAAAACCTGTTTTTTTTTAGAACCAATACGGACCGGTAACCACACACTAAAGTAAATACTTAAATTTATTTGAATGATCGTGGGTTCAGCTGAACCGATCCACACTTTTAAAAGTTCCACACAGAAAACAGAACAAAACCTATCTAGTACTCACGGTACCACAGACAGAGACTTGAACAGACTATGGAAACTAAATTTCAGGAGAAAATCGACTGAAAACCGACACTTCAACCAACTTCAAACTGAGCTGCAGGAGAAATCTCCGGAGCGACTGTTCAGTGAGTCGGAGTAAAGAATCTGAGGTTGCAGTTCAAATGACAACAGGCAGAAACATCAACCGAGCTCGAGATGAACATTCTATACCCTGCATAGAAAAGTTAACACTTTGTTCTCTGGGGCAGTTTAAAGGCTGGGGGCTAACTGCACTGTCAGAACACAGCAAGACTTCGTGTTGTTTGAAGGCCTCATTGTGATTTTTATTACTATTTCCAGTGTCTCTGATGCTTCCACCTCCTGGACCTCCCCAGAAATTATGCAGGTTTCGGAAGAACCATATTCTTTCCCAGAAAAGTTGGAGTTTTGCCCTTGTTGTAACCTCTGTCACGAAAATTGCGTAATGAGCCGAAGACCATGCATTGCCTCGGCCCTGGACTGGGGCATGTGCACCATAGCCATTTCACCGGATTCCTTCACCGCCTCCTTTAGAACTGATCCAAATAGCAGATTGCCTTAGTAGGGTGCATTCACCAAATGGCTCTTTGAGGATGCATCTGCTTGCCAGGCCGAAGCCACAGGTTGCGGCGAACCAAGTTTGGTAGAATGTAGTCCGAGCAGTGCACCTGACCGCCTCTTCAGACACATCTGCTGCTTAGGAGAGGCCAACCCCATTAATTATAGCTGATGAATGGGGGTTCTTTCTGGATCCTCCATAAATTGAAAGGCTAAATCTGATGCCCAGGATAGGGTGGATCGGGCAGACAATAGGTTTGCGGTGGCGTCGAGAGAGAAGCTGCCGAAGCTTGGAAGGCTTTTTGAGTGAAGAGTCCACCTTCTGTCTACTGGTCCTTTAAGGAAGCTCCTCCTTCAGCTGGGATGACTGCTTTCTTGGTTAGGTTAGAAATCAAGGGATCAATTCTGGGGCAATCTAACCACTTTTAGTATTGTTTCTTCTCAAACTTCAAGTTTAGAGATCGGGGGACGGATATATGCGTTCTGGACCTTGACATTCTTCTTTAGTAGGTCCTCTAATGACGGGAGATGTAGGGAAGGCTGTAGTTGGTTTGGAGGCAGATGCCAAGCAAAATGACTGTTTCAGTTGGGAAAGGGATAGGTGGAGAAGATCCACGGTGCATTAGTAAAAAGTCCAGGTCCTCCAAGTCAAAGTTTCTGGATGGGGATTGGTCAGAGTCTGAAGATGAGCCCTATCTCCCTCTCCTCGGGGAAGAACTGGCGCTGAGTCCGGGAAAACACCCTCGGACGCCTGCCCCTAGATCTACTCCGGAACAGGACCTTTCTTCCTCTTGTGGCGTGAGGAATGGTGATCTTCCTCCTCAGACGAGTCTACTCCTGTATCTAGATTGCTTTTCTTGTCGGAGCAATGAGAGGATAGCCGCCTCGTTGGATGAAGATGGGGAGGGTCCTTTTCTTTTAGCCTTTTTGTGGGTTGGATATCGAGGGACCCTGGAGGTCATCATTCAAAGCATGTAGGGTCCATAGTAGAGGCCATTTAACGGTCTATAACTCGGGATCCAGAGAGGGGCTGTCGATGTTGTAGAATCCTTAGTCGCTTGCCACGCTCTCTGACCTGGAAGCAGCCAGTGGTTCAGACTTTTCTGTGATACTTGACTGTGCCGAGGAGAGGCTGCATCTGCTGAGTCCTCCCATTAGCAGCTGCTGCCTTTTCTCATGTGAGGCAGAGTGAGCCAGCGAAAGTGATCAGGAGTGGGGATTTGCAGTGTTGACATTTTTGCCACGGCTAGACTATTCTGAGGCCATGATTCTGATATCAATGTAATCCCTCCCCTCGCAGAACCACAGCTGTTTGTGGTGCTGTCCCTTTAAGAGCTGTGCTTGAGTTATCCTCTCAAATGTACAGAAATCTGCTTTAAATTATGCCAGTCTCTCCGGTCTCTTTTATTGCGGGGGTGAGGATTCACAGGCACTGCTCCCCAGGCTCCATTCCTGCCTATCGCTGAGCGCTACTGGCTTCTCAATGTCTTGCTTAGGCTAGTCGATGAGAACTGATCACTGATAAGCAGCCTGGCGTGTGAATGCGCTACCTATGACAGGCCTCTTTAGTGCTCATAGATGAAAGGACTGGCCATCGACGGGCACCTGGTGCTAGAGTCGCACCTACCTAGATGTGCTGCTGATGAGAGGCTGAAACAACCAGCAGAGCCCCGGGTCTGAAGAGCCACTGTAGTGCCCAAACACACACTCCGGTGCTATTTTTAACCCTCTGCCCCTTGCCCCACAGTATCCTAGCGAATGCTAAGAATTCCAAAATCACGGGAAAAAAGGGTCTGCTGTGAGGTGGGGCTAATCTTGCAGCCTGCAAGGCTGAGACTGGATGCCACCTAGGCTGTGAAATAATGTTTCCTTGCTGAGCATAAAATGACTATTAGTAGAATCACTAAAGAAAACTTACACCTCTTCAGCTCTGCTGTGTGTGACAGGGCTCTATTGCAGAGTACCTGCTTTACTGAAGGCAGGAAGTAAACTGGAGATGACCGGATGTGGAGGCCTTCTTATCTCCTGCTGCACAGCTCTAGTCCTGCCTACAGCTAGCATCAGGAGGTAGAGCTCTAGGCGTAATGAAGCCCACAGACCAGCTTAGGAGACAAAATTGAAGATTTTATGGGCCACTGAAGCAGGGTGTCTCCATCTAGTCCAACAGATAATGGTCGATGGTGGGAAAAGAACTGAGGAAGGGCAGGGCTGCCCACAGTTATATGGTGAGGGCATGTACATGTAATGACATCGTCGTGGTAGCCCTAGAAGACTGCTACCAAAAAGTTTCTATGTGGTCCTAGAGCTGGTGGCTATAGTTCTGTAGCTGTGGTCTGATAAAGAGATATCCTTGAAAACATCTGCAGGATCAACCCGATAGAAACTCGTGGTGGCAGCACAATCACTCAGACAAATCCTGAGATGCAGGATCAACCAGATATCTTCATTATACAAAAATCAAACACAGGATTATCCAGATATTTAAGTATAATCCCAAAATTAAAAGCCATTACTCCCGATAACAGTCTTCTCGCTAAGTGAGAAGTTCAGACGCCATTTTTTTTTTTTTTTAAATCCCTCTTAATCGTGATTTACAACCAACGAAATACCATGCTATACATGTACAGATGTCTGGTCCCTAACAACCACATCACTGAACCTAGCAACCAGCCTTGAACCCCGAATACTCTATTCATTCTTTTTATTTCCTTTATATTCAGACTGTCCTCAAGAAGAAAACATTACTCACCATAGTAATGTTGTTTCTTCTAATGGAGTCTTGCTGTATTCCGACTATATTCTGATTATATACAGTTAGCCCCAGCACTTGAACTGCTCCGGAGAGTAAAGGTTTAACTATGCAAAGGCATAGAACGTAGAGCTCGAGCTCAGTTTTCTAAACCTCGGTCTGTGGTACTCTGAAGTGTAACACTCAGATTCTTATCAGCCTCAAACTAACTAACTCAAGGTAAGAAATTGTTTCAAAATTGTTGTGCACGTGGCAAAACAAGGTTTTAGGGTCAAAGACTCAAGTCGAAAACCCCAAAAACAACACAACAGGTAGTGATTCACCAAACTGAAAAGAAAAACACCCTAAGAGATGGAAGCATGTCCACAGCACCTCTGGGGTGCAGCACTTGCCTGCCCCACCACATCCCAAAACTATGAGGTTTCAGGATGGGAGATCAGAATACAGCAAGACTCCATTAGAAAAACAACATTACTATGGTGAGTAATTTTTCTTCCAACAACATGAAGTCTTGCTGTATTCTGACTATATCAGAACTACCAAGCAGTACCCCTTGGAGGAGGGAGTTACAGAACCTATTTTGGGAACAGACTCCGCCAGCTGTGCCAAACCTAGCATCACTTCATGACTGAATGTCCAAAGAGTAATGCTTGTTGAAGGTGTGAACAGATTTCCAGGTAGCTGTTTACATATATTCCACTAAAGGTATATCTCTACCTGCTGCAACTTGAAGCAGCTGTACCTCTGGTAGAATGAGCCCCTCAGGCTGAGAGAGGCTCCTTCCCAAGTTTAGAGTAGCAGAATTGAATACAACAAACAATCCACCTGGCAACAGACCTCTTGGTAGCAGGCTTGCCCTTTCCCACCTCACCATATGCAGAATCAACTGAGAACAATCCTTCCTATGGGCCTTAGTATGCTCAATATAGTAACTAAGAGCCATTTTCACATCCAGATTGTGTAACCTCGTCTCCAGAGGAAGAATGATCAGTGAAAAAGACAGGCAAAGGCACAGACTGGTTCAGGTGAAAGTCTGACACTACCTTGGGAAGGAACTTTCTATTGGTGTGGAGGGCCACCTTATCCCTATGAAAGGAAATGAAATCAGGTTCCACTGATAAGGCCTGTGGTTCACTGATCCTCCTAGCAGAGGTAATGGCCAACAGAAATACAGTTTTCCAAGTCAAGTATTTCAGCTCAGCTGAAGATAAAGGTTCAAAAGGGAGCTGCATAAGCCGTGCAATACAGATGTTCAGATCCCAGGAAGGAGTAGGCTCCAAAGGGAGGACTGACATGGACTAAGCCTTTGAAGAATTTCTTGAAAACTGGATGAGAAGCTAGGGAAGAGCCCTTACCAGCGAAAAAAAAGGCAGACACAGCTGCCAAATGCACTTTAGAGTAGTAGGCCTGAGGCCTAAACTGTTAAGATGTACCAAAAATAGTCCAAAAAGTGGCAATGTCAGCCAGCTCTGGCTTAATATGCCTACTGGAACACCAAAACCAAACTTTTCAATTTGGAGTTGTAAGTCATCCCAGTAGCAGGCTTCCTGCTAACTTTTAAAATATCCAAAACTGATTGGGAAAGATGCAAACTTGCATATTCTAGCTCTTCAAGAGCCAGGTTTTGAGCCTGAGAGTCTGAAGGTTGGGGTATAGAATCCTCCTCGAGAGGCAGTGAGAATATTGTACTGCCTAGGAAGACACAAAGGCAGTGTTACTGACAGTGACAACAGCAGAGGATACCAAGGCTGTCTGGCCCAGTCTGGAGCCACCAGAATCACCTTGCAAGGCTGAGACCTGATTTTTTATCAGGACTCTGAATATCAGAGGAAAAGGAAGAAATGCATACAGAAACCTGCTTGTCCAATTTAGTAGAAGAGCATCCTGGGGAACAGGACCCAGAAGGGTGGTCTGCAACAATCAAAAGGAGTTGATGACTGTCCGGGGCTGCAAAGAGATCTATCTCTGGGGTGCCCCATCTCGAAAAATGACTGAAGAATGACAGGGTTCAGTGTCCATTCGTGGTGACCCTGGGAAATCCTGCTGAGAGCATCTGCTAGAATGTTGTCCTTCCTGGGAGATGCACAGCCATCAGAGAAATCTTAAGGGAATAAGCTAGAGACCAAATTGCACAAGGCCAAGGACCAAGTGCCTCCCTGCTTGTTGATATACCACATGGTTGTGGTATTGTCTGTTCTGATCCGCACCACTTTCCTTGGACAACTGCGGAGAATGTCTGAAGACCCAGGAAGACAGCTCTAATTCGAGAAGATTTAAGTGCAGAAGGGACTCCTGGTGTGACCAATTTCCTGAGCTGTGAGATGATTAGGTGGGCCTCACCCCAACGGGAGGAATCTGTGGTGAGAATCACAGAAGGACCTGACTGATGAAGAGGACCCCTTGTCGAAGATTATCTTCCTCCAACCACCACTGAAGGGCATGGACCAAGGTTTGGAGACCGGAACCAGTTTGGAGAGAGGGTCAATTTTTCTGAGACCAGAATATTAAATTGGGCATGGAGGTTCGGAGGGTGCCCAGTGTGTTTAAGACTGGAGGGTCTTAGGGAGGAGATCAGAGGGATTAGAAGGCAACTGGATGGGGAGAGATGGGTATGGACCTTATGTACTTAGATGGGGCCAAAATGGCATACCTGGCAAGGGAAGTGGACAAGGCCAAAAGGGCATATCCAAGTGGATAGGTGGATCATATGGTCACTCAAGGCGAGTGGGAGACAAAACAAGCAACGCACGGGAAGCAAGCGGTAGGGACGGGGCAAGTGGACAAGGCCAAAAGACATATCCCAGGGGATGGATCATATGGTCACCCGAGAGAGTGGGAGGCAAAACAAGCAACGAGGGAAGCAAACCGTAGGGAGAGGACTGGACAGAGGGAGCAGATGGGAGGGTAGGAGAGAGCAAAACGGGAAAGCATCACACTTACAAACCGCTTCACCCTACTCTATCCAGGAGATGAAGTGGAGGAGGCAGGTGGGATGGGGAGCAGGCAGACAGTGAGGGCTTGGTCAGTAAGCTAATGGAGGCGGGGACAGAGGAGGAGACAGATTCAGGGAAAGGAAGGAGGAGGAGATGAGCCTAGGCTGGAAGGAATTACGGTGAGCGAGACACACTGAGGGAGGCCAGGGTGGAAGGAGGCAGGACTGGGGTCAGGCCGGTGTCCAGGCTGGGAATGTCAATCAAGGAGGAGGGGCGGCAGAGTGTTCTCTAGATAGGGCACTTTGAGACAGAAATCACTGGAAGAGGTGGAAAATAGGGCATGGAGAAATACAGTAGATAGGATGGGTAGTGCAGGTTCAGAGGTGGGGGAGGTATGCGTGTTCTCTCAGGTGTGGGACTGCATGTTTTAGCTCAAGAAGGGAGACAGGGAGAACTGGGAGGACAAACTCTGATCACCCGGAGATTGGGAGGTGAGGAGCAAAATGTCAGTCATAGGTAAAAGGAGTATGGTAGAGCATGCGCGTGAGGGTGGCCACCAGGCTGATGGGGAGGGAGCAACAAGCAGGGGTTGCTGAAAGGAGGAGGAGTCTGGAAGGAACAAAAGGGATTACAAGACCCCAGGCTGCGGGAGACAAGGAGGAGGAGTCTGGAAGGATCAAACAGACTATCAAAATGGGGGCGGCAGGGGTGATACTGCTGGGAGACTCCATGATCAGGGGTATCCAGTGGGAGGAGGGAGAAAAAAGCAGCCAAGTCAAGGCTAACTGTCTGCCAGGGTATCCGTACACAAGGCTAAATTCCACCTATACTCGTTAACATTGGATTGCAGGGATCCCAGATTTCCTAGTACATCTGGGACAAATGACTTGGAAGGAACAGTCAGCAGGAAATACAGGCTAGATTCGGGAACTGGCCAGGACATGTCACTCCATAAGAAGCAAAATATCCTTCTCTGAGATTCTACCGGGTACCTAGGGCAAATCCAAGGAAAACAAACTAAAACTTAGAGAGGTAAACCAGTGGCTCAGAGACTGGTGCAAGGCAGATGGATATGGGCTGGTGGGGGATACTTGGGACGGTAAGGGCTTTATGCCAGGGATAGGTTACACCTCAACCTGGAGGAGGTGTGGGAGGCGGTTGTGTAACCCTGCAAACAAGGAGGTAAGAATTGAAGATAGGAGTGGTATATAGGTCCCCTGCACTAGGAGGAGGATCTGGAGGATAAATTGGTTGAGAACATCAAGGGTCACTGTGACCTTGAAAGGGTAGGGTGGTGGTCATGGGTGATCTTAATATGCCGAGGGCAGACTGGGACACCATGACACCCTCTGTAACTAGGAACAGAGACTGATGGATGTCTTTCAGGATGCCTTCCTGGTCCAACAGGTGGGGACCCTACTAGAGAGGGGCGGATATTGGACGTTGTCCTAGCGAACAGTGAACAAATAAGGGGCCTGGAGTGTGCAGTCCACTGGCGGGTGGTGACCATGCCACAGTCTGGTTCCAGCTGTATTGGGGGACTCCACTCATACAGTAGTGATGGATTTCAGGGGCAGACTTTTGGGTATGGGTAGGATTCTAAGGGAGAGGTTGGACATGATTAGGCCGGACATGGATGCTGGAAGCTTGTGGGAGACCATTAAAAGGGTCAAAAGGCTACTAGGTCCTGTACTAAAGTGAGGCGTAGAATGGTAGAACCAGCAAGCCATGTTGGTGGAACAGGGAGGTGCAGGAGGCAGTGAGGATAAAAAGCACGCTCTACGCACGTTTTAAACATTCTAGGGGGAGTATGAACTATTGGTCAGGAAGGTCTCCAGAGTGGTGAGGGGTGCTAAGGCAGGGATGGAGAAGAACCTGACTAGGGATATCGGGGAGGGGGGTGATTCTATAGACACATATGAGAGAAGAGAAACGAGGACACAGATCAACAGGATTAAGATTGGGGGATGGGCCCAGGAAGCAGGAGAACAGGCAGAGGTGCTAAACCTTTAGTATGTTAAACGAGTACTTTGCCTCAATCTTTGCAGAGGGTGATAAGGATCCCTATAGCCTGATAGGAGGGAAGAGGAGCCAGCAAAGCAAGAGGTCAATCAATCTGAGACTAAAGGATGGAAATGGCTAAGGTACAGGCTGGGCCAGACCCAGAAGGAGTAGGAAGGTTGCACGAGGGAGTGGATTGGGGAGGGGTCACAGTGGATAGTGTGAGGGAGGTCCTTTGGAAGCTAAAACTGGTAAGGCACGGGCAGGACGGAATACATCCGAGGTTATAAAGGAACTGGCAGAGGAGCTGGCAGCTCCATTGGCTGCACTTATTAACATCTCTGCAGACAGGATGGGTGCCCGAGGACTGAGAGGTGGCTTAAGCAGTGCCTATACATAAAGGGGGTCTAGGGAGAGATGGGAATTATAGGCCTGTCAGTCTCACGTCTGTGGTAGGCAAAGTAATGGGCCGGATTTATCAAGGAGAGGCTTGGGGAGGCAATTGGAAGGTTGGGACTGGGATGATAAAGAGTATGGCTTCATTCCAGGAAGATCATGTCAGTCGAACCTCATAGAATTTTATGATTGGGTGACTGAGGCCTTGGATAGACACAGACCGTGGATGTCCTATACCTATATTTCAGCAAGGTGTTTCATTCAGTTGACGTGGACTGATAGCAAAGATGGGGAGATGGGGTGGGAAGACAGGAGCTCAATTGGGTCAAAATTGGCTTTCAGGGCGTTTACAGAGGTAATGGTTGATGAATACTGTCCTCCCCAGGAAGGTAATCAGTGGGGTCCCTCAAGGTTCACTATTGGGGTCACTCTTGTTCAATGTCTACATCTCGGATATGGGAAGGGGTTAGGAAAAGGCTGAGTCTCTCTGCGGACGATTCAAGGATTGAGCATTGGCGGTTGGAAGGAAGCGAGGGAGACAGTCCAGCAGGATCTGATACCCTGGAGGGGTGGTCAGAGGATAAGGACTGAAATTTAATGCCGGAAATGTAAGGTACTTCATCTGGAGGTCAAACCCGGACCATGTATACACTGGGAGCACGCTGCAAGTCACATTGGCAGAAAGAGATTTAGTGGTGGTAGACATCAAAATGAATAACTCTGAAAATTGTAGAAGAACTGCAGCTAAAGCAAACAGGATACTGGGCGGCATAGCCAGGGTATTACATCCAGAAGGAGGAGGAGGTGATCCTCTCTATAGAATGCCTCGGTCAGGCCGCAGCTTGAGTACTGTGTACAGTTCTGGAGACCTCATCTCAAGAAGGACATAGGCGCTGCTGGAGAGTCCAGAGGAGAGCCGACCAGGATGATTCAGGATATGGAGGGAGGCCTTATGAGGAGAGACTAGAAGAGCAGGGCTTTACACACTGGAAGAGAGGAGGACAGGGAGACATGACAGAGGTTTTCAAGTATCTAAAAGGAATAACCAGGAGTGGAACCAAGGAGCTGTTTGGGCTAAAGAAGGGGGAACAACTAGGGCCATGAGTGGAAGCTGAGGGGAATTACAGGGGAGCGAGGAGCATTATTTCACCGAGAGGGTGGTGGAGCCGTGGAATCGCTTCCCAGGAGACTGGCGGAGGAGGGCACAGTGGAGGCTTCAAGAAGTGGTGGGAGAGGTACAAGGGAAACTGAAGCCAAAGAAGACCCTCTCGGGACTGGGGGTGGGGTGGAAGGTGAGCAGCCATTCGGTTGCTGGCTTCTCGAAGACAAGACAGACCATTTGGCCGATTCTGCTGGCTTTTAGTATGTTGCTATGTTACAAAGATCTGAGCTGAAACTAAATATCTCTCACCTGAAACCTTACTCCTGAACTACTGCTGTGGAAGCTGCCATGTGGCCCAGCAGCTGTAGAAAGTGTCTGGCTGGCGAGACACTAGAGGACTAAAGAGGAGGCCAGAGCCACCAGTGACTGAACCGTTTAGAAAGGCAGAAATGCTCTTCCTGAACTGTAACTATTTCCATCCTATGAAAGTGAGCAGCTGGGCTGGCTCTAGAACAGATGTCTCTAAATTTAGAATGAAGTCCAAGGATTCTAGAAGTCTTTGGGTGACCTCTAAAGCCAACCTGATTTGGTCTGAGGACTGGCCCACTAGAAGCCAGTCGTCCAGGTATGGGAACAGAAGGATGCCCTGCCTCCTGAGAAATGCCACCACCACTGCAAGACACTTGGTGAACACCCTTGGGGCAGATGTAGAGGCCAAGGGCATGGCCCTGAATTGGTAATGGCCTAAAGGCAACTCAAACCACAGGTACTGTCTGTGGGAATGTCTGATAGGTATGTGGAAGTAGGCATCCATGAGATCCAGGGAGGCTAGCCAGTCTCTTGGTCTCAGAGAGGGAAGAATTACTCCCAGAGTCACCATTTTCAACTTCGGTTTTGTCAAATGTTTGTTCAGGCATCTTAAATCCAATATGGGTCGCCACTCCCTGTCTTTTCGGGTAAGGAAGTATCTTCAATACAGTCCTTTTCCCTTAGACAAAGAGGTACCTTCTCTACTGCTTGCAGAAGCAGAAGAGAGGAGACTTCTGCCTCTAAAGCCTCTGTCTCCAAGGGAGAGGGAGGACTGAAAGACTTGCTCTCATTTTGGGAACCTTTTGAAACTGATAGCAAGTCCCTGGCTCACTACTTCCAGGACCCATTTGTCTGAAGTAATAGATTGCCAGGCCTGGGAGTAGTGAGCCAGCCTGCCCCTACTGGAATTGGTGATGCAACCCTGACTGACACCCATGGTGTCTGCTTGGCAGGGGCTTGCACTGAGTAGCTGATGGGGTCCTAGTTACCCACATCTACCTCTTCCCTAAAGAACCCTCTGCTGAAAAGAGGAGGAGGAAGCCTGAGCTTGGTAAAAAGGCCTGCCCTGCCCCAAATTGCTGCCTCTGAGGAGTGGTCTGCTCTCTTTGCTGCAGCACTCCTATAGGTGGTCCTGTACTTGTCCATTTCTTCATGTAGTTCTCAGTTTGGTCCCCAAAGAGAGATTGCCAGTTACAGGAAAATCCACAGCCTTAGCCTGGGTATCGTGAGAGAGGTTGGTACACCTAAGTCAAGCAAATCTCCTCATGGAGATAGATGTAGCCATGAACCTGGAATGAACATTACTGGAGTCAACAGCAGTGTGCACCTTAGATGTCTCTATACTATTTGCAGCCACCTGCTCCAGCTCCTTGGCCAGCTCAGGAGGGGCATCCTTAGCCAGTGCAGAACCACATCTCACATAGATTTCTGGTACTTGGCTGTGTATGCAATGTAATTAGACAGTCTGAATCCCAAAGAGGATGCTAAGTACTGTTTTTTGCCATGGCATTCACTTTCCTGTAATCCTTATCTAGGGGGTGAGATGCCAGAGGAATATTAGCCTCGTCACAGGCTGCAGCTTGTACTACCCCAACATGGCTGCTATCATTTGAAAGAATTCCGTCCCTGGACCTGACAAAGCATACCTCCTGTCTATTCTTTTTCCACAGGAGGAATGGATGTAGGAAACTGTAAAATTTTTGTGTCCACTTCCCAAGGATTTGTGTAAGGATAGACACCTCTTTGACTCTGGAACAGCCATCATTTCCAGGTAGTCAGGTTCTTCCAGATCCTGCTCAGCCTCTTCCATAGGAAGCTGAAGAGCTCTCAGCCACTTTCTTGTAAAACAAGAAATGGGAAGGGACTCAAAAGCCTGGGAGGAGAAGCCTGAGGAAGGCCTGTCTGGGGAGATGTCAGGCTCTACTGGCTCACCTAGGCCCCTCATTGTTCTTCTTCATAGTCTTCATCCTCCTCCCAATCGCCTCATAGTATGCTTCAGGATCTATATCTGAAGCAAGTACTACCAGTGAACCGATCTGGTCTGAACCGAAACCGGTTCGGTCAGAACCAGGCAAAGTGACTGAACTACTGAAATCACTTGCTATCTCATCAGCGGTCAGACCATGGGAAGCGGATCCGAACCTGCTGATTTCCTCTTTCTTTCACTGAACCGATTCTGCAGAATTGGCTCTCCGCTTGCCCAAAGAGGTATCACCCAGGTCAGTGGGCACCTCTTCAGGTTCGGCCACAACTGAACCGGGCTGGCCAGCCAGGTCAGTAGACTTTCGGCCTCCTCTCCTCAGCCTACTCAAACATTTATCCAGAGTTGCTTTGGGAAAGTTCTTACACATTTGGCAGTCTTTTGAGGTGGTCAAACCCCAGACAATACACACAGGCTAGTGAGGGTCGGCCTTAGCAAAGACCTCCTATACTCTGTACAGTGCTGAAACCCAGAGGGAACCTGCTCCCCACCCGGGACCACCCAGGCCACTGCCACGACCTCAGAGGTTGCCAAGAAAGCTGGAGTGGTTGGACCATGGTGGGCTCAGGGAGGGTGAGGGTGGAGGAACAGAGCGCATCCCTCCAGTTGGCCTCTCCACAATTCATCTGCCACTCTGGTGAAGCAAGGTCTCATGGAGGCACCAGCAGTGGAGACCAAGGAGGATGCTGGGAACTCCACAATGGAGACCCACAGGAGGATAGCCAAGGACCCCACAGAGGAAGGAAACAGCTCCTGGTGGGGACTCAAATTGTTCGGGAGATAAGGTGCCTGCCCTGTTCCAAGGCTTGAGGGACAGGAAACGAATCCTCAGGATCGCTGAGCAGCGGCAAGGGGAGGGAGCTGGATGTCACTATCCATCTAGGGACAAATGACCTGGCTGAGAATGGGATTAGAGCAGTGCAACAGGAGTTTGTGGAGTTGGGAGGGTCCTTAGACAAGAAGCACACATGGTAACTTTCTCAGAAGTGCTACCTGTCTATGGCATGGATGAGGCTAGGCACTCCACATCATGGGATTCAATGACTGGTTGAAAAGCTGGTGCAGAGTTCAGGATTTGGCTTCACTGGGAACTGGGGCTCCACCTGGAGGGATGCAGGCCTATGCAGGCGCGATGTTCTGTATCTATCCTGGATGGAAAACAGAATCTAGGTGATAGGTTTAAATGCTTCAGTGGCAAGCATTTAAACTAGCCAAGGGGCAGGCACTGAAGAGGAGAAGGAAATCTTAGCCTCCAAAAGAAATCGGGTATTAGTGAGGTAAACACCAAACAGAGCAGTCAATAGGGAGAAGGGCAGGGTAAATGGAGAAAAGACAAAGGCAATAGGGACAGGGATGGGCAAAAAGAAATAAAGCCATGAAAAAATGGAGGATAATGAGTACCAAAGCCTGTAGTCTAGGTAAAGCTCCTTGAAATGGTGGCCTTGATGGAAGAGGGATGCCTGAATATTGTGGCAGTCAAAGAAACATGGTACACAGAGAACCATAACTGGGATGTCAACATACCAGGTACACAATCTACAGGAGGGACAGAGAGAGAGAGGAGGAGGAGGAGGAGGAGGAGGAGCCTCTATATAAGGGAACGGATAAAAGCAATAACTAAAGGGAACACAGGAGGAGAGGAGGCACTGTGGGTCGCCTGGAGACGGCTCCATAATCCGCACAGGGTTTATACAGACCCCCCTGCCTCAGGGGAGAAATGGACAAGGAAATGATAGAAGGCATTCTTGGGATGGCAGAGAAGAAAATTACTCAGCCTTAGTAATTATATGTTTCTTCTAGTGGAGTCTTGCTGTATTCTGACAAGAGCAGTTAGCCCCAGCCTTTAAACTGCCCCAGGAACAATGGGTTAACTTTTCTATGCATGGCACAGAATGTTGATCTGGAGCTCGCTGATGTCTCTGCCTGTTGTTATTTGAACTGCAACTGTCAGATCTTTATGAGCAAACCTCACTAGGTGTTCTGAGTGGAAACTGTAAAATTTTAACTAGCCAACTGGCAGAAAAATAATGTTATGGGTTCTCAAAGGAAGACTCAAGTCAGGAAACCCAAACACAAAACCAATTAAATGAAATAACATTTCACCCCAAAGAGAACAGAGGATGTAAAGGGGCACCTCTATGGTGCCAACACTGCGCATGCCACCCACACCCCAAAAATCTAGGTTCTGAGAGGGAGGCGGGGAGGTCAGAATACAGCAAGACTCCACTAGAAGAAACATAATTACTAAGGTGAGTGATTTTTTCTTCAAACATGAAGTCTTGCTGTATTCTGACTATTGCAGACCACTAAGCAGTACCTCCATGGAGGAGGACAGAACCTACTTTGGGAATAGGCTCTGAAGTACTGCTGTGCCAAACCAAGCATCACTACTAGCCTGGATATCCAGAGAGTAATGCTTGGTAAGCATGGACTGTTTTCCAGGTGGCTGCTTGACAAATTTCTAAAAGACGGACATCCCTGGCAGCAGCCAGGGAAGCAGCTGCACCTCTTGTGGAATGAACCCTCAGGCCTGAGGGTGGAGTTTTACCAGTTTTCATAGCAGAACTGTATACAAGAAACAATCCACCTGGCAATAGAGCTCTTGGTGGCAGGTTTGCCCATCCCAACTTCTCCATAAGTGAGGAACAACTGGAGGGAGTAGAACCTGTGACCCTTGGTACACTCAATGTAGTAGCTAAGGGCTCTTTTAACATCAAACTGTGTAGCCTCTCTGATCACTGAACAAAACAGGGAGAGATATAGACTGATTCAGGTGGAAATCTGAAACCACTTTAGGCAAGAACTTTCTGTTAGTTCTAAGGACCATTTTATTCTGTGAAAAGAGATGAAATCAGGTTCCACTGACAGGGCTTGCAATTCACCGATACATCTAGCAGAAGTAATGGCTACCAAAACACAGTTTTCCAAGTCAAGTACTTAAGCTCTCCTGAGGACAAATGTTCAAAAGGGGTTGCATAAGCTGAGCAATGCAAACATTAAAACCCCAAGAAAGAGCAGGATCCTAAAGGGGGATTGGTGTGACAATCCCTTGAAAAACTTACAGAATACAGGATGGGATGACAATGAGGAAGACTTGCCTACTGACAGGAAAGCAGAAACAAGCTGACAAGTGTACCTTGAGAGTAGCTGGTCTGAAACCTAGGCCACTGAGATGGACCATATAATCCAGAACCAGAGGCAATACAGCAGTGTCTGAAGAAATATTCATCTTAGAACACCAAATGCTGAATCTTTTCCATTTGGGTTGTAAGTCTTTCTGGTGGAGGGCTTTGAGAAGCCTCGAGGATATCCAAAACCCTTGGGAAAGATGCAGATCTGCAAACTCCAACTCTTCAAAAGCCTAGCCTTGAGATTGAGAGACTGAAGATTGGGTACCAAATCCTCCCTGAGAGGATGTTAACAGGTTGCAATTCCTGGGAAGAGACAGGGGAAGATGGACTGCTAGGGACAGCAACAAGGGATACCATGGCTGCCTGGCCCAGTCTGGAGCAATCAGAATCACTTTGCAAGGTTGTGACCTTATCTTGACTAACACTTTGAACATGGGGGGCCATACAGAAATTCCCTTCCCAGTTCAGAATCAGAGCATCCAGGGGACTGAGCCCAAGACTGGGGTCTGCAACAAAAAGAGGAAGTTGGTGATTGTCTGGGGCTGCAAAACACCTATCTCTGGGTGCCCATCTTGAGAATAACTCACCTTCAACACCGGAGGATTTAGGGCCCATTCGTGATGGCCTGAGATATTCTGCTCAGTATATCCGCTAGAACATTGTCCTTCCTGGAAGGTGAATTGCTATCAGAGAGGTTTGCAGGGAATAAGCCAGGGACCACAACTTCATTGCTTCAGCAAGACAAGGCCACAGACAGAGTGCCTCCTTGCTTGTTGATGTACCATGATGTTGATGTTGAGATACCTGAAGGGTGAATGAAGAGGCCAGTTTCATGAGGGTCCTTGCCCTTTCCAGGGAAGGAAGGCTCTTGCCTTTACTGTTTCCAGTTCTGCACCTATGAAGGTGAGGAGCTGTACTGGTTCGAGAACTGACTTTGGAAGGTTGAGAAGGAATCCTAAGAAATGAGCACTTGCTGGGTCACTTGCAAATGTGACTTGACTTGATCTGGAGACTGTCCTACTATGGAGCCAGTCATCCAAGTATGGGAAGATGGAGATCTTTTTTTCTCAGGAAAGCAACAACTACTGCAGGCACTTTGTGAAAACCCTTGGAGCTGATGTTGGCCAAAGGCATTGCTCTGAATTGACAGTGGCCTGAGGGCAACTCGAACCTGAGGTACTTTCCATGGGAGCACCTGATGGGAATGTGAAAGTAGGCATCTTTGAGGTCCAGGAGGCTAGCTAGTCCCTGGCCTTAGAGAGGGAAGGATAATTCCCAGAGTCACCATTTTGAACTTTGACTTTAAAAGGTGTTTGTTCAGATATCTTAGGTCCAGGATGGGCCACCATTCTCCTGTCTTTTTGTGGGTTAGGAAGTACCTGGGTACAATCCTTTGCCCTTGTGTGGGTGGGAACCCTCTCTATAGCTCCTGAGAGCTAGGAGAGAAGAAACCTCTGCCTTTAGGGCAAGGGTCTCAGAGATTTGCAGGTGGAAAGGATCTGGTTCTCATCTTGGGAAATTTTTGAAGCTGAGATCCAGTCCCTGGCTTACAACTTCCAGGACCCACTTGTCTGATGTTAAAGACTTCCGGTCCTGGACAAAGTAAGCCAACCTACCCCCTACTGGTATGGGAGAATCAGCCCGGCAGACCCATCAGGGTATCTGCTTGGCAGGGGCTTTAGGCTGAGGGTGGATGCAGGCCTGCTCATCCCGCCTGCCTCTCCTCTAAAGAACCCCTCTGTAAAAGAAGAGGAGGCCTGGGCTTGGTAAAAGGCCTTTGGAAAGGTCTGCCCCTGCCCCTGGACTGCTGCCTTTGAGGAGTTGCTTGCCTTTCTTTGGCCTGAGCAGTCCTGTAAGTGGTCCTGTACTCATGCATCTTTTCATGTAGTTCTCTGTCTGCTCCCAAACAGAGAATTACCAATTACAGGAAAATCCACGGCCTTAGCCTGGGTATCCCAGAGAGGCTAGTACATCTGAGCCAAGCCATCCTCCTAAGAGCCACAGATGTACCCATGACTCTTGATGAAACATCACTGGAGTCCACAGCAGCATGCAACTGTACTTTAGATGCCTCAATCCCATCTGCAGCCACTTGCTCCAGCTCCTTGGCAAGCTAGTCAGGGGCCTGTTTAGCCAGAGCCAGCACAGTGTCCCACCTGAACTTCTGGTATCTAGCGTATAGGCCATATAGTTAGCCTGCCTGAGTCCCAAAGATGCTGCCATGTACTGTTTCTTTGCCATGGCATCAATCTTCCTGGAGTCCTTGTCTGGGGGGTGTGATGCCAAGGAATATTTGCCTCATCACAGGCAGCAGCCTGCACTACCCAACATGGCTGCATTGTTGGAAAAGGAACTCCGTGTCTGAGCCAGAGAGAGTGTACCTCTTGTCCATTCGTCTGTCCACAGGAGGTATAGAATTAGGAGACTTAAGAATTTTTGTGTCTGTTTCCCAAAGGATTTGTGGAGGGAATAGACAGTCTCTGGACTCTGGGATGTCCATCATCTCAACATAATCAGGCTCCTCCTGATCCTCTACTACTTCCTCCACAGGAAGCTGGAGGTCTCAGCCACTTTTTGTAAAACGTATAGTGAGAAGGGGACTCCAGAAAGCCTAGGAGAATAAACCCCTGAAGGTCTGTCTGGGGAGATGTCTGGGTCAATAGGCACATCCAGACCTTCATAATCACCATAATCATCCTCATACTCTCCTTCCTCCTCCTCCGGTTCATAATATTCTTTCAAAGTATAATCCGGAGCAGAGACACGACTGAACTGACCCCCTGCCAGATGGTGCGGTTCGGTCGGAACCAAAACAACACACTATCCTTTATGTAGCCTTGGCTATCTCATCGGCAGTCAGAGTATGAATTTCTGGGTCCAAACCTGACGATTTATCTTTCTCTTCTTTTCACGGAACTGACTCCTCAGAATCGGCTCTCCTTTGCCAAGAAGTATCACCCTGGTCAGAGGCACTCCTTCTGGTTCAGTTGGAACCCGAACCGGGCTGGCCATCCAGGCCAGCGGACTTCTCGGCCTCCCTTTCCCTCAGTCTACCTAATCTCTTTCCAGGGTAGATTTGGGAAAATTCTTACAAATTGGCAGTCTGAATCGGGGTGGTCAAACCCCAGACAATAAACACAGGTGTTGTGGGGATCAGCCTTGGCAAAGACTTCCCACACACACTGCAGTGTTAAAACCCAGTGGGCCTGGTTTTTCCTTGGGTTTCTCGGACATGGCCAATTCTATCAAGAACTTACCCTTTTTCAGCAATCCATAGCAAGACTCCCCTAACGGTTCCTGACCGTGTCAGGTCTTGGAAAGCGTAATAAAATCAGTTTTTTTTTTTAGAACCGATATGGACCGTTACCACACCTAAATCAAGCACAAACTTTTTTACTAACCTGATCGGTTCAGCAGAACCGATCCACAATTTACAAGTTTCACACAGAAACAAAACAAAAACCTATATAGTACTCACGGTACCACAGACAAGAGACTTAAACCGACTAGCGGTAACTAGCAATTCGGTGAAACCGACTAAAAAAACGACACTTCAACCGACTTGTTTGAACCGAGCAACAGGAGAAATCTTCGGAGCGACTGTTCAGTGAGGCGGAGTAAAGAATCTGACGTTGCAGTTTAAACAACAGCAGACAGGGGCTTCAACCGAAGCGTGGTGAACATTCCATGCTGGCCATGGAAAGTTTAACTCTTGTTCTCCGGGCAGTTGAAAGGCAGGACCTAACTGCATATGTCAAAATACAGCAAGACTTCATGTTGTTTGAAACCCCATGTTGAAAATTTGGCACCAAAATTCCAAAAATGCCTGAGATATGCAGCAAAGTTGAAAAACCCTATTTATTCCATTATACAGCTTACCAGCATTTCCTCAGTTCGCAGTCGGCTTTCAAGACTGCAGGCGTGTTCCGGTCCACGAAGATGGTCGCCGGACTTCAGAGGTAGTATGGGGTGAGAGGCGGTGTGGGGAGGCAGGGTGAGGTGGGTGGGTCCGGGATGTGGGAGGGGGCCTGGGGAGAGCTCAGAGGGACTGCTTCCTTCTTACGAGGGGGGATAAGACATCGGGGACAGTTTTCATTTTAAATAGGTGCTTTGGCATGCTGGGTGGGCTCCCAGCATGCCACCTGTCAGTGGGTGCTTTGAGCTGACAGGACTGGGCACCCTGTCGGCAAACAAGGAAGGGGTGACTGCAGGAGCCGAGTGGGATTGGGCACCCCTCAGCTATGAAAACGGATGGGGAGACCATATTATGCCGACAGGGAGTGGGCTCCCGGTTGGCAAAATTCAAGGGAGGGAGGATACATGCCGCGGGGACTGGGCAACCCACACGGCAAAGAGAGACTGTTGGTGGGGGGTCGCATGATGATGCCGAGGGGATTGGGCACCCCTCAGCAATCAAAAAGGGGTGTTACATAATGCCGATGGGGACTGGGCACCCTGTTGGCAAACAATAAAGGAAGTGGGGTTGACAGGCAGCGGCAGTCACTGCCGCCATGTTGCCTACGGAGGGAGGCGTGTTGTGGTCATGCTGCCCGAGGCCGCTCTCATTGCAGCGACCTTTCGATAGATCTCTTGGCCTCATTAGCAAGGCAGGGTGTCGGCCATTGTTGCTGGCTGATTGGGAATGCCAGACACACCTACTGGTGCGTGTCCTGCATCCTCCCAACAGCAATGCGCTCAAATCCCACTACTCACAAGATGGTGGCTGCGCAAGCGCCGTAACATAAAAAGGCTTTTCCATTAAAGCAGCAGTAAAAAAAGTTATTCCAAAGCAAATTTTCTGTCCTGGTTATGAAAAATTTTGGCAGGACTGTTGATTTGGGGTTTCTGGATGCTTCCTATGCTGTGTACTGTACACTTGTATTTCTGTCTGGATTTTACCCTCCTCGGGTCTTCAATATTATTTTATATAAAAAGAAGGATCTATCTTTTTTCTTGAGAAATTATTTTAAAACTTTCATAAAATTCTTAAATGATAAAACTGAAAATGTCATCAATATAAACTGGAAGACATCTGGCATCAATTTATACTGCTGCTTTAAAAAGAAACAGGAGAAGAAGAACTTTATAATTTAAAAACTTAAGAGTTTCAAAACTGACTGCTGCGATGGTGGGAGAAGGTGCCAGATTAGCACAAACGAAGGCCTCCTCGGCTGCATTCGATAGAATCAGGCACTTTATCTGGCTTTTTAACATGGACATGGTTGTCCTACACTCCCATGCAAAATCTATACCTAGGGTGGTTTCTTAGTTTGATCTAAATTTTATAAGGGAAAATGTCAGGCACACATTCAACCAACTTTCTTTCAGAAGCCTCACACTTCAGAGGCCAATCAAATGTTTCACACACTTCATGTTTGTGGGGCTCTTCCACCAGAAGCATATGGCAGAATTCCATTTTGAGTCTCGGTCAGCGGTTTCTCACTTACACTAAACCAGCCTAAGAAAACGGCAGCCAAGCAGAAGACTGGCTGATGGATCACCTTCTGCAATGCTCTATGTTACAGGTTGGCTAGGAGAATACACTAGTGGGATGGAAGGCTCACTCCACCACACATTGCTACTTCTGTTGCTTCTGCCAGGTATATCCCCAGTTCTGAAAATGTAAGGACTGAATATGCACACATAGATTCATAGAAGAAAGGACCGAAAAAAGCCCACCAAGTCTGCCCATTAGTCCAGCTGCTTGGACCTGTTGCCCCCCAAACACTCCCTGTGGTTGTCCCATGCCCTTTGAATCCTTTCACTGTTTCTTCTCCGACTGCCTCAGGGAGTCTGTTCCACTCTTCCACCACTCTCTGTGAAATAGTATTTCCTAGTGTTACCCCTGCACTGCCCCTCCACCTGCAGGCCATGCCCCTCATCCTTTGATTTCCTTCATCTGGAAGATGCTCCCCACTGACACCCTGTTTATACCTTTAAAGTACTTGGAGGTCTTGATCATGTCCCCCTCTCCTCCTCTGTTCCAGGGAGTACATGTTCAGCTCTCTCTCAACCTTTCTTCATAGGATAGGTGGCTTTATCCTTTACCATCTTTGTCGCTCTCCTCTGAACCGCTCTAGCCTCCCCAAATCCTTCCTGAGGTATGGCCTCCAGAACTGGACTCACTACTCCAAATGCGGTCTAACTAGATGGGTGTACAAGGGTATTATGACCTCCCTATTTCTACTGGTGATCCCTCTTCCGATGCATTCCAGCATTCCACTCCCACTTGCCACTGCCCTCCCATTGTCTTTCCACCTTCAGGTCCCCGATACAGTGATGCCTAGGTCCCTTTCCTGTTCCGTCCCCCAGATCTGTCCCCATACAGTACTCTGCCCTCAGATTCCTGTAGCCAAGATGCATGATTTTACATTTTCTGTATTGAATGCAAGCTGCTACCTCTTTCACCATGCCTCAAGCTCCACAAATCCTCTGCATCTGTTTTACCCTTCCTGCATGTCCACCCTACTGTAGATTTTGATATCATCCAGAAACATACTCACACCTCCTCAAGGCCCTCCACAATGTCCCCTACAAATATATTGAATAGTAGGGGCCCCAGCACTGATCCCTGAGGGACCCCACTTTGACCTTGCCCTATCCGGATGCAACCCATTTATTATGACCCTTTCACGCCTGTCCCCAGCCAGTTTCCCACCCATTTAACTACCCTCTGCCCCAGTCCCAGTCCTGCCATTGTACACAGCAGCCTCCCAAGGGGCACGGAGTCAAACGCCTTCCTGAAATCCAAATAGACACATCCACCACTCTCCCTGCTCCAGTTCCTTGTTGACCACATCATAAAACTCTATCAAATTTGTTTGACAGGCTCTGCCCTGGTAAAACCATGTTGCCTTGGATTTATCAGGCCGCTTTCCTCCAGGTAGCTGGTGAGCCTGCCTTTTATTAGTTTCTCCATGAGCTTTCCTACCACCGATGTCAAGCTCACAGGCCTGTAGTTTCCCACTTCCTCCCTCCCCTTATGCAGCAGGACCACTTTGCCTATCTCCAGTCTTCGGCTTTTACACCCGTCTCTAGAGACTGATTGAAGAGTGCAGTCAATGGTACTGCCAATATCTCCTTTAGTTCCCTTAACACCCTTGGGTGCACCCCATCCAGCCCCATTGCCTTGTCCAACTTCATGCATCCTACTTCCCTACAATTTCCTCCACAAGAAACGGCCTCATCTCCACTTTCTTTCCCCTGCCATTTCTTTTCCTGCCCTGCTACCTTCATCTTCTTCCTCCCTATTAAACACTGAGCAAAAATTTGTTTAGCAAGTCCGCTTTCTCTCTGTTCCCTTGTGGCATCTCCCCCTCGTTGGTTTTAGCTGGGTATCCCTGCTCAGTATTCCTCTTTTCATTTACATACCAAAAGGAAGTCTTATCCCCTTTTGACCCTCTAGCTCTCCGCTCCTCTGTCTGTGCCTTTGCCCTCCTTACCTCAACCCCGGCTTCTCTCTGGCTCGTGGTATTTTACTCAGTCCACTTCCACCTGTGTTTTCTTGAAATTCCTGAAAGCTTTGCTTTTTGTCCTTACCTTTTTCTACTTCCTAGTATACCACAGAGGTTTCCTCCTCCTACTCCTCTTATTTTACTTGCTCTTTTGGCACAGATGTCGTGGCCCCTACAATAGCTTATTTTATCCTCCTCCACACTGCCTCTACTTCTGTCCAAATGATCCAGCCTGCAAAGCCCTCTCCACTATTTCCCCATTTTCCCGAGTTTGCCCTCTTGAAATCCAGCACCTTTGACCTAGACAGGTGAACCACTGCAGTGTTCCTTATTCTAAAACCTGACTGTGTTGTTGTCACTCATACCAAGATATTCCCCACCGATACATCTCCTACCCTATCCCCATTTGTCAGGACTAGATCAAGAGTAGCTCCTGCCCTGGTTGGCTCCCTTACCAGTTGATTTAGGAGGGCCAATTGCAGGAGTCAATATTTCCTGCTGCTGGATGAAGCAGCGAAAGGATGTTCCAGTCACGTCCGGTAGTTCAGGTCCCCCATCAGTACCACTTCCCCTTTGCCACCATTCTCACAAACTCGTCAGCCATGCTTCTATCCACAGATTCCTGCTGTGCCGAGGTCTGTACACCACCCCATATGCACAGTCTCCCCTTCCCCACCGGTGAGATCCTGAGTCCTTGGCATCTCCCACTTCCCCAACAATTCAGATGATCTGATACTCTCCTTTAGGTAGATTACAACCCCTCCCCTCTTTTCCACCCTGTCTCTCCTTAACAATTTGTATCCTGGTATCTCCAGTTCCCATCCCTGTTCCTGGTGGCACCATGTTTCTGTACCCCACTATGTCAGGCACTCCTCCACCATTTTAGCTGTTAGATCTGGGATCTTTTGCCCAGACTACTGGTGTTTGCACACTGACCCTCCACTCCCCTTCTTCCTCCTGTCCTATATGTTTTGCTCCTTACCCTCTGGCTGTGTGGGTAGGTTTTTGCTCCCCCGCCTCCTACCTCATCAACAGGACTTCCCTGCCTCTCCCTCTTGTTTAGTTTAAATGGCAGTGTCTGTCAACATAATCATCCAGTTTGCATTTGAGCACTGCTTTCCCTCCCCATTTAGATGCAGCCTATCTGGGGCATAGAGGCTCTTGTCACTCCATGTTGAACCCCAATCTCCTATCACACCACACCCTTCTGGGCACACATACCTACAAGCCAATCATTGAATTCTCAATATTCTTCCTCACCTCCTGCTGGCCCTTGGTACTGGTAGCACCTCCGAGAGGAAAGGGATTTAAAGTCCAAGCCACTGCAGAACCTAGCCAGTGACATAAACCTTGCCTGCACCTCCATCACGCTGCTCCTTGCAAGGTCGTTTGTGCCTAGGTGGAAGATCAGATGAGTTTTCTCATCTATTTCCCTCCCCTAGATTCAATGCATAACTTTGGCTGCCGTCATACCTGGCAGGCACTCCACCCATATTTTCTCCCTCTCTCCCCCCTTCTCCCCATGTAACTCCTTTTTAACAGAGTCCCCCACTATTAAGACTCTATCCCCTTTTTCCTCCTAACGCCCCTCACTGCTGCTGTTCTCCTCTTCCCCAATTTTTCCTCATCCTTTCCCTTGCTATCCCCCGAAACCTCCTGAGCCTCCTCCTTCCATCCTCCACCTGTTCACTTCTCTGGGCCCCTTTCTGGTTCTCTGGTTCTTTCGTGCAGCCCTTCTTCTTTTCTGAATCTTTTGATTTTCCCCTCTCCATCATGCTCATCTCCTGACCCAAAACCTGGTTTCTTCTTCTATGGTGCCACCCACCTTGTGCCTTGCTCCATTTAATCTCTCCCCCACCATGCTTTCCCTTCTGTTCCCTGTACTCCGAGCTTCCTTTCTGGGCCCTGCTCCACTTCTCTTCCTGCTGACCCCCATCTCCACTTCCTGCCTGGCTTGTTCCCTCACAGTCTCCTCATCTCCCTTTCTTTACTGTTCCTCACATTTTCCTTCCAGGTCCCACTCTTGCAGATCCTGGGTCCCCTCCCCCTGCTAACCTGTGGGCCCCTCAGTACTATCCTCACTCTTGAGTCTCCCTTGACACCCCTCCTTGCCTGGTTTTATGGCACTCCCACACTCTAGCTCCTCCTGCCAGGATGCCCCTGTTCCCCAGAGTACTACCATTTCTCTCTTTGTGCTTGAGGTTTCAGCCCCAGTGTATTTTTGCAGGCATTCCTGTGCTCCTCCTTTTCCACTCCCTAGCTGTCTCCAAATTCCTTCCACTTCCTTCCTGAACTTTGCCAGCTGGTGGCACCTGAACAACCTCCAAAATTTCCAAGCTCAGTCTAGTACCATGGCCCCACACCCTGTCCATCCAACCACCCTCCCAAAGATGCCAGCTCTAGCAACTTGAGGTCCCTTCCCCATTCTATTATGCATTGTTTGTCAAGCCCCCCTTCTCTTTCAATAACACTTACCTAGCAATTTCTCACCTGAATACGTGCTTCCCTGTCTCCCAGTCGTTACAGCATATAGCAAAAACAAGGTTCCCTAATGATCCGTGTTTCAGTGCCCTCAACCTGATCAGGTCTACCTTGTTTCCTGTACCCTTTGTTACAGTGACCCAACATAAGAAAAAATTACTCACCTTAGTAATGTTGTTTCTTCTAATGGAGTCTTGCTATATTATGACATTGCAGTATGACCGCGGGTTAGAACTGCTCGGAGGTGAAATAGTTAACTTCCATGCAAGGCATGGAATCTTGAGCTAGGCTAGATTGAAGCTCTGTCTGCTTGCTTTCAAACCCAAAACCGTCAGATCTTTTACTAGCTAAAACTCACTAATGTTCTGTGGAAGCTGTAAACCTACACTAGCCAACTGACTACTACCTAACAAACATACTTGTCGGTCTCGAAAAAGACTCAAGTCAAGAGACCCAATAATGAAATAAAACACACTCACCCTAGGAGGTGAAACAAAACAACAAAGTGGCAAGAAAACAGGTGCCAACACTGTGATGCCCACCACAAGCAAAAGCGAGGTTCTGAGAGGGGGGAGGGAGGGTCATAATAGCAAGACTCCATTAGAAAAAACAACATTACTAAGGTGAGTAATTTTTCTTCAAACAACATGAAGTCTTGCTATATTATGACAATTGCAGACTACACAGCAGTACCCCATGGAGGAGGGACAGAACCAACTTAGGGAAAAGGCTCTGAAGGACAGCTGTGCCGAACGAGCATCACTCCTAGCTTGGATGTCCAAGGAATAATGTTGGTAAAGTGTGAACCGTTTTCCAGGTAGCTGCTCGATATCTCTAGAATGGGGATGTCTCTGGCAGCAGCCAGAGAAGCAGCTGTACCTCTGGTAGAGTGAGCCCTCAGGCCTGAGGGGAGTCTTACCCAACTTTTCATAACAGAATTGGATACAGAGACAATCCACCTGGCAATGGATCTTTTAGTGGCAGGTTTCCTTCCTAACCTCACCATAAGTGAGGAACAGTTGAAGAGTCAAACCTGTGACCCTTGGTATGCTCTATGTAGTAGCTAGGGCCCTCTTTACATCTAAGCTATGCAGCCTTCTCTCACCAGAGGAAGAATGGTCAGTGAAGTAAACAGGAGAGAAACAGATTGATTAAGGTGGAAATCCGAAACCACCTTAGGCAGGAACTTTCTATTAGTCGAAGGACTACCTTATCTCTGTGGAAGGAGATAAAGTCTGGCTCCACTGACAATGCTTGTAATTCACTTATCGTCTGGCAGAGGTGATAGCCACCAAAACACAGTTTTCCAAGTCAGAACTTAAGCTCAGCTGAAGACAAGGCTCGAAGGAGGTTGCATGAGCTGAGCAATGCAAACATTGAGGTACCAGGCAGGGCAGGGTCCCTGAATGGAGGGTTAGTGTAAGCAAACCCTTAAAAACCTGGTAAACACAGGGTGAGATGAAAGAGAAGGTTTACCTGCTGAAAGAAAAGCAGAGACAGCTGCCAAATGTACCTTCAGAATAGCTGGTTTCGGCCCTAAAGTGTTTAGATGGACCATATAATCTAGGACTGTGGGTAAATCAGCAGTGTCTGGGGAATATTCTTTTCGAGCACCATATGGAAAATCTTTTCCATTTGGAGTTATAAGTAGCCCTGGTAGAAGGCTTCCTAGAAGCCCTGAGTATATCCATTACACCTTGAGAGAGGGTGTAGGCCCGCTAAATTCTAGCTCTTCAAGAACCAGGCCTTGAGATTGAGAGACTTGAGATTCGGGTGCCAAACCCTTCCCTGGGCACATGTTAACAGATTACGATTCTTGGGAAGGTACAGGGAGGATGGACTGCTAAGGACAGGAGGAGAGGATACCAGGTTGCCTGGCTCAATCCAGGGCAATCAGAATGACCTTGCAGGATTGGGCTCTGATTTTGACTAGCACTCTGAACAGGAGAGGAAAGGAGGGAATGCATAGAGGAACTTCCTTTCCCAGCTGAGGGCTAAAGGCGTCCAGAGGACTGAGCCCAAGACTGGAGGCCTGGAGCAAAGAGAGGAAGTTGATGATTGTCTGGAGCTGCAAAGAGATCTATTTACGGGTGCCCCATTTGGCAAATACCACTCCCAGAACCAGGGATCCAGGGACCACTCGTGATGGCCCTGAGAGATCCTGCTGAGGCATCTGCCAAGACATTGTCTTTGCCTGGGAGGTGAACTGCCGAAGGGAGGTGTTCAGGGAGTCCGCCAGAGACCACAACTTCATGGCTCAGTGCACAAGGCCGTAGACAGAGTGCCCCCCTGCTTGTTGATGTACCACATTGTAGTGGTGTTGTCTGTTCTGACCTGCACAGTCTTGTTCTGAACAGATTCTCATCTGTAGTAAGGGTTAATGAGTGAGGCTGAGTGACAAAGGACTCCTTGTCTCAGATTGCTCTGATCCTGCCACCACTGAAGGGCTTGGATCAGGGTTGATAACTGGGATCAGTTTGGTAAGAGGATCCTTTCTTTGAGACAAAGGCCCTCAGATGGAACTGAATGTGTCTCATTTGAAACCTTGCTCCTTGCACTACTGCTATGGAAGCAGCCATGTGCCCTAGGAGCTGCAGAAAATGCCTTGCTGGTCGAGAGACCTGCAGGGTGAATGAAGAGGCCAGGGAGACAAGGCGTTTGCCCTGTCTAGAGGAGAAGGCCCTGGCTTCCTGGGTATTTAGCTCTGCGCCTATGAAGGTTAGGAGCTGGACAGGCTCCAGTACTGACTCAGAGATTCAGAAGAGCCAGATGGCGTAAGCAGTTTGCTGGGTTATCTGAAGATGTAGGTTGACCTGATCTGGGGGATTGACCTCGATGAGCCAATTGTCCAAATAAGGAAGATGGAAATCTTTTGCCTTCTTAGGCAAGCTACTGCTACTTCAGGCACTTGTAAATACCTTGGAGCGAAGTGAGTCCGAAGGGCATTGCCCTGAACTGGTAATGGCCTGAGGCAGCTGGAACCTGAGGTACTTTCGGTGGGAGCTTCTGATGAGAATATGGAAGTAGGCATCCTTGAAGTCCAGGGATGCTAGCCAGTCCCCTGGCCGTAGAGAAGGTAAAATGATTGCCAGAGTCACCATTTTGAACTTTGGTTTTAAAGGTGCTTGTTTAGGTATCGAGATCCAGGATGGGCCGCCATTCTCCTGTCTTTTTGGGGTAGAGTACCTGGGTACAACCCTTTGCCCTGGTGTAGGAGTGGAACCCTTTCACGGCTCTGAGGCCGGAGGGTGGAGACCTCTGACTCTAAAGGCGAGTGCCTCCGATGGAGATGCAGGAGGAAAGATCTGGTCCTCAGCTTGGAGAATATTTTGAAGCTGAGGACCAGTCTACTACTACTTCCAGGACCCACTGTCTGATGTGAGAGACTTCCAGTCCTGGACAAAGTAAGCCAGCCTGCCTACTGGTAGAGGAGAAGTGGCCCTGGCTACTCCATCAGGGTGCCTGCTTGGCAGGGGCTTTGGGCTGAGGTGGAAGCAGGCCTGCTTGAACCCCTCCTGCCCCTTCCTCTAAAAGAATCCCCTCTGGGTAAAGGAGGAAGAGGAGGCTTGAGCCTGATAAAAGGCCTATAAAGGCCTGCCTCTGCCCCTGGGGGCTGCTTCTGAGGAGGCCTGCCTTTCCTTGGCCTGTGCACTCCGATAGGTGGTCCTGTATTCATCCATTCTTCATATAATTCTCTGTTTGCTCCCAAACAAAATTGCCAATCACAGGAAAATCAATGGCTTTTGACTGGATATCCTGTGACAATGTGGTGCATCTGAGCCAGGCCATTCTGCGAAGAGCCACAGAAGTAGCCATAACTCTAGAAGATACATCATTAGAGTCCACGCAGCATGAAATTGCATTTTTGATGCATCGATACCATCTAAGGCTACCTGTTCCAGATCCCTGGCAAACTTGTCAGGAGTTGTTTGACTACAGCCAGCACAGTATCCCAGCTGGTTTCTGGTATCTGGCAGCATAAGCCATGTAATTTGCTTGTCTGAGTCCCAAGGATGCTGCCATGTACTGTTTCTTTACCATAGCATCAATCTTCCTGGAGTCCTTTTCAGGAGGATGTGAAGCTAGGGGATATTTGCCTTGTCACAGGCTGCAGCCTGCACCACACCCACATGGCTGCATTGCTGTGTGAGAAATTCTATGTCAGAACCTGTTCAAGTATACCTTCTGTCCATCCTTTTATCCACAGGAGGTATAGAATGAGGATTTTAAAACTTTTACTGTCTGTTTCCTGAAAGATTTATGAAGGAATAGACAGACTCTTAGATTCTGGAATATCCATCATTTCCACATAATCAGGCTCTTCCTGATCATCCACAGCTTCCTCCACAGGAAGCTGAAGAGTTCAGCAGCCTTCTTGTAAAGATGAAATGAGCAGGGGACTCAGAAAGCCTAAGGGGGAATCCTAAAGGTCTGTCTGGAGAGGTATCTGGCTCAATCGGGCGTCCAGATCCTCAGACCATAATTACTCTCTTCATACTCCCCAATGGTTCATAAAATTTCTCAAAATCATAATCCTGAACCGATGGGACCTTGTGATCGAAACGTCTCCCAGATGGGGACTGTTCAGGAACCGGAGAAAGAGACTGGACAATTTGGATTGCTTTGGCTATCTCTTCAGCTGTTGGGGAAAGGACTTTTCCACAGCAGCAGACTTTCTAGTCCTTTCGTTTGCCGAGGAAGTATGGCCCTGGTCAGAGGGCACTCCCTCAGAGTTCAGCTGGCACCAAACCGGGCGACCATCTGGGTCAGCGGACTTTTGGCCTCTCTTTCCTAAGCCTACCAACTCTCTTTTCAACGGTGGCAGCAGGAAATTCTTGCAAATCTGGCAGTCTGAATCGAGGTGGTCAAACCCCAGGCAATAAACACAGGTGGTGTGAGGTCAGCCTTGGCAAGGCTTCCCCACAGACATCACAGTGCTGAAACCCAGTGGGCCCATTTTTCTTTTGGGTTTCTCAGACATTATGCCAGCCTAACCAAACCTGCCCGTTTATGGCAATCCGCCTAAGCAAGACTCTATCGGTTCCCAACCGTGTCACGGGCCGTGGAAAAAAACCGTACTGAAATCAGTTTTTTAACGATAGGAACCGGAAACCGCACTCTAAAAAGGACTAGCAATTGAAAAAGCAACCTAATCGGTTCAAACCGAACCGATAAATGTTTTACAAGTTCCACACAGAATTCGTATATAAAACCTATCTATTACTTACGTTACCATAGACAGAGCTTGAACGAGCAGTTGCGGTTAAATTAAGGCAATTTACTTTTTAAAACTGTTTTAAACCGCGAAAATGAACGAGCAAAAGGAGAAATCTCCAGAAGCGACTGTTCAGTGAGCGGATAAAAATCTGGCGGTTTGGGTTTGAAAGCAAGCAGACAGAGCTTCCTTAACGAGCTCGCGCTCAAGATTCCATGCCTTCCATAGAAGTTGCTATTTCACCTCGAGCAGTTTCTAACCTGCGGTCATATTGCAATGCCATAATATAGCAAGACTTCATGTTGTTTGAATGGTTTGCTAAGCATACTGAGCCCACACAATGATCTGCACCACAGCAGCCCCCTGTCACAGCTGCTCTAACAAGTTACACTTGCTTAATCAGCTCAGTGTTCTTTAAAACCTCTATCCATGTTCTTTAAAATCCTCTAAGTCAGGCCACTCCCTCCCCTTGGCTCCACCCCACTGCCCATTTAATAGAGGTCAGAGCCGGGTGGCTGGTGGGAAGAATTACAACTCCTTCGGTGTCTGCTTTCAGAAGTGCAGCTGGGCCTGTCTCTTACATCCCAGCTGCGGTCAATTTCACGCCCTGGCTCCTGATTGGCTGTCCTCTTCCTCCCCTGGCCTGCCGCTGACTGCAGTCGCGGGCAATCCTGCTCCAAAGCCTCTCCTGTTGCGATGCAGCCACCGTCTCCAACTGCCTCTGATGCGCTCCTACAAGCCCTGACCTGCCCAAGTCACAGCCGTGGGAATCCTCTGCTCTGATGCGCTCCACTCCTCTTAAAGAAATTACAGCTCCTTCAGTGTCTGCAGCATCAACTTGCAGTCATGATGCTGTTTTCTATCCACAATCCTCAGGCTCTATTTGCCTAATTTTGGGTTGTGCACCTTGGCCCCTCCTCCTGAGGACTGTTAGTTATGCCAAAGTGTGGCTAATGAACTGAATCTAGACAGTTAGAAATAGAGTTACTTACTTTGTGACCATAGCTATACTATTAGTAATCAGTACACATCCACAGGACCCACCCGACCTTCCCTGGCAATGCTTATTTTGGATTCCTGGTCCAGTGTGCACATCTGACTGTACTAGTGTCAGATCCAGAGGAGACCACAACATTAGTAGGTAGGAGGAAGTCAAGCTGGAGACTATTTCAGTGACTGAGCATGCTCAGTGGAAAGAGCTGTCTCATTGCAACTAAATTGTATACTAATGTCTTATAGTTACAAGCAGGACACTGGTTTTACCGCATATCTTGATGACACGCAGACAGGCAAAATCTCATTGGCTGTGGAAGCAGCGCCAAAAGCGGAAACACAGCGCTTGTTCTTTTGTCTCCATGAGCACAGTGCTATAAATTGCTGGGTAGCGACTGTCATGTTCTCTTCTGCTGCCCTTTGATTCCTGTTTGCTGCCAAAATTTTCCTGCTATGGACCCATTGCTGCTTGTAAAACTAGTGGGATGCCTTCCAAGTAAGTCTGCGTTTGCATAAAAATAAAACTGCTATACTGTGATTCTTGTCTTGTGAAACTGTTAGGCAGGTAAGGTGGGGTGGGGCCTGTGAATGGGCCAGTCGCGCTCTGTTAAAAAGGTTCTCTGCTCCTCCTATGTTCTTTTAAGTCCTAAGCTGTTAAATTATATTTTGAATATTATGTCTGTCTGGATTTATTTCTACTGTCGATTGGTGTGAAGGCTGAGCCACGAGACTACGACCAACTAGTAAAAGTGTGTCCCTTTCTAAGTGACATTTTTAGTCCTAAAGTTCGATGTGGTGGTAGTGCCTAGTTAGTCGGCCAGTGGCGGCAATGGACCCAACACCGGGGAGAGTATCAGCAAGTGGACGAATGCCAGACAAAGCTTTTGCAGCTACAATCCTCTCTCTCTGTCTCCTCTCCTTTTCGGGGGATGGGAAGGCCATTCGTTCTATTCTGCTCCATTCTGAGTATTTTATTCTCCTACAGGGTTTCCTTTCCATCCACCCTGCAGAGAAATAAAATGTTTGTGTTGATGATCGGAGTCCCTCTCCACCTCTAGCTCCTCTCCATTCCTCTAGATTCTCTCCCGAGATAAACTTTTTGTGTGTACCTCATGGGAGGCTGTGTCTATTTGGGGAATGGTGTAGAGGCAAGCTGTGTTGGTGGGGTGGGGACACTGGTCGTAGTGGTATGGGAGGGACACTGGCCCTGTTGTAGCAACACTGGTTGTGGTGAGGTCGGATGGGGATACTGGCAGTGGATGGGGACACTGGTTGTGGTGGAGGTCAGATGGGGATACTGGCAGTGGATGGGGACACTGGCTGTGGTGAGTAGGATGTGGATACTGGCAGTGCATGGGGACACTGGTTGTGGTGGTGTAGAGATGAGGATACACAATGGTTCATCTGGGTGCTGGTGGGTCTGAGTGGGAGAGGGCTGTGCTGGTGGGTCTGGGTGGGAAGAGGGGCCATGCTGGTGGGTCTGAGTGGGAGTGGGGCCATGCTGGTTCATCTGGGTGGGAGAGGGCCATGCTGGTGGGTCTGGGTGGGGAGAGGGGCCATGCTGGTGGGTCTGGGTGGGAAGAGGGCCATGCTGGTGGGTCTGAGTGGGGAGGGGCTGCGCTGGTCTATGGGGTAGAGAAGGGCTACATTGGTCTATCTGGGTGAGGAGAGGGGCTGCTGGTCCATCTGGGTGGGTAGAAGGACTGCGCTGGTCCATCTAGATGGGGAGAGGGCTATGCTGGTCCGTCTGGGTGGGGAGAGGGCCCCTGCAGATCTGTCAGGGTGGGAGAGGGTTTTATGCTGGTCCATGGGAGTGGGGAGATGGGCCTTGCTGGTTCGTCTGGGTGGAGAGATGAGCCATACTGTTGGGTCGGGTGTGGAGGGCATGCAGGTGGCATGGGGTGTGGTGGGAGAGTGGCCGTGCTGGTGGTGTGGGGTTGGGAGAGTGGCTGTGCAGGAGGCGTGGGTTGGGAGAGTGGCCATGCAGATGGCGTGAGTTGGGAGACTGGCTGTGCAGGTGGGTTGGGAAGAGTGGCCTTGCTGGTGGGTCTGGTGGGAGTGTAGCTGTGTTGGTGGGTTGAGGTGGAGAGAATGGCACTTACTGCCTGCAGGGCAGAAGTTAAAGGAACATTTACTGGCCAATACAAAATCTGCCAGCATTTGCCTAGTGTGCTAGGAAGGGGTGCTCACTATTATTTTCAGGAAGCTTGGCCCTTGTTCACGGGAATAAAAGTGATTTAAAGGGTCTCTGTCAACTCTGGTGTCCATTTTTATGGTGTAGTCAATGTGTGCGCCTGGAGCAGGCTAGAAGCGATATAAAAGCATAATTATTATGTAAAAATATATTTCAGGGGACCCAACTGAAATATTGGGCCCGCCCATGAGCTGGACTGATACTGGGAGCATGCTGCCTATAAATAGGCATGCACTCCCAGCATCTGTTGGACAGCGGGCGACTGAGGAGGGGGTGCTGCTTGCTCATACATCACTGCGGCACTGACTTGCAGGTATGGGGGTCAGGGGTGGTGGTGTTGGTGCTGTGAGGGGTAGGAGTGCTGGGGTTGGGGGCTGGACATTGACTTGGCAGTGGATGGAGCAGTGTTGTGGGGAGTGCTCACTGCTAGGAATGGGGACAGAGCACTGGTGCGATGTGTGTGTGTGTGTGTGTGTGTGTGTGTGTGTGTTGGCTCAATACCAGGACCAGGGATGGCTGGGGCACTGGTGTGTGTGTGTGTGTGTGTGTTGGGGGGTAGCTGGCTGGCTGGGTCACTTTGAGCTGGATGCTTGGGTGTGGGCCCACTGACCCCATGCTGGTACAGGGGATTGGCTCTGTTGGACTAACTTACCTTGACATCTGCTGTCACAGGAAAACTACTGCCTTTCTAAGGGCCTGCAAGTTTTGTTTTTTTTGGGTAAACTACTTCTGTTTGAATGGGAAAATGCAAGAGAGGAAGAGGGGAGGGGTGTATGTACATGAGCTGAAATGCTTAATAAAAAAATAATGTTTTTTGGTATTTTTTTTTTTTTGTGTGGGGAGAGAGGCTTGCTGGCCAGTTTTAGCTGGGGGTGTATATCTTGGTGGCCATCTTAGGTTTTATCCTTAACAAACTGCTCAGTGGGGTTGAGAGAGGGGCTGTGCAGGTCCATCTGTATAGAGCGGCTGTGCAGATCCGTCTGGGTGGAGAGGGATATGCAGGTTCTGTCTCTGGGTGGACAGAGTGGCAGTGGGGGAGGCTGAGTTGCCATGATGATAGGCGGAGTTGGGTGGTGACAGTGGCTGTTCTGGTGGGCTGGAATGGGGAGTGGCAGTGATGGCTGGGGTGGGGAAGTGGCCATGCTGGTCAATGGGGTGTGGAAAGGGCTGTGCAGGGTCTGTCTGGTGGGGAGAAGGCCTGTGATGGTCCGGGTGGGCAGAGTGCCTGTGGGTTTGGTGTGAGGAGAGTGGCCATGCTGGTGGGGTGGAGGGGAGTGTCTTCACTTTAGTTTGGTTCTGGTGTGGTGCTGTGCTGACCTACCCTGCCAGCTTGCCTGCTAACCTGCCCTTTCTACTGCTGACTGGACCTGCCATTGTCTGGTACATTTGTATTTATTTATTTTCATTTTATTTTGATACTCATGCTGCTGTTTGAATGGGAAAACATGGGAGGAAGATGAGGAAGGGGCAGGGAATGAGCTGGCATGCTTAATTATAAAAATAATAGCAATATTTTCAAAATCTGGCCTCTTGTGATGGAGGAGGGAGGGTAGATGGACAGTGAACTAGAACCATTTTTTCCACATGTATGCCAGTCTGCTATGTCCATGCCATGCTCCAGTGGTTGGTAATTGATGGTCGATGGAGGGACGGGCTGGGCAGACTGGTACACATGCTGACAAAATGGTCCTGGCATCTGCTGATGGATGGAGGGAGGGAGGGTGGATGGGTAGAGTGGCACAGAGCCATTTTTTCCCACATGTATGTTGATGGTCGGTGGAGGGATGAGCTTGTACGACTGGTACACATGCATGAAAAAATGGTTCTGGCCTCTGGTGATGGATGGGGAGGGAGGGGTGTGGACAGGCATACTGGCACAGCCATTTTTCAACACGTGTGTTTATGCAGCAGTTTCATATTATTGTGTGGTTCAACAAGATGTTTTGTGGCCTGGCCTGTGACCCAGCCAGTCCCCGGGGCAGAGGAAAGTATGTTGTTTCTTGGTCTTGGAGTGGTTTGCTGCGCATGCGTCATCTTAATTGTAAAATGTATTTCATTTACTGTATTCTACTTGGACCTGCTTCACCCTGTCTCTATTCTGAATGTAAATATGATTTTAAAAAGTCACTTTTGGTTGGTCTGTTTGTGTCTGTGTGTAGAAGAATAGAAACAACACTAGAACAAAACTTTATTAAACCACATCACTCAACCATGTTTCATTCACATTTCTTCAAAACTGTCGGATGAGACACCTGAAGTAGTTGGTGGTGAGGGAGCACTGTAGCACCCTGCGCCACCGCAGAGCCAGGCCCACCACCCACTGTCACAGGTGATGCTGATAAAAATCACCAACCAAGTACTTACCTTTCAGGCTGGGTCCTGCATGGCTGTGCATGGATATCTGGAGGTGTCATTCCTCAGACTTCCTGTGGTGTATGTTCTCTTAGGTGGTGTGGTGGGACCGCCTTGTTGCCAGTGCAGTCCGTGTTTGCTTGGGTTGAGGAACTACAGAGATGATGAGTTTTTACTTTCTTTATTCACTGGGACCTAGGCATCTCTCCAGGGTACCACTCACTTTTCTATCTCTAATCCCTGCCTGAAACCTCCTCTGCTGGGCCGACTCCACTCAGCTTCTTGGCTTGACTAACCCCTGATCACCCCCCACTGGGCAATCTGTGATTAGAGGGACAGCCATTGAAGCCAGTAGAGCAGGGCCCCAGGCAAGCAGGTCCGGCGTTGGAATGTGGGCAGGTCTCCAGGCTCTCTTTGCCTCTGTTAGGCCACCAGGGTTTTTCCCGCACAGTTTCCCTGCAGCAGAGATGTGCAATGCCAGCACTGCATTTATGTGCAGCCTGGCTGCCACCACTCCACCCCTGATGTAGCATCAAGCTCTGCTGTCTGTAGGCCCATGGTCTCCACCGGAGCCACTATGGAGCAGGCATACCCCAGAACCCACCCCACCCCAAGAGGTGAGAGCAGTCCTCAGATGCTCAATTCCTTCCCTCCCTTGCTGATCCTCCAATGTCCCAAGTCATTTCCAACTGGGCATAGTGCTAGGTATGGCATCCAGCGCCTCAACCCTCAGCGCCACCAGGCCGGCCGTGATGATTGAGTTCTTAAGAGGAGAACTATCAACAGAGGTGAAGCTTTAACTGCTGTACAGATTGGGGCTTCACTCTCTGGTCCCTCTGTAGGCACTAGATTAATAAATAATCTTTTGTACCTGACACTCAAATTGGTAATTTTCCAGTGCATGCTGCATTTTAATTTTGGCACTGTGAGCATCCTGCGCCTCATGAACTGTTGACATGACCTTGCCCTTCCTCAATAGTGCACTTATGCATGGAGATTGAAGTTTATATATCCAGTGCCCTTTTATAAATCCCATGGGTGTGCCTAGGCACTATTACTCTTCCTATTGAGGAAAAGGCATGGAAACATCATCAGCTTGCAGTGCTGTGAGCAAGAGCGCATCATGTCCAATAGCCTTAAATTAAAATGTCAGGTGCACTGGACTAGTGATCAGGCACAAAGATTAATTTATTTATGTTGACTGCGGGGGATAGGGAGATGAAGCCCGATCTGTACAGTGGCTTGGCTTCACCTCTGCCAGTAGAACTCCTTCCATGAGTTTGAGCTCTGACATGAAAACTAAGAGGCTCCATTTTCATGAAGCAAGTCAGCAAAGCGCCAATTTACTGTGGGTGTAATTCTGAATTTGTTTATTAGTTGGGAGAGATTGTGTATCACTCCATTAGCATCCTCAATCACTTGTGGATTTTTTAATTGGATGCACTTGTGTACAAGTAAACCAATTCAAGCAGCTTAAATGTTAGTTAGGGACTGAACCGATGGAGTCCACCTTGCGGCGTCTGGTGGTTCGGCTTAATTCATGCCTGAGCTCTGACAGATAAGCTTTGGTACATGGCATTGTTGGATTTAGTACTGTAATGATGCCTCTGTGGCCATCACACCTGAGGGGTGGGGTGGGTTTCAGTGCTGCACCACCTGCTGTCACACCTGAGGTGGTGGCTTCAGTGGTTCACTGCCTGCCATCACACCTGAGGGATGGGGACTTCAGTGTTGCACCTGCTGCTGTCACACCTGAGGGGGCTTCAGTGTTGTACCTGCTGCCGTCACACCTGAGCGGTGGGGCTGCAGTGTTGCACCTGCTGCCGCCACACCTAGTGGGGGCTCGGTGTTGCACCTGCTACCGCCATGCCTGAGGGTGTGGGCTTCAAGCTGCAGTGATGCACCTGCTGCCATCACACCTGAAGGGTGGGGCTACAGTGTTGCACCTGCTGCCATCACACCTGAAGAATGGGGCTGCAGTGTTGCACCTGCTGCCATCACACTTGAGGGGTGAACGCTGCACCTGCTGCCATCACCATTGCACTTGAGGGATTGGAACTGCTGTGCTGCTGCTGTCAAACTTTCAGAATTGAGGGAATACCACTGTTGCTATCTTGCCTGGAGTTGGAAGTTGAAGTCACTGCACAGTGCTTTCAAGGATGTGTGTCTGAGGGACGGGGGATGCAGTGTTGCTGCTTCTGTCACACCTGAGGGAGGGGGGCCATAGTGCTGTTGCTGCTGCCTTCTCACACCTAGGGATAGGGCGCATTGCTGTTGCTACTATTGCACCTGAGGGATGGGGAGGCTGTAGTGCTGTTGTTGCTGTCACATCCTGAACCTAAAATAACTTAATTGGTACTAGGATGGATGGATGTACAATAGTGGATGTCAAAATTGCTAAAATGAGTGGTAATGCAGCTAAAATTGTTAAATAAAGTACACAAAACCAAACACCGTAAAAACGGATTTTGGCTTTACAGACACCGTGACAATACTGTTTTACAAGGTGCAAAACGAATTTGCCCTTTCTCAATCACGGTAAACCAGTGTCCCTGATTACAAGTAACCTTTATATCCAAATCATGCAAAATAATCTAGACCTTCCAAAAGACAAGAAATAAATAAATAAAATCTCTCTTGCTTTCTGTTGTTTTATTTAGTTACTCATATCATCTGTCACCCTTCACAGATATTAGGGAAAGTCAGTTTTACTACAAACCTTGCTTGTTTTAAGCATATCTTTTCCCAACAGATTGACACAAAGTTGACAACACTAGGATTAAATGAAGCACAATCAAGTAATCTTTATTTATTTTTTTTTAATCTGTTGATATAGTTTAGAAAATACAATACAAATCAGTCCTGAAATTAAGTTAGCCTACAGATCTGTTTCATTTAGCTAGGAATGTCAGTTCAGTAGTCAGCTGATCCTCACACTTCTTGTTTACTGCTTTACTTTTTGGAAGAAGGACAATCCAAAATGTACACCAGTTGTATTGGGGCAAAGGTTGGCAAAACAGCATGGAAAGGAAACCATCTGTGTAGGAAATGGTGTGCTATAGAGAAATGGTTGAACTGAGCAAAAATCAGGTCCACAATTTAAATACAGCAATTGCTCTATTAATTCATGGTTGAATTTCCATAACAGGTCTGACCCAGTTTCCATTTGTAATTCCATACAGACCACTTTCAGTTCTAGTAATCTATCACTGCAAAGTCAGGCAGTAACTGTGTAGAGCCTATATCATACGCTTCTAAAATCTATCAGAATTCCATCAATTGATAAATGCTTCCATTCTTAATCTTGACTTGCACTTGCTTTCTGTAAGCTGTTTGTGAGAATATATACAACCATGGAAGCATTCCACTTACATTGGGACTTGTGCAGCTGCTACTGCCAAATAAGGATCTTGCTCCGCTACTCAACAAAAACAGTTTTATTTCCAAAGTACTGAAGGTGTCTCTAAGGCACAGATGATGCTAAAAAAGACCAGCTCACGGAAAACCATGAAACCAGCAGCAATCAAAATACTTTTCTAACTTCCACTTGCAAACGGATACAGGTAAACCTAAACATCTCATACATCCATGCCAGCATGTATGTCTTAAGGATTAAATGTTTCATTCAGTTCCTATTTTCATGCCTCCTAGTGGCACAACTCTTCTAGCCTTTTGACTCATATGGTACCTACCACCATACTGGCTGAGGTCTTTTTTTTCCCATTATTTGCTTTTGTGCTTCTCATTATAGCTGCTCCTAGCTATGTTTAAACATACCATACACATTCCTAGGTTCTCCAATTGAATCATATGGATACGCAAAAGCTGCCAGAAATCTAACTGTGTGTACCACACGGATCTGACTCCCCAAAGACTCTTGTTCCTAAAGTCTCATCTCATATTAATGATGGTTGGACGTCGGTGGCGTCACACGATACATGGTTGCTGGACTCCTCAGTACCGCTGGCCGTGAGTGAAGAATACAAATTAAACTCCCCCAAATCGTATTTTGAAACTCCGCAACCACTGCCTACAGCAGCTCAGCATGCTGCTTCAACCGAGGGGAAAATATTCCCAATCCACTAAGCAGATGGCACCACTGACATAGCGACTGGGAGTAGGCCTGCATCCCTGTGCCCCGTTTAGAAGGAAGTGAATCGGGCATGGGGACTTCAGATCAGAGCATAGCAAGCTCAACGGAATTATGAAGGCCATACATTATGAGTCATAACACGCCTTACATGCGGACCTAAGAAAATGGAAAAAGAACTGCGACTAGCTAAACAGCTCTAGGTGAGATCACAAACACAGTCAGAGAACATGACAACTCCATTCTGTACCTGCTGCAACAACAGCAGGACCTACAACCTGAACTAGACAACCAGGAGAACCAGGCAGAGAATACATGGAGTCCCAGAGGACATAGAAAGTACAGTTATGCAAGAATTTACCGTAATAGTAGATCTTCAAGAGGATCTCTTGCAGCAGGCCATACCCGGTAGGATTTAGCCACCAGGCACTAGGATCAAATGGAAACTTTCTAGCTAGCAATCTACCAGAGGGGGACGAATGGAGTCCAAGGTAGAATTGGACCTTGATATGCTGGAGGTAATCCTCCACACCAGGCTCAAACAGGTCGGTGTCTAAAAAGGAACGTCCCCCAGCTTGTGCAGAGTGTCTGCCGAAAGGTCGAGATCTTCAGTCAAGCCCTCACGGGCGCATGGCGACTGCCGCCGCCACCGAGCAGGCACAGCAATCCACAAATGTCCAGAGCCATCTGAGTTCCTGCTTGGCCACTGCCTGGCCCTAGTCTCTCGACTCATGGACTGTGGTCTGGAGGACCGCAGGGAGATGAGAAATCACTTCTACACAGAGAGCCAAGAGGGTATGGGACAAATGTACCATCAGGACGACACGAGCAAGGAGGCAGCATAGACCTTTTGGCTGAGTGGTCCAATTTTTGGGACTCCTTGTCTGGCTGCCTGTTGACATCACTTGTGTAGCCCAAGCGCCAAAACACGGAATCGGCCACCAACCCCTCAGCCGAGGGGTGTTCTGTGAACCCTAAGAGGGAACCAGTGGCACTTGATATTTGCGGACCATCCAGGCAGAGGGCACCAGGCAGGAGGCAGGGTGCTGCCAAAGCTCCAAGGCTGGGCCAACAATGGCCTCAGCCACCGGAAAGCCTCCAGAGAGCCTTCTTTATCCAGGATCTCGTGAGGGACACCGATCAGTGGAGAGGCCAACTTTGGTCGATCCAAGGTGGCCTGAACCGCCCGCAGGTGGAGAAATGGTGTCGGCCATTCTAACGGGTAGCGCTAGTATCGGCCAGTCGGGCGACAGCGATGTGATGGCCGGTGTGGGGCCGGACTCTGCTTTGGACCAGACAACATTAACTGTTGCCACATGGGTTCTTCAGAGCATTGATGCCACTTCCTGTGGCATCTAGAGAGGGACCGCTGACGTCGGGCGGAATCTGCTTGACCCACTGGACGAAGAAGACCTAGACCTCAACCTTGGACGCTGGTGGTTCCAACAGGGATCTTGGAGGGGCCAGGGAGTGCCACAGCTCCTCCTGAGTCTAGGTCGGTGACCGAAAGGTCCAGTTCAGCAGACTGAGCTGACTCTTTGTGGTCACCGGCAGGACCAGAGTCCTGAATAGAGAACTGTCGGCCTCATTTAGCGACAACGAGTCGACAGAGTCAAGAAGAAAAAATTACTCACCTTAGTAATGTTGTTTCTTCTAATGGAGTCTTGCATATTCTGACCTATGCAGTGAGTCCCAACCTTCAACTGCTCCGAGGTTAAAGAGTTAACTTTCCATGCCAGGCATGGAGCGCTGAGCTCGAGCTCAGTTGAGACTCTGTTTGTTGTTCTTCAAATTCAAACCGTGAGATCTTTACGAGCTAAACTCACTAAGGTCCTGTGGAAGCTGTAAACCTACACTAGCCAACTGGCTACTAAATATAAGAACACATTTTTGGTCCCAAAACAAAGACTCAAGTCAGGAGACCAAAATGAAAACACAACACCCAGTCACCCCAAGAAAGGAGGGGTGAAAACAACAAGGTGGGCACCTACTAAGTGCCAACACTGCACTGCTAACATCCCAAAACAGAGGTTCTGAGAGGGGCAGGTGGGAGGTCAGAATATAGCAAGACTCCATTAGAAGAAGCAACATTACTAAGGTGAGTAATTTTTTCTTCAAACAACATGAAGTCTTGCTATATTCTGACATATGCAGACTACAAAGCAGTACCTCCATGGAGGAGGGACAGAACCTACTTAGGAAATAGGCTCTGAAGCACAGCTGTGTTAAACCGAGCATCACTCCTAGCCTGGATGTCCAGGGAGTAATGCTTGGTAAAAGTATGAACTGTTTCCAGGTAGCTGCTTGACATATCTCTAGAATAGGGATGTCCCTGGCAGCAGCCAGAGAAGCAGCTGTACCTCTGGTAGAGTGAGCCTCAGGCCTGAGGGAGGAACCTTACCCAGTTTTCATAGCAAAATTGGATACAAGAGACAATCCACCTGGCAATAGATCTTTAGTGGCAGGTTTCCTTGCCAACCTCACCATAAGTGAGGAACAGTTGGAGGAGTCAAACCTGAGACCCTTGGTACGCTCTGTAGTAACTAAGGGCTCTCTTCACATCTGTTGTGCAGCCTCCTCTCGCCAGAGGAGGAAATGGTCAGTGAAGAAGAGATATAGATTGATTAAGGTGGAAATCTGAAACCACCTTAGGCAAGAACTTCCTGTTAGTCCTGAGGACCACCTTATCTCTGTGAAAGGAGATAAAATCAGGCTCCACTGACAAAGCTTGTAATTCACTTATGGCCTGGCAGAAGTGATGGCTACCAGAAACACAGTTTTCCAAGTCAAGTACTTAAGCTCTGCTGAAGACAAAGGCTCAAAGGGGGTTGCATAAACTGAGCAATGCAAACATTAAGATCCCAGGCGGGGCAGGGTCCCTGAATGGAGGATTGGTGTGAAGCAATCCCTTGAAAACTTGGAAAATACAGGGTGAGCAGAAAGAGAAGAAGGCTTACCTGCTGAAATAAAAGCAGACACGGCTGCCAGATGCACTTTCAGGGTAGCTGGCCCTCAGACCCAAGGTATTTAAGTGGACCATATAATCCAAGATCAGGGCAACTCAGCAGATTCTGGGGAATATGCTTTCCAGAGCACCATATGGAAAACCTTTCCATTTGGAATTATAAGTAGCCCTGGTGGAAGGTTTTCTAGAAGCCTTCAGATATCCATTACACCTCGGGAGAGGTGTAACTCAGCAACTCTAACTCTTCAAGAGCCAGGCCTTGAGATTGAGAGATTTGAGGTTGGTACCAAACCCTCCCTGAGCACAGGTTAACAGGTTGTAATTCCTGGGAAGACACAGGGAAGATGGACTGCTAAGGACAGTAGAAGTGGATACCAGGGCTGTCTGGCCCAGTCTGGAGCAATCAGGATCATCTTGCAGGGTTGAGATCTGATTTTGACTAGCACTTTGATCAGAGAGGGAAGGGGAGGAAAAGCATAGAGAAACTTCCCTTCCCAATTCAGAACTGAGGCATCCAGAGGGACTGAACCCAACACTGGGGGCCTGCAACAAAAAGGGAAGTTGGTGATTGTCTGGGGCTGCAAAAGATCTATCTGCGGGTGCCCCATCTGGAAAATATCCCTCCAAGACAGGGGTCCAGTGACCATTCGTGATGGCCCTGGGAAATCCTGCTGAGAGCATCTGCCAGGACATTGTCCTTGCCTGGGAGGTGAACTGCCAGAAGGGAGGTGTTCAGGGAGTAAGCCAGAGACCACAACTTCATTGCTTGTGCACAAGGCCGTAGACAGAGTGCCCCCTTGCTTGTTGATGTACCACATTGTGGTGGTGGTGTCTGTTCTGACCTGTACAACTTTGTTCTTAACAGATTTGGAAAAAGCTTGAAGTGCTAGAAAACTGCTCTGAGTTCCCACAGATTGATGTGGAGCAGAGATTCCTAAGGGGACCACAACCCCTGGGTGGTGAGGTCGCCCATGTGCGCCCCCACCCCAAGAGGGATGCATCTGTAGTAAGGATTAAAGAGTGAGACTGAGTGACAAAGGAACCCCTTGTCTCAGATTGCTCTGATCCTGCCACCACTGTAGGGCCTGGATCAGGGTCGAGTCACTGGGATCAATTTGTTAGAGGGTCCTTCCTTTGAGACCAAAAAGCTCTCAAATGGAACTGAATGTCCCTCATCTGAAATCTTGCTCCTGCACTACTGCTGTAGAAGCAGCCATGTGCCCCAGGAGCTGTAGAAAATGCCTTGCTGGTCGAGACACCTGCAGGGTGAATGAGGAGGCCAGAGAGACCAGGTCCTTGCCCTGTCCAAGGGAAGGAAGGCTCTGGCTTTCTCCGTGTTCAGCTCTGCGCCTATGAAGGTGAGAAGCTGGACAGGCTCTAGGACTGATTTTCAAAGATTCAGAAGGAAACCTAGAGAGGTGAGCAGTTGCTGAGTTATCTGTAGGTGTAACTTGACTTGGTCTGGGGACTGGCCTACTATGAGCCAGTCGTCCAGGTAAGGGAAGATGGCAACTGTTGCCTTCTTAGAGAAGCAACTGCTACTGCCAGGCATTTTGTGAATACCCTTGGAGCAGAGGTGAGGCCAAAGGGCATTGCTCTGAACTGGTAATGGCCTGAGGGCAGCTCAAACCTGAGGTACTTTCGATGGGAGCTTCTGATGAGAATATGGAAGTAGGCATCCTTGAGGTCCAGGGAAGCCAGCCAGTCCCCTGGCCTTAGAGAGGGTAGGATAATTCCCAGAGTCACCATTTTGAACTTTGGTTTTAAAAGGTGCTTGTTTAAGTATCTGAGATCCAGGATGGGCCACCATTCTCCTGTCTTTTGGGGTAAGGAAGTACCTGGAGTACAACTCTTGCCCTGGTGTAGGGGTGGAACCCTTTCACAGCACTGAGAGCCAGGAGGGAAGAGACCTCTGCCTCTAGGGCAAGTGCCTCTGGTGGATTTGCAGGGTGGAAAGGATCTGGTTCTCATCTTTGGAAACTTTTTGAAGCTGTGAACCAGTCCCTGGCTTACTACTTCCAGGACCCACTTGTCTGATGTCAGAGACACCCAGTCCTGGACAAAGTAAGCCAGCCTGCCCCTACCGGTAGCTGAGAATCGGCCCTGGCAACCCCATCAGGGTGCCTGCTTGGCAGGGGCTTTGGGCTGAGGGGTGGAAGCAGGCCTGCTTGTACCCCTGCCTGCCTCTCCTCTAAAGAACCCCTCTGGGCATACAGCAGAAGAGGAGGCCTGGGCTTGGTAAAAGGCCTATGAAAAGGCCTGCCCTGCCCTGGAAAGCTGCCTTTGAGGAGAGCCTGCCTTTCTTTGGCCTGCACTCCCTATAGGTGGTCCTATATTCATCCATTTTTCTTCATGTAATTCTCTGTTTGCTCCCAAATAGAGAATTACCCACAACAGGAAAATCCATGGCCTTAGTCTGGGTAGTCTATGATAGGCTAGTACATCTGAGCTAAGCCATTCTTCAAGTGTCACAGATGTAGCCATGACTCTTGATGACACATCATTAGAGTCCACTGCAGCATGGAATTGCACCTGGATGCCTCAATACCATCAGCAGCCACCTGCTCCAGCTCCTTGGCAAGCTGGCCAGGGACCTGTTTTGCTAGGGCCATAACAATGACCTATCTGGATTTTTGATACCTAGCAGTATAGGCCATATAATTGGCCTGTCTGAGTCCCAAGGATGCTGCCATGTACTGTTTCTTTGCCATGGCATCAATCCTCCTGGAGTCCTTGTCCGGAGGGTGTGAAGCCAAGGAATGTTTGCCTTATCACAGGCTGTAGCCTGCACTACCCCAACATGACTGCATTGTTGTGTAAGGAACTCCGTATCAGAGCCTGACAATGTGTACCTCTTGTCCATTTTTTATCCACAGGAGGTATAGTGTTAGGAATCTTTAAAATTTTAAATGTCTGTTTCCAAAAGATTTGTGCAAGGGAAAAGACAGCCTCCTAGACTCTGGGATATCCACATTCACTTTCCTCATACTCCTCTTCCTCCTCCTCCGGTTCATAAACCTCTAACTCATAATCTTGAACTGTGGAACCGGCCGACCGAGCCTGTTTGATGGTGCCGGTTCGGTCGGAACCGGGAAAGCGACTGAACAATTTTGATCGCTTTGGCTATCTCTTCAGCGGTTGGAGAGGAAAGTTTTGGCTCCACATCAGCTGATTTCTCTTTTCTAGTTCTTTTAGCTGGAACCGACTCCTCAAAATCGGCTCTCCTTTTTGCCAGAGAAGTCTCGCCCCTGGTCAGAGGCACTCCCTTCTGGTTCGGTTGAACCGAACCAGGCTGGCCATCCGGTTCAGCGGACTTTTGGCCCCCTCTCCTGAGCCTACCAGCTCTCTTTTCTAGGGTAGCTGCAGGAAATTTCTGCAAATCTGGCAGTCTGCATTGAGGTGGTCAAACCCCAGATAATAAAAACAGTTGGTGTGGGATCAGCCTTGGCAAGACTCTCCCACACACACTGCAGTGTTGAAACCCAGTGGGTCCGGGTTTTTCTTGGGTTTCTCAGGCGAGTGCCAGTCCTAACCAAACTTACTCTTTATGGCAATCCGCCAGGCAAGACCCTCTTATCGGTTCCCAACCGTGTCACGGTCGTGGAAAAACGTAATAAAATCCATTTTTTAGAACCGATAAGAACCGTAACACACTCTAAATACACAAATTAAGATTTTTAAAACAACTTGATCAGTTCAAACCAAACTGATAACCGTTTACAAGTTCCACACAGAATAGAATTAATGTAAAACCTATCTAGTACTCACAAATACAAGACAGAGACTGAACCGACAGGTGCGTGTTTAAATTGGCCGAAAACCGAAAAACGGCATTTAACCGACAAAATGAACCGAGCAGAAGGAGAAATCTCCGGAGCGACTGTTCAGTGAGGCGGAGTAAAGAATCTGACGGTTTGAGTTTGAAGAACAAAAGACAGAGTCTCAACCAGCTCGAGCCTCAGGCATGGAACGTTAATCCTTTCACTTCCGGAGCAGTTCAAGGTTGGGACTCACTGTACAGGTCAGAATATAGCAAGACTTCATGTTGTTTGAAAATCTCGACTGCATCACTGGCCCACGTCTCAGCCGGGTTGACCTGAAGGGTGCATTAGTGAAGCCAGTGAAGGCACAGGCTGCTCTCACCGTGGTCAAAACGGGATCTGGATCCTGAGACCGTAGATCACTTCAATCCCAAGAACTTTGATGGTGAGTCTTCTTCTTGTTGTGTCGAGACAACTCCTTGCAGGAGTGCAAGCTGTACGTAACCTGAAGGGCCCTCTCCCTTTGTCAGGAAGACAGGCACCGCCCTTGAAGGAGCCCAAAAAGTGGAGCCTAATCTGAGTGAAACAAGTGGCGAGCCGAAGAGGACTGCATGGCAGCCTCAAGCTGCCTCCTCTTCAAAGGCCTTGAGTTTCTCAATTCACTGAGGATCCCACAGCCCCAGAGACCACCCAATGGGCGCCCTTGATTTGACTGGTGGATTCTGCTTCTCTGGTGGCCCAACTTCAGGCAGGCAAGGCGATCCTGAAGGACCAAACTGCTGAAACGTCCAGTAAATGTCGTGAGGCCTGGGGATAGCGCCATGGCCCAGGCAGTAAAAACATGTGGCATTTGGGTCAGGTGTGCAACATCTTCTACCCGCATGGGCACCCTAGAAATTTGGGTACAGTCTTTCCTCCATTGCAGTCGCAGTCAAGATCATGCTAAAGATGGAATTCTAATGAGTTTAAAAGTTCTGGAAGTAAATCCAAGATTTGAGTGCCAAGGCCTACTCAACGAGGAGCGGTAAGGAGGGAACCTGCTTCTTCCAGCAGAAAGGAAGATCTGGCATCATGGGGCGGAGCAGAGGGTTATATCACCCAGGTGGGTGGGAGAAGCCAGCCTGAAGACTTTCCGGCAAGACTTAAAGTGAAAGGACACTGCCAATAAGTGTGGATAGAACAACATATCCACATCCTAGAATCTCTTACTACAATCTGATTGGTAGTTTAGTTTTAATCATTTACTTCAACTCCTCCTCTGGGGCCAGCTGAACCAGCTGACTAACTGCTATAGTCAAGAATATTGAGTGATTCCTGGGTGAGAAGCATCTAATACAGTACATCATTACAAAGCATTACAATGCCTTTTTTAACTTTATTTTTCTTGGTCTAGCTGTATAGACTACACAGTACACTACCCCTTAGGTAGGCTTCCGGTGTATTATATACATTTTACATTTCACTAAAATGGTTACATCAATGTTACAGTAAGGATGTGTAAGCCCCTATAGACGGATACATTACTGGGGGAATTATAAAATGATATTTCTATTTCCAAACTTCAGTTTCATTAAAGGTCTTAACTGCCATGAACAGGGATTATCAGCACATTGTTTTTATATTTACTAACTCCCTATACTGTATATTGGGTAAAACATCCCCAGTACCATCTTCAGTTAAATAAAACGTGTTTTATAACAGTATATTTCCTCAAATGAGCACAGCCTAGTATGTTACTTGTTTCACTGAATGTTTACTAAAAAACACTTTTAAACTGCAATCAGCCATCAAACAACCATCAACCTATATAAACATTAACTATGCAATGCATGTCCGGCAATTTAAAGGTACCAAAAACACCCTCCAGGCTGAGGAAGGCTCTGTAGACATTACAGATCAAGCCTTGATGGTCACCATTTACTCACTGTTTGAGTAGTCCATCATGCCTACAAACCAGTTCCATAAAATAAAGATCATAATCTGCCAGTTATAAGTATTACCCACAATAATATTCCATGGCTGGGTGTACAGGTAGGCCAAAAATCAGAGTTCTTGTTGGTATTTTATACTAACAAATCAATACTGTATCAAATGTTTTTACTCACTGTCCCCAGAATCACTCCCGCTGCATCTCCCCTCGTCCAGAATTTATGCTTTATACGATCCACCATTTTACTTCTGCCATGGGGTCAAAAGAACTGATAGGCTTTTCTCTGTATATTATCCTGAGACTGGCTGCATCAGGAGAACATGATGAACCTAAGATGTCGTAAATGGGCTCTGAGGCCATCGAAGCTTTTCCGTGCAGTCTGGTGGCATAACTGGTCTGGGAAGATGTGAACTTTGCGCCATCCCATTCCATAGGTCCCCTTTTTTTTTGCCTGTGAGATAATTATACCTGTTCACGGACAATCCCAGTACCACAAAGTTTTCTAGGTATGATTTGATTAGTCGCTGCATGCTTTCCACCACCTTGGAGACTAATTCTGTAAGTTTTAATAATCGTGACCGCTTCCTCCAGTTGAAAGGTTTCCAAACAGGTAGCTAGAAAGGCCGATGAATCTTCTCCCTCCGATCCTTCGGTAACCCCAGGATTCAAATATGTATAGCTCTGGAGGCATTTTCTAACGTCTCCAGTCATCACTTGAGCACCTAATTTTCTTTATCGAGTCCGTGGTGACTGTTAATGCTCTTGCCGCTGATCTTGAGGCGTTTTGTTTCCTCCTCTAGTATGCCCACTTTCATATCTAATATTTTAAATTGTGACATAAAGTCCTCCATTTTTTGATCCAATCTTAGAATGGCTTTCAGAAGAGCAGCAGTAGATGGCTTCTCCCACCCTGTATTCAATTCTTTACTGGTGCTCTGCTTTGGATCTTTCAGTCGGGCTCTTCTCCTATGGTACGCGTTCTATTAGTTCGCCCATATCTTCATGAAACAGGCTAGTAGCACTTAATGTTGTATCAATTTGGTTGTCGGACTTTCTGCTTTCAAGCACAATAAACTTTCTGTTCAAACTCGTTGCTTTTGCAAGCATTTTACACAAATTAGGCTTACTCAAGCAGAGCCCTGCTATTTTGTTGTTGCAAGCTTGGCTATTGGCCACGCCCTTTTTTGTTTTAATGGAATTCCTATCTCACCCAACTACCCCAACATAGGGGGACAGCAGTTCACCTTCCCTCAGGCCACCTGTATGAATTAAGTACATGTATCTGATGTCTCCATATATCCTAAGCCAATAGTCTCCATTTAAAATCTCCCACCCATGTTCAAGGTTTTGTTTCATCACTAGTCCAGCTATTTGTCCCTGATAATTTAATCTACTTTTTGATCGTCTTACATTCATTGTACTGACCACCCTGTTCTTCAGTGATATTATCCCTCTCAAACTTTCTTCCTCCCCTCTCCTCCAGTTCCTCCATATTGTCCTGAGTTACTGCCCATCTAGTCCATCTCGCTGAAAAGCTTCTGTCCTGTCCTGCAAGGAGGGTGTTCTGAATGCCCTTTACAGATTTTTCCCCATTCTTTAGGGTGTCAGATGCAGGTGGGCCTCTGCCTGCCATCTGTTTGTCAAGTATTGTGCTTCTGTCCTTTTGCCTTGTATTAAAATTGATATAATAAGTAGACAGACCCTTTTTTGTTGTACTGACATAAGAAACAAGGGAAGAGTATACATTTTGTCCTCCTTTTGTCGCTTCTACCCTCCCTAGCCAACTGCCTACAATAATCTTGTATCTGGAAAATCAAAAACAGTTCCTTGTGTTCCAGCCAAATTCTGCTTTGCATTCTTTAAATGTTTTTACCATACTTCCTGTCAGGATCTGGCCTGGAAATAAAGTCCATACCTGGATTGCCTCCTGTACTAAGGGTCTAATCTTCTGGGGTGAATGCCTCATCCCATACAAACCACAGTATCTCCACAAAGATTCACTGACCCTCGGCTTCCTAATAAATTTCTCCCAGGCCATCCAAGTAACTTGCATAGCCTCACAGCTGTCAGGCTGTCTACCGCTTTCACAAGTGGCTATCAAAAAGCAGGGGCATATAAGGAGGCAATATGGTGCAGTGTTTAAGCTCTGAGCTGCAGATCTGGTGACATACAGCAGACCAGACATGGGTTTGAATCCTACAGCTTCCACTTGCATACTGTGTGACCCTGAGCAAGTCACTTAACTTCCTGTGCTCCCAGGTCGCTCCTGTAAAAAGCTTAGTGTGCTATTCCTGGTTAAACTAAAAAAAAAATATAAGGGGCTCCTTATCCAATTCCTGTTCTATTGTGAATAATTTTCCAGTGTGCCTCATATGCTGGATCCCTCCATAACAGAGCCAATTTAACTTTTGCTGCCACCAACAGTCTTCAAGTGAGGGAACCACCCATCCTCTTCCACAGTTTCCTCCACAGTTAAGCACCCTTGTTTTTTTTATTTATTTATTTTATTTTATTGAAGTCTGAATTACAACCTTTGAGTTAGAGACTTGTTTAGCTCCATGTCATTCAGTCCAAAACAAATACAACAATACACAATGGAAACAAAATGCAGGGTACAATGCAGGAAAAATAAGTTATAGGATGCAATATAGGCTAAAATACAGAAACCTGTAACTCCAGGAAGCAGATTGGTTACATTCTGGAGTAGAGTCCAGCAAGGGTTGGGGTTCGGGAAAGCAAAGGAGGGGGTGTAGAACAGTGGCAGAGGACATGGGTAGAGAGGGTAATGGGAGAGAAATAAGGAAGAGAAGTGGGGGTGGGGAAATAAAATAAGTGCAGTTAACAATGACACTGTCGAAGGGGGGATAGCCAAAGGGAGGAGGGACAGGATTGGGAGGGGAGAAATAAGAGGGAAGCAATAACAGACACAGCGCATAAAGGCAGGGAGATGCTGCTGTGAGGGGTGGGCTAGTGACAGTCACAGCAACTGGAGGCAAGGAGATGCTGCTGGGTTGAAGTTTGAAAGGCCTATATTACTTATAGCTGAGATCTAGGTGAAGATCATTCAACCAGTATGGGGCCCTGTACAAGAAAGCCCTCAGTCCTAAGGAGGTCCTACAAAGTGAGACAAGGAAGGAGATTTTAGAGGAGCTCTGATTGCCCAAGTAGAGGGGCAGGAGTTAGGAGATGCTGAATTGCAGGAGGGAGAGTCCAGAGGCTATCTTTTGGCTAATAGGCAGGTCTGATAACAAAGCTGACCACTGAAGTTTAACCAGTTGGCTTGTTTATATAGGTCATAGGTATGTGCGTACAGGTCACAGTCAACCACAAGTCAGCAGGTTTTGTTCAAGCAACCCTTATTCTGTTTAAGTGCCATGTCTCCGCAGATCCGTAAATGACGATGCCATAGTCGACTATTGACAGGACAGAACTGGTAACCACCAGGCAAAGGGCATCAACTGGCATGGACGACCTATGCCTGTAGAGCAGGCCAATCCTGGTATTAACCGCCTTACTGACCAGATTGATGTGCCATGTAAAGAGAGGTGGAGTCAAGAGTGATGCCAAGATATCTGAAGCTATGTACTTGCTCCAGGGGTCACACGGACTGTTGAGAATGGTTAGTGAGAACCTATGTTCTTGTTTTGAAGGTTGGCAAGTATCATCAATTTATTTTCTTGTAGTTTAAAATGAGTTTATGCTGAGAGAACCAGGACTCAGATTCTGTAAAGAACCTTTGTAAGGTTAATTTGCAGTGGGATGGGGTCAGGTGGCTACAGAAGATTCCAGTACCATCCACGTATAGTAACATTTGTCCGAGCAGGCAAGGGAAGGGTGTTGAGAAAAGGATGAACAGGAGTGGGCCAAGAACTGACCTTGGGGACCCAGAGGAACCGGAAGCCTGGAGGAGAGAGTGCCATTGATTTTGTACCTGCTGGGATCTCCCAGTAAGGCAGCTATGCACCAGGAGGTAGAATCCTGAGAGAGGCCTAGAGATCGAAGGGATTCAATAAGGAGGGCATGACTGATCGTGGTCAAGGCTTAGTTAAGTCTACGTGCACAGACCCAACTAGGTGGCCATAGTCAAGGGCTCTATGTATGAAATCTGAGTATTCCAGGATGGCAGTGGTAGTGCTGAGGCCCTTCCCGAACCCGTGTTGCTGACGACAGAGTAGGCTGTATTTAGAGAGGCAGTCAGAGAGTTGATGTAAGCTATCCTTCAATGGCTTTGGAGATGAGGAGGAGGATGGAAATTGGGCAGTGATTGCTATAGATGTTCTGTTGTCACTCTTTGGTATTGGGGTAATGCCACTGACTTCCATTGTGAGGGAATTGTCCTAGATGGAGGGAAAGATTAAAGTTTGGTGAGGGGGATAGGACAACATCCAGTGCAAGCAGAAAGAGCTTCATGTCAAGAGAGTCACCACTAAGTCTAGATTTCCTCAGGACCTTGGTAAGGTAAGTTTGGCTTCATGGAGGGCACTGTTTTGAAAGAGAAAGGAGGATACCTGTGGGGGGTTGGGGCACAGTTGGGAGTGTTACTGAAGAAGTCTGAGGGAGAACCCCGCCTAGGTCAGAGAATGCAACATTTAAAGTGTTAGCAATAAGCTGCTGATCCTGGGTAGTAGTGACCCATTGATAGCGGTGGGGGAATTAAAATTGAAATAACTAACTTTCTGTCTCCGACTGCTGGTCTCGGGCTCATCACTGATGGGAAGTCCTTCCTGGTACCACATAACAGGCAGGATACAAAGCTCCTGCAGGGTGAGTACAGACTCCCCTCCATTTCCTGTAGCCACCAGTTCTTCCTAAAGCAGTTGTCCCTGGTAGTATACATAACTTGGAAAGCATAAAGAAAAAACGTTAAATCTGAACATACTGAGCCAGCCGGTGGCACTGAAAGGTTGGGCGTTGAGCGCCACACCTCATCGCACGCCGTGAACGGGTTGGGGAACGAGCCGGGAGTTGCCGGGTCGGCAGGAGCGGGAAGAGATCGAGCGTCCGGAGGACTGCCTCTCTTCCGGGAGGGTAGGAGTGTTGCTCACTCTTGAGCAACCTCTGGTGGCGGCGAAGTGCACCAAATGGGCAAGCACGTGAACACCAGGGGTGGCAGAGTCACGGCATAACGTTGCCTTGCAAGCCGTGCTCAAGAGGGTGGGAAGGGACAAAACTCTAAAATACCCCGGCTCCTGAGAAGATGACGAGGGCTCAGTGATCTCCTCTCATCCCCAATGCAGGACCATGCCACATCGGGATCCAGGCCAGACCTCTCGAGATGGACCCTCTAACTTAAGTAAATTCCGGGGTGATCTGGAGCTGGGAAGTTCCTTTGAAAGAGGGTAAACCGAGTGGTGTGGCTGGTCACTCTTGGCGGAGAGAAATGAGGGCAGGATCAAGTGTGGCACCTCGAAGGATCTGCCGTAGAGTCGGGCATAAATGAGTAAAAAAAAAAAAAAAAAATCTGAACATATGGGCTAAGGGCAGACTTAAACATTCTGAGAGGAAGCTTGAGACCAGCAGTGGAGAAGGTAAATTTACAGGTATTTAAATTTCGATTTTCTCTCCTAAAGCTGGTCTCCAGGCTCATCACTGATGGGATATACTAAAGCAGTACATCCCCTTGCTTCTCGGGTGGGAAGAATGTAAAAGTTCCTTTAAGGGTCCACCACAGCCTGGAGGACCCGGTGGTAAACAATCCTCTGTGGAGGCGGTCCTATCAATTGTAGAACTTTGCAAAGGTATGACAGGAAGACCAAGTAGCCGCTTCTGCATATGTCCACGGAGACACTTCTGAAGTCCACCCAGGATGCTGCTATTGCTCTAGTTGAGGGGCCGCACTGGGTCCAGTAAAGCCACCCCACTTTCTGGCAGGCAATGGAGATGGCTGAATGAATCCATCTTGCAACAGAATCTTTTGAGGCTTTTTGCCCATGTTCTGCCCAAGTGAGAATGAACAAGCTTGACGTCTTGCATATTGAATCAGCTCTTTTTATGTACATCTTTAGTGCTCTCAAAGGTCCAGCGTGTGAAACTCCTCTCTTTCTCATTCTTAGGGTGAAGACAGAAGGAAGGAAGATTCAATACCTGGCTACAGTGAAAAGGAGACCTCACCTTTGGTAAAAGCGTAGATCCGTTCGGAGGACTACTGAGTCCTGATGAAACACAGTGTAAGGCTCCTTGTTTGAAAGAGCCTCATCTCGCTGATGCATCGGGCTGAGGTGATTGCTATAAGAAATATGACCTTCATCGTCAGATGGATGAGGGCTGCTCTTTGAGAGGCTCCACGGGAGCCTTGGTTATGGTCTTGAGGACCAGTTGAGCCTCCAAGGTGGAATGATGGGCTTGATAGGAGGATGTTTTAGCACTCGGCTCACAGGAATCTCTTCACATGGGGTGAGTGCCCAGGACTCCCTGAATCACTAGCAGAAGTGCACCTAATGCTGAAACTTGGACCCACAAGGTTGCCAGTTGAAGCCCTTGTCGAACCCTCTTGCAGGAATTGCAGGACAGTGGGTAGAGACACCGTGTTGTCTGCTATGTGGACTGATAGTAACTCAGACGAAACCTTCGCCATACTCTGTAATAGACCTTGAAAAGACGATGGCCATCTTGAGTGGATCATCATTTCAGCGACAGGTGGCGTATAACCTAGCTCCTTTAGAGTCTCCTGCTCAATCTCCACGCCGAGAGGGATAGATTGCGCAGATGGGGGTGCAGTACCTGACCCTGATGCAGCAGGTCCGAGCTGATCTAAAAAAATCAGCGGAGATTGTAGTGATATTTGAACCAAGCGTGGAAACCATCGGCTGGCAGGGCCAGTGTGGACAGATTAGAATCAGTTCAGCCTGATTCATGTTGACTTGTTCAAGACCCTTGAAATTAGTGGGACTGGGGAAAGGCATACAGGAGATCGTACTGACCCCAGTTTATGGAAAAGGTGTCCTGTGTTACTGCCAGCTCATCCTTGACTAGAGAGCAGAACTGCAGAACTTTGAGTTTTATCGGCAGGCCCCACCAAGCAGCGAGGAGATAGAAAGCGCTGTCCTTCAGTTCTCATTCTCCTGGTAGTACGTCCTTTCTCGACTTAGCCAATCTGCAGTGATGTTTTCCTGGCCTGGAATATAAACAGTCCAGGTGGCGCTGGCCAGTGAAAAGGCAACAGAGTTTCTTTTAGCATCTGAAAGCTCCTTGTGCCTCCTGGTGACTGATGTAGGCCATCATTGTTAGATTGTCTGTTAGGATGAGAACATCCCGGTTGGAGATCTGTACTGAGAATCGCTCAAGTGCCATGCAGACTGCTCTCATTTCCAGAACATTGATGCTGCAATGAGATTCTGCCAGTGACCACTTGCCCTGTGCCGATAGTCGACCTCATCAGATCCCAGCCCCAGAGTCTGGCATCTGTCATGATTCTCACCTGGTGAGGATGTCCCAGCCTGAGACCCTCATGATGTTGGACTGCTGGGACCACCAATGTAGGGATGCTTTACCTGGCGAGAGATTCAGTATCTGTACGCCCCAGACTGTCCCTGGACTGGGACGCATGTGAATCAGTGCCTAGGGAACTGAGTCTGCCAGGAGACCATGATCCTATGAGCTGCATGAAGCAGTGAGTTGCGAGTGTTGCTCTGATTGAAATCTGTTGATGAGAGTCCTGAGGTCCTTGAACTTCGATTCTAGATTCTAGATGATTCAAGGTCTGGGATGGGATTAAGGAGCTCTTTCTGGTTGATGACAAAACTGAATGAGGAGAGGCATTGGAAGACCTCTGCCACTGCTTGAGCTGCCTGATCGGACTGCACGGCTTTTATTAGAATGTCATCCAGATAAGGGAAGAGCTGGATCCTTGTTGCCTGAGGCAGGCAATCACTGTCACTAGGACCTTGGAGAAGACCCTGGGGGCAGTCAACAGCCCAAAGGGAAGCACTGTGAATTGCAAGTGGCATTCCCCACGTTGAACTGGAGGTACTGCCTGTGTGACCTTCAAATGGGATATGCAGATAGGCATTTTGTAAATCTGTTGAAGCCAAAAATCCTCCTGATGGAATTCCTGATGATGGATGAAAGGGTTTCCATCTTCAATGTTTTGTTGCGAACAAAGCTGTTGAGAAATTGTAGGTCTAGGATGGGCCTGAACCTCTGAGCATTTTGGAACTATGACAAACAGTGAGTAAACGCCTCTTTCGTTCTGTGATGGAAACTTGTTCTTATCGCCTGCCTGGAGAAGGTCTGTAATCGCTTGGAACATCACCACTTTCTTCACCTGATTGTTGGAGATGGCTTAGGAATCACATAGGGTAGTAGACTTTTGAGTCGAACTCAAGTAATCCTTGCATACTATATCTATCTAGAACCCAACTGTTTGTGGTGGGCGGACTCATTACTCGAAAAAACTGGAAAGTCTGCCCCTACTCGAGGATGCGTCCAGAGATCCTCATTGTGAATTTTGGCATCGCTTCTAGCATCTCTTAGAGCCACCTCTCTCTCCCCTGAAGCCATACCGGTTGTGGGAGGAGAACCATGTTCGTCTGCCTGAAAATGACTTGTTTTGTCCCTTGAATAATTTTGGGTCTGAAAATTCTGTCTGGAGCCAGACGACTAGGACCTGTTCCTGCCCCTGGTTTGTCGCATGCAAACTTTTGCTGTTTCTCCAGACTTTGATTGCCTCTTTTAGAGCTAACCCAAAGAAGGCCTCCTTTGTAAGGGCATTTACCAGTGTACCTTGAGGTGGCGTCCACCTGCCATGCCCACAGCCATACGCTGCATGACCGAGCTGAGATCTGGTAAAACATGTCTCTTGCCGCACACCTGACTGCCTTTCCCAGACACATCTGCTGAGTAGGCAGATGTTAACCCCATGAGTTGAAGTTGCTGCAGGACAGGCTTGTTCTTCTCTGGCTCATCAGCAAGCTGGAATGCCAGGTCAGTGGTCAATGACAGAGCAGTCCGTATGAGAACAGGTTGGCTGAAGCTGCTCTGAGTGAGGTTGCGAGACTGGAACGCCTTTGAGAGATGCGTCTACTTTTCTATCCACGGGTCCCAGAGGAGGTCCCACCCTCAGCTGGGATAACAGTCTTCTTGGTAAGGTTGGAGATTAATTGGGTCAATCCTCAGACAGTCTAGCCATTTCTCCAATGCTTCTTATCAAATTTTAGCAGCTTGGTGAGGTGGAGCAGGACTGGATAAATGCATTCTGGCCCTGCCACTCTTCTTTAGTAAATCTTCTATAGCCGGAGGAATGAGGAATGTTGTTGCTGATTTGGAGGCAGATGAGAGTCTGAAGGCTAGTTTTGAGTGTTTAGAGCTGGTGAGGAGGGTCCCAGATGAATCTCCTCAGTCACCTGTTTGATGAAAAGTCTAGTTCATCCAAATCAAAGTTTCTGGATGGCGGCGTCTGAAACAGAGTCATCGTCCAGGTTACCCCTCTTCCGGGAGGAATATCTAGACTCCGTGAGTCTGGGGACCTGTCTCGCTGGCATTTCCCTTGTGGGTGTCCCTAGACCTGCTCCTGGATCTGGACTTCTTTCTCTTCCTGTCGTGTGGGAGGATGGGAAGGGGTTCGCTTTGGTGTAGCTTTCTTGAGCCCTGCAATCCGGAGACTGTGGCAGGATATCAAAATATGACAGAAAAGTTAAGTAGGCCTTTGCCCTCAACCTATAATGTCTGTTGCTAGATCTTTGGATGATGAATGACGTCCATCTGAGGTGGAGGTCTCCTATGACCCCCAGCCAGGATCTGCTGCTCCTGAGACCCTGAAAAGGATGCTTCCGTGGCCTCCTCTAACTTTGCAGCCACTGTGTTTTACATTTAAGCAAGCCGAGCCTGCGAAGTGGCTGGGGGATCTGCATTTGTGGCATTTTCGGCTCCTTGAGGGTGTTGTCCGTCTTCACGGAGGACATTCTGCTGCTTGGGGTTTCCCCTGGAACTGGTATGCAAACTGGGACCCCGCTCCCCTAGCAATCTCAAGGAGAATTTGTCAGCTCCAGCTGAGTAACACGTTATGAGAGATGGGGAGGAGGAGTTCCCCATATGTGGGACTGTAAGCGCTGGAGCTTAATTCAGTGCAGCTTGATGAAGCTGGCGTCGATGAGCATGGACTCTAATGATGCTCGTTGACACACAAAAGCGCTACATCTCCCGCTCTCCTCACGGCAGGCCTAGCCGCCAGATGAACTCCATCGTTGAGCTGATTCATCATGGGAACCCGCTTGTGAGGCTGCCACTCTTTACTGCCTTCGCCTGCTCTTGTTGGGGCCTGCACCTTCTTCAACGCATTCATCAACAAGTCAAGATCAGGGAGCTCGATGACCTGAGCAGAAGTGGCCGCTGGTGTCTGAATCAAAGCGTGGCTCTTCCACTCCCAATTTTTTAGTGTTTTGTCTTTGAATTTAGTTAGTTCTGTTGCTCCCCCAAGAATGATGGTATCCAGTTGGGGGGCTGAAGGCAGTGCTGTGGAGCTCCTCAGAGCGGAAAGAAGGTGGTGATGGGGTGCCAGTCTGTACAGCGTGCAAGGCTGAGACTGGAGTCCCCAGCGATGGAAAGAGCTAACCACCAGAAGAAATAACAAATCCTCGCTCTCTTAGAAATACCTTGTTAGAAATCCTCATTACCAGAAAATAAATTCCACACTTACAGATTGATTTCTTCAGCTCTGCCACTCCGTGACAGAGCCCTGCAGAGAAACCTACTTTTGTCGGGCAGGAAGTAATCTGGTGGCTACAGGAAATGGAGGAGTATGTACTCACCCTGCAAAGCTTTGTATCCTGCCTGTCACGTGGTACCAGGAAGGACTTCCCATCAGTGATGAGCCCAGAGACCAGCTTTAGGAGATAGAATTAGCTTTGCTAGTTAGGTCCTTTATGTTATCCCAGAACGTCCTCCCTGTCCCCAGGTGGATGAGAGGCTGACTTGAAGTGGGCGGCCTCTGCACAGCGAATTTCTGGTGCAGGTATTTCTGGCAGCCCTATAGCATTGTCTGTCATTGGGGAGACAGATACCATGGCTTTCTGCCAGAGATTGTCTTGGCTACACATAAGGTCAAGAGTGCCCAAGAGATCCAAGGGTTTTGGGGCCTTTCATTACACGCTAGAGTATCGAGGAAATGCTCACAGGCAGAGTTAAAAGTGGAAATGAAAAAAGTTAGGGGTACTATTGACACTTGAGGCAGTGTCTAAAGGGGACCAGTCACAGTTAAGGAGGTGAGCCTTTGAACTGCCACAGGGTGCCATTTTTGAGGGAGCACTGATAAGAAACTTTAGGAGGGGGTTCAGGTAGCAATTCCACCAACAGTAAAGAATAGGGAGTGGTCACTTCAAGTGTCAGGTAAGACTGAAACATTTTATGGAGTCTGTCAGGATGACTGGTGAGGATGAGGTCACTTAGGGTCCTGGTACCAGTCCTGTAGTTGATCCGTGGGTGACTGCACCACCTGAGTACAGCTAATGGCAGCAACAGCATTCCTATCAGGTGCAGAGGACAGGGCAGCCCAGTTAATTGAAATCACCCTAGAACGTCCGGCCTGGTGGCGCTGAGGTTGAGGCTCTGGACGCCACACCTCGCTCCATGCCGGCGACCCGGGTTTGGGAATAGATCCGGATCACTCTGGGGCGTGGGGAGGCAAGGACTGCTCACAGCTCTCCTTCCCTCGGGTGGGGGTCTGTGCTGTGAATGGCACAGCTAGGGGGGCTCGCCTGTACCCAGGGTGCTTGGTTGACTCTGCGGAGGTGGAGACAGCTGCTGCACCACTGCAGTGCGCAGGTGCAAAGGGAAAAATCTAGCAGTAGGATGACTCCAGATCCCTTGCTGCAGGCACCGGCCCCTGGGCCGGGCATAAGGTAAAGCCCTGGTATCCTGGGAACAGAGCTGGGGGTTGTGCAGAAGGTGGCTGTCGGGGGAGGCGGAAACAGCAACTGTGTTAAAGAAATCACCTAGAACAATGACCTCAGCATTATTTGGCAGCTGGGAGATGCAATCGAGCATGGAGTTGAAGCCAAGTTTTGAGTTCCGGTGGAATGTAGACAGCCATGATTATGAGAGATTTACCTTTTTACCAATAGCTATTTTGACAGTCAAGGCCTGGGCTCCATTACCAGGAGCGGAGGTCTGAAGTAGGTGCCCTTGGAGAGAGTCACGCGAAGTATGTGGCACATCCCCTGCCCATTCTGCCAAGCCCATCAACCCTGAAGAGCAGATAGCCATTCAGGGTGTCGGCTGAATCAGGGATTTGGGGAGACAGCCATGTTTCAACCACGGCCAGGATGAAAAAATTACTCACCACAGTAATGTTGTTTCTTCTAATGGAGTCTTGCTGTATTCTGACATAATGCAGTTAGCCCCAGCACTTGAACTGCCCTGGAGAGGAAAGAGTTAACTCTATGCAGAAGCATAGAATGTTGAGCTCGAGCTCGGTTTTCAAACCTCTGTCTGTGGTACTTCCCAGTGTAACAGTCAGATTCTTATGAGCAAACTAACTAAATACTGTAGTATGGAAACTGTTCAACATATAGCCAAAGGCAAAAGACTATTTTGGGCCCAAAAGACTCATCGAGAACCCAAGAAGGAAAGGTAGTGACATATGCTATAAACACCAGCAAAGTAACAAGAGCTACCCCACCCAAGAGGGAGGGTACAAGGTACACCCTGAGGTGCAACACTGTACCTGCCAGCCCACTTCCCAAATACTAGATTCTGAGAGGAGAGGTGGGGGAGGTCACAACACAGCAAGACTCCATTAGAAGAAACATTACTATGGTGAGTAATATTTTCTTCAAACAACATGAAGTCTTGCTGTATTCTGACATAATGCAGACTACCAAGCAGTTCCTATGGAGGAGGAATGCAGAACCTACTTTGGGAAGAGGCTCTGCAGAACTGTTGTGTTAACCTAGCATCACTCCTAGTCTGGATGTCCAGGGAGTAATGCTTGCTGAATGTATGTACTGTGCTCCAGGTGGCTACTTTACAGATCTCTAGCAAGGGTATATCTCTGGCGCAGCTAAAGTAGCAGCTGTACCTCCTAGTCGAAAGTGAGCCCTCAGGCCTGAAGGGGGTGTTCTATCCAATTTGTTATAGCAAATTTGTATACAAGAAACAGTCCACCTAGCAATAGTTCTTTAGTGGCACGCTTACCTTTCCCCACTTCTCCATAAGTGAGAAACAATTGAAGACAGTCATTTCTGTGTGCCTTAGTATGCTCTATGTAATAGCTAAGAGCCCTCTTAACTTCCAAACTGTGTAATCTTCTTTCTCCTGAAGAAGAATGGTCAGTGAAAACACAGGGAGAGATACAGACTGGTTCAGATGAAAATCCGATACCACTTTGGGCAAGAACCTCCTATTGGTTCTTAGGACCATTTTATCCCTATGGAAGGAGATGAAGTCAGGTTGAACTGACGGCCTGTAATTCACTAATCCTCCTGACAGAAGTAATAGTTACCAAGAACACAGTTTTCCAGGTCAAGTACTTCAATTCTGCCAAAGCCAGAGGTTCAAAGGGTGGCTGCATGAGCTGAGCAATGCAGACATTAAGATCCAGGTGGAGCGGGCTCCCTAAAGGGAGGATTAATGTGAACCAGACCTTTGAAAAACTTTCTGAAAACAGGATGAGATGCAGGGAAGAGCCCTTCCTGCTGAAAGGAATGGGGAGACAGCTGCTAGATGAACCTTCAGAGTAGCAGGCCTAAGGCCTAGACTATTCAGATGAACTAGATAATCTAAGGTTGTAGAAATGTCTGCAGAATGAGGCACGATGTCTTTCTGAGAGCACCAAATACTGAACCTCTTCCATTTGGAATTGTACGCTTTTTCTAGTGGAAGATTTCTGAGACCTTCAGAATATCCAGAACTCCCTGAAAGAGGTATAATGCTGCATATTCTAACTCTTCAAGAGCCAGTCCTTGAGATTGAGAGACTGGAGATTGGGGTATCAGATCTGCCCCTGGGGGAGGACAGGAGATTGTATGCCCTGGGAAGAGACAGGGGACGGACACTGACAAGGACAGTAGTAGAGGATACTAAGGCTGTCTGGCCCAATCTGGAGCCACTAGTATCACTGTGCAGGGTTGAGTCCTGATCTTGATCAAACTCTGAACAGCAGAGGAAGGGAGGAAGGCATAGAGAAACCTGCACCTCCAGTCCAAAAGAGGGCATCCTGGGGTACCGTCCCCAGGACTGGAGGTCTACAACAGAATAGAGGAAGTTGATGATTGTCCGATTCTGCAAAGAGATCTATCTCTGGAGTGCCCCACCTGGAGAAGATGACCTTCAGGATGTGAGGATCAGGGACCATTACGTGATGTCCCTGCGAAATTCTGCTCAGAGCATCTGCTAGTCGCTGTCCTTCCCTGGAAGGTGAACTGCTACCAGAGAAGGCTGAAGAGAATAGGCCAGAGACCACAACTTTGGCTTCCGTGCACAAGGTCAAGACCGAATGCCTCCTGCTTGTTGATGTACCTAATTGTGGTGGTGTTGTCTGTTCAGACTTGGACCACCTTGCCCTTGACTGAATCTGAGAAGCTCTGAAGGGCTAGGAAAACTGCCCTGAGCTCCAGGAGATTGATATGAAGGACAGACTCCTGTGGAGACCAGACCCTTGAGCTGTCAGGGCCCCCAACCTAGGAGGAAGCATCCATAGTTAGAACTGCTGATGGGACTTGAGGAGAAATGGAACCCTTGTCTCAGGTTGTACTGGTCCAGCCACCACTAGAGAGCTTGGACTCAGAGTCTGAGTCACTGGAATTAGTTTGGTAAGTGAATCCTTCTTTTGAGCCCAGAAGGACCTTAGGTGAAACTGAATGTCCCTTATCTGGAACCCTGCTCCCTGCACCACTGCAGTGGAAGCTGCCATATGGCCCAGAAGCTGAAGGAAGTGTCTTGCTGGGCGGAGACCGGAGGTCGAAAGGATGAAGCGAGATCCACTAGGGCCTTCACCTCGCTAGGAAGGAAAGCTTTTGTTTGTACAGTGTCCAACTCTATGCCTATAAAATGAGAAGTTGAACTGGTTCGAGGACAGACTTTGGAGGATTGAGAAGAAACCCTCAGGGAACTGAGTAGATCTTGGGTAGTCTGTAGAGCTGATTTGATTTGTAGAGACGACTGTCCCACGATGAGCCAGTCGTCCAGATATGGGAAAATGGTGATACCCTGTCTTCTAAGGTAAGCCACCACTACTGCAAGGCACTTTGTGAACACCCTTGAGCTGATGTTAGTCAATGGCATGGTTCTGGAATTGTAATGGCTTGAAGGCAACTCGAACCTGAGGTATTTTCTGTGGGAGCACCTGATAGGAATATGGAAGTAGGCATCCTTGAAGTGCAGAGATGCTAGCCAATCTCCTGGCCTTAGAGAGGTAAGAATTATTCCCAGAGTTACCATTTTGAATTCTGGCTTTAAAATATGTTTGTTCAAATACCTTAAGTCTAGGATGGGACGCCACCCCTGTTTTCTTTGGGGTAAGGAAGCACCTGGAATACAGTCCTTTTCCCCTGTGTTGAACAGGAACCTCCTACAGCTCTGAGAGCTAGAAGAGAGGAAACATCTGCCTCTAGTGCAATGGTTTCTGAGGCTGGGCAGGTGGAAAAGACTTGGTCCTCTTTCTGAAACTTTTGGACGGAGGGCTAGTCTCGGCTTACTACTTCCAGGACCCACTTGTCTGACGTCCCAGACTTTCAGGCCTGGAAGTAGTAAACCAGCCTGCCTCCTACTGGAAATGGGAGTCGACCCGGCTGACACATCAGGGTGTCTGCTTGGTAGGAGCCTTAGACTGAGAGGAGGAGGGAGCAGCCCTGCTCATCCCCTCCTGCCCCTCCCTCTGAAGAACCCCTCTGTGGGAAGGGAGAGGAGGCCTGGGCTTGGTAAAAGGCCGGAGAAAGGGCCTGCTCCTACCCCTAGACTGCTGCTTTTGAGGAGTGGCTTGCCTTTCCTTGGCCTGTGCACCCTGCACGTGGTCCTGTATTCATCCATTTTCTTCATGTAAGCCTCTGTTTGCTCCCAAACAGAGAGTTGCCCACTACAGGAAAATCCACAGCCTTAGTTTGGGTATTCTGTGAAAGGCTAGTACATCTGAGCAAAGGAAGTCTCCTGAGAGACACAGATGTAGCCATGACTCTAGATGCCACATCACTGGAGTCCACAGCAGCATGAAATTGCATTTTGATGCCTCAATTCCATCAGCAGCCACCTCCTCCAGCTCCTTGGCTAGCTGTGGAGAGACCTGTTTAGCCAGTTCCAGAACCATAGCCCATCTGGATTTCTGGCATCTGGCTGTGTAGGCCATATAAGTAGCCTGTCTTAGTCCCAAAGAGGATGCCAAATATTATTTTTGGCCATGGCATCCACTTTCCCTGGAGTCCCTATCTGGGGGTGTGAAGCCAAAGGAATGTTAGCTCTGTCACAGGCTGCAGCCTGCACTACCCCAACATGGCTGCTATGACTATAAAGGAACTCCGCAGCTGAGCCTGATAACATATACCTCCTGTCCATTCTCTTGTCCACAGGAGGTAGTGAATTAGGAGTTTGTAAAATCTTGTGTGTCTGTTTCCCCAAGGATTTATGAAGAGGGATAGACAGCCTTTTGGACTCTGGGATGTCCATCATTTCCACAAAATCAGGCTCTTCATCCTCCTCTGCAGCTTCAACCAAGGGATGCTGCAGGGTTTCTGTCACTTTTGTAGAACAAAAATGTGAAGGGGACTCGGAGAGCCTGGGAGGAGAGACACCGAGGGCCTGTCTGGGAGATGTCTGGTTCAATGGGCACATCCAGATGCCTCTGATCATCGCATCATCATGAGAGTCTTTGTCTCCTCCCATTCCTCATAATAAGCATCTGGATCATAATCTGGAGGACGGATCCAATCAACCGACGCTTAACCGGCGCTACCGGTTCTAAGCGACTGAACAATGCTAATCGCTTTGGCTATCTCACCATGTGGTTGTAGAATGCGGTACAGGATCCAAACTGGCAGACTTAACGCTTCTTTTGATGGGACCGCCTCCTCTTTGCCCGAGGAGGTATTGCCTAGGTCAGTAGGCATCTCCTCAGGTTCAGCCACAACCGGAACCAGGCTGGCCATCCAGATCTATGGACTCTTGGCCTCCTTTCCTTCAGCCTACTCAGTCTTTTGTCTAGAGTGGATTTAGGAAAGTTTTACAGATTTGGCAGTCTGACTTGAGGTGGTCAAACCCCAGACAATAAACACAAATGAGGTGGGGTCAGCCTTAGCAAAGGCCTCCCCACATTCAGTACAGTGTTGAAACCCAGTGGGACCGGTCTTCTTCTTGGGTTTCTCAGACATGGCCAACCTAACAAATTACCCTATTGCAGCTTTCAAGCCAGGTAATACAATAACCGATCGGTTACAAACCGTGTCACTTTTTCTTTTTCTTTTTAAAGAACCAGCAAAAGGTCCGGTTCTTTTGAAACCGATCGCTACCGAACACCACTCTAATCCCAGAAATAAAATTAAAACAGAAAATGTAACAAGGTCGGTTCCAAACCAGACCAACCGAAAGAACCGAGAAGAGAACAATTTCCAACTTTTTCAGAAAAATAAACACAGTCACTACCCATCTACACACTACCTGTACTGTAGATAGAGGCTGGAACCGAAAATAACAAAAATATACGGTTTAAACCAATGCTTCTTACTTTACCAAACCGAGCAGAGGAAATCTCCTGGAGCGACATCACTGTTAGGCGGAGTAAAGATTGACTGTTACACTGGGAAGTACCACATACAGAGGTTTGAAAACGAGCTCGAGCTCAACGCTCTATGCTTCTGCATACAGTTAACTCTTTCCTCTCCGGGCAGTTCAAGTGCTGGGGCTAACTGCATTATGTCAGAATACAGCAAGACTTCATGTTGTTTGAAATCAGGATTGTGCTGCAAAATCAAACTTGAGGATGTGTTTTTGCAGCAGACTGCTTATGTTTACTGTGTCTATTAAGAGGCCACGGCACGCCGGCAAGTAGGGAGGGACGAAATGGGCCCGGGTTTATTTGCTTTTGGTAACCAGTGAAGTGCGCTTAGGCAACATAACCTGCCTATTTTCAGGCACGACCGGAGAGTACATAAGTCAAATGCAGCAGAGTACAGAATCATAACAGTGGTACAAACATTCAGGTAAGTGCAGTGGAACAGTGCACAAAATACACATAACAGAGGTCTGCCTTAAATACGAAACATGAATAGCAGCCAACAGTGTATCATGCCATTAATAACAGCTGGCAGTAAGCAAACATTCAGGATGCCTAGCTGGGAGAGAGCAGTCCTGTAGGCTCTGCTAACCGCAGGTATCAAAGTAACATGCTAGACTAGGATCACATGACAGACACATACATCAGGCCAAGGGATAGGGGAGGTAGGCAGAACTCAAGACAAACGGTAATTCCGAGGGGTGGGTAGGTCACAAACAAGTAGTCAAAGTCAAGAGAAGAGACAAGGGAGGGACAGGAAAGAAGTTCAGAGCAATCACAGGTTCCAGAAACAAGGAGGTGGGAAAATAGGGCATGCTTAAAAGTAAGGTGGGATGAGGAGTTCTTGACATTGCATGGGAGAGAGTTCCACAGCCTGGGAGCAAAAGTATGAGGAGGCTTGTTCTCCATCTTTGTGGAGCAAGTCTGAGTAGACAGTAACGGGAGGTAGTGGACCTGAGGAAGTGAGAGTGAGCAACTGGGGTAAATATGTCCCCAGAGAGGCAGGACGGGTGTTCTGGTTAAGGAGTCAACAAAACAGCCTAGGGAGTATGGAGGGAAGGGCATCAGGAGACAGCCATTTCAAGGCAGTATAGAGACAGCAGCAATGCGTAAGCGGGAGCAGAAAGGGCAAATCTACAGATATTGTTGTAAGACGTGTTCCAATTGGAAGAATGCCTGAGTTAGGATGCGAAAGCACTGGCAGAGCATAAAGCAGTTGTGGGAGTGAAACCCCACGTGCAACAGAGATCCTGGCAGCGGGGGAGAGAGTGGTGACCTTGTAGGCCGCACCAATTTTGGCACTGACCAGGCGACACACCCCGCTAACATGCACTGAGTAGTCAAGCACAGGGTCAAGCATAACCCCTAGGTACTCTGAAGGATGAAGTATTGATACAGCAGTCCAGTCGCAGCTGTGCACCAGGAGTTTAGAGGACTCGATGGGCACCTTCTGTGGGAACCAAAGAGCATGGCCTGGGTCTTAAATATGTTTATGACTTGATAGTTGGACGAGAACCAGGATTGAAGGGTCTGAAATGGAGGAGAGATGAAGATTAATGTTGGCAATAGACTTGGAGGACTAATAAAGCTCCAGGTCGCCTGGGATTTCATTAATGAAGAGAAAGAAAAGTAGAGGACCGAGGATTATGGTTGACATTGCTGGAGAGAAGCAGGAGTAGTGAGGCAAACCTGGAGAAGATGCACTTCAGCAGTTTAGGCTTGACTAATGGTTTTACAGAGAGAGCATGGTACCAAAGGAGGGAATAGTGAGGGAGAGAACATGGGGCAGAAGGAGTAAGGACAGTTTATTGGGTGGATAGCAGAGCAGGGTATTACGCCCAGGACATGTGAGGGATGGAAGGGCAGATCACATGTGGTGCTGGCCAGACATGCATGGGTGAAGTTGCTAACATGAGGGGTATAGTGTTAGGCAATTTGGAATGGGGGAGGGGGGGAGAAGCTAGCAACAAAAATGTAAGACGAGTATATAAGCCTGAGCGGGAGTTCCATAGTTGCGGGGTGAGGGTTGTAGTGCCAGTTGAGATTGCTATAGGAGGTAGTGCAGGTAAGCAGTATAAGAAAAGAGGAAAGACAGGTAGAAGTTAGGTCGACACACCAACGCAGCAGTAGGATTGCTGCCTTTGGTGCAGAAGGTCCAGGGTTCAAGCCCCACGGTAAGAAGGAGGGAGAAGGAAGGAAGAGAAGGTGGAGGAGGAGGATAAAACAGGCAGGGACAAATGAAGGGTAGAAAATGTGACTGGTAGGGATTAGGAGTAATAGGAGGAAGAAAAAAGAGGCTAATGGCTGACCCCTAGTGGTCAGAGAATAGAACCTGCAAAGGTAAAGTAGTCATTTTACCATTAGAACAAGGCCCCAGCTCCCAATAAGTCAAGGGATGACCTTGGTGGAAGGGCTGCTGGGTGTGGGGCAGTCAACACTTAAGCCGAATGGCTTAACACCCCTAACAAAAAATCCACTGCTGTTCCTTTGTCAGCTACCTTGATGGCTGCCCTGAGGAAGATCGCCTCCCTGGTGGAGCTGGAGTGAGTGACGGGGAGTTTCCAGGTGAGCGAAATCGTAGAGAGGAGACAATGGGGTAAGTCTATGGCGGAAGCTGAAACAACAGAGTCAGGCAGGGTTGAAATGCGCATGCTACCGACTCTGAAGGACATGAGGGGAGAGCAGCAGAAGTGAGTAACACACATTAAAAATCACTCTATGGCAGTAACAAAGTAGAACTAACACTCAGCACAATATGCAGTCTGTAAATGCTCTTAAAGCCCCATTAGCAAATACGAGTCCTGTCCCACAAACTGGCTGCAGATCTTAAGGTACAAGCACTTAAACCTGCCCAGCCCCACACAGCAGTGAACAAGATGAGCAAAACCATCTGTACTGCTCTGCCGACTGGAATACAGTTCAGTAAGTCGGCAGAGTGTACCTAACTGCAGAAGTCCTAAACTAGAATAGTTTTTAACACCCCCTAACAGAAATACAGCAGCAAGTTCACAGCTGTTCCTTTGTCAGTTACCTTGCTGGCTGCTCCTGTGGACAGTCGCTCCCTGGTGAGTCAAGAGCGATGGTGGGGGTTTCCAGGTGAGGGCCTTGCTGGCTGCTCCATGGACGTCGCTCCCTGGTAGTAGAGCGAGTGGGGGGTTCCAGGTGAGGGAGCCCTTGTTGGCTGCTCCTGTGGACAGTTGCTCCCTGGTGGAGTCAGAGCGAGTTTCGCCCAAATAAAAGTACTATTTGCCACTGTGCTGAACAGAACCAAGCTGACATTAATTTCACTGAAAACAAGGGTAACAGATATAGATAATCGGCAACACTTTCATTGTTACTGTCTGGTTTTAAGCATGAAAGTGTAAAAGTAACAGGAACCAACTCTTCCCTACAACAAAGGGATATAACTGTCTTGATACAGGAAGGAGTTTGTAGCTTTCAAATTCCCAAGTATTCGAGTTTTGGAGTCCCCATTTCATTACATATTATTTCTGCAGGACTACTGGAGGTGAGATTAGTGAAAGGGACCAGGAATCCACCAGCTGGTCAGTGCTACCAAGGGCCGCTTACTCTACACAGAGAACATCAAAGTCAAAAACTGACAGCACTTGAGAAAGTAATCAATATACTTGCAGTCATGAGTCACTCACAAATTGCTTTTATTAACCACAGCAACCTGCCCGAGTTGTTGCCACTCTTGCCCCGGCGCTCATTTCTCACAGAGTCTTCCTCAGGGGAGTTGAGATTAATAAAAAGCAATTTCTGAGTAACTCATGACTGCAAGTATATTGATTGCCTTCCTTGAGTGCCATCAGTTGTGGCTGGGAGTGGCAGTTAAAGGTGAAGATTTCTGTTTTGCTGCTGTTAAGCATATATATCAGAGAGTTGGGAGAAATCGTACTACCTCTATGAGGTGGGCCAGGAATTTCTGGAGGTCTGACTAATAAAAGCAACACATTATCGGCACAGACCTCTATCTTATACTCTCTGTTGCCTACAGTAATCCCATGGACATTCAGGTCTTGGCGGATAACCTGGGCCAGGGCTCTATGTAGAGGGCAATAATGGGTGCCTTGCCCCAACTGAAACTGGCAGACACGGAGGAGAGAGTCCTAAAGAAACTCCTAAATTAAAAGCAGATATGGCAATGGGTCCAGATGGGATGCATCCCAGAATACTGAAAGAACTCAGAGAGGTAATAGGGCACCATTGACAGCCCTTTTCAACAAATCAGTGGAGGAAAGAGTGGTGCTGAAGGGAAGCAAGGTGATGCTGGAAATTACATGCTGATCAGTTTGACCTCAGTGGTGGGAAAATAATGGAATCACTGCTAAAAGACAGGATTGTAGCATATCTTGAGGCCAGCAGAGCACAAGATCCAAGGCAACATGGATTCACAGTTGGCAGATCTTGTCAAACAAATCGACAGATTTCTTTGACCATGCAACAAAGGGTGGTTGATCGGGGGTTCCGTGGACATGGCTTACCTAGATTTTAGCAAAGCATTCAACAGCGCCCACGCAGGAGGTTAATAAACAAGCTGGGCAGTGGAGTGGGTACCAAGGTAGTAAACTGGATCCGAAATTGGAATGCACCAGAAAACATAGGCGGAAAGACTGAAAGACTTCAATATGTATACCCTCAAGGAACGGGTGGATATTCAAGTACCTCAAAGGTATAAGGGATAAACAGTGTCCAAGAGTGAAGCATGTTTCAGAAAAAGAGAAGTGCAAGAACAAGGGATCACAGTGTGAGGCTGGGGGGCTCAGAGGAAACAAAGTATTTTTCCCACAGAAAGGGTGGTAGATGCATGGCACAGTCTCCCTGCAGAGGTCGTAATGGCAAAAACAACAGGTGAATTCAAGACTGCATGGGACAGACAGAAGGCAACCATAGTAGTAGGAAAAGAAGGTAAGCTGCAGATCATTTAGGATCGGAGCTTATGTACAGCAAGTAGGGAAATGGGCAGACTAGGTGTGCCAAGCGTTCGCATCTGCAGTCAACTTCTATGTTTCTATGACACATGCCCATTTTCCCCACGCTAACGCCTGTGGTTCTAGTGTCTGGATGCACTGGATAAAAAGGGCGAAAGCTAAACTCAGCAAGAAGCCCTTCTCATGTTCTCAAATTATGTTATCATGTTCCTGTCTTCTACAATTGGGTTTGTGTAAGTGGCGTTTTGCTCATACTGAATATATCACAGGTTACTCTCATCTGCATTTTTGCCTATGTGCTTATTTATTCATTGACTGTATCACTGTATGCAGTTGTTCTGTTTCTTGTTCTATCTTTGTACCCTGTTGTATAGCTTTGCTTTTAACTTTGTATACTGTCCTAACCAAGATCTCCTTTTCAACAAGCTTGTTCAATGGAGCCATGGTGCCTTTTTCAGAAAATGCACTCTCTCCTGAGTCACTGATGAAGACATTCGCTTTGTGCTATGCATGCAAGCTTAACATGAAAAGCAAGTTGCAGACTGAGGAGCCAAACAGCTGCATTAAAAAAAAATGTACATTTTTAATTGGGTTGCTACTGACAACTTTCTGCTTTAGAACTACCTGGCCCTCACTAGGAAAGGAGCAGCCTAGCCTGCTGCTGTCAAACATCTGTTCCTGCCTCTACAGAAGCCTCAGAGGAAAGGATTCCAGATATTTACCAGACAGATGACGGACAGAGAAAAAAAACTTTATAGGTACTTTATATTTACATTTTTCAAAATCACAACAGCATTAAGGACTCTTAAAAGCCACCTTCTACTGACTGCGACAATCCAAAATCCACATCTAATGTTGCTAAATTTAGCAACCGGAGACCACTTTACTGGACCACAGATACTAAAACAAATGGTCACTCAGTACAGTACACATTGGTACTGCATCACGTACTAACATACTAAGGCCCTGTTCACACTGCAGGGCGCTGGAAAGCAGTTCTTTAAACTGTTCTGAAACGGATTAAAAGCTTACCGTTTCAAAAGCGTCCACACTGTATAAAGAGTTTGAAAAGCGATGTTGGTGCCTTAACAAATCCGTCGTCAGTATGTTCTCAATGCAGTGGTACTGGTGTCTATTCATCGTTTTCTGGCACTCTCAGCACCCAAGCTGCTTAACATCATGCTTTGTAGTGACAGTGAAAGCTGCAGAATCATGCTCTGGAAACTGTGTTGTCCTGCTCTCACTGGCGGTAAATCCTAATTACAATCGGAACCGTTTGAAAACCGTGCTCGAAAGCCTACCTCAAAGCAGGGTTTGAGCACAGTTCTAAGTCGTGCTAAATGTGAATGCAAACCGTGCTTAGCAGCTATTTAAAACATTTTACCACTGATAAAACGTTTTACATAGCACAGTGTGAACAAGGCCTAAAAGTCAGCAGATTAGGACCTATGGTCTATCAAGTCTGCTCAGGGATCAGTGCCTGCCGAGGCACTGTTATAGCCCAAAACAAAGGTCCCGCACCCCAACCCAGCAGGGCTCTGGAATGCACCCTCCCCCATAATCTATCCCAGCCCTTCTTGAACCTCGCCACAGCTGTAGCAGCAACTAACTCCACAGGCATGGATTCCAGTGCTCCACCACCCTCTCAGTGAAGTAGCATCTCCTTGCTTAACCCCATTAGTCTCCTGCCATCCAGCCTCATTGAGTGTCCCTGGTAGCCCTACCTCCCTCAGCTGAAGCACCCCTCAAGGCTTAGCCTATTCATTCCCTTGAGATATTTGAAGACCTCAATCATATCCTCTGTCCCTTCTCTCCTTCAGCGAGAACAGTCTGAGCTCCTCCAGTCTCTCCCCATAGGGCTTCTCCCTAGTAACCGCACCATCCTGGTCACCCTCCTCTGGACCCTCTCCAGAAGAACAACATCCTTTTTAAGTAAGGTGCCAAAACTGCTGCAGTATTCAAGATGTGTTCTAACCAGGCAATTATACAGCGGAGCAGCTCCCGACTCCTTGAGGTTATCCCCTGGCTATGCACCCCAGCATTTTATTTCCTTGGGCCACGGCCTTCTACAGTACTCGAGTTATTTATTTTGGCATTCACTGCCATCCAGTCCTTCTCTCCCTTGAAACCTGCAGTGCCCCCAAAGGTGTATACATGAGTCGGGTTTTTGGCCCCCAGGTGAAAACCCTGCATTTCTAGTATTAAACTTTAGTTTCCAGGCACAGGACCACCTCCCCAGAGTCTCCAAGTCCTCCTGAAAGCCAATTTCCTCCTCCCCATCTGCCACCGCCAGCAGCTCGAGTCATCAGCAAAGAGGCTCATCCCACTCCTGATACCGCCTGATGACTGAGATATAGGCAGTAAACAGGAGCGGCCCAGTACCGATACCTGTGGGACTCCACCAATGACTCTCCTGTGGGATGAGACCTCCCCAACCCTCACCTTTGTACACACCCCACTAGCCAGTTTCCTATCCACCTGACCATCTGTCTCCTCACCCCCATATCCCCAGCTTCAAGCGTCCTGCTGAAGTCTAGAAAGAGGACATCCTCTGGCCTGCCCTGATCCAGCACGCTTGTCACCCCTTCATAGAACTCCACCTGGTTGGTCTGATATGATCTGCCCTTTACAAAGTCGTGCTGGCAGTCATCTAGGTGCCCCATGCCTTCAGAACCCCCTCCAGCCTGTCCTTCAAGATGACCTCCATCACTTGCCCACTACATACGTCAGGCTAACTGGCCTATAGTTTCCCGGCTCCTCCATGAGCCGCCCCTTGTGTATAGGCACAATATAAGCCATCCTATAGTCATGAAGTACCCACCCGACTGAAGGAGGAGTTAAATGGTCTGATAGGGGTGCTGCCAGGGTATCTGCCAGTTCCTTGGGCATCCTGGGATGGATCCCATCTGGGCCCGGTGCTTCATCTGCTCTTAGGGCCTTGAGGGCATCCCACCCTCTCAATGGGGATTTCAACACCCGTTTCCTCCACTTCAACTACCAGTACCCCTTCCCCTCTCCTTGTAGTGCACTCCATCCTTGGTAAAGACCAAGCAAAAAGTAATTAGTACCTCTGCCTGCTCCCCAACTCCTCCACCCACCCACCCACTCCCCATCCTCAGCCTACTAATTTACCCTTCCTTTTCTCCGATATACCTAAAGAACCCTTTTCCGCTCTTCTAATCCCTGTGCCAGTCTCAATGAGCCACTGCTTTAGCCGACCTCACTACTCTGATGACCCTCAGGCTGTCTTATCGCCTCCCCCGCCGATACAGCCCCCATGAAAACATCTGTATCAGCTATAAGGCAGCCTTTTTTTTTTCCGTCCTCACCACATCCTGGACCTCCCTTGTCTACCAGCTCAGCCTCTCAGCTTTGCCCCACTTGCGTCTCTCCCTCGTGCAGGCCTTGGTTGCCTCCAGGACCCCTTTTTTAATAATTTCCCACCAGGCCCATGCTTGGCCTGATCTAATCTATGCTTAGCCCTCAGGATCCACTCCATCCCCCAAAGTCCACACCTCTAAAATCGACCACTGGCGTTTTGTGTGTTCTACCCGACCCCCTAGGTCAAGGGAGAACCAGACCATGGCGTGATCATTTCCCTCCAGTGGGTCCCAGACAACCCGTCCCTGATGAGCTCACCATCTGTCAGGACCACATCCAGGATGTGCCCTCCCTTGTTGGCTCAGCCACCAGTAGAACAGAAATGCATCCTGGAAGGCGTCCAGCAGGCGCTGCTCCTGCCTGATGAGGGCGCCATAGTCTCCAGTCTGCTCCCTAGCATTTTCAGGTCTCCCAGCACCACAGTTTTGCCCTCTCCTTTCTCACAGTGATCTCTAAGGTTTGTCACCAGGCCTTCCTCCTGTTCCTCCCCTGCCCAAGTGGTGGATGAACTACCCCCATCTTCACCGCTACCCACTGGAGCCTGCAGGGTGACCCATAAAGCCGCCACCTGATCCCTGCTTCTCAACCTTGCTTAACCGCTTATTAACCCTATGCCATTCCTAAAGATAAATGCTAGCCCTCCCTTCCCTCCTGCACGTGGTGGTATCCTAGTAGTTAGGTCCCAGTCATGTCTGGAAGTGGCCCAAGTCTCTGTGACAGCCGCCATCACTTCACTCTCTCCCACTAACAGCGCCTGGGCTCTCGCATCTTATTCCCCATGCCCTGGCATTAATCAGGACCACGCTCCAGCATGCCCCTTACCCCCTCCCCTGCCCTGAGGGCTCCTGGTTCTCTGCCTACAAGAACCCCTCGTGCACTACTGAGTGCTCCTGTCCTGTTCCCCTCTCCCCGCTTGTGGTGAAGGCCAGGGCCATCCTGGCTTGACCTGCTAGGAGCCCCTGACAATTTTAAACCCCACCTGGAATGGATGAATTCTGCCCATCTAGGCTGTAAGATCTCTTCTCCTCTGAGCTAAGGTGCAGCATGTCCCTTGCATAATATTCCTTGTCCTCCCAGGTTGCACATCAGTCCCCCACGCACCCATACCCCACTGGCCTCGCACCATTCACTGGAGTCATACATTTACATCCCTTATTTTTTGTTTATTCTCCACACTGGCCCTAGGCGCCGATAGTATCTCCGAAGGCGACCACACCTCACGTCCTGGCAGACCTGACCAGCTCCCAAACCTAGCCTGAATCTCCAGCACTCGGTTTCCCTCTATGTCATTCATTCCCAGGTGCACTAATATGTCAGGGGTCCCACCACACTCCTTCAATAGAGCACAGATCAGATGTTTGGCCTGATGTACCATCAAGCCAGCTATACTCCTGGTCTTAACACCACAAGAAGTCTCCCCACCTGATCCCCTAATCGGAGTCACCCTAGAAGTACTCTTACCCTCCTTTTCCCTAGGCCTGCTCACTATCCCAGTTGCCCCCCAACATTACCTTGTACGCCCCCTGCAATTCTGACCTGTCCTTCCACTCCAATCCTTATTTCTCACTGACCTGACCTCCCTAGCCTCTTCCCTTCCTGCTATGGCACTCTGGTCCATTCCCATATTTCCTCCAGGAGCAAAGGCCCTCCTGCCCCTAGGTGTTCTCCTCACCTGACTTATCCACCTTAGCCACTTTCCTTCCCGCCTCTGCACCCAGGACCATCCCCATATCTCCCCAGAGGCAAGGGCCCCCACCCCTGCTTTTTCCCTCTCAGACTTGTCCTCCACCACCACTTCCTTCCTCCTACTGCACCCAGCCCCAACTCTTTATCACCCCAGGTACAAGATGCCCCTCCCCTCTTCCCTACCAGAATGCACTGGACCCCTTCCATCCTTCTTCCATACCACCTCTCTCTCCCCCCCTGCATAACCTCTTCCCTCTTATTATACCCACATCCCTTACTAGGTCCCCCTCTACCCCCGGACCTCCCATCCCGAGCTCCCCTTCTTTGCGTCCTCTCCCTTCCCCCGGTGTCCTTACTCCTATTCCTCCTGCCAGTGCTCGCACCTCCTCCATGTTCTGCTCCCCAGAGACTCATGCTGGGGCATCTCCTTCCCTCCCTTGTCTGCTGAGCCCATTGTCATCCCTGTTTACCTACCTCAGAGGAGCCTCCTCCGCTCCAGATTCCACCCCCTCGCTTGACAGTGCCAGGGGTGTGAATCTGTTTTTATCTCTATGCAACTGTCCTGCCCCCTCACCTCGCTGTCTCACACCTCCTATCAGTTCTCTTTACCCATACCTCCTCTCTTCTCTTAACCTCTTGCCAGGCCCCCTGGTTCTTATTTCTCTAATCTGTGCTAAGCCCCTGATCCTTATTTTGCTCAGGGCCACCCATCCATGCCTCCTGGTGCTCCCTCCTTCCTCTAGGGTCCCACCCAACACCTTCCAGTATGGGCTGGACTCATGCACTCGTACCATCCTTCTCTTGTCTGCTCCCTCCCCTTCTGGGTGCCTCACCTGAACCCTCTACCATTCTACCACTTTTCCCCCACTGCCCTTCCCCAAACCCCCATCACAGAGCCACCATCCTTATCACCACCCCTACCCAACACCTCTTAGCCACTCAACCTCCTCCTTGAGATATGCCAACCGTTGGCACACCAAACAACCCCATCCTCCATGCCAGGGCTAACACTATGGCGGCCCACACCTTCGCACCCCACTACCCTTTCAAAGATACCAGCCCTCGGGCTCTGTGGACCCTGCCCCCTTCCTCCGAGTGGCTGCCCCATCCCCATTGTCCTAGCAGTGTCAGAGCGTCAACTCCCAAATTTCTTAGCAGTGCCAGAGCACATCGGACCCCACCCCACCTCACCAATGCCAGTTGGGCCAGCTAGCAATAAAGGCTGCCCTTACAGATATGGTAGAAAACCATCCATACACAGCAAAGATACAGACCTATAAAGAGAAGGAAAACAAAGAAGTTTGTTTAAAGTGAATGCCCAAATTTAAAATTTTGTGCAGCACACAGGATGTTCTTTGAAACATGAGACATACAGAGGCTTAATACAGTTTTGAGCTGTGGTTTTCATTTTATGGCTTGTAGGTGGAGCCTACAGCAATTTTACAAGCTGTTGCCTTAAAACGGACAACTTATGGCACCTTCCGTTGGACTTTGGAAGTATCCTCCAAAAGTCCAACGAAGCTTATAACACTCGCCCATGATCAGCCGCTATGGGAGTAACAGCCACACTATTTTGATGATACTTCCACATTCCAGGCAAGAACTGCACATGTACGCCTGGCGTGCATGCACAGTTCCACTGTTGCCACCATCTTGTGAATGGCAGAATACAATTCACCACAACTATGCATGCAAATCCCACACAGTTGCGTTGCCGCCAGCTAGTGGCACTCACTCTTTGGAACTCTTACACAATTTTTTAAGAGGTGGTGGAGTTAAGTTCCTGTGGGCTCCTGCCCATTTTAACTCCTGGCACTCTGGCAGGATGCTCACTGCTCACTTGATGTGGAAAAAGTGAGCTGCTACCTCAGTGAGGCCAAATAAATCCCTTCCTTACTGTTGGAAACTAAATTTATTATTCCTACTCTGAAGATGCCCAGGGAAGTAAGTCTCCTAACAATATCGCAGGTGTTTAAGAAAGTTGTGCACAATTAGTATTTAAAACCTTTAATAAGACTGAAAAAATCAGAAAATGTCAACTTTTAGCACGAGTATGGTTTTACCAGATATTTCTAACATTTCAGGAAGTGTTCGTCTTGGTTAAATGACAGCTTTAAGTTCTTGGAGATTTTCTTACATTTAAATTTGCAGCAGCAAAAGAAAAACAGCTTTTAACAGTGGTTCACTAAGGAAAACACTGAAATAAAACAGTTAAAATGATACGCCAAATTAACAGTGCAAAAGCTCTGAACTGCCACACCAGTTTGTAGAAAAACTGAAGCAGCCTAATGGAATAATTAGTTGCAGAGGGTATACAAGAAATTCCATTTGCACAAACCTTTTGATTAAGTGTTGTAGCAACGGTACCTAGTGAATTACCTCCTCTCCAAAGGGATCACTTCTATGTTCACACAAAGCGCCATTCCCAATGCACCCAGGTCTGTTTAATTTAATAAATCAATTTAAAGTTGAGTGTTTTCTGACAATTCTCTAGACTACATGAAGCAAGGGAACACCCACTGAACAGGTTAATGTGAATCTCCCAGGATTGCAAATCCTAGTTTTGAGAACAAAGCATCTAGGTAAACAGGCCTAAAGTTAGGGAATTACTGATATTTACCATTTACAGTAACTACTATTTAATGGCATTATGCAAATTTAAAGAAAAATGAATTAAAACAGACAAGTTCTTAATGATCAATGGCAAATAAGTTAGTAGTGCGGTCATAGTTTTATGGTATGTATAATGTCTATAATAAACATGAATTTTTAGTCTACTTTATCCTCAGCCTATTGGGCCCACAATGGTGACCTCCGCCCCCCCACCCGTCCCCAGGGACTGGGTGTCCCCTCCCCGTTGGTCCTTTAGCTTGGTGTCTGGGGAGTAGCACAGAAGCAGTGCGAGATCTGCTGAGCAAGGCAGGCGACATATTGCACAGTCCTTATTTTCCTTGTTCTGTCCCAGGAGGCACAGCAAGCAACAACATCTGCCTCACCTACCACTCTAGCAAGCCCCAGCTGTTGGACTCGGCATTCACCAGGGGTCTTTTCGAGTGCCAGCAGCTAACCCGAGGGAGGAGAGCAGTCCCTAGGAACACTCGAATCCTCCTCCTCCTCTACCAGCCGGCCTTTGACTCCCGGCTCGTTCCTGAACCCGGATCATAAGTTACAAGCGGTAGCTGTACGGCTGCGCTAAGTGGGCCAGCACAAAATATAAATGTTTAAACACTCGTGTGTGTGTGTGTGTGTGTGTGTGTGTGTGTGTGTGTGTGTGTGTGTGTGTGTGTGTGTTTTCTCACACTTTAGATTTTACAGTGTTTTCATACCATACTTATCAGATCCCATCTCGGTCCATTCAGGCTGAACCTGAAGGCGTGTGCGTCATGGAGGTTGTGACACAGTTTGTTTTAACTTATTTTTCCTGCTTAGTCACTTTATTGGAGAGTACAAGTTGATCGGAGTAGTGTGCTGGAGCATGAGCTAACCCGACAGAAGTCAAACACAGCAAGTTAGAGGTGAGAGTGCCACTGATACGCCGGATTGTGCCTAAAATAGTTAAACAACATCTCTTCTCAGCTCCATTTCTACAAATTCCACAAACCCTTACATAAAACAGACAGTGCCAGCAGAAAAAAAACAAATGTCCATCACATCTTGGATGGGTCCCTATATAACCCAGTAACTTAACATCACTACAGGGTTTTAACCCTCACTATCAGTCTTCCTGTTCCTTCCCCAGTTTTGTCACTCATAAGTGAGCAGTATTCCTTTGCCCTGTCCCAAGCCCATATGAAGCCCCGTATTTAGCTCCCACCACCTCGGCCGGCAGGCAGTTCCACGATTCCACCACCTTTTCCATAAATAATACTTCCTCATATCCCTTTTCAACCCCACGACCACGCCACCTTCCAGTCGTGCCCTTGTGTTATTGAACTGGTGTTCTTACTAAACAAGTCCTCTGATTCACTTTATTTATTCCTTTCAGGAATTTGAAGGTTTTATCATATACGCCCCCCCCTTCTGGTCTTCAGTGAGTACATGTTTCAGTGCCCTGAGGCCTGCACAGAACTTCCCCTGCTGGCCCTGACATCTTCTTCACCCTCAGCTGTACCGCCTCCAGCCTATCCTTGTCCTTTCTAAGGTGAGGTCTCAGAACTGGACACAGCACTCCAGGTGTGGCCTCACCAAGGATCTATAAAGGGGAATATCACTTCTTTCTTTCTGCTATCAGTACCCCTCGATACACCCCAGCATCTTGTTTGCCTTCCTAGAAGCTATGTTGCATTGGCTAGCCTGTTTAAGAGTGTTGCTGATCATGACTCCCAGGTCACGTTCCTCAGCTGTGGCAAGTTTTACCCTCCCATCCAGTATTCTGCCCTGGGTTCTTTTTACTAGGTGCATCACCTTGCACTTCTTGGCATTGAATTTCAACTGCCAAACATCTGACCGCCTCTCTAGCCTTTGCAGGTTATTTTTTTAATTCTTCAATTCCTTCTGCACTATCCACCCTACTGCAGAGTTTAGTGTCATCTACAAATGGATTTATACAACCCCAGATCCTTCTCCAAAGTCACTAATGTACATGTTAAAAGGATCGGACCTAGGACAGACCCCTGTGATATCCTATAGTGACTTCCCTCTCCTCTGATTTAACTCCTTTTACCACAACCCGCCTGCCTCTCTTTAGCCAGTTTTCTACCCATCTAACTATATCCCTAGCCACTCTAGGTCCTCCAACTTCCTCAGCAGGCATCTGTGCTTGCTGAACCAAGTAAAGTAGATCCACAGCATGACCTCTGTCCAGTTCCTTTGTCACAGAGTCAAAGACTATTAGGTTGACATAGATCTTGACGGCAGACAAGAACCGCTTAGCCCACCTAGTCTGCCCATTTTCTCTACCTACTGTAACACCGCAGATCTTACTTGATCTCCAGTTTTACCCCCCTTTCCTTACCACTCAAGGTTCCCTTATGTCTATCCATGCATTCTTGAAGCCCATTGCAGTTGTTGCCCCACCACCTCCACCTGGAGGCTGTTCCAGGCATCCACCACTCTTTCTGCGAAAGAGTACTTAGTCACATCTCCTCAATTCTATCCCCTCCAGTTTCATAGCATGACACCTTGTTCTTGAGAATCTTTTTTTTTTTTTTTTTTTTTTTAGAAAAATGCTTCCTCTGAACCTTATTTATAACTGTGAGGTATCTGAAAGTCTCCATCATATCCCACTCTCCCTCCTCTCCTCTAGGGTATACATACTGAGGTCCCAGAGTCTCACCTTGTAAAGTTTTGATGCAGACCCACACCACTTTAGTTGCCTTCCTCTGGACCACCTCTATTCTGTCTATGTCCTGAATGGAAATGAGGTCTCCAGAACTGGACACAGTACTCTAGGCGAGGTCTCACCAGTGATTTATACAGTGCTATCACCACTTCCCACTTTCTGCTGAAGATACCCCTCCTTATTTATTTCTTTTTTTTTATTTATTTTGAAAGTCGGTTTACAATCTGAGTCAGGGATTCATTTACAAAGGCACATCGTCGCGGGGAGGGTAGACATGGTTACAGTGCGAGATACCAGCAGTGGTAACACACAGGTGCAATACAGATAAAAAAAAAAAAAGCACAATATAACAGTGGTTTACAGAATAAAGTTACATGCAGTAAATAGCAATGTATAAAGTATAACAATAGTAGAAGTCACAACCCTGGTCATACCAGAAATACCTGTGTGGAAGGTGGGGGAAGGGCAGGCGCAAGAAAAGAAAAAATAAAGGGGAACAGTCCAACGGATATTGACAAGGCTATGGGCCAGAAACAGGGTGGGACCCCAACATTAGGTTGATTAAGGGCAACTACAGCTTGAGCCAAGAAAAAATTACTCACCTTAGCAATTGTGTTTCTTCTAATGGAGTCTTGATGTATTCTGACTATATGCAGTTAGCCTCAGCACTTGAACTGCTCCAGAGAGGAAAGAGTTAACTCTATGCCAATGCATGAACGTTGAGCCTCGAGCTCGGTTTTCAAACCTCTGTCCCAGGTACTCCTCAGTGTAACCGGCAGATTCTTACAAGCCCTATACTAACAACCTAGAAATTGTTTTTAGAGCTTGTGTGTCAAAAGGCAATAAACAAATTTAGGATCCAAAGACTCAAGTCGAGACCCCAAAAAGAATCCAAGCAGGTAATAAAGCAAACAATCATAAAAACATAGGAACAAGAAAACCTCAATTAAGAGGTACCCAGGTACACACCTGAGGCTACACTCGCCTGCCCACACACATCCCAAAACAACCAGGTTCCAGGAGGAGGCAGGAAGGGAGGTCAGAATACAGCAAGACTCCATTAGAAAACACAATTACTAAGGTGAGTAATTTTTTCTTCAAACATGAAGTCTTGCTGTATTCTGACCATATGCAGACTACCAGGCAGTAACCTCAGGAGGAGGAACTACAGAACCTATTTTGAAACAGGCTCTGCAGTACTGCAGTGCCAAACCTAACATCACTTCTTGACTGAATGTCAAAGGAGTAATGCTTAGTAAATGTGTGAACGTCTTCCAGGTGGCTGCTTTACAGATTTCCACTAAGGGTATGTCCCTGGCTGCTGTGACCAAAGCAGATGTACCTCTGATGGAGTAAGCCCTCAGGTCTGAGGGTGGCTCTTTCCCAATTTTGAGTAGCAGAACTGTATGCATGAGACAATCCACCTAGCAATAGTTCTCTTGGTGGCAGGCTTACCTTTACCCACCTCCCCATAAGTGAGAAACAGCTTTGAACAGTCGTTTCTATGGGGCTTGGTGGATTCTAAGTAATAACTCAGAACCCTCTTTACATTGAGACTGTAATCTCCTCTCCAGAGGAGGAGTGATCAGTGATCAGTGAAAAATACAGGTAGTGTCAGACTGGTTCAGATGGAAGTCTGATACCACTTTAGGGAGGAATTTCCTATTTGTACGAAGGACCACCTTATCCCTATGAAATGAGATGAAATCAGGTTCCACTGAAACAGCCTGTAACTCACCGATTCTCCTGGCAGAAGTAATAGCAACCAGGAATACAGTTTTCCAAGTCAGGTATTTGAGTTCACCAGAGCAAAGTGGTTCGAAGGAGGCTGCATCAGCTGTGCAATACAGATATTCAGATCCACACAGGAGTAGGATCCCTGAATGGGGAACTAATATGGACCAAGCCTTTGAAGAATTTCTTGAAAACTGTGTGGGAGGCTAGAGGAGACCTTCCAGCCGAAAGAAAAGCAGAAATAGCTGCCAAATGCACCTTGAGAGTGGTAGGCAAGGCCTAAACTGTTAAGATATACCAAATAATCTAAAGCAGTGGCAATATCAGCTGAATCCGTCTAGATGTGCCTCTGGGAATACCAGAACCCAAACCTCTTCCATTTTAGAATCATAGGTCTTTCTAGTGGAAGGTTTTCTACTGGCCTTAAGGATATCCAGATCTGATTGGGAGAGATGCAGGCCTGCATATTCTAGTTCCTCAAGAACCAGGCCTTGAGCCTGAGTGTGTGAAGACGGGGTACAATATCCTCCCTGAGATGAAGTGAGGAGGTTGAACTGTCTAGGAAGGCACAGGGGAATTGTCACTGACAGTGACAACAGCAGAGAGATACAAGGCTGTCTGGCCCAATCTGGGGCTATCAGAATCATAGTGCAGGGTTGGGACCCGATCTTGACCAGAACTCTGAATATCAGAGAAAGGTAAGCGTAAAGAAACCTGTTGGTCCAATCCAACAGGAGGGCATCTACAGGAACAGACCGCAGCAGAGGGGTCTGCAGCAGAACAGAGGGAGCTGATGGTTGTCCAGGGCTGCAAAGAGATCTATCTCTGGGGTGCCCCATCTCTGAAAATGATCTGAAGAATGGGAGAATTAAGGCCCATTCGTGGTGACCTTGGAAATCTGCTGAGAGCATCTGCAAGTACATTGTCCTTCCCTGGGAGATGTACAGCAATCAGAAACCTGCAGAATAAGCTGGTGAACATTTGTCATGGCCTCGGTGCACAAGGCCAGGACAGAACAGCCCCCTGCCTGTTGATGTACCACATAGTTGTGGTGTCTGTCCTGATCTGCACCACTTTCCCTGCATTCAATTCAGAATGTCTGAAGTGCCAGAAAGAGAGCCCTGAGTTCAGGAAGGTTTATGTGTGAAGAGACTCCTGATGAGACCAAGTCCCTGAGCAGTATGCTGATCCAGATGGGCTCCCCATCTCAACAGGGAAGAGTCTATGATGAGAATCACTGTGGGAACCTGACTGAGGAAGGGAACCCCTTGCCTCAAACTGTCCTCTTCCAGCCACCACTGGAGGGCCTGAACCAAAATTAGAGACACTGGACCCAACCTGGATTGGGGTCTTTTCTCTCATACCAAAAGGCTCTTAGATGAAACTGAATATCCCTCATCTGAAACCTTGCCCCTTGTACTACTAGCCATTACAAGCTGCCATGTAGCCTACCAGCTGCAAGAAGTGTCTGGCTGGCGAGACACAAGTGGATGAAAAAAGGAAACCAGAGTGATGATTGACTGAACCCTTGAGAGAGAGAAGGAAGGCCTTGGCCTGAACAGTGTTCAGCTCCACTCCTATAAATGTGAGAAGCTGAACTGGTTCCAGAACAGACTTTTCAGGTTTAGAATGAATCCTAGAGAGTCCAAAATATTTTGGGTGACCCCTAGAGCTGACCGATTTGGTCTGGGGACTGATCTACTATGAGCCAGTTGTCCAGGTAAGGAAATAATAAGATGCCTTGTCTTCTGAGGAAGGCCACCACTACTGCTAGGCTACTGGTGAATACCGTTGGAGTAGATGTTAGCCAAAGGCATTGCTCTGAATTGGTAATGGCCTGAGGCAGTTCGAACGGAGGTACTGGTGGACTGCCTGATAGGTGTGTGGAAATAGACATCCTTGAGATCCAGGAGGCTAGCCAGTCTCCTTGTCTCACAGAGAGAAGAATAATTCCCAGAGTCACCATCTTGAACTTTGGCTTTCGTATGTCTTATTTAGGTATCGTAGATCAGGATGGTCACCACTCCCTGTCTTTTAGGGTAAGGAAGTACCTGGAGTACAATCCTTTTCCCCTGTGGATGAGAGGTACCCTCTCCACTGCTTGCAGAAGCAGTAGAGAAGAGATATCTATTTCAAGGCTTCTGTTTCCTCTGCCGAGGAAGGACAGAAAACCTTGCTCTCAGCTTTGGGAACCTGCTGAAGCTGAGAGCAAGACCCTGGCTCACCTTTTCCAGGACCCACTTGTCTGAAGTGACAGACTTCCAGGCCTGAAAGAAGTGAGCCAGTCTGCCCACTACAGGAATTGGGAGGCGACTCTGACTGGCACATCAGAGTGTCTGTTTGGCAGGGGCTTAGACTGAGAGGAAGATGCAGCCCTTGTCATCCCCCTTCTGCCTCTTCCCCCAAAGAACCCCCTCTGCTGAAAAGGAGGAGGCCTGGGCCTGGTAGAAAAGCATGTGAAAGGCCTGCCCCTGCCAACCCTGGATTGCTGCCTCTGAGGAGTGGTCTGCTTTTCCTTGGCACTCCTATATGTGGTCCTGTACAGCTCAACTTTTTTCATGTACGCCCCTGTCTGTTCCCCAACAGAAAGTTACCAGTGACAGGAAAATCCATGGCCTTGGTCTGGGTATCCTGAGATAAACTGGTATACCTGAGCCAGGCAAATCTCCTTATGGAAACAGATGTGTAGCTATGACCTAGAATAAACATCATTGGAGTCCACAGCAGCATGAAACTGGACCTTGAAGCTTGATGCCATCCACAGCCACCTGCTCCAGCTCCTTGGCCAGCTGGGAGGGGCATTCTAGCCAGCTCCAGAACCGTATCCCACCTACACTTCTGGTATCTGGCTTTATATGCCATATAGTTGATTGCCTGAGTCCCAAAGAGGATGCCAAGTACTGCTTCTTTGCCATGGCATCCACTTTCCTGGAATCCTTATCTGGGGGTGAGATGACAGGGGAATATTAGCCTTGTCACAGGCTGCAGCTTGCACTAACCCAACATGGCTGCAATGGTTAGCAAGGAAATCCATAACAGGGCTGACAGAGCATACCTCCTGTCCATTTTCTTATCCACAGGAGGTATGGATGTTGGAAACTGTAATATTTTTGGGTCTATTTCCCAGGGACTTGTGCAGAGATAGACACCTTTTTGACTCTGGGACGCCCATCATCTCAACACAGTCAGACTCCTCCTGATCCTGTTCAACTTCTTCTAGTGGAAGGTGAAGAGTCTCAACCACCTTCTTGTAAAACAAGAAGAGGAGGGCACCTCAGAAAGCCTGGGAAGAGCGCATTAAAAGGCCTGTCTGGGGAGATGTCAGGTTCAACAAGGCTCATCTAGGTCTTCATAATCTTCATCTTCATCATCTTCGCCTCCTTCCCAATCGCCCTCATACAATGCTTGGCACATTCAGAAGCAGACAAGTCCGACCGAACGACCGTCTCTGCGTGGGTATCTATTCAGTCGGAACTGAAACAAAGTGACTGCACAATAGCGATACGCTTTGGCTATATCGTCATCAGTCAGACCATAGGAACCGGGATCCAAACCCGCTGACTTGGCGCTTTTTTGCAGGAACCTATTCTGCAGAATCGGCCTCTCTCTTGCACGCAGGGGTACGCCCAGGTTAGTGGGCACCCTCTCAGGTTCGGTCAGAACTGAACCAAGCTGGCCATCTGGGTCAGCTGATTTTCGCCTCCTTTTCCTTCAGCCTACTTAAACGTTTATCCACAATGGTCTTAGGAAAGTTTCTGCAGATTTGGCAGTCTTCTTTGAGGTGATCAAACCCCAGACAATAAACACAGATGAGGTGGAAATCAGCTTAGCAAAAGCCTCCCACACTCAGTGCAGTGTTGAAACCCAGTGGGCCTGGTTTCTTTGGGTTTCTCAGACATGCCTTAATAACAAAGTCATCTTTACCAGCGTCGCCAAGGCAACTATCAAACCAATCAGTTCCAACCGTGTCACGGGTCGGATGAAAAAACTGAGAAATCAATCTTTTTCAGGAACCAACAGATACCGAAACCACACTAAAGTGAACTGTAGAAACTGAAACAATAAATCGCCTGGCCCCAAGCAGACCGACTGGAAAGAAACTGAAAATAAAAAACTATTTCTTTATAAACCACACTACCTACTAATACACTTACTGTACCAGAACAGAGAAGCAAAGACCAAAAAATAAAGCAGCAGTTTACTAAACCGACCAATTTTACCACAAATCAAGTGAAGGAGAGGATCGGAGCGGCTTCTACAGTAGTGCGAGTAAGAATCTGACAGTTACACTGAGGAGTACCTGGGACAGAGGTTTGAAAACCTAACTCCAGCTCAACATTCTATGCATTGGCACAGAGTTAACCTTCTCTCTGGAGCAGTTCAAGTGCTGCGCTAACTGCATATAGTCAGAATACACCAAGACTTCATGTTGTTTGAAAGAGGTGGTTACAGAGAGCGACTTTAAAGGGACCACTTTTGGTAGACTTAGTGATAGAGGGCAGGAGGGAGTTGAACCGTATGGAGGCATGGTAGTGGAAGGACCTTTAGGCTAGGAAGATCTTGGTATGGGGCACCAGAAAGGTGGCCTTAACTGAGCTAGGTGGCCAGCACATGGGGATGCAAGGCGCAGGAATGGGGTGACCCATGGGGAAAAGAGTCCTCCTAGCAGGGATTTTTTGGCAAGTAAACAGGTTTGTAGTGCAGGCGCCCAAGGTGTGCAGGGTTATGTGAAATACAGCAGGTGCATAAAAGTGGAGGATGTGGCCGGGTCAGGAGCCTGCAGGCCTTTTTTTTTAAATTGAGGTCTGGATTCTGGTGAAGGCAGTATTATTGGCTGCAGCATACACAGGTAGCCGCAGTCCACTAGGGACAGGACGGAGTAGTTGATGACCAGTCGGAGGGCGGTCTGGGGGCGGCAATCTCTTGTGGCAATAGGGAAAGGCCAATCTGAGAGTTTATGGCTGAGGACAGGTATTGATGTGGTTGTGGAATGTAACAGCCAAGTCAAAGCTGATGCCCAGGTACTTGTAGGATATGACACCTGCTAGGAGGGTGAGCATTACTAAGGAGAATGCAAGAGAGGGCATTTTGGCCTTATTCTGGTGATGCTGAAAAAAGCATGAATTTTTTTTTTTTGAGGTTAATGACCAGCCGGTGGTCAAGGAACCACTTTTTCGGCTTGGTTGAATGTGTGCTGCAGGGACTCCTGAGAGATGCGGGTCAGGTGGGAGGCAAGGAGAACCGCATCATCGCATAGAGTAGCATACTGCCCAAGCAGAAGCTGGAAGGGTGTTAGAGTAGGCTGAACAGAGACGACCCAGGATGGAACCCTGTGGGACTCCGCTAACAGGCAGGGTATTGGACAGCATGCCGTCACCTTCACGCACTGTGATCTGGTAGTGAGGTAACTGGTGAACCAAGCCAGTGGGCTGGGGGAAGCCAAGCTGGTGGAGGGAGTAAAGTAGGAGGGTGACAGACAGTGTCAAAGGCCTTGGAGGTCAACAGAACACTGCACCATGAACATGACCAGAGTCGAGACAGAGTGGAGGTGCTGGGAGAACTCCAGGAGTGCTGTGTGGTGCTGTGCCCAGGCGGAATCCACGTTGTTCGAACACAGCAGGTCGTGATGGCCAGATACTGGAGAGCTGAATGGTCACTATTTTTCTAGTGCTGGAGAGAGGGGAGGAATGGAGATGGGCCTGAAAATGTTAAGGAAGTTCTATCTCCACTTTTATGGATAGGGGTGATTTTGCAATTTTCCGAGGCACTGGAAAATTGACCAAGACATAGTGACTGGTTTAAAAGGTTGGTGAGAGGACTAATACAGTATCTAGGACTAAATCAGAATCCTGGAGTCCAGGGGATCACAGCTGGGGTTGTTGCTACAAGGCTTTTGCAGATGACACTGCAGGTAGTGGGGGAGCGATTTGAGCTGACGGGTGGAGGCAGGAGAGGGTCGAAAAAGTAGTTGGGGAGGACAGAAAGGAAAATTACGTACCTACCGTGAATTTTGATCTTCTTGACGAGTCTCCACCACTCATTCACACTAGTGGACTGGCGACCGGAGCACTGAGACCCATCGAGAGCAAGCTTTTGCTGGAGGATTACGCGAGAGAGACGGGCGCCATGAGCAGCGAGCTCGGCGTGTGACCATCTCGGCGACGAGCATCCAACGCCTCAGTACCTTTTACCAAGGAGGTGCAAGCGCAACTAACGTGAAGAGTAAACCCAACATTAAAAAGCGGACATAAGATAGTCCATATGACCCGTAAGAAGGGTCAGCAAAGAAGTCTCACCGACCTAAGATTTGAGGAGTGAAGACCAATACACAGCAGTGAGCTCGAGGATGGAAGGTGGCGTGTGAATGATGGTGGAGACTCGTCAAGAAGATCAGAATTCTGAGGTCGTAATTTTCCTACCTTCCTGGACAGGTCTCCACCACACATTAATGGGAAATAAAGCTGATAATCCCCAAAGGGAGCAGAACCACTCACGTCTAAGATAAACCCATGGGAATGGTTCTGCGAATCCGAATATTACCAGCACGAACATCCAAATATAATCTGAAGGTATACACCGAGCTCCAGGTAGGCGGCGTTGCATATATCTGCAATTGGAACATGCGAATTTCCGCTAGGGATGCCCCGGCAACCACGCCCAACCCTAATGGAAATGTACACTCTACCTACAATTTAACTTGAGCCATGGAGCAAGCCCAGGCATGCACCACCATGAAGAGATGCGCTAATAGCACAGGTTGACCCAGCCAGGTGGCCGCTGAAAAGCGAGGCTGGGTTGCTGGTCTTACAGGGCGCATCCTTGGTTCTACTCTAAGCAGAACATGAGGCTCTCTTAACATCCAAGGGGCTGAAGGCTGTGCCTTCATTTTGGTGCCAGAAGTGGCCGGGAAGTACCAGAGGTTGGTTTAGATGAATTCTGACACAACCTTGGAAGAACCCAGGATGAGAAGGAGATACCTTGTCTTTTATGGAATACAGTACGGAGGGTCCGTAACCAGGGCATGTATCCAGAGACCCTGCGGGCTGAGGTAATAGCCACGGAAGAGCAGTCTTCAGGCAGAAATTTTAGCTCACAGGTGCTAAGGGGTCGAAAGGCTTCCGGTGAGCATGTCCAGCACCAGGTTGTCCCAGGCTGCAACTGGAAGCTTAACAGGGATCTGGTATGGAGGATCCACAAGAAATCTCTTCACCATGGGTAACTGAGCAGAGTTAAGGAAGAAACCGACTCTGGAGCAGAGATGGCACCAAGATGAACTTTAACTGTGGAGTGCGAGACCTAAGTTTGACGGGTCCAAAGATACTCCAGAACCTTGAGAGGAAAAGAGTTCAAGGATTTTACACACAAAAGAAAAATTTGGAGCGTGCGTTTTCGGTGGCTTGACAGCCAGAAGGATGTCTGAGACTCTCGAGGAGATGTTGAACAGGAACCGCTTCTATCTCTTCAGGGCTGAAGCATGAAGGTGAAGTGATTTCAGGTTGGATGGACCAACGAACCCTGAATCAAAGACAATTTACAAAAGGGTGGTCTCGGAGGCTGCCAACATACTGGTGATGGGAAACCACCAGTTGCCGAGGCCAGGAAAGAACAATAAGATCATCTTGGTCCCCTGAGACTAGGAAGAAGTACTCTCTGGATTGAGGTAGCGGTGGAAGGGCGTAAAGAAAGCGTTTTGTCACACACCGCAGCCTAACAACATTCGACAGAAAATGCCAGGCCCTGGATTTCTGGAGCAGAGAGGCAGTTTGCGTTGAGTGGGGATGCAAAAGGTCAGGTCTGGAGTCCCCACTCTTTGAACAGGAACGAACTACGGCTGGTTGAGAGACCACTCGTGAGGGTCTGCCTCAGTTCTGCTGAGCGTCTGCTAGGTCGTTTGGTATACCTGTGAATAAGCAGCTTCGAATCGAGACGTGCTCCCAAGCACCACTCCCACACACCCTCGTGCTTCCCTGCAGGGGACAGAATGAGCACGCCTTGTAGTGTAATACATCACTGCTTTGTTGTCAGTTTGAAGAGAATGTTCTTGTGACAAGTCACATCTCTCCTCACTCCAGTACCTCCCTTAGTTTTCTCCCAACGCCTGTCCCCCTTCTTGCCTCCTACTGAGCTCCAGCTTTCCCCCCCACCACTGCTGGCACCACTGCAGCAACTCCCCTCCCCGCCACTCACCCTCCCACAAAACGACAACGCCATCCTTAGGCTACTCCCACACCCACTCCCCTCTGTGTAGCTAGTCCCCATCTGTATAGCCAGTACTCCCAGGGGTCTGATGACCCTAAATTGACAGACTAAAGCACTTCCTTTGAAACTGTTTCCTTTGTTTGAGCTCTATCCTGAATGTTCCCTCGCTGAAATGCTTTATACCCTTGAAACCATGTTCCTCCTATTTTATTTGTAACCTGACTGAAACAGACTGTTCCTTAAATGTATTCTAACTCCTTTGTGGCCTGCCCCTGGTGAAGGATCCGTTAAGTCGGACGCCGGCCCCTTCGATGTCCGCCCAGATCCTGCTGATAAGAGGCACGTCGGTCCGCCTGACGTCCACACAGCGGATGAGCCGACGACGGATCCTCCCACGTCCGTCGTTCCTGGCTCCCCGCAGCCTTTGCTGCCCTCTGGGGACCCTGAGTCTCCTTAGCCCGACCCCAGGTACTTTTCCCCTCCGTCCCCGGGAGAGGCTGAGGTCCTGGTTCCACCTCTTTCGAATCAACCCACTGCTGATCTGACATCGGTTCCCCAGACAATGGTTCCGACGTCAGCACCTCGGACGCCGGCCCCGATGCCGGTAGTGCCGACCCAGAAGCGACATCCGCTTCTGGATACCGCCCGGCACGGGTCATCACCCCAGACCTTCTGCTCCTGTTCCGCCTGTGGGGCCGTCTGCTCCGCCAGCTGCCCGGCTCCTGGGTTCTCGACCCATCATATTCAATGCCATCATACCGGGCACGCAGTATTCGATGCCCGCAGTACCCGCGCCCGGCCTACCTGACACCGTAGTACCGGCGCCAAATACCGATGCTGGGCTTCCCCGCGGGTTATGGATACTGCCTTATGGGTATAACCCATACCCCTTATCCCCTCCTCCTCCTCCTCCACCACCCCCAGCCGCGGTGGACTTGCAGGAGTCTGGCCTCCTGGTGGGCTGAGGCAAGGCTCAGCTCACCAGAGAGATGGAGAGAGTCGTCTTCTGGCGATGGTGCCAGTTCAGTTCCCATCGTCCCACAGCGACGTACTCTCTCCTCCTCCACACACCAGGGATAAACCCTCTGGGTCCAGAGAGGGCAGGACACGCTTGCCAGAGTCTTCCCAAGGGGTCCGTTCCTCCCCCTAGATGGGAAAGGGAGTCATCTTCTTCTTCAGTTTCTTCCTCCTCCTCGGACACCTCGGATGCCTCCAACGGCTGCTCCGAGAAGGACGACGAGCCTTGATCTCTGTCAAAGCCCAGGTCAAGGATTCCTCTGAAGTCTCCTCCGGAGGATCCTTCTTTCACGGAGCTCTTACGTCACATCCCAGGCAGTACATAAGTGGCAATCCTTGGAGCCAGACCCACAGGGGCTGAAACTCGCTGAGCATCTGGATCTGCCCATCACAGCTCCTACCTTGGTGCCACCACTAGTTAAGCCTCCTTGCCACCTCCTTGCACTATTTGGAAACAACCGTCGGCGTGGCCTCCTCCTCCCGAATACGTACTGCCAGGCTCCAGAGGTGTTGACGCCACAGATTCCACCCTCGAGCTGACTCGATCGTGATTAAACCCTCGGCCGATCAACTAATCAAAACACCGAAACTCGTCGCCACCTGATAAGACTCCAGCCACGGACCAGTATGAAGATTTCCGCTTCTTCCACACACAGGATCAGACACTGAACATATCGGTCAGGACACAGAGGCAATTCTGCGGTGGAAACCAAAGCAGACTCCTGCCAGACTCTGAAGTCAAGCAGGAACTGTCTACCTTGTCCGCTCTGCGTTAGGCAGTGCATTCTTCTTGTGATCTATAATACGTAGCACACTGGATGGGGCTCAGCTTTCACCCGCAGGCCTACGTCACGCTGGCGACACGTGTCAGGGTTGATCCGGGCAGTCCGTATCCAGGAGCGCCCCCGATTGTGCTCGCCGGAGGTGATGTCAAGCACATCATCGACCTGCAGGAGAAGAGACACTAATTCAGTGACTCTATGCTGCCACCAAAAACCGCAGCACTGTCCCACGCTGGCCAGGCCGCCAAAAGCAAAACCTCCGGAAGCGGGCCACCAACACTGGGCCCCCCAGCGCCAAACCTCCTCCATAAAAAGCAGCGGGGCCAGCTGCAGCGCTGCCCACATCACCCTGACTCTTCCTCTTCCAGGCCTTCAGACTTCCTGCAGGAACTGGTAGGAGGAAGTTCTCCCTCTACCTTCGGGTTGGGAAGAGATAACAATAGATTCATAGGTGTTCAACTGTGCACATGAAGGACACTCAATAGAGTTTCTTCAGAAACCACCTGCGTCACCCTCTCAAAGGTCGAAATGAGCTCTCGGAACATCTTCTTCTGGTCCAGGAGAGATTTAGCTCTGTTGCTGAAAGGCGATAGAACCTGGACCCTCCTCCAACCTACCAGGGAACGAGGCTACTATTCCCATTTCTTCAGTGGACCCGAAGAAGACAGGAATGTAAGACCTCATTACTAGATCTCAGTTCCCTGAACCTATTTGTACAAAGTACAAGAGTTCAGAATCCTCTCACTGCAGAACCTTCTGCCCCTCCTCCACTTCTGGCCTGTGGATGTGCATTCTGGATATACAGGATGCCTACCACATCTCCATACGTCCATCCCACTGAAATATCTTCGTTTTGCTTTCCAGAGGGACCACTACCAGTTCAAGGCACTTCCATGGCCTCACTGCGGCTCCCCAAGTGTTCTACCAAATGCCTGGCAGTGGTGGCGGCTCACCATGCACCTGGGAGTACAGGCTTTCCCGTACTGACTGACTGGCTCCTGGCAGCCTCGGCCAGGGAAGAACTCCTGCGCTGCTTTCCCTACCCAGCAGGCCTTTGCCTGCCTGAGATATACCATCAACCATCCAAGTCTCATTTGATCCATCCCAGAGACTCCAGTTTATCCAAGCGACACTGGACACAACCCTAGGCAGGAGCCTTCCTGCCCGCCCGGACAAAGCGGCCGCACTCACGAACTCAGGCGCTTGTTGTCCGGTCACAGGCGAGTCTCACTGCAGGGTTGGCTTACTTGCTCGGGCTCATGGTGGCTGCTATTCTGACAGTTTCTCACGCTCGGCTCCACATGAGGGTTTCCCAGTGACCTATGCCCCCAATGGGATCAATTGGACATGACGATTTGGATCAGCTAGTTCTGGTCTCCTCCTCCCATGGTTCAAAGACTTGCAGTGGTGATGATCAGAAGAACCTGTTCCGAGTGGTTTCATTCTTCATCCCGGACTCTGACTACAGATGCCTCAGGCAAAAGTTGGGGAGCCCATCTGGGTCCCTCATCAGACCCAGGCTCTTGGTCACGCTCTAACAATCGCTTCACATCAATGTACTAGGAGCTTGGGCAGTCCCGCATGCCCTCAAGACCTCCGCCTTTATCTCGCCTCCAGCACCCCACGGTCAGGCCGGACAACATGCGTGTAGAAGGTACATCAACAAACAGGGAGGGACTCGATCCTACCCTCTTTGCAGGGAAGCAGTGAGGATGTGGGACTGGAGCAGTACCAGCGTCTTCACCTCCACGGCAGTTCATGTTTCTTGGTCGACAACACCTTAACAGACAAGCTGAGTCGCTTCGTCTGCCGGGCCCATGAGGGGAACTGGATCAAGGGTCCTAGACAATATTTTCCAATGCTGGGGACACCACAGGTAGACCTGTTCATTTCCCTCAAAGCATAAAACTTCCAGTCTTCTGCTCGCTCGTTCAAAAGCAAGGCATTTTCTGGAGAGACACTTTGTCTCTAGATTGGAAGGACAGATTTGTCTTTGCCTTTCCACCAATTCCTTTGATCCCAAGGGTCCTGCAGAAACTAGGGTCAGAAGGAGCACAAATGATTCTGATCGCTCCTTTTTGGCCCAGGCAAGTTTGGTTCTCTCTTCTACAACAATTCTCAGAGGAACTGCCGCTTCCTCTTCCTCTGTCACAAGGTTTGTTGACCCAGGAGCAGGGGACCCTGGTTCATCCATGTCTCAAGTCCCTTCAGCTTCATGCATGGCTCCTGCAGTCATAGCCCAGGCCCGCTTTGAAGTTTCTCCATGAGTGGCGGAGATTCTGATGGAGCTAGAAACCCTCCACCAGGTCTACCTGTGCCATGAAGTGGAAAGATTCACAATCTGGGCGGCTTCAAAAGGCGTTGAGCCTTTCTCCTGCCCTGTTGGCCGTCTGCTGGAGTACCTCAGCATCTTTTGATCTGGGTCTTAGTCATTCCTCCTGAAGGTCTACATGGCAGCCATTTCAGCCTATCATGTTCCCTTTGCAGACAGAACATTTGCTCAGCTGGAGTCTCTAAGACTTTCCTCAGAGGATTCTCCACCTGAGACCTCCTGTCTGAGTTCCGCCCTCCTTGGTATTTGAATTTTGTTCTGGAGAACTAACTCTGACTCCTTTGAGCGGCAGCTTCCATGAACTTGAAGTTCCTCTCCTGGAAGACACTTTTTGAGCCATTACCTCAGCTCGGAGGATTTCCAAGCTCAGGCCCTGATGTGTAAAATTCCTTACTTAATTTTCCACAAGGGCGTGTGCTCTGCGTACCAATCCTATGTTTCTCCCCAAGGTGGTAGCGGAGTCTACTCTGAACCAGTCGATAGAGTTACCCACCTTTTTTATGCAGTACTCCAATCAAGGGGAGTATTTGTTACATACTATGGATGTTCACCGGATTCTGAGATACTACACTAACCGGACGAAGGATCTCAGAAAGACAGATCAACTCGTTGTCTCTTTTGCTCCGAAAAGGGAAGGCAATGCTGTTTCTAAGCAATGCCTATCCAAATGGTTGGCTCATTGCATCACTTTCTGTTATGACAAGTACAACAAGGCCCTCCCGGGTCAAGTCAGAGGCCACTCCACCAGAGGAGTCGCTGCCTCAACAGCTTGTTTCAAGAATGTGTCGGCGGCAGACATCTGTACTGCCGCCACCTGGACCTCCGTCCATACCTTTATGAAACATTACAGTTTGGATATTGCCTCTAGCCATAGAGGCGGGCTTGGAGCTGGCTGTTCTGCAAGGCTTCCTTTCTTAAGGCCTTCTCAGCTAGAGGATCTACTCTGGTAGCTTCCTCCTCCCATGTGCTTCTCGTTCCAGACTACTTGGGACCCAGTCCTATATGTAATTACCTACTGCAGAGCCCCTCTGAGTAAGATAGTGCAATTACGTGGGCGTACCGTAACAGTAGATCTTGAGAGAGGCTCTTCTGATAGGCTCAACCCGCCCTCCATCCCCTAAGCTTTTGAGCTCCTTTTCTCTTCAAGAAAATATCCGCTTCTATCTCGTCCGGCCTTTGTTGGCCTTGGTGGAAAAGAACTGGAAGGCGGGCTTGAGGACCGCCCTTTATACCGGCGTCTCCTGATGCGGTCATCTGGTCGAGGCGGTCCCTGCCATGAACTGCTAGCTAGAAATTTTTCTGGGGTCCTGCCACCTGCGGGCGTCAGTCCTATATGTAATTACTTACTGCAAGAGCCTCTCTCAAAGATCTGCTGTTACAGTAAGTTCTTGCGTAACTGTACTTTCTCTGGATAACCCCCCGCCCCCAAAGGGGGCATTTCCACCTTAACAAGAGGATGTAGACAGTGGAGTTTTAGTCTCCTTAGTCCAAATGAACTTCTGGAACAGGGGCATGCAGTCTTATCCTCCCACCTCTTCTCCTTCTCCTCCTCTTGTTCATTTCCTCCTCCTTCTCTCCTCGTTAGCCTACTCAGTGGTGGGCCTTCCTCCCAGAACAAACTAGGCTCCAACCTCTTTTCTTATCTGGTCAGCTTATTCCTTTTCAGTTTGTATCCTTTCCTTTGCTGTTCCTTGGGCTCTCTTGTCCCACCTCCACCCTTCTTTTTCTCTATGCCTGTTTCCTCTCTAACAAGCGAGCTGAGGTGAGTGGAGGGGCGACAATGGTTACTGGTCTACCTGCGGCGCAGCGCATTGCATCAGCCTGTAGGGCGGCTCCATCCCCGGCGTTGCCCCTCCTCCTAGGGAGAAAGTTTTTAAGCTAAAAGCTTCATGGGGTCCTAGCACCTCTGGCATTGTACCCCACCAGTGATGAATGGTGAAGATAGACAGTAAGACCAAGAATTATTATGGTAGGTATGTAATTTTCATTTATTGCTTATTGCCCTTCTTGCTAACTGAACTTAGGCAGATGAGGGCACCATCCTCTGTTATTGGATGTGATGCACAGTGTCGGCATGGGAGGCGTTAGCATGCATTCTGGCGCCCTGCAAGTTTTACTCCCTCAGGGCCAAGTGCCTGTAGCCTAAGATCAAAGAGTATGGCTCTATGGGAAAAATATTCTTGAATCTCTGGAGTAATAGCAAGTAGCTTTCCTTTCTGTCCACAAGTGCAGAAAGTTATCTCTGTAGTAGTAGTAGCACCTTAGGCAGCATGCTGAAGATCCACCGCAGGTGTTGCCAGTGGGGGATGGGACCACTAGAGTGCAGGGGATTCCACGTGGTCAGACAGTGTCAGAGTGTAGTGCTTGGAACTAAGACACACAAATCAGGGGACTCAGGATACAGCATGGCAACAGAGATGGAAGAATGCTTTCTTAAGAGTCCCTGGTCTTTTACTGTAAAAGCTCGGCTGGAGTGCACAGGACCTGCAGAGTTTGGCATTGGGATAGTCGGGCAGGTATAACAGGATAGGCGGATGCTGGTTGGTGCTTGGAATCCACTGAACACCAACTGCTAGGTGGAGAAGTGCATGCAGAAAAGGTGCTACAAGAGGAGGACACAGCTGGTAGTGAGCACAGTTTACCAGGAGGCTTCAGGCATATTCAGCAGTGAAGGTGTAAAAGATGGTAGAAGTAGAGCAAAGGTCAAAGAGACGGTAAGGAAACGGACCTCTTCAGCTGAGATTTCATTTTCACCTTTGGAGCAAAACAGTCAGGAGGTTCTGTTTGCATGTGAACAAAACCAAACTGCAAGTGCTATTGCTGTGACTTTGCCCCCCACCTTACACTGCTGTAGTCAGTGCACAGGCAGCAGAAAGTTCTGAATTCACTAAAGACCTTGACATGGACTATTGTCTCTATGGCTAATCACTTCTAACAACATGAGGAGCTGACCCTGAGGAAGAATGCAGTCAGACTACATTATTGGGGGGTGGAGGAAACTCTGTGCCAGTCAGAACTTTTATAGGTAGATCACTGAAAAAATATACTATAGGTTTCTTTGCTTCTGAAACCTGTGATATTATTAGCTAATAGTTTTACTATTTTCTGTCCTTGATCATAGGCATCCCATTTATATGGGTACCAATGAGAGGATTATTAGCTAAACTGAGGGTCACTTATAGCAGCCGCTGCTTTCTACTAAATTGCCCAGGTTGAGCTGATCATTGTCACCTGTACCAGGCTGTATGGTCTCTGTCCCTTGATAACAGGATTGACATTCACATGGGGATTTTGCTTCAGAAGGTCTTTGGGAAATGCCTCACGTAAATTGCTGCCCCCTTTTCTAGCATCTGTGGATCACAAAGTACCAGATTACCGGGTAGGGATTTATTTAAAATCCCATTCTTTCTCAAATCTCAAGGTCAAAGATCATTACTGTATTGGGCCCCAACATTTTATAATTCAGTGCCATTTGCTATTGTTAGCAGTTACCGATTAGCAGGGCCACTGGAAAATTGCGTCCGCAATTTTTTTTGTAGAATCCGCAATTTTCACCATTCTCCGCTAAAACTGACATGTTCCGTAATTTCTTGCAATTTTTGAGTTTTTATATTGAACTGTGTAAAAATATTAACATTTTTAATAAAATACACTCAAATATATTGACAATTTTGCATGCAGACTTGGGTTTGGCCGAAACAATGCGGTGCAAGTTAGGGCAAGGGTTTTATGTGACACTGATTTCTTTTGAATCCTTAGGCCCTTTACACAGGTTTTAAAGCGAAATGAGGCGTTACCTTTAGGCGCGTTGTGCTCTGTTGCGTTTTAGGATCCCTTTACACTCCACGAGTTTTCTGGCAGCTCCACCTCCATTTGTGTTCAAACAACATGAAGTCTTGCTATATTATGACAGTAGCAGTTTGATCCAGCTCTAGAACTGCTCGGAGGTGAAATGGTTAAAACCATTCCAAAATAGAATTTTGGCCACGAGCTCTAAAGCAGCTCTATCTGTGTTATTTCAAACCTGAACTGTCAGATTCTTTACTCAGCTCAGTGAACAGTCGCACGGAGATTTCTCCTACTGCCTCGGTTCATTTCTCGGTTTAAAAGTGTTTTCTGGTTGGATTCAACCGAGAATAGTTTTATTTTAACATAAAACCGTTCGGTTCAAGCTCTATCTGTGGTAACCGTAAGTAAATTAAAGGTTTTTGTCTGTGTGGAACTTGTAAGTTATCGGTTCGGTTTTGAACCGATCAGCTAGTTTAAAACTCTGGGACTCAGGCAAGCAAATTATATGGCTTATGTAGCTAGGTATCAGAAATCTAGATGGGATACTGTTATGCAGTTAGCCAAGCAAGCCCATGGCCAGCTGGCTAGTGAACTAGAACAGGTGGCTGCTGATGGCATTGAGGCTTCTAAGGTTCAGTTTCATGCTGCTGTGGATGTTAATGATGTTTCCTCTAGGGTCATGGCCACATCTGTAGCTTTCGTGAGGTTGGCCTGGCTCAGGTGTACTAGTCTGTCACAGGATACCCAGACTAAGGCTATGGATTTTCCTGTGGTGGGAAATTCTCTGTTTGGGAGCAGACAAGAGAACTACATGAAAAAGATGGATGAATATAAGAGCACTACAAAAGTGCCAGGCTAAGGAGCGGCAAGCCACTCCTCAAAGGCATACCCCCCGGGGTAGGGGTAGGCCTTTTCACAGGCCTTTTTATCAGACTCAGGCCTCCTCCGCCTAAGCTCAGAGGGGCTTCTTCAGAGGCAGGCGAGGGGTGGGCAGACCTGCTCCCACTCCCCAGCCTAAAGCTCTTCCTCAAGCAGGCACCCTGATGGGGTGCCCAGGGCGATTCTCCTGTACCGGTAGGGGGCAGGTTGGCTTACTTCAGCCAGAATTGGGCTTCTTTAACCTCAGACAAGTGGGTTCTGGAAGTAGTAAGCCAGGGTCTGGTTCTCAGCTTCAAAAAGTTTCCCAAGTTGAGAAGCAGACTTTTTCTACCTGCAAGTGCTTCAGAGACCCTTGCTCTGGAAGCAGAGGTCTCATCCTTGTTAGCTCTCAGAGCAGTATAAAGGGTTCCTCCCCTGCACCAGGGCAGGGGTCTGTATTCCAGATACTTCCTTACCCCAAAAAAGACAGGAGAATGGCGGCCCATATTAGATCTCAGATATCTGAACAAGCATCTTTTGAAACCAAAGTTCAAAATGGTAACTCTGGCAATGATTTTACCACTCCCAAGGCCAGGGACTGGCTAGCCTCCCTGGACCTCAAGGATGCCTATTTCCATGTCCTAATCAGAAGCTCCCATAAAGTACCTCAGATTCGAACTGCCCTCAGGTAATTACCAGTTCAGAGCAATGCCCTTCAGCCTTACCTCTGCCCAAGGGTATTCACAAAGTGTCTAGCAGTGGCAGTGGCTCACTTAAGGAGGCAAAGGATTGCTGTTTTCCCCTATCTAGAGCGACTGGCTCATTGTAGGTCAGTCCCCAGAACAGGTAAATCTCACCTGCAGGTCACCCAGCAGCTTCTCACCTCCCTGGGCTTTCTGCTAAATCTACCAAAGTCTGTTCTGGAACCAGTCCAGGTACTCACCTTTATAGGGTCAGAATTGGACACAAAGCTAGCCAGAGCCTTTCTTCCCTTAGAAAGGGTAAGGAATTTAGTGGCTCTGGCCTCCTCCTTCACTCTGCAGGTCTCTCGACCAGCAAGACACTTTCTGCAGCTCCTGGGGCACATGGCTGCATCCACAGCTGTTGTGCAGGGAGCCAGATTTCCAGATGAGAGACATTCAGTTTCACTTGAGAACCTATTGGTGTCTGAGAAGAGACCCCTTTCCAAGTTGGTCCCATGCTTTCGAACCTTGATCCTAGCCCTCCAGTGGTGGCAGGATCAGAGCAATTAAGATTGGGGGTCCCTTCATTCCCCTACTCACGACTTGACTCTCACTACAGATGCTTCCCTTCTGGGTTGGGAGCCACATGGGCGACCTTTCCACTCAGGAGTGTGGTCCCCCAGGAATCTCTGCTCCACATCAATTTGCTGGAACTCAGAGCTGTCTTTTAGCTCTTCAAGCATTTTCTGCATCTGTCCACGACAAGGTGATAAAAGTCAGAACAGACAACACCACAACAATGCGGTACATCCAACAAACAGGGGGCACTCGGTCTTCGACCTTGTGCACGAGGGCAATGAAGTTGTGGTCTCTGGCCTATTCCCTGAACACTTCCCTCATAGCAGTTCATCTTCCAGGGAAGGACAATGTCCTAGCGGATGCTCTCAGCAGGATTTCCCAGGGCCATCACAGAATGGTCCCTGGATCCTCAAGTGCTGGGGATAGTCTTTGCCAGATGGGGCACCCCTCAGATAGATATCTTTGCAGCCCCAGACAATCACAAACTTCCTCTGTTCTGTTGCAGGCTTCCAGTCCTGGGCTCAGTTCCCCTGGATGCCCTTCTTCTGGATTGGGAGGGAAAGTTTCTCTGTGCTTTCCCTCCCTTCCCTCTCCTATTCAAAGTATTAGTCAAAATCAGATCTCAGCCTTGCAGGATGATTCTGATTGCCCAGTTAGGCCAGCGCCCTGGTACCCCTCCTTCTGTCAAGCACAATCCATCTTACCTCCCCAAGGAGATCCAACCTGACTGACATTGCCGGAAGGGTTGGTATCAGGACTCAGTCCATCCACCCTCAGTGGCTCCAGAGGTTAAAGTTGCTGATTTACACCTCTCTCAGAGAGTGTTCTTGAGATCCTAAAGGCTTCTAGAAAGCCTTCCACTAGAACTACTTATAGTTCTAAATGGAAAAGGGTTTTCCATTTGGTGTGCGGGAAAATATTTCCCCAGAATCTGCTGATTTGCCCACTGTGTTAGATTACATGGTACATCTTAATTCCTTGGGTCTCAGACCAGCTACCCTGAGATTTCATTTGGCAGCTGTATCTGCTTTTGTGTCAGCAGGAAAGTCATCCCCTCTTTCCTCTCGTCCTGTGTTTTTCAGGTTTTTTAAGGGATTACTCCATACTAATCCACCCTTTCGGGAACCGGCCCCTGCTTGGGACCTGAATGTTTGCATTGCCCAGTTAATGGCAACCCCCTTTTGAACCTCTGTCTTCTGCAGAGCTTAAGTACCTAACTTGGAAAACTGTTTTTCTAGTGGCTATCACTTCTGCCAGACGCATAAGTGAGTTGCAAGCCTTGTCAGTGGAAACTGACTTTATTTCTTCCACAGGGATAAGGTAGTCCTTAGGACTAATAGGAAGTTTTGCCTAAGGTGGTTTCAGATTTCCATCTTAATCAATCTATCTCCCTTCAGTATCTTTCACTGATCACTCCTCGTCTGGTGAGAGGAGGTTGCACAGCCTGGATGTTAAGAGAGCTCTTAGTTATTATATAGAGCGTACCAAAGGTCCAGGTTGAATCCCTCCAACTTTCCTTACCTATGGTGAAGTTGGGAAGGCAAACCTGCCACTAAGAGATCAATTGCCAGGTGGATTGTCTCTTGTATCCAATTTGCTATCAGAAACTGGGCAGAGTTCCCTCCCTGGTTTGAGGGCTTATTCTACCAGGGGTACAGCTCGTCTCTAGCTGCTGCCAGAGACATCCCTATATTAGAGATTTGCCAGGCTGCTACTTGGAAAGCAGTACACACTTTTCCCAAGCATTACTCCCTGGATGTCCAGGCCAGGAGAGATGCTCGGTTTGGCACAGCTGTTCTTCAGAGCCTATTCCCTAAGTAGGTTCTGCCCCTCCTCCATGGAGGTACTGCTGTGTATTCTGCTACTGTCATAATATAGCAAGACTTCATGTTGTTTGAAGAAAAAATTACTCACCTTAGTAATGTTGTTTCTTCTAATGGAGTCTTGCTATATTATGACCTCCCCCCCAACCTGCCCCTCTCAGAACCTCTACTTGGGTGGGGTGCGGGCAACTTAGTGTGGGCACCTTTTATGCCCTGTTAGCATTTTTGTCCCCTTTTGGGGCTTTGGGGTGTGTGTGTGTGTGTGTGTGTGTGTGTGTGTGTTCTGTTATACTTATGTTTTATTCTCATATTATTAGAATTGTGTTAGTATTTCTGGTCCCCTGACTTGAGTCTTGGGTGTTGGGACCAGCAATGGTTGTTATTATTTAGGTAGCCATTTGGCTAGTGTAGGTTACAGCTTCCACACAGACCTTAGTGAGTTTTGGCTCGTAAAGATCTGACAGTTCAGGTTTGAAATAACACAGATAGAGCTGCTTCTTAGAGCTCGTGGCCAAAATTCTATTTTGGAATGGTTTTAACCATTTCACCTCCGGAGCAGTTCTAGAGCTGGATCAAACTGCTACTGTCGTAATATAGCAAGACTCCATTAGAAGAAACAACATTACTAAGGTGAGTAATTTTTTCTTTCGGCACCCCCACAGAACTTGCTGCTGTACTGCTGTTCGTGAACTGCTTCGGAATGGCTGTTTTACACAGCCCGACGAAACGTAACACAACGGTGCAAACCATGAAAAGCAGGAATTGCGGTTTGGACGAACATTTGCCTATGGACGAAACAGATGCACTTTACACAAAAGGGATGTAACAGAATACTGTTTCCGTAACAGTTATTCCGTTACATAAACCTGTGTGTTAAAGCGCCTCTTGTCTTGTTTGGTTTAAAAATCCACTGGCCAAGCATAAGTATACTTAAACACTTAACATTTGTTCTGTGTTGAAGCAGTCTGTCAGAAAACTTTTTGTTGCCACACAGGGTGAAACAAAAGATGGGAGAAAAGGTGCAAATGATCCCATTCACTTAAATGGGGTGCTAACTATGAAGCCTTTTTGTAGGTGGCAGGGCAAATTTTTCTTTGTGAGCATACTTTCATTCAGACTAGTTTTGATTCAGACAGCTGAGGATTTTTGCATGCCCTGCCGATTTTAAACTTGAATAAGCTAGTTGCTAGTTGCTAACAATGATCTCACTCTTAGCAACTGCACCTAAATGCTCACATGCAAATAGTACAATAAAAACCTGACTAAAGTCTAAAACAAGCTTATAAAACACAAACTGTATCTGAACATTTATCTCTAACTAAACAAAATCATTGTAGCCAGAGTAAAGCAAAGGTAAATTACAGGGTACCCTGACTACTGTATGATGCAGTAAAAGTATTGGTATTTTTTACATTTTTGGTAACCGCATAAGGCCCGCTTTCAGGTACAACCCAGGAGCACTCGGAGGCTAAGTGACTTGCTCAGACTCACACAGTATACAAGTGGAGTTTGTGGAATCAAACCCAGGTCTGCTAGATGCCGTCAGCTCATTCACAGTTAGTTATTCTATCCTCTAGATTATACTGCCAGCCCCAATAACCTCCAGATTTAATGTTTAAATATGTGATTTCAAAATAGTGTACAGTACCTACAGTACAAATTATGACCATTAAATACTTTAACAACATTTTACTAAACTCAGTTATTCACCACTCTATTTGCTTATGTTTTCTTGTACCAAAGTGGGTAAACAGCTGTTGATTAGGCTGCATTATTCTACAGCCAGAAACAATAAATATATTTCTTCTGGCTTTATTTATATTTTATGTGTAGCTCACTTTATAGAATCTATTTAGCACTGTATGAGGCAGATGCTTTTAAATTTTGGAAGCTAAGCAGCGCTTATGATAGCTTATCAGTTTAGTATTCTTTTTAGGAACATAAACTTTTCTTTATGTTTTAAACATATTCAGATGTCAGTGTATTCATTTAGCAATTTATGCTAATATATGCTGCAGAAAACATTAAAAGATTTACTGTGAAGCACTCAGGGTCCACAGTAGAACCCCCGCAATTTCCCGAAATTTTTGCAAAATGCTTCGCAATTTTGGGTAACCTTTTCTGCAATTTTCCAGTGGCCCTGCCGATTAGGCACTTCTAAAGCTTGTTTGAATAACTGGCTTGTTAAAGATAATGTCTGTGACTGCTTTTGAACTACATTGTCTTTTATCTTGTCTGTTAAAAATGTTTTAATATTATTTTGATTAAATATGTATTGTCACAAGTGCAAATGGTAAAATTGCTCATCTGCTAACAAGTATAAAAAAAAACAAAAGAAGATTGATGCACTTTATTCATATGGCTGGTGACAATCTGCAGCTGCTCTTGAACATTTCTGGGATAACGACGACAGGTGTGGTCCATTTGTCATATAGTTTTTTTCTTAGGAAGGGACTGAGGTGCCCAGGTCAGCCTAAGCCTTAATATGATTGTGGATCCAGGACACACCTGAGAAGTGGCTGCGATGAAGTGAGAATGTGGCCTTTCTAACCCCAGGAGTCACTCACTTAATGTTTATACTTTACGCAGTCATCTTGTCCAAGAGTGAAGTCACAGAGATAGAACCTTTGCAAATTTTAGAATTTGGAATGTAGGTTTAAATTCTGCATCCACGCTCCACTCTTGACTGCTACATAGATCTGTTTCTCTGCCTGAAGAGAACAGTTGCACTGTAGTGAGCTTGGTAACAGCTTACATAGAAACATAGAAGTTGACGGCAGATAAGGATCGTAAGGCCCATCCAGTCTGCCCATTTCTTTTTCTACCTTATAAATGTGCCTTCGGCCTTTGTTCTGTCAGTGGCCTATCAATTCATACTCATCTGTATAGCTCCTTTATGCCTATCCCATGCCTGTTTGAAGCCCTGCACTGTATTCATAGCCACCACTTCCTGAGGTAGGCTGTTCCATGCATCCACCACCCTTTCTGTGAAAAAGAACTTCCTCATATTACCCCGTAATCTACATCCCTCTAATCTCATGCTGTATCCTCTTGTCCTGCTACTTTTCTTATATTGAAACGTGTTAGGCTATTTCACCTTGTTAATGCCTTTAAGGTATTTGAATGTTTCAATTATATCACAGCACACACACCACTCCTCTTCCTCAACAGCAGAGAAAACAACCAAGTAACTTTGGCAGCAAATTGTATCACTTACATTTGGGGAGAGGTTAGTGGGAGTGGCAAGTGTTATCATGGGGGTCCTGAGCCCAGGGTTAAAGAAAAGGTACCTACTGTCATGCACCCAAATTGTGAAATTTGTAAAACTTTCTGTCCCAAGACTTTGAAAAAAAGATCAACAAAATTAAAAGAAATGGCTTCTATCTCTGCCATTACTGCAGAAGAAACCCTCTTCCTCTGTCCCTAATAAGGACAAAAATAAGCCCAAGGATGCTGACAAGGGGTCAGATAAGAATGAGCAAGGTAAATCTAAAAGGGCTGTGGAGATAGTGGCGGAAGCTATCCCACTTAAGAAAAAATACAAAGAAAAACATGTCACAGCGCCTCCAGCCGAGAAGGCTAAGGAGCTCCCAGCAAACAAACAAAATATGTCCTCAGCAGAGGACATTGCAAAGACTGTACAGTTCTTACAAGCCTTACAGGCTGTGGTCCCAGTTCCCACACCGGTTCCTGTGCAAGCTACAGCACTACAGGAACCTCAGCCTCTGTATTGTAATCCAGAGGAGGATGAAGAGGAGTATGAAGGGGAACCTATAGAACTAGAGGTCTCCCCAGAGCAGGACATGTCCCCCCCCCCCCGGGACCAGAGGGACTACACTTCTCATTATGCCTTTAAGAATATGGTGGATACCCTCAATCTCCCCATCCAGGAGGCGGAGGAGGATGTGCAGGAAGCAGATTTCCTGGACATGATGGGACTAGCTCCTACAAAACTCCTTCTGTTGCCTATGCACAAGTCCTTAAAAAGGCTGTGCTGCAAATTTTAAAGACTCCAACCTTAGTACCGAGTGGACAAGAAGATGGATAAGAAATATCAGCTGGACAGAACCACTGCTGATTTTGTATTTACTCACATGATCCTGAAGGTGGTCCAGGCGGTTGCCTGTGACAAGGCCGAATCCCTTTGCAACCCACCCCCTGACAAGGACTCAAGGAAGATGAATACCATGGGTAAGAAGGGGTATATGGCTGTCTCACTCATTGTTAGGCAGGAGGTTTACTGTATATGGCCTGTGCTATCCAGTATCAAAAGGCACTGTGGAATTCTGCACTTGCTCTGCTTGATAAAGTTCCAGGTGAAGTGGCAATCGACTTGCAAGAAACTGCAAGGGATGCACTTGATGCAACCAAATATCAGTTCCAGATGTCAATGGATGCTAATGACACCACAACCAGACTGATGGCCTTATCTGTTTCCCTTAGGAGATTTGCATGGCTAAGGGCTACCAACTTAACCGTGGACACTCAAGCTAAGGCTATGGATTTTCCTTGTGAGAAAATTCCTTATTTGGTGATAAAACAGAGGCCTACATGAAAAAAGTGGAGGAATACAAGGCCATCTGTGGAAATAACTCTAAAAAGAAGGCCTTCCACCTCTCATAGGGCCCAGAATAGGGGAGACAGGGGTAGAGGATCCTACCCCAGACCCTTTTTCCAAGCACAGGCTTTGCAGGTCTACCAGCAGCTGAGAGGCTATTTTGAGGTAGGGGTAGAAGGTCTCTGAGATGGGCTTCCCTCACCACAGTCCCAGGCTCAGCCCACACAGAATCCCTGACTGGCTGGTACAGATTGCCTCCCCAACATCACCACCACCACCACCACCAGTGGGTGGCAGGTTGGCTCACTACCTCACCACAGACAAGTGGGTCCTGGAAGTAGTGAGCCTGGGGCTATCACTCAGCTTCAAATCACTTCCCAAGCTGAGGGCAAGAACCATTGCTCCAGTACATCTGCAGACAGAATCCACCTGGAGGCAGAGGTAAAACAACCTACTTTCAATCAAAGCAGTGGAAGTAGTGCCCCTAAATCAAAGAGGGAAAGGGTTCTATTCCAGATACTTCCTTACAAAAAAAGAAAAATGGGGATTGGTGACCTATCTTGGATCTAAGGCTTTTAAACAAGCACATTCAAAAGCCAAAATTCAAAATGGTGACACTATCAGTAATCCCCACACAGCAAAAAAATTGGATTGGTTAGCATCCCTAGATTTAAGGGATGCCTATTTTCACATTCCTATCAGGTCAACTCACAGAAAATACCTGAGGCTCAGACTAGCCTCAGGTCACTACCAATTCGCATCACTCCCATTCGGTCTGACTTCTGCAACGAGGGCATTTACAAAATGCCTAGCAGTGGTAGTCGCATACCTGAGAAAACGAGGTGCGACAGTCTTCCCTTACCTGGACGACTGGCTAGTTGTAGGCCAGTCCCTCCATCATGCAAAGCAGTCATTGGCACTCACAAAATCCACTCTGGAATCCCCAGGTTTCCTTATAAACGAGCAGAAATCACAAGTAGTGCCAGTTCAGGTGCCAGACTTCATCGGAGCAGAGTTGGACACCACTCTGGGCAGAGCCTTTCTGCCCAAGGACAGAGTGGACAGCATCATACAGGTTGCAAGTTCCTTCATGCTGGGCAAGCCTAAACCAGCCAGGGAATTTCTCAGGTTAGTGGGACACACAGCAGCTGCCACCATAGTGGTACCAGGCTCCAGATTCCAGATTCCAGATGAGAGACATCCAGTTTCATTTAAGACAGTACTGGTCACAAAGGACAGATCCACTGTCCAGACTGGTTCCAGTCACCCACAGCCTACTGCAGGCACTTCAGTGGTGGCTGGATGAACACAACCTCTGGGTTGGCATACCCTTTCTAAGGGAACAGCCCTCCATTATTCTCACAACAGATGCTTCCCTTCTCGGTTTGGGGGGGGGGCACACATGCTGGATCGCACAGCAAGTGGCACATGATCTCCTCTGGAGTCCCTATTTTACATAAATCTACTGGAGCTCAGGGTGGTGTACCTGGCTATATAGGCTTTTGGCCCACATCTGCAAAACAAGGTGGTGCAGGTCAGGAAAGACAACACCACAACCATGTACTACATCAACAAACAAGGAGGAACCAGGTCCACCCCACTTTGCACAGATTCAATGAAGCTGTGGTCCCTGGCATATTCCATGCCGGTATCTCTGTCAGCCATACACCATCCAGGGAAGGACAGCATACTGGCAGATTCTCTCAAACAGGATAAGTCAGGACCACCACGGTGGTCACTGAACCCTCAGATCCTCAGTGCAGTTTTTCAGAAGGGGCACTCCAGAGGTGGATCTTTTTGCCTCTGCAGAAAATCATCAGTTGCCCTCCTGTACTGTTGCAGGCCCCTTCACAGGGGTACAGTTCCCCTGGATGCAGTGGCCCTGGATTGGTCAGGGAAGTTTGAGTATGCATTTCCCCCTTTCCCAATGATACTCAGGACCCTAGTGATATTAAGGTCCCAACCAGCAAAAATGATACTGGTGGCACCAGACTGGGCAAGGCAGCACTGGTATTCACTCCTGCTGACCCTGTCGGTGACCTCCCCAATTCATTTTCCCAGGAGGCACAACCTGCTGACCTCCTCCCAGGGCAGAATCCTGTATCCCAACCTCAAATCACTGAGACTCAAGGCCTAGCTCTTGAGGACTTAGAATTTGCTAACCTCAAGCTTTCAGAACTAGTCCTGACAGTGCTTAGGGGTTCCAGGAAACCTTACACTAGAAAAAACACATTCCTCTAAGTGGAAGAGGTTCTCCATTTGGTGCTCAGGTAAAGGTACTGACCCCTCCAGGGCTGACCTTGCTGGTCTGCTGGATTACTAACATACTATTTGCCTGCAGATTAGGCCTTACGGTCTATCGAGTCTGTTCGAACCTCAGATCCCTAGTTGGGTGCAGGCCCCCTTGTGTTCTAGAAACCCCTGTCATCCATTCCCACCCCCTGGGCCAGGCTATCATCTGATACATCCACTTTCTGTGTCTGTCCCACCCTCTCTTGAAGCCTCCACTGTGATCTCTGAACCAGCTCGCCAGGCAGTGCTCCAAGGGTCCACCACCCTCTCAGTGAAAATCCTCCTCTTTTCTCCCTCACCCCTTCCAACTTAAACCATGCCCTCTGGTGATACCTCCCTGCTTTAGTCTAAAGATCCCTCCTTGTTTACCCTATTTATTCCCTTGAGGTGCTTGAAGACCTCAATCATGTCCCCTGTCTCTCCTCCTCCAATGAAAACAGGCAAAGCTCCTCAAGTCTGTCCTCATCGTCCAAATCCCTATTACCTCGTATCATCTTAGTTGCCCTTCTCTGTACTGTCTCCAGGGCTGTATGTCCCTCTTCAAGTGTGGTCTCCAGTACTGTACACAGTACTCAAGGTGTGGTCTAACCAGTCCATTGTACAGCGGCAGAATCACTTCCTTGCTCCTAGAGGTGATCCCCCTTACGATGCATCCCAACATCCTGTTTGTCTTGCTAGCCACTCTCCTGCACTGCTCAGAGTTATTCATACATGCATCCACCATGACCCCTAGGTCTTTTTCCTCTATTGAGGCCTCCAGCGCCTCCCCTCCCAGGGTGTATCTGTGTTTAGGGTTTCCCTGCCCAAGATGCAACACCTTGCACTTGGTGATATTGAAATTTAATTTCCATGTGTGAGCCCAGCTTTCCAGGGTGCCCAGGTCCCCTTGCAGGGCCAGCCTCCCCTCTTCTCCCTCAACTACTGCTCCTATACCCTCCCTGATGTCCGATATGTGTGCATTAAACAGGATCGGACCCAGGACCGAGCCCTGCGGTACCCCACTACCAACCTCTCTAGGGTTCGAGAGCTCCCCACAGACCACTGCTCTCTGGGTGCGTCCAGCTAGCCAGTTTTCAATCCATCTGACCATCAAAGGGCCTACTCCTAACCCCATCAGTTTCTCCACCAGTCCATTGTGGGGGATAGAGTCAAACGCCTTGCTGAAGTCCAAGAATAATACATCCACAGGCTTTCCCCTGTCCAGTTCTGATGTTACCCATTAGTAGAACTCCACAAGATTGGTTTGACATGATCTACCTGGCACAAACCCATGTTGCCGACTATCCAGACCTCCCACCTCCTCCAAGTACACCCCCAATCATTCCTTTAGTATACCCTCCATTAATTTTTCCCACCACTGAGGTCAAACTGATGGATCTATAGTTACCTGGTACTTCCTTCCCCCCCTTTATGGATTGGCACCACATGTGCCTCTCGCCAATCCCTAGGTACCCTCCCTGTCTCAAGTGACCTGTTGAAAGAGCTCCGCTAGGGGTGCATCCCAGTATGTCCCGCCAATTCCCATAGTACTCTCGGATGAATGCCATCCGGCCCAGGAGATTTGTCTTTCTTTAGGGCCTTGAGGGCTAACCACACCCTTTGGGTGAAGATAGCATCATCCGTCCCCTCCACCTTACTGGCCTTTTTATCCTTATCCAGATGTGACACCCCTGGGGTACCTCTCCCTCCCTCTTACTCCATTTCTGTTGCTCCCCTGATCCCACTCACTGCTGCTTCTATCCCCATCGTGCCTTGCTTTGTAGATATCCCATCCTCCTCCCGAGTGAACACAGAGGCAAAGTACTCATTAAATACCTCTGCCTGGTCCCTCGCCTCTTCCACCCACCCTCCTTCTGATCTCAATCTGCTGAGATGGCCCTTAGTTTTCTCTGCTCCCCAATGTATTGGAAGAACCCTTTTCCTCCATGTATCCCCTGTGCCAGTTGTTGCTCTTTACTGGACTTTGCTCCTACCTGACACATCTCCACTCATCAGGACTGAGGCCTTCAGCTCTTAATGTTCACCTGGCTTCAGTTTCAGCTTACCTGTCAGCTGGTAAGGAGAGGTCCATGGCCTCTCGTCCAGTTTTCAGAAAATACTTCAAGGAACTCAACCTCCTTCACTCTCCTCTGAGGGAACTCGTTCCAGCATGGAAGCTAAACATTTGCATTGCCAAGCTGATGGAACCACCATTCGAACCCATGGCAACTGCAGACCTGAAATATGTCACATGGAAAACTGTGTTCCTAGTGGCCATTACCGCAGCCAGGCGAATCAGTGAGCTGCAAGCCCTGTGTACAGATGTAGACTACATTTCATTCCACAGGGATAAGGTGATCCTCAGGACCAATAGGAAATTCTTCCCAAAGTAGTATCTGATTTCATCTGAATCAGTCCATGACTCTGCTTGTTTCTTTCAGAGAACTCCTGTTCCTCTGAAAGGAAACTTCACTCTACATTATTCCGCCCTCTCTATTTGATCCTACACCTCATGTTAATTTTAGAGATATTAGACTAGATATATTCATTTACAATATTGTAACCCTATAGTAGATCTTAGGCTATATAGCTCTCTCTGTTCTAATGATGATGCTTAATAACCAACGTGTTGTCATATCCTGTTATGATGTCTACTTATATAGTCTTTTACATGTGGAATTGGTTGTTTTGTATTATAATAATAACAAGATTAACTACAAAGGAAACTTCACTGCCTCTATGTCAAGAGGGCACTGAGCCATTACATTGACAGAACCAAGGCATACAGACCAGGACAGAGTAGACACAGCTCTTCCTCACTTATAGTGAAGTAGGTAAGGATAGAGCTGCCACAAAACGTATAGTTGATTACTGTATAGTGGCATATATACAGTTTTGTTATGATAAAGTGAATAAACAGGTACCCGTAGGCCTGAGGGCACATTCCATAAGGGGTACAGCTGCGTTAGTGGCAGCTTCAAGAGATATTTCACTACTGGAAATCTGCAAAGCAGCTACATGGAAAACAGTGCACACCTTCACAAAGCATTACAGCCTGCATCTACAGTCCAGAAATGATGCCAGGTTTCGCATAGCAGTTCTGCAGAACCTGTTTCCCAAATAGGTTCTCTGCCCATCCTCCAAAGATACTGCTTGGTAGTCTGCATCAGGTTAATCATAATGAATGTTTCCTGGGGTTAGAAGGAAAAAATACTCACCATAGTAATCTTGCTTCTTCAAAGGGATCATCATTATGATTAAAGCACCCACCCTTCCTCCCCTACTAGAACCTTAAAAAAAAAAGTGGAAAGCAGTTTTGTTCTGCATCCCTGTTTAAATATTATATATAGACCAGGTTAGAGACTCACTTTTTTAAACCAGTTGGTTTCCTTGTGGTCTTGTTTTTATGCCTGTCTCTGCGGGACTTTTGATCTTGGAGAATAGTTTATATTTATTATGATAACATTAACTAGGGGGTCTTTTATACAGTTAGGCTCCGAAAGAATCTGAAGCACTCAGAGTGCAACAGTTTTTAGGGCAGCAGTCTGAAATTGGCACGAGCCAATAAGAGTTCTATCATTTGCATAGCATTCCATCTCTCCGGGCAGGCGAACACTGGAGGCTGACTGCATCAGTTTAATCATAATAAGTGATCCCTTTGAAGAAATAAGATTACTGTGGTGAGTAATCTTTTCATCTGTAGCATCCTCAAGGGGCGCCCATTTGTTAGACATTTGTAGAGCAGCTACCAGGAAAACCGTACACACCTTCATAAAGCACTGCTGTTTGGATATACAATCCAGAAGGGATGCCAGCTTTGAACTGCTGTCTTGCAGAACCTTTTCCTAACTAGGTTCTGGATCCAACCTCCCAAGTTACTGCTACTGATTCTGCATAAAGTGTAAGCGTAAAGTGAGTGATTCTTGAGGTTAGAAGAAATAAATTACTCACCAAAGTAAAGTTGTTTCTTCCTAAGGGATGATTTACTTTGGTTATGCTCCCTAACCCTGCCCCCCCTTCAGAACTTGAAATAGGTTCATACAAGAATCGGTTCCTTTTTCATTGAGGTTGCTTGAACTTTACTATTGCAGTTCCTACAATGGTAAGTTTGTTATTTATATGGTAACATTTTACAAATCTGCGTCAATTTGTTTGGTGTTTTAAAAGTTCTGTAAACATTTTTGGTAGCCTTTTAGCTAGTTTCACTAGTCATTGCTCCACTTCATCTTGGAAACAGATCTGAGCAACAGCTAGAGTGGAACACTGCTGCAGAGTTTGAACCTACACTCCAAATTCTGAAATTTGCATAGGTTCTATCTCCAGGGACCCACTCTCGGCCGAAAGGACTGCATAAAGTGTAAACATAGTGAGTGATTCCTTAAGAAGAAACAACATTACTACAGTGAGTAACTTTTTGGGGATTTGGACCATATGGTTCTTAAATGCAGGAAAGAGCTGAGGCATTATTTGCAAGAGGGTGCGGGTCATGTGTACCACCAATGCCCCTCTACTGCTCATAACTGTAACAGCAGAGTAAGGAACACCTTTTAACTCAGGCTGGTGGAGTGCAAGTAAACCAGATTTTGTCATGATCTTTTTTGGGGGGCATGTTAACAGAACAGGATTTGAGCTTTTGAAAGGATACAGCACCCTTTCTGGCCAGGGTTCTGAAGTAAAGAGGGCAGACACACGCAGAACTGTCTTAAGGTTTTGTTCCCAGAAGAGGGAACAGTCACATAGCCATTCAAACAACATGAAGTCTTGCTGTATTCTGACAAGTGCAGTTAGCCCAGCCTTTAAACTGCCCCGAGAACAATGGTTAACTTTTCTATGCAGGGCATAGAATGTTGATCTCGAGCTCGTTGATGTCTGTGCCTGTTGAATTTTGAACTGCAACCATCAGATTCTTTACTCTGCCTCACTGAACAGTCACTCTAGAGATTTCTCCTGCAGCTCGGTTCAAGTCGGTTGAAGTGTCAGTTTTCGTCCATTTCTACCAAATTTAGTTTCCATAGTCGGTTCAAGTCTCTGTCTATGGTACCGTGAGTACTAGATAGGTTTTGTTCTGTTTTCTGTGTGGAACTTGTAAAAGTGTGGATTGGTATGGCTGAACCGATCGCTTCAGGTAATTTTTGTATCTTACTTTAGTGAGTGGTTACCAGTCCGTATCGGTTCTAAAAAAAAAACGGGTTTTAATACATTTTTTTTCCAAGACCCGTGACACGGTCAGGTACCGATAGGGAGTCTTGCCTGGCGGTTGCCGAAAAAAGGGTAAGTTTGGTTAGGGTTGGCCATGTCTGAGAAACCCAAGAAAAAAAATGGGCCCACTGGGTTTCAACACTGCAGTGAGTGTGGAGAGGTCTTTGTTAAGGCCGATCCCCACACCACCTGTGTTTATTGTCTGGGGTTTGACCACCTCGATTCAGGCTGCCAAATTTGTAAAAATTTTCCCAAATCTACCCTTGAAAAGAGATTAGGTAGACTGAGGAAGGGAGGCCGAGAAGTCCGCTGACCCAGGTGGCCAGCCTGGTTGGTTCGACCGAACCAGAAGGAGTACCTCTGACTAGGACAATACTTCTTTGGGCAAAAGAAGATCCAATCCCGAGGGTTAGTTCCAGCAAAAGCACGCGAAAATCATCCGGTTCGGATCCAGAATCTCATACTTGACCGCTGAAGTGTCAAGCGATTCGTATTGTGAATTCTGTCACCGGTTCCAACTGATCCGCACCTTTGGCAGGGGCTTGGTTCGGTCGGTTCCCCCGGTTCACGATTGTACCCTGGAAGAATTTTATGAACCGGAGTTTGAGGAGGAAGGAGAGTTGGAAGATGAATATGGTGATTGTGAAAGTCTGGATGTGTCTATTGATCCGGACATCTCCCCAGACAGACCTTCAGGTGTTTCTCCTCCTAGGCTTTCTGAGTCCCCTTCCCACTTTATGTTTTACAGAAAGGTGACTGAGACCCTCCAGCTTCCTGTGGAGGAGGCAGTGGATGATCAGGAGGAGCCTGACTATGTAGAGATGATGGACATCCCAGAGTCCAGGAGACTGTCTATTCCTCCACAAATCTTTGGGAAACAGACACAAAATTCTGAAGTCTCCCAATTCCATAACCTCCTGTGGATAGAAGAATGGACAAGAGGTATACTCTTTCAGGCTCAGATACGGAGTTCTTTATCAGGAATGCAGCCATGTTAGTTGTACAGGCTGCTGCCTGCGATAAGGCAAACATTCCCTTGGCATCACACCCCAGACAGGGACTCCAGGAAGATTGATGCCATGGCAAAAAGCAGTACATGGCATCTTCCTTGGGACTCGGGCAGGTGAATTATATGGCCTATACAGCCATATACCAGAAGTCCAGGTGGGACACTGTACTGGCACTGGCTAAACAGGCTTCCCCAGCTTGCCAGGAGCTGGAGGAGGTGGTTGCAGATGGGATTGAGGCATCAAAAGTTCAGTTTCATGCTGCTGTAGACTGCAACGATGTGTCATCAAGAGTCATGGCTACATCTGTGGCTCTTTGAGAATGGCTTGGCTCAGATGTACTAGCCTCTCACTGGATACCCAGGCTAAGGCCATGGATTTTCCTGTAGTGGGTAATTATCTGTTTGGGGAGCAGACAGAATTACATGAAGAAATGGACGAGTACAGGACCACTTACAGGAGTGCTTAGGCCAAGGAAAGGCAGGCAGCACCTCAAAGGCAGCAGTCTAGGGGCAGGGCAGGTCTTTTCAAAGGCCTTTTACCAAGCACAGGCCTCTTCTTCCTTTCGCAGAGGGGTTCTTCAGAGGAGAGGCAGAAGGGGATGAGCAGACCTGCATCCACCCCAACCTAAAGCCCCTGCCAAGCAGACACCCTGATGGTTCTGCCGGGTTGACTCTCCCTATCCCAGTAGGGCAGGCTGGCTTACTTTGTCCAGGACTGGATGTCTGTCACATCAGACAATTGGGTCCTGGAAGTAGTAACTAGACTGTTCTCAGCTTCAAAAATTCCAAAGATGAGAACCAGATATTTTACACCTGCAAATCTTTCGGAAATCCTTGCCCTAGAGGCAGAAGATTCTTCTCTTCTAGCTTTAAGAGCTATAGAGTACCTACCCTACACTGGGGCAAAGGACTGTACTCCAGGTACTTCCTAACCCCCAAAAAGACGGGAGAGTGGCGACCCATCCTGGACTTAAGATATCTGAACAAACATCTTTTAAAGCCAAAGTTCAAGATGATAACTCTGGGAATTATCCTTCCCTCTCTAAGGCCAGGGGACTGGCTAGCCTCCTTGGACCTCAAAGATGCCTACTTTCACATTCCCATCAGGTGCTCCCACAGAGAGTACCTCAGGTTCGAGTTGCCCTCAGGCCACTATCAGTTCAGAGCAATGCCCTTTGGCCTAACCTCAGCACCAAGGGTTTTCACAAAGTGCCTGGCAGTAGTTGTTGCCTTCCTAAGAAGACAACAGATTTCCATTTTTCCATATTTGGACCACTGTCTCATAGTGGGCCAATCTCCAGACCAAGTTAAGTCAGACCTACAAGTGACCCAGCAAGTGCTCACTTTAGGATTTCTTTCAACCTACCAAAGTCAGTTCTCGAACCAGTGCAGCTCCTCATCTTCACAGGGCAGAGCTGATACGTAAAAGCAAGAGCCTTCCTTCCCTGGAAAGGCAAGAGCTCTCATGGAGCTGGCTTCTTCATTCAGCCTTCAGGTGTCTCACCAGCAAGGCATTTCCTTTAGCTCTTGGGCCACATGGCAGCTTCTACAGCAGTGGTCCAAGGCGCAAGATTCCAGATGAGGGACATTCAGTTCCACTTAAGAGCTTTTTGGTCCCAAAGAAAGGATTCCCTTACCAAACTAATCCCAGTGACTCGAACTCTGATCCAAGCCCTGCAATGGTGGCAGGATCAGGACAATCTGAGGCAAGGGGTTCCATATGCCACTCGGTCTCATTCAGTGGTCCTTACCACAGGGAGCCCATTAGGGGGACCTCACCACCCAGGGACTGTGGTCTCCTCAGGAATCTCTTCTACACATCAATCTCTTGGAACTCAGGGCAGTGTTTCTAGCATTACAATTTTTTCCCAGTCAGTACAGAACAAGGTGGTTCAGGTCAGAACAGACACCACCACCACCATGTGGTACATCAACAAGCAAGGAGGCACTCAGTCTACGGCCTTATGCACAGAAGCAATGAAGTTGTGGTCCCTGGCTTATTCCCTGCAAACCTCTCTGATAGCAGTTCACCTTCCAGGGAAGGACAATGTCCTAGCAGATGCACTGAGTAGAATATCTCAGGGCCATCACGAATGAGCCCCTGGATCCTCTGGTGTTGAAGGTGATTTTTTGCAAGATGGGGTTCTCCAGAGATAGATCTTTCTGCAGCCCCAGACAATCACCAACTTTTCTCTTTTATTGCAGACCCCAGTCTTGGGCTCAGTCCCCCTGGATGCTCTGATTCTTAACTGGGAAGGGAAATTTCTGTATGCTTTTCCCCCCTTCCCTCTCCTGTTCAAAGTTATAGTCAAGATAAGGTCACAACCTTGCAAAGTGATTCTGATTGCTCCAGACTGGGCTGGGCAGCCATGTTACCCCTTGTTGCTGTCCCTAGCAGTCCATCTTCCCCTGTCTCTTCCCAGGAATTACAACCTGTTAACCTCCTCTCAGGGAGGATTTGGTACCCCAATCTTCAGTGTCTCAATCTCAAGGCATGGCTCTTGAAGAGTTAGTTTGCAGATTTGCATCTGTCTCAGTGAGTTCTGGATATTCTCAGAGCTTCTCGAAAGCCTTCCACCAGAAAGACTTATAACTCCAAATGGAAGAGATGCAGCATTTGGTGTTCCAAGAGGCATATCTCCCCAGATACTGCTGAATTGCCTACAGTTCTGGATTATGTGGTCCATCTTAATAGCCTGGGCCTCAGAACAGCTACTCTCAGGGTACACTTGTCTGCTGTTTCTGCTTTTCTGTCAGTAGGCAAGTCTTCCTCACTGTCATCCCACCCTGTATTCTTAAGTTTTTCAAGGGATTGCTTCATACCATCCCTCCTCTAGGGATCCTGCTCCTGCTTGGGATCCTAATGTTTGCATTGCTCAGCTTATGCAACCCCCTTTTGAGCCTTTGTCCTCAGTAGAGCTTAAGTACTTGACTTGGAAGACTGTGTTTTTGGTAGCCATTACTTCTGCTAGATGTATCAGTGAATTGCAAGCCCTGTCAGTGGAACCTGATTTCATCTCTTTTCACAGAGATAAAGTGGTCCTTAGAGCTAACAGAAAGTTCTTGCCTAAAGTGGTTTCAGATTTCCACCTGAATCAGTCTATGTCTCTCCCTGTTTACTTCACTGATCATTCTTCATCAGGGGAGAGGAGGCTACACAGTTTGGATGTTAAAAGAGCCCTTAGCTACTACATAGAGTGTACCAAGGGTCACAGGTTTGACTCCCTCCAGTTGTTCCTCACTTATGGAGAGGTAGGAAAGGGCAAACCTGCCACCAAGAGAACTATTGCCGGTGGATTGTTTCTTGTATACAATTCTGTTATGAAACTGGGAAAGATTCCACCCTCAGGCCTGAGGGCTCACTCTGCAAGAGGTACAATGCTTCTCTGGCTGCTGCCAGGGATATCCCTCTTAGAAATCTGTCAAGCAGCCACCTGGAAAACAGTACATACCTTTACCAGGCATTACTCTCTGGATATCCAGGCTAGGAGTGATGCTCGGCTTGGCACAGCAGTACTTCAGAGCCTATTCCCAAAGTAGGTTCTGTCCCTCCTCCGTGGAGGTACTGCTGGTAGTCTGCACTTGTCAGAATACAGCAAAACTTCATGTTGTTTGAAGAAAATCAGTCTGTTTGCTGATGATACTAAGGTAGGCGCGGTGGTGGATGACCTAGGGGGATGGCAAGGGTTGCAGGATGATCTGGCAAAGCTTGAAACCTGGTCAGACACCTGGCAACTGGGCTTTAATGCCAAAAAGTGCAAGGTGCTGCATTTTGGGATGAAGAACCCAAGGAGGAGTTACCAGCTAGGGGAGTACAGCTAGCCCAGACAGAGGAGGAGAAGGATCTGGGTGTGCTCATTACAGGGTCAATGAACAACTCGGCACAATGTAGGAAGACAGCTGCAAAGGCCAACAAAATGCTGGGTTGTATTGCAAGGGGTATATCCTCGAGGAGGGAGGAGGTGAGTCTGCCACTGTATAGGTCATTAGTTAGACCACACCTGGAGTACTGCGTGCAGTACTGGCGTCCGATTCTGAAGAGGGACATTAAGTTACTAGAGGGGTGCAGTGCAGAGCAACAAAGATGATCAAGGGGCTGGGGACTTATCATACGAGAGGAGGTTGAAGGAGTTGAACATGTACTCACTGGAGGAGAGGAGAGACAGGGGTGACATGATTGAAACCTTTAAATACATGAAAGGAATAAACAAGATGGGTACAGAGGGGCTGTTCAAAGTAAGGGAGGGGAGGGCCACCAAGGGCCATGATATGAGACTGGAGCGAGGAAGGTTCAGGAGGGAGATGAGGAGACACTTTTTTACAGAGAGGGTGATGGCTGGGTGGAATGCGTTACCTGCTGAAGTGGTATGCAGTAGAACAGTGGACTGCTTCCAAACGAGGATGGACAGGACAAGGGGAGGGTTAATGAAGGGAAGGGTGGAAGGGAGGCAGCTGCAGAATAAGGGTGCTAGCTGCACATTCGAGCAGACTTGATAGACCTCTAGGCCTTTATCTGCTGGCAAATTTCGTATGTTCATGTGTTACGTAAAAATTACTCACCTTAGTAATTATGTTTCTTCTAGTGGAGTCTTGCTGTATTCTGACCTCTCCCCACCTCCCCTCTAAGAACCTGGATTTTTGGGATGTGGGTGGCAGGCGCAGTGTTGGCACCCCAGGGTGCCCTTACCTCCCTCTGTTACTCATGGGGTGATATGTTATTTCAATTTTATTGGTTTTTGGTTTTTGGGTTTCCTGACTTGAGTCTTCCTTTGGGAACCCAAAAGATTATTTTTCTGCCAGTTGGCTAGTAAAAATTTTACAGTTTCCACACAGAACACCTAGTGAGTTTTGCTTGTAACGATCTGACGGTTGCAGTTCAAAATACAACAGGCAGAGACATCAGCCGAGCTCGAGATCAACATTCTATGCCCTGCATAAAAAAGTTAACCCATTGTTCTCCGAGGCGGTTTAAAGACTGGGGCTAACTGCACTTGTCAGAATACAGCAAGACTCCACTAGAAGAAACATAATTACTAAGGTGAGTAATTTTTTCATTCAGTGCCTCTGGAGGAGAATGACTCAGCATGAGGGGCTTCATTTCTACAATCGGATATCTTTGAACATATAGCAGAAGTAGAAATTAGGAAAAAAATCTGGTGTGGGAGTTTGAATACCAAAAAAAGAAATTTGGTATTCTGTCTTAAGGTTTGACATTCTGCCTATGTAAAAAGAGCAGTGCTATAGATTAAATTGCTGAGTACAGGCAAGGAAGAGTAATATTCTAGTTGGAATACCAGTGTGATGACTATGGTACATTTTTGGTAGCCTTTTAGCTAGTTTCATTAGCCTACTGCTACACTCTGTCTTGGAAACAGATCTAGTAATGGGCAGAGGGAGCACAGCTACAGAGTTTGAACCTACACTTCATATTCTGAAATTTGCAGAGGTTCTATCTCCGGGCCTCGCTTCTGCCAAGAGGACTGCATAAAGTGTAATTATAGTGTGCGATTCCTTAAGAAGGAACAACATTACTAAAGTGAGTAATTTTTGGGGGATTTGGACCACATGGGTCTTAAATGCAGGAAAGAACTGAGGCATAATTTGTTTTAGGTGCGGTCATGTACCACCAATGCCCCTGGACTGCTCCATACATTTGTAACAGCAGAGTAAGGAACACCTTTAACTCAGGCCGGTAGAGTGCGAGTAAACCCGATTTTGGCCAGATCTTTTTTTTTGGGGGGGTGGGGGTTGGTTATCAGAACAGGATTTGAGCTCTCAAAAGGATACAGCACCCATTCTGGCTGGGGTTCTGGAAGTAAGGGGAGCAGACACAAACAGAACTGTCTAGGGTTCAGTTCCCAGAAGAGGGGCACAATCACATAGCCAGTTCAGTGCCTCTGGAGGAGAATGACTCACCACTGGGGTTTCATTTCTACAATCTGATATGTTTGAACATATAGCAGAAGTAGAAATTTGAGAAAAAATCTGGTGTGGAGGCTGAATCCAAAAACAAATTTGGTAGTCTGCCTATGTTAAAAAAAAAAAAATAAAGGCAGTGCTATAGATTCAGTTGCTGAGTAGAGGCATGGAAGAGTGATATTCCAGTTGGAATACCAATGTAATGAATTGGGGAGGCTCCCAACACTGTGGGATAATGGAAAACAAGTGAGGAAACAAGAGACTGTACTAGGCCCCCTCCCGTGAGCGAGATGACAGTGCCAACAGGTAACAAGAGGAAAACAGGAGACAGAAATATAAATGTTGTTCAGTGTGACGGCTAGACATTTCAAGCACTACAATTTCAGCTTGGAAAAGGTTTGAAGTGTTGCGGTCAGAGGCTGAGTGGGGTGACACAGAGAAGAAGGAAGTTTCTAAATCAACCTGTTTCCTCTTCTGTGATCTTAGCCTCCTCTGATGGAAAGGAAATAGTGCCTAGGGTGACCATGAAGTGGTGGCATAGGTTGATAAGCAGTTCGGAGGTGAATATGAAATGATTCTTTTAGGTTTATTCATCTTTGCTAATTTCAAACCCCAGAAATCCCTCAGTATGGTTAACTGTTGCAGTTAGCCTGGTAGGTTCAACTGCCCTGGAGAGTGGAACTTGTGTAAATTAAGGAACATTTCAGTGGAACTTAGGACGCAGTTCAGATCTATTCCTCTTAAGTGCTGCTGCATTCTGAAGGCTAATGTCTGATTCATTTCTCTGCCTGTAGTACCAAGACACCCTGAAGAGCTCTCCTCGGCAACTTTGCTGCAAGTCTGTTTATTTTAAATGTTTACCTCAAAGTCATTTTATTTCAAGTTATTTCTGCCTCTAGTATAGTTAGTTACAAAATGCTATATAGTTAGCGTTTTTTATCTGGTTCCGACTCGGTTCTTGGGAATCGGAGAAACAGCTGCCTGTTTTACTTAATTTGTATTTATTTTAATTTTTTCATGTAGCATTAGACCCTTTTCAGTTATTTCTGTCAGGTTTTTTTTCTATTTAATAGTTAGTTTTCGCCTTGGTTCCTCAATGTGGGAACCGAGACGGTCTTTTTTTTTTTTTTTCATCTGTATTTATCCTGTGGCAGGTCCCCCAGTCATTGGCCAGCCTACCAGAACTCGGTGGCTTGTAGCACCTTGTGTGCCACTGCAGAACCCCCAGAGCCTGGCCCAGAGGCATCATCCTTGGGTGGCCCCCGTTTTCCTCCATTTTCTCCCCCAAGTGCCCTAACCCTGAGACCCCAGAAGTGGTGACGCATGCACGTGGATGTGTACATGTGCACCACAGCTCCAGTACCAGCCTCTTTCGGCCTCCTTTGGCCTAGCGCTGGCACTCCTTGGAGCAACGCCTCCACTCTGGACTCCACCAGGGGGCGGCCATGCTCCGAGGAAGTGAGATACTCCCTCCCGAGGTGGAGAGCTGCCAGTCGACAGCCACTCGCATCCTCTCCCTGCACCCCCCTGACCTCAGACGCCCCAGGCTTGTTCCCGAACTCGAGTCGCTGGCGTGAGGTGTGGTGTCCAGCGCCTCAACCCTCTGCGCCACCAAGCTGGCTGAGACGTTCTTCTTAAAAACGTGGGGTTTTTTTTGTTAATTTTATTCACTGTGCCTTAGTTGAGGCTCCGCCGGCCACCATCAATCCCCACCTGCCATCCCCACAGCTTTGCCCCAACATCTGCGATCCTGGGACACATTTGCACCCCACAAGCACCCTGGCATTCTCCCCAGCGTGGGGCTGCCGGTTCCCAAATAGAACTACTGCTATGGTACCGGGAGGCACTCGGGGGTCCCCCCACCCGCCTCCGGGCGAGGGGTTGCAGGTCACAGCGCCAGGGTCCAGGGCAGGAGGATGCCATTTCGCTGATTGAACCCCCAAGGGTCCGCGTCTGACACACCTCTCCCAAGTGATCGGGCGCTGGCATGCAGCGACCCCAACCTCGTGCTATTTTTCCCTGTGTTTCTTTTGTTTCTCCTTCAGCGAAACCGAACCACAGATTTTGTATTATTTCAATAGGAACCAGAAAGTTTGTCTATTTCTGACTGCTTGGCATGTCATATCGGCCTAAACAGAGAACAGGATCCACAGGCTTCAAAAACTGTACTAGGTGTTTCTAACTCCTGGCCAGGGCAGACTGCCATGGTTTGTGTATAAAGTGCCTGGGTCCTAGCCACATTTTTCCAGCTACGAGCACTGCTGTAAGTTTTGCCCTAAAACAATAAAGAAAAAGGCCAAAAAGATATGACTTGTCAGTCTGCCACCTCTTCACTCAGCGGATAAATGAAGGTCCTTCCCATAGTAAATTTAAGGACTGAATATCCAAAATCCCTCTAATCCTATTGTCGCTGAGAAAGGGAACACTGAAAAGCATAAAAGACCTGTGGAGCAGGGATCAGAGCGGGTTCCTTGAAAAAAAGAAGAAAAAGAAAAACATGTCACTGCACCTCCTGCTGATGAAGCAAGGGAGCTGTCAGTTGACAGATCAGAACTGCACTCTGTGGAGGACATAGCTAAAGCCCTTCAGGCCCTGCAGGCTATGGGTCCCCTTGTGGATACCCCGGTTCCTCCTCAGGTGCCGCCTCAGGTCCCAGTTCCCCGTGATCAGGGTCCTGAGTTTTCCTGTGAAGAGAATGGGGAACCGACTGAACCAGAGGTTTCTCATGAACAGGGGTTTAGTTCCCCTCTTCGGGTCCAGAGGATTTTTCCTCCCATTATGCCTTCGTCAGACAGATGGCCGACACTCTTGACCTCACCACCCAGGAATTGGTGGAGGAGGAGGAAGAAGCTGACTTTTTAGAGATGATGAGACTGGCCCCTACTAAAAGGTTGCTGTTACCTGTGCACAGATTCCTCAGTAAAGCAACTCTTAAGATCCTCCAAACCCAAGGATTGAAACTGGCACCAGCCCACTAGCCAAATGCTGGTAGATTTTGTATTGGGCTACTAAGATTTTCCTTTAACTAACCCTTCAGGTTTGTACTGGAGAAGGTAGCATTTTCACATGTGCACTAGCTGGGCCAGTGGAAAAGCCTGTGGGGCTAGTGGATTTTCCAGTCACTAGCTCTGCTGGCTAATGGCTACAAAACTTAATTTCTACTCCTGCAACCCCTACCTCAGTTCCAGAGGTTGACAAAAAAGTGGAAAACAAGTATCAGCTTGACAAAGTCAGTGCTGAGTACCTCTGTTCCCACCCCAGTCATGAAGGGGTGGTCCAGGCGGCTGCCTGTGATAAGGCCATCCTCTGATATGGATTCCAGGAAACTGGATACCATGAGAAAGAAGGGGTACACTACAGCCTCTTTCCTCCTGAGGCAGGCTACCTACATGGCTACAATGCTCAGTATCAGAAGTCTCTCTGATGTTTTGTACTGGCCTTGTGTCAAAGGATCCCGGGTGATCTGTGGCATGATCTAGCAGACACAGCCAGAGCAGCACTGAATGCTACCAAGTACCAGTTCCACATGGCAGTGGATGCCCATGACTCTGCATCCAGATTCATGGCTCTGGCCATCTCCTTGACATTTGCCTGGCTACGAGCCACTGATTTGACCCAAGACACACAGGCAAAGGCCGTGGACTTTCCCTGTGAGAGTAACTCCCTCTTTGGTGACAAAACCGAGGCTACTCAAAAACTGGAGGAGTGTAAGACCACCTGCAAGAGTATTTCTGCTAAGGAGAAGGCCTACTTCCTTATAGGTCTCAGGGAAGGGGGCAGAGGTAGGGGTATTACCCTAGAGCTTACTTTCCTGTACCCATGCCCATGGATTACTGTCATGAGAGGTTACTTCAGGGGCAGAGGCAGAAGAGCTGCCAGACAGGCTGACCCAACCCTATCTACCAGGGCCTAGCACAAACAGAATCCCTGACTGGTACTACTGAGCGCACAGACACACCTAGAAACTGCAAACAGAATCCCTGACTGGTCTGCCCAGGTCGCCAGCCCATTACCAGTAGGAGGGAGGTTGGCTCACTTCTTCCAAGCTTGGCAAAACGTAACCGCAGACAAATGGATCTTGGAGGTGGTGAGCCAGGGTCTGTCTCTGCAGTTCAAAAGATTTCCAAAACTGCAGGATCACAGAATCTTCACACCTTCAACTCCCACAGAAAAGATTCTGCTAGCGTTAGAGGACGAAAAGTTATTACAAGCAAATGCTGCAGAAAGAGTTCCTTTCTTACATGGGGAGAAAGCCTTTTTTCAAAGTACTTCATCACTCGGAAGAAGAATGGGGAGTGGTGACCCATTTTGGATCTAAGATATCTGAACAAATATCTAGCATAGCCCAAGTTCAGGATGATCACTCTCTTCATAGTGATCCCTTCCCGGCAGCTGGCTGGTTTCTCTGGACCTGAAGGATGCCTACTTCCATATTCCAGTCAGGCCCAGCCACAGAAAGTACCTGAGATTCCAGCTGCCCTTAGGGCTTCGCCAATTTTCAGCCCTCCTTTTCAGCCTCTTCTCTGCTCCAAGGGTGTTCACAAAGTGCCTAGCTGTGTAGCAGCACATATAAGAAGGCAAGGGGTCTCACTCTTCCCCTATCTGGACGACTGGCTGTTTATAGGGAATTCTCACCAGCAGGTCAGAAACTCCCTCCAACTGAATCAAGAAATTCTGGAGTCCTTGAGATTCCTCATAAACTAACAGAAATCCCAGACACAGCCAGTGCAATCTTTGCACTTCATAGGATCAGAGCTGGACACACTACAGGGAAGGGCTTTCCTCCCACAGGAGAGACTGCAAAACCTGCAAAATCTGACAAACTCCTTGCTTCTAGGTCAGCAATGTACTTCCTCAGACTTCTAAGCCATATGGCCTCCACCACAGCAGTGGTGCCAGGTGCCAGATTTCGAATGAGAGATGCACAGTACTATCTCAGAGTCCATTGGTCTCAGAGAAGAGACGCACTTTCCAAACTGGTGCCAGTCACAATCACCCTATTGCAGGCACTAGACTGGTGGAAGGAAGAGGACAATCTCAGGGAGGAAGTCCCTTTCTAGCAACAAACTTCCTCCGTGGTTATAACTACAGATGGTTCCCTTCTGGGTTGGGGGTGTATTTGGACAGCCAGTCAGTGGTACCTGGTCTTCTTTGGAGTCCAGTCTACACATCAGTCTCCTGGAACTGAGAGCAGTTCTCTTGCCCTGCAGGCATTTGTCACTCAGATAAGGAGTCAGTCCAGATAAGGACAGGCAACACCATTACCATGTAGTCCATCAACAAACAAGGAGGAACCAGATCCTCCAAACTCTGTATGGAGGCATTGAGAATCTGGTCTCTGGCCTACTCCTTGGACATGCACCTATCACTAATCCACTTACCAAGGAAGGACAATACCTTGTCAGACACCCTCAGCAAAATCAGTCAATGGCATCATGAATGGGTCCTAAACAAACAAGTGTTGGCAACAATCTTTAGGAGGTGGGGTACCCCAGAAATAGATCTGTTCACCTCAGAGAATCATCAGCTCCCTTTGTTTTGCTGCAGGCCCCCAGCTGTGGGTCCTCTGCCTCTGGATGCCCTAGCTCTGGACTGAACAGGGAGGTTCCTTTATACCTTTCCTCCCTTCCCTCTGCTGCTCAGAGTCCTCTTAAAGCTAAGGAGCCAGCTGGCCTCTATGATTCTGGTGGCTCCAGATTGGGCCAGACAACCATGGTACCCTCTGCCTCTAGCTCTGTCCACGTGTCAGCCCATTCACCTTTCTTTGGGACACAATCTGCTGACTATGTCTCAGGGCAGGATAACACTAACCTCAAGTCCCTTCACCTCAGTGCTTGGTTCTCGAACAGCTAAGAGTTTCGGGTCTTCTGCTCTCTGAGGAGGTACTTAAGGTACTTCAAACAACATGAAGTCTTGCTATATTATGACATATGCAGTTTGACCCAGCCTTCGAACTGCTCCGGAGGTGAAAGAGTTAACTTTCCATGCCAGGCATGGAATCTTGAGCGCGAGCTCTGTTGAGAACTCTGTCTGTTGTTCTTCAAACTCAAACTGTCACATTCTTTACTCCGCCTCACTGAACAGTCACTCCGGAGATTTCTCCTGCTGCTCGGTTCATTTTCTCGGTTAAAAAGCCGATAAGGGTGTCTTGCTTGGCAGATTTGCCATAAATGGGCAAGTTTTTGGTTAGGCTGGCACTATGTCTGAGAAACCCAAAAGGAAAACCGGGCCCACTGGGTTTCAGCACTGTAGTGTCTGTGGGGAAGCCTTTGCCAAGGCTGACCCACACACCACATGTGTTTATTGTCTGGGGTTTGACCACCTCAATGCAGACTGCCAGATTTGCAAGAATTTCCCTGCAGCTACCCTGGATAAGAGAGTTGGTAGGCTCAGGGAACGAGAGGCCAAAAAGTCCGCTGACCCGGATGGCCAGCCCGGTTCGGTGCCAACCGAACCGGAGGGAGTGCCCTCTGACCAGGGCGAGACTTCCTCGGGCAAACGGAGGGCTGACTCGGAGGAGTCAGTCCCAGCAAAAAGGACTAGAAAATCAGCAGGTGTGGAGCCAAAATTTCCTTCTCCAACCGCTGCAGAGATAGCCAAAGCGATCAAAATTGTCCAGTCGCTTTCCCCGGTTCCAACCGAACCGGCACCATCAGGTAAGCGGTCGGTTCGGTCGGTGCCACCAGTTCAAGAATATGATATAGAGGAATTTTATGAACCGGAGGAGGGGGAGGAAGATTATGAAGAGAGTGAATGTGATTTTGAAAGTCTGGATGTGCCCATTGAACCGGACATCTCCCCAGACAGACCTTCAGGAGTGTCTCCCCCTAGGCTTTCTGAGTCCCCTTCTCATTTTATGTTTTATAAGAAAGTGGCTGAAACCCTCCAGCTCCCTTTGGAAGAAGCTGTGGATGAACAGGAGGAGCCTGACTATGTAGAAATGATGGATATCCCAGGGTCTAGGAGATTGTCTATTCCTTTACATAAATCTTTTAGGAAACAGACAATAAAAATTTTAAAAGTTCCTCACACTGTACCTCCTGTGGATAAAAAAATGGACAAGAGGTACACATTGTCAGGCCCTGATACGGAGTTCCTTTCACAACAATACAGCCATGTTGGGGTAGTGCAGGCTGCAGCCTGTGATAAGGCAAATATTCCCTTGGCTTCACACCCCCCTAACAAGGACTCCAGGAGGATTGATGCCATGGCAAAGAAGCAGTACATGGCAGCATCCTTGGGACTCAGACAGGCAAATTATATGGCCTGTGTGGCAAGATACCAGAAATCCAGATGGGATACTGTTATGGCCCTGGCAAAACAGGTCCCTAGCCAGCTTGCCAAGGAGCTGGAGCAGGTGGCTGCTGATGGTATTGAGGCATCCAAGGTGCAATTCCATGCTGCAGTGGACTCTAATGATGTATCTTCAAGAGTCATGGCTACATCTGTGACTTTTCGCAGAATGGCTTGGCTCAGGTGTACTAGCCTGTCACAGGATACCCAGACTAAGGCCATGGATTTTCCTGTTGTGGGTAACTCTCTGTTTGGGGAGCAGACAGAGAATTACATGAAGAAAATGGATGAGTATAGGACCACTTATAGGAGTACACAGGCCACTGAAAGGCAGTCCACTCCTCAGAGGCAGCTTTCCAGGGGTAGGGGCAGGCCTTTTCACAGACCTTTTTACCAAGCCCAGGCCTCCTCTTCAGCCTATGCCCAGAGGGGGTTCTTCAGAGGGAGAGGCAGACGGGGTACGAGCAGGCCTGCTCCCACCCCTCAGCCTAAAGCCCTTGCCAAACAGGCACCCTGATGGGAGGGCCAGGGCCGATTCTCCATTACCTGGCAGGCTGGCTTATCTGGCCAGGACTGGGAGTCTTTAACATCAGACAAGTGGGTCCTGGAAGTAGTAAGCCAGGGACTGGTTCTCAGCTTCAAAAAATTTCCAAAGATGAGAACCAGATCCTATCCACCTGCAAATCCATCAGAGGCTCTCGCACTGGAAACAGAAGTCTCTACCCTCCTGGCTCTCAGAGCTGTAGAAAGGGTACCTCCCCTACACCAGGGCAAAGGACTGTACTCCAGGTACTTCCTTACCCCAAAAAAGACAGGAGAATGGCGGCCCATCCTGGATCTCAGATACCTAAACAAGCACCTTTTAAAACCAAAATTCAAAATGGTGACTCTGGGAATTATTTTACCCTCTCTAAGGCCAGGGGACTGGCTAGCGTCCCTGGACCTCAAGGATGCCTATGTCCATGTTCACATCAGAAGCTCCCACCGAGAGTACCTCAGATTCGAACTGCCCTCAGGCCATTACCAGTTCAGAGCAATGCCCTTCGGCCTCACCTCTGCCCCAAGGGTATTCACAAAATGCCTGGCAGTAGCAGTTGCTCATTTAAGAAGGCAAAAGATTGCCATCTTTCCTTACCTGGACGACTGGCTCATAGTGGGCCAGTCTCCAGACTAAGTCAAATTACACCTTCAGGTTACCCAGCAGCTGCTTACATCTCTAGGTTTCCTTCTCAATCTCCCAAAGTCAGTTCTAGAGCTTGTTCAGCTACTCACCTTCATAGGCGCAGAACTGGACACAAAGCAGTCCAGAGCTTTCCTCCCTCTAGAAAGAGCAAAGACCTTGGTGGCTCTGGCCTCCTCCTTCACTCTGCAGGTCTCTCGACCAGCAAGGCATTTTCTGCAGCTCCTAGGGCACATGGCTGCCTCCACAGCAGTAGTGCAGGAGCAAGATTTCAGATGAGGACATTCAGTTCCATTTGAGAGCCTTCTGGTCTCAATGGAGAGATCCTCTAACCAAATTGATCCCGTAACTTCGAACCCTGATCCGGGCCCTACAGTGGTGGCAGGATCAGAGCAATCTGAGACAAGGGGTTCCTTTCATCCCTCAGTCTCACTCCTTGACCCTTACTACAGATGCGTCCCTCTTGGGGTGGGGCGTTCACATGGGCAACCTCACCACCCAGGGATTGTGGTCCCCTCAGGAGTCTCTGCTCCACATCAATCTGTTGGAACTCAGAGCAGTTTTTCCTAGCACTTCAGGTTTTTTCTGCATCTGTTCAGAACAAAGTGGTACAGGTCAGAACAGACAACACCACTATAATGTGGTACATCAACAAGCAAGGGGGCACTCGGTCTGCGGCCTTGTGCACCGAGGCAATGATGTTGTGGTCTGTGGCTTATTCCCTGAACACCTTCCTCGTGGCAGTTCACCTCCCAGGCAAGGACAATGTCCTGGCAGATACTCTCAGCAGGATTTCCCAGGGCCATCACGAATGGGCTCTGGATCCCCTAGTACTGGAGGTAGTATTTGCCAGGTGGGGCACCCCTCAGAGATATCTTTTTGCAGCCCCAGACAGTCACCAACTTCCGCTATTTTGCTGCAGGCCCCCAGTGTTGGGCTCAGTCCCTCTGGATGCCTTCCTTTTCAACTGGAAGGAAGTTTCTATGCCTTCCCCTTCCCTCTCTTGTTCAAGGTGCTAGTCAAAATCAGATCTCAACCTTGCAAGATGATTCTGATTGCTCAAGATTGGGCCAGACAGCCCTGGTATCCACTCCTTCTGTCCTTAGCAGTCCACCTTCCCCTGTGTCTTCCCAGGAATCACAATCTGTTAACCTGTGCCCAGGGGAGAGTTTGGTATCCGAATCTCAAATCTTCAACCTCAAGGCCTGGCTCTTGAAGAGTTAGAGTTTGCTGACCTACACCTTTCTCAAGGTGTACTCGATATCTTGAAAGCTTCTAGGAAGCCTTCCACCAGGGCTACTTATAATTCTAAATGGAAAAGGTTTTCCATATGGTGCTCTGGAAAGCATATTTCCCAGAATCTGCTGATTTGCCCACAGTCCTGGATTATATGGTCAACTTAAATACTTGGGGGCAGAGGCCAGCTACCCTGAAAGTGCACATGGTAGCTGTCTCTGCTTTTATATCGGCAGGAAAGCCCTCTTCTCTTTCTGCTCACCCTGTATTCTCCAAGTTTTCAGGATTGCTTCACACCAACCCTCCATTCAGGGACCCTGCTCCCGCCTGGGATCTTAATGTTTGCATTGCTCAGGTTATGCAACCCCCTTTGAGCCTTTGTCTTCAGCAGAGCTTAAGTACTTGACTTGGAAAACTGTGTTTCTAGGGACATGGATATGTTGTTCATCCACACTCATTGGCAGTATCCTTGCCGCTTTAAATCTTGCCGGAAGGTCTTCAAGCTTGCTCCTCCCACCCACCCGGGTGGTATAACTCTCGGCTCCGCCCCATGGGCCAGATCTTCCTTACCGCTTGGAGCTCAGGTTCCCTCCTTAACGCTCTGCGTTTGTGACTGGTTCCTATTTCTCCGTTTGCGGTTTAAAAATAATATTTTGCAAAAGACTTTAGTCTTGATCCCTCGCGGCTGCGATGGATAAATCGACTCGGTTCGAGATGCCCATGCGGCTGAAGATGTCTCGGACGGATCCACACTCACGTGTGTCTACTGCTTAGGCCTTGAGCACCCACCCGCAGGTTATGGACCTGTGCTCATCTTTCTCGCCCACGCCTCAAGACTCAGGCGTCTGATTGCAACCGCCGGCCCGTGAAGCGCTTCTCGTAGTCCAAGGAGGCCCGTTGGTGTGTCCGCGGGCGCGTGCCGGGGGATCAGCTCGAAAGGATGGTCGTCCGAAGAGGAGGCGCGGGGTCATCTTTCCTCGGCCGCGCATTTATCCCGCCTTCTGTTCTTCCCACTGGCTTCCTTTAGGGAGCTTTTGTCTGTCCCTTCACTAAAGGAAGGGCCTGCTCGCTGGACCTTTTTCTCGTCCAAAAAGAGTGGACAAGGGTGTCCTTCCGCCGAGTCTTGGGAGCGGGAAAGGTCCTTTCCCGCCGCCGACCGCCGGCTTTCGTCGATCTGTCAAGCCGCCACTGGCCTCACGGTGTCCCCTGGCCAGGTCAGTTGACCGAGACTCCCACTGATGAAGTCGAGATTTTTCTGACCCATCGGACGGGCTGTCGCTTTAGCAGCCGAGATTCTCTCCCTGGTTCCCCGGGAGGAGTTGAGGATCCGTGGGCTCGCTTGTGCTCGGTTCCGGAGCCTCGGATGGACCTTCCGGCCGAGGAGTGTCGGTTCCGCCGACACCTCCTGCACCGACTCCCGGAAATTCGGGACTGGTCTCGGTTCGACCTTCGCGTCCAGCCGCTCTCACCGCCATAGGCGGTCTCTCGGTCTCGCACCGCTGGAAGCGGCCGTCTCGGCCTCCTCCTCGGATGAGGGAGGTCTGCGTGAAATTACGCCGACGGTACGAGGACCTTATGTTGCAACAGCTCCTCCTGGCCGGGAATAAGCCGACTCCGGTTCCCTGCCATTAAAATGGCTGTCACGGAACGACCGGACTCAACCCCTCGACTTGCCGAGGAGCCTATACCCAGGCGGTTGTTCGGCCAAAACCACGTTCTCCACCGATTGCGGTGGAACCTCCGCCTCACAGCCACCAATGGGGCTCCGACCAAGGATTCTCGGTGCGGCTAAGGGTTCTACCCCATCGGCTGTCAGTTACCCTCACTCCGGCACACCCTCGGCAGGTGAAGGGTGGCTCAGGCCAGAGGCAGCTCTTGAGGACTCTTCCGAGTCGAAGATGATTCTCCTTCTTCTCCAAGCGACTGGACTTGGGTCTTCAGGAGAGTCAGCCAATGGACGATAGCCCGTCGTCCTTCCTAGGACTGCCGGCTCATCTCGGAGTCTACGGGATGGAGCTCGAACCCGCTTCCAAGCAGGCCAGGTATCCTCACGGAGATTCTGGACCGAGGGATTCTCCGACGAGGGCTTTCGGTGGCCGAGGCCATAGTGGGTCCAGCACTGGAACTTTGGCGCCCCTGCTTCCTGCCCTGCGCCTTGGCCAGGATGGCCAGAAGTATGCCCACGGTCCCCACGGTTCCTTGTCGGTTTTGAACACCCCTCTGCTGAGGGGTTGGTTACCGACAGCGTTTTCGGCGCGCCGGCAGCGCCAGGGATGTGGACAAACCTCCTGACAAGGAGGTCAAGAAATTGGACTCATGCCGGCGAAAGTCTCGCTGCGTCCTCTCTCGCCTTCGTCAGGCCAGTTCGGCCGTCCTCATGGCACATTTTTCTCATGCCCTGTTGGGCTCCTGGATGAGGTCATCCTCATCTTCCGCCGATCTGCAGACTACGGTTAAGCAGGTGCGGGACCAGGGCAGGGCAGTGGCCAAACAGCAGCTCGACTGCTTTGGATGTAGGGGACTCATGTGCCAGATCGGTGGCGCGCAGTGGCTACGCGTCGGCGGGCTTGGCTGAGGATATCCACCTTTACTTCGGATACCCAGCACAAGTTGGCGGATGTTCCCTTTTTGGGGACTGACCTCTTCGGCCCTGGGGTGGAAGGTCACCTGCAGAGGATCGAGAAGTCCAATGCCACCTTGGACTCGGTCTCTTCCGCTCAGAAGGACAAAGGCCGCAAACCACAGCCTAAGCCCCTGGTCCTTCTGTGCCCCAGCTAACATCCCGGCCCAGCAACGTCAGGGCCAGCAGGCTCGGCTTGGCATCCCCAAACCCAAGCCGCGGCTTCCTCTAACAGGAGGCAGGGAGGGAAAGGGCCCAGGAGGTCCCTCGGCGGTCCCTCCTCCAAGCCTGCCCAGTGACGGGCTGAGGTGTCGCCCCATCCCGTCACTCACCTGGGTCCCCGTGGGGCGGCTCGCACTCAGTTCCGCCTGGTCCGCTGTTACCACGGACGGGTGGGTCTTCAGAGTGGTGGGAAGAGGCCTGCCTCTGGAATTGAGCAGGCACCACCCTTCAGAGCCGTTGCAGCCCTCGGGATCTCGGGATCCCCAGCCTCACTGGCGGCTCGTCGAGATGACATCACTCTCCTCCTCCAGAAGGAGGTGGTAGAGAGGTGAGACCTCCTTCAGACCCAGGGTTTGTGTCCAGGTACTTCCTGGTTCCGAAGCGGACGGGGCTGGCGCCCCATTCTCGACCTACACCACTAAACAAGTTCCTAAGGTCTCGAACCTTCAGGATGGTCACTGGCTCAGATTATACCATCCTTGGAGCGGCGTGTGGTTCTGCTCTCTGGACTTGCAGGGCAGCGTTTTCACGTCCCTATCCGTCCGTCTCACCAGGAGATTCCTTCGCTTCAGCGGAAGGATCTCTCTGATTCAAGCCATGCCCTTGGCTTGTCTCCAGCTCCCAGGGTCTTCACCAAATGCATGGCAGTGGTGACAGCATTCCTCTTGCGCCGAGGGTCCGGAGTGTACCCTTACCTGGACGACTGGCTGATAGCAGCTCCCTCCAGGAAAGGGCCGGAGTGGTCCAGAGATCTGGCCCTCAGGTCTGCTCTCAACTGGGCCTCCTTGTCAGCGAGGCCAAGTCGAACTCGAGCCAAGCAGGTGATTTTATTCATCGGGCTGCTCGACTCTCTTCGGCAAGCGTGCTCCCGGCGGACAGGGCCGAGGTTCTTTCCTCCTTTGCCCGATCATTTCTGGTTGGGCACTTGCCTGCCGGGACTTCCTGCGCCTCCTGGGTCTCATGGCGGCCTGTACCAGCGTGGTCCGTTGGGCCCGCTGGATATCGTCCCCTTCAGTGAGGACTGGCCAGCCAGTGGGCTGCACGCTGCGATCCCTTGGACCAGCTTGTGCCGGTGACACAGGGGATGTGGAATCTCTCAGTGGTGGACCGTTCCAGATCAATTGCAGGAGGGCATCCCGTTCGTCCGCCCGAGCGGCGGTCTCTCTGTCGACCGATGCCTCTCTGATGGGTTGGGGTGCCCATCTGGGGAACACGGGCTCATGGCCTCTGGTCCCAGAGTCGATGCCACATCCAACCTGCTGGAGCTCCAGCGGTCCGCCCAGCTCTCACCGCCTTTGCTCCGTTCCTCCGGGGTCAAGTGGTCCGAGTCAGGCGGACAATACCACGACCATGTACTATCTAAACCGCCAGGCGGGCCCGCTCCATGCTTCTGTGCAAGGAAGCTCTCATTTGGTCACTCGTGCGCAGCCTGGAGGCGGATCTCAGCCATTCACGTGGCAGGAGCCTCCAACACCCTGGCCGATGCCCTGAGCCGATAGGGCTGCATCCACGAGTGGTCTCTCCTGCGGAGGTAGTACAGCATCTGTTCTCCCTTTGGGGCACCTCAGGTGGACCTGTTTGCCTCCACGGAGAGCAGCGAGCTGAGTCTGTTCCATGCCGCCCCTCAGCAGGGCTCGCTGCAGGGGATGCCTTCTGAGGCAATGGACCCCGGGCCTCTTTCGCCTTTCCCATTTCCCTTGATCCACAAGGTGCTTCTCAAGGCGAGGAGGACAAGGCGCAGGTGATTCTGATAGCCCCAGACTGGCCTCCGCCAGTTCTGGTACCCAGATCTCTCAGTCTCAGCTCCAGGACTCCATGGAGCTTCCAGCTCGCCCGGACCTGCTCTCAGTCAATCAGGGAAGGTGTTCCATCCGGACCTTCAATCCCTGCACCTGACGGCCTGGTTCCTGGCGCTAGAGTTCCAGGCTTTGGGTCTTTCCGGCGAGGTCCTCAATGTAGTTGAGGCGTCCGTGAGAGTCGACCAGAAAATGCTATGCCTTCAAATGGAAAAGGTTTTCCATTTGGTGTCAAAGGCAAGGGCTTGGACCCTTCCTCCTGTTCTTGGCAAGCATCTTGGACTATTTATGGTCCCTTTCTGAGTCAAGGGCTTGGGTCGATCACCCTAGGGTGCACTGGCAGCCATCTCTGCTTACCGGGCGCGGGCGGAAGCAGTCGGTGGCGAGGAGAAGGTGGTCTGGCGCTTTTCAAAGGCCTTGATCACATTTCCCCTCAGTGCGGGAACCCCCACCTCCGTGGGATCTACTGCTGGTACTGGCAAAGCTCATGGGCAACCATTCGAACCTATACAGGTGTGCTCTCTCACCTGTCGTGGAAGACTTAGCCTTCTTGGTGGCTATCACGTCAGCCAGAAGGATGGGAGAGCTCCAGGCGCTTTCCATCGAGTCTCCTTACCTGGTCTTCCACAGGGACAAGGTTGTCCTGCGCCCCACCGAAATTCCTTCTGAAGGTGGTGTCGGAGTTTCACCTTAACCAGGTGTTGACTCTGCCGGTGTTCTACCCCAATCACACTGGAGGCGTAATATAGGCTCCATACTCTGGATCCTAGAAGGCGCCGCTTATTATAAGGAGCGCACGGCTGAAATTCGGGGAGAGGTTCGCCAGCTGTTTGTCACCTACGCTGAAGCCGCATCTGGCAGACCTGCAGCCAAGCGGACGATAAGCAGGTGGGTCACCTCCTGCATAGATCTCTGCTATAAGTTGCCGGGCATGGAGCCTCCCAGAGGGATAAGAGCTCATTCTACCCGCCATACTGCTGCAACGGTGGCTGCTTCCAGGGACATCCCTATCCAGGAAATCTGCAGGGCTGCTACCTGAAGTCAGCAAACACCTTCATTACCCACTACCACATCGACCTTGAGTCAGCGGGATGCTGGTTTTGGGGCCTCGGTTCTCCAGTCTCTCTTTCCCAAGTAAGTATATGGGGTGTGCGTCTTGCCTCTCTCCCGGAGAACTGCTAGGAGTCTGCCAATGAGTGTGGATGAACAACATATCCATGTCCCTAGAAATACAGGTTACTCACCTGTAACAGGAGTTCTAGGAATGGTATATGTTGTTCATCCACACGACCACCGACCTCCCCGGCTTGACGCACAACCTGAGCTTCCAGCGGGCCAGATCTGGCGGCCATGGGGCGGAGCCGAGAGTTATACCACCCGGTGGGTGGGAGGAGCAAGCTTGAAGACCTTCCGCAAGATTTAAAGCGCAAAGGATACTGCCAATGAGTGTGGATGAACAAATATATACCATTCCTAGAACTCCTGTTACAGGTGAGTAACCTGTATTTGATAGCCATCACTTCTGCCAGACGATAAGTGAGTTACAAGCTTTGTCAGTGGAGTCTGATTTTATCTCCTTTCACAGAGATAAGGTGGTCCTCAGGACTAACAGGAAGTTCTTGCCTAAGGTGGTTTCAGATTTCCACCTTAATCAATCTATATCTCTTCCAGTTTACTTCACTGACCACCCTCCTCTGGCAAGAGGAGGCTGCACAGCTTAGATGTGAAGAGAGCCCTTAGTTACTACATAGAGCGTACCAAGGGTCACAGGTTTGACTCCCTCCAACTATTCCTCACTTATGGTGAGGTTGGTAAAGGGAAACCTGCCACTAAAAGATCCATTGCCAGGTGGATTGTCTCTTGTATCCAATTTTGTTATCAAAAACTGGGTAAGGTTCCCCCTTCAGGCCTGAGGGCTCACTCTACCAGAGGTACAGCTGCGTCCCAGGCTGCTGCCAGGGACATCCCTATCATAGAGGTATGTCAAGCAGCTACCTGAAAAACAGTTCACACTTTCACCAAGCATTACTCTCTGGACATCTAGGCTAGGAGCGATGCTCGGTTTGGCACAGCTGTGCTTCAGAGCCTATTTCCTAAGTAGGTTCTGTCCCTCCTCCATGGAGGTACTGCTGTGTAGTCTGCATATGTCATAATATAGCAAGACTTCATGTTGTTTGAAGAAAAAATTACTCACCTTAGTAATGTTGTTTCTTCTAATGGAGTCTTGCTATATTATGACCTCCCCCCCTGCCTGCCCCTCTCAGAACCTCTGCTTTTGGGATGTGGGTGGGCAGTGCAGTGTTGGCACTTAGTAGATGCCCACCTTGTTTTTTCACCCCTTTTTTTGGGTGTTAGTATTTTTATTTTTGGATCCCTGACTTGAGTCTTTGTTTTGGGACCAAAAATGGTTAATAGTTTAGTAGCCAGTTGGCTAGTGTAGGTTTACAGCTTCCACACAGAATCTTAGTGAGTTTTGCTCATCAAGATCTGACAGTTTGAGTTTGAAGAACAACAGACAGAGTTCTCAACCGAGCTTTATGCCAAGATTCCATGCCTGGCATGGAAAGTTAACTTTTCGCCTCCGAGCAGTTCGGTTGGCCAAACTGCATATGTCATAATATAGCAAGACTCCATTAGAAGAAACAACATTACTAAGGTGAGTATTTTTTCTTGTAGTTTACAGAAAGCCTGCCACTGGGAAGACATCCAAATGGAAGAGATTCACCTTGTGGTGCAAGCGTAGGCAGATCACTCTTCCAAGGTAGACCTGCCAGTCCTCTTGGATTATCTGGTTCACCTCCAGGCCCTGGGTCTCAAGAATTCAACCCTTAAGGTTCACCTTGCTGCAGTTTCTGTTTACATTTCAGTAGGTAAAGAGAAAACTGTAGCTTCTCGTCCTATTTTCAAGACATTTTTTAAAGATCACATTCAGCTGTGCCAGCCTCTCCGGGAACATGTACCCCCTTGGGATTTGAATTTGTGCATAGCCAAGCTCATGGAACCCCCTTTTGAGCATATGACTACTGCAGACCTCAGGTATGTCACCTGGAAAACAGTCTTCCTGGTGACTGTTACTTCTGTAAGAAGTGTGTACGAGCTGGATAGTCTCCTGCATCCAATTTTGCTGTAGCAAAGCTGGCAAACAGTCACTTCACAGCTTCAGGACCCACTCTACTCATGGTACTGCTGCCTCAGTGGTAGCTGCAAGGGATGTCCCTTTATTAGAAATCTGTGATGCAGCTACCTGGAAGACGGTGCACACTTTTACAAAGCACTGCTTCCTGGACATACAGTCCAGAAGTGATGCCAGATTTGGCACTGCAGTCTTGTAGTACCTTTTCCCCAAATAGGTCCTGTATCCAACCTCCCAAGGTACTGCTTGATAGTCTGCAATAGTTAAGCATACTGAGGGATTCCTGGGGTTTGAAGAAAAAGTTGCTTACCATAGTAAAATTTTCTTCCAAGTGATCCCACGGTATGCTTAAACCTCCCTCTCTGCCTCACCTTCCAGAACCTGACAAGGTTCCCCTATGAGCAGTGCTAGCCTACTTTTCTTCTGATTGTTGAGGATTGCTTGCTGTTCTGAGATTTTACTATCCCACTCAGATCCAGAAGGGGTAGTTCAGACAGCAGCTTGTGATAAGGCCAAGGTACCTCTGGTCACTCATTCTTCTGAAAAGGATTCCAGAAAATTGGATGGAATGGCAAAGAAAAAGGTACTTGTCTGCTTCCATGGGCATCAGGGAAGCTAACTAAACGGCTTATGCACTCACAGTATCAGAAGACCCTCTGGACTTCTGTTATGGCCATAGCGGACAAGGCTCCACCAGGGCTTGCAGCTTACCTTATGGAAACTGCAAAGTATGGGTGTGGGCAGGACAGTAGTGTGGTGGGTAGGTAACTGGCTGGGTGGCAGGACACAGAGGGTGGTGGTAAATGGCTGTCACTCCACAGAGGGAAGAGTGACCAGTGGGGTACCACAGGGATCAGTGCTGGGAACGGTCCTATTCAACATCTTCATCAGTGACATTGCACAGGACCTAGAAGGCAGAATTTCACTGTTCGCTGATGACACAAAAGCTCTGTAACAGAGTAGACACACCAGAGGGTGTAGACAGAATGAGAAGGGACCCAGAGAAACTTGAAGAATGGTCAGAGGTTTGGTAGTTGAAATTCAATGCAAAGAAGTGCAAGATAATGCATATGGGGCACAAAAACCTTGGTACAATATATTAGTTGGGGGTGAGGGATATAGCATGCACCAAGCAGGAAAAGGATCTTGGGGTTATCATCTCTGATGACCTCAAGGTAGGGACAGTGTGACAATGCAACAGGTAAAGCAAATAGGATGCTGGGATGTATAGGCAGGGCATCGCCAGCAGGAAAAGGGAGGTCATAATTCCACTATACAAGACACTAGTGAGGCCCCACCTGGAGTACAGTGTGTACAGTTCTGGAGACCATACCTACATAAGGACATAGACAGGGTAAAGAAGGTTCAGAGGAGGGCAACAAAGATGATGCATGGATTGCATCACAAGTCCTATGAAGACAGGTTGAAGGAACTGAACATGTACTCCCTGGAGGAGAGGAGGGAGAGAGGGGATATGATAGAGACATACAAGTATCTCACAGGGAGGAACAGGATGCAGGAATACACTATTTTTAAGCGAAAAAGATGTTCCAGGACTAGAGGGCATGGGATGAAGTTGGAGGGAGGACGATTCAGAGGAAACATGAGGGAAGAATTTCTTCACAGAACGTGGTGGTGGACAAGTGGAACACCCTGCCAGAGGAAGTGGTGGGGCTGAAACAATCACAGGATTTAAGAATGCATGGGATAGACATAAAGAATTCTGGAGGTCAGGGGATGAGGGCAACAGACTTCTAGGAAAACATAAACTGAACTTATAAGCTCAAATGGGCAGACTGGGTGGGCCATAAGCCCTTATCTGCCGACACTGTCTATGTATCTATGGTTTGTAGGTCACAAAATATCAGTTCCACATGGTTGTAGATGCAAATGACAATGCAGCCAGGTGGATGGCCCTAACTATAGCATTGAGGACGTTTGCCTGGCTTAGGACAACCAGCCTCACACAAGATACTCAAAATAAGGCTATGGATTTTCCTGTAGAGAACCATTCCTTTCTCAGCAATAAAACAGAGGAATATATGAAAAAAGTGGATGAATACAAGTCCACTTCTAAGAGTAACACTGCAAAAGAAAAGGTATCAACTTCCTAGAGGCCATATGGAAATAGAGGTAGGGGTTATAACAGGCCCTGTTTTCAGGCTCAGGCTACTCCTGGGTATCAACAAAGGGGCTACTACAGGGGTAGAGGCCGCAGGGGCTCAGAAAAAGGGGACAGATCCCCTTAAACTGTCACACAAGGAAAGCAGAACCCCTGATGTGACAGCCAGGGTAGCCTCCTCAATCCTAGTTGGAGGCAGACTGACCCACTATTTCCAAAACTGGAAATTCATCACCACAGACAAGTGGGTGCTAGAAGTAGTGGATCAGGAGTAACCCTGTTTCAAACCATCCCCAAACTGAGACCAATGGCTTTCAGTTCCCAAGTCCCTCAGGGCACTACAAGAAAAAGAAGTGTCCACTTCACTGGCATCAAAGGCAGTAGAACGAGTTCCTTCCTCTCAAAGGGAAAGAGGTTTCTATTCCAGATATTTCCTAACCTCAAAGAAAACGGGAGGGTGACCCAGTTTAGATCTGAGAGCTTTAAACAAGTATCTCACATAGCCAAAGTTCCGGATGGTAACTCTGGCAATGATTCTTCCAAACACTACAAGAAGAAGACTGGCTGGCATCACTAGACTTAAAGGATGCTTATTTTCACGTTCCCATAAGGGAATCACACAGAAAGTACCTAAGGTTCAGACTACCTGCAGGTCATTACCAGTTCAAAGCTCTGCCTTTTGGCCTAACCTCTGCCCCCAGGGCATTCACAAAATGCCTAGCAGTAGTGGTGGCACACGTAAGGAGGCAGGGCATAGTGGTAACCTGACGGCCATGCAGGGCTGCATGTGATGTTGGGAGGGGGGGGCAATGGCAACAATCTTGCAGTATTTTAAAGTATTATTGTTTAGCTTAATGGTAAGTCAGGGTTGGGAAAATAGTTAGGTTCTTCTAGTGTGGTAGAGTGAGGAGCCAAATTTATTATTTTTTAGGTAGAAAACAGAGTTTGTGGTGTGTACCTCTGTCCAATTGGAATTGGAGTGGAGTCAGCATAGAGGAGTGCTGTAGTGGCAGTACACTATGGAGGTGGCTGTCGCCAAATTCCAGCTACTTTTGTACAGAGCTCAGAGGAGAAGAGAGAATGATTCGATCATCTTGTTCTATTCTTTGCATGGCCGTGTTGTGCTAAGTGAGATGCCCTTTGGCTCCCTGGTGACCATCGAGGTCCGTGTACGAGAGCCATTGTGAGTCTCTGCTATTTTGGATCCGGGTCAAAGCCAGGAGAAGGACCTTTGGGGAAGCTTGCTGCCTTGGAAGTGGTTGGGACGGTGAGGCTATCTGGAGTACCCTGAATTCTTGGCTGGCTGGAGGAGACAGGTTGTTGGGGGTGGTGAGAGTCCCTCTGCAAAAGTGGCTGAGCAGCTCAGCTGCAGGTGTGGGACCTCTGCCTAAAGTGAGAGCTGGGTGGAAGCAGCACACACAGTGAGAGAACTGTTAGGAAGACTCCAGAGCTGGGTAGGGTTGAAAGCCCTACATTATTGAAAGATCTGCTGGGAAGACTTTCTCCTGGATAGCCTGGCTGGACACCTGGGCTTATAAAGGGTGTTGGTGAGCCTTTTTATTTCCTGATCTCTGTCATGTGATTATAACTGACTTGAAGAAATACTCTTGAATGGACAGCGGTGAGAGACTGTACTGCTAGAGTTTTTCGGGTTGTGTGGCTGGATTATGGCAGGTTGCCTCTGATGTGACTTTATACCGACTATTAGTGCAGAGAAACAGTTTATTCTGTGAGAGAGGACAAAACCTTGCTTGTGTTGGAACTTCATAAGTCCTGGACTAGAGTTCCAGGAATCGCTCACAGACTCTGATTATCTCCCCAAAAAGGATAAAGATATGAAATGTTAATTATTTTTAGTGGGTGTGGGTTGGTAGGAGTATTTGGAGTGTTGGATGAAAGTGGTGTGGTTGACTGACATGAGATAGAGTGAGATTTGGATATTTTATTTTATTTTTTTTTATTTATTGGATATAATCGGAATTACAAACCTTTGAGTCAGACTCTTTTGCAAAGGCTCCACGTCGGTTACATAGGGTGGAGGGTAAACAAATACAGAGAACACACAATAAACAGGTAGAAATTCGTAACACAGTACTGCCGGTGCAGTCCAGGCATAAGCTTTGTTAACTGGTGACAGTAGTAGGCAGCGATACAAGATAACCCTTATCAGAGAGGTTAATGATGCTGACTCTTGGAATCAATTGAGACCCTGTGTTGTGTGTATTGGGGGTATGGAAAAAACAGAGGAGGGCAGAGAGTTAGCCACAGTCGATTTTTTCTGACTTCCAGAGTTGAGCTCTGAGGCTGTTTTGAATTGGGAGAGGCTGAGGGTCTGAGAAATGGGGGGTAGAGTGTTTAGCCAGAGAGGGCACGTAGTGAAAGATCTTTGCCCAAGGGATGTTCTACAATGAGGGACCAGGAATGAGGAGGATGCTAGAGTCTAGTGTTACGCCTGGGGGACACAGACTATTGAGAGAAGGCCTGCGGGCGCTAGCTGGAGAAGGATCTTTTTCGCTAGCACATAGGAGTGGTACTTAAGTCTTCCTTGGAAGTTTAGCCATCCAGCAAGTGCATAGAGCTCACAGGTATGTGTTAATCTGTCACACCCGCTGACTAGGCGGCAAGCTTTATTCAGAGCGGTGTTGATGCTACGAAGGGCGGTAGGGTCCGCAGAGCCATATATCACTATCCCTGTAGTCTATTAGGGAGAAAGTAGAGGCGACCATGCGAGCTGCATGGCCTGTGTGGGTAAGCAGTGTTTAAGTCTGTGGAGGATACCCACTCTAGTGTTAACAGCGGAGAAGAGTAGTTGTATGTGATGATGGTAGGAGAGGAGGCGCCTAAAGTAATTTCAGGTATGTAAAACACGTAACATGTTCAAGAGGGGCCTTTGTTTGTTTTGATTAGGAGAGGCGACTGGCTGTGTGTACTTTGTCGATGTGCAAAGATCATGGACTTTGTTTTTGATAGTTGATGATCAGGCGGTGTTCAGAGAACAGGTTTCTAGCTCCCAGAAGAAACCTGAAGAGCTCGCTGGAGAGTGCTGGCTGTGGGTGTTTCCAAAACACTACCGCGTCATCAGTGTAGAGTAGCAGGTCACGCTACATGACTTGGGGAGAGAGTTTAAAAGAGGGTGAATAGTAGAGCCAAGAATAGACCCTGTGGAACACCTGAGGAGACTGTTTTACGGAGGAGATGGTGGTATTTATCCTGACTTGCTGTGACCGGCCTGTTAGGTAGTCCTTGAACCAGGCAGTAGCCTCTGGGACCACATTTAGTTGTGGAAGGACATTAGCAATAGCTCATGACTGACCGTGTCAAATGCCTTGGTCAGGTCCACATAGATTGCCCCTGCTATAGAGCCTTGGTCGAGGGCCTCATGGATGAATGAGGTGAGCACAGTAAGAACTGTGACGGTACTGTGGCCGGACCGGAATCCCTGCTGTTCAGGGCAGAGAAGGTTGTGTTTAGACAGATGTTCTGATAGCTGGTCCGACACTATTTTCTCTAGGGCCTTGGAGAGAGGAGGAAGTAACGAAATTGGTCTATGGTTGGTTGTGTTGGTGGGGTCGCTGCTCTTCAGAATGGGAGTGATTATGGCTCTCTTCCAGGTTGTGGGGAACTGACCTAGGCATAAAGAGAGGTTGAGAATTTTAGTGAGATGGGGTAGTGTGACATCCAGGGTCAGCCTAATGAGTTTTAGATCTAGGAAATCATTGCTGTGCCGGGTGTTGGCAATAGCTTTAGAGATGTAGTGTTTTGCCTCGAGGCTGGAAATGACTCTCAGACAAAAGGGTATAGTATTGTTTTTACTCGAGGTATCCATGGGAGTGGGAGGGGGGATTGTTTGGAAGCAGTTGGGGGGAAAAATATGGGAGAGGTCAGAGAAGGCAGAGTTGAGGGCTTCGGCGATAGAGGAGGGATCCTGGGAAATCTCCCCATTTATTGTAAGCTGGGTGGGAGCGGGTGAGCGGGATTTACCATTGAGTTCCTTTATATTGTCCCAGAATTTTTTACCGTCTCCCCAGGAGGTGGTGAGGGTATGTTGGTAGTAAGAGGCTTTCGCCTGCCTTAGGGCCCAGGTACATTGTGCTGGCGGCTCTCTGTAGAGTTGTCTATCATGGGCGCTTTGGGAGTCAAGTGCCTTAAGCCATAGGTTATCCCTATGTCGGAGCTGGTTAAGTAATGATGTGGTGATCCAGGGTGTGGTTCTGCTTTTCACTACTTGCTTGGAGGAGGGAGCGAAAATGTCGCAGGCCGTGTTGAAAGTGGTTATAAAGTGGGAGAGAGCCAGATCTACAGACTGCGTGGTGTAGATGGGGAGCCAATTGCTGGTAGATAGGTGGGATTTTAGCTTCTCTAAGCCTCCTCTTATCAGTTGCCTCTGCCAGGTGATTAAGGGGGCATGGGGTAGTTTTCCTGACCACCAGCAGGTCACTGGGGAGTGGTCACTGATAGCGCTCTGGGAGGACAGTGGCTTTGGAGATGTTCCGTGGCCTGTTGGTGAAGATGAGGTCTAAGAGGTGGATGTCCCTGTTCTATTGTCCCTTCTGGTGGGGGTGACGAGTTGGGTTAGATCGTGAAGACAGGGCAGTGTCTTTGAAGTTGGATGAGGCAGGATAACCAGTTGACATTAAAATCTCCCATCATGATAACTTCACTAGTGTTGGGTATGTGAGATACTGTGGAGGATAGAGTCAAATGCGAGTTTTGGTTGCTCGGGGATATAGGCTGCAGTGGTGTGGAGGTCTTAGTACCCAGACTTAGTTTAACTGTTAGTGTCTGGGCACCGTATTGTGGTATAGGGTTTGGACTTCAGTGGCATGAAGAGGGATTTAACATAGATTGCACACCCACCGCTCTTGCTGGACCTGTCAGCCCGGAAGATGGAATAATTACTGAGAGAGACAGACTCATTTGGTATTCTTTCAGAGAGCCAGGTCTCAGATAGGGCTAGGATGTCAGGGTCATGCTGGGCAATCCAGCCTTGGAGGATGTGTGTTTTTGGTAGGCTACATATATTAGAGTAGCCAGCAGGAGGTTCCGCTTAGTCTGCTAGGTGGGGCCACAGTGCATGGCGGGCCAGGGTTGGGCTGGATATTGCCAGACAATAAGAGAAGTAGTAGGGCCGTGGGAGGGCTAACTCACAGAGTTTGGACGAGTGACGCTGGGTTTGGTAGGGTGTAGGACTTTTTGCATTGGGGTGGGGACATGGAGATAGGGAGTGATACAGGCTAACATGGTGGGAAGAGTGAGGGGGTCTGATGTGCGGCTTACAAGGGGAGTGGGGGGTTGGGATCTGGATGGGGAGAGAGCTGAGTGTCCTGTGTGAGGGTGTGTGTTAAGTTGAGTGTGAGAGTGTAAAAGCCAGCATGCTCACCAAGGCTTATGAGGGAGAGGTTGGGGGGACACGGCTTCTCGTAATCGTAGGTAAGGATTTGGTGTGCCTGAAAGTTATTGAAAAATAGTTTTGGTGCCTCTGGGGGGTTGCTGAGCCTGCTGTGTGATCCTGGAAGTCAGGAGGACTGCTATAAGCAGGGCTAGCATTATGAATGTAGAGAATCTGTGGTGCATATTAGCGGCCTCTAGTGTTGATTTTGTATAACCTGCATCTCCTTGAGATTGTGATTGTGGGGTTTTATGCTGGTTTGATTATGTAAGTGAAATGTGCCTGGAAAAAGAGTCAGGGAAGGTGCAGCTAATCGGTGGCTCTCCTTTGGGACCTTCACCCATTTGAGCTCCTGCCACTCCCTTTAGAGACCCATGGGAGGTGTGGGGCATTAGGGATTGCTGGGGGGGGGGTCAGTCCGAGTGGCTGCCGGGTGTCGCGGATACAGGTGGTGAGACCAAGGAGATGCCCTGGGGCAAAATGGGCACTAAAGAGGGTCCTTCCTGTTTGGTGCCCATACCAGTAGCTCCACGGAGGTTAGTGGGTAGGTAGCTGATCCAGCAGTCTCCCTCATCCCTACTCTGGCTGTGTTAGGCAATGCCAGGTCAATGAGGAACAAGACTGCCATAATTGTGGACTTGATTGACTCAAAGAGACCTGAAAGCATCACGGAGACCTGGCTGGATGAAACGCGGCTGCCATTTTGGAAGTGGCAGTGCCGGCCAGGTACTCCATGATTCACACCTGAGGAAGGATTCGGGGGTAGTCATTTGTTTTAAATCAGCCTAGGCCTCACGGTGCTACCTATGAGTCCCATGGAGTCTTTTCAGTGTGTTGTCACATTGGGGAGGGCAGTGTCCTGGTATGGGTTACAGGATCCTCCTGCTCTATCGCCCCCTTCCCCAGGTCAGGAGGGCAAATGCTTGAGGGAGATCAGAGAGCTTGTCGCGGACTTCCAGTGACGTCACCAATTGAAATGGCACCTTATACAGGGAGCTCCTCGACCCCATTAACAACAATCCTATTTAATCACCTCTCGTGAAATGGCATCTCCAGCCAAACAAAAGAGAAATAAACCAGGGAAGCCTCCGGGAACCCCTATGCAGAAGCTAAGAGAAATGCTGCAAGCCGAAATAGATGCGCTCCTGGAGACTCAAGAGACGCAGTCTGAGCGACAGCAGGCCTCACCGCAACGCGATCCCCCCACAGGAGGACATTGTAGAAATGGTTAAACAAACAGTGCAAACAGTAGCCAAAATAGACCATACTCTCTCAGATCTATGTTAGGATCTAAACCTAATTGATCACAAAACACAACAATTAGAATTTGGGCTTACACAGGCACTGGAACAAGCAGACAGATAGGACCGCCTCATCCTCTGCCTTTTGGCCAGAGACCAGGAGCTTAGCCGGATCGATGATCTAGAAGGAGAAGCAGGTGGCAGAACATCCGCATTTATGGGGTCCCAGAAGGACTGGAAGAGAAAGAAGTAGATACCATCACCTTTATTCAAGCCTCCTGTGGGAAACGCCAAACTACCAGAAGAGCTGGACCTGGAGATAGATCGCTCAATGATCTCGGTCCTCGTCCAAGAAACCCAGATGCGAGGCCCTGATCCTTCATTGTTCTGCCTAACCTCATACAAAAGAAAAGATGTACTCAGAAGGGCCTGGCAGCTAAACACCCTTACCTTCAAAGGCCACAGAATAGCACTCGACAATGACCACACCTCGGAGGTACAGGAGGCTCATAAAACCCTCTGGCCTGTAATTAAACAATTAAGAGCCAAAGGTCTCAAAGTGCAAGTCCTACACCCAGCCAGAATTAAAATCAGCAATCCGCAAGGCAACAATTCTTTAAGGATCTTTTAACAGCAGCACCTTACCTCGAAGGCCTCGGTGTTTCCATGCCCCCAATGGTGAAGGAAAAACTGGAAAAAGATCTCCTCTCCTCGGCCTGGACGATCACACAGAAGGGAACAACAAAAAAAGGCTCCACACAGTGAATTCCACAAACATCTCTCCGCGTGGATATTGCGACGATGATCCAGATGTACAGAGATTGGACCACCGTGGATAGAGGAGCGAGGCATCTCCAGGCAGTAGATCGACTGGAAGAAGGGGAAGGATCCATCTTAACTGCCGAAATAACTGACGAGGAACACCGGAGTCCCAAATTACTTGATGTCAACCTGATACGCCAGCAAACCCTCTGCTGTGTCTAGATCCCGCTCGAATAACTCCCACGACTACTCCCTGTCTCCCAGTGACTTGTTTCCAGAGGTCTTGGTCGAACCTGCAGTGAGTATGTAAAAACCAAAAATCAGAATAGCTAAACCCAGAAGGATCCACTTATTACCTTTGCCAAGCATAAACAGTTTGGACCATTTACTAGGCCTGAAGACCTAAGACACTATGCAAGGCCCCGATGATTGAGGGGGAGGGGAGGACCGCGGAGAAACCCAAAGTAAGAACTGTTGCTGCAAGTGCCCTCAAAGGGATACCCCTCAATATAAATTCCATCCTTTGAGGCAACAGAGAACTGTCAAACTGATTTTAAAGATTTCTGTGTTTTAGATCATTTGTAAAATTTGAGAACTAGACTGTCCTCTAAGCTTTGAAATGGGGACGGAAGTGAGAGGGAGAAAGAGAGTTAGTTATAGTAAAATTGAAACTTAAAAGCGTGAGTGCCTCGTGAGGCCTGTAGTCCCAGTCTCAGACGATCTAGATATGAGATGGGGGGTGATTGATCTGAAGAGTTGGAAGCAGACTACCAGCTCAGAGAAACAAGGGGAGAGGCATGGGGCTTTGATAGACCTGATTCCGCCTGCCCAGATTCCCATCTGTGGAAGAGAGGCCTGCTGCTGGGAGTGAGGGAAGGCCTGATGGAGCAGGAGCCTCGGGCCTCTCGTAATTCAAGGACACGTTAATGGCTGTTTTAACCCAGGCGTGTTGCTGGAGCCTCGATAACCCCGAGCCGGGGCTGAGAGTGAGTGAAGCCAGCTGCCCTCGCTAAGGTTGATCACACCCTGCCCTACCTAGACAGATGGCAATAATAATCTGAAGCTAGGTAGATAACAGATGGCAAACTGAAAGGATACAAATACAGTGGCCGGGAGTTGAGAACGTGCTGTTATCCTAGAAGGGGGGGAATGCCTTTAAGGAAAACTGTCGCTTGCTCCTTAGTGTGAGTCTTTCTGCTCTCTCTGGGGGAGCTGGGCGACCCCGAAGCTGAGGCGAGATGGTGACTGGCCTTATGGGAGACGCCGAGGGCACAGCTGTAGAAAAGAACTCCTGAAGGGGTAATTTGGGGTTTACGTAACCCATAAGCAGGAGGTGATGAAGGAAGAATAAGTCTGAAGAGCAAAGCTTTTCCCGTGGTCTTGACAACAGAGGGGGGGAAGGGGGGCAGGGGGAAGGACTATAAGTAAACTCTGAGTAAACCCTTGTCACTCAAAAAGCCTGGAGCAGGCATCCTTTAACACAAACCTAAAGCTCTGAAGCAATGAGGAGCTGTTATGTTTTTCTCTACCGTGGGAATAGAGCAATTCCACAATGCCCAAAAAAGGGGAGAGACATGGGAGAGGGCACACCAAGTGATCTCAGCTCTATAATGAAAGGCTACCCATATCGGATGCTGCCGCCTACCTCCTCTCTTCCTGGAGGGGGGGCGGACCCCCTTGGATTGAAGATGGGAGCTTGCGGACGGAGCCACCACCAACGAGCCCTTGCAGGAACACTCAGGGGACTCTGGACAAATAAGACCTGGACTACCGGGGGCCACTCAACGGCTCCTGAAATCAAGTGCCTGGGATAACTATAGCACTCCACAGAGAGAAGAAAGAGAAAAGAAGAGGGTAATCTCTCCCTGTTATAAAGAAGAAAGTAAGGATGAATGGAGGATTGGGGGAGGCGGGGAGAGGGCCAGTCACCTGCCGGTGGACTGTCAACCTGGGATGCAAGGAGACTCTGAGGAGCGATCATGGCTGCCCCTGAGGGCGGGGACCGGGGAGCCCTGATTACAACAAGGATGTGCGAGGGGGTCATGGGAGACGAGGGGGGGGCGAAGAGATATGGGCAGAGTGGGCAATTTAATGAGATTCCGGGTGAGCTGGAGATGCTACAAAAGGGCTAAGCCTGCCCTTTATCAGCTCACTACTCAATTTGAAAGTGATTCACAATTCCTTTTTCTTCTCTCTCCCCCCCCCCCTTTTTATCTTTTTAAGGGGAGGAAAAAATGAATAATATTTGGGGAGGGTGGGCGGTGCTCGGAATGGTGCTACACCAGAAATGTGACACACAGGAGGACGGCCATACCAGAGATTACCTCTTAAGGCCAAAAGGAGTCCTCATTGCACTACTGAGCTCCCCTGTAAGTCCAGTAAGGACACTTATTCCTCCACTGAGGACCATCACTCAGATACACCTAGGAAGTCCTTTCAAAGGATATCAGATTTCATGTCTTCGAGGTTTCTCAGCCATGGAGATTAATGCGCCTATTTTGCTTAAGGCTCGAAACTGGATGAGGCCAGCGCAACTGTTCAGTTGTTTAGTACAACCATTGTTGGATATAGAAAAAGAGTTGAATTGTTATGAAGTTATATGGTTCAAATTATTGCAAGGTACCTATGTTGTTCAATTATGTTATTCTAAAAGTACAATGTCTCTAAAGGTAGCAGCTAAAACAAGAAGATTTACCAATGAATAATCACCTATGAAAGGTAGTCTCCTTTAATATAAATGGTTGCACGAGTCCTGTTAAAAGGAAAAGACTGGAAAGATTCCTGAATACCCAAAAATGTGAGGTAGTATTTTTACAGGAGATGCACCTAACCCTGCTGAAGCTCAAAACTGAAGTGTAGGGCTATTCCCCAGCTTTTTCATTCCTCCTCTGGGGGCAGGAAGAGGGGTGGCTATACTTCTTTCAGCCACGCCTGCCTTCCAAGTACAGGAGGCGATCGAGGACCCTGGTGCAAGATACTCTATGGTAAAAGGAATGGTCCAAGACCAGCTGGTCACCTTGGTCAATGTATACGCCAACCGGGTCCCCGATTTCATTTTACACGGCCTTGTTGCAGCTAGTTGCCGAGAAAGCCAGAGGTATAATGGTAATAAGTGGAGACTGGAATAAGTCTTAACAGAGAGATGGATACCACATCTCAAATACCCAGACCAGAGCTCAATAGAGCTAGAGACTTAAACTATTAATGCAACAACTGGGCATAGTGGACATATGGAGGAGAGATACCTACTAGTAAAGAATACATATGCTACTCCCCAAGGTTTCACATATACTCCAGGCTAGACATGTTTTTTACGTTCTCGAGGGACCTCTCTTTCTTCTCATCTGTGTGGGTGGGAACCACTGTTTTGTCGGATCACAGACCGCTCTTTTTAGAAATAGACATGGGGTTACCTAAAAGAAAAACCCTTTGGAGACTGAATACCTCCCTTCTCCAGGATAAAGAGACTATCAAAGAACTTAAACAGCATGTTAAAAGATCTTTAGAGGAGAATAACGCACCAGGTATTTCTCCCCAGATCTTATGGGACACCCTCAAGACGATTATTAGAGGCAAATTGATACAAATAGCTACCCATAAGACAAAGATGTTAAGACAGAAACAGCAAGAACTTACTTCCCAGATTAAAGAGTGGGAAAGCGCCCAGAAAACTAAATGGGACCCAGAAAGAGAGAGAGATAAAATTAAACGAAAGTAAAAACCAACTACAAAAACTAGAAATAGAGAAAGCCTTATTTTATCTGAAGCAAAAATATTATGAAGGAGGCCCTAGAGGCACCAAATTATTAGCCTATAGACTCAGGCAAAGTACAGCGTAGGCGATGATTACCAAAATAATTTCCCTGATAACAATCAGAAAACCACCCAAGCCTCAGAAATAGCAGGCTTTGTGGCCTACTACACTAAGCTATATTCACCCCAAGATAAATCCTCGCCCCAGGAGAAAAAGAAATACCTGGACTCCCTCTCCCTCCCTCCCCTATCCCAGGCCTCGGCAAAGACCCTAACCAGACCTATCACACAACAAGAGATCAAATACACAATAAAAAATTTAAAAACAGTAAAATGCCCTGGACCAGACGGATTTGGCGCAGAATTTTACAAAACTTTTGAGCCAGAGATCTCTCCCGTCCTAGAGATGTTCACAAGCGTATGGGCTGAAGCCAACACTATTCCCCCCTCATGGCAATATGCCACCATTTCTGTCATCCATAAGGAGGGGAAGGACCCTGCACTTTGTGAATCTTACCACCCCATATCCCTGTTGAACACAGACTATAAATCTTCACAGCTATAATAGCCTCCAGGCTGAATCCTATATTGCCTGAGTTAATACATATAGACAAAACAGGCTTTATCACGGTCGTCAGGCTTGACAGTGTCAGATCAGCGATGAATTTAATAGACGCCAGAGGTCCGGTGCATCGGCGTGTTTGATGAGCTTAGACGCCGAAAAGGCTTTTGATAAAGTCTCCTGGAGTTTCCTATTTGCAGTACTAGAGCACAGAGGCTTTCCCCAACCATTCATAAACATTATCTAGACACTCTATTCTAGACCTCAGGCCTACGTCCGAGTGAATGGCGGAATATCAGAGAGGTTTAACCTGGGCAGAGGTACGTGCCAAGGTTGCCCCCTGTCCCCACTATTGTTCGCTCTACACATCGAACCTTTGGCAGAAGCTGTACGTAGAGCGGAGGAGGTAAAGGGTGTGGTAGTGGGAGACCTGCATAAATAAATATCACTATATGCAGATGATGTGTTACTGAGCCTCACACATCCCCATCAATCTATAAAACACGTTTGGACAATACTGATGGAATTCAGCAGACATGCAGGATAGTCCCTCAATAAAAAAAAACAGAGGTGTTTACCTTCTTCTATAAACCCAGTGCAGAGCTGTGCTCTCTCTTCCCACTAAATTTGAAGGTGCATAAATGAAATACTTAGGGACTTATATCACAAAACAATACTCCCAACTTTTGTGGCAAATTATGTTCCTCTAATAAATAACTTAAAAAAATATTTTGAAAGATGGACCCTGCTAAATTTTCCAATATACTCTAAGTAACATATGCTGAGAATGTATGTGCTCCCCAGGTTCTTATACTTGTTTCAATGCATCCCACTGTATATATACAAATCGACCTTTCAAACAAAACTTTCAACAGCAACAAAATGTTTACTAAATTCATTTGGAACTCCAAGAAGCCTAGAATAAATTTAAGAATTTTGCAAACCCACTGGAGAAAAAGGAGGACAGTCCCTCCCGGATCTCGAGGACTACTTTTTAGCGGCTCAATTAAAAAATGCCATAATGTGGTATAACCCCAATGCCTCATCAGGGTGGCAGCTTATGGAAAGAGAAGATGAGAGAGGGATGGGTTCACAACCCCTGGAAACCAGATTGCTGATCACCAATATGCATAGATGCCTTCACCCATGTCTAACCTCAGTTAGAGACACAATTAGATCCGTTCACAGAATATGGCAGAAATATAAACTAAAAAATTCTATATGGCCACTAAAAAGACTGGAGTGGGACCCAGACTTTCAGCCGGGACGCTTAGACAGTAGATTCCACACGTGGGAGAGGAAAGGCTTGACATATCTGTCACAATTTTGGCAAGGTGAAACACTACTAGATTTTGGATCCCTAAAGACTAAATACGGCCTACAAAATTCAGACCATTTCAGATACCTACAAGCCAGAAATTATATTTCCACACTACAGAAAAAAGACAAGGATTCATTGAGGGCCCAACAGATCCTCATAGCCATACAGGAAAGTAGTGGAGTTAGTAAACAAAGAGGGATGATCTCATTCCTATATAAAGCTCTAGTGACACTGAAAGGGGACCCACTTATTAAAATAAAAACAAAATGGATGGAAGAAGCCCCCATGACCTGGGTGAACTTAACTGGGACCGATATTTTATTTAACCAAACGACTCAGTCCCTTATTGGCAGGAATTCTCATGGCGAAGTTAAGGTCCGATACTTCCTAACTCCTCATATAATCAATAAAAGAGATCCAAATACCACAGCTCAATGCTGGAGGGGTCGTGGAACACTAGAAGCAGGCCATTTACACATCTTCTGGTCCTGTGGAGGTCTTCAGACCTTTGGGGAGATCACTAGGGCACTTGGAGTCATATTCCTGTACAGATGCCATTAGAGTGGCTCACGATGATTTTGGCACTCCCTAAAGAGATACAAGATATGGACTCATTATATCTCTGGACCATGTTAATAATAGCGTACTCAAGGCCATCATAAGAGATGGCTAAAGCCCTACCCCCCAGGCCAGACTGGGTAAAGATAATAGCCACCATATCAGAGCTGGAGGAGCTCATCTACAAAATCAACAACAGAATTGCTATTTATTTAAGAAGGTGGACTAGATAGGAGATTTGGCGATCCTCCAATGGGGTAGGTACTGAATGACCAATACTTAACCCTAAGACAGAGACGGAGAGGACTACTAAGGGGAGTTCTTGGAGAGTGGGGACTGAAATTGAACGAGGCGGACTGTGATCCGACCTAAATCTGAAAGAGATGATGATGAAATTACTGGAAACCAAAATTAAAGGAGACTTTTCCTGCTATGGATAATAATAATATAGTAACTTCTGATTGATTGAAATTATTGAGACAAATTGTACAGAATAAGAGAAGAACTGTTTCTTACTATGAGACATGAATGGATTTTAACTGAATGTATAAAAATGATGTACCTGCTTGATGTGAATAAACTTGAATTAAAAAAAAGAGAGAGAGCTTGTCGCTGACCTGGTGTTGGAGTCCCCTAGATGATTAATTCTTGAGGACTTCGATGCCTGAGTCGATGACAAACTCTCCTTACATGGTGTTGATCTCCTTAGGAGCATGGAGGTGCTGGACCTGACACAAAATGTTACTTCAGTGACCCACTCACGCGGCCTCACACTGGACTTGGTGTTTTCATGAGGACTTGAGGCCACTGACCTTAGAGTAGATCCCGTAGCTTGATTGGATTATAGCACCGTGGGGTTCAGGTTTGGGGCCCCTCTGAAGCCCTTGCCTCAGTGAAAATAGTCTGGTACCACCCTTTGTGGGGTTTGTCCCCAGTAGGGCTATCGGTGGTGCTGGACCTATTGAGTGTGGAGGCTGCGTGTGTGATTGGAATTGCGGAGGCAGTCGTGGCTATAATGAGGCAGTCACCGCAGCCTTTGATTCAGTTGCACCTGCTCATGTCCACCCTTATCTACTCATTGTAGACCTCCCTGGTTTGATAGGGAACTCTGGGAATTAAACATTAAGGGTCAAGGTTAGAGATGTTTGAGGAGATCTGGCTAATGGAGGACAAATTGGCCCTGACATCCCATTATAAGGACTATCGGAAATATACTGTAAGAAAGCAGATTGTTTGTCAATGGAAATTGCTGCGGTAAGGAACAGACAGGCTCAGCTCTGGCTTCCACATGGTGGATGGGTCATTGCATCCGGCCTGCCTCTGTGTGGAAGGAGCAGGTTCAAGCACAAGAGCGGGAGTTTGCTCTGTTCTTTACTGACAAAGTGTCCTCTGTCAAAGTTGAGATCTCCTCCAGCATCACTCAAAGGGATTGCAAGGTACACCCTGAGACATACCAGAGCACTGCTCCTGTGTGGGTTGAGTTTGACCCACTTGGGGTGGAGGTGGTGGAAGTTGTCTTGAGGCTGAGGCCAACACATTGAAATCTGGACCCAGGTCTGACACAACTTTTGTTCGGATACTTGGACCTGATTGGATTTGTTGTGGCCGAGATAGTCAGTTTCTTGAGGAGTGCGGTCTTCCCTTGGGCTTTGAAAGAGGCCCTGGTTAGACCCCCCTACTAAAGAAGCCTTCATTGGTCCCGGATTGTCTTGGCAACAACAGACTGGTTTCTAACCTCCCATTTTTAGGGAAGGTTATAGAAAAAGTGGTGGCAGTCCAGCTCGGGGAGCGACTCGCCTCGTCCTCCACCTATGAGGTTTTCCAGCTAGGGTTTAGGACTGGGCATAGTATGGAGACCGCCTTAGTGAAGGTGCTTAATGATATTCTAATAGCGACAGACAAGAGATCGTACCATCCTGGTCCTCGTGGATCTCTTGGCGGCGTTTGATACTGTGGACCATGAGGTGCTGCTTGACCGACTGTGGTACTGGTGTGGTCTGTCTGGTAAAGTCTTCAAATGGTTCAGGTCATACTTGACAGGCAGAGTGCAGAGTGTGGTGATGGGGTTAGCCTCATTTAGCCTGAAGCCTCTGACCTGTGGTGTTCTGCAGGGGTCGGTCTTGTTGCCCTTATTGTTTACCATGTATATGCTGCCATTGGGAGACATTACAGGTGGTATGGGTTGGGTTTTCAGTGCTATGCAGATGATACTCAGCTATATCTGTCCTGTGCATCAAGTAACCAGATGGCGGACTCCGAATTTAACAACGGCCTGTCAGAGATCCAGACTTGGATGACTCATAACTGGTTGAGACTCAATCCAGACAAGTCTGAGGTGCTGGTGGTGGATTCAGGTCGTCGTAAGGGGGAGAGGTGTTTGTGGGATCCCCCTGGTCTTGTACTGGGGGCATGGCACCACTGATCCCATCCGAACGGGTAAAGAATCTGGGCGTGATCCGCGACAACGGCCTGACATTTGACGTTCAGGTGTCGGCCGTTGTTAAGAGTGGATTTTATCATCTGAGGAACATTGCCTGGATTCGGAACCTGTTACCCCGAGGACCTGACCTCAATAGTACTTGCTTTCGTCACTTACAGGCTGGATTACTGTAATGCCCTGTACCTAGGGCTATCTGGAGGCATCCTCCGCCGACTGCACCTAGTACAGAATGCGGCGTCAAGACTATTGACAGGTGCTCATAGGTGTGATCTGATTACGCCTGTCCTCTGCAAACTGCACAGGCTGCCGGTTAGGTGGAGGATTGTCTTCCAAGGTCAGATTACTGACCTATAAGGCCCTACAAGGGGGTGGGGCAGTCTACCTGCAAGATCTCCTTGTGCCTCACCGTCTTTCTGGGCTCTGCATTCCACCGAGGGTTGCCTCCTTAGTGTTCCCAGGTTAGGTTGTGTCACTCTGGTGATAGACTGCTGTGGCTGCACCTACACTGTGGAACTCCTTGCCTAAACAGCTGCTGGAGGCACCCTTGGTGGAAACCTTTAAAAGGAATTAAAAATGTTCCTATTTAACCAGGCTTTTAATGGATAAATATTCTGAATTTGATTTGATTATATCGATTTTATGAATATTGTTGCTTGCTCCAAATCTGCATTGTTAATGAATGTTTTAAAGTTGTTATATTGTGTTTTAATTGTGAAGCGTGTGGTCGGGTATGTGAGTAGGGTAACAGAGTTACACAGCTACTCGGATATTTGTTCAACACACAAGGATTTTGTGTGAAGTTGATTTTTGTAAAATAACTTCAGTTTAGAAACCATACAAAAAATAAACGAATCAAAGAAAGAACATTAGTCTTAACTTCAGACATCAAACAAACTAGAAATAAGCTTTCCTTGAGCATCAGAATTACTTCCCTCAGTGATTCTGCTACAGCGAGAACACTAAAACAGTAAATTCTAATATTCTCCGTGCTCACAGTCCACACTCCCAGGATGACCTCTTCTCGCTGAGCACAGTACCTGTTTTTATAGTCACACAATTATGCCAATAGGTCAGCTGACCTGCCCCTTTTTTTAATACATGCATTTTCCTGTCTAATACATACATATGGGGGTCAGTCTGGCTCCACAGTCATTCCCATATTTTATACATTTGCCTTACATCTTTCTACATTTCTTGTTCAAAGTCCATCTATATTTTATACTCCTTGAATAGGTAAGTGCCAGGTAATGAGGGTTGTAGCTCCTCCCCTAATTCTGACTGACAACCTTCACTCCTTTAAGAAACCCTCATTCTTACTTCGAGAGGGTTCCTTCAGTAGGTCATCACAGGTAGGACTGACGTCGCCTGATGGGGTTTCTAGCAATCTCTGATGGGGGGACTGCCCACCCGATGTCACGTGACCAACGTCAGCGTGATGGTATATAGTGGGCGGTCCCAACGCCTGCCTTCCAGTTCTTTCGCCTCGTGCTAGTCGCTTCGCAGACTACATTCAGCATGAATCAGAAAAGTGATTTTCATGCGTTTTTCTTCAAAACTCGCTATTTCTCTTTTAGTTTACTTAGGTACATGTCTTCTCTGAAGAAGAAGTGCTCCAAGTGTGGCACTCAGATACTGCACAAAGGTGGGCATTTTAAGTGCGTCATCTGCCTAGGCCCAGACCATCCAGTCTTCTCCTGCCTCGACTGTTAGTCCTTCAATCAGGCTACCAAAAAGTGGAGACAGTAGGCGTTGGAGGCCCATCTTCTCAAGGCCTGGCTACTTTCGCTTGAGAAGAAGATGGAAAAGCTTAGGGGCTTGTCCAACAAATCTTCCCCAAAGAAACAGAAGGAGAAGACGAGAGAGCGGGCTCACTCTGCGGACGATGTCTTGCCCTCTACCAGCATGGCCCAGTCACCGTCAAGCACCCAGGTAAGGAGACACTTCAGGCAGATAATGGCCGGCTCCTCCAGCGACCGTGCTCCACTAGCCTGTAAGTCGGACCGGCTCCTCTGGAGACCGCCCCAGCAGCCGTTAAGTCGCACTCTGGCTGGGGACAGTTGCCTGGCCTCGGTCATTAAGCCGGTCAGGGTTTCTCTTCCCAATCGCCTGACCACGCCCGCTAAGCCAGCCGTCCCGACAGCCGAGACGGGCTTGGTTCCCCATCGGGCCTTCAAACAACATGAAGTCTTGCTGTATTCTGACAATTGCAGTTAGGTCCCGCCTTTCAACTGCCTGAGAACATAGGTTAACTTTTCTATGCATGGCATAGAATGTTCATCTCGAGCTCGGTTGAAGCCTCTGCCTGTTGTTATTCGAACTGCAACCGTCAGATTCTTTACTCCGCCTCACTGAACAGTTGCTCTGGAGATTTCTCCTGCTGCTCGGTTCAAAGTCGGTTGAAGTGTCGTTTTTCGGTCGGTTTTCTTCCGAAATTGTTGTTTCCGCTAGTCAGTTCAAGTCTCTGTCTGTGGGACCATGAGTGCTAGATAGGTTTTGTTCTGTTTTCTGTGTGGAACTTGTAAACTTGTGGATCGGTTCAGCTGAACCAGTCATTTTGAGGTGAAATTTGTACTTTACTTTAGTGTGTGGTTACCGGTCCGTATCAGTTCTAAAAAAAACGGGTTTTAGCACATTTTTTTCAAGACCCGTGACACGGTCATGAACCGATAGGGGAGTCTTGCCTGGCAGATTGCTGAAAAAAGGGTAAGTTTGGTTAGGTTGGCCATGTCTGAGAAACCCAAGAAAAAAAACCGGCCCACTGGGTTTCAGCACTGCAGTGTGTGTGTGTGTGGGGAGGTCTTTGCTAAGGCTGATCCCCACACCACCTGTGTTTATTGTCTGGGGTTTGACCATCTCGATTCAGACTGCCAAATTTGCAAAAATGTTCCCAAATCTACCCTGGAAAAGAGATTAGGTAGACTGAGGGAACGGGAGGCCGAGAAGTCCGCTGACCCGGATGGCCAGCCCGATTCAGTTCCGACCAAACCGGAAGGAGAGCCCTCTGACCAGAGTAATACTTCTTTGGGCAAAAGGAGAGCCGATTCCAAGGAATTGGTTCCGACAAAAGAAAAGACAAGTCGACCGGTTTGGACCCAGAATCTCATACTCCGACCGTCGATGAAATAGCCAAAGCGATTAGGATTATGGAATCGCTTCGATCGGGTTCTGACTGAACGGTACCATTTGGCAGGGCTCGGTTCGGTCGGTTCCCCAGTTCCGGATTATACCCTGGAAGAATTTTATGAACTGGAATTTGAGGAGGAGGGAGAGTTTGAAGGTGATTATGGTGATGGTGAAAGTCTGGATGTGCTATTGACCCGGACATCTCCTAGACAGACCTTCAGTGTTTCTCCTCCTAGGCTTTCTGAGTCCCTTCGCACTACATGTTTTACAGAAAGGTGGCTGATACCCTCCAACTTCCTGTGGAGGAGGCAGTAGAGGATCAGGAAGAGCCTGACTATGTAGAGATGATGGACATCCCAGAGTCCAGGAGACTGTCTATTCCCCTCCACAAATCTTTTGGGAAACAGACACAAAAAATCTTAAGTCTCCCAATTCCATACCTCCTGTGGACAGAAGAATGGACAAGAGGTATACTCTTTCAGGCTCAGATACGGAGTTCCTTTTCAGCAATGCAGCCATGTTGGGGTTGTACAGGCTGCTGCCTGTGATAAGGCAAACATTCCCTTGGCATCACACCCCCCAGACAGGGACTCCAGGAAGATTGATGCCATGGCAAAGAAGCAGTACATGGCATCATCCTTGGGACTCAGGCAGGCTAATTATATGGCCTATGCAGCCAGGTACCAGAAGTCCAGGTGGGACACTGTACTGGCACTGGCTAAACAGGCTCCTCCCCAGCTTGCCAAGGAGCTGGAGCAGGTGGCTGCAGATGGGATTGAGGCATCGAAAGTTCAGTTTCATGCTGCTGTGGACTCCAGTGATATATCATCAAGAGTCATGGCTACATCTGTGGCTCTTCGGAGAATGGCTTGGCTCAGATGTACTAGCCTCTCACAGGATACCAAGGCTAAGGCCATGGATTTTCCTGTAGTGGGTAATTCTCTGTTTGGGGAGCAGACAGATAATTACATGAAGAAAATGGATGAATACAGGACCACTTACAGGAGTGTTCAGGCCAAGGAAAGGCAAGCAACTCCTCAAAGGCAGCAGTCCAGGGGCAGGCCTTTCCAAAGGCCTTTTTACCAAGCACAGGCCTCTTCTTCTTCTTTTTAACAGAGGGGGTTCTTTAGAGGGAGAGCCAGAAGGGGGATGAGCAGGCCTGCATCCACCCCTCAGCCTAAGGCCCCTGCCAAGCAGACACCCTGATGGGTCTGCCCGGGTCGATTCTCCTTTACCAGTAGGGGCAGGCTGGCTTACTTTGTCCAGGACTGGATGTCTCTTACATCAGACAAGTGGGTCCTAGGAGTAGTAAGCCAGGGTCTGGTTCTCAGCTTCAAAAAATTTCCCAAGCTGAGAGCCAGATGTTTTCCACCTGCAAATCTCTCAGAGACCCTTGCCCTAGAGGCAGAGGTTTCTTCTCTGCTAGCTCTCAGAGCTATAGAGAGAGTTCCTACCCTACACTAGGGCAGAGGATTGTACTCCAGGTACGTCCTAACCCCCCAAAAGACAGGAGAGTGGCGACCCATCCTGGACCTAAGATACCTGAACAAACATCTTTTAAAGCCAAAGTTCAGAATGATAACTCTGAGAATTATCCTTCCCTCTCTCAGGCCAGGGGACTGGCTGGCCTCCCTGGACCTCAAAGATGCCTACTTTCACATTCCCATCCAGTGTTCCCACAGAAAGTACCTCAGGTTCAAGTTGCCCTCAGGCCACTATCAATTCAGAGCAATGCCCTTTGGCCTAACATCAGCTCCAAGGGTATTCACATAGTGCCTGGCAGTAGTTGTTGCCTTCCTAAGAAGATAAAAGATTTCCATTATCCCATACTTGGATGACTGGCTTACAGTAGGCCAGTCTCCAGACCAAGTCAAGTCACACCTGCAAGTGACCCAGTAAATGCTCACTTCTTTAGGATTTCTTCTCAACCTACCAAAGTCAGTTCTCGAACCAGTGCAGCTCCTCACCTTCATAGGGACAGAGCTGGATACGATGAAAGCAAGAGCCTTCCTTAAATGGTTTCAAGCATGGGTAGGACAGAGTGAATGGTTTAGTGGTTGCGCAGGTCAGTAACAGTGGAGAGGGGAGCAGGGAGGTGGACCAGGAGGGATGAAACCCCATGCGGACAATATGTCCCAGGGCAAATAGGGAACTCTGGACAGACTAAATGGACCATTATTTTTTTCTGCCATTGTCATCTGTGTTTCATAAACATGTAGGGTTATGCATACCATCGTGATCCAATTATAAAAAGACTGTTGCATTTTGTGGGTATGCTTGACTAAAGTTGACTTATATCCCATTGAATTTGCAGACCATGTGATTTTGGGATGCACACTAAATGCTGATGCTTGATATAGTTCACTGGAAGTTAAACCTCTGAATGATAATGCTGTCAAAGACTCAAGTGGGAATGGTGGAGCTACAGCTTCCAGAATCAATCTTCTCCATTGATTCCCACTAATGGGTCTGGTCTGGAAGCACTAGGACTCGAGAGCAAATTCTTTGGTCTGGGGTGTGGGGAGGGGCACACCGCCTACTGGCTTACGGCACTTGCATGTCCCAAGTAAAGGCACACTTGTCAGTAATCCTCACTGGCTACCTCACCAATCTCAGTTCTGTTCATCCCTCCATCATATGTGTACTGTGAGAGCAGTCGCATCAGTTTTTCTATTGTGTCATGGCTATTTTTCACCAGCTGCTCTGTTTTCTTCTTCATTTTTTGTATTTTACACAATGCTGAAGTCTAGATCCAAGGGGACCATGGGTTAGAAGTTACCCATTATGTGTTGATGGCCTTGTGGGAACAAAATGGGTTGGATAGACCACATCAGTTGTGCATACGTGCCTTGGACCACAGCATGATATGGACTGCTATGATGTCTGCTTTTCTATGGCTCACCACCACGTTAGAAAATTGGGCACTGAGGTGGGCATTGACCCACCCTAACTTCAGAGGCAGGCAATGCACGAGGAGCTAGAAAGGGAGGTGTTTGGGCCCTTCCCCTGGACCTCTTTCAGAAGCCTTTGGGTTCTTGGAAGTACGGGGTCTTCCCTGACCTCAGTGTGGTGAGGTTTCAGACAACCTAGTGGTTGAGTCTGGCAGACAGTTGACTCCTGGATAGTTGACTGAGCACCCTTCTCCACAATCCGTTTGCTTTCAATGACAGACGTCCCTAGTGACAAGGTTGTGGTTATATGCCCGGTCCATACCAGTGGACACTTCGGCACCATATTCCATTGTTGCAATGTGCTGTTGTTGCTATTCAAACAACATGAAGTCTTGCTATATTATAGACGTTAGTACTATTTTAGAGTGCAGTTCCCGGTTCTTATCGGTTCTAAAAAAAAACTGATTTATTACGGTTTTTTCCAATACCCGTGACACGGTTAGGAACCGATAAGGGTGTCTTGCCTGGCACTGCCGTTAAAAGGGCAAGTTTTTGGTTAGGCTAGCATTATGTCTGAGAAACCCAAAAGAAAAACCGGGCCCACTGGGTTTCAACACTGTGATGTTTGTGGGGAAGTCTTTGCCAAGGCTGACCCACACACTACATGTGTTTATTGTCTGGGGTTTGACCACCTCCAGTCAGACTGCCAGGTATGTAAGAATTTCCCTGCAGCCACCCTGGAAAAAAGGTTGGGCAGGCTCAGGGAACGAGAGGCCAAAAAGTCCGCTGACCCGGATGGCCAGCCCGGTTCGGTGCCAACCGAACCAGAGGGAGTGCCCTCTGACCAGGGCCAGACTTCCTCGGGCAAAAGAAAAGCTGGTTCTGAGGAACCAGTTCCAGTTATTGATGCTGTGGGTGGTACCATAAATGGTGCTGGGCCTCCTGTAGACACTTTTCATGGTGTCAGAGGTGCGCCTAGGACTGAGGCCATTGTTGGCGCTTGGAGCTGACTTGGGGCCTGTTCCCGACTATGGTGTCACTAAGAACACAGAGGAAGGCGAATCAAGTCTAGTGATGGCACTGGTGCCTGTCTCAGACTTTGGTGTTGTCCATGACATCAAGAAGGGAGACACCACAAAGCTCGATGTCGATGCGGGTGTGGTGTCGAGGATGCAACTAGCGAGGATGGTGCTGTTGTAAGTCCTGAGTTAGATGCCGGAGGCGGCATGGACTTGGTGGTGGGGGGATAGATAAAGACCTGTGTCCTGGTTTGTCACTGGAGCCACTTCTTGACATTGTTCCTGGTGAGGTCCAGGATCTCCCAATGAGACCTTTATGACTCTGGTCTCCTCATCTGGGGGTTCCCCCTGCATTCACCAGTCTGATCACCCCACAGATGCAGGTGGACCTCAGTCGGGTGACTCTGCTTAACCCTTCTCTAGAACAGGACCCCTAATGTGGGATCAACACCACTCATGGGTAAGTGCTATAGATCAGTGGTGCAGAGAGTTAGACAGGTCCTAATACAGGACCCCATCCCCAGTACAGATTCTTTCCAGAGCCAGCCTCCTTTCCATCTACATCTTCCTCAGAGAACAATAAGTCCTCTCTCCGCCTGGCCTCATCTATTGAGTACCACTGATTCTTTGTGAAGATGCTACAAGCACTGAAGCTCCAAGCTTACGATGAGTCACAGTCTGGTAGTCATGCTGTTGGGTCTCTTAGGAGTTCCCAATCAAGACATTATTGTCATTCCTTCATGGCCTAGAATCATGAAGGAGACATCCTGGGCCTTATGGAGGTAACTTTCTGCTACCCCTATCTTCCCCAGTGACCTCCATTTGCAATATCGCACACCCACAGGATATGCACAACATGTATCTCATCCCACTTCAGGGCTTCAGATACTGCTTAACCTATCAGCAGTGCAGAGTCTCAGGCATGGCTGATCCCCAGATGTGGATTCTGCTCACACAGACTCTCTTTTGAGGAAGGTTTTCACAATGGCAGCAGTCCTTATGTGCTCCTCAGCACATATGGCTATATGCAGCCATCACCTATGGTTGCAGTTGCATTGCCTCAGTGTGAAACAGTCAGTCAAGTCATTGACTTTTATGCTTGTAGTTTAGAGGTAGCATGGCACCAGTGGAGAGTATCCTATGATGCAAGTGAAGTACCCTCTTGACTGTTGGGAACTATAGTTTGTCTTTGGATGATGTGGCTTTGCTTCTCCTGATTGGCACCTTTGTCCTGGCGTTTGGCACTCACTGGGGAGGCAGCATAGCATAGTGGTTAAGAACACTGAGCTACAAACCTGGAAAATTGGTTTTGAATTCCACAGCCAACACTTGCATACTGTGTGATAATGAGGAGGTAATTTATGAACATTCAAAAATGCCAGCAGGTACAGGCCAAGTGGTCTATCGTGTCTGCTCAGTTGTGCAGCCTAGTTTAAACTCCACCCCTTGCTTGTCTCTCGTCCTCCCTACCCTTGCTGCTTCCCTTTCCCCTCTCAACTTCCCACCAAGTACCTTGACCTTATCTCACCCACCTTTAAAGCTTCCCATTGTTTTTAGAGCTATCATTTCTTCAGGTAGCACATTCCATCCAGCTACCACTCTCTCCGTGAAGTTGTGCCTTTTCATTTCTCTCTTGAACCTACCCCCCCCAACTTCAGACTGTTCCTCATAGTAATCCCCTCTCCATTTAATTGAGACATGCCCTCTGTGCTAACCTTGTTTATGTCCTTTATGTACTTGAAGGTTTCGATCATATCACCCCTTTCCCTTCTGTCCTCCAGTGAGTACATATTGAACTCCTGCAACCTATCCTCATAAGGGTACCCTGCATTCCTCTGATCATCTTTGTCGCCCTCTGCTGGACCCCCCTCCAATTGCCTGATGTCCTTCTTTAAGTAGGGGTTACAGAACTGCTTACAGTACTCCGAGTGCAGCCTCACCAGTGATCTGTACAGTGGAAGGATGACTTCTTCCCTCCTAGAGATGATTCCTTTAGCAATGCACCACAGCATTCTGTTGGCTTTTGCCGCTGCTTTCCTACATTGAGACCTTGCACTTCTTAGCATTGAAACCCAGCTGCAAAGTGTCTGACCACTGCCCAGACATTACCGAATCTTACTGGAGATCATTTCCTCCCTCCTCACCATCCACCACTGTGCCTATCTTGGTGTCATCAGCGAATAGGCTGATCTTGCTCTTAATCCCAACTGCTATATTGGCTATGAAGATGTTAAACATTTAACTTCCATGTGCTCCCAGAATGCACCTAAAAATGAGACTCTGCTTAGTGTGTCTTTCCTGGCCAAAAATAATTTTTTAAAGGGGTGGTGGACAAGTGGAACACCCTGCCAGAGGAAGTAGTGGGGGCTGAAACAATCACGGGATTTAAGAATGCATGGGATAGACATAAAGGAATTCTGGAGGTCAGGGGTAAGGGGCAACAGACTTCTAGGAAAACATAAACTGAACTTACAAGCTCAAATGGGCAGACTGGGTGGGCCATAGGCCCTTATCTGCCGACACTGTCTATGTATCTATGTAATTAAAAATTCACACTATCAGAGGGCTCACTAGATCTTCCTGGACATAAGTCTCCACCACTCATTCACACTATTGGGATCTGCGCCGGAGGCACTAGGGCTCATCGGGAGCAAACTTTTTGCTGGAGGGTCGGCACCAGAGATGGCGCCGCGAGGAACAGCGCCGCAAGCCCTAGCTCGTACGGTAACGACTATCTCAGCGTCGACCCTCCAGCCGCCTCAGTTCCTTTTTTCACGCCGTCGAAGTGCACTTAGTGACGACGTCGCTCGCCTGTCGAGAGTCAAACTTCAAACTAGCAGCATAGTTTTCAGTTTTTATTATTTTGTAGTATTATCTCGATACAGTATAGCTTAAATTTATTCTTATTTTTGAAATAAATACAGTAAAGAAGTCTCAGCCTACCTTGAGTGAATCATGAAACAGGTCAGGTGAGCGGTAGGGAGACTTCGATGAAGCTGTTCAGTCAGTGGGCTGGGTCCAGTCCGCCGCTTCTCCCGGAGGGAGGGTCTGACAACAGTCAGTCCAATGCCGAGGATGGGCGATCCACCGAGCTTATAAGAATAAGCGGTGCACTCTCGGCACCGTTCGGCCTCGAGCTCTTCTTCCCCACAGGTCTAAAGAAGGCATCCTCCAAGGTAAGCCCTCAGATATGTCTGCGGCGTGAGCGCGGTTATCGGGGCTAGTTGCCGGTCTCCTCCTTCGAAGTCGCCAACCTCTGCTTCTGGTAGCCGACGGCTTCGACATCGGAGCCCTACCCCGCCCGCAGGTAGGTCTTCAGATGAGCAGTTTCATCAGTGGGCCGCTCTTATGGAGCAATGGGCTCGGAGGTTGGTTCGGCTACCTGGCTCAGTTGCTCGTGGGCCTTCGGGCTCTCTGGGCGACCAGGTAGGGCGGTTGGACCTTCCTGGTCGCGCGGCACCTTCTTGGTGCCCGTCGACTCCAGCAGCAGGTGTTTTCCCCCTCACATGGCTGCGGCGCAGGGGGCCACACCGATGCCCTTATCTCCTGCTCTTCTTTCTTCAAAACCTGTTTTTCGGAGTCTGGGAGTGTTTTCGGCGCCCTCAGCGTCGTGTGGCCTCTCGGCGCCGTCCTAGATGTCGATGCTGCGTTCAGCACCATGCGGCTTCTCGGCGCCATTTTCGGCGCCGCGTGGCCTCGCGGCGTCGTTCTCGGTGCCGTGCGCCTCCTCTGCGCTGCCGGCTCTCGGGGACTCCTCTTTTCACTTGCTTCCTTCTTCCTCCTCTTCTGAATTTCATTCCTTTTCTGTCCATACAGTCCCTCCTGGCCTGTCAGGAGATGACTTTGAGCCTGACCCAGACTTTCGGTTGGGTGATGAAGTGGACGAAGCAGGATCTATTACTGCTGCAGGGCCTGTGGTCGAGGACCTATCCTTTAAGTCTCTGTTGAAAAATCTGAGTTCCACACTTTCTCTCCAGACTACAGACATCGATCCTGGGAAATTGTTGAGACTCCAATATCTTCATGCCTCGGAGATCCCTACGGATTTGACTCCTCCGATTCAGCCTTCCTTGAGGCTGTCTCAAATGGTATGGAATAATCCTGCTCTTACCCCTTGGTGGCTAAATCCATTGATAGGAAATATTCAGCCCCAAGGATCGTCCCATTTGGCATCTCAAGCCTTTGGGGATCCTATTGTAGTCCTGGCAGAGAATGATAAGGTTGTTCTTCCTCAAGCTACTACAGCTCGACCTATTAACAAAGAATCTCGTAAGATAGACACCTTAGGTAAGAGAGTCTTTGCTGTTTCTACTCTAAGTATGCGTATTGCCAGTTACCAAGGCTATTTTTCTCAGTATGAGTATATCCTGTGGCATTCTATTAAACAGATGGTTGAATCCCTGCCGGAGTCGGATTCAGAGCCAGAGCTTCTTCAAACCATTACCAGAGGTATTGAATCTAATAACCAGCAGGTTAAAGCAGCCATGGATGCTTTTGACACTGCTTCCCATTCAGCGGCTGCTGGTATTTGCACCCGGCGTCATTCCTGGCTGCGCACTTCGGGCTTTACGAATGATGCGCAGCAGCAGGTGATGGCATTGCCCTTTGACGGTGCATATCTTTTTGGTCCTCAGGTAGAGCAAGCTCTAGAAGCTACACAAAAGACTAGGTCAGCCATTAAGTTGGCTCGGCCCCCTCCTACCCCCTCTCGAGGGCATGCCAGTAAACGACAGTTTCATAATCGCCAGTCCTTTCGAGGCAGAGGCAGAGGAAGTTTCCATAAGAATCAACCTGCCCAGCCTCAAAAGAAGGCGCAAGAGAAAGCGCAAGGGCCCAAAACGCCCAGCGCTACCTTATTAATTGCCGGCCCAAGTTTCATCTCAGCTGCCCGAGGTGGACTTTTCCTCTCCGGTGGGAGGTCGTCTGATGCACTTCTACAACCAGTGGAAGTCCATAACCTCAGACAAATGGGTCCTTCCGATAATTCGCGAGGGGTATTCACTCAGTCTTGTGGAGACCCCCGATCGTCCCCCCAAACAGCAGCCCAGGCTGTCAACCCTTCAGTCAGACCTTCTCGCCGCTGAGATTCAGGGCCTTCTGAACAACGGCAGTAGAGGTGGTGCCAACGCACCAACGAAACACGGGGTTCTACTCCCATTACTTTCTGGTTCCAAAGAAGTCTGGCGGTATGCGTCCCATTCTAGATCTCAGAAAGCTTAACAAATTTCTCCCAAAGAGAAATTCAAAATGATTTCTCTGGGAACCCTGTTACCTCTGCTCCACCAACACGACTGGTTAGCCTCCCTAGATATACAGGACGCTTACCAGCACATTCCTGTTCACCCGAGGCATCACAAATTCCTGAGGTTTGTGGCTCTGGGACAGCAGTATCAGTTCAGAGTCCTGCCCTTTGGGCTATCCTCGGCGCCGCAAGTTTTTACAAAATGTGCAGTTCTCGCAGCGCACCTCAGAAAGGTCGGAATTCAGGTGTTTCCTTATCTGGACGATTGGCTTCTAGCAAGCCCTTCCAGGCAAGGGACTCTGGACGCCATGGAGACGGCCTCGTGCTTCCTTACGTCCATGGGAGTTCTGCTCAACCTCAAGAAATCACAACTGCAGCCCTCCCAGAGGCTCCTTTTTATAGGGACTCTTCTGGACACCTCCTGTGCGAAGGCTTTTCTTCCAGAGGACAGGAGGAACGATATCCTTCAGATGGCCTGTCACATTGGGGAAAACAGCTCAGTCTCAGCTCTCTCGATGCAGTGGATGCTAGGCCTCATGGCATCCTCAGTGTTCACTGTACCCCTAGCACATCTGCACATGAGAACCACCCAGTGGATGCTCAGTACTCAGTGGTCCCCAACCACTCACCCGCAGTCCTATCTCATCAAGGTGACAGAGCCCTTAAGGAGGTCACTCACCTGGTGGTCTCAAGAGAGCAATCTCCTGGAGGGGTATCCCTTTGCTCCTCTGGACCATCAGATCTCCATTACCATGGACGCATCCCTAATGGGGTGGGAGCTCACTGTCAGGCTCTCCACACTCAAGGTGCATGGACTCAAGTCGAGTCCCAGCTCCACATAAACGTCCTAGAAATGAGAGCCATCCTTTATGCGGTCCGAGCTTTGAAGGACATTTTGTGTCACAAGAACATTCTCCTTCAAACGGACAACAACAGTGGTGTATTACATCAACAAGCAGGGCGATGCTCACTCTACCCCTTATGCAGAGAAGCAGTGAGGGTATGGGAATGGTGCTTGGAGCACGAGGCTCTAATTCAGCGGTCCCTGCCAGGTGTTCAGAGCGAACTGGCAGACCGTCCTCAGCAGAACAGAGACAGACCCTCACGAGTGGTCTCTCGACTCAACCATAGTTCAGTCACTATTCAAGAGTGGGAACTCCAGACCTGGACCTTTTGCATCCCCACTCAGCGTAAAACTGCCTCTTCTGCTCCAGAAAGCCAGGGCCTGGCATTTTCTGTCAGGATGCGTTCAGGCTGCGGTGGACAAAACGCTTTCTTTACACCTTTCCGCCTCTTCCTTTAATTCAGAGGGTACTCCTCAAGTTCGAATCCCAGGGGGACAAAATGATTCTCATTGCTCCCTTTTGGCTTCGGCAGCTGTGGTTTCCACTACTCAACAATATGTTGGCAGTTCCTCCGAGACCACTTCCCCTGCAGATGAACCTTTTGACTCAGGGACCGGTGGTACATCCCAACCTGAGATCACTTCACCTTCATGCTTGGCTCCTGAAGAGGTCGAAGTAAACCGGTTCAATGTCTCTCGAAGAGTTTCAGATATTCTTCTGGCTGCACGGAAGCCAGCCACTCGGAAAACTTACACAGCCAAGTGGAAGCGTTTTTCACTCTGGTGTGCAGCGTCCTCTTTAAATCCCTTTCCTGTCCACCAGATAAGGTTTTAGAGTACCTTTGGACCTCTCAAATTTGGGTCTGCAGTACTCTACAGTCAAAGTTCATCTTAGTGCCATTTCAGCGTATCATGAGCCGTTATTTCCTTAACTCTGGCTCAGTTACCTATGGTTAAGAGATTTCTTAAGGGATTCTGCATCCAGACCCCTACAAGACGTCCAGTCGCAGCCTGGGACATTAATCTTGTGCTAGACATGCTCACTGAAACCTTTCGAACCTCTGGCTACCTGTGAGCTAAAATTTCTCACCTGGAAGACTGCCTTCCTAGTGGCCATTACCTCAGCCACGAGGGTCTCTGAGATGCATGCCCTGGTCACAGACCCTCCAGTATACTGTGTTCCATAAGGACAAAGTAGTTCTTCGTACTCATCCTAAATTTCTTCCTAAGGTTGTGTCAGAATTTCATCTAAACCAACCTTTGGTCCTTCCCTCTTATCTTGCGGACTTCCAAATGAAGGGAACGTTCTCTTCATTCTTTGGATGTTTAGAGGGCCTTCGTTTCTATCTAGATAGAACCAAGGATTTTCATAAAGCTCAGCAACTGTTCGTTTCCTTCAGTGAGACCGGCTGGGTCAACCTGTTGCTATCAGATGTATCTCATCATGGCTAGTGGCGTGCCTTCGTCACTGCTATTCCATAGGCGCAGGTTAAGTTGGAGAGTAGGTTCGCTACTCTGCCAAATGATCGCGCATCCTAGTGGAAATCCACAACGTGCCCATCGCAGACATCTGCAATGCGGCCACCTGGAGCTCAGTGCATACTTTCGTTAAACATTATGCACTGGATGTCCATGCCAGACGGCATTCTTCCTTTGGCAGAGCCATCCTCAATGGACTTCTGTCCTAGAAACGTGAGCTCTTGGTCTCTCCTGCCGCCCTCTCGGGGGATTATTAGCTCGGTACTCTCCCAATAGTGTGAATGAGTGGTGGAGACTTATGTCCAGGAAGATATGAAAATTACGTACCTACCGTAATTCTTGATCTTCTTGGATGAGTCTCCACCCTACCCTCCTCCCTCCATCCCCGAGCTCACCTTTCTTGTTGGTCTTGCTCCCTCAAATCTTTAGGCCGTGAAGACTTCTTTGTTGACCCTTCTTACAGGGTCGCCGGACTATCTTATGTCTGGTTTTAGGTTGGCTACCCTTCTAGGTTAGTTCACGCTGCACACCTCCTTGGTAAAAAGGTACTGAGGCGGTTGGAGGTCGGCCTTGAGATAGTCGTTACCGCCTGAGCTAGGCTCGCGCCGTGCTCCTAGATGGCACCGCACCCTCCAGCAAAAGTTTGCCCTGATGGGTCCTAGTGCCTCTGGCGCAGATCCCAATAGTGTGAATGAGTGGTGGAGACTCGTCCAAGAAGATCAAGAATTACGGTAGGCACGTAATTTTCATTTTTGCCTAGGGCCAGGTGGGAACTTTGGAGAACCCTCCTGCTGCTGTGCCATAGAGCATGCTTCTGGATCTGACCAGTTTGAGGCCTCCCACATCCTGTAAGAACCCCTCTATCAGGTGCTCACCCCAACTCGGGGAATAAGGGTATTTTTCTGTACTTTCACTGTGAGCCAGCTCTTCCCCCATTTAGTAGGGAAGCTTGGTACTCTGACCTATTAGTGGGACTCAGTGAGAAGATTGATTCTAGAAGAGTTACCTCGTACAGTACCATACGTGCCATAGCTGATGATTATCTAGAATATATTCTCCATTGATGATCACACATTTTGGAGAAACTTACTTTGACTCCTTTTGAGCTAGTTGCGAGTTGTGGCTTCGCTTTCTGTTGTGGAAAATGTAGTTTTGATTGCAATCACTTCTGCTTGAAGAACTTCTGAGCTACATGCTCTTACGTGTGAGCCTCCTTATTTTGTTTTCTACGAAGACAGAATTTATTTGCATACTAATCCTAAATTCTTACCAAAGTGGTGTCTGAATTTATCTTAAATAAATCCATCCACCTTCTTATTTATTATCCTGAGCATGTCAATCAAGGTGAAGCATTGTTCCATACATTAGAATCAGATGTACACAGAATTCGGAGATACTGTATAAATCGTACTAAAGACTGCAGAAAGTCTTATAAACTTTTTGCTTCATTTGCCCCCAGGAAAGTGAGCGCTCCTGTGTCCAAACAGTGCTTCTCCAAATGGGTGGCACATTGTATTGTTTTGTTATAGGAAGTACAGTAAGGGAACATTGTTCAACCAGGAGTGGCACACTAAGCCGAAGCTTGTTTCCAGATGCAACCTGGGAGCACAAGGAAGTTAAGTGACTTGCTCAGGATCACACAGTATGCACCTTGGTGGCTGTGGGATTCAAACCCAGGTCTCTAGATCTGCAGCTCAGAGCCTTAACCCACTGTGCTATACTGCCTCCTATCCAGTAAAGAAATTACTGGTGTTATTTATAGGCACTTCACAAAAGGTATGGCCACTTCCGTTACCTTTTTCTGAAATGTCTCTGCTGCCAACATTTGTGCTGCAGCGACCTGGGGCACTGTCCACATATTCACTAAACATTACAATCGGGACATAGCATCTTGCAGACATGCTGGTTTTGTACTGCAGAATTTCCTTACTTGATCCAGGTGCTGCCTCTCCCAACTGCCTTTTGATTCTGCTTGGGACTCATTCCAAAGGTGTGTGGCCTAAGGGAAGAGGTATCCTGGAAGAAGATAGAACAGTTATGTACTTACCATAACACTAGATCTTTTAGAGAATCTCTTTGCTTTGGCCATGCCGACCCTCCCTCCTTCTCCCTAGGGTGACATAACACATTTCTCATTTTGGCCTTCGACATGGTAGTTCCTCCAGCACCTTCCTCACCTTATATGCCTGGTGTTGGTATGCTCTCCAGGTTCCCAAGACATGACAGCCCTCCGAGTCAAATCTCTAGCAGTGAACTAAGGAGAGGTATGGCTGCTCACAGTTATATAAATGCTGATGCATAATGCTGACGTGGGCAGCACCAGCTTGCAAAAGTTTCCTCGTGGTCCTAGTGCCTGATGGCTGATGTTCCAAAATGTGGCCTAAGGGAAGAGAGTCTCTCGAACATCTACTGTTACGGTAAATACCTAACTGTTCTATTTTAGATCTCTGAGACTTTTTAGGGAGTATCTGCCATGTCTTGCCGGTGACACATGCCATCTCCTCTCCCCCCAAGCAGGTTCAACCCCAAGCAGGTGGGCTGAGGGACTCACAGTCTCCCTTCATCAGTCCCCCAACTAGGAGTTTTCTCCAGAGGCAGTACTGCAATCTGTTGGCCATGTCTTGGTGGCTGTTTCTTGGAGTACCCTGTCACTTTTATTTCCCCCTTGTCACTTTTATTTCCTCCTCCCAGGATCTTTCTCCTGTATTGCTTGCTACTGGACCAAGGAGTGCTGCTGTAGAAAACACTGACTCTAAAATGTCAGTAAAGTTACCTTACCATAACTCTTGATCTTGAGTATCTTCTCCATGAGCAACATTCACCAACCTTTCAGTCCCCTTTTTTTTAACTTAGTATCTTTCTGAAAGAGGGTGATATGGTCTAAAGGAAGCGGATGTTGTAACCTTTAACAGAAAAAACCTGTGTAACCAGAACTGGAGTGTCAGTGTGTCATCATTTAGATTCATGGGAAGATGTTATAAGTGAAGCTATTGATATAGTTTAAATGCCAGTTCCCACATAAGCAAGACTACAGAGGATGGGGGAGAGACAGAACCAGTTTGATTCCGCCCACCACCTAAATGAAGAATACTCTCACTTTACAATACAAAGTCCAACTGTGCTTCGACATTTATTAGATCCACCCTATCTAGATATTTGTGACATTTTGGGATGGATGTTGCCTCCGCACAGGTAACTTCTTAATTCTGTGAAGTTGTTGTTACTAGTTTATGCCAATCCGTCATGGTTAGAAGAATATCCTACCTTTTTTGCCACCACCAGCAAAATAGCCAGCAGTCTTCTCTTATGCTTTGCTTTCCAGTCTGGTGTTTTCACTCCCAATATTGTAAACCATATACCATCTGGACAGGGAGTTCTTGAAGACAGCTAAGCCAAAAAGTGTCCAACACTTGTACAAGACCGCATTATGTGTGTCCCTTCACTCGCCACACTTAAACCAGCATTTCCCTGTGACTGTAGTAACAAATTTTACCTGTTTTGCAGGTGTGTTGAATTTCTCCCCCTTTTTCCATACTCTCTGGACATCATTCTCTGCTTCTTGTGTGTATTTGAAATAGAGCCTTGCTCATTTTCTGATATGGCATAGTTCTTGTCCATTCTCAAGTTTTTTTTGTTTTGTTTTTTAATTTCATTTTTATTATTGGAGACATCATTTCTACAACGTGGAGAGCAAGATGTTATGGCAGATATGACTTAATACAATTAAAAATGATCAGATGGACATATTCCTTGTCTCAAAAAAAAAATAGCATTTACAGTTGCAAGTAATGCTTTAGTCATACAGTAACAATTACTAATGTATCGTCCCAGTATAGTATCCCCGTTTCTTTCTTTTTTTTTTTTTTAAATTAAGCGGCCAACGGACCCCAACTCCCCCTAGTTTCCAGGCAGTGTGAAGGACCGGGGGGGGGACAACATAAAGCCCAGACCCTCCCCCAAAGCTAACCGTTGGACATATGCTTATTTAGTGTGATATATCCAACTAAGACTCCACCCTCCCTCCTTCAAGGTACGAATCGTGAATCTATTTGAGAAAAGTAAAGTATCCATTGTTGCCATTTCCTCATAAAAACCTGGTGTTTATTTTGGAGCTTGACTGTTAATGATTCAAGTCTGTAAATTTCAAGTATTATCGTGTGCCAGTCGGAAACTGTAGGGCGCTCCTTAGACATCCATCTTCGGGTAATTGCTTTCTTAGCTGCTAGTAGGAAGAGAGGGAGCAATGTACTTGTCCATCTTGGTCTCACGGGAGGAAAATGGACATTAATACCATTTCAGCTGTGAGTTCTATGTTTTCATCCATGCATCTCCCCATTTCCATCTGCAAAGTAAGCCAAAAAGGCATCAAGACTGGACAATGCCAGAATATATTACCCAAGTCGGCCAGGTTGCAATTGCAAGTCCGCCAGCAGTATTCATATGAAGCTGGCATGTATTTTGCTAGCACTGCAGGGGAACGAAAATATCTAGAATGGGACTTCCATGCGAACTCTCGGCAAATATTGGAATAAGTTACTCTGATTGTTTTCACAGTTGCCACATCCCATTGTGCGGGTGTGACTTCTATATTTAGGTCTTTATTCCAGGCTTCCAGAACAGAATGGGATGTCTCCCCCAGGTTGTTCCATTTTATTCTGTAAAGAAGACCTATAAGTTTCCCCAAGTATTGCTTGTCAAAGTATCCCTGATAAGAGTCCATAATGGAGGTAGGGACGATGGAGCACATGTAGGGAACTCTCTCTGTCTTAAAACATAGTTTCTAACCTTGGCATAGCAGTACCTATCTTGATCAGTGAGGGAATATTTATGCTGAAGGTCTGCAAGGGACAGGATACCAGATTCATTCACTAATTGATAGTAGTAGCTGAGGCCCAGCCATTGCCAGGTTCTAAAGGTAGTGTCTAGGTGAGCTGGATATAAATTCTGATCTTCTGATATAAGAGTGAAGAAGAAAATGATTTGTTTAAGAGGTTTCTTGTTTTTAAATCTTTTCAATTTTCTTGAGATCTGGGCAGTGTAGATGGAAAAGACTCTCAAGGAGGGCAAGCGATCCAGAGTTGAAAAAGCTGTTTTTTCTATATCATCTAGGTCGTTCATTAGAAATTATATATCTTTCCAAATAAAAGAGTGGGAAGGAGAAAGCCAGAGAAAGAAATTTTTTAGAAATGCTGCCGCAGCGTACATCTTTAGATCGGGAATATTCAGACCCCCCTGGTCCTGTGGGAGAGAAAGTAGAGAGCGACGGACCCTAGGCCTCTGTCCATCCCAAATAAAGGATGATATCATCCCATTCCAGGATTTATTTTTTATACTTTATTTTTTATTGGTTCTTCTTCAGGTACTGGAGAATACATCACTGCCATTCTTACCATACATGTTTCAGAATATCTGACATTTAGAGTACATTAAGTCATTCATAAACACCAAATTTTTATACAGAGTCTTAATAAACTCATAAGGTGATAAAATGCAAGGCATCCATTTGTACTTTCTTTCTTTCGAGGAGGGGGTACTAAAACATACAAATCCATTATGTTATTATTTCTGGATGTTCTGTATGCCAATGTGCCGGTCCAGTAGTGCAGGAGGAGTTTCCAATTATTCCACTGTCGGCATGGAATAAATATCCATCCCCTGAAGCTTCTGTGGAATCAGGTCAGGTCTGAGTGCCATGATCCTCATCCACCAGGCATTTTAGTAACTAGCCACCTGTGTGGTTCTCCCTTGAAGTTTAGCTATCATCTGTTCCATTATATAGATATCATATATTAAATCCTCCCACCTTCTGATTGTTGGTGGGACTGGATCAAGCCAGTTTTTGGTAATAGCCTTTTTTGCTACTATTATTAATATTGAAGCTAAATATATCTTAGATTTGTGTTTGAACTTAGCAGGAAAGTGTTGTAAAAGTGCTGTTGCCTGTGTAAGTGGTCAAAATTATGTATCTATGTCTACTAGTGCTTGCTCCACCCCCTGCCAGAATGGCCATAAAACAGGGCAGCTCCAGAATATGTGGGTGTGAGGTGTCCTTGAGCCACATTTTCTCCATCCGGAGCATCATGTGTGGTTAAGTATTTGGCTGTTATTTTGGGGTCTGAAAGAACCTAGAAACTACCTTCCAGCCAAATTCATCACCCACAGAACCCATATTTCTATGTTGGCGTCTCCAGAGCCTCTGCCATTCTTGATCTGTTAACTGTATTCCCATTTTGACTTCCCAAGTCTTGTGTATTTCTCCCAACTAGATCTGCCCTTCAATCTATCTGCTGTATAGAATCTAGATACTAAATGCCTAAGGTTCTGTACACCTTGGATTACCATCAGAAGGAGATTGGAGGACCTTTTCTGGTCTATCTCTAGGCCTATAGTTGTTGCATGGAAATGTCAAATCTGAAAATATCGAAGCAAATCATGTCTGGGAATTGAAAACTCCTCCTGCAGTTGTGTAAATGTCTTAAAATAACCATTTAAATACAACTGATGTGTATATTTTAAACCAAGATCATTCCAGGTCCCAAATCCCACATCCAAGTTTATATGGCTAAAAGCCTGGTTCATCCAGGGTATCCCCATCCAACGAGCACCAAACTCATTATCCGCATGGGATAAATATTTAATCCACCCCTTAAGATAACTATGTGTGTATATTGACATATCACACTCCAAGGAGTACAATGGAGGTGGGTGAAAAATCATGCTTTCACCTAAATAAGCAGTTGTAAACGTTCTTTCTATTTCCATCCACTGGGGGCCACTTCCTTCTGGGTAGAATCATGTTCTAATATGGTTAAGTAGGGTAGCTATGGCGTATCCTGACCAACTAGGTAGAGACAGTCCTCCTCTATCCTTAGGAGCTTGTAATCTATCTAATGCTATCCGGGTCTTTACCTTGCCATATATAATTAACTATTGCCCTATTCCATCTCCTTTCCTCATTTCTTGTAAACATTTGTGGGATAGACTGCATTAAATATAGCAGACGGGGTAGTATGTTCATCTGAACTGCCTGTATTCGTTAATTAATGGAATTGGAAGGGAGTCCAGGTCTGAAGGTCTTGTTTAATTTGTTCAAATAATATATTATAGTTTAATTTAAAGGTCTCATGGGTTCTTTGATATGCTAATTCTTAAATATCTAATTGTTTTATTTCCCAATTAAAATGATGTTTGAGTTTTATATGATTTGGTATATATGCTCAATATATAAAATCTCAGTCTTTTTGAGTACTGACTTTTAACAGAGATTTTTCTATTAGTATCATAGCCTGTTCTAAATTTGAAAGTGAGTTCTCCAGGTCTGCGGTATACACTAAAAGATCATCAGCATATAATGCCACTTATGATCCTTTTCTGCTACCTGATATCCTCTTATCCCCTCATGTTGATGTAAAAATTGTGCCAGTGGTTCTGCATATAAAGCAAATAAGTAGGAAGAGAGTGGGCATCCCTGTCTTGTTCCACGAGTGAGCGGGGACCTCGCTGAGCAGGAGCCATTGGCCTTCACCATTGCCTGTGGTGTTGAGTAGATACCCATGATATTGGCAATGAATTCCTTGGGAAAATCTAATTTAGTAAGGGTTTTCTCTAGAAAAGTCCAAGAGATTCTGTCGAATGCCTTTTGTGCATCAAATCCTAATATTAATAATGGGATTTTATTATTTTTTGTATGTTCAATTACATAGAGGGTTCTTTTAATGTTATCAGAGGTCTGGCGGGTAGGAATAAATCCTGCTTGATCCAAATGTATCAAAGAAGATATAATGTCATCAAGCCGGTGAGCTAGAATGCTTGCATATATTTTGTAGTCCTGATTTAGGATGGAGATTGGTTGATAAGAGTCGCATAGGTGTGTTTTTTTTTTTGTGGTTTTAAAATCACTGAGGTCATAGCCTGTGACCATGAAAGAGGGTCTATAGCCCTCGAATGACTCTCTCTCAAAGTTTCGGTCAGTGGGTCTGTGATCCATTCCCATGCCATTTTATAAAATTCAGCCCTATAGCCATCTGGGCCAGGGCTTTTACCATTTTTAAGGTTGGAGACAGCCAATTTTATTTCTGAACTATGTATTGGGCGGATTAGGGACTGTTTCTCGATTTCCGTAAGTCGTGGGAGATTTAGACTTGACAAAAATTCTCCTTCTTCTCCTCCTCCTCTGTTGACCTAGATTCAGCTGTATATAGTCTAGTATAATATGATTTAAACGCAGCCACTATGGATGTGGTTGCGAGGCAGGGGCGACCTGAGAATGAGATAGGGTTTCTAATGTTAGTGATTGTTGTTTGTTGAATTATTCTTCTGAGGCGATGTGCCAGTATTCTGGAGGCCCTAGGGCCCCCTTCGAAATATTTTTGTCTGAGCCATAGCAAAGCCTGCTCTGTTTTAGCAGTAAGTAACTTTTGTATAGCCTGTTGTGTGGTTGCTATCTGATCCAGTAATGAATCATCTCCTTGCATATGTGCAAGTTGTAAAAAACTCAACTTTTCTTGTAATTGCTTTAAGTTAGCTTCACATCTATGTTTTTTTTTGGGCTGCATAGGCTATAATATAGCCCCTTAAAACTACTTTCAAGGTATCCCAAAGTAATTGGGGTGGGGTCTGTGGGGGAAGAGTTATCTTCTATTATTTCTTTTATTTTTGTCTTTATCAGCTCCTTACATTCGGGGTCTAGTAATAGGGAATTATTAAGCCTCCAGTAAGTAAACTTTCTCTCTCTTTGAATGTCTAAATCTGATGTAATTGGGGCATGATCTGTTAAACTTATATTATGAATCTCAGTCCTTCTTATCTGGTCTGCGTGTTCCTTGGATATACATAGATAATCCAGTCTAGAATAATGCTTATGAGCATGTGAGAAGAAGCTGCACTTACGCATTGTGGGGTGTTGGTGGCGCCAGGTGTTCACCAAACCTAAATGCCTAACCAACCTTCTCAGATGTTGCTGACCTGCTGTCTGTGGGGGTGTTCCTAGGGGCTGTTGTGTCACGGGCTGGATCTAAGAGGCAATTAAAATCTCCTCCAATTATCAGGACTTCCCTCTGATATTCCAATATTTTATCTACTATCTGTTGTATTGAAGAGGCATCATTTGCTGGGGGAACATAAATATTCACAATTGTATATTCAAACAACATGAAGTATTGCTATATTATGACATATGCAGTATAACCCCAGGTCAGAACTGCTCCGGAGGTGAAAGAGTTAACTTCCATGCAGGGCATGGAATCTTGAGTGCGAGCTCGGTTGAACACTCTGTCTGTTGAAGCTCAAACTTAAACTGTCAGATTCTTTACTCCGCCTCACTGAACAGTCGCTCCGGAGATTCCTCCTGCTGCTCGGTTTGTTTGTCGGTTTTAAAGTGTAATTCTCGGTTTATTTTACCGAAATTTAACCGCAATCGTCGGTTCAAGCTCTGTCTGTGGTATTGTAAGTAATAGATTGGCTTACTTTTTTATTTTTCTTCTGTGTGGAACTTGTAAACATCTTTTTCGGTTTGGTTTGAACCAATCAGAGGGGTTTAAAAATTATTTTCTAGCCCTTTAGAGTGCGGTTCCCGGTTCTTATCGGTTCTAAAAAAAAAAACGGATTTTATTACAGTTTTTTCCACGACCCGTGACACGGTTGGGAACCGATAAGAGAGTCTTGCTTGGTGGATTGCCGTTAACGGGCAAGTTTTGGTTAGGCTGGCACTATGTCTGAGAAACCCAAAAGAAAAAACGGACCACTGGGTTTCAGCACTGTGGCCTCTGTGGGAAGCCTTTGTCAAGCTGACCCACACACACCATATGTGTATATTGTCTGGGTTTGACCACCTCAATGCAGACTGCCAGATTTGTAAGAATTTTCCTGCTGCCACCGTGGAAAAAGAGTTGGTAGGCTCAGGGAAAGGGAGGCCAAAAAGTCCGCTGACCCGGATGGCCAGCCCGGTTTGGTTCCAACCGAACCTGAGGGAGTGCCTTCTGACCAGAGCGATGCTTCCTCGGGCAAACAAAGAGCCAGCTCTGAGGAGCCGGTTCCAACTAAAAGGGCTAGAAGGTCAGCTAGTTTGGGGCCAAAGTTCTTTCTCCAACTGCTGAGAAATAGCCAAGCTATTCAAATTGTCCAGTCTCTTTCCCCAGTTCCGTCGAACCGGCACCATTGAGTAAGCGCCTGGTTGATCGGTTCCTCGATTCAAGATTATGATTTTGAAGATTTTTATAACCAGGGAAGGGAGGAGAGGTGCGAGGAGAGTGAGTGTGATTTTGACAGTCTGGATGTGCCCATTGAACCGGACATCTCTCAGACAGACCTTCAGGAGTATCCTCCCAGGCTATCTGAGTCCCTTCTCATTTTTCGTTTTACAAGAAAGTTGCTGACACTCTGCAACTCCTGTTGAGGAAGCTGTGGATGATCAAGAAGAGCCTGATTTTGTGGAAATGATGGATATTCCAGAGTCTAGGAGACTGTCTATTCCTTGCATAAATCTTTTAGAAACAGACAGTAAAATTCTGAAAACTCCTCATTCTATCCTCCCTGTGGATAAAAGGATGGACAAGAGGTATGCTTTATCAGGCTCTGATATGGGTTTCTATCTCAGCAGTGCAGCCATGTGGGTAGTGCAGGCTGCAGCCTGTGACAAGGCTAATATTCCTCTAGCCTCTCACCCTCCTGAAAAGGATTCCAGGAGGATGGATGCCATGGCAAAAAGCAGTACAGGCAGCATCTTTGGGACTCAGACAGGCAAATTTATGGCTTACGCAGCTAGGTACCAGAAATCCAGGTGGGATACTGTCCTGGCCCTAGCAAAACAGGCCCCTGAACAGCTTGCCAGGGAGCTGGAGCAGGTGGCTGCGGATGGTATTGAGGCATCCAAGGTGCAATTTCATGCTGCTGTAGACTCTAATGATGTTTCATCTAGAGTTATGGCTACATCTGTGTCTCTTCGCAGAATGGCCTGGCTCAGATGTACTGCCCTGTCAAAGGATACCCAGTCCAAGGCTATGGATTTTCCTGTTGTGGGAAATTCTCTGTTTGGGGAGCAGACAGAGAATTATAAGAAGAAAATGGATGCGTATAGGACCACCTATAGGAGTGCACAGGCCAAAGAAAGGCAAGTCACTCCTCAAAGGCAGCCTTCCAGTGGCAGGGGCAGGTCTTTTCATAGGCCATTTTACCAAGCCCAGGCCTCCTCTTCTGCTTATGCCCAGAGGGGGTTCTTTAGAGGAAGGGGCAGAAGGGGTTCTAGTAAGCCTGCTTCTACCCCTCAACCCAAAGCCCCTGCAAAACAGGCTCCTGATGGGAAGCCAGGCGATTCTCCACTACCGGTAGGGGGCAGGCTGGCTTACTTTGTCCACGACTGGAAGTCTTTAACATCAGACAAGTGGGTCCTGGAAGTAGTAAGCCAGGGACTGGTTCTCAGCTTCAAAAAATTTCCGAAGATGAGAGCCAGATCTTTTCCACCTGCAAACCCATCAGAGGCACTTGCCCTGGAAGCAGAAGTTTCTGCCCTCCTGGCTCTCAGAGCTGTGGAAAGGGTTCTACCCATACACCAGGGCAAAGGGTTGTACTCCAGGTACTTCCTTACCCCAAAAAAGACAGGAGAATGGCGGCCCATTCTGGATCTCAGGTATCTAAACAAGCACCTTTAAAACCAAAGTTCAAAATGGTGACCCTGGGGATTATTTACCTCTCTAAGGCCAGGGGACTGGCTAGCCTCCTGGACCTCAAGGATGCCTACTTCCATGTTCTCATCAGAGTTCCCACTCGAAAGTACCTCAGATTCCAACTGCCCTCAGGCCATTACCAGTTCAGGAGCAATGCCTTCGGCCTCTCCTCGCTCCAAGGGTTCCACAAAATGCCTGGCAGTAGCAGTTGCTCATTTAAGAAGGCAAAGATTGCCATCTTCCTTATCTGGACGACTGGCTCATTGTAGGTCAGTCTCCAGAACAGGTCAGAACTTCATTTGCAAGTAACCCAGCAGCTGCTTACATCTCTAGGTTTCCTTCTCAATCTTCCAAAGTCAGTTCTGGAGCCTGTCCAGCTTCTCACCTTCATAGGCGAGAACTGAACACAAAGAAGCCAGAGCCTTCCTTCCTCTGGAGAGAGCAAGGACCCTGGTGTCTCTGGCCTCCTCTTTCACCCTGCAGGTCTCTCGACCAGCAAGGCATTTTCTACAGCTCCTGGGGCACATGGCTGCTTCTACAGCAGTAGTGCAGGGAGCGAGATTTCAGATGAGGGACATTCAGTTCCATTTGAGGGCCTTTTGGTCTCAAAGGACGGATCCCCTAACCAAATTGATTCCAGTGACTCGAACCCTGATCCAGGCCCTTCAGTGGTGGCAGGATCAGAACAATCTGAGACAGGCGGTTCAATTCACTCCCCAGTCTCATTCCTTGACCCTTACTACAGATGCATCCCTCTTGGGGTGGGGAGCTCACAGGGGCGACCTTTCCACCCAAGGGCTGTGGTCCCCTCAGGAATCCCTGCTCCACATCAATTTGCTGGATCTCAGAGCAGTTTTTCTAGCACTTCAGGTTTTCTCCACATCTGTCCAGAACAAGGTAGTTCAGGTCAGAACAGACAATACCACTACAATGTGGTACATCAACAAGCAAGGGGCACTCTGTCTCGGCCTTGTGCACGGCGATGAAGTTGTGGTCTCTGGCTTACTCTCTGAGCGCCTCCCTTATGGCAGTTCACCTCCCGGGCAAGGACAATGTCCTAGTGGATGCTCTCAGCAGGATTTCCCAGGGCCATCACGAATGGGCACTGGATCCCCTAGTACTGGAGGTAATATTTGCCAGATGGGGCACTCCGCAAATAGATCTCTTTGCAGCCCCAGACAATCACCAACTTCCCCTTTTTTGCTGCAGGCCCCCAGTGTTGGGCTCAGTCCCTCAGGATGCCTTCCTTCTCAGTTGGGAAGGAATTTTTCTATGCTTTTCCCCCCTTCCTCCTTCTTTTCAAAGTGCTAGTCAGAATCGGATCTCAATCCTGCAAGATGATCCTGATTGCTCCAGATTGAGCCAGCAGCCCTGGTACCCCTCCTCATGTCCTTAGCTGTCCACCTCCCTATGCCTTCCCAGGAATCACAACCTGTTAACCTGTGCCCAGGGAGAGTTTGGTATCGAACCTCAAATCTCTCAACCCTCAAGGCTTGGCTCTTGAAGAGTTAGAGTTTCTGACCTACACCTTTCTCAAGGTGTATTGGATATCTTGAAGGCCTCTAGGAAGCCTTCCACCAGGGCTACCTGTAATTCAAAATGGAAGAGATTTTCCATATGGTGTGCTGGTAAACATATTTCCCAGAATCTGCTGGTGTGCCCACGATCCTGGATTATTGGTGCATTTGAATTCCTTGGGGCTTAGACCAGCTACCCTAAAAAGTGCACTTGGCAGCTGTGTCTGTCTTCTTGCCAGCAGGTAAGCCCTCTTCTTTGTCAGCTCACCCTGTGTTCTCAAGTTTTTAAAGGGTTGCTTCACACCAATCCCCGTTCAGGGATGCTGCCCTGTTGGATCTTAATGTTTGCATCGCTAGCTTATGCAACCCCTTTTGAGCCATTGTCTTCAGCAGAGCTGAAGTATTTGACTTGAAAACTGTGTTTCTGGTAGCCATCACCTCTGCCAGGCGCATAAGTGAGCTACAAGCCTTGTCAGTGGAGCCTGATTTCATCTCCTTTCATAGAGATAAGTAGTCCTCAGGACTAACAGGAAGTTTCTGCCTAAGGTGGTTTCAGACTTTCACCTTAATCAATCCATGTCTCTCGTGTGTACTTCACTGACCATTCCTCCTCTGGTGAGAGGAGATTGCACAGTTTAGATGTCAAAAGAGCCCTTAGTTATTATATAGAGCTACAAGGGTCACAGGTTTGAATCCTCCAGTGTTCCTCACCTATGGTGAGGTTGGTAAAGGGAAACCTGCCACTAAAAGATCCATTGCCAGGTGGATTGTCTCTTGTATCCAATTCTGTTATGAAAAACTGGGTAAGGTTCCTCTCTCAGGCCTGAGGGCTCACTCTACCAGAGGTACAGCTGCATCTTTGGCTGCTGCCAGGGACATTCCTATCCTAGAGATATGTCAAGCAGCTACCTGGAAAACAGTTCACACTTTTACTAAGCATTACTCCTTGGATATCCAGGCTAGGAGTGATGCTCGATTTGGCACAGCTGTGCTTCAGAGCCTATTTCCCAAGTAGGTTCTGTCCCTCCTCCATGGAGGTACTGCTGTGTAGTCTGCATATGTCCATAATATAGCAAGACTTCATGTTGTTTGAAGAAAAATTACTCACCTTAGTAATGTTGTTTCTTCTAATGGAGTCTTGCTATATTATGACCTCCCATACCTGCCCTCTCAGAACCTCTGTTTTTGGGATGTGGGTGGGCAGTGCAATGTTGGCACTTCTTTGATGCCCACTTTATTTCACCCTTCTAGGGTGCTTAGGTGTTATGCTTAAGTTTTCTTCTTGAATCCCCCGACTTGAGTCTTTGTTTTGGGATCAAGATCAAAAAGGTGTTTTTGTAGTTAGTAGCCAGCGGCTAGTGTAGGTTTACGGCTTCCACACAGAACCTTAGTGAGTTTTTGCTCGTAAAGATCTGACAGTTTAAGTTTGAGCTTCAACAGACAGAGTGTTCAACCGAGCTCGCGCTCAAGATTCCATGCCCTGCATGGAAGTTAACTCTTTCACCTCCGGAGCAGTTCTAACCTGGGGTTATACTGCATATGTCATAATATAGCAAGACTCCATTAGAAGAAACAACATTACTAAGGTGAGTAATGTTTTCTTGCTGGTCACCAAGTGAGCCCCTCACCACAACCAGTCTGCCTTCTGGATCTGAGTAATAATCTGATATCTCTAAGGAGGAGTTCTGAGCAATTAGCATTGCCACCCCTCTGCGTCTTCCTCTGCGATAAGAGGATTCATAAACTTGTCTAAAACAAATTTAGATGACTTTTGGTACTTGTTAAGAGAGGTGTATCTCTTGTAGTAGGAGTATCTCAGCCTTAAACTTTTAAGTGCCTTAATGATTCTGCATCTCTTGACCGCCCAGTCAGGCCATTTACATTGTGCAGTAGCACCCTTAAAATGTATTCATGTCTAACCACTGTATACCATTCTCCCTCCCCCCCACCATATTTAAGAATAACTAAACTCCATAAACTCCCAAACCCGATATATTACAAAATTAAATCCTTTATAGCCCAACAGGGGAACCGATAGGGCTTATACCACCTATCCAGATTTAACCTAGAACTATGTACAGTGGTGACTTCCATGTTGTAGGTGGCTAACTTCTGCAGCCTAATTGTGACAACCAAACTGGTTGCCGAGAGAGCAATGCTTTGCTTACTGCAAGGGGCCTCTGGGAATATCCATCCCAACACAAGAATAAGGAAGGAAAAATTAAATAAATAAGGGGATAAAAGTCAGGTAAAATTCTGTTTCTTAGAATTGTGGGTAGGAAAAGGTATGAGAAAAACATGAGGTCGTGCTCCTAGGCTCCCTTAGTCCCCGTTTGCCCTCCCTTAATACAGTATATTTATAAAGGAAATCTGCCTTATACTTTGTTAATTAATGTCTTAAGTTCTTTCCATCTATGTGCCAGTATTAATATTCCATGGTCCAATTAGGTTTAAAAAAAAAAAACCTTAGGTTACATATATTTATAGGCAATAATCTTATTGTCGTAGTGTGGAACTGAAGACTTTAGCCGGATACAGTCCAAAGTTCGGAACTCCATCAAAGAAAGTGACTCTAGGAGCGTTTATCTTCATTCCAGCATGGATAGATATTGATTATGTCTAACTGTGACCTCAAGGCAAGGGTCCTTCCCGTCAAGATACGAGTACATCCGTACTTAGTCCCCATCCCTGTGAGTACCTCAAGCAGACCACACTCATTGCTCTCTCGCTAATTTAAGGCAGGAGTATCAATTTGACTGGGATTTTATTTTCCTAATTTCCCTTCAATAAATCCAATTGATTCTCACCATCGAGTCAAATTATTAGCAGCAGTGGTCCGAAGGAGGACAGAGCTCCCGCAGGTGCACCAATCTCTTCTTATTTTATTTTATTTATGGTATCTCCTCAGAGTACCATCAGTCAGCTCCACCCCACAGTCCCCGATCACAGTATTCCATGGCTTGGTCCCATATACCTAGATTAATTAGTATCTGCTCATAAAGCCCGAGAATCTGCACAGCTCAGATGGGGTCTACACCCCAAGCGAGTCCATGGGTCCTTCCCGGCCCCGCGCCTCTCTTACTTTCTTTGGATCCCCTACTCTTAAGGGGATATCGGTGTGGGTAGTAAACCTGACGTTCGTGATCCAGTTGGATAGGGGGTTCACACATAGGGCCATCAGTACCAGGGCACCTAAAAGCCACTTGGATGACCAATATCAATTTAACCATCATGGGGTTTATTTGAAATTCTCCTTATTTAATTTTCCCCAAGAGTAATGATTAGGTGCACCCATGAGGACCCCACCCCCGGGGCACGGCACCGCATCAAGCCTCATTCCATCAAATGAAATCTGTGGGAATAACTCCCCTGTTCTAATTTAAAATTTCCTTGGGTGGTCCACTCAGGCCTGGGGGGACAGAGTACAAGCTGCTCCCGCCCCAACAGAGAAGTACCTACCCGATTCCACAGTCTCTAAGATATCTGAACTCTTCAGGCTTCACTCTGTTTGCAGGCCCTTGTATGAGAAGCTGTGGATATATTCCAGGGTTTGCTGCATCTGTAAGCTCTTGTCAGTTTATCTCCCAAGGACCCATAGGCAGTCTTTTGATCCTTCTGATCTCTGTGGAAGCAGGATATTTCTCTTCTGAATGTCCATATAAGCCTCTGTTGCTGATTTGTATATTTGCTGACCCTCAGGAAATTGTACCATGAGTAGCGCTGGATATGAGGTTTTAAAGGCATACTTGTTCTGTCTTAGCGTAGTCATAATCAATGAATATACGTGTAGACCCCAAAAAAACTTTCTCTGTGCCCAAGCTTTCTTTAAAATCAGTTCCTTGGTTGGATACTTCAGAAAACAAATAATTATTGAGTGAGGCCTCGCTGATGGGTTTGGGGCCTAAGGCCCTGTGAACGTGCTCAAATTCCAGGGGTAAATCAGAATCTAACATTAGTGCTGTTCGTAATAGAGTGTCTACAAACTCAGTTATGTTCCATCCCTCGGCTCCTTCTGGGACCAAGTAAATCCTTAGATTGTTTTTCCTTTGCCTATTTTCAGAGTCCTCCTGTCTTTCCATGGTCAGTTTGCATATTTGAATTATCTGCTTCATTTGGTCTTGTATTTGGGAGTGTTGAGTCGAGGTGGTGGACTGTTGCTGATCTAACACTGTGACTTTTGTCTCCAGGCCCTGGATGTCTGTTCTAATTTCTGTAATGGTCTCCTTGAAGGATCTGACTTCCGATTTTATATCTGAGAGTTCTGTAAGGATTCTGTCCAATTTGCTGTCCATTGTGGGTTCTAGTTGTTTATTTAATGTATTTTTGTTAATTTTACTGGTTTTCACCTTGACCCGAGAGCAGCTACGTCTGGAGGTAGTGGCAGCGTCCCTGGAGTGTTGCGATGTTGCCGAAGCCTCCGAGCCTGATGCGTCTTCATCTTTTCCAGTGGGATCCTGCAGTAAAACCTCAAACCGATTCTGAAGTTCCATGGCAGGGATCTGTAGCTTTCCCTCTTGTTATTTTGAAGTGTTCTAATGTCAATTTGTAACATAAACGACGAGGAAAATATCTTGGGCAAGGGGAGCTCGAGAGCTAGGCAGCCATAGTAGGAGCGATGTCACCGGAACTCTCCCATTCCAGGATTTAAAATAAAAATCAGCCGGAAAGATTGGAATATTTTGGAATAGGTAGAGCAACCTGGAGAGAATATTCATTTGTGTAGTTTATATTCTTTGGGAAAAGGTTAATTTCAGGTTACTCCACCTAGAAAGATCTTCCTGAATTAGACAAGAGACAGGTTCGTAGTCAACCAACTCGAGATGTTCTAGATTTTGTGGGATATGTATTCCCAGGTATTTAAGTTTTGAACAACGCCATTTTAAAGGAAAAGATCACTTTAAGTTTTTGTGAGGGTTTGAAATTGAGCATTAAAGTTTCTGTCTTAGAAATGTTCAGTTTAAAATGTGCCAGTTCCTCATAAATCTTGAAAATCTCCCAAACTGCTGGGATTGAGGACTCCTCAAGTTTTGTTTTGATGTTTAATTATTCAGTCATTTTTTCTCATGTTTTATTCTCCAAGCCTTATTTTTTCAACAGTCTTAAGGAAGTGCTTTAACACCCCTTTTTGGTTGCATCCTGTCAACCCATGATTCCAGGTTGATCCCGGTATCCAGCTCTTTGTTTTCATCTTTTAAGATGAAAGCATGCTCCTTATGTGTTCTTCAGTGAGGACCATTCTTTGCATTGGCGTCATCCTTTCAGGGTACAGTTTGGTTTTGTAACCCTCTTGGGGCTATTATACCGAGAAGATTCCCTTGCTGCTCGTACATGAAAGGCATCTACCACTACCAAAGGTGCTGACCTTGCAACACTCTCAACTAGACTGGTAATCATCCGATTGTTACAGCAGCTGAGCCAGATGTTATCTTGCACCCTTGCAGGACTGGTTCAGGATGTGGGTTTGTGCTTGAACAGTGAAGTTTTTGTAAACAAGGACTTCTTTGGAAAACTAATTTTGGGCTACATCTTGGCAGCCATTTTGTCCTCGACCTGCTCTTGCAGTGGCTACTGTGGTTTTGAAGATGACTGGCCAACCAGCTGAATAGTCTGCCTTAGGAAAGAGCCACACCGGCACTTGGATTCGTGATGGGCCTAATGATAATTAATTTAAGCATCATTTCAGCTGCCAGTCACCTTTAGAGTGGCTGATCATTTTCCAGTACAAGCAGTGACTATGCAGAACTCATTTCTGTCTGAGTTTGCATGTGATTACTAAACAGGCTGGGAGCTGAGTGCTGACAGCTTGTGCTGCAGAAACAGACTGTGCATCTGTTTGTGAAATGAAACAGTGAGACAAAGATACCCAGCTTAACAAGAGGGGTAATCATGTGTTGAGCACTGAACAATCTCAAATCTACAAGTTACAGCCTAAGAGAGACTTCACTGCACTACAGGCTGAACCTGCAACTGAATCCACCTAATCAGCATCAGTGCAGGTGTTGGTCATTACCACCCCTATGGGACTGGATGCCATGACATGTAGGTTGGTGATGATTCTGAAGACTGACTTAATGGAAGCCAACCTGTGTACTGCTGATTGCTGGAGCCAGGAGGCCTATTCTGAATTCTAGCTACAGCTAAAGCCCTGTGATACCAGTAATATCCACGAAAGAAGAGGAAGAGAGAAGAGCCAGAAAGCAGCAGGACATCAGCCAGAGAGGGATCTCTGAAACTGCACCATCAAATCCCTGTGCTGTGAGGGACATCCCTGATTTAAGAGCTGTGAGTAAACCCAGGGCTAGTCCCTGCAACAAAGCCCTGTAATATAGTTGAGAAAGCATTTATGGGGCTTGGCCATCTGGCTAGGAGTTACAGATATTTGAGCTGGAGTTTTTCATTTACATGGCCATTGGTTTGGGATTTTCTGTCTTCAGAGTATTACTAATGTTTTTAAGTGTACCACTGCTGGCCAGTTACATGCAGTGTCAGCAGGCCTACAACATTTCCACAGCTGGGTACCCAGTGATGGACTGGAAGCTTCTGAGGCAAAACTAAGCGTTTTAACAGGTGTACCAATGGTGAGAGGGCTATCACCGTGGTGTGGGGAAGGACATGGTTGAGGGCTGCACCTGAAATGCACACTGGCACAGCCTAGGGAAAGTATTATTTTGAAGGACACTGAAGAGCAACCAGAACTAAAGTGGTCTAGGCCTAAAAGGGCAGGAAAGTTCAGTCACAGGAGACTATACTGCTCTACCTCATTGCAGCTATCCCCTTGTTTTCCCATTTAGGAACCTAGTCCCTAAATAACGTTACTGTTCCTTTTATTTGAAATCCTTGTCCGAGTACTAATTAAGTTACTACAATAATATAATAGAGGTTGGCCTATAGAAAATTCAGGAAGACCAAGAGAGGGTGGATAGGGAAAATTACCTAAGGTTGGCTAATGAGGCAAGTAGGAAGTTCGGCAAACAAAGGCACAGAAGGAGCTGCAGATAGCTGAAGGAATTAAGAAGGGGGAGGAGGCTTTCTTTCGCTGTGTAAGTGAGAAAAGGGACAATAAGGAAGGGATTGTTAGCCTTAAAAAAGGGGTGGAGTGGGTGGAAGTTAATGGGGGAAAAGCAGTGATACTAAATGAATACTTCTGTTCCATCTTCACCAGGGAGAAGGACGAACCAGTGCCTTCAGGAGGGAAAAGAGGAGTGGGGGGGAGGGGAACACAGAGATAGTGACAGAGGAGGATAGAGTGAGGGAGGGGCTGCTGGCATTGAAGGTAGGCAAATCACCAAGCCCAGAGTACATCCAAGGGTACTAAAGGAACTAGCTGAGGAGCTGGCAGGGCCACTGGCAGACCTATTTAATATTTCACTAGAGTCAGGCGTGGTACCGCAGGGCTGGAGAACAGCACATGTAGTGCCCCTCCACAAAAGCAGTCCCAAGGATGACCCAGGGAATTACAGATCAGTCACTCTGACCTCCATTGTGGGCAAGCTCATGGAAACCATACTGAAGGAAAGGTTGGTGGAATATCTAGAGGAGCATGGTCTCTAGGATGCAACGCAGCATGGGTTCATGGGGGTGAGATTGTGTCAAACTAATCTGATTGACTTCTTTGACTGTGTCACAAAGACAGACAGGGACCAAGTGGTAGTTATCCTCTATCTCAGCAAGGCCTTTGACTCTGTGCTCCACAAAAGGTTGATCAGGAAGTTGGTGGATTTTGGGGTTAGAGAAAGGATGGCCAGATGGGTGGAAAACTGGCTGAGGAACAAAACCCAGAGGGTGGTTGTGGGGAGAGAGTTTTCTGACACCAGAGAGGTAACCAGTGGGGTTCTGCAGGGCTCCATGCTGGGGTCGGTGTTGTGTAGTGTCTTCATCAATGACTCTGGGAATGGCATGAGAGCAAAATGTGCCTTTCACAGATGACACCAAGCTCTGGGAAAATGGACACAGCCGGAGGGATACAGGACCTACAGGAAGATCTGGAAAAGCTGGGAGGTGATCCAGGACCTGGCAGCTTGGTTTCAGTGCAAGAAATGCAGAGTTATACATACTGAAGCCAAGAATCCCAGGACAGAGTACTATGTGGTGGAGTCCCAAGTATCTGCATCAGAGGAGGAGAAGGATCTGGGAGTGATGATCACTAGTGACCTGAAGCACTCCACTCAGTGCAAGAAAGCAGCAGCAAAGGCAAACAAGATGCTGGGATGCATACCTAAGGGGATCAGTAGTAGGAGAGAGGAGGTTATACTGCCCTTGTACAGGTCACTGGTAAGGCCGCATTCAGAGTACGGCATTCAGTACTGGTGCCCACACCTCATAAAAGACATTAACTTGTTGGAGAAGGTCCAGAGGAGGGCTACAAAGATGAAAGCGGGTCAGCAGAGTAAGTCATATGAGGGGATATTGAGGGCACTGAACATGTACTCCGTGGAAGACAGGAGAGAGAGAGAGAGGACATGACTGGGACCTTCAAGTACTTGAAAGGAATAAATAAGGTTGATAAAGAGAGTCTCTTTAAGCTGAGTGGCAACCATAAGATGAGGGGGCACAGTCTTAAGCTGGAGGGTGGGAGGTTTAGGAGGGAGGTCAGGAAGCACTTCTTCACAGAGAGGATGGTGGACATTTGGAATGCACTGCCGGAAGAGGTCATCTCGTTGAAGAAGTGGGCAGCTTTAAGAGAGGCTGGGATAGGCATAGGGGGAAGGTAAGGATCAGGGATGGGGAGGGAGGGCAGGGACATTAGCTCAAGCTGTGGACCCTGCAGTACAAGCTGACTTGAGAGACTAAATGGCATTCTTCTGCTAGCTTCTTCGTATGTTCTTATTAAGCACATGCTTTGTGGGGACTGTCACTACAGTGCGTTGGATTGTGGTACTGTATCCCAGGGAGTTGTACCATAATTACACAGACCCTTTGAACCTTTCTCTGGATAGAGGCACTTCACAATTTTATGCATAATCATGGATATGACTCCTTGACAACAGAGAGTTAAAATGACCCAGATCCCTCAAGTTTATCCCTTCCTTGTTTTTGCCCCACCCCATTCCTTGCTTCTTGATATTTCTCTGGGGAAAAGGATATGAGACAGTTGGGGTAGGCTGCTCCTTTATTCATTCTGGGTGCATGTGCATCTGCATGTCAACATCTGTTCCACCTGCCCCAATCGTTTTGGATCCCATGGGGTCCCAGTACTTCCAATCCTATGACCGGAGTGTTGGTCTGTGAAGAAGATACTCAAGATGATCAAAAGCGACGGCAAGTAACTTTCCTTTCTTGATCTTTATTTGCTATAGCATTGAATTACGATAATATAAATGTGATATTCTTATGGGAACTGCAGTGGCTCACAGGCAGCTCCAGGGAGAGGGAAGTCAAATCTCTATGTGATGCCATGGAGACCTACTGAGACTGTGGGGGCTAATCATGGAATGTCATCAGCAAAGAAAGGTTGAAGCATTTCACATATGGTATTCTTGTTAACTGAAGTAGATGCTCAGCGGGTTTTATCTGAACCCAAAGGTAGAGGGCAATGCTACTGGTAAGTTAATATGTGAGTGACTCTGGGGGTGATGGGCATGTTGCTACCACTGTTAGTTTGCAGTAGATGAGAAAATAGTCCTCACAGTATGTGTGGTAGCAACATGGGCAAAATGCCTCTTCTCTGTCTGTTAGGCCCATATTAACGTGTCCCTATCAAGTCTGTCCTGGTTAGACCAGGCAGAGGCAGTAATACTAACAAATTCTGCAGTATAGACACACACTAATATACATAGATGCACCACAGAGACATGCACCAGTACATACACACAGACATACCGATACTGTACCATGCACACAAAAACACTGATTTTCACACATGGATACACATCTACTTTAGATCACAACACCCTTTTACTTATCGCTTTATGATGTAACCCCAGGTGGTGCTATCCCAAGGGCTATCACCCTGCCTGCTTGGCTACTGACAGGTTAAGGGCCTAGGTTCTATGACGGTGCCTCCACCCAGAGGTCAGGGTTAGTAGTGGTTAAACTAGCTCGGGTACAGCACTCTGGGACACTGTGGACCCCTTGTCCCTACTAGTGGCCCACACACACACAGGCATGCACTCTTCCCAATACCCCCATATGAACACTTTTCACACATATAGATGCCACTTACCCTCGAGAATGATTCTGCGGCACGTCTTTGAGGACCCCCTGTAAAATAAGGTTAAACAACATACACAGCAAAATGCAGTACTGTTTCCATAAGTACCAACACCACAGACAGTATATAGTATAACAACAAATCTGATTTATTTAGGGGACAGTAACACGGGAGGGGCAATCAGGTTGATTAGTTTTGGCGAAGATCAAATCACAGTACTATGCACATGTATATAGGGTCCAAAATGTCACTCTCTGGGTACCCAGGGTGGGGGGAAGGGTCTAGCCAGGTCTGTTGCCCGTGGTTGGCCAGTAGGTGCAGATGGATGGGACCCTGTAGGAAGAAAATATATGCACAACACCCAGTTGTAATCCGGAGCCGGATGGCTCAGTCCATGAAAAAGTGAAACAACAATAATTAGATGACACACTTGTAATTGATAACAGGCTGCAGGGGAATACCCTGATTTGTACTCACAATACCCAAGCTGAGAACCGGATGGTGGATGTTCTTCTGGATTGCCAGAAACAACAGGGCCTGGAGACAAGGTCCTTGTGTCTGGACCCCACGGCAGTTGATAGCAAACGGATTTAGTCCGAGACAAGCTGGGGTTTGCTTCCAGCTTCAACACAGAGCACGCAGTACAGGGGACAAGAAATAGCAATTCCCCACAAGCACTGCGCACATTCATATGTACAAGGAAAGTACTATACCAGGCAGGCTGCTCCTCGATCCTGATCGCACTTACTACAAAATACCTGGGAGCACACACAGCAGCTTCAGTTCCCAACAGACTGAGCACGATTAAGCAATAGCTCTAGACTTCTACAGGGTGAGCCTCATTTCCACTCTTCAGACTTCCTTCTTTCTCCTCACAAGTCGAATTCAGTCCGAGCTGGCACTTCACAACGGCTGCAGGACGAACCTCTCAGGGCCTCAAGCACACACTTCCCGTGAAACTATACACTGTAGAAACACAGAGCTTCTTCCTCTTCACTGACACAACTCATCTGAGCTTTCCAGTAACAGAGCAGGGCATTTCCTTTGAGTTCCTCCCAGTTCCGTTGGCTGGTTCGGCTGTCACTCACAATGAGCTCCCTCTTTTGGTGCAAAAGGCGCCAAGGTCCCAACTACGTTTCCCAGAGGAACTGGCCATACAGTACATAGGTGGCTGGCTCCACAATGAGAGTTCAAGTTCTGATTTGCCAGCAGCAGGCTCCATTTTAAAGGTCCCCCCACACTGATTGGTGCAGTTCAGCAGTTCAAAACCAGAATGGAGGCCTAAGCAAAAACAGTCCAGACTGCAAAGAAAAGCAGGTTAGACAAACTGTATTTTCATTATTACTCTAAACAATTCCTGGCAGATTGTTATACCTTTTGAAAGAGCTCCTTATACCTTTTGAAAGAGCTCCTTCTACGCATTTAGCGACTGCAGAAACTGAGCGAATTGACAGCAGCCTGGTGGTACTGGGCATTGAAACACACAATCCCGCTTCTAATTAATTAGGTCTGCAAAGCAGACAGCTCTTAAAGAGACAGTACGTGGAGGCTCAAATAGCACTCACTTTTAACCACATTTAAACAGCTTAGATGCCGAACACCTGCAGGCTTGGAGCATTCCTGCAAGCTCCTGGAAGACTTCTGGGAACCCCCATTTGCAGGGGGTTTACAGTTGTATCCCATTTAGTATCAGTATAATAAAAACATGTAGAACAGCATATGACCAAAGTGTATGTTAAAAAAAATAATATGAAACTGGAAATGATGGCATGCTCTGCAAACTCCATTTCCGGGGGATAAATGGTGGTGGTGGTGGTGGGGGGGTGTTGTGTGTCTATTGTTTTTATTTACTAACCTCGTTATACTGATGAGCCTCACAGTTAGAGCAACATAGTTGTTTAAGCAGCTTTTGGTATTTAAGGTTGTTTTATTTGTGTGTAGAAAAAAGTGCTGTTTAACTGAGGGGATTGTTGGTCCTAACGAGATTAGGGAGATGCAGATAGACAGGAAGCCCCATTTTAGGCCTTTTAGAAGACAATTTAGCCATAGGAACACAACGGAGAAATATTTTAAAAGCAGAACTTGGAGAGTTACTACCTCAACCATTTATCTGTGAGGTCTGAGGTTTTGTCTTAGAGGCTGTGCAGTTTTGGTCAAGTCTCTCATACTATTTAAGGTAAAAAGATAATGCATTTTATTTCTCTGTTCTTGTTGTGATATTTAATCACTTTAGCAAATACAGTGGATAGTATTACTTTAATGGTATTTATTGGAGATTTAAGAAGTTCCTGATTTATTCTTTAATATTTGTTATAAATTATTTTGCTAATCATGATTCAGCTGGCTGTTTTTCATTTGTTCAGTGTTCTTTAGTGAGACAATGAGCAGATGTATTTGAGTACAGGAAGGGGGAAGGAGTTTGGTTCCATATAGAGCATTTAATATATGCAGTATCCTTCGGCATTTTTCACAGCAAGGCAATTCTATTTATACTGCACCATATACAACAGGAGTGGGGGAGAAAATGACAAGATAAAAAAAGATATCTTAGTGACATCAGTAACAGCAAGATATCAAAAAATATCATTGTTACTGTTATCACCATGGATATCTTTTAAATTACTATCATCGCAGTGGAATACTGAACCAGTCAGAGAGCAGTTTCTACAGTGCTGATGAATGACATCATAATGCCTAGTGCAGCACTAAAGCAGGCAGTTAAAATCAAAGTAAAGCAGCAACATTTTTAAATAAACTGTAGATTTAAAAGCTATAACTTGTAAATTACTGTTGTATATATCAACTGTACAACAGCTTGACTCAAAATAGGCAATTTATCATCTGACTTGGAGGACTTTCCTAACTCACTCGTAACTCTGCCACTTGTGAGTTATGGTCCTGCCCCCTCACACTTGAAGATAAATTGTGTATTTCGAGTCAGCCTATTGTATATCCTATACTATCCAATGGCTTAATGCACTTTACAGGCACAATAAATAAATACAACTTAATAAATAAATTACAGTAATAAATATCACAATAAATAAAAAAAAATAACATTAATCCAATATGAATATAAAAGACATAGTGCTGAACAAGGCAGCAGAGGAGTGAATCTCCCAGAACAAACTCTTAAGGTTAGATTGTTAACACAAGCTTGTGCAAACAAATTTCAGGCCTTTTTTAAAAACCTCCACCAATGGAAATCTCCTAAGATATTATCAATAGTATTAGTCATTCTTCCTGTTCTTTATTTTGTTGTGTTACTTACTGTTTAATATTCTTTTGCCCATTCCACAATTTACTGTACAGTAATTTACTTTTTGGCAATTGATTCTTCAAATGTTCTTGAATTTAAATATTTTCATGTACTTTTTCCATTTTATTGTATTACGAACATGCGAACATACGAAAATTGCCGGCAGAAAAAGGCCTTAGTGGTCTGTCAAGTCTGCTTAAGTGTGCAGCTCAGTCTATTTTACTGGAGCTGCCCCACCCTCCTATTGCCCCCCTGAGTGATCCTTCCCCCTTGCCCTTCTTCCCTTCCCACTCTCATTTTAACCTCTCCCACCCCTTCAAAACTTCCCACTAATTTCAATGATATCACCTCCTCAGACAGTTCATTCCACTTGACACCGCCTCTTTCTGTGAAAGTGCCTCCTCATTCGTTTTAAATCTACCCTCCACAAGTTTCAGAATGTGGCCCCTAGTGGTCCCTCCCTTTTAAATTAAATTATTATTTTATTCATTCATAAATTAAATTATTATTTTATTCATTCATCTGTTCTGTTCTCCACTCTTCCTCCTCTTTCCAGCATGTCTCTCAACTGTTTCACATTATGAGGAACAGTTCTTCATTTCCTCATAAAAGGCCCTGTTCCACATTGAAAGGGCCAGTCCCACAAAGTACATAGCAGTGAATGTGAAAATGTACTATTAACAGGAAACTTTATGAACATGAAGGCACACATTGCTACAGAGTGCTGAGCTTCTGTGTTAAAAATTTGATGAAGTGTCCCAAATTTTGCCTATTCACATTTTGAGGGCCAATGTTCCACATTTGGGGACAGAAGGTTGAGAAGTGCCTCAAGGACAGATCTGGAAATGAGCTGATACCAGCTCAACATGACTTTCCTGGAAAAAAACTTTTGAAATAAATAAGTAAATAATGAATAACATGATTTGGTAGAAAGTTCCAAAATAAATTACTGGGGCCGACTCCACAAAAGATTTGTCTCAGGATTTGTTGAGACGATATGTCAGGATGACCAACAGCTTATCCTTGGTAGAACGAAGGGGGTGACTTGAGCATAGAAGGCATAGAGATCTATAAGGTATCCAGGGCCTTCCTGAAGAGGTAGTGGGGTCAAAAACAGTGGGGGAATTTAAGAATGCATATTTATTTATTTGCTTTTGGCGACCGGGTGGGTGCACTAGGCATAGAGATGCCTATTTTCAGGCACGACCCGGGAGGATACAAAAGAAAAAATACATGAGCAGTACAATGTGATGCAGCACAAGGAAGTAAACAAAGGGATGGTCAGAAATACAACAACTTAGCAACTTGGTGATATACTGAGTTAAGAATGACAAGCATTTACGGGCGGCCTGCGGCGCAGCGAGTAAGGCTACTATTGCGGTGCAATGACCGGGTTCGAGGGAACAGACCTCGGGCCTAGAGGCGGCCGGGGAGGAGGATCGAGCGCCCAGGGGCTGCCTCCTCCTCCGGTGGTGGATGCGAGTCCCGCCTGGACACTGCCCACCTGGGTGACCACGGGTGGAGGTGCAGCGAGACAGCATACAAGGGAGGGCGGACGGCTGCATGGGGAGCCGAGCGTTAGCACGAGACGGCACACTCCTTGGCCCCCTTTGTGTGCAGACATCCGGGTTGGGACCAGAAAAGCGGAAAGAACCCTGCACTGGGCTCCTGTAGACGGGACCTGGCTGTCCCGAGAAAACCCTTAACCAGGCTCCATAGATGGGGCTCGCGAGGTCTTCCGACACAGTCTCAAGGTGTGAGAGAGGGACTAAGGGAGAGGTCCCTCTCCTCCCTGCCTGGGGGGTAAACCGCGGCAGGATGGGGAAGGCTAGCCAAGCACCCGGAGGGAGGTACCTGGGGCAGGACTACGGGAACCCACAGCCTAGGAGATCCTCAAGAAAGGAACCCAGTGCAGCGAAGGGGCATAAAGAGAAAGTAAAAAAAAAAAAAAAGAATGACAACATTTATACACAGAACAGTAAGAAAAAAATCAAAAAAATATAAACAAGTGTCAACAAGACAGTATAGGTACTAACCGGAGAGTACAAAATACAGTGAGTGCCATCACGAGACCAAAAACGTCATAGGACAGACATAAGGCAATTCTAGTGGGAGCTAGGATGAAGTACGCTGTTGGTAAAACAAGGATCTGTAGCTTATCCGATAGGTAGGGAAATGGGCAGACTGGGTGGGCCAAGTGGTCCTTATCTGCCGTCAAAGTCTGTTTCTAGGGCCCAGTTCATGTAAGGCTTTGTAAATGGTGCACCGCCTAATTGGAAGCCAGTGCAATCATGCAATCCAGACCAGATGTGGTATCGTCGTATCTGTGATTAGCCTGGCTGTAGCATTCTGCACCATCTGTAGGCGACGCATCAACTTCCCAAATATCCATAGATACAAAGCATTAAATTGATCTAGTTAGGAGGTTACAAAAGCATGCACTAGAGTCACCAGGTCATCTTGCACTAGATGGGATTTAATCTGGAAGATATTCCTTGACAGGAAAACACTGGGGACTACAACCACCACATGATGCTCTAGCAACAGTTTGCTGTCCATAAAACCCTAGGATTCTTTATCTTATCCAAGCCCCCAATATGACACCATTTAATGATAGTAAAATTGGCACACAGTCCAGTTTTATTGACCCATGAGGACCTGATTCCACCAGTACAGAATACAGAGACATTAAGTACACTCCCGCTTCCAGAGGTGTCTGCACCATGCAAAGTCGTTCCTGAGACTTAGACTTGAAAACCGAAAAAGATGCAGCACTCTCCAGCCAATTTAGAAATTTTGTAGGCTAAAAGAGTAGTGTTGAGGACACAGAAAAACTATACGTAGTGCCCTACATATGGGGCTTCATCAGGGGCAGTGAGCAACAATACATTAATATATACCCAAAATGATATGCATATTCGACAGACAAAACCTCAAGAAAGTGAAAAACCATGTGCAAAATGCTAAAGTCTTCATAAATATTCATAAAACAGATTCCTGTGTCTGAGCCACTGATCTGATTCATCCAACACTGGGATTACTTAAACCCCAAGTGACTCAGCCTTGTTAAACTTTCAACTCCAGGTGTTGCCCAGCTGAAATCCAAACCTTTTATGTTATTAATAAGCCTAACTAAACCAGTGGATCGTAACACAGGACATATAAAAAAGAGGTTTATCTTTGTTGCTGCTAAGCCCTTCATCTAATACCTATTAGTATTGATTTAATTTATAAATCTGTTTTATAGGACTAGCAGTCGGTCAATTAATAGTTCCATAAATTAATCTTTTCATTTAATTGTATGTGCATAAATATAAGTGAGGCTCTCCTAAAAGGTGTACTAAAAAGCATATTTGAACCTGACAATACTGATTTTCATTTAACGAGGACCAAATAAATACAAATGTAAAAAGGAGTGGGGAGTTTCTTGAATTGTGTATATTCAGTGGAAAAGCAGGCAGAGAGGGCAAGGAGGGGGGGAGAGAAGGAGGGGAGGAAAGACTAATAAAAATGAGGAGACATTTCCCACAACCATTATGAATGGTATAAAAAATATATATGAATTTTAACCCAAATATGGTTTAAAGTCAGTCTCCTCATGAAGTCCTTTTGGATGTAAAACCTTTAAAGTGTAAATCCAAAACGTTTCCTGTTGAAGAAGGATTTGTGTTCTGTCCCCACCCCTAGGTAATTCCATAATATGATGCAATGTGCAAAATTGAAAGCCTTTCAGATTGCAGTTACTGTATGTGCTGTAAAAAATGTAAGACAAGTGCATTACTCTTTGCCCTGCACAATTGCTCGTCCATGCTCCTGGACCCTCTCTTTCAAGGGTCTAACTGTAGGACCCAGATAAATGGTACCCCAGGGTCGTCATGCTACATATGCAGTAAAAGGTATACGACAGTCAAACTCCATACAATGATTTAGCCAATATTTCTGCCCTGTTTTTAGGATGCTCAAAATAATCTCCTGTCTTTGCATAGTTGTACATGTTACATCTCCTAGAAAAGAACCCTGATTTGGTTTTTCCTTTGCAGAACACTTAAGGCATTCACAAATTGACTCTGTACCAATTGGTCCCTTATATTTTTCCCTCTCTGAAATGTATATTGTGGTCTTGGACCAACTAGTGGTCCTATTTTGGGATCATTTTCAAAATTTGCCATCTCTTTATAATTGTTCACGCTAAAGGATTCATGATTGTAATCTAAAATTACTGTCACTTTTTATCATCATTTTGGTCCTTAGCTTTGAATTACCTCTAAACAAGGCACTTCTTCCCACTTTTTCAGTTTTGATTCCACCAGGTCTTTCTTACCTGGATTTAGCCTCAACTAGCTGGAGGCCACAATGTCAGAGATTTTCTGTAGGCGTTGGTTGACTACAAAGACCTTTTAACGACCAAAAAGACATATGCAGCAGAGTATTATCTGCATAGCATTGAAAACTCACCCTGTACTAATGAACGCTCTCAGTGGCAGCATATATAAACTGAATAGCATGGGGGAAATGACTGAACACTGTCACACCCCACAGCTGACTACAGCAAGGCAGGATGAGAAAGATCACATATTGACCTGCTAAGATATATTGGATAGGAAAGACTCAAACTATTTCAGGGCTGTCCCAGTGAGTCCCTCATATTCCTTCAGACAGCTGGTCCATTGTATTGCATGCTGAAACAAGAACAATCGAGTGCTCCCCTGTATCCTTTGCCAGTAGTGGGTCTTTAAATACCCTGACAAGTGCAGTCTTAGTACTGTGCCGAGGTCTGAAACATGACTGAAATGGTTCGTAGATGTCATATTTCTTAAGGTGAGCTTCAAGCTGCATTGCTGCAACCTTCTCAACAACATTCCCCAAAAAGGGAAGGTTTGAGACTTGTCTGTAATTCACCAGAGAGTTTGGGTCCAGTAGTGGTTTCATATTTCTAAGACATTCTGTGACTTCAATAACTCCCATTCCATGCTATTCATCTGAATGGCCTGGAGTGGGAGATCTACCCCAAATTAATCTTTACCATTCATTACTGATGGGTCCTACCAGCGGTCAGGACCCTGCACAGAAAGAAAAAGAGCACTACCTCTTTAATTTTTTCTAAGCTGGAGGAGTCGATATCGGACGGCACTGCCCACTAGACCAGCGATCTACGTGGCACTCGCTGGTTGGCTAGTAACCATGCCCGCTCCTCCCAACACTCAGTTCTGTTTTTTCCGCCATCAAGGAAAGATCCTGCGCAGGAAGACTGATTCGACTGTGTCACACCTAGGCCTCAAGTGTAGCGGTGCTGTGAGTACCAGTGCCATTCGGCACTGGAGGTTTTCTGTTTTTTTATTTTTTATTCTCTGGCTGTCAGGTGTTGTTTATTCCTGTTTTATTGCATTTTCACGTGACGATATGTTGGGGTCAAGGTGTCGTTCCAAGTCTAAATGATTAGAGTTGCCCCCATTCGCTGGTGCTCTCAGGCAACTACATAACAGTATCAGACCCCGCAAACTGCTGTTTTCTCTTATCTGGGTTCCTGCCACGTGATGGATGAGTGTGACACCTGCTTCTTTATGGACTTCCATATCCTTGTTATCAGTGCTGTGCGGTTGGGTAAAGACCCCAACTTTCAGCAAGTGTCACCACACTCAAGACACCAACACAAGATCTTTGGCTCCACTCTTGAGACCTGCTCTATATGAGCCATCAGGGAAAGGTCCCCCTGCACTTCAGCTTGTTGGGGCAAGGGGTTAGTGGGGAGGCCATCTTCCTCTGGAAGGCGGCTTGTCACTCCTCACAGTCCAGTGCCTATGACCCCGAGGTGGGGTCACTGCTATACATGGGTTCTTATTGGGAGGTCTCCCGAGACCGCAGTCAGCTCAGGCTCAAGGTCCCCTCCGCCTCTGGTGCCGTGAGTGGGACGGAATCGATGGTGTGTTGGGGGCCCTTCCGATGCCTCCCTTGGCACCAGAGAGTCCCAAGTTCGGGAGTGACCTGGTTGGAGATCTCTAGTCTTGCCTCCCATTTTAGAGGACGATGACTGAGGTGACCCTGACTGGGTCCTGGGCTCCTCAGACTTGGCTCTGACGCCTCCGGGCCTGCTGGACTTTCCAGGCCAGTGTCGCCATTGGCAGACGGTGCTGTGGTCAGCGCCGCTGCTCTGGACCCCTCTGGTGCCAATTCTGGTTGCAAGGGACTCCTAGGGACCCATTCCACGGTTTCTACGAGCAGTGGTGCCATATCTGGCGCTGTTTCAGTTGGTGGCATCACGATCAGCGCCGCTCCTGCGGTCAGAACCACATCTTTTAGCGGTACTATGTGCAGCACTGATTCTGCTGCAAAGGCTAAGACTTGGTCCAGCTTTGGTTCAGGGGCCCTCCCGTTGGCCAGACCCAGACCCACTGTGATCTGGATTCCATCTGATGATGAGGACCCTCAGGAGGGCTCCCGTGCCTCCCTATGGGGAACGGGGGTTACTCCTCCTAAAGTAGTCAGCCTGGATTCGTCAACTGGGCCACCTCAGAGGGACAGATCCTCTTCTGTAAAGAGGAGGGTTGGTGGGACTGGATCTGGGCGGCGACCTTCTCAAGGTTCTTTCTGTGGTGCTAAGTGGGGTCGTGGCTTGGGCACTTCCTTGCCTTCTCTTCTCTCGAAGAGGGGTTCTGCAGTGGGTGGGGACGGAGCCTTCCAGAGGACCTTGCACAGCCCAGCCTCCCACTTGTGTTTCTCTCAGGAGTAACCCTGGTCCGCCCCTCAACAATTGGACACACTGGGGTGGAGGGGCCTTTCAAACAACATGAAGTCTTGCTGTATTCTGACAAATTGCAGTGATGTCCAACCTTTGAAGTGCCCTGGAGATGAAAGAGTTAACTTTCCATGCCAGGCATGGAACGCTGAGCTCGAGCTCGGTTGAGACTCTGTCTGTTGCTGTTTGAACTCAAACCGTCAGATTCTTTACTTCACCTCACTGAACAGTCGCTCCGGAGATTTCTCCTTTGCTCGGTTCAGTTTGTCAGTTAAAGTACCGTTTGTCTTGGTTTTCGACCGAATTTTAACCGTAACCTACCAGTTCAGTCTCTGTCTGTGGTTTTGTGAGTACTAGATAGGCTTATTTTTGTTGTTCTTCTGTGTGGAACTTGTAAACGTGGGATCGGTTCTGCTTGAACTGATCAGGTTGTTCAAAAAAGTAGTGCCCTCTGACCAGGGCGAAACTTCTTCGGGCCAAAGGAGAACCGACTTCGAGGAGTCGGTTCCAGTTAAAAGAACAAGAAGGGATAAATCAGCCGGTGCGGATCCACAAGTTCTTTCTCCGACCGCTGATGAAATAGCCAAAGCGATAAGGATTGTTCAGTCGCTGCGCTCGGTTCGGTCGGTTCCCCCGGTTCCGGATTATAATTTAGAGGATTTTTATGAACCGGAGGAGGAAGGAGAGTATGAGGATAGTAAGGGTGATTACAAAAGTCTGGATGTGCCCATTGACCCGGACATCTCCCCAGACAGACCTTCAGGAGTGTCTCCTCCTAGGCTTTCTGAGTCCCCTTCCCATTTTATGTTCTACAAAAAAGTGGCTGAAACTCTTCAGCTTCCTATGGAAGAAGCTGTGGACGACCAGGAGGAGCCTGACTATGTTGAAATGATGGATATCCCAGAGTCCAGGAGGCTGTCTGTTCCCCTTCATAAGTCCTTTGGGAAACAGACAATAAAAATTTTAAAGACTCCTAATTCTATACCTCCTGTGGACAAGAGAATGGACAAGAGGTATACTCTCTCAGGCCCAGATACAGAGTTCCTTACCCAGCAATGCAGCCATGTTGGGGTAGTGCAGGTTGCAGCCTGTGATAAGGCAAATATACCCTTGGCTTCACACCCCCCAGATAAGGACTCCAGGAGTATTGATGCCATGGCAAAGAAACAGTACATGGCAGCATCCTTGGGACTCAGGCAGGCTAGTTATATGGCCTATACAGCCAGATATCAGAAATCTAGATGGGACATTGTAATGGCTTTAGCTAAACAGGTCCCTGGACAGCTTGCCAAGGAGCTGGAGCAGGTGGCTGCGGATGGTACTGAGGCATCCAAGGTGCAATTCCATGTTGCAGTGGACTCCAATGATGTTTCATCTAGAGTCATGGCTACATCTGTGGCCCTTCGTAGGATGGCTTGGCTCAGATGTAGTAGCCTGTGTCAGGATACCCAGACTAAGGCCATGGATTTTCCTGTTGTGGGTAATTCTCTGGGGAGTAAACAGAGAACTACATGAAGAAAATGGATGAATGCAGGACCACCTACAGGAGTGCTCAGGCCAAGGAAAGGCAAGCCACTCCTCAGAGGCAGCATTCCAGGGGCAGGGGCAGGCCTTTTCATAGGCCTTTCTACCAAGCCCAGGCCTCCTCTTCTGCTTATGCTCTTAGGGGGTTCTTTAGAGGGAGAGGCAGACGGGGTACAAGCAGGCCTGCTTCCACCCCTCAGCCTAAAGCCCCTGCCAAACAGGCACTCTGATGGGTTTGCCAGGGCTGATTCTCCACCACCTGTAGAGGGCAGGCTGGCTTACTTTGTCCAGGACTGGATGTCTTTAACATCAGACAAATGGGTCCTGGAAGTAGTAAGCCAGGTACTGGTTCTCAGCTTCAAAAAATTTCCAAAGATGAGAGCCAGATCCTTTCCACCTGCAAATCCTTCAGAGGCACTTGCCCTAGAGTCAGAGGTCTCTTCCCTCTTGGCTCTCAGAGTCATAGAGAGGGTCCCACCCCTACACAAAGGGAAAAGATTGTACTCCAGGTACTTCCTAACCCCCAAAAAGACAGGAGAATGGCGGCCCATCCTGGATCTCAGATATTTAAACAAGCACCTTTAAAGCCAAAGTTAAAAATGGTGACTTGGGAATACTCTACCTTCTAAGGCCAGGGACTGGCTAGTCTCCTGGACCTCAAGGATGCCTATTTCCATATTCTCATCAGAAGCTCCCACCCAAAGTACCTCAGGTTCGAGCTGCCCTCAGGCCACTACCAATTCAGAGCAATGCCCTTCAGCCTAACTTCTGCTCCAAGGGTGTTCACAAAATGCCTGGCAGTAGTAGTTGCCTTCCTAAGGAGAAAAAGGATCTCCATCTTTCCATACCTGGACGACTGGCTCATAGTAGGCCAGTCTCTAGACCAAGTCAAGTCTCACCTACAGATAACTCAGCAACTGCTCACTTCTCTAGGTTTCCTTCTGAATCTTTCAAAGTCAGTTCTAGAGCCTGTGCAGTGCCTCACCTTCATAGGGGCAGAGCTGGATACAGTAAAAGCAAGAGCCTGCCTTCCCCTGGACAGGGCAAGGACCCTTATCTCACTGGCCTCTCATTCACCCCCACAGGTGTCTCGACCAGCAAGGCATTTTCTGCAGCTCCTGGGACACATGGCTGCCTCTACAGCAGTGGTGCAGGAGCAAGATTTCAAATGAGGGATATTCAGTTCCAGTTGAAAGCCTTTGGTCTCAGAAAAGGGACCCTCTGACCAAACTAATTCCAGTGACTCGAACCCTGATCCAGGCATTACAGTGGTGGCTGGATCAGGACAATCTAAGACAGGGAGTTCCTTTTGTCACTCAGTCTCATTCTCTAATCCTTACTACAGATGCCTCCCTTTTGGGGTGGGGAGCACATTTGGGAGACCTGACCACCGAAGGGTTGTGGTCTCCTCAGGAATCTCTGCTTCACATCAGTCTATTAGAACTCAGAGCAGTGTTTCTAGCTCTTCAAGCTTTTTCCAAGTCTGTTCAGAACAAAGTAGTTCAGATCAGGACAGACAAATACCACCACAGTGTGGTACATCAACAAGCAAGGGGGCACTCGGTCTACAGCCTTGTGCACAGAGGCAATGAAGTTGTGGTCTCTGGCCTATTCCCTGAACACCTCTCTTACAGCAGTACACCTCCCAGGCAAGGACAATGCCCTGGCAGATGCTCTCAGCAGGATATCTCAGGGCCATCATGAATGGTCCCTGGATCCCTGGTTTTGAAGGTGATCTTCTCCAGATGGGGCACCCCACAGGTAGATCTTTTGCAGCCCCAGACAATCACCAGCTTCCTCTCTTTGCTGCAGGCCCCAGTGTTGGGCTCAGTCCCTGGATGTCCTAGTTCTCACTGGGAAGGGAAATTCCTGTATGCTTTTCCCCGCTTCCCTCTCCTGTTCAAGGTGTTAGTCAAAATCAGGTCTCAACCCTGCAAGGTGATTCTGATTGCTCCAGACTGGGCCAGGCAGCCCTGGTACCCTCTCTTGTTGTCCTTAGCAGTCCACCTTCTCCTATCTCTTCCCAGGAATTACAACCTATTAACATGTGCTCAGGGGAGGGTTTGGTATCCGAATCTCAAATCTCTCAATCTCAAGGCCTGGCTCTTGAAGAGTTAGAATTTGCGGATTTGCACCTCTCTCAAGGTGTTATGGATATCCTAAAGGCTTCTTGGAAGCCTTCCACCAGAAACACTTACAACTCCAAGTGGAAAAGATTTTCTATATGGTGCTCCGGGAAGCATATTTCCCAGAGTTTGCTGGCCTGCCCACAGTCCTGGACTATATGGTTCATCTTAATAGCTTGGGACTCAGACCAGCTACACTAAGAGTGCATCTGGCAGCTGTCTCTGCCTTCCTTTCAGCAGGCAAGCTCTCTTCCCTTTCAGCCCATCCTGTATTTTCTACATTTTTCAAGGGATTGCTTCATGCCAATCCTCCATTCAGGGACCCTGTCCCTGCTTGGGACCTTAATGTTTGCATTGCTCAGCTTATGCAACCCCCTTTTGAGCCTTTGTCCTCAGCAGAGCTTAAGTACTTGACTTGGAAAACTGTTTTCTTGGTGGCTATCACTTCTGCCAGGCGCATAAGTGAGTTACAAGCCCTGTCAGTGGAGCCTGATTTTATCTCTTTCCATAGAGATAAGGTGGTCCCCAGGACTAATAGGAAGTTTTTGCCTAAGGTGGTTTCAGACTTCCACCTTAACCAGTCTATGTCTCTTCCTGTTTTCTTCACTGACCATTCCTCCTCTGGGGAGAGGAGGCTGCACAGTTTGGATGTGAAAAGGGCCCTTAGCTACTACATAGAGTGTAACGAGGGTCACAGGTTTGACTCCCTCCAACTGTTCCTCACTTATGGTGAGGTTGGTAAGGGAAAACCTGCCACTAAGAGATCTATTGCCAGGTGGATTGTCTCTTGCATTCAATTCTGCTATGAAAAACTAGGTAGGACTCCACCCTCAGGCCTGAGGGCTCACTCTACCAGAGGTACAGCTGCTTCCCTGGCTGCTGCCAGGGATATTCCTGTCTTAGAGATTTGTCAAGCAGCCACCTGGAAAACAGTACACACTTTTACCAAGCATTACTCTCTGGATATCCAGGCTAGGAGTGATGCTCGGTTTGGCACAGCAGTGCTTCAGAGCCTATTTCCTAGGTAGGTTCTGTCCCTCCTCCATGGAGGTACTGCTTGGTAGTCTGCAGTATGTCAGAATACTGCAAGACTTCATGTTGTTTGAAGAAAAATTACTCACCTTAGTAATGTTGTTTCTTCTAATGGAGTCTTGCTGTATTCTGACCTCCCCTGCCTCCCTCTCAGAATCTTTGTTTTGGGATGTGGTGGGCAGTAGCAGTGTTGGCACTCGAGATGCCCCACCCTTATTTTCTCACCCTTTAGTTTGGGTGGGTGGTGTTGTGTTTGTTTTATTTTTGGGTTTCTGACTTGAGTCTTTGTTTTGGGACCAAAAATCTGTTTATTATATTTAGTAGCCAGTTGGTTAGTGTAGTGCTAAGTTTCCACACAGGACACCCAGTGAGTATAGCTCATAAAGATCTGACGGTTTGAGTTCAAACAGCAACAGACAGAGTCTCAACCGAGCTTGAGCTCAGCTGCCCATGCCTGGCATGGCAAGTTAACTCTTTCATCTCCGGGCAGTTCAAAGGTTGGACATCACTGCAATTTGTCAGAATACAGCAAGACTCCATTAGAAGAAACAACATTACTAAGGTGAGTAATTTTTCATCAGGTCACCCCTGGTCAGACACTTCTGCACAACCTCTAGCTCTGGCAGAGGATCATCCTTGTGCAGCCAGGCTGTCCCTTGTCTGGTCACTCTGCTGCTTCTTCCAGGGTTTCTTGGCCCGAAGGCCAGTTACTATGGAACATTTCAGAGCTGCGGTGACTGCTTTCCCTCATTATCTTAGGGCCATCACGAGGTCATCTTCAGACCTCAAACATCTGCTCCGCTAAGCTCTGAATCGGACTCCACCTCACCTTCCCCATGGAGGAAGAGGATTCGCACACGCATCTCTGCTGTTGGAGACCTTCCATCCTACCAACATTTCCTGGCGGAGATGATGAAGGAGCTCCGTTTACACACTTCATGAACAGAATCGATTATGCGATGCTGCCATTCTTGTGTGAATTGGCTGACAGGTTGGTCATTCCTCCCTGGCCAAGGCCATTGAGGGAGGCATCGCACGCCATCTGGCAACGTCCCCACCGCCTCTCTCCTGCCCCTAGGGGACTATAAGCACAGGTACTGTGCATCAGCGGGTCTCCAGGTGCCATGCCACAGCCTTCTTCAGGACTGGGGGTTCCTGGATACCCCATTTGGGTGTCATGTTTCACCAGCACCCCTGACACAGACTTGGCAGAGTTTGACCCGATGGGGAGGAGAGTGTTTGCTTTGCACGCCTCCTTCTGCAGATTCTGGCTCATCAGGCACACCAGGTGTCCTATGTTAGGCAATATCTGAACTCTGCTGGGACAGGTCCTCGTGGCGCTGCCTGGCCGGTGGGGAAACCAGGCAAGCCATTCGTCTATCTCATAGGGCCTAAAGCTGGCAAGACACCTCTAGGGCAGTTACTGATGCAAGTGAGGTGGCTTCCAGGCTGGTAGGTCCTCAGTCTGCATTAGGTGGACTGCATGGCTTGCCTATCCAGGTTGTTACCTGTGGCCCAGCGTGGGTGGTTTCCTCCACCTTTCTGGGGCCCATTTCTTTTCTCACAGGGGCACTAGGTTCTACAGGGGCACATTCTCTCCCAGTTTTAGGGAGCGCTGGCCAACCCTGTCAAGTCTGTGGACCTTTTCAGGCCTGTCATCGACCCCTCCTTCTGTGGTTACCCCCAAGAGGCTGGGGGAAATAGTTGTTCCCTCAGGGTCTATCATCTTGGTACTCTGACCCATGAGTAATGAATAGTGAAGATTAATTTGGGGAAGATATGGAAATTATGTACTTACCGTAATTATTGATCTTCCCAAATATCTTCACCATTCATTACAGCTGCCCACCCTCCCTGTAATCCGACGCTGGGCAGTGCCGCCCCTTTCCTTTTCAACCCCCCTTGGGATAAGAGTCAAGGAAAGGGTCAGCTTCCAGGCAAACCCTTAGGCCTTGCTATTACATCATGCTGGCTTCCTTTAGAGCGCTTGAGTCTGCTGTGATGGCTCCTCCTCCTTGCGATCTTCCTCTGGCTTTCAACCCTACTCTCTCTGGGGTTAAACCTTCTTTCCTCTCAGCCAGGCTGAGCTACCCTGCAACTGTGTCAGACAGAGTTTGGTTCAGTCTCAAACATCCTCTCGATCCTGAGAACGGAAATTGTCCTTCGCCAGGTGTGGGGTTGTCATTTTTATATTTGCTTGCACGCATGTGCAAGAAACATAGTGCCACCATACGAATTTTCGTAGGTGTGCCACTCAGATTCCAATGCCCTGCTGTCTCACCGCACCAATAAATGTCACAGCTGTCTATGAGAGCAGTTCAGATGCAGTGGTGTACAGTTGGAAACGAAAAACCGCTGCAGTCAGCGGTGGTAACGTGGCAGTATGCAAATTGCCTACACGTCACACTGCATCTGAACTGTCATAGGCAGTCCCCCCTCCAAACACCTACGTAGCATGCTGGGAGCCCACCCCAGCATGGTCATGCACTCTCCCCACCCACACACCATATGGCCGATGGGGTACTCAATTCCTCGTCAGCTCTGCTGCCCCCAATATAGATTTTCAGGTGCCACACTGGGAGCCCACCCCAGTGTGGCAAACGTCCATATGGCTGACAGGGGTGTCCAATCCCCATCGGCTCCACTACCCCCAAAAATAAGCGTCTTGCTGCCACGCTGGGAGCCCACCCCAGTGTGGCAAAGTCCCACGCCGCTTCTAAAAATAAAAAGACACCTGTAAAAAAAAAAAAAAAAAGGCTCCTCGTAACTGTCTTATTCCCAACCCGCACCCACCTCCCCACACACACACCCCACCCATACTTGCCTCTGGAGCCCAGCACGATGATCTTTAGTGAACCGAACATGTCTGCACTCTTCAAAGCTGACCACTTAACTGAAGAAATGCTGGTAAGCTGGCATAAATGGGGTTTTTCAGCTTTGGTGCATATCTTGACCATTTTGGGGAATATTTTCACCAAACTCTCAGCATGGGGAATTTTGGGCCCCACCTTATGAACTCAGTCAATGTCATTTTGTTATTCTGTCCTGAAAGGTGATTTCGCGGTCACTGCGCGGAACCACCTTTCGGGACGGAGTAATGAAACAACAGTGTCACAGTTCATGAGGTAGGCCCCCCAAAACCCTATGTTGAAAATTTGGTGAAAAATTCCCAAAAATTACTGTTTTAGTAGCATGTGTTGTGCTGTTCCTACGCACGCTCGAAACTTCGCAAATTTTTTATATTTTCACTCCAGATTTTCAATATTGCCATTTTACCACACCTCCTTATGAGCAGTGCAGCTGTCATTTTTCACATCTCGCCCAAAATATGTTTTCGCGCATGTAGCGCACAGTAGGTATACAAAATCAATGTCCGGGACAGATTAAGAAAATCACAGTGACACTGTTCATGAGCAGAGGTCTTAAAATGACTATGTTGAAAATTTGGTGACAAAAGTCCATAAAATTACTGTATTACGAGCATGCATTTCACGGATTTCATACTCGTAAGTTCACGAATTTGTAATATTTTCAATCCAGATTTTCTACAGTGACATTTTTCCACACCTCCTTATGAACAGTACAGCTGTCATTTTTCACACCCTGGCTGAAATGTGTTTTCGCACTTCCGGCGCAGAAATGCGTGGTCGCTGTGGGAAATTAGTGTTCAGTACAGATTCCGAAAATCACAGTGACACTGTTCATGAGCAGAGGTCCCAAAATGCCTGTGTTGACAATCTGCTGTAAACAATCCCCAAACTAATCACGTTACGGGTGTGCGTTGCGTAGTTTCAACACACGCTCGTGACTTCACCAGTTTTTTTATATTTTCACTCCAGATTTTCAACATTGCCATTTTTACACCTCCTCATGAACAGTACAGCTGTCATTTTTCACATCCTGTTCCAAATGTGTTTTCACAACTGTGGTGCCAAATGGCGTAGTCGCTGTGCAAAATCAGCTTTCGGCTAACAAACTGATATTGCCACTGTTCATGAGGTGGGGGTCACAAAAAGCCCATGTTGAAAAATTGGAGTGAAAATACCAATGAATGCCTTGGGAGTTAGGGTTTCCAGCCATAATGCCCCACCTGTAGAGACTGACAGGCATCAGGGGTGTGACTTGGGATTGTCGCTTGTAATGCTCATACCATTCCACCCTCACCCACACCCTGCAGCCAGTGACAGGCATCGAGGTGTGCCTTGGACTCTTCAGCCCTAAAGTTCACCCCATTCTCCCGTACTGCACCCATCTCACCGTATTTCCTTATGGAATGGGGTGAGCATAAGGCCCAAAGACCCCAAGGCACACCGTGACACTTGTCGGTGTCTGCAGGGTAGGGTGTGGTGAAATGGCGTGCTGTTATGCCTGACGACCCAAAGGCACCCCGCGCCTGTCAGTCTCCTGCAGCGTGATGGTGGGGTTGGTTTCAGTTCAATTTCACTGCCATTCCTTTTATGCATCTCTCCAACTCCTACACTACCAATGCCAGTGCCAGCAAGCAAACATTCGGCATTGATAAATGCTAGTTTGTTAAGACTCCTGTTTGACCTTAGTCTGAAAGGGCGACAAAGGTCCACGTGATCCTTTAAAAAAAAAAAAAAATTGTGGGGGGGCAAATCACTCTAAGAGGAAGAAGGTAAGAATGACTAGAAGACCAGGAAGTAAGACATACCGTTTATGTAACAAACAGAATTTGCTACAAAGGAAAGAGAGTTCTCCATCTTCAGGAATTCTCCTGCAAACCCTCCCTTTAAATTCTAGGAAGAAAGGGTGGCCTTCTAGGCCTCTCACTACTCCATCCCACTTATGATGGTCTCTTCCTCCCTCTTCTTCGTCTACTTCTCCTCCTCCTTTCTTAGCTCTTTCCGTGGACCTCCAATTTCTTAGCGCCCACTCTCAAGTCAGTTCTTACCCCTGACCTTGAGCTGGGAGAGCCCTAGGTCCCTTCTTGTTCTCGAGCATTAAAAGGAAGAAAGGCTGTGAAGGGAGAGCGGGAGAGACAGAGATAGCCTCGGGAGGGAGTCAGTCATTTCTTTCTGCTTCTTCCTTCTTCCTCTATCTTTTGGTTGTTTTATTTCTGCCTTGAGCTGCTTAGTGTTCTGGACACCCCTGCCCCTTAGTTGTCCCTCTTGGCTTAAAACGCCCCTTTTCAGCTGGCTTTCTGTTTATTCCCCAACAGTCATTCAGACACCCTGGCCCTCTTCTATCTCTATCCTTTCCTTTATTCCTCACCTGGTGGACAGAATGGAGTGTTGGGAGAAGTCGGCATCGGTTACTGGCCAACCCTGGCCACGTAGATCGCTGGTCTCATGGGTGGCACTGTCCCAACATCAACTCTTTCAGCTCAGAAAAATTAAAGAGGCAGTGCTCTTTTCTTTTCATGAAGGTCCTGACCTCCGGAGGACCCATCAGTAATGAATGGTGAAGATATTTGGGATGATCAATAATTATGGTCAGTATGTAGTTTCCATTTTCTGATGTCATAGAATGTTCAGCAGTATGAAAAGAGAGAGCAGCAGCTGCAGAGAGAGAGAGAGAGAGAGAGGTATTCAGAGTGGATATGAAGGCAACACAATTAGATTATTAATTTAACAAAAAAAGTCAAAAACATATCAAAATACTGGGTAACCAATAAAAACAACTGGAGGACATCTAGAGGTGTAAAAACTGTTCCCTATCACATTTGAGTGGGAGGGCTTCACCATAAACAACTGCAGAAACCATTAGCTGGACAGGTCTGTTAAGTGAGCTTGAGGAAAGTTAAAAAAATTACAAGAGAGGTTATGTACAGCGGTGTGTGTTGTGGGGGTTGGGGATCTGAGTGAGACAGATTAAGCACAGGAAGGTTGTGTGACTTTATTAAAGGAACATAAACCTTGTTTTTTACATTCTTAATATAATTGAATGTTTAGGCATGCATGCTGTCTGTGATCTCCCTAGTGAATTGTTTTAAAAAAAAGTAGTTCTGTTTTTTTCCTCAGTTAGGACCTTGTTGATGTTGCTGTTTTCAGCTCTGACATTAATTTGTTAATTACTTAACAGTTCCAGAACACAGTGATATCAGTTGAGTTAAAACCTACAGAGACAGATGTATGCTTCTGCTCGCCTGATGTCACCATGTCCTAGTAATTAAAAAATGAATACATGGCAGGAATAGGCAGCATTAACAAGGGAACTTAAATAAGGAAAAATAGTACAAGCATATGAAACCATTGTAAACCATTTAGGACCTTGTTAATGTTGCCATTTTCATCTCTAATATTAATTTTTTAATTGTTTAACAGTTCTGGAACACAAATATCAGCAAAGTTAAAACCTACAGGGGAAGCTTCACTGTAGTCTTCAACTTGCCTGATGTCACCATGTCCTAGCAATTAAAAAAAAAATGAATACATGGCAGGAACAGGCAGCATTAACAAGGGAGCTTAAATAAGGAAAAACAGTACAGACATGTGACACCGTCGAAAACTTAGAATATTAACAGACATGGCACATGCCCAGAATTTCCAATTATATTACAGCTAACAGTGCCAAAAATAGCAGTCAGACCGCTGCCTGCCAACGAGCGGTGAGTCCGCTAGGCAACACAGATGACTGGGTTCAGGAATGTACCCGGGAGCGGAGGGTCAGCCAGGGCGGAGAAGGATCGAGTGCCGCTCTGGCAGCTCGCCTTTCTCCCGGGGAAGGGGGCTCTCAGAACATTAGCAGCCCCCTGGCGGACGCTTGGGAAGCCGCAGTACCAAGGTCACACATCATGGGAGGCAGGACAGATGTCGGGTGTGCCCGCTGATGTCATTGCACATCCCAGCTCCAGGAAAGTCAAGCATACACAAGACTCTGGCATTGTGGCTGCCACCCTCTTGTGTGACCCAGAAGGACTGCGGGGGTCCTGCTCCTGTGGCCTATCCTCGGGGTAAGCCAGGGCTAGCGACTGAATATCCTCAGCAGCCCCGCTGGGGGTCAGGCCCGGGCTGGAGGGTGGTGAGCAAGGGCTGAAGAGTCTCTGCCTGATTGGGCAGAATTGGTGGGGTACCAGGCAAACAAAAATAGCAGTCAGAACATTTTAGTAATTTGTAAAAGTAGTCCCTTGTTACTTTTCATTTCTGAGTTTTTTTTTTTTTGGTTTTCTATGTGCTCATTAGATGGTTTTCTGCTTAATTGTATTGAGTGTCGTGAAAAGCATTGCTTTTCCTGGAAGCAGAAATAATTCTGTTTCTCCCTCTTGTGTCATCAGCATGTGACCTCAGGCATCGTTGCATCATAAGCCCATTTGTCACAAGTTACCAATCAAGTAGCAGGAGATTGGCTCTTGCTTGTTACTAGTGATGTCACAGGCAGTGAGATCATAATGCTGATGATGTATAGGGAGGAATAGGACTGACTGTGTCAACCTCCAGGTAGAGTGCTGTTCCTTACATCACACCTAGTACTGTCGTGTAGAAATTCTTCTAATTAGCAAAACAGAAAATAAAAAAAATACTTCGATATAAGAGGTGAAAGTGGACTACTTCTGAGTTGCTACTAATTCCAGGCAATACAGTAGCTCTTTAAAAAAACAAGGTTTGTGTTCCTTTACAGTGTTTAATTTGATATGTGGTGGTAGGATCTAAACTTGAGTCTTCTGGTTCACAGATCATAATCAGTGACTCCCTCAAGCAAATGAGTCCATGCAACAAAGCGTACAGAAAGGCATTGAGGATGCTGGGGTGTACAGAGAGGGGTATTGACAGTAGGAGAAGTGTAGTGATTCTTCCATTATATAGATCCCTGGTGAGGCCTCACCTGAAGTACTCTGCCAAGTTTTGGAGTCTTCATCTAAGGAAAAATATTGACAGAATAGAGACAGTACATCAAAGAGTCAACAAGATGATCCAGCCAGCAGGGCAGCTTCTATGAGGATCGGTTGAGGTTCTAAATATGCCCCTCAGTGGAGGGCTAGGTTGGGGTGGGGCATGACTGAAACATATACGTTCCTCAGGGGTATAAACAAGGTGACTAGTGGGGACCTATTTGTAAACAAATAGGGATGCAGTCACTAGGGGGCATGACTGGAGGTTGGTGGGGAGGAAGTTCAAGAGAAACGTGAGGAAGTTCCATTTTACTGAGAGGGTGATGGTGTCATGGAACCAACTGCTGGTGGAAGTGGTGAGGGCAGCTACCCTTAACAGGTTGGACAGGGCAGGTGGACCATAGCCTGGGGGGGGGGGGCGCAACACAGGTTTGAGGGAGTGGGAATATGGTAGTAGACCACCAGTGTCATGAACCCACCCTGGGGATCAGGCCCACTGAGCTCACAGTGCTCATCCTTGAGTGCAATCCATGATGTGGGGGAGGGAACAACAATACCCTCCTCGTGCTTTTAGAATGCTCGCCAAGGTCATGACTGCACCTCTGCCATGAGGACCCAGAGCGCCCTCTAACTCTAGATAAGGGCACAATACCAGTCTTGAGTCTTGTGGCCAAATATGAACCCTTCCTTGGCTATTACACAAAGGAGGAAGACCCAGGCTTCAGATACCCGTCAGGGTAGCAGTGTAAGCCTGGTTTGACCTCCCTACAGGACATGCAGCAGCCTGGTTCAGAATCCCTGCAGACTCATCCCTGAGACTTTGGTATTCTCCCTATCCTTCCAGATCCCTTGTAGACACTTTTCAATTTGGTTTCTATTGGTGAACCCTCTAAGCAATTAACAGTTGTCACAGATTATCAATACTGTTTCCAGTTTCACAGTGAAATATATAGAAATCTCACGAGGCAGAATTCTTATAAAAACAAAAGTATTTACTAAAATACTTAAATAAATACAGATACAACTAACAAGAGAATATACCAATTTGGGTTACAGTATACATAAACAAAATGGAAAATGTACAGTGAAACACACTAAAACTGGTAGCTAAAAGTCTACCTTATATTTACAGTTAATTGAAGTCCAGAAATAGTGGATGAAGGTTTTCAGTTTCCTTTAGTCCTTGGCAGCCACACTGGGTCTCAGCAGTATGGCTTTGTGTGCTGTTGAGTATCCAGATGAAAATGTGTGTCGGCAGCCACTCAGTCTCAGCAGTTTGGCTTTGTGTGTCAGATGGAGTCCAAATGAAAAGTGTGTCCAAATGCCCTGAAGTGGGGCTATTTATACCTATTTGTGGATAGAGGCTGGCCCTTCCATTTTAGGCCACCAGGTGTCACTCTTTCACTTCCCCAACACAATGTTCTGCCACCTGGTGATGTTACCCAGCCTACATTTATGACACCTGACATTAAAATCTCACACAGGTCTGTTAGAAGGAAGTTTCCTGTTTTTTTTTTCTTTCATCTCATCAAAGGCAATACCTTGGATCACAGCATCCTGCTTTTGAAGTTAGAAAGGGCTATCTCAAGAACACTTTATTCGCCTCTGTTCCTTTGTTAGTTAACTGTTGGAAATACCCCATTGATCAGTTATCCCCAAAGCCTTTGACGATAACTTGTCAGATTCATGGCAAGCCACTGGCCTGCAAGTCAAAGGAAGGTCAAAACCTTTTTTTTTTTTTTTTTAAATCCAGTCTTTTCTCTGTGTCCCCTTGAATTAACACTGGCCTTTAGTGGCATGTAAATATACACAGAATTACATAAAAAATATACATATAACAGAATTATATCTACAAATAAGAACTAGCAGTGGGGTAGCTCGCCACAACCAGTACAGTAGTCAGTGGGGTGAGGTAATATAGTAAGGGCAGACTTGACGGATATTGTTTTCTTCGTCCAAATTGTGTATTTTATAGAAACATAGAATTTGACGGCAGATAAGGACTGCTTGGCCCACCTAGTCTGCCCATTTCCTACCTAATGGATAAAGCTGCAGATCCTAGTTAACCAGCAGCCTACTTCTTTCTACCCCCACCCCCTAGAATTGGTGGTGCATCAGCTCCGCCTACCAAAAAAAAAAAGCTCCCGCGGGTCATGAGCTTCGGCCATGAACCCAATTGTTATGAATGGTGAAGATACACAGAAAGATCATAATTACGGTAGGTACGTAATTTTCATTTCTTGCCTCTGCTCCTGTTGTCAAAAGATTTCTGAAAGGATCATATAATTTCTGCCCTCTTCACAAGACCTGGTCTCCACTTGGATCCTTAATTTGATTCTCTCTCAGTTGGGTTCATCATTTGAGTCTTTAGATTCCTCCTAAATTTCTGTCTAGGAAGAAGCCTTTCATAATAGCTGTGACCTCAGCCAAAAAGGAGCAAGTTTGCTTCAGGTTCTCTGCACTGATCCCGACTATTTAATCTTCCATAAAGGCAAGGTAGTCCATAGGATGCATCTAAAATTCTCCTGTAAGGTTATCTCCGAGTTCCATGTTAACCAATAACATTTCATTGCTAGTGTTTCTTTTTTTCTAGATACTGTTCTCCCTTGCAAAGCCCCAAACCACAGACACAGTGATGATACACAACACTTAGTTTCGCTGTGAAGCACAGACTGCAACAAAGAACAACAGATACAAGCTGTCATCTCCTGTGGAGGAAGCTAAAAATACAAAGAAGCTCAGCACAAAAACACTGAAGTGAGGTTACCTGAAAAGGGCATTGGTAACAAAGCTGAGGTTCTTTGTCTTTCTTAGCTAGCTCTCTTATTTTGGGCCCACCATGACCAAAACCTGGAAGGCCCTGTCCACACTACCCCTCTGTAACGTTACAGAGTGCCCAAACCATTACCGCAATGGTTTGCATTTACACCTGTAACATTGCAGAAGGCGTTGGCGCTGTTGAAACCACATATGAGATGGTTTCAACGGTTATGAAACCGTTACGCCGTAACATTACAGGTGTAGTGTGGACGTGTGGCACTGGTCCCCACGCAGCGCGAGCTGCATTGTGGGATTGCGTGCCACTGTAACGGCCGCCCAGCTCCTCAAGTGTGGATCGGCAGTGCCGGTCCCAGAACGACACTGGGTAGTGGACACACTGCACCACCCCGCTTGTAACGGTTTCTATCCATTACAGTGTCTGAGCGTGCATTGTGGATGGGGCATAAGACCGCATAAGTGCTGGTTCATTTTCTCTTGGGCTGAGGATGAAACATGAATCTGTGTCTTCTGTTCTCAGCCTTTGCAGATTGTGTGAGAGTCCATTTTGTATAACATACTCCTGCTTAAAGAGCTCCTGACGGCATTGTGGCAACTTTGAGAAAATGGAATATTTAGACACAGTTTAGCTTATATTTCTTACTGAGCACATTTGCATGTAAGTAGGATTGCTGCCCAATCTTTTCTGACTGCTTGCCTGCACGTGACATCACAGTTCTATTTATGACATCACAGTCGAGTCTGTTGCTGTGGAAATAGTTATGATACCATAAACAGGGGATTATGTCAGGTGTAGGCAAGCAGAAAGAGCAGATAAAGTTGAAAGGACAGTAATCCTCTTTCATAGAACTGTTTTTAGTAATAAAGAAACTGGGAAAGAATTCTAGAAAGTATATATATGAAATGTAGACAGAAATATGTCTAACTCTCATTTTTCTGAAGTTTTTGTAATGGTTCCGGGGCTCTTTAAAGCAGAACCTGTCTAAAAATGGTGATTTGGGTGTATATCTCATGATTCTCTGCGTTATTGGGGTATGTGTGATTTTATATTGTTGTTGAGAAAGTCACTTCCTTTCTTCATGACTAGAGGACTGAGTCTGACGTGAGGGCTTTCAACAACAGGAGAGAGTAAATAAGAGAAAGTAACGTGGGTATCACTTTATCGTACAACAATAGCCAGAGACTCTAAACTGCATTATAATGATTGTACTGCACCTAATATGTTTTATTTATGCATATACAGAAAAGGTATTGCTTACAGTATAAACAGACTAGGTATGACTTGGTTTTATATTGTAGGCACTGTTTTGTCCATAAGGTCTTGTTCATCAGCTACATGGCTGAAGAAAAAGTCTGAACTTTCTCAGCTTCACCTTTATTAAAAGTGGAGACTGACAGTTCATATTCTAAATTTCAAGCTGATTTGACAGTGCCAGAAAGCTCTCTGTAAGGGACTTTTTTGTTTTGTTAATTTACAACAAAATGACTTCCTTTCTTTGAGTCTTCAAGTTCATGTTGCCAGGGTAGGTTTCTGAAAACACACTGCCTCTTGCGATTCAGTAGCACTTATTTCTCAGAGGACACGCATGCTGTTTTCAGTTGTATTAATTAGAGCACTGTTTACTGGCTTAACAACTGAGAAAAACTCTCAGGATAGAATGTTGCTCATACTGGAATGATACGCTTTAGATCCCACAAGAGAAAGCTCTGCTGGTTAATCATGGTATAAGTTCCACCTGGAGCATTTATCGCTGTTACATATGTGTAACATGAAAGCATTAAACCACTGCAGAGCATGGTTCTACTGTGGAATTAATCCATGGCGGGGAGGAATGTTGGGTTGGGGCAAGAGGCCGCAGGCGTTTCATTAGGAGGACAGTGGAGCACACAGTACAGGAGAGGAAGTATGGATGAAGAACAGTAGGTAAGAGACAAAACTTCCTTGAATATAAGGGAGCTGATATTGTTCACCTGTTGCGAAATGATCTGCAACTCTTAAAAAAAAAAAAAAAGGAAAAGGCTTATTTTAGAAGGGACTTGGCCCCAGGCCTCTGTCTCTTCCTCTCCTCTGTCTCCCTTCCCTTCACCTCCCTCCTAAATCAGCTTGGGCCCTTCAGTCCTGGATCAGCTCCATTGCCCCTTTTTCAGTGGAATCTAGTCCATGCGGACTTGATCTGGAGAGGAGAGTTCCAGTGGGGATGGGGGAGGGGGAGTGTCATGGGAGAGTTGAGCCAGTTTTTCCTTTTCTTCTACCTGTCTTCCTTCTTTCTTGGCCCTCAGTTGTGTTTTATTTTGCCTAGGGCTGCCCAGTGTTCTGGTCACCCCCCTACCTGTCCATTTTGATTATCCCTCTGGCCTAACCCTATTTCTCCTTATCGGATTTATTTTATTTCCTACCCTTCCCTATCATTCAGGCACGCTGGCCCTCTGCTGTACCCAGCTTTTTTCGTTCCTCACCTGGCAGGACAGAACTTAGGGCTGGGAGGAGCTGGCGTCAGTTACTGGCCAACCCACGAGCGCCACGTAGAACGCTGGCCTTGAGGGCGGTGCTGTCCTGACGTCGGCTCCACCCAGCTCAGAAATTTTTAAAGAAACAGTGCTCTTTCTCCGTGCGGGGTCCTGACCTCTGGTAGGACCCATCAGTAATGAATGGTGAAGATATTTGGGAAGATCATAATTATGGTAAGTACGTGATCTCCATTTCCTGCTGTTTGGGAACTGCTTTATTTTACTTAAAAAAAAAAAAGAAAGAAAAAGAAATGCATGTCTCACTGTCCCTCCTCCTGAAGAAGGAAAGGAGACACCAGTGGACAAAAATAAGATGGCCTCAGTGGAGGACATGACTAAGGCATGGCAGTTCCTCCAGGCTTCCCAAGCTATGGGGGGGGGGACTTCATGAGTATGCCTGCCCCTCCTCTCTCCCCCCCCCCCCAAAGCTCCACTGCTGGTTCCAGTGCCTGCAGAGGAGGAAGCTGAATTTTACTATGGTGGGAGGGAAAGAGAAAGGAGAACCTATAGAGCCTGATTGTTCTGAACCAGATTTCAGTTCTCCTCCTCGTCCCTCAGATGACTGCACCTCACACTGTACCTTTGTGAGGCGAATGGTCAACACTGTCAATCTCTCTCTGTGGGAGACTGCTGAAGAGAGGATGAGGATGAGGTGCAGTTTGTGTATATGATGGGCTTAACCACAAAAAGGCTGCTTTTGCCCATCCATAAATCCCTTAAGAAGGCCACTTCCAAAGTGCTGTCAGCTCCCTCTTCAGCTGCTAGCATTGACAAGAAAATAGAAAATAAATATCAAGTGGACAAGCAGGGTGCTAAGTACCTGTGCTCCCACCCTGATTAAAATGAAGTGGTCCATAGTGCCACCTGTGATAAGACCATGGTACTCCTTTCTGCTCAGCCTCCGGAAAAGGATTCGGGAAGCTAGATAGTATGGGCAAAGAAGTCTGTCCTCACCTTCCTGCTTGTAAGGCAGTCAGCATACATGGCCTACATAGTTCAATACCGAAAGCACTATGGAGTCTGCTTTGGCAATGAGTGAGAAGGCTGCTGGTGGCTTGACACATGATTTGGCGGATACAGCAAAGCTTGCCATGGATGCCACCAGGTACCAGGCTCCACATGGTAGTAGACGCCAGTGACACTGCATCTAGGGTCATGGCACATGACGTGTCCCTAAGGTTTCTTTGCTCAGGTCTACAAACCTTTCAGGACACTCAAACAAAAGCAATGGATTTCCTTAAGGAAATTATTTGTTTGGTGACAGGACAGAGGTTTACATGAAAAAGGTGGATGAGTACAAGACACACCTATAAGAGCAATACTGAGAATGAAAAGGCCTCCACTTCCCACAGACCTTATGGAAGGGAGGTAGGGGCAGGTTTACTACCCCGCGCTTACGCTCCTTATGACTTTGCCTCTCAGAGAGGATTCTTCACAGGTGGAGACAGAAGGGTCCTATAGCGGATACAACAACAAACCCCAAAGCCCAGATGAAACGGAACCTCTGACAAGTCTGCATCGGTCACCCAGCCATTGCCAGAGGGAGGAAAGCTGACTCACTATTTCTAGGCATGGGAAAGAATAATCACCAACAGGTGGGTCCTGGAAGTAGCGAGTCAAGGTCTGACTTTGCAGTTCAAAAAATTTCTAAGACTGCAGGGTCACAAAACCTTCACCCCTCATACTCCCAACAGAGAAACTCCTGCTGGAGTTGGAGGTAAAAAAGCCGAGGTAAGCAAATGCAGTAGAGCAAAGCAATCTTTATTTGTTAAATGCTTTTCCAGAGTCAAGATCATAGCATTGTACAGAAAACTCTGAAAGTATATATAAACTATAAAACAATTGTAGAACAATTAAACACAAGCAGCCAAATTTCAGATTTTAAATAAATACATTTTTAAGGCAGATTTAAAAGCCTCAGCGGTTGAGCACTCTCTAATCCGACGAGGTAGAGAGTTCCACAGGGTCAGAGCCACAAATGCAAATGATCTAGCTCCCAAAGTTTTTAAACAAACCCTGGGAACCTCTAACAAACCCTCACTGGTGGAGTGGAGAGGGCAGAGGGGGCGGTAAGAGCAAAGGAGATCTTGCTAATACCATGGTCCCTGTCTGTGTAGGGCCTTATAGGTCAGTAACCCTACCTTGAAGGTGGTCCTCCACCGAACCGGCACCCAGTGCAGTCAGCGGAGCACAGGTATGGCAAGATCTTGGTAAACCAGTCAACAACCTGGCAGCCGCATTCTGCACCAGCTGCAGGCGGCAAAGGTCCGCCCCTAATAGCCCTAGATATAGGGCATTGCAGTAATCTAGGTGGGAGGTCACAAAAGCATGGATCAGTGTTGTGAGATCGTCAGGCGGGACCAGGTTTTTTATCCGGGTGATATTCCTCAGATGGTAAAAAAGAGTCTTGATGATGGCAGACACTTGAGACTTAAGTGTCGGCCCAGCATCAAACATAATGCCCAGATTTCGCACCTGATCGGAAGTCGTCAGCTGGCTGCCCCCCCCCCGGCATAACCCGGATGGCTGACCAGCAGACAACCCCTCTACCTGATGACCTGGGTCCACAAGCAACACCTCTGTCTTATCCGGATTCAACCTTGACCAGTTGGCACTCATCCAATCCTGAATCTCAGAGAGGCAGTTGTTAAAGACCAAGACAGCGTCACCCTTTTCGGGTACAAAGGACATGTACAGCTGAGTATCATCTGTATAGCAGTGAAAACTCAGTCCGTACCACTTTATAATGTCTCCTAACGGCAGCATGTACACCGCGAACAGCATGGGTGAAAGCAAAGAGCTCTCTGCACCCTACAGGACGGGGAGAGGGGGCAAGGAAAAATCCCAACCCACTCTCTTGAGTTCTGCCCGTGAGGAAAGAATGAAACCATCTGAGGACTGTCTCAGACAGACCACAGACCAGCCGCAGACGCTCCAATAACACACCATGGTCCACGGTGTTAGATGCCCCAGAGAGATCAAGGAGGACCAAGATTGAACAACTCCTCCGATATCTCACTATTAGAAGGTCATTAAGCACCCGAACCAGCACTGTCTCGGTACAGTGCCTCTTCCTGAAACTAGACTGGAGAGGATCATAAACATTGTGGTTGGTAAGGTGATCCTCCAGTTGCAACACAACTGCCTTCTCAATAACCTTGCCCACAAAAAGCAGGCTGGAGACAGGCCTGTAGTTCGCGAGACAGTCAGGGTCGAGAGAAGATTTCTCCAGAAGGGGACGTACCACTGCCTCCTTCCTCAGCCAGAACTGGTTCAAAACCTCTATGCACCCCACCAGAAGGCGCGTTGGACCTGGTTCCAAACTACAGTAAGTCGGTCACAAACCCTGGATGATCTTCACGTCTGTGATCGCCACCTGGTTAAAGTTGGACCAGACAAACTGGGTGCCTGTAATCTCCCACCGATCACCGCATCGCCTATTTGAGTGAGCCGCACAGATCTCTAATCTGATGGTGCCATCCTTATCTGCAAAAAATCAAGCAAACTCCTCACACTTATTCTGAGAAAAGGCTCCCCGATTCTGGAGGCAGGCTGGATTGCACAGTCTGTCCACAGTAGGGAAGAGCTGAGCTGGTCGATTTTTTTGCAGTGGCAGTCTCCCTGGACGGGAACTCTGCCCTCTTATGGAAGACAGCCGATTGATGGTCCTTGTAGTGGGACATAAATTTAAGCTTGTCGTCAACCAGACCAGATTTCTGCCAGCATCGCTCCAACCTTCTCCCCATTCTCCTTAACTCCCTCAAAGTCCCATCAAACTAAGGGGGCTGAGGGCAAAGGGTGAGGGAGCAAATGCGGACAGGAGCTATGGAATCCAGGGCAGTAGTTACCGCCTTGTTACAGGCCAGTAGCAGCCGCCCCAGATCCGAGCTTACAGTCGAACTACCCAGTAGGTCCAGTACTGCCATAAGACCATCAGGGGTCAAATCCCATAAAGGGCGGTACCAGGCCATCTCCGAAGGGGCAGGTCTATTGGGGGGAGCCACAAAACTGAATCCTATAGTGTGGTGATCAGACCACCTAACTGGTTCCACCACCACGCCAGAGACCTCCCATCCCCAGTAGGAACACTAAGTCTGAGGACCTTGCCTGTGGGTTGCAGAGGTAACCACCTGTGTAAAGCTCAACAAAATCATCAGTTGGAGGAAGTCTTGACCAAACTGCAAGAGTTCGTCGTCGACCCAGGCATTGAAGTCCCCCAGCAACAACCATCTGGGGGACTCCAACACCATGTTGACAATGAAGTCCGCAACTTCCTGCAGGAAATCCTTCTCGCCCCTGGCTGGACAGTAGATGAGAAGTATCCTGCAACCCACATCTGGGCCCACGATACACTCGAAGGATCTAGTGACTCTTAACTGGCACATCTACAAGGCCCAGATCCATCTTAAAACAGATGGCTACGGCCGGTCCGGTGGCGCTGAGGGTTGAGGCGCTGGATGCCACACCTCGCGCTACGCCGGCGACCCGGGTTCGGTAACGGACCTGGGGAGCTGGGGGCTGGCAGGGGGGGAAGGAGGATCGAGCGCCCTCACGGATGCTCTCTCCTCAGGGTGGGATACCAGGACGCGCAAGCGTCCGTCATTCCCCGAGGATCTCGTGGAAGCAACCGATTCCCTGAAAGGGACGGGCGACTCAACTTAGGGTCGGGAGGGGGACGTCGCATGGCTTGAGAGGCCAGACGCAAGGCCAGCATCGCTACCTCTGGGACGAGTCCCAAGCGCCAGCATCCCCAGGGGATGGGACCTACAGACAAGGGGAAAAATCACCCTCGTGGTCCTGGATGACGGCCTCCCCGCTCAGACCGCCAAACCAGACAAGACCCCACTGTGCAGGGAAGGAGAGGAGGCACTCTAGGGGCAGATCCAGGGACGGCTAAGAGCATTGAGAGGCCCGAAGGAGTAGGACCAAGAGGGTAGGAAACCAGGAGGGAGAAAAAGAAAGTATAAAAAAAAAAAAAAAAACAGATGGCTACACCCCCACCCCTATGATCCAACCTCAAGCAGTGTATCACTGAGTACCCGGCCGGAACTGCTGACTTCAGTATGGGACCAGCATTCTCATCCAGCCAGGTCTCAGTGATGCATGCAAGGTCTGATATTCCAACAAGATCAGCAATTACTGCTGTCTTGTTTTTAATCATCCTGGCGTTACATAACACTGCCCAACTAGGATGGGCAGTCTAGGTCGGCCGCGCTATTTGCCCATAAAAAGTGGAGTCCTTGAGTATGGGAATCAGGCAGGCCTGACCCCTCTCCTGGGCCCATTTCGCCCCAGGGCGTCTCCTTGACCTTACAACCCCCATCTGTCCCCTCCCCGGCCAAGCCTGGACCCCACCCTCCTACTCTCCCTTGCTTTTCCCAAGGCACGACAACGCCTATATACTTCCACTGGTAATTGGGGGGACAATCAAAGGGGCGGAAAACCCTGAGCTTGGCAGGAGAGTAGTACCCGACCACCGAAGCTTTCTGCCAACACATACTGCTGTCCGAAAAACCCTAAAACAGCAACCCAAAATTTTAAATATTCCACTCAACCACTCTCTCACTCATACACTCCTACTCACACTTTTTTAAATACCCCACAAACAAAACCCAAGCCTACAAAATACTATTTAAATAAACCCAGTTAATAAAACACTAAACACCAAAACAACAGCAAAAAAGCAGCAATGGCGAACTGAAATTAAGTCCAGAAGGTCACTGTTTGACCACAGTTTGCTGTCCAGAGAAGATCACACTGTCAGATGTAGTCGTAGTGAAAATAATTTAGTCTTATGTCCTTTGTTAAATGAAGCACGCCAAGACTCCACATTGATCTTATGGTGGGGGGGGGGCTCTCACCACCACCCTCCTCAACTGTCCATTTACTGTAGCACTCTCTCTGCCGCAGTTTATCAATTTAAAAATGAAAAACATGAAAAGGGAGATGTTTCTTTTTCTCGGTTTGAACCGAAACTCAAATTCTCCTTCCCTTCAGGGATTTCTTGTTCTTTCAGTCTGTACTGACCATTGGCATGTCAGACAGACCTACAAAGAGGACAGGACCAAATGGGTTTAAAAATCGCAGGTAGAGCCCCAAAACTGTGTAATTCACTACCCCGTGAGGTCTCTAAGACTGCCACTCTTGGCCTGTTGAAACACAAACTACACCAGCTCCTTGTGACTTGTGCTACGGTGACTGCTTCACCTAAACTCCGAGTTGGCCACTTACAATTCAGTGTTTTCCAGTTGCTCTTGGTCCTTTTCACCACACCCTCCTCCTTACTTACTCCTACCCCCCACTCATTCTCCCCCTTCACCTCCCCTCCTCCCCCCACCACCACCACTCTTACCCCAACCTGACCACTGCATTTTGTCCTCTGGCTCTGACAACTGTTAACTAAGCCCCTTCTTCTTGCCTTCTTTTTTGTTTTCATTGCTGGTCAAGGCCTCTGGCTGCAATCCTATGATTATAATGATCCCAGAAAATTCTGGTCACACATCAAATCCTTCCTAGGATCCTCACAGTCAACTACCCCTGGTGATATGCTGATAAATGATGTGCATTGCAATGACTCACAAACCATAGCTAATTCTTTCAACCTGCATTTCTCTGATCTTTCCCAATATACCTCTTCCTTTGTTCCCACTGCAGTGTCCTCCCAATCCTCATCAGGAACCTGTCTGGATAAGCTGGAAGTGTTGTCCCTGTGCCTCTATACTCCTCCATTCTATTTTAGGCTGTGTATAGAAAGGAAGTCCTGAAGCTCCTGAGGTCCATCTCTGATCGTACCAGCTCTGGCTCAGACTCCCTGGAACCCCGCCTCTTGGAACTTGCAGCTCCCTTTATTGCATTACCGCTGGCCAAAATTTATACATTATCACTTTCAGGTGGAGCGGTCCCTGACCTCTGGAAAGCTGCTCGGATCACGCCTGTACTTTAAAAAGAGGATCCTAAGGTTGTTATGCACTACAGACCAGTTGCCATACTCTTGGTATTGAGCAAAATCCTGGAGAAAATTGTCGCAACTCAGACAACTGACTGTCTACTTAAGCGCAGCCTGCTCTCGGATACCCAACATGGCTTGAGGAAAGGACATAGCACAATGTCTGCACTCCCTAAATTCACCACAGACACTCTTTCAAAAATGGATACTGGCAATCTGACTGGGGCTGTCTTTATTGACCTCACAAAGGCTTTTGGCCTTGTTGATCACACTTTGCTTCTCTTCTCGCTTCGACACCTGCAGTTCTCCTCCTCTGTTGTTGACTGGTATGAAAGCTACCTGACAAATAGAACTCAAGTGGTGAAATTTAATTCCTCTCTATCGAACAGTACCACCGCTAACATTGGTGTACCTCAGGGCTCCATCCTAGGGCCCCTCCTATTCTCTCTTTATATAAATAACATTGGAGCTGCTCTAAAATCCTGCTCTGCTATTCTATATGCTGATGATCTTGTCATCTATACAAGTTCTACTAATATAGACACTATCAACACAACCCTTTCCTCTGACTTTTAACAAATCCAAAACTGGCTATCGACCACAAACTGGCTGTCAGCACTAGCAAAACTAAAGCCATGCTGCTTGGATCGGACCCAAAGCTCCGGGCTTGCACAACAGCACTGACGGTGCAGGACTTAGAAGGTCAATTACTGGAATGTGTGACCTCTTTCAAGTACCTGAGCATCCTGCTAGATCAATCTTTTGATCTTAATCTTCATGTACAGTCTGTTTGCAGAGCTGTCAACTCCAAACTGGGTATTGCATATAGGACTAGTTATATGCTCATGCCATCGGCTAAAATGGCCATTGCGAGGAGGATTCTGCTCCCCACCCTAATCTGTGGGGCTCCCTTATTTGGGGCTGCTCATAAAACTGACCTACTCAGATGGGATATTACGTAGAACAACATATGTTGCTATGCCTCTTCTGCTCCTCAGCTTAAACACCACTGTCAGCTTTATAATGATCTTGGTTGGCTGTCTCCGTTAGCTAGTAAGAAATACTACCTTGGCTCTCTTATTGATTTGATAATTTGAAATCAAACCCCTGGGTGTCTTGCAGCTGTGCTTGTTCCTCAGGCCACACTCCATGGTCTACGATCAGCTGATAAATCCTTTCTGAATTTGCCGAGGTGCTGCACTAGGAAAGAAACTGTTGCATTTGAGCATGCGACTCCACAGCTGTGGACTTCCCTTCCCCTCGACATTAGCCTTTCTAGCTCCCACACATGCGTTAAGAGAACACAGCTCTCAAATCTGCTGATTGCTGATACCTGTTCCTGTTTTCACGCTACCTAATGACTGATGTCTCTGACCATACAATAGTATTTCCTCACCTCTATAGAACCCTCTTACTGCCTCAGCCTGTCCTGGCTCCCTTTTCCTGCCCATATACAATCTTGCACTGCAGGCATCTCCCTTACATTTACATACACTCATACAATCTAATTTCATGGCTTGCTCTCCTCTTCCTCACTTGCTGACCTTTTCCTTAATGACACCACCTGCTCTCAGTGGTTATTTCTTCCTTTCGTATTACCTGTTTTTGTTTTTGTGTACCTTGTTCTGTTCATATGATATGTCACCTGATAATTTATTGTCCAACGTCCTCTCTGTTCATTGCATAGGTAGGCACCTATGAACTTATGAGTGGTCTACTCTGTATGTCTCTGATATAGTGTATCCACTTTAACTCACTGTATGTAAAACACTTATAATTTGTTATCCTGTTAAGTTTCTGCTTTCTGCATGTCTGTACTCTCTCGGTCGTGCCTGAAAATAGTAATTCTAGGGACATGGATATGTTGTTCATCCACACTGTCTGGCAGGTTCCTTGCTGCTTTAAATCTTGCCAGAAGGTCTTCAAGCTGGCTCCTCCCACCCACCCGGGTGGTAAAACTATAGGCTCAGCCCCGTGACGCCAGATCTTCCTTACCGCTTGGAAGCTCAGGTTCCCTCCCTAATGCTCTGCGTGATAGACTGGATCCTAACTTTTCGGTTCATCCGAAACTCGTTTTAATATTTTCAAGACTTTGGTCTTCCTTTTCCCTCACGGCTGCGATGGACAAATCGACTCCCGGTTTTCGGCGGTGCCCTTGTGCGCAGAAGATGTCCAGGACGGATCCGCACTCCACATGCGTCTACTGCCTCGGCCTAGAACATGACCCGCAGGCCTGTAAGTCATGCTGTTCGTTCTCGGCCAGCGTCTTGGAGGACCGCGCTGCCTGGTTGAAGCTTGGGCTCTTTGAGCGCTATCCACCGGTAAAGTCAAAAGAGGCCCATTGGGTGGTTACCGCAGCGGCTGGCTCGGCTGAGCAGCTTGAGCAGATGATCGCCCTCGAGGAGGAGGCGGCCCAGGCTGCATCTTTCTCCTCCTCGGTCGCGGCATTTATCCCGCTCTCTTTGGGTACCTCATATTCTGCTTCATTCAAGGAGCTTTGCCATTCCCTTTCCACGAAGGGAGAGGGGCCATCGGGACATTCCTCTCAGTCCAAAAAGAAGGATCCCAAGGGAAAGTCCCATCGTCGGCGTTCATGGGAGCGGGAGAGGTCCCCTTCCCGACAGCCAACTGTCGACTTCGGTCGAGGTTGGCGGCTATGTCCTGGCTCTATGGCATCCCCTGTCAGGTCAGCCGGTTAAACACCTTCAACGCGGTCGGTGATTTTCTCACCCGTCCGACGGATTGTTGACTGGTGAAGCCGACAACCCTTTTTGCCCGGTTCCCCAGTGGAACTGAGGATTTGCCTGTGCCTCGGAGCAGCAGTCCCTGGTTAAGGTGTCCAGCGCGAGGAAGAGCGGGTGTCCCGCTTCCTCCCAGGACCGCCTCGACACACCGAGGATCTCGGTCTCGGTCTCAGACCTCTTCTCGGTCAAGCCGATCCCGCCGACATCGGCGGGTCTTGGTCTCGGGCGCCGAGGTAAGCGGTGATGCCGCCCCTCGCCTCCTCGCATGAGGAGAGCTTCGCGCAAATTGCGTCGACGCTACGAGGAACTGATGTGGCAGCAGTTACTTTTGTCCGGGAGCAAGTCAACACCGACGCCTTCCCCGGCCATCAAGTGGCTGTCACCCGAACGGCCGAAACAGCCTCTCGCTGCAGTCAAGATGCCCAAGCCTGGGCCGGTTGTTCGGCTGAAACCTGCTGCCCCACCGATTGTGGTGGAACCTTCGCCTCCACAACCGAAATCGGGGGCGCTAACCAAGGACTCTCAGTCGGGTCAAGGCTTGCCCCACAGGTTGTCGGTCTCCTTCACTGCCGACCGTCCTCGGCAGGTGGAGGGTGGCTTAGGCCCTAGGCAACTCTTCGCGGACTCCTCAGAGTCCGACGATGACTCCTCCCTGTTCTCCAGGCCAGTTGACCTGGAGTCCTCCGGGGGCCAGTCACTGGACGAAAGCCCATCGTCCTTCATGGGTCTGCTTCAGCTCATCTCGGAGTGCACCGGGATGCAGCTCGAGCCCGTATCCAAACGGGCCAAGTATCCCCTGGCAGAGATACTGGACCATGGGGACTCGCCCACAAAGGCCTTTCCCGTGGCTGAGGCCATTGTCTGCCCAGCCTTGGAGCTCTGGCCGCGGCCTGCTTCCTGTCCTGCGCCCTCGGCCAGGATGGCCAGGAAGTATGCGGTCCCTACCGGCTCTTTGCCTGGGTTTTCGGAGCACCCCTCTGCCGAGGGGTTGGTCACCGAAAGCGTTTTCTGGCTGCTCTGGAACGCTAGGGACGTGGACAAGCCCCTGACAAGGAGTCCAAAAGCTGGATCACGCTGGACGCAGGTACGCCATGTCCTCCCTTGGCCTCTGCCAGGCCAGCTCGGGCGTGCTGATGGGACACTTCTCCCACGCCCTCATGGGCTCCCTGGATGAGGTGATCCCTCATCTCCCAGCCGACCTGCAGACCACGGTCCAGCAGGTTCGGGACCAGGGTAGGGCGGTGGTGAAGCAGCAGCTCCAAACAGCTCTGGACAAAGGGGACTCCTGTGCCAGATCGGTTGCGGCTGCGATGGCCATGCGCCGCAGAGCATGGCTGAGGATATCCACCTTCACGGCGGATACCCAGCACAAGTTGGCAGACGTCCCCTTCTTGGGGACCGACCTCTTCGGCCTTGGAGTGGAAGACCACCTCTAGCGGATCGAAAAGTCCAATGCCACTGTGGACTCGGTCACCTCCGCCCAGAAGGACAAAGGCCGCCGACAGCAGCAGCACAAGCCCTTTCATCCTTCTGCGCCTGCACATCCACCCCAACAGCACAGGGCTAGCAGGCTTGCGCTTGGCATCCCAAACCCAAGCCCGGCTCCTCCAACAGGAAGCAGGGAGGTAAGGCTCAGGAGGTCCCTCGGCCGGTCCCTTCTCCAAGCCTGCCCAGTGACGGGTTGAGGGGTCTCGCCTCAGCCCTGTCACCTCCCCCTGGGTTCCCTCATTGGGGGGACGGCTCCGCCACTTCCTTTCCGCCTGGTCCGCTATCACCACGGACCGCTGGGTGTTGGAGGTGGTAAGAAAGGGCCTGCCTCTGGAGTTCGAGCAGACCCCACCCTTTTGAGCCGTCGCCCCTCGGGGGTCACGGGGTCTGCAGCCTCGCTGTCGGCCCGCCAAGCCGATATTGCCCTGCTCCTCGAAAAAGAGGTGATCAGGAAGGTGGCGGATCCTCCTCCAGACCCGGGGTTTGTGTACAGGTATTTTCTGGTCCCAAAACGGACGGGGGGCTGGTGCCCCATTCTCGACCTGCACGACCTGAACAGGTCCCTAAGGTCTCGGACTTTCAGTATGGTCATGCTGACTCAGATAATCCCATCCTTGGGACGAGGCGTGTGGTTCTGTTCCCTGGACCTCCAGGATGCGTTCTTTCACATCCCAATCCGTTTGTCTCATCAGAGATTCCTCTGCTTCAGAGCGGAGGGATCCCTTTACGAGTTCCGGGACATGCCCTTCGGCCTCTCCCTAGCTCCCAGGGTCTTCACCAAATGCATGGCAGTGGTGACAGCATTCCTGCAGTGCCGAAGGGTCCGGGTGTACCCCTACCTGGACGACTGGCTGATTGCAGCCCCCTCCAGAGCAGAGGTGAAGGTCCAGAAATCTGCCTCCAGGTTTGCTCTCAGATTGGCCTCCTCATCAACGAGGCCAAGTCGAACTCGTGCCAAAGCAGGTGATACATTTCATCGGGCAGAGCTCGACTCTCTTGAGCCAGAGCATGGCTCCCGGCGGACAGGGCCGAGGTTCTTTCCTCCTTTGCCCAATCATTTCAGGTTGGGCAATCGCACTGCCCGGGACTTCCTGCACCTCCTGGGCCTCATGGCGGCCTGCACCAGCATGGTCCATTGGGCCTGCTGGTACATGCGTCCCCTTCAATGGGGACTGGCCAGCCAGTGGTCACAGTGCTTTCGATCCGTTGGATCAGCTAGTGACAGTGACCCAGGGGATGTGGAACGCTCTCCAGTGGTCGACCGTTCCAGCACATCTGCAGGAGGGCATCCCGTTTGTCTGCCCCGAGCCGACGGTCTCTCTATCGACCGATGCCTCTCTGATGGGTTGGGGTGCCCATCTGAGGGAGCACAGAGCGCACGGCCTCTGGTCCCCTAGGGAGTCCCAATGCCACATCAACCTGCTGGAGCTTTGAGCAGTTCGTCTAGCCCTCACCGCCTTCGCTCCATTTCTACGGGGTCAAGTGATTCAGGTCCAGATGGACAGTACCACGACCATGTACTACCTAAACCGCCAGGGCGGGATGCGCTCCATGCCTCTGTGCAGGGAAGCTCTCTGCATTTGGTCTCTCGTGCGCTGCCTGGAGGCGGATCTCCTTGCCATTCACGTTGCAGGAGCCTCCAACACCCCTGGCCGATGCCCTAAGCCGGATAGGGGCTGTGTCTCACAAGTGGTCTCTCCTGCCAGAGGTAGTACAAGATCTCTTCTCCCACTGGGGCATGCCTCAGGTGGACCTGTTTGCCTCCAGGGAGAATGCGAAGCTGAGACTGCTTCATGCCCACCCCTCAGCAGGGCTCGCTGCAGGGGGGTGCCTTTTTGAGCCCGTGGACCCGGGCCTCTTCTACGCCTTTCCCGCTTCCCTTGATCCACAAGGTGCTTCAGGCGAGGAGGACAAGGCACAGGTGTTTCTGGTAGCCCCAGACTGGCCCCGTCAGTTCTGGTATCCAGATCTCCTCAGTCTCAGCTCCAGGCTCCTAAGGCAGCTTCCAGCCCGCCCGGACCTGATCTCAGTCAATCAGGGAAGGTATTCCATCCGGACCTTCAATCTCTGCACCTGACGGCCTGGTTCCTGAGTGGCTAGAGTTCCAGGCCTTGGGTCTTTCCGACGAGGTCCTCAACGTCGTTGAGGTGTCCCGTAAGGAGCCGACCAGGAAATGCTACGCCTTCAAATGGAAGAGATTTTCCATTTGGTGTCAGGGCAAGGGCCTGGATCCTTCCTCCTGTTCCTTGGCAAGCATTCTGGACTACCTGTGGTCCCTTTCTCAGCTAGTGTTTCCGTCGACGACCCTTAAGGTGCACCTGTTAGCCATCTCTGCTTACCGGGTGCGGGCCGGGAAGCAGTCAGTGGCGCAGGAGAAGGTGGTCGGGCGCTGTTTCAAAGGCCATGATCACATATCCCCTCTGGTGTGAGAACCTCCACCTCCGTGGGATCTACTGCTGGTATTGGCTAAGCTCATGGGCAAGCCATTCGAACTGATGCACAGGTGTGACATCTCTCACCTGTCGTGGTAGACCTTCTTCTTGGTGGCTATCACGTCAGCCAGAAGGATGGGAGAGCTCCAGGCGCTTTCCATCGAGTCTCCTTATCTGGCCTTCCACAGGGACAAGGTTGTCCTGCGCCCCCACCTGAAATTCCTTCTGAAGGTGGTGTCGGAGTTTCACCTTAACCAGGTGTTGACTCTGCCGGTGTTTTACCCCAATCACACCTCGGAGGCCAAATATAGGCTCCATACTTTGGACCCTAGAAGAGCACTCACTTATTATAAGGAGCGGACGGCTGAAGTTCGGGGAGAGGTTCGCCAGCTGTTTGTCACCTACGCTGAAGCTGCACCTGGTAGACCTGCAGCCAATCGGATGATAGGCAGGTGGATCACCTCCTGCATAGATCTCTGCTATAGGTTGGTGGGCATGGAGCCTCCCAGAGGGATAAGAGCTCATTCTACCCGCCATACCGCTGCATCGGTAGCTGCTTCCAGGGACGTCCCTATCCAGGAAATCTGCAGGGCTGCTACCTGGAAGTCAGCACATACCTTCATCACCCATTACCACATCGACCTTGAGTCACGCCGGGATGCTGGTTTTGGGGCCTCGGTTCTCCAGTCTTTATTCCCAAGTAGGGGGTGTGCACCTTGCCTCCCTCCTCCCAGAGAACTGCTAGGAGTCTGCCAGACAGTGTGGATGAACAACATATCCATGTCCCTAGAAATACAGGTTACTCACCTGTAACAGGAGTTCTAGGAATGGTATATGTTGTTCATCCACACAACCCACCCGACCTCCCTGGCTTTGACGCACAACCTGGCTTCCAGCGGGCTAGATCTGGCGTCATGGGGCGGAGCCGAGAGTTTTACCACCTGAGTGGGTGGGAGGAGCCAGCTTGAAGACCTTCCGGCAAGATTTAAAGTGGCAAGGAACCTGCCAGACAGTGTGGATGAACAACATGAAAAATTACTCACCTTAGTAATGTTGTTTCTTCTAATGGGGTCTTGCTGTATTCTGATAGCAGTGAGTCCCAACCTTCAAACTGCCCCGAGATGAAAGAGTTAACTTTCCATGCCAGGCATGGAACGCTGAGCTCGAGCTTGGTTGAGACTCTGTCTGTTGCTGTTTGAACTCAAACCATCAGATCTTTACGAGCAAACTCACTAAGGCCCTGTGTGGAAGCTGTAATCCTACACTAGCTAACTGGCTACTAAACATAAAACACATTTTTGGTCCTAAAACAAAGACTCAAGTCAGGAGACCCATAAATGAAAACACAACACCAGTTCGCCCAAGAAAGGGTGAAATCAACAAGTGGGCATCTACTGAGTGCACACTGCCACTGCCCACTTACATCCCAAAACAGAGGTTCTGAGAGGGGCAGGCGGGGGAGGTCAGAATACAGCAAGACTCCATTAGAAGAAACAACATTACTAAGGTGAGTAATTTTTCTTCAAACAACATGAAGTCTTGCTGTATTCTGACAGTAGCAGACTACCAAGCAGTACCTCCATGGAGGAGGGACAGAACCTACTTAGGAAATAGGCTCTGAAGCACAGCTGTGCCAAACCGAGCATCACTCCTAGCTTGGATATCCAGGGAGTAATGCTTGGTAAAAGTGTGAACTGTTTTCCAGGTAGCTGCTTGACAGATCTCAGAATAGGGATATCTCTGGCAGCAGCCAGGAAGCAGCTTACCCCTGGTAGAGTGAGCCCTCAGGCCTGAGGGTGGAACCTACCCAGTTTTTCATAACAAATTGGATACAAGAGACAATCCACCTGGCAATGGATCTTTTAGTGGCAGGTTTCTTTACCAACCTCACCATAAGTGAGGAACAGTTGAGGGAGTCAAACCTGTGACCCTTGGCAATGCCTCATGTAGTAGCTAAGGCTCTTTTACATCTAACTGTGGAGCCTCTCGCCAGAGGAGGAATGGTCAGTGAAATACACAGGAAGAGACATAGATTGATTAAGGTGGAATCTGAAACCACCTTAGGCAAAACTTCCTGTTAGTCCTGAGGACCACCTTATCTCTATGAAAGGAGATAAAATCAGGCTCCACTGACAAAGCTTGTAACTCACTTATGCGTCTGGCAGAGGTGAGGGCTACCAGAAACACAGTTTTCCAAGTCAAGTACTTAAGCTCTGCTGAAGACAAAGGCTCAAAAGGGGGTTGCATAAGCTGAGCAATGCAAACATTAAGGTCCCAAGCAAGGGCAGGGTCCCTGAACGGAGGGTTGGTGTGAAGCAATCCCTTGAAAAACTTGGAGAATACAGGGTGAGCTGAAAGAGAAGAGGGCTTACCTGCTGAGATAAAAGCAGAAACAGCTGCCAGATGCACCTTCAGTGTAGCTGGTCTAAGTCCCAAGCTATTTAAATGGACCATGTAATCAAGGACTGTGGGCAGATCAGCAGACTCTGGGGAAGTACGCTTTCCAGAGCACCATATGGAAAATCTTTTCCACTTGGAATTATAATTAGCCCTGGTGGAAGGTTTCCTAGAGCTTTCAGAATGTCCATTACGCCTTGGGAGAGGTGTAAATCAGCAAACTCTTAACTCTTCAAGAGCCAGGCCTTGAGATTGAGAGATTTGAGGTCGGGTACCAAACCCTCCCCTGAGCACAGGTTAACAGGTTGTGATTCCTGGGAAGACACAGGGGAAGATGGACTGCTAAGGACAGTAGGAGTGGATACCAAGGCTGTCTGGCCCAGTCTGGAGCAATCAGAATCACCTTGCAGGGTTGAGATCTGATTTTGACTAGCACTTTGAACAGGAGAGGGAAGGGGGGAAAGCATACAGGAACTTCCCTTCCCAACTGAGAACTAAGGCATCCAGGGGGACTGAGCCCAACACTGGGGACCTGCAGCAAAAAAGGGGAAGTTGGCGATTGTCTGGGGCTGCAAAAAGATCTATCCGTGGGGTGCTCCATCTGGAAAATATCACCCCTAAGACCAGGGGATCCAGTGACCATTCGTGATGGCCCTGGGATATCCTGCTGAGAGCATCTGCCAGGACGTTGTCCTTGCCTGGAAGGTGAAATGCTGTGAGGGAGGTGTTCAGGGAATAAGCCAGAGACCACAACTTCATTGCTTCTGTGCACAAGGCCGTAGACCGAGTGCCTCCTTGCTTGTTGATGTACCACATTGTGGTGGTATTGTCTGTTCTGGCCTGGATAACTTTGTTCTGAACAGACTTGGAAAAGGCTTGAAGTGCTAGAAACACTGCTCTGAGTTCCAACAGATTGATGTGAAGCAGAGATTCCTGAGGGGACCACAACCCCTGGGTGGTCAGGTCGCCCAAGTGAGCCCCCCACCCGAAGAGGGAGGCATCTGTAGTAAGGATTAAAGAGTGAGACTGAGTGACAAAGGGGACTCCTTGTCTCAGACTGTTCTGATCCTGCCACCACTGTAGGGCCTGGATCAGGGTTCGAGTCACTGGGATCAGTTTGGTCAGAGGGTCCTTCCTTTGAGACCAAAAGGCTCTCAAATGGAACTGAATGTCCTTCATCTGAAATCTTGCTTCCTGCACCACTGCTGTGGAAGTAGCCATGTACCCCAGGAGCTGTGGAAAATGCCTTGCTGGTTGAGATACCTGCAGGGTGAATGAGGAGGCCAGAGATAAGGGTCCTTGCCCTGTCCAGGGAAGGAAAGCTCTGGCCTTTTCTGTGTCTAGCTCTGCACCTATGAAGGTGAGGAGCTGCACAGGCTCTAGAACTGACTTTGAAAGATTCAGAAGGAAACCCAAAGAGGTGAGCAGTTACTGAGTTATCTGTAAGTGTAACTTGACTTGGTCTGGGGACTGGCCTACTATAAGCCAGTCGTCCAGGTAAGGGAAGATGGCAATCCTTTGCCTTCTTAGAGAAGCAACTACTACTGCCAGGCATTTTGTGAATACCCTTGGAGCAGAGGTCAGACCAAAGGACATTGCTCTGAACTGATAATGGCCTGAGGGCAGCTCGAACCTGAGGTACTTTCGATGGGAGCTTCTGATGAGAATATGGAAGTAGGCATCCTTGAGGTCCAGGGACACTAGCCAGTCCCCTGGCCTTAGAGAGGGTAGAATTATTCCCAGAGTCACCATTTTTAATTTTGGTTTTAAAAGGTGCTTGTTTAAGTATCTGAGATCCAGGATGGGCCGCTATTCTCCTGTCTTTCTTGGGGTAAGGAAGTACCTGGAGTACAACCCTTTGCCCTGATGTAGGGGTGGAACCCTTTCCACAGCTCTGAGAGCTAGGAGGGAAGATACCTCTGCCTCTAGGGCAAGTGCCTCTGAGGGGTTTGCAGGTGGAAAGGATCTGGTTCTCAGCTTTGGAAATCTTTTGAAGCTGAGAACCAGTCCCTGGCTTACTAGTTCCAGGACTCACTTGTCTAATGTTAGAGACTTCCAGTCCTGGACAAAGTAAGCCAGCCTGCCCCCTACAGGTGGTGGAGAATCGGCCCTGGCAAACCCATCAGGGTGCCTGTTTGGCAGAGGGTTTTGGCTGAGGGGTGGAAACAGGTCTGCTGGTACCCCTTCTGCCTCTCCCTCTAAAGAACCCCCTCTGAGTGTAAGCAGAAGAGGAGGCCTGGGCTTGGTAGAAAGGCTCATGAAAGGCCTGCCCTGCCCCTGGATGCTTGCCTTTGAGGAGTGGCCTGCCTTCCCTGGCCTGGGCATTCCTGTAGGTGGTCCTATACTTGTCCATTTTCTTCATGTAATGCTCTGTCTGTTCCCCAAACAAAAAATTACCAACAGCAGGAAAATCCATGGCCTTAGTCTGGGTATCCTGTGACAGGCTAGTACATCTGAGCCAAGCCATCCTGCGAAGTGCCACAGATGTAGCCATGACTCTTGATGACACATCATTTGAGTCCACTGCAGCGTGGAATTGCACCTTGGATGCCTCAGTACCATCAGCAGCCACCTGCTCCAGCTCCTTGGCAAGCTGGCCAGGTACCTGTTTTGCTAAAGCCATGACAGTGTCCCATCTGGATTTCTGATATCTAGCAACATAAGCCATATAATTGGCCTGAGTCCTGGATGCTGCCATGTAATGTTTCTTTGCCATGGCATCAATCCTCCTGGAGTCCTTGTCTGGGGGGTGTGAAGCCAAGGGAATATTTGCCTTGTCACAGGCTGCAGCCTGCACTACCCCAACATGGCTGCATTGTTGTGTAAGGAACTCCGTATCTGAGCCTGACAGTGCATACCTCTTGTCCATTCTCTTATCCACAGGAGGTATAGTATTAGGAGTCTTTAAAATTTTAAATGTCTGTTTCCCAAAAGATTTGTGCAAGGGAATAGACAGTCTCCTAGACTCTGGGATATCCATCATTTCCACAAAGTCAGGCTCCTCTTGGTCATCCACAGCTTCTTCCATAAGAAGCTGGAGGGTTTCATCCACTTTTTTATAAAACATGAAATGAGAGGGGACTCAGAAAGCCTAGGAAGAGACACTCTTGAAGGTCTGTCTGGGAGATGTCCGGTCAATGGGCACATCCAGACTTTCAAATCTACATTCACTTTCCTCATACTCCTCTTCCTCCTCTCGGTTCATAATACTCCTCTAAATCATAATCTTGAACCGGTGGAACCGACCGAACCGAGCGCCTCTGTGATGTTGCCGGTTCAGTCGGAACCAGGGAAAGCGACTGGTCAATTTTGATTGCTTTGGCTATTTCTTCAGCGGTTGGAGAGGAAAGTTTTGGCTCCACACCAGCTGATTTTTCCTTTCTAGTTCTCTTTGCTGGAGCCAACCCCTCAGAATCGGATCTCCTTTTGTCCGAAGAAGTCTCGCCCTGGTCAGAGGGCACTCCTTCTGGTTCGGTTTGAACCGAACCGGGCTGGCCATCCGGTTCAGCGGACTTTTTGTCCTCCCTTTCCCTGAGCCTACCAACTTTCTTTTCTTGGGTAACTGCAGGAAAATTTCTACAAATCTGGCAGTCTGCATTGAGGTGGTCAAACCCCAGACAATAAACACAGGTGGTGTGGGGGTCAGCCTTGGCAAAGACTTCCCCACACACACTACAGTGTTGAAACCCAGTGGGCCCGGTTTTTCTTTTGGGTTTCTCAGACATTGTGCCAGTCCTAACCAAACTTACCCTTTTAATGGCAATCCGCCAGGCAAGACCCTCCTATCGGTTCCTGACCGTGTCACGGGTCGTGGAAAAAACCGTAATAAAATCTGTTTTTTTTTTTTGAAACCGATAAGAACAGGTAACCACACTCTGAAAGCACAATTTAAGATTTGCTAACAACTTGATCGGTTCAAACCGAACCGATGAACCGTTTACAAGTTCCACACAGAATAGAATTAATATATAACCTATCTAGTACTCACAAATACCACAGACAGAGACTGAACTGACAGGTTGCGGTTTAAATTCGGTCGAAAACCGAGAAAAACGGTACTTTAACCGACAAATTGAACCGAGCAGAAGGAGAAATCTCTGGAGCGACTGTTCAGTGAGGCGGAGTAAAGAATCTGACGGTTTGAGTTCAAACAGCAACAAACAGAGTCTCAACCGAGCTCGAGTTCAGCATTCCATGCCTGGCATGGAAAGTTAACTCTTTCATCTCCGGGCAGTTCAAGGTTGGGATTCACTGCTACTGTCAGAATACAGCAAGACTTCATGTTGTTTGAAATACCATTTCAAGAACTCCTATTACAGGTGAGTAACCTGTATTTTTATGGCTAGTGCACTTACCCGTCAACAAAAGCAAAATAAATAAATAAATAAATAAAATATTGTATGTGTCTGCTGGACGCTACCTTTGCAACTTCAGTCTAGTCTGACTAGTTGTTACCTAGCTAATGTACTACTTATCCTGTGCATACACTATGTCAACCATCCATTATCTTCTGTTTTACTTGTTTATTGCTATTTCTTGTTTGTTTTTTTTATAATATTTTTTATTAGGCACGAGGACATTTTGCATTATACAAGACATTTTATATAGAGATATTCGCTCAGTTTATATAATGATACATTGGACTTTAAAAAAAAAAACTCTCACCCAGCATCAGGACTAATTAATCACATGAACTAGAAAAGTCTCGCTTTAACATTTCTCCAGTATTGATTTGATTAGCTTCAAGGAACGAAGTCGGAATAAGTGCTTAACTGATACATAATCCAATTTCTCCATTTTGTATCAAATAACTCCACTCTATCCCGTACTCTGGCCGCCATCCTCTCCATCCTATATACCTCTCTTGTCAAGTTTAGCTACTCTCCCTTAGTTGGCAGCCTAGTCGTTCCCCATAGTCTGGTTATTACCTTTTTTGCTGCCAATATTAGCAGTGTAGTTTTCAGGTATACATTCTTCTCAACTTTTAGACCAAATGGGGTAGTAGCTGTCAGTATATACCCAGAGGTAAAAAGACCTGAGTTTTCATTTATTGTCACCAGCTCCTGCACTACCTCCCCCCAATAAGGACCCAGCATACTGCAATCAAAATATGAGTCTGCTCCACATCCCTCCAGCACTTTCCTTCAGGATTGCCTGTAAGCAAGTACCGTGGGAAAGGGTGGGCGGGTGGGGCAGCAGCCCAGGCGCAAGCATCCTAGGGACGATTTGAACCGAAGCCACTTATTATTAACTTGAAAAGTGAGCACTGCAACTTTAATTTTTTTTTTTTTTTTTACGCTCTTAGGTAATTACTATTTGCTGCCAGCAGGCGTCATGGACCAGCAAGTTGGGGAGGTGGTCACATAATATTTTGCTGCAGCAAGAAGAAGAATCATGTGGTATACAGAGCAGACTGTTTGTCCGAGGGGGCAGGCTGGCCAAGTGAAGTACATAAGGTAACGTAGCAGCAGACTCAGAGCATTGTTAGAGTGGCAGAGAAGTTGAGCAGAGGCGGTTAGAGGAGAGCTGGAGCAAAGGAGAGAGAGAGAGGAAGCGACTAGTGTAGAGAGAGAGAGAGACAGAGAGAGCGTGAAGTGTTTAAATTGATTTTGTGTAGCAACATGTAGCAGACAAAAGAACAAAGCTTCCTTCAGTGTCCGTAATCCATCTAATTAAATAAATGATGATGATCTGTTTGTTGCGGGGAGGGGGTTGGAAAAAAAGTAAAAACTACTTACCGTTCGTCCCTCGTTCAAAGACGGCAAAGGGTTAGCCTAGGATATATAGGATTAGATAATTTGGCTCAGGGCTGGCTGCTGTGTATAACTTGTCCGTTTTACTTTGCTTTTGGAGTGGACCCTTGTGCTAACTGACTGGCCGGAACGGCCTTGTTCTTCCTCATCCTCGCCCCATCCCCTGATTCATCTGCCTCCTCTGAGGCAGGCTGAGTGATCATAGGTGAGATTCCTTCTGGTCTGGCCCTGGGTCCCAGTCCCCTGCCCCTCTTGGTGACTCCGAGATGATTTTTATTTCTACAAGATAGAAAACAATGTCTTGTTCTCCACATCCATGGTCCTGGACTTCCACCCGCAAAAATTGATTCAATGATTCTTGATTCTCCAGTACCAGGTCCCTGCCAGCTGCCCCACCCACCTGTTCGGCTGACCCTGCCAACTCCCGCATTGCCTGGAGGCTGCTTGGCCTGGCTGCCCCTGCCAGCTACCCGCCTCCCCACACTTGCCAGCTTCCTAATCCCACCCGGTGTCCCAGCAGTAGTTACTTAGTTTGTGCTGCTCAGTGCTGCTGGCTGCACTGCCTTTGTAACAAGTCTGCTGGGTGGGGGCCTAGGCTAGCTGCATTCTTTAAAATAAAGCCGGTGCCTCACGCCTCCTGAGTCTGACCCAGACCCTGCTACAAAATCAGCAGGCAGCAGTATTTACAGAAACAAAAATTATTCTGTGTGTGTGTGGGGATTAGCAGAAAAAAAAAGTAAAATAAAGCAGTTGAAACTCAAGTCTTATTTCTTTATGTGTGTCAGTCTGGGGTGGTATTAGTGGTATTAAAAATAAAATAATTAATCTGCAGGGAGTCTGAAGGGACTATGCTTAAAAAGATCAAGGGCACAAGTGAGACACGGGTCCTCTTACTAAAGGAACTTTACTATACATGCTTGGGCATCCTGGGAATGCAGGAAGGACTGAAACTGATTTCTGTGTGCTGCCAGCAAACAAAATAATCTGAGGGACAGGGTGGGATCAAAGGAGGGTAAGGAGATATCCAGAATAGTGGTAGAGTGAAGATTATGAGTTTTAAGTGACTGCTAGAGAAATCCTGTCTGGGATACCCCTGATGAAAGGGTCTCTGCCCATGAAACAACTTCAGCAGCTTAGTGAAGACTAGGGATGGGGACCCTATGTCAATAGGTAAAGCAGGGGCATAGGGAAGTCATTCAAGAGGATGTGGAGAGTTATGGGGTACAGGGTGGGAAGGAGGCATCACAGGCACGCAGCACCTGTAGTGCAGTCATCTTCAGGAAAAGTCCTCTGAGGTAGTGATGTTGCTTGTGTGCAGCAGGTTTGCAGCACTCACTGTGGAGCTGGGTGCAGTAAAGGATGAACCTAACCTTTACAGTGAGTCCCAGCAAACACTGGTGCAAGCAGCCACTACTCCTTTCCACTGCACACCGTGCCACACCTACTGTAGGTAGGGGCGATGGGAGAAGAAGGTTCTATACAGACTGAGACCCTGAGGTGGCAACAGCAAACAGATTCACCCCTCATGTGCAGTTTGGTTTGTCTAATCCCCCAAGTGAAAAGGCTGTACCCTGCAGGTATGCAAGAGATCAGGTCTGTGCTTAAGAAGAAGAATCAGCATTTATATAGCGCTTCATACATCCAAAGCGCTTACAAGCAATGCTAGACTGGTAGTGAAGTGACTGAATGTGTGGTGGGCCATATCGCATCATCACCCACACACAGCCTGGATAATTGCATGAACCAGTTTATGGAAGGGAATGTTGGCCAGGACACCAGGAATGTTCCCTACTCTTTGCGAAGAGTGCCCTGGGTTCTTTACTTCACCTGGACACCCACTAGGACAACACCAGGATGGGCAGAAGGGACCTCGGTTTAACATCTCATCTGAAGTACAGCACACCCCAGCAGTACAGCATCCCTCAATACTGCACTTTCGGATGCCAGCGATTTTAGGTGCAAGTCCATTCCCGTGTGTGGAAGAGAACCCACGACCTTCTGGTCCAGAGGCAGATGTGCTACCAACTGAGCCACACTGAGACAGAGTACAGAGTACATCTTACACGCAATCGGAGTCCAAGAGGCAAGACAGTACTAGGAAAGAGCTTGTGATAGGTGATTCCATCATAAAGAGGACAGAGGGGCTAGTGGCAGAGAAGCAGGGGACAGGAAGGTTAGGTGCCTTTTGCGGCTTTGGTTGGATGGGATGTAAACAGGGTAGAAAGAATTATCAATAGAAGTGGAAAGCAGTCCTACTAGGCACCGATAACCTGGTTTGCAGACTCCTAGAAGAGGTTAAGAATAGCTTTAGAAATTTTGTGGGGGACATCCAAGCTGGCAGCTGCCTCACTGACTTCTGAGTTTTTTCTGCCAGTTTGAGCAGAAGGGAGAACTAGAAGAGGGTTCATCCAGTTGCTCACTTCAGCTCATGGCTGATGGAGTGGTATAGGCAGGAGGGATGGGGTGCCTGGGATACTGGAGCCACTCTTGAGTGGATTGAAAGCTATTCAAGCTGAAGGCCCTCAACCCTCTGAGGAGGCATTAGGATACCAGGGAGCAAGTTTAAAGAATTATTTAAAAATTGAGCAGCTTTAAATCAGCAGAGGAGATGCTGTGCAGATACAGACAACAAATACTCCTACTAAACTGCTAAAAAACATGGAAGGAACAATACGGCATAACAAATGTGGAGAACGAGTGAGGTTGGAATAAGCCGGAGGAAAGGTGTTGCAATACTGGATCTGGGTATCTAGGAAGGAGGAGATAGGCAGGGCCAAGGCTTGAGAAGAGAATTCAGTTTTAGTTTTCCCTTTGTTTACACATTTCTTAAATATTGTCTCTGTCTGCTCATGCTCAAAGATTGTATTTTTTAAGATTTTACTTTTCTGTATTAAAAGTATGTTTTTCTTCAGAAAAGCCCCCAAACCCACCAAAGAGTATGTAAACCCCACAGAGCTTCTGGGGGCCTTGCAGCCCACAGACCCCAGCTCTTTTCTGAGGGGGAGGCGCAAAATTTGTCTTTGCCCAGGCACCAAAATGCCTTCCTACAGCTCTGCCTGTAAACTAGCTACCACTGCAAGAGTGTGAAAATAGACATCGTATTTCCATGCAAACTCTTTTCCAATATGGGGATCCCGAGGCCTTAAGCATAAGTGGGAGGCCATCTTCCAGTTAGTAACGGTAGGTCAGTCCCCAATTCCAAGGACCAACGGGTTATAATCAACTCAGTAGAGTTCTTTGGTTCTCTCCCAAAGCAAGGTAGGCCAGACTGATACCGTGGTCTAGAGTGGTACCTTGTCTCTGTGATAGAAGTAATTTTATTATTAGTGGGGGGTTTCAGCCACTGCTGCCAGTGCTTCCTCCATTGGCCGCAAATAAGATTTTAGCTGCAAATACTTTGAATGAAGCCCTGGGGTATTTTATACTGAGCCTGGAGCTGGATAAATGAATAAAGGCCCTGTGGGCCTAATAATTAAAAAATATGTTTGATATTATATTTATACCACCGGGTTAAAGGGGCACTGTCAGCTTTTCCTCTTCGTTTTATGATTAAAACGAGCAGCGTGCCTCTTGGCACTCCCCTACAGGTGCAAACGTACAGCCTTTTGGCTGGTTTTAATTTTTGAAAGAATATGTTTTGCTCTCTGGTAGAGTAAAACTCACCGTCCCAGAAGTGCTAAGTGTGGTTCAGAACGCTCTGGCATGAGCTGTGTCCAAAACAGTGATTTTTTTTATAACGACCCCGAGATAGAATAATAACCCTGTTCCGCGTGTAGAAAGGAGACATTGCTGGTATCTCCATTGGAAAACCAAGTTGTGTATAGTGCACAATTTGTAATTTCTAAGAGTTGCCAAAATCTCGCACCTGCGCTTCAGAAGCACGCTCTTGCGCATGCACGGGATCTCTCTTCCTTCCTCTGAAGCACATGCACGTCATTTCAGCAACTCCTAGAAATTACAAATTGTGCACTGTAGAGCACTCAGTTTTTCAATGGAGATACCAGCAATGTCTTCTTTCTACACACGGAGCAGGGTTATTATTCTGTCTCGGGGTCGTTATCAAAACAATCACTGTTTTGGACACCGCTCGTGCCAGAGGCGTGTTCTCGACCACATTGTGCTTCTGGGATGCGGTAAGTTTTACTCGACCTGAGTGTAAGCATGTTCTTTCAAATATCTTAAAAACCAGCCAAAAGGTTGTAAATTTGCACATGTAGGGGCATTCTGGGGTGCATTTATGATAGATGGGTGCCAAGAGGCACACTGCTTGTTTTAATCATAAAACGAAGGGGCAAAGCTAACAGTGCCCCTTTAAGGATCTATCCAAAGAATTGGGTGGAAGGGCACTGTTCACCGCAAGGGATCTCAGAAAAAGTGCCTCCATGGGCAATAATCTCTTATTAAGTACAGTCAGCCACTGCTTAAACACCTCTGTAGTATATTGTGGGAATCTAGAGAAAGGCATGCAACCAGGAGGGTGTCCAAAGAGACAGCCCATCAGGTCTTCTATGCCATTCCAAGTCATCTCAAACTACTTCCAGGGTATAATATAATTGGGGTTCATTCAGGAGAGTAAGATCTTTAATTTAGAAGCTTGGGCATAATTCAGGAGATTTGGTAAATTTAACCCACTTCTGTCTTTTGATAACTGTAATAGAAAGTACCGAATCCTGAGAGGTTTCCCCTGCCATATAAAGCGAGAGATCAACCTATTCCAAGCTTGAAAATAAGTCTGTGTTGGAAATAATGGGAGTGTTTTCAGATAGAACAAAATCCGGAGAAATATGTTTTGTTTAATAGTTTCTATTCGAGCTAGGAAACTCAAAGGTATCTGTGACCATCGTGTGAGGTCACAATCCTGCCCGCCATCCTCCTGGGGCCTCAATCTCTGGGTCCCCCTTCCTCTCTGTGCCCTCCCTTGCCCCCTGCTTTCCTTGTCAGGAGTGGGATAAACAGGGGCACATAGGGATTATATTTCTAAGGAGAGTGGTCAGCGGGGGGCATTTCTTCTCCAGTGCTTTTGGCTCCACCCCTGTGGGGTGGGAGTTGACAGTTGCCCTACATTCTCTACTCTTCATTTGCTCCCGTCAATCCTTAATTTTCTTTGTCCGTTGGACATATCCTTCCTTATTGGAAAAAAAATAATTTTTCTTACACCAAAAATCCTTTCCTGGGGGGGTTGGGAGAATCCCTGTGTCCTATCTTTCTTCCAGAATAACTGTTTTCTGCCTTTTGGAGTTATTGCCAATAATTCCGTGCCTTGAATTCTGTCATTAAGCCTTTTCGCTACTACTTGCAGTTCCTATACAATCTGGAGACAAGTCAAGGTTCAGGGTATGGTTGCTACCTTCTCCCCTCCTCTCAAACTTGCATTAAATTCCTCCTCTCTCCTTTTGCCTATTTCCAGAGATTGGGGCCCCTACCCAATCCACTTAGTTTTCTTCTTCTGTCCTCTTAGTCGTTATTTCTCCTTTGGTTTATATATCTTTTCCTTTGTTTGTCCCTTGGACTTCCTTGTCCCACCGCCCATCCCTTTTCCTCACCTCTCCGGCGACTCAGAACTGGTGGGAGGGCAGAGTCGACTGCACATAATGGCCGAACCATGAGCGCCATGCAGTGCATCGGCCTCGAGGGTGGCGCCGATGCTGCATCGACTCAGACCATCCAAAAAAAAAAAAGAAGCTCTCGTGGGGTCAGCGACCGCCAGTAACCCGATTGTGATGAATGGTGAAGATGCAGAAAGATCATAATTACGGTAGGTACGCAATTTTCATTTACTCACCTGTGACAGTAGTTCTAGGAGTGGTAAATGATGTTCATCCCCACAGACCCACCTGAACTCCCCAGGCTCAGGCGCCAACCTCTGCTTCCAGCGGAAAGATCTGGCGGATGGGGCGGAGTCGAGGGTTTTACCACCCGGTGGGTGGAGGACCCAGCTGAAGACTTCTGGCAAGATTTAATGGGGAAAGGACAATGCCAGAAAATGTGGATGAACATCATATACCACTCCTAGAACTACTGTTACAGGAGAGTAACCTGTGTTCTTCTTCCCTTGAATTTCCCCACTTACCAAGCCAAGAACTTGAGCGGAGCACGTGTCTTGCAACTGCATCAATCTGGTGCATGGTCAGATGAGCATTAAAGAGCAATCTCTGCATTACAGCATGGGCTTTCATAAATGAGATATTTCAGCTATTACAGTTTACTAGAGAATGCTTCGTTTTCATTTTCAATGTTCCTTTCCAAGATTTGCAACACATCTAGGTAGGCCATCTAAAAAATTTGTATAAAAAATTTTAAAACATTTGCCTCTACCCTATTTACCTCACAGTGCCTTTATGACGTCATAGTGCTCACCATGACAGCAGACTATGATGTCACAAACAGCAACTGTGTAGTTAGCAGGGGAGAGTCAGATCATTTTAAAATACTCAGTGAAATAATTGCTGCATTGTCTACAATATTTAGTAGAGTAACAGCAGAGGAAGAAAAAAAAACTAGAAAACAGGTTAAAACATAATTGATGTTCATCTAGTGTTTTAAAGCTTTTATTGTAATAGAGAGTTGCTCTTTAAAAGGTACTGGTGCTGTAGGTGATTGAATGTTGAGTACTGACTGCACGATCCCACCCCATTGGAGCAGTTGCCAGAACAACTCTGCATGGCAGTTCAAGGCACAGTCAGCAACAACCTCAGCAGCTGTGAAGCAGCGCAGTCTTGTGGCTAAATTTAATGTTTAACTGTCCTTTGAATGGCTATTTTGTACAGATTAACAATAGTCTTTATAAGGACTTTGTATGGGGGGAGTGGAGCCAATGGAAATGTTTGCGTATTTATGTAACTGTAGATAGATAGATAGATGTAAATAGATAGCTGGCCCACCGGCACAGCGGTAGCACTACCATTTGTGACACCAGTGATCTCGGGTCACTGGAGGGCTGACCAGGGGGAGAAGGATCGCGTGCCAATGGGCTACTCTCCTCTGGAGGGGATGGGTAGCACCTGCTGCAGAACCAGCATCTCTCAGTGGAGACTGGGGGCAGCAGAGCGCTCTGGCAGGGGTTGGGGTGTCGGCAGACACCTTATGCACAGATGCGGGAGCGGCCCATCGCATGCATATCCTTGCACGTCTGCACCCCTGGGGAAACAAGGAAAATCCCTGGCATCCGGACAGATGAAGGTGGGTCTAGTGGATGGCCCCCATGCTCTCTGCCAGGTCCCTCCTGGTTGGTCTCCGTGTCTCCTCCACTCCTCGGCTGCCCTTCTAGATTATAGATAGAGCACCAGAGGAGTTAAAGGCAGTCATACCTTGGTGGGCTAAGAGCCGGGGGGGGGGGTGGTCAGTAGAGAGCGAGAAGAGATCCTGGGAGAAAAGACCAGATCAAGAGGACCTCAGGCTGGGTGGGATACAGCCACTCCGTGCGACCTCACTGGAGAGACGTCTAAGGGGCCAGTGTCAGGAGGAAGGATAAAGAGAGTTCACACAAAAAAAAAAAAGAGATTTAAATAGATAGAGATATACTGTATATTAAAAGCCCATTTATGAGGGGCTTAACGGGGGGGCACAGCCGCTGTTGTTCAGCCCACTGAAGACAAAATAGAAGTGCTGTATTAATGAAACATGGAGCGACTTGTAATGGGAATCTGTTTTTTTTTTTAAGGATGCTTTTGTTCCTCTCCCAACTAACCGGCGCACGTTGGCCCGACCTGTGCCCCAACCCCATCCCCTGGGACTTACTTTCCCGGTATTCCTCCTTGGTTTAACCCCCCAAGGCAGAGCCTTCAGAGGGTGACCCCTTCCCCCGCCAGTCCTCTAGCTCAGTGTCCAGGGAGCACCCTGGAGCAACAGTGCGAGACCTGCGGAGTGAGGCGGGTGGCATACGGTGCGGTCAGCTGAGTTCTGTGTTCCATCTCCAGGTAGTGTGGCATGCAGTGATGTCAATGGCAACATGCCGCTGTGTTCCCTGCCTTCCTAATCAAGTGAGCTCCAGTTGTTCGATTCTCTGCCTCCACCAGGGGTCTCTTGGGCGCCAGCAGCTAACCCCCTCCCCGGCTAGCCCTCCGACTCTGGTTCTAAACCTGGGTCATTGGCATCATGAGTCGAGTTCTACTGCTGCTAGCTAGACCGCTCTGAGAATGATTTTTGAACTTGGTTCTCATTCTGTTTATATACCCTGTTGCTCTCTGCACTGCCCTGGGAGAGCCCTTTGCTCCAGGGAAGTGAGGCTGCTGGATGTCCCCAACTCTATGTTAAATTCTGTGAGGGAGAAGGTCACTGTTTTGGCAGCCATCCCTCCTTTTGTCTGACATAGCATCTGAGAGCTCACTTCAGAACATAAGTTCAAGAAGTAACTTTTTGCACAGGAATTCCCAGGCCCTGTCACCTGAGCTCTGGGCATGCTGTTGTTTGATCTGTTCTCTGTATTTATTGATTATATTTTATTTGTTTATTGTATTTTATATTTAGTGTTTTGCTTGTGTGTATGTGAATCACTGTAGAGTTACAGAAAGATGGTATATCAAAATAAATATGAATGCTGGCATTTAAAAAATAGTTTTTGATTTACTGTTTGTAACTCCTACAGAGGCTCTTACCCTGGGACCTCCTGACTGCTGCAGTCCCCACTCCTGCCCAAGTTCCTTATCTTGCCCTTCCCTGGTTCACCATTGAACCACCTCCTCCTGGTGTGCCGCTGAGCCTGTGGCCCCCCCCCCCCACACACACACAGTGGTGTCCTTCAGGTTGACTGAGCCTGCTGAGAGACCGAATCCAACAATGGAGTTCCAGTTTTCCTCCCCACCACAACCACGAGTCACCAAGTAGAAGTACCATATGGCTGGTACTCCTGCCGTCCAGATGCCTTAGCAACACTCATTCCAGTACACAGTCCTACCTCGCATTTACTCCGCAGGGTCACCAGGGGCCATCCTGCAATGGGATAAGGAACCATTCCTTTTTGGAGGCGGTAAGCATCTGGGTGACTTGATCCTCCCCTCATGTCAGTCTGCTCCAGAGATCCCATGTTCAAGTATGATCCTGGGTTGCCACCCTCCCAAGCAGCCTTTGCTGCCTGGTGCCCACAGAGCTGGCCTGTGAGTTTTTTTTTATTTTTATTTTTTTTATCAATGTCCTTTGTCACTATGAAGCAGTTTGTACTATAATTTCTGTAGCCTTAGTATCATGTAGATACTTAGACCTTGCTTATGCTAGTGTGTCTTGTAACGACTGAGGTTGTAGTGTTTCAGAACTAGTTATCTTTTACCCTATAATAATGATCTGACATCTCCTGTTTCACTGCTAGCTAGATATACAGGGCTGTGTGATTCAAGTACAAAGACAGGCTGTGTATGTACTATGACCTCAATCAAGCAGAGAAGTAAGAGGGTCACGTTGACTTGTGTAGTAATTTTTTTTTCTAAGGTGTTGCTTGTAGGTCATATTGGAATAGATCTTTATGACTGGGCACATCCTGGTTTCTTGAGCCTGCCTTCCATAGTGTGGGAAAAAAAAAACGTTTAATGAATTGGATCACAAGAATAAATTAGTCCATGGTCCTGTGTGAGTTGTTACTCTCAGCTATGATGGATCAAAAGTAAAAACTTGTTTTTGGCAACTGTAGACTTGCTGCAATCTTGTCAGCTTACAATAAGTGGGATTTGGATACTGCTCCCATGGTGCTTTACTTTGGATTTGGGGCTTTAGTGTGTCGTATGAGTTTGGAAAAGAAATATGCAACCTAAAGATCAATAGTTCCAGGAGAAATGTTGGCTGTAAAGGTGCTATACTCTGCTCCTAACAGAAATCACACTCTGAGTGATTTTTAAAAAGCTTTAGATATATCTGGAAACCTTGCAAAAAATTAAATTTATACACACTTCTGCTTGAATTTCATATATTTTCTGTAATTATCTTTCTCTTTCTTTATAGCTAAGGACAGCTGCTTGAGAATACAATATGTGCATGTCTACACATGATGTCATAACTCTCTATTTATGACTCCCAGTCAGCTACCATGCAAGTGGTTATGATGCCACAAGCAGGAGATTATGGCATATTGTATAGACAAACAGCAGCAGCAGATGAAACCCAAAGGGTGTGGATCTTGTTCTATACAAATTTCCTTAGTTTTCATGAATAAGGGGAGATAAAAACAGGGCATATAGAAATGCATCTGGAACTTTATTTAATTTTCCAGAGGTTTTCCCAGAGGTATCACATTTCCTTTAAATAGCACCTTTCTTGGTGCTTACAAGATTTAGCAGGGAGCTCCCATACCTGAATGGGAGCTCCTGTGGGCCGCTAAATATTTTTTTAAGTCATCCCTTAAAGAAAGGGAAGGGATCATAATTTGCCCCCAAGGGGCTCGCTGCCAAATCCCTTTCCAGTTCCTCATAGTCGGCTCTGCCCCTGTGCTCCGACATTATTTGATGGCGGTATAGGGAGAGCATGGGGCACACTTTAGTCACTTGAGTAGAGCGTCTTTTTACAAGTTTATTTCCTGATTTTAAATAGGTTTTTGGCACAGATCGATGCCAGGTTTCATTTAAGAAAAAACGTGTTGGCTGAACCCTGGTGTCAATCTTGATTTAAAACCGGGAAAGGAAGTAGTCAAAAAGACACTACATTAAAGTGAGCTGACTGTAAGGAAGTGGAAAGGGATTGTGCTGTGAGCTCCTCGGGGGCACTTACAGTTCTAGGGACATGGATATGTTGTTCATCCACACTCATTGGCAGTATCCTTGCCGCTTTAAATCTTGCCGGAAGGTCTTCAAGCTTGCTCCTCCCACCCACCCGGGTGGTATAACTCTCGGCTCCGCCCCATGACGCCAGATCTTCCTTACCGCTTGGAAGCTCAGGTTCCCTCCTTAACGCTCTGCGTTTGCGACTGGTTCCTATTTCTCCGTTTGGATTTAAAAATAATATTTTGCAAAAGACTTCAGTCTTGATCCTCAGCGGCTGCGATGGACAAATCGACTCCAGTTTGGAGATGCCCATGCGGGCAGAAGATGTCTGGATCACACTCCCGTCAAATCTACTGCTTGGGCCTTGACACGACCCGCGGGCTTGCGACCTGTGCTCATCTTTCTCGGCCCTCGTCCCTCGAAGGCCGTGCTGCCCGATTGCAACTGGAGCGTCCGAGCGTTCCCTCCGGTGAAGTCCAAGGAGGCCCGGTTGGCGGTGTCGCGGCGCGCGGCTCGGGCGGATCAGCTCGAGCGGATGGTCGCCTCGAAGAGGAGGCGGCATGGGCCGATTCTCCTCGGCCGCGCATTTATCCCGCCTCTGGGTTCTTCCTACACGGCTTCCTTTAAGGAGCTTTTGTCTGTCCCTCTCCACTAAAGGAGAAGGGCTCGCTGCCTGCTGGACCTTTTCTCGGTCCAAAAGAGGGACAAGGGTAAGTCCCTCCGTCCGACGCTCTTGGGAGCGGAAAAGTCCCTCTCTCTCGGGCCGCCGACCGTCGCCGTCGATCAAGCCGCCACTGGCCTCACGGTGTCCCCGTCAGGTCAGTTGACCGAGACTCCCACTGATGAAGTCGAGATTTTCTCGACCCATTAGACAGGCTGTCGCCTTTGCGGCGAGATTCCCCTCTCCCCGGTTCCCCCGGGAGGAGTTGAGGATCCCGTGGGCTCGCCTGTGCCTCCGGTTCCGGAGCCCTCGGATGGACCTTCCGAGCCGAAGGGAGTGCCGGTTCCGGCCGACACCTCCCCGCACCGACCCCGGAAATTCCGGGACTCTCGGTCTCGGTCTCGGACCTCTTCGCGGTCCAGCCGTTCCCACCGTCATAGGCGGTCTCGGTCTCGGCACCGCGGTAAGCGGCGTCGCCGCTCGTCCTCGTCCTCCTCCTCGGATGAGGGGAGGCTTCGGCGTAAATTACGTCGACGGTACGAGGACCTTATGTTGCAACAGCTCCTCCTGGCCGGGAATAAGCCGACTCCCGCGCCTTCCCCGGCCATTAAGTGGCTGTCACCGGAACGGCCGACACAACCCCTCGACTTGTCCGAGGAGCCTACACCCAGGCCGGTTGTTCGGCCAAAACCAGCTGCTCCACCGATTCCGGTGGAACCTCCGCCTCCACAGCCACCAATTGGGGCTCCGACCAAGGATTCTCGGTCGCAAGGGTTTACCCATCGTCTGTCAGTTACCCTCACTCCCACCGACCTCGGCAGGTGAAGGGTGGCTCAAGCCAGAGGCAGTTTTTGAGGACTCTTCCAGTCCGAAGACGATTCCTCCTTCTTCTCCAAGCGACTGGACTTGGAGTCTTCAGGAGGTCAGCCAATGGACGATAGCCCGTCGTCCTTCCTAGGACTGCTTCGCTCATCTCGGAGTCTACCGGATGGAGCTCGAACCGCTTCCAAACGGGCCAGGTATCCCTCACGGAGATTCTGGACCGAGGGATCTCCGACGGAGGCCTTTCCGTGGCCGAGGCCATAGTGGGTCCGGCACTGGAACTTTGGCAGCGCCCTGCTTCCTGCCCTGCGCCGGCCAGGATGGCCAGGAAGTATCGGCCCTACCGGTTCCTTGTCCGTTTGAACACCTCTGCTGAGGGGTTGGTTACCGACAGCGTTTCCGCGCCACGGCAACGCCAGGGATGTGGACAAACCTCCTGACAAGGAGTCCAAGAAATTGACTATGTCGGGCGAAAAGTCTACGCTGCGTCTCTCTCGGCGCCTTCGGGCAGGCCAGTTCGCCGTCCCTCATGGCACATTTTTCTCATGCCTGTTGGGCTCCTGGATGAGGTCATCCCTCATCTTCCCGCCGATCTGCAGACTACGGTTAAGCAGGTGCGGGACCAGGGCAGGGCAGTGGCCAAACAGCAGCTCCAGACTGCTTTGGATGTAGGGGACTCATGTGCCAGATCGGTGGCGGCGCGAGTGGCTATCGTCAGGGCTTGGCTGAGGATATCCACCTTTACCGGATACCCAGCACAAGTTGGCGGATGTTCCCTTTTTGGGGACTGACCTCTTCGGCTCTGGGGTGGAAGGTCACCTGCAGAGGATCGAGAAGTCCAATGCCACCTTGGACTCGGTCTCTTCCGCTCAGAAGGACAAAGGCCGCAAACCACAGCCTAAGCCGCTGCGTCCTTCACAACACTTTGGCGCGCCCGGTCCAGCAGCGTCAGGGTAGCAGGCTCGGCCTTGGCATCCCAAACCCAAGCCGCTTCCTCTAACAGGGCAGGGAGGAAAGGGCCCAGGAGGTCCCTCGGCCGGTCCCTCCTCCAAGCCTGCCCAGTGCGGGCTGAGGGTGTCGCCCCCATCCCCGCCACTCTTACTCCCTGGGTCCCCTGTGGGGACGGCCCGCACTTCCGTTCCGCTTGGTCCGCTGTTACCACGGACAGGTGGGTCTTGGAGGTGGTGGGAAGAGGCTGCCTCTGGAATTCGAGCAGGCACCACCCTTCAGAGCCGCCGCCTCGGGGCTCGGGATCCCCAGCCTCACTGGCGTGCTCGTCGAGCGACATCACTCTCCTCCTCCAGAAGGAGGTGGTAAGAGAGGTGGTGGACCCTCCTTCAGACCCAGGGTTTGTGTCCAGGTACTTCCTGGTTCCGAACGGACGGGGCTGGCTTCATCTTCGACCTACACGACCTAAACAAGTTCCTAAGGTCTCGAACCTTCAGGATGGTCACTCTGGCTCAGATTATACCATCCTTGGAACGCGGCGTGTGGTTCTGCTCTCTGGACTTGCAGGACGCGTTTTTTCACGTCCCTATCCGTCCGTCTCACCAGAGATTCCTTCGCTTCCGAGCGGAAGGATCCCTCTTTGAGTTCCAAGCCATGCCCTTCGGCTTGTCTCCAGCTCCCAGGGTCTTCACCAAATGCATGGCAGTGGTGACAGCATTCCTGCGGCGCCGAGGGGTCCGGGTGTACCCTTACCTGGACGACTGGCTGATAGCAGCTCCCTCCAGGAAGGAGGCGGAGGTGGTCCAGAGATCTGGCCCTCAGGTCTGCTCAACTGGGCCTCCTTATCCAGCGAGGCCAAGTCGGAACTCGAGCGAGCAGGTGATTTTATTCATCGGGCGCAGCTCGACTCTCTCGAGCCAGAGCGGCTGCCCCCGCGGACAGGGCCGAGGTTCTTTCTCCTTTGCCCGATCATTTCTGGTTGGGCAATTGCGCCCTGCCGGGACTTCCTGCGCCTCCTGGGTCTCATGGCGGCCTGTACCAGCGTGGTCCGTTGGGCCCGCTGGAACATGCGTCCCCTTCAGTGGGGACTGGCCAGCCAGTGGTCACAACGCTGCGATCCCTTGGACCAGCTTGTGTCGGTGACACAGGGGATGTGGAATGCTCTCCAGTGGTGGACCGTTCCAGATCATTTGCAGGAGGGCATCCTGCTCGTCCGCCCGAGCCGACGGTCTCTCTGTCGACCGATGCCTCTCTGATGGGTTGGGGTGCCCATCTGGGGAACACCGGGCTCATGGCCTCTGGTCCCGCGGAGTCCCGATGCCACATCAACCTGCTGGAGCTCCGGCGGTCCGCCTAGCTCTCACGCCTTTGCTCCGTTCCTCCGGGGTCAAGTGGTCGAGTCCAGGCCGGACAATACCACGACCATGTACTATCTAAACCGCCAGGGTGGGGCCGCTCCATGCTTCTATGCAAGGAAGCTCTCCGCATTTGGTCACTGTCCAGCAGCCTGGAGGCGGATCTCCTAGCCATTCACGTGGCAGGAGCCTCCAACACCCTGGCCGATGCCCTGAGCCGGATAGGGCTGCATCCCACGAGTGGTCTCTCCTGCGGAGGTAGTACAGTATCTGTTCTCCCTTTGGGGCACACCTCAGGTGGACCTGTTTGCCTCCATGGAGGCAGAAGCTGAGTCTGTTCCATGCCCGCCCCCTCAGCGGGGCTCGCTGCAGGGGATGCCTTTCGAGGGCAATGGACCCCGGGCCTCTTTTACGCCTTTCCCCCATTTCCCTAGATCCACAAGGTGCTTCTCAAGGCGAGGAGGGACAAGGCGCAGGTGATTCTGATAGCCCCAGACTGGCCTCGCCAGTTCTGGTACCCAGATCTCCTCAGTCTCAGCTCCAGGACTCCGCGGCAGCTTCCAGCTCGCCCGGACCTGCTCTCAGTCAATCAGGGGAAGGTGTTCCATCCGGACCTTCAATCCCTGCACCTGACGGCCTGGTTCCTGAGCTGCTAGAGTTCCAGGCTTTGGGTCTTTTCCGACGAGGTCCTCAATGTAGTTGAGGCGTCCCGTATGAGTTTTACCAGAAAGATGCCTTCAAATGGAAAAGGTTTTCCATTTGGTGTCGCAAGCAAGGGCTTGGACCCTTTCTCCTGTTCCTTGGCAAGCATCTTGGACTATTTATGGTCCCTTTCTAGTCAAGGGCTTAGGTCGGCTGACCCTAAGGGTGCACCTGGCAGCCATCTCTGCTACAGGCGCGGGCTGGGAAGCAGTCGGTGGCGCAGGAGAAGGTGGTCTGGCTTTTCAAAGGCCTTGATCACATTTCCTCCAGTGCGGGGAACCCCACCTCCGTGGGATCTACTGCTGGTACTGGCAAAGCTCATGGGCAACCATTGAACCTATGCACAGGTGTGCCTCTCACCTGTCGTGAAGACCGCCTTCTTGGTGGCTATCACGTCAGCCAGAAGAATGGGAGAGCTCCAGGGCTTCCATCGAGTCTCCTTACCTGGTCTTCCACAGGGACAAGTTGTCCTGCGCCCCACCCGAAATTCCTTCCGAAGGTGGTGTCGGAGTTTCACCTTAACCAGGTGTTGACTCTGCGGTGTTCTACCCCAATCACACCTCGGAGGCGAATATAGGCTCCATACTCTGGATCCTAGGAAGGCGCTTATTATAAGGAGCAGCGACGGCTGATATTCGGGGAGAGGTTCGCCAGCTGTTTGTCACCCTACGCTGAAGCCGCATCTGGCAGACCTGCAGCCAAGCGACGATAAGCAGGTGGGTAACCTCCTGCATAGATCTCTGCTATAAGTTAGCGGGCATGGAGCCTCCCAGAGGATAAGAGCTCATTCTACCCGCCATACTGCTGCAAGTGGCTGCTTCCAGGGACGTCCCTATCCAGGAAATCTGCAGGGCTGCTACCTGGAAGTCAGCAAACACCTTCATTACCCACTACCACATCGACCTTGAGTCACGCGGGATGCTGGTTTGGGGCCTCGGTTCTCAGTCTCTCTTTCCCAAGTAAGTATATGGGTGTGCGTCTTGCCTCCCTCCTCCCAGGAGCACAGGAGTCTGCCAATGAGTGTGGATGAACAACATATCCATGTCCCTAGAAATACAGGTTACTCACCTGTAACAGGAGTTCTAGGAATGGTATATGTTGTTCATCCACACGTCCCACCCGACCTCCCCGGCTTCGACGCACAACCTGAGCTTCCAGCGGGCCAGATCTGGCGTCATGGGGCGGAGCCGAGAGTTATACCACCCGGGTGGGTGGGAGGAGCAAGCTTGAAGACCTTCCGGCAAGATTTAAAGCGGCAAGGATACTGCCAATGAGTGTGGATGAACAACATATACCATTCCTAGAACTCCTGTTACAGGTGAGTAACCTGTATTTTCTTCCCTTCCTTCAGGGAGTGACTTAAATTATTTAGCTAGCTATAGTAGCTACCATTCAGATAAGGGAGCCCCCTGCTTAGCCATCTGAGCCAGTGAAAATATCAAGATTGGTTCTCTTTAACTGTTGTATTGGGAGAAGGATAAAATGTAATTCAGTTGTTCATTTTTTATGTTTTCTTTTTTTAACAGGTAGAAGATGATGGATATTGAAAAGGTGAAGTAAATGGTTATCTGGCGGTGACACAAAGCTCTTTTGAACTTTTTCATGTAGTTTTAATACGGCTTACTGACAGAACTGTCAACGTGCCAGACTACTTTCTGCAATACTTGATCTAGATGTACCTTCAGACAGTATGAACAAGCCAAGGAAAGGACCGCTGCTGTACTACCAGGAAAGAAGCTTCTGTTCAGTTTCACATTGAGCTGCTCCGAAATTGGCAGAAGTGGACTTAACTGAAATGAAGGACTTGGCATACTGGTCACCCAATGAGGTGTCCATCTGGCTGACAAAAGAAGGTCTGCAGGAGTATTCTGAATCTTTCCAAAACATTGCTGGGAAAGACTTGTTGCAACTCAATGCAGATGACTTCAAGAAACCACCTCTGTCACGTGTGTCTTCGGACAGTGGGCGGCAGTTACTGGAGAAAATTGAAACACTAAAGATTGAGAGTCAAATTGAGGTGCACAAGAATGGGCATGCAAATGGGCACCTTAGCATCATGTCACTGCGCCCTGACAGTGATAGTAAAATTCAAAGCAGTAAAGGCAAACCAAATGGATTACCTAATGGATTTAGGAATAAGATGGTCAAGATTGCAATGCCAGAGGTGGAACGGTCGCAGTACCCTCTTGAATGGGGAAAGACAGCAGTAGCTTTCCTCTACGCACTTTCCTGTTTCATTTTCACCACAGTGATGATCTCAGTCGTCCATGAAAGAGTGCCTCCCAAGGAGGAGCATCCCCCTTTACCCGACAAGTTTTTTGACTTTTTAACAGGGTTGAATGGGCCTTTTCCATTTGTGAAATTAATGGGATGATTCTTGTAGGAGCATGGTTTGTCCAGTGGCTACTGCTAAAATACAAGTAAGTAAAGTCTTAAGAAACACTTTTGACTTTTCATATTGGCTCTTTATTTTGTATTTTTAGAGATTCAGGTACCACAGTTGGGAAAACGTACAGCATCGTATGCTAGCATTCATGTAAAAAGGCCAAAATGAATTGAAGCTGGCACTTGGTTAGACCAGTCAGTACTTTAATTTTAGCCTGTCTTCTTTATTTCAGGGTGGTCTAACTGAACTCCAATCCCAGCATTATATTTGTGTGCATGCTTGCGTTCCATTTGTTGTATACTCATTCCCAATTAAAACTTTTACCATGTTATTGTATTATGTACCCACACTGTTCCCTACCACCTGTCATTTAAATTAGAGCTGGATAATTGCTTCAGGATCAGACAAGCAAAACATGTCCCATTCAGCCACTCAAGGACCAAACTAAACTTAGGAATGAAGCCGCAGACTTTAGTTTGCTTTGTTATTTGCAGCTCACAAAACAGACAGTGTCATAACATGGACGGAGAATTGAACTGTCTTTCAGCTCTCACGACCCCTCCCACAATACTGCTCATCAAGCAGGGTTCCTCCTGCCTGATAACACTAATCCTTCGTGCATCAACCATCAGGTAGAGCAGATCGCTAGGGATTAGACAGTGCTGTTCTTGAAAGTTCTCTGATTAGAATATATAACATACAGTATCCTAACCTTTAACCAAAAGTTTATCTTTGTAACCGGTAGAGGGAGGTCATTGCCAGAGTGCAAGGCAGGTTTCTTTGAGCTGTGTAGGACTGACCTCCACCTGTGTTGGGTGGGAATTGTAAGCGAAGATTAGGTCGTAGAAGCCTGGAAGTCTGTTGTCTGGGTAGTGTAGCTGGGCCTAGTGCTGGTGATAGTTGGTGCAGCCCTTTATCCCCAGTAGCAGGCAGTGTTTTTGTGTGCAGTGGTCTGTGGTTTTGTGCAGGTAAAATATTTAAAACAATTTTATTGGCCATTTTCTTTATTAAGGTGAGGGCCAGTGCCAGTTTTGTATACTTGTGCCCAGTGTTAGTGAGCGTTCCCAGCATATTGCAGAAAGTATGTAAAGAATTTTAATAGCCATTTTCTTTACGTTTGGTAGGTGTCAGTTTTGCACACTATTTCTGTAGTTAGTGGGGCTTTCCCAGTAGGCTGCAGAAAGTATTTAAAATATTTACTACTTTCCTTTTGTTGCCAGTATGAGTTTTTCAGCCTGTGCTTCCTGTTAGTAGGCCTTCCCAGCCGACTGAAAATTTTGTTAACAATTTCATTAACCATTTCCATGCCCAGTGTCAATGAGGTTTCCAGAATGTTGCAGAAAATATCTAAACAGTTTCATTTGCTATATTTCTTTTGTTTGGGGGTGCCAGTTTCAGTTTTGTACTCACGTGCCAAGTGCTGGACTCTGTTTGCAGTCAGTCGCCGAAGGGGGACTCTACCCAGGGCTTGACAAATCCTATAGCCCGACGTCCCGGGCTATCATTTTAAACTCTGGGACAAGCACTTTGATGACAGCTACCTGTCCGTGGACAAGTAGGGTTTTAAACCCCCCCCAAAACATTTTTTCTAGCAGTTCCTTAGGTTTTCCAGCAGGGTACGCTGGCGGGTTGCGAGGGAGCTGATCCACGGTGATGAGTGCGCAGAAGAGTTTGCTGACAAGATGAGTGAGAGCGAGCAGGGAATACAGGGAGTAGTCGGCAAACGGAAGAGCCACAGTCATCGGATCAGCCAGCACTGAACAGGGAGGAACATAGCAGTCAGAATGGCAGGTCGTATGCCAATGATATCATCAGCCTGGGGAGAGAACTACTGGCCACGGCACAGACTGGGGGGGGGTTAATCGGAGGCACGCTTTCTTTTAATTTAACTACAAAAGGATGCGGACAAGATCGTGTGCTTCAACGTGGACCATGGTAAGCTGAAAAGCAAAAATAGCACTTCATTTTATTGCCCATTGTGTACCAGGGAATGGTACTTTTGTGAATAGGAGATTGAGCTGTGTTGGGGTGAGGGATATTGACAGGGAGCCTGAGGATGCCTGAAATACTGGTAGTGAGCTGGGGGAGGGAAAGGGCGGGAGCCACAAGGTGCGGTAAGATCAGTCTGCCTGCCTAATGCAGAGCGCACTGTGCCGACTCAGGCTGCCTTTAAGCATTACCTTAAGGAAATCTGCCCCCTCAAAAAAAGTAAACTAAAGAACTGACAAAAAAGGGAAGAAAGTTTGCTGGTTTTGGATCGGGCAAAGGCTGGAACCATCGGGACAGATATAGAGGACAGGGACACAGAACAGCAGTAAAGGAGGAGCGAGAAGGAGAACAGATAGAGCCAGGTTAAATCCAGACGCCCAGAACTATTAAAGAATGGGTCACAGAGAAAGGGTTAAGATTTGCAAACTGAGTGATCTGAACTGCAGAAAAGGTAGCAGCTTTAACTGTTAAAACATACAGCAACTGACTGAGCAAATTTGGCCCCAAAAGTCTAAGGGCTGGGAGTCAGAGGAAATTCAAGAGTGCAAGGGTTGAGCTTTGGGCTTCATGTTGCCCTGATGAGAAAGTGAAGGGCAGACAGTAATGTGACCTAAAATTGGGCGACAGTTGCCTAAAGTAAAGACAAGATCAAGCAGTAAAGCCAAGGAAGAAGAGAGCTAGAGTTGGGCTTTGTTGCCCTGACATAAGTAAAGGCAGAGTGTGATAAGCTGCTTCAGGATAAGGATCAAACAGTAAAATAATGTAATGTTTGTTGTTGTTGTTGTGTGCTAGGAACCGGAAGGTAATGTCTACCTCTGGAGGTGTCAGGTGAGGTGTGGGCTGGCATTGACAATGTACAAGCAGGGCCTAGGGAAGGGAAAGTTAAAAAACAGAATTAAAAAAGTAAACATCAAAGCAAACAACACCATCCTGCAGAGAAATCTTTGGTGTTGCCATTTTTTTACCCATATCCTGCTCCACTCTGCCTCCTGTCTTGCTTAGTTTAGCAGCCTTTTACTTAAAGACAATTTTTTTATTAGTGTCTGGTAGTTGCCTTCTCTCCCATTCTAGATTACATGTACCACCAGAAAATAACACACTACACAGAGGCTTTATGGAACAGGTTTTATTAGCATCACAAAACAATAAATAAATGCACGTATAGTTCTAAATTATTTTCCTGATGTACTAGTACTTATGTTAGTTTGTTGAACTTTGTTCTGGGACTGTCACTTGACTCACACTTCCACATCCACCTGCTGTAATTTAACAGAAAATGCATAATTATTTCCTGTTTTTAGTAGCTACAGCTACACAGTATTCATAATGCCACCTCTAAACCATGTATTTTGTTCTCACGACATTTTTCTAAGTTTTCCTTAAATTCTAGCCTTCTAACCATGGACTACCACTCGCAACACTGGGACTACTATTTTGGATAGGCCACTTGTCCTTGGACTAGCATGTAATTTTGAAATTTGTCGACCCCTGACTCTACCCACGGTTATTGTGTTGACCTTCTGTGGCCAGATCTGTCACAAAGTCACTCCTGTGGGTCAGGTCCACTGAGCTCACAGTGCCCACGCTTAAGTGCATTCAAACAACATGAAGTCTTGCTGTATTCTGACAATATGCAGTTAGACTGACCGGTTCGGCTGCCCCGGAGAACCAAGAGTTAAACTGTATGCAAATGCATAGAACGTTGAGCTCGAGCTCGGTTTTCAAACCACTGTCCTCAGTACGTTCTAGTAACTGATCAGATTCTTTACTCCGCTCACCAGTGAAGATGCCTCAGAGATTTCTCCTTGCTGCTTTCGGTCTAGCGTAGTTCGTCAGTTTATTTCAAACCGCTTTGCTGTTTTGATTTTAGTATGTTCTCAAACCGTTGTCTTCGGTACGTTTCCTAGGTTGGGTGGATGTTCGGTTTCTGATGGGTTCTGTGACTGTGAGGGGACCGAACTTCTAAATTTCTAGTTTTACCTAAAATTTCACTGTAGTGGGTCACCGGTGAAAAGTCTTGACCAGAACTGGGGGCTCTCAGTTCATTTTTGGCTGGCACTAAACCGTTGGCCAGTTCAAACTTTGTCTTCTCTATTGCCCATCCTACCTAAGCCTTCAGGGGTAATTTTCTAAATTTCTTCATTCTTTATCCTGGCCTAACTAAGCCACTACGGATAAAGTAGGTATTTGATTCTGCTTAACTGGCCTAACTAAGCCACTGAGTTAAGCTCCAAATTTTAGGGTATGTCACAGAAACCTAAGAGAAAAAACGGTCCCACTGGGTTTCAGCATTGTACTGAGTGTGGGGAGCAATTTGCAAAAGCTGATCCACGTTTGGTTTGTCTGTATTGTTTGGGTTTTAACCACTTACAAACAGACTGTGATATTTGTAAGAATTTCCTCAGTCTACTTTAGACAGGCGCCGGTAAACTGAAGGAAAGAATGGACAAGACTGCTGAGGCCAGTTCTGGTTCTACTGAACCTTGGATCCTACAACTGACCTTTCAAGCCAGGGTGAACCGTCAATGGCTAGCGATGCCGGAGTCGGCTTCTGGTCCGCACCATCGAAGAAAGCCAACGCCTGGTTCAAAACCGCGTAAGCAATTGGTCTCAGTTCCAACCGTGGATGAAATTGCAAAGACCATCCGAATAGTGCAGTCTTTGCAATCTAGGTTTGGCGAACCGTCACAGGTACCGTCTGGGCAGCTAGCGGTTCCGGATACCGGTTCAACTCCTTCAGGACACATTGATCCTGAGGAGTATTACTTTTCTGAATATGAGGAGGAGGAGGACGAACAGGATGAAGGGGAACTCATTAACCCTGAGGTCTCCCCGACCATCCTCAGTATGAATCTCCTCCTAGGCCTGTCTCTGAGGCTACCTTCCATTTTGCTTTTATGAGGCAGGTGGCTGAGACCTTGCAGCTGTCTGTACAAGAGGCCAGGCAGGAGGATGACGAGGAATAGGATTACAAGGAGATGATGGATCTTCCTGTATCCCAGGGACTTCGATTCCCATTCATAAGTCCCTTAAGAAGCAGACTTTAAAGATCCTCCAAACCTCCAGATCTTCAAACAACATGAAGTCTTGCTATATTGTGACATATGCAGTTTGTCCCAGCCTTAGAACTGCTCCGGAGGTGAAAGAGTTAACTTCCATGCCAGGCATGGAATCTTGAGCGCGAGCTTGGTTGAAAAAACTCTGTCTGTTGTTCTTCAAACTGAAACTGTCAGATTCTTTACTCCGCTTCACTGAACAGTCACTCCGAGATTCCTCCTGCTCAGTTCATTTTGTTGGTTAAAAGTGTTATTTCTTGTTTTTAAACCACTTTGTGTATTTTAACCACAACCGTCGGTTCAAGCTGTGTCTGTGGTATCGTAAGTAATAGATAGGTTTTACATTTCTCTGTGGAACTTGTAAACGTTATTATCGGTTCGGTTTGAACCGATCAGGTTGTTGTTAAAACTTAATTAAATTACATTTAGAGTGCGGTTCCCAGTTCTTATCGGTTCTAAAAAAAAACGGGTTTCATTACGTTTTTTTCCACGACCCGTGACACGGTTGGGAACCGATAAGGGTGTCTTGCTTGGCGATTTGCTGGAAAAGGGCAAGTTTTTCGTTAGGCTGGCATTATGTCTGAGAAACCCCAAAGAAAAACCGGGCCCACTGGGTTTCAGCACTGTAGTGTCTGTGGGGAAGCCTTTGCCAAGGCTGACCCACACACCACATGTGTTTATTGTCTGGGGTTTGACCACCTCAATGCAGACTGCCAGATTTGCAAGAATTTCCCTGCAGCTACCCTGGATAAGAGAGTTGGTAGGCTTAGGGAACGAGAGGCCAAAAAGTCCGCTGACCCGGATGGCCAGCCCGGTTCGGTGCCTACCGAACCGGAGGGAGTGCCTCTGACCAGGGTGATACTCGGCAAACGAAGAGCTTACCGGAGGAGCCAGTTCCAGCAAAGAGGACTAGAAAATCAGCAGGTGTGGAGCCAAAATTTCCTTCTCCAACCGCTGCAGAGATAGCCAAAGCGATCCAAATTGTCCAGTCGCTTTCCCCGGTTCCGTCCGAACCGGCACCATCAAGTAAACGGTCGGTTCGGTCGGTTCCACCGGTTCAAGAATATGATATAGAGGAATTTTATGAACCGGAGGAGGGGGAAGAGGATTATGAAGAGAGTGAATGGATTTTGAAAGTCTGGATGTGCCCATTGAACCGGACATCTCCTCAGACAGACCTTCAGGAGTGTCTCCCCCTAGGCTTTCTGTGTCCCCTTCTCATTTTCTGTTTTATAAAAAAGTTGCTGAAACCCTCCAGCTCCCTTTGGAAGAAGCTGTGGGTGAACAGGAGGAGCCTGACTATGTGGAAATGATGGATATCCTAGGTAGATTGTCTATTCCTTTACATAAATCTTTTAGGAAACAGACAATAAAAATTTTAAAAGCTCCTAATTCTTTACCTCCTGTGGATAAAAGATGGACAGGAGTACACATTGTCAGGCTCTGATACGGAGTTCCTTTCACAACAATGCAGCCATGTTGGGGTAGTGCAGGCTGCAGCCTGTGATAAGGCAAATATTCCCTTGGCTTCACACCCCTGACAAGGACTCCAGGAGGATTGATGCCATGGCAAGAAACAATACATGGCAGCATCCTTGGGACTCAGACAGGCAAATTATATGACCTATGTTGCAAGATACCAGAAATCAGATGGGATACTGTTGTAGGCTTTAGCGAAACAGGTCCCTAGCCAGCTGCCAGGGAGCTGGAACAGGTGGCTGCTGATCGTATTGAGGCATCCAGGTGCAATTCCATGCTGCAGTGGACTCTAATGATGTATCTTCAAGAGTCATGGCTACATCTGTGGCTTTTCATAGAATGGCTTGGCTCAGGTGTACTAGCCTGTCACAGGATACCCAGGCTAAGGCCATGGATTTTCCTGTTGTGGGTAATTCTCTGTTTGGGGAGCAGACAGAGAATTACATGAAGAAAATGGATGAGTATAGGACCACTTATAGGAGTGCACAGGCCAAGGAGAGGCAAGCCACTCCTCAGAGGCAGCTTTCCAGGGGCAGGGGCAGGCCTTTTCACAGGCCTTTTTACCAAGCCCAGGCCTCCTCTTCAGCTTATGGCCAGAGGGGGTTCTTCAGAGGGAGAGGCAGACAGAGTACGAGCAGGCCTGCTCCCACCCCTCAGCCTAAAGCACCTGCCAAACAGGCACTCTGATGGGATGCCCAGGGCCGATTCTCCATTACCTGTAGGGGGCAGGCTGGCTTACTTCGTCCAGGACTGGGAGTCTTTAACATCAGACAAGTGGGTCCTGGAAGTAGTAAGCCAGGACTGGTTCTCAGCTTCAAAAATTTCCAAAGATGAGAACCAGATCCTTTCCACCTGCAAATCCATTAGAGGCTCTTGCTTTGGAAACAGAAGTCTCAACCCTCCTGGCTCTCAGAGCTGTAGAAAGGGTTCCTCCCCTACACCAGGGCAAAGGACTGTACTCCAGGAACTTCCTTACCCCAAAAAAGACAGGAGAATGGCGGCCCATCCTGGATCTAAGATACCTAAACAAGCACCTTTTAAAACCAAAATTCAAAATGGTGACTCTGGGAATTATTTTACCCTCCCTAAGGCCAGGGGACTGGCTAGCGTCCCTGGACCTCAAGGATGCCTACTTCCATGTTCTCATCAGAAGCTCCCACCGAAGTACCTCAGATTCAACTGCCTCAGGCCATTACCAGTTCAGAGCAATGCCTTCGGCCTCACCTCTGCCCCAAGGGTATTCACCAAATGCCTGGCAGTAGCAGTTACCGCTTAAGAAGGCAAAAGATTGCCATCTTTCCTTACCTGGACGACTGGCTCATAGTGGGTCAGTCTCCAGACCAAGTCAAATCACACCTTCAGGTTACCGAGCAGCTGCTTACATCTCTAGGTTTTCTTCTCAATCTTCCAAAGTCAGTTCTAGAGCCTGTTCAGCTACTCACCTTCATAGGCACAGAACTGGACACAAACCAGGCCAGAGCTTTCCTTCCTCTAGAAAGAGTAAAGACCCTGGTGGCTCTGGCCTCCTCCTTCACTCTGCAGCAAGGCACTTTCTACAGCTCCTAGGGCACATGGCTGCTTCCACAGCTGTAGTGCAAGGAGCAAGATTTCAGATGAGGGACATTCAGTTCCATTTGAGAGCTTCTGGTCTCAAAGGAGAGATCCTCTAACCAAATTGATCCCAGTAACTCGAACCCTGATCCAGGCCCTGCAGTGGTGGCAGGATCAGAGCAATCTGAGACAGGGGTTCCTTTCATCCCTCAATCTCACTCCTTGACCCTTACTACAGATGCGCCCTCTTGGGATGGGAGCTACATGGGCGCACTCACCACCCAGGGATTGTGGTCCCTCAGGAATCTCTGCTCCACATCAATCTGTTGGAACTCAGAGCTGTTTTTCTAGCACTTCAGGTTTTTCTGCATCTGTTCAGAACAAAGTGGTACAGGTCAGAATAGACAACACCACTACAATGTGGTACATCAACAAACAAGGGGCACTCTGTCTTGACCTTGTGCAGCCGAGGCAATGAAGTTGTGGTCTCTGGCTTATTCCCTGAACACCTCCCTCATGGCAGTTCACCTCCCAGGCAAGGACAATGTCCTGGCAGATGCTCTCAGCAGGATTTCCCAGGGCCATCACGAATGGTCACTGGATCCCTAGTACTGGGGTTAGTATTTGCCAGGTGGGGCACCCTCAGATAGATCTTTTGCAGCCCCAGACAATCACCAACTTCCGCTTTTTGTTGCAGGCCCCAGTGTTGGGCTCAGTCCCTCTGGATGCCTTCCTTCTCGATTGGGAAGGAAGGAAGTTCCTCATGCCTTTCCCCTTCCTCTCTTGTTCAAGGTGCTAGTCAAAATCAGATCTAACCTTGCAAGATGATTCTGATTGCTCCAGATTGGGCCAGACAGCCCTGGTATCCACTCATTCTGTCCTTAGCAGTCCACCTTCCCCTGTGTCTTCCCAGGAATCACAATCTGTTAACCTGTGCCCAGGGGAGAGTTTGGTATCCGAATCTCAAATCCCTCAACCTCAAGGCCTGGCTCTTGAGGAGTTAGAGTTTGCTGACCTACACCTTTCTCAAGGTGTACTCGATATCTTGAAAGCTCTTAGGAAGCCTTCCACCAGGGCTACTTATAATTCTAAATGGAAAAGGTTTTCCATATGGTGCTCTGGAAAGCATATTTCCCAGAATCTGCTGATTTGCCCACAGTCCTGGACTATATGGTCCATCTAAATACTTTGGGGCTGGGCCAGCTACCCTGAAAGTGCATTTAGCAGCTGTCTCTGCTTTTATTTCAGCAGGAAAGCCCTCTTCTCTTTCTGCTCACCCTGTATTCTCCAAGTTTTTCAAGGATTGCCTCACACCAACCCTCCATTCAGGGACCCTGCTCCTGCCTGAGATCTTAATGTTTGCATTGCTCAGCTAATACAACCCCCTTTGAGCCTTTGTCTTGCAGAGCTTAAGTACTTGACTTGGAAAACTGTGTTTCTAGTAGCCATCACTCGCCAGGCGCATAAGTGAATTACAAGCTTTGTCAGTGGAGCCTGATTTTATCTCCTTTCACAGAGATAAGGTAGTCCTCAGGACTAACAGGAAGTTCTTGCCTAAGGTGGTTTCAGATTTCCACCTTAATCAATCTGTGTCTCTTCCAGTGTACTTCACTGACCATTCCTCCTCTGGAGAGGAGGCTGCACAGTTTAGATGTAAAGAGAGCCCTTAGTTACTACATAGAGCGCACTAGGGTCAACAGGTTTGACTCCTCCAACTGTTCCTCACTTACGGTGAGGTTGGTAAAGGGAAACCTGCCACTAAAAGATACATTGCCAGGTGGATTGTCTTTTGTATCCAATTTTGCTATCAAAAACTGGGTAAGGTTCCCCCTTCAGGCCTGAGGGCTCACTCTTACCAGAGGTACAGCTGCGTCCCTAGCTGTGGCCAGGGACATCCCTATCTTAGAGATATGTCAAGCAGCTACCTGGAAAACAGTACACACTTTCACCAAGCATTACTCCCTGGACATCCAGGCTAGGAGTGATGCTCGGTTTGGCACAGCTGTGCTTCAGAGCCTATTTCCTAAATAGGTTCTGTCCCTCCTCCATGGAGGTACTGCTGTGTAGTCTGCATATGTCATAATATAGCAAGACTTCATGTTGTTTGAAGAAAAAATTACTCACCTTAGTAATGTTGTTTCTTCTAATGGAGTCTTGCATATTATGACCTCCCTCCCTGCCTGCCCCTCTCAGAACCTCTGTTTGGGATGTGGGTGGGCAGTGCAGTGTTGGCACTTAATGATGCCCACCTTGTATTTTTCACCCTCCTTTTGGGGTGTTTGGGTGTTGTATTTTATTTAATTTTTGGATCCCTGACTTGAGTCTTGGTTTTGGGACCAGAAAATGTGTTAATATTTTAGTAGCCAGTTGGCTAGTGTAGGTTTACAGCTTCCACACAGAACCTTAGTGAGTTTTGTTCAGAAGATCTGACAGTTTCAGTTTGAAGAACAACAGACAGAGTTTTTTCAACCGAGCTCGCGCTCAAGATTCCATGCCTGGCATGGAAGTTAACTCCATCACCTCCGGAGCAGTTCTAAGGCTGGGACAAACTGCATATGTCATAATATAGCAAGACTCCATTAGAAGAAACAACATTACTAAGGTGAGTAATTTTTTCTTCCTGGACATAAGTCTACACCACTCATTCACACTAATGGGATTTGCACCGGAGGCACTAGGACCCAGCGGGAGCAAACTTTTTGCTGGAGGGCCGACGCCAGAGATGGAGCCGCGAGGAGCGGCACCGCGAGCCTCAGCTCGTGCGGTAATGACTATCTCGGTGTCGACCCTCCAACCGCCTCTAGTTCCTTTTTTCCTGCCAAAGTGTGCTTCAGTGACGTTATGTCGCCATCATTAGGAGTCAAACTTCAAACTAGCAGCATAGTTTTCAGTTTTGTTGTTTTGTAGTAATATCTCGAATAAGTATTGCTTAAGTTTATTCTTATTTACAAAGAAGTCTCAGCCTACTTTGACAGAGTCGACCATGAGTAGGTCAGGTGACAGTGGGGAGACTTCGTATGAAAGCTGTTCAGTCAGTCAGGCTGGGTCCAGTCCACTGCCTTCTCCGGAAGGGAGGTCTGACAACGGTCAGTCAATGCCCGAGGGGCGGGCGATCCCTCGGAAGCATAAAATAAACGGTCGCATTCTCAGCACCATTCCGCCTCGAGCTCTTCTTCAGCCCACAGGTCAAAAAGAGAAGGCATCACCGAGGTCGCCTCTGATATGTCTGCAGTAGACGGTCGGTTATTGGGTTAGTTATCGGTCCTCCCTTCGGAGTCGCCTGCTTCTGTTTCCGTAGCCAACGTCTTGAGCATCGGGCCCTACCCGCCCCCTCTGGTAGGTCTTCAGATGAGCAGTTTCATCAGTGGGCTGCTCTTATGGAGCAATGGGCTCGGAGGTTGGTTCAGCTGGCTGGCTCGGTCACTCAGGGGCCTTCGGGCTTCTTGGGAGACCAGATAGAGCGGTTGAGCCTCCCTGGTCACGCGGCACTGCTTTCGGTGCCGTCGACTCCGCGCTTAGGTGTTCCCCCCCCTCACATGGCTGTGGCGCAGGGGGCCACACCGATGCCTTTATCTCCTGCTCTTCTTCCTTCAAATCCTGTTTTTCGGGGTCTTGGGGTGTTGTTGGCGCCCTCAGAGTCGATGGCACGCTCGCTGCTGTCTTCGGCGCCGATGTGTCTGTCGGCGCCGTCCTCGGCACCGCGTGGCGTTGCAGTGCCGTCCGTCCTCTCGGTGCCGTCTTTGGCACCGTGTGGCTTCTCGGTGCCGTCTTCAGTGCCATTTGGCTTCTCAGCTCCGTCTTCGGCGCCGTGTGGCTTCTCGGCGCCATGCGGCTCCTCGGCGCCGTTCACCGGTGTCACGTTCTTGGCGCCTATGCGCCTCCCAGAGTGCCGGGGTTCTATATGCCTTCCACTTTTCAGGACTCCTCCTTTAACTCTTTTCCTTCATCCTTTCCTCTAATTTTCACTCCTTTCCTGTCCATACAGTCCCTCCTGGACTGTCAGGAGACATTGAGCCTGACCCAGACCTTAGACTGGGTGATGAAGTAGATAAAGCAGGATCTATTCCTGCTGCAGAGCCTGTGGTCGAGGACCTGTCCTTTAAGTCTCTGCTGAAAAATTTGATTTCCACTCTTTCTCTCCAAACTACAGACATCGATCCTGGGAAATTGCTAAGACTCCTATACCTCCATGTTCCGGAGATCCCTACGGATTTGACTCCTCCGGTTCAGCCCTCCTTTGAGACGCTCTCTCAAATGATATGGAATAATCCTGCTCTCACACCTTCGGTGGCTAAATCCATAGATAGGAAATACTCAGCCCCCAAGGATCGACCCATTTTGGCGTCTCAAGCCTTTGCAGATCCTATTGTAGTACTGGCAGAGAATGATAAGGTCGTCCTTCCCCAAACTACTACAGCTCGACCTATTAACAAAGAATCTCATAAGATAGACACTTTAGGTAAGAGAGTCTTTGCTGCTTCCACCCTAGGTTTGCGTATTGCCAGCTACCAAGGCTGTTTCTCTCAATATGAGTATATCCTTTGGCACTCTCTCAAACAGATGGTTGAAGCTCTACCAGAATCGGGTACAAAGCCGGAGCTTCTTCAAACCATTACCAGAGGTATCGAATCTAACAACCAGCAGGTTAAAGCAGCTATGGATGTTTTCGACACTGCTTCCTGAGCGGTGGCAGCTGGTATTTGTACCCGCCGTCATTTCTGGCTGCGCACTTCAGGCTTCATGAATGATGCACAGCAGCATGTAATGGCGTTACCTTTTGATGGTGTGTATCTTTTTGGCCCTCAAGTAGAACAGGCTCTAGAAGCTACACAAAAGACTAGGTCAGCCATTAAGTTGGCTCGACCTCCTCCTGTCCCCTCTCGAGGGAGTGTTAATAAACGCCAGTTTCATAATCTCAGTCCTTTCGAGGCAGAGGAAGTTTCATAAAAATCAAACTCCCAGCCTCAAAAGAAAACGCAGAAAGCGCAAGGGCCCAAAGCGCCCAGCGCCACCTTATGAGTTGCTGGCCCAAGTCCCATCTCAACTGCCCGAGGTGGACTCTTCCTCAGCGGTGGGAGGTCATCTGATGCACTTCTACAATCAATGGAAATCCATAACCTCAGACAAATGGGTCCTCCGGATAATCTGCGAGGGGTATTCACTCAATCTTGTGGAGACCCCTCCGGATCGTCCCCCCAAACGACAGCCCAGGCTGTCAACCCTTCAGTCAGACCTTCTTGCCGCCAAGATTCAGGGCCTTCTGAACAACAGGGCAGTAGAAGTAGTGCCACTGCATCAACGGAACACAGGGTTCTACTCCCATTACTTTCTGGTTCCAAAGAAAACCGGAGGCATGCGCCCCATTGTGGATCTCAGAAAACTAAACAAATTTCTGCCCAAGGAGAAATTCAAAATGATTTCTCTAGGAACCTTGTTACCTTTGCTTCATCAGCATGACTGGCTAGCCTCCTAGACATGCAGGATGCTTACCAGCACATTTCTGTTCACCCAAAGCATCACAAATTCCTGAGGTTTGTGGCTCTGGGACAGCATTATCAGTTCAGAGTCCTGCCCTTTGGGCTATCCTTGACGCCGCAAGTTTTTACAAAGTGTTGTGCAGTTCTCGCAGCGCATCTCAGAAAGATCGGAATACAGGTATTCCCTTATCTGGACGATTGGCTTCTGGCAAGTCCTTCCAGGCAGGGAACTCTGGACGCCGTAGACATGGCCTTACACTTTCTCACATCCATGGGAGTTCTGCTAAACCTCAAAAAATCGCAGTTGCAGCCCTCCCAGAGGCTCCTTTTTATAGGAACTCTCCTGGACACCTCCTGTGCGAAGGCTTTTCTTCCAGAGGACAGGAGGAGCGATATCCTTGAGATGGCCCATCACATCGGGAAGAACAACTGAGTTCCAGCTCTCTCGATGCAACGGATGCTAGGTCTCATGGCATCCTCGGTGTTCACTGTACCCCTAGCACGTCTGCACATGAGAACTTCTCAGTGGATGCTCAGTACTCAGTGGTCCCCAACCACTCACCCGCAGTCCTATCCCATCATGGTGACAGAACCTCTAAAGAGGTCGCTCACCTGGTGGACGCAAGAGAACAATCTCCTAGAAGGGTATCCCTTTGCTCCTCTGGATCATCAGATTTCCATTACCACAGACACGTCCCTGATGGGGTGGGGAGCTCACTGTCAGGCTCTCCATACTCAAGGTACGTGGTCTCAGGTCGAGTCCCAGCTTCACATAAATGTCCTAGAAATGAGAGCCGTCCTTTATGCGGTCCGAGCGTTGAAGGACATTCTCTGTCACAAGAACATTCTCCTTCAAACGGACAACAAAGCAGTGATGTAGTACATCAACAAGCAGGGCGGTGCTCACTCTTACCCCTTATGCAGGGAAGCGATGAGAGTGTGGAAATGGTGCTTGGAGCACAAGGCTCTAATTCAAGCGGTCTACCTACTGGGAGTACAGAACGAACTGGCAGACTGTCTCAGCAGAACAGAGACAGATCCTCACGAATGGTCTCTCGACTAAACCATAGTTCAGTCACTGTTCAAAGACTTGGGAACTCCAGTCCTGGACCATTTTGCATCCCCACTCAACGCAAAACGGCCTCTCTTCTGCTCCAGAAATCCAGGGCCTGGCATTTTCTGTCAGGATGTGTTCAGGCTGCAGTGGACAAAACACTTTCTTTACGCCTTTCCACCTCTTCCTCTAATTCAGAGGGTACTTCTCAAGTTCGAATCCCAGGGGGGACAAAATGATCCTCCTTGCTCCCTTCTGGCCTCGACAGATGTGGTTTCCACTACTCAACAATATGTTGGCAGTTCCGCCAAAACCACTCCCCCTTCAGACGAACCTCTTGACTCAGGGGCCTGTGGTCCATCCCAACCTGAGGTCGCTTCACCTTCACGCTTGGCTCCTAAAGAGGTAGAAGTAAACCGGTTCGATGTCTCTCGAAGGGTTTCAGATATTCTTCTGGCTGCACGGAAACCAGCCACTAGGAAAACTTACACAGCCAAATGGAAGCGTTTTTCGCTCTGGTGTGCAAAGTCCTCTTTAAATCCCTTTTCCTGCCCACCAGATAAAATTCTGGAGTACCTCTTAGACCTCTCAAATTCAGGTCTGCAGTACTCTACAGTCAAAGTTCACCTTTGTGCCATTTCAGCTTATCATGAGCCGGTATTTTCCTTATCACTGGCTCAGCTACCTGTGGTTAAGAGGTTTCTTAAAGGAATTCTGCATACCAGACCTCCTACAAGACGTCCAGTTGCAGCCTGGGACATTAATCTTGTGCTAGATATGCTCACTCGGAAACCTTTCGAACCTCTGGCTACCTGTGAGCTAAAATTTCTCACCTGGAAGACGGCCTTCCTGGTGGCCATTACCTCAGCCCGCAGGGTCTCTGAGATACATGCCCTGGTCACAGACCCTCCGTATACTGTGTTCCATAAAGACAAAGTAGTCCTTAGAACTCATCCTAAATTTCTTCCTAAGGTTGTGTCGGAATTTCATCTAAACCAACCTTTGGTCCTTCCCTCTTACTTTGCGGACTTCCAAAATGAAGGAGAACGATCTCTTCATTCCTTGGACGTTAAGAGAGCTTTGCGTTTCTATCTAGATAGAACCAAGGACTTTCGCAAAGCTCAACAGCTGTTTACTTCTGCGAGACCCGGCTGGGTCAACCTGTCGCTATCGGATGTATCTTAGCATGGCTAGTGGCATGCCTTAGCCACTGCTATTCCATGGCACAGGTTAAGTTGGGGGGCAGGGTTTACGCTTACTCTACTAGAAGCGGTCAGCAGTATCTCTAGCGAGAATTACATAGCGTGCCCATTGCAGATATTTGCTGCGGCTACCTGGAGCTCAGTGCATACTTTCGTTAAACATTATGCACTGGATGTCCATACCAGACGACATTCTTCCTTTGGCAGAACCATCCTTAATGGACTTCTGTCCTAAAAACGTGAGCTCTTGGTCTCTCCTGCCGCCCTCTCCGGGGATTATTAACTTGGTACTCTCCCATTAGTGTGAATGAGTGGTAGAGACTTATGTCCAGGAAGATATGAAAATTACGTACCTACTGTAATTCTTGATCTTCTTGGACGAGTCTCCACCACTCATTCACACGCCCACCCTCTGTCCCCCAAGCTCACCTCTATTGTTGGTCTTCACTCCCTCAAATCTTTAGGCTGTGAAGACTTCTTTGTTGACCCTTCTTATACGGGTCGTCCGGACTATCTTATGTCCGGTTTTTGTTAGGCTATCCTTCTAGGTTAGTTACACTGCACCTCCTCGGTAAAAAAGGTACTGAGGCGGTTGGAGGGTCGACGCTGAGATAGTCATTACATACGAGCCCCAGGCTCGTGGTGCAGTTCCCTCGCGGCTCCATCTCTGGCGCCGGCCCTCCAGCTAAAAGTTTGCTCCCGCTGGGTCCTAGTGCCTCCGGCACAGATCCCATTAGTGTGAATGAGTGGTGGAGACTTGTCCAAGAAGATGAAGAATTACGGTAGGTACATAATTTTCATTTCTGTCCCACCTTTAGATAAGAACAGGGACAGGAAGTACCTTCTGGCTGGCAATGGCACTGACTTTTTAGCTAGTCATTGTAGCCATGTAGGGGTAGTTCATATTGCAGCCTCATGAGAAGGCTGGCATTCCTCTGGCCTCTCACCCCTGACAAGAATTCCAGGAAGGTGGATTTTCTTGCCAAGAAAGGGTACCTGGCATCTTCTTAGGTATCAGACATCTTCCTTGGGTATCAGGCAAGCCTTCTATATGGCTTATGCCTCCGGGTATCAGAAGTCCCTTTGGGAGGCTGTCGAACAACTAGCTAAAAAGGCCCCTCCTGAGCTTTCTGCTGACCTTCAGAAGTTGGTCAATATGGGGTACAAGCATCTAAGTCCCAGTTCCACATGGCTGTGGACTCCAATGATGCAGCTTCCAGGGCTATGGCTTCTGCTGTATCCCTCAGGCATTTTTCCTGGCTCAGGTATACTGACCTGTCCCAGGACACGCAGAATAATGCCATGGATTTTCCCCTTGACCAGAACTCTCTGTTTGAGGAACAGACTGAGGCATGTATGAAGAAAATGAATGAGTACAGAGTGGCATACTGGAGTGCTTTAGCAAAACATAAGGCTGCCACTCCTCAGAAGCAGCAGGCCGGGGAAGACCTTATACCAGGCCTTTCCACCAGGCCCAAGCTTTTCCCTCTTACCAGCAACCCAGGGGGTACTTTAGAGGGAGGGGCAGGAGGGGTGCTGGCAGGGCCCCCTCCACTCCCCCCCAGTCTGCTACCCCAGTGAAACGGACACCCTAAGCTCTGTTGGACCGCCTCCCTTACCCTGTTGGAGGCAGGCTGACGACTGTCTCCAGGCTTGGCATTCCGTACTTCAGACAAATGGGTCCTGGAGATAGTGGGTCAGGGACTTGCTCTCACTTTCAAGGTGCCTCTAAACTGTCAGCAAGAATTCAAACAACATGAAGTCTTGCTGTATTCTGACATATGCAGTTAGGTCCTGCCTTTCAACTGCCCCGGAGAACAAAGAGGTAAACTTTCCATGGCCAGCATGGAATGTTCATCACAAGCTCGGTTGAAGCCCCTGTCTGCTGTTGTTTAAACTATAACCGTCAGATTCTTTACTCTGCCTCACTGAACAGTCGCTCCGGAGATTTCTCCTTTGCTCGGTTCAAAAAAGTCGGTTGAAGTGTCGTTTTTTTTTTTGTTTGTTTTTTCGGTCAGTTTCCACCGAATTGCTGTTACCGCTCAGTTGGTTCAAGTCTCTGTCTGTGGTACCGTGAGTACTAGATAGATTTTCTGTTTGGTTTCTGTGTGGAACTTGTAAATTGTGGATCGGTTCGGCTGGACCAATCAGTTTGAGGGAAAAAAGTTTGTGCTTGATTTAGAATGTGGTAATGGGTCCGTATCGGTTCTAAAAAAAACAGATTTTATTACTTTTTTTCCAAGACCCGTGACACGGTCAGGAACCGATAGGGTAGTCTTGCCTGATGGATTGCTGAAAAAAGGGTAAGTTTTGGATATGATTGGCCATGTCTGAGAAACTCAAGAAAAAACGGGCCCACTGGGTTTCAACACTGCAGTGTGTGTGGGGAAGTCTTTGCCAAGGCTGATCCCCACACCACCTGTGTTTATTGTCTGTGGTTTGACCAGCTCGATTCAGACTGCCAAATTTGTAAGAATTTTCCCAAATCTACCCTGGGAAAGGGAGGCCGAGACGTCCACTGACCCGGCTGGCCAGCCCGGTTCAGTTCCGACCGAACCAGAAGGAGTGCCCTCTGACCAGGGCGATACTTCTTCAGGCAAGAGGAGAGCCGATTCTGAGGAGTCAGTTCTGGTGAAAAGGAAGAGAAAAGATAAATCGTCCAGTTCGGACCCAGAAATTCATACTCCGACCGCCGATGAGATAGCCAAGGCGATAAGGATAGTGCAGTCGCTTACTTTGGTTCCGACCAAACCGGCACCATCTGGCAGGGATTTGGTTCGGTCGGTTCCCCGGTTCCGGATTACACTTTGGAAGAATTTTATGAACCGGAGGAGGAGGAAGGAGAGTATGAGGAGGATTATGGTGATTATGAAAGTCTGGATGTGCCTACTGACCCGGACATCTCCCCAGACAGACCTTCAGTTGTTTCTCCTCCTAGGCTTTCTGAGTCCCCTTCTCACTATGTGTTTTACAAAAAAGTGGCTGAGACCCTCCAGCTTCCTGTGGAGGAAGCAGTAGAGGATCAGGAGGAGCCTGATTTTGTTGAGATGATGGACATCCCAGAGTCCAAGAGACTGTCTATTCCCTCCACAAATCCTTTGGGAAACAGACACATTAAATTCTTAAGTCTCCTAATTCTATACCTCCTGTGGACAGACTAATGGACAAGAGGTACACTCTCTCAGGCTCAGACACGGAGTTCCTTTTCAGCAGTGCAGCCATGTTTGAGTTGTGCAGGCTGCTGCCTGTGATAAGGCAAACATTCCTTGGCATCACCCCCCAAGACAAGGACTCCAGGAATATTGATGCCATGGCAAAGAAACAATACATGGCAGCATCTTTGGGACTCAGGCAGGCTAACTATATGGCCTATACAGCCAGATACCAGAAGTCTAGGTGGAACACTGTGCTGGCTCTGGCTAAACAGGCCCCCGTCCAGCTTGCCAAGGAGCTGGAGCAGGTGGCTGCAGATGGGATTGAGGCATCGAAAGTACAATTTCATGCTGCTGTAGACTCCAGTGATGTATCATCAAGAGTCATGGCTACATCTGTGGCTCTTTGGAGGATGGCTTGGCTCAGATGTACTAGCCTATCACAGGATACCCAGGGTAAGGCCATGGATCTTCCTGTAATTGGTAATTCTCTGTTTGGGGAGCAGACAGAGAATTACATGAAGAAGATGGATGAGTACAGGACCACTTACAGGAGTGCTCAGGCCAAAGAAAGGCAAGCAACTCCTCAAAGGCAGCAGTCCAGGAGCAGGGGCAGGCCTTTCCAAAGGCCTTTTTACCAAGCTCAGGCCTCCTCTTCATTCTTTTCGCAGAGGGGGTTCTTTAGAGGGAGAGGCAGAAGGGGGATGAGCAGGCCTGCATCCACCCCTCAGGCTAAAGCCCCTGCCAAGCAGACACCCTGATGGGTGTGCCCGGGCCGATTCTCCCATACCAGTAGAGGGCAGGCTGGCTTACTTTGTCCAGGACTGGAAGTCTCTTACATCAGACAAGTGGGTCCTGGAAGTAGTAAGCCAGGGACTGGTTCTCAGCTTCAAAATATTTCCCAAGATGAGAGCCAGATCTTTTCCACCTGCAAATCTCTCAGAGACCCTTGCCCTAGAGGCAGAGGTTTCTTCTCTCCTAGCTCTCAGAGCTATAGAGAAAGTTCCCACCCTACACAGGGGCAAAGGATTGTACCCAGGTACTTCCTAACCCCAAAAAGACATGAGAATGGCAGCCCATCCTGGATCTATGATATCTGAACAAACATCTTTGAAACCAAAGTTCAAAATGGTAACTCGAATTATCCTTCCTCTTTAAGGCCAGGGACTGGCTAGCCTCCCTGGACCTCAAAGGTGCCTACTCACATTCCCATCAAGTGCTCCCAGAGTACCTCAGGTCTGATTTGCCCTCAGGCCACTGTCAATTCAGAGCAATGCCCTTTGGCCTAACATCAGCCCCAAGGGTTTTCACAAAGTGCCTGGCAGTAGTAGTTGCTTTCCTAAGAAGAAAAAATATCTCCATCTTCCCATACTTGGACGACTGGCTCATAGTAGGTCAGTCTCCAGACCAAGTCAAGTCACATCTGCAAGTGACCCAGCAAGTGCTCACTTCCTTAGGATTCCTTCTCAACCTTCCAAAGTCAGTTCTCAAACCAGTACAGCTCCTCACCTTCATAGGTGCAGAACTGGATACAGTAAAAGCAAGAGCCTTCCTTCCCCTGGAAAGGGCAAGGACCCTTATGGAACTGGCCTCTTCATTCACCCTTCAGGTGTCTCGACCAGCAAGGCATTTCCTTCAGCGACTGGGCCACATGGCAGCTCCATAGCTGTGGTCCAGGGAGCAAGATTCCAAATGAGGGACATTCAGTTCCATTTAAGAGCCTTTTGGTCCCAAAGAAAGGATTCCTTACCAAACTAATCCCTCAGACTCAACCCTGATCCAAGCCTTGCAGTGGTGGCAGGATCAGGACAATTTGAGACAAGGGGTTCCATTTGTCACTCAGTCTCATTCAGTGATACTCACCACAGATGCTTCCCTGCTGGGCTGGGGAGCCCATTTGGGAGATCTTACCACCCAAGGACTGTGGTCACCTCAGGAATCTCTGCTTCACATCAGTCTCTTGGAACTCAGAGCAGTGTTTCTGGTGCTGCAAGCTTTTTCCAAATCTGTACAGAACAAGATGGTTCAGGTCAGAACAGACAACACCACAACCATGTGGTACATCAACAAGCAAGGAGGCACTCGGTCTACGGCCTTGTGCACAGAAGCAATAAAGTTGTGGTCCCTGGCCTGTTCCCTGCAAACCTCTCTGACAGCAGTTCACCTCCCAGGGAAGGACAATGTCCTAGCAGATGCACTGAGCAGAATATCCCAGGGCCATCACGAATGGGCCATAGATCCTCTAGTTTTGAAAGTGATTTTCTCGAGATGGGGCACACCAGAGATAGATCTTTTGCAGCCCCAGACAATCACCAACTTCCTCTCTTTGTTGCAGACCCCCAGTCTTGGGCTCAGTCCCCTGGATGCTCTGATTCTTAACTGGAAGGACATTTCTGTGCTTTTCCCCTTCCCACTCCTGTTCAAAGTTTAGTCAAGATAAGATCACAACCATGCAGAGTGATTCTGATTGCTCCAGACTGGGCCAGGCAGCCATGGTATCCCTTGTTGCTATCTCTAGCAGTCCATCTTCCCCTGTCTCTTCCCAGGAATTACAACCTGTTAACATCCTCTCGGGAGGATCTGGTACCCGAATCTTCAGTCTCTCAATCTCAAGGCTTGGCTCTTGAAAAGTTAGAGTTTGCAGATCTGCATCTTTCCCAAGGGGTTCTGGATATCCTTAAGGCTTCTCGAAAGCCTTCCACCAGGAAGACTTACAACTCCAAATGGAAAAGATTCAGCATTTGGTGTTCTAAGAAGAATATTTCTCCAGGCTCTGCTGAATTGCCTACGGTTCTGGATTATATGATCCATCTTAATGGCCTAGGCCTCAGACCAGCTACCCTTAAAGTACACTTAGCAGTTTCTGCTTTCTTGTCAGTAGGCAAGTCTTCCTCTCATCATCCCATCCTGTATTTTGTAGTTTTTCAAGGATTGTTCACACCAATCCCCTTTAGGGATCCTGCTCCTGCTTGGGAGCTTAATGTTTGCATTGCTCAGCTTATGCAACCTCCCTTTGAGCCTTTGTCCTCAGCAGAGCTTAAGTACTTGACTTGGAAAACTGTGTTTTTGGTAGCCATTACTTCTGCCAGACGTATCAGTGAATTGCAAGCCCTGTCAGTGAAATCTGATTTCATCTCTTTTCACAGAGATAAAGTGGTTCTTAGAACTAACAGAAAGTTCTTACCTAAAGAGGTTTCAGATTTCCACCTCAACCAGTCTGTATCTCTACCTGTTTTCTTCACTGACCATTCCTCCTCGGGAGAGAGGAGGCTACACAGTTTGGATGTTAAAAGAGCCCTTAGCTACTACACAGAGTGTACCAAGGGTCACAGGTATGAATACCTCCAGTTGTTCCTTACTTATGGAGAAGTTGGAAGGCAAACCTGCCACTAAGAGATCTATTGCCAGGTGGATTGTTTCTTGTATACAATTCTGCTATGAAAACTGGTAGAACTCCACCCTCAGGCCTGAGGGCTCATTCCACTAGAGGTACAGCTGCTTCCTGGCTGCTGCCAGGATATTCTCTTAGAAATTTGTCACAGCCACCTGGAAAACAGTCCATACCTTTACCAAGCATTACTCTGGATATCCAGGCTAGGAGTGATGCTCGGTTTCGTACAGCAGTACTTCAGAGCCTGTTTCCAAAGTAGGTTCTGTCCTCCTCCATGGAGGTACTGCTTGGTAGTCTGCATATGTCAGAATACAGCAAGACTTCATGTTGTTTGAAGAAAAAATTACTCACCTTAGTAATGTTGTTTCTTCTAATGGAGTCTTGCTGTATTCTGACCTCCCCCCCCTCTCAGAACCTAGATTTTGGGATGTGGGTGGGCAGGAGCAGTGTTGGCACCCTAGGGGTGTCCTTTTTACACCTCTTTTTGGTTTGGGTGAGAGTTTGTGTTTTGGATGTGTTTTGTTTTGGGTTTCCTGACTTGAGTCTTCCTTTGAAACCCAAAAACTTTTATATATATTTGCCAGTTGGCTAGTAAGAATTTTACAGTTTCCACACAGAACACCTAGTGAGTTTTTGCTCGAAAAGATCTGATGGTTGCAGTTTAAACAATAGCAGACAGGGGCTTCAACCGAGCTTGTGGTGAACATTCCATGCTGGTCATGGAAAGTTTAACTCTTCGTTCTCCGGGGCAGTTGAAAGGCAGGACCTAACTGCATATGTCAGAATACAGCAAGACTCCATTAGAAGAAACAACATTACTAAGGTGAGTAATTTTTTCTTTCGTCCTTCAGCCTCTGCGGCACGTTCAGCCCAGCAACTCCAGCATCAGGTCCAGCAGGCTCGCACTTGGCACCCCAAAGCCAAGCCTGCCGCTTTCTCCAACAGGAAGCCGAGACGGAAAGGTCTGGGATGATCCTCGGCCGGTCCTTCCTCCAAGCCTGCCCAGTGACGGGTTGAGGGGTGTCGCCCCCAACCTCGTCACTCCTCTCCAGGTTCCCCACGTGGGGGGACAGCTCCGCCACTTCATTTCCGCCTGGTCCGATATCACCACGGACCACTGGGTGTTGGAAGTGGTAGGAAAGGGTCTGCCGCTGGAATTCGAGCAGTCCCCACCCTATCGAACCGTCGCCTCACGGGGGGCTACGGGGTCTGCAGCCTCTCTGTCGGCCCGTCGAGCTGACACTGCCCTGCTCCTCCAGAAGGAGGTGATCAGGGAGGTGGCGGACCCTCCTTCAGACCCAGGGTTTGTGTCCAGGTACTTCCTGGTCCCAAAACGGATGGGGGGCTGGTGCCCCATTCTAGACCTCCATGACCTGAACAAGTTTCTAAGGTCTTGAACCTTCAGGATGGTCACTCTGGCACAGATCATCCCATGCTTGGAACGAGGCTTGTGGTTCTGTTCTCTGGACCTTCAGGACATGTTCTTTCACATCCAAATCCGTCCATCCCACCAGCGATTCCTCTGGTTCAGAGCGGAAGGATCCCTTTATGAGTTCCGGGCCATGCGCTTTGGCCTCTTTCCAGCTCCCAGGGTCTTCACCAAATGCATGGCAGTGATGACAGCGTTCCTGCGGCGCCAAAGGGTCCAGGTGTACCCTTACCTGGACGATTGGCTTATTGCAGCCTCCTCCAAGTCGGAGGTGGAGCAGTCCAGGGATCTGGCCCTCCAGTTCTGCTCTCAGATTGGCCTCCTCATCAACGAGGGCAAATCGGAACTGGTGCCAACGCAGGTGATTCAGTTCATCAGGGCAGAGCTCGACTCTCTTCGATTCAGAGCACGGCTTCCGGCGGACAGGGCCGAGGTTCTTTCCTCCTTTGCCCAGTCATTTCTGGTTGGGCAATTGCGCCCTGCCCGGACTTCCTGCGCCTCCTTGGCCTCATGGTGGCCTGCAGCAGCGTGGTCCATTGGGCCCACTGGCACATGAATCCCCTACAGTGGAGACTGGCCCGCCAATGGTCACAGCGCTCCAGTCCTCTGGACCAGCCAGTGATAGTGACCCAGGAGATGGGGAACGCTCTCCAGTGGTGGATCGTTCCCGCTCATCTGCAGGAGGGTATCCCGCTTGTCCACCCAGAGCCGACAACCGATGCCTCTCTGATGGGTTGGGGTGCCCATCTGGGGGAGTTCAGAGTGCACGGCCTCTGGTCACCCCAGGAGTCTCGATGCCACATCAACCTGCTGGAGCTTCGAGTGGTCCAACTAGCCCGCACCGCCTTCGCTCCGTTTGTATGGGGTCAAGTGGTCCAGGTCCAGACGGACAACACCACGACCATGTACCGCCTAAACCGCCAGGGCAGGACATGCTCCTTGCCTCTGTGCAGGGAAACTCTCTGCACCTGGTCTCTCGTGGGCAGACTGGAGGTGGATCTCCTAGCCATTCATGTGGCGGGAGCCTCCAACACTCTGGCCGATGCCCTAAGTCGGATAGGTGCTGCATCTCATGAGTGGTCTCTCCTGCCGGAGGTAGAACATGATCTGTTCTCCCACTGGGGCACACCTCAGGTGGACCTGTTTGCCTCCAGGGAGAATGCAAAGCTGAAGCTGTTTCATGCCCGCCCCCCTCAGCAGGGCTCGCTGCAGGGGGTTGCCTTCTCAAGGCCGTGGACCCCGGGCCTCTTCTACGCCTTTCCCCCATTTCCCTTGATCCACAAGGTGCTTCTCAAGGCGAGGAGGGACAAGGCCCAGGTGATCCTGGTAGCCCCAAACTGGCCCTGTCAGTTCTGGTATCCAGATCTCCTTAGCTTCAGGCTCCTGAGATGGCTTCCAGCCCACCTGGACCTGATCTCAGTCAACCAGGGGAAGGTATTCCACCCTGACCTTCAATCCCTGCACCTGACGGCCTGGTTCCTGAGCGGCTAGAGTTCCAGGCCTTGGGTCTTTCCGACGAGGTCCTCAACATCATTGAGGCGTCCCGTAAGGAGTCGACGAAAATGCTATGCCTTTAAATGGAAGAGATTCTCCATTTGGTGTCAGGATAAGGGTTGGACCCTTTCTCCTGTTCCTTAGCCAGCTGATGGACTACCATAGTCCCTTTCTCAGCTGGGGCTTCGGTCGATGACCCTTAAGGTGCACCTGGCAGCCATCTCTGCTTACGGGGCGCGGGCCGGAAAGCAGTCGGAGGCGCAGGAGAAGGTGGTCAGGTGCTTTTTCAAAGGCTTTGATCACATATCCTCTCCGGTGCGAGAACCTCCACCTCTGTTCGATCTACTGCTGGTATTGGCTAAGCTCATGGGCAAGCCATTCGAACCGATGCACAGGTGTGACATCTTTCACCTGTCATGGAAGACCGCCTTCTTGGTGGCTATCACGTCAGCCAGAAGGATGGGAGAGCTCCAGGCGCTTTCCATCAAGTCTCCTTATCTGGTCTTCCACAGGAACAAGGTTGTCCTGCGCCCCCATCCGAAGTTTCTTCCGAGGGTGGTGTCAGAGTTTCACCTTAACCAGGTGTTGACTCTGCCGGTGTTCTACCCCAATCACACCTCGGAGGCCGAATATAGGCTCCATACTTTGGACCCTAGTGGAGCGCTCTAATTATAAGGAGCGGACGGCTGAAGTTCGGAGAGAGGTTCGCCAGTTGTTTGTCACGTACGCTGAAGTTGCACCTGGCAGACCTGCAGCCAATGGGATGATAGGCAGGTGGGTTACCTCCTGCATAGATCTCTGCTATAGGTTAGCGGGCATGGAGCCTCCCAAAGGATAATAGCTCATTGTACCCACCATACCTGCTTCGGTGGCTGCTTCCAGGGATGTCCCTATCCAGGAAATCTGCAGGACTGTTACTGGAAGTCAGCACACACCTCATTATCCACTACCACATCGACCTTGAGTCACCCGGATGCTGGTTTTGGGACCTCAGTTCTCCATCCTTATTCCCTAAGTAGGTGGTATGTGCTTTGCCTCCTCCTCCTCCGGAGAACTGCTAGGAGTCTGCCAATAAGTGTGGATTGAACAACATATCCACGTCCCTAGACATTCAGGTTACTCACCTGAAACAGGAGTTCTAGGAGTGGTATATGTTGTTCATCCACACAACCCACCCGACCTCCCCGGCTTCGATGTGCAACCTGGCTTCCAGCGGGCTAGATCTGGCATCATGGGGCAGAGCCAAGAGTTTTACCACCCACGTGGGTGGGAGGAGCCAGCTTGAAGACCATCCGGCAACATTTAAAGTGGCAAGGAACCTGCCAATAAGTGTTGATGAACAACATATACCACTCCTAGAGCTCCTGTTACAGGTGAGTAACCTGTATATACAGCTGAGTATCATCTGTATAGCAGTGGAATCCCAGACTATATCACCTGAGGATAGCTCCCAATGGCAGCATATACACTGCAAACAACATGGGAGCTAGAATGGAACCCTGCGGTACCCCACAAGGCAGGGAGTGAGCGCCAGAGGAATAAATTCCAGTGGCAACTCTCTGAAATCTGTCCGTGGGGTACGCAGGCACTCCAATAACACACCATAGTCTGCAGTGTCAGATGCAGAGAGATCGAGAAGGACCAGAATGGTACATGCCTTCGATCTCAGCCATTAGAAGGTCATTCAGTACCGGACAAGGGCAGTCTCCGTGCTATGCTTCTTCCTAAAACCAGACTGAGTATCATAGACATTGAGAGTTGTAAGATGATCATCCAATTGCAACGCAATCGCTTTCAATAACCTTACCAACAAATGGCAGGTTAGAGATAGGCTGGTAGTTAACTAGACAGTCTGGATCCAAAGAAGGTTTTTTAAGGAGTGGTCGAATGACCGCCTCCTTGAGAGGGTCAGGAAAGACCCCTTCTCTCCATAGACTTCCAGACAATGTCAGCAAGGATCAAGCAGATAACTTCTACACATCCCACTAAAAGAGGTGTAGGACCCGGATCCAAACTACAGCTTGTTGGTCGCAATGTTTGGATGATTTTCACAATGTCAGTGAACTCCAGCCGGTGAAAATCTGACGAGACAGACCGAGAGCATGCCACCTCCTATCAACCACTGCAGTCCCTCGTAGGGGAGGTTGGACCGATGCCAGACCTGATGCTGGCAACCTTATCTGCAAAAAAACAAGCGAACTCCTCGCATCTAAGCTGAGAAAAAGCTTCTCTGGGGTGGAGACAGACTGGATTGCACAATCTGTCAACGGTCCGGAAAGCTGAACCAGTCGATTCTGTGCAGCAGACATCTCCCTGGACAGGAATTCTGCCTTCTACGGGTTATTTCGATTGATAGCCATCATAATGTGCCATCAAGCTAAGCCTGTCAGCATCATGGCCGGACCTCCTCAGACTCTCTCCAACCTTGACCAGCTCGCCTTAACTCCCTCAAGGGCCATCAAACCAGGGGCCCTTGAACGAAGGGTGAGAGGCTGAACACGTAACAGGAGCAATTTTGTCCAGAGCATCTCCCATAGCCTTGTTATAGGCTAGTACTAGATTGTCTGGACTCATGCATTCACCCGACAAGCCCGATAGATCCAGTACTGCCATTAGGTCACTGGGGTTATTGCCCCTTAAAGGGCGGTACTGAACCATCTCCGTAAGGGCAGATCTATTAGGGGGAGCCCTGAAACTGAACCTTATGGTGTGATGGTCAGACTAGCTGACTGGTTCCACCCCCAAGTCAGCAATCTCCATGCCCAAAAGAAAGATCAGGTCCAGTGAATGACCCCCTACATGGATCGAGGAGGTAACCACCTGTGTTAGGCCCAGCGTCATCATCAGCTGGAGGAGATTTTGACCAAAGTGCGAGAGTTCATCGTCGACCCAAGCATTGAAGTCCCCCAGAACTATCAGTCTGGGGGACCTCAACACCATGTCGACGATGAGGTCTGCTATCTCCTGCAGGAATTCTCCACTGTCTCCTGGTGGACGGTTGACAAGGAGAATCCCGCAGCTTGCACCCTCTCCCAGGATATATTCAAAGAATCTGGTACTTCCCAATGGCACATCCACAAGGCCCAGCTCAGTCTTAAACATAATGGCCACACCCTCGCCCCTACGATCCAACCTTGGACAGTGTTTCACCAAGAACCCAGCTGGAGTTGCCGAGGCCAATATAGGGCCTGGATTTTCATCCAGCCAGGTCTCGGTGATGCAAGCCAGATCAGTTGATCCAACAAGATCAGCTATAATAGCTGTCTTGTTTTTGATAGATCTGGCATTGCATAACACCGCCAAGGTGAGATGAGCTGTCAGGGAAGTCCTCGGCACCTGCCCATTAAGATCGGATCCCTTGGGTAGGAGGACAAGAGTGACCTCTGTCCTGACCCCATTTCGCCCCAGGGCATCTCCTGGACCCCACAACCCCAATCCGCCTCTCCGCTTCCTGTCCCCCAACAGGCCCAGCTCTAAACATATTACCCAGATTATTGTGTTTGTTCGGACCATCCCAGTTCTCCCCATTTCGTACTTTATGTCCTGGAACAGATTATTAGCTAGATTTGTTTGGGTGGGAAGAAACCTCACATTAGATGGTCCATTCTTCAGTTACCCAAGGGCAAGGGAAGCCTTAACCTCCTAACCTTCAGCACTATGCCTATCCTGCAGTCCTCACTCAGCTAATGGGCTGGCTCAGTCTGACATACTAATGCAAAGGAAGAATATAGAGTTCTTATTAAATAACTGGCAGGATACTTCTGAGATGGTGTTTGCTCCCTCTCGCCTCTTCCAGATCTAAAGAGTTTTACATAGGGGCCCAAATGGTCCTACAAGTATGGTACAAAATTAGAAATACTCCAGCTTTTGCACCTCTTCTATATTTTTGAGGCTACTTAAAAGCTTGAGGCGAATTTCTGCCAGCCAGGATTGATCTTAATTTTGCTAACTGATACCAGAAAGGGCTTTCCATTGTTTCCCAATTTTTAAATGCTGGGGGGGGTTCCCTTTTCGAAACTGCTGACCACGTATGGCTTAACCAATAGGGAATATTTTAGATATTTACAAGTGCAGACTTTTCTGATGCACAGGGGCCCGCAGAGGAATTATCTTCCAAACCCACCTCGTCTATTGCTACAGCTATTTATCTCAACTCTAGGAGGTAATGTGCCTCCACACTTAATAGGTCTTCTTTATAAAGGGCTTAGAGAATTCTTGATGGATTCATCCATGGGATTACTTGGTGCCTGGAATCAGGAGCTCCTTGTTCCGGTTTCTCCAAAAATGTGGTTAAGATATGCCCAACCCTCTCTGGGGGTCTCTTTAACCCCTTATTGGCATGAATTTGTATGGAAGGTACATAGCCACTACTTTACTACTCCAGCCAAGTTAGGCTAAGTCCTGCCTAATGTGGCAAGTAATTGCTGGCAGCTATGTTGGGAACCAGTGGCTAACCATGTACTAATTTTTTGGGTCTTGCCCAGCCCTGAGAGGCTATTGGAGTGATACAGCTGATGCTCTGATGGATTTGGTGGGAGAGGAGGCGGTTCTTACTCCAGAACTGGTCCAACTCTCGGTACCCCCAAGGGCCTCCGGATTCGAAAGGGTTCCCTCTTATTTACATATTTATTAGGAGCCAGGAAAATAATCACATGATTGTGGAAACAGAAGAAAGCACCAACAGTTCTCTCCTGGTACAAAATAATGGAAGAGGTCTGCACCATTGAACGTTTGATAGCCAGATGTAACAATAATTAGGAGAGATTTGAGCTTCAGTGGCGTAGCTGAGTATTTTTATATCAGAGCAGGATCATTCCTTTGGCCCTTAATATAAGAATGAGAGAGAGAAGCATCAGGGTGCAACTGGGAAGTCTGGCCCTGGGCGTTGCCCTCTGGGGCTCATGTACTGCTGAAGAGAGGTCTCAGTGTATTATTCTAGAAAGTCTCTTGATTTATCTGAAATCCACTATAGCGTCATTTATAGCCCTCCTAAGATGGTTTGTAAACCTACAATTTGAATGTATTGTCAGACAACCTTTATGAACATGAATATACTGTATCGAATATGATATATACCATGTACGTCTATATGCTACTAATAAAAAGAAAGTTTAAAAAAAAAAAAAAGGGCAATGAAATGGATCCTCACTGTACCATAGAGTTTTATTACAGAGTGAGGGAGTGCTCCAGACCAATGAGAGCACTCTTTTCCTCATGTGTGAGACACTCTTATTCTATAAAGAATGCACGTGCAGCTGCCCTTGAAACATGCACATTCTGGGCTGTTTTTTTTACATTTAAAGGGGACAGGAAATTTGTGCTAATTGGAAGCAATAGTAATCTTCCTATCTACAGAACTGAAATGAATACCTTCAGATGATAGAAACATAGACTTTGATGGCTGATAAGACCCTGGCCCTCCCAGTCGGCCCATTTCCTACCTATTGAATAAGCTGTAGATCTTAGTTAACCAACAGCCTACTTCCTCCTAAACCCCTACAATTGTTTTATGTCTGCCCCATGCAGTCTTGAATTCCCTCACTGTTTTTGACCCCACAGCCTCCTCAGGAGACCATTCCATGCATCCACTACCCTCTCTGTGAAAATATACTTCCTCACGCTGTCCTGAGCCATCCCTCTATCTTCAGATTTCGCCCCTTGTTCTTACACATCTCTCTTCTGAAAGATGCTACACTCTTGGACTTTGTTGAGTCCCTTGAGGTACTTGAAGGTTTCTGTCATATTGATCTCCCTCCTTTCTTCGAGGGTATACATATTAAGCTTCTTCAGTCTCTCTTCGTATGGTTTCTGATGCAGAGCCTGCACCATTTTGGTTGCCCTCCTCTGGACTGGCTTCATCCTGTCTATGTCCTTACGGAGATGGGGTCTTCAGAACTGCACGCAGTACTCCAGATGGGGTCTCACCAACTGTCTGTACAGAGGGGTGACAACTTCCTTTTTTCTACTGGGGATGCCTCTCCCTGCGTATCCCAGCCCTCCTTACTGCCTTCACACATTGCCTGCCTACCTTTAGGTCATCTGATATGACTATCCCCAGGTCCCTTTCCATTTTTGTTGTTGTTATTAACCCCCTCCACCCATTGTGTACTCTTCCCCTGGGTTTTTGTTTCCCAGGTGCATTACTTTGCACTTCTTTGCATTGAATCTAAGCTGCCATACTTTTGGCCATTGAATCTAAGCTGCCATACTTTTGACAATATTTGATCCATATTTAATTGTGTCTGAATAAACACTGTTGTGAAAAACAGTATTTTAAATAGTTTCTTTTTATAGACCACATTTTGTGCAGTTCTCTTTATGGAACTAGTAATTTATAGTGTTTACTATATAGTGTATGGTAGAACGCTGTTGAGCATGGAAATCCATGCTCCCAACAGCGTTGTTATGCTGCACTAGCTACGTCATTGTAACTGTTGTGCTGCACTAGCTATGTAGCTAATGCAGCATAACACCTAGAAGGTGGGTGCGCATGCGTGGAAGCTGGGTGCACATGCGCGATCGGGCAACCGGCGATGAGCCAAGAATGGCCGTGGACGGTGAAACAGGCCAGAAGAAGCGAAAACTGCACACAAATATGGATAAAAGTAAGTGCAGTCTTTGTATGAGCAACCATTCACTATAAAGACTGTATGATCGATTCATACACAGCAAGGGTATTCTCAACTCTCGGTTTCCATGGTAACTAGACCTCTCGATCCAGTTACCATGGAAACCCTCTCGAGTGAAAATACCCTTGTGTATGAGCAATCATACACAATCCTCTATGTCATGGTTTGTATGCAGAATGCTAAACATGAGCTGCTGACCCGTCAGAACTATGCTCAGAGTTCTGGGCATAAACCGTGACAGAGTAAAAACCTCAAATTACTGCTTCCATGAAAGGAACCATAATAGAATGCTGCCCATAAAACAAAGCAACATAAAATACAGTTCTTCACATAACGTTTTATTCAGAAATATGGATAATTTTGGTGTGAATGTCATTTCTGAAAATGGAACAATATAAATAGCTGCCATTCAGAAATAATTTCCTGTCCTCTTTAAATATATTATTAATCAAGCTAAATCAATATTTTATTAATACAGCCACTGAGTCCATGCTTACAGTTGTAAGAGTGGTCTCACTTACATATTAGGGTATCAGAACCACTCAGCTTCACTTCGTGGTTCACATACCTTAAGAATGCACATGAGACCACTCTTACAACTGAAAGAGTAGTCTAGGCGGCTGTGTTACCATACAGGAGAAGGTACACTTTTCAAACTCTCGTGACTGTTCGAGAGCAGATGGACCCTGTCAACACTTGAACAGCACTTGTTGGTCAGTCCTGTGGGTCCAGGAAATTCAGTATCATGTTGGAGCAGAAACAGTGCTCAGGTGGTTGCCCAAACTGTGGTTCAGCCTCCATTCCCACTGATCAAGGTGGTGGTCATGCCTGATTCCTCCCATGTGGGTCTACGCTTGGGGTAATCTAGTCAGACCCCTCTGTGGGGGTCCATGTCAGTTGACTGGTCCACAGAGATCTTACTTCGAGGAAGGCTCTTGCAGCAGGCCACACTGGTAGGACAAAGCAGTCAGGTGCCAGGACCACACAGAAAATTTCTAGCTAGCAGTCTACTGTGGGTGACTACCCACCGCCCGATGTCAGCTGCTGGCGTCAGCCCTATCATACAAAGGCAGGCCGTCCCTGACACCCACCTCGGTTCTTTCCAGTTGTCAACCCATGCACGTCGGACCTTAATGGACACCGTAGCTACAGTCGATGCCATTACCTGTGCTTGCCATGCTTTTTATATTCCTGAGTATTCTAATCAAGGGGACGCCTTTCTCAATTCTTTGGATGTACATAGGATTTTGAGGTACTATACGAACCACACCAAGCCTTTATGAAAATCTGACCAGCTGTTTGTTTTGTTCACCCCCAAGAGAAAGGGCACTCCTGTTTCCAAACGGTGTTCTAAGTGGTTAGCTCATTGCATTGTTTACTGCTACCGCAAGTACAACATGTTTCTTCCGGGAGTGGTCAAGAACCATTACACCAAGGGTATGACCATCTCAACAGCTTCTTTCAGAAATGTGTCTGCTGCAGACATCTAAGGAGTGGTCAAGGGTTTCGCATCTGGGTTTTAGTGCCAAAATGTAAAATATTGCACCTGGGACATACAAACCCAGAAGCCGAATATAAAATGGGGGGGGGAAGGGAGGAGTATTGTTGGTCACTAAGAAGGAAAGGGACCTAAGGCTTATAATACCTGATGACCTCAAAGTCGCAGGGCAGTGTGACATAGCAGTGGGAAGGGCCAGTGGAATACTGGGGTGCATAGGGAGAGGTATTACAGGCAGAAGAAGGGAGGTGATATTATCATTGTATTTGTATAGATCATTGGTGAGACCACGTTTGGAATATTGTGTACAGTTCTGGAGACCACATCTCAGAAAAAGACAGGGACAGAGACAGAGCAGAGGCAGTACAGAGGATGGTAACTAAAATGATACATGGGTTGCATGAGAAAACATACGATGAGAGACTGAGGGATCTTAATATGTACACCATGGAGGAGACGGGGGAAGAGAGGGGTCATGATAGAGACCTAGAAGTACCTCATGGGAGTAAACAGGGTACAGATGGGGAGCATGTTTCAAATGAAAAAGTGCAACAGAACAAGAAGGCATGCAACAGAGTTAAAGGGGGATTTAAGAGGGATGTGAAGAAATCCTACTTCACTGAAAGAGTGATGGATGCCTGGAACAGCCTGCCACAAGATGTATTAGAGGCAAAACTGTGGGGGGTTTCAAACATGCATGGGATAGACAAGGGGAGTACTATAAAATAAAAAGGGGGAGGGTCGCCAGAAACCAGTTAGTCTGCTGGGACAGAATAGGCAGGGAAAAAACTGGGCAAACTGGGTGGACCAAGCCATCCTTTTCTGCTGACAAATTCTATGTTTCTATGTTCTGTGTTTCTAATCTATGTTTATTAACCTCTGACTGTGAAGAACAGAGTTGTTAAGACACTAAGGGATTCTTGTGACATCACAGAACCACAAGAGTGGTCAGTCCTATGATATTCACTAGAACACCGAGGTGTCCTAGCAACCTTTCTTCACAAGTAGAGTTTAGCTTGTTGCCTCTCCTCACTTTGAGACCTGATACCAGTGACCTTCAGCCCCATCCCACAACTGTTGAGGCTGATAGGGATCCACCAGTGGGCCCAAGAGTAGCAGCAGCTGTCATTAATGGCTGTGAGGAAGACATGGATTTTTGTTTTTCTCCCAAGACCCCTTCCCTCCCCTCCCTGACACTGGTCAGTAACCTTTTGCTGGTCTACCATGCCCTCAAATGACACCCTGTGGAGAAGGCCAGGTCCCTGACCCACCGTAGGGGTCACTGTGGTGGCAGACCCCAGCACCCGCCATTCCCTACTGAAATGCTGCTGCACGGCAGTCAAGCTGAGCCCTAGGGCGTCTGAGTCTGCCCGAACGCAGGTCGCCGCATGGAAGTCTGTAATTCTGCTGAGCCATCGGATGGACCCACAGTTACAGGATTTTTGCAAACACAAACCACCTGATTTATTTAAACACCAAACCTCTTGGAGATCTTTTATTTTAATTCTCTATTTTACTTGGCAGGACAACTGTCAGTCCTCAGCCCTGGTCACGGCCCCCGGGACTCCCACTGTCATCCATTGCTGCTGACTCCCCCAATTACCCCCCGGAGGGTGGGGCTGCGGCCACGGTCCCCAGTCCATGCCGCAGAACAAGTGCCTGGTCGGGGGAGCGGCGATGACTGCTAATCGAAGCCCTGAGGAGGGCTTCACTGAGACAGGGCTACTGCCCGCCTTCTCCTTTTTTCCTGTGTTCTTGGAAGCGAGGACGTGCAATGACGCCAGCGTCTGCCCCACCTCCTATGTAACAGGTGCCAGAGCGTGAGTATCTCCTGGCCTCCGCCAGGAGTTCTCAGTGCACCGAGCACTACCCCACCCTCCCCCCGGAGAAGGAGAGTCGACCATAGACGCCTCCATCCTTTCCCCCAGCCAGCCCTCCGACGACTGGTCCATTCCTCGATCCGGTCGGCCAAGCGCCGCAAGCGGAAATCAACCATCGCGCCAGCAGGCCGGCAACCTCTTGGATATCTGAATGGTGGGGAGGGGTGAACAGGATACCGCTACCATTGCCAAGGAGTACCCAGCAAGACAGTTGTTCAAGTTCTCAAATTGATTGGGGAGATGATTGCTTATAAAGTGTTTTCCTGATTTCTTAGCAACCCATTCTTCATATCCAGAGTCATTCAGCTTGGTTCTGAAAAAGTTATTCTGCAGTTTTTCGTGAAGAATAGCTCAAAACCACCAGCAAAATAGGCTAATCATCTATTATAACCTTTTTTAGCTGTTTGTTAAGTTGGGAAGACGCACTGTAATATGCCCTCTGACCTAATCCAGCTATTAAAATGCTGCAAAATTCCATAGACATAAAATTTTATTGAACTATGGTGAAATATGTGGCTAAACAGAATAATGTCACTGCTTCTGAAACAGCCCTGCTTAGTCCATGTCCCCAGCAATCCATAATCCAGACCCTGACACTGGGCGTAAGAATCACTCACTTTGTCTAGAACACTGGATCATGGTGTTATAGGTGGTGTTTTTGAAGGACGTGATGAAAAGAAAAGCACATTTAATACATAACACTGTAAACCAGCGTTTTTTTTGTTGTTGTTTTTTACCTTTTTGGAGTGTTGTACAGAGTTGAAATGAACTTTTCCAAGTTCAAAAAGTCAAACTTGGGACACTTTTCTTCAGCTCTAATTTAAATGAGGTCTGGAGAAGAAACAGTGTTGGATATATATTCCAATATGAAGGTAGAAAATATTAAAAAAAACTTTGAAAACTGGGAATCAGTACCAAGTTGTGTGTCCATCTGTTTATGGCAGTACAATATAGATGATGCATTTCTGAAAACTCCTTCACTCACTTTCTACCTTAAGAAAGGAAACTGAAAGCAGTTCAGTTTTGTGTGCCACTCGGTTAAACAAAGTGAGAGCTATAGAACTATTGTACTTTGGATAGAAATGATTTAATTATTCACTGCTCACATTAGCCTAGATTCTTAGAAGATGATTAACATGAACAAGAACTTACCCACGCTGCCATGTTGGAGGTACTTTGGGTGACTGTCATATTGTTTACAAACTGGTTTGTTGAGTAAAGTTCATGTTCAGGCAACAGCTGTTGGCAGACCGTAAAAGTATACTTCCCAGTATCTTGCTATGTGCCATATCACCAGATTTCTTTTTTTTAACTCAGCTTTATTAACAATTCATACAGCATAACATACCAGTCAGTACATTTTTCAAGTAGACAGCATTATCCAGAGGTCAGTAAATCCATACAACAGCAAACAGCAGGCGAGGCCTAATAAGTATCCTTTAGAAAAGGGTTCTTGTCCATTAAACTACTACAGTAGCCAACTTTCTCTAGACCTCCAAGAAGCCTCTGGACTCATAAGAATAAGAAACAAAAGTATTGCAATTGTACATGTAGTACAGAATTAATTTTATACAAGGAATGAAACATGTCATAATAGATGTCTGCATGTATTTTATAGACAAATCTATTTTAAAAAAACAAAGTGAACAGAGTACCAGCAGATTTCCTACAGAGACATCGCTAACTGAAAAGAGGTTAAAAGAAATAGCCAAAAGAATGAAAAGGCAAGGTGGCAGTATGAGAGTTTGGAAAAAATGGGTATAACTGGAGAATCGTGGGCTCACAGGTAACTGCTTGGACTCACCAGCTATGTGCTGTCACTTAGATCTTCCTTGACTAAAAGTCTCCACTATTCATTTGCACTAATGGGACTATGCCAGAGGCACTAGGACCCTACGGGAGCCAAAAATCTTCAGGAGGGCCGGTGCCGGGATAGGACCGCGCATAAGGGGCACTGCGAGACTAGCTTGTGCCGTATATGCTGTCTCAGCGTCGATTCTCCAACTGCCTCAGTTCCTTTTCACCCTCTGTCGAGCGTGTTTCGATGACAACGTCACTCGCCTGCCGGGAGTCAAGTCTTCACTATATGACAGCAGCTGTAGCCGTCAGTATTTGATTAATTTACTACTTGATTCATACTGGGTATTCATACTGGGTATAGAGCAAAAGAAGGCTATGCAGCCATGATATCGCTTCCTTGCATTAGTGGGACCATAACTTCCCCTGAGATAACAACAAGTCATCGAAATGTCATATTCATTTCATTTGAATGACTGTTCACAATTGCACTAGGTAGTGTGTTCCAGATTCTACAAGACTCATTAAGAAATGAGTAGTACTCACTATTCCTTTTAACCGTATCTATTCTAATCCGTCTTTTGTGCCCCTCAAGCCACCTGGCTTCTCCTGCAACTCTAGTCCCATTTCCTTTACTAAATCTTGGTAATTTATTATCTTAAAGAGCATCATTAAATTCTCTCTCGTTCTCCTCGTTTCCAAGGTGAACAGGCCAGTTTGTTTTAATCTCTCTTCATAATTACTGGTTCTCAACGAACCCACCATTTTTGTAACTCTCCTCTGAATCTTTTCCACTCTCCCTATTTCACCCCATTTACAGTATAGGGGTTCCATAGTTGAGACCTATAATCTAAGTGAGGTCTGACATAGGTTTTATAGAGTGGGATTAAACAGCCCACTGATCTGTTGACAAAATTTCTTTTAATGTTCTTGATCATGTAATTTGCTTTAACAGTGAGCTTAGTTCGATGTTGTTTGAATCCTAGCTTGTTATTCACCGTAATGCCACAATCTTTCTCCCACTCCACCATTGATAACTCTCCTCCATGTAGTGTATAGGGTAATGACAGGTTATCTTTTCCTAAATGCAAACATGAACATTTTTGCATGCTAAATAGCATACCATTTTTATTTGTCCATCCCTCAGTTTCCTTAAGATCTGTTGCCAGATCCACATACTGATTTAATGTTCCAAATGGACCTTAATATCATCTGCAAATTTTATTAAGTTGTTCTTAATATTCTTATGCATATCACTAATATACAATGAAAATAGAACCGGTCCAAGCACCAAGCCCTGCGGCACCCCACTCGTGACCCCTCCCAGACTCTGAATATGTACCCATAACTCCGACCACCTGCTGACCATCACTGAACCAGTTTTCAATCCATATCACTATCCTTGCATCTAAACTTAATGTATATAATTTATTACCCAAGTTATGATGTGGCACTTTATTGAAGGCCTTTTGAAAGTCCCGGTAGGTAACATCTACAGAGATATTACAACTGATAAACTTATTCATCCATTCATAGAAGCATAAGTGATTTGTAGTGCTCTCCCTGTTCTTTTTAAACCCATGCTACTTTATGTCTACTAGACCTAATGATGCCATATTCACTTCTAATTTCATTTTCAAAAAACTCTCTGCAGTTTTGCCCAGTATCGAAGTAAGGCTAACAGGTCTAAAATTTGAGGGGTCAGTTCTAATACCTTTTTTATATAATGGCACCACCACTGCTTCCTTCCAGTCAATAGGTATCTCACCTGTTGCAGATGAACTATTGAAAATCCTTGCTAGTGGATATGCTATAATATTACCAATATCTTACTTCGAGAGGGCTCCTTCAGTACGTCATCACAAATAGGACTGACGTCGCCTGACGTCTGGCCGCACGGCAGACTTTTCTAGTAAACCCTGACAGGGGACTGCCCACCCGACGTCACGTGACCAATGTCAGCGTGACGGTGCATATAGTGGGTGATCCCCACGCCAGCCCTCCAGTTCTTTCCCCGCTGTCGCCTTCGCATAGTCACATTTTCTTCATTCAGATTAACGTTAGTTCATATCTTCTCTGAAGAAGAAGTGCTCCAAGTGTGGCACTCAGATACCGCACAAAGACGGACATTCCAAGTGCGTCATCTGCCTAAGCCCAGACCATCCAGTGTCCCCCTGCCCCGACTGTCAGTCCTTCAATCAGGCTACTAAAAAGCGGAGACAGTAGGCGTTGGAGGCCCATCTTCTCAAGGCTTGTCTACTTTCACTTGAGAAGAAGATGGACAAGCTTAGAGACTCATCCATCAAATCTTCCCCTAAAAAGCATAAGGAGAAGACTGGGGAGCGGGCTCTCTCTGCGGACGACGTCAGGCCCTCTACCAGCAAGGCCCAGCCACAGTCGAAGCACTCAGGTAAGGAGAAACTTCAAGCAGATAAGTCGGTCGCCAGCTTGTCCCGTGACCACGCTGCACGGGTCGGTAAGTCGGCCTCCGGCTCCTCCGGAGACCACCTGGTAGCCGTTAAATCGATTCCCCTGGCTGGGGGCAGTCACTCAGCCTCGGTCGCTAAGTTGGCCGGGGGTCCTCTCCCCGACCGCCTGGCCATGCCCACTAAGTCGGCTGTCCCTGACGACCGCACTGGCACGATTCCCCAGTCAGGACGTACTGGCGCATCTACCGACGTCCGGGCGGGACCGAAGGGAGACAGCCCCGCTCCCTCCTGTTCTTCCGTCGCCCGTGTCCCGCATTCCACCACCACACATCTTGCGAGGCCGATGGGGACGCCAGAACCAGCTGTTCGGGTTCTTCCCACGCCTCCTCTGCTGGGGACCAGGGTCAGGAGGCTCCTTCCTCAGCCGGATGGCCTTTCTCTGGAAGTCCCTCCTCAACCCAAGGGCGGACTGCGGTGCTTCCGATGCTGCCAGTCACTACAACAGTCCCGACGCTGGAACCGCTGGCGCCCAGCGCTGCCAGTCCCTACAACAGTCCCAATGCCGGACCGTGGTCAGGCCTGTTCCTCGGCCTCGACGCCGACCGACTTCTTCAACTGAGACTCTTTCGTCCAGTGCCGACGCGGATCTGGTGGCACTGGTGCCGATGTCAGTCCCTATAACGTGGACTGTCCCGACGCCGGATCCTAATTTGATCTACATCATAGCAGGTCCGACATGGGTTCCCCTGACATCAGGGCTGACGACGGGGTATTATAACCGTCCCCTCACTGTCCCCCATTACCCCCACGGGTATCTTTACTCGGAGGTTCCCACTCCTGGATGGAGTCCAATGGGACAGTTTTACCAGGGTTATCATCCCTATACCCATTACATGGGACTGCAGGGATATTACCCTCCTCCAATCGCTGTTCCCCCTCCATCTCCTCCTCTCCCCCCAGCCTCAACCAGCTCCACCTCCACCCCCCTTCCCCGGCTATGCCGGATTCCAAGTCCTTCCTACAGTCTTGGTGGCAGGGAGCAAGGTCGGAGTTGGTTTTGGACCTGGAAGTGAGGCTCCCACCTCTGCCGCTTCATATGTCCCCTTCCCCGAGCAGTTCGGGTCCGATTGTCCACCTCTCGGGGAAGACTCGACTGGACGTTCCCCTTTCTCGCTTTGAACGTCGTCCAGTGGAGGAGGCCGACGACAATTCTGATGGGAGAGAGGACTCTTCGGAGGAGGAAATTGTGGAGGAACCTGAGCCGAGAGGCAAGACCTCACCAAAATCACCGCCTGAGGATCCTTCCCTTCCTTCTCGGATCTCTTGAGGGCCCTCAGAGATTATTTTGATTGGGAGTCAGAGGAGCAGGTCCCGATGAGACAGCGACCTCACAGAGCACCTCGATTTAGGGTCCCTGTCTCCTGTCCCAGTTCCTCCGTGGATGGCCCCCAACAAGACCTCACCACCACCGCCTGGCAGATGACTCACTTATCCTGGCTGTCCCCAAGCGGGCGGACAGGCTTTATCGGGCGCCTAAGGATGCTCCTTTTTTGAAAAACCCATCCAAGGCAGACCCCGTGGTCATTTCAATGGCTCTTGATCGGCCCGCTACACCCAAGCACTGAGCACTACTCCTCCAGATAAGGAGTCGAGGCAGATGGACCAGTTTGGCAAGAAAATCTACTCTTCTAACACGTCGCTCCGCTCCCTCAGTTATGTGGCTCATATGGTGTCCCACCAAAAAGCGACTATGGTCAGGTTGGAGGTGAAGGTCCAGTCTATGGATCCTTCATCTCCCAAGGAGGAACTTGCCAAGGATCTCTGCCTCTCCAGGATTTCTTGTAGGCATGCTTTACGGGCCACCTACGATTCAGTCGACTCCGTGGCCCATACCTCGGTGACTGCCATGGCCCTGAGACAACACTCCTGGCTTCGCCTATTCGGCCTCGCTAACGAGGTTCAGTCGGCAATTCAGGACACTCCATTCCGGGGCACGGTCCTTTCTGGAGGCTACACCAAAGATATCATTACAGAACTACAGGACAAAGGTGTTGCCCTTAGAGCTGTTCAGTCTATGTACTGATCGGATGCTCCTCAGCGACGACAACAGCAACCCTTTCAGAGGAGGACCGGGAGGCAGGGGAAACCCACTCAGGCGCGTCGCCAAGGTAAGTGGAAGTCCACGGGTACCGCCACCCTCCTGCCTTCAAGAATCTGCAATGTTCAGGGGTCCTCCCTTGGACCGACCCACCACTTCTTGACTCTCCGCCCCACTGCCTCCTCAGCCTCTCGGCAAGGAGTAGGTGGGGAGGTTCGCCTCCACGTGCAGGAGTGAAGGGCGATTACCTCCGGGAGTGGGTCCTGCAACTAGTGGCCTTAGGTCACACCATAGAGTTACTGGAGCTCCTCCGGAAATCCTCAGTTGAAGTCCTCATACACTCAGGATCAGGCTATCCTCGTTCAAGAGGAAATAAATTCGCTCTTGCTAAAAAAAGCGATCGAGCGAGTCCCTTCAGGACAAACGGGAAAAGGCTTCTACTCCCATTTTTTCCTGGTTCCAAAAGAGGCTGGGGATGTCTGATTCATTCTAGATCGTCATCTGAACCATTATGTCGAGTACAAGAAGTTCTGCATGCTGACACTCCAGAACCTTCTGCTGCTCCTGTTGGAGAATCACTGGCTCTGTGCCTTGGATATGCAGGATGCCTACCTAAATATCCCTATTTTCCCCAGCCACCATCGATTCCTCCGGTTTCCGGGGGGGGGGGGACACTCAGATCTTCCTGGACATAAGTCTCCACCACTCATTCACACTATTGGGATCTGCGCTGGAGGCACTAGGACCCATCGGTAGCAAACTTTTTTGCTGGAGGGTCAGCGCCGGAGATGGCGCCGCGAGGCACAGCACCGTGAGCCACAGCTCGCGCTGTAATGACTACCTCGGCGTCGACCCTCCAACCGCCTCAGTTCCTTTTTTCCCGCTGTCGAGTGCGCTTCAGTGATGACGTTGCTCGCCCACCGGGAGTCAAACTTCAACTAGCAGCATAGTTTTCAGTTTGTTATTTTGTAATATTATCTCGATAACAGTATCGCTTAGTCTTATTTTAAAAAAAATAAAGAAGTCTCAGCTACTTTGACGGAGTCGACCATGAGCTGGTCAGGTGACGGTAGGGAGACTTTGTATGAAAGCTGTTCAGTCAGTCGGGCTGGGTCCGGTCCGCCGCCTTCTCCGGAGGGGTCTGACAATGGTCAGTCCAATGCCCGGGGGGATAAGCGGTCCGCTGGAAGTATAAAATAACGGTCGCATTTCGGCACCGTTCGCCTCGAGCTCTTCTTCGCCCACAGGTCTAAAAAGAGAAGGCATCACTCGAGGTCGCCCTCTGATATGTCTGCGCGCAGACGTTTGGTTATTGGGACTAGTTGCCGGTCTCCTTCGGAGTCGCCAACCTCTGCTTCTGGTAGCCAACGGCTGCATCAAGTCCTACTCCTGCCCGCAGCAGGTCTTCAGGTGAGCAGTTTCATCAGTGGGCGCTCTTATGGAGCAATGGACTCGAGGTTAGTTCAGCTACCTGGCTCAGTCACTGCGTGGGCTTTCGGGCTCATTGAGACCAGGTAGGGGCAGTTGGACTCTCCCGGTCGCGGCACCTTGCCGGTCCCGTCGACTCCGCGTTTAGGTGTTCCCCTCCACATGGCTGCAGCGCAGGGGCCACACCGATGCCTTTATCTCCTGCTCTTCTTCCTTCAAAACCTGTTTTTGAGTCTGGGGGTGTTTCGGCATCCTCGGCACCGCCCTCGGCGCGGTGATGCGCCTAAGCGTCAAATCCTCTGGGCATGCAGCTTCTTGGCACCGTCTCGGGTTCTCGGCGATCCTCGGTATCATGCAGCTTCTCAGCACAGTTTGGCACGCATGGTCCTCGGGCGATTTTGCGTGCTGCATGCCCTCAAGGCCGTTTTGTGCCATGGCGCCTCGGCGCCAGGGCCTCGGCCTCTCTGCTTTTCAGGACCTCTTTTCACTCGCTTCTTCTTCCCCTTCTTCTGATTTTCATTCCTTTCCTCTGTCCATACAGTCCTCCTGGACTGTCAGGGAGATGACAGTGAGCCTGACCCAGACCTTCGGTTGGGTGATGAAGTGGACTAAGCAGGATCTATCTCTGCTGCAGAGCCTGTGGTCGAGGATCTGTCTTTTAAGTCTCTGCTGAAGAATCTGAGTTCCACTCTTTCTCTCCAGACTACAGACATCGATCCTGGGAAATTGTTAAAGACTCCAGTACCTTCATGTTCCGGAGATCCCTACGGATTTGACTCCTCCGGTTCAGCCTTCCTTCGAGGACGCTGTCTCAAATGGTATGGAATAATCCTGCTCTCACCCCTTCGTGGCTAAATCCATAGATAAGAAATATTCAGCCCCAAGGATCGCCCCATTTGGCATCTCAAGCCTTTGCGGATCGGACAGTAGTCCTGGCAGAGAATGATAAGGTCGTTTTCCTCAAACTACTACAGCTCTACCTATTAATAAAGAATCTCGTAAGATAGACACCTTAGGTAAGAGAGTCTTGCTGCTTCTACCCTAAGTATGCTGATTGCCAGCTACCAGGGCTATTTCTCACAGTATGAATATATCCTGTGGCACTCTATGAAGCAGATGGTTGAAGCTCTTCCGAGTCAGTTTCATAATTGTCAGTCCTTTCGAGGCAGAGGAGGTTCCATAAACCAACCTGCCCAACCTCAAAAGAAGATGCAACAGAAAGCTTAAGGCCCAAAGCGCCAGCCGCCACTATGAATGTCTGGCCCAAGTCCCATCTCAGCTGCCAGAGGTGGACTTTTCCTTTCCGGTGGTAGGTCGTCTGATGCACTTCTACAACCAGTGGAAGTCCATAACCTCAGACAAATGGGTCCTTCGGATAATTCACGAGGGGTATTCACTCAATCTGGTGGAGACCCCCGGATCGTCCCCCCAAACGGCAGCCCAGGCTGTCGACCCTTCAGTCAGACCTTCTTGCCGCCAAGATTCAGGGCCTTCTGAACAACAGGGCAGTAGAAGTGGTGCCGCTGCATCAACGGAACACAGGGTTCTACTCCCATTACTTTCTGGTTCCAAAGAAGTCCGGGGGTATGCGCCCCATTCTGGATCTCAGAAAGCTAAACAAATTTCTCCCCAAGGAGAAATTCAAAATGATTTCTCTGGGAACCCTGTTACCTCTGCTTCATCAACACGACTGGCTAGCCTCCCTAGACATGCAGGATGCTTACTAGCACATTCCTATTCACCCGAGGCATCACAAATTCCTGAGGTTTGTGGCTCTGGGACAGCATTATCAGTTCAGAGTCCTGCCCTTTGGGCTATCCTCGGCGCCGCGAGTTTTTACAAAGTGTTATGCAGTTCTGCAGCGCACCTCAGAAAGGTCGGGATACAGGTGTTCCCTTATCTGGATGATTGGCTTCTAGCAAGCCCTTCCAGGCAAGGGACCCTGGACGCCGTAGAGACAGCCTCTCGCCTCCTTATGTCCATGGGAGTTCTGCTGAACCTCAAGAAATCGCAACTGCAGCCCTCCCAGAGGCTCATCTTTATAGGGACTCTTCTGGACACCTCCTGTCACGAAGGCTTTTCTTCCAGAAGACAGAAGGAACGATATCCTCAAAGGGCCCGGCCACATCGGGAGAACACCTCAGTTACTGCTCTCGATGCAACGGATGCTAGGCCTCATGGCTTCCTCAGTGTTCACTGTTCCCCAGCACGCCTGCACATGAGAACCACTCAATGGATGCTCAGTACTCAGTGGTCCCCAACCACTCACCTGCAGTCCTATCTCATCAAGGTGACAGAACCTTTAAAGAGGTCACTCACCTGGTGGTCTCAATAGAGCAATCTCCTGGAGGGTATCCTTTGCTCCTCTGGACCATCGGATCTCCATTACCACGGACACATCCCTAATGGGGTGGGGAGCTCACTGTCAGGCTCTCCACACAAGGTGCGTGGACTCAAGTCGAGTCCCAGCTCCACATAAACGCCCTCAAATGAGTGCTGTCCTTTATGCGTCCGAGCTGCTGAAGGACATTCTGTGTCACAAGAACATTCTCCTTCAAACGGACAACAAAGCAGTGATGTATTACATCAACAAGCAGGGCGGTGTTTATTCTTACCCTTATGCAGGGAAGCAATGAGGGTATGGAATGGTGCTTGGAGCACGAGGCTCTAATTCAAGCGGGTCTACCTGCCAGGTATTCAGAACGAACTGGCAGACCGCTCAGCAGAACAGAGACAGACCCTCATGAGTGGTCTCTGACTCAACCATTGTTCAGTCACTATTCAAGAGTGGGGAACTCCACCTGGACCTTTTGCATCCCCACTCAACACAAAACTGCTCTCTTCTGCTCCAGAATCCAGGGCCTGGCATTTTCTGTCAGGATGCTCAGGCCATGTGGACAAAACGCTTTTTACGCCTTCCACCTCTTCCTCTAATTCAGAGGGTACTCCTCAAGTTCAAATCCCAGGGGGACAAAATGATCCTTATTTCTCCCTTCTGGCCTCGACAGCTGTGGTTTCCACTACTCAACAATATGTTGGTAGTTCCTCCGAGACCACTTCCCCTACAGATGAACCTTTTGACTCAGGGGCCTGTGGTCCACCCCAACCTGAGATCGCTTCACCTTCACGCTTGGCTGGGACATCAGTCTTGTGCTAGATATGCTCACTCGGAAACCTTTTGAACCTCTGGCTACCTGTGAGCTAAAACTTCTCACTTGGAAGACTGCCTTCCTAGTGGCCATTACCTCAGCCCATAGGGTCTCTGAGATACATGCCCTGGTCACAGACCCTCCGTATACTGTGTTCCATAGGGACAAAGTAGTTCTTCGTACTCATCCTAAATTTCTTCCTAAGGTTGTGTCAGAATTTCATCTAAACCAACCTTTGGTCCTTCCCTCTTACTTTGCGAACTTCCAAAATGAAGGAGAGCGTTCTCTTCATTCTTTGGGCGTTAAAGAGGGCCTTCACGTTTCTATCTGGATAGAACCCAGGACTTCATAAAGCCCAGCAACTGTTCGCTTCTTCAGCGAGACCGGCTGGGTCAACCTGTCGCTATCAGATGCATCTCAACGTGGCTAGTGGCATGCCTCGCCACTGCTATTCCATGGCACAGGTTAGTTGGAGGGCAGGGTTTACGCCACTCTACTAGAGCAGCTGCCGCATCCCTATGAAATTCGCAATGTGTCCATTGCAGATATTTGCAAAGGCTACCTGGCGCTCAGTGCATACTTTTGTTAAACATTATGCACTAGATGTCCATGCCAGACGACATTCTTCCTTTGGCAGAGCCATCCTTAATGGAGTTGTGTCTTAGAAACCTGAGCTCTTGGTCTCTCCTGCCACCCTCTCTGGGGATTATTAACTCGGTACTCTCCCAATAGTGTGAATGACTGGTGGAGACTTATGTCCAGGAAGATATGAAAATTACGTACCTACCGTAATTCTTGATCTTCTTGGACAAGTCTCCACCACTCATTCACACGCCCACCCTCCGTCCCCCGAGCTCACCTCTATTGTTGGTCTTCAGTCCCTCAAATCTTTAGGCTGTGAAGACTTCTTTGTTGACCCTTCTTATACGGGTCGTCCGGACTGTCTTATGTCCGGTTTTTAGTTTAAGGCTACCCTTCTAGGTTAGGTACACTGCACCTCCTTGGTAAAAAAGGTACTGAGGCGGTTGGAGGGTCGACGCCGAGATAGTCATTACAGCGCAAGCTGTGGCTCGCGGTGCTGTGCCTCACGGCGCCATCTCCGACGCCGACCCTCCAGCAAAATAGTTTGCTCCCGATGGGTCCTAGTGCCTCCGGCGCAGATCCCAGTTGTGTGAATGAGTGGTGGAGACTCGTCCAAGAAGATCAAGAATTATGGTAGGTACGTAATATTCATTTCTGAGCACTTCCCTTTGGGCTGTCTTTGGCACCTCAGGTTTTACCAAGTGCCTAGCGGTGTTTTCAAGCGTTTTTACGCCTTGGCAGGATTGCAGTGTTTCCCTACCTGGATGATTGGCTACTAGCGGCCCATCCAGGGATGTGTTGTTGGAAGCTCTGTCGGCTACCTGGACCTGTTCAATCAACTTGGGATCACTGTCAGCGTGCCCAAGTCATACCTTATCCTCCCAGAGACTGCAGTTTATTGGGCGGTCCTCGATATGGTCCAGTGCAGAGCTTTTCTTCCTCCGGACAGAGTGGAGACTCTGGTCCACCAGGCTCCAAGGTGGCGCTTGCAGGACCATCCCGGCCTGGGAGGTCCTTCACCTGTTAGGCCTCATGGCAGCTTCCATTTGTACCATTCCCCAGCCAGGCTCCACATGAGATCACTCAGTGGTCCCTGAGGGTGCAATGGGACCAGCTACTGGATGATCTGGACCATCCGGTCCTCATCTCTTCAGCGATCTGGAAGGATCTTCTATGGTGGATGAATCTGTCGCCACTCTCACTACGGATGCCCTGAACATGGGGTGGGGTGCGCATCTGGGGGAACATCAAGCCCAGGGACTTAGGTCTGGCTTGGAGCTTTCTCTTCACATCAGTGTTCTAGAGCTCAGGGCGGTCCTGTATGCCTTATAGGCCTTTCAGCCCCTACTGCCCGAGGAAACACTGCTGATCCAAATGGACAATGTGTCGGTGGTTTCGTACATCAACAAACAAGGAGGAACCCGGTCGTACCCTCTTTGCAGTGAGGCGACCAAGGTGTGGAACTGGGCAGTCCAGCACCACTTGTCCCCCAGTGGCCGTGCACGTACCGGGAGTTCTAAACATCCTGGCAGACTGTCTCAGCAGATCATGGACCCCTGCTTGCGAGTGGGAACTTCATCAGGAAGTGGCAGAATCCATCTTCCAAGATTGGGGGCGGACGGAACTCGACCTGTTCGCCTCTCAATTCAACACAAAACTTCCCAAGTTTTGCTTGCTTGTTCAGAGCCAGGTGCTTTCTGGAGCAACGATTATCTCTTATCCTGGACAGGAAATTCTTGTATGCCTTCCTCCATTTCCTATTCTGCAGAGGGTCCTCCTCAAACTACAGGCGGAGAAGGCCAAGATGATTCTCATCGCTCCTCTTTGGCCGAGACAGATTTGGTTCCGCTGCTTCAGCAGCTATCCAGGGAACCACCGGTTCCACTTCCCCTGACACACAACCTCCTTACTCAGGATCAAGGCCGCCTGGTTCATCCGGGCTCAGGACCCTGCATCTGCATGCATGGCTCCTACAGGCGTAGCCATCTCTCACTTTGGGGTAGCCTCTCGAGAGTGGCACAGGTCGGTTGTCGGCCAGAAAACCTTCCACCCATTCCACTTATGCCTTGAAGTGGAAGTGGTTTTCCATTTGCATGGCGCAAAGGGCTGGAGCCTGTTTTCCTGCTCTGCCCCACAAGTCATGGAATACCTTCACCTATCGGACTCAGGTTTAGCCTATTCCTCTGAAAGTGCACCTCCGCTATCTCAGCGTACACTTAGCTGGTGGATGGTAAACCTGTGGCTCAGTTGGATATCTCAAAGACCTTTTGAAAGGGATTCTCCATCTGAAACCCCCATCCGCAGCACACCACCATGGGACTTGAATTTTGTTCTGAGAAGCTTACCTTGCCTCCTTTCGAGCCAGCAATGAGCTGTGACCTACGCTTCCTAGCTTGGAAGGCATTGTTTCTGGTTGCTATCACTTCAGCTTAAAGAATCTTGGAGCTTCATGCGCTGGTTTGTAAGGAGCCTTACCTGATTTTTCACCGGGACAGGGCGGTTCTCAGAACCCATCCGAGGTTCCTTCCAAAGTGGTGTCGGAAGCTACTCTGAACCAATCCGTAGAGCTTCCGGCATATTATCCGGCTCCCGTTAACAGGGGTGAGGCACTCCTCCATACGATGGACATCCACTGGATTCCCCGGTGTTACACACACCGAACCAAAGATTTTCGCTCGTGTGATCAATTGTTTGTCTCCTCCGCGCAATGAACACGATGCAAACCGGTTTCCAAGCAGAGCCTTTCCAAATGGTTGGGCAACTGCATTAGATACTGTTATCAAAACTATGATAAACCCCTTCCGGGCTCTATCAAGGGTCATTCTTCTAGGGGCATGGCAACTTCTGCAGCCTTTCTTCGTAATGTTTCTGCAGCGGATATTTGTGCTGCCGCTACTTGGAGTTCTGTCCATACCTTTACCAATCATTATAGTCTGGACATTGCTTCTAGGCGGAGGGCTGGCTTTGGCCTAGCTGTCCTGCAGGGTCTGTTGTCCTAGGCTGGGTCCTTTCAGGCTTCAGTCTTTTCCATGGATCTTGTTTTGGCCCTCCCTAGTTTCTCTCGGTCTCTGCTTAGAGGGACTGCTTGGGACTCAGTCCTATTTTTGATGACCTACTGAAGGACCCTCTCGAAGTAAGATAGTACAGTTATGTAGGAACTTACCATAACAGTAGATCTTCGAGCGAAGTTCCTTTAGCAGGTCATATTTTTCCCTCCCTCCTTCCCCTCATTTTATTTTTTACAGGGTCTCCAAACCTGTTCACTCCTGCTGTTAGGCCTCTTCCTGTCTCCGGTGGGAGAACTGGAGGGTGGGCGTGGGGACCGCCCACTATATACCGTCACACCGACGTTGGTCACGTGACGTTGGGTGGGCGGTCCCCCATCAGGGATTGCTAGAAAAGTCTGCCGTGTGGCCCGCCATCAGGCGACGTCAGTCCTATTTGTGATGACCAGCTGAAGGAACCTCTCTCGAAGATCTACTGTTACGGTAAGTTCCTACGTAACTGTACTTTCTTTAATTAATCTTGGATTTATTTAGTCTGGGCCTGAGGATTTGTAACTTTTAATCTTTTTAGTGAGTTCTGTCACCTCTTGTACACTAATTATTAGCTCCTGGTTAATTTGTATATTATTCCCTCTCGTATCCTTATTCTTATTCTTTTGTTCAAACGCTGAGCTAAAGTACCTATTAAAGGTTTCCGCTATTTCCTTAGGATTACTTATTTCTTTACCCTCACAAATAAGTGGAGCAATCTGGTTTGTTACCCTTCAGTTTATTAATGTAAGCATAAACGCTCTTACCATTATCTTTGTTCTGTGCAAAGTTAAACTCTATAATTTGTTGAGCTCTTGTTTTACCATTTTTTTAAACTGTTTTAGAATAGATCTGTAGTTTTCTACGCTCTCCACAGTGCCAACTGTTTTCATCCTCTGATAGAGCACCTTCTTCTTTTACACATTTTCAGTACCTTACTGGTACACCAAGCTGGCACTTTGCCTTTTCTATTGTACAGTTTTCTCTCGAACATACTGATTGTCCAGACTATGAAGTTTATCTTTGAAACAAGCCCACATTTCATTAGTATCTCTATTCTCAAATCCTTCTCCCAATCCCATTTTATTAACTCGTGTCTAATTTTAGTGAAGTTGGCCTCATAATTTTTTAATACTGTGTTACCTCTTACAATATGATGGACTTGCTTTCTTATCACAAATTCCACTGACTTATGATCGCATTTGTTCAAATTATCCTTTATCTTAATATTTGATACCAATTCTGGATTTGGTGATCACTAATAACACCAAACATTTTTCCCTTGTGTTGGTTTATAAACCATTTGGTTTAAGCCAGCTGTATTAATGGCTTCATGGAAGTGGTTGTTTACATTTCCACCAGTGCTTTTATCTGAGCACCATTTGATTTCAGGGTGATTAAAATCCCTACTATTATAATCCGTCATTCAATCAAAATCTTTATTTATCCAGAAGAACATCGTTGAGCATCACTCATTACAAGATGGACCTGCTTAAGGCCAGTCAAAACAGAGTTACATACAACAGTGACAATATATCATTAAGGCAACAAATAAATACAGAACTCATTTTACGATGGGCCTGGTTAATACCAGTACAAAATAGATTTATATACAACAGTGGCAGTACATCATATGACACAAATAATACAAGGTAGGTGCTCAATGCAGCGGCAGAATAAAACAGAAGGAACAGGAGTGTGGGGAGCTGGGAGGGAATGGTGGGTACGGGAGAGATAAGGGAGGGAGGTAGAGGACCTAAGCTGGAAAACAGGTAGCTAGTGTGCAGTTGCAACTTAATTGGGCAGAGAGAAATTAAAGGGTTTGCTCACAACATGAGATGGATCCATAGGACCAGCAGTACTCTAGTCTGCACTGAAGGCGGCTGAGAGCTGGGTGCCTAGGACTCAGGATAGGTTATGGAACGAGGGAAACAGTTACAGTGTTCCCTCACAGTTCGGGCAAATAAGTCTTGAAGGAATCCAAGCTGATAATATCCCCCTTATCTGCCATGTACTCAATTTTTTTTTTTTTTTTTATTTTCTCTTTATGACCCCTTCGCCGCAGTACTTCCTTTCTTTGGGAGACTCCTGTATTGGCCTTATACGTCCCTACTCCTCATGCCAGGCGTCTATGCAGTCCATCCCCCATGGAGCCTTGGTTATACCCCCCCAGGCGGGTACAGGACGGGGTCCCTTACCGTCCCGACATGTCTCTATTTCGTCGGAGGGATGCTGTCATCAGGCACCAGCTGGGGCACGGGTATTGGGGCCTTGGAGCTCTGTCTACAGGGAGCACTGCGGGGTTTTTCCGCTTTTTCTGTCCCCTCCCACAGGACGTAGGCACGCTAGGGGAGCCAAGGGGCGGTGCACATCAAGACGTGCGAGCGCTCCAGCTCCCAGCCCCGTCCCTCTCCTTCTTTCTGCAGTCCCGCTGCACCTCCACCCGTGGTCACCGAGGTGGCGGTAGAGCAGCGGGACATATCCCGAAGGAGGAGGCAGCTTCTGGGTGCTCAGTCCTCCTCCCGGCCTACCCTCCAGCAGCCCGAGTCCATTCCCGAACCCGGGTTGCTGGCGTCATAAGTGGTAACCCTACCGCTGTGCCGACGGGCCGGCCTCAATTTTATTTTTGATCTCCTCATCTGTGTCTCTATTTACGTTCGGAGCCCTATAATATACCCCTAAGTAGAACTTTTTCTCATTCCCTTCTTGTATTTCAAGCCAAAGCGATTCAGTAACTACCTCACTGGGCAGGCCATATGCTACCCTATTGATGTCATTTTTCATATAGATAGCTACACCCCCTTCTTTCTTATTTTGTCTAGCTTTTGTAAAGAGTGAGTAGCCATCAATCTTCCTGGACATAAGTCTCCACCACTCATTCACACTAATGGGATCTCCACCGGAGGCACTAGGACCCATCAGGAGCAAACTTTTTTGTTAGAAGGTCGGCGCCTGAGACGGAGCCGTGAGGAGCGGCACCGCGGGCCTCAGCTCATGCGGTAATGAATATTTCGGCGTCAACCTTTCAACCGCCTCAGTTCCTTTTTTCCCGCCGTCGAGTGCACTTCAGTGACGACGTTGCTCGCCCGCTGGGAGTCAAACTAGCATCATAGTTTTCAGTTTTGTTGTTTTGTAGTAATATCTCGAATAAGTATCACTAGTTTATTCTTATTTACAAAGAAGTCTCAGCCTACTTTGTGGAGTCGACCATGAAGCGGGTCAGGTGACGGTAGGAAGACTTCATATGAAAGCTGTTCAGTCAGCCGGGCTGGGTCAGGTCCACGCCTTCTCGGCGTCGGACAATGCTCAGTCCAGTGCCGAGGGGCGGGCGGTCCCGTGCCATGCTAAAAATAAAAGGTCACATTCTCGCACCGCTCGCCCTCGAGCTCTTCTTCGGCCCACAGGTCAAAAAAGAGAAGGCATCACTCGAGGTCGCCCTCTGATATGTCTGCGCGTAGACAGTCAGTTATTGGAGCTAGTTGCCGGTCTCCTCCTGGAGTCGCCAGCTTCTGTTTCTGGTAGCCGATGTCTTTGACATCGGAGCCCTATCCCGCCCTCTGGTAGGTCTTCAGATGAGCAGTTTCGGTTCAGTGGGCTGCTCTTATGGAGCAATGGGCTCGGAGGTTGGTCCAGCTGCCTGGCCCGGTCACTCAGGGGCCTTCAGGCTTCTTGGGAGACCAGGTAGGGCGGTTGAGCCTCCCTAGTTGCGCAGCACTATCTTCAGTGCCGACGACTCCGCGCTTAGGTGTTCTCCCCCTCATATGGCTGCAGCGCAGGGGGCTACACTGATGCCTCTATCTCCTGCTCTTCCTCCCTTCTCCTCGAATCCTGTTTTTCGGGGTCTTGGGGTGTTTTCTACGCCCTCGGCATTGATGGCACGCTTGGCACCGTCTTCGGCGCCGATGCGTCTGTCGACACCATCCTCGGCGCTGATTTGCTTCTGGGCGCTCGGCGCTCATCTGGGCGCTGTCCTCTGTGCCGCTGCCCTTCCCGGGCGCCACGTGGTATTGCAGCGCTGTCCGGCCTCTCGGTGCTGTGTGGCTCTCGGCCATACGCCTTGTTGAGCGCCGATGTGGCTTCTCAGCGCGTCTTGACGCCATTGGTCTTCGCGTCGGCACCGTGCGTTTTTTCAGCGCCGTGCGTTTCTGCAGCGCCGGGTGTTCTTAGGGCATCGTTCACCTTTCAGGACTCCTCCTTTAACCCTTTTCCTTCCTCATTTCCCTCTGATTTTCACTCCTTTCCTGTCCATTTCAGTCTCTCCTGGATTGTCAGGAGATGACATTGAGCCTGACCCAGACCTTGGGCTGGGTGATGAAGTGGAAGGAACAAGATCTATTCCTGCTGCAGAGCCTGTGGTCGAGGACCTGTCTTTTAAGTCTCTGCTGAAAAACTTGATTTCCACTCTTTCTCTCCAAACTACAGACATCGATCCTGGGAAATTGTTAAGACTCCAATACCTTCATGTTCCGGAGATCCCTATGGATTTGACTCCTCCGGTACAGCCCTCCTTTGAGACACTGTCTCAAATGGTATGGAATAATCCTGCTCTCATTCCTTCAGTGGCTAAATCCATAGACAGGAAATACTCAGCCCCCAAGGATCAACCCATTTTGGCGTCCCAAGCCTTTGCGGATCCTATTGTAGTCTTGGCAGAGAATGATAAGGTTGTCCTTCCCCAGACTACTACAGCTCGACCTATTAACAAAGAATCTCGTAAGATAGACACTTTAGGTAAGAGAGTGTCTTTGCTGCTTCCACCCTGGGTATGCGTATTGCCAGCTACGAGGGCTATTTCTCTCAATATGAGTATATTCTTTGGCATTCACTCAAACAAATGGTTGAAGCTCTACCGGAATCGGACGCAGAGTCAGAGCTACTTCAAACCATTACCAGGGGTATCGAATCCAACAACCAGCAGGTTAAAGCGGCTATGGATGCTTTCAATACTGCTTCGGCGGCATGGCGGGCATTTGTACCGCCATCATTCCTGGCTGCGCACTCGGGTTTCAAGAATGACGCACAGCAGAAGGTAATGGCGTTGCCTTTTGATGGTGTGTATCTCTTGGCCCTTAGGTAGAACAGGCTCTAGAAGCTACACAAAGACTAGGTCAGCCATTAAGTTGGCTCAACCTCCTCCTGTCCCCTCTCGGGGGTGTTAATAACGCCAGTCCTTTCGAGGCAAAGGCAGAGGAAGTTTTCATAAAACCAAGCTCCCCAGCCTCAAAAGAGCAAACAGAAGATGCAAGGACCCAGCGCCCAGCGCCGCCTTCTGAGTTGTTGGCCCAAGTCCCACCTCAGCTGCCCGAGGTGGACTCCTCTTCAGCGGTGGGAGGTGTGTGGCGCACTTCCACAATCGATGAAGTCCATAGCCTCAGACAAATGGGTCCTCCGGATAATCCGCGAGGGTATTCACTCAATCTTGTGGAGGCCCCTTCGGATCGCTCCTCCCAGATGACAGCCCAAGCTGTCAGCCCTTCAGTCAGACCTTCTCGCCGCCGAGATACAGGGCCTTCTGAACAACAGGGCAGTAGAAGTAGTTCCGCTGCGTCGGCGGAACACAAGGTTCTACTCCCATTACTTTCTGGTTCCAAAGAAAACCGGAGGCATGCGCCCCATTTTGGACCTCAGAAAACTAAACATATTTCTGCCCAAGGAGAAATTCAAAATGATTTCACTAGGAACCCTGTTACCTTTGCTTCATCAACACGACTGGTTAGCCTCCCTAGACATGCAGGATGCTGACCATCACATTTCTATTCACCCAAAGCATCACAAATTCTTAAGGTTTGTGGCTCTGGGACAGCATTATCAGTTCAGAGTCCTGCCCTTTGGGCTATCCTCGGCGCCACGAGTTTTACAAAGTATTGTGCAGTTCTTGCAGCACCTCTCAGAACGATCGGAATACAGGTGTTCCCTTATCTGGATGATTGGCTTCTGGCAAGTCCTTCCAGGCAGGGAACTCTAGACGCCGTAACCACGACTTCACGCTTTCTTACGTCCATGGGAGTCCTGCTGAACCTCAAAAAAATCACAGCTGCAGCCCTCCCAAAGGCTTCTTTTTATAGGAACTCTTCTGGACACCTCCTGTGCGAAGGCTTTTCTTCCAGAGGACAGGAGGAGTGATATCCTTCAGATGGCCCGTCACATCAGGGAGAGCAACTCGGTTGCGGCTCTCTCGATGCAACGGATGCTAGGTCTCATGGCATCCTTGGTGTTCACTGAACCCCTAGCACGCCTTCACATGAGAACTTCTCAATGGATGCTCAGTACTCAGTGGTCCCCAACCACTCACCCGCAGTCCTTTCTCATCAAGGTGACAGAACCTCTAAAGAGGTCACTCACCTGGTGGTCGCAAGAGAATAATCTCCTAGAAGGGTAGCCCTTTGCTCCTCTGGATCATCAGATTTCCATTACCACAGATGCGTCCCAGATGGGGTAGGGAGCTCACTGTCAGGCTCTCCACACTCAAGGTACGTGGACTCAGGTCTAGTCCCAGCTTCACATAAATGTCTTAGAAATGAGAGCCGTCCTATATGCAGTCCGGGCTTTGAAGGACATTCTCTGTCACAAGAACATTCTCCTTCAAACGGACAACAAAGCAGTGATGTATTACATCAACAAACAGGGCGGTGCTCACTCTTACCCCTTATGCAGAGAAGTGATGAGAGTGTGGGAATGGTGCTTGCAGCACAAGTCTCTAATTCAAGCGGTCTACCTGCTAGGAGTGCAGAATGAACTGACAGATCACCTCAGCAGAACAGAAACAGATCCTCATGAATGGTCCCTCGACTCAGACGTAGTTCTGTCAATATGCATGAGTAGGAACTCCAGACCTGGACCTTTTGCATCCCCACTCAACACAAAACTGCCTCTCTTCTGCTCCAGAAATTCAGGGCCTGGCATTTTCTGTCAGGATGGTTCAGGCTGCAGTGGACAAAGCGCTTTCTATCACGCTTCGCCTCTTCCTCTAATTCAGAAGTACTTCTCAAGTTCGAATCCCAGGGGACAAAATGATCCTCATTGCTCCCTTCTGGCCTCGACAGATGTGGTTTCCACTACTCAACAGTATGTCGGCAGCTCCGCGAAACCACTTCCTCTTCAGATGAACCTCATGACTCAGTTGCCTATTGTTCATCCCAACCTGAGGTCGCTTCACCTTCACGCTTGGCGCCTGAAGTGATAGAAGTGAACAGGTTCAAGGTCTCTCAGGGTTTCAGATATTCTTCTGGCTGCGCAAAGTCAGCCACTAGGAAAACACACAGCCAAATAGGCGCTTCTCGCTCTGGTGTGCGCAGTCCTCTTTCAACCTTTTCCTGCCCACCAGATAAAATTTTAGAGTACCTCTTAGACCTCTCAAATTCAGGTCTGCAGTACTCTACCAGTCAAAGTTCACCTTTCTGCCATTTCAGCTTATCATGAGCCGGTACTTTCCTTGTCACTGACTCAGTTACCTGTGGTTAAGAGGTTTCTTAAGGGAATTCTGCATACCAGACCTCCTATAAGACGTCCAGTCACAGCCTGGGACATTAATCTTGTGCTAGACATGCTCACTCGAAAACCTTTTGAACCTCTGTCTACCTGTGAGCTAAAATATCTCACCTGGAAAACGGCCTTCCTGGTGGCCATTACCTTAGCACGCAGGGTCTCTGAGATACATACCTTGGTCACAGACCCTCCGTATACTGTTTTCCATAAAGACAAAGTAGTCCTTAGAACCCATCCTAAATTTCTCCCTAAGGTTGTTTTGGAATTCCATCTAAACCAACCATTGGTCCTTCCCTCTTACTTTGCGAAATTCCAAAATGAAGGAGAACGTTCTCTTCTTTCCTTGGACGTCAAGAGAGCTTTGCATTTCTATCTAGATACAACAAAAGACTTTTGTAAAGCTCAGCAACTGTTTCCTTCAGCGAGACCCGGCTGGGTCAGCCTGTTGCTATCAGATGTATCTCAACATGGCTAGTGGCATGCCTTCGCCACTGTTATTCCATGGCGCAGGTTAAGCTGGAGGGCAGAGTGTACGCTCACTCTACGAGAGCGGTCGCGGGCATCTCTGCTGGAAATCCGCAACGTACCCATTGCAGATATTTGCAATGCGGCTACCTGGAGCTCAGTGCATACTTTCGTTCAACACTATGCACTGGATGTCCATGCTAGACAACATCTTTCCTTTGGCAGAACCATCCTTAATGGACTGCTGTCCTAAAACTGTGAGCTCTTGGTGTATCCTGCCGCCCTCTCAGGGGATTATTAGCTCGGTACTCTCCTATTAGTGTGAATGAGTGGTGGAGACTTATGTCCAGGAAGATATGGAAATTAAGTACCTACCGTAATTCTTGATCTTCTTGGACGAGTCTCCACCACTCATTCACACACCCACCCTCCATCCCCCGGGCTCACCTCTGTTGTTGGTCTTCACTCCCTCAATCTTTAGGCTGTGAAGACTTCTTTGTTGACCCTTCTTATACGGGTCTTCCGGACTATCTTATGTCCGTTTTTGGTTAGGCTATCCTTCTAGGTTAGTTACGCTGCACCTCCTCGGAAAAAAGGTACTGATGCGGTTGGAAGGTCGACGCCGAGATATTCATTACCGCACGAGCTGAGGCTCGCGGTGCCGCTCCTCGTGGCTCCGTCTCAGGCGCCGACCTTCTAACAAAAAAAAGTTTGCTCCCGATGGGTCCTAGTGCCTCCAGCGCAGATTCCATTAGTGTGAATGAGTGGTGGAGACTCGTCCAAGAAGATCAAGAATTACGGTAGGTACTTAATTTCCATATATTTTTGCTCCAATCCACCTCCCTTTCCCACCATGTTTTGGATATTAGACATATATCTATATTCTGGGCTATTAGTTGGGCCTTAAATTCCACTTTTTTGTTACCATTCAAGCTTCTGGCATTCGAAGACCATATTTTTAAACCTTTCCTCTTTCTTTCCTTTCTAAGTTCTCTTTGTATACCTCCTATAGTTAGTAACAATTTTGTCCCATCTATTTTAGCCATTCTCCCTATATTTCTTATTTTAAAGCCTTTTCCACATATCTTCTTAACCGCAGGCCCAACTTTCTGCTTCTCCTTTTACTGAGATGCAAGTCATCTTGACAAAAAGCAGATGGATCATTTACAAAATCTTCCCAGCGTGTTGCACAACCTATTTGTTCATTTACAGTCCATAGACGTAGCCAATTATTAATACTTATTTTCTCACTATTTTCAGTAGTTTCTCTAGGTACTGGTAGTATTTCAGAAAATATCACACCACAGTTTAGTTTCTCAGCTTCATCCCAACATTTTTATATTCAATCTTTATTTCCTCTCTGCTTTGAAATTTAATGTTACTCACTCCATCATGTAAAATTATGGTGGCAGTCCCATAATTTTCCTTTACAATCAGTGACAGCGCTAGGGGTTTTAAAACATGGGTCAAATTAGACCCATAGGTGTAAAAAATGTGGGTCAAAATGAGAAACAACTGGGTCCAAACCTAATCGTATGTAGAATTTCACTAGTACAGAAGCTTAAATTTGTTGAGTGAAAATACCTTTTCTATTGTTTAGTTTTCCATCTTTCAGCTATTGTTAGAGACAGGTGCACCACTTTGGACCCACTGTCCTGTGGAAAGTGGGTCATTTTTGGGCAAGCTGCAACTTTTTCCCTTTTTGCCCTATCTAGCGCTGTCTCTGTTTACAATATTGGCCAATATATTCCTAATGTCCGATATTTTTGCCCCTGGGAAATAGCTAGTAGTAACATGTTCTTTGTTAACATTCAAAGTATCTGTCAGTATACTTTACTATAAAATCACCTAGCACATATATTGATTTCTGTGCCCTCCCATTATGATAAGTACTGTCACCCTCACTCTCTGAGTTGTTGTTTAATCTTGGTGGTGCAGTATCCATGGTAATTTCTACTGAACTTATTTCTGGTTGTTTGCCCTGCATAGTTATTTGCTGTGGTTCAGGGGCCTCGCTACTCTCCAGCTGACCTTCCTCATTTAAGTAATTTACCATGACCAGGGTGTGGGTTGTGCTAGGATTTACAATGCCTATCGTGACCCATACCCTGGTCATGGTAAATTGCTATTGTACAATTGTTTTGTTTGTTTTTTAGAGAAAAAAAGTAAAGAAAACATATTTTCTTGTGTTTTACTTTAGTTTTGTTGAATTTGTTGCTCCGTGATAAAAAAAAAAAAATAGTCCCAGGAGGGTTACTGCCCTGGGTTTGTGTGGCACAAGACTGGTTTGGCTCCATTGGTGGCATGTGCGTGGTCGTGTACACTTTTGCCGTGATGTAGAATACTTGTTTCGTGCTTGTCTTTTACTTTTGGGTATGGGAAACAATTACAATTTTTTATATTGGTATTTTTTTTGCGATCTGGGTTGGTATCAGAGAGGATCCACTGTAGTAGGTATTTAAATTGTGGAGGCAGTGAGAGAAGAGGAGGCTGCCAGTGATGAGAGAGGGAGAGAGAGTGTGCATTTTTTTTTTTTTATACTTCATCTTTATTAGAGATACTGTTCTGTTTAGTACATATCTGCATCAAAGATTTTACATATGCATTATATTTAACATTTAGGAAAACTTGTATCTGGGAGTTCCATTTTACAGCATAGTGGATACTCCCAGCCTTTCTTGTAATATACACTATATTTTAACTTATACTCAAATAATCAATTTAAAAACAACAAAAAACATAGAAACAAATAATATCATTAAATAAAAGCATATAAGGTCTCTATCATTTGTCCCTTATTATATTTAGTAGTAAATTAGCTTATTATAAATATGCACATAGACTTCTAACTGGTAGTTTAGGAACAAAATACATAAGACCAGTCTATAGCATTAACAAGATTGGAAGTGCTTATACTAACAAGAAGGAGATTTTGTAGAAAAGAATAGCGGAGAGAGAGAGAGTAAGATAGAATAAAAATATATAAAAGGCTCAATTTAGCTCACCCTTGGTATTACTAGCAGTAGAATTAATTTGAATAGTATGTAGTTTCAACCCTGTTCAGGACCCAGCATCAGTACAGGGTAAACAAGTTGTTATTATTCAGATGTTGAACTGAGAGAACGGCATTTAATCTATTGTTTCCTCTTAACCTCCCCCTGCCTCCACAAAAGCGCCTCCCATCTAGTCCACCTGTTTATAAATTGTGGGGACCTAAGGGCCAGAGGAAAGGTCATTCTTTCCAGAGTTTTTATTTTCTCTACCAGCTCCTCCACTCACTTTCAGATGGGGAAGAGTGTGATAACCATTTTCAGTAATTCTGCAGGCCGCCATAAGGATATTCCAGAGATATTAGGCTTATCGCCCCCTTATCTCTATAGGGTATAGGCCCAGAATCAGGTGTTCCGGCCCTAAGGGGGTCGTGATGTTAAAAACCTTACACAGTTGTTGTTGTATATTGGTCCAGAAACGCTCTAGTATTGGACAATGCCACAAAATATGAGCCTGAGAGGCCACAGTAGCCCCTCATTTGCGCCAACATGCTGAAGTAACTGCAGGGTTCCATTTACCTACCTGTTCAGGTGTTCAAAAATATCTACTTCTAAGTTTCCACAAAAACTCCCGCCATCCCGGTGATGAAGAGGAATGCCATGTGTTTTTATTGATTGCAGCCATCTTGTCTCATTTAAGTTTACCCCTAGATCCCTTTCCCACTTCTCCTTAATATATGTTGTAGAGTGTTGTAGATCACAGAGGTAAAAAATATTTTTATATAGCAAAGAAATAGCCTTCCCTCCATTCTCAGTAGCCCAGATCTGTTCACACACTGTTGGCTGTATGAGATCCCAAGAATTTAGTAAAGACTTTCGGAGTTGTTTCATTTTATAGTCCCTCAGCTGATAGTAAAATAGGAGATCCCTCTGCCCCCAGTGGAATTTTTCCCTCAGTTCCTCAAATGTTAATACTTGTTCTCTCTTCATCAATTGCCAAGGTGCACAACACCCCTGCACCTCTTGCCGTTTGTACCAAGGGTCCTGATGGGCCTCTATGTGGTATGAACTAAGGGTCCATGTCCAGTAATTCCAGAGGTATTCCCTAGTGGCTCCCCTAGCAAAACTTCTCCTACATCCCCCAAGACCAGCTTCTGTACTTGTAAATAAGGGAGGGGAATCATATACTGGAGCACTCAGAGAAAAAAGTTGAGACACTAATGAAGGAGAGCGGAGGATGGCCAGGTCCATTGATTTCCAGTGAGCAAGATATCCCGAGTGTTACAGCAGAAGAGCTACCCAGGTCTGAGCCGCCACCCAATAACCCTCCAGGCACGGCACTCCATAACCTCCTAGCTCCCTCTGCAAAATAAGGGTTTGTTTCCTTGATTCTGGGGCCTTGTCCCAGCCAAACAAATTTTAAAATAATATTTTGCCAAGAATCCAGTCTTCCTCTAGAAATCCAACAGGGGACACAGTGAAATAAAAAAAGGAATCGAGGCAAAAGGTTCATTTTAGTAGTCTGGACTTTTGCATGAAAGGGGAGCGGCAGTATGGACCGTCTCTCAGTATCTGCTTGTATTTGTTTTAGCAATGGTGGGAAATTCAATTGCTATAAAGACAAATTATTAGATGATAGTTTTATGCTGAGATATTTCATAGCGGGGAGGTCCCATTTCAAGGGGTACCTATCCCTGAGAGTCTGGGATGGCTCGTAATTAAAAGAGATTGTCTCCGTTTTATGGGTGTTCAGAGAGTATCCAGATAACTTCAAGAATTCTTCCAGGTGCTGAAATAGGTGAGGAAGAGATGTTTCAGGTTCGTAATATAAAGCAGGATATCATCCGCATAAGGCTAATTTGTTTCTCTTCTCCTTTTCTAATTCCTTTACATGTATATTTTCTCTGATACTTTGAGCAAGGGGTTCTAAGTACAGTGGAAAAAGAATAGGGACATGGGACACCCGTCTTGTACCTCTGCTTAATTTAAATGAGGATGAAGTATGACCATTTGCTCTAATAAATCCCATTGGTGATTTGTATATTTTAAAAATGATGTTAATGAATTGGCAGGAAACCAAACTTAACTAACATGGCCTAAGAAAGGCCCATGAGACTTTATCAAAAGCCTTTTCGCATCTAAACTTAATAGGATAGCGGGTTGATGGGTATAATTTAAATTGTCAATCAGATGAGTGGTTCATGAAGGTTGTCCTGGGTTGACGGTTAGAATAAATCCAGTTTGGTCCAAATGAATCAGTTGGAGGCACTAGTTTCTGTAATCTGTGGTAAGAATAGACATAAAAGTTTGTAGTCAGTATTTAGGATAGAAATCGGACGATAGGAGGGACTTAATGTAGAATTTTTTCCTTGCTTCGGGATAACTGAAATGATAGCTTGCTCCCAGGAATTCAGGGGAGACCCCTTGTCTTGCATTATCTCATTAAAGACAGTTAATAACAGTGGGACCAACTGACCCTTGAAGTGTTAATAAAACTCTCCCAGAAGGTCGTCTGTACCCGGGCATTTGGCTGCTTTTACACTCGAGAGAACCTCTTGCAGTTCCAAACTGGAGGTAGGGGCCAACAGTCCCGCTTTTGTCTGTGAAGGGAGGGAAGGCAGAGATAGACATTTCAGAAACATTTCTACTTTACTATCTTGTGGGGGTGGATAAGGGGCAGTATACAGTGAAGTACAGAAATCTCTGAAAGCCAAAACAATCTCCGAGGTCTGATTCAGTCTATGCTTAGTGACCAGGTGTAGCAATGTGGGAATCAAGGCCTGTGCTCTCTAGAGATCTCAGCCGTGCCGCCAGTAAACAAACAGACCTAGGGCCATACTTCAGAATATTTCTGCCTGAGGAAAAGGACCTTCTGCTGTACCTGATACTCTAACAGCTTATTAAATTCTGCTTTAAGTTGACAAAGTTTTTTATTAGTTGCACCTCATATTTGATCTTAGTTGTGCTTCACAAAGATCTATCTCTTTTTCAGTGTGACCTTTCTAGCTTCCTTCTGTCTTTTCTTAAAGGCTGAGATGGATATAAATTTAACCCGAACTATGGCCTTTATGGTATCCCACAACAAAGGTGCTGGCAGCTCTGAGGAGGCGTTCTCAGCCACCGCTTGCTTTACCGTGTCTATGATTATCTCCTTCACTTCTGGGTCCTGAAGCAGAGATATGTTAAGTCTCCAAAACGTTTTTTTAACAAAGTCTCCTAAGTGGAGTTGGCAAAAAATCGGAACATGATCCGACAAAACTCTAGCCCCTATCCAGCTATCCTTAACCTGTCCAATTGTCTCAGCAGGGAGTAGAAAATAATCCAGCCTGGAATGCGACTGGTGGGGGGCTGAGAAAAAAGTGTAGTTTCTCTGTTTTCCATGTGTGGCTCTCCACACATCTGCATAACCTAGTTCAGAGAAGAGTTTAACAACTTTTTTACTAAGAGACTGATTACGGCAAGTACCTGCAGAGGAAGAGTCCAGTGACGGATTCAGAACCAGGTTAAGGTCCCCTCCAATAATCACTTCACCTTCCCCCATTACCGTAACTTTAAAAAGATCCATCTGTAAGTTTGAAAATCAGACCCTGGTGGGACGTAGATGGAGGCGAGGGTCAAATTCCATCCAAAATAACGGCCTTTAAGAAAAGCAAAATGACCTTCCCTGTCTACCAGCTGTGCTGTCTGCTTGAAGAGAGTTTTGGAAGGGACAAGCACAGCTACCCCTCTCCTCCGGACTTTTCCATACGTTGCACAGGCCGCAGCACAAAAACCCATTTTCGCCAATTTTTGGTTTTCCTGCAAAGACAGGTGTGTCTCCTGTAATAAAAAAATTGGCACCTGTTTTCTTAAGGAATTATAATATTTTGCTACGCTTAACTGGGCTATTAGGCTGCTACATTAAACAAACAAATAGGTGAGGGCTTAGCTGCCATGTCTGTAAAATAAAATGGACTCCTTCTACTTAGTAATCCTTATGTAACAGTTTCTTCAAAAACTGAGAGTTGGCACTTTATGAAAACAACAAAAAATGAGTAAAAAAACCACAAAACAAGTTGGCTCAGTGCAGCACCTAGATAAAAGTTGGCAAAGTGGATAGCAAAGAAGAGAGTCAGAAAAAGAAAGCAAGAGACAAAAGTTGAGAAAAACGATAAGAGAATCTGTAATAAAAATAAAACAATGACTATTTCAACAATATTAGGATTTGAAAACATCCAACAACAAACAATACTTTCAGTGCCCTAAAATAGGGCTTGGCTTCCAAGGTAGGGGATCAAAAAAAAAAACTTAAGATCCCTTATCCTCCCCCTAGTGTATGGGTGTTAGAAAAAACTTCAGGGGAGAGGTAGAAGAGGACTTTACCCTGAATGTACAGGTCCTCCTCAACAAAAGTCTCCAACGGAGAGATTTGTATTAAAGTTGCCACGTGCCTGCTCAAACAGTAGGTAGTTATGTAAGAGAAGAGTTTTAATTATACCAGTTCTCCCCAGGGCCCTACTTAGTTTTTGCTAAACCCAGTTGTAAACAACCGAAAGTAATTCTTCCCATCGACATATGCTACAGCAAAAGAAGGTGAAGCATAGTGGTTAAACATATGAAATTATAGTTATGATTGATTTCCAACAATTGGGCAGCAAACTAAAGGCACCACCATATTTGCTATGTGCTGATGGTTAGGCCTGTTGGAAACATCAGGATTTGTAGAGAACAAAGCATTATTTTAAACCCACCTCTTTTCTCCTTTTTTTCTTTTTATAATTTGATATAACAGAGATAAAGACATTTCTACTGTCTCTAAATAATTAAAGTGTTCTGGCCCATGAAAGAAAAAAAAACGGACCAATGAAGGATTGCCAGTTTCTCTTCATACCCCACAATTTTCAGGGCTACTCTACCCCGCTTTAAGAAGGTGTAGATCAAGAAAATATGTTGCTCTGCACCAACGGAATGTCCATAGCTCCTTCAGCTGCCTGAAGAAACGCCTTTTATCACAGGCTCTGTTGATCGCGCAGCTCGTAGTTGCTCCATGGCTTCTAGTGCCTTCCTCAGCGGTGGAACACCATCGCGCCTGTTTGTGTTGAGAGGCCAAATCTGGGAGGATTGGCTATATTTCAGCAAGCGGTCCACTTCAGTTGCAGGAACAGGAATTCCTTTTTCCCTCATGGCCTCTAGGATCTTCCCTGGATTAAGGTAAAGTTGAGGGCCCTCTTCCCAGTGCACGCGGAGTTTAGCAGGAAATGAGGTTTGAAACTTAATACATTTCGCCCTTAGTATCTTGAGAATTGGAGTGTACAGTTGTCTGGCTTGTTGTACCCCGTGTGCATAATCGTGATCCAAGGAAATCCTTGTTGCAAGATATGTTAACTCTTTTTTGGCCCCTGCTCTGTGGAGGATGTCCTCTTTGGTTTTAAAACTGCTGAGTTTAAAAACGATAGAGCGGGGGCGAGCATCCACTTCAACGGGCTTGGGGCCTAATGAACAGTGGGCCCTTTCTACATTTAGAGCATAGTTCGGTGGCAAGTCAAGTATGTCCTTTAGTAGGTTCTCAATAAACGCAGTCATAGGAGTTTCCTCTGCACCCTCTGGTAAACTCATACAATCTTAGTTACTGCGCCGTGATCGCCCTCCAAATCGATGCATTTAGATTGTAGAGCTGCCGCATGCTGGGTCAGTGCTTCCATTGCAATCGTAAGATATTTATTGTTTTCTTCAGATTCTTTTATTCTCTCCTCTGCTTTTTGTACTTTAGTATCAATACAAGAGATATGTTGTGCCAGAGACTGAAACTCTTTTTTGGAGTCTGCTTGAGAATCTCTAATTTCTTTAAGGACAGTTTCATATCTTATACGCGAGAGGAGATCTGCCTTGGCCTCAGTGTCGTACCCCGAGCCTCATGTGCTGCTCCGCGAACAGCTTTTGCAGCGCCCAGATCTAGACGGGGGCAAATTGCTCCTTCTGTCTCTTTATGTCGGGGTTCTGAGCAAGGAGGGTGGTCCTCTGTCTCTTTTTCGACCTTCTTTTGACATTCTGGTTATTTTTGGTCAATAGATGCAGAAGAAATTGTCCCTGGGAATCAGAGGTTTGCTTTTAAGCTGCCTTCTGCTCCATGGCAGAACCGGAAGTCCCCGAGAGTGTGCATTTTGTAACCATTTCAGGTAAAACTTTTTTTTTAAACTGTGAGTGGAAAGAGTAAAACTGTTGAATTTTTTTCCCTTCAAGTTATTTCGGGAGGGTTTACTGGCGCTAAGTGGCGAGTGCGTGAACTGATATGGAGGCTGGTGGGGATAGTGTGTGTTTGCTGGTGTGATTTCCCGTCCGCTAAGAAGCAGAGAGTCTCGGTGTCTTTGCCACTCCTAGGTCAGAGTGATTTCGGGGGAGTTCTTAATGCGGTTCACTGGGCAGCTGGCACCTCTTTCCGTTGGTACTGTGGAGGATTTACAACGGGCACAAGGTGCCAGCTGACCAATCAGAGCCTGTCATTTTGGACCTCATTGGGTCACCGTACTTCCAGGTAATGCCCCCACCAGGAAGCGACCCTCGGCGTCCATCTTGGAGGTTTCCAAGATGGCGCGCCCTCCTGGCCGGGTTTTTGCTCGGGCCCTCGGGTGCCTCTGGGACAAGGAGGCGGACGCTCCCAGGAGGACTGCTGCCCGCTGCCTCCGGGTTGAGCGCGGTCCGGTAAGCCAGACGCCTGTGCTTCCGGCGTCCCGCCGCAAGACTGGTAAGATGCCAGCCCCTTCATGGGGGGGGGGGCGCATGGTCCCACCAACGTCCGCCAAGGTCGCTTCCCCTACGCGGCCTTCCTCAGGCGCAGGATCCGATTGAAGTCAGACACCGGCTCCTCCAATGTCGGCCGGGATCCTGCTGGTAAGGTGGACGTCGGCCCCTCCGATGAAAGCATGGCAAAAGAGCCTAAGTCGGACATTCTGGACAAGTCCGCCATCCCAGGCTTGCCGCTGCGTACCGAGGCTTCAGCGTCTCCTCTGCTAGATCCTGGGGATTTCAGTCCTCCATCCCCAGGTGACGCATAGGATTTAGGTACACTACTGTCAGGGCTCCCTCCTGTAGGACCGGACCCTCGGATGCCGGCTCCGACACCGGCCTGTCAGGCGATGGGCGAATCCCTTGCCAGACGCCATTTCAACGCTGGGCCCAACACCTGCAGGCCACCTGTACCTGGCCCTCCGCTGAGCCTCTTCTAGGGCTGTCTGTTCTAGTGGAGCCCCTGGTTCCCGGTACCGACCCCATCTTATCTGGGACCGTCCTACCGGGACCGCGGTATCCTGCGCCGCAGTACCCGATGCCGGGCTTCCGCCGTCCGGGTTACAGATACTCACCCTATGGATACCCTTCGTATCCGTATCTCCCTCCTCCTCCTCCTTCAACGCCCTCAGCCACCGATGGATTTGAAGGGAGACTCTGGCTGCCTGGTGGGCTGAGGCCAAGGCTCATCTCACCAGGGAGGTGGAGAGCCATCTGTCGGTGCGGACCCTGCACAGGATCCCTTTGCCGGAGACGAGAGACTCCTCCCCTACCCGACACCAGAGGTGAACCCTCAAGTGCCAGGGGTGGGGAGAATACACTTCCCCAAGGTTTGTCCAAGGGGTCCGTTCCTCCCCTGCATTGAGAGAAGTCTTGCTCCTCTTCTACAGTGACCTCAGGCTCAGGGGGTGGCTCCGATCCTGATGATTAGCCACGTACTCCAGACCATCCCAGACCAAGGACTCCTCCGAAATCTCCTCCAGAAGATCCTTCCTTTCTGGAGTTACTGAGAAAGATGCATGAGGTCTACCAGTGGCAATCTCTGGAGCCAGATACACAGCGGAAGAAGCTCGCTGCCCACTTGCATCTGCCCGAAACTGCTCCAACATTGATTCCACCCTGGATTGAGCCTCACGCTGACCTTGTTTCCACTATTTGGAAACAACCGTCCGCGTTAGCCACCCTTCCGAGGAAGGCGGATCGGCTGTACCAGGCTCCTGAGAGTATGGATTCCTTGAATACACACCCCAAAGCAGACTCATTCATGAGCAGCGCTGCTCACAGCTGATTCGGCCAATCTGAAACATCTCAGCTCATCTCCACCAGACAAGGAATCCTGACTTCTGGACCAGTATTGGAAGAAGGTGTACGCTTCTTCCACACTGGGGATTAGGCCCTGAATTATGTCGCATATATAGGGGACTACCAGAAGACTATCCTGAGTCAGGTAGAATCCAAATTGGACTCCTTTCCTGAGTCTCAGACCAAACAGGAAGTGGCTGATCTCGTCCGGTCTGCTCGTTCGGCCAGTCGGCACATGCTCCGTGCCACATACGATGCAGTGGACACAGCAGGTCAGAGCTCGGCTTTCGCTGTAGGTGTTCGGCATGATGCCTGGCTCTGGGTGTCGGGATTAGTACCCGAAGTGCAATCCGCTATTCAGGATGCGCCTTTCAGTGGTTCACTGGGGATGTCAAGGACATCATCACCGACCTGCAAGAAAAGCACACTGCACTTAAGTCTGTTGACTCTTTGTGCAGGCCCTCTCAGGGAGAGTGTCTCCCTTTTCGCAGACGTTCTCTGCCTAAAGCGAAACCTCAGGGCAAGCGGGCCAACAAACATCGGGCCCCTCCGGCTGCCAAGCCCCCCACCCACCCAAAAAAGCGTTGAGAGCTTCAGCCGCGACATTGCCCCACACCCCCTGACTCCTTTCCTTCTCCCCAGCCTCTGGATCTCCAGAGGAACCAGTAGGAGGAGGTTCTCCTTCCATCTACCGGGTTGGGAGAGGATTACATCAGATGCTTGGGTGCCCAACTGATAGCAGCAGGACACGCAATTGAGTTTCTTCAGAAACCACCCAGAAAACCACCCCAGGTCATCTTACTCCCTGGAACATCTTCCTCTGGTCTGGAAGAAATTTCTCCTTCTCTCGGTTATGTTATAGAACCTGTCCCCACCCACCTTTAGGGGACAGGTTACTATTCCCATTTCTTCCTGGTTCCAAAGAAACGGGAGACGTGAGACCTATTTTAGACCTCAGCTCCCTGAACATGTTCGTGGAGTACAAACATTTCAGAATGCTGTCCCTGCAGAGCCTTCTGCCACTCCTTCGGCAGGGACAGTGGCTGTGTGCTTTGGACATGCAGGATGCTTACCTGCATATCCCCATCCACCCTTCCCACCGCAAATTCCTTCAGTTTTTGCCCAGGGGACCACTACCATCAAAGCCCTCCCATGTGGTCTTTCCTCTGCCTCGAGTGTTAACCAAATGTCTTTCTGTGAGTGGCTCACCTGCTTACCCAAGGAGTGCAGGTATTTCCATACTTGGACGACTGGCTCCTGGCAGCCCCATCCAGGGAGGCTCTTCTGCTCTCTTTCCTTACCCTGCAGGTCTTTTCCAGCCTGGGTGTCACCATCAACTAGGCTAAGTCCCATCTGGTCCCGTGGAAAAGACTCCAGTTCATAGGGGCAATCCTGGACATGACCATCAGCATGGCTTTTCTGCCTCTGGACAAGGTGGTCACCTCCAGGCTCATATGTCTGCTGTCCAGCCGCAGAGGGTCAGCGCCAGGTCAGTCCTCTCGCCTTCCTCGGCTCATTTTATTTAGTTTTTGTTTACTGGTGAGTGCGCAGCCATAGAGATTACTATTTTCAGGCACAACCTGGGAGAATTACAGATCAATTACAGGGAAGTAACAGACAGTGGCAAATATAGAAAATGGTTCAAAACAGACAAGGTAACTTACATCTGGATTTCATCGTGAATATAAGGTACTGTGTTTAGAATAGTTTACAGAAACAAGGTTACATTGGTTTGCACAGTAGGTTCATACAGACGTAGTAATTTATAACCGGTTACAGTATTAATTTAATTAATTTTGGTTTTGTTTACCTGTTAAATGCCATGGCCAAAACATGACTATTGCCAGGCACGACCCGAGAGGTTACAGTGAGGTGGGGTAAAACAGGGAGATAAACAAGAGTTCACTGGTACATGGGTAAATTACAGGATAGTTAAGAGTACATACGCAATACAAAGCTGAAATACAGCACATCAAGCAAAGAACAAATTGGTTTCAGAGCATAAAGCATAGCCATTTGAAACTTAAGTGCCTGGAAAGTGGAGATCAATTTACAGCAGGGGGAGAGTGACAGCAGAGCAGCAGAAGCAGGGTGCCATGTTCACGGGGGTTTGAAACAGGTACAGGAGACCTGGCTAAAGAGGAAGGAGCGATATTTGTTTCTGAATTGGCCATGACTGGGAGCTAGACAGACATCAAGAGATAGGGAGTTCCAGAGTTTGGCCGCCAAATGCGAGAAAACTAGGGTTCCTTTGTTAGATTTACATCTAGGTATAAACAGCAGGAATTTATCAGATGGTTGAAGACCATACGAGGAAGGCAATGGAGTAAACAGGGACCTTAAGTGAGACAGGGATACCTACTCTGATAATATTGTCAGTCAAGAGCCAAGGACCATAGCACAAGCAGAGTGGGTGGGTTAGCCAATTTAGATCAGCATAGAGCTGACAGTGGTGTTTTGACCAGGGGGAGTCAGAGGCATACCTGCAGATGCTGTTATAGGTGGTATCCCACTTTCTGAGGAGCGAGAGGGATGCATAGAGGTAAGTGACTGCCCCATAGGATAGTGAAGGGAGCAATATCCCAAAGGCAATGGCTGATCTAGCTGACTGTGTAAGGACATAGCTTGTTTTGTAGGCTACCCCAATTTTAGCGTTAACTGCTTTACAGGTAGCTGTTATGTGCTTATCAAAATTGAGGTTTTCATCAAGGAGGACTCCCAAGATACTTGAAAGAGCGTACTGATTCAAGGAGGACTCCAAGATACTTGAAAGAGCGTACCGATTCAAGGTCATAGTGGTTGCTGTTCCAACAGTCCCTCGCCGGCTCCATATGAGGATCTCTCAGTGGATGCTTCGGTCTCAGTGGGACCAGACATTGGATGACTTAGACCAGGAAGTTCTGGTCTCCGATCCCATGGTTCGGGACTTGCAATGGTGGATGGTGCAAGAGAACCTTTGCCAGGAGTTCCCTTTGCCTCAAACCCCTCACAAACATTGACAACAGATGCCTCAGGAGAGGGCTGGGAGCCCACCTAGGGTCTCACAGGACTTAGGATCGTGGTCCAAACTTGAGCAGACTCTTCACATAAATGTGCTTGAACTCGAGCTGTCTTGTATGCTCTTCAGGCTCTGAACTCTTGTGACTTTCCCTGCCATCTGACTATTCAGATGGACAACATGTGCGTAGTCTGGTACTTCAACAAACAGGGAGGAACTTGTTCCTACCCTCTGTGCGGGGAAGTATGAGAGTTTGGAATTGGGTGGTTCAGCACAAACTTCACCTGATGGCAGTTCATGTTCCGGGAGTCGAAAATATGCTGGTGGACCACCTCAGTCGGTCGTCAGCCAAAGCCCACGAATGGAAACTGGATCAAGGGGCAGTAGATGGTATCTTCCTGCGCTGGAGAACCCCTCAGGTAGACCTGTTCGTGTCCCCTCAAAATGCAAAACTTTCCGCCTTCTGCTCGCTTGCTCCAGGGTGCGGAATGTTCTGGCGGGATGCTCCATCTCTCGACTGGAGGGGCAGATTCGACTATGCCTTTCCTCCAATTCCCTTAATTCCGAGAGTCTTACACAAACTCAGTTCAGAAAGAGCCTGGATGATTCTCATTGCTCCATTCTGGCCCAGGCAAATCAGGTTCTCTCTTCTGCAACAGTTTTCAGAGGAACCTGCGCTTCCTCTTCCTATGTCACAGCATTTGCTGACCCAGGATCATGGGATCCTGGTTCATCCAGGTCTCATGTCCCTTCAGTTGCATGCGTGGCTCCTGCAGACATTGCTCAAGCACGGTTTGGGGTTTCGCCGCTCGTTGCAGATATTCTGGTGGAGGCCAGAAAGCCTTCCATTAAATCCACCTACGCCATGAAATGGAAACGGTTTTTGATTTGGGCCTCTTCTAAGGACTTCGAGACATTCTCTTGCCCTGTCGGGAGAGTCCTGAACTACATGCATCATCTCTTTGAACTGGGTCTCTACCATTCCTCTTTGAAGGTTTCTATGGCGGCTATCTCAGCCTACCACGTCCCTTTTAGAGACAGGACTTTTAGCAGTTGGAAGTCTCTAAGACCTTCCATAGAGGGTTCTCCATTTGAGACCATCTGCATTTCTGCCCCTCTTTGGGAACTGTACTTTGTTCTCGAGAAGCTTACCCTGCCTCCTTTTGAGACTGGCAGCTTGAAGTTCCTTTCTTGGAGACTCTCTTCCAGTGGCCATTACGCCTGCTCAACAAATTTCCGAGCTTCAGGCCGATGTGCAAAATCCCTTATTTGATTTTCCACAAGGAATGTGTGGCTCTCAAGACCAACCCTAAGTTTCTCCCTAAGGTGGTAGGCTGGTAGCAGAATCTATGCTGAATCAATCCATTGAGCTACCTGCTTTCTTTATGCAACACTCCAATCAAGGGGAGTATGTCTTGCATACTTTGGATGTTCATAGAATACTGAGATACTACACCTCTCGGACTAAGGATCTCAGGAAATCTGATCAGCTTTTTGTCTCTTTTGCTCACAAGAGAGAGGGCAATACCATTTCCAAGCAATGCCTATCCAAATGGTTGGCTCATTGTATCACTTTCTATTACGACAAGTACAATAAGACCATGCCAGGTCAAGTCAGAGGTCACTCCACCAGAGGAGTAGCTGCCTCTGCGGCTTGTTTCAAGAATGTGTCAGCGGCAGACATCTGCGCAGCTGCAACTTGGACTTCTGTCCATACCTTTATGAAACATTACAGTTTGACATTGCCTCTCGCCAGAGAGCAGGCTTCAGGTTGGCTGTTCTGCAAGGTCTTCTCTCTAAGACCCTTACAGCCGGAGGTTCTATTGGTTGGTTAGTTCTCCTCCCAAGTGCTTTTCTTTTTTCCAGACTGTTTGGGATTCAGTCCTATATGTAATTACCTACTGCAAGAGCCCTCTTGAAGTAAGATAGTACAGTTACATAAGAACTTACCATAACAGTAGATCTTCGAGAGAGGCTCTTGCAGTAGGTAATGCCTTCCCACCCTCCATCCCCCTTAGCTTTTTCAGCTCCTTTTCCAGGAAGGGAAATATCCGCTTCTCTCTCGTCTTGCCTTTTTTGGCCTTTGGCGGGAAAGAACTAGAAGGCAGACATGGGGGACCGCCCCTTTATACTGATGTTGCCTGATGCCGGTCACCTGACATGGGGGTGGTCCCCCGCCAGAGACTGCTAGCTAGAAATTTTTACGTGGGGTCCTGATGCCTGCTGGCTTCAGTCCTATATGTAATTACCTACTGCAAGAGCCTCTCTCAAAGATTTACTGTTACGGTAAGTTCTTACGTAACTGTACTTTTTTTAGGGTCACTGTATATAAACAATGAAGGAAAGAAAAGTGCAAACCCATTTAGATGTAACTGTTCTCCACAGATGTATCAGCTTGCTTATTATGGAAAGCCATAATAAACAAGCTGATAAGAATATCTTAACTTTAATGAGTTGTATATTATGATGCACTATCTTCACTAAGGCTGGTAATACCACTTTAAGAGATCTGATCTTGTATTTATTACCTGTGCATAGTAAGCTCTGGCACATGTAAATGCAAAACCGGCAGAGGATTCCAGGATTGTTTGGTTGCTCATGGCATTGTTTGTATTTTAACATTACAGCTGATATTTTGGTGAAGTTCTTGGAAGAGTGCTGGCTTTTGCTTGTCATGATCTACTGCCTTTAAACCGTGCACAATCCCCATGCGGTGGAGCTGCATTTTTGCTTAAGCTTATGTGCCAGTGGCAGCTGCTCTGGCAGTGGTATCAGCCATGTCGTACAGTGCTTTTAGGAGATGTTTGCTAACATCCTCAGCCACCTGGAAACACTGAAGCAATTCCTGCTTTTGTGAGCCATCAGGAAGGGCCTGAGCCGTAGCTTTGCCCTTCTTCCAGTTGGCATTTTGGTATTTGACCATATGTGACAGATGGTTTGCAATCCTCAAGCCTAAGGTGAAGGAAGCATAAACCAGTTTTCCCCAGAGGTCAATCTTACAAGATTGCTTGTCTGGGGGAAGGGAACTAAGGTGTTTAGGCACGTTAGATCTGTCTTGAGCTGCCTTAATGACTACTGAATCAGTTTCTTCCTGGGTAGCATGATAGGGGTGATCCTGAGGGGTGTGATAGTTTGTCCACCCTGCATGGCATGGATGGCACCATGTCTGGTCTGTGCCAGCCTGCCATGGCTGCATTCTTCAATGCTGGAAGCATTGGGGGAATGATCTTTGGGGGAGATTGTGGAATCTCCAGGAAACCCACCAGGTCCTTTCTGGTGACATCCTATTCCTCAGTATGGAAGTCCATGGTTGAGGACAACTGCTTCATCATATTAAAAATGTGGGGTCCTCAGGAGGAGACATGGGAGTATGCTTCACAGAGTCCTCCTCCTCCTCCTCATCAGGAAGAACGAGGTCAAGGTGATACTCCTCCTCTATGTCGACCTCTTCAATCTGTGGATCTGGCATCGGGTTCACCGGCGGCGGCCCACAGGTTGTCTACCAGGGTCAGTGAACCAGCATCAGTGACAAAGCTGCTGTCGATAGCATTGGCGAAGGGTGCCTATTCAAGGTGCCCAGTTGCTGAACAGGCACATTAGTGAACTTGATCAGTAATTCATTCAGGTTGCTTGGGAGGAAGGGGATTCCACGGCACAGTTGTCAATGACCCTCCTGCCGTAACCTGAGAACCTGACAAGCCTGTAGCCCTAGTGGGAGAAGGGGCAGCCCTGACAGGAGAGTCATTGACAGCTGAGGGCCCACCACCCTGAGGTCGATGGCCAGGTGCCCTGTGAATCAAGTGCTGATGTGCTGTCAGTATGGGTGTGGTAGGCACAAAACCCTGGACAGCAGATCTTCCTATTGTCAGTCTTCACCATTCATTACTGCTGGGTGTTAGCGGATGCTGCACCTGCTCAGGAGCTTTTTTGTGTGTGTGGGTGGAGTCGGGCTGGCGGCACTGCCCATGAGACTGAAGCTTGCTGTGTGGCAGTCGTGGGTTGGCCGTTAGGTGCTGCAGACTCCCCCTCCACTCAGTTCAGTTTCTCCCGCCGTAGAAGAAGAAGCACCTGCTTGCACACTGGGAAAAAGAGTTGCGCCAGCGGGCCTTGTTTTCACCTTGATGCCGTTCTCCAGCCAGTGCTGTTCAGTTCTTGATGCCATTTGATGGTTTTCCTGCATCCATCCCGGTTTTGAGACTGCTCACCCAGCTCCATTTCTCCAACTCCTGGTAAGCCCGTTCCAGTTATTGTAAATTCTTACCGGCAGCACCGGGTCTGTTTCTGTAATTTTTCTAATATTGTTTCAGCATCATGTCTGTGTCGGGGGCTAGAAAGAAATCTAAAGCAGGCTGTGCCCCGTGTGGCCGGCATTTCTCCATTTTGGACCGGCATGACGTCTGTCTTTGGTGTCTTGAGACCCAACCACAGCATGGACAACTGCGATGCCTGCTTCTTCATGAACCACCGTGTGTTAGAAATCTGCATGTTTAAAGTCAGCAGGGCCCCACCAGCTTTCAGAGGGTGGTGTTGTTCTAGGGATTCCATGGCAAGAACTCTTGGCTCTTCTTCTGGGTCCCTTCCCGGGTCTATACAGCCCAGTGAGGAGGAAACCTCCTCATCTGATTCGAGCCTTGCCGTTGAGAAGGTTTCTTCCGCAGTTTCCTTCAGAGCCAGGTCGAGAGCAGTGCTCCAGCAGTCACCTCCTCGGAGGTGCAGAGTCCCAGTGTTGCGGCCCTGCTGTTGAGCTTGGCACTGGTGGACCGCAGGTGCCATCTCGGATCCTGCCGCTACTGACATCGGTGTCGGACGGTGCCTAGGTGGTGCCATGGTGGCACCGTTCATGGCGTCCTTGGCAGGAGTGCTCCTGGGGTCGCCTGTTTGGAGGTGTGCATGGTCTCCTCTTCTTCAGAGGGGATGACCCACTGACAGACCCGGATTGGCAGCCCAATCCCCTCGGGTCGGGAACCCCCTTGATGTGGCACCAGGCACTCCTGTGCCTCGTTCCTCGGTGGCCCTGGACACTACAGGGTCAGCAGGCCCCTACGCTGACAGTGGCGTCGCTGGGCCAAGCAGTGGATAGTAGTTCTGGGGTCACCGGATTAATGGTCCTGGCTTCAGGGCCAAGGCAGCTGCTGCTCCTGGAGCTGCCATGGCTACTAGGGCTGGGGCAGGGGACTCCTCTCTTGTAGCCTCCCTTGGGGGTTCCTTTGGCACTGGGTATGAGGGAAGAGGGTGGCCTTGGAGTCTGAGGGATTGAGGGGTCGGGCGAAGCATTGGGGGCCCTCCTCCACTTCCCTTCCGGGGTGGGGACGAGCCACAGTGCTGAACCCCTGCTTCTCCTCCTCTGAGATTTCAGAGGTGCTCTTGGTGGGTGGCACTGGGGCTTGCCCTTTCTGGAACCATACAGCCCTGGTCGCACCACAGGGGAAAATCCCCCTCAGTGCTCAGCCAGGATTTGTTTTCCAATTTACAGCGTTCGCTGACTGGATCAACCACTGGATCCCCCATGCAAGAGGATCACCTGCGAGGTCTCAGAGCTCTGGAAGAGGACGGGCACTTTTGGTCAGGTGCCCTTCCCCAATCCCTCTGCAGCCACCACCTCCTCTCCCAAGCCATGTGGATCCTATGGAGCCCTTGACCTGGGAGTTGTTCAGAGCTATTGTGGTGGCCTTCCCCAGGTATGTCAATGCTGTAGACAAGCAGGTCTTTCCTCCTGTCCTCACCATTGCAGGAGAAATGTGATCATCCGAGCTCCTCGACTTCCTCCTATGAGGAAGAGGAATGATCCATCCACCTGACCTCTGATGCTGATTTCACAGAATATCAGTGATTCCTTTCTAGGCTGGTTCAGGAGCTCCATATCTCTCATGGTCAGGCACAATACTGAGTGGGAGACACGCTCTTTCTAGGGACATGGATATGTTGTTCATCCACACTTATTGGCAGGCTCCTTGCCGCTTTAAATCTTGCCGGAAGGTCTTCAAGCTGGCTCCTCCCACCCACCCGGGTGGTAAAACTCTCGGCTCTGCCCCATGGCGCTAGATCTTCCTTACGCTTGAAGCTCAGGTTCCCTCCTTAGTGCTCTGCGTTTTCGACTGGTTCCTGGAAATTTTGGTCTTGAATTCAATTGGAAGTTTTCTGAAACTGATCTTCTTCTTCTTCGCTGCGAGCGATAAGGCTCGCTCTCCGATCGCAGAGGCTTCAGCATATTCCCTCCAGAAAAAGACCCGCGACCCACGCGGCGCTTACTCGCCTTGACTTGGGATCATGATCCTCAACTTTGCTTTATTTTTGTTGTGCCCTTTCGCCAGCTCTCTGAGGTGACGCGCCCATTCTGGCTCCAGGCAACCGGAAATTTTCTTCCACCCGAAAATTCCTTGAGACTCGGCTGGCAGTGTCCCGGCCGTGGCCCCTCGGCTTGGCAGCTCGATCTTCCTCCTCCGGGAGGGGGGCGGCCTCCCTCCTCGGTCGCGGCACTTATCCCGCTGTTCTTGAGTTCTCCTCCATGCAGCGTTGCTCAGGAGCCTGGCCAGTCCCTTTCCTCGAAGGGAGAGGGACCTTGAGGACCTGCCTCTTGGCCCAAGTCAAGGAGTGCAGGCTAAGTCCCTCGTCGGCGCTGGAGGAGGCGGGGAGAGTTCCCCCTTCCCTGCCGGCCGACATTCGACTTCGGTCGAGGATGCGGCTCTGACCGCTCGCCTCACGGTGTCCCTGTCAGGTCAGCCAGCCAGGACTCCCGTCGACGTTGTCGAGTCTCTTGACCCGTCATCTGGGCTGTCTTCTGCTGGAGCCGCCATCCCTTCGCCGGTTCCCCCGGCAGAGGCTGAGGTTCTGCCTGTACCTTTGGGTCAACAGACCTTGGCCCTTTCTTCCGAGCCAAAGGAGGAGCGGGCGCACCCTGCTCCTTCCCAGGCCCGCCCTCGGTTCCCCCAAGGATTCGGGTCTCGGTCTCGGTCCTCCTCTCGGTCTAGCCGCTCACGCCGACCTCGGCGTTCTCGGTCGGGGCACCGAGTCAAGTGGCATTGCCATTCTTCCTTGTCCCCCTCCTCGGATGAGGAGTGGCTTCGATGCCGTTGGCGTCGACGTTATGAGGAGTTTATGTGGCAGCAGCTGTTGTTGTCCGGGAATCAATTGACCCCGATTCATTCTCCGGCTAGTAAGCAGCTGCCGCCCGATCGGCAGACGCAACCGCTTGAGGCAGTCGAGGTGCCCTCTCCGGGGCCGGTTGCTCGTCCGATCCCTGCTGCCCCACCATCCTCGGTGGAACCCAGGCCGGGTCATGACCTGTCCCGCAGGTTATCTGTTCCCCTCACCCCCGCCCACCCTCGGCGGACAAAGAGTGACTTAGGTCTGCGGCAGCTTTTTGCAGACCCCTCGGAGCCCGAAATCGACTCCTCTGTGTTTCCTAGGAGGGAGGACCCAGGGTCTTCTCCGGAACATTCCGCACACGATAGCCCATCGTCCTTTATGGGTCTGCTCCAGCTCATCTCGGAATTCACCAGGATGCAGCTCGAGCCCGTTTCCAAATGGGCCCCTTACCCCCTTACGGAGATTCTAGACCGAGGGGGTTCACCCTCGGAGGCCTTCCCGGTGGCTGAGGCAATTGTGGGCCCAGCCTTGGAGCTCTGGCAGCGGCCTACTTCCTGCCCTGCACCATCGGCCAGGATGGCCAGGAAGTACTCTGTCCGTGTCGGTTCTCTGCCCGGTTTCTCAGAACACCCCTTGGTTGAGGGGGTAGTTACCGACAATGTTTTCCAATGTTCTGGAAATGCTAGGGATGTGGATAGGCCCCCTGACAAGGAGTCCAAAAGGATAGACTATGTCGGGCGCAAGGTTTACGCTGTGTCCTCCCTAGGCCTCCGTCAGGCCAGCTCGGCTGCACTGATGGCACATTTCTCCCACGCCCTCTTGGGCTCCCTGGATGAGGTCCTCCCTCATCTCCCGGCCGACCTGCGGACCACGGTCTGGTGGGTGCGGGACCAGGAGGGGCGGTGTGAACACAGCTCAGGCGGCTCTGGATCTGGAGACTCCTGTGCCAGATCGGTGGCGGCCAGCAGTGGCCATGCGCTGCAGGGCGTGGCTGAGGTTATCCTCCTTCTCTTTGGAAACCCAGCACAAGTTGGCGGACATCCCTTCTTGGGGACTGACCTTTTCAGCCCTGGGTGGAGGGACACCTCCAGGGTCCGAGAAGTCGATGCCACTCCGGACTCGGTCCTCCCGCCCGGAGGGACAAGGGCAACCGGCAGCCTTGCGTAAGCCTTTGCCCCGGTCCCTGCGGTTCCGACCGGCCCAGCACGAGGGCCAGCAGGCATGCGCTGGGCGGCCTGACTCCAAACCAGCGTCTTCCTCCAAAAGGAAGCAGGGAGGTAAAGGTCCGAGAGCTCCCTCGGCCTCTTCCTCCCCCAAGTCTGCTCAGTGACGGGCTAAGGGGCGCTGTCCCCGGCCCTGTCGCCCCTACCGGAGTTCCCCCGTGGGGGGACGGCTCCACACCTCCTCCACTTGGTCCGCTTTCCCGGACCTCTAGGGGTCGGAGGTGCTAAGGGAAGGCCCTGTCTCGGGTTTGCGAGCAGGTTCCACCCTTTCGAGCCATTGCCCCACGGGGATCTTGGGGTCCACAGCCTCTTCGTCGGCCCGCTGAGCCGACTTGCCTGGCCCTCTAAATAGAGGTGATCAGGAAGGTTGAGGATCCTCCTTCTGACCCTGGGTTCGTGTCCAGGTATTCCTGGTCTCAAACGGACAGGGGGCTTGCGCCCCGTTCTTCCGCACGTCTGGAAGGTCTCTCTGACTTAGATATCCCATCCTCAGAACGGGCGTGTGGCTTCGCTCCTGGGCCTCCAGGACGCATTTACTCCTCGTTCCGTCCGTTTCCTGGGAGACTCCTCCCTTTCCTAGCGGGGGATCTCCTTACGAGTTCCAGGCCAGGCCCTTCGGTCTCTGCCCAGCAGCTTTCTACGGCATCGAGGGGCCCAGGCGTAACCCCACCTGGATGGCGGCCTGACTACAACCCTTCCAGGTGGAAGGGGTCGATCCAGAGTTCTGGATCTTAACCTCGTCTCCTGTTATCGGAGCCACGTTGGAACTCGTGCCTTAGCGGGTGATCCTTCTTCGGGACCAGGCTCGACTCTTGAGTCCGAGCTCGGCTCCCCGCGGACAGGGCTGAGGTTCTTCCTCCCTTACCTGGTCAGGTCTGACTGGGCAATTGCGCCCTGCTGGGACCTCCTGCTCCTCCTGGGCCTCGCGGCGGCCGGCTCCAGCGTGGTCTGTTGGACCCGCTGGTTCATGCATTCCCCTTGTGGGGACTGGCCAGCCAGCGGTCACAGTGCTGCGTTCTTCGGACCAGTTCGTGACTACAGCCCTGGGTTGGAAACGCTCTCCTTCGGACGTTCAGCTCTTGCAGGAGAACATCCTGTTCATCCCTCGAGTCTACAGTCTGCTCGACCGATGCTTCGGATGGGTTGGGGTGCCCATCAAGGGAATACAGAGTGCTCCGCTCTGGTCCTTTCGGGAGTCCCGATGTCTTTCCTACCGCTGGAGCTCTGGCAGTCCACTTTGCTTGACCGCCGCTCCGTTGTGTGGGGTCTAGTGGTTTAAGTCCAGGCGGACAACACCACGACCATGTGCTACCTACCCCGCCAGGTTCGGACGAGCCCCTTGCATCTCATAAGGAGGTTCTCCGTATTGGGTCTTTCGCGCAGCTGGGAGGCGGTTTCCTAGCCATTCGATGGCAGGAGCCTCCAGCACCCTGGCTGATGCCCTAAGCCGGACATAGGCTGTGCCTCACGAGTGGTCTTCCCTGCCGGGAGGCACAGGATCTTCTCCTCCTTCCTCCAGGGAGAATACTGAGGCTGAGACTGTCTCATGCCGCCCCCCTCAGCAAGGTTTGCTGTGGGGGATGCCATCGAGTTCGTGGACCCCGGGCCTCTTCGCCTCTCCCCCATTTCCCTTGACCCACGGGCAAGGCGAGGAGGGACTAGGCGCAGGCGATGCTGGTAGCCCCAGACTGGTTGGCCAGCTCTGGTATCCAGCTCTCCTCAGTCTCAGCCCCAGGCTCCCAAGGGCGGCTTCCAGCCGCCCGGGTCCTGATCTCTGTTTTCAGGGAAGGTTTTCCATCTGGACCTTCAATCCCTGCACCTAAAGGCCTGGTCCCTGTGCGGCTAGGGGCCAGGCCTGGGGTCTTTCGGCAAGGTCCTCGACGTTTTCAAGGCGTCCTGCCGGGAGTCGGCCAAACATGCTCGCCTTCAAATGGTAGAGTTCTGCATTTGATGTTGGCACAGGGCTGGGGCCCCCTCTCCCGTCCCTCGGCGAGCATTCCGGACCATCTGCGGTCCGTTCTTTTTGAACCAGGGCTTCAGCCGACGACCCTCTGGGTGCTTCTGTTGGTCGCCCCTGTCTTCCGAGCGCAGGCCGGAAGGCAGTCTGTGGTGCAGAAAAGGTGGTCTGGCACTTTTCTAGGCCTCGATCACACCTCCCCATTGGGGAGAGTATCCCCATTCTGTGGGATCTTCGCTGGTATGGGCTTAGCTCACGGGCAAGCCGTTCGAACCTTTGCACAGGTGCGAGTTCCCCACCTGTTGTGGAAGAACACTTTCTTGGGGCTACTCTGCCATCCAGAAGGAGGGGAGAGTTCCAGGCGCTCCTTTGAATCTCCCTATCTGGTCTTCCACAGGGACAAGGTTGTCCTGTGCCCCACCCGAAATTCCTTCCAGGCCGTATATAGGTTCCTTTGGGACCCTATTTAAACGCTTGCCTACCCAGGGAGCGTAGGGGAGAGGTTCGCCAGCTGTTTGTCATCTACGCTGAAGCCGCACCTGGCAGACCTGCAGCCAAGCGGACGACGAGTGGGTGGGTCATCTTCTGCATAGGTCTCCGCTATAGGTGGGCGGGCATGGAGCCTCACAGAGGGATAAGTGCTCATTTTACCCACCCTTCCGCTGCATCGGTGGCTGCTTCCGAGGATACTCCGGTCCAGGATATCCGCAGGGCTTCTACCTGGAAGCAGGTTTTACTGTTTTTCCCCTTCCACATCGACCTTGGGTCACGCCAGGATGTTGGTCGGGGCCTCGGTTCTCCAGTCTTTCTACCTAAGTAGGGGGTGTACGCCTTGCCTTCCTCTTCCCGGAGAACTGCTAGGAGTCTGCCAATAAGTGTGGATGAACAACATATCCATGTCCCTAGAAGTACAGGTTACTCACATGTAACAGGAGTTCTAGGAATGGTATATGTTGTTCATCCACACGACCCATCTAGTCTCCCGGCCGGCCGCACAACCTGGCTTCCAGCTGGCTAGATCTCATGCCATGGGGCGAAGCCGAGAGTTTTACCACCCGGGCGGGTGGGAGGAGCCAACTTGAAGACCTTCCGGCAGGATTTAAAGCGGCAAGGAACCTGCCAATAAGTGTGGATGAACAACATATACCATTCCTAGAACTCCTGTTACAAGTGAGTAACCTGTATTTCCTGAGCGAGTTCAGTGCGAACCACCTTGTGGTTCCTTCCTGGCCTATTCCTTTCCAGGAAGCGTCGATTTGCACCTGGCAGTCACCAGGCACCTGATCCCCAGCGGACTGCAGGAGGAGGTATTGCGCAGCCCAGGAGTCTCTAGGTTCTCTGACTTACCCATCTTTTGGGCTGATGGCCTAGATACTCCCTTCCGGGCTACAGCACCCGGTGCATGTCCGACCACTGGATCTGGACTCCATGAGTTCAACCAGTGGGAAAGAAGGTATTCTCTTCATCTCATGTGCTACTCTTTATCACATCACATCAGGCTCATCAGTTCACGCTGCCTACAACAGGCATTTGTGGTCAGTGTTGGCACAAGTGTTAGCATTGTTGCCTAATATGGAAGAATCTAGGCAGGCCATCGCCCTCTTTGCACAGGGTCTGGAGCTTGCAAGGCACCAGGCAATGACATCGTATGATGCCAGTGAGGTGACTTCCAGGCTAGTAGGGACAGTGATCTGCATTAGGTGGATGGCATGGCTTCGCTTGTCAAGATTATCACCCATGGCCCGCCGTAAGGTGATTTCCTCCACCTTCCAGGACTCGTCTCTTTTCTCTTGGGGCAAGGAGGGAATTTACAGGGGCATCCTCATCCCCCCCCCCCAGTCACAGGGGACACTGCCTCGCCCTGGACTGCTTTAGGCCATGTGTGGCCTAGGATAGCTAGAAGGGTCTCCCCCTCCTGCATCTCCCGTGCAGGAGGCTTAGGGAAGCTTTTCCCTCAGGGCAGTGCCAGGTCCCCTCCGGGGGGGGACTTGGTACTCACTCAACAGTAATGAATGGTAAAGATTGCCAATGGGAAGATATGAAAAGTACGTACCTACCGTAATTCTTGATCTTCCCTTGTATCTTCACCATTCATTACTGAGTCCTGCCCACTTTCCCCTCTTGGGCCTCAGTCTCTGGGCATCGCCTCCACCCTGCTCGCTCTCTCGTTCTTTACAAGGCCAATTGGGGGCAGTGTCCCCCTGGTACCTCAGGGTGCTCTGTTTCCTTCTCTAAGTCACAGAGGGTCCAACCAGAGGGAGACGGTGAGTAGGGTCTTCACCCTGGCCTTGTTGGGAAATCCTTGGGGTTCTCTGTTGGGTGCACTGTGGAGTCCCTTCCGCGACTTGGCATGGATCTTTCTGGTCTGTTGCCAGCTCAGAAAAAGGGGTGGGGGACTCCTTCAGAGAGCCCTGCAAGAGGACCCATGGGGACTTCCCTCTCTCTCTAACCCCTCTCTATAGGGTTGTTTCTGGCAACCTCTCCTAATTAGAGGTCCCTCCGGCTAAGCCCCTCAAGTGGCAGGCTTGGGAGGGCTCTGCTCCTGGCCTTTATCCCAAATAATGGTTTAGGGACAGGAGGGAGTAGACACCGCCATGCTGTATATTCTCCAAAACATCTCAAGCTCTCCTGCCCTGGACTGATGTCCAGTGGTTCTGGAGCCTGACGGGATCCTTGCACCCGTGTCTTCACACCTTCCCAGGTCTTGAGATAATGGTAAGCCAGCACTCTCCTGGCTGAGCATGACAGGGGTCTCTCGCCTTCTCCCCCTTTCTTTCTCTTTCTCTTACTCTTACTCTCCTGTGCTGCTGCCCAAGGGCTGGGGCCCTAATGCCCAGAGATTGGAGTCCTCCTCATCCTCTGTCCTCTGGCGGCTCAATCCTTTTTCAGTTTATATCCTTTCCTTTTCCTATCCCTCGCTCCTTGCCTCGCTCTTAATTGTCTCTATCCCTCTTTTTTTTCCTTCTCTATGGCAAAACAGAACTGGGGTGGAGCAGGAGTAAGTGGTGCCTAACGGCAAACCCATGAGCGCCACGCACTGCGTCGGCCTCGTGGTCAGCGCCAACTCCTCCCACACACACACAAATAAGGCTCACAAGCAGGAGTGCACCTCCAGCTTACACCCATCAGTAATGAATGGTGATGATACAAGAGAAGATCAAGAATTACGGTAGGAGCCGGCCCGTCGGCACAGCAGTTGGATTTCTGCTTGTGATGTCGGCGACCCAGGTTCGGGAGTGGATTTGGGTCGCTGGAAGGCCGTCTGGGGGGATAACGGCTTGAGCGTCCCGTGATAGCTTGCTGTCTCCAGGGGGGAGAGTGGTGGGCCATTGCCCACAATACACTTGTGTAACCTTAGGCGGAGGTTTGGGGACCACAAGACCCCAGCTGGAGGGATTGGTGGCCAAGATACTTAGGTGATCGTCGGTGCACAGCACCTTGACATCAGGGCTTTCACTGCATAGGGGAGACAAAGGGAAAAAAGCCTGCCAGCTTCAGGATGACAGGCTTCCTGGAGCATGTCTCTCCAATGCTCCCCTCTCACCCAGCCACCTCTCTGGACCGAGGAAATGAAGGATTACAGGGTGAAGAGACCCCACCTCATCCTCGCCGGGACAAGCCACAGCTGACTGGGGACCAGGAGGTAGGTCTGAGTGGAACAGGTGGCAGGAGGATAACTCCTGGATGCCGTGGAAGGGTCGGGTCGGCAGGTTATAGGGCAGATAAAGAGCAGTTTAAAAAAAAAAGTAATTTCATTTCTCTTCTGGAGCAGCTGCAGCCAACGAAGATCTCCCAGAAGAAGCAGAGGCTGACAGGGAGTTACAGCAACGCCAGGGCCTTTTTTGTGACTTTTCCCCAAGGCTTTGTAGGCCTGGGAGCACAAAGATCCAGTCAGCAACTGGGAGACTGGAGGACTCCTGCCTGTAGCTGGCTACCTGTTGATCCATCAGAAATTTTTTAAGAGCCTTTTTGTGTGGCCGAAGGGTTGTTTGGTTAAACTTCTGGCACAGCTCACAGTCAGAAACATCGTATTCAAACACCATGAAGTCTTGCTATATTATGACATATAGCAGTTAGCCACAGCACTTGAACTGCCCCGGAGAGGAAGGAGTTAACTCCAGGCTGACTGGAGTTCCAAGCGCGAGAGCCTTGCTGAAAGCTCTATCTGGCTAGTTTCAAATTGAAACTGTCAGATTCTTTACTCCGCTTCACTGAACAGTCGCTCCGGAGATCTCTCCTTCAGCTCGGTTCATTTCTCGGTTCAAACGAGTGTTTCTCGGTTCATTTTAACCGGCAAAAGTAATTATTTTACCGCATTTCGGTTCAAAGCTCTATCTGGTGAACCGTAAGTACAGGATTTTAAAGTCTGTGTGGAAATTCATTATCGGTTCGGTTTTGAACCGATCGGTTTGCAAAAATACTAATTTTAAACAATAATTTGGGCTTTTAGATGGCGGTTCCGGTTCTTATCGGTTCTAAAAACCTAACTTTTAAATTGGGTTTTCAAATACCCGTGACACAGTTAGGAACGATAAAGGTGTCTTGCCTGGCACTGCCATAAAAGGGCAAGTTTTTGGATAAGGCTGGCATTATGTCTGAGAAACCCAAAAGAAAAACCGGGCCCACTGGGTTTCAACACTGTGATGTTTGTGGGGAAGCCTTTGCCAAGGCTGACCCACACACCACATGTGTTTATTGTCTGGGGGCTGACCACCTCCTGTCAGAGTGCCAGGTGTGTAAGAATTTCCCTGCAGCCACCCTGGAGAAAAGATTGGGCCGGCTCAGGGAACGAGAGGCCAAAAAGTCCGCTGACCCGGATGGCCAGCCCGGTCCAGCACCCACTGGACCAGAGGAGTGCCCTCTGACCAGGCGAGACTTCCTCGGGCAAAGGAAGGCTGGTTCTGAGGAACCGTCCCAGTAAAAAATCTAAGAGATCAGCAGGTCTGGAGTGCAAGATTGCTCTCCAACTGCTGCAGAGATAGCTAAAGCCATACAGATTGTCCAGTCACTGTCTCAGGGACCGTCCGAACCACCAACAGCTGGCAAAAGTTGGTTCTGCTCGGTTCCAGTGGTTCAAGAGTATGATGTTGAGGAATTTTATGAACCACAGGAGGGGAGGAAGATTTTGATCATTATGTATGTGGCTGGGAGGGTCTGGACGTGCTCATTGAACCTGACATTTCTCCAGACAGACCATTAGAATCTCCCCTATGCTGTCTGAGTCCCTTCTCATTTTATGTTTTACAAAAGGTTGCAGAAACCCTCCAGCTTCCTTGGAAGAGGCTGTGGATGAGCAAGAGAGCCTGATTATGTTGAGATGATGGATATCCCAGAGTCTAGGAGGTTGTCTATTCCTTTGCATAAGTCATTTAGGAAGCAAACAACAAAAATTTTAAAAATCCTCATTTTGTCCCTCCTGTAGATAAAAAATGGACAGAAGGTATACTTTATCAGGCCCTGATACAGACTTCCTCACTGAGCAGTGTAGTCATGTAGGTGTGGTACAAGCTGCAGCCTGTGACAAGGCTAATATCCCCTGGCCTCACATCCTCCTGATAAGGATTCCAGGAAGATTGATGCCATGGCAAAAACAGTATATGGCAGCTTCTTTGGGACTCAGGCAGGCAAATTATATGGCTTATGTGGCTAGATATCAGAAATCTAGATGGGATACAGTGTTGCAGTTAGCCAAGCTGGCCCATGGCCAGCTGGCTAGTGAATTGGAACAGGTGGCTGCTGATGGCATTGAAGCCTCTAAAGTTCAATTTCATACTGCTGTAGATGTTAATGATGTTTCCTCTAGGGTCATGGCCACTTCTGTAGCTCCGAGGTTGGCATGGCTCAGGTGCACTAATCTGTCACAGGATACTCAGTCAAAGCTATGGATTTTCCTGTGGTGGGAAATTCTCTGTTTGGAGAGCAAACGGAAAATTATATGAAAAGATGGATGAATACAGAACTACCTACAAAAGTGCCCAGGCCAAGGAGCGGCATGCCACTCCACAGAGGCACACTCCCAGAGGTAGGGGCAGGCCTTTCCACCGGCCTTTTTATCAATCCCAAACCTCCTCTGCTTTTGCACAGAGGGTTTTTTTCAGAGGCAGAGGTAGACGGGGCGCAGGTAAACCGTCCCCCACCCCTCAGCCTAAGGCTACTGCCAAGCAGGCACCCTGATGGGATGCCCAGGGCCGATTCTCCTGTACCAGTTGGAGGCAGGTTGTCTTATTTCAGCCAGAACTGGGTGTCCCTAACTTCGGACAAATGGGTTCTGGAGGTAGTAAGCCAGGGTCTGGTTCTCAGCTTCAAACAGTTTCCAAAGATGAGAACCAGACATTTTCCACCTGCAAGCCCTTTAGAGGCCCTTGCTTTGGAAGCAGAGGTCTCTACCCTCCTAGACTGCAAAGCAGTGGAAAGGGTTCCTCCTTGTCACCAGGGCAAGGGGCTGTACTCCAGATACTTCCTTACCCCAAAAAAGACAGGAGAATGGCGGCCTATTCTAGACTTAAGGTACCTGAACAAGCATCTTTTGAAACCAAAGTTCAAAATGTTAACTCTGGCAATGATTTTGCCCTCCCTCAGGCCAGGGGACTGGCTAGCCTCCCTGGACCTCAAGGATGCCTATTTTCATGTCCTGATCAGGCCTTCTCACCGAAAATACCTCAGGTTCGAACTGCCCTCAGGTCACTACCAGTTCAGAGCAATGCCCTTCGGTCTTACCTCTGCTCCAAGGGTATTCACAAAATGTCTAGCTGTGGTAGTGGCTCACTTAAGAAGGCAAGGGGTTGCTGTGTTTCCCTACCTGGACGACTGGCTCATTGTGGGTCAGTCCCCAGATCAGGTAAAATCCCACTTGCAAGTCACCCAGCAGCTTCTCACTTCCCTGGGATTCCTGCTGAATTTACCAAAGTCAGTTCTAGAACCAGTTCAGGTACTAACTTTCATAGGTGCGGAATTGGACACAAAGTTGGCCAGGGCATTTCTCCCCTCAGAAAGGGTAGAGAAGCTGATTGCCCTGGCATCCTCTTTCACCCTGCTGGTCTCTCGACCAGCAAGGCACTTTCTGCAACTTCTAGGGCACATGGCTGCCTCCACAGCTGTAGTGCAAGGAGCAAGATTCCAGATGAGAGACATTCAGTTTCATTTGAGGGCCTATTGGTCCCAAAGGAGGGACCCCCTTACCAAATTGGTCCCAGTGACCCAAACTCTGATTCTAGCTCTTCAGTGGTGGCAGGATCAGAGCAATCTAAGACTAGGGGTCCCCTTCATTCCCATTTCTCATTCCCTCACCCTCACCACAGATGCCTCCTTGCTGGGGTGGGGAGCGCACTGGGCGACCTTTCCACTCAGGGAGTGTGGTCCCCCCAGGAATCTCTGCTCCACATCAACCTGTTGGAACTCAGAGCTGTCTTTTTAGCTCTTCAGGTTTCTCAGCATCTGTCCAGAACAAAGTAGTTCAGGTCAGGACAGACAATACCACAACAATGTGGTACATCAACAAACAGGGGGCACTCGGTCATCAGCCTTGTGCACCGAAGCAATGAAGTTGTGGTCTCTGGCTTACTCCCTGAACACCTCCCTAGTAGCAGTTCACCTTCCAGGGAAGGACAATGTCCCAGCGGATGCCCTCAGCAGGATTTCTCAGGGTCATCACTAATGGTCTTTGAATCCCCTAGTGCTGGGGTCAGTTTTGCCAGATGGGGCACCTCAGATAGATCTTTTCGCAGTCCCAGACAACCACCAACTTCCTCTGTTCTGTTGCAGGCCTCCAGTAATGGGCTCAGTCCCCCTGGACGCCTTTTTGTTGGATTGGGAAGGGAAGTTCCTGTATGCCTTTCCCCCTTCCCCTTCTCTTCAGGGTGTTAGTAAAAATCAGATCCCAGCCCTGCAAAGTGATTCTGATTGCACCAGACTGGGCCAGGCAACCCTGGTACCCACTGCTTCTGTCCCTGTCAGTCCACCCTCCCCTGGGCCTTCCCAGGGTCCACAACCTGCTGACTTGTGCCCAGGGGAGAGTTTGGTATCCGGACCTCAAATCCCTCCACCTCAAGGCTTGGCTCTTGAGGAGTTAGATTGCTGAATTACACCTTTCTCAAGGTGTCCTTGATATTTAAAGGCCTCTAGGAAGCCTTCCACTAGGGCCACTTATAATTCCAAATGGAAGAGGTTCTCCATCTGGTGTTCTGGGAAGCAAATTGTCCCAGAATCTGCTGATTTGCCCATTTTGCTGGACTACTTGGTCCATCTTAATTCCTTAGGCCTCAGGCCAGCTACCTTAAAGGTTCATCTGGCAGCTGTCTCTGCTTTTATATCAGCAGGAAAGCCTGCCTCCCTTTCTTCTCACCCTGTGTTTTCCAAGTTTTTTAAGGGGTTACTTCACACTAACCCTCCTTTTCGGGACCCAGCCCCTGCCTGGGACCTTAATGTTTGCATTGCTCAGTTAATGCAACCCCCCTTTGAACCTCTGTCTTCAGCAGACCTTAAGTTCCTAACTTGGAAAACTGTTTTCCTAGTGGCCATCACTTCTGCCAGACGCATAAGTGAGTTACAAGCCCTGTCAGTGGAAAAGGATTTTATTTCTTTTCACAGAGATAAGGTAGTCCTCAGGACTAACAGAAAGTTTTTACCTAAAGTGGTTTCAGATTTCCATCTTAACCAATCCATCTCCCTTCCAGTATTTTTCACTGAGCATTCTTCCTCGGGTGAGAGGAGATTGCACAGTTTGGACGTTAAAAGAGCTTTAAGCTACTATTTGGAACGCACCTAGGGTCACAGGTTCGAATCCCTCCAACTCTTCCTTACCTATGGCGAGGTTGGCAAAGGGAAACCTGCCACTAAGAGGACAGTTGCCAGGTGGATTGTCTCTTGTATCCAATTTTGCTACCAAAAACTAGGTAGAGAACCCCCCTCAGGACTGAGGGCCCATTCCACCAGGGGTACAGCTGCATCTCTAGCGGCTGCTAGAGATATTCCCATTCTGGAAATCTGTCAAGCTGCTACCTGGAAAACAGTTCACACCTTTACCAAGCATTACTCCCTGGATGTCCAGTCCAGGAGAGATGCTCGGTTTGGCACAGCCGTGCTTCAGAGCCTATTTCCTAAGTAGGTTCTGGCCCTCCTCCATGGAGGTACTGCTGTGTATCTGTTATATGTCATAATATAGCAAGACTTCATGGTGTTTGAAGAAAATTACTCACCTTAGTAATTGCTTTTCTTCTCATGGAGTCTGTTATATTATGACCACCTCCAACCTGCCCCTCTCAGAACTTCTACTTGGGTAAGGGTTGGCAAATTGTGCAAGCACTGTGTCATGCCATTATAGCTCTTTTTCCTTTTTCCTTTTCTTTAGGATTAGGAAAACTAGGTATTTCCGTTTTACTTGTAGGTTTGGCCCCCCTCCTGGACTTGAGTCTTTTGGGGAGGGGGGCCTAATAGTGCTTGTCAGGGTGATATTGTTGTTGTTGTTGTTTCTTATTGTTATTTCTACTAGTAGGTAGCCATTTGGCTAGTGTAGAGTTTTTTCCACACAGACTTGCTTAGTGTTGGCTCCGTAAAGATCTGACAGTTTCAATTTGAAACTAGCCAGATACAGCTTTCAGCAAGGCGCTCGCGCTTGGAACTCCAGTCAGCCTGGAGTTAACTCCTTCCTCTCCGGGGCAGTTCAAGTGCTGTGGCTAACTGCTATATGTCATAATATAGCAAGACTCCATGAGAAGAAAAGCAATTACTAAGGTGAGTAATTTTTTCTTCAGGCCCAAGACAGCAGATACAAATGTTCGTCTGTAGGGGCAATCTTCTTTCCACAGCGGCAGCGATGGAAAAGAGAGGAGGAAGGATTAACTCTCGAGATAAACAAGACATCTCTTGAAAAATATTTTTTTACAAGGTAAGTGAAAAAAGACATTGGCTGAAAAAAGGTACAAATACTGCGATGGAGCTTCTGCAGAGACCCATGCAAGCAAGTTGATGGCGGGAAAGAACTGAGAAGGGAGCGGGTTGCCCATGCCTATAGGGTTGGTGACGCTGACGGCGAAGCAGCCGCAGTTGCACTGCTGAAAGTCTTCCGTAGGGATTCCACTTCACCGATGGCAAGGTTTCTACAGTGTTACCTGATGACTGAGATACTCCCAAAGTTCAAGTTCCTAAAGTCATTAATAAGGTAAATTGTGAAGAACTGTTTAGCCTGAATACTAGTTCATAGTAATGGGTACATGAATGGAAAGTGACAGAAGGGAGGTTCAGGAGGGACACGAAAAGTATTATTTACAGAAAGATGCTGAAACTGTGGAACAGTCACCCAGTCTAAGTGGTGGGTGCTAAAAGTGTTGGTGGTTTCAAGCATCGTGAAATGGAATGAAGGGTATAGGGTGAGCTCGGGGCAGCAGAACCTGGGAGGAGAATGGAGGAAGGATGGTAATGTCTAGGACCCTGAGGAACCGAGTCCCAGGGCTAAATAGGGAACTTGGAGCCGACTGGATGGATCATTGGTCTTTTCTGCCGTCATTGTCTATGTTTCTGTGTACTAGCACTAGCATCTTTTTCCAGAAGCAGGGGCAAAGAGAAAGGCTAACCAAGTCTGTTCTTCAGTTTTGGTCCATGTCAGTTTAATTACAAAGACAGGAACTGTTACACTTGTTCGAAGCAGGCCTATGTTTTGTGCATGTGCAGCAGTATTTTATTTTTTAATGGCTGTTTCTGGAAATCGTCTAGTTCACTGTAGTTCATTGTAGAGATATATTTGATTTTTGATCATGCTGTCTGGCTGAGCATAGATCCTTCCCCATGATAGGGCAGAGAGAGAGAGAAAGAGTCCTTTTATATAATCTCAAGGTATGCTGTAGATATATATTAATGTGCCATACCTGTTAAGGTACTGTACCGTTATGGCCTACTTCAGGACACTGAGTCACTTCCTCATGGTGACTGGGACCTCCTTTGACTATATACAGGTCAGCCTTAGGTGGCAGCTGCTTGTGCAGTACAAAGTTCTTAAGTTTAAAAAGAAAATAAATATAAATAAAGCCTGCCATAGAATGCTTAGGTCTTTTCTTATGTGGCCCACTCTATCGATTTTTGAATGCATTGTGGAGAAATGCAGCATTTTCGAGTTCCCCATTACCCAGACCTCTAGGTCATGGAGAACGGTACATCTGGCAATTGAAGGCAGGGGTGGCATAATCAGTTACAAAGCCCAATGAGACTGATTTCAGACTGGTTTGTCTTTGGGATGGCAGTCTTTTTGGACACCTTGAAAGTTAAACAAAAAAAAGTAAGATGGAGAACTGTCTATGGCCAAGGAGACTTGCAACAGGCACATGTAACCCCTAGATGGCGCTATCCCAGGGGCTACTACCCCTGCCTGATTTGCCACTAACAGGTTGAGGGGCCTGGATCCAATGGCGGGTGCCTCCACCCAGAGGGCAGGGTTTGCAATAGTTAAACTAACTTGGTCACAGCCCTCTGGGACACTGCAACCCCCCTTTCTTCCCACTAGTGGCCCACACAATATATCAGAATTACCTTCACAGTATACACTTACCCCCAGGTCTGGTTCCGGCACTGGGACCTCCTGTGAAATGAGATACAGTGCAACAATCACAGTACAGTACTTTAACATAGACAAATACCTCAGGCAGTATAACTTTGCTGAAACAAGCAGCTCTGATTTATTTAGGGGATATAACAAGGACAGGGGAAATCAGGTTAATTAGCTTATCACTCTAATAATCTACCTATGGCTCTGTACAGGCCTATCCCTATCAGTTACTGTCCCTGGAAGTACCCAAGCCCTAGTGGCTAGTCCAAAACCGTGGCAGCTGGTAGGGCCCTTTCACACAGAGAAAGGAGAATTAAACAGTCAGCAGTACAGTAATTCCATTTGGATTTAATGTGGCAATTCAACAGGAGCGACCCTGAATTAGTACTCACGACCTCCAAATAAGATAGGGTCCTTGGATGTCAGCAGGGCTCACTTGAGGTACACAAACCTCTTCACACATCCATATAAAGAAAGCACTATACCAGGCAGGCTGCATCTGTATCCCGATCTGCATTACTGCACAATACCGGGAGAACACACAGCAGATTCAGTTCCTGACAGACGAGTGCAATTTTCAGCAATTCCTCCAGTCTTCTACAGGGTGAGCTCTGGTTTCTACTCTTCAGAGATCCTTTGATTCTTTTCACAGGACGGATTCAGTCCTAACAAGCTGTTACACAAGCTGCAGACTGAACTCTGGGCCTTACACACGTTTTTGACTAAAACTGCACACTGAAAAGCACAGGGCTCCTTCCTTCTTCACTGCCAAAGCTCAACTGAAACTCCAACCGACAAAACCGAGCACTTCCTTGAGTTCCTCCCAGTTCTTGACTGGATTGGCTGTCACTACAATAGACTGCTGCTGTTGGTCCAAAAAGGTGCTGAAGTCTAAACTACATCTCCCAGAGTCACTGCTCATACAATCCTCTTGTGACTGGCTCAGATTATGAGTCCAAGTTCTGATTCGTCAAGGGACCATTTTAGAGCTAGCTTACCCACACTGATTGGTCCAGTTCAGCAGTTCAAAACCAGAATGGGGAACTAGCAGACACAGTTCTGACTGCAAAGAAAGCAGGTTAGACAAACTGTAATTTCATTATTACTCTAAATAATTTCTGGCAAACAGTTACATCTTTCAGATAGGTTCCCTTTGCACTCCTAGTGACTGCAAAATGAAGTGAATTGGCAGCAGCTCGAGTGGTACTCAGAGAGCACACAGTCCCCCCATACAAACTAATTATGTCTGCAAGCAGACAGCTCTTAAAGAGACAGTACCAGAGGTTCTAAAAACACTCACTGATAAATGGCTTAAACGCCAAACACCATTCAGGCTTGGAGCATTCAAGCAAGCTCCTGGAAGTCTTTTGGGAACCCCCATTTGCAGGGGTTACACACATCCAGATGTACTAGTGCATGGCCAGGATGCATCACCCGAAGGATTTACATTCCTTCATTTTCTTTCCAAGCATCTGAGATGATGCAAACAAGTGGGAGAACATTTGAATAAATATGGAAGTTCAGATTCTGCACGTTTCGAATGAGAAATGGTTGATGGTCCCAGATTTAGGAGAGTGTCAGAAAGATGACATCATTAATTGTCCAGGGCTGTTGGTTGAGGCAGCAACTAGGTATATTTCTTGAAGTTAGCTGAAAGCATTAACAAAAAAAAGTTGAGCACAGTAAAGTCTCTGCAAGGGTCAAAATACCATTCTAAGTTTGTTTACATCCCCATTTGCCAACTTTGTTTAGTGTTTTTTCACTCATAATGAGCTGGGGAACTTGCATTTATAACAGCTCTGGGACCAGCCTAGACTTCAAGAGTCTTGGTCATCATTTTTCTTACATGTCGCAAGAAGCAGGACTCTGATGTCTAGTAGGCACAGTTATCCTTCTCAGGATGTGGAACACTATCCCCTTTCACTCTGTGGGATGGAGAAAGGGGAGGATCTTGAAGTGTACCTCATGTGCCTTTGACTTTTATGAAACAAGGTGTATTTCTGTTCTTTCTACAGCAGGTGACGTATGTTCCTTACCTTCCCCTTCTCCAGGGAAGGAAACTCATTGACGTGCCCAAATGTCTTTTAAACATAATTGGAACAATCTTCAGGCAATGTGGATTTTTTTATCTTAAATCCTTGATTATAAAATGTTTTATTTTAGCGCAGTCCACTCCTTGGAGCAGGCAGTAGACTAATATGCAGGTATCTAGCAGGTTCCTTTTCTGAGAACCTGGGGCAATTTTATGAGAGTCAACCTAGCCTCTTCAAGTCCTAGTAGAAGAATAGTTCCTCACCATTCTTCTCATGGGGCAGTGGGATTATTGTTTCATGGTCTTGAACTGCTGATCTTGTCTGTATTAATCTTCTCCATTCATCACTGTTGGGTAGTGAGCCGGAGGATCAGGACCCAGGGAGCCTTTTTTTTTTTGCGCAATGGGAGAAGTCGGCGTTGAGGCGATACCATCCTCGAGGGCCGGACGTGATTGCGTGGCACTTCTGCAGGTTGGCCAGTAACTGTTGTTGACCCCTCCTCAGCCCCAGTTCTGCTTCTCCCACCATCGAGTGAGTACGACCTTGCATTTGAGTGCCATTATTCTGTAGCCTAATCCGTCGGTAGAAATCAGCAGTCCTAGTTCTGCTGCCCGTTCCTCAGTGTCGTCTAGTAAGATCTTTCCTTTTTATTTCTTCATCAATGCTGAGTGCTGTTTTGAGGTTTTGTTCTTCTATCCGGTCTTGTCTGGTTCAGGGGGCAAGAAAAAATCTTCGAGGACAGGTTAGCCTCCGATGCATCACTGACCCTGCAGCCGACTTTACCCCATCACGGATCAGCATGACCATTGCCTTACCTGCTTGGGACCGCACAACAATATGGACAGATGCGACTCCTGTTACTCCATGGATCGTTGTGTGTTGGAGTTGCCCGCGTTGAAGGTCGGATGTGTGCCACCGACTTTCGAGGGACAGGCACGTACACGGATTGCCAAAAGCAGGATTCTCGACCCTTCCTCTGGGTCCCCTCCTGGACCTGTACAGCCCACGGAGGAGGGGGTTTCCGCCAGTTCCGGCCTTGCTGCGGCGGGAACCCCTTCCATGGTGCAGTAGGCCCAGCCTGACCCCCTTGGGGGTCAGGTGGGAGGCACCATCCAGGCAATCGCCTCCTTGTAGGCTAGGGCTCCCCCAGGCGTCACAGTCTGAGGCCTCCGGGCCTGGACCAGTGCCGTCCTCGGCGCCACCCGCTGGTACTGCTTCTGATTCGGGGATCGGGACTGCGCCATGGGTGGCATGGGGCTGGCCTCTGGCACTGTCTCTGACTCTGGCACTGTTCGTGGTTCCGGGATGGGGGCAGCACCGTGGGCAGCGCAAGGCCCAACTCATGGTGCCATTCGCGGCACCGCAGCTGAGAGGGCTCGGAGAGTGGTCTGGGTTCGGGCCTCTTCTGGGGAGGACGATTCAGAGGCTGACCCAGACTGGCTCCCAGATTCTCAGGAGTCCACCGATTCTTCTTTCTCCTCCTGCACAGCAGCTCCTATTCAGCCCCCTCCCATGGAGTGGATGGCTTCGGCTGATTCCAGGGTCGTTGGCACCGACCAGTCCTCTGGTGCCCCAGGTGGCGCCTCAGGACAGTCTGGAATTGGTGATACATCTGCCATCTTGGGAGGTGTACCCCCTCCGGTGGTAGTTCTTACTAGCCCTACTTCTGGGCCGGCTGGAGCACCTCAGCTAGGGGAGGGCACTCCTCATCCGGCTGTCTGTCAGGAGGCAGCTGCGGGGTGTCTGTTGCCTTCGCTGATAATGATGAAGAGGGCTCTCTTGAAGTCCGAAGGGTTGAGGGAGTTGGATTCAGGGCAGTGCCCTTTCCTGGGAACCTGTGGGGGTTCAGGGAGGAGTTGCAGCGCTGGTCTGACCTTCTCCCCTGAGGTCTCCTCATCTATAGAGGTTAGGGGCCGCCCTTCTGGGCTCATGCAGCCACAGTCGCCTCGCAGGGGAAATTGTCTTGTTGGGCTCAGCTCTGGTCGCTTCAGCTCGGTTGAGCAGCCTTCATCTGCCAGAACCACCAGATCTCTTCCTCCTTTGAGGTCTTCCGGAGGGTTCCCTAGCCCGGGTAGAGGCCATGCCCCTCCTCGTAGGTGCCTGGCCCCTTTGCCTCTGCCAACCCCTCCCCCTTTCCTTGGTGACTCCAGCCCTGCGGGGTTCCATACCTGGGAACAGTTCAGGTCCATGGCTGCACTGTTCCCTGCCTATTATCAATCCATGGACCAGGAGGTGTTTCACCACTCCTCTGTGCAGCCAGAACCTGGCTCTCCGGACTCGTCGGATCCCTTGTCTTCCTCCTCTGAGGGAGAGGGCTCCTCTGTCCTCCTATCCCCAGCGGCTGATCTTTCCAGCTATCAGCGTTTCCTGTCGGGGTTGTTCGATGAGCTCCTTATTTCCACCCTTGGTGAACACAATACTGACCGGTTGGCGCGCACCTTCTTAGGCGAGTTCAGTGCGGCCAACCTGATGGTTCCCGCCTGGCCTAGTCCCTTTTGGGAGGTGTCGTACCGAGCCTAGCGACGTCCCTCAACCCAAGCACCAACCCCAAGAGACCTCCGCCAGAGGTATTGTGGCCCCCCCTTGGGTCTGCAGGAGCCTTGCCTCACCCCCTGTCGGGCATGACTCTAGTGGACACACTCACTGGGCATAGAAGCCCAAGGCGTGATTGACCCCCAGAATCCAACTTGGCTGAGTTTGATTTTTGGGAGGAGAGCTTTCTCATCGACCGCCTCCTTTTGTGTATTTCTTCTCATCAGTCCCACCATGCTGCCTACAGCAGGCACTTGTGATCTCTTCTAGGTCAAATCCTATCCTCTTCGCCTGATTCAGAGGCAACCAGACAGACCATTGCCCTCTCCACACGGGGCCTGGCGCTAACGAGGCAGCAAGCAAGGGCATTATACGATGCCAGTGAGGTGGCTTCCAGGTTGGTGGGAACAACGATCTGCATTAGGCAGACAGCGTGGCTTCGTCTCTTCCGGTTGTCACCCCTGGCCCAGTGTAGGGTGACTGCCCTCTCTTTCCGGGGAACCCATCTTTTTTCCTGTAGGGTGAGGCAAGAGCATCAGGGGCGCCTTCTTTCTCATGCTAGGAGAACCCTGCCTCACCCAGACCAGCCTCAGGCCTGCCAGGATTCCCTCCTTTGGTGTCTCCCCCACTGAAGGCTGAGGGACTTTGTCCTTTAGGGAGGTTCTGGGCCCCATTTCAGGGGCTCGGTAATCACCCAACAGTGATGAATGGTGAAGATTGACACAGACAAAATATGAAAATTCTGTACCTACCGTAATTCCTGATCTTTCTGTGTATCTTCACCATTCATCACTGAATCCCCCCCACCTTCCCCTCTCAGGCCTCAGTCTATGGGTGATTCTCCTCCTCCCTGTTTGTCTCCCATTGGACCTTAGTCCATTTCCAGCACCTCCTACCCCCTTCCCTCTTGAGGTTGGTTTTTTTTCCTCTGGGTGGGCAGACAGGGAGGGTTTCTGCTGTTGGGAGTCTCCAGAGCCCCCTCTCAGCCCAGATAGCTGTGGAATTCTGCTTCCTCTGATCCTCTTGAGGGAGTCTGATAGCAGGAGGGGGCTCTGGTGATTCCTTCAGTTGTCCTACAACCTCTTGTGCCTCCTTTTTGGTTTTTCCCCTCCTGTTCAGGAGACTGTTATTATTTTACCCCACCAGTTTCCTCTGGAAGTGGCACCTCCCCTCAATTCTAAGTTTCAGTTCCCTGGGGTTATTCTCCAGGAACCCTTGAGGTGATTCTTGTACCTCAACCCATTCGCAGGAAGGGGAGTCACTGACCCGTCCTTAGCCCTCTGAACTGTTCCTGTAAGGGGTGCCTTCCTCTGTTACAAGCTCTTTCCATCCCTGGCTTATCTGGTTCAACCTGTGGCATACTCCTCCGGAACAGTACACGGCGATGCCTCAGGGGCAGTGTTTCCTCTTCCTCCCTCCTTCCTTCCTTTCTCTTTCCTCCTAAACCCCTCTCCACCCTTCCTTCTTACTCAGAGGTTGGGGCCCTCCTGTCCCAATCCCTTAGGCTTCCTCCTTTCCTGTCCTCTCTTCAGCTCATTTCTCCCTTTAGTTTTATATCCTTTCCTTTTGTTGTCTCTTGGGCTCCCTTGCCTACCCTCCCAACCCTCCTTATTTCTCTCTCTTTCCGGCATGCAGAACTGGGGCTGAGGAGGCATCGACGATGGTTACTGGCCAACCTGTGAGCGCCATGTAATACGTCGGCCTCGAGAGCAGTGTCGATGACTCCTATTGATTTAAAAAAAAAAAAAGCTCCCACAGGGTCCTGATCTTCCCGCTCACTACCCAACAGTGATGAATGGTGAAGATACAAAGAATGATCAGGAATTACGGTAGGTACATCATTTTCGTTTCTTGGCTGAGCAGGCAGAGTAAATTTCTAGCCACTAAGAAGGCATATGTCTTAAAAGCAGTCAGCCATTACCTTTTATATCTGAGGTACTTTTTCTTTTCCCTTTCTTTAATTAGAATATTGTTTACCTGATATTAGTAGGTGTGATACGTGGAACAGCTCTTAGCCTGGCAGCTAACATATCTTGCTGTACTGCCCTACACTACAGCACCAGATTGGACTTCACTGACTGTGACATCACTGCTACTTAGGAACAGCAAGTGAGTAACTGCTAGGTCATTCACCTGTGATGTCACTGTCAGTGAGATCATAATGCTGATGATGTAGTGTCGGCAGTAGAGTTAGATATGTCAGCTGCTAGGCTAGAGCTGTTCCACATCAAGCACAATATTATCACATAGAATACTTTCTGATGAGCAAAGGAAAAGAAAAATACTTCAAAGATAAAAAGTTACAACTGACTACTACTTAAAATTTGTATTATTTTCCTGTCTGCCTGTTTTGGGTCCACTAGCGCTTTAAGTTTTCTGGCTGTTACTAGGGGGTTTTCTTTAAGATCTGCAATCCCTGAGATAAAAGGTCACAGTCAGTTACTAGGTTACCTTCTCTAGTTCTGTTTCAGGTAGCACACTCCAACCTCCTAGCTTGAGTCCTGTTATGCTTGGAGCCTAGGACAAGGCATCTGAAGCAGTAAATATTAATATGTCTCTATAATGTTTTCTTCCTTTCTCTCTTGTAGATAGGACTATACTTTGGATTTGCTGCCCAGGCTTCTGGTTTGCCCAGTCTTCAAGTGGTCACAGCTTCATCACTCTTCTCAGTGATTCCTTCCTCCCAAGTCCAGTCAGGGTTTGTGTCAAGTCAAGATTAGTTTGAGGGTTTGTTGAATCCTTGCCATGCATTCTTCGTTTCTGCATTAAGTAACTGTCTTCCTCCTTCCCCTCTCAGGAGACCTGAGAGTACTGCAATCTTCTCAGCCTGAAACTGTCTTTCAGAGTGGTGTCACTTTCCCCAGGGTGATCTTCTTTAGGGATCGCTCCAGCTATCCTGAGAGTCCCTTTCTTCCAATTCTTATGTTGTCCAGAAGGCCCTTGGTAGTTTTGTAGTGCAACAGAATATAGTCACCATTTAGCTCTGGGTGTCAGGATGAGGTCTATAAAATTGCTAGCACTTTGGTACCGCAGGATCTTACTTCGAGAGGACTCTTGCAGTAGGTAATCACCTTGAGGACTACGCCCCCTGGCGTCAGGGCCATACGGAAATTTTAGCTAGCAGTGTTTGATGGGGGACCACCCACCCAATGTCACGTGACCTATGTCAGCGTGGCACTATGTAGTGGGCGGTCCCCATGACTGCCTTCCGGTTCTTTCCCGCCATCAATGTAAGTACATTGGACCTTGCGGAGATCGTCGCTGCAGTTCGTCCACCTTTTTGGGATGAGTATCAGTTTTCTCTTGACTTTCTGTAAAAAATTCCTTTCAAACAACATGAAGTCTTGCTATATTATAGACATTAGCAGTTTGATCCAGCTCTAGAACTGCCCCGGAGTGAAATGGTTAAAACCATTCCAAAATAGAATTTTGGCACGAGAGCAGCTCTATCGGTGTCATTTCAAACTTGAACTGTCAGATTCTTTACTCGCCTCAGTGAACAGTCGCTCTGGAGATTTCTTCTTCTGCTCGGTTCATTTCTCGGTTTAAAAGTGTTTTCTCGGTTGGATTTAACCGAGAATAGTTTTATTTAACCGCAAAACCGTTCAGTTCAAGCTCTATCTGTGGTAACTGTAAGTAAATGAAGGTTTGTCTGTGTGGAACTTGTAAGTTATCGGTTCGGTTTTGAACCGATCCGTGGGTTAAAACTCATTTAAAACTAAAAGTTACTATTTTAGAGTGCGGTTCCCGGTTCTTATCGGTTCTAAAAAAAACGGTTATTACGTTTTTTTCCAATACCCGTGACACGGTTAGGAACCGATAAGGGTGTCTTGCCTGGCACTGCCGTTAAAAAGGGCAAGTTTTGGTTAGGCTGGCATTATGTCTGAGAAACCCAAAAGAAAAACCGGCCCACTGGTTTCAACACTGTGATGTTTGTGGGGAAGTTTTGCCAAGGCTGACCCACACCACATGTGTTTATTGTCTGGGGTTTGACCACCTCCAGTCAGACTGCCAGGTATGTAAGAATTTCCCTGCAGCCACCCTGGAAAAAAGATTGGGCAGGCTCAGGGAACGAGAGGCCAAAAAGTCCGCTGACCCGGATGGCCAGCCCGGTTCGGTGCCAACCGAACCAGAGAGAGTGCCCTCTGACCAGGGCCAGACTTCCTCGGGCCAAAGAAAAGCTGGTTCTGAGGAACCAATTCCAGTAAAGAAAACAAGAAAATCAGCAGGTCTGGAGTCCAAAATTCCTTCTCCAACTGCTGCAGAAATAGCAAAAGCCATACAAATTGTCTAGTCACTGTCTCAGGGTCCATCCGAACCACCACTATCTGGTAAAAGGTCGGTTTGTCTGGTCCCAGTGGTTCAGGATTATGATATTGAGGAATTTTATGAACCAGAGGAAGGGGAGGAGGATTATGAACAGTATGAATGTGGCTGGGAAGGTCTGGGTGTGCCCATTGAACCGGACATCTCCCAGACAGACCTTTAGAATCTCCCTATGCTGTCTGAGTCCCCATCTCATTTTATGTTTTATAAAAAGTTGCTGAAACCCTCCAGCTTCCTTTAGAAGAGGCTGTGGATGAGCAAGAGGAGCCTGATTTTGTAGAAATGATGGATATTCCAGAGTCTAGGAGATTGTCTATTCCTTTACATAAGTCTTTTAGAAACAAACAATTAAAATTTTAAAGCTCTAATTCTGTGCCTCCTGTAGATAAAAGATGGACAGAAGGTATACATTGTGAGGCCCTGATACAGAATTCCTTTCTCAGCAATGCAGTCATGTTGAGCAGTTCAGGCTGCTGCCTGTGATAAAGCTAATATTCCTTGGCTTCACATCCTCCTGACAAGGATTCCAGGAAGATTGATGCCATGGCAAAAAACAGTATATGGCAGCCTCTCTGGGACTCAGGCAAGCAAATTATATGGCTTATGTAGCTAGGTATCAGAAATCTAGATGGGATACTGTTATGCATTGGCCAAGCAGGCCCATGGCCAGCTGGCTAGTGAACTAGAACAGGTGGCTGCTGATGGCATTGAAGCCTCTAAGGTTCAGTTTCTTGCTGCTGTGGATGTTAATGATGTTTCCTCTGGGGTCATGGCACATCTGTAGCTTTTCATAGGTTGGCCTGGCTCAGGTGTACTAGTTTGTCACAGGATACCCAGACTAAGGCTATGGATTTTCCTGTAGTGGGAAATTCTCTGTTTGGAGAGCAGACAGAGAATTACATGAAGAAGATGAATGAATATAGGACTACTTACAAGAGTGCCCAGGCTAAGGAGCGGCAAGCCACTCCTCAAAGGCATGCCCCCAGGGGTAGGGGTAGGCCTTTTTCACAGGCCTTTCTACCAGACTCAGGCCTCCTCTGCCTATGCTCAGAGGGGCTTCTTCAGAGGCAGGGGCAGACGAGGGGTGGGCAGACCTGCTCCCACCTCCCAGCCTAAAGCTCCTGTGAAACAGGCACCCTAATGGGGTGCCCAGGGCCGATTCTCCTGTACCAGTGGGGGGCAGGCTGGCTTACTTCAGTCAGAATTGGGCTTCTTTAACCTCAGACAAGTGGGTTCTGGAAGTAGTAAGCCAGGGTCTGGTTCTCAGCTTCCAAAAGTTTCCCAAGTTGAAAAGCAGACTTTTCTACCTGCAAGTGCTTCAGAGACCCTCGCTCTGGAAACAGAGGTCTCATCCCTGTTAGCTCTCAGAGCAGTAGAAGGGTTCCTCCTGCATCAGGGCAGGGGTCTGTATTCAGATACTTCCTTACCCCAAAAAGACAGGAGAATGGCGGCCCATTTTAGATCTCAGATATCTGAACAAGCATCTTTTGAAACCAAAGTTCAAAATGGTAACTCTGGCAATGATTTTACCTTCCCTAAGGCCAGGGACTGGCTAGCCTCCTGGACCTCAAGGATGCCTATTTCCATGTCCTAATCAGAAGATCCCATCTAAAGTACCTCAGATTCGAACTGCCCTCAGGTCATTACCAGTTCAGAGCAATGCCCTTGACCTTACCTCTGCTCCAAGGTATTCACAAAGTGTCTAGCAGTGGCAGTGGCCCACTTAAGGAGGCAGAGGATTGCTGTTTTCCCTATCTAGACGACTGGCTCATTGTAGGCCAGTCCCCAGAACAGGTAAAATCTCACCTGCAGGTCACCCAGCAGCTTCTCACCTCCCTGGGTTTTCTGCTAAACCTACCAAAGTCTGTTCTGGAACCAGTCCAGGTACTCACCTTTATAGGGGCAGAATTGGACACAAAGCTAGCCAGAGCCTTTCTTCCCCCAGAAAGGGTAAGAAATTTAGTGGCTCTGGCCTCTTCCTTCACTCTGCAGGTCTCTCGACCAGCAAGACACTTTCTGCAGCTCCTGGGGCACATGGCTGCATCCACAGCTGTTGTGCAAGGAGCCAGATTTCAGATGAGAGACATTCAGTTTCACTTGAGAACCTTTTGGTCTAAGGGTACGTGAGGCCCTGCACTGCAGCTATGTGAGGGGGAAACACTCATAATGGAGCTTGGCACCAAGAAGCGCCACGCTACTAAGAAGGTCCAACCGCCCACCATCGCCGAGGGGCCCGAGGGCCTGAACCGCCAGGCAGAAGAACCAACCTCGAGCCACTGCCCATAAGAGCGCTCACTGATGAAACTGCTCATCTGGAGTCCTACTTAGGGCGTGAGGCTCCGGTGTCGAGGACGACGATACGGAACTGGCGATTCAAGAGCGAGACGCAACAGCAACGGTATAACCAGCGCCGACGCGCAGACATACCAGATAGCGCAATTTGAGTGATGCCTCTTTGACCTGTGGGTCAAGAAGAGCTCGAAATAACGGTGCCGGTAGAATGCCACTGCTATTTTTCGGCGGGGATCGCCATCCCGGCACGACTGACCGCTTGTCGGAACCCCGCGCTGAGGAGAAGGAGGCTGACCGGACCCAGCCCGGCCAGACTGAACAGCTTTCATAATGGGTCTCCCCTCATCACACTGACCTGCTCCTTGGTCGACCATTCCAGTAGGGCCGGTAGACTTTCGGCAAAAATTTAAATATTAGAAAAATTCTAAGGAAAATAGAATAAAATTAAGCGATACTACTTATCGCGGATAAAGCGCAAAACAAATCAAAACTATGCGCCAGTTTGCGCTCTGACCTTTAAGGCGAGCGACGTTGTCACTGGCGCTTTACTCGACGGCGTGGAAAAGGAACTGAGGCTGTTGAGGGTCATCACGAGATGGTCATTACCGCCGCGCTGCTCCTTCTGGCGCCGTCTCTCGCGCCGACCCTCCAGCAAAAAGTTTGCTCCCGATGGGTCTTAGTGCCTCCGGCGCTAGTCCCACTAGTGTGAATGAGTGGTGGAAACTTATGTCCAGGAAGATCTTAGATCTGAGAAAGCCATATTGAGGCACTCAGCCATGCGGGGAGGATCAGTAGTGATGGTGGGGGGAAGCAGGTCTTTCCATTGAGCTCTTTCATACTGTCCCAGAAGGCACGGGATGAGCCCCAAGTGGATTCAAGGGTGGCTTGATAATATTTGCCCTTAGCCTGCCTTATAGCCCAGGTGCACTTGTTATGTGCTGCATTATAGGCTTGTCTGTCAGCCAGTTTGCCTGTCTTGATAGCAATATGCCAGAGATCATCTCTGTTTCAGTGTTTGGATGATGGATGGGGAGATCCATGGGGCGTTGTGTTTCTTGGTATGGATTCTGGCCGGGGGGGGGTGCGAAAAGTTTGCAAACCTTGCTGAAGGCACTGGAGAAACAGGCTAGGGCAGAGTCATTATCCATTGCGAGTAGGACTGGGGACCAGTCATGCTGGGCGAGGTGTTTTTTTAGCTTTCTGAGACCCCCAGGCGGAAGCGCCAGCGCGAAGTGACCTGGGACACTGGTTTTGGTGTGGGGGATGACCAGTGACAGAGGACAGGAGAGTGGTCACTAAGAGTCTAGTAGTACATTAATATCCCTGATTTTATGGGAACAGAATTACATGTAGGAGGGTGCTGGAGCCACCTGACCGGTTAAATCTAGTGGGTGAGGTAACTAGTTGGGTTATATTTAGGGCAGCGGTACTCAGCCAATTGACATTAAAGGTCACCTATGATTAGCTGCTTCGCCTTGTGTGGGAATGTGGTGAGGTAATCAATGAGGGAGTGAACAGCTGGTCCCTGGTCCCACGGGGGTGAGTAATAGACTGTGAGAAAAAGAAGGCCCCTGGCTAGGTCAAGGTAACCTTAAGGGTGAGGGCTTGGGCATTAAAACCGAGCTTGGGGGCAGGGAGAGCATGGCCTAAAAGTGTGTCGTGCATAAAGACTGCACACCCGCCACCACGTTTTCCTATACTGTCTTCCTTGAACAGAGTGTAACCAGGGAGGGAGATAACAGAGTTGGGAGTTTTTCTCGAGAGCCAGGTCTCGACTAGTGCTATAACATCAGGATGGTGTTGTACAGCCCAGCACTGGAGAGCGGCGGAATTTTTTAGGAGGCTGCAAATATTCATGGATGCAATGCTGAGGCCAGTACCAGAGTGGGGTGTGGGGTAGCTAGTCGACAACGGCTCGGGGTTGGGGGTGTATGTTCCCAGAGAGCAGAAGAAGTAAAGCAATTAATCTGAAGAGCGGCCTGTGGCCAACAGGACCCTTAGCCAGGAACCGATGCGAGGTCCTACTAGTGGGGGTACATAGGATGGGTAGGGAGCGGAGGGTAGGAATGGCAAGGAAGGGTGGGCCCAGGGTGTCCCGAGGGAGGGTATTAGTTGGAGGTGGGTGCCATGGAGAAATAGGAGTGTCCAGGGTGGGGGGTTGGTTGGCTGCTGTGGGGTGGTAGAGGGTGGGGCTCAGGGTGGAGGTGGGGGCAGGATGGGATATGGGCAGAGCAAGAAAGGTAACCATGAGTAGGCAGAGAGTGATAGCCTTGGTGCCCATTGCTATTTCTTATTGGGGGGTTAAGGGGAATGAATAACTAACCTTAAGTGAGGGTGACTGCTGCTGTGGAGTAGTTTTTTTTTTTCTTCAGAGTACAATATGCTAAAAGTGAGAACAAGGCAGGGGATAACGGTGATTAGAATAGGAAAAAAGGCACAGGCAAGGTTGGAGAATTACTAGAAAAAATAAGATGCCTCTAGTGGCAGATCAGTATAAGCTGCAAATGGGAAAATGGGCTCTCAAAACTTCTATCAACTCCAAGAAATCTCTACATCAGACTAAACATTACTTAAAGTGAGAAAACAAAACAACATTTCAAGCAGAGATTAGTCCTAGCATTAATTTCTTGGCAGCAGTTCCTAGAAGACTTCTGGACTGCTGCACATAGTGTAACACTGGCAAACAGGAGCAAGTGAGATTCCTCCAGGGATAGATGCCAAAATTCAGAGTTCCAACCCGTACCTGAGCTTCGGGCAGCTTCTCCTTAGGCAGGTTCTCAAACTACAGAAGACAAAATTACTCACCTTAGTAATTATGTTTCTTCTACTGGAGTCTTGCTGTATTCTGACAAGTGCAGTTAGCCCCAGCCTTTAAACTGCCCCGGAGAACAAAGGGTTAACATTTCTATGCTGAGCATAGAATGCTGAGCTCGAGCTCGGCTGAGGTCTCTGTCTGTTTCCCTTTGAACGCTAACCATCAGATTCTTACGAGCAACACTCATAGTATTCAATGTGGAAATTGTAAAACAAAATTTTTAATAGCCAACTGGCAACAAAAAGTTTTGGACTACCAAAAGAAGACTCAAGGCAGGAAACCCAAAACTCAAAACCCAAACAGGAATATAACAAATAAACTACCCATACAAGAAGAGGATGTAAAAAGCACCCTGAGTTTGCAACACTGCCTACTCACCCACTTCCCAAAAACAGGTTCTGAGAGGGAGGCAGGAGGTCAGAATCCAGCAAGACTCCAATAGAAGAAACATAATTACTAAGGTGAGTAATTTTTCTTCAAACAACTGAAGTCTCGCTGTATTCTGACAATGCAGACTACAGCAGTACCTCCATGGAGGAGGGCAGAACCTACTTTGAGAATAGGCTCTGAAGTACTGCTGTGCCAAAGCCGAGCATCACTCCTAGCCTGGCTATCCAGAGGTAATGCTTGGTAAGGTATGGACTGTTTTCAGGTGGCTACTTGACAAATTTCTAAGAGGATATCCCTGGCAGCAGCCAGGGAAACAGCAGTACCTCTTCTGGAATGAGCCCTCAGGCCTGAGGGTGGAGTTTTCCCAGTTTTTCATAGCAGAGTTGTATACAAGACACGATCCACCTGGCAATATATCTCTTGGTGGTAGGTTTGCCCTTTCCTACTTCTCCATAGGAGAGGAACAACTGAAGGGAGTCAAACCTGTGACCCTTCGTACGCTCTATGTAGTAACTAAGGGCTCTTAACATCCAAACTGTGTAGCCTCCTCTCTCCTGAGGAAGAATGATCAGTGAAGAAAACAGGTAGAGACATAGACTGGTTTAAATAGAAGTCTAAAACCACTTTGGGCAAGAACCTTCTATTAGTTCTAAGGACCACTTTATCCTGTGAAAGGAGATAAAATCAGGTTCCACTGACAGGGCTTGCAATTCACTGATACGCCTGGCAGAGGTAATGGCTACCAAGAACACAGTTTTCCAAGTCAAGTACTTAAGCTCTGCTGAGGACACAGGCTCAAAAGGGGGTTGTATAAGTTGAGCAATGCAAACATTCAAACCCCAGGCAGGGGCAGGGTCTCTAAAAGGAGGACTGGTGTGAAGCAATCCTTTAAAAAAAATGCATGATGAGAAGATAGTGAGGAAGACTTCCCACAGAGAGAAACGCAGAAACAGCTGACAAGTGTACCTTAAGAGTAGCTGGTCTGAGGCCTAGCCCATTAAGATGGACCATATAATCCAGAACCGTAGGCAATCCAGCAGTATCTGGAGAAATATGCTTCTTAGAACACCAAATGCTGAATCTCTTCCATTTGGAGTTATAAGTCCTTCTGGTGGAAGGCTTTCGAGAAGCTTTGAGAATATCCAGAACCCCTTGGGAAAGATGCAGATCTGCAAACTAACTCTTCAAGAGCCACGCCTTGAGATTGTGAGACTGGAGACTGGAGATTGGGGTACCAAATCCTCCCTTGAGAGGATGTTAACAGGTTGTAATTCCTGGGAAGAGACAGGGGAAGATGGACTGCTAAGGACAGCAACAGGGGGTACCAGAGCTGTCTGGCCCAATCTGGAGCAACCAGAATCACTTTGCAAGGCTGAGACCTTCTTTTGACTAAAACTTTGAACAGGAGTGGGAAGGGAGGGAAGGCATACAGAAACTTCCCTTCCCAATTCAGAATCAGGGCATCCAGGGAACTGAGCCCAAGACTGGAGGTCTGCAACAAAAGAGAGGGAGTTGGTGATTGTCTGGAGCTGCAAAGAGATCTATCTCTGGAGTGCTCCAACTTGAAAAAATCACTTTCAACACCTGAGGGTCCAGGGCCCATTCGTGTTGGCCCTGAGAGATCCTGCTCAGTGCATCTGCTAGGACATTGTCCTTCCCTGGAAGGTGAACTGCTACCAGAGAGGTTTGCAGGGAATAAGCCAGGGACCACAACTTCATGGCTTCCGTGCACAAGGCCATGGACCGAGTGCCTCCCTGCTTGTTGATGTACCACATGGTGGTGGTGTTGTCCGTTCTGACCAGAACCACCTTGTTCTGTACTGACTGAGAGAAAGCTTTCAGGGCCAGAAAAACTGCCCTGAGCTCTAGGAGACTGATATGGAGAAGGAATTCTTGGGGAGACCACAGCCCCTGGGCAGTGAGGGCCCCCAGATGGGCTCCCCAGTCCAGAAGAGAAGCGTCCATGGTAAGGAAAACTGAACAAGGCTGAGTGGCAAAAGGAACACCTCGTCTTAAATTGTCCTGATCCTGCCACCACTGGAAGACTTGGATCAAGGTCAGAGTCACTTGGATCAGTTTGGTAAGGGAATCTTTCCTCTGAGACCAAAAAGCTCTCAGATGGAACTGAATATCCCTCTTCTGGAATCTTGCCCCTTGGACCACTGCTGCTGAAGCTGCCATGTGGCCCAAGAGCTGGAGGAAATGCCTTGCTGATCGAGATACCTTAAGACTGAAGGAAGAGGCTAGTTCCATAAGAGCCCTCCCTTGCCCTTTCTAGAGGGAGAAAGGCTCTTGCTCTGTGTCCAGTTCTGCCCCTATAAAAGTAAGAAGCTGGACTGGTTTGAGAACTGACTTGGGAAGGTTAAGAAGAAAACCTAGAGAAGCGAGCACTTGCTGGGTCACTTGCAGGTGAGACCTGACTTGGTCTGGAGACTGGCCCACTATTAGCCAATCATCCAGATATGGGAAAATGGAAATCTTTTGTCTTCTTAGAAAGGCAACAACTACTGCCAGGCACTTTGTGAAAACCCTTGGGGCTGAGGTTAGGCCAAAGGGCATTGCTCTGAACTGATAGTGGCCTGAGAGCAACTCGGACCTGAGGTACTTTCTGTGGGAGCACCTGATGGGAATGCGAAAGTAGGCATCTTTGAGGTCCAGGGAGGCTAACCAGTCTCCTGGATTTAGAGAGGGAAGGATTATTCCCAGAGTTACCATCTTTTTTTTTTTTTTTATAATTTCTTTTTATTCAGAAGTGTTTTACAAACCACACAATGGACAATTGGATACAAGAAGATTTGTTTGAGATACAGTTTGATATCAAAAACTATAGACATCCTTGTATAGAAAAAATAACAGTAAGAAGAATCACATATGCTTCGACCAGTTACATGAAAATAATGAGTTTTGAAATGAAGCCCGGGGTCAGATTAATTGGTTTATAAGGGTTATGAAGTGGGGTAGAAAGCTAATTGGACCGACCAAATTAGAGGATATAATATTTAAAGGGCAAACTCTAAGTTTAGAGTAGTAATATGTTGGATCCACTGACTCCACTTTCTTAATAGAAGGATGGAACCTCCTCTTAGTTCTAGATTAAATGTCTCAGTTTTATAGATTTCTGACATTATTTGTCTCCAATTTTGTAGTGAGGAAATCTGTGTTCTCATCCAACATCTCATGATTGCTTTTTTGGCCACCACGAAACAAATGGCTAATATGGTCTTCTCCCAGTGGGGAGCATGGTCTGGGTACACCCCCAAGAGGAACTGCTCGGCTGTTAGTTCAACAGGCTCAGAGAATAGCGTGGATAATTCGATTTGAAAAGTTAGCCAGAAAGGCATAAGGAACGGGCAGGTCCAGAAAACGTGTGAGAGAGTAACTCGGGAACAACCACAATTTACCCAGCACCTTCCATATGAGTCTGGAAGGTATTTCATTAAAACCGAGGGGGCTCTAAAGTATCTGGAGCGACATTTCCAGGCGAATTGTCTCCAGAATGGGGATGAGGTCGATCTTATCTCTGTTAGTGTTGTTTCTAACCATGTGTCAGGGGAGATCTGTAATTGCAGTTCCTTGTTCCAAGCGGTCAAAGTCAAGAGAGTAGGATTAGGAAGACCGGATCGTAGTTCTATGTATATCTGGCCAAATAGATGGGTTCCCATTCTCCTCTCGTTTGCCTCTATGAATATTTTCAGTAAATCAGGTATAGGAGAGGGTATTTTGGGGGCCATTATGTTATTGCGTAAGAGATGGTTTCGAACTTGAAAATAGCGGAAAAGATCAGAGGGTCCTAGAGAATATTAAGATTGAAGCTTTACAAAGGGGATAATGCCCTCTGAGGAGAGGAATTGGTATATGTGTGAAAGGCCTAGTGCACGCCATCTGAGAAAGGCTAGGTCCGAGTGATTGAGAATAAACTTTTCATCTTGAGAGATTAATTTACAAAACTCAAATACTTGCTGGGTAGGACCCGCCTTTCTTAGTTGTTTCCATTGCTTGTAAGTTTGTGCTGTTATGGGCGTTAAGGAGGAAGAGCTTAAGGAGTTGTCATCTGTGGAGAACAATATCTTTATGTCGTATAAGTCGTTAAGTTGGAATTCTATGGTCTTCCATGGGGAAGTGTAAGAGGGCGTGAGCCATAATATTAAGGTTCTTAAGAATGCCGCTTGGGCATATAGAAGAAAGTCCAGGAGGTTAAGCCCGCCTTGTTTGAGGGATAATTTAAGTATGGATAGTCTAGACCTAGGCTGATTTTTCCCCCAGATGAAATTCTGTATCATTTTATTACAGGATGAAGTAAAATTTGGAAGGAAATAAGGAATTGTTTAGAGTAGGTAAAGAATTTGCGGGAGGACGTTGGAGCGAATTGCGAGGATTTTACGATATAGGGAGGAACAAAACGTGGACCATCTATTAAGGTCTGCTTGAATCTGAACTGTGAGAGGTTCAAAGTCAGATAGTTCAATAACTCCAGGGTCCAAGGGGAGGTGGACACCCAAGTATTTTATTTTAGTTGTCCACTTAAAAGAAAAAGCCTTTTTAATCTGGGTAGAGGGAAAATAGTTTAAGGGTAGTAACTCAGTTTTATTTATGTTTAATTTGAATTCTGCAAGGTTTCTCAAATCTTGTAAATATATCTCACGCTGACCGGATCGATTGTGAAGGGGATAACAGAGTAAGCATAATATCGTCCGCAAATAACCCCACTTTGTATTTTGATTGAGCAATAGGAATACCCTCTACCTGGGGAGTGTCCCGTAAGGATGCAGCAAGTGGTTCAATGAATAGCGCAAAAAGGTAGGGAGATAGGGGGCAGCCTTGTCTAGTTCTGCAGGCTAATGGAAGAGGGGGATAGGGAGCCATTCACCCTAAGATATGCTTTAGGAGAGACATATAGGTTTTCTATACACGCAATAAATTGCGGTGGGAAATGAAACTTTTTAAGTGTTTCCCATAAGAAAGGCCACTTCCGTGTCTAAGCTTAAGAACACCACTGGAATTTGCCTAGACCGGACAAATTCTTGTAGCAGTAAGACTCTACGTATGTTGTCCATAGTATTCCTGCTTTTAACAAAGCCAGTTTGGTCAGGGTGAATTATTGTAGGAATTATATTTTCCATTCGAGAGGATAGGATGGCCATGTAGATTTTATAATCAACGTTTAGAATAGAGATGGGTCTATAAGATTTAGGATCAGATGGGTCCTTATGGGGTTTGAGTATTGGGGCTATAGTGGCATATTCCCACGAGAGGTTCCTCCCAAAGAGTTCTTGAAAAAGAGCATATAGTCTGGGAGTCAAATCTTTTTTAAACTTTTTGTACCATTCCGGGATGAATCCATCTGGACCCGGGCATTTTCCAGATTTAATATTTTTAATTGTCTCTTCTATCTCAAGTATCGAGATCGGGGCCGTCAGAGCATTGATTTGGTTAGGAGAGAGGGTTGGAAGCTTAGCTTGTGTAAGGAATTGCATAGTCTCTGTACGATTTAATGAGTTGGGAGAGGAGTAAAGCTTGGTATAATAATCAGTAAAGGCCTTTTGGATGTGGGCAGTAGTGCGATGGGTTTGACCAAAAAAGGGGTTTCTAAGTCTGAGGATAGTCGAAGATGCTTTACTATTCCTTAGTCCGCGTGTTATGTTTTTAACACTCCTGGGGCCTCCCTCATGTATAGACTGACGTAGGTAGTACAGGGATTGTCGAATTTTGTTATCTATTAATTTCTGAAGATCTGCCTTAGTGTTTCTAATCAGAGCCTGAAGATCCACGTCCCCCTCTCTATACAGCAGCTGATTATCTAATCAGCTTAAAAATTATCTATGATACTCAAGATCGCTTTCCCTATTTTTCTTAGAGGAATATGCTATCAATTCACCCGATTGTTGCTTTCATGGCATCCCAGATCATTGCTTGTGATGTGGAGGGGTCAGCGTTTTCTGTGAAAATATGTTGATTTTGTTCGACAAGGAGTCAAGAAGCTCTGAATCCGACAGATAGACCGGGTTAAGTCTCCAAATCGATCTCTTAGTCTCCTTACCCAGGTCGAGTGAGATAAGCAGAGGGTGGTGATCGGATAGGAACTTTGGACCAATGACAATGTCCTGGACAAGAGAGAGATGCTCGTAGGTGGTCAAAAAATAGTCTAACCTAGAATAGGTATTGAATCTGGGGAAGAAGTAGGTGTAGCCCGGGCTGGAGGGAAATAACCCACGCCAGACATCCACCGACCCAATTGCTCGACAGACATCTTAAATTGCTTAGCCGTGTTATTGTTCCGGTGGCTAAGGGGTTTGGAGCAATCATGCTGAGGGGATAAGGTCAGATTGGGATCGCCGCCCATAATCAGTTGCCCCTTCAGGTTGGAGAGTAGGACGGAGCGTTTGTATACCGGAAAGGTGGAAGCAGGAGGGAAGTAAACATTGGCCAGGGTTGTCTGTTTCCCGAACAGAAGAGCCTGGGCAATTACGTATCGCCCCTCAGGGTCAATATATGTGTTTTGGATTTCAACCGGTGTCTCTCTAAGGATCAAGATTGCCACTCCCCCTTTTCTACCCCTGGGAAGAGATGACGCCAAAACTCTATACCTCCCCATTTCAATTTAAGGTGCTCAGTCTCTGAGAGACGAGTTTCCTGCGGGTAAATTAAATCCAGGGATTGTTTGGATAAGCCCTGTATAAGTCGGACGCGTTTAATTGGATCGTGTATCCCATTGATGTTGTGAGAGAGGATCTTCACCGGGTTAATCATGGGTATCTCTGAGGGTACATCTATTATTAATGGTGACAATCTGACTCTTTCCTCCACAGGAAGAAGAGGATGGAGGGAGAAACTCGGACCACACAACCCCCCCAAGGAGGCTAACCCCAGGCTTCGTCAGATTTGTCATGATAGAAACGCAGTTTCTAGTTAATAAACTTTTTATATAAGAAAACGAGTCGACTGTGTAGTTATTTTCCAACCCTGTCCTCCCCCCCTTGTAACAACTAAGTAAGTGCCAACATAAACAAAATATTACAACTATGCACAAAGTTAAGCAATACCAACAACTTTTCCCCTTAGATTTCTTCTGTAGCAAAAAATAGCAGATTCTTGAGGTTATGTCAGGGGAAGAACATATGTACAACAAAACTTCCAAAAGGACAGAGCTCATCTAGAGCTCCCAATGAATTCTCCTTGCCAAAAGGTCAAAAGTGACCTTGGTGGAGAGGGGGTTCTTAACCTCAGTCCGATGTATTACCGGAAAGAAGAACAGAGCCCCTAAGGGACCAGCATCGAGACCACTCCTTGTATGGTTCAGTGAATAGCTAGTGAATGAGAGATAAAAAAGGAGTAACAAATCAGCTAGACTGCCTAAAACAAGGATGAAAAGCTAAGGTCTGTATTTTGTCTAAGGAGGGAGTCTAAAAGATTTTGGCTAGGAAAATTACAAGAAAGTGAAGAAAAGAGGAGAAACGGAAGGGGGGAGAAAGAAAGAAAGAAAAAAGGGGAGGAGGAGACAAGACAGAAGAGGGGACTGGGTGGTCCCAAGTATAAATAAAGGAGATCATGGGAAGACTTGTGAACACCAAAGACCGGGTTCAGTGGCAGCAGGTGTGACCCGGGGGAATCAAGTCCAGTTTCAAGAGTACTAGATTAGTAGATGAGTAGGGTGGCTTAGGAAAGAAAAAGAGTAAGGAAAAGGGGGGTAAGAGTGAGATAGGAAGAGTTGCAAAACAAAACAAAAAAAAAAAAAAGGGGAGGACCACGAAGTTTCTTCCCACCACCCCCTCGTTGCTTCCCCCCCTAACATTAAAGCAACACCTCCTCCAGCAGAGACTCCAGAGAATCATTCTTCCATCATTAAGGCCAAGGTGGCCTCGGCCCGGGACCAAGGAACACCCACCCCTAAGTAGTGAGTTTATGATGGAGAGGTGGGCCTAGAAGAATCTTGAGAGGATGGTTAATGGGGGTCGGATAGGGGAGGAGAGAGGGCATCCCTATGCCATTCAAGAAGACCCTAGGTTCCAGTGGGACCTCTCATTTGAATGTAGAAAATAAAACCATTTACACTCCTAAGGGGGCAGGGGAAGGGGGGAAATTCCCCCAGGGGAGGGGCCCGGGGGCAGAGAGGGGGAAAGATAAAATCCCCACCTCTCCCGAGCCCCTGCCAACTCCCAGCAATAAGGAACAAGGATAACAAGTTAGAAGGAACCAAAAGTACAGCTTTGAGAAGAAAAAGGGGAGGGTAGGGTATGATGGGAAAAAAATCATCCCTGAGGGAGAAGATGCAGGACAACCCCAATAGGGACCCCCGAGGAACCAAGGCAACACAAAACAACAAAAAGGGGGGGGGGCCTCCATTGCTAGTCGATAGTTTCTACATTCACTTAACCTCAAGAGGGAGGACTGTGTTGCAGGAGCTTGGAGACCCACAAAAAATACAAGAGAGGAGGACGCTCTCGACGCTTAGATGCATTCATGGCAGGAACACCACTTGTCTAGTGAAAGGTTGCAGCAGGGGAAATGTAATTAAAGGGGGAGGGGTCCGAAGAGGTCACTTCCTCCCCCACTCAGACCAGAATTGACAGAGATTTCTCCATCCCCTCGCAGACCCAGATGGTTCACTCCCCCAGCACCCCCCCGCGCCCATCCCAAGGCCGACCTAGAGGGGATCGGGGCGAAGGCCCTATGAAGAAGTTACCGGGCGGTCTTTCCCACCTCGCAGGCCCACAAACAAGCCAATGGCAATCCAGGAGCACCGTTCCAGGAGGACCCGGAGAAACTAGGCATTTACAGGTGAGCAAAGAAGGGAGATTGAGGGGGTGGGACCGGAGGGCGAAGGGGATCAAACCACAATCGAACCAGGAGTAGTTAAGGAAGCAACGGGACATAGGGTGGAGATCCCCTCTGCACTGGAGGTTGGCAGGGGATGTAAGGGAGAGGGGAAGCTGATGAAAAAGGGAGCCGATTGCCCCATGAATTTGAGTTGTGCTGGCCCAGGTACAGTCCGGATACGTGGGAAGATCTCCATTTTCGCCCCCCATCCCAACCGAGAAGAAAGATCGTAGTGGCAGTTCTGGGGATTGGAACAGTTCTCAGCCGCCAGTACTGCGCCAGGTCCTAGAGCGGCAGTCCCCTTATTTCAAGTCTGGTGAGCTTCAGGATGATCCAGTTCCTAAGTGGAGAGTGAAGATAAGATCGTTGCCGTGTCTAGGAGGTAAGGCCAGACAGCCTGCAGGGAACGGAGCTCAGGAGGTGGGGAAGAGGGGAGGGGCCCAGGGAGGCATCCACCCAGGACTGGGCCCAGAGGTACGACGCCTGAGTTAGGGAGGAAGGTCCCCACCATCCAGGCGGTCAACAATAGTCAAGGGGATGGGGAACAGCATCGCCAAGAGCAATCAGGACAAAAAGACCGCTCTCATCCCCATAATCACTGAGAGGGCCACAGTAGGGCAAACACCACTCCGGGTCCGAGGTCCCCCCCCACAAGCCCCACTCAACCCAGCACAGGGCCTACGGCCCAGGTCGTTACCTCAAGAGAGAGGGTGTCCGATTCTTGTAGTAAATAAAAGTTCAAGCTCACAAGGTTCCTCTACTTGTTCATGTTTCTGAACTGTTGCAATCGCTGAAGGAGGTCTTGGATCGATGACGAGTTAGCAGGTCCTTGTTGTCTCTTCTGGCCTGGCAGTTTAACGGAGCGTGGGTCAAGGTTTCCCGCAGGTGATCAGGGATTATTCCTCTGGCATGGAGGTTGCAAGCTGCTTCTACGGCTGTTGAGTATGTCTGCGTTCCGGTAGGTAAATGAACCACTAACTTGGCAAGGTAGGGTGTTTTAAATTTAATTTGCTGAGCTCGCAATAACGGGAATACTGGCCCGTACTCCCGACATTGTCTCTGCGTAAGAGGTGCATAATCATTGTCAAACAGGAGTCGGGACTGACCCCAAGTAATTTTGCCTTTTTGCCAGGTTTTGATCAACAGAGATTCCTTAACTTGGAAACTGAGGAATCTGATCAAAAAAGACCGAGGTCTGGCTTCGGGTCGGGAGGGCTTGGGGCCTATAGCACGATGTGCCCTTTCGATGTCTAGTTGAAAAGCTGGGTCCAGAGAGAGAGCAGTGCGGAGGAGATAAATCGGAGAAGGCCTTAGGATCGAAGCCATCCTCCCCTTCAGGAATGCCAAAGATCCTGATGTTTCGCCTTTGTTTTCAGAGTCTTCCTGGCGGGCAGAAATTAAAATCTGTTCAGCCAAAACTGATTTGATCGCGTCTTCCAGAACGTAAAGTCTCGAGGAGTTAGAAGATATTTGGATGTCGGCCTCTGCTAAACGGGACTTGAGATGAGCAAAATCGTTTCTTATTTCTTTCAGGGAGTCTCGGACCTCGCTTCTGAAGTCGGCAATGGCTTGGAGGATAGCAGTTGTAGAGGTTTCCTCGGGTCGCTTAGAGGTTTTGCCTTTCTGTGATTTTCTGTCGGGGCTTTGGGTAGGGCCGGGACAGGCCTCTTGATCATCGGTGTGTCTCACATAAGGTTCAGCTGGAGTTGCAATCGGGAGGAATCGGTTCCTTGAGATCTTAGTCAAAGCTATTTTATGCTCAAGAACGTTGCTAGGAGTGATGTGTAGGTTCTATATATAATATAGATGGAAATTCGCACTTTTTTTAAATGATAAGTCAGGAGCTAATTAGTTGAGATGTTCACCAACTCATACCGGAACTGGAAGTCCCCAGAGTTACCATCTTGAACTTTGGTTTTAAAAGATGTTTGTTTACATATCTTAGGTCTAAGATGCGTTGCCACTCCCCTGTCTTTTTTGGGGTCAGGAAGTACCTGGAGTACAGCCCTTTGCCTCACTGTAGGGTAGAAAGGGCACATCGTGCTATATACTGACTAACAGGGAAGGGATCGCAGATCTCCAGGTAGAAGGTCACCTAGGGGCCAGTGACCATCACATGGTATGGTTCAATTTGAATACTACATCGAAATCATCCCATTCCAAGGCAAAAATATGGGACTTCAGAGGAGCTGACTTTGATAAGATGGCCAAAAGAGTTAAGCTAGCCCTGGCAAAAGAAACACAGGTGAGGGGTACAGGCAAAGTGGGGAAGCAGTAGGATGCAATACTTGAAACAACATCCCATTGTGTTAGACAGAAAAGGAAGTGCAAAGAAGAGGAAACCACTTTGGTTCTCAAATACAGTAGTAGAAAAGGTCAGAGCCAAAGGCTGGCCTTTAAGAAATATAAGGGAACACAGCGGGATGAAGATAGGGAGGCATACCAAACTGCCCTAAGGGAAGCAGGGAAGGCAGTAAGGTAGGCAAAGTCCCAAACTGAGGAAACACTAGCACGAACAGTAAAAGAAGGTGACAAGACTTTCTATAGATACATTAGTAAAAGGAGAAAGTCCAGAGGGGGTATTGCTAAGCTTAATGGAGAAAAGGGAGCATGTGAGGAGGAGGACTATGTAAAAGCATCTATCCTAAATAGATACTTTTGCTCAGTATTTACTGAAGAGAAGGTAGGGCAGGGCCCACAGCTCAGCACCATGGACACAGGGGGAGGAGGTGAGCACTACTCCTTCACAAAAAGAAAGGTCCTACAAGAGCTTGCTAAGCTCAGGGTGGATAAGGCAATGGGACCTGATGGCATACATCCCAGGGTACTTAAGGAGCTAAAGGTGGAACTAGCAGAGCCATTAGCAGAACTGTTTAGTGAGTCTCTGAGCACAGGAGAGGTTCCAGAAGACTGGAGAAGGGCTCATGTGATCCCGCTCCACAAGACTGGAAGCAGGGAGGAGGCAGGGAACTACAGACCAGTCAGTCTTACCTCAGTAGTGGGAAAGATTATGGAGGCACTCCTTAAGGAAAGGATAGTGCAACACCTGGAATCCATGGGGCACAGGATCCAAGACAGCATGGGTTTACAAAAGGAAGGTCCTGTCAAACTAATCTCATAGATTTCTTTGACTGGGTAACCAGAGTGGTGGACCAAGGGGGAGCAGCTGATGTCACCTACCTTGACTTCAGCAAAGCTTTTGACACTGTTCCACATAGAAGATTGATAAATAAGCTGGGTGGGTCAGACGTTGGTCAACTGGGTGGCAAACTGGTTGACAGGCAGAAAACAGAGAGTGGTGGTAAATGGTATACAGTCAGAAGAGATGCAAGTCACAAGTGGGGTACCTCAGGGATCAGTCCTGGGGCCAGTCCTCTTCAACATCTTCATTAGTGACCTTGCAGATGGACTAGAGGTAAGCTTGTCTGTTTGCAGATGACACCAAGATCTGCAACAGAGTAGATGATCCAGATGGGGTGGGCAGAATGAGAAGAATCTGGATAAACTAGCAAAATGGTCGAAGAGTAGCAACTGGGATTTAATGCAAAGAGTGCAAGATCATGCACATAGGAGAAACCTGAAGCCACCTATAGGCTGGGAGGAGTTGCTAGCAGTCACAAAGGAAGAAAGACTTGGGCATCATCATCACTGATGACCTGAAATCATCAAGCAGACCTCTAAAGCAGTAGGTAAGGCTAGGGGGTGTTAGGGTGTATTAGTAGGGGTATCACAAGTCGTAAGAAGGAGGTAATAATCCCTCTTTACAAGACACTGGTTAGGCCCCATCTGGAGTACTGCGTGCAGTACTGGAGGCCACACCTTCACAAGGACATTAACCAAATTGAGGCAGTCCAGAGAAGGGGGCAATCAAAATGGTGCAGGACTGCATCAGAAGACATATGAGGACAGATTAACAGAGCTCAATATGTATACCTTGAGCAAAGGAGGGAGAGGTGATATGATTGAGGCATTCAAACACCTTAAGGGCATTAACAAGGTGACAAAGTCTAACATGTTTAAATATAAGAAAAATAGCAGGACAAGAGGACACAGCATGAGATTGGGGGCGATTAAGGGGAATGTGAGAAATTCTTTTTCACAGAAAGGTGGTGGATGCATGGAATAGCTACCTCAGAAGTGGTGGCTATGAATACAGTGCAGGGCTTCAAACAGGCATGGGATAGGCATAAGGGAGCAATACAAATAAGTATGAATAGATAGGCCACTGACAGAGCAAAGGCCGATGGCACATTTATAAGCTAGAAAAAGAAATGGGCAGACTGGATGGGCCATGCGGTCCATATCTGCCGTCAACTTCTATGTTTCTATGTAGGTACTCTCTCCATGGCAGTTAAGCCCAGAAGAGAAGAAACCTCTGCCACTAGGGCAAGGCTTTCCGAGAGATTTGCAGGTGAAAAAGATCTGGCTCTAATCTTTGGAAATTTCTTGAAGCTGAGAACCAGTCCCTGGCTTACTACTTCCAGGACCCACTTGTCTGATGTAACAGACATCCAGTCCTGGACAAAGAAAGCCAGCCTGCCCCCTACTGGAATAGGAGAGTCGACCTGGGCAGGCCCATCAGGGTGTCTGCTTGCCAGGGGCTTTAGGCTGAGGAGTGGATGCAGCCCTGCTCAACCCCCTTCTGCCTCTCCCTCTGAAGAACCCCCTCTGGGAAAATTAAGAAGAGGCCTGGGCTTGGTAAAAAGGCCTAAGAAAAGGCCTGCCCCTAGACTGCTGCCTTTGAGGAGTTGCCTGCCTCTACTTGGCCTGAGCACTCTTATATGTGGTCCTGTACTCATCCATTTTCTTCATGTAATTGTCTGCTCCCCAAACAGAGAATTACCCACTACAGGAAAATCCAAGGCTTTAGCCTGAGTGTCCTGTGAGAGGCTAGTACATCTGAGCCAAGCCATTCTCCGAAGAGCTAAAGATGTAGCCATGACTCTTGATGACACATCATTAGAGTCTACAGCAGCAAGAAACTGAACTTTAGATGCCTCAATCCCATCTGCAGCCACCGCCTCCAGCTCCCTGGCTAGCTGGGGGAGGCCTGTTTAGCCAGTGCCAGTACAGTGTCCCACCTGAACTTCTGGTACCTGGCTGTATAGGCCATATAATTCACCTGTCTGAGTCCCAGGGAAGATGCCGTGTACAGCTTTTTTGCCATGTCATCAGCCTTCCTAGAGTCTTTGTCTGGGGGGTGTGAAGCCAAGGGAATGCTTGCCTTATCACAGGCAGCAGCCTGCACAACTCCAACATGGCTGCATTGGTGCTATAAAAGTAAAAATTACTCACCTTAGTAATGTTGTTTCTTCTAATGGACTCTTGCTATATTCTGACTATCGAAGTTAGGTCCTGCCTTTCAACTGCCCCGGAGAACAAAGAGTTAAACTTTCCATGGCCAGCATGGAATGTTCACTGCGAGCTCGGTTGAAGCCCCTGTTTGCTGTTGTTTAAACTCCAACCGTCAGATCGTTATGAGCAATACTCACTAGAAGTTTGTGTGGAAACTGTAAAACTCACATTAGCCAACTGGCAACTAAATTTATTAAAAGGGGTTTTTTGGCTTCAAAGCAAAGACTCAAGTCAGGAACCCCCAAAAATAAAAACACAACACACACCCAAAGTAAAGGAAGGTGAAAAGGACACCCTAGGGTGTCCAACAATACTCCTGCCACCCACATCCCAAAACCAGGTTCTGAGAGGGGAGGGGGAGTCAGAATACAGCAAGACTCCATTGGAAAAACAACATTACTAAGGTGAATAATTTTTTCTTCAAACAACATGAAGTCTTGCTGTCTTCTGACTATTGCAGACTACCAAGCAGTACCTTCATGGAGGAGGAACAGAACCTACTTTGGGAATAGGCTCTGAAGTACTGCTGTGCCAAACCGAGCATCACACCTAGCCTGGATATCCAGAGAGTAATGCTTGGTGAATGTATGGACTGTTTTCCAGGTGGCTGCTTGACAAATTTCTAGGATAGGAATATCCCTGGCAGCAGCCAGGGAAGCAGCTGTACCTCTAGTAGAGTGAGCCCTCAGGCCTGAGGGTGGAGTTCTACCCAGTTTTTCATAGCAGAAATGTATACAAGAGACAATCCACCTAGCAATACATCTCTTAGTGGCAGGTTTGCCCTTACCGACCTCTTCATATGTGAGGAACAATTGGAGGAAGTCAAACCTGTGATCCTTGGTGCGCTCTATGTAGTAGCTGAGGGCCCTTTTAACATCCAAGCTGTGCAGCCTCCTCTCTCCAGGGGAGGAATGGTCAGTGAAGAAAACAGGGAGAGACATAGAATGGTTAAGGTGGAAACCTGAAACCACCTTAGGCAAAAACTTCCTGTTAGTTCTTAGGACCACTTTATCTCTATGGAAAGAGATGAAATCAGGCTTCACTGACAGGGCTTGCAATTCACGGATACTCCTGGCAGAGGTAATGGCTACCAAAAAACACAGTTTTCCCAAGTGAAGTACTTAAGCTCTGCAGAGGACAAAGGCTCAAAGGGTGGTTGCATAAGCTGAGCAATGCAAACATTAAGCTCCCAAGCAGGAGCAGGGTCCCTAAAGGGCGGATTGGCGTGCAGCAATCCCTTGAAGAACTTACAAAACACAGGATGGGCTGACAGAGGAGAGGGCTTGCCTGCTGACAAGAAGGCAGAAACAGCTGCCAAATGCACTTTAAGTGTAGCTGGCCTAAGGCCTAAGCCATTAAGATGGACCATATAGTCCAGAACTGTAGGCAACCCAGCAGATTCTGGAGAAATATCCCTATTAGAGCACCAAACAGTGAATCTTTTCCATTTGGAATTGTAAGTCTTTTTGGCGGAAGGCTTTCGAGAAGCCTTAAGGATATCCAGAACCCCTTGAGAAAGCTGCAGATCAGCAAACTCTAACTCTTCAAGAGCCATGCCTTGAGATTGACAGACTTGAGGTTCGGGTACCAAATCCTCCCCTGAGAGGATGTTAACAGGTTGTACTTCCTGGGAAGAGACAGGGGAAGATGGACTGCTAAGGAGAGCAACAGGGGATACCAGGGCTGTCTAGCTCAGTCTGGAGCAATCAGAATCACTCTGCATGGTTGTGACCTTATGACCAACACCATGAACAGAAGAGGGAAGGGGGGAAAAGCATACAGAAATTTCCCTTCCCAATTGAGAATCAGAGCATCCAGGGGGACTGAGCCCAAGACTGGGGGTCTGCAACAAAACAGAGAAAGTTGGTGATTGTCTGGGGCTGCAAAAAGATCTATATGTGGAGTGCCCCATCTCGAGAAAATCACTTTCAAAACTAGGGGATCTAGGGTCCATTCAGTGATGGCCCTGGGATATGCTGCTGAGCATCTGCTAGGACATTGTCCTTCCTGGGAGGTGAACTGCTATCAGAGAGGTTTGCAGGGAATAGGCCAGGGACCACAACTTCATTCCTTCTGTGCACAAGGCCGTAGACCGAGTGATTCCTTGCTTGTTGATGTACCACATTGTGGTGGTGTTGTCTGTTCTGACCTGGACCACCTTGTTCTATACAGATTTGGAAAAGGCTTGTAGTGCCAGAAACACTGCTCTGAATTCCAAGAGATTGATGTGAAGCAGAGATTCCTGAGGTGACCACAGCCCTTGGGTGGTAAGATCCCCCAGATGGGCTCCCCAGCCCAGCAGGGAAGCATCTGTGGTGAGTATCACTGAATGAGACTGAGTGACAAAAGGAACTCCTTGTCTCAAATTGTCCTGATCCTGCCACCATTGCAAGGCCTGGATCAGGGTTTGAATCACTGGGACTAGTTTGGTAAGGGAATCCTTTCTTTGGGACCAGAAGGCTTTTAAGTTGAAATGAATGTCCCTCATCTGGAATCTTGCTCCCTGGACCACTACTGTGGAAGCTGCCATGTGGCCCAGAAGCTGAAGGAAATGCCTTGCTGGTCAAGATACCTGTAGGGTGAATGAAGACGCCAGTTCTATAAGGGTCCTTGCCCTGTCCACGGGAAGGAAGGCTCTTGTCCTTACTGTATCAAGCTCCACCCCTATGAAGGTGAGGAGCTGTACGGCTCGAGACCTGACTTTGGAAGGTTGAGAAGGAATCCTAAGGAAGTGGGCACTTGCTGAGTCATTTGCAAATGTGACTTGACTTGGTCTGGAGACTGACCCACTATGAGCCAGTCGTCCAAGTATGGGAAGATGGAGATCTTTTTTCTCCTCAGGAAAGCAACCACTACTGCCAGACACTTTGTGAAAACCCCTGGAGCTGATGTTAGGCCAAAGGGCATTGCTCTGAATTGATAGTGGTCTGAGGGCAACTCGAACCTGAGGTACTTTCTGTGGGAACACCTGATGGGAATGTGAAAATACACATCTTTGAGGTCCAGGGAGGCTAGCCACTCCCCTGGCCTTAGAGAGGGAAGGATTATTCCCAGAGTCACCATTTTGAACTTTGGTTTTAAAAGGTGTTTGTTCAGATGTCAGAGATCCAGGATGGGCCCGCACTCTCCTGTCTTTTGGGGGGTTAGGAAGTACCTGGAGTACAATCCTTTGCCCATGTGTAGGGTGGGAACCCTCTCTATGGCTCTGAGATCTAGGAGGGAAGAAACCTCTGCCTCCAAGGCAAGGGTCTCTGATGGATTTGCAGGTGGAAAGGATCTCGTTCTCATCTTGGGAAATTTTTTTGAGGCCGAGAACCAGTCTCTGGCTTACTACTTCCAGGACCCACTTGTCTCATGTCAGAGACTTCCAGTCCTGGACAAAGTAAGCCAGCCTGCCCCCTACTAGTATTGGAGAATCTGCCCGGGCAGACCCATCAGGGTGTCTGCTTGGCAGGGGCTTTAGGCTGAGGGGTGGATGCAAGCCTGCTCATCCCCCGTCTGCCTCTCCCTCTGAAGAACCCCCTCTGAGAATAAGAAGAGGAGGCCTGAGCTTGGTAAAAAGGCCTTTGGAAAGGCCTGCCCCTGCCCCTGGACTGCTGTCTCTGAGGAGTGTCTTACCTTTCTTTGGCCTGAGCACTCCTGTACGTAGTCCTGTATTCATCCATCTTTTTCACGTAGTTCTCTGTCTGCTCCCCAAACAGAGAATTACCAATAACAGGGAAATCCATGGCCTTAGCCTGGGTATCCTGTGATAGGCTAGTACATCTGAGCAAAGCCATCCTCCGAAGAGCCACAGATGCAGCCGTGACTCTTGATGAAACATCACTGGAGTCCATATCAGCATGAAACTGCACTCTCGATGCCTCAATCCCATCTGCAGCCACCTGCTCCAGCCCCTTGGCAAGCTGGTAAGGGGCCTGTTTAGCCAGAGCCAGTACAGTGTCCCACCTGGACTTCTGATATCTAGCTGTGTAGGCTATATGGTTAGCCTGCCCGAGTCCCAAATATGCTGCCATGTACGGTTTCTTTTCCATGGCATCAATGTTCATGGAGTCCTTGTCTGGGGGGTGTGATGCCAAGGGGATATTTGCCTTATCACAGGCAGCAGCCTGCACTACCCCAACATGGCTGCATTGCTGAGAAAGGAACTCCGTGTCTGAGCCTGAAAGAGTATACCTCTTGTCCATTCATCTGTCCACAGGAGGTATGGAGTTAGGAGTCTTAAGAATTTTATTTGTCTGTTTCCTAAAATATTTATGGAGGGGAATAGACAGTCTCCTGAACTCTGGGATATCCATCATTTCAACAAAATCAGGCTCCTCCTGATCCTCTACTGCTTCTTCCATAGGAAGCTGGAGGGTTTCAGCCACTTTTTTGTAAAACATAAAGTGGGAAGGGGACTCAGAAAGCCTAGAAGGAGAAACACCTGAAGGTCTGTCTGGGGAGATGTCCGGGTCAAGAAGCACATCCAGACTTTCATAATCACCACCACCACCACCAGCACCACTACTATCATCTTCATACTCTCCCTCCTCCTCATCCGGTTCATAAAATTCTTCTAAGGTGTAATCCGGAATCAGGGGAACCGACCGAACCGAACCCCTGCCAGATGATGCCGGTTCAGCCGGAAGTTGAAATGAGCGTGCACTATACTTCCCCTGTAGCTATCTCATCAGCGGTCGAGTATGAATTTCTGGGCAATGAACCAGACGATTAATCTTTTTCCTTTAACAGGAACTGACTCTCAGAATCGCCTCGCTTTTGGAAGAAGTATTCGCCTGGCCAGAGGGCACTCTTTGTTCGGTCGAACTCAACCAGGCTGGCCATCGGGTCAGCGGACTTCTCTCGGCCCCTTTCCTCAGTCTACCTAATTCTTTCCAGGGTAGCTTTGGGAAAATTCTCAATTGACAGTCTGAACAGAGGTGGTCAAACCCCAGACAACAACACAGGTGGTGTGGGATCAGCCCTAGCAAAGACTTCACCACACACACTACAGTGTTGAAACCCAGGGCCGGGTTTTTGGGGGTTTTCGACATGGCCAATCCTATCCAAAACTTACCTTTTTCGCAATCCGTCAGACAAGACTCCCCTATCAGTTCCTGACCGTGTTATGGGTCTTGGAAAAAACTGTAATAAAAATCTGTTTTTTTTTTTTTTTTAGAACCGATACGGACTGGTAACCATACTCTAAGTAAATTCACAAACTTTGTTACCTGAACTGACCGGTTCAGCCGAACCGATCCACAATTTACAAGTTCCACACAGAAACTAAATAGAAAACCTATCTAGTACTCACAGTACCACAGACAGAAACTTAAACCGACAGATTCGGTAGCAGCAATTCGGTAGAAACTGAGCGAAAACCGACACTTTAACCGACTTTCTTGAACCGTGCAAAGGAGAAATCTCCGGAGTGACTGTTCAGTGAAGCGGAATAAAGAATCTGATGTTGACTTTAAACAACAGGCAGACTTCAATCGAGCTTATCGTGAAGTTCCATGTTGGCTATGGAAAGTTCAATTGTCATCCTGGGCAGTTGAAGGCAGGATTAATTGCATATGTCAGAATACAGCAAGACTTCATGTTATTTGAAGAAAAAAATACCTGCACTCAGTAATGTTGTTTTTCTAATGGAGTCTATTGTATTTTTGACATATGCAGTTAGGTCCTGCCTCTTCAACTGCCCTGAGAACAAAGAGTTAAATCCTCTATGACCAGCATGAAATGCCCACCACGAGCTCGGTTGAAACCCCGGTCTGCTGCTGTTTGCTGCAACCGGCAGATTTTACGAGCAAAGACTTACTAGATGTTGTGTGTGAAACTGTAAATTTACTAGCCAACTGGCAAATATATCTATATAAAAGGTTTTTGGTTTCAAAAGAAGACTCAAGTCAGGAAACCCAAAAACAAAACACATCCAAAACACAACCTCTCACCCAAACCAAGAGGGTGAAAAAAAGGACACCCCTAGGGTGCCAACACTGCTCCTGCCCACCCACATCCCAAAATCTAGGTTCTGCGAGGGGAGGTCAGAATAGAGCAAGACTCCATTAGAAGAAACAACATTACTAAGGTGAGTCATTTTTTTCTTCAAACAACATGAAGTCTTGCTGTATTCTGAAATATGCAGACTACCAAGCAGTACCTCCAGGGAGGAGGGACAGAAACTACTTTTGAAATAGGCTCTGAAGTACTGCTGTGCCAAACCGAGCATCACTCCTAGCCGGGATATCCAGAGAGTAATGCTTGGTAAAGGTATGGACTATTTTCCAGGTGGCTGCTTGACAAATGTCTAAGAAAGGAATATCCCTGGCAGCAGCCAGGGAAGCAGCTATACCTCTGGTGGAATGAACCCTCAGGACTGAGTGTGGAGTTCTACCCAGTTTTTCATAGCAGAATTGTATAAAAGAAACAATCCACCTGGCAATAGATCTCTTAGTGGCAGATTTGCCCTTACTAACTTCTCCATATGTAAGGAACTGGAGGGATTCAAACCTGTGACCCTTGGTACGCTCTATGTAGTAGCTAAGGGCTCTTTTAACGTCCAAGCTGTGTAGCCTCCCCTCTCCCGCGGAGGAATGGTCAGTGAAGAAAACAGGGAGAGATACAGACTGGTTGAGGTGGAAATCTGAAACCACTTTAGGTAAGAACTTTCTGTTAGTTCTAAGGACCACTTTATCTCTATGACAGGAAATGAAATCAGATTCCACTGACAGGGCTTGCAATTCACTGATACGTCTTGCAGAAGTAATGGCTACCAAAAATACAGTTTTCCAAGTCAAGTACTTAAGCTCTGCGGAGGACAAAGGCTCAAAAGGGGGCTGCATAAGCTGAGCAATGCAAACATTAAGATCCCAAGCAGGAGCAGGATCCCTAAAGGGGGGGGGGATTGTTGTGAAGCAATCCCTTGAAAAACTTGCAGAATACAGGATGGGATGACAGAGAGGAAGACTTGCCTACAGACAGGAAAGCAGACACAGCTGCCAAGTGTACCTTGAGAGTAGCTGGTCTGAGACCTAGGCCATTAAGATGGACCATAATCCAGAACCGTAGGCAATTCAGCAGAGTCTGGAGAAATATTCTTCTTAGAACACCAAATGCTGAATCTTTTCCATTTGGAGTTGCAAGTCTTTTTGGTGGAAGGCTTTCGAGAAGCCTTAAGGATATCCAGAACCCCTTGGGAAAGATGCAGATCTGCAAACTCTAACTCTTCAAGAGCCAAGCCTTGAGATTGAGAGACCGAAGATTGGGGTTGCAAATCCTCCCATGAGAGGATGTTAACAGGTTGTAATTCCTGGGAAGAGACAGGGGAAGATGGACTGTTAGGGACAGCAACAAGGGATACCATGGCTGTCTGGCCCAGTCTGGAGCAATCAGAATCACTTTGCATGGTTGAGACCTGATCTTGACTAACACTTTGAACAGGAGAGGGAAGTGGGGAAAGCATACAGAAATTTTCCTTCCCAGTTCAGAATCAGAGCATCCAGGGGAACTGAGCCCAAGACTGGGGGTCTGCAACAAAAGAGAGGAAGTTGGTGATTGTCTGGGGCTGCAAAAAGATCTATCTCTGGAGTGCCCCATCTTGAGAAAATCACTTTCAACACCAGGGAATCATCTAAGGCCCATTCGTGATGGCCCTGGGATATTCTGCTCAGTGCATCTGCTAGGACATTGTCCTTCCCTGGGAGGTGAACTGCTATCAGAGAAGTCTGCAGGGAATAGGCCACGGACCACAACTTCATTGCTTCTGTGCACAAGGCCGTAGACCAAGTGCCTCCTGGCTTGTTGATGTACCACATGGTGGTGGTGTGGTCTGTTCTGACCTGAACCACCTTGTTCTGTACAGATTTGGAAAAAGCTTGCAGTGCCAGAAACACTGCTCTGTGTTCCAAGAGACTGATGTGAAGCAAAGATTCCTGAGGCGACCACAGTCCCTGGGTGATAAGTTCCCCCAAATGGGCTCCCCAGCCCAGCAGGGAAGCATCTGTGGTGAGGACCACTGAGTGACAAATGGAACCCCTTGCCTCAAACTGTCCTGATCCTGCCACCATTGCAGGGCTTGGATCAGAGTTCGAGTCACTGGAATTAGTTTGGTAAGGGAATCCTTTCTTTGGGACAAAAAACTCTTAAGTGGAACTGCATGTCCCTCATTTGGAATCTTGTGCTCTGGACCACTGCTGTGGAAGCTGCCATGTGGCCCAGTAGCTGAAGGAAATGCCTTGCTGGTCGAGACACCTGAAGGCTGAATGAAGAGGCCAGTTCCATGAGGGTCCTTGCCCTTTCAAGGGGAAGGAAGGCTCTTGCTTTTATCATATCCAGTTCTGTACCTATGAAGGTGAGGAGCTGCACTGATTCGAGAACTTGACTTTGGTAGACTGAGAAGGAATCCTAAATAAGTGAGCACTTGCTGGATCACTTGCAGGTGTGACTTGACTTGGTCTGGAGACTGACCTACTACGAGCCAGTCGTCTAAGTATGGGAAAATGGAAATCTTTTGTCTTCTTAGGAAGGCAACAACTACTGCCAGGCACTTTGTGAAGACCCTTGGGGCTGATGTTAGGCCAAAGGGCATTGCTCTGAACTGATAGTAGCCTGAGGGCAACTCGAACCTGAGGTACTTTCTGTGGGAGCACCTGATGGGAATGTGAAAGTAGGCATCTTTGAGGTCCAGGGAGGCTAGCCAGTCCGCTGGCCTTAGAGAGGGAAGGATAATTTCCAGTGTTACCATTTTGAATTTTGGCTTTAAAAGACGTCTGTTCAGATATCTTAGGTCCAGGATGGGTCTCCACTCTCCTGTCTTTCTGGGGGTTAGGAAGTACCTGGAGTACAATCCTTTGCCCAGTGTAGGGTAGGAACTCTCTATATAGCTCTAAGAGCCAGGAGAGAAGAAACCTCTGCCTCTAGGGCAAGGGTCTCAGAGATTTGCAGGTGGAAAAGATCTGGTTCTCAGCTTGGGACATTTTTTATTTTATTTTATTTTATTTACCAATTATTTCACCAGGTGAGACACACTAAGCTGAAAGCTTGTTTGCAGGTGCAACCTGGGAGCACAAGGAAGTTAAGTGACTTGCTCAGGGTCACACAGTATGCACCTAGGGGGCTGTGGGATTCAAACCCAGGTCTCCAGATTTGCAGCTCAGAGCCTTAACCCACTGCACCATACTGCCTCCTATAATTTATAAATATAATATTTTTTGAAGCCGAAAACCAGACCCTGGCTTACTACTTCCAGGACCCACTTGTCTGATGTAAGAGACATCCAGTCCTGGTCAAAGTAAGCCAGCCTGCCCCCTACTGGAACAGGAGAGTTGACCCGGGCACGCCCATCAAGGTGTCTGCTTGGCAGGGGCTTTAGGCTGAGGGCTGGATGCAGGCCTGCTCATCCCCCTTCTGCCTCTCCCTCTAAAGAACCCCATCTGCGAAAAAGAAGAAGAAGAGGCCTGTGCTTGGTAAAAGACCTTTGGAAAGGCCTGCCCCTGCCCCTGGACTGCTGCCTTTGAGGAGCTGCTTGTCTTTCTTTGGCCTGAGCACTCCTGTAAGTGGTCCTGTACTAGTCCATTTTCTTCATGTAATTCTCTGTCTGCTCCCCAAACAGAGAATTACCCACTACAGGAAAATCCATGGCCTTAGCCCGGGTATCCTGTGAGAGACTAGTACATCCGAGCCAAGCCATTCTCCGAAGAGCCACAGTTGTAGCCATGACTCTTGATGATACATCATTGGAGTCCACAGCAGCATGAAACTGAACTTTCGATGCCTCAATCCCATCTGTAGCCACCTGCTCCAGCTCCTTGGCAAGCTGGGTAGGGGCCTGTTTAGTCAGTGCCAGTACAGTGTCCAACCTGGACTTCTGGTATCTGGCGTGCATAGCATATAATTAGCTTGCCTGAGTCCCAAAGATGCTGCCATGTACTGTTTCTTTGCCATGGCATCAATCTTCCTGGAGTACTTGTCTGGGGGTGTGATCCAAGGAATGTTTGCCTTATCACAGGCAGCAGCCTGTACAACCTCAACATGGCTGCATTGCTGATAAAGGAACTCCGTATCTGAGCCGGAAAAAGTATACCTTTTGTCCATTCTTCGGTCCACAGGAGGTATAGAATTGGAAGACTTAAGAATTTTTTGTGTCCATTTCCCAAAAGACTTCTGGAGGGGAACAGACAGTCTCCTGGACTCTGGGATGTCCATCATCTCTACGTAGTCAGGCTCTTCCTGATCCTCTACTGCCTCCTCCACAGAAAGCTGGAGGTTATCAGCCACCTTTCTGTAAAGCATGTAGTGTGAAGGGGACTCAGAAAGCCTAGGAGGAGAAACACCTGAAGGTCTGTCTGGGGAGATGTCCGGGTCAATAGGCACATCCAGACTTTCACCATCACCATAATCATCCTCGTACTCTCCCTCCTCCTCAAACTCCGGTTCATAAAATTCTTCCAGGGTATAATCTGGAACCGGGGGAACCGACCAAACCGAGCCCCTGCCAAATGGTGCTGGTTCAATCGGAACCGATCGAAGCGATTCCATAATCCTAATCGCTTTGGCTATTTAATCGGTGGTCGGAGTATGAGATTCTGGATCCGAACCGGTCGACTTGTCTTTTCTTTTTCTTTTTGTCGGAACCGATTCCTCGGGATTGGCTCTTCTTTTGCCCGAAGTAGTATCGCCCTGGTCAGAGGGCACTCGTTCTGGTTCGGTCGGAACCGAACCGGGCTGGCCATCCGGGTCAGTGGACTTCTAGGCCTCCCTTTCCCTTGGTCTACCTAATTTCTTTTCCAGGGTAGATTTGGGAAAATCTTTGCAAATTTGGCAGTCTGAATCGAGGTGGTCAAACCCCAGACAATAAACACAGGTGGTGTGGGGGATCAGCCTTAGCAAAGACCTCCCCACACACACTGCAGTGTTGAAACCCAGCGGGCCCGGTTTTTTTCTTGGGTTTCTCAGACATGGCCACCCTAATCAAAACAGAAATTTGGGTACCTGTAAATTTTCTTTCTCCGACGGCTTGTCTCCAGGCTTCCTTGCTCCTGGGCTGCTCCTCCTGATGACAGTGATAGGCAGGTCCAGAGCTGCATCGGAGGGGGGCATAAGAAGCCCTCCACTTCTGGTTACCACCAGTCGTTACTAATACAGTCTCTCTGAGGTAATACTATGAGAACTAGGAAACAAAGAACACGAACAGTTACGGCATAAGGGCCCTGAGGCCCACCAACTATATACATTCTGGGAGGGCATTCGGAGCCCGGATACCAGCCGGAGAAAAGAAAATTTACAGGTACCCAAATTTCTGTTTCTCTCTCCTGGGCTGGTCTCCGGGCTTCCTTACTCCTGGGATATCCAAAAGCAGTGCATCCCTAGTTATCCTGGGTGGGAAGAATGTTACGTGTCCTTAAGAATTCACCACGGACTGAAGCTCTTGGCGGCCAAAAGATGCTTCCGCCGAGGACATGACGTCCAGTTTGTAAAATTTAGTAAAGGTAAGAATGGATGACCATGTGGCTGCTCTGCATAAGTCTGCTGGAAATGCCTCTCTGAAGTTTGCCCATGACGTGGCCATCGCTCTGGTGGAATGGGCTCTCACTGGTCCAGGCAGAGATACTCCCGCCTTGTTATACGCCGTGATGATTACTGATCTAATCCATCTGGCTATAGAGTCTTTTGATGCTTTTTTACCCATATTTCGGCCTGCGGTCAAAATAAACAAGCTTGATGTTTTGCGAAAAGTGTCTGTTCTCTTAATATAGATTCTGATTGCTCTCCTCGGATCTAAGGTGTGAAATTCTCTTTCGTTTTGTTTTTCAGGTGAGGGCAGAAAGAAGGAAGTACGAGCTCCTGGTTGCAGTGGAAGAGAGACAAGACCTTCGGTAAGAAGCCTGGATCCGTCCTGAGTACTACCAAATTCGGGTGAAAAACTTTATAGGGCTCTTTGGTTGACAGTGCCCCCAGTTCGCTGATTCTCCTGGCTGAAGTAATGGGCACCAGAAAAAAACACCTTCATAGTAAGATGCATGACTGATGCTTCCTTCAAGGGCTCGAATGGTGCTTTTGTGAGGGCCTCGAGGACCAGATTAAGTTTCCAAGGTGGAACAATTGCCTTAATTGGTGGGCGTTTTAGCGTTGCTGCCCTTAAAAACCTCCTGACGTGAGGGTGAGACCCCAGCATATCCCCAGAGTCTGCGAACAAAAGTGCCCCCAGTGCTGAAACTTGCACTCGCAAGGTGGATGGCTGCAAGCCCTTGTCGAATCCCTTGTGCAGAAATTGCAAAAGGACCAGGAGGGTTATTGGATGATCCCGAGTGCCCTAGGAATGGAACCAGAATAAGAATATTCTCCATATCCTATAATACACCCTGGAGGATGAAGCGCGTTGGGAGTTGACCATCATTTCAATGAGTGGAGCACTGTAACCTAACTCTTTGAACGTTTCCCGCTCAGTCTCCAAGCCGAGAGGGATAGATTGCTCAGATTGTGGTGCAGGACCGGACCCTGATGGAGAAGGTCTGAGGAGGGCTGGAAAACGAAAGGTTGCACCTTTGACAGCTGAATGAGTAGAGGGAACCAGGGGCGGCATGGTCACCTGGGACAAACTAGGATCATTTCCGCCTTGTCTCTGGCCACTTTGTGAAGACCCCTGGAGAGAAGTGGGATTGGAGGAAAGGCATACAGGAGAACGAGGCGACCCCAGTTTAGGGAGAAGGCGTCCTGTGCTATTGCTAGGTCATCTCTGGCTAGGGAGCAAAACTGCTGAACCTTTGAATTTTGTTGGCATGCAAACAGATCCACTTGTGGATTGCCCCACTTCTGGACAAGGAGCTGGAAGGCTGCTTCCTTCAGTTCCCAGTCCCTTGGGAGAACGTCCTTGCGGCATAACCAGTCTGCTGTGATATTCTCCTGACCTGGTATGTACACTGCCCTTATGCTTGCCAGGTGCTTCTCTGCCCAATCGGAAAAGAAGAAGGGATTCCCAAAGCATTTTTGTGCTTCGTGTGCCGCCCTGGTGGTTGATGTAAGCCATTGCTGTTCGATTGTTAGAATCAGCACATCCTTGGTGCGCACTTGCTGATAGAAGTGCTTTAGGGCCATACGAACTGCTCTCATCTCTAGGACATTTATGCTGTACCTCGATTCTGTCAGGGACCATTTGCCTTGGGTTGATGTCTGTTGTAGGTGAGCCCCCAACCCCGAGGCTTGCATCTGTTGTGATCCTTATCCGACGCGGATGGCCTAGGTCTTGACCTCTCATCACGTTTTTTCTCCGAGACCACCATGCGAAGGCGCTTTTTACCTGCTGTGACACTGGGATGAGGTGGAGCCGAGGGTGGCTGGACTGGGACCACAGCTTGAGCAGGTGAGTCTGAATGGGCCGCATGTGTACCAGAGCCCACGGAACGGAGTCTGCCAGGGACACTAGAGTCCCGATAAGCTGTAAAAAGGACCGAGCTGGCAGTTGATTGCTCCTTTGGAATTTGCTGATGAGTTTTAACAGGTCCCTGAACTTTTAGTTGGGGGGGGGGGATACCTTGTTGATCTGCGTCCTGAATTCCGCTCCCAGGTGGCTCAAGCTCTGACTCGCAATTAGGGAGCTCTTCTTCCGGTTGATTAGAAAACCGTGAGCCGTGAGGCACTGGGCTACATCCGCCACTGCCTGTACTGCTTGGTCGAGCTGTGGAGCCTTGATGAGGATGTCGTCCAGATAAGGGAATAGCTGGATCCCCCGGTTCCGTAGGTGGGCTATTACTGCTACCAGGACCGTCGAGAAGGTTCTTGGGGCTGAGGACAGTCCGAACGGGAGAGTCTTGAATTGGAAGTGACGACTGCCCAGCTTGAACCTCAGGTACTGCCTGTGCCTGCTGTGAATCGGGATATGCAGATAAGCATCTTGTAGGTCTATGGATGCTAAAAAGTCTCCCTGCAGGACTTCCTTGGCAATCGAGGCCAATGTTTCCATCTTGAATGGTCTGCTGCGCACAAAGCGGTTTAGGAACTTGAGGTCTAGGACTGGTCTGTGACCCCCCCGTGCGCTTGGGCACAATGAAAAACAGAGAGTAGACCCCCGGTTGAGCTCTGTGGAGGGGAACTTGTTCGATAGCCCCGGCTTGCAGAAGATCAGTGATGGCCTGCGGTGTGGCTTGCCTTTTGGACAAGTTGTTTGAAATAGGCGAGGGCAACACATGTGGTAATGGGGGCTTGGACTCGAATTCTATTAAGTATCCCTGGCGGATAATGCCTAACACCCATCTGTCCGACGTTGTTTGGACCCATTCCTCGAGAAATCTGCAAGTCTGCCCCCTACTCGAGGATGAGCCTGCATTTCCTCATTGTGCTTTCTTGTTGCTGGATCCTGTATCCCGGAGGTTCCCCCCTCTACCTGATCCACCTCCCCTAAAAGATCACTGGCGTTGGGAGAACCATGGCCTTTTTCCTGAAGAACTGGAATTCTGACCCTTGTTGAAACCTCTGTCACGAAAAATACGCCTTGTGCCTGAAGGCCAGGCTTTGCCCCGGCTCCTAGACTGTGGCATATGCACCTTCGCTGTTTCACCCGATTCCTTCACCGCCTCCTTCAGTGCCGACCCAAACAGGAGGTTGCCTTCATATGGTGCATTCACCAAATGGCTCTTCGAGGAAGCATCCGCATGCCATGCCCGCAGCCATAGGTTGCGACGAGCCGAGGTTTGGTAAAACATGGTCCGTGCGGCACACCGGACTGCTTCTTCTGACACATCCGCCGCATAGGCGGAGGCCAACCCCATTAACTGTAGTTGTTGGATAATGGGAGAATTCTTGTCTGGATCTTCTGCAAACTGAAAAGCTAAATCCGATGCCCAAAAGAGGCGGCTCTGGCAGAGAACAGGTTTGCCACCACAACCTTAAGGGACGTTGCCGAGGCTTGAAAGGCTCTTTTGAGTGATGAGTCCACTTTTCTGTCTACTGGGTCTCTTAGCGAAGCCCCCCCCCCGCCCCCTCGGCTGGAATGACAGTTTTCTTGGTCAGGTTGGAAATCAACGGGTCAATTCTGGGGCAGTCTAACCACTTCTCCGATTGTTTTTTGTCAAACTTCAGAAGTTTGGATATCCGTTTGGGAACCGGAAAAGCATGCTCCGGGCCCTGCCATTCTTTCTTTAGCAAGTCCTCAATGGTGGGAGGGATGGGAAAAGCTGTAGCAGGTCTAGAGGCGGATGCCAGGTGGAAAGCTTGTTTTGGCTGTGTAGAGACCGGTGGGGGGGGGGCCAAGGTGAATCTCGGATATATGACCTTCTTGATAAAGAAGTCTAGGTTGTCAAGGTCGAAATTTCTGGACGACGAGTCATCAGGATCGGACGAGGAATCTACTATCTCTCCCTCTTCGGTGGAAGAGCTGTCGCCTGAGGAGCCTGGGGAGTACCCCCTATGACGTCTGCCCTTATGTCCGCCCCTTGTTCTAGCCACAGGCACAGAAAAAGGTCTCGTTCAAGGAGCAGAATGATGGTGACTGTCCTCCTCTGGAGGTCTGTCCTCTTCTCTAAACTTTTTCTTGGGCCTGAAGCGGCGAGAGGAAGGCCCCCCCTCGTCAGAAGAGGATGGGGGGGGTCCTTTTTCTCCTGGCTTTCTTGTGTTTCCTCGCATCTGGTGACCCCGGAGGGTGCCACTCAAAGGAAGAGGGGTCCATACCAAAGGCTCTGTTCAACCAGTCTATGAGCTCGGGGTCAAGGGATTTTGGGGGGTGGGGGGTCCCTGGATATAGCGCTCCGCTCAGTAAGTTGGTCAGACCTTTCTGGAATGCTTGATTGTTTGGTCGGACCTCTCCTGTCCATTTGCCTGCAACGAACTGGTGTCCGTTGTGCCGACTCCGCTAGCTGCCGCTGCCTTCTCACATGTGAGGCAGAGTGAGCCAGCAAAGGTAATCAAGAGAGGGGACTTGCAGCGTAGGCATTTTTTTTTCCTCGACTTGATTTTTCTGAAGCCATCTTCTATGGTTTTTCTTTGCTGCGGTGGTCAGAGTGGGTAAATAAATAGATCTTTTGCTTCTCAGCAGCTTGTCAGCTGCTGAGAAGGTCCCTTCTGGCTGCAGTAAGAGTCCCTCTGAGACACAAAACCAGGACCGCTAACAAGTGCAGCACACACAAGTCAACCTTCAAATTAATTGGCTGGGTGGGGAAATGGCCCCGTTAATTGCAACCTGGCCCCTTTACATGCCTGTCTTCTTCACACAAGCAAAACTGCAACCTGGCCCCTTTAAATGCCTGTCTTCTTCACACAAGCCAACGTTCAAATTAATTGGCTGGAGGGGGAATTGCCCCTTTAATTGTAGCCAGGCTGTTCTGCTCCAGTTGCTGAGGCTGGGGGGGGAGGGGAAATGAACCTTCCGTTAAGACAAGTCCGCCTAGCGCGCAGAAGTGCTAGCCCAGAGTCTCATTTGGCGCCAAAAAGAAATCCCCGAGCGAGGTAGCGGAAGCAGTCTTCCCAATTGCTTGACCCTAGAACCGCTAAAGCGGCCGTTAAAGTACCGCTGGAGCCATTTTAGTGATCGTGATGGGCCCTGAAGCGACGTGCTTTCTCTCTCTTTCCCTGAAGCGATCGGCTCTTTCTCTCTCTCTCCCCCAGCAACTGTCTCCTGTGGTGCTACGCATGGGAAAAAACAGCTAGCCTGACAGCCCTCAAGAGGTGAGACCAGCCTGTGTAGCGTGCAAGGCTAAGGATAGATCTCACCGAGGCTAACTCCCCTGAGCAAGTTTAACTTACAGGCTTGCCCAATGACTCTCGATGCTTGCTGCAAGGTAATCTTCAGCCCTGCCACGAGTGACAGGGCTCTGCTGCAGAGTACCTGCTTCACTAAAGGCAGGAAGTAGACTGGTGGTATCCGGAAGTGGAGGGTTTCTTATGCCCCTCCTGCTGCAGCTCAGGACCTGCCTATCACTGTCATCAGGAGGAGCAGCCCAGGAGTAAGGAAGCCCAGAGACCAGCCCAGAAGAGAGAACTTACCCTTTTTTCAGCAATCCGCCGGGCAGGACTCCCCTATCGGTTCCTGACTGTGTCACAGATCTTGGAAAAAAACGAACTAAAACTGTTTTTTTTTGTTTGTTTTTTTAGAACCGATACGGACCAGTAACCACACACTAAAGTAAAGTACAAATTTTACCTCAAAATGATAGGTTCAGCCGAACTGATCCACAGTTTACAAGTTCCACACAGAAAACAGAACAAATACCTATCTAGTGCTCACGGTACCACAGACAGAGACTTGAACCTACTATGCGGAAACAACAATTCGGTAGAAAACCGACTGACAACCGACACTTCAACCGACTTTGAACTGAGCAGCAGGAGAAATCTCCGGAGCGACTGTTCAGTGAGGCGGAGTAAAGAATCTGATGGTTGCAGTTCGAACAACAACAACAACAACAAAGGAAAATTACGTACCTACCGTAATTCTTGATCTTCTTGGACGAGTCTCCACCACTCATTCACACTAGTGGGATTGGCGCCGGAGGCACTAAGACCCATCGGGAGCAAACTTTTGCTGGAGAGTTCGTGAGAGAGGCAGCGCCCGCGAGACACGGTACTTGTGAGCTTGCCCGGCACGGTAATGACCATCTCGGCACACCTCTCCAACCGCCTCAGTACCTTTTTACCAAGGAGGTGCAGCGCAACTAACGTAAGGGTAAACCCAACATTAAAAACGGACATAAGATAGTCCGTATGACCCGTGTAAGAAGGGTCAGCAAAGAAGTCCTCACGGCCTAAAGATTTGAGGGAGTGAAGACCAATACAGCGTGAGCTCGGGATGGAGGGAGGAGATGAGTGGTGGAGACCTCCAAGAAGATCAAGAATTACGGTAGGTATCGCACTTTTCCTATCTTCCTGGACATAAGTCTCCACCACTCATTCACACTAGTGGGAGAGTACCAAGCTGATAATCCCCAAAAGGCTGCAGGAGAGCCAGAGCTCCCAGCGTTTAAGATAGAAGCCCATTAAGGATAGTTCTGCGAATGCAGGAATGTCAGCCTGGCATGAACATCCAGTGCATAGTTCTTAGCAGTATGCACTGAGCTCCAGGTAGCGGCGTTGCATATATCTGCAATTGGAACATTGCGAATTTCCGCTAGGGATGCCGCGACCGCCCTAGTAGAGTGAGCGTACACTCTACCTTCTAATTTAACTTGAGCCATGGAATAGCAATGACGAAGGCATGCCACTAACCATGAAGAGATACATCTAATATACAGGTTGACCCAGCCGGTGTCGCTGAAAGAAACGAACAGTTGCTGAGTCTTGCTAACATCCTTGGTTCTATCTAAATAGAACGCAAGGCTCTCTTAACATCCAAGGAATGAAAGCTCGTTCCCCTTCATTTTGGAAATTAGCTAAGTAAGCGGAGTACCAGAGGTTGATTCAGATGGAATTCTGACACAACCTTGGGAAGAAATTTAGGATGAGTACGGAGAACTACCTTGTCCTTATGGAATACAGTATACGGAGGGTCCGTAACCAGGCATGTATCTCAGAGACCCCGCGGCTGAGGTAATGGCCACCAGGAAGGCAGTCTTCCAGGTAAGAAATTTTAGCTCACAGGTAGCTAAGGGTTCGAAGGCTTCCGAGTGAGCATGTCCAGCACCAGGTTAATGTCCCAGGCTGCAACTGGATGCTTAACTAGGGGTCTGGTATGGAGAATCCCTTAAGAAATCTCTTCACCATAGGTAACTGAGCCAGAGTTAAGGAAGAAACCGCTCATGGAACGCTGAGATGGCACTAAGGTGAACTTTAACTGTGGAGTACTGAAGACCTAAGTTTGATAGGTCCAAAAGATACTCCAGAACCTTGCCAGGAGGACAGGAAAAGGATTCCAAGAGGATTTTGTAACCAGAGAGAAAACGTTTCCATTTGGAAGCGACATGCTGGGTGGCTGGCTTCCGAGCAGCCAGAAGGATGTCTGAGACTCTACGAGAGCGTTGAACCGATTCACTTCTATCTCTTCAGGAGCCAAGCATGAAGGTGAAGTGATTTCAGGTTGGGATGGACCAACGAACCCTGAGTCAAAAGACTGATTTGCAAACGAAGTGGTCTCGGAGAGGCTGCCAACATACTGTTGAGTAGAGGAACCATAGTTGCCGAGGCCAGGAAGGAGCAATGAGAATCATCTTGGTCCCTGAGACTCGAACTTGAGGAGTACTCTCTGGATTAGAGGAAGTGGTGGAAAGAGGAAGAAAGCGCTTTTGTCCACCGCAGCCTGAACGATCCTGACAGAAAATGCCAGGCCCTGATTTCTGGAGCAGAAGAGAGGCAGTTTTATGCTGAGTGGGATGCAAAAGGTCCAGGTCTGGAGTCCCCACTCTTGAACAGGGACCAGCCACGCTGGATCGAGAGACCACTCGTGAGGGTCTGCCTCGCTCTGCTCAGGCGATCTGCTAGGTCGCTTTGTATACCTGGCAGATAAACCGCTTGAATCAGAGACTTGTGCTCCAAGCACCACTCCCACACCCTCATTGCTTCCTGCAAAGGGGATAAGAATGAGCACCGCCTTGCTTGTTGATGTAATACATCACTGCTTTGTTGTCCGCTTGAAGGAGAATGTTCTTGTGACAAAGGACATCCTTCAGAGCTCGGATTGCATAGAGGACCGCTCATCTCAGGACATTTATGTGGAGATGAGTTTCAACTGAGTCCATACACCTTGAGTGTGGAGGAGAGACAGTGAGCTCCCATCCCATTAGCGATGCATCTGTGGTGATGGAGATCTGATGATCCGGGGAGCAAAGGGAATCCTTCCAGGAGATTGCTCTTGAGACCACCAGGTGAGAGACCTTCAAGGGGCCGTCACCTTGATGGGATAAGACTGGGGTGAGAGGTCGGGGACCACTGAGTGGAGAGCATCCATTGGGTGGTTCTCATGCAGTCGGGCCAGAGGGACAGTGAAGACCGAGGACGCCATGAGACCCAACATTGCATCGAGAGAGCTGTAACCGATTGGTTCTCCCTGATGTAACGGGCCATACGGGATGCTCTAGCTCCTGTCCTCTGAAGGGAAAGCCTCGCTGAAGAGGTGTCTAGAAGTCTCCTATGAAAAGGAGCCTCTGGGAGGTTGCAGTTGAGATTTTTTCAAATTGAGCAGAACTCCCATGGACGTGAGAAGACGGAAGTGGTTGCACGGCTTCCAAAGTCCCTTGGCCGGAAGGGCTTGCTAAGAAGCCAATCGCCCAGGGGAAACACTGAGTCCCGATTTTCCTGAGATGCGCCGCGAGAACTGTACAACACTTTGTAAAACTCTCGCCGAGGATAGCCCAAAGGGCAGGACTCTGAACTGATAATGCTGACCCAAAGCTACAAACCTGAGGAATTTGGTGGGTCGGGTGGACGGGGATATGCTGGTAAGCATCCTGCATATCCAGAGAGGCCAGCCAGTCGTGCTGATGCAGCAAGGGTAACAGGGTACCTAGGGAAATCATCTTGAATTTCTCCCTGGGGAGGAATTTGTTTAACTTTCTGAGGTCTAGAATGGGTCGCATCCCCCCAGATTTCTTTGGAACCAGAAAGTAATGGGAGTAGAACCCTGTGTTTCGCAGATGCGGGGCACCCAGTTCTATTGCCCTGTTGTTCAGAAGGCCCTGGATCTCCGTGTGAGGAGGTCTGATTGAGAGGCCGACAACCTGGTTGTCGATGGGAGGACAATTGGGGTTTCAAGAAATTGAGAGAATAACCTCATCAATTATCCGAAGGACCCATTTGTCTGAGGTTATGGACTTCCACTGGTTGTAGAAGTACATCAGACGACTCTCCACTGGAGGAGAAAGTTCCACCTGGCAGAGTGATGGAACTTGGGCCAACGACTCATAAGGTAGCGCTGGGAGCTTTAGGTCCCTGCGCTTCTGCAAGGCTTCTTTTGAGGTTGGGCAGGTTGGCTTTATGGAAGCTTCCCCTGCCTCTGCCTCAAAGGACTGGACGACTCATGAAACTGACGCCTGTTCACATGCCCCCGAGAGGGGCAGGCGGAGGTCTGGCCAACTTAATGGCCGATCTAGTCTTCTGAGGGCCTCTAAGGCTTGCTCCACCTGAGGGCCAAAAAGAAAGGAGCCATCAAAGCGCAGCGCCATCACCTGCTGCTGAGCATCATTCGTGAAGCCAGAAGCACGAGCCAGGAATGGCGCCGAGTACAACCTCGCGGCTGCTGAGCGAGAAGCAGTGTCGAAAGGCCCATGGCTGCTTTGACCTGTTGGTTATTGGACTCAATACTCTAATAACGGTCAGAAGAAGCTCTGACTTGAACCGAATCTGGAAGAGCTTCAACCATTCTTTTCATAGAGTGCCACAGGATATACTCATACTGAGAAAAATAGCCTTGATAACTGGCAATACGCATACTTAGAGTGGAGGCAGCAAAGACTCTTACCTAATGTATCAATCTTACGAGACTCTTTGTTAATAGGTCGAGCTGTAGTAGTTTGAGGAAGAACGACCTTGTCATTCTCTGCCAGGACTACACTAGGATCCGCAAAGGCTTGGGATGCCAAAATGGGACGATCCTTGGGAGCTGAATACTTTTATCAATGGATTTAGCCACTGAGGGAATAAGAGCAGGGTTATTCCATACCATTTGAGACAGCGCCTCAAGGAAGGCTGAATCGGAGGAGTCAAATCAGGGATCTCCTCAAGCATGAAGATACTGGAGTCTTAATATCTTCCCAGGATCGATGTCTGTAGTCTGGAGAGAAAGAGTGATCCCAGGTTCTTCAACAGAGACTTAAAGGACAGGTCCTCACCACAGGCTCTGTAGCAAAGAAAGATCCCGTTTCCTCCACTTCATCACCCAACCGAAGGTCTGGGTCAGGCTCAACATCATCTCCTGATGGTCCAGAAAGGACTGTTTGGACAGGAAAGGAGTGAAAATTAGGAGAGGAGGAAATGGCAGAAAAACAAGGAGAGTCCCCTAGGGCTGCCGGCGCCGAGACGGTAAAACGGGCTGAAGACGGCACCGAGGAGGCGCACAGTGCCAAAGAGGCACGCGGCCTCGCGAACGCTCGGCGGCGCCAGAGACGACGCCAGACGGCGCAGCGTCGTCATGACGACGCCGCAACGGCGCCGCAGACGACGACGCCAACGGCGCCGCCAGATCCAACGGCACCACCGGCGGCGCTGGCAGACCACGTGGGCGCCGCCAACGGCACCGAGACCACGCGGCACCGCCAACGGGCGCCAGAGGCCACGCGGCACCGCCAACGGCGCCAAGAAGCCCGGCGGCCCCGAACGGTGCCGACACGGCCAGACCCTGTAGAAGGCGCCGAAAAGCCCGGAACCTGGAAAGCAAGAGAAGGAAAAACCAGGAGATAAGGGGCATCGGTGAGGCCCTCGCGCCGCAGCCATGTGGAGGGGGAAACACCTAAGCACGGAGTCGCTAGCACTCGAAGAAGCGCGCCATGCGACTCAGGAAGGTCCAACCGACCTACCTGATCGCCGGAGGAGCCCGAGGCTCCGAGGTAACCCGAGCCAGGCAGAAGAACCAACCTCCGAGCCCATCGCTCCATAAGAGCGCCCACTGATGAAACTGCTCATCTGGAGCCCTACCTATAGGCGGGAGGGCTCGATGTGGAGGGCGAGTTATCGGAAGTTGGCGACTCAAGAAGGAGACCGCAACTAGCGCGATAACCGACCGTCGGCAACGCGAACATACCAGAGGGCGACCTCGGTGATGCCTTCTCTTTTGACCTGTGGTCGAAGAAGAGCTCGAGGCGAACGGCGCCGAGAATGCGACCGCTTATTTTTATGCCGCGGGGGACCGATCCCCCGGCATCGGACTGACCGTAGTCGAACCCCGCTGAGGAGAAGGAGGCTGACCGGACCCAGCCCGGCTGACTGAACAGCTTTCATACGAAGTCTCCCTACCGTCACCTGACCTGCTCATGGTCGACTCCGTCCAGTAGGCCGAGACTTCTTCAAGTAAGTTAAATTTAAATATTAGAAAAATTTTACGAAAAATAGAATAAAACTAAGCGATACTACTATCGTGATAATGTTACAAAAAAACAAACTGAAAACTATGCGCTAGTTTGAAGTTTGACTCCCGACAGGCGAGCGACGTCGTCACTGAAGCGCACTCGACGGCGGGAAAAAAGGAACTGAGGCGGTTGGAGGGTCATCGCCGAGATGGTCATTACCGCTCGAGCCGCTGCTCGCGGGCGCCGCGGTCTCGCGGCGCCGCTTCTCACGACCCTCCAGCAAAAAGTTTGCTCCCGATGGGTCTTAGTGCCTCCGGCGCCAATCCCACTAGTGTGAATGAGTGGTGGAGACTTATGTCCAGGAAGATCAACAACAACAACAACAACAACAACAACAACAACAGGCAGAGGCTTCAACCGAGCTCGAGATGAACATTCTATGCCATGCATAGAAAAGTTAACCCTATGTTCTCCAGGGCAGTTAAAAGGCAGGACCTAACTGCAATTGTCAGAATACAGCAAGATTTCATGTTGTTTGAAATTTATTTGGTCGACACATGCTGTTGCATGTAATTCTGCGTATTAAAAACTGTTTTGTACTGTTGAAAGTCAATACTCTCATACTGTGTTATCAGAGCTGAACAATGTTTATTATCATTGCTTTTCAAATACTGTAGAATAGGAAAAGAATGTGTTGATTATCTTTAGCGCTTGCCACAAAGTGGCCATATTTGTGTAAATTTATTTTCACTCTAAACTAAAAGTCTTCAATTCACCTTAATGGAAAAATGCTAATTAGCGTAATTTTATTTTTACGCTTCTAAGCACTTCAATGAACATAATGAAAATTTATGTACAGTGAATATTTTCTATTCTACAGTAGTTATGCTGTCCATACACCTCTGTTTGTACTTTTTAAAGGTTTTCACAACGTTGTACAATTGTGACAGTTTATTTTTACAAATAGTAATGCAACAGCATTTTTTTTTGTTAATAATTAGTGATTACTAGTAATGTTGGCATACAGTGGTGGTGAGCAACTTTTAGAACTGTTCAGTACTTTAACTTTTTCAAAGTTTGTCATCAGACAACCCAGTGTTGTTTAACAAGGTTTAAAACATTTTTTAAAGAAACTTGTTCAAGTTTCTCATCAGAGAAACCACTGTTTAACAATGTACTTTTTTTTTTTTTTTGAAAAATTAAACAAAGTTTGTCATTGGATAAACTGTTTAAATTTACAATAGCCAAAATGCAATATATATAAAAAAAAAAAAAAAAAAATCATTCTGTAATCCACACAGACTTGTATTTCACATTTCTGAACTGGCTAATATACAGCCATATGCACCACTATTGTGGTGCTTCTGTATTCCGTTTCCTTTTATTATAATAAAGCTTTTACAGATCTCCTCTTTAAACAGACGCATCCATGCTCAAAATACTGCATCACACCAGCTCAGGATATAGATTTTATATGGTCCCATGCAAAAAGGTAGCTAGTGCCTCCCTGACTGAATGTGCCCGACGACCAGTTTCTGCAGCTAAAGTGTCATCAAGCTGCATGTGATCATTTGCTGGTTGTTGGCATCCATGCCTGCATGAATGCCTCTAACTTGGCCTCACATACATTATGTAGCACGCAGAAACAATAAGAGGGATATGATCTATGGTAAACTTCATGCGCTTCAAAAAAATAGAAATTTGTGGTACCTGTAAATTTTCTTTCTCAGATGGCTGGTCTCCAGGCTTCCTTACTCCTGGGCTGTACCTCCTGATGTCAGTGGTAGGCAGGACCAACGCCGTGCAGCAGGGGGGATAACAAGCCCTCCACATCCGGTGATCTCCAGTCGTTCCCAATGCAGTCCCCCTGAGGTAATACTATGAGAACTTGGAAACAAAAACACAAACAGTTACGGCATAAGTGGCCCCGAGGCCAGCCAACTATATACATTCTGGAAGGGCATCCAAAGCCGGGAGAACAGCCGTCGGAGAAAGAAAATTTACAGGTACCCAAATTTCTATTTCTCTCTCTCCTGAGCTGGTCTCCGGGCTTCCTTACTCCTGGGATATCCAAAAGCAGTGCATCCCTAGATGTCCCGGTTGGGAAGAATGTCAAGTGCTCTTAGGGTTCCACCACTGACTGAAGCACTCGGCAGCCAAAGGATGCTTCCGCCCAGGACATCACATCCAGTTTGTAGAATTTTGTAAACATATGAATGGATGACCACGTGGCTGCTCTGCATAAATCTGCTGGAGATGCCTCTCTGAAGTTCGCCCATGAAGTGGCCATCGCTCTGGTGGAATGGGCTCTCACTGAACCAGGCAGAGCTACTCCCGCCTGGTTATACGCCATGGTGATTACTGATCTAATCCATCTGGCTATAGAGTCTTTTGATGCTTTTTTTACCCACATTTTGGCATGCAGTCAAAATGAACAAGCTTGATGTTTTGCGAAAAGCGTCCATTCTCTTAATAGATTATGACTGCTCTCCTTGGATCTAGAGTGTGAAACTCTTTCCCTTTCATTTTTCGAGTGAGGACAGAAAGAAAGAAGTACAAGCTCTTGGTTACAGTGGAAGAGAGACATAACCTTCAGTAAAAAAACCTGGATCCGTCCTGAGTACCATCAAATCCTGATGAAAAACGGTGTACGGCTCTTTGGTTGACAGCGCCCCCAGTTCGCCGATTCTCTTGGCTGATGTAATGGCCACCAGAAAGACCACCTTCATTATAAGATGCATGACTGATGCTTCCTTCAAAGGCTCAAACGGCGCTTTTGTTAGGACCTTGAGGACAAGATTAAGTCTCCGAGGTGGTACAATTGGCTTAATTGGGGCGCTTTAACATTGCTGCTTAAAAACCTCCTGACATGAGGGTGAGATCCTAGTGTATCCTCCACCCCCCCCCCCAGTCGGCGAACAAAAGTGCCCCTCAGTGCAGAAACTTGAACTCATAAGGTGGCTGGCTGCAAACCCTTGTCGAATCCCTCGTGAAGAAATTGTGAAAGCACCGGGAGGGATACTGGATGATCCTGTATAGCTTTAGAATGGAATCAGAATAAGAATCTTCTCCGACCAGATCCTATAATACACCTTAGAGGATGAGGGGCATCAAGGGCTTACCATCATTTCAATAACCGGAGCAGTGTATCCTAACTCTTTGAAAGTTTCCCACTCAAGCTCCAAGCCAAGAGGGACAGATTGCTCAGACTGTGGTGTAAAGCCGGACCCCGATTAAGAAGGTCTGAGGTGAGCTGGAAAACTAAAGGTTGTGCCTTTGACAGCTGAATGAGTAGTGGGAACCAGGGGGTAGCGTGGCCGCCTGGGGCAGACTAGAATCATCTCCGCCCTGTCTCGGGCCACCTTGTGTAGGACCCTGGATAGCAGTGGGATCAGTGGAGAAGCGTACAGGAGGCCGAGGCGACCCCAGTTTAGGAAAAAGGCGTCCTGTGCTAATGCTAGATAGTCTCTGGCCAGGGAGCAGAACTGCTGGGTCTTGGTGGTTTGTCGGCATGCAAACAGATCTACTTGTGGACTGCCCCACCTCTGTAAGAGAAGCTGGAAGGCAGCGTCCTTCAGCTCCCATTCTCCTGGGAGAATGTCTTTGCGGCTTAACCAGTCTGCTGTGACATTTTCCTGTCCTGGTAGGTACACTGCTCTTATGCTTGCCAGGTGCTTCTCTGTCCAGTGAAAGAGAAGAAGAGATTCCCAAAGCATCTTTGAGCTTCTTGTGTTGCCCTGATGGTTGATGTAGGCCATTGCTGTTCAACTGTCTGTCAGAGCCAACACATCCCTGTTGCGCACTTGCTGATGGAAGTGCATCAGGGCTAGACGAACTGCCCTCATCTCTAGGACGTTTATGCTGTACCTCGATTCCATCAGGGATCACTTGCCTTGGGTCGACATCTGTTCTAGGTGAGCCCCCCCATCCCCTGAGGCTTGCATCTGCCGTGATTCTTGTTCGATGGGGATGGCCTAGTCCTCGACCTTTCATCACATTTTCCTTCCAAGACCACCATGTGAGAGCACTTTTTACCTGCTGTGAAACCGGGATAAGCTGGTGCTGACTGTGCCTGGACTGGGACCACAGCTTGAGCAGATGCATCTGAATGGGTTGCATGTGCACTAGAGCCCATGGGACTGAGTCTGTCAGTGACACTAACGTCTCGATTAGTTGCAAAAAGGACTGAGCCGGCAGTTGAGTGTTCCTTTGGAATTTGCTGACGAGTCTTAACAGGTCCCTGAACTCTGACTCGTGGGGAAAGACCCTGTTATCCTGCATCCTGAATTCCGCTCCAAGGTGGTTCAGGCTCTGGCTCGGAATTAGGTAACTCTTCTTCCGGTTGATGAGAAAACAGTGAGCCATGAGGCACTGGACTACATCCGCCACTGCCTGTACAGCTTGGTCGCGCTGCGGTGCCTTGATGAGGATATCGTCCAGATAAAGGAACAGCTGGATCCCCCGGTTACGTAGGTGGGCTATCACTGCTACTAGAACCTTCGAGAAGGTTCTTGGAGCTGATGACAGGCCGAATGGGAGAGTCTTGAATTGGAGGTGACGGTTCTCCAGCTTGAACCTCAGATACTGCCTGTGCAGGTTGTGAATAGGAATATGGAGGTAGGCATCTTGCAGACTGATGGATGCTAGAAAGTCTCCTTGCAGCACTTCCTTGGCAATTGAGGCCAGTGTTTCCATTTTGAATGGTCTGCTGCGCATAAAGCGGTTTAGGAATTTTAGGTCTAGGACTGGTCTGTGACCTCCTGTGCGCTTGGACACAATGAAAAATATGGAGTAGACCCCCCGGTTGAACTCTGTGGGGGGGGGAGGGAAAGAGACTTGTTCAATAGCCCCTGCTTGAAGAAGATCCATGATAGCCTGCAATACGGCTGGTCTTTTGGATGAGTTGTTTGAGATGGGAGAGGGCACAACGTGAGGTGATGGGGGCTTGGACCCGAACTCCATCAGGTATCCCTGGCGGATAATGTCTAAAACCCATCTGTCTGACGTTGTCCAGGCCCATTCCTGCAGAAAATCTGAAAGTCTGCCCCCTACTCGAGGATGAGCCCACATTTCCTCATTGTGCTTTCTTGTTGCCATTTCCTGTGTCTCTGGTATTTCACCCTCCGACTGATCCACCTCCCCTAAATTTCCACTGGTTTCGGGAGAACCATGGTCTTTTTCCTCAAAAATTGGACTTCTGCCCCTTGTTGTAACCTCTGTCACGAAAATTGCGCCTTGTGCCTGAAGACCAGGCTTTGCCACAGTCTCTGGACTGGGGCATATGCACCTTCACTGTTTCACCCGATTCCTTCACCGCCTCCTTCAGTGCCGACCCGAACAGGAGGTTGCCTTCATATGGTGCATTCACCAAATGGCTCTTTGAGGAAGCAGCCACCTGCCATGCCCGAAGCCACAGGTTGCATCGGGCAGAGGTTTGGTAGAACGTGGTCTGTGCAGCACATCGGACAGCCTCTTCTAATACATTCGCCGCATAGGTGGAGGCCAACCCCATTTACTGTAGCTGGTGGATAATGGGGGAGTTCTTTTCTGAATCTTCTGCAAATTGAAAGGCTAAATCCGAAGCCCAGGATAAGGCAGCTCTGGCGGAGAATAGGTTTGCCGTGGCAGCCTTAAGGGAGGTTGCCAAGGCTTGAAAGGCTTTTTTGAGCGATGAGTCCACCTTTCTGAATACTGGGTCCCTTAGAGAAGCCCCTCCCTCGGCTGGGATGACAGTTTTCTTGATCAGGTTAGAAATCAAGGGGTCGATTCTGGGGCCGTCTAACCACTTTTCAGATTGTTTTTTGTCAAACTTGATAAGTTTGGAGGAGATCCATCTGGGAACAAGATATGCATGCTCCGGACCCTGCCATTCTTCTTTTAGCATGTCCTCAATGGCGGGTGGAATGGGGAAAGCTGTAGCAGGTCTAGAGGCGGACACCAAGCAAAAAACCTGTTTCAGTTGTGAGGCGACCGGTGGAGGAGAGCCGAGGTGAATCTCGGATATGACCTTTTAGATAAAGTCTAGGTCCTCTAGGTCTAAATTTCTGGCCAGGGAGTCATCGTAATCTGATGAGGAATCTACCATCTCCCCCTCCTCGGTGGAAGAGCTGGCGACTGAGGAGCCCGGGGAATATCCCCTGTGACGTTTGTCCTTGTGCCCACCCCTTGGTCCACTCCGTGAACGAGACCTTTTCCTCCGCCTGTGGCTAGCATAATGGTGACCGTCCTCCTCTGAAGATCTGCCCCCCCGTCTCTAAATTTTTTCTTGGAGCGGGAGCGATGCAAGGATAGCCCCCCTTCATCGAAGAGGATGGGAAGGGGGTCCTTTTTCTCCTGGCCTTGTGTGGTCTCCCATCTGGTGACCCAGGAGGGTGCCATTCAAAGGAAGAGGGCTCCAGAGCAAAAGCTCTATTCAACCTGTCTATAAGTTCGGGGTCTAGGGAGGGGAGAGGGTCCATGGACGTTGCTCCTCGCTCAGACCCCGACGCACCTAGTCATTCAGACCATTCCAGAATACTTGACTGCGCTCGTTCAGACCTCTCTTGGCCATTTGCTTGAGACGAGATGGAGGTGGCGTCCACTGTGCTGTCCCCACTATGCAGAGTACCTGCTTCACTGAAGGCAGGAAGTAGACTGGAGATCTGGAGATCACGGATGTGGAGGGCTCGTTAACCCCCGCACAGCATTGGTCCTGCCTACCACTGACATCAGGAGGTACAGCCCAGGAGTAAGGAAGCCCGGAGACCAGCTCAGGAGAGAAAGACATCTCCATTGCCCTTTCAACCTGCCAAATGCGCATTCCACTACCATACGAGCACGACTGAGCCTGTAGTTGAAGTTACGCTTCCTTGGGTCTGTGTAATCAGGAAAAGGTTTCGTGACCCAGGGAAGTAGTGGGTATGAAAGATCACCGATCAGTACAGTGGGAACTGTCACACCTCCAAATGACTCTGTCAGAAGCCGGAAAAAGAGTGCCACACTGGCCCTTTATAAAGACAACACTATTTTTAAAAACTCTGGCATCGTGCACCCTGCCTGGCCAACCAATATTCACATCTTCAAAACAGAATCTGTTGTCGACCACTGCTTGCAGTACAATGGAGTAATAACTTTTGCGGTTAAAGTACTCCGTGGCATTGTCGGGGGGGGGGGCAACTAATGAGCAGATGAGTGGCATCAATAGCTCCTCCCCAACAGGGAAAGCCCCATTCATTGTCAAAATCAGTCACAGCTTCAGGAATACTGGCAAAGCAGATGACACGCGGCAGTAAAGCCACCACTATGGCACTGGAGACTTCACAAACAAACAATCTGGTACACTGTTTAACGGCCAACCCCAAAAAGATGGGCCAGGGTACGATACTCAACATTAGTAGCTAGCTTCTAAAAGGTTATTGCAAGGAGTTTATCAACAGGCACACATTTGCGGAACTGGGTATTCTGCCCCACTGTAACATCATTGATTTCACTACAAAGGGCATAGAAAGACCCCTTTGACATCTGGAAATTCTTAACTCATTCGGTATCTTCCCATGTGGTCAACACTACATCATTCCACTACACACACACACACACACACACACACACACACACACACACACACACACACACCACACCCACCCCTTTGTCTATGCTCATACCCATGTATGCTGTCATAATGCTATGGTACATCAGCAAGACAAATCGTAGCATTCTCTGCTGCAAAAGCTTCATTCTCAGCTGCTTTCTCCTCCACAGTGCTACTCGCCTGCTCAGTCTCCACAGTCTCATGCGTTTCACATATGTATTGTACTGAGCAGCTATTGACAGGAGATCTGCCTCGCACACAGGAGCCATGTCTAAACAAAATGCCTAGCAACAGACATCGCATCCTGGGATGCTAAATGCCACCGCAAAGCATCATGGTAAGCAGCTTTCAGCTGCTGCGAGTGCCAGAAAAGAGACGAGAACAAACCAATACACCATGAAGTGCAAACACGCTGACACGGATTTCCCAAGGTACCAACACATTTTTAAACTTGGGTGACACAGTGCGGATGCTTTGGATCGGTAAGCTTTAATCCGTTTCTGATAACGTGTTAAAGAACCGTTTTCACCGATCCTGCAGTGTGAACAGGGCCTTAGTCAGTGCTAGATCTGTAACAAAATTTTGCATGCTGAATGTATGCTTCGTCAGTCCTCCCTCATTGGCCTCTTCCCTTAACTTCATTTGAACTTCAACCTTACTGTTACCCACCTTGCTGCTACTAGTCCGCTGCTCAGGGGAAACCCTAGCCAGGTTCTTCACCCACTTTCCCTTCCCCTAGCCTTCATCCCCCCCGCAGTCAGTTTAACTGTCCAATGTAAATGTCAGAACTTTTGCCCCAGAGCAGTGGTCCCTTCTTGTTAGGTGAAGGCCATCACCCTTGAAGAGCCTCCTGTCCCAGAACTCTCCCCAGTCCCCCACAAAGTGGTACCCCACCTCCTAACACCATCCCTTCAAACACCCATTCAACTCCTCAATCTCTTCCTTCCTTCCTTACTCTATCATAACCATTCCCTTATTCCAAACAGGGACGGCCTCGTAAAAGGCAAGGGAAAGCCAAGTGCACCTTCAGTCTGTCCTTCAGCCTCTTAAAGTTCTGCTTTACTGTATCCACTGGCTGGTTCCCTATATCATTGGTACCCAAGTGTACCAGCACCCCTTGACCCCCCTCCCCTTCTCCACCGTCCTGCCTATTCTATCTATATCCTGGATCCTGAGCAGGAAGGAGGGGTGGAAGAACAATGGGGAATAATAAAAACTGCCATCACAGAGGTAACAAGCATTTGTGTAAAGCAAATAAACAAAACGAAACAATGTAAGAAACCACTATGGTTCTCAAAGGAAGTGGCAGTGAAGGTTCAAGAGAAAAGAAAGCATTCAGGAAGTACAAGGAATCAGAGAAGGAGCAGGACAGAGAACGGTATCAGTTAAAGCAAAGGAAGCTGGGAAGGCAGTCCAACAGCAAAGGCCCAAACCAAGGAAAAAGATAGCCAACTCGCTTAAGAAGGGGGATAAACCTTTATAGGTACATCAGGGAGCAAAGGAAGACCAAGGGAGGATAGTGAGGCTTAATAAAGGGGAGGGAGGGTGGGCATGGGTGACTGTGAAAAGGCAGAGATACTAAACAAATATTTTGCTCAGTTTACAAACGAAGAGGAGGTACGAAAACAAACAGTAGAAACACTCTGGATACAGAAGTTGATACCAGCCCATTTACAGAAGAAAGTGTTCTGAAAGAACTCTTAAAACTGAAGGTGGACAAAGCAATGGGGCCTGATGGGATTCATCCCAGAATTCTAAAAGAACTAAGGGTAGAACTAGTGACCCTACTGACTACCCTCTTTAACAAATCATGGGAGGATGGGGTGGTACCCGAGGACTGGAGGAGGGCAGATGTGATTCCCCTTCACAAAAGTGGGAGTAAGGCAGAAGCAGGAAACTACAGACCTGTTAGTTTAACCTCAGTGGTAGGGAAAATGATGGAATCACTTCTGAAGGAAAAAACTGTCAATTATCTAGAGGCCAGAGGGGCACAGGACCCAAGGCAGCATGGAGTCACAGCAGGAAGGTCATGCCAGACGAATCTGATAGATTTCTTTGACTGGGTGACCAAAGTAGTAGATCAGGGAGGGGCTGTGGACATGGCCTACCTAGACTTTAGCAAGGCATTTGACACAGTCCCACACAAAAGATTAATATACAAGTTAGCCAGCCTGGGAGTGGGTCCCAAGATGACAGCCTGGATAAAGAATCGGCTGGAGAATAGGACACAGAGAGCAATAGTAAATGGAGTCCACTCTGAAGAAAGGGGGGTTACTAGTGGGGTACCGCAAGGTTCAGTATTAGGACCAGTCCTCTTCAATGTCTTTATAAGCGACATTGCAGAGGGACTGGAAGGAAAAGTATGTCTTTTGCAGATGACACAAAGATCTGCAACAGAGTTGATGCACAAGGTGGGGTGGAAAGGATGAGAAGGGACTTGGCAAGGTTAGAGGAATGGTCAAATGTATGGCAGCTTAGATTCAATGCTAAGAAGTGCAAGGTAATGCACCTGGGAAACAAAAACCCAGGGGAAGAGTACACAATGGGGGGTGAGATACTAACAACAACAAAAATGGAAAGGGACCTGGGGGTAGTCATATCAGATGACCTAAAGGTGGGCAAGCAATGTGAGAGGGCAACAAGGAGGGCTGGGGGGATACTGGGATGCATAGGGAGAGGCATCACCAGTAGAAAACAGGAAGTTATTATCCTCTGTACAGACAGCTGGTCAGACCCCATCTGGAGTATTGCATGCAGTTCTGGAGACCCAATCTCCGCAAGACAGACAGGATGGAAGCTGTCCAGAGGAGGGCAACTAAAATGGTGCAGGGTCTGCACCGGAAGACATATGAAGAGAGACTTAAGGAGCTTAATATGTATAGCCTCGAGGAAAGGAGGGAGAGGGGGGACTTGATAGAAACTTTTAAGTAGCTCAAGGGAATTAACAAAGTCCAAGAGGGTAGCATCTTTCAAAACAAGAGATGTGCAAGAACAAGGGGGCACAATTTGAAGATAGAGGGGGGTCGGCTCAAAGGTAATTTAAGGAAGTATGTTTTCACAGAGAGGGTGATGCATGGAACGGCCTTCCGGAGGAGGTTGTGGAGTCAAAAACAGTGGTGGAATTCAAGCATGCATGGGACAGTCATAAGGCAATTCTAGGGGGTGGGGGCAGAAAGAAGTAGGCTGCTGGTTAACTAGGATCTGCAGCTTATCCATTAGGTAGGGAAATGGGCAGACTGGGTGGGCCAAGCGGTCCTTATCTGCCGTCAAATTCTATGTTTCTATGATTCACCATGAAGGTGTCTGACAATTTCACTTCCCTCCCTTCCTTCCTCCACCCACCACCCTCTCTACTCCCCTAATCACTGAGTCCCTAACCAATAAGACTCTCCTTGCTGACTTTCTCCTGCTCACCTCCTTGGGTACCACCTGCCCATTACCCCCAGACTTAGTGTCCAGCCCCCAAAAAAAAAGGTCAGGTTGCTGAGCCTCCTCCAGGGCAGCAAAGCTGTTTTCTTTCTGAATGGTGATAGACTGGTCAAACCCCTTGTGGCTGCCCTTGCAACCCTTCCCCACCACCCTGGGCCAGTGGGCCTCTGGAGGAGTGGGAGGAGGACTCTAGCTGAGCCAGTGCCGCAGCCGAGATAGTCTCTTGCTGCTGCCAGGTGAGCATGGAGCTCCGCAACGGTCCTGAAAATGGGGCAGTACCCCCTCCTCAAGAGCATATCCCTGGAGAACAGCACCCATAGTCCCCACAACTTACTACCAGCCTGTGGTACCTCATCTCCATACTGATCCCATGATACAAAAAAGCCTAACTTAAATATGGAATTTTGTTATATTTGGAGCACTTTCTACACCTTCCTTACTTGATCCCTTAACCCTTGGTTAACTGTTATATATATGTGGTTGTAAAATATACATAATTATAAAAATTCAAAAATATACATTTTTATTTTACTTTTCTCATCTAAATGTAACACCAAAGCTCAATATTTTAGAACTCAGTGGGCCGCTATTTCAGATGTTCTATTAGAACTAGAACACTATGCAAGGAAAGAAACAGAGGATAATGTATGGTCCTCTTTCGGTAACCGGTTTAACCGTCCAGAGGTTGCCAGTGCAACCATGTAAATCTCGAGAGGTTTACACTGCCACCGTGGCAACCTCAAGACAGTTAACACAAACCGGTTACCGACAGAAGGACCATACGTTATATTTTATAGTTTATGATCCCAAGAAAAATGAAGACGGTTCCTTAATTTTTAAATATTAGTCACTGCAGACAGCTGTTCAGGGTCATTCTCTCACCACTGCACTCCTCTGTCGGTTCATGGGGGGGAGGGGCAGACCGTTCCCAGTTGTTAACCCTTCCATGTGATGTACCATCGATGGGTTAGCAACATCATGCCGTCACTTCAATGGTAAAATGTTGTTTTAAAAAGGTAGACTTCTACATATAACAACATTCTACAATGGGACAGTGCTAGATAGGGCAAAAAGGTAAAAGTTGCAGCTTTCCCAGAATTGACCCACTTTCCACATGACAGTGGGTCCAAAGTGGTGCACCTGTCTGTAACAATAGCCAAAAGATGGAAACGTAAACAGTAGAAAAGTATTTAAAATTTAAGCTTCTGTACTGGTGAAATTTGTACTTGTGATTAGGTTTTGACCCAGCTGTTTCTCATTTTGACCCACATTTTTTACACCACTGGGTCTAGTCTGACCCAAGTTTTAAAACCCCTAGCACAGTCACTGATTACATAGAGAATAATGGATGGGTAGGGGGTTATAACGAGGATTTTACACACCTGAGGGGTGGGATGCCACATAAACTCCGAGAGCGAAGCTTGAGGGGTTTATTCACGCATCCCACCCTGAGGGTGTGTGTACTGTCCACGTTTTAAACCCCCCACCCATCCTTTATTTTGTATAATTGCTGGGGATTGTTTATTCGTCACAATAATTATACAAAATGTAAATCTCTAGGGAGTCGAGCCGTGAACTGCTGCGGTTTCAGTGCAGTCCGTGGCGGCTCCTGCAATAAAACAGTGTTCACTTTTTTATCTGCAGCAGAAAATAAGCATTTCTTGTGTCATATTTTTGTGTAAATAAAAAAAAAAAAAAAAAGACTTACCCACCGACTCCTACTGTCAGCAAAGTGTAAAGCATTGAGGAGCAGGAAGGCAGGGGACAGCGCAGAGATGAGAAAGATCGCGGCAGGTGCATGCACCGAGCTAGGGAAACCGGGCGCATGTTTGTCGTTACAACAACAAAATTACAACCCACTTTCCCTATGGGGAAAAAACCAATAACCAGTTATTATAGCTGAAAAACGTTTTCAATTCCAAATGCTTTACACATAACCATGCCAGCAAAGATGATCTTAGTGCATTTAGGCAGTGCCTACCCCATTTCCATTTAATTCTCCATGGAGCGCATGAAGCCCTGTTCCCAACCTCGCGTCATAATTATGCTATTTTCAGGGATAGGGCTACAGTGTTCAGTGGCTGCTCAGCTCGTACTGGGAAGGTACGAGCTGGGATTTACCAGTGAAATATTTTAAAAACCACTTGGCAGAAAATATTAATTTATTAGTTGAAAAAGCTCCAAGGGCAGGGAACTACACGTATGAGCTGCCTGCATCATGTCAGAAGCCCTTTTTTTTGTACTTATATTTTACTGATTTTGTACAATGCAATACAAATATTCACTTTCTCAAGTGAATAGCAGACACAGCATTTACATTAGGAATATATTATGCAATGGCAGGATTTGATACACCCCATAACTTTGTTACAAGAAATGGGGGAGTCCAATATAAAAGTCTCTAAAAAGAGACAGAATATTGTCCACATAGCATGAACTGCCAAGAACAAGACCTGTACCCATTTTGGAAACATAAAGGAGAAATTATACATCCATACTGCATGGATTTAAAGGTCTCTACTGTAACACTTATGCGACATACAGTGGACGTTAAGAAATCCTGCTTCTGAATTGAGCAAAACATTACTAACACTGCTATATTTAATCAAACTTTAACCTCATAACAGCAAATAAAACTCATCAATATTCAAAAAAACATTTATAGTATATGGTTAGGGCTTATTGTGCATAAAGAGCAATGGCTTTCCAAAAGCTGTTGTAGGACAGTTCAAAGGTCAAGAAAAGTTGTTGCAGTATCATTCTGATGTCACAACGATACTACAACAACTTCTCCCCCTTGCGCTGTTACCTGACTGGCTAAAAGCAGCTCAGTGTTCAAAAAACAAATGTGGTAAAATGGTGGCACCGCTTAGCGAGTGGAGGGGCAAGCGTTTCACTAAGATAGTTTGGACACAAACTGCCATTGTCGGCTCCGTGTGTCCAAACTAACAGTTTGGCACTTTTCTTTTTTTTTTTTTTTTTTTTTTTTTTTAAATAACCGGTGCTTTGAAATATCGGGTGTCGAGCAGAACCGTAGCGAGGACCGGAGGCAGAGCGGGACTGCAGCGATGACAGGGAGCAAGCGAGTGTGTGAACACAAAGGTATGAAACCTTGTATTTAAATTAAACTGTAGACATTTCTGGGAACCATATACTATATAAAATAGTATATGGGTGACCAGACACAACAAAGCTTTGTTTCCATCTCAGGGATGTGATGATGTTAAACGGACCTCTCCAGCTTCGCTCTCAAGGTCTGTATGACATCATCACATTCCCTCGATGGAAACATAGCCTTGCTGTGCATGGTCACCCATACACTATTCTATATAACTAGGGCTTGCAAATAATAAGGCTTTCCACATGACTACTAATGGCTAGTCTCCGATGCTGTTCTTAGTCCCTTTGAAAGAGTGCCAGGATATGATGTGTCCCACCTCCTTCTCTAACTCAGTGTCCACTGTGGCAGGAAAAAACAGAAAAAGATTGCCAGCAGGATAACCAGTTCCCAGCTGCGTCATAGTGGGTCGCTATATTACCCTCTGAAAATCAGTCATCTGAACAGGTTGCTTTAAAAAACAGTTTAAACAAATATAAACAAAACTATTAACTGTAGTAAATATAAAGTCAAAACAAAATTGTCCCACAGCCTGCTCCCCCATCGTAAACCCAACAGGTAATTGAGTTTTAGCCCTTTATACTCTCCGAAAAAGAAATACAGTGCTACCTTGCATCATGGCAGTCACTTATGCCTCCGATTCAGAGCTTGAACTTTGACAGGCAGCAAACTCCTTCGCAATTTTAGCTGCTTGTTTCCCAGCTGCTATAGGATCTGTGTGCACAAAGATCTTGCCACCAAGACAAGCAGGCATCATTAAAATATGTTGTACTCCATCTCCAAGACTTCGGAGCTGGGCCCGAACCCCATCGAGTGCTCTGCACTTGGCTCTGGTGGCATAACTTAAGTCAGGAAAGACTCAGACCAGAGCTCCATTCAATTCCAGCTCGGCTGCTCGTTGTGCTGCCTGTAGAAGCTTGTCTCTCTCCGAGGAGTCCGCCAGAACCACCATAATGGTTCTAGGTTGTGGATCCGTTCCCATAGCCAGACACGGGGTAATCAGATATGCTTTTCGTACATGAAAAAGAGACTGCCTGTAGTTTGTCCTCCAACCATTGCCGAATTAATGTTTTAAGGTCTCCCTCTTCCACTCCTTCAGGCAAACCAACTATTCAAAGGTGTTGTGCCCAGGCTTGGTTTTCAAGCTGTTCCAGCCGCATCCGGAGCACTACGTTCTCTTTAGTTACCCCCGCAGCCGTGGTGAGTGCCCGATTGACAGCATCTACTGCAGATTTGTCTTCCTCCTGGACGCCGGATACTTTGGAGTCCAAAACGGTGAGTCTGCTCACCAACGATTCAATTTTGTTGTCCATACTCTGAATGGCTTTTAATAAAGCCGCATTAATAGGTTGCGTGGATTCCGCACTTTGGGCTGGGGAGTGCAGATCTCCACTCCCAGATGGCTGTGGTGTCTTCTAGCGGGCCCCTTTTCATGCTGTAGCCGCTCTGGTATGCCAACCCATACCTACAAAGAATATAGTATGTACTAGACGTATTTTTTCCTACCAAGTTCAAATCTGTGACCGAAATAGAAATTTAGATGCCTGTAAATGTTCTTTCCCAGACTGCTGGTCTCTGGGTTCACAACAGCTGGGAGGTCCTTCCTGGTACCATGTGACAGGCAGGAATAAACAGACTTCTGTAGGGAGACTGCATCCTCAGACAACCAGTGCTTCCAAAGCAGTTGTCCCGTGTAACTACAAAACTTGGGAACAAACAGAAGAAAAGTTAGCCTGACTTGCGGCCCCAGGCCGGCTCTGAACATTCTGGGAGGGAAGGAGCCCAGAGACCAGCAGTCAGAGAAAGAAAATTTACAGGTATCTAAATTTCTATTTCTCTCCCCTAAAGCTGGTCTCCGGGCTCATGACTCTCAGTCTTTCAGATGAGACGTTAAACTGAGGTCCCATCTGCTTGGTCTGGTGGTAGTTCAGGTGGATGTTAAAGATCCCATGGCACTTCTTGAAAAGAGTAGGGGAATTTCCCCGGTGCCCTGGCCAAAATTCCCCCCATTCACTAAAAAACATATATCACCAATAGCTTAATCTGGTTCGATGTCAGTTGGCATTCATCTGCATCCCCCTCCCCCGGGTTGTGCCTGAAAATAGGCAGAATTTGTCTAGTGCACTTACCCGGTCAACAAAAACTAAATAAATAAAAATAAAATACTAAAGCAGTAAATACTCTTGCTCCCTGGGTGGGAAGAATATTAGCAGTCTGTTACGAGTCCACCATCACCTGGAGGACCAGACGTCCGAAGGACGCCTCTGCGGAGGCAAACACATCCAATTTGTAGAACTTGGCAAAAGTGTGAATGGAAGACCAAGTGGCCATTCTGCACAGGTCTGCTGAAGACACTTCCCTGAAGTCCACCCAGAACGTAGCCATAGCCCTAGCTGAGTGCACCCGCATCGGACCTGGTAGGGATACCCCTGCATTCTGGCAGGCGATGGAAATGGCGGAATGAATCCATCTTGCAATGGTGTCTTTTGAGGCTACATTCTGACCCGACGTGAGAATAAACAAGCTCGATGTCTTGCGGAAAGAATACGTTCTTTTGATGTACAGCTTAAGAGCCCTCCTAGGGTCCAGAGTGTGAAGTTCCTTTTCTTTCTCATTCTTAGGATGGGGAGAGAAAGACGAGAGGTTCAATTCTTGGTTGTAATGAAACAGAGACATCACCTTTGGTAAAAAAGGAGGGTCTGTACGAAGGACCACTGAGTCCTGGTGAAAAATCGTATATGGCCCCTTAGTTGACAGTGCCCCAATTTCACTGATGCGACGAGCTGAGACGATAGGTGAAGGACAGAAGCTTCTTTGAGTGGCTCGAAGGGGGATTTGGTTAGGGCCTTGAGAACCAGATTGAGCCTCCACGGTGGAATGACAGGCTTTATCAGAGGGCATTGAAGTGTCGCTGCTCACAGGAATAGTCGTACGTGAGGGTGAGCCCCTAGGGATTCCCCTAAATCTGCCATCAGCAGTGCACCCAAAGCTGAAACTTGGACCCTCAAAGTTGTAGGCTGCAGGCCTTTGTTGAAGCCTTTTTTCAGGAACTGTAGAACAGTGGGAGAGACACAGTATTGTCTGGAAGGGATACAGACTGTATCCATGAGAGAAATCTTCTCCATACTCTGTAGTAGACTTCTGGAGATGAGGGACGCCTTGACCGAAACATCATTTCGATGACAGGGGCAGAATAATCTAATTCCTTGAGAGATTCCACTCAATCTCCACACCGAGAGGGACAGATTGCATAGATTGGGGTGCAGCACTGGACCCTGATGTAGAAGGTCCGGGCTGATCTGAAAAAGCAGAGGAGGTTGTATAGACATTTGAACCAAATCGAGTGAACCAAGGCCGGCGTGGACAGATTAGAATCAGCTCCACCTGATCTTGGGCAATCTTGTTTAAGACCCTTGAGATTAATGGAATTGAGGGAAAAGCATACAGGAGGTTGAACTGACCACAGCTGATGGAGAAGGCGACCTGTGCTACTGCCAGCTTATCCCTGATCAGAGAGCAGAACTGCTGGACTTTACAATTTTGTCGACAAGCGAAAGGATCTACCTGCGGGAGACACCAGCGTGCAGTAAGGAGGTGGAATGTGCAGTCCTTCAGTTCCTACTCCCCTAGAAGAACATCTTTTTCACTTAGTCAATGCGCCGTAATGTTTTCTTGATCCGGGATGTACACAGCCTCAGGCTCCCCAGGTTGAGTTCTGTCCACTGAAAGAGCTGTAGAGTTTCTTGCAACATCCGAGAGCTCTTTGTGCCTCCCTGTCGATTGATATAGGCCATTGTTGTTCGATTGTCTGTAAGAATGAGAACTGCTGAAGTGCCAGGCGGACTGCCTGCATCTCCAGAACACTGATGCTGTAGCGCGACTCCGCCAGAGACCACTTGCCCTGTGCTCAGTGTTGGTCCATATGCGTTCCCCAGCCCCAAGACTGGCATCTGTAGTTATCCGTATCTGGTGGAGATGTCACAGATTGAGACTCCTCATAATGTTGGGTTGTTGCGTCCACCAGTGAAGAGAGGTTTTTACCCATGGTAAGATCTGCACCTGCTGGCTTAAGTTGTCCCTTGACTGGGACCATTGTTACAGGAGGCTCGACTGGCGAGGACACATGTGAACTAGCGCCCGGGGCACCGAGTCGCACAGGGAAACCATTGTCCCCATTAGCTGCACGAAGGTGGGAGACAGCAGGTATTGACCCGACTGGAATTTACTGATGAGGGCCCTCAGGTCCTGGAATTTGGATTCCATGGGAAAGACTTTGTTCTGGACTGTCTTGAAGTCCACCCCAGATGGTTCAGGGTCTGCGCCAAAATTAGGGAGCTCTTCTTCCGGTTGACCAGAAATCCTAGGGAGGAAATACACTGTACGACCTCGGTCACTGCTTGGACTGCTTGATTGTACTGAGGTGCTTTGATTAGAATGTTGTCCAGGTATGGGAAGAGATGGACCCCTTGTAGTCCGAGATGTGCGATGACGGTTATGAGGACTTTGGAGAATACCCTTGGAGCTGTGGCCAGGCCAAAGGGGAGTGCCGTGAATTGGAACTGCTGTTGCTCTACCTTGAATCTCAGATATTGCCTGTGGGTTGGTCATATGGGGATATGCAGATAGGAATCTTGTAAATCTATCGACTCTGAAAAAATCCCTCGGATGTATTTCTCCGACAATGGAAAAAAGGGTCTCCATCTTGAACGTTGTTTGGCAGACGAAGCAGTTCAGAAATTTGAGGTCTAATACCAGCCTAAATGCTCCCGAGCATTTTGGGACTATGAAGAAGAGGGAGTAAACACCTCTGTTCCTTTCTGGAATGGGAACTTGTTCGATCGCTCGTGCCTGGAGAAGGTCTGTAAATTGCTTGTAGCGTTGCCGCTCTTTTTTCTGGATTGTTTGAAACTGGCGAGAAGACCACATGGGGCAGAGGGGGTCTTGATTCAAACTCGATGGAGTAGCCATCGCATTCGATATCTAGCACCCAACTGTCTGTGGTGGTGCGCACCCATTCCTCGACAAAGTTGGAAAGTCTGCCCCCTATCCCAAGGATGGGTCCATGGATCATCACTCCGACTTTCTGGTGTCCCCAATGACATCTCGGGAGCCGCCCCTTCCTCCCAGACAGTCACACTGGTTGCAGAATGAAAACCAAGGTTGTCTGCTTTGAAATGTTTTAGACTGTCCACTGGAATAACTTTGGTTCCGAACATTCTGCCTGGACCCAGAAGACCACAACCTGTTCCTGGTCCGGGATTGTGGCATACAGACTTTTGCTGTTTCCCCCGACTACCTGACCGCCACCTTTAAAGCTGATCCGAAAAGGAGGCCTCCTTCATACGGGGCATTCACAAAGTGCATCTTCGAGGAGGCGTCTGCCTGCCAAGCCCACAGCCACAGGTTGCAACGGGCTGAGGTCTGGTAAAACATGGCTCGCGCTGCACATCCGACTGCTTCCTCCGACACATCTGCAGAGCAGGTAGAGGCTAGCCCAAGTTGCAGATGCTGTAGAACTGACTTGTTGTTGTCTGGCTCATCAGCAAGCTGGAATACCAGGTCAGTAGCCCATGAGAGTGCCACTTGAGCTGAAAACAAGTTGGCTGTAGCTGCCTTGAGCGAGGTGGCGGTGGATTGGAAAGTTTTTTTGAGGGATGCGTCCACCTTCCAACCCACTGGATCTCTAAGGGAGGCCACCTCCACGGGAATAATTTTTTCTGGTAAGGTTGGAGATTAAATGGTAGATTCTGGGACATTCCAGCCATCGCTCAGAGAGTTTATCATCGAATTTCAGTAGCCTGGTGAGGTGGCGGGGGATGGGGTAGGCACGTTCGGGTCCCTGCCATTCTTCCCTTAACAAGTTCTCGATGGCCTGAGGTATGGGGAATGACGTGGCCGGTTTGCTGGCTGAAGCAAGTCTAAAAATTGGCATTGGGTGCTTGGGCTCTGGACAGGATGGGCCCAGGTGGATCTCCTCAGTCACCTGTTTGATAAAAAAAAAAAAAAAAAAAAAATCCAAGTCATCCAGATCAAAGTTTCTGGATGGCAAGGCATCCAAGTTGGTGTCAGAGTCCAGGATTTCCCCATCTTCTGGAGATGAGAAACTAGACACTGAGGGGGATCTGTCTCGGTGGCGTTTCTCTTTGTGGGAATCTTTGGATCTGCTCCTGGATCTGGATCTCTTCCTCCTCCTCCTCCTTCTGGAGTGTCGTACAGAGTGGGGACCCTCCTCATCTGGGGGGGGGGGGGAGTGTGCTTTCATGTGGCTTTCCTGTGAGTCCTGCATAATGGGAACTGGGGAAAGATGTCAAAGTAAGAGAGGTTGAGGGCGAAGGCCTGATTTAGTTTTTCGCTGAGGTCTAGATCGAGATCTCTGGTTGAGGGATGGCGCCCCTCTAAGACGAAGGACTGTTCAGGGCCTGCAGACTGGTTGTGCCGATCCTGTGATTCGGAGGCGGAAGCCTCCCCTACCTCTTCCAAGTTTGCAGCTGAGGCACAATCGCATTTGATGCAGACAGAGCCCACAAAAGTTGTCGGCATGGGGGGGGGCTCTACATTTGTGGCATTTTCTGCCCCTTGAAGGTTTGTCCGATTTAGAAGGAGACCATGCTTGCAACTGTGCCAGAGGAATAGGTCCTTGGGGGCCGTAGACAAAAAAATACCCCAAGAGTGTTTTCCAGCGTCTCCTGAAGAGAACACAGGTGACACTTGAAATGCAGCTTGAATTGCCATCGACGAACAGGGCCAGATGAAGCTCATCGTAGCGCTATAGAGGGGAGTCCCTTTCCCGAGAGCCTCCTGGTGGGCTTTTACGTCTGTGAGCACCTCGGACACACTGGTTCATCCTGGGGAGTTCAATATCAAAAGCCTTCAGAACAACTCTAGATGAGCTGTCAATGCGCCAAATAACCAGGCAGCTTGTTGACGAGGAGCAGTGTCAACAGCCTGAACTGAGGAGGTAGTCGACGGGAAGATAAGCGTGTGGCTACAACATGAACTGCTCTCTCCTGAAAGATGCTGCTAGCGCTCCGCTGCTCCCGAAAAATCCCCCGCTGTGCCCCGGAGAGATCTGCCCCTTACTAATGCAGGGGTGGGTGGGAGAAGTGGCGTAGCTGCACTGAAAAACTCATGCTAGAAATTCAGCGTGGGAAGGCGGGTGAGGGGGAGAACCCGTCTGTATAGCATGCACAGCTGAGACTGGGGTCCCCTGCTTATCTGTATGCAGAAGAATACGGTAGTAGGCAAAAAATAAAACAAACTCACAAATCGTCGTCTTCAGCTCTGTCACTCCAGTGACAGAGACCCTGCAGAGGTCCTACCATGTGACAGGCAGGAAGTAAACTGGCAGCTGGAGGAAGTTGGTGGGAGGATGCAGTCTCCCTGCAGAAGTCAGTTTTTTCCTACCTGTCACGTGGTACCAGGAAGAACATCCCAGTTGTTATGAGCACAGAGACCAGTTTAGGAGAAAGAAAGTACAATTTTTCTGCAGGAAAATTTGTTTTCTGAGCTTTTTTGCCATTCAGGATGCAGAGCTCCTCTCTTCGGCAGTAGGCTGTGCCCCCTTGTATCAGAAACTCTTTAAGCAGCCTAACTACAACTCCCCACCATAGGTCATTATTGCAAAGTACCAAGGTGCTTCCTCCTCCTTGCTGGCAGAAAGCCTGCTTGAAGGTGTAATAATCTGGAAACTAAGGAATGATGGAATGCTGGAAAGCCTGGAGTTGGAAAATCTAATGTAAAATGAGTCCCGCAGGCATGTGGAAACAAAATGTATTACAAAAGGCCATATTCTCAGAGCAAGTTTTTTTACTTCTGCATTCTAAACCACAATTTTGTTGTAGATTTTTTTTCTCTCTCTGTCTTTCTCTTGTATTTTCTTGCTGGCCTGTGTGATACTGGGGGAGTTTACAGATCATAAGTAGTGAAGGTGATGGCCTTGCCCCCAACAGGCCACCTCTAATGCTGTTACTAACCTCTACTGAATCAAACAACTGGGGTAGTCGCAGACCCAATCACCAGCAGAAAATGTCACAACTCCAATATAAACTGCAGTTTCGCCTTACAAAATTCTGAAATGGTTGGACAAGTTATCTATGGAGGTACTCCAAAGGTAAGTGGTCACTGGAAAATAGTAAAAAAAAAAAAAAACTAAATCGAAATTTGGGTACCTGTAAATTTTCTTTCGCCGACAGCTGGTCTCCGGGCATCATTACGCCTGGGGGGGCTCCACCTCCTGATGACATCACTAGGCAGGACTCAACATTGTGCAGCAGCGGGGAATAAGGAGCCCTCCACATCCGGTCGTTGCCAGTCATTCTTCACGCAGTCCCCCTGAGGCACTATAACAAGAACTTGGAAGAAAAAAAAAAAATTACGGCATAATTGGCCCAGGGGCCAAAAACACAACAGTTATGGTATAAGTGGCCCTGAGGCCAGCCAACTATATACATTCTGGGAGGGAATCCGAAGCCTGGAGACCAGCCGTCGGAGAAGGAAAATTTACAGGTACCCAAATTTTGATTTCTTTCTCCTAAGCTGGTCTCCAGGCTTCATTATACCTGGGATATCCAAAAGCAGTGCATCCCTAGAGTGCCGGGTGGGAAGAATGTCCATTGCTCTTGTGGGTCCACCACCGCCTGGAGCACTCAGCGGCCAAAGGAAGCGTCCACTGAGGACATCACATCCAGTTTGTAGAACTTTGTGAATGTGTGGATGGATGACCAAGTGGCCGCTCTGCATAAGTCTGCTGGGGATGCTTCTCTGAAGTATGCCCATGAAGTGGCCATAGCCGTGGTGGAATGAGCTCCCACTGGACCAGGCAGGACTACTCCTGCCTGATCATACGCCATAGTGATTACTGATTTAATCCAACTAGCTATAGAGTCTTTTGAAGCCTTTTTACTCACATTTTGGCCTGCAGTTAAAATGAACAAGCTTGATGTTTTGCGAATAGCGTCCATCCTCTTAATATATAATTTGAGTGCTCTCCTCTGAGCTAGAGTATGAAATTCTCTTTCCTTTTCGTTTTTCGGGTGAGGACGGATGGATGGAAGGACTAGCTCCTGGTTACAGTGGAAGGGAGACATAACCTTTGGTAAAAACCCTGGATCCGTCCGGAGTACCACAGAGTCCTGATGAAAAACAGTGTAGGGCTCTTTGTTTGATAGCACCCCCAGTTCGCGGATTCTCCTGGCTGATGTAATAGCTACCAGGAAGACCACCTTCCTTGTGAGATGCATGATAGAAGCCTCTTTCAGAGGCTCGAAGGGTGCTTTCGTTAGGGCCTTCAGAACCAGATTAAGTCCCCCAAGGTGGGAAGGTCGACTTTATTGGGGGGCATTTTAACATTGCTCCTCTTAGAAACCTCCTGACATGGAGGGTGAGACCCCATAGTGTCTCCCGAGTCTGCCAACAAGAGTGCCCCAAAGCAGAAACTTGAACGCATAAGGTGGCTGGCTGCAGGCCTTTGTCAAAACCCTCCTGAAGAAACTGCAAAAGGACCGGAAGGGATACTGGATGATCCTGTATAGCTTTAGATTGGAGCCAGAACAAGAATTTTCTCCAGATTCTATAATATACTTCAGAGGAGGATGGGTGACTGGAGTTTACCATCATTTCAATGACTGGAACGGTGTAGCCTAACTCTTTGAAAGCTTCCCAGTCAATCTCCAAGCCGAGAAGGACAGATTGCTCAGACTGTGGTGCAGCACCAGACCCTGATGGAGGTCTGAGCTGAGCTGGAAAATAAAGGGTGATGCCTCTGACAGTTGAATGAGCAGTGGGATCCAAGGGCGGCGAGGCCACCTGGGGCAGACTAGAATCATCTCCGCCCTGTCCCTGGCCACCTTGTGTAGGACCTTGGATAACAGAGGAATTGGGGGAAAAGCATACAGGAGGCTGAGGCAACCCCAGTTTAGGGAGAAGGCGTCCTGAGCTAGTGCTAGATTGTCTCTTGCCAGGGAGCAGAACTGCTGCGTCTTGGCATTTTGTCGATGTGCAAACAGACCTACCTGTGGTTTGCCCCATTTCTCTGTTAGTAGTTGGAATGCAGACTCCTTCAGCTACCATTCTCCCAGGATGATGTCTTGGCGGCTTAACCAGTCTGCTGTGACATTTTCCTGTCCCGTTATGTACACAGCCCTTATACTCACCAGGTGTTTTTCTGCCCACTGGAAAGGAAGAGAAGAGACTCCCGTAGCATTCTTGAACTTTTTGTGCCGCCCTGATGGTTGATGTAGGCCATAGCTGTTAGATTGTCTTTCAGAATTAACACATCCCGGTTACGCACATATTGACGAAAGTGTATCAGGGCTAGCCAAACTGCCCTCATCTCTAGGATGTTTATGCTGTGCCTTGATTCCATCAGGGACCACTTGCCCTGGGCCGACATCCAGTCCAGGTGAGCCCCCAACCCCCTGAGGCTTGCATCTGTTGTGATTCTTGTTTGGAGCAGATGGCCTAGCTTTTAGCCCCTCACCACATTTTCCCTCCGAGACCAACATGCGAGAGAGGTTTTTATATGCTGAGGAATTAGGATGAGCTGGTGCTGACTGTGCCTGGACTGGGACCACAGCTTGAGCAGATGAGCTTGAATTGGACGCATGTGTGCTGAAAACTGCTCCCAAGTGGTTCAAGGTCTGGCTCGGGATTAGGGAACTCTTCTTCCGGTTAATGACAAAACCGTGTGCCGTGAGACACTGGACCACGTCCGTCACTGCCTGCACCGCTTGGTTTAGCTGCGGAGCTCTGATGAGGATATCGTCCAGATAAGGGAACAGCTGGATCCCTCTGTTCCGAAGGTGAGCTACCATTGCTACTAGCACCTTCGAGAAGGTTCTTGGAGCTGGTGAAAGGCCGAAAAGAAGAGAGTTTTGAATTGGAAGTGATGGTTCCCTACCTTGAATCTCAGATACTGCCTGTGCAGGTTGTGAATAGTCTTTGACAGAGTAAATTGCTACTTTAATAAACTCTGTATATTAACATTGCACAGAACATTTTTTTTTTTTTTTCCTGTCAAAATAATAACTATAAATGACAGACCAAGAAATGGACACTGTATGTGAAATACTTGTCTCTGAAGGCATGAATTCCTGAAAGAAAAAGAAAGGAAAGAAACAGAGTGGGACGATTATAATTAAGGACCGATTCTTTTACTGAAGAACTTTACAGAGAGAGAGAGAGAGAGAGAGAGAGATTATTTTTTCCTCTTTTTGTTTTCTATGTATTGGTCAAATCAGTCAAACTGTAACTGTCATAGCCTAGAAGAAGACTGGTATGTGCAGATAAATAATAAACATGAAGCTAAAAAAAAAAAACCCACAGGAATATGGAGGTAGGCATCCTGCAAGTCAATGGATGCCAGAAAATCTCCTTGCAGCACTTCCTTGACAATTGATGAGAGTTTCCATCTTGAATGGTCTGCTGCGCATAAAAAGATTTAGGAATTTGAGGTCTAAGACCAGTCTGTGCCCTCCTGTACGTTTGGGTACGAGGAAAAATAGGGAGTATACCCCCCTCCAACTGGATCTCTTGGGAAGGGGGCCCGTTCGATGGCCCCTTCTAGCAGAAGGTCCGTGATAGCCTGCCATGTCACTTGTCTTTTGAATGAGTTGTTTGAGACGGGAGAGGGCACCACATGAGGCAATGGGGGCTTGGACTCTAACTATCAGGTAACCTTTGCTGATAATGTCTAGTACCCATCTGCCCAACATGGCCCAGGCCCATTCCTCGAAAAACTCTGAAAGCCTGCCCCCTAACCGAGGATGGGCCCGCATGGTCTCACTGTGATTTTTTGGTGTTATTCCCAGTGTCTCTGGAGCCTCCACCTCCGCCGGAACCACCTCCTCTGAAATTCCGCTGGTTCCGGGAGGACCATGTTCTTTTCCCTAAAAAGCTGAAGTTCTGCCCCTTGTTGTAGTCTCTGTCACGAAAATTGCGCCTTGGATCTGAAGACCACGCTTTGGCCCGACCCCTGGACTGGGGTATATGCACCTTCGCTGCTTCCCCGGATTCCTTCACCGCCTCCTTCAGTGCCAATCCGAACAGGAGGTTGCCTTCGTAGAGTGCATTCACCAAATGGCTCTTTGAGGATATGTCTGCTTGCCATGCCCGAAGCCACACGTTGCGGCGAGCCAAGGTTTGATAAAACATGGTCCGCGCAGCACATATCCGCTGCATAGGCCGAGGCCAACCCCATTAATTGCAGCTGACAGATAATGGGAGAGTTCTTTTCTGGGTCTTCCACGAATTGAAAGGCTAAATCCGACGCCCAGGATAGGGCGGCTCTGAAGGAAAATAGGTTCGCTGTGGCCACCTTGAGGAAGCTGCCGAGGCTTAAAAGCCTTTTTTGAGGGAGGAGTCCACCTTTCTGTCTACTGGGTCCCTTAGCTAAGCTCCTCCTTCAGCTTTTATGACAGCTTTCTTGGTGAAGTTAGAAATTAAGGGGTCGATTCTGGGGCAGTCCAACCACTTTTCGGACTGTTTCTTGTCAAACTTCAGAAGTTTGGAGATTCGTCGGGGAACCGGATAAGCACATTCTGGACCTTGCCATTCTTCTTTGAGCAGATCCTCAATGGCGGAAGGTATAGGGAAGGCTGTTGCCGGTCTGGAGGCAGATGCCAAGCGAAATGTCTGTTTTGGTTGAGAGGTGACAGGAGGAGAAGAGTCGAGGTGAATCTCGGAAATGACTTTTTTGATGAAAAAGTCTAGGTCCTCCAGGTCAAAATTTCTGGATGGGAAGTCATCGGAGTCTGATGATGAGTCCATTATCTCCCCCTCCTCGGTGGAGGAACTGGTGACCGAGGATTCTGGGGAAAAACCCCTGTGGCTTTTGACCTTGTGCATGCCTGTAGTTCCACTTCGGGCACGAGACCCTTTCTTCCTCCTGCGAGACGAATGGTGACCATCCTCGTCTGACGATTTGCTCCCTTCTCTGTGTAACCCCCCTGCAAATGGGGGTTCCCAAAAGACTTCCAGGAGCTTGCTTGAATGCTCCAAGCCTGAATGGTGTTTGGCATTTAAGCCATTTATCAGTGAGTGTTTTTAGAGCCTCTGGTACTGTCTCTTTAAGAGCTGTCTGCTTGCAGACATAATTAGTTGTATGGGGACTGTGTGCTTCTCTGAGTACCACTCGAGCTGCTGCCAATTCACTTCATTTTGCAGTCACTAGGAGTGCAAGGGAACCTATCTGAAAGATGTAACTGTTTGCCAGAAATTATTTAGAGTAATAATGAAATTACAGTTTGTCTAACCTGCTTTCTTTGCAGTCAGAACTGTGTCTGCTAGTTCCCATTCTAGTTTTGAACTGCTGAACTGGACCAATCAGTGTGGGGTAAGCTAGCTCTAAAATGATGCCTTGGACGAATCAGAACTTGGACTCATAATCTGAGCCAGCCACAAGAGGATTGTATGGGCAGTGACTCTGGGAGATGTAGTTTAGACTTCAGTGCCTTTTGGACCAACAGCAGCAGTCTATTGTGAGTGACAGCCAATCCAGTCAAGAACTGGGAGGAACTCAAAGGAAGTGCCCGTTTCGTCAGTTGGAGTTCAGTTGAGCTTTGGCAGTGAAGAAGGAAGGAGCCCTGTGCTTTTCAGTGTGCAGTTTTAGTCAAAAAGCGTGTATGAGCCCAGAGTTCCGGTCTGCAGCTTGTAACAGCTTGTTGGACTGAATCGTCCTGTGAAAAGAATCAAAGGATCTCTGAAGAGTAGAAACCAGGCTCACCCTGTAGAAGACTGGAAGAATTGCTGAAAATTGCACTCGGTCTGTCAGGAACTGAATCTGCTGTGTGTTCTCGGGTATTGTGCAGTAATTGCGATCGGGATACAGATGCAGCCTGCCTGGTATAGTACTTTCTTTTATATGGATGTGTGAAGAGGTTTGTGTACCTCAAGTGAGCCCTGCTGACATTGAAGGACCCTATCTTATTTGGAGGTCGTGAGTACTAATTCAGGGTTGCTCCCTGTTGAATTGCCACATTAAATCCAAATGGAATTACTGTACTGCTGACTGTTTAATTCTCCTTTTCTCTGTGTGAAGGGCCCCTACCAGCTGCCACGGTTTGGACTAGCCACTAGGGCTTGGGTACCCAGGGACAGTAACTGATAGGGATAGGCCTGTGCACAGAGCCATAAATGAGATTATTAGAGTGATAAGCTAATTAACCTGATTTCCCCTGTCCTTATTATCCCCTAAATAAATCAGAGCTGCTTGTTTCAACAAGTTATACTGCCTGAGGTATTTGTCTATGTTAAAGTACTGTACTGTGATTGTTGCACTGTATCTCATTTCACAGGAGGTCCCAGTGCGGAACCAGACCTGGGGTAAGTGTATACTGTGAAGGTAATTCTGATATTTGTGTGGGCCACTAGTGGGAAGAAGGGGTTGCAGTGTCCCAGAGGGCTGTGACCAAGTTAGTTTAACTATTGCAAACCCTGACCTCTGGGTGGAGGCACCGCCATTGGATCCAGGCCCCTCAACCTGTTAGTGGCAAATCAGGCGGGGTAGTAGCCCTGGGATAGCGCCATCTAGGGGTTACATCTTGGAGGCTCACCGCTGGGATTGTGTGTCCTCTAGTGGCCATATTCTGAACCACTGTTAAGAAAAAATGGGTACCCGACAGAAGTGGCTGTGCACGGCTGGTGGAGTGGTGTACTGGGGAGGAGATGCGACCCCAAAATGCTATGCTTATCCTGGACATCCCTGGGTATCAATACGGACACTGTGCAGGGAGTACTTTCCAAGGTGGAAGGTTTACAAAACCCTGTGGTGGTGGTCGGCATGCTAATCTGCTCACCCACACTTTCCTGGCCCTAGTAGAGTTTAAGGATCCCATGGATAGCTCCAAAGTGCCACAGACCATTACCCCAGAGGAGCCCTCACTGCTTGGAGAGTGATAACTAAGGACAGTAAAGACCGGAGAATCAGCCCCACCACTATCTGAAACTTTTGAGGAGAAATTTGCTGAATGGTTGCTGGGAGAGGGAAAACTGTGAGGACTTGAAGAAACTATTCTTGCCACCTGGGGTGTTCTCCCCAACACCCTCTCCTGCTCCAGTGCCCGTAATGGTGGCTGAACCAATGCAGACTCCTATTTCTGCACCTGCCATTAGTCACGACTCTTACCGAAGGTTGAGGATCTTCTCTGGCACCCTCCCACCCCCAAGGGGAGGATGACTGGGAGACCTGGATAGACTATGTTGCCCCAAGTGCTAGAATGGCAATGCTCGGAAGGTGAAAAGCGAAGGGGTTAGTGAGAGCCTCCGAGGTCCTGCCTGGCTACCATCCGTGCTAAGCGGGCCGGTAACCCTGAGCGACTGCACAGGCCTATCTTGAGGCCTTGAGAATGTGTAGGGAGCCCAGATTCTGATGAGACCTATGGTGGAGAGTAAGAGATGCACAACAGTACCAAGGGGAGTTGTTGTCTGTGTATGTATCTCGGCTGGAAAAATTGTTGCAAGAATGCCTCAGAAAGGTAGTTTGCCAGCGATTGAACTGGACCGAACCAGGCTGGACAGGATCCTTAAGTCTGCCCCCTTCTCAGAACTGCTGTTGCTTCAGTTACACCTGGCAGATCGACTGGAATCCACCCTCCTATGATGAGTTAATGAGGAAATTCGAGGTTGAGAAAAGGCGACCTCGGGAGGACCTGCACCAATAGCTGCGGCTCGACCAGTGACTGAGGTGACCCATCAAGTGAAGTTCAGGGGCAGAGGTTGGCAGTCAATGAGTGCTCTGACAAGAAAAAGATATGTCACAATGGGGCGAACTGTTGAGAGAGATCAGGAATTCAAAAACAGTCCCTTTATGAAGGCCACGCCTGCAAGTCGGGCCCTGACCTATACCGACTGCATCTGCTATGGGGTGAGGGTACCCACCATGTATCTCCTGCTGATAACAGCTCGAACTCGATTCCTTGACCATGGAAGTGGAGAAACTGGAGATGTCTCCAAATGCTTATCACGCGCATGAACAGAGATGGCACCAAGGTTTCCAGTTAATGATACCCCGCCCTGGCTCCCAGTGTGGCGCCTCGGCCAGCTCAAACTCCAGAAAGTATGTTTTGCTATAATTGTGGGAAAGATGGGCACATGAAAGGAATGCCAGTCCCAAAAGACACTGACAAAAGTTGCATATAGGCTACAAGGAGAGCTTGGAGAAGAAATCAGTGGTTAAGAGGTGCACGACATGATCCAGTGAGGGCACCAAAATGCTAATTCACGTCCTTTTGTGGCAAGGTCAGTTGCCCAGGCCCCCACTACCGCCTCTCCAGACTGGTCCAGAATAGTGGGTCCCTCCATGGAGACCACTGTAAAGGTGAGCAGGTGTCTACAAAACTATATTAGACAGTGGCTCCCAAGTGACAATTATGTTCCAAGATTGGTATCAGAAGCATTTGTCAGACGTGCCCTTACAACCATTAGAAGGACTGCATGTATGGGGTTAAGTGAGAAGGCCTACCCCTATTCGGGTATATCCGAATTTGGCTGTCTTCCCCACCTCCGTGGCTGGAGTGGCCGAACAAGTAGAGACCCTAGCCTTAGTGTGTCCCCCACTGGACTGTATGATGGTGTCCCTTTGTTGATTGGAACAAATGCTCATATGTTGGGAAGGCTGGCACAGTTGTGTTATGAAAAACAGGGGTCAAAGACTAGTAGAGCTTTAAGAGTTCGGCTTTAATTAAGAAGGCCTATGAGGCACAGAGAGATGCTGAAAAAACAGAACCAGAGGAACCCGGTCGGATTGTATGGAAGAAGGATCCTGAGTCTCTGATCCTGGCGCCAAATGCCCAGTGTACCTTACAGGGAGAGGTCCGTATCAGAAAGGATGTTAAGAATAAAATATTAATGTTGGATGCACCAGGCGATGGAAAATTGCCAGAGGGACTGCTGGTCAAGCCTAGTATTTTGCCGCTAGAGCCCATGCTTATGCCAGAAGGGTAATGGTCCAAGTTCATAATGTGTCTGAAGAGACATTCGGGTAAACAGAGGTTGCATCCTGGCTAATGTGCATTGTGCAGACACTGCAGTGCTACCCAGCAGCAAGAGTTCAAGGAAGAATGACAGAGTACGCATGACTTGTTTGATTTGGCGACTCCCGTGCCAGCTGAATGGAAAGTGAAGATCAGTGAGAGCTTGCCCAGAGAGACCAGGTGTTTTCTTTAAGGAATGGGATGTAGGATGCGTGCAGGCTGAGCACAATATCCGGCTGCATGACGAACCATTTCGTGAGGGTCTCGACGCCTGGCACCTGCTGACATAGATGATGTGAGACGGCATCTGCAAGAGATGTTAGCTGCTGGTGTAATACAAGAATCCAGAAGCCTTATGCTTCCCCCATTGTGGTAGTGAGGAAAAAGAATGGAACAGTAAGGATGTGTGTGGATTATCGCACCTTAAACCGTGGACTATCCTGATCAGTACACAATGCCCGCATTCAGGATGCTTTGGACTGCCTAAGCGGGACAAGTGGTTCTCTGTGCTGGATCTCCGCAGGGGTACTATCAGATCCGATGGCCCAGAGGACCGTGAAAAGACAGCCTTTATCTGTCCGCTTGGCTTCTATGAATTCATGAGGATGCCTCAAAGTTTCAGGTGCCCCAGCCACTTTTCAACGATTGATGGGCGTGCAGTGGGGACATGAACTTACTAGAGTGCCTGGTATACCTAGATGATGTTATTGTGTTTGGCAGCTCACTGGAGGAACATGAGAGCAGATTATTTAAGGTATTGGACCGACTGGAGGACTTTGGCCTTAAACTGTCCATTGATAAGTGTCAATTTTTCAAACATCAGTAAAGTATGTGGGACATAGTATCCACCGAGGAATAGAGACCGACCCAAGTAAAGTTGAGGCCTTGACCACCTGGCCACAGCCCAAAAATCTAAAAAGAACTGCAAAGATTCCTGGGATTCTGTGGTTATTATCGGCGCTTCATCAAGGACTATTCAAGAGTGATCCGCCCTTTACTTAACCTTACTCAGGGTATCCCCAACCCACAAAAATACCAAAGTCAGCATCCTCAAGACTGAAAAGGTGTATTTTCATCCAGGTGAAGTATTTGGGGCCGCTGGACTCCTGATTGTGAGACTGCTTTTCATGAGATCATATATCAACACCCATGCTCCAGTGCTGGCCTATGCCGATCTAAGAAAACCTTCGTCCTGCACACTGATGCTAGCTTGCAAGGGTTGGGGCTGTGTTGTACCAAAACACGAGAATGGCCTGAGACCAGTGGCCTTTGCCAGTAGAAGCCTGACCCCATCCGAAAAGAACTATCCTGTACATAAGTTAGAGTTCCTAGCTTTGAAGTGGGCTATTGTTGACCAATTCCATGAGTACTTGTATGGGGCTAAAATACTAGTAAAACTGACAATAATCCTTTGACCTATGTGCAGACCTCAGCTAAGTTGGATGCCACTGGCCATAGGTGGCTTTCTGCATTATCTACATATGACTATGCTCGAATACCGAGCAGGTCTGAACCACATAGATGCTGATGCTCTCTCCGGAGGCCTGTTCCCCAGAATGATTGGGTCCGACTGGCAGAACCTGACATTCGGGCACTCTGCGGAAGTTTGACAGGGAGGAACAAATGTCCACGGACGCAGTGGACTGCATGGTGATTGCTTGGGAGCCTCTGAGGATTGCATACCTGCTGCTTGTGCCACTTTTCTGCAATAGACATTGGTGCACTGCCTCAGCTGGACAATGACAGTATTGAGGGCTCAATCCGCGATCCCATGATCAAAGCAGCTTTAGAAGCCCTCTATGCAGGAAAAGATGTGTCCAAATTACGCTCCACTGATTTGAGAACTGCACTGTTATACAAAGAAGGTCCTAAGTTGAAACTGATCAATAAACTGTTATACAGAGAAACAGTAGACAGAGGGGACAAGTAGACAAACAACAACTAGTGCTGCCACTGCCTTCGAGACTCAGTATTGAGGTCCTTGCACACACACATGGGGCACCTTGGTATAGACAGAACACTTGACTTGGTGAGATCCAGATTCTATTGGCCTAAGATGGGGGCTGATGTGAGCAACACATTCGAACTCAGGCCAAGCTTACAGAGGAAAGCTTATGCCCAGAGGGCTGCCCCCTTGTTAACATAACCACCAGTGCACCCATGGAGCTGGTCTGTATTGATTTTCTAAGTTTGGAGTCAGATCAAAGAAATATCAGTAATGTGCTGGTGGTCACTGACCATTTCACGAGATATGCCCAAGCTTTCCCCACCAAAGACCAGAAAGCATCCACTGTAGCCAAAGTACTTGTAGAAAACTTTTTGTTCACTATGGGGCTCCACAAAGAATCCATTCTGATCAAGGAGAGACTTTGAGAGTCGTCTGATCAAAGAGATGCTTTCTCTGTGGGAGTCTGAAAGTCCAGAACCACTCCTTACCACCCCAGGGACCCACAGCCTGAGCGTTTCAACCGCACTTTGCTAGATATGCTAGGCACCCTGCACCCAAAGGACAAGCCTAGATGGAGCCAACAAATTAGCACCCTGGTACATGCTTATAACTGCACCAAAAGTGATGCCACTGGATTCTCCCCTACCGCCTGATGTTTGGAAGAGAAGCTCGACTACCAGTAGATGTGTGTTTTGGGGTCTCTCCTGATGGGGTTCAAGCTGACAACTATTTACAGTATGTGCAAAGTTAAAGGCCCAGCTAACTCATGCGTACCAACTGGCTCAAACCATGGCTGCCAAAGAAATCTGGCCAACAAAGAAAGGTATGATAAAAGGTGAAAGCACAGGAACTCCAGGAGGAGATCGGGTATTGCTAAGAAATCTGGGACTGCATGGCAAGCACAAGATTGCTGACAGATGGCACCATCTCCCTCACATTGTAGTGGGCAAACTAGATGATCTGCCAGTGTACAAAGTAAGGCCTGAGAATAATTCAAAAGATGTAAAAACAATGCATAGAAATCATTTACTGCCCATTGGACAAATCTTAATTGAGTCTGAGCCCCTAGAAGATGCCCCCTCTGGACCAGTGACTAGAGCTGCTGCTAAGAAAAGATCAAGAAAGTCTGCACTACAGAAGCAAAGTTAAATGTCCCCTCCACAAGTCCCAGTTGAGCATGACTGTCAGTCCATATCGGAAGAAAGTGAGAGTGACTTTGAATACTATCCTTCTTTGAACTGAGTCAATTGTTTCGGGCAATCCCTAGTCAATACTGGAGACAAAGCTGGGCCTTCTGGACTGTCTAAGCCCCAGCTTCATCCCTGGAGCCAATGCTCCCAGAAAGTGAAGTGCAAAGCATCAGATCAGATGAAATGGAATCATTGTGCATGGTTGAACTGTTTGAGCTTTCAGGGAGGAAAATGATAGATGGGGCAGACTGGTGATACACCGAACAAGAAGAGTATTTTGAGTGCCCTGACAGTCCACTGCCAGTGTCCGAAAGCTCTCCATGCGAGCCAAATGTTGTGGACTCAGAAACTGTAACTCCTGGAGCTGAAAGTGCCCCAAGTTCTAGCCTCTCTACCCCATGGAGACTCCCTGACAAGTGAGGACAATGCTGAAAATGAGGCTCAGAGTGCAGAGACTATAACAGTTCCCCTAGAAAGACTGGTCGAGCTGTAAAGCCTGTGGTGCACCTCAGTTATGATTCACTTGGGAGGCCTGTGGACTTGCCTCTCAATGTTGTCCATAAAGGAGTGTATGTGTCCCGAGCTCATTGCCCAAACTGAGCATCAGTGCTAACTCCAAGTTACTTGTGTTGCCCTTCTAAGTATGGTGCCCTTGCCCCATCCAGCCCTCAAGGTAACTGATAGGAAGCGCCCCCTCTTCAGGTTTCATGTACAAGAGGTAATAACTTGAGTTATGGTACAATGTGTATGTAATACTGTGTAAAGAGTGACGTACTGCAATGTTTCAGAAATGTGTTCTTGGTAAAATGATATATATTGACTGATGATTACATATGCGAGCCTAATGCAAATATATATGGTTGCCAGTTGAAACTTATGGGGTACTTGCTTGTGTGGACGTCAAGCTTTCCCAAACCAGGAAGGGTGTAACCCCCTGCAAATGGGGTTCCCAAAGACTTCAGGAGCTTGCTTGAATGCTCCAAGCCTGAATGGTGTTTGGCATTTAAGCCATTTATCAGTGAGTGTTTTAGAGCCTCTGGTACTGTCTCTTTAAGAGCTGTCTGCTTGCAGACATAATTAGTTTGTATGGGGGACTGTGTGCTTCTCTGAGTACCACTCGAGCTGCTGCCAATTCACTTCATTTTGCAGTCACTAGGAGTGCAAAGGGAACCTATCTGAAAGATGTAACTGTTTGCCAGAAATTATTTAGAGTAATAATGAAATTACAGTTTGTCTAACCTGCTTTCTTTGCAGTCAGAACTGTGTCTGCTAGTTCCCCATTCTAGTTTTGAACTGCTGAACTGGACCAATCAGTGTGGAGTAAGCTAGCTCTAAAATGATGCCTTGCAGAATCAGAACTTGGACTCATAATCTGAGCCAGCCACAAGAGGATTGTATGGGCAGTGACTCTGGGAGATGTAGTTTAGACTTCAGTGCCTTTTGGACCAACAGCAGCAGTCTATTGTGGTGACAGCCAATCCAGTCAAGAACTGGGAGGAACTCAAAGGAAGTGCCAGTTTCAGTCAGTTGGAGTTCAGTTGAGCTTTGGCAGTGAAGAAGGAAGGAGCCCTGTGCTTTTTCAGTGTGCAGTTTTAGTCAAAAAGCGTGTGTAAGGCCCAGAGTTCGGTCTGCAGCTTGTGTAACAGCTTGTTAGGACTGAATCCGTCCTGTGAAAAGAATCAAAGGATCTCTGAAGTAGAAACCAGGCTCACCCTGTAGAGACTGGAAGAATTGCTGAAAATTGCACTCGGTCTGTCAGGAACTGAATCTGCTGTGTGTTCTCCGGGTATTGTGCAGTAATTGCGATCGGGATACAGATGCAGCCTGCCTGGTATAGTACTTTCTTTTATATGGATGTGTGAAGAGGTTTGTGTACCTCAAGTGAGCCCTGCTGACATTGAAGGACCCTATCTTATTTGGAGGTTGTGAGTACTAATTCAGGGTTGCTCCTGTTGAATTGCCACATTAAATCCAAATGGAATTACTGTACTGCTGACTGTTTAATTCTCCTTTTCTCTGTGTGAAAGGCCCCTACCAGCTGCCACGGTTTGGACTAGCCACTAGGGCTTGGGTACCCAGGGACAGTAACTGATAGGGATAGGCCTGTGCACAGAGCCATAGATGAATTATTAGAGTGATAAGCTAATTAACCTGATTTCCCCTGTCCTTGTTATATCCCCTAAATAAATCAGAGCTGCTTGTTTCAGCAAAGTTATACTGCCTGAGGTATTTGTCTATGTTAAAGTACTGTACTGTGATTGTTGCACTGTATCTCATTTCACAGGAGGTCCCAGTGCGGAACCAGACCTGGGGTAAGTGTATACTGTGAAGGTAATTCTGATATATTGTGTGGGCCACTAGTGGGAAGAAAGGGGTTGCAGTGTCCCAGAGGGCTGTGACCAAGTTAGTTTAACTATTGCAAACCCTGACCTCTGGGTGGAGGCACCGCCATTGGATCCAGGCCCCTCAACCTGTTAGTGGCAAATCAGGCAGGGGTAGTAGCCCCTGGGATAGCGCCATCTAGGGGTTACATCTGGATTTCTTTTTCTTGTGGAAGCGAGGATAGGATAGCCCCCCCTCGTCAGATCAGGATGGGGAGGGGGGCCTTTTTCTTTTAGCCTTTTTGTGGGGTCTCCTGTCCGGTGATCCTGAAGGCTGCCATTCAAAGGAAGAAGGGTCCATAGCAAAGGCCCTATTCAGCCTGTCTATCAGTTCGGGATCTAAGGTGGGGACGTCTCTGGAAGTTGCTGATCCCCTGGAGGCAGCCAGTCATTCAGATCTCTCTGGAACATTTGACTGTGCTCACTCCGATCTGGAAGTAGCCATCCGGTCAGACCTCTCTTGGTTATTTGCCTGTAATGAGAGAGAGGTTGCATCCACTGAGCCCTCCCCAGTAGCAGCCGCTGCCTTTTCACATGTAAGGCAGAAACATCCAGCAGAAGTGATTAAGAGTGGGGACTTACAGCGCTGACATTTTTTTCCCCTACCTGATTTTTCTGAGGCCACTGTTAGTGCCCCTCGCTTCTGTAGACCATATGCTACCCCCCCCACAAAGTCAGAAAGTGCTAACCCCTTAGCACTGGTTAAGCACTGCTTCCTTGCCACCAACAGAATCCTGGCAGAGAGAACTTCCCTTTAGCTCTAAGCCTCCTAGTCTTACATTGGGGGGATCTGTAGAACCTTGTCCCGCGCTGTCACTGTATAGTAAAAGCTCCTCTCTCCTTTCCAACGAGATGCAATGAGGCGAGGAGCAGACTGGCGTGCTGAGGTGTTGCCTGGCTTCCTGCGCTGAGAATCGCACTGTTCAGGGAAGCCGCGATGAGCGGTCTAAAGCTTTCCGCAAACCGCTCGTCAGCAGAGAAATCAAGCTCCAATTCCCTCTGATGACCCCTGGGCTTGTGGCAATGAGAGTCGCCAGATGAAATGCAGTCGTTCGATGCAGCACTCGAAAGCGGGGCCTGATGCGCAGGAAAAAGGGCCGTGAGGTGCGGTTGTGAGGTGGGGCCAGTCTGTGCAGCTTGCAGGGCTGAGACTGGATCCTACCACTAAAAACAACAATTGGAATCGTCAATCCCCAAAAATAATGTTGAGAAAAAACTTACGGTCTCTTGGCGGGGCTTCTGCTGCACGTTGCCTGCTTCAGAGAAGGCAGGAAGTAAACTGGCAATGACCGGATTTGGAGGGCTTCTTATTCCCCCCTGCTGCACAATGTTAAGTCCTGCCTAGTGATGTCATCAGGAAGTGGAGCCCCCAGCTGTAAATGAAGCCCGGAGACCAGCAAGGAGAGAGAAACACTTGTGAACAGCTGCTCTACCTGCCAACAACATATTGGTATAGTTGTGATGCACACTGGAAAGAAGCGGCAGACTGAAGACATCAGGAACTGTAGAGTACAGCCCTCATTCGACTCAGTCTCAGTCTATTCTCCCCTTATGCAGCAGCAGTTGCAGTGTTGTGTCCTACCCAAAATATTACCACAAGGTCAGAGACAGACTTCAGTTTTGTTCCACACCATTGTCCCAGCCAGAGTGTTTACCTCTGGATACAGTTCAGGGATAAAAATTAAAAAAAATATAATCTGGTCTGGGAGGCAGAATACTAAATGTAGTATTCCATTTCAAAGTCTTGCATTCCACCTGTCCAAAACTCCATGCTACAGATTACACGCAGAGTGACTGAATGGAGTAGTGGTATTCCAGTCTGACACCAGCATGATGAAAACAGTATTCTGCCTTGAAAACTGGTACGCAAAACTGGACAGAATACCATTAAATTTAACCCCTACAGATGGGAGGAGAGGGGGCGAGAGATGCCAAACCAGAACTTGACACAACACTTCTTCGAGTGGATGTCTTTTAAAATAAAAATTATATTTTTCACGCCGACAAAAAAAGCAGGAGGGAATAACTCACTCCCTTGAACCTCCCCCCTCCCCCAATACTCACGCGATGTGCCTCAAATTAGAAATGCCCTTTAAAAACAGAAGCAGAACTTACACTCAGTGCATACAAACTTTGCTAGCAGACGTGGATCAATAATTTTTGGGTCCATGGGCAAAATCCAAAATGTAGGAGTCCCCAAGACTATACAAACAGACCAAAGGTCTTAAGCAGCATAAAGTTAAAGAGTTTTAGATGTCTTAAAGAGCATGTATTCTCCCAAGTACGTTTATTAAACAAATAATGTTTCAACTACAAAGATGTACCACAGAAAACACTTTTTGAATGTTCAAGTTTCGTTTCCTGGGTTTAACACATCTTAGTAACTGCACCAATAAAATTTGTACAAACTGCATTTGACTGTTCTTCCAACACGTAATGCCAATTTACTGACATCATAGTGTCGATCATGACAACAAACTATGATGTCACAAACATAGCCAATGTGAGGTTAATAGTGGACAGATACTTTATTTTTTTTTTTTTTTTTAAAGACACAGCAAAGTGAAATATGTACAAAAGTATCTAAAATTGTTAGAAAACCAACAAAAGAAGAAGATAAAACAAACTAGAAAACAAAGTTAAATATAATTTTTGTAAACAATAGTCTCAAGCCTTTTATTTTAGTATACCTGCTCTTTAAAATGAAACTAGAGCACTGTCCTTCCTCTCAGAGTACCATTTCTGGAGACAATGAATAAAAATTTTTGGAGATCGAACACATCTCCAGATAACAGTGCCAGCACAGCCTGGTTCCTGAGCTGCAACTTGAAAGAAAAACATGATGAAAACCACACATTTCCAACTGTGGCTCAACAGCACAATAATATCACCGAGTAAAAAAAATATGAGTTGCTTAACCAAGTTTGGGAATGAGCCAAAGGAAGTCATATGGCCAGCCGGGGAAGGAAGATTGAGGGTCCCAGAATATGTGCTCCTCCTTCGGGGAGAGGGCAGCCTGCTCCTCTGCTATACTGCCACTTGGGTAACCAAAGGTGGCCGTGCAGTCAGTGCAGCTTGGGGGTGGGAGAATGCACATGCACTCTTCACACCTTTATTGCCAGCATCCTGAGGGTGGGGAGAAGCAAGAAGAGAAAACCCACTGACACAAACAGAATGTCATGCGGTCCTTTCGAGTCCCGACCTCCAGACTGGGCCGCTCACCTTCCTGCACTAAAGGGAAGAGGATGCAACTGAGAGGAGCCCCAGAAATTACCACAGGGCATGAACAGCACCTGTGTCGATGTAAAAGTGGGGTAAGTGCCAGAGATGGGACAGGGCAGGGCAAGAAGCCTGGGCAAAATGGGGCACCACTCATGAAAAGGGGGTATAAGAAGTAGGATTGAAACAAAGGAGTTACTCTACTCCGACTCAAGCCAGTACATCTGGATAGGAAAAACAGGGTGCAGTTTTCATTCTGCAATCAGGTTTTGGTTTTAGTTGAAGTCACATAACATGCCAGTACTTCACCGAGTTTATTTAAAACAGCAGTGAAACGGAAAATGTTTTTCCAAAAGTCTAGTGTTAGCTACAGTTAATAAAAATATTAGCATTATCTGTCAAATCTACTTTTCTAGGTACTTCCTATGCTGCACACTTTTTTTTTTTTTTTTATTCTCTTGCTTCTATCCCTTGCCGTGACTACAATATTATTTGCAAGTCAAACATGCTTGCCATCTTTCTTAAGAAAAAAAAAAAACTACATTAAAACATTTATAAAAAATACTCAGATTTTGGCAATACTAAAAAATGTTAGCACCAAATAAAAGTAAAGGATGCCTGGAATCTTTTATAATGCAAAAAGGTTGGATCACAGTTTTTGCCCAATTTCATTGCACTGTCACTCTGAAGTGCATTTTCAGTACTGTATTTCCCTGAATGAACTGCCCTTCATAAACAGTAACATAAAGGAAGCAATTTCCTTACCTGCCCTGATGTCATCACAGATACAAAAGAATCAGTCAAATGTACTGGTCACAGCAGATACTTGAATACCAAGAGAACCAGGTTCAAATCCAGAGACCCAGGTTCAAATCCAATCAGAGCTACTCAATCAGCCACTGAGTGACCTGAAGCAAGTCTTTAATCTCCCTCTGCTTTACTCCTCCCAGCTGGAAAACCAGGATAAAAGGCAGGACCCCAGTGAAACGAAATATTGCATTTCTGCAATGATATGCTGGGTAAATTAGTTTGTAAAATAAAAAAAGAAAACGATTTTCTGTTTTTTTTTTTTTTTTTTTTTAAATAAGGACTTGTCAGCCATTTCAATGCTCAGCACAAGTTTACTTTAGACTACCATCTTATAAGACTACCCCTCATCTGCTGCATAAACTCCTCCATGTATAGAGTATGCTGCACTTCCATGCAGTGGAACCAGGTTCAATGCTGACTTTCGGGCACCCTCGTCAGGCCAGCAAAATTCAAGTACCCTTGCAAAGGCAACACACAAACTACAGGGAGGGTGGGTGAGCAAGACTGCCCATTGCAACAGCACTCCACTGTGCCCAATCCAACTGGGATCTGATGTACAGTACTGTGGGAAGACACACAGAAGTAAACACCCAGCAGGCAGAAGTAAAGGTGAAGGGAAGTCTCTTGGCACATATGGTAGTGGTACAAGAGAATATACAGTACAAAGGTTAAAAGGATATAGTTAACCTTTTTTGCATCATACTATTTCTAGTTAAATACCTACATTTTATGATTGCTCACCTTCTCTAAAATTCACTGATGTTGCTGGTTGTTTTACCTGCCTCCTTGCTTAGCAGAACTGAAATACAACCTAATGTATAATTATATCCAGCCTTGTTTTGCTTCAAATCCTTACTAACATACTAAAATGCCTGCAGAATAGGCCTAACGGTCTTTCGCGTCTGCTCGTTCGTTCAGCCCCCACCCTGGGAGCTGACCCTGCTGCCCCCCTCACCTTCTCTGGCTTCTCCCTTCCCAGTTCCGGATATTCTCACTGCATTGGACTTTGCTTCCAGAACCCTTCCCCTGTACCTGTCTCATCCCCTCTTGAACCCCTCCACCGTCTCTTCCTCCACCAGCCCCCGGGCAGCGCATTCCATGGCTCCACCACCCTCTAAGTGAAGTAGCACCTCTTCCATTCTCCCCTGAATCTCCCCCCTCCAGCTTCCACCCATGCCCTCTAGCTGCCCCCCCCCTTCCTTCGGAGCACCCCGACTGCTCCTCCCTCTTTACCCCCCTTCACGTACCTGAACTATAACATGTCCCCCCGGTCCCTTCTCTTTTACAATATGTACATATTTAGCTCTTCGTGCCTCTCCCCATAGGTCCTGCCCTCCAAGCCCCAGATCATTTTGGTGACCCTCTCCAGGAGTTCAATATCCGTCTTTAAGTGTGGCCTCCAAAACTGCACACAGTACTCGAGCTACTCTTTCTTACTGCATACTTTCTGAACACTGCAAACACTCCAAACAGCACAGTCATCACAACATTCTCCTCTACTTCCACAACATGAGTGGCTAGTGTGTGTTGGGGATATTCCTAAGTCCAGGAAAGATGCAGTGGGAGTTGATCAAGGAAAGTAAACAAACATTTTTGTGTGGTAACATCAGCATGGTGGCCAGTCAGCAATAGAAAAACTGAATCAGAACCAAACTACCAGCTACATCATCAGCCTCTACAGAGCATGAACAATCATGTGTTTTTTTAAACCAGGGACACTTTGAGGTCTAAGGTAGTTGACAGTGTTCATTTAAGAAATCCAAAGGGGGGGGGGGAAGGTATATATATATCACATGCCATACTTCTGGGCCAGCACATAAATTGCTTCCTCAAAAAACTTGACTGACCCACCAAACCCAAAAGGGCATGCTTCACTGGGATTTTCTTCCAGGTCTGCAGCCACTGATGTAGTCTGGTAGACAGGGCACGTAGATGTGTATGTAACAAAACATGCCAGGGTGTATAATTATGGGTCAGTAATCACATAATACCTCGAGTATGTTACGAGGTACACACTTGCATGTCTTACTGCACTTATAAAATGGTTCCCACTGAGAGATCTCCTAATGTCCAGAAAAAAATTCAGAGTTGGCATCAACAGAAGTGCGACACAAAATTAACCCAAAATTTGAATTTCTGAACCTTACAATTTTGTTTATTAGTAATGAAATTTTAAATTAAAAACGGGTTATTATCAGCTGGCCCACCAGCACAGGAGTAGAGCTACTGCTCACAGTGCTGACAACCCAGGTTAGGCAATGAGCCTGGGTTGTCGGAAGGACTGGCTGGGGGGGGGGAGCATACCCATCAACAATTGGGTGCGTAGGCATTCCAGCAGACGAAGACGGCAGCACGCTCTTTGGGAGGGGGAAGATAGAATATAGGAAAATGTTACAGGTCCGGTGGAGGAAACTCTGCCAACTGCCCACATCCGCTCCAGGCTTGAGTCCCCGTCCCCAGGAATACCTCAGTCTTCACCTCCATCACGGGTGGCCAGATGGACAGCAAAGAAGAAATGCCTCGGAACAGAATGCATACTAAGGTGGGGGGAGCAGCACAGTAGTGAGTCGCAGGTGGGCTGGGGTGCCTGGGGGGCTGGTGACAGAGCCTCGGTGGGTGGGAAACAAGCACTAGCAGGAGTTGAGGAAGGGTCTGTCTTGTGACAGGCAGGAATATAAATAATGTTTTGAAAGACAAAAAAAAAAAAAAAAAAATTGGCCACTTTATTTGTACAATTGGATTTGTAACCTTTGAGCCAGAGGCTCGTTTACAACTGGTACCTCGTCACAGAGAGAACAGTGTTACAATATTACAGTAGGTTGACATACAGATTTAGACAAATTTTACACAGTAGTATACAAACATTGTTACATATATTTTGTATATTTCATAAAACAGTAATTACTAATCTGGATATCTGGCAGGGGAATGAAGGAAACCAGGAGGGGGGAGGGGGGGGGGAGGCGGAGGAGGCAGTCCGGAGGACTTTGTCGAAAGTGCACTTAGTGATATGCAGGCAGCCTGTTAGTGGTAGGAACAGCAGCAGGTGTTGAACAGGTGGTTCCGAAGAGCAGTTTTGGAGGAGGCAATTTGGAGAGTTAGTGATGGTTACAGGGAGAGTGTTAAACCAGGAAGGGGCCCTTCAGCAAAAGGATCTCTGAGCTAGGGAGGTCCTAGTTCTGGGTACCAGCAGAGTGGCCTTGGCCGAGCTGCAGGTGAAGACTGTGGGGGAGGTATGTTGGAGAGAGGCAGATACCCTTGGGGGGGCCCGAGTAGAATTTTCTTGGCTAGGAGGCAGGTTTGGTAGTGGAAACGTTTTCCAGGTTGAGGAGATTAGCAGTGGAATAGAGATGACCGGTGTGGGTGAGCCTAGGGGCACTGGTCATTAGTCTACAGGCCTTGTTCAGAGTGAGTCGGATCTTATTGAGTGCTGTGTAATCAGCGACTCCATATATTGGTAGGCCATAATCCACTAGGGACAGTACTGAGGATGTGATGGACAGTCGGAGAGCATCAGGTGGAAGGAAGTCCCTATGGCGGTATAGGAGGCCAATCCAAGTGTTGGTGGCAGATGCGAGGGCATTAATGTGGGCGTGAAAAGTGAGGGCAGTGTCGAAAGTAATCCCAAGATATTTGTAAGTGTGCAGTTGCTCGAGCGGATGTTGAGTGATCGGGAGGATAAGGAGAGGGTTATTTCTTGCTTTGTTTTGATGGCGGGAGAAGAGCATCGACTAGGTCTTTTTGAGATTAATGACAAGTCTGTGCTCCTTGAACCAGCTTTCTGCTTGGTTGAAGGTGTGTTGGAGCGAGTCTTGGAGGGAGGCAGAATTTCGGTGAGACTTAGACCTTATCCGTTCACATTGCTTATATCTGCTGTGAAATCATAATCATGTGCTTGCAGTGTGCTGCCACTGGAATTAGTCTGATGCCATATTCAAAGGATTACGATTTGAAGGAAGGAAAGGGTAGAAGCAGGCGATGACTAAGGGGCAAGAGCCTGTTTTAATGCAAGTGGCTTTTTTAATAAACACCTGAATGTCTAGAAAGTCAGTATATTTCTAATGTTATAAGATTGCAGTCCTGCTGATACCACTGGTAGTTTTATTTATTTTTTTGCAGGAAACTGAAAAAATCACTTTACACTTTAAAAACAGTAGAAAATTGGCACCATTTGCAAGACAAATAATGCTTACTATGCTACTCTGTTTTTGTTGGGGGAGGGTGCACTGATATTTGTGTGTCATTTTGGCTGGAATGAACGACCCGTGTAATTCTGGTGAAAACACAGGCTGGAATGGTTCTCAGCCAATCAGAATCCAGAATTCTTTAGAACTATTTTATAAACTGGCATAACCGTCTACAAATCCTTGTGTGAAAGAACCAGTAGCTTAATTGGAGCCCTGGGGATACACAAGAAAAACCCATTCTAGGAGAATTACATCCAGAAGGAGGGAAGTGATCCTCCCTCTATATAATGCTATGGTCAGGCCGCAGCTCTAGTACTGTGTACAGTTCTGGAGACCTCATCTGAAGAAGGACATAGCGTTGCTGGAGAGGGTTCAGAGGAGAGCGACCAGGATGATTCAGGGCATGGAGGGGAGGACTTATGAAGAGAGATTGGAGGAGCTTGGGTTTTACTCACTGGAGGAGAGGCGGGATGGGGGACATATGATAGAGGTTTTCAAGTATGTAAAAGGAATAAACAGGAGTGGAACCAAGAAGCTGTTCAGGTTTAAAAAAAAAAAAAAAAAAAAGGGGGAATAACCAGGGGCCATGAGTGGAAATTGGAAGGAAATTAAGGGGGGGTAGGAGGCATTTTTCACTGAGAGTGGTGCAGCTGTGAATGCGCTGCCCAGGAGGCTGTTTGAGGAGGGCACAGTGGAGGGCTTCAAGAAGGGGTGGGACAGGTATAAGGGGAAATTGAAATCAGAGGGGACCCTCTTGAGGGATGGGGGGCTGGGGTGGTAAGGCGAGCAGCCACTAGGTTGCTGGCTTTCGAGCAGACGTTGAAAGACCTTTTAGCCTATTATGCTGGCTTTTAGTATGTTACATTCAGGAAGGGTTGGGCAGAAATTCCCCCATCAAACCTGACCTACCATGCGAGTCACTGTGGGGTTGGCATAAAGTCTTGCCTAAATGATGGCATAAAACTGAATTGAAAAAAGTGCAAGAAAATAAAAGACTGGGCACAACCAAAAAGAAATAGTAATAGGAGTAGCTGAGCAACATTTGTGTGATAATATTTTGTTTTACATGATATAACTGGACAAAAATGTTTTAAGTCAACCAGCTGCCACTAGCCAACCAGTGTTTTGCTAAGCATTTCTGTATTTAGCAACACACAGCATGGTTCAAGTTGTCAAGATTACTGCCTACAAAAAAATTCAATTATTTATTTAAGGTTTGGCTAAGAGTTCTATCATTTGGATAACATTTTTTGTTAATTAGCCAAAATGTTCTAGGGTTTTAAACCTCCAACTTCCTGTGGCTGTCACCTAACCTTTCCCTTTTTTGCAACTGATTTTTTTTTTGGGGGAGGGGGGTTTGTTTTGTTTTCCCCTGCATGAAGCGCACTCTTGGAACAATGGCAGTAGGTCCTTAGTTTGTGTTTTTGCATTTTATGCATTCAGCTCCCTCACTTTCTCTGCTAAAACACAAACTCTGAGATCTGATTTTACAGACATTATGAAAGAGTGCTACTGGCCAACAAATAATAATAACCTCAGTCTCTCAAACCGCTTAGATACATAGGCTTGCTTTGCTCTACCAGATTTACTAGAGAGGAAAAAAAAAAGAATTACAGAATTAAGAGAAAAATTACAGTTATTCTAACATATTTAGGACATCAGAAGTACATACGAACATACAAATCTGCCAGCAAAAACAGGCCTTATGGTCTATCAAGTTAGTCTGCTCAAATGCGCTGCTAGCACCCTTATACTGCAGCTGTCCCCCCCCACCCCCACACCCTGTCCTATGCCCTTTTAAAACTGCCCACTGTGATAAAGGCTATCACCTCCTCAGGTAGGGTGTTCAATTTCTCCACCACCCTCTCTGTGAAAAAAAATGCCTCCTCATCTCTCTCTGATATCTTCCACCCTCCAACCTGAGACCATGCCTTGGGTATCCCTTCCTCTCCTCAACTTAAATATCCCTTCTGTGCCCGTTTTGTTAACCCCCTTCAAATAACTGAAGGTCTCAATCATATCCCCCCCGATCCCTCCTCTCCTCCAAGGTGTACATATTCAACTCAGTCAGCTAGTCCTCATAGGTTTTGCCCTCCAGCCCCTGGATCATCTCGGTTGCCCTACGCTGCACCCCCTCCAGCAATCGGATATCCTTCTTCAGAAAAGGATGCCAGAACTGCATGCAGTACTCCAAATGTGGCCTGACTAGTTACCTGTACAGTGACCAGATCACATCCCTATTTCTGGATGAGATTCCTCTGGCAATAAACCCCCAGCATCTTCTTGGCCTTAGCTGCCACCTTCCTGCACTGAGCAGAGTTGTTCATGTTACCCGATATGATCACCCCTAGGTCCCCCCCAACTGGTAGCTCCTCCCAGGGTTCCTTGCTCCAAAGTGCATAATCTTGCACTTCTTTGCATACTGTATCAATCCTTGTTCTGACCAGGAAAAGGCACTTTTGATACTATCATAAGGACTCAAACTCCTATTTATAGCATATTATAACCACTGGAAGCAATTGTTATTGGTTGAGGGAGTGCTCCTGACCAACCGAAGTGCCCTTTCCCCTGTGCACAAAAAAACATTCTTACACCGTAAGGAGCATCTCATACAGAGGTGCCCTGAAAATGGGCACAGTTTTTTTAGTTTGTTTGTTATACTTTATATGAAAGCCTACTTTTGTCTATTCCAAACCATTTCCTAGACCCTTTGGCCATGATCCAGCTTCACTGTACCTTTCTGCGGTTCTGCCCAACCGAAACCTTTGTACCCCAAGCCAGGTGGGGAGTTTTCCTAGGTCTGCTCCCTGGAAGACAGAGGGGGGCTCACACCTCTCTGTGCCTGCAGTTGATAGGAGGCAGCAGGAAAGGCTGAGTGGAGCCCAAATGTGCTAGGTTAATAATGCTGCTGAGCCATGGTGTCTTTCATCAGTCTTCTCCCAGCCACCCCAAGGACGTTAACGCTCAAGGGGATCAGGTGAACGTGCACATGCAATGACACCACCACCAATTCCAGACGACTTACTCCATTCCTTTGCGCCTCTGCTGCACTACCACCTATAGTCACCCAGGTAGCAGTATCACGGTGGGGGGGGGGGCCACATCTTCTGGGACACTAGATCCTCCTGCATCCTGCTCCTCAGAGGACTCGCGTTTATTCCTGAATCTAGGTTGCTGGCATGGTGAGCAGTAGCCCTGCCACTATAGTGATAGCCCGCTCTTTATCAAGTAAAATTACTGATAACCTCAATCAATAATTCAGTTATATATCCCCCAATGGTACTACAGCGTAAGAGTGGCTCACACTCATACTTGGGGTGTCTAACTATTCCCCTGCAGTTCGCAGTTCTCACACTCCAAGAATGCACACAAGACCACAATTTTACGCTGCTAAATATAATATGTATAAATATATCACCCCCAATTGTTTAACCAGGAGAGACACACTAAGCTGAAAGCTTGTTTACAGGTGCAACCTGGGACACAAGGAAGTTAAGTGACTTGTTCAGGGTCACAGTATGCAAGTGGGGGCTGTGGGATTCAAACCCAGGTCTCTAGATTTGCAGCGCAGTGTCTTAAACCACTGCGCTATACTGCCTCCCTAAATTTCTAACATTTTTAACCTTTTTGTGAATGTAATAAGAGGAATAATCCATGCTGGGTGAGCGCTAATGCTACAATAACCTCATTTTTCCCTGGATGGTTGAAGGTCCTCAGCAGTGCCTCACAACCGACGTAAGGCATTCAGTTTTTGAAATACTGCCACATACTCTACCACAAATTAGATTATTCCTGACAAATTGGAGGCACACCAGGTCTTATTTAGATACTATACATCAGTCTATGGAAAAAAACTTTCATAGTAGCAAAAATATTTCCATTGAAATCTGTATAATATGCCCAGTCTGATCGTACTGGGAGGGTGTACTCTGCTACACATCATGATTCCCAGCTTCCAGGTCTTGTGAAAACAGTGGCGGCAGCAATCCTGGACTGCAGGGGGCCTGCAGTTGTCCCACGGTATGAGTATGTCCATCAGTAGGCAAAGGGTAGCACTGGACTCAAGCCTGACCAGACAATGTCCTGTGCTTCTCCTGGAGTTTTGTCATGGTAGGCAGCTACAGGAAGGTGGAAAATAGTGAAAACCACACAAGTGGCAACTAGAGGTGAGCAAACATGGAAAACTTCGCACCATGAATTAATCAGCTAATTTTGTGCAATTTACATAGTACGGATCGTTCTGCTAAGTACGAAGTTTTGCTGCGAAGTACAGAATTTCACCCATGAAGTGCAGAATTTTGTGGGCGAAATTCCGCACTTCGTGGTGGAAATTTCGCAAGTCAGACAAAATTGAAGTTTCTGAGGTCTGGGGGAAAAATACTTTGTGAAGCTCCACAAATGTGAATTTGCACCACTTTGCAACAACTTCACCAGCGAATTAAAACTTTGCCACATTTCTAGTGGCAACATGCACCTACACCCCTCTGAGGCCACTTCTTCTACTCACAGAGGTGACAGACACAACCCTCTGCAAAGGTGAAGACATGGGCACAAAGAGGTTGCATCGTAAGGTCCCATGAAGGCTCACAATCAGTGCATCATGACAAGAGTTTGATAATGGGAACAGAAGCAGGCAACTCACAGAAAGGGGGAAAGGAGGCAGTATGGCGCAAAAGGTTAAGGCTCTGAGCTGCAAATCTGGAGACCTGGGTTTGAATCCCACAGCCCCCTAGGTGCATACTGTGTGACCCTGAGCAAGTCACTTAACTTCCTGTGCTCCCAGGTTGCACCTGCAAACAAGCTTTCAGCTTAGTGTGTCTCACCTGGTAAAAAAATAATTGGTTAATTGGTTATAATTGGGGAAAAAGTGTGAATAAAAGCCAATCTGTATAATCGTACTTAAGACATGTAAATAGAAACACTGAAATAATGACGGGACAAAAAGACCACTGGTCCATCTAGTCTGCCCATAAACCATAACAAACAAGACAACTGTCCGTACAGGGTTCTAACCCACACTATCCTCCCCACGCTAACATTATCACACTGAGCAACTACCAAGCCCTTCACTCTCTCTCAGCAGTGTTCGAAGCCACTAATAGTTTTGCCGCCCACAACAGGTTGGCAGATTGTTCCACGGCTCCACCGCCCTTTCTGTAAAATAAAAATGTTCTCACTTCCCTCTTGAATCCCCCTGCCCCAGTTAGTTTCCACTTGTGCCCTCAATATTCTTGATCCACTACTTACAGTACGCCAATTAGTTCCTCACAGTTTACCTTGTTCTTTCCTTTCAGGAACTTGAAGGTCTTTTCATATCTGCCTTCTCTCGTCTGGCCTCCAACAAGTACATGTTCAGTTCCTTGAGCCGATCCCAGTAAGGTCTGCCCTGCTGGCCCTGAATCATTTTGGTCACCCTATGTTGCACTGTCTCCATCCTGTCCTCATGTTTTCTTAGGTGAGAACTCCAGAAATGGGCACAGTATTCCAGGAGGGGCCTCACCAGTGATCTATAGAGGGGTAGTAATACTTCCTTCCTTCTGCTGTCAATACCCCTTCCTACACACTCATCATCTGTGTCACTGTATGCCTTGTTATACTGGTATGATTGTTTTGTGATGATGACCACTCTTTCCTCAGAGGTTGTGCACTGCTCTACCCTCAGTCAGTACTCTGTCCTCAGGTTCTTGTTCCCCATGGGCATCACTGCACTTTTTGGCACTGAATATCAAATGCCAAACCTCTGACCACCTCTCTAGCTTTTGCAAGTCTCTCCGCATCTCCCGAGCCCCGTCCTCACTGTCTACCCTGCCACAGAGATCACTGTCATCTGCAGAGACACAACTTGCCCTGGATTCCTTCTCCCATGTCAGTAATGAGCATGTTGAAAAGGACTGGACCCAGGACCCATCCTTGTGGCACCCCACTGGTGACCTCCCTCCCTCTCTTCTGATCTGACTGCTAACCACACCCCTCTGCTGTATACCTTCCAACCAGTTTCTCATCCATCTGTATCTTTCGCTGTACCCAGATCATCTAGCTTCTTCAGCAACGTTCTGCGAGGCACCAAGTTTAAAGTCTTGCTGAAATCAAGGCAGAATAAATCCACAGCAAGGCACTTATCCGCTACCCTCATTAACCTAGTCAAAGATTACTATCAGGTTGTTCTGACAAGATCTTCCTTCCACAAACCCATGCTGTGTACTATCTTGGAGTCCGTTGCTCTTCAGGAAGTTTATGAGATCTTCTTTGACTAGTGTCTCTATCAGTCTAACCACAACAGAGGTAAGTCTGACAGGTCTGTGGTTACCGGTTCCTCCTTCCCCCATGGAACAGGACTATGCCTGCTACCTTCCAGTCTTCTGCAACTACCTCTGTCTGAACTTAACTACTTAACAGCCCCAGCAGGTGGCTGTTACCAATTTGTTGCGTACCCATGGATGCATCCCATATGGCCCCTGGGCCTTCTCCGTTTTTAGGGTTGCTAGCCCTTTCCAAACCCTTTCACTGGTAAATACTTGCCTGTTCTCAGGGATCCCCCTTACAGCTGCCTTAATGCCACTTTCTGGCAGAGGCCCTCTTTCTTCCCTTGAGAATACAGAGCAAAAGTAACTTAAGAAAAGGCTCCTTTCTGCCTGCCCCCCATTACCCTACCTCCCTGTATTAGCCTAACAATTCCTCTTCTCCCCTAATATATCTAAAGGACTGTTTCTCCCCAGAATACGCGGCTGCGTGTCAGCTTTGCTTCTCTGATCACCCTTTCGGTTTCTCTTGTTCTGATTAAGTACTCTCCCCATTCTTCCTTCTCCTGTTTTTCCTTGTACCTGATGAAGGCCTTCTTTTCTGGCTCTCACTGCTTCCCTGACCTTTCCAGAGAATCATACTGGTCTCCTGTACCTTTTTCTTCTGAACATCGTTCTCATGCAAGACTCTAGTTGCCTCGAGAATGCCCTCCTTGATTGACCCCACTGAAAATTTATTTTTTATTTTAAAAAACGTAAACAAAAGAAATGCATGCATTTCAACTGCAAGTATTAAAACTGACCATTTAAAACGAGGCTTGATACTATGTAATTAACTCCGGGTCACCCCTGAAAAAGGCACCTCTGGTCTAAGTGGGCTCACCCGGTTACCAAAATGCAATAAATAAATAAAATTTATACACACACACACACACACACTTCTTAGTTATGAAACTTCCAACAAACAAATAATGTTAAAGACCATAATGAAGACGTTTAAGTACAATAATAAAATACAAATTATTCCCTCCCATAGATACTATACTATGTGCCATTGACCAACTGTTCCACATGCAGTCAACAGATCTGTTGGCAAAACACCAGCTTACAGTGGCAATCAAGTTGCAGAATAATGGAAATTTCTCCACAGAAATACTCTGGGCAGGAAGTACCTTCTATTCTAAATTAGGCCTTGATTATATGCAGCTTGTAACCTATTTCCAGAAGATGAATTAGGGCTCCACCATCACATACAATGTATGCTGTAGCTACTACAGTAGGCCCTTCAGGCCAGATCTAGCCTACAAGTTAATCTAAATCTCAAGCCTGATAACTTGTTGATCAAAAGGTACTCTTAAAACGGTTGCATAAATAAAACGTCTCCTAACAAAATGGGAAAAATGGAAAAGGAATCTGTTGCTTTCAAAAACTTAGTAAGGAGGCCACTATCAGACACATAATGATGTCGGCTATACTCTTCGTTTGAGACATCAGTTTAGATGACATATGCCTACCAGTATAAACTTTTCTTTGGAAATATAAATTATTTTATTTGGCAACACCATCCAATGTCATGGGATAGAATGATCATTACATCAGTTTGAGTACTGCCGCGATACAGCCAAACCAAGACTCTTCCTCGTCCACTTGATATTTCTTAAGTTCCCAGTTTTGTGTTTTTTCTCTGTTGCATGGCAAGATTGGTAGGTAAAAAAATTATAAAAGCCTAAGGAAAAGAATACTGGTCACAAACCTATATTGCCACGTTTGCTGATGCCGCTACAGAGTTGTATCACAGCGACGATTAATCCGTGGTACCAAGTAAATAAACCCAGGGTCTGTCTGCGTTTCAAAATGTTGTCAACTTCAGCGTAGCTACAGTAATCGACAGGCATGCACCAGCCATCTCATCGCTGTTTCAAGCCTGATAGCCCTTATTATACACAGTATATGGCGTGATACCTCACAACGGCAAGAATTGCAGTTCCAGCTCTTTCCCTCACTCCCTCCTCAGTGAGTTTATGTGCTAAAGTGTCAGGCAATGGCTGTTCAATTCTATATTCCTTCACAACAGACAGTAGTAGTAATCCCTTTCACTTACCCCAATCGCAGGTACTCCGCTTCCCCCTTTAACAGCCCCACAGGGAAATGTCCGACAAGCAAGCTAAGTCCAATTCCTCGAACGCCGCGGCTTCTGCAACCACCCGCGAAACCTCCCGTTACCGATTCGAATATAAACCAGTGAGGGCCCGTGTGTACGAATGCTGCTAAACCGTTATTTACAGACTCCCTCTTGCTTAACTGGTGTGGGCGGATCATTCCTGAGAGCAGAGGGAGGATGCGCGCGCGGGGTGGGGGACGGTTGGGTTACTCCTGCCCCCAACCCACAGCGTCACTATCACACCGGAACGCGCCACAGACTGACGGCGGAGGGAACGGGAGAAGGGCTGAGAACTTCGCTCGCAGTCATGTGGGCGACGTGGGGCCTGAGCCATCAGTCTAACAGTGAGAAGCGGTAGCTGCCAGGATTGGAGACTGAGTCCTTCCTATTCGGGGGACTGCAGGTTGTTGTCCGGGTTTGTATTTGCTGGGATAGGTGACACAGAATTGTTTGTGCATGAGCATTTCAACTACCACTAGTTGCCAGGTTCAGTCACGGGAATAATCCTGAACACATCTGCTCCAAGTGTAGAAAAACGTAGTGGACAAATACTGTGTTTGAACCTCGGGAGGTGCTGCTGACGCCTCCAGGAAAAGTTTGTATAACAGCCCTTTGATTCACCTTGGCTGCTCTGGGGCTCTCGGGGTAGTTCAGCACACACCTCCGAGGTGGTTGGCCTGAGTTCCACAGTAGTAGCGGATGTGGCGTGGTGCCTCCACAGGGGGCAATGACAAGGGACTCCTGTGGATAAAGGACAAGTTACCACTTCCCAGGAAATAATACGCTGCCAGGGTAATACTTTTCCCCGCACCCCAGCAGCACTCTTTCATAATCCAGTGACAGTGAATAAAATGCAAACAGTAACCTTATTTATTGGGGAAGTGGGACACAGAGGAGAATGTCAACCACAATTCACTTTAGTTGGTCAATAATTTTCCTGTAGCAAACCCTCTCCCCACTTCTGGGTGCACCCAGATTGTCCCTGTACAGTGGGTGCCTCAGCACTCAGTGATGCAGGCCTGTGGTCTTTTGTCTGGGTCCTGTTAATCATAAAACACATTTCAGATTTGTAATCCTAGACATGCAAACTTGAATGCTGCTAAATTGCTGTGCCGGGATTGCCCAGAATCGTAACTGGCTAGCTAACTAGAAGACTGCCCAGAGCAGCAGCTCTGGGTACTCGCAGTTTGCAGTCCACACTGAGTGTTCACAGACAGATGAGTTGCACGGTACCGTGGAGGTTCTGCGTTGGTGGTGCACCACCGCTAGGCAATTCAGAACTGGATAAACTCGAGGGGTGATGATCTTCGCCTGCCTGGCCTTGCCAACTTCACCTACAAGCCTTTATAGACTGTCTTCACTCAGGCAGGCCAGTTCCAGCCTTCAACCCAGGGCGTTATCGTCTTCAGTCTGAGGAACCAAGATTACTTATGTTCCTCAGACCCTTATGATGCACTCCCAGCCACAGTCTGGACCTGCGCAGAGAGTGGGGCTTCCACAGTCTGTCATCTCACAACCCCTCTCTCAAGGGATGCTTCCACAAGCAGTGCTGGATCCTGTGCCAGTGGCTTGCCTCAACACTTAGTCTCGCCTCTGACTGAAAGTTCACTCCTCCAGCCAATTTCTGCGCCAGGGGGTTTTTCAAAGTCTGCAGCCCAACTCCCTTTTTTTTTTTTTTTTTCCTCCCCCCAGTTCAAACAGCTGTCCAGCTATTTGGGCTGCAATAGAACACTTTTATCTATTTATTCTGCTTTAGTCTCACAAAACGGCTACTGTTCCTCCTGCACTCAGTTTTAGTTGGCTGTAACCAGGGTTCGAACAACCAGGCAGACTTGATGAATGAGGACAGTCTCTCCTCTCACAGCCACCCTGCCGCCCCTCTCTACTACAGACTCCCTTCTCACGTATCACACAAGGCATATTTAAGTACAAACTGCTGTTGCTTCAGAAAATTGTTATGGAGAGATTCTATGTATTGTCTGTATTTTGTATGTTCCTATTTGTAACACAGGATATTGTTGTAAATGGGCCTACTAGCTCAACAATTGTTCACTGTATAAAAATAGATTTTTAACAAACACACCAAAAATCCAGTCTTACAACCCCTGAGCAGCCTCCTTCTCATTGATTGCAGCTCCCCAGGTGATCTCAGGGCTTGCTCTCTCTTCTTACCAAGCTGCCCCATTCTGTAGTTCTTCTGGGAGCTGCTGTTTTGTCTCCCTGTAGGGCTCTCTGCTGCCTGGCCCTGAATTATTTAATTCAGCCCTCTGACAGGGCTAAGTCCATAACTGTTCATGACCGGAGGCCTTCTTGTCACTATTCGGGGCGCTCCTCTGCTCATCTTGGAGCTAGGGATATATGTTTTTCTAATGGCCTAGCTGAAAATAGGAGCACATCTCCTTTAAATTTGTTCCCCAGACGGCCGCACGTGCTCAGAAGGAGCAGGGCCACCATTTTATTTACTGCACAGTCCTTCTTCTCCAAAACTCCAGGACCACTAGTCACTCCCCCTCAGATGCCCAAGGCACGGAAATCCTGGTCCGATCCTCAGCCCCCCTCTGACTGAAACTCATGGGGCAGAGGACAGCACTGCCATCGGCATCTGTAGCCACAAGGATATGGGAGGCGCTGGGGTCCAAGTGCCAGCTGGGACCCCTGGCAGAGGCATCAGCACTGGGTCGGGGGCCGGAGCCCACGCAGGTAAGACCAAATTGGGGGCTTACATTTGAAAAACAATATTTAGGTGGACTTCAGCTTGCATTCAGTATACATTCTGTAGATTTCTCCTCCCCATTATTTCTTAATGAGAAAATTTGCAGGAATATAGGATGCGAAGCAGCATGGGTTCATGGAGGGAGGAATATCGTGTTAGACGAATCTGACTGACTTCTTTGTGTCACTAAGACGGACGGGAGGAGGGAAGCGGTAGACATCCTCTATCTTGATTTCAGCAAGGCCTTTGACTCTGTGCCCCACAAAAGGTTGATCAGGCAGTTGGTGGATCTCAGGGTTGGGGAAAAGATGGCCAGATGGGTGGAAAACTGGCTTGAGGGACAGAACCCTGGAGGTGGTTGTGGGGGGAAGAGTTATCTGGCATCAGAAAGGTAACCAGTGGGGTCCCCCAGGGCTCAGTACTGGGGCCGATGTGTTCATGTCTTTATCAGTGACATTGGGGGATGACATTAAGAGTAAAATGTGACTATTCACGGATGACACCAAACTCTGTGGGAGAGTGGACACAGCTGAAGGGATACAGGACCTACAGAAAGATCTGGAAAAGCCGGGGAGGTGGTCCAATATCTGGCAGCTTGGCTTCAATGCCAAGAAATGCAGAGTTCTGCATATTGGAGCCAAGAATCCCAGAACAGAGTACTACCTGGGTGGAGTCCGGGTACCTGCAACAGAGAAGGAGTGATGATCACTAGTGACTTGAAGCACACCACGCAGTGCAAGAAAGCAGCAGCAAAGGCAAATAAGATGCTGGGATGCATATTTAAGGGGATTAGTAGTAGGATAGAGGAGGTTGTACTGCCCTTGTATACGTCACTGGCAAGACCGCATCTAGAATATGGAGTTCAGTACGGGTGCCCACACCTCAAAAAGGACATTAGCCTGCTGGAAAATGTCCAGAGGAGGGCCACAAAGATAACAGCATGTCAGCAGGGTAAGGCATACGAGGAGAGGTTGAGGGCACTGAACATGTACTGCCTGGAAGACAGGAGAGTGGGGACATGATTGGGACCTTCAAGTACGTGAAAGGGATAAATAAGGTTGATAAGGCGAGTCTCTTTAAGCTGAGTGGCAACCATAATACAAGGAGGCACAGTCTTCAGCTGTAGGGTGGGAGGTCAGGAAGCACTTCTTCACAGAGAGGGTGGTGGACACTTGGAATGCGCTGCCGGAAGAGGTCATCTCATTAAAGAGAGTGGGCAGCTTTAAGAGAGGCTGGGAGAGGTGTGACCGGGAGCTCTTGCCACTCTTGAGGACCGACCTTTTCTTAAATCTGTTGCAACAGTTCTTCTATTTCTAAGCCTAATCCATCCTTTACTATTTCTAGTCCATAAGGTTGGCCACCTTTGGGCACCCCTTCTCCTTCCCTTGACTGTGCTACAGTGTCCTCTTTAATTTTCATTTTTCCCTCTTAGGTCCTCGTACAGGGAGGTTACTGTGATGACCTCCAAGCATACATAACACAGATTGTGTTTATTGTTGTTGGATTTAGTATGTAATAGCTATGTTATAAAATACCTTAATGTTTACACCTTATGTTTATGAAACCTGTAAATGTTGAAAGTACTATAGTACTTGGTGTTTTGATAATGGTAAAAATTATTAGGTGACTATTAAAGAAATTAAGCTAGTTGTGTTATTTAAAATGCATGTATGTTGTTGTAAACTTAAGTAAGAAATGTCATGATGATTTGCATGTATCCCATGATGCATTGCATTATGGAAGTATATGTATGATGTATTTCTTTGAAACTTGGTTTGTTGCCATTGCCCTTTGGGGTAGACCTTCTTTCAGTGATTCTGCATTGAGATTCTTTTGTCTGTAGCTTGTGTTTTTTTTTTTTTCTTTTTGGGCCCCCACTACCCAAGCAAATGGGGCCTGCATAGGGGTGGTGGCTACATCTCAACTAGTGGATTGAATTAGAGATCAGTGTCAGTAGGTGCTGGCTAAGTGCAGAGAAAGGACATTCATAGTCTGTTGCTGCAAACTGATGTACTGAAGAAGGAATATGGCATTGCAGAAGCTTATTTCTTGTATTTTGAATAAACATCACACAGAGATTGTGTGTTGAACCTGAAGTCCGGTGTCTGGTCCATCTGTTATCCCACAACCCCTCCACAAGAGGCATAGAGGGAAGGTAAGAATCATGGGTAGGGAGAATGGGAGGAGTAGGCAGGGACATTAGCTCAAGCTGTGGACCCTGCAATACGAGCAGACTTGATAGATCAAATGACCTTCTTCTGCTGGCTTCTTCGTATGTTCATATTACTTATTACTGAAGTCATTTGCATGAAAACAGGATCTTTGCTCCTGAAGAGTTCATCTATTCCTTTTACTTGTTCCCTACCATACGCCTCTAGATATTCCACCAACCTTTCCTTTAGTATGGTCTCCATGAGCTTGCCCACAATGAAGGTCAGACTGACTGATCTGTAATTCCCTGTGTCATCCTTGGGACCGCTTTTGTGGAGGGGCACTACGTGTTCTGTTCTCCAGTCCTGTGGTATCACACCTGACTCTAGTGAGCTATTAAATAGGTCTGCCAGCTCCTCAGCCAATTCCTTTAGTACGCTTGGATGTACTTTGTCCAGGCCTGGTGATTTGACCACCTTCAATGCCAGCAGCCCTTCCCTCACTCTGTTATCCTCTATCACTACATCAGTGTCCCGTCCCCCCCCCCACTCCTCTTTTCCCTTCTCAATTCACTGGTCCATCCTTCTCCCTGGTGAAGACTGAACAGAAGTATTTATTTAGTATCTCTGCTTTTCCCCCCATTATCCTCCACCCACTCCACCCCTTTCTTAAGCCTAACAGTCCCTTCGTTCTTGTCCTTTTTCTCACTCCTATAGCGAAATAAAGCCTTCTTCTCCTTCTTAATTCCTTCAGCTAGCTGCAGCTCCTTCTGTGCCTTTGCTGGCCAGACTTCCTAATTTGCCTCACTAGCCAACCTTAGGTAATGTTCCCTATCGAACTCTCTCTTGGTCTTCCTGAATTTTCTATCGGCCAGCCTCATTTCCCTTACTGTCTGGGCAACCCTAGAACTAAATCAGCTGGGTGCTTTGGCCCTTGTGTTCTTTCCCCCTGAGCCTAATGCACTCACCTATGGCAACCAGTATTCCTTCCTTAATGATGGACCACCTTTGGTCCACCCCATATCAGCTCTGATGCCCGCCAGATGGCTGCTTAGCACTTCGCCCATTTTCCTGAAGTCCACCCTCCTGAAATCCAAGATTTGGGTCTTAATTAGGGTGCTTTCCCTACCCATAATGGTGAGGGGAAATACAGAACTAATGTGAAATACAAGCTGAACTGGGTCGAAATATTGTGTTTTATTAAAGTTCTCCAGAAGGCGTCAGCTGCTCTTTAAAAGATTAATTGGTGTTATATTGTGTGTGTTTTGCATACACGCTGTATTCTGTAATCCTACAACAACCTTCGCAAAACATAACTGGGTGGTAGCATAGATACATAGATACATAGACAGTGTCGGCAGATAAGGGCCTATGGCCCACCCAGTCTGCCCATTTAAGTTTGTAAGTTCAGTTTATGTTTTCCAGGAAGTCTGTTGCCCCTTACTTCTGACCTCCAGAATTCCTTTATGTCTATCCCATGCATTCTTAAATCCCGTGATTGTTTCAGCCCCCACCACTTCCTCTGGCAGGGTGTTCCACTTGTCCACCACCCGTTCTGTGAAGAAATTCTTCCTCACGTTTCCTCTGAATCGTCCTCCCTCCAACTTCATCCCATGCCCTCTAGTCCTGGAACATCTTTTTCGCTTAAAAATAGTGTTTTCCTGCACCCTGTTCCTCCCTGTATGATACTTGTATGTCTCTATCATATCCCCTCTCCTCCTCTCCTCCAGGGAGTACATGTTCAGTTCCTTCAACCTGTCTTATAGGACTTGTGATGCAATCCATGCACCATCTTTGTTGCCCTCCTCTGAACCTTCTCTACCCTGTCTATGTCCCACGTAGGTATGGTCTCCAGAACTGTACACTGCACTCCAGGTGGGGCCTCACTAGTGTCTTGGGCAGTGGAATTATGACCTCCCTTTTCCTGCTGGTGATGCCCCTGCCTATGCATCCCAGCATCCTATTTGCTTTACCTGCTGCCTTGTCACACTGTTTCCCTGTCTTGAAGTCATCAGAGATGATAACTCCAAGATCCCTTTCCTGCTTGGTGCATGCTATATCCTCACCCCCAACTGATATATTGTGCCAGGGTTTTTGTGCCCCATATGCATTATCTTGCACTTCCTTGCATTGAATTTCAACTGCCAAACCCCTGACCATTCTTCAAGTTTCTGCAGGTCCCTTCTCATTCTGTCTACACCCTCTGGTGTGTCTACTCTGTTACAGAGCTTTGTGTCATCAGCGAACAGTGAAATTCTGCCTTCTAGGTCCTGTGCAATGTCACTGATGAAGATATTGAATAGTACCGGTCCCAGCACTGATCCCTGTGGTACCCCACTGGTCACTCTTCCCTCTGTAGCAGCGCAGTATATTTCCCAAAATCGTAAACCTACGCCTTTTTTCCACAACTAAACTGACTGCGAGAACCCAAAACCCATCACAGACCTCTAAAACAGTGATTACAAAACAGTTTCACCTTTAAAACAGTAAAAAAAAAAAGCACAACCAGCCAATGTCCCCTTACATAAACTTTCTCAACATTCTGTAAATTAAGTAATTTCACACCAAATCATGTTGAAACCACAAACGCCTGATTGCACAGTTTAAGCAACAGCACTGCACCTACTGCTGCTCTCCCTGCCGACAGCTGCTGTTTTGTAAACTACAGTCTCCAAACTCTTTCCTTTGTGCTCCTATCCATCACACCGTTCCCCCAGCTACCAGTGCACACTGTGACGCTTGGCCAGCTGGTTATGATTGTGCTATGACATATGTAATATATTAACCTGAAACCAGGAGGTAATTAAGACTAGAGAGACTTAATTAAGGGTCTCCTGTTTTTTTCTGTCTTAATTAGAACTGACCCAGCTGCCAGGATATAGGGCTCGTAAACTTTTATGACGCCTTGGAGGAAAAACATTTTATACCAACCTGGTGTGAAAAGTTGTAAAATCTTTGACCTGCCTTGGGAACAGGAAACCACACAAGATCAAAGAGGAAAAGCTTGGTTAAGGACTGTCCTAATTTGGGTAATTAGTGTTTTGCTGAAGTCACATTATTTAAAATACCTCCTGATTGGACATCATGTTTGTATTTTTTTATATTCTAAAAGGAGAAGCTAGATGACTCATCAAAAGGAGTGTGAGAGAGAGAGACAGTTTAAAGTAGGACTTGTGTCTGATTTTTGTGACATCTTTTTGGACTCTTAAGAAACAAGATCGCTGATCTAACTAAAGCACTGTAAAGCGGTAATACATTAGATAGAAAAAGTCTAATTGTATTGTGGTAGGAGTTTGTTTTGTACTTTAACCTTGTTCTTTTAAGTGATTATATGCTTTTTGATACAGTGTTCTGTGTTTACATTTTTCATATTTTTATCCATTTTTAGTAAAATCTGTATTTTGAAGGAGACTGGGTGTTTTAAAGTTCTTTCTTTTGCATGTGACATATAGTGGGTTAAGACTAACAAAACTGTTCAAAGCTTGATGCTGTTACTAAATTGGGAAAAGGTAAGAATATACCTAAGGTCTTTTATAGAGTTTTAAGGGTTCATTTTGGATACCTGGTTAGGTGCCCTTAGGCGAAAGATGTATTGCAGCCCCATAAGAGAATTTTATCTGAGCCTGTACATTTGGGTATGCTAGCATAAGGTTCACAGTTTGAATCCCCCCCAGAACTTGAGACCAAAGGTGATTCAGACCCACAAGCAGACAGGAGAGTTACCCTGTCTGTTACCTGTTCACATTACTGCGCTTGGAGGTTGGCACTGTGGGAGCAGAGGGCCTGACCTGCTGAGTGCGTTTGTGACACACACTACCCATGCTGATCTCTTCAGCCCCCTGGCTCACGTTGAATTATTTCTCTCCTGCTGTCTGCCCAAGCTGCAAAACAAAAATACCATAGGTGCTGGAGGGGCAGTACTAAGAATTCCTATGCAAGCCACTGCAGTCTCTCAAAAAGGCTCCAGAAACTTTAACTATGTGAGATCTCGCTCGCTCAGAATTGTGCAAATAAAAAAAAATCTATAACTGCTGAAGGGAGGTAGGGTTGAGGAACAGAATGTCCCTGCCCTTCCTAACCTGCCTGCTGGGGGAGTATTTTTCCCTACTGAGAAAAGATATTTCAGTAAAATCATTAAAAATAACTTGAATAAAATGTTGCCATTTTTAATAACTTTTTTAAAATTCTTGAATTCAATATTATTGTATACTTGCAATAATCCACTTCAGAGTGTGGGTTGTGTGATTTAGCCACTTCTGGTGTGGTTTTTGTCACTTGGCTTGTGGCCTTGTCATACATCACACCAGGTGTGGGTAAATGCCACAACAACCATACACCCTGTCATGGATTGTTGCTTAAATAGTCTGGGTGTTAGGGACAGACAGACTCAGATGCAGGCAGATCTGTGAACTAGTAGCCATCTTTATTCTTGGAGCAGACAAGGTATCCACTGGGCATGATGGGCACTACCAGGGACTACAATCAGTATGGCTACCCCAGTACTTCCTTAGGTATTTCACTATTACACTCCTCCCCCTTAAACACAACCTAGTTTGAAAATACTCAACATACCTCACATCTAGAGTTTGGAGTTCAGTACTGGTTCCCACACCTCAAAAAGGACATTAACCTGCTGGAGACTGTCCAGAGGAGGGCTACAAAGATGATAGCGGATCAGCAGGGTAAGGCATACGAGGAGAGGTTGAGGGCACTGAACATGTACTCCTTGGAAGACAGGAGAGAGATGGGACATGATTGGGACCTTTAAGTACTTGAAAGGGATAAATAAGGTTGATAAGGAGAGTCTCTTTAAGCTGAGTGGCAACCATAACACGAGGGAGGCACAATCTTAAGCTAGAGGGTGGGAGGTTTAGGAGGGAGGTCAGGAAGCACTTCTTCACAGAGAGGGTGGTGGACACTTGGAATGTGCTGCTGGAAGAGGTCATCTCATTGAAGACCGTGGGCATCGTTAGGCGAAGCTGGGATCGGCATGGGGAAGGTAAGGATCATGGGTAGGGAAGATGGGAGGAGTGGGGAGGGAGAGAGGGCAGGGACAGTAGCTCAAGCTGTGGACCCTGCAATATGACCAGACTTGATAGACCAAATGGCCTTCCTCTGCTGGCTTCTTCATATGTTCATATGTTAATATTTCCTAACTTCAGAGACAAAGTACACTATTCGGTACCCAGGAACTAGTTTGGCGGATTAGTCTGCTCTGCTGATATTACTTGTTACTAAGTAATACAAGTAACTAATTCAGTTGCACAGAGACATGGGCTCAGTGTATGACTTAAAGGTCAAGTCTCTGTGGTGCTCTTCGCTGCAGGCTGCAGCACTGGGTATCTCTGGGGTGGAGGTACTACATGAATTTTGGTATTATTCAGCATAGACTTTGGTGGGATTTCAGGGGCAGGTGCAAAAGCCTGAATATCACTCTCCTCTCCTCTTCTGGAGTGACGTATTCTGCTGAATGAGCTGGAACCCTTGAAGGTAACAGGTGATGCACATGTATGTGAACAAGGTGATGTCCCACACAAACTCCATAGGTCAAAGGTCCATGTTTTTAGTCACCACTCAAGGAATCCAAAGACTCTCGGGAAGCCTGAAGTCTCAAACTATCACTGTCTCCCCAGAAAGGGAGATCTGAACTGGCTTGGCCAACTTGTTATGACCCCTTTGCTGTTGCAGTTGATGTTTTGGTATGGTATTGTACAAGTCTGGTTTGAGCAATGCCAAACAGGTACATGGTTTGACGACTGAGGAACAGTTTTGCGGTAATTTACTGTGTTAGTGTGAGGAGTGTTTCTGTAAGCAAACAAGAAATGAGACAACATTTCGATTGCAGATATCGAATGAGATCCTTGTTTCATCAATTTTTTTGAATATCTGTATGGCTCTTTCGCCTCCACCATTTGATTTTTGGATGATAAGAAGGAGACAAAATATATCCGACCCCATTCTACTTGGAGAACATTTGGAACTGTGAAGGAAATGGGGCACATGGCAGTCCATATGATGCAAACAGTTGTCTCAAGATTTGTGGTATTTTCTATAGTTGTCAACTTATTTAAAAGTTTAACCAGGAAAGACATCCAGAGTGGAGAACAGCTCATTTCCAGATGTATTGTGTGTGTGGGTGATGGCTATAAAACTGCTGAAGATAAGTCAAGTGCAATAATTAGTACTAAGAAGCATATTTATAAAAAATCAGAGGCAAATTAATAAATGAATACAGTAAAATTAAAACGCACTCTTATGTATAGAGAAAGGGAATAGAAGAGAAGGGAGTCATAGACAGTTGCAGGTAGGATAACAAAAGTCATCAAGAAGAGACTTTAAGGAGAAAGGAGATGATGATCAAATTGAAGGGGGAAGGCAGGACCAAAGTTTGGGAAACTGGTAAGAAAAAGCAGATTCTCCAGCAGAAGATTTTCTAGTAGGAATAGAGTAAGAAAGTGAAATATTGTCGTGGAAAGGGTAGGAGGAAGACAGTGGAAAGGATAGACAGGATTGAACATAGGAGGGAAGGGAGCTGAACCAGAATTTGCATATAAAAGAAGTACAATGAGAAAGGCACTTAGCATCAAGAAAGGGGAGAGAAAGAGCTAAGTAAAGCTAGCAGTGTTGAGTACAAGGGAGGCAATCTAAAGCAAACCAACAAAAGGAATGAAAAAGGGGGTCCAGTCTGGCAAGGGAGGATTTAGGGGCGCCACTGTAGACTAAGTCACCATAGTCAAAGATGGGGAGAATAATTTTTAGTACGAATTCTTGACAGGCAGGAAGTAAAATACACGCTTCATTCCTGTACAGTTTTGCAAACTTAGGGTGACGCTTATGGTGAAGTGCATCAATATGCACTGAGAAATCGAGATGCCGGTCAAGGCAGACCCCAAGGTACTTAAAGGAGGAAACCGCTTCAATCTTAGCACCATCAAGGATATTAAATAATGGGAGAGAAGTAAGTCTGGCAAGCTCTGACAGGTGCCAAAAGTCAAGGAGACTGGCATTTCAAGGAGACTGTTTGGCATTGAGAGACAATTGGTTAGACTTGAACCAGCACTGAATGTTGTCAAAATCCAGCTGTAGCCAGGAGATAAGGTCATAGGAAGAGGAGCCAGAAGCAAACAGAACTGTGTCATCAGCATATATATGAATAGGCGCAGAGGACCAGACAGTGGGGGGATCATCTAAGAAAATGGAAACGAGAATGGGACATAGGACAGACCCTTGAGGGACACCTGATCTAATGGGGAGTGGAGAAAAGGATTTTCCTATCCCCAAACAGCTTGAGGCTTTCCTTCAGTATAATGAAACCAATTGATTGACGAGTCAGAGAGGCCTGCAGCTGTAAGTTTGTCCAGAAAGAGGGGATGTGCCACTGTATCAAAAGCTTTAGCAAGGTCAACAAAAATGGCAGAAATAATCCATCCCTGATCCATACCTGTGAGTATGGAGTCAGTGAGCCGAAGAAGGGAGTTGGAAGTGAAGTGAGATTTCCTAAAACCAGATTGGAAAAGTGTTAAAAGGGATGTGTTGTCAAGAAAGAAAGTAAGCTGAGATGGAACAATGTGTTCTTGTATCTTAGCCAAGGTTGGAAGGAAAGATATAGGATGGAAGTTGCTAGGAGAGGTGAGATCACCACCTTTGTGTAATGATATGACAATAGCATGTTTCCAAACATCGGGAACAGTAATAGAGGAAAAGGGAAAGATGGAGGAGAAGAGTAATGGGAAGAGCAGTGGCAGGTGCAGAGAGAAGGAGAAGCCTGGGTCAAGGCCATCAGGACTACTTCCCTTCAGTTAAGGGCAGGCAAAGCCTTTAAGGAGACAGAGGGAGTTGTAGGAGAGAAGGGAGAGGAAGGCGGAGAGAGGAAGGGAAGATGGGTAGAGGAGAAGGGAATAAGAGAAAGGGCACAGGTAGTAAAGCAGGAGTTAAAAGACAGAAGCGGCAGAAGTGTCAGAGAGAAGGGAGTCACCAACCTTGAAAATAGGATATGGAGACTGAGTCTGAGGGAGTTAAAAGGGAATAGATAACCTTCCAGAACTTCGGTAATACTGTGGGTTTAGGACAGTAGAAGGCATGAGCCCATGTTAACTGTCCCCACTGCTCAGTGATAGTAACTACAAGAGTTACCGTCCTGGAGGAATTTGTCCAGTCTGTTCTTGACGCTGGCAAGGTTAGGTGCTTCAACAGTATCCACTGCTATCTGATTCCACATTCTATTTGCTATGGGGAGGAAGGCATATTTCCTAAGATCCGTTCTAAGTGTGCAATTTATTAGTTGGCGTTTGTGGCCTCTCAGGTAATGGTTGTGGTCCTTAAACTGTAAACCCAACCCATTAGATAGATCTGTATCTTCCAACAACTTTTACAGAAATAAGAGCTCCCTCTTAGCCTCCTTTGCCTTAAGGACCATAGGCCCAAGACTGCAAGTCTTTCCTCGTACGGTTTGGGCCCAAACTTGAGGATTAACTTGGTAAATCTATGTTGTCTTCTCAAGCAGATCATTATTCTTTTTTAGATAGGGACTCCAAATCTGTGTACAGTAGTTGAGGTGAGGTCTTGCGTTTGATTTGTAAAGGGGCAATAAGACCTTTGCGTTTTTTTTTGGGGGGGGGGGCTCGCTTAAGGCAGTTGGTTAAATGGTTAACTATTTGCCACCAGTATATAATGAGTATTTCTCTTGAGGTTGCTGTCGATCACCACAACTAAATCTCTTTCACTATCAGTCGCCTGAAGCTTAGTTTCTAGTATGTGGTACTCTTGCCTTACATTATTTTTGCCAAAGTGCATAACTACACACTTTCCAAGGTTAATTTGCATACGGTTGTTAGTAGCCCATTCCACAACATTATTTAAATCATTGATCATGCTAATCCTATCAGAGATGCTGTTGACAGGTCCACCCAATTTTGTGTCATCTGTAAACTTAATAAGTTTATTGTCACTAGTTAACTGGAGGTCTTGAACATAAATGTTGAACAGTAATGGGCCCAGAACTGAGCCCTGAGGGGACCCCCTGTAGTCACACACCCATCTGCAGGTAGCAGTCCATTAATTATCAACCTCTGTTTTCTGTTGGAGAGCCAGTTCCATACAATAGTAGGTTTGTCTATCCCCAGTGCCATCAGTTTGGCTATTATGCCATCATGGGGTAGCGTATCAAACGCCTTTTTGAACTCAAATCACATCCACGTTAACATTTTGGTCAATATTTTTGCTAACATATATATAAAAACTTAAGTTGGTGGAACAGGTTTTTTTCTTTATGAACCAATGCTGTGTGTTGTCCTGATGGAGCTCACAAAACTGGAGGTGGACAAGGAGATGGGGCCATATGGCATACACCTGAGGATTTTGAGGAAACTGTGAAGAGAGCTTGCAGCGCCTCTGGCAGCCATGTTCACAGAGTCACTAAACACAGGAGTGGTTCCAGAGGACTGGAGGAGGGCGCATGTGGTTCCTCTACACCAATCCGGCAGTAGGGAGGAAGCGGGGAACTATAGGCCGGTCATGTCTTGTTTATGCGGACAACCTTGTACTCATGTCTGTGTCCCTTCTTGGTCTTCAGAGAAAGATGGATCATTTTGTCAATCTGTGTAAAAGTTTTAAGCTGACAATAAACAAAGAGAAAACTAATTTAGTGCTTTTTGGAAATAAATTATCACAACCCTCAGTTTTCATCGACAAATCTAAAATCAATATGGTCAATTACTATTGATTACCTGGGTATTAGATTCTTGAATAACTTTAAAATGGACCCTTCATTCAAGTCTGATGTCTCAAAAACTCACAACAACATTTAATGCTTTCAAATGCTTCAGTGCTAAACTGGGACATGGTTCTATTACATGCCTTCTTAAAGTAATAAATTCTAAAATTGCGTCTTGTATTCTATATATGTTTGAAATCTGGGCTTATATTATCGCACCCCTAGAAAAGATATTAACCAAAATGTATAGATACGTCTTTAGGGTTAGTCAGTCCACACAGAAGTGATAAGAGCAGAATTTGGCCAATATTCTTTATCTATTCTGATTCAAGAAGGAATTTTATCATTTATACTCAAACTTTTCCTTTTACCTGAAAATCGTCTTCCAAGGCCTAGAGGAGGAATTAGATTACAATGAGAGGCTTTAACTCTCCTTCCATGACCCAAATCAAGACTCTCCTTTTCCCAAGTGGGTTGGGACATCTGCTTTATGAAATTTATTTTAAACCAATTGAAAGCATTACATGGTAGATTCATGAGCTACTGACTCCTCAAAGAAAACTTTAAAAACAGAATAATTAGGTACAATTTCTGCTTGTATTCTGTTTATATTTTATATAGTTCTCCTCTCTATAATTTATTACAAAGAAAATGAGTATGAACATATGATCTTTATCCCTTAGAGTTCATTTTGAATTCATCTGCCTCAGTAGCTTACTCCCTACTTCAAGTCATAATCCTCTGTTGTGACATCACAGTCTGTTGTCATGAGAGTAACTGTGAGGTCACAAGCAGTGCTCTGTGACTTCAGGTAAGGAGAAAGCAGCAGGAATAGATGAACTCTTCAGGAGCAAATATCCTGTTTTCATACAAATAACCTAAATAATGGAGAGGAGGAATACAGAACTAATGAGAAATGCAAACTGGACTGTCTAAATATTATGTTTTGTTAAAGTTCTCTTGAATGTGTCACCAGTTCTTTAAGTCAAGGCTCAGGGACATAGATATCCCTATAAACCAAAAGAAAATTGACTCACTCAGAAATTACCATTGGTACAAAATTTTGAAAACTCATCATCACCTGGAGCCCTACTTATTGTTGTCATCCAACTCTGATGATCGGAGACTTTTAACAAGATTTCAGATGGAATTGTATATTGCAAATTATATTTACTTCTCCCAAAAAAGACCTGGGTAAGAGACATTTTTCTGTGACTGTAACCTGGGCATCGATGATGATCTTAAGCATATAATTTTACATTGCTCAAAATATGAACAGAAAAGGAAATTTTAGTTGGCTTCAATCTTGACACCCCTCAGTCCCCACCCCCCCATACAAATTGATTTATCTTTCTTTTTACATCTAGTGATAAGATATTGTCCCATATATGTAGCTTTTTGAAGTTGTTAAACTTCAAAGCTTTGTATTCCAGATTTGTATCTTAAAGTGCACTTTTTGTATAACTTGTCAAAAGTTCTTCCTAATGTATGTATTGGTGACTTATGATATGTCGCCTCAGACAATTAATTATTGTGAAATTCAAATGTTTTAACTTTTGTAATGTGGATCAATAAAATATTTATCTATAGGCCGGTCATTTTCACCACGGTGGTCAGGAAGCTCATGGAGGCAATGCTAAAGGAAAGAACAGTGGTACATATGCAATTCAATGGTGCCCAGGACCTGAGGCAACATGGATTCACGGAGGGTAGGTCGTGTCAGACAAATCTAATAGATTTCTTTGACTGAGTGGCAAAGGAAGTAAATGGGGGGTGGGGGGTGGACATTACCTACCTTGATTTCAGCAAGGCCTTTGACACTGTACCACATAAGGGGCTGGTGAACAAAATGGGTAGTCTAGGCATGGGGCATAAGGTGATATACTGGGTTGGGAATTGGCTAACGGACAGGAGGCAGAGGGTGGTGTGAGGAGGACAGGGTAGTGCATCTGGATATATAGAGGGAGGCAGGGAAAGTAGGAGCACAAAGGTACAAAAGGATGGAAAAGTAGCACAGGAGGTAACGAAAGGAGGCAAGAATCTTTATAGGTACATTAGTGAAAGGAGACAAAATGGGTGGGATAGTAAGACTTAAAGGGGAGGAAGGAGTGTGTGGAAGGAGACCTGGGAAAAGCATTAATACTGAACAAATATTTTTGTTCTGTATTCACAGTAGAAGAAGGTGAGGGACCGCAGTTAAGCAACATGAACAGATATGGGAAGGAGAGGGACACCAGTCCATTTGCAGAAGAGAGTCTCCTGAAAGTGGACAAGGCAATGGAATCTGATGGGATACATCCTAGAATATTAAGGGAACTATGGGAGATGCTGGCATCACCACTGGCAGCACTGTTCAATGAGTCACTTGATACAGGAGTGGTTCCGGAGGACTGCAGGAGGGCAGATGTAGTTCCTCTTCACAAAAGTGGCAGTAGGGAGGATGCTGGAAACTATAGACCATCAGCCTCACCTCAATAGTGGGGGAAATTATGGAACCACTACTTTAAAGGATCATGAAACATCTTGAAGCCAGCGGAGCACAGGATCCGAGACAGTATGGATTCACAGCAGGAGGGTCATGTCAAACAAACCTAATTGATTTCTTTGACTGAGTGACTAAGGTCATGGGTCAGAGGGTAGTGGTGGATGTGGCCTACCTGGATTTCAGTACGGCCTTCAATACCATTCCACATAGAAGACTTGTGAACGAGCTGGGCAGCCTGGGAGTGGGCCAGAAGGTGGTAAACTGGGTTAGGAACTGGTTGAGTGATATAGGGTCGTGCTAAATGGTATCATTCTGAGGAAACGGTGAACAGTGGAGTGCCACAGCTGTCAGTCCTGGGCCCAGTCCTGTTTAATGTCTTCATAAGTGACATTGGAGGGGAAGGTGTGCCTCTTTGCGGCTGACACGAAGATCTGCAAAAGGGTGAACACTCCGGAAGGGGTGGAAAAATTGAGGAAGGACCTAGGTAAACTGGAGGAATGGTCCAGAGTGTGGCAGCTGAGATTTAATGTGAACAAGTCCAAAATCACGCATTTAGGGCGCAAGAACCCAGGGGAGGATTACATGATGGAGGGGGAGAAACTAATGGTCACCAAACAGGAAAGAGATTTGGGGGTAACCATACCTGATGACCTAAAGGTGGCCAAACAATGTGCCAAGGCTGTGGGGAGAGTCAGTGGGATGCTGGGGTGCATAGGGAGAGGTATCACCAGCAGAAGGAAGTAAGTGGTGATGCCACTATACAGATCATTGAGGAGGCCTTATTGGAATACAGTGTCCAGTTCTGGAGACCACATCTCTGTAAGGGCATAGACACGGTGGAGGCAGTTCAAGGAAGGGCATCAAAGATGGTGCAGGGCCTGCACCAAAAGTCCTATGAGAAGAGACTGGGAAACCTCAACATGTATACCCTGGAGGAGAGAAGGGACGGGGGAGAATATGATAGAAACCTTCAAATATCTAAAAGGCATAAATAGGGTACCGGAGGGTAGCATCTTTCAGAAAAAGATGTCTAGGAATGAGGGGGCTTGGCATGAGGCTGGAAGGGAGTAGACTAAGTGGTAGCATGAGGAAATATTTCTTCACAGAAAGGATGGTGGATGCATGGAATAGACTCCCAGCAGAGGTGGTGGGGTGGCAGTCACAGTGGGGGGATTCAAGCATGCATAGGACAGGCATAGGGGAACCCTATCAATAGGAACAAGAAGGTAAAGATGGAGATCAAGTAGAGTCTGCGGCCTTTACGGTAGGCAGAGAAAATGGGCAGACTAGATAGGACTAGCGGTCCTTATCTGCCGTAAATTTCTTTGTTTCTATAAATGGGATACAATTGGAGGAGAGGGGGGTGACCAGCAGAGTACCTCAGGGATCAGTCCTTGGTCCAGTAGTCCTGTTCAGTGTCTTCATTAGCCACATTGTGGAAGGGCTGGAGGGAAAGGTCTGCCTGTTTGCAGATGACAGCAAGTTCTACAACAGGGTGGATACTCCAGATGGGTTGGAGACAATGGGAAGGGACCTGGGGAAGCTTGAAAAACAGTCTGAAGTGTGGCAACTAAAGTTTAAGTTTAAGAAGTGCAAGATCATGCACCTGGGACAGAGAAACCCTGGGAAGAGCTACAGAATGTGTGGTGGTGGTGGTGGTGAGGAATTGCTGACAATCACCAGGGGAGAAAGAGACCTAGGGGTTATTTCAGATTACCTGAAAATGTCAAAGCAGAGTACTAAAGCTGCAGGGAGGGCCAGCAGCATGTTGGGGGTGCATAGGCAGAGTTATCACTAGCAGAAGGTGGGAGGTCATGATCCCTTTGTGTAAAACACTTGTCAGGCCTCACCTAGAGTACTGTGTGCAGTTCTGGAGGCCGCATCTTTGTAAAGACATTGAGAGGTTGGAGGTGGTCCAGAGAAGGGTGACCAAGATAGTACAGGGGTTGCACCACAAGATTTATGAGGAGACATTAAAGGACCTCAGTGTGTACTCGCTGGAGGGAGTGGGGGGGACATGATAGGAACATTCAAGTACCTTAAGGGCATTAATAAGGTGCAGGGGGTAGACATCTTCCAGTACAGGAGGAATACAAGAATAAGGGGCATGCTATGAAATTGGAGAGGGGGTAGGTTGAGAGGGAGTGTGAGAGTTTTTCTTCATGGAGAGAGTGGTGGACACATGGAATAGTCTGCCACAGGTGGTGGTGGGAGCAAGCACTGTGGAGGTATTTAAACATGCCTGGGATAGGCGTAAGGGAACCCTAGAGGTAGGGCGGAGGGATGGGAAGCCATAAACCAGATAGGGTCAGAGGCCGACATCAAGCGTAGATGCAGACTGGATGGACCTGGTAGTCCTCATCTGCTGACAGATTCTATGTTTCTATGTAACCCTCTTAATAGTAGATATTTGTTTAATGCATCCCTTATTATACGCTCAATAATTTTTCCAACAATGGATATGAGACTTATTGACCTATAATTACCTGCAATGGATTTGCTACCTTTTTTGTAGATGGGTTCCACTGCTGCCCTTCGCCAGTCAGAGGAGTGACTATTAATGTTGTTCCGAAGTGTGGAAGCAAACTACTCAGACTTCGCAAGGCTTAACGGCTTTGGTGCAGGCACTGCAAGGGGGTCTATAGTTGGACAATGAAGATTGGGAGCCAGAAATTTTAAAAGTACACAGGCAAGGTCTCTAGTCCAGAGTCAAGTAAGTACCTCAGCCAATATCCAGGGAAGATGTGAACCTCTCACTTTTTTTTTTTTTTTTTCGTGCAGGGGAGCATGACGATCCAAAACAGCCAAAAAGTGGGACTGAATGTATGATGGGGCAGAATTTATATTACTGGCTGCAGAGATGGGGACCAATCGATAGACCAAAGATCAGCAAAACGGGAGGCCAAGTCAAGAGCCTTAAAAGACCTGATATATATAAATTTAGTGGGAGCTTTAGAGTGCTGTAGTATAATTTTTTGTAACATCAAAATGGGTTATGGACTGTCATGAGAGATGCTGAAAATCTGTCGTTCTCTCTCCTGGGCTGTTCTCCGGGCTTCCTTACTCCTGGGGCTGCTCCCTCCTGATGTCAGTGATAGGCAGGTTCAGAGCTGCAGCAGGGGGGACATAAGAAGCCCTCAACTTCCGGATACCACCAGTCTACTTCCTGCCTTTGGTGAAGCAGTACTCTGCAGCAGAGCCCTGTCACCGTGGCAGGGCTGAAGATGATTTTGCAGCAAGCATCGAGAGGCAATGGGCAAGCCAGTAGAGTGTTTAACTTGCTCAGGGGTTAGCCTCAGTGAGATCCAGTCTTAGCCTTGCACGCTACACAGGCTGGTCTCACCTCTCAAGGGCCGTCAGAATAGCCGTTTTTTCTCGCGCACTAGCCGTGGTGGATCCCTAAGGATAGGAGTCAATTGCTGGGGGGAGAGAAGGCACAATTGAAAAAGAAAAGGCGCTATTGCTTCAGGGATATCCTTTTCACCATCGCGATTGCTGAAACGGCTCCAGTGCTGCTTTAATGGCCATTTTTAGCGGTTCTAGCGGTCGGAGCTTGGGCAGCCCGCTCCTGCTACCTCGCGCTCAGGGGCTTTCCTTTTTGGCACCAAAAGAGCCTCGGGGCTAGCGCTTCTGCATGCTAGGCGGCCCTGACTTATCGGAAAGCTCACTGTGTGCCCCTTCCCCAGCCTCAGCGACTGGAGCAATTTTCTGCAGCCAGGAGCAACAAATCACAGCATAGCTACAATTAAAGGGGCAATCCCCCTCCAGCCAATTAATGTGAAGATGGGCTTGCTTGTGTGAAGAAGATTAAAGGGGGCCAGGCTACAATCTGACTTGTGTGAGGAAGACAGATATTTAAAGGGGCAAGGTTACAATTAAAGGGGCCATTGCCCCCCCCCCCAGCCAATTAATCTGAAGGTTGCCTTGTGTGTGTGTTGCACTGGTTAGAGGTCCTGGTTTTGTGTCTCAGAAGGGACCTTCCCAGCAGCTGACTAGGGGTGTATAGATCTGTTTATTTGCTACTCTGACCCCGCAGCAAGGCAAAACCATAGAAGATGGCTTCAGAAAAATCAAGTCGAGGAAAAAAATGCCTATGCTGCAAGTCCCCTCAGCGACAGCAGCGACAGCGAGTGGGGTCGACACAACGGACACCAGTTCGTTGCAGGCAGATGGACAGGAGAGGTCCGACCGAACACAATCAGGCATTCCAGAAAGGTCTGACCGGCTTACTGAGCGGAGCACTATATCCAGGGACTCCCCCCCCCCCAATCCCTTGACCCTGAGGTCATAGACAGGTTGAACAGAGCCTTTACTATGGACCCCTCTTCTTTTGAGCGGCACCCTCCATGGTCACCAGATGCGAGACAACACAAGAAAGCCAGGAGAAAAAGGACCTCCTCCTCTGACGAGGGGGGGCCTTCCTCTCGCCGCTCCCGCCCCAAGAAAAAGTTTAGAGAAGAGGACATCTCCAGAGGAGGACAGTCACCATCATTCTAGCCACAGGCGCAGAAAAAGGTCTCGTTCAAGGAGCAGAGCAAGGGGCGGACATAAGGGCAGACGGCACAGGGGGTACTCCCGGGCTCCTCGGGTGACAGCTCTTCCACTGAAGAAGGAGAGATAGTAGATTCCTCGTCTGATCCTGATGACTCACCATCCAGAAATTTCGACCTTGACGACCTAGACTTCTTTGTCAAGGTGGTCATATCCGAGATTCACCTCGGTTCCCCCCCCCACCACCACCGGTCTCTACGTAGCCAAAACAAGCCTTCCGCCTGGCGTCCGCCTCTAGGCCTGCTACAGCTTTTCCCATCCCTCCCCCCATCGAGGACTTGCTAAATGAAGAATGGCAGGGCCTTGAGCGTGCTTTTCCGGTTCCCAAACGGATATCCAAACTTCTGAAGTTTGACAAAAAACAATCAGAGAAGTGGGTAGACTGCCCCAGGATTGACCCATTTATTTCCAACCTGACCAAGAAAACCGTCATCCCAGCCGAGGGGGGGGCTTCGCTATGAGACCCAGTGGACAGAAAAGTGGACTCCTCACTCAAAAGAGCCTTTCAAGCCTCAGCAACGTCCCTTAAGGCCACGGCGGCAAACCTATTCTCCACCAGAGCCGCCTTGTCTTGGGCCTTGGATTTAGCTTTTCAGTTCGCAGAAGATCCAGACAAGAATTCTCCCATTATCCAACAACTACAGTTAATGGAGTTGGCCTCCGGCTATGCGGCGGATGTGTCAGAAGAAGCAGTCTGGTGTGCTGCACGGAACATGTTTTACCAAACCTCAGCTCGTCGCAACCTATGGCTCCGGGCATGGCACGCGGATGGTTCCTCGAAGGGCCATTTAGTGAATGCACCATATGAAGGCAACCTCCTGTTCGGGTCGGCACTGAAGGAGGCGGTGAAGGAATCAGGTGAAACTGCGAAGGTGCATATGCCACAGTCTAGGAGCCGGGGCAAAGCCTGGCCTTCTGGCACAAGGTGTATTTTTCATGACAGAGGTTTCAACAAGGGTCAGAATTCCAGTTCTTCAGGAAAAAGGCCATGGTTCTCCCGACGCCAGCGATCTTTCAGGGGAGGTGGATCAGGCGGAGGAGGGAACCTCCAGGATTCAAGATCCAGCAACAAGAAAGCATAATGAGGAAATGCGGGCTCATCCTCGAGTAGGGGGCAGACTTTCGGAATTTCTCGAGGAATGGGTCCAAACAACGTCGGACAGATGGGTGTTAGACATTATCCGCCAGGGATACTTAATAGAATTCGAGTCCAAGCCCCCATTACCACATGTGGTGCCCTCACCTATTTCAAACAATTCATCCAAAAGGCAAGCCACACTGCAGGCCATCACGGATCTTCTGCAAGCTGGAGCTATCGAACAAGTTCCCCCCCACAGAGCTCAACCGGGGGGGGTCTACTCTCTGTTTTTCATTGTGCCCAAGCGCACAGGGGGTCACAGACCAGTCCTAGACCTCAAGTTCCTAAACCGCTTTGTGCGCAGCAAACCATTCAAGATGGAAACATTGGCCTCAATTGCCAAGGAAGTCCTGCAAGGAGACTTTTTAGCATCCATAGATCTACAAGATGCCTATCTGCATATCCCGATTCACAGCAGGCACAGGCAGTACCTGAGGTTCAAGCTGGGCAATCGTCACTTCCAATTCAAGACTCTCCCATTCGGACTGTCCTCAGCCCCAAGAACCTTCTCGAAGGTCCTAGTAGCAGTAATAGCCCACCTACGGAACCGGGCGATCCAGCTATTCCCTTATCTGGACGACATCCTCATCAAGGCTCCACAGCTCGACCAAGCAGTACAGGCAGTGGCAGATGTAGTCCAGTGCCTCACGGCTCACGGTTTTCTAATCAACCAGAAGAAGAGCTCCCTAATTCCGAGTCAGAGCCTGAGCCACCTGGGAGCGGAATTCAGGACGCCGATCAACAAGGTATTTCCCCCCGACTCAAAGTTCAGGGACCTGTTAAAACTCGTCAGCAAATTCCAAAGGGGCAATCAGCTGTCGGCTCAGTCCTTCTTGCAGCTTATCGGGACTCTAGTGTCTCTGGCAGACTCGGTTCCATGGGCTCTGGTGCACATGCGACCCATTCAGACTCATCTGCTCAAGCTGTGGTCCCAGTCCAGCCACCCTCGGCTCCACCTCATCCCAGTGTCACAGCAGGTAAAAAGCACCCTCGCATGGTGGTCTCGGAGAAAAAACGTGATGAGAGGTCGAGACCTAGGCCATCCGCATCAGATAAGGATCACAACAGACGCAAGCCTCAGGAGGTGGGGAGCTCACCTACAACAGACATCAACCCAAGGCAAGTGGTCCCTGACGGAATCGAGGTACAGCATAAATGTTCTAGAGATGAGAGCAGTTCGTATGGCCCTAAAGCACTTCCATCAGCAAGTGTGCACCAGGGATGTGCTGATTCTAACAGACAATCGAACAGCAATGGCTTACATCAACCACCAGGGCAGCATGCGAAGCACAAAAATGCTTCGGGAATCCCTTCTCCTTTTCCGATGGGCAGAGAAGCACCTGGCAAGCATAAGGGCAGTGTACATACCAGGTCAGGAGAATATCACAGCAGACTGGCTAAGCCACAAGGACGTTCTCCCGGGGGAATGGGAACTGAAGGAAGCAGCCTTCCAGCTCCTTGTCCAGAAGTGGGGCAATCCACAAGTGGATCTATTTGCATGCCAACACAACGCAAAGCTTCAGCAGTTCTGCTCCCTAGCCAGAGACGACCTAGCTATAGCACAGGACGCCTTCTCCCTAAACTGGGGTCACCTCGGCCTCCTGTACGCTTTTCCTCCAATCCCACTTCTCTCCAGGGTTCTTCACAAAGTGGCCAGAGACAAGGCGGAAGTTATCCTAGTTTGTCCCAGGTGGCCACGCCGCCCCTGGTTCCCTCTACTCATTCAGCTGTCAGAGGTGCAACCTTTCGTTTTCCAGCCCTCTTCAGACCTTCTCCATCAGGGTCCAGTCCTGCACCACAATCTGAGCAATCTATCCCTCTCAGCTTGGAGATTGAGTGGGAAACGTTCAAAGAGTTGGGGTACAGTGCTCCAGTCATTGAAATGATGGGCAGCTCCCGACGCGCTTCATCCTCCAGGGTGTATTATAGGATATGGAGAAGATTCTTATTCTGGCTCTGCTCCAAGGGCACTCGGGATCATCCAGTAACCCTCCCAGTCATTTTGCAATTTCTGCATGAGGGATTTGACAAGGGCTTGCAGCCAGCCACCTTGCAAGTGCAAGTTTCGGCACTGGGGCACTTTTGTTTGCAGACTCTGGGGATACGCTGGGGTCTCACCCTCACGTCAGGAGGTTTTTAAGGGCAGCAACGCTAAAACGCCCACCAATTAAGCCAGTTGTTCCACCTTGGAAACTTAATCTGGTCCTGAAGGCCTCACAAAAGCACCATTCGAGCCCTTGAAGGAAGCATCAGTCATGCATCTTACTATGAAGGTGGTTTTTCTGGTGGCCATCACTTCAGCCAGGAGAATCGGCGAACTGGGGGCATTGTCAACCAAAGAGCCCTATACAGTTTTTCACCCGAATTCGGTGGTACTCAGGACAGATCCTGGCTTCTTACCGAAGGTCATGTCTCTCTTCCACTGCAACCAGGAGCTCGTACTTACTTCTTTCTACCCTCACCCGAAAGACGAAAAAGAAAGAGAATTTCACACTTTAGATCCGAGGAGAGCAATCAGAATCTATATTAAAAGAACAGACACTTTTCGCAAAACATCAAGCTTGTCTGTTTTGACCGCAGGCCGAAATATGGGTAAAAAAGCATCAAAAGACTCTATAGCCAGATGGATTAGATTAGTAATCATCACGGCGTATAACAAGGCTGGAGTATCTCTGCCTGGACCAGTGAGAGCCCATTCCAACAGAGCGATGGCCACGTCATGGGCAAACTTCAGAGAGGCATCTCCAGCAGACTTATGCAGAGCAGCCACGTGGTCATCCATTCATACCTTTACTAAATTTTACAAACTGGACATCATGTCCTCGGCGGAAGCATCTTTCGGCCCCCGAGTGCTTCAGTCAGTGGTGGATCCCTAAGGACACTTAACATTCATCCCACCTGGGTTATCTAGGGATGCAGTGCTTTTGGATATCCCAGGAGGAAGGAAGCCCAGAGACCTGCCCAGGAGAGAGAAACAGAAATTTGGGTACCTGTAAATTTTCTTTCTCTGGCTGGGCTCCGGATGCCCTCCCAGAATGTATATAGTTGCTGGGCCTCACGGCCCTTATGCCATAACTGTTCATGTTCTTTGTTTTCCTAGTTCTCATAGTACTACCTCAGAGAGACTGCATTAATAACGACTGGTGGTATCTGGAAGTTGAGGGCTTCTCATGCCCCACCGCTGCAGCTCTGAACCTGCCTATCACTGACATCAGGAGGGAGCAGCCCCAGGAGTAAGGAAGCCCGGAGACCAGCCATCGGAGAAAGAAAATTTACAGGTACCCAAATTTCTGTCTCACCCTCACACCCAGGTTTCAGCTGAAAAGATGAAAGCCATGAGAAAATGCTGAAACGGCATGTGAGCTCACACACACACAGGTTTTAGATACCAGGTGTTACGTAGCAGGCCAGAAGCTAATTACAGACGTTTTTAAGTTAATTTTGTTAAAAGAGAAATCATAAAAAAGTTTGACGTTAGAGGGGTAAACCAGGTTTAGCAAACTGGTGCAAAGTTGTAAATGTTTCTCTGATGCCTGTGTGAGAGAGAACACTGATTAAGATCAAAGAACTGTCATTTGAAGAACATGAATATGCTGAGGTTGCAGAATTTAATACTTGGAAAAGACATCCTGTTTTTATAGATAGGTTTTTTATGTTTACTGGCACGCATGTGCAAGAAACATAGTGCCATCATCCGAGTTTTCGGAGGTGTGGCAGCCCTCTTCCAAGTCAGTCAGTGTGTTTGCAGGCGCGGCCGCAGTTCTCCAATGCCTGCTGGAGCTGTCTGACAGCAGTCCAAAATGCAGTGGAGTACAGTTGAAAGGGGAGCTACGCTTCAGTGAGCAGCGATAAGATATTGCCTGCTCATGCGCACTCCCTACACACACACACACACACACACATTATCGCCAAGACGCACAAAGACGCAAGAGTGCTCGCGTGCCGCCTCCAGGCACACACTGTGTAGCCGACGGTGTGCTGTGCCCCCAAAAGCAGAGTTCTGATATGCCACGCTGGTGCCCACCCCAGCGTGGCTGCATCGTATAGCCGGCTAAGGTGCCCAACTCGTCGGTTCCACTGGTTCTTCCCCCGCAGACAGGGTGCCACGCTGGGAGATGCTATTGCCGACAGGGTGCCCAGTCCCCATTGGCTCCACGCCTCCCCACCAGCCGTCTCTGTGCCACGCTGGAGCCCACCCCAGCGCAGCAAACGTCCCGCGCCGTCATGTGTTTAAAAATAAATAAATTAAATTAAAAACTCAAACGGTCCATCGCTGTCTCTGCCCCCACCCGACACTCCACCCACTGCGCACCCCGCCTCCCCACACCCCCACACCCCCACCCCATACTTACCTCCGACTGCGACGATCTTCGTGGACCGGGAACACGCCTGCACTCTTCAAAACCGACCGCTAACTGAGGAAATGCCAATAAGCTGTATAATGGGATAGAGGGTTTTCAACTTTGCTGCATATCTCAGCCATTTTTGGAATTTTGCACCAAATTTTCAACATGGGGTTTTTGGGACCCCCTTCTCATCAGATACTCTCACTGTCATGGCGTTAATGGGGCCCGAAGGGTGATTTACATGATCACTGAAATCACCTTTGGGTTCGATGTAACACGACACTGCCACTGTTCATAAGGTGGGCTCTCAAAAGCCTATGTTGAAAATTTGGTGGAAAATTCCTGTAATGACTGTTTTACGAGCGGCAATGCGTAGTTCCCAGCACGCTCGTGAAGTTCATGAATTTTCAACATTTTCACCCAGATTTTCAACATTGCCATTTTATTACACTTCCTTATGAGCAGTACAGCTGTCATTTTTCACATCTTGCTCAAAGCGTGTTTCCCGCATATGTAGCGACAGTGGCTTAGTCGGTGTGCGAAAGCAATGTTTGGGACAGATTAAGAAAATCACAGTGACACTGTTCATGAGCAGAGGTCTTAAATGGCTATGTTGAAAATTTGGTGACAAAAGTCCATAAAATGACTGTTACGAGTGAGCATTGTGCAGTTTCCACGCACCCTCGTAAGTTCATGACTTTGTAATATTTTCAGTCCAGATTTTCACCAGTGGCATTTTTCCACGCTTCCTTATGAACAGTACAGCTGTCATTTTTCACAACATGGCCAAAATGTGTTTTCACACTTTCAGCACAGAGATGCGTGGTCGCTGTGGGAAATCATTGTTCGGGACAGATAAAGAAAATCACAGTGACACTGTTCATGATCGGAGGTCCCAAAATGCCTGTGTTGACAATCTGCTGTAAAAAATCCCCAACCTAATTACATTACGGGTGTGCATTGCACAGTTTCTATGCACGCTCGTGACTTCACTAGTTTTTTTAATATTTTTACTGCAGATTTGCAACATTGCCATTTTTTACACCTCCCCATGAACAGTACAGCTGTCATTTTCACATCCTGTTCAGAATGTGTTTTTGCACCTGTGGTGCTAAATGCCGTAGTCGCTGTGCATAAGCAGCTTCCGGCTAACAAACTGATATTGCCACTGTTCATGAGGTGGGACAAAAAAACCATGTTGAAAATTTGGAGTGAAAATACCAACGAATGCCTGAGGTGTTAGGGTTGCCAACCATAACACCCCACCCTGTAGAGAATGACAGGCATCAGGGGTGTGACTTGGGATTCTTGCCTGTAATGCTCATACCATTCCACATCCTGCAGCCAGTGAGAGGCATCGAGGTATGCCTTGGACTCTTCTGCCCCAAAGTTCACCCCATTCTCCTATACCGCACCCATATCACCGTATTTCCTGATGGAATGGGGTGCGCCATAAGGGCCAAAGACCCCAAGGCACACCGTGACACTTGTCAGTGTCTGCAGGGTAGGATGTGGTGAAATGGGGTGGCCATTATGCCTGATGACCCAAAGGCACACCCCAATGCCTGTCACTCTCTGCAGGGTGGTGGTGGGGTTGGCTTCAGTTCAGTACTTCACTGCCATTTCTATTATGCAGCTCTGACTTCTACACTACCAATGCCAATGCCAGCAAGCAAACATTCGGCATTGACAAATGCTTATTATATATTCTGACAGGGAGGAGCTAGGTGACCTCATGCAAATAGGTGGGGAAAAACCAGCTTTTTAATTATTATTCTGTTTTCCTTCAGAGACACTCTTATCTAGACTCTGACAAAGAAACATCTGTGAGCACTTTTAAGCAGGTATTTAAAGACTAAGTACTGTAGTAGGAATTGCACTGTTAAAACCTGTTTTTAAGAGATTTGTATGTCTTGAGATATAGTTCTGTATTTTGTGTTTTACATATTTTTATCTATTTTTAGTAAAATCTCTTTTTAGAGCATACTTGGTCTGTCTTTGATTTTTCTTCACTTGCAAGAAGAGTATATATGGTTATAGCAGACACTAGGTATAAGCTTAAATGGTGATACCAAACTGGAAAAAGAAGCATTTTAAATCTGAGGTCTTAATTAAAGTTTTTAAGGGTTCATTTCTGTACACCTGGTTAGGTGCCTGTAGGCAAAGATATCTGGCCCCAGGAAGACAGAATTATCTGAGCCTGTGCATTGGGTATGCTAGCAAGAGGTTCCCAGTTTGAATCCCTCCAGAACTGAGACCAAAGGTTGATCCGAACTCGCAAAACAGACAAGAGGGTTACCTTGTTCTGTTAAACTGTTCACAAGACTGCGCCCGGTGGCTGGCACTTTGGGAGTAGAGGGCTGACCTGCTGAGTGGGTTTGTGACAATAAGTAGCTCACCACACGAGGAGTTAGAACAGATAGAGGAAAGAAACTCAGTGACTGAAGCAGAGGATGTACCTGGGCAGCAGTAAACACCACCAATAAAGATGGAAACAGGGAAGGGAAAGTTTAAGAAGCAGCAGCTCATAGGAAGAGGAGGAGGTGGTAGCAAGAACAGTCGTAAATTGGATCCTGGTGGATACGTAGATTGCAACACCACCATCCCTTTTAGAATGATCCTGCCTGGCTAAGGTGAAACCAGGTGTAAGTACATTGGTATTCTGGACCTTAGTGGAGAGCCAGGTTTCAGATATAAATAGTACATCCAGCCAAAGGTTAAGCATGATAGGTAATAACTGGTCAGTTTTTGGGAGACGGCTATGGATGTTTGTGAACCACTCTCAAACCTTTGGGAAGTTGCAAAGATGAGGGAGTAGTAGGGTCAGGATTAATTTCAGTGTCACCTGCTAACAGTAGTAGTAGGGTGTCAGAGTTTTAAAGCACAATTATGCTGCCTGAAAGGGGGGGAAGGAAGAAGAAAATGAATAAAAGGAGAAGAGGGATGGAAGGCACCAATGAGTTTCAAGGTGAAGCCAAGGCGTAGGAAGAAATCAACATAAAGGTTGCCAGGGGTAGAGGGGGGAGTTGAGGAGGGGAAGTAGAAGAAGAGGAAAGGGGGGAAAAGTAAAAGAGTAGATAGAGGAGGACACAGTGGGTTGAGGAAAGGTGAGGAGAGGAAGAATTGGAAAAGGAAAAATGAGAAATTAACAGGATAATGAGGAAAGAAAGGAGGCAGATAAGTAGAAGTTAAGAGAAACGAGGTCTGTAACAGGAATAATGGTTGGTGTTAGAGGTTTGTGATGGGAAGGCAATAAGGATACAAACAAAGGCAGAGCAGAGAAATTATACACTTGGGAATTAAAGTAGATAAATACAGGACAAATATAACAGATAAAATGCCTAGTTACCAAAATGAATTAAACTAAAGGGTAAACACAATAGTTAAGGAGTTAGAAACTAATCCCACAAATGTGTCTGAACAGATACACACACATACATGAGCAGGTTGATGGGTTATACACAGTAGCTAGCAAAACACTGCATGAACTTGGCTGTAATACATACAGAATGAACTTGGGGGGAGGACTTTTATCCATTTGGGGTGGACACCAGTTACCACTAAGAAATGCTGTTTGTCCATGTCTGCATAGTCCACAAGGATGTGTTCCTTAGGTGTGGTAGCCCAGGACTGTGGTTGCAGAGGTGCAGTTGCACATTAGTTGCAGACAGCTGCACAAGGCACACATTGGCTGACAGGATGCTGTATAGCTTGATCAAGTCCGGTCTACCAGAGGTATCCCCAGGCCAATGCCGTCATCCGAGAGAGTCTGGAATGATTCTCATGTAAGCCTGAAAGTAACCTCTTTATGAACTTCGGAGGTATCACAACTCAGGCACCACACAGAACACAGCCTTGACCTGTGGACAACTGCCATTCTTGTCAAAGAAAGGTTGGAGAGTCTGGTCTCTCATGAAGCTGGGCCAACCATTTAGGGTGAAATAAAAGACCTTAAAGAGGACTGGATCCTGTCTTCTGCTATATCCCATGAAGCTGTGGATAGTTCCTCTGTGTTTTAAAGTTGAAATACAGCCCCATCATCTTCATTCTCTGTCGCATCTTTGCATAGCAATCTTGATAGTGCATTGGCATTTGCATGATCCTGAAAACATCTGTATTTGATGTCATAGGCCAACAGAATCGGGGCACATAGCTGTATCTTCAGTGCTGCGAGAGTTGATATCACTGCCTTCTGCCCCAGAGTGGCCAGTAGAGGCTTGTGATCTGTTAGCAGACTGAATTTTCATCCATACGAGTATTTGTGGAACTTCTTGACCCCAAAGATTATGCTGAAGGCTTCCCTATTGATATGAGCATAATTTCTTTCCCTTGGAGGTAGGATCCTTGAAGCAAAAGCACCTTGAGTTGTTCCTCCCCCGAAGATAACACAAGAGATTACTGCTCTCATTCCTTATGGGGACATGTTGCATGCCAGTCTCAGAGGTTTTGCTGCATCATAGTGCACTAGCCACTTGCTGTTCAGAAGTCGTTGCTTGCAGGACTGGAATGTTTCTTCACACTGCGGTGACCAGTTCGATTTTTGCTTCTGTTTGTAGCAAGTCATGTAATCGTTGCAACAGTGTGGACAAGAAAACATCCATAGTAGTTAAACAGGCCCAAGAATGATATTAGATCAGTCACATTTGTTGGCACAGGTACATTGACAGTTGCTGCCACTTTGCTGTCTGTTGAGTGCAGGCCCCAGGCGTCAATCCAATAGCCCAGGTACTCAACAGAATCTTGTAGGAACTGACATTTGGCTGACTTAATTCTTGCACTGTACCCATTTAGTCTGGACATGACTTGGTCCAGGATTATCAGATGCTCTTCCACTGTGAGGGCTGTTACCGAGATATCCATAAAGCAGACTACACGGTCCACCCCATGTAGTATCTCGTCCAATGTGTGGGGGAAAATTGCTGGCACTGTTGAAACTCCATAAGTCAAGCAATGATATCAGCAAGTCCCTTGTGGGTGTTTATGGTGAGATATGGCTCCAACTGCTGGTATTCAAAGGATAAGTCTTAACTTGTTGAAGAACTTTCTACCTGCAGATGGGGCGAACAAGTCTCCGGCATTGGGTAGTGGATATGTTTCTGTGCAACGATTCATTGTAACCTTGTAGTTACCGTATAGCCTTACTGCTTTGTCTCATTTTGGTACCACAGCAGTAGGGGCAGCCCAGTTGCTCCTATGCTTGTGATATGATACCATGCTTTTCCAACACCAGGAATCCTTCACTAATGATTTCAACACACATCATCCTCCAGGCAGAGAGTGATGCCCCAGAGATAGAACCATATGGCAGTTATTGAATTTAGAACTAAAGTTCAAACTCTGCACTGTGTTCATGCTCCCACTCTAGCCCTAACGTCAGATAAGTTTCTCAGCTGAAGACAGCAGTCGCTCCAAAGTCAGCTTTGGTTTCCAAACAGGTTTTACTCATTTTGTTACTTATTAAAGCATTTAGTTAGTTCTTCGCTATCTCTGCATTAGATATGGTTTGATTATAATGTTATAGATATGTATTGATTTTTCACTGCAGTTTCTCCTGTTCCCAGGAACCGGAGAAGACCACAAGTCAGTGCTGTTCCCATCTTTGGGGAACCACTAATATTTGTTAAAAATCTACCACTTTACTATTGTACATGCGGTTCTCTTTTTGACAGTTGCGGTTCCTGTCTTTAGGGAACCAAATCAAAATTTAAAAAGGGCTATTGGCATTTCTGTACAAACCGCTTATGTTCCTCAATATCTAAGTGGTTTTACTTCCATTTCTCTCCGTTCCTGGTAAAAGAAACAGCATTTGTGGTACATTTCTTCTCAGAATCGCTGTTGTTTCTCTCGGGTTCTGTGCTGATAGCTTCACCACATCTGGCGACAGTGTTTTTTCATAGGACTTCAGTGTTTGGCATGACTACTGGACCTAAAAAAAGAAAACAGGACCATTGGGCTTTAAACATTGTACTGATTGTTTTCAGCTCCTGGCAAGGGCAGACTGCCACATGCTCTTTTTAAGGTGCCTGGGTCCACATCACGATTTTACCAGTTGTGTGCTCTGTAGCAAACTGCTGTTTCCCATACTAGCCTGTGACTGTTACTAGTTTTCCCGAACCCACTCAGACACCTGCAAGGGTACTTAGTAGTCGCCACTGCTCAGCATAGACACTCTTTTTTTTGAGATGTCTCCAGATCTGGATCCCTTCAGAACCACTGCTCACACAGTACTGTGCTCCTTGCACAAGGGCAGCCAGCTTGTCCCTGTCACAACAGAGAATGTCTTACTTTAAAAACATAAGGGCCTATTCTCAAAAGGATGCACATGGCCCAAAGTGACTTGCGTCCAACATGAATGACACAAGTAGCACTTTGCGCCAGTAGTATTGCCATGCAGGATTCTCAAAAGCGGCCTGCAACCACACGCAGGCTGCTTGCGCCAAAGTGGACTTGCGCCGTGGTTGCACCAACACCTCCACTGTAACATGGCACAAGGGGGTTTACGGCAGCTCCTGTGCCCTATTCACAAAGGGCTGCTCCACATCCCCTAATTTAGGATTCTCAAACAACCCCTGGAAGACATCTGTCGAAGTACATTTACACCAGCTATGAGCTGGTGTAAATGTGCTTTGCCATCCACTGGGGTTGTGCCAATGTGCCACAAGTGAACATTACAGCCCCCCACCATGATTACACATAAGCCCCCCCTTTCCCGATCCCGGATAGTATAAATAATTAAGCCTGTGTGGGCTGCCCTGATCCCTGGTAGTATTAATAAATATGCCCTTGTGGGATACCGGCGCCTCCCCCAGTCCCGACCCCTGATATTCTTAACAGTGAAGCCCTTGTGGGCTAACGGACCCCCCCCCTACCAGCCCCAAACCCCCAATATATTTTCATGTCCGTTTTTCAAATATATTTGCACCCACTATCGCGGCCAGCCGCCAACTGAGCTCTACATGAGCATGTACTATTTACAATATGCGCTCATAGAACTCGGTCAGCGACTGGCCACGTGTTATGGCTTGGGCTGTGCCAGTTGCCTGCTGGGTACGGGTTTGGGGGGGGGAGCGGGGAGGTCTGGTGCTGCTGGGTGCAGGGGTGAGGGGCCACTAGACCATCAGGGCTACAGTGAATATTAATTTTTTTTTTAAACTGACATGAAAATATATCAGGGCTGGGGAAGGGAGATCCGCTAGCCCACAAGGGCTTCATTGTTAAGAATATCTGGAGGGGGGAATTGCGGAGGCCGGTATCCCACAAGGGTATATTAATACTTTCAGGGATCGGGGCTTGTGAAGGGGGAGGGTGATAGCCCACACAGACTTAATTATTACTACTACCAGGTATTGAAGCTTGTGAGGAGGGCACTAGCACAACAGAACTATTCCATTACGGTCAGGGATCGGGGCTGGGGGGGGCACTTCCTCCCTTCTGCTGTGCACTGTCATAGGCTTGCAGCAACCTGTTCAGGTGCACCCTCCATTTGGTGCATGACTTGAGTTTCCGCAAGTCACGGGACTTGGCCACGAGGACCCTGCCCAATAGAGAACTGGGTGCAGGGTCCCCGGCGCATCAGCATTTGGGTGACTTGTGCCAGGCCTTTGAGAATGGCCCCCCACAATATGTTAACTGTAGCATTCTCTTTAGAGGCAGAAACACTGTTTTGTCAATTATAAATCAGTTAGCTGTACCTCAAAGAACTCAGTCACAGAAACCTGAGATATATAAAAATATAATATTTTAACCCTTACTGTGCCACGGACTGATCTCAGTCCAGAATTCCTATACTATACATTCTAATTCTGTTGGCAGCCAAAGGGTTAATACTTACAGATACTTACACAGATAATACAGGAAATTACAGCAAGGCTATGGAGAACAGTACTTCTACAGAAATTAAAAGAAAATGCACATGCAAGACAGAAAAAATTTACTATGCTTTTATAATTTTCCCATAGTATAGAGGCTTACCCGTACAAGACCTTTTTTTTTTTTTTAATCACAGCAGACTTGAATCTTTAGATGGTAGCTTGTTCATAGTGCCAAATCTGACTAAATCTTTCAGGCTCTGCGAGACTTAAGACCCTCCAGCTCCCCCCCCCATATGACACATCATCCAGTATGTCACTCTGACTTCATAGATTCATCTGCAAAATCCCATGCTCTTTGTGCTCTAATGTCTCGCATTGCAAGACTCCGTGTAACATGAGAGGGTTGTGTTTTTTTCTCAGCCCTCCCATTAACTGTCAACGAGATTTTTATCTGTCTTCAGAGATGGATGGTCTGTTGTAACAGAGACACTGATAAAAACATTCTGACCTTTATCACACTTCAAAGACAGCTGGTCTGTTTTAGCAGAGGCACTGATAAATTCTAACTGATGCCCTACAGAAAAAAAATTAAAGAAAAATACAGTAACAAGTATACATAGCAAATTGTTCCATCTCCCCGAGAAAGAAAAAGCAAATGATGTTGGTTTTTCATGTGAGCCAGCTAACTGCTACTGCTATGCCCTCAGTTCTCTCTGGGTGAACCCCACATTAGTTTCTGCAAGTGTCTCCTCTACCAAGAAAAAATCAAAACAAAACAAGGGCGTTAACTATTGCTTGGGCAGCCCATCTCTGTTGCCATGCTGTGATCCGCTGCAGTGCATGATGTCTATGTTATATTTATTTAGAATTTTTCTAACTGGGAGAGGCACACTGAGCCGGAACTTGTTTCCAGGTACAGCCCTGGGGGAAAGTGAAGTGGAGAAAATATGGTAAGTAAGGTATACAGGTTGTTTGTCTTCATAAGCAATATTGCAGAGGGGTTGGAAGGGAAGGTGTCTTTTTGCAGATGACACAAAGATCTGCAACAGGGCTGACACTCCAGGAGGGGTAGAGAAAATGAGAAGGGACCTAAGCAAGCCTGAGGAGTGGTCAAGGGTGTGGCAGCTAGGATTCAGTGCAAAGAAGTGCAAGATCATGCACTTGGGGTACAGCAATGCGGGGGAGGAGTACATGATTGGGGGATACTAATGACCACCAAACAGGAAAGGGACTTGAGAGTAATCATATCTCTAGAGTTGTCAAATACCGGTTTTTTGACCGGATCACCTGGTTTTTGGAACCTCCATTTGGTGAGTCCTGTGCAGTCATCCGGTTTTTCAGCGGTACCACCGGTCCACCTGTCTGCTGACGACAAGTGCAGGAAAAAAAGTTTAAAACTTGCAGCCGGAAAACATGCAGTGCCGCCGCCATTGTTCACCAAGCCAGCTCCTTATCATTTTCCCATGCTGGCTTGGCATGTGACGTGTCCCTCTCATTGTTCAACTACTACTCCCACAAGCGTGAGAATCTTGTGCAACTTCCGCTTCGTGCCACAACTTCCTAATCATACCTACCGACCCTATGGTTCTCAATTCGTTAGACTGGAGAAGAGAGAGACCCCTTGGCTTACCAGTTGCTGGATGGCCGGGAGGGACGTCGGAGTAGGATCTTATGAGGAAGGAGCCACTCAAGAGTCTCACTGGCCAGTGACATGCAACTCAAGGGGGCGAGCAGGACATCAGGGAGGCACATCAGAGACTCAGGAAGGTCTACAGTAGGGAGGGAGGCGGTAACGTCAGCATAGTTAGAATGAAGGAATACAGAAGCAAACCAGTGGGCTTCCAAGCGGGGCGGGGGGCAAAAAGTACCCTATCAAGAGCCACTATTTAAGGGCCAATCAGTTTGCTGGGAATATAACCATTCAGGGGTTGTGATCAGGGCCAATCACAGGTGAAGGTTAAGAAGCCAATAACAGTAGACCCCTGAAAAGAACAAAGAAAGACTTCAGGATAAAAAGAGGAGTTTTTAGCCCTGTAGTATCCATTCAGGAGGAGTTGGAGGACCCACGATGTAGTGAGCAGTAGAGGGGAGGACAAGACAAACTGAGAGAACCACCACCACAAGCAAGCAGCTGAATGTATTCACTGTCTGAAGTCCAGCACAGCACAGAGGACAGGAGGAGAATCAGCAGCAGCCAACAGCCAGCATATCTTCTTGTGGAGCAGCTTTGACTTCTGGAAAGCAAGCAGCAATACCAGCCCTGCAGCCAGCCAACCATCCAGAATCTAAATAGCACAATTGAAGCCCATTTCTCAGTTCAGGCTCACTCGCTGTTGTGACTTTCAGTATGTATTTGTATATTGATTTATATAGTTCAGTATTTTAAAATGTATTTTAATGGTGCAGTGTGTGTGTGTGTGTGTGTGTGTGTGTGTGTGTGTGTGTGTGTGTGTGTGTGTGTGTGTGTGTCGGGGGAGATGGAGAGATCGTAGCCACCTGTGGATGATTTCTTTGCAGTTGGGAGGGAGGTGGGAGAGTGGAAGGTGGGAGTAAAGATTACCATTTTTTTAATTATTATTATATTTTGGTTAATTTCTAATTTATACAGTTGGGGTACATGAGAAGGGCTTGGGGACTGAGTGGGAGAACATGGAGGTCCAAGGTAGGAGTTATGTGCTGCAGACAGACAAACAGTTGTTGAATCATGCCTGCCCATTGCCCATGGATGATTTCTGGGGTGGGTTTGGAGGACTGGGTGGGAGGGCAATAGGACATGGAGGTAGGAGTGACTCTGCTGCTAGTGTGATTGTGAACAGAACAGAAACTGTATAGCTGTGCTGAATGATTGACAAAACATATGTGTGTGTAATATCTGTACCAATGCTGGACTTGTGTGTGTGTGTGTGTGTGTGTGTGTGTGTCATCTTCAGTTGGGAGGTAGCTGGGGCATGGCTGAATTTTAATTTATTTTTTATTTTTTTGGCACGTTTCCTAATTGTGCTCAGTGTTTTAACCTACATATCTGATTACCCGTGTTGCTGTCACATGGTGTTTACAGCTGACTGACTGAAATTTTTTACGTTGTTAGCTGGTATGAACAGAAGAAACACAAACATAGAAAATGTCGGTAGATAAGGACCACTAGGCCTATCTAGTCTGCCTGTAAGTCCTGTGCTTGATTACAGCTTTTGACCCTTCTTCCACTTAACCTCTGGTTCCCCTCTACTTGTCCCATGCATGTTTAAGTTCAGCCACAGTGCTTGCTCCCACCATGTCCTGTGGCAGACCATTCTATGTGTCCACCACCCTCTTCATGACAGAGTCCTCACATTCCCTCTTAACCTGCCACCTTCCAATTTCATGTCATGCACCGTAGTTCTTGTACTCCTCCTGTATTGGAAGATCTCCCCCCTCATGCACCCTGTTTATGCCCCAGAGGTAGTTGACTGTTTCTGTCATGTCACCTCTCTCCCTCTTCTCCTCCAGCGAGTACATATTAATGTCCCTTAATCTCTCCTCATATGTCTTGTGGTGCAAGCCCTGTACCATCTTAGTCGCTGCTTCTGGACCACCTCCAGCCAGTTAATGTCCTTTCGAGAGTGGCATCCAGAACTGCATACAATACTCCATGTGAGGCCTGACCAGGGTTTTGTATAATGACATCACTAGTTCATGCCTTCTTCTGGTGATACCCTTGCTATGCACCCCAGCATGCCACTGCCATCCCTGCCTTTGTACTCTGCTTTGACATTTTCAGGTCATCTGAAATCGTAACCCCTGGTCTTTCCTTTTGGCAGTCAGCAGCTCCCCCAAAATCATGTGGCTCTCCCCAGGGTTACTGTCTGTCCCAAGTGCATAATTTTTGCACTTTTTGAATTAAAACCTCAGTTGTCATTCTGCAGACCATTTCTCAAGCTTCCCCAGGTCCCTCCTCATTTTCTCCACTCCTTCAGCAGTATCCATCTTGTTACAGATCTTTGTGTCATCTGCAAACAGGCAGATCTTTCCTTCCAGCCCCGCTGCAATGTCACTGATGAAGTCATTGAACAGAACTGGTCCAAGGATTGATCCCTGAGGTACTCCACTGCTGGTCACCCTCCTCGCCCCAGATTGTGCTCCATTTACCATCACCCTCTGTCTCATGTCCATTAGCAAGTTCCTAACCCAGTTTACCACCTTGTCTCCCATGCTCAACCTACCGATCTTGTTAACCAGCCTCCTATGTGGGATGGTGTCGAAGGCTTTGCTGAAATTAGTAGGCAATGTCCGCCACCCCACCCCCGATTTACTTCCTTTTTCATCCAGTCGAACAAGTCTGAGATTTGTCTGACATGACCTAACCACTGTGAACCCATGTTGCCTAGGGTCCTGGGCACCGATGGCTTCTAGATGTCCCACTATCCTCTCCTTAAGCAGTGCCTCCATGATCTTCCCTACTATCGAGGTGAGGCCGACCTGCCTATAGTTGCCCGCTAGAGAAGAGAAACTGTATAGCTGTGCTGATCATAACAGAACATGTATGTGTAATATATGTACTACTAAGCAATAGGACATGTGTGTGCCATCTTCACAGTTGGGTGGCGGGGGCATCAATGATTTTTCCATGTTTCTTAACTGTGCTCACATGTCCTATGTGTGTGGGGCTGCCTTTACCTAGTGCTAAAGGTGTGGGAACTCTCTGTGCTTCCCTTCCACTGATGTCTGGGGAGGAGACAGAGCTCTTCTGTTCTTTCGCCAGTGTCTGGGGAGGAAGCAGGTATCTTGTGTTCTTTCGCCGATGTCTGGGGAGCAGGCAGGTATCCTATCTCCTACAGGGGTCTGGGGATGGCAGCATTAAGGGGATCATGTCTTCATGGAAGTTGTACATGCTCACATGCCCATCATCCTGGCTAGTTCACGTCCATATATACACCTCATGTGACCATCTACGCAAAGACAAATCCTGATCCTCAGATGTGATTCTTAATCTTTTTTGCCTTTTTATGTTTGCTTGCATGCATGTGCAAGAAACATAGTGCCATCATCCGAGTTTCTGGAGATGTGGCACCCTCTCTTCCAATTCCCTCCTTGTGTTTGCAGGCATGGCCACAGTTGCCCAATGCATGCTGCAGCTGTCTATGACAGCACTCGAGAATGCAGTGGCTTGCAGTTGAAAGGGAGAGAGCCGCTTCAGTGAGCACTATCAGATAAGGGAAGTGCTCTCCCCCCTCCCCCAAACAGTCTTCCAGGTGCCACGCTGGGAGCCCACCCCAGCATGGCAACAATGTGTTTGGCCGACTGGGGTGCCCAATCCCCAGTGGGCCCCACAGTTCCCCCCCCCCCAAGAGATTACAGAGTGCCATGCTGGGAGCCCACCCCAGCGTGACAACAGTCGGAATGGCTGGGGGCGCCCAATCCCCGTCTGCTCCACTGCCGCTCCCAAAGCTGTCCAGCTGCCATGCTGGGAGCCCACCCCAGCATGGCAAATGGCCCCGTCATAATTAAAAAAAAAAAAAAAAAACCCTGAAAACACAAAAACGGTCCCTCGCAGTCTCCCTGCCACCCGCACCCACCCTCTACGCACCCTGCCTCCCCACACCCAAACCTCACCCCATACTTACCTCCGGAGCTTGGCGCAACGATCTTCGGTGGACCAGGAACACGTCTGCATTCTTCAAAGCCAGCCGCGAACTGAGGAAATGCCGGTAAGCTGTATAATGTAATGAATAGGGTTTTTTCAACTTTGCTGCATATCTCAGGCATTTTTTGGAATTTTGGCACCACATTTTCAACATGGGGTTTTGGGACCCCTCCTCATGAATTCTGTTACTGTCATGGCGTTAATCAGGCCGAAGGAGTGATTTCATAGTCACTGCGAAATCACCTTTCGGGACAGATTAACAAATGACAGTGCCAGTGTTCATAAGGTGGGCTCAAAAAGCCTAGCATGAAAAACTTGGTGAAAAAATTCCAAAATGACTATTTTACGAGCTTGTTGCACTGATCCTCACACATGCTCATAAGTTGGCAAATTTTCAATATTTTCACTCCAGATTTTCAACATTGCCATTTTACCACACCTCATATGAGCAGTACAGCTGTCATTTTCATCTTGCCCAAAACATGTTTTCCACATGTAGCACAATAGGCGCAGTCGGTGTGGAAATCAATGTATGGGACACATTAAGAAAATCACAGTGACACTGTTAATGAGCAGAGGTCTTAAAATGCCTATTTTGAAAATTTGGTTAAAAATTCTAAAAATTACTGTGTTACGAGTGAGCATTGTGCAATTTCCATGCACCCTCGTAAGTTCATGAATTTGTAATATTTTCAGTCCAGATTTTCACCAGTGGTATTTTTCCACACTTATGAGCAGTACAGCTGTTATTTTTTACAACATGGCCGAAATGTGTTTTCACACTTTCAGCACAGAAATGCGTGGTTGCTGTGGGAAATCATTGTTCGGGACAGATAAAGAAAATCACAGTGACGCTGTTCATGACCGGAGGTCCCAAAATGCCTGTGTTGACAATCTGCTGTAAACAGTTCCCAAACTAATTACATTACGGGTGCACATTGCACAGTTTCTACGCACGCTCATGACTTCACCAATTTTTTTAATATTTTTACTGCAGATTTTCAACATTGCCATTTTTTACACCTCCCCATGAACAGTACAGCTGTCATTTTTCACATCCTGTTCAGAATGTGTTTTTGCACCTGTGGTGACAAATGCCGTAGTCGCTGTGCAAAAGCAGCTTTCGGCTAACAAACTGATATTGCCACTGTTCATGAGGTGGGGGTCACAAAAAACCCATGTTGAAAATTTGGAGTGAAAATACCAATGAATGCCTGAGGCGTTAGGGTTTCTGACCATAACACCCCACCCTGTAGAGAATGACAGGCATCAGGGCTGTGACTTGGGATTGTCACCTGCAATGCTCATACCATTCCACCCCCACCCACACCCTGCAGCCACTGAGAGGCATCGAGGTGTGCCTTGGACTTTGGCCCCAAAGTTCACCCCATTCTCCTATACCGCACCCATCTCTCAATATTTCCTGATAGAATGGGTGCACATAGGGCCAAAGACCCCAAGGCACACCGTGACACTTGTCGGTGTCTGCAGGGTAGGGTGTGGTGAAATGGCATGGCCGTTATGCCTGATGACCCAAAGGCACACCCCAATGCCTGTCACTATCTGCAGGGTGGTGATGGGGTTGGCTTCAGTTCAATACTTCACTGCCATTCCTATTATGCAGCTCTGTAACTCCTATGGTTATATTAAATGCACGCTGAAAATAGAAAATAGAGTTAAAAATCTACGTTTCGACCTTAGGTCTTCTTCAGGAAGTATCTAAAAGAGAAAAAAGACAAGTTAGTGTAGAGGAGAGGTAAAATGAGAGAGATATATATGTGGAGAAAGAAGAAGAGGGAGGCTAAGGGAGAAGAAGTGATAAATGGTAAGATTAAGAGAGAATCTGTGAAACAAAAAGGTGATGATGGGAAAGATAAAACATAATGGGAGAGAAAGAGCTGGGGAAGTTCCCAGGTAGACAGTGATTAACAGGGCCTTGTAAGAAGGCTGAAAGGTGACAAATGTGTGAGAAGGAGACAGAGATGGAGACATATGGTGAAAATGAAAAATGGAAAATGAAGAATGGTCTGTAACTCCTACACTACCAATGCCAATGCCAGCAAGCAAACATTCGGCATTGACAAATGCTTGTTTACCTTCTGCTGCAAGAAAGAAAAAATCACTACTGATAGTGACAGTGTTACAGATACTTATATTTTTTTGGTATTGTGCGTATTTTGCATAGTGCCTTTCTGTATGTGTTTTTATTTCCTGTATGTTTTTTTTTATTAACATTACATTTGTGATGTGACAAATGAGATGTTCTTGTAAATATTTTAGTAGAACTGCTGAACATCGAAGTGCACCAAGGCAAAATGAGCAACAGAAAGAAGGGAGACTTTGCTGAGATGCACAACAGTACTGGAAACAGAAGCAGCGGCTCAGTTCATGCTATGAAGAAGAGTAAGACCTGTGGATTCTGCACCTATGACCAGGCATGGGAGCAGAAGTATCCCCTGGGTGTGATTGGTTCCAGGCGTGGATGAATCTGCAAAATGTGTATCTTGTGGCACGGTATTTATGGTCAAATGGGCTGGTGAGTGTGCCTTGAAAAACCACCTGAAGACTGAGAAACACCAACAAAATATGACTCTTCAAAAAGAGAACCTTTTTATGACCCGGTTTGTTCAGTCAAGCAACCCTAAGAACCACAAAGTGACTGCAGCAGAGGTAGCAGCAATTTATCATGGAGTGCGACATCATTACTCCTACTTATCTATGGACTGTGGTATGAAACTAACCCATCAGATGTTTCCAGACTCTGCAGTAGCAGCAAAAGTAAGCTGTGGACGTACAAAAGCTGAATGTATTGTCACCAGTGTTTTAGTACCATATTCACAAGAACTGGGATCCTGTTTATTTTCAATTGCTTCTGATGCCTCCAGTAAAGGAAACCGAAAGATGTTCCCTGTGGCTGTCCAGTTTTTCCGCCAAACAAGTGGCATTCAAAGGAAGCTTCTGGATTTTTATGAAGATCATAATGAAACCTCAGAAGCCATTGCTAAAAAGGTAACAGGCTGTATTGGCAGTAATGGACTAAAACTGGAAAATGTTTCAAGCTGTGGTGCTGACAATGCCTCAGTAAACTCTGGGAAACATCGGTCAGTATTTAAGCACTTGCAGTCACAAATACCCCATCTGGTGGCAACTAACTTTTTGTGCCACATAATACACAACTGTACCCGTCACGCAAACAAGGCTCTTGCAAGATTTGATGTGGAAACCCTGGCAGTCAAAGTGTACAGTGAGTTTTCAGGCTCTGCAAAAAAGGTGCACCAACTCCAGGAAATGTTCAGGTTTGTTGAACTGGAGTGGAGGAAATTCTCCAACATGTCGTGACAAGGTGGCCTTCCTTTTTACCAGCATTAACAAGACTGGTTGAGTGCTGGAGAGCTATAAAAAGTTATTTCATCAGCCAAGGAGAATAAGAGCGTCACCCAGTAGTCTGGAAGTTCATGGAGGCACATGAATAGCTATAGTGACACTGATGAACTGTCAGAAGCAGAGTGTTACCTGCATTTCATGCACTACAGTTTGCAAATATTCCATAAATCTGTTGCTAAATTAGAAAGTAATTCACTTGCTGCTCCAGAGGTGTACAGCATAATGGTCACTCTCCACTCAACTTCTCAAGAGACATGAGGATCAGTTTTTTGGCATTAAGGCGACATCACCATTGAGAAATGTTCCTGCTGGAGTCAAAGAGAGGGTGACCAAAGACTTCTGTTCTTTCTACAGCCGGTCAGTCACATACCTAAACAAATGGTTTGACTATGATAACAGCCCCCCAAAAGCCATGCAAATCTTTGCATTTCAGCAAGCAACAGTGTCCTGAAATGAAGTATGCGAGCGGGTGGACATTTTAAAATTAAATGGTGACATGGACATGTTATATGAAGACTATTCCATGCTTAGTATAGCATTGCTGTCCTTAACAGAAATTAGTGGAGCTGGAGCATCTATCAGTGACAGGTGGGTGGCATTTTTTAGTAAAGCGCCTGACTGCAAAATGCTACTGAAGCTAGTCCAATTTGTGCTGTCCATTCCAGTCAGCAACAGTTATGTGGAACGTGTTTTTTTTTTTTCCCCCCATTATAGGAAATGCGTGGACAGATGAGCAAAATCGCATGCTAGTGGACTTGGTGATGGCAGAATTACAAGTGAAACTAAATTACAGTCACACATGTTTCCAGTTTTACTGTTTCATGAAAGGAAATGCAACACTCCTGGATGCAGCCAAATCAAATAAAAAATATACTTTTAAGTTTCGATAAACATTTTTATTTGAAAGTCTTACTTTGAATTTAAAATGCTTAAATTGCTTATATTGAATTTATGACTTAAAACAACATGTTCCGACAGAAGTACAGATGTGTTTGTGTGTATATGTATGTATGTATGTATGTGTATATATATTAAGAAAGATGGGGGTTGGACTTCCGGTTGAGCTGTTGGCTTGAATGCAGCACTGAAAGATCAAGTTCCAGGGACCTGACAAAAAAACTCCCAGAATTGGTACAAAACAAATCAAAACCAGAAAAATTTTTTTATGCAAGAGGCTAGAGGAGTTACAGAACTGAATGGGAGCCTGAAAAAGGAAAAAATCAACTGCTTTAGCTGCACAGCAGACCAAACAAGTGAAAGACTCCGACTGGTGATTCCGGCCTACCAGACATGGCAGAGCCCCCACTATCTCCTAATGGACAACCCTGCAATGCTGCAGTCCTGGCAGAACTCAAAGGATTCAGAGATGAAGTTCGCTCCTTTCACACTGAACTATCCACAGAACTGGCTAAAATAAATCAGAAGGTATCTGAATTGGAGTCGGCTCACACAGAAATTGATGCAAGAACTGATAGCCTGGAGAGAGTTGTGGTGCATTTAATAAATGAACAAAAGCTATTAACAGACAAATGTGAAGACCTTGAGAATAGATCAAGGAGAAATAATCTACACATTCATGGAGTACCAGAGGAAGAAGAAGGACATGATATGCTTAAATTTGTGGATACTTTATTATGGGGGGGGGTACTACACCTTGATCCAGCCACCAAACTAGACATAGAACGAGCTCACAGAGCCCTCTCCCCGAAACCTCAACATATTGGTCAGAGGCCGTGCTCCATAGTGCTCAAGCTATTAAACTACGCAGTGAAACAGCAGTTGTTGTCAAGAGCATGGCGCATGGGGGACATTCAGTACAAGGGCAGATGTCTTTATTTCGATAATGACTACTCCCCACAAATAGCAGCAAGGAGAAGGGCCTATGCCCTGATACTTCGCACCCTGAAACAGCAGCAGTTGAAGTTCGTTGCACCATATCCTGCAAAGCTTATAATAATGTTTCCTGAAGGCCCACAAACATTTGAAACTCCAGAGGAAGTCAGCAAAGCTCTCCAGGCCAAGAACATCGTGGTACCCCAGCAGATAACATTAGAAACTCAGGATCTAGAGGCACTCAAGTCATGAATTGTGTGGGAGAAGAGATAGAACATGCAAACCAGAAAGAGACAAGGCTACTCTACATTACAGGATGTTAAAAAACTTTTACTCAAGTTCCAGAGGACTGCCCCAGATTGACTGTCTGAGAAAGGGGCTGTGGTAATCTTTCCAGCCCACTACGAGAGTCTGGGTGTGCACTTACTTTTAGAGCAGCTGTTTGAGCCATCTAAAAAACTAGCCGAGGTGGTGTGATGTTATAAGGCTGAATCTTTGTAATTCAGAATGCTAGTCAGAGATATTAATCAAGGGAAATGGGGGCTGAAGTACAGACTCAAGCGATCTATGCATAGTAATCTGATATGTTTTTATTGTTTAATGTAAAAAAAGAATCTGGGACAATTATAGTGAAACAATTGAAAACTTTATCTTACCCCACCCCCCCATTTATATCTACCTCTGTAAATAGCCTCGGCTACCATTCCTCATTTGTTGACGAGCTCCCCTATTAAAACTAATTTTTTAAATACTGGTGGGTCCCATGCGGTGAGCTAATGGAGGTGCATTCAGCTAGATGGCAACATGGCGACAGTCATGTGCAGTGGATATCTGGACAGCATCAATTTATTTGGTGCACTCCAGAGCTGCGCATGTTGATTGCCTGCTCCATGTTACTAATTTTTGTACATAGTGCTGGGGGCCCACAATGGCCATGTGAGTTTCCCCCACAGGGACATAATGTTCATCTCTGCACAGGAGGGAGTACAGATCCCTCTCTACCTAGGGAGTCATTAAAGACTTGTTCTGTAATCCATGTAAATAAATTAATGTTACACTGTTAATGATGAGAAACCTAGGCATGAAAGTTACAGATTCTCCCTCGAACCAATATTCTGTTACTTTTGTTACTCCCGCAGTCTAACACGAATTAAGATATGTGTTAAAGCTAGCTGGAAACAATACATGGTTGGGAGTACTACCAAATCACCACTAGAGGGGGATAAATGCTGTCATCTATTACTGATCTTTTGTAAGGTGTACAAATATGTTTTGAACATTTGTACCCTATCTTATGGATATATTATTTTGTATATGTTATTAAAATTAAGCAATGAGGACTCGAATATACAAGAGGCTATTTTGGTGCGTTTGCTTTGGACTGAAACTGCTTACCAGCAATTTGGGCTGAGAATATATGGAGAGGAGATATTTACTATATTTGGTGACAAGGAGAACAATAGGAAACTGGGCTTATGCAATATAAAATACTTGTTGATACAAAATGGGGAAATCATCACTGATATTGTCCCTTAATATTAATGGGATCCACAGCCCAGTTAAGAGATCCTGTTTGATACAATTTATTAAACGAGACAATCCTGAAATCATATTTTTGCAGGAGACTCACCTGTCCTCTCCTGAGCATGATCAATTCACCAAATGGGGGTTTCCCATGGTGATAGCATCATCTCACAGCTCGGGTAGGAGACAGGGAGCAGCCATCCTGATCAGATGTGGGGTACCATTCGACCTCCATCAGGAGGTAATAGACCCAGAGGGACGATTAGCTATTGTAACGGGCATGCTTCGTGCTCGCCCGGTTACTCTGGCATCCATTTATTTTCCCCCGGGGACCTCAGAGATTGACTCAGACTTTTTTTTACACGGTTTTTGAAGATCCTCCAGGGGTAGCTTCTGATGGGGGAGTGACCTGAATACTGCTCTGAACCCTGCAAGGGATGTCTCAGTCCATCTTCCACACAGGGTTAACCCACTTCAGAAGTACTTGCAGGGTACAGTTGCTTCTTTGGGGCTGGTAGACATCTGGTGTCACTGTTAACCCACACAAAGAGAATATACCCATATAGCACCAGGACCAGGGGTGGCATCTCGACTACATTATATATTTGCCACAGAAGAACATCTAGAAACATATTAAACAATGTGTGGCATGGGGCGACCATATTATCAGATCATTCCCTAGTATATGCCAAATTTGATTTAGGCGGGGGGCATATAACCAACTTCTGGCATTTCAACTTGATGCACTTGAGAGTTCCAGAGTTTAATCAAATGGTTAAAGACAGGATTCCACAAATCCTGGGGGAGATTGGTGACACAGATGTTTCGGCAGCGATTAAGTGGGATACCCTTAAGACAGTGTTGCGTTGGGATATTATTGCTTATTCATCAAGGAAAAATAAAGAGAGAGGCACAGCTTATTAAACTCCAGGAGGAGTTGAAAGTACTGCAGTCTTTATATGCCAAGGGGGATGGAACTGTAAAGGTACAAATACTAACAATAAAACAAAGAATTCAAAAATACTTAGATCAGAAAGTAGAGCAGCAGCTCTTTTATCTCTGACTCGCAGCACATGAGGGGAGCCCTAAAGGAACCAGGAATCTGGCCCATAAACTTAAAATGCATAAGGTTAGAGCCTGTGTTATGGCCATGCAAGACCCTACTGCGGGGAAGCTAGAACATCACCCTAAGATCATTAGACGAGTCATGGCTGAATATTATCGGGATTTATATAGGGCAGAGTCTGAAAACCATAGTCAACAGATAGAGGCATACCTTAACAACTTAAAGCTTCCCAAATTGATTGCCTCCCAGATAGATATTTTGAGAGCCCCTACTACCTTGATTGAGATAGAGGGAGTGTTGCAGAGAGCTAAGACCCAGAGAGCTCCAGGACCAGATAGAAACATAGAATTTGACGACAGATAAGGACCGCTTGGCCCACCTAGTCTGCCCATTTCCCTACCTAACGGATAAGCGCAGATCCTAGTTAACCAACAGCCTTCTTCCTCCTATTCCCCACTAGAATTGCTTTATGTCTGTCACATGCATTCTTGAATTCCCCCACTGTTTTTGACTCTACGACCTCCTCAGAAAGGTTGTTCCATGTATCCGCAATCCTCTCTGTGAAAAAATAGTTCCTCACATTACCTCTGAGCCGTCCCCCCTCTATCTTCAAATTGTGCCCCCTTGTTTTTGCACATCTCTTTTTCTGAAAGATGCTACCCTCTTGGACTTTGTTGATTCCACTGAGGTATTTGAAAGTTTCTATCATGTCCCCCCTCTCCCTCCTGTCCTCGAGGATATACGTCTTTAGTTCCTTTAGTCTTTCTTCATATGTCTTCTGATGCAGACCCTGCATCATTTTGGTTGCCCTCCTCTGGACAGTCTCCACCCTGTCTGTGTCTTTGCGGAGATGGGGTCTCCAGAACTGTACACAGTACTCCAGATGTGGTCTTACCAACTGTCTGTACAGAGGGCCAACAACTTCCTGTTTTCTACTGGTGATGCCTCTCCCTTTGCATCCCAGTATCCCTCCCCACCCTCCTTACAGCCTTCTCACATTGCTGTCCCACCTTTAGGTCATCTGATATGACTACCCCCAAGTCCCTTTTCCATTTTTGTTGTTACTACCTCCCCATTGTGTACTCTTCCCCTGGGTTTTCAAACAACATGAAGTCTTGCTGTATTCTGACTATTGCAGTTAGGTCCTGCCTTTCAACTGCCCTGGAGAACAAAGAGTTAACTTTCCATGGCCAGCATGAAACATTCAGCGTGAGCTCGGTTGAAGCCCCTGTCTGCTGTTGTTTAAACTCCAACCATCAGATTTTTTACTCCGCCTCACTGAGCAGTCGCTCCGGAGATTTCTCCTTTGCTCGGTTCAAAAAAGTCTGTGAAAGTGTCGTTTTTTCGCTCGGTTTCTACCGAATTTCTGCTACCGAATCTGTCAGTTTAAGTCTCTGTCTGTGGTACCGTGAGTACTAGATAGGTTTTACATTTAGTTTCTGTGTGGAACTTGTAATTTGGGATCGGTTCGGTTTGAACCGATCAGATTGGTCTTAAAAGTTTGAATTTATTAGTGTGTGGTAACAGTCCGTATCAGTTCTTAAAAAAAAAAAAAAAAAAAAAAAGCGGATTTAATTACGTTTTTCCAAGACCAATAACCACGGTCAGGAACCGATAGGGGTGTCTTGCCTGGTGGATTGCCGAAAAAAGGGTAAGTTTTGGTTAGGATTGGCCATGTCTGAGAAACCCAAGAGAAAAACTGGGCCCACTGGGTTTCAACACTGCAGTGTGTGTGGGGAAGCCTTTGCTAAGGCCGATCCCACACCACCTGTGTTTATTGTCTGGGGTTTGACCACCTCGATTCAGACTGCCAAATTTATAAAAGTTTTCCCAAAGCATCCCTGGATAAGAGAGTAGGTAGACTGAGGGAAAGGGAGGCCGAGAAATCCGCTGACCCAGATGGCCAGCCTGGTTCGGTTCCGACCGAACCAGAAGGAGTGCCCTCTGACTGGGGCAAAACTTCTTCGGGCAAGAGGAGAGCCGATTCTGAGGAGTCGGTTCCGGTTAAAAGAAAGAGAAGAGAAAAATCATCCGGTTCGGATCCACAAATTCTTTCTCCAATCGCTGATGAAATAGCCAAAGCGATAAGGATAGTTCAGTCGCTAACTTCAGTTCCGGCTGAACCGGCACCATCTGGCAGGGGGTTGGTTCCCCCGGTTCCGGATTGTACTTTAGAAGAATTTTATGAACCGGAGGAGGAGGAGGGAGAGTATGAGGATGATGATGGTGATTATGAAAGTCTGGATGTGCCTATTGACCCGGACATTTCCCCAGACAGACCTTCAGGTGTTTCTCCTCCTAGGCTTTCTGAGTCCCCTTCCCACTTTATGTTTTACAAGAAAGTGGCTGAAACCCTCCAGCTTCCAATGGAAGAAGCAGTAGAGGATCAGGAGGAGCCTGATTTTTGTTGAAATGATGGACATCCCAGAGTCCAGGAGATTGTCTGTTCCCCTCCATAAATCTTTTAAGAAACAGACATTTAAAATTATAAAGACTCCTAACTACATACCTCCTGTGGACAGACGAATGGACAAGAGGTATACCCTTTCAGGCTTGGACACTGAGTTCCTTTCTCAGCAATGCAACCATGTTGGGGTAGTGCAGGCTACTGCCTGTGATAAGGCAAATATCCCCTTGGCATCACACCCCCCAGATAAGGACTCCTGGAGTTTTGATGCCATGGCAAAGAAGCAGTACATGGCAGCATCTTTGGAACTCGGGCAGGCTAACTATATGGCCTACACAGCTAGATACCAGAAGTCCAGGTGGGACACTGTGCTGGCTCTAGCTAAACAGGCCCCTGACCAGCTTGCCAAGGAGCTGGAGCGGGTGGCTGCGGATGGGATTGAGGCATGCAAGGTGCAATTTCATGCTGCTGTGGACGCCAGTGATGTTTCATCTAGAGTCGTGGCTACATCTGTGGCCCCTCGGAGGATGGCTTGGCTCAGATGTACTAGCCTATCACAGGATACCCAGGCTAAGGCCATGGATTTCCCTGTCATTGGTAATTCTCTGTTTGGGGAGCAGACAGAGAATTACATGAAAAAAATGGACGAGTACAGGACCACCTACAGGAGTGCTCAGGGCAAAGAAAGGCAAGCCACTCCTCAGAGACAGCATTCCAGGGGCAGGGACAGGCCCTTTCAAAGGCCTTTTTACCAAACTCAGGCCTCCTCTTCTGCTTATGCTCAGAGGGCGTTCTTCAGAGGGAGAGGCAGACGGGGAATGAGCAGGCCTGCTTCCACCCCTCAGCCTAATGCCCTTGCCAAGCAGACACCCTGATGGGTCTGCCCGGGCCGATTCTCCAGTACCTGTAGGGGGCAGGCTGGCTTACTTTGTCCAGGACTGGAAGTCTCTGACAACAGACAAGTGGATCCTGGAAGTAGTAAGCCAGGGACTGATTCTCAGCTTCAAAAAATTTCCCAAGATGAGAACCAGAAACTTTCCACCTGCAAATCCATCAGAGACCCTTGCCCTAGAGGCAGAGGTTTCTTCCCTCCTGGCTCTCAGAGCCTTAGAAAGGGTTCCTATGCTACACAAGGGCAAAGGATTATACTCCAGGTACTTCCTAACCCCCCAAAAAACAGGAGAATGGCGGCTCATCCTGGATCTAAGATATCTGAACAAGCACCTTTTAAAACCAAAGTTCAAAATGGTGAGACTGGGAATAATTCTGCCCCCTCTAAGGCCGGGGACTGGCTAGCCTCCCTGGACCTCAAAGATGCCTGTTTTCACATTCCCATCAGGTGCTCCCACAGAAGGTACCTCAGGTTCGAGTTACCCTCAGGCCACTATCAATTCAGAGCAATGCCCTTTGGCCTAACATCAGGTCCAAGGGTGTTCACAAAGTGCCTGGCAGTAGTGGTTGCTTTCCTAAGGAGAAAAAAGATCTCCATCTTTCCATACTTGGACGACTGGCTCATAGTGGGTCAGTCTCCAGACCAAGTTGTCATATTTGCAAATAACTCAGCAAGTGCTCACTTCCTTAAGATTCCTTCTCAACCTTACAAAGTCAGTTCTCGAGCCAGTACAGCTCCTCACCTTTATAGGGGCGGAGCTGGATACAATAAGGGCAAGAGCCTTCCTTTCCCTGGACTGGGCAAGAACTCTTATGGAACTGGCCTCTTCATTCACCCTTCAGGTGTCTCAACCAGCAAGGCATTTCCTGCAGCTCCTGGGCCACATGGCAGCCTCTACAGCAGTGGTCCAGGGGGCAAGATTTCAGATGAGGGACATTCAGTTCCACTTAAGAGCCTTCTGGTCTCAGAGAAAGGATCCTCTGACCAAACTAATCCCAGTGACTCGAACCCTGATCCAGGCTTTGCAATGGTGGCAGGATCAGGACAACCTAAGACAAGGAGTTCCCTTTGTCACTCAATCTCATTCTCTAATCCTTACTACAGATGCCTCCTTCTTGGGATGGGAAGCCCACTTGGGGGACTTGACCACCCAAGGGTTGTGGTCACCTCAGGAATCTCTGCTTCACATCAATCTCTTAGAACTCAGAGCAGTGTTTCTAGCACTTCAAGCTTTTTCCAAGTCTGTTCAGAACAAAGTAGTTCAGATCAGGACAGACAATACCACCGCAATGTGGTACATCAACAAGCAAGGGTGCACTCTGTCTACAGCCTTGTGCACAGAGGCAATGAAGTTGTGGTCGGTGGCCTATTCCCTGAATACCTCTCTCATAGCAGTGCACCTCCCAGGGAAGGACAATGTCCTGGCAGATGCTCTCAGCAGGATATCTCGGGGCCATCACGAATGGTCCCTAGATCCCCTGATTTTGAAGGTGATCTTCTCCAGATGGGCACCCCACAGATAGATCTTTTGCAGCCCCAGACAATCCCAACTTCCCTTTTTTGCTGCAGGCTCCCAATGTTGGGCTCAGTCCCTGGATGCCCCAGTTCTCAATTGGGAAGGAAGTTCCTGTATGCTTTCCCCTTCCCTCCCTGTTCAAGGTACTAGTCAAAATCAGGTCTCAACCCTGCAAGTGATTCTGATTGCTCCAGACTGGACCAGACAGCCTGGTACCCTCTCTTGCTGTCCTTAGCAGTCCACCTTCCCTGTCTCTTCCAGGAATTACAACCTGTTAACATGTTTTCAGGGAGTGTCTGGTATCCGAATCTCAAATCTCAATCTCAAGGCCTGGCTCTTGAAGAGTTAGAATTTTCGGATTTGCATCTCTCTCAAGGTGTTCTGGATATTTTAAAGGCTTCTCGAAAGCCTTCCACCAGAAAGACTTACAATTCCAAATGGAAAAGGTTCACTGTTTGGTGCTCTGGTAAGCATATTTCTCCAGAGTCTGCTAGGTTGCCTGCAGTCCTTGACTGTATGGTTCATCTCAATAGCTTGGGACTCAGACCAGCTACACTTAGAGTGCATCTGGCAGCTGTCTCTGCTTTCTTGTCAGCAGGCAAGCACTCTTCCCTTTCAGCTCATCCTGTATTCTGTAAGTTCTTCCAGGGATTACTGCATACCAGTCCTCCCTTCAGGGACCCTGCCCCTGCTTGGGACCTTAATGTTTGCATTGCTCAGCTTATGCAACCCCCTTTTGAGCCTTTGTCCTCAGCAGAGCTTAAGTACTTGACTTGGAAAACTGTGTTCTTGGTAGCCATTACTTCTGCCAGACGCATAAGTGAATTACAGGCCCTGTCAGTGGAGCCTGATTTTATCTCTTTCCATAGAGATAAGGTGGTCCTCAGGACTAATAGGAAGTTTTTGCCTAAGGTGGTTTCAGATTTCCACCTTAACCAGTCTATGTCTCTTCCTGTTTTCTTCACTGACCATTCCTCCTCTGGGGAGAGGAGGCTGCACAACTTGGATGTGAAAAGGGCCCATGGCTACTACATGAAGCGCACCAAGGGTCCTGGGTTTGACTCCTCCAACTGTTCCTCACTTATGGTGAGGTTGGTAGGGAAAACCTGCCACTAGGAGATCTATTGCCAGGTGGATTGTCTCTTGCATTCAATTTTGCTATGAAAATCTAGGTAGGATCCCACCCTCAGGCCTGAGGGCTCACTCTACCAGAGGTACAGCTGCTTCCCTGGCTGCTGCCAGGGATATTCTATCTTAGAGATTTGTCAAGCAGCCACCTGGAAAACAGTACATACTTTTGCAAGCATTACTCTCTGGATATCCAGGCTAGGAGTGATGCTCGGTTTAACACAACAGTGCTTCAGAGCCTATTCAGTAGGTTCTGTCCCCTCCTCCATGGAGGTACTGCTTGGTAGTCTGCATATGTCCGAATACAGCAAGACTTCATGTTGTTTGAAGAAAAAATTATTCCCCTTAGTAATGTTGTTTCTTCTAATGGAGTCTTGCTGTATTCTGACCCCCCCCGCCTCCCCTCTCAGAACCTGGGTTTTGGGACGTGGGTGGGCAGCAACAGTGTTGGCACTCTGGAGGTGCCCCCTTTTTCTCACGCTCTTAATTTTGGTGTGTGTGTTGTGTTTTTGTTTTATTTTTTGGGTTTCCTGACTTGAGTCTTTGCCTTGGAACCAAAAAATCTTTTTATTATATTTAGTAGCCAGTTGGCTAGTGTAAGTTTACAGTTTCCACACAGGACACCCAGTGAGTATAGCTCGTAAAGATCTGGCGGTTTGAGTTCAAACAACAACAGACAGAGCCTCAACCGAGCTCAGCGTTCCATGCCTTGCATGGAAAGTTAACTCTTTCCTCTCCGGGGCAGTTCAAAGATTGGACATCACTGCATATGTCAGAATACAGCAAGACTCCATTAGAAGAAACAACATTACTAAGGTGAGTAATTTTTTCTTCTTCACTGTGGACTCCATTTACTATTACCTGCTGTGTCCTGTTGTCCAACCAGTGTTTTACCCAGGTTACCACCCTAGGACCCACTCCCAGGCTGGCTAATTTATTAATCTTTTGTGTGGGCAGTGCCAAATGCCTTGCTAAAGTCTAGGTAGGCCATGTCCACAGCCCCTCCCTGGTCTACTGCTTTGGTCACCCAGTCAAAGAAATCAATTAGATTTGTCTGACATGACCTTCCCGCTGTGAATCCATGCTCCTGTGACCCACTGGCCTCTAGGTACTCAATAGTTCTTTCCTTCAGAAGTGATTCCATCATTTTACCTACCGCTGAGGTCCAACTGACAGGTCTGTAGTTTCCTGCCTCTGTCTTGCTCCCACTTTTGTGAAGGGGAATCACATCCGCCCTCCTCCAGTCCTCAGGTACCACCTCATCCTCCCATGATTTATTAAAAAGGGTAGTCAGTGGTGTTACTAGTTCTTCCCTTAGTTCTTTTAAAATTCTGGGGTGAATCCCACCAGGCCCCATTGCTTTATCCATCTTCAGTTTTAAGAGTTCTTTCAGAACCCTTTCTTCTGTGAAAGGACTAATATCAACCCCCCCATCCAGAGTGCTTCTATTGACCAGATTAGGTATTTTCCCCTACTTTTCCATTGTGAATACTGAGCAGAAGTATTCGTTCAGTATCCCTGATTTTTCACTGTCGCTCTCTGCCCAACCACCTTCTTCTTTGTTCAGCCTCAGTATCCCTGCCTTAGTCTTTCTTTGCTCCCTAATGTACCTATAAAAGGTTTTATCCCACTTCTTAACCGAGTTGGCTATCTTTTCTTCGGCTTGGGCCTTTGCTATTCTGACTGCCTTACCCACTTCCTTCTACTTTAACTGGTACAGTTCTCTGTCCTGCTCCTTCTGTGTTTCTTCATACTTCCTGGATGCTATCTTTTTTTTCCCTTACCTTCCCCAGATGAATATCCATTGGAGTTCTATAAAACTCATAAAGAAGAAATACTACCACCATTACTCCAGGCTATCCATGAGATACAGGAAGGAGGTATTCCTCCTCCCTCTTGGCAGTACGCAGTGATATCTGCCATACTTAAACAAAACAAAAACCCTACCCTACCCTCATCATACAGGCCAATTTCAATGTTAAATTTTAATTACAAAATTTATATGTCTGTGCTGGCATATAGGCTTGAAAACATCATGCCTTTGTTGATCAGTCATGATCAGGTGGGCTTTATTAAGGGATGACAGGTTCATGATGCAGTGCGATGAACATATTTACTTAAAGAGTACGCAGCAACATGTTTGATTCCCCTGGCACTCATTGTATTGGATGCTGAAAAAGCATTTGACAGGGTGGCCTGGCCATTTCTGTGGGCTTCCTTGTCTAGTTTTGGCTTTCTCCTGGAGATCATACAACAATTGCAAAATATGTATAAACACCCTCGGGCTTATTTAAAATTACATGGCTCTATCGCTGACCCTTTTCCTCTACAGAGGGGAACTCATCAGGGATGCCCCCTCTCACCCCTGTTATTTGTCTTGTATTTCAAGCCATTAGAACTCACCCAGAGATTGAGGGCATACCGATGGGAGGCACAAACCATAACATTTCACTATTTGCGGACGACATCCTTCTCACTTTGTCCTCCCCGGATATATCAATCCCAAGGGTCTTGGAACAACTGGAGATGTACGGTAAAATCTCTGGGTATAAAATTAACCAACAAAAAACAGAGGTACTGCTGTGTAACTACATCCCTTCCCCTGCTTTAAAATGTGCATTTTCCCTTAAGTGGTATAAACAATTGATGTGGTACCTTGGGATCAATCTTACTAAAAATCAGATACATGCAGATATTGCAAATTTTGAACCCCTAACCCAAAACATAACTGAGGACCTCACACGATGGTCACAAATACCGTTGAGTTTCCTAGCTCGAATAGAAACTGTTAAAACATATTTCCCTAGATTTTGTTCTATTGACAGACACTCCCATTATTTCCAACTCAGACTTATTTTCAAGCTTGGAATAGGTTGATCTCTCACTTTATATGACAGGGGAAACCTTCAGGATTCGGTACTCTCTATTACAGTTATCAAAAGACAGAGGTGGGTTAAATTTACTGAATCTCCTGAATGATGCCCGAGCTTCTAAATTAAAGGTCTTACTCTCCTGGATGAACCCCAATTATATTATGCCTTGGAAGCAGTTTGAGATGACTTGGAATGGCATAGAAGACCTGACTGACTGTTTCTTTGGACATCCTCCTGGTTGCATACCTCTCTTTAGATTCCCTCAATATACTGCAGATGTGTTTAAGCAGTGGCTGACTGTACTCAGTAAAAGATTATTGCCCATGGAGGCACTTAGATCCCTTGCGGTGAACAGTGCTTTTCCAACCAATTCTTTGGATAGATCCTTAACCCGGTAATATAATATGAAACATATTTTTCAATTATTAGGCCCACAGTGCCTTTATTCATTTATCCAGCTCCAGGCTCAGTACAAAATACCCCAGGGCTTCTTTCATAAGTATTTGCAGCTAAAATCTTATTTGCGGCCAATGGAGGAAGCACTGGCAGCAGTGGCTGAAACCCCTCCAACTAATAATATCACTTCTATCACAGAGACCAGGTACTGCTCTAGACCACGGTATCAGTCTGGCCTACCTTGCTTTGGGAGAGAAACCAGAAGACTCTACTAAGTCGATTAGAGCCCGTTGGTCATTGGAATTGGGGACTGATCTACCGGTTACTAACTGGAAGATGGCCTCCCCACTTATGTTTAAGGCCTCGGGATCCCCATGTTGGAAAGAGTTTGCATGGAAATTACGATATAGGATTTTTCCACACTCCTGCTGTGGTAGCTAGTTTTACAGGCGATCCTGAAGGAAAGTGCCGGAGGGGATGTGGAGCAGTACATGCAGACCAGACTCTCATATTTTGGAATTGCAGCATGCTGGGTCCTTATTGGGGGGAGGTAGTGCAGGAGCTGGTGGCAGTATATGAAAACTCAGGTATTTTTACCTCTGGGTATATACTGACAGCTACTACCCCATTTGGTCTAAAAGTAGAGTAGAATATATACCTGCAAACTACATTGCTAATATTGGCAGCAAAAAAGGTAATAACCAGACTATGGGGAACGAATAGGCTGCCAACTAAGGGAGAGTGGCTAAATTTGACAAGAGAGATATATAGGATGGAGAGGATGGCGGCCACAGTACGGGATTGAGTGGAGGTATTTGATACAAAATGGAGAAAATGGATTATGTATTAGTTAAGCACTTATTCAGACTTTGTTCCCTGAAGCTAATCAAATCAATACTGGAGAAATGTTAAAACGAGACTGGTCTAGTTCATGTGATTGATTAGTCCTGATGCTGGGTGAGAGTTTTTTTTAAAGTCCAATGTATAATTATATAAACTGAACAAATATATCTATGTAAAATGTCTTGTGTAATGTATAAATGTCCTTGTGCCTAATAAACATTTTATTATAAAAAGAAAGAAAGGTGGGGGTTGAATTATGGTCTGTGTGCTTTGCTTTCTTTTTATATACTGTTCTTTTTATATTGTTTACTTTTTATCTGCACAATCTAATTTGTCAATTAAGAAAGGTTGGGGGTTGAATTGTGGTTTGTGTGCTTTGCTTTCTTTTTATATACTGTTTACTTTGTATTTGCATTTACAATTTGTGATTCCATAATAAAAATGCTGAAATAACACTGTGTGCCCCCTGCTTTTGGCTTTGATTGAAAATCCAGAGGTTTGATTGACATGTGACATCACCAGAAGTGGGTGGGTTGGGGGTGTGGATTTCTAAAAAGGGGTGGGGCTTCTGCAGTTTGGTTTTGGCCTGACTCAAAGGTGGCAACCCTAATCATATCTGATGATCTAAAGGATACCAAATAATGTGAGAAGTCTGTGAGGAGAGCCAGTGAAATGCTGGGATGCATAGGGAGAGGTATCTCCAGCCGAAGGAAGGAGGTGATGATGCCACTGCACCGTAGAGAACATTGGTGAGACCTCATCTAGAGTACTAGGTCCAGTTCTGGAGGTCACATCTCTGGAAGGACATAAACAGAGTAGAAGCAGTTCAGAGAAAGGTGACAAAAATGGTGCGGGGACAACACCAAAAGTCATATTAGGGGAGACTGGAGGATCTCTATATGTATTCCCTGGAAAGGGGGGGGCTATGATAGAGACTTTCAAATATCTCAAGGGTGAAAATAAGGTACAAGAGGGTAGTATCTTTCAAAAAAAAGGGGAGGGGCACTGTTAAGCCCAAGCAAGATGGAAGTCTAGAACTTATGTGCTCTACAATCAAGACATATTAAGAATAATTAAAGTAAAGTGTAAGTTCAATTCATTGAAGATTTTAAGGTCAGCCCGGTATTTTCGCGTCTTGAGCATGCAAAAATTTCGAGAGTTTTGAGCGAGACCTGGCTGAGTTGTTAGTTGCCGAGCCTCCTCATTTCCTGAGCAGGCGTCCGCTCCCCTCCGTCGCGACGCCAGCGTAGCTGGATCGCTGCGTTACGGCAGGTGTCAACGATAGACGTTATTATGATAGTGAAAGCCACGGTTGACCAATAAGGTTCCTAATAGTCGAGCAGTGGCTTATACTCTTCCCATTATGCAGCTCCAAAGTGTGCAAAATCGCTGAGAAAAGTAGCCCCATATACTTGTATGGCACGAGTCCCTGCGCTCTCCCTGGCTAAACGTCATGATACGGAGAAGCGCGGGGGCGGAGCGGACAGACTAGGAAGTGGGAAGGGATCGGCTGGCTGGCAGCTCAGCCAGAGTTACAATCCCTTCCAAAACTTTTCAGAGTATATTAAATTTTTTACACTTGGCTCGGAAGGGCTATCGCTGCCCTAGGGTACTGGGCTGTGAAGCCCAGTAGGTTATCTTACAACTTTACTTTAAACTAATTTACCTAGCACTTCGGCAGAACAGTCACCTAGAATTGGAATTCAGAAGATTTGCTGAACAAGAATGGGTAGCCTGAAAAAAGATGAAACTTCACGAGAAGGAGCTAAAAGTGAAAATTCTACCAGAACACCAGCCACGAAGTCTGCCCAAGGCTGTCTCGTCTTTGAAGTTAATACCATGTGAGAAGAAACTTTACAAGTCCCTGGAATTAAAATTAATCATCTTATTTCAACGGTTTCCAGATTGGCAGAAAAGTTTGACTCCCTTACAGTCAGGGTTAACACACTTGAATTGGACATACTTACAATGAAAATGGAGGCAATGGAGACCCAAAAGAGTTCCAAGGCAGCCCTGGGTACCACCGCCACCTTGGTGAAAGAAAATACATGAGGTCACCGGCCCAGTGGTGCTGAGGGTCGATGTGCTGGATGCCACACCGGCGACCTGGGTTCGGGAGCGAGCCTGGGCCATTGGGGGTTGGCAGGGGAGGGAGAGGATTGAGCATCAGGAGGACAGCTCTCCTCTCCGGGGGTTTGTGCTTGGGGCTTGACTGGCCTCTGGCGGAGTCCAGCAGCACAGTGGGCGCAGAGCAGACGTAGAGGGACAAGCAAGTGATGCCTTGGCATATGGTGCGTGCCACTCCCCCACACAGAAAAGGGTGAAAAAAACACCTGCAGATCCCGGCAAGGAGGAGCGCCTAGAGCGTGCCTCCAGTGTGCCCTCGCCTGCCTGATTACCTCTGGTCCGAGATACAGGTATCGGGGGTTTGCCCCACTTGGGGGGGAGCCACAGCTACATGGGGACAGTGAGGTAAGTCTGGGTAGGGTGAGTGAGGCAGGAGGATGACTCCTTGGTGGTCCTGAAGGGTCAGGTCTGCAGGTCATAGGAGGGGTTAAAAAGAGATAAAAAAATAAATAAATAATCTTGGGTCCCGACTTGAGGCCTTAGAAAATCAGGTCCAGGGAGAAGGCCTGGTGGCGCTGAGGGTTGAGGTGCTGGACACCACACCGGTGACCAGGATTCGGGAATGACCTGGAGTTGTTGGGGTGCTGTCATGGGGGGGGGGACGGAGCAGGATAGAGCAGCATAACAGCAGCTCTCCTTTCCTGGGTTGGTTGTCGCACCCCCCCCCCCATAGTTCCACTTACACGGGGTGGAGGTCCAGTGGCAGTGCAGGCAGGAGGGGGCCACAAGTCGGGAGGGGGCCTCGGAACGTGGCTCACCTGCCTGGGGAAGGGGGCATATGAAAACTGGGGAAAACTCCAGTTAAGAACATAATAGAAAAAAAAAAAAAAGAAAATCAGGCCCGGGCGGCAAATCTAAGAGTTGTGGATATGCCTGAGCAGAGTGAGGGGGACCACTTGAGCCTGTTTATTTATGAATGGATGGAACAGCATTTGGGGCAATCCTTTACTGACTTTTGTATTAGTATACAAAAGGCTTACTGGGTAGCTTGGAGGGGACAACAGGCCTGCTCTGATACTCCTAGAGCCATCTTAGTGGTATTGGACAGTGTTGGCTCCAGAGACTATATCCTAATGCTTGCCTGGTACAAAAGAACTTTGCTCCAGGATGAAACACAGGTCCGATTGTACCCGGACTTGAGGTACATGACACTACAAAAGAAGAAGCATTTTAATGGGGTGTGGGCAATTCTAAGAGAGGCAGAGGTTTCGCACAGTATGCTGTTTCCAGCCCAACTCAGGATCTTACACAGCGGGAAGCTATACATTTTTTTGGATCCTTCAGATGCCCTTAAATGGGCTCAGTGCCATTCCCCACCACCAGTTTCCCCCCTTCTGGGTCTAATTTTGATTAAAATCAGCAAGTTGTTCAGTTGATTACAAGGTTTAACATTACATGGCTGTAAAGTTCGAGAGACTGTGGCACGGTGGTTGTGCTTCTGTCTCCCTCTTCATTCATTTTAGCATAATATTATTTTCCTGCCGAAGATTACCAAGTAGCATATAGTAAATATATAACGAAGCTTTAGAAAGGTGGGTTTTTTTTTTTTGTGTGTTTTTTTTTTTTTTATTAAATTTCTTTTTACTCCTCCTACTTGCCTTCATTGTTCCACTCCTTCGGGCATTGCTCATGCCACCCATGTCTGTGACACAGACTCTGCCCCTTGAGTGCCCCAGCAACTCCTACCTTTCTCTCACCTTCCGTAGAGCACCTGCACCATGGGGTCTGCCCATGGATTCTGGACTGGATGGCTTGGAGCGGCCGTCATCTAAGACCACCACAGGTGTTTTTCCATTTTTCTTGTGGCCCCCTTCCATCCCCCTGAGGACGCCGGCTTGGGCAGTTTACGTGCTTATGCACTACACCTGCCAAGTGCCTGACAGCATCCTCCCTGACTCCAACAATGGAAGCCACCAGTGCCCCCGAGAATCGGTGCTCCCACCGACCCCCGAGGACGGTAGGTGCATTAAGCACCCCTGGTCTTCCCGAAGGAGGAGAGCATCCATTGGGACGCTCAATCCTCCTTCCCCCTGCTGAGCTCCGGCGCCCCGAGTCCATACCCAAACCTGGGTCGCTGGCATGGTGCGAGGTGTGGCATCCAGCGCTTCAGTCCTCAGTGCCACCAGGCTGGCCCTAGAAAGGTTTTTATTATGATACCAATATGGTACGTTAATATGAGTTATGCATGATTAACTTATTCCTTTTGATAAGGAATAGAGATTGAATTATCTTCTAGATTCACATATGGAATTGTTTTTATCATGCTGCTCATGGTCTCATAAAACAGCAGTAGATAACTAAATTTTCTTTTGGATAATATTTATATTTTTTGAAGCCCCTTCCCCCAAAAGATGTATCTAATTGAGATGATACATTTTACTTTTAACCTGCATGTATTAAGAGGGGTGGCGCCCTCATTAGGAACAGTTGTATTATTCCTCAAGTATCATCTCTAGATGATTGACTGTATGTCTGTTGTAATACCAATAAACATAAAGTTTATAAAAAAAAAAAAAAGATGTTAAAGAATAAAGAGCCATGATATAAAAATAGAGGAGGGTAGACTTGGGGGTCACACGAGAAAGTATTTTTTCACGGAAAGGGCGGTGGATCCATGGAGCAGCCTCCCGGCAGAGGTTGTAGGGCCAAAAAGGATAAGGAATTCAAAAATGCATGAGACAGACATAAAGGAACTTTAGCAATAGGAAAGAGAGGGTATGCCGCAGATCATTTAGGATCTGTGGTATATGAAACAGGTAGTGAAGATGGGCAGACTAGGTGGGTCAAGCAGTCCTTATCTGCTGTCAAATTCTATGTTTTACAATATAAATGTGGCATATACATGTAGCAAGTACTGCAATTATTAAACAATGGAAATTTATACAGTATGAAGTATTCACAACAAATAAGCACAGTCAAGAAATATGACATTTCAAGAAGTAACTTAATATTTACAGACTTGGTATATAAAGAAGTAGATTCACAACAGGATGGCATATCCATTAAGTAATGGGAGGTTGAGAGTAATTGGGGGGGAGGTGGAAGATTAAAGGGTAGTGAGGAAGAAAGGTTTCTGTGGGCAACAGGTGTTTGAGAGGTGGGGGACAGTGAAGTACCAGAGGAGATAGGTAGGGTAATGGTGCAGAGAGTATGCAAAGAAACAGCATATCAGGAGGAGGAAGGACAGGAGCAATCAGTGTAAAAGGGATTGGGAAAGTGTGTGCTTTAGACAGTGCATAGATGGAGATAGCCGAAGGGACCTTGGAAGAGAGTTCGAGAAGGAGGGGAGACAATAAGAGAAGATTGCCTACCTCAAACAAGAGTGAGGATGGGGAAGAGAGAAGGTACAGGGGTCTCTGGAGTGGAGTTTATTAGAGGAGGGGGAGAGAGGAGAAGAATAGAGAGAGAGAGAGCGATCCAAATCGGAATTTAGAAATAAGAGTTGAGGTGTGGAGCTGGCAGCATAAAGGGAGAGAGAGAGGAGTAGAGAAGAGACTACAGTGGTGAGTATGGGGGGAGCATTGGAGGCAAAATGGCAGAAAGCATTAGAGAGTGTCTAACCTAGTGAGGGATGAGGCAGGGGCAGATCCGGGGAAAGGGTGTGCTTGTTCCTGTACACAGCTCCTAGTTTTGACCTGAGGTTGGAGTGTATATGATCTGTGTGAGACAAGAAGTCTAGTCGACTGTCCAGCCAGACACCAAGGTGCTTATAGGAGGGTACTGCTTCTAATGTAGTGCCATCAAGGGTAGAAAAGGAAGGGAGATGGGAGATTTTGGCTAGCTTTTGTGAATTACAGAGGTCATGGATATGGTTTTCTTTTAATTAACATTTAACTGGTTATCTTGTAACCATTGTAACACTTGCATGAAGTCATGCTGCATTTGGGACTCCACATCAGCAGTTGAAGGAACACTGGTGTAGAGGATGGTGTCGTCTGCATAAAGATGCATCTGGGAGGAGACACAGATAGAAGGTCATTTAAGGAGATAGAGAAAAGGATAGGGCCAAGGATAGAGCCTTGAGGGACTCCCGCTTGATTGGAAAAGGGGGAAGGGCATCATTTGCCTGGACACATTGAGTTCGTCCATAAGATAGGACCTTAGCCAGTCCACAGCAGGGGTAGCAAGGCCAGCAGAGTGAAGCTTGGCTCGGAGAAGAGGGTTAGAGAATCAAAAGCTTTTAGCAAGTTCAGTAAAGAAAGCAGCAATGTGACCAGGGTCCATGCCTGTAAAAATGGCATCAGTGACTCAGAATAGAGAAGTAATGGGTGGGTGTTTTTTTTTTTCTGAAACCAGCTTGAAAGGAGAGAGGAAATCAGAGGAGGAAAATAAATCAGAGAGCCTAGCGAAAACCAGGGATTTATGAAGTTTGTCCAGAGAGGGAAGAAGGAATATAGGTCAGTAATTTCAAGGGGAGGAGGGGTCACCTCCTTTGCGAAAGGGTATGACCTTGGCAGCTTTCCAGTTCTGGGGAACAGAACTGAGAGAGAAGGAGAGATTTAACAAGTGAGAGGGAGGGCTGTAGCAGGAGTGAAGATCCCTAGAATGTGAGGATCAAGACCATCAGGGCTAGATTTGTGAGGGTTGAGGGAGAGGAGGGTCTGGAGAATCTCCTCTGCAGACAAATGAGAGAGATGAAAGCCATCTGAAATGGGGGATGGGGCAAGGGAGGCATTTACTGGGCTAGAGGGGAAAGCACGTGAAAAATAAGTTGAGAATTGAGGCAACAGGGATGGGGTCTGAGACAGACTTGCCATCTACCAGCAAGGTGGAAGGGGTTAAAGATGGAGTGAAGAGCCTGCCAAAATTTATAGGGGGGAGGAGTCAAGATTTTGCTGCAGGTTCACCTTGAAGTACTGTGCTTTTGCTGCTTTTATGGCCTTCATACAGGTATTTTTTAGGGAACAGTAAAGGTGTAGATCTGAGGGGGAGAGGGAGGATTTGTGATGCACCCAGGCAGGATCATGGGATTTACAAAGTTGGATAATATCGGCAGAGATCCAGAGGTGATGGGATCATTTGACTTTGCACCTTCTGGGAGGCGTGTGGGTGTTCCAAGCTTTGTTTAGAAAGTGGCAGAAGAAGTTGAGAGCAGAATCAATATCTGGAGCAGAGTATACAAAGGACAAGTCAGAGGAGGAGAGGTCGCAGAGGAGGGCTTTGGAGTTTATTAACCTGAGAAACCTAATCCAGCGGTAGTTGAGAGGGGAATGGGGCATACACAATTTATGTACACAGTAGGTCATATAGTGTTCACCAAAGGAGTCTGGGAGTGTGCCAGCAGCAGAGATATGGTGGGGGTGGGAGGAGAGCACCCAGACCAAGAGAGAGAGTGATTTAGTGAGAGTGGGTTGGGCCTGGTGGGCTCATTTATTAGTTGCTGGAGGTTCAGGGACTCCTTTTGATAGTCAACTTCAGGGCAGGAGATGACCAGTTTAGATTGAAATCTAGGGGTAAAATTAGCTGGCCAAAGGAGAAAAGGGAAATGAGGGAAGAGATGATTCAATAAGGAAGGAAGGAGAGAGTTTAGGATAAGCATATAGCACTGCTACAGAGGTGGGGAGGAAGGAGGGAAACTATAGGTTAACAAGAAGGAACTCCTGTGAGAAGACAGATTCACAGTAGGAAACTAAGCAGGATATTTTATTGTGAGTATTAATAGCTACGCCGCCATCTTGCTTGCCATGGTCTTGACAAGGAAGGTGGAAGTCAGGGAGGGAGAGTTGGGAGTTAGGGACTCTAGAGGAGAGCCAGGTTTCAGAAATACAGAGAATATCAGGGGAATATTGGGAGACCCAGAATTTAAGGGCATTGAGTTTGAGAAGCAGACTTCTGGCATTAAGGTGACACAGCCTGAGGCCTTTGGGCAAGGGAAAGTGGGAGGGGGTAGCAGCCAGGGTTGGGTTGTATATCACCTGCTAAGAGGAGGAGGAGCAGAGGGAAGAGGAGGTGGTGGGTAGTTTGGTGCTTACCCAGATGGTGAGGAGGTTTAGGTTTGGGAGGGCAAGGAGGGGAGAACTGAAGCCTGAGGAGGAGCTTGAGGTTAAGGGAGGGGGAAGGAAGTACACCAGGATGAAACGTGAGAGAGAGGGGGAGTTAGGGGAAAAAAAGGGGTTGAGGGGATAAGTGTAAAGGGAGGGATAAGTTAGTGGGTGATTAGAGGTAGATCAGCTCAGGGGGATAAGTGTCGGTGATAGGAGGAGAGGTGGGAGGAAAAACAGGGAGGTAGGCAATTAAGAGGTAGAAGGGGAGGGATATGATCCATGATTAGAGAAGAAGAGGGAAAAGATTGGGGGGTAGGGGATGGAGCAGAGTGGAAGGACGGGGAGGAGATGGGCAGAAGAAGGTAGAAAACTGCAGGAATAAGGGAGCATGGTTAAAAGGGCAGAGCAAAGAGAACAATTAAAAGGGGTCATAGGACATTCAAGGGGTTGCAGACAGGAGAGAGAGGAAAGGCATGTTAGAGCAGGCATGAGAAAAATAAGGGGACACTAAATAGGAAGTACAGAAACAGGTTACCAAGATGATGAGAAAAACAAGGCGTAAGCTCAGTGATTTAGGGGACAGAGAACAGAGAGTAGACTCAGTGAATTTGGGAGCAGAAAATAAGTACAATTGTATCAATATGAGCTACAAGCACAGTAGTTACACAGGTAAAGAATGTGATACAGCTCTACCCAGGATTGGGTATTTGGCTAGTGCTATTTATACTAGGCATGTCTGCATTTCTACTAAAGTAGAGTGGGCAGTAGTAGGGATAGCAAAATGGGTGTAGTACCCTAGATAGGGTGGTTTATGAAGATTGGTAATTTGTGACTAACTTCTGAGACACCTCCAAAGCTCTTTACTGGGACGGAAGAGACAGTGAGCTATCTAACTAAAACTCACTGTAGCCAGGATGAGACTGTAGGTTCATAAACCTTGTCAAGTTCTTTGTGGGCATCAGAGCTCTAACTAAGACAGAGGAGGCAGTACACTAAATACAGCTGTACAGACTAACCCCAGAAAGAAGTGTTTAATTTAGCTCAGTAAGTACAAGTGAACAGCCTAGTAGCTAGGGGTTCTTAAAACTCACCATGTTCAGGCAGCATTAACAGTAAGCTTACATATGTGCATAGTTTTAACTTATAGTGAGACCTTTACAGTTAACTTGGCAATAGGAGTTTAAGTCCTAGGGAGGCAGTATAGCACAGTGGTTTAAGGCTCTGATCTGCAAATCTGGAGACCAGGGTTTGAATCCCATAGCCCCCACTTGCATACTGTGTGACCCTAAGCAAGTCACTTAACTTGCCTGTGCTCCCAGGTCACACCTGTAAACGGCCTTAAACTACTGCACTATACTGACTCCCTCTGCAGTTGTATTTTAAACCAATGAGAATTCTTTCTGGGTTTTTATGTATGATCTGGGTCTTAAGAGTACATCATTTTCTAAATAACTGTCATAAGCATCCGAAGAAGGACTTGGTTGGTCCGAAAGCTTAGGCACTTTTTTTTTTGTAAAATCTATATTGGTCCAATAAAAGGTATCAAACCATTTGCTTCTGGATCTGTTCTTACAAGACCAATACGGCAACTAAACTAAATCTGTATGACGGACAATCTCTATGCATTCTTTCTCGATTGTGGTGTAGGCCTCTTCTCTGGGCAGCAGCTTCCTGCACAGGTACATGACTGAGTGTTCCTCTCCCATGTGCGTGACCTGACACAGAACCATGCCTACACTTCCAGTGATGTAATTAGGAGTAATGCCATCCTGAGATATCTGCTTTGCCTCCTGATTTCCAAAACCACTCTCTAAATCTACACAATGAAGAAATAAACATCAGGAGCATACAAAACTGATGGGAGGTTGCAAGCGGGGGGAGGGGGCTAACACAAAGGATTCAGTACGATCAGCAGCACAACGCCCGGATCCCATAGCACCACTTACCAAAATGACAGAGTCAGCCTCCCCTTCTCCAGTCCAGCCAACAAACGCTACCATCCTCGAGGAGCTTGAGGCATTGAAGATGGAGATAAGAGCCAGCCACGCTGGCTTTCAGGTCAGACTAACTACTGTCGAAGCCAAAGTGCAGGGAGTAGAATGAATGCAGGGGAGACTCAGAACAGACAGGCTGACGCATGTTCTCATCCACATCCTTGACAAATTCCATCAACTCCAGAATAAGTCTAGTGACCTGGAAAACAGATGATGGCGAAGTAATCTCCATATCACTGGAATACTAGAAGATGAAGAAGGTCGGGACATGGTGGCATTTCTGGACTTTTTTCTAAACCCTTCAATTAGATCCAGAGTTCCATTTGGACATAGAAAAGGTGTACTAGTCCTTTCCACACAAGCCCAGTAGCCCAGACGATTGCTCGTGCCCCATCCTGCTAAAATTCCTCAGCTATGCCACTAAGCAAGACATTTTGTTGCAGGCTTAGCATATAAAGTAGGTCCAATACAAGGGGAAAGAAGTATATTTTTACAGTGATTACTTTCCAACCACCTTAGCTCACAGACTAACCTACTACCCCGTCAGTACTTTGGACACAGCAGCTTAGGTTTCAGACCTCTTACCTGGCCAGACATATTATGTTCCTTGAGGGTCCCAAGCACTTTACAACTCCCAAAGACACCTGGACAGAGTTGCATACCAGAAGACTGAGGTGTCCCTTCCAGGCATGCAAGGGACAAAGGGACTGCCACAAACTTTAGTAAGCTGTATGTCAGAAGGCTTACTCAGTGGCAGACCATAAGCAACACAGCACTGCTGCAGTGAAGGATGCTAAGCAACTGCCGCAGTCATTTCAGTGCAAGGACCAGACCTGACCGGACATAACCTGAGGTGCCATCATTAACATACAAGGTATGTGGGAGAGGAGGGGGGACTGTGACAAGGGTAGTTGGCACTTTATGTCTTCCCCATTTGTCCAGGGGTCTATCACTATGCTGTGCTAGGCCATGTTCGTCTGTCTTCAGAACTGTAATGGCTGTGCATTGTAGATATCGCACCTTAAGATTGCCACAGGACTTTATGACTCTCCTCTGGGGGACATGGTCTGTGCCTCATGCTAAGCGTACCCGAACTTGGGGACTGTCTGTTTTATACCACAGTAGACCAGCTCTGTCAGACTGGATTGAAGCTGATTGCCATGCTCCTCCATCAGCACAGTCCTCCCATACAGGAGACTTAAAAGTTTATTTATTCAGTTTTACTGGTTCTGTCATGTATAAGGTTGCTGTTATGTGCTTAGTATTTATTACAGTATTGTTATTAGGTGCCTTAGCCTCCCAGAGTAACACTATGGCTAGTGGTCGACTTCCCCAGTGAGTTGGTTTTGCCTGTTTTTTTTTCCCTCGGGGGGCCAGGGATCTTACCCTTTCCCTGATTGCCTTTTCTCTGGGGGTGGGTCCAAAGGTGTGAGCATGTCAGACTCAGCATTCTGCTGCATTGTCATGTGGTCCCCCGGACAAGCACCACCCCCTCTGCTGTGTTGGAGAGCAGCATGACAACATGGCAGGCAGCTGGACAATAGAGGTCTGTAGTTCTGAATTGGGTAGTGGTGGAGTGGGGTCCCTAGTGGGCCTGCTACCCCCATCCTCTGGGTTGATTACAGGCCCTTTAGCACCCGAATTAGCTTCGGAGCCAACACTTATCCGTTACTCACTGCAGCCAGTTTTCACCAATGGATTGGGGCCTCTGGTTCCTACCTGCAACAAACTGCAGTTGGGGGGAGGGGACATGATGCCCTGAGCCACTTGAAAGGCTGAACTGGGCACAGTTGCACTGCATGGGCAACCTTACAGTGTTCATTCTGGCACCGTGTTGACACTGTCCCATGTTGTCCCGCTATTCCTGACTTTCTTGAGCCTGCAGGGGGTGCTGGTCCCAACACAGCTAAGTTCTAAATTTCAAAAAATTCAATAAATAAACCCTCTGGCCAAACAGAAGCTCAAATTGTGAGAGCGCTGTGGACTCCTGGGGGATTTCCCTATATGGGAATAGGAGATTAGGTAGGTATTTGTCCCACTTTTTTATTTTAGTTGTTTAACCAGGAGTAGCACACTAAGCTGAAAGCTTTTTTACAGGAGTGACCTGGGAGCACAGGGAAGTTAAGTGACTTGCTCAGGGTTACAGTGTTCATTCTGGCACTGTGTTGACACTGTCCCATGTTGTACCGCTATTCCTGACTTTCTTGAGCCTACAGGGGGTGCTGGTCCCAACACCAACTTCTTTCATGCTCTTCTCTTGCAGACCGTGCTCCACTTGGTGACCTTGCGCTGGGGGTGGTTGTTTTAGGGTACGCTAGGTGAAAAATGAAGGTCTGTGGTCAGCCCTGTGACAAGCAGGAACTATGTACTTTCTCCCAAGTCATGACCATGTACAGCACCCTTGCTACTTAAGGTACAGGATCAGGGTGCTTTATTGAAATTTAGAACTTAGCTGCCATAACACTTCGTAGAGCCTTTGCCTCACATCCTTATTTCTGAGGTTCACTTTCATATTACATAAAAATTGCTGGCAGATAAGGACCACCTGGCCCACCTAGTCTTCCCATTTTCCTTAACTGCTGTAATACCACAGACCCTACTTGGTCTCTGGCTTTACTCTCCCATTCCAGACCAGTAATATTCTCTTATGCCTATCCCATGCATTCTTGAAACCTGTTACAATTTTTGCTCCAACAACCTCTGCTGGGAGGCTGTTTTAGGCATCTACCACTGTTTTTTTGAAGTATTTCCTCACATTTCCTCTGAATCTACTCCTCTCCAGCTTCATGGCATGACCCCTTGTTCTTGAGCATCTTTTGTTCTGAAAAATGCTTCCCTCTTGTACCCTATTTATACCCGTGTGGTATCTGAAAGTCTCTATCATATCCTGTCTTCCTCCAGGGTATATATATTGAGGTCCTTTACCCTATCTTCATGGAGCTTCACAACAGATTCCCATTGGGGAGCAAGCTCACCTTCCCATTCATCCCATACCAACTCAAGGGGGCCCCTTACACTCTGGCCAAACAGAAGCTCAAATTGTGAGAACGCTGTGGACTCCTGGGGAATTTCCCTATATGGGAATAGGAGATTAGGTAGGTATTTGTCCCACTTTTTAATTTTAGTTGTTTAACCAGGAGTAGCACACTAAGCTGAAAGCTTTTTTACAGGAGTGACCTGGGAGCAGAGGGAAGTCAAGTGACTTGCTCAGGGTCACACAGTATGCAAGTGGAAGCTGTGGGATTCAAACCCAGGTCTGGTCTGGTCTGCTGGATGTCACCAGATTTGCAGCTCAGAGCCTTAAACCACTGTGCTATACTGCCTACTTCTGGTGACTTTCTTGCATGCTGGTCAGTGAATCCCCTTGATGTGGTCTTAAGAGACCATTGAATAGCTTGCCCAGACCGTTAGTCTGGGGTGGGGTGGTGAAGCCCTGAACAGTCTTATACTACACTTCCTCCAGAGACTAACCATTAGATCAGACATCAAGTTGGTGCCCTGGTCTTACAGATTTCCTGGGGGAACCCACCTGACTAAATATCCCCATCAGTTCAGCCATCTTCTTGGCCTCCATGGAGGACAAGGGCACTGCCACTGGGTACCTTGTGGCATAATCTACAGCCATCAGAATGTATTGCGTGCCAGTGCAATTCTGGGTGCTATGTGGCCCCAGTATCCACACCAGCTTGACAAAATGGCTCTTCGATAATGGGTAGTGGGATCATAGCCGCTTTAGCCGTGTCCCCAATATTTACCATATCTTAGAAAATAATGGGCCAGTAAAAACTGTTAGTCAGCTGCCTTTTTGTACGACTGACCCCTGGGTGTCCCAAAAAGGGTATGTCATGGGCTAAGGCCAGAAGCTGCTTCCTATACTCCCTAGAAACCACCGTCTGATGGAGTACCTCTTCCTCCAGTTCTTCCTTAGGAACTCATGGTACAGGAGCCCATTCTTCCAGTACACCTCCCTTTTTCTGGAACTCAGACAGTCACCTTCCACACTGTTTGCTAACTACTTTAATTTTGCAGCAATGGGTCAGCTTACTGAGCTCTCCCTAGCTCTGTATGCCTGACATTCCCAAGAGACACTGCTGTGGGAGAGCTACCCATGGCTGGGCTCTCCTTAGTCTGCAGCTGTGACTTAGAAGTGCTGCACCCAGTTTGTACTTTAGCTGAAGCTTCTCCTGCTACTGAGGTAGTGGTTTCTTCCTTGTGCACTGTCCCCTCTGTGTCCTCAGGAGCTGGTTCACTCACCTGGCTACGGGTAGTGACATAAACAATATTGGCCCTACTATAAAAGTAATTACTCACGATTACCTCCATGGGCAGGTCTGGTGCAACACCCACCTCCCGTATGCCTTGGCCACCTTCCCGGCTTAGAAAGATCCAGACCCATGGCACTGAGACCACAGGACCAATCAGTCCTCTTATCCTAGAAAACTAGCCAGGAAAGAGCTGTTCCTCTTGAATCAAATCCTGCATCACCAAAGAAATGGAGGCCTCATTTCCCTGGGTCACCATCACATTTACACACAGAGGGTGCATGTATGCAGTGGAATTGGAGAGCACCGCACTCTGTGTGCAGGATACTAACTGTGGGTACCACCTCCAGCTGCACTCACACCTTTTTTTTTAACATTTATAAGACAAATACTCAATGCATTCACCTTTTCCCATGCTTCTGAGACCAGGTCGTTTTCCTTTTTGTTCAGGCACAGACTGGCTTCCTCTAGGCTGCCCCCCCCCCCGATGTCTGTCTCCCATTATCTTTGTGCTGAGAGGATGATCAGCTGGATATGGACTGATCAGCCCTCTTGCCCGCCTCCTTTGTAGAACTTGAGGTTCTATACAGCAACCATATTCTCAGTTCCTCAGGCACAGTTTTCAAGAACTGTTCCAGAAGAAACAAATATTTTATTTCTTCTACAGAGCACACATGTGCACCCTCTGCCCAGCATTCTGTCAAGTTACTGAGCTACAGACACATTTCAGAATAGCTGTCTGCCGGTGCCTTTCTTAACCCTCTAAATTTTTGCCTGTAGACCTTGGGGGGTTAGCTCAGAAGGCATTGTTCACTTTGTCATAATTCATACAGTCCTCATTGTCCAGTCTGGCAAAAGCCTCTAATGCGTTGCCTCTAAGCAGTGGCATTAGGTGATTCACCCAAGAAACCTTCCCAACTCAAATTGGCCACAGATTCTCTAGAAGGATCTTAAAAGATCATCCCCCTCCTGATATCTGGGAAACATTTTAGAATTAATTTTGGCTTCCTTGGTTAAACCCTTCATGCCATTACTCACAGTTTGTGGTGTTGTCCTCCGATGCTGCCTTTGTATCTCTCACACATGCTCATGCTCTTTCGTCTGGACCTCGTGCTGGTGCTCCTTCTCTCACTTTCCTGGACACTTTTTCAAGGATGACTATCAGTTCCACCCATGTTTGGCCCTCCTTATAGGCCAGTTCTCTCTTTTGGCACAGCTTCTGCAGGTGTAGCAGTGAGCACGTCTCATATGGCCCAGGAGTAATGTCTTCTATCTATCTACTCTTGCTTCGCACACAAAAAAAAAGACTGGTAGAATATACAGTCCCATTTTGTATATCCTGTTCTGTGACTGGACAGATAACTTTTATACTGACAACACCATTTCAGATCCCGCCCGCTGCCTCCAGTTTATGGCTGCATGCCCATTGGTCCACGCGGTGGACCAATAGGCGTACAGACCCTACTGTACGTTGTCAGGCAGTGGGGTGGCTTGCGGCCGGGGTGCAGCCGCCCGCCGCTGACGGGGTGCTGGGTAGCGGGGGACCTCAGTGGGCAGGTGGGGAGGGGGGTACCACTGGACCACCAGGGTTTGCTACGGTGTTTCCGCCAGCGATCAGGTGATGGTGAGTGGTCCACAGGACCACCAGGGAGATAATCTACATATGCCCGTGATCGGGCTACGGGTTGGGGGGCTCGATGCTTCCTGGGCAGGGGGCTTGAGACAGTGTTTTGGGAGGTTGGTTGGCCACCCACAGCATGCGGCTGCTGTGTTGCACCCTGCAATACAGCAGCCCGTCTGTGGGTGTCCCTGACTTGCTCCCTGTGAAACGTGCACAACTCTGCACCCCCCAGAGCGGTACAAGACAAGGTTGTGCCTGCATATGCACCGCACATCCCGGGCTGAATATCGGGATGTGCTGCACATGCATGGGCATGCCTCCCTGCACTTGCACTGCATACATTACTGGTGCACCCCGGCGCATCGGGGGTTGTGCAGCTCTACGCTTCCCTTTGAATATCGCACCAGGGCACATTGGTGGGTTGTGCAAGGCACAACCCTGTTGCGCCATGCACAACCCTTTGAAAATCCCACCCTTACTCTTCACCCAGGCATGGACGGTACTCAAGGTTGGACTTTTTCCTGGTCCCCACGAGCTGGGCTTGGGTGGTAGAATCAGTACAAACAGGGACAATGGCAGTCTCTGATCAGACCCCGGTAACTATGAAAATAGCCTTTGGGCCTTCATCTCACAGATCTATATGGAGGATGAATGTAAGTCTCTTGAACCAGGAGGATCTTAAAACCATGGTAAGAGAGGAAATAAAGGTTTTTCAGCAGTGTAACCCTTCTGGGGATTCCCACCCTACGGTATACTGGGATGCCTTCAAGGCTTACCTGCGGGGCAGACATTGCCTGTGCAGTGGGGGTAAAGAGAGAGGGGAAAAAAACAACCAAGAATTAAAGAGAGATCTTTGAACTAGAAAGCCACCATAAATCCCATTTCTCAGATGAGTTCCTACAGAAGCTAAATACAGCACATAAAGCCCTTAACCAACTTTTAAACTTAAGAGTGAACGATTCCCTGCGGTATGCTAGACATTGGCTATATGAGCACAGGAAGTGGGCTGGAAAATTGCTTACTGCACGACTCTGAAAGGAAGTGGCAAGCTGCACCATCCTGAAGCTAAGATACAATATGGAGGAAGGTTTTCTCACCTCTCCAGCTGATATAACAAGTAGTTTTGCCACTTATTACAAATCTTTACAATGCAGAAAGAGGCCCTTCACACAGTGAGAATGTCCAGAAGTATCTGATGGACCTTGCACTCCCTTCCCTGACAGAGGCTTAGAGTGATGCCTTGGGAGTACAGATCAACAGGCAGAAACTTACAACCCAAATAAAGCAGTTAAAATCAGCAAAGACACTGGGCCCAGATGGTTACCCGGCAGAATTCTACAAGTATTTCCTACCTGAGGTGCTACCTATGCTGCAAGAAGCTTTTAACTACATCTTGCAAAGTGGCCACCCGATCCCTCCATCTTAGAACAAGGCCCAGATCTCCATTCTGCCCAAACCAGGCAAAGATCCCTTGGAACACAGTTCCTATCACCCCATCTCTCTATTAACTATGGATTTAAACATTTTTACTGGTATACTAGCCAATCGGTTGCAAACAGTAATACAAAAACTCATTCATCATAACCAAACTGGATTTATAAGGGGCCGCCTTTTACAGGATGACAGGAGGTTTTTAAATATATCAGCACAGACGGATCAGGATAAGTTCCAACTGGCGATTTCTGTCTTCTGAGAAAGCATTTGACAAAGTAAATTGGCTATTTTTGGAAAAAGTATTATCTAAGTTCAATCTGGGAAATAATTTTACCAATGCAGTGGCAGCCCTCTATTCAACTCCAGAAGCTTCAGTTAGGGTGAATGGATGTACTTCGGAACATTTTTCCCTTAAAAGGGGCACAAGGCAGGGATGCCCTTTGTCCCACCTCCTTTTTGCCCTTTCCTTAGAACCCTTGGCTGCATACATTCAGGGACACCAGGCAATAAGGGGGGTGATGGTGGGAGCTCAAGAACATAAGATAGCATTGTACATAGATGGTACTCTATTGTTTCTGTGAGACCCAGAGTCTTCGCTTCATCCGTTGCTAGATGCCCTGCACAATTTCATAGTTTAGCGGGCTATAAAATTAACATCACTAAATCAGAGGCAGTGATACTCTGTGGATCACCATCATCTGATTTTAAATCCCGTTTTCCCTTCACCTGGGCCCCCAGAAACACCTTTCGGTACTTGGGCATTCTGGTCTCTGTGGACACTACAGGATTATTTTCAGCAACTATTCTAAACTGTTACAGACCATAAAACAAGATTTTGCACGGTGGTAGGTGCTCCCTCTTACTCTGTTAGGAAAAGTACACTCTATAAAGATGAACATACTTTCTCACTTTTTATTTCTTTTTAGACCCTGCCCCTGTTGATCCCTCACCTTTTTTGGAAAGATTTACATAAAATACTGTCTAAATTTATCTGGCAAGGTAAGAAACCCAGTCTTTCAAATAATATGTTATGCATGCTCAGATCAGATGGAGGTCTAACCCTTCCAGACTTAAAGAAATACTTTCTGGCAGCTCAGAGTCCCTGGCTCTATTCCTGGCTTAAACAGAGTGTGGACTCAGGGTGGTATTCTATTGAGTTAGAACAGTCACAACCTGCAGCCTTGTGGACCCTACCCATCGCCTATATTACTTCACGAATGATCCGCAGCTTTCACAACCCCTGGGCTAGACATACCTTAAACATTCTAATGCAGCTTTGCCACCAGCTGGAGATGCCTAATTCCCTTGACCCACTGGCCCTGATAAGACATCACCAAGAGTTTCTACCTCCAAGTCAAGACTGGGGTATGGTTTCTGGGAGGGCTGGGGCCTCACTAGATTTACCCATTTTTTGGACTGGGGAGTATGTATGACATTCTACCAACTCCAACAAAAATGTGGCCTTTGAAAGGAGGACCATTTCTGCTTTTTACAGGTCCAACACTTTATATTGCAATACCCTCATCTGGATCAGTTACAGAGACCCATGACAGATCTGGAAGATTTATTTTACGGGTGGGTCCTACGAAACATTAAAATGAAGCCCTTATCACAACTTTGCCAATTACTTAACACTAGAAAATGTCACGTTGCAGATAGTATTACACTCAAATGGATTCAGGACTCCCACATCAACATTACTACCTCAGAATGGAGGGAATGTCTGGCAGGGAGATGGAAGATTACTGTCTCACCATCCTGGGGCGAATTCCACTGGAAAGTGTTGACACAATTTTTCAGGACTGCAGTCATCACACAGCACTTTGCTGCATCGTACATGGCACTGTGCTGACGGGGCTGTGGCCTGACAGGCTCTCATTTCCACATTTTTTGGGACTGCCCCATTGTACAGCCATTTTGGCATCAAGTTCATGCATGTCTGCAAACATTATTGACAACTTCTCCTCCTCTTCTTGGCATTAATACTGGGCTATCTGGACAGAACTATATTTGTACGGTCTAAGCAAAACAAACGATTATGCCATGTTCTCAGAGTGGCCGCTCTTAAATGTGTTGCATTACAATGGCTGTCTCCTGAACCCCCAACATTGGTAATGTGGGAAGCAAAAGTGGAGGAGATTTTTTATTTATTTTAGTTTTTATTAACCGGGTAAGTGCACTAGCCATAGAACGACTATTTTCAGGCACGACCTGGGAGAGTACAACAGATAGTTAGACAAATACATTACATCAGTGCAAAATATTACATCATAGCAGGTATAGCTAGCAGTGGAAAATAATACATAAAGAGAAAATAACGTGAAAGATTGGAACATTGTACAGTCCATAATGGGTGAGCAGCAAGTAGCAATGAAACCAGAGTGCAAAACTTAGTGGAAATTTACAATGAAAGCAGCATATGGCAGCGTGAGATATTATACGCTCCAAAGGGGTTACCTACATCTGAGTAAGCAAGCAAAACAATAGTACAGACCATGGCAACTGGTATAGAGAGAATAGGTTATAGCAGTGTAGAGAAAAGGAAAGACTAGGGGACAGAGAGAGAGAGAGCTGTCCAACTAGGACCCAGTAGCTGAAACAGAGAGAAGAAGGGTGCAACCCAGGGATTGATGGAGATTGAACTGATGGAGCACGTCATGGCCACACTTAGGATAAACCTAGATAACCACTTAGAGATTTGGAGGCCCTGGAGAGAGGAGAGGGTGAGGGGGGGGACCAGAGGCAGGTTGAGGGTCATTTGAGATAAGCTGGTAATTTGGTGGGTTGTCAATGGGTTACCCCGAAGCTCTCACCGGGAAAACCTTTAAGAGATCTTCACATTTTACTAATATAGTTTAATAATACTTAAAGGAAAACTTCACCCTTATGTCTTCTAAATGTTATGTGTTTTCATGTCAGCAGTCAACTCTTTTCATGTAGCTGTTAAAGATATATGCAACTGCATTAGTCGGTTTTCAGAGACCAGACCTTGTTACTATCCTGGGAAACTCTATTTTGTGGCTGTTGAAATCTCATTCTTCCTGAGAGCTGCATTAGCATGTGAGTACATAATGCATAGTCACCCTTTAAACTCCCCAGTATGCCTGTCTGCTTAATTAGTTTTCAAAGAAACAAGAATCACTGAGTCTGTTGAGTGAAGTTATTTCACACCTTGAGCTGTGTAGGTTCTATTACTTATCTGTTACCCATTTAAAATGGTTAAAACAAGAAACCAGAGATCATTGAGCAATAATCATTCTCCTCTAGTGGAAATTCCAGTTAATAAGCAGATGAAAACTGGGAAACAAATTAAATTAACAGAAATTTGGAAACTAAACTCCTCTCTAAATAAAATATCTACTCCCTGTAATGGTGGCTCTAACCAACAGTACTCGGGACAGTTGGATATATCTTTAGTACCAACTGTTTCGATAGATAATGAGTCCCAAGGGGAAACAGCCAGTAGACTTGATAGAAGTAAGTGACTTGGCGAACTACCAATATAGGGCGTATGCTGGGGAGAATGAAGACTGAGTATAGGGGAAACATCTGTAGAACATTTTTCCATCTCACCAGTTCCTTTAAAGAATGTAACACCCAGTTGGAGCGATCCTGTGCATTCAGGGAAGGGGATGCTAGTTAACAATATGAGCTCTAGAGAGATGGAACTTAAAGGAGTGTGTGCAGATTTGCAATAAACTATAAATGGACTTAGGGCTTTGGAAGGGATGGTCAGCGCCTCAGAGGAGGCTAAAGAGGTTTGCTGTAAATACTGCAATCGTCAGAAGGGAGATTTGCTGGGGAAATCTCCTATTTCCTATACTCCTGCTGGTCTGAGCCAGGACTTGATTACACTTTTGAAAGATTCTAATAATTTCCCTTTGATTTTAATGGAACAACTTATAGTAAATAAAGAAATTATGGAAAACATGCGAGCACATGTTGCTCTAAATTAGATTAAAATTAACCAAATTCTTGAAAAACAAATAATAGCCCAAGAGTTGATAGAAAAGAATATTATAAAGAATGAAAGATTGTTCAGACCAGATTTTAGTGAGATCATGATTCCAGAGTCTATAGGCCATAACAAAAAAAGTAGAAAGGGGAAGAAAAAGAAAAATACTAATAAAGGACCTAAACCAGCTAGAAGTAAAACAAAGAAAAATAAAAGGAATGGTAAGAAGAAAATGGCAGTTGAGAATGTAAGACAAGAAGCAGGGTTTGTAGCTGGGCATTCTGGAGTTGTGGTAAATCATAATGATAATAAGGGCATGAAACAAAATAAAGAGGACATAGTGGAAGATTTGGGCGGGGGAGAGTTAGGTAGTTTTCCTGACTCTATTGAATACTCCAAAGGCGGTCCTGACCTCCAGCTTCATTCTAAATTGATGTCTCAATTGGCTTTACTAGAGTCAGAAATGATCAATTTACACAAGGAACTAGGGGAAATGGATGTTATTGATAGTGAAAATAGACCCCAAGATTCAGATGTGATCTTATAAAAGGAGGTTAAATATGCTGAAAAACAATTTCAAAAATCTGATAATGGTTCTATAAATAATATGCAGGATAAGGTTGAAAAGAATGGTTTAGAACCCTTCCCTTTAATAAGACTGTATATGCATATATATATATATATATATATATATATATATATATATACCCTGGTGGTCCAGTGGATGTATGGGATTCCTTGGAAAAGACAAACTTAGAATATAACGTTCTAACATTTTTAAATGAGGCTTTGGATATCCCTGTTTTAGAAATGGACATTGTTAATATTAAGAGATTAGCTATACAGGGGGCAACTATTGTGGATTTGCATTTTGTTTCACCAAGATTAGCTAATTATGTTTGAATTAATAGGCAGCCATCAAATAATAGTGGAATCCAGCTTTTCTACCTGAATAGAGATAATTTCAATCCAGTATATAATAGTTTAGCGAGAGCACCTGTTAAAATGCTATCTGTCTTCGATATGGATAGAATTGCGAATGAAACTGATGGAAAACTTTCCCAAGCCCTTACTGACTTGTTGACTAATTTTATGGGTATACAAGTGGATGGCTGGGGAAAGATATATGCAAAACATGCCATTAAAGGTTCTCAAATTGATATAACAACTGATAGTGAGATGCTGGTCAACCAGCTGTTAGCGTTGTCATCTAGATTGGACATCTTGAGTCTGTATGTTGTTAATTCCTCCCTATTAAGTGGTGAAATTTTAGATCCTCAAATAGTTAATGAGAACCAGCCTATTGTAGATAGATTCAGGTCAATAGCAGGCTATAGTGATGTTTGACCATCAACGGGCTTAAATTCATCTTCACCTGATGTAACAAATATACGCTTTGTTTCATGGAATATAGCTGGATGGGAAATCTATCTGGGCTGATAAATAGAGTTTAAAATGTGTAAAAAAGTTAGAAATGCTATGTCTCCAAGAAACATGGCAGAGTGAAGATTCATTGATTACAATAAATAGCTATGAATCTTTTAAAATTCTTGGTGTTAGGGGACTTCCGGTGAGCGCACCGACAGAATGGCTGCCTAATCCAGACACCCAAGTCTGCCGTGAACCAAATCCGCCTCAATCCTTAAGTTATTGGAACCATCCAATGATCAAATTTGCAACAATAAAAGGTACAATGACCTCCAGACACAAAAGTAAGGAGAAAACAAATGTGCAGCAGGTAAAACAACACAAAACATTGTTGGACTTTGCCCAGCAGGCCGCGGCCTATGCATCACCCTCCTCACTGAAACAGGGAACCAACACGGAGGAGATGGAGGAACAAGAATACATTATAACCTCTAAACAGTTATGTGATACCCTCCAGAAGATGAACGCCACACTAGAGAGACTAGAGGCAAAAGCTAATGAGGACCAGGAAAAAATAGAACTCACTGCACAGAAGGTAGAACAGATAGAAAGACAGCTGAACGACTACACAACAACTACGGACATGCACAATGCTGCCTTGCTAGATCTGCATAAGAGAGGGTTGCTACTGGAAGTGAGACTAGATGAACTGGAAAATCAGAATAGGTGAAATAATGTCCACATTCACGGACTACCAGAAGGGACAGAAACAGGGTCAGTGCCACAATTCTTGGAGTCTTTTCTGCAAGAGATCCTGGGCTGGCCAGCAGATAAGCCACTGAATATTATTCGTGCCCATCGCTCACTGATACCTAAGCCACAGGACCCGAAAGCCCGTCCCAGATCCCTGGTAATGGCATTCTTGGACTTTCACACAAAGGAGGAGATTTTAAGGAGAGCATGGTCCAAAAAGGAGATACTATTTGGGGACACTCGCCTTTATTTTGAGCAGGACTACTCCCCTCAGCTTTTAGTTCAACGCAGAAAATTATTGCCAGTGGTGCGCCAATTGCAGCAAAAGGGAGTTAAAGCAGTCATAGAGTATCCTGCATGGCTTAAAGTGATTACTGAGAACAACATCAAACGATTTACAGACCTACAAGCTGCTCAAAAGTTTCTGACCTCGATGGGGATAGAGATTCCAGGTGGTACATCGCAGCAGAGGGAGCGCCTGCTTGAAAGGGCCTGGCACCAAGGTGGAACTAAAAGAAAGGAGCTGCACGACCGTCTGGGGACTTCGCTATGTGGGACTCACTTACTGCGCGAGGAGAAGCGACCATTGCTGGGCCTGCATGAGGAGTTGAGCAAAATGAAGAGACCGGAGAAACTTCGGAGCAGAATAACATGGCAACAGAATTAGCGACCAGAAAGATGGTGGAATTTGGGCTGATGCTTGAGTGTGAGTGACTTTTAGGACAGGCAAAAGAAAATTGCTGCAGATCTTAACTGGTGTACCCGCTGAAGTGGGTAAAGGGGGGATAATGGTCTGAATCAAATGTACGATATAAAGGGGGAGTTCTCACCCTTCTCTTAATATTTAGAAGGTGGATTAAAAGAAGACCTTTAACAGATCCTGACACTCGGGCCCAATTTGAGCAAAGAAAGCTTGGGGACCGGAATGAGATGGGGGTGGCACTATCTTGAAAGGGAAGGAGTATCGGCGGGCTAAAAGTTACCAGAACTGCAAATCGGTAAATTGGAAGGCCGGTCTTCTAGAAGTAGGGAGGGAAGGGGTCGGGGAGAAGGCGGGGAGGAAGAGGGAAAGGGAAAGGGGGATTATAAGGGATGGCAAATAAAGGAAGGGTTAACATGACAAGAGAACCACAAATATTATGCGTTGACCCCCAATGGACCACATAGCCCATATAATAATCAAAAGGAGAAACTTATGTGAGCAAATTAGAGGGTCCGGGGTAAGCTTAATCCTGGAGATAAGGGTAAAGTAAGACAAGAAGCATGAAAACTCAGAACATGGAAAGGAGGGGGCGGGGAGGAGGCAAAGAGGAAAAAAGGGAATTATAGAACTAGACCCTAATCTTAGGGAGGAGGGGGGAAAATTAGCCCCTCAGAATAGTAAGAGGGCTTTGAGCAGGAGAGGGATCAAAGAGTAAAACGAACCTGGATTATTGAAGGCTACAGCAGGAGGGGGAGAGAGATGTCGACATGTGAGACCAGGCACCTCTTTTATTTTGGTTTTTTCTCTTGAAAGGGAATTCCCTTTTCATATTGGGGCTCAGAAAACAGCTTACAAAGTGCCTGGAACACACAGCTATGGTGCTTAAGATCTGCCCGTCTGGTGAGTGGGCTGCTATTGGCCCATAGCCAGGCAGAGGGCCCACAGTGTAGGGGTAATCCAGCCATGCCTTCAGCATCAGGGGGTTTGCAGAGGGTGGCAAGGAGGACAATTACATCTTGAAGTCAAGGAGGTTGATTAAGGTTATATTGGTTATTGATTTGAAGTTGGATTACAAAAAAGATCATCTGTTTAATGAAACAAGGTTATTTGTTAGAAACAATGCACAGATTTAATACAAGGTGTGTTCTAGATGTGTGTCCCCATCCCCGGAAGACCACCTGGAATGTGTACTTAACTCAAGGGATTGAGAATGGCTGATTTAAAGATTGTTTCCCTAAATGTGAGGGATATTAACAACCCGGTGAAATGGGCCAAAATATTGCAAGACCTAAAGAGATGAGGAGCCACGGTGGCCTTCCTCCAGGAAACACATCTGACAGCCCAAGAGCATTTGAAATTGAAAAGAACCTGGGTAGGAAGTGTATACGCCTCACATTATACGGATAGCCCGCACCGTAGGGGGGTGGCAATTCTGATAAAAAGAAATGTCCCCCTAATAATTTCAAAAGTCAAAATAGACCCAGAAGGTAGATTTGTGCAGATCCAGGGGAGCTATAGAGGTCAAAATTGCACCCTTGTAAACATATATGCACCGAACGAAGAAGCTCCAAGGTTGGCATTCTTAGAGACAATATTAAAAGAAACGGTTACAGATGCATAAAGTATGGTAATCATTGGGGGAGACTTCAATGAAGTCAATAATCCGGGAGTAGATAGATCAGGGAAGACCTCAGGAGGGGCAATACGAACAGGGAAACTAGTTATCAGACTAGGTCAGGAACTGGGGCTAATGGAGTGTTGGAAGTTCAAACACCATGAAGTCTTGCTATATTAGGACCATTGCAGTCATTCCCCACACTTGAACTGCCCCGGAGAGGAAACAGTTAACTCCAGAGTGATCTGGAGTTCCACAGCGCGAGGGCGCTGTTCAAAGCTCTATCTGGCTAGTTTCAAATGAAACTGTCAGATTCTTTCTCCTTCACTGAACAGTCGCTCCGGAGATCAGCTCCTTCAGCTCGGTTCATTTCTCGGTTCAATCAGTATTTTCGGTTCATTGGAACCGCAAAAGTATTTATTTTACCGCATTTCGTTAAAAGCTCTATCTGGTAAACCGTAAGTACAGAAATTAAGTCTGTGTGAAATTCATTATCGGTTCGGTTTGAACCGATCGGCTTGTTAAAATATATGTATCAAACTGTTTGGTTGGGCTTTGGAGTGCGGTTCCCGGTTCTTATCGGTTCTAAAAACCTAACTTTTATTTGGGTTTTCAAATACCCGTGAACGGTTAGGAACGATAAGGGTGTCTTACTGGCACTGCCATCTAAAGGCAGTTTTTGGTTGAGCTGGCATTATGTCTGAGAAACCCAAAGAAAAAACTGCCCACTGGGTTTCAACACTGTGATGTTCTGTGGGAAGCCTTTGCCAAGGCTGACCCACACACCACTTGTGTTTATTGTCTGGGGCTGACCACCTCCTGTCAGACTGCCAGGTGTGTAAAATTTCCCTGCAGCCACCCTGGAAAAGAGATTGGGCCGGCTCCAGGGAACGAGAGGCCAAAAGTCCGCTGACCGGATGGCCAGCCCGTCCAGTACCCACTGGACCAGAGGGAGTGCCTCTGACCAGGGCGAGACTTCCTCGGCAAAGGAAGGCTGGTTCAGAGGAACCAGTCCCAGCAAAGACAAAGAAATCAGCAGGTCTGGAGTACAAAATTGTCTCTCCAACTGCTGCAGAGATAGCTAAAGCCATTCAGATTGTCCAATCTTTGTCTCAGGGATCTGTCGAACCCCTGCATCTGGGAAAAGGGTGGCTCTGTCAGTCCCAGTGGTTCAGGATTATGATGTTGAGGATTTTTATGAACCACATGAGGGGGAGGAGGAATTTGAACAGTATGTTTGTGACTGGGAAGGTCTGGACGTGCCCATTGAACCGGACATTTCTCCAGATAGACCTTTAGAATCTCCCCCTATGCTGTCTGAGTCCCCTTCTCTTTTTATGTTTTACAAAAAGGTTGCAGAAACCCTCCAGCTTCCTTTAGAAGAGGCTGTGGATGAGCAAGAGGAGCCTGATTATGTTGAAATGATGGATATTCCAGAGTCTAGGAGGTTGTCTATTCCTTTGCATAAGTCATTTAGGAAGCAAACAACAAAGATTTTAAAAACCTCATTCTGTCCCTCCTGTAGATAAAAATGGACAGAAGGTATACCTTATCAGGCCCTGATACAGACTTCTCTCTGAGCAGTGTAGTCATGTAGGTGTGGTGCAAGCTGCAGCCTGTGACAAGGCTAATATTCCCTGGCCTCACATCCTCCTGATAAGGATTCCAGGAAGATTGATGCCATGGCGAAAAAACAATATATGGCAGCTTCTTTGGGACTCAGGCAGGCTAATTATATGGCTTATGTGGCTAGATATCAGAAATCTAGATGGGACACTTTATTGCAGTTAGCCAAGCAGGCCCAGGGTCAGCTGGCTAGTGAGTTGGAACAAGTGGCTGCTGATGGCATTGAGCCTCTAAAGTTCAATTTCATACTGCTGTTGATGTTAATGATGTTTCCTCTAGGGTCATGGCCACTTCTGTAGCTTTCCGAGGTTGGCATGGCTCAGATGCACTAATCTGTCCCAAGATACTCAGTCAAGGCTATGGATTTTCCTGTAACGGGAAATTCTCTGTTTGGTGATCAAACGGAAAATTATATGAAAAGATGGATGAATATAGAACTACCACAAAAGTGCCCAAGCTAAGGGAGACATCTCACTCCACAAAGGCATGCCCCAGGGTAGGGGTAGGCCTTTCCACAGGCCCTTTTACCTAATCTCAAGCCTCCTCTGCTTTTTCACAGAGGGTTTTTCAGAGGCAGAGGTAGACGGGGCATAGGTAGACAGTCGCCCTCCCCTCAGCCTAAAGCTGCTGCCAAGCAGGCACCCTGATGGGGTGCCCAGGGCCGATTCTCCTGTACCAGTGGGGCAGGTTGGCTTATTTCAGCCAGAACTGGCTGTCCCTAACTTCGGACAGGTGGGTTCTGAAGTAGGTCAGGGCCTGGTTCTCAGCTTCAAACAGTTCCCAAAGATGAGAGCCAGGCAATTTCCACTCTGCAACTCTTCAGAAGCCCTTGCTTTGGAAGCAGAGGTTTCTTCCTTCTGTATTGCAAAGCAGTGGAAGGTCCCCCTGCCATCAGGGCAAGGGACTGTACTCAAGATATTTTCTTACCCCAAAAAGACAGGAGAATGGCATGCCCATCTTAGACTTAAGGTACCTGAACAAACATCTATTGAAACCAAAGTTCAAAATGTTAACTCTAGCAATGATTTTGCCTTCCTTGAGGCCAGAGGACTGGTTAGCTTCCCTGGACCTCAGGGACGCCTATTTATGTCATGATCAGGCCTTCTCACGAAAGTACCTCAGGTTCGAACTGCTCTCTGGCCACTACCAGTTCCAGGCAATGCCCTTGACTAACCTCGGCCCCAAGGGTATTCACAAAATGTCTAGCTGTGGTAGTGGCTCATTTAAGAAGGCAAGGGATTGCTTGTTTCCCTACCTGGACGACTGGCTCATAGTGGGTCAGTCTCCAGATCAGGTAAATCCCACTTGCAAGTCACCCAGCAGCTTCTCACTTCCTGGGATTCCTGCTGAACTTACCAAAGTCAGTTCTGGAACCTGTTCAGGTTCTAACTTTCATAGGTGCAGAATTGAACACAAGTTAGCCAGGGGCATTTCTCCCCTGGAAAGAGGTGGACAGGCTCATTGCCCTGGCATCCTCCTTTACCCTCAGGGTCTCTCGACCAGCAAGGCACTTTCTGCAACTCCTAGGGCACATGGCTGCTTCCACAGCTGTCGTGCAGGGAGCAAGATTTCAGATGAGGGACATCCAGTTCCACTTGAGGTCCTATTGGTCTCAAAGGAGGGACCCTTACCAAATTAGTCCGGTGACCCAAAACCTGATCCTGGCCCTTCAGTGGTGGCAGGATCAAAGCAATCTTACTCAAGGGGTTCCCTTTATACCTGTTTCCTCACCCTCACCCTCACCACGGATGCCTCCCTGTTAGGGTGGGGGCTCACTTGGGCTACCTTTCCACTCAAGGGTGTGGTCCCCAGGAATCTCTGCTCACATCAATCTTTGGAACTCAGAGCTGTTCTTTTAGCTCTTCAGGCTTTTGCAACTGTTGTCCAGAACAAAGTAGTTCAAATCAGGACAGACACCACAACAATGTGGTACATAAACAAGCAAGGGGGCACTGGGTCATCAGCCTTGTGCACGAGCAATGAAGTTGTGGTCTCTGGCTCTCCTAAACCACCTCCTGATCGCAATTCACCTTCCAGGAAAGGACAATGTCCTGGTGGATGCTCTCACAGGATTTCCCAGGGCCATCACGAATGGTCTCTGAATCCTCAAGTATTGGGGTCGGTTCTTTGCCAGATGGGGCCCTCAGATAGATCTCTTCGCAGCCCCAGACAACCATCAACTTCCTCTATTTTGTTGCAGGCCTCCAGTGCTGGGCTCAGTCCCCTGGACGCCTTTCTGCTGGATTGGAAAGGGAAATTCATATGCTTTTCCCCTTCCTCTCCTCTTCAGGGTATTGGTAAAATCAGAACTCAGCCCAAAGTGGTTCTGATTGCTCCAGACTGGGCCAGACAGCCCTGGTATCCTCTCCTCCTGTCCTTGACAATCCTCCTCCTGACCTTGCCCAGGACCCACGACTTGCTGACCTGTGCACAGGGGAGAGTGGCACCCGGACCTCAAATCCCTCCACCTCAAGGCTTGGTTCTTGAGGAATTAGAATTTGCTGATTTGCACCTTTCAAGGGGTCCTGGATATTTTAAAGCTTTCTAGGAAGCCTTCCACTAGGCTACTTACAATTCTAAGTGGAAGAGGTTTCTCTCTGTGTTCGGAGAAACAAATTGTGCCAGAATCCGTTGACTTGGCCACTTTACTGGACTATTTGGCCCATCTAAATTCCCTAGGCCTTAGACCAGCCACCTTGAAGGTTCATCTGGCAGCTGTTTCTGCCTTTGTTCCGCAGGAAGCCTGTTTCTCTTTCCTCTCACCCTGTGTTTTCCAAGTTTTTAAGGGGTTACTTCACCAACCCTCCTTTAGGGAACCAGCCCCTGCCTGGGACCTGAATGTTTGCATTGCTCAGTTAATGCAACCTCCTTTGAGCCCCTTTCTTCTGCAGATCTCAAGTATTTAACATGGAAAACTGTTTTTCTAGTGGCTATCACTCTGCCAGACGTATAAGTGAATTGCAAGCCCTTTCAGTGGAAAGGATTTTATTTCTTTCACAGGGATAAGTAGTCCTCAGGACTAACAGAAAGTTTTACCCAAAGTGGTTTCAGATTTTCATCTGAACCAGTCCATTTCTCTCCCAGTATTTTCACTGAGCATTCTTCCTCGGGTGAAAGGAGACTACACAGCTTGGACGTCAAAAGAGCCCTAAGCTACTATGTGGAACGTACTCAAGGTCACAGGTCTGAATCCCTCCAACTCTTCCTTACCTATGGAGAGGTTGGCAAAGGACCTGCCACTAAGAGGACAATTGCAAGTGGATTGTCTCTTGTATCCAATTCTGTTACCAAAACTAGGTAGGGAACCCCTCAGGACTGAGGGCTCACTCCACCAGGGTAAGCTGCATCTCTAGCGGCTGCTAGAGATATTCCCATTTTTGAAATTTGTCAGGTTGCTACCTGGAAAACAGTTCACACCTTTACTAAGCATTATTCCTGGACGTCCAGTCCAGGAGAGATGCTCGCTTTGGCACAGCTGTACTTCAGAGCCTATTTCCTAAGTAGGTTCTGACCTCCTCCATGGAGGTACTGCTGGTATTCTGCTATTGTCCTAATATAGCAAGACTTCATGGTGTTTGAAGAAAAATTACTCACCTTAGTAATTGCTTTTCTTCTCATGGAGTCTTGCTATATTAGGACAACCTCCCTCCTACCCCTCTCAGAACTCCTACTTGGGTATGGGGTTGGCAAATTAGTGCAAGCACTGTGTCATGTCATTTTAGTCTCTCTAGTTTCCCACCTTGTTTCCTTTGGGTTAGGGAACTAGGTATTTCTGTTTTTGTTATGGTAGATGGTCCTCTCTGGACTTGAGTCTTTGGGGAGAGGGGCCTATTAGTGCTTGTAAGGGTGATCCTAGCAATAATACATATTATTCTGTGATTGTTCTAATTCTACTAATGGTAGGTAGCCAATGGCTAGTGTAGAGCTTTTCCACACAGACTTGCTATGTTAGTTTAGTTCAGAAGAACCTGACAGTTTCATTTGAAACTAGCCAGATAGAGCTTTGAACAGCGCCCTCGCGCTGTGGAACTCCAGATCACTCTGGAGTTAACTGTTTCCTCCCCGGGGCAGTTCAAGTGTGGGGAATGACTGCAATGGTCCTAATATAGCAAGACTCCATGAGAAGAAAAGCAATTACTAAGGTGAGTAATTTTTTCTTCTTGCACCATAGAGGGTGAGACTACACCTACTACTCCCCACAACACGGAGCTTACTCCAGGATAGATTACTTTTTGATCTCTACCAACTGGGTGCAAAAAGTAGAACAGTGTTGCATAGGCTCAATAGTTATTTCTGACCACGCGCCAGTCTCCCTTAGTGTCTCTATGGCCCAGATAGTGACACAATCCTGTTGGAGGCTTAATGTGAGCCTTCTCACCAGGGAAGACTTTAAAGAATTAATAGAGAACAAAGTTCGACAGTTTGAGTTGGAAAACCCGAAAGGGGACATGAAGGAGGGAATGAGATGGGACGCCCTTAAATGTAGTCTTGGGGGGAGATTATAAAATATGCTTCCAAAATTAAAAGAGAGAGAATTCAACAGAGGGTACAACTTGAACAGCAGATTCTTCAGCTTGAATCTACCCACCAGGTGAGCCAAGATCCCAAAGTCAAGTAAGAGCTTGATAAGGCCAGACATGAGTTTAACAAGATTCTGGACACCCAAATTGAAGGGCAACTGCGGTACTCTAGACAAAAATACTATGAAAAGGACAACAGAACCAGGAGACTCTTAGCATGGCAGCTTAGACAGGAAAGGGCAAGCAGAGCAGTGATTCCTCTACAGAGGGAAGATAAGGAGCAGGCCACCACCTCTCCGGTGGAAATTGTTCAGAGATTTGAAAAATATTACACAAATTTATATAGAGCGGACACCTTTCCAGAACACAGGGAAGTGGTAGAATCCTTTTTAAATGGTCTTAAATTACCTGCCTTAGCAGACCTGGTGAAGAAGGAGCTCAATGCCCCAATCACAGCCCAGGAAATTATAAATAAAATTAAAAAACTAAAAAACGGTAAAGCGCCAGGGTCAGACGGGTTTGGGGCTGAGTTTTATAAAGGTTTTAGGTCTCAGGTGGTGAGCCTGTTGATGGCCACCTGCAATGAGATACTGGTGGAGGGGGAACCGGTTCCACCATCCTGGAACTTGGCCCAGATTTCAGTAATTCCAAAACTGGGCAAGAATCCGGAATTATGCAGTTCATACCGCCCGATATCCCTGTTACCAGTGGACTTAAAAATCTTTACAGGTATCTTGGCAGATAGGTTGCAGAGCTGCATCTCCACTCTGGTCCACCCGGACCAGACAGGATTTATCTCAGGAAGATACCTACAAGACAATATACAACGTCTTTTGAATATCTTCACAGCCCAGAGAGGCTCAGTGGCCCTGCAGTTAGCAATCAGCATGGATGCTGAGAAGGCCTTTGACAGGGTGAACTGGCACTTTATGTCGTCCACCCTGTCAAGGTTCGGGCTGGGAGAACATTTTGTGTCAGCCATTGCTGCACTGTACCACAGATCTGAAGCCAGAGTTAGGGTGAATTGCATGCTCTCGAACCATCTGCCCCTTATGAGAGGCACCAGACAGGGATGCCCCCATCACCATTAATATTTGCCCTCTCTCTGGAACCGTTGGCAATCTGGATACAGGGCAACCCACATATTAAAGGTATTTAGGCAGGGGAAGTGGAACATAAAACAGCGCTCTATGTGGATGACTCCCATTTTTTCTTGTGGGATCCACAGAGCTCCCTGCTACATCTTCTGGAAGCTTTAGAAAAATGCAGCTCCCTAGCAGGATATAAGATTAACCTATCTAAGTCAGAGGGGATGGTGGTGAGTGGCACCCTTAATAGACAGTTACGAGAAACTTTCCCATTTACTTGGGCCAAGAAAAACACATTTAAATATTTGGGTATACAGGTTTCGGTGGACACGTCCAAGTTATACCGTAACAATCTTCTTAAATTGCTTCAGGTCCTGAGATCAGATTTTGCCAGATGGAAACTCCTGCCCAACTCTCTCTATGGCAAAATTCAGATTATCAAAATGAATGTTCTGCCCAGACTATTATTCTTGTTCCAGACACTCTCTAGCCCCATACCGTCACAGTTTTGGACTCAACTTACAAAAGAAATTTCTAAATTCATATGGGGAGGGGCACATCCAAGGATAGCACTTGGTACCTTGATGAAACCAAGGGAGATGGGAGGTTTAGGTCTGCAACACATGTATCATTATTACCTGGCTGCACAGGCAGCACAGCTAGTCACATGGGCTAAACAACATACCGGGTCCGGGTGGTATCTCATCGAAAATGAATCAATCTCTAACAGCAAAATATGGACATACCCAACCTGCCGGGTTGACCCACATAATTGGCGGTTAATTTCTAATCCTTGGGTAAAACAATCCTTATATACTCTCCTTAAACTTAGGAAAAAAACAAACACCCTGGGCCCCTTGTCTTTAATCAGACACACGACAAACTTTGTTCCTCCAAGGTTGGATCAGGGATATGCCTTCTGGGAGCATAAGGGTTTAACCACCTTCAGACAACTGGTAGGTAGAGGGTCTTGTTTAGCATATGCCACACTTCAGGAATGTTTTACATTACATAGGGAAGACTTTTACAGATATCTTCAGACCCGGCACTTTATTAATACAGGAGAAAATCTCCAAAAAATTACCAGGGCCTTAACTCCCCTTGAGGAGTTCTGGTGGGATTCTAGAAGAAGTAAAAATAAATTACCCTACCTTTCTATCCTGTATAGGATACTCATGGAAAAGAAGGAAACCCCGGTGTTAAAAGAAATTAGAAAGAAGTGGGAGATAAAATCCAGGGGGACAATTCATAAGGGAGAATGGGAACGTCGCTTACAGAGAGGATGGCAGGTAACCTCAGCCATGACATGGCGTGAGTTTAACTGGAAAATTCTGACCTGCTACTTCCGCTCCCCAATAATTACCAAATACTATAATCCCCAGGCGTCATCGGCCTGTTGGCGTACATGTGGGAAAGCACAAAGTACGCATTACCATATATTCTGGGGGTGTGCAAAAATACAGAGATTTTGGTCTCAGATCCAGGGGGTTATGACCCAAATGGGGGGATTGACCATACCACACATGTTTCAGGACTTTGTCCTGGGATTTCCAACCCTTTCTTCTCAAAAAAGGAGAAGTGTGGAGCTATTCCAGATACTACGGATCACAGCACTAAAATGCATTACCATTAAATGGTTAAAACAGGATCCACCAACCTTTCAGCAATGGACCTCCAAAGTGGAGGAAATGGAAAGATTAGAAAACATAACCTACACTATCCAGCTAAGGAAGGACACATTTCTAGAAATCTGGGGACCTTGGTATCGCTGGAAAGAGGGATTAGGTAGGGGTATGGGGATAGGAGATGGAGACACAAGAGGGGAGGAGGAAGGATAAACAACAGAGGAGAGGAAAGAGGGATGGCACAAAAAGCTGAAGGGAGAGGAGAATAGCTGGAAGGTAATGAGATACTGGGAAAGGAAGGTCTTCCTGAGAAATAGGGATGGGGGAACACACAGGTATATGTATAGGTACATTTTTACTGTAGAACTAAAACACCAATTACAGTGCATTGGTTTGGATATAATGAAGTTGATTTGGTTATAAATGTTATAATTAAAAGGTTAGATAAAAAGTAATGGAAATATGATAAGATGTGTAGCTAATCGAGGAAGTAGAATTCCCAGGAAGGAAAGGAAAATATTAAGATGGAGGAAGAGAAGATTTAAAACCAGAACTGGGACATTTCTATGGGCTACATTATGAGGAACTGAAATTACCAACTAAGAGCCTAAGGCTTGATAACGTGTACCCATATTTTGATTCTACTACTGGATGTAAGAAAATGGTACCATATACCAAATGTATAAAAGTTAGAATGATAGAAGATTAGAGTATAGAAAAGAATGAATAAGAATGGAATGTAATTAATGTATAGATGTCATATGGAAATGGATGTAATACTGATATGGATATTAATAAAACAGCAGGAGTTAAAAAAAAAAAAAAAAAATATTGGTGTTAAAACCAATAAATTAGGAAGATATTCGGAAGGTATTCTTGTTTTAATTAAAGTAGGTATTTTTCAAAAGGTTACTCAATGGAAGGCTATGAACAATATTTTAGGTGTTCTTTTACAGACCAATAATAGTGAAATATTTCTTGTCAATGTTTATATTTCCCCAGAGAATTCAACTTATTATTGAGAGGAGATTTGGCACGAGCTGTCAGATATGTTAGCAGAAGTGCAGCAAACCTTTCCAATAGCCGATTTATTATTAGTAGGTGAGTTCAGTGCTCAAATTGGCCCTTTTGATGGACTTTTAGATCACCCTTTGTTCACCTACAATCATGTATTCTCTCAATTATACCCCTCGACAAGTAAAAGATAAAGTAATAAATAGAAGTGGTAAACATCTGATAGAGATATTAGAAGAAAATTGTATGTACCCTCTCAATGGTAGAATACAGGGAGATTATGAAGGAGATTACACCTTTTTAACAATGTGAGATGCTCCATCTATCAATTTTGCCTTTTGGTCAGGGCAGGTGGAATATTGGTCCTCCTATCAGATTGTGATTAGGGCAGAAAGCGATCATTACCCTCTGAGTTTATGTTTTAAAGAAAGATGTAGGGTAGCACAGGATGATGGATTGGTTATATCTGAAATTAGAACTGCAAGAAGAATTGTCTGGAGATATGATAGTAAAAGCAATATCAGTCATATAATATTGCATTTTTTTCTATACATTTGGAAAAAAAATTGAAACCAAAAGTTAGCCACTATTGAATGAGTTATTTTTAAGCCTGCTGGAGGAGATTAAATCCAAATTAGAGGTTCCCTGTGGGAAAATCATTAATAAGGATGGGGATACCTGGTTTGATGGGGAATGCAGGAGAAATAAACTGTACATCCTGAGTTTAAATAGAAGGTATAGCAAGTCTCCTTCTAGAGAATTATTAAAGGAGATAAATGAAAAGAAAAGAGCCTTTAAAAGATTGATTATAGAAAAGAAAAAAAGGTTCTTTGAAAAGAAATGGGAAAAAATGTTAAGGGCAGTACAGAATAAAGACTCTAAGACATTCTGGACCCTAGTTGCCAAGGGACATGATAATTTTAAGTGGAACATTGACTCCTTTATATCAGAATATCAGAAGAAAAATGGCTTGAGCATTTTAAGAATGTTTATACTGATGTTGAAATTATTGAGGCTGGTAATAATGTTCATTTAATTGATCATCTTAGACTGATTACGTTGGATGAAGTTTATCTGACTATTTACTCTTTAAAAACTCAAAAGGCTTCTGGCCCTGATGGGATTCCACTGGAGGTTTTCCTTACTGAAACTCCAGCATGGTCGCATTTCTTGACAGTGTTTTTTTAATAAGAGTATTGAACAAGGCAAATACCCAGACTCTTGGAACGGTGCAATTATTGTGCCTATCCATAAAAAAAGACCCATTAGAAAACCCTGAAATGTATAGACCTATTAGTATATTAGATATTGATTTAAAGATTTTTTTCTAAAATACTGTTGGGATGTTTGATGGAGGAAGTCTAAAGAACTGGGGGTATTTCAGCCTACCAATCAGGTTTTAGAGAAAACTTTTCAACCTTGGATAATATTTTTGTGCTAAAGCATTTAATTGAAAAATATGTTAAATTACGAAAGCAGAGATTGTTTGTGACCTTTATTTTTTTTCTTCTATACTTTCCCCCCCCGGGGCCACCAGTCTGCCTTACCTTTACATGTCAGGCATCCTCCCGGGTACTCAGGCTGCCATCTCCTGGGACTTCCTCCGGCTCCATATTCAGGTCCAGCAGCTACCCCCGCGGCTTGCCCCCCATGACGGGGTGGTGGAGAGCACTCCCTGGAGCTCAACCCACCTGGTCAGGATCCAGTACTGCCACACACCCTTGGTGCCGAACAAGTCCACTCTGGAGACGGCCATCAGGCCTCCGCGACTAGTGCCCCTATTTTCCACTTTTCTCCCCTTACGGCTTGAGGCGTGCAATGACAGCTAAGGCCCCAAGTGCACGCACGTCCTCACACACTCCGAGTCAAGCGTCTGCCCCAGCACGTTCCCTCCATGTCTGCCAATGCTCTGTAGCCACCCCCGGCCACTGTCAGAGCACCGATGGCAATTCTCCCCCCCCCGGAGAAGGAGAGCAGTCCTACGGATGCTCCATCTTTCTCCTCCCCTGATGACCCAGGCTCATTCCCGAACCCGGGTCGCCGTCATGGTGTGAGGTGTGGCGTCCAGCGCCTCAACCCTCAGCGCCACCATGCCGACCCGCGTTTGTACCTTTATTGATTATACGACAGCTTTTGACAGTGTCTCGAGATATACTGTGGCAGATTCTTTTGAAAAGAGGTATTAATCCTACTTTGGTATCAATTATATCCCAACTTTATACTAATACTTGGGCAAAGATAAGACTGGGTCTCAAAGGTCAATTATCAATACCTTTAGAAATAAATCATGGTGTGAGGTCGGGCTGCATATTAGCACCTTTATTATTCTCACTTTACCTGAAAGATGTTTTAAATCATTGTAATGAGGTGGATATTGATTCCCCTAAAATTAAGGATTTTCCAATTCCTGTATTGGCTTATGCCGACAACATCATAGTGTTATCTTTGACTAAATCAGGTCTTCAAAAAAATTAGAATATATTTACAAACAATCAATTACACTCCAATTATCTATTAATGTGAATAAAACTAAAGCAATGATCATTGGAAATACAAATTTTAAAGGGACCTGGTCTATGGGAGCAGAAAAAATAGAAACAGTTTCAGAATATTTGTATCTGAGTATAATTATACAGCAAAATGGTAACTGGACTAAACATTTGGAAATGACTGTCCAGAAGTTAAAGAAAACCATAGCTGGTTTAAATAAGTTTAATTACTTATATGGTGGAATGACAATATACCCATTAATTCAGGTTATTCGATTCAAAGTGGAAGCTTAATTACTTTATGGTTGTGAGGTATGGGACATTAGAGATCCCAATAAATTAATGGTCCCATTATATAAATCATCGAAAAGAATGTTAAAACTTGGTCATGCTTGTCCCTCTTCCTATTTAAGGGCAGAGTTGGGATTGGTTAATATTAATGCCTTGATACATACAAGAAAATTAAATTTCTGTATATGGGTTACTAATAAAAATGATGATACACTTGTTAAAAGATGTTTAAAGGAGAAAGAACCTTGGCGAAAGTTGGGATATAAAACCTCTTTTTGATTTAATTCAGTTTTGGTAATGTTGGAAAAGTATAAGCTGTTTCATTAAAAAAAAGCAGTGGATAAAGGAATCACTATAAGCATTAAATATAGGAAATATATACAAAAAAAATTAAAAATTATTGGAACAATGCTAATTTGGCCTGGATAGCTGACTTCAGCTACTCTAGATGGTTTGCTGCAAATAATTATAGCCATGGTTTCAAGAAATATCTAGAAATATTGACTAATCCAGAGATGCGTATTAATTTTACCTGTTATAAATTTGAACAGTTCCTCAGCAATGTTTTGAATTTCAGATATAAAAAAATTGGAATAACCAGTGATGATTGTGATTGTGAGAAAGGGGGAAAAGAAGACTTGAGGCATATTCTTTGGGACTGTAACTGGTATGAAAAACTTTGTATATATTGGTTAGGTCCCTTCTTGAATAAAACGTATTTACTTGATAGGAATGAACTGACACATATTCTCTTTCATACAGTGAATGAATGGGCTGTGAAAAGGTTGGCAACATATTTATATGCTGTTAAGAAAGTGAATAACAGAATAAATATTGTATAAAGCTGCTATTTATTGTATTTAAAACACTTTTTTATAGAATTAATAATGTGTATGTGTGCTTGTATATTGTAAATGTTTTTCAACTACACAATAAAAACTGATGATGGTGATGAGCAGGTGTGAAATACCACATTTACCTTCAGTGAGCTTTGCAAACTATCTGAGTTATAATGCAGATTTTTCCCCTTTAAACCTCATTCAGTTTATGAGTTTCCAGTGAGTTTTTGTGGGGTATTTGTTCTTTCAACCTAGAGATACATGCTATAAATGGTTGATCTGACATCATGTTCTCATGTGCTAATGCAGTTCTCATGGACAATGAGATTTCAACAGCCATGAAATGGCAATCATGAGCAGTGAAAATAAACTAAGGCTAACACATATAGCCCTAACAGCTACAGGAAAGAAGTTGTCTGTTGAGATGCAATCAAATAACATTTAAATGATATGAGGGTGTAGTTGTCCTTTAATAATACTTACAGGTATTCATCAATGCACAATATTGTGTGGGTGACACACTATCTCAGTGGCTGCGCTGTACCCCTTTACTTTTGAAGTACAGTACCTGGGTTACAGTATTTAAGAACATGACAACAACATGAGACTGGCTATGTGCAACACAGTTTATTGTTTATTTACAGTTATAGTACAAACTCATGACTGGTAATCTCACTACTTTGCACTTAGAGGGTTAACAAGGACTATTTCTTCGGACTGTATTCTGGTCTCGCAGACCCAGGAAGATTTAAGAAATATTTCAACCCTGCCAAGTATTCAGAAACGTAATAAGTATTGGTTAGTCCATAACAAATGTATGCCTACAGTACGGTCTTCTTTATACATTAATGTTGATACTGCAATCAATTATGTCATGCTTTTGTACATTATATTGTGCATCAATAAAAATTAAGTTTAAAAAAAAAAGAGGTGGAAATATAGTTTTGTCAATTATAAATCAGTTAGCTGTGCCTCAAAGGACTGTCACAGAAACCCAAAATATATAACAATGGATTTTTAGTACTTTCAGATATTTATACAGGTAATATAAGGCATTGCAGCAAGAGTATGGTGAATAGTACTTCTACAGAAATGAAAAAAAATAATACACATACTAGCAAAGAAAACATACAGCAAAATTTTACTACACTGTTCTGATTTTCCCCAAGTATAGAGGCTTACCCACACAAGACACTTTTTTTTGAATCACGACAGACTTGAACCCTTAGATGGTAGCTTCCTTGTAGTCCCAAACTTGAATAACACTTTCAGGCTCTGCCAGACCTTAAGAATCTCTAGCCCCCAACCCCTCACAATTACACATCATCCAATATGTCACTTTGACATCATACATTCAGCTGCAAATTCCCGTGTTCTGTGTGATGTGATGTTTCACACTGCAAGAGTCCATGCAACATGAGAGGATTGTGTTTTCTATCAGCCTTCCCCTTAACTGTCCATGAGATTTTTATCGCTCTTCAAAGACAGGTGGTCTGTTTTAGCAGTTACTTTGATGAAAACATTCTGACCTTTATGACCCTGCAGAGACAGCTGGTCTGTTTTAGCAGAGACACTGATAAATTCTGATACCCCTGCAGAAAGAATTAAATAAAAGAAAAAAGTACAGTAACAGGTATACGTAGCAAATTGTTACAAGCTTTGTAAAAAGTTTTACCCAAAAGAAAAGGTCTAAAAAAACAAAATAAAGGAATTTATGGTTCTCAGTCTGCCTTTGTGTCACTAAAACACACTAAAGGCTCCGAGGGACTTCCTAATGATGGTAGAAAACATGCATCAGAGTGTCTGTCTCCGCATAAACAGCATCAGTCCCTGTCAAAGGGGACAGAGAAGAAAGGTAAAGCTGCTCAGATAAGCATGGTAATCATGGTAAACCTACCAGGGTATACAAAGGGGGAACCTTGAGTCCAGTGAGAGCAAAAATGCAAATAAAAGAACCCCTGAGCAAGCACTGGGCAAAGTGTTTGTCAAGAAAAACACTAAAAGAATCACTCTGGCAGGTTGAGCTCCAAGCCTTTGGACAGTTCCCTCTCGGGGGGGGGAGAGAGAGAGACTGCGTTGCACCACTTCTACAGCAGCTTCTGGTGGGGGCTTGCAGCGATGTCCTTGGCGTGGATGACCACACACTGCCGGACATCCTCATCCCAGGATGCTGCTGCAGTCACATGCGTTAGTGGGGAGGTGGGTGGAACAGAAAACTAGAAAATTCCTGTCCCAGCCAGAAGATGGCTGCCGTCCCACCACACTGCAGTCCCCAGGGTGTACCACTCCCATCCCCTGTGCATGTGGTTCTGGAGGGATCAGTGATCATTACTTTTCTTCTCCCCCGTCATGCCCCTATCCCACAGGGATAAGCAAGAGCCCTCTGGACACAAGTAATGCAGGATACAGGTGGTGGGAGCTGGCAGCAGGGACATGGGCGGCCTGAAGGAGTGGTGGACTAGGGAGTTGGGGTAGGCAGAAAAAAGATTAAAAAAAAAAGAAAAGAATGGCCTCCTGAAAAATGAAAGGAGCAGGCACTGGAGCCATGACAAAAGTGTGGCAATTTTTCCTTCCAGGTCATGAGAAATTTTATGAACATGCCTGCCCCCCTCCCCAGGCTCAGGCTGTAGCCTACCTACCTGTGGAGGGGGAAGGTGAACCTGGTGAACCAGATTTTTTGCCTGAGCAGGAGTTTGGCTCCACTCCAAGGCCTACAGAGGATTACACATATTCCTCTTTCATTGGCAAATGGTGAGCACCCTCAGCATCCCCTTTCAGGATCTAGTTCTTTTTCTACCACTTCTTTTAACGTGTAGGGTACTGGTCAAGGCTTGTGGAAGATTGGAGCGGTCCCTGTTCACACTCGGATATTTGTCTTGAAATCCTAAATTGTGCCGTAGTCGTCTTGGAAAATATGACCACATTTGTCCAATACTTTTCTCACTGCTTCTTGAGGTGCTTGTCACAGTTCGTAAATTGAAAATATTGTCCTGTTCAACTTGATCTTCTCGAGCCAGTTTCTTCCCAGTAATGCATGTCTTTCTCCTTGCACTACCACTAGAGGCAAAGTCCACACTCCTCTCTCGTAGGTAACTGGTACCTGAATCTCCCCCAGAATAGGGATTCAGTCTTCAGCATAAGACATGAGCTGAATATGTTGCAATGGGCACTTTCTTAACGTTTCTACTTGTAGATGCGCTCCAGCACAAGAGCTACTGACACCCTAGTGTCGAACTGCATTCTAATCATTTTGCCCACTAACTCGATCTAAAGGCAGATTCCTTCTCCATTTCCTTGCGTTGTGTAGAAAGTGAAAGTTCTAGCGACTCTTCTCAATTCAGTCTCTGGCATGGTGTGTGTGTGACATACTGTGCACGAGCAGTCCATGATGGAATTTTACACACACTCTGTAGATGACCCACATTACCACAGTTGTGGTAGCTTTCTCAGGGCTAGAAATTTGTTTTAAAAAGTGGTGTTCGACACAGATAACCAGTTCCCAAGATTTGGTATTCCATCCCAAAAACTGGTATACCGTCCACTTGTTTTGTATACCGCTGTCAAAATGTCACTAACCATCAGTTCGTTATTGTTTGAGTAAATACTGTAAAAGGCAAAAATAACTAAAATATTTTTCTTATTTATTTTTTTTTCCTTTCTCTTTACATCATTTAGGTAAGGTGTTGTACTTTCAGTTAAAATTCTGTGCATGTACAGAAAATGATGCACAGGATCATAGTGAAATGCTTCGCATGTACGTTATGCCCTATGAGTCCAGGAGATCGGAGGGCTGTGGGTTCAGCTCCCACATCTGGCACTTGGGTTAATATCCCAGTACTGACACTGTAGTGCAGCATGAGAGGGGTGCTGCACTTCTGAGGTGCCGTCTTTTGGATGAGATGTTAATCCGAGGTCCCATCTGCCTGGATTGGTGGTAGTTCAGGTGGATGTTAAAGATCCCATGGCACTTATCGAAAAGAGTAGAGGAATTTCCCCAGTATCTTGGCCGAATTTCCCTCATTCACTAAAAATACCACCAACGGTTTCATCTGGTTCAAGGTCAGTTGGCATTCATCTGTATTCCCTTCCCCCAGGTCGTGCCTGAAAATAGGCGGGATTTGTCTAGTGCACTTATCCGGTCAACAAAAAAACTAAATAAATAAAAAAATAAAAATTTTTCAAAGTGCTTTTCCAGCACTGACAGCAATCATGGACACTTAATGTATGACACAAGCAGCAAACTAAGGCAGAAAGTCTCTATGAAATCCAGTGCAGTTAAAAGACAGTCACAGAGTGTGTAGTATCTGCAAAGTTACTTAATGCAGCACAAAAACCCTGACATTGAGATACTGGAATAACATGAGCATAATTAATGCTGCTAAATGAAGCAACAATTGACATAATACTACGTGATGAAGTATCTTTTTTGTCTTGACTTTTGTCTGCCCCATGACAGATGACAGAAAATTATCTTGGCCAGATAAACAGAAGCAATGCGAGGAAGTATTTTTTCACAGAGAGGATGGTGGACGCATGGAATTGCCTTTCTGAGAAGGTCGTGGGGTCAGAAACAGTGGGGGAATTCAAGAGTGCATGGGACAGACATAAGGCAATTATAATGACGGGTAGGAGGAAGTAAGCTGTTGGTTAACTAGAATCTGCAGCTTATCCAATAGGTAGAGAAATGGGCAGACTAGGTGGGCCAAGCAGCCCTTATCTGCCATCAAAATCTATGTCTCTATGTAAGTTTGTGATTCAGTTATCGTGAATCAATGATTTGTTACCCATGACAGAAGATAAATTGATTATTTTTAGAATTTTTTTCGTGACATCCAATTTGGCCAGATTTGTACCAATTTTACCCCGCTCCTGTTCGTGATTTTTTCCTTGAGATCCAACAACCTGAATTTGTACGAAGTTTTTATCATAAAAGGTGCTGTGCCACTGGTCCAGTGGTCCAATACGGGCCACTCTCATTGTCAGTGGATTCTCCGTAACATTTATTTTTTTTTGCTGTTAGAACCGACTCCCTACTCCCACTAACAGTCTTGGGAAGAAAATGACTGAAAGATACTGGACTGTTGGTTATAAACACATACCTAGGTTCTGGACTTCTTTTGGTGCTCAGCTGCTTCCCTCAGATTAAATTCTAGGCACATTAATTGTAAGATAAAAAACAGTACCTGATTATAGGTGCATTGTTCAGGTCACCGACTCACTGCATGCACTTGACTGGTTGATGGACTGCACCAGGACTGGCTGCTCAGAATTTACTGTGCTGCTGCTGAAGCATAAACTGTCTGAGCATGTCACTGTCACATAATAAAACTGAAATTAGAACATTGAGAGCTCACACAATGACAGTCTGACTGAACAATGACAGACTATTTCTGTAACCTACTGACTGGCTGACAGTATAGCCTAGAGGTTAGAGTAACAAGCTATGAATGAGCTTGGTACATCCAGCAGACCTGGGTTTGATTCCCAGAACCTCCATTTACATACTGTGTGACTCTGAGCAAGTCACTTAACCACCCAGTGCTCCTGGGTCACCCATGAAAACAAGCAGTTGTGTCTAGTGGGCCTTACCCGGTCCCCATACCCCAGGGCACCATCTTTATTGATGGGTAAGTAGCTGGGATGGCCCATGAACCCTGTCCAACTCGGGCGGTGTTACGCAATGCCAGATCTATTAAGAACAAAACCGTAGTTATTGCAGATTTTGTTGGAACAGCTGATCTGGCTTGCATCACTGAGACCTGGCTGGATGAAAATGCCGGCCCCACTTTGGAAGCAGCAATTCCAGTCAGGTACTCGGTGATACACTGCCCAAGATTGGACCGGGGGAGTAGTGGTCTGTTTCAAGACCGAGTTGGGCCTCACTGGTGTACCAGTAGAGAAAACCGAACCGAATCCTTTGAATGTACTGTGGTAGCTGGTGTGGGCTGCAGGATAGCTCTTGTCTACCGTCCACTCGGGGACGAAAAGAGATTCCTGCAGGCAGTGGCGGACTTCGCTGTCAACATGGTGTTGGAATTGCCCAGACTGATGGTTCTGGGTGACTTCAATGCTTGGGTCGATGATGAACTCGCTTTTTGGACAGCACTTCCTCCAGCTGATCACATCGCTGAGCTTCACACAGATTGTTTCCTCACCTACCCATAATCATAGTCATTCTCTGGATTTGTTTTTCCTCCTGGGGATTGAGACCTCTGACTTGGGTGTGGAACCTGTCGATTGGTCCGATCACTACACTGTGAAGTTCAATTTCTGTGCCCCCCTTTGTAGGTCTGCCCCTGTGGAGATGGTCAGTTACCGCCATTTATGGGATGTGAGCCCTGAAGACCTGGTGGCGTTGATTGACCTCTCAGAGTTCGCTGATGCCAACTCAGGTCCAGAGCCGTTGGTCCTGGCCTATAATAAGGCCATCTTCATGGCCCTTGACCTGATTGCTCCTGTCCGGGTTCTTCCCCTTCCACTTTGGCCTCAGGCCTCTTGGTTTGATAGGTCCTCGAGGGAGCTGCAGTGTGTGGAACGAAGGTTAGAATGTCGTTGGGGGAAATCCACCCTGGAGGTCGACCATCTTAGTTTGGTGGAGCATTATCAGACCTACCAATCTGTGATCTCCCATAAGAAGGCAGAGTTCCTGTCCAGGGAGATTGCTGTCACTCAGAACCGACCAGCTCAGCTTTTCTGAACTGTGAACAGGTTGCGCAACCCAGCCTGCCTGCAGCTTCATCAAGCTTTCTCACAAATGGAATGTGATGGGCTTTCTCGATTCTTTGCAAATAAGGTGGCCGACATCAGGTCAGAGATCCTCTTGACCCGTTCTATGGGGGACACTGTTGGTTGGTGCTCAGTCACTATACCTTGTACTTCCTGGAGTACCTTTGGCTTGCCGGAGTTCGGGGATATTATGTGGATTGTCCAGGGGATGCACCCTACGTGCTGTGGTTTAGATCCTGGCCCAGCTTCCCTGATTTTGGGTTGTTGCGATATCATTGGCCCGGTTCTGGCTCAGATTGTCTGGTGCTCCTTGGAATCGGGTGAGTTTCCAAGCTCCCTGAAGGAGGCAGTGGTGACACCCCTTCTGAAGAACGCTTCATTGGACCCGGACACTCTAGCTAACTATAGACCTATCTCAGACCTTTCCTTTATAGGAAAGGTTATTGAGAAAGTAGTGGTAACTCAACTGGAGAACCACTTGACCATCCATAATGTCTATGAACCTCTTCAGTCTGGTTTCCGTGAGAGGCATAGTACTGAGACTGCTCTAGTTTGGGTGCTCAATGATCTCCTGATGGCAAGAGATCGGAGAAACCGTTCCATTCTGGTTCTCCTAGATCTCTCTTCAGCTTTTGACACTGTAGACCATGGGGTGCTACTTGAGCGCTTCAGGTCCATCTGTGGTCTGATGGGTGCAGTCCTCGGGTAGTTTACATCTTTCCTAACTGGTAGAACACAGAGAGTTGTGTCAGGGATTTTTTTCTTCTGACCCATTCTCTCTGTCTTGTCGGGTTCCTCAAGGCTCAGTGTTATCCCCCATGTTGTTTGCAGTATATATGCTACCCCTAGGAGACATTGTAAGATGGTATGGTCTGAGGTTTCACTGCTACGCTGAAGATACCCAGCTCTACCTGTTTTTGCTCCCGACCAGGTTAGCGCTCTCTCAGTATTTAATAACTGCCTTGCTGAAATCCAAGGCTGGATGAATTTGAGCTGGTTAAAGTTGAACACGGGAAAGACCGAGGTTATGGTTGTGGACCCAGGTCGCACCATAGAGGGGTTGAGGACTGATCAGCCCTCTGAATTATTTCTGGGGGGCTCTCAGATCCTTACCTCAGAACGTGTGCGTGACTTGGGAGTGGTACTTGACGATGGGCTTACCCTTTGTTATCAGGTGTCAGCAGTCCTTAAGTCTGTCTTTTACCATCTTAGGAACATTGCCAGTGTCAAACACCTTGTTCCGTCCACCTGTGTTGTTCCACGGCTTTGTGACCTCGTGCCTTGACTACTGCGACTCCCTTTACTTAGGGCTTCCTGGGGTTGATATCTAAACTTGCAGCTAGTGCAGAATGCTGCTGCTCGCCTGTTGACAGGGGCTTTCGGAGATCACATATCACTCCTGTGCTGCGCGATCTGCACTGGCTGCTGATTCAGTGGCGGATCACCTTTAAGGTAGGTTTACTGACCTACAAAGCCCTAAGCAGACTTGGTCCTGACTACTTGAAAGAGCTTCTGATTCCCTACACCCCTGTGCAACAGCTCTGCTCGGCTGATATGGGGTTGCTGGAAATTCCGAGGGTAATTTTGAAATCTTCTGGACCCGCGCATTTATGTTTGTGGCATCCACCCTCTGGAACTCTCTGCCCCGCCAGCTTCGGGAATGTGTGACCTTGGGGGGTTTAAACAGGCACTTAAAACTTTTTTGTGGGGTCAGACTTTTCAGTGAACTGTTACCATCTGTAATTGTTGTTTTATCTATTAATTGTAATTGTTTTTATGGAATCATGCTTTTAGTACTGTAAAGCACCTTGGTACCTGAACGGCGCTCAAAAAATAAAGTATATTATTATTATTACCAAAAGAATAAAAACAAAATTTGGCAGGCAGTTATTTGCCACCAAACCTGGAGTGACATTATATATTTTGCATAAAAAAGAATTTAAACTGCAAAACAGTAATAAAACGGATTTTGTAGATAATGAAGACATAGTCCAAGCAGGACTCAACAGTTGGGTGGCAAAGGCCAAACCCCTGATTAAATCTGGGACATGATCACAACATGTCTGGACAAAACTCAGTGATGCAAGAATCCCCCCTCTTCCCACAGTTTGTAACAGTTTTCTGTGAACTACTACTAGGTAACAACACTGACATGGAGGTACATTCAAGTTCTTCATAATCAGACATAACATGAGAATCATTAGATGATAATTCTTCAGAATAAGTTTCAGATATGAAAGATTCATCTAGTTCTACTTCTGGCTCAGAGCTCTCTCCATCTTCTTCCTCCTCCTCCTCATTGCTTTGCTTTTTGTTCCCTGGACCATATGGATGTAAAGAAGCCCCTTTTTTCTACCACTTTTTAACCAGTACTCAATGACTGGAACTGGATCAAATTCCTGTTCATGTGATGTATGTAATGAGATCCTTATTAAGTCTATCAGACTCTCCTTTCCTAATGAACTTCACCAGTCAGATTTTATTCTTTTCATTAGGCTAAAGCCACGTTTGCAAACAGCTGTACTTGGTGGTAGAGTACGAATTAAAGTTACTAGTCCCAAAATGTTGTAGCATTTGTCTTGGCAAGCCTGATGACTATCTGGTCACTTTGCTACTACAGCATTTGCATACCTGTTTTTAGGGGAAAAAAAGATGATGTACCCCTGTCCAGACCTGCCTGACAGTACATTGAGAATCTGCTGATTGTAGGTGCTAGAAGAAGAAATTCACCTTGTCTTTATGGGATTTTTTAGTTTGGTCCACTTTGCTACACACATGGCTGGATCTATTTTCTGTTCTATCAGGACTGGTCTGAACTCAACTATGACAGCAGCTATTGTATCCTCTGCATAATCTGAAACAAACTGGAAACCTCCACCTCGCTAAGCTAAAATGACTTTCCCAGTGCCACCCAGTCAGTTATTTGCCCACTCTAACACACCAGTCAAGTCCACATGACTTGTTGACCACCGTTTAAAGTTCACAGTGTGGTTCATGGCCCCCATAATGGAGTACAGCTGGTGCATGTCTTCAAACTTGTTCATGACGGGGGCGTGGCTAGCGGCTGAGCTTGAAACAGCACTCTACAGTGGCTCCCGAGCCAGAATTTCTTTTTTATAACTTTTGGTTGGAAAAAACAAAGCATTTAGTTTGAAACTTCTCTCATTATACTTAACTACTGATACTGATTCTGGGCATACTAAAATACAGCCCTTTGATATAATGGGTCATCCAAAAATGGCAGTTGGAGGTGACTGAGGCAAACCGGAAGGAACCACGATCAGGGCAAGACAAAAATAAGGAGCCCACAGATTTAGTCTCAAATCAGCCCTTGAATGCGACTCTGCTTAAAGCCATCCAAAGTATAGCTAAGAAAATGGATGACTTCACCTCAAGGCTTGCAACTGCAGAAACCAAGCTGTCTATGGTTGAAGAAGTGGTGCAGGAAGCAAATAAATCTGCTGGGAAAGCCTCTGTGACTACATAAAAAAAAACTCACTGCTCTGCCGGTGCTTGGAAAATTTGGAAAATGGCACGCGGGCGTCCCATATTCAGCTCATCAGGCTACCAGAGATGGAGGAAGAGGAAGATTTGTGCACATTTCTAGAGAGATGGCTCCCCTGAACAGCTCCATGTAACACAGCAGATTACCATCCAGCATGCCTACAGGATTAATGTAAGAGGGGCTCGACTTCATCAGGACTCTTCCCACTGTACTGGCTGTTCTAAGGTCCATGAAGTAGTGAGATTCTGTTATCCAATCGATTCGGAAGCAAGGCCCTATAACCTGGCGAGGAGTGAGTATCCACATTTTCCCGGACTTTAGCTACACCACGAGGCAGAGGCATAAAGCCTTTGATGGGATCCGAGTGAAGTTGCAGCAATTAGGGGTCCACCATGTATTGCTGATGCCGGCAAGCCTGAATGTAGTATATGGCTCCAAAACTTCATTTTTCTGAACCGATGGACGCGTGAAAGTTTTTGGAAAAAATTGAATTGGATTGTGTGGCCAGAAGTTGGGAATCGGATTCCAATGAAGATGGCAACACCTGAAGGGACAGTAGTTTGTAAGTCAGTTCTCGACCGAGATGTTTACTTTAATTCGAACCTCCTGGGACTTTTAGTTATACTGGGCCCTGTTAATGGTTCTGGTATGCTGTTATGTTGATAAAAGGCTTGGTATTCTCCTCTTCTTTTTATGTATAAGCCTAACTGAAACAAAGATTTGAGTCCAGGGCTTAGGTCATTGAATTAGCATCAGCACTGTATGTTTTTACACCGAGGGGTTAAAAGAACTGATTCGTTTACATGTAATTGTTTAGAAGTTCACAAATTAAATTAGCAACAAGTTATGGTTAAAGGAAACCTGAAAATGGAAAGAAGTATTGTTTATATATTTGTTTGGGAAAGGTTGTTAGTCTGGGATTTATTGTTTTCAAATTTTGGTGGTGGCTGGGGGAGGGAGCTGCTGAATGGCGTTTTGCTGTAGAACTATGTACAGTTTTACTGATATCTGATAAATAGGGATGTTTACTCCCTTATTATAGGGGTTTGTTAATTGTATCTCTGGTTAAAGTACAGGATATCCCTACTCAAAGCAATATTTAGCCTTTGAATACACTGTAAAGTTTCTAAGTAATAGGTAACCCCCACTTAAAGTACCAAATTAGGAGTACTGAAAATACTGAGAGATCAGATAGTGTTTTACTGTAATGGTAATGCTTGACTGTACTGTTCTACATGAAATACTTGTATGTACTGTATTTAAAAATCAATATATATACAAGTTAAAAAAAAAACACCTGTTCATGACATTTAAGATCATGGCTGTGAGTACAGTCTCTCTGTCACTGAAGAACTAGTCCAGTTCATCAACAGATAGAGTGTGTCCATGGAATTCAGGTCCATCCAAAGCATCCAGATTTCATAAGTGTTTTCCAGGTCTATAAAACAAGAAAACAAAAAGAAAAAAACACACATATCCCCCAACCTGATGTAACACTATCTTATCCTGAGAGAGAGAGAGAGAGAGAGATTAGACTGTTTTTTTTTCTGGCTGGGCGAAGGAAACTAAAAATAAGCTACTACTAGGCATGACTCTGGAAAGACGTTACCTTGTTTTCAGCTTCAGAAGGTGGTCCTTCAGGTCCTGAAGAAATTCAAACACCTCTACCACTGAAGTATCATTTGCTTGTAGAAGCAGGCTGACTTTGGTGAACTCTTCCAGGATGTCCGCCATCAGATGTACAGTATGTAGCATAGGCTTCTCCAGGTCTGCATGGTCTTCAGGTAGCGCTTGACCTTCACTGCTTGGTCCCCTTGGGATCCGTCATGTTGCATCAGAGAAGACAAAAAATGGCACAAGTTGTTGCTTTAGCAGTTCCAGTTTTGTAAGCAGAAAGAATCTCTGTGCTTAAAAATTAATATTGACACTGTCATACCTGTTGGAAGTGCAGCAGGATCCTGGGATAGTCCGTGATGAGGACTTTCAGTGCTGTTAAGGTGTGTTATGCCCATCTGGTTCCTCCCATTCTGGTTGGAATAAGGCATCTTACTCCTGCCATCTGACAGGACTCTCAAGTTTTTACGATTTAATGGTGTAAAATGATAAAACAGATATATCCCTAGCAGCAGTGGTTCTATTTTTTTATGATAAGTAATATTTTTTAAGACATCCTTCAGGGATAACTCCAGCCTATGTGCATTGCAATGTATCATGACAAGATGAGGATGATCCTTTTTCAATAGTGCAGCCACCCACCCCCCCTCTTCAACCGGTCATCACTGCTGCGCCATCTGTGGTAAGCCCTACCAATTTTTTTTCTAGTCTGCTGACACTGTCTGTGACAGCAGGGCCTGATCGATATATGCTGCGATTGATGCTGTATCAGCTTTATATGGATTTTCCAGGGACACAGAATAAATGTCTGACACGCCCTTGTTTACTGTTCATACGTAAATTATTTTCTGTTCTTTTACATTGGAATCTGTTGCTCCATCTGTTATTACTGATAGGAAGTCTGCATTCTTCACCGCACCCACCAGCTGTTTGCGTTCCACTTCAGCGATATTTCTAATGAACATGCGGCATGATTTGTCATTGTGATAGGTTTCCCCAGTATCAACCCCTTTACATCTGTGAAGGTCACACATCCATTGGAAATCTGTATATGGGCTAGCATGTTTGGCCAAGGCATATACATTTCTAAGTGACAGCTGCACATGGCATGCCACATTGAAACTGAGCATTTCAATTGCTCTGTCAGCAGCAGATGCCTGTTGGGATTCAGCTATAAATCAGTCATCAGCAAGGGAATGCTTCTTAGAGTTGGCGTGCTTTTGTAAAGACTGCTCAGTGAAATTATTTAAGCCGCCTTCGTAATATGCAGATGTTGTATCTGCAATGTCTTGGAATCTCCTACAGGATTTACAAAACATTACGTTTTTCTCAGGGTTAAGCTCAACCCAAGTGTACTTTGTAACCCAGTGTTCTTGAAAAGTATGTAGTCATTTACTTTTGTCATAAGCAGCATCTCTCTCCTTTTTCCTAAGAGCCTCCTTCTCTGCTGCTATGGTTTTAGGGTACTTTACTCCATTCCAAAACCACCACATCTTGACTGCTTGCGATTGGTATTAATTTTGCCATCAAAGCACCAGACCATATACAGTCAACTTAAGGGCTAGTGGATTCAGAACTGAGGAATAATCCACCCCACACACCAAAGTGAGATACCCCACCAGATCAGCCCTCAGAGAATTTTCTGTTCAAGGTGAGTGTCAAGCAAGATTATTATTTATGCATTTATTGAGATAGAAATCAGTGACCCCCCACCTTTTTTTTGCTCCAAAAACAAGGGAAAACGTGGATATTTTTTCCCTCTCAAATCAGGGAAGATATTGGGAAACTTTATGTACCAAGGCAAAATTATTTTTCCATGCCTTTGTTGCCTTGTTGTTTTTGTTTTTCTAGGCAGTGCCCTCCCTGAAAAAGGTATAATTGGTTTCCTTTGTTGCCTTGTTTTGTTTTTCTGTAGGCATTGCCCGCCCTGGAAAAGGCAAAGTTCATTTTCCCCCTGTTGCCTTTTGTTTTTCTGTAGGCAGTGCCCAAAAAGGCAAATTTTTTTTTCCCTTGTTGCCTTTTGTTTTTTTCTAGGCAGTGCCCTCCCTGGAAAACATAAGGCAAATTCATTTTCCCTTGTTTGCCTTTTCATTAGTTTCTTTTTTTAGGCAGTCAGTGCCCTACTGTTGTCCGTTTTTGTAAAGAAATTGGCTAGTCTGCAAAACAGCATGAGCATGGCACAATTTATTTCATTTGCCCTCTGTTCTCATTCCAAGGCCCCCCCTCTCTTTCCTTGAAACTCACCCACACTCTCATCAGTCGCACAGAAAATCCTCTCTCAGATTACCCAAATCCCCCCTAAAATCCTCTGTGACTAGTTTCCCTGTTCCCTTCACCCTCCGTTTCAGCCAGCCACCCCCCTCAATTTACCAAGACCCAGATGGAGCAGCAGTGATGTCCGAAGAAGAAGGAGCACAGAAGAGAGAGTCCTATCAGCGTGGTTGCCACCCCGGGAGTGAGAAAAATAAGTGCACACTAGCTCAGCCTGAGACCAAACTCTCACTAGTCAATGCAAGATTTCGATCGGTCTCTGTGCTGTGCACACAGATTGCTGCATTGTGGTTGGCTGGAGCATCTAGAAAGGCGCTAAATCATCTCTAGTACCCAAGAACCACTTGAATGAACAATAAATAAAAACTAAAGGCAATACAAAAAAAAAGTGCGCTCGAATCAAAATAGCCGCCACTCGAACACCGTCCCTTAAAGCGGTATACACTGCAGATTACCAGGGGGCTAAATCTGGTGTTCTGTGCTTGTTTTTGGGTGTGCACAGAACACCAAATAATGGGGAATTTCGAGTCCTGTTTCTTGTTGAAAATGGCATGTGCTTTGCTGTTTGTTGCCACTACAACGATAACAACTTTTTTTGACTTTCTGAAACTGACCTGTGGTGCCAGTTTTCAGTATGTTTGTGGTGCTGATGAAATTATGGTGGACCGCTTCTTGGTCTAGAATGTTTCTTGGCCCCTGGCATATAGGTGACCCTCTGAACCCCACTCCTTAGTGGTTTGGAATGTCCTGCTAGCTTTCTGGTGTCCTTCCAGGTTAGCTCCAAAGTAAGCACATCACAGACTGACTTCAAAGTTAAGTCCTTTTCTGACAAAAGCCATTTGTGATAGTTTTCTCCTTTCAGACCACAGACAAATTGATCTTATAGGCCATGGCATCATCCAGAAACTGGCTGAACTCTCAGGTGCTTGCCAGATACTTCAGCACAGTGATGTAGTCAGCATGAGCCCTCATCTTCTCGTAGTTCTGATGATGAAAACCAAAATTTATTTATTTCATTTTTGTTGACCGGGTAAGTGTACTAGACAAATCCTGCCTATTTTCAGGCACGACCCGAGGGATACAGATGAATGCCAACTGACCTTGAACCAGATTAAGCTGTTGGTGGTATTTTTAGTGAATGAGGGAAATTTGGCCAGGACACCAGGGAAATTCCCCTACTCTTTTTGATAAGTGCCATGGGATCTTTAACATCCACCTGAACTACCACCAATCCAGGCAGATGGGACCTCGGTTTAAAGTCTCATCCGAAAGACGGCACCTCAGAAGTGCAGCACCCCTCTCATGCTGCACTACAGTGTTAGTACTGGGATATTAACCCAAGTGCCAGATGTGGGAACTGAACCCACAGCCCTCTGATCTCTCGGCCTCAGAGGCGAGTGTGCTACCTACTGAGCCACTGACAATGACAAAATGTTCTGCAATGAGGATTGGTTTGGACTTGAAATGCTGTGAGAGCGTCTTGGTGAGTTGATCATATAGCATGTCCACCAGCTTAGTGTGTGTGATCAGACTGTTTAAGTCCATAGACTTTGTGTCCCAAAACTGTCAAGAAGATAAACACGTTTTTGTCATCAGCAACTTCGTTTGCCGCCAACCAGTGTTCAAAATGCTCCAAATAATAATCAAAGTTCTCTTTTGATTCGTCAAATTCTGGCAGTCCTCTGAGTGACATCATTTCACCAGCAATTCCTGACTTGGTGCTTGATGTGTAGCCCCTGGGGCTTGTAACAAGCTGTTGTCTGTGTTGCTCTGTAGCTCCGCTGGTCAGAAAGATTTGTTTTCGTTATGCACTATGCTTCCTGCACTTACTTGACTGCAATTTCCAGCTTCAACCACTATTTATTTATTGAATTTTCCCACTGAGACTAAAAGTCCCTTTTTCAGGGGCAACCGGGGGGAAGGGGGGATACGGATGGTGACCAACTGAAACGGAACCGGATTAAGCTAGGTGCTGATGATGTGCCACATTTGCTGCTTAATTCCTGCAGTACTGTCCTCCTGCATGGAGGGCACTGTTTTTCAGTTCTTTAGCTGTTGCTGTGCAGGCAGGTGGTGCTTGTTTGCTTCTTTTTGCTATCTTCAGTGTTCCCTGGAAGTTTTACTTGTCTCCTGAGGTCCCTTTTTCTTTGGCAGTGATAGTTCTGTTTATATACTTCTGTCCTCCACAGGTTTTCTGTACCTGTACTCTGGTGGAGGTATAGATGAGCCGCAAGGGATTGCGACCTCAACAGCAGGCAAAGCAGGCTTCAACAGTACTTTCACTTTTTTTTTTTTTGCTCGATTATGTGAGCGGCAGCTCTGTTTTTGGCAGCTGAAGGGACTTTTCCTTTTTCTGTTCCTGATACCCGGTACTAACCGTGAATGTCAGATGGAAGGGTTGCAGCAGCTGGGTTGGGAATCAGTGGGAGGCAGACCAATATCTGGGAGGTGCAAGGGCAGGGAGAATTTCAATATTGGTTTCCAACGGTTCACTGGCACTCAGTTTTTTGTTTTGTTTTGTTAAATATAGAGCAAGCTTACCTGACAACAGACCGGCTGGCACACAGGTTATCATTTTTGCCTTGTCTTCACTGTAAAAATCTCGGGTGTTTGGAATATACAGACTCTGATGCAGAGATGTGACTGTTGGGAGGTCTAAACCTCACTTTCAGATTCTTGACGATATTGGGAATGCAAGTAATCACAGACATGTTGCATTAGAGAAATAAACAAGTTTATTACTACAAAAGGGATAAATCACAGTTGCCCTAAGCAGTTCTTACCAATACGAACCGGCAGCCAGTGCTAAGCATTCCCTACACCTCGAGGTTTCTCTGTGTCTCTTGGGGTCTCTCAGGTCTCCGAGGTATAAGGCTTGTGCATTACATTATATACCTATGATAATTACTATGGTTACCAAAAGATAGAAACATTTCTAGTTACAGAGTTGAGCCCTGTTGGCTAAATTAGAGGTGGCTCCACGGTCCAAGATAACATTATATAATTCTGTAAAGTCATCAGTTTGAAAACAAAAGAGTTCTTATACAGAGTCTTACATAACTCAGTGTAGTGGTACAAATCACCAAAAGGTGGCAATGCTGTCTTACATATTATAATTACTCCAAGGACACAGATGTCCTGGCATCTTACAAGTAAGAAATGCACAGAAAATACATAGCAGAATATATGTATTAGCAAGCAAAGTGTATTACAACAATATGCATTCATATCCTGACATCTACTCTTGTACGGTAGATGCCCTTAGCCCTATATGTTAGTATAACATATACCTAAATGCTAGCTGTCTACAGTGTACCTCTGAGGGTACCAATTAGGGTGCAGGGACCTCATGTAACATGACCTATCGTCCATCTTTATTCTTGGAGCAGGACACCTGCACAGATGCCCACTGGGCATGACAGGAACTACCAAGGACTACAAACACACTCACAAGGACTACAACCAGTATGGCTACCCCAATACTTCCTTAAGTAAATACACATATACTACATTCCAAATCTGTTTAAGGCAATGAGACACTGGAAGTGAAGTTACTGTTAAGGAGCACTTTTACTGGTTTAAAATACATGATTTACCATGGGCCCTTACCTGCCCCAGAGTGCAAGGATGCATAGGAAAAAAATATTTATTTCCAGTTTGAGGGAGGGAAGGGATCATATTTAGGCTCTGTGGAGCTGAGAGCCCAATCCCTTCCACTCCCCTATACTGAGCCATACCCCTGTGCTGGCACGTTTTGTGATGCAAGTCTGGCGAGCACAGGGATGCACTTTATTGGTTTCTATGGGATCTTTTTTTAACTATACTTTGTAATGCTTTAGAGGGCTAATACAAACAAATCGGGACCACCGGTCAACTAACAAAGTTCTTTTGGTTGACGGTGGCCCTGTTGTTGTATTAACCCTCTAAGCGATAAAATATTAAAGAATGCCCCATAGAAACCAATGGAGTGTGCCCCGTGCTTTCTGGACTCTTACATCACAAAACGTGAACATGCGAGTGTGGGGGCATGGCTCAATATAGGGAAGTGGAAGGACTGTCTTCTTCACGGAGCCTTTAATTCATTCTCTCCCTAAAATCCTGTAATAACAAAGTTATTTTCCTGCATCATTGGACTCCAGGAGAGGTAAAAGTCCAATATGTCTTTTGGAAGGGATTTTGTAAAAGAGCACAAAAGGTGCTCTTTAAGGTGTAGTGGCAGCAGTTTTGCACATCAGCACCCACACACAGCCTTGGACAGTTGTCTGCACTGGTTTAATGGGAAGGGGAATGTTGGCCAGGAAATGGGAACATTTCGTACTATTGTGAAAACCGTATGGGGTTCTTTTACTTGTACCAGAGAATGGCAGAAAGGGACCTCCATTTAAAGCAGCAGTGCAACAAATTTTTTTCTTTCAAGAAGCTATGTTCAGCTTCAGTTCATAATAATATTATCATACCTGTAAAATCTACTTTCTGTGTCACTCCACACTGTCAATGGGAAGCTCATACATATGGGGAATGAACACCCCTACTGGAATGAGGTAGTGGTACATCCCCAAACTGTCATTCAGCATAGTACCTTGGGCACATGAGCATTCCGAGAGCAATAATTCCTCAGTCTTTGCTGTACCACTAGAGGGGTAGGACAGCATAGGTAGAGCTTGCTTTAAGAAATGTCTGTCTACAATTAAGTTGGTTATTTTCTGGGAAGGATTGTGCAAATGGGAGACAGGTTGGGGTTACTTGGTGACAGGGAGCACCCTCAAATTTAGAAATTGTGCCTGTTAAGCTGCAGCTTTCAAATTGACTAACCTGCCATGTACAGTAAGTCTTATTTTCCATACCTTCTGTACATGAATTGAGAGTCACATGCCACTGCACTGTTTTTAAGATGTGCAGTGGAGGTCTCGGGTTCCATCAGCCTGGTGCCTCAGGTAAGTGATTTGGTTTATTTGGGGGGGCAAGGTTGGTTTGCTAACTTGTGGAGCTAATTCAAACTATCTTCCTTTCCAATTTTTCCTTAGCGTTTTTCTTGTGATGGACCCTCCTTTTCTTTCCCCTCCTCCAGCAGATGGAAAAAAAGACCTGCTCATTGCCCTTGCAGCCTCGCTGTTACTTGTGCCTGAGCCCATTTTTTTATTTTATTTTGTCTTTATCGCCCCGAGCCGCCTGCTGCCCATTACCTTCTGCTCAGTCACGGACCGTGGGGCTTCCACCCCTCACAATGACCGCGACCCTCTGATAACCCCCGGATTGCCCCCCCCTGGGGTGGGGCTGCGGCACCCCACCTTAGCACTGCAGACATTGGGATTGGTCAGAGGGCCGGCCTGGGGGGCTAATTGAAGCCTGCAGCGAGCGTCATCTAGGGCGACTGGCAGCTCCTTCATTTTCCTGTTTTTCTGGGGGGGCAGGGATGTGCAGTGACATCCTGTGCCCACCCCTTGGAGTACTGCTATGTGCTGGTAGCTGCAGTACCCCTGGCCTCCACCAGAGGTCTGTCAAGTGCCGAACGGAGTCCCAACCCTCCCCGTGGAGAAGGAGAGCAGTCCACGGGACATTCCATCCTTCTCCCCCGGCTGGCCCTCCAGCGACCCAAATCCGTTCCTGAACCCGGGTCGCCAGCGTCACAAGCGGAAATCTCACCGTTGTGCAGACAGGCTGGCTGTGCCTGAGCCCATTTTTGTTGATTTGTGTTTTATGCAGGTGGTATTTTGAAAGCTGAGCCCCATTTTAAATCTGTGCCCCGCCTTCAGATCTGTATACCTCTGTTTGTACTAAGGTGAAGCTCTTTCCAGCACATCAGTTTGCTGCCTTTAGCCCTGAACTGCACAGTTCTAGTCATGCCTTGTTGGGCGCTTGCAGCTTCAGCTCCCCTTTTTCATGCCTTTTCCTAAGCGCTCGACCCTCACACTTGCTGCAACATGTGCCCGCTGAAAGGCATGACATCACGCGCACTAGTGTGATGTCATCATGCTTGCGTGCATCTGAGCATGCCCTGCATAGCTTGCCCAGCATAATTGTTGAGGTGGAGTGTCTCCCACAATGCTACTGCTGTTTTCTGTAATTCAGCTTGTGGTTAGCAAAGAGGTCTTCTACTTGTGCTCACAGACTAGAGGAGCAGCGCAAGAGATCAGTTTTTCAGCCAGAGGCACCGGCACTGTTCGAGCACAGTGTGACAGCACTCAGGACAGTAGCACTCAGATAAGGAGTGCACTGACTGTGTTTTCAGTCAGCCACACAAGGCTCAGCTCAGGAGGACACTTTTAGGCATAAGGAAAGAGTCTGTTTCCAGTTGCCTCCCCCCTTTCATTGTTAAGGACTGTATGTATGTTGCAGCAGCTAAAGGGCCTTATTTATATTTTAGCAACAGAGGACCATAAGGGAAGACAATACTTTTTGTTTTTTCTTGTGATACAGGCTGTTAGGAAGTGGCACCATGACTTATCAGAGACTGTCATGTTTAAGAGATGTAAGTCCTGAATGAGCATGATGAGACTCTCTCCATTAGTGTCCTAATCGTGTAATGCAATCTAACATGTCTATTTTGTTCCCCCATAGCCGAACCCCCAAGCTGGGAGGTTGTGCACTTGGGGTACCATCTGTCATTTTCAAGGATGAGTTGCTGAAATCCTTTTTGCTGCTCTTAAATGTGTTGCTGAGCTCTGATGTCCCACAAGACTCGCCTTACTTCACACCCGAACATAGGGTGGGTCCCTAAGGTCAGGGGTGGCCCATACAGGCACATCCAAGTGCGCCAGAGCCTAAAAATACTGTTCACCTAGATTTACAGGCATCCCCTAACCTTGACAACATGGAAGGTCAGGATGAGGACACAAGGGGCATGGGGAAAATCCTGACCTGACAACTCTGTCAGACGAGGAAGAAGATCCCTCCAAGGAAGAGGAGGAGGTGGAGTTGACTGAGCCCAAGAAAAAGATTGATTCCTCCACTGTTTGATACAAGGTCTTTATCATATCTTATAACAGAAGACTGTCAGACATTGCAACTGGAAGAGGTGCCGGTCATGGAGTCTTTGTACATGAATCCAACCAGTCCACTTTGGCACCTAAGTGTTTTCAAAACTTTGTACACTGCTATCAGATTATGGAAAAGGAATGGGCCGGAACAGAAAAGTACAAGCAGCTACCTAGGCCACAGGTGAGATGTTACCTGTTCCTGGAGGAGAGCGCAAGTAAGTGGGAGGTTCCTCTACTGGCAGAAAGGGCTATGCATAGTTTGGTCAAGTACACAACTGTACCTGTTGAAGGTTCATCAGCTCTAACTGACTCTAATGATAGAGAGTGGACACTTTGTGCAGATGGGCATTTGTCTCAAATGGAGTGACTCTTCAGATATCTCATGCATCCTTTATAGTCTCCAGAGCATTAAACTCATGGGTCACAGCTTTGGGCAGCTACATTCCTCCAAAGTTGGAAAGGGCAAACATTTTTCAGCTTTAATCCATAGCATCTGCCTTCTTGGGGGATGAGACAGTGGACAGTTAGTAGATGTCCGCCCACTCTGCTTGTCATATTTTGGTGGCTATGTAGGATGTCTGGCTATGTCACAGGGTCGCTGTCCAAGTTAAAGCTGTTCAGCCTGTCCTTTAATAGATGATGGTTATTCGGCACAGACCTGGACAATATTCTAAAAGACATCCAGGACAAGAAGGGGCAGCTGCTGGTGTCAAAAAACCCATCAGGAGGCTAACCCAGTTTCAAAAGGATGCAGATTTGCTTGGCAGCAACATTCTACAGGTAATTTTAGATCCTTTCGGAATTTCGGAAACCAGAAGAATAATGGTACCTATTCTGGAATCAAGGGTGACAGTAATAAAGGATCCTTTGCCCACAGACAGATGATGGAGATGCAGGAAGAAGAAGAGGTATCTTGCAGTGGAGGTACATAGACCCATCTCTGCCCCCTTTCTCTTGGTGGAAGACTGCAGAATTTTTACCAGCGATGAGCCCAGCTAACATCAGACACATGGGTACTGGAGATCCTGGCTACAGAGTTCTCCAGTGTTCTCTCAAGAAGCCATTTCCTGCAATCTCGAGTAGCTCAAAATCAAGTGAAAAAGCAGGTGGTGAGTCAGACCATGGATCACTTGATGCAGATTGAGGCAGTTGTTCCAGTCCCACTGAACAAGGAGGGCCTGGATATCTATTCAATTTATTGTGTGATTTCCATGAAGTCGGGGAAGGGGGCATCTTCCCAATTCTGGGTCTGAAACAATTAAACAAGTTTGTCCATAACACATCCTTCAAGATGGTGTCCTTCTGATCCATCATACAGGCAGTCCAACCAAGGGTTATTTAGCATCCATAGATCTGGAGGATGTTTTCTCTCTACATCCTCATTCGCCAGTTGCATCAGACGTTTTCTGAGGTTTGCAATTCCGGGACAGTACTTCCAGTACAGAGTGCTTCCCTTTGGCCTGACAACAGTGCCCATGGTGTTTTTGAAGGTCCTGATCATGCTAATGGCACAACTGAGACAGGAGAAACATCACATATACCCCTACCTTGAGGACTTGCTCATTGGAGCTCTGACTGCTCGGATGGCAGAAAGATTGGTGTCAAGGACCTTAGAGGTTCTGGAGTCACATGGTTGGGTCATCAGTCTGGAGAAGAGCTCACTGATCCTGTCTCAGAGATTGGAACACCTGGGGGTGGTGTTCCATATGGACAAGAAGAAAGTGTTCCTCTCTTCATCCAGGAAGTATAGTAGAGGTTCAGTGGCTGAGAAGCCAGTTATAGGGTTTCTGCTCACATACTTCTCTGGATTCTACATCTGATAACTGCAGTGATAAAGCTAGTGCTGTGGGCTCGATTGCATGTGTAGTCTCAGCAGAACAAGATGCTGCCAGCCTGGTCGCTGACCTTGGAAGACTACCAAGCTCTGATCCTGCTACTTCAATTGGTACAACAATTGATAGCTTGGTGGAAAAACCTTGAGAACCTCAGCAAGAGGTCTCTCTTGGAAGTCCCAACGGAACTGATTTTGGTAACTGACACTAGCCTGTCAGGCCAGGGAGGGGTTCTGGACCATGTCCCAGTCCAGGGGGTCTAGACCCCCCCAAGAACAGCAGCTGTCTGCGGTAGGCATTACATTTGCATTTTGCACTGAGAATTGAAATATTGCACTGTAGGCACTTTTCTGGCAGTTATTTCTACATGGGATGGACATAGACACTATAGCAGTTCTTGTATGGAGCCGTCTGTTTAAAATAAAAACACTGCTGAGTGAGGGGTGTATGTGTGTGTGTCTATGTTCAATTGAAGCACTGATATGGTCATCAAAGCTAAAGAAATGAATGTGATGTTCTGTATTTTTTTAATTTTGAGGGATGCCCTACAGATGAATGTAGTGCTCACCAGCCTTTTGGATAACTTGATTATTTTTTGGACTTAGCCAGTCCATATTGGGCACCAGGTTCATGCACCTTATGTGTAACCCAGTTTATGGAATCAAACTTAGAAACCCTGTCACTAATTTCAGCAAATTCCAATGTACTTAGAGAGTCTGCATGCCGGTTTGCCTGGGAAGATGTAGCCTCCTGATTTCCTCTGCGGTCCACCAATCCCAAAGCCTTCTGGAAAAAGTCATCAGCCTCTTCTGGGGATGTGAAGGCTTCAGTTTTCCCCTAAAACATCACTATGAGCACAGCTGGGTGCTGGGTTGAGCAGGGAGTATTGGAGACCCTTGTTGCGAAGGTTGCTTTTCTTATGCTGTCAAATGCTTGGCGGGATTCCTGGATTGAGCACGAATAATCTGGGTAAAATGAGATCCTCTGCCCAGCACAATCACATCCTTCATTTCCCGTGCTGCCTTCAGGATTATTTCTTTATCCTAATAGTGATGTAGTTCAAAGATAAAGGGTCATAGATGAGAGAGACCAGGGAGCTACTTCCCTACATGTATCCTGTGTGTGGATTCTCTTACAAAGTCATGGTCCAGGGTCAAATTAAGCCACACAGGGGTTGCTGCCAAAGAAAAGTCATGGGGTCCTTACCCTCTGTGCTCTCAACCAGTCCCACAATCTGAAGATGTTTAAATTGCCCTCTCCCCACCAAATCCTTGACTTTCCTTTGTAACAATGTTATTTATTGCTCAACAACATGAAAAATTTTTTGTGCTCTCCAATGGCCTGCTTCTCTGCCACAACTCTGGTCTCAGTCTTCTTGACCTGCCCTGACAGAGCCTCTGTGGCACTCTTGAGTATCCATCTCTCTCTTCAGGATGGATTCCACATGGGCAGTTGTCTCCAGCAGTGCTGTCTGTCAGTCTGCACCACCAGGAGAGAAGGAAGGTGAGTCTCAAGTTTGGCCATCTTAGCACTTGAGAGGTGGATATGAAGATGGCTTGGAGCAAGATAAAGATTTTTCCTCTTTGAGTCCAAGCTGGGAGGCTCAAAATCTGTCAGGTCTGCCTGCACACTCCAGGACATGTAAAATCCTGAAAAGGCAATCTATCTCTTCCCCAGGAGCTGTAGATGAGGGCAGATTAGAAGGGCCAAGTAAAGGGTTTAGATGGCTATCTTGAAATTGGCACCCACATGATCACTTCCCTGGGTGTGCACTTTCTTGAAAAATATGGGTCAAATCTGGTCACACCCAAGATCATGGGTATAGAGTATATGCCACCTTTAAAAAGTTGTAGCAACAGAATGGTAGATTACCCACCTGATAAGGGTGCTTTATTGCTCTTTGTAATAACTACAGAAGGTCTCACCAATGGGATATTCCACTCATCAGGCTGGATGCATGCTCCAATGAAAAGTTTCTGTGGAGTGAGGCTTCTCCCATGCTGCAGCCCAGCTTTTCCAGTGAGAGTTTTCCAAAGCTGCTTCTGAAACAAATCATTGGTTAGCACTCAGTAGTCCCATGTCAACATTGAACAGTGTTAGATACCCTACGGAGCATGTTTGAGACCAAGAGTGGTGTGCAGTAGTCTTATTACATACTAAAAACAGTCACAGAGGAGAGCTGCATTCTTTAAGTGAGAGGTTACATATTTAAAACATTCGCAATAGTAGGAAATGTGAAGAAAATTGTTCTGTGAGGCTTGCAGAGTATTATAAAGGGTGTTCATAAAAATCACACTTACCAGGTGAGTAATTTACCATTACATGTTGCTCCTTTTATAGTACTCTGGAAGTCCTCACCTGTGGGATCTTTGTACCAGTATCTGAGAGGACTGCTGGGTGGGTGTATATAATGAGACTTTTACCTCTGTTGCCTGAAGAACTGAGCATTTAAAGCATGTCTGTGCTAAGGTTAAGGCAACAAGTCTGAAGTATCTGGTGAAGGTGTGGACCGATGGCAGCGTTGCAACAAAAACCTGTTTCCACTATAGATGCTGTGCCCCATTCATCCCACAATGTGGCCATCATACTTGTTCGGTGTGCTCTGAGGTGCAGTGGAGCATCATGTCCAAAACTGTATGGTGCCTCTGAAATTGCCACTCAGCCAGCAAGCCAAAGTGCCTGCTGAGGCTGCTTGCCCCACTCTGTGTCCTCCTATGAGAATGAATAGGCAGTCTCATTGTCGAACTGGTTCCAATCAGTGGAGGTAACATTGACATTGACTTGAGAGTGTGTAGTGATCATTCGTGTTGCAGGACTGTGTCTCAGTAAAAGGAGGGCAGGTTGATTTCCTGTGATTGATGAAACTTGGAATCCACCTTTGGAATGAAATACAGAACCATTCTCGGGGTTATTCTGTCTGCCTGTAAAACTGTGTAGTGCTCCTTGCATAACAGCAATTGTAGATCAGATAGTCTCCTGATGGGACAGACTGCCACTATGAACACTATTAATTTTCAGGAAGTAAAGCAAGACTTAGTCTGAATGGTGATTTGATGAGAGCATCTAGAACTAGGGTCAGTTCCCATGGTAAGAGTGGAGACTTTGGTGCTGGACACAAGACTTGTTGAGACTTTAGGAGGCAAAACAGATCAGTATGTGATCCAGCTGAACCTTCTGGAGTTAATGGGCCCACTGTCACTCGTATTGCTACCACTTGTAGTCTTAGTAAGTAGGAGGAAAGGCCTTTTTGTGCTCCTTGGTTCAGGAAAAAAAGTATGGCCAGACTTGAAGATGGGTGGCTTTATCTGTTGAGTTCTGCACACCAGCAATTGACCCAGGCATAATGTTGGATGTAGGTTTTATTAATAAACATGTCAAACAAATAAATAAATATAATACAAAAGGTAGGAACTCGAAATGGCTTAATAGAAAATTCATTAAACTAATCAAACGGAAAAACAAATACTATGCACAATATATGACAAATAAATCAGATCAAAATTGGAATATATTCAAAGAAACAGAACAAAAATGCAAAAACAGGATTAATAAAGTAAAAAGAACTATGAAATTTGTTTGGCAAAAATGGCTACAAAAACCAATAGTAAACAATTTTTATAGTTATACTAATTCTTTTAAAAATAGTAAAGAGGAACTATCACGTATTATTGAAAACAATAAAAGCATTACTGACCATGTTTTGATAGTGAATACATTTAATAACTATTTCTGTTCTTTTTTTTCACAACGATCTAGGCAACACAATCCAGCTACACATAAAATTCATAATGGGACTCACCAGTTTAGTAAAAATGATCTATTACAACAGAGCGACAAACTAAAAGAAAATAGTGCACCAGGTTTAGACAACATCAAGCCTATGATGATTAAAGAAAAAGTCACATCGGGATCCCCCTAAAAATAATATTTGAAAGATCCTTGAACTATGGTCTGATTCCTGCTGAATGGAAAAAAGTCAAAAGTAGCTTGAAGGTACTAAAAGTCATGTTTCAAACTACAGACCCATCAGTCTTACATCAATACCATGCAAAATTGTGGAATCTCTAATAAAAAATAAAATAGAAAATCAGCTGAAAACAATTCCACTATTTGATACTGGCCAGCATGGCTTTATACAGAGTTGGTTATGCACTTCTAATCTCATATACTTTTATGAAAAAGTAAGCAAAATGCTAGATAAAGGTACCCCAATGGACATTATCCTTTTCGATTTCAGCAAAGTGTTCGATATGGTCCCACTTGGGGCTATAAAGGAAAAAATTGCACAAATACAATATTGACCCACACATTATACAATGGGTAGAAAACTGGTTACAGGATTGAACACAAATTGCTACAGTATGCGGTCATCTTTCAAACGAGGATCAAGTGAACAGATCCAACAAGGATCAGTTATAGGACTGATTATCTTTCAAGTATTCATTGCAGAGCTAGAGTACAGTATCACAAATGACATTATAAAATATACAGATGACACTAAACTGTGCGGACCATGTGAAAATGATACCCATATAGAATCATTACAACAAGACATAGATAAAATTGTATTATGGTCACACAAATGGGGCATGAAGCTCAACACAGATAAATGCTGTACAATACACATGGGTAAAAGCAACAAACATCACTCTTACAACTTAAATGGAATAGCATTACCACAAAACTTCTGAAAAAGACCTAGGTATTATTCTAGATAGTAAATTCATGTTTAAAGAACAATGTACAGCAGTAATAGCAAAAGCGAACTGAACAATTATGGCTATCAAAAGAAACATTAAAAGTAGAAACAGGGAAGTACTTCTACCCTTATACCTATCTTACGTTAGACCTATAATGGACTATGGAAGCCAGCTATGGTTGTCACAAACCCACTCAGCAGGTCAGCCCTCTACTCCCAAAGTGCCAACCTCTGAGCGCAGTCTTGTGAACAGTTAACAGAACAAGGTAACCCTCTTGTCTGTTTTGTGGGTTCACATCAAACTTTGGTCTCAAGTTCTGGAGGGATTCAAACTGTGAACCTCTTGTTAGCATACCCAATGTACAAGCTCAGATAATTCTGTCTTCGGGGGGCCAGATATCTTTGCCTGTGGGCACCTAACCAGGTGTACAGAAATGAGCCCTTAAAAACTGTAATAAAAGACCTCAGATTTAAAACGCTTACCTTTTTCCAATGTGGTATCACCATTCAAGCTTATGTACCATGTCTGCTTTAACCATATATACTCTACTTGTAAAGGAAAGAAATCAAAGACAGACCAAGTAAGCTCTAAAAATAGAGTTTTACTAAAACAGATAAAAAAAATGTAACATAAAATACAGAACTATTATATCACAAGACATACAAATCTCTTAAAACAGGTTTTAACAGTGTAATTCCTACTACAGTACTTAGATTTGTCTCTCTCTCTCTCTCTAAATACCTGCTTAAAGTGCTCACGGATGTTTCTTTGTCAGAGTCTAGGTAGAAGTGTCCCTGAAGAAAAACAGAATAATGTTTAAAAGCTGGTTTTCCCCACCTATTTGCATGAGGTCACCTAGCTACTCCCTGTCAGAATATATAGCAAATATATATCTATATAAAAACAGGATGTCTTTTTCAAGTATTAAATTCTGCAATCTCAGCATAACTCATGTTCTTCAAATGACCCTCTTTGATGTTATGATAAGCGTCCCCCTTCCAGGACATGAAAGCATCTTTTATGACTTTGCACTAAAATGTCACAACCTGCTCTTCTTCCTCTAAGTGTTATCAAAGTTTATGATTCTCCTTCTTAGCAACTACAGCTATAATTAACTTAAAGTCTGTAATTAGCTTTGGTCCTTCCAGGTTACACCTTGTATCTAAAATGTGTGTGTATGTGTGTGTGATCTCACATGCTGTTTCAGCATTTTCTCATGGGAGACAGTCCATACACATTTTTATATTACAAAAAATGATACAGCACTCAGAAGTGGCTGTCAACGTCACAATGGTCACCTTATACCAAAGCAGAAATTAACAAATTAGAAAAAGATCAACGCTGGTATACCAAAATAATACACACGCAAAAAAAATGAAACCTATATTAATAAACTAAATAACTTGGGTTTGCATAGTTTAGAATTAAGACAAAGGGTGGAACATGCACTTTTCTACAATTTTTTTTTTTGTTAGAAGTTTTTTATTTTTTCAGTTAAGAAAATCACAGTCAGTTACACAGGTATGTATATAGGCTGTGCAGGAGGCAATCAGCCTAAATAAAACAGTATGTTGGTAACCTGAAACATTGTACAGAAATTTCAGGCCTTAAACTTTAGGACGTATCCCATCCTCTAAGGCTTCCAACTTCTGCCTTGTTACAGGAGAGGATGAGGGAGCTAGTCCCCAAATCTAATGACAACAATAACAGAGTACATGCAAAAAACTTGATAAGCCATTTCAAGAAAGAAAAGAAAAGTCTGTACCTTAGTCTTGAAAAGTGGTCTGGGAAACCAGCTCTATTTTGTGGATTTCAGGTAGTCAGGAGAGCAACGCTTTCTATGAACAGGTTCCATAAGGGTTGCCTGTGCAACAGGAGGGATATGTAGGAGGGGAAGGGGAAAGGGAAGGGGGATGAAAATAAAACAAAAAAAAAGGAATACACAAAGTATCATGAAGGAGTAGATGTTATGTGACTGTAAGTTTTGAACTTGTCAGCAATAAGGAAAAACTTCTGCCTATCATACCAATCACATTATGCTACACATACACTAGAACAGGCGTTGGAGTTCGATAAAGGAATAATGCATGACAGGGTGTGTGTCGTGCTAGGATAATGCCACACCTGGGGGGGGTTGGGCATGAGGCCGCAGGTCGAGTGCGTCCAATGCCCCAGGCGTGGCATTATCCCAGCACGACACACACCCTGGAGTGCATTATTCCATTATGCAATGCCTTATTGTTAAATATAAAATAAAAAAATAATTCTGAAGAATGTTTTTATTAGTGTGGAAAAATATTTTTGTTTCTTAGGAGGAGATGCAAAAACAGAGGTCCAAACAATCAAACAAAAACAATCCTCAATTGTTTAACAATGCTGAGACTAGAACTGTGGCATTATTCTGGGATAATGCCATTGGTCCAGCCCCAAACTGACCAATCACAGTCCAAGATTCTTTCTTGCCATTGTATGATAGTAGGTAACAGCGGGATGAGATATATGAAAGAGATGCCTGTCTCAACCAATCCCTGCTCTTGGTTTCAGTAAGGTGAGGAAGGGGTCCTAGAACTCCAGGTATTGTATTAGAGTATTGTCAATGATGTATGACATCCTGGCCAGAGTGGCCTGGTGGGTTAGGGCAGTTAGGAGTTCGTGGGCCATAGGGACCTCTGTCGTCCTCCATTTGCAGAGGTCTTTAGGCATTTGACTAACATACTAAGGATAGCCATCCAGTATTGCTCCTTTCGAGGGGGAACTAACTGATCTTCATACAACCCTAACAGGAGAACCACTGGGGATGGTGCAAGGGGTTTCTGAAGGATGTGGGAACCAAGGGCACAGACCTGTTGCCAGATAGGCTTAATCATGGGGCACTCCCAGAGGAAGTGAAGTAGATCCCCTTTTGTGTATGACACCTCCAGCAACAGTCATCTGGAATTAGCCTTGCCTTATAAAGGAACGCTGGAGTTTTATACCAGGATTGTATGATTTTGTTTTGAATAAGTACACTGCAGGGGACCGGGTATACCCTGTGTGCCAGTTTCGATCCCATGGCCCACATTTTGTCTGTTATACAAAGACCAAGGGCTTTTTCCCATTTAGCTTTAGAGGCCTATGACTGAGAGGGAATTTGAGCTTATAGGGCTGAGTAGATTACACTGGAGTGGCCCCTGGTTAGGGAGAGCCAACTAGAAAGAGAAGAGGTTTTGTTTGGCTTCTGAGTATGCATGTTAATATGTTTTTTTAACCGCACTCCTAATTTGGAGGTATCTCCAGTGGCCAGCTGACAGGAGACCGAACCGGTCCCTTAGGGCCTGAAAGGAGTCCACAATATGGGTGTCTGGAGTGCACAGATCTGCAATGGATTTAATGCCTGCGTTGTCCCAGGCTGACCACACTATGGGTCCTGGGTCTATCCTGATACATGGATTCCCCCATAGAGGGGTATAGCTTAAAGGGACGTGGTCTCTTCCCAATTTCCCATGTATTTTCCTCCAGTAATCTATGGAAGGGGTAATCATGAGGTGTAGTTTAAAGTCTTTGAGGGAGGGTTGTAAAGAAGAACATAAAGATTATGCACCCCACAGATAACCAACTCCATATCCCTCCATTGTGGCATGTCTTTGTCATTGGCATCCAGCCACTTCAATGTTTGTGTTGCCTGGAGAGCCCATTTATAGCCTTCCTACCATGGGAGGTTCTAGTCCCTTCCTTCCAGTACGCCCTAAGCTTATTTTTGGCATATCAAGGTTTTGTTCCCTCCCAAATATAATGCCCCAGTATGCTGTCTCTTTTGTTATACCAGAGACTGGGAAGATGTATAGAGATATGTGAGATAATATACATGAGTTTGGGGGTCGTGAGCATCTTAATGGCAGCTATCTTCCCTGCTAGGGTAAGTCTGAGGGGTGACCAAAGATTGGCATCCCAGAGTTTGAATAGCTGTGAGGTTATTTGAATCCCTAGATATGTGATACCATTAGGAGCCCATCTTAGATTGTGAAAAGTGGCCATCTGGGGAGTGCAGTTGGCATTAAGGGGGAGGACCTCAGTCTTGCTTTGATTCAGGCGAAGGCCTGAGTATGTAGCAAATTCCGATAGAATATGTAGAATGGATGGGATTAAGCTTTCAAGATCTGTGAGGGGGATTGGATTAAGCTTTCGAGATCTGCGAGGGGAGTAGGGGTTCGTCTGCGTACATAAGGGTTGTGTATTCCACCTGGCCTATAGTCAGACCCTTAACTCCGGGTGCCTGCCTAAGTGCAGCCACCAGGGGTTCTACTGCAAGTACAAACAGTAAGCGGGAGAGTGGGCAACTCTGCCATGTTCCTCTGCCCAGGAGTATGGGGGAAGACAGTAACCTATTAGTTAGGACCTTGGCTGTGGGTAGGTAATAAATGGCATCCACCCATGCCTGGAATCTGGGGCCAAAACCCATGGTATTGAGTACCATGCGGACAAAGTCCCACTCCAGGGAATCAAAAGGTTTTTCAAAGTCTATGGTCATTGCGGCAGCAGGAGTAGGGACTGTTTTTGCCATGTATATCAAATTAATAAGGGAACGAAGGTGGTCCGAACTATAACTACCCTTCATGAAGCCAACCTGAGAGGGATGGATAAGTTGTGAGAGGAGGGGATTTAGTCTAGTAGCTAGCAGTTTGGCTAGAACCTTGCTGTCAGTGTATAACAGCGAGACTGGATGATTGCTCAAAGCTTTGAGGGGGTCTTTACCCTTTTTTGGGAGTATCGTAATGGTGGCTCCTCTGAAAGGCAGAGGAAGGGAGTCACAGCTAAGTGCCTCCGTATACGCCTGTCACAATAAAGGGGAGACCTCCGAGTGTACCAGTTGCCTGATTTCTGGCAGAAAGCCATTTCCACCGAGGGCTTTACCCATCTTAAGGGAGAGGATAGTAGCTGCCCACTCGGCAGGCGTAATTGGGGCATCCAGGGTAGGGCCACAATGTGAAGCTTAGAAAGATTCAAATTGTGAAAGGGAGTGCCCCTATTGGGTTTGGGGGCCTGAAGGGGGGGTATAGAGTCAGGCATAGAAATCAGCCATTATTTCATTGATTTTGCCAGGGGTGGAATGGGTCTAGCCTTTGATGTATGTCAAAGCAGCAATATGTTGGTTGGCCTGCTGCTTTCTCAGACAGTATGCCAGTATTTTCCCTCCTTTTTCCTCGGCCTCCCAGTATTTGTGTTTTAGCCAGAGTTTGGATATCTCGGCTTTCCGGGCAACTAGTTCATTGATCTGAAGCCGAAGGCCAGTAACTCTGAGTCCCAGGTGGGGATGCTGCCATGGGTGGGGTGGGGTGGGAGGGTAGCTTTTAATAAGTTTTCTGCTTCCTTAAGTGCAGATTCCAAATCAGCCAGGCACTGCTCCCTTTTTTTTCCGTCTTTTGTGCACAAAGCCCATTATCGTACCTCGGAAGGTAGCTTTAAAGGCCTCCCATGTGGTACCGGCCATGGTGTCTGAGATGGGGTTTTATTTTAAGAAGGTGGTAACTTCATTCGTAAGCCAGGGTGCAAAATCAGGGTCCCGCAAAAGGAGGGGGTTCAGTCTCTATGAGGGAGAGAGAGGGAAGGGGGGACCCTGGGTGAAGGTAAGCTGAACAGCAGCATGGTCCGAAACAATAATTGGATAGATGCATGTATCCACTACTTCCTTTGTGATATCCGGCGAGGTCAACCAAAAGACTATTCGACTGAATGAGTCATGCACCGGGGAGTGGTAGGTGCAGTCTTGGTCCCTGTGAGGGCCATTTCCCACATCATAAGTGCCAGAGCTGCAGTTCCTCTGGGGTTGGGTTCCACATTCATTGGGCTTCTGTTCATGAATGGGTCCAGTGTTAGATTGAAATCCCCACGTAGGATCACTGGAGTAACATTAGAGGCCAGTTCCCTGATTTTGTGAGCCAAAGTGATGAACATATCTGGGGAGTCTTGGTTCGGACCATAGATACTACCTAACAGTTTGGGGCCCTCTGGGGTGTCTACCTGTGCCATCACTCACCTACTGTCTTTATCTTTTGCAGTTCATTGCACCACCCATTGTAGTTTTTTATGGATTAAGAGAGCTACCTTCGCCCGGCCCGGTGGTGCTGAGGGTTGAGGCGCTGAACGCCACACCTCGCGCCACGCCGGCGACCTGGGTTCGGGAGCAAGCCTGGGTCATTGGGGGTAGGCAGGGGAGAGAGAGGATTGAGTGTCTGCAGACTGCTCTCCTCTCTCTGGGGAGGGATCCAGGGACTGCTCGGTGCAACAGCACCCCCTGGTGGAGACTGGAGGATGTGCACATGTCTGGGCACTAAAGTAGAGGGAGGCGGAGTTGCGTCGGACGTCGTGACATCATTGCACGACCGGACTCCAGGGGGGTGGGACAAGGGATGCAACAAAAAATAGAAAAATTCCCGGCTTGTGGATAGGCGAAGGCATCTACATCCACCCGACCACAATCCACCGCTGGTTGCACTCCTACCCTGGGCCGAGCCTAGCCCGGACCGAATTTCAGATAGAGCGCCCTGAGCGGATAGGGCGGCCCTACCTCAGGGGGCTTAGAGCCGGGGGGATAGCCGGGCTGGTGCCAGGAAGCAGGAGGCCTCTCAGGCACGGAGGTAGAGTTAGGGGCGCTGAAGGATGCCTGAGAGAGTTCCATGAGTCGGTGCATAAATAGAGTTAAAAAAAAGAAAAAAAAGAGCTACCCCCCATTTCTTCGTGGGGGCTGAAGCACTTATCACTTGTCCCACCCAATCCATTTTCAATCTCCCAGAATCTTTCTTGGTAAACTTGGTTTCTTGCAGGAACGCCAGGTCCGCCCGCAGCCTCTTTAAATATGTCAGCACTTGCCTTTTCTTCGTAGGGGTATTGAGCCCTCGGACATTCCAAGAGTATGCATTAATATCACCCATCTGGGCTACAAGGTAGTGGACGTAACTGCACGGGATATTGCTATCACATTCAGAGGCTGCAGGATGGGACCTGGGGTTCCAGGCAGACTTGAGACACACTGAGCAAAAGGGAGATCTGGAGATGGCTGTATATCCACTACCAACCTTTGTGTAGCAACTGGCAGGCACAAAATAAAACAATTATAGTTCACTTCACTTACACAGTAGCATTGATAATTCACCAAAAGTAACTGTTTCAAAACACAATTAAAACTATTTACAGTAGATGTCAGGCTACCAATTTTGGGTGCTTCAGACGGGATTCTGGTCTCAGCAAATGCTGGCAGCCTACCTCAGAGACCCGGCACAGAAATAGGAAAGCTCTCTGCGAGGGGGATAACTGAGAAGGAGGCGACCTGCCCATCCAGTTGAGAGCTAGTGTAATGTGCTTAATTGCTAGGTGAGTTGCAAGGGTGTTGAAGGGGAGGGGGATGAGGACCCTATGGGATGAGTGCCACATTGAGGGGTGTCCGAAGAGTTGTAGTGCAAGGGGGGGGGGGTCCGCAACATAGTGGAGATTAGGAGTCGACACCATGTCCCCTCAACCCTCCTCTCAGAACAACAGTGTACCTTTGTGGCAGAGTGTCCCTTCAGGGAAAGTAAAGTGTAGGCATATTACCGGCCCAGGCCCTAGGGGGTAAGCTCGGAGCAAGCAAATGAGACTTCTGTGCCCCCCCACCCTGATTCTCTTAATAGAGGTTATTAAGCACATCAAGCAAGTATGTATCAGGGATTGGGGGGGTATGGAGTTAAAACAGCAATATGTCCCATACTCGGGCGGCGCACTCAAGGGCAGAAACAGGGCCTACAAACTACTACATGGACATTCAATGTATTAATCCCTGCATTCCCCCCAGTCAAAACCATACATCTAATAATAACCATTTTAGCAAGACATCAGAATATTGCAGCATATAGGAAAGCCCAGTGGGATTGCTGTGACCCAATTACTTATCTGAAACATGGAGAAGCTTTCTTGCAGGGGTTGAGGCATATGGCTGAGAGCCTCTGTCCCCTGTGTTCAGCCTCTGCTCATCTGTCCCTCCTGTTTCTTTAGGCCTGAACTTCTTTGGAGAAAGGTGCTGCTCCTGCCCGGGAGGGTGGTTCTTGCTGGGGTAGGCAACACGATCAGCCCAGGATCTGGTTGAAGGGACCGGGGTGGTGTGATCCGGAGTGGAGGCGGCACTGGGAACCTCGTCTGGCTGCTGCTGGGGATCCGGAGTGAAAGGCCGAAGGGGGCTGAAGTGATTTTTTTTGCATTATTTATTTATTAACCCCCACGCCTGAAAGGCCTCTCCTTCGGGCCTTATGCCAAGGAACTCCCCAGCCACCACTCTGAACCCACCCCGGCGCCAGCTTCCCGAACCCAGATTTGCAGCCTGGCCCCAGTGTAGCCCGATGTAACCCTTCGTCAGATGGGTTCCCTCCTTCTAGGGGAAAATTGCCTTACCAGCATTCTTTTTCTTGGCCCTGGTTGCTGCTGTGATTGGTCCTGGCTCACTGGGGGGCTCCGTAGAGGCGGGGTTCCAGGCAGCCATCATCCGGCTGCTCAGATGCCATTTTTTCTGTATTTTTCCTCACTCCCTGTTGTTGCGCTGCATCATTGTAGTGCCTCCAGTTTCCACCGGGGGCCACTACAGAGCGAGGCATGACCCTAACCCACCCCAGGAGAGGAGAATAGTCCATCGGACACTCAATCCTCTCCTACCCCTGCCGACTCCCAGTGACCTGAGTCTGTTCCCGAACCCATGTCATCGGTGTGGTTCGAGGTAAGGCGCCAGTGCCTCAGCTTTCTGAAGTGATTTTTGGTGGTGAAGTCCTCTAGAGAAGCTGATTCTTCCATTTCCATCAAGTGGGGCACTGGACTGGAACTGTGGCAGTCTTGCTGATGGGTGATCTCTCCAGCCGTGATGCTGGGAGGTTTGGTGCTTGCGGTTGTTCCTAGTGGGCCTTTTCCAGTTGTCTCCTGATGTGGCAGCCCAAGTTGCTTCATCTGCAGGCTTTAATGGAGATCTCCTATCCAGGGTAGTTGAGCCCGAGGTGGGCAAACAACGTTGTGGCGTAGGTTTCTGTATGGCTCCTGGCCAGTTTCTATTAAGGAAGTCCATGGGGGCCTCTGGAGTGGCAAAGGAGCAGGGGACCCCATTGTGCTCCACCCACATTGTTGCCGGGTATCTCAAGGAGAAGGAGAGGCCTATCCGGTGCATGATATGTCGGGCCTCTGTGTAGGCTCTTCTCTGGCCAGATAAAGCCTTGGAATAGTCCAGGTAGATGTTAATCTGCTTAGCTCTCCACTTTAGATCCTTCAATTCTCTGGATCTGGCCAGGATAAGCTCTTTGTCCCTAAAGTCCAAAAAATTTGTTATTATTGGCCTTGGCCTTTCATCGCCTCGAGGCATGGGAGCTAGGATGTGGTGAGCCCTTTCCACCTGCACTGGATTATTAGGCTGTAGTTGTAGGATTTCCGTTATAGCCCTCTGCAGGAACTCTCCTGTGGAACGACCTTCCACTTTTTCTGGGAAACCTGAAAAACAGAGGTTATTACGTCTTCCTCGGTTCTCCAGGTCGTCTAATTTTTATGTGAGCCTAGTTATAGTGGCTTGCTGTTTTTGGAGGACAGCAGTGTGATCCTGCAGTATAGTTTCTGTGGCCGTGATGCGAGATTTGTTGTAGAACAGCCTGGTTTCCATGCTCTGGAGGACTTGGGCAGAATGGTTGGTGGCCAACATAACTTGTGCCATTTGGGAAAGTAATTGCCCGAACATCTGCTCCATGGAGGTGGGTCCCATGCTGCCGGAGGCTTGGTCAGCTCCATTTCCCCTTGTGGTGCAGGCCCACCTGTGTACACAGAAGGATACACAATGTAAGTCGATGAAAATTCAACCGACTTATATGATTTTTATATCACTGTGCTCCGGGTGATCCTGCACACAACTCGGTCAGGGTTTTAAAATGAATAAAATAAAATTCGTATGGATTGTGCAGGATTTGGTCCTCTCAGAGACAGAGCTATGTCCTCAGGCTACCAGCAGCATCTGTACCCCTAGTAGTAGTCTTCTACAGCATTTTAAATGATCCTGAATTTATGACAGAATTAAATATTGATTACAATGAGTACAGCATAGGTGTTAGAGGGCATCCGTTACAAATAAAAAGCAGTAGAATCAAAACAACCAGTAGAAAATATTTTTACACTGTACGTGCGGCCAATCTATGGAACAGACTTCCTATCAATGTTATAAGTAGTTCAAATAAAGAACAATTCAAAAATAACTTGGATAATCATATTGCTACAGGTGCCAACCTAAATTATTACATTCTATCCTAAACAGGAGCTAACCCTTGGGCTATGGCCCTTTTTTTGCTCCTATAAACTCAGTGAAACTCCTAGTGGTGAACAGTTTGTCTACCACGTTGGTGGAATAAACCTTATTCAGCAGTCTCTTCCTCTCCATAGGCACTGCATCAGTTTAAGTGCTGCTGGGTCCAGTTGCTTGACTGAGCCCTGTGTTAGAAAGTCTTTGTGTTGGGTGAGACAGAAGGCAGTGTCAACTGAGACAGTCACTAGCATGGAGTACCAGGGGTGGCTTGGTCATTCCGGCACTGTCATAACCACTGTGGCTCCCAGTAGCCTGACAGTGCCGGATTAGTGGTATCATTCTGGTTGATGAAAAGACTTATCATTTTCTGAACTTCCAAGGAGTGGACAGGATGTCCACGGCTTTGGCTTGTTGTCCCTTGTATCTGCCATGGAAGAAAGGGAGCTGGTGGTTGTCTCTGGATGCCATCAGGTCTATGTCTAGTTGCCCCCTCTGATGTTGAATTGTGTGGAAACTTATCTTCCATTTACCTGTGTTGAGGATGTTTGCTGAGGCAATCCAATTCTAAGCATTCCCATTATGGGGATCGCTGTGATGGTTTTGAAGTGGTGTGCTGCACAGTGAAGAGCTTAGTGTCTCATTTATCATTCCAACATTATTGGTGCTACCTGCCTTGCTTGTTGATGTATGATACAGATGCTGGTTGCCCGATCTGATGTGGATTGAATGGCCGTTGATCACTGAGTGAAAGTAAATTAAGACATTCCTTATTTCCCTTATCTCCAGTACATTGATCTGGAGCTTTGCTGTGGTCAGGGTCCGCTTACCTTGTTTTTATTTGCCCAGCACTGTACCCCACCTACCAGGCTTGTGTCTGTAACAATGGTCGTGAAGTATAGCTCACAAAGTGGTATTCCCTTGAGAAGGTTGTCCCTGTTGATCCACCATCATGGAGAGAATATTACTTTCTAACCAAAGGAATTAATCACTTAGTCTCTACACTGTGAGCGTCATCTTCCCAGCACAGATTGATGCCATGGAGATACAACCCTATGGTAATTATGGAACTTAAAATAAAGCATCACACTCTGCACTGGTGTCACACTCCACACTATCACTAATGACAGATTAGTTTAACTCTCTATATGCTCCTATGCTGGCCCCATAGGATTCTTTCAGACAGGACTCTGAAGCTAACCCTGTAATCACCCACCTGAGATCTCCACACCTTGCCTCTGTTCTGGGTTGTTCCTCCTCTGCAACCTGACTAGCCATCCCCCTGGCTCTGAACCCCCACGGTGGGACTGCCATCTCCTGACTGGCACTCTATCTGTAATCTAGAGTGTGGTCAGAGTGCAGGGAAGAACCGGAGGCCGGCTAGGTAGGTCTGGTGTTGAGCCTGTTGGGTCCCCCAAGTCCTGTCATCTCCTTCCTGGGTGCCAGGGCTTTTCCTTTGTTTCTGTGGAGGCACAGACGTGCAGTGACATCCAGAGTGCAAGGGGCATGCTCCGGCACTTGCCCGTAGGACATCCGCCACCACCTCGATCCCCTCAGCTAGACTCCTGCTTGCTGTGCTGCTCCCAGCCTCCACTGGGAGCTGCAAGTGCAGTGGAAGTCGCAGCCCAACTTCCCCCAGGAGAGGAGAACAGTCCTCCAGACACCCAATCCTCTCCTGCCCCTGCTGACCCGAGTTCGTTCCTGAACCTAGGTCACCGGCATGGCACAAGGTGTGGTGTCCAGTGCCTCAGCCCTCAGTACCACCGGGCCAATCTTCAGGCTAATTATTGATAACTTAGTGTCAGTCAGGGAAAGTTAGTGTGTATTTTGTGTTTGTTTTGGTGGTTTCTGCAGTTCCCAATCGGTTCCCAGGAACCAGCGAAAACCTCAGTATAGTGGGATTTCCCACCTTTAGGGAACCTCATTTAAATTGTATATTTTGATGCTTTTTAAGTGGTGTCAACAAGCAGGTTTCTCTGTTTATCGTTCCCACCCTGAGGGAACCGGATCACAAAATGTGCTTTTTCATTCCTCTGCATTTACAACTGCTCATTACTTTCATATACAGTGGCGTGAAAAAGTATTTGCCCCCTTCCTGATTTTCTCTATTATTGCATATTTGTCACACTGGATGTTTTCAGGTCTTTAGACAAAATATAATATTAGATAAAGGGAACCTGAGTGAACAAATAACACTTTTTTTTTTTACTTATTTCATTTATTTAATGAAAAAAGTTAACCAACACCAACTGGCACTGTGTGAAAAAGTAATTGCCCCTTGTTAAATCAACCCAATTAAAGGGATAATTAGAGTCAGCTGATTGAACACAGCCATGCTTGATTACAGCCAGCCCTGCTCAATATAAAACTACTTATTTTGGCCCTTACCATCAGAGTCACGCTGCCAGCACAAAGATTCAACAAGCACATTGTGCCATGATCAAAGGAAGTTCCTGAAAAGATCAGAAAAAATTTGTTGCCCTCTATCAGTCTGGAAAGGGTTACAAAGCTATTTCTAAGTCTCTGGGACTCCATCGAACCACAGTGAGAGCCATTATTCCAAATGGAGAACACTTGAACAGTAGTGAATCTTCCCAGGAGTGGCGGCCTGCAAAATTACTCCAAGGGCGCAGTGTAAAATCATCCAAGAAGTCTCAAAGGATCATAAAACAACATCCAAAGAACTGCAGGCTTCTCTTGCCTCAGCTAAGGTCAGTGTTCATGACTCCACAATCAGAAAGAGACTGGGCACAAATGGGCTTCATGTGAGAGTAGAAGGAAACCACTGCTAACCAAGAAGAACATAAATGCTCATCTCTCATTTGCCAAGAAGCACCTGGATGATCCACAAGCCTTTTGGGAAAATGTTCTATGGACAGATGAGTCCAAAGTGGAACTTTTGGACAACATGGATCCCATAATGTCTCGTAAAGCAAACACAGCATTCCACAGTAAGAACACCATACCAACAGTCAAACATGGTGGTGGTAGTTGATGTGTGGGGATGCTTTGCTGCTAAGGACCTGGATGACTTGCCATAATTTAAGGAACCATGAATTCTGCTCTGTACCAGAAAATTTTAAGGAGAATGTCCAGTCATCCTTCCGTCAGCTGAAGCTGAAGCGTAGTTGGTCATGCAGCAAGACAATGATCCAAAACACAAAAGCAAGTCCACATCAGAATGGCTAAAAAGAAGTAAAATTAAAGTTTTGGAGTGGCCTAGTCAAAGTCCAGACTTAAACCCAATAGAGATGCTGTGGCAGGACCTGAAACGAGCAGTTCATGCTCGAAAACCTACCAAATGTTACTGAATTAAAGCAGTTCTGCGAGGAAGAGTGGGTTAAAATTCCTCCACAGCGATGTGAAAGACTGATATTGAATTATAGGAAGTGTTTGGTTGCAGTCATTGCAGCTAAATGTGGTGTAACCAGTTATTAAGTGTAAGGGGGCAATTACTTTTTCACACAGTGCCAGTTGGTGTTGGTTAACTTTTTTTCATTAAATAAGTGAAATTAAAAAAAAAAACAAGTGTTATTTGTTCACTCAGGTTCCCTTTATCTAATATTACATTTTCTCTAAACACCTGAAAACATCCAGTGTGACAAATATGCAATAATAGAGAAAATCAGGAAGGGGGCAAATACTTTTTCACGCCACTGTAGCATTTTTTTTTTCATGGGCAGTAAAAGGTTCCTGGTAAAAAGAACCATATTTCAAATTTTGTTTCCCTTTTTCTTCCTCAGAACCAGTTTGGCTATATATATATATATTTTTTTTTTTCTCTGTTTATATGCCCCCTTTAACACTACATCTGCCTCTCTCATCTGGGACTCCCAAGGTGTCCTGTAGGTCTCCATATCCCCCTCCAGTCTGATTCTAACGTGTAGGGTGGTCCAACCAAGCCCCCACAAACCCTGATCGTGTGACTAAGGCACCAGGGCCCATCTCCAGGCACAGGTATGGGGATTTGTTTTCCTTGTTCTGTTGTCCCCATACCCCTCAAGGACAACAGCATGCAAGGAGGTCCAAGGAGACAAGGGCACACTGAGACATACCGCCACTATGAACTTCAACTGACTTCCTCCCCTCTCTTCATAAGAACTTAAGAACATAGGTCTCTTATGCAATCCTGCTACACTCTCACTGCACCGCCACCCTTGATCACCCAGGTGGTGGTATAGCAAAGGGATCTGCAGCCATCCCTCCCCAGAGGAGGAGAGCAGCCCTCTGGGCCCTCAGTCCTCCTCCCTCCAGCCGGCCCTCCAGCAACCTGGGCTCGCTTCTGAACCCAGGTTGCTGGCGTCACAAGCAGTAGCTCTACTGCTGTGCTGGCGGGCTGGTACAGGTTCTGTTTTAACAGTTTCTTTTCTGGGAACCAAGTCAGTTTTCACATAGGTCTTCAGAAATTGGCGTGTCTGATAGACCTAAGAAAAGAAAACGGACAAACGGACTTTAAAATTGTAAAAAAAAAAAAAAAAGGGGGGGGGGTGCTAATGACCAGCTAGCTGAGAAGTTGTATTTCTTGCACTCCATCCTTCAATAGAAATAAAACAGAAATTCCACTAACCCTACTGCTATTTAAGAAGTCCAAAGTCACAGGAGTACTAGAAGAAGAGGGGATGGACAAATTCCTTTTAAATCCTCCAGTGAAACAGCCCCAGAATGCAGCTAAAGCCTGGAAGAAAGGGTTAATGATCACACAGCCCGTAGGCCCATCTCCTATTTCACTATTGGCAGCAGAGATTGATGTACTGGGCTAGATGGTCACTGAGCAAGTTCTCAAGGCATTAAGCCCCAAACTTGACAAATTGGAGGGGAAGCTCAAAGAAATATCTCAGCAGTATGCCTCGCAAGCCAGAAGTGGCAAAATTGAGCAAAGGGTCTCCGGCCTAGAGGATGTGACTGGTTCCCTCCCTGACAAGGTGTCTAAATTGCAGCAGGAGTTTGAAGACCTGTAGGAGCAGTTGGATTATTAGAAGAACTACAATCGGTGCAGCAGTTTGCACCTACGAGGGCTTCTGGAGGGTTGGGAAGGAGGCTCTGTACTGACTTCTGCACAGTAACTTTACTGAAATTGTGGAAGGATGAAAACTGAATGGGTGCACAGAGCTTTGGCACTGTGACCCCATGATGATCACCCACCAAGGCAAGTCATTTTTAGTCTGCACCACTTCAGTGACTGACAGGCCCTGGTAGCAGCCTGTAGGAATATTAAGGTGCTCCTCTTTGAGGGCCATCGAATTTATCTACACAAGGATTTTTCTCCCAGGTTTACTAAAAAGCATAAACAGTTCTCCCCTGTTTTGGACATTTTAAGGTAGCAGAAGATAGAGTTTATATTCTCATACCCTGCAGTGGTGAAAGTGTGCAATGAGGAAGCTGCTTATACATTCTGGGAGGTGGAGAAAGTTAAGCAGTTCTTGGCTGAGTGGGATATAAAGCTGGACTAAATGTGTCTTCTTTTTATAAGTTTGTTGGCTTAAACTTGCAGTTTTGGACTGGTTCAAACCCCTACCCCATGGTGGAACATCTGTGCTGTTCTGCCTGACCTCTGTGGACAGGACATCCAGGAAAGACAGAGCCAGGTGTCATTGACAAGCTTGAACAGACTTACTGTATGTAGGACTGTGGAGAATTGTGTTGGAGATTTGGCTCAGGACTTGGCCTTCAGCTTTTTTTGTGGAATCTTGAACTTTTGGGATATGGCCCCAGATCAAGGTCTAACTTGTGGTGCCTTCATGGTAAGACAGACAGTAATAATGGCAGAAGCCATGAGGACTGAGATACTGGAGACTGTTATATGGGGGCTTAGCACTGCTGTTTGGTTGTTGACATAGAAGATTTGTACAGGAGCAGGTAAAGGGTGCTCAGAGGGGTTGTGGGCTGCGCTGGGATTTTGGGTGCGGTGCAGCTTCCCTCCCACATTCAGCTCTGGAGGCCTCATGCAGGGATCCTGAAGTGAATGGACTAGAAGATGCCCCAGCCCAGGCTATTAGAGTTGTTGGGAATTGCACAGTCACTGTTGGGCAATGAGTGGGATACTCGAATTGGGCTATGTTATGGTGGGAGGTGTTAAATGGTTCTGTGTTTCAGCAGTCATAGGGGAAGTCCAGTCTGATGGGGAAGGACTGGTTGGTTGCTGATGGCACCACCAGAGGGATTCTGTACTTCTAGCCCAGTGAGAATTGGTGGAGGGAAACGTTGCCAAGGGGGGGTGACAGGGTTGAATAGGACCCTGTCCCAGTTGTTATGGAGAGTTTGAATGCAGGGATCTGTTCTGTTCTTTCCTTTCCTGTTTCTTGTCTGTCTGATTGTGCAACCACATTTTCTCGTGAGACCTAGGACTTCATCACCCTGACAGTCTCACAAGTATTTGCCTCTCACTGTCTCTGTCTTCTCTTGATGTTTCTGTCTTTTCCTCCCTTACATATCGGCTGGTATAAAAATATATGCAAATCATTAGGTGGAAATGTAACTGATATTGGGATCCCTTTGTTTGGAAATTATATAGTGTTACTGTTGAAATGTATATAATTATAGTTTTGAGATGATTGCAAAAAGCTATTGAGAACTCAAGGGGTTAACCTGAGAGCAGTTGTTAAGCCCTTTTTCAGAAGCTGTGGACTATGGGTCTCAGTTCTGGGACATTGTGTTCTTGCTGCACCTGCCCAAAATGTACAAGAATATTGTAGAAAAAAAAACAGGATGCTTGTTAAGGGGGTTACAAGGACTTATAAGAGAGAACTGCAGTGTTGTGAGAGACACACAGAGATCGAAGGAAAACTCAGATGGATCTTCTCTGTTTATTCTGCCTTTGTAAATAGTTATTCTGAGCATTTTTTTTATGTTACTGCTAGTACTAAAAAACACTTTTTGTGAATTCTACAACTGCTCCTGGTTTTTCCTATGCTTCCTGACTTGTGCCTCGATGACAGATGGTGTCAGACTAAGTGGGATTTACGCCGTGCATACTCTAAGCCAGGAGGTTTGTGCGTAGGTACTGGACCTAGTACCAGAGAAGCATAGAGAAAGGTATGGATTCTGCAGCAGCAAGTCCAGGAATGGTTACCAGGAGAATGGCAGCCAAACTAGCAGAGACAGAAGTCCAAGCTGAGATTGTACAGCCAGCACAAGTTATGGAAAAAGAACAGGCAGTGACAGAACCTGAAAGGCTGACTGTCTTTCTCAAATGCTGGTCTATACAACAAAAAGACGGAGAAGCAGAGGAGAAAAGAGATGCAGCGACAGGAGCAGCAGAGGATAGAAGAGATGCAGCAACAGGAGCAGCAAATGAGAGAAGAGATGCAGTGACAGGAGCAGTGATGGCTGGATACCTTGCAAGTTCTCAAATCTGGAGGATCAGGCACTGGTCCAGCAGAGCAACAAGACATAAACAACTTAAAATACCTGACAACTTTTGAAAGCGTTGCCACAGCCTGCCAATGACCAAAGCAGCAATGGAAAATCAGACTGGTACCCTACCTGACAGGGAAAGCCCAACTTGCCTACAGCAGTGTGGATACTGCACAGTCAGAAAACTATGACCTGGTGAAAAGCAAAATCCTGAAAAGGTATGACATCTCAGGAGAGACCTACAGACAAAGATTCTAGTCCCTGAAGTACAACGCATTCGACAATCCTCGAGAAGCCTTCACCCGACTCAGAGAACTCCAGATAAAATGGCTCCAACCAGAGGGCAAAACAGTCCCACAGATCGACACATTTGCAATGGAGCAATTCATCAACATTCTGCCTACAGATGTGCAGCTTTGGGTAAAGGAACACCAACCAAAAAGTGGGGAAGAAGCTGTTTCTTTGACAGAAGACTACCAAATGGCCAGACAGATACCACAGAAGTGAGGTAACAGCCAAGCACTGGTATGACACTCTTGTTCCCATTTTAAATTCCAAGTCTGATAAGAACTCTGGTGGGGGTAACAAATCTGTGCCCAAAGACGTTATTTGCTATAACTGTAATAAGCCAGGTCATATTGCAAGAAATTGCCATAAGTGAAGGTGGGGGATAAGACTGTAAAGGGGCTCACTGATTCGGGAAACAGACAGACCCTAGTGCATGTTGAGGTGCTGGGAAAACACTGTGCAAAAGGACCACGTACTGGTGTCATCTACATTCACGGGGACACTGTGTACTATCCCACACCCAAGTGACTCTTAACTATTAATGGTGTGTCGTACAAAATGAAAGTGGGAGTAGTACCCAAGTTACCTGTACCTGTGATTATTGGAAATGACTTTCCAGGATTTATTGAGTTAATCAAAGAGGGAGTAAAACCTGATGTTTCAGCAGCTGTGGTGACAAGAACTTGGGCAGGGAACATTTCAGATGGTATGGACTCTTTTCCTTTCACCAATTTTCATTCGGACTTGTTAGAGCACAGCTCCAAGATCCAGAAATCCAGGAAAGCAAGATGATACCTGAAGAAACTGTGGCAACAAATGACTGATGGACATAAGGGGTAACATGAAAATGCTGAAACTAAGCTGATAACTGATTGTGATTTTCTTTCAGAACAATCTAATGATGTTTCTCTCCAGGGTTCTTTTTTTTTTTTGTATATTCTTTTTTTCGCCCTCCTCATGCTCGCAGTCCCCCACTCCTTCAGGCTCTGCACGTCTCCCGATAGCCCCTCCTGTCCTAACCCGGCCCTCCTCTTACCTCCTGATCGCAGCCGATCCCCTGGATATCCGGTGTAACCTTCGCGGGTGCGCCCTCCAGGGGAAGGCACCGGGGAGGGATGACCCCAGCACACTCTTCTTAGGGCTCTGGGATGCTGCCGTGGAGAAGGAGGCGCCGGGAAGGCACTGGAGGCAACCGGGGACAGAGAGCCGTCATCTGGCGGCCAGCAAGCAGTATTTCTGTTTTCTGGTATTCCCCTTCATGCGATCCCTCTGTTGTGCCCCTGGTCTCCACCGGGGGCCGCTGCAGAGCAATCTTGCATCCCTAACCCTCCCCAGGGGAGGAGAGCAGTCCTATGGATGCTCAATCCTACCCCTTCCCCTGCCGACCTCTGGTCCAGGGTTATTTTAAGCAGCTGGGGGTGAAACCAAAACAGGGTGAACCAATGTTTAAAAATGTAATGGGTTACTTTACAGAGTTTGGGGTAAACCTCAGACACAGGAACAGACAGAACAATTGGTGATACCACAGAAGTATAAAACAGAGTTGTTACAGATAGCACATGACAGTCCTATGGCTGGTCACTCAGGGAGGGATCGCACCCTTGCCAGATTGCTGTATAGATTTTACTGGCCTGGAATTCATGAAGATGTTGCTACCTATTGTAATTCCTGTGCTGAGTGTCAGAAAGCAGCCCCAGTCACTAGAAAAGACACGGTCCCCCTACCCTTGATAGATGTGCCTTTTGAGAGAATTGCAATGGATATAGTCGGTCCTTCAGACAAAAGTAAAAAGGGTAATAGATTTATCCTGGTAGTATGCAACTATGCTACTCGATACCCAGAAGCAGTTCCAGTGCGTACTGTCACAGCTTCAAAAGTGGCAGCAGAGCTTGCCAAAGGTTTCAGCCAAGTGGGCATACCTAAAGAAATTATTACTGATCAGGGTAACAATTTTGGTGCTGCATTACTTAAGAAGCTGTAGAGGCTACTAGGTATCACTGTAATACGATCTTCCCCCTATCACCCTCAGACAGACGGTCTTGTTGAGCATTTTAACCAAACTCTAAAATGCATGTTAAAAAGGTTTGTAAAAGGGGAAGGGAAAGATTGGGACCAATACTTGCCTTACCTACTTTTTGCTTACAGAGAAGTGCCACAGGCATCAACAGGGTTTTCACCATTTGAAATGCTGTATGGTAGGCAGCCAAGAGGACCACTAGATGTGATAAAAGAAACATAGGAAGATAATCCCATTCAGAAACAATCTATAACGTCTTATATGTGTTCCCTGAGAAAGAAGCTGGCAAAATATGTTGAAATTGCCCATAGTAATAGGGAAGAGGCCCTAAATCAGTAGAAGGTATATTATGACCATGGGGTAAAAGATGAAGTTTTTGAACCAGGTGAAAAGGTGTGTTGCTACTGTTACCCACAACAGAAAATAAACTGTTAATGAAGGGACAAGGGCCTTACAGAGTGTTTAGACATACTGGCAACATTAACTACGAGACTGAGACACCTGACAGGAAAAATCCTACTAAGATATACCATGCTAACCTCCTCAAGAAATGGGTTGAAAAAAATGCCAAAAGCTGTTTTGCTAGTTTTACCAGAAACTGATAAAGAAGATATTGATGTAGCTTATGATAAACTGGAACAAACTGTAATTGATGATGCTGTAAAGGTTAATATTTCCTTAACCTCAGAACAAATTGCAGAAATTCGTAATGCGCTAGATATTTAACAGTACTTTTACCACAGTACCAGGCCAAGCAAAAAAAGTTGAGCATGTAATACTGCCAAGGTATGCTTGCCCTATTAGGCAAAAGACATACAGGTTACCAGAGTGGTTAAGAGCTGATGTGGTTAAGCAAATACAAAAGATAAAATAATTGGGTATCACAGAAGAGTCAAGGAGTGCTTCGTAATCTTCAGTGGTAATTGTAAACAAAAAAGAAGGGGGTGTTAGAATCTGCCTTGATTTTAGGAAACTTAATCAAGTGTCAGAATTTGGCAGTTATCCTATGTCCAGAATAGATGATTTGGTGGACAGACTGCAGAGTGCAAAGTATATCAGTACCCTTGATCTCACCAAGGTTTGCTGGCAAATCCCTTAAGCTAAAGAATCAAAAGATAAAACTGCATTTGCCACTCCTGTTGGATTCTATCAGTTCACCACCATGCCATTTGGTTTACATGGTGTGCCAGCTACAGTACATTCCAGCGGTACATGGATGTAATTTTATCACCTCACATTGGTTATTGTGCTGCATTCCTGAATGATGTGGTGTACAGTCCAGACAGGAAATGCCACCTGGAACATCTACGAGCAGTTATCCAAGCGATCAAAAATGCAGCTCTGACTAGTAATCCTACCAAATGTGCATTGGGCATACAGGAAACCAGATATTTGGGCTATGTGTTGGGAAATAGAGAAGTTAAGCCGGAAATGTATAAAATAGAAGCTGCAGCTAACAGCCCTGTCCTTAAAACAAAGAAACATGTCAGGTCATTTTTAGGGCTGGCTGGTTATTATCAGAGATTTGTTCCCAACTTTGTTGAATTCGTTACTCCCCTCACTGAACTCATGAAAAAACAGTACCCAAATAATGTGAAATGGACCCTGGAGTGCGATGAAGCGTTTCAAGCCATTAAGAGTGCATTATGTTTAGCCCCTATTTTAAGAAGCCCAGACTTTGAGAAGCCATTTTTGTTACAAACAGATGCATCAGAGGTAGGCGTAGGTGCAGTCCTGAGTCAAAATATAGATGGGATGGAACATCCTATTCTGTATATAAGTAGGAAATTGCGCGACAGAGAAAAAAGGTACTCCACCATTGAAAAGGATTGTTTAACAGCAAAGTGGGCCATGGAGTCCCTTAAGTTTTATTTACTAGGAACTGACTTTGTACTTATAGCAGATCACAACTTTTGGCCTAATCAAATGAAAGATAAAACTTCCAGAATCACAAGGTGTGGTACCTGGCACTACAGCCATTTAAATTCCAGGTGATATGCAAATCTGGTAAAGAGAATAGCAATGCTGATTTTCTGTCAAGATATGGATCAGGAATTGAGGGTTCTGAAGGTTGAGGGACAAATGTATGAGTTTGAACTTTACTGTTTGCTGTACTGTTATGGAAAAAGGATACTGCACATGTGCTTAATTTCTGAAAGTTAGAAGCTAATGCTAGCACAGAATTAATATAAAGTTTTGGAAACCTGTTTGATAAAACAGGTTCCCTCCTTTTTTTTTTATATACTTATATTTTATTCATTTTATGTAAACGCAAATTACATACATCAGCCTACAGGTAGGCTTATCAACATAGTAGTGTTGCACTAAGCAAATACAACATTTTAACAGTAACGCAAGATATATCACCCCTGTACTAAATTACTACATGAGGGAGCTAGCTTATTTTTCCCAAAAGGCAATTCAAGAATAGTGGATAGAGTTTTATCCAAGCTTAATAAAGTTGTCCGAGAAATCAGTTCAACACAAGCCACTTTAGCCATGAGCTAGGATAAGAAAAATGGCCAAATCATTCACCCTATCAAAGGGTGATAAAAGATTAAAGATATAAACTTTTTGCATAACTTCCCCACACAGACCCATGACAGAACATAGATTCTATTAAACAAAAATGTAAGCTAAACAACTCTGCATTAATGTAATAACATGACATGGAACAGTTATATAATATTTCAATCAAAGACGGTTGATTTTCAAACCTCTCTCAGCTTAATTGGAATTTTAAATTTTATTCCTTAGTATTCCAGTCACACCTTCCAAAAAATGGCAGTCTTACTTGGGAAGTGTAGTACCAAACTGATTGGTGCACAGCCGAAATCCATGGTCCAAAGTTTACAATAAGGATGAGAGAGAGTCTGAGGTGGCTGGAGCAGGGGTTAGGAAGGGGATGACAAGATAAGTAGTCATTTTATACTTTTGGTGCCCTCCAAAAATCTCCCAGTAGACCTGGGAGACTCTAGATGACATGAGCAGGCTCCCAAAAAGTATAACAGTCTCCTTTACAGGTGAGATAAGGCAACCAATTATAAAATAGTCTCACTGAGAACTGGATTGTCCCCTCATATACCTCTCAGCACTGAACTCCAATCAGATCATAATACCTTATGCTTCCATTTCAGCTGCTGGTCTCCTCTTCACCATCCGTGTCGGAGTTAGTGCCCAAGATGAAAACTGGATTTCAGTCTTTGTAAGAAGCCTAACAGCCTCCGTTGCATCAGAGAACTGATAAACTTTACTGCAATAAAGAATCTTCAGACTCTCAGGCATGAGCAGAATGTGGTGGACTGACAAAGCCTTGAGGTGATCCCTTATGCCATTGAAGCTCTTTTGTCATGTTCTGGTGGTGTAACTGAGGTCAGGAAACAGATGCATCCTCTTATCATCCCACTGAAGATGGCTAAGGTTCTTGGCATGTTGGAGAATCAAATCTCTCTTCTCTGCATTGCGAAGTTCTAGCATTAGCGTCCGCAGGGCAGGCTCTCCCGTAACAGCTTATGGCCTACCACCACGTGCCGAGATCCTATATAATTTCACAATACCAATGTCCTCTTCTAAATTTAATAGATGTGTTAACCAGTCTCTCATGAATGTTTTGGGGTTTTCTCCCTCTGATCTGTCGAGCAAACCCAGCACGCAGATGTTATGTGCACGAAAAGCATTTTCTAAATTCTCTAGTCGTCTTCGGAGCTGGCCATTCTCCTTGGTTAATCCTGATGTGACCATTAAAGCTCTTTCAGTGGTGCTCATTGTCCCTTTGATTTCCTTATTCAGGGTTCCCACTTTGGTATGGAGCAGCTTCAATTCAAAGGTAAAGTTATCCATTTTCCGATCAAGTCCCTGGATTGCTCATAGGAGCATTGCGTTGGTTGGTTGGGATGTGTCTTGCTCCTCTATGCTGGGATGCTGGTCTTTACTGCTGCCCACCTTTGAGTCTTTCTGACAGGCACCCTCCGTACTAGCCACAACTTTATTTCCTCGAACTATAGCTCTGAAATTAATTTCACCACTGCCACAATTTTTAGTAATCCGACAGCTGAGAAGCTGCACTGTCAGCTGATGCCTATTTTAAGTAGAGTTGTAGCGTTAAAATGTTGTTTTTATAAAATATTCTGCTTTTGTCCACGGAGCTGTATAAAGAAGCCTCTAATGTCTTGGCTGCAGGCCATGCACCCGATCAACAGGTTCCCTCTTAAGGAGGGGGGTGTATGTGACAGGGTTGAATAGGACCCTGTCCCAGTTGTTATGGAGAGTTTGAATGCAGGGATCTGTTCTGTTCTTTCCTTTCCTGTCTCTTATCTGTCTGGTGGTGCAGTCACATTTTCTCCTGAGACCTAGGACTTGATCACCCTGACAGTCCTGCAATTATTTCCCTCTCACTGTCTCTCAGTCTTCCCTTGCTGTTTCTGTATTTTCCTCTCTTGCATATCTGCCGGTATAAAAATATATACAAATCATCAGGTGGAAATGTAACTGATTTTTGGGATCCCTTTGTTTAGAAATTATATAGCGTTACTGTTGAAATGTATATAATTATAGTTTGAGATGATTGCAAAAAGTTATTGGGAATGCAAGGGGTTAACCTGAGAGCAGTTTTTAAGCCCTTTTTCAGAAGCTGTGGAGTAGGGGCCTCAGTTCTGAGACATTGTGTTCTTGCTGCACCTGCCTGAAATTTACAAGAACATTTTAGAAAAAACAGGATGCTTGTTAAGGGGGTTGCAAGGATTTATAAGAGAGAACTGCAGTGTTTTGAGAGACACACAGAGACTGAAGGAAAACTCAGATGGATATTCTCTGTTTATTCTACATTTGTAAATAGTTATCCTGAACAATTTTATTTTTTTATGTTACTGCTAGTACTAATAAACACTTTTTGCAAATTCTACAACTGCTCCTGGTTTTTCCTCTGCTTCCTGACCTGTGCCTCGACCACAGCGGGATGCACCAGGTGAGATGAGAATTAGGGTTGGAGACAGGTGCTATTTCAGGGAGGGCCTTGGACTCCAGCTGCCCCTGCTCTGTTTGGGTGCATAAAGTGCTAGTGGCATATTAAGAGTGTCAGTATAGGGAGACTGGGAGGGGAGGGAATCCAAGCTCAGCAGGAGACTTGTTGCTCATTCCCAACTGCTTATCGATTGGGGGGGGGTTGGTCACAGAATAGCAGTCTCAGAAGAGCGCAATATGTTTCACACTGTTTATGAAGGGGTACAGGCAGTGTCTGGGGAAGTGGTGGAGAATCAGACATGTGTGGGGTAGTTATGTTGCTTAGAAATGTTATTACAGTTACTCAACTGATGTTGTTACATGGTTGTACATTTTGTGTGTTAAAAGCAATCTACAGACAGAGCAAAATGAGCAGGGAAGAGAGTGCCTGAAGCTATCCGCAGGGTAGGGAAGAGGTTGTGGAGTTGGAATGTGAGGGGCTTCTCCTCCCCCCTGATAAAGAGAGAGAAAATTCTTGCGGTCCTGAAAAAGCAGAGAACACAGGTGGCCCCCCTGCAGGAGACCTACCTGATGAAACAGGAGCATGATAAGTTTGTGGGAGGTTGGGTTGGGCATGTTATATAGCTTTCTTCTCCTCGCATAGGCATGGGGTGGCTATTTTAATAGATATACATCTGCCCTTGCAGGTCCTCAGAATGGTTGCTGACACCCAGGACGGCACATATGTTTTTGTGGTGGGGGACATCTATGGGGAGCCAGAGACATATGGCAGTGTATATGCCCTGGCTATATTTGATGCAGCATTTTACATGCAGATAATTGACCTGATTCACAGGGAGCAATTCCCAAGCCTCATTATGGGAGGGGATTTTAATTGCTATATGGAGCTGTCACTAGATCATTCTGAGGGGGTTGACTGGCATGGGGCGGGGCTCTGGTGGCATGGAAGCAGGGGCTCCTGGATCTGGACATGGTGAATGTGTGGAGGGCTGCTAACTCTGTGGTGAAGGAGTATATATTTTATTCTAACCAACATGGATCATGGTCCAGAGTGGACTATATCTTCCTCCCCAGGGCGCAGTATCACAGGGTAATGAAGGTGGAACACAGTCCCATTCGTGTCTCCGATCATGGGATGGTCCGGCTGGTTATGGGAGAATGGTGGGGGAAAATGAGGATCTTCCGCCTTGGAAATTTCGTATCTATTTGTTAGCAGGGAAGAGTTTAGGCAGTATCTACAGGATCAGTGGGCCCTTTATAAGGCTATGAACATGGCCACAACACGATCCAAGGCAGCGTTTTGGGAGGTGGGAAAGGCCTTCATGTGGGGAATGGTGATTGGATACGTGGCCAGGATAAAAAGAGTCCATAGAAAGAAGAAGGTTGAGCTAGACACCAGATTGAAAGATCTGGAGAGAAGTGCAGCTGAGGGAAGGGGGTGATGCGATTCTTCACAGAGTCATAGTTATAAGAGAGGCCTTTGATTTGCTGTATATGGGGAATGTCAAGACCACAAAGAAGACAGAGTGTCACCAGCCACACACAAAAGTCTTCATAGTCATATTTTCTTCTTTATTTATATACTACAGTATAATGTTTCCAGCATGAAATCCTCATGTAGAAACCTCCGTTTCACCTAGGCAAGGGCTTCTTCAGGGAGGAGGAGGATCCCAGCTTCTTCTGTAATGTAGAAGTCAAACAGTTGTTCCTTCAACATTAGATGTTAAAACACCATATTGTAAAGTGCAAGTCCTTAAGTTTCCTTGATCATCAAAGCTGCCTTTCCCAATATAATCCCATTACATCATGGTTCTGATGTATATGTGGTGTTTCCTCTGGAACTGGTAGTTCATTCTGGATGCTGCCAGAGGAAACACCACAAGGATGTTGCTGGTTCCCGTTTACAAATCATTACAAAAAGCCACTTCAGAAATCATGTTTTCATCTACCTCCAGCTGCAGCCATAGATAAAAAGATTGAACAAAAGTATCAGGTGGATAGATGGTGGGTGGAATACCTGTATCCCACCCTGATCATCTATCCTTCTTGCCAGACCTTATCCCGTGCAAGTATATTCCTGGCATGCTTGTACTATTTATTTATGTCCATGTATAGTTGCTACTTATTAAAATTCTCAAAATGTTCTATGCACCGTGAAAACACTGTTTTACAATTTCCACATGTACAAAGAACCTTGAATTTATGCTACCTTAACAATATAATCTAAATGTATATTTGCAGATACGTATATTGTTCTATTGTATCTAAACCCTGATTGATTCAGTGTCTTGCTACTGCTATTATTGTATATCCCTCTTACCTCTCCCTGGGTCGCACCTGGAAACGAGCCTCAGCTTGGTGTGCTTTTTCTGGTTACCAAATTTGAAATAAATAAAAAAATCTAGGTGAGGTCACCCACTCTCTCTTTGAGGATGTGCTTTGTGCCCCTAACATCATAGTATGAGCAGGTGCAAACTGCAAAGTAGACCACAAATGTGATATCACAGTTAATATAGTTATTGATCTGAAAGGTTTTACCTGATACAGGCTGGACAAACATTTTTGTCTGCTCAGTAACCCTGCAGTACTTGCACCTGCCATACTGGTAGCATTCAGGAGGGTAGCCATGAAGTTTGCTGGGCAGCGAGCTATGAGAGAGTCTGTCAGCTAGATTTGATGGTCTTTTAAAAACCCTCCTTGCTAACTGTTTCACCAGTTCAGCAAGTTTAGGCTCTGTTGATAAAATGTGGCAGTTTTTTTTAATAACATTCTCCACTGCCCTAGCCTACATACTGTAGATCATTACAAAATTACACCTACTGCCTCTACTATTAGGGTTTTTTACCCTTATTTGAAGAAGTTTCTGGTGGTCTGTAATTCTGGCTCTTTCAAATGCTTTTTGGATACTCCCCCCCAAGTATCCTCTCTGAAAGCAACCTAGTCTATCACTGGCATTTTTTCAAAATCATCTTCATGGCTATAGTTTCTCCGAATGAAGAGGGATTGGCTCGTAAGTATGTTACAATGGTGTAGTGCGGATGGCAGGGGCTGGCCAAAAGGACAGCATTCCGGTCAGTGGACTTGCAACAAAGATCTGCATCTACCCCGCCCTGTCCATCCTTAAAAATAACAATGTCCAAAAAAGCAACATTCATCAAACTACTAGGAACTGAAAACTTAAGATTACAGTTGGAGGATTCCAAAAATTGAACAGAATCTAGTAGCTCCTCCTCCAATCCCCCACACCATTATGATGTTATCTGTGTACCTACACCACAATGAGATATGTGGCCAAAATGGGTTAGCCTCAGCATCATATACCACCCTTTGTATATACATCATGCATTTATATACATCAAATGAATTTGAGGTTATGCTAATGAAGGTGTTTGAATAATTTTATTCATTTTTTGATTTCTGTTTCTGTCTCCAGTAAAATAGTGATGCATATTAAGCACTTACCAAATGCTGCTAGTGTTAGCATCTGTTATCAGCAAATACTGTTCCAATTTTTTAAATATTAAATATCACTATATTTTAAATATTGGCTGCTCCTCTACTGTGCCTTTAAGTTGCAGTGTATTATCTGGGGGCACTGGAGAACAGCAAAGTCTCTTGACAAAGCACAGCTGTGCGAAACATCTAGGCTTGGTGGTGGGGTCGGCATGCTGTTACACTTGTGTAACTGTCATAAATGTGCCCTAGCACTGGCTCCTTCAGCGTGAGTACAAATTTTATTTTTTGTTAGTTCAGTAATTGTTTCAAACTAACGGACCATGACCCTGAGCTGCCTTTTCTTTTCTACAGTAGCTGTAGTTGTGGTTTCCAAATGGGTCACACCATTTTATAAAATGAACATGTTTCCTGCAGACTAACCTTGACTCCTGTTTGAACCAGCTGTGTATTGTTAATGTGTCTGTGTACAGTGTACTATCTGCTGTTACAGCAACTGAAGGGTGAACAGGAATCCTGACACCACCCGTCAGGCACAAGTAAATGCAAAGCACTGCGTTTCCAAAACTTAACTTTCTCTGCATCAGCAACACTGTTTGGTAAGAAAAAAAAAAAGGTGGCACATCTCAGCAGAGCTAACACCACCAAACTACTTATGCTGCTGGAGACACAGTGGTCACTGACAATCTAGCTAAAATTGTTTGTGGTATATACCAGCAAAGGAGAGGCTTAGGGGAAAATTGCAGCAGTTGGAAGAAGCAGAAAAAGGCATCATAATAGCTAGCCTTGCTTTAATATATTTTACAATAAGGTGCCCACCAAAAAGTTACATTAAAACACAAGTGTCCGCTGTGGCTTGATATGCCTTACTTTTCATTATTGGACTGAAATAATTACTTAATTTAGCTTTCAGGTTTTACAGTGGAGATCAGAGTGAGAGGTGAGTACCACTGGACTAACAGGATGTATTGCCGAACTCCCATATCTTATTCTTTGACACTCTGAACAGCTGCAGCCTGATTCTAGCACATGCTACCGCACTTGGGGATAATTATCGCCTTTCGCCCCCAAAAATATTCAGTCCCTCGTCCATCCAACACCTCCCTCTGCCCCAACCTCCAGGACCCTCCCAGTTATGCCCCTGCTACTATACTGTATTCCTCCTCTTGCACTTAGTACAATGGCAGCTTTTCTCCTTCATATGTCACCCCGTTTTGGGGCAAAAATTGCTTTGTCACCTTTCGTACGATCCTCCGCCCTCCAAGTCTCTCACTCTGCTCTAACAATTGGGTCCTCTTCGCTTGTGCCCCTATTACCCACCTCTCCCTACATTATGCGCTTGATATTTTCTATCTGGTATGCCTACCCTCTCCCTAACATTTCTCACTACAAAACGCACAGTTTTTGGGCTTGGATCCAGCACAAGTTCATTATCCACGACTCCTTGTAGTTCTATGCTCAATATATATTACCTGTAAATGTGCATTTTTACTATAATAGCAGCTACTTTTTACTGTTTGTACTATTGTAACTTGTCTTTCTGTATTATTATGGTAGGACCGCAGGTCCACCTTGTAAATGAGCTTGCTCAATGGTGCCCACCTGGATAAATAAAGATATTGATTGATTGTTTGAACAGGGTGCTTGCTTTTTTCACAGTGTGAATCAGTCGGGGAGCGGGGTGCCACTATAGTACCAGTGTAATTTATTTCCACAGTGGGGACTGGCAAGAGGGGTATCACTGGTCTACCAGGATAACTTCTTTTCACAGCTGAGATTGGAGCAGGAAGGGGGTGCCACTGGACTACAAGGGTGCTTTCTTTTCACAACAAGGATTGGGGTAGGAGGGGTAACCACTGTACTAGGAGGATCATTTATTTTCACAATGGGGACTGAGGTGAAAGGGGTACCACTGGACTACCAGAATAATTTTATTTCACAATGGAGATCGGAGCAGGTGGGGGGACCACCCAGACTGCCATGGATTAACACATTAGTTTGCAAGGACTGAGTGAGGCTGCAGGCAATGGCTGAAGCTCTGCGCAATGTCTCCATGCATACTTAAGCACTAAGGCATTGTATAGAGCTGCTAATGGCCAACTAATGGCATGCAAATGACCCTTTAGCACTTTACATGCCATATGTGATCATAAAGGAGCTAACCCTTTTGCTATCACTATCCCTTTGATCCTGGGTGTCTGTTGCCAGCAGGGTGCTGTGATGTACTGCGCACATGCACTTTGTGTGGCACTACCATAGCCCAATATTTGTACAAGCAGTGTAGGATGGGTAAAACAAGCTGCGTGTATGAATATGCCTCCCTGATGGCTGTCCCATTATTTCACGCATGCACTATATTTTGTGTGATGTAATTATCCATTTCTGAATATGGGGTCCTGGACATCTACTGCATGTTTGTTTGTTTATTTATTTATTTTTTACTCTTATTTTTTGTTCCATCCCTGCGGAGTGGTCTCAGCAATCACCCATATTTGTGAATGACTCGTACAGTAAGCACTGCAGCCCATTGGTCCACACTGTGGACCAACAGGCTTACAACTGCTACTGTAAGCTGTCATTAGGCGGGTGGGTTCATGCTGCCTGCCGATGATGGGGAGGGGGCTGTGTGTGCAGGGGATCCTGTGAGGGTGGGAGGATGGGGGTGCCACTGGACCACCAGGGTTTTATTACACTATGGGGCTCCGGCAAGCGGTGCATTGGGAGGGGAGGGGGTACCACTAGATCACCAGGGACAGTGCCTTTTGACACTTGTGGCAATCGTGGCTACGGGGAGGGAGGGGGTTACCACTAGACCACCAGGAAGTGTTGTACTATCCAGTACATGCCGATCAGTGCTACGGGAGGGAAGGGGGACTAATAGACTACCAGGGTCATATAGATGCTTGGGGACGGTGTTCATGCTGGACAGGTGGCCACCCATGGCAGGTGGCTGCTGCACTGCGCCCTGCAGTACAGCAGCCCACCTGTGGGTGGCCGGCATTTGAGCCGATATTTCCAGGCTCAAGGTTGTGCCCTTATATGCGGCACATCTGGGGGTTGTGCCAGCAGATGCGCTACACATCCCGGGCAGAATATCGGGATGTGCCGCATATGCATGGGCATGCCCCCTCAGATGCGCTGCATACATTATGCGCCCAGCACATCTGAACATACAAAGCTGGCAAGAGGTCACCTTTGAATATCGTGACTGCGTATTGTAGGGTTGTGCTAGCTTAACTCGTTGCGCCAGATGCAACCCCTTTGAATATCCAGCCCCATGTCTATGTTATCACTATATACAATAATAAGTAATAATTATATTGTTTAAAGTAAAAATACCCATTTTAGAAAACTGCTAATCAAAATCGGCTGATTGCTAATCATTTTTCATTTTGATTAGCAAAGGCCGCTAATCAACTCTCCAACACTAATTTATGCCTCCGGAACCATGGGCCAAGGTGCATCTTCTAGTTCTAGTTCAGAGATTTATGGTCATTTATTGCTTGTATATAGCATTCTTATAGTGTCTTCATATAAGTTAATTCCTCTGTGACCAAGTCATCCCTTCCTCCCTAAACAATAAAATCTGTTTCTTCATTGGACCTCTCTGTATGACTCCTGCCTCTCCTTGTTGGGTGACACCATCCACCCACCTAGGAACCTATAATGTCCCCCTGCCACAACCCCTGCTGGGGAGGGACCCTGGTGTTGGTAGTAAGACTAAGTCTCCTTTGGTCACATCCACATCTCAGCGTGAAGGAGAAGAACAGGAATCAAGAAGACTACCAGAACATTACATTACTCTATGCCTTACATACCTATGTCTTGTATTATTGCCTTTATATTGTGTATCTGTCAGAGATTTAAATCCTTATGATTTACCTCTTGTGTATGATACTCTATGCCATGTATACCTATATTTTATACTAATTTTTGCCTTTATACCATTGTATGCTGTCCTACCCAGGAACTCCTTGTAAATGAGCTTGCTCAGCAGAGCCTTTTTTCTGGTGAAATAAATATATACAATACAATACAGTACTGTCTGTCATCCATTTTGTATAATTGCTGTAAGCACTGCTATTCATTCTTTGGGATGCAGATCACAGATCAGGTGTAGGTTGTTTCATTCTTGGGTTATTGCTAGGGCTGTCTTATTCCAGGTTTCTACCTCCGTCCAAAATGCTTGACCCCACAATTTCAATAAGGCTATTTTTGTACCCAACCTTGTGAACATGATGTGTCATTTTTCAAATCTGCCAAAACGTCTTTTCACACTTGTGCCACAAAATGACATTGTGGACAGGATTTCATAAATAAGACCTGCCATACTCATAAAGTTGTATAATGTTGAACATTTTGGGAAAAAATGTAACATTTTTTTTATAAACAAATGTTGCCATTTTACAGCATTTATTCTTAATGTTGCAGGGTGTAGCCAGGAATTTTAAACTTGTACTAGAGAGTTGATGGAACTGCTGCCTTCCCCCCAACACACACATAAAAACAAACTAAAAAAATGTGCTGCCCTGCCAAACAAACATTGCCCCACACCCCATTTCAGTCAACAGTATGTAGTAAGCCAATGATCCTACTAGATTCACAACAACCAATCAGACAGAAGTTGACTGGATTTAGTGTTTAGGATATGTAATGCTAAGCCTCTGTACCACATCAAGGTAGCCAGAGGTCCAAAGGAACAACTCTCATGGGGTCCACCATCCAACTTATGGTATATAGCCCCCAACCCACCTCCACTCACTATGATCACTCACAGCTCACCTGAGTACTTGCTAGCTGCTGTGTTCTCCACCAGGCTCAAGAAAGGAAAAGGCAGCTTTATTATTTTACTATGGCTGTTTGAGTGTTGCCCCAGCCTGAGGCATGTGTTGCTTCTGGATTTTCCAGATTTTACCATACTCAGCAAAATACACTGAGTATGCTTGCTGATGCCTATGTGAGAATATTTTTACTTTTTTTAACTCACATTTTCAACATACTAATTTTTTTTAAAGCACTGAATGAACACGGCAGGTGTCATTATCAAATCCCCCTCCAAAACTTATTTTCGTGGTCATTCTACTACATAGTGTTTCAGGTCACAGTTCATAGATGGCAACTGTCATATTCCTATGCTGAAGGAATAAAAACTAGTATTTTGAAAATTCAAAGTCACAGTCTAAGAAAAAAACAGTGTTACGTAAGAATCTTTTTATTTCCAAATCATGACAATTTCACTATTATAACTTATGTTATTAGTTTGTTAATTTTAGGCTCTGCACTATAAATGCCAAATGCCTACACAGCAAATACAAGCAAGCAAACATTCAACATTGACAATGCTTGTTCATTTCTTATAAGCCTCTGAGGGTCCCTTTTAAGTCTCTTGAGGGTCCAGGTAAGGGGGGCGGTTGGGCAACAGCTCTATAACCCTCACAATCCCAGCCGGGTCAGTTTGCTGAAAGTAAAAATGGTGCAGGCAAAAAACATGTGGTGCAGTCCCTGTAATTTAAGCAAAGTCCGAAACTGCACTAGATTATACAGTATATAAAAACTCCAGGACCATGCACATGTTTATGCACATGTTTTTTTTTTGACTTCATGAATGTGCTATCAACATTTTGATCAAAGGAACAACTCTCATGGGGTCCACTGTCCAACTTATGGTATACAGCCCCCAACCCACCTCCACTCACTATGATCACTCACAGCTCACCTGAGTACTTGCTGATCTCAGCCTAACTGGCTTATAGAATGGCTACTAGTCCACATAGCCCAGGTAAAGGCCAAGCCCAACTGGCTAGCCTCAGTCATTTATTTATTTTATTTAGTTTTTGTTGACCAGGTAAGTGCACTACACAAATTCTGCCTATTTTCAGGCACAGCCTGGGGGAGGGGGATACAGGTGAATGGCAGTTGACTTTGAACTAGATTAAGCTGTTGGTGGTATTTTCAGTGAATGGATGGAAATTTGGCCAGGGTACTGTGGTAATTCCCTTCCCCTTTTCAAGAAGTGCCATGGGATCTTTAACATCCATCTAAACTACCACCAGAACAGGCAGATGGGACCTTGGTTTAACGTCTCATCCGAAAGACAGCACCTCAGGAGTGCAGCATCCCCTCATGCTGCACTACAGTGTCAGTACTGGGGTTTAACTCAAGTGCCTGGTATGGGGATAGAACCCATAGCCTTCTGATCTCCCGGCCTCAGAGGCAAGTGTGCTACCTGCTGAGCCACTAACACAGTCAGGTTACCTGCTGATCAGGTCAGCATGCCAGGTGGCACAAAAGTGGGAAAAAAAATATCACAGCATCCATCGGCTAAGTCCCCTGGCTCCAACCAGTGGGGAATTTGAAAGTCTCAGTAGTTTTTATTTCTTTTCTTTTAAGTCTCAGAAGATCCATGTGCAGTGTCTGATCCAGGATTTTAAAAAGAGTCCTGCGGCAAAAATGGGGTCTGACTAAAAAGGATTGGGCTGTCAGCAAGCAGGCAAAAACACTTCTGTGCCTGTCATCTTGTACTTAACATGATAGCACTTGGTAGTGGGCCATGATAAAATTAATTATTATGTTGGAAATATAGTATGTTGGATTGGTTCTATGCCATGTAAATGTCAAAGAAGGATCCTGTTGCTGCAGGATCTGTAGTACTGCTGGTCTGGATCCACTCCTGTCCATGTGAAGGAGGAGGGTGAATGACTGGCCCACAGCCTTCAAAACCCTAGTGTCAGATGTGCAGCACCAGACACTCTCGAAACCACAGGCCAAACTATTTTGATAGTCTTCTGATAGATTTTAGTCCAGGTATGGTTCAGCCTTTTAGGCAGTCCAAAGGGAAGCAGCGTTTTAGAAGTTACTTAGAGTGAGGAGACCCAGGAGAAACCGTGAGGAGCTGCAGATAGCTCACTTAAGAACAGGGAGCCAATCTAAGAAAATGTTAATTACCACCCTAGGGTAAGAGCATATAGGTTGTTTGCACTATGAATGCCAGACACACAGCAAACACAGTTTAGCAGATATTGAAGTTTTCATCTCCAGACAGATGTATATATTTCAAGCTAATGAATCTTGGTGTTGGTGCAGCTGACATTTTCTGTAATCTAATGTGATGAATGATAGCTTCCCTTAGTTCAGCATGGGGTGGTTTTCAAAAAGTTGATTTAAAATAAAAATGCTGAAACCTCGAGGTGATATTTTGCAGGAGTTATGTCCAGGAGACTTTCACAGACAAAATGTGCGAAAGTGGTGTAGGTGCTCCAAGCAGAAAATATATGAAAATCCACACAAACTAATCTACAGACACAGACAAACACAGCCACCCACTCATACCAGCAAACAGCCACCCACACAATGAACTTTGTACACTGACATCTGATATACAATAAGTATTGATATCTTTAACTCAGAACTTATGGGACATGTTTTGATTACATGTCGAAAAATTGCCATTGGAGACAAAGACATGGTAGTAAATTGTGAACAGTTGAAATCATGTTATTTAAAGGGCCACTCAATTGTGTGATCAGCAATAGGATGGTTGCTGCACCCGGAAATGGTGCCATCTGTAACAGCAATTGTGTATCCAACCCTAGATGTGTGGTATCCCAGAATGGAATGTTCAGAGAGTGCCGTATGATACAAGAAATGACAACAAAGAAACCAGCAGCAGCAAGCAAGATGATTCAGGGCCAACGGGGCAAATTTTATGAAGATTGCCTCATGGCACTGAACATGTATTCTCCGGAGACCAGGTGAGGGGAGGGCATGATAGAGACCTATAAGTTCCTGAAGGGAATAGATAAGGTAAATCTGCAGGGAACTGTATAACATAAGTATAGTGTCAAGAACCCTGGAAGTCTCACAAGGAACTACAAGCTTACTAGCCTTTAAGTCCGAACTTACAAAAACAACTCCTCTCCAGGAATGCTCGTGATTGTCCTAGTGGCACCTAAGATGGCTCTTGCCCCATGAACACTCCTCAAAGATGTCTCTGCACTTGTCTACATCGTCCACTCCTCAATTTTCACTCTAAGCAGCCCCCTTAGCTGGCTTGCCCCATATAGTTACAAAAATCATGTGGCTTAGTATGTTTCCCACTGAGTCTCTTTCCCGTCTGCCTATTTTTCCATCTGCAGGTTATTCTATTTCACCTGTAGATGGTGCCAGCTCAGTAACCTGCATAGCTAATTTCTACTAGTACTCTCCTTCTGTCTCCAGTAGGCATTCTTAAACTGGCTGGATTTTGCCCTATCTTTGTCTCTGGCTATTTCTTCTACCCCTATCTTGTGTCCTTCCCTCTCTAGTCCTGCTCTGCTCCTAATTCTTATTCCTCATACTGACCCTCCCCACTTTCTATCTCACCTTTTCTCCTGCTCTTAAAAACTCACTTTGCATTTCAAGCTACTCTTGCCTGGACTCTCCTATCAGGATGCCTAGCTTTGCCATGTGTTATGTTCCATCAACTGTCATTGCTCTGCTCACCCTCAATGCCCTATCCCTTTTTATGGGAACATCTATATCACTGTCTGAGCCATCCCCCTGTAATTTCACTTACTCAAATATGTTAGCTCCTCCGCAACAATTCCTTCAGTTTACCTCAGTTACAAGCTCATAGGTTCACTCTCGGCACTTTGTACTTTGGAGAATTACTTCCTCAGCTAATGTCTTTTGTGCCAGCGCGCTTTCTGTTTTATGGATCACTATACTGTCTCTCATCCTTGCTGGGGACATTGAACCTAACCTGGCCCTATAGACCATCCCTACCAAACTCATTCCTATGGCAGCCCTCTCCTGCTCCAGACCTCTGGCTTGACTTTTGCCCACCTAAATATCCGTAGTCTCACTGTGAATCTCCCTGATCTGGAGGCCTGGGTTCAGGTCAACAATCCTGATATCCTGGTTCTATCCGAAACCTGGTTGAAACCCTCTGTCTCTGACCTTAACTGTTCACTATCGGGCTATAACATGTTCTGTGCCAACCGACCATCCTCTAAAAGGGGTGGAGGATTGGCCTTTTATTACAAGACACACCTGAACGTCTCTCTCCTGCCTTCCCTTTCTCTAAATAATGGGAAGGCATTACACTCCCTCTTACTTCTTGGTGGGGCCAAAAAACTACACATCTTTGGTGTTTATCTACCACCACATAATAGCAAGTTCAGTCTTGATGAGCTTACTGAACTTATTCCTACCTTGGCCAATAACAGTGAGGAGATCTGTCTGGGTGACTTCAACCTGGACTGGCTTGGTCCAAGCTCCTCTTCCATTGCCTCTACCATCAGCAAGGCCAACCTTTTTCAACTCATCTCAACTCATACTAAGCTCTCGGAGAACAAGTGCAGCCATATCCTGATTGACTGGATCTTCACATACCATAAGGACTCTTACTCACCTGCTGGGGTTTTACCTGACTTAGTCAGTGACCACTGCCCAGTCTACTGTGTGAGGGGTGCTTCTCCTCCATTTTGTTCTCCCAAGGTCTTATCCTTTGCTAACTTTTCCAAACTTGACCCAGCTAGGTTCCTTTACGATCTTAAACACATTGACTGGTCTCCCCATTTACTACCAGTGACATCAACCTGGCTACTGATTACTTTAGCTCCACGATGCTCGTGCTACAGCACAAGCACATCCCAGTCTCTACGCATAGGGTCAGAGGGAAGACTACCAAGTGGCTGAAACGGCCTCTTCTGCAACTGCTCAAGCAGTGTGACAAGCTGTGGTCTAAATGGAAGTCCACCTCAGTTCAGGCTGACCTTGACGTGTATCGGGCCCTGCGTAATTCCTGTAAGAAGGAGGTATGCACTGCTAAGAGTACCTACTTCCACGGACTTCTAAACTCCTCAGCCTCTGACCCAAAGAAATACTGGACCCAGATCAACAAAATCTTGGGGAATACCAAGCCGCAGACTCCTAAGGACATGTTAGTTAATGATACACTTTGCAATAACTCCCTCAAGATTGCTAATGCCTTTAACCTCCTCTTCACCAAGGTCCCCAATACTCCTCCTACTGTATCCCATAGCCCCCCAGCCTCCTAAGTTGACTACCCATGATCCATCTCCTGCCCTGGTGCTCTCCCCTATCATACATCAGGAGGTTCTTAGGTCCCTAAGGAATCTTCCATCTCATGGAGTGACATTGCAGAGGGACTGGAAGGAAAAGTATGCCTCTTTGCAGATGACACAAAGATCTGCAACAGGGTTGATACACAAGGAGGCGTGGGAAGGATGAGAAGGGACTTGGCAAGGTTGGAGGAATGGTCAGAAGTATGGCAGCTTGGATTCAATGCAAAGAAGTGCAAAGTAATGCACCTGGGAAACAAAAACCCAGAGGAAGATTACACAATGAGGGGGGGAGGTAGTAACAACAACAAAAATGGAAAGAGACCTGGGAGTAATCATATCAGATGACCTTAAGGTTGGCAAGCAATGTGCGAAGGCAGTAGGGAGGGCTGGGGGGATACTGGGATGTATAGGGAGAGGCATCACCAGCAGAAAACGGAAGTTGTTATCCCCTGTACAGACAGTTGGTGAGACCTCATCTGGAGTACTGCATCCAGTTCTGGAGACCCATCTCTGCAAGGACATAGACAGGATGGAGGCAGTTCAGAGGAGGGCAACTAAAATGGTGCAGGGTCTGCAAGAGAAGCCCTTCGAGGAGAGGCTAAGGACCTTAATATGTATACCCTTGAGGGAAGGAGGAGAGGGGACATGATAGAAACATTTAAGTACCTCAGTGGAATCAACAAAGTCCAAGAGGATAGCATCTTTCAGAAAAGAGATGTGCAAGAACAAGGGACACAATTTGAAGATAGAGGGGGACAGCTCAGGGGCAATGTGAGAAGTATTTTTCACAGAGAGGGTGGTGGATGCATGGAACAGCCTTCCTGAGGAGGTTGTGGGGTCTAAAACTGTGGGAGAATTCAAGAATGCATGGGACAGACATAAGGCAATTTTTGTTGGGGGTAGGAAGAAATAGGCTGTTGGTTAAATAGGATCTGCAGCTTATCCTCTAGGTAGGGAAATGGGCAGACTAGGTGGGCCAAGCGGTCCTCATCTGCCATCAAAGTCTATGTTTCTGTGTCTCTATGGAGGCTCTGGACCTGATGGTCTTGAACCCAAGTTACTGAGACTTGCTGCTCATTTCCTTACTACACCCATCACTCGTTTTTTTAACCTATCTATTAGCACCTCCATGGTGCCATCAGCATGGAAATCGGCCAGGATTATTCCGGTGCTCAAGAAAGTTGACCTAAACTTCTATCTAACTACTGTCCCATTGCACTACTGCCTACCCTCAGCAAGTTACTGGAGAAATGTGCTCACCGCCAAATCTCTGCCCATCTACTCGACTTCAATCTTAAATCCCCTGTACAACATGGCTTCAGGACTGATCATAGTACCACTACCACCCTCACCCTATCCACCAGTGAGGTCAAGTCCAACATGGATAAAGGCATTTTTACTGGTGCTGTGTTCATTGACCTCACCAAGGCTTTTGATCTGGTTAATCACCCACTGCTCCTGAACAAACTGATCTCTCTTGGTGCCTCTGGCCCCACTATATCCTGGATCAGCAGCTACCTGGGTAACCAAACTCAATCCGTCTCCTTTTGTAGGGTCCTCTCATCTCCAACACCAGTCTCCTGTGGAGTCCCTCAAGGGTCCATGCTGGGACCCTTACTCTTCTCCGTCTTTGTTAATGATATTCCTAATTCCTCTCCCCAATGCCACTCCATTATGTATGCAGATGACTTAGTGCTCTGCGCAGCCTCTAGATCTGTCCCTGACCTTAATGGTCATCTATCATCTGCATTCCAGCTGATTCAGTCCTGGCTCTCTACTAACTCCCTAATCCTCAGCCTACCAAAGATACAAGCTATGCTCTTTGGGTCATCCAGAAAAGTTCACACTGAATCCTCCAGTCTCCGCATGCTCTGCCTTGATGGGTCTGCAGTTCTTGCCACCGACTCCTTCAAATACCTAGGTGTGTTGCTTGACCACGTGCTGGATTTCTCCACTCACATAAATGAGGTATGCAGCTCTGTTAACGCTAAGATTGGTGCTGCCTACCGCGTGCATCACCCCCTAACCCCTTTAGCCAGGATCTTGGTGGCAAGAGGTGTCCAACTTCCTAAGCTACTGTATGCCCTCCCTGTCCTTTCCCATGTCAATGATAGTAATCTTTGCAAATGGGACACCACTTATAATAACATTTGCAGATTCGCCCTATCAGCCGCTCGCCTTACTCATCACTGTCTCCTCTACTCCACCCTACACTGGCTGCCTCCTCAATCCCTTTGCTTCTAATCCCTGGGGTGTTTTATCAACTCCATGACTGGAAAACCCCGCGCTGACAGTCTTGGGGCCATGCTCACCCCTGTGGTCCACTCACGGCCTCTGAGATCGTCTAACTTTACTCTGTTCTCGGTCCCACACTGCTCAACAAAAATAGGGCAGCAAGCTTTCTCTCACTTTGCCCCCAAATTTTGGAACTCCCTTCCTCCTAGCTTAAAGAGTTCTGAATCTCACCCCTCCTTCAAGACTACTCTTTTTTCTCCATCTCTACGCACTAGATACGTGTAACTGCACCTAACCTCACCAAACCCTCTACTCCGGATCTTTCCACCTTGAAACCCTGGACTTAAATTATCGGATTTTCTGCATTGAGTGTTATTTGTCTTTACCTTTCATCCCTGTGAGGATGATTTTCTGTGTATGTATAAGCCTGTCTTTGCCTGTTCTTTCCATCCCTGCATGGATGACCATTTCTGTATGTATTGTAACCTGCCTATCCCTGCGTGGATACTTTGCTGAATGTATGCCTGGATTGTAGGTATCCTACATAGGAGTTTGTCTGTATGATTCATTTTGTACTCTCCCAGGTCGTGCTTGAAAATAGGCAGTGATTTTTGGCCTAATGCACTTATCCGGTCACCAAAAGCTAATAAATAAATAAATATATCATCCACCCCTCAACCTCACTTCCTCCCCTGCACACCCACCACAGTCCCCCTCAGCTCCTTACCTGTCCTCGCAGACCACACGTCATATCTTCCAGATCCCCCCCTTCCTTCTCCCTATAACATCTTGTAATTATGCATCACTTTTGGCCCCTTCCCCCTACTATTGTCACCTACCCTCAGGATTTCTCCAACCTTCCTTACTGTTTCACTTCCCACCCCCACGTTTCTGTTCAGACAAAGTCTTTCTGTCAGACTGCTAACCTTTCCCTCACCTCTACTCCTCTCCTCCTCCTCACAGACCATATCTCATACCCCTTCTCTCCCTCCCCAACTTCTTGTAATCACCCATCACCATTGGCCCCTACCTCTTTCTGTTGCCACCTACCCTCATACTTTCTCCAACCTTCCCCACTGTTTCACACCCCACCCCCACTTTCTTTTTTGACAAAGTTTTCTACCAGACTGCTAACCTTTCCCCTCACCTCTACCACTCTCCTCCCACCTGCACCTGGTTCTCCCTTGAACCCGTCTACTCTCCTCACTGCCAAGGATCAATGTCACCTTAACTATCTCCCTATGTTAATTGTTATTGCTGCACCTCAGTGAGCTGTTTGTTTATTATCATGTGCTGTATATTATGTATTTTCAACTATTTGTTTTTATTCTCTGACGTGGAACCTTTGTAAAAGAGCTTCTGCTCAAAGATTGTTTCCAAATAATTAATAAATAAATAAATAAAATAAAAAAGAACCCGAGGTCATAAATGGAAACTGGCAGGGGGAAGGTTTTAGAGGGATGTAAGGAATTTCCACTTTATGGAAAGGGTGGTGGAACCGTTTAACAGTCTGTCAGAGGAGGTGATGGGCACCAAGACCATAAATGGTGGACTTCTGGTGATGTTGGCAGCTTAATGGCAGCATAGCTCACTGCTCTCCTCATCCCGCTTGCAAATTTAAAGGCATCCATTGACATAATAAAATGCAATCGCTGGCTAAAGCGATGTATTCAAAAGCAATATTAATGAAGGGGCCCTAGATTCCAGCGCAGAAGCTCCAGATGTTGCTACAAGGAGAAAAAGCAACTCGAACTTCGGGCCCCCTTGACGACGGAGGACCTATGGCATCAGTGACTGGTTCAGAAGAGGGCAGTAATCAACTGATAGAAACCATCCTACAAACAGTTAAAATGGTGGTAAAATAGACAGCTCCCTAACCCCGCTAAGAGCCGACATCAGAAACATCAAGCGGACAAACTCGAAGTGGGTCTCAACACAGTCATTGAACAGTCAGACATACATGACCATCTTCTCCTGTTCCTCATGGCGAGAGAGTGGAGCTGTTGAAAAAGCTTGATGATTTAGAAGGGAGAAGTCGGCACCAGAACCTGCGAGTGTATGGCATCCCTGAAGGTGCGGAGAAGGGGGCTTCTGACTCAATCACTTTCCTGCAGAGGGTTCTGAGAGATGCTTTAAAACTTCCTGAGGACTTCAATCTATCTATGGACTGGGCCCACCATTCATTAGCCCAGAGGCCCTCCAACCCTGATGCCGTCGAGATCCTTTGTGGCTGAGATGACAGTTTATGGCACCAAGGAGGAAATTCTTTGTCGCGCCTGGAGCATGCAAGCCATTACATTTGGGAAGGCCAGAATTACCGTAGATAATGATTACACCATACAGGTGCAAGAGGCTAGACGCACCATGTGGCCAGTCCTAAAGCAGTTGAGGGCAAAAAACATAAAGGTCCAGATGTTGTACCCAGCATGCCTAAAAGTGGAAAGCAGTAAGGGCACTAAAGAATTTGATGACCTGGAAGTGGCCTCGGGGTTCCTAAAGGACATGGGGGGCGACGGTGCTCCAACTCGGAAAAGAGCGCTTGGAGAAGGAGCTGAGACATGCGGCATGTGCATGGCCAGAGCACAGGGAATGGCCTCAGATACACCAATCAAGCCTACCCCATCCCTTGAACCTGTGAGCGGACATCTCTGCTCTCCTGAAAACCTACACCTCGCGGATTCAGCTCGCAGACATAGTATCGCAGGCTGTGGAGGAACTGGATGAGCAGGAAGACATGGAGACCCCACACCTGAGCACCGGACCCTGAAATGCTTGTTGCTTGCCACTTCAAAGGGAGATGCAGCTGGAATATCCACCCCCAACCCTCACGGTGACAAATAGAGGTACTGTTAATTGGTAAAAGCCAAATCTGGGACTTTGACTCATGAAAGCCGGGGGGTGTTGCTTATCGGAGGCTGGAACACCCGAGGCAATCCTATTAATAGCCGTTTTGCTGACAGGGATTCTTGGACAGCTGTCTTTTGGATTCTTACGGTGTAAACACCATGGGTGAGCCGCCTAGGCCTGGACATGAACACAGGGATGGGAATTCTAAAATAAACTTAACCAACCTCATACATATGCAAAAACAGAAAGGATAGGAATTAAGTGTCAGGAGTAGTTCGGGGGGTCCCTCGAGGGCCGGAGGAGGTTCCTAATTGTATAAAATTGTATGGATCACGATGCTAATCATCCTCCATGGTTTGGAAGATGGGTGCCATACAAGAAAAGACTAATAGAGGATGACCCTCATTGGAACAATGGGATGGGTGGGGAGGGAGGGAGGGAGGAGGATTGAGCTTGCCTATTTGAAATGAGTAAAATTCTTACTTTACTAACCCTGCTGACATTGGACTTACCTCGGGATAGGACTACGATCCTACAGTTCCTCTCATAAGAGATTTTGCCCATGCCAACTGCCAGGACCAGGAGTACTGAAGAGGATGCACGCCACACCATATCTGGGAGAATGGGCTGATCTAGGAAGCCAGGAAATCTATCACCCTATAGTACCTGAACTGAATGGCCAGTTAATGGATATCTGTAACCCGTATAAGGTGAACAAACTGTTCCTATGGTTCTGCCACGTGGGGGGCTTCTCTCCTTGGGGCCTAGGCAGAGGCACGCCTTTCCCTAAGGGTATTCATATGGAACACCAAGTTAAATGTTATGTCCGTTTTGTTGTTAATTTAACTGAGTTTAATGTTGTTGATAAGGTTTTACTCCCATCTAGTGGGAGGAAGTTAAAAGTGATTTTTGGTCAAATCTATATTGGCTCACAGTTAAGGGCCAAATGGTTTCTAATGTTAATAAGTTATCAAGGGCACAATGTTGAGTTAGAAAGATTAAATAACAGTAACAAGAAAAGGTTGGTGGAGTGTGACCGAGGCAGTGGATATATGGAAAGGGGGATAAACAGGACCAGGTTGAGGGGGGCTCTCATACACCAGGAAAAGAAAGAGCAATTCAGCAGATAAATGTAATGGCTTTCAAAATGGCTCAAGTCAGCTCTAGAATTCTGTCTTATAATGTGAATGGTATCAATCACCCCATAAAGAGAAAGCAGGTGCAAAAACTTCTACGAGATCAAAAGTGTGAGATACATTTTATTCAGGAGACACACTTGACCCCATGTGAGAGTCAGAAGTTAAAGAGCAAAGGGTTCCTGAAGCTTTTCCATGCATCCCTGGACAGGGTAAGAAGAGGGGAGTGGCTGTCCTTTTGTCTGCCTCTCTTCCCTTCGAAGAGGAGGAGGTCATCACAGATGCAGGTGCCCAATATGTTATGGTAGTGAGGAGACTGCAAGATGTGACGGTCACCCACCTAAATGTTTATGCCCCCCTCCAGGCTCACCCATCTCCCGTTAGAAGTATGGCAGCTTGGATTCAATGCAAAGAAGTGCAAAGTAATGCACCCGGGAAATAAAAACCCAGGGGAAGATTACACAATGGGGGGGGAGGTAGTAACAACAACAAAAATGGAAAGAGACCTGGGGGTAATCATATCAGATGACCTTAAGGTTGGCAAGCAATGTGAGAAGGTGGTAGGGAGGGCTGGGGGATACTGGGATGTATAGAGAAGTATCACCAGCAGAAAACAGGAAGTTGTTATCCCCTGTACAGACAGTTGGTGAGACCCCATCTGGAGTACTGCGTCCAGTTCTGGAGACCCCATCTCCACAAGGACATAGACAGGATGGAGGCAGTTCAGAGGAGGGCAACTAAAATGGTGCAGGGTCTGCAAGAGAAGCCATACGAGGAGAGACTAATGGAGCTTAATATGTATACCCTTGAGGAAAGGAGGGAGAGGGGGGACATGATAGAAACGTTTAAGTACCTCAGTGGAATCAACAAAGTCCAAGAGGGCATATTTCAGAAAAAGAATGATTGCAAAGAACAAGGGACACAATCTTTAGATAGAGGGGATGCTCCAGGGGCAATGTGAGAGTATTTTTCACAGAGAGAGTGGTGGATGCATGGAACAGCCTTCCTGAGGAGGTTGTGGGTCTAAAACTGTGGAGAATTCAAGAATGCATGGGACAGACATAAGGCAATTTTTGAGGGGGGTAGGAAGAAATAGGCTGTTGATTAAATATGATCTGCAGCTTATCCTCTAGGTAGGGAAATGGGCAGACTAGGTGGGTCAAGCGGTCCTTATCTGCCGTCAAAGTCTATGTTTCCTTCTCGGAGCTCCTTAAACTAATATTGGAGAAGGCAAAGGGTGTCCTTATTGCAGGGGGAGACTGGAATGTGATACTAAATAGAATGCTAGATACTACCTCACGTGTCCTAGCATCACACAGCAGAATAGCCAGATCATTAGGAAAGTAAGTGGAAGATGTGGGGTTAGTGGATGTATGGCGGGAGAAATATCCGGCAGTGAAAGATTTTACCTTCTATTCTTTGAGACATAAAATGTACTCAAGACTAGATGTGCTTTTGACATTCGCTAAAGACCTGCCTATATTTAAATCCATGTGGGTGGGAACAGAAACATTGTTGGACCACCAGCCAATTTTAGCAGAAATGGAGCTGCAGCTTTCAAGAAAACTCACACAGTGGAGACTGAATACCAGTCTGCTGAGAAGTGAGGAGGTGAGGGAGGAGATCAGAAGGGTAATAGAGCAGACTGTTCAAATAAACAAAAATCCGGACACAACCCCTCTGATGCTATGGGATATGGTAAAAACAATGATTAGGGGGAAACTAATATCCATGGCAACTCATAGAAAGAGAGAAAGGACCAAACAAATGGAGAACCTGAAACACCAGTTCAAGATTCTAGAAGAACAGCAAAAAAAGTTTTGCAGGCTCAGAGAAGGGGAGATAAAGGACATTAAAAACAAATTGCAAAAGATTCAGAGAAAGGAAATAGAAAAAACCCTGCATTATCTAAAACAATCATATTACAAAGGTGGCCCTAGGGCCACTAGGGTATTGGCCTACTGTCTGAGGCAGAGGGCTGCAAGGGCCAATATCACAGGCCTCAGACATCCGATTACAGGACAGGTTTCATATAAATGGGAGCAGATAGCAGATTCCCTGGTTACATATTATAAACGGCTATACCAAGCACAAAATAATACCTGCCCCAAGGAGACTAAGGAATTTTTAAAGGGATTAAAATTGCCCAAGCTCACTGAACTTCAGACACAGGTACTGGAGGCACCTATTTCCCAGTCTGAGGTAGTTAATGTAATTAAGAACCTCAAAGTAGGCAAATGCCCAGGACCTAATGGTTTTGGCAATGAACTATACAAGACCTTCACAGCTGAACCAGCCCCCTCGCTCCAAAACACATATAATAAGGTGTGGTAGGAGGGAGAGAAGGTTCCCCCATCCTGGAACTATACTACCATTTCTGTAATCCCCAAAGAAGGGAAATACCTAAAGGATTGTGGCTCATATAGGCTGATATCCCTTTTAAATGTCAACTACAAAATCTTCACCTCAATAATAGCTGCTAGACTTAAACCTATCATGATGAACATAATACACCCAGACCAAACGGGCTTCATAGCGGCCAGACAGGCCCCTGAAGGGGTGAGAAGGACCATTAATATAATAGACATCATTAATAAAAAACATATCCCCTCCTGTATTATGAGTCTTGACGTCAAAAAGGCATTTGACAGGGTCGCCTGGAGCATCCTGTTTGTGGTCCTCCACAGAATGGGTTTCCCCGAGTCCTTTCTAGATGCCATTGGGGCCCTGTACACCTCCCCACAGGCCTGTGTAAGGGTGAATGGTGGGGTCACGCAGAGGTTCGATCTGGGCAGGGGCACCAGACAAGGGTGCCCGCTCTCACCCCTGCTCTTTGCCATATATAATAAGCCCCTGGCTCAGGCCCTGAGAGAGTATCAGGAAGTGGAGAGGGTAATAATTGGTGGGAGGAGCATAAAATATTCCTTTATGTGAACGATGTGTTAATGTACATAACCAACCCAGATAAATCTATCCCCAGTCTGTGGTCCATACTGGATAAATTTGGTCAATATTCCGGCTACCCTGCAATAAAGCGAAGACTGAATTACTTAGGTTCTTCTATAGCCCCACCCCAAATGTGAAACAGCTAATCCCCCTGAAGTGGAATGCCCAGAAAATAAAATATCTAGGTACCCAAATCCCCAAAAACCTAAAGAACCTATACTCCATGAACTATGAACCCTTAATACATCAGATTAGACACGATATCAAGAAATGAGAACTGCTGAACCTGCCCCTCTGTTTCAAAATTCAGTCAGTAACAATGAATATCCTACCTAAATTCCTATACCTCTTCCAGTGCCTACCAATGAAAATTCATCATAATCAATTTCAAGTATGGCAGAGAATGATTACTAAATTTATCTGGAACCACAAAAGACCCAGGATTAACATCATGGTCATGCAATCTAATAAAAAATGTGGAGGAAGGAATGTCCCTAATCTAGAGGACTATTATTTAGCCACTCAGTTGAAATGGGAACTACTCTGGTCCACAAAGGAATACTCTGCTCGCTGGAAGATAGTGGAAGTGATCTCCACAGAGGGAACACCGGATAACAACACACTATTATTTACAGTGAGACGTACTCTGTGGGCAATGAAACGACTATGGTACAAACATAAATTATCTAAAGACTTATGGCCCATGTGATGGTTTGCCTGGGACCAGGAGTTTCCCCCTGCGCGACTGGACCTCACTTTCAGAAGATGAGAGAGGTTGGGTCTCTTCACCCTTAACCACTTTCTGGAAGGGTCTAATGTAATAGACTTTTGTCAACTTAAGGACAAATATTCATTTAGGCAAACTGACCACTATAGATTTTTTTCAGGTTAGAACATACATACAGGTCTTGCGGAGCAGAGGGAGCCAGGATCAGGCCTTATCAAGATTAATGGGGGTTATAAATGAGATAGTGATCTCACAGAGGCAAAGGGGCCATATCTCTGCCATTTACGGGGCACTGAGGGATAGAGGAGGAAATCAAGCCACAAATATCCAAAACAAATAGGAACTTGAACTAGAGGAACAGATTACAGATAAAGAATAGGAATCCAGCTACACCCAAATTTATAAAACTACATGCTCTCCAATGTGCAGGGAGTTTGAATGGAAGGTTAGAATGAGGTTCTTCATCACCCCAGCCGTTAAAATGAAATGGGACATGCTGGAGGGGGTGTCATGATCTGAGGGCGGATCACCTTCACGTCTTCTGGTTGTACCCAAAGCTGGCACAGTACTGGAGGGGTATAATACAAAAACTGAAGGAAATATTTTAATACTTGCTTTATTAAGAGTTTATATGTTATACCGCATATTATTACAAGCATTCAAAGTAACATTTTCATATCCACTTCACCATGACCACTGTAAAGTGAAATACACAGCATTTAACTTCCACCCCAGCAGTCTAGGTTCATGAATTTACCACTGAAGTAGAAACATTTAGGAATGTTATTAATTACTAACTATTAACTATTCCAGGATTTTTAAATACATTAGGATTTAGAGTTTGGGTATCATACTTTCCAAGTCTGTGCTGACTGGGTTGGGAGATGTCTAACAGTATTGGAATTAGATTTCCGACTCAGAAATAATTGTTACCATCATCTGTAGGTATCCAGAACAAAGTACTGCAAGAAAGACCATGATTCCTAAGTGAAGGCATTATTTTCAGTCTTGGAGCCCATTGGCCCAAAGCATTTGATATTGGGGATACTACTCAGGGAGGTGAGGGGAAGCGACAAGAGCTACCTATGGAACATTATGCTAATATCAGCCCATAAGGCCATTTCAAGAAAGTGGCTCTGTCCGGACCCTCCAAGCCTTCAGCAGTGGATACACACTGTTCAGGAGATCCAGGATATGGAAGTACTGACCCATAAAATTAACTTTAGAACACAGAGCTTTGTGAGCCGATAGACCTCCTGGATGATGCAGCAAGAGCTTGGGGTTTTGGAAGCTACACTGGAAGAAACAGAATGATCCAGTGGTTGCTGGGAAAGGGAGCTGAGATATGAATGAAGCACATAAAGATGTGGTTTCCTGGTACTGTAATAAACACAGGATGTGAAAGGGGGTAATCTATTATGGATGTATTAAAATCTGATCCACTGTACTAGTCGTATATACTAACTAATTGAAGTTGTAATTTGTGATTTATAACTGATAATATACACATAAAATGAAATGTGATATGAAATTTGTAAATGTGCCTAAATAAGTAATAAACTTGAATAAAAAAAAGACCATAAATGGTTTCAAGCATAGCTATAACACAGTGAAGACTTTGGTGGTTGCTCAGGTTGGTAGCAGTGTGTGTGTGTGTGTTGGGGGGGGGGGGATAAAGCCCTGCATGAACAATAGGTCCTGGGGCAGATAGGGAACTCTGGGCAGACTAGATGGACTTGTGGTCTTTTTCTGCCATCATTGTCTGTGTTTCTAAGGCATCAGCAGCAAAGCCCATAATTCCTTTTTGAGATTGTGGTGACATCACAAGTCACTTGAGCTTTGCTGTTGTGGTTTACAATCTCAGAAGAATTCCTTGATGGAATTATAGGATTATAATGTATGGAGAGCCCTTATTACTGCTAAAAAGTGGTAAGATTACTTCTTGATAATCCCATCGCTATGACGTCAGGGCTTATAAACCCCTCTTGCATACATCATAGCGATGGGATTATCACCCGAACCGGTCTGTGCATGCACGCATCTTAAATAGTGTCTCCCTTTAAACATCTACAGTGGTGAGTGCTGGCCCCTATGGAGATCTGCAGCAGACTCGGAGACAAATCGCATAGATAAAAACCGTACAGTTTTCTCTTTGAGTGCTCTCCATCATGAAACCGGACCACCACATACTCAAGGAGACAACGTAGTGAAGTTACCCATGGTGCAACAAGGATGGACACCACATGATGCACGGCAGCCAACCACATTCAGTGCTTCAGAGTTGAACTAGTTGAATCATTGAACAGCTCAGTCATGAATCAGCTGCAAATGTAATTAAATACTACAGTTGGAGTGATTAGCTTTTATAGGAACCCTTGACCATACACTATAAAAGTTAATGGCTGGGCATCGATGAATAACTGCATTGAAATCATGTCTTGAGGTTTCCATGATGCTGTAACACCTCTCAAGCTTCGCTCTCAAGGTTTACTGTGTCATAGAAACCTCTCAAAGTGATTACAATGTGGTTATTCATTGATACCAAGCCATTATCCTCTATATGATATTTAGGGAGCCCTTATTACCGCTAAAAAGCGATAACATTATTTCTTGATGATCCCATCGCTATGACGTCAGGAGTTATAAACCCCTCTTGCATACATCATAGCGATGGGATTATCACCCAAACTGGTCTACGCATGCGCGTATTTTAAATAGTGGCTCCTTTTGAACGTCTGCGATGGTGAGTGCTGGCCCTATGGAGTTCGACGCCAGACTCAGAGACAAATTGCATAGATAAAAACTGTACAGTTTTCTCTTTGAGTGCTCTCCATCATGAAACCGGACCACCACATACTCAAGGAGACAACGTAGTGAAGTTACCCATGGTGCAACAAGGATGGACACCACATGATGCACGGCAGCTAACCAGATTCAGTGCTTCAGAGTTGAACTAGCTGAATCACTAAAGTGGCTCACAGTCATGAATCAGCTGCAAAGGCAATTAAATACTACAGTTGGAGTGATTAGCTTTTATAGGAACCTTTGACCATACACTATAAAAGCTAATGGCTGGGTATCGATGAACAACCACGTTGAAATCACTTCTTGAGGTTTCCATGATGCCGGTAAACCTCTTGAGCTTCGCTCTTGAGGTTTACTGTGTAATGGAAACCTCTCGAAGTGATTACAATGTGGTTATTCATCAATATCCAGCCATTATCCTCTATATAATATATGGGGAGCCCCTATTTCTGCTAAAAAGTGGTAAGATTATTTCTCGATAATCCCATTGCTATGACGTTAGGGGTTATAAACCCCTCTTGCGTATGTCTTAGTGATGGGATTATCACCAGTACCAGTCTGCACATGCGCACATTTTAAATAGTGTCTCCCTTTGAACGTCTGCGGAGGTGAGTGCTGGCCCTTATGGAGTTCGACATCAGACTCAGAGACAAATTGCATAGATAACAACTATACAGTTTTCTCTTTGGGTGCTCTCCATTGTGAAACCGGACCACCGCATACTCAAGGAGGCAACTTAGTGACGTAACCCATGGTGCAATGCAGATGGACACCACGTGATGCACAGCAGCTAACCGGATTCAGTGCTTCAGAGTTGAACTAGTTGAATCACTAAAGTGGCTCACAGTCACGAATCAGCTGCAAAGGTAATTAAATACTACAGTCGGAGCAATTAGCTTTTATAGAAACCTTTGACCATACACTAGAAAGGCTAATGGCTGGGTATTGATGAATAATCGTGTTGAAATCACTTCTCGAGGTTTCCATGATGCAGCTAAACCTCTCAAGCTTCACTCTTTAGGTTTACTGTGTCATGGAAGCCTCTCAAAGTGATTACAATGTGGTTATTCATCGATACCCAGCCACTGTCCTCTATATAATATATGGGGAGCCCTTATTACAGCTAAAAAGTGGTAAGATTATTTCTTGATAATCCCATCGCTATGATGTTAGGGGTTATAAACTCCTCTTGCGTACGTCATAGTGATGGAATTATCACCCGAACCAGTCTGTGCATGCGCGCATTTTAAATAGTGGCTCCCTTTGAATGTACCTGATGGTGAGTGCTGGCCACTATGGAGTTCAATGCCAGACTCAGACAAATCGCATAGATAAAAACTGCACAGTTTTCTCTTCGGGTGCTTTCCATCGTGAAAATGGACCACTGTATACTCGAGGAGGCAACATAGTGACATTACCCATGGTGCAACAAGAATGGGCACAATGTGTTGCATGGCAGCTAACCGGATTCAGAGTTGAACTAGTTGAATCACTAAAGCGGCGCACAGTCAAGAATTAGCTGCAGAAGTAATTAAATATTACAGTCAGAGTGATTAGCTTTTATAGGAAGCTTTGACCATACACTATAAAAGCTAATGACTGGGTATTCTCTGACTCTTATCTTCTTCAGGGTGCCCCCACTGTTAATCCCCCATGGCTGGGCCTTCACAGTGGGAAGGGTCCCTCCAGTGACCAAATCCAGCAACAGCTTTGGAGTGCCCAGAGGGCAGTGTGTGGTTCATGACAGTCACATTTCATTCTGCCTGAGTGTCATTTTTCCTTGATATTCTTTCCATTCCCTGGAATGGTTGTGTGAATGCACTCTAGAGCCCACACACAATAGCTGTGTACAGAGCAAACCATTTGCCCCGAACTTCAGCCAGACCCACATTGCTTGTACCACTCAATGAATCCAAGGTGGTCCTAGCACAGCAAGCAATGGACAGCCTCCCATCCTGGGGAAGGTGAGCATTCACTGGAGCACTCTAGCGTCCCACCCTCATTTATCCTCTGGCTGCCCCAGTCAACAGTTGTAAGTGTCTGTACTGCTGCTGTGCCATCAGGCCAGATGTGATTCCTGAAACTTAACTATTTTCCCTTGATATACTATATTGCTGTATATTTATTTATTTGAAAACTGGTAACCGGGTGAGGCACACTGAGCTGAGGCTCGTTTCTAGGTGTGACATGTGGAAAGCGTTACAGGAGGAACTGTGAAATAATACAGTACATTACATGGTACAGTCAAAAAGTACAGACACAGTACAGTAAGTAACACTTCACTGGTACAAGACTGAAACAGGTTAATGTGCAAGTGACAATTCACTGGTACAAGCTTGGAATGGGTTAATGTGCCAGTACTGTATGTTTTGCAAGTACAAGTGGAAAACTGAGATTCTGCATCAAGCAGTACAAAGGCAAGCAATGCAGTACACCAGGGACCAGATTAAGGCATGTGAAGCAAAAACATGAAACTACCAAACTAACTAGGGGGGATCTCCTACAGGAAAGAGGTACAGGAGGAGTTTCAGCTGGTGCCTGAAGGAGCCTGAGAAGATGGAATAGCAAACGGATTGGGGGAGCTGGTTTCAGAATGTTGGGTGGTGATAAGAGAAGGCAGATTGCACAGCAGAGGGAAAGGGATAAGGAGTGGAGAAGTTTCTCAGGTCTCTGAAGCAGAGGGAGCATGGAGAAGGGGGAGGGCATGAGAGAGGAGTGAGCAGAGGTAGGAAGGAAGGGAAATAAACCAGTACTTGGGAGATGAAGGAAGTGCAATGTGACTGGCAATGTGAAGGTAGGGGGAGGATGGAAAGGGAGGAATAGAGGGAGCAGTGGTGCGTACAAGGAGGGGAGTTTGTCGCAAAATGACAAAAAGCATTGCAGAGGGTGTCCAGCCTGGCTAGGGAAGTGGAGGGGGCTATACAGTAGACCACGCCTGCATAGTCAAAGACCGGAAGCAACATTTTCGTGACCAGCTCATGGTGGACCAGCAGTATATGACTACTATTTGTGAAATGCTGTTAATTTTTATGAACTAGCTCCCTTACCCCTCACCCCCAGGACGCATCTGGAAATGAGCTGTTATCAGCTCAGTATATCATTCCTGGTAAAACTTTTGAACTAACTAACTAACTTGGTTGCTCATCGAGTGATTTCTAATTTTATTTATATGTATAACCGTAGCTCATATATCATGGGAGGATGCAACCACCCACCACTTTAGAGTCTATGACAACTGGATGTGGAATGGCATTGGACGATGAGGGTGACCAAACATTGTCCTGTTCCCCAGCGTAGCTCTGATGCAGGCAGGGATGGTGCACATTATGGTAGGATGAAGGGAAAACTAGGGGGGAGGAGTGGCACCAATGGCCCACCAAGCTGCACAATTGTTCAAATCTTAATTTTTAATACCCGTTTACTTCTGTGCTCTTGCAGCATTCACAGTGTCATTATGCTGAGTTTTAGCAGATGCTGAAGTAATCTGAATCATCAGACTGCCTCTTTTTCCATTTCCTGACCCTGTCCCCTAGGTCCTCTCTCTCTCCTCTAAACCAGCTGTACTCACTAAAGATTAAAGGGATAAAGATATTATTTATGTGTACTGCAGCAGCAGATAGGGATATCATTTCCATAAAGCTTACCACACTTGTCAGAGAGACCATTTTATAAATTAAATAGTAATGTTAATGGGCATCTTTTGCAATTAGGAATTGATAATTAAACTGGCTATGTAGATGCATCATCATACACAGTGGGAGGTCAGGAATTGTGGAAGCACCTGCCCTGTGGAATATGCTCCCCCTACACATCAGAGCTACACCTCATTATGTAAGCATTAATCACCGACAGAGGAGGGCTCTACCAGTGGATTAATGCCTGCTGGGGGGGGTTGGTGCCGGGGCTTCAACCACCCAGCAGGCGATTAATCGTGGAGCCCAACGCTGGAGGTGATTAATGCGCTTGTAACATGGCAAGCGCGATGGGGATATTGTGCGAGAAGTAGATCAGTCGGAAATAGAGAACACTTGCCGACAGTCATACTGCTACCTCCTACAGTATCCTAGTTTTGCTTGCATTGCAGTCACTGTGATGATGTGCCTGGATGCATGTTCCTGATGCACGCTGCACAACATTACTGGTACAGATGGAAACTGTTGCGTGGTCGCTGTATCAGCCCGAAAAGTAGTTGAACCGCGGTTTGTTGAAGCCGATGGTGCTGTCTCCGTCTGCCGCTGCTCCCCGGCGCGCTCCCGATGGCATCTCTATGCTGTTTATTCCCATCCCAGTGCTGCACCCTCTGGCTCATGGACTATCTGGGTACTAACCCAGTGGGCTCTAATGAGTGCTGCTGTCTGTGGACACTATGGGTGCTAGCCTAGTGGGCATTACTGGTGGCTTAATCACCACTAGAACTCGCTCAGCTGACCCATTTCAACGAATTGGAACGCTCCATTTCACTTCCCTTTGCAGAGCCATGTTACAAATCTGGTTGAATCATTTTCATTGACCATCTTCACTGTCCTAGCCAAGGCCTTTGACACTGTGGAGCACAGTCTTCTCCTGGATAAGCTTGCAGTCCCATGTATCTCCCCCTTCTTTAGCCTGGTTCTGCTCCTATCTAATCAACCACTCTCAGTTAGTCAAGATATGTGGAACCATGCCCTCCCTATTCCCAGTCCCCCTTGGGGTACTGCAATGCACTGTCCAGGGCCTATCGCTGTTCACGGTTTTCATAAAAAAGCTATCCTCAGCTCTCTCCTCCTGTGACTTCCATATGTATGCTGATGACACAGTTGTCTACTTTCCAGCCCTACAATCTTCTCTATTGAGGAGCCCCAGCAAAAAGACTTCTCAGCAATTCAAAAATGGTTGCATGACAACTGACTAGATATGAACCAGAAGAAAATAGTCTCTGTGCTGTTTGGTTCCAACCTCTGGTTAAATGCCTCCACAGACTTATTAAACTATGCTCCTACCATGGTGAATGCCTTGACTCAGTGTCCTTATACAAATACCTAGGCATGCACCTAGACCAACATCTTGACTACTCTGGTCACATCTCCTACTGTAGGTAATAGCCAAGTGCTATGCAAAGCTTGGAGCCCTCTACAAGGTTAAGAGCTGCCTCCAGCCTCACATTAAGAAACTGATGGTTGAGTGCTCCATCTTCTCTCTGCTGGACTATGGGGACATTGTATGTGCTGATGCCAGCTCCTTTGCCATGACCAAACTCTCCTCACTATTTAATGCCTTGTGTAGATTCATTCTGGCCTGTCTCCCTCCCCCCCCCAAACTTATCACTGCACCATATACAATATTATACTGTGAACTCCACCTTGGAGAGGCTTTTGCTGCACACTGCTCTAGTGGGGGCTAGGTACCTAGCAGGTAAATTCCCAAGTTACCTCGGGTATCTAAACTGTGGCAACAAACTGCACATACTCCCTCAGGTCTAGGGATGGTTAATCGTTACAGATTCCACACTGCAGGAGAAATCTAGGGCATTCCTCAATCACCTACAGGCTACCCTCCATATGGAATAGCCTCCCTGCCAAAAATCACCAAATCCACTACAGATTTGTTCAAGTGAGAGACTATAAAGATGCATCACTCCTCCTTGATTTCATGCCCCACGCTTCTCCTCTAGTGGTATTATCTGACATAGATCTGCTCTTAAGTAGTGGGACTGCTATTTCACAGTTGAACCACTGCACTGCAAAAAACTTTCTGGCATCTTGTCTGAATCCAAGGATCTTGATATTATCACCTTCTCTGTTATTATGACTTGCATTTTCCTGTGTAATGCTAGCCTACTTGCACAGTGCTTTGATGTATGAAAGTACCTGTAGATAAACAGGGGGATGTATTGTAAGAACATTGATTGCACATTCCACCTTGTTTGCACCTGTATTTGCAATACATTCAACTTGTATTTTGCACTGTTGCTATATTTCAGAACGTCTGTGGGTGAATGTATTCTTCCCTGTGACCTTCCTTACTGCTCCCCATGTCACAACTGGAAATGAATCTTCTGAGCTCTGCATGATTACCTGGTAACATATGTTTAAATAAATAATAAGTCTAGACTAAAAAGTTTTTTTTAAGAATTTGTATCAGAACACTCTGTTAGCTAGAGAATGTTTTTATTAATTGCAATATGTGTCATTAATAAAACTGCTGATTGTGTTTAATTTATTTTTGTAAGGCACTGCATGTGACGTGCCAAGAAAGGAGCCATATGTACAGTAGATTCCCATCTCCCTGGCCATAAAAATGTTGCATAACAGTGCTCATACTCTGTTGTGACCCTATTTATTTACATATAAACATACTAAAAGCCAGCAGAATAGGCCTGACGGTCTTTCGTGTCTGCTCGGTAGCCAGTGCCTACTGGGCACTCACTTTCCACCCCAGCCCTGACAGGGTCATCTTTGGCTTCAGTTTACCCATGCACTTGTCCCACCCCTCTTGAAGCCTTCCACTGTGCCCTCCTCCACCAGAATCAGGGCAGTGCATTCCATGGCCCCACCACCCTCTCAGTGAAGTAATGTCTTCTACGTTCTCCCCTGCAATTTCTCCTCTCCAGCTTCCACTCATGCCCCCTGGTTGTGCCCCCTTTCTTTAGCCTGAACATTTCTTTGGCTCTGCCCCTGTATATCCCTTTCACATATTTAAAGACCCCTATCATGTCCCCCCTTTCTCTCCTCTCCTTCAGTGAGTACTGCCCAAGTTCTTCCAGCCTTTCCTCATAGGTCCTTTCTCTCATGCCCTGAATTATCCTGGTTGCCCTCCTCTGGACCCTCTCCAACAGTAAGCTTGCACTGATTACTGTTTGGATATTGTTACCGTTACAGTTTTTCTTTTCTGAGCATATTTTAGCTTGTATGTAATATTCTGCACCCAAGCTCATTTTCAGGATCAAGAGGGCACTTCAGTGTGCCATCGCCTCCCCCGCTCCACACGGCAGGACCAGTGCTGCCAAAGAAATGGGAAAATGTTCACTGCTCACAGCTCCTTTAGTGAACTTGAGGGACAGCCAATCAGCAGCTGGATTTATGCCCAGCCCCGCCTCCCCCCATTTTCTGCAAATCAGGAGCGACTGCTGGAAGCCAGGAACTGAACTAAAGAACAGACGGGCTTAAATACTGGGACCCCTGCAACCACCACAGAATTGTAAATCACTTCTGCCTTGTCCAGGTCTATCTCTGGGCTGAGAGGGCACTTCAGTGTGGGATCGCCCTATCCCACTCCACACCACTGGACTAATGTTGCTGAAGAAATGGAGAAATTTTCAGTGCTCACTGCTTCTTCAATGAGCTTGAGGCACAGCCAACCAGTAGCTGAATTTATGCCAAACTGCATCTCCTATTCTGTTTTTTGCCAATCAGAAGTCAACTGATGGAATCCAGGAACTGAATCAAAGAATCGAGGGACTTAAATAATGGTCCCCCTGCAACTGCCACAGAGCTTTAAATCACTGCCGACATACCCAAGTTAATCCCCAGGGTTGAGAGGGCACTTCAGCGTGGGATCACCCTCTACAGCTCCACACCACTGGACCAGCGCTGCCGAAGAAATGACAAAATCTTCAGTGCTCACAGCTCCTTCAGTTAACTCAAGGGACAGCTAGTCAGCAGTCGGATTTACTACAAGCTGTGCCTCTTCTCCTGTTTTCTGCCAATCTGGGGCTGACTGCTGGAATCAAGGAACTGAAAGAACTAAGGGGGGCTTAAATTCTGGGCTCCCTGCAACCACCACAGAGCTGTAAATCACCACTGCCACACCCACGTCCATCTCCAGGATCAAGAGGACACCTATTTATTTATTTCAATAGTTTCACCAGGGAAGACAAACTGAGCTGCTAACAACTCATTTTCAGGTGCGTCCTGGGGGAGAGGGGAAATTGAGAAGGCTAAACAGTAATAACAATATTATAAATGCAAATAAATAGGAAACATATACAATAATACAATATTCTAAAGAAACAATTATAAATATTAAAGGCAAATCGGCAATAGAATACATGACATAAATAAAACACAGATTATATTATGTGGGGGAAATACTCTAATAGGTAAAGAAGGGGAATGAAGGGAACATCATGGCCAGGGCAAAACTAAAGTAAGGATGGAAGACAAGAGAAAAAGTGTCATGGAGGGTTGCAGTTAGAAAAAAAATCATGAGACTTTAGGGAGGAAGCAGAAGAGGCAGAATGATCTGACAGGAGAAGGGAGGACCAACATTTTTTAACGCAATATGTGAAATCAGATTGACCAACAGTAGATTTTCTAGAAAGACTAGATAGGGAATGGGAAATATTGCTGTGGAGAGGGTAAAAAGAAGTGGGAAGAGGATAGAAGGGATTTAAGATAGGAGGAAAGGGAACCGACATAATTTGGATATACATGAGACACAATGAGAAAGGCACCTGGCATCAAGGGAGGGGAGAGAAAGGGCAGAATAGAGTGAGCAGTGATGAGTATGAGGGGGACAGTCTAAAGCGAAGCAACGAAAATAGTGAGAGGGATCCAGTCTGGACTTCAGTGTGGGATTGCCCTCCCACACTCCACACCACCGGACCAGCACTACCAAAGAAATGGAGACATTTTCAGTACTCACATCTCCTTCAGTGAACTTGAGGGACAGCCAATCAGCAGCCTGAGTTACACTAAGCTGTGTCCCCTCTCCTGTTTTCTGCCAATCAGGAGCCGACTGCTGAAATCCAGAAACTGAATCAAAGAACTGAGGGCTTAAATGGTGGCTGCCCAAAACCACTACAGAGCTGTAAATCACCACTGCTACGCCAAAGTCCATCTTCGGGATTGATAGGGCACTTCAGTGTAGGATCACCATACCCTCGCTCCATGACGCCAGACCAGCGCTGCTGAAGAAACAAGGAAATCGCAAGTGCCCACAGCCCTTTCAGTGAATTTGAGGGACAGCTAATCAGCAGCTGGATTTACACCAAGCTGTGCCTCCTATCCTGTTTCTGTCAATCAGGAGCTGACTTCTAGAATCCAGGAACTGAATCTCTTCTTAATTCCAACTCCATAAGTGGTACTCAGTGCTGCAATCTGCCGCATGAAGGACTGCAGTGCAAAGGACATTGGAGTTTGCCCAAACGGAATCTACACGAGGCAACTGGAGGCTAGTTGTGCTGCTGGAATCTACTCCTCACAAGCCTTCCTGCTCATTCTGTGTGTTCCAGACAAGCAGGACAATCTAAGAAACTTTTACTAAACCTTCGTCCTCTGAACTCTGAAGTGATACTACGGTCCCGAACTTGATTTATGCAAGCAGGTTTTAATGTGTCCCTCTGCAAACAGATTTTGCACTATGGCATCCACTAATATTGAACCCTATGCACTAAGCCTACCCTCCACTTATCTCGGGCACATAGACAACTCTACTGGTGAATGGCATACAGTGGGGATCCCGCGTATTCCTGGCTGCATTCACTAATCTGCGTGCCAGCCAGATGTTCACTGGATCCCCAGCTGCGTGGGCTGCTATGCATCATGAGCAGGCTGGGGGGTGTTAGGGGCATGCCTGCACTCCACATGAGTCACAAAGGTGCAGAGTGCTGTGCACTGGGATATGGGAGATATGGCAGGGGGGGACTCTGCTATGATTTGGTTACGTGACCATCCCACATGCACACCAAGCACTATGGCCACCAGGATCATCCCATACATGGGGCATTCCCACTGTCACCCTGAAGGCATGGAACAGCATCAGAGTGGGAGACTGACTGCCCTTCAGGTCAGGCAATATAGGGAGGCACGCGGTGCCAAGGGGAAGATACAGCCATACCACTTGAGTGGGTGGTCCGTGAATGCCCTGTGATCACTGTATGCCCATGTGCCCGGCATACTGCTCCTCCCACCACATGGATTGGGAAGAGGATGTACCAGACTCTGGGACTAGGACACCATGATGGACACATCTGCCAGGCACACCGTTGGGGGGAACAACTGGGATTGTGTGTACAGTATGCACTCATCAACAGCTCAGTTGGCAGCCAGCCATGGTGGAGAGTGGAGGGCTGTGCTGGTTGCTGGCTTGGTGCTAGGAAGGGGGGAGTGGGTTGGTGGGGTGATACCTGTCAGGGTGGGGGAGATAGAAGATTTGCTAGCCACCAGGGAAGACGTTCTATGTCACACTACAGGCTGAACAGGGATAGGGAGGTGGGTCCACTAGATCACCAGGGACAGATAGCTATTACACTACAAGAGATCGGGGTTGGGGGGACCACTTGATACTTGTTTTTCACACAGAGAAGTAGTCAATGGAGGTATGAACAACAACTGAGGATGCTTCATTTATATTCTGTATAGGAACACGCAGTGCCAGCACACTGCAACATGCACACACCATCGCAGATCACCATACACATCACGATATATGGCATAGTACAATATCATTATAAGATAAGAACATAAGAAAGGTGTCAGCAGATATGGACTGCATGGCCCATCTAGTCTGCCCAATACGACTACCCCTCCCCATGTAGCCTGCATGCTGACCTGTCTGCTACACCTGTCTTATGCTAGTTTGAATTCTCTAATCGTCTTTGATGCCACCACCTCCTGGGGCAGGCTGTTCCATGGGTTTGCCACTCTCTCTCTCTGTGAAGAAGTACTTTCTGAGGTTGCTTTTGAACCTTTCACCAATCTCAGATCATGGCCCCTTGTACGTGCTGTTGTGTTCTGCTGAAAGAGATGTCCTGACTGAACTGTGTTCAGACCCTTCACGTACTTAAATGTCTCCTCTGTCTTTTCTGTGCTCGAGAGAGAGTATAAATTTAACTCCCTGAGTCGTGCCTCGTATGTCTTGTGGTGTAGACCTTGCACCATTTTGGTGGCTTTTCTTTGCACCGTCTGCAAATGGTCGATGTCCTTTCTGAGGTGAGGTCTCCAGAACTGACCACAGTATTCCAAGTGCAGCCTCACCAAGGACCTGTAGAAAGGCAGGATCACTTACCGCTTTCTACTCTGCTAATACAGCCTAGGATTCCATTTGCTTTCTGTGCTGCCTTCTCACACTGTTTTCCTACCTTTAAGTTGTCAGTGATTACTATACCTAGGTTTCGCTCACTCTGCGTTTCTTCTAGTTGGTGTCCTCCCGGTGTATACTTTCTACATGGGTTCCTTTTAACCAGGTGCCTTACCTTACATTTTTTGGCATTAAAGTTTAACTACCAATTCCTGGACCATTCCTCTAACTTTTTCAGGTCAGCTTCCATATTGTCTGCCCCTTCCTGTGAGTCCACTCTGTTGCAGAGCTTTGTATCATCTGCAAACAGGCAGACTTTACCCCTTAGTCCATCTACGATGTTCCTACAAAGATGTTGAAGAGTACAATTCCCAGCACTGACCCCTGCGGGACTCCACTGGTTACCCTATCCTTCCCTGATAGAGATCCATTCACTGGTACTCTCTGGGTCCTATAATGTAGCCTGTTGCCAATCCAAGTAACTACCTTTTTTTTAACTCCTGCATGTTCCAGCTTGATGGTTAGCCTTCTGTGTGGTACGGTGTTGAAGGCCTTGCTGAAATCCAGGTACACCACATCCACTGCTGCTCCCTGATACACTCTTCTGGTGGCCCAGCCGAAGAAGTCAATCATATTGGTTTGACAAGATTTTCCTGCTGTGAAGCTGTGTTGCCTTGTGTCTACTTTTCTGGTATCTTTTAGATATGCCACTATCCTCTCTTTTAGTTGTGTTGCCTTGTGTCTACTTTTCTGGTATCTTTTAGATATGCCACTATCCTCTCTTTTAGTAATGACTCCCCATAATTTTCCCTATGGTGGATGTCAAACTGACTGGGCAGTAATTTTCTGCCTCCTCCTTGCTTCCGCTCTTGTACAAAGGCACAACTGTTGCCGTCTTCCAGTCCTGAGGAACTGTCCCGCTGTCTAGTGACTTGTTGAAGAGCTCAGCCAGTGGTGTGGCTAGTTCCTCTCTAAGCTCTTTCAATACCCTAGAGTGTGTGCTGTCAGACCACATGGCCTTGTTCACCTTGAGTCTACTCAGCTCTTCTAGGACTCTTTCCTTTGTGAAGGGGCCAGTATCCACTCCCTGGACAGCGTGCTCTGTCTGGCCTAGTATGGGACCCTTGTTGCTGTCTTCTGTGGTGAAGACGGAGCAAGAGACGTCATTTAGGGCTTGGGCCTTTTCCTCATCTTTCTGCTATCTTACCCTTCTTGGTTACTATTCGAACTATTCCACCCTTGCTTTTCCTTTTTTTCCTTATGTATCTGTAGAAGGTTTTGTCACCCTCCTTAACACCCTGAGCTATTTTTCCTTCAGTCTGCGCCTTTGCCCTTCTGATTACTTTCCCTGCTTCTTTCAGTTTATTCCTGTATTCTTCCCTGTCTTCTTTGCATTTTGTTTGTTTAAATTGTGTAAAAGCCTTTCTTTTTTCTTTGATTTTGGTCGCTACATCATTTGAGAACCAGAGGGGCCTCTTCCTTCTTTTGGACTTGCTGTTCTGCCTTGCGCAAGTTGTTACTGAGTGCAAAGCAGCTTTTTGGGTATTCCTGCATTCTTCAACATTCTCTGAGTTCCTGCCTTCCATTATGGATGCGAACATAGTTCGTATTTTGGAGAAGTTAGCTTTCTGAAATCTATTATCTTGATTTTGGTGTGACTAGTGTTCTCCATGTTGTTTTCAGTTAACCAGATTGACCTGTGGTCACTGGTCCCCAGACTGTCTCCCACTTGAGCTTCTGTGACCCTAGTGCTGTTTGTGAGCACCAGGTTAAATATTGCTCTGTCTCTGGTGGGTAGGTTCACAAGCTGATGTAAACCCGCCCTCCTTAGTGCAAACAGGAAATCCTTGCTCCGATCTGAGGATGCTGTGTATGATGACCAATCCACATCTGACAGATTGAAGTCTTCCACCAGCAGCAGTTCGCCCTTGTCTGCCATCCTCATGATGGTTTCTAGGAGCTCTTTGTCCACCTCAGTTTCCTGGGATGGGGGTCGGTAGATGACTTCTACCCAGACTGGGGTTTTGTCTACAGCTCCAAGCGTTACCCAAAGGGCTTCTGCCTTACTGTGAGTGACCTGGATTTCTGTTGCACAGATGTCCTCTTTTACATGCAATGCCATTCCACCTCCCTTTTTTCTCCTCCCTATCTTTCCAGAACAGCATTTAGCCTGGGATGGTGACATCCCAGGTGTGACTTCTGCTAAACCAGGTCTCTGACTGCGACCCAATCTAATTTTGCTTCTGCTACCATGGCTGTGAGATCCTGGATTTTGTTCAGTAGACTACGAGCATTTATACACAATGCCTTCCATTTCTGTCTCTGTTGGCCCGCTGCGTGATTACCAAGTTTGGATTTTGAATTTGTGTAGCAATGCTTGTTCCGGATACTGTTGGTTATGTATTTGTGCTGTACTAGCTGGTGATGGGGAAGGGGAGTATCTAACACATTGCTTGTTTTGCAACACACTGTTTGCTGTACAATACGCAATGTGTTAGATACTGTATTGATGTGTACTTTTTCATATATCGGGACTTGTAACACTGCAACAGCACTAGATGCAGGCCCTGCGTTGCAGGGATCTGAGCTTCCAGGCCGGTGGTGACTCCCCCCTCCCCAGAGCTCGAGACCGGGACAACAGTCCTGGTTGTCCCCCCGACAGTGTGCCTGGGTACCACTGGTCTGGGATGGCATGCGCTGTCACACACAGACAGCAGAACAGTGATGGGGGGAGGCTCCGTACAACCATACGAGGGGTGCACGATTGATGTCTGCAATAGCGGTCACCATGGATGTGTGTACCGACACCACTGTCGGGTACCGCCAATGCCTCTTGAAGTCTGTGGTGTTCTGCACCTTCCCTTGTGCTCCTGCATGGGCATGTAAGGGATCCACTCTGGGCCCCAGGGCCCACGCAGCTCCATACCAGCAATGTGTGACTGTGTGCTGGGGGGGAATAGTGAATACCGGCCGATGCGGAGCTGTGCGGGTGGGGTACATGCCTCTCATGCATTCTTTCTGCCCCTTTTGTGCATAGGGCCCATTATTTGGGATTATGTTTCCATTCTAAGATGTTTTTGTGCAGCTGGATTGCTCTTGTTCTTGAATATCATAATCTAGAGTCTGGCCACAGAGCAGCATGGTAGCAACTCATTTTCTTGGGATATAAGCTTTTCTGTATGTCATTGCATCTTGTTGTTATGCTTTAAAACCTGATTTTTATGGCATCCAGCTAACACCCTGTCTGGTTTTGTTTGCTTCTGATTTTAGTTTAAGTTACCGATGATGTTTATCTCTGCTGCACAGAGGCATGCACAGGGTTAATGAACAAGGGGGGCCAGAATCTTCACAAAGCTAGGGGAGTCTGGGGGCATGCCCCCAGGACATTTTTTAAAACATCACTGTAAATGGTGCATTTTCTGCATTTTAGCGCTAAATAAGATACAGTACGTTACAGCCTATCAGGATGAAACATTCTGTGATAAGGATTACTTGATTACTTGGTTACTTGGTATTAGAGACAAAAGAAGGCCAAGGCCCATTGAGATTGTCCCCCACATAGTGGGATATTGTTTCCCAAGATAATTTAATCAAAGAACCAGTTGTCCAATTGATTTTTAAAGGTAGATATATTCGAACAGTCCACTAAATGTTGTGGTAGTTTATTCCACAATTTAGATGCCCTAATAGAAAAAAAGTTTTGTCTTTTATTTGTTCTTGCCCTTCCAATATTTAACTGTTTATTGTGTAGTCTTGATACCATCTTCCTTGTTGCATAAGAAATGCCACACGAGTCCATTAAGACTGGGGACTGAATAATCCTAAACAACTGAAGAAGATCACCTCTTTCCCTTGTTTGCTCAAGTGAATAGAGGCCCGTTTTTTCCTAATTTTATTTCATAGTTTAAGTGAGATAGATAAGGAATAATTTTTGTTGCCCTGTGTTGTATTTGCTCAATACTTTTTATGTCAGCAGATAAATAAGGGCTCCAAAAAGGAGACCCATAGTCCATATATCGGATGGTTACTTGGTTACTTGGTATTAGAGACATGCCTCTCATGCATTCTTTCTGCCCCTTTTGTGCATAGGGCCCATTATTTGGGATTATGTTTCCATTCTAAGATGTTTTACTGTCTGTGGGTGAGAGCGCATGCCATCCCAGACCAGAATCAGGTTTTAAAGCATAACAACAAGATGCAATGACATACAGAAAATCGTCATAAAAACTGCCTCCCCACGGATGCCCTCCAACTTGCAGTCACATCCTCTGTTCTATCTCTGGTAGACTATGGCTTACCTGTGTATGGTGCAGCAGACCAGACTGCCCTGCACAAGATCCGCCTCACCTTAAACAAGGCCCGCAGGCTCATAACTGGGGCTCCTAGTCTAACCCACACTTGCCTTCTTTACACCATGGCTAATCTACTCAACCTAGATGAGTGCCTCAAATACCAAACCTGCCTCCTAACAAAAATCACTCCTTGGGCTATCCCCACGGGTCTGTCAACCACTATCCACTGAGCAAACCCTACAGTGCATACCCGTATATCTCTCAAAACTGCACTGGTTATACTGAGGGCGAGAACCTCGCAAGGTCAAAGGGCTTACCCCTACAGAGCCCCCTGTTGGTATAACGCCCTCCCCGCCGGAATCACTGATGCCGCCTCGTTATCTTATTTTAAAACTAGCCTTAGAAATCACCTGCTCTCAACATGCAGCTGTACCTGCCTCTAAGCCTCCTCCTATCCTCCCAGACAAGGCTCACTGAGCCGCTCTCTGACCTTCTGTCCAGCTCTACCTTTACTTGCTACTATCTTCCCCACACTCCTCTTCTGATGTCTTCCACCCAGCCTTACCTTTATCTGCCCACTGAATCAATCTCCATGTAACTACTGCATATTGTCTACTCTGTAAAGCTCACATGTAAGCCTGTTGTATACTGTGTTTGACATATGCCTGCATTTTTGCCTGATTCCTAAATGTACTCTGATTTTTTGTCTGCCCTGATGTTTGTTTCTTGCACTGTTTTGTCCTCTCTGTGACGAGGTACCTTTGTAAATGAGCCTCTGGCTCAAAGGTTGTTAAACTGATGTTCTAATAAATAAATAAATAAATAAATAAAATAAATATATGGCCGAATATGGGATCTTTGTAAAGTGATTATACATTGCTCAGTTTTAGAAATAAAAGTGTGATTTATTCGGCTAAGTAAAGAATTAGCAGTATTAGCTACTCTATTACAGTGATCTATTGATGGCAGTTTGCAATTTACCAAAATTCCCAAATCCTTTTCACTGATGGCTGATTTGATATTTATATTGTTAAGTATATATGTCTGTCTGGGATTATTTTTGCCCATGTGTAATACCGAGCATTTGTTTTCATTAAAGCACATTTTATTTGTTATTGCCCACTGCTCAATAGTGGTTAAGTCTTGCTTAAGTATTTTTCGATTTATTGGATTATCCACCCTTCCTCCTAGTTTTGTGTCATCAGCAAATTTGACAACAATATTTGTTGATTTTATAGTCATATCGCTGATAAATAAATTAAACAAGGTGGGTCCCAGAACTGAGCCCTGGGGGACACCACTAGTCACTCCTCCACTCTCAGACAACACACCGTTTATCTTGACTCTCTGTGTTCTGCCAGTCAGCCAGCAATGCACCCATCTAACAATTACTGGAGAGAAACCCAAAAAGGTGAGTTTGTCCACCAGAATTGCGTGGGATACCTTATCAAATGCCTTACTGAAGTCTAATAAAATAACATCAATAGGAATATTATTATCCATGTGTTTACTTACATATTCATAAAAAGTGAGTAAATTGGTAGTACAAGAGTAACCCTGTTTAAATCCATGTTGAGTTGGAGCTATAATATTTAAGGAGGCTATTTCATGTTCAGTGATGGTTTTGATAATTCATCACCTTGCAAGAAATTGAGGTGAGACTTATAGGTCTGTAATTTTCAATTTTGGAACACGTCCTTTGTTTTAAAATAGGAGTGACAATAGCTGAAAGCCAATCTGTTGGAATTTTAGTTTCTTGTAAAGATTTATTAAATATTATAGTAAGTGGTAGAATAATGGTGTCTAGTATACCTAACAAAAATTTAGCGTTAATATTGTCAGGACCAGGACTAGTAGTTTTATTTATAGTTTTAAGTACAGTCATTATGTTGTGTGAGGAAATTTTATAGTCATTAGGGCAAGTAATGAAGTTGGAAAATTTATTAAAATTATCAGGTTGGGAGAAAACGGAGCAAAAGTAATCATTAAGTACTGTTACTGTTTCTGTATCAGAAACAATTGTTGAGCCATTAATGACTATTGGGCCTACCGATCTATTATTCCATTTTTTTCATTAAGATAGGAATACAATGATTTATGGGAATCCTTTGTATGAACTATTCTAAATTCAAGATTACGTTTTGCTGTAGTTATAGAATTTTTTAAATCCTTAACTGATTTTTTATACTTATGTAATGCTTCCTCTTTAACATTGTTAGCACAGTTTTTTAGGATTTTAAAAGATGACTGTTTAAGTTTAATTTGTTTTTTAATGGTGTTAAACCACAAGGGTACCTTTCCTTTTTTGTTATATTTTTTTTTTATTGGAACATACTGATGTTCAAGTTCATAAATTTTTGTTTTAAAGTACGTCCAGCTTCTTCAGTATTTAGAGATGAAAGCCTATTTGCCAAATCGATGTTATTTAAAATTTCATTAATCTTGGAAAAATGTGCCTTTTCATATTGTTCATATGTTACTGATTCTTGCAAGAATGTTTTAAAAATGTAACTGTTTACAAAATTGCATTTTTTGCTTCATTTGTAAAAATGGATTGTTTCTCACTCCCCATTTCTCTTACACTCTCTGTGAAATGGATTCCTGAGCTCTCACTTAGCCTCTTTGTTAATTACCCCCTTCTTCCACCACCACCAACCCCCTTGGATTTTTTGCCAGACCAGTGCCTATTACCCACACACAATACCCCAATCATAAGAAGGAGACAATCAAGGCAGTTTAGGCAAAGGATTAGTATCATGCGAGCTGCTATTCTGATCTGAGCACAGGTAAAAAAGGGACACAGCAGCAGTGCACTAAAGCAGCAGGCAAATATGAAAACAGAGGGGAGGAGACCCAGTCCACTACGGCTGAGGGACAAATTAAAAACATAGCAAGTTTTGCTCATATAAAAACACAAAGTCTGAGTTGACAGGGTCTCCTCCGTTTTCATTGCTTGCTGCTCTGAGTCTAAAAGGTTGCAATGCTAAATTAAGCACAGCAGGGACAATGAATAAAATTGCATGCATGCAGCACAAATCTTCCATACCACCTACTTGTATGATGACTCTGAGTAATAGAAAGTGTCTGCCACTGGTGTTGAGAGTCAGTCCAGTGAGCAGCATGATAGAGTGCCCTGTGTTAGGAGGATGATCAAACTATTGCAACATTTGCAACTGCCAGTGCTGCTGGGTCTACTCTGTGGAGGACTGCTCAGTTCATCCATGATGGTCATCTGAACACTCTCAGATCTGATCATGTGTGTGTGTGTGTGTGTATGCATGGCCCTCTGTGGGGCTGGCCACATTGATGGGGTACAGAGGCTTGTCACAATGTCACATTGTAACTAAAAGCCAGTCTTAGTCTAACACTGGTTGGAGATATTGTGTGTGTGTGTGTGTGTACCTCTGTGGGACTGGCTACCTTGATGGGATACAGAGGCTTGTCACAATGTCACATTGTAACTAAAAGCCAGTCCTAGTCTAACACTTGTTGGTGATATTGTGTGTGTGTGTGTGTGTGTGTGTATACGTGTACCTGTGTACCTCTGTGGGACTGGCTACCTTGATGGGATACAGAGGCTTGTCACAATGTAACATTGTAACTAAACACCAGTCTTAGTTGGATACTTGGTGATATTGTGTGGGTGGGTGTGGTGTCGGGTCATATGTGTGTGTGTGTGTGTGTGTGTGTGTGCATATATCTGTGGGACTGGCTACCTTGATGTGGTACAGAGGCTTGTCACAATGCAACATTGTAACTAAAAGCCAGTCTGTTAGTCTGACAATGGTGATTCAAAGGCCTTATTACTGTATAGGAATGGGAACTATGTGAGTTACACTTTCATATTTCATATTTATGGTATATACCCTAATATTTGTAGCATATGCTACAGAGTAAATGATGCTTGTGCCGGGTGGGAGGGCGTGGACAGTAGGTGGGGTAGTAGGACACAGACAAGGGGGGAGTAGTAGTGTGTCAACTTGATGTATACATCTGAAACTCCTGGCTACACCCCTGCTTGGAGCCATTGGCCATACTCGGCCTCCTGCCACAGAGAAAATCAGAAACTTGCCCTTCACCGGGCTCCCTCCTCCTGACCTGTGGCCGTGGCTCGCTCCTTGGAGCCATCAGCCGTACTCATCCTCCCGTTGCAGAGAAAATTGAGTACACCCGCTGTTGCTCTTCTTGCCTACTCAGATCCAAACCTCTGTTTCCTACTGGCTAATTTCCCCTGGAAACTGCTGGACTGCCATTGGTTAGCGTGCCTTCTTCAAGTGGGACATTTGGACACTGGCCTTTGCAAGCACCTTGGCTGTTCAGTGACCGGCTTTTGCTGTTTTTCAGTCTGTGCCCTGACCGGCTTCTAGCTGGCTAGCCAGCCTACCCTGCACTGCTTAACCTCCTTATATCTGGATCCGCATGTTTCCAGACTATATAGGCAAATGTGCAAGTTTCCAGACTATTATGGGTAAATGTGTTTTATGCAGTGTACTGTTTTTATTTCTGCTTGAGGGAAACTGCTTGTGGGTTACTGTGATAAACTGCTGTGGGTTTATACTGCACTGTTTCTGCTCGTGTGCTAATATTCTGTGCCAATATTGCTAAAAGTGCTAACATTTGCCTGTTGTATTCCTTTCATCCCCTCTGATCTAACCTCTCAAATCTCTTCTTTTCAGCTCTAATCCCCCTACTCATTATCTTGCACTCTACTTAATCTCTCCCCCTCCTCCTCCCTACCTCACCTAAATTGCATTTTCTTTTGTTATTCAGGGCTCTGGCATCTAGATACAGACACCCATTTACTGCTCTCTTTTGTTTCCAAACTCCACCTCCCCTCTCTCTCTGTTACTAGTCCCATCCACCACTTAACCAGTGGCTGACCCTCCGGCCATTTAAAGTTTCTAATTCTCTCCCTTTTCCCTCCACAGAAACTTGCCCACTGAGCTTCCTCCTTCTGACCTGCTGCCGTGGCTTGCTCCTTGGAGCCATTGGCTGTACTCAGCCTTCCGCCGCAGAGAAAATCAGGTATGCCTACTGTTGCTCTTCTTGCCTATTCAGATCCAAACCTTTGTTTCCTACTGGCTAATTTCCCCTGGAAATTGCTGGACTGCCATTGGTTAGTGTGCCTTCTTCAAGTGGGGACATTTGGACACTGGCCTTTGCAAGCACCTTGGCTGTTCACTGGCCAGCATTTGCTATTTTTCAATCTGTGCCCTGACCGGCTTCTTAGCTGGCTAGCCAGCCTACCCTGCCCCATTAGCAAGTTATACTGTACTGTCACCAGAGGGACACAATCTTTATCTAAAGCAGTCCTTGCCTGTTGTTCATATAGATACCTTCCTAAACAACAGCTACCCCCTCCACCTGACCAGCCCCCCCACGCTCCCTGCTCACAAAATCTTCCTGCTCCTAAATCAATTGTTAACTAATTTCTCTGCCTTTATGAACAATGCATCCCCTACTCTTCTCTCTCCTCCTTGTTCTGCTCATATTCCTCTCTTTACCACCTCCAGTTCCTCACTACTCACCTATTCCTAATAACTCTCCCACTCCCATCAGTTATTATCTCCAATCCCCTACCCACATCCATGGTATCACTCCCTCCCCTCCCATTTGAAATATGGTCTCACTCTACCACTGTTCCTCATGCAGCTTTGATAACGGAGTCCACTTTCACTGCGGTTCTCCAGCTTCTTCATCCTCACTCATCCACTCCCTTCTGCTCAAAACTCCCAACCTCTTCACTAGCCCCTTCAAAATCCCCTAAGCTCTACTTTCTCATACTCACTCTCCTCTTGCTCTCCACTGGTGATATCCACCCCAAACCAGGCCCTATTGCTCCTAGCTCCTCTGGTGTTTCTTCCTCTACTACCTCCCCCTGCTCTCTCCTCTCAGCCCTCCCAAAGGGCTTAAAGATCCTACATCTAAACACCCGCAGCTTGTTGCAAAAGATAGACCAGATTCAGACCACAGTGTACACTCTCAAACCAGACATTCTAATCATCTCAGAAACTTGGCTAAAGAGCACTATCCCTGACCAATTGGTCTCCATTCCTGGCTACTCACTGCTAAGGCAAGAACCGTGCTGGCAGGGGTGGTGGTGTGGCCATTTATATCCTAGCCTCCATCCAGTATTCCATCATCTACTCATCCTCTAATCCTATGACCCATGATACCCTAGCTATCCATGTGACCCTCCCCTTCACTCTCCCAATCTTCATAGCTGGTATATACTGCCGCCCAAATGTCCATCCTTCGGTTGGTCTGGGGAATTATTCATCCTAGGCGACTTCAATATAAATTGGTTGTCACCTAAAACTACCAAAACTAAAAATGAAATTGAAGCCTAAACCTCTCCCAACTGATCTCCAAACCCACCTGCCCAAACCACAAGACACAACAACACTCCCTAATCGACTGGGCAGTTACCCCCACCCCCACTGCGTCATCACCTCCGGCATCCTCCCCGATGCTCTCAGTGACCATAACCCAATATTCATAGTTAGGAAAGTCCACACAACTAAATCACCAAACAAAACCATACAACTAAGCTCTTTCAAGTCTCTTGACCTTGAACCACTCTTGAGTAACCTTGCCACTTCTGACTGGTTCCCCCCCCCCAACCTCCTTCTCCTCAGTTGATAAGGCCCTTGCCTACTTCAAAAAAATCTTTCTTGTAAACTGGAACACCTTTGCCCCACTCAAACAAACCAGAGTCAGAGGTAACCACTTACCTTGGATAACCCCTGAACTTCTGGCCTGTCTCAGGGCTACAGATCAAGTCTGAAAGTGTCATAAAGCTACCCAGCATCCTAGTGACCTCGCAAACTACCGCACGCTCTGAAATGCTTGCACCAGGGCTACAAGGTTAGCCAAGTTCGAATATTTCAAATCTGCCTTCGTCACCAACATAAATTCCCCTTCAAAGACCTGGAAGGTGGTCCACACCCTATTTACCACCTCATCTTGCCCTCCCCCGGTACTTAAAGTAAATAGCTCACTAGTGTCGGATCCGCCAACCGTAGCTGTGGAATTTAACCCCTACTATACCTCCTGCACCACTGAGCTACTGAAATCCCTCCCCTCCTACCCATCCCCCTCCCAACCCTCTACCAGTGTGCCCCTCCACTGCCCTCCCTCCCCTTTTCTTTCACTACTGTAACTTTAAACGATGCCTTAATGCCTCCTCACCATCAACCTCTCTAAAGGTGCCTCCCCTGATGGCCTCGACCCAAAACTCCTCTCCCTCTCTGCTTCAGCCATTGCCTACCCCCTCTCAATAATCCTAAATCTCTCATTCTCCACTGCCTCGGTCCCTTCTTCATGGAAACATGCAGTGGTCCTCCCTCTACCCAAAAGGGGTGACCCCTCATCCCCTGGCAACTATCGCCCCATTTCTCTCCTCCCTACCCTTGCCAAACTTCAAGAACACATTGTCCTCTTCCCAACTCAACTCTTTTCTATCTGACACCTCATTTTTCAACCCTTTCCAGTATGATTTCAGGAAAAAACACTCAACCACCACCTCTCTCGTATGACTCACAGACTCCATCCTAACCGGGATAGACAATGGCCAAATTACCTCTGCCATTTTTGTCGATCTGGCCAAGGCCTTCAACACTGTCTCTCACTCCCTTCTCCTCGACTCACTCCCGGCAGCTGACCTGTCTCCCTCCGCCACAAACTGGTTCAAGACCTACCTTATTGGCAGAACCCAATCAGTAAAGATCTTGGATGCCACTTCCCCTCCCCTCCTTATTAGCACTGGCATCCCCCAGGGCTCTGTATTAGGACCCCTCCTATTCTCCATCTTCTTAAATGAACTTCCCTCTATTTGCTCACCCTCCTCCATTATACATACTGTATGTATGCAGATGATACAGTCCTGTATGCATCTGGCTCTTGTCCTGCTGAGGTTACAACCAGCTTACAGCAAGACTTTGACAAGGTTCAGCTCTGGTTTGCTAACCATCAACTTATCCTCAGTGCCCAGAAGACTGTCTCCATGACCTTTGGCACAAAGCAGAGACTCTCTAGGCTTCCTTTCCTACCCACATTCTACACTCTTGATGGGACTTTGCTTGAGGACACATCCTGCTTCAGGTACTTAGGCGTTTTGTTGGACCAACACCTAAACTTATCTGGACATATTGATGCCATCCAGAAAAAAAATGCACCCCAAGCTTTGTGTCCTGTTAAGGAACCGTAGCTGCATCCCTCCTACGGCTAGGCGTGAACTTGTTCAGAAGATGATACTGCCCATTTTCAACTACTGTGACATAGTCTGTGGTGCTGCCCCTAAGTCCTCCCTGGCCAGACTGGACACCCTCTTCAAATCCTTCTGCCGCTTTGCCCTGGGTGCCCCCCGCACCCACCATTGCGATCTTTATCGTGCCCTATCCTTCCCCTCTCTTACAAATAGGCAAGACTCCCACTATGCTAAATTCACCTCCAAGCACTGGTTGGGTGAGCTCCCTTCCTACCTCACCTCCTCCTTTATAACCTCCCTCCATCCTCCCATTCTCTTAGATCAACCGACTCCTGCACCCTGATAGTCCCCTGTAGATCCACCCAAACTGGCCAATCCAGTTACTCTCACTGCCTCCCAAAAATTTGGAATTCCCTCCCCCCTCAAATCCAATATTCATTTTCCGCCTACTCCGTCAGCTGTGCCCTCAATAATTACCTGGCACCTAGCTGCTCCTGCCATGTCCCTCCCTAATTTCCTCCTCTAAGCCATTGACAAACCATACCCCTCTACCATCACCTTCATTTTACCCTGTGTACCCCACTCCCCAAATTTCTAGCTCTCCTTCCCTTCCCTGAAATTGCTCCCCCTTACTGGCCTCCCTTGATCTCTCACAGAATGTAAGGGACCCCGAATGCTCTCCATGGGTCTCTCTCCTACCCCCCAAGGGGCTGTATCTCTCATCTACTCCCTTCCCCCACCATCTCTCCTATCTCCCTAGACTTGCAATTCTCTTGCAGGGTTCTCAGTATCCTGAAGGGGTCCTACTGCATCTAGTTTTTTTCTCCTCTCCTTCCCCCTCCCCCATCTACCTGTCCCCCTAGCCTTTGCAGTACCCTTGCAGGGTTCTCAGCATTCTAAAGGGGCCCTACTGTGCCTCGGCATGTCTCCTCTCCTTTCCCTCCCCATCTATCTTTCTCCCTAGTCTTCGCAGTCCCTCTTGCAAGGTTCTTAGCATCCTGAGGGGGTCCTACTGCAGCTAGTCTTGTCTCCTCTCCTTCCCCTCCCCATCTACCTTTTTCCCTAGCCATCACAATCCCCTTGCAGGGCTCTCAGCGTCTTGAAAGGGTCAAACAGCCTAAGCATATCTCCCCTATTCTATCTAGCCTCTATCTTGGATTTCCATGACTACTAGCAGGGTCCAATGCATCCTGATGGACTATTGATTAGGTCCCATCCCCTCCAAAAGTGTGAATTCTCTTCCCCAAGGGTTCAATTCTGACTCCCTCCCTCTCCTAGCACTCTCTTAATCCCTATCTACTGACCTTCCCCAACCCCCTTGCAGGGTATCCTGCATCCTGAAGGGTCCTCTCTTGGGTTAGGTCCTATCCCTCCTCCTAGCATTAAGTCACATCTCCTACTTCTTTCTCCTCCTCCTTCTTCTCTCTCCTCCCTCTTTAAATCCCTACAGCCTTATCCCTCTTTCTGTCTAGCCCCACAGCCCCTTTGCGGGGTTCCCCACATCCTGAAGGGGTCTCTGTGGAACACTGCCTTATCCCCCTTCTCTCTGGTCCCCCCAGTCCTCTTGCAGGGTTCCTCGCATCCTGAAGGGGTCTCCAGGGACATGAATCCTCCCCTTCCCCCCAACTCACCCTTCGTTCTCCTTCCCCCTTTTCTTTCATGTAAGCACTTGTTTACTTATTAACCCAGCATTTATTATTGTCCACTCTTTCTACCTATTATGAACTGTTTGTAGCACCTGCCATACAACTGTATGTCAATGTTGATCTTGTAACTTGAATGTTTAATGTCTTATTCCTATTGTACCCCTTCCCCCCAGGTCGCACCAGGAGATGAGCGACTTGTCATTCAGTGTGCTTTCCTGGTGAAACATTCAATGAATAAATAAACAGGGATCAAATTCCACAATACTGCTTTCCTAAACAAAATAGATGATCTGCCTGTCCCAAGGTTACATTTAATTACATTGTGTTCTATGCCCTTAGCCAATTGCAGGTGTTCCCTTACTGGTCTAATATGAAATAAATTTAATATATATTTAGGGAAGACACCTTTCCATATTGTATATGTAAATTGGAGAAGATGGAAATGTCTTCTTTTTTGCGATGTAGACCACTTTTAAAGAATTGTATAGTATACATCAATGGGTTCTACGAGGGACATCTCATATAAAATGGGCCAATTTATTAAACATAGCACAGTATTCCTGGACTCAATGTGGAGAGTGGGGGGGGGAGGTGCCTGGTGTGCAGGCACCTGGGACAGCTGAAGGTGGAGTTAAATTGGTTAAGATGGGAAATGGAGTAAGAGGTAGATGTAGGAAGGAACAATGGAGAGAGGAGCAGATTAGGACTCCTGAGGCCGGCCTGGTGGTGCTGAGGGTTGAGGTGCTGGACGCTACACCTTTCACCACACCGGCGACCTGGGTTCGGGAATGAATCCGGGTCATTGGGGGTTGTCAGGGGAGGGAAGAGATCGAGCATCCATAGGACTGCTCTGTCTTCCCGGGGAGGGTTCAGGGGAGTGTTTTCTCCTGGAGCGACCTCTGGCAGTGGCCAGAGGCACCCGATGTAGCAATGCTGAGTAGTGGGGTGGATTTGTGGCATAGTGTTGTCTTGTCAGTTGCACTCTGAGGGGATCCAGGAAACAAAGAAAAATCCCCACCCTGGTGATAGGCGCCACCACCTGTGGCCAAGACCACACTCTAACGCCGGGCTTCTTCCTCTCTGAGGCCCACCTGTATGGTCCCAGTGCTCTATATTATAGATAGAATGCCCTGGGCAGGTAGTGCGACCCTTTCTCCGGGGGGCTCGGATCCGGAGGTTGTGTCGGGCCATGCGGGGCAGAGGTAGAACGTTTCAGATTGGAGGTAGAGATCTGGAACCCAGGATGCCTGAGAGAGTTCTCCAGTGAAGTGGTGTATAAAAATAGTTTGGGGAAAAAAAAGGACTCCTGAGGGCCAGGGGGGTGGCAAAATAAGGTGGGGGCAGAGGGGTTGCCAAGGCGTCTGGGGACAGAGTCTCCATGTAGACCAGGCAGTACTGGCACAGGGGGAATGGCAGGAGGTAAGGAGACATGGAAGGTGGGGAAGGAAAAATATGCAAGGAGGCAGAGGAAGGGTGAGGGAAGGGGATGCTAAGGTTTGTCCTGATGTAGGGGGACCAGCATCAAACAGGTTCATGGTACTGGCAGGGCTACAGGACCAGGGGGCAGACGGGGGGGGGATCAAGGCTTGAAAAACCATAGAGGAAAAGGTCTGTAATACAGAGATGGAAGGGGAAAGTAGACCACGGGCGAAAGGAGATATATACAGTCAAGAGGAGCTAAGAGTAGACTGAGGTTGAAAGGAGGTATATATATAGTCAAGGGGAGCTAAGGGTGGAGAGGAGGGTGGAAAAGTGGGAGAATAAGGAAGTAGGGGGACTGCCGTGGATAGCAGGGGACACCAGGGAGGATATGGAAGAAGGAGGGACAGGTGAGGAAATGGGAGAGAGCAGTGGGAATACAGAAGGGAGGACCAACAGGATGAACAGGGAACAAGTGAAGGGGAGGAGGCTGGCCCACCAGGAGAGGACAGGTGGACAAAGGCAAAGACTGTAGGGGAGGAAAAGGTGTTGGTCATTGGGGATTCCATTATCAAGGGTATACACTGGGTAAGGAAATGGGACCCACATAGAAGAAGGAACGTTGAATGTATGCCAGGGATGGAAGCAGAGTGGGCAGGGCCTAGGATCAAGGAAATGATAAGAAAGGTGGGGGGTCAAACCCCATTTCATCATTCACTTAATGACAAATGACTTGGCAGGAAATGAAGTAGGTGCTGTGCAACAATGGATTAAAGAGCTAGCAGGGGGCTGCAAGGAGTCAATAAGTTCAATGGCATTCACTGAAGTAATCCAGGTCTCCAGTGCCAGTTCAGGCAGAAAAAAGAGACTAGAGGAGTTCAACAAGTGGTTAAGGGACTGGTGCACATCGGAGGGGCTCATTTGCACTGAAGGGTGGGGGCACAAGTGAAAGGATGGAGGACTATGTTCAAAGGACAGGCTGCACCTCAGCAAGGAGGGCTCTAGAGGGCTTAGAGGAAAACTGTTAGAATACATGAATGGGGCCCTGCATTTAAACTGATTAAGGGGGAGTATGAAACTAGGGAAGGCATGGAGGTCAGTGGGGTGGAGGTAGGAAACGAGCTGGCACTCCCTCACAATTGGAGGTAGGGAATAGAAGAGGGGTTGATGGAAAAGGAGGGTGAAACATTTGGAGGGCAATGTGTGCGAACGCTTGCAGTCTGGGCAACAAGATTGCAGACCTAGAGGCCACCATAGCAGGGGAGGACCTGGATTTAGTCGTCATCACTGAGACCTGGCGAAATGAAGGCCAGGACTGGGATATACTGTAGCAGTACCAAGTTTTACTCTGTTAAGAAAGGACAGGATCGGAAGAAAGGGGGGAGGGGTAGCTCTTTATGTAAGGGACAGCATAAAGGCTACAAAAATACAAGGAAAACAGAGGAGCAGAGGTACTGTGTGTCACTCTGGAGAAAATGAATGGGGCCATTATCTGTGCAGTAGTGATATGTGATATACAGACCTCCAGCACACATGGAAGAAAAGGATGGGAAAATGTTGGAAGCAATCCAGAGGTTGGCTCGTAAGGGAGAGTTGTTACTAATGGGAGACTTCAACCTACCTGACGTGGATTGGAGACTCCCGGCAGCAATAAGTTCCAGGAGCGAGAACATTCTAGACTGCTTTCACGGGGCATTCCTCAGGCAACTGGTAATGGAATCCACTCATGAGGGAGCAGTACTGGACCTAATGCTGACGAATGGAGACAATGTTGCTGATGTCACAGTGGGGGACCACCTGGGGACTAGTGACCATCATACGGTGTGGTTTAGCATGAAAACTGGGTTTGCACTGAACTGCACAAGGACGAGGGTCATGGACTTCAGGAGGGCTGATTTCAAGACAATGTGTGAATGCCTCAGGGATGCCCTGGCAGGGATAAGGATGCTAGGTGGAGTTGAGGACCAGTGGGCAAAAATTAAAGAGGGCATTGAAAGATCTACAAATCTCTATGTCAGGCAGGTCTGCAAGGGCAGGAGGAAAATAACATTGTATCTCTAGAGAGCAAACGGAAACAATGAGAGCAAAAAAACTAGAGTTTAAAAAATACAAAAAGACACAGAAAGTGGAGGATAGGTTAATTTACCAGGAGAAACAAAGGGAGGCAGGGAAGGTAGTGAAGAGAGCAAAGGCACAAACAGAGGAGAATATTGTCCAGTCAAGGCAATGAGGAGAGCAAAGGCACAAATAGAGGAGACTATTGCCCAGCCACTAAAAAAGGGGGCTAAAACCTTTAGATATATTAGCAAGAAGAGAAAGATCAACGGCGGGGGGGATAACAAATGTAAACTCCTCCCCGGTCTAGGGGTATGCCAGGTGGTACTTCGGGGAAGAGGGGCACTCACAGCCAGTAAGTACAGTCACAAGATTTGCTTAGTTACCTGGTTCAGTACTGGTCCTGGGGGTGTCGCTTCTTTCTACAGGGCTGCTGCCAGCTGTAGGGGGCAAAACTTGTTAAGCAGTACATTGAGGTAGATTAAATAAGTTCATTGTCCACAACAATTCACAGTGCAAAATGGATTTAATTGCAGAAAGATAAAACAGGCCACTCCATAGAGCATGGGGGAACCATACATGGTGGGTAGGCTTTGTCACACATGGCCAGGATGAAGATTTCATTGACTGCAGAAACTGATCCAGGGATCTTGACTGCACGTTCCTCCTCAAAGCTGAATAAGACTCTTACTGATGATGGCAGTAACACACATTGTCTGCAATTTAATTCTTCCTATGCCACTTCAGCTGAAACTGCGTTAGGTACTAAATCCCGCCCGATAAAATACCGCTGTGTAAAATACTGCATAAAAGATCCCGAACTGCCATGTTACAGACTAATTTGTAATCCAGACAAAATACAGTTATGCTGCCGAAAACGGTTAACAGTGGTAGTACTGTATTGAGATCCCTCAATAAGTGTGTCTGGAAAATGCTGCAGATAAAAGTGTTATGCTACTCAATGATGAATACGATTCATAAGACAGCATTTTTATCTTATGAATAGGGTTCATCACAGTCGATATTTCCATACTCAGGTCCGTCACAATCACGGTGTTCCAGTGCAATGAGCCAAACCTTGTTTTTAATACTGAGCAATGACAGTATCAGTAAATGGTTTCCCCTGTCGCTCAGAGAACTGTAAAAAATTATGGCAATTCTTGAAGTAGTTTACCCAGTTTAAAGATTAATGAATTAACAAAGTGGCAATCAGGATGCCAGGTAACATCGCCACTTGGTAATAAACTAATGAAAGCTGTCTATCAACTTGCCTAGCAACAACGCTGCAGTGCAATGGAGATCCATGGAAATGCAGTCAGAATCAGCTTGTGAATGCGATGGAAGGATGTGGAAAAGATGGACCAGCTCATGAAAAAGTAGGTCACACCAATTTTAAAATCCAAAATAATATTGTAAAACTAGCGATCGCCATTTTTGCTTGTGTTGACAGACACAGGACTTCAAGAGCAGGGAGAGGAGGAGCGGAATGGGAAGGGGGATACTTCATACTCCATACTCAATCCATCCTTGGTATGTTGGTAACCCAGCCTTAGGACAAGAAGGCATAGCATTGATTTTATCTCTAGTTTCAATTTACCTTATAATGTATTGCAGTGGGATTTCATTTTTCCGTCTGCTGATTTTCTGTCTTTTTTTTCCACCTGTATTTTGTGAGTTCTGTATTTTTTTTTCGGGATTTCAGCAGGCGGGATTTAGGACGGATCCTGTTGAAACTTCCTCTTGCACAAACTTAGGAACACATTTCCTCTACTGCACTCACATTCCAGCAATTCCAGTCGGTTTCTCTGTGATACACCATGCGAGGTTGGGTCGTAGGGGCGGGGGTGTAGCAATCTGTTTTAAATCAGAATTGGACCTTGTGGATATGCCATTTGAGGACACCAGGTCCTTTGAGTGTACCATAGTTGCAGGTGTGGGGTGCAAAATTGCTTTCGTCTGTCATCCACCAGGTGGTGAGAGTCAGTTTTTGCAGGAGGTCGTGGACTTCATTGTTGATCTAGTATTGGATTCCCCCAGGCTGATGGTACTGGGGGATTTCAATGCCTGGGTTGATAAACTCTCACAATTTGGACAAGACTTCCTCTGTCTTATGAGTTCTTTGGGCTTCACACAGGTAGTTTCCTCTGCGACTCGTAATTACGTTCACTCATTGGGCCTCGTCTTTCTCCTGTTGTTGGAGGCCTCCGACTTGGTGGTGGAACCAGTCGGATGGTCCGACCACCACACCATCAGGTTCAATTTCTTGGCTTTCCTTGTAGACCTGCCCCTGTGGAGATGGTCTGATACCGCCCATTACGGGGTTTGATCCCGATGGCCTTTTGGCTGTGTTGGACCTAGCGGGAATTCCGGAGGCAAGCGAGGGCCCAGAGAATCTTCTCCAGGCTTTTAATCGAGCAGTGGAGGAAGCTCTGGATACCCTTGCTCCTTTTCCTTGTTTGCCCACTTATTCTCCGCCCTCGGTCCCCATGGTTTGATGGAACCTTGAGGGGGATGAAGCAGGTAGGGTGAAGGCTAGAGCATGCTTGGCGTAGAACCGGCTTAGATGCTGACAGATTTAGACTGATGGAGCATTATAGGCTCTACCAGTCAGCAATCTCCCATAAGAAGACAGAATTCCTGTCCAGGGAGATTGCTGCCACACAGAACTGACCAGGTCAGCTGTTTCTAACAGTAGACAGACTGTGCAATCCAGCCTATCTACGAGTCCGGAAGGCCTTGTCACAAGTAGAGTGCAATGAGTTTGCTTGCTTCTTTGCTGATAAGGTTGCCGACATCAGGTCAGAAATTCACCAGTCGCTCTCTGTGGGGGTAACTGGTGGACGGAGCAGGGTCGCAACACCCTCGTTTTGCTGGGCTGATTTTCACCATCTGGCGGTCAATGATATCATGCAGCTTCTCCAGAGTGTACGTCCAACTTATTGTTGTTTGGACCCGGGCCCTACCCACCTTTTAATGGGGTGTGTAGATGTGATCAGCCCGGTTCTAGTGGAATTAATCTGGTGTTCACTGGAGTCGGGGGGGAATTCCTCAGCTCCCTGAAGGAGGCTGTTGTTACCCCCCTTCTCAAGAAGTGATCTCTTGACCCAGATTCTCCTGCAAACTACAGGCCGATCTCTAACCTTCGCTTTATAGGGAAGGTTACTGAGAAAGTTGTCGCACTACAGTTGGAGAACCATCTTACCATCCATGCTATCTACGATCTTCTCCAGTCTGGTTTCCGTAAGAGACATAGTATTGAGACTGCTCTGGTTCAGGTACTCAATGGTCTCCTGATGGCTAGAGACCAGAAGTGTTGTTCCATTTTGGTCCTTCTGGATCGCTCTTCAGCTTTTGACACAGTGGACCATGGGGTATTTCTTGATAGCCTGTGGTTTATCTATGGTCTGTCTGGTACAGTTCTCGGATGATTTCACTCTTTCCTCACTGGTAGGTTGCAGAAGGTAGTATCAGGGATTTTTTCCTCTGACTCCTACTCCCTGCCATGTAGGGGCCCGCAGGGTTCAGTGTTGTCCCCCATGTTGTTCACGGTGTATATGCTTCCCTTAGGAGACATTGTAAGATGGTACAGGTTAAGTTTTCACTGTTATGCAGATGATACTCAGCTGTACTTGTCTTTTGTGCCCGACCAGGATAGTGCGCACTCAGTCTTCTGTCTCGCCGAAATACAAGACTGGATGAATTCCATTTGGCTTAGATTGAACCCTGACAAGACAGAGGTGTTAGCTGTGGAACCAGGTCACCGGGCTGAGGGGTCAGTTGCTGGGCAGCCCTCCGGGCTTTGGCTCAGGGACTCTCAGCTCCTGACCTCTGAACGGGTGTGGAATCTGGAAGTGATATTTGACAATGGGCTGACCCTTCGTTCACAGGTGTCAGCTGTAGTCAAGTCCTTTTTTTATCATCTGAGGAACATCGCCTGGATTAAGCACCTTGTTCCATCCGGCGACCTTCCAACTTTGGTCCACGCGTTAGTGACCTCGCGTCTTGACTACTGTAACTTTCTATACTTAGGGCTTCCTGGGGTTGATATCCACTGCCTGCTGCTAGTGCAGAATGCTGCGGCCTGGTTATTGTCTGGATCTACGCGATCCAGTCGTATTTCACCTGTGCTGCATGTTCTGCACTGGTTGCCTGTTCAGTGACGGGTCACCTTTAAAGTTAGCATGCTGACTTCTAGAGCCCTCCATGGCCTGGATCCGAGCTACCTACAAGCACTTCTGAGTCCCTACCGCCCCTCAGACCACTCCGCTCAACTGACGAGGGATTGCTGGAGATTTCCAGGGTGTGTTTGAAGTCTTCTGGAGCTCGGGTTTTTGCTTTTGCTGCTCCCACCCTGTGGAATTCTCTACCTCGTCAGGTGAGAGAATGCCAGACAGTGGAGAGCTTTAAAATTGCTTTAAAAACATATCTATTTGCATGTGCTTTCCCTGATTTTTAGTATTCCCTGATTTTTAGTATTTTTAGTACTGGTTATTTAATATTTAATAGTGTCATTGTTTTATTTATTTGTGTTTATCTGTTTTAGTTTGCAGATTGTACAGTGCTTTGAGATTTGATATTGTGCTTAAATAAATGTTATTATTATTATTCCACGCTACCTGGTGAGCATGCCATGGGACAGCCTTACCACAAGGGGCTGCCCCTGGCAGTCTCACACACCCACAGCACTGAGACTTCGGGGAGGGGGGGCATCCAAAAGCTGCATACCTGTTTAGGTGGACACAGTAATCAGTCCATATGGTGACTGGGAGCAGGCTGCCACCTCTGCTCCCCATGAACTCATGCTCTCACCACCAGACTCATGCACCAGGACACTGTGGCAGCCGACTGGCCTAGAAACAGTGGGACCTCTATGCTGCCCTACCGTAGTATCAGGGATCATGAGGCAGGCTCCAACATACTCCGGGCCCCAGCTCCCACTCCTCCTGGCCACAAAGGTTCCACTACATACAGCTCCATGAATGTAAATGCTCACTTGACCCCACCAACTTTTCTCCAGAACAAGTGTGGTGGGCTGGGGCGGCCACCACCCCAGCCCTACCCTGAGCCTCAGCTCACTGCTGAACTTGCAGCACTCCCCAAACTAGGAGCTCACTCTTTCCTCCACTCCCACTCCCAGACTCCCCTTTGGCACCAAATACCCAAATTTATACTGCCGGTCAGGCCCCACCAGCCAGCAGGTGGTCCCAAACACAGATTCACAGATTTACACAGAAATCCGATGGCAGAAAAGGACCACACCGGCCCATCTAGTCTGCCCTTATATACACCCTTTCCTCCCTTCCTCCTTTTACTTGCTCAGAACTCCACTCCCAACCCCATATGTCTGTCCCATACCCTCTTGAATCCCCCCACTATTTCGGATCCCATCACCTTCTCTGGTAGCCTGTTCCAGGCCTCCACCACCCTCTCTGTGAAGAATCTCCCCCTCACATTGCCTCTGTAGTTCCCTCCTTCCAATCTGAGGCTATGCCCTCTTGTTCTAGCTCCCTCCTTCCTTTTGAACAAGTTCCCCATCTTCACCTTATTGATCCCGTAACTTAAACTTAAAAGTTTCAATCATGTCCCCCCTCTCCCTTCTAGTCTCTAGTGGGTATAGATTCATCTCCCTCTACCTCTCTTCATATGTTTTTCCCCGCATCCCATGCACCATCTTAGTTGCTCTTCTCTGAACCCTTTCCATCCCCTCAATGTCCCTACGTAGGTGCAGTCTCCAGAACTGTGCCCCATACTCCAGATGCCTCCTCACCATTGTTTTCTACAGCAGCATTAGCACCTCCCTCCTTCTGCTAGTTATGCCCCTTCTAATGCAGGCCAACATACCATTTGCCTTTCCCATCACCTTGCTGCAGTGGTTCCCTGCCTTAAGACTGCTCAATATAATAATCCCCAGATCCTTCTCCTGCTCTGTTTCCTTAACCCCCCCCCCCCAAGGGTATAAGCTGCTTGAATGTTTTTCCACCCCAGGTGCATCACTGCACACTTTTTCACATTGAATTTTGGTTTCTAGGTTTCTGACCACCTCTCCAGCTTCTCCAGGTCTTGTCTCAAGGCCTGCACTCCACCTTGGGTGTCCACCCTATTGCAAACCTTCGTATCGTCTGCGAATAGGCACACCCTACCCTCTAGTCCTTCTGCTAGAGCACTGATATAAATGTTAAAAAGTAGGGTCCCAGTGCTGACCCCTGAGACACACCACTTGTTACCCCCTTTACCCTGGAATGTACCCTATTTACCAACACTATTTGGCTGCTTCCCGTCAACCAGTTTTCCACCTACCTAGTTATCTTCTGTCCCACCCCTAAGCTCTCCAGCTTATTTACTAGCCTTCTGTGCAGGACGGTGTTGAAGGCCTTACTGAAGTCCAGATAGGCCACGTCCACCACTCCTCCCTGGTCCACTACCTGCATCACCCAATTGAAAAACTCTATCAGGTTGATCTGACATGACTTCCCATTCGTGAAGCCATGCTGCCTTTCGTCCTGCATACCACTGGCCACCAGGTAGTCTACCACCCTTTCTTTCATTAACGTCTCTATTACCTTTCCCACCACCAAGGTGAGACTGGCAGGTAGTTTTTGGCCGCTCCTTGCTTCCCTCCTTGTGTAGTGCAACTACCTCCACCCTCTTCTAGTCCGCAGGAACCCACCCTGTATCCATGGACAAAATAAACAATCTTGTCAAAGGTGCTGCCAGCTCCACCCTCAGTTCGCGGAGTACCCTCGGGTGCAAGCCGTCCGGCCCCATTGCTTTATCCACCTTTAACCTGCCCAGTTCCTCCCTTACTCTATTAATAGTGAACGTTCTAGAATCCATTCCCCTTCCTTCCCCTCCAGCTCTGGTCCTCTACCCTCACCCTCTTTCGTGAAGATCGAACAGAAGTACCTATTTAATACGTCTGCTTTTTCGAAGACCCCCTCCAGTTTTATTCCTCCCTCCCCCCTCAGTCTCACTATTCCCTGCTGTGCCTTCCTTCTTTCTCCCACATACCTAAAAAAGGTTTTATCTCCCCTCTTGGCCTGCTTTGCTCTTTTCTTCTCGGTGACCTCTTTAGCCCTCCTTATCTTCTGCCCTGCCTCCCTCCCTCTTCACTGGATATGTCTTCCTATCCTCCTCTCTTTGTGTCATCTTATACCTCCAGCATGCCCTTTTCCTCTCTCTGACCACTCCTGCCACCTCCCTTGTAAATCACAGAGGTCTCCTCTGTCTTCTGTTCTTCCTAGTCTTCTTGATGCAAATCTCAGTGGCTTTCAGCACCCCTCCCTTAATAGCTGCTCGTAATTCCTCCACATCCGTTTTATTCCCCATCACTGACATTTCTTCCCCAAATATCCTCTTCATTCTGTTAAAGTCTGCTTTCTTGAGGTCCATTACCCTAGTTCGTGTCCTGTTTACTTCCCTCCTCATTTTTAACCTGAACCTTACAGCACTGTGGTCACTTGTACCCAGTGCTGGGTAAGTCACTTTTTCTATTACTTTGTATTACTTTTGGGAACTTGTTCCAGGAAGCTCTGTGCAGTCACTAGCAAGGATGGAGAAGTACTAGAACAAGTAACACACCCTACAGTTACAGTTTGTAACCCCCAGGTGGCGCTATCCCAAGGGCTACTACCCCTGCCTGTTGGGCTACTGACAGGCTGAGGGGCCTAGGTTCTATGACGGGTGCCTCTACCCAGAGGTCAGGGTTAGTAGTAGTTAAACTAGCTCGGGTACAGCCCTCTGGGACACTGTAACTCCCCCTTTGTTCCCACTAGTGGCCTACACAATACATAGGAGTTACCTTTCCAATACCCCACATGTGTGCACTTTCTACACATAGAGATACCACTTACCCTCGGGACTGATTCTGCAGCCCGTCTTGGAGGACCCCCTGTAAAACAAGGTTAAACAACATACACAGCAATTTGCAATACTGTTCTAGATGCATTAACATCACAGCCAGTATATGGTATAACAACAACAAATCTGCTTTATTCAGGGGACAGTAACACAGGAGGGGGGTAATCAGGTTGATTAGTTTAGATAAGTTTGAATCACAGTACTGTGCACATATATTTAGGGTCCAAAATGTCACTCTCTGGGTACCCAGGATGGGGGCTAGCCAGGTGCGTTGCCTGGGGTTGGCCGGCTGGTGCAGCTGGATGGGGCCCTGTATGAAGAAAATACCTGCACAGACAGATTGTAATCCGGAGCCGGATGGCTCAGTCCACAAACAGAAACACACACACCAATCAATTGACACGCTTTGATTAAATGAAGGTGAGGGGAAGTACCCTGTTTGTACTCACAAACCCCAAACTGAGCTGAATTGAGGAGGTAGATCTGGATGGCCAGGATGAGCAGGGCATGGAGATGAGACCCCTGTGACAGCGCCTAACTGGTTTGGAAAGCAGACGGATGCAGTCTGATTAGCTTTGAGAACAGCTTCCAACTTCAGCTCACAACTCACAGAACAAGGGGGAAAAGGTATCACGATTCCCAACAAACACTAGGCACATTTATATGTAAAGGAATTTTCTATACCAGGCAGCTGCTTCTCGATCCCAATCGCAAATACTGCAAAACCCGAGAACACACGCAGCAACGGAGTCCTCCAACAGGCCAATCGCACTTCTGCAAATCTTCAGTCTTCTACGAGCAAGCCTGGATCTGCACACTTCTTCCTTTTCGTTCCACAACTCGGATTCAGTCTGATTGAGCACTTGCTAACAGCTACAGACTGAATTCAGGAACTTACACGCGCATCCCGCGCTGACTGCACGCTGCAGCAGAACAGAGCTCCTTCTCTTCCAACAGTCAACTTGCATCTGGATCTCCGGCAATAGTTCAGGGCATTTCCCTTAGACACCAACAGGTTCGGTTGGTGTATCCGGCTGTCAATCACTGGAGAGCTCCCTCTGTTGGTGCAAAAAAGGCACCAAGGTCCAAACTACAATTCCCAGAAGCACTAACCATATATTCCCCTTTAGGCAGGCTCCAGGTGAGCGTCCAAGTCCTGGTTGGTCCAAGCAGTCTCCATTTTAGGGCTCCCCTAAACCCAATTGGCCCAGCACAGCAGCTCAGGTCCAAAATGGAGGGGCACAACACACAGAGTCCCAGCTGCAATAAAGGCAGGTTAGACAAACTGCAATTTTACTAATGCTCTAAACGATTACAGGCAAACAGTTACATCTTTTAGGTGGGCTCCCTTTACGCTTTCAGCGACTGCAAAATGGAGCGATTACACCACAGCTCGGGTGGGATTCGAGCATTAAACACACAGTCCCCCCATATAGGACTAATTATGTCTGAAAGCAGACAGCTCTTAAAGAGACAGTACGTGGAGGCTCTGCAAGCACTGTCAGTGCCATTCAAACAGCTAAAACGCCGAACGCCAGCAGGCAGGGGGAACACTTAGGCAAGCTCCTAGGAGGCTTTTAGGAATCCCCATCTGTAGGGGGGTTACAAGTTACTTATGTCTTTTTATACAAAAGTAATATGTAACTGTAACAGATTACATTTATTTGAAAGTAACTAGTAACTAACCTATTACTCTCAAAAAATGTAATCTGTTCTAGCTTTTTATTACTTTTGTATTGTTTTTGTATGGAACGAAAAACGCAACTGTAACTGTAAGGTGTATTAGAAACATAGAAACATAGAAGTTGACGGCAGATAAGGACCGCAAGGCCCATCCAGTCTGCCCATTTCTTTTTCTACCTTATAAATGTGCCATCGGCCTTTGCTCTGTCAGTGGCCTATCTATTCATAGTCATTTGTATTGCTCCCTTATGCCTATCCCATGCCTGTTTGAAGCCCTGCACTGTATTCATAGCCACCACTTCTTGTGGTAAGCCATTCCATGCATCCACCACCCTTTCTGTGAAAAGAATTTCTTCACATTCCCCTTAATCCTCAATCTCATGCTGTGTCCTCTTGTCCTGCTATTTTTCTTATATTTAAACATGTTAGACTCTTTCACTTGTTAATGCCCTTAAGGTGTTTGAATGCCTCGATCATATCATCTCTCTCCTCCTTTGCTCAAGGGTATACATATTGAGCTCTGTTAATCTGTCCTCATATGTCTTCTGATGCAGTCCCTGCAACATTTTGGTTGCCCTTCTCTGGACTGCCTCAATTTGGTTAATGTCCTTGTGAAGGTGTGGCCTCCAATACTGCACGCAGTACTCCAGATGGGGCCTAACCAGTGTCTTGTAAAGAGGGATTATTACCTCCCTCTTACGACTTGTGATACCCCTACTAATACACCCTAACACCCCCCTAGCCTTATCTACTGCTTTAGAGGTCTGCTTGGATGATTTCGGGTCATCAGTGATGATGATGCCCAAGTCCCTTTCTTCCTTTGTGACTGCTAGCAACTCCCCTCCCAGCCTATAGGTGGCTTCAGGGTTTCTCTTCCCTATGTGCGTGATTTTGCACTTCTTTGCATTAAATCCCAGTTGCCACTCTTCTGACCATTTTGCTAGTTTATCCAGATCTCTTCTCATTCTGCCCACCCCATCTGGATCATCTACTCTGTTGCAGATCTTGGTGTCATCTGCAAACAGACAAGCCTTACCCTCTAGTCCATCTGCAAGGTCACTAATGAGGATGTGGAGGACTGGCCCCAGAACTGATCCCTGAGTTACCCCACTTGTGACTTGCATCTCTTCTGACTGTATACCATTTACCACCACTCTCTGTTTCTGCCCACAACCAGTTTGCCACCCAGTTGACCAACTTCTGACCCACCCCGAGCCTACCCAGCTTATTTATCAATCTTCTATGTGGAACAGTGTCAAAAGCTTTGCTGAAGTCAAGGTAGGCGACATCAACTGCTCCCCCTTGGTCCACCACTCTGGTTACCCAGTCAAAGAAATCTATGAGATTAGTTTGACAGGACCTTCCTTCTGTAAACCCATGCTGTCTTGGATCCTGTGCCCCTATGGATTCCAGGTGTTGCACTATCCTTTCCTTAAGGAGTGCCTCCATAATCTTGCCCACTACTGAGGTAAGACTGACTGGTCTGTAGTTCCCCACCTCCTCCCTGCTACCACTCTTGTGGAGCGGGATCACATGAGCCCTTCTCCAGTCTTCTGGGACCTCTCCTGTGCTCAGAGACTCACTAAACAGTTCTGCTAATGGCTCTGCTAGTTCCACCTTTAGCTCCTTAAGTACCCTGGGATGTATGCCATCAGGTTCCATTGTCTTATCCACCCTGAGCTTAGCAAGCTCTTGTAGGACCCTTTCTTTGTGAAGGAGTAGTGCTCACCTCCTCCCCACTGTGTCCATGATGCTGAGCTGTGGGCCCTGCCTACCTTCTCTTCAGTAAATACTGAGCAAAAGTATCTATTTAGGATAGATGTCTTTCCAGGGTCCTCCTCCTCACATGCTCCCTTTTCTCCATTAAGCTTAGCAATACCCCCTCTGGACTTTCTCCTTTCACTAATGTATCTATAGAAAGTCTTGTCTCCTTCTTTTACTGTTCGTGCTAGTGTTTCCTCAGTTTGGGACTTTGCCTGCCTTACTGCCTTCCCTGTTTCCCTTAGGGCAGTTTGGTATGCCTCCCTATCTTCATCCCGCTGTGTTCCTTATATTTTCTGAAGGCCAGCCTTTTGGCTCTGACCTTTCTGCTACTGTATTTGAGAACCAAAGTGGTTTCCTTCTTCTTTGCACTTCCTTTCTGTCTAACACAATGGGATGTTGCTTCAAGTATTGCATCCTTAATGCTTGCCCACTTTGCCTGTACCCCTCACCTGTGTTTCTTTTGCAAGGGCTAGCTTAACTCTGTTGGCCTTCTTATCAAAGTCAGCTCCTCTGAAGTCCCATATTTTGCCTTGGAATGGGATGATTTAGATGTAGTAGCCAAATTGAACCATACCATGTGATGGTCACTGGCCCCAGGTGACCTTCTACCTGGAGATCTGTGATCCCTTCCTTGTTAGTCAGTACTAGATCTAGGATAGCCCTGTCTCTTGTGGGTTGCTGTGCCAGTTGTTTGAGGCCCTCCCTGCAGGAATCCACTATGTGTCTAGTTCTGGCAGATGTTCCTGCTGGTATTGACCAATCTGTATCCGGCATGTTGAAGTCTCCCATTATCAGAACCTCCCCTTTAGCTGTCATGTTTTGTATATCTTCTAACAGTAGTGTGTCTATGTCCTCCCCTGGTCTGGGGGCCTGTAGACAACCCCAGTTCTTATGGCTGTCCCATTTCCTGTTTCCAGGGTGACCCACAGTTCTTCTGGCTCCTTATGTGTATTCTGAATTTCTGTAGCTTTGATATTTTCATTGACATATAGGGCCACTCCTCCCCCCCTTTTTGCACCTCGGTCTCTTCTGAACAATACATAGCCGGGTACTGAAGTCTCCCAAGTGTGGTTACTGGTAAACCACATCTCACTAATTGCTACTATGTCCAGTTTAGCCTCTGACATTATTGCCTGCAGGTCTGGGATCTTATTTCCCAGGCTGTGAGCATTTGTGTACATGATTTTCCATTGACCAGATTTTGGTGTGTTGGTTGTTGGGTGAGGTTTGGCATTACCCCTGTGCGTCGTATGGGGAGACAAACCTTTTTTCTTACCTGGTGATGCAAATGAACTGCAAACATGCTGAATCCCTGTTTGATCACTAGCTGAGGGGGGAGGGGTGTTCTTCCCATTCGACGTATGGGGTGCTGCACCCCTCTCCCCATTTGCTAGTTCAAATATTCTGCAACGACGTCAAACTTCTGCCCCAATGCACTGACTCCCTCCTTAGTCAGATGCAGTCCATCAAATTTAAAGAACTTTCGCTCCCAGAACTGTTGCCAGTTCCCTACACTATTACTTTTTCTAGTATTTCTCCATCCTTGCTAGTGACTGCACAAAGCTTCCTGGATCAAGTTTTCAAAAGAAATAGAAAGTAATAGAAAAAGTAACTTACCCAGCGCTGCTTGTACCTAATCCTTCCCCCACCTCCACCTCCTCCACACTGTCCCCATTTGTGAGGACTAAGTCCAACAGGTTTTCTCCCCTAGTGGGCTCCCTTAACAGTTGTTGCAGGACTACCCCTTGTACTACCTCTAAGAGTCCCCTGCTCCTAGTTGATACCACTGTTGGGATCTCCGAGTCGATGTCAGAGAGGTTTACGTTCCATACTAGCAGAATCTCCCCTTTTTGTGCCATTTTTGTCACTGACTGTATAAGTTGCTCATCCCCCTCTTCCCCCTGCGTAGAAGGTCTGTAAACCACCCCAACCCTCAATAGTTTCCCATTCCTTTTATTTATTTATTTATTGAAAATGTTTCACCAGGAATGGCACACTGAGCAAAAAGATGCTCGTCTCACGGTGCAACCTGGGGCGGGGGTACAGAGGAGACAGATATACATACAGTAGTTGAACTTACAGTAGCACAATATGGATAATGCACATAGTTGGGAGGGATTACATTTGAATATGATACATGGCAAAACAGTACAGCACAGCAAATACAGGTTGTACAAATCGTGGTTACCCGGCAGGGTAAGAGCAGTACAGAACATGATCGTAGGGCATAGTATACAAAGCATGGGTACACATCGAGGCAACACAAGAAATACATAAGTGCCAGTTTATAGAACAGAGGTAGTAGTAGCAGAACTTGACAGCCAGTGGCGGAAGTTGAGCTACAAGGAGAAGCAATCAAGTAGGAAGGAAGGATTTGGAGAGCAAGAGGGGGGTAGAGTAGGAGGGGGAGGATTTTTATCCAAAGTGACCCACATTATCTCAATCTCCCCTTCTTCTTCCAGCCCCTCTGTGGCCCCAGTTTCTTCTTTGACGTATAATGCTACACTCCCTCCCCTCTTGCCAGCTGTGTCTTTCCTGAACAGTCAGTAACCAGGTATGACTGTCTCCCATGCATGATACTCCATCCACCAAGTCTCACTTACTGCTACTATGTCGAAACCCTCTTCCACCATGGTGGCCTCCAGTTCCTCTAGTTTATTCCCCAAGCTCCTGGTGTTTGTTACTAATCCCCTCCACCATGTAGCCCCCTCTTTCCTGTCCTCCCCTTCCAACCCCTCCCTGTTGTTGCATGTTGCCTGCTCTTCCTCTTTGTCCTGGGGGAGGCTGATAGCCTCCCAACTCTTCAACCTGTATGAGTGTTTTTTTCTTCCCCCCACCGAATCAGTTTAAATTTAACTTCCTTACTATAAAATCCTCCAGTTTGCCCTTTAGTACAGCTGTCCCTTCTAAGCTCAGGTGCAACCTATCAGGGGCATTAGTCCCTCTTCCACCCACGTTGATCCTCGATCACCTATTAAACCAAACTCCCATCTGTCTACACCATCCCTTCAGCCACTGATTGAATTCCATGGTCTTTTCCCTCCTAGGTGTGCTTGGTCTTGGTACAGGCAACACCTCTAAGAAGGAAATAGAAGGGAAAACTGTGCCACTGCAGAACTTAGCAAGCTCCTTGAACCTTGCCTGTACCTCTTTCAGACTGTTCCCCTCCAGATCATTGGTGCCAAGCTGAAACACTAGGTGAGTCCTCCCATCCTGATGCTTGCCCCAAGATGGTGTATTGCACCTCACCTCTAGTGCTGTCATTCCTGGCATACACTGAACCCATACTGCACTGTTTCTTGCTCCCTTCCTCCCCCATCGGGTTCCCTTTATAATCGAGTCCCCTATGAGTGCTACCTTTGTACTTCCTTCTTCCTGCATGTTCTTTTGATATTCCAGCTTACACCTTAGTTCACGCCTCCCCTTGGCCACCCTATTTCCATTTTCCTCCTTGTCCTTGCCCCATTTGGATTTTCGCTCTCCCATTTCCACTTCCTCTCCTCCTCCTGCCCCATGGACTTTCCCTCAGTCCCTCTTCTCCTGTACACCCTCTTCACTAGCTCTGCCCCTTCCTTGTGCTCTGTGGTTACACTTCTTCTGCCTGCATTTCTTTTGCAGCATGCACTTCACCTCCCCACTGACACTTTCCTTACTTGCTCCTGATATATTCTCTTTTCCTGACTCTTCTGTGCTCTGCGTCCCCCTTGAGGGAATTTTCTTCCTCACCATTTGCTCTTTTTGGATATTTCCCTCCTTGTTTGCCCCCCCAGGCATTCCTCCCATTTCCTTAATTTCCCTTTCTCCTTTCCCTATGAACTCCTCTCCATGTGTGGTCCTCAAAGGTGCTATCTCCTGCTCTTTTGCTATTTCCCTGTCCTTGCTCCTATCTCTATGGGAGCCTCGCTGCCTCTTACCCTAAGATCATCCTCCACTATTATCTCTCCCTGGTTTGGCCCCAAATGGTCTATCCCCATCTCTCCCAATTTTTCTGCCCCTGCTCCCTCCTCTGTTGGCTCCTCGCAGCCGATCTCCTCCATATCATCCTCAACTAGTACCCCAAAGGGTGCAAATCTGTTTTCCTGCTCTGCTCCCTTGCTTCTCTTTCCTTGGTCTGTTGTGCCCCTTGTTGATTTCCTCCCCCAAGTTGCAGGTGTCTGCTTAATTTCTCCTGAACCTACCACCTTCCACACCTCCTGACCCCTCGTTTCCTTTATACTTCCTGTCCCTAGGTCCCTTGTCTCCCCCCTTGTGTTGCCACTATCTGTTCTACGTGCTCTGATGCATCTGCTGGACCTCCTCCTGTCCCCATTCCTCCATACCATTATGTTCTCAACCCATGTGCCTAATCCTCCAGTGGTCCTCCCTATTTCCTCCTCCCCCCACCCAGCTGGTACTGTCCCTGTTCCTCCACCCCTCCTTTCCTCCCCACTGTTCCACCCCCTGCTTATTACCCACCTCAATCACCCCACTTCCTCCCCTAGCTGTGTAAGCTGTCTGCACACTATGTATCCTCCAAGCACAATTTAAGACTATGGCCGTCCCACACCCACTACGCCCTACCACTCTATCAAAGATTCTCCCTCTTTGGCTGCCCCTCCAGCTGCTCTGCCTTTCCTTGTTAATGTCAGTTCTACCAATAATTTAGGTAGAATGCAAGATACGTAACCTATACAGTTTAGCAATACAGTCAATGCTGTTAATATTTCAGCAATAATTTTGGTTCTATATGTTTGTACTCCTAAACTGACACCTTGGATGCCTATTACCCAATCACCTATCAACGATGCACAAGGCTCTTAATATTGCTCCTGCTAAGGTTAAGCAAAAGAAAACATTTTTTTTTTTACAAATTCCACTACATCTTAACAGATTCTCAGTATAGATAACACAGCTTTAAAACCTCCTACAAGCCCCTTTCTGGACTTGCAATAGCAGTACTAAGTTTATATTGGATTTACTATTGTATAGACAGGATATGGAGCACAATACTATTAGGTTAAAAAAAGTTCAGTAAGTAAATTTGCCAGAACAGTACAGCAGTTAGAGAGTCAGCTGTCCATGCAGAAGGTTGAGAGTTCAAGCCTGGGTAAAGGGGCAATTCAAATGAACACCTGTTGACTGGGTGGATAGGCAACAGCAAAAACACTCACAGATAATGTGAAGCTTTCTTTAAGGTTGAGACAGCCAACTTACAAACAGACTACAGTAGGTTTATAATTGGTTTGCTTTTATGTAGTCAGGAGAGGGGCAAAATACTATAAGGTTAGGAAAAGTTCAGGAAATAGCGAGACTGCCAGAACAGTGCAGCGGTAGGGAGACTGCCTTTAGTGTAGAAGGTTGAGGGTTCAAGCCTAGGTATAGAAAGGGGATTTATTGGAGGCTTACACTATGGGGCAGCAGGCAAAACCGGGGGTTAGAACGGCAGAGGAGATGAATCTCCAAGGAGGTAAGACAGGGTTAGAAGACTGCTAGTGGTTGAATAGTATAACCTGCTTATGAGAGAACACCAAACAGCAAGATGAGGGGAAACACAGCTAGTAAGCTCCCAGAGTGGGCTTACACAAGGATAAAGGGTGAAGAGGGAGGGTCTGTGAGGAAGGGGACCAAGGGAAGGTGGGCATATTGGGTAGTGCATTATAATAGTGACTGAAACTGAGTGACTCGTGAGCAACTCAGTTTCAGTGCCTGTGATATAAGCATCTTGAAAGGGTAGCGAGGAGTGGTTATAGTGCCAGGTTAGGGACAATAATAGGGCAAAGAAAGGGGAGGGTTCAGGAAGTAAAAGATATGTGAACTGCAGTTTGGCAGTGTACTGCTGAGCTGCCATTCTGGTGTAGTAGGGGTGGCGGGCTACAGTGAGGTGGTCCGGGGTTTGGGGCTGGGCAGGGTTTATTTTGTTTCGCGTGTGCGGCACTTAACATTTTTTTTTTAATGTCTGGGTTTCTCCCCATCCCCGACGTGCATCCCCTCAGAGTTGAGAATCCTAATTTAGGGGGGTGTGGAGGGTAAATCCCCCATGGGGGTGCCCCCCCACATAGATACATTGCTGTTGGTTTTCATCACTGTTCTCGGGTTCAGTGGGGAGTGTACATCGCCGTTTTGATTTTTGGCGATGTACTCTTGCTGTAACAGTGATCGCTGTTTAGTGATCACTGTTATGACATGGAACCGACATATTGAACAGATACTTTTGCTCAGTATTTACAATAGAAGGAGTAGGTGATGGGCCAAAGATAATGAACAGCGGCAGAATTGGTAGGGAGGTGGACAGTAGTCCTTTCACAGAGGAGGAAGTCCTAGAGTACTAGCAAAATCAAAAGTTTACAAAGAAATGGGACCGGATGGGGTTCACCCTAGGATATTGAAGGAGCTCAGAGAGGTGCTAGTGGCACTACTGGCAGTTTTGTTCAACTTATCGCTGGATACAGGGGTGGTTCCGATGGACTGGAGAAGGGTAGATGAGGTCACACTTCACAAAAGTGGGAATAAGGTGGAGGCAGGAAATTATAGACTTGTCAGTCTGACTTCAGTAACGGGCAAGGCTATGGAATCACTATTGGAGGAAAAGATAGTGGACTACCTCAAAGCAAATGGTGGATTGCAGGATCAAAGGCAACATAGTTTCACAGCAGGGATGTCTTGCCAGACAAACCTGATCAGGTTCTATGACTGGATGACCAGGGAAGTGGATCAGGGTGGAGCAGTAAATATGGCATACCTGGATTTCAGGAAGGCCTTCAACACCGTTCCACATGTAAGACTGGTGAACAATCTGGCCTGTCTAGGAGTGGGACAGAAAGTAGTAAACCGGGTTAAAGAGTTGGTTGAGTGGCAGGAGTCAGAGGTTGATGGTAAATGGAGTCCACTCAGGAGAAGGTGGGGTGACAAGTGGGGTGCCTCAGCGGTCAGTACTAGGCCAGTCCTCTTCAATGTCTTTATCCGAGACACTGCAAAAGGGCTAGAAGGGAACGTCTGCCTGTTCGAGGATGACACAAAAATCTGTGTAAGCCACCATCCCGATGTGTAGGGGTATCCAGATGGTACAAAAATGGGAAGGGGCACTATACAGCCAGAAACACAGTCCAGGAAAATAAATATGTTTATTACCTGGTTCATAGTTGTTGCAAGATGGCTTTGCATTGTAGGGGAGCAGGTACGTCTCTCCACTTAGTGGAATAGCTGCAGGGGGCAATGCTCATTAACAGGCACAACATGAACAGTTCGTATCAATTAAATTCAATGACCACTCCAGAAACAAAAGTGCAAACTCATTTAATATGAACCGAATAATTTGATAAACCACTCAATGGAGTGTGGGGGAACTCAAACAACAGTGGGAACAATTTTCAGATATGTAACGTGACATTACATTTTGCAGCAATCTCTTATTCAAATAGATTCACTTTGATCTGAGCAGAATTCCCCTTGAGTCACGAAGGCTTCAGTTTCCTAACAGCAGCACTTTATACAGTGGGCCGAAGAAGCCACACAAGAGCATACACTGACTTAGCAGCATTTCCTTCACATATTCCTTGCCTTCACAACTTTCCACATGCCAGACATTTACTAAATCTTTTCTTTTTGTCACTCAGATACTCAATCAGCAGTAGCAAGCTGAGACAGCACAAGACATTTCTACTGTCCCCATCAGTTTCTTGCCTGCCTTCCAAACTGGGATTACATTAAAATGGGGAGCACTCTATTAATGAGACTTTCGGTTTTCCCTCAGTGTTCACTTTTAGCAAAAGAATACCACCGAAGAGGGGGCCCTGTGGAGCACATTTACCGACCAGATGTGCTAAGAGAGAGCTCTGCACCAATTGAGAATATAAGCCTTAAATCTTATTTTTTCTTGCTGAAAAACATAAATTGGAGAACAGCAGTGAATTCTTTGTATCAATTAAATTCAATGTCCACCCCAGAATCAAAAGTGCAAAACTAATTTAATGTGATCCAAATAATTTGATAAACCACTCCATGGAGTGTGGGGGTACTCAAACAATGGTGGGCCCAATTCTCAGGTACAGAACCTGACATTACATTCTGCAGTAATCTCTTTTTCCAACAGATTGATTTTGATTTGAGCAGAATTCCCAATGCAGAACTCCTGTTGCCTCCACAGGCTACACCCCCTGAGATCCCAAACACTGCAGCAGCCCACCGGACTGTGGAAAAGGGTAAGCTGCCACCACTACACCCTCAACGAGTCAGACTGCCACAGCCAGACCATGCCCCAGGTCCCCTCTGCCATAGCAGGCCCAACCACAGGATACACAACATGGCTCCCAGGCTGCACTTGCCCACGGGTGAGAAAATTTCTGCAACTGGACCCCCATTGGTGCTTATCTCTACTAAGGTGCCAGAGATCACTTGGTGAGCTCCCTCTCTACTCTTCTGGGCTCTGGCTCCCAAAGAACAGCACCGATGGGACCCCAAATATTGCTCCATAACTGCTTCCCCAAATGACTCTTTATGGCCTGAACCACCGCACTCTTTCCCGGGTCTTTGAGGGAGGAGGGCCAGGGTGGTGGACACCCGCCCTGGCTCTGCCATGGCCCTCATGGCTGAACTTGAGGGTCAAACCCCTGACTCTCTGCCTGGTCTCCCTTGACTCTCTCCAATGGTGCCAAAACCTCACATTTATACCCCCATGGAAGAGGACCCCCTGCTGGCGGCAAGCAGGCCCTACATCCAGACCTACAGGCACCAATGCTGGAAAACTTTAACTAGTAAGCTTCCGAAGGGGGTGCTTACATCTGCAACAGGGTGGAAACACCAGGGTGGGGGTGGAAATAATGAGGAATGATTTACGGAAGTTTAAAAATGATCAAGTGTTTGGCAGCTGGGTTTCAATGCTAAAAAGTGCACAGTCATGCACTTGAGACACAGAAACCAGAGGGCTATGTACCAATTGGCAGAGGACTTACTGGCAACCACCAAACAGGAAAGGGACCTGGGGGTAATCATTTCTGATAACTTGAAGGTAGCCAAGCAGAGTGAAAAGGCAGTGGGAAAGGCTAGTAGAATGCTGGGGTGTATAGGAAGGGGTATCACCAGTAGGAAGAATGAGATAGTGTTGCCCCTGAACAGGTCACTGGTATAACCACACCTCAAATGCTGTGTCCAGTACTGGAGGTCGCACCTCCAGAAATACAGGGATAAGGTGGAGGCAGTACAGAGGTGGGTAACCAAAATGTTGCAGGGACTGTATCAAAAGCCCTATGAGGAGAGACTAAGAGAACTGAATATGTACTCACTGGAGGAAGGAAGGGAAAGAGGGATATGACAGAAACATTCAAATACATAGCAGGTATTGATAAGGTACAGGAAGGTATCATTTTTTGAAGAAAGACAGACTCAAGGACAAGGGGTCATCATGCTATGAAGCTGGAGGGGGGCTCAGAGGGGATGTGAAGAAATATTTCTTCACAGAGAGAGGGTGGTGGAAGCCTGGAAAGGCCTCCCAGCAGAGGTGATAGGTGCCAAAACTGTCGCAAGATTCAAGCATGCATGAGACAGATACAAGGGGACCTTGGAAGGAACAGAGGGAAAATGGGCAGACTGGATGGGCCAAAGGGGTCTTTTTCTGCCGACAACTTACATGTTTCTATGAGGTTGCTTTGCCACTCTATAATATTAAGTGTAATGAGTCATGAAATAAAAACACTCTGAAAAAAAAAACAGTATAAACTATTAAAACAAGAGGAACCTGGTACAGTTAAGGACCATTTTAACATATGGGCAGTGAAACTGGTTGTAAAACCGTCTGACTGCTCTCAGGGTACTTGTGTAATCTGAAAGGAGACAAAAAAAATACCTAGGTCATGTACTCAGGAAATCAAGAGCCAGCAATGACTCTTTGGACCTCAAACTCCTAAACTTAACCCTGGATACAGTCCTACTACCTCTTACTAAACTCTCAAACCTATCACTCCACTGTGGACAGTTCCCCATGCGCTGGAAAGCTACAGTGGTCACTCCCATCCATAAAAGTGGGGACAGATCACAACCCTCTAACTATCATCCCATTTCTATCCTTCCCCACCTTCTAAAGCCCTGGAACGTATTGTTGCAGATCAGCTGACTGATTACCTAGAGAACTACCAAATACAATGTCCACAACAGCTTGGGTTTCAGAAAACACATAGCACCACCACTGCACTGCTAGACTACTCCAGCTTCAATCATAGTGCTCTAGATCTAGGTCACTTAAAGGGTGCGATATACATCGACCTCACTAAAGCGTTTCACACAGTCAACCATGTTCTGCTACTTAACTCACTCCTTGCCTTGGGTCTATCTGCTGATGTAATTGTCTGGTTTAAAAGCTACCTTGGGGACCGGATCCAGAAAGTAAAAATTGGTGAAACACTCTCTGACAGCAATCTAGTGTGATCTGGAGTCCTGTAAGGCTCAGTCTTAGGTCCCTTGTTATTTAGCCTATTTCTCAACTCTCTCCCCCAAGCAAGTTCTACTTCTGTATGCTGATGACACAGTCATCTTCTCTAGTCACCCCGACCCCTTCCCCCTCAAACAACAACTACAGCTCGATTTCTCAATGCTAGAGGAATAGTTTACAGATCACAAACTTCTTCTACACTATAAAAAAATGAAAACCATGCTCTTCGCTAGCTCGCACAGTAGGCACAAGCACTACCAGCTCACCATTTATAACAATAACAACACACCCCTGGAACAGGTTCTACAGTTTAAGCACCTCGGTGTAATACTAGACACAACCATGTCATTCTCTGCCCATGTGGATCATGTAGCCAAGGCAGTAAACACCAGGCTTGGGCTCCTATATAGACACAAGCATTGTCTCACCCCTAATGGTCTCTGCCTAGCTATCAGTACTTCTTTACTCTCTATTACTGATTACGGTCTGATTATTTATCAATTAATCAATCAATCAATCAAAATCTTTATTTATTCAGGCGAACATCATTGAGCATAGCTCATTTACAAGATGGACCTGAGTGGTCATACAAAGAAGGATACAAGTTTTTTACAAAGACATTTATGGTGCAGTAACTGACAGCACCCTTAAAAGAATTCACACTGCCCTTAACAAAATCTTCAGACTAGCCTCCAGAGCACATAGACTTACTCACACTTGCGATTCGTATGCACAGACTGGCTGGCTTAACCTTAAAGGCAGAGTAATGTACCAGACATGTCTGTTTGCAAAGAAAATCTTCCTAGGCCTTACCCCTACACTCTTCCAAAAGCTCCTCATCCAGGTATCAAACCCCCATCACACCCACGGCATGACAGCCCAGGCCTTCCAAGTCCCCTTCTGCCGTACCTCTCAGGCCCAACGTTCCTTCAGTTTCAAGGCACCTCACTGGCTAAATGACCTCCCCCCAGCCATACTTGACCTTTCGAAACTTGGTCCCTTCAAGCACAATCTCCGCAATCACCTGACCACCTTGAGCAATTGCGACTGTATGCATTAACCTGTCCCCCTCCTTCAATGATACTGATATCACTCTGTTAAGGCTGCCCCTCCCTTTATCACTGACACCTTCCCATAGCCTACCCTCCCTGTCTCTATTGCCACCACCCACTCTTATCCTCCACCATCCCTCCCTACTACCTTGCTCTCTTTTTTCCTCTACCCTCTCTCTCTCTCTTACCCAGTGCTACCTATACTGCCCCCCCCCCCAACACTTTCATCCACCTCTTTTCCATGACAACACCTTTCTGGCTGCTCTGAATTGTACCCCATTATGTATACACTTAACTTGAGTATTGTAACTCTAATTCAATGCACTGTCAACTGCAACTGTTTGTATAATCAATTTTGTAAACTGTCTTGTTCTGATTTGTAAACTGTCTTGTCTTTAAAACGTGGAACCTTTGTAAAAGAACCTCTAGTTCAAAGGTATTGAATCTGAGAATTTACTAAATAAATAAGTAAATAAATAAAAGCGTGACTTCAAAACTTAACTGACACTTTCAGACCAAGCTCTTTGGAAGACATTAGCCTCTACTCTGAGAAAAAGCTAAGCAATCAGTGTAAGACCAAGGCCCCCATATTCAAAGGAGATGTGCGGCGCAACCTGGCGATAAAGGGAGATTCATAGTTTCATGTTATGTTAACAAGTTCAGGAGGCTTGAGGGCCTTTTGTGAACGCGCCACCTTATTACTGGTGATAATCAAATTTTTTGTCTCCCATGTATAAGTCTAGTCTTTTCTTGAAAATGGTCTTAGTTTACCACACCTTTCTAAAACCAAGGTGCCTTAACAGCAAACTTCACATAAAAACAATAAAATGAACACAAATACAATAAATACTGAGTTCATAAAATACAATAAAATATCATCATCATCAGGGATATGCCAACAACCACAAATGGCTCTTTACACACATCCTCCCATGCCTGATCTCCGTACGAAATACGATTATCCCCAACCCCTTTTTCATAGTGCAGGGACCCCCCTCCCATGCCCAATCCCTGATCAGAGTAGAATTATGCCCTGATCCCATTACCACAGTGAAGAGGTAACCCCCCACCCATTCCCAATCCCGATAGCAATAAAAGCGTCCACGAATGCTGTTCCATAATGTAGTGACCCCCCACCCCATCAGGACCAGATCCCGCTCCCCAACCCAACTAGAGCCAGTAACTGGCTCAGCCCTCTATACAATTACGGCTGCAGATGACTAAACTGTCAGTGAATGTGTACTGTACAGAGTATGTGTTCATTGGCTTGAGTGCGTACCCTGTACAGTATGCATTCATTGACAGTTCAGTCGGTGGCTGGCAGTGGTGGTGTGTGGAATGCTGAGCCAGTCACCAGCTCCAGTTGGATTGGGGAGAGGGGTTGGGGGTCCGGATGGGGTGGGGGGCCACCACATTATGGAACAGCATTTGGAGGACATTTTTATTGCGATCGGGAATGGGTGGGGGGGTACCTCTTCACTGTAGTAATGGGATTGGGGCATATTTCTACTTCGATCCGGGTATCGGACATTGGAGGGAGGTCCCTACACTATAGAAAAGGGTTAGGGAGGGCATTATAGTATAAACTGGGATGGGGATGGGAAGATATACAAGAAGATCAAGAATTACGGTAGGTACGAAATTTCCGTATACTGTAGATCCTAGTTACCTGACCTTGCCCCATTGCTTTTGAAACTATTTATGAAAGCTATTCAAGGAGTCTGATGGGGACACTTAATTAGCAATCTATATAGCATCGGTCTAACCTTTGCTGCAGTAAAGTGGTTCAGCTGCTACCTCACAAATCGTAAACAGCAAATTAAAGCCCAAGGGGAATTCTCCCCACTAAAATTACTGCCCCGAGGCATTCCGCAAGGTTCCATTTTGAGACCTATCCTCTTCTCCCTTTACATCAACTGCATTGTTTCGGGCCTGGTTGCTGGAAACATTCATCTCTTTGCAGATGACACAGTCCTCTACCCGACCAACCTCTCCTTGGACATTATGTACAAGGAGCTACAGCAGGATTTTATCATCCTTCAGCGCAACCTGCTGAAACTAAAGCTCTTGTTAAATGCAAAAAAAAAAAACTATGATTATCTCTCCAGCCCTCAGTATGGGGATACCTGGGACCCCACAGATTATTACCCTCCTTAATGAACCACTAGAGCTAGTGGATACATTTAAATATCTGGGAGTCTGGTTGGATAACAAATTCACCTTTGGTGTACATCTAAGTGAGTTAACAAAAAAGCTAAGTATTTTCTACCTCATAAGATGCCTACTCACCCTGTAAGCTAGAAAGCGTCTGGCTCAAACAACTTTTCTTCCCCTGATTGACTACGCCGAGTTCCTATACAGCCATTGCCCCCAGTATGTGCTCCAAAAGCTGGATACACTCTATTATCGCGCATTGAGATTTGTTCTTGACTTGCCCTTGCAGACTCATCACTGCTCATTGTACCAATCATTACACTGGCCATCCCTCTCCACGAGGAGGCAAATAAATGCCCTCATGTGGCTATTCTGGGCTTTGTCCAGCAAACTACCACCATATATCTGTGACCTGTTTGAACATTCAAAGGGTGCCTACGAACTAAGGATCTCCTTCTTTGTCCTCCTTAAGCTACCACGAACAAGGACATGTCTTGGCTCAACTGCCATTAGCTCCTTTTTACCAGCTCTTTGGAATAGTATGCACAAACTACTTAAAATCTCCCTGCTGCCCAGCCATTTTATATTTAAGAGGCTGCTCTACAGAGGCCTGAATATGGTGTGTGATTGTTTCAAGTAAAGCCTTACCACGCTCAACTGAGTTCCTTAATCTCTGTAATCCTGGGCCACCTATTTCCCGTGTCAGCCAGCATCCCTTTAGGGCAACCACCTCCCCTCTTCCATCGATTAGCTTCGTAGGGGGCCTCATTCTATTAGGCTGCCCTATTTTTTCCTCTCTACTATTTGTCTGACACCCTTTCTTCCCACTGTCCTTCTCTATGTCCCTCCTTCTTCTCCTCACTTGTACTCTATAAGCTACAACTTGCATACACTGCACTTTAAATGCCTATATTTACACTTGTTTTACATGTCTGATTCATACAAGTACTGACTTTGTATATTGTAACTGCCTGTACTGATGTCTACTTTTATATGACGTGTTGTCTACTGTAAGCAAAAGTGCCCTCTTTTTCCAGGACCATCTTGAAAATGAGCTTGCTCAATGATGTAACTGTCTGGTTAAATAAAGTTTGATTGATTGATTTAATTGATATAGAGGACTATAAGAACTCTTGGGAGATACAACACAATCCATTTTAGATAAGTGGAATCAGGACTCAGACTCCCCAATGCAATATAAACTATGGTTAAAATATGTTCTCCCAGTCTAAAAATCTCATCCTCTGTACAATGGAGGGAGTTTGCCTGGAAGTGCTGGTATAGATTTTTCAGAACCCCTGCAATTTCACCTAAATTTTTGCATTCACAGTATGGGCAAAGTTGTATGAAATGTGAACAGTTCAATGCAGATCGCACACGTTTTTTGGTGATGCCCTCTCCTCATTCCCATTTGGTGGGATATTGCTACTTAGCTTGAGGATTTATTCTTTCTCCTTTCCCTGCTTTCTCCGTCTAGGTTGCTCCTCTCTGTCCCCCTCCTAGTACCCAACTATGCCCATGGCCTATTTATGCATACTAACAGCTATAAATTGCCATATCACTTCAAAACTACATGTGCCACCCATCTCTGCACCTTCTCTGAGGGATCACAGTGGCTTTCATCCTGACTGTCTGATTGTCTGCTGCATCTGAACCATTTTTTTATCTGGCAATGTGAACTATATGAAATTTGCAACTGTATGTACTCTGCAATTTGTGCCCCTTTTACTGGCTTGTGCTCTAATTTCTACTTGAAATTGAAGCATTTGCATTTTGTAATGGGAATTGTATGTACTCTGCACTATATGGCCTCTGTAATTGTACCTTTTTGTCCAACCCGGTCGCGACTGTAAACAAGCCCTGGGCTCCTTGTGCTTACCTGATAAAATATGTTTTAAATGACTAAGTAAACAAAAAACAGACAATAACAAGGCTTTGGATTTTATTTATTTGAATTTTGATGAGCGGGTAAGCCCACTGAAATAATCATCTCCCTTTTTCTGGGGTGACCCAGGGAAATACAATTCTAGATAGTTTACAGAGATGAAATATGGATAAACATTTACAAAGAATAATCTACAGAACAATGCCTGCAAATACTCAGATGCAAACTAAACTTCTAATGGTGGTGATGTGGCGAGCCATAGTACTGGAGGGTTACAACATGGGTCGTATTTTAGCTTTCCATCATGCTAGGTCCCCTCAGTTCCAAAGTAAATGGCAAAAATGGGTGACCTTTGTACCATAGATGTGCCACATTCTTATCTGGTTATGTCTGTATTGTAAAACTTTTGTAAGATCTATTGCTGGTTGGTGGGTGAAACCTGATTACTGGGATCTCTATGTTTTCAGAAATATGCTGTTTATTATCTTCTCTCCGAATTCTTAGGTTTGGCCTTTATTAAGATATGAATCAGACTGAACTCCCTCTGTTTGTGGTACTGATATGGATTAATGTACTTGTATTGCACTGTCTTGGCTGTAATGCTCTCATCTATTATAAAAGAAACAACAACAAAAAAAGATTTAGGATTTAGGACTGAGCCAGTTAAGATTTAAGTCTCCAAAGATGATTTTCTCATGCTTCAGGGTGCTGATATGAACTAGGTGGATGGAGACTATGTCAATAATGTATCATCCCCTTTAGCAGGGAAGCAATATATGGGAAAAGTGATTTCAGCACAGATTAGCTCACGGGATTTAGAAATTACTTCTTGGGAGGTGAGAGGAAAACTTATGGGTGAGGGATACATAGAAGGCTATTCCTTACCTCTTTTTCCTCTGTCCTAATGGAAAACAGTGTGACCTGGTATGGCAATATCAGTTGAGGGAGTCTTGGAGGATAGCCAGGCTTCAGAGAGTACTAGAACATCAGGGGCAGCCTGAGAGACCCAAACCCTAATAACATCAATACTGGGCAGAAGGCTGTGCATACTGATGTGACTGAGGCAAAGACCTTTAGGAGGGGAGAAGGTGTGTTGGGAGGTGTGTAGAACTGTGGTGGACCTGGGTTTCGCTCAACATCACCACCAAGTAAAAGTAATAATATTAGTAAAGGTCAGAATGGTGCCCCTTATGTGTACAGAGGTTACAAAGGAGATTCATAATTATCTTGATAGCAGGTACAAGTGTTCTCTCACAGTTATGAAGGTGGCATGATCGTAAACATGCACAACTGATTTTGCTGTCAATACCAAAAGCGTAAAGACCACAAGATTGATTGTCATTGGACCATTTTCACAAATGCAGTACATCTACAGTAACGTGCTTGCAACTATTGAGCGCAGGGTATGACACCAGTGGGTGTGTTACAAGCACCTGAGAGAGGTGAGTTTTTTTTAATGCTAATTATTCAAACTTACTAGTATAAGTAAACTTTTTTGAGGGTGTTCTGGTGTTCTATTCCTTTTGTTTTCTCAAGCTAATTGAAACACTTGCCCACCAATGAAAAAAGTTTAATTTCAAGTCTGTTGCAGTAGACGTAGGTGGCTCAGAACATTGAGGGAGGGGCCAAAAGAACATAAAACTGACTGAGAAACACAAACTCTGTTGCTTGGCTACTCTTCCAGACTTGTAAAAGATACCCCAAACCTTGGAGTGGATTATAAAGCTCTTATTGCAGAACACTAAAATCACACCGTAGCAGCACCCACATACAACCGAGCATTAACGTTCACTTCATTCTGATGCTTTCAGAGTGAAGTGAAACATTGATGCTCATCTGTGTGTGGGGTGCTACCATGGTGTGATTTTAGCATTCTGCGATAACATTTTTATAATCCACTACAAGGTTTTGGAGATCTTTTACAAGTCTGGAAGAGTAGCTGAGTAAGAGAGTATTTTTCTGAGACGGTTTATTTTGAAGTAGTTTGTGAAGCAACACTGCCTAATAATCTAAAATAAGAAACAGGAGACTATGAATAATTACTCTGTTTTGCACCCTTGGGATCTCAGATTCCTCAGTTTTTGTTCATAGTCTCTTGTTCATTGCTTTATATATATATATATCTGTTTATCTGTTAAGGTACTTCTTGAATTTAGTTGCTACCTATCTAGGTGCATTTGTACATCTTAAAGACGGGGGGGGGGGCACTTTTGGAGCAGTGTATACCAGTGGAAGTGCCTGTGGATGTTTGGACTCTGGCAACCAAGTTAGTTCTACAATGGGTAATGGTGGGTTCCTGAGTCATTCTCCAGGGTGCACCTGTGGAACCTATTATTCAGTATAAGACATAAACCTGTACAGTGGCTGCATGAACTGTGCTGTGCAGTGCACAAAATCTCCATAATCAAGAAGGGGGAGCAGAAATAGCCTTGTTACCTGTTTCCTTGAGTGAAAATTAAGACAGTTCTTTGCCCTGTAGAGGACTCTTAAGTTGGGTCCCACCATTTCTAAAATATGGCCAGCATGCCTGTGGTTAGTAAGCCATGGGTCCAGCCACACCTCTCAGCATGCAACACTTGAAAGATTGAACCTGCCTGACTGTTGGGATATCCTGGGTGCAGACTGTGGAGGTGGAATCTTCAGTAGATCACATTTTCTAGTGAATGACAAAGCCCATGGTTTTAGTTTTCTTGGCATTGAGAAGGAAATTGTTCTCATGGCTGCCAAGGCAACAAAGTCAGACTGGAGGTGATTCTCAGTGCAAGTCAGTGATGGACCACTGTAACAGAGGATTGTGTGACCCACTTCTATGTACATACGTATGTACTGTGCTTTGGACACATTGGTTGGGCAAGTTATTGATGACCATTGAGAACAGAACTGGGCCCAGGACTGAAGCCCTGCTTTAAATCTCAAGTTCAGTGGTAACAAAAGGCAATTTTTAGTATGCTCCCACATCTGGGTAATTTGTGTCTCTGAACTGGTGGGAGATCTCTACTCTATCTTTCTCTGCCTGCCCCTCCCTATCTATCTGTCTGCCTGCCTGTCTATCCACCTATCCACTGGAAATGTTAAGGTGGTGGAACTCTCATGTCTTGATCCATGGGTGGGGGAACTGTCATCTAAATTTGGTTGAGCTCTCCTGTATTATATTATGCAAGTAATTCTCCATGATGCAGGCAAGCTTTCTGACTGATTACTGTGCTGGGTGGTAATCTCCTAGAATCATCTGGTACAGCTGAAAGCAGCTTGGTGCGCAATAAGGTAGCATATGTTCTTTTTTTTTAATTTTTTTTACATGCTATTAGATTTATGATCGCAGTAACACCCCTAAAATGAATCTACTGGAATGCCCATTTGTTTCTGTATTATTGCTTAAGAATTCAATAGAAAGCTGGCCCAGTGGTGCTGAGGGTTGTGGCGCTGGGTGCCACATCTCATACCACACTGGCAACCCAGGGTCGGGAGTGACCTAGGGTTGCAGGGGTCGGCAGGGGAGGGAGAGGATCGAGCATCCGGTGGACTGCTCTCCTCTCCTGTCCTGGGGAAGGGGGAGCTGTCATCCCACTCCTTGGTTGCCCCTTAGTGGAGGCTGGAGGACAGCGCCAGAGGTGGGGAGACACAGAAGTGCTGAGACGTGATGTGCGCGTGCCTCAACACTCGCACTTTCACACTGTGAGGGGGAAGGAGGTGTACGGGGAGGAAAAAAAAGGTAAAATGTAATACAGTATGAAAAAAAAAAGAATTCAATGGAAAAAGATAACAGATGTGGTGGAACTCAAGCAATTTGTAAGGGGGAACTGTGTCCCTGTGGGTTCTTGCCCAATTTAACCTGCCTACCTATCTATCTGTCTGTCTGTCTATCTATGTATCTACCTACCTATTTATCTATCTTCCTGTCCATCTGTCTGTCTGCCTTCCTGTCCATCCATCTGTCTGCCTGTCTTCCTGCCCATCTGTCTGTCCATCCATCTGTCTGTCTGTATCTATCTACCTACCTCTCTACAATATCTATCACGCGGCAGTTTATGAATCTAGGCAAAAGGTTTTTCAGTTCTGAAAGGTGAATGCTGGAAGATGTAAGTATGTTTTCCTATTAGGCACAATAAATCTTTTCTTATTAAAGTACTATAGTATAACAGTGTAATAAAGAGTTCTCTTGCCATTTTGAATGTGATTGAATCCCTTTATCTCATGACTCCAGCAAATGCTATTTTTTACCCTGTTCAGGCAGTAATAATAATAATAATAATAATAATCTTTATTTTTAATGCGCCCTTCAAGTGTCAAGGCACAGTACAAATTAAAACAGTTTAAAACAATGCTGCAACCACAGTAATACATATAATATACACAGTATATATACAGTTTAAGATCTGTAATCCTAATCACCATAGGCTCTGCTCCATAGATACATCTTTAGTGCCTGTTTAAATCCACCCATGGTCATGCACTCCTTAATCCAGCGGGGTAGAGAATTCCAGAGGGTTGGGGCCACAAACATAAATGCCCATGCCCCTGAAGATTTTAAAAAAGCCCTCAGAATCTCTAGCAACCCCTCATCGGCCGAGCGGAGCAGTCACTCAGGGTGGTAAGGGACCAGAAGCTCTTTCAGTTAGTCAGGGCCCAGTCCACGTAGGGCTTTGTAAGTCAGCAATCCGACTTTGAAGGTGATCCGCCACCAAACTGGCAGCCAGTGCAGTTCCCACAGCACTGATGTGATGTGAGAGGACCGAGAAGTCCCCATCAACAACCGGGCTGTGGAATTCTGCACTAGCTGCAGGCAGCGGATATCAACCCCCGGCAGCCCAAAATAAAGGGAGTTTCAATAATCCAGACATGAGGTCACAAAGACGTGGATCAATGTAGTAAGGTCACAGGATGGAACAAGGTGCTGATCCTAGCGATGTTTCTCAGATGATAAAAGGATAACTTAACGACAGCCGACACCTGAGATCAAAGTGTCAACCCTTCATCAAGTATCACCACTAGGTCTTACACCCATTCAGAGGCAGGGAGCTCAGAATCTCCCAGGAATAATCCCGTGGGTTGACCTGCCCCCAGCCCCCCTATCCAGTGACCTGGATCCACAACCATCACCTCCGTCTTCCTGGGATTCAACTTCAGCCAGCTAGACTTCATCCAGTCCTGGATTTCAGCAAGGCAGTCATTAAATACCGAGAGTGCTCCATCCTGGTCAGGCACAAAAGACAGGTAGAGCTGGGTATCATCAGCATAGCAATGAAACCTTAGCCCATACCATTTTACAATGTCTCTGAAGGGCAGCATATACACCGCAAACAGCATGGGGGACAGCACTGAGCCCTGAGGAACCCCACATGACAAGAGAGATAGGCTCAGAGGAAAAGACCCCTGACACCACCCTCTGGGTTCTGCCAGTAAGGAATGATGTAAACCATCTGTGGACCAACCCAGAAAGACCACAGATGAATCTCAGGTGCGCGAGCCGTACCCCATGGTCCACGGTGTCAAAGGCTGATGACAAATCAAGAAGTACCAAAATGGACCATTTTTTCTGATCTCTCGCCATCAGGAGATCACCGAGCACCCAAACCAGCGCAGTCTCGGTACTGTGCCTCTTTCGAAAACTGGACTGGAGAGATTTGTAGATGCTATGGATGGTCAAATGGTTCTCCAGCTGAACAGCCACTACTTTCTCAATCACCTTCCCCACAAAGGACAGGTTAGAGATAGGTCTGTAGTTTGCGAGAGAGTCTGGGTCCAGTGAAGCTTTCTTCAACAAAGCTGTCACCACTGCCTCCTTCAGGGAACAGGGATACTCACCAGAGTCAGTGGAGCACCAGACTATCTGCACCAGAACCAGGCTGATAACATCCCAACAGCCCATAATCAATGTTGTAGGGCCCAGATCTAAACTACAGCATGTACAGCGCATACCCTGGACAATCCACATAACATCCACGATTTCTGGCCGGTCGAAGGAACTCCAGGAGAAAAGGGGGATAGTGACCAAATATCAATCATCAGCAACTCCCATAGAGTATGCTGAATGAATCTCCGACCTGATGTCTGCCACCTTATCGGCAAAGAACTGAGCAAGCTCTTCACACTGTAATTGTGAAAACACTCTTCGAATGTGCAGACAGGCTGGATTGCACAACCTGTCCACAGTTTGAAAAAGCTGAGCTGGTCGGTTCTGAGCGGCAGCAATCTCCCCGGACAGGAACTCTGCCTTCTTATGGGAGATTGCTGACTGATAGAGTAGCTAATGCTCTAGCAGTCTAAGATGGTTGGTTTCTAAGTTGGATTTCCACCAGCATGCTCTAAGCTTCGTCCTAGTTGCCACAATTCTCTCAAGGTCTCACTGAACCATGGAGACCGAGGGCGAAGGGAGAGAGGACGAATGTGGACTGGAGCAATGGAATCCAGCGCTGAGGCAATGGCCTTATTATAGGCCAAAACCAAAACCTCCGGATCCATGCTTGCCATAGGAAATTCTGATAGATCAAGCACCACAGCTAGACTATCAGGAGTCACATCCCGTAAAGGGCAGTACTTGACCATCTCCACAGGGGTTGGCCTACGAGGAGGGGTGCGAAAATTGAATTGCACAGTGTAGTGGTTGGACCATCCAGTGGGTTCCACCCCATGTTGGAGTTCTCGATCCCCAGGAGGAAGACCAGGTCAAGAGATTGGCCATGTTTATGGGTAGCAGAGGTAAAAACCTGTGTGAGGCCCAGTGAGATCATCAACTGGAGGATGTGTTGTCCAAACTGTGAGAGTTCGTCATCGATACAGGCATTAAAGTCACCCAGAACCATCAGCCTAGGTGACGCAAATGCCAGGTCGACCACGAAGTCCGCTGCTTCCTTAAGGAATAGATTTTCATCCCTGGGTGGATGGTAGATGAGAGCCATCCTATAACCTACACCTGCTACTATGGCACATTCAAATGATCTAGCTTCTTGAACTGGTACACTTGTGAGATCCAATTCGGTCTTGAAACAGACCGCAACCCTCCCTCCCCTGCGGTCCAGTCTTGGGTGGTGTATCACCGAATACCCAGCCAGAATTGCAGCCTCAAGTATGGGGCCCACATTTCCATCCAGCCAGGTTTCGGTGATGCACGCTAGATCTGTTGTCCCGACAAGATATACAATAATTGCAGTCTTGTTCTTGATAGATCTGGCATTACATAACACCACCCAAGTTGGACAGAACTCCTGGGCCGCCCTGACCTCCTGCCCACCACCAATGGTGGTGCCCTTGGGTATGGGGACCAGACAGGATAACCCACGTTCTAGACTCCATTTCGCCCCAGGGCATTTTCTGGGCTTAACAACCCTGATGTGAGCGCCCTGCTCTTGCAACATCCACTGTTCGCAACCCCCACCCTGCCCCCTCCTGCAAGCAATACCCAAAGCCCGACAATGCTGATAGGTGGAAAAGAGTAATGGTGGGGGGAAGAAAGGGTGGAGGGCATGAAGTGCAGAGGCTGAATAGCGCATGACCTGGGGGGTAGAACGATGACATATATCCCAGGCCCAAGACATGGAGCTGGGAAAACCAATGCATTTCAGATATAGATAGTGTACACAAATCCACACCAAATGTAAATAGTATACACAGCCCCACAAATCTTACCCCTTTCCTAAAATTCCCCACTCACTTTCCCCCAAAAAAGAAAGATCCAAGAAAAATAACAGAAATTAATCATACATTCCCACCCAAAACTTAAAATCACAGCAACAAAATTAACTAATTTAACTAACTAAATATATAAACATATATTAAAACAGTTATTTAGCCCACAGGTCCTCTCACTGCCTGGAGCCCTATAAGACCTAAACTAGCTAATTCAACTAACTAAAAACATAAAACATTTATTCAGCTTACAGGTCCTCTCACTACCTGGTGCCCTACTTTATCTAAGCACTCTCACTGCTTAGCACAAACAATAAATACACATTAATAAAAAAGAAACTAAACCACTAAAACTAAGAGGGGAAATTAAGGAAATGTTGTGGAGAAGCCACCCTCCAGACAATATCTCTCACATAAATCTGAAGTTTACAGAGTCTCAGCTGTTAAAAAGCACTCTCACTGCTGACAAAATTTCCAAAGAATTAAAATAAAGTCACAGAGTATTTGCACTCAGGAGAAGTCCAGCCCAGCCATGGGCCTATCAGGCAGGCAACCTTTTATCACACTTGAGTTCCAAAACCTCCAAAGCACCAGCCCGAATATCATAGAAGGGCATCCAGTAGGCCAAAAGTTCCAGTAACTTCCAATCTCAGAGATCCAACCCAGGTTCCAGAAAAGCCATCAGCCAAGCTGCCAGTTCCTGCCAGAAATTGAGGAGGTGACTACCCTAGGCTATGCCAGCGGCCCACTACCTCAACTCCAAGTTAAATCAGCACACCAGCTGACTATACCAGGTGTCTAGGGGAATAGGATCGCTGGGCCAGCCCTCCAGCAGGCCCCACTCCCAGCCCCTGTGTGAGTCGCTAACCCTAAGACACCTCACGAATCCCACTGGTCCCAGCTATACAAGTCCAGGTCCCATTTAAAGAAGGATCACCAATACACAACTTTCAGTCCAACAATCCAGGAAATAAAGGCTACAAATTCCCTTTTCCCAATTATCCACAGACTTATTATGTCCCAGGGTAACACGTCCAAACTCCTCGATGACCTTTATCCATATCAAACCCCTGCTCCTCCCAATCCCATTCGTGACACAAACTAATCCTTGTATAGTACTCGCTCAAGGGATACAGGCATCAATCCAGTCCCCACACGGAAAGATGACTGACAGACCACAGGACCACCTGGTTTTCTAACAGTAGTCCAGACACTAATCCAAACATGCCCGGTGAGGCGTTAAACGATGCAGGAGTCGGAACTGGGTAAGTCCATAAATCACAATACCAGCGCAACACACATAAACAAAACACCAAGAATGGCAAGAAAAAATTTCAAACTTAGAAGCTTAACAGCTTAGCAGTGCCCCTACGCTTAGCTCCAGCAAGCGAGCACCTTCGATAAAAACAACGGGTAATAAACTACTTAAAAATATAATGTGATTTTCATTAAACAAAAATAGTAGCGGGCAGTAAACACTGCCTTTTCATACTACCTTCTTTTCTGGAACCATCTGCTTCCTCTCATTCCTGCTTTTTATGGGAGATATTGGAGTGGGCACAAGGTGAAATGAATGTTGTCAGGTTAATAAAGCATTTACTGCGGTGATGGACAGAAAAAAAGTTAGTTTTCTACCTCAGTGCAGTTTCATCCCAAATTGTAAAATTCAACATTGAGAACAAAACAATATAAATAAAACTGGGGAGAACTCCAGACAGAATTACAAACACTGCAAACCACCTATGCTCAAGGCGATAAAGCAGTCAAACCCCAGATATAAGTAGCAAAACAGAAGCTTCAAAAATTGATAGACCAGAGAATAGAGCAGCAGCTGTTTTACCTAAAGCTTCAACATCATGAGGGAGGTCCCCGAGGGGCCAGAAATCTGGTTCGTAGGCTGCGAATTGACAAAGCCAAAGCCTGTATTACCAGCTTAATAGACCCAGTTACTGGTAGACATTTAATCCAACCACAACAGATTTGTCAGGCCATGGCTAAATACTATCAAACAGTATACGTGGCTGTCTCTCCTCGAAATAAAGAAAAAGCGCAAGACTATTTGCAAGCACTATCCCTCCCAAAATCAACCCTGAATCAGCTGGCGTCTCTCCTGATACCCATTTTGAATGGAGAATTGGAGTTGGTATTGAGAAAGGCTAAAACCTGCAAGGCCCAGGGCCCAGATGGGTACCCATCAGAATTCTATAAGCAGTTTAGGGAACTTCCTTGTCCCCCTTTATTAGAAGCATTCCATGAGGTGCAGGAGGAAAGTAGACCACCCCAATTGTGGAAATATGCAATACTGTCAGCCATACCCAAACCCCAAAAGGACCCAAACAACCAGCCTCATACAGACCAATATCCATGCTAAACTATGAATATAAAATCTACATGAGCATATTGGCTCACAGAATCGAGGCCCTGCTCCCTAAGCTGATCGACCCAGATCAGGTAGGCTTTATAACACAAAGACAGGCATATGACATGGTGAGGCATACCTACGTAGTGGTCGAAGTAGTCGACTATGCCACACAGTGGAAGATCCCCCTGGTACTCTTGGGACTAGATGCAGAAAAAACATTTGACAGGGTCTCCTGGCCTTTTTTATGGGAGAACCTGACCCATTTCGGCTTCCCGAAAGAATTGGTAATACAACTACAGAACATATATGATGCCCCCCAAGCATACCTAAAATTGGATGGAGCCATTTCTGACCCCATCACCCTCGGTCGAGGTACCCGACAGGGATGCCCACTTTCCCCCCTTTTTTTTGCATTGTACCTTGAACTCCTGGTGCAAGTCATCAGGAGTAATCAGGATATAGAGGGTGTTAACATGGGGTAGGCCCTATAAAATATATCTTTTCGTGGACGACATCCTGTTGACCCTAACCCACCCAGAACGGTCTATCCCAAAGGTCTGGGAACAACTTGAACTATTTGGCTCACTGTCAGGATATAAAGGTAACGAGCAAAAAACTGAAGTCCTGTTATATAATTATTCTCCCCTAGATTTTTGAAATCAGGATTCCCTTTCAAGTGACATAAGTTAGCTATGCGCTACTTAGGAATTAAACTTACTAGATATCCAATACATGCAGGTCTCCTTAACTTTGAGCCAATTACTTAACAGCTGCAGTAGGACATAACCAGATGGGAGCAACTCCCACTGAGTTTCCTAGCTAGGATTGAAACAGTTCAACAAAACATTTTTCCCGGCATATTCTTCTTCTTGCAGACCCTACCCATCACGCCAGACAAGACCTATTTCCAGACATGGGACCGTATGATTTCATGATTTATCTGGAAGGGCCACCCTCCTAGAATCAGATTTTCCATACTACAGCTACCAAGGGAGAGAGGGGGCCTCCGTGTCCCAAACCTTCGATTATATGCCCTAACCTCGCACATTCAAACCATATTAAATTGGCTAAACCCCAAATACGAAGCCTACTGGAAACAACTAGAGCTAATGTGGAGCAACTTATTTGACCTATCCACTTACTTGTTTGGAAATCCTCCTAACTACCTTCCTCTCACTAAATTTCCCACACGCACCATCGAACTATTCCGGCACTGGCTAATGCTACTAAAGAAATACCTTACCCCAACAGAAGGTCTCTGTTTTAGAGCCATCGCAGTTGACACACATTTCCCTCCAAACACTTTAGACAGAACCCTGGACAAATGGAAACAATATGGGCTACAATACGTACATCAACAAGTGGTGCCATCTGGCCTACACTTTTTTGCATATCTTAGCACCAAACATGGACTCCCCAATGATATTTTCATAGCTATCTACAACTTAAATCATATTTACAACCCACAAAAGAGGAGTTAGCAGCCCTGATGAAGAAGCCTACAGTGGTGATTGCCCTTATGCAAGCCCAAAGACAGGGCAACCCCTCAGATCACGTAATAAGTTATATCTATAAGGCACTCATTAGCTGCAGCACTGAGTCTAATGGCAGTATGAGAGAAGCGTGGTCCCGAGACCTCCAGATGAACATACTAGAGGGGAAATGGAATGCCCACTCCCTTGCAAATTTCAAAACTTATAGTTCACCCTACTGGAGAGAGTTCACTTGGAAACTCCATAGTAGATTTTTCTGCACCCCTCTGGTGGTGGCCAAATTCTCATTTGAAGCCAGGGCCCACTGCTGGAGAGAGTGTGGACACAGTGCAGCTGACCATGCCCACATTATCTGGGGCTGTCAAAATTTAACAGCCTATTGGGCAAACATTATACAAGATATTAACATCTATGAGTGCCCATAGCTCCTAAACCCTATCTTTATACTTACGGCAACCCCCCCAAGAGGGGATTCAAGTACCTAAAACCACATATAGGCAGGTAAACCTGCTGATCCCAGCTGCCAAAAAGATGCTTACCAAACTTTGGCACACAAGGACCACTCCCATGAAGGCGTCCTGGAACTCCCAAGTAAGGGAGATCTATGCTTTGGAACGCCTCTCGGCCAGATTGAGTGACCGACTGGAGAGGTTTGATCTCAAATAGAGCAGATGGGTTACCTATCAACTGGCCCATTACCCAGACTTTGTGTCATAAGATTAATAGGAGGAAACCCTTGATCGATGAGAGTCTGGGAGGAGGGAGGGGAGAGGGTGAATGGGAAAAAGACGAAAGAGACAATAGGGGGAACAATCAACAACTAAGAGATGAGAACCCTGGATGGTAAAACTATAAGGTAAAGGATTGAAGGACTTGGTATAAATGAAGAACCACTAGTTAATATGCTCATGTATTAATATATTAAATAAGACTGTATGGTTAAGCCTGATTGAATGGAATCACCCGGTAAAAAAGCATACGTTAGCTGTACCAACCAAGAATGTACAATGTATGACTGTAGTACATTAATTTATGTTTTTATGCTTAAGTGTCTGTATTTTACATACAAACATAGAAACATAGAAACATAGAAGTTGACGGCAGATAAGGACCGCAAGGCCCATCCAGTCTGCCCATTTCTTTTTCTACCTTATAAATGTGCCATCGGCCTTTGCTCTGTCAGTGGCCTATCTATTCATAGTCATTTGTATTGCTCCCTTATGCCTATCCCATGCCTGTTTGAAGCCCTGCACTGTATTCATAGCCACCACTTCTTGTGGTAAGCCATTCCATGCATCCACCACCCTTTCTGTGAAAAAGAATTTCCTCACATTCCCCCTTAATCGGCCTCCCTCAATCTCATGCTGTGTCCTCTTGTCCTGCTACTTTTCTTATATTTAAACATGTTAGACTCTTTCACCTTGTTTATGCTCTTAAGGTGTTTGAATGCCTCGATCATATCACCTCTCTCCCTCCTTTGCTCAAGGGTATACATATTGAGCTCTGCTAATCTGTCCTCATATGTCTTCTGATGCAGTCCCTGCACCATTTTGGTTGCCCTTCTCTGGACTGCCTCAATTTAGTTAACGTCATTGTGAAGGTGTGGCCTCCAATACTGCTGCATGAGTACTCAGATGGGGCCTAACCAGTGTCTTTGCAGAGGATTATTACCTCCCTCTTACGACTTGTGATACCCTACTAATACACCTAACACCCCCTAGCCTTACCTACTGCTTTAGAGGTCTGCTTGGATGATTTTAGGTCCTCAGTGATGATGATGCCCAAGTCTCTTTCTTCCTTGTGACTGCTAGCAACTCCCTCCCAGCCTATAGGTGGCTTCAGGGTTCTCTTCCCTATGTGCATGATTTTGCACTTTTGCATTAAATCCCAGTTGCCTCTCTTCTGACCATTCTGCTAGTTTATCCAGATCTCTTCTCATTCTGCCCACCCCATCTGGATCATCTACTCTGTTGCAGATCTTGGTGTCATCTGCAAACAGACAAGCCTTACCCTCTAGTCCATCTGCAAGGTCACTAATGAAGATGTTGAAGAGGACTGGCCCCAGGACTGATCCCTGAGGTACCCCACTTGTGACTTGCATCTCTTCTGACTGTATACCATTTACCACACTCTCTGTTTTCTGCCCATCAACCAGTTTGCCACCCAGTTGACCAACTTCTGACCCACCCGAGTCTACCTAGCTTATTTATCAATCTTCTATGTGGAACAGTGTCAAAAGCTTTGCTGAAGTCAAGGTAGGCACATCAACTGCTCTCCCTTGGTCCACCACTCTGGTTTCCCAGTCAAAGAAATCTATGAGATTAGTTTGACAGGACCTTCCTTTTGTAAACCCATGCTGTCTTGGATCCTGTGCCCTATGGATTCCAGGTGTTGCACTATCCTTTCCTTAAGGAGTGCCTCCATAATCTTGCCCATCATTGAGGTAAGACTGACCGGCCAGGTAGTTCCCCGCCTCCTTCCTGCTACCACTCTTGTGGAGCGGGATCACATGAGCCCTTCTCCAGTCTTCTGGGACCTCTCCTGTACTCAGAGACTCACTAAACAATTCTGCTAATGGCTCTGCTAGTTCCTCCTTTAGCTCCTTAAGTACCCTGGGATGTATGCCATCAGGTCCCATTGTCTTATCCACCCTGAGCTTAGCAAGCTCTTGTAGGACCCTTTCTTTTGTGAATTTTAATTGAATACTCTAATAAAAAATACAAATATAAAAAAAAATAAAACTAGCAACCCCTAGGTTTGTGTAAAAAAAGGTTTACAATCTATTTTTAAAGGGTAAATAACTGGTAAACTACAGTATAGTTTGTCTAGAGAGGCCTGAAGTACAAATTTCTGTGACACTTCAATTTCTTACCTAAATTTTCCTTTATATAAAAATCTTAGTTTTTTCTGGTGATCCTGTTAACCCTCACCCCCTGCCTTGTTGATATTTAATCCTTCCCATAACCCCATGGCTGATGCCACAGATCAAATCCACCGGTGGCAGAATCAATGCATAGACTGACAACGGAACTGTTTCTGTTCAATCTCCTGATAACAATGCTGGCAGGTCCCTATTCCCCTAACAGAATCATCCTGCTAATGATACTGCTGATAAAACTGGTAATGATATTGCAATGCTTTCCTGTTTTCTCTCAAAACAGACAGCATTTTAAACTCATTTTAAAATAATAAATAACCAGGGTTTTCCTGTTTGTGTAAACCAGTCCACAGCTTTCATTTCACCAGTTTCTATTCTTCCCCTGCTACCTGAACATTTAACCATTATGGCTCCAAAGATATCATGTGAAATGTGCTTATACCAGTCTATACAGTCTAGAGGTGGGTGACACCCAAGGTGGGAGAAATGGCAGAAGCAGGGGGGAAGTGGTGACAGATGGGGAAATCATGGAGAGCAGAGTTTGAGAAGGTTTGAAGGCACTAAGGGTGGACAAGGTGCCAGGCCCAGATGGCATCCACCCCAGGGTACTGAAGGAGCTGGCAGAGGTCCTTGCAGGACCTTTGGCAGACCTATTTAATGCCTCACTACATTCGGGGTGTGTACCTCAGGACTGGAGGATGGCTCACGTGGTGCCCTCCACAAGAGTGGCCCCAAGGATGAACTGGAAACTACAGACCAGTGAGCCTCACATCCATCGTGGGTAAGCTAATGGAGACTATCCTGAAGGAGAGGCTGGTGGTCTTCCTAAGGCCAAAGGACTACAGGACAGCAGACAGCATGGCTTCATACGTGGCAGATCCTGCCAAACCAACCTGGTCGAGTTCTATGACTGGGTAACTAGGCAACTGGACAGGGCCATGCAGTGGATGTCCTGTATCTGGACTTCAGTATATTCGACTCAGTGCCACATGGAAGGCTGGGAAGGAAGTTAGTAGGCACAGAGGCGGTGCAAGCTGGTGAGATGGGTAGGAAACTGGCTGCAGGGAAGGCAACAGAGGGTGGTGGTGGGTGGGAGCTCACACCCAAGGGCAGTGATGAGCGTGTTCCATAGGGCTCAGTGTGTTGGGACCAGTGTTGTTTGGGATATTCAGTGCAGACATATCATGGGACATCAAGAGCAAGATCAGTCTGTTTGCTGATGATACTAAGGTAGACGCAGTGGTGGATGACCTAGGGGGATGGCAGGGGTTGCAGGATGATCTGGCAAAGCTTGAAACTTGGTCAGACACCTGGCAACTGGGCTTTAATGCCAAAAAGTGCAAGGTGCTGCATTTTGGGATGAAGAACCCAAGGAGGAGTTACCAGTTAGGGGGAGTGCAGCTAGACTAGACAGAGGAGGAGAAGGATCTGGGTGTGCTCATTACAGGGTCAATGAACAACTTGGCACAATGTAGGAAGGCAGCTGCAAAGGCCAACAAAATGCTGGGTTGTATTGCAAGGGGTATATCCTCGAGGAGGGAGGAGGTGATTCTGCTACTGTATAGGTCATTAGTTAGACCACACCTGGAGTACTGCGTGCAGTACTGGCGTCCGTATCTGAAGAGGGACATTAAGTTACCGGAGGGGGTGCAGAGCAGAGCGACAAAGATGATCAAGGGGCTGGGGGACTTATCATATGAGAGGAGGTTGAAGGAGTTGAACATGTACTCACTGGAGGAGAGGAGAGACAGGGGTGACATGATTGAAACCTTTAAATACATGAAAGGAATAAACAAGACTGGTACAGAGGGGCTGTTCAAAGTAAGGGAGGTGAGGGCCACCAGGGGCCATGATATGAGACTGGAGCGAGGAAGGTTCAGGAGGGAGATGAGGAGACACTTTTTTACAGAGAGGGTGGTGGCTGGGTGGAATGCGTTACCTGCTGAAGTGGTGTGCAGTAGAACAGTGGACTGCTTCAAACGAGGATGGGACAGGACAAGGGGGAAGGTTAATGAAGGGTGGAAGGGAGGGGCAGCTGCAGAATAAGGGATGCTAGCTGCACATTAGAGCAGACTTGATAGACCTCTAGGCCTTTATCTGCTGGCAAATTTCGTATGTACGTATGTTCGTATACAGCTCATTTCATGTTTGGGATGTTTTCTTTAGAATTACTGTAAGCAAGCACAGACTAAAACATAGCTGGAAAGAAATGCCATAACACCAATCTCAAAACTCATTGTTCGTCTTGACAGTTTTCTTTGCACATCAACACCGAAGTGTTTCACTCTTGTGGTAAGTAAACATATAAGGCTGAATATCTGGCACTAAAACAGAAAGTTCTTTTTTTTCAGTAGCAATCACTTGTAGTAAATGTATTCTAAAAAGGATAACACAGTAATATGATCTTCCGATAACAATTATTTTGTCAGAGGATGGTGATGGAGTGTTCTACTTTGGTTTGCTTGGTGACTACTTGCCAAATAAGGTATTTCTTTCTACACTTCGGGTATTTTTTTTTTGGGGTATGTTCACAAAGGTTGGGTGTGGATGCAAATGGAATGCTGCATCTAGTTTGGGTCTAGCCATTGGCTCCAAGAAGCCCGCCGCTGTTTTCAAAAGGTGCATCTGTTTGTGATAGAAAGTCATGATTTGTGGCCACAGATTGACTATACATTATTTTGTGGACCCCAAAGTCAAATGCATATACTGTAATTTCACAGAAGGTCTGCGAGTGATGTCTGTTTTTGAAAATAGTGGTGGGTGTATACTTGACTGAGCCATTTAAAAATCCCTCTGTTTGTCTCTGCCTAACTAACTGCTGATTTTTCTGTGTTTGTAGTCCTTAGGGACAGAATCTGGCTTCTGTCAGCACAACTGTGAAGTACTCAGCAGCATGTTTTTACAGCGTTATTGTTTCGTTTTATTTAGTATCATTGCAAATACAAGCCTGTGTGTGCTGTAGAGAGAGGTAAATTAATATTTCTTCTTGCAAACTTCTAGAAATGTTATTGCTATTTGTAAGGCTTTAGTAATTCTCTTTTACTTAAGCTGGTTGCGCTCAGGGATAAGCAGACTGCTAGAAAGAGCCCAAAAAAGGGGCACAAAGCTTGCCTCAAATACTTTAAAAGCTACATAGTTAGAGTGGCCCTTCTGTTACTGCTGCTGTCAGGCAACATCCACCCTAATCTGGGCCCCCCTCTTTATCAGGGGACGAGTGCCCTGAAACCTGGCACTGTAACCTTTGCATCACTAAACATCCGCAGTCTGACAGCAAATTTTGACAACCTGCAAGCCTGGGTAGCCCTCCACAACCCTGATGTATTGTCAGTGGTTGAGACATGGCTTTCCCCCAAGATCCCTGATAGTGCCAGCAGTCTGCCAGGCTATACAACTTATAGGCACGATTGTATATCAAAACAGAGGTGGTGGTTGTGCAATCTACCTTAAAAGCAGCCTTCAGGGCATAGTCCTAAATTTACCTAGCCTAGGGCCTTTCTCCGAGGCCCTTGCCATCAAGGTCCTTCTTGGGGCCCATAACAAAACAATCACAGTTCTATCTGTCTACATCCCCCCAAAGAACTCGGCCCAAGGTCTCCAAGCAGTCATTGACTGCTTTGGAAGCCTAACCCTAAACTCTGAGGTTATAATCCTTGGAGATTTCAACATTAATTGGCTTTCCCCTGAAGCTAGCCAATTCAAAGGCACAATTCAGGCTATCCACTTTACTCAGCTCATCGAAGCATCCACTAGGACTAATTACAGGACAGGCACTAGTACTCTGCTTGACTGGGTGCTCACTAACCAACCCGAGAATACTTCTAACGTCTCCAGCCTCCCAGATGACATCAGTGACCACTCCCCTTTCCTGTTCAGTTGGGTTAATAACTACTCCAACCCTCTCCCCAGAACAGTCACCAATAGCATTATCAAACCTGGTTAGTCAGACCGTCTTAAAACTGACCTCCTTAACACTGATTGGTCTGTGGTTGTTGGGGCACCCGACATTGACTACGTGCTTGACCATTTCATCCTCATATTCAACACAATCTGTGACACCCACGCTCCCATAAAAAAGCGGAATATCAAAGGCTACTTTATCCCCTGGATGAAACCTGACATCCTAGACCTAATGAAAAATAGAGACCATCTCTGGCATATAGCTAGGGCCACGGGCAAACAGTCTGATGTCCTGACTTACAAACAGGTGAGGAATAACTGCACCAGGTCCTTCTGAACAGCCAAAAATGTATACTATAAAGATGTCCTTGCCAAAAACTGGAATGACGGGTGTAATTTCTGGGCAAACCTAAATGAGGTCACTGGCCGGGAGCCCAAAACGGCCCCTACAGTGCTCGGTGTTGGCGGTTCCCCCATCCTAGACCCTTTAACTATCGCCAGAACCTTCAACACTGCCTTCACCGACCTACAGAGTGTCCTCCCTGCCGACTTCTTCTCCCCCACCAACCCTGGGGTACCCTCGAAATCCCCATTTCATCCCCCCTTTTGCTTCAAGGATATTACCATTGGGGATGCCAGGAAATACCTGCGTAAAGTGCTGGGCAAGGGGAGATACACAGGAGATAACCTTGACCTGAAGCTAATCTCACTTACACTCGAGGAAATCCTGTCCCCTTCTCCCATATCCTCAACCTCTGACTCCGTCTGGCAGTATTCCCCCATAAATGGAAAGCTGCAGTAGTTACCCCGGTGTTCAAGAGTGGTGATCATGCCTGCCCAGGGAACTATAGACCCATCTTTATACTACCACCACTCTTGAAGGCCCTAGAACGAATCATTGTGGACCAACTTGTCGAATACCTAGACAAGTATGAGCTCCTATGCCCTGAGCAACATGGCTTTAGGGCCAGGCACAGCACCACCACAGCCTTTCTGGAATACACAGGCTTCATACACAAATCACTCGATCATGGCCTTTTTGTTGGGGCAATTTATATCGATCTAACTAAGGCCTTTGATACAGTCAACCATGTCCTCCTAGTTGACCAACTCACTGCCATCGGCCTTGCTCCAGAGGCGGTAGCATGGTTCTGTAGTTACCGGCAAGTCAGGATAGGTACTGTCCTCTCTGATACCAAGCCTGACTGCTCAGGTGTTCCACAGGGGTCCATACTGGAACCCTTCCTTTTTAGCCTGTTTTTGAATTGCCTTCCCCAAGCCAGTCAAGGCTGCATCCTTCTCTATGCAGATGACGCAGTAATCTTCGCAAATGGCCCTGTTCCCATTGCCCTCGAACAACAACTGCAGTGTGACTTCACCAGAGTAGAGACATGGTTCAAAAATCACAAATTGAGAATGAATTACAAAAAAAACAAAAACCATGCTGTTCTCCAGACCGCAGAACAAACACAAAAACCACCCGCTATCAATTTGCAATGGGGAGGGTGTTCCCTTGGAATGTGTACAACACTTCAGATATCTTGGAATCACTATTGACAGCTCACTGTCCTACACCCTCCACATAGACAACACAGCTAAAGCAATAAACAACGTATAGGGCTACTGTATCAGCGCAAGAAAAGCCTAACCCCAGAAGCTCTCAGAATAGCGGTTCACAGTTCCGTGGGCTCCCCTGTAGATTACAGACTGCCGATATATGACTCCACCACAGAAACTGCCCTCCAATGTATTAAAACTGCTCAACAAAGCCTGTAGGCTCACCCTAGGTGCGGACCAACTAACTCATACCTGCGACCTCTATGCCGAAGCACACTAGCTACCATTTGATGGCCGCTTAAAATATCAATCCTGCCTCCACGCCAAAAAAATCTGCCTTGGTCTGCTACTGCCGGGGGTTCAGCAACTACTGGTTCCCAGCATTAAACCACGGCACATCCGAAACTCCAAACGGCAGGCCTTCTTAACTCCAAAATGTTGTACATCTCAAGGACAGAGGTCTTTTGCCTACCGGGCCCCATTGTGGTTCAGCTCCTTCCAGGAGAACATTACTTGCCTACCCACACTGTTGACCTTCAAAAGGAACCTAAAGAACCTTTTATTACATGAATCTCAATGCGTCTGCCACCGCTAACTCTAGCTAAGGTCTCACCTCAGCCTACTGGTGCTGTTCTTTCTCTCTGCTGTGAACCATGCACTTGCTTCTCACCCCCACCCCTTCCCCTCAGCACTTAGTATGCTCACACCCTCTAGTTGCTAACAACTAACAGGTTCCCTGTTAGGCATAATAATCTGTCTTCTCCTGTGGTGTTTCGGACTGTGTTTTGTATTTAATCCAATGTTTATATCATTTTATTTCCTGCAATCCATTGTATAATTACCATATGTACAGAAAATGTTTCCATTATCCCGCCTGTATTTGCCTGATTACTTGCTATTCTTTGCATTAACTCTCACCTGTTGTCTGAAATGTCCTGAAGTGGAACCTATGTAAAGAGCTCTGAGCTCAAATGGTTAATCCGAGAACTCAAATAAATAAATAAATAAATAAATAAAATAAAACTACACTCCACATGCAGTAGAGGCTGATAACTGTAAAAATTAAAAAACACATTTGCAATACCACATTTATTATTTTCCTTCAACTTTTTCTTTCAGGTTTGTCAAGAAAGCATTTGTTTGCAGTTCAGTAGTGACCTAATGTGAGATAAAAACAATTCTGAGAGACAGGCAGGAAGAAACCTCGAGGAATTCAAGAAAATAAGTGTGGCTGTGGTATGCTGTTCTCCAGGAATCTAATGGTAGTCCATAGTTTGGAAAGTTGTGTGACTGCTCCCTCTAGTGGCATCATGCCATGTTGTCAAGTTCATGAGCAAGACTTCTTGAAAGGCTAAGAAATTAAAAAGTCCTTAACAATCAATTACACCCTCTAAAAGTGTATATATTTTTTTAAGTAGACAGCTGTTTCTTTCTTTTTTCTGTTCTTGTGCCCCTTAGCCTGCCACTTTTTTCAGCCTCACAGTCCTCCTTCCACCAGACTCACACTTCACTGCTGGCCTCTCCCAAGTTTTTCAGCACCCAAAAAATGGAGTAACCCTTTTCCGGGTAACCCCCCCCCCCACCGTTCTTACCAGGGGGAGAGGAAGAACCTCCTTTCTGACACTGATGGTAGGGGTGACTGCGGCAGTGCATTGTCACTGTGAAACAGCCATAGGGTCTATGTTTTAATACAAAAAAGTACAATAATAGTATTCAGGCTTGCCACCCTTGGGAGAGCTGGAGAGAAGCAGGAAGGTCTTGCAGTGGAAATAGCCTGGGACCCTTAAAAAAAAGAAAAGATGCAGCTATTAAGAAACATTACTGGGGAGGTCACATGACTGCTTAATTGCATAGAGACATGTCTCTAGCGAGCTCTCTCCCTCGGTCTCTTCAATTGCCATAATCCGCAGTAATCTGGGCAGAAAATTGGATTAAAACCCCTTGGCACAAGTGTGCTGAAGTTGTGGATGACTACATCATCGTGGCGGGCGGTAAATTGCAGCAATCAGGTGGCCAAAACACGAAGCAGATGCCAGTGAAGCAGCAGGCCACAGCGCTGGGACCTATTTCCATATCGGCTGCAGAAATTACTGCAATTGGCTGCGAACTGCGAGAACAACTAGTGGATGTCCTGACTCTGCAGTTAGACAGAGTGGAGGAGAAAATAGACTGAAGGCTGGCGGCAATCGATGCACAGTTCACTCAGCAGAACGAGAGGTTTGAGGAGTTGGAGGGCCGACTCTCATCTATGGAGGACTCACTGACCCCATTCCCCAAGTGTATTGGGGAGCTTGAGAAGGAGGTTGCGGAGCTCTGGAAGGCTCTGGACTACCAGGACAATTACCACTTGAGGTCTAACCTGCACCTCAGGGGCCTCCCGGAGGGTAAAGAAGGCCAAAATATTCTGGAGTTCTGTGCTGTTAAATTACCAGCCCTGCTGGGCTTTAAGCCAAAAGAGGGGCAGTACAAGTTGGAGCAAGCGCACTGGGCAGTTATGCCATGGCCGCCTGAGGGACAGCTGCCCCGCCAAGTGATCTTCTGATTTCATAACTTCCAGGATAGGCAGGAAGTCTGGAAAGCCTACCGTAATGTAGAGGAGCTGAAATATGAGGGAAGCAAGTTGTATCTCTCCCAGGATCACTCCCAAAGAATTGGGAAGAAGCATCGTGCATTTAATGAAGTGATTGAGAATGCCAGCATTTGAAAGTTGAATGGTACATGATGCTTCCTGCCATCTTGCGGATTCGCCATGAGAGAGCCTGTTATAGCTTTGGGAGGCGGATAAAGTGACCTCCTTCATTGCTGAGTTAAAAAAGAAAATAGGCTGATGAGCCTGAAGCACACTACACCTGCCAGAAACGAGTGCCGAGGAGTTTAATTGTCTTAATCAGTTTCTGTTTGGAATGTTCTGAACTTCTCACATGTTTGTCAGATGAGGGCTGCTCAACAGAAGGAAAATCCTCAAACGGATGGGTTTTGGCTGAGTATTTGCCCCTCCACACACAAAATATTGGCCAGCGATGAGAGTGACTGTTTTGCAGGGGAGCATCCCGTGACCCTCCCTCATGAATTCCCTGACTGTGTTTGTCTGCGTGGAGAGGACTATCTGCACTCTGGTGCAGAGCAGGGCTAGGAACTTTAAAAGAAGATTGTTCTCCTCCTCCCAGTTAGTCTGATGGGGCACACTGACACTTGGACCAGGCCGCAGAGGTGGGTGCGATCACCAAGAAACTACTGGTGCCTTGATTTGAACTGGAACCCTGCGTCATTGGAAGAGGAGACTTGTAAGTACCAGTGTGTGGTGGGCCTATGCATTAGATTTGGTTCATGGGGCTGGCCCGGCTGCTCTAATATCTCTCGGTGCAGATGAGGCTGTTGGGGCATGGGGAGGATGTGCGAGTGGGGAATTTGCTATACACTGTATACAGAGTTAAGGGTGTTAAGATGCACATAAGGGCATATCTTGCAGTGGAATGTTCTCTACTCTACTAATGGGAATTGGGAAGGCACATGCTCCCACTGTGGATATAAGCGGGCTTGGGTTGGGTGAATAACTTCATGTGAGAGGTTAAAATGATTTGGGAAAACATTACCGTGAACCTCTATTTTGTTGAACTGTGGGGAGTAGAGATTGGTTACTTAGAACCAAACCTTCAGTAACATTTTCTATTTCAAGTTAAACATACTTATTCTGTAGTGGAATGCAGTATGTTCATGGGAGAAAGCAGAGGGAGAATGGGGTGAATGATGTAAGTGTACATAGTTCTGTTTTACTGGTTTAATCTGTTTAAGGTTGAAAGCTGGTTTACATTTTCATTATTTTGCTGAAAGGTCCACAATGTGCTGTGCAGTAAAAAGAAAAGATATGTTTTGCTCCCCTGGGAGTGAGAAATGCCAATGCACTAGATCAGGGACTGCTAGGGACAGGGTATAATAGCGATGGCTAATAGAGAGAAAATAAATATTGTGTCATGAAATGTGAGGGGGTTCTCCTCCCTGATTAAAAGAACATCTGTGTTGACGGCCTTGAAGAGAGTGCATGCCCATGTTGCGCTCCTCCAGAAGACACATTTAACAGCCACCGAGCTCCAGAAATTAATGCATGGCTTGGTGGGTACATGCTATGCTGCCTCCTTCTCATCCCATAAGAGAGGGGTGGCTGTCTTGTTACACTAATGACTTCCCTTTAAACTGACGAGAATGGTGCGAGATGGGAGGGAAGGGAGGCATGTGTTTGTGGAGGGGACGATCCATGGGGTGTCTATCACCCTTGGGAGTGTTTATGTGCCTGCCATGCTTGATCCAGCCTTCTATCAGCATCTTCTGGATTTATTAACCAAGGAACAATTCTAGAGCTTGGTGATTGGGGATTTTAATTGTACTCCTGATGTACAACTGGATCTTTCTGAGGGAAAGGGTAGAGGAATAGGCTGCATAAGAAAATGGAAAGAAGGCATTGTAGATTTAGATTTGCTGGATGCCTGGAGGGTGGCAAATCCTAAAGGCAGGGAATACACTTTGTTCTCCAACCCACATAAGACGTGGACTAGAATAGATTGTATATACATGGGAGGGGAGTGGTACCCTTTCCTCGCCACAATTAAACATGGCCCCATCTGCATCTCGGACCATGCAGTGGTGATTGCATCCCTTGAGATGGACCTTAAGTAATCACAGGACACCATGTGGTGCTTCCCATCTTATTTATTGGGATCACATAAGTTTAAAACCTTCCTCCGGGACCAGCTGGCACTATACACTAGGTTAAATAAGGACACAGCACCCTCTATGAAAATGTTCTGGGACGAAGGGAAAGCATACATAAGAGGGGTCATTATTGGGTATGTGGAGTGGTATAAGAAAGAGAAGTTACAGAAGCAGGAGATATTACACTTACAGGTAAAGGAACTGGAATGCAAAGCGGCCAGGGGTGGAGGAGAGGAGATCTTACGCTTACTGGCAGCCAGTACAGAGGCATTGAATAACACGCTGACGGAGGAGGCATGTGCAAAATTCTTCTTCTGGAAGCATATATTTTATGAGTGGGGTAACAAACCAGGGGCATTAATGGTGAACCTAATTAAGGGTAGAAGGGGAATACGAGGATACATGAGATTAAGGATAAAAGGGGAAACCTACATAGAGAGCCTCAGCTTATCCGACAGTGGTTTAACCAGTTCTACCGGGCTTTATACAGTGCAGAATGTGACGGTACACTGGAAAAGGCAAAATAATTTCTAAATGGGTTAAGATACAATGCCTGACTGAGCCGTTCCAAGCAATGCTCAGTAAGGAGATTTCTAAGAAGGAGATTCTTAGGGCCATCGAAAGCCTGAAATCGGGAAAGGCGAGTGGCCTGGATGGGCTACCTGCTGAGTTTTATAAGGTTATGGGTAGCGAGGTGGCTGACCATCTGGAGGAGATGTTTAAGGGGGGCTAGAGAGGGAAATCCCCTGCCTCCCACCATGGGGGAAGCAGCTATATGTGTTATACCGAAGACTGGGAGGGACTCCCAGATCTGTGCGTCATATAGGCCTATCTCACTCCTGAATGCTGATGCCAAAATATATGCTAAGGTACTGGCATCCCATTTGGAAGCCCTCCTCCCGACCCTGATACATCCAGAGCAGACGGGCTTTATTCAAGAAGACACTGTTATCACAATGTCAGGAAGGCCTTTAATGTGATACAGTGCTCTTCTCGGTGTCTGGATACTACAGCTGTCATATCTCTGGACGTCGAGAAGGCATTTGATCATTTTGAGTGGGGGTACCTGTTTGAGGTATTGGACAGATTTGGGCTGGGGAAAGAATACATAGACATGGTGAGGGCTCTGTACGCTTCCCCTCAGGCTTTGGTATTGATTGAAGGTAAGCTGTCTGATAGATTTCCTATTTTGTGGGATGAGGCAGGGCTGCCCATTGTCGCCACTTCTGTTTGCCCTAGCAGTTTTACCTCTGGCCATAGCAATCAGGTAGCATCCTGACATTAAGGGAGTCAAGGGAAAAGGGAACGTCCAGCACAAGTTGTCATTGTATGCAAACGATATGATTTTGTATTTGAGAAAACCAAGGAGTTCAGTCCCACCTCTGCTAACACTCATATTTGAATTTGCCAATTTCTCGGGATATAAGATTAAGGTAGATAAATCCGAGATTTTGCATGTGGGTGCTGGAGGGGAGGGATCGGAGAAAGGTAACTGGGGTCTGAAGCAGGTGGCTGCCTCCTTTAAATACCAGGGCTTGCACATAGGGAGAAGGATTGAGGACCTATATCACATGAACTACTCACCCATGATTAAAACCCTGCTTGGGGACCTGAGGAGGTGGCGATCCCTGCTCCTGTCATGGATAGGGCACATAAACCTGATTAAGATGACCATATCGCCCAGGATCCTGTATTTGCTCCAGATGCTTCCGGTGGGCCTTTGCCAAAAAGACATTAAGAAGCTAGAAAAAGGGCTAGTAGAGTTTCTATGGCAGGGGAAAAGAGCATGCATTAATCTGGGCAGACTAAAAGCAAATAGTCGGGAAGGTGGGCTCAATTTTCCGGACCTAAAGCAATATTTTCTGGCATCACAAGCACGCATCATTAAGGACTGGGTAGCCGGGGGGGGGTGGGACAGCCAGCTGGCTGGATCTGGAAGGGATGGGGTGGAAGGCAGACTGACAGCCTACTTAACCAATGGAGGATGGAAGGTATATGCTTCAATAGGGCAGCCTAATCCACTAGAGTTTTGGGTGCTAGACAGCTGAGTGCATATTAAACGGGCCCTGGATGGTGGAGAGCAGGAGACATTGTTGCTCCCTGTAGCCAGAAACCCCTTTTTTAGGCCAAGCATACAGGATTCAGCTTTCCTGGAATGTGAGAAGAAGGGGGTGCAGTGCATAGGGGATATGTACCGGGGGAGGGGGGGCGGAGTTTGGTTGCTTTCCAGGAGCTTAGAGACTCAACTGGGATCCCAGCCAGCCATTTGTTTCGGTTTTTCCAGGTCAGGAATTACTGTCAGAAGATAAGGAGGCAAGGCGCAGAAGCGGGGCCACTGGATTTGGTGGAGGAACCCATACGTAAAGCTAGACAGGATCTAAAAGGGATGCTTAAAAGTGTTGTAGGTCTCTTAAGAGGGAACCTCCGAAATTTGTCTTGTAAGACATGGGGCCTATGGAAAAGAGATATGGGTGTCATTATAACGGAATCTAACTGGGGCCTCATATTGGAATTGCATATGGGATTGCTGTCCTGCAACAAATGCAAAGAAACGGCCTATAAATTTGTCCATAGGCTGTACTATCCTCCAGCTGTGACACACAGATCCCACCCTGAGATTTCGGAGATGTGTGGAAGATGCAAAGAGCATAACGGCACATATTTCCACTATTTCTGGGCGTGTCCAAGGTTGCAAGGATACTGGGAGGCAGTGAGACAACACCTGGGTAATATCTCAGGCATCGTGGTTTTACCTTCAGCCCCTAGGTATGCTATTTAGCATAGAGAATGAAGGTGATGAGGATTGGAGCCTGTATCCGAGGTGGGTAAGGGTACTGTTAGTACAGGCCAGGCAGGCAATACTGAACACCTGGGTATCAGGGGAAAATCCCACTATAACACAATGGCAGGCATTGTCAGTGAAAGCACAGACCCTAGAACAGAGAACCTACCAGCTGAAGGGCCGACTTGACAGCTTTGGGAATCTGTGGGGACCCTTCATGAGTACACTGACAGCGGCGGGATTAATGGTTGTGAATCTGGGATGATGGACATTTAAGCTATAGCAGATAATCTAATGAAAATAAACTTGCCTCTAAATGCAGAGGGAAATAGGGAATAACTGTAGATCAATTTAATGAAGAATGTAATGTACGTGGGCCATTGTATATAGGTTTTTGTATGTCTTTTTTTAATTAAGTTCTTTTCTTTTTCTCTTCTTGTTAAAAAAAGACAAATGTTAAGAGAATGAAACATGTAAAGGTAGGCATGCCTGTAAATCTCTGTGAAACCTGTGAAGGTATGTATTATCTGTAGCTGTCTACCCTATATGAAATATCAATAAAGAGATTTAAACAAAAAAAAAGAAACATTACTATTCATGGTGCAAGTGAAGAGGGAGGGAAGCATGACAAACAGCGCTGGTGCCACATCCACCCCACACTCATACTCATTAATAATACAGCATAGTGATAAATAATAAATGTTATATATTATATTTATGGTATTGTGCAGCATTTATTACTGTGTAACCCTCCTAGGGGTGGGGGTTTTCCTGGGTTTCCCTCATCATGTCCAGGCCCGTACGCTGGTCAGAAAATGGGGAGGGCGGTTCTTTTTTGGCCAAGGTGGAACTGCGGACAGCACAAGTGTTGTGGACATGGGGGGTATCCCTGAGAGCGAAACTCAGGATTTGGGGCATTTGAGACTGTTTTAGGCTGGTGTTGCAGTGACAATTGTCTTCAGAATCATTCACGGACAGATACATGGCAGTTCTCCTAGGCCTGCTTGCAAAACACTGCCACCCCCCCCCACTGCAAAGGGAGGTAATGAAGTTGCTGTGTGGGGGGGGGGAATCCACTGTATCACCACTATAGGACTGTCAGAGACAATTGAACCATCAAGGATGCAGAGATGTGGTTGGAGTGTTGCACACAGACACTTGCATGACTGTATTCCCACTACTAACACTGTGCAGATTTGTTCATCCTGATATGCACTGTTAATTTTGCACCTAATGTGGGAATACAGTATACGAACATACGAAGAAGCCAGAAGATACAGGCCTTATGGGCCATCACGTCTGCTCAAGTGTGCAGCTCTCAGTGTTGAGCAGTGATGCTGCCCTCCCAACTCCCTCTCCCCCTTCCTTGTTGATTACACCGTCTGAGTTACCCCTATCTGCCACACCTTTCCCTTTTCTGATTCTGCCCCTGAACCTGTCCCACCCCTCTCAAATCCCCCCACTGATGTCTGTAAAATCAGTTCCTCAGGAAATGCATTCCACGCCATCACCACCCTCTCTGTGAAAAAGTGCCTCCTCGTCTCCCTTTTGAATCTCTCCATCTCCAGTTTTAGTCTGTGTTCTCTTGTAATCCCTTCCTCCCTAAACTTAAACAGTCCCTCAGGGCTAACTCTATTTATGCCCTTTAAGTATTTGAAGGTCTCTATTATATTGCCCCTGTCCCTTCTGTTCTCCAGGGAGTACATATTGAGTGCACTCAACCTATCCTGATAGGGCTTTTCTCTTATCCCACTCAGCATCTTGGATGCCCTCCTCTGTACCCCCTCCAACAGTTTGATGTCCTTCTTTAAGAAGGGTTGCCAGAAGTGTGCACTGTACTCCAAGTGAGGCCTCACCAGTGACCTGTACAGTGGCAGGATCACTTACTCATTCCTTGAGGTGATTCCCCTTGCTGTTCACCTCAGCACCTTGTTGGCCTTTGCCACCGCTTATCTACACTGTGCAGACTAATTCATATAACCTGTGACCAGCACAACTGGATCTTTCTCCTCGATGGATACCGATAATGGATTTATGTGATGTGGGCTACTCCCCAAGGGCGAGTCCCCATAAAGTGACTGACAGTGAGCGACTGCGGGAAGGGCGGGCACACAATCTGGGCAAACATGCGCCAAAAGGCGTGCATGCAGAAAAGGCGAGCGCACCAATGGGCGACCGCTGCGAGAGAGCGTGCATCAAATGAGCGACTATGGGGAATAGGAAAGGGGAGGTGCCCGACTGGTGACTGCACTGCGGCATGGAGCCTGCCAGGAGCCCATGGCATGCAGGCGCAGATGCAGGGGACAGGAGGAGTTCCCCGGGTGTCAGGGCATGGTGGGCACTAGCACTACCAGACCGTGGCTGGTCACACATGGAAGGTGAAGTTGTGTGCCAGCCCATGGAGGTAGTTGTAATGGCTCCTGGTGTCATACTTGGTGACCATAGTGGCAATTCGGTTGTTCACATCCTGGTAGTGGTGCTAGGCATGTGGCACCTCTGCTGCTGACACCAACTGCTCTGAGCAGACCATGGCCAGCCACTCCTCCTCATGGAGGCATTCCAGCAGCCACCAGATACTGGGGTGGCATGCACTGATCCTGGTATTAAATGCCCGGTGCCACCCCTACATCGCATCGTTTGTCCTGGCCAGGCCCTGGACAGTCGCTGCATGGCAGTTCCACTGCTCAATCGGGAATGTTGCATGCCGGCAGCCAGACTGGGTGCTGGGGCGACTGACCCAGGTGTCCTTATAGTAGTCGAGGATCGGCTGCAGCACCTCCTCATTTTGCACCATGTGCTCCCACTCCTGCATCTCCTGGAATACTGCGCACACATTGGTGGGTGATATGAATGCCAATGCCAGCAGCATCCGGAGGTGCAGGGCAAGGTCTGGGTTCATGGAGTACTGGTGCAGGATCTCAGGGCACTGCTATATCCTGTGCCAGATAGCCTGCAAATAGTGGAAGAAGCAGCCCCTAATGATGGCGTCTGGGAAGGTATTGGACACTGCACACCAGCTGGCACACTCGAAATCGAGCAGCACAGTGGTGGGGGTGAGTGACTGATGGTGGAGGTGTAGCTGGCCCTGCTGCCGCATGTAGGTTTGCACCCTCCAAGTGCAGGTGAGGGCATGCACAGCTGGCAGGACTGCACCTGACTGGACGGCATATATGGTATAGAGCTGCCCGAACAGTGTTGGGCATACCCTGAAGGTTCTGTCCATAAACCAGTCAGGACAGTCCGTCAGCTACTGCAGACCCCGGTCACTGGCATAGATTACAATCTGGTCCCACTCCTGGCCACTGTCATATAGCAGAAACTGGCCCCCTTCCCCCGTCATGGTGAACTTGGCTGGTATGACCAGGCCAGTGACTGTGGCTGGTGTCGTGGGCCACCCTCGTGCCACTTGTCACATGTGCTGCATGGTCCGCCACAGTACACGCACCCCTGGCAGGTGACCCTCAACAGCTGCTGGTATCCCCGAGGTGCTTGCCACAACCACTTGTGAAGCACTGTCCATCGACCCCCTCACCCTGTTTCATAGCATCCCCAGTACCCGGCGCACACTGACTTCCGCCATATTGGGAGCATGGTTATGCTCCTGTATGGTGGCTACCACAGTGTCATCAACTGTGTGCAGGCGGGTGAGGCAGCTATACCTGCGTGCCTCAGCGCAATGCCAATATACCTTTTCAGGGTCAGCCTTGTCCCTGCGATAGATGTAGCCACCGTGCATGGCCAATGGTTTGCCTTGTTGGCTCTGTATGTATTGGATGGACATCCTCCGGTTTGGATGGCATTTCTGCTTACCCTGTGGCCGTACCCCCTTATATGTGCAGTCCCCTGCCCCCACCCACTGCAAACTGTTTCCGCCCCTTCCTCTCCAGCCTCTGTATCAGGTGTGCATCCATCGGCCCCCGCCACCTGTCCAGTGCCTGTTTCCTGGTGCCTTTGCATGTCCTGTGCCCTGCTTCGGTGAGTTTATGTTTTATCTGTCTTCCTGGTGTGTAGTGTAGTGGTCTGCTGGGGGGGGGCATTGGGTGTCTGCACGCCATCCGTCCCATTGCACTGCTGTGGTGTACGGGCCATGCCACCCCTGTGCTGTGGGCTGGGCCTCCAGTGTGTCTGCGACCCGCTGTGTGGCTGCGGCATCCTGCATGTGCTTGCCCCTCTGCCTGTTGACCATCTGGGAGCTGCCATGCACCTACTGTCTGCATGTGTATTCGTCTATGCCAGCCTGCAGTGCGCCTCATCCTTGTGCTGTCGTTCGGCCTCTCTTTTGGCACACGCTGTTGTTGCCTCACCCGGCCCCCAGTACTGCACCTTTGTTTTGGCGCTCACCTTGGCTGCAACCTCGATAACTGCTCTCCCCCCATCTGGTAACTGTACCCAGGATTCTTGGTTCCAGAGTGCATAATCCTGTACTTCTTGGCATTGAAACCCAGCTGCCAAGTGTCTGACCACCTCTCCGATGCTTCTAAGTCCTTCTGCAGTATCCCCCCCACCCTCCGCTCTGTCTACCACTGCTCCCAGTTTGGTGTAATCAGCGAACAGGCTTGTCCGACTCTGAATCCTAACTGCCATATCGACTACATAGATGTTAATGTAACCACCTTCCTCCCAGGGGTTACTAGAATCCTGGTTAGAATCAGTGGCAGGTGGGGAAGACAGCTAGTGAAATGCCAGTTACATAGGTTTCACTCTGTCTCACTCTGCTGAGCTCTGGAGGGATGATGTCAGTTAGAACTGTCGCAGCTGCATAAGCCACACTAGAAACGAGCAGCTGCTAGAGCTAGCTTAAAAATGTTGAGAGAGTCTGTAGTGGGAGTTCCAGGAGGAGACTGCAGTTAGGCAGCTCCTCATTTCAGCTCTATCAGACAGCTGCCATTTTTTTTTGGTGTTTCTTATCTTAGTGGTCGACAACAGTTCCTGTGTAGAAGTGGTGGAGACCTCGTTTAATGGTTTCCCTTGTGCAGGATTCAGGGGAAATCCCCTGGTCCAATTTGGACTTTTGGAAAACTGCCTTGTACAACTACTCTGTGAGTACTTGTGTGATTTTTCTGTGTAGACCCAGTTGTACCTGCATTTCCTTGAGGGTGAATTTTCTCTGAAAAGGGACCCTGTTCACCCAGTGTTTGAAAAGCGTCTGCCTACATTGGAGTCCTGTATGTGACTGTCCAAGTACAGAATTTTTTAATTCTGGCACCCCTGAGGTGTTTAGTTGTAGTATGTTAAGTGTGGTAAACATTTAAGACAACATCTACAAAGTTTCACAGTGTGTGGTGTTATTAACCAGATGAATGGCTGAGTATAAGCTTGGAAACAAAAGGTAGGAGACCCCCCCATCTGGAGTAACTAGTTTACCTCTACAGGTTCTGAAGGGCACCTAGTACTTTTTCTTCAGTGCAATTGGCCAATGCCTGAGAAGAGTGTTTACCCCTGGATGTGGGTTGTTTTTGTTCAGTTTACCCAAGTATAGTGGGTTCTGAAATTTCTGACCCTGTATGTGCTCCTTTGTGGTCATGTGTACCACCTTCATTCCTCATGAAATATGGGAAAGTGTCCTAGTACTGGCCGTGTGTGCCTAGTTGATGGGAAACATACCAGTACCTGGCCGGATGTGCCAATTTCCAGTAAGAATCAGTGTGTTCACCATTGTGTGTTTTCTTCATCCTATGCTAAATGGGAATTCAGGAATGTCTGTACCTCAATAATTTGCATTACAAGTGTGTGTAGCCCCATGGGGGTTCATCTTCACTTTGTGATCATTCCTACTTTGTTACGTGAATAAAAGCCACACTCTACAATCCCAACCTGGTTTGGACAGTGATGTTATTGCTTCCCTGTGTCTGGAGTAACTTAGGTACCCCTATCCAGAAGTGCAAACCTAGCATAGCCCTGAGCAAACGTTTTCTCCCAGGGACCTGGCTTGTTAGCGATGGCAATTGGTCCCTACCAGGTGTGTGCCAGGCAGTTGCCACACTTGGTTGTCTGTTTTGTATAGCAGGCTAAGTCCACCTTGTCTATGGTTGCAAAACAATGTGCCCCCACCCCTCTCTTTTTCCCTAGACTTGTAGAGGTGTGCCTTCCATTTAAACAATGGGCTGGTGGGGGGTTACATTAAATAGCACTGGTCCTAGCCCTGAGCCTTGTGGGACCCCACTGATGACTGCCTGGGGTGATGAGAGCTCCCTTCATACCACCACGCTCTGCAGCCTGTTTTCCAGCCAGCTCCCATTCCATCTGACCAACTTTTTCCCTTCCCCCAGGTTCTTGAGCTTACCTATCAGCCTCCTGTGAGGCACTGAGTATATACAGGACCATCAGAGACATATGAACCACCAAGGATGCAGAAATGTGGTTGGGGTGTTGCACACAGACACTTGCATGGCTGTAGTCCCACTACCAACACTGTGCAGATTTGTGCATCGTGATATGCATTATTAAATTTACACCTAATGTATGTTATGGGCCGGATATTGAGACTGCTCCGGGCAGTGGCGCAAGCCTGGGTGCAGTGTAACTGGGTTGCGCCGGGGCCAGGACCAGGTGATAGTCAATGGTGATGTGCCATGGCTCAGCACCGTTGAATATGGCAAGGTCGGCACACATACTGTGCGGGGGCGCAGTGGCACTGCACCAGCGCAAACCACAGAGAGGGAGCATGGGGTGTGCAAGTGCAGTTGTGCTAGGTGCATCACCTGCGATATTCAGCTGGGGTCATGCAAATGAGGCCATAGTATATGCAAGGTGAAAATGGGGCCATCAGCATGTCATTATGGCCCCATTTGCATGCGTTGCGCAGGGTGGCTCCTGGAATGCACCTGGCGCCCTATCTAGCTGCTGTGGTTGGGGGTGTGTCCTGGGTGGGCATTCGCACCCCTTCCCGTATGGCCGATCGCAGGCATCTATACATGTATAAAAATTACCTAGTGGTCTAGTGGTCCCCACCCCCCCGTACGCCTGATCGCGGGCATCTGTAGAAGTAATAAAAGTACCTGGTGGTCTACCGGTCCCCTCCCCATATGCCCGATCGTGGGCATCTGTAAATGTAAATAAATCACCTGGTGGTCTAGCAGTCCCCCCCCGTATGCCCAATCGCGGGCATCTGTAAATGTAATTAAATCACTTGGTGGTCTAGCAGTCCCCCCTGTACGCCCAATCGCGGGCAACTGTACATGTACTAAAATCACTTGGTAGTCTAGTGGTCCCCCCTCGTATCCCTGATCGCAGGCTGTTGTCATATGAAATATACAGTATACCTGGTGGGCTAGTGGTACCCCACCCCACCCACAGAGGACCCACTGCCACAGCACCCTCCAGTCATTGGCAGGTGGCAGCACCTGCCCGCATACCGCCCGCCCACGAATGACAGTGGTAGTATGCTCTGTACAACTACTGGTCACAGTGTGGACCAATGGGCTTGCAGACCATACTGTACTACATAGGTTGCTGATATGTGAATGAACGTATTCATTCAGAGATCTAGTTCAGTGAGGTATAGTATGGTCTGTAAGCCCATTGGGTCCACACTGTGGATCAATAGGCACACGAGATGCTGTGCCCACTTGCCAGCCCAGCTACGCATGGAGGCCCACCACATGATTTGGGGTGCTGCGGCTGTGGTCCTTGTGGGTGGGTGGGGTGGGAGGGTACCACCAGCCCACCAGGTATATCTTTTGTATGACAACAGCCCGCGATCTGCGTACGGGGGCCATGAGACTACCAGATGATTTTAGTATAAGTACAGTTGCCTATGATCGGGCATATAGGGAGGACCGCCAGACCACCAAGTGATTTATTTACATTTACAGATGCCGACGATCAGCATACTGGGTGGACCGCTAGACCACCAGGTGATTTATTTTAGCATTTACAGATGCCTACGATCGGTGTATGGGGGTGACCGTGCCAGTCACCAGGTGATTTATTTACATTTACAGATGCCCACGATTGGGTGTACGAGGAGGGGGGTCAGTAGACTACCAGGAAGGGTCCGGGTGCTTGTGGACGGTGTTCCCGCTGGGTGGGTGGCCACCCATGGCTGGCGGCTGTTGTGTTGCGCCTTGCAATACAGCCGCCCACCTGTGGGTGGTCAGCATTTGAGCCTGTTTTTTTCGGCTCAACTTTGAGCACCAGTATGCGGCGCATGTAGGGTTGCGCCCGGCATATGGCTGCACATCCCGGGCTGAATATCGGGATGTGCGCATGTCATGTACCGCCCCTGCATCTGTGCGCATACATTACCAATGCACGGTGCATCAGGGGTTGCACTGCGCAGCCTGCCCTTTGAATATCGCGCCGGGGCGCATTGGGGGGTTGGGCATAGCGCAACCCCTTTGAATATCCTGGCCTATGTATTTTACATCAGTGTGCAGGACAAGCCAGAATCTTTTTGTCTACTAGCTCAAAACAGGTGTCACACTGACTCTACCCCTGTGATGTATATGACACCCAAAGTAGTCAGATAATATGGGCCACATTAAGGTAAAAAAAGTAACCACAGTAAATACAGATAGATATATCATGAGCCTCAAGGTGAAGTAAATAAGTAAGAAAACTTTATTTTTTAAGCGCCTTTCAAAATCCAAGGTGCTGTACAACAGGAAAATCAAACCATACAATTAAATAAACATACATGGACATTATTAAAAACTTTCAGAAAATGCTTTACAAAACAAATAGGTTTTGAGCTCAGATTTAAAACTCGAGACGGTCAGGCATTCTCTTATCCGATGAGGCAGAGAATTCCACAGAGAGGGGGCAGCATAAGAAAACACATGCGCCCCAGATGTTTTTAAACAAACCCTGGGAATCTCTAGCAATCCCTCATTGGCGGATCGGAGTGAAAGGGAGGGGCAGTAGGGAGTAAGAAGATCTTGCAGATACTGGGGTTCCTGTTCATGTAGGGCTTTGTAGGTCAGTAACCTGACCTTAAAGGTGATCTGCCACTGAACCAGCAGCCAGTGCAGTTCGCGCAGCACAGGCGTAATGTGACTAGTCCTGGATGTATCAGTCAAAATCCTGGCCTCCGTGTTCTGCACTAGCTGCAAGTGATGGATATCAACCTCTGGAAGCCCTAGGCAAAGGGCATTGCAGTAATCAAAGCAGGTGGTTACGAAGGCATGGACCAATATAGAAAGGTCAGCCAGAGGAACCAGGTGTTTCACCCAGGCAATATTCCTAAGATGATAAAAGGAAGATTTGACAATGGCAGACACCTGCGATTTCAAGGTTAAACCATCATCAAAAATAATGCCCAGGTTATGCACCTGGTCTGAGGTCAAGAGCTGGACAACATCAAGCCATAAGCCTGATGGATGCCCAGCCCTAACACCCGCCTCAGGGCGACTCGGGTCCACAACCAACACCTCGGTCTTATCTGGATTTAACCTCAGTCAGCTAGTGCTCATCCAATCTCTGATTTCTGTTAGACAGCTGTTAAGCACGGAGATCGCAGCATTCTGTCTGGGAATAAAGAACAGATACAGTTGGGTATCATCTGCATAGCAGTGAAAACTCAAACTGTATCGCCTAATGATATCTCCCAATGGCAGCATATAAACTGCGAACAACATGGGCGCCAAAATGGAGCCCTGCGGCACCCCACAGGACAGGGAGATGGTGTCAGAGGAATAAATTCCAGTGACAACCCTCTGTGTCCTGCCTGTAAGGAAGGATCGAAACCAACATAGAACTGTACCAGAAAGTCCACAGAAAAGCCGCAGGCACTCCAAAAGTACACCATGGTCCACAGTATCAAATGCTGCAGAGAGATCAAGAAGGACTAGAATAGTACGAGCCTTTCGATCTCTCGCCATTAGGAGATCATTTAAGACCTGGACCAGGGCGGTCTCAGTGCTATGTGTTTTCCTAAACCCAGATTGGAGAGCATCACAGACATTGTGGGAAGTCTAATAGCTGCGGTAAATGTAACACTGATAATGACTGCATCATTGGTGGTCAGTGGCACTACCATCGGACCGGATTGGTAGCATAATTGTACTGTCCTCATTCTGTTACTTTTAATTTACCTTACCTTTTGAGAACTCTGTCAAAACATTAATTTCAGCAGCTAGGGTTGAGACTCACTTGAAAACTGTGACAGGAGACCAATGCTGCGAGCAAGGCCGGAGAAGTCTATAGGCGGGCAGACATTTTTTTACTTCAGTGTTGATCACTCCAGCGAGTGATCTTGGTGGCAAGCAAAGCCCTATTGTGTCTTAATGCAGTGCAGTCATGAGTGAGCCAATGTTAGTCCATCCTGTAACTGCCCCAGAGTACCTTGGCGACTTCTGGTTTTAAAGTAATTAATTTTACATTAAAAAAAAAAAAAAACTTCATTGCAGCTGGCCAAAGTGAACCTCCCCGCGAGTGTACGGGCCTGATGTCTAGTCACCAGACCAGCAGTTGTGCTTGCTGGTCCCCCAATGGACGTGCAGCAGGGACCAGGATAAAGAGAGGAGGGCAGGATTCTTCAGCGTCTCCTGTCCCTGCATGTAAGCATCTCCCTTCCACACAGCAAAGGCCCACTATCAGTGATGGCTGAGAGCGACTGCGTTCTCTATGAACTTGGAGTTTCCTCAACAGATGCCCTGACTGCACTGGATGACTGTGTAAACTCTGCAAACACCAGCAAGGGGAATAGGAACTATTTTTAGGGCAACAGCCCTACAAAATTATGCCCCAGCCACCATAGGCTGCTGTCATCTTGGTACACCCTAACCCCATCTCCGTAGCAACATGGGTCAGGCTGCAGAGAGACATAAGGGGTGTAACAGGGAGGTCTGGGGCATATGAGGACTGTGTGAATTCTGGTGCATGTTTGCAGCCAATCATTGATCAAAATGGCTCTGAGAGAGAGAGAGAGAGAGAGAGAGACAGATGGATCACCTGTCAGAGAAAAACGTGTGCAGCAGAAATCTTGTACATACTTTACAATGTAAGGTAAACACATGCTGAACATTGCCCGCCTTTGAATCTAAGAACTGCAGCTCTAGGTGAGACTGAGAAACTTTAATTGTTCTACAGTCTGAACTATAACTGCGTGCAACTGATTAGTATTGCAGCTAGATGCTGGTTATAGCCCTCTGTGGGACTAGATAGCTGGATGTGCTGGGGAGGATAGACCCCACTGAGGAACACTGGGAGAACTGCCTATGAGGAGTAAGAGATGACAACTGACATCTGAGTACCAGAAGCCTACCGGGTCATAATGGCGCACGTTTAATAGCGTACGACATTATGGCTAAACCTGCACAGCACTGTAGAGTACAGCGAGTGGTGCAATACCGTGAATACTGCTGTATGCAGTAATGCACCACTCTAAACATCCCAGGCAGAGGATAAGACCTCTGCTGGGATGGGGTTCCACCAAGCAGCTGCCATGGCTCAACGGACTGAACCACTGCAGCCAGGAACACAGGCATTGTGTCTGGGACTGGGTTTGATTCCTAATCCCAGTAAATTTAAATTTTTTTTAAACTTTGTGTGCTCCCTGAATTGAACCCCTTCCCCCCCAGAGTTGAGAATCTTTATTGCGGGGGTTTGGGGGACAGCCCCCATGATGGGGAGAGTGCAGGGTGAGTCCCTCACAAAAAAAGAGTTATGCTGCATGGCAGAAATTGCGCTGTATTGGTAGTGCAATTTTGCCATGTGGCATAATGTCTTGCGACATTATGACCCCATGCCAGCCAGAAGAGTGTCTGAACAACAGTGGAGGTAGTGTCGGAGCTTGCAGTGCCACCAGCTGAAGCCTGACATTGAGTGCTGATACCGCACCCTGACCAACAATGAAAGAGACTGAACATCCAGCTAGATAAGGATCACTACCAACTGTATTCATCAGCCTCCACACAGTGAGGGAGAGTCACTGATACTGGGAACCATGAGGAACCCCAAGGTGGACCCTGAAGAAAAACTGCAAAATAGTTGGGAAGTGGTTGCTGGACTTTACCATTTAGCCGGGAGTACCAGCACCTCATTTGAAGGTTTAAGGCCTTGTTGTTTGGGGGTTTTTTGTTCACAAGGCAGTGTTATTTTATTTCTTTTAAGTGCACATCCACTGACCAACCATATGCAGTAACAATTAGCAATGTTCTGGAAATTCCCATAAAAGTATTTAAAAGGTAAAAGCACTGGGTCTATTTGTGAGAGGGTAGTGTCTCCAGTACAGGAAAGTGAACTCTCGATACTATATTGTGCACTGTGGAGTGAGTGTGTGTGTGTGTGTGGGTGGGTGGTGTGGGGGCAACATTTTGAGGCTTTAGTTTGCAACCCAGGGAAAGCATTGATCTAACTCATATCAGAAAGCATTTAAGAACAGCTGGGTATTGTAGGAGGCTGTGAGTGATAGACAGACCTTGATACCAAATAAGCCACTAACAGTGTGGGTTTATTTTCGGTCTTTACAGAAAACAACCAAAAATAAAAATAAACAAATGAAAACAATTCAAGACATGGAGGCAGCATGTCTTCTGTTTCTCTTCATTAGGTCAGGTCCACTGAGCAGAAAGCCATTTAATTTATTTATTTGAATTTTGATGACCAGGTAGGCCCACTGAGACAAGACAGTCCCTCTTTCAGTGGCAACCCGTGGAATCTAAGCATTTCACAAATGATAGACATTAAACATAGTAGATGGACATTAAACATAGTACCAAAAGTGGTACAGCCAGTAATAACATTAACAAGTAGAAATATTCAACAATTCGATGCAGTAAGTACATAAGACAGAGAAACATCATACACTTTAGAGCATAAACAACTTTCAGACTCATTGGTTACATGGGGTTCAAAGAAACCTTGAGAGCACGACATAGGATTAACCCCTGCCTGCTAGCAGGGGGTTATATACAGTTACACATGCCAGTGGCAAGGAATAGGTCCTTGTACTGTTTTTTAAACTGTTAGAGGGATGTGCAGGGTAGAAGTCATATTAGAAGATTGTTCCATTTATGTGCAGCTGCATATGAGAAAGATCTCTTTCCAACTGCTAAACGAGTTTTAGGTATACTTAGTAATGGTTGGTGAGATGTTCTAAGGGACCTGGTGAATGGTTTCTGGGTCAGTAGGTTAGACAGGCTGGGAAGGGAGGGGAGGTGAATTAATATGAAGGTGGTACGCAGCAAGGGGTAGTGCAACTTCACTTCAAAATCTGGCCAATTTAAGGTACTGAGCACAGCACAGTGGTGAGTTTGGGCCGGGGCTGAAGCGGCAAATCTGGCAATACAGTGATATGCTTGCCTAAGTCTGTTCGGAATAGATGGCTTCACTGTGGAAAGCAAGGATGCACCATAGAGGAGACCTGGGAGTAGGGTTGCAGTAGAGATGGTCTTTCTGGATTGGGAAGTGAGGTAGGGGCCAGTACGGTATAGTCAAGGCCCCTAGAATTCTGCGGCTGCAGAATTTTGAACAGAACTTGCAATCTACCGCAGAACTTCTGCAGTGCTGCAGAATTCATGGTTCTTGGTGATTTTCTATTAATATTTCTGTTTATCCATAGAATCTGGTTCCCTTCCTCTCTTTTTATATCCAAAATCCCTCTATGCTCAGAATGTGAAGCTATCATTGCTATAACATCATAAATTAGCTAATGAAATGGCTGCATTCTGCAACATAAATGAACAGTCACTTATCTACCACAGCTCCCACTGCTAGGGGCAGTGGCACAGCACATCAGGCATGATGATATTTGCTCAAGCTGCACTACAGCCTAATACAATTTTCCATCTTACGTTATTGCACTAGGGCCAACTTAAACAAAGCCTTGTCAATAGCATAGACCTGTTAAGTCCATACCTCACTTTGTACAAACTTGTTTGTGCCTTTAAGGTATAGAGATGCCATCTGAAATGAATAACTGGTAAAATGAATTAACCTGTCCTTTTTAAGAAAAATAAAGTAATTATGCCCAGAAAAGTGGAATATAATAATGTGTAGACCTGCTGAAAGAACAGACCTGTTAAATAAATAATTGCGCTGTGCACATTTTTGCTGGGGTTATTGATTACATATTATTACTGGTTGATAGTCACCCAAAAGTTATGGAGAAATGTGTTCAGGGCCAGCTGTTGAGCCAGAGGGTAGCATGTTGTGTTTCCATACCAGCAACTCAGGATCAGAGATTAGCTCTGGGAGCTGGCTGGGTAGCACAAGGATTGGGGGAACACATCACTGCTCTGAGCTTGGGAAGATATGATGCAGTGTTCTGTCACACGGTGGACACATTGTGATGGGCTGGAGAGCTCTATCTCACAATCGGTTCACATGCATGTCATGGCCTGATGGTGTTACGTAATGTGTCAGGGGAAGCAGGTTGGCATGAAAAATAAGTTTTGCAATAACTCCTCTATTCTGTTTATTCCATTTCTAATGGGAGTTGTATGAATGAGGATGCAATTTCATGGAAATTAAAAAAAAATTTATACACACACACACACACACACACACACACACACATATACAGTATCTCTCACACTATACACACACACATATTTGTATGTATGTTACAGATTGCGTATGAATATATAAGTGATACACAGTGGGGACCTCATGAGTGGTGTAGAAAGCACATATAAATAAATAAGTGATACACAGTGGAGACCTCATTAGTGGTATAGATAGCATGAGTATAGAAATACCTTATTTATCACATAAAGTCCCCTCTGCATATTTCATTTATGCAGTAGGCTAGGACCTTAAGGGAGAGATATTTGTTTTGCTTTTTCAGGCATAAAATTATTTCTAGAAGTCTGTTATTTTTTGAACTAGTGTTACTGTGCTTTTCCCCATCCTGATTGCTATAACTACTGCCATGAAAGTGAAGTCAGGATGACAAACTGACCTGTGATATGGTAATTTATTAGTGCCACAGAACATCCCATGAAATTACAAACCACCACCCATGAAAGTTCTATAAGCAAATAATAATCATGCCGCAGAACTTGGTCCCACTGTGCCTCAGAAAAGTAGGGGCCTTGGGTATAGTAACCCTAGTTCCTGGTGAGTTGATTTTATAATTTTATTGGTATGAATCTTGAAGGATAGGTTTTCATCTAAGGTGACGCCCAGGTATTTAAAGCTTTTGACACATTCCAGCGTCACCCCAGCTGATATTTTAACAACCAAAGACGGTTGGTTATCAAGTTTATAGGAGGTGTGGTGGAGTAACATGGTTTGAATCTTTTAGTGTTAAGTACTAACAGGTTGGCTTTGAACCAGGCCTCCACAGCCTGAAAATCACTCTCGAAGTTGGCGTTTATGACACTGATGTCTTTAGCAGACCTGTGTAGCATGGTGTCATCAGCATATAATTGAACTGCTGTAGCCCCACAGTTGAGTGGGAGTTCACTGACGAAAATGGAGAATAGGAGTGGTCCTAATATGGTGCCCTGTGGAACACCGTCGGTTATGGGAGCGAGGGAGGACATGGCACCAGGCCATTTTACACACTGGAGCCTGTTGATTAAGTAGTTGGCTAGTCAGGAGTGGGATGCATGATCAAGACCAAGTTGGTGGAGTTTAGTGAGGAGATGTTGGTGGTTGACAATGTGGAAGACTTTGATCAGGTCCACAATGGTGACACCTGTAGCCTCACCCTGATCCATTGCCCTGAAAATGTCCGAGGTTACACGTAGCAGTGCTGATTCTGTGCCATGCAGTTTATGAAATCCATGCTGATGGATAGTTAAGGCATTGTTGCGTTCGAGCAGGGGCGTAGCTACCAGGGTGCAGGGGGTGCAGTCGCACCTAGGCCCAAGAGAGTTTAGGGGCCTCAAATGGTTGGGCTGAAATATTAGGTTTATTCTTCTTTAAAACACCACCCGCGCATGCCCTTGCACTGCGACTTCAGCTAGCTTTTTTCTTTTTTTTTTTAATTTCCAGTCTGAGCAGCAGCTTCTGTCCTGCACTGTAACTTGTGCAAACAGCAACGGTCAGCAGGTCGGAGGTCAGGATTCCCATTTCCAACAGACTAGACTGAGTGCTGAGTTGAGTGACTGTCTACAGCACTGGGGGGGGCATGGGGCTACAATACACAGAGATCTGCCGGCCGCTCCGCTCGCTTGCAGTATGCGCTGTGACCATCATAATACCACATTACTCTGTAAGCATTAACGGACACTAGTAAGAGTCATGTGGTATAAGCAAGGAAGGTACAAGTGCGCATGTTGGCAGGATTGGAAAATCGCACCTTCTTTCAGTTCAGTCTCCTCAGTGGACCCGTGATCGCATTGTGTGGTGTGAGGACTGTAAGAGAGAGAGAGAGAGAGAGAAAGAAGAGTGCGGAAGGACTTGGAGTCTAAAGACTGCAGTGCTGTCCATGCCGTGGTTGTATTTGTAATTATTCATTTTTGTAACTTGTTCTGTGTGGAGTTGTGAATGTGCACCCGACCCCCGTCACCACATCCCCCCGAGCCCCCCACTTCATAATATAAATAGAATAGTCATTCTGTTGTTGACTTGGCATTAAGTGGCTGCAGCTGCAAGTTACAAATAATTAAGCAATAATGCCCAACAGGATGTGTGTCATGCTGGGATAACGTCACACCTCAGGTGGTTGGGCACAAGGCCGCAGACCAAGTGTGTCCAATACCTGAGACGTGACGTTATCCCCATGACACACACCCTGGAGGGCATTATTGCTATTATACAAAGGCTCATTGTTATACAGAATAAAAAAAAAAAAAAAAAATTTTAAAAATGTTTTTAGTAGATTTTTAGTGTGGCATTATATCTTTGTTTCTGAAGAGAAAAGCTAAATAAATAAATGTACAGTATGTACTCAATGACAATGATGTTATACTGAGATATCATCACTGTCTTAGGCACACACTGACCAATTAGAGTCCAGGACATTTTCTTGCTATTGTATAATTATAATTATTCATCATTGGCATCACTAGCAGCTTTTAAAAAAAAATGCAAATAATAATGAGAAACCACATGCTCCCTGGCCTATAGATGTTAAAAGTAGGTTTGCAGACTTGTTAAAACCGGGAGGATGCAAAAAATAAAAGAATTGTATAAAACCAGAGATGTGGCTTCCGGTGACGTCACCTGGCAAATAGTGGCTTAGTCCGACGGCTCTGCTCGCTTCCTAAACATTTAACTCCATCCAATTAAGCAGAAAACAAAATTTGTTGTAAAAACAAGCTCCTATAATCGTAGAAATGTCCATGAGGCACAAAAACAGATAATCGGTGGCAAATACGGGGCAGAAAATCGGAAAGCAGTCTATCCTCAGCTGGCTGGCCTCCACGGCTTCATCTGGACCCGCGGCAGCCCTGATAGAGAATCGCTCTGACGGTCTTGAAGCAGAAGAAGACCGGGGCCAAGATTACACTATCACGTCCACACAACTAATCGGGCAGCTGCAGAAGACTGGGGACACACTTACCAAGTTAGAATCCCTAGTAGCTGATAATAAGAGGGTTATCCAGGCCATGGAACACCGAACTGTGGCATTTGAAGAGGCAACCACAGACCTGATGACTACGGCGGGGGTGCATAATTCAGCATTGCTGGACTTGAACCGGAGGGAAATAGAGCTGTTTAATAGAATAGAGGTGCTTAAGAATCGCAATTGTCACAACAACGTGCTATTGCATGGATTGCCCAAAAAATCTGAGTCAGAAGATATGACCTGATACATGGAAGGGCTCTTAAAAGAGATCCAGCCCTTGCCTCCGGAGCTGCTGCTTAACCTAATATGAGCACATAGGTCGCTGGTAGCTCCACCAAAGGACAGTAATGCCAGACCACGATCCATTGTAATGGCCTTCTTTGATTTTTGAGTAAAAAAGCAGGTACTCAGGGTGGCCTGGAGCAAAAAAGAAATATTGTTCGGGGACAAGCGCCTGTTTTTAGAACACGATTACACTCCCGCGACTGTGCAGCAATGACGCAAGGTTCTGGTAGTCCAAAGGTAACTAAGGGAGAAGGGCCTGAAGGTGTTCCTCGAGTATCCGGCCTGCTTGAAGGTGATCACCCCCGATGGGATTAAAAGATTCCAGGAGTTAAAGGATGCAGAGAATTTTTTGAAGGCTATGGGCATTTCAGTAGAGAAGAACACCCGTGGTCACCGAGAGGACAATCTTCAACGAGCGGAGTGGCACCAGGTTTCGGGTCCTCGTTCTACAAAAAGGAGAGCCAAAGATCTTTGGAGGGCAGTACTAGAGAAAGGCACATCTGAAGAACAACCACAACAGCAGAAATCTACAGAACTAGCCCCTATGAAGGAACCCCAAGTCGCAAGGAGAAGTGAACTTTTGGATGTGCGCTGATTAAATGTAAACATGAGGCAGGGGCTTAATTTTAAGTACCAGATTCAACTAAGGGGACATAGCATTTTCTGAACCTCTTTTCATTATTAAGAGGGAAGGAGAAAAATGAGACCGGAGCATTTGTGTTATAGTAAAATAGATGGAGTTTAAGATTTGAAGTCGGGTCTGGTGGGGTGGGGAGGAGGGGAAATGAAATATAACAGAAAATGCCGTTGAAAGTCCTGAGAGGGGCCTGGGCCACATCAGGAGTTTCTGATTATCTCCCAGTCATTCCCGCCCCCTTCCTATCCCCCCTTTTTTCAAGGGGGTATTATCACTAGGCCGACCTTTCGGTTTGCAACCACTAAAGAGGTGGGCGACAGAAGATGGCCACCAGTAGACACACACCTAGATCAGTAAGTTGTGTCAGGAAGGTGACGACCCCAGCCAGTCTTTAACGCTGAGAGGAGTTAACAAAGCCTCTGTATGTACCATCTTTCTCTGCTTGCCCTTCGATTCCTTATCAAGGGTGAAGGCTTGGGGGAGATTGCAAAAGCGTTTTGCACCTTGAGGTCACATACTCATTTAGGGGCAAGACCATTGAGCCCCACTTAAAAATGATTATAGTTTCTCTGTAGAAGGTTATTAAGAAGATTTGTTGAGCTGTTAAAGTTGAAATGTTCGTTCAATTTTTCCAAGTTAATTATTGTTAAAAATGCTGTGTGTATGGTAAAAAGTGGTCGTGCTGCAGGAGACGTGTGGACCCCTTCTGGTGACATCCAATGTGAGAGATCTGCATAATCCCATAAAACGCTCCAGACGTCTACAGCAATTAAACAGACAAAAGGCTGACATTGTGTTTCTTCAAGAAATGCACCTTGTGCCTGAAGATCATAAGAAGTTAAAAAGGTCTTGGGTGGGGGAAGTGCATGCATCCCACTACATAGGACACACAGAAAAGAGGTGCTGCCATCCTGTTCAGGAAAAATTGCCCACTTAGGGTGATGGATGCATTCACGGACCCCGAAGGCCATTTTGTACAGGTGATGGGGGAACTGGGGGAGCACAAGGGAAATTTACTGAATGTTTATGCCCCAAATGAGGAACAGCTGCGAAACACCTTCTTCTTAGAAACCCTTACTAGGGGGAAGGTTGATCCTAGTAGTATAAATATCATAGGGGGAGATTTCAATACGATTCTGTCCCCCCTCTTGGACAGGTCGGGACAGGGGGGTTCGAGACTCAAACCCAGGTCATCTTCCACTCTCCAGAAAATTATGTCCGAATTTGGTGTGCTTGACATTTGGAGAAGCTTGAATCCGAGAGAGAAAGATTATAGCTTCTTTTCACCCAGACATAATCTGTATTCTAGACTAGACTTCTCTCTGGTGTCCACAGAGTGGGCCCATTTGTCAGAAGCATCAACAATTGGCATTTCTTTCCTTTTTTTTTTTTTTTAGTTGTTTAACCAGGAGTAGTACACCAAGCTGAAAGCTTTTTTATAGGTGCGACCTGGAAGCACAGGGAAGTTAAGTGACTTGCTCAGGGTCACACAGTACGTAAGTGGAAGCTGTGGGATTCAAACCCAGGTCTCGTCTGCTGGATGTCACCAGATTTGCAGCTCAGAGCCTTAAACCACTCACTGTGCTATACTGCCTCCTATTTCCATTTCTACACTTTCAGATCATGTCCCAGTTAATGTGTCTCTCCATTTTGGAGAGGTGGAGAGGGACTCAACCTGGAGGTTAAACACCAGTCTGCTAAACTGGGCAGATTTTAAAGAAATGATTTCAGGAGACATCAAATCCTTTCTAGAGCTGAATGAGGCAGATAATACCCCGCCACATATGGTCTGGGATGCCTTGAAGGATTACCTACAGGGAAAAATAATATCCTTTTCCTCCCACCAAAAAAAGCTAAATATGATACATCAGGGGAACTAGAACAAGAAATAGCCTCGTTGGAGGCCCTGCACAAGAAAAATAAGAACTCTGAGAGTGAGGCAAGATTAAAGGTTGTTAGGAGAGAATTAGGAAAATTATTAGATCAGAAAATTGAAGCTAAGCTCAGGTATACGAAATAATTCTATTGTGAGCATGGAAACAAAGCAGGGACCTTACTGGCGGCTCAGCTCAGGAGAGAGACCATTAATAGGACAGTGTTAAAATTGAAGGTAAACTTCCAGGAAACTTTGACAGGTAGGCCAGGGAGATTGCAAAAGATTTTGCAACCTTCTATGAAGCCTTATATGGTTGGGAAAGGGGTCCCAACCACACACAGGAGGTGGAGGAATATTTGGGTTCCATAGATTTACCATAATTAAGTGGAGCTGGGAGAGGGGAGTTGGGCACCTATATATCCTAAAAAGAGCTTAAACAACACATTATGAATCAGAAAAAACGTAAGGCCCCAGGGCTAGATGGGCTCCCTACGGACTTTTATAAGGCCTTTTTGACAGATTTAATGCCCATTCTGCAAAGAACTCTGAACTCAGTATTGTTGAAGTCCAGTCCAGCTCCACCATCGTGAAAGTATGTACAAACTACCGTTCTCCCCAAAACGGGGAAAGATCCCCAAATGTGTGGTTCATACAGGCCAGTTTCCTTGCTAAACCATGACCTTAAAATTTTTTCCGGGGTCCTGCCGAATCGGTTGCAAAAAGTTATAGGCTCCTTGGTTCACCATAACCAAACAGGCTTTATTAGGGATAGACTCATACAAGATAATATTAGAAGATTCCTAAACATTATTTCATCCCAAAGAGGTAAACAACAATTTCAAATTGCAGTAGGAGTCGATGCCAAAAAGGCCTTCGACCGAGTCGATTGGTTCTATCTTAAAAAAGTCTTTTATAAATTAGGCCTGGGAGAGAAATACATAGAAGCAATCTTCAGTTTGTTTGAGGGGCCGGAAGCCTTGGTTAGGATGAATGGGTGTGTATCCGACCGGTTTCAGTTACACAGGGGAACTAGGCAGGGGTGCCCCTTGTTGCCCTTAATCTTTGCCCTCTCATTAGAGCCCTTGGCGGTGAAGATTCGGGACAATGCAGTAATAAAAGGGATAATGGTGGGAGGTGTTAATCAAAAAATTGAGTTATATGCAGATGATGCAATGCTCTTTTTGTCGGACCCTCCTAGTTCCGTCCCCCCTCTGTTAAAGGATATTGAGCAGTTTCAAAAACTAGCAGGCTACAAGATCAATAAGGATAAGTCTGAGGCCCTTATGCTAAGCGCCCCCCCCCCCAGATTCAACTCATATTTCCCTTTTACATGGGCAAATAAGAATACACTAAGATACCTGGGGGTACAGATCTTGAGAGACTTATCAAAACTGTTTCCCAACAATTATATGAAGCTTCTTCACACAGTGAAGGAAGATCTTACCAGATGGCAAATTCTGCTCCACTCTGTATGGTAGAACTCAGGTAATTAAAATGAACATTCTACCACGTTTTTAGTTCCTTTTCCAAACACTATCAATCTCTATCCCAGACTGCTTTTGGAAAGAACTAAACACTGAGATAAAGTGGTTTGTGTGGGGTGGTGGAAGGCCACGGCTCTGGCACACTCTTATGACAACCCTCAGAACTGGAGGTGGCCTGGGGCTTCCATACTTTAAGAAATATTATCTGGTGGCACAGGGACCATGGCTCTGGTCTTGGCTCAAACAAAGAGAGGAATCAGGGTGGTATGGCATTGAAAGGCCTCAATTTGGGGGTCACCCTTTATGGACAATAGCAACGGGGAAAATCACTTCGACCATTTGGGCTAAAACGGTTAATCCCTGGACAGAGTACACCATTAGGTCCTTACTGAAAATAAAGCAACTATTTGATACACCTAATGATTTGGGGCCACTTTTATTGATCAGATACCATGTGGATTTCATACCCCCCACCCTAGATGGAGGATATACATACTGGGAAGTCGGGGCTTGGTCTGTTTTGCACAGTTTTTCTTGTGAGGAAAGTACATGAGTTTTGCCCAGCTTCAACAGAAGTACAGATTAATAAATGGGGCCCATTTTAGGTTCTTACAGGTTAGAAACTTCCTCCAAAGGGACGAAAACCAAATAAAAGTACTTAGGAGTCGATCTGAGTTGGAGCATCTGTTTTTCTGGTGGGTTCGTCTGTCAGCAAAAATGAAACCAATATCACATTTGCACTCCCTGCCAGTAGATAAGACCCCTCCACGGAGCGAGCAGCTGCTCTCAAAATGGTAGATTGAATCACAGGAACAGATCTCGACATATAACTGGATATGAAGACTGGAAAAAGGTTGGGAGGTTACCTCGTCACCATCACTGAGGGAGTTTAATTGGAAATAATTACTAGATTCTTCTTGACCCCTTCTCGCACAAACCATTTTAATCCTTCCAGCTCAGATAGATGTTGGAGAAGGGCAGGGACAGAGATACACATTGGCACATATTCTGGGGATGCCCGATATTGACAACATTCTGGCAACAGGTACATGCAAAAATCCAGGTAATACTAGAGTCCCCTTACCCTTGTTCCTTCCAGGCCTTGATGTTGGGCCTGGGAGTACAGGTTGGTGGGGCTAGGGGAAAACAAATTATTTCACATAATGTGGGTGGCGGCACTTAAGTGCATAACCATTAAATGGCTCTCTCCAGACCCTCCGACAATCTCCATGTGGCTGCAGAAGATGGAGGAGTTAGAGAGGATGGAAAGGATAACAGCCTCAATTCATTTACGTTTGGAGAGGTTCCTACGGGATTGGTCCCCATGGCTTACTAGGGTTCCCTCACTGGAGGAGAGGTTAAAGGCCTGGAGTGGGAAGGCAGGGAGGACTCCTGATAGAGTCCTAGACTGAAGTTTTTCAAATGTATTTCCTTTTGTTCATTTTCAGGCAGCAGTGGCCATACACAATAACAAAAAGTTTTATTTAATAGGTCAACATTTATTTTATTTAAGTTAAAGTTCAGTTTTTTAAGTTCCTTGGTTTGTTATTAATTGAAGCATGGTAATCAGCATGTAGACTGCAGATCCTGGGAAAATAGAGGATGAAGAGGTCTTTGGACATAAGACCGTTGGAGAGTCCAGGGGAGACAACTGCTGCACCATCCTCTGGCGTATCCAGTGTAGACTCAGTTAACAGACATTTCACCTGTTCCTGGGAATGCAAGGACAATGAAATCAGATTGTATGATCATCTCGAGTATAACTGATACATGTCTGTAATCATTCCTGTTAAAGGTAATTGTAATGAGCTGTACCTGTTTTAACAAAGAGAAATAAAAATTAAGTTAAAAAAAAAACAGAGATGTCTAAGCACTTTTGTGGACTAACTTTTGTTCAAATGGCTGTGCAGTCCTGCCAGTCTCTCCCTACTTGCCCCTAGAACTATTGGCAGTACTACAAACAGTAGCATACAGTGAAAATATGTTTTTTTGCATGCAAATCTGATAGCACCGGCACCGGCTGTGCTACCACCCTTGATCTGAAAGCAAATTATTGCAAAATAATGTATCAATATATTTTCCTATCTCAGGTGTTAATAAAGGAATAATGCCCTCCAGGGTGGGTGTTATGCTGGGATAACGTCCTGCCTTGGGTGATTGGGGGCCGAGGGTGTCCAACACCCAAGAAGGGATGCTATCCCAGCATAACACCCACCCTGGAGGGCATTATTCCTATTATACAATGCCTCGTCAGTGTAAAAAAAAAAAAAGAAAAGATAAAAAGGTAGATTTAAAAGTAGATTTTGTTTTGCTGTTTATTTCATGCATAGGTTTACTTTTTTTTAAAATAGTGCTGATTTACTGTTGTAACCAGTGGGTGGAGCTGCTATTAATGAGCATCACATTGACTCTGGCCACTGAATTATGTTGGAGCTGCTGTTTCTGTAGGTCTGCACTCCCTGACAGTAACATTGGCAGTTTTTCTTATTACTTCCCTGTTTCCCCTTGTTTGCTATTTTGGATGCCGTTTGGAACTGCGACCTCGTTTTGGCACCCTGCCACCCTCCGTGTTTCTACTATCTGACCTGACTGGTGCCGCGAGGATTTTCTTTCAAAATGACAGAAATGAACGTTGGGACTAGGTAGGGAGAACTTTTTTATTTGTTTTACTTGGTCAATTTGTAAAAGGAAACAACATTATTTGAATCGCGACCGTGTGAGCAAGAGCTGCGTGGTGGCTGTTTCAAGAGGTTTGCTCGCTCATGCGCCGGGTGCACTCATTTTTTTTTTCTTACAGGATTTTATATCTAACAAGCAATATTTTGTGTGCAGGGAGTGTATTTATAGTTTTTTTTTTTGAATGACAGTAACAATCTTTTGTGTCGGGGGTGAGAGGGTGGGGACCACCAGTTTTGAGCAGAGTGGGGACTGCTGCCCATGGTAGCTGCTCACAGGGATGGCTGCAGAGCGATTTTTTTTAGAGAATTGTTGTGGTTGCGAGTCTATTGGGACTAGAGCTGGGATGTTATGCTGGGATAACATCCCAGGTCCAGTCCCAGTTTGATCAATCAGGGATCAGGATTCTCTTGCCATTGTATAATCTGTAATTTAGACTGGTTAACATAAACAAACTCTAATATTTCAAACTGGGGGGGCTATTTCAAAATGTGGGGTCGTGAAACGGGGGGAATTGTTTCCAAACTGCGGGGGGTGGGCACCCTATAACACACCCTTGCACCCAGGCCCTCTGGGACTTTGCAACGCCACTGAGTTCAAGATGTGAGTAGCGTTGATTATCAAGAATTTTGTCCTGGATCTTGGCTAGGGGGCATTGGATAGATATAGGCCTATAGTTTTCTACCAGGTTTGTGGGACCTCTTTTAAGTACAGAGACTTCAGTTGCAGTTTTCCATTTGTCTGGGATTTTTTGAGAAAGTAGGCGATGGATGAAGGGTATTGAATCCAGGGGCACTGTCTGGGTTGAGACCCTTGAGTAGTTTGAGGATCTCTAGCCTTGTGGCCAGTTTTAGGTGGAAGGTGGGGAGGGTACAGTCAGGGTCAGGCGATGTTGAGTCAGCCGGGTCGGGAGGCCGGTCTTTTTTGTATACAGTGTAACAGCCTTACATCATTTGGTGGAGGGTAGAGCCCTGCAGGAGGCATGGAGATTCTGCCACCTTGCCTCCATGGAGTTTTCCTTTTACACGCCTTCCCAGAAAAGTTAAACAACATTAGACTACATTTTTCTTCCCCTAAGATGGGCAACATTAGGGAAGCCCAGTAGGGTCCACTGATAATATCAGACCATGCCCCTCTCAAGGTAGTACTAGAGAGAGGGGGGGAGACCACAGCTGCTCAACAATGGTAGATGGACCCCTCACTATTGGTGGACCAACAATTTCTTAGGCAACTAAAAGAACATGTATACTAATTTAATTCCCTAAATCGCCTGGGAGATACCAGCAACATTGTAATTTGAGACACCCTCAAGACCTTCATCCGAGGAGAGGCAATCTCCTACTCCTCATTTAAAAACAAATCCACTTCCAGACAGGAAACATCACTTGAAAAGGAAATTAAGACGTTGGAAGGGGAGACAATGATATCCCAAAACATGAAGAAAGTTGCTGACCGTAGAGTACTGAAAAGCAGGTTAAATCAGTTGTTGATTAAAAAAAATTGAGAGGGACTTTATGATCACAAAATCTACCACATATTTCAAAGGGGACAAATCTGGTAAGTGGCTGGCAGGGCTAGTAAAGAGGAAAAGGGCAGAACGTACTATCTTGGGTGTGGAGGAGGACGGGGAACATAACATATGACCAAAACAAAATTAATGACTTTTAAAAACTTTTATTCCCACCTTTACACTTCAGAATTGCCAGAGGGGGCTGACCCAGCAGTTTTTCTGGACAGGATCTCCCTGCCCTCCATAGGAATGCAGGATAAAGCGGATTTGAATGCCCCTATATCCTTGGAGGAACTGGAAAAAGTGGTATGGAGTGCGAAAAAGAGGAAAACACCAGGCCCAGATGGAATCCCAGCAGAGCTGTACAAATTATTGTGGGAAAATATAGGGCCTACAATGCTTCGGATGGCGCTTCAGATGGTACAGGAGTCCCTGGACTCGGTGATTATGCCCCCACCCCAGTGTTTGGCCACTATAACAGTCCTCCAAAAGTCAGGAAAAGACCCCTTTAAGTGTTTCTCCTACCGTCCCATTTCCCTTTTCAACTCAGACTATAAGGTGCTGGCCAAGTTTATAGCCTCCAGTTTGGAGAAGCTTCTCCCCAGCCTGATCCATCCTAATCAGGGGGGCTTCGTTAAAGGAAGACAAGCAAAGCATAACAACAGAAAGACTATTAACATCATACATAAGTGGCCTGGGGGTATGGAGGGGGGCCTTCTGGCATTAGATGCTGAAAAGGCCTTTGATAGGGTTAAATGGCCCTTTATAATGGCTGTCCTAAGGAAATTTGGCCTAGGGCCACATGATGAGGTGGATCGGTGCCTTATATAAATCCCCAAAAGCCCAAATCCTTACTAACAACATTCTCTCAGCGCCTTTTGCTTTGTCAAGGGGGACAAGACAGGGCTGCCCACTCTCATCTCTACTATATGTTCTCATGATTGAGGCACTAGCATAGAGTATTCGGTCGCATGAGAACATAAGGGGTTTTACATGGAAGGGGAAAAGACATGTGATCTCTCTTTTTGTGGATGATGTCCTGCTGTTTATTCAGTCCCCCAGGGAATCACTGTCGGCCCTGCCCCAAATATTTGAAGATTACGGCCCCCTTTCAGGCCACAAGATTAATTGCGGGAAGAGCGAATGTATGCCCCTAGGTGGGGAGAAATACCATGTCACCATAGCACAATCCCAGATTTCCCCAGTTAGCCAACTAAAATACCTAAGCATCCTAATTACTGCCAAGTTATCCACGCTTGTTAAAAACAATATGATGGGAATTACAACAAAAGTTAAGGAAGATTGTCTGACTTGGAGGGCTTTACCACTTATAGGAAGGGTGAACTTGGTAAAAATGTCAGTACTACCCTAATTCCTATATTTTTTTCCAAACGGTCCCCCTGAGCATTCCACTGAAATATATCAAGGCCTTGAAGGGAGCAATTTCACAACTGCTTTGGAATAATAAAAGACCCAGAATTTATTTATTTATTTTATTTTATTTAAAAAGCTATTCTTTGGCTACCCCAAAGTAAGGGAGGTTTGGGCCTTCTGAGTGTGAAGCACTACTATATAGCAGCCCAATTTGCCCATGTACACCAGCAATGTCACCACTGTGACACTCTGACCCAGCTCTGGTGGCCCACATTGACCGCTCGCCTCCAATACCCATTGCTTGTCCAGGTCTACAAGCTACTCAAACCCCCTGCTCCACCAAGCATAGCCGGAACCATAGCCATTAAACACAACCCTAGGATTTTAAGGACATCAGAATGAACACTACTAGAAGTCCCCAGAGTAAGGACCAATGCTGGCGGCGGATCCTTTTCTTGCCAAGCCCCCAGCCTATGGAACAAGCTCCCCCCCGGTCCGGGACACCTACTCATTCACAAACTTCTGCACCAGGCTCAAGTCCCATATACTGGCCACAAGTGCATGCCACTACCACGGCTCTTAACGTATCCCCTTTTTCTGCATCAAACCTTCCCAAAGGTGAGCTGACCATATACTTCCCTCTAGTATCTGGACACCTAAGGACCAGTGCTACCTCATGTATATCACTATGCCAAGTAGTACCAAGGCAAAACTGCGTCATGATGATAACCATGTCTGTAACCACTGTCTGTAACCACCTTATGCTTGAACAACCTATGTAATCAAAGTATTTCTCCACTGTATTTTATCTTGTATTGTTATCCTGGGTCGCCCCTGAAAAAGGGACCTTCGGGGCTCAGTGGGCCTCCCCAGTCACCAAAATTTAATAAATAAATAAAATAATCCATTATCTTAGATCCTGCGACTACCGCCAACTATCATTCCCTAGGTGGAAGACTACTGCAGGACAAGCCGCCCTCTCACACCGGTTACCCAAGCTATGGAATGATCTCCCACCTCAAATTCAACATTCCTCCTCTGCCCACTCTCTTTCTATCACCCTAGCTAACTTCCTCACCACTAATTACTCCTGTACCTGACTCGGCCATGCGCCAATTGCTCCCCTCCCCACTGCCCGACCAGCGGCCTTAGCTTTGCTATAAATGCTGACATATAGCCCCAACCTATGCACTTTTGTCCTGTGCCTTTTTGTCCTGCACCACCATGTGTTCTATGTCTCCTGTTGCTTATACCTGCATATTACTGTGCGCTAAATTTTCCCTTGTATTGCTGCTATATGTCAAGTAATTGTTATATGCTCCATACAATATCCAATGTACTCCATGTGTTGTTGCTTGTCGTTTAATGCAATTGTATCCATATGCTGCTACTTGCCTCTGTTATTTGATCAGTAGATAACCTGCATGTTATCCAACCCCCTTGTACCCCTTCCCCTCAGGTCGCACCGGGAGACGAGCATCTTGTTGCTCAGTGTGCCTTTCCTGGTGGAACTATTTCAATAAATAAATGAATATAATGCAGGAGAAGGGCAGGTGTCCTGCCTGGGTGGACATGGAGAAAACATCCTATATCTCTTTGTATTACTGTGCCCTGACAGTGAGGGCAGGATTGGGCATGTTAGAGGGTAAAGGTAACCCATGTACTAGGGCTTTGGTTAAGGCCTGGAGATCAGTGCACGGCCTGATTGGCATCCAACAAGCGATCTCTCCAGATTGTACTCTACAGGGTTCTTAGAGAGGGAGAGGAGGTTGACACCCTGGGAGAGACCCATCTTGCAGAGATAGTTTCACAAGGTGGTGTACCATGTCCAACATCTGGTGAGGGAAGGGAGGATACGCCCATTTAGTTAACTAGTTAAGAATTATAACATTAACCCCACCCACTTCCCACTGTACGATGGGATAAAATGCGCACTAAAAAAATTCCTAAAACAGGAAGGTAAAGGACAAAAAGTGGACCGCTCCCCGTTTGAGGAACCATTTTGTGGCCAGTCCAGGGATCCATCCTTTCAACCTCTCAGAAGATGCTATGGCATCATGATGGGTGCTTTACCTGACCCCCTGGAGAGGATTAGGTCTGGGTGGGACAAGATTTATATCCGGAGGGACTAATGCATGGGGATTGGATAGGAATAATGAAAAACATCACCAAGAACTAGTAAATAACAGATTAAGAGACATTCAATATAATGTTCTTCTGAGGGCCTACCATACCCCCATTTTGGCCCATAGGCTAGACCATGAAGCATCACCATTGTGCCCAAAATGCCGGATTCATGAAGGAACTCTCTTCCACATGTTATGGGAATGTCACCACGTGCAAAAATTCTGGAGGGGAATACATGAAATGACAGTTGCTATCCTTGGTCCACCCCTCCGACTAGATCTGGCGGACGTTCTGCTGGGATTGCCCATGGGGGGGGGTGGAATTCGTGACCCAACGTTCAGTCTTTGGAGGTTGGGTAATGCAATTGGTCTATGTGCCTTGGCTACACACTGGAGACTCTAGGAAACTCCAATGGTAGCTGAATGGCTAAGTGCCCTTATGGATTGTATGAAATTTGAGAAAATCCAATACAAGGTTAGGGGTCAATCTGAGAAATATATGAAGTTATGGGCACCACTTGAGGAAGCTATTACTCAGGATTGGTTCCCCTTATTATAATGGATGTGACATAACCCATGACAGGTCATTTGACTCCCTCATAACACAACACCACTGGGGGACATTCCTGGAGTACCTACCTGGGTATCCTGATCCTCCTTCCTTTGAATGCTCTTTGGTAGCTAACTGAATATCATGCTTGACACACTGTTTCTTAACCTATGTTCCACAATTAATCATAACCAAATGACCTATTTGTATATGTATTACTTGATATAAAGATATTGTCCAGAGATGTAAAGATTATGCTATATATGGTATGCAATTAAATGTGCTCTGTCTTCTCTGTTAGCTGAAATAAAGTTTACAAAAAAAACCAAAAAACATTTCACTATCTGTGATTCACAGCCCTGTTTTTATTTATTTATTTTTTATTTAATAACGTTTGGAATTACAATACTTTGAATCATAGACTCCTTTACAAAGGCTCCACCTCAAACAACAATAAGGACATACATATAGTATTAAGCAGTACAGCGTTCAGGTAATAGAAACTAGAGAGAAAACATGTAATGTAAGTTACGCATACAAAAATATTATGCAGTATTTTAAGTACATTCATCATGGAAGAAAGATAATGCACAAAAATACACAGATGGGGGATACTGAAACAATAGTCTTTGGAAGAGGAGGACCCAGCGTCATCCGTAATATGCATAATATCTAGGTAGTGCATGAATACACATTTGGTTTTTCATATAATAATTTAAGATTTAAGAATGCATGGGATACACATAAAGGGATTCTGGAGGTCAGGGGTAAGGTGCAACAGACTTCTAGGAAAACAAACTGAACTTACAAGCTCAAATGGGCAGACTGGGTGGGCCATAGGCCCTTATCTGCCGACACTGTCTATGTATCTATGTATCTATGTATCTATATATATAATAACATTTATGAGGTAGAGTTATACTACAGAGCCCCAAGGGGGGGAGCAGGTGGAAGAGTGAGTTAGGGGTAGTCACAAGCTAAGGATTCAAGCACATGAGCTTTGAAACTGGTCTTGAAGGGACCGATCCTGGGCTCCAGGGAGACGGCGGGGGCAGGCTGTTGGGCCAACGGGGGACTCAGTAGAGAAAGGCTCTTTGTCCAAGGGAAGTTTGGCAGTGGGGGACTAGTAAGGAGGTTCCAGTAGAGCTACGGGAGGTTCTGACAAATGGGACGGGTTGGAGGAGGTTATGTAGACTGGAAGGGGGCTTGACCAAGGTGGATTTTCTTGGCCAGGAGGCAGGTATGGTACCTAAGACGGGCATCAAATGGCAACCATTCAGCAGACTTGTAGAGATCACAGGAGTGTGTTCATCTGTCACAACATGTGACCAGTCTGCATGCTTTGTTTAAGGTGACTTTGATGCATCGCAGTGCCATGGAGTCAGCAGTGCCGTAGATGACAATGCCATACTCTACCAGGGAGAGAACTGAAGAGGTAACAGCTGGGCGGATAGCCATTGGGGCAAGGCAGTTTTGTGGCAGTACAGAAGCCCAAGTCTGGAATTGATAGCAGAGGACAGTTGTTGGATATGTGCATGGTAGGTGAGAGATGAGTCAAGGGTGACATCTAGATATCTGAATGAATCAACCAGCTCAAGTGGGGATCCTAGAGAGTTGGTGATGGTTAGCAGGAAGTCAGGATGCGGACTCTGATGGTGGGTAAAGATCATTGATTTTGTTTTCTTATAGTTTAGAACTAAGTGGTGGGAACTGAACCATGTCTCAGCTTCAGTGAAAAAAACCCTGCAGGGCATGCTGGAGAGAGTCAGGGCTGGGGTGGCTCCAGAAAATTAATGTGTCATCCACATAGAGCAGAATTTTTCCAGGGCATGAGCTGGGGAAGGAGTTTAGGAAGAGGCTGAAGATGAGGGGTCCCAAGATGAAGCCTTGGTCTACTCCTGAACGGACCTGGAGGCTGGTTGATCGAGTGAAGTTAATTTTCACCTGCTGGGATCTGTCAGAGAGGTAACCTTTGAAACAAGTTAATATAAATATGGACCACTAGGGGCTGCTGCTGTCTTCAGGAGCACCAAGACCAGCCGTCACTGCTACAGGTAAGGCAGGCTTTTTATGTCTCCAGCATTACTAGGCCCATACATCTACAGGCTAGGGTTAATTGTTACAGGGACAATATTCCCTGTAGAAAGCATTATTTATCCAACTTTATGGTAAAAAAGACCAGCTAGGGGCTGCTTAAATGCTCTACCTGAAAAACTCAGCCGTTAGCTAAACATTGCATTTTGGGTTTTTGCCAAGGGCTGACTTCCTTTATGCTACTGCTACTGTATCACTCTTAATATATTTTTAGTGAGGGAACCAGCTGATCTCCTTGTTTTAGTAACTCCTTTAAACAAAAGGGCAGCCTGACTTTATTATACTTTTGCAGCCTGCCAAAACACTTCAGTCTCAGCTGGAAACCTGCTGGCTCAGCCCCACAATGGGACCCTCAAACCTTTTTTATTTTAAACAGCAGCATGCTGCTGTACTAAAACAGGACTCCTGAGAAGCTATTATACATATTTTCTCTATGTGTACACAGACTGGACAGGGAGCAGCAGGGAAGGCAACAGAATGGAAAAAGGGTGCTGCTCCTGTCTTCTCTACTTAATTTATTATCATAATAATAATGAACTACTTGCATTAAACAAAAAGGGGACACATGGAAAGAAAAATAGGGGACCATGTGTTTTTATTATTCAGCCGGCTGCACAGCTACAAGAGCTTTCATTACTTCTTTATTCATAAACAAGCAACCTCAGACACTGCTAGAGCCATTCTGCTTATTTCTGCTCTGGAGGTCATGTTGCACTTGACCTCCCATAAGCTGGACCAAAGGGGAAATAGGAAATATAGAGAAAGGCATGGATCTGGAGAAATAAATGTTTGCCCGAATGTGGCCTGCCTTCTGGACTAGATAATATAGTAAGGGGAAAGAGAAGAATGGTTGCAGCCAAAGTATTTTAAAAATAAAAATGGTCCAATTCAGTGGCAGGGACTTTCCCTGTCACACCGCCCACTCCCTTCATAGCCTACATCCTGTAAAAAAAACAGTACTGTACATAGTGTTTTTCAACACATATCTGCGACTCAGCTCTTGTGCCCAGTCTCTCCTGGTCAGCACACAGTGATAGCAGCTCTGACTGCAGCCTGGTAGCCAGCAACCACTCTTTCCCCTTGCATTGGGACCCATTCCCTGACCCAGTCAGAGTCATCTGAACTGCTGCAGCAGTTCCAGCTACAGTATGCCTCTCTCGCTCGCCTCGCCAGTGTTTCCAACCACACCGCAGCTCTGCTTCTTCTCTCAACCGGATACGGATACCTTAACAGCAAAGTTGACAGCACCAAAATGTAAATGTGCACATATTGTATTTGAATCTAGTCAAAACATTCTTTCATCAATGTCCTGTACAACGAAAGACAATTCTTTCTTTGTTTTGCAGTATTCACACCACCGAGGATAGGGATGGGACACCAACAGCTGACTGAGATGGGAGTCAAACGGGAGCCAAACAGACTATTTGCTATAGGCAAGAATTCACTATAGCGAGGTTTGTTATAGTGAGGGGCTACTGTTTTGTATCCCTAATCACAGTCTCATCAGGGGTCTTTCTCACATTTATGCTGGCATTTCCGTCCTACAGCAGATAGCAACCTGGGAACTTGGGCAATATTGGAAGGTCCTGCGCCACTATGGACTCCTCCTTCAGCTGTGTCTAGGAACTGTCCTTCTCTGATTCTTCCTCCAAGCCTTCTGACTGGAACCTCGCCATCAAATCCTGGTACCAGAGTTCTGCCTCTTGACAGTGTTGCTCTGCCTCAAGCCATTGACCACTCAGCCACTGGAGCGATCGATCTTACAAGGATCTCCACCATCTGGGTGTCATCTTGCACCTCTGGCCTGCCTTGATCACTCTTTAGTTCCTCTGTCGATGTCAAGGACTGCCATGCATTGTCCTGGATACAGCTTAGCATCTTTGTAAAAAGGGCCTGCACAAATCCGTGCATGCTTGTCTCAAAGACAGTGTTCATTCATTTTTCTCTGAGCACCTGAAACATGTTCTTGAGGCACTTGGTACATTGGTCTATCTGCACATCAGGTCTGACATCCAGTGAGAGCGTCTCTTTTACTTCTGACACCATGTGTAGGAGGCTGTGAGTGATAGATAGACCTTGATACCAAGTAAGTCACTAACAGTGTGGGTTTGTTTTCAGTTTTTACGGAAAACAATCAAAAACAAAAATAAACAAATGAAAACAATTCAAGACATGGAGGCAGCATGTCTTCTGCTTCTCTTCATTAGGTCAGGTCCCTGAGCAGAAAGCCATTTCTCTTCAGGTACATACATACAGCAGCATGTCCTGCCTCTCTCCAGGTGAGTCTCCCACAAACTTCAGGTGTGTCTCTACACAGACTGAGCAATTCAGTCCAGGATATCAGATTATAAAGACAGCATGATGTCACAATTATTATAAAATGGATAGGTTAAATCTAGTAATGTGATTGGCTACTTACCCATGCATGAAATATGTTCCATGCATGGGTAAAAAAAAGGATGGCAGTAAAAAGGCTAAAATCACTAAGCCTTAGAATGTTAGCATTTAAAAATGCCGCTATTGTCGTTTCCTTGCTAAAAGTACTCTCTGCTGCTTATAGTACAAACAGTCAGTTTCCTTCCTGTGCTCCATTCTGAAATCGCCCACAAAATCTTTTTCTCCACACGTTACGAGGATTTACCCCAGTGCTCCCTGTTATAACCTCAGCTCACACCGATTCATAATGCGCTTCCCAAATGAAAGAGACAAAAGGAGCAGCTTCAATTTCTTTTTAATGTTTAATAAAACAACTCCAAAGCGTCAATATGGTGTGAATGCGCATAGAACTGGTACGCCTCCGGTGGTGTGGTGCAATGGGTTTACGGTTGTCCTGTCTGTTGCAGTGGTGTTGTGAGCGTCTGTGAAGGGATGGCACAATCTGTTCTGGTTCGACCAGAGTGGCACTGCTGAAGTAAACGGGCCAGTGCGGGTCCCAATGAAGCAGCCCTTCCCCCAATCCCACTTTGGTTTAGTGGCCTGCAGTTCAGCTGCTATCCCAGTTCTTATCAGCACTTTTTATTCTTTTGGCCTGCGTCGGAGTGCCAGATGTGTGAAAGCATGTCACGATCGGAGTGCTGTGTTCACATCACACTCAGATCTCTGGGTCTGCTGGTACAGACAGCAACCCCGGTCTCAATGTAACCCTACCCCAGTTCTCCCTTCCCTGCCTCATCTCTTCTCTGAGAGGGTCATCAGCACCATTAATTAAGAGGAACAAGAAACTGAGTTCTGTTGCTCAGTGCGCACCTCAACTCTCCCATTCACTACATGCTGCCCCACTCAGGGTCTCTCTCTCAGTGCTTCACAAACAACCCGACTCCAAGAAGACCTGATCCCGGCGCGCCAGGGGCCGCTACCGGCCTCACACCGTCCACGGGCTGAGCCTCGATCACAAGGACTTGGGCCCCAGGGCGGCGCCGGGGAGACGGACTTCTGTACGTCACATTTCCCGCACCCGCTGAGTGGATGGGGATTTGGCACTGGGCTCTTCCCTCTTCACTCACCATTAATGAGGGAATCCTGGTTAGTTTCTTTTCCTCCACTTAGTAATATTCAGCGGGTCACCATGTCTGATCTGAGATCATGTTCTGAGAGGGTAGGGGTTGGCGGCCTGCCCCGCCGAGGCGGAGGAGGCCTGCCAGGCCTCAGGGAGGAGAACCCCACAGGGAGGGGGATGGGAGGCAGATCACAGGACACCGATCCTGGTGCCGGGGGCCGGGGAGATGGGGTCTCTCTGGGGTAGCCCAGCGGTGAGCCACTGACAGCCCCAGGGACTGGGACATCTGCCTCTGGTGGTCCTATGCGGCACCCCCCCATGTTGGGGGTGCTGCAGCGATCAGCGACTGGCTCTGAGCTCCCTTCCATCTGCGCCGGCGGGGGGACGGAGGGCCCGGCAGCCCTGCCTGACCCTGTGCTTGCCGGGACACAACACCATGTCACGGTAGACTCCCGTGGGGCAGAGGTTCTCCAGGTCTCACCTTGGGGGGACAGAGGACCCTAGGGTCTCACGACTTCCCAGCCGCGCTGTTGGGGGGATCCACTCGGGTGACTGATGGCACAATGACCCTCAGACAGGCGTAGCCCCGGGAGTAACCCGGGGCCGCAAGGTGCGTTCGAAGTGTCGATGATCAATGTGTCCTGCAATTCACATTAGTTCTCACAGCTAGCTGCGTTCTTCATCGACGCACGAGCCGAGTGATCCACCGCTAAGAGTCGTCACGGTTCTCTCGCCCGATCCCCCCGCGTGGGGGGGGGCCGGGCCTCCATTCCCGGAGGGCTGCGGAGTAGGCTGCGTAGCCACCCAGAAAGAAGGCTGGGGTTTCTCACAATGTATCTGTGATAGGTCACCTACTGACTCTGTCACAGGTATTGATCTAAGCTGGGACTGCAGTGGCACAGAAGACCATCCAACTGTACACTACCTCATATACTATCTCCTTTCTTCCTCATTTAAGGTCTGCTGCCCTAAATAAAACTATTGTTTTTTTCTGTATGAGTTAATTGTCTGTTGCTATTCCTTTTAGAGATAGTAAGTACATGCTATGAAGGACTTGTTACTGCACTGAGAGAAGTGCTCTAGTGGGGAGGTTGGGAGGTACGGAGGTACTGCATCCAAGGGAGTCGAACCGTCCTGACACAAGGTCGACTGAAACATTTTCTTTGGGTGGAGGTACTATGCTATCTTTAACTACTGTATACAAACCCAACAAACAGGAGTGTAACAACCCAGGCACCTCAACCTTGTGCATCCCCACAAGGCAGGGGTTGTAACCAGAACATCCAGGGCAACCCAGTTACATCTTGCTACTGTATTGGGGTAACTTTTCCCCTGGTGGTCCAGTGATGAAGTGTTGGGCAAGCCAGTAGCTGCATTAGGCAGCCTAAAATTAAATAAAATACACTGTGCCCTTATAAGACATAATAAAAATAATTAAATAAAATGCAGAGTGGCAGCAGTAAGGTAATAACGTTACTTGTGCTATTTAATTAGAAGCCTGTGAAAGTAAACAGCACTTTTGCATGGATTGTGCCTTCCCCACATTCAGCTGGTGCCAAGTGCACATTTAGACATAGAACAGAAGGCCCACTTTACCAAACCACAAGTGCGGTCAAATGGCAGGCTGCAGCCTGCTGTAAAAAGCAGAGGAGGCAGGCATGTGACACTTTGCACCCACATGTCATTGAGGGACTAAGGTAATTTCAAATTTAACTAGATGGCAATCGGCAAGCACCAGGAAACTTTTTTGGGGGACTGGACAGTATTTTAATTAGTAAATAAGACCCAGAGGGGTCAGAAAAAGAGCTTGAGGGATCAAGTAAATGTGCCAGGAAATACTGGAGAACACTACACAGAGAACATACAAAGCACACAAAACACACAAAAAGGGCACAAATAAGTTCATTAAAACCCACAAAGGCATTTATTTAAAATAGAGGTATAACTGGCAGGCCAGGCAGCACCACTTCACACTCCTTCTTTATGTTTGCTTGCGCATATACGCAAAGCAAACATATTGTTACTGTCATATAGAGGGGCTGTGTAGGTGTGTACTGTACAAGCCTATGGATGTAGAAATGCAGGAGGCATGTCTCTCAAAAGCCAGTGCTGAGGAGGCTGACAGTGACAGTGTTCAACTAGCTGATGGACGTAAACTTCTTGTAGTTCAAAGGTAAAGCCCTACCAATCAAACTGATTCAAACTACGCAAATTCCTAATGTATTGAATTTGTGACATATCCAGTCTCAGCAGCAGGTAGCAGAGGTTTTAGTCCTCAGTTCAGTTGAGAACATGGGTTCAAAGGGGGGCTGAATCAGCTATGCTATGCAAATATTCAGGCCCCAGGAAGGGGTAGATTCCCTACGAGGGAGATGCATATGCAGCAACCTCTTGAAAAGATTTTTGAATATAGGGTCAGAAGCTAAGGAAGTGCTCCTCCCTGCTGACAAATAAGCAGAAACTGCTGCCAAATGTACCCTCAGCTTAGAGGATTGAAAGCCCAAGGAGTGTAAATAAGCCAAGTAGTCCAGTAGGACTGGAATGCCCGCACTTTGTGGGTCAATCTCAGTATGAGAACATCATATGGTGAACCTCTTCCATTTGGAGGTATAGGTTTTCCTGGTAGATGGTTTTCTGGAAACCCTCAGAATGTCCAGAACACCCTCACAGAGCTGCAAGCCAGCATACTCTTAACTCCTCAAGAATCAGGCCTTCAGTCTGAGAGATCCCAGTTTGGGGTACATGATCCTCCCTTGGGAGGAAGTCTGCAGGTCGTGCCTCCTGGGAAGGCAAATTGGGCTGGTTGATGACAGGGTCAGTAGCATTGAGTACCATGGTTGTCTGGCCCAGTCCGGAGCTATCAGAATCATTGTTGCAGGCTGACACCTGAGTTTGTTCAGCACTCTGAATAGCAAGGGGAATGGAGGAAAGGCATACAGGGATTTCCCTGACCAGTCCAGAAGGAGTGCATCCAAAGGTACTGTGCCCAGTGCTGGGGGCCTCCAACAGAACAGAGGCAACTGATGATTGTCTGGGGCTGCAAAGAGGTCCATCTCTGGGGTGCCCCACCTCCTGAAGACAACTTGTAGAATCTGTCTGTTCACTGACCATTCGTGGTGGTTCTGATTGATTCTACTGAGAGCATCCGCCAGAACATTGTCCTTCCCTGGGAGGTGAACCGCTGACAGGGATACCTCGAGGGAGTGAGCTAGGCTCCAAATCTTCATGGCCTCCATGCAAAGTAGAATGGACCTTGTTCCCCCCTGCTTGTTGATGTAATACATGGTGGTGGTGGTGTTGTCTGTCCTGATCTGTAACACCTTCCCCTGAATCATGGCAGAGAATGACTGAAGAGCCAGTAACACTGCCCTAAGCTCCAAAAGGTTTATTTGCAAAAGGGACTCTTGGGGGGACCATGTGCCATGTGCTGTATGTTCCCCTAGATGGGCACCCCAGCCCAGGAGGGATGCATCTGTGGTAAGTACCTGTGTGGGATTTTTGCTCAGGAATGGGACACCCACCCTGAGGTTTCCCTTGTCCTGTCACCACTGTAAGGCCTGTAGCAGTGCAGAAGTTACTGGCACCAGCTTTGACAATGAATCTCTTCTCTGGGACCAGAATGACCTCAGGTGGAACTGAATGTTCCTCATTTGAAACCTTGCTCCTGAAACTACAGCTGTTGAGGCCACCTCATGCCCTAATAGCTGTAGGAAATGTCTGACTGGTCTTGGTGAGTGGAGCTTGAAGGAGTCTGCTAGCTGGACCAGATTGTCTACACTGTCTGGTAGGAGCATTGCCCTTCCCATCACTGTGTCCAGTTCTGCCCCTATGAACTCTAGGTGCTGGACTGGCTCCAAGACTGACTTTTGGATATGTACTAAGAATCCCAGCGAGAGCAGGGTATTCTGAGGGAAGACTAAAGCCTCTGCTACTTGCTGCTGAGACTTGATATGTCAGAATACATCAGGACTCCTTTAGAAGAAACATTATTGTAGTAAGAATTTTCTTCTTTTCTGCCCATTAGTCAGCTAGCAGACATCATCAGATGTTGAAGATAAACATCGAGCTTCACACCGTGTGTGTGTGTGTGTGTTTCTTCCTAGTTACAGACAAGAAGCACCTAAGTTAAAGCACTAAACAGAGTTGGAAAAAAACAGCATGAGAATGCAAGTATACTGTAATACCTTCAAATATGTTAACAGCATGTGAATAATGAGCAGAAAACACAAGCAGTAGTTGATTTAAGTTACACGTTTATGTTCCATTTAAAGAGCCCTGATACCAGTTGGATAACTTTGAAACATGTGAGAGTTAGACACAATTCAGTTTATTGTTCAAATATTTTTGCAATATTTTTCTTTAATATGGATATGGATATTATTCTCCTGCCCTCCCTATTGGCCACCCCTGTTGAACACCAGCCCCTTCACTCCACCTCCAGGACTTTCCCTATCTACTTTTCACTTCCTTGTGTGTGTGGGTGCCATGGATGGTGCTGGTATGGTGCCTCCAGGGTCGCAGCATCATTCTGTAGACAGGGGTCCTTTTGCACCAGTTATTCACCTTGAGTCAGAGCCAGCAGTGTGCAATGGTGCATACATAGATCATAAAGGTGGTGCACACCTTCTGTGCCTGCCTTTGACTTGACCTTGGTCCATTCCCTAACCCAGGTTGCCAGTGTGGCAGGAGATGAAGCATCCATCATCTCAGGCCCTCATGCCAGTGGCCCAGCTACAAGTTTACTGTAGTTCAGATTTCCTTAGACAATATTGTTTGTGGTCCGGTGGGGAGAGTAACCTGCAACTCACGGTTTTACAGTTCTGTACCATTCAGCTGGAGCTACATTTTTGTAATTCTTTCCCCTTTTTCTTTATCACTGTGGAAAGTGACATAAAAACAAGATTACTGTCCTTTGGACTTTATTACCTTTTCTACTTGTCTACACATGACATCATAACGCCCTGTTTATGACATCATAATTATGTCCATAGCAACAGATTGGGATGTCATAAACAGAACTGTGACTGCAGAAGTATTCAAGCAGACAGCAAATATGACAGAGATCCTGTTTCCTTGCAAATGTCCTTAGTAATAAACAAATAAGGGCGGCAATTACAGAAAGGGTGCAGTACAGCTCAATTGTGTATAGATAATGGCCCAGATATGGATCCATTCACATATCTGGAATGTGTAATATGGTATGGGCTGCATGCCCATTGGCTCACACTGTGGACCAATGGGCGTACAGCTCTACCTATGGTGCCAGTCAGCAGGCGGCAGGCGGGTGAGGTGCTGCCACCCACCCCGGCTGACCCGAGGCCAGGCGGTGGGGCTCAGTGGGCGGGTGAAGTGCAGCTAGACCACCAGGGTTATTGGACATATTTCTTTTTTCTTATTACAAATGCCCGTGATCGGGCAGACAGCGGTCCACTGGACCACCAGGGATATTGGACGTAATTCTTTTTATTAATACTTAAGCCCGCGATCAAGCAGTCAGCGGTCCACTGGACCACCAGGGATATTGGACGTAATTCTTTATTTTTATTACAAATGCCCGCGATCTGGCATACAGCGGTCCACTGGACCACCAGGGATATTGGAATCTATTTCTTTATACTTAAGCCCGCAATCGGGCTGACAGCGGTCCACTGGACCACCAGGGATATAGGGGTTCTTTTATTTTACAAATGCCCGCGATCAGGCATGGGGGGGCGCCACCAGGTGCAGCCAGAGCTCGGGTGGCCACCCACAGGTGGCAGCTGCCATCTTGCGCCTTGCAATGTGGCAGCTCACCTGTGGGTGGCCATCCGTTGTTCCTTTTTTTTTTTGGATCAACTTTGTGCTGGCACAGGTAGGGGTTGCACATGCATGGCTCCACACATCCCGGGCTGAATATCGGGCTGTGCAGAGTATGCATGGGCATGCCCCCCCTACCTGCGCCTGCATACATTACTGATGCGCTCCTTTGTGCTGCGCACTTTGCCCTTTTGAATATCACACCGGGGCACATCAGTGGGTTGCGCCATGTGCAACCCTTTTGAATATCTGGGCCAGTATGTTTTTAGAGCTGTCCCAACAACAACGGGGCTCTATAAAGCCCTGTTGCACTGCAAGCAAACATTCAGCATTGACAAATACTTGTTTTTAGCCTGTAAGAGGATAAGTGCAGTGTACAGTAAATTAGAGACATAAAATTAAGTACACTAGTAGGTCATGTACATAATTATACACATAGATACCTTGTAATGGTTAATAAATGTTTTCCTAGTGATTGAATCCCATGATTAGCTTGAATCACAGCCCAAATATGTGTCCCTCACATTGACATTGAATGTTAAGGTTACCATACTATTATAACCCCCAGAGAAAGCCATAATACAGTAGAAAAGAACCAGGAGAAGATTCTAAAAAGGGAAAGTAGAAATACAAAAAGTTGGGGTAGGTGGGGGCCAATGAAGTCATGTCTTTAAATTGAAGGAGAACTTTTCATTCTGATAGGGTCTCAGTTTTGGTGACCACATCCCAGTGGTGGAAATTTTGCTTGCTTTGACCACATTTATAATTCACTCTCTCTTTATTTTTTATTTCATATTTAATAGGAACGTGGCCTGGATCAGAGACCCATTTTCAGCCATGCTTGGGAAGACTGGGTTTACACTAGGTATGACAATACAAGTTTAACAATGTACTGCACATATAATTAAAAATCACTCAGTAAAAGTGTTCAGAATATATACAAAATGTACAAAATTAGATAAGATGCAACATAGTTGAATTCTCAGGTTTCATCAAGTGACGTCAAAATATTTACAGACTGACAAAGCTTTTAGAAGTTCCCTTAAATTCTAAATTATGTTTAAAAATGTAGGCTTTGGAAACAATATCAAGTCCCAAATCATATGCGTTTATCAGCCTAGGACCAGAGTAAGAACATTCCTGTGCTTAGAATCTTATGTTAGAAAATGAAAACTGAATATTGAATTCTAAACTTCAGGGACAAAATTCTAATAAAGATCTCAGTGATGTTTCTCTTTTTCTGAATTAGTAGCAAATCTGATGTTATTGAAAGTAACCTCATATTTGTGAAAGGTTATATGATTAACCAATAAAATAGAGTTGTATTCTTATGCTGGAGGAAGGTCTTGTTTTGCAATTTTTTTTTAACATATGTGGTTAGACTATTCTGGTTTCTGTATAGATAACCCAATTTACTATTAACTTTTTTGTAACTTTAGTGTTTGTGAAATGGTAATGTTTGATCTAACGTAACTCCTAAATAAGCATGGTACCTCCTCTAGTTCATAGCCATGTAACCCTTTAATTTGCATACTATTTCCTTTGGTTCCAGTTTTTTGTCTGGTTCCAAAAACCACTGTTTTTGCTTTCATTTTCTTTTCATTTAACTTTTAACATTTAACTTCATTTTAAATAATTCCCTTTTTTCATTAAAGCAATATGTGTGTCTTTCAATTTTAAGAAAATTGATAAGCTCAAGATTTCTTACTGTGATTGTGGGTGTTATGTTATCTTCCCAGGGTTGCAATATTTCTTCATTATCATACAAAGCGTATTAATGAAAAGATTATTACCTTCTTCTCTAGGAATGACATAGAAGTCCTCTAATATGCAACTACTGAAGTCAAAGCAAGGCATTCTATAAAAGTTTTACTTTATCAAAGTCTCATCTGTAGTTCAGAATTCAAGTACTGTATTCGAGGGCATTAGCATGGGTAATGCCTTAAAGTGCCATCAGTTACATGTCATTTTCCGCAATTTGATGAGTCAGGGTTACCCATCTTATGTAGTATATATGGAGTGTAGTCTAAATTACTGAAGTTTAGACTGAGAAGGCCCCATTCCTTAGTATACAAAACAGTTAAATCTAGCCAGAATGCTGCAGGCTGACAACCATATTAGAAATTTATAAGCGTAGAGAAAAAGTGCCCTCCATAACCCCAAAGGTGCAGCAAACAAGGATGAAGACCATAAAATAAATAAGAGAACTGTGTACACACCAGGCTCAGGAAAATATTGGAAATTTATTGCCACATTTGGGGCTCTATGATGCCAGTTTGGCAATGCTTTCGTTGACTGGCATCACAGTGATCGGATTTATGTCGACCACAAGTTGTGGTCGACATAAATCTTGAATGTCTCCCAGTCTGTTTTTCTAGCAGGGGCGCTGTGCCCCTGAACCCCCCAATGTGAGGGGCTCTGCCCCCTACATTCCCCATACTAATTATAATCAACTCCGAGTTGGAGTTGACTTGGGGAGGGGGTGCAGGACCGGGAGACAGTGTGTTCCTGTCTCAGGCGCACTAACACAGCGACCTGTCAGTGAACTGTCAATTTTGTTGACAGTGATGTATTTCGCTGTGTTGGTGTTGCTGTCGCGGGGGAGAGGGGGAGTATACCCACATTTGGTAGCTGTAACACAAGATTTACAACCCTCTACACATCCCCTCAAAGGAGGCATTATCAGGGAGCTGAGGATGAAGCCTCCATTTCAGGTGACACCTAGGGGTTGTTAGCTGTTCTCTTTTTCTTTTTTCTTTTTTACTTTTTGTTTGTTTTTATGCTTTATACTCCTTGACGGACCAACCCCCATCAGCTCTACTGCATGTCCAGCCCTGTCATCCACCATCCACAGGAATTACTCTACCTGGAGTTCCTCCCTGGCTTTCCCCATAGGATGGGGCCTTCGGGAGGGGTCCTTCTTACCAGTGGATGCCAAACTCTGTTTCCGGGGGTGCCATGGGTCAGTGGTGCAGGACCTGCAGTGTGAGGTGCATGGCATTGTGCTCAGCCCAGATTTTCCACTTTGAGCCCCCTGTGAGGTGGAGTGTGCAGTGACATCAGGGACACACATGTCAACGTCTGCCCTGCCTCCAGTAACTACTAGCACCAGCTGTTGTTCCCCTGGCTTCCACCAGGAGTTGGGTAAGCACCAGGAGTTTCCCCCCTCCCCCAAGGAGGAGAAAAGCAGTTCATTGGATGCTCAACCTTTCTCACCTCAGCTGGCTCACTTCTGATCGTCATTGACATTGCGAACGATAGCTCTACTGCTGTGCTGGTGGGCCGGCCAGCTGTTCTCTTTTCTGTTTTACATTAGAAATTTAAACTGATAAAAATGCACTTTTTACTTTGAACAGATTTTGTACACAAACAGTAACCAAATTACACCAAACTTGCAGGAAATGTAAAGGATTTAGTGTCTCACATTCATTTATAGTTTGGGGGAAAACTGGTGGCTAGGAAGGGTAGGTCATGAGGTATTAATGTTAACATCCATTGTGGGTCTAGGAGGGAGCACAGATTACAGTGCACAGATCAAGGCAGACTTGCCTTCCTGAGGGGACACTGATATCAATTTACTTTTTACTGTTAGTAGCTGGGAGGAGACTGAATAATTATTTAAATGGCCACCTATATGTCTTAACACTCTCCTCTCATTCAAAGCTATTTAAAAAAAATACTTTTTCCTTACAGTTTGTTCTCAGTAGGTGCCCGAGAGACAGAATGTCATGGGGCACACACACACACACACACACACACACACACACACACACACACACACAGACACACACAGAACTCCATCAGACTGCAACTTGGGAGTTCTCTCATCAGTAGAGCCAATCTTTTTATTCTGAGGATCTCTAGAAAATTATTTTTCCATTCTGTGAAGGAACAAAGTTTCTCCTCTAACCTACTTTTGAGAATACAAATCATAACTGCAACCCCGATAAGGAGAAAAGAATGTTTTTGTTCTGTGGACCAGACTCGAGTCTCATAAAAGTGACCTAAAATGCATATTTTAAAATTAATCTCTGGGTATGTGTTTGGTAGAGAGTAAATTTGGTAATGTGTACAAACTTTTTGCTGACAGAAGGCAGGATGGTGATGAGGTTGTCTGATGAATAATTTGTGTTTTGATTAGGCTTCAAAAGAAGTCTATTATAACCCTGATAACCCAGCATATATCTAGGATTGTGCTAGTGTGGGGACAAAACTCTAGATGTATATAAATGATGCTTAGGTGAATAATATTTAAAAAAATGACTAAGGTTTGATAAGGGTTCAGTTTTCCAGGCTTTATTTTAACTAAATATATATCTTTTCCTCTCTTTTATTTCCTCTTCTTCTTTCCTCTTTCATGCTGGGCTAAGATTCATGAACTAAGTGGTCTACAGGTAATAGGGGAGCTAATACTTTTTAGACCAGCTGCATTGAGGAACAGTGTCAATTTTCATAAGACAAATATATCTACATATTAAATCTTCTTGCATTTTGTAGTGAATGAAATTATCTACCTTGGGACAATGGTCACTTCTATTTATAGTATGTAATCCTTACTTCAATTGGTAGATATTTTTAACAAGAATGCTATTGCATAATTCTACATAGGTTAGTGATGAATTTTTATGTTTTGAATGTTTGGTAATGGTATAGTATATGGTTATAATATATTTCAGTTTGCCTATAGTGCTTAAACAATGCTGGCGCCCGACATCCCCTACAGTGACGGCTGCAATGCCGACTGTCAGCATTGTAGCCACGGGGATGTCGGCACACACAAATGGGGGTCTGCGCCCCTGAAACCCCCCTTGTGGGGGGCTCCACCCCACACACCCTTGGTCTTTAGGATTCTAACTCTGAGTCAGAGTTGGACCGGGGCGGGGCAAACACCCAGTGAGGCAGTCCTGATCACCACACAGACCATTACAGTGACAGGCGGATATTGCCCAATTCCTGTTGTTGTGATGGTCTTCACTTTGGCAGAGTCACTGCGGTAACGGTATACCGTATATTTCTGTATTGAAATATGTTAACATGTTTTAATGCTTAGGTATGCTTAATATATGTATTTTTTCTCTTTTAACTTAATAACAATTTTTATTGAAAAAAAAAATTGGGAGTTCTCATGGAGGAAATTTTACAGAAAAAAATCAAGCCAAGCGTGCCAGCTTTCTGTTGTAAACACTGGTTTAATGATTAAACTTTAGTTAACAGGAGTTTTAATGGAAGTGTATACACATATTGATCAATTATTACTTAAGAAAAAGGGGGCAGAGTCTGGATGGTAGTTCTCCAGAAGCTTTAAAATCCAGCATTCCATTATTCCAAGGTGAGTGCCACCTGATTGGTGCTGTGGAGATGGAACATGGTTTTGTTCACTCACAACACAGAAGTTAATTTATGTAGAATTTTGGAGAGTTTAAAAGAATCTGTAATGCCCTAAATCAGGGCAGTCATGCAGAAGGAGGATGAACCAGACCAGGCCAGAAAGAAAGTTGTCCAGTCATAGGGTCCTATGCAATGGTCAGCATAGGGTTATCGGAACTAGTCCTTATTGAAAGTGAATTGGAGTTAGGAGGTCACCTGTATTCCAGTGACAGGGATGGTAGGGCAGTAAGCGAGATAGGAAAAGCTCAGTATTTACCTGCTGAATTGAGGTACCCTTGCTCCAGTCGATGTAGTACCTGCAAGCTCAGCAAGTCAACTTTTCTGTTCCATTCCAGTAATGCTCAGCATAATCATTCATCTCCATGGGATCAACACTACCGGAAGATTGCACTGTTGCTCTCGGAAGCTTTAGCTACCACCTTTAACTACATGTGCGAAGCCTAATGGTATCATTACATTTTCACTTTTGAAGTGTCACTGGGACATTTTACTATTCAAAGACTCATTAATGATGGACCGGGGGGAGTCACCTCATTCACTTAGAAGTTATTGATAGTCAAAGGTACTCCCAATGTCTTTGCATTAGAGTTTAGAATATATAAACAAAGTGTAAAATATTGAATGTTCATTTTCTAAAAGTATATTGTATAAAGAGATATCCATGTTGGATATCTGGTTACACAGGGTAAATGGGCTAAGTGAGGCTTGGGTTATGGGCCTCATTTGTTATGTGAGCTGTCTAAGGCCTATGGGTTGGCCAGATGCTATTAAGGGAAGGCTGAGTGATATACCTGTGGGATAAAATAAAAAATTTATTTGATAAACACACATCACAGTGGCATGCTACCTTTATTCGACACAGTGTTCCAAACCAAAATAGAATTAGATAATTTATGTAACGATACTCACTGTACAATTAAGGATATTGAAATTCAAATATGGTAGCTTTTGCAATAATAGACAGATCAACTGTCTTATTCCAGTATGCCACATATACTGACATGTACCGTATTTTTCATTGGGGCAGACAATTCATGGCAAGGAGCTGCCTGCCCCAGGGCTTAACTGAGCCCACAACATTTTTTTGTCAGGCATTATTTTTAATTTTACCTCAGAAGAGCTGCAATCTCAGTTCTGCAATGAAAGTCAGCCACTGAGTGTGGCAAGATATCCCACTGCCAATCCTGATTTGTATATAATCATGTTGTGTGTATATATTATGGTAGCACGGTAGTGCTACCATAGTTAGGGTTGAGGAGCCATTTCTATGTTAAACCCCAAAACTTTGCACCTTAATAACTTTGCAACTGTTTGATGTATTTGCCTGAAATTTGGAATTTATGATCAAGAACCATAGGCCTTGGGATCTGCCAAGTTTTGTACTGGTCGGATATACGGCTGCGGAGTTATTAAGTGTGATCTGTCTTGTAGCGTTACGCGCTTTCTGGAAATTCTGTGGTACGCACCTACGAATTAAATACGGTTTTGACCAGCCCAAAATCTTCAGGGAACGTGCAGCCGGGTTCCCGATGTGCCTTTTGAAGATTTGGTGAAAAAATATTAAGCGGTTCAAAAGTTATTCAAAAAACAGTTTCCCATTATAAGTCAATGGGAAAAGTTAACAAAAGTTCAACACTTTCGCAAATGCATTTTTACTTTCTCAAATGGGCCTGTTACTTTTGCAAATCGGCCATTTTGTTTTCAGTTGGTGATCAGAAAAATGGTTGGCATTTAAATTTGGGACCCTCTAGCAACCTAATTTTTTGTATTCACCTAGTCGGGCCCTGAGGATGCTTGCCATGTCTTTATTTTGTGGTAAAACACCCCAGAAATATGTTTTTCAAATTTCTGGAAAAAGTACTTTCGCAAATTACTTTCGTGCTCACGAAAGTGTCGCAAATTCTTGCGAAAGCTTTCGCAAATTACGACAGTAATTTTCTAGTCTGTGGGAAAATGACAGCAATTATTTGGCATTGCACTGCAAAATAACCGTTGGGAGTTTGGGCGGAAATTTGGAGGGAACGCAGCCGACATCTCACAGATGTGCCTTTCAGTGTTGTATTGAAAAAATATTACATGGTGGCAAAGTTATGGCACTCCAAAGTTGACAGTTTTTCCCATAGGATAACATTACGGCGCCCGAAGCATTACAGGAATCCTTTGGCACCCTGCTGCAAAATAACGGTTTGGTCTTTTTTCCTGAAATTTGGAGGGAAGACAGCCAACAGTACACAGATGTGCCTTTCAGTAGTTTGGTGAAAAAATATAACATGGCGGCAAAGTTACGGCACTCCAAAATTGATGTTTTTTCCCATAGGATAACATTATGGCGTTCACCGCGCCTTTCAGGACCCGTATCTCGGAAACAGTGCGAGATACGGACTTTTCGTCAGAAAACTTCTTAGCCCCTTAATGGGGCTAAGGTTCAAATTAGCCAGGACAGTTGTAAATACTATGACTTTTAAATTTTTTTCTATGTGAATACGGTTCCTGAGATATAATGTATTTAGTATTCCAAGATCTCATTTTCTGCCGATACTCATTATTTTGCATACATTATTTGTACTCACTGTCTTTCTCAATGCAGGTTTTGGGAAAACCAGCCTGTGCGCTTACATTACTGTTACTGTTGCCCTTTCGCTTGCGAGATCCATTGCCGTTCACTTACCATTGGCGTCTGCGCCACCATATGCGTTATCCTTTGCGTTTTCATTTGCGCTTGCGTTTCTGTTATTTTTGCCATTTCTGTCTACAGTACTGTTTATCTTACTGTTTCACTTTACATCACCATGCCATTGACATTTCTGTTTGCAGGCACCATGTTACTATGTGACAACACATCACGTGGCAGACCATTCCCGTCTACGCCACCATGTGCGTTACCCTTTCTGTTCTCATTCGTGCTTGTGTTACCATGTGCGCCACTGTTAGCATTTCTGTTTGCGTTGCTGTCCCTGTTAGTATGCCACAACACATCATGTGGCTGGCCCCGCTCCCGCCAACGCATTATCCGCACTCCCGCTGCTGCATTACATTCACTATTTCTCGTTATCATTCTCAAAAAGAAGGGAAATTAGAGGCAAAAAACTCCATTTAATGCATTAGTTAGGGTTGTTCCACAGCGACAAAGTGAGGAAATTAAGCTGTTGGGGTTGAAAACCCCCTTGGACCCCATACCCCAACGGCATTGGGGCGCATTGGGATCGTGGGTCCTAACTCTCACCCCATTCTCCTATACTTCTGCTGCTTTACATGTCATGGGGTGAGAGTTAGGGCTAACGATCCTAATCACCAGTCGAAAGGTATTGAAAATGGAGGGATCTCAACAACAGGACTCACTAACATCTTTCCCTAACTAATAAATGAGGATTTTACCTCTATCTATATATATATATACTGTGTGTATATATATATATATATATATATATAAATAAAATGTTTTTATGGAATTTCTGCTTATGAAACATGGCAGTGTCAGCAAGGCCATAGGAAAAGACTAAGTTTTTTTTTAAAGAAACATGCCTGACTTTTTGATCCAAAGGCAGCTGGATGCTGGAACTGAGATGGCTAAAAGTTTTTATCTTTTTTAACATAGATCTGCCAAAACCCTTGTGAATGTTATAAAAAACATGTTCTAGGAAGCCAATATTTTGATCAGTGGAAGCTGTTTTATTATGCTACAATTTATGGGGTAGCAGGAGGAAAGCTGCTTCCTACTAACTCTAGGTATTTTCTAGGTAAAATTTTACCAAGACATGTGAATTCACTTACAAGATGGAATATTGGTACATCAAAGTTTTAACTATAGCAGGAGGCTGTGAAATTAGCCTACCAACTGAGACTCTGAAAACATCAAAGTTTTAACTGTGACACTAGTCATGTTACTGGTTAATTATGCAGGATGAGAATTACTTCACAGCCAGCATCATGAACAAGCTGTGTGACATCACAAGATGGGTGGAAATTTTTTCTTCTCTCCTATTGGCCCAATGCACATGGGGTGGGAAATGCAGCGTCTGGTGTGCATCCCACCACGTGCAGCTTACGCACCCTGGGACAAGTGCTGGTGAGCATTCACCACCGGCCACCTGTCTGCAGCTCTGCCCCCTGGCACACAGGGCGGGCACAAGTGGAGTTACAGACCCAGCTGGGCATCTAATCAGATGCCTGGCATGGGCCCAACAATGGAACCCTTATGTGGATTGCGTGCCCTGTGGATGTCTGATGGCCGGTGGCTGGGGAGGTGACTCGATGTGTGCAGGGAGTGCATAAGGGGCTTATGGCAGGGTTCTCCCTGGCATACCCTGCACCCTTCTCACCCCCCGTGGCCATCACTATCACTGTTGTGCATGGCTCATAGTGCTGGCATGCCCCCAGCCTGCCCCTGGCACAGTGCCTTTCATGCACCAGGGGGATCCGATACATTGGTGCTGAGTGCCCCCCTCTGTGCATCCCATGCAGGGGGTACAGTGGGTGCAGAGTTGCTACATGCCCCAGATATGTATGCATAGCCACTCCACCACAATCATGCATAGGGCCCAATGTTAAGTCTTGCTGAGAGGACACTGGAACACACTTCTGTTTTTGGAATCCTAAGAATCAACCAGGCACAACTGCAGGCTGAACAAACTTCATGCTTGTAAGGTAGAACTTCAGTTAACCAGTTTCAAGGTGTTTTCCTGTACACTTGTCCATTTCATTTTCTGACTGTAACCTAAATTTGTATATGTTCTCTTTTTTTTATAACTACATTTTTCTAATTATTTTAGTAAAGACTTCTGTTTTTCTAAAGAATTCTGCCTGCGTGAGATTCCTTATATTGTATATGCCACTGTAGAAGTTTTAGTACAAATCTGTGACAAATACTTATGTTTAGAAGGGCCACAAAATAGCAACCAAATTGAAAAGGGTCAGTGGGGACATTTGGGCAGATTTTGGGAGAATACCAGAGTGTCATACAGGTCTGCAGGGATTGTGAACTGGGCTATTGCATGTTCTGTAGGGCGAAGGCCAAATCAGGTGTTTGCGCTGCTACCCCAAAGAGAGCGTAAAGAGGACGTAATTTTCAAACAACATGAAGTCTTGCTATATTATGACATACGCAGTATAACCCCAGGTTAGAACTGCTCCGGAGGTGAAAGAGTTAACTTCCATGCAGGGCATGGAATCTTGAGCGCGAGCTCGGTTGAACACTCTGTCTGTTGAAGCTCAAACTTAAATTGTCAGATTCTTTACTCCGCCTCACTGAACAGTCACTCCGAGATTCCTCCTGCTGCTCGGTTTGTTTGTCGGTTTTAAAGTGTAATTCTCGGTTTATTTACGAAATTTAACCATAATCGTCGGTTCAAGCTCTGTCTGTGGTATTGTAAGTAATAGATAGGCTTACTTTTTTATTTTTCTTCTGTGTGGAACTTGTAAACGTCTTTTTCAATTCGGTTTGAACCGATCAGAGGGGTTTAAAAATTACTTTCTAGCCCTTTAGAGTGCGGTTCCCGGTTCTTATCGGTTCTAAAAAATGGATTTTATTACGTTTTTTCCACGACCCGTGACACGGTTGGGAACTGATAAGAGAGTCTTGCTTGGTGGATTGCCATTAACGGGCAAGTTTTGGTTAGGCTGGCACTATGTCTGAGAAACCCAAAAGAAAAACCGGACCCACTGGGTTTCAGCACTGTGGCCTCTGTGGGGAAGCCTTTGCCAAGGCTGACCCACACACCATATGTGTATATTGTCTGGGGTTTGACCACCTCAATGCAGACTGCCAGATTTGTAAAAATTTTACTGCTGCCACCGTGGAAAAAAGAGTTGGTAGGCTCAGGGAAAGGGAGGCCAAAAAGTCAGCTGACCCGGATGGCCAGCCCAGTTTGGTTCCAACCGAACCTGAGGGAGTGCCCTCTGACCAGGGCGATGCTTCCTTGGGCAAGCGAAGAGCCAGCTCTGAGGGCGGTTCCAACTAAAGGGCTAGAAGGTCAGCTAGTTTGGGGCCAAAGTTCTTTCTCCAACCGCTGAGGAAATAGCCAAAGCTATTCAGATTGTCCAGTCTCTTTCCCCAGTTCCGTCGAACCGGCACCATTGGGTAGCGCCGGTTTGGTCAGTTCCCTGTTCAAGATTATGATTTTGAAGATTTTTATGAACCAGGGAAGGGGAGGAGGGTATGAGGAGAGTGAGTGTGATTTTGACAGTCTGGATGTGCCCATTGAACCGGACATCTCTCCAGACAGACCTTCAGGAGTATCCCCTCCCAGGCTATCTGAGTCCCCTTCTCATTTTTTGTTTTACAAGAAAGTTGCTGACACTCTGCAACTCCCTGTTGAGGAAGCTGTTGATGATCAAGAAGAGCCTGATTTTGTGGAAATGATGGATATTCCAGAGTCTAGGAGACTGTCTATTCCCTTGCATAAATCTTTTAGGAAACAGACAGTAAAAATTCTGAAAACTCCTCATTCTATCCTCCCTGTGGATAAAAGGATGGACAAGAGGTATGCTTTATCAGGCTCTGATACAGAGTTTCTATCTCAGCAGTGCAGCCATGTGGGGGTAGTGCAGGCTGCAGCCTGTGACAAGGCTAATATTCCTCTAGCCTCTCACTCTGCTGAAAAGGATTCCAGGAGGATGGATGCCATGGCAAAAAAGCAGTACATGGCAGCATCTTTGGGACTCAGACAGGCAAATTATGAAAACTGCAGCTAGGTACCAGAAATCCAGGTGGGATACCTGGCCTAGCAAAACAGGCCCTGAACAGCTTGCCAGGGAGCTGGAGCAGGTGGCTGCGGATGGTATTGAGGCATCCAAGGTGCAATTTCATGCTGCTGTAGACTCTAATGATGTTTCATCTAGAGTTATGGCTACATCTGTGTCTCTTCGCAGAATGGCCTGGCTCAGATGTACTGCCCTGTCACAGGATACCCAGTCTAAGGCTATGGATTTTCCTGTTGTGGGAAATTCTCTGTTTGGGGAGCAGACAGAGAATTATATGAAGAAAATGGATGAGTATAGGACCATCTATAGGAGTGCACAGGCCAAAGAAAGGCAAGTCATTCCTCAAAGGCAGCATGTCAGGGGCAGGGGCAGGCCTTTTCATAGGCCATTTTACCAAGCCCAGACCTCCTCTTCTGCTTATGCCCAGAGGGGGTTCTTTAGAGGAAGGGGCAGAAGGGGTTCTAGTAAGCCTGCTTCTACCCCTCAACCCAAAGCCCCTGTAAAACAGGCTCCCTGATGGGGTAGCCAGGGCCGATTCTCCACTACCAGTAGGGGGCAGACTGGCTTACTTTGTCCAGGACTGGAAGTCTTTAACATCAGACAAGTGGGTCCTGGAGGTAGTAAGCCAGGGACTGGTTCTCAGCTTCAAAAATTTCCGAAGATGAGCCAGATCTTTCCACCTGCAAACCCATCAGAGGCACTTGCCCTGGAAGCAGAAGTTTCTGCCCTCCTGGCTCTCAGAGCCTTGGAAAGGGTTCTACCCATACACAAGGGCAAAGGGTTGTACTCCAAGTACTTCCTTACCCCAAAAAAGACAGGAGAATGGCGGCCCATTCTGGATCTCAGGTATCTAAACAAGCACCTTTTAAAACCAAAGTTCAAAATGGTGACCCTGGGGATTATTTTACCCTCTCTAAGGCCAGGGGACTGGCTAGCCTCCCTGGACCTCAAGGATGCCTACTTTCATGTTCTCATCAGAAGCTCCCATCGAAAGTACCTCAGATTCGAACTGCCCTCCGGCCATTACCAGTTCAGAGCAATGCTCTTCGGCCTCTTCTCGGCTTCAAGGGTGTTCACAAAATGCCTGGCAGTAGCAGTTGCTCATTTAAGAAGGCAAAAGATTGCCATCTTCCCTTATCTGGACGACTGGCTCATTGTAGGCCAGTCTCCAGAACAGGTCAAACTTCATTTGCAAGTAACCCAGCAGCTGCTTACATCTCTAGGTTTCCTTCTCAATCTTCCAAAGTCAGTTCTGGAGCCTGTCCAGCTTCTCACCTTCATAGGTGCAGAACTGAACACAAAAGAAGCCAGAGCCTTCCTTCCTCTGGAGAGAGCAAGAACCCTGGTGTCTCTAGCCTCCTCTTTCACCCTGCAGGTCTCTCGACCAGCAAGGCATTTCCTACAGTTCCTGGGGCACATGGCTGCTTCTACAGCAGTAGTGCAGGGAGCGAGATTTCAGATGAGGGACATTCAGTTCCATTTAAGAGCCTTTTGGTCTCAAAGGACGGATCCCCTAACCAAATTGATTCCAGTGACTCGAACCCTGATCCAGGCCCTTCAGTGGTGGCAGGATTAGAACAATCTGAGACAGGGGTTCCCTTCACCCCCCAGTCTCATTCCTTGACCCTTACTACAGATGCATCCCTCCTGGGGTGGGAGCTCACATGGGCGACCTTTCCACCCAAGGGCTGTGGTCCCCTCAGGAATCCCTGCTCCACATCAATTTGCTGGAGCTCAGAGCAGTTTTCTAGCACTTCAGGTTTCTCCACATCTGTCCAGAACAAGGTAGTTCAGGTCAGAACAGACAATACCACTACAATGTGGTACATCAACAAGCAAGGGGGCACTCGGTCTATGGCCTTGTGCACCAAAGCAATGAAGTTGTGGTCTCTGGCTTACTCTCTGAACGCCTCCCTTATGGAAGTTCACCTCCCAGGCAAGGACAATGTCCTAGCGGATGCTCTCAGCAAGATTTCCCAGGGCCATCACGAATGGGCACTGGATCCCCTGGTACTGGAGGTATATTTGCCAGATGGGGCACTCCGCAAATAGATCTCTTTGCAGCCCCAGACAATCACCAACTTCCTTTTTGCTGCAGGCCCCAGTGTTGGGCTCAGTCCTCTGGATGCCTTCCTCTCAGTTGGGAAGGAAGTTTCTCTGTGATTTCCCCTTCCCTCTTCTTTTCAAAGTGCTAGTCAGAATCAGATCTCAATCCTGCAAGATGATCCTGATTGCTCCAGATTGGGCCAGGCAGCCCTGTTACCCACTCCTCATGTCTTAGCAGTCCACCCTCCCTATGCCTTCCCAGGAATCACAACCTGTTAACCTGTGCCCAGGGGAGAGTTTGGTATCCGAACCTCAAATCTCTCAATCTCAAGGCTTGGCTCTTGAAGAGTTAGAGTTTGCTGACCTACACCTTTCTCAAGGTTATTGGATATCTTGAAGGCCTCTAGGAAGCCTTCCACCAGGGCTACCTATAATTCAAAATGGAAAACATTTTCCATATGGTGTGCTGGTAAACATATTTCCCCAGAATCTGCTGGTGTGCCCACAATCCTGGATTATTTGGTGCATTTGAATTCCTTGGGGCTGAGACCAGCTACCCTAAAAGTGCACTTGGCAGCTGTGTCTGTCTTCTTGTCAGCAGGTAAGCCCTCTTCTTTATCAGCTCACCCTGTGTTCTCCAAGTTTTTTAAAGGGTTGCTTCACACCAATCCCCCGTTCAGGGATCCTGCCCCTGCTTGGGATCTTAATATTTGCATCGCTCAGCTTATGCAACCCCCTTTTGAGCCATTGTCTTCAGCAGAGCTGAAGTACTTGACTTGGAAAACTATGTTTCAAACACCATGAAGTCTTGCTATATTAGGACTTATTGCAGTTAGCCACTGCACTTGAACTGCCCTGGAGAGGAAAGAGTTAACTCCAGAGAATCTGGAGTTCTAAAGCGCGAGGGCGCTATACCAAAGCTCTATCTGGGCAGTTTCAAATGAAACTGTCAGATTCTTTACTCCGCTTCACTGAACAGTCGCTCCGGAGATCAGCTCCTTCAGCTCGGTTCATTTCTCGGTCAAGCGAGTATTTTCGGTTCATTTGAACCGGCAAAAAGTAATTATTTTACCGCATTTCGGTTAAAGCTCTATCTGGTAAACCGTAAGTACAAAATTTAAAGTCTGTGTGGAAATTTAGTTATCGGTTCGGTTTTGAACCGATCGGTTTGCTTATTTTAACGTTTTAAAGTTTGGGCTCTTAGAGTCGGTACCGGTTCTTATCGGTTCTAAAAACCTTGATTTTAAATAGGGTTTTTCAAATACCGATAAAGCAGTTAGGAACCGATAAGGTGTCTTACCTGGCACGGCCATAAAAAGAGCAAGTTTTTGGTTAGGCTGGCATTATGTCTGGGAAACCCAAAAAAAAAAACCGGGCCCACTGGGTTTCAACACTGTGATGCTGTGGGGAAGCCTTTGCCAAGGCTGTCCCACACACCACTTGTGTTTATTGTCTGGGGGCTGACCACCTCCTGTCAGACTGCCAGGTGTTTAAAATTTCTCTGCAGCCACCCTGAAAAGAGATAGGGCCGGCTCAGGGAACTATTGGCCAAAAAGTCCGCTGACCCGGATGGCCAGCCCGGTCCAGTACCCACTGGACCAGAGGGAGTGCCCTCTGACCAGGGCTAGACTTCCTCGGGCAAAAGGATGGTTCAGAGGAACCAGTTTAAAAAAAAAAAAAAATAAATAAGAATATGACAGAGAAATCAGTAGGTTTGGAGTCCAAGATTGTCTCTCCAACTGCTGCAGAAGTAGTTAAGCCATACAGATTGTCCAGTCACTGTTTCTAGGTCCTGTCGAACCATCTACAGTTGGTAAAGGTGGCTTGTTCCGTTCCAGTGGTTCAGGTTTATGATGTTGAGGAATTGTTATGAACCACAGGGTGGGAGGAGGAAAATTGATCAATACATGTGTGGCTGGTAGGGTCTGGACGTGCCCACTTAAGCGGACATTTCTCCAGACAGACTTTTAGAATCTCCTCCTATTCTGTCTGAGTCCCTTTCTCAGTTTATGTTTTACAAAAAGCTTGCAGAATCCCCCCAGCTTCCTTTAGAGGAGGCTATGGATGAGTAAAGGGGAGCCTGATTATGTAGGAATGATGGGCTAGGAGGTTGTCTTTCCTTTGCATAAGTCATTTAGGAAGTAAACAACTAAGATTTTATAAGATTCTTCTTTCTGTCCCTCCTGTAAGATAAAAAATGGACAGAAGGTGTATTTAAATCAGGCTCTGTTACAGACTTCCTCACTGAGCAGTGTAGTCATGTAGGTGTGAGTCGAGCTGCAGCCTGTGTCAGAGGCTAGTTCCCTGGCCTCATCCTCCTGAATAGCATTCCAGGAGGATTGATGCCATGACAGAAAAACAGTATATGGCAGCTTCTGTGGGACTCAGACAGGCAAGTTGTATGGCTTATGTGGCTAGATTTGAAATCTAGGTGGGACGCAGTATTGCAGTTAGCCAAGCAGGCCCATGGCCAGCTGGCTAGCGGGTTGGAACAGGTGGCTGCTAATGGCACTGAAGCCTCTAAGTTCAAGTTCATACTGCTGTTGGTGTTAATCTTATTTTCTCTAGGGTCATGACCACTTCTGTAGCTTTCTGTAGGTTGGCATGGCTCAGATGCACTAATCTGTCCCAAGATACTCTGTCAAAGTCTATGGATTTGTTTCTTGTTGTGGGTAATTCTTTGTTTGAGGAACAAACAGAAAGCTATATGAAAACATGGATGATTACCTACAAAAGTGCCCAGGTAGAGGCTCAGGCCTCCTCTGCTTTCAGCCAGAGGGTCTCTTCAGAGGCAGAGATAGACAGGGCACAAGTAAACCATCCCCTCCCTTAGCCTAAGACTATTGCCAAGCAGGCACCCTGATGGGTGCCCAGGGCGATTCTCCTATACCAGTGGGCAGGTTGGTTTTATTTCAGCCAGAACTGTGTGTCCCTAACTCGGACAAGTGGGTTCTGGAAGTAATAGTTCTGGTTCTCAGCTTCAAACAGTTTCCAAAGATGAGAGCCAGACAGGTCCACCTGCAAATCCTTCGGAATCCCTTGCTTTGGGAGCAGAGGTTTCTTCTCTGAACTGCAAAGCAGTAGAAAGGGTCCCTCCTTGCCACCGGGGCAAGGGGCTGTGCTCATGATACTTTCTTAACCTATAGAAGGCAGGAGATTGGCGGCCCATCTCAGATTTAAGGTACCTGAACAAGCATCTTTTGAAAACAAAGTTAAAAATGTTAACTCTGGCTGAGGCCAGGGGACTGGCTAGCTTTCCTGGACCTCAAGGATGCCTATTTTTTCATGTCTTGATCAGGCCTTCTCACCGAAAGTACCTCAGGTTACCCTCAGGCCACTACCAGTTCAGGGCAATGCCCTTCGGCCTTACCTCTGCGCCAAGGGTATTCAAGAAATTCTAGCTGTGGTAGTGGCTCTTTTAAGAAGGCAAGGGATTGCTTTGTTTCCTTTCCTGGATGACTGGCTCTTAGTGGGTCAGTCTCCAGATCAAGTAATATCCCACTTGCAAGTCACCCAGCAGCTTCTCACCTTTCTGGGATTCCTGCTGAATTTACCAAAGTCAGTTCTCGAACCAGTTCAGGTACTAACTTTCATAGGTGCAGAGTTGAACACAAAGTTAGCCAGGCATTTCTCCCTCCTAAAAGGGTAGGCAGTCTCTTGCCCTGGCATCTTCCATTACTCTGCGAGTCTCTTGACCAGCAAAGCATTTGCTACAATTACTAGGGCACATGGCTGCTTCCACAGCTGTAGTGCAGGGAGCAAGATTCCAGATGAGGGACATTCAGTTCCATCTGAGGGCCTATTGGTCCCAAAGGAGGGATTCCCTTTCCAAATTGGTTCTAGTGACCCAATTCCTGATCCTGGCCTTTACACTGTGGCAGGATCAAAGCAATCTAAAACTAGGGGTCCTCTTCATTCCCTCACCATGGATGCTCCTGTGTTAGGGTGAGGAGCTCGCTTAGGCGACCTGTCCACTAGGGGAGTGTGGTCTCCCTAGGAATCTCTGCTTCACATCAATTTTGGAACTCAGAGCTGTCTTCTAGCTCTTAGGAGTTTTCAGCTTCTGTCCAGAACAAGGTAGTTCAAGTCAGGACAGACAACACCACAATAATGTGGTACATCAACAGGCAGGGGGCACTCGGTCATCAGCCTTGTGCACGAAGCAATGAAGTGGTGGTCTCTGGCTTACTCCTGAACACCTCCTGATAGCAGTTCACCTTCCAGGGAAGGACAATGCCCTGGCAGATGCCTCAACAGGATTCTCAGGGCCATCACGATTGGGCTCTGAATCCTCAGGTGCTGGGTTCAGTCCTTGCCAGATGGGGCTCATTTTCAGATAGATCTTTTGCAGCCCCAGATAACCACTAACTTTCTCTGTTTTGTTGAGGCCTCCAGTGCTGGGATCAGCCCCTGGACGCTTTTCACTTGGATTGGAAAGGAAGTTTCTGTTCACCTTTCCTCCCTTTTCCCTTTCTTTCAGGGTACTAGTAAAAATCAGATCTCAGCCCTGCAAAGCGATTCTGATTGTTCCAAGCTGGGCCAGACAGCCCTGGTACCCATTGTCTCTGTCCTTTACAGTCCACCCTACCTGAGCTTGCCCAGAGTCCACGACTTACTGGCCTTTGCACAAGGGAGAGTGTGGTATCCGAACCTCAAATTCCTCCTTCTCAAGGCAGCTCTTGAGGAGTTAGAATTTGCTGATTTACACCTTTTCAAGGTGTGCGGATATTTTAAAGGCTTCAAGGAAGCTTTTTCACTGGCGCCACTTACAATTCTAAGTGGAACAGGTTTTCAGTCTGGTGCGCTGAGAAGCAGATTATACCACAGTCTGCTTATCTGCCCATTTTCTGGACTTTTTGGTCCATTTTAAATTCTTTAGGTCTTAGGCCAGCTACCTTAAGGGTTCCTTTGGCAGCTGTCTCTGTCTTTTTTCTGCAAGCAGGGAAGCCTGCTTCCTTTTCTTCTCAACCTGTGTTTTCCAAGTTTTTAGGTTGCTTCACACCAACCCTCCTTTTTAGGAACCAGCTCCTGCATGGAGCCGAATGTTTGCATTGCTCAGTTAATGCAAACCCTTTGGACCTCTGTCCCAGCAGAGCTCAAGCTTCTCACTTGGAAAATGTTTTTCTGGTGGTTTCACTTCTGCCAGGCATAAGTGAACTACAGCCCTGGCAGTGGAAGAAGATTTTTCTCTCCCCACAGGGATAAGACAGTCCCTAGGACTAACACAGGTTTGTCCCTAAGTGGTTCAGGTTTCCACCTGATCCAATCCATCTCTCTCCAGGATTTTTTCACTGAGCATTCTTCCTCAGGTGAGAGGAGACTGCACACGGCGTCAAAAGAGCCTTATGCTACTATTTGTAGCGCACCAAGGGTCATGGGTTTGAATCCTCCAACTCTTCCTTACCTAGGCGAGGTTGGCAAAGGAACCTGCCACTAAGAGGACAATTGCAAGGTGGATTGTCTCTTGTATCCATGTTTGTTATCAAAGACTAGGTAGGAGAGCCCCCTCAGGACTGAGGGCTCACTCCACCAGGTGTACAGCTGCATCTCTAGCGGCTGCTAGAGATATTCCCATTCTGGAAATCTGTCGAGCTGTTACTTGGAAGACAGTTCACACTTTACCAAGCATTATTCCCTGGATTTCAGTCCAGGAGAGATGCTCGTTTTAGTACAGCTGTGCCAGAGCCTATTTCCTAAGTAGGTTCTGACCCTCCTCCATGGAGGTACTGCTGTGTAATCTGCAATAAGTCCTAATATAGCAAGACTTCTTGGTGTTTGAAGAAAAAATTACTCACCTTAGTAATTGCTTTTCTTCTCATGGAGTCTTGTTATATTAGGACCACCAACCTGCCCTCTCAGAACTTCTACTGGGGTGGGGTGGCAAATTAGTGCAAGCACTGTGTCATGCCATTGTAGTTCTTCCTTCACCCTCTTTTATTTAGGGTTAGGGAACTAGGGTTTCTGGTTGAGTGATTTGTTGGCCCCTTCCTGGACTTGAGTCTTTGGGGGAAGGGGGGGTTCCTAATAGTGCTTGTCAGGGGGGAAAACTAATGATACCATTATTCATTCTTATTATTGTTATTGTTGTTTCTATTGTTGTTATTACTACTAGTAGGTAGCCATTTGCCTAGTGTAGAGCTTTCCACACAGACTTGTTGCTTAGTGTTAGCTTCGTAAAGATCTGACAGTTTCATTTGAAACTGCCCAGATAGAGCTTTGGTATAGCGCCCTCGCGCTTTAGAACTCCAGATTCTCTGGAGTTAACTCTTTCCTCTCCAGGGCAGTTCAAGTGCAGTGGCTAACTGCAATAAGTCCTAATATAGCAAGACTCCATGAGAAGAAAAGCAATTACTAAGGTGAGTAATTTTTTCTTCTGGTAGCCATCACCTCTGCCAGGTGCATAAGTGAGCTACAAGCCTTGTCAGTGGAGCTTGATTTCATCTCCTTTCATAGAGATAAGGTAGTCCTCAGGACTAACAGGAAGTTTTTGCCTAAGGTGGTTTCAGACTTTCACCTTAATCAATCCATGTCTGTCCCTGTGTACTTCACTGACCATTCCTCCTCTGATGAGAGGAGATTGCACAGTTTAGATGTCAAAAGAGCCCTTAGTTACTATATAGACGTACCAAGGGTCACAGGTTGAATCCCTCAATTGTTCCTCACCTATGGTGAGGTTGGTAAAGGAAACCTGCCACTAAAAGATCCATTGCCAGGCTGAATTGTCTCTTGTATCCAATTCTGTTACAAAAACTGGGTAAGGTTCCTCCCTCAGGCCTGAGGGCTCACTCTACCAGAGGTACAGCTGCATCTCTGCTGCTGCCAGGGACATTCCTATCCTAGAGATATGTCAAGCAGCTACCTGGAAAACAGTTCACACTTTACTAAGCATTACTCCTTGGATATCCAGGCTAGGAGTGATGCTCAATTTACACAGCTGTGCTCAGAGCCTATTTCCCAAGTAGGTTCTGTCCCTCCTCCATGGAGGTACTGCTGTGTAGTCTGCATATGTTATAATATAGCAAGACTTCATGTTGTTTGATGAAAAATTACTCACCTTAGTAATGTTGTTTCTTCTAATGGAGTCTTGCTATATGTAAACCTCCCAGCCTGCCCCTCTCAGAACCTCTGTTTTTGGGATGTGGGTGGGCAGTGCAATGTTGGCACTTCTTTGATGCCCACTTTATTTCACCCTTCTAGGGTGCTTAGGTGTTATGCTTAAGTTTCTTCTTGAATCCCCCAACTTGAGTCTTTGTTTTGGGATCAAAATCAAAAAAGGTGTTTTTGTAGTTAGTAGCCAGCGGCTAGTGTAGGTTTACGGCTTCCACACAGAACCTTAGTGAGTTTTTGCTCGTAAAGATCTGACAGTTTAAGTTTGAGCTTCAACAGACAGAGTGTTCAATCGAGCTCGCGCTCAAGATTCCATGCCCTGCATGGAAGTTAACTCTTTCACCTCCAGAGCAGTTCTAACCTGGGGTTATACTGTGTATGTCATAATATAACAAGACTCCATTAAAAGAAACAACATTACTAAGGTGAGTAATTTTTTCATCTGGGCCATCCTCCTGTGTGTAATAGCCATAAAAAGGGTTCACATTTGGCCACAAGACTCGAGACTGGTATTGTGCCCTGATCCAAAGTATAGAGGGATACTCTGGGACCTCGTGGCAAGTGTTCAGTTGTAAATCCAGTGAGCACTCTGGGTGTACACAAGGAGGGTATCCCTGTTTCCCCTCCCTTCCCTGTCATGGATTGCACTTAGAGGTGGGCACTGTGAGCTCAGTAATCTGATCCTCATGGGTGGGTTTGTGACACTGAGCACCTGCCGTGGCTCCACTCTGAAAACCATGTTTTGATGACACGAAGTAAGGAAGAGGCAGCAGGGCTATAGATAGCATTATAATGCTATCAGGGGAAGTGGAGGCCTTTACATGTAACTTTTACTTATTACAAGAACGTATACATGTTAAGGGAGTAGTATTACATGTAATACTCCCACTCGGTTTTCTGGGTGGTTCTGCAGTGGATGCTCTGTGGCTGGCTTTCAATGCAGAACTGAGATTGTGGTTCTTCTAAGATAAAACTAAAAATAATGTCTGGCAAAAAAATGTATTTTGTGGGCTCAGTTAGGTCCTGGGGCAGGCAGGTCCTTGCCATGAGTTGTCTGCCCCTATGGTGTCAGCTGCTCTTTAAAGGCGCTGTCCAGAATGTTAATCCATTTTTGAAAATGTTTTTAAACACATTGCAAGTAAACTGAGCTGTGTATTCAGACTACCTGCAGAGGGTTTTTGGACATGGTTTAAGCACACTTTAAACACACTTGAGTTGTGTTTACACTACACTTTCATTAGCGGTGTTTGAAAATTTTTAAAACTTACTGTATATTGTTATAAATTACATTTGTAGCAAGTTTTACAATACTGTTTAGACTACAAGATAAAAGTGTGTTTGGTTTCAAACATTTTTAAAACTGGACTCAAGGCTACCCCTGAACCTGGGCTTGAACATGGTTTATAAAAACATTTAAAAACATGTTTAATGTACAGTAAATGCAAAATGTGTTTACTGATTTTAATTTGAACTAAGCCCTGAAAACCATGCTACAGAGCATAGTATGGATGAGGTCAAAAAGAAATGTGGCACTGAGAAATATTTTATTTTGCCTGGGGGACACCAGAGGAATATAGCTAGACTTGAGGTTTCAAATTACTTATAATCCGTTAGCCAGTCCAATGTTCTTTTGTATGACTGTAAATGGGGCAGTCATATCCTTCCACCAGATATCACATGCTATTTGAATGCCCACTTCTTTAAAGTTCCAGAAGTGGGTGTTTAGACTCAATCCTTGTTGATAAATCCTTTTTAACAACTCAGGAAAAGTCCAGGTGGATTATAGGCTCAAAAAAGGAATCGTAATTTATGTTTTAGCTTTATATACTTTTTCAGGTACTAGGACAAGACAAGGGAAGAAAAAGGGTGAGGGAACAGGAAAAAACAAGAGGGGAGCAGGAAAAAGATGGAATATTTATTAGCTCTTGTTTACCGGGTAAGTGCATTAGGCATGAAAGCTTGCCTATTTTAAGGCACGACCCGGGAGAGTACAAGATACAGAGATTACAAACAGGTGCAAGAAACATACAGTTCATATAGCAACATCAGGTATTCCCGAGGGAGAAATAGTACAAAGCCAGTAACAATCCACGCAGGAATGTACAACAGAAAGACAAAACTACTCAGTTGTACAGGAGTGCTTCAACATGACAGGTGAGAAACAATGATGAACACAGCAAAAGAAATTAAGGGCAATTACATGCTCCAAATGAATAAAGGTGAGAGAACAGTGCATTCTTGAAGGAGAGGCAAGATAAGGAGCCTTTTAGGTGGGGAGGTAGGGAATTCCAGAATTTGGGAGCAAAGTGTGGGAAGACCTGCAGGGTCTGTCTTAATGATAGGAGTCTGGGAAATAAAATTAGTGAGCTCCAGGCAATAGTGGCAGATACTAAGCTGTACCTACAGTAGTAGCCATCACAGAAACCTGGGCACAGATAATAACAACTGGGACTTAACAGTCCCAAGTTACACCATGTTTAGACAGGATAGTGGGAAAGATAAAGTAGGAAGCATGGCCCTATATGTCAGGGAAGGCATAGAGGCTGTGGAGGATGGAAACATCAGGGGAGGTAATGGGGAAACAGAATCACTGTGGGTTTAGCCTAAGGCAAGAAACTATGAATAAGGGTGATCTATAGACCTCCAGGACAGGGAGAAGAATGAGATAAGAACCTAGGGGTAGAAATAGAAAGGGGTGTGGCAAAGGGGGAGGTGGGAGATCTAAACCTGCCAGAACTGACTGGGACATTACAGTGGCCAGGAGTTACAGAAGTCAGGCCCTGCTGGATATACTGCAGGACTGTCTGCTGGTGCAGCTGGTTAAGGAATGTTGCCATTCTTGATGTGGTGATCACCAACTTGGAAGTGGTAGGAGAAGTGAGGGTAAGGAAGCAACTAGTGTCAAATGATCATAATTCAGTATGGCTTGACCCGGCCCTTGGGACTAGTAAGCTCTCATTAAAGGCTGAAGTCCTAGATTTCAGAAGGGCAGACTTCAAATGAATGAGGGAGCTGGTTCAGGACTAGTAGTCAGAGTGAACAGCATCAGGGATATAGAGGAAAGATGGACGCCTATTAAGGGGGCCAGTCTCAAGGCAACATCATCTTGCCCGAGAACAGTAATCAAAAGAAACAGGTACAAGATACCAAAATGGTTCACTGGAAAGGTCAAGGAAGCAGTGAGGGCCAGAAAGGAAAAAAAAACAAAAACAAAATGCTTTCACAAGGAAAAACAGGGAGAGTACCAAATGACAACAAGAGAAATCCAGAGGGTGGTGAGAGAAGAAAAGGCAGACATAAAGTTGTGTATTATGGAGGGAGTCAAGGGAGGAGAAAAACAGATCTTCAAGGATATCTCCCTCCATTGAGCCAAATCATGTAACTGTAAGCTTTTTCTAGGTGGGGCCCACGTCAACATGTATCGCTGCAGCCTATATAACTTGGACATCCCCATCATACTTACATACTTACATACTATTTGCCAGCAGATTAGGCCTTATGGTCTATCGAGTCTGCTCGAACCTAGATCCTTAGTGCCTCAGTTCTTTCTCCAGCTGTCAACCACTCATAGGTCCAGCACTGCTGAAGAATGCCATAAAACTCTGCAAGTATCATTAACACTTCTACTTCATTGTTCTTTTTTTTTTTTTTAATTAATAATTTTGCCACCGATGAAAGATATGAAATCACTATTGCCATTTGGTCGAGTCAAGATTTATAAGGACGAGGCTCACAAAGTGTGCATCCTATGCCTAGACCTCTCTCATGATGTGAAAGCCTGCAGCATTTGCCAGATGTTTAACAAGATTATAAAAAGAAATCACAAGAAAGCCTTAGAAGTTTATTTAAGATGGCCCAGTGGCGTGGAGGGCTGAGGCATCCATGCCTTACCTCCTGCCATGCTGGTGACCTGTGTTTGTGGTGTGAATGAGTCGCTGGGGGTTGGCCAGGGAGGGAGAGGATTGCACATCCGAAGGACAGCTTTCCTCTCCCAGGGAGGGAGACTTGGCTGCCCCACCGCATAACTACCCCCAGGCAGAGGCCTGAGGGTAGGACAGGATGGGGGCATCAACAGAAGGGTGGGTGCTGCGGGACTCTGCAGCATGCGTGCACCTCCAGATATGTGTGCTGACATGTTACGCCCCAACAATGAGGAGGCTCAGGAGAAAACACCTCGCAGAGGCAGGATGAAGATCGACCCCCCGCAGGCTCCGCACTGGTGGCCGTGCAAAGTAAGACCCCAAGGAGGAGTCAGTTTACGGGGCTGGAGAGGTTGATCAGACAGGGGCCGCCAAGAGGAGAACAGGAGCAGAAAGTACTAATAATAAAAAAAGATATTTGTTTAAAACTTAAGGCAATGGAGGACACACAGCATGCATCGCAGGCTACTTTGTCATCATCACCAGCTTCCTCTCCCCAAAGCTCGCTGTAGATCCACCTCTCTCAGTATTCAGCGGTGCCACCTACAGAATCATTGAAGGAAGACACGAAGAAGGCTGCTAAATCAGCAAAAAACACCACCATACTGATAAAGATAAGGAGCAGCATTGTGACAGTGATGACTGTCCTGCCAAGTCTTGTTCTCCATTGAAAAGTGGCAAGTCAGCTGAAATAGACAGATCTCAGGCTGCTAAGTCCTTGGGTTCTACTGTACCCTGACCATCTCTCAGACACCAAGGTCAGGGTCTGGCACAGGCTATAGTACCCCACAGAGGGACTCGCAGCCAACTCCACTATTCGGCACTGTCCTGTTGACGGATCAGTTGTTGACGACCCCGTAGGTGTGCAGATAATGTTTCATACTATGTCTGAACTGTTTCAAAGTTTCAGAAGTTTATATGTGGAACTAAGTGTAGTGTTACTGTTTGGCTAGATAGCATGGGTCACCATTTTAAATGAGTTCTTACTCATTGGTTTAACCTTTAATACAAATTAAAATAAAAATAAAATGAAAAAGCCTTCTGCCCTTGGCTCCATAACTGACGCTAATGTGACTTCCGTCACCAGGTCTGCTGCTGTCGACCTTGACAACACCACTGGTGCTCCCTATGTGGGTTATTACACCTTGCATGGAGCTTCTTTCTTCATTGTCTGGACTGCCAATGATGCATCCAGTGTGGCATTCTCCTGCCATCAGCCCCCTGCCTGTTACCGTCAACAAGGAGGAAGCACCGGACTATAATTCAGACCTAATGGAGAAAGAATATAAAGAAGAGGAGGAAGGCATGAACCAACCCCCCCCCCGATGTAGTAGACTCCAGCTCAACTTTATCTTCTTGTAGTGAGGACAGTGTATGTTATACATCTAGGTTCCCCTCTTGAGTATGCCTCTTTCCAAGCTTTCCTAAGGCAGTTACAGGCCAAACTGGTCTTTACTGCTAAGGAAGAGGGTTCTTTTAAGAAGACCCTCGATGAATTTTTAGAGGTTTCTGTAGTACGCATGGTTATTGTTCCTCCTATCCATTCTACTTTGGAGAATACCACTATGGCTACCTTGCACAGGCCCCGTGCTTTGCTTGCTATGCCTCTTAAGGTGGATAAAAACCTTTAGACAAGCGCTTTTATTTCACACAACTTGAAATGGATTCTGTGGTTATTATGGCTGCATGTGACCATTCTAAAGCTCTGGCTCTGAAACTCATTTGTTCTCTTTCTTCTGATAATGAATTGAGGAAGTTGGATGCCATGGGCAAGAGGACATGTTCTTCTGTGTTCCTTGGTCTCAGGATTGCCAACTAGCAGACTTATATGATTAAATATCAGACTAGCGTGTAGAAGTCTATGGCTTCCATGGCAAACAAGCTGCCTAAAGGGCCAGACAAAATTGAAGTCCAACAGACTGTTGCCCATTGTCTGGAGGCTGGTAAGCACCTCTTAAGTTTGGCTCATGATGCTTCTGATACTGCTGCTTATGCGGCTGCTTTTGGAATTTGCCTACTCTGCCACTCATGGTTACCTGTGGTTGACTTTGCCACTAATTTCCAGCAATCAGTCCTTAATGCTTCCTTTAGTAGTAAGCAGCTTTTTGGTTCTCATGTTGAGTCTGATTTGAAGGACCTGCAGACATCTAAAATTACCTTGAGGTCCCTTCATGCCCTTAATCCAAAGCCTCATGGATGAGACAGGAGTCCCCTTCACAGGCCCTATGCCTGCCCTGGTAGGGACTGTTCCAAGGGACCCAGCCATGAATCCCAGCAGGCACAGGCTGCTCCTCTGTCCCCTTTGCCTCCTGGTGTTCATTCCAGGGTCGCCAAAGGTGCAGATGTTGTTGATGCACCAGCCACCTGTCGTAGAGGCGTAGGTCAGGAAGCATAGGTAGACAGGAGAAGTTTTAAAATTCACAAGTTGCATTTTATTCTTATCAGTAACAATAAAATAAAAAAATAAAGATGTACAGCATAGCTCTTCACAAAGGTAGTACAAACAAAAATCTTTCTGAGTCTCTCTCTAAAATCTCAGGCTCTCCCTTTCTCAACAAAACATTGCTCTCTTTATATGAGATGTCTTTTGCTTGGCAGTTTAACCTCTGCATCCTGTTCTTTCAAGTTTAATCTCCTGTTTTTCACAAAGTACAACAAGACTTTTTTCATTGGCCTTCTTGTGACCGTCCTGAAGAGTACATTAATCTTCTTAACAGATCCAGCCAATTAGGACATCCTGTCCCAGGGCTGATTTCCTGCTGACAATTCACAAACAAGCTTGTGGAGGTTAAAATATAGCACAAGGTTAACTCCTTGTATTGCAGATTGTAATTTTTTAAAGAAACTTAAACTCCCTAAACCCTAACAAACCTAGCCCTGACGGTATACACCCAAAGCTACTCTGCATATCGACTCCTGCTGCCGCTGTTCTCTTGGCGCATATTCTAATCCTCTCCGTTTTCACCTGCATGGTACCTCAGGCATGGAAGGTTGCAAACATACTGCCCTTCTACAAAGGGGGTGATCCTTCGATCTCGGGAACTTCAGACCAATCTCTCTCCTCCCTTGCCGAATTGCAGGAATCCTTCACCCACACTCGACTAACTGAATTCCTATTTTCTACTGGCTGCTTTTCCCCCTTCCAATCAGGGTTTAGAAGGCACCACTCAGCCATAACATTCCTTTTACAGGTCACTGATCATATTTTAACGGCCATGGACCAGGGTCACATAACTGCCGTGATTTTCATGGACCTGGCAAATGTATTTGACTCCGGTCTCTCACCCTCTCAACAAATTACACTCCATTGGGCTGCCCCCCCCCCACAGTAGAATGGTTCTGGTCCTGTCTTTACAACAGACAACAAACAGTGCAGGTGGGTAACTTTATATTCCCTCCCCTCCCTATCCGTGCTGGGGTCCCTCAAGGGTCCATCTTGGGCCCCAACCTCTTTTCAATATTCATAAATGATCTCCCTACTGTGTGCTCTAACTCTCTTATCCACATGTATGTGGATGGCTCTGTCTTATTTGCCTCAGGGCCCTCCACTTCTGATGTTCAAGCCCCACTCCAGCAGGACTGAAATAAAGTTCTCACATGGTTCCAAGCCAATCACCTAAAGATCAGCACAAAAAAGACGGTCACTATGATTTTCAACACCACCCAAACACTAGCCAGAACACAGCCCCCACCTGCATTTACCACTTTAGATGGCACCCCGCTAGAAAATGTATCTAATTTAAATACCTCGAGGTCTGGTTGGTCAACCATGTAGACTGCTCCACCCACATCAACTCAATCTGCGCCAAACTCCATCCCAAACTGGGGTGACTTTTTTTTTTTAAATTCAAGTTTATTGACAACATATGGGTACATTAATACATAAATCAGATGTAAAAACAACATTATCACAAGGATAGACAGAGAATCTTTTAAGTTCCAGGCTTAGTTTACACATATGAAGGATATTCCATGAATTTCTAAGCAGTCCTTATAATTATACAGTAGAAGAAGAAGGATTTCATTATCTCTTCAGAACTTTTTTTTCATTATTATTATATATGTTGCTTTATTCCATTTTATTTTACAGGATCCCTCCCCCCTCCCGTTCCTCAACTAATCTCCAGATTTCCCACTTGGTCCATCTCTGGATGAAAAGAGCAACTCTTTGGTTTATTTTAAAGGTGAGTTCTTCTAGTTTAGAGATGTTCTGGAACACCGTTATCCAATCTTGTCTACTGAGGGGGAGGATTAAGCCATGATCTTGTGATGGCTTTGTGGGCCGCGGTTATAAGAACCGCCTAGAGATACATTGAGTTGGCCACTCTCAAGCCCATGGGAGGAACTCCCAGTACTGCCTCTTTCCACTCCAGCGGGTGGTCAAGAGAGAAAATCTTTTTTAACACATTAGAGACCTCCCTCCAATATGTCTGGAGTCTCGGGCAAACCCAAAAAATGTGGAGGTGACCCGCCATCTCCCCTCTGCAAGCCCTACAGCACTGAGATGGATAATTTGTACTCCTTTTGTTTAATGTTTTGGGGGTGAGAAAGTATTGGACCCTCATCTTCCAGGCAAACTCTTGCCAATGAGGGGACCAGGTCATCCTTTTGGCTGTGCAGAAGATAGGACCCCAATCAGATATTGGGGGATCTGAGTTAGCCTCCTCCTGCCACCTGGTCTTGATTTCAGTTAGTGGATCACTCCTCACTGCAGCCAGAGACTTGTAAAACTGAGAAATCAGACCCTTTTGAGTAAGTGCCATTCTACACTTTTGGATAGATAGTAAAAAGGGAGTAGCCCTGGTCGAGTCTCTATCTTTCTTTTACAACAAAGTGATGTAAGTTCTGACTTGCAGAAACCTAAAGTGGTCTGAGCTTCGTAGGCCAAACGTGTTCCTAAGTGTAATAAAGTCCAAAACCATGTCCCCATGTAAAAACTGGCCCAGATACCTTAAACCAGCCCTATCCTATTGTCGGAAGATGTGATCTAGGCAACCTGGGGAAAAACCACAATCCCACGCTAGTCTTTTCAGGGGCCAAACTGAAGATTTTAATTTGTACTTTTGCCATAGCCTATGGACTGATTGAATAGTGTCTCCAACTGTATTCAATTTAGGAGGGGGATGACTGTGGGAAGACAAGGGTGTGACTAGACGGTCTTCAAGGGGCAACCTCCCATCCTCTTCTTCCTCGCCCTTCTCCATGTCCCTCTAGCCTGCAGTAGAGTTTGGGTTAGACCATTGCAATGAGTTTTTCAATTGCAGTGCAAGGAAATAATCCTCCAGTTCAGGAAGGGACCTACCCCCTTTGCTACTCTAAGTTTGTAGGCTCTTTAAGTTAATTTGTGGTCTTTTATTATTTCAGATGAATTTCAAGATCATCTTATGCCAGGTTTGGAAATTTGATTTATGGATGTACAGTGGTAAACATTGGAACAAGTATAAACATTTAGGTAGCACATTCATTATTATAGAATAAATCCTGGAGTGCATAGGAAGGATGATCAGGGACCACCTTTCTAGGTCCTTTTTTAGGGCACTTATCAGAGGGGAATAATTTGCTTTGAATAACTGTGAATGTTGTTTGGTGATGTTTATCCCCAGATATCTCATCCTGTCCACAGACCAATTCAGGGGCAGGAGTGAACGTATCTCCTCAGAGGGATTATAGAAGAAGCTTAAAACCTCTGTCTTGGTTTTGTTAAGGGAATATCCTGAATGTTTCCCAAACTCTTCTAGTATGGGCCACACCTGTTCTATGGACTGGTGGGGCTGGGTGAGGAAAAGCAGAACGTCATCTGTGTATAGCGATATTTTTTTCTGGATACCTCCCACTTCCACCCCAGACACCCCATTCACCCTCCTCACAGCTTCTGCCAGTGGCTCAATGTAAAGAGCAAACAGAAGGGGAGACAGGGGGCACCCCTGATGTTTACCCCTGCCCAACCCAAATCTACCAGAAACTCCTCCGTTTACCCTGACACAGGCTTGGGGTCCCATATACAAGGCTCTGATAGTATCTATGAATGCTTTTGGGAATCCCCTGTGCTCAATACTGAGAACAGGAATCCCCACGAGACCCTATCAAAGGCCTTCTCAGCATCCAGACTCATCATGCATGCCAGGGTGCGGGAGCATTGGATTGTATCTACCAGATTCAAAGCAGAATGAATCCCGTCAGGGACCTGTCGGCCCACGATGAAACTGGTCTGGTCTGTGTGGATTAAGTCCGGGAGAATGGGGTTTAACCGGGAGGCAATAATGGAAGTGAAAATCTTGTAGTCTAGGTTAAGCAGGGAGATGGGGCGATAAGATTCACATTTTGTTGGGTCTTTTCCTTCTTTGTGTAGAAAGTGATGGTGGCATATTGCCATGAGGGTGGTACCGGATTTCCCCCGTCCAAATATTCGAGAATACTTCTAGGAGCAAAGGGGCGGTTTCTAATTTAAATGTCTTCTAGAACTCTGCCCCAAAACCATCCGGACCAGGACATTTTGCTGATTTAAGGTTCTTTATTGTAGAGATGATTTCCTGTTGTGTGATGGGCCTAGATAGCATCTGTATTGTCTCTGATGAGAGAGTAGAGAGGGGAAGGGATCTAAGGTAACTTTGCTTGTCCTGAGGAGAGTTCTCCACCAGGGGGCTATATAGTTTGGAGTAATACTCTACAAAAGCCTCTGATCTGGGAGGCCTGTCTAACCACCTGGCCAGAACATGGAAATACAATTTTATTTATCGTTGCCTTGGCTGCATGTTGTCTAAGCCTAAAGGCTAAATGTTTAGTGCCTCTGGGTCCCCCCTCATAATATTTTTGTTTTAAGTAGAACAAGGCCTTCTCTATCTCAGCTTTTTGTAGGTTTTGTAACTGATTCTTGCAAGAGTTCAGTTCCTTGCCCCTGGCCTCATCCCACTTAACTTTTTGGGCACCTTCAAGTTCCCTGATCCGAGAGAGTAGTTCTTGCTGTCTCTGTCTCATTAGTTGTTTCTTATGGGAAGCTATTGAGATTAATTTGCCCCTGAGAGAAGCTTTGATGGTATCCCACAGAATTTGTGGAGACGTCTCTTGTCTATTATTTTCAGCCAATATCATCTTGAAGTGCTTTTTAAGCTCATCTACTACCTCTTTATCTTGGAGGAGGGAGGTGTTCAATCTCCAGTGGGTGGTACGTCTGGGTAGACCCAACTCCACTTCCAGAAAAACTGGACTATGGTCCGAGAGCATAGACGTTTCCACCCACGTGGAGGGGAAGCTGGACAGGTCCTTCAAGAAAGTAAAGAACATACCCAGTCTGGAAAAATTGCGGAACCTCGGGGTAAAACATGTGTACTCTCTACTCTTGGGGTATTTCTCTCGCCATATGTCAACCAGACCCATCTGGTCCAGTGTCAGTTTTAGGGAATGGGCTTTGGTGATATCTGGTTTAGGAATTTGAGACGTGGTGTTGAGGGTCCTATTTAAGACCAAATTCCAGTCCCCACCCATTATCAAGAAGCCCTTGGCCTTTTCAGCCACTAGATGGAGAAGGGCAGAGTAAACTGAGAACGGTGATCCCGGAGGGACATAGACATTTACTAGCGTGATTGGGGTGTCCTGAATGGTCCCAATTACCATGAGGTACCTTGCCTCGGGATCCTCCACTGCCTCATGATGTTGAAAGTGAAGGACCTCCAAGAGGAGAACTGCCACCCCCCTTTTTCTTCCTGCCGGCAGTGAAGAGTGATACACCTGGGGAAAAGTTTTTGATTTTAGTTTTTGGGCTTCTAAGGGAGATAAGTGGGTCTCCTGAAGGAAGATTGCTTCACATCTCTGGATGTTATAAAGTGCTGAATCCTCTTTCTTTTAATGGGATTCGAACACCCATTTATATTGAAAGACAAAATCTTAGTGACTTGCCTAGCCATTTGTGGACCAATTCGTGTTAGCTACTGCTTTCCAAGTTAGATCTTGTCTATACCATAGCGTCTTAACCTTTCGAGTACCCTGTAAAACATCAGATGTTACATTAAGAACACATTTAAGCATTAGAAAAGATGAAACTGTTGCTCTGGCCTCTTCCAACTATGAGCCATGAGCAGTAGTAATAATTGGCAGGTCGGGGCTGAGATTTTTCCCATCCAGGCTGCCCAAGGTCTACTGGCTTGACTTCCAAGGAATTGCTGAGCGATGGTCATCAGCTGAAGGGTGTCTACTTGTGCAGTCCAGAACAGGGAGCTCAGCAGTGCAATGAGTATTCCCTGTGGGCCCCTGGGACATCCATGGGTATGGTCCCCCCTTTTGTTTGCCGGCTATCCTCCGTGCTAGCATGTTCTCCCAAACTCCCCTCCACCTCTCCACCTTTATGTCTGAAATTAGGAATAAAGAGATCGCCCTCCTTCCCCCCCAGTCAGGGAGGTGTGTGGACACAGCTGCTGCTTCAACATCTCTTGACCAGTCCCTCTCCATTCCCATGGACTAGAATCCCTGAATCCTTGTGTTCCCAAGGCCCAGGAGAGAGCACTGCATCCGTGACTCCAGGACAGACCAGTAGGCTGGCAACCCCACCCCCGGGAACGGCCCACTGCAGCGTTCTCACGGGCCTTGTAGTAGTTGAACCCAGGGTAAGGCCCAAGGTCCAAACACAAATTAAGAGCGGTGTTCAGTTGGCAAGTGGATGCTCCAGTCAGAGGTTGCCCACCTCAATAACAAACGAAGGTAGAAATAAAGGGGCACCCATAACGCGGCAACACTCGCCAAAGCAACACTCCAACGAATGCCAGTAATAAGTGAAGCAGGAACCCCTGCATTTCAGCGTTCGTGCCTTCAATAGGGGCGTATAAGTAGATAGAGTGCTATCCCAGCACCCACCACCATGCCCCGAGAGCTCCAAATTGGGGCGACTTTAACAAGGACTGCCTTTTCCTCCCTACCCATCGTGAATTAGTCCAAAAAATTATTCTACCAATTTTTGGCTATGCTGATGTTGTCTGTGGGACTGCTCCCACTTCCTCACTCTCCAACTAGACATGCTACTGAACTCATTCTGTCATTTTGCTTCAAATGCCCCTCCTTGCACTCACCACAGCAGTCTCTTCCTCTCTCTCTCTCTCTCTCTCCCTCTCCCCCACCCTCTCCCACATGAGGACTACTCATTCCTCAACCCATTTGCAAAATTCTGGTTCAGTCTTCTTCCTTCCTACCTCTCCTCCAAGCTGTCCTCTGCTACCCAATCCTCCTATGTTTTATGAACCAGGGACCCCTGCTCTTTCTCCCTCCCCCAATTATCGAGCCTGCTGGAAACAAATAGATCTCTCAAGACAATTACCCTTCCCATTACAGGCATCCTTATTCTCCCACTCACTACTGCAACAAGTCAGACAGTTGGTCCCTAAAGCTACTGAGACTATCCTAGAGGGATGGCAAAGGAGCCTGCACAACAGAACCCTCCAGAAACACCTATGGAAATACCAATGGTTTATCTATTCATCTAAGTTTCCTCCCACCCAACACAAACGATGGTATACCAGCCAGGCTGCTAGAGGCTTATACACCCCACGGCAACTCCTCAAGGGAACTATGGTCTTAAGCTCTGAGGAAGGACAAGCAAAATATGGATGGACCACGGGGAAAAAACTATATTACTATCAAATGAAGAGTTACAGTAATGCATGCCTCAAGGAACAAGATTCTAACACATATGGGAGGACCCAACCCCATATAGGCACATATGGACCTCACTACAGGGTGAGCAGGCCATCTCTAAACTATATAGATTTCTAATACTCCTACTTGCACACCATGCTGACTCAGTTAAAGCAAGTTGGGAAAGAGAACTTAATATAGCCATAACCATAAAAGACTGGCCTAAGGTCTGGCGGAGCACATGGTCCACCGCCTCTTCACTCACGTGGAGAGAGTTTGTGTGGCGTGTTCGAATCAGATATTTCCTAGTGCCAATGGTAGTATCTCGTAGATCCCCAGGAGCCCCTTCAAGCTGCTGGAGAAAATGTGGGGAGGGACTAGCCACCCACAGTCATATATTCTATCTCTGTCCCAAATTACATAATTTTTGGTCCTCAGTTACTCACCATATCTCCCAACTACTAAATATCATGAGCTCACTGACAGGGGTGAACTGCCTCCTAGGTATTCCTCCGGTGGGAGTAAAGGGAAAAGACACCTTGTATCTCTGGTCTAGTCTGCTCTGTGCTGCTTATAAAGCTATTACTGAAAAATGGCTACACCCCGACCCCCCCCCCACCACTACTTCAGACTGGAAATCTTTCATTTTAAATATTCAGCGCAATGAGCAGCTATCATTTTCCCTACCCACCAGAATGGAGGCTTTTGTCCCCCAGTGGACCAGGTGGGAATTATACCAAAGTCAGATTTAACATCCATTGATAGATGAGACATCTTGGGAGTTTTGAGTACCAATTAAAGTAAGCAGCATAGTTCGATATCACCTCCTAAACCGCCTAAAGAGATTGTAATTAATCAATTCTCCTGATTCCAGAAGGTCTATATGAGCTCTAAAACCTTCATAACCTTTTAACTACCTATGTATTCTATGTTAGAATGATGTAACAAAATGAAATAAGCCCAGGTTGTTGACATTGAATGTGGGGATGGCTATGTATCTGAATTGCCAAAGGTTCAAGTGACAGGGCAAAGAGCAGTGGCGAGAGCGGGCAACCCTGCCAAGTGCGCAGCCCCAACCCAAACCTCTCAGACAAACAGCTGTTGACCCTCACCACTGCCTCAGGTCCCTCATATAGTGCTAAGATGACACCTACAAATCTCTCCCCCAGGCCCAACTTGTCCAACACTTGAAGGAGTAAGCACCAGTCGGCCTTTCCAGCCTCAACCCCTATGACTATTTGAAAGTGTCACTGATGCCTTTGAGAAGAAATTATATTGAGGAATCTATGGATGTTATCCTGAATAAGTCTGAATTTTATAAAGCCTGTCTGGTCATGATGTACTAGGGAGCACATGAAAGGTTGTAATCTAGAGGCCAGGATCCCTGTCAAGCTCTTTAGAACTGTGTTTAGTAAACAGATAGGTTGGTATAAACCACACTTCTTGGGATCTTTTCCAGGTTTTGGTAAGACAGTAATTTGGGCATATTTCCAAGAGGAAGGGTTGGGCTCTCCATCTCTGAAGATGGAGTTGAAGGCTCTTTGGAGAGGTTGGAGTAGGTTGACCAAGAAGGTTTTAAAAAATTTGGGTGGGTTACTGTCCATCCCTGGGGCCTTGGAGTTATGCAAAGAGGCAATGTGTATCTGAAGCTCTTGCACAGTAATGTGAGCTCCAAGCGTCTGAGACTCATAATCCTGAAGGGAGGGTAAAGGGATACTCTCCAGGTATTCCTGGACGTCTAGGGCATGTGATGGTCCCCTTTCAGAACCAAAAAGGGTTTTATAGAAGTCTGCAAATTGCTGGGCTATTTCTTTGGTTTTAGCTGTACAATCTTGGGTTGCCCCTTTTTGTACCTGAAGGATTGCTCTGCTGGCCACCTCTTTGTGCATTTGAGCAGCCAGCAGTGTACCAGCTCTATTCACTGATTCGTAATAAAGTTGCTTAACATATCTGAGCTTCCCCTCTATTTTATGCTCCAGTAGTTTCCCTCTATCCAGTCACTTGAAGCTTTGTTACTTGTCTATTGTATTGCATTACTCACTTGTACCACTCTCTTATATTGCTCCACTGAATACTCCTTATTGTATTGTATTGTATTGTATTATACCCCCGGGTCACACCTGAAAACAAGTCTTGGCTCAGTGTGCCTATTCCTGTTACCAAGATTTTAAAATAAAAAAAAAAAACTTTCTGAATCCATTTCAACAGTATAATTATATGCATTTGCAAACCAGGAGATTCCAGTAGTAGTTTCCCTCTATTCAGTCACTTGAAGCTTTGTTACTTGTCTAATGTATTGCATTACTCGCTTGTACCACTCTCTTATATTGCTCCATTGAACACTCCTTACTGTATTGTATTGTATTGTATTATACCCCTGGGTTGCACCTGAAAACAAGCCTTGGCTCAGTGTGCCTATTCCTGTTACCAAGATTTTAAAATAAAAAAAAAGTAACTTTTTGAATCCATTTCAACAGTATAATTATATGCATTTGCAAACCAGGAGATTCCAGTAGTAGTTTCCCTCTATTCAGTCACTTGAAGCTTTGTTACTTGTCTAATGTATTACATTACTCGCTTGTACCACTCTCTTATATTGCTCCATTGAACACTCCTTACTGTATTGTATTGTATTGTATTATACCCCTGGGTTGCACCCGAAAACAAGCCTTGGCTCAGTGTGCCTATTCCTGTTACCAAGATTTTAAATTAAAAAAAAAGTAACTTTTTGAATCCATTTCAACAGTATAATTATATGCATTTGCAAACCAGGAAATTCCAGTTTCATGTGAAGATTCACATATTTTTTTAACCACAGAGACGCAATGGAGGAACGAAAGAATAGAAACAGCTAGAAACAGCAAGTGAAGAAAGGGAGATAGCGTGGGAATTGTGGGACCATCAGAGCGGCCAGTCCCTAGGTACCACAAGAAAATTTGATTGCACAATCAGGCAGGCAAGGACAGACAAGTGACAGAAAAGGAGATGACAGAACAGATCCTTGCTTTTAGCTCTCTCTGCGTAACAAATGGGATAAGGTCTTACCCAACCTTGTCACACTGCCCTGGAGCCTTCTGACTCCCTTTTGCCTCCCCCAAGCCCCTGTAGATCAGGGTATTCTTGTGGAAGACCATATCTCTCTCATCCTTTCAAAGTGGAGGGAGATCACAACAGATGCTTGGATGTTGGAGGTGGTTCAGTGAGGACACACCCTAGAACTTCTTTCTATCCCTCCTGTACATCCTCCATTGCTAAACTGTTACCCTCCAGGTCATCTCACCTTCTTACTGGAGAAGGTTTAATTCCTCCTCTGCAAGAGGGCCATAGAGCCTGTTCTGACTGCAGAAATGAAGAGGGCCATGGAGACTGTCACGATTGCAAACATGAATAAGGGCTACTATTCTTGGTACTTTCTCGTACCTAAGTGAACAGGGGAGTTACATTTCCTCTTGGGCCTTTGGGGCCTCAGCCTGTTTATAGAATACAAAAGGTTCCCCATGGTCTCTTTACAGTCCCTGTTCCCCCTGCTGCTGCAAGGGGATTGGTTGAATGCCCTGGATATGAAGGACACTTACCCCCACATCAAGATTTGCAAGTCCCAAAGAAATCATCTGCAGATTATGCTCCAGCACTCTCACTATCAGTTTTGTGTATTACTCTTTGTGTTGTCCTCTGCAGTGCATGTCTTTACCAAATTCTTTGCAGCCATTGCCCTCATATGGAATGGCTTTTTTTTTCCTGTTTTCCCACACCTCAATGATTGGCTTCTGAAGTCCTTGTCAATGGAGGCAATCATTTACATACTGTTCTACACTTGACAGATCATCAAGCAGTTGTGTATTCTGGTGAACAAGTCAACATCAGTGCTCACTCCATGCTAGTATCTCCAATACACAGGGGCAGTTCTGGATATAGGGTGGTCTGGGCTTTTCTTTCCTTAGACTGTGCTACGGCATTGCTTGCCCAGGCTCAGCTGGTCTCTTCCAATGACTGTCTCAGTCTGATGTCTCTTCAGGTTAATAGGCCTCATGGCTGCTGCTGCTATATTCACTGTCCTGCTGGCATGTCTGCATATGAGGATTCAACAATGGCTCCTCCGTGCACAGAGGGCTTAGCATTTGGATAAACTGGAGTGTCTCATACAAGTGACTTCTCCACTTTACCACTCCCTGCTCTGGTGGTTGTACCACTCCAACCTAGAGATGGGAACCCCTTTCTCCATCCATGTTCTTTTCTAGTGATGGTGACAAATGCCTCTGGTTCTTGTTGAAGTGCCCATCTGAGTCCCTTCTGAAGTCAGGGTCAGTGGTTCCCCATAGATATGGTTCTGCACAGGAACACTCTGGAGGTGAGAGATGTTCTGCTTGCCCTACAGGCCTTCGCTATACTCCTTCAGGTCACTAGCTGTTGATCCATATAGACAACATTCCAGTGCCATACTACACCAACTGCCACAGTGAAGTCCACTCATGTCCTCCCTGCAGAGACGTGATGACAGTCTGCCACTGGGATGTGGAACACAACATGTTCCTGTCATAAGTCTTTCTGCCTGGTACCCTCAACACCCTGGTGGATCATCTAGGCCTATCCCAGGTGCTCTGACACAAATGGGAATTGTTGGACTCCATCATGGGTCACCTCTTCATAAAGCGGAGTCACCTGGACATCGACCTCTTTGCGCCTCCATACAATGCAAAACTGCTGCTTTTCTGCATGCTTGCTCCAGGGCCTGGAATTGTTTTGTAAGATGCATTATCCATCACTTGGAAAGGGAGGTTCATGTGCAGATTTCCTCCATTCCCTCTGATAGAGAGGGTTTGGTTCAAGTTTCAGGTCAATTCAGCCACCCTGATTCTGGTGGCCCATACTGGTTCAGACAAATCTGGTTCCCTCTGCTTCTGTAATTGGCAATTGGGACTTCTGTCACAAAAGAAGGGATTTCTGGTGTGTCCAGATCTTTGATCTCTGCACTTCCATGCCTGGCACCTGAAGACATAGAACTCTCCTGCTTTTGGGTGCCCCAGCAGTTGCAGCTGTTCTGCTGGTGGCTCATAAGCCATCTACAAGATACACCTACTCACAAAAATGAAAACATTTTATGGTGTGGTGTACTTCCCACCAGCTGGACCCCTTTACATGTCCAGTCAGTCAGGTTATGGACTACCTCCTGTTGCTTATGGATGTGGGCCTTGGGTATTCCTTCATAAAGGTTCACTTGGCTGTGGTGTCAGCTTTTCATGCTCCCACCAGTGGCCAAATGGTGGCCCAGCTTGTGGTTTCCCTCAAGTTCCATAGAGGTATTCTACTTCTGCATCCCCCAGTCTGAGATCCATTTCTGTTGTGGGACTTTGATATGGTTCTGGAGACTCTTACTGCATCTCCCTTTGAGCCTCCTGCTACTTGTAAGCTGCACTTTCTCTTTTGGAAGACATTGTTCCTCATGGCCAAGACATCTGTCAGACATATTTCTGAATTGCAAGCTCTGTTTGTGAAGCCTCCTTATCTTGTTTTCCACCTGGACTGTGTTACCTTACATACCAGTCCTCATTTTCTGCAGAAGGTAATTTCAGAGTGAACTAAATCAGAGTACTGACCTTCTGGTTTACTTTTTGACTCCCATGGATACTTGGAAACATGGTACAGTATGCACACGATTGACATCAATCAGATGTTGCATTGGTACTGTGATCATACTAAGGATTATGGAAAATCCTGTCAGCTATTTGTGGCTTTCACCCTCAGGATGGTGGGCTCCCCTGTTTGTAAGCAAAGCCTTTCCAAATGTTTGGCCTGCTGCATTATGTGACTCGGTGCCTATCAGAGGGTTTTTGAAGAAGCTAGAGGATCTTGGGGCAGTGAAGGACAGTTAGATGGGTGAGAAACTGGTTGGAAGGGGGACAGCAGAGGGTTGTGATTAATGGAGTTAAATCAGAAGAGAAGGTGGTCACCAGTTTAGTGCCACAAGGATCAGTCCTGGGTTCATTTGTTCATCAGTAACATGGGAGAAGGAATCCAGGGTGAGCTATGTCTCTTTGCAGATGACACTACATTCTGTGGCAGGGTAGATGGGGAGGACGGGGTTAGGGACATGCAATAAGACTTGCAAAGGCTAGGAAGGTGGTTAAAGGTTTTGTAGTTGAAATTCAACACCAAAAAGTACAAGGTGATGCACATAGGGAACAAGAACCCCAGGACAGAGTACTGGATGGCGGTGTAAAGCTGGGTGTGGCCTCTAAGGAAAGATATCTAGGGGTCATCATCAGTGACCCCCTATAACAATCAAGCCAATGTAACATGGCCTATAGTAGGGCAAACAGGATATTGGGGTGTATAGGAAAAGGTACTGACAGTAGAAGGAAGGAGGTATTATTACCTCTGTCTAGATCACTGGTGATGCTCTACCTGAAGTACTGTGCCCAGTTGTGGAGTCCTCACTATTATAGAGCAGTGGTCCTTAAATGGTGAGGCTAGTCTCCCAAGGGAGGCCACCACCTGCTCCAGGGGAGGCCCAGTTAAGTCTGAGAATGAACAGTATTTAAATGTTACATTTTAGCAGTTCTGTGTGAAAGGATGAAGCAAATTAAACATGAATAACTGCAGGTAAATGTTTTTACTTATGCACAAATTTTTGACCAGAAAGGTTCCACTGAGCAAAAGTTTGTTTATAGTTGTGTATTTATATGTAAATTAATGCTTGGGGAAGGCATGCTGAGTCAAGGCTTGTTTCTACAGTAGGTATTTACAGTATATGCAAATTAGTGGCTGGGAAAGGCACACCGAGTCAAGGCTTCTTTCTGTAACAAGTGTTTATATGTACATTGGTGGCTGGGAAAGGCATACTGAGCCAAAGCATGTTTTCAGGTGTGACCTAAGGTAAGGGTACAGGAAGTTGCTTAACAACAGGGGAAGAGGGGAGGGGAAGAGATGAAGTGGCAATGTTAGTTGTTCCGGATAGAGAAGAAACAGAGTAACAAGGGCCCAAGAGTCAGAAAAATGGAGTGGCAAGCATAACCTGGGGTGCAGGGTTTTATTTATTTATTCGGAAAGTTTCATCAGGAAAGACAACATGAGCTGTAAACAGCTTGTTTCCAGAAGTGTCCTGGGGGAAGGGGTTACATGAAGGGGAAGAAACACAACAGTAACATATTGTACAAATTGATACAGTGCAGTTCAACAAAGACATATAAATATAGTGAAATGGATATTGGCAGTCATGAATAATAATAATGTCAAAACAAATATTTGAACACAACAAATAGCATATGCAGCCCAAATGCTTAAAGTGAGTACAGTAATAGGAAACTAAGTGCTATATAGTAACAAAATACAACAATAAAATCAGCAGGGTGGGGGAGGGAGGGCCAGAACCTGCTCCCCCTCAGGATGCAGAGAGCTTAGGCAAGTTAGTGGAGATAGAAAAAGTGATGGTTAGAAGTAGCAGGGGAGAGGGGGGTAGTAGGGAGGGGCCAAGGAAAGGCAGACAAAACCCACTCCCCTTCAGGATGTTGAGAACCCTGCAAGGGGTCAGGGATTTCGCAAGATGGTGGAGAGAGAGAGAGATAGTGAGGGTTAGAAATAGCAGGGGAGGTACAGAACGTGAGGGCATGGCATGCTGGGTAGGTCGATAGGCAAGGGAGCTGCTGAGGGAAGGTGGGGGAGACAAAATGAGGCAATAGAGGTGGAGGCAAATTAGAGGGAAAGGGACAGGAGAGGGGCATAATTTGACAAGAAGGCTATTAGGTAGGTGGCAGGAGGCAGAGGGAAAATGAGGGGGAAGTGAAGTAAAAAGGTGGAGAGTTTCTAGGGGTTAATTGCAGTTGCAGCAGTGAACAGTGTGTTTGCAAAGGAGAAAAGCAAGGGAATGGTGAGATCGGGACAAGAAAATCTCGAGGGGGAAGGAGTTCCAGATGTTAGGAAATTTGAACGGGAATGCGGCACGACCGATGAAGTACACTGGGGAGGGAGGGCAAGCATTCTGTGTGTGGCAGATCAAAGTGAATAACAGGAGGGAGGAGAGATGGAGAAGAGGGAGGACAGGTAGGGTGGAAGAGAACCGAGCCAGTTCTTCCCTCCTAGATTTGCAGTGTGTGACAGGCGTCTGGCAGACAGGGATGGGAAGGAGAGGAATGGGGATGGGGCGGAGAGTGAAACGTTGAATAAAAAGAGAATTTACCCAGTCAACTTTATTAGTTTTACTTTATTCCTGGATTACTGTGCAAAGTAGGATATTTTGTTTCTGTGGGGAGGCCCAAGATTTTTTCCAAATTTGAGGGAGGCTGGAAATCTTTTTCATGGCTTGGGGGAGGCTCAGAAAGTGTGAGAACTAATGTTATAGAGACCTTCAAGTTCCTGAAAGAAATGAACAGGGCAAACTGCAAGGAACTATTCAGCATGAATAGCAGATCAAAAACATGGGGGCCAGGAGCGAGAGCCAGGCACTAACAAGTATGGACGCTTGAACAAGAGTCTCTGCCTCACTGCATCAGAAACCTTTATCAAACCCGCTATTTTTTTAGTATATACACATGGAAATAATTCTATTCATTAGTTAACTGTCTAGCTGAACAAATTGTATGACAGTTTTATTCAGCTAATTAAATTTAACAATTTTTTCACCGTTTCAAAGTGTACGACTGCTGAATGTCAGTGGCTTCGCCAACTACCAAGACAGGTACGGACAGTTACAAACAAGTTACGGCCGCCAATGGTAATGGTGCCAGTATTGCTACCAAAGGAGATATACAGGAGATTAAAGATTTATTTGCTAGTCTAAAAATAGATTTAACAGATATGAGAGAAGGCATAGGTCATTTAAAGAAGGACACAATAAAAATAGCAGAAAGGGCGAATGCTTCAGAACAAAAGATTGCACAGTTAGAATGTACTGTCAATTACCTAGAGGAAAAAATGGAATGTCAAATTGATCAAATCCATTATTTACTACAGAAAATTGACGACACTGAAAACAGAGGGAGAAGAAATAGTGTAAGAATAGTGAGGATCCCAGAGGAAGTGGAAGGCAATAATATGGTAGCATTTTTAAAGCAGTTCATCCCAGAAATATTGGATTATCATTGGTCTTGGCCCCTTGAAATGGAGAGGGAACATCGTGCACTGACAGCTAAGCTGCAACCTGGGGACAAATCAAGAGCTGTTATTGCTAATTTCCTGAGGTACTCAGTTAAAGATGAGATTATGAGAATTGCTAGGGACCGTAAAGCCTTGAACTGGAGGGGGAACATGATCTATTTCTTTCAGGATTTCTCTAATGATGCGGTAGAAAAAAAGACGGGCATTTTATGATGTTTAAATGCAACTACAGAAACTGGACATTCACTATTATTTTAAATATCCTGCGATTTTGGTTGTTATGGTTCCGGGGGGTCGCCCTCAGATTTGTGAGTATCCTGAGCAGGTTGGGGACATTATCAAAACTTTTTCTGGAAAACACTCAGTTCAAACTGCCATCTCAGTTTCAGGTGAAGCCATTTATTTGAATCGCTCGCATGCTCCCTCACCCAGACCTCAGTTACAGAGCCCCGAGGAACCAGTCACCATGGATGCTCCGCTCACGGCTGGGCAAACAGCTCCAAGCAATAAACAAGTGTCAAAGCAGATTAAAGACTGTACACCTCTCCCGTATGCATCAGTGGTGAGGGCCAAAATCTCCAGTACACTTAAAACTACTTTCCTAACATCAGTAGGAAAAGCAAGCAACAACAAAGCAGTATTTCACTCACCGACAAATGCAACCAGGGTTCACTCCTAAGAAATGGAATAAAGGTTCTGTCACCGAATCAAGTCATTCATCTTCTAATTCAACTAAAACAAAGGATAACTCCATTAAGTACTGGGAAACAAGTGTGGAACACCCTCTTAAAATGATAATGAGCTGAGTCAGGTCAGGAGATGTCAAAGGTTAAGAGTGAAGCAGTCTGGGACTGTTTTCTTTATTCATTTCCAGTGCCTACACACAAGGGTTCTCCTAGCACTAATCTGGTTATCACTAACTGGACTTTCTATTACTTATGTTTACTCATTTGTTTAATACTAATATGCAAAATGTTGTATTTTAGTAATTTATAAGAATTATTTTTTTGTTGCTAGAAATTGGATAGTTATTCCCTCATCCTCATAGTAGAAACATTCAAACCGCAGGTAAGCCTGCTTTCCTGCCTTTATTAGGAACAGGCTGGATAGTAAATGTGGACTTAGCTTTTAAATCATTGTGTGGATACAGGGAAAGGATACAACTAAAAAGGGGGCTTAGAATACAAAATGCTAGCATACTTTGCTACGTTCTGAGTTTATTTTTCAGAAAGGGAATACTGAGATATGTCAGACTATGCTAATTTATAACAAATGGGCAAAAATTCACCTGTACAAGATAGCTATATTACGAATGACATGTGCCCAATTTTGTGGAAGCAGCACCTCAATAGCTATGATTTTTAAGGGCCATTCTATTAGATATCAACCTTCTGGGTCTACATCTTGTGGACTCTGGTATTTATATATTTGTATAGTTATGTGCTTGTTGCTGTTGCATACACTGTTATGGTAACCTAATAATGTTTTCACATTTGTAAATAATAGATGTGCTACTTTCTGAAGCAACAATAGAGGTTAGTCGGCAATATATGAATCACAGGGAGCTGTGACAGCATACAGATTATTTGACCTTATAATTGGCAAATACAATAGTGTCAGCCTGTGCCAGCTGGGTCATAGGGAGCTATGGCAGCATTTGGATCAGAAGACTTTATAGAGTACAAACTAAACTTTCAGATTGCCTAATTCATATGTGTATAATGGGTCATTTGGCTTTGTATTGGTTGTGGGGAACTGCAACATAATATTAAATGGCAGGCCTGAACGTGTTTAGTGATATGCAGTCAATAAGGGCAAGCATAGGGGAAGGCCTGGCAGTGGTGTATATTTGTGATTTGTGGTTTGTTTTGATTTAATTACCTGTTTCTATATGCTAGTAAGTAAACGACTTTATAACTTTAATTCTTTTTAATATTAGAGGAGCTCATGAGTGCTGGATCTATTTAATCCCAGAGTTTTATGAAAATGTACTAGAAGACATACAAATATGGTTTTCTTAGTTTGGCTAGATTAATTTTGCTTATTTGTTATACTTATTTAACAATGTCTCAGTGTGATTCTGATTAAAACATGATGCGGGTATTGTGAGTAAATAAAGTGGCGAGGTGGTCTCATTGGGAGTCCACTACAAAAGAAAAGAGAGATCACAGAGAGGTAGAGTTTTCTGGTCTCATTGCTCTCAAATTGCTTGCTATAGTTTATTAATAGAGGTATTTTTTTTTTACTAAACCAATCATTATAGCTTGTTAGGGCAATTTTTAGCTAATCTTAGTTAGATTTAAAACGTTACTACTACCATATATGAACTTGGACTAAGTTAATAGTTGTTTATTGAATTTTTCTTGTTCTTTTGGGTTTTAGGTTACAGTATATGGTTTATTATCTGATAGATTGTGCTATAATAAAGATGTCAACAGATAAAAAGATTTTAAGATAGTTTCATGGAATATTAAAGGGTGTCATAGTCCTATTAAACAGACCAAGGTTCTAGTTTTTCTAAAATCATTATGTGCAGACATTGCCTTTATTCAAGAAACGCACTTACAGAAGATGAACAGCTGAAATTGAAAATAACTTTTGTGATAGGCAGGTCTTACAATTCTAAGAGTAGAGGGGTGGGTATCCTCTTTGATAAAAACCTAAATTTAGCGATTAAGTCTAAACTGGAAGATCCCAAGGTCAGGTTTGTTATTGTTGGAGTACAAATAGATGGGGAGGACATTACTTTAGTTAACTTATATGCCCCAAATGTTAACCAAGGGGAATTTTTTGCAAGCATGGCTGATAAGCTGGGTTCAGTTGATCCAAAATCTATTATCTTGGCAGGGGATATGAATTCGACACTTGATAATTTCTTAGATAGAAGTTCAGGCATAACTGCAGAACAAATAATTTTATCTAAGGCCTTGGCTAAATTCTGTTCTGAAATGGGTCTCATAGATGCATGGAGGGTAGTACATCCTAGGGATAGGGATTTCACTTTTAGGTCAAACAGACACAATTCCTATTGTAGGCTGGACTACATACTAATTTCTAAACACCTATTAGATGGTCTGGCTAGTAGTAACATAGGTAACATGATCATTTCTGATCACACGACAGTGTCTGTTGGCCTACAAATAGTGGACATTTCGAGTTCTAAAGGGTTATGGAGATTTAACAGTGGTCTACTGATTGATAAGGAGTTTGTTAAGATGTTAAACACAGAACTCAAACAATACCTTGAGTTGAATGATACTGGGGAAGTATCTAACATGATCCTGTGGGATGCCTTAAAGGCCTACTTGAGAGGTCGAATTATTTCATTTGCCAGCCATAAGAAAAAACTACAAAATAAAACACTATCTAGGCTGGATAATGATCTGAAGGGTAAAGAAGCACAATATGTAAATTCTGGGTGTTTTGACTCTCAATTGTTGTCAGAAATAGTAGGACTTAAATATGAGATCAATACAATCAAAATCCTCCTTGGTGCACATAACAAGGAACTCACTGTCATCTCAGTTTACCTACCCCCAAGAGACCAGGCTGCTGGCTTCCATAGCATCATGGAATATCTAAGGGTCCAGCAACATAATTCTGAAACCATAATCATGGATGATTTTAACATTAACTGTCTCTCCGCTGAGGCCGCTACCTATAAGGATGCAGCCATGGCACATCACCTCACTCAACTGGTCAATGCCCCCACTAGGTGTAACTATAGGACAGGCTCCCTTACGCTTCTAGACTGGATTCTATCTAACCGCCCTGAACGCATCTCCAATGTTTCTGTACTCCCGGATACAATAAGTGACCACTCGCCTGTCATCTGCTTCTGGTCAAACAAATACCACAAGCCACCTCCCAAGCTTATCTATGCCAGGGTTATCAAACAAGGGCACCTCCAGCTGTTAAAATCCCATCTAACCAGGCTGAACTGGGCAGTGCTTGACTCCCTCAGTGACACCAACAAAGCTCTGGGCCTATTTATCAAACGTTTCAACGAAGCCAGTGACATCTATGCACCAGTGAAAAAGATGAAGGTCAAAGGGCAGACCAACCCCTGGGTTACTACTGACCTTTTAAATCTACTCAAGCACAGAGACCACCTCTGGCATTGTGCTCGTGCAACTCCGACACAAGTAAATATACAATTATACAAAGCAGCCAGAAATGATTGCACTCGAAAAATACAGAATGCTAAACGCAGCTATTACAAAGAGGCTCTGACCAACTCTTTGGGCCAGGGAAACAAATTCTGGAACAACATGAAAGAGCTCACTGGCAAGGATCCTAAAGCACCATCCACTATGCTCAACCTTCATGGCACTCCTACACTCGACCTAGGTACTTTCACCAGCACTTTTAATAATGCATTTACAAACCTGGACAGTGTCCTTCCACCAAATTTTTTCAATGACCTCCCCTCCAGCTCCTCCCAAGTTACCCCCCAACTAGAACATACAACCCCAAAGTTTTTTTTTAAGGAGGTCCCACCACAAGTAGCTAGAAAATACATTCAAAAGACCATCGACAAACAAGGGTACAGTGGTGACTCCCTTGACCTGAAACTGCTGGCACAAGTCCTCGATGAAATCTTGGAACCACTTACAAAGATCTTCAATCTCTTGCTTAGTTTGGGCCATTTCCCCTCTCTCTGGAAGAAAGCCACTGTCACACCGGTTCACAAAAACAGAGATAGGATGCTCCACACCAATTACAGACCTATCTCACTCCCCCCCCCACTATCTAAAGCGCTTGAGTGAATAGTGTTGGACCAACTAGTTGAATTCCTGGATAAGTACAATGTACAATGCCCAGAGCAGCATGGTTTCAGAAAAGGGCACAGCGCCACCACTTCACTACTGGAATTTACAACCTTCATCCATGCCACGCTTGACAAAGGGAATTGTGGAGGGGCAGTATTTATAGACCTTACTAAGGCATTCGACACAGTTAACCACCCCCTACTGCTCAAGCAACTGTCCTCCATTGGGATCTCCAGTGATGCCGTTCCATGGTTCACCAGCTACCTTGATAATCGGATCCAACATGTAAGGATTGCAGGGATCTCTTTGGATGAGAAACCGGTCCACTCTGGAGTCCCCCAGGAGTCTATTCTGGGCCCTCTACTCTTCTCCCCCCTCATCAACAATCTCCCCAGTGCCTGCCACCAAAAAATATTACTATACGCAGACGATGCAGTCCTTTTTTCCAGCCACCATGACATTACAGTCCTTGAATCCCAGATGCAGCTTGACTTCAAGCGCATCGAAGACTGGCTCAATTGTCATAAACTTGTCCTGAACCACAGCAAGACTAAAGCCATGTCCTTCTGTAACTGATGGAGCAGGCACAACTCTGTCCCTCACCATCAAGAACCACACTGGGAACCCACTCGAACATGTCAAGGAGTTCAAGTACCTTGGTATTACCCTGGATAGTACCCTCTCCTACACTCGGCATATTGACACTGTTGCCAAGACTGCCAATATACGGATTGGACTAATACACAAACACAAGCACTGAATGCCTGTGGATGCCCTTAAACTAGCCATCTACAGCTCTGTCACCTATATCATTGACTACGGCCTTACCATCTATGGCTCTGCCTCAACAAGTGCCCTCTGCAGGATCTCAGTGTCTCTCAACAAAGCCTGTAGACTACTAATGGGTGTGGCCCGACAAACTCACACCTGTGACCTCTATGCACAGGCCAGCTGGCTACCCCTACTCAGCAGAATACAATACCAGACGTGCTTACTTACCAAAAAGATTCTCCTCGGTCTCATGTCACCTGGTGTTAGCTCACTCCTTACTACCTAGAGTGGCACTCAACAAACACGTGGTGCCCAATCTCTAACCTTTCAGGTTCCCAGATGTTGTACCTTCATAGGTCAGTGGTCCTTTATCTATAGAGCCACTCAATGGTTCAATTCCCTCAATAAAGAAGCACTTTCCTCTACTACACTTGGACCCTTCAAAAGGAATCTCAAACTTTACCTCATCTCTACCACTCAATGTGACTGCTTCTCTGAACAGAGATCTCTAAAACCTCCCAGCTCACTCATGTCTCACAGCCTGCCCTTTCCCAGTCTCATTCCCTCTGGCACCGGGCCTTCCTTGTGACTCATTTCCTACTTCGTAACTCCACTGGTACAAGACATTTTCCACCACCATCGGACAGTGGCCCATTAGCCTGCCAACTTCCTCTCTCGGTCGCACGCCTGCAATACTAACTGCCTATGGTGCCCTCTGTCTCTTATTGTTACCGCAGCCAGCTGCCTACTCAAGCTGTTCATTATATGAATATTATCTCATAGTATGTTATAACTGAGTATTTTTATTTTTTCTTTTAGTTGTTTTGGTTGTTTATTGTGCATTCTATTACTACCTCTGTATGTATGTTGACCCTCATCCTTTGACGTGGAACCTTTGTAAACAAGCAGTTTCTGCTCAAAGGTATTTGTAATCCGAGATTTTAATAAATAAATAAATAAAAAATACTATTTATGATAAAAAAGCTGAATTTGCACTTTTTCGTTTGAAGCAGGAATACTGGGAGTCTGGTGAGGCACACGGGAAGTTGTTAGCTCACAGACTTCGTAAAAGTATAGAAATTTCAAACATTGCTTTGATAAGAATTAACAAGAGTTTGGTTGTTCATTCAGCTACCCATATTGCTAAATGTTTTGAACGATTCTATTTTAATCTATACAAATATGAAATTTCTCATGATGAAATGCTATTTGATTCTTTTATGGAAAATATCAAACTACCTTGTATTTCTGAGACAGATGAAGAAGCACTCAAGAAACCCTTTACAAAGAAGGAATTAATTAAAGCAGCTATGTCCATGCCCTCAGGTAAAGCACTGGACCTATATGGGTTTTCAAGGGAATTCTATAAAGCCACCATACAAAATATTGGCTCTTTGCTAAACAGAGTTTACACTGAGTCTCTGGAATCAGGTATTTTGCCCGACACTATGAGGGAAGCGGCTATATGTGTACTACCATAAAAAGACAAAGACCCTATGAGTTGTGATAATTACAGGCCTATTTCTTTGATTAATGTCGACTGCAAGTTTCTGGCTAAGATGATTGCTAATCATCTAAACAAAATTATTCCCCAGTTAATACACCGGATCAAGTTGGCTTTATGAAAGGCCGTAATAGTGCTGATTTGATCAAGAAGGCCCTTCACATTATTCATAATGTCAAAAACTCAGCTCATAAATCCTTTCTTCTTTCTTTAGATGCCAACAAAGCCTTTGATCGACTGGAGTGGGAATACTTACAAAGTATTTTAACCAAATATAACTTAAGGGATCGGTTTTGTGGATGGGTGAAAATGTTATATAATCAAATTTTGGCTAAAATTAAAGTTAATGTTTTTTTTCAGATAGCTTTGCTATTCATAGAGGGACAAGACAAGGATGCCACCTCTCACCGCTATTGTTTATACTGACCTTAGAACCTCTACTATTCAAAATCAGGTCCACAAAGGAGATTACAGGCACTGGAAATGGTAAACGTAATAAACTTTTAGTCCATGTGGATGATCTAGTACTTACTCTCACAAATCCGAGAAGTGCAAGAAGACCACTTTTGGAAATCATACATTCCTTTTCTTTACTCTCAGGTTTTAAAGTAAACTTTGAAAAATCTGAAATTCTTTCAGTTTCGAAAGATTTTTGTGCTACAGACCTCAGTCAATATAAGTTTAAAATCTCTACATCTACAGTTAAATTCATAGGTCTTGAAATATGTGAAGACATTAAAACATTTGTCATAATTTTAACAACTTGTTGAATTCAATGAAATTGGATCTACATAGGTGGCAACTAATGCTTATATCTTTTTGGGGGAAATTCAGGCAATAAACATGATTCTGGTTCCTAAAGTTTTTAATTTATTGTGTCACATTCCATTACATCTGCCAGAGAAACATTATAAACTGTTGGATTCTGCTCTTTTAAAATTTCTTTGGGAAGATAAGTCTGCCTGAAGTTTGAAACCCAAACTACAACAACCCAGATGCAAAGGTGGTTTTAATTATCCAGATTTTAAAACAAGACATGACACTTTTATTGTTTCTTAGAGCATTCAGTCTCTATGGCTTCAAGATTCAAATTTGATCCCGGGTGGGTGGATGTTGAAAAGCATTTACTGAAAGGAGCCAATCTTAGGGTTATTTTGTTTACAGAACTTCCAAGAGAAATTAAATCTCACCCCATTTTAAGAGCAACTTCAAAGGCCTGGTCTAAGACTACAAAATAACTAGACTGGAATCCAGCTACTTCTCCATAAAAAAATATTCCAAATGGAAGGGAAGACCTTGAATTGACAGATTTGGAAAGAAAATGGCATTTTATACCTAAATGATTTGTTAGATCAGAGCATAGCCACTTTGATGTATTTCACAGATTTGTTTTGTAAATATAAGTTGCCTAGGACAGAATTTTTTTAAATATTTACAGCTTGGGCAAATCTTAAAAGAAACAGTCAATGATTCAGTCACATTGTCCACTACTCACTTATTGGATAAGATATTCACTACAAATAAGGGTTGTAAAAATATTTACAAAATGATTTTAGATTCTAGAGAAGACCCACTTCAGCCCTTAAATACAAAGTGGGAGCTGGAATTAGGTATTAACATCACTCCTGATGAATGGGACCTCAGCTGGACAAATATCCTCAAGGCTTGTAAAGAAGCTAAAGGTAGACTAACACATTACAAAATAGTTCATAGGCAGCACCACACGCCAGATAAACTGTTCAAATTGGGACTACTAGATAAAAATACATGCTGGAGGTGCCTTAATGATACTGGTACTATTTCACATATTATTTGTGTCATGTCCATTAATAATTAACTTCTGGGATGACGTTTTCAGAGCATGTGAAACAATTCTGAATAAAAAGATTAAAGCTTCTGAGAAATTGGTAATGTTAGGCATTACATCTGATTGTGTAAGGTGGTCTCAAGCCAGTGGTCTATGGTTAATAATTACCTTGATTTCAGCTAAGAACTTAATCCTTAGACATTGGAAGTAAAATACTCCTACTACATTAATGAAATGGGTAGAGGACATTTCTATTAGAGTCAACTTTGAAAGATTAGTGTTTGTCTGTAGTGATCGTATAGAGAAATGTTTAGACATCTGGAACCCTTTTCCACATTCTACGTTTTGTAAAAAGGTTTGAACCAATAGTTCTGTTTGATGTTGGACATGTTTACTTATTGTTATGTAGTAATATTTAGTTCCTTCTCTATTATATTAGTTATCTGGCTTGATATATGGCTACAGTTATATGTTTGTAATATCCTGTTTGGTTTTACTTGCTTGTATATTTCTGTTTATTGAACTCTCAATAAAATTTGAATTACAAAAAAAGAACACGGGGGCCTGAGTGGGAACTGATGAGGGCAGGTTCAAGTGGGATGTAGGAAAGTTTTGTTTTACAGAAAGGGTGGTGGAACTGTGGAACAATCTGCCAGCTGATGTGGGTGCCAGAATCATCAGTGGTTTCAAACATGGCTGGGACATGGTGATGAGCTTAGTGGTTGCTGATGGTGGTAGCAGTAAGGTAGGGTAGGGAGCACGGGTGTGGATAGTCTGGGTTAGAACCCTGTATGACAGGACAATAGATCCTCAGTTTGTTTGGCTTTATGGGCAAACTGGAGGGACCAATGGTCTTTTTCTGCCATCATTGTCTATGTGTCTATGTTTCAGCTAGCAGAGTTCTTGGCATAAAATAAACTTCTGTATGATTATTTGGTGATGTTGGAATAGCCTGAGAAATTATACTGCCAAATATAACTTTTTTGCAACTGTAAGTAAGTAATGTTTTATTTGTATTTGGTGCCTTATCACGGAGGCTCTGGGCGCCGTTACAGAAAAAACTGCGAAGCAAGTTTAGGTAATATCGCAAGCAAGGATGTACATTATGTGAATGTTTGATGAAATTGGGCTAGTCTGTCTGTTTTTGTTGAATCTTAATATATGTAATAGATTTTATAAGGGTGTTAAATGTTTTTAAAGCTGTTTTTATCTATCATGACAACTGCTTTACCTTAATTAAATTAAACTTGACCTGTGGGATAAAACTAAAATGTATTTGATAAGCATAGAAGCTTAGAGGTACTGGTTAAGATGGATTGTCACTGTATTGCATTTGTTAAACCTGTTGTTGTGTCTGGTGTGCTGGCAGAACAACCAAGTAAACTCATTGTACCCATTTGTTCAATGATAGGCTTTTTCATATCTGAAGTAATGTGTTCTTTTTTGCTGTAGCTTAGCTGACTAGAAGATTTACTATCTCACTGTACTATGTGTGAAGTGTGGCGGAACAGTACTTTACTCAAAGGCTGGCATATCTGCATGTGTTTTCCTTTATACTTCATTAATATTACAATGCAATACAATGATATTTTGTATAGTCCGTTTCATACTGTTGTATCCCAAAACAATTAAATGTAGTGGGAGACAATGAAGATAAAAGCTATGATTATGAAATGGTTTATCAAATTCATCAAATCTGATTGGCTGAGATCACATTCAGCTGAGATGATACCTCAGCACATAATCCCAGTCTGAAAGTAGGTCATGCCATCAGTCAACAAGAGCAAAATGAATTCATTTAATAATTTCAATTAAAACACTCCAAGGTGTGTGATATTACGAAATATTAACCCTTCCTAGGTGATTGAAATCACTGGTCTCATGCCTCACAATGCACCTGAGGTGTTGTCATGTATTATTGCTTAATTATACTTGTAATAAAAAAAATATTTTATTTTTTGCTGTTTTTGTGTGCCTTTTCCCTTTCCTAAATCATTCAGCTGATCCACTTGGAATCATATCAGATGGCAACACTGTTGAGCAGGTCAATGTATTAAAATATATAAGAATCTGGTCTAATGCATTACTTATGCAGTAGGCACGTTGATCAAATCTTAACAACTGTATGGCCCAAGCTCAACTTTTTCTACAGGTCTATATGCTGCCTCAGTGCTGGTTTAAGGAAGCAGGTAGTCTCCCACTTCCTGCTTTCTTCTATTGACTATGGCAACATCAAGCACCACTGTGCAAACAAAACCACTCTGCTGTCCCTGTATCATTTGTTCAAGAAGTTATTCAGCTTCATCCTCACACATGGATGGTCTACCCATCATTGTCTGCTGTACGACCAGTCCTTCAAGCATAAAGAAACCCTTGATTATCCCCTAGCACTCATGACAAAGAAAACAGTGCATTCTTACTCTGTTCATTACTAGCACTTGCCCTCTCAATTTCCAGGATGAAGCATGCATTTGGCAGAAAGGTATTTGCATTTGTAACACCATACACCTGGAACAAACTCCCACTCCAGCTCAGGAATGCTTCTAATTTGCAAGTGTTCAAGTCCAGTCTTTCTGGTCACCTGAAAACTTCCTGTATTTGTTCTGGTCCAGTATGCCCATCTACCAGACCATGATCATGTTGCATAACAACGCTCATGCTCTTTGTTTGCAGTGACCCCACTTTGTTAGCTTGTTTTGATTAATGTTTGGAGGTACATACCATTACTGCTTTTTTTCTGCTGTGTATAATTTAGCCTGTATGCAACTGTTCCAGCTGGACTATGTGAACCTGCTGACTGCTGTTATCCTCTCTGAGACACCCATGAAAATAAGATGAAGCATTTTATGTTTATTTTCTAGTTAATTTTAGATAAATAAATTTCCTCATGGCGCATTTGGAAATGAGTGTAGATTCTGTGTGTCCTCCAGGCTGAATATTTAAAATATTTTAAATAAATAAATGATAGACCTTAAACAACCAGGAATATGCACTCCAAAGTTTGTATAACCATTTACAGGGAATACTAAACTAGAACAGAAAACAATAACATGCAGCCAAGAGAACTGAACAAGGTGATTAATAATTCATAACTTTTCAGATATCAACTATGCCACATTTTTAAGAAGTGAGAATGGGAATTGATAAAACTGTAGCATATTGGGATATTAGAGCTACAGTAAGTGTACAACAGTAACATTTTAACATGGTAATTTAAAGAGAAACTCCACCAAAACATTCTGTACCCGTCCATGACAGAACTGACCCTGCTTTATATGCATATGTAAGGTTGAAGGGCTTGGGTCGTTAAACTCATGTTGGAGTTTGTAGTTAAGTGAGCTAGTAACCAACTAGCATTGCCTCCCAGAAAACAATACCAACTCACTGCGGCCATACAGGTTCAACTCACCTGTTTCCCATACTGTGCAAAGTCTGACAACATCAGTGTAGGCTCAGTATAATGCAATCAGCACAGTAGAAAAGTTCAGACACAAAATGGAGTTTTATTGGGGTCAGGAACAAAGGATCTAGTGAGAAGGAAAAGGTTAATAGCAGCAATGCAGTTCAAATAATAGAAGCAATATTCAAATCATTGTGTAGTGTTTGGCAAGGGCTAATGAGGAAGGCCAATACCCACCCCCACCCTGTACCACAGCATCACAGTGCCTGACTGTACTGTGTAGGTTCCACTATTCAAACTCCTAATGGTACCAGTGTTACCTCTTGGTCTATAAGAGAGCTCTTGGTGCTTCATTTGATACATATCTGTTGAGATGATGCAGACCCATCAACAATTGTGCTGCACATGATAAGCAAGTGAAGAAATACAAAAAAAAAAATAATAAAGTGCTCTATCTGTATTGCCATGCTGGATGGCTTATTTGCAATCCTCAAAATAAACCCAGATGTTTGCTTAAGGCAAACAGTACAGTTGCAAATAATGTCTCAAAAGCAAACTAACTACATGGGTGCACGACTAAGACCCTGATTGGTTATTCAGGGCTCCATGATGAAGAAATGCAATCCTGGCAAGAGTTACCAGTTCTTGGCAGCAGTTCTGACAACTCTGCAGTCTCTCTGTTAGTCTCATAGTGACTCTTGTAGATCAGCATGGCTCTGCCTCTTTCTGTCAGTTGGTCACTTGATCCTGTATATGTCCAGCAACCTGACCAGTGCTACATCAAGACTCTCTTAGCACTGTGAGCCAGTCAGCAGATTGTAGTGACTGGTGATGATGCCTGCATCAGACTGGCTGTGGCAGTCTTCCAGGTAACACCGAAGAGTTCATCTGCAGGGATTTGCCATGCCGGCTCTCTCCCTCTAGCTATTGATTGCAGCAGTTTCCTCCTCCTTCTCAGCAGTAAAATCACACTCCCCCCACTCCAATATGTCTGTGCTAGATTAAACAGACAGTGTCTGCAGATGAGAGGGCTGCCACTGAACTCAGACTGATGCAGACTCAGGCACACAGCAGCTCTGCCTCCGAGCTTGATCTCACGTAGACTGATGCTGTTATAAAAGTATTAAATGTCCTTTTTTGAGCAGGCAACCCTCCAGTTAGTCAAGAAATGCTGTCAATCACTGAAGAAGGGCTGTCTGGTTGTTATTCAATGTCTATTGACTCAATCACTCATGGGAGAATTATTCGTCCCTCCAGTGTCTCATTAGCTTTCCTGGCTCTGTGCCAGGCTCCAGAGCCAGACTAGATAGCTTACTTGTCCCTTGACCCGGTTTCCCTGCTGGAATGCATCAGACTGGACAAAGATGGTAGCACCTTCTAGTCCCTGTGGGCACTGGCCTAAGTTATTTATGGATGGCTCCTGCCCTTAAAAATTGAACGTGCACCCTGTGTGTTTGCAACTGGTCGATTCTGCAGTCCAGTGCAGACAGGGTAGTCCTGGTCAAACTGCTTGATTGTGCTTCTCGTCAGTAGCAGTGAGCAGCTATTTCATGGCTGTATGGTGGCAGGGCACTGAAAAAGAAAGGTACTAGGTGCGAGAAATAAATGGTGGTCTTTCTCTCTCCTTCACTCCCTCTGGGACCCATTGCCAGCCTGGTGGGACCACAGGAAGCAACAGATGACAGCAGCAGCACCAAGGCTGATGGCAGGCTGGGGTGGTGCTAGGGTGGGTGTGACAGGTTTGCATAAGACCCTGTCCCATTTGTTATGCAGAGAGAGATAAAAGCAAGGATCTAGTTTGTCCTTTCCCGTTCTGTCTCTTGTCTATCTCTTGCCTGTCTGATTGGGCAATCAAATTTTCCTTGTGGCACCTTGGAATTGGCAACTCTGGAGATCCCACAGTTTTCTCCATTATCTCCCTTCCTTCACTTGCTGATTCTGTTTTTTCTTTCTCCCCTTGCTTCTCTGTGTTTAAAAAATATATGTGACTCTTTATGTGAAACTGGGATCCCTTGGTTTGCGAATGAATATAGTTATGTTGTTTGAATGATTGCAGAAATCTATTTGGGTTTACTAGAAAAGTTTAAAATTTGTAACACAGGGAGCTGACACTGAGATGTATTTTGACTTCCTCAAGTTTAACAGAATTTGCCTCTGTATAGCCCTATGCTGCTGCTGTGCTATTCCACTCATAGCACTTCCTCCCTTATTCCTTTCTCATTCCTGCCCTCTTTTCATTCTACCTCATCCCCTCCTTCCCTTACCCCTCCACTCCCACTTCCCTCCTCTATTTCCTCACCTTGTTCTCTCCCTCTACCCCCTGCCCTGTGGGTCTTTTCTGCTTAAACTTCATTGTGGCATCTCCCTCCTTGCTCTTATTTTGCTCCTTCCACCCGCCAATTCACCTCCTGTACTTCTCTCCATGTAAGCCCTTACACCCCTCTTCAGAAAAGGCCACTGACTGCACTTTACACAATATTTATCTTGCCATATTGTTCTTTTGTTTATGTAATTACTTTCCTCATGTTGTACTACTTACTGAAACCATTGTAATTTGTTATTCTTGTGACGATGTGGAACCTCTGTAAAAGAGCCATTGGCTCAAAGGTCTTCCTGATTTGTTAAATAAATAAAAATAAATAAATAAAAAGAATTGTCAACAGGAATCGGCTATGGGACAGAGTGTTCTATTTTGTTTCACCTGTTGAGACTGGGTGTACTCTTCAAGCTTGTCACAGGAAAGAAATTGATAAAGTCTTAGTACATTTTGTGGAACACAGGAGGTGTAATTTACAACAGCAGAATGCAGAATTTAAGCTGCCAGGAAAATATACTTTATATAAAGAGAGTAATGTTTTGTTTAGAAGTAGAGAGATTGAGATTTTAAGAAACACTCAGATGTAGGGCTTTTTGTTTGTACTGCCTTTTTGAAGAGTTATCCTGTACAATTTTATTTTTTCAATTTTATTGTTTTTGATAATAAAACACTACTTGTAACTTTTATAATTTCTCCTAGTCTGCTTATGCTTTCTGACCTATGTCTCTACAACAGTGGGGATCAAAGGTAAGCCCCACAATGGGGGCGGGGGGGTTACAATTCAAACACAAAAAAATGTTGAATTATGGTCAGATCAACTACAAAAAGCATTAATTAAAACAACAGTACCCCGCAACTCTAGATTCTCAATTAGAATATTGCAGCCTCACTGAATGTGACATCAGAAATGACCAGAATGACACCAGTCTTCTGCCAGACTAATCATTAAAGTCACCACACCAAAGGCTCTGACTACACCATTGATGCATGTCCCCATACCTGTAGCTTGGTCTTGGGTAAAAAGGGGAAGGGAGAGAGAATGATGGGAGTTTGGCTTGATAACCCTTATAGCACATTCCCAAACTTTGAGGGTTTGAGTTTTGTGTGGTAGCAACGCTAATCTTCAGTAACATATTTTTGTTGCAATGAATTTTCTTAGTTTTTAAGACAGTGGAGTGGTAACTTGCTTTGTGCAGGGCCCTGTTCAAGAAAGGAGGTGACTCCTAACTTTCTTTGTGCCTCCAAAATTTTCCGTGCACAGGGCAAGATGCACAGGGTGCTTTGGTTCCTGTGTATGAGCCCTAACTTTCTTTCTGCAGGGCAGTGAAATGTGTGAGAATAGCAGAACTTATTGCCTAGTCATCTGTTAGCCTTCAAGGACAGACACCAGGATAGCAGTGACAACTCTGGAAACTTGAAGTCTGAAGGCAGTTTAGTGTAGCTCACCATTAATTATGGTAGGCATGTAAGGGATCACTGGGAAAGAGTGATGATTCAAAGAAGCTACCCTCAATGGAACTCCCTGGTGGGCTTTTTTAATTTTTTATGCTCCCCCTTGCTCCCAGTCCGGCCACTCCTTCGGGCCTCCTAGGCACCCCACCTTGACACCCTTCCTCCCCAGCCCCCACTTCATATTGCAGCCAACATCCCAGGATAACCCAGTGTAACCCTTTGCTGGATGGGTCCCTCTCCTCCGAGGGGAAAGGCACCAGTGGGGCGGCCAGTGCACTCTTCAGTTGGTCCTGGGTGCTGCTGCTGAGGCATGTATGGCTGGTAAGGGGGGCGTCTGTGTTGGCAGGAGTCAGAAGCCTTCATCTGGTTGGCCCAGGAGCTTTTTGCCACCCTTTTCTCCCCAGGGGCGTGGCATGCCACAAATGTCTAGGCACATGCCGATGTCTGCCACGCACCCCAGTCAATGAACCCAGCATGCTGTTGTGCTTCTGGCCTCTGCCAAGAGTCAGTAGGCACCAGGCTCCATCCCTGCCCTCCCCCCAGGAGAAGGCAAGCAGTCTTCCGATGCTCGAGCCTTCTCCCCCCGGCCTGCCCTCCGGCGTCCTGGGTCTGTTCCCAAACCCGGGTCACTGGCATTGCAAGCAGAAATCCAAGCACTTTAAATTGGTACCAATGTGTTTTTGTATTTAATTTTTTTAATTGGTTGCACTATAAAATAAGGAGTAAAGTGTTGGCTCCTTAACCTCTGAAGAAGCTCTGCCCAGATTTAGCGAAATGTAAGGTTTTTCACCCCTTCAGGTGATGCTGTAGCAACAGGAACTGCTGTCCCTCTAAGCTCTGTCTCTCCATATAGCTTTTCAGCTTTTATTCTGCTATTATTTGTCTTGCCATATACCTTCACTTGCACCACTTGCACTGTTTTGTACCATGTTGTTTTCTATATGCGGTATTCATTAGAATGTGCATCTTTTTATACATGGTGATGAGATAGTTCTTTTCATAGCACACAGTGCGAGTGTTACTTTATATGCTGTCCCAGAGTGAGTGCTTCATGTTTTTTGTTCTAATAATAGATTAGATAGATATGAGCCAGTCAGGCTCCCCTTTCATACCTCTTGGAGACTCATATATTCAATAAGGTAATAAGGATGGTAATAGCTGCCTTATTTATTGAGGGAGGCTCTGATATTATTTATGTTGTTTTATGCAGAATTTGATAAGTTTTACATTATAATTATTTATTATTGGAATGAACTGTATTTTTATTTATTTATTTTATTCTTTGGTGACCAGGTAAGGCCCACTAGGCACAGGTGCCTATTTTCAGGAGTGACTCAGAAGAATTGGGGAGGTTAAATGACTTGCTTGGAGTCACACAGTATGCAAGTGGAGGTTGGGGATATCAAACCCAGGTCTGTCTGATGGATGTACCCAGCTCAATCACAGCGTGTTACTCTAACCTCTAGGCTATACTACTGGCCCAAACTGTACTGCACCCAGAGCCTCCAGGGAAGGGCGCCTAACTACATAAAACTACTGCTACTACCACCTCTACTACTGCTACTACTACTACAGTGCAGTTACTGATCCATACAAAGAGTGGTAACACATTTTTTAATTACTGTATTGTTTTACAAATTGGATATCACCAGCTGTGTTAATGTGGTAGGATTTATTTAGGAGATTTATAAAAAACGAACATGTTGTATTGCTGTTAATGATATGATACATAATACTCTAAAATTGATTGAGGGTAATGAATTTGCTTATACAGTGTATGCACACTTTTATTTCTTAATTAAAAAAAAGAACACAAAAATATATTTAGAAATTGTTAACTTTGGAGCCATTAGAGCTAGGTACTACATTTTTTTAAAAACTGAATCGTTGAGTATGTTCAGCTTAAGTGTGTCACGCTGATATAGCTTTCACATATTGCTGTGTGTCAAATGCGTCAGTATGCTGCCTTCAAGTGTTTTATTGCTAAATCAATATGTATTGATATAGATCAGTGCATGGACACTGTGCTGTCGTATCTCAAGCATGTGTAATTGATTTCGAGTTTTCATTGTTTTAAAGGAAATTTGTAGCCCTAACATTTTTAAAGTTAGCCTTTTTTTCATAGAAATTATCACTGGAAATGGCTTACAGTAGAACTCTTATGGCTACAAACTTTGGAGCCCAAACAAGGGTGAAAGGGACTATGTGGCTGCTAAGCACTGTTACTAAGTGAGGAAGGTGGTGGGGGTCACCATGCAAGCCAAGCTCAAAGAAATGGGAGCACGGGCTAGTGGTTAGAGTGCCTGCTTGGGAACCAGGAGATCCCCAGTTTCAAATCTGACCACAGCCAAATACTTACTCTTTGACCTTGATCAAGTACCTTAACTTATTTATTCATTTATTTAGTTTTTGTTCACCGGGTAAGTGCACTAGACAAATTCTGCCTATTTTCAAGCACAACCCGGGGGAGGGGGATACAGATGAATGCCAACTGATCTTGAACCAGATTAAGCTGTTGGTGGTATTTTTAGTGAATAGTAACTTGCCATTGCTCCAGTCTACCCAGCTGCAGAAATGGGAAGAAACAGGATCCCACTGGAAACGAGATGTTGCATAATAGCTGGACTCTCTTTTGTAAATAAATGTATAGAATGTGATGGCAGAAGGAGACCAAAGTCCCATCTAGTCTGCCCATAATAAAATTACCTCACTTCACTGACCTATTGTCCTAGTGAGGCATTTCCATCACACAATCCGCTGTTACCCATCTTTTGGCATATTTGCCCTGTCCCAAGCAACCTTAAGCCCGTTAATGGTTGTTGCCCCCACCACTTCTGCTGGTAGACTGTTTCAACTTTCAAGTATCCACCCCTCTCTTTATAAAGTAGAACTTCCTCAGATTTTTCTAAAATTTGCCACCCACCAGCCTCCAGTCATGACCTTTAGTGACTGCATCTTTATTTCTTCCGAATATATTGCCATTGTTTACTCTATTCGGCTCCTAAAAAACTTTTGTTTTAATCATATCCACTCCTTTCATCTGGTCTCAGGTGAATACATATTCAGATTCTCCAACTGCTCCTAATAGGATTTACCATATTGCCCCTGTATCATCTTAGTGACCCTAAACATCACAGATTCCAGTCTGTTGCTATCCCTCCTCAGATGAGGGTTCCAGAACTGGGTATGAAACTCCAGATGCAGTCTCACAAGAGATCTGTAAAGTGGCAGAATCAGCTCACTTCTCCTGTAATTAAAACCCCACCCTATGCAATCCAGCATCCTTGCAGCCTCGCTGTATGCTTTGTTATAGTAACGTGTTTGCTTAAATAGAGTCACTAAGTATGACCTCTAAATCTCTAGCCCTGTTTACACTGACTAAACTGTTACACACCCATATGGCACACACTGGTGTGAGTCTGCACCTGGTCATTTATAAAATCGTTTACACGACCAACTGTGAGCCATTGTCAGTGGCTTACAGTGGCCAGACTGGTGTTCCTGCGCACATGTGCCATAATGTCTCACTCGAGGAGACATCACTGTGAAGAACTGGCCTCCCTAAACTGGCCATCCTTAAGCTGCAGGCTACAGTACCCTTTACTGTGCAATGTGTACAAATTAATGAAAGACCACCCTCCAGATAGTCTTGCTGCTCTGCTGGCTCCTATGCACTTAGGTAGACAGCTCCGTACCACAGGGAAAAAATCTTCTTAAGGAAACAAGAGTTAGGACTACAGCTGGTGGTAAATACTTTGCACATGCCACCTCTGTACTCTGGAATAAGCTCCCTGCCCATCTGCAAGAAGCAACCTCCTTGGGGGCCTTCCGCAAGGGACTCTGGATGCACCAGCTGGACATCAGCAAATGCTCCAGCACTTGAACATAACCTAGCCCTCCCCAAATCTATCTACTGGGCTGTAGATTCTTACTTAGACCACCAGATGAGTTATAGTGTGTTGTAATTGTACTAATACTGCCCTGGCCAGGAGTCTAGGCAAATGTGATAGTGTCATATATTGTCTAACTGTTGATTGTATAATTCCCTGAGGTATAATGTCTTGTCTGCAAGCTAAACTCTGTCACTGGTTTGCAAAATAACTTATCTGTACTGAGAAAACTGTATACTGTCTTTGTAATCCAGTATGCTATGTCCTGCACTGTACAACTTGTATGTATTTGCCTTGCTTTATGTAACTAATTCTGGGTCACTCCTGAAAAGGGACCTTCGGGGCTCAGAGGGCTTACCCGGGTAACAAAATTTAACAAATAATTAAATAAAAATAAATAAAATGTGAACCATACTGTTTTGGCATTTTTCTGTTGTGTGGTGTTGCCACCATGATCTCTCTTTCCCTTGGTTTGCGGTGCGGTGCTGGTGGTTTGATTTGCCATCAGAACATCAAAACCACCTGCATCGATGTACAGTATTTTCACCCAGTACTGACCAGAACAATGCTCGAATCACCGGAAAGATAAAAGGGCAGCAGCAACACCGATGCCATGTGAACATGGCTCTCTTGCACTTTTGAAGAAATTTTCTGAACGATTACAAAGGAGCCACTGCGGCAAGGCACTGTGTGAACGAGCCTTATGAAGCCAGTGGTGTACATCACTTGCAGACATTGGCTTCCACAACTTTGTCTTGGGAATTGCATTGTGGGACCAAGCCTGCAAGGAGTTCCGTGTGTGTTGTGATGCTAAATTACCCTCAGACAGTGAGGTGAAAAGTGGCCACAGTTTATACAGCACTTGAAACCACCTACATCAGTTTAGCTCCTCTGTCTGGGAAAGGTGCAGAAGAGCCACACCGGTGTGATGCCTATGCAATTTACACATGCAAATCTACACCGATGTGGCTCTTCAAAGCATCTACACCAGCGCAGAAATGGCCAGTGCAAATGGGGCTTCTGTCTCTCTCTCTCTTCTGATGTACTAGCCAGTTTAACTCCTCTGATGCAGTTGTTCAGTGTGAGGATCATGGCTAACTAAGTGCATAACTTTACATTTCTTGGTGTTAAGCCTCAGCTGCCATACCTTAGTTCATTTTTACACTACAGTGCAAGCCGTTTAAATGGGACAGGCTGGTGAATTTAGAATTGTCTTGTTTAAATGGTCATCTCATATAGGTGAGCATCACTGTTTAGGTTGACTGATTGTCTGGCTCTGTTTCCCGCTTCCACTGACTGTCTAACTACGTAAAAGGTATTGTGGTTATTTTGTGATTTACACATTTGACATGCCGAGTTGAACTTAGTTATACAGTACGGTACAGTATTGGACTAATGGGAGGGTCGCTTTACTCTTTATTAATTACTGGTCCTCATTTTTTATGTCTGGAAAACCAGACTTTTAAATCATGTTGCAACCACCTGGTTGACATTTTGCATTACAACTGAGCAGTTGTAATCAGTGCCTGTCAATCAAGCTTGTGCTACAGAAAGCACAAGCAAATTGCACTTACTAGTCAGTGTGCAGTTATGAGGAGTGAGAGAGGGAGCAGAGAACAACCGAGGATATTGTGGGTTTACCTGGTGTTGAAGCCATCCATCCCATCAGTTTGTCTGTGTCCCAGATTTCTTTTGGTCTGTGACTCTGTCCTCATTGGCTTCTAGTCACAGTGGTGTCAATGGTCAGAAGTGGCAGTTCTGGTCGGCATTGGCATGAGTTGGTGGCTGATGTGTGGATCTGTTTGCCCCATTTGTTGTTTTTTTTAGAACGTTAAGTCCAGTCACTCGGTGACGGTGTGATAGAGCCATGGTGGTGAGAAGGGAAGAGTAAGAGCAGAGCCTCACAGTTAAATAAAAATGAAGACCAGTAATTAAATAAAATAAAATGTGTGTGTGTGTGTGTGTGTCCAACCAGAATTTCACACACACCGTCAGTCTGGGATGCCTTTATAAACCCCTCAAGCTTCACTCTCGGGGTTTATGTAAAATCCCACACCTAGAGTATGTATAAAACTCTGGTTATTCACACACATCCATGTTATATTTTATATTTTATTTATTAAGCCTATGTTAAGTACAGTATTCAGCTACAGTTTTTCTTGGTAATGTGAGTGATTTGTTTAATCAGTGGTGCTTAAAACGTTGTTATTTTTTTTTATTTAAAATCAGTGGGGTATGTGCGGGATGTGTTGTGCTGTTACACTAAATTTAAGTTTAGCTTCCATCACTGTGGGTTGTCAATTACTTGGGTCGTAGGTCCAGTGGCTCCTACAAAAATTCCATCATTGTGGATCACTGCGGGTCATCAGATTATCGGTGACATGGGTCACAGCTCCCATGGCTCCCAAAAAATCAGTGATCTTCTGTTTCATTTCTTGGATGGTTTGATGGCGTACAACCGCCTCAAAATAGAGCAGTTTCTCCCAGCTGGTTACCTGCCCTTTCTGCTGGCACCATCTCATTGCACACTGTAGATCAGCAAGGTCATATGCGGTGGGGACAGCACTTTCTTCCTGTGTGTCATCTCATCCTCACCTTCTGTCTCAATCTCTGTCCCAGTAGCCATGCATGCCATCGTGACTACTTTTTCATCTCTTAAGTCACCTTCTGTGGGCTAATGGGCACCCATATCTACAAAGTCAGCGAATGTGGTGCTGTCCATAAATGATGGGAAGGGCATGTCTTCAAGCACTGAAGAGTGATTAGTCAGCTGACCTGGTGCGTGCCCTTCCAAGCCAGCCTTCTCAAAGCAGTGCTGGATAGTACTTGGCTTCACGCAGGAACATGCTCTGCGAAGCATGTAAACTGCCTCTAGCAAACTGACTTTCCTGGCAATCTCAGCAGCATGAGCACTGCTTCCCTCATTGATTGTTTTTATGATCTTACCTGCGACGAGGAATCTGTAGTGCCCTTTCATGTTTTTAATCACCCCCATATCCATTTGCTGCAGTATGCTTGTGGTGTTTGGGGGGAAGAGGTAAGGGTTATGTTCTTAAGCCATCAACTGAGATCATGGGGGTGAGCACTGCAGTTATCCAAAAACAGAAACATGGAAGTTGATGGCAGATAAGGACCGCAATGCCCATCCAGTCTACCCATTTTTTCTACCTTATGGATGTGCCATAGGCCTTTACTCTGTCAATGGCCTATCTAGTCATGCTCATCTGTATTGCTGTCTTATGCCTATCCCATGCCTGTTTGAAGCTCTGCACTGTATTCATATCCACCACTTCCTGAGGTAGGCCGTTCCATGCACCCACCACCCGTTCTGTGAAACAGAACCTCCTCACATTACCCCTTAATCAGCCTCCCTCTAATCTCATACTGTGTCCTCTTGTCCTGCTATTTTTCTTATACTGAAACTTGTTAGACTCTTTCACCTTGTTAATGCCCTTAAGATGTTTGAATGTTTCGATCATATCATCTCTCTCCCTCATTTGCTCTAGGGTATACATATTGAGCTCTGTTAATCTGTCCTCATATGTTTGCTGATGCAGTCCCTGCACCATTTTAGTTGCCCTTCTCTGGACTGCTTCCATTTTGTTAATGTCCTTGTGCAGGTGCGTCCTACAGTACCGCATGCAGTACTCCAGATGGGGCCTAACCAGTGTCTTGTAAAGGGGATTATTACCTCCCTCTTCCGACTTGTGATATCCCTACTAATACACCCCAGCATCCCTCTAGCCTTAGCTACTGCTTCAGTGGTCTGCTTGGATGATTTCAGGTCATCTGTGATGATGATGCCAAGTTCTTCCCCTGTGATTGCCAGCAACTCCCATCCCAACCTATAGATAGCTTCAGGATTTCTCTTCCCTATGTGCATGATCTTGCGCTTCTTTGCATTAAACCACAGTTGCCACTCTTCAGACCATTTTGCCAGTTTTTCCAGATCTCTTCTCATTCTGCCCACCTCATCTGGATCTTCTACTCTGTTGGTGTCATCTGCAAACAGGCGAACCTTATCCTCCAGTCCATCCGCAATGTCACTGATAAAGATATTGAAGGGGACTGGCCCCAGGACTGATCCCTGAGGTTCCCCACTTGTGACTTGCATCTCTTTTGACTGTATACTATTTATCACCACTCTCTGTTTTCTGCCTGCCAACCGGTTTGCCAACAGCAAGATCTTTTGCCTGGATCTGTGCAGCTCACCTTCCCAGGTCAACAACCAGTCAAGAAAAATAGCAAATGTCATCCAGTCATTACAGGAAGATATGTAAGACACAGGGAAGACTTTTAAGTTCTTAGCAGGCATCTTGGCTTTTTGCTATTTCCAATAACCAAAGCTTTTTTTCTCTCTCCCAGTGAGGTTTGCCCAACAGAGGACCGAGATGTGGTCATTAGCCTTTTCCCCCACATTAACTCCTGGTCTTTTGTGGCATGCTCTCAGTCAGGGTATCCTCTGAAAAACAGCCCTGTTTTATCCACACTGAAGACATCCTCATTCTGGAAAAGTCTTAACAAACCTGGGAGAATGTCAAGTCACCCAGGAATCGGCAGCTATCAAATCTGCATTTTGCTTCTCTCCATGCTCCCATTTGAAAATGATTTGATGGCGGATTTTCCACCTTAACAATCAACCATCTGTTGCTTCAGAATCAGAGTGCTCCATCTGTGCAGCCAAATCACTCACCTTTTGTTTTAACATCGACCCAGAGAACTGGGCACCTTTGGCAAGTGCACTCAGGAATCACACCATTAAAGTGTCCTCAACAGCAAAGTCCTTGCCCTCCCTCTTTCTTTTTCACCGAGGATTTGAATTAGACTGCCACTCAGCAAAAATCGAATCTCTGTTTTTGCTGAAGTGACCTGCTTGGTTTTACTGATTTTAAATTGGCTAGCTACAGAAGACAAGGAGCAGGTAGGTTTCTGCAATGCTTCCACAACTTTAACCTTGTCAGCAAGTGACAGCTCATTCCTGGGAAGTACCATGTTGGTACAAAGATTGCCTTGCTGCCTGCAGTCATTTTTAAATGCTTAGCAGTTCATTGGTAGCCAATTTGACAGCAAATACAGTGATTCAGCTTACTGGCTGGACAGTCAGCATACAGTATACAACCGATTATCATCCCACTAATCTGAAGTACAGTGCTGACACTGTCGCAGTAAACCATGAGCACAGCTAAATTATTTCAGCAAGTGTAAATCCGTTCTGTAGTGGGCGTCTCGCTGAAGCAGATGTCCTACTTAACTGTGTCCCATCTATTTGGCGTGGACTGTATATTTCTTTCTTTTTGAAGCTCCTTTACCCCCACTCATGAGCTACCCTTCCACACAGCATCTGTGAATAGATAAAACATTTCTTGTATACTCACTCCGATGTCACTAATGTACACCTCAAACAGGACTGACCCTGTGGTACTCCGCTTGTGACCTCTTTATCCCCAGATTTAGCCTCATTTCTAAATACTCTCTGTTTCCTTTCTTAACCAGTTTCCAATACACTTAAAATCCTGCTCAAATTCCAAATCCTCCATCTTCTTCTCTTCCTGCGACGTACTGAATTAAAGGCTTCATTAAAGTCAAGGTAAAGCAGATCTACTGCCTGTCCCTTTTCCATTGATCCGGTGACCCAATCAGAGAACATTATCAGGTTAGTCTGATATGACCTCTCTGACACAAAGCCATGCTGTTTTTCATCCTGGGGTCTGTGTTCCTCTACATAGGCCACCAGACTTTCCTTCAATATAGTCTCCATCAGCTTACCTACTATGAAGGTAAAATTAACAGGCCTATAATTGCCTAGTTTCTGCCTACCCCCCATAAGTGGCAGTACATCAGACGTCCAATCTGCTGGCACCACTCCTGATTGTAATGAGTTATTAAATATGATTGTTAAGGGTACTGCCAATACTGTGGCCAATTCCCTAAGCACTCTAGGATACAGATTAACTGGGTCTGGTGCCTTGTCTACTTGGATTGCCTCTAGTCTTTTCTTTTGCTCTGCCTACTGAAATATGTGCTCCACCCATATTTTGACCCCCCCATGTCAGCTTTTATGCCACGCTCTGGCAGAAGACCTTTATTCTCCACTGTAAATACTGAGTAGAAGTATTTTTTAAGAAAACAAGCCTTCTGCTCACTGTCCTCAACTACCCTTCCTCCCTCAAGTAGCCTAACTATTCCCCAATTTTCTTTTTATCACTGGATATGTACAGAGACATGATGGAGCTGGACCTGACAGAAGATAAAAACAGGAAAGTTTTTATGGCTACCATAAAGTCTGAGATTATTGCCTTGAAAGACTTAATGGGGGACGGTTCCATCATGACCAAGCTAGCCAAGAAAGGCAGGGCAGTGGTCATGATGGAATGAAAACAGTACCAAGTAAGGATCCCCAGGCAGCTGTAGGATGTCAGTTTTTGTAAGAAACTGATAGAACATTTGACTGGGGTATTTAAACAGAATAAGAAGATACCAGCCACTCCAATAAATCTTCACTTTTGGGTACTGCTTTATTTCAAGGATTTCAAACATAGATCCTCATGCCCAACTTTTCACCTCAAAGGCTTCTTCAGGGGAAGGGATCTATTATTTAAAACAGTAATTAACATTTTTTTTAAAACGTTTTTGTATGCACTAGTTAATTTAAGTTGATGTCCTGTTCTTTGTACATTAATTTCAAATGAAATCTTTATACATTACATATTAAACACATACATTTTGTCATCCAGGCATGAAATTTAATTAAATGTGTTCCTTTTCTATTTTAAAAATGTTTAATCATTCAGAGGGTACCCATCCTGAACATTTGCTGTTTTTGTATTGAAACAGAAAACAGACAAACATCTGAGCATGGTACAGAATTTGGGGTGGATATCCAGGAAAGAAAATATCCCACACTCTCTGGTGCTTAGATATCCCACAGTCCCATATGGGAGCTTCCACAGATGATGGAGTGCACATTATAAGGTCATTGGTTGCAGGCCTGGTGGTTGAGAACAGTGCAGCACTGACCGAGATATTTAATGAAGGAGGTGGGTCCCAAGTAACAGTCCCAACATAAACAATCAAGGAAACAAATAAACAATCTCTTATGCAGCATAAGCATCCTGTTTCTGGGCCCACTCAACACACACAAATGATTTATTTTCCAAATGTCTGCTCCAGCTGGCAATTATTCAGTCAAACAAGACTTTAAACCTTCTAACTCTGACGTACCAGGACAACCTGGGGGCTGGCAGTATAGTCAGCTAGAGTTAGTTAGAGTATATAGTATACTCTAGTATGCTATGGAGTATATAGCTAGACTAACAAGCTGTGAATGAGCTTGGTACATCCAGCAGACCGAGGTTTGATTCCCACAGCCTCCACTTGCATACTATGTGACACTGAGCAAGACACTTAACCTCCTCAATGCTCCTAGGTTGCCCCTGAAAACAGGCACTTGTGCCTAGTGGTCTTTACCCGGTTACCAAAGACTAAAATAAATAAATAACTAAAAATAAACCCTTCATTCTTCAGTGTATTTATAACAATGGTCTTGGTAATGGTCACCTGTATGTATCAACTGCACCAAACACAACTGATAAACTCAATGTAATCTCCAGATGCTGGCCTTGACTGAAATTGTATTACAGTGAACTCGCAGCCCAGGATACTGCACATACTGAGTGGACCTTGATCATCATGGATAGTGGTGCATATGGTTATTTAGAAAAGTTTCACCAGGAAAGACAACATGAGCTGTAAACAGCTTGTTTCCAGAAGCGTCCTGGGGGAAGGGGTTACATGAAGGGGAAGAGCAAAAAAAAAAACAATAACATATTGTACAAATTGATGCAGTGCAATCCAACAAAGATATGTAAATATAGTGAAATGAATATTGGCAGTCATGGATAATAATAATGTCAAAACAAACATTTGAACACAACAAATGGCATATGCAGCCCAAATGCTTAAAGCAAGTACAGTAATAGGAAACTTAGTGCTATATAGTAACAAACTACGACAGTAAAATCAGCAGGGTGGGGGGAGGAAGATAGTGAGGAGGGGTGAGGCCAGAGAGGGCCATAATCTGCTCCCCCTCAGGATGCAGAGAACTTAGGCAAGTTAGTGGAGCTAGAGAAAGTGATGGTTAGAAGTAACAGGGGAGAGAGGGGTAGTAGGGAGGGGCCAAGGAAAGGCAGCCAAAACCCACTCCCCTTCAAGATGTTGAGAACCCTGCAAGAGGTCAGAGATTTCGCAAGATAGTGGGGAGAGAGAGAGAGAGAGAGAGAGAGAGATAGTGAGGGTTAGAAATAGCAGAGGAAGAGGAACAGAAGGTGAGGGAATGACAGGCTAGGGAGGTCGATAGGCAAGGGAGCTGCAGAGGGAAGGTGGTGGAGACAAAATTAGGCAGACGTGGAGGCAAATTAGAAGGAAAGGGACAGAAGAGGGTCATAATTTGACAAGAAGGGGCTATTAGGTAGATGGCAGGAGGCAGAGGGAAAATGAGGGGGAAGTGAAGTAAAAGGTGGAGAGTTTGCAAGGGGTTAATTGCAGTTGCAGCATTGAACATTGTGTTTGCAAAGGAGAAAAGCAAGGGAATGGTGAGATTGGGATAAGTGAATCTCAAGGGGGAGGGAGTTCCAGATGTTAGAATTTGAGCGAGAATGCAGCGCGACCGATGAAATGCCAGGAGGGGAGGAGGAGGCAAGCATTCTGTGTGTGCTTGTCAAGTGAATAACAGGAGAGAGGAGAGATGGAGAAGAGGGAGGACAGGCAGGGCAGAAGAGAACCGAGCCAGTACTTCCCTACTAGATTTGCAGTGTGCGATAGGCATCTGGCAGACAGGGACGGGAAGGAGAGGGACGGGAATGGGGGTGGAGAGCAAAACGTTGAATACAAAAGTCAACTTTATTAGTTTCACTTTATTCCTGGTGTACTGTACAAAGTAGGATATTTTTTTTCTGTGGGGAGGCCAAAGATGTTTTCCAAATTTGAGGGAGGCTGGAAATCTTTTCCATGGCTTGGGAGGCTCACTATCACAAAGTGTGAGAACTAATGCTCTATTACCTGCCAGTGAAACCAAAATAAATGCAAGCTGCCTGCAAAACAGCAGAAGCACCACTAATAAAATGTGATATACAAGCAACAAATGGAGAAATAGTTTACACACTAAAGAAGGTAAATAACAGGATTGTAAACAACACAACATGCAAAACTACTAAACAAAACAGAAGTTAAAATTCTTATCGCAATGGTTACCCATCCCAATAGGATCCCACAGCAAACTGTGAACAGGCCTTTGTCTACAAATTCAAGTTTGTTTCACAGATCAGCCAACACTGTACAGTCTTTTAAAGCAACATTGAAACTTTAAGATTTCACACTTAACAATGCTATAGTACATGTATTTCTATAAAAAAAAAACTTTAATCTAGTTGGTTTTATCCAGTATTTATTTTGAGTCATTATTAAAAACAGAATAATAGATAGGGGACTGAGCATTACGAGACTATAATTAATGGCTTCCTCTTTTTCCCATAGGGAAACTGTGGTGTAATTTGCCATTATAAAGGAGTGTTTATAATGGCAAACATGCGCATGGTTTTCCCACTCTGCGTATGCGCCTGATCGAACTCCTCAATTCTCGATCGCTGTCTCCTTCCTAAACCGCAAACTCAACATGGAGAGAAACTGCCATGGACACTCATAGAAACATAGAAGTTGACGGCAGATAAGGACTGCAAGGCCCATCCAGTCTGCACATTTCTTTTTCTACCTTATAAATGTACCATCGGCCTTTGCTCTGTCAGTGGCCTATCTATTCATACTTATTTGTATTGCTCCCTTATGCCTATCCCATGCCTGTTTGAAGCCCTGCACTGTATTTATAGCCACCACTTCTTGAGGTAGGCCATTCCATGCATCCACCACCCTTTCTGTGAAAAAGAATTTCCTCACATTCCCACTTAATCGGCCCCCCTCTAATCTCATGCTGTGTCCTCTTGTCCTGCTATTTTTCTTATATTTAAACATGTTAGACTCTTTCACCTTGTTAATGCCCTTAAGGCGTTTGAATGCCTCATTCATATCACCTCTCTCCCTCCTTTGCTCAAGGGTATACATATTGAGCTCTGTTAATCTGTCCTCATTTGTCTTCTGATGCAGTCCCTGCACCATTTTGGTTGCCCTTCTCTGGACTGCCTCAACTTGGTTAATGTCCTTGTGAAGGTGTGGCCTCCAATACTGCACACAGTACTCGAGATGAGGCCTAACCAGTGTCTTGTAAAGAGGGATTATTACCTCCCTCTTACGACTTGTGATACCCCTACTAATACACCCTAACACCCCCTTAGCCTTACCTACTGCTTTAGAGGTCTGCTTGGATGATTTCAGGTCATCAGTGATGATGATGCCCAAGTCTCTTTCTTCCTTTGTGACTGCTAGCAACTCCCCTCCCAGCCTATAGGTGGCTTCAGGGTTTCTCTTCCCTATGTGCATGATCTTGCACTTCTTTGCATTAAATCCCAGTTGCCACTCTTCTGACCGTTTTGCTAGTTTATCCAGATCTCTTCTCATTCTGCCCACCCCATCTGGATCATCTACTCTGTTGCAGATCTTGGTGTCATCTGCAAACAGACAAGCCTTACCCTCTAGTCCATCTGCAAGGTCACTAATGAAGATGTTGAAGAGGACTGGCCCCAGAACTGATCCTGAGGTACCCCACTTGTGACTTGCATCTCTTCTGACTGTATACCATTTACCACCACTCTCTGTTTTCTTCCCGTCAACCAGTTTGCCACCCAGTTGACCAACTTCGACCCACCCCGAGCCTACCAGCTTATTTATCAATCTTCTATGTGGAACAGTGTCAAAAGTTTTGCTGAAGTCAAGGTAGGCGACATCAACTGCTCCCCCTTGGTCCACCACTCTGGTTACCCAGTCAAAGAAATCTATGAGATTAGTTTGACAGGACCTTCCTCTTGTAAACCCATGCTGTCTTGGATCCTGTGCCCCTATGAATTCTAGGTGTTGCACTATCCTTTCCTTAAGGAGTACCTCCGTAATCTTGCCCACTACTGAGGTAAGACTGACTGGTCTGTAGTTCCCTGCCTCCTCCCTGCTACCACTCTTGTGGAGTGGGATCACATGAGCCCTTCTCCAGTCTTCTGGGACCTCTCCTGTGCTCAGAGACTCACTAAACAGTTCTGCTAATGGATCTGCTAGTTCCACCCTTAGCTCCTTAAGTACCCTGGGATGTATGCCATCAGGTCCCATTGCCTTATCCACCCTGAACTTAGCAAGCTCTTGTAGGACCCTTTCTTTTGTGAAGGGAGTAGTGCTCACCTCCCTCCCCCATGTCCATGGTGCTGAGCTGTGGACCCTGCCCTACCTTCTCTTCAGTAAATACTGAGCAAAAGTATCTATTTAGGATAGATGCTTTTACAGGATCCTCCTCCTCACATGCCCCCTTTTCTCCATTGAGCTTAGCAATACCCCCTCTGGACTTTCTCCTTTCACTAATGTATCTATAGAAAGTCTTGTCACCTTCTTTACTGTTCGTGCTAGTGTTTCCTCAGTTTGGGACTTTGCCTGCCTTACTGCCTTCCCTGCTTCCCTTAGGGCAGTTTGGTATGCCTCCCTATCTTCATCCTGCTGTGTTCCCTTATATTTCCTGAAGGCCAGCCTTTTGGCTCTGACCTTTTCTGCTACTGTGTTTGAGAACCAAAGTGGTTTCCTTCTTCTTTTGCACTTCCTTTTCTCTCTAACACAATGGGATGTTGCTTCAAGTATTGCATGTTTAATGCTTGCCCACTTTGCCTGTACCCCCTCACCTGTGTTTCTTTTTGCCAGGGCTAGCTTAACTCTGTTGGCCATCTTATCAAAGTCAGCTCCTCTGAAGTCCCATATTTTTGCCTTGGACTGGGATGATTTAGATGTAGTAGCCAAATTGAACCATACCATTTGATGGTCACAGGCCCCCAGGTGACCTTCTACCTGGAGATCTCTGATCCCTTCCCTGTTAGTCAGTACTAGATCTAGGATAGCCCTGTCTCTTGTGGGTTGTTGTACTAGTTGTTTGAGGCCCTCCCCCTGCAGGGAATCCACTATGTGTCTAGTTCTGGCAGATGTTCGTGCTGGTATTGACCAATCTGTATCTGGCATGTTGAAGTCTCCCATTATCAGAACCTCCCCTTTAGCTGTCATGTTTTGTATATCTTCTAGCAGTAATGTGTCTATGTCCTCCCCCTGGTCTGGGGGCCTGTAGACAACCCCGGTTCTTATGGCTGTCCCATTTCCTGTTTCCAGGGTGACCCACAGTTCTTCTGGCTCCTTATGTGTATTCTGAATTCTGCACTCAGCAGTAAGTAACATAAAATAATCTTAAATGTACCACATGGCTACTGGATCAGCCACCCTCACAATACTGGGAAAAAAACCAATGTTTTTAATAAAAATGAAAGCTGACCGTGCACCATGACGTAATTGGACTGCGGCGGCACAGCAGCCTTTTTTATTTTATATAATTGCTGAGGCAAAAAAGAGAAACCAAACAATGATATAAAATAAAATATGGGTCTGGGTGTGTGTAATCTCGAAGTTTACTCACACCCTTGAGGTTAGATGTTATGCATAAACCCCTTGAGCTTTGCTCTCGGGGTTTATGTAGCATCAAACCCCTCGGGTGTGTGTAAATTCTCATTACACACTCAGACCCATACTTTATTCTTTATATAATACCATGGGGAGGTTCTGGTGACAAGGGAACCTCAAGAGCAAGGCTGTTTCATTTATCTGTGTCTTTGACTATAGAGAGGTCATTTTCAAAACAACGGCCTGTTTTTATGTTACTAAACGACAGGATATTTTTATGGTTGTTATTATCACTCATATCAATTTCTTTGTAACGTTCATATTTTCTTCTGTAATGTCACTCTGTTACATACATAGATACATAGACAGTGTCAGCAGATAAGGGCCTATGGCCCACCTAGTCTGCCCATTTGAGCTTATAAGTTCAGTTTGTTTTCCTAGAAGTCTATTTCCCCTTACCCCTGACCTCTAGAATTCCTTTATGTCTATCCCATGCATTCTTAAATCCCGTGATTGTTTCAGCCCCCACCACTTCCTCTGGCAGGGTGTTCCACTTGTCCACCACCCGTTCTGTGAAGAAATTCTTTCTCATGTTTCCTCTGAATCGTCCTCCCTCCAACTTCATCCCATGCCCTCTAGTCCTGAAACATCTTTTTCGCTTAAAATAGTGTTTTCCTGCACCTTGTTCCTCCCTGTAAGATACCTGTATGTCTCTATCATATCCTCTCTCCTCCTCTCCTCCAGGGAGTACATGTTCAGTTCCTTCAACCTGTCTTCATAGGATTTGTGATGCAACCCATGCACCATCTTTGTTACCCTCCTCTGAACCTTCTCTACCCTGTCGTCCTTATGTAGGTATGGTCTCCAGAACTGTACACTGTACTCCAGGTGGGGCCTCACTAGTGTCTTGTATAGCGGAATTATGACCTCCCTTTTCCTGCTGGTGATGCCCCTGCCTATACATCCCAGCATCCTATTTGCTTTACCTGATGCCTTGTCACACTGTTTCTACCTTGAGGTCATCAGAGATGACAACCCCAAGATCCCTTTCCTGCTTGGTGCATGCTATATCCTCACCCCCAACTGATATATTGTGCCAGGGTTTTGTGCCCCATATGCATTATCTTGCACTTCTTTGCATTGAATTTCAACTGCCAAACCCTTGACCATTCTTCAAGTTTCTGCAGGTCCCTTCTCATTCTGTCTACACCCTCTGGTGTGTCTACTCTGTTACAGAGCTTTGTGTCATCAGCGAACAGTGAAATTCTGCCTTCTATATCCTGTGCAATGTCACTGATGAAGATGTTGAATAGGACCGGTCCCAGCACTGATCCCTGTGGTACCCCATTGGTCACTCTTCCCTCTGTGGAGTGACAGCCATTTACCACCACCCTCTATGTCCTGTCACCCAGCCAGTTACCTACCCACCACACTACTGTCCTGCCCACACCCATATTCCCCAGTTTGTGTAATAGTCTTCTATGTGGCACAGTGTCAAAGGCCTTGCTGAAGTCCAGATAGGCCATGTCCACTGCCCTACCCGATCCACCTCCCTAGTCACCCAGTCAAAAAATTCAACGAGGTTGGTCTGACATGACCTCCACCTGGTGAAACCATGCTGCCTTGGGTCCTGTAGTCCATTGACAACCAGATGTTCCACCAATCTCTCCTTCAGTAGTGCTTCCATGATCTTTCCCACTACCGAGGTGAGGCTGACTGGTCTGTAGTTCCCTGCTTCCTCTTTGTTCCCACTTTTGTATAAGGGGACTACATCTGCTGTCCTCCAGTCTTTGGGTACCTCCCCTGTTTCCAGTGACTGGCTGAACAGGATAGCCAGAGGTTCAGCCACCACCTCTCTTAGTTCTTTAAGGACCCTGGGGTGCACCCCATCTGGCCCCATTGCTTTGTCAACTCTTATTACTTCCAGTTCCTTCAGGACCCTTTCTCGTGTAAAGGGACTTGTGTCCATTTCTGCACCATTCTCACCCCTTGTACTCCCTTCAGACCCATTACCCCCCTCTTCCTTAGTAAAGACTGAGCAGAAATACCTGTTCAATATGTCAGCTTTACTGTTGTCATCCTCCACGCTGCTCCCAGCCTCCCCCTTCAGTCTAACTATCCCTCCCTTTGTCCTTCTTTTTTCACTTATGTACCTGTAAAAGGTTTTGTCCCCTTTAACCACTGATTTTGCAATGTGTTCTTCTGTCTGAGCTTTGGCTTCCCTTACTGACTTCCCTGCCTCCCTTTGTTTCTCCTGGTACTTCTCCCTATCCCCTTCTGCCTGTGTCTTTTTGTATTGCCTGAATGCAGTCTTTTGGCTTTCACTTTCTTTGCTACCTCTTTGGAAAACCATAATGGTCTCCTCTTTCTTTTCCTCTTGCTAACCTGCTTAATGCATAATTCTGTTGTTCTTATAATCCCCATTTTAAATACTGCCCACTGTTCCTCAATCCTGATTCCTGTCCCATTCCCTTAATGCCTCTTTCAAGCATCTCCCATTTTCCCAAAGTCTGCCCCCTAAAATCCAGGATACGTGTTTTTGTGTGGTTTGGTTCTGCTCTTTCTGTGATTTCAAACCACAATGACTGGTGGTCACTGTTACCCAGGTGCTCCCCACTGTTACCCCCATCACACTGTCCCTGTTTGTGAGCACAAGGTCCAGTATTGCCTTCTGCCGAGTTGGTTCCATGACCAGTTGCTTGAGGAAGGCACCCTGAAGGAGTCCAGGATAAATCTGCTCTAGTTGATGCTGCTGCTGGGATGCTCCAGTCCACATCTGGTATATTGAAGTCTCCAACCAGTACTACCTCACTCTTGTCAGCCATCCTTTGGATGGCTAGCATCAACTCCTATCTGTTACTTCCTCCTGGGCTGGTGGTCTATAGACCACACCTGTGCGGATGGCTGGCCCCATTTTCCTTTCCAGCTTAACCCACAGTATCTCTCCCCCATTTTGTTCCTCCTGGATCTGCGTGGCCCTTATGTCATTTTTCACATACAGTGCCTCCTCCTCCCTTCCTGCCTGCCCTGTCTCTTCTGAATATGTTGTAGCCAGTATGGCCATCTCCCAGTCATGGTTATCATTACACCAGGTTTCAGTGATGGCCACAATGTCCAGGTCTGACTGTACCATGACAGCCTCCAGATCTTCCATCTTGTTGCTAAGGCTCCTGGCATTTGCACACATGGCTTTCCATGATTTGACCTCCCTAGACTGCTTCACTGTTCTACTCCAGCCCCTTCCTTGGTTGTCATTTATCCCTGGTTCTCCTTGCTGTCTGCCCTTCTGCTGAATTTTGCCCTTTTCTGCTTATCCACCTTTTGGACACTAATCTCCAACTTTTGCACACTGTTTGCAGAGATAGCCATCCTCTGGTTCACTGGTTCCATTACTAGCTGTGGGGGTGAGCAAGTAGGTACCATCCTTGCTGGCTCACACCCTTGCTAGTTTAAATGTTTGTCAATGTAGCATTTAAATTATCATTGAGTGCTTGATTCCCTCCAGGATGGATGCAGGCCAGTCAGGCTTGAACAAACCTCCATCCCTCCAGATGGGTCCCCAGTCACCAATGAATCCAAACCTTCCTCACAGCACCAGTTCTTCAACCATGAGTTAAAGTTCCTGGTGCATGCACTCTATGCTCTCCTTGCTCTCACAGGAGTACTTGAGAAAGTGACAGAAGTAGCTACTTGCTTGAGACCCTCCCCAGTTTCCTAAACTCTTCCTGAACTTCCTTTGGCTCCCCATTTGCCAAGTCATTAGTACCTAGGTGGATAATGACATCCAGCTCACCCTCCCGTCTTGCCTTCCCAGTGATCCCCAGTATCTTCCTTCCATCCCTCCATGCCGTGGCACCTGGTAGGCACCTCACCTCCCTGTCCTCCCCCTCCTGTGTTCCTAGCTGGATCCCTCTTATGATGGAGTCCCCCACCAGGATTCGCTTCCTTCTCCTCTGGGGTCCACTGCTTTCCCACTGAGGTCACCTCCTTGCCTAACCTCCACATCCTTTCCTTCCACTTCCCTGGGTACCTCTATTTGGTTGTCCTCATTTGCCAGTGTGGCATATGAGTTCTTGAGAGGAATAGGATCTGGGATGTGCCTCTGCCTGACTGCTCTAACCTCCCTGAGCCCACTGTCATCCAAGTGCTCCTCGCTCGGCATCCTTTGAGGCAGCTGCATTGGACTGGGTGGTTCCTGGACAGGGTGATGGTACTCCTGACCCAGTTTACTTCGCTCTGAGTCTGGCTACCTCATCCCTCAGTCCCGAGAGATGCATGCAGATGGGCAGCACCTCAGTGTCCAGAAGGTCTGCCTGAATATGGCTGCCCACAGCCACTACATTACCACTCCCACATTATACTGCAATTCCACTACTTATCTGCTACTGAAGCTCTCTTAGTTCTCTTTTTATTTATTTACAGTATTAAAATCCTGTAACTGATCCTCAGATATATATTTTTTAGGAAAAAAACCAATAAATAAATAAATGAGTCAAAACACTTGTCGTGCTGAGGTGGTCTTCTTCCCCTTATGCCCCTCCTACTTCACACCTCTTACTATACCCTGTGTTTAGCTCCTGTCAATCAGATTTATCAGGGCATATAATTAAGAGTTGGGGAAGGTGGAAGGGCGAAAATTTGCAGCAATTAAAGACAGCACAGAATTACACCACCACTATTTTTAAATTTTCAACAGCCCAAAAAAATTATAAGTAAAGACAACACAGAAAGAAAGTATAGTGTCACTACAAGCCTACAATCTAAGTTTAAAAGAAAAATACCAGTTACCAGTTACTCTGAAGCACTGAATTGAATATGTTTCCTTCCTTCACCTTCTGGCTTCTTCTGAGAAGATGAACTTCTGTTTGCTGCTTTAACTGTGACTAAGCCCCACCTTCAGTTATCACGTAGCTGAGGTCAGAGGCCAGACACCTAACACCCTTCACCCAGCTACAGGACAGTCAGACAAGCCAAGATAAAATTTGCAGCAATTAAAGACAGCACAGAATTACACCACCACTATTTTTAAATTTTCAACAGCCAAAAACAATTATAAGTAAAGACAACACAGAAAGAAAGTATAGTGTCACTACAAGCCTACAATCTAAGTTTAAAAGAAAATACCAGTTACCAGTTACTCTGAAGCACTGAATTGAATATGTTCTTCCTTCACCTTCTGGCTTCTTCTGAGAAGATGAACTTCTGTTTGCTGCTTTAACTGTGACTAAACCCCACCTTCAGTTATCACGTAGCTGAGGTCAGAGGCCAGACAATTAACACCCTTCACCCAGCTACAGGACAGTCAGACAAGCCAAGATAAAATTTGCAGCAATTAAAGACAGCACAGAATTACACCACCACTATTTTTTAAATTTTCAACAGCCCAAAAACAATTATAAGTAAAGACAACACAGAAAGAAAGTATAGTGTCACTACAAGCCTACAATCTAAGTTTAAAAGAAAAATACCAGTTACCAGTTACTCTGAAGCACTGAATTGAATATGTTTCCTTCCTTCACCTTCTGGCTTCTTCTGTTCATAATTATTTGACTATAAATTTTCACATAGATATGCTAAAAATATTTATTTTATTGTAATTTCATCAACAAAAATTAGCTGTACTTAATTCTCTATTACGATAAATCAAGGCATTTGTTTTAGATCCAGAATGGGACAGAGTTCACTAAGCACTGCCCTTCACTCTCAGAGGTCTTCCTCTCTCTCAGGCACAGCTGCCTTGTTGCAGGACTGAAAAACAAATACACAGCACTGTTCTGATCCCAGGCCTGTGTTCTAAGTGACAAAACATTTCAGGATAATGGCTTTCTTGCCCACAGTTCTAGAGGGTTTGCTCATACCCTTGTTACTCAAGTAGTTAGGTGCAGAGTCGGCCACAGGCACCCTCAGTCCCAGCGGTTGCTGCCTCCCCCCATACATAGGGACCTCCAGACAGAAGCTGTGCAGGTCATCTGTTTTTCAAATGTTTTGTTTGTTTTAATTTATGCATTTTATTCCCTGTGTACTGTTGAAAGATCACACAAAGGATATCACTGAGCTATGCAGAACCTTGTAACTATGCAGTATAATGCCATATGAATACTTGCTAAGGCACACTCGAGGGCTTAAATGACTATCCCTGCTGAGGGGCCTCCAGAAAAATAAGGCTGGCATTTGGTCGGGTGAATTAACCACTGAGGTTGCCCCCTTCTCTGGGAATTTATAGAAGGCTGCCCAAAGCTGTTTGACCCTTAGGTCAATGACATGCTGTGAATCAGAACAGTTAAGCTGCACATAAGTATTTAACCAGCCCTAGCAAGCTGGCCGACTCACTTCAGGTTGCTACTCAGTGTCTACCAGACCACTGATGGGTTAATTGTCTAACCCAGATTACCTTGCTTTCCTCCCCATTAGGGCTGAAAGATCAATTGCAAGGTGATTTCTGGATATTTAAAGCCATTGCCCCCACAGTCATAGGAGAAATTCTTTCATACTTACTGTAACTTCCTTTTCTGCTAGCTCCAGCGTAGTCAATGGGGAGTTAATATATATGGGAAATGAACACCCCACTGGGGTACTGGCACAGCCCAAAGCTGTCAATCAGCATAGAATCCAGGGCACATGAACACTGTGAGAACTGAAATTATCTAGTCTCCTCTTGTCCATGTAGTAACTGTACACTCCTACGTAGCCAATAATCTGCAAAATGCCCAGTTCAATGAATTCTCTCCTTAACCTAACACCAACAATTCACATATAAAATAATCTGACATTATAGGAAGAATAACTTGATGCTCTACCTTACTCTGGAGAGCTGGCTTGTGTACTCCCTTCCTTACCTTAAGACTTCCAACCACTGGTTCCTTAACAAGCTTGGCCTTCTGTTGATAACACTTGCATCCTAAAGATGTACAAACAGTATTATACAATGGCACTTTTCAAAAATGAAACCTGATTGACGACCTGGGTCTTTTATCCGTGAACAAATCCCAGTATAACTCATGGATAAAGACCCAGTCACCACATTAAAAAATTAATCCAACCCCCAAAAATCAAAATATTAAAGCTGTCATATTGAACCTTCCATAAGCGTTGGTGGAAAACCAGGAATAACAAAAGTGGACCGCAGCTTTCAAAAAAAAAAAAAAAGTTTCAAACTAGTTTCTGTGAAGGAAATGCTAGATGATACTAGCCTGGGATAGCCGGTAGAGTGATATTAAGGCATTTATCACTGGAACAGGAAGATTATTACGATAACTCTGTGGAGTCTTATTAACAGACCTGTACCTCTGTATGATGGATGTAATGTTTTTTAATGAACATGATGCAATGTGACTGTCAAATTGTAAAAATCTTCTCTAATAAAAATGATATTTACAAAAAAATCAGTTTCTGTGGCACAATACCTGATCCTTAGGACTGTCTCATAAATACTGACACTCCATCTCAATGTTAGTTTTAAAGTTGCCTCTCCTCCCGAACTTCACTTGCGCTCTCACTGTACCTATGGAGCCTCTCGCAGTGTACATCTGTTGCTGTATCTGCAACCCCCAGCTCCAGTTCACATGAATTCTGGAAGTGACCTGAGGAACACCTGCCCAGAGTTAACTATGGCTCCCATGCCACCCTCACTGCAGAATTAAACCTAGTAATAAAATTAAATAAATAAATGAAGCCACAACATGCTAGTTCTCAATTTTGCACCACAGGACTCACACACAGACTGTCTCTCACTCTCCCAGCTGCACTGACCCTAGAACACACCCTGAAGTGCCGCAGCGCCATTCACACTGCCGAAAGACAGCTTCTCCGTAGCAACACAGAAAAACTCCCGATGCACCCATTTGATTAAAATAAAAAAAGCCTACTTGCCTGCCAAATGGGAGTCACTCACACTAACACTGCCAATCGCTGGGCACCCTCTCACCTCAGCTCCATCTTCCTAGCAACACAGAACTATTTATTTCTGGCAGAGCAATAAATTACATAAAAATAAAATAAAAAAAATCCCTCTCTTTCTTTATTATTCTTTGTCACCAAAAAAGGGGGACATTGTATAATCATGATAAACCACTCCAGGGTGTGGCTTATGTTGAGATTTACCCACTTCTGATGTGGATTTGGTCACGAGGCTGCCCTCACCAGGCATGGGTAAATCCAAGCATAACCCCACATCCTGTCATGGTTTATTGCTTAAATAACAGCAATAACAGTAAACATGACTGCAACACCGGGATAAGCACTAACCTGTAACAGGGAAAACACCACATAATGTTCAGAATTCTCCACCTGTTAACCTGCATGCCTGTAATCCAATAAAATGCAACTGTTTTCTTGATTAGCAGATAAATATGGACAAACCTCCAAAAATTACCATCTGTGCTGAAAAGTGAAATTTTCAGATATATCGGAAAACATTCTCCAACACGAGCCATGGGCTCCCAGGAGAGACCCCCTGTCAACATTGGAGCTAACAGAAAAAGAAATGACAGTAAGTATGACGGAATTTCTCTTTACTGTGTCACTCCACAATGTCAAAGGGGAGTTAATACATATGGGTTCTAAGAAGCAGTACGCATTTCCCAGCTGGGTGAGGGAGAATATTGTCCCATTCAGGCAAAAGATAATAGTTATCTGCTAACCCTGCCTGCAAAACTCTGTGACTGAAGGCCACATCGGTGGAACTTTGAACAACCAATCTATACTGCTTAGTGAATGAATGAATGGAGGACCACATTGCCGCTTTGCCCAATGCTAACACAGACACCTCCCCTCTCTCCACCTAGGAAGTAGTCAGAGCCCTGTTACAGATCTTTGGTGCGGGCCAGAGCTTTCTTCTCTGCTGCACAGGTTTTGGCAATACAAGCCCTCACCACCTAGCCAAGGTGGCCTTGGAAGCTTTCTGACCACCTGAATTCTCTTGTTCTTTTAAGGTACATCCTGACTGCCCTGCACAAATCCAACTTGTGTAGCTCATTCTCCTTCGGATTTGCCGGATTTGAACAAAAGGACGATAAACAGATTTTGTGATTTTCATGAAAAGCTGCAGGTATCTTAGGAACAAAGGATGGAACCATCCTCAATCCCACCTTCTCCTTATGAATGATAAGGCAAGGTTCTTTGTGGAACAGTGTCTAAAGTTCATCAGTCCTTCTGGCAGAGCAGACTGTTCTAAGGAAACACAGATTGTATGACAGGATATCCAGTGACACTGAAGAAGTTGGTTCAAAAGGTGCCTTACAAAAAGCATTCCATACCAGATTCAGGTCTCAAGGGAGAACTGGAGACCGCAACAATGGTTTGCTTCTGCTAATCACTCTTAGAAAACGTATAACCTCATGACCGGTCCCCTGGGATGCACCCATGGAACTTCCCAGGGCTGCTCCTAGGGCAGACACCTGACCTCTCACAGTGCTCAGTGCAAGTCTTTGTCTACCTCCGCCTGCAAAAAATCCAAAATCTGCAGGACCATAGCTTTGGAGATCTGATACCTCTCTCTCTCTGGCCCAGCCTAAAAGGTATTCCACATACGGTCATAGGCTGCAGATGTAGACACCTTCCTGGTGGCCATTAGGGTATTCACCACTTTTTCAGAGAAACTATTTCTTTTTTTTTCCATATTGCTTTTTTCCTGCAGGGCTGGCAGGCTGGCTACACCCGCCCCCGAGGGCTCGGTTCCTCTTCTGCGGCTCCACTTCTCGGCTCCAGGCCCCCCCTGTATTCCCCATGGATTTTCCCTCTGTGGAAGGGTCAGATGGGGAGGTCCATTCTCCCCCTGAAGCACAATCCAGATATCCGGGGGGGGGGTTGCCAGAATCCGGTGCCGTGCCGTGGCCTCTTGGAGCCTGCCAGCTCCTTCCCCATTTTTCTCCCCAAACACCCACTTCGCAGCATGGACGTGCATGTGTGGAGGCACGTGCACATCGTGTCTCCATGTTCCTGTCTCCCCCAGCCTCTGACACTGCCCTTCAGCTTCCACTAGGGGGCAGCCAAGGAGTGGGATGACAACCCTCTTCTGCCCAGGACAGAAGAGGAGAGCAGTCCATCCTGTCCCTCCCCTTCCAACCCCCAGCAACCTGAGGTTGCTCCCGACTCTGGGTCACCAGCATGGTGCGAAATGTGGCACCCAATTCCTCAACCCTCAGCGCCACTAGGCCAACTAGAGAAACCATGTCTTAACAATCTCCACCTTTCAGAAATCAAGCCACCAGCTGCATCACCTCTGGGTTTGGATGCAGAATGAGCCCTTGAAGGAGAAGGTCCCCCCCCAGTGCCGAAGTCAGAATGGTACTTGCTGAGCTAGACTCACAAGGTCTGAGAACCATGGCCTTCTTGGCCATTCTGGGTCTATCAGAAGGAAGCTTCCTTTTGAGTGTCTTATCTTGTGAAGACCCTTGGGAAAGAGTGGTAGCAGACGGAACAGGTACGCTCTGAAGAAATCCCACCTCTGCGTCAAAACATCCACCACCTCCACATAAGGACACCGGTACCGACTGAGAAACCTTGGTAATTGAGCATTTTCCTTTGAGGCGAATAGGTCGATATGAGGGTGACCGAACCTTCTGCACAGGAGTTCAAACACCTTTGGGTTCAATATCCATTCCTCTGGATGGACTGTCTCTCTCGACATAGCCAGTAGGTCTGGATGTTCAGTTCACCTGCCATATGAACAGCTGAGATAGTCAGAAGGTGCTTCATCGCCCATAGGAGGACTTTGGTGGCTTCCACCAGCATTTTCTTGCTTCTTGTGTCTCCTTGCTTGTATATGTACACCTCGATGATGGCATTGTCCAGACTTACCTTCACTGCATTGGACTGCACTCAAAAGTGGAAATGAAGAACAGCAAGTTGAACTGCTTTCATTTCCAGTACATTTATCTGTAGCCTCTGTTCCTCAGAAGTACAAATGTCCTGGACTGGAATGTGGTCCTGGACTGTGCCCCAGCCTGACAGGTTGGCATTGGTCATCAATATCAGCTCCAATGGGTCTTCCAGGAGTGAATCTCTGCTGAGGTTCTCAGGACTTACCCACCAAGCCAGCAATTGCCAGACTGACTGAGGAAGCGTGATGAGGGCTTGGTAGCCTTCTGAGGCTCAATACCAGACCTCTAACATCCCATTCTGGAGGGGTCGCATATGCAAGTGGGCCCATGGAACTAATTCTATTGCTGCAGGCAGTCATCAGCCCCAGAATTGGGAGAAGCCTGTGAACAGAGACCGATGGCTGGCTGCTGAATCACTGAACCTCTCATCTCAGGGTCTCCTTCTTGGATGAAGGGAGGAACACTTTCCCTTTATCTGTCTGGAACACCACTCCCAAGTATTCTAAACTCAGAGACAGAATGAGAGGGCTGTTCTCCCAGGTTTGATCTCCTTGCCATCTGTGTCAATGATGCTCAGATGAAAAGGTTGTCCAGGTGGGGTTACACATATTATCCCTCCTGTCTCAGTGGTGTTACAAGCATGATTAGTACCTTCAAGAATAGCTGGGGTGCTGTTGCTAGCCTGAAGGGAAGTGCCTGATACTGGAAAAGCCATCCCTGAATCATAAACCTCAGAAACTTCTTTTACGACTGCCTAGTGGAGATGTGAAGATAGGCATCTTTCAGATCTATGGATACCAGATAGTCCCCTGGTTGGTTAGCCCAGATGATCTGACCGCAAGAACTCCATCTTGAAGGTCATGTGGTGAAAAAACTTGTTTAGCTGCTTCAAGTCAAGAATTGGTCAGAAGCCCTTTGACTTCTTGGGAAACACTAAGTAAATTGAGTAGAACCTCAGACCATCCTCACTGGGAGGCACTGGGACAATTGACCGAATCTGTAACAAGTGGTCCAAGGCTGCCACAATGTAACATGCAGCATGTACTGACATCCATAAATGTCTACTGTGGCATCTCCCAAGAAGAGAGATGCCTTAGACACCAGCTGGAAGATGTTCGCCCCTTCTGAATCCAGGGCAATGAAACTACCCGGGGCCGTGGTCCAAGGTCTGGGCTACTGCCTGCCTCTTCACTGGGTTTTGAGAAACAGGGGATTGCAGAAAATGATCTCTTGTTCATACTGTTGCAAACTCCATAGCGTATCCTAGAGCCAGAATTTCTAGTACTCACACATCTGACGTAATTTTGATCCATATCTGGTAAAACATCAGCAGTCTTCCGCCAAGAGACGGGAGGTAGAGACGAGCCTGCATACCATCATTGGAGTTACCACTGCATTGTCCTGCACCTCCATTAAGCCTGCAGGTGAAGGATCCTCTGTTACTATTATTCTTAAATCTAGAATAGGCTCCCCTATTTCACTAGTTTCCAGAATTCCGAAAGTGATGGAAACCCCCGTGGGACTGTCACTGCCATGCACCTCCTCGACCTCTTGATGTCAAGTTCGCTTTCTGTTGCTGTTTTAACACTAGAAGTTGTCCCTTCTTATCCTGGACATCTTTCAGGATGTTGTCCAATCCAAAACCAAATAATAGTTCACCTTCAGAAACCACGTTAAACAGCCTCACCTTAGATGTCTGATCTGTGACCCAATGGCTGAGCCAAACACCCCGCATAGCTGCCACAATGTAATATGCAGCATGTACTGACATCTATAAATGTCTACTGTGGCATCTCCCAGAAGTACAGATGCCATAGACACCAGCTGCAAGATGTTCACCCCTTCTGAATCCAGGGGAAAGCAACTACCCAGGGCCGTGACCCATGAGTTCAAGGCTCTGGAAACAAGAAAGGATGCATCTGAAGTGTGAATATTTATTTCATTCATGGTAAATAGCTTTTTGCATGAGGCATCCACTCTCTTATCATGTTGGCTAGGGTCAATGAACTCTCAATATTGATGGCAATGTGCTTAACAGAATTATCTATGGCCTTATGTGCGGGGGCTTCCCACTTCTGCATGCTCTCTTCCAAAAAGGGCCAACCTTTCACCCTCGGTCTAGGTAGATGTGTGTGCTTATCTGACCCAGCCCATTTCTTCTCGAAGATCTAGATGTAGTGCACAAAGTTTGAAAAGCACTTTGGTGCTGAGGAGGAGGCCGACAGAACTGGATTCACATCCAAGGACTCCATAACTTGCACCTCCTTCAGCAGCAACATCCAACAAGCCTCCATTATAAGATAGGAGAGAGACTTTGTATCAGACGGGGGAGGGAATCAGAATCTTCTTCTTAGGCTCTGTCCACTCCCCCTACTCCTCCTCAGAGGGATCCTCCTCTTCATCAAATAGCACAGACGGGTCAGGATTTGCTCTTTGGCCCCAGAATCTTCCTTTTGGCCCTCAACACTGTCAGGCTCAGGGGTTGTCTGTGGATCTAGGTGTGTATTATCATTTTGCTCTGATGCAGCTGGACGTGCCCGTATGGGTCCCCTTCTGACCAGAGGGTCCCACCTTAGGTATGGGTGTGTTGGTGGGGATGTCCTGTGGAACATCAGAACTTAGCAGCTCATTTAAGAGCAGCAAAAAGGATTTGCACAACTCAGCTCTACCATTGCCAGCTGGTGTCCGAGGTGCACCCCCAGCTTAGACTGTGTTACACAATTAGAACAGGAGAACCCCAATGGGGAAGGTCTGAACATCTTCCTACAGGTCTTACATTGCTTAAATGCTACAGGTCTCTGATACGCTATGGTGCCTTTTCCTTATGCCCAGAATGAAAAATCACAATTATAAAAATAGGCAATGCTGCCTTGATATAAGCCAAAACAGCACCTCCAACTCCTGCCCCCCCTCGCCAGCTGAGGTGAATGGAGAAAAAGAAAACAAGGATGTCACTTACTGTGAATGGGGATCCTGTCTTAAGATTCAGCAGACTGCAAAGAGTTAATGTGAGAATCAAAACAAGGCACACTGCTGTGGCACACATGGCCTGAGGCCACATTAGGGCAACTTATGAGAATTGCTAATTGAGAGAGTGGAAGAAGCCACAAAGTGCAAAAAAACTGCTGACCATGCCAGCAAACATGCTGGACAGACCGGTAGGCACATGCATGGGCGCACAACAGGTCGAGGACATCATGTCGATGTGCATCACATCACCACATTGATTATGCATATGCTCAACTGCCAATAGCACAGAATTCATGCCTAAGAAAGCAAAAGAGCATAAACCTCACTGGCAAGATGTCAGCAATGGCAGAGGTTTGCACAGCTCAAGGAAACTGATAAAGGAGACACTGACTAGTAACATCAATATCCAAGGTGCTCTCCACTGTAATGGACTCAAGGAGTCCCAAAAACTGCCCCAGCTAAGCAGCAGAGCACAGAAACTGCTCTGTAAGGCAAGGATCTCTGCAGTAAGGTATGACAGCCCCTGCGACTCCAGTCAGCCATCAAGTACTATGAGCCCCACACTGCCGAGTCAAACAACAAGTAAATAATCCTCAAAACCTAAAGGAACAGGAAAAAAAGGTAAGGGATCTTGATGTCCAGAAGGTGCTGTGGGAGGGAAAGGCTAAAAGAAAAAACAGATCAGGATGGAGACCTCTATAAGCTAATTGTGCCCCATCTAAAAAAAACAGACAAGGGGCCCCATATTCAAAAGTGGCAGTCTGCATCACACAAGTGATTGTGCTACGCAACTCAACTGCACCAGCACAAAATAATGGTATATTCAGAAGTTGTGCCGTAATATGCAATCGCGCATGTGTGGCTGAATATCCCAAACATGCGCGATTGTACAGTGGGAGATGCGTGGTGTGGCAAGTGCCCAGAGCCCAGTGCAGAGCATACGGAAGTGCGCGATTCAAAGCCACTTGCGCAGTGCACAGATTTGCAATATTCAGCCAGGATATGCAAATGGCCTCATTGCACAGTCAGCGCTCAAACAATACATTTGCATCTCATTACTGGAATGTATTCAGGCCATTTGCATACCATTGGCATGTGCAGTTCCAGCATTACAAGGCAGCACCACCACTCCACAAACGTGATCAGGAGGTACTGCAGTCTAGCAGGCAGGTGAAAATGCATGGTTGTGTGTGGGTGGACTGCACTGGCCTGAGTACAGTGCTACATACCCCTCAATCCCTTAGCACCCAAATGTGTGCCAAGATGTGTGACAACTGGTCAGAATGTGTGACACAGGAGCAAACATGACAGTGCAAGCTTGGAAGACTGTGGAAATAAGTGCACCAATGTTGCTACTGTGTGCTAATACCTAGCATTTCATATCATCATACAATTCAGCATAACAGTGTCAGTGGTCGGTGTGTAATGTCACCCATTCTATGTGGGTCAGAGGGTGTCTGAGTGATAACATGAGTGCTGTACCCCATACTGTGTGACAGTTGAGAGGTTTGCAGTACTACAACCCATGGCCATGTCTGTGCTCTAGGTGGCTGAACGCACAACCTGGAAAGGTCCACTGTCCCTGGGGCATGCCCCTGCCACCTCTAGGCTGCAGGTTGTGCCACCCCTGCCCTGTGCTGCTCACAGTTGTGCACTGTCCACCACCAGTACACCACAGTGACCCAAACCCAGGGCCTCCGTGGCATAGTCACACTGCAGGGATGGCATCGGTGACATATATGTGGTTCCTGGTGGTGTGGGTCTGACACAGACATACTGTGTGCACCTGTGGTGTTTCACCATGGGTGTGTGCCACTGGACTGTACCTGACCCTTGCCATGCTGCCACCATTACCACCATGCTCCTGCTCACCATTGTCCCAAACACCACCATGGGTGCATGCCTCCACTGGGTGGCACTCTGATGGCCATGGCACCTGGTACATGTGCCACATTGTAGCAGTCTGCTCCACTGGTGTGCTAGGAGGGCACCTGATTAGCATGTGGCAGCTGGGCATCCCCTACCTGGGTGTGGTGGCTGACTGGGCAGTGCCGGTGGTGTCACCCAGTGGCACTCAGCAAATGCCTGGCAAGCTGGCACAGCATGGCTGTGGCTTTGGGCACTACCATCCTGGCATGACTGCTGTGTGTGGGTGTCTGGAGCACATCCTGGTGCACCTCTTAGGGCTGTCTCAGGGTCATCTGTCTGCAATTCTGCAGCCTTCCTGTGAGTGGCTGGCTGATTTAGGCCATCCCATACATACCTAACTTTGCATGGCACCGTTATGTGATGCCCGACACATGCACCGCACATTTTGGCTGAATATACACTTGCATGGCATATCCAGGTGCCCGCCCCCTTTTTTGCACTGCATACATTATTTCTGCATGATTACAGATTCGGAAATGCACAATGAACCTCTCCCTTTCGAATATTGCACTTCTGTGCATTTTATGGGATACGCCGCACATCTCCATTTTGGGCCATGCATCTTCTTTGAATATGTGGGCCAAGAATTCACTTACCTAAAAAAAGGGCACCAGGGTATAAAAGGAAAAAAAAATACAACCTGTAGGACACCCTAACTAACAGTATTGGCATGTCACCCCCAATTCATGCACCGTATGCAATGGAAATGAGGTAAAAGGTATAACAGGTTAGTCAACTTAAAAGACACAGCTTAACAGGCATGATTTATAAATTTGAGGGTACTCCCTGAAAACAGGTAGCCCAAGCTGTTTCACAGTTGCACAAATCTGGTCTAGAAAAATAAACACATTGTAACTCAAAGAAATTCTGAGAAACTTCTATGCTATCTACCCCTTCAGTGGCACAGCAAATAATGGAGAATCTCAACTCTCAGAATGTTCATGTGCCCAGGATTCTATGCTGATTGACAGCTTTGGGCTATGCTACTACCCCAGTAGGGGTGTTCATGACCCATATGAATTAACTCCCAATTGACAACATGGAGCAACACAGAAAGCAGAACTGACATAGTTTAACCCACTGCACCCAGCATTTTAAACACAGAGCACTCCATCCTAAGAAAAAAAAAAAAACATTTACTTATTTGTGGGGAGCAATCTGCCATAGTTACACAGTACAAGTGTGAAAGCCTAGATACCCACCAAATGAAAAATCACCTACTCTAGCAAATCCTTTTTGGCAACCCTCAGGATGCAGACAAGCTAGGCAACTATACTAAACAAGAGTTAGGGTTCGTGGGACACTAAGGCAGGCATGGCCACTTGACTAATCTTCATTTAGATGTATGTCTGTAAGTCAAGGTAATATAGCATAACTCGGGTATGGGAAGTGTGCTGTTTAATTATTTACTTTGCATGTCAGTGGCTTACAATGGGGTAATAGTCTGTTCAATACACATAGGTATTTCTCTAATACTATCTTAACCATTGCATCACAAGGCTCAGTAAAAAATAGATCTAACCATGTGAAACAGCCATTTGATTGCCCTCCTCCCATATCTGTGATGCATGTTGTGTCGTTCTGCAGTACCTCTCATGCAAACTCTTTCATCAGACTTTCAAATTTGTGCTTATGATATTGCTTGACTGTTCAATCTTTTGATATTATTCAAGCAAACTTGAAAGTGACCTTTATTATCCAGTGTAATTGTTCCAAAAAGTATTGTCCTTGCTGCATAGTTTCCATACAATGATAATTACGAATGTATAACTAATGTGGATGTTAGCTGATTAAATTTTTACGTCAGCATGGGCAGAGCCATGCTAACATATTGCCATGATGTAGGAGAGAAAAATGAGTGCGGTACAGGACTGTGAAGTAGTTGTCCTACGCTTGGTGTTTCAACTAGTGCTGAGGCACAAATCTCTGTCTCTTAAAGCGGCAATACTACATAAAAAAAGTCATTACCGCATAGATGTCTTTCTTCTGATCTGTTGAGCATGCAGCTGTTTAAAATTCTGTTGTGCAGTGCAGCATTTGAGCCCAATTTCTCCTTTGTTTTTGTTTACATTTGTAAGCCTGCCATGTTGTTCCCCAGACCTGTGCTCTGCTTTGTTTACAATTGGTTATGTTTCCTGTGTGTGTGTGGTGCATGCTCCAGTCCATTATGTGCTGCTCTGTCAAGTCCTTCAAGAATGTATCTAAAGTCAGTGGTGAATGGGTGTTTCCAGTCAGCAATCGTGGTTTAAGAGCATTTGAAATGTAAAATATACACTTTACACAAACAAAGGCTATTAGTACTATACAATGTGTGAGTAGTGTGACAGGACTGTTTTAAGCCTTTGAAACAACGTAAAATACAAATAGGAAGCATTGAAAACATTATAGACAAGAGACCATTGAAAACCTTATGCTTTAAGAGCTTCTGAGTAAAAAAGAGCTTCTGAGTGCTATCCAAGAATGAGTGGGTTATATTACAAGTGCCTCATGTGCATATACAATGAGATTGGCTTGAACAGTTACAAGCAAGCTTGTTTTACTGCCTCAGAATCTTGCTATGTGTTACAACAGTAAAATGACTGTTTTCTTGCAGAGCTTTATTTACCATTTTGCAGAGTACACATCCATTATTCAACAGAAGGTTGATGCTCTATTCCATTTATCAAATGAATCACATCAATCTAACTTTACTAAAGTTAGTTTATCATTTCTGCACATTCAGATGTCCCCAACCTTCTAAAAGAAAGAAGTAAAGGTTCATGTAACTTATATACTACAGGATCCTGACAGGCCCCCATAAGTATTCTATAACAGCTTTGTATAGGTTTGAAGTTCTCATCCTCTTTCCGCCCTACAGATAATTTCTCTATAGGGGACCGCATCAGCCTCTGACCCCCTAGCTCTCTAGAGCATATTTTCCCCTGAAGCTTAACCCACAGGAAGTAATGGGAAGTATTCAGGTTAAAGTTTCTAACCAGCAAGTTAAAATGGACTGCTTGTTTGTTTTGCCAGAGTTGACCTACTTTATATAAATCCTTTGTTTTCCATGATTTAAGAGTGTTAAAATCCTGTCTATTCTTAGCAGGGCCATCTTGCAGTAGGGCAGAGAGTTCTAGGTCTGGCGAAAGAGATCTGGGGTGTTGGAGCATAGTATGAGCTTCCTTCCAGGCCTTAAGAGTCGAGTTTGAACAGGGGTTTGGTGATTTGTCATATTCACCAGTGTATAGAAGTTTAATCATATTATAATAATGAAGAGATCCTCTCCCTCCATCTTCAAACTCCACCCAACCTGGTCGTGCTGGTTTCTCCTTTACCAGGTCTTGAACGTGGGCCAGTTGCGTAGTGACATAATAGTGCTTGACACTCGGCAGGCCTAACCCCCCTTTATCAATTGGAAGCCATAATATTTCTTTTTTAATCCTTGCCCATTTCCCCTGCCAAAGAAGTTGTGCAATGGTGCCTTCTATTGATTTAATATATTTCTTAGGTATACACATTGGAAGTGTCTGGAAAATATATAGGAATTGTGGCAGAACACTCATCTTAACAAGATTCACTTGCCTCAGTAGGGTAAGAGGTAGAGCTCTCCAGACAATGCACTGTTATTTTATTTTTTGAATCACCAGGAGGAGATTTGATTTAACCACATGGGAAATTTTTTTCATCAATTTTATTCCTAGGTACTTAACTGAGGAAGAAGGAGGGATTCTTACATCCCTTAGGGAGAAGGTGGCTCCAGATCCCCCCATGGGCATCCATTTACATTTGGACCAATTTATCTTGTGTCCTGATAATGGACCATAAGATTGAAAAATTGTATACAGAATGGGCACTGCCTTGTCTGGATTTTTGAGAAAAAACAGGATGTCATCCACAAATAACGAAATCACATTTTTGTTTCCTTTCCATATTAGACCCTCAATCTGTTCCTCATTTCTAATTGTCTTAGCCAATGCTTTAATTGTAAGAACATAACCCAGGGGAGAAAGAGGGCACCCCTGTCTAGTTCCTCGGGACAGGGCAAATGGAGTCGGAGTTATGTTATTTGCTAAAATCTGAGCTTTAGGGCTCCTGTATAGGGCCCGAATCCATCCCATAATCCCCTCCCTAAACCCAAACTTGCACAGGACTGCCATCATAAAAGGCCATTCTACACGATCAAAGGCCTTTTCTCCATCAAGGGCCAAAAGGCCTTCCCTTGTCCCTCTCCTCCATCTATGCATATTATTTAAAGTTCTTCTTAAGTTATGTCTGGCTTGCCTACCCTTCACAAATCCCCCCTGGTCCATGTGAATTAGTCTGGGCAAGTATTTTTCCAATCTGCAAGCAATAAGCTTTGCTATAACCTTGTAGTCTGAATTAAGTAAAGATATTGGGCGGTAAGAGTCACATTTATTGGGGTCTTTCCCTGGTTTAGGTAGCACAGTGATTGTAACTAGTGTTAGGGAGGGGGAAGCTCCCCCCATTTCCAATGCGTTCCCTATCATCCGAAACATCAGCGGGCCAATTAAATCCCACATCAATTTATAAAATTCTATTGGGAATCCATTGGGCCCAGGTGCCCTACCTCCATTTGCCCTCCAAACTGCCCATTTTACCTCCTCCACAGAGACTGGAGAGTCTATAGTTACTGATTCCTGAGACACCAGAGAAGGCATCTGAATACCATCTAGAAAAGAGGAAACATCACCCCCTAGAGGAAATTCTGAGGTATAGAGGGAGCAGTAAAATAATTTAAAGGTAGTATTGATTTCTTATTGGTTATAGGTAATATTCCCTGCTGTATTTTCAATAGAAAGAATTGTTCTATCTGCTCTTTTCTCTTTAATCAGATTGGCAAGCCACTTCCTTCCCTTATCACCTTCAAAGTAGTTCTGTGACTTTGTTATTGTTAAATTTCATTCTGTTTTTAAAGAGGTCCATTGTGATAGCCGCCCCTTAAGGCGTCTCAATTCTCTTGAGATATCTAATGAATGATTTTTCATATTTTCCCTCTCCAAATTCCTTATTTCATTTTCCAGTTCCTTCTCATCTCTGACCGAATTCTTACCCTTGAATGTTGCATACGAAATAGTCTCCCCTCTTATAAATGCCTTAATACAATCCCATACATTATTAATACCTGTATCTTCTGGGGTGTTAAATTCCAAAAATTCCTCTAATTTACTCCTAATCTGTTTAATATACAAGGGATCCTGCAACAATGTCGGATCTATGCGCCACTGAGTTTCTATTTTTTGGTCTTCTGGTAGTAAAATAGTTATTTTCAATGGGGCATGATCCAAGACTGCCAGGGGGCCATATGAGGCCTCACTAATACTTCCAAATAAGTCTGGAGGAAGGAACATGTAGTTCAATCTGGTGTATAACCCATGAGCATGAGAATAGGATGAATATTCCCTCTCCCTGGATGCATGTGTCTCAAAGCCTCCTGTAGTGCTCTACCTTGTGTTAGGGCTCTAAGGGCTGCTGAACTCTTAGGAGGGGGTCCTGTCCTTCCTCTTGAATGGTCCCAGTCCTGGTCCAAATAAGTGTTAAAGTCCCCAGCTAGGATTGTCAGGGAAGGGTCCTAGGGTGACCCCTAATTTAGTGAAAAATCTGGGGAGTTAAAGTTTGGCCCGTAGATGGAACCCAGAGTAAGCCTCATAGACCCCAGTTCCACCTCAGCCAGCACATATCTTCCCTGGGTGTCAGAGAAAATAGAGAGCACTTTATGGGGGATCCCAGGCTGGATCCATATGGCCACCCCCCCGACCTTAGTCGTAAAAGGGGACACCAGCAGAGAACCCCCCAAGAGGCTGCCAATTTTGAGGCCTCTAATTTATCCATATGAATTTCCTGCAGAAAAATAATATCCCCCTTCATCCTTTTGATAGTTGTCCATATTTTTTTCCACTTAACCACAGTTTTAAGGCCATTGACATTCCATGACAAAAAATATAACCGATTCATAAAGTATCCATGATGTTCTTATACATATTCTTCTGTTTAACATGCATAATGGTATATTTGACTCCAAATAAAAAACAACAGAAAAACTGAACAATCCCCAGGATATCACCCCTTAACCGCCCAACTGTAGCAACATAACCATACAAAAGTCTCTCCAATGGGAGAAGACATAACCCTTGAACAGATACCCCACTTACTCTCTTTCCCCTTCCCCCCACCTTGCATTTCTCTACTGTACAACCTCTAACTTTTGTGGATAGAGCTTTTAATATATCAAAAACATTATTTTCTCCATTATTTAGTATTTTCAGGACCCGCTAATCTGGAGCCCTCTATACCGCAATCCCTTCCATCCCCTAAACCCTTCCTCTAACTGGTAGCAGAGAGTATCCCCACCATTGGAGACTTGAGGAAGCAAAACACTGGGGACGCTTAGAGATTACCCTCAGCCTCCTAAAGTTGAAGGGCCACCCCGTGGCTGGCACGGACAGGGCCCTCCGCCCCCCCATAGCCACTACCACCATTCAAGTCCCTCTCTGAGCCAGTCTCTCGCCCCCCATCTGAACTGCCTTGGGGGAAGAAATGGCCCATTTACAATGCTTCAAACAGTTTAAAACCAACATTGCTCCAACATCCCCATTTGTGCTTTAAAGAGAGAGAAATCATTATTGTCCAAAATTGCCCTCCCCCCAAAGACCTCTCAGGGAGAGGGGGAGACCCCCGCACAACCCCCTTTGCCAACTCTCCAGAGATGGTCCCCATCAACAGTATTATACTATTGTCTACTCACACCCCTTCCCTCGTCCCCCCAGTATGTTAAATAATTGAACACCAACTCTCTCCCCCCACCAGCCAGAGAGGGTAGATAGAAAAGAAAATACATTTGTTGGTTCTTTGACCATTTCTTTTTATTTTAACATACCCATACTTTAAATTACTTAAACAAAGCAAAGATAGCTCCTGTTTCCAACCTGTACCCGGTCTAGTTAAGGGGTCCACAGAATTCCACACATCCAATCCAGTAATGCTGTATTTATCTTTCATCACCTCATTCACACACATACCAGTGGCTATCTTCAGGAAAAAGACTCCATAATGAGCACTACACAAATGTTCCCCCAAAGTCCACACAGTAACTCAAGTCTAGTTTATGTCGAGGTCCGTTTGTATTCCACCAAATTTTCACCCCTTGTCAAATGGGCCTGATAGAGAAAGCATAAACAAAAGACCACACAAACTGTCCGTCTAACCGCTTGATCTCCAGAGTGTTGCACCGTTCAAAATAGGCTCCGCTATGTAGTACACATTAACTGTTCACCCCTGCCATTATGGGCCCCTTCTTGGAGTTACGGGACACAAGGAGAAATCAGAGCCTTAAGTATTCGGTCACTAGGAATCCCTCAGCTCTGCATAGATCTCAGCTGCAGGTACAAGTTTACTCACTTTCTTGTCCCTGTATCAACAATAATTTTCTTCAGGCCTCTCTTCCTCCAACTCCCCCACGAACTGCAGGGCCACCTTCACCAAAGTGAACGAACGTGGTGGTTTTCCTTTAGGCCTTATAATAAGGCAAGCTGGGTAAATCAGTGAAAACTGACAGTTTATGGTGTGTAATCTTCTCTTTGCCTCTGCAAGCACCTGTCTCTGTTGTTGTAATTGGAAAGAATAATTGGGAAAAATACTCACTCGGCTCTGCTGCACCATTAAGGGACCATGGCCTCTGGCTTTCTCTAGCACCCTCTGTCTGTCCATGTATCTAAGAAATTTTACAATTCTATGGCGTGGTCTTTGGTCCGGAGCGGGTCTGGCCCCAGGCGATCGGTGAGCTCATTGGATCTCCAGTTTTATTTCAGGTGGAAGGTTCAGCTCTTGTTTCAGCCACTTTTGGATGTAACTTGCACAATCTTGACCTTCCACAGATTCGGGTAGGCCCACTATTCTTATATTACAGCGTCTTTCCTGGTTTTCATGACGTCGATGCTCTGTTTCAATCTTTCAATATCTTTCAGGGCTTTTTGTAGATCAATATGCATTGCACTTCTAGCGTCTTGCTGAGAGCTCACTCGGGCCTCCATTTCCTCAATCCACAGTTTATGGGCATCCACTGTTTCAGATAAAACATTAACGTTTTGGTGAAGATGCTGTAGTTGGGATGCTACATTCTCAAATCCCGTTTCCAGGTGAGTCCCTAAATCATGTTTTAAATCTTGTATCAGTCTCTCAATTGATCTGTAGTGCTCTGCGATCATTTGCTCTGATTGCAGTTCCTGCTGATTATGCATATGTCCAGCAGAGGTCTCAGGCAAGTCCTGTGGATCAGTTGGTGCTGTACAATAAGATAGGCCCCTGTTTGTTGGCTGAGATTTAGATCTATTGAATGAAATCCTTGTTTGTTTTTTTGGAAGCTTTGACATCATTAGGCATTTGTCTCTCCTTTAGCTACGATTATTTTGTCAATGAACCAGTATTTACTGCAGGATGGAAGAGATACTTGATGGATTAAGCCAGAGCCCAAGATTAAGCCTCCATACTGATCATGATCATCGATGCTCTGTTTCAATCATTCAATATCTTTCAGGGCTTTTTGTAGATCAATATGCATTGCACTTCTAGCGTCTTGCTGAGAGCTCACTCAGGCCTCCATTTCCTCGATGGCTCAATGAAATCGCAGTGCACATTCTAAACTCCCGATGCATCTTATAATTCAAAAATGGCCTAAGGCAACATCTTCTTACTAGGACAGTTTGTGACTGCCACTAGGACTCTAAACACCCATGATGCCCACTCATCCACATTCTCCTTCCCCTTCCTTTAACCCCCACTCTTCCCTCTTGCTCTATCCCTCTGTCTTCCTCTCCCCCCCTCCTTGCCTTTTCTCCCACTGGATCAACCTTAAAACCAATCTACTACCACTACCTCCCAACCTCCTAGACAAAGCCACTTCTTTTGGCCGCCCAGTCTCCCCCCGTCTGCCCTCCCCTTGACTCCTCCTTGGACTCTCACACTAGGTGTCACACCTCTTTATCTCCTTTGCTACATATAAACCTTTACCCTAGTCGAATGCTCTTGATGCTGTACTATCACTATTGGTACTATGAATGACATTGTAACCTTACTGTAAACTAGCTACTTACTATTCGAGTATTGTATGTAAACTGTTTGTTATTGCTGTCATTGACAATGTTTGACATGGAACCTTTGTAAAAAAGCTCTGAGCTCAAAGGTATGATCCGAATCCCTAAATAAATAAAAAAATAAAACAAATACTGCTCTGTAGCATGGCCACGCCCCCAATGATTGATCTCTTATTGACATACTCGAAATAACTTATGTAATGTATAAAAAATATGTCAGAAATATCCGATTCATGAACAAACTGGAGTCTTCTTCAAAACATCTGCTGCTAGCTACAAATAAGAAAGTGAAACACCAGGCTAAACATTAGTTTCATACATGCACTGTGTTAGGACTGAGAGACACAGTGTGTGTGTGTGTGTGTGTGTGTGTGTGTGTGTGTGTGTGTGTGTGTGTAGACACGCAACCAAAAGAGGACTTACAATTATGCTGAAAGTGTGCAACTTAATGGGCGGTGATAGTATTTTTTTTATTGAAAGTGTGGTACACTGCTTAGACATTTGGTCAGACTTTGTTGGGGGGTCTAACAGTATCATACTGCAATTTAAAACATGTCAGGAAAAAAATGTTTTCATATTAAATCAGTTTGTATGGGAATACCAATTAGATATTGTTGTGAGGTACTATGTTAGAGCATAAAATAATTTAAATATTCAAAGCCGGAAATTCTATTCTAGGTTACTGAGCCAAGTGAATTGACAATAGTGACCCATTGTCAGGGCCCTATATTCAAGTGCATTCTTCATCACATTTGCAGTGCTCTGCACCACTGCCTCTCTGCATAATGATTGCAACATCAAGTAACTGTGAGCTAGCACTATTGCAGAGCTGTACCCTCACCAAGGGATCTTTTGTACAAAGGTGGAAGCAGGAAGGGGGCTGGCAGCAGGCGGTAAGCAGACAACTACAGGCCCATCAATCTGAATTTGTTGGAGGTGAAAGTAATGGAGAAACTGTTGAGGGAAAAGATTGTAGAATATTTTGAATCCTGTGGCTTACAGAATCTGTGGCTGCATGAATTCACTTGGGGGTGGGGGACAGGGGAGCTGATATCAAAGTAAGCTATTAGTTTTCTTTGAGGGGGTGATGAGGGATATTAATCAGGGTGGAATGATGGATGTGGCTTACCTGGATTTCAGTAAGGCCCGTAATACCTTTCCACATAGCAAAATAGTAAAGAACCTGGGCAACCAGAGAGTGTGTACTAAAATGTTAAACTGGGTAGAGAATTTGTTGGGTAGTTGGCATCAGTGGGTGGTTGGAAACAGCATTCACCTGATGTCAGGGGAGTGACCAGTGGTGCACCACAGGGATCAGTACTTTGGCCTATACTCTTTATTGACATCACTTGTGATAATAAAGATGGGTTAAAAGGTAAGGTATGCTTGTTTTATGGTTGAGACAAAGATCTACCACAGGGTAGACACTACTGAGGTGGAGGGGTAGAAAACTGAATGGAACAATGAAGACAGAACTACTTAAGCTTCAGGAATTGTCCAGTAAGTGTCATTAAATAGAGAACAATGGATGGGCAACTACGCACAACCAGTGTGTTCTGCTGTAAATGGGTTCTGATTCCCTCTAACTTTGAAAGTGAAGCTTGAGATGTCAGTGGTGATGCCTCTCCCTATGCATCCCATGCATAGGGAGAGGCATCTCCCTATGCTGCCTGCTGCCAGCCCCCTCCCTGTTCCACCTTTGTACAAAAGATCCCTTGATGAGGGTATAGCTCTGCAATAGTGCTAGCTCACAGTTACTTGATGTTGCAATCATTATGCAGAGAGGCAGTGGTGCAGAGCACTGCAAATGTGATGAAGATTGTTCTTTATGTCTTTATAAGCGACATTGCAGAGGGACTGGAAGGAAAAGTATGTCTCTTTGCAGATGACACAAAGATCTGCAACAGAGTTGATGCACAAGGTGGGGTGGAAAGGATGAGAAGGGACTTGGCAAGGTTAGAGGAATGGTCAAATGTATGGCAGCTTAGATTCAATGCTAAGAAGTGCAAGGTAATGCACCTGGGAAACAAAAACCGGGGAAGAGTACACAATGGGGGTGAGATACTAACAACAACAAAATGGAAAGGGACCTGGGGTAGTCATATCAGATGACCTAAAGGTGGGCAAGCAATGTGAGAGGGCACAAGGAGGGCTGGGGGATACTGGGATGCATAGGGAGAGGCATCACCAGCAGAAAACAAGAAGTTATTATCCTCTGTACAGACAGCTGGTGAGACCACATCTGAGTACTAGCGGCAGTTCTGGAGACCCAATCTCCGAAAGACATAGACAGGATGGAAGCTGTCCAGAGGAGGGCAACTAAAATGGTGCAGGGTCTGCACCGGAAGACATATGAAGAGAGACTTAAGGAGCTTAATATGTATAGCCTCGAGGAAAGGAGGGAGAGGGGGACATGATAGAAACTTTCAAGTACCTCAAGGGAATCAACAAAGTCCAAGACGGTAGCATCTTTCAAAAAAAGAGGTGTGCAAGAACAAGGGGGCACAATTTGAAGATAGAAGGGGGGCTCAGAGGTAATTTAAGGAAGTATTTTTTCACAGAGAGGGTTGTGGATGCATGGAACAGCCTTCCAGAGGAGGTTGTGGAGTCAAAAACAGTGGTGGAATTCAAGCATGCATGGGACAGTCATAAGGCAATTCTAGGGGTTGGGGGTAGGAAGAAGTAGGCTGCTGGTTAACTAGGATCTGCAGCTTATCCATCAGGTAGGGAAATGGGCAGACTGGGTGGGCCAAGCGGTCCTTATCTGCCGTCAAATTCTATGTTTCTATGTTTCTATGAATCAGAACCCCGAGTTTGCAGAACACACTGGTTGTGAATAAAGTTGCACATCCTGTATTTAATTTAATGTATATAGTACTGAGTTAAATGTGCATGTGGCAGTTATGTTGCTTTCAGAATGAAATTGAGGGGTGCAGTCTCTTTAGCTTTCAGAATGATGTTGTAACACAAAAGGGTTCAATCACATTTCACGACCTTTGAACTGTGGTACAACAGCATATTAAAAGGCATGGAATTCTACACAGAACAACACTCTACAATACACCATACATTCATTGTGAATAAATGAGAAATCAAGTACTTGGTGCATAGAAAACAAGGGGTGGAGTACATGAAGGGGGTACTGCAATGGTGAACACAAAACAGGAAAGAAAACTGGGGACTGTAATTTCTGATGACCTAGAAGAAGCCAAGCAGTGTGACAAAGCAGATGGGAGTGCCAGTGGGATGTTGCTGTGCACAGGTATCACCAACAAGACATATGAGGTGTTTATATAATTGTAAACTTAAGAAATTGATGAACCTCAACTAGTGTACTGTGTCCAGTTCAGGACACCAGATCTCCAAATGGACATGCACAGGTTACAGGCAGTCTAATGGAGGGCAACTAAAATGGTGTAGTGGCATGCTGTCGCCACTAAACTTGCCCTGCACGAGGGAATGCCTACAGGGCACGCCAGTGGTATGGGCAGCCCAAGGTTTTACGTACTTGGGGATAAACATCACTACACTATGGAGGAACTTGGTTGAGGCAAACTATACACCCATCACAGCCTCCATCAGAGCAGAAACACTAAGATGGACTAAGCTACACCAATCCCTGAAAGGCAGGGTAGATGCTGTATACATGTTCGTGCTGAATAAGATAGCATACCTCATGTGCAATGTATCAATCCCTACACAACCAAACACACTTCTGAAAATCAATAAGTTGACAGCAGGGTTCATCTGGTAAGACAAAGTCCCAAGATTTGGAAAAACTAACTTATGGGCGCATTGGTCTGGGAGGAATGGGTCTCTCCTGGCTGCAGGGATATTTACTAACATATAGGGCTGCACAAGCAATCAGATGGTTTCTCCCTAAAACCCCAAATACCCTTGTATGGGTGAATCTGGAAATGGACATATCAGAATCCAAATGGCTGGGGAACCTACTGAACAAAGGGGTACACCAAAAGGGCCAGCTTCCTCTTGTTATCCAAGAGACAAGAGAAGCCTGGCACGGGTGCAAACATCTCACTCAATGTCCAGCCCCCTTATGGGTACCACGTACACAGTACAGCCCCTTATGGGGAAACACAGATGTGCTAGTGGGGGGACAAACCATCAACTGGCACTCTTGGCAGCAGGCAGGCATCTGTACAATAGCAGATATTTATGCACAGGACTCTGAAGCTGAGATGTCCTTCCTGCAAAGGCAGGCACAGTATCTGCTACCCAAAACAGACTTCTGTAGATTTCTCCAGATCACGAATGCATCAAAGACCCTCAGAGCCACAGCACCTATGGGAGATGGGTTGAAATAGCTGACCACCATGCATAAACAAGGCAAAGTAAAGGGCACTGCAGGCAAGACATATGGTATGCTTAGGGACTCTCTACCCGATACCACAATTAAGTGTAATGTGCAATGGGAGCAGGACCTAAATAAAGATAACAGACACCAAAGGGTGGCAATACCTCAAAGATGCCCATCTGGTCTGCAGGGACTCTAGGAGCCAGCTTTTGCACCGTGAGGTACTGCTGGGATGGTATCGTACCCCGGACACACTCCAAAAGATGGGACCTATCCCCCATTCCACATGCTGGAGGTGGCAGGCCCCACAGGCCAATCTGCTGCACTTACTGTGGCAGAGTCCCATACTAGTGGCCTTCTGGACAGGAGTAATTGTGGACTGCTCTAAGATCCTGCAAACACAAGGTTCTGCTGCACCAACCCTTAGCCTCTTGGGCAATACCTCAAAGGTGTCAAACTGTTCCAACCAATCCAAAAAATGGCTCGTTGTGGTGCTACTCAAAGCCAAAAGGGCTATCCTGATGAGATGGTGCCAGAATCTACCTCCCTCTCTTCTTACATGGCATACAGCAATGGCTTAGTTAGCACATTTTGAATGGTTGACATACACCACCGCCAACCACACACAGGTTTACAACAAGAAATGGCGCCTTTATCTCAGATCACACCTATGCTTTTCACCCACCCCACCACCTGGCAACCCACCTTCTGACCCAGACAACACTCTTACTCCACATTAAGCTTCCACTCGAACTGGTTCACTTCAGTCCTTATAGGATGAAAGGTCTTAGAAAGGGGTCACTCTTAATAATACAGGATCAGGCCACCCCCCCCCCCACCAGATGGGTCGTCAATGGCTGGTAATATTCAGGATTTTGCTCAGTTCGCTTCTGTAAAGGTTCAACAAGATGAGCCCACACTGCTTCCAGGCTGATATATATCCAGGCTGCATTAGTGTTAAATTCCTTCAGTGCATGTTTATATTTGCAAACAGTGTATCCTATAAGCAAAAGTTAAGTATTCAACTGTTACCTACCGCATTTGATGCCAAGTCATCTCTGCTTCATGTACTGTATGTTCTATTGTTGAAAAATCATTATAAAATCTTTTATGATAAAAAAAAATGGTGCAGTGACTGTAACATATAGAATAATGGATGGGTAAGTACGCATTATGAGAATGTAATGGTCGTCCGAGGTGTGGGATGCTACATAAACCTTGAGGGCGAAACCTGAAGGAGTTATTAAAGCATCCCACACTGAGACTGACCATTGCATTCGAGTAGGAAACTTCCCCATCTTTTATTTTTCATAACTGCTGATCAGCAATTTTTTTTGTCAAAGTGCATTTGGTATTGCTGTGTCTCATTCATGTGTCAGTCACATACGTACACACACACACACACACACACACACACACCTCTATCTTTGTCTCCTTTGCCTTTTTTTCCTTGAAAAGCTTTTCTATTTAATCTGGCATTTATTTTTTCACTTGCAGACTTGCAGAACTGGGCATTTGGATTGCAATTGCAATTGGACATACCTCAGGCACTTCAGCCTCTGCGCCATTCCTTGTTCCCGCTGGTAATTGTTGTCCATTGCGGGTTCCGAATTACAGGATCAACCAGATAGATTTTTTTTGTTTGCAAATGTTGAGCTGGTTAAAAATAAAGAAACCGATGATGACTCTCGGTCTGGCGGCTCCTCGATATGCGGGATAAGGAGCCACCATGTTTCTAAAACTGTTTACCCCACCCAGTAGTAGAGCAACAGCCAATCAGGGAATGGCTGTTTTTGAGTGACTCAGCTTGTACTCACCATTATAACTCGTGGGTTATAATGGCTAATTGTAACTTGGTCAGCCTATGTAAAAAAATGCTGACCAGTCATTATAAGATAATTATGACCAGAGACTAAAGTGTCTCATTATATACACTCTAGAGGTAACTATAATAATATAATAATAATATTCTTTATTTTTAATGGGCCTTTCAAATTTCAAGGTGCAGTACAAATTAAAACAGTTTAAAACAATGCTGCACCACAGTAATAAATATACAATACTATACAATTAAAAACTATTTTCCACATCACCGTATGCCATGCTCCATAAATGCGTCTTAAATGCCCCTTTAAATCCCCCCCCATGGTCATGCACTCCCTTATCCGACAGGGTAGAGAATTCCAGAGGGTTGGGGCCATGAACATAAATGCCCATGTCCCTGAAGATTTTAAAGAAACCCTTGGAATCTCCAGCAACCCCTCATCGGCTGAGTGGAGCGGACGCACAGGGCGGTAAGGAACCAAAAGCTCTTTCAGGTAGTCTGGGCCCAGTCCATGTAGGGCTTTATACATCAGTAAACCGACTTTGAAGGTGATCCACCACTGAACTGGCAGCCAGTGCAGTTCCCGCAGCACTGGTGTGATATGGGAGGACCGGGAAGTCCCCATCAACAACAGAGCTATGGAATTCTACACCAGCTGCAGGCAGTGGATAACAATCCCCGGTAGCCCAAAGTAGAGGGAGTTGCAATAATTCAGACGCGAGGTCACAAAGGCGTGGATCAATGTAGGAAGGTCACTGGACAGAACCAGGTGCTTGATCCTAGCGATGTTCCTCAGATGGTAAAAGGATAACGTAATGACAGCTGACACCTGAGATCGAAGTGTCAGCCCTTCGTCCAGTATCAACCCAAGGTCACGCATCCATTCAGAGGTATGGAGCTTGGAATCCCCCAGGAATATTCCTGAGGGTTGACCTGCCCCCAACCCTCCTATCCAGTGACCTGGATCCACAACCATCACCTCAGTCTTCCCAGGGTTCAACTTCAGCCAGTTGGACTTCATCCAGTCTTGGATTTCAATGAGGCAGTCGTTAAATACCGAGAGTGCTCCATCCTGGTAGAGCTGGGTATCATCAGCATAGCAGTGAAACCTCAGCCCATACCATCTTACAATGTCTCCGAGGGGCAGCATGTACACAGCAAACAACAACATGGGGGACAGCACCGAGCCCGGGGGAACCCCACATGACAGAGAGATTGATTCAGAGGGGAAAAAAAACGACACCACCCTCTGAGTTCTACTGGTGAGGAATGATGTAAATCATCCATGGACCAAACCAGAGAGTCCACAGATGAATCTCAGGTGCTCGAGCAGTACCCCATGGTTCACAGTGTCAAAACCTGATGACAGATCAAGAAGTACCAAAATGGACCATTTTTTCTGATATCTCGCCATCAGGAGATCATTGAGCACCTGAAACAGTGCAGTCTTGGTAATGTGTCTCTTTTGGAAACCAGACTGGAGAGGTTCATAGATGCTATAGATGGTCAAATGGTTCTCCAGCTGTACAGCCACTACTTTCTCAATAACCTTCCTCACAAAGGGAAGGTTAGAGATTGGTCTGTAGTTTGCAAGAGATTTGCTATGGATACAATATGGTATGATATGAAAAGATAAGGGACTTTCAAACACCTCACAGGTATAAATAAGGTTCAAGAGGGAAGTGTACTCAGATTAAAAGGTGTCCAAGAACAAGGAGTCATGATATGAAGCTGGGGGAGGGCAGACCTAGGCAAACACTGTGTTATATTGCTGACTGTGAATGTGTTTAGAACTGTTTTATAACATTAACAGAATGGCTCTGTGTTTCCCTGCCTAATTACCCTGTTTAGTGTAAACTGTGCTCAGCTGACCTGGGGGCTTGGGGGGGGGGCAGTAGCTGAGTGCTTCAGTTGGGGTAATAAATTTAGCTGCTCTCAAGCGGTGAAAGATCCTGCTCTGAATGCCCTCTTATTGCTGAAACATCATGCTGAGGTGGACTGAGCTGCTGCTGTGTGAGTGGAAACACTGTGTTATACTGCTGACTGTGAACCTGTTCAGAACTGCTATTTTATAACATTAACAGAATGGGTCTGTGTTTCCCTGTCTAATTACTCTGTTTAGTGTAAACTGTGCTCAGCTGACCTGGGGGCTCGGGGGGGGGCAGTAGTCGGGGTAATAAATTTAGCTGCTCTCAAGCGGTGGAAGATCCTGCTCTGAATGCCCTCTTATTGCTGAAACATCACGTTGAGGTGGACTGAGCTGCTGCTGTGTGAGTGGAAACGCTGTGTTATACTGCTGACTGTGAACCTGTTCAGAACTGCTATTTTATAACATTAACAGAACGGCTCTGTATTTCCCTGCCTAATTACCCTGTTTAGTGTAAACTGTGCTCAGCTGACCTGGGGGCTCGGGGGGGAGCAGTAGTCGGGGTAATAAATTTAGCTGCTCTCAAGCGGTGAAAGATCCTGCTCTGAATGCCCTCTTATTGCTGAAACATCGTGTTGAGGTGGACTGAGCTGCTGCTGTGTGAGTGGAAACGCTGTGTTATACTGCTGACTGTGAACCTGTTCAGAACTGCTGTTTTACAACATTAACAGAACGGCTCTGTATTTCCCTGCCTAATTACCCTGTTTAGTGTAAACTGTGCTCAGCTGATCTGGGGACTCAGGGGTGGGCCAGTAGCTGAGTGCTTCAGTCAGGGTAATACATTGAGCTGCTCACAAGCGGTGAAAGATCCTGCTCTGAATGCCGTCTTATTGCTGAAACATCGTGTTGAGGTGGACTGAGCTGCTGTTGTGCGAGTGGAAACACTGTGTTTTACTGCTGACTGTGAACCTGTTCAGAACAGCTGTTTTACAACATTAACAGAACGGCTCTGTATTTCCCTGCCTAATTACTCTGTTTAGTGTAAACTGTGCTCAGCTGACCTGGGGGCTTGGGAGGGGGCAGTAGCTGAGTGCTTCAGTTGGGATAATAAATTTAGCTGCTCTCAAGTGCAAGTGCCACTCACTAGAGAAAATAAATTGATTACACAAGAAGTTTTGCTAGTGTTTTAGTTGTATTGGAGTCTAGTTTCCCTCACAAAGTGACATATAAGGAAGGTACAAAGGTTATTGATGTTTTAAACTAAAAATTGACACTGAACTTTGTATAATCTAGTGTTGAAATGTTTTTTAAGAATGAAAATGCAAAAGTGTTTAATAATGGTGGGTTGTGTACTGGGGCTAATGCTTGTGGATTCAGGTGTTTGGATTCTGACCAATAATGTTATGGGTAAACCTGAACAAAGTAGACTCAAAGATCATTTTAAATATTCAAACCTACTTTATAAATTTGGACATAAAATGTTGCCTAAATTTGAAGTGGTAGGGTTGTTGAACAAAAAGTCACAGCATAAAATAGGTGGTTATATTATATCAATTCATAATTTATGCTCAAATATTGTATTTACATTTTGTACTGGGTTATTGTTAACTTCTTCTGGGGACATAGAAGCAAACCCTGGTCCCAATTTGTATGGTGATCATTTAATTTGGGGAAAGAGTGGCACATTTGAATATTCGTAGCTTGTTTCCAAAAAAACAAGAGCTAGAGGCTTGGGTTTCACTATATGAACCTGATGTCCTGAGTTTAACTACAACTTGATTAAAACCTTCAGTAACTAATGGTGTTCTGGCTCTAGATGTCTATAAAATAATAAGAACAGATAGGGTAGGGAAAAAAGGGGGGAGGCACACTTATTTATTATAAACAAGAATTAATTGTGTCTAAATTGGAGTTAAAGGTTGATTCCCCTTCAGAGTGTGAATGGTTATTGATTGAGATAAAACAAGGCAATGATTATAAACTTAAACATTGCACTGTTTACAATCCACCAAAATTAGCACGTAAAGGCCTTGATGAGTTTTTACAATTTGTTTCAAATTACCAATTTAGTGGTGACATTTTAGTTTTGGGTGATTTTAATATTCATTGAGACCCTAGTGCTGCTTCTAATATTGAATCCTTGCTGATGAATGCAGGCTTGTGTCAGTTAGTTCAAACTTTTACACTTATGAATTTGAAGACAAATAATCACACAATCTTGGATTGGATTTTGACTAACAATCATACTAAAATTATTAAGATTGGAGTCCTATGAGATGTTATTAGTGACCATCAGGCAATATATTGTACTTGGAAATCAAAGAGAATAAAGCCTCCCCCCTTGTTTGATTACTTATAGAAAGTATCCTGTAGATTTAGATGATAGATTAAAGTCCGATTTAAGAGATGTTGATTGGTCATACCTGGATGTAATACCTTGTATAGAGTCGGCAGTTGATTATTTTACTACAAAAATGTTGGAGTTACAAAATAAATTTTGTCCAAAATTAACAAGGAGAGTTAGAGGAACAGTGAATAAACGGATTACCCCGGAAATGTTTAAATTGATGAAACAAAGGGATCAAGCATGGAAACAATTTTGCTTAAGTAAAAATATTAGTGACTTTCAAAGGTATCGGAAACTTAGAAATGAATGTAAGATAAAATTAAGGTTATGTAAATCTGATTATTACACAAAACAACAAGATTCAAATTTGTCAAATCCAAAACAGTTTTGGTCCTCAATCAAATATTTGGTGTCTCCTCCCATAAATGAACAATTGGGTGAGTTCCTTGTTGAAGGAGTTAGAATAAAAGATCCTCAAGATATAGGTACAGCCATTTTACAAAAATTGTGGGATATGGTTAAATATAGTGTAGACAGGGAAGACCAGGACCAAAAGAAAACACTTACAGGATCTTTAAATGATTTAATATTTCATTTTAAAGAAATAGAGTCCAATCAGGTTCTGAAAATGTAGAAGAAAATTTCCTTAAAGAATTTTGGAATTGATGATATTCAGCCAAGGTTTTTGAAGTTAATATCTTCATATATTTACATACCTTTGACAAAAATATTCAATTTGTCCTTAGAAACAGGGATCTTTCCACAACAATGGAAAAAAAAAACATAATAAGGCAATTTTTTAAGGGAGGAGATAGTAAGGACTTGGGGAATTATCACCCTATTTCTCTTCTCCATCCTTTAGGCAAAATTTTAGAAAAGATGACAGAGGAACAAATTAGTAATTACTTACAACTGACTGGGCTTCGGGCTCCTGAGCAGCATGGTTTTAAGAAATTTCATAGTACAGGTACTGCCTTGGCCAGGTTCACAAATCACATCAATGAGGCTATGGAGAGGGGTGAGCTCACTGGTGCTGTTTTTGTGGACTTGTCCAAGGCATTTGCCCTTGTAGATCATCACCTGCTGCTCAGGAGCCTAGCTGTCAAGGGATTCTCTGGATTGTCACTAGAATGGGTGGAAAATTATTTATCTGGTAGGGAATTACAAGTCCTTTATGAGGGTTCAGTGTTAGAGAGTAGATTTTTGGAAAAGGGAGTACCCCAAGGATCAATCTTGGGACCCCTTTTGTTTTCCATATTTGTGGATATTATACCAAGTAAAATTCTTAAGACTAAGACAATTTTATATGCTGGTGATATAATATTACACAATAGTTCTAATTCATTAGATAAAATTGCTCAAGATTTGACTGAAGATTTTCAGAACCTAGAAAATTGTCTGACTTAAAATTATCATTGAATATTTCAAAAACTAAGAGTATGATGTTTGCCTTTAAACAAAAGTTAGCTAAATTAGGGAAACTAAACATTTTTGGTAAAAATTGAACTTATTTGGAGCAGGTGCAAAGTTTCAGACATTTGGGACTGAATTTGGACTCAAATTTAACATTTTCAAATCACATATTGACTTTAACAAAATCAGTAAATCAGAAACTTGGGGTCTTATTTAGAATGTGTTAACTTTACAAGTTAGGAAACATATAACCCAAAGTATACTACTTTCAAAACTGAATTATAATTCATTTTTGTTTACAAATATATCTAAACATGTGTTAAATAACTTAACAATGACATTTCATAGTGTTTGTAGATTTGTTTATAAATTGACTTATAGTACTCATCATTGTACTTTATATCAAGTTTCAGGGTTTTTACCACCAAATTTAAGTTCCATTTACTCTCTCTATTGCATAACAGATAATGTAATGAAACATACTAGTCTCTCCCCTTTGTACTCTCTGATATCTATAAGGGAAGCTCAGAGAAACTTGAGATCAAATTCTTCTACTTGCTTAAACCTGAAAGCCACTAAAACTAAAATGAGCGCTCAAGCTTTTTCAATCCAAGCACCAAAATATTGGAATGATCTTCCTAATGAACTTAGAACTTTGAGTTTTCATAATTTATTCAAAAAGAAATTGAAGCATCATTTGTTGAGTAGTTTGCAATGTCACTGCTATTTGAAATAATTGTATTATACTGTTTGTCTAATATGTTATACATTTGTATTTTTGTATTAAGTGAATGTAAAAGCCATCTATTGTATAACATGTTATGACTGTTCTACAGTCTCGGGTTGCATATGAAAAGGGCCTTGGCTCATATGTTTACCCGGTAAACAAAAGAAATAAATGAAAAAATAAAAGAAATGTGAAAGTCCTTCTTCTCTAATAGGTGGTGAATGCACTGAACATCCTCAAAGCAGAGGTGGTAGGGTCAGAAATGACACTGGCATTCATGAATGCATAAGCGATGCATAATGGAACACTGATGCAGTGGAAGTGATGATAAAGCCGGCAAATAAGTAGGGTCTGTTGCATCACAGTAGGTAGGGGAAACAGGCTGTCTAGGTGAAGAAAGACATCCTTGTCTACCAAGTACATATATACGGTGTATAACAAAGTATTGCTCTGCATATAATTCCACCCCTTTCAAAATGTTGTTGTAACACACTTCAAAGGTCATTGAATGTGATTGTACCCTTCTGTGGTACAACAGCATTATGGAACCTCTAGAGACTGCATATGACAGTTTCATTCTGAAAGCTAAAGAACTGCTGTGTGCACATATCACATAGCTGTAACATTGCACATTTCACATAACTGTAACATGACCTATTGTTACAGGACATTGATACACCTTGCCTGTATTTATGTATTTGTATATCTTGTATAATGCCTACCTTGTTTGTTGTATCTTGCACTGTGTGCTTGTATTATTATTTGCCACCTCTGTATGTTGCCTGACTGTACTGGATTCTGTACTTGCTCATGTATGATTCACTGCTGCTGTTCATTGTATTTTACCATTGATTGTGCCAGTCTCTGGTCCAGGCCATGCCTGAAAAAAGTCTTTGGACCAGTGCACCCACCTGGTTAACAAATTAATAAAAAAATACTATACATTATAAAAATACAGGGTGAACAATTTTATTCACAAATAGTGTATTATGCCACCTTGTGATTCTGATTGCCATGGACCTCTTGAGTCAGTGCAGATATGCAAACTCCAGTGGACAACTTGGACATGGCAACACTTCTCTGCCGTGAACTCTATCTTCAAGCAGAACTTCATCACAGGAACTTGGTTAGGAACTGGCTGGAGGATAGGAAGCAGAGGGTGGTGGGTAGTGATATCCAGTCCGAGGAAAGGGAGGTGACCAGTAGGGTATCTCAGTGGTCAGTCCTGGGACCAGTCCTTTTCAATGTCTTCATTAGTGACTATGCAGAAGGGCTGGAAGGAAAGGGCTCTTAGCATATGACACCAAGATCTGCAATAGGGTAGACACTCCAGATGGGGTGGAGAAAATGAGGAGGTACCTAGAAAAGCTGGAAAAATGGTCCAAAGTGTGGCAACTGAGATTCAAGGTGAAGAAGTGCAGTTATGCACCTGGAGTACAGAAACCCTGCAGAGAGCTACAGGATGGGGGGGGGGGGTTGCTGGCAGTCACTAGGGAAGAAAGATACTTAGGGATTATCATCTTGGATGACCTAACAGTAGCCAAACAATGCACAAAGGCTATAGGGAGAATCAGTGGCATGCTGGAGTGAACCGAGGGGTATCACGAGCAGAAGGGAGGTGGTGATACCACTCTACCGAATGCTCTTGAGGTCTCATCTGGAATACCTTGTTCAGTTCTGCAGCCACATCTTTTTAAAGGTGTAGACTGGGTGGATGTGGTTCAGAGAAGGGCGACTAAGATGGTACAGGGCTTGCATCACAAGACATATGAGGAGACATTGAGGGACCTCAATATGTATTCGCTGGAGGAGCGAAGACAAAGTGGAGATTTGATAGAGACCTTCAAGTATCTTAAATGCACAAATAAGGTGCAAGTGGGTGACATATTTCAGTATAGAACGAGTACAATAACAAGGAGGGCACAATATGAGACTGGAGGGGGGAAGGATAAAGGAAATATGAGGAAGTTATTCTTCTTCACTGACAGGGTGTTGGATACATGGAATGGCCTGCCCCACGAGGTGGTGGGAGAAAGCACAGTAGAGGGATTCAAGCATGCTTTGGATAGACATAAAGGAGCCCTAGAAGTGGGAAGGAGAGGCAAAGCTGTTGCCCAAATAGGGTCACCAGCCGCTGTTACAATTAAGAAAAAAGGGAAGACTAGATGGGGCTAGTGGTTCTTATCTGCCATCAATTTTCTATGTTTCTAACTTTCCCACATGAACACCATGCTCTCCATGAGTGGTGTGAATGGCTTTATGCTGCCATGTTGGCTCTGACTAGAATTTGTTTATTCTTGTAACCAGGTACCCTAACATGTTAGTACTGTAAACAGGCCTCTGCCCCTGTATAAAAATACACTTTTACTGTTTTGTTTTTTTTAATGTAGAAGATTTTATTGAATTCCACAAGCAAGAACAGCTCATATGACAAGCAAAACCTACCACATATAGGTTGAATACTCAAAAAAAGAGGCATTATAAGGATAGGCATTCCAAATGGGCTCACTACAGCTCACATAAACTTAGTTCCTCATACTAAAATAGAGAATTAGGAGAACAACCTTACACAGGCTGTACACAGCAGGCAGAGACAGGCATAAAAGCCTAACTTACACTTTCCCATCAGTTAATGCAAGTGATCACCCATGAGCAGAGACATCAAATAGGGGGGTTGCTAGGAGGAGTTGGGGTCTTACAGAGAGGGGAGTGAAGGTAAGCATTCCACTTGTGAGAATACTGAGCTAGTTGACCATGGTGGGGATAACCACTCTAGAATCACTAACTGAGCAAGGGCGGCATGCCAGGCCAGTAGGGCTGGAGATAACGGTTGTCACCAATGCATCAGTAACAACCATTTGGCTTCGAGCAAAATATCAGCCAGTCACTGTACTCCTTGGGCAAAAAGGTTAACATGGAGGTGTCCCCTAAAAGCAACCTGGGATCTGAGCGTGTGATTGGGTGCCCCAGCACTTTGGAGCGGTCCTCTGCCATGGAGGCCCAGAAGGTAGTGAGCTGCGGGCATTGCCACAACACACGTAGGAGATGCGCAGGGGATCATTGGCATCGCCAACAGTCAGAGTGTGAAAGTATCCCAGCCAAATGGAAGACAGCAGGAGTCCTATACCATCTAAGCAGGATTTTATGTTGTAGGAAATGACTTCTAGTGTCTCTGTAGGTGAAGCGGACTGCTTTAAGGTAGAGGGACCAGGACTCTTCAGAGATGACTGTGTTCATATCGGTCATTCGCTTAATTCTGCAGGAATCTATGAACTCCGGCTGTGAATCACGCCAGACTCTATAGAAACTCCCTGCTAGTCCATGGGCGGAGGGTAGCTTGTGCAGTGAATCAAGCCATTGCCATTTAGTGTCTAAACTGTGTCGCACCTGGAGAGCACAAATGGCACTGCGGAACTGGAAGTACCTCCAGAAATCCTTGGCAGGAAGGTTATATTTCACTCTAATCTGTTCGAAGGACATTAGTTCAGTGGAGTTTGGCATGTACAAGTCCTGTATATGGTGGATGCCTTGTGCAGCCTAGGTGAGACAGTGTAAGGGTTCCCCGCCCATGGCTATATATTTATTACTCCACAGGGCAGCATAGTGTAAGAGAGGGGCCCAATTCGCATGTGGGATACGAGACAAGGTCATAAGACAGCACCAAGTGCGTCTAGTTTCGCTCATAACAGGCATGAAGTCTGTAACGGGGACACTGTCAAATGCCAGTAGAATTCTGAGGGGGCGGGTCCCCAGAATGCTGGCTTCCAGCTGAGCCCATACAGGAGAAGAGTGTGAGGGGACAAACCATTTAGTAGCCTGCGCAGCCATGTAAGCAAGATGGCAGCCTTGAAGCCAAGGTAGGCCCATACCACATGACATCCAGTGAGCTCGTAGTTTGTTTGGATCCCACCGGGGTGGTTTCCCTTCCCACAGGAAGTGGGATATGAGTCCTTTAAGGGAACTGAATAACGTGGGTGAGAGATGCAAAGGGAGGTTATTGAGCAAGTAGGCAACTCTAAGGAGGAGAAGCAAATGGATGGCTGCCACCTTACCGGGTAAAGAGAGTTGTAACTTGCACCACCGCTCTGCCTCAGCAGATAACTGGGCTAGTAGTGGGGAAAACCTGGCTGCTTCAAGCTCTGTCCATCAGAATGGGATTCTCACCGCTAAGAAAGTAAAGCCCTGTGGGGCCCAGGCCAGATCTGTGCCCTGGAGGCATTCCCTAGTACAGACTGGGTTAAAGGGGGCTAGAGTGATTTTCTTCCAGTTGGTTTGTAACCCAGAGAGACAAGCAAAGTCCTGCAGGATCAATAAGGTTGCGGGCAGGGAGCTTTGTGGGTGAGACAAGGTAAGCAGGAGATCGTCCGTATATAGAGCTACCAGACAGGTGACTCCTGAGACCATTATACCCGAGATTCTTTTAGTGGCAAGCAACTTCCTCACAAAGGGGTCCAGTACCACTAAGAACAGGAGCAGAGAAAGAGGACAGCCTTGATGGGTGCCTCTGTGCAGAGAAAACAGAGGGGAAATATTCGAGTTAGTTAAGATTCTGGCCATAGGGGAGCTGTATAGTGTGGCAATCTACTGACGAAACTCGGGGCCAAAACCATATAACCGGGGGACTTCATGAAGGTAATCCCATTTGACAAAATCAGAAGCTTTGGAAAAGTCCATGGCTAGTGCAGCCATGGGGATTTTAGAGCGGGATGCCAGCCATTTAAGATTAAGTAGCAATCTGGTATTATCTACCCCGGACTTCCACCGCATGAACCCCACTTAAGCGGGATGAATTATGGATGGCAGGATATTCAGCATCCTTGTGGCCAGAACCTTAGCCAAGATTTTGGTGTCAGCCAACAGAAGGGAAATGGGGTGGAAGCTGGCGCAGTCCAGAGGGTCATTTGATTTTTTAGGAAGGGGGGTTATCAGGGCTTCTCTCATAGTAGGATGGAGAACACTTGATGAGTGTGCCTCTTGTAGGGCAAGAAGTAGCAGGTGAGCAATTTCCTGACTAAGAACCTGGTAGACCTCTACCATCATCCCACCTGGGCCTGGGGCTTTACCCTTGACCATCTGTGAGAGAGCCAAGTGCAGTTCATCAGTGGTGAGTGGTGCATCTAACGTGTCTATTTAAGCTGGTGTAAGATGGGGTATTGAAACCGAGTGGCAGAACTGGTTGAGCCCCTATGCCAGCTGGGAGGGGACCAAGGAAGATTGGGACTGGTAGAGGGATTGGTAACACTGCTTCATTGTGGTATTAATTCCTCCAGGATCAGAAGTTACCTGTCCCGAGGAGGTCCTGAGGGCATGGATACTGGAGAAAGCCTGCTGCTTCCTCAGCTGGTAGGCTAAAAGCCTTCCGCCTTTTTCCCCACCCTCCCAATAGGCGTATTATCCTCCTCCTTAGTAGGAGCCATTCTGCTTTTTGCTGCAGGATGGAGTTGATCTGGTACTTTAGCCCTACTATATTACGGATTAGAGATCTGTCGCTAACAATGGCAGGGGATGCCTTAAAATCGGACTCAAGCCCGGTGAGCAAAGACTGTAGTTGGTCGAGAGTCGCCGTTCGCACCTTATTATTGGCCGCAGCATAAGAAATAATGCATCTCTGGAGAACTGCCTTGAAGGCCTCCCACACTGTACCTGGTGATACCTCACTGCTAGAGTTCAGGGTGAAGTAGTCTTTAGCCGCCTGGATTACAGTTTGACAAAACTGGGGATCACATAATAGTAGTGGGTTACATCTCCAATGAGTACCAGTGGCCTGGGGTGTTGAAGGGGTATATGTACCCATGACTGGGGCATGATCAGAAATCAAAATACTACCTGTCTGAGATTCTGACATCCCGCTGGCCACTGCTGCATTCGCCAGCCAGAAATCTGTGCTTGGCCGAGGAAAAATAAGCATAGTCGCGCTCTGTGGGATGATCTCTTCTCCATACATCGACAAGACCCCATTCCTCCATCACCTCTTGTAGTGCCAACCTAGCCTTGGGATGGGCCTAAGGGGTGGGTTTGGACTTGTCCAGAAAAATATCATAGACTAGATTAAAATCTCCAATCAGTATGGGGATGTGAGGAAAGGACGATGACAAGGAAGCTGTAGCCTGACTAAGACAGGGGAAAAAGTCGTCACTGTCCACGGTGGGGGCGTAAACATTACCCAAAATCAGCTGGCCTCCAGGGAAGGAAAGTCTGGTGACTACTCAACGACCTTGAGAGTCGGCCCGGACTTCCTCCGCCACCCATGGACAAGAGCGGTGTATTAGTATGGCAACCTCTCTGGATTTGGTGGTGGCTGAACTCACCAGAACTTTGCCAACCCATGATTTCTTAAGACACTGAACAGACTTGCTAGTAAGGTGCATCTCCTGCAGGAGTGCTACGTCCGCATGTAGGGAGCGTAAATATTGCAGTACCTTGGTACGCTTAACGGGGTGGTTAAGCCCCTTAACATTCCAGGAGATTAGCCATACCCCTTGGGTCAGGGGGGTAGTCATGGTGCTCTAGCAAAATAACAGGTGAAAGGTACTTACCCACCAGATGTGCAGTCAGGGGAGAGGGAGGATGCTTCCGCACAGGAGGAGGTTAAGGCTTGGATGTGCTAGGGGTGGGATTCCACGCTCACTCGTGGGAAAGTGTAAGCACAATGAACTGTTGATTCAGAGCAAACCAGAGCAAAAAAGCCTTTTTTTGGTTAAGAGAGAAAAACAAACTTCAACCTGTAGAGAAGAGAGAATAATGAATACAGTTTTCAAGTATAAACAGTATAGCAACAACAAGCCTTGTTTACTATGGCCTGATAGAACCAGAAATTACTTACTAACACAAGGCTAATAACAGGTAAACAACGAAAGCGTAAACACACTAAGGGTGGAGAGCTCAAAGCAAAAGAGGGCTCCTAAAGTTATGGAGATCCTCAGCTACGCTAACTCTGGCACCCACGAGGGGAAAGTTAAATAGCAGTCCAGGGGAACCGAACTCTTCCCTGGCTAATATGCTCCCCAAGGTCGGGTTCCATGGTACTGGGGGAAGAGGGGTAGAGAGGGAAAGGGGAGAGGTGTACAGATAAGTGGGGCCTAAGGGAAATGGGCAAGGTGGGGGGGGACAAGCCCCCCAACCGAAATACACACTCGGCCACATTGCAGGTATATGTTATATAAGGATACAGGTAGTAACTGGTCCGAAGGAACTCATACTTCAGGATATATGGTGGTATGCAGTGGGGGAGCTAAGTGTAGACCAAAAGTGATGCAGCCTAGATTACTCTCCCTGGGATGGACCTATGTGCATCTGACAAGTATTAGTTAAAACCCAGATGCCACATCTCCAGGGGGATTTCCCATTTCCAGGGTGACCTGAGACCAGAGAACTGATTGCTAGGGAGTCTGAACTCAGACTCCGGCCGACACGGGTAATAGCAGGGGAAAGTAAATCAAGGCAGGGGAGGTGGGACCTCCAGGCCGAAGCTAGTGGGGTCCGAGGATGGGGGGGGGCTGAGATGAGACAGATTAGGGAGACACGCCATAATAAATAATTTATCAGCCCCAACAACCCATCCTACATACAGTAACCCAAAAAGTAGCCAACACTGAAATAAATCCCGACAGTGGAGTCAGGCGCAAACCACCTACACCCAGCCTTAAGTAAGGGGTGAGGACCAAACATCAACATCCTGAGCATATTGCTTAGATCCAGGTTAACCTGGGCAGGGGCTTAATATTAGGACCAACAAATATGGTCATAACAATAAGTCCAAGTTCAACCTGAGGGTCCATTTGTGGAAGGGAGGGTCACTGGCGAGATCTCTGTTGGGCCGAGAGGAGTTGACACTAAAGCAGCTGCATAGGATTTGAGGCCAGGTTTAACTGGAACAGACAACTCTACAGCCTCAACAAGGGATGATTCCGGGATATCCATCCAATCCTGGGGTTGCCCAGTGTCCATGGTGTTCGTGTCATCAGTTAAAAAGCAGGGGTAGTCGTCATCAGAAAGAGGGTTGTCCCTCGGGACCTTGGCTGGTGGGGCAGCAAGTGGCTGGTTGGGAGAAAGATGTTGGCCACTCCTAGAACGCTGTCTGTGGTGATGAATGGAGCCCAGGCTACGAGGAGGCAGCAACAGGTTTCCTGGGGGTGGTGGTGAAGCTGCTGAATGGGTGATAGGAGAGACAGCCGAGGTGGAGCCTTTAGGACTGGGGGAATCATTATAAGCAGGGCCAGTCCACCCAGAATTATGTTCTCTCAGAGCCAACATCCCTGTACCTTGGTTCCCTGTGGGAGGTGGTGCCTTGCTGGGTTCCCGTAGCCTTCTGGGAGATGTAGTTGGAGGAGGTAAAGTAGGCCAAACCTTTTGAGACCCATCTCTCAATTTCACCAGGATGTGAAGCCACAAGTTCTCTGCCTTCCCTTGAAACCTGCAGCATGGTAAGGTTTTTGTATCTGTATCAAAAGCAGTGGCAATGAACATACTTCTTAATTGGGAGGAAAGCTTTGCAATGAGCAGCAGTCTCTTGGGAGAAGTCCCTATAAAAAGAGAGGTGCGCTCCTTGCCAGTGGATCTCCCCCAGGTCCCTGGTGGCTCTTAGTACCTTTTCTTTAGTGGAGTAACAGAGTAAGTAGGCTATGATGGGTCTTGGTGACTGCCCAGACCGCTCCCACCTCGAGGCCAGCCTGTGAGCCCTTTCAGCCTCCACTGGGCCCCTCCATTGCTCACCTAACATGAGTTGGATGCTATCATTCAAAAATCTCTCCATATTTTGACCTTTGGAGCTTTCAGGGATGCCAATGATTCAAATGTTGTTCCGGCACCCCTGATTTTCCTGGTCTTCAGCGCACTTCCAGAGTGCTGATAGTCTTGCCTCATGGGTTTGCAAATGGTGCCACACCTTTTTACATTGTAGCTCAAGGTTTTCTGTCTTTTGTTCTTCAACGTTCATGCGATCTTCCAATTTTCTCACATCAGCCACTGTTCCAGAAAGTGCTGCGTTGATACCATCTACCCTGGACAAGAGGGCCTCTAACATGCGGGTGATATACTGTAGAGAGTCCTCCACTGAAGCAGACTGAGTGGGGAACGCATTCTCGAGCGGTGGTAAAGCAGGCATAGGCAGGGCCGGGAAGGCCATTTTGGACACTGAGGAGTGGAGTCGCTTTCCCGAACCTGCGTCATATGCTGTAGGGCTTTCCGGGCACTCGAACTGCGAACTGCATGCAGTGGACAGAAATCAAACAGGAGGCCTGCACTGCCTAGTATCCATAATGACACACAGACAAACCGGCACTTCTGTAGCAGAAAATAAATGGCAGAACAGTAAAATAATCACACCGGACGGTTGGGAGGAGGTTCCCCAATAACTTGTAGCTTCTCAAAGGGGCGATACCCTAGGATCAGGGCGGCCGACCATGGATTACGTTTAGCCATGGAGAGAGTGCAGGGATTAAGCTCACATCTTGTTGGTGGCCAGACCACACACCCCCAGCTTTTACTGTTTAATACTCGTTGTGGTAAATCAATGCCATTCACAGGGCTCTATTAGGTGTAACCCCCCCCTACAAATGGGGGTTCCCAAAAAGTCTTCCTTGAGCTTGCCTAAATGCTCACTGCCAGGCTGGTATCCTACGTTTTAGTAGTTTAAATGTGATTGCCAGAGAGTGCCTGTACAGCCTCTGTGCACTGTCTCTTTAAGAGCTGCCTGGATTGCAATGGAGCTGGACTACAGGAGCTGTCTGGAGTCAAAATCTGTAGGAATTGTAGTTTGGGGCTTTTGGTGCCTTTTTGCACCTGAAGGGAGAGCCTTTGTTGTGACTGACAGACAGATCAGCCAACCGAACCTTTTGGATCTTGGGGGATTTCCCAGACTGCTTGCAATTTTCAGTTAGTTCTGGGCTGAGAGGTGAAGAAGAACAGCTCAAGTGATTTGAGCAAGAGTTCTGTGTAGTTTTGCATGGGAGAACTGTGAAAGGCCTGAGTTGTGGCCTGCATGTCTGCCTGCTGCCCCTGAGAGGGAGAGAAGAGAATTATTTCGGACTAAATCCAAGTTTGTGAGAACGGAGTAAGCCACTGATGTTTTTACCAGGCTCATACCTGAAGAAGACCGAAAATTTTTCTGAATGCGATCAGCCTGTTAGGATTTTCAGCTGCTTTTGAATCCCCGGTTTGTGCAGAGACTTTGCGATCGCGACTGGAGAGCAGTTTGCCTGGTACAGTAGAATTTCCTTACATGTAAATGTGTTGTGAGTTGTTAGTGGGTCGTGATTTGGTTCCCCACTGTGTTAACTGTATTCTGCTTGCTGGAAGTTGTATCCAGCCCAAAACGGACTGTATCCGAATTTGTCTCCATTTGGCCGGGGCCTTGCCACACTGGCCCAGCCAGACTACCCGCTGCACAGAGAAAGCCATTGATGAGAGACCTGCCTGGGGATCAGCCCCTTGCTCCACGCTTGAACAGGAACGATGACCCAGCAATTCATGTGGGCCCTGCTTCTCCTGGCACTCCAGATTAACCACCAGCTGTCTCGATTTTCATCCAGCCTGTGTGCAGTCTTGGGTGTCGTGAGTAATCAGCAGGGTATCTCCCTGCAACAACAGCCTAATCTAAAAGTGTGCATTCTGATTGTCTTCTTGTTTTCTTTTCACGAACTGAGCCCTCTGGCTCTGCATTACAAATAGTGTGTGTTGTGCATGTTGTTTTGTTCCATCACAGGGCCCCAACCAGCTGCAACGTTTCTAGCTAGCCCACCATTCTCCATCTGGGTACCCAGAGTGTGTGACTGTTTATGGACCCTGAAGTGCATGCATAACTGTTTGATTGATACAGCCTTTAAGCAAATTAACCTGATTATGCCCCTCTCTTGTTCAAGTTTCTTAAATAAATCAGATCTAACTCTTTTTTGCATTTACCCTGACTGTGGTTCCAGTTTGTGCAAGAGTACTGTACTGCTGTTATTTGCAGTGTATAACCTTGTTTTACAGGGGTTCCCCAGGGCCAGGCCAGAGGAAAGCCCTGGTGGTAAGTGCAAACAGTATGGATACTTGTGTGGTGTATCAGGGGTATTGTGAAAGTGATTATTGTGTATTGTTCCGGCCACTAGTAAGGAAAGGGGGGGGGTTACAGTGTCCCGGAGGGCTGTGCCTAGGTCAGCTTGACCACTACCAACCCTGACCTCTGGGTGGAGGCACCCGTTTCTGAACTCAGGCCCCTTAACCTGCTACTAGCCAAGCAGGCAGGGGTAGTAGCCCTTGGGATAGCGCCACCTAGGGGTTACATATGGATGATCAGTTTTGCACTGTTTGAAGTGTTTCATGGTAGCCATGCCATGCTACTATTTCCATAAATGTCAAGGAAGTTTTGGGGATTCAGCAGTATACTATCTAGCTCTCAACCATGTGGTTAACTCAGGCTTTTAATTAAACCTTTTAGGTATAAAAATACACATATGAGAACCCCTCTATAAAGTAACTGTCTGGGAGGTGGTGAAATCAGGGACATTCCTAATGGACTGCCTGACTTGACCAGAAACCTTTGTGCATCTGTGCTATCCCACCTAGGTGGACAAAGGGTGTTTCAAGGGTAAGATCCAGGATGCTGGCTATCATCTTTATTAGACTGTGACTCCTCTTCAGCATGGCCATGGGGTCAGAGGTCAGTCAACAACTGGAGTCTACAACAGGGCCAGGCATTCTCGTGGGATACAGGAAGACTTCATGACTTTGCTTAGGCTTGGATGACTAATCAGCTATTGACGATCAGCCAGACAGACCCTCCCCAGTAATTGACATCTGCGACTAACCAATCGGAGGGGTGTTGTGGTCACTTTTTACTGAGGAAGTTTCCAGCACTCTGTCTATTTGCTAGAGTCTTCCAGAGAAGGAGGTCAGAGCAGATCCACCATTGGTGAGAGAATGAGAAACCTACAAAGATACTTTACTGGGCAACTTGTGTGTATTCAGCCAAGAAGAAGGAGGCTGCTTTATACAGGACATCTGTGAGCTGCACTGCATCCAAGCAGCAGCAGGAGGAGTCACGTTTGCAAGGGGATCCTGTAGCTGATCCCTCAGTGTGCAGGCGGAGAAAAAGAGAGACTTCATTCAGAAACAGGACTGGAGGATCTGAAGCTGTAAGGGAACCAGAGGGGCCTGGAAGCCACCACGCAGTGCCATAGTTGTGTGACTGCCGACAGTGTGGGTGCTGCACTAACAGCAGATGAGCTTGCCTGCCCAGATTTCATTCAACCACTTTAAGCGACCAACAGTAAGAGAGAGAGAGACAGAGACAGAGAGTTCAACTGATCTGCATAAGGTGTCAGAGGGAGAAACTGGCAGAGGAGAGCCAAGAAGCAAACAGAGGTGTGATAGATCTACAGGAAAAAACAGATAAATCTAGCCAGAACTGCAGCATGAGGGTGAAGGTGAAGACCTGCCAGCCAGGTGAACCATGAGTAACCCACCAGGGCCTACAGGTCATGCAACCAGAGCAACCTTTATAATTAGATAGATACGGCCATAGATTGGATTACTGTTATATGGACTAGGCCATCCAGCCAGACTTACAGTTATTGTTTGCATTTGTCTTACGGCGCACGAATGCAGGTTGACCACATGAAATGCGAACATTGTGCCTGCTCCAATCCAACACCTAGGTACCTAGCAATCACCAGGAGTTATGAATTAGGGGGTAGTGCAACTAATATCAGTGGTGTGTGGAGTAGTGACCAACAGTATAGTGGGTGAGAACTGCGTAAGGAGGGGGTGGGCCATACCTGGACTAATGTTAGCTAGCCAGTTTCTAGCAATATTGCTTATTTATCTGCATTTAACCCTTTCCTTTTCCCACAGAGTCTCTTTCTTAATCCCCTAATAAACCCCATTGTTCTTTGCCTTTATTTACTGGGTGAGCATATTATTTGTAGAGTCCAAGTGCCAATTCAACTGTTACTTGCATTGTGTGGGAAGTGGGTGGATTGTACCAGTGTGACCATGGGGGTTGGTTATTACTCCTAGGACTTTGTGCTGGCTTGTTACCTAGCCCACTTATATTTCCCTGGGTGAAGACACTACACAAATTAAAATACACAATGTTTGGGTAGTGAATCCCCACAGGCATTATCAGCTCAGGTTCCATAACCTTCTTGAAGTCTATAAGGCAGTGGTAGTGTACCAACATCAGTGCAACCTGGTCACACGTCTCCTATTGTGATGAACAATTTAGTATCATCACTGAATGTACCCTCACAGGGCCTTTTTTATATGTTTTATTTAAAAGTCACAAAATAAAAATGATAGTTCAAGAGCCTTTCTTTTGCATAATTGGCAGTGTCACAAACTTAAACATCCCAAAATCTGCATCAAGACAACCAGTGGCTAAAATAATTTACAGGTAGAATTTGGTGGTCTCCTTTTCTGGTTCTTCATTCTGTTTGAACATCTGTTTTTCTTCAGTATCCCCACACTCCTACCTAATCTTTCATCTGCATTGCCATCACCATCACACCTTCATCAAAAGGGATGCTGGTTAGCAGTCTCCTCCATGACAGATTCAAAGTCCCTCTCTTGTGCCAGCCTATGGGGGGCACTAAATGATGAAAGACTGTAACAACCCCCCCCCCCACGCTGGAGAGTAAAGGCATTGCCTCCACTCCACAACACATCCAGTCTCGTCTCACTGAGGAGTGATGATTCTAGCCTTCTTAGACATAGCTACCACACATCCAGGACAATGGGCCAAACTTGTAGCTCTAATACCAGTAAGTATTGTTTTTCATGGAAACTACCACATCCATGGGGCTTAATAGTGCTACTGAGTCTGAGTATCATAGGACAGAAAGAACTAGTTTATGGATCAGGTTTATTCAAGGCTAGAAAACAGTAAAATGTTTGCTGTGCTTTTCGGTGGCTGTTACCAAGAACCAGCCTTGACATTTAGGGCTTGTAAATAATTGATGCCTTAGAACACTGACAGTGCGGGCACCGGGTCAGATGTGTAGGTGGATCATGGCTGGTCTTTTTGAACTGGAACAAGGAGGTCTCGTTTGTTTTATTTAATTAGCCAGGTTACATGACTGAGGACTGTTTATGTCTCTTGGAAAGCTTTCTGGGCCATTTTCTCTTGTTATCAGCATTAAACATGTCCTCCAATGAATACAAAGGACTAATGTAAGAAACTGTGCAACAAGTTGATCCCAAAGCACTCTCCTTTTAATGATGCTCTTCGAGACTAGCATTAGATCATGCTCAGATACATGCTAGGGAATAGATGAGCTCAGTGAAACTGTATTTCATATTTAAGGGCTGTTGCAGCAGCAATGGGGCATCTCCTAACTGAACAGCCTTTTAAACTTTCTACAGATTGCCTCAGGATTTATTTAAACTTTTTCTTGAAAAGGCATTTTTGGGATCTTTTCTGAAAATCTGTTTTCTAGGTTCACATGACAGACAGCTCCAAAACATTACATGGAGCTTCAATTACTGCTAAAGCACCAGGGGAAATAAAAAGTCCACCTACCCTGTGAATAGGTCTGGAGTTTTAGTAAAAGGCATTTACAGTATCTGGAAGTAAAAAATGTCTGAAATGTCCCCACATGCAATTTTTTTCTTCACTATTTCTTTGTCCTACTTCTCATCCCAATTGGCCCCCTTCTGACAGTGACCCCCACCAACCCCATCACCCACAGCATCAGGGACTTAACCAACTACTTATGACTTTTTTTTTGTTAGTTGTTTAACCAGGACTAGCACACTAAGCTGAAAGCTTTTTTACAGGTGCAACCTGGGAGCACAGGGAAGTTAAGTGACTTGCTCAGGATCACACAGTCTGCAAGTGGAAGCTGTGGGATTCAAACCCTGGTCTGGTCTGCTGGATGTCACCAGATTTGCATCTCAGAGCCTCAAACCACTACGCTATACTGCCTTCCAAAAACTTTCATGGGTGAGTAAGTGCCTCGGTCAGTAGTCCGGGGCGTGCAGGGTCACTGTCATCATCTTGGCAGTTGAGGTTCTTTTCCTCCTGTTTTTCTTCCCCAACCCAGGGGCAGCATGCGTGCAGTAATGCGCACGTACTACGTGAAGATGAAGCACACCTCAGTGCTTGCACCCAGCCGACAGGATGGGTGATGGCTGCTATGCCATCTACCCTCCAGTAGGTGTCAGCCAAGCAGCAGTATGTGCTATTCCCCCTCACTAAAGAGGATAGCTGTCAGTGGACACTTAATCCTCCTTCCCCCAGCTGGCCTTAGTGCAATCATAGTTGGTTTCTGATCCCAGGTCACCAGTGTGGCAGGCAGTGACACTGCCTACTGTGCCACTGGGCTGGCCAGCAGTTTCCTTTCATATTTTTTACAGTTTTTATTTTTGATGATGATTATTCATAAATATCAATTATTACATTCATTTAATGTCTTGAAACATAGAACATATAATAAAAATTAAAAACAAAAGCAAGAGACACAAAGAACAATTAAAGCTTGATTTTATGATTAAGGTATACATTTATGAATAATTTGATAAAATCCATATAGTCTGAATGATTACAGGAAAATATAAAGTATTTTATAATAAATCAGAGGAAAATGGAAGAAAATATGAGGAAAGAGAAGCACGTATTGTCTCATTTTTCCCCTTACATAGTTGAGGGAGTGTCACAAAAATAGCTAGTATATTAAACAGCTCATAAAATCATAATTTTTAGAATGTTAAACATAGGTCGAGGATTCATCCTTTGTTAATTACAATTTTTTTCTGGGGAGTGGGTAGGCCTATGGGCAGATTAGACGGACCATATGGTCTCCTTCTGCTGTTACTTTCTATGTTTCTATGTTTTTTTTTGTGAACTCTATTTATCCCTCCTGCTCTCAGAAGCACCACTGGAGGTCGACAATGAGTTTGCTGACGTCCAGCACAGCGAGGGCACAATACCGACATCGGTATTGTGCTGCCCAAAAAGAAGTGTTTTTTGAGAAGGGCTTTGCCCTGCACTCCTGGAATTTGTATATAATAAGCTCCAGATTGGAGTTGTTCTGGGGAGGGGGTCAGAACACTGGGAAAAAGGCATCACCCGAAAACAGACCATTACAGTGACAGTCGCTGTAATGGTCTGCTTTTGGGATTCGCTGTTGGGGTGTCGTGCTGGAGGGGGCAACCACTGCTCTCTGGCCCCATAGAACTCTCTCCAGCAAGGGCACATAGGGTCAGCTTTCTCCCACTCAGCCGAGACCCCCCAACCGAACCTCTGCCCTGCCACTCCCAGACCTATGCTGACCTGTCAACCCCCCTGGCTCTGAGCCCCCGAGGCAGGGCCATCACTCCTCTGATGCTCTGTCCTATAATTTAGTGGGTGGATGGAATTAAAGTGGGAGTTGAAGGATGGCCGGACGGGTCCAGCGGTGAATGTGGGTGCCTTCCCGCATGTCCCGCCTTTGCCTTCCCGGGTGCCAGGGTATTTCCCCTTGTGCTGGTGTACCCCGGGCATGTGGATGTGCAAAGACATCCAGCAGGCGACGGGCGCGCTCCCGTGTGCAGGACATCCACCGACACCCCCTCGTACCCTAAGTACGTGCTGCCACAAGTGCTGTGCTCCCAGTCTCCACTGGGGCCACTAGAACTGCAGCACACAACACTCACCCTCCCCAGGAGAGGACAGCAGTCCTATGTATGCTTGATCCTACTCCTCCCCTGCCGACCCCCGACAACCCAAGTCCGTTCCCAAACCCTGGTCACCAGTGTGGCACAAGGTATGGTGTCCCACACCTCAACCCTCAGCGCCACTGGGCCAGCCCTGTTAATTACAATTATAAGTGTTTAAACTACAAATTATCTGATAATTGAGAATGTTTAGCAGTGTAAATTATTGCTTCAGGTATGCCATTTGAGCTGAATCTTCTTCCATCTCAATCAGGTCATCATTTTCTTCTCTTCTTTTCTGTTTGTCTTCCAAGTCCAATTTTGTGGCTAAAACAAATTCCTTGATCTGGTCAGGACCATAAAAAATGAACTCTACTACTTTCCCACTAGATATTTTATAGGGATAGATAACTGAAATGATGCTCCCAGATCCTGAAACTTGCCCTTAAGAGGCCAGCTCTGTGGTTCAGTAGGCTGACGCAATGGGTGCCATAAAACTCAGCACACTGACAACCAGGGTTCGGGAATGGACCAAGGTCACTTGGGGAAGGAAGACTGACCATCCATAGACAGTTCTTCTCCTTTGGGGAGGGGTGACAACACAAGCTATTGCCTGCCTATCCCCCAGCAGAGGCTGGGTGGCTTAGCATCAGCGGATGCTTCTCAGAAGGCTGGGGACAGGTGCTCAAATATGTATGTATTGTATTTTCACATGTATGTCCATGCCATGATACACAGTTCTGACCTTGGGGATGAGGAGAAACAAGGAGGACACCCCCCCGAGCACCGGGATGGTGTCTGGTGACCCTGCAAACTCATTCCACTGCCCGTGGCACTCACTCACCCATGGAGTTAAGCAAGCAGTTGGGTAAATCCCAGGATGGCAGGTGACAGGGCTAAGGGTTGTCCTTGGAAGGAGGTTGCTTGGTGTGATAAGGTGGATTAAACAAATAATTAAAAAAAAATCCCTTAAAGCATAGAAATGCTTTCTTCTGTTCTGAGAGGTAACAAAGACATCTGGGTAGATCTGAAATTTCTGATTTCCAAAAAGAAGTGCACCCTTTCTCCTGACTTACTGAATTACGATATCTTGATTCACTGGTCCAGTGGATGATGAAGTGTGTAGGATGGTTGTGCAACATGGTAGTGCTTGTGTTACAGTGGAAGAGGTTAAGGTTGGAAATGTTTGTGTATGTGGTATTTCATGCTGTCTGTTTTGGAGGCACTACCTCCCTTTCGAGGTACAATGGTGCAGATCCCTTTTGAGAAGGGTTACAGCACTAGAGGTGCCACAGGAGCAAGGTCCATTGGCAGAAGATACCATAGGGAAGAAAGCCAGACTTAGGTGAGCTGCTAGAGGAGAAGGAGGTGGACAGTGGGAGCAACAAAATGATCGTTCACAGGATGTGTGAGAAATGTGCGCTTTATTGTGCTCAGTTGGAGGCATGGCAAGGTTGCCGTTTACCTCACCAAACCTCAGATAAGTCTCAATTCATTGGTCCAGTGGATGACTACATATGTTGGATGCTTGTGCAACACGGTACTGCTTGTGCAACAATGGAAGAGGTTAAGGTTGGATAGGTGTGTGAGTGTGTGGCCTGTCACTTTTTCTGTTCCAGAGGAACTGCTATCCTTTAGGGAGTACAATGGTGTGGAACCCTCTTCAGAAAGGTTCCACTTCTAGAGGTGCTGCAGAAGTGAGATCCTTTGGCTGAAGATACGTATGGAAGAAGCTGAAAAACTCAGAGCCAAAGGCATGGATAACTATAAGGGCATCATTCCATGAAAGAGTGAGGGAAGGAGCCACCATACAGATCCGAACTCAACTGCTGGAAGAACTAAGAATGTAAACTACCCATCTACTAATTATTACTTTCAGCATGAATGGAGGAAAACCCACTGTGGAGGAAACCTCTGTGGATCCAAGGCCTTAGGCTGCCATCCCTCCAGGCTATGTGATTTTCTTTTAAGTTTAGCAATAACAGGAAACATTTGAGTGTCATGAGGCATGAGTCCAATAGCATGGGGAAGGAGTCCAGTGGTTGCTGAGATGTAAGCTTGGGAGAAACGTGTTTGTTAAGGTGGTGTGAGCCCAGTAGGAAAGGGCATAAGACTGGTAGTTGTGGAGCATGAGCCCAGTTGTGTTGGGGTGTGAGCCCAGATTTGTTGGGGCTTGAACCCAGGTGTCAGTGGAACATGAGCCCAGAGTCTTGAGGCAAGAGCCCGATGGTGGTTAGGGCAAAAGTTCAGTAGTCGCTGGGGCATGAGCCCTGCAAAGAGGATCAGGTTTTGGTTGCTAAGGAACTTCAAATGGCATTGCTCGCAACAGTTGAGTTGGATGGCAGTGGGATGGCAAAGGGAAGGGGGGCGGGGCAGCTGCAAACTAGGGGTGTTGGCTACACACTTGAGCAGACTTAGATAGACCGGGTGGTCTGTTTCTGCTGGCACATTCGGATGTTCCTATGTTCGTAGCAGAATCAGTTGAGTAAAATTCTAGTTCAGAATAAGGTCAAGGAATAAATGGACTTGTGATGGGGACACATTTACATGAGGAGCCAGGAGTCTGAGGTTTGGTAGCTACGAAAGGCAGGAAGAGTAGTAACTGTAGCTGGTGGTGGAAGTCTAGAATGACTGGGAATGGCTGGAGCTGGAGTGGTGGGCACAGGTGGGGGAACAAAATGAGAAGGTCTTGGCAAGAAAAAAGTTGAAGGTGAATTTTTATCATGGACGAGTAGGTTGGAGGATACAGGACCAGCATCTTGTGGTAAACATAAAAATTGTCAGCAGATAAGAACCTCTAGGCCCATCCAGTCTGCCTGTAGGCCCTATACATGTATGCATCCACTCACCCTAAGTGGTCAATTGCTTTTCATCACTCCCTTCCTGCCCAAGGTTCGCTTGTGCTTGTCCCAGTCATGTTTAAACCCCTCCACTGTGCTTGCCCCTACCACCTCTTGTGGCAGACTATTCCAAACGTTCACCACCCTCTCTGTGTGGAAAAACTTCCTCACATTACCTCTTAATTACTCCCCTCCAATTTCATATTATGCCCCCTCATTCTGGTATTTGTTCTGCATTGGAAAAGATTCCCCACCTGCACCTTGTTTATGCCCTTGAGGTACTTAAACATTTCTATCATGTCATCCCTTTCTCTCCTCTTCTCCAGTGAGTACATATCGAGGTCACTTAGTCTCTCCTCATATGTTTTGTGGTGCAAACAATGCACCATCTTTTTCGCCCTTCTCTGGACAGCCTCCATCTTGTTTATGTCCTTACACATGTGTGGTCTCCAGTACTGCATGCAGTACTCCAGGTGAGGCCTTACCAGTATTTTATACAATGGCATCACCACCTCCCACCTCCTACTAATAATACCTCTGCCTATGCAACCCAGCATGCCACTGGCTCTCCCTGCAGCCTTTGCACACTGCTTTGATACCTCAAGGTCATCAGATATGATAATCCTTAGGTCCCTTTCCTTTTTGGTGACAGTCAGCACCTCCCCCCATCCTGTAGCTCTCCCCAGGTTTCCCTCTACCCAGATGCATTATCTTGCACTTTTTTGCATTGAATCTCAGTTGCCACACCTCCGACCATCTTTCAAGCTTCTCCAGGTCCCTCTTCATTTTCTGCACCCCTTCTGGAGTATCCACCCTGTTGCAGATCTTGGCGTCATCTGCAAATATGCAGACCTTTCCTTCCAGCCCCTCTGCAATGTCACTAATGAAGATATTGAACAGGACTGGTCCCAGTACTGATCCTTGTGGCACTCTGCTGGTCACTCCTCTCTCCCCAGATTGAATCCCATTTACCACCACATTCTTCCTTCTGTCCGTCAGCCAGTTTCTAACCCAATGTATCACCTTATGCCCCATGCCCAGACTACTCATCTTGTTAACCAGCCTTCTGTGTGGGACGGTATCGAAGGCTTTGCTGAAATCTAGGTAGGCAACGTCTACAGCCCCTCCCTGATTCAATTCCCTAGTCACCCAATCAAACAAAATCTATCAGATTCTTTTGACATGACCTTCCTGTTATGAATCCATGCTGCCTCAGATCCTGGGTACCAATGGATTCCAGGTGTGTCACTATCCTTTCTTTCAGCAGTGTCTCCAAGATTTTCCCCACCACTTAGGTTAGGCTGACTGGCCTGTAGTTCCCTGCTTCCACCCTACTGCCACTTTTGTGCAGTAAAAGGAGGAAGCCATCTGGAGACCAGTGATCACCGTAGTGTGGTTCAAAATAGGGGCAGCTGTGGAATCCAACCACACAATTGAGAGAGTCCTGGACTTCAGAAGGGCTGATTTTACTAAGATGGGTGAATGCCTCAGGAATTACCTGGCAGGGGGAGCAGATCTGGAGGGGTTAGAGGAAAAGTTGACCAAACTAAAAGAGGGCATAGTGAAGGCAATGAACCTCTGGGGTCAAGCAGATAAGCAAGAGTAAAAGAAAGAGGAGACTGCTATGTTCTCAAAAGAGGTAGCACAAAAGGTACAGGCTAAAAAAAAGTAGCATTCAGAAGGTATATGGAGACCCAGAGAGAGAGAAGGATAGGGAAATGTATGTGGGAAAACAGACAGAGACATTGTCCCATGGACATAATCTTTGTCGTGAACCTTGCCATGTTAGCATTGACCTGCATGAGGTTTTTTAACTCATCCATGGGAGTGAGAGGCATAGGTGTCTTTTGTGGAGGTTGTTGTGTAGCATTAGCTTTGAGATAGGCAGCATCAAGATATGTGACAACTTGCAATGTATTCTGTTTGTGTGAATGTTTTTATTATTTTTATCGTCTATGCCTCCATAAAGCTGAGGTAGGACATCTGGTGGAAACTGAAAACTGCATTCTCTGCAGCCCATGTCTTGCAGCACTTAAATAGGAGTGGCCTTTGTCAAGCTGCCATTTTTCTGTCCTGTAAAGGCCCTTTGTTTTGGGTGAACTTCAAAGGACTGAGTCCCTTTCATAAGAAAGACATGTTTTGAATGTAAACACGGCCAAGGCAGAGTAAGACATTTCCAATTGTGCTATATGGCTAGGATAACAATGCAAGCCAAGGTGAATACACAAATGGGGTTTGGAGCAGTCTGTAAAAAAGATGGTCCCATAGATCAAAAGCAGAGACAATGTGATATCAGAGAGGGCTGTCCAGTGATGTGGAGATAGTGGGCTGGCCAGTCAAAGGTATTTCTTTAATGTGTTTGCAAGGAGAATTCAGTTATGTCTGGGCTTTTTTTCTCTTTTTTTTTTAGTCTTTTGGTAACCGGGTAAGGCCCACTAGGCACAAGTGCCTGTTTTCAGCAGCGACCTGGGAGCACTGGGTGGTTAAGTGACTTGCTCAGAGTCATATTGCAAGTGGAGGTTGTGAGACTCAAACTCAGATCTGGTCAGCTGGATGTATCAAGCTTGTTCACACCTCATTCCTCTAACCTCTAGGCTATACTGCCAGACCATTTTGAGCTTGTAATGTTTGAGTCTGCTATAACTGACAATCTCCCAATTAGGATAAGCTTCTTCTACTCTACTTAGAAATGTTTTTAGTAGCCCGGTGGCTCTGAGGGTTAAGGCATTGGATGGCACACTTCGTGCCATGTCAGCGACCTGAGTTTGGGAACGGACTCGGATTGCTCAGGGGTCAGCAGGAGTGGGAAAGGATCTAGCGTCTGCAGACAGGTCTCCTTCCCCAGGGGAGGGGGGGTTAGTGCAGCACTCTGTTGCCTGACAGCCAGTGGTGGCTGGGTGTCAACACAGGCATGCTGCCAGAATGGGGAGGGCCAATGTTCAGGACGTAAGGCTGCCTTCACGGAGGTGGAGCCCAGCCACTTCACCCATTGCACGATTGTGGACCCGGGGGATGACATAAGAAAAATGGAGCTGGCAGGCTCCATGATGGCCCAGCTGCCTCCACGCCAGGACCAGATAGACAAGCCCCTCTGAGGGAGGGGCCAGAGCCACCTGCCAGCTCCACAAAAAGAAAATAAATAAATGTTTTTAGTATTGAGTTTGGTTTTCCTGTGTGATCTCTGTCTTATTTAAATGTGTTTATTTTCATCTCCATAAAAATACTGTGTTCCCCATAGTCTCTAGTGTTTATTATCCTGTAACATATGTAAATATCATGGAGTATTACATGTTATTTTTATTATGCTTTCTGTGACTGAGTCATTTCAGGTATAGGGGAGGACTTAGATAAGGAAATGTTAGAAGGAACTGGCAAAATGGCTAAAAGTGGGGAAGTGTTGCTGGTGGGGGAATTCAATCTGCCAGACATAGACTGGAGCCTCCCTGTGGTGGCTTTAGCTAGAAGCAGGGACATCCTAGACTCCCTGCAGGGGGCATTCCTCAGGCAACTAGTCAGGGAACCCACTTGTGAAGGGGCACTACTGGATCTGGTGCTCACAAACAGGGGCAGTGTTGCTAACGTCATGGGGGGATGCCATCTGGGGACCGGTGATTATCATAGTGTGGTTCAACATAAGAACAGCTGAGGAATCCAACCACACACTGGCTAGAGTCCTGGACTTCAGAAGGGCTGATTTTAATAAGATGGGTGAATGCCTCAGGAATGACTTGGCAGGGGGAGCAGACCTGGAGAGGGTAGAGGAAAAGTGGGCCAAACTAAAAGAGGGCATAGTGAAGACAACGAACCTCTGGGTCAAGTAGATAAGCAAAAGTAAAAGAAAGAGGAGACCGCTATGGTTCTCAAAAGAGGTAGCACAAAAGGTAAAGGCTAAAAAAAAGTAGCATTCAGAAGGGATATGGAGACCCAGAGAGGAGGATAGGGAAATGTATCTGGGAAAACAGAGGGAGGCAGGCAAAGCAGTAAGGAGCACAAAAGTGCAAACTGAGGAAAGAGTAACTCATGGAATATCAGAAGGGCACAAGACATTTTTTAGGTATGCTAGCGAGAAAAGGAAGGCAAAGGAAAGGATTGTATGGTTAAAGAGGAAGGGGGTGACTGTATGGGAGGGTCAAGAAAAGGCAAACATCTTGAACAAATACTTCTGCTCAGTATTCACAATATAAGTGGAGGGGGAGGGACCTTGAAGATGCACCAGGAGTTTTAATGGGAGGGAAGGAGAGGAGACACCAGTCTGTTTTCTGAGGAGAAAGTCTGGAAGGCACTCGCTAACCTGAAGGTTGACAGAGCTATGGGGCCAGACGGAGTATATCCAAGGGTGCGAGGGAGTTCAGAGAGGTAATGGCTGCATTGTGACAGAGCTATGTAACAGATCACTGGACACTGGCGTGGTACCGGGGGACTGGAGAAGGAGTAGTCCCACTTCACAAAAGCAGTAGCAGGGACAAGGTGGACAAATATAGGTCTGTCAGCCTGACAACAGTGCTGGGTAAGTTAATAGAAGAACTACTACAGTAATGGAAAGGATTGTGGAATATCTTATATCCAATGGATTACAGGATCCAAGGCAACATGGTTTCACAGGGTGGAGGTCATGCTAAACAAATCTGATAGATTATTTTGACTGGGTGGCCAAGGAGTTGGATCAGGGAGGGGTGGTGGATGTGACCTACCTGGATTTCGGCAAGGCTTTTGACACCGTTCCACATAAGAGATTGGTAAACAAGTTAGGGAACTTGTGGGTGGGTATAAGGTGGTAACCTGGGTAAAAAAATGGTTAGGGGACAGGATACAGAGGGTAGCAGTAAACAGAGTTCACTCTGAGAAAGGGAGGGTGACCAGAAGAGTACCTCAGGGATCAGTGCTGGGACTGGTCCTTCTTCACTATCTGTATAAGTGACATAGCTCAGGAACTGGAAGGAAAAGCCTGCCTCTCTGTGGAGGACACCAAGATCCGCAACAGAGTGGACACTGTAGGTGCATGTGGAAAGAATGGGTAGGGATATAAAAAGACTGGAGGAGTGGTCAGTGGTATGGTAGCTGGGTTTTAATGCAAAACAGTACAAAATAATGCACTTGGGCTATAGAAACCCGGGAGCAGAGTAGAAAATGGGTAGAGTGATACTGACAAAGACCAAGCAGGAAAGAGAGCTAGGAGTAATCATATTAGATGACCTAAAGGTAGCCAGGCAATGTGACAAGGCAATCGGAAGGGCTGGTGGGATGCTGTCATGCATAGGAAGGGTTATCGCCAGCAGGAAGGAGGAGGTGGTGCTGCTCCTATACAGATCATTGGCAAGACCTCACCTTGAGTACTGTGTCCCGTTCTGGAGACCACATCTCAGGAAGGACATAGACAAAGTTGAGGCAGTCCAGAGGAGGGCCACCAAAATGTTGCAGGGTCTGCATCAAATACTCTATGAGGACAGGCTTAAGGAGCTAAATATGTACACTCCGGAGGAGAGTAGGGGTTATGATAGAGATCTTTAAATTACCTCATGGGGTTAATAAAGTACAGGGGGTATTTTCAGAGAAAAGGGTGCTCTAGAACAAGGGAGCATACTATGAAGCCGGAGGGGGTAAATTCAGAAGGGATGTGAGGAAGTACTTCTTCACAGAAAGGGGGGTGGATGCCTGGAAGAGCCTTCCAGCAGAGGTAGTGGGGCAAAAACAGTGGTGGAGTTCAAAAATGCCTGAGAAAGGTACAAGGAAATCATAGGGGCAAGGGGGGGGGGAGAGACAGTGCCTTAGATTGAGTGAGATCTGTAGCAAAAAAAGGTTAAACAAAATTTTAAAAAATGGGCAGACAAGGTGGGGCCGGTGACCCTTATCTGCCATCACATTTTACATTTCTATAGATAACCAATGGTAAATTGACAAGTCTGTGATCCGTTTCCGAAGAGACAGGCTACAAAGTGCCATATCTAAAGCAAAGTGTTCTCAGCTGTGACAAAAGGGGTGGATCGTTTGCCTGTCGGGAAAGAGCACTGTACTGTGTGAGCAGTGGCTATAGTGGGATTTGGATTTAGAGATACCGTAAGTAATGTTGCAGATGAGTGCTGGCAGCATACCTAGGTAACCATTCAGACATTGATCTGAAGGGTCGTCAAAACTGGTAGCAGGGGAGACTGAGTTCTGGGAGAGAACCAGTCTGTTATAAACTGGTTGGCAGCAGTGGGATCTGAAATGGATTGTCAATAAAAAGGTTATCTGTCCAGTTACAAAACAGGGTATACAAAAGGGATGCTGTATATACTACCATTTTTATTTTGTTGGAAGTTAGAGTAGCTAGTGAGAAGACACTATGTCTGTGCCATATTGAAGCTGCACAGTGACAAACCTTGAGAAACTGTGCAAAAGAAGAGGGCTTGTCTTTGAGGAAAGCCAGCCATGGGCAGAACTCATTAACAAAACTTGAGAAAAGTGACCAGGGAAGTTGTGCAAAAGTGATCACTGCTAGTCAAAGTTGTGAAAAGGAGGCTATAGAGAGTGCAGAGCCTAGAAGCGGGGCAGCTGTGTAGACAGAGATGATGCAGCTGGAGCTTGCTCTGATTAAGGCAAAGTCACAGGCTGAGTGACAAAAGGAAGATGCAGAGTTGCAGAAAACAAAGCTCAAAGCTGAGGAGCAAGATTAAGAGAAAGCAGAGAGTCAGAGAGAGAGGAACAAGAAAGGCAGCACCAACACAAGATCCGCCTAAGAGAGGAGCGAGGGTGAGAGATTGAATATGAGAGGGAGATGGAGAGTCTGTGCCAGAGGGCACCAGCACAAACCATAAGTACTGGCATCAGAGGTTTGACCAAAGAAGTCGAAATGAATTCCAAAATGTTTTCCAAGTATCAAGAGAAGAAGGATTACCTTGATTTATTTTTAAAATCTTTTGAGAAATTTGTGGGCAATTTGAATTGGACAGAGCTTCTTGGGCAACTCACCTTTTGCCACTCCTTATGGGCAGGGCATTACAAGTCTTCGCCAATATGGACAATGAGGACCATAGGAACTATAACAAAAGTGAAAAATGCCTTATTAAAATGTTTTGAACTGACTCCTGAGGCTACTAGGAAAAAATCTAGAGGTTTAAGGAAGCCACGGGATATAGCTATTCTGAAATGTGTGTACAACTAAGTAATCTGTTAGAGTTATAGTTGGAGGGTTCAAAGGCTAGCTCTGTGGAACAGATAAAAAATGTGTTCCTCATGGAACAGTTTCTAAGGATTTTATTACAGGAGTTGAAGATATGCTTACTGGATTGGACTCCTGCCTCTATGAAGGAAGCAGCTGAGACAGCTGATCAGTTTGTATCTAGCTGACCATACAGTCAGTGCAAAAACAATGGAGGAGGGACATCAGTTGGTTTTAAAGGAAACTGGGGGGAACAACCTAAGGGAAGCAAACCTGTGCTGAAACAAAAAAGGAAACCGAATGGTTTCAAAAGTAAGGAGTCAGGTAAATAAAGGTGCTATATCTGCCAAAAACTGTGACATCTGTCATATGAATGTCCGAAAAATACAGGAAAAGAGGTGAGTGCAGCTTGAGGGGGTAGCCTGTACCCAGAGTGCAGTTCCCACTAAATCCACTGCACACATGCACCCTCTGTTAGTGAATGGGATGGTAACTCAAGGATTGAGGCACACTGGGACCTCCATTTCAGTGGTAAAATAGGATTTGATTCACAAGGAACAGATCCTGCTGTGCAAGTTTTTCAGAATTAAAGGAGTGATGGGCCTGCGGTCTCAGTACCAGTGACCCAGATCTTTCTAAGGTGGGAAGGTGGCCAGGGTATGGGAGGTAGGTGTTGTACAGGACTTGCCTGTTGATGTAATTATGGGTAATAACAGTAAACCCCGCTTCAGGAGCTTACTAGTTAAATTTTTGTAGCTAGCTGTAGTTAGGCAGGGAAGCTTTGGTGCCTGTAGGTCTGGGTGCTGGGACTACTTGTGTCCAACAGGGGCCCCCAGCCCCGGGGTGTATAAGAAGGGTTGTTTTGGCACCAGAGGGAGAGTCCGGGGGGGAGGGAGAGGACAAGAGAGTCTGGGGGTTCGGGCCTCAAGTTCAGCCGGAGAGCCGACGGCGGGGCCAGGGTGGTCCGCTTGTCACCCTGGCCCTCCTTCCTCAAAGACCAGCATTGGCTGTGCGGCAGTTTGGGCCATAGATAGCAGGGGATCAGTGGAGCACTAGTGTTGGGGGATCCACTGGTGCTGTTTCCTGGGAGCCGGAGGAAAGGAAGTTGGAGGCTGCCAAGTGATCTCTGGCACGTTGGTAGGGGTAAGCACTGATGGGGGTCCTTTTCTAGAACATTTCTCGCCCGCCGAGTGCAGTCTAGCAGCCAGTGAGTTTTCTGTGGCAGGGCCTGCTATGACAGATGGGGACTAGGGCACGGTCCAGAGGTGGCAGCCTGGATCATTGGGGGTGTAGTGTGGCAGACTACTCCTTTTCCCCAGACTGTGGGACCGCTGCAGTGTTGGGGTTTCCTAGTTTGCACAGCATGTGGAGGCATGAAAAGTCCTATGTGGGGAGTGGCTGCTGGGGATCTCAGGCGGGGTGACAGTCTGCCAAGGTGCTCCATGTGGCACATCAGCTGAGTCCCCTGGGTGAAAGCAGTTCTGAAGTTGGAATCACTGCATGAGCAGAAAGTGCCTGGAGTTTTTGGGAAAGCCAGGGGTTTGCATAACAGCCTGGGGGGGCTCAGAGTCAGGCATGTGTCATCAGTGATTGGGTGCTAGGAGGGTTTTCAGTAGTACCTATCATGCTAAAAGTGAACATTGTAACAGAAAGCAAGAACATCTCAGCTTTAAAGTGTTTCCCCCTGTATTGAAGTAACCCAAACATTTTAGAAGGCAAGTGAAGAGTGGGATTGGGACAGTAGAAACGACTCATGCTGTCTTGGTGCTTCCTCAGTATGAGTGTGATGGAGACTAAGAGAGAGATTAAATTTAAGCCTGTTTGTTGGGAAGAAATAAAGGAAGGAATATGAAATGGAAGTGCTGCTAATAGTCCAAGTATCTCTAACATACTAAACTGCCAACAGAATAGGCCTAACGGTCTTTCGTGTCTGCTCGTTTGGTCAGCCCCCACCCTGGGAGCTGAACTTGCTGCCCCCCTCTCCCTCTCTGGCTTCTGGCTTCCCAGTCCCGGATATGTTCACTGCACCGGTTTTTGCTTCCAGAACCCTTCCCCTGTACCTGTCCCACCCACTCTTGAACCCCTCCATCATTTCTGCCTCCACCAGTCCCCTTTTCAGCACATTCCATGGTTCCACCACCCTCTCAGTGAAGTAGCACCTCCTCTTTTCTCCCCTGAATCTCCCCCCTCCAGCTTCCACCCATGTCTTCTAGTTGCCCCCTTCCTTTGGAGCACCCTGACTGCTACTCCCCTATTTACCCCTTCATGTACCTGAAGACCTCTATCATATCCCCCTGGTCCCTTCTCTCTTCCAATGTGTACATATTTAGCTCTTCGAGCCTCTCCCCATAGGTCCTATCCCCCAAGCCCCAAATCATTTTGGTTGCCATCCTCTGGACCCTCTCCAGGAGTTCAATGTCCCCTCTTTAAATGTGGCCTCCAAAACTGCACGCAGTACTCGAGGTGCGGCCTCACCAAGCAGTTATACAGAGGGAGTATCACTTCCCTCCTTCTGGAGGTGATCCCCCTAGCGATGTATCCAAGCATCCTGTTGGCCTTTGCCGCTGCTGTCCTACAAGTCTCCAAGTTGTTCTTCTTGACATCCACCACCACCCCCAGGTCCCTCTCAGCCATCGAGACTTATAGCATTCCCCACCCGGGGTGTACACTTAGCCCGGGTTCCTGGCTCCCAGGTGCAGTACCTTGTATTTTCCTGCATTGAACCTCAGCTTCTGCTTTCTAGACCACCTTTCCAGAGCCTCCAGGTTCTTCTGTAGGGCCGCCCTCCCCTTCTCCCCATCCACCACCACCCCCAGTTTTGAGTCATCCGCAAAGAGACTCATCTCACGCCTGATACCCTTCCTTATGTCAGAGACGTAGGTGTTGAACAGGAGGGGCCCAAGGACTGATCCCTGAGGGACTCCACTAATGACCCTCCTTGGGCATGAGACTATCCCTCCAACCACGACCCTCTGGGTCCGGTTCTGGAGCCAATTTCCTATCCATCTGATCATCTGTTTCCCCACTCCCATTTCTCCCAGATTATCCAACAGGTCTCCATGAGGAACAGAGTCAAACGCCTTGCTGAAGCCAGGAAAGAGGATGCCCACTGATCTACCCAGGTCCAAGGCACTCATCACCCAGTCATAGAACTCCACAAGGTTTGTCTGACATGATTTCCCCAGGACGAATCCATGCTGTCTATCGTCCAGGCACCCCAACTTTTCCAGGTCACCCCCAGTCTCTCCTTGACAATGCCCTCCATCACCTTGCCCACCACCGATGTCAGGCTGATGGGCCTGTAGTTCCCTGCCACCTCCCTTGATCCGCCCTTGTGGATAGGCACTATATGCACCACCTTCCAGTCCTGGGGCACCCAACCTGGTCCTCAGCCTTTTCAGCCCACAAATAATTGCTGCTGTCAGGAAACGTAGCCTCTTTGGCTCAGTGGGATTACTGCATAGATTCAAGCCAATCTGTTGGAAAAAGAGATTGCATGCAGGTTTATGGTCAGGTCCTGTGCCTGCAAGAATGTTCCCACCATTGTCATGTAATCCCCATGCTCCATGGAGTGGTTTATCAAATTAATCTTTGCATTAAATCAGTTTTATACTTTTGATTCCAGGGTGGAGATTGGTTTTACTAATCAAAGAGCAGTTGTATGGTATGTGTCTGTAACAGTCATTGCCCCTGCAGCCTTTCCCTCATCGGTTACGAAGCAAGGTGCCTGCTCCCATGGCCCAGTGGCGCTGAGGGTTGAGGCGCTGGATGCCACACCTCACGCCACACCAGCTACCTTGGTTTGGGAATGAGTCGGGGGGTCGGCAGGGAAGGGATTAAGCATCCAGTCCTCAGGGTAGAATACAATAACATAAAACATTTAATGAAAATAGGACAGTGTGCAACCTGTACCCTCAAAGAAACTTTAAATACTGGAGGAGGAAGACAGAGGCAGGCTGCAAAGGAGTGCGCATTTCTTGAATCTGTAAACAGCTCTTGGTACTGATCGTTGCCTTCACTCTCAGTTAGGACACAGAAGAACCAGAGGGGTCATGAGTGGTGGGTGTTTGTGCCTTGTTCCCCTTCTCCCCACCACCAATCAACAAAGTGTATCCTGACAGGAACCGGAGCAGGACCAGGAGTTTCAGGATACACCACATGGCTTCCGAACACCAGTCAAGCAGTGCAGATGGAAGGCAGGGAGGCTGTAAAGGAGTGTACCTTTCTTGGATCTGCAAACAGTGTTTTTTTTATTTATTCTCCTCAGCTGTGGGGGGTTGTACCTATGGTCTCCCCCCCATCCAGCTGTATCCTCGGCCCTGCCTTGGCCACAGCCAGAGCTCTTTACCCCTATGCTTTACCACTTCCCTGCCACATTGCGGTGGGTACTTACCCCGCTCACTGTGGAAGGTCAGGGGGTGGACACCAGGGGAGCTACCTGTGGAGTGTCTGGCGTGATGCTACGCACGTGGAGGAATTTTTGATATGACCCCCTCCTTGGCGCAGGCATGCAGTGATGCCAATGATGCTGTCATGTGCACATCCGCACACGGCACATCCGACATCATCTGCGCCACCCCACAGCTTAACTGTGGTATGCACTGCCCCCCAGTCACTGCCAGGAGCCAGTGTGACCATGGTATTCCCTCCCCACCCACCCCAGGGAGGAAAGCAATCCTGGGACGTTCAATCCTCTTCCCCCAGCCGACCCTCCAGCACCCGAGGTCGCTCTCAACCCCAGGTCACTGGCGTGGCAGAGGTGTGGCATCCAGCGCCTCAATCCTCAGTGCCACTGGGCTGGCTAGTGTTGTTTTTTTGCTTCTACCCAGGCTCCCTTGGCCGGCCATTCCTTCAGGCAGTCTAAGCCTACCTATTGCCACTCTGCCCTGTCTCCATCCACTACCTCCTAATGCCGTAGCCGCCAGGTAACCAGATGTAACACTTCATTGGGAGGGTTCCCCCTCTGGGGAGAAGTGCCCATAGGCACGCAGATATGTATCCCGGGTGTGGCGGGGTCAGCCTGGACATGTCTGGGGCTTTGTGGTAATGGGGACTGGTGGCCATCATCTGGTTGACTGGGGGTCAATTTTCCATTTTCTGCCCTCTCCACCCCTTCCTCCCTCACTGGGCTGCACATGATGGCAATCTAGGGCGGGGACATTTGGTGGTGTGCTGAGGCATCACACCACCAAGAACGTCGCCCAAGCCACCTACAGGTGCCTAAGACCCACCCCCTCAGAAGGGAAGCATCCAAAGGATGCTGTAAACTGCTTCCCTGTCGGTCTCCATTCCTGATACTCAGGCTCAGGGCACGAACTCAGGTCACTAGCGTGCCAAGTGAACCCCTTCGCTTGGTGCCACAGAGCTGGCTAACAGTGTTAATTAATGACTGGTGCCCTCAGTCTTCACCAGGACACAGGAAAACCAGAGGGGTAATGAGTGCTGGGAGGCTGTACCTTCCTTGCTCCCCCTCCTCCCACCACCAACTGCTGTGTAACAATCTGAGAGGGAATGGGACAGCACAAGGAGGCCCAGGACACACCACATGACCATGGACCACAACCAGGAAGAGGTGGAAGGCAGAGGTGGGCTTGCCTAACAGTTAAGAGGGGCTAAGGGACTCTCCCTGAGCATTCCTCCATATAGAGGTATGGAATGCATGAGCAGGAGCATAAGGGCATCACACAGTGAGCAGAAACTGGCAGAAGTCATGCTGCCTCCCTAGTGTGAATCCTCAGCCTAGTAGTGCTTACATAAGCATCCCTATGTGGATAGGCCAACAGTGTACTACTTGATAGGCCATTGTATGTAAAGCACTTGAAGGTGCATGCATCATCCCCTCTGGTTATCAGCTGATCATCTAGCCCTTCATTACCACCAGGTACTCATTTTGATTCTTCTATAGGCCCTATAGTATTGTTACTTGTATTTGTATGTACATTATTTATTTTATGAGGAATAAAGCTCTGTTGAGTGATACTAATCTACAAGGAGGTCCTGGTTAGGACAGTCAAGAGTACAGCAAATGAAATCATAAAAATAACTAGAAAGTAGCAACAAATGGGCAACATTATGTAACCCCTAGGTGGTGATATCCCAAGGGCTATTACCCCTGCTTGCTTGGCTAGTAGCAGGTTAATGGGCCTGAGTTCTGAAACAGGTTCCTCCACCCGGAGATCAGTGTTGGTAGTGGTCAAGCTAACGTGGGCACAGCCCTCCGGGACACTGTAACCCCCCCCCTTTCCCCTCTAGTGGCCTGAACACTGTACAATAATCATGTTCACAATACCCCTGGTACACCACACAAGTACCCACACTGTTTGCACTTAACAGCAAGGCTGGTTCCTCTGGCTCGACCCTGGGGACCCCCTGTAAAACAAGGTTATGCACAGCAAATAGCAACAGTACAGTACTTTGAGCACAAACTGGAACCACAGTCAGATTACATGCAGAAAAGTTAGATCTGATTTATTCAGGGGACTTGAACGGGGGGGGGGGCAAAATCAGGTTAATTAGTTTAAAGGTTATATCAGTCAAGCAGTTATGCATGTTCTTTGAGTCCCCCCACACAGTCCACCTCTGGGTACCCAGGTGGAGAAGAGATGGGCTAGCCAGGACCGATGCCCGGGGTTGCAGCTGGTTGGGACCCTGTGATGGAACACAACATGCACAGTACACAATATTTGTAATCCGGAGCCAGAGGGCTCAGTTCGTAAAGGAAATGAAACAACAAGACAATCAGATGACACACTCAGATTAAGCTGTTGTTGCAGGGAGCTACCCTGGTATTTACTCACGATACCCAAGACTGGACACAGGCTGGACAAAAATTGAGACTGCAGGTAGTTGATCTGGAATGCCAGGAGAAGCAGGACCCACATGAGTTGCAGAGGCGTCATTCCTGTTCAAGCGTGGAGCAGGGGGCTGATCCCCAGGCAGGTCTCTCGTCGATGGCTTCTCTGTGCAGTGGGTAGTCTGGCTGAGCCAGTCTGGCAAGGCCCAGACTGCATGGAGACAAATTCGGATGCAGTCCATTTTGGGCTGGATATAGCTTCCAGCAAGCAGAACACAGTTCACACAGTAAGGATTAACTCATGACCCACTAGCAGCTCATAGCACATTTACATGTAAGGGAATTCTACTGTACCAGGTGCTCCCTGGTCACAATCACAAAGTCTTTGCACACACCAGGAGCTTAGGGGTAGCTGGAACTCCTAACAGGCCGATCGCATTCAGCAAAATCTTCGGTCTTCTTCAAGTTGAGCCTGGCCCACTTCAGTAGCTTACTTTAGTCACACAAACTTGGATTTAGTCCAAAATAATTCTCTTCTCTCCCTCTCAGGAGCAGCACACCGTCATGCAGGCCAAAAACTTAGCCTTTTCAGAGTTCTCCCATGTGAATCCACTGAAGCTTGCTGCTCAGAATCACTTCAGCTCCTCTCATTTCACTTCCCAGCTCAGAACTAACTGAAAACTGCAAGCAGCCTGGGACTTCCCCAAGATCCAAAAGATTTGGTTGGCTGATTTGGCTGTCAGTCAAAGCAAGAGCTCCCCCTTCAGTTGCAAAAAAGGCTCAAACCACAGTTCCTACAGATTTTGAATTCAGACAGCTCCTGTAGTCCGGCTACATTTGAGGTTCCACCAGTACTGATTGGTCCAGTTTGCAGTCTAGGACCAAGATAGTGAAGACAAACAAAACAGTCCTTGCTGCAAAGAAAGCAGGTTAGACAAACTACATTATCACTCTAAATGATTTTCAGTAAATAGTTACATCTTTCAACAGAGCTCCCTCTCAGTTTACTTAAGCTGCAATTAGGCAGCTCTTAAAGAGACAGTACACAGAGGCTATACAGGCTCTGGTAATCACATTTAAACTGCTAAAATGCAGGACACCAGCCTGGCAATGAGCATTTAGACAAGCTCAAGGAGGACTTTTTGGGAACCCCCATTTGTAGGGGGGTTACAATTACAAAGCAATAGATATATAACACTGGTCAAGCTGTAAAGAAGCAGAACAATGTACAGATCAGGAAGTAGAATCATGGTTACAGAACTATTGTACTTTATTTCTCCTCAGATTACACAAGCATGATGATCTTAGGAAAATTGCTACAATATATGATGACAAATCCTTCCGATGGGCCTTGTAGGACTAAATATATAGGTTTTGTAGACTTTTAGTGGCTAGAGATGGCCAGCCTATGACTGAATATAGGGTGCAATGATAGGTCCTGGGATCAGAATAGTTATGAAGTGGAGTGCTCTAAGGTACAATACATCCAATTTGGTCAGGTGGGTATATAGGAACAAAACGTAGTTATTAAAATATTTTATTACATTTTTATTATCATTATTATGTTTGCATTATTTAAATTACTATTTGATATTCTTTATTCGTGCTTCATCATTAAGTTAAGAGAAGTCATGCTAAAAAAACTTCTGGTCAAAGAAATTGTTGACTATATGAGTTTTCTAAAAGCAAGAAGAAAAAAGTCTGCTTTCAACTTTTCTTTTAAGTACACCTTAGACACTAAAAAGGGGATGATGCATTAAACTTAAGCCATAATATTAAGAAGCACCCTACCATGGTCATTCTACAGAAGAGGCCCTTTTTGCATTCCTGAGAGGTCATAGGTGCTAGGTATCCCTGACAACCAGAGATAAGAGGTGGTGGAAGAGGCTGGTACAAGCTATCTTCAAGGAAACAAGCATTTGTCAATGCGAACGTTCGCTTGCAGGTATTTGCAGTGGTGTTTGGCATGTATGGTGCTTTACCCTAATGCCCTGTGCGACTGCTGGTATTTGCACAATAAATTGTCAGCATGACCTTTTTGTTACCCCCATTGTGCGCTACATAGGCAGAAACACGTTTTGGGCAGGATGTGAAAAATGACAGCTGTACTGCTCATAAGGAAGTGTGGTAAAATGGCAATGTTGAAAATCTGGAGTGGAAATATTGAAAATTCGCAAACGTAGCAGCGTGCGTGGGAACTGTGCAATGCACGCTGGTAAAACAGTTATTTTAGGAATTTGTTCACCAAATTTTCAACATAGCCATTTTAAGATCTCTGCTCATGAACAGTAACACTGTGATTTTCTTAATCGTCCCATACACTGAGTTCACACAGCGACTGTGCCATTGTGCTACATGGGCGGAACACGTTTGGGCAAGATGTGAAAAATGACAGCTGCAGTGCTCATAAGGAGGTGTGGTAAAATGGCAATGTTGAAATGTGGAGTGAAAATATTGAAAATTCAGAACTTACGAGCGCGTATAGGAACCGTCACAATGAACACTCGTAAAAACAGTCATTTCTAGGAATTTTTTCACCAAATTTTCAACACAGCCATTTTAAGACCTCTGCTCATGAACAGTGTCACTGTGATTTTCTTACTGTGTCCGATACATTGAGTTCGCACACCAACTGCGCCATTGTGCGCTACATGGGCAGAAACACATTTTGGGCAGGATGTGAAAAATGACAGCTGTACTGCTCATGAGGAGGTGTGGTAAAATGGCAACATTGAAAATCTGGAGTGCAAATATTGAAAATTCGCGAACTTACGAGCCTGCGTAGGAACTGAACAACGCACGCTCGTAAAACAGTCATTTTTAGGAATTTTTTCACCAAATTTTTAACATAGTCATTTTAAGACCTCTGCTCATGAATAGTATCACTGTGATTTTCTTAATGTGTTCCATACATTGATTTCGCACACCGACTGCGCCATTGTGCGCTACATGGGCGGAAACACATTTTGGGTGAGATGAAAAATGACAGCTGTACAACTCATAAGAAGGTGTGATAAATGGCAATGTTGAAAATCTGGAGTGAAAATATTGAAAATTCTCAACTACGAGCCTGCATAGGAACTGCGCAACGCCGCGCTCGTAAAACAGTCATTTTATGGATTTTCATAATTATCATCATGGGGTTTTGGGACTTTTCCCATGAATGATGTACAGTCATGAGTATGCATCCGGCGGGTGATTTCACAGAGACTGTGCAGTGCCTGGCGAAATCACCCTTCGGGTCGAATAACACCATGACGGTGACATCATTCATGAGAAGGGTCCCAAAACCCCATGCTGAAAATTTGGTGCAAAATCCCAAACATGACTGAGATATGCAATAAGTTGAAACCCCCATCTAGCCCATTATACAGCTTACCGGCATTTCCTCAGTTCGCGGGTCGCCTTTGAAGAGTGCAGACGTGTTCCCGTCCACTGAAGATCGTCGCTACCGGAGTCTGGAGGTAAGTATGGGGTGGGGGTGGGGAGGCTAAAGAGCAGTGGGTGGGTGCGGGTTGTGGGGGCTGGAGACATGCTGCGGGACCGCTTTATTTTACAGGTTTAAAAAAAACAACGATGTGGGATGTTTGCCACGCTGGGGTGGGCTCAGCGTGGAGAAGATGGCTGGGGCCGAGGAGCCGACGGAGATTGGGCACCCTGTCGGTAAAAGAAACGAACGCTTGCCTACGCTCAGGGTGGGCTCCCAGCAGCAGGATGGCTTGGGGCCGGAGCCGACGGGGATTGGGCACCCCGCCGGCAACAACGCCTGCCACGCTGGGTGGGCTCAGCACGGCACCAAAGCTTTGGGGGCGCGCGGTGATACGCGCACAGGGGCAGCGCGGTGATGCGGGGGCGGGCGTGACGGCAGCGCTCAGTATGGCAGCGGTGCTTTCCTTGAAGCAGAGGAACACCACTGTCATACAGAGCTCCTGCACCCATTGGTGCAGGACCGCCACGCCTGCTCAAGGGAGTGCAGTATTGATGGAGAGGCACACCTCCAAGTGTGCTACTTTCCAAAACGCCTTTGCGCATGCGCCCAAGCGAACGTAAAAATGCAGCCCTCTGAAAAGTGCACTGAGTTTCATGAAAAATAAAAGTCTTTTGCTTTTTGCAAGACCAATTTTTATCATGCCAAAATGAAATTTTCACAGTCTGTTGACAAGATTGCAGCTGCTTACCTGTCTAAATTTTGTAAATGCAGCTACTGGGGAAAAGAAGATATGTGTAAAGACATTTTAGAACAGTGTTCTGTAAGGTAAATGTCTTAAGTTTAGTCGTGAATAAAAGCTGATGTCATGACAAGTCCAAATATATAATTTTTGGACTTGCAACTTGTTGCTATGAAGAGATACACCATCTGAAAAATTTGTATTGAACAAGTTTTGACAGTTTGATTTATGGACTCTCTTAAAAGAACAAAGGAACAGCTCTTTATAAAAAAGTTTAATGTTTTTATGGACCTTCCTGAAGGATTTTATGGACAAATCGTACATTACTATAAAGCCTAGGAAATGTAAAACGAAAATATCACTTTGTTTTAAAGGACTTTGCTAAGAAAATAAAGTTACAGTTCCTGTTAGCTTAATTCAGGAAATACTGGTCCTATAAACATGAGAGACACTTCAGAATACTGGGTTCAGTGAGAGAAGTTCAAATATGTTCGTTTGGAAAGTGTATTATTTTGCATAAAAAAGATATGAAGGAAAAATAATTGAATGTTTAAATCTGGATTCTGAGCAAGGAACCAGTCTTATGGGAGGAGTGTAGAGCCACACCTACATCATCTGCAAGGACCAATCAGAACTGGTGATGATATCACTCTGAGTCTGAAAGATATACACAAATCCTGCAGGTCCAGCCCAGAATCTCTGAAGTTTTGGAACTGTATGGACCTACGTCAGTTGGACTGAGTAATCTTGTTGTTTCAGAATTCTACTAGGCCTGAAGCCACACCTGCATTGGATGTTTTAGACCAGCATTCGGTTAAGCCATTGATAAATCCACTGGAGGTGCTGAGGACAAACCTGGAAGCTGACACAAAATTGCAACAAGGTCCAGCTGCAAGCACAGCTTGTTACAAAAAGGACTTTTTCCAATGCTGGATGAAGCAAAGCATGTGGTTTAAATACTGGACATTCTGACTGGAGTAATGTTTTAAACTTTCTGCTAATGCCAAGCAAGGATAGAGACTAACTATGATATTCACCAGCCAAAGCAAGCCTGCAGTGCTGTTTGACGACAGATGAGTCCGAGATCCTGGGTTCAAGCGGAAATTAATTGAGAAACAGAAACAGTTGTAAAATCCAGTTACCAAACAAGAACGTTGCTATCCACAAGGAAATCCTTTTCTGCAAACAACTGAGATGCTGAAAGAAATCTACTGTTCTGCTGCTGAAATGTTGGTATTTTGTTGTCTGATTTTCCCGGCAAAATCCTAACCAGTGACTTTTGATGATTTATGACATCTAAAATCAGGAAGAGCCAGTCTGCACTGCTGAGTTGATGCCAGAAGAGTCCAGAGTCCTGGGTTCGAGGGTGAGAAAGGCAGAAGACAAGGACTACAGCCAAGTCAGCTACCACAGAACTTTCATGATCCAGAATTAGAAATTCTCACTAAGATTTTTAAAGTTAAAAAGAAAGAAGACAAAGCCTCCACAACTAACCAGAAGTTTAAGTATTATTTTAATTATTTTAATATTTTAATTTGGCTTATCTGGGGAGGTAACATAGGTAACAAAGTTAACTTAATTTTAAATGCAAAATCTTGGGATATAGTTTAAGCTCGAGTTTAAATAAAAGAACAACATTCTTGCATGCCACAAAGTATTGAAATAAGTCTTAACTAGAAGTAAACCAAACACTAATGTAATGAGTTTGCAAGTTCTCATACTAAAAGGTTATGATATTTACAAGCATGCTGAAAGCATAGTATATAGCCAATACCATTTATTATGTTGAACCTTGCTCATTTCTTAGTTGTGTTGTTTATTTTCTAAAACGTGTTTGTTTTGTTTTTGGTTTTATTTCTTTGTTTTGTTTTATTGGATTATCTGAAACCTTTGTTGTTTTGTGTTTGCATTACTTTTATTATTCTTGATATGTATGCAGATTAGGAGTATTTAGAATGTGTGTACAGGTATTAATAAATCTATTTTTCCTACTTCTTGGTCAGAAACATTTTTACCATTATCTAGAAGCTTTACAATGGGCAGAGTATAAGATTTGAATTCTATACTTATTTATATGATTCTGAAAATGTTGTGGTGTAAGGCCTGAGGCATAGTCGAGTACCTATAATAAAAATTGCTAGTCTGACCTATTGTTACGACAGGTAGTAGTGGTATCTTTACAAATCAGGTTACCATAGTCTAACAGTGACATGAATGTGGCTTGCACTAACCATTTCTTGCCTGTGCAGTAAGTCAAATTTGTTTCTGAAGTAAAGGCCTAACCTAGGATGTTATTTCTACCAAAAAAAGTATTGCTATGAATACTGAAAGACAGTTTATAGTCTAACCACCAGATTTAATTTGTCACCATATAATTGCCCCTAAGACCTATCATTGCACCCTATAGTTGGTTGATGTCAGTGTGGCTCAGTTGATAGTACATCTGCCTCTGGGCCAGGAGGTTGTGGGTTCTAGTCCCACATCAGCATTGGGTTCTTACCTTAAACGCTGGCACCCAACTGCAGCACCAGGATGATACTGTACTGATGGAGTGTGGCGTCCTTCAGATGAGATGTTAAACTGATGATGTCTCTTGTACCCATCTCTGGTGCTGTCCAGATGGAAGTAAAGGAACCCAAGGCACCTTTTGCAACAGTAGGGGCATTTTTTATTTAAAAGAAAATAAAACATACATCGAAGACAAATCAAAGAAAATTCATCATTCATTCAGTCAAATTGTGAATAAACATGAAAACAAATCTTTAGTGCATGTCAAACTGAAATGACAAGACATCAATATAAATATAATACATGGATGAGAACTTTTTCCCATTGAAAATACAATCATTTATTTGCCTGTATGCCTGTGACTAATCCATCAAATAAAAGTATACCTGTGACTATGTTTATTTATTTATTTATTTTTTTATTTATTTCATTCTAGGATTACAATTACCTTTGAGCCAAGGCTCTTTTACAAAGGTTCCACGTCACAGACAAAGAACAGTACATAACAGAGCAAGTGCAGTTTCATACAGAAAATACAGAACAGACACACCATTAAATGAATGTGCAATGCAAACTTATGGCTATAACAGGTAGGGTGAGGCGGGAGTACAGGCGGTAAAAAGGGGGGACAGTGGAGGTTTGAGCTGCCAGAGGCAACTGTCGACACAAAGAGAAGTGCTGAAAGCGGGGATAGGAGGGGGGTGGCGGAGGGGGAGGAAGGAGGAAAGGGGAGGGAGTGGAGGACGTAAGTGCTGTGAAGGTGCTGCAGGACAAATGATGTGGAAATGGAGGGCTGGCTAGGCGTAGCAGTCACAGGTGCTTGAGGCAGTGAGGTAAAGCCAGAGCCTTGTTTTGAATAGTCCTAGCGAGGGGGCGGAGGTGATCTCGGTGTTGAGGCTGTTCAGCCAGCACGGGGCCCTGTAGGCAAATGATTGTTGACCCAGGGAGGTTCTGCGGTGTGGAACCTTCAGGAGTTGAGAATCTGAGCCCCTTGTGCGATGGGGGTTATTGCTTGTGCAGAGGAGAGATTGAACCCCAGTGGGGCGAGACCCATGGATATCTTCCTAGCCATGATACAGGTTAGGTATTTTAGGTGATTGGAGGGTTGGAGCCAACCAGTTTGTGCATAAATATCACAAGTATGGGTTAGTTGATGGGATCCTGTAGTAAGTCGGCAGGCTTTGTTGAGTGATGTAGAAATGCATCTGAGGGCAGTTGGCGTAGCTGATCCATATATAATGAGGCCATAGTCTATTATGGAGACAATGGAGCTTTGCACTGCAATACTTAGGGCTGCTGGGGCAAGGCAGGACCTGTTCCTGTAGAGAAGGCCGAGATGTATGTTGGCAGCTTTAGCAACGTTGTCGATATGTATCAATTCAAAGTATATACCTGCATAATGAAACAATTACAGCTATATACCTACACTGATTAAAGCTATAAACCTACACTAATAAAATAATTAAAAGTATATACCTGGACAAATAAAAGGTATACATCTGCACTACATTAAACCCTATGGGACACCACTAATAACAGATGACCTTGTCGTCTTCCACAGCGACAAGTCCTTACCAACTATATCATCCGTTCTCTCCCCAAAACAATGGATCGGCCAACACTTGGTTTCTTTCAAATAAACACCTGGTTAATGAAAAGAAAAACCAAAGCCATGCTTCTTGGATCCAAACCATAACTGGCCATTACCCTGAAATCCAACTCCTCCCTCTTAGTTCTTTCACCTGATGGTCCTGCCTTGCAGAATGTTCCCAACTTCAAATACCTGTGCGTAACCTTTGACCCTACCCTCTCCTACAAGGAGCACATCAACCTCATCATGAGTAGGGTTAACCAAAAACTTGGGGCCGCCTATCGACAAAAACACTACCTGACCCCTGAAGCCCGTCTAGCCATTGTTCAAGGTAACTTGCTCCCCATCATCAACAATTGCTCACCCATCTACTCTCACATGTCCTTTGTCCTGTGTGCAAGACTAATATCAGTCTACAACAGTGTCTGCTATTTTGCACTCCTGGCCCCATACTCAACCCACCATTGTGACCTCTACCAGTCGTTAGGGTGGCTCCTGCTCCAGGGCCGCTTTGACTTTGCTCTCAGCTGCCTTGTAGATAACACTCTTAGAAGAGGTGTAGTGTCTCCATACACATCCCTCCTCAAGGCAAGGGCTGTACCTAGGTGTCTCTGGGAATCATCTGCTCCTCCCTGAGGTCCTTAGAGTCTTCACCAATACGGGAAGTAAATCCTTATCTGTCACTTCCTCTCACTCTGGAACAGAATCCCTGCAGCCATGTATTCATCTGAAACCCGCCTAATCTTCAAATCCCATCTCAACGTCTGGTTGGTGGCTGCAACCACTTGCTCTTGCTCACCTGGGTAATTTCCTGTACCACTTTCCCCATTTTCCTAATCTCTCCTTCCCCTACACTCCTTGCCAATTGCACACTCCTATGGGTGCATCCACTACTGGCTCACCACTGCATTTTCCCTTCTTGCAGCAGTTAATCGAGCCCATCTAATGTTCTTTGCACACTGTGCATCCCTCGCGTAGTTACTCCCCAGTGACCTAGCCTGCTGGGAACTCATTCCTTTATTGCCTCACTAGCTTCCTATGCCTCTTTTCCATTGTCTGTTTTGCTTAACTGTATGCTGACCCTCATTTGCATTTGTTATCTGTGATTGTACCAACCATACTTACTGTACCCATTCCCCATGATGTTGTTATTTATCCTGTCACTCTTGCTGTGCACTGTAACTAAGTTGTTTATCCTATGTAATTGTATTTGTATTTTCTGTGCCATATTGTGGCCCGGGTCATGCCTGAAAATGGCCCTTTGGATCAGTGCACTTACCCAGTAACCAAAGACATAAATAATAATAATAAATAAATAAATAAATAAAGTCACAATATTGTTCCCAAAGGCAATTTCCAATACCGCAATAACCGTGATTCACGGTATACTGTGTTACTGAGATCTTTCAACATTTTTTTTTTGCATTTTCAGGGACAACTGTCCCTTCCACACCAACTCTCCCTGATGCAAGAGTTCGAGGAGGCTTCTTTTTTGTGCAAAAATGACTTGTTCTGCAATACTGTGGTATGACGATAGCCGTGGTATTACACTGTATGTGACGGTTATCATACCATCAGAATTTTGTACCGTGACAAGTCTATTTTGAATAAAATAACAATGCTGTCTTAAACCTCTATACTCCCCCCTTATGCATATTTTCCACTTAAACATTCATATAGTATTGTTAACTCATTAATGGGACAAAAGCCATAAGAAGTGTTTCCATAGGTTGTCCACCTTGCTCTGGTGCAGTTTAACACATTCTGCCTAGTAAATTCTCCTCAGACCTATCTATATCATCTCAATTACCATGTTTTGTGGTATGTATTTCTGTTGTGTGGTGAGTGCACATTGTGCTTGCCACAGGTAATATTTACATACTGCAAAACAGAGCTACAAAGTACTTTTGTCATACCTTCCCCATCCTGTGTGATAAATGCCTAGTACCACTATTTGGTACATAGAAACACAGAATTTGATGGCAGATAAGGACAGCTTGGCACACATAGTCTGCCCATTTCCCTACCTAATGCATAGGCTGCAGATCCTAGTTAACCAACAGCCTACTTCCTCCTACCCCTGACTAGAATTGCCTTATGTCTGTCCCATGCATTCTTGAATTCCTCTACTGTTTTTGAGTCCACTACTACCTCATGAAGGCTTTTCCATGTATCCACAAACCTTTCCATGAAAAAATACTTCCTCACATTACCTTTGAGCCATCCCCCCTCTATCTTCAAATTGTGCCCCTTTGTTCTTGCACATCTCTTTTTCTGAAAGATGCTACAATCTTGGACTCTGTTGATTCTCTTGATGTACTTGAAAGTTTCTATCATGTCCCCCCTCTCCTTCCTCTCCTCAAGTGTATACATATTAAGCTTCTTTAATCTCTCTTTGTATGTCTTCTGGTGCAGACCCTGCACCATTTTAGTTACCCTCCTCTGGACAGCCTCCATCCTGTCTATGTCCTTGCGGAGATTGGGTCTGCAGAACGGGATGCAGAACTCCAGATGGGGTCTCACCAACTGTCTGTACAAAGGGACAACAACTTCCTGTTTTCTACTGGTGATGCCTCTCCCTGTGCATCCCAATATCCCACCAGCTCTTCTTACTGCCTTCTCACATTGCTTGCCCACCTTAAGGTCATCTGATATGACTGCCCCCAGGTCTCTTTCCATTTCTGTAGTTGTTATTATCTCACCCCCCATTGTGTACTCTTCCTCTGGATTTTTGTTTCCCAGGTGCATTACTTTGCACTTCTTTGCATTGAATCTAAGCTGCCATGTATTTGACCATTCCTCCAACCTTGCCAAGTCCCTTTGCATCCTCTCCACCCCACCTTCTGTATGAACCCTGTTGCAGATCTTTGTGTCATCTGCAAAGAGGTATACTTTTCCTTCCAGTCCCTCTGCAATGTCACTTATAAAGATATTAAAGAGGACTGGTCCCAGTACTGAACCCTGTGGTACCCCACTAGTAACCCCTCTTTCTTCAGAGTAAACTCTGTTTACTATTACTCCCTGTATCCTGTTGTCCAGCCACTTTTTAACCCAGGCTACCACCTTGGGACCCACTCCAAGGCTGGCTAACTTGTATAATAATCTTTTGTGTGGGACTGTGTCAAATGCCTTGCTAAAATCTAGGTAGGCCATGTCCACTGCCCCTCCCTGGTCTACCACATTGGTCACCCAGTCAAAGAAATCTATTAGATCTGTCTGACATGACCTTCCCACTGTGAATCCATGCTGCCTTGGGTCCTGTGCTCCACTGGCCTCTAGGAACTCAACAATTCTTTCCTTTAGAAGTGATTCCATCATTTTCCCTACCACTGAGGTCAAACTAACAGGTCTGTAGTTTCCTGCCTCTGTCTTGCTCCCACTTTTGTGAAGGGGAATCATGTCTGCCCTCCTCCAGTCCTCCGGTACGACACCTTCCTCCCATGATTTGTTAAAAAGGGAGGTCAGTGGTGTCACTAATTCTACCCTTAGTTCTTTTAGAATTCTGGGGTGAATCTTGTCAGGCCCCATTGCTTTATCCACCTTCAGTTTTAAGAGTTCTTTCAGGACCCTTTCTTCTGTGAATGGACTGGTATCGACCTCCCTATCCAGAATGCTTCTATTCTTTGATTTAGGTACCTCCCCCTTCTCTTCTTTTGTGAAGACTGAGCAGAAGTATTCATTCAGTATCCCTGCTTTTTCACTGCCATTCTCTGCCCACCTCCCTCCTTTAGTAAGCTCACTATCCCTTCCTTCATCTTTCTTCACTCCCTAATGCACCTATAAAAGGTTTTATCCTCCTTCTTAACTGAGTTGGCTATCTTTTCCTCAGTTTGGGCTTTTGCTATTCTGATTGCCTTCCCCACTTCCTTCTGCTTTAACTGGTACAGTTCTCTGTCCTGCTCCTTCTGTGTTTCCTTATACTTTCTGAATGCTACCTTTTTCTCCTTAACCTTCCATGCCACCTCTTTTGAGAACCATAGTGGTTTTTTCCTTCGTTTTGCTTTGTTGGTTTGCTCCACACAAAGGCTTGTTGCCTCTGTGATGGCTGTTTTGATTTTTCCCCATTGTTCCTCCACCCCTCCTTCTTGCCAATGCTTTTCTGAGGCACTCTCTCATTTTCCCAAAGTCAGCCCTCCTAAAGTCCAACACCCTTGCTTTTGTATGGCTCAATTCTATGGCTGTGTTTATTGTGAACCACACTGTTTTATGGTCACTTGTTCCCAGATAGGCTACCCACTTCTAGATCTGAGATCCTTTCTCCATCCCCATTTGACAGTACCAGGTCTAAGATTGCTCCCTCCCTAGTGGGTTCCACCACTAGCTGTCTGAGGCATGCCCCCTGCAGGGCATCAAGAATAAACCTGCTTTTTGATGTGGCTGCAGCCAGGGTGCTCCAGCTAACGTCTGGCATGTTCAGGTCCCCCATCAACAATAACTCCCCTTTTTCTGCCATTCTAAGGATGCTGTATTGAACAATGGTTCCCTCCATCTTGTACTGAGCATGTTCCAAAAGGTTGTACTATGGGGAATTCTAATAGGAAATGCTGCTGGGTGTCTAATGTCCCTGTGCACTGTGAACATGGACATCCCTTCTTGTCTACTTTCTTAAGTTTTAGGGAGTCCTTACCAACCATTCTCCCGTGCACACCCACCCACTGACTAGCCCACATATATCTTGGGATTCTGAGAATTAATAGTTGACTGGTGGCTTCTGTTGCTTTATTGACGGGGCAGTACTTAAACTCTAAGGGGGAAAATAAATTTCTATCATTGATTGCTGCATACAAAACTTTTCTATTCATTTCATTAACCTCTTCCGCTGTTACTTTCCATTTTTGAATTTTTTTTTTGAGAACCGATCTTATGTACTCTGGAATCACATAGATATAGTTTATTCTTAAGCAAAGTATGATCCCTTGCTTTCAGCTTTGTAGAACTGGTACTACCCAGTCCTCAAGCAGTGAAATCCAGGGTCTTGGCAGATTCCTTAAAGAGAACCTTTCTTGGTTTTTCAACATACCTAATATAACAAAGAGTAAGCTCCTTTACCTCAATGGGAGTTCTTCTGTGGCACTTTGTAAATTTTTTAAACAGGTCCCCAAGGAAGGGAAGGGATTGTAATTTGCCCCTGAGGATCTAGCCACATGATCCCTTTCCACTTCCTAGTAGTTTGCTCCACCCCCATGTGCCGACATTTTATGACGTCTGTATAGGGAGAGTGCAGGGGCACGCTCCATGGAAGTCGATGGAGCATCAATTTCAAATATGTTTTGTGCTGTTTAAGTGGACATGAGGTGCAAGTGGAGTCAGCGGTCAACTAAAAAGTTCTTGTTAGTTGACCCCTGGCTCTATTTATTACAAGCATCACTTAAACAACAAAAAACAGTGTCTGAAAATGATGCTCCATGGACTTCAATGGAGCACGCTCCCGCTGATTAAGAAAGGTTCACTTTAATACAAGGAGGCAGTATAGCACAGTGGTTTAAGGCGCAGAGCTGCAAACCTGGAGACCTGGGTTTGAATTCTACAGCCCCCACTTGCATATTGTGTGACCCTGAGCAAGTAACTTAACTTCCTTGTGCTTCCAGGTCGTACCTGTAAACAAGCTTTCAGCTTAGTGTGTCTCTCCTGGTTAAATAAAAAAATAAATAAATACTGGAGCCAAATTACTTTGCATAAATATACTATATAGAAATACTACTGGATTTACCATGTTCATTCCTCCTTGCTATAGGTTTCTATAAGTATTATCTCTCTTTTGGGGGTTCAGGCGAGATCCCCATAGACCCTGAAAAAATATACTGTACAGACTGACATCTAAATCTGCTGATAGTGAAAATATGTAGCTCAAAAAATAATAACACGGGAGCAACAGAGTTTTTATAAGAAAGACCCTTTTGTTTACAGATATTACTATTTTTTCAGATCATAAACTTTCTATCTGCAATTTGTAATATTCCCACTAATTCAACAGTGCTGCATTGTAATGACTAAATTGTATTCCTGTAATTGTAATGGGTTCCTTACTAATGACAACTCCTACAATATGTGCCACAGACTGCGTGTGTGTGTGTGTGCGTGTGTGTGTGTGTGTGTGTGTGGGGGAACATTCTCAGTCTTTGCTGCTGTATTCTTATCATAATTAATTCAGGAGCCTGATAGCTTGGAGGACAATTTAATGGCATTTTGCACTTCTTTGCCAGATTCAATCTTTTAACATAATGCACAGATCATCAGCATGCACCAATGCTTTTACTTCCCATGAGTCAGGGTCAACTGTATTCATCTTATCAGTGTGTTCTACTGAATAATATGAATACGTGAGCCGAAAGAAAAAAATATATAACATAGGACTTTGGGACACTCCTAAGCCCTATATTTTAGACTGCTGTGCCAACTACAGACAAATCTCTAACCTCCACTTCGTGGGGAAGGTGATTGAGAAAGTAGTTGCCCTACAACTGGGGAACCATTTGACCATCCATGATATCTATGAACCTCTTCAATCCGGTTTCCAAAAGAGGCATAGTACCGAGACTGCACTGGTTCGGGTGCTCAATGATCTTCTGATGGTGAGAGATTGGAAAAAACATTCCATCTTGGTTCTTCTGGATCTCTCATCGGTATTTGACACTGTGGACTATTCTTCTTGAATGCTTGAGGTTCATCTGTGGCCTGTCTGATGCAGTCCTCAGGTGGTTTAAATATTTTCTCACTGGCAGAACTCAGAGGGTGGTGTCAGGGATTTATTCCTCTTACCCAGTCTCTCTGTCATGTGGGGTACCTCAGGGTTCAGTATTGTCCCCCATGTTGTTTGCAGTTTATATGCTACCCCTTGGAGACCTTATAAGAAGGTATGGGCTGAGGTTTCACTGCTATGCTGATGATACCCAGCTGTACCTGTCTTTTGCACTCGATCATTATAGAGCTCTCTCAGTATTTAATAACTGCCTTGCTGAAATTCAGGGCTGGATGAATTTGAGCTGGTTGAAGTTGAACTTGGAAAAGACTGAGGTGATGGTCGTGGACCTGGGTCGCCGGATACAGGGGATGGGAGCAGGTTTGCCTTTGGGACTTTTCCTTGGAGGATCCCAGCTCCTCACCTCTGAACAGGTGTGAGACCTGGGGGGTGATTTTTGACGATGGGCTGACACTGTGATCGCAAGTGTCGGCAGTCGTCAAATTCTCTTTTTATCATCTAAGGAACATCTTCAGGGTTAAGCACCTAGTTCTATCTGGTGATCTTTCCATGCTGGTCCATGCCTTCATGGCCTCGTGCCTTGATTATTACAACTCCCTTTAGCTAGGGCTACCTGGGGTTGATATCCACTGCTTGCAGCTGGTGCAGAACTCTGCAGCCCGGTTACTGATGGGAACTCCCTGGACCTGTCACATCTCTCCGGCGCAATGTGAACTGCATTGGCTGCCAGTGCAGTGGCGGATCACCTTTAAAGTAAGACTTCTGACTTATAAAGCCCTACACGGACTGGGCCTGGACTACCTGAAAAAGCTTCTGGTTCCTTACTGACCCGGGAGATCGCTCCGCTCGGCTGATGAGGGATTGCTAGAGATTCCAAGGGTCTCTTTAAAATCTTCAGGGGCCTATGCATTTATGAATGCGGCCCCAGCCCTGTGGTATTCTCTACCCCATCAGCTCCGGGAGTGCGCGACTGTGGAGGGATTTAAACAGACCCTAAAAGCCCATTTGTGGCATCTAGCCTAGCCTGCATGATTTGATTTGAAGTCTGAATTTTATGACAGTCTGTATTTAACTGTCTTTCATTGCACTCTGTTTTACCTTATTGTTAAGGTGCCTTGATTTTTTGAAAGGTGCGTTATAAATAAAGTATTATTATTATTTATTATTATTATATAGGTCTTAAGAAACATCCCTAAGCCCTATATTATGTATCACACATCACCTTCAAGATTGGCTTGTTAACATACAAGGCCCTACACTGATTGGGACCTGACTACTTAAAAGATCTCCTGATTCCTTATCAACCACTCTGCCCTCTCCGCTTTGCTGCAGCTGGACTATTGGTGGTCCCCACCTTAAGGCTCCCATTATTTGGAGTTCCATTCCTTACCATATTCATGCTGCCAGCTGGGTAGAGGCCTTCAAAGCCTCTTTTAAGACTTTTCTATTTGAATGGGCCTTTGATGGGACTGGATTTATTTTGTCACAACAGACTTTATTTTAATTGTTAATATTTATTCTTATATTTATTTTACTTTAATATTAGTTGCTTATTACTTATTGTAAAGCACTTAGAGCTATTGTTTGGATTGAGCACTATATAAATAAAATTTGCCTTGCCTTGCTTAAGGCCTCTCCTAACCTGTACAGAAGGTCTCATCCATGAATTAATACATATCATTTTTATTCTTTGGTAATCGGTTAAGGCCCACTAGGCACAAGTGCCTGTCTTCAGGGGTGACCTGGGAGTGCTGGGGAGGTTAAGTGACTTGCTCAGAGTCACACAGTATGCAAGTGGAGGTTGTGGGAATCAAACCCAGGTCTGCTGGATGACCAAGCTCATTCAGACTGCCCATTAATCTAACCTCTAGGCTACACTGCCAGCCCATAACCACATCTTCATATAGTGACATGAAACATTTTATAAATAGACAAGGAAATGATAGAAGGCATCCTTAGGATGGCAGAGAAAGGGGAGATATTGCTGATGGGAGGCCTGAATATGCCAGATGTTAACTGGAGCACCTTTGCTGCAGCCACATCCAAGAGCAGGGCCATTCTCGATGCCCTACAGGGGCATGCCTCAGACAACTAGTTTTGGAACCCACTCGGGAGGGAGGGAGCAATCTTAGACCTGGTACTCTCAAATGGGGATGGAGAGAGGATCTCCGATCTTGAAGTGGGTAGCCATCTGGGAACAAGTGACCACCAAACAGTGTGGTTCACAATAAACTTAGCTGTAGAGTCAGGCCATACAAAAGTGAAGGTACTGGACTTCAGGAGAGATGATTTTGTCAAAATGGGAGCGTGCCTCAGAAAAGCACTAGCAAACAGGCAAGAAAGTGGGGTGGAGCAACAATGGGGAAACATCAAAACCACCATCACAGAGGCAACAAGCCTTTGTGTGAAGCAAATAAACAAATCAAAATGAAAGAGAAAACCATTACAGGGTTTTAAATAATTGATTAGCAGTTTTTTTCTTGGGACAATACTATCTGTGCAGAAAATATTTATATAGGTTTTCTACAAGTGTTATGTTTGTCAAACACAGTGAGGCAAGTGCTATGCATTTTCACAATGTTTTAGCGCTTTTATGAGCAAAACGCTAATCAATTTTTAGAGTTAAATAAAACCTTGCATTATGGTTCTCAAAAGAAGTGGTGGGGAAGGTTAGGGAGAAAAAGTTAGCATTCAGGAAGTATAAGGAAACACAGAAGGAGCAGAACAGAGAACTGTACCAGTTAAAGCAGAAGGAAGCAGGGAAGGCAGTTAGAATAGCAAGGGCCCAAACGAGGAAAAGATAGCCATCTCAGTTAAGAAGGAGGATAAAACGTTTTATAGATACATTAGGGAGCAAAGAAAGACAAAGGCGGTGATACTGAGGCTGAATAAAGAAGAAAATGGTTGTGCAGAGAGTGACAGTGAAAAAGCAGGGATACTGAATGAATACTTCTGCTCAGTATTTACAATGGAAGAGCAGGAGGAGATACCTAATCCAGTCAATAGAGCATTCTGGATGGGGGGGGCTGATATTAGTTCTTTCACAGAAGAAAGGTTCTAAAACTCTTAAAACTGGAGGTGGATAAGGCAATGGGGCCTGATGGGATTCACCCCAGAATTATAAAACAACTAAGGGAAGAACTAGTAACACCACTGACTACCCTTTTTAATAAATCATGGGAGGATGGTGTGGTACCTGAGAAGTGAAGGAGGGTGGATGTGATTCCCCTTCACAAAAGTGGGAGCAAGACAGAGGCAGGAAACTACTGACCTGTCAGTTTGACTTCAGTGGTAGGGAAAATGATGGAATCACTTCTGAAGGAAAGAATTATTGAGTACCTAGAGGCCAGTGGGGCACTGGACCCAAGGCAGCATGGATTCACAGGAGGAAGGTCATGTCAGACAAATCTAATTGATTTATTTGACTGGGTGACCAAAGTAGTAGACCAGAGAGGTGCTGTGGACATGACCTACCTAGACTTTGGCAAGGCATTTGACACAGTCCCGCTCAAAAGATTAATAAACAAATTAGCCAGCCTGGGAGTGGGTTCCAGGGTGGTAGCCTGGGTAAAACACTGGCTGGACAACAGGACACAGAGGGTAATAGTAAATGGAGTCCACAGTGAAGAAAGGGGGGTTACTAGTGGGGTACCGCTGGGTTCAGTACGGGGGCCGGTCCTTTTTAATGTCTTTATAAGTGACATTGCAGAGGGACTGGAAGAAAAAGTATGTCTCTTTGTAGATGACTCAAAGATCTGCAACAGGATTGATGTGCAAGGTGCGGTGGAAAGGGTGGAAAGGTTGAAAAGGGGCTTTGCAAGTTTGGAGGAATGGTCAAATGTATGGCAGCTTAGATTTAATGCAAAGAAGTGCAAAGTAATGCACATGGGAAACAAAAACCCAGGGGAAAAGTACACAACGGGGGGTGAGATACTGACAACAACAAAAATGGAAAACAGCCTGGGCGTAGTCATATCAGATGACCTAAAGGTCGGCCAGCAATGTGAGAAGGCAGTAAGGAGGGCTGGGGGGATACTGGGATGCAAAGAGAGAGGCACCACCAGTAGAAAACAGGAAGTTGTTGGTCCTCTGTACAGACAGTTGGTAAGACCACATCTGGAGTACTGTGTACAGTTCTGAAGACCCCATCTCCGCAAAGACATAGACAGGGTGGAGGCTGTCCAGAGGAGGGCAACCAAAATGGTGCAGGGTCTGCACCAGAAGACATATGAAGAAAGTCTAAAGGAGCTTAAGATATATAGCCTTGAGGAAACGAGGGAGAGGGGGGACATGATAGAAACTTTCAAATGCCTCAGTGGAATCAACAAAGTCCAAGAGGGTAGCATCTTTCAGAAAAAGAGATGTGCAAGAGTAAGGGGGCACAATTTGAATATAGAGGGGGGACGGCTCAGAGGTAGTATGAGGAAGTATTTCTTCACAAGAAGGTTGTAGATGCAAGGAACAGCTTTCCTGAGGAGGTCGTAGAGTCAAAAACAGTACGGGAATTTAAGAATGCATGGGACAGACATAAGGCAATTCTAGTGGGGGGTAGGAGGAAGTAGGCTGTTGGTTAACTCGGATCTGCAGCTTAACTGTCAGGTAGGGAAATGGGCAGACTAGGTGGGCCAAATTGTCCTTACCTGCCATCAGATTCTATGTTTCTATGTCTGGTCTACCATCTGATTAAATGCCTTTTCCTGATTGAGCAAGAGATCAGGAAACCTGAACAGGAGCTTTTTCTGTCCTCTCTCAAACAGTTTCCTAATGATTAACAGATTACCTTGTATCCTTCATGAGCGAAAAGAGCAAGTCTCAGAGGGAGAAATTACTAATGCAGCTCTCCCTGATAACCAAGAGTATGGACATTTTTATTTGATTAAAAAAAATAAACATACAGACAAGTAAAAGAAGAAAATCACAACTGATATAAACAATTTAAACCAACAGGGTACATTGAAAAAGAAATTACTACTGCAGTTTGTGCTGTTTCTACTCTTATTAACACTGCGATCTTACTTTACATGTACTGTAGTTACATTAGTGTCCACAGTCAACCCTGCTCTTTTAATATTAACATTTGGGTTTAAGCATGCCAGTATTTCTACTAAAATTCTTCCATGTAGCTTGAAGATTTATATTTGAGAGAGTGCTGCTGTCCTGGGTATAAATATTAAAAAGCTAATTTGTAATAATCCATATCACTGAGACTTGCTTATGTTTCAGTTTGCTGAAAAACTAAAAACGAGCCTACCATAGGTAAAATTTAATTCAAGCAAAAATCAGGTGCAACGAACTGCCATCTGTATGTCTCTGTAAAGTGACATGACCCACAATGATATTTAAGATATTGATCTCTATTCTGGGCCATGCCGCTCAATTGTCAGCTGTCCTCAGGAGGTTGTTACATATGGGCACTCCACAAAATGATGCTCCATTGTTTCTAGTTCAATTTCACAGCCTTCTCTAGTGCAGGTTCTTTCAGGTAGACACTTACAGTTAGAGTTATTTTTCACTCCTAGCCGGCCATGACAACTTAGCTGACAGTGTCCCACATATGAGGTGGAATGCTTTTATTTAGGAGGCTATGCTTGATTCTGTCATACGCCCAACGGGTTAACACCCCTATACTGTACACTACCTCTGTCTGGCAACCATGTTTTTTTATTATGCTATACATCATGTACCCAATGGCTCCTTTCATGTGTTCATAATTCAGTTTCCAAATTCTGATCTTCTCAAGTACTGAGTGTATAAAACTAGATAAGGCACTAGATTTTCTAAGCTTCCTTGATCCTAGCTTTCACATATTAATTAGAGGAACCAGCCACATGTGTGCCCACGGGTGTCAGAACTTGTGCTCTCCTTTCATAAATGAAGAGACATGCCAATACAAGCATACACTATAAAAAAGATAATGGGGTTCAGCAGGTTTAGACCGCCATGCTTAGTGGTAAATAAAGAATATGTATTTTAAAAGGATTTCATGTACTACCCTATATAACCTGAAAAACTAAACTGAAAATGTTAACATCTGTTTCCCTCGGGGGTGGGTATACTACACATAAGTAAGTGAAAATGGGTAATAGAAAGGTTTTATTACCATCACCTTTTTCTTGGGGGTGGGGGAGTCTATTGCCATTGGTTCCATATAGTTACTTTTTGTTCACACTCCTGTACAGTGCTCCCTCCTTTATCCTCCTACTCTTTATCTCCCACCCTTGCTTAATGCCAGTGTGAGCTTCTGTCCCATTTTCCAGAAATGCTGTCTCTCCCTTTAACAGCCACCCTCTATCATCCATTACAATTTAGGATGTAAGGGGGTTAGTGGATAAAAGAGGCAGCACTGTATTTTATTTTCCCAATTAGTTTTGACTAGGTTTCATCTGCAAAACAATGGGAGTTGGGATATTTTTATTAAAGGAAAATATCAGCCATAATACATTATAGAGAAACATAATGGACACATGTCATATATAGTACCATAAGCTACCTATTTCATATCCCACAAACACATGATACAACTCCAACATCAAGAAATCATCCTTAAAGCCTCCAGCTCCTATTATCTAATCAAGCCAAGTAACTCCCCTTCAAAGTGCTTTAAATTCCTCCTTACCTAAGACCATATATTAATTTTCTCTAATATCCCTTATTTCATTCCTTACTAATTGTGATAATATGTCTCTTTTTCGGTACTACACTTTGCCTGCCAGGTACATCATTTCACGTAGGCAACCAAGAGTAGGGAGTTTTCCCCAGTGTCCTGGCCTCATTCCTCTTTCCATAAAACCAGTTCATGCAATTGTCCAAGGCTGTGTCTGGGTACTGATGTGCAAGATGGCTGCCACTACACATTCTGTGACTTCACTACCAGCCTCGCATTGCTTGCAAAGCTCTTTGGGATACAATGTGTATGAACAGTACTATATAAATGCTGATGGAGATGCTGAAGGAAGGGATGCCTACAGGAACTCCTTGCCATTAGTGCTGGCTGCCAGAGACCAGTTAGGGTTTTCAGTGATAGACTAGACAGGGACCACCTGAGCAGACTGGGAGAGCCAAGTAATAATTTCTGCTAAAAACGTCAGTGTTTCTATTAAGGGTGAATACCATATTCTTGATTTTAGTGGCATTAAGGAGGAGTTTGGAGGCAAACAGATTGAACTGCAATGCATCAAAAGCAGACTGTAAATCCTTCTGTGCAGTGGCTAAAAGGGGTCTAGCAACGTGCAGAGCAGTGTCATCATCATATCATTGCAAGTTACCATTCCTATATTTGCCTCAGAGTCATTTGTGTAGATTTAAATAGTAAATGTCCCAGTACTGATCCTTTTGGGACTCCTTTGTCTAAGAGAGAGCATGAGAGACCTTCTAGTTTTAGTTGCTGTTGTTGCCCAATTAGCATCTGAACCAGGACACGACAGAAGTGCTTATACCTACTCCAGAAAGCTAATGCAATAAAATAGTATGGTCAACTGTATTGAAGGCTTTACTGAGGTCCAGGAAAAAGGCAGCACCTATAGTTTATGGTCAGTGGCAGTGAAGAAGTTGTTGGTGACCCTGACTAGGGCAGTGGAGTTACCATGCATTGTTTGAAACTTGACTGTGATGGAGTGATAAGATTGCACTGCTTAAGATACTCTCATAGCTGATCATTACTCAATTTTTCTAATAATTTAGTCAGGGCAAGTAGTAAGGAGGTAGGCATGTGATTATTTAGGGTAGCCTTGTCTCCTGACTTTAATAAGGGTATCATATCTTTCCATAGTGCAGATAATTTGTTATTTTTTATCTAGGGGTTGAAGAGATGAGTTATAGGGGTGGTTAGAATGAATTATCCAACCCCAAGGAAGAATCGTTCCAGGTTATCAGTCCAGGTACTTTCTTTAAGGTTCAAATTTAGAAGGAGTTATTCATCCTGCTTGAAAGAGATGCGTTTAAAGTGGAAGAGGCAGTACTGTTATGGGCAGGCTTAAACTGCACAGTCAGGTAGTGGAAAAGGGAGTGATAGGTGAGTTGTCAAAGGCCATTCCAGCAGAGATGAAATGAGAGTTTAGATCTTCCACTATGAATTGCTTATTAGTAATTACATCATTACCAGTTATGAGTTGTTTTGGCATGGATGAGGATATGATCCCCCTTCCAGGGTCTTTATCATTTTCCAGAATTCAGAGGAGATACTATTGTTCTATTCCAATAGACTGAGATTGTAGTTAGCTTTAGCTGACCGAATTAGATGGGTTTGCTGATTTCTTTTCTGCCTTAATATAGCCCAATCTTCTGCCAGTTTAGGAAGCCTTTCTTTGGCTCAGTATTTATCTCTGTCCCTTAAAGAGAACCTTTCTCATTTTCTTAACATACATATAACAACAAAGAGGAAGCTCCTTTACCTCAGTGGGAGTTCCTCTCTGGCACTTTGTTAATTTTTTAAATAGCCCCCCAAGGAAGGAAAGGGATCATAATTTGTACCCCGAGGGGCTAGCTACATGATCCCTTTCCACTTTCTAATAGCCGCTCCACCCCTGTACGCTGACATTTTATGATGTTTGTATAGGGAAAACGTGGGGGCATGCTCCATTGAAGTCTATGGAGTGTCATTTTCAGACACTACTTTTTTGCTGTTTAAGTGGACATTAGGTGAAATCAGAGCCAGGGGTCAACTAACAAGAGCCTTGTGCACCCCCCACTGATTCTGAGCCAAATATTTTTTACAAAATATGCTGATTTGCCCTCATTTTGTTGGGGGGAAAAAACAAACAAAAAATGGATTTTAAGATTTTTTCAAATGGAATTGGCTAGTTCTGAAAACAGAAAATCACTTGCCCTACACTGGCAGGTGGCATGCACAATTGCATGCATATTCATACATGCACACCCACGTCTGCTGGCATCCTGAGGGCTTAGACAAAAAATGGGAAACATGCCCAACAGGCAGGATAAGCTACCAGCCCTCAAAGTCCTTGCACTGATAACCCAGGCATTGCCCCAAATGGATCCTGTCCACTGTGAGTCAAGAAGCTTGATGCTGTCCCTGCCATGAGGAGTAAGCTGTGTGAAAATGAGAGTCAGGTATGTCCAGGAGATACCGGATGTCAAGGCTTGTGGGGGGGGGGGCAATTAGGGTCAAGAGGATAAAGAATTAAGAAAAAATAAATAAATAAATAAATAAAAGGCTGTTGATGGAAAGAAACTAAAACCAAGAAAACATGAAAGTTAAATGCATAGAGCTTGGTAGGTGACATGGTTGCACAATCTACCTGTCTCTGGAAAGACTTCAGTATATGTCTCCCTGCTGAGACTATACCTCTATGCTTACTATCTTTGTACTCCAATGATACCTGTCCTGCACAGAATTATCTCTTTTCCCACATTATCTATAATTGTTCTGAATTCACTTGATGTTGAAATTAAATTTTATGACTTGCTGTTTTCTGTAGTTTGTGTTACATTTTAGATGTAACCTGTTACACCAAGGGGGTTACTAGAGTGTATTCAGGCTGTACAGGTAGCCAAGAGTTATTCTGCGCTCTTCCTGGCCCTCCTGTCATAAATCATAGCTCTGGTACCAGGTGGGTGATTGCTTGCTGCAGCAGCGTAATCCACATTGGAATGTTACTGGCAGTTAGTCTGCATGAGAGTTTAGTTCCAGAGTTCCAGCCAGAGATGGACTGTGTTCACCTTTTTTTTCTTCCTGAGAGGAAAACTGAAGTGGCAGAGGACATCCCAAATTTAACTCAAAGCTGGGGTGCCAGACATGTGCAACAAGCATTATCTGGTCTGTGAGTAAACTGGGACTTTTTTGTACTGTTAGAACTTTAGAGCACTTGGTGTGCTGCCTTTAGTGGAATGGAACAGAGGGTCGGAATAGGCTGCCAGAGGAAATAGTCTGTGTGAAATCAGTAGGGGAGTCAAATGATGGTGATGCAGATACAAGGGCTTGGTATAGAACACACCAGAAAGGGGGCCGGGGAGCACACAGCCTCTAGAGCTCTCTTATTCAATATTAGATAGGTAGGAGTAGGTAGACATGATAAGCCAATGGGACTTTTTCTGCCGACATATTCTATGTTTCTATGCCTCTATAGAGAGAACAAGTGACTGAATGATTGTGGAGTAGCTTAAAGAGATTTAGGACTTTGATTAACTGTGAGGATCCCCTACTGGATCCACAACATCCTAATCCTCAGGACAAGCCCCAAGACATGATGTGTGCAGGTCCAAGGGAGAAGTGGGTAATGCCATGCAGGATATCCAGCAAGCGGAGGGGGAGTCGAGGAAACATTTTCCTGTAAGCCATCGAGTTTCTCCAGTTGGGGGCTCACATGTGTTCAAAGTGCCACTGACAGTGCTATTTCTGTTGCCCAGGGTGGTTCAAGAAAGTTTGCCCTACTGCAAACTGGGACTGAGGGCATGGTGCAAGGAGACCTTGCAAAGAGCATCATCATCATTGTTTTGCCATGGTAACACCAGAAGGGATATTTCACACACTAGTCTGTAGGGTAAAAGTAGGCAGGCAAAAGACCCATATGGACTACCATTTCACTTCTAAGTTGTGGAAATACATTGTTTTGCTGGACATACTGTATGCCTATCAAGTTCCTTCTTAAAAGCTTGTTTGGTAGTACAATTTACTATCTGTTCTGGTGGGAATTGAAAAGGTTAACAACTTGCTGTGTATAGAAAAGTCTCCTTTTTTCAGATTCAAAATTACATCCTTTCAGCTGTTTATTATGATAGATAGATAGATGGATAGATAGATAGATAGATAGATAGATAGATAGATAGATAGATAGATATTTTATTTATATAGCGCTCATTTCAGAAGACTCTGGGCATTGTACAATATAGGCACACATAACATACTAAAACATTTTAAAATACAAAAAAATGTTAAAATAACAACAACATGCATAATACAACTGAAAGCAGCAGCTTAATTAACCTTTATAAAAACACTATTATTTTAAAACAGCTTCAATTAAAGGCTTGATTAAATAGATATGTCTTGAGGCCCTTCTTAAAGGCTTCCACTGAAGGGGCCTCTCTAAGATCACCATGCAGGGAGTTCCACAGGGTGGGTACGGCCGCCACAAATGCTCAATCACCCGAATGCCACAACCTGACCCTGGGAACTCTAAGGAGACCACCCCCAGCAGAACAGAGAGCCCGGGTCGGGCGGTAAGGGACAAGGAGCTCTTGCAGATAGACTGGGCTCCTCTTGTGGTGGTTCTTATAGGTCAACAGCCCTATCTTAAAGACAGTCCTCTAGCAGACTGGCAGCCAGTGCAGTTCATGGAGCATAGGTGTGATATGTTCACATCTTTTCACCCCCATTAATAATCTCACCACCGTGTTCTGCACCAGCTGCAGTCTGCGGAGGCTGCCTCCAGATGTCCCTAGGTATAGGGCATTGCAGTAGTCCAACCTGGAAGTGACGAAAGCATGTACCAGTGTAGGCAGGTCATAAGGCTGAACCGGGGCACAAATTCGGGCAATATTCTGGAGATGGTAAAACCCACTTCGCGTCATGGCCGACACCTGTGCATCAAGTGTCAGACTGCCAGCCAGGATTACTCCCAAATTCCTCACCTGCCTAAAGGGGGCTAAAGGCACACTTCCCAGCACAAGGTCAGGGGGTAATGTCATGCCCCCCCCCCCACGACCCGGCTCTACCACCAGTACCTCGGTCTTGTCTGGGTTGAGTCTAAGTCAATTGTGAGACATCCATATCTGGATTTCCTCAAGGCAGATGTTAAATACAGAGTCTGACATCTGGCTATTGGAAGCTCAGGACAGGTACAGCTGGGTATCATCTGCATAACCTGATAATGTCCTCCAGTGGCAGCATATACACCGTGAACAACAGAGGCAACAAGACCGATCCCTGTGAAACACCACAGCACAGAGGCTTCAGATTTGATGAGAAAATTCCCATGGTCACCCTCTGCACTCTGTCTGTCAGGTATGACCTGAACCAGTTGATGACATTTCTGGACAGGCCACACCAAAACCGCAGTTGGTCAAGCAACATCTCATGGTCCACGGTGTCAAATGCCACAGAGAGGTCTAGAAGGACCAAGATGGTACGGTCTCTTCGATCCCTCGCCATCAGGAGGTCATTAAGCACCCTCACCAGGGCCATCTTTGTATTATGCCCCGCTCAGAACCCAGACTGGAAAGGCTTATAGGCAGAGGAAGCAGCAAGATGTCTCTCCAGCTGAACAGCCACCACTATTTCTACAACCTTCCCTAAAAATGGGAGGTTCGGAAACGGGTCTGTAGTTGCTGAGGCAATCTGGGTCCAAAGATGTTTTTTTTAGAAGAGGTCTAACCAAAGCCTCTTTCAAGGCCAGAGGAAAGATCCCACTACTTAATGAACTCCAGACTACCCAGCAATCACAGGGCCAATCAGGTCCAAACATTCCACCAAAAGGCAAGTTGGACCTGGGTCCAAATCACAATAGGTTGGCCGCAGCTTAGAGATAATCTCTACCACCTCCCCAACCCCAATCAGCTCAAACTCATCCCACACAGGAGGAGTGCTCCAACTCAACTCAGGCCGGACCCTGCAGCCCTTTTGAGAGATGTTTGATGAGACCTCAGCCCTGATGGAGGACACCTTGTCAGCAAAAAACAGAGCCAGCTCCTCGCACCTTGTGCTGGAACCTACTCCTTCAACACACAGAAAGGCAGGATGTAAAAGCCTGTCCACTGTGCAGAAGAGATGTGCTTGTCTGTTTCTCACTGTAGCAATCTCCCTAGACAGAAACTCTGCCTTTTTACAGGAAATTGCCCCCGATAGTCCATATAATGTGATACATAGATACATACATACATAGACAGTGTTGGCAGATAAGGGGCCTATGGCCCACCCAGTCTGCCCATTTGAGCTTGTAAGTTCAGTTTATGTTTTCCTAGAAGTCTGTTGCCCCTTACCCCTGACCTCCAGAATTCCTTTATGTCTATCCCATGCATTCTTAAATCTCGTGATTGTTTCAGCCCCCACCACTTCCTCTGGCAGGGTGTTCCACTTGTCCACCACCCGTTCTGTGAAGAAATTCTTCCTCATGTTTCCTCTGAATCGTTCTCCCTCCAACTTCATCCCATGCCCTCTAGTCCTGGAACATCTTTTCCGCTTAAAAATAGTGTATTCCTGCACCCTGTTCCTCCCTGTATGATACTTGTATGTCTCTATCATATCCCCTCTCTCCCTCCTCTCCTTCAGGGAGTACATGTTCAGTTCCTTCAACCTGTCTTCATAGGACTTGTGATGCAATCCATGCACCATCTTTGTTGCCCTCCTCTGTACCTTCTCTACCCTGTCTATGTCCTTACGTAGGTATGGTCTCCAGAACTGTACACTGTACTCCAGGTGGGGCCTCACTAGTGTCTTGTATAGTGGAATTATGACCTCCCTTTTCCTGCTGGTGATGCCCCTGCCTATACATCCCAGCATCCTATTTGCTTTACCTGCTGCCTTGTCACACTGTTTCTCTACCTTGAGGTCATCAGAGATGATAACCCCAAGATCCCTTTCCTGCTTGGTGCATGCTATCCTCACCCCCAACTGATATATTGTGCCGGTTTTTGTGCTCCATATGCATTATCTTGCACTTCTTTGCATTGAATTTCAACTGCCAAACCCCTGACCATTCTTCAAGTTTCTGCAGGTCCCTTCTCATTCTGTCTACACCCTCTGGTGTGTCTACTCTGTTACAGAGCTTTGTGTCATCAGCGAACAGTGAAATTCTGCCTTCTAGGTTGTGTGCAATGTCACTGAAGAAGATGTCGAATAGGACCGGTCCCAGCACTGATCCCTGTGGTACCCCACTGGTCACTCTTCCCTCTGTGGAGTGACAGCCATTTACCACCACCCTCTGTGTCCTGCCACCCAGCCAGTTACCTACCCACCACATTACTGTCCTGCCCACACCCACATTCCCCAGTTTGTGTAATAGTCTTCTATGTGGCACAGTGTCAAAGGCCTTGCTGAAGTCCAGATAGGCCATGTCCACTGCCCTCCCCTGATCCACCTCCCTAGTCACCCAGTCAAAAAATTCAACGAGGTTGGTCTGACATGACCTCCCCCTGGTGAAACCATGCTGCCTTAGGTCCTGTAGTCCATTGACAACCAGATGTTCTACCAATCTCTCCTTCAGTAGTGCTTCCATGATCTTCCCCACTACCGAGGTGAGGGTGACTGGTCTGTAGTTCCCTGCTTCCTCTTTGTTCCCACTTTTGTATAAGGGGACTACTTCTGCTGTCCTCCAGTCTTTGGGTACCTCCCCTGTTTCCAGTGATCTGCTAAACAGGATAGCCAGAGGTTCAGCCACCACCTCTCTTAGTTCTTTAAGGACCCTGGGGTGCACCCATCTGGCCCATTGCTTTATGAACTCTTATTACTTCCAGTTCGCTCAGGACCCTTTTTCATGTAAAGGACTTGTGTCCATTTCTGCACCATTCTCACCCCTTGTACTCCCTTCAGACCCATTACCCTCCTCTTCCTCAGTAAAGACTGAGCAGAAATACCTGTTCAATATGTCAACTTTACTGTTGTCATCCTCCACGCGGCCCCCATCCTCCCCCTTCAGTCTCACTATCCCTCCCTTTGTCTTTCTTTTTTCACTTATGTACCCGTAAAAGGTTTTGTCCCCTCTACCCACCGATTTTGCAATGTGTTCTTCTGTCTGAGCTTTGGCTTCCTACTGACCTCCCTGCCTCCCTTTGCTTCTCCTGCTACTTCTCCCAATCCCCTTCTGCCTGTGTCTTTTTGTATTGCCTGAATGCAATCTTTTTGGCTTTCACTTTCTTTGCTACCTCTTTGGAAAACCATAATGGTCTCCTCTTCCTTTTCCTCTTGCTAACCTGCTTAATGCATAATTCTGTTGTTCTTGTAATCCCCATTTTAAATACTGCCCACTGTTCCTCAACCCCTGATTGCTGTCCCATTTCCCTTAATATCTCCCCATTTTCCCAAAGTCTGCCCCCCTAGAATCCATGATACGTATTTTTGTGTGGTTTGGTTCTGCTCTTTCTGTGATTTCAAACCACAATGACTGGTGGTCACTGTTCCCCAGGTGCTCCCCCACTGTTACCCCCATCACACTGTCCCTGTTTGTGAGCACAAGGTCCAGTATTGCCTTCTGCCGAGTTGGTTCCATGACCAGTTGCTTGAGGAAGGCACCCTGAAGGGAGTCCAGGATAAATCTGCTCCTAGTTGATGCTGCTGCTGGGATGCTCCAGTCCACGTCTGGAATATTGAAGTCTCCAACCAGTACTACCTCACCCTTGTCTGCCATCCTTTGGATGGCTAGCATCAGCTCCTTATCTGTTTCTTCCTCCTGGGCTGGTGGTCTATAGACCACACCTGTGCGGATGGCTGTCCCTATTTTTCTTTCCAGCTTAACCCACAGTATCTCTCCCCCATTTTGTTCCTCCTGGATCTCTGTGGCCCTTATGTCATTTTTCACATACAGTGCCACTCCTCTTCCCTTCCTGCCTGCTCTGTCTCTTCTGAATATGTTGTAGCCAGGTACGGCCATCTCCCAGTTGTGGTTATCATTACACCAGGTTTCAGTGATGGCCACAATGTCCAGGTCTGACTGCACCATGACAGCCTCCAGATCTTCCATCTTGTTGCTAAGGCTCCTGGCATTTGCACACATGGCTTTCCATGATTTGACCTCCCTAGACTGTTTTGCTGTTCTACTCCAGCCCCTTCCTTGGTTGTCCTTTATCCATGGTTCTCCTTGCTGTCTGCCCTTCTGCTGAATTTTGCCCTTTCTGCCTATCCACTCTTGTGCACTAATCTCCATCTTTGCACACTGCTTTGCAGAGATAGCCACCTCTGGTTCATTGGTTCCACTGTTAGCTGTGGGGGTGAGCAAGTAGGTACCATCCTTGCTGGCCTGCCACCCTTTTGCTAGTTTAAATGCTTGTCAATGTAGCATTTAAACTTATCATTGAGTGCTTGATTCCCTCCAGGATGGATGCAGGCCATCAGGCTTGAACAAACCTCCATCCCTCCAGGTGGGTCCCCAGTCACCAATGAATCCAACCCTTCCTCACAGCACCAGTTCTTCAACCATGAGTTAAAGTTCCTGGTGCATGCACTCCTATGTTTCTCCCTTGCCTCGCAGGAAGTACTTTGAGAAAGTGACAGAAGTAGCTACTTGCTTGAGACCCCTCCCTAATTTCCAAACTCTTCCTGAACTTCCTTTGGCTCCCATTTGCCAGGTCATTAGTACCTAGGTGGATAATGACATCCGGCTCACCCTCCCGTCTTTCCTTCCCAGTGATCCCAGGATCTTCCTTCCATCCCTCATGCCGTGGCACCTGGTGGCACCTCACTCCCTGTCCTCCCCTCCCGTGTTCCTAGCTGGATCCCTCTTATGATGGAGTCCCACCAGGATTCACTCCTCCTCCTCTGGGGTCCACTGCTTTCCCCGCTGAGGTCACCTCCTTGGCTAACCTCCACATCCTTTCCTTCCACTTCTCTGGGTACCTCTATTTGGTTGTCATCGTTTGCCAGTGTGGCATATGAGTTCTTGAGTGGAATAGGATTTGGGATGTCCCTCTGCTTGACCGCTCTAACTCTCCCTGAGCCCACTGTCATCCAAGTGCTCCTCGTTCTCGGCATCCTTTGAGACAGTTGCATTGGACTGGGTGGTCTCTGGATGGGGTGATGGTACTCCTGACCCAGTTTACTTCTGCTCTGAGTCTGGCTACCTCATCCCACAGTCCAGAGAGATGCATGCAGATAGGGCAGCACCTCAGCATCCAGAAGGTCTGCCTGAATATGGCTGCCCCACAGCTACTGCATTGCACCACTCCCCACATTATACTGCAATTATACTACTATTCCACTACTTGTCTGCTACTGAAGCTCTCCTAGTTCCCTTTTTATTAATTTACTGTCCTAAAAATCCTGCCACTGATCCTCAGATAATGTTCTTTAGAGAAAAAAAAAAAGAAAAGAAACCAATAAATAAATAAATGAGTCAAAACACTTGTCGTGTTGAGGGTGGGCTTCTTCCCCCTTATGCCCCTCCTACTTCACACCCCTTACTATACCCTGTGTTTAGCTCCTGTCAATCAGATTTAACAGGGCATATAATTAAGAGTTGGGGGAAGGGAGGGGTGAAAATTTGCAGCAATTAAAGACAGCACAGAATTACACCACCACTACGTTTTAAATTTTCAACAGCCCAAAAACAATTCTAAGTAAAGACAACAAAGAAAGTACAGTGTCACTAAAAGCCCACAATCTAAGTTTAAAAGAAAAATAACAATTACCAGTTACTCTAAAGCACTGAATTGAATATGTTCCCTTCCTTCCCCTTCTGGCTTCTTCTCAGGGCCAATTTGTCCCCCACAGATCAGATCTCCTCCAATGCCTCTCTAACCTCTGGCCCCTAGTCTTTAAACCTCAGAGATTCTCATCATACCAAGGAGATCTCCGACAAGTAGCCAGGGGTCAGACACACAAGGGTGCAATTGAGTCAAAGACTGCACCAACTGCCCCATTATAGGCCGCTACTGCTTCCTCCGACCCAGTCGCACAAGCTGCCCCAACACCTGATAGGTCCAGCACCACCAAAAGGTCCTCTGGGGATACTCCCCTTAATGACCGGTACTGGACCATCTCCATAGGGGCAGGACCATCTGGGGGGGACCCTAAACATGAACCCCACAGTGCTATGATCCGACCAAACCACCAGTCCTGCACTAAGGTCCATAATATCCAATTCCAAAGAAAAAAAATTCAGATCCAGTGTGTGGTCACCCGAGTGTGTCACTGTTGTTACCTTTTGTGTTAGGCCCAGTGCCCCCATGCTCCCGAGAAGGTCTATCCCAAATTTTGATAGCCCTCCATTGACCTAGGCATTGAAATCCACCATGATCAACCACCTGGGGGACTCCAATACCAGGTCCACAATGAGCTCCTTGACCTGTTGCAAAAAATCCACGTCTCTGCCTGGGGGGCAATAGAGCAGGAGGACACTAAAACCCGCACCCACGCCACCTCAGGCAGCCACACATTCAAAGGATCTTATAGGACCCATGGGCAGCACTGTGAAGTTCAGGCTAGATTTAAAACAAATGGCCCCCTCCCGCCCCTACGATCCTTCCTCGGGCTGTGTATCACGGAGTATCCGTCTGGCACTGCCGTCTCTAAAATTGGGCAGCATTTTCATCCAGCCAGGTCTCTGTGATGCAAGCCAGATTGACAGAGGATATCAAGTCCGCCATTATAGCCATCTTGTTCCTTATCGATCTGGCATTGCACATCACAACCCGAATAGAATGAGGTGATGAAGCCGGACCAGTCATTTGCCCACCCTGTAAGGTGGAGCCCTTGGGTATAGGGACCAGACAAGGCAAACCCCGTTCAAGCCCCCATTTCACCCAAGGGCATCTCTTTGACCTCACCACCCGAATCCTGGACACTCCGACAGACACTCGGGAGACACACTGCCAGGCCCCCCCCCGAGCTATCCCTAAAGCCCTACATCTAGAGTAGGCTTCCCACGACAGTACTGGAAGCTTGAAGGGATGAAGGCCCTGGAGGTCATCACCCGAGTAGCTGTGCCTTATGGGCCCCAAACCTCAACACATTTCTTAAAACACAAATAACCCACTCAATAATTTAAACTCCTCAAATACCACGCCCTCACCACCCACAACAGTACACTTTCTATAACACAATCACACCTCTTTCACACACACCCTTTGCATAAATTAAATTCTAGACAAATAACATAACACATTCATTCATGTCAAGCTAGCAATAAGGAACTAAATATAACTGGTACATATGCAAAGCAGTAATGCAGAACATTTCAAAACTTCAGTCCAAATAGTCCTCATACCACCAAAAAAGTGGTTAGTAGATAATGTAAATTAATTAAAAATATGTCCAAGCACTTCATAGTCTGGTATACTCCCACTGTATCAGAACTAAAAAGCTCACTACAACCTCTTAACTTTGCAGTGGAGAGGGAGCTCTCACCACCCCCACTCCATCTCAGAATAATGCCAGATAATGCAGCACTCCCGCTGCCACACCAATATGACAGTATATGAAATAATAATCAAATGAGGCCCTCTCACTGCCTCTCAAAGTAAACAAAATTATTAAGTACTTGCAGTCTTATACAGTTCGAATTACTTCCAGATTTTATCCACTCTATTCCAGGCACTAGTAGTTCTTGATTCCTTCAAGTTTTCCCAACACAGAGATAAAACCTCCAGAAAATGCCAAGTCAATGGAGCTTGAATTAATTAATCCAATTCTTCAAGTGGGTGAAACTCCAACCCTGCCCAAATCTGGGGAGGAACCCCAGGCCCCACTACTCTCCCCACTTTAGGCAACCAAGAAGTACCCAACCCAGCCAGGTAGTCCCCAGAAACCATAGGGCCAGACCGAGAGGACGATCAATCCTCCGATAAAACTCTCTGAGCTCCCCCAGGGCTAGCAGCTGGGACTGAGATCCCCCCATGGCCGGAACTTGTGGAAAACACACTCCTCACCACACCACAGGCAAAGTCCTCCTCAGAAAAGAATCAAAAGCTCCAGATCGGAAAACTGAGGGAACCCCAAATCAGTGGCTCCTGGCTCAAGGCCACAGAATAATCCACCCCACTCCACTCCTCTCCTCGAAGCCCCTCCAAATAGAACTCTGCCATCTGAATTAGCTGATCACTACTCTTCTGGATCATGGCAGATCCTCATGGAAGTAAGGTAAAAACTCCTCAGAACTGATTTAAAAATAAATTAGCTTGACCTGTAAAATAACACCGTGTACTGTCATTGGTCTAAGCTCGTACAGTTGATGAAATGAACGCTGTATCAAAAGAAGTGGGTGAATTGACGGGTATATCCGATTCTAAGACTACAGCGCCAACAGAAATTAACAATTAAATAAAATTAAAATTCTAATTCTAACATGCTGCTGCTACTACATCCTACAGCAAGCCCAGCATGGCCGTCCTCTCAGTTTATCACTGGAGCATGAATATTCTAAATTCATGGTGGACATAAGCTCCGCATCTCTGGATACACTGAACATTAGTAAAAGGTCACCTTTCATCCTCATTTTCTCCAATATTTGCTTGTTAAAGGCATCCCTTCTTTCTTTATAAGTCTTTTAAGCCCCATATACTCTTTGTGACTTTTCTCTGTATTTGTACCACTTTGTATTGCATCTGTAGTGGCAGACCCTGAAACTGAGATCCATAATCAAGGTGTGACCTGACATAGGATCATACACACACACACCCTTCCCCAAATATGTTTGTTTCTGGTTGCTATAGTACACATAATATTACATATAATTATATTTGCCCGAGACACAACAGCATCATATTTCTTTGATTGTTTCAGGTTTTTATAGATAATTATTCTGAGGTCAGATTCAGAATTCTTCGAACTGAATATTAGTACCAGCAAAAAAATAATCAGCTGCAGTACCGTTTTTCCCCATGTGCAGTACAGTGCATTTGGATGTTTGTAGCCCTGAAATATCAAACGTTCTGAGTGGGGGAAAGTACAAACAGATGGAATGCTGATGTTTGCAAGTTATAACTGTTTCCCCTTGGGAGACACCTGATGAGACAAAAGATGCTGCCTGACATGTCCTAAGGAGATCTGAATAAACCCCCAACCATTTGATTTGAATGTTGTGTGGACATTGGGATTCATGACAGAGTGATTTTCTGGGGGACTTGGTGAAAACCAGACTACTGCAAACAGATTGGTTTAGTAAGAATCTGTATCGGACAGACCAGGTGCAAGTTATGCAAATTTTTGCTGATGGCCAGTCTGTATTTTACTAATTTGGTGTGGTCTGGTTTAGGAAGGCCATTTTTCACCCATACAATTTTATGATGCCCCTCATAGACGTCTGACCTGTGGCCCCTCAAACCAAACTCTCACGACCCTGGCTACCTGCCTCCCACGGTGGGGGGCCCTGTAGTACCTGACCTCTGGGGCCAGTTGCACAGAAAATAAAATACTGTACATATTTTTAAAAAAAAATGTAGGTTGCAATAAACAATTATTTATTTTTTTAAATTTAATACATTCCTACGCTCTGTAAAGAGAATGAAAGAAAAAGCCAATACATATTTCCATTTTAGCCTTCCAAGCAAAAGAGAGCTGAAATGGATAGGAAATAAAATAGCCAGAGAGGAGGCCAATAGTAGATGTGACTATGGTACGGAAACCAGCAACCACATCTGTCTTGAAAAGCTCATTTATAACATAGCAGCACTAGTGCTTCAGATATCACATTACATGAGGTAGACATTCTACAAAAAGAACCACCAGTAGCCAAAAGAATGTTGCTCTACAGGAAAGTCCTGCATTCTTGTTTCTGCTATTTTCCCACAATTCTGCTGCACATCACAACTGCATGGAAAATGCACAACTCATTGGAGATATGTGGAACAGAGAGCACAAACTGTAAAACAAGGTCTCATCAGAGTCATTAATAAGTTAGCGAGACATTCTGTTTATCCCTGCACAAAAGCAATAGAGAGTAAATTCTCATCAGTATTCTCCTAGGGTGCCAATTTTTAGGGGTTCAATTTTTATGAATCATCTGAAACTATTTTATTAAATATTTACATAAAACTTCTTGGGGTTCCACCTTTTATCCCCTCATCTTTTGTAAGGGCTGAGTTAGATCAAAACAGGTTATCAGTTTACATTTTTTCAAAAATTTTAATTTAGTGGATACAAATTTCTAATATGGACCCACTGAGATTCCCAACCCTCAGTCTAAAAGAAAGTTACATTTAAAACTAAAGCATTTGTGTCAACTTGGTTAGAAATGATTTCATCTTTAAATATTACTTTTTATTTATTCTTGTTATTTATGGGAATTACAACAAGATGGTGCAACTATTAATAACAAATACTCAAGTTTTATTTTTATTTTTTTTTAAATGGGACTAAAAGATTTGGATAAACAATCTGGCATTCATAGTGTAACCCCATCTTCAGGAGGGGGGCTTACCTGAACTGCTGCGTACGCCTTCCCAAGGTCCCTGGAACTCTGCTGTTATTGCTGCCAGCTCCCTTCCACTCCACCACAAGTGTGGCAGTGAGACAAACAGCAACGCAGCTCAGATGTCCTCGACACTTCCTGTATCTTTCCTTTCAGCAGCTGCAGCCGCACTTTTCTGTTTTGGTCCTCCCAGTCTGGGCAAAGGGGACTGAGTATTTCTTCAGTCCCTCCTGCACCACTGACTACCACTGATGGCTCACTGCGGGAGCAGATATGCAGGTGCTCCTCCCCAGTGCTCCACATTTCACCAAAACTGGTCAGTTATCATGACTTGTGAATTCACCACACCACAACCCCACTGACATCAGCCTGGGAGGGGCTGCAACTACCCTGGGGGTTGGTGCACTTATTTGAGCAGCAGAAAAATAATAAAAAAAGACTCTGGAGCACAAGGCTCCTCTACAAACATTGCCATTGCCATGTTGGCAACCCCTGACCCCACGGCCCAGCCTACGAGAGGGTAGGAGGCCCAGAGAGGACCAAAGGAACCATGGAGCAGGAAAAACCCACAGAGCATCTCCCTAATGAACTGGTGTGCTAAAGAGAGCCTATCAGGAGCTAGAACAGAGCAGAAGGACTTACAAACATCCCTACATGGCCAATTAGAGACTGAAGTAGGAAAGAGAAGTTTCTGGGCTCATGAGGGGCCAGGGACAGTCAGAGAGAGGCACTTTTCAGACCTACTGCTGGTGTGATCAAGCTACAGGCCTAGACAGACCACAAATCCTGTGATCTCTCACCAGGGTTCAGCCTGTAAAATCATTGTGAGCCTTATTCTGGGCTTATACTGCTTGGTGACTGTGCCAGAGAAAGGCACCTGTTTAGTGATAGGCATTGTGCCAGACAGACACCTGTTGAAAGGAACCACTGACAGTCTGTGTCTGTGGGGCACTGCTGCAGACCAAAGTTCCTGAACTGTACAAATGGAGACAAAGATTTGTGTCCTACCCAGGTTGCTTCAGAGCCAGGTAAGGGGCATGCAAGCTCTTATCTAGTGGGGTAGGTTGGGGAACAGGGAGTCATGGGGTGCATGCCCTGAGTACATGGGTTCTCTCGATCTGGAGGGCAGTTGGATCATGGAATCTGGGCTCCTTGGGAACCAGGAAGTCTGTGCGTAGTGCTCCAGTGACAGAGAGCTGAGCCAGAAGGTCTGTGTCCTGAAAGGTGTGAGCCAGAAGAGCAGTGCTGCTGCAAAACATCTGAAAGAGTCAAAAGTTCTTCATCCCCAGGCCACTGGGGCCTGTTCCTGATTGCTGCCCAACCTGCCGCTGTGTGCTGTTCCCCACCTCAATTTAGTTGCTGCATGCATGGGTCATGTGAGTGCTGGCATTGCTGGCTAGGGTTGTTCAGCACTGGTTCCAGTAGAATCAGCTATCCTTACATGCCAGGAAAATGATTTCTATGACCTTTGGCTCTAAGCAGAAGCTCTCCAGGCTCACCTCCCTCCCCTCCTTCCACACCTTAGATGGGGCTTCAGTTGATGACGTTCCCTCATTTAAGTACCTTGGTGTCTGGCTAGACAAGCACCTCGACTTTTCGATACATGTGGATGCTATCCACAAAAAACTCCACCCTAAGCTCTATGTGTCATACAGGAGCAAAGGTTGCATCCCCTTCCCTGCTCACCAAGCTATTATCCAGAAAATGATTCTCCCTGCTTTTGACTATGGCGACACTGTCTACAGTGCTCAGCCAAAGACCACCCTAGCCAGATTGGACCCTGTCTTTCACTCTTTCTGTCACTTTACTTTAGACTGTTTGCCTTGCACTCACCACTGCTCCTTATACTCCTCTGTCTGCCTCCCCTTGAAGCTAGACACCTTACTCACTGTGCCTCCTATATCTCAAAATTCTAGCTGGCCTCTATCCCCTCTTACCAATATTTCACTCCTCTCCCCCCACCACCCTCTTCTTACTCCCTATGTAACTTTTGCTCCTTCGTGCTACTTTCTAAAATCGCTGTAAAACTTGTTAAAAATAGACTATCTAGTTTAAAATCGGGCTCAACCCACTAATGGATCGTTGAAATTGCAAGTTTGGTGGTCGAGAAGACGATCGGTAGGACAGCCTGCCCGTTTCTGTTCTGAGGCCTCCAAGAACTGGCTGCAGGCTGTTTTTCCCCATCGCAGCAAACTGCTACTGATAACAGTAAGTACCAACCTAGAAACTGCTCAAACAGTGATTTTCTGCCCTATGCTATATAAATGTGTGTGCAGCAGTGTAGTCGCTTTGCAAGTAACGACTGTGTAAAGTCCTGACAGCAAGTGCAAGTCTGTTAAGTCATTGACTGTGTGCATAGTAATGAATTCAGCATCAGTTTAAAGTTTGAAGCCAGAGAGAGACTGTGGGTTGTAGCCAATGTGCAGCACTAGTTATACAGGCAATCCTGTGCTAAAAACCTGAAGCTTTAGGGAACTGTGAAAAAAAAAAATGTTTCCAGCATGTAAAAAGTCAGTGGAAAATCCAGTAAATGTGTTTAAAGCAAGAACAGAGCAAGTTGTGCAGTTTGAGCAAGTTATCAGTAGTTTGTGTATGCATCGAGATAGCGCCAAAACGGCCCAGATTCTGAATGTTGACACAGGAGTGCTGCCGCCATTACAGGGTGGGGTAGTAAAGCAACACAGCAGTAGAGGAGCCATATTACAACTAAAGAGTGTGTTCAATAAAGTAGGACTTTCAGTTACAGTGAACTTGTGTTTGTTTTTCTGCAGTTATGGCCTCAGGACCAGCTCGTTACCCGGATTATGCCTGGGTTGCAGTAACAGCAGCAGTAATTAGACTGAGGGATATTGAAAAGTGGTGCTATGGAGGGTAACTGCCTCCACATGTGGTGATTCCTGGTTATCCAGTGCATGTATGTCAAATATGCTTGAGAGCTGGAAGGGACGTCTTCATGATTCCTCACTGTGCTGGATGCCTAGAAGGATATGGCTTGTATAAAGCGCCTCAAATTTTTTTGACTCCCACATGGACAAAGGTTCAGGAATCTGCAATTGGAAGCACACAGCACCAGGCAGAGCCTGTGGAGGAAGGCCCCTCGGTGGAGTGTGGCACAAAGCTAGAGGGTGCAGAGTTAGAGACAGAACCAGAAGTTGAAGTTTCAGATGCTGGATCCCAGAAAGAAAGTTCAGATAAAGCATCAATAGACCCCTGGAGGGGGGGGGCCTAGCCTAAGTCTCTTAGACAAAGATGAGATGCGGGAGGCCTTTGAGTGGGAGGTGTTGACCTCCGCGCTTAGTGATGAGTGGATAGTCTCAGGAGTGAGAATGACTGCTCACTCCTGGGCTCAGATCGTCAGTGAAGAGGAAGATGAGGGGGAACCTATGTGGCCTTGTGAAAAAGGAATGGGTACACAGCCTCAAAATCTTGCCTTGGAGGAATGTATGGAAGAGAGTGGTGATGCCACTGCCCTGGCTTCGCAAGAGGAAGAAGACAGGGATCCATTTTTAATTTCTTTAAGGATGCGAAGCTGGCAGAACCAAGACTGGCCACCCCCAAGCCAGGCCAGCGGTCTCAGATTGACCAAAGCAAGTAAAGAGGAGAGACTGGTTCGTAGGAAGGCAAATGAGATCTATGGTTTGACCTTTCCTACCTTTCCTCGGAAAGTCTGGGAGGAGATTGAGAACTGCAAGAAAACCTGGATTTGGGATGAAGCAATGAAAAGTGTGCATCCTGGGGCCAACAAGCAACAAGCATGTGAAAAACAGACTGTTTCACGAGAGATATACCCACTGGAAGAGAGGCAGGACACTGTTTATAGACAGAGTGAGAATAGTGGATGGAGAGGGATGTGAAATCTCCCACTGTGTGAATTATGTGTGCCCAGACGGGGTAATAATTCAAGCACCTGACCCCCAGTACTATTGGCCTCAGTGCAAGGACCTCTCAGCAAATGTGCCTGTGCCTACAAAATGGAAAGCCGAGCAGTGGTAGTCAATACTGCCACACAAGACTGTGAAGTGCCTTATTGATCCACCAATATGGACATCCAGGACTCAGGTGCCCCACATTCATCAGTCTACAGTGTACTGGCCTTTCCAGAAACCATCAACTGGCCCACCAGATGACTTCAGATCCAGAGAGGACACCAGCTCAGCTGTATCCTGTTCATCGCCTGGTAATCGGATGACGTCAGACCAGCTGTTTTCTTTTTGTTCCTGTTCTAAGGTCCCATCTCCAGAGATGACATCAGCCCAGCAGTTCCCAGATGTGCCCTCCTGTGGTTTCTGGAAGATGTCCGCCCAGCTGTATCGGAAGAAATGCTGCCAGGGAGAGTCTTCATCAGAGGTGCAGGTCGGTCCCAAAATTTCTATTCTACAAGTGGCTGGTAAGTCCAAACTTTTCTATCTTTATGACATTGCAGTACACACCCTACACTAGCAGACTTCAAAATGTGTGAACTGTCCACAAAGACTCTCCCCTTCGGGACTTTGGCCTGTTTAGAACTGTGCTTCACCGGGCTCCGGCCCAGGAGAGACTCTTTATTGGACTAACCTTCGGGCATTGTGGTCACTAGTTGGGACTTTTAGGGCACTCCATCCCCCCAAATGTGTATTGTAAATAATGTCATTGTTTTCTAATGTAAATACTGTTTTTCTAACTTTTTTCCTAAAAAAAATCTTTTTGGGATTCTGCAGTGTTTTGATGGTAGGGGTCTAGGTCGACTGTGTATGCAGATTAGGAGTGTGTGTTGTCTTTCTTTTTCTTACAGGTGTTCCTGGGAAGACAGAAGAGAAGACAAGAAGAGGAGGAGGGGCTCATTGGAGTTCCTCTTCAGTGCTTTAGTGTGTAGAAATTTAAAGTACTGTGGTGTTATAATTGTTGTTACTGTATTAACCCTTTCCTTCCACAGGTGTGGTTGTGGGGGTAGGGAGGAGGCTGTAATGTGGTATTTTAATGGTGTATGGTTGCAGGTTGCCCAAGGTCGTGGAGGTCCCCGGGTTGTTTTTGTTTTGGGGGTATTAGGTTAGAAGCAGATAGGTTTTCCCTAGAGGGTTGGGGGGTAGACAGGCTGTGGTTCTGAATGACCATTGGGACCACAGTGCTGATCTATCAGGGCTATGCTCTGGATAGTTCTACCAGAGCCACTAGGTGTCCATAGTAAGTGGATAGTGTAGAGGCTGATATGTCAGCTCAAGGCCTCTAGGCCCTTAGTGTTGCCTGCCTGTGCTTGCACATGGTAGGAGGAGGCCTTATCACCCCCCTCCACAGGTAGCAAATAGGGTGGGATGGCCTAAGGCCGGGTAAATAATGACTGCAGACAGTCATTTTCCTGGTCAAGGGCGAGTGTAACCCCCCTTGTCACCTGGGGTTACTAGAATCCCAGTAAGACCTAGTGGTAGGCAGGGAAGGCAGCTTGTGAAACTCCAGTTAAATGGGTTTCACACTGTCTCACTCTGTTCTCAGTCTCAGCTGAGACTGAGGGATGACATCACCAACAGAACTATCGCAGCTGCATGAGCCACATTGGAATCTGCAGCAAAGGGAGTTAGTTAGAACGTTGGGAGTTTTGAAGTCAGTGTCTTCAAGCAGTCTTGAGTGAGTGAGTGAGGAGTTCGGAGCTTGCTGGTAAAGCAGCTCAGTGAAGGCTCTAGAAGCCTCAGCCCTGACAGAGAGCTACTTTTAAGTAAGAAGGGTGTGTGTCTCCACCTTAAAGAGAGACATAGAAGATTACTGAAGTGGTGGAGACCACTGTTTTCAGGTCTCAGTGCCCCCTCCCTCCGGGGGGGGGATGAGAAGGTTTCCCTGCAGATTCCTGGGGCAATCCCCTAGTTCTGCTTGTGGAGGAAAAGCTGCTTGTTTGTTTCAGTATTTATTTGGGAGAAAAGAAGATTTGTGAGTCACCTGTGGGGCACCTGCAACGTGAGGGTGAGTGTCTGCTCTGGCTAAAAGGGCCTATGTTTTTCACCTGGGACTTGTGTGACAATGTGGGGATTGAACTACTAAATATTGTGAAGCCTAGAGTAATGGGCTAAGCAAGTTAAAAGTAGTTTCAAGTTCCAGAGTTTATTGGGATGCAAATAATATGTAGAGGTGATGTGACAGACGTCTACCCTTAATCTACATTTAAAAGTTCAGTAAAGGAATTGTGCAGTTTCCAGAGAAATGGCCGGTTATGGGCTGTGGGAGCTGGAGGTGGGTGGCCCCCCATCTTTAGTGACCAGGTCCACCTCTACGGATTTCTTCTGTGGATTTCTACTTTGCCTTAGGCACCTGGGCAGTGATGGGGGAAGTACTTAGATGTGGGACTGTAAGGAAAATTCTCTCTAGGAGTCGTAGACTCTAGTGTGGTTTGGGGAGCCACAACAGGATAACTGGTTCATTCTTCCAATGGACCATGGATCAAGAGGCCGGCAGGGGAGCCGGGCCAGTGGGGAAAACCCAAGAGTGTACAAGTCGGGCTATGTACCCAAAGCTGCGTGCAAGTCTGGGCTGTGTGCCTGGTGGGTTTAGAGCCTGAGGGCTGGAAATAGTGATAAAGTGCTCTGTTGTCTCTAATCTGCATTACCAGGAAATGTAGCCCCATGGGTGTCCGTCTATGCTTTGTTTGGTCAGCTTGTATGTGAATAAAAGCCACACTGAAGAATCCCATTCCTGGTGCTGGACATTACAGTTATTGCTTCCTGTGTTTGGATTTACTTGGGTGCCCCTGTTCAGAGTAGCCAAACCTAGGCTTCCCTGTGCCAAGTAACCTCATCCTCCCTGAACCCAGGTCCCCACCAGGTACTGCTGTCAGCTTCAACAGCATGCCACCTGTCTACTAAAAAGGCAGGGGTGAGGGGTTACACTTACTTCTAGTGTACTGTATAATTTATAATTTATTGTCATGATAGTTTTTAATTTACTGTATAATTTATTGCTCTGATTGTTTTATTTATTTATTTATTTGAAAAAGTTTCACCATGAAAGGTATGTTGAGCTACAATAGCTTGTTTCTAGATGTGTTCTTGAGGGAGGGGAAATGGGGAATACAACTGGTGTGTACATAAATCAAGATACAAAACAATAAACATCATACAATGATATAAATCTAAAACAATTACAGCTAAGTCCCACTTACTTTGTGAAGAGTACAAAACAAATAGAAATAAAGTATTGCACGTCCAAAACTTGAGATTAGAGGTCAATCCCATTAGTAGAGAACAGAGTGGGTGAAGGGAAGACAGAGAATATAGCCAGGCTGACTGAGGAAAGGAACAGGAGGGAGATGGATAGGAGAAAGATACTCACCCAGTCAGCATCGTGGGATGCCGGCTTTCCTGAGGAAAGGTAGGAGTGGGGATTAGGCAGAAGAAGTTAGACATGATCTTCATGGGAAGTGGGTCAGGTGCAGTTGCAGGATGGAGAAATGTAGTTACAAAGAAGACAGGATAACGAACAAGTGGATGGGGTAGAGCGGATATCAAAGGAAAGGGAGTTCCAAATTTTAGGGAAATGGTAGGAGAAGGCAGCCTGTTCTGATGTGGAAGATTGGACAGGAAGGGCAAGGGTCCAGTAGCCAGAGTTACAGAAAGAGTATGTGGGAAGAGGAGGGGTGGAAAGAAGGGCAGACGGGGGGGGGGAGGGAGCTGAGCCAGTAATTTCTGACTAGGGAGGAACAGTGGGCAAGATTTCTGGCCCCAAGAGGGGGGAAGGAGAGAGTGGTATAGGGGTCACAATGGTGTGTATGGGGCGGACAGTCAAGAACAAACCGACAAAAGGAGTTGAAAAGGGTGTCCAGTCTGGTAAGGGTGGACTTAGGGGCTATGTTGTAGACTGTGTCACCATAGTCAAAAATTGGGATGATAATTTTCTGGACAATTTCATGGCGGGCTGGTAGGGGGATGCAATCACAGTGTCTGTACAGAGCACCCAGTTTGGGATGCAATTTATTTTTTTTATTCAATAAATTTTTTACAATTTTAAACAACATCACTTGGAAAAATAGTACAAGGGTATTGTCATGCATACAATATCACTACTCCCCCCCATACCCTCCACCACCCCCTGTTGGAGCGATCAATTACCTCTCAAAACAGAACACCTCAGTTTGTTTATATCGTATAGAGAAGTATCCTTTAAACTGATCTGGAGAGCTCGAGAAAGTGAGGTAGCATAATTCAAATAGAGAGCATATAATTTACCCCACTTCTTATCAAAAGCAACTGGATTGTTATGTAAACTCGCTATCATTTTTTTCGTCCTAAGATAAAAGGACATCTCATGTAACCATTCTATATGTGATATAATGGTTTGATCCAACCAATGTTTGAGAACTAATTGTTTAACCACCGTTGATATTAGGGAGATATGGAATTTCCTTTCTTTGACCGTAATTGAAGATAAATCCCCCAGTATGCAAACCTTCAGAGTAAAGCAAAGCTCTAATCTTAGTAAAGGGTTCATTTGGGATTTAATTTTTAACCATAGTGGTGAAACTTTTTCACAGGACCAGAAAATATGCAGCACCGTCCACTCTTTTTGACCACATCTAACACATATAGATGATTGCACCCATCCCATTTTAACTAGCTTACATGGAGTATAGTACATATTATTTAGTATTTGAAATTGAGTGACCCTTAGTCTGTCTTGTGTGATATACATATGCATATCCTTCCAAATATCCGACTAGTTAACTCCCTGGTTAGGGATAAGCGAATCCCACACCGCCGAGCCTGGCAGCGTGGTTGGGTAAAAGATATCAAGTAGAGCACTATATATTAATGAGATACCATGCGGTCACCCCGCTAAGTCTTTAATTTGCGTAACTATGTTACTTAAGCTTGAGGGCATATATACTTCTCCAAATCTCTGCTGGAGGAGATGCCGCAACTGATAGATCTTAAAAATGAATCTAGGAGGGGTTTGAAGTTCACTTGCATACCTTGTAATTGGGGAATCCAATTCTGAGTAATAGGGGATTCACCAATTCTAATATTAAGGTTGCCTACAATCTCTTGCATTGTATCCTTACTTGGGCAGATACATAAGGAGGCACAAACCTGGGCAAAAATTTTGATGGACACACCCACCACTTACTGTTTAATTATATCTGGAAGTATTCACAGGGGCTTAAATAATGAGGCTAGCTGGGATATCCTAACTGTGGCAAAAATGTCCCTCTCAATTTGTAGCCAAATGAGAATATAAGTGTCCCCCACTCTGCTAAGGGGAGAGGACATCCACTTCCCAATTTTATGTAGGTGACTAGCCCAATGATAGTATAGCAAGTTGGGCAACTTAAGTCCTCCCTTGTTCTTAGGTAGAGTAAGTTTGCCGTATGTCCTTCTAGGACTTTTGTTTAACCACAGGAATTCTGAAATAAGGGCCTGCATCTTCTGGAAAAAGGAAATAGGCAACCATACATTGCTCATATTTAGCGGAAAGAATACCCTGGGAAGCACGTTCATTTTGGTAAGATTGATTCTTCCCCACAACGAAATTGGCAGGGATTTCCATCTAGAAAGGTCATGTTGAAGGTTCTGAACCAAATCCATAAAATTTTGTTTTTTATACCGTAGGTGGTCCGGTGTTAAGTGTATGCCTAAATACTTCATCGACAATGGGGACCATTTCATTCCAAATTTGTGAAAATCTTGCCGGAATGTGTGGTGATTAAGAGGGAGAATTTCAGTTTTATTGCAATTCAAGCTATAATTAGAGTACTTACTAAACTCTCCTATGATTGCTAATACCTCTCCCAAGGAGGCTACCGGATCTGCTAGGTGAAGCAGAATATCATCTGCGTACACAGATAATTTTAGGTTACTTGTGCCCACTAAGATCCCTTGTACATTAATTGAGGAGTTAATTCTCTTTATCAAGGGCTCCAAATACAAGTTGAAGAGTAATGGGGAAAGGGAACAGCCCTGTCGAGTACCCGAATACAGGGGAAAGCCAGCAGAAAATACTTTATTACAGAAAATCCTAGCTGTAGGAGTTGAGTAAATCTTTTGAATCCAATGGATAAATTATTCAGGTATATTCATATATTTAAGCATTAACCACAAAAAGCTCCAGTCCACCCTATCAAAGGCTTTTTCAGCATCCAGAGATATTAAAGCCATAGGATGTAAGGTGGACTGAGCTATGTGGAATATATGGTTTAATTTTCGAAAGTGATCTGATGCTGACCTTCCCGGGACAAATCCTACCTGCTCTGGGCTGAGTAAGGAAAACCATATTTTTTGAATCCGATTAGCCAGAATTTTAGTAAGAATTTTAAGGTCACAGTTCAGCAACGAGATGGGACGGTAGCTGGAAGGGCATTCTGGTGGTTTATCAGGTTTCAGAAGCAAAATGATAGTCGCTTCCAAAATGGAGAGATCCAGAGCCTCATTGGTGAGGATGTAATGGCAGAACTTAAGTAGTATAGAGGACAACTCTTTTTCAAATACCTTAAAAACGTTTGAGGGAAAGCCATCAGGACCTGGGACTTTATCTAGAGCCAGAGCCCTGATGGCCTGTGTTATTTCTATTAAGGTAATAGGGGCTGCTAATATGGCCTGGTCCCCATCCTGCAACCTGGGAAGCAGAGTTCTAGCCAAATATGCCTCGGTATCCTCCTTCGTTGGAGGGCTGAGCCATCGGCCATAGAGATCTGCATAGAATCTCTCAAACACAGAGACTATATTTCTGGGAAGAGTTTTTAAGGTGCCGTCTACATCCTGAATTGCCTGAATAGTCCTTGTACTTTCTAACTGCTTCATATGAAGTGCCAGAAATCTTCCGGCTTTTTCCCCTTGGTCAATGTAAGTTGCTTTCATTCTAAGAATAGCAAACTTGGCTTTCTCCTTAAGGAGGTCCGAGTATGCGTTTCTCAGAGACAAAAGGTCCGTAAGTGACCCTTGCACAGAAGTGGCTGATGGATTTTGTTCCAGTGCTCTGATCTGTTCCAATAGTTTCTGTGCCTGATCCTCCCTAACCCTTTTCCGCTTTGTTGCCAGCCTAATAAATTCGCTCCTTATATAACACTTCAGTGCGCACCAAATTTGGTCCATCCTAGGAATGGAACCGACATTGTTTTCCAAAAATTGCTCAATTAAAGTATGAATTTTGTTAACTATAAACTTGTCCTTCAGCAATTGCATGTTTAATTTCCATCGAGTATCTTTCTGTTGCTCCACTGTCGGAAAAATATGAAGCCATACTACCACATGGTCAGATATCACTATCGGCTCAATCCCTACATCCAAAGTCCCTGATAGCAGGGCTGAGCTTATCAAAAAATAATCCAGCCTAGAGGCCGTTTGATGCACCTGTGAATAAAACGAGTAAGCCCTAGTAGTCGGGTTCAGAATCCCCCAAGGGTCACATAATCCAAGGAGGTCCATCATCTCATTAAGCACCCTCTGAGACGGGGTCACAGCCCTAGGGGTCGGGTTGGACTTGTCCAACAAAAGAGACTGGGTGACATTCCAATCCCCTCCCAATATAATAGGGGTTGGGATAAAAGTAGCCAGTTTATCCACCAGCCCCATAAGAAAATCTGGATCACTTCTTACAGGTCCATAAATACTCCCCAAAATTAGTGGTTTTCTTGCCAATAGACCACTAACTAAAATAAATTTACCCTGCAGATCCTGAACAATATTTCTGGGTTGGAATGGGACTATTTTCATAATAAGTATCCCTACCCCTCCTCTACTAGTGGAATTTCCGGTGGCAAAGACCTGCTGTATTCCTTGCCTTTTAAAATTACTAGCCTCGGATGCCAAAAGATGCGTCTCTTGTAAACAAATTATGTTAGCTCTCAATACAGCTATATGCTTGATGATAGCAATCCTTTTAGCTTGATCTCGAGCTCCCCTAATATTCCACGAAACAATCTTAACTGCAGTATCCAGCATTTACCAAAACTATTTGTGTATTCCTGCTACTACTACCCCTCTCTTCTATGATCGCTCCAACCCCACCCCACCCCTCTCTCCTCCCTATATCTAGTGCCTGCCCAGTGTCCCTCCACTACCACGACCTGCCCTCCACTATTACCCACTAAACTATATACAAAGGCTCCCCCTTTAAACAGGAAAGCCAATACCCCCAGAACCTCTTTGGTACGTACTTCTTTAATTGGAAACCAGTTAGCTAAACCCCCATTGCTCACTATCAGACCGACTAATCCCATTATTACTAAGCTGATCAGCCCAAAGAGGTCAACCCCCCAACTATTCGGGTTGTGATACAATGTACCCATCAGCGCCCTGATGCCGCCCCACCCTGCCCATTTTGATACCAATCATTTTGAACTCAAAAGGCCTGAATCTTCTGGCATATCCAATTTTAAACTGCCCTGCATCCACCCATCTCCCCTACTAAGCTCCGTAACTTATTAAACCAGTTAACAAAATTGACCTCCCCAATTCTTAACTTGTACCATGTAACAGTTAAGTCATCTTCCTGCAAATGAAAAAAGTATGCTACATCAAAGCAAATTTTAACATATAGCTTAGTGCACACGAGTCTTTGTTTCCCAGGGGGCTCCTTTATGACACACTGTGCATCTCAAATGTCCTCCTCTTGGAACCGTTACTTCCTTTTTCAGTTCCCCTTCTGTACATGGGGAACACCATCATGGGTACGTGTAGAGGCCTGCAGGCCCAATTACCATCCTCAGCATGGGCCTACTCCACCTCCACCGCCTGACTTCGGAGCCCTCCACTCTGCAGAACCTCTCATCACCCGAGAATGAGCCACCCTTCGGAAAGACTGGAAGCACAGGTCAGTGCCAGATTTGCTCTATCTAAATAAAACCAGGCTTCTGCCTAACAAACAAAAACGTGTCTGTTTGCAGTCCTCCTCTCAAAGCTACCAGGATTTCTGCAGCTTCAACTCTTGCTGAATAGCTTGGGAAGTTTGACAGCTAGGTCTTCCAGCGCTTTCGTAGGATTCTCATAGGCAATCCAGGTATCTGCTATCCTGACTAATAAGCTCTGGGGGTACTGCATTTTGAATCGAATATCTGCTGCAATCAGTTTTTTCACTACAGGATGATAGGCAGCGCGTTTCTGCCTTATCTCATAAGGCAGATCCTGTTAGATACGGATTTTCACTCCCTCCCATAAAATGGCTTGGGCTTCTCGTGCCTTGTTTATTACATGTTGCTTCTCTATGAAGCTGAGAAACCTTACTATCAGTGGTCTGGGAGGGGCTCCCGTTGGCGGTAGGGGCCGCAAAGCGCGATGTGCTCTCTCTATTTGGTATGAAGCCCCCATTGGCAACGGGCCAGCAATCTTACAGAGAAGCTTCTGCAAAAAAGCCTGCATATGCTGCCCTTCCTCTTCCTCAGGTAAACCAATTATTAGGATGTTATTCCTACAGCTTCTTCCTTCCAAGTTCTCTGTTTTCAGTTGTAACTTCTGGACTTGCTGCCTAAGTGCCACCACTTCTGGTTCCAGTTTCTCCTTCCATCTCTCTGTGGATGCGATGCGTGCCTCAGAGTTGGCGACCCTTCTTGATAGATCCGAAAAATCTCCCCCCAAAGATTTTAGGTCATTAGCGATCTCTACTAACGTTTCTTTAAAAGGCTGTAGTTCTTGCAAGAAATGATCCTCTGTCAGAGGGATCGGGGTTGTAGATTGCAGAGCCTTTTTGTCTGAGTTACCACTTTGGGCCTTGGACTTCTTTGGATTATTTTCTGGCGATGTTGGTGGAGTATGGCGGATAGTGGCTGAGCACATTTCTGATTCCATCATATCACAGTATAGCAGCTCACTGCTTAAATCTGATATTTCAAATACTGCCCAAGTGAACTACTAAAAGGGGAGATGTTCAAAGCTCTTAAACAGGCTATGAGTAGTCCAAAACAACAATATATAGGCAGGAGCTCGGCCCCACTGCTGCTATCAGAGCACTTGCATCATGTGACCTCTCGGGATGCAATTTTTATGGATGGCATCCACATGTCTAGAAAAGTCGAGGTGCCTGTTGAGCCAGAGCCCGAGGTATTTGAAGGAAGTGACGTCCTCTAACATGGACCCTTCTAGAGAGTGGAAAGATGGGGCTGTAGTAAGCTTTGAGAGCCTTTGCCTGGTGCCAAAGGTCACATAGGTTTTCTTAAACTCCCCTTCCCCCCTCTCCCCAGGACACATCTGGAAACGAGCTGTTATCAGTTCAGTATGTCTTTCCTGGAGAAACTTTTGAAAATAAATAACATAAATTTGTACTTTCCAGTTTGGATTACAATTACTTCATTTGGATTACAAGCTGGTTTTCAAGAGTTTTCTATTTGGATTTCAAGTTCTTTCAATTGTGCTAGCACACTGTGTCCTGTTGGGAAGGGTTAAATTGCACGCTTACTAATTTTCATCAAGTGTATCACTGAAAGGACCCGGGCAACTTAGCTACCAGGCCTATACCGGGACTCTAGTGTAATTCCTGGGTATCCAGAGAGACTGAAGAGAGTGCATCCTGTGTACTATAATGCATCCTTTTGTGCCCCTTGATTTGACAGGTTCTTCATAGTCTGTGTGGGATCTGAGAGGGTGGTAGTTACCCACAGCAGAGTTGCTCCCAGAGGGCACTACTATAGGGTGGGAGTCTCAAGGTGACTTCCCACTGTCTAACTGCCTCTTCTCTTCCTAGGAGACTGTCCTGTGTTTTGTAAGGAGTTGCTACACTAGCCTAATGTGGTGTGGTGCCTCCACCTGGAGTAGTGATAGGGGACACCTGGCTGTGGAAACACAAGGTTATAACCCCCCAGAAAACAATTCATAAACTGCCCACACAGTCCCTCCCTAAAGCAAATGACACAGTAAGCAATGACAATTCCCAAACCATAAAATGTAATTCAAAGCAAATAATTTAGTAAACAGGAAGGATACAGAACGAACAAGGGGCACCAAAAAAATCAAACACTGGCACTGGTCTCGCTAACGGAGTATCTTACTTCGCTACACCACTCTTCTGACCAAATCCTAGTGGGCAATCTAAACATTAACTGGCTTAGCTCCTCTTCCTCCGCTAACTGTGACTCCTTCACAGCAATTGATCTGACTCAACTCGTTGCCCAACCTACAAGAATAAATCCGAAGAGGGGCTCTAGCACTCTTCTTGATGTTGTCCTCACCAATCATCCAAAACAAATCTGCGATATCCAAGTCCTTCCTGACTCACTTAGCGACCAATCCCCTATACTTTTTCGCTGGACAACCTCAGTATCCAAACCCATAGCACAGTCCACCCTACGGCAGCACCTAAGACCAGGTGGTCTGAAAAACCTTAAGGAACTTCTGGCCCAAATTAATTGGTCTCCCATACAGTATGCCCCTGATATTGATACGGTGCTAACCTCCTTCACCCAAACCTTCAATAAAGCCTGCGACATCTTTGCACCTCTAACAGTACTCTGTTCCAAAGTGCAGAATGCTCCCTGGGTTACCCCCGCCCTGCTTCAACTACTTAAGCACAGGGGCAATTTATGGCACCTGGCTACTGAAACTGGCCGGCCCGCTGACAGACAGGCGTATGCTGCTGCAAGAAACAAATGTACCTGGGCCATCAGAAAGGCTATGGCTGATCACTATCAGTCATCGCTCACCTCCTCTTGGGGGAATGCTAGAACCTTCTGGGACAATATCAAACAGTTAAACGGGAGCACACGCCCCCTCCACCCTCCCAGATCAACATCAATGGCACTATCTCCACTGACCCAGCTCTTATATCCAACTTCCTCAATACTTCTTTCACGGACCTTAGCCCAGTCCTCCCTAGCGACTTTTTTGACCCTCCCCCCCCCATCTGCCCCTGTCCTCACACGCCCCTGCTTCCATTTATGCCGGGTCACTGCCCAAGAAGTCAGACCTCACCTAATCAATGCCCTAAAGAGCAATAGTACTGGCAGTGACTCCCTGGATCCCTGTATCCTTCACCGGGTACTGGATCTGGTCCTCGCCCCAATCACTAGTTTCCTTAATAAATCCCTCTGTCTGGGGCAGTTTCCTTCAGCTTGGAAAATTGCCACAGTCACACCCATTCACAAAGGTGGAGACAGGTTCCTAGCTGGAAATTACCGGCCTATCTCCATTCTCTCACCCCTCTCCAAAGCCTTAGGAAAAGTGATGGTCACTCAAATTATGGATTACCTAACCAAATACAACATCCTCTGCCCTGAACAGCACGGTTTCCGCACAGGTCACAATACCAGCACTGCCCTCCTAGAGTTCTCAAATTTTCTTCAATCTTCACTGGACTTGGGCTCTCTGGCTGGGGCTATGTTTGTAGATCTATCAAAAGCCTTCGACACTGTCTCCCATCCCCTCCTACTGGATGCCCTCAGCCACACTGGATTTGCCACTGGGCCTGTCTCCTGGTGCTCCAACTATCTGTCTGCCCACTCCCAGCATGTTAAAATTAATGGGACTCTCTCCAACACCTGTCCCATCCGCTCTGGAGTTCCCCAGGGCTCCATCCTTGGACCCTTGATCTTTTCACTATACCTCAATACCCTGCCAGGTGTATGTACTGGAAAAATGTTGCTGTATGCAGATGATGCCATCATCTTTGCCTCTGATCGAAACCCTATCACCCTCCAGGACTCCTTGCAAAGATCATATAATGATGCTGAAGCCTGGTTCAAGGAGCATAGACTTGTAATAAATCTCAAAAAACCAAAAACCATGATCTTCGCCCACCCACAAAACAAAGCCAGCAATTTCCAACTCCGTGTCCTCTCTAGCACCAAGTTTCCACTCAAGCAAGTCTACTTGTATAAGTACCTTGGGATCTCCTTTGACCCTGCTCTCTCATTCAATGATCACATCACTGCTCTAGCCTCAGCTTCCAATATTCGGCTGGGTATCCTATACCGGTACAAAAATTGTCTCCCCCCTGATGTCCTCCGACTCGCGGTCACATCTTCTATACTGTCCCTTGTGGATTATGGGCTACCAGTTTATGATGCTGCAGACCAGACCGCCCTCAACAAAATTTGCATTACACTAAATAAGGCCTGTAGGCTAATTACAGGGGCTCCCAGGTTAACACACACTTGCCAACTATATGCAAAGGCTATGTTGCTTGACCTAGATGAACGTCTCAGATATCAAACCTGTCTCATAACAAAAAAAACTCTCCTTGGTCTATCTCCACCAGGTTTGACAGCCTCCATCCACCATACAAAATCCCTAGTATAAACTCGAACCTCCTGCAAAACCACTCTGTTAATTCCCAGGGCTAAGACCACACATGGTCAAAGGGCCTATTGCTACAGAGCCCCATCCTGGTTCAACACGCTTCCCCCCTCTATCTCTGATGCCTCCACAATCTCCAGTTTCAAAACCTCCCTTCAAAATCACCTACTTAATACACGTTGCTGTGACTGTTACTAAGTTGGTCTTGCTCAAATGCTATGACAAAGCCCCCTGAGTGGCTGCACCCAACCTACTATCAACCACCTCCCGTTGCTTTATCAATCATCGCTTCCACTTATCTGAACCCCTTTGCCTGTATGCTCATACCATTATTTGCCTATGAAGTACTAAACATCTGTACCTATCTTTCTCTACTTATTCTGAAAGCTTAAAATTTCTGTAACTAATAGATGATAGCTTGATTTACTAATTTGTTATAAGCCACATTGTTGTAACATACTTGGTGTACTGTATTTGTCCTCTCTGTGACAAGGTACCTTTGAAAATAAGCCCCTTGCTCAAAGGTTTGTAAACTGATGTACAAATAAATAAATAAATAAACTGGAGCACTGGGGTGGCAGTATTTCTATACTGTATGCAATAACAGGCAATGCCAATAACCAATACAATTCAACACTTTGCCCTGCACGCTGCCCACCCTTCCCAGCAGTCCTCAATCCCTAATGCAGGAGCACTCTTCTTACTGTATTTCCCCCAAAGGCCATGGGTGAGGGATCCTTCAACAGCTGCAGTGGGTACCACACTGGGGAAGCTGATACTGCTAGCAGGGTGGAGCTTAGTGGTGCACTTTAAACAGTTACAGGTAAAATATTTTTAAGCACACATTTGCTGAACACAATGTTTAAACTGGTACCACACTTGAAAAAGGGGCCTCTGTTTTTAATCCAAATGAGACTTGGTGGCAAGTTGGCCTCAACAGGTTTTCTGCCTGGGCTTCTCTCACTGGCACAGTTCTGCCCAGGACGTCTTCCTTAACTCCTGACATCATAACTTTCCCCAGTTGCAGGGTCAAACCCTGGGTTTTATTCCTAGTTCTGATGCATCAAACACTACCTCTGGTACATGTTGGTGGAAAAAGCTGACTGGATGCAGTATTCCTGGTTGGGACGCTGGCTTCCCCAGACTGGCTGATGTTTTTACTCTGCTTCTATGTGGCACAGTGTCAGATGCCTTGCTGAAGTCCAGATAGGCCATGAACATTACAAGAACAACAGAATTATGCATTAAGCAGGTTAGCAAGAGGAAAAGGAAGAGGAGACCATTATGGTTTTTCAAAGAGGTAGCAAAGAAAGTGAAAGCCAAAAAGATTGCATTCAGGCAATACAAAAAGACACAGGCAGAAGGGGATAGGGAGAAGTACCAGGAGAAGCAAAGGGAGGCAGGGAGGTCAGTAAGGGAAGCCAAAGCTCAGACAGAAGAACACATTGCAAAATCAGTGGGTAGAGGGGACAAAACCTTTTACAGGTACATAAGTGAAAAAAGAAAGGCAAAGGGAGGGATAGTGAGACTGAAGGGGAGGATGGGGCCGCATGGAGGATGACAACAGTAAAGCTGACATATTGAGACAGGTATTTCTGCTCAGTCTTTACTGAGGAAGAGGGAGGGTAATGGGTTTGAAGAATTACAAGGGTGAGAATGGTGCAAAATGGACACAGGTCCTTACAAGAAAGGGTCCTGAAGGAACTGGAAGTAATAAGAGTTGATAAAGCGATGGGGCCAGATGGGGTGCACCCCAGGGTCCTAAAGAACTAAGAGAGGTGGTGGCTGAACCTCTGGCTATCCTGTTTAGCCAATCACTGGAAACAGGGGAGGTACCCAAAGACTGGAGGACAGCAGATGTAGTCCCAGCTTATACAAAAGTGGGAACAAAGAGGAAGCAGGGAACTACAGACCAGTCAGCCTCACCTCGGTAGTGGGGAAGATCATGGAAGCGCTACTGTAGGAGAGATTGGTGGAACATCTGGTTGTCAATGGACTACATGATCCAAGGCAGCATGGTTTCACCAGGGGGAGGTCATGTCAGACCAACCTCATTGAATTTTTTGACTGGGTGACTAGGGAGGTGGATCAGGGGAGGGCAGTGGACATGGCCTATCTGGACTTCAGCAAGGCCTTTGACACTGTGCCACATAGAAGACTATTACACAAACTGGGGAATGTGGGTGTGGGCAGGACAGTAATGTGGTGGGTAGGTAACTGGCTGGGTGGCAGGACACAGAGGGTGGTGGTAAATGGCTGTCACTCCACAGAGGGAAGAGTGACCAGTGGGGTACCACAGGGATCAGTGCTGGGACCGGTCTTATTCAACATCATCAGTGACATTGCACAGGATCTAGAAGGCAGAATTTCACTGTTCGCTGATGACACAAAGCTCTGTAACAGAGTAGACACACCAGAGGGTGTAGACAGAATGAGAAGGGACCTGCAGAAACTTGAAGAATGGTCAGGGGTTTGGCAGTTGAAATTCAATGCAAAGAAGTGCAAGATAATGCATATGGGGCACAAAAACCCTGGCACAATATATCAGTTGGGGGTGAGGATATAGCATGCGCCAAGCAGGAAAGGATCTTGAGGTTATCATCTCTGATGACCTCAAGGTAGAAACAGTGTGACAAGAAAGCAGGTAAAGCAAATAGGATGCTGGGATGCATAGGCAGGGCATCACCAGCAGGAAAGGAGGTCATAATTCCACTATACAAGACACTGAGTGAGGCCCCACCTGAGTCGGTCAGTATAGTTCTGGAGACCATACCTACGTAGGACATAGACAGAGTAGAGAAGGTTCAGAGGAGGGCAACAAAGATGGTACATGAATTGCATCACAAGTCCTATGAAGACAGGTTGAAGGAACTGAACATGTACTCCCTGGAGGAGAGGAGGGAGAGAGGGGATATGATAGAGACATACAAGTATCTTACAGGGAGGAACAGGGTGCAAGAATACACTATTTTTAAGCGAAAAAGATGTTCTAGGACTAGAGGGCATGGGATGAAGTTGGAGGGAGGACGATTCAGAGGAAACGTGAGGAAGAATTTCTTCACAGAATGGGAGGTAAACAAGTGGAACACCCTGCCAAAGGAAGTAGCGGTGGCTGAAACAATCACGGGATTTAAGAATGCATGGGATAGACATAAAGGAATTCTGGAGGTCAGGGGTAAGGGGCAACAGACTTCTAGGAAAACATAAACTGAACTGACAAGCTCAGATGGGCAGACTGGGTGGGCCATAGGCCCTTATCTGCCGACACTATGTATCTATGTATCTATGCTCCGCTTCTTGGCTTTTCTTGCTAAGGCTTGGGACCAGGATGATGGTAGGGGCCTTCCAGAAATGGAGATGCTGTAGGAGCTGATCGCTCAAGCTTGCCTTCTAAATAAAAGTTTTGCTGAAAATGTATTTTCTTCTCACACACACTTTACTTTGGGATTCCAGTACTTCTATGTCTGCCAGGCAGGCCAAGCCTGGACAGACTGTGGCCCACTGCTTAACATACAGTCCTCACCCTGAGGGGTGACTGAACTGCACTCTTGAACCTTGGAAAACAGTCCCTTTGACACTGTCTAAAACTCAATGCGTAACTGGCCAGGCTTTTTCACAGGCAAACTGCCTCTGGTGAATGTTGCTCTCCTATTGGCTAAAATTTGCAGGCAAACTGGATACCACCTTTGACCCCCCCCTTTACATGGGTCTCTGTGCCTCTGGTAACTCATGGGAGCCACCATCTTTGTTTACATACAATTCCCCATTTTTAACAGCTTGCTGTTGCTTTATTACAATAATAATAATAATAATATGCTTTATTTTTACCGCACCTTTCTAAAATCAAGGAGCCTTGACAGTAAAATACAAGAGAATAAAACAGGATGCAATAAAACCATCAATACAATAAATATAGGGTTTCATAAAATTCAGTAAAATACCATCAGGTAGGGTATGCTTGAAGCCACACGTGGGTCTTGAGGGCCTGTTTAAATCCTTCCACGGTTGCGCACTCCCGAATCCGACAGGGTAGAGAATTCCAAAGGGCTGGGGCTGCGTACATAAATGCATGGGCCCCTGGAAATTTTAAAGAAACCCTTGGAATCACTAGCAACCCCTCGTCAGCCAAGTGGAGTGATCGCTTGGGGCAGTATGGCACCAGAAGCTCTTTCAGGTAGTCTTGGCCCAGTCCGTGTAGGGCTTTATAAGTCAGATGTCTGACTTTAAAGGTGATCCGCCACTGTACCATCAGCCAGTGCAGCTCGCGCATCACCAGGGCGATATGACAGGTCCAAGGAGTACCCATCAATACCCAAGCTACGGCATTCTGCACTAGCTGCAAGCAATGGATATCAACCCCAGGTAGCCCAAGATAAAGGGAGTTGCAATAATCAAGGCGCAAGGTCACAAAGGCATGGACCAATGTAGGCAGGTCACCGGACGGAACCAGGTGCTTAATCCTGGAAATGTTCCTTAGGTGGCAAAAGGAAGATATGACTGCCGACAGCTGCGACTGCAGTGTCAGCTCATTGTCAAAAATCACCCCCAAGTTTTGCACCCGTTCAGATGTAAGGAGCTGGGAACCATTAAGAAAATGTCCCAAAGGTAAACCAGCTCCCACCCCCTCTATCCAGCAACCAGGGTCCACAACCATCACCTCAGTCTTCTCCGAGTTCAACCTTAGCCAGCTCGAATTCATCCAGTCCTGGATTTCAGTGAGGCAGTTAAATACCGAGAGAGCGCTATCCTGATCTGGTGCAAAAGATAAGTAGAGCTGGGTATTATCAGCATAGCAGTGAAACCTCAGCCCATACCTTCTTACAATGTCTCTGAGGGGAAGCATGTACACTGCGAACAACATTACCAAACGCTAAGGTACTCCACATGACAGAGAGGCTGGGTCAGAGGAATACATCCCCGACACCACCCTCTAAGTTCTGCCAGTGAGAAAAGATCTAAACAAGCTGAGGACTGTACTAGACAGACCACAGATGAACCTCAGGAATTTGAGAAGAATTCCATGGTCCACAGTGTCAAATGCTGATGAGGGATCAAGAAGAACCAAGATGGAACGGCTCTTCCGACCTCTCGCCATCTAGAGATCATTGAGTACCAGAACCAGCGCAGTCTTGGTACTATGCCTCTTTTGAAAACCGGATAGAAGAGGTTCATAAATGTCATGGATGGTCAAATGGTTCTCCAGTTGTAGGGCCACTACTTTCTCAATCACCTTTCCCACAAAGGGAAGGTTAGAGATCGGTCTGTAGTTGACAGAACAGTCTTGGTCCAGAGAAGCTTTCTTCAGGATGGGCAGTACCAACGCCTCCTTCAGGGAGCTAGGAAACTTGCCCATCTCCAAGAAGCACCAGACTATCCTTGCTAGGACCAGGCCAATGATATCACAACAACCCCTAATCAGGGTAGTTGGGCCCAGATACAAACTACAGCATGTAGGGTGCATACATTGGACAATCTGCATGGCATCAATGAACTCCATCTGGTCAAAGGAACTCCAGGAGAATTGAGGGACAATGACCGAGTGCTGATCCATGACATCTCCCATAGTGTGTGCTGGTTAGAACTCCACCCTGATGTCAACCACCTTAGCTGCAAAGAAACGAGCTAGCAAGCTCTTCACACTCCACTTGTGAAAAGGTTCTTTGAACCTGTAGGCAGGCTGGGTTGCACAGTCTGTCCACAGTTTGAAAGGGCTGAGCTGGTCAGTTCTGAGCAGCCGCAATCTCCCTGGACAGGAACTCTGCCTTCTTACGGGTGATTGCAGAATGATATTAATTGTCCCACACTGGTATTTTTAGTATGCCCCAGCTCAACTTGCTGATCGGGGCCAGGGATGAGTTTATTTTTCTGGGCACATAGCCATTGAAAAGTCTGATGCTTCTTTCCATGGGAGGCAACCATCCGCACCTACCCTCCCTATAGTGCGCGTGTGCACAGTGTCTTCCATCTCCTTCCCAGCCCACTGCCTTGCCTGGGCTGGGAAACTTATTATCATGGCACTCGGTGATTCTGCTTCTGTTGGCTCCTGACTCTGCTTCCTGCCTGGAGCCAGGATCTGCCTTAGGAGTGGGTACATAGCACAATTTACCATACGGAGCCCTGGCTCTGTTTTGCACATACTACACATGCGCAACAGCCAACACTGCTGTCATGCTCTTCCTGGCCTTATTCCCCAGACCTTTACAAGTCCTGGGCTTGGGGAACCAGAATCAGCTGCTTCTTTTCTCTTCTGTCCTCTGCCCTTTTCTCTTTTGCCCTTTGCCTTGGCCCCAGGCACACCAAAGGGGCCAGAGGACAGAGGGTGATGGACAGCCCCAACTGCAGACTTAGGCAGTGGAGCCCAGGTTTAAATCCCACCAGGTCTCTTAGACTGCTGCATGCCTGCCTTACTGAACCCCCCCCATGGCAGTCCCAGGGGCTGGAGGGGAAAGATTCTGGGCAAAGTTGATACTTGAGGTAAGTCCCAGATTTTGGGGGGCTTACACACTCTCCCCAGCAGACTCCTGGTGCCCTCACCAAGACATTGCCCATACTGTCCATAAGTCCAAATTGCAGTGACATAAATATTCATATAGACAATATATACATTTCTGGCTAACACCTGATGCTTATCTACTCAGGGCATTTATATATATTTACACATTGTACATTTTGGCTAAACTTACTTACTTCCCTATCCATATGTAACAGCTGGTAACCTAAATTTACATTGCCCCACACTGAGCTGTAGCTCTGTTCAAAACCTTGGACCAATGGGCACAGCATACACCTTGGGTGCTATGGATTTATGGGCCACACGAATGGGAAGGTTAGAGGAGGCACCAACGGTATCATAAGAGAGCTTGATAACTGGCTTGGAGGGTTAATACTTCCTCTTCCAGCTCTGTGTCCAACACAAGGGCACTGTCAGGAATAACATGGATTATTTCAGTCTCTAGGACTTTTTCCTCAAAATCCAGTTCTTCATCATTGTCAATAACTGGGTCTGCAATTTGATTGGATCTCATTTCTTCTGGCACAAAGGGTGCTGCTTTTGGGTTCAGTTCAGAAGACAAGTCATGGGTTGCAAAGTCCTCAAAGGGGGCTGTACTAGTAGATGGTTTAGAATTTCTCCACTCCATTTACTGAAATGGCACTGTAAGAGGTCTAAACCTCACTTTCAGATTCTTGATGATATTAGGAATGCAAATAATCACAAACAAGTTGCATTCAAGTAATAAACAAGTTTATTATTACGAAAGGGATAAATCACAGTTGCCCTAAGCAGTTCTTACCAATACGAACTGGGAGCCAGTGCTAAGCGTTCCCTACACCTTGAAGTTTCTCTGTAGTCTCTTGGGATTTCTCGGGTCTCCGAGGTGCAAAGCCTGTGCATAACATTATATACCTGTGATAATTACTATGGTTACTAAAAGATAGAAACATTTCTAGTCACAGAGATGAGACCTATTGGCTAAATTAGAGGTGGCTCCATGGTTCAAGATAACATTATATAATTCTGTAAAGTCATCAGTTTTAGAACAAAGAAGTTCTTATACAAAGTCTTACATAACAAGGTGTAGTGGTGCACATCACCAAAGGATGGCAATGTTGCCTTACATATTATAATTACTTCAAGGACAGGTGTCTTGGCATCTGACAAGTAAGAAATAGACAGAAAATACATGGTATAATATGTGTGCATTAGCAAGCAGAAGTGGATTACAACAATATGCATTCATCTCCTGACATCTACTCTTATACGGTAGACGCCCTTAGCCCTATGTATTAGTATAGCCTATGCCCAGGCATTAGCTGTCTACGGTGTACCCCTGAGGGTATCAATTAGGGTGCAGGGACCTCATGTAACAATTCCCCCCCTTGTTGCCTCCAAGGGCAGCACAGGCAAATTCAGGGAGTGGATGGGAGCAGTGGTCATTTACAATCCTGTCGCGAGAGCCTTGTAAAGGAACTCGAGCTGCTCACAGTGTTGGCGTAGTGTACGTCATAGGCAGCAAAGCATAATAATCAAAGTAGATATCAAGAATGCTTGTATTATAACAAAACCTTTAAAAGTGATCTCTAACCAGGTGTTAGTCAATGCATTATTCATATCTCCATCGTTGATTAAATCAAGAATAGCTTCATTGGCTTTAGTTATATTATTGCTGATGTGGATGAGGTGTGTGTCCTTTCTATCTAAAAGGGATTTCAGTGTGAGTGTAAGTGGATCTATGTGTACATTAAAATATGGTAGGTATTCTGACAATGTAAGTAAATAATCTGGGTTACCATCAATAATGTCTGCATCCATAAGGGGGACGGGGAGTATAACAGTATGTCCAATAACAGTCTTCTGATGGGGAACAAAACAGAAGTTGGGGTAATCAATAGGACAAGTAACAGAACCATATGTATAAGATTTGTAGTTCATGACAATACAATACTCTCCATCAGAGCTGTACTGTGAGCGTACAGTAGGCAGTCTCCACTTTTGCAACTGGACAGGGCAAGTGTAGGTCGTCTTCGAAATCCGTGTTGACAGGCGATGAGCTTCCTCACGATAGGACTGGTAGAGCTGATCAGGTGACAAAGTCGAATCAAAAGAGTTGGTGCCATTCTCAGTGATGTCATCATCCATAGTGAAAGTCCAATCAATGCTGTCTGGAGAGTAACCACAAACAGGGTGTATGACATCGAACACATCACATCGGCACAAGTAGATGTATTGCTTTTACGCACAGCAGTCCATGTGCGGTGCCTCCCAGGCATCCAGGAAGGAATGGTAGACCAGTAGAGGTGGTAGATCCAGGCGTTCTCTGTAGATGTCTTCATCCAAATGCCCTATTGAGTGCGCCAGTGCAAGCTTGTCGAATAAAGCTGTAGTGGGATCAAAACGCGGTAAGGAGACAGTAAAAGAGACAAACATGGTATCTGTTATGGAACATTTCTTAGTAGAGAAACAAGGACCAGTATTAGGGTGCCTGGTCACAAACCCCAGATTTCTTGCTGTGGAGCGAGGAATAGACAAAGTCTGTTGCATACACATGGAAACACAAGTAGATAGTTTACATTTTGGACAATACCATTTGGAAATGCGTCTATCATGTATTATGTCAGGGATTCTTCCAGTTTCTAAATCACGGAAGAGGTTGTTAATGGTAGTGAGGATGTATGAGCCATAAGCAGAACAAAGTATTTCCCTACCAATATATTGCTTTTCAGCTTCTCTATTATTCTGTTGTATGAGTGCACTAATCTTATCTTTTGAATCAGTAAATGCTTTTGCAATGTCATGCATGTTGTATACAGTGTATCTTTCTTCCTGATTAAGACCATCCACACCATGCAATAATGGAGGTAAAACATTATTAACCAAACCAGTGGAGAACGTCACAGAATGACTTTTGATAGCAGCAATGTCTGCTTTATTCCAGATAGACATAGCAGTACCAAAAAGGCCTGTGACAGTACCCGTAGCACCTATAACATCAGAACTGTCAACGTCACGTTTATTACGTTTATTATTGAGAGTACCAGGAGGGGTTTTCCTCCTAAAATTACCTCTATGTTCAGTAGAATAAACTCTAGTAAAGGGATCCTTAGTACGAATCTGAAATGCAGCTAAACTATCAAGTAATAACGTACTATAAAATGCAGATGTATTAGTATTATGACACATACCAAATTCTTTCATGTTCCAGTAAGTAAGGTTAAACAAAACAGGTATATGCATAAACTGTAAGTTATTAATCAAGGAACCTGGGAGGGCGGTGGCTGTAAGACCGCTACGGGGACCAGGGTTATGTTTTGGACATTCCAAAAGTTGTTTCTCAGTGGGCAGTAAAACAGAGAGATACATGGCAGCAGAGGCCATGTGGTGTACAGCACAGAATCTGCGAGCAGAATCTTTGGAGAGAGAGTTACAGTAGGAAAGATCTATTAAAGCAGTAATGTTATACAAACCAGAATGTCTTAATGCAGTTTGTAACAAGGACAGTGAACCATTTGGGGATAATTTAGCGTTGGGCCAACCCTGAAAAGTTCCCTTGGAGAGTTTGGCCACAGGGAGAATTTGTCCTTGTGATGTGGTTTGCCACTCAATTTGAAAGGTAGATTTATCAGGACCAATGACTGAGGCAGTGAGGTATGCATCGGAACCTTCCTGGACAGTAATCATAGTATCTGGTATTTTGATGGAAACTCCCTTTGTAGGAGGTGCTGGAGGATCCAGTTGTCGAAGGAGGTCCGGTACCATGCCTTGGGTGCAAGGGATCACTCCTGCAAGGAGGAGATATAGGAACAAGATAGCCATCTTGTCAGTGTATCTGAAAAGGAAAATCAAAGATTAGTATATTAGTACAATTCCGCCCAATGGGGTTGGGAAAAGTAAGTTAGGTTCCTTTGTACAGTTTCAATTGGTTTGCATGTAACCATTTGTCAGTCAATTTGTTGTTGTGGAGGAGTCTAACCTGATTGACTCTAGACTGCCGGACTGAGCTTGTTGACAATGGGGTAAGGGACTTCCCACTTATTGGAGAAGGAGTGGGTGGGATGTGCAAATCGAAGTACCATTACCTGATCTCCAACCTGCCAATCCACTTCTTGTGCGTGTTTGTCAAATTGTATTTTGGATTGTTGTTGGGCTTTGCCCATGCAGTTTGCAGCATACAAGTGTGTGTGTATGAGGTCTTTTCTGAGCTTTTCCACATACTGATCCACAGACACACGGTCTGCGGTGGGGGTGTGCAGGTCAAACAGCAAATGTTCAGGTAATCTCATTTGTCTTCCAGTCATCACCTCAAAGGGTGTCAGCTGGGTAGTGGCTGAGGGTGTGCCCCTGATTGCCATAAGGAGTAAAGACAAAAGGGAATCCCAGGTTTTGGGATTGTCCTCAATGAATTTGGAAAGCATTTGCTTAATCCATCTGTTGGCTCTTTCTACTTGACCTGAGGATTGAGGGTGATAAGGTATGTAGAACTTTTGCTGAACCCCAAGGAGTTCAAGGGACTCTTTCATCAACTCACCTGTAAAACTGGTTCCTTTGTCAGAGTCTACCTTGAGAGGCAGGCCCCACCTGGAGAAAATTTGTTCTACCAGGATTTTGGCAGTTGTCTTTGCGGTGCATGTCTTGGTGGGAAAAGCCTCAACCCACTTAGAGAATAGGTCAGTTACCACAAGAGCATACTTGTTGTTTCTACTGGTATTGGTCAAAGGACCAATAAAATAAATTTAGATGGCATGCCAAGGGCCAGAGTGTCTTTGTGGTAAAAGTTTGGCATTTCATTTGGTAGGTATGGGATTGCTTTGTGCACAAACAAGGCAATTGTCAATGTACTGTTTAACATCTTTGGTAATACCAGGCCACCAGGCGGTGGTCTTGAGGTGTTGGAGGGTATTTTCTGCTCCTTGGTGTCCACCAGTAGGAGTATCATGTACTTGGTGTAAAAATTCAGATCTCAAATGTCTGGGGACTACCCACAACTCGGTGGTGGCGTCCTCTGGTTGGAACCAAATGAGTTTGTCGTCAGGGGATAAGTGTAACTTACCTTCATGCCTGCGATATGGATTATGTGTAGGGAGACTTTCTTCAGTACCCTTGTCAAGGAATCTGAACACCTCTCTAAGATCAGTGTCAAGATGTTGGGCTGCTGAGAGGTCCAAGGGGAGGAAAAAGACTCAGATTTCTTCTTGAGGGCTGCAACATGTACAGCTGCATTGGCTTCTGGATGATCCATCATCCAGACGTCCCCCTCAGGTCCCCTCCTTAGCAAGGGTGTCTGCTGTGTCATTGAATGCATGATAGGGATCATGAAGAGAGTGAGCTTTGACCTTGTGCACATAAAGTTTGTGTGTGTATTTCTGTGCCAATGCATGTATGTAAATTATCAATTCTTTGTACTTCACTGGACTGCCATCAGAAGAGAGGAAGGAGTTCTTCTGCCAGAAAGGGAGAAATTCTGTAAGGGAACAACAAACCCAATTAGAGTCTGTAAAAATGATGGTATCCTGAGTTCCATGTTGAATGAACTCAAAGGCACAGGTCACCGTTGCCATCTCTGCATACTGTGATGAAGCTACGCTACAGCGCTTAGATATCTTGACAGTGTTCTCATAAGGATAGACTACCAAAATACCTATCCCTGCAATCTGTTCTCCCTGATAGTACGATGCTGAACCATCAGTGAAAATACAACACAAAGAGGTACTCTCGAGTATCTGTGGCGTGGCAGGGAGGAAAGGACCTGGATCTGGGAGGTCAGGTGACTGCAGTGTACAGTCATGGGGTTCTCCCTGAAAAAGGAGACCATGAGCTAGCAGAGATGGGACTTTGGTCTGGTGGACCTGGATATCTCTATCCTGGAGAAGAAGTGACCAATGTGTCAGCCTAGTGTTAGAGACTGACCCATCCTTCACTCTATCTGAGAGCAGAAAGGTAGTTGGCGTGTGATTAGTGTTGAGAATCAGTGGTGAGTACCCAATGATATACAGGAAGTGCTTGACAGCCCAGTAGGTGGCCAGAAGGTTCCTTTCACAAAGGCCATACTTCTGTTCCACTGGGGTCAAGAGCTGTGATGCATATGCAATAGGTCTCAAGGTGCCATGCACCTTCTGGGTCAACACTGCTGACATGGCAATGTCAGAGGTGGCACACTCTAGATGGAATGGTAGGGCCGGATTGGGGTTAACCAGTGCTGGGGCGGAGGCCAGAGCCTGCTTCAGGGACATCGCAGCCTGGGTGTGAACAGGATCCCAATTCCATGGAACATCCTTTTTGAGTAGATCATACAGGGGAGCGGCTTTCTGAGCAAAATCACAAATAAAATCTCTCGAATAGTTTACCATACCTAGAAACCTTCGAAGAGTCGCCACACTGGTGGGTAATGGCAAATCTTGTAATCCCTGTATCTTCTTCCAAGTAGGGCTCCGGCCTTGTTCAGTTATTTTTAGACCCAGAAAGAGTACTTCTTTCTGACACAATTGTGCTTTTGCTGGGTTACATTTCAAGCCTGCTCTCCGAATGAGAGTCAGTAATTCGTCCAAGAGATCCAGATGTTCCTGCATGGCCGTGGCCAGCAACAAGTCATCTATGTACTGTAAGAGACATTGGGGGGCTGAGAAACTCTGTAGGGCATCCATCATGTGGAGATGGAAGAGGGATCGACTATTATGGAATCCTTGTGGCAAGCAAGTCCAGGTGTATTGTCGTCCTTCAAAGGTGAAGGCAAACTTATATTGACTCTTGAGGGCCAATGGTAGTGACCAAAAACCATTGGAAATGTCCAGGGCACTGAACCATTTCTGATCCGGGGTTAAAAGTCGAAGCACATCTGGTGCCGATGCCACAGTACGTCCGCAGGTCCTGCCGCGGTCGCCAATTTGTAAGAGGTCTAAACCTCACTTTCAGATTCTTGACGATATTGGGAATGCAAATAATCACAAACAAGCTGCATTCAAGTAATAAACAATTTTATTACTACAAAAGGGATAAATCACAGTTGTCCTAAGCAGTTCTTACCAATACGAACCGGGAGCCAGTGCTAAGCGTTCCCTACACCTCGAGGTTTCTCTGTAGTCTCTTGGGATCTCTCGGGTCTCCGAGGTGCAAAACCTGTGCATAACATTATATACCTGTGATAATTACTATGGTTACTAAAAGATAGAAACATTTCTAGTTACAGAGATGAGCCCTATTGGCTAAATTAGAGGTGGCTCCACGGTCCAAGATAACATTATATAATTCTGTAAAGTCATCAGTTTAGAACAAAGAAGTTCTTATACAAAGTCTTACATAACAAGGTGTAGTGGTGCACATCACCAAAGGATGGCAATGTTGCCTTACATATTATAATTACTTCAAGGACAGGTGTCTTGGCATCTGACAAGTAAGAAATAGACAGAAAATACATGGTATAATATGTGTGCATTAGCAAGCAGAAGTGGATTACAACAATATGCATTCATCTCCTGACATCTACTCTTATACGGTAGATGCCCTTAGCCCTATGTATTAGTATAGCCTATGCCCAGGCATTAGCTGTCTACGGTGTACCCCTGAGGGTATCAATTAGGGTGCAGGGACCTCATGTAACAGCACACACTGTGGTAAATTAGGTACTTTGGTGCAACACACAGTATCATCATCATCACTGTCACCAGAACTGTGGTATGTTGGCCCTTGAACAGAAGCTGTATTTGTAACACTGGTATCATTACTTGACACTTCAGTTTTCGGTGGAGTTGTTTGACTCTGGGTTTTTGGTTTCCAGGTCACTTGGCATTCAATTTCAGTAGCAAACTCAGGCACAGTCTCTCCAATGGATAGGGGTTTCTATGAACAGTTTTTTCTAGGCTTCTGCCTTGTTCCTGACAAATCTGGCATTTGTTCTACTGTGACATAATGTTCTGGTGCCCAGCTGTCTTGGATCTTGTGTTTTCCTTGAAGGCCCAAGTTTCTTAAAAGTACACAGTCTCCAACCTGTTATACTACCTGGTGATGAACTCTTCTGTCATACCTGTTCTTGTTTGCAAGGTTGTTCTTGGAGGCGAGTTGGTAAGCCTTCTGTAGTTGCTGACACAATCTTCTGGTGTACTCTAAATAGGTCTCTTCAGATACAGCATCTGTTGAAACCCCAAAACATAGGTCCACTGGTAGTTGTGCTTATCTGCCAAACATCATATAGGAAGGTGTCCTTTGAGTGGCGTCATTTTGAGTGCAGCTGTAGGCATGCACCAGAGAACTTATTTTCTGACTCCAATTGGGTTTCTGAGCTGGGTCCAAGGTGCCCAACATGTCAAGCACTGTTCTGTTAAAATGTTCAGGTTAAGGGTCTCCTTGCATGTGGTAAGGTGTGGTTCTTGACTTTCTGATACCATATGTGGCAAAGAATTCTTTTACAAGTCTACTTTCAAGTCCCTCCCTTGATCTGAGTGGATCCTTTGAGGGATGCCATAGTGATTTATGTTTTGTCGCAGCACTTTCACAACAGTGGTTACTTTTGTGTCTTGAGTGGGATATGCTTGAACAAAACGAGTGTAATAGTTATCACCAGGATGTTGCCAGTGTGTTTTCTATCGGGCTTCAAGGCAAAAAAGTCCATACATGCTAGCTCCACTGGCCCACTGGTTCTGATATTTACCAGAGAGGCAACTATTTTTGGTACAGTTTTTCTTTTGCTACATATGAGGCAGGTTTTGCAGTGTTTTTCAACTTCTTTTGCCATTTTGGGCCAGTAAAGCATGCTCTTATTAAGTCCAAAGTGCAGTCAAGCCCCAGGTGACCCCTTTCATCATGGAGAGATTGGATAACAGCTTTTCTGTACTTTCAAGGCAGTACCAATTGTCATCTAGGGAACTCAGGGTGGACACCATCCTGACTGGTTTGTATTAACAGCCCATCTTTTAGAGACAATCTGTTCCACTCTCTCAGTAATAAAGGGATAGATGGGTGAGTTACTGGTACTTGATTTGCATCTTACCCTTTCTCCAGCACACACATCACTCCACAGATAACAGTCTTTCCTTTGAGCTTGTTTTAGTTCAGGTTGGCTTGGCTGGGGCAAAGATGACAGGTCCAAGACAGTGAAATTAAGGTAGGCTGCTGGAATGGCATGTGGGGAGGCCCCTCCATGTCAACTGCTTTCTGAGGGTTTGCTGGAGTGGCACAATCAGTCTTGGCAAACTTCAATGCCACTGGACAAAGCCCCTCTGGGTGTCCCTGGTACAGGACTACTCTCACACCACTTAGACTGGTGTTTGTGTGCAGTATGTAAAGTTTTGTGGGATCCACAAAGACTAGCACTGGTGCCTCTCTTAGGCTTTGATGATTTCTCTGAAGGCAGCTTCACATTGTACAGTCCATCTGGTACCAAAGAGTTTGTTCACTTTCCAATAATTGTTGGGGGATTGCCCCTCCCAGAACGGACTTTCTTCTTGTTGGTAGCCAGGTACCCCTTGAAGACGTCCATCAGACAGCAGACAATTGAGTAATCTTTCATATACCACCCGCGGTATCCACAAAATCTAAGGAATGACTACAGAGTCTTAAGATTGTGCGGTCTGTGCCACATAGTTAGGGCTTCTACTTTGGCTGTGTCTGTCTGCACACCATTTGCGGAAACTGTGTGGCCCACATACTTGACAATGAGTGGCAAAACTGGCACTTGTCAATGGACACTTTCATGCCGAACTCCTCCAACCTGTTCATCACCTTCATAAGAACTGCTGCAACCCCACCTACTACCCTCCTCATCTACTCCCCCCAATTCTCTCTCTCTTCTCCTGTCTCTGTGGCCACTGGGTGTGCCACTCCCACTCCCTACCCCCCACTTTCCACCTAATGCAGACAGTGAATTATGCTGACTGCTTAATGCTACAATAATTTAATCATGTTATCAACAAGGAACCCGATATATTCTTCTATTTTATTATCGACTGTTGCTACATACTCATCTGTCAGATTGCTACTGACAAAGTCATCCTATTGACAGCACCGTTGCTGCATCTATTACTTATTGCTTACCAACTTTACCCTTACTCCTATTTGTACTAGCTCTAATGTATGTAATCCTTCCTATTCAAATTGTCACACTGTCAATCAAATGACTATCATTGTTAATGACTGTTTTCACCTGACGTGGAACCTTTGTAAAGGAGTCTCTGACTCAAAGGTATTGTAATCTGAGAAATAAATAAGTAAAATAAATAAATAAGTCTTGTTTTGTGTTCCTCCAACATTCTTCCAAATACTATTACATCATAAGGATAACTGGTGTCGCTTAGACCCCACAGAGACAGTCCTTTCAGAGGCATAAGAGGATAGAAACATAGAAACATAGAATTTGATGGCAGATAGGGGCCGCTTGGCCCACCTAGTCTGCCCATTTCCTACCTAATGGATAAGCTGCAGATCCTAGTTGACCAACAGCCTACTTCCTCCTACCCCCACTAGAATTGCCTTATGTTTGTCCCATGCATTCTTGAATTCCCCCACTGCTCTTGACTCCACGACCGCCTCAGGAAGGCTGTTCCATGCATCCACAACCCTCTCTGTGAAATAATACTTCCTCACATTACCTCTGAGCTGTCCCCCTCTATCTTCAAATTGTGCCCCCTTATTCTTGCACATCTCTTTTTCTGAAAGATACTACCCTCTTGGACTTTGTTGATTCCCTTGAGGTACTTGAAAGTTTCTATCATGTCCTCCCTCTCCCTTCTTTCTCAAGGCTATACATATTAAGCTCCTTTAATCTCTCTTACAGTATGTCTTCTGGTGCAGACCCTGCACCATTTAGTTGCCCCCCTCTGGACAGCCTCCACTCTGTCTATGTCTTTGCAGAGATGCGGTCTCCAGAACTGCACACAGTACTCCAGATGGGGTCTCACCAACTGTCTGTACAGAGGGATAACAACTTCCTGTTTTCTACTGTTGATGCCTCTTCCTATGCATCCCAGTATCCTCCCAACCTTCCTTACTGCCTTCTCACATTGCTTGCCCATGTTTAGGTCATCTGATATAATTACCCCCAGGTCCCTTTCCATTTTAGTTGTTGACAGTATCTCACCCCCCCATTGTGTACTCTTCCCCAGGGTTTTTGTTTCCCAGGGGCATTACCTTGCACTTCTTTGTGCTGAATCTAAGCTGCCATACATTTGACCATTCCTCCAACCTTGCCAAGTCCCTTCTCATCCTTTCCACTCCATCTTGTGTATCAACCCTGTTGCAGATCTTTGTGTCGTCTGCAAAGAGACATACTTTTCCTTCCAGTTCCTCTGCAATATCACTTATAAAGACATTAAACAGGACCGGTCCCAGTACTGAACCCTGTGGTACCCTGCTAGTAACCCTCCTTTCTTCACTGTGGACTCCGTTTACTACTACCCTTTACGTCCTGTTGTCCAGCTAATTTTTTAACCAGGCTACCACCTTGTGCCCACTCCAAGGTTGGCTAACTTGTTTATTAATCTTTTGTGTGGACTGTATCAAATGCCTTGCTAAAATCTATGTAGGCCATGTCCACAGCCTCTTCCTGGTCTACTACTTTGGTCACCCAGTTAAAGAAATCTATTAGATTCATCTGACATGACCTTTCCACTGTGAATCCATGCTGCTTTGGGTCCTGTGCCCCACTGGCCCCTGGGTACTAAACAATTCTTTCCTTCAGAAGTGATTGCATCATTTTCCCTACCACTGAGGTCAAACTAACTGATCTGTAGTTTCCTGCATCTGCCCTGCTCCCATTTTTGTGAAGAGGAATCACATCCACCCTCCTCCAGTCCTTAGGTACCACCCCATCCTCCCATGATTTGTTAAAGAGAGTAGTCAGTGGTGTCACTAGTTCTACCCTTAGTTCTTTTAGAATTCTTGGGTGAATCCCATCAGGCCCCATTACTTTGTCCACCTTCAATTTTACTAGTTCTTTCAGAACCCTTTCTTTTGTAAATGGACTGGTATCAACCCCTGTCTCCAGAGTGTTTCTCTTGTTTGGTTTAGGTACCTCCCCCTCTTGTTCCTTTGTGAATACTGAGCAGAAATATTCATTCAGTATCCCTACTTTTTCACTGTCACCCTCTGCCCACATTCCCTCCCCTTTATTAAGCATCAGTATCCCTCCCTTGGTCTTTCTTCACTCTCTAATGTACCTATAAAAGGTCTTATCCCCCTTCTTAACCGAGTTGTCTAGCCTTTCCTCGGTTTGGGCCTTTGCTATTCTGACTGCCTTCCCTGCCTCTTTCTGCTTTTACTGATAAAGTTCTATGTCCTGCTCCTTCTGTGTTTCCTTATATTTCCTGAATGCTATCCTCTTCTCCTTAACCTTCCCTGCCATGTCTTTTAAGAACCATAGAGTTTTTTCCTTCATTGTGTTTTGTTGATTTGCTTCACAGAAAGGCTTGTTGCCTCTGTGATGGCTGTTTTGATTACTCCCCATTGTTCCTCCACCCCTCCTTCTTGCCTGTTTGCTAATGCTTTTCTGAGGCATTCTCTCATTTTCCCAAAGTCAGCCCTCCTAAAGTCCAATAATCTTGCTTTTGTATGGCTTGACTCTATGGCTGTGTTTATCGTGAACCACACTGTTTGGTGGGCACTTGTTCCCAGATGGCTACCCACTTCTAAATCTGAGATTCTTTCTATCCCAGTTTGAGAGTACCAGGTCTAAGATCGCTCCCTCCTGAGTGGGTTCCAATACTAGCTGTCTGAGGCATGCCCCTAGTAGGGCATAAAGAATGACCCTGCTCTTGGATGTGCCTGCAGCAAAGGTGCTCCAGTTAACATCTGGCATATTCAGGTCCCCCATCAACAATATCTCCTCTTTTTCTGCCATTCTAAGGATGCCTTCTATCATTTCCTTGTCCATTCCCTCCCCCTGAGAGGGGGGTCTGTATACAACCCCCATGCACATTGTGGTGCCATCTCCTGCCTCCAGGATGACCCAGAGTGCCTCATCTGCTCCCTGTTTACTCTTTAGTTCTGTTGGTTTGATCCCTTCCCTTACATAGAGAGCTACTCTTCCTCTTCTTTTACCGTCCCTGTCCCTCCTGTAGATTGTGTATTCTGGTATGTTGACATCCTAGTCATGGTTCTCTGTGACTGCAACAATATCCAGGCATCCCTCTTCCATTGAGGCCACTAGTTCAGGGAACTTGTTACACAGACTATGGGTATTGGTACTCATCACCCTCCAATTTTTGATGGCCATGCCCCTTTTAGCTCCATCCCTGTCCTTACTGCCTTTGCATTTTTTTTGCATTTACCTCTGTCCTGCTCCCTAATGACTTCTCTACCTTGGCGTTTACCTCACTAATTACTGTGTTTTGTGGGGGGAGGCTGGTATTTCCCTGTTCCTATTCAGTGCCCCCCTCCTTGGCTAGTTTAAATGGTTGCCAATGAAGCATTTAAACCTATCACCTAGAGCACAAACTGGCTAAACCTGGACAGCAGAATCAGGTACCACACCTGCCTTATGACCAAAAAGGTATTACTAGGCCTCACCGCACCCTCCCTAGACCAAATTATCCTCCCAACACCTCCAGGCAAAACAACCCATAGCACAAGCAAGCAGCTACTATGGGTACCCCATGGCCGGACCTCCCAATACCAATGCACCTTCAGTTTCAGGGCCCCTTCCTGGACAACTCCCTCCCTAGCCATATAACTGATGAAATAAGGCTGGGACCTTATAAATCCAAGCTAAGGGAATACCTTTAGGCCTCAAACCAATGTGACTGCCCTTGACACCTGATCTGCTGTTGTCTCCTTCAAACACACTATTAGCAGGTCACCATACTTAAATGTATCTGTGAAACTACATGACTATCAGCCTCCTACAGAATCTTTCTGTAATTTGTTTTCTGGCTGTGCTAAAGTACCTAAATCTCTGTTAGCCATCTACTAAGCAGCTATGTAACCTATTGTGAATGTTATTTATAATGTGCTGTACTCTGTATTTCAAGTCCCGTCCTTGTACCATTTTATGTATGATGTGGAACCTTTGTAAATGAGTCCCTGACTCAAAGGTCTTTCTGAATATTACAATAAATAAATAAATCCTGGCCCAGATGCAGACCATTGTGCCAGTATAGGCCTGCATCCCTCCAGGAGGCTCCCCATCCCCAATGAAGCCAAAACCCTGAGCTCCACACCAGTTTTTCAACCATTCATTGAATTCCACAGTGTGGAGTACCCTAGCATCACCCTTGCCATAGACAGGCAGCACCTCCGAGAAGGCTATCGTATGCACTACTTGTCTAAGGCCCATCCCCAACTCTACAAACTCCTCTTGCACTTCTCTGATCCCATTCCTAGCCAAGTCATTTGTCCCTAGGTGGACAATGACATTCAGCTCCCTCCCTCATGCAGCTGCTCCCACGATCCTGAGGATTCGCTTCCTCTCCCTCCAAGCCGTGGTACCAGGTAGGCACCTTACCTCCCTCTCCCCTTCCTCCCCTACTTCTACCCCCTAATGATTGAGTCCCCCACCAGAAGTTGTTTTCTTCCCCTGTGGGGTCCCGTGCCACCCTCCTGTGGGTCTCCTTTGTGAAGGTTCCCAGCATCCTCCTTGGTCTCTACTGCAGGTGCCTCTATAGAGGAACCACTATCCACCAGAACAGCGTATGAACTGTGGAGAGGTACAGCTGGTGGGATACACCTCTGTTACACCACCCTCTCCCTCCCTGAGCCCAGCTTGGTCCAGCCACTCCTCTTTCTTGACAACCTCTGAGGTAGCGGCAGTGGTCCTGGTGGTCCCTGGGTGGGGGAGGAGGTTTCATGACTCCTAGCCAGGTCAGCTTGGAGATGGGCAACTTCCTCCCTCAGACCAGAGAGGTGCCTGCAAATAGGGCAGCATCACAGCCTCCAGAATGTCTCCCAGAACACTGCTGCCCCATAGCCATTGCACTGCACCACTCCCATCATGTCTTATTTTGTGTCCCCTCTCCGGTTTCTCTGTATGCTTACTCTCTCCTCTCCTTACAACTCTCACCCTTCCTGTTCTTGGACAGCAACTTCCTGTATTCTTCAGTAGTCTCCTTTTTTCTTGCACAGAGTCAGACCACCAACAGCTGGGGGGGGAGGGGGAGAAAGAGCTACGTTTTTCTTTCAGGGTTGAGAAAACGAATGTTTCTCTATGATCCTTCCCTTCCTACTGTCAAACAGGCAGTTCCTGTTGTCAGTCAAATCCAGTGGCTATAAAAGAAGAACTGGCTTAGGGTGAGAGGATGGAGGGGTGAGATGGAGAACAAGTATTAAGAAAAACAGTAGTTTTTTTTAGTTAGCTGCTTTCTGCTCCACAAGCAAGATTTCTGTCTTCCAAAAGCTAGCAGCAGGAAGTTGTAATTGGAGTCACCTGCTTTTTTACTGCCTAAGCCACACCCCAATGAACATCTCTCCCCTCCTACTGATTTAGCAAAGTAAGTTGATACAGTACCCTTCCCAACACAGAAACACACACTGACTTTCTTTCTTTTTTTAACCCTAAATGAGACCCTCTCTACTTCTAATAAAGTATCTGTTTGCTTAATCCCAACAGGCACTGACTCCTGCTGAGATAGAAGTGTTAATTAGCAAGAAAAATGGTAGCTTTTTTAGTTAGCTGCTTGCTGCTCTACAAGTAAGATGGTGTCTTAAGTGGCTATTGTAGAATACACGGTGGATAACAGTAACTTGTAACCAACTGTCAAATAATGCTTGGCGTTGTTATCCTTCAGTAAGGATTGAAATGTCTGCTTCGGAGCTCAGTAGTCCTGAGGGCAAATTTTTCCCCAAGGGATATCTGGATCAGTCTATTTTACAGAGTATTATACTGTCAGAGACCAATCCCACTCCCTGATTGGACTCTGCTGTTGTTTCCTGTTGCTGTGATTGGCTTTCCCACTTCTGGTTCACAAGCTGTAGATCGGGGGGCTGAATACAACCTCGAGCTGTGTGTCCATCTTGTTCACTTTGACAGCTAAGAAAAAATTACTCACCTTAGTAATGTTGTTTCTTCTAATGGAGTCTTGCTGTATTCTGACAGTAGCAGTGAGTCCCAACCTTCGAACTGCCCTGGAGATGAAAGAGTTAACTTTCCATGCCAGGCATGGAACGCTGAGCTCGAGCTCGGTTGAGACTCTGTCTGTTGCTGTTTAAACTCAAACCGTCAGATCTTTACGAGCAAACTCACTAAGGTCCTGTGTGAAAGCTGTAAACCTACACTAGCCAACTGGCTACTAAACAAAAAAACATTTTTGGTCCCAAAACAAAGACTCAAGTCAGAAGACCCAAAAATGAAAAACACAACACCAATTCACCCAAGAAAGGGGTAAAAACAACAAGGTGGGCATCTACTGAGTGCCAGCACTACCACTGCCCACCCACATCCCAAAACAGAGGTTCTGAGAGGGGCAGGCAGGGGGGGAGGTCAGAATACAGCAAGACTCCATTAGAAGAAACAACATTACTAAGGTGAGTAATTTTTCTTCAAACAACATGAAGTCTTGCTGTATTCTGACAGTAACAAACTACCAAACAGTACCTCCATGGAGAAGGACAGAACCTACTTAGGAAATAGGCTCTGAAGCACAGCTGTGTCAAACCGAGCATCACTCCTAGCCTGGATATCCAGGGAGTAATGCTTGGTAAAAGTGTTAACTGTTTTCCAGGTAGCTGCTTGACAGATCTCTAGAATAGGGATATTCCTGGCAGCAGCCAGGGAAAGCAGTTGTACCTCTGGTAGAGTGAGCCCTCAGGTCTGAGGGTGGAACCTTACCCAGTTTTTCATCACAAAATTGGATACAAGAGACAATCCACCTGGCAATGGATCTTTTAGTGGCAGGTTTCCCTTTACCAACCTCACCATAAGTGAGGAACAGTTGGAGGGAGTCAAACCTGTGACCCTTGATACATTCTATGTAGTAGCTAAGGGCTGTTTTCACAGCTAAACTGTGGAGCCTCCTCTCGCCAGAGGAGGAATGGTCAGTGAAGTACACAGGAAGAGACATAGATTGATTAAGGTGGAAATCTGAAACCACCTTAGGCAAAAATTTCCTGTTAGTCCTGAGGACCACCTTATCTCTATGAAAGGAGATAAAATCAGGCTCCACTGACTAAGCTTGTAACTCACGTATGCGTCTGGCAGAGGTGATGGCTACCAGAAACACAGTTTTCCAAGTCAAGTACTTAAGCTCTGCTGAAGACAAAGGCTCAAAAGGGGGTTGCATAAGCTGAGCAATGCAAACACTAAGGTCCCAAGCAGGGGCAGGGTCCCTGAAAGGAGGGTTGGTGTGAAGCAATCCCTTGAAAAACTTGGAGAATACAGGGTGAGCTGAAAGAGAAGAGGGCTTACCTGCTGAGATAAAAGCAGAAACAGCTGCCAGATGCACCTTCAGTGTAGCTGGTCTAAGCCCAAGCTATTTAAATGGACCATATAATCAGGACTGGGGAATGAGATCAGCAGACTCTGAGGAAGTAGGCTTCCAGGGCACCATATGGAAAATCTTTTCCACTTGGAATTATAAGTAGCCCTGGTAGAAGGTTTCCTAGAAGCCTTCAGAATGTCCATTATGCCTTGGGAGAGGTGTAAATCAGCAAACTCTAACTCTTCAAGAGCCAGGCCTTGAGATTGAGAGATTTGAGATTCGGGTGCCAAACCCTCCCCTGAGCACAGGTTAACAGGTTGTGACTCCTGGGAAGACACAGGGGAAGATGGACTGCTAAGGACAGTAGGAGTGGATACCAAGGCTGTCTGGCCCAGTCTGGAGCAATCAGGATCATCTTGCAGGGTTGAGATCTGATTTTGACTAGCACTTTGAACAGGAGAGGGAAGGGGGGGGGGAAACATACAGGAACTTCCCTTCCCAACTGAGAACTAAGGCATCCAGGGGGACTGAGCCCAACACTGGGGGCCTGCAGCAAAAAAGGGGAAGTTGGTGATTGTCTGGGGCTGCAAAAATATATATCTGTGGGGTGCCCCATCTGGAAAATATCACATCCAAGACCAGGGGATCCAGTGACCATTCGTGATGGCCCTGGGATATTCTGCTGAGAGCATCTGCCAGGACATTGTCCTTGCCTGGGAGGTGAACTGCTGTGAGGGAGGTGTTCAGGGAATAAGCCAGAGACCACAACTTCATTGCTTCTGTGCACAAGGCCGTAGACTGAGTGCCTCCTTGCTTGTTGATGTACCACATTGTGATGGTATTGTCTGTTCTGACCTGGATATCTTTGTTCTGAACAGATTTGGAAAAGGCTTGAAGTGCTAGAAACACTGCTCTGAGTTCCAACAGATTGATGTGAAGCATAGATTCCTGAAGGGGACCACAATCCCTGGGTGGTCAGGTCGCCCAAGTGAGCCCCCCACCCAGAGAGGGAGGCATCTGTATTAAGGATTAAAGAGTGAGACTGAGTGACAAAGGGGACTCCTTGTCTCAGATTGTTCTGATCCTGCCACCACTGTAGGGCCTGGATCAGGGTTCGAGTCACTGGGATCAATTTGGTCAGAGGGTTCTTCCTTTGAGACCAAAAGGCTCTCAAATGGAACTGAATGTCCCTCATCTGAAATCTTGCTCCCTGCACCACTGCTGTGGAAGCAGCCATGTGCCCCAGGAGCTGTAGAAAATGCCTTGCTGGTCGAGACACCTGCAGGGTGAATGAGGAGGCCAGAGAGATAAGGGTCCTTGCCCTCTCCAGGGGGAAGGAAAGCTCTGGCCTTTTCTGTGTCTAGCTCTGCGCCTATGAAGGTGAGGAACTGGACAGGCTCTAGAACTGACTTTGAAAGATTCAGAAGGAAACCCAAAGAGGTGAGCAGTTGCTGAGTTATCTGTAAGTGTAACTTGACTTGGTCTGGGGACTGGCCTACTATAAGCCAGTCGTCCAGGTAAGGGAAGATGGCAATCCTTTGACTTCTTAGAGAAGCAACTACTACTGCCAGGCATTTTGTGAATACCCTTGGAGCAGAGGTCAGACCAAAGGGCATTGCTCTGAACTGGTAATGGCCTGAGGGCAGCTTGAACCTGAGGTACTTTCGATGGGAGCTTCTGATGAGAATATGGAAGTAGGCATCCTTGAGGTCCAGGGACACTAGCCAGTCCCTGGCCTTAGAGAGGGTAGAATTATTCCAGAGTCACCATTTGAATTTTGGTTTTAAAGGTGCTTGTTTAAGTATCTCAGAGATCCAGGATGGGCGCCATTCTCCTGTCTTTTTGGGGTAAGGAAGTACCTGGAGTACAACCCTTTGCCCTGGTGTAGGGGTGGAATCCTTTCCACAGCTCTGAGAGCTAGGAGGGAAGAGATCTCTGCCTCTAGGGCAAGTGCCTCTGAGAGGTTTGCAGGTGGAAAGGATCTGGTTCTCAGCTTTGGAAATCTTTTGAAGCTGAGAACCAGTCCCTGCCTTACTACTTCCAGGACCCACTTGTCTGATGTTAGAGACTGCCAGTCCTGGACAGAGTAAGCCAGACTGCCCCCTACAGGTGGTGGAGAATCGGCCCTGGCAAACCCATCAGGGTGCCTGTTTGGCAGGGGGTTTTGGCTGAGGGGTGGAAGCAGGTCTGCTGGTACCCCTTCTGCCTCTCCCTCTAAAGAACCCCCTCTGAGCGTAGGCAGAAAAGGAGGCCTGGGCTTGGTAGAAAGGCCCATGAAAAGGCCTGCCCCTGCCCCTGGGATGCTGCCTTTGAGGAGTGGCCTGCCTTTCCTTGGCCTGGGCATTCCTGTAGGTGGTCCTATACTCATCCATTTTCTTCATGTAATTCTCTGTTTGCTCCCCAAACAAAGAATTACCAACAACAGGAAAATCCATGGCCTTAGTCTGGGTATCCTGTGACAGGCTAGTACATCTGAGCCAAGCCATTCTGCGAAGAGCCACAGATGTAGCCATGACTCTTGATGACACATCATTTGAGTCCACTGCAGCATGGAATTGCACCTTGGATGCATCAATACCATCAGCAGCCACCTGCTCCAGCTCCTTGGCAAGTTGGCCAGGGACCTGTTTTGCTAAAGCCATGACAGTGTCCCATCTGGATTTCTGATACCTAGCAACATAAGCCATATAATTGGCCTGTCTGAGTCCCAAGGATGCTGCCATGTACTGTTTCTTTGCCATGGCATCAATCCTCCTGGAGTCCTTGTCTGGGGGGTGTGAAGCCAAGGGAATATTTGCCTTGTCACAGGCTGCAGACTGCACTACCCCAACATGGCTGCAATGTTGTGTAAGGAACTCCGTGTCTGAGCCTGACAATGCATACCTCTTGTCCATTCTCTTATCCACAGGAGGTATAGTATTAGGAGTCTAAAATTTTAAATGTCTGTTTCCCAAAAGATTTGTGCAAGGGAATAGACAGTCTCCTAGACTCTGGGATATCCATCATTTCCACAAAGTCAGGCTCCTCTTGGTCATCCACAGCTTCTTCCATAGAAAGCTGGAGGGTTTCAGCCACTTTTTTATAAAACATGAAATGAGAGGGTGACTCAGAAAGCCTAGGAGGAAACACTCCTGAAGGTCTGTCTGGGGAGATGTCCGGGTCAATGGGCACATCCAGACTTTCAAATCCACATTCACTTTCCTCATACTCCTCTTCCTCCAGTTCATAATACTCCTCTAAATCATAATCTTGAACCGGTAGAACCGACCGAACCGATCGCCTCCCTGATGGTGCCGGTTCGGTTGGAACCGGGGAAAGCGACTGGACAATTTTGATCGCTTTGGCTATTTCTTCAGCAGTTCGAGAGGAAAGTTTTGGCTCCACACCAGCTGATTTTTCCTTTCTAGTTCTCTTTGCTGGAACCGACTCCTCAGAATCGGATCTCCTTTGGCCCGAAGAAGTCTCGCCCTGGTCAGAGGGCACTCCTTCTGGTTCAGTTTGAACCGAACCGGGCTGGCCATCCGGTTCAGCGGACTTTTTGGCCTCCCTTTCCCTGAGCCTACCAACTCTCTTTTCTAGGGCAGCTGCAGGAAAATTTTTACAAATCTGGCAGTCTGCACTGAGGTGGTCAAACCCCAGACAATAAACACAGGTGGTGTGGGGGTCAGCCTTAGCAAAGACTTCCCCACACACACTACAGTGTTGAAACCCAGTGGGCCCGGTTTTTCTTTTGGGTTTCTCAGACATTGTGCCAGTCCTAACCAAACTTACCCTTTTAATGGCAATCCGCCAGGCAAGACCCTCTTATCAGTTCCTGACCGTGTCACGAGTCGTGGAAAAAACCGTAATAAAATTTGTCTTTTTTAGAACCAATAATAACCGGTAACCACACTCTAAAAGTACAATTTAAGATTTTCTAACAACTTGATCAGTTCAAACCGAACCGATAAACCATTTACAAGTTCCACACAGAAAAGAATTAATATATAACCTATCTAGTACTCACAAATACCACAGACAGAGACTGAACCGACAGGTTGCGGTTTAAATTCGGTTGAAAACTGAGAAAAACGGTACTTTAACTGACAAATTGAACCGAGCAGAAGGAGAAATCTCTGGAGCGACTGTTCAGTGAGGCGGAGTAAAGAATCTGACGGTTTGAGTTTAAACAGCAACAGACAGAGTCTCAACCGAGCTCGAGCTCAACGTTCCATGCCTGGCATGGAAAGTTAACTCTTTCATCTCCAGGGCAGTTCGAAGGTTGGGACTCACTGCTACTGTCAGAATACAGCAAGACTTCATGTTGTTTGAAACATATTTGTTCTAGTATGAGTTGGGGCTTGAGGCCCATGCCGAGGGGAAACAGGGAATCTGGGTGCACTTCCTCTACCTCGAGGTCGGGACTTGACTCTTAGCCTTGGTTCTCGTGCTGTGGTCAATGCTGTCAGTTTCTCCTCCAGATGCTTTATTTTCTTCTCTAGCCCAGTGCCATCTATCTAAGGCTTTTCTTTTTTTTTTTTTTTTTTTACTTTCTTTCTTTTGGCCCCTTCTCTGCTCTCGGAGCCCTCTCCTTCCTTCCTCTCAACTCCATTCCACCTCCGGAGGGATCTGCCCCTAGAGTGCCCCCTCCCTCCTTGCACATTGGGGTCTGTCCCTCCACTCGGTGTTCCGGAGGATCATCGAGGCTATCATCTTGGGCTGCCGAGAGGGTTTCTCGTTTTCTCCCCTAGTTTCCCGCCCCTGGGGCCCCGCTCTGGGGCGTCGCCAGTGGCGGTGTGGCACACCAAGCCCTCATGCGCAGCGTCCCCCTCCCGGCACCGTGGCGGCTCCGCCTCGTTCCTCCGTGATCGGTGCTTCCACCGGTCGTGAAGGTGACTTGGAACACACGAATGTGTTCGAGGTTCCCACCCCTGAGGGAGGAGAGCATCCGTTGGGACGCTCAATCCTCCCTCCCCCCACCGACCCCCGGCAACCCAAGTCCGTTCCCGAACCCGGGTCGCCGGCGTAGCGCGAGGTGTGGCGTCCAGTGCCTCAACCCTCAGCGCCACCGGGCCGGCCTTATCTAAGGCTTTTCATTAGTGGCTCATGTCATGACGGGGGTGATTTTGCCCACAGACCCTTCCACTGACTCTCTGCACTCTGCCTGTTTATCTCTTCCTCTCACACCTCTTCCAAAAGCTGTTGCAGGTTGTGGGGTGAGACATTTAAGTCCTTATGCCAAAGGAAGAACAGTAATTTGTGAGTGTATGGCTCCTTTTTGCACTTGCTCTAATCTGGTTTGGTCAGCTTGGTCTGGTGTGATTCCTCTAGCTTCAATTATTCTCCTAATAACTGTTTCTAGACTAGTAGATTGTTGGACAGTTTCTCTTCTTCTTTCTGGATGATGGTTCTCAATTGGAATATTAGGTCAATGCTACTCTCAATGGGTCCTTACGTGCTCTTTAACATTGTTAGGTAGTCTTGTAGAGTACAGTTTGGCTGATTTGTACGCAATGACCTCATAACATCTAACATACTTCCCTGTAAGCTCTCAATTACTCTTTTTGGTTTTTCATCCTTAGAATACTTCTACTCTTGAAGCATCTGAGTTACGTGACTCATCCAGCAATAGTAGTCGTACTCCCCGCTCAGTGTGGGGACAGTACCTGAGAATGTGCATAATCTTCTGTAATAGTTGGTGTCATAATGGTGTCAAGAAGCCAGGCTGCACCTGCTAAAAGCCTTAAGCAGCAATAACCCCAGCAGTGACGCCCTCGACTCAGGATCCTCCAGTGTGGTCTTGGGCAGAGTCCCTAGTCCCCCTGACTGACCTTCTAAACTGGTCTTTATGCCTGGGTCAGTTCCCAAGTGCTTGGAAAACTGCTGAAATCACACCCATACATAAGAGTGGGGACCAGTCCACCCCCAACAATTACCGGCCAATCTCCATCCTCCCCCCACTCTCTAAAGCCCTTAAAAAAGCGGTGTTGATCCAGCTCTCTAAATACCTAACCAAGTATGACATTATGTGCCCAGAGCAGCACGGTTTCTGCCCAGGACACAGTACAACCATGGCTCTCCTGGAATTCTCCCAACACCTGCATGCTGCTCTTGACTCTGGCAGCCTTGTAGGAGCAATATTCATTGACCTCCCCAAGGCCTTTGACACTGTCTGTCATCCCCTTCTACTCAACTCTCTCCACCAACTTGGCTTCTCTGGCGGCCCCATTTCCTGGTTCTCTAGCTACCTCTCTACTAGATCCCAGCATGTCAAGATCAGCGGCTCCCTCTCCAGCACTCTTCCTGTTCGCTCCAGGTCTCTCAGGGCTGCATCCTGGGTCCAATACATTTTAGTCTCTACCGCAACACCCTCCCCAGCTCATGTACCAGTAAAATGCTCCTCTACACTGATGATGCAGTCTTCGTTGCCTCACATCTCAATCCCACCTCCTTCCAATTATCCCTCCAGCAAGCTTACAACCAAGCTGAAAGGTAGTTCGGTGATCGCAGACTGGTCATTAACCTAAAGAAAACCAAATCAATGCTCTTCTTCCACCACCAAAATAAAGCTAAAAATACCCCCCTCTTGATTATCCCCAGCACTCTGCACCCGCTAGAACAAGTGACCACATATAAGTACCTAGGCATCACGCTCGGATACTGCCCTCTCCTTTCACACCCACCATTAATGCCCTGTCAGCCATTAACTCTCGGATTGGCCTGCTATACCGGCACAGGGACTGCCTGCCTCAGGTTGCCCTTAGGCTGGCCATCACCTCCTCCATCTTGTCCCTTGTGGACTATGGCTTGCCCATCTACGCCGCAGCTGACAACACTGCCCTCTCCAAAATCCAACTCTCCAACAATAAGGCCTGTAGGCTCCTGACTGGTGCCCCCAGCCACACCCACACCTGCCTTCTCTATACTACCACCAATCTGCTCAACTTTGAGGAGTGACTGCTCTACCAGACCTGCCTTCTCGCTAAGAAATCACTGCTAGGACTCGTCCCCCTCGGGGGTCTCCACCTCCCTACAGCAGTCATCATCGTCCATCATCACTTGTAGCTCTGTTAAAGCCACTTTCAAGGTGCCCAGAACCAAGACCTCTCTTGCCCAGAGATCCATCCTCTACCGAGTTCCCACCTGGTTCAACTCCCTCCCTAGCTGCATCTCCAACTTGCCAAAATTTGGCTCCTTCAAAATAGCCCTTCAGAACCATATCTTGAATACCCACTGTTTTGTAGGTGCAACTAACCCCCTGTTGTAACTTTTGGTACCTGCCTGCCTTGCACCCTGACTCGACAACGTCCACTGGACAGCCTCTCCCTCCTCCAGACCTACTCCTTCCCTACAAGGTCCAAACAGGGATGTAACCCGCTGTCTTCTCTGAGGACCTACTATATTCATGAGTGTAACTCACAGTTTTGTAACACTATGCAACCTAAGTAACATACAAACTACTACATCATGTAATCTAAGTGTATCTATGTTTTAATGTTCCTTATACTGCACTTGTAATGTTATCCTCTGTTTTAATCTGCACTGTAATAACTGTCTTGATGTCTGTCCCCCCTGCGACGAGGTGCCTCTGTAAATGAGTCTCTGACTTAAAGGTTGTAAACCTGATATGTAATGAATAAATAAATTAAAAAATGAATGAATAATGGGACACAGGAATAGCTGCAGCACACTTGGGTACCACCGGTGCCGGATTAGCAAAAGTTATCGGGAGTATCACACCTTCTTCCTGCTACAAGTCACACACATCTTTGGCTACCTTCCCCGATGCACTGAGAAATGACTGAAATTGCACTTCTAAACTCTGTAGGATGTTGGGTATCGCTGGACACCAAGGCTTGAAACTCTTTCACTGTATTGCCCTCACTGGCCAACAACATTTTGGCTTTTTCCACCCGATCAACTGACTGCACTGGTAGGGGAGGGGTAACGGACCGCATGCTACTCACCCTGCTAAACAGGTGACAGTCTTCCTCGGAATTTTAAATTTTGATTGTGGCTGGTAGTTTACGCTCATCATTTTTGGAATCATTCCCAATTAAAGCAGCTGTTCTCTGACTGGCATGGTCATGCTGCTGTCCTATTGGTTGAAATTCGTGGACAAACTGGATACCACCTTTAATCCCTTCCCATGGGTCTCTGCGGCTCTGGTAACTCATGGGGCCACTATCTTTGTTTACATACAGTTCCCCATTTTTAACAGCTTGTTGTTGCTTTAACAATTGTCCCACACTGGTATTTTCTGCATGTCTCGGCCCCACTTGCTGATCCGGGGTTCAGAGATGAGTTTACTTTTCTGGCCACATAGCCCACTGCAGATTCGGAAGCTTCTTTCCATGGGAGGTGGCTGTCTGCATCACTGTCAAAGGGTCTCTAACTCAGCTGTAGTGTTGTTATGGCAGCCAGAAATAACCCTTCCTTATTGTGTCTTGTCTGTGTCATTTTGTGTTGTTTGTCTGCATAGACTGGCCACCTATGCTATTTTTATTTTAAGTATTGTCATTTGTTTCCCTTCCCTTTTATTCTGGCTACTACGAGACATTGCTGGTGTATGCATTGCCTAAGGCTGAAAGTATAAGACGCCTGGCCCTTTAAATGTTCATTTTGAAAGTGCCCAAATAAACCTTACTAAAAGCTGCCTATTTCAGCTTTAAAACATTTTTGTATGCAGGATAAATATATTCTGGCGTTTTGGTACCTTAAAGTACCTCTGAATGTATTTTTACGCCTTGTGACGATTTTAGAATGCTACAGGAAAATGCGCATCGCTAGCTCGAAAACACGCGACTATCAAATAAACTCATTCCTTAGCATTTCCCAGTCAGAAATAAAGAAGTGAGGTACTTTTAGCACTAAGTGCTAGAAGGGACTTCTGTTTCAAAAGACAGCCAGTATTAGTTGAGGCTGTGTGTTCTCTGTAACGCCAGTTTTCCTCTGTTCAACTTCCTGTTTTCAACGCTAGTGTTTTAAGCTAGCCAGCACACTTCTTGTGCTTTTGTGACCATATCTAACATAGTAAACAGAATATAACCAGAATAGGAGCAGAATTAGCCTGATAAAGAGGTAAGCAGGGCAAAGATATTTACCTGGTCTCCAATGTGAATGTGTTCATATGAAAGCCTTCCTATAGGAGCCAGCTGGCCTTTGTGTTGCTGACTTTATAGAGAGGGTGGGACTTATTTTGGAACATATCAAAATGGGCAATAAATCATGTATTATTGTGCTCACAGTCATTGTATAAGTTTAAAAGCATCAAAATGAATGTCTGAGGATTTGGAATTTATAAATAAGCTGTATATGATAGAAATCTAAAAAGCAGTTTGATTGATGGATAAATCAGCCAATCAGAGCCCGGTTTCATGTATATAAAGGAATCAATAGCAAGCAAAGAGTTATTAGTGCTTGGGATGGTGAGATGTAAGCATCCAGAACTAGTGCTCTAGTTTAATGTGGATACTACTGCCAAGATGGTTGTTTTTGCTCGGACGTTCCTTTAACTCAGTCTATTTTATTTTATTGCCGTATTAAGTCCGCTTGTATGTATTTTATTTCGCTGGAATTACTATGTTTGGATCCAGATGAATAAAACTACCTGAATCTCATCTTGAAGAATATAGACTGTGTCGGAGTCTTTGTGTAACCCACTTAATATCCTCCTACAATCACCCTCCCTCTACTGTACATGTGTGCAGTGTCTAGCATCTCTTTACTGGACCGCTGCCTTGCTGGGGCCGGGAAATTTATTATCATGGTATCCAATGGTGTTGCTTCTGTTGGATCCCCGGCTCCACTTCCTGCCCAGGAGCTGGCATCTGCCTTGAAAGTGGGCACATGTCCCGATTTACCATATGGAGCCCTGACTCTGTTTTCCACATATTGCGCATGATGGGCAACCAACACTACCGCTGCACACTTTCTGGTACTGTTCCCTGGCTCTTTACCAGTCCTGGGCTTGGGGAACCAGAACCAGCTACTCCTTTTCTCTTCTATCTTGGCCCCAGGCACACCGGAAGGGCCTGAGGACAGAGGGTGATGCGCGGCCCTGGCCGTGGATGTAGCTGATGGAGCCCGGGGTTAACATCCCACCAGGTCTCTTGGACTGCTGCATGGCTGCCCTATTGGTCTCCCCAGGGCAGTCCCAGGGGTCAGAAGGTGAAGATTTGGGCCAGGGGGTGAAGAAGACACTTGAGGTAAGTCCCAGATTTTTTGGGGGGGTTACACTTAAATAAAAGCACTGTTAATTTGTTGAATTTCACTGCTATGTGTGCACCCAATTTGTATAACCTGACTGAAATGTTTATTGGTGAAGGTAACGACTGTCTTACTGGTCCCTAGCGGTGGTCCAGTCCTGTGTAGGGAGGGGGGTAGGTACTGCACCCCAGTGGGTGATACTGCACACACAACATCTGGCCCACTTATTCTCTCTGGGTGGAGTCACCACACTATTTCTTATTTATTCTGGGCAGCTGCAGTAATAGTAGACTGCGAGCTGCACAATCAGGCAGACTTTTCCACATCTATATTATTACTATCTGGCAGTACAAGGGTCTCAGCTTTACACTTGGGCCAAGAGAAGAGAAGAAAAGAGTCTGGTTGGTATTTTTTGGAACAGAAGTCAGTCCAGAAGGTACAATTATGGACTATTCCCACCAGTGTCATACACCCCACTATTTGGTTGTCAACCCTGAACCCCTGGGTGAAGCACTCTATTAGAATCATACTCCGGCTTGGTAAGGCAACACATGCTCCTAATCGGGTAGGCCTTCTTTCTCTTATACGCCACAGGACTACACCCCCAACTCCCCCGAGACAGACAGACAGGGGATATCAATACTGGGAGGGTAGAGGCCTCAAAAGATTTGCCCAGCTGACGGATAGAATGGGCTGCCTTCTCTTCTCTAATTTGAAAGTAAGGTTTTCCCTCTGCAGAGAGGATTTTTACCGATACCTACAGGTCAGACATATGATCACATCAGGGGAAGCTCTTAGGATGATCCGTAGAGATCTGACCCCTCTAGAACAATATTGGTGGGCTCTGATTAGGATCAAGGATAAGTTAAACTACATATCTTTACTATACAAGGTGCTTCTCCCCCCCGCCCCCTTAATTCTAGATGACATCAAGAAAAGATAGCAGACCGACAGTGGAGAGAGGGTGGTACCAGCAAATTGGGCTTGCAGATTTCAGAGGGGATGGCAGGTGACCTCTTTAGTGTACTGGAGAGAGTTTAACTGGAAGATAATAACTCATTATTTTAGATCCCTGGTCATTACAAGGCACTTTCACCCACAGGCATCACAGGCCTGTTGGCGACAATGCAGTGCCCCCAGGGCAACGCTTTACCACATTTTTTGGGATTGTCCCAAACTATATCAGTTTTGGCAACAGGTGCATGCTGTTATAGAATAGATAGTGGAGTTCTCTCTACCGCTTACATTTCAAGAATTGATACTAGGCCTCACAACTTTATCATGCAAAAAAAGGAAGGTGGTTGAATTAGCTCAGATTTTAAGAGTGGTAGCATTAAAATGTATCACTTCCACTTGGCTGCAGCCTATTCCCCACACAGGAGAGCAGTGGGTCTTCTGGTTGGAGAAGGTGGAGGGGATGGAGCATATTATGCATATCGTTGAGTTAGATACAGAAAAATATCTAGAAATCTGCAGGCCTTGGCAGGTCTGGAGAGAGACCCATGGGTAGGGGAGTTGCATAGTACATGATAACAAAGAGATCCTGCTGGGAAGGAACCGGGGGGGGAGGAGAAGATGTGAATAATAAAGAAAAACCTGTTTTAGGATTTAGTGTAATGTGGAAATAAATCAAAGTAGGACTGAGGTGTTTTGACCATTTAGCTATATAACATATCTAGTAGAGACTTGTGTTATAGTTGGATAAGTCAATAAAAAATACATTTGTTTTTCTTTGTTTATGAGGGTTAGTAGTAGGTGGAAACAAAAAGTACTGGACTTTAGGAAGGCTGACTTTGCCAAAATGGGTGAGTGCCTAAGGAATGCACTAGCAAATGGGTAGGAAGGAGGGGTGGAAAAACAATGGGGAATAATAACAACTGCCATCACAGAGGTAACGAGCCTTTGTGTGAAGCAAATAAACAAAACAAAATGATGTAAGAAACCACTATGGTTCTCAAAGGAAGTGGCAGTGAAGGTTCAAGAGAAAAGAAAGCATTCAGAGAAGTACAAGGAATCACAGAAGGAGCAGGACAGAGAATCTGTATCAGTTAAAGCAAAAGGAAGCTGGGAAGGCAGTCAGAACAGCAAAGGCCCAACTGAAGAAAAGATAGCCAACTCAGTTAAGAAGGGGATAAAACCTTTTAGGTACATCAGGGAGCGAAGGAAGACCAAGGGAGGGATAGTGAGGCTTAATAAAGGGAGGGAGGGTGGGCAGAGGGTGACTGTGAAAAGGCAGAGATACTAAACAAATATTTTTGCTCAGTATTTACAAATGAAAAGGGGGTACATAAACAAACAATAGAAACACTCTGGATACAGCAGTTGATACCAGCCCATTTACAGAAGAAAGGGTTCTGAAAGAACTCTTAAAACTGAAGGTGAACAAAGCAATGGGGCCTGATAGGATTCATCCAGAATTCTAAAAGAACTAAGGGTAGAACTAGTGACACCACTGACTACCCTCTTTAACAAATCATGGGAGGATGGGGTGGTACCCGAGGACTGGAGGAGGGAGATGTGATTCCCTTCACAAAAGTGGGAGCAAGGCAGAAGCAGGAAACTACAGACCTGTTAGTTTAACCTCAGTGATAGGAAAATGATGGAATCACTTCTGAAGGAAAAGAATTGTCGGTATCTAGAGGCCAGAGGGCACAGAACCCTGAGCAGCATGGATTCACAGCCGGAAGGTCATGCCAGACAATCTGATAGATTTCTTTGACTGGGTGACCAAAGTAGTAGATCAGGAGGGGCTGTGGACATGGCCTACCTAGACTTTAGCAAGGCATTTGACACAGTCCCACACAAAAGATTAATATACAAGTTAGCCAGCCTGGGAGTGGGTCCCAAGATGACAGCCTGGATAAAAATTGGCTGGAGAATAGGTCACAGAGAGTTATAGTAAATGGAGTCCACTCAGAAGAAAGGGGGTTACTAGTGGGGGCACTGCTGCAGTGTCTAGTATTAGACTAGTCCTCTTCAATGTCTTTTAAGCCGACATTGCAGAGGGGCTGAAGGAAAAGTATGTCTCTTTGCAGATGACACAAAGATCTGCAACAGAGTTGATGCACAAGGTGGGGTGGAAAGGATGAGAAGGGACTTGGCAAGGTTAGAGGAATGGTCAAATGTATGGCAGCTTAGATTCAATGCTAAGAAGTGCAAGGTAATGCACCTGGGAAACAAAACCCAGGGAAAGAGTACACAATGGGGTGAGATGCTAACAACAACAAAATGGAAAGGACCTGGGGTAGTCATATCAGATGACCTAAAGGTGGGCAAGCAATGTGAGAGGGCAGCAAGAGGGCTGGGGGATACTGGGATGCATAGGAGAGGCATCACCAGTAGAAAACAAGTTATTATCCCTCTGTATAGACAGCTGGTCAGACCCCATCTGGAGTACTGCGAGCAGTTCTGGAGACCCAATCTCATAAAGACATAGACAGGATGGAAAGCTATCAGAGGAGGGCAACTAAAATGGGTGCAGGGTCTGCACCGGAAGACACTATGAAGAGAGACTAAAGGAGCTTAATATGTATAGCCCCGATGAAAGGAGGAGAGGGGGACATGGTAGAAACGTTCAAGGAATCAACAAAGTCCAAGAGGTAGCATCTTTCAAAAAAGAGGTGTGCAGGAACAAGGGGGCTAATTTGAAGATGGAGGTGGCTCTGAGGTAATTTAAGAGTATTTTTTCACAGAGAGGGTTGTGGATGCATGGAACAGCCTTCCGGAGGAGGTTGTGGAGTCAAAAACAGTGGTGGAATTCAAGCATGCATGGCACAGTCATAAGGCCATTCTAGGGGGTGGGGGTAGGAAGAAGTAGGCTGCTGGTTAACTAGGATCTGCAGCTTATCCAGTAGGTAGGGAAATGGGCAGACTGGGTGGGCCAAGCGGTCTTTATCTGCCATCAAATTCTATGTTTCTGTGTTGATCTGAACTGTTTCCATATTGGAAAAGGCAAAATAACACAGTTAAGATACCAGTTGATTGTACTCATGTTTTGTGGACTGAATTTGTATCAACTCCTACTGGTCAGTTGCTGGGATTTGCTCAGGTGAACTTTTTTTCCTTCAACGCCCATCATTCAATATGGGGTAAAGGCATCTCGATCCTGCAAAGACTGTGTCCATCTTGTAAGGTCTTTTGACCAAAGGCAGGAAATCCTCTCCCCACCATTTCCAAGAGTGAATATAAAGGACTGCAATGGGTATAATTGGATCATTGTTATAATGGAATAATTGACTGACTAGCATTGTATAACGAGGTTAACTGATGTATAAGATCTGTGGCTTAATGGCTGTTTTATAATATGTGTAAGACATTATCATTCTAACGATAAACAAATATGAAATTAAAAAAATCAGGCAGACTTGATAAACCTAAGGGTTTTTTTCTGCCGGCGTTTTCATATGTTCGTATAACACCCCCACCACCACTACCACAGGAGAAAGAACAAACCCAACTCCCTCAACCGGGTGGGCCCTGTACAGTCACCAGGCAGGGTGTGTGAACCTGGACCCGAGGGTCACAGTCGTATCAAAAAATAAAACATATCTGAATGGTATTCAATCAAAACCTTTCACAAATGTCAATGGAATATCTAATATCCATTCATGAACAATCTCCCAGGTTTGCCATGACAAAATACAGAATGGTTCTTCTCAAATCAAAATTAACTGATCTGAGATATAGTAAAAACCCTGCACCAGTCTTAGAATGTGATTGTGGCTTGCCTTAAACCAAACGGAGGATTTGCAACATGTAATCTTTTTATGTACCTGGTATAGGAAGATTTGTGAAACTTAACTCTCAGACATAATCAGATACTCAAATATCACTGACAAAGAAATAATTGAAATATTGTTAATAACTGAAGACTGTGCACTCTCATGTTAAAAGTGGTAACATTTTTTAGAGGATGTTAACACATAACATAGAAAAGGGGCATAATGTTTATAAATCTTTTTATAGTGTATGGTAGAACGCTGTTGAGCATGGAAATCCATGCTCCCAACAGCGTTGTTATGCTGCACTAGCTACGTCATTTTAACTGTTGTGCTGCACTAGCAATGTAGCTAGTGCAGCATAACACCTAGAAGGTGGGTGCGCATGCGTGGAAGCTGGGTGTGCATGTGCGATCAGCAGACTGGTGATATGCAAGGAACCGTTGCAGTGGTGGACGGGACAGATGAAGAGAAAACTCAGAAGTGAAAAAAAGTAAGTGCAGTTTTAGTATGAGGGACCATACACTATAAAAGACTGTGTATGATTGCTCATACACAGCTAGAGTATTTTTCAGCTCTCGGCCTCCATGGTAATGACCATGTAAACCACTCAAGTGAAAAATAGCCTTGTTGTATATGAGCGATCATACACAATCCTCTATATCACGTACTGTTGTAAAGCACAGCGCACAGATTGTTCTGTTTATTTTGTGTTATATATTTATCTGCTTTCAATCACTGAAAAGACTAAAAAGTCAAACAAAGTTGAACTGAACTGAACAATAGCATGTGACACACCACTGTTTTACTTTCTTACATTGTTTCCCCACTGAAATAATAATACTAATAAGAAAATGGATAGCAGTGAGATGTTATCGATTTTTTGAGTTACCTTCTGCTTAGAATTAATCATACTAGTCATCTGCAGGAAATGCCACACAAAGAGTGATTCTGTTTTGGGTTATTGCAAATACCAAAACTACTGAACCTGAAAAAAAACCGGGAATGGCAGCACCTATCAGAGCTACCGAACGCAAATATGTAAAGTGCTCCACCATATTGTGACTGTCAAAACCTGGAAATGGGCTCACTGACATCCATGCGTGTTTGGCGGTGCACTTAGTTTAAGTTCCTTTTATAAACAATTTAAAATAAAAACATATTTTGGGGATTTTTTTTTCTGTAGACTGGACTCATTTTCATTCACCAACAGCAGTTTTGTGGGCAGATGTACAATCTGATTGGTATAAAAAATTTTTAAATCAGCCCAGGCTTGGGCAGTGCAGGGGAACTGGTTGTGTGTGGGGGATTCTATTCTGCAGGGTATTTGTGGAGGAGCTACTGGCCATAGGGATGCTTACTAGAGCAAATGGCTGTTTGGGGGGTTTCTGTGCAGAATACAAGGGTATTTACTGGGCACAGGGGCTGCTGGTGGGGCTGCTGAAGCATACTGACTATTTTCTCTGTCAAATTGTTGTGTAGGGCATCTTGCTGACAGGAAGACACTCATCGCAGCGGTAGGTCAGAGCTTTTAGCTGATTGTTTCGTGAGGGCACAGTGTAGGCCCAAACCCTTCCCACCCCTCACCCCACCCACCCTGGAAATAGTTCCTTTATACCTGGGGTTCTGACATCATTTCCTCAAGAGGGCAAGGTGCATATCACTGTCATATCCTCTCTAGCACACTGCACTGACAATATAAGCATACACATTATATAAATACATATATTTCTTTATAACAAACCAATCACACACACACAAAAAAAATTAACAAGGTAGACAGTTATGTGGGGAGTAGTGCAATGTAATGGCTGTGGGGCAGCAGTCTAGTCAAGGGGGGAGGCACTGATAAGCAGCGGGAAAATCCCAGCCTCCCCCTACAAAACAGGGTACTAAATGAGAAAAAGACCAAGGTAGAAAGGTCAGTGGAGCATGCTGCTACAGAAGGTAAAGCCATCAAAAAATGAAGAGCAATAGCCGGCCCGGTGGCGCTGAGGGTTGAGGCGCTGAACGTCACCTCGCTCGCGCCGGTGACCCGGTCCGGGAGGCGGACTCGGGTGGCCAGGGGTCACAGGAGAGGAGGACTGAGCATCCCAACAGATGCCGTCCTCCCTCAGGGGGTGGAGACCAAGAACGCACCCGCGTCTGCATCCCCTCAGAGGCGGTGGAAGCACCGACAATTGAAGGGGATGGAGGCGTTCCATTCGCCGGGAGAGCTGGGGAGGGGGGACGCCGGATGTTCATGAGAGAGTCTGGCGGCATCAGCATGCCACCACTCGGGACGTACGTCCTAGCGCTCGATGTCCCAGAGGGTAGGGGAAACCAGGGAGAAAACGGAAAACACCTCTCAGCAGCCCTAGATGATAGCCTCTCAGGTACCATCCGGACCACCAAGAGGGACAGACCCCACTGTGCAGGAGGAGAAAGGAGGCACTCTAGGGGCAGATCCCACAGAAGGTGGAATGGGGGATGAGAGGACGGAAGGAGAGGGCTCCGAGAGTAGACAAAGAGAGATAAAGAAATAAAGTAAAAAAAAAAAAAAATGGAGAGCAATGAGTACCAATGCCCGTAGTCTGGGTAACAAGCTTCCTGAATTAGTGGCCTTGATGGAGGAGGAACATCTGGATATCATGGCAATCACAGAAACATGGTACACACAGAACCGTGACTGGGACGAAAACATACCAGGATACACTATCTACAGGAGGGACAGGGAGGGTAAAAGAGGAGAAGGAGTAGCTCTCTACATAAGGGAAGAAATCAAAGCAACAGAACAAAAGGGTAAACAGGGAGGAGAAGAAGCACTGTGGGTCAATTTGGAGGCAGGCAATGGCACAGCAATCAGCACAGGGGTTGTATACAGACCCTCCTCTCAGGGGGAGGAAATGGACAAGGAAATGATAGAAAGTATTCTTAGAACGGCAGATAAAGGGGAGATATTGCTGATGGGTGATCTGAATATGCCAGATGTTAACTGGAGTGCAGTTGCAGCAGCCACTTCTAAGAGTGCGGTTATTCTAGATGCCCTACAGGGGGCATGCCTTAGACAACTAGCATTGGAACCCACTCAAGAGGAAGCAATCTTAGACCTGGTCCTCTCAAATGGAGATGGAGAGAGGATCACAGATGTAGAAGTGGGTAGCCATCTGGGAACTAGCGACCATCAAACAGTATGGTTCAAAATAAACACAGCAATAGAGTCAAGCCATACAAAAGCAAAAGTACTGGACTTCAGGAGGGCTGACTTTGCCAAACTGGATGAGTACCTAAGGAATGCACTAGCAAATGGGCAAGAAGGAGGGGTGGGAGAACAATGGGGAATAATAAAAACTGCCATCACAGAGGTAACGAGCCTTTGTGTGAAGCAAATAAACAAAACAAAATGATGTAAGAAACCACTATGGCTCTCAAAGGAGGTGGCAGTGAAGGTTTAAGAGAAAAAGAAAGTATTCAGAAAGTACAAGGAATCACAGAAGGAGCAGGACAGAGAATTGTATCAGTTAAAGCAAAAGGAAGCTGGGAAGGCAGTCAGAACAGCAAAGGCCCAACTGAAGAAAAGATAGCCAACTCAGTTAAGAAGGGGGATAAAACCTTTTTTAGGTACATCAGGGAGCGAAGGAGGACTAAGGGAGGGATAGTGAGGCTTAATAAAGAGGAGGAGGGTGGGCAGAAGGTGACTGTGAAAAGGCAGAGATACTAAACAAATATTTTTGCTCAGTATTTACAAATGAAAAGGGGGAGGTACATAAAACAAACAATAGAAACACTCTGGATACAGCAGTTGATACCAGCCCATTTACAGAAGAAAGGGTTCTGAAAGAACTCTTAAAACTGAAGGTGGACAAAGCAATGGGGCCTGATAGGATTCATCCCAGAATTCTAAAAGAACTAAGGGTAGAACTAGTGACACCACTGACTACCCTCTTTAACAAATCATGGGAGGATGGGGTGGTACCCGAGGACTGGAGGAGGGAGATGGATTCCCTTCACAAAAGTGGGAGCAAGGCAGAAGCAGGAAACTACAGACCTGTTAGTTTAACCTCAGTGATAGGGAAAATGATGGAATCACTTCTGAAGGAAAAGAATTGTCGGTATCTAGAGGCCAGAGGGCACAGAACCCTAGGCAGCATGGATTCACAGCCGGAAGGTCATGCCAGACTAATCTGATAGATTTCTTTGACTGGGTGACCAAAGTAGTAGATCAGGAGGGGCTGTGGACATGGTCTACCTAGGACTTTAGCAAGGCATTTGACACAGTCCCACACAAAAGATTAATATACAAGTTAGCCAGCCTGGGAGTGGGTCCCAAGATGACAGCCTGGATAAAGAATTGGCTGGAGAATAGGTCACGAGAGTTATAGTAAATGGAGTCCACTCAGAAGAAAGGGGGTTACTAGTGGGGGCACTGCTGCAGTGTTCAGTATTAGACTAGTCCTCTTCAATGTCTTTTAAGCCGACATTGCAGAGGGGCTGGAAGGAAAAGTATGTCTCTTTGCAGATGACACAAAGATCTGCAACAGAGTTGATGCACAAGGTGGGGTGGAAAGGATGAGAAGGGACTTGGCAAGGTTAGAGAATGGTCAAATGTATGGCAGCTTAGATTCAATGCTAAGAAGTGCAAGGTAATGCACCTGGGAAACAAAAACCCAGGGAAGAGTACACAATGGGGGGTGAGATACTAACAACAACAAAAATGGAAAGGGACCTGGGGGTAGTCATATCAGATGACCTAAAGGTGGGCAAGCAATGTGAGAGGGCAGCAAGGAGGGCTGGGGGGATACTGGGATGCATAGGGAGAGGCATCACCAGTAGAAAACAAGTTATTATCCCTCTGTATAGACAGCTGGTCAGACCCCATCTGGAGTACTGCGAGCAGTTCTGGAGACCCAATCTCCATAAAGACATAGACAGGATGGAAAGCTATCAGAGGAGGGCAACTAAAATGGTGCAGGGTCTGCACCGGAAGACATATGAAAGAGAACTAAGGAGCTTAATATGTATAGCCTCGATGAAAGGAGGGAGGGGGACATGGTAAAGCGTTCAAGGGAATCAACAAAGTCCAAGAGGTAGCATCTTTCAAAAAAGAGGTGTGCAGGAACAAGGGGGCTAATTTGAAGATGGAGGTGGCTCTGAGGTAATTTAAGAGTATTTTTCACAGAGGGTTGTGGATGCATGGAACAACAGCCTTCGGAGGAAGGTTGTGGAGTCAAAAACAGTGGTGGAATTCAAGCATGCATGGCACAGTCATAAGGCCATTCTAGGGGTGGGGGTAGGAAGAAGTAGGCTGCTGGTTAACTAGGATCTGCAGCTTATCCAGTAGGTAGGGAAATGGGCAGACTGGGTGGGCCAAGCGGTCTTTATCTGCCATCAAATTCTATGTTTCTGTGTTGATCTGAACTGTTTCCATATTGGAAAAGGCAAAATAACACAGTTAAGATACCAGTTGATTGTACTCATGTTTTGTGGACTGAATTTGTATCAACTCCTACTGGTCAGTTGCTGGGATTTGCTCGAGGTGAACTTTTTTTTCCTTTAACACCATCATTCAATGTGGGAGTAAGGCATCTCGATCCTGCAAAGAACTGTGTCCATCTTGTAAGGTCTTTTGACCAAAGGCAGGAAATCCTCTCCCCCACCATTTCCAAGAGTGAATATAAAGGACTGCAATGGGTATAACTGGATCATTGTTATAATGGAATAATTGACTGACTAGCATTGTATAACGAGGTTAACTGATGTATAAGATCTGTGGCTTAATGGCTGTTTTATAATATGTGTAAGACATTATCATTCTAACAATAAACAAATATGAAATTAAAAAAATCAGGCAGACTTGATAAACCTAAGGGTTTTTTTCTGCCGCCGTTTACGTATGTTCGTATAACACCCCCACCACCACTACCACAGGAGAAAGAACAAACCCAACCCCCTCAACCAGGTGGGCCCTGTACAGTCACCAGGCAGGGTGTGTGAACCTGGACCCGAGGGTCACAGTCGTATCAAAAAATAAAACATATCTGAATGGTATTCAATCAAAACCTTTCACAAATGTCAATGGAATATCTAATATCCATTCATGAACAATCTCCCAGGTTTGCCATGACAAAATACAGAATGGTTCTTCTCAAATCAAAATTAACTGATCTGAGATATAGTAAAAACCCCGCACCAGTCTTAGAATGTGATTGTGGCTTGCCTTAAACCAAACGGAGTGATTTGCAACATGTAATCTTTTTATGTACCTGGTATAGGAAGATTTGTGAAACTTAACTCTCAGACATAATCAGATACTCAAATATCACTGACAAAGAAATAATTGAAATATTGTTAATAACTGAAGACTGTGCACTCTCATGTTAAAAGTGGTAACATTTTTTAAAGGATGTTAACACATAACATAGAAAAGGGGCATAATGTTTATAAATCTTTTTATAGTGTATGGTAGAACGCTGTTGAGCATGGAAATCCATGCTCCCAACAGCGTTGTTATGCTGCACTAGCTACGTCATTTTAACTATTGTGCTGCACTAGCAATGTAGCTAGTGCAGCATAACACCTAGAAGGTGGGTGCGCATGCGTGGAAGCTGGGTGTGCATGTGCGATCGGCAGACTGGTGATATGCAAGGAACCGTTGCAGTGGTGGACGGGACAGATGAAGAGAAAACTCAAAAGTGAAAAAAAGTAAGTGCAGTTTTAGTATGAGGGACCATACACTATAAAAGACTGTGTATGATTGCTCATACACAGCTAGAGTATTTTTCAGCTCTCGGCCTCCATGGTAATGACCATGTAAACCACTCGAGTGAAAAATAGCCTTGTTGTATATGAGCGATCATACACAATCCTCTATATCACGTACTGTTGTAAAGCACAGCGCACAGATTGTTCTGTTTATTTTGTATTATATATTTATCTGCTTTCAATCATTGAAAAGACTGAAAAGTCAAACAAATAAAGTTGAACTGAACTGAACAATAGCATGTGACACACCAGTGTAAGGAAGTATTTTTTCACAGAGAGAGTTGTGGATGCATGGAACGACCTTCCGGAGGAGGTTGTGGAGTCAAAAACAGTGGTTGAATTCAAGCATGCATAGGACAGTCATAAGGCAATTCTAGGGGTTGGGGGTAGAAAGAAGTAGGCTGCTGGTTAACTAGGATCTGCAGCTTATCCATTAGGTAGGGAAATGGGCAGACTGGGTGGGCCAAGTGGTCCTTATCTGCCGTCAAATTCTATGTTTCTATACTGACAACTGGTGTGGGCAGAATGCCAGAGATAAACATATGTTTTTCCTTAATGACACTTTTCACTGCACCATGGGGCTCCTATGCACATTTCTGTCCCCTGGGCTGACAAAATAGGTCCTAAGGAGGTCCCCAAGCACTCTATCATGCCCTGCCTGTGGACCCTGGTAAGTCTTTTTTCTGTAGGGCTCCTGGATGCTGCTACTTGGGATCACTATATACTGTATCCCATCACCACCCCACAGCAGGAACTTCCTCATAGAAAGCCACCCCCCATGTAGCTGCCACACATACCCCTCCCCTGGACAGAAGAGGGCCAGGAAATGGAAGATCCCCAATGGAGAACTGCTGCTATGGAGCTGCCCAGGGTCCCACAATATTACTTCTGGTAGATAAGAAAAGTGCACCTCCTCTCCCTTCTTCTTGGTCCCCAACTCCCTAGCGCTGCTTGATATCCATGAATTTGGCAGTTTTATTAATAATTTAAAATGCTGCATAGACTGAGTGCACCACCCAAAACATGTGGATGTCAGTGGGTGCTTCCAGGTCTTGACATACCCCACTTTCTGCAGCACTTTTAGGTTAAATAAATTTAAAAAACAGCCAACAGAGCACATGAGTCTGTGACCGGAAGAAAGGGGAGGGAGTGGAGGTGTGCTGTTTTGTCTGCAAGAAGTTATAAACTGGAACCTGGGCAGCACCATAGCAGCAGTTCTCGTCTGTGAGTCTTCTGTTCTCCAGTCCTGTCCTGACTGGGGAGAAGCAGCTGCAGGGTGTGGCTTGTCTGTGGAGGGGTCCCTGCTTTGGGTTGGGGATGAAATACAGTCAGAATATTCTACTGGGGGAGATCCAGCTGCAGAGATAGAGTGGTCAGCTGGATGGATGCTGGACTTGGAGCTGGTCCAGTTGCAGGGATTGTTTGGGAGGTGTGGAGGCTGGTCTAGGTGTAGAGTTGTGGTTAAGCTACAGGGAGAGTTGTGAGGCTGGTCCAGCTGCAGGGAAGCTAGCAGGCTAAGGTGGGAAGTATGGTGTTGTGGGGATGTTCGAGCCTCATGTAGGGTGGGCAGGGGGCGGAGGCTGGTCATGGCCTTGAAGGGTGGTCAAGAGGCATAGAGTGCTGGGGCTAGTCTAGCTTAAGGGAGGGTGATTGGGGAGTGGAGGCTTTTCCTTGCATCAGGTGGTGGTGGTGATTCCACTACAGGAGGCATGGAGCCTGCCACCAGGGTGGGCTCACTCAGGAGCCTGCCATCGGGACTGAGTGGACTTGGTGGGGGGGGGGGAGTACATCCCCCTACATGGAGAGGGGCGCTCACAGGTGGGACATCACAGTGGTATGTGTGTCCACCAGTCAAGGATGGCTTATATGACTTGAGGTGCTGTATCTGACCCCATGACATACTCTGTCCTGTGCTGGACAAGCACCAGCCTCCCTCAGTCAGAGCACCCTCTCTGGGGCTGGACCCCCCCAACCAGTCTCTCCCCCTACCCCAAGCAGCCTCCCATATATACACAGCTGGGACCTCTCTTTCCACAGTCAAGCCACCACCCCTTTGAAGAAAAGACTGGCACTGTTTCATTCCCACCCCCACAGCAGGAACTCCCATTCCCACAGGCAAACCACCCCATGCAGCTACATTACAAATTCATCCTGGTCATTTTGCTCCATGACAACTCGCCCTGGATTATTAGCTGTGGCATCAATCGGCTTCTAAGTCAATTTCTCCCTGGACAATTTGCCCCAAGCCTAAATATTATAAAATAAACTCCAAATGAGTGCAGTTCACCCACCAGATAAGGCAATGTGTTCTAGGGTGGTAGAAACAGAAATTGTACTGTAATTGTTCTTGGAGTCAGTACGATATGTAGTAGAAGCGAACTGTCCAGGAATGAACTGATGCTAGAGCTAATAGTCTGGGGTGAGTTGTCATGGAGCAAAATGACCAGGATGAACTGACATGTTCCCAGCACATGCTGCTGCCACCCACCCCCTCACCTTTGGGGAGCTAAAGATCCACAGCAGAGAACTGCTGTCCAGGGTCCCACAGTATAACTTCTGGTAGATAAGGAAAGCACACCTCCCTTCCCTCTTTCTCTGACTCACAAACTCACTTAGTCTGCTTGACAGCCATGAACATGACATGTTTTTTTATTTATTTACTTTTAAAACACCATGCAGAATGAGCATGCTGCCCAAAACATGTGTATGTCAATGGGCCACCTCCCAGTCTTGAAATCCACAGTATGGTGGTGAGTTTTACATGCTCCGCGATGATGTGTTGTCATTCTAGAACTAGAAGAAAAAAATAGAATGGCAGTACCTATCAGGCCAGCTGAGCACGAGTACATAAAGCGTGCAGTCATGCTGTGGATCTCAAAACCCAGCAACAGGCTCACCCACATCCATGCATGTTTGGTGGCACACTTACCTTAAGTTGCCTTTTTAACAATTTAAAAATAAAGCCATGCTTACTTTGTGGATTTGTCTGTTGACTGGACTCCCTTTGATTTATTGACAGTGGTTTTTTGAATGGTTGTACAATTTGGAGAGTATAAAAATGTCTTAAATCAGTCCTGGCTTTAGCTGTGCAGAGGAACTGGTTGCATGGGGGGGACTTTATTCTGTAGGGGATTTGTAGTGGAGCTACTGGCTGCAGGAATGCTTACTGGAGCAGCTGGTTGTGCTGGACGTTTCTGAGCTGCATGCAGGTGTATTTACTAGGCACCTGCTGGTGTGGACTGCTGAGGCATACTGGCAAGTAGTGTGAGCAGAATGCTTGAAATAAACATACATTTCTTCCTTAATAACCCTTCTCACTGCATGCTGGGGCCCATATATACATTTTTCTCCACCCGGCTAACTAAATGGGTCTTAAGGGCATCCCCAAGTATCCTATTATACCCTGCCCAGCATCCCTGGGGTCCATGGCAAACCTTTTTTTCTGTAGAGTCCCAAGACACTTCTACTTCGGGGTACTACATACTTGTGCTCCAAGATCCCTCCCCATCCCCATGGTGGGAGGCTCCATAGCATCCCCCTCTCCCAGCACTCGCAACTGGATTCCGAATCACCCTCAGAACTGGTTGTTAGAACACGGAGTCCCCCCACCAAGCCGTTGCATCTGGCTTGCCCCCTGTCTCAGGCTGTTAGTGTATGTGTGGCATAGTGCATTGTTGGTATTATACGTGGCACAACACAATGTTGGCATTGCACGTGGCACAACAGTGTTGTCTATGCACGTGACACTGCTGTGTCAGATGTGCACGTGGTATAGTGCAGTGTGGCCAGTACATGATTCAGTGCAGTGCTGGCACTGTATATGGCACAATGCAGTGTCAGCATAGCACATGACATAGTGTGGTGTTATAATTGCACATGGCAGGTGTTAAAAACAGACCAAACAAAAAGAACATGGCTCAGGACTGCTGTAGAGGAGCCGAAATGCAAGTTCCACAATCTCTATAAGTAAATGAAAAACTCTTGGTTACGCCTCAAAGGACTGCATGCCACGCCATGGACTAGCATACTATGAGAACAAATTTATTACAAAACTCAACATGAGTAGCACCCCCAACCATAGCGTCTATGTACGTTTTGCGATGCACTTGATGCTTTTTCAGGACCATTTACTTATAGATACGGTGTGTGTTGTCATAAGTGCACATGACACAGCGAAGTGTCAGCAGTGCATGTGGTACAATATAGTGACACATTTCATGCGACACAGTGTTTGTGTGTCACATTGCACTGTTGGCACTGCACATGCCACAGCGCAGTGTCAGCATCGCACATGGCACTACAGTGTCAGCAGTGCAAGTGGCACAGTGCAGTGTTGACACTGCATGTGGCAAGGCAGTGTTTGGATTGCAAGTGACACACTGCAGGGTTGGAATTGCACATGACACAGTGAAGTGTCAGCAGTGCACATAGCATAGTACAGGGTCAGCAGAGTGGGTGAAATGGCGCAGAACAATATTTACATAAGCGATATAGTGGACAGACTGAAGGGCAGGGTGGCACTATTTGCAGACGATTTGAAAATCTGCAATAGGGTGGACTCTGCAGGAGGAGTTAAAGACATGTGGAAGGACCTGAGGACACTGGAGGGGTGGGCAGAGGCCTGGCAACTTAAATTCAACATCAGGAAGTGTGCAGTCATGCACCTGGGGAACAGAAACCCGTGGGCAGGATACACATTTGGGGAGAGGTGGAGTCAGGATTTCAGAGCAAGAGAGGGATCTAGGTATAGTAGTCTCCAGTGACCTCAAGGTGGGGAAATAGTGCATCAGGGTGGTGGGGAGGGCATATGGAATGCTGGCAAGTATAGACAGGGGAATAATGAGTAGAAGGAGGGAGGTCCTGATGCCCCTATACCAAGCATTGGTGAGACTGCATCTTGAGTACGGTGTCCAGTTCTGGAGGCCATACCTGCGCAAGGACTTTTAGTTAATAGAAAAGGTTCAAAGAAGAGTGACCAAGATGGTACAAGGGATGCAGGAAAAGCCGTATGAGCAGAGATGTAGGGAATTGGGACTCTATGCATTGGAAACTAGAAAGAAGAGAGGGGACATGATGGAGACCTTTAAATACGTCAAAGGGATTAACAGAGTGGACACGGGGCATTTATTTCATAGGAAGGCAGGCAGCATAACAAGAGGGCATGGGCTGAGATTATGGGGGGAAACTACAGAGGAAACGTGAGAGGGAGATTCTTCACTGAGAAGGTGGCGGAGGCCTGGAACAAGCTTCCAGAGGAGGTGGTGGGGGCTGAGACTGTGGCTGGCTTCAAGAAAGCATGGGACAAGCACATGGGGTTACAGGAAGGAGGGGGTTGGGAACTTTAAGAGGGGCGAGGGAGGGCTAGTGGGGGGTATGGGCAGACTTGATGGGCCAAGGGGTCCTTTTCTGCCATCAAGTTCTATGATTCTATGACTTGCAATCCTGACACTGCTGTGTGTCCAATTAGTTCCACATAAAGTGAGCACCAGGAACGGTAGTGCTGCAAGGATGCTTCAAACTTTTCAAAAATACATACGGTAGCACCTACACCTCGACAGAGAGATAAAAAGTTTTGCTTGCTTAAATTCGATTTATTGCAGCATAATAATTTCTCTGAAGTGAGAAAAAGGAGAGGAACACAGCAGTGAAAAATGCCACTGTTCCTTACGCTTCATCCCCCACACATGGGGGTTTCATCCTCTGATAAAACCCCCATGTGTGGGGGGTGAAACGTAAGGAGCAGTGGTGTTTTTCACTGCTATGTTCCTCTCCTTTTTCTCACTTCGATGAAATTATTATGCTGCAATAAATTGAATTTAAGCAAGCAAAACTTTTTGTCTCTCTGTCGAGGAGTGGGGACTGCTGAGTGTCGTCGAGGCACAAGTCAGGAAGCATAGGAAAACCAGGCAAGGCCAGCCCAGTGACACTGAGGGTTGAGGCACTGGACACCACACCTCACTCCATGCCAGTGACACGGGTTTGGGAATGAACGTGGGCTGCTGCGCGTCGGCAGGAGAGGGATGGGATTGAGCATCCAGAGAACTGCTCTCCCTTCCTGGGGAGGGATCCGGGGAATGTGCTGCACCTGGGAAGCCCCTGACAGTAGTCAGGAGTGGCACAAGGAACAGGCGGTGCTGTAGATGCAGGGGTGGAACTGTGGCAGACGTCTGCAAGTAGTGCGCTTGACATCATTGCACATCTGAGCTCCGAGGGGCAACCAAAAGAAGAAAATTCCTGCTCAGTCTAGGGAGGCGACGAGGGCTCCAGTGGCAGACACCCACATCCTCATTGCCGGGCTCGCTCCCTGAAGTCTGGCCAAGCCACCCCCTCCGGATGGACCCTCTAATCTCAGAAAGGCTGCCAGGTAGGAGAGGCGGGCCTTCCCCCAGGGGGCTGGAAAGTCCTGTTGGGGAGTGCTGGAGGGGAAGGGAGTTTCAGGCAGGGGAGTAGAGCTGTTTGATCGAGAGAACACCTCTGAGAGATACCCTGACCAAGTGGAGCATTAAGAAATTGTACAAAAAAAAAAAGAAAACCAGGAGCAGTTTCAAAGTTCGCAAATAGCATTTTATATTTCTCAATAACAGCAAAATAAAAAATAAAAATTATTTAGAATAGCTATTTACAAAGGAACTACAAAGAAAACAGTCTTCCTTCTGAGTGTTTCTTCTCAGTTTTAAATCTCAGTCTCTCTCTCTCTCTCTCTCACCCTCTCTTATTCTTTTGCAAAACATTGCTGCACTTTTTATAACTAGTCTTTGCAGGGAGCTCGTTAAGGAGCCGGTGTTTTTTCGCAGAATGTTCTTGTCAGTTTCCAATGTTCTTGCAGGTGTAGCAAAAAGAATATCATAACCCAGAACTGATCTCTTGTTGACAGCTCTGTAATGTTTGCACACCAGCATCTCAGTTTAACCCCTTGAGTTCCAAATAGTTTTTGTGCAATCATTTCAACAGTATAAGTATATACAGTTTTAAACAAAGGGATCCCAGTATCACATACAGTTTTACATAGAGATTCACATATATTTTTATACCTGCCGATATGCAAGGGGGAAGAAAAGACAGAAATAGCAAGGGAAGGCAGAGAAATAGTGAGAGGTGGAGAACTGCAAAACCATCGGAGTGATCAGTTCCTAGGTCTCACAAGAAAATCTGGTTGTGCAACCAGAAAAAGAAAAGACAGAAAAGGAAAGGATAGAACAGACCCTTGTGTTTAAACTCTTTCTGCATAACAAATGGGGCAGGGCATTATATAACCCGGTCATACTGTGCCACATGCAATGTCAACACTGCACTGTGCCACATGTGATACCGACAGTGTACTTGTGCCAGGTCAAACTGTGCTACGTGCAATGCCAACATTTAACTATGCCATGTGCACTGCCATCACAGTGCACCTCCAGTCCTGGTACCATATGGAGTTTGTTTTTTAAACCCTAACAGTTTGCAGCATACCATTTCTATCCCTGTGATGCACTCAATGAATACTTATTTAATGAAAACCAATATTTATTGTACAACTCTCAGGGCCCAATTGGTTAGAACAGAAGCCCTAGTGAACAGTGTGTGGATGAAAAATAGGCTTATTTTGGGCACTCTGGCTACTTCAGGAGTTCACTGAGGCACGGCCAACAGTAACACCCTGCAGTACAGATACCCAAGCAGCCAGTTCACCAAGTTAGAAGCTCTGCACCAGTCGCCAGCATGTCCCCAGCACAGCGCATGCACCACAACTCCCACTGCAGCAGAAACCCAAACCAGGGAACTTTTAAAACATTTTTTTTCTTTGTGGAAGCTGTCCCAAAAGCAGCATGGCTTTACAGCTGGATGGTCATGCCAAACAAACATGATCAAGTTTTCTGACTGGGTGACTAAAGTAGTAGACCAGAACCAGGGAGTAGGTATCGTATATCTAGATTTCAGTAAGGCCTTCTAGTTGGTCCCACATGGAAGGCTCATCAACAAACTGGGGAACACAGGCGTAGGAAGTAAAATTGTAAACTGGGTGAAGAACTGGCTGCAGGGCAGGACCCAGAACCTTCTGGTAAATGGTGCTCTATCGAGGAAGGGAAAGGTGACCAATGGGGTCCCACAGGGTTCAGTGTTGGGACCTATACTCTTCAACATATTCATCAGCGACATCGCAGATGGATTGGAGGGGATGTGTGCCTATTTGCAGATGATACTAAGCTCTGCAACCGGGTAGACACACAAGAAGGAGCCTTAAGGATGGAGTCAGATCTAAGGAAACTGGAAGAATGGTCCAAAACTTGGCAGTTGAAATTCAAAGCCAAGAAATGCAAGGTCATGCACCTGGGAAAAGAAACCCAGGTAAAGAATACTACTTATGGGGAGAATAAATAGCCATCACAGAGCTGAAATGTGACCTTGGAATCATGGTATCAAAAGACCTGAAAGTGGGAAGGCAATGTGAGAAAGCAACACAAAAAGCCAGCAGTATCCTTGGATGCATAAGCAGGGGCATTACAAGCAGAAAGCGAGAGGTAATAATGCCATTGTACAGGTCCTTGGTGAGGCCCCATCTGGAGTACTGCATCCAGTTCTGGAGACCCCACCTTAAAAAGGATATAAACTGATTGGAATCTGTGCAAAGAAGAGCTGCAAAGATGGTTCATGACCTCCATCATGAACTTTATGAGACAAGACTTAGGCAATTAAATTTGTATTCGCTGGAACAGAGGAGAAACAGGGGGTGCCATGATAGAAACATTTAAATACCTCAAGGGAATCAACTCAGCACAGAACCAGAGCCTCTTCTAGGAAAACACAGAGGTGAGAACTAGAGGACATAACAGATGACTGCTGGGAGGGAAATTCCAGAGCAACATCAGGAAGTTCTTCTTCACTGAGAGGGTCATGGAGACCTGGAACAGATTCCCACAGGAGGTGGTGGAGGCAAAGACGGTTAGGGAATTCAAGTCATCCTGGAACAGGCATTGTGGGATCCTGAAATAAGAAATACCACAGTGGGGTAGACAAAAGACAAAGATATGGACAGACTGAATGGATCATGCGATCCCCATCTGCCATTACTTTCTTATGTTCTTTGTGGAACTGCCTGCCATACTTAGACATCCCACCAAGTAGCATGAAGCACCTGACAGTGAAGGCAGTGTAATTTGCACTGTGAAGAGATTACTTGTGGTACAGTTCAATGATTGCAGAACATGTGGCACAGTGTAATGACAGGTGTACACATGGCACAGTGCAGTGAAAGCAGCACAAGTGTCGGATTGAGAGCAGTACATGTTGCACAGTGATGGCACTACAGCACAGGTGTCACAATGCAATGACAGCAGTACATGTGGCATAGTGCACTGATAACCATACAGACACCTAAGTAGCATGGTCCTATTGTCAATCATCCTTCCTGATTCTGCCCCCTGTCCCGACGACCCTTCTTACCCACGGACTGGCCACTCACCCCATCCACCCCTGTTCCAGCCTTATTGCATACTTTTTTTTTATCTTTCTTTCTCAGTGCACATTCATGAACTCTTTCAGGAGTGTCACACGGGGTCCTAGTCCTAATCCCGCCCATCTGAAGTCCCCTCTTGCTCCTTCCAACCGCCTTCACTGCCACCCGGCCCCCTGGCTCTGAGTCCCCCGAGGCAGGACCGCCAGATATACTCCTCCTGGTGCTCTATCTAATAATCCAGTCTGGTGGAGCGAGGCAGTGGAGAGCACACAGGGGCGAGAGGAAAGCCTGACTCTGGGCTTGGTGGACTGCCCCCCGACCCTCCATCACCTATCAGGAGGTGGAGGGTTTTTTCGATTTTCCTTGTTCCGCCCTCACCTCCACTCCCCCCAGGCAGAGCCCCGATGTGCAATGATGCCAGAGAACATCTTGTTGTGATTCCACAGCCCTCTAGATAAGCCCTGAAGCATTGCGGTACCTCCAGTCTTCACCGGAGGTCACTGCGGTACCGGGCATAGTCCCTGGATCCCCCCAAGGAAGGAGAGCTGTCCTCCAGATGCTCAATCTTTCCTCTCCCCTACCGACCCCCGGCGGCCCAGGCTCATTCCCGAACCCAGGTCACCGGCGGCGTGAGTGTGCGCCAGCCTCAACCCTCAGTGCCACCGGGCCGGTGCCTTATTGCATACTTAAGTACTGCATGACAGTAATTCAGAGCAGTATGATTCAACGATCAAATTAAGTTTAAACTGTTAAATGTAATTTTCTACAAACTGATGACCAAAATTCCACATCAAATAACATAGATTATGGTGATGCCACAAACAGTAGGTTAGTACACACAGTATACCAAAAACAGGTAGAAATTGCTGGCTTTTAGTAAAAATATCATGAATTGATTTAGCCTCTGTACCATGTCAAGGTTACCAGACCCACAGCGGGTCATGTTGAATCCCCTTCAGTCATGGTTCTAGATTCTGAGTTTCCTATGGCCCTCCAGCCCACGTCTCCCCTCAGCACATGCCTCATGCGCTACCAACCCCCGAACTGGGTACCTGGCTCCAGTAGATAAGTATAACCCCTGTGGTAGGAGGATGTCTGCCACAGCCACATCCTTTTGCCTAAACACAGTCATTCTCAATGCTCTAGATCAATGGTGCTCACAGGGTGTCCTCTGGGTTCAGTTTCTTCTAGTAAGATGGCTGATGGCACAAAACAAGAAGGAAAGACTAGAATGGGAACGTCCTGTACAGCTACCTAGCATGAGTACGTAAAGTGCACCACCATATTGTGGATGTCAAGAGCTGGAAACAGCCCACTGACATCCAAGTCAGGAAAGGCAGAATTGTGAATATCCTCAGTGCTGGGCTGGTGCAAGGGAAAGGAGCATCCAGCCCCAGTGTGTATACCACCAACCAGGAAGTCCCTTGCACTCACGGAACTAAAAAATCCACTTTCCATTCTTGTAGAATGCTTCAAAAAGGTGTCATCTTTGTTCAGAAAAAGTGGAGACAGTGAAATGTAAGTTCTCTACTCATCACAAACAGCCCCAGCCCTTCAAATCAAATGTCCCTTCATCAGGGAGCATCATTTTTGGTTCCATGAGTGCAAGGGACTTCCTGGTTTGGCCTATTTTGAACATCCACATTTTGCTGCTGGAAAGCTCAGCCTCCATGACATTTTTAAATCACAATACAACCCCAAAAAAAAAATACAAACAAACAAAAAAATCCAGCCATGAGTGTGGCTGCCAATGGAAGACACTAGTTCTAGCATCCCATACTCTGAGTCAGGAGTGGGGTACCGTCTGCATGGTGCGGGAGTCTGGTTGCAGACTCTGTGCATCACTGCAGCAGCAGTTCTCTGCTATTGTATATCTTCACTCTCTGGCCCTCTACCAAGCAGGCGTCAGCTGCTGGAGGGCATGAGGGCAGTGGCAGGGTTGCTAGTCTGTGGGAAGGGAGTCCAGCGCTGGGGTGATGGCTGGTTTTGGAGCTAGGTGTTTCAGTTGTGTGTGGAAGGCTTACTGCCAGCCTGTTCTGTGGTGTCAGCTGCAAGGGAAGTGTGGAATGGGGGTTCCTGCTATGAGGGGGGCACACAGGAAGTATGTTTGAGGGGGTTCTGCTGCAGAGGAGTGGCTGGTCTGTGGAAAGGGGGAGTTCCAGCTGGGGGATGAGTCATGGAGGTGGGGGAGCAGCTGCAGGCGGCTGTTAGTCTATGGGAAGGGGGTGTCCAGCTATGGGATGGTGCTAGATCTGTAGAATGAGGGTTTCCAGCTGTGGCATTACCCCCTCCGTCCCTCCCTCCATGACCCAGCACTAACCCCCACTCACCACCTCCTTAGTAGCAGAAGTAGCTTTATTTACAGGGTGCCCTTCCTAAAAGGCTCAGGGTGCCGTACAGTGATGTAACATGAAAAAAAAAATCCAAATAATTTAAATAATACTCTAAAATATAGGCACAGTAGTAACAGGATAATACAAGATAATAATAGTATATCTTCATTCTACGAAGGCCTGGTTAAACAAGAATGTTTCTAATCCCCTCTTAAAGGCCTCCACTGAGGGGGCCTCCCTTAGTCCCCAGGCAACAAATTCCACAACAGAGGGCCAGCTACTTCAAAAGTATGGTCCCCAAAGGATTTCAGCTGGGCTCTTGGGGCCAAAAGGAGGCCCTTGGAGGAGTGGAGGGGGTGTGAGTAAGGGACAGGATGCAAGAGCTCCAACAGCTATTCAGGACCCAACCCTTGTAGGGCTTCATAGGTTAGAAGACCAACCTTGAAGGTAACTCACCACTTTACTGGCAGCCAGTGCAGATCGTGCGGCACTGGAGTCACATGACTAAACCTTGAAAGGCCACTCAGCAACCTGGCAGCTGCATTCTGCACCAGCTGCAGGTGTCATAGGGTACCTCCACTAACCCTGAGGTACAGCATGCTACAGTAATCAAGCCTGGATGTCATGAACGCATGCACTAGAGTCTTCAGGAGGGATCTACGGCCAACACCTGAGCCTCTTGTGTAAGCCGTTCATCAAACATGACCTAAAGAGTTTTCACCTTAGCAGAGGCCAACAGTCTAGATGACCTTAGCCGAAGCCCGGTCTCCTCCATGCCTACCTCTACTTCCCTCTTCTGACCTGGCTCAGTCACCAGCACCTCAGTCTGACTCTTATCCGGGTTAAGCCTCAGCCAACTAGATTCCGTCTATTTCTGGGTTTCAGCCAGGCATACATTTCATATCTCGAGCAGCACTGAATGTTCCTGTTCCAAAGGACAGATACAGTTGGGTGTCATCTGCACAGCAGTGAAAGCCCAGCTTGTATTGTCGAATGATCCTTCCCAGGGGCAGCATGTACACTGCAAACATCATGGGTGAGAGGACCAAACCTTTGGGCACCCCACAAGGCAGGTGCATCAGGGATTATAAGAAAGTACCCATCACCAACATCGGTGTCCTATCCCTGAGATAGGTCTCAAACCAATAGATGACTGTGCCAGTGAGTCCAATGCCCTCCCTCAGGTGACCCAAAAACAGCCCATAGTCCACAGTGTCAAATGCTAAAGAGAGAGATCAATGAGAACAAGATTTGACCATTCACCCTTGTCTCTTACACTAAAAAAGTCATTATTCACTCCAACTAACAACGTCTCAGTGCAATGCCAAGATCTGAAACTAGACTGGAGGGGCTCACAGATGTTAGGGGCTGAGAGGTGTGCCTCAAGCTGCAGCACCACAACCTTCTCAATAACCTTGCCTAAGAAAGGCAGGTTAGAGACTGGGCAATAATTTACTAGAACATTCTTGTCCAAAGCTGGCCTCTTCAAAAGGGGTCAAACCAGTGTGCATCTTTCCATGCTACTACAAAGACTCCCTCTGACAAGGAGCACCAAATTATTCCAGTGGACACTGACTCCTGGGACCACATGCAACTCACTTGTGTGGGGCCTTGGTCTAGTTTATAAAAGGTGGGCTACAGATCCAAAATCACTTCTTGGACTTCATCCATCAAAACTGTCCGAAACTCCACATAGAACTGCTGAGTGCATCTGTGAGATCCCTGCCAACTCTGCTGTGTCAAAACAGCCCATATGGAGAGATCTGGGCCCAAACAGAGGACACCCTGTCTGAGAAAATTTGAGCAAACTCTGCAATTAAGTGTTGATAATACTCTTACTGACTGAAGAAAAGTAGTTGGATGTAATAAACTGTCTATGGTACGGAAGAGCTGAGCTGGTCCATTCTCCCGGTCACAATCTCCCTGGATAAGAATGCTGCCTTCTTAAGGGAGACTGTCCTTAAAGCCAGTTTGTCCTCCTGAGCTCTGGACCTTCTCCAGCAGTGCTCTAAACTCTGACCCTTGTTCTTCAACTCCCTAAGCTCTCCAGCAAATTATGGGGACCCTAAGGATGAGACCCAGGGTTGTACATGGATCAGTGTTATGGAATCGAAGGCCTTGGTTACCACCTTGTTATAGGTTGATACTGCATTCTCTGACACCGTCGCACATGCTGCCAACATCTCCAAGATGTTCAGCACTGCCAGTAGCCCTTTGAGGAGAGACCAAGGGACCTCAATATGTACTCACTGGAGGAGAGGAGACACCAGGGGGACATGATTGAAACTTTTAAGTACCTCAAGATCATAAACAAGGTGCACGTGGGGGACCTTTTCCAATGTAGAAAAAGTACTAGAACAAGGGGGCACAATATGAAATTGGAAGGGGTAGATTAAGAGGTAATGTGAGGAAGTTTTTCTACACAGAAAGGGTAATCGACGCTTGGAATAGTCTGCCACAGGAGGTAGTGGGGGTAAGCACAGTGGAGGCATTCAAGCATGCCTGGGACAGGCACAAGGGAAGCTTGAGAGGGGAGGGAATGATGAAAAGCCATTGATCACATAGAGTCAGTGGCCACATACATTATATAGGGCCTATGGGCAGACTGGATGAGCCTAGCGGTTCTCATCTGCCAACAATTTCTATGTTTCTATGTTTCTAAGTCCTTTTAAATGCTAGTATATAATCTTTTCTACTGATGGAGGACCACAGGAGGCTTTCCTGAAAAAAATATCTGCAGTGCAATGATCCGGCCTACTGACTGGATCAATCTCAAGATTAGTTACCTCAAGCCTTAGAAAAAGACCAAGTTCAAGGCATGCTCATGTTGGTGAGTCACAAAAGTAACAACTTGTATTAGGCCTAGTGATTCCATCAACTGGAGGATATCTCTTCCAAAGTGTGATAGTTTATCGTCAACCCAGGCATTGAAGTCACCAAGAATAAGCCATCTGAATGACTCCATTGCCTTCTTGGTGATAAAATCCATGAATTCCTGCAGGAGATTCCCCTCGTGTACCGGACCGGTACACCAACAGGATTCTGCATCCTGCACCTAGACACCTACGCACAGACACGCATTCAAATGACAAGGCTTCCCCCTACTGGATTCACCCAGAAGCTCAACTCAGATCTAAAACAGATGGTCACCCAACCCCCCACAATCCTTCTCAGCAGTGAACCACAGAGAATCCAGCTGGGACTGCCGCCTCCAACACAAGGCAGGTATCATCACCCAGCCAGGTCTCCATGATGCAAGCCAGGTCAGTAGAATCCGAAATTAGATCTGCCATTATGGCAGTCTTGTTCCTCATCAACCTAGCATTGCATAACACTGCCCGAAGGGGACGAAGTGAGGCAGCCAGTCCACCAACTACCTGCCCACTCGGTCTGGTGGGATCCCTGGGTATGGGAACTAGACACCTTTCACTTCTCTCCTGTTCCCATTTTGCTGCAGGGTGTCTCCTGGTCCTGACCATCCTTATAATGCCCTCCCCCCCGGTTAGTACTTCCCACATCCCACTGCTGACCACATCATCCCCTCACAATCCCCACCTCCCTGAACCTTCAATAGGCAACCCTGGGTGGAGGTCATGAAAGGGACACAGACCAAGCAGCTGGACAGGGGAGTAACTAAGCCTTGGTGGATCATATGTGTGCACTAAACACTTTCCTAAGGTTACTGACTTAGTTCAGTAATAAAATCCACACCCTCACCCCTACACTTATTTAGAAGGAAGCACAATTCTACCCACACCTCAAACCTTACCCACTCATGACTATTCACACACACACTCCTAATACAATACAACCCTAACACACACACTACACAACCTAACCTAACCAGTCACACCAAAAATAAAATCATTAAAGCCTTAAAACTACAGCTGAGTTACAAAACTTTACTTGTGTAGCAGTGCTTACAAAGTCCAATGAACAAGTGTTGAGTACTTCTTGCAGTCCATAAACATTAACCATGTCCAGAAAATTATGAGCAGAGGGAAATGGAGAGGTGCGAGAACCCCACTGACAGAATGTTCTTCTCTCACCAGCACTTAAAATTATGACAAGAAGTGCACAGGCAGAACTTTCACTTCTGCTTAAAGTCTTGAGAAGTACATTGCTGAGGCTCATATGAGCCAGCAGGCTCTCTCAACACATGCTGTCCCAAAGAGTCCTTAAGATCAGGGTCCAAGGACAGCTCACCAAAGTTCACTTTGGCCAGTATCTAGCCTCCGACATCGGTGGCCGATCCTAGCTCTGACCACCACGGACAGCCTCAGCTGCTTCAATATAGTCCTGTGGCTGAGGACAATGTCTCCTCTTCTCCCCTCTGGCTAGGGGCACCTCAGTTCACTCTGGTTCTGATGAACTCCCAGGGAAAGTCACCAATTGAACGTGGTACATTCTTCCTCATGGAGGTGGAGCAACTAGACCCCAGGAAGCACACACTTGTGATTCCCCTCACAGTTCTCCAACTCCACTGCTTAGCCCAGGACACTCGGGGAAAGGACCCAACACTGCTGGCCAAGTCCACAAATATTTGTGGCTCCTCCGCGCCTTCTTGTAAAACTCTCAGTCCAAGTAAATAAAGAAAAAAGAAAGGCACTGATGCACAAAAGCAAACTTAAAATAAAAAAACTGCTTCACTGAGATCCTTAATTTTACTTAACAGCATCCTACCACTAAAAATAAACTCTAAAATTAAAAAGTTTGCTGCCAGTAACTGAGACAGTTAAAATAACGATAAATGCATTTAAAAGACAATAAAGCACAGCAGAAAAATCAGCAAAAGTAGGAGCAAACGCTCGGACCCGACAGCTTGTCCAGCCTGGTGGCCATCTTTTTAGCTATCTAATAAGATCCTTCCTCCATACCACCTCACCATACAGTTCCCCCCCGACCCCTGCTCCCACAAACACCCTCGCACTCTCCACAGTCCCCTACCACCTCCACTCTCGCTTCCTCCAAGGCCCCTCAGACACTTACCTACCCTGACTCCCTTCCTGGCCCTTCAGACAATTCTCATCCCTGGGCCACCAGATGCCTCCCTCCCAGCCATCAAACACCCCTCACTCACTAGACACCCGCCTCCCTCCCGGGCATCTCTTACTCTAGCCTACTGAATACTTTCCTCTCCCTCCTCCCTAGCCCCCCAGATGCCCTTCCTCCTCCCAGAAACCCTCCCTGCCTCCTCCCTCCCTCCTAGGTCCCCCAGACATCTCACTCACTGGACCCACCTCCTTAGCCTCCCCCTTCCTGGCCACCTTGATACCTCCTTTCTCCTGAACCCCTGTGCACCCACCATACAATACTCCTCCACTCATCAAAGAGCTGCAGCTTCACCGCCTCAGTCCATCACCCATCACTGACCTCTAGCTATCGAGCCCCCCCCAGCATATAGCTAACTATTAAGTTTAATACTTATACAGTTTTTAAACTTTCTTTTTTTTCCTGCACACTGGATGGCTGTCAGTCTGCTGACAACCCCCCCACAACCCTATCACTTGCCATCTCTGAGACTTAACTCTGGCCTTGACTCAAATCCCCACAGCTTTCCCACTATAGTGAGACCAGAGGGGAGTACCACAGTTCCCTTTTCAGAAGCCTCACTAAGTCAAGATTGTCCAGAGACCAATAGGTGGTGTGGGGTTTGCAGATGGCCATCAGCTGGTGGGAAGGCAGTATAGCCTAGAAGTTAGAGTAATGAGCTGTGAATGAGCTTGGTACATCCAGCAGACCATACCTGGGTTTGATTCTCACAACCTCCACTTGCATACTGTGTGACTCTGAGCAAGTCACTTATCGCCCAGTGCTCCCAGGTCGCATCTGTAAACAGGCACTTGTGCCTAGTGGGCCTGACCCAGTTACCAAAGACTAAAATAAAATAAATAAAATAAAATCAGCTGTAACCCCCACCCAGGTATGCTGTTTCCATCTGACAGCACTACCTGGTGGGCTGGGTTCGGGGAGGAATATGTCACTCGGCACATTGGCATAGTTTGGCTACTCTGCAACATGGGCACCCAAGTAACTCCAGACAAAGGAAGCAATAACTGTAATGTCCAATACCAGAAGTGGGATTCTAAAGTGTGGCTTTTATTCACATCCAACAGAATAAACAAAGCATAGATGGACCCCCACAGGGCTACCTCCTGGTAATGCAGATTTAAGGAGACCAGAACACATCTTCATCAATTTAGCCCTCAGGCTCTGAAACACACTGGGCACACAGCCTGAACTTGTACGCTGCTCTGGGTTTTCCCTGGCTCGGCTCCCTTGCCAGCCACTTGGACACTTTCCATATAGCATGGAAAATTTACTGGTGGCTCCCTAAACCACCTATCAGCACTTCTGCTCCATCAGGGAATCTTTCTTATCAATCCCACGTCTGGGTACTTTCTTCAGGCACTGGCCAAGTACCTCAGAGAAAGCAACAGGTGTCCAAGAGCAAATCCGTAGAGTTGAATTTGGTTACTACTGATGGGGGGGTCTCCCACCTCTCGCTCCCATAATTCATACCCAACCATTTCTCTGGACTGTAACACCTCATCCTTTAAAAATTTTTGCTGTGTAGATTCTTTTTAAATGTATTCACATTCAGTCTACCGTCTTTACATTCTAGTTGTGCTGAACTTTAACATACTTAATAAGTGGCTGTATCCATTGCTGTAGACCCCCCACAGAGTTAAGCAGTCCAATTCCCACATCTTCCAAACTGTACTTGGCTGTCTTTTCCTGACCCCACAGTAACAGGTCACTTTAGTTTCATTTTGTTTCAGGTGAAAACACATGGCCCTTTAGCAGAGCGAACTCACCCCTTGGTTGCAGGTGCCCCACAGGCGTTTTCTCCTCAAAGGAAATCTCGTCCAGAACGTCTGGTGCCTCAGCACAAACTTAAATCAGGCAGCCTCTTTTTTCCCTAGCTGGACCAGGGGGGTTGCCCCTGGAAGCAGGCTGATTCCTTCCCCCCATCCCCGCAGGGATGGGGCCCTGAGCCACTGAAAGCGGTCTCTAACACTTCAATGTGTTCTTCTTGTGTTCCTCTTCAGGTGAGAACACACACCTATACCAAAATAAATAGCTTCTTGACAGAGCTTAGAGCTCTGACGGCCTGCTTACAGAAGAGCACCTCTACTACAGACTGCCACAGACTCTACTGAACTGTGCAGACTAACTTCAAATTCCCCAACGTTCTACTCTAACCTCCAACTGCAACATTCCAGTGTGGCTTATGCAGCTGTGATAGTTCTAAAATGATGTCATCCCTCAGTCTCAGCTGAGACTGAGAACAGAGTGAGACAGTATGAAATCAATTTAAATGGAGTTTCACAAGCTGCCTTCCCTGCCTATCACTAGGTCTTACTGGGATTCTAGTAACCCCAGGTAACAGGGGGGTTACACAGCTTTATTCTGCCATAGCTAGTGTGACGTTTCTCTTTTTCTTCCCCAGGACGCTGTATGGAGCAGGTGACATGACGCTGCATACAAGGTATGCAAACATCTTCCTCGGGAAATGTCCTTCCCATACCTTAGCTGCTCCATTTGCACCACCACCACTTATGGTCACCTAGGAGGCGGTGTTAGGAACATATGTACATATGAAAATTGCCAGCAGAAATTAGGCCTCTAGGTCTATCTAGTCTTCTCGAGTGTGCAGCTAACACCCTACTTTGCAGTTGCCCTTCCCCCACCTCCACCTTCCCAAGTACCCCCCCCATCTCACCCTGTCCCATCCCCTCTTGAAGCTACTCACCATCCTACAGGATACCACCTCCCCCGGCAAAGCATTCCAAACTGCCACTACTCTCTCTGTGAAAAAGTGCCTCCTCATTTCCCTGTTATACCTACCTCTTCCAGTCTAAGTCTATACCCTCTCATGTCCCTCCCCTTTCAGAACTCGAATATCTCTTCCGTACCATACCAGACTTATTTATTCCCTTTAAGTACTTAAGGGTCTCAATCATATCCCCCAGATCCCTTCTCTCCTCCAGAGAATACATGTTCAGTTCCCTTAATCTCTCCTCATAGGGCATATCCTGTAATTCCTGAATCAGCTTTGTCACCCTTCGTTGTACCCCCTCCAAGAATCTCACATCTCTCTTCAGGTAAGGGTGCCAGAATTGCATACAGTGTTCCAGGTGCGGTCTGACTAGTGACTTGTAGAGTGGCAGAATGGCATCCCTGCTTCTGGAGGAGATGCCCCTCGCTATACAACCCAGCATCCTGTTGGCCTTTGCTGCCACCCTCCTGCACTGTAATGAATTGTTCATATTCACCGTTATCACCACCCCTAGATCCTTCTCCTCTTCAGTGGCACACAGCTGCATCCCTCCCCAGCTGGTAACCCTTTCTAGGATTCCTTGCACCAAAGTGTACTACTTTGCACTTTTTCACATTAAACCCCAACTGCCATACCTCTGACCATTCCGCCAGCTTAGTCAGATCATCCTGCAACCCCTGCCTACCTTCTATACCATCCACCACTGCCAACTTGGTGTCATCAGCAAACAGACTGATCTTATTCTTGACACCATGTGAGATGTCCACAATGAAAATCCCAAACAACACTGGCCCCAACACCAATCCCTGCAGCACCTCACTCAACACAGTTCCCAGAGATGAGAGTCCCCCCTCACTACTACTCTCTGCTGTCTTGCAGCCAGTTCACAATCCAATTAACCAGTTTAGCGCCCACCCCCAAATTACTTAGCTTGCCACCCAATCTCCCATGGGGAACTGAATCAAAGGCCTTGCTGAAGCCCAAATAAATGATATCCACAGCATGACCCTTGACCAGCACCTTTGTAACCCAGTCATAATACTTACCAAGGTTAGTCAGACAGGATCTTCCTGAGATCAATCCATGCTGATGAGCATCTTAGAGCCCATTGACATCCAAGAAGGAGACCAGCCTTTCCTTAAGTATTGTCTCCATCAGCTTTCCCACAACAGATGTTAGGCTTACCGGTCTGTAATTACCCGGCTCATCCTTTGGACCACTTTTATGGAGAGGCATCACGTGGGCCATCCTCCAGTCTTGTGGCACACACCCTGTTTTCATGGAAGTATTGAATAGATCCGTCAGTGGTCCAGCCAATACCATCGCCATTTCTTTAAGCACTCGCGGATGCATGCTGTCTAGACCCAGTACTTTATCCATTCTCTGAGCCCTTAGACCACCCAAAATACATTGACCTAAGTAATCACACCATCTGTTAACTCCTCCCCCCCTTGCCTACCATCCCCACATCCTTTAGAAGTAGTCCACCCTTTTCCTTCGTGAACACAGAACAGAAGTACTCATTTAGAGCCTCTTCTTGTTCCACCCTACTTTTAGCCCACCACCCTTCCCTCCTGATCCTTACAATCTGGTCCGTACAGCTCCTTTTCTCCCATACGTATCTAAAGATGTCTTTTTCTCCTTCTTTGATACCCCATACCAGCCTCAACTCCCTGGAAGCTTTAGCAACCCTTACTCCCCTGGTGATTACCCTGGACTTCTTCACATACTCATCCCAATGTTGCGGCGGAGCTTGCTGTCCATCCTCCCCAGAGGAGGAGAGCGCCCCGTGGGATGCTCAATACTCCTCCCCCTTGCTGGCCCTCAATGACTTGGGATCACTTCTAAACCTGGGTCACCGGCATCACGAGCACTAATGCTACTGCTGCACCGACGTTCTGGCTCCATACTTCTGTTTTTTATTTCTTCATTCCTTTTGTGCAGTTTAAATCAATCAGTGCATTATCAGGGGGTGTAGCCAGGAATTTTAAACTTGTACTCGAGAGTTGACAGAACTGTTGCCCTCTTCCATAAACACAAACCAAATGATGTGTTGCCCCTCTGTAGAGACATTGCCCCACCCCCATTTCCGTCAACAATATGTAGTAAGCCAATGATTCTAATAGAGTCACAACATTTTACTTTATCTAACACACACACTACCAATAAGACAGAAGTTGACTGGCTTTTAGTTACATTGTTTAAGATATGTTAAAAGCCTCTGTACCACATCAAGGTAGCCAGCCTTACAGAAGTCCATAAAACACCAGCACTCATGCGTGCATACTCTATCGGGTCACTCATACAATCATGGTCTCTAAGTTTAGCAAACATATCTTCCAAAGATCACTCACAAACTCAAACTAAAGCATCTAAGGAGGGGGGGAAACAGTTCTACAGGTACATCATACTTTGTTTGTGTTTGCTGCCCTGAGGCTCATGTTCTCCCTGGATTTTCCAGATTTTACAATACTCAGCAAAGTACAGTAAGCATGCCTGCCAACACCCATGAGTGTTTTATATTGCACAAAGACATAGGCTGTTCAGATATTACACATAAGTTCAAGGCAGTTTATCTTGCCCTTACATGTATGTGTAAGCCCCCCAAAATGGGTTTACCTGCGTAGGGCTATGGACCTCTGATCCTCCAGTCGGTGTCCACGAGTGGCCGTGGGGGAGGGGCTCGAGCCTGGGTGCCCCTGCGTTGCTCCGCAGCTACGGCCATGAAAAATGTGGGGTCTTGGCCCATGTTTCAGGTAGGGCTGAGGTCTGATCACTAATTCTCTGCTTCCAGGTGCATTGGGAGCACTGGAGCAGTCCCAGTGTGCTTAAGAAAACTGGGACCGCAAAATCAAAACAAATATGGTGGCCCGCGCTTCACTGGGCATGCGCAGCTGCCAGGTCTTAAAAATTTAAGGTAGCTCTGCTCCATTTCTAGCTTTGGCCATGCTTTCATCAGAAAATTGTATTTCCCCAGCTCCAGGAAGCACAGAGGAGCTAGGCCGATGCTGAGACCATATATGCCCACCCATGTACCATTATCCAAGCCTTATCCCTACTAGACTGTTTGTTTCTCTCCTTTATTAGGTTTTTGGTTTACTGTCCTTTGCCTTGTATATATGTAAATATTTGTACATCTATCTCACTCATAAATGATTGTATTTGTGCTTATTCAATATCATGTTTTTGTATACACTCTGTAACCTTTTTTTGTTATGACCACTCAGGTCCATCTTGTAAATGAGCTATGCTCAATGATGTTCGCCTGAATAAATAAAGATTTTGATTGATTGATTGATTGATTGATTGAGACGGAAAGCCTCTGGTTGCGGGGGAGGAGGGGAGATGTTATCTGCCCTTACAGGGCAATTGTATTGATATTGAGGCAGAACTGTTGGGCCCCACCAGAGACAAAATGGCAGCCCCCATAAAAAACTACAGAATGGGGGCTGCTGGGTAAAACCAGAAGTAGGTACTGCATTTGCCCGGTAACTGGCAGCCAATCAAGAGAAGCCTGCCCGAACTCTATAAATAGAACTGCTTTGCCGCCAAGAAGGGAGAGTCTTCGAGAGGAGCTACAGTGTGTTTGTGAGGAAAAAGACTGTGTGGGTCCCTGAACTCAATTCTTTGAAACTTTGCTCCTGCTGATTTTGGCCTTCAACCTTAAAGAAATGATACCAAGTTGTGTGCAGGAGGAATAAAGACAGTTGTGCTGCTGAAAGTAGAAATTTGCTCCCTGTTGGCCCAAACTGTTGGGCAGTATTTCAGTACCTGAAAGATAGTGAACTTCAGATACAGACTGAGCTGCTGTGCTCCCTCAGTGGAGGAATTATTTGGTGAGTGAAAGCTCTGACAAAGGGAGAGACTGTGAGTGCTGTTGGCCAGTGACTGTGGGAGGGACCAACACTGCTGTGCAGAGATATAGCCTGAGGGAGAGGCTGGGAGTTAAGAGACTGTGAGAAGCCCAGCCGCCCTGTGTGTGTGTGTGTGTCCTGACAGTGAAACTGAGGGGCCTTGGGGACTCAGCCTTGTATTGTTTCTGGCCAAAGAAGAGGGTTTTGCAACCGGCAGAGGGGAAGACGTAGACAGGCATGCCTGTATGAAAACAGTCAACAAAGGCCTATTGGTGAAGTTGGCAAGGCCAGGTAGGTGAAGACCAGTGTGTCTAAATGTTCTGCAAGCTTCAAGACCTGCAACCTGTGGTGCATTGCCAATGGGAACCCTCCACAATACCGTGCAGCTCAGCCGACTGCAATCCTCTGTGTGACTTGCAGAACTGTGAGTACCCCGAGCTGTGGCTTGGGGAGTTTATTAACTACCTAGCTAGTTAGGTTTCAGGGGATAAACTCTGATAAGTGCTGTGTGTAATCTCCAAGTTTTGCCAAGACAAATAGTTACAGGGTGAAAGTGTTTAACAGTTATTTGGGCCCCAACAAAAGACCCTAGGTCTGCATCAACACCTTGGTGAGGTACCCACCAGATAGGGACATTTCTGGGTGCACCCAGTGGTGGGAAGAGGGGTGGCTATGGAGAAAGAGTTGTTCCTCTAAAATGTTGGAGTATTTGCCTTCCACTTTTTTCCCCCATCCCTCAATAAAATAATCTCATTGTTTGCATTTCAGCCACTGTCACTGTGATTCATTGTAATAGAGTTGCTGGGGGTGTCGGATTGCTGTTGTGTGGGAAATTGTTATTGTGTGGGGAAAGTGATTAGGGGGCAGCCTACTTATTTTCCTGGGGGGATAGTAACCTGTTCTTGGTCCACAGGTACCCCTTGCCACTTACCCTGGATGGAGGCACTGCACCATATTTGCTGACCACTGTGGAACCCAGGCTAGCCCCCTCGGAGGGGGTACTGAGTCAACCTGAAGGTCCCAGAGCAGCCTAGGTGAGTCAAAGGGCTGTTACATCTGTAACAGCCCTTTAACTCACCTTGGCTGCCCCAGGGCCCTCAGGGTAGTTCGGAACACACCTCCGAGGGGGCTGGCCTGGGTTCTGCAGTTACAGCTCATGTAGCACAGTGCCTCCACCTGGGGTAATGGCAAGGGAATCCTGTAGATAAAGAACGGGTTACCACCCCCCCAGGAAACAGTACTCTGCCCCAACAATCCGTTCCCCACACAAATTACAGTTTCCACACTATTGCCCCACACCCCCAGCAGCACTCTTTCAATAACACAGGGACAGTGAATAAAATGCAAACAGTAACCTTATTTATTGGGAAGGGGGAACATGGAGAAGAATATCACACACAATTCACTCTAGGCACAGTACCTTCCCCAGTATCAGTCCTTCTCACCACCCCACTGGGTGTACCCAGATTGTCCCTGTGCAGTGGTGCAGGCCTGGGGTCTTTCGTCCTGGCCCAGTTGAACACAACACATGTTGGATTGATTATCCTATACTTGCAGACTTGAGTGTCTCTAAACAGAGGTGGAATGATTTACCCCCAGACTCCGTACTGACTAACTACAAGACTCCCCAGAGCCACAGCTCGGGGTACTCATGGTTTGCAGTCCACTCTGAGGGTTCACAACCAGTTGCATTGCACAGTACTGTGGAGGTTCTGAAGTAGGTGATGCACTACCGGTGGGGAAAACAAAACTGGATGGCTCCTGGGATGATGATCTTCATCTGCCTGGCCTTGCCAACTTCACCTATGGGCCTTTATATAAAGACTCCATACAGGCAGGCCTGTTTTGTCCTTCAACCCAGTGCGTCGACATCTTCAGTACAGGGAACCAAGATTGCTTATGTTCCCCAAACCCTTTCCAAAGCACGCAGGACCACCCTCAGGACCAATGCAGGGCAGCTGTGCTTCTGCAGTCTCAAAATCTACAGCCCCTCACCTTGAAGATACTTTCACCAGCAGGCTGGGTCCTGTCACAGCAGCTTGGATCAACACTTGCAGACTCTTCCCCTGGCTGAAATGTCCACTTCACTTAATTATTTCTGCACCGTGGGGAGCAGGGGTTATTTTCAAAGTCCACAGCCCATCTCTCATTTTCTCAGTTCAAACTGAAATCCAGACTAGCTGGGCTGCTATCAAACTCTGCTTTTCTCCACCCTGTGTCAGTCTCACAAGCAGCTACTTTTTCTCCTGCACTCAGCTTGGCAGATGGAGGTAGGTAGTGTTTTCACAGCCAGGCAGGCTGTATCTATGAAAGCAGTCTCTACTCTCACATCCACCCTGCAGTCCCTCTTGACCTCCAACCTCTGTTTGGTGCCAAAAAACAGCCTTATATTTCCCCTGAGCAGCCTTCCTGTCATTGGCTGCAACTCCCCAGGTGATCTACAGACTGCCTCTGGATATTTTCCCGGCAGTATCAGTTTGCAGTTCTTTAGAGAGCTGCCATTTTGTCTTCCTGGCAGGCTCCCTGAAGTCAGGCCCCAGATTATTTAATTTAGCCCATTAACACCACAGCCACCCGGAGGACACCTGGCAGAGGGTCGGAGGGCCGTAGCCCTACCAGGTAAGCCCAAATTGGGGGGCTTACACATATAAATCCCTTTTGAGGTATTTTTCAGATGTGTAAAACATAGCAGTTTAAGTGCAAAAAGTTGTACAAACAGTATTCCAAATTAACAGTAATAATCACTGTACAAACAATGAAAGTGGTACTAAAGTAACTGTAGGCATATAGTTGCAGACATTTTGCATATCAATAACAAAACACAGTCCTGTGCAATTGTCTGAACCCATTTCATGAGAAGGGGAATGTTGGTCTGGGACACTAGTGAAAAATACCCTACTCTTGTGAAAAGGGCACTGTGCTTTTTACTTCTAGCTGGACCTCACCAGGACAGCAGCAGAGATGGGTAGAAGGTACCTCAGTTTGACATGTCATGAAAAGGACAGCATAACTCAAGTACAACACCCCTTCCCCCACCAGAAGTAATGTAATACCATCATTGAAAGATCACAACGATGGCATTATGCAGAGAAAGGTTATCAAAATCCTACTGAGAGCTGTACACATGACAAAGTGCAGTGACAGCAGAGGTGCTGCACTAGGGTGCCAGCATTTATGGTATGAGCCCAGATCCAGCTGTGGAACCACCACCTACAACCTTCTGACCCAGTGGCAGAAGTGCTACCAACTATGCTGTGCCAGCACCTTTGAATGCTGTCTCCAGACCCCCCCAACCCTGACGATAGACTCCCAAGTTCCCCCACCAATGGATAGTACACTGTCACATATGATGCCAACACACTGTTGTGCCACAGGTACTGCTGTCACTGTGCTATGCCACATGCACTGCCAACTGAACTATGAAACATACTGTACACTGTTCACTGCATTACGTCACATGCACTGCTGATACTGCAATGTGCCAGTGAAAGTGGAGCCACCACCCTACAGCTGGACCCACCTTTCCTACAGAATAGCCAACCCCCGACTGCAAACTCCCCCAAACATCCTAGCTGTGTGCCCCCTCACAGCAGAAAGCCCAATTCCATACTCCCCTTTGCAGCTGACATACCATAACAGACTGGCAGTGAGCCTCCCACACTCAGCTGGAACCCTTCATTCCAAAGACAAACCACCACCCCACAGATGGGCCCCCTTCTCATAGACCAGAACCCCCTGTAGCTGACCTGTGTCCCCATCTCCCACCCAGAACCCCCTTCCCACAGATAGCCATCCCCCTTCAGCAGAACCCCCAACACACTAGAGTGTGTCCTCCACTCACACAGCAGAAAGCCCCATCCCACACTCCCCCATGCAGCTGACGCCCCAGAACAGACTGGCACTGCTGGAACTCATCATTCCACAGACCAGCAATCACTCCACAGCTGGATCCTGCCCTTTTCTACAGACCAGCAAGGGTTTAGGCAGGCATACTCACTGTACACATTTGTGTACAGTTTTCTTGAGTGCCTGTCATAAACCATATGCCTTTCTGTTAACATTTTCATTCTAATTTGTAATATTTGGGTTAGTGTAGGCCAGTGAGGAGTGTCTCTGTTTAAACTTCTGTTGTTTAGGAGACAGATACATGTATAACCTCTTTAGAGATTAGAGGAATCATCTGACAACAATCTGACTTGTTTGGAAGGGGGTGCCATTCAGAGAGAATTTGTAAATTTTTTAATGGGGGGAGGTGTAACTGTTAGAGACTGTGTGTACAAAATGGAAATTTCTGGCTACACTCCTGCAGACCAGCAACCCCCTGCAGCTGACCCCCCCCCTTTAGGAGAGGGTCGGGGAGTGGAAGCTACCTCTCTACCTTTTGTCACTGTAATGAGAGACACAAACACTTAAAATGAGGGACAATGGGGGAAACTGACCCTCATAATTTTTATTTTTTATTTAGTTTTTGTTAACCGGGTAGGTGTACTAGCCAGAAAGACTATTTTCAGGCATGACCCGGGAGAATACAGAGACAAACTTCAAAAGAACATCATGATACATAGTGCAAAGTACAGGAACATTATGATACATAGTAAAAATTACATAACAGCAGCAATGTGACAAAGTAATTGAGGTAGTTTGACAAAAAAAATAAGCTTTTAAGTTAACTTAAGACAAAATACAGTCAGGTCAGAATAGGAAATTGAGATAGTAAGACCAAAGTACAGTAATTAATAAATTTACACAAGACAATACAATAAGATCAAAAATTATGCGGCCAGGAACTGTGCAAGTAAATAAGGGAATAAGGTGCAGTGAGAGCAATAGCCACCAATCAAAGATTGATAAGGGAGGAGCTTGGGGGAAAGGTGGAGAAGGATGAAAGGTTAACCCGAAGGGGAAAGTGGGAAGTAGGGGAAAGTGAAATAAATGAGGAAGTGAAAGTGGAGAGGGGGAGTTTCTCAGATAGGGCTGGGCCCTAAACTCCTAGATGATGACAGGCGGAGGGTAGGGTTAGAGAGTAAGGGCTAGGGTGGTTTGAAGCAGGAGCATATGTAGAAGGAGAGGAGATAATGTCGGAGTTCTTTCTTAAAGAAGTTGTGGGATACAGATTAGCGCACGGTTATAGGAAGTGAGTTCCAGTAGTGGGGTGCATGACAGGCAAAGGTACGACCACCTTTATTTGTGTGATGTCTCGAGATGAGGACAGGGATATTTACTGCAGAGCGCAATGCATAGTGGGTTTTCTGGTAGGGAAGGAGACAGGTCAGTGAATTTGGGATGCGGGACCTGATTATGTTATCAGTAATTGACCCAAGCGCATAAGACCTTAGCTCAAGTGGTGGAAGCCATCCTAGATCAGAGTAGAGGAGACAATGATGTTTGAGCCGAGGGGAGCTGGATGCAAAGCGACAGATGTTATTGTAGGTAATGTCCCACTTACAAAGACTCGAATTGCTGGCAGAGAAATACGTAGCAACACCATAAGTGAGAGAGGAAAGTAACAATCCATGGGCTATAGCAAGTCAGGCTCAAGGAGTGAGCGCATAGCTTGTTCGGTAGGCGATCCCGAGTTTGGAGTTTATCTGCTTGCAGATAATATGAATGTGGAGGTCAAAAATCAGGGATGGGTCAAGAGCGACCCCAAGATACTTGAAAGAATTTACCACTCCAACAGATGTGCCATCAGCGGAGGAGACATTAAAGTGTGTTTGGGAGTGTTTGAGCTTGGGACTGGAACCAAATAACATAGCTTGTGTCTTTGCTGAGTTTAAGACTAGTTAGTGATTTTCAAGCCACTGTTGTAACAGCTGGTAATCACTGGAGAGTTTTGTGTTAATGCCCAAGATGTTGTTTGAACTGCAGTACAGAACAATGTCGTCCGCATATAGTAGGAAGGAGGTATTGAAGAGATTCGTGGTAATACTATTAATGAAAATGGTGAAAAGCAGAGGACCTAAAATAGACCCTTGAGGTACACCAATGTTGATGGTAGCCTTATCAGAGAGGGTGGAGTTGAATTTCACCTATTGAGACCTATCAGACAGATAGCTCTCAAACCAGTTTACAACAGTTTGTGTGAAGCCTAGAAAGTTTAGGGTAGCAACGAGAAGGGAGTGGTCAGCAAGGTCAAATGCCTTGGTCATATCAATAAAAATGGCCCCAGTGAGCCTGCCAGAGTCCATAGCCACTAAGGTGTCAGATGTGAGTTTGAGCAGGGCAGTGGTGGTACTATGACCCTTTCGGAAACCATGTTGGGCGTCAGTTAAGAGGTCATGTTTCAGTAAGAAGTCAGCGATCTGGGTAGCAACTATTTTCTCAAGAATTTTACGGAAAACAGATAGGATGGCAATAGGATGGTAATTCAATGGGTCAAGTGGGTTGCCTTTTTTGAAAACGGGGGGTAATTCTGGCCATCTTCCAAATGTCCAGGACAGTACTTTGACACAGAGAGAGCCCAAAGATTTTAGCAAGGGGAGCAGCTATCTGGGGAGCAGCCAATTTTAGGAGCTTAGGTTCCAGGTTATCAGACCCAACAGCTGTGCACTTCAAAATGTTCCTTAAGAGTTGGAGAACCACACTGGTTGGAACAGACTTGAAATGGAAAGTATGCTTGGGGGAGTTTGCAGGTGAGACGGGGTTTGATGAGATAGGGAAGTGGAAGTACATTGGGTGAGGTTAACAAATTGCCTATTAAAGAAGTTTGCAATAGTGAGGGGGTTGTTGCAATATGCGCCATTGAGAGTCATGTCATTTGGAGTGGATGACTGGTTCGATCCCAGGAAGAACTTAATATGGGACCAGAATATTTTGGGATCCCCTGGGAGTCTATTGGAAGGTTATTGCAGTGTGAGCTTTTTGCTGGTTTGATTTCTTTCTTACAGGCATTTCTTAATGCTCTGTATGTATTAAGGTCTGCAAGATTACCTGTTTTTTTATGATGAAGCCAGATTTTGTCCCTCTGTCTTAATTTAGATAATAGATCAGATTTTAATGAGGGACACATCCTCAAATATGGTGATACAAGATCTGAACACTATGGAAACCATTGTGTTTACTTGTACAAAGTTTATTTTTGATCAAGTATCTTAGAACAGTATTAATTTTTGCTTTTATGTGTAAATTTTACAGCACATTCTCTTTGTGGCTTGCACTTTTCCATGAGGGGGAGAGTGTATGAGTGGAACATATATAGTAGCAAGAACCGTTACTGCAGTGATAAATAGTGCTTGCTGCCTGGAACTACTCTCCACACCCTGCAGGCAGTAAGGGGACCAAATGGCTCAATTTACACAGGGCTGGTTACAGTGAGCTGTCCTGATTAGTCTTCTAACATTATGCACATTTCCAGGTTTTCTCAGATCCCTCATTCTAATGCATTCAATAGCTAGTGGTAATGGAGATGTACCCAGTTGGCTGTTCATCTAAAAATTTGGGGCGCCCTACAGTAATGCCACCCTGACTCACAAAGTATGGGTTGCTGGACCTAGTTTGCACCCCTGGCAACCATGAACATGGCTGTTCTTTTTTTTTATTCATTTTTAAAACGCCGCACAGGCTGAGCGCAATTTAGGGTTGTTACCTGTCAGGATTTTTACCTGGTAATGTGGTTTTCAGGGTCCCTATCCAGTAATCCAGTTTTGGTCAGTTTTTTTAGCCATTTTGACTGTTGTTTATACTTTTGAAACATATTTTATCATTCATTGTTTGAGCTGCATGTCCAGGTAACAAACAAGTTATGTTGTCAGTATAGCCCTTTTGTTTGTGAAAGCAGGCAATCTGGAAGGTGTAAAGTATGGCCATTAAGACCATTAGTAGTTACTTAACCTAATCTTTTCCACTCTACATCTTAAAGTGGCATAGCAGCAAAGCTGGGCAAAAAGCCTGCCCCCACCTTTTGCAACAGAAAAAGATCCAATTGTCTTCCACTTTCATTTTTTGGTAAACTTTTTAATCCCTAACAGAATTTTGACATTTTAAATGTTTTAAATATTTTTTTTCCTCAGGGAAAAAAAGTATGGTTATTTCTTTGGCTTTGAAATGGTAATGGGAGCATAAAAAGGAAATGGAGCAACTTCCGGTTCCGCCTCGAAGCTTAATGGCTGCATAGATGACTCATTCCACTCAGACCCCCAGCTTTTTTCCTCCATTAAATGCTACTTACTAAAACAGAAATTCATCAGAAAAGGAATAGGAGGGGAAACAAAGGGAGTGAGTCCCCGGGGGGCATGAAAACCCGAGGAACGTCCAGCGGATGAGGAGCAATCTGACTCACGACGCCACATATACAGATGGTGTACTCCCTAGGCCAGCTGTGGCCTATCTTAAATCAGCTGGCATCACCCCGAAGACACCTAAAGCAAAAAAATGGATCAAGTTAGACACAATATATAATGAGCTGTATGCCTTCCAGGTGGACATCAAGCAGCTGTTTGGGGAGATGCATAGAGATATCACTCAGCTAGAACAACGAGCTGATGCTACAGAACGGCAGGTGACAACAAATGAGAACCATGTAGATGACATAGAGACCTTAGTTCAACAAATTCAGGAGCAACAAGAGTTAGTGGTGGCCCGACAAGAGGACGCTGAGAACCGGGTTCGCCGTAAAAACATTTGCATCTACTGTATTGCTGAAGAAGAAGATGGAGCATATATAAAAGAATTTGTTATCAAACTGCTGCAAACCTCATTAGATCTTCCTGCTGACATGGTGCTTGGCTTTGAGCAAGTCCATCGAGCCTTGGCTCCCAGACCTACCTCCCCTATGGCTAGCTCTCAGTCAATCATAGCTCGATTTGGTAGTTATGCAGTCAAGGAGCAAATTTTCTTAATGGCGTGGCACAAGAAACAAGTTTTTCATGGTCAACGTCACTACTACCTGGATCATGACTATGCCCCTAAAATGATGAAGCTCTGTAGAGCCTATCTTCCTCTTTTGCTGGCTCTCAAGGCTCAGGAGCTGAAGTTTACCATGCCATATTCTGCAAAAATTAATCATACATTTTCCTTCAGGAAAACAGGAATTTGTAACAGCTGAGGAGGCCCGTGAGGCTCTTCTCAAACAGAGCCTAGTTTTTCTGGAATGCACGACTTCATCAGCAGTCCAAAAAACCCAGCCTCCACGATGGCAGACACGGGAGGGAAAGCAACGCAGAAGGGAGGAGGGCAATAATTCCAAGCAAGACCCAAAACAACTTTTAGCTGAATTTCGCAGAACGGAGAACAATATACAAAATACCTGAAGCAGGAACTGATCTCCTTGTAGTACCATATATCCGAGGTAACCTCTGGGGGGGGGTTGGGGTAAGGAGGGCAAAGGGGGTTAGGTAAGGGTTGTTCCCTGCCAGGGCTGTAATGGAGGGCCTGACTGTAGGCCATAAACATATATTGCACCACCCGCTATTTACCTGGGGTGTTTTCAGGCCACTTGTCATGGCGCCATCTATGAGCCATCCTCCCCTTCAAGTCCTCTTTCCGCACTCTCCTTCCCAGACCCTGACAAGGTGGTTCGGACTTACTATTTACCAAGCTCCCACTCATTTAAGCTACTGAAGTTATCGATGGGACTTTGGGTGTTATAATGTCAACCCTTATATCCAACACTGAAGGATATAGGCTGAACCTGAATGGTGATAGTAACCTGAGATATGAGGGGACTCTCTTTATACCTTAGCTCCCACAACCCTGTTTTATTTTAACTAAGGGAATCCAGAATAATGCCATTCAGCATGATTAAGGTTTTATTTTCTTTATTCTTTCAATATAAGAACTATGAGAGACTGTACTATGCGGGACACTTATTAGATATAAAAGTCTATTTGGGTTTTTCTATTTACTGAATCTGGGGCCCATTTTTTACAAGGGCAATGTTCTTTTTGGGGAATGGGGAGAGTACCTATGGCCAAGCTGGCAGACGTGATTCCAGGGATGATTCTCTAGCTCTTTTTCCCTATCCCCCTTCCTAAGTTTTCCTCACTTTTTTTTTTTATTTGGATCATGAAGGTCCACAGGGGGCCAGGGGCCAGGTGAGCAACAGAGACACCCCCTTTTCTGGTGTGAGGCACATATACATCTGTGTCTTTCCAGAAACAACAGGGAAATTGATAAATATTTCCCCTACCTTGGAAGTTCAATCTGAGTACAAGTTTTCTCTGACTGTAAATAGTTGGTTCATTGTAGCTATATTGTTTGCTACTGAGTTCCAGTTTGCACAGTTGACAACCAGTGTTATACTTTATTTTTTATTGGTGACAAGACACAATAACAAAATTAAGGGCAATATGAATATTATAAAACAATGGAGAATCCCAAAGGCTTCCCCTAAAGGACAACTAGCTAGACTTCTGATAATAAGAGACAGACGAGCTGGTATAAATGAAAAGGTGGATATGTGGAAAGGTTGGTCATGCTTTGATAGATTTCATAGGCAGCTACAAGGAACCTTCTCAGTACCATGGTTAAACTAGCATTAGTACTCTCTTTCAATGTGAATGGTATCCACAACCCAATCAAAAGGAGAAGGTTATTTAATTTATATAAAAAAGAGAAACTGGATGTTATTCTTTTACAAGAAAGACATCTTCCCCAAACTGAACATTCTAAGTTCAAGTCCTGGGGGTTTCAGGTAGTGGTGGCCTCATCACATGCCTCAGGTAGGCAGAGGGGAACCACAGTCCTGGTGCCTCGAGGGATTCAGTTTCAACTCCAAAATGAGATTATAGGGACTTCCGGTGACGTCACTATAATGGTGGCTGCCTAATCTAGCTAGCTCCCGAACCAACTCGGCAATCTGTCGCAATCCTCCTTCAGAAACTGATTAATTGCACTCAGGAGGTCAGCCTACGTTTAGCCCAATGTCTAGTAAACCATCGCGGGTGAAAGATAAAAAATAAAAATGGCCAAAAAATCCAATTTGAAGCAGTTACTGATAGACGCCGGCATTGAGGGGTTTGTGGCCTGTGCGAGGACCAGATCGCCTTCCGAATCTTCCTGGGACCCCGATATAGAGGAGGAAGATCTGCCGAACAAAACTGAGAAAGCTTTGGCAAAAATCCTAAAATCGGTTAACAAGATCGAATCCTCGATTGCTGACCTGAGAATGGACATTAGAAATATTAACACTAAGATCCAAATGAATGAGACCAAGATTACAGAGCTGAGTGAATCCCAGGAGAGCAATGTCAGAATTTTAGCCTACCTGTTGCAGCGGGACCACTTAGTTCATGCCAGGCTTGAAGATGCCAAAAATAGGGCAAGGAGAAATAACTTCAGGATTCATGGTGTGCAGGAGGGGGCTGAGGAGGGCTACGCTTTACCAGCAGACTTTATACTTCACCTACTGAAAACCACTATATTCCTCCCCTCGGATCTGCCACTGACGATCGAGCGTGCACACCGCTCACTTGGCCCTCACCCAGTGGACCCGAAAACAAAACCAAGATCATGGATAGTTTGTATGCTGCATTACCAAGCCAAAGAATTGGTCTTACAGGAAGCTTGGCGACATAAAGACCTGAAGTTTGAAAACCAAAATATATACTTTGATCATGACTTTTCTGCAGAGATGCAAATGAAGCGTCTCCAGGTCAGGCAAATAATCAAAGAACTAAAGGAAAAAAGGAATATAAAGGCCCAACTTAATTTTCCAGCAAGGCTAAAAGTATACCTTGAGGGCAGAGCATGAGTCTTCAACTCCCTGACAGAGGTGGCACCATTCTTGGCGGAACAGAAAATTACGCTCCCTAATAGGGAACTGGAAATGCTGGAGCACAGACTGTTGACGGGTGTCTGGGGAGTTCAATCGAGAGGGCGCAAGAGGTCTTCGACATGGCTGTTTCCACCTCAAGCTTTAACTGATGTGACAAAGTTAATAAAGAGGTCAGACCAGGAAATACGATCGAAATTGGATGCAGGAGAAGGAAACCAGATGACCTGAGGACTGCAAAGAAGTTTTGGTAGCTGTTATCCTGTGCCGTAGGGTGCAACTGGCTTTCTGTGGTATTGCCATTTCGGATTGAGGGAAAGGAGGCGGGGGGGGGAGCAAATCTCCTTTTTACAACAGGGTGAACACTCTCATTAAGCGCTATGAAGATATCCCTGTACCTTGAACAATCTTGTACATTGGGATCTTACTCAAGGCTGTTCAAGCACCACAGAGAAGGGATCTGGACAAAAGAATGCCCATGGTTTTCATTATGTAGTACATTTACACTTGTTTAGAATTATGAGGGTTTACGAAGGGGAAATAAGAGGGGGAAGAATAGGCAAGAAAAGCTCATTTGCCTACACCTGCCCAAGAGATACTTTGAAGGAATAGTTGGGGGGGGCAGCCACATAACTGGGTGGATAATGATGTAGGGGAATCTTTGCGTGCTACTCATGTTCCTCGGTTTATGCAGGGAGAGGGAGTACAACATGCTACACCAGGAGGTCACTAGGGTCACCTCCAGATTTACATCGGTGAGGTTGCATAAACCTAAAATCCCTCACCTAGGAAGTCGTTACATGATTTTTAAAATCAGAGGTAATAATTGCTATGGTGAGCAGCTACTTAGTTTGAGAGCAGTAACTCAGTCTTGGCAGTTCATATTTTACTTGGTTTTATGGGTTACTGATATGTTGATGTGGGAATTGTTTATTATAACAGTTACTAGTTATAGTTACCGTCTGTCTGCTTTAGGGAACAAATCATATCTGCTTGTCCTCATTGGGTGCATATTAATATTTCAATTGATGACTGTGGTTAAAGGGAAATTGTTAAGACCCATGAACACTGTAAGTTTGTATGACTAACCTCAATATGATTACATATAATGTGAAGGGTATCCATTCACCTGTAAAGCATTCTAGAATTTTAAACGAATTGAAAAAGCTTGAGTGTAACATTGTTTTTTTACAGGAAACCCACTTAGGAAAGGATGAACACCTTATACTGAGGAAACTGTGGGTAAGTAGAGTGGAAGCTTCCCCTTCACCTAATGGTAGGCAAGCAGGTGTAGCCATCTTGTTCAGGAGAGGCTGCCCATTTCAAATAGTCAACATCGAGGTGGGGGAGGGATGTTTTTTGCGCATCTCTGGCATCATGCAGGGCCAGTTGCTTCACTTGGTGAATTTATATGCACCCAATAACCAAACACATGTTTTTTTAAAATCTGTTTTGCATAAGATGGCTTTATTGCCTGAGGGTCAGTTAATAACAGCTGGAGATTTTAACGCTGTGGTTTCCTCGGGCCTCGATAGATCTACCTTGTCCCTGAATTATAACATGGTGACAACTAAAACTCTGGCTGTTTTACTAGAGAAGTTGGGGTTAATTGACGCTTGGCAGACCCAACATAGGGGGGAAAGAGACTACTCTTTTTTTTCAGCAGCTAATCAGTCATATTCTAGAATAGACATGTTTGTAATCCCCAAGGTGCAGCTTTATAGAGTAGTGTCGTCGAAAATATACAATATTACTTTCTTGGATCACGCTCCGGTTGGTATTACATGGGCATTGTCCAGAGAGCACAGATGCTCCCAGTGGCGATTAAATGTTTCGATACTAAATGACAAGGCTTTAAGTAAGAAACTGGCCAAATTAATAAAGGAAATATATGACATTAATGTACAACAGTGCTGCTCCCCAATCAGTACCTGGGAGGCCTTGAAAGTGGTGGTGAGGGGAGAATTTATTAGTGCAGCCTCAGCAAATAAGAGGTTAGCCCAGATATCTCGAAATAGAATCTTAGAAAAGATTAGCTCCTTGGAGGAGGAGCATAAGAGAAGCCCCACAAATACCAGAATTATGAAAGCATTAGGGGAGGGAAGGGTGGAACTACGAAAACTGGATGACAGGGTGATAGACAGCCAATTAAGATACCTGAATCAGAGATATCACGACTCAGGAGGGAAGGCCTCTAGGCTTTTAGCGATTTGGCTACGTAAGGCCCAAGCAGATAGGACAATACTGAAATTAAGAAATATGGCAAACCCCTCAGCTCCTTGGACTAAACCTCAGGAAATAGCACAGCAATTTCAGCAGTTCTATCAAAACCTTTATAGGAGGGAGGATCAGGGCATAGATATTGTAACAAGTACAAAAAACTTCCTGAAAGATTTACCAATTCCTAAATTACTGGAATCAGCAAAATTGGAATTGAACAGTAAAATTACACTGAGGGAAGTCAAAGATACTATAGAAAGATTGCCCACGAACAAGGCCACAGGACCAGATTGCTACGGCCCAGAACTTTAAAAAAAGTTTAAAGAGGTGTTGGCTCCTATCCTTACTACAGTTTTTAATTCCTATTTGGAGGAGAACCATATTCCTGACTCGTGGAGGGAAGCCTTTATTAGTGTCATCCATAAACCAGACAAACTGAAGGATAGATGTGATGCTTATAGACCAATATCCCTGCTAAATCAGGATCTGAAGATACTTACTAAAATTCTGCCATCCAGATTACAGAAACACATAGAAATACTGATTCATCCAGATCAAATAGGTTTTATTCCAAACAGGCACTTGGCCGATAACATTCGAAAGCTTTTGAATGTTATGACATCTAATTCCCAAACAACTTCAGCCCAAATAGCCCTTTTTCTGGATGCAGAAAAGGCAATTGATCACCTAAACTGGGAATACTTGTGGGTGATTATGAGGAGGATGGGTTTAGGAGAGGCTTTCATACAATGGGTTTCACTCTGTTATGGAAACCCCACAGCTAAGGTGAGAGTTAATGGAACTATCTCCTTGGGTATCAGGCTGGAGAGGGGGTCTAAGCAGGGGTGTCCCCTTTCGCCCCTCTTATTTGCACTTAGCTTGGAGCTGCTGGCAGTGGCTATCTGAGAATCAAAAGACATTAGGGGTGTCATGGTTGGAGGGCAGTGCTGCAAGGTATCTATGTACGCAAACGACACGTTGATTTTTGTGGATAATCCCTGCATTATGATTCCAAATCTATTACAACTACTGGACAAATATGGGGCAATATCAGGCTTTAAAATTAACATTGAAAACTTGGAGGCTCTGGTACTGAGGGGGGGGAGGTGACGACCGAGATTAAAGAGAAAATTCCATTCAGATGTGTTAAGGAGAAGGTTAAGTATCTGGGAGTTTGGATCCCGAAACAGATTGATAATCTATATAATTTTAATTATAAACCACTGAAGGACCAAATTATTATGGATTTGAGCAGATGGAAAGTACTGACCCTCACTTTCTCCATGAGGATTGACACTATTAAAATGAACGTCTTGCCAAGAATGCTGTTTTTGTTCCTCGCTCTTCCAGTGATGATACCTGAAAGAGACCTTCAAAATTTACAAAAAAAAATCACCAACTTCATATGGGCAGACCAAAAACCCAGAATCCGGTTAGTAAAATTACAAGAGAGCAAAAGACAGGGTGTCTGGGGCCTACTGAATTTAATCAGATATTATTGGGCAGCTCAAATTATTCCATTAGTTAAATTGTTAAATAAAACCCAACCGGTAGATTGGTGCAAGATGGAGCGAGATGCCTATCCAGGGATGCCAGTTTGGGTGCTACCTTGGATCATTCTTCCAGAGACTCTCCACAGGACGGAAAATAGATGGACGAGGTATACCATGACAATATGATTGAAGATTAGAGTAATATGGGAGAAACCTGAGTGGGTATGGCAGTTTATTCCCTTACAGTACCTTCCAGAGTTACTAAGTATGAGAAGGGATAAAATTATTAAGAACTGGTCCGAACAAGGTCTAGTTACATTGGAACAATTCATTGAGGGGGATACGGTAAAGGAGTTTAGTAAGTTACGAAAGGAATATGGTCTTCCTTATGCTAATTTTTATAAATACCTTCAGATTCGGCATTACATCTTTTCGAGGGTAGGAAGTAGTAACTTGACAGGGCAGTTAGAAGAGGGAGTAATTCTGACTAAACATAAAGCAGATCTGGGTGACACGGCTCTCCTAACTTCACAATTTTATAAATTGTTAGAGGATAGGACACATCTCCTGGTTACTCAAAAAATCCAAAGAAAGTGGGAGGAGGAATTGGGGAGGGAAATTCCGGGGAACACTGGGATAAGATATGGGCCAACATTCATAATACCTCAAATTCAATGATATGGAGAGAGTATAAATGGAAGGTGGTGTGAGATTTTTTTTTATTACTCCTGTGGTTTCCCAGTACTATGCTAGACACCCATCTGACAGATGTTGGAGAGGATTTGGTGGTAAGGGTTCTCACCTCCACATGTTCTGGGTCTGCCGGAAGATTAGAAAATTCTGGGACCAAATTAATAGTGAGATAAAGGGAATATTGGGGCGGGTCAGGACCTGGATTTTGAGCACTTGATTCTGGTGGGGCAACCGCCTGAAATTAGAACGAAAGGTAAGAGGTACCTATTTTTAATTCTCTCGGTGGCAGCGGTTAAGGTCTTAACACAAAATTGGCTAACACAGAAGCAACCCACAACCACTCAGTGGTGGATCAATATTAATAATATTCAACCAATAGAGGCCATTACGGCCAGGCTTAGAATCCAGGTCTCAAGATTCAACACCAACTGGCATCCGATCTTTAATAATTTGGAGGAACAGAGAGGAATTCCTATCCTCGAGCAACAGCTGAGGGTTTGAGGTAATGGGATTTGGCTAGATGGGGAGGTCTTTGGAGGATTAACTAATAGTAAATATTTGTTTTCTTAATCACATGGTTCATAAAAGCAGACAGACGGTTTTAAGTTAGGGGATATTTAAGAGAAAATGAAAACAAGGAATACAAAATAAAATCCACAAGGAAATGCTGAAGGCTATATAGATTGGATCGTTGTAATAAGTCAAGAATAGAGAGATAAGAAAGGAGGTGACCTTTTTAAATACAACGTATAATTAAGTAGAAACAAAGGATGTCTTCAGTCTGGAATTTATTATAGATCATTTTTATATTCTGCTGCATATACTGTAATTTGTGGCAATTGTTAACGCTGTATAAACTGGATGATGGTACCCCAAATAAACTTGAACAAGTTCAGAAAAAAAAAAGATTATAGATGGGGAAGGATGCTATGCCATTGTAGTGGGTAAACTTTACACCAGAACAGTCACCTTTGCCTCTGTTTACCTCCCTCCAGGTTCCCTGGTTCAGATAGTGAGCAAATTTCTAGATGATTTACTGGTGCATGCACAGGGTATGCATATCGTAGGAGGAGATTTAAATGTTACCTTAAATACTGAATTAGACACAACTTTTCCTTCCAGACACCGGGCCACACCAATACAAAAATACCTTAAGGTGGCCCTCCCTAAGCTGGGCATGGTAGGTATATGGCACAATTTATTTCCTTCTACAAAGTCATATACTTATTATTCCCCTAAAACCCATACATCTTCCAGATTAGATTATTTTTTCACCTCAGTTGAACACTTAGATTTAATAAGGGATATGGTAGTGGGTGCCTCTGTTTTGTCAGATCACCCCCCATATTTAAAAATAGATGTTATACCACCGAAGACTGCTTTGTTCTGGTGGCTAAATTTAATGCATTTGCGGGACCCAAAGTTTATCAAAAAGATCCAGACTGCTATACCACAAATCTTAATGGATAATAGCTCCCCGGAAATCTCCCCTAGCATAAAATAGGATACCCTCAAAACAGTGTTGAGGGGAGAGATCATTAAATATTCTACCCACAAAAAGAAAGCAAGGGAGAGACAATATAGGGAATTGCAGACACAGTTGCTGCACCTGCAGACTAGGCAGTTTCAAGGTGACCTTACTATTAGGGAACAATTAACCAAGGTTAAGCAAAGTAAACAGAGGCTAGTTGACCAGCAGATGGAACAGCAACTACTTTATTTAAAATTAAGGCACCAGGAAGGAGGACCCCGAGGAGCCAGAAATCTAGCTAGACATTTATGAGGTGCAAAAGCACAGGCTATGGTCACAAGACTAAGAGACCCAGTCTCTGGCCGCTTACTACTGCATCCAGGTGAGATTAAGCAGGTGATGGTACATTTTTATTGACCATTATATACAGAAGAGATCCATCCCACCCCTCAACAAATGGCTACCTACTTAGAAAGCTCCCCATTACCTCAACTATCACTTGCCCAAGCGGAGGGGTTGCTTTGTCCTATCACACCCATTGAAATCTGGGATACCCTTAAACTTACTAAATATCAGAAATCCTTAGTACCCGGCGGATACCTAGTGGAGTTTTACCGCACTTTCCATAGACTATTGAATCTGCCCTTAACAGCATCTTATGCGGATATCCAGGAGGGACATCCTCTCCCCCGCCTTCATGGAGATACACAGAAATAGTGGCTATCCTTAAACCTGGAAAAGATCCATCTTTGATGGTGTCATACCGACCTATCTCAAAGCCTAACTGTGATTACAAGCTACAGTATTTATGTCAATATTGGCCAACAGAGTGGCAGTGTTACTACCTGATCTAATAGATGGGGACCAGGTAGGCTTTATCATGAAGCGTCAAGCACATGATGCGGTCAGGCGGGTGCTGTTACTCACAGAATATGCGTCCCATTGACAAATACCAACTGTCCTTCTCTGCCTTGATGCAGAGAAGGCATTTGATAGGGTGTCGTAGCCCTACCTTTGGGCAACTTTAAAACGCTTTGCATTTCCAGATAAACTTATTATCCAAATCCAAGCTATGTATCATATGCCCCTAGCATATCTTAAGCTAGATGGATCACTTTCCTTACCATTTTCTTTATCTAGGGGCACAAGACAGGGCTGCCCACTATCCCCGTTGTTATTTGCACTTTATTTGGAGCCCTTGGCTGCTAACATTAGGGCTCAGGTTCAGGTGGAGGAGATCCCAGTGGGAGGGAATGCCCATAAATTGACATTCTTTGCAGATGATGTTCTGCTGACCCTCACTTCCCCGGAGACCTCTTTCCCAGAGGTCTGGACACAATTGGATATATTCAGCAACCTGGAGGTCTATAGGATTAATGGTACTAAGACAGAGATCTTGACCTATTTCTTTAAACACACTAATACATTAAAAGTAAAATTTCCATTCCGCTGGAATAGAATTGTGATGAGATATTTAGATATTAAAATACCATATAGGTTGTTACATCTGGACTTGATGAACTACGAACCTATTACCCAGCAAATTACTTCTGATCTGTCTAAATGGGCTTTGCTCCCTATGGGGATCCTTCCATGAATTGAAATAGTGCAGCAGAATGTGCTGCCTCGCCTGCTTTTCTTTTTGCAGACACTCCCAATATGCCCCACGAACACCTATTTACAAATATGGGATAAATTAATTTCTAGGTTTATCTGGGGGGAGGGTAAAGTCCCTCAAGTGAAATACTCCACGTTGCAGTTGTCTAGAGACCAAAGGGGACTAAATCTTCCAAATATGAGAAGATACACACACAGGCAGCCCATATTCACATATCCCTATTGCATGTGGCCACAGTTTATAAGACATATTGGAAACATATTGAAGTCACCCTAAACGGGTTGGAGAATTTCTCTTCTTTTATTGTGGGGGACCCCCCCAGGATGCCTACCACTTTCAAAGTTTATGAACTTCACCTCAGAGTTTCTGAGAAGTTGGATACAAATGTGGAGAATGTTCTTATCCCCATCAGAGATGATATCTCTCTATGACCTCGATCCAGCATTGGGAGAGATTTGGTATGCTCTATATTTTCCAGGTAGTGGGCCCACTGGGCATACATTCCTTCTCCCACTTACAAGTAGAATATAAGCTCCTTAATAATCAATACAAGCCTTACATGGTTTTTAGAGATACATTGCTACTGTTTGAGGAGGCCCTATCAGAAGTAACTAAATCCCCTTCTCTCCTGCTACAAATGGTGATCTTTCATTTAAGAGGGGAAGTACAGGAACATATAATAGGGAACTTGTACTCAGCATTAAGGTCATATAGTACTGTATCACTTGATTATATTAGAATTAAGTGGTCAAAAGATATGGATATGGAATTAGAGGCTGACCAATGGCAAGCTTCAACTGTATTCTACTCCAGAATCTCTTCTAACGTCTATTGGCGGGAATATGCATGGAAGACCAGAGTAAGGTATTTCAGAACCCTGGCTATTACTGCTAAGTTTAGAGGCCAGGAGTATGGAATGTGTTGGAGGGGATGTGGACAGGAAGAGGCAGGGATGGTCCACATTATGTGGTCATGCCCATATATACTGGGATACTGGCGAGAGATTATAGCTGAGTTAAATGATATATATGGGACACCGGAGATCCTTACTCTGACCTTTAGCTTGACAGCAGTCCCTCCCTACTGGAATTAAAATCCAAGGGATGCTTTTCAGAATGCTGACCCCCTTGGTCCTGTTGACTAAAAAAGTTACGATATATTCCAGGCACACTGCCTTAGGGGTAGCTGGTCCATTCCACTGGGGTGTCAAACAGACGAGGCATACTGATGAGTCCTGGTAGGACGAAACACGTGTCTATGTCTTCTGTTAGCACCCTTTGCAAACTGTGTGAGAGGCCTTTCGCACCATGCAATTCTGCTTAAAGTTGGACCAGCATAACATTCTGTGGTGATTTGATATGCAGCCCATGATGCTTTGCATTGTGGGGCATGTGTGATTTGTATTTTCTTGAAACTTGGCTTCTCAGCCAAATGCCCTTTGGGTAACCCTTGCCTCAGTGTTTACGCACAGAGGTTCTTTGTCTTTTAAATGTTTTTTATTTTAATGGGTTCACCACGATATATCCCAGGCACACTGCCTTAGGGGTAGCTGGTCCATTCCGCTGGGGTGTCAAACAGACGAGGCATACTGATGAGTCCTGGTAGGACGAAACACATGTCTATGTCTTCTGTTAGCACCCTTTGCAAACTATGTGAGAGGCCTTTCGGCACCATGCAATTCTGCTTAAAGTTGGACCAGCATAACATTCTGTGGTGATTTGCATATGCAGCCCATGATGCTTTGCATTGTGGGGGCATGTGTGCTTTTGTATTTTCTTGAAACTTGGCTTCCCAGCCAAATGCCCTTTGGGGTAACCCTTGCCTCAGTGTTTACGCACAGAGGTTCTTTGTCTCTTAAAAAAGTTATTACACATCTCTGGCTTTCCACTCAGATCCCGACCAAGGAATCATGGAGAAAACTGACATATGAAATATATAATCTGGAGAGGATTTCAGGTAGATTGAATAATAGGTTAAGCACCTTTGACAATTGATGGAAAGTTTGGATGCTATCCCAGCTGGGCCACTATGGTAAATTTGCCCCTTAATTATACTGTACAATACCGTATCTAAAACTATGTGGGGTATTTGAGGATGATAGAAGGTGGGGGTGGAGCTTTGAGGTTTTAAGTGAACTAGATTGGGATAGGAGGTTTATTAATAACCTTCTCCTTATTATTTCTGTAGCACTTATAGATGTGGGTAATTTACCCAGGTTTACCAAAGATAGGAAGAACTCTTTGGAGACTCTGCAGACATGGGGTCTCTAAAGGTACATTATTGTATTTGCTTATTATTCCTTGTACTATTTCTGAATGTATTTATGTATTGCACATGGTATTACAATAAGCTCTTAAAATCAATAAAATATAATAAAAAAAGGAAACAGAGCAAGAAAAGGATATAAAATACACATAATAGGAGACAAACAATGTCTTTATTTATTTTTAGTTTTTGTTTACTGGGTAAGTGCACTAGATAGAAACTGCCTATTTTCAGGCACAACCCGGGATAAATACAACAACATCAGAGAACATAGGACAGTGCAGTACAATAGGACAGTAGAACACAACCTGAGGCGCCGTCTTTCAGATGACACGTTAAACCGAGATCCTATCTGCCTGTTCTGGTGGTAGTTCAGGTGAATGTTAAAGATCCCATGGCACTTCTCGAAAAGAGTAGGGGAATTTTTATTCATAACTTAAAAACAAACAAACAGATCAGTATTCCTCCGTACATTATCTTAAAGAGACAAAGACATACACACAAAGCAGTATTACTTCATACTTTAAACCCAAAATTAAGAATAATGTACTATAAGCATACCCCCTCCCCCCCCTCCCTACTATAAGAGATGGGGAATTTGTATTAAAACTTCAACAATAAATGATAACAAACTGTGTTAACTTCGCACAGATTAATCCAGAAATCATAAAACATGTAAATCAAAGAAGGATTATATGCATGCAGTGTCTAGTTTGCTTTCAACTAATTTGTAGACCCCCAAAAATAAATCCTTTACTAAAATAACCCCTCCCCATCCCCCACTAAAAGAGTAGGGGAACTGTTATTCAGAACTGAAAAAACTTATAACCAAATCTGTATTTCATCATACAAAATTGTAAAAAGAAAAAAAAAGAAAACTAAAAAGAACAGTACTGCTTACCATTACCTTGAACAGAAATGAAACCACTAAAAACATACCTACTCCCCCTCCCTACGAAAAGGATAGGGGAATTTTTTTTTAAACTTAAAAAATCAAAACAATGTTAAATCACATATAAATAATGTATAAACATTAGGGAAAATAAAATAAGTATTACAGTCATACATTTACTAGACTAAGTCCAAAGCAAAACCAAAAAACCCAAAACAAATTCTGATATTGAAAAAAATCCAATACCCCCCCAACACACTAAAGGAGTAGGGTAACCCTGAATTTAAGACTTGAAGGATAAAGCATACAAGATATTAATACCTTAACATAAAACATAAAAAATACCTTCAAAAAGAAACTGCAAATCTGATCCAAGTACCTCCAATACTCTTCATGAAAAGCTACAGCATAAACCTTGGAGTCAGAAACTTTCAAGAGACGTAACTCTGTGCAGATAATATAAAATAAATCCAACCCCCATAATAATTGTTGTTATACAACTAGATGGCAACAGCAAATCCATATAGTATAGAAAATGAATGAAAACCAACTGAAGTGTACTAACATGAAATTTTACCGGCAACTGAGAGGTAATGCCATAAAACAATGTCTGGGTCAGGAGAGATTGGAAGGCCAACATTTCATTTAGATTTTACAATGTCCCAAAAGTCTACAACAAATGGGCACGAAAAATATAAATGGCCCATTGTTTCTATCTTTTTACAACAATGGTCTCTTGGGCAATATCTCTCTTGCTTTTGATTACTCTTAACATTCACCTTACTGTGAATAGCTAACCAAACAGTATCCCACATTCCTTCTGGAATCCTAGGGTCCATAATATATGACAAAATACAGTTCTGTTGAGTTTTTTGAAAATCCAGAAAAAGGATGTTCTATAAAACATTCTGCTATGACATATGTATACAAGAATTTCTGAGGAAAATGAATAGCCAATTGATATCCAATTTGCCATTTTTTAACATTATCAATAACCCCAGTCCACATAATGGGTAAACGGGGGTTTAATTTATTTTAAAGTAAAAAGAGACCCTGTTCCCATTCACTTAATACACCAGTCAGTACCGGAAGACTCCATAGACCCCCACAAGTGGGTACTACCCTTCATCAGTGGAACCAAATTATTATATAAAAAACAGTGAAAAAAACAAAACAAAAATGGGTTCACCATCCCCCCCATCCTTAACATCTTTATACAAAATTGACCTTTTTATGGGGTTGATCTGGCTCCCCCAAAAACAGGAGAAAAAATATCCCATCAGTTTCATCTCTAATTGGGTGGGAACCAGATAAACCGCACTGAGGAAGAGGAAAAATGGAATCAAAAAGGATTTATTTAAATAAATCCTCTTTTTTTTGGAGGCTTTCCAAACATTCCATTTCTGTATCTTCTGTAACCCAATCTGTAATCTGTTTTCCCAATTAAACCCTCCAGGATCTTTACCTCCAAAGTAAACCCCTAAAGTTTTGCAGGGGACCATTGCCACCGATATGCCTGCCACCGTCACTGAAGTCAAAGGAAAATGTTGTAACTGCAGACACTGGGTTTTCCCAGTATTATGATGTGCTCCCATGATGCTACCAAGACCTGCTATAAGATCACATGCCATCTGAATAGAACTCTCATCTTTGGCCAACAAACCCAAGTTGTCTGCTCATGCCACTATTTTAAGATTGTGACCCAATCGTTCTCCCAGACCCACCAAACGAGGGGAGGCCTGGAGGATTTTCAATAAAGGATCAATAGTAAAAACATAAAGCAACAGACTGAGAGGGCAGCCCTGCTGAATTCCCCTGCAGATCATGCACTTCAAACCCATCCACTCATTCTCAAAGGTTAGTACAAATGCTAAAGCATAGCAGAGTTGTAACCATCTGGTATCCCATATGCCTCCAAACATTGCCAGAGAAAGGAATGTAACACTCCATTGAATGCCTACACCTGATCAAGGCTCACTACAAACCCTTCCTCCTGCTGTCCAATCCCCCCACCCTCCCAAGATGGCAATTCTCTTAATAAAGAAGTGTTTCAGTTATCTTCCTTCCAGGAATAGAGCAAAACTGGTCTGGGCTTAAAATATTGCTCATTACTGCAGCAAGTCTGTTCCCCAATAATTTGGCTAGAATTTTAAAATCCATATTTAACAATGTTATGGGACGCCAATTTTGAATATCAGAACGGCACCCTGATTTATATAAAAATATCAACAATCCTTCGTACATCTGTGTAAGAAGAAAATGTTTAGAAAGAAAAGAATTAAATACAATCACTATTTCTGATGGCATAAGCTCTCATAGGACCTTATATAGCTCTCCAGGCAAACCATCTGACCCAGGAGAAACATCGTTATAGAGGCCATTAATTACTGTCTGCATCTCCAGATGTGTAAATGGGGCTGTCATAATGGCCTCCTGGGCCGAACTAATGGTTGGAAGATGAGCAGCCTGCAATAATTGGGACATAAAGTCTGAATCAGGGACTGAATAACCAAACGTATCATGCACATGGGCTTCCAATAATGTCATAATCTCCACATTATCTGTCATCACCGCCCCTTGTGGGGAAACCAGGTTCGCTATTTCTTTCTTTTCTCTACGATGTTGACTGTCCATAAAGGGATTAGTACACTCTGCTTTCCCCTGTGTCCCAAATAACTGCTCCCTCTGCAAGGAGCGAAGTGTATTATATTGAAAATAGGACATCTCTACTTTCACTGATTTGATCTCTGTACTATAGTCTGCTCCCTTCAAACTCTGTTGTGAAAGAAGAAGCGGAAGCTTTTCTCTTAGTTCTAAGTAACTGAAATAGGAGGATGAAACCCTCACTTTCGCCCGTGTCTGAAAAAAAAACAATCAAACATTCTTTCAAATCCTCCCACCATTGCCCAGGTCCCTGTCATGAAAAGAAATTGTAGTACACTTATCTCTGACAATAGCACCTGTTTAATATCAGGTTCGATCAACAAACCAGTATTTAATCGCCAGAAACCTGGATCCACCTCTTGAGGTGGTGGCCTCAAAATGTGAACCCCCACCAACGTGTGGTCCGAAGTTTCTACTGGAACATTAAACACCTCAGATACTGGCAACATTTTCTTTAGAATGATAAAATCAATATGAGAAGAAAGCTTCCCCTTACAGAATGTGGGTTGGGGCTGATGGGGCCCAAAAATGTAGGCATCTTTCAATTCTGCTTGTAATATAACTTTCTTAAGGAAAGCCTTGTCGCAGTACTTTTTGCCGGCTAGTCTCCCCCCCAGAAAGTCTGCCTACTAGTATGGAGGTAAGGTTGCAAACTAGACATTAATTCTATACGAAGAGCTTTTGACTGAAGGACATAAATGTTAAGCAAATGACATGGGGTAGAATTTATAGCAACAGCCAGCAACAACGCCCTCCCTGGCTCAATGTCCGCCATATGGAGAACAGAAACGGAGGGAGTTGAAAAACAAATTCCCACCCCACTGCATAGGTCTGGAATAACCCAGCATAAGATCTTGGTTTGTGCTGTGTAGATCCCTCCAACCAGGCTCTCCCCTCCTTATTAAAGTTATCAGTCTCAATGTTCCCCTGTAGTTTACCTGTAAGGGGCTCACCTCCCAGTGAATCCTGCTCCGCCAGTACCTCACTAAGTTGTATTGGTGAAATGACTGCTGGAGGTGTACCTTCATGAAATGAACCTGGTAGGAAACTATCTCCTGTAGTAGCATCTGGCGCAGCTACTATTGCTGATGCCTCAGTTCCATCTAGTGCAGTTGCAGAGTGCTGAGCTGGGGACTTAGCCTCTTCTGAAGGGCCCTGTAGGATGGTTCATTCACCACCCATAGACCGATCATTCTGGATAACAGAATCTTGCTTTGGGGAACCAGGTAAGGGAATGGAGAAGGTTGGGAATCCACTGAGCCCTGCAAAACCAGATACAGGAAGAGAAGCTGTAGTCCCTTCTAACCCTTGGGGACTACAACTCAGACAGCTCTTTTTCAAACTCATTACTGTGTAAGGTTGTTATGTTAGACCACGTATGAGTGGTTTTAGCAGTATTTTGTTCTTTTTTAAATCTTGAAACTGTACTTTGAACGCTTTACACATTTGGGCAGAATGTGACCCCTGGACAGCACTTCTGGGTCATGGGTGAATATTTAAGCTTGTCCCATGGCGAGCGGGGCTAGCGCGTGTCTGCCGCATGCGAAGATGCATGCAAAGACACGCATGTTTATGTGCGTGTTTTGCGTGTCTTAGCGTGGAAAAGCATGTCAGACCACACTCTTGAGGGTGTCATTAAGGTAAACTATACTTGAAAGTCATTCAAGGCCTATAGGCAGTAAAATCATAGCTGTAAAGTGGAAAATAAGAAATAACATTATTTCCTGTTACTTTCTATTGAGACTAGCCCCTTCAGTTACTCTAGACAATAGCTTGAAAGGCAGTATTAGACTAAATTGTATCACAGACCAATCATAAAATAAAATGGCCAAAGTACTGCAAATTGTAAATGGAGGCTTTGCTTACAAATGCATCTCATGTGATATGTATAAGATATTACCACACAACAACATTGAACCATCTAGGTGTATTAACTGTGAATTAATTGAGTCCCTTACAAATGAAATCAAGCTATTTGAATCTAGAATGATTGACTTAGAAGACAATCAGAAAGCAATGGCAGCTTATTCCCTGGATAGGACACCTACATTTGATCAATCATTAAAAAATCAATCCAATAACATGACTTTAATGATACCATCAAACTATATGCCCCCCCCAACAAATATACCTGGTACAGAGGTAAGCAAAAAAAGGGCCCAGGAAATAGATACATCAGATACTACAGACGATGAATGGCATATGGTTCAGAATGCTAAGGTGCCTAAAAAAGGAAGGAGAGCTAATATTTTTAATATTACTCTTTTCAATCATTTTGATCCTTTCCTACAAGTCACTGCAAACTCCTGTGATTCATGTAATTTACAGGAGCAGAATAATAATATGAGCTTTACTACCACACAGATATTGGAACAATGTACTAAGGAACCAAATTTAATTGACATTTCCAGTACTAACCTGTTGACCCCATGTTCTCAATTGGAAGCCCCCAGTACAGATATCCAGGCATCACCAACAATATATGTACTTGGGGACTCGATAATAAAACACCTTGACATGGCAATTTATAACCCCGACAAGGACAATCAAACTTTATCTAGTTTCAGTGGAGCAAGAATCAAAGACATTACATTTATGTCCAACAATATCATTGATAAGAATACCCCCTCTGTAGTACTAGTGCATGTCAGTGCTAATGATGTTTTCCATAATTCTGCCCTAGATATAAAACAGGATTTGGTAGCCCTTTCAAATAAGTTAACAAATATGGGTTGTACAATTGTCATATCGGAGATTCTTCCCATACCTAAGGCTTTAAAATTTGTTAATAATAAAATAAAAAACATTAATTTGTGGCTACATCCTTGGTGTTGTAAGCAAGGGATAAAGTGTATTATACACTGGGAGGAATTTATGGATCATCCAAAATTGTACTGTGTCGATGGCCTACACTTAAGTAGAAGAGGTAGTCTTGTCCTTGGGAAACAATTTAACATGTTTATAAATCATAATTTAAACTAATCACTTTGGGTAGAGACAGCTTGCATCTGTACCTCTTAACAATGTATTACATACTCAATTAAATAAAATTGAACCTGTCTCACATTATCAAGAAATTAATATATTATTGGTTAATGCAAGAAGTTTAACAAATAAAATGGAGGAGCTCAAATATATCTTAAGAGATCAGGATATAGCTATATATGGTGTCACAGAGACATGGTTTAAGGACAGTGACTGGGGTATGGATATCCCACGTTATAACAGATACTCAAAAAAAACAGACAAAATAAACATGGAGGTGGGATAGGCTTATACATGTCTGATAAATATAAGTCTTATATGGTGGATTCTACCCAAGTCTCATGTCATGAAACAGAAATCTTATGGGCCTACATTGATCTACCAAGAAAGCACTTAACTATTGGTTTAGCTTATCAAACTCCCAATTTAGCTAATATTGAAACAGAAAGATTCTTGTCTCAGTTGGAGAATATGACAGTACAATCAAATTATATATTGATGGGTGATTTTAACTTCCCTAACATTAATTGGTCTACTCTAAATGCTGTTGGTTCATTGGAGAATAAATTTCTTGATTTCACAATTAATTTCAACTTGGAACAGTTAGTTTTGAGTAATACTAGAGGAAATAGTCTACTGGACCTGGTTCTAACAAATTGTGATGAGGATATCACTACTCCTAGTGTTCTTGAACCTTTAGGTACCAGTGACCATAATATGATTAAATGTAGTGTTATCACTACAAAACATATTAGAGGATCTACTACTGTGAAAGACTTCAATAAAGCCAATTATAAAAATATGACAGAATATCTTGCTTGCTGGGAATGGGAGAAATAACTTAGAGATAAGAACTTAACCACAGTATGGAATTTACTTTGGGAGAAATTATAATTCAGTATAAATAAATGGGTTCCTAACAGAACAAAGTATAAAAATAATCACAGGATTCCGGCATGGTGGAATGGGAAAATCAAAAGAGCCATTTATAGGAAGAGGAAGTATTATAAGAAATTTAAAAAGTTACCAACAGATAGAAATTGGAAACAATATAAAAACAGTGCAATTAATGTTAAAAATACAATAAGGAAATCTAAATTAAATCTAGAACTACAGTTGGCAACAAATACTAAAGACAATAAAAAAAGCTTCTTCAACTATATAGGGTCATTACATGGTAATAAATCGAACTTAGGCCCATTAGTAATCGATGATGAAGTAATTAGTGATGAAACAGAAATGGCAACCCAATTCAATAAACAATTCCTAAGTATATTTAATCCTAAAGAATCAGTACCTATTTTTCCAGAATGTGACAGTTCAGAATGGACACCCTTCACAGAAAATGAGATTTTGGAAGCTTTCTCACAGTTAAAATGTAATGGTTCTCTGGGTCCTGATGGGATACACCCCAAATGAATTAAAGAATTGAGTCAAGTATTAAAAGGTCCCTTTACCTTATTTTTTAATACTTCATCAAAAGAAGGTAAAACCGTTTCAATCTGGAATGAGGGTATAGTAACCCCTATTTATAAAACCGGTAATAAAAAAGATGTGAACAACTACACACCCCATAAGTTTAACCTCTGTTATTTGTAAAATGTTAGAGAGACTTATCCAGAAATGGGTAGAAATACATATTATACAGAATAACTTAACAGATATTAACCAGCATGGTTTTCAATCAGGTAGATCCTGTTTAACCAACCATAATTCATTTCTTCGAATATGTGAGTGAGGCCCTTGATGAAAGTTTGCCGGTGGATGTCATATATCTTGATTATTCTAAGGATTTTGACATGGTTTCATATAAGATTTTGCTTGAACAACTTCTTAATCTTAAAATCAAAACAAATATTGTGAATTGGATTTCTTCATGGCTCACTGACCGTAACAGAGTGTAGCCCTAAGAGGATACCTCTAGGAATGGGGACCTGTCACAAGTGGTGTGCCTCAGGGCTTGGTACTGGGACCGACATTATTTAAAATATTACTCTCATCTGTGCAAACTTCTGGAGATACCTGGACAGTTACGTATGCAGATAATTGTAAATTAGGCTGTGTAGTAAACAACACATCATCTTCAGCTAATTTGCAAAATAACCTCAATCATCTAGTACTCTGGGCAAAAAATAATAAAATGAGTTTTAATATTAAAAAAATTAAAGTTATGCATTTAGGGCACAATAATATTAAAAACATTTACAGGATAAATGATATACAACTACAAGAAACCAATATCGAAACTGACTTGGGAGTGATAATAACAAATTGACCTTTGAAATGCATAAATAAACAGCTGTTAAAAAATGTCATAAAATTATCAACTGCATTCTAAAAAATATCAAAAACAGAGCTCCTAAGATCATGATACCCGTTTACTCAATTTTAGTACATCCTCACCTTGAATACTGTGCTCCACTATGTGCACCAATGACAATTCAAAGTAAAAAATTAGTGGAGGGAGTACAAAAAAGAATCACAAAACAAATAACTAAAATAAAAAATTTGAGTTATGATCAAAGACTTGAGCACCTGGGATTAAATTCTTTACTATATAGACAAACGAGGGGAGATCTTTGTGTTGTTTATAATGCTATTAAAGATGATCACCTTATGGAAACTCTAGGGTTAGCTAGATATACTGACACTTTTACCACAAGATCTCATAATCTAAAATTAAAAGGGAATACTAATAGGACAAACAGGGGTGATAACTGGTTTCCCCAGCGAATAATTCCAGCCTGGAATACATTACCATCTAATGTTGTTAACAGTGGGAGTATGGTTATCTTAAAAAATAGACTTGATTATTATATGGGACAAAGAAATACTTTTTTTATTAAATAGATGCCTTTCATTTCCACCTATAGGTGGCAAGTTTCCTATGGACCATTGGTCCCCTTAACTCATAAACATCCTATGAACCTATGAATGGTTGTTTTCAAACAACCAACCTGCTTGCTGTAAAGCATCTCCAGGTGTCCAGTCCAGGAGAGAGGTAGAAAAGGGAAAACCAGGTTCTGAAGGTTGAGTACCATCAAAAAATCATAGAGGTGATATCAGATACACCAGATATAGGCTCCCGGACTAAGCCTTACCGACGGTCTTTTGCTTGAATTCAGCATTGGACTAGCTAAAGAACATTTCCGTTTCTTCTCATCCTGTAAATTAGATTTTTGTACCTAAAATTCTCTTTCTGTTTTCGACAGCATTTCCACCAATTGTTTCTTCTTCTTTTTCTCCAATTCCATTTTTAAATGATGTTCCTCCTGTAAATCCTCTGCATCCATGGACATAAGGAGTTGATCTTCAGGAGAACCAGAATCGGTGCTCAATGTAGGGTGCTCAGAGTTCGAACTCTGAACCACTAAAGTATCCATCTTGCTTTCTGGAGCTCCACTACCAGCACCTTCCCCATTCCATGGTCGAAACAAGACTGAGGTCCGCCGATCCTCCTGTAGTGCAACAGCGCCTCCTGCAGGAAGAGTAGGGAATTTTTTATTAAAACAAATAATAATACAAAACAGTATTACATCATACAACTCATAATAAAAAAAATCAACAAAAACTGAAAAAAATATTACATCATACAATCACCGCAAGCATAACCCCCCCCCACCAAAAGAGTAGGAGAATATTTATGGAGAAGAACAAAAGCAAAATGTTGTAATACAGTAGTACATTATACAAAGAAAAACGAAACCAGAATGAGAAAGCAAGACAAGCATATAAAGGTTATACAGAAAATCTAAAAACTCAAAATAAAAACTCAAAAGAAAAATGGAACCCACCCCCAGAAAAACAAACCCACCCGAAACAGAAAAACAAAACAATCAAGCAGCAAAAATCCAGTCACAGGAAGCATAATAAGAGCGAAAGCTGGTCTGAGGCAAAGAAACCAATTTCTGGTTATAAATAACAACTAAATCATAACGTATCTGATTGAGAATGTGAATTCCAGTATACGTTTTTTGTTGTAAAAGCTGAGCACATCTAGCTTGCCATAAAAAATATTTACAAAGGGCAAACATAAGTCGAAGGGTACTAGGATGATATCTGGAGTAGGCACTAGGAAGCTGGCCAAACACCAACATGTCACCCCCCTACAAATGGGGGTTCCCAAAAGTCTTCCAAGAACTTGACTATTGCTCACAGTCTGGGAGATGTCCGGCGTTAAGCCGTTTTAAATGGTGTTGCCGTGAGTGCTTTCAAAGCCTCCATGTACTGTCTCTTTAAGGGCTGCCTGCTTGTAGTCATAATTAGTTTGCATGGGGGGACTGTGTGTTTGTATGCCCGAGTCCCACCCGGCCTGCTGCCTAAGCACTCCATTTCTGCTGTCGCTAAATGCGCAGAGGAAGCTCAGTTGAAAGATGTAACTATTGCTGGAAATTATGCAGAGTAGCAGTGAAAATGTAGTGTGTCTAACCTGCCTTTCTTGCAGCATGGACTGTTTCTGTTGTGCTCCATCATTTGGTCCCGAACTGCCGAACTGGACCAATCGGGTGTGAGGACTGTAAAATGGAGCCTGCCAAAGTGGATCTGTGTGGTGCCAGCCTCTGGGAAATGTAGTTTTGGGCTACTGGCGCCTTTTTGCACCAATGGGGGGGTGTTGTGACTGACAGCAGAACCGACCAACTGGACTGTTGGGATTCTGGGGAAATACCTTGAGCTGTCTGCTGGAGGGCAGATCTGTTTGGGACATTGAGAAAGGAGCTCTGAGTGTTCGAGCAGCCGTTGCGGCGTAGTTCATGTGGGAGAACCATGGAAGGCCTGACTGCTGGCCTACTGTCTTGATTTCTGCCCTGAGAGGGAAGAGAGGATTCTTCATCAGACTGATTCCGAATTTGAGAGAGCAAAGCAAACTGCTGCTGCTGCGGGACCAGGCTTAACCTGTAGAAGACCGAAGATTTAGCTGAATGCGATCGGCCTGTCAGGACTCTGTGGCCTGGTACAGTAGACGAGTTTTGCACATGAATGTGCTTATGTGCTGGATGGGGATCGCGATCTGTTTCCCCCCATTGCTGTAGACTGTGTGTTAGCTCTGGAATTTGTTTCTCAGCAAGAATCGGACTGCATCCGTGCTGCTTGATGCAGATAGGCCCTGCCACGAGGGTCTTGTCTCACTACCCTGCTGCAGAGAAAAGATCCATCAACAAGGAACCAGCGGGGACCAGCCCAATTGCACCTTGCCTGAACAAGAACAGAGCCAAAGCAACTCATGTGGGCCCTGCTTCCTCTGGCAATCCAGAAAGTTCATCTATCAGCTCTCCTGTGTTTAGTTTGGGTACCATAATTATCAGGGTAGCTCCATGCAACTTTTCTTAAATCAGAGTGTGTCATCTGATTGTTTTGTGTTCCTTTTCATGAACTGAGCCCTCCGGCTCCGGATTACAAATTGTGTGTGTACATATTCTTTTTCCATCACAGGGCCCTAACCAGCTGCACCGCCGGCCTACCCTGGGCAATGGTCCTGGCTAGCCTTTTCCCTTCATCCTGGGTACCCAAACAGTGCGACTGAGTTGGACTATTATTAACGTGTCTAAGCTAATTAACCTGATTATTCCCCCTCCTTGTTGCAGACCCCTGAATAAATCAGATCTGTTTGTTTCTGCAATTTACATTGACTATGGTGTCAGTTTATGCTGAAGGTATTGCATTGTTGCTGTTGTACTGCATCATCTTGTTTTACAGGGGGTCCCCAGAGTCAAGCTGAAGGAACCAGTCCTGGGGGTAAGTATCAAGTACAAGTGTATGTACCAAGTATATCTTGGATATTGGGAAGGTTACTTTTGTGTACTGTGTGGGCCACTAATGGGAGATGGGGGGGGGGTCACAGTACCCAGAGGGCTGTGACCTGGTTAGCTTAACCCAAACCAACCCTGACCTTTGGGTGGAGGCACCCATTTAAGAACTCAGGCCCTTTAACCTGTTAGTAGCCAAGCAGGCAGGGGTAGTAGCCCAAGGGATAGCGCCACCTAGGGGTTACAAACATATCATAGAAAACATAAGAAATGCATTTATCCTTCCACTTATGGAGCCATAACGTCCAAAAGTCCCTACTAAAAGGACAGTCAATAAAGAAATGCTGCTGGGACTCCAAAACATTCAGACAAGTGTCCTGAAAACACAGTCTGTCCTCCAGAGACTTATGATGGTGGTTACTCCGGACACCCAATTTTCCATGACAAGACAACCAAGTCACATCCCATAATTCCAGGGGAAGCCGAGGATCAACAAGTAGGCAAAAAATCAAAGAAACATCTAGTTCCATGCCAGCAGAGTCCAAAACACAAAGGAGAGCAGAAAAATAAGCCTGAATAATAGACCCATATAACTGTCATCTTGTCATAAAGAGGATAGACCGATGGGTCAAGTTCCACTGTTTCAACTTAAAAAACATCGAAAACTGAAAAGAGGGAATACCAGAAGACCGAAAAGTTCTCGGGATTGCCGAAGGAGAACTACACCATAAGTACCATAAGGGAGAAACCAAGTTCATAAAAACAGAAACCCAATTGGGGGGGGGGAGGAACGTTTCAAAAAAGGAAAAATAAATAAAAAAACAAACAATGAAAAAAAATACAGGATTAAGCATATGCACCCCACCCATACAATAATCCTGATACAAACAAACCCTCTTAATGGAATTCAACCGAGAACTCCAAAAGCCTTGAAAAAAAAAGATTATAAATTCACACTTCCAAACCAAGAGGTAAAGGAAAAACCATGGCAACATGCAAAAATATAGACAGCACTAAAGTCTTTAAAAGCAGAACACATTTACGTTTAACAATAGTCTTATCTTTCCAAGAAGAAATCAAAGTGATGCCTTTATCAAGAGCCAAATTCCAATTATAAGTGGAGTCATCAGAAGTACCATAAAATAAGCCCAGAATCTTCAGTGGGTCATGTGTAACAGGAATCTGGGCCATAGAAGCAAAAGCAGAGGGGGAAACAGAATCAGGGATAAACTTCGCCACACTTTTATGAAGATTCAATTTGGATCCCGAAAGGTCTCAAAGTCAGAAAGCAAGCCAACAAAGCCAACTGTATCCAATAGGGGTGTAGTGCTAATACATAAATCATCCGCATAAGCATAAACACTAGGGGTATACTGACCACCAGGGAGCAACAATCTGAGGATAGCATGGCTAGAAGCAAGACGTCTCAAAAAGGGGTAAATCTGAAAAACATATAAAAGGGGGCTAAGGGGGCAGCTCTGACGGGCACTCCTCTTATGCAAAAACTCAGTGCAAGGGGAATTATTAACGTGAGGAGTAATTCAGGCAGAATTATAAGACAACTTAATCCAAGAGATAAAGTGCTGAGGCACATGATAATGCAACATGACCTGAAACAAAAAAGAATGGTGTACCTGGTCAAAAGCCTTCTATTGGTCCAAGAAAAAAAGAAGGGCACGATGGGAACCTGAACAGGTGTAAGCTGCGTTGTTTAAAGATACGAACGAGACCAGGTCCGGTGACGGAAGAAATTTTATTTTTACCTACGTACAATGGTAATGCTAGACACAGATCATTTCTTCCGTGTGACAATGGAATGCACAAGCTTATATACTGATTATTTAGACGTGGTCGTTTCCCTGGAACAGGTAATTATTAGCTTACTGACACAAATGGCCATAGGTGTGGCAAGCATTCTTTGGGAAGTAACTAGGCGAGACCAAGCCCAATTATGGTCTGACTGGAGTCAGCAATGTTTTTTCAGTCCGTCCTCCATTACGTGCTATCTCTGCTTGCCCAGATAAGGGGACATGGCTTTATGTTTGCTTATGTGCTTGCTTTGTTCCTTCTTCTTATGACTCACCCAAACCACAGCTCAAGGCTACATCTAGTCTTACGTTATAATATTACAAGGGTGCCAACAAAGGTTATATAGGGATAGGGCAATATGGGGACAGACTCCTCTGCCCCCCCATTACAACAGGAAAAGACCACATCTCTAATATGGGACAGGGAATGCAGCATAGTTCTGCCAGGCACAGCACAGGTTTGTTCCTGAGAAACAACAATAGATGCAAGGGGCAGTAACCTGCTCAAAAGTATTGCAGCCAGAATCTTGTAAACAACATTGAGCAGACTCAAAGGCCTCCAGTTTTTAATGTCAGCCTTATCACCTTTTTAAAAAGCAGAAGCATAATAGCAACAGAAAAGCGATGAGGTATAGAACAAGTAATCAGGATACTATTAAAAACCACAGTGAGGGCAGGGGCAAAAATATGCCAAAAAGAATGATAAAGCTCAGCCGTTCAACCATCCACTCCAGGAGAGGTACACTTCTTCTGTTTTTTAATGGCACACAACGTTTCCTCAACAGAGATCGGGAGAACCAGAGAGCGCAGGATACCCTCCGGGTCCTCTGGAATCTCTAAATCAGAAAGGAAACCACCAGGATCAGGAGCAGCAGGACAAGAACCAAACAACCCTTCCACATGAGATTGAACTATACGTTTCAAAAAGGGAAGAGAATTATGCTGCAAACCAGTAACAGGGTCAGTAAGTGATTCAATAGCCATAGAAGAAATTCTGTCAGAGCAGTTCTTAAAAGGATCAATAAGCCGAGTACCACACAGAGCCTCAAGCTTCAAAGAAATAGCTTGATCATACTGGAATTTCTCCATTTGGCATTTCCTTCCTTAATTTGAAGGGTAAGATCTATCTGAGGATTCATAAGCCACAAGTCAGATCTAGAGCTGTTTCCGCAACTTGAATAGGCAAAAATTGTTCAGGCCGAACCAGCAACCTTGAGAAAATATTTCCTCAAATCAGCCTTTGCATCTTCCCACCAAACAAAAAGATAGTGGTAAGCACCCAACACAGAAATCCTAGCCTGCACTAAAGTCAAACAACCCTTAAAAACATAAGCATCAGTAAGAAGAAAACAATTCAGCTTCCACCGAATACAAGGAGTAGCCGGAAAGGGACCATCAGCAGGAGAACAAACCAAAACCACAGCCAAATGATCAGACATTTCACAAGGAATCACAAAAGCCTGGGAAACGGTGAGGTATTTTGAAAGGAAAAATAAAATCAATACGAGTGGCCAGGGTACCCCTATAGTAGGTCTTAGCTGCAGAATTATGGAGAGACAGATACCCATCAATAAGATGTGCAGACAAAAATAATCTTAGATATAGTGGCAGAATCACTATACAACTTATGGGCGTTACTAGGTTGGTCTAAAGCAGAAAGCCCACAATTAAAATTGGTCCCCCCCAGAACACCTGCCGAGTAGTAAACAAAAAGGGATGAATTTTGAGAAATAAGGCAGATCTGGCTGTAATACTTTGAGGGGCATATATATTAATAAGGCGAAAATGTATCAAGCCATATGTCCCATCAACAAGGAGAACCTTCCCAGGGACCACATTAAGAACCCTATCAATTTAAAAACCAAAAAACAAAATACCCACTCCATTACAGGTATGCTCACCATGTAACCAATAGGAAAGACCAACAGACCATTGAGTAGAAACCTGTAAAACATCCTGCCTAGTTTTGATCTGGGTGTCTTGGAGAAAATAAAAGTCCTGCCTAAGGGAAAGCAGAAAACCAAAAGTGGAAGGCTGCTTATGAAATGATTTAATACTGCACACATTTAAGGTGCAGCATTTAATAGCAGTTAAGCGTGCCATAAAAAAGGCAAAAAAAAAGGCAGAACAACACCCAGTAGAGAGGGGGAAAAAAATTAGACCAACAAGCCCAAGAGCAAAAACCACACCATCACCTATGAGGAAACTGAGCCTTCTGCAGTTTACCAGGAGAGGGAAAATGAAAATTAAAGAGGACACTGTAGCATAGTCAAGGGAGGGAGGGGGGTGCCCACAGGTGGCCAACCTTATGGAATAGAAATAGTAAAGGATAGATTAGGCTTAGAAATAGAAGAACTGTTGCAACAGATTTAAGAAAAGGTTGGTCCTCAAGAGTGGCTGGAGCTCCTGGTCACGGGAGGCATACAATCCAGCAAAACTGGACTTGAAGCAGGCAAGAGAGCAGTCTGTGAGACAGGCAGCCCAGGTCCTGAATCCAAAATAGGGGACACTCCAGGCACGGGGGGAGGAGAGGCAGAGGGGTCAGAAGAAACTGGCAAGGGCATAGCAGTGGTAACCACAGCAAGAGCAGAAAGAGAGTCCAGGACAACAAGAGAGACCTCCTCCTTCCTTTGTTGTGCCTGAGTCTGAGATTCAGCAATAAGGTGGGACTGGTCCCGAGGAACCCTATCAAGCCAGTTATGTTCAGCCCAGGGACACTGGGGATGATTATGTCCACCATCAACACACAAGTTGCAATACTGTACGTTAGGGCAACCCAAGCTCACATGTCCATACTGGAGACACAGCGTACATCTGGGTTGGTCACAAGTATACAGTAGCTCAAATGCATTTTGGAACCACACTTATGACAAGTAAGGGGTTGACCAGGGTAAAAACAGATATCCCTGTCACACCCAATGTGAAAACTACCAGGGATGTGCAAAACCCCTTGTTCAGTTTGTTGAAAGTTGAACTTTAATCTTCCAACCCCCAGTCCAAACAAAATCACTGTCCAAAATAGGACGAGGGGAATCCAACAAGTCACAACATTGCCGAAGCCAATATTGGACATCATGGATCTTAACCCTTTCACTTCAAAACAAAAGAGTAAGGACCTTAACCAAGGGTTTAGTAAGGGGGATTATAATAAAAGAGGACCAGACAGGGGTTAATTTCACAAGCTCATATTGAGCCCAGAATTTCTCCAGTGTATGAACATTCTTAAAATTAACATTATATACAGTCTCACCCTTGATATGAATAAATGCAAATAAATCAGAGGGGTTAATGCCTGTAGTGTCCCGTAACATAGAGTGAGGAACACTTTGCTGAGGAGGGGCCATAGAGGCGTCACCTAAAAACTTGAAGCGTGACTATGCTTCGCTAGGGTTTCCACAGACTTAAACAAGTCTGTCATTTTAAAAGTAGAATCAGTATTATCAGTTCCAGGAGCTGAAAGAGAAGGCTTATGTGGTGGAGTGCACTGCTCGGTGGAGTCCTTGGATTGGGGAGTGTGTCCAAGAGACTTGGTAAGATCCTCATCAGGGAGTGGTGGAGCCAACTGCCCCGTAACAGGCTCCACAATGGGAGAAGAAACAGGAACAGGTCTAGAAGCAGCAGAATTGACTGCAGCAGCTGCATCAATCATAGAAGAAGCAGAAACAGGACCAGGAGAAGACCAGGGTTGCCCTTTCTCAGAACAGCTCCAGTCCGCAGCCCAGCCTCAGGAGACCAGGCAACGTCCAAAGGACCAAGAGATCGAGTAGTGGATCTCAAATGCAGGGTAGAAGGCAAAAAACAGGTTGCAAGGCAGTTGGTAACTCAGAGTTGGGTAATAAAGGGTCCAGGGGGCTAGGAGACATAGAACAAGCAGTTGCAGAAACATCACTCTTGGAAGCCGAGTCATCATGAACCAGTTGTACAATAAAGCATTTATGCTGATGTAACCCCCCTACAAATGGGGGTTCCCAAAATGTCTTCCTTGAGCTTGCCTAAATGCTCATTGCCAGGCTAGTGTCCTGCGTTTTAGCAGTTTAAATGTGATTACCAGAGCCTGTATAGCCTCTGTGCACTGTCTCTTTAAGAGCTGCCTGATTGCAGCTTAAGTAATCTGAGAGGGAACTCTGTTGAAAGATGTAACTATTTACTGAAAATCATTTAGAGTGATAATGATAATGTAGTTTGTCTAACCTGCTTTCTTTGTAGCAAGGACTGTTTCATTTGTCTCCACTATCTTGGTCCTGGACTGCAAATTGGACCAATCAGTACTGGTGGGACCTAAAATGTAGCCAGACTACAGGAGCTGTCTGAATTCAAAATCAGTAGGAACTGTAGTTTGAACGTTTTGCGCCTTTTTTGCAACTGAAGGGGGAGCTCTTGCTTTGACTGACGGCCAAATCAGCCAACCAAATCTTTTGGATCTTGGAGAAGTCCCGGGCTGCTTGCAGTTTTCAGTTAGATCCAAGCTGGAAGCTGAGCAAGAAGGAGCTGAAGTGATTCTCAGCAGCAATCCTGAGTGGATTCGCATGGGAGAACTCTGAAAAGGCTAAGTTTTTGGCCTGCATGTCAGTGTGCTACTCCTGAGAGGGAGAGAAGAGAATTATTTTGAACTAAATCCAAGTTTGTGTGATTAAAGTAAGCTACTGAAGTGGACTAGACTCAACCTGAAGAAGACTGAAGATTTTGCTGAATGCGATCAGCCTGTCAGGAGTTCCAGCTACCCCTGAGCTCCCGGTGTGTGCAGAGACTTTGCGATTGTGACTGGGGAGCGCTTTGCCTGGTACAGTAGAATTCCCTTACATGTAAATGTGCTGTGAGCTGCTAGTGGGTCGTGAGTTAGTCCCTCACTGTGTGAACTGTGTTCTGCTTGCTGGAAGCTGTATCCAGCCCAAAACGGATTGCATCCGATTTTGTCTCCATGTGGTCTGGGCCTTGCCAGACTGACCCAGCCAGACTACCCACTGTACAGAGAAGCTATCGATGAGAGATCTGCCTGGGGATCAGCCCCCTGCCCCACGCTTGAACAGGAACGACACCTCTGCGACTCATGTGGGCCCTGCTTCTCTTGGCATTCCAGATCAACCACTTGCAGTCTCGATTTTCATCCAGCCTGTGTCCAGTCTTGGGTATCGTGAGTAAATACCAGGGTAGCTCCCTGCAACAACAGCTTAGTCTGAGTGTGTCATCTGATTGTCTTGCTGTTTCGTTTCCTTTACGAACTGAGCCCTCTGGCTCCGGATTACAAATACGGTGTACTGTGCATGTTGTGTTTTCCATCACAGGGCCCCAACCAGCTGCAACCCCAGGCAACGGTCCTGTCTAGCCCATCTCTTCTCCACCTGGGTACCCAGAGGTGGACTGAGTGGGGGGACTCAAAGCACATGCATAACTGCTTGACTGATATAATCTTTAAGCTAATTAACCTGATTTTGCCCCTCCCTTGTTCAAGTCCCCTGAATAAATCAGATCTAACTTTTTCTGCATGTAATCTGACTGTGGTTCCAGTCTGTGCTCAAAGTACTGTATTGTTGATATTTGCTGTGCATAACCTTGTTTTACAAGGGTCCCCAGGGTCGAGCCAGAGGAACCAGCCCTGGTGGTAAGTGCAAACAGTGTGGGTACTTGTGTGGTGTACCAGGGGTATTGTGAAAGTGATTATTGTACAGTGTTCAGGCCACTAGAGGGGAAAGAGGGGGGTTGCAGTGTCCCAGGGGGCTGTGCCCAGGTTAACTTGACTACTACCAACCCTGACCTCCGTGTGGAGGCGCCCGTTTCAGAACTTGGGCCCCTTAACTTGCTACTAGCCAAGCAGGCAGGGGTAGTAGCCCTTGGGATAGCGCCACCTAGGGGTTATACTGACAAAATAGCTGTATAAGTTGAACTTCAGGAATATCAGCGACTGTTTGGCTGACCTGTGTAGCAGCTTTCTCAGGAGGAGGAACATCAACAGCAGAGGTACAAGCAGAGTCAGGAGAAGTCTCAGAAGTAAGTAGATCTTGCAAGTTCAACAAACAAACCCCAGACTCAGAAAAACTCAACGGATCCAAAGGAGAAGCAGCGACCTGAGGCAGAGCAGAACCATCACCTTCACCATCCACAGCAGGACTGTCGGCCACGTTGGACAGAGGGACAAAGGCTCCCCCTGCAGACCGAGTAGGGGGAATCTCCCTGGTGCCCTGGTCAAATTTCCCATTCACTAAAATACCACCAAACGCTTAATCTGGTTCAAAGTCAGTTGGCATTCATCTGTATCCCCCTCCCCCACGTCATGCCTGAAAATAGACGGAATTTGTCTAGTGCACTTACCCGGTCAACAAAAACTAAATAAATAAATAAAATAAACTTCAAAAGAAGATATAACGGTATCAGGTTTAGTATAGAAACAGTTGGCAGATAAGGACCACTTGGCCCACCTATTCTGTCCGAAATTCCCTACCTATTTTAGTGGGAGGAAGTATAGTGTAACCCCTCACCCCTGCCTTTTTAGCAAAACGACAGGTGGCATGTTGTTGAAGCTGACAGCAGTACCTGGTGGGGACCTGGGTTCAGGTAGGATGAGGTTACTCGGCACAGGGGGACCTAGGTTTGGCTACTCTGCACAGGGGCACCCAAGTAAATCCAAACACAGGAAGCAATAACTGTAATGTCCAGAACCAGGAATGGGATTCTTCAGTGTGGCTTTTATTCACATCCTAGCTAAACAAACAAAGCATAGACAGACCCCCATGGGGCTACATTTCCTGGTAATGCAGATTAGAGACAACAGAACATGTTATCACTGTTTCCAGCCCTCAGGCTCTAAACCCACCAGGCACACAGCCCGGACTTGCACGCAGCTTTGGGTACACAGCCCGACTTGTACACACTTGGGTTTTCCCCACTGGCCCGGCTCCCCTGCCGGCCACTTGATCTGCGGTCCATTTGAGGAATGAACCAATTATACTGTCGTGGCTCCCCACACCACACTAGAGTCTGCGACTCCTAGAGAGAATTTTCCTTACAATTTCACATCTGGGTACTTCCCCCATCACTGGCCAAGTGCCTGAGGCAAAGTAGAAAACCACAGAAGAATCCATAGAGGTGGACCTGGTCACTAAAGAGGAAGGGGCCACCCACCTCCAGCTCCCACAGCCCATACCCAGCCATTTCTCTGGAAAACTGAACAATTCCTTTACTGAACTTTTAAATGTAGATTAAGGGTAGACGTCTGTCACATCTCCTCTACATATTATTTACAAACTCAGGAACTTGAAACTACTTTTACTTTGCTTGGCCCATTTCTCTAGGCTTCCCAATATTTAGTAGTTCAATCCCCACATTGTCACACAAGTCCCAGGGTGAAAACATAGGCCCTTTTAGCCAGAGCAGACACTCACCCTTACATTGCAGGTGCCCCACAGGCGACTCACAAATCTTCTTTTCTCCCAAAATAAATACTGGAACGAACAGGCAGCTTTTCCTCCACAAGCAGGACTAAGGGGACTGCCCCAGGAATCTGCTGGGAATCTTTACACCCCCCTCCGGAGGAAGGGGGCACTGAGACCGGAAAACAGCGGTCTCCACCACTTGAGTACAAACTTACTCTCCTAGCCAAACTGCAGACTCTCCTTTAAAATTCCCAACGTTCTATCTAACTCCCTTTGCTGCAGATTCCAATCTGGCTTATGTAGCTGCGAAAGTTCTATTGGTGATGTCATCCCTCAGTCTCAGCTGAGACTGAGAACAGAGTGGGACAGTGTGAAACCCATTTAACTGGAGTTTCACAAGCTGCCTTCCCTGCCTACCACTAGGTCTTACTGGGATTCTAGTAACCCCGGGTAACAAGGGGGTTACACTAGCCCTTGACCAGGAAAATGACTGTCCGCAGTCATTATTTACTCGGCCTTAGGCCATCCCACCCTATGTGCTACCTGCGGAGGGGGGTGATCAGGCCCCCTCCTACCATGTGCAAGCACATGCAGGCAACACTAAGAGCCTAGAGGCCTTTAGCTGACATATCAGCCTCTACACTATCCACTTACTATGGACACCTAGTGGCTCTGGTAGAACCATCCAGAGCATAGCCCTGATAGATCAGCACTGTGGTCCCTGCTGCAGGTCAGTGCCACAGCCTGTCTATCCCCCCTAACCCTCTAGGGAATACCTATCTGCCTTTAACCTAATACCCCCAAAACAAAAACAACCCGGGGACCTCCCCGACCTTGGGCAACCTGCAACCACACACCATTAAAATACCACATTATACCGTATTACTGTCTCCTCCCTACCCCCACAACCACACCCGTGGAAGGAAAGGGTTAATACAGCAACCATAACAAAAACACCACAGTACTTTAAATTTCTAAACACACTAAAGCACTGATAAGGAACTCAGATGAGCCCCTCCTCCTCTTCTTGTCTTCTCTTCTGTCTTCTCCAGGAACACCTGTAAGAAAAAGAAAGACAACACACACTCCTAATCTGCATACACAGTCTACCTAAACCCCTACCATCAAAACACTGCAGAATCCCAAAAAGATTTTTTAGAAAAAAGGTAGAAAAACAGTATTTACATTAGAAAACAACGACATTATTTACAATACACATTTGGGGGGGATGGAGTGCCCTAAAAGTCCCAACTAATGGCGACAAGGCCCGAAGGCTAGTCCAGTAAAGAGTCTCTCCTGGGTCGAAGCCCGGTGAAGCACAGTTCTAACAGGCCAAAGTCCCAAAGGGGAGAGTCTTTGAGGACAGTTTACACATTTTGAAGTCTATTAGTGTAGGGTGTGTACTGCAATGTCATAAAGATAGAAAAGTTCAGACTTACCAGCCACTTGTAGTACGAAACTCGGACCGACCTGCACCTCTGACGAAGACTCTCCCTGGCAGCATTTCTTCCGACACAGCTGGGCGGGCATCTTCCAGGAACCACAGGAGGGCACATCTGGGAACTGCTGGGGTGATGTCATCTCTGGAGATGGAACCTTAGAATAGGAACAAAAAAGAAAACAGCGGGTCCGACGTCATCCGATTACCAGGCGATGAACAGGATACAGCTGGGCTAGTGTCCTCTCTGGATCTGAAGTCATCTGGTGGGCCAGTTGATGGTTTCTGGGAAGGACAGTACACTGTAGACTGATGAATGTGGGGCACCTGAGTCCTGGATATTCATATTGGCGGATCAATAAAGGCACTTCACAGTCTGGTGTGGCAGTATTGACTACCACTGCTCGGCTCTCCATTTTGTAGGCACAGGCACATTTGCTGAGAGGTCCTTGCACTGAGGCCAATAGTACCGGGGGTCAGGAGCTTGAATTATTACCCCGTCTGGGCGCACATAATTCACACAGTGGGAGATTTCACATCCCTCTCCGTCCACCACTCTCACTCTGTCTATAAACAGTGTCCTGCCTCTCTTCCACTGGGTACACTTTTCGTGGAACAGTCTATTCGTTACATGTTTGTTGGCCCCAGGATGCACACTTTTCATGGCTTCGTCCCAGATCCAGGATTTCCTGCAGTTCTCAATCTCCTCCCAGATTTTCCGAGGAAAGGTAGGAGAGGTCATACCATAGATCTCATTTGCCTTCCTACGAACCAGTCTCTCCTCTTTACTTGCTTTGGTCAATCTGAGACCGCTGGCCTGGCTTGGGGGTGGCCAGTCCTGGTTCTGCCAGCTACGCATCCTTAAAGAAAGTAGAAACGGATCTCTGACTTCTTCCTCTTGCGAAGCCAGGACAGTGGCATCACCACTTTCTTCCATACATTCCTCCGAGGCAAGATCTTGAGGCTGTGTACCCATTCCTTTTTCACAAGGCCACATAGGTTCCCCCTCATCTTCCTCTTCACTGACGATCTGAGCCCAGGAGTGAGTAGTCGTTCTCACTCCTGAGACTATCCACTCATCACTAGGCGCGGAGGTTGACACCTCCCACTGAAAGGCCTCCTGCATCTCATCTTCACCTAAGAGACTTAGGCCAGGCCCCCCCCCTCCAGGGGTCTATTGATGCTTTATCCGAACTTTCCTTCTGGGATCCAGCATCCAAAACTTCAATTTCTGGTTCTGTCTCTAACTCTGCACCCTCTAGCTTTGTGCCACACTCCCCCGAGGGGCCTTCCTCCACAGGCTCTGCCTGGTGCTGTGTTCTGCCAACTGCAGATTCCTGAATTTTTGTCCATGTGGGAGCCAAATGAATTGGAGGCGCTTTATACAAGCCATATTTTTCTAGGCATCCAGCACAGTGAGGAATCATGAAGATGTCCCTTCCAGCTCTCAAGCATATTTGGCATACATGCACTGGAAAATTAGGAATCGCCACATGAGGAGGCAGTTGCCCTCCATAGCACCACTTTTCAATATTCCTCAGTCTATTTACTGCTGCTGTTACTGCAACCCGGGCATGATCCGGGTAACGAGCTGGTCCTAAGGCCATAACTGCAAAAAAACAAACAAAAGTTCACTGTAACTGAAAGTCCCAACTTTACTGAACACACTCTTTAGTTGTAAAATGGCTCCTCTGCTGCTGTGTTTACTTTACTACCCCACCCTGTAATGGCGGCGGCAGCACTGCTGTGCATATACATTCAGAATCTGGGTCAAGCCACTGCGCACCCGATTTACATAAACTACTGATAACTTTTGCTCAAACTGCACAACTTGCTCTGTTCTGGCTTTAAACACATTTACAGGATTTTCCATGGACTTTTTACATGCTGGTAACATTTATTTGATTCATAGTCGCTTAAAGCTTCAGGTTTTTAGCACAAGATTGCCTGTATTTCTAGTGCTGCACTTTGCTACAACCCACAGTCTCTCTATGGCTTCAAACTTTAAACTGAGGCTAAATTCATTACTATGCACGCAGTTAATGGCTTAACAGACTTGCACTTGCTGGCAGGACTTTACACAGTCGTTACTTGCAAAGCGACTACACTGCTGCACACACATTTATATGGCATAGGGCTGAAAATCACTGTTTGAGCAGTTTTAAGGTGGTTACTTACTGTTATCAGTAGCAATTTGCTGCGATGGGGAAAAACGGCCTGCAGTCAGTTCTTGGAGGCCTCAGAACAGAAACAGGCGGGCAGTCCTACCGATCGTCTTTTCAACCCAAACTTGCAATTTCAACGATCGATTAGTGGGTTGAGCCCGATTTTAAACAAGAAAGTCTAATTTTTGACAAGTTTACAGCGATTTTAACACTCGCGACGCTCCTCCACTGCCAGTACACGCACTCCACTCACACTCCCTCTCGAATGCTGGGGCAGTCTCTGTAGAGCTGGCTGAGGGGCGGGACTGATTGCAGCCTGACCAATCACACGACGCCATGCAAATGAGCCTCTTCTTCCTCGTGAGGGCTCTTCTCCTCACGGCGATCGTCGAGCAGGCAAATTTTAACTGCAGAATGCAACTTTTTTTCTTCACCAACTGACTCCACGACGGGAGCCCATTTCAGCCATTTAACATAGCCATTTACACTGCAGTCTCTCTTTCAATTCAAAAAGCATTTCCAACGTCCAGGGCACAATTTTCCTGTTGCTACCCCTAGTCTTCCACACTTTTCTTTACCACAGTTTATTTTAAAAGCATTTCAAATGTCCAGGGCACAATTTTTCTGTTGCTATACCTAGTCTTCCACACTTTTCTTTACCACAGTTCACTTTAAAGCAGGCAAAAATGCTGTAAACAATTTGATGCAGGACAAGGGCACACTCTTTGGCTTTACTGCTCCTTGGTAAACAGTTATCAATTTTAAACAGCAGCACAAAATCCACAGCACACAGCAACACACTAGGGAAATTGCTTCAGCTTTTTGGGCTACCCACTGCCAGATAGCCAAAACGCTAGCCCCCTTTGCCCAAGCACCTTCCTCCCAGAACGAAATCCAAAGCGGTGCCTCCATTTTTGTAACCCCTGCCTTTTTAGCAATATGACAGGTGGCATGCTGTTGAAGCTGACAGCAGTACCTGGTGGGGACCTGGGCTCGGGGAGGATGAGGTTACTCGGCACAGGGGGACCTAGGTTTGGCTACTCTGCACGGGGCACCCAAGTAAATCCAAACACAGGAAGCAATAACTGTAATGTCCAGAACCAGGAATGGGATTCTTCAGTGTGGCTTTTATTCACATCCTAGCTGAACAAACAAAGCATAGACGGACCCCATGGGGCTACATTTCCTGGTAATGCAGATTAGAGACAACAGAACACTTTATCACTATTTCCAGCCCTCAGGCTCTAAACCCACCAGACACACAGCCTGGACTTGCATGCAGCTTTGGGTACACGGCCTGACTTGTACACACTTGGGTTTTCCCCACTGGCCCGGCTCCCCTGCCGGCCACTTGATCCGTGGTCCATTTGAGGAATGAACCAATTATCCTGTCGTTGCTCCCCACACCACACTAGAGTCTGCGACTCCTTGAGATAATTTTCCTTACAATCCCACGTCTGGGTACTTCCCTCATCACTGGCCAAGTGCCTGAGGCAAAGTAGAAAACCACAGAAGAAATCCATAGGTTGGACCTGGTCACTAAAGATGGGGGGCCACCCACTTCCAGCTCCCACAGCCCATACCCGGCCATTTCTCTGGAAAACTGAACAATTCCTTTACTGAACTTTTAAATGTAGACTAAGGGTAGACGTCTGTCACAACTCCTCTACATATTATTTGCATCCCAACAAACTCAGGAACTTGAAACTACTTTTACTTTGCTTGGCCCATTTCTCCAGGCTTCCCAATATTTAGTAGTTCAACCCCCACATTGTCACACAAGTCCCAGGGTGAAAACATAGGCCCTTTTAGCCAGAGCAGACACTCACCCTTACGTTGCAGGTGCCCCACAGGCGACTCACAAATCTTCTTTTCTCCCAAAATTAATACTGGAATGAACAGGCAGCTTTTCCTCCACAAGCAGGACTAAGGGGATTGCCCCAGGAATCTGCTGGGAATCTTTACATCCCCCCCTGGAGGGGGGCACTGAGACCCGAAAACAGTGGTCTCCACCACTTGAGTACAAACTTACTCTCCTAGCCAAACTGCAGACTCTCCTTTAAAATTCCCAATGTTCTATCGAACTCCTTTTGCTGCAGATTCCAATGTGGCTTATGTAGCTGCAAAAGTTCTATTGGTGATGTCATCCTTCAGTCTCAGCTGAGACTGAGAACAGAGTGAGACAGTGTGAAACCCATTTAACTGGAATTTCACAAGCTGCCTTCCCTGCCTACCACTAGGTCTTACTGGGATTCTAGTAACCCCGGGTAACAAGGGGGTTACAATAGTGCAGTGGTTTAAGGCTCTGAGCTGCAAATCTGGAGAACTTGGCTTGAATCTCACAGCCCCCACTTGCAAATACTGTGTAACCCTGAGTAAGTCACTTAAACTTCCCTGTGCTCCCAGGATGCACCTGTAAACAAGCTCTCAGCTTAGCGTGCTACTCCTGGTTAAAAATTGAATAAAAATGTATATATGTATACTGTTGTATGCTATTTACAGTATTTCCCTTGTGTCCCCTCAGATCATATCTGTAAATGAGATTTATTTTAGCTCTGTATGTTTATCTTGTAAATCAATGTTAATAAATAAAAAAATAAGGGAGAACGTAGGAAACTAACAGGTGCAGTATGCCGACATTTTTGTTGAACTGCTGCTTTAAGTGTTGTCTTTTACTGAATTAACAAATGACTTTGGAGGAACAGCAATGCAGGATCAGTCCTGAAAAAGGGTACTGCTAAGAGCGGAGTTTAGGATCCGGTTTATGCCTCATTCAAAGGGGGCAACCTATACAACCACGTGGCGCGCACCGCCCTAAACAGTGGATGTCAATGGGCCGCTTCCGGGGTTTTGGCAGCCACAATATAGCGTTGCGCTTTACGTGCTGGGCGATGACGCATGGCAGGCAGGTCTTTTCATCAAGTTCTGTGACCAAAACAAATGAGCATTTGCCCGCTCCGGAAATAGAATTAACTGAAACTGACATCGCGTTGGAGAGTTCCGAGTGTTTGCAATTTCACGTTTTTTGTTGTTATCATTACCAGCAGCCGCACAAATGAGCACGATTTGGGGAGGATCGGGGCTGAAGGCTGTTGGAGCTGCCGTGATGCTCTGCACCCTAGTTCGGTTTTGCACCGCTGGAAACAACCCGGCTCCTACTGCTGAGATAACAGTTCTAGCAAAGTATTTTGGAACCAAAACCAGGTATGAGGAGGTGAACGAACATCTTTTGATCAGTCCACGTTCAGTAAACCGAGACCCGAGTCTGCTGAACAAGAGCTGCACTCCTTTGCACATTAACGCTGTGATCAGACATGGCACCAGGTACCCCACCATCAAACAGATCATCAAGATAAAAGATATTTATAAACTGGTCATGGAGAACGGTTTACCAGACATTCGCCTCACTGACTGGAAGATGTGGTACGAGGATTCGATGGACGGACAGCTGGTGGAAAAGGGCATTCAAGACATGAAGAACCTGGCAGTCCGGTTGGCGAAACTGTTTCCTTCCCTGTTCACTCAAGAGAGCTACAGGGACTGCCAGATAAAGTTCATTACCAGTTCCAAGCACAGGTGTGTGGACAGCTCTAAAGCTTTTATCCAGGGTTTGGAACAGGACCATTTCAGCTTGACAGAGGAACAACTTAAAGGTAGGGGGTAATAGCACTGTACTCTCATACTGATACTGTGATGAACTTAGCTGATCTTCATAACCCAGACTCTATTGCTAGCGATTGAGAGCCGCTCCTTCTGAGTACTGGTAGAATTCTGGCTTTTCACACTTTTCAGCCCAGTATGTAGGGATCAAATCTATAATTTGACATGTACTGTATTTCATGTAGTTCAGTGACTGCTCAGCAGGTGGCTGTGGTCACAACTGGCTTGTCTGGCTTTGATAATTACAGTTGGAGCAAAAATTCAGGACAGCTACATTGGGGGTCGCCCAATGAATGTTTCTCAGTACCCTTTATCCATTCTGCCCCCCAGCCTGTGTTTTGCTGGCTGCACCTTGCCTGTAAACACTTGTCAGTATGATGCCTTGCTGGAAACTTCTGTTTAGCCCAGTGATGACACTTGTAGTCTTTTTCAACAGGATGCATTTGGCGAAGACCATAAACTTAATGTAATTAAAAAGATGAAATCTTTTTAAACCTACATTTTTTATTGTAAAAAAATCCATACAATAAAGTAAACTAGTGAGGCAGTTTGTAAACGCTTATACGGTTGTAACCCCCCTGCAAATGGGGGTTCCCAAAAGACTTCCAGGAGCTTGCTTGAATGCTCCAAGCCTGAATGGTGTTTGGCATTTAAGCCATTTATCAGTGAGTGTTTTTAGAACCTCTGGTACTGTCTCTTTAAGAGCTGTCTGCTTGCAGACATAATTAGTTTGTATGGGGACTGTGTGTTTCTTTGATTGAGTACCACAAGCTGCTGCCAATTCACTTCATTTTGCAGTCACTAGGAGTGCAAAGGGAACCTATCTGAAAGATGTAACTGTTTGCCAGAAATTATTTAGAGTAATAATGAAATTACAGTTTGTCTAACCTGCTTCTTTGCAGTCAGAACTGTGTCTGCTAGTTCCCCATTCTAGTTTTGAACTGCTGAACTGGACCAATCAGTGTGGGGTAAGCTAGCTCTAAAATGGTGCCTTGGACGAATCAGAACTTGGACTCATAATCTGAGCCAGCCACAAGAGGATTGTATGGGCAGTGACTCTGGGAGATGTAGTTTAGACTTCAGTGCCTTTTTGGACCAACAGCAGCAGTCAAGAACTGGGAGGAACTCAAAGGAAGTGCCCGGTTTTGTCGGTTGGAGTTTCAGTTGAGCTTTGGCAGTGAAGAAGGAAGGAGCCCTGTGCTTTTTCAGTGTGCAGTTTTAGTCAAAAAACGTGTGTAAGGCCCAGAGTTCCGGTCTGCAGCTTGTGAGGACTGAATCCGTCCTGTGAAAAGAATCAAAGGATCTCTGAAGAGTAGAAACCAGGCTCACCCTGTAGAAGACTGGAGGAATTGCTGAAAATTGCACTCGGTCTGTCAGGAACTGAATCTGCTGTGTGTTCTCCGGTATTGTGCAGTAATTGCGATTGGGATACAGATGCAGCCTGCCTGGTATAGTGCTTTCTTTTATATGGATGTGTGAAGAGGTTTGTGTACCTCAAGTGAGCCCTGCTGACATTGAAGGACCCTATCTTATTTGGAGGTTGTGAGTACTAATTCAGGGTCGCTTCCCTGTTGAATTGCCACATTAAATCCAAATGGAATTACTGTACTGCTGACTGTTTAATTCTCCTTTCTCTGTGTGAAAGGGCCCCTACCAGCTGCCACGGTTTGGACTAGCCACTAGGGTTGGGTACCCAGGGACAGTAACTGATAGGGATAGGCCTGTGCACAGAGCCATAGGTAGATTATTAGAGTGATAAGCTAATTAACCTGATTTCCCTGTCCTTGTTATATCCCCCAAATAAATCAGAGCTGCTTGTTTCAGCAAAGTTATACTGCCTGAGGTATTTGTCTATGTTAAAGTACTGTACTGTGATTGTTGCACTGTATCTCATTTCACAGGAGGTCCCAGTGCCGGAACCAGACCTGGGGTAAGTGTATACTGTGAAGGTAATTCTGATATATTGTGTGGGCCACTAGTGGGAAGAAAGGGGGGTTGCAGTGTCCCAGAGGGCTGTGACCAAGTTAGTTTAACTATTGCAAACCCTGACCTCTGGGTGGAGGCACCCGCCATTGGATCCAGGCCCCTCAACCTGTTAGTGGCAAATCAGGCAGGGGTAGTAGCCTCTGGGATAGCGCCATCTAGGGGTTACACGGTACTGTGCATTAAAGTACAAGTTTGTCTCTCATCTGATGTTACAACAGGGAAGGCAATCTGACGACAAATATCTCATATTTAAAAAAAAACAAAAAAACATAGCCAGCAAGTTCCAAATTGTGGGATAGGTACTGGAGGTCAGTATTCCCAAGATTTTAAATAAGTCTAGGCAACACAAGACAAGACATTTTTTATTTATATAGCATCCTGTCCCAAGGGCTCAGGGCGCTTAACAAAACAAACATCATAAAATTCAAAGAAAAATATTTAAAATATACCAAGGTGCCAGTTCATTACATACTAATCAGCAGATCCATAGGCCATTTCAAAAAAGATAACTTGTCAGGCCCCATTTAAACACCTCCACTGAGGGGAACTCCTAAGAGGGTACGGCAAGGATTTCCAGATTGTCGGTGCTGCCACCAGGAAGGCCCTTTCACCAGACTGTATCAGGCGGATCTCGGGATAGCTAGTAATAACTCCTTGATGGAGTGGAGAGAATGACTGGGAGCATACCAGGCCAAGAGGTCTTTCAGGTAGGCAGGGCCCAATAAATGCAAGGCTTTGCATGTTAACAATGCCGTCTTGAAGGTGGTGCACCACCTGATTGGAAGCCAGTGTAGCTGCCATAGTGTGGGGTAATATGATTTCTGTACGGCAGGTGACCTGCCACCATCCTGGCTGCAGCATTTTGCACCAGCTGCAGACAATGCACTAAACTCCCAGATAGCCCTAGCTATAGTGCATTACAGTAATCCAGTCTGGGGGTCACAAAGGTGTGTACTAGGGTTACCAGGTTCTCTTACACTAGACCGAGGCTAATCTGGGAGATATTCCGTAATTGGAAGAATCCACTGGTGACCACAGCTGACATCTGTAAGTTCGAGTGTCAGATGTGAGTCCACAATGATGTCCAGATTTCAGACCCTATCTACGGCTGTCAGATGTGTGCCATTCAGAGGTGGAATTCTCACAGCATCATCTTTTCTAGCCGATGCTCAAGTTCCACCAGCAGCTACTCCTTGGTCAGATTAAGACTCAGCTGGAGGCCATCCCATCAGAGCCTTCCTTACAATAGGGCACCATCACAGCCATCACTTCACGTCCGTCAGTGTAAAGCACCTGTGCAGCTGAGTATCATCTGCATAATACTGTGACAATGATAACTCAGCCTGTACTGATCACCTGCCCCAGTGGCAGCATGTACACTCCAACAGCATGGGGGACAGAATCAAACTCTGGCGAACACTGCAACTGACATCTACTGACTGAGATGAGAAGGGTTCTCATCACAATCCGCTGCGATCTGTCAGGGAGGTAGGACTCAAACCACTTTAATGTTGTCTCAGCGAGTACCCCATGGTGTTCTATCAAAACCCCATGGCCCACAATGTCAAATGCTGATGAAAGATCAAGGAGAATGGCATGTGAGAATCCTTTCATCTCTTGCTTAGAGCAGATCATCAAGCAACTTGATATGTGTGGTCGCTGTACTGTGATGTGAAACCTGACTGGAATGGCTCACAGATGTCAATGCTCGATGTTTGCCTCCAGCTGTGCTGCCACCACCTTCTTGATAACCTTCCTTAAAAGCGAAAGCTTCATGACTGGCCTGTAGTTTGCCAACACATTAAGGTCCAAATATGATTTCTGTAAGAGCGGTCTCAACATGGTCTTTTTCAGAGCCAGTTGGAAATAACTCTCAACGGTAACACCCTATATGGGCGAGTATTATTGAGCGGCTCAGTATGAGCGACTCAGTAATACTGCTTCTATGTAGAGTGAGTGGGGGAAAAAGAGCACTGAATGGGTATAGTGAGTGTAGCACTGAGGGATATGCGCTACACTCGCAATAAAGGGGATGAAAAGATAGATTTGGCTAAGCCCTGCCAAGCTGGCCATGTGGTGTAGTGGCTTGAGCCACTGCCCCTGGAGCCTGTGGTGCCGCTTTCGGATCCCGGCGGAGGTAGATAGTTTGCTTCCAGGGTAGTTTCTGTTTTTTCCTAAGTCCGCTCCCCCTGGAGTTGAGAGTCTTTATTTTGGGGGGTGCAGGGGCATAGCCCCCTGCAAAAAACAAAAGAAGCATTGTATTTTCCAGAGGACCGTTGCTATTTGGGCAGTCTCTGTAAGTTCAAGTCACCCTTTTGACGTGGGTGATTTTGCATCGCTCTTTGTGAGCAGCGCGACATGGGACTCGCCCTTATCACATAAATCCCTCTCATCTATGGAATGCTTGACTATGCTGGCAAACACCAGACCCAGGGCCACCCAGCTGTCAACCAACAACCTTGTAGGCCCCTGATCTGCCACAAAGTAAGTGGAGTGCAGCACTGCTATCACCGCAAGTGCATTCTCCATAATAACTGTCTGGAACTCGGACAAGACCCACGAAGTGTCCTTGTGCCTTTCCGTTAGACCACTGCTGGGCCCTGACACGCCACCTATAGAGACAGATAACAGCTCAGGTGGAGGACTGTCTGTCCGTAAAGCAAAGTCCAGATTCCTCATATTTTTCTTGAGACAAGACTCCTCCATACTGGATGGCTATGATTAAGCAGCCTGTCCACAGTGCAGAAGAGCTGAGCATGCCTATTTCCTCCTGAGATAACAAATGACAGGAATTCTGCCTTTCTCAGGGTTATTGCCCTCTGATATTATTTATAATGGGACCTTAGAGTCATACTGTTGTCCATCAAGCTGGGCCTTTTCCAAGAATGCTCCAACCTCCACCCTGTTGCCTTCAGCTGCCTTAACTTGTTGTTATACCACAGTGAGCTGTGATGGGAGGTCAGTAGGTGGACATGGATCAGTGCTATGGAGTTGCGTGCCATAGTAATGGGTCAAATTATAAGCATTAATGGCTGCCTGCACACCTCTATCAAATGCTGCTTCCATATGAGATATCCAGTACCATCAGGAGATTCTTCTGTGTCAAAGCACGTCTGGGACGGTATTGGAACGCCCTGGGGGGAGGGTTTTTGGGTGACCCCTACAAGAAAGGCAACAGCATGGTGATCTGACCACCCTACTGGATCCACCCTGATATTATAAGATGTTCAGCCCCAAGGAGAACACGCAGTCCGAGGTGTGGCCATGTTCATTGGTGGAGACTCAGTGATTCCCTCACATATCTAAACGTTGATGTGATCCTATCCAATATGGGGGTAAGGGTAAATTGTGTAACCAGGATAGGCACACTAAGCCGAAGCGTGTTTCCAGGTGCGACGTGGGAGCACAAGGAAGTTAAATGACTTGCTCAGGGTCACACAGTATGCATGTGGGGACTGTGGTCTTCAAACCCCAGTCTCCAGGTCTGCAGCTCGGTGCCCTAAACCTACAGCACTATGTATGAGTGATCAAGGTGAGTATACATGGCCGTCCTGGTGGCGCTGAGGGTTGAGGCGCTGGATGCCACACCTCGCACCACGCCAGCGACTCGGGTTTGGGAACAAGCCTGGACCGCTGGGGGTCGGCAGGGGAGAGAGAGGATTGAGCGTCCAGAGGACTGCTCTCCTCTCGGGAGGAATCCAGGGTAGCTCCGTGTAGTAGCGGCCCCGTGGAGACCCGGCAGTGCGGCACATAGGGCTCAATCGGGAAGACGCCGGGCGGCTGCCTTCCGTACATGAGTGGGAGCACCCACGTTGTGGGCTGACAGCATTACACGTCCCATATCTGGGGCATAAAACCTACGTACAAAAGCCCCACCAGCCTGGATAGACGATGGCCATCCCAGTGCCAAACTGCCACATGCTCAACACTGGAGCCCTGCCACTGCCCTTTCAGACTCCTTGGGCCCTTCATCCTCCTCGGCGCTCGGGGAGAACGTAATGCCTTTGAAGATGACAGGGCTCACAGTGGGTGGTAGAGTGGCATAGGCGAGCAGATAGGCCCGAGAGAGTTCCGGTGCCTGGGGGAGACAAACAGAATTAAAAAAAAAAAAAAAAAAAATAAGGTGCGTATACGTTGTCTTGTGGCACAAACTAATCAAAATTCATAACATTTAAGTTTACACATTTCCACCGTATATAAATATATCATTATATAATGGGCAAGGAAAATACTGGTTCTGGATTGGCTGGCTGGCTGGCACGATTTACAACGTGTAAATCCTGCCATCACCCCACAGGAAGAAGTGCCAGCCAGACACGTACTAGACTTCAAAGCCGCCGGCTGCCATATTGTTTTCTCACAGTAACTGGAATGCATAAAACTCAAAATAGAAAATAAAAACCGCTCTCTTTCTTTTCTACATTGTATAATCGCATATACTGAAGCGGTTGTGATGGCAGGATTAACACCTAAAGTGTGGTTTTCTCATTCAGCCAGTGGCCTTGTGAGCAAACCACCATACTAGGCATGGGTAAATCCTGCCATCAACCACAGTCGCTTGTGGTATATTACTTAAATATCAATGCTTCATTCCAAGCATGACAGCAGTAAACCTATGAGGTGCAGCGATACAGCAGACTTTGCTGACAGAGAGGAGCATAAGCATATAGCTTTATCTAAAGGTATATTTATATTTCTCTTCATACTGAAAATAGGGCAAGTGGGGAGAAACAAAAAAGTGATTTGCAGGCACTGTTTGGGGCACTTTGAGACTTGTCTTTAAAATTGTAACAGGTAGCATGAGGGAAGCTTGTTCAGGAGATTAATCTTGCAGCTGAGTAAATTCAGGAAGGCCTGTGAATCAGGAATGTAATGGGAGGGATGGAGCTGACAGGCTTAGTAACCTTTAACAAGTGCACTATAAAAGACTCCTTCATCCTGCGTGATCCAGAATGAATGTGTCCCAGCGAAGGAGTAGAACAGATACTGGCTTGTTAGGCGTCAGCAGGCATCCGCAGGAGGAAGCAAGGAAGCAGGGGACGCTGCTGGTTGACTGAGATAAGGTACCTGGTCACTTTTGTTGTTATCTCATTGTAGTGAAAGGGTAAAGAGTAGAAGGCAGGCCACTAGTGGGGAAAAAGTGGGACACCCTATCTAGGGTAAGGTGAAATAAGAATTCTAGCAGGGCATTAAGGGGGAAAAATCTAAAAGTAGCAAAGAGGCAGAATGGAGCAGAGAGAACATTAAAGAAGGTAGTAAACAGGAAAGCAAGGATAAAAGGAAGGTCAGGAGGCACCTTCTCTGCAGTAGGGTGAAATATGAAAGACTGCTACGCTCCTCAAGGAGGTAGAGCCAAACAGAGGGACAGAGTGCAGTAAGAAGCAGGTGTTAGAACATATTGCCAGAAATGCGAGAGTGGTGCAGTGAGTGCAGAACAACAGTTTTCAGGGAGACAGTCTGGAGACTTAAGTGCTGCCCCATATATACAAGTCTCTCTGGGTTGAGGGAGGAGATCACTAGACTCCAGGCTGAGTTGACCAGGATCCAGATGGCCTCATCCCTCACCTAGGGCCCATCAAATCCACTGCTGATGTCCCAGAGGATGCTTAGGGGAAAGAGGTCCGGCTGGACAGTGGTGGGTTCCGGGAGGGTGTGGGTGGGAGGCAGGGGCACAGTCCTCCACCAGTGCCCCTACATAGCCCCTTCGCTGTGCTGGCAGGACGGGACTGCCAGGAGGTGGCACCCATAATGGTGGCAAGGGAGGATGTGGGTGTCCCCGAAGGGGGGTGGGTGGCAGAGGACCCCAGCAGAAGTAGTAGATTTATGAACTGGGGGGGGGTAGAGAAGGCGGGAAGGTGCCTATCTGGCACCATGGCTCGGAGGGATGGTCATCGGATCCTAAGGATCTCTAGGGAAGCAGGGTAGGGAAGAGAGCTGGATGTCATTGTCCACCTGGGAACCAATGATCTTGCTAGGGATGCAGCTGGGATTGTTCAGAGGGAGTACAGGGATCGGGGGAGGGGCCTAAATAGGTAGTGCACACGGTGGCCTTCACCAAGGTGCTACCTGTATAGAGCCAAGGTGAGGACAGGGGACTCTGCATCAGGAGCTTCAACTCATGGTTAAAGGAATGGTGCAGAGAGGAAGGGTTTGGTTACATTAGTGGTGGGGACCAAACTGGGAGGATGTGGTCCTGTACAAATGTGATGGTGTGCAGTTGTCTAGGAAAGAAGCTGCAGTCTTCAGTGGACGGTTTAAATGTAAATTTAAAATAGCTGAGAGGGTGGTGGTAGGATAGAGAGAGGCATATACTGTTCCTCCCCCAAATGAAGAAGGATGGAAGGAGAACCTACGGGGAGGAAACTCCTTCAGAGAACAGGTTCAGTGCAAAAGAAAGGGAACTGGAGACAAACGGGCAAGTAACAAACAGTAATGCGAGAGGGAAAACTGAAGCAAGGCCAAAGAAAGGAAGGGGGGGAGCAGGGTGGGAGATAAATGTGGAAAGCCATGTGTGCATTTGCAAGAAATCTTAGAAATGAAATTCCAGATCTTGAGATTATCATGATGCACAGTAGCAGATCTAGTATTTTAGAATTGGGTTGCAGTAGATGGGTCTTGGGGTTGGGGTTTGGTATGCATATGTGCTGTGAGAAGCTAAATCAGTGATAGCTTGTTTTCACTTAATCATACTTGAAAACTATCACAATCATATCTCACTTTTAATGCTAAATAATGCATGAAAATCACTTGCATCACATAGTGCTTCTGCTGAGCAGCTTTTCGTTGCTTACTAAATATATGCAACAGACCTCTTGATTTAGCTTTAGAAATCTGAATGCATTTTGCTTGCCTAGTGCTTTATAATTCAGCACATTAATGACAAACGTGTATCTGCATTCATAAACGATTATAACAATTTAATTAGTGCATCTTAAGAAGTTCCATGCAGCACAGGTTTATACAGGTATTATCCATATGATGATCAAACAGCAGATCAATGTGTGAAGCCAGAAAATCCCATTTCCAGAAGATTATAAATCGCTGTGTACTACAGAGCATATCTAGTGGTTCCTTAAGTAAAAATATTGCTTGATGACTACACACAACCCATATCAATAATGACTGAAAATAATTCAATTGCGTGGATAAAATATAGCTATGAATATTCCAAATAGTTTTCTGAAAGGAGCACACATCAAACAAGCCAACAATGAACACCAGAATTAATAAATGTTCCTATCACCAGCCATAACATGTCCTTGTAAAACTGTGTGCCCAAATCTGTCATCTGTACTGCTAGATTTAAAGAATTCACCTCAATAAGATGTCTGCAGTTTTTACTTTAACTACCATGCAGCACTGTATGGTGCTGACTTCAAGGTTATAACACAAGGAAAAGGTTAAAGGAAAGCTGTCCAAAACGTGGGCTCCCACCCCCAGACAGCTTACCCTCGGTTTAGATTTTAACAGCAAGATCGGCATTTTTCTGTGTCGCAACTTGCTTTATTTAATTTCCAAAACTCTGGAACCTGGAAGTATGGAGGAGGCAAGGGACGCTCCATTTGCTGAAAAGGTGCAGCGACGCACCACTCGCCTCAGTAGTATTGATGTGAGCAATGCATTGCTGCACCTTTTTAACAAATGGAGCATCCCCTGCCTCCTCCATATTTCCGGGTTCAGGAGTTTTGAAAATTAAAATACAGCAAGTTGCGGTGCAGAAAAATGCCACTCTTGCTATTAAAATCTAAACTGGAGGGTAAACTGTCCAGGGCCGGGAGCCAATGTTTTGGACAGCTTTCCTTTAAGCAAAACACATCAAGTGAGTCAAAGCCTTTTAGCTCCATCTTTTGATGCTGTGGTTTGTGGGAGTGCAGGTCACTTGAACTGTAATGCCTCACTTATATCTCCAGAAAAGCACAGTCTCTCAATTACTCTCTTGGAACATATCCAGAACAAATGGGTTGATACCTTTTATTGGACCAACAAGGATGTTACAAAAAGAACAAAGAGCTTTAGCTTTTGGACCAACATGCCTTTCTTCGGAAGCCTAATGAGAGTTATTTAGAAAATCCCATATTATTAACACTTAGAACCTGCAGAAAAAACAGAAATAATTCTCACTGGTTTAAAAACAGGCCTTCAGAACATAATTAAGGTGACATTGGAGAGCTTGAATATCTTAAGTGTACTTTCAGCTGAACCAAACTTAAAGGTCAAAGGTTGTCCAGAGATAACATCAGGCAGATAATTCGACCTACATATACCATATATCAGTCTAATGAGTAACAAAACACTTAAGATTCTCTACTCACTAAATCATGTGTCAAGTGAAAAAACCTCTTGGGTTTCTTTACTGGGTGTAATAGGATTCATGTACTTATATTTCATTTTAAGTAGTTACTGTCCCACGGGGGTAATTCTAAGAATTTTGTTTAGATTCCTTGGACTGTTTCTATATATGTATTATTCTGATTATACACTGACAATTTCTTGAAATCTGTACATATCAGGCTGCATAGTCTCAATTTCTTAGGGATCCTCATCTGGCACTTACACTGACAATTGATATTATCATGTGTAAAATCTTTTTACAACACTGAAGGCGTTAAGGTTTCTGGAACATAATAGCTGGTTGAGAGTATGTTGGGAATATATCTCCAGGCAGCTGTACTTTCATCAGTGTGGTACATTTACTCACTTTGGGTAAACATCACTTTCATCATTCTATATGCCACGTAAAGATAATTTCTGATGTATTTTTGGGACTTATTTTTTATTTTTGACTTGCTAATATGTTACATTTTGGCATATAATTGTTTTTTCCAGGGTCATCTTATTGTCACAGGCTGTATTTACAAACAGAGTTCTGAGCAGAGTTGAAGCTGGCTTTTACTGGTGTACTGTTACCTCATTCTTGAAGAATGTGTCTTTGGGAGGTTTCTTCACTTGACACATAGTTTAGTGAGTAGAGAATCTTAGTGTTTTGTTGTTCATTAGACTGATACGTGGTATAATATTTGAGGGTTGAATTCTCTGCCTGCTGTTATCTCTGGACAACCTTTGACCTTTAAGTTTGGTTCAGCTGAACGCACACTTAAGATGTTCAAGCTCTCCAATGTCACTATAATTATGTTCTGAATGCCTGTTTTTAAATTACTGAGACTTATTATTGTTGTTTTCTGCATGTTCTAAGTGTCAATAATATAGGATTTTGTAAATAACTCTCATTAGGATTCTGAAGAAAGACTTGGTCCGAAAGGTGAAAGCTAAAGCTCTTTGTTATTTTTGTAACATGCTTGTTGGTCTAGTAAAGGGTATCAAACCATTTATTCTGGATTTGTTCTTACTAGGACCAGTACGGCATTAAACAGTTTGTTTCTCTTGGAACATGTAATAAATTAATTTTTATTGTTTCTGCATTTGTTTCACTTCCATTTTCATGTTTTGGTTTTAGAGAGTTATACTTTCATGGCTCAGTATAGCAAGCAGTGTTGTCTGCAGTGCTTTCCTCAGTAAAAGTTAAACCAAAAAACGTACTTTACACAGGCAATAATTTGTATCACTTATTTTGGGTTGATAGCAGGCTTCCTTCATGACTCTGAGGCAGGTATAACACAGGACACACATTATACAGATTAAACTGACGCTGCAGCAAGCAGTAAATCACAGCTGTACAGTTTCTGCCTCTTAAAATCATGCTAGGGGCCAGAAGTAAAGCTCTGACAGTTGCTGCAGTGTACATCCCCCCCCCTAAAGTGCAAGGCAAAGGTATTGACGACGTCCTAGACTTCGTATGAACCCTCCCACCCGGCTCTGAGACAATCCTATTGTGCGACTTCAGTGTTAACTGGTTGGCACCAGAAATAGTGGGTAACAAGGATGCAGTCTCTGCCTTCAACCTCTCTCAGCTAGTTGACTCCCCCACTCGGCACATCTATAAAACTGGCACAAGTACCCGTCTAGATAGGGTACTTACTAACCACCCGACCCGCATCTCTAACATCTCTATCCTCCCAGACTCAATAAGTGACCACTCCCCAGTCATCTGCAATTGGACTAACAAATTTAGTGTGCCTTACTCATTTCCAGTAGAGTCCTCCTTAGAGAGCAATTGAAACACCTTAAATCCCTTCTCGGACAACAAGACCGGTCTCCTGTTTACAGTGCCACTGATGTCAACTCAGCCCTGGATCACTTCATTAACGTCTTTAATGCTGCCTGTGACATCCATGCCCCTTCAAAAAACTCAAAGTCAAGGCCTCTACAACCCCTGGCTCTCTGCTGAACTACTTGACCAACTAAAAGCTAGGGAATATCTCTGGATGCTGGCACGGGCCTCAGGATCTCAAGCAGACATACAGAACTACAAGTGTGCACATAATGCCTGCACAAAATCCATTAGACTAATGAAAAACCTCTACTATAGTGAAGCTGTCGCCAATACCTGGGGGCATGGCAGATCTTTCTGGAACAATATTAAAGAAGTTACTGGGAAACAGCCTAAATCTCCCCCCACTATGCTGAACATCGATGGGGCTACTATTCTGTACCCTGTAACTATCGCAAATACCTTCAACTCAGCGTTCACCGACCTCTGCAATGTCCCCCCCCCGACTTTTTTAGTAAGGATGATGCTACATCACATGCCACCAGCCCTCCTCCTTCTTTTAAATACCCGCCCTTCTACTTTAAAGGAGTATTACTGCATGAGGTCTGCACCTACATCAGTAAAGCTATTGCCAAGACCCGAATAAGTGGGGACTCACTTGACCTAAAACTACTGTCCCTCACTCTTGATGAAGTACTACCCCCACTAACAAAAATGTTCAACCTCTCCCTCAGTCAATTCCCTGACAGATGGAAGACAGCAACTGTGACCCCAATCCACGAAAGTCGTGATCGGACATTGCATATGAACTACCGGCCTATCTCCATTTTACCTCCACTCTCAAAGGCCTTTGAAAGGACTGTAGCAGACCAGCTTACTGAGCACCTGGAAAAATATAATATCTTGTGCACTCAGTAGCATGGGTTCAGAAAGGGCCACAGCACTACGTCAGCCCTGCTGGACTACACTGGAGCCATCCACAGCTTCCTGGATAAAGGTAATCTAACGGGTTCTGTCTACATTGACTTAACCAAGGCTTTTGACACCGTACATCATCGCCTCCTGATAGACCAGCTGCTAAACGCTGGGCTCTCGCCAGTGTCCACGATCTGGTTCAGAAGTTACCTTGAAACAGATTGCAAAAAGTCAAAATCGGTAACGTCCTCTCTGACGCTAAACCAGTCAGCTCTGGAGTCTTACAGGGTTCCATTCTTGGTCCCCTACTTTTCTGTCTCCTTTTGAATAACCTACTACAGTCCTGCCCGGAGCAAATACTACTCTACGCAGATTATACCATAATCCACTCTGCCCACAAGGAACACTATCCCCTTCAGTGCACTCTACAGAGTGGCTTCTCATCAGTTGAAAACTGGTTTTCTAAGCACAAGCTAGTCCGCAACTATTTAAAAAAAAAAAAAAAAAACTAAGACAATGCTTTTCTGTAGCACCCACAACAAGTACAGGCATCTTCCCTTGACCATCCTAAACTGCAACGGTGCTGCCTTGGAACATGTACTCTACTTTAAATATCTCGGAGTCACAATCGACAGTCACCTGTCCTACAGCCTACACATCGACAACGTTGCTAAAGCTGCTAATAATCACATTGGTCTTCTCTACAGGCACAGGCAATGCCTTACTCCTGAAGCCTTAAGGGTCGCAATTCAGAGCTCTGTGGTCTCTCTCATTGATTATGGCCGTATTGTATACGGTTCTGCCACTGCTCTCCGACTTATAGCTACAGCTCTCAACAAAGCCTGTTGGCTCATTTCTGGAACCCATCGTCTCACCCATACGTGTGACCTCTACGCCCAAACCGACTGGTTACAACTGTCTAACCGCATAACATACCTATCCTGCTTAATGGCCAAGAAGACAACCCTGGGCTTTTCCCCTCCTGGCGTCCAAGCCCTCCTTTCTCCTACTTGTAATTCACGCCTCACTAGGGGCTCAGACTCCCAGCTCTTTCAGATCCCTCGCTGTCGTACCTCCCAGCGGCAAAGAGTATTCGCCTATAGAGCCCCACTCTGGTTCAGTGGTCTCAGTAGTAACCTCTCCTCACTTCCCAAGCTCGGCCCCTTCAAATCAAGGCTCCATCTACACCTCTCTGCCTCCAGCGCATGCGACTGCTTCCTTTAAACAGCCCTTCAGTCCATCAACTTTTCCCTGCTGCCACTGCCCATTCTGCTCAGCACTCATCTGCTCCCACTCCTACCCTTCCCCCCCATGTTCCTCCTTCGCCCTCCTCTCTACTGCACTTCCCTAAGTACTGCTGACAATGCCTCTGGCTGCTCCTACCCTATATCCTTATCTTGTATTGTCTCAGTATTTATGTTTTCATTGACAAAATTAAGTTACAACTACTGTCTATGTAACCCAATGTTTATCTGCAACTTGTATTGAATTGTCCTGCATTGTACTGTACTCCATCTGACATGAGACCTTTGTAAAAGAGCCTCGGCTCAAAGGTACTTGTAATCCTAGATTCAAATAAATAAACAAAAACAGCTGTCTATGCCTCTGTGTGTGTGTGTGTGTGTGTGTGTGTGTGTTGTGTTTAACCTTTTTTCCAACTAGATGCTTTTATGCTACAACTTCAGAAGTCAGAATCTGAACACGGAGGTGCAGCCATGGGGGCCGTGCAGATACTGTAATAGTAGGTGGGTACAGACTTTTCAAAAAGGGAGGACTGATGAATTGGATCCTACTATCCTAGGCAGATCAATAAAAAAAAAAAAAAAAAAGAAAGAAAAGAACAAGTTAGTTGTCAGATGCAGACATGTGTGCATGTACCTGACTGAGACTGCATTTCTGAATCAGGATGAGAAAAATCGCTTTGATTTTAATCATACTTTCCATTATTGTATTAAGAAATATAAGGGAAATAATGATTGAATGCAGCTGTCATTTTAAATATCATCAGGAGAGGTTTTTCACCTCAGGATTCAAACAAGGATGCGTCAAACAAGGATGTCTGCAGTTTACATGCACAGTCTGCTTCAGACTATGAACTGGTTTACTACTGCATTTCATACAGTACCCTACTTTAATAATTGATTATTACAGTAGCAGCCACAGACACTGCCAGGTATTTCCCGAAATTTCTGTGATATTTCCAGAAATATTTCTTGCTTTCTGCAGTTCCACAGTAAGGGCAGTAGAGAGAAACTCTTAAGAAATTTTGCGAAATATCTGGAAATAGCTGACAATGTCTGTGGCTACCGCTGTAGGTGATATATTCTGTTTTTCATGAATAAGCTGCCAAATCAATAGCTAACAGTTCACTCTGATTTTAATCTCAGTTGTTCCATACCTCAGGACATCTCAAGTGTAAAATGTTGTCTAACACTGATGCACTCATATAGCCAGGTTCGGGGACACAAAATTTATAAGAAGTGGTGCGGGTGTTGTGGAAAATCTCATCTTACCAACCGTACCAAACATGAGTCAGTTCTTTGTTTTTAAAGACTGTGAAAAAACACTAAAACAGAGCATGGTGCTGAGCCACACAATAATAAAAAGTCACATTTTGTGTTTTCACTGCAGCACCTATTGTAGCAGATCCGCAGGGAGTGAGCTGCACCTACTGCCACCGCCTCAGATCCGCCACTGATGACGCAGGCAGACCCGGACATAGTGGCCATCACTGAGCCATGTGCACAGAAAACCACAACTGGAACATGGCTATACCAGGATACACAGTTCAGAAAGGGTAGAGAGGGGAGGAAAGGTGGTGTGTGTGTGTGTGTGTGTGTGTGTGTGTGTGTGTGTGTGTGTGTGTTATATGCCAGGGAAGATATCCTGGTAACAGAAATGCAAGGGGGTAAGGAGGTGCTGGAGGTACTGTGGATCACCCTTGAGACAGCAGCTGGAGTCTCCATTCACACTGGGGTGATTTACAGACCTCCAGCACGAGGAGGATCTAGACAAGGAGATGGGGAAGCCATTAGCAAGATGGCAGATAAGGGGAGGTATTGCTGATGGGTGACTTCATTCTACTAGATATTGATTGAGCCTCCCGGACGTGGCCTCTGCTAGAAGCAGGGTCATCCTGGACTCTTAGCAGGAGGCATTTCTTAGGCAACTAGTCAAAGAACCCACTCGTGATTGGGTAGGTTTATATTGGGGTCAGCAGTGGAGGTGAACCACACAACAGTGAGGGTCCTGCACTTCAGGAGGGTAAATAATAATAAAAAAAAAAAAAAAGGGTGAATGCCTCAGAGACGCTCTGGTCAGGTGGAGAGGGGTATATTTTTTTTATTTTAGTCTTTGGTAACCGGTTAAGGCCCACTAGGCACAAGTGCCTGTTTTCAGGGGCGACCTGGGAGCACTGAATGGTTAAGTGACTTGCTCAGAGTCACACAGTATGCAAGTGGAGGTTGTGAGAATCAAACTCGGGTCTGGTCTGCTGGATGTATCAAGCTCGTTCACACCTCGTTCCTCTAACCTCTAGGCTATACTGCCAGGGGGTTACCCTGATGGAGTGGAGGGACAGTGGGCCAGATTAAAAGATGGAATAGTGAAGGCAGGAAATGGCTGTACTAAAGTGGTGAACAGAAGCAGGAGGAACAAACATTTGTCAATGCCGAAAGTTTGCTTGCTGGCATTGGCATTTTTAGTGCAGGAGTTAGAGAGATGCATAATACGAATGGCAGTGAAGTATTGAACTGACACCAAACCCCACCCCCACCCTGCAGAGACTGACAGGCATTGGGGCATTGGGGATGTGTCTTTGTGTCACCGTCCATAATGCTCACGCCATTCCACCTCACACCACCCTGCTGCAGACACCGACAAGTGTCGTGATGTGCCTTGGGGTCTCCAGGCCTTATGCTCACCCCATTCCATAAGGAATAAGCTGAGAGGGAAGCAGTATAGAAGAATGGGGTGAGTGTTGGGGCCGAAGACCCCAAGGTACACCTCAGTGCTTGTCACTGGCTGCAGGGTGGGGGTGGGGTGGAAAGGCATGAGCATTATAGCCGACGAACCCAAGTCACACCCCTGATGTCCGTCAGTCTCTACTGGGTGGGGCATTACTGTTGGAAACCCTAATGCCATGTGCGTTTGTTAGTATTTTCATTCCAGATTTCAACATGGGCTTTTTGGGACCCCACCTCTTGAACAGTGGCACTGTCATTTCGTTACTCAATCCTGAAAGGTGATTTCTCAAAGCAACTACGCCATTCTGCGCAACAGGTGGGAAAACACATTTCAGGCTGGATGTGAAAAATGACAGCTATACTGTTCATGAGGAGGTGTGAAAAATGGCAATGGTGAAAATATGAAAAATTGGTGAAGTTATGAGTGTGTGTAGAAACTGCGCAACACATGCCCATAACGCAATAATTTTTTTCGAAATTTTTTCACCAGATTTTCAACATGGGCTTTTTGGGACCTCCCTTCATGAACAGTGGCACTGTGATTTTGTTAATCTGTCCTGAAAGTAGATTTCCCACAACTACTGCGCCATTCTGCTTGACAGGTGCGACAACACATTTCAGGCAGGATGTGAAAAATGACAGCTATACTGTTCATAAGGAGGTGTGAAAAAATGGCAATGTTGAAAATCTGGAGTGAAAATATTAAAAATTTGTGAAGTTACGAGCACGCGTGAAACTGCTGAGCGCGTACTCCACAGTCATTTCTTGGAATTTTTTCAATAAATTTTCCACAAGGGTTTTGGGACCCCACCTCATGAACAGCGGCACTGTCGTTTCGTTAATCGATCCCAAAAGGTGATTCCGCGCAGTGACCGTGAAATCACCTTTCAGGACCAAGGAATGAAATGACAGTGACATGTTCATGAGGTGGAGTCCCAAGAACCTCATGTTGAAAATTTGGGGCCACAATTCCTAAAAATGTCTGAGATATCAACCTAAGTGGAAACCCCCTGTTGACTCCCATTATACAGCACTTACCCAATTCCTCAGTTTGGCTTTGAAGAGTGTGGACGTGTCCCGGTCCAGAGAAGATCGCTGCTCCTGATCTCTGGAGGGTAAGTATGGGTGAGGGGGGTGTGCGGGAAGGTGGGTGCTCAGTGGGAGGGGACTGGGAGATGATGGTCGACCATTTTCTTTTTTACAGATTAAAAAAAAAAGACGTCGGAAGACGGTTTTCTTTCTTTTACAGGTTAAAAAAAAAACACATTTCGGCACACTGGGGTGGGCTTCCAGCAGGGCTGCAGTAATGGAGGGGAAAGTGGGGATGTTGTCTGGGGCCCCGAGCTCAGGAGGGGCCCACCTGAGGAGCTGCCATCACCACTGGCATTAACTGGTTTGGGAAACAGGGGCCTATTTCAAGTGACTTGTCCGGGGCCCCAAAATTCATATCTGCAGCCCTGCCACAGTAGTGGTGGTGGGGCATGTCGAAATGGGGATTGGGCACCCCGATGTTGGTAGATTACAGATGGGTTTTGGGGGGCACATCCGGCACCAGGAGTGGGCATCCTGGTGTCGGAAACATTTTTGCACACTGTGGTGGGCTCCCAGTGGGCCACATTGATGGGGGGGGATACATGCCGACACAGGGATTGGGCACCCTGATGTTGGCTTTCCTTGGAGTGAGTGGTGGGTGGCAGGAACTGCAGCTCATTACTTGTTTCACCAGGAAAGGCACACAGATCAGATGAGTTGTTGGTGGAGCACGAGCCAGGGACAGAGAGCTGGGCAGCAGAAGCCGACAAGGTTGCGAGGGGAGGTGCTGCTGTAGTGATGAAACTGTTAATGATTGCAGCGGCAGATTCGTTTCAACTCCTTGGCTCTCTTTGAAGCTGCTGTCATCGGCAGCTTCCCCCTTGATCGGTGGTTGAGGGACGTGCCCAGTAAAGTGTCTGTTGCATTGGCCATAACACTGACACACCTCTGAAATGTGGTACTGTCACAAGATGTTTCTTGTACATGTGCGTGCAAGCAGACATTAAAAGAGACCAATAGATTCTCAAGGGAAATGGCGGCAAGGGTAAAGGCAAAAAGGGTAGCATTCAGGAGATAAGGAGATGAAGAAGCAAGAGGACAAGAGGCGTACCAGCAAAAAAACAGAGGGAAGCAGGGAAGGTGGTGAGGGGCGCTATGGCACAAACTGAGGAAAGAACAGCTGGTGGGGGGCAACAAAGAGGAACAAGGCCTTTTTTAGGTATTTAAGTGAAAAAAGAAAGAAGGGAGGAATTGTGAGGCTGAGGGGTGCAGAGGGAGACTGTGTAGAGGATGATCAGGAAAAAGCAGATGTTCTGAACAATATTTCTGTTTTCAAAGGAAGAGGAAGGGGATGGGCCATATATAGGTTACAGAACCACTGGAGGGATAGAAGTAGACACAAGTACATTCGATGAGGAAGAAGGCCTGAACGGATTTGCAAATCTGAGAGTGGACAAGCCTACGGGGCTGGATGGGGTTCATCCAAGGGTAGTGAAGGAGCCCAGGGAGGTATTGGCTGCTCCTCTGACAGCCATATTCAATAATTCAGTAGATACAGGGGTCATCCCAGAGGACTGAAGGAGGGCAGATGTGGTCCTGCTCCATAAAAGTGGCAGCAGGGAAGAGGCTGGCAACTACAAGCCAGTTCTTCTGATGTCAAAAGTGGGGGAAACTAATAGTCACTTCTAAAGGACAGACTGGTAGATTACCTTGTATCTAGTGAGTTACAGAACCCAAGGCAGCACGAATTCACGGGAGGGAGATCATGTCAGGCAAACTTGATAGATTTCTTTGACTGGGTGACCAGAGAACTACATCAGGGGGAGCAGTGGACATGGCCTACATCAACTTCAGCAAGGCCTTCAACACTGTGCCATGTAGGAGGCTCATAAATAAACTGGGAAGGTTGGGGTGGGAACCACGGTGGTATACTGAATATGTAATTGGCCTGACGGATAGGTGACAGAGGGTGGTGGTTAATGGTACTCACTTGGGGGAAGGGAGCATGACCAGTGGGGTTCCTCGGGGCTCAGTACTGGGTCCAGTCCACTTTAATGTCTTAATAAGTGGCATTGCAGAAGAACTGGAAGGAAAGGTGAGCCTCTCCTCTTCAGATGATACCAAGATCTGCAATAGGGTGGACACTTTGGAGGGGGTGGAGAGAATAAATAGAAACCTGACCAAGCTTGAGGAATGATCAAGGGTATGGGAGCTGGGTTTCAGTGCAAAAAAGTGCAAAATCATACACCTTGTGCAGAGTATAGAATGAGGGGAGGTTTTGACAGTCCCTAAACAGGAAAAGGACCTGGTGTAATCATAATGGATGACCTTAAGCTGGCAAGGCAGTGTGAAAAAGTAGTAGGGGAAAGTCAGTGGGATGCTGGGGTGCATAGGGAGTGGTATCACCAGCAGAAGGAGGGAGGCAGTGTTGCCGGTGTTATCAATCATTGGTTAGACTATATCGGGAGTACTGTGTCCAGTTCTGGAGACCACACCTCAGAAAGGACATAGACGGGGTGGAGGCCATCCAAAGAAGGGTAAGAAAAATGGTACAGGGGCTGCACCAAATGTCCCATGAGGAGAGACTGAGGGATCTAAACATGCACACACTGGAAAAGGGTGGGGGGGGGGCATAATAGGGACCTTTAAATACCTCATGGAGGTGTAAGGCACTGAAAGGGAGCATTTTTCAGAAAACAGGTCTACAAGAATTAGGGGGCATGCAGTGAAGCTGGGGAAGGGGAGTTGAGGAGGGATGTGAGGAAGTATTTCTTCACTGAGAGGGTGGTGGCTGCCTGGAGCAGTCTTCCAGTGAGGGTGGTGAGGGTGAAAACAACTGTGGGTAGGACAGGTATAAAGGAAAACTAGTATCAAAACAGGGGAAGGGGTTAGGAGGTGGCCTGAGACCAGGTAGGATCTGCAATAGCAGAATAGGCAGGGACAAGAGGAACAGACTAGGTGGGCCAAGTTGTCCTTATGTGCCAACAAATTCTATGTATCTATGTAGTACTCTTTTTACAACTCTTAATACAGCTTCCTTCTGACAGAACTAAGGTCCATTTTCAGGAGCGACCTAATGCTGCATACGCAAGGCAGCAACATGCAGTACAAACATACAGACTTGCAATATACAGGTACATTAAACAACAGAAATTATGACATCAAAAAAATGATGTAGAATAAGTTAAACGCATTTGCAGTCTGAGCGCGCCACCAAGTGCTTATGCAAGTAATCCCTGAACAAAGAGTGAGCAGGGGTTAAAGAGCACTGGTTGTGCTCATTTTGAAAGCCTCCCAGCAGCAGCATGCCATCTAAGGACTTCAAAAGTCCACTTCTTTGAGTTTATTGATACTTCTTTGTCGAAGGAGAAGAGATCGTAAATCCTCAGTATGACTTCCTCCCATATATGGAGAAAGTTCTCATGGAACACAGTTATCCAGTTTTTTTGTACACCCTAATATATAGGCCAGATACCAGCCTGATAAAGGAGCACTATGTGAGAGAGCCTGCAGCACTCTCTACGTTTCCTGGCAGTGCCCTCTGCTTCTTTTCTAGGATCAGCTCCTAGAAACCCTTTGGAGTATTTAGTCTAGCTTACTGACTGGGTTATTTTTAGATTCTCCACCAGACTTTCGTGGTCCCAGCACTCTGAAGCTGTTGTATGTTTGCCTGGTTGTCGCTGAAACAGCGATCACAAAAAAAAAATGGCTTACAGCCAATATACCTACCATCCGGCAACGTCAGGATGTGATGTATGATGTTTATGGGATGGAAAAGCTGACAGACTGATTCACTTATTAATAAATTTGAGTCTGTGGAGTAGATAGGGTCAGTATATGTTAGACCAGAGATCAGACTTGTACCTTGGGATCCCCTCTGAAGCTGAATGACTTTAGGCTCTTGGTGCTGTTACAGTTAATATCCATCATATCTCATTTGAACTATGCATTGTCTAACGGATTTCCTCCATCTGTTATTGTTGTTACTGGCTGCCTGTCTTGTCCTGTAGCAGAAAATTTAAATAGAGAAATAAAAAAAATAAAAAATAGTGCTTAGCTAGACATTACAGTCAGTTATTCATCCTCTTCTGATTCTTGGTCCAGGTGACGCTTAGATTCCACTGAAGTCTTTGCTGTCCTTGTAGTCAGATGATTGTAATATTTCATGCTGGAACTAAATGTAGAATCTAGCTGGGAGAAGGAACAAGTGGACCACTTCCAAAGACTCCAACTGCTGCCTGACAATGTCAGATTTCTTGTTGCAAGATGCAGTGGTACAGCAGAGGTCCACCAAAAAAAAAAGGATAGGCTACTCTTCATATTAGACTAACTGGGACGTTTGTGCCAGCTGTAATTTGACGTCCCTAGTGGCCATGGTGCCTGTAATCAGTCTGATGGTGGGCGTAGTTTTTACTTGCTTGAGTTTTTCGTTGCTTTACTCGATATTAATTTCTTAATTATAGGGGCCCCTTTTAAAACGAAACCTCAGGTAGCCAAATACTAAGAAAGTGATTTTAGGCTGGCCCTTTACTTTACTCTGGGAGGCCCGTGGTATGCATGCTCAGGCCTCTCAGCTGTTTTCTTACGCTCGCCAGTCTGTATTGCAGAACATTGCTTTCATTTGTGCTGTGGATATGTGTAAAGCTTTTGTTGCTCTCTCATCCACTTAGGTAGAACAGAGAAAATATTCTGTTCAGTATCTTGAGAGTGTTGTATCAATTACGGTACAATGGTATACTCATGAAATAAAGCCAAATGAAAGAAAGCAAACAGAATAATGGAAAACTGATGACGCAGTCAGTCCACAGTTTAAAGGCTTGCCTGCAGTGGGTGACACACAAGCCATGTCTTCCACAGAGTGGTACAGCACATGCTTAAGCATCCCCTGGACTTTTGCTTCGCTGTTGCACCATCCTCACTTCCTGGAATGGCACCTCTCTTTCTCCTTACAAAATTCCGGGGATTTCTTCCCAAAGGTACCTTTGGTGTAAGGTGACTTTATCCCTGTGCCACCTCTGTAAGTGGAACTCACCTCAACAAGGCTGCTGTGTGTTAAAGTGCCTCTTGCAGGGTTCTCTGCATCCTGGAGGGGTTAGCACTTGGCTCAATTCGTCCTTCCCTGCCCCACTCCCTCACCCCTCCTCCTTCCCCTCCCTCTCCCCACAATTGCCTAGTCTAGGTTGCTTCCAGCTTGCTCTAGCCTGGAGTTATGCTTAGTAGTTGTAAATTGTTAACTTAATTCTTCCTATATAAGTATTTGAATGTGTCTTTCTGTAGATGTAATTGAGTGTGTGCACTAAATGTAAATGTTTGCATAATTCTCAGTCATGTTAAATAGTAACTGTATGTCATCCTACAAATGTAGCTACATGTGTCTTGTATAAATGTACCTGGATGTATATTTGCCTTGTATGTTAATATTAACTGTATGTTTTACGTCGCATCCATATGTACCCCCCCCCCCACCGGTCGCACCGGGAGACAAGCAGCTTATTGTTCAGTATACCTTCCTGTTGAAACATTTCAATAAATAAATAAAGTCCCTGTAGCAGGGACAGAGAGAGTGTAACTGATTCTATGCTGCTCAAGCATTCAAACATACTCAGTACCTTGTACCTAACCATTCATCCTACTAATCGTTCCATTGCCTAACATTCCTGCGCAAGTTACCTGATGCACTGGTGTATTATGATTAATTCAAGAGTCTGTGGTGTGACTTCTGAAATATATTTTTCAGTTGGCTTTCCTGGTTTAATAAGTGGGGCTAAGAGCATTAGTACGTTGCTTAGTCAAAACACACCATAATCAAGCAAGCATGCAACAAAGGATTGTAATCGATATATTACACCATTTTGCTGATGGTTCCTGAAAATTATTCTTTACACACAACTGTGAAAAATTACTTTTAGGTAATGCAAAGAATGGGATTCCACAGAGACTGGGGAAGCGACCACAATAAAATTAATGTTTTTTTTTCACCTTCCCCTCGGCTGTATGGAAACAATGGTGCCTAATCCCTCCCCTACCCCCCAAAAATAGGATCCTAACACTTTTTTTCCCTGGTGGTCCAGTGTGCCAGAGTGTGTTAATTAGAAAACAAAAAAAACCTGCATGTAGGCTTGCTAGGTAGGGTATGAAAGTCCATTAAAAAATTTCCTGCCCACTGGGGCATATATATTGTATAAATACATACCTTTATTAGTATTTTTTATGGATTTTTCTGGGTTTTCTCCCATCCCACTCTCATGCATCCCCCGATGTGACGTGTGCGTGTGGAGGCATGCGCGCATGTCTTGCGGGATGCCCCACCCTACTGGTCGCCTGGTATCGCCTGCGCTCATCACCAAACCTCCATTCGGTGACAGCAGGACTATGGACAGGCGACTCCCCACCTGGGAGAGGAGAGCAAATGCTCAATCCTGCTCCCACCCCACCCCCGTGCTGGCACCCCGGCGACCCGAGGTCGTTCCCAAGCCCGGGTCGCCAGCGCAGCGCAAGGTAAGACATCCAGCGCCTCAGCTCTCAGCACCACCGGACCAGCCTAAATACATACCTTTAAAGTTATTTATATGCTGTCCTATGTTTTTTACTGTAATTTTTTATTTTTATGAACCGTGCATCTCTCTGTTTTAGATTGGTCAATAAATACAGTTTATTAGAATTGAGTCATGTCTGTGACTGACTGCTTTATCCCCAGCTATTAAGCCTGCTATCTGCCCCAAGCCCTTAAAGAGCACCTTTCTCGGTGCGGTACAAAAACAAGAGCAAGCTCCCTTATCTCTGGGGCTCCTCTGTAATAAAAACAGCCTTTATAATTACCCCCCCCCCCCGCGAGGGAAGGGAAGGGGTCATAAATTGCCCCCGAGGGGCTAGCAGCGGGATCCCTCTCCACTTCCCTGTTGCTGGCCATGCCCTGCGCTCCACTATTTTATGATGCAGCAATAAGGAGAGCGCGAGGGCACGCTCCATTGATTGAAATATATGGAGCATGACTTTATAGCACAGCTTATGTTGTTTGAGTGGCCATTTGGTAAAACAGGAGTGAGGGTTCAGCGAATAAGATTCTTGTGAGTTGAACCCTGACTTTGATTTTAACAAATGACCACTTAAATGTCTGAAAACTGTGCTTTAAAGTCACGCTGCATACACTTCAAGTGAGCGTGCCCTCACGCCTCCCTATTGCTGCATCATAAATTGGGGTGTGGCCAGCAGTAGGGAAGTGGTAAGGGATCGTGTTGCTAGCCCCCTCGGGGACAAAGTATGATCCCTTTCCTGGGGGGGGGAAGTAATTACAAAGGCTGGTTTTACTACAGAGGAGCTCTCAAGGAGGTAAGGGAGCTTCTTGTTTTGGAGGGAGTTTGAAATGCCAGGGATGGTTCTTTTTAAAAGGGCAATTCCTTTAGCTCCCACCTATGGCTGTGCAAAATGTTAAGATTTTAACAGAACAGAATTGCTTGGAAGAATTTCATCGGTGACAGAATTCTGATCTTTTGCTTGCCAGATGGTTGTTGCTGATTAATCATGTACAGTAAACCTAAATAAGAATAAATGATCAATAATAAAAACATAGATTTACATCAGCTGCAGAAAAGTATTCCATGGTTTACACAGAAATGTTTTGGGGAATTTTGTGGAATTTAAAAATAAATTTTGGAAAGCATTTCGGAAGCAGAATTTCCATTCTGCACTAGTTCCTGTGGTGGAGTTCAACATTCTGCAAAGCCCTACTATCAGCCCTTAAAAGGGTTTTAAAACTAATTATTTATCTGTTGCTGCCAGGTTGACGCAACTCTTTAAACAGATAAAACTGCTAGGTAGCCCCGCACAGACCTTAGGTGGACTTAAAAAAAAAAAAATATATATATATATATTATTTATTTCCAGGACTAAGGCCACAGCCATTAATTGGCTTATCAAACACATTTTATTGTGCCATTGCTGCCTTAAGTCCTTAAAGTACCATTACATTGTACTGCCAGAATAGGCAAGGGCTGTTAAAACAAATTAGATGCCCCCAAATCCTTAAATGGACTGGAGTCAGAACTGTTATGGAAAATATGCACTTAAAATGGCTTTTACAGACCAGCCAGTTCCACCACATTCCCCTCATTCTCTTAAGTCTATTATCTCTCCCCACCCCGTGGTTCCTTAACATTCTTTATGACTTAGCTCTTCATGTCTCTCTACTTGTTCCTTTTTCATGGTTCTCTCCCTGTAGTCATTTTACTCTTTCCATGACTCTCTTGTAGATGTCTGCCTGTCTGTCTGTGTGTGTGTGTGTCTCTCTCTGTCTGGCAACTTTTCATTTCATTTATTTCTTTGTTGTCCTTACTCCTGCTCTCCTGTGTCTAATGCAGTTTGTTTCTTTTGCTCCAGGAACCTGCCCAGAGAGTTGTATTGTGCCTTAAACTGTTTTACAGAAAATGTGCCTGACACCTTCATAGAAACAGAGAATTTGTCAGCAGAAAAGGATTGCTTGGTCCACCTTTCTGCCCAGATGTTTCCTGCCTACTCTGTCTCTGCAGACCCTATTCAGTCTCCAGCGACCCTCCTTCTTCCCTGTCTATTTTCTAATATCCCCCTTATCCCACGCATGTTTGAAGCCTCCCCCCCCCGTTTTTGCCTCCACCATTACAGCTGGCAGAGTCCGTTCTAGGCATCTACCGTCCTTTCAGTAAAGATGTGTTTCCTTACATCTCTCTTAAAGGAGAAGTCTCACTTGTGTAAAGCACGTAATTTCACTACCTCCTTCTGTGTCATCATTCTCTGCTGCCTGCGGTTACCCCCAGTGCTGCTTCCATAAAAATTGTGTGTTTTATTATTTTATAATCCAGATAAATATTCCATGTGTTTGTCCTGCATTTTTCATTTCAGTGGCTGGAGGAGGGCATCATCAGCCCAACATCTGATAGTGGCATTGAGCTTAACGTGGTTCCATTGGTCAACCGCAGCCACGATTTTTGGTTCCCCCCCCCGAGTGATGGGGGAGCCTATTACTGTCATGCACATCTTGTGGTGCAGTACTGACCGTTCTGGTGTACTGCAGTGCAAGGCATTGAGTTGCCAGTTCTAATACTACAAATGAGACTTGTGCAGAGAAGATGCTGAAATCCCTAGGTAGTCACCCACATTTCCCACACATTGCCCAAACTTGTGGAGTTGGGGTGGTGGTGGTGAATAATCTAACTGCTGCATAAGGCAGTAGAATGGGATGGTGTAAGACAGACAAACTGCTTGTTTTCATTCAGATGTGCTCACTAAATGAATGTGCAGCAATAAATACTGAAGCTGAATGGTGTGAAATGTTATAACATTTTTAAAACATCAGGGGCTAGAGTCACAAAAAAATCGCAAAGTGTAGCACAAAAATTTGCGTTGCTCTTCGCGATTACCCAGGTGGTTAAAAAAAAAAAAAAAAAAAAATGCTATTCACGGACAGATAGCGTAGGGTGCTATCTGACTCTGAATACGGCTGGGTAGAGGCAGTGGTAACCCCATTACCACTACCTCTAACACCACTAGTGCTGCCCCAACCTGTATTCCTGTGAATGGCCCCACAATGAATAGTGCCGTTATGGTATTTGTCATTCACAAAAGCAGCCATGCAAATGAGCCCATTGGGTATGCAAGGTGCTAGCAGGCCATTTGCATGCCCATTCTGGGCCTATTTACATGGGTTGCGAGGGAGTTTTTGCACCCCACCAACGCGGACTGCCATTCTGGTATTTAGAGAAACCCTCCGTGGTGGTCTAGTGGTCCCTTCCTGTCCCCAATCGCCAATCATCAACCCCTTATGAATGAAAAAAATCGCCCTGGTAGTTCAGTGGTCCATCCCACCCTCCCCATTCTCAGATCGCTCTTCAGTTATGTGTAGAATAAGTTTCTCTTATAGTCCATTGGGCCCTCCTCTGTTCTCCGATCACCATCCCGTTATGTTTAAAATAATTTTCCCTGGTAGTCTGGTGGTTTCACCACCCTCCCTGGTTTCTAAATGCTGTTCCTGTGTAATAAAGACGAGTTACTCTGGTAGTAGTGGTCCCTTCCCCTATCCCGTAGGTGATTTAAAAAAAAAAAAAAAAATACTGTCCTGGTTATCCCCTGGTCCTTCCCTCGACGATCGCTGGTCCCACATTCATGCAAAACATACCATGATGGTCTAGTGGTCCCCTCCCCAGCCAGTCACCGTCCAGATCCTCCAGTGCCCTTAAAATATGTATTCCCTGGTGATCTAGTGGCTTCCCACCCCACCCCTCGCTGGCCCAAGAAGTACACTAACAAGTAGAGGAATCCAGACCTGGTGGTATTGGTTCTTCCCCATGTCCTCCGATCGCAGGCCTGTCATGCAGTACAAATCTCCCTGGGAAAGGAAAATTATCTATAACGAAGTGAGGCCAGCCCTCATTTCATCCGCCATTCCAAGGCAGTATAAACATAGAAACATAGAATTTGACGGCAGATAAGGACCGCTTGGCCCACCTAGTCTGCCCATTTCCCTACCTAATGGATAAGCTGCAGATCCTAGTTAACCAACAGCGTACTTCCTCCTACCCCCCACTAGAATTGCCTTATGTCTGTCTCATGCATTCTTGAATTCCCCCACAGTTTGACTCCACGACCTCCTCAGGAAGGCAGTTACATGAATCCACAACCCTTCCTGGAAAAAAAAAAACTTCCTCACATTACCACTGAGCCATTACCCCTCTATCTTCAAATTGTGCCCCCTTGTTCTTGCACATCTCTTTGTCTGAAAGATGCTACCCTCTTGGACTTTGTTGATTCCCTTGTGGTACTTGATGTCACAAACCCACTTAGCAGGTCAGGTCTTCTACTCCCAAAGTGCCAACCTCTGAGCGTAGTCTTATGCACAGTTAACAGAACAAGGTAACCCTCTTGTCTGTTTTTGTGGGTTCGAATCAACCTTTGGTCTCAAGTCTTGGAGGGATTCAAACTGTGAACCTCTTGTTAGCGTACCCAATGCACAGGCTCGGATATTTCTGTCTTTGGGGGGCCAGATATCTTTGCCTACGGGCACCTAACCAGGTGTACAAAAATGAACCCTTTTAAAAACTTTAATAAAGACCTCAGATTATTCTTACCTTTTTGCAGTTTGGTATCACCATTCAAGCTTATGCACAGTGTCTGCTGTAACAATGTATACTCCACTTACGAAAGGAAAGAAATTCAAAGACGGACCAAGTATGCTGTAAAATTTGAGTTTTTACTACAATAGACAAAAATGTGTAACATATAAAATACAGAACTATTATATCACAAGACATACAAATCTTTTAAAAGAATAAGGTTTAAACAGTACAATTCATACTACAGTGCTTAGATTTTTGTCTCTATCTCTAAATACCTGCTTAAAGTACTCAAGGATGTTTCTTGGTCAGAGTCTAGATAAAAGTCTCTCTGAGGGAAAACAGAATAATGTTTAAAAGCTGGTTTTCACCACCTATTTGTATGAGGTCACCTAGCTCCTCCCCGTCAGAATATATAAAAAAATATATATCTATATAAAAACAGGATGCCTTTTTCAAGTATTAAATCCTGCAACCTCAGCATAACTCATGTTCTTCAAATGACAGTCTTTGATCTGTGGGCAGTATCCCCTCTCACACAGATATCAAAGTCTTTATGATTTTGCACCAGTGTACTAAACCTGGTTTCCCCTTTGAAACGTCATAAAAAGGATTCTGATTTCCCTCTAAGCAGCTAAAGCTATAATTTTAACTTAGAAAAGTCTGTAATGAGCTTTGGGCCTTCCAGGTAACACCTTGTATCTAAAACATCTGTGTGTGTGTGTGTGTGTGTGTGTGTGTGTGTTTGATCTCACGTGCTGCTTCAGCATTTCTCATGGGAGACCGTCCATAACCTATTTTTATATTACAAAAAATGATACAGTGATCAGAACCAGCTATCCAAGCATCACACTTGAAAGTTTCTATCATGTCCTCCCTCTCCTTCCTTTCCTTGAGGGTATACATATTAAGCTCCTTTAGTCTCTCTTCGTATGTCTTCTGGTGCAGACCCTGTATCATTTTAGTTGCCCTTCTCTGGGCAGCCTCCATCCTGTCTATGTCCTTGTGGAGATGGGGTCTCCAGAACTGCATGCAGTACTCCAGATGGGGTCTCACCAACTGTCTGTACAGAGAGATAACAACTTCTTGTTTTCTACTGGTGATGCCTCTCCCTATGCATCCCAGTATCCCCCAGCCCTCCTTACTGGCTTCTCACATTGCTTGAACACCTTCAGGTTGTCTGATATGACTACACCAGGTCCCTTTCAGTTTTTTTTTTTTGTTGTTGTCACCCCCCCCCCATTGTGTACCCTTCACCTGGGTTTTTGTTTCCCAGATGCATTACTTTGCACTTCTTTGCATTGGATCTAAGCTGCCATACATTTGACCATTCCTCCAGCCTTGCCAAGTCCCTTCTCATCCTTTCCAACCCACCTTGTGTATCAACCCTGTTGCAGATCTTTGTCATCTGCAAAGAGACATCCTTTTCCTTCCAGTCCCTCTGCAGTGTCACTTATAAAGACATTAAAGAGGACTGGTCCCAGTACTGAACCCTGCGGTACCCTGCTAGTAACCCCCCTTTCTTCAGAGTGGACTCCGTTTTACTATTACCCTCTGCGTCCTGTTGTCCAGCCAATTATTTACGCAGAATACCACCTTGGGACCCACTCCAAGGCTGGCTAACTTGTTTATTAATCTTTTGTGTGGGACTGTGTCAGATGCGTTGCTAAAGTCTAGGTAGGCCGTGTCCACAGTCCCTCCCTGGTCTACTACTTTGGCCACCCAGTCAAAGAAATCTATTAGATTCATCTGACACGACCTTCCCACTGTGAATCCATGCTACCTTGGGTCCTGTGCCTTGCTGGCCTGTAGGTACTCAACAATTCTTTCCTTCAGAAGTGATTCCATCATTTTACCTACCACCGATGAGGTCAAACTAACAGGTTTGTAGTTTTCTACTTCTGCTTTGCTCCCACTTTTGTGAAGTGGAATCACATCCTCCCTCCTCCAATCCTCAGGTACCACCCCATCCTCCCATGATTTGTTAAAGAGGGTAGTCAGTGATGTCACTAATTATCCTCTTAGTTCTTTTAGAATTCTGGGGTGAATCCTGTCATGCTTTGTCCACCTTCAGTTTTAAGAGTTCTTTCAGAACCCTTTCTTCTGTGAAAGGACTGGAATCGACCCCCTATCCAGAGTGTTTCTGTTGTTTGGTTTAGGTACCTCCCCTCTTCTTTTGTGAATACTGAGCAGAAGTATTCGTTTGGTATCCCTGCTTTTCCACTGTTACCCTCTGCCCACTCCCCCCGGTCTTTCTTCGCCCCTAACATACCTATAAAATATTTTATCACCTTCTTAACAGAGTTGGCTATCTTTTTCTCAGTTTGGGCCTTTGCTATTCTGACTGCCTTCCCTGCCTCCTTCTGCTTTAACTGATGTATTTCTCTGTCCTGCTCCTTCTGTGTTTCCTTATTTCCTGAATGCTATCCTTTTCTCCTTAACCTTCCCTGCCACCTCTTTTGACAACCATAGTGGCTTTTTCCTTCATTTTGTTTTGTTGATTTGCTTTACACAAAGGCTTGTTGCCTGTGTGATGGCAGTTTTGATTTTTCCTCATTGTTCTTCCACCCCTCCTTCTAGCCTGTTTGCTAGTGCTTTTCTGAGGCACTCTCCCATTTTGCCAAAGTCAGCCCTCCTAAAGTCCAACGCCCTTGCTTTTTTATGGCTTGACTCTACAGCTGTGTTTATTATGACCCACACTGTTTGGTGGTCATTTGTTCCCAGATGGCTACCCACTTCTAAATCTGAGATCCTCTCCAACCATTTTCGCAAGCACACAACCCCACGCTATCACTTCTGAGTGCAATAATTCTGTTTTTTAGGTACCCATCAAACACTGACCAGTTTGCAGCTAAGGGTAACTGAAGAAAAAATCAACAGTTCATAAGTTTAATCACTCGTTGGTGTTCTCCCTCCAAGTCTGAAGCAGAGTGTTAGGAATGAAAGTCCCTTTTTAATGCTTCCAACTTTTTACCTGTGTCCGTTGGATCGGAATAGACAAACATTTTGCCTGCATAATTTAAATGCGGCGTGTTGGTAAAGTGGAGGCGGTGGTTAATTTGAGTGTTCTGAATCCTGCACAAATTGCATCAAGTACTTTTCTTCTTTTCATGGTCTCAAAGCTTAAGTTTGGGAACACATGTAATGGAAACCCCTTTGCTGTAATCAGTTGTTTTTTAACTTTTGCTGCTCCTAAGATCAGTTCTCTAACATGTGGGCCACTGGATACCAAAAGCATTGTTCTTGGTTGCTCTGAATCTGAAGGGCAGTGTGATTGAGTGATATAATATGCTTTAATGATTAATCTTTCCAACTGTAAGTTCAAAAGATTGTTCAGTAAGGTAACTACATATTTGACTGGGTTTTGTCCCTCCAACACTTCCGTTAAGCCAGGTGGCCTCGTATTTACCTTGTGAGCACCATTTTCTGGTGCTGCAGTCTTAGTCTTTGAAGTTTATTTTCACATATAACTCAAGCTACTGCCATGGATGTAGAAGCAGCAGAGTCTGTTGCAGCCTTTAATTATGTGGTTTACTCCTCCATTTTTGTTTCCAGTGTCCCAAATTTAGATCCAGTTCACTCCACTTTCTTACTGAGGTAATGAATGGCCTGGAGCAGGGCAGATTTGAAGGCTCTTTCTCTCTTTGTACTGCATTCCCAATCTACTCTGTGATGCTAACTCAAGTGTTTTTCAGCTTTTCCCTTACTGGTATCTTGGGCATTTTTCGAGGGATTCCTATAGCGTAGCCATAGATGACTCCGATTTCAGCTGGTCACTCAGTAAGATATAAGATATCTGCTTGTATCAAAGAAAGATTGCAAAAGAAGCCAGCCTGGTGGTGTGGGAGGACACGCCTTATCTCTTGCCATGCCAGCAACCCATGTTCTGGAACGAGCACGAGTTGGTGGGGGAGGAAGGATCGAGCATCCCAGGGACAGCTGTCCTCTCTCATGAAGGGTGACCAAGCTGTCTTGGTCTATGACTGCCATCGGGTGGAGGCCCGATGCTAGTGCAGGTGTGAGTGACTCGAAGGGAGGGATTTGCAGTGACGCAGTATGAGTGCACTTCCAAGCACCTGTACTGGCACCGCAGCATGGGGAAGGGAAGCAGAAAAAAATGGAAAATATGGGGCCTGGGCTATGTGAAGCCCTGTCTGTGTCCCAGTGGTCCTTCTTGCCATTCCAGTCTCTGAGCTGACACTGGATATATTCACCAGTGGGGGTGGAACATGGTCCTCCCCCAGCCTTCCCATCATGAGGGTAAATCTGTGGGGACAAGGAGCTTCTGGACCTAGAGAGAAGTAAGGATGACTGCTGGGCATGAGGACAGGGCTGATATCCAACCAGGTCCGCCAGGGAGGATAAAAAGCTTTGTGAGGGGGAAAAAAAAAGATTGCAAAAACTACTTTAAGAGGCTTAAAATAAGGATTGAATGTTAGCAGCTGAAGAACTCACTCTTGAGTCACTGCTTCTGCTGGCTCCTAGCCATGCGCTTCCCTTCCCCCGCTTTGCAGGCATTTGATGTGGTTACCTCCCTGCTCCAGCAGTCCTCCACACATCAAGTGCAGTCTTCCTGGGGGCAGAAGGGTGCTCCTTAAGTCCTATCTGTTGGGATATGCCACTGAATACAGCAGATGGAAGGTGTGAGACTGTGAGCAAAGGCTGGTGGGGGCAGAACCAGTGATGGCTCCTTGAGTGGGATTGGGGCTTAGGCAGACTAAAGGAGGTTCTGAGTCTGACCACAGGGGCATGAAATATTTGTGAAAAAAGGAGCTAAAAATAAATGTTGCAACAGGCACCATAATGTAGAACAAAATTCAACATGTGGAGCCCTCTTAAATGTGCACCCTTTGAAAACAGCAGTTTTGTGCATTAACGCAGGATAAGCACTAAAGCAGGCCACGCATTATTTCATCTCACAGATCACAGCAGGTCAACTGTGGCAATCCCTCCATGCTGTCTGTCCCAGCAAATGCCCCAATGAAGTCTCCAGGATTCCTTCAGTACTGCCCATTACAACAAAAGTCCCAATTCAGCCTTTGAGACTTATTCTAGGTTCCTTGCTGCCTGTATCCACTCCTACAGCCTGCCTCTAGCTCTTCCTTGGAACTACTTTTTCAGCTACCGGTTTAACACTGGTACAGTATGCCACAGAACTAACCATATTTTGTGAAAGGGGAGCCTTGGGACTAGGAGCAAGACTAAGCATCAGGCTGTGCTAAATGGCCAATTAACTCCTCTTTTCACTTTGTTAATTAAGCAATAAGGCATGGCAGGTGGTGCGTTATGGTGGAATAATGGCCCGCCTCATGGGTTGGAGCATGAGGCAAAGCCGAGTGGTTCCACCACCCGAGAAGGACCTTTAACACAATCCTGTAGTGCCTTATTGCGATTATAAAATGGGTACTTTTTAATAAATTGGATGTATTTTTTTAAGCATATTTTTGTTGAGCTACTTTAAGCCGGGCTGTTACGCTGGGATAACGACCCGGCTAAAAGTACCTCTTGGTCAATCAGGAGCCAGCATTCTTTCTACCCCTTTCATAATATGGGTTATCATTACAGGGCCATTAGCCCACCATAACGCAACCTCTGGAGTGACTTATGGTTATGAATTGGGTCCTTTTTAGTAAATTGGATGTATTTTTTAAGCATATTTTTGTTAAGCTACTTTCAGTCGGGCCAATGTGCTGGGGTAATGGAACAGCTGAAAATACCTCTAGGCCAAGCAGGAGCAAACATTCTTTCTACCCATTTCATAATGTGTATTTAAGTAGGAGTTCATAATTTTCAGGCAACTTTGATGTGCACTTGAAGGGACACTGTCAACCCTTTTTGCATCATATTATTTCTAGATGAAACCCCACATTTTATGATTGCTTACCTTCTCAAAATTTTGTTGATGTTGCTGTTTGTTTAGTTTCTTTACTTTTTATTTATTTATATGTTAACTGGGTGGGTACACTGGTCCTAGAGACCGTTTTCAGGCACGACCAGGGCCATAGAGATGGCATGAATACAAAGATACACGAATTATAAATACGTTGAGTGAAAAGTACTAGAGTTTCACAGTTGTAGATGCAAACAAAGATGACCAAGGATTTAAACATTTAGCGGTGTACAGTGTAAGTACAACAACAACAATGTGACAGAAGCAATATGGTGGTATAGTAACTATGGGGAACAGTTGTGGATGTCGGGATGTTATGGGGTACAGTTGCACATAGATTTGGACAGGAGGGCTGAAAGTTAGTTAGTTTTGAAGGTCTGTGTAGTGCCCAAGTTGAGGATGGAGATGGGATGGCTATTCCAGAGTGTGGGAACAGCTATGGAGAATGCTTTCTGGCCCATGTTCGTGTTGGAGTTAGAGACACTTAGCAATTGTTGAGATGGAGGACCTTGTCGTCCTAGTACTTTACTTGGTGCAGAGGAACCTACATAGGGGAAGGTAGAACCAGCAACAAGGGTTTTATGGACAAGAGCACCCAGGTGGAGGTCACGTCTGGCCTGGGGAGAAAGTAAACCTGGTGATGCGTATAGTAAGCAGTGATGGGTAGTTAGAGGGGCTGAGAGAATAGAACGACAGATGCAGTTATAGGCATTGTTTAGTCGGTTGAGTTCCCTGGATGAAGTCTGGGAGATGACTGGGGAGGAGTACTCCAGGAGAGCGAGCATTGTGCCTCTTCCTATCGCCAGTTGTGCCTCGGGGGTAGGAAAGTGTTTCAGGCAGTAGTAAACTCCAACCTGCTGGTGCAGTCTTTTGATAGTTTTATCTATATGTTCACTGAATGTGAGGGAAGGGACCAGTGTGACCCCCAGATATTTATAACTCTTGACATGTTCGAGTGGCATACCATCAGGGGCCGAGGTGGAGAGGGAGTTAACCATTGTTGCAGGTAAGTTGTGGAGCATCTGTCTGGACACAAACAGCATAGTCTTAGTTTTCTTAGTGTTAACTGAGACCCCCAAAAAATCACCAACAAGTGAAATGAATGCAGTTCAAAATAGTTTATTGCACTGTGGCACAGATCAGAATGGGATCTGCAGCATGTTGCTGCTCCTTCCTGACCACCCAGCACTTTGAATCCTCGCGACTCTTCCTCAGGGGTGTGGCTTAGGATGGGAGTGCATGACTTTTAAATGCAAAAACATAAACATTTATGAGAAAAATTAACATAAAGAGAAAACAAACTTTAAGCATTTAAACTTTACTGATTAGATATTAGATCAATACAGAATAGAATAATTCAGCTCATAGTTTTGGGCTTTTTTTTTTTTTTAAACTGTCAGTAACTTTCGTATTCACTTTTAATTCTAATACATATCAGTGAGCTGCTAGATAAAGCACTTATTAACTAAAGAAGTAATGACAGATAGAAAAAAGAGCAACGGGAATAAGTCTGTCTCTGGACAGAATCATAGGACAGTGGCAAGGCATCCAAGTCAGTGACCCCCTAGAGAATCAGTACAAATACCAGTAAGTGGGGTCTTCAGATCAAGGCAACAGTGTGTACAGAGACTTGATAAACTCGCAATGGTGTAAAGGGGAACTGTCCTCTACAGGATTTCTTAAAGCTTGAAAGCCCATAAAAAGTTAATTTGAGTGAGCCATTGTGTTTATCTCTGAGTCTTTGTAGTTCAGAATTATTCATATGTAAATTGGCATGTAATTAAGGGTCGGGCAGCCATATGTTTTAGGCTCTTTACAGGAAATGATGTCACCGAGGGGCTTGGCCATCCTTTAAATGTAGAACATAATCCAAAAGGTTTAATATGAAATCGTCTGTTTTATTATGTGTGTTTTGTTCAAAGGTGTTATTACAGCATTTTCTACATTTATAATTGTTTTGTATATGCATTAAAACTAGTGAGTTATTACCTTAACATTTCAAACTGTTGGTAAAAAATTGTCCATCTCCAGGATTGCTTTAACCTCTAGGCTATACTGCCAGATGATCATCAAAAGCTGCACATCTCAAGGCTGGCTCTGTGGTGCAACAGATATTGGGGCCCCCATATCGGGATTTCTAAACCTTGGCAGTGTTCATGTCAGTGCAGATTTCTGGGGCTGCCACGGCACCAGTTTCTGTCTTTTTCTATTCCCTGTCTTACAGCCTTTTTTTCTTACAATTTCGGGTGTGAACTCGGGTCTACAGAATACAAATACGGCTGTGTACCTCCTGGTCTGGCAACATACGAACATACCAGCAGAAACAGACCACCCAGTCTATCTAAGTCTGCTCGAGTGTGCAGCTAGCACCCCTAGTTTGCAGCTGCCCCATCCTTCCCTTTGTCATGGGGCCAACCTTGAAATGTGTAGTTTTTGTTTATCAGCTGGCAGTACATCCTACAGGTTAAAGTAAAGAGTTGTGAATAAGCTTCATTCATCCAGCAGAATGGGTTTTGATTCTAGCATGCTTTACTTGTAAATTGTGTGACCAGAGCAAGGCACTTTATTTACTTACTTATTTATTTATTTTATTTCATTGCTAGGATTACAATTACCTTTGAACCAGGGGTTCCTTTAAAAAGGTTCCATGTCAAGTGCTGAACACAATACAGAGTATAGTCAAAATAGAAGAAGAACAGATTTAACACTAAATACAGAAAAACCAGGTTCAGTATCCGTGGCAACAAATTGTACAGGTGATTGCAGTTCGAAAATCATGAGTTACAATTGTGTAATTATGAACAGTGAGACAATAAATAATCCAATTGCATCGTACATAAATGTAGTAAGTATGTAGTCCGAAAATACCAGACTTTGTCTATAAAACTGCAGACCCAAGGAAATAGAAAAGAGTGGACTTAGGGGAGAATAGGGTAGATATGGGGTGTAAGAAAGCGGGGTGTAGGGAGGGGGGAGGAGTGATGAGGGAGAGAGTGTAGCAAAGGAAGGGGGGGACAAGAGGGGTTAGAGGGGAGAGACTCCGGGAGGAACAGAGCAGGTGGACCTAATGGGGACAGTTGGGGAGGGAGGGGCAGAGCAAGTGGAACTAGTGGGGACAGTCACACTTACTAAGAGTTACAAGGTGACTCTGGAGCTTGGATTTAAAGGTTCCAATTTTGGGTTCGGAGAGGACTTCAGAGGGTAGGTCATTAAGCCAGGTAAGGGTTCTGTAGTTAAAAGTGCGCTGAGCCTGTGCGTTCCAACAATGGAGAACATGGGAAAAACAGTTTAGCAGAGCTATGGATGCTGCGTTGGTTTGTCGAGGGGAGAAGTAGGGACTGGGTGGCTGGGGGAGTTAGGATGAGGGTTATTTTTTTGGCAAATAGATAGGTTTGGTATTTTATCCTATCCTGTAGGTTTAGCCATTCGGCTTGCTTATAGAGTTCACAGGTGTGTGTCAGTTTATCAGCACCCGTTATCAGCCTACAGGCTTTGTTGAGCGTGGTTAGTCAGCCGCTTAAGCGTGGTGTCCGTAGCAGCACTGTAGATTAGCAGGCCATAATCTATGATGGACAGTATTGAGCTGGTGACTGCAAGCTTCGGTAAGACAGCATTTGTGCTGGTACTTAACCTACCTGTGCTCCCAAAACACACATGGGAACAAGCTGTAGCTCAGTGTGCCTTTCCTGGACAAAGACAGTAAAAACAATCTGAGAATGTGTTATGATTCTGAAAATATCATTCTCTTTTTCTATCCAGATTTGACTTGAAAAGAAAAAAATAGGACACAATAACTTGTTTATTAATTGCAAAAACACATAGATGGTCAACATTGTTAAAACATGCATAACCTGAAATGCATTATTAAAATGAAGAATAATATATGGTGGGTGTGCGTAACCAGAATTTTACACACACCTGAGGTGTGGGATGATGGGGTTTATAAATGCATCCCACAACTCGGGTGTGTGTAAAATTCTGGTTACACACACCTACCCATATACTATTTTATTTAAGTAATGGTGATCATTTTTTTTTCCCTTTCAGCACAGTTCAGTTAGTGCAACACTTCTGTCAGAGAGAGACACACACACACACACACACACACACACACACACACACACACACACACTGCCTGTTTCTCCATTTTGTTTTGTCTTTTTTTTGTGTGTTTTTTTTTTCTTTTTTTTTTACTTTACAGTGGGAACGGCATTCAGGAAAGTTGCGGTCCATCGGCATAACCCTACACTTTCTACATTTATAGTAATTGTTTTGTATATGCATTGAAGCTAGTGAGTTATCACCTCTACATTTCAAACTGTTAGTAAAAATAATCCAGTAGAATTCTGGTATTGTTATGGTAGAAAATCCAATTCCATCCAGAGAATTTCAGTAAGAAACTGTTATACCTTTAACTTCATCAAAATAAGTAAAATACTCGTCTAATAATGCATTTCAGGTTATGCATGTTTTAACAGTGTTGTCCCTCTATGTGTTTTTGCAATTAATAAACAAGTCAGATCTGGATAGAAAGAGCATATTATTTTCAGAATCATAACACATGCTCAGATTGTTTTTACTGTCTTTGTCCAGGAAAGGCACACTGAGCTACGGCTTGTTCCTGGGTGTGTTTTGGGAGCACAGGGAGGTTAAGGGTCTTGCTCTGATCACACAGTATACAAGTAAAGCATGTTGGAATCAAAACCCATTCTACTGGAATGTAACTATTATAAGTGTGGAAAGTGTTTGTAATAACACCTTAAAACACACTTGATAAAATAGATGATTTCCTATTAAACCTTTTACATTATCTACAGTCAAAGGATGGCCAATGCCCTTAGTGACATCATTTCCTGTCAGGAGCCTAAAACACATGGCTGCGCCCAGCCCTTAATTGCAGGCTTATTTACATATGAATAACTCTGGACTGCAAAGACTCACAGATAAACATAATAGCTGACTTAAATTAGCTTTTTATGGGCTTTCAGACATTAAGAATCCTGTAGATGACAGTTTCCATTTAAGAGACTGGTCTGAAAGAGAAGAGAAATATGTTAAATTATTAAAAATCCAAAGTTATTACATATGCTGTATTGCAAAATTAGAACCTAGGTATAGCCCTTTACATTGGGACATGATGGCTTCCTCTCATGGACCGAATCATGCTCCACTCCTCCCTTCCAGGGAAGAAGACCCTTCTAGGTCTTTCACCCCTCTCCCTATAAGCCTTATTCCATCCGGTCCTGGCTGAGCACTCCCCGAGAAGTGTTACAAGACATGCCCTAGTAGTGCCTTTCAGAAGAACTGCCTTGGGGAGGCGAGCCTTTGCAGTAAGGGCCCCCACCTGGCTAAATGAGCTCCCCCAGGCCACTACTAGCCTTATTCGCCTTGGTCAGTTCAAATCTGAAATTCGGAAGGCCATCTCCCCTCCAGGACAATGTTGCTGTAAAGAACACCCCAACCATTTCTAGCCCTCCCGTTGCCCCCTGACATAATATGGCTTGGCTCGGCAACCTGTGGCTCCTAAGAATCTCCCGCTAATCTCCACCTACTCACCCCTTGGTCCCTCATTCCCCCCACCCCTTACCCCTCCTGACCCTCCATACCCCCCCACCTCCACACCAACTTAGCCCCCCTGACTCTTAAGCTATCACCCACCATTGTGCTGTCCCCCTCACCCGTCTAGCCTGTAGTCTACTCTCCCTTAATGGCTGTACTTGTTGGTGGTCACATTAATTGTTCCCTCCGGGAACCTGTCTAAGCTCTATAGCTGCATTCTGGGAATTCTCATACTTTGCACATAGTTGGAATCTACACTATTTACCTAATCTCTTATGGGACTATTTTCCTCTGTATTATGTAATTAAGTGATGGCTTTTGCAATGTATTCTGTCTCTTCCCCATTTTTCTATTTGTAATGCTGTATAGCCTTTTTAATGATGTGTAACTGACAATGCCTACTAGCTGCTTCTGTTTTTCTCCACTGTACGTGTACTTGATGTTCCCCCACCCTTTGTTCGACGAGGATCCTTTGTAAATGAGCTTTTAGCTCAAAGGTTGTAATTCCGATTTTACAATAAATACAAATAAATAGAAAAATAAAAAATGTTTAATATATTTTCTTCAAAAATGGTTTAAGATCCCATTTGTCATTGAGTCCCAGCGGTTTAACACAATTCAACTTGTAGATCTACATACTTTCTTTCTGCAAACGTGTGCTAGGTCTATCTCCTCCCTGTTTAAGTTTAGTATGGTATGGTTCAATTTGGCCACTAGAACTAAATCATCCCATTCCAAGGCAAAAATATGGGACTTCAGAGGGGCTGACTTTGATAAGATGGCCAACAGAGTTAAGCTAGCTCTGGCAAGAAGAAATACTGGTGAGGGGGTACAGGTAAAGTGGGCAAGCATTAACGATGCAATACTTGAAGCAAAATCCCATTGTGTTAGAGAGAAAAGGAAGTGCAAAAGAAGAAGGAAACCACTTTGTTTCTCAAGAACAGTAGCAGAAAAGGTCAGAGCCAGAAGTCTGGCCTTCAGAAAATATAAGGGAACACAGCTGGACGAAGATGAGGAGGCATACCAAACTTCCTTAAGGGAAGCAGGGAAGGCAGTAAGGCAGTCAAAGGTCCAAACCGAGGAAACACTAGCACAAACAGTAAAAGAAGGGGACAAGACTTTCTATAGATACATTAGTGAAAGGAGAAAGTCTGGAGGGGGTATTGCTAATTTCAAAGGGGATAAGGGGGAGTGTGAGGAGGAGGACCATGGAAAAGCATCTATCCTAAATAGATACTTCTGCTCAGTATTTACTGAGGAAAAGGTGGGGCAGGTCCCAGAGCTCAGCACCATGGACACGGGGGGAGGGAGGTGTGCACTAGTCCCTTCACAAAAGAAAGGGTCCTAATAGAGCTCGATAAGCTCAGGGGGGACAAGGCAGTGGGACCTGATGGCATACATCCCAGGGTACTAAAGGAGCTAAGGGTAGAACTAGCAGAGCCATTGTCAGAGCTGTTTAGTGAGTCTCTGAGCACAGGAGAGGTCCCAGAAGACTGGAGAAGGGCTCATGTGATCCCGCTCCACAAGAGTGGTAGCAGGGAACCACAGACCAGTCAGTCTTGCCTCAGTAGTGGGCAAGATTATGGAGGCACTCCTTAAAGAAAGGATAGTGCAACACCTGGAATCCATAGGAGCACAGGCTCCAAGACAGCATGGGTTTACAACAGGAAGGTCCTGTCAAACAAATCTCATAGATTTCTTTGACTGGGTAACCAGAGTGGTGGACCAAGGGGGGAGCAGTTGACGTCGCCTACCTTGACTTCAGCAAAGCTTTCTATACTGTTCCACACAGAAGATTGATTAACAAGCTGGGTAGGCTCAGGGTGGGTCAGACGTTGGTCAACTGGGTCTCAAACTGCTTGATGGGCAGAAAACAGAGTGGTGGTAAACGGTATTCAGTCAGAAGAGATGCAAGTCACAAGTGGGGTACCTCAGGGATCAGTCCTGGGGCCAGTCCTCTTCAATATCTTCATCAGTGACATTGCAGATGGACTGGAGGGTAAGGTTTGTCTGTTTGCAGATGACACCAAGCTCTGCAATGGAGTAGATGATCCAGATGAGGTGGGCAGAATGAGAAGAAATCTGGATAAACAGGCAACATTTTCTTATAATGATCTTTGTTCAAAAAGAATATGTTGTCTCCTTTGTCAGTTGATTTTATAACAGAGTTGTTTGTAGATAATTCTTCCACAGCTTTGCATTCTTTTTTTTTTTTTAGTCAGGTTGTAGTGTCTGGGGGCAGCATTGTCATCTAGAACTTCAATCAATCAATCAAAATCTTTATTTATTCAGGCGAACATCATTGAGCATAGCTCATTTACCAGATGGACCTGAGTGGTCATAATAATATAAGGTTACAAATTTTACACAAAAACATGGTACTGAATGAACACAAATACAAAGATTTATGAATGAGACAGATATACAAATATTTACATATATACAAGGCAAAATGACATTGGACCTAGATCATATTAAAAGGAAAGAAACAAACAGTATTGTAGGGATAAAACTAGGGTAATGGGACTTGGGGGGCATTTTTTGTACGAGGTAGGTTGGAGAACAAGCTAGAAGAACAATAAAGAAATAGGGGGTAGTATAAAAAGGGGTAGGGGAAGGAGTGGGTGTGAGAGGACTAGGCCTTATGGGAGCAATTGCATGATTCTGGGAATAGACTAGTGTACAGTTTTTTGAAGGATGTTAAAGGAATGAGGGTATCCAATTTCAAGGTCTTTTGAAGAGAATTCCAGATAAGTGCTAGGGAATAGCTGATTGCAGCCCTTCCATACCGGGTGCAGGTGATAGGAATCTTCAGCATGACGAGTTTATTGATCCTTGGTGTAAGGCCTGGATGTGATCCGGTTGAAACAATCTGAGATGTAGGAAGGGAGTTTGTTTGTCAGAGCTTTGTAGATCCAGACAGCAGCATTTTGTTTCTTCTGTGTTGTGGGATGTCCAACTGACTGCATTGTAGAGAGAGCAATGATGGGTGCTGGAGGGAAGATCTGTGATGAATCTAATAGCTCTATGATACAAGGTGTCTAATTTATTTAAATGGGAGAGGAACAGTGACCATAAAGGAAGTCAGCGTAGTCAATGAGGATAGGAATGATGCCAGGATTAGCCTTTGTTTGGGTCCCTGGTCAGGTAGTGTTTGATCCTATAAAATAGGCCAAGCCTTTGTCTAAGCTTTTCAGGAGCTCTTCAATGTGGCTAGTATAGTCAAGTTTATTGTCAATCCAGACTCCAAGATATTTGAATTTGTCCACATATTCCAGATTTTCACCAAGGATGGTAGATAATTGTGGGAGGGTGAATGATGAGACAGTGGAAGAGCAGCTCTTGGTGGCAAAAAACATAGCTTTCGTTTTCTTGGCATTTAGTAGTAATTTCTTTTCTAGTAAGTTGTGCTGTGGGAGGGAGAACTCAGACTGTAAAAGCTCACAGGCTTTTGATGGTGAGGGATTACTGACATATAGTACAGTATCATCTGCAAAGAGGTGAATATTAGATTGTGAGAGATTGGAGTCAATATTGTTGATGTAAATGGCAAAGAGGATGGGGCCCAGGATGGAACCTTGCGGTACACCTCTTAGGAGTGGTTTAGAGGTAGATAGGTCACCTTCATTTTTACCAGTTGTATTCTTCCGGAGATAAGCATCTGAACCATTTAAGAGAGAGTGAGTCAAGGCCTATGGAGTTCAGAGGAGGATTAGTAGTTCATGGTCCACAGTGTCAAAGGCTTTGCTTAGATCCAGGAACACAGCACAGGTGTTATTCTTTTTGTCTAAGGCAGTCTGCCAGTCATTTGTAACTTTTGCTAAGGCAGAGGTGGTGCTGTGCATAGATCTAAACCCAGATTGAGCTGGGTTAAGGAGATTATTGGTATCAAGGTAGGCACTTAACTGAAAGTTCACTAACTTTTCAAGCATTTTGGACAGTACTGGTAAGATGGAAATGGGCCTATAGTTGTTGAGGTCCATGGGATCACCTGCCTTAAGTAGTGGAAACACTTGAGCTGTCTTCCATATTGAGGGGATAGAACCAGTGGTTAGGGACAGATTGAAAAGGTGAGTGAGGGCAGCTAAGCGTGCAATGCTATTTTTAGAAAGTAGGGATCCAGGAGTCTGCACCTGTGCTTTTAGTTGTATCTAGTTGGAATAGTAGGTCTTCTACTTCTTTTAAGAGTATTGATTTGAAGGAGAATGTGGAAGCAGCCTTTGACCCTCAGTAGATTGTAAGTTTAGTGATGACCTCATTAGGTTTGCAGGTGAGGAATCGAAAGCTAGGCCAGCTGTAGTGAAATGATCGTTGAAGGCATTTAAGATTTCTTGCTTGTCAGTGATTTCAACACTATTTAGGTGCACTTTGGGTGGTAAGACAGGGGTAGAAAGCTTGACCTAGGATCCCTTAATGGTACCCCAGAACCTGGAAGGGTTTGTGATAGAGGCATCCAATTCAGCTGTGTAGAAGGCAGCCTTGGCATTTCTCACTTGTTTTGTGCAGGAGTTTCTGGCTTTTCTGAATTGAAGCCAGTCATTTGGATCCTTAGTCTTTCTTGCCCTTTTCAGAGTTTATCTCTGGCAAGCAATCTTGGATTTAAGGTCAGCAGAGAACCAGCAACAAGATTTGAGTTTGGTTCTGACACTGGTGAGGGTGCATGTATATTGAGGCACTTATGATAATATCACTTAAGACCTGAAGAGCTGTCTCTATTGAAGCTGTGAGATAGAATTCTTGCCAACGTGTGGTGTGGCACAAATCATGGAGATATCCTGAAATATTAAAGTTCTTTTTTGACCTTCTTGGGAGAAATTTTGCAGGGTTGGGTGGCTTGATTGTTGATCTTATGCCAGCTATGGGACAGTGATCACTTATGTCACTGAATAGCACTCCAGCATGAGAATACAGATGAGGCTTATTTACCAACATGATGTCCAGGAGTGTGCTGTTGAGATTATTCTTTGGATTAATCCTTGTTGGTTCTTTGATTAATTAGGTGAGTCCATAAGTGTCACAGAAGGTTATCAGGGGTGCAGATGCATTGGCTAGCCAATTTAAATTCAGGTCACCTAAAATGATGGTGTCTTCAGGGCCTAGATTAAGTATAGATCCTAGGTGGGATAGGAGGTTTGAGGCCTGCAGATGGGGGCCTGTAGCAGCCAATCAGTTGAAAAGATGATATGTTGGGAAGGGTTATTTTAATTGATAAGCATTCGAATTCCTTTGGCTGTGATGTAATATTGAGGCAGGAGGCAGAGATGTTTGCTTTGACATAGATGGCTACCCCACCGCCCCTGGATGGACGGTCAGATCTGAAGAGCTGGTAGTTGGGAAGATTTATTTCACTTCTTTAACTTTAACTTCTTTATCCTGTTGACACACTGTTTTCTCAAACGTGTTTAGAGAAGAGCTAGTAAGATGATTTATGGCCAGTAGGGAAGATCATATGAGGAAAGAATGGAGGACCACAACATGTGCTCTTTGGACACTAGAAGAGAAAGAGGAGCTTCCAGTTCTGGTGCGAGCCTATGTAGATGTGACTTCTCAGAGCTCCTCTTTGGCTGGCAATAAAATCTGTTAATAGCCCTCCCATCCAATGAGCAAACTACTGGGGAAGCACAAAATAGATGCCATAGTGATGGCAGCAAAGCAGAAATTGAAAGGTTTTATGGTGGATCCGACCCTAGCGAAGAAACTTGGCAGAACCGCAGATGACCTGTGTTGCAGCCCGGCACCTCACCGACCCACCACACTGACTTTACCGATTTAGGAAGATGAGGAGCCACAGTTCATGATAACCTCAAAAGAACTGTATTATGGGAGTTAAAAAATTGCAGCACCTTGATGAATTGCATGGAGAGGTCTTTGGCTGATACAACAAATGGTCAAGGAAGTAAAGGAATGGATGGTGGGCCTGGAGTGTGGCCTAACAGAGACAGCTGCCCAAACAAATCATCACAACTTGGCTCTGTATCATCTCTTCATAAGGGACAGGGAGGTCACTGAAAAACTGGAAGACCTTGAGCTGAGATCGCACAGGAATAACCTGGAATTCACAATCTCCCAGAGGGCATGGAAGAGGGAGACGTGGCGACATACACGGAGTCGCTACTGAAGGAGCTGTTTGGCCCAAAGACGAGCCACTCAATATAGAGAAAGACCATTGGGCCCTAGCGCCCCCCCCCCGTCCGACTGACCCAAAGGCACATCCATCGTTGCCGGTTATGAAATTTTCAATTATCAGGTGAAAATGAAGGTCTCGCAGGCAGCCTGGAGCATGAAAGAGGTTTTATTTGGGGATCCAAAACTGTTTTTTGACCATGACTACATTGCCCAAATGATGGTCAGATGCTGCAGGCTCCTTGAGATCTGCAAGCTCCTTGACCTGCCAAGGCACCTTAAAGATCATGTACAAAACTCTCATGAATTTCTGTAAGCTTTTACTATCTTGAGTCCCTTACTGGTAGTAGATTGTGTATCTGCTTCATTTTCTGAGTGATGTTGCAATTAACAATTAATTAAAAGTTTTTAGCCAACACATGATGTAGCTGATGCTTTTCTTTCCACTCTGTCCACCTGCCATACTGTACAGTCAATGTGCTGTGTAATGACATCACTTGGTGGTACAAACTGCTTTGAGCATGAAGTAGAAAGTGCTGCATTGCAGTGCTGCTGTACAAACGGAGAGAAAACATTTCAGGACACCTCGATTTAAATTATGTTTTTATAAGATGATCACAATGATCTTTTGGCTTTGACTTGCAAGGCAGTATTGCCTGTTAAATCATGTTTATCTGAACATCTGGCAGCTGATTATTCAGCCTCATTATCTGGCTTCAGTTCATTAACAGGGACTGCAACTGTTCATGATAGTGACAGTTCTGAAGGTGTAGTTGATTACAGCATGGAGCTGTTGGTTGATGAATGGCTAGTGGCATATAAATGCTACTTAATCTCTGCTTTGTATAGCTAAGTTGTCATTTCGTTCTGTTTATTTGATGTCCGTTAGCTAATTCAACATGTAAAAACCCCATCCTCACACAAAGAGTGTTAATGAGAGTGATGTCCAGACTGACGGATGTGTTGTTGCAATAAAAACACCAGTTTACTATTACATGAATGTTTTAGACGCATTTTTAATGTATTTAACATAAAACTTGGTAGTATTTATAATGTGAGTTGGGGGGTGAAACAGGTTGGGTTCACCAGTAGCTATGTCATAGATACCATTATGTAATACTTGTACAGTACAGTTCTGTACATACATATGTAAAACATATAGTTATGTTCTTTTACAGTATGTATCTAGCGCAGTCACCATATGTGATCTTGTTTTTATATAATGCCTTTACAGCTCATCATTACAGCTTTTCTCCCGCTAAACCTCTTCCCCACACACACAAATCCTGATCCGGTACTGATTGGTGTGGGCACATCATCACTTTGTGAGGTCACTGAGGTTATAGTGTTCCAGGTGATAACAATGGATGAGGTTACTGACTGGACTGAGAACCAAAGGTGTCTGTATGTGATGATACAGTCTGATGGCATAGTGTTACTGGGGTATGATATACTGATAAGAGTGTGTATCTAGTGATACAGGTATGCAATGGTACTGAATGGAGAGGGTGCAGATGCTATCATTCAGTGAATACACTATATGGATTGCTTGCTGGTGATATTGGTGTGAGCTTTCGTAGTGGAAGTGGGATAAAGGGTATCGGTGCATCATACAGTGGGGTATCTGGGTTATGAGTTTGCGATGGGATTGAGGGGCATGTGTATGGGAAGCCAGCGAGGGATGTTACTGAGGTGAATGTGAAACGTGTTATGCTTGTATTGCATGTATATGTATGAAAGTGTACAGAGTGGAGAGGATGCTGGGGTGGAGTGAATATTATCAGTGTGTGAGGATACTTAAGTATTTTGGTAAAAGGTTACTGTGTCTAACAGCGTGAAACAGTACTGATTATAGAGGTGACTGTGCATATTCGTATGAGATGGTGATGAGGTGAGAGTTGTAAGTAGGTGGGGGGGTTGGTGTGTGAGTGTAATGAATGAATATGGTATTGTTAGTTTTAGTGCTAGAGGTTACTTAAGGAATCGGTATTTGATGGTTCTGTGCAGATTGTGTACTGGCGGTATATGTGTTTGTAATGGTATAGATGTGAGAAGTTGCATTGTTTAGCCATATTTGATGGTAATGAGGAGTGATGACACCAGGGTGATTGTGTGTGGGTGTGGGATGGTACTGCTTGGAGCTTGTACCAGTAGTACTGGTGTGCATACGTGTAACGATGGTACAAGGAGTAGTAATGCCATTATTTGAGTGTACTGAGAGAAGAGGCTATGGTATCTGTGTGTCGAGTGTACTGAGTGGTGAGTGTACAAGGTGTAGCATGGTATTCGGGTACTGATGGGAGTGTTTACTGTGGAGTTTTGGTTTCTGTATTGGTACTGAGGGGGGAGAGAGAGTGAGAGAGAGAGATCATAAGTATCAGAAGTATGAGTGTGTGAGGGTAGTCATGGAAGACCATATGAGATATTGGTGTAAAGTTGGGAGGTTGTTGTATGCAGTTGGTATCGTGAGATTTAAGTGTATAGTTGTACTGAGAGGAGGGGGTGCAAAGATATCACTGGGTGAGGTTTAGGAGGAAAGACTATGGATCTGGCATTGGTGTGTACAAGTGGTATCGCGGAGTGAGGTCAGTGAGAGAGTGGGTACTGGTAGTTTTGGTATGTGTCTGGATAATGAGTAGAGAGGGATCATGGGTCTCTGGGTGAGGGTACTGAGGGAAGACTGTATCTGGCATTTCTGTGTGTCAGGTGTACTGACAAGATAGTGTGGGAGAGGATAATGTTTGCAAAGATGCTGAGTAGAGAGGGAGCATGTATATTGCTAGGCAAAACTACTAAAGGAAGACTGTATCATGGTTATCAGTGTGTTCAGAGTAGTGACAGGACAGTGTACAAGGAGTATAAGGATGTGAGGGGACTGAGTGAGTGGGTATGGGGAGTTTCTGCATGTGTATAGACATTGAGTAGACAGTAAGCATCAGTGGGTGAGGCTACTGAGGGAAGACTGTATCATGTCACTGGGAGATGCGTAGCGCAAGTGGGGCAGCAAAGTGGAGCTCCAGAGGCAGGATCAACCAGATAAGTGGGCTTTTGTTTGGGGGACTGTGATTTACTAATTAAGTACAAAAAAAAATTTATGTTCGTGTGATTTGACTACTGGGGAGTGAACGGAAAGGAGGAGTGGGGAAGCCACAGTGGGATGATGGAGGGAGGGTTCAGTGTGTTTTGGTGCGAATGCCATTGGAGAAGGCTGGGGTCACGTAACTGCAGGAAGCCAATAGGGCTTCTGTAGTTTGGGGTTTTAGGTAGTGCTGAACTAAACAGAAAAGTCTCACATGGAGATGCACAACACGAGTGGAGCAGCAGAGCGAAACTCCACAGGCAGAATCAGCCAGATAAGTGTGTTTTTGTTTGGGGGTCTATGAATTACTAAGAAGCAAGGCATAAATTAGTGTCGGAAACTTGATTAGTGGCCTTCACTAATCAAAGTAAAAAATTATTAACAATTGACTGAAGTTGATTAGCAATTACCAAAAATTATTTGTGCTGAAAACCCCATAAAATCTACTTATCTTGTTTTATATTGATATAATAGACATTATACACAAGTTTCTGAGACCGACACTTTTATTTAGCCATTCAGAGTCAGAATACAGCAATTGTGCAGCAGCACAAATACATGTTAAAAGCCGTGAAGGATGTCTGCCAAAGCATACTGTGAATTTGTGACGTGATCGTGAGTCGTGACAAATATAAATTTAAAATGAACCCACTCTGCACCATAAAAACTACTCCACCTGGGACAGTGATTAACCATAAACTTCCAACAAGGACTGGGTTGCTGTTCTTCTCCGCCAATCATGTAGCCAGTTATTTTGGCCTGTTTTTTTTTGGGGGGGGGGAGGACTAAGGGGTGGTCCACCATCCTCAGCTGCCAAATCACCAAGACGTCTTGGTTTAGCACAAAAAAAATATGTCTACAGCCCTGTCTGGGTTGAATTCAGCTGGAGGGGGGCCCTGCTTTTTAATGCGAATAAATGTTTCTACAGTATCCTCTGCCAGACTTGCTCTCCAGTCAGTTTTTATCTTGTTCATAGCTGAAAAACACCATTCTACTGTTGCATTAGACGCAGGAAATATTCTCAGAACATTGACAAGCTTCAACAGATTTGGATAAGAATTGTGGAAATCACATGCCAGTTTTGACCAGATAGCAGAGGCAGAAAGATTGATGAAATTGGTTTGAGCAAAAATCTTAAACCCTCTTGCCATTCTGCAAGCACTTGATTGGTGTCACAGTCAGGCTGCAAAAGAGCTGTAAAATGGTCAGCTACTTCAGTGATGTCACTGTTACCATACAGCTCCAGTTCCTTTCGGTCTGCTGGCCAAAATCTGGTATCTAACACTTTTGCACAGTTTTAGATACTACTTTAATCATTCAAACCGAACCTCCTTTGTTCACAGCAGTTCTCAATATTTGTAATGTATTTCTTGCATTGCTGTTTAAAAGTTTAAATAGATTGAGCAGTGAGATGTGTTAATTTTACACCCTTGTAAGTGACTTCAGGACATGCTCCTGAAAGAACGTCAGACCCATTTTTAAGAGAATGTCGAGTTCACTGCCACCTATGGGGCCACTCTGCTTAGAATGGTCAAGAGTGTTTCTCAAAGTTTCAACAGAGCTAAGTAGCTCTGGCATTTCAGCAACTTCTTTTTGAAGTGCTAGTGAGAACCTGGCAAGTGGCTGAGGCAGTTGTTCAAAATACAAAAGGTGAGCAACCATTTGGAATTTAGTCATAATTTGCAACACTCCCTTGGCTTTGGCCTAATCGTGAGTTGGGTCTGTGGCTGTAGATTCTAAATGGGCAGTGATTACGGGGAATGATTTGGTAACAGCCTGGGTGGCAGGAAGCTTATGCCGCACTCAACGTGTGCCATGGGCCTTCTTGGGCTTTTCAGCTGACATCTCCATGGCCTGGGCAAGGGACCACAACTCTCAAAGTCACTTGGGACTTTTCTGATAGAAATAAAACAGCTGGGTCAGAAAGTTTAAAACTTCATTGAAATAGATATTACGCAAAGTATCTTTCATGGCCAGTTCTAATCTGTGTGAGAAACAATGAATAGCAACCAGCCACTGTAGGTCTTCCCTTAAAAGTCCAGCAAGACCCAGTCTTAGACCTATATTGACAGCTGCCCCACCAGCTCCAAACCCAACCATTTTTTATATTAAGGCCACTGTCTGCAAGAATGTCTAAGAGGAGATTTTTGAGTCCCTCACTTGTGCCATCTGATACTGCTTTCATTCATGAAAATGTAGTCTCCGTGTGACCATTGCTGGTAAACATAAATTACGTAAACCAGTTCCTTTTCAACTACACCACTATCAGTACTTCCATTCATAAGAACTGAAAAATATTTAGCATTTTTTACAGTTGACAGCAGATTTTCCTCTAGGCTCTTGCCAATATACATTGTTCGTTCTTGCCAATATACATTGTTCGTTCTTTCCCACTAACAGTGTTAATGTATTTATTGCCCAGATGAACTCCATGGCATTTCTCTTGTTCTGCTGTCGCTTCAAACTTTTTAATGGGGATGTCCTCATTGGCCATCATATACAGAATCTCCATCAGCCTGCCTAGAATTGTTCTATGCTGTTCCTCTGCATTACTGAAAGCTCTCCCTGCAAATAAATTACAATTATTTAGCTCTGGGTCCAATACTCCTACCCTCCCGCCCGATTATTTTAAACTTACCAATTGTGGTAAAGCATATTTCAATTGGTGACCATGTTTTACCAAATTTCAAAATGTTAAGAGCTTTCTTGTGCTGCTCTGTCTTAAGATGTTTCCGGATGATGTCAAGTTTTAGCTGGGGGCCTGTTATCCCTGCAATTAATGCCTCACTGAAGTTCCTCAACCCATGTAGCTCATCTTTATACTGACAGCACAATTTACAACTATCACGCACTGCACAGTCTCCCTCACTGCTTATCTGTAGCCAATTTTTGTCTGGATCATATTTTTTGCACCATCCTTCTGAAGTTGCTAATTTTACTTAGCCAGCCATGTTAGAGTGCAATTATTAAAAAGTGTGAAGTTAGTAAAATAAGACTGTGTCAAGCTTTGCACTTAAACAGTGTCAGTGGCTCAGTAGGTAGCACATTTGTCTCTGAGGCTGGGAGATCAGAGGGCTGTGGGTTCAGTTCCCACATCTGGCACTTGGGTTAATATCCCAACACTGACACTGTAGTGCATCATGAGAGGGGTGCTGCACTTCTGAGGTTCTGTCTTTCAGATGAGACGTTAAACTGAGGCTCCATCTGTTTGGATTGGTGGTAGTTCAGCTGGATGTTAAAGATCCCATGGCACTTACCAAAAAGAGTAGGGGCATTTCCCTGGTGCCCTGGCTAGATTTTGCTAATTCACTAAAATACCACTAACAGCTTAATCTGATTCAAGGTCAGTTGGCATACATCTGTATCCCCCCTCACCCGGGTCGTGCCTGAAAATAGGCAGAAGTTGTCTAGTGCACTTACCTGGTCAACAAAAACTAAATAAAAAATAAAAATAAAATGAAAACACATCAGGTTACTATAATGATCTGGGTAACTCTCTGTACTGAATTGTAGCTGCAGATTTGCTTGTGACTACCCTAGCGCCACCCCGTTTCAGAGTTGTGAACAGAACACACAGGTCACTGCTGCAGCAAAGCTGGCAGCAGGGCATAGTGACTTATATGTTATCCGCTCAGGCTCTCTACCATAGGCAGGGCACACACTCAACTTGCAGAGTTGTGAACACCACTTCCGCAGTGCTGTAGTAGCAGAGCAAGCAGGTGTAGTTTTGTTTTAATTGTCCTCTTCATCTCTGCCAAAGCAGGGCATACAGTTGTACACACTTTTTTTTTGTTTGTTTTACCTTTGTTTCCTCTTCCCTGAGAACTCTGGAAAAACCAGGGCACAATTCTTAATCTGTTTCTTGTTCCCAAATGTTCTGTTCACTTGCAGCAGTTAGAGCACAGTTTCTTTGCTTATCGCTCAGCATCACTGCCGTAAAAAGGGCTGGGGTGGCTGGACACACAATAAAGCAGGGCGGGCGTGCCGCTATTCCCTTTCATCTCTTCCAAAAGCAGGGGACATTACTTGTCACACTAAGAGGTTTTTCTTTTGTTTCCTCCCCTTTATAGAACTCTGTGGAGTAAACCAGGGCACAATTCGTATTTGTGTTCTGTACCCAAAAATGTTCTGCTTGCAAGCCACAGTTTGTTTGCTCAATCCCCCATCATCACTGCTGCAATAAGGGCTGGTCACATTATAAAGCTGGACATGAGACTGTTTGACCACTGTTGTCCCTTCATCTCTGCCAAAAAAACATCTTAAGAGCACTAACAAGGTAAAAGAGTCTAACATGTTTCAATATAAGAAAAATAGCAGGATATGAGGACTCAGCATTAGATTAGAGGTAGGCCGATTAAGGGGTAATGTAAGGAAGTTTTTTTTTTTCACAGAAAGGGTGGTGGATGCATGGATTCACAGAAAGGGTGGTGGATGCATCAAATGGCCTACCTCAGGAAGTGGTGGATATGAATACAGTGCAGGGCTTCAAACAGGAATGGGATAGGCATAAGGGAGCAATACAGATGACTATGAATAGATAGGCCATTGACAGAGTACTGGCCTATGGTACATTCATAAGGTAGAAAAAATGGGCAGAATGGATGGGCCTTGCGGTCCTTATCTGCCGTCAGCTTCTATGTTTCTATGTAAAAGCAGGGCATATTAGTCACACAAGTTACTTTTCCCTTTGTTTCATCTCCCCTCAGAACTCTGGAAAAACCAGGGCACAATTCTTATTTGTTTTCTGTACCCAAAAATGTTTGCAACAGCACAGTTTGATATTTTTCTCCCATCAGATCAGTCCCTGGCAAATACATGGGCTGGGCACAAAATAAAGATTGTTTTTTAATCACTGTTGTCCCTCTCATCTCTGCCAAGCAAGCATGGTACCATTACTTAGTTCACACATTTACTTTTCTTGTTGTTTCCACTCCGTTTTGCCCACCAGTTCAGGCCAGTCCCACGAGGTGCCTGCATTGCCCGAGCCGCCCCCAAGTCATACCACTGCCCTGCTGTGTGCCTCCGTTGAGTTCACTCCTCCAGGCTCCCATGACAATAAATTGTAAAGCTTGTACTTGTTCTTTTTTTTGTGGAAACTCCTGATTGTCTGCTCAGCTGTGCACTGCTCCTCTGCTCCAGTTGCTCGGCCGAATCTGCGTCATGACTGCTTGTGCCACGATGCTTCATGCGGCTGTCTGGTCCCAGTCCCCTCTCATCTCTGTCAAGCAAGCAGGGTACCATTACTTAGTTCACACATTTACTTTTTTTGTTGTTTCCTCTCCCTGATTCCTCTCTGTTTTGCTCACAGTTCAGGCCAATCCCACGAGGTGTCCACCTTGCCTGAGCCGCTGCCTCCCCAGTCATGCCACCGCCCTGCTGCATGACCTGCTGTTGAGTTCACTCCTCCAGGCTTCCTGGACAATAAATTGAAAAGTTTGTACTTGTTTTTTTTTTTGTAGGGACTCCTGATTGCTTGCTGAGCTGCACGCTGCTCCTCCTCTCCAGTTGCTTGGCCGAATCTGCTTCTCGCGGCTCTCTGGTCCCAGTCTCCTCGTGCGATCTTGGCCTCCTTGGTTCCCCCTTTCCTCAGTGCGGCTCCTCCCTGCAACACAAAAAAAAAGAAATGAATTACTGGACACTACCAACAAGATAAAAAATAAATAAAAAAAAAAAAAAGGAAACTGGAACTTACCTTTTGCTTTGGCTGGAACTTCTGGACTTGCTTGCTCTCCTGGGGTCATGGTGCAAGAGGATGCTATAATGTTTCTCCTTCGCAGAGACTGGGGGGGGGGACAGGAACATCGCTGGCCAGTTAGGAGAGATAGGGCAGGGTGCTGGGGAGGAGGAGGAGGAAACAAACAAACAAAAAAAATAATAATTAAAGAAACATGGCCCAAGATGTCCAAAAGGGCATTTTTAAAGGACCCAGGGCCAGTTCAGAATGATTAGCAATGACTGTTAATCATTCCACAAGTTGACTCGCTTTTCTCTGATTTGGGGTTGCAAATTGTGATGTGAACCCGCTTATTTTATGTCTTGAAAAAGTGTGATTTTGTTTGGGGGACTGTGATTCTTCTTCTTCTTCTTAATCAGCATTTATATAGCGCTTTTCATGCACATTGTATCCCAAAGCACTTTACAAGCAATGCTAGACTGGCAGTGAAGTGACTGAATGCGTAGTGGCAGCCATTACGCACATCAAACACCGACACACAGCACTGGACAATTTCATGAACCGGAGGACACCGGGAAAGTCCCTTACTCTTTGCGAAGAATGCCTTGGGTTCTTTTACCTCCACCTGGACACCCACCAGGATGTGTAGAAGGGATCTCTGTTTAATGTCTCATCCGAAAGACGGCACACCCCAACAGTACAGTAACCCCCAATACTGCACTCTGGTGCCAGCATTTTTTTAGGTATTAGCCCAATCACAGTGTGGGACTAGAACCCACAACCTTCTGGTCCAGAGACGGATGTGCTACCAACTGAGCTACAAAAAAATTTATGTTTGTGTGATTTGACTACTGGGGAGTGAATGGAAGGGAGATGGGGAAAGCCGCAGTGGGAGGGTGGGGGGTTGTAGTGTTTTGGGCGGAATACCATTGGAGGAGGCCGGGTCATGTGACTGCAGGAAGCCAATAGGGCTCCTGTAGTTTGAGGGTTTAAATACTGCTTAACTAAATAGAACAGCCTCACAAGGAGACTCACAGCACAGAGCTCCACAGGTAGGATCAACCAGATAAGTGTGCTTTTGTTTGGGGAACTGTGATGAACTAAATAACTAAAAAAAAAAATCTATGTTTGTGTAATTTGACTACTGGGGAGTGAAAGGAAGGGAAGAGAGGAAGCCACAGTGGGAGGACCGAGGGAGGATTCATTGTGATTTGGCACGAATGACATTGGAGGAGGCCATGGTCACGTGACTGCAGGAAGCCAGTAGGGCTTCTGTAAGTTGTATTTAATAACCACAATACCAAGCGACCTCTCGCAGGAGTGCCATGAAGCAGGAGTGTAGTGTCTTCAACTAAGTGGTGTCTAGGAGTATCAGTAGGTTATCCGCAGGGAGGACCACAGGCCACGCTGTAGAGGGCAGCTGAGGTAGTGTACTACAGGGAGTGATCACCATCGTGCACGATACAGTACAGCACCTTGTATAAGGTAAGAGAACACAAGGGTGTTAGAGACATAAAAAGTTGGGGGTAGGTAAAATACTCTATATAGGGTAAGGGAACAAAAGGGGTTTCAGAAGGGATAAAAAAGGAGGCATTGTAGTAAGGAAGGATGATGGGAGTGGTGCAGTGCAGTGGCTGTGGGGTGGCAGTCTTCAGAGAGACCTTCTGGAGGCTGCGTTGCTGCCCCATCTGCGTACACCTCCCTGGGCTGAGGGAGGAGGTTGCCTGTCTCGAGGCCAAGGTGGCTTGGGTTTGGAGGACCTACTCCTCCCCCCCAGAGATGACCTAGTTGACCTCTGCTGCCTCAAAGGATGCCAGGAAGGAGGAGTGTCTGAACAGTGGTGGGCTTGGGGAGGGTTAGCGTGGTGGCATGCAAGCACATCCCACATCTACAAAACTCCTATACTGCACTGACCAGGTGGGGAATGTCCCACAAAGGCACCCGAAGTAGTGACCGCAGTGGATTCAGAGACCCCAAGGGGTTGTGGCAGAGGAACCCAGAGGAGGAGGAGGAAGGAAATCCTGTGAGATACTCTGTAATAAGGGAGATACAGTTGGGGCAGGTAGGGATGAGGAGAGGGAGGTAAGGTGCCTTCCCTGTGCCATGGCTCAAAGGGATGGAAAGAGGATCCTAGGGATTGCTGGGGCAGCAAGAAGGGAGGAAGGGAGGGAGGGTGAGCTGGACATCATTGTCCATTTGGGTACAAATGACCTGACAAAGGATGAGCCAGAAACAAGGAATTGGGGAGGGGTATTTATTTATTTATTTGTTTGTTTACCAGGTAAGTACTCTGGTCCCAGGGACCATTTTCAGGCACCACCCAGGCCATACAGAATGGCGCATTGGCATACACAGACAAAATGACAGATATTGAATATGGATTTAGTACAGTACATACAATCAACAAGAAGTACAGTTTAAGTGCCCAGCAGAAACGGTGATACATAGGCAACACCAGGTCTTGGGCAATTAGCACGATCTGTAACCTTCTCGGAGGTGCTACCTGTGTATGATGGGGGAGGACAAGATTCTCTGCACTAGGATCTTCAATGCATGGTTGAAGAAATGGTGCTGAGAGGAGGGATTTGGATTCATTGGGGACTGGGGCCTCACCTGGCGGGATAAAGGCCTGTACAGTGGTGATGGCCTGCATCCATCCAGGAGGGGAACTGTGATCCTCAGTGAAAAGTTTAAATGCTACATTGGCAAGCATTCAAACTAGCTGTGGGAGAGGCAGGGAGGCATAAACTGTCCCCCACAAGCTTTCAAGGTCAGCAGTGGAAATTCAGAGGGTGCCACTGTCTCAGAGATCCCTCTCCTTTTGGGGTCCTAAGTGGATCAGTGACCTACCTACAGCACTAGTCAAGTGCAGTGAGATCAGCCACTTCAAATCTTGTCTCCGCTTCCACCTAGCCCTTGCAAATGACTGTGAATGCTCTACATAATCATAGTCTGACCTTAATTTAAAGCACTTGCCATTCTCCCTCTCCAGGCAGTATAGTGCAGTGGTTTAAGGCTCTGAGCTACAAATCTGGAGACCTGGGTTTGAATCCCACAGTCCCCACTTGCATGCTATGTGACCCTGAGCAAGTCACTTAACTTCCCTGTGCTTCCAGGTCACACCTGTAAACAAGCTTTTAGCTTAATGTGCCGCTCCTGGTTAAACAACTGAAACAAAACTCCCCACCCTGCCTACTCCTCTCTCCACCCTCTTGCCCCCCCCCCACTTCACCCCTGACAAAGCCTTCTCTGGCTGCCTCTCTCCTTGATACCCAGCTGCCTGGATCTTTCTGTCCTTCGGGTGTACCCTGCACTTTACTAAGTGATGCACCACACTCAAGAAGTGCTGTCATTATTACTTATTCTTACTGTTACAATGTTTTTTCCTATTGGATAATCTTCCTTGAATGCTGATTTGCTACTGTAACCAATGTAATGTTGTCTTATAAAATGGCAGGGTAAAATCATGTAATCTGATTGACTCTTATTTATGTGTAAAATACAGTTTACACATGGGTAAAAAAAGGGCTGCTCAGCAGTGAAGAGTCTGCAACACAGATCAATTGGTATTTGGAACACAGGCATTTCAGTTAGCCCTCTACTGCCAGAGCTGATCTTCCACCACAAACATGGCTGCTACCTTTACACTGTAAAAAAACTTCAACTGGGCCCTAAAAATAAAACTCCCTTAAATAAAAAATAAAACAAATCAATTAAATACTGTTTCCCTGATCATCTCACACTCCTTACATACATAAACAAATCAGAAACAATAAGTATTGTTTATAGTTTTCACTAAAACTGTTTCTTTGCTGACAGTCAAAATTCCCCCTTCTGTCTTTAACTGCTTATCAGGGAACTCTGGTCTTCTTGCCCTGACAGTGAGATAATTGAGTCTCTGGCTGTAACAAAGGCCTTTGTTGTCTCAGTGTATAGTGAGTTGGGAGAGAAATATTCTGCCAGTGGAACTGAGCAGAGTTTTGAATCCATATATTCCGTGGTAAACATTCCATGATAAACAATCCATATATAATGTATGGTAAGTGCCTATTAACCACCATAATCAGCAGTCACACAGCTTTGTTATGCACTGTTTAGAATTTTAAAAGTTGTTAAGCACACTTCGGAACTTCCAAACAGTGGCATAACAAAAGAATGCACCAGAGTTCCATAATTCTCCACATAGAATGCAAACAGTGTTTTGTGACCATACGCTATAAAAGATGATGGCTGGGGATCGGGTGGCAACCAAGTTGAAATCCCCTATCGTGGTTGCTAGGGCTACAGTAAACCTCTTGAGCTGCGCTCTCGAGGTTTACCATGTTGCCCAGCAACCACTCGAGGTGATTACAACATGGTTATCACCCGATCCCCAGCCATTATCCTCTATATAATGTATGGGTAGCCATTATTACCCACTAAAGATAAGCTTACAACCTTGTAATCCCACTGTTGTGATGTCAGAACCTTATAAACCTCTCTCTTCTATGTCATAGCAGTGAGTTTACAAGACAAAATGCCAGTGTAATTCAGTATTCTACACACCCAGAATGTGATTTAGTCTCAGTACAGTATTCAAATAACATATAGAATAATGGATGATTAAGCATACACAACAAGGCTGTGTTTCCATCGAGGTTGTGTGATGACATCATAGAGACCTCGAGAGCAAAGCTCGAGAGGTCTTAGGATGTCATCACTCAACCCGAGATGGAAACACAGCCTTGTTGTGTATGCTTAATCATCCACTGTTTTGTATAGTATATCACTAACCCCCTATTGTGCACGGATTTTCAGTAGCTGGGTGGCAAAAAAAAAACATGACACAGACGAGTGGTATTCAGCCGTATATTGTGAAACACATTACAGATCAGGCACAAATATGCCATCGCTTCACACAGAACAATAGTGGGAGAAACAATCAATGTTTAACACACAAATTCATTAGAAAGGATACGATCACTGTGGCATCGTTTTTCAGCATTTCAGTGACAGCAAGAAAAAAAAAGTCATGTCAGCATTTGTCAGTTGGCAGAGCAACCCGCCCCCATTGTTCTAAATCTAAAGCGTAACATCTATTAGTGCTACCAATCTTTATTTTATTTCAATTTCTGGGCAAAATGCAAAAAACTTACTTATTCAGAGTCACTGGTGTCCACGATCACCGCTACTCGCCTGCGCTTTTCCGTTTTCGAGTAGTGTGTTACATTAACTCTGACTCCTTGCTGAAAAACACAATGTTCCCCAAATGATATTTGGAAAGGCAGCTTTTTCTGTTGGGAGGCTATTTTGACGCTGGACAGGCACTGATGCATTTCCTGTTTCCATCCAATCTTGAGCTGTCTCAATGGGGCTGACACTAGGTGCGGTTTCAGAAGTTAGAGCCGAGAAAATTGACTAGTGTCTCTGCTGTTTTGAACCAGAGAGCATGCTGTAATTGTTTATACTTTAGATATTTCGATGCCCGGAGACCTGTGCCACTTCTGTGGGAGGGACATTATGATCTACCAACGCCTGGATCGATGTTTTCCTGGTGGAGTGATTTGTGATCTTTTTACTTTCAGGCAAGCCAGCAGACATTTTCGTTTGCTTTATCATGTTTCTAATTTTGTTTTCTCCTATGGTCATACTTCTATACCACAGGGAGACTCCTGGCTTAAAATTTATGTTGGGGGCCAAATAAAAAGGTGCATCGGGGGTATTCATTGCTTGTGGTCTTTGGGAGGCATATTTCAGATAGGCGGAGATTGGATCCCTATCTTTATTTATGGTGTTCTCGTACATGCGGGGTTTCACAGGCCTGATGTCCCTGGAATTTTCCCCGGAACGAGTCTTTGTCTGTCGGTCGTTATACTCCCAGTATCTTTGGCCGTTGGTGTCAGTTAACAGGGTTAGGTCTCCCCACTTTAACTTGTACTGCTCCATGGTACGGAGCGCAAAATACAGTCCAGCGTTGAAAAATACCATGCTGAGGAGGGATGATGGATTTGAGAGACCAAGTGTGCCTGAATTGTACAGCTGATTGATGTTGGCGTCGGTTAGAGCCTCAGCCCTATTGGGTTTATTCCCCTTTCCCTGCATTTTTAGGTATTTTAGCTTTGCTGTCATTGTCCTTAATGTTTCCACGAATGGACTGTTCTTGCCATGGTAGATGGAGTGACCATACATATGCTTTATTAAATAACGATCAACGCTGCCTAGTATGCCTCTGATTGTTCCTAGTTCATAATCTGACCCATCTGTTCTTTTAATTTTAAACACAAATTCTGCCAGGAGTACATCTAGCTCTTCTAGTGGAATTGTGTATATCTGGCGATGCTCGTCTACATTTTGTAAGTAGTTCTGAACTATTTTTATGTCGGCTGCCATTTCCTGGATTGTCCTAGCATCTTCCTGGTCAGCTATAAACTGCTCTCGCTCTGTGGTCAGCTTTGAAAACACTGCTGCTGCCATGCCCTTGTTGTTTTGTCTGTGCTTGGTTGCGATTTATTTGGTAGTGAGAGACGCTGAATTCTAACTTGGTTTTGGAATTATGGCTTGTGCACACGCAACTATTCAAATGACAGAAAACTTGTTGTACTATCGATGTGACATCAGATTGCTACTACAACAACTTTTCTGACCTTTGAACTGTAGTACAACAGCTTTGGAGCAGCTGCTGAATTCCGTGCACAATAGGGGGTTAGTCATATACTATATTCCAGTTGTCTCAGTTTACTGTTACTGAGTCTAGCAATCGCTATGTCTGATAGAGAGTTTAACTCTGGTGCTATTTCTGCCTGCTGTTGTTCAGTCTGTGTATCCCTAATAAATAGTTTTCCTACACAATCATGTGGCCGCAGTGCAGATTCATTAATAAGGTAAGGCTAAATAAATTACCTGTGTTCGGGGGGGGGGGTGGTGTAACTTCTCATGTTGAGTCCCATACACTATAAATGACAATGCCTGATGCACAGGTGATAACCATGGTATAGTAATTTCTCGTGGTTGCTAGGGCAATGATAAACCTCTTGAGCTGCGCTCTCAGGGTTTAATGATGCCCTAGCAACAACTCGAGGCGATTGTCATGGTTATCACCTGTACATCAGGCATTATCCTCTATGTTGAATGTGGGGAACAACAGAGAAAAAAAACAGGAAGAAGAAAGTAGGCAACAATACAATGACATCATCAATGACATCACTTGCAGTGGGCGGAAGGATTATTTTATCACAACTCACAAACAGTCATAAGTAAAAAAAAAAAAAAAAAAGTCAATTTTATAAGCACAATAAGGCACTCGGGGTGTGTGTAAACCATATTTTACAGCACAGCCAGCAGCTGAAGTCACTTGGCCATTGGTCTTGTGCCTTACTACGCCCTGGCCATGCTGTAAAATATGGTTTATACACACCCCTTTGTGCCTTATTGTTTACATAATTCCTATGTAACCTATGAAATGTTATGTCATGTCTTGTATCTGTCTGACTTGGAACCTTTGTAAACGAGTCCTCGACTCAAAGATATTAATCCTAAACTGAAATAAATAAATAAAAGAAATCCCAAAAGGAACCAATTAAAATAAAAATCCGGGGGGAGGGAGAGATAGAAAGGAAAATAGTGGTGGAAATAAGGGAGGGCAAAAGGGTAAAATGAGGGGGTGGTGGTCATAGCTCTCAAGTATCTCTCATTACGAGGGACATCCCTCATTTTGCCCCTTACAAGTACTCTGTCCCTCATCTGTCCTCCATGGAAAAGGTGCTGCCCACACAGTGAATGTGCTGTAAATTCAGACTTTAAAGCACAAACGCTTAACATTCTCAAATACTAAATCCAAAATAAATTTTGTACAAGTAAACACTATGGTTTTCACAGTGTTCTAAGTTTGTAACTCCATGTTTGAGGATGTGTCCCTCATTCTGAGGGTCTGTGTCACTCATTGTCCCTCATTTTGAGTGTTCAAAAATGTCCATGTCCCTCATTTCAGTGACAAAAGGTTGAGAGGTATGGTGGTGGTGGTAGTACAGTCTGGAGAGCCACATGTGCAAATGCTCGAAGTCTGGGCAACAAGATTACAGACCTAGTGGCCACCATGGCAGTAGCGGACCTGGAAATAATCACAGTTACGGAGTCCTGGTGCAGTGAAAACCAGGACTGGGATGCAGCCATACCAGGTTATGCTCTATTCAGAAGGGACAGGGTATGCAAAAAAAGGGGGTGGGGTGGGTGGCTCTTTATGTGGCTGAAACATAAAAAGTTACGGAGGAGCAGAGGTCCTTTGGGTTACCCTGGAGACATGGGGGCACTATTTGCACTGGAGTGATCTACACACCTCCAGCATGGGGGGGATAAAGATATTTTGGAAGAAATCTGGAGGATGGCAGGCAGGGGGGAGGTATTGCTGATGGGGGACTTTAATCTACCGGATGTGGACTGGAGCTTCCAGAGCTGCAGCAACAGTTAAAAGTAGGGACATCCTGGACTCCTTGCAGGGGGCGTTCCTCAGGCAACTAGTTAAGGAACCCATTCATGGTGGTGAGGTGGGGGGCAGTATTGGACCTGTTGCTGACAAACCGGGACAGTGTCACTGACGACATGGTGGGTAGCCATCTGGGAACCAGTGATCATCGTATGGTGTGATTCAGTATCAGAACTGGGCCAGAACCAAACCACAGTAAAAACAAGGGTCCTGGACTTCAGGAGGGCCAATTTTTTAAGAAAATGGGAGAATGCCTCAAAGACACCCTAACAGGGATTCAGAAACTGGGTGGAGTCGAGGAACAGTGGGCAAAAATAAAGGAGTACACTGAGAAGGCAACAGATCTCTGTGTCAGGCAGGTAAAAAAGGGAAAGAGGTAAAAAAAGACCGCTGTGCTTCTCTAAAGTAGTAGCAGAGAAAGTAAAGGCAAAGAAGCTACAAGTCAACACAGAAGGAGGAGGAGGAGGAGAATCGGGCAAGATAGCAGGAGAAACAAAGGGAGGCAGGGAAAGCAGTTAAGAGTGCAAAGACACAGATGGAGTAGAATATTGCTAAGTCAGTGAAAAAAGGGGGATAGAACATTCTTTAGGTACATAAGCAAAAAGAGAAAGAACGAAGGAAGGATAGTAAGGCTAAAAGGGGGGGAGGAGGGGTTTGTGTGGAGGAGGATCAAAAAAAGCAGACATATTGAACAAATACTTTTGTTCACTATTTACAGAGGAAGGGGTAGATGACAGGCCACCGATAGGGGAAAAGGACATTAAAGGAAAGGAACTGGGCGCTAGTCCTTTTACAGAGGAGAAAGTCCTCAAGGAACTAGCACAACTAAAAGTGGACAAGGCAATGGGGCCTGAAGGCGTACCCCCTAGGAACATGGAAACATAGAAGTTGTCGGCAGATAAGGACCTCTTGCCCCACCTAGTCTGCCCAGTTTTCCCTGCCTACTGTGCCATCGCAGACCCTACTTGATCCCCAGTCATCTCCTCCCCTTGCCTTACTACCAAGATCTCCGTGTATCTGTCCCATGCATGCTTGAATCCTGTCACTGTTTTAGCACCACCACCTCTGCTGGAAGGTTGTTCCAGGAGTCCACCACCCTCTCCATGAAGAAGTATTTCCTCACATTTCCTCTGAGCTTCCTCCCCTTCAACTACATAGTGTGATCCCTTGTCTGGTTTAAAGATTTACTGAGGGGCCGGCCCGGTGGTGCTGAGGGTTGAAGCGCTGGACGCCACACCTCGTGCCATGCCGGTGACCCGAGTTCGGGAGCGAGCTCGGTTGCCGGGGGTCGACAGGGGAGGGACCAGATTGAGCGCCCGGTGGGCTGCTCTCCTGTCCCGGGGGGGAGGGCACTGGGTCGTCTGGAGCTCTGGTGACCCCTGGTGGAGATCAGGGTTCAGCAGAAGCATGGATAGCATGTCACAGTGTACCTGATGCTAGCAGGGTTGCCATGTGCAGTAGCGTAGGGGGGTGCGCACGCAAGGGAGGAAGGCGAAAAAAGTGGAAAAAATCCGGTGAGTGGGGATAGGCAACGGCACCTTTCCTCCAAAGCCCAGCGCCGGATCTGACTGGGGCCGACCCTCATCGCTCCTCCATTCTGCCCTCTCTCACTTGCCAGAGTCTGTCTCTTAAGGAGCCCAAAGTAGTGGTCAGGCTACCTTCCCTGGGAGGGTTAAACCAGGGGTGCTGGCAGCGAGAGTAGGGGGAGTGAGTGGGGCTTAGATCGCAGAGGATCTCAGGCGTGCAGGTACGTGGAGAGGATGCCCAAGAGAGTTCCCCCTAGCCGTGACAGAAGGAGGAAAATAAAGTTTGGAAAAAAAAAAAAAAAGATTTACTGAGGGTACCGGCACTCGCTACAACCAAAGTTCTATGTTCTTAACTGCTGTTGGGTGATGTGGACCTGTACTGCAGGGAGAGGATTGCAAGATTTTGAGTGTTCTGGTAATATGTTTGCCAAGTCTTGTCCTTGTGCACTACAGAATAAAATGAAACATGTTTTGCACCAGCATTAAGGTATGCTCTCTTCTTTGGCTTTCTAAACTGTCTAGTTAAGAACACAGAACTTTGGTTGCAGCGAGTGCCGGTACCCTCAGTAAATCTTTGAACTGTTTCTGCATTTACCAGGCTCTGTGCCACCCAGGTGCTGTTTTCCCCCACCAGACTCTGGTCATTTGTGACCCCTTGTCCTTGAGCTTCTTTTTCTATGGAAAATGTTACCTTCCTGTACCTTAATACCTGTTGGGTATTTTAATGTTTCTATCATATCCCCCCTTTCCCTCCTCTCCTCCAGAGAGTACATATTCAGTTTCTTGTGTCTCTCCTCGTAGGGCTTTTGATGCAGGCCCTGCATCATTTTGGTAGCCCTCTTTTGTACCGCCTCCACCTTATCAGTGTCCTTCCGGAGGTCAGGCCTCCAGAACCGGACACAGTACTAGAGGTCGGGGTCATACCAGTGATCTGTACTGGGGTAATATTACCTCCTTTGTCCTACTGGTGATACCCCTCCCTATACACCCAAGCTTGGCTGCCTTCAGGTCATCAGAAATTATTACCCCCAGGTCCCTTTCCTGTTTGAGGGTTGCCAGTACTTCCCCTCCCAATTGGTATGTAGCCCCTGGGTTTCTTTTCCGCCAAGTGCGTGCATGATTTTGCAGTTCATTGCATTGAAACCCGGTTTCCAAACCCTCGACCATTCTTCCAGCTTTTTCAAATCATCCCTCAATTTTTCCATACACCCCCACCCAGTGCGTCTACTCTGCTGCAGATTTTTGTGTCATCTGTGAATGGGCATACTTTCTCTTCTAGCCCTTCTGCAATGTCACTAATAAAGACATTGAAGAGGATCATGCCTAGTACTAAGCCCTGAGACACCCTGCTGGTCACCTTGCCTTCTCCAGTGTGGGCACCATTTACCACCACCCTCTGACTCCTTTTGCTTAACCAACTTCTTACCCAGTTTATAACTTTTTGACCCACTCCCAGACAAGCTAGCTTGTTCGCCAGTCTTCTGTGTGGAACATTGTCGAAGGCCTTACTGATCTCTAGGTAGGCTACATCTTCTGCTCTTCCCTGATCCACTACCCTGGTCACCCAGTGAAAGAACTCAATCAGGTTTGTCTGGCAAGACCTCTCCCATGTGATACCATGTTGCCTTGAATCCTGTAATCCACTGGTTACAAGGTATTCCACTGTCCTTTCCTTTAGCAGTGTTTCCATTACTTTGCACACTACCGAAGTCAGGCTGACAGGTCTGTAATTTCCTGCCTCCCCCTTTTCCTACTTTTGTGTTGTGGGACCACATCTGCTCTCCTTCAATCCCTCGGACCCTCCCCTGTTTCTAATGATAAGCTGAACAGAGCTGTCTGAAGTATAGTCGGCACCTCTTCGAGCTCCCTCAGTATCCTGGCGTGCACCTCCTCAGGTCCCATTGCCTTGTATACTTTTAATTGTGCTAGTACCTTAAGGACTTTCTGCTCTGTCAAAGGACTGATGTCCACTTCTGTGCCATTTATACCCTTGTCCCTTATCTTTGGCCTGTCACCACCCCTTCTTCTGTAAATACTGAACAAAAGTATTTGTTTAATATGTCTGCCTTCTTTGGGTCCTCTTCCTTGCAAACCCCTTCTTCCTCTTTTAGCTATACTGTTCCCCCTTTGGTCTGCTTCTTGCTTATATATCTACAAAAAGTTGAATTTCCTTCTTTTACTGATTGGGCAATACTCTCCTCCGTTTGTGCCTTTGCACGTCTAACTGCTTTCCCTTCTCTCCTTTGTTTCGTCAGGTAGTTTTCCTTATCCTCTTCCTGTGTCTTTCTGTACTTTCTAATTGTTTTTTTTTTGTTCTTACTTTTTCTGCTACGCCTTTAGAGAACCAGAGCAGTCTTTTGTTTCTTTTGCCCTTGCTAACCTGCCTGACACAGAGATTTGTTGCTTTTTCAATGCCCCCCTTTATTTTTGCCCATAGTTCCTCGATTACTCCCAGATCCTCTATCCCTGCCAGGTTATCTCTGAGGCATTTTCCCATTTTCCTGAAATAGACCCTCCTGAAGTCCAAGATCCTTGTCTTGGTGCCACTCGTTTCTGGCCCAGTCCTTACGTTGAACCACACTGTATGGTGATCGCTGGACCCCAGGTTGTCACCCACTATGATGTCCGCAACACTGTCCCCGTTTGTCAGTGCCAGGTCCAGTATCACCCCCCACCACCATGAGTGGGTTTCTTAACTAGTTTCCTGAGGAATTCCCCATGCAGGGAGTCCAGGATGTCCCTACTTTTGACTGTTGCTGCAGCTGGTAGGCTCCAATACACATCTTGTGGAGTGAAGTTCCCACCAGCAACACCTCCCCCTTGCATGCCATCCTTTGGATGGCTTCCATCATGTCCTTATCCACCTCTCCCTCCTGTGCTGGAGGTCTGTAAATCACTCCTTGCAAATAGTGGCCCCCTTACACGTTTTCAGGGTGACCCACAGTACCTCAGCTCCTCCTTGCTCTCCCTGTATTTCCATGGCTTTTATTTTGTCCCTAACATAAAGAGCCACTCCTTCCCATTCTTTACCTACCCTGTCTATTCTCAACAGAGTATACCCGGGTATGGTCGCATCCCAATCCTGATTTTTATTGCCCCAGGACTCTGTAATTGCAACTATATCCAGGTCTGCTTCTGCCATGGTGGCCTCTAGGTCTGCAGTCTTGTTGCCAAGACTTAGTGTTTGCACACATGGCTCTCCAGATTGTGCTGCCACCCCCCTATTGTTTCCCATTTGCCCCCCCCCTTGTTTCCTCCACTATCTAGTTCATTATCACTCTTGTCTTCTGTCGTCCGGATTCCTTTGTTATATGGTTCTTTTTGGGGTTTCATCCCCTCAGGATTCTCCTTGCTTACCTCATTTGCCTGTGGGAGGGACAATTTATGCCTCCCTTCATCTTTCTGCCTCCCCTTTTGGCTGGTTTAAATGCTAGTCAGTGTAGCATTTAAACCGTTCACTGAGGACCATGGTTTCCCTCCTAGATGGATGCATGCCATCGCCCCTGTACAGGCCCTTATCCCTTTGGGTGGGGCCCCTGTCCCCAGTAAAGCCAAACCCCCTACTCTCTGCACCATTTCTTCAACCATGTATTGAAGTTCCTGGTGCAAAGAATCCTGTCTGGCCCCCTGTCATAGACAGGTAGCACTTCCGAGAAGCTCACAGATCGTGCCACCTGCCTAACATCCCTCCCCAATTCCCTGAACTCCTCCTGAACTATTGCTGGCTCATCCCTAACCATGCCATTAGTTCCCAAATGGACAGTGACTTCTAGCTGTCCCTCCCTTCCTGCTGCTCCAGCGATCCTTTGGATTTTCTTTCTATCCCTGAGAGCTGTGGCCCTGGGAAGGCACTGAACTTCCCTCTCCTCTCATCCTTACCTGTCCCCAACTCTGTCCCCTCACTGTGGAGTCCCCATCGGGATTCACTTCCTCCTCCTCTGGGGTCCTCTGCCACTCCCCGTTGAATTCTCCACTATGGAGGACTCCCACATCCACCCTGGTCACTACTTCGGGTGCCTCTGTGGGGCGTTCCCACTCTGCCAGTGTGGCGCAGGAGTTTTGCAGTGAAAATGGGTGTGGGATGTGCTTACGCCCCACTACCCTAACTCTCCCTGAGCCCATTATTGTCCAGCCACTCTTCCTTCTGGGCAACCTCTGAGGTAGCAGTGGTGGACTAGGTGATTCCTAGGTGGGGAAGAAGATTTTCCAATCCCAAGCCAGCTCAGCCTTGAGTTTGACAACCTTTCCATCAGCCCAGAGAAGGTGCAGGTAGATAGGGCAGGACTGCAGCCTCCAGAAAGTCTCTCTGAAGACTGCTACCACACAGCCACTGCACTGTATCACTCCCATCATCCTGTCCTACCTGCTTTCTCTGTTATTTTACCACTTTAAACTCCCTTCATTACCCTACCCTATATAAGGAGTTTCAATGACCCCTAGGTTTTTATAAGTTTTGAACCTCTAGTGTAGCTTAGACCTGTATAGGGTGCTACACCTTTTTTTCCTACTTGCTGCCTTGTGGCAGTAGACACCTGCTTAACCCTTTTTACCTACTCATGGTTTGTGGGGCAGTGTGTACAGCCACCAGCTGCCTCCCATAGCTGACACCCTTCTGGCAGATTCCACTGTGTTGTCCTTTGTGCGGAGGTATGCTTGATGGATATTTCCTTGTATATCATGCAATGGCTGATTGGCCCACTTGAGGAGAGCCCACATTGGCTGTTGTGAGTGAGTCTTTATATAGCAATCCAAAACCAACCAATCATAAATGTGACTCACTCAGCCCCTCGTCCACTTATCACCTAGCTGAGGCCCCAGGCCAATCAATTCTCACCCAGACCCCAAACGTCAGGGCAAGACACAGCTCTTTTTACTGTGGCTGGTCTCAGTTTACTCTATAGACAATAATAAAGACACCATTTCAACAAGTTTCCCCACAATTCCCCCCACTTATGTTGTCTCAAAAAGCCTCTTCAGTTTGTCTGTGAGCAAAACACACAGACTCTGCTTTCTAGGATACTGAGGGAATTCAAGGAGGAGCTGGCTGTGCCTCTGACAGCATTGTTCAATCTTTCACTGGATACAGGGGAAGTTCTAGGGGACTAGAGGAGGGTGGATGTTGTCCCACTTCACAACAGTGGGAATAGGGAGGAGGAGGCAGGAAACTACAACTCTATTAGCCTAACCTCGGTGGTGGGCAAAGTAATGGAATCACTACTGAAGGAAAGGACTGGGGAATACCTTGTGGCCATTGGATTACAGGATCTGAGGCAGCACGAGTTCACGGGGGGAGATCTTGCCAAACAAACCTGATCAACTTCTTTGACTGGGTGACCAGGAAAGTGGATCAGGACGGAGTGGCGAGCATGGACGTGGCCTGCCTGGATTTCAGTAAGACTGATAAACAAGCTAGGCTGCCTAGGAATGGGTCCAAAAGTAGTAAAATGAGTACAAAGTTGACCAAGAAACAGGAGTCAGAGCATGGTGGTAAATGGAGTTCACTCTAAAGAAGGCACAGTGACCAGTGGGGTGCACCAGGGGTTGGTACTGGGCCCGGTCCTCTTTAATGTCTTTTTTTTTTTTTTATCATACTTCTGTTTATTTCGCCCCCTGTGGAGCGGACCCCTAGCGATCTCCAGCATGGCGGCACCCACACCCCCAGACCAGGTCTGGCGCACGGATTGTAGCCCCATACACATAGAGCCGGCCTTTCATCACTCTGCACCCCGGTGAAGGCACCTCTTGTGACTGGGGGTGCAGGGCGCGGCCATCCACCGCCAAAATCGCCCTGCTATTTTCCGCATTACTTTTCCCCTGGGGAGCCGGACGTGCAATGGCATCAAAGCACATCCGTGCTGATGCCCGCAGTGCCCCCCCCCCGTGTTGTGGCTGTCCTCCGCCAGTCGCCGCTGCAGCACGATGCGTTGCCCCTACCCTCCCCAGAGGAAGGAGAGCAGTCATGGGATGCTCAATCCATTCTCTTCCCTGCCAGCCCCCAGCGGCCCGAGTCCGTTCCCGAACCCGGGTCACCAGCGTGTCACGAGGTGTGGCATCCAGTGCTTTAACCCTCTGCGCCACTCGTCCGGCTCTCTTTAATGTCTTTATTAGCAACATCGCTGGAGGGCTGAAAGGGAAAGTATGCCTGTTCATGATGACAAAAATCTGCAACAAAGTGGGCACATGGGGGGAGGGGATGAGGACGATCTGAAAAGCTGGAAGATTGGTCAGCGTTTGGCAACTGGGCTTCAGTGCCCAAAAGTGCAAATTTATCGTACCAATTGGGTGGGGAGGTATTGGCAACCACAAAACAGGAAAGTGACCTAGAGTTCATCATTTTTGATGACCTCAAGGTTGCAAAGCAATGTGATAAGGCAGTGGGGAAAGCTAGCAAAATGCTTGGGTGCATAGGGAGGGTATCACCAGCAGAAAGAGGGAGGTGATGTTACCCCTGTATGGATCGATGGTGAGGCCCCACCTAGAGTACTGTGTCCAGTACTGGAGGCCCCATCTCCGGAATGACATAGATTGGGTGGAGGTGGTACATAACAGAGCAACCAAAATGGTGCATGACCTGCATCAAAAGCCCTATGAGGAAAGACTTGGGGACTTGAACATGTACTCTCTAGTGGAGAAGGGGAAAGTGGGGACATGATAGAAATGTTCAGATGCCCCAAAGGTATTAATAAGGTACACGAGGACAGCAGTTTACATGGAAAGAGATGCTCGAGGACAAGGGGTCATGACATGAAGCGGGGGACTCAGAGAGGAAGCAAGGAAATAATGTTTTCATGGAAAGGGTGGTGGATGCCTGGAAAGGCCTCCCAGCAGAAGTGGTGGGTGCTGAAGCAGGTAACAGGATTCAAGCATGCATGGGATAGACACAATTGGACTTTAGTAAAGGGGCTGGGGGGGGGAAGGCTGAAGATCAAATAAGGTCTGCAGATCGAGTAGGGTCTGCGGTGGCACAGTATGTAGGGAATTTGAGGCAGACTAGGTAGGCCAAGAGGTCCTTATCTGCCGACAACCTCTATGTTTCTGTCATGGCATTCTGTGTGTCAAGAGTACTGTTGGAAGAGTGTACCAGGGGAATCGGGATAAGGGGAGTGAGGGAGTGGGCACCGTGAGTTTCTGTGTGTGTGTGGATACTGAGGGAACAGGGAGCAGGTGTATCAGTGGGTGATTGCTACTGAGCTAAGAATGAGTTTATTGAAATGGCTAGAACAGTAGGGTACAATAAAACAACAAATAGGTAAGTATATATTTACATCTTATTCATTTTAAACTGTTGATTATAATGTTATTTCCTTTTTTTCAGCAAAATCTCTACCAGTCCCTTCCCCTCCACACAACCACCAGTACCATCAGAGGTGACAATATATTCCACCTTCATCCAGTTCTCTTTGTCAGGACTGCTGATAGATACCCTATGTGTAACCTGCAAGGACACTATAGACTGTCAGTGACTCGCCACTGAGCTGCCCACCCATAGTTGCCACAAATGGCCTTGTACACATCCTTTGGCATTTATGCCTGTTAGCAGTCAGTCCATCCATTGATTTGGTGAATAGTTTTCGGTGTCCTGTGAGGAGGTGACGTGAGTATATCTTTGTAGATACATGGGCTGCTTTTAGTAAAAATACTATCATGTACTGGGTCCTGTATAGACTAGTTGCCCATATTCAAGAGGTTAGTGCATCAGTAACGGTTAGCACCATGCTGACCTTGGTAAGCACTGGTGCTCCAGGCATGGCTGTATTCAGAGGCCCTTGTAGCACTGCAAACGCCGGGCAGCATGATCATGGTGATAATACCACTGCACCAATGCAAATGAGGAATGCCTAATGCATAAGGGTGTAATGCTATATTCAAAAGGTTAAGGTGGAGTTAAACAGCCACCAGCACAGCACTGTCTATGTGAGCCAAAAAATGGTTCTATCGCAGCACTAAGGCCATGCCCTCCCTACCCCGAATGTAGGGCAGCTGTACAGATTGCCCATGTGGTGGGGCCAGATGGGGAGGAGGGCCATCCTTCCCACACCCAGAGACACATATCCAACAATGGATCCCAGCTGAGTGGCAGTGTGGGGCAGAGGGCCGGGGGGCAAGACATCATGGAGCAGAGATGACCACTTTTCCATTTTTTTTTTTTCCCAGTTTCCCACTAGCCATGGTGCTTGGGAAGCACAGAAACGGTGAATTTGGTAGCAGATAAGGAATACCTTGCCCACACAGTTTACCCATTTTTCCCTACCAGCAGTATCACCGCAGACCCTACTTAACCTACAACTCTTTCTCTGTCCCCCATTCCTTACCTCTACAATTCCCTTGTGCCTATCCAGTGCATTTGTGAACCCCACAACTGTGTTCACCCCACCACCTCCGCTGGAAGGCTTTTACAGAAATCCGCCACTCTTTCTGTGAAAAAGTATTTCCTCACATCTTTTCTGAATCTACACCCTCCAGCTTCACAGCATGTCCCCTTGTTCTTGCGCACTTTTTTTTTTTTTTATCCGTCTCTCCTGAACATTATTTACCTCTGTGCTGTAGTTAAAGGTCATATGATCCTCTGTCTCCTCTATTCCAGGGTGTACATATTGAGGTCCTTTTGTTTCCCCTCGTAATGCTTTTGATGCGGACCCTGCACTATTTTAGTTGTCCTCCCCTGGACAGCCTCCACTCTTGTCTATGTCCTTCTGGAGATATGGTCTCTAGAACTGGACACAGTACTCTAGGTGTGGTCTTACCAGTGATCTGTACAGAGGCAACGCCACCTCACTCCTTCTGTTGGTGATACCCCTCTCCATGTACCACAGCATCTCAGTAGTCCTCCTGACTGCCTTGTCACACTGCCTGGCCACCTTTAGGTCATCAGCTATAATTACCCCCAGGTCTCTTTCTTGCTTGGTGGTCATCAGTACCACTCCCCGTTTTGTATTCCGTCTCTGGGGTTCTGTTCCCTAAGTGCATGATTTTGCACTTTTTCACATTGAAACCCAGCTGCCACACCCTTGACCACTCCTCAAATATTATTCAGGTTTCTGCTCATTCTTTCCATGCCCCCTGGAATGTCCAACCTACTGCAGGTTTTGTTGTCATCTGCAGAGAGGCAGACGTTCTTTTCCAGCTCCTCTGCAATGTCGCCTATAAAGACATTAAAGAGAACCAGTCCAAGTACTGATCCCTGAGGCACCCACTGGGCTATTTTTGTGGCCTCTCCCCATCTCCTTTCTCTGTGAACCCTGAAGAAAAGTATTTGTTCTGGATATCTGCCTTTTGCTGGTCTCCTTCTGTGCAGTCTCCCCTTCCTTTTTTAACCTTACAATCCCACCCATGGTCTTCCTCTTTTCGCCTACATACCTAAAAAATGTCCTGTCCCCTTTCATTATAACGTGAGCTGTTTTCTCCTCAGTTTGCAGCTTTGCGCTCCTCACTGCTTTTCCTGTTTCCCTCTGCTTCCTATGATACAGCTCCCTATGTTCCTCCCTCTGGATCTCTGTATACCTTCTAAATGCTACTCTTTTCACCTTTAACTTCTCAGCCACCTCTTTCGAGAACTATAGCATTCTCTTTTCCTTTTGCTCATTTGCTTGACGCAAAGTTTTTTTTGTCTTCAGCGTGTCTCCCCCCCCCCAAAGCTTAGCCCAGTGTTGCCCCGGGTCATCCCTGAGGCAGTCATCCATATTATAAAATCTGTCATCCTGAAGTCCAGGACACTCACCCTTGTGTAGTTCAATTCCGCAGCCATTCTTACATTGAACCACACTGGACAGTGATCACTGGTCTCCAGGTGGCATCCTGGAACCGCGGCTTCCCCCTTACCTGACCTCAGTCTGCCACTTGTGCGTTGGTGCTACTAATAGGCCTCCAATTGATGCTAGCCAGGAGCTGAGATGACACACCACATTGATCCGGGAGCAGAGAACTGCTATGCTGTCGCTTGATCTACACTTGTCCCAATCCTGCTGCCACTACAGTGACCAGAGTTTATTATCAAACTCAGATCGCTGGCATGGTGAGAGGTGAGATGTTCTGTGCTTAGCCCTTTGCGCCACTGGGGCCAGCCTGTAGAGTTGTTGTTTAAATGCCTATGCATCGATTTGTGTTTATATGGATAATTTTCACATAATATTTCATAGTGGCACTATTATTGTTTAATTTTTAATACTTTGAAATCACAAGCATTTAATGAGTTACTGAGTTGACTTCCATTTGTAACACATTTTATAAAGTGATGCAATTCATAATGTGATATAATATGCTTAATTAACATATTTCCACAGTCTGTGAGCAATATACGTCTACATAGACACGAGTAGACACCCACTGATTGGCTCCCATGACGGGGACTGAAAGCAGAGTGGCATCCCACTAGCCACTGACTGTCTCACATTCAGACATGTGACATAACAGCGGCCTCTCCCATTTGTGTTGCTTGCACATCAGCGATACCACAAGGCCTCAACCTGGTGGCAGACAGTGGCCAATTTGACAAGCCTTCCTACCCCGGAGTAGATGTCAGTTTGTTGGGTGTTCAATCCTCTCTCCCCCTTGACCGAATCTCAACATCATGAACTCTCTACCAAACCTGTCTTGCCACTGTTTTAGTAGACACTGCGCGCAGACCCTATGCCATCCACACCACTTGGCCCACATCTTAAATTTTTTTTTTCTGAAGTACAGTATGCTGTTGAGGGTGTGGCTAGCCAACAGACAAGATGGCAGGCTGATTCTTCTGCTCTGCTCTCCCTCTCCCATAATCACAGCTCGTCCGCCCACTGCTCCTTGCTAAACTGAACCAAATGCCTTAATTAACAGGAACACCGAGCAACAAACATGACTGTGTTGTTTATTGTAATCCCTGTAGTGCTTTTCTTCTGGGGTGCTCAGACAAACCTCTAGATCCTCGTGGCACCGGCCTTCATCTCACCAGTCCCTCCCAGCTCAGCACCCCTCATCCTGCTGACATGGCGATAGTATCAGCAGCAGCACCAACTCCTTCATTACATAAATTAATGGAAATGCTTGCATTAGTCCTTAGGGTTACAGCAGATCTGAAGCATACTGCACAGTGAACGGCACAAGATGTGAAATCACTCAGTACCCAGGTCGAATTAGCAGAGACCTGCAAATAAAAGGTGGAGTGGCAAGCAGATGAGACACATAGGGGCCATGGGAGAACAAACCCCTACACTGAGGTACCTACTTCAGAAGGTGAATGATCTGGAAAACTGGTCACGATGAAACAATATACATTTTGTTGGGTTTCCGGAAGATGTGGAGGGCCCTGATGTAATCCGTTTTCAACAGGTAGTTTTCCAAGAAACTTTAAATGTTCCAGACTGCCTGCCTGTAGAAAGTGAGCAGGCTTGCTGTTCTCTGGCCCTGATGTCACCCTCAAACCATGTTTGCCAAAATTCTTAGAGTTCCAGTAAAAAGAAACATTTTACATTTAGCTCACATGAGGGGGCCTTTGAGCTGGAAAGGACACAGTATCATTCTGTTTCAAGGCTTTTCAACAGAACTCACCCAGCACTGACGGGCCTTAAGACCTGCCTTTAAACAAGAAGAACAGCAAGGGATTACATTTTCCCTGAGGTTTCCAGCCATCCTGCAGGTCCATCTTAATGGTGTGCTGGTGGACTGTCACACCGGAGTTGGCTGCAGCACTACTTTCAAGTCTCCAGGAGCGTGATGGAAATGACATACCAGTTGATCACCCCTCTTCTCGGGGATCACACACAGTTACCCCAATAGAGGTTTTCACCTCCCATCCAGCTGAAGACCCATCAGGACGGCAACCTATTCAGGTGCTGGCTATGGAAGAATGGTGTATGCTTCGACACTCAGGAGTGTGACAGGACACTGGAATACTCACAATAAGCCCTTCACACCACCCAGTCCCACTCCTGCAGTAGGAGTCGAAGTTCTAGATCACCTGCTTCTTCCATTGGAAGCATGGAGATTTCCACAACACCAGATACATTTGAGGCTCTCTGGGATGTATCCCTGATCAACATCTCTACTTCTGTATAGCATCAAATTCCCCCCTAGTCTGCCTTTCAGCCTCCTCACCTGGAAAAATGTGGACTGCAGTGGTGGATTCCAACCCACTGCCAGCAAGCTTATCATCTTTTTCAATCTTGAGAAAACAGTCTAAGCTGAAGTAAACTCCGGGGTGAAATCCAGCAGCTGTGCACCAGCAAGGTACTGTTGTTTGAGACTGCCATATTTTAAGTAAAGGCGTATTTATGTCCCCCTCCTCCTATTGGCCTGCTGTATTGAGCATCAGGTTCTGGGGGCTTTAAGCTCCATCTCCTTAAGGTGCTCGGGGGGGGGGCTCCATAACTAGGACCCCTTGACTTCAGAGCTATTGTGCCTTAAGACTGATGGCTTGGGCTTATTTCCCTCAGTACCCCAGCAGCATCTACAGATATTTCCTGCAGAGACTTCACTCAGATTTTGACCTTTTGTATCCTTGAATGTTTCTCTTTAGAGGTGACAGAGAATCTGAACTTTCTATTATTGTCTACGTAATACCCTACCCCCTTGGCAATCCACGGGTTGCTGTCAGGATTTTACGCAGGTCCCTCAAATAACTGGGGACATCACTTTAGGCAGCCACACATGACCAATGCCGATTTACTTCCTGTGGATTGACAAGTACAGAGTGTGGTGCTTTACCCTTCCCCTGCCTCTCTTACTGCTCAGCAGGTGGTAGGAGTTGTAATCTGGGGTCACTATTAAGTACCTTAGAATGGGTTAAGAGGAGAGCTGCCAGTCGCTGTTGTGATTTATGGGGGCTGTCTCTGGAGGATTGTGATGTATTTGACCCTTGACCTGATCCATCTGAATACTGGCAACTAGCTACTGCTATACCATTATAATAAAGGGATAGAGTAAAGTGACATGGGTTGCCTGGCGGGCCCCTCAAATTGGAGACTGGTACACTTGGTTGTCTGGCTGGGTGCAGCTTGGTATCGTGATTTGAGAGGTACCTCCCTCCTGTACTGTCTACTGCTATTTCCAGATTCCTCTTTCATGCTTCCATACCCATCTCCTTTATGTTATGGTGTTGCTGGTTATGATGGGAGGGACATTGGAAGACATGGTCTTATCCTGAGGAACCCAACCCTCCCCTCTGCCCTCTTCTTACTCAGCCACCTGCCTGAAGAGTGGGTTTATTCAGTACCCACTACTTCTCAGTGGCTGCGTGGGTACCTGGAGTATATATCCCACCTTTCAGGGCTTCTGGGAGTTTCTTATTACTACCTCCGCAGTTTCAACTCCTTATTAACTACCGCTTTGAGGATCTCAAACTGGTTCCTTTTCCTGTTATTGAACCTAGAGGTGGATTGGCATAGCCTGTCTGCCAAAGGCAGGGGTTTGATTTTTCTACACCCTAGGTGCATTATACAGGTATACTTGTTGTTGTACATAAGCTTCATGGCTGTATCAATATTTTCTTTCCATGTTCTGATATGGATTTTTGGGGGGAGGGACTAACTTTTTTTTCTATAGCTTGTGTGGTTACTGGTGCTGGGCAGGATCCTGGTGTTGGCAACTGGAGCTCCTTAGGCTCATTCCTGTAGGTCCTGCATTAACATGTTATACCTGCCAAGCTATACCCCAGGTGGGGCACCTTTGTTGCTTTGGGGACTGTGTGAGTTTCTGGCAGGATACATGGACCCTAATCCTTGGAGCACTGCCCTTCTCTTATGGGTCCTTTTGATATGCCTTTGGGTATATTGACTTCCAGTTAACTTACAACAGTCTGGACCCTCTGGAGGGGCTACCCCCTGATTATTGGGGGTGTGGCGTAAAGTGGATTGCCACATAATTCAGCGAGTTTACTTTTTAATCACTAATGCAAAAACTGACAGCTCTTGAAAGTGAGATGAAGAGGCCTTAGCTGGCTAGATCAAAACCAGTGCTTTATGCAGAAATGGTAGGTGTTAAGTTACAAATAAATGCCCTGTTATTGAGGGAGGCAGAAGTAGCACTTCTCTGATCCACATATAGATTTTGGGAGGGAGGCGAAAAACATTCACGACTATTATTCTATCACCTGCTGAAGAGACAGGTGGAGCACGACATCCTGGCATTAAGGAAACCACAAGGACATATACAGTACCTTACACAGTGCATCTGGCATTAATTCCATTATGACTGCTTTTTATCAGTTCCTATACTCCTCACAGGGTAAAGCAGAAGATAGCCTGCTAGAAGCCTTTATTTCAAATCTGGCAGTACACAGAATCAGCCAGACTCCGCTCCAACAGCTGGAAGCCCCACTCACTGTGGAGGAAATAACAAAAGTTATTAAATCCATGAACAAGCACAAGGCACGTCATGAGGACTTCTGGTGACGTCGGCAAGGTAATGGCGGCTTGACTCCCGAGCTCTGCCTAACCCCCCAATCTAAGTTGAAATTAATCTGCACCTGACAGAATGAACTCGTCAGCAAAGAGTACCAGAGTGAAGGTTCAAACACAGAAAAACTTAGATATGCTGGTACAGAAACTGAGAGGGCTGATCCAGATGAATAAATCGAGCCTTGCAGCGGACGCAGCAGAGAGAGAACTGGGCATGGCGCTGCAGGCCTCACAACCTGAGGAGTGGGCTGACCTTGTAGCGACAATAATGCAAACAGCTAAAACAAGATCGACCAAACACTCACTGGTCTTAAAACAGATTTTGAAAAAATGGAGCACCACACAGACCAACTAGAATTGGGGCTTACTACAGTAGCGAAACAATCTGACTGACACGATCGCCTTATACTATATCTAATGGCTAAAGAGAGAGAGAGACCTAACTTTCCGCCTGGATGATCTGGAGGGCCGTAGTAGGCGACAGAATCTTCGACTGTATGGGATGCTGAAGAAGAAGAAGAAGGTGCACCGAATACAGTAGTTTTATTCAGGAGCTCCTGCGATCGCCGGTGGACTTCGACCTCTTGATTGATAGAGCACACAGGTCCTTAGGGCCGCAACATAATGCTGGAGCAAGACCAAGATCTTTTGGGTTTAAAATGTCTTCTAATGCAATGAAAGAAGAAATCCTGTGGAGGGCCTGGAGATAGAGGGAGCTCAAATTTAAGCAGCACAGACTGAATCTGGCCAGTGATTACACCACGGCCGTTCAGGAGAGCCGACGTGTGGTGTGGCCTATCTTGAAACAATTAAGGGCCAAACAGATTAAGGCACAGATGTTATACGTGGCGCGGTTGAGAATTGAAACCGAGCAAGGCACCAGAACTTTTTCGGATGTGCTCGCAGCCTCTGGTTACCTGAAGGACCTGGGAATTGAGACTTCCTCACTGGTAAAAGAGCAGCTTGAAAAATAACTCTTGTGGTCTGCATAGACCATGGCATGCAAAGGAGTCATGAAGCAGGGAGGCTCCCAGAAAATCACACAGCCACGTTGAGATCAGACCTCAGCACCTAACTGAAGACATATGGGTCTCTGACACAGAAAGATGGACTGATGAAACAGGCCCAATCCTCAACCTCAGCAGGCGCACCAGCCACAGAAGACGACGACACTGAGGGAATGGACACATGAGCAGACGCGGAGTGGCAAGGGAGAATATCTGAACTTTGCATGCTTTAGCTGGTCCACAACACACGAACAGAGAGATCCTCGGACACCATGGACTTGCATATGGACTGCCAAGGGTGGTAAAATACCTAAAATGCTGTAATAAATGAGATTGAAAGGGGAAACCATTGTAAAGATTGGGAAATACAGTATAGAATTATGTTATGTTCCCTTTCTGCATCCTATCCCAGGCAAAGTAGACATTAAAGAGAAATACTTAGATGTGCAGGAAACTTGGCAGGATTGACCTGCTTCTTAGTAATACTAACAGGGAAGAGAAATGGGTGGGAGGGATCTCTGCATCTGGCTGGCCGGGGTCAGGGACATGCATGTCTTGACATGGGCTGGAACTGTGTCTGACTGCCCGCCTGGAGCTTCTCTCCTTAATCTTTAATTTTGGATTTCCTATGCAAACCTATCTCCTTCTCCATTTATTTGCCTGAGCTGTGCTTTACTGACCCAGTAATCTAATAAGAAACATCCCTAGAAGTACAACCTCTGTTGTTCAGAGATCTAAGACAGCAGATGACATACATAGAAAAGCAACAGTGAGATTGGGGGAAGGGGGGAAGGTGAGGGCTACGCAAACTAAGGGAGCTTTTACGTGAACCTCTCTTAAGCCTACCAGGTACTAGCTGATGGAGGTGTTGGTCGCAAGAACTGTGGGTTAGAACCTGCATGATCCTGGACTGCGGCTGTGCCCTAAACCAATAGGGAGCTTGGGTGCTATCATAAGAGGCACCACCCGAGCAGGGGACACTCAGCTCAACCAAGGAAGTCTAAGTTTACAACCCAGAACATTCTGATTGTTGGTTTCTTGTTTCTAGTTAGGTGTTCTGGGTAAAGTGTACTGAAAGTTCTATATAGATATAGACTACTGTTATCCTTCTGTTTTACTTGGTTAGGGACAAAAGGGGAAACCCAGCGTCTCGCAGATGTTGTTGATTACAGTTCTTAAAAGGGAATGGATGTGCCGGCCCGCTGGCGCAGTGGTGGGATTTCCGCTTGCGGCTGGCGACCGGGTTCAGGAAACGGACCGGGTCGTCGGAGGCTTGACCGGGGAGTAGGATCGGCGCCCCAAGGGCAGCTCTCTTACTCGGGGAGAGTGCGGGTAGTGATCAGTGTACTGGGGACCCCTGGCGGGCGGGGGTGTGCCCAAGCATCCATTGCTGCGTGTTCCCTGGAGGCGGGGCGGGTGGTGGCACGTGCGGCATCGGGGAGTGTGGCTGCCTCCACAGAAAACGGAAAAACACCGGCGCCTGCCGCCGTGTAAGCCCGCCCCAGCGGCCTACGATGTGTCCTCAGGCAGGCCCGACCTATTCTACAGTGCGCGGGCATTCCTCGTCAGGTCGTCGGGGCCCCCACCATGGGGGGTAAGCCACGGGCTATCGGGGGGGCAGCCGATTTGGGGACAGAAGCCGGCGAGCCGTGAACGAGCAGATGTGAAGGCAGCAGGCGGCTCGAGGGGGAGAAAAAAGTAAAAGTGAATTGCAAAAAAAAAAAAAAAGGGAATGGATGGGAGACTGGGTTTACAGACTTTACTTCAACTCAGGGTACACCCAGATTTTCACAGAGGATCATGTATACAGAATTGTAAATTCAGCCAGAGGGTTTTTTAAACAATGGTTGATATCCAGGAATTTTAAATATGGATAATCCCAGATTATCTACAGTATCCTATAATATCAATGGCATTAACAACTCCATTAGAAGAAAACAGATTCTGAAATTCCTTACACAACAAAGATGTTCAGTTAGCTTCCTCCAGGAGACCCAACTCTCTCTCCGAGCGAGGCACTGAAACTTAAATCCAGAACATTCCCCACACTATACCACACCTTGCTGGAAAAAGAGAAAAAAAGAGACGTGGCTATTATCCTAGCTGCAGATCTACCCCTTGAGGAAGAAGAAATGATAGTGGACCCAGGTGCATGGTATATTATAGTATCGGGTAAGGTGCAGGGTACTTGGGTCACATTAGTAAATGTATATGCCCGGCCGGGATCCCCTATTACATTCTATTCACATTTAATCCAGTTGGTAGTTGAAAAGGCCAAAGGCCTGATTGTTATGGGAGGGGACTGGAACTTAACACTTAATAGAAACCTAGACACAACCTCAAGGATTCCCAGAGATAGAAATAGAATAGCTAAACAGTTCTCATAGCTACTGACAGATCCGGGTCTCTCGGATGTCTGGAGGGAGAGACATCCTAATGCTAAGGACTTTACATATTATTCACCCAGATTTAAAATCTGCTCCAGGTTGGATATGTTTTTCACATTCTCCAGGGACCTGTCTATGTGGGTGGGTTCAACCACGCACTCAGATCATCAGCCAGTGTTTGTGGAAACAGACCTCCAGCTCCCCAAAAAGAACACATACTGGAGACTTAATGTCTCACTATTAAGAGATAAAGATACAGTCTCGCCAATACGAGACACATTTAAGTAGGCAGTAGAAACAAACTCAAATTAGGATACTTCCCCACAGATCCTCTGGGACGTGATAAAGATGATGGCTAGAGGCAACCTGATCTCCATAGCCACACATAAAAAAAAAAAGGGAACGCCAGCGACAGATGAACTCTAACAGAACAGCTTAAATTGCTTGAAACCCAGCAAAAACAAAAATGGGACAAGCAGAGAGCTGAAGAACTCAAACAAACAAAAGGTAAAATTCAAGAATTGCTAAATGTGGCAACTGAGAAAGCTCTTTGCTATCTTAAACAGAAATATTATGAGGGGGACCACGGGTGACCAAATTCCTGGTGTACAGACTGAAACAGCAGTCAGCCAAATCATATATTACAAAGATCAGAAACCCTAGGTCGGGCAATCTGATGTATAAGGGAGATCAGATTGCGAAGGCCTTTGTAACCTATCAAACTCTGTATCGGTCCCAGATGGAAACTACACCCCTAGATAAACAAAGCTTTCTTAAGGACTTAAGCCTGCCTACGTTCATCAAGGAACAAGGGAAGAAAGACCCCGATGGTGGGCATTACTCGCATTGAAATCACTAATGCCATACACAACACTAAAACTGGGAAATGTAATGGACTGGACAGTTTTTTTGGGGGGGGTGGATTTTATAAAACTTTTGTGGGCGAGGTGGTTCCTTTACTGGGGTATGCTTACAATGCAATGTGGAGGGGGGGGGAGGTTCTGCCCTCATGGAACTATGCCACCATAACAGTAATCCATAAGGAAGGGAAGGACCCCGCTGAGTGTGGGTCCTACTGGACTATATCTCTCCTTAACGTAGATTATAAGCTGTTTACGGCTATTACAGCCAAAAGACTTGAAACATTTCTCCCACAGATAGTTTATATGGATCAGATGGGGTTCGTGACAGGGAGACAAGCACCTGATAATGTCAGAAGGACTATAAATGTTATAAATAACATTGGCCGCACGTGCACGCCTGCATGCCTGATGAGCTTGAATGCAGAGAAAGCGTTTGATAAAATAGCTTGGAATTTTCTGTTTCTGATACTAGAACAACTGCGCTTTCCACAGAATTTCATTATTGGTCTTCAGGCTTTATACACAGACCTGCAGGCGTGTGTCAGGGTTAATGGGGGGATATCGGACAGGTTTTGTTTGGGAAGGGGAACGAGACAGGGCTGTCTCTTGTCACCTATGCTATTCACCATTTATATCAAACCCCTGGCCATGGCCATAAGGAATGACCTCAATATACGAGGAATAAGAATCGGAGACGCAGAACATAAAATATCACTATATGCTGACTATGTACTTCTATACCTGACCCAACCAGAAACCTCAATACCTCAGGTCTGGGAAGTGCTTGAAGAATTTGGTCGTCACTCGGGCTATAGCCTAAATAAAACGAAAACAGAAGCTATCAGCTTTCAATATAGTCCATCCCCAGAAATCACACGGCTTCTTCTGCTAAACTGGGGGGCCACCAAGATTAAATATTTAGGGGTGTATATACCCAAAAATCTAAATAAGCTATTTGATGCTAACTTCACCCCCGTCTTTGTGAGTGTCCGCCAGGACATTTCCAGATGGAAACTTGTAAATTTCCCAATGTACTCATGTATACAATCGGTGGTCATAAATATTCTACCCAGATTTCTTTACTTATTCCAGTGCCTCGCCGTAAAGATTCCACAGACCCAGTTTAGGGTTTGGCAGGGGATTATTTCAGACTACATATGGGCATCAGGAAAACCCAGAATAAACTCTCAATTATGTCCTCAGACAAAGCTTCAGGAGGCAGAGCTCTACCCAACCTGGAGGACTACTACCTAGTGGCCCAGCTACGGTTTGCTCTTCTCTGGTCGACAAAGGGATACGAAGCCCACTGGAAGAAGATGGGATGGAGACAGTAGAAGGGGCCCCGTTGAAGGCAAGAGTTGTGGACTGATTGTTTAAATATCAAATGAGAGATATCTCTCTCTCCTGATGACTAGAAATACTCTCAGGGCGGCCCACAGAACCGGAACAAAATATGACCTCTCTAGTGAGCTATGGCCCATGCAATAATTCGCATGGAGTGACACATTCAAACCCTCCAAGTTAGACCACACATTTAGAAACTCGGTGTGGAGGGGGCTGGTCACACTGGGACAGATGATAAATGAGGGACAGATAATGACTTTCGCACAGGTAAAGGAGAGGTATCATCTGCAGAATAACAATTTTTTCAGATACCTGCAACTTAGAAACCATATCGTCACAAGTCGGCTAAATCAACCCAAATTCAAACACTGATTCAGGCAATATATGCAGTACAAAACCAAGTGTTGCTGAAGGGCCACATTTCAGTGTTTATACAAAGCCCTTAGAGGTCTATATCAAACATGTATCTTGCTCTTGAGATGAAAATGGGAAGAAGAAGAAGAAGAAGAAGCAGAAATCCAGATGACAGAGGTGGAATGGGGCAAGATCTTCAAATCAGACAATTAAACAATGTGCTCACCCTCATAGCAAGAATTTGCCTGGAGGGTCAGGTCACGGTTCTTCTACATCCCAGCCATACAGGGAAGGTGGGGGGAGACACGAAATAGGACATGCTGGAGACAGTGTAATGAACCTATTACCCATCATGCACATATTTGTTGACTATGCCCGTCCCTACAAACATACTAGGCACAGAGGAGGGCACTAGCAAATATGTTTTCAGTTGCCTCAGATCTTGCCCTCCCACATCTGATACTGGGTCTCCCACCCCCAGAGATCAAGTGGACAGATGCATTATACCTTTGGAACATCTTACTGGCAGCTGCCCACAAAGCAATTGCTAGAAAGTAGTTGTCGGTAGAACCCCTTAGCTATGGGCAGTGGAAACAAATAGTCCAAGAAATTATGGCAATGAAGGAGCTAACCCACGGGATCAAATTGAGAACACAGGTGTTTGTTCAGAAATGGTCCAGATGGGTGCTCTGGAGGGAAACGCAGGAAGGAAGCCGACCAGATTTGAGAATAAGAAATGATCACAACATAAAAGATTACATTTTAACTAAAAATTAACCCAACTATGACAAAATGACAGTGAGAATATATGAAAAGGACTAAAATAGAGAGTAAATAGTAACTTTACAACTAGCACAAGAGATAAATTAAAGGAATGAAATGTAACGTGAACAATTCTGTTATAAGATGATATGTGTCCGGAAACTGTGTTATAAAATGTTTTTTTATATGATGTACCCTGAACTGTCAAACTTGAATTAAAAAAAAAATAAAATAAAAAAAGCACGTCATGAGGATGGACTGCCAGTGGACTTGTACCAGCACTTAGTTTCTCAGCTTAGCCAACTAATATGTAAAATGTTTGTAGATTCCCGATGACTTGAACAGCTTCTGCCACACTGAATGAGGCTATTATCCCTATACTACCGAAGGAGGGCAAGGATCTAATTAATACGGCTATAGGCCCATCGCATTAATCAACCTGGATGTGGAAATTCACGTGAAGACCCTGACCTCATTCATCCATCACAGATTGACTTTGGGAAGGACAGGTTGAGCTTGAACCACTTCCGCTCCCTCATCAACCTCTTTCAGGCCATGAAGGGTAATCCCACTCCAGCTGCTGCTGTTGCCATTGATTTTGAAAAGGCGTTTGATTCAGTGGCGTGGGATTACCTGACCTGAGTCCATACTTACTGACATGGATAAAGACGCTTTATGTCAAACTGGCTACAATTGTTTTAACTAGTAATAAATTATCCTTACCTTTCTCGTTGTATAAAGGCACACAACAGGAGTGACCACTCTCCCCCTTTTGTTCTTAATGGCTATTGAGCCCTTGGCTATTGCATTTTGGAATCACGCAAAAATCCCAGGCATTAGACAGGAAGCACGTAAATACTGTAGTAAACTATATACTAGATATGTAATGATCTCCTCATGCTATAGTCTGATGCCCCAGTAGGGATCTAGTCACTCATAGATGTTAATTTAATAAGGTACCAGGACTGAATGTGAATCCATCCAAAACAGCAGCCCTCACCTTACCCAGCAAATGCCACCAGCGCTCCTTCTCTCAAGGAGGCCTGTGATGGTCACTTCAGGCGATCCGATACTTGGGAATACAACTAATCCCTGACCTATCTCAGATTTGCAGATTAAACTAAACCCTCTCATCTTGAACCTGCAGGATGACTTGGGTAGGGAAGATGTCAGCACTTAAGAAAATTGTAGCATCCAAGCTACTGTACTGTCTGTCCAGCCTGCTCATAGTAATTCCCACCCTATGGTACACCAAGATAGAAGCTGTAATAGGCAAATTCTTATGGAATTCTAAAGCCCCCAGTTATAGTTGGGTCATACTGCAATCCCAGTGGAAAAATCGGGGATGTACTCTCTCCGGATGTATTCTTGCTTACCACATGGCCTTTTTGGGAGCTCAGACTATGAAATGGTTCCTGCACACTCGGGGACCCCCATACTGTTTAGCTGCATGTGGAATGGGAAGTATGGGCTGGTTTGTCCTGGAGTAGTATACAGAATTCTATCCCACCTGCCCTGCTTAAATACTGGCCCACCATTAGAGCATCGATGAGAGCCTGGCAACAACTTTTAAAGCTGGCCAAGGCCCCACTTACCCCAATATCCTGGGCCCCACTCTGGGGCAAACCACTTCTTATTGTAGACAGACAGCCGATGTTATGGCAGCACTGGAACGCTGTGAGAATCGATAGTCGGGGACCTACTCACTATGGGTGCACTCATCCTGGACTCATTTTAAAATCTGAGTTGAAGGTAAGACTCCAAAACCGGAATTCTTCAGATATCTTCAGCTCCAGACCAAACTGATCCCCATTCTGCAAGCTGCACACAAACGGTCTCTCCCCCTTGTTATGGATTTGTGGGACATGATGGACAACAACAACAGGATGCAGGTTGAAAAGCAAGGCAAAAGTCCAGCAGTTGATTTATTGCAGCAGAATGTCAAATAAAAGAAAAAATGAACTGGCTTCGACAAAACAATTAACATCAGTATAGCACAACAAAAAAAAAAATACAAATGGAAACATCCCTCTAGTAAAAGCTAGATGACAGTAGGCCAGCAGCTCTCTGACTCCACCACACATCTGATCTACTGAGTTTAAGAGCACTTCTTTTATACTAGTGGGGGGTCAGGTGATTGCCTGAAGCCCCATGCATAATTATTCAGAACATTTATTATGTTTTATGCAACATCTTTTTAATACATGAAATTATGAGTTTTCTTTTTGCAAAAAATATTATTACTAGTCAAAGATATAAAAATAATACAGATATCAAAGTGTTTACTGTCTAGCTGTAGCTGTAGGCTCCTCCCCTTGAGCTGGCCAGTATAACTGTAAGAGAGAAAGGGCTGGCTGGCACTTAGAAGCACTGGAGAGTTCAAGGAGGAAAGTCCTCAGCTCAGGTAAGCAGCAACAGCTTGATTCACCTGACAAATGTAATGTGTTTCATTTCACACATGGCTAGGAAACAAATGAAACAAAACAAACAGTATTGCTTTAAGATATCCTAGCAGCCTTGTATATTTTGTGATAATTGTATTTGTTTGTCAGACAAGCTCTGTTGTGTGTTTTGAGAATAAAATATACAGATAATGCTGAAAATAACAGTAACAGTACAAGACTAAACAGTGCATCCCTGTAACATTCCGTTATTGTGTTTATAAACACAAGATTCCCTTCCTGTTTATCCCTTACTGGAGCCTGAGGCATACTTTCCAAGTAACAGCAGCACAGAAACTTGCCTAAAGGAAATACATATTCAAAAAGAAAAATCCCCAGGTTTAAACTGTGGCCAAAGGCAATGCTGCTATTTCAAGGACTATTACAACATTGCATGCTGCTTTTTACAGTCTTAGTTTTTTCCTGCATCGCTAGTATGGATGATCATTTCTACTGCTCATACCTGAACAGACTCTACAGTGCGCTGGACATGTTTTAAAATAATAATTCAGAACAGTGCTGCTAGTTGCTAAAGCACATCAGCAGACCAACGTCCAGAAATACAAGAAAATACCTGGTGTGTTTGCTTCTATTCCATGGCGTTCTATTTCAGGGACTGTTTACTTCTTTTCTGGATACTTCTTTCCCCTAGTTACCAGAATCTTGCACTAAGCTGCAATAGCATTGGCTGATAAATATAGGGAGAAAGAAAAAAAACACACAATTGCTGCTGCTAGTATTGCTTGAACGTGCGCATCGCTGAGCAGTAACTTAAAGAACAGTGCTCCTGACTGCTTGAACGTGAGCATCATCTGGCAACGTTTCACTCAGAGTGTCTAAATGGGGTTTCCTTTACAAGGTTTACCGCAGATAAAAAAGGTAAGCGGGGTGTTTTTATTTAGCAGCTTCAAGACTGCCCCAATGGATTTAAAGTACATAACCATGGCCACGCCTCAGTCTTTCTTAATTTCTTGTTCCCCAGACATGGGAAGGGCATATATAAACACAAGCAATTTGCTTTTGTACATTTGCACATTTAGGTTTCTACAGGAATTTCTGCTAGATTCTACTAGAGGTCATCTACACTGGTATTTTGTAGTAGACCAAGATGGCGGCCACGCTGGGCTAGCCCTCAGGAGCAGGAGTTAGGGTTTTGTTTTCTTCAAGTTTATTTCAGATGTTATTTTGTTTGTTTAATTCGTTCGTTTAATTCGTTTAGTTTTATTTTATTTGGTTGATTTTACTGTTTGTTTTTCGGGATTTGAAACCGTGTTTGTCCTCTCTGAATAACGCGTTCGAGAACCGAGGGTGTTAGGAACCTGGAATCGAACCAGGAACTGGAGCAGAGAGTGGAGTGGAGAGTGGAGCCCTGGAGTCTGATTGAGGAGGCGGACTGAGGTGGACTAAGGAGTAGTGCAATATAACTTGGATTGCCTGGGTGAGCAGCGAGGAGTGAGGAGTGCTTTCTTTGCTGCACTGAATTTGGAGGAGGTTTGGATAAGCGGCCAGGAGTGTGGAGTGTTTTGCTGCACTGAATCTGAGGGAGTTCTTGAGGACTGGGGGGGAGATCCTTCCCGGGCCCTGACCTCGAGCCAGTGGTGAGCCGTGGTGCCGCTGTGGTAGGGCGGCTGTAATTTTGTCTCTTTCGCTTTCACCGCTCGGTAGCTGGTGGGCAGCCATTGTGGTGAGCAGATTTGGAAAGAGGGATCGAGTTCGGGTTGGGGATCTCCCTGAAGACGTGTAACATCTGAAAGCTACCTGGTTTTGGAAGTGATGTTTGTCATTAACTAGCTGGCTGTATGAAGGAATCGAACTCTCATCCTCTGACTGTGTGAAGGAATTGAACTTTTATCCTCTGGGTATCCTGGACTGATTTCCTCTGCTCCATTGTATCTGGTTCCTATCGTGAGTTTTTAATTTAATTTTAGTTTGGATATCTGATTTTTGGATTTTTCCCTGCGCTGTGGGTTTGCACAGTGAACTTTAATTGCAGACTGCTCTTATGTACTTTAAATACGAGACTTCTGTTTGAGGTCTGCTGCTTTTTAAGTGAAAGTGAGAGCTCATTTGAAAACCTGAACTATTGCTATCATCTTTTGGAGAGACAAGTTTTGGACTTATTTTGAGTTTAATAAGAGCGGTCTGCAGTATTGAACTGGTCTTCACCTGTGAGAGGGGTGAACTGGTTACTGGCCAACCTAGAGCTTGGTGAAACTGTGTTGAACATTTGATTTCAGACTTTAGCCCTTTTTAAGTTATAGATATGTAGTTTGGATTAAAGAAATTGGTTTGTAATATATATTTTTTTTATTGTCTGGATATTAGGGTGGTGAGAGGACTCTGTATCCAGTTATTTATTTGTTTATTAGATTTATAGTTTATGTCAGTTTGTTTGATATTGGGAGTATTTTCCTCTCTCCCCAGTGGTGAGAGGACTGGGTAGGGAGGGAATTAATTAATTATTTTAATGTATATTGTTTTATCTCTCTTCCCCAGTGGTGAGAGGACTGGGTGGGGAGGGGGAATTTAGTTAGTGTTTTGTTGTATTTGATTATATTTCTTTGTTTGGGTTTAGGGGTGAGAGCCCTGAAATCAATAGTTTGAGGTTTGTTTGGTTTTCTTAAATTTTATTTTATTTTTCATTATAAAGGGCTTTGTATGTATTTAAGCTTTAAGAGGTGGGTTAATTTTTTAATTGGGATTGTTTACTTGTTGTGTTAATTATGTGTTGGGATAACACAAGGACAGTCGGGTATTATTCCCCCTCCAGGCTCAGGGACCTTCGTCCTTTTTCTTGTCCCCCCCCCCAGAAGTCTATAGGCGATGTAGGGCTCTGGGGAATTGTTGGAAGAAAGAGGAGGACGAGGGCTGGGTCTGGAGGGGGAATGGAAAGGAGTGGGCGGATAGGGATAGTGGAGACATGGAAACGTCCTGGGGCGAAATGGGCCTAGGAAAGGGGTCCTCCTTGTCTGGTGCCCATACCCAAGGGTTCTGATTGTAGTCATCAGGTAGCACGGTCATTCTCGGAGGCTCATCCTACTCAGGCGGTGTTGTGCAACGCCAGGTCTATTAAAAACAAGACGGCTATTATAGCTGATTTTGTTGGGTCATCTGACCTGGCATGCATCATTGAGACCTGGCTGGATGAGAATGCTGGACCAGTTTTGGTGGCAGCAGTTCCAGACGGGTACTCGTGATACACTGCCTGAGGGTGGATCGTAGGGGAGGGGGTTTTGCTATCTGTTTTTAGATCAGAACTGGACCTAGTGGAGGTAACAGTGGAAACTACCAAATCCTTTGAATGTATCTTAGGCGAGGGTGTGGGGCGCAGGATACTTCTCGTATACCGTCCACCAGGTGATGAGAATGTTTTCCTGCGGGAAGTCACAGACTTCATTGTCAGCCTGACATTGGGGTTCCCCAGATGGTTGGTTCTGGGGGACTTCAATGCCTGGGTCGACGATGAACTCTTGCATTTTAGTCAAGACTTCCTCCAGTTAATGATTTCACTGGGCTTCACACAGGTTATTTCCTCTTCTACCCATATTGGTGGTCATTCATTGGATTTGGTGTTCCTTCTGGGAATGGAAATATCCAACTTGATGGTGGAACCAGTCAGATGGTCGGACCATCACTCCATTGGGTTCAGTTTTGAGGCCACCCCAGTAGGTCAGCCCCTATGGAAATGGTCAGGTACCGCCCTTTAAGGGGCGTTTCCCTGGATGACCTGATGGCGGTGCTGGACCTATCGGGCTTACCGAGAGATTGCATGGATCCAGGAGAGCTGGTACTTACCTATAATAAGGCGGTGGCTGGGGCCCTGGATTCCATTGCTCTTGTTCGTGTTCGTCCTCTCACTCTTCGCCCCAGGTCTCCTTGGTTTGATGAGACCCTGAGGGAGTTGAGGAGAGTCGGACAAAGGTTGGAGAGGTGCTGGCGGAGGTTGGGTCTGGATTGTGACAAACTTAGTTGGATGGACCACTGTGTGGTCTATCAATCCGCAATCTCTCGTAAGAAGGCAGAATTCCTGTCCAGAGAGATTGTGGCTGCACAGAATAGACCAGCTCAGCTCTTCTGGACTGTGGACAGATTGTGCAATCCAATCTGTCTTCAGCCCAGAAGAGCTTTTTCTCAAGAACGGTGTGAGGAGTTTGCTCTATTCTTTTCAGATAAGGTTGCCAAAATCAGATCTGATGTCCTCTTGACCCTCTCCAGTGGGAGTTGTGATGGTTGGCAAGAGATGTCGGACACCCAGTTTGTGTGGTCTGACTTCAGCCTCCCCACAATCAATGACACTGTGATGATCATCCAATCACTGCGTCTGACCAACTGTGGTTTGGACCCGGGCCCCACATATCTCTTAGCGGGTTGTGTGGATAAAATCGGCCCCGTCCTTGCTGAGATGGTCTGGAGGTCCTTGGAGAGGGGAATTTTTCCAAATCCTCTTAAGGAGGCTGTGGTTCAGCCCCTTCTTAAGAAGTCCTCCTTGGACCCAGACTGTCTGGCAAACTACAGGCCTGCCTCTAACTTACCGTTTGTGGGTAAAGTTATTGAGAAGGTGGTTGCATCGCAGTTGGATGAACATTTGACCAGCCACAATGTCAATGATTCTCTCCAGTCTGGATTTAGGAAAAGGCATAGTACTGAGACAGCTCTGGTTCGGGTACTAAATGACCTCCTAATAGCGAGAGATCGAAGGACCTGTTCCATCTTGGTCCTTCTTGATCTCTCTGCAGCATTTGACACTGTGGACCATGGTGTGCTATTGGAACGTTTGCGATCTATCTGTGGACTGTCTGATACAGTCCTCAGCTGGTTTCGATCTTACCTCGAGGGTAGGACTCGGAGGGTGGTTTCCGGAATTTTTTCCTCGGCATCAGTCTCTCTATCCTGCTGGGTACCGCAGGGTTCCATTTTGGCACCCATGTTGTTTGCAGTGTATATGCTGCCGTTAGGAGTGATTATTAGGCGGTACGGCCTGGGTTTTCACTGCTATGCAGATGATACTCAGCTGTACATGTCCTTTGTGCCTGGTCAGGATGCTGCCATTTCGGTCTTTAACAACTGTCTTGCCGAAAGCCAAGACTGGATGAATGTGAGTTGGCTGCGATTGAACCCGGAAAAAACTGAGGTGTTGGTTGTGGACCAGGGTCACTGGGAGGCGGGTTTGTTAGCTGGATTGCCCTCGGGTTTATGGCTTGGGGGTGTCCAGCTGACTACCTCAAACTGGGTGCGGAACCTGGGCGTTGTGTTTGATGACTGTCTGACATTTAAATCTCAGGTGTCAGCGGCTGTCAAAACCTCTTTTTACCATCTGAGGAACATCGCCCGGGTGAAGCACCTGGTTCCTCCAGATGATCTTCCTACTTTGGTCCACGCTTTTGTTACCTCCTGCCTTGACTACTGCAATGCCCTTTACCTTGGGCTACCGGGGGTTGAGATTCGCCGCCTGCAGCTAGTGCAGAATGCGGCAGCCAGGCTGTTGACTGGTTCTTCTAGGTCCAGTCATATAACGCCTGTGCTCCGTGGACTGCACTGGCTGCCGGTTTGCTGTCGAATCACCTTCAAGGTCAGTTTGCTGACCTGTAAGGCCCTTCACGATCAGGGACCTGCTTACCTGAAAGATCTCCTCTGTCTCTACTGTTCCCCGCCTCTCCGATCCACTGATGAGGATTGCTAGAGATTCCCAGGGTTCATTTAAACTCAGCGGATGCAGCTTCTCATGGCCCCTACCCTGTCGAATTCTCTACCTCATCAGGTGTGAAACTGCCTGACTGTCCAACGTTTTAAAGGAGCTTTGAAAACCTACCTTTTTAGTAAAGCTTATATTGATTTTTGAATATTTTAATGTTGTTTTAACTATTTATTGTTTTATGTTATATTGTACAGGCGCTTTGGTTTAAGAAAGGTGCCTTATATAAATAAAGAATGATTTGATTTGATTTGATTTGATTTGATGATTTGGGAAGGGGCCTACTACCAATGGCTCCGATATGGCCCCTCGAGGTAAAGGGATAGTGAAACCTCATTCAGGTGGCCTTCCTGAACAAGGAGGAACAACAAAGAGAGACAGACAGATAGATTAAGGGAGAATGCTGCTGCAGCAGACTTTGAGGAAAAGAAAGGACCATAATGGGGTTATCACAGTACACTATGACACCCCTTCTCCTCTTTGGGCTTGGCGCAATGCCATATGGGGATGTGCCAGTAAAATATGTCATGCTTTATTGACTCGCTTACCTGATCAGTCTCAAAAACCATACCAGCAATGGGAAACATCACTGAATGTATTTATCTCAGAACATGATCGGAACAGGTGTTGAGTGGTAGCCAAAACATCTTTCATAATGTAGCTACACATAGTCTATTAATTCAATACAGTATAAGGTTCTCCATTCTTGGTATCACACCCCAAAACAAACTTCATACTCTGGGGCTGATGCCTAATGACAGATGCTGGCATTGCCAACTCACAGGAGGCACTTTTTCCCACATCTCGAGATCTTGTCTGACACTACGACTCTGCTGGAGCATGGTCAAACAGAACTGTGCCTCAGTGGTGGGTTCTGATTCTCCGCTGACAACAGCAGTACTCTTGCTTGGTCATTCTTCAACAGTGGTATCATCTACTGATCCTCTCCTACCTTGACTAATAGCTACTAGTGTAGAGGCCAAGAACTTGTTACAATGGAATTGGTGAACGCAGCAGTTACTTTGCAGCAGGAGTGGAGAGGTGCCGTGTCCTCCTTGGCCTACCTCTCTAGAATGTCACATTTAGCAGCAGGTACATTAGCCCAGTCATACAAAGCATGGCAACCATACACATTTTTTTTATTCACAATTTTTGGCCAGGAAAGGCACACTAAGCTGAAACAGCTTGTTTCTATGTGTGTTCTGGTGGGTGAGTCCACTCTCTCCGCTGGTTAGCTGTGCCATAGGTTCACAACTCTCTAGGAGACAAAATGCCTCCTAATGTTATCACCTTGAACTTCAGGGCATGTTCGCTCATCCTTCTTGAACTCAGGAGATCAAACATCTTTGTTTGTTAGACTTTGTCATTTTTGACCAGGAAAGGCACATTAAGCTGTGCTAGCTTATTTCCTGGGGGGGGGTAGGTTACATGAACTTGTTTTATTGATGGGGGAGTGTTGGCCGTGTCACCGGGGAAAACTCCCCTGTTCCTCATCAATAAGTGTTGTGGGATTTTTCTTTCCACCTGGACAGTGACCAGAGATGGACAGAAGGGACCTGGGTTTATTTTCGCATCAGAAGGATGACACCTTGCTTGTGTAGCCCCCCCCCCCAAGCTGCATTACAGTGTCAGTTATGAGTGTTACCCCAAGTACCTGGTGTGGGGCTAAACCCACAACCATCTGATCTTCCGGCCCCAGAGGTGAGCCTGCTACCTACTAAGCCACTGACACTGCATTATTGTCTTCCCCTTTATGTAGTATTGCTTCTGGAATTCCTTTCAGAGCGTGAGAACAGTGGTACTGCCCCCCCCCTTGACTTGACATCTCATGCTGTATGGAATGTCGGAGTCCCCCTACCCCACATATTGATCACTGGTGGAGTTCTAAGAAAAGTCATTTATACAGTGGCGTGAAAAAGTATTTGCCCCCCCTTCCTGATTTTCTCTATTATTGCATATTTGTCACAATGAATGTTTTCAGGTCTTTAGACAAAATGTAATATTAGACAAAGGGAACCTGAGTGAAGAAATAACACTTGTTTTTTTTTTTACTTATTTCAGTTATTTAATGAAAACAGTTAACCAACACCAACTGGCACTGTGTGAAAAAGTAATTGCCCCCTAGTTAAATCAACCCAATTAAAGGGATAATTAGAGTCAGCTGATTGAAAACAGCCAGGCTCGATTACAGCCAGCCCTGCTCAATATAAACCTCACTTATTTTGACCCTTACCATCAGAGTCACGTTGCCAGCACAAAGATTCAACAAGCACATTATGCCACGATCAAAGGAAGTTCCTGAAAAGATCAGAAAAAAAGTTGCTGCTATCTATCAGTCTGGAAAGGGTTACAAAGCTATTTCTAAGGCTCTGGGACTCCATCGAACCACAGTGAGAGCCATAATCTCCAAATGGAGAACACTTGGAACAGTAGTGAATCTTCCCAGGAGTGGGCGGCCTGCCAAAATTACTCCAAGGGCGCAGCGTAAAATCATCCAGGATGTCTCAAAGGATCCTAAAACAACATCCAAAGAACTGCAGGCTTCTCTTGCCTCAGCTAAGGTCAGTGTTCATGACTCCACAATCAGAAAGAGATTGGGCAAAAATGGGCTTCATGGGAGAGTAGCAAGGCGGAAACCACTGCTAACCAAGAAGAACATAAATGCTCGTCTCTCATTTGCCAAGAAGCACCTGGATCATCCACAAGCCTTTTGGGAAAATGTTCTATGGACAGATGAGTCCAAAGTGGAACTTTTTGGATGACACGGCTCCCATTATGTCTGGCATAAAGCAAACACAGCATTCCACAGTAAGAACATCATACCAACAGTCAAACATGGTGGTGGTAGTGTGATGGTGTGGGGATGCTTTGCTGCCTCAGGACCTGGATGACTTGCCATAATTGAAGGAACCATGAATTCTGCTCTGTACCAGAAAATTCTTAAGGAGAATGTCCGGTCATCTGTCCGTCAGCTGAAGCTGAAGCATAGTTGGTCATGCAGCAAGACAATGATCCAAAACACAAAAGCAAGTCCACATCAGAATGGCTGAAAAAAGTAAAATTAAAGTTTTGGAGTAGCTAGTCAAAGTCAGACCTAAACCCAATAGAGATGCTGTGGCAGGACCTAAACTAGCAGTTCATGCTCAAAACCTACCAATGTTACTGAATTAAAGCAGTTCTGCGAGGAAGAGTGGGCTAAAATTCCTCCACAGCGATGTGAAAGACTGATATTGAATTATAGGAAGCGTTTGGTTGCAGTCATTGCAGCTAAAGGTGGCGTAACCAGTTATTAAGTGTAAGGGGGCAATTACTTTTTCACACAGTGCCAGTTGGTGTTGGTTAACTGTTTTCATTAAATAAATGAAATAAGTAAAAAAAAATACAAGTGTTGTTTGTTCACTCAGGTTCCCTTTATCTAATATTACATTTTGTCTAAAGACCTGAAAACATCCAGTGTGACAAATGTGCAATAATAGAGAAAATCAGGAAGGGGGCAAATACTTTTTCACGCCACTGTATACTGTTTATGCCTTCCTTAATGTAGCAGGCTGTGTATGGGATGCCTTATGATGTTTTACCCTTCACCTATTATTAGCCTCTGCCTAGTTACAGAGTGCATGTGTGATAATATGGAAAGTTAAACATTACTGTGCTGTAGGTTGTTTGGTAAGTGTTGTATTGCTGTTGTTACTACTGTAACATGCACTACTTCCAATAAAAGTGTTTATCTGCTAAGAAAAACATATTCAGTGAGACCAGTTGTAGCTATGCATAACATAGAATACTCAGTAATAACTGTAGTCACATAAGATAACACATTAAAATGATACAGTGAAAGGAAAATGCCATCAAGTGTGTGCACCTTATTTTAAAAATAGAAGATAAATAATACCCACTATATATACTATATATATATATATATATATATATATATATATATAAAATGTTCTTAATGCTCCAATGGGTCAAAGCGACAAAAGTTGGGAAATGAGGTGTTAGGGTTTCCAAGCCTAACACTCACCCCATTCCATCTGTAAAAAAGGTCAGATGTGTAGACTTTATGAGAATGGGGCGAGCGTTATTTATTTATTTATTTAGCTTTCGCTAACCAGGTAAGCTCACTAGACAGTCAAGTGCCTATTTTCAGGTGCAACCTGGGAGAATTACAAGGTACAGGCAGTAACAATACAGAGTCAAGGTACAGCAATCAACAAGGAACAGTCCGGTATGGGCAGCAACAACACAGTAACAATACAGAGTCAAAGCATGGCAATCAACAAGAAACAGTTAAGAAAGCAACATATATCAGCAGGACAGATACAGAGTATTCCCTAGACACACACGGCAACTGCACATAGTTCTTGTGACACTGGGCCCACCACACAGGGTGGGGCACTAGGAGCAAGGGCAGGAGGATGCTTCCTGTAAGTAGCCCCAGAGGGAGACCTGAAGTTGGTGTGTGAGGGGGCAGACCATACATGGGCAGGGAGTAGATTCCATGTTCTGGGAGCGAGGACAGCAAAGGCACGATCCCCTGCAAGGGAGTTAGTTTTGGGGACCTTGAGGGCCTGGGAGTCACTGGACCTCAGCTGGTGGACCGGGGGGACAGGCTTGAGCAGTTCGGTAAGTGCCAGCGGGGTAGACTTTCTGACAGTGTTGTCTATGAGGTTTCCCATGACAAAGGTTCGGTGGTTGTCAGGAGAGAGCCACCCAAGCCTTGAGTAGAGCTGACAGTGGTGGGTGAGGCGGAGGGCTGATAGGGCAAAGTGACATATGTTATTGTACACTGTGTCCCATTTAGTAAGCCAGGTTTTTGGAGCATTCTAGAAGGAGGAGAGCCCATAGCAGAGCGTAGGGAGCAGAACCCCTTTTGCAAGGGCAAGTTGGGCAGCTGGGGTGAGGCAACTTTTGGCTCTGTATGCCAGACCCAGCTTGCAGTTTGTGGCCTTACATCAGTTGCGTATGTGCAGGGAGAGGTCAAGTTGAGGATCAAGGATTACCAGGTACTTGAATGAGTCAGCCACTTGTACAGGGGTACCATCCACTCCAACGACTTTGAGAGAGGCAGGGCACGCTCTTAACTTGGCAAGGGAACTGAATAGCATGGCCTGCATCTTCTGGAGGTTGATGATAAGCTTATGGGCCTTCAGCCATGATTGAATGCAGTCGAAGTCAGAGTTTAATCTGGAGTTGATGACGTTGATGTCCTGTGAACTAGTTAGTAGGACGAGGTCATCGGCATACAGGTTGGCGTGCCCAGAGGCAGGAACCGATGGCAGCTGGTTGATGAAGAGGGAGAACAGTATAGGGCCAAGGACGGACCCAAGAAGCACCCCACATGTTTGTTTGTTTTTCTTCAAATTGTTTAACCAGGAGAGACATACTAAGCTGAAAGATTGTTTACAGGTGTGACCTGGGAGCACAGGGAAGTAAAGTGACTTGCTGAGGGTCACACAGTATGCAAGTGGGGGCTGTGGTATTCAAACCCAGGTCTCCAGATTTGCAGCTCAGAGCCTTAAACCACTGCGTTATACTGCCTCCCCATGTAACGTAACATGTAACGGGTGTAAGCCTGGAGAGGGCTTTTTGGAACTTGGTGAGCTACTGCCTGCCCGAGAGGTAGTTGGCAGACCAGGCTAGGACTGGAGGGGAAAGGCCAAGGGACCAAAGAGCGGTGCCCAGGAGTGTGTGGTCAACCAGATCAAAGATCTTAGACAGGTCTATGAAGATGGCACCAGTTAGTTTGCCTTGGTCAGTTGCAGTTCTGATTTCGGAGGTGACCTGAGCAAGGGCAGTGGAAGTGCTGTGTCCTTTGCGGAACCCATGCTGCACTGGGGAGAGAAGGCTGTGGGTGTGGATGAAGAGTGTGAGCTGGGAGGCCACCACCTTTTCGAGCAGCTTGCTCACAGCAGACAAGATCGCTATGGGGCGATAGTTTTCGAGAAGTTTGGGGTCGCCGCATTTGAGGACTAGGACCACATGCGCCACCTTCCATATATCAGGGATTGTCCCAGATATGAGAGAGGAATTGAGGATGTTGGAGATAGGCCGGGCCAGAAAGGGGGCCCCCAGGCAGAGCAGTTTAGGATCAAGATTGTCATGCCCGGCTCCACTGTGTGGGGAGAGTCCAGCTAGAAGCTTCCGTGTCTCACTGCAGGAGGCAGCCTTAAAGTAGAAGGGTGGATGAGGGGACACAGCATCACCAGAAGGACCCATCTCATTAGTCACAGGAGATAGGGGGATGAAGGCAGACAGGTTGGAGAACTGGGCGTTAAAAGCATTGGTGATAGTCAGGCATTGTTACAGCTGACTGCTCCTGTTTGCATGTCAGAGACCTGGAGGCTGGCAGGTCCGCTTACTGTGTGTTTGATGGTGCGCCAGAAACTCCTTGGGTTTATGACTGACGCTTCAATGGAGGAGTTATAGAATTCGCTCTTTGCTGAGCAGATAGCTCTCTTACAGGAGTTCCTGAGCTGCCTGTATTCAGCGAAGTCGGAACTGGCACCGGAGGCCTTGAATTTTTGCCAGCATTTATCCCTGAGTTTCATAAGGGCAAACAGGCCACTGTGCAGCCATTTAGTGACAGTACCCCACACCCTCCTTTTTGTAAGAGGGGCATGTCTGTCCTGAAGAGGGGCAAATATGGATAGGAAGCAGTCAAGGGCAGCTGTGGGGTCACTGGTGGCAGTAACCTGGGACCAGTCGGTCCGGCAGAGGTCAGCAAGGAAGTCGTTAGTGTTAAATGTCGAGTAGTCCCTCATCTGAATAACTTTATGGGGGACCCTATAAGCTTGAGAAGCCCAAGGCACACTCCACACCTGCTCTCCTGCCTGGTTTGAGGGTGGGGTGTTAGAGTTGGACACCCCAACGCCTCATTTCTCAGCTTTTATCACTTTGACCCGAACTGGAGCATTAAAGAAGTTTTTTGCAACTTAATTCCTTACTTTTTGAGATAGTTTAATAGTATCCTTATTTTGTTGTGGGAGTGTAGGGTCCTTTGAACCCTGCGCTCCCATCCCTCCATAGATGCGTATATGTATGTAGCTGTGGAAGGGCAGCAAGTTGTTACCATAGCCATCTCATGTACTCAGTACAGAAAATGTTTGAATCCCTGCCAAAATGTAATTCTGCACAACTGCAACTCCATTCCGTACCACAGGTGCAAAACTACATTTTGGGCAGGATTTGAAAAATGACAGCTGTCACATACTGTACGTGAGGTGGGGTAATAAGAAGGCTATATTGAAAGTCTGGGGTCAGCATATTTAAAATGTCCAAAGTTACAAATGTGCTTAGTGAAATCGCAATGAATGGTCATAACTTTGCCATTTTTAATCATTTTGACCCCGAATTTTCAACATAGCCTTCTTATGACCACACCTCAAGAATAAGGTCAGGAAAAATTGTCCAGTCCCACCTGAAAGGTGATTTTGCCAACAACCACAAAATCACCTTTTGAGCAGGAGTTGGTAATGACAGTTGCATTTTTCATGAGTTGGGGTCCTCAGAAGACCATGTTGAAAATTTGGGGTCAAAATCTCAAAAAATGGCAAAGTTATTCATAAAAGTTGAAACGCCCATTGAAACACATTGAACTGCATTTACCTTAGTTTCTCATTGCAGTCGCCGGTTCCAGCAGAAGATGCGTCTTCGATCGGAGGGTGGATCTCGAACCCGAGACCTGTTCAGGTGAGTGAGGGTGTGTGGGGGTGTACTGGGGTGTGTGGGGTGGTGGTTGCTGAGTGGGGCTGATCAGCGAAGGACTTTTTTTTTTTTTTTTACAGGTTTGAATGAGCAGCCTGAAAACAATAATTCTATGCAAATATATAGATATTGAGAGTCCCTGAGGAGAGGGAGGGTACTGATGTTTTGAAATTTACAGCCAAATTAATTAAGACTGTTAGATCTGGACATTATGGATCAGCTGTATGAAGCATATAGGATTACCCCTCGGCACAGATCTGACAATCATCGGTTACAGTGCACTTCCCATACTCAAAATATTCATAAATGTTCCTTAAATTACTCCAGAGTTTCAGGATTTTCACCAGGACTTCATAAACTTTAAAAAGAACATCAAGGCTAATTTTTGTGTATGCGCACAGAGAGTCCATATGCATACACCTCATAAAAGCAGAATCAGCATTCTTCTGGGGCTTATGTCTATATTCATAGTAGTTTTTAAAACATTTTTTGTACTTCTGCAAAACCCCTGTTTAAAGATTTCTTTAACATACAGTGTTCATCAGCCTTTTAATATTAGCATGTCACTTTGGTAATCTGGGTTGCCGCAGTCCATACTCTGCAGAAATCAAGATTCTTAATAGGGGTTTAAAGAAAAAGTCATCTGTGGAACCAAGTTCAATAGAGACCTGCCCCACTCAGTATAAGTTTGTTGCTGGGAGCAGTTAAAACAATGCAAACCAAAACAATGCCACCAAAGACCCACCATCCTAGAAGGGCAAGAGTAGCTCTCTGGCCCCCTCTAGCTGCTGGAGGTCTGCCTCTGAGCAAGTAAGGGGTCTACTGAGAAATATAGGATATTCTTGTCTCAGAACAGGACAATCAGGAGCTTAAAGGGCACACAGGCAGAAAGTAAGGAGAGAAAAAAAACAGAGGAAAGAGTAAGGATTGCAAACAGTTAAGGGCCAGAAATAAGACATGATTGGAGTGGTGCAGTGCAGTGGCCGTGGAGCAGCAGTCTTCCGGGAGACATTCTGGAGGATGTGGTGTTGTCCCATCTGCAGGCACCTCTCTGGGCTGAGGGAGGAGGTTGCTCATCTCCAGGCTGAGTTGGCCAGGATTTGTGGGACCTCCTCTTCCAGTGCCACTGCCGTTGCCTCAGAGGTTGCCAAGAAAGAGGAGCGGTTGGACCACAGTGGGCTCAGGGAGGGTGAGGGTAGTGGAACAGAGGCACATCCCTCCAGTTGTACCTCTCCACAATTCCTATGCCATTCTGGCAAAGTGTGGTTCCTCTATGGAGACGGAGGCACCCGCAGTGGAGACCAAGGAGGATGCTGGGAACCTCCACAAAGGAGACCCACAGGAGGGTGGCAGGGGACCCCACAGGGGAAGGAAACAACTCCTGGTGGGGGACTCCATTGTTAGGAAGGTAGAACTGGAGGAGGAAGGGGAGAGGGAGGGTAAGGTGCCTGCCTGGCGCCATGGCTTGGAGGGACAGGGAGCGAATCCTCAGGATTGCCAGAGCAGCTGCACAGGGGAGGGAGCTGGATGTCATTGTTTACCTAGGGACAAATGACCTGGCTAAGAAAGGGATTAGAGAAGTGCAGGAAGAGTTTGTGGAATTGGGAGGGGCCTTATCAAGTAGCACGACGGTAACCTTCTCGGAGGTGCTGCCCATCTATGGCATAGAGAGGCTAGGGTGTTCTGCACCATGGGATTCAATCAGTGGTTGAAAAACTGGTGTGGAGCTCAGGGATTTGGCTTCATTGGGGACTAGGGGTCCACCTGGAGTGATGCAAGCCTATACTGGTGTGATGGGCTGCATCTGTCCAGGAGGGGAACCAGGATCCTAGGTAATAGGTTTAAATGCTTCATTGGCAAGCATTTAAACTAGCCAAGGGGGGAGGCTCTGGAAAGGAAGGAAATCCTAGCCCCCCCCAAAAAAAAAAATCATGGTAGTAAGTGCAGCAAACACCAACATAGAGGTGTCGATAGGGAGAAGGGCAAGGGTAAATGGAGAAAGTGACAAAGGCAAGAAGGACAGGGATGGGGCAAAAAGGAGTAAGGCCATCAGGAAATGGAGGGTAATGAGTACCAATGCCCGTAGCCTGGGTAACAAGCTCCCTGAGTTGGTGGCCCTGATGGAAGAGGGATGCCTGGATATCGTAGCAGTCACAGAAACATGGTACATGGAGAACCATGACTGGGATGTTAACATACCAGGCTACATAACCTACAGGAGAGACAGGCAGGGGAGAAGAGGGGGAGGAGTAGCTCTCTATGTAAAGGAAGGGATAAAAGCAACTGAACAAAAGAGTAAACAGAGAGGAGAGGAGGCACTGTGGCTCACCTTTGAGACTGGAAAGGGCACCACAATCAGCACAAGGGTTGTGTACAGACCCCCATGTCAGGGGGAGGGAATGGACAAGGATATGATAGAAGGCATTCTTAGAATGGCAGAGAAAGGGGAGATACTGTTGATGGGAGACCTGAATATGCCAGATGTTAACTGGAGCACATTTGCTCAGCCACATCCAAGAGCAGGGCCATTCTTGATGCCCTACAGGTGGCAGGCCTCAGACAGCTAGTTTTGGAACCCACTCATGAGGGAGCAATCTTAGACCTCGTACTCTCAAATGGGGGCAGTGAGAGGATCTCGGATCTAGAAGTGGGTTGCCATCTGGGAACAAGTGACCATCAAACAGTGTGGTTCACGTTAAACTCTGCTACAGAGTCAAGCCATACAAAAGTGAGGGTACTGGACTTTAGGAGGGCTGACTTTGGCAAGATGGGAGAGTGCCTCAGAAAAGCACTAGCAAACAGGCTAGAAGGAGGTGTGGAGCAACAATGGGGAATCATCAAACTGCCATCACAGAGGCAACAAGCCTGTGTGAAGCAAATGAACAAATCAAAATGAAAGAAAAAGCCACTATGGTTCTCAAAAGAGGTGGCTGTGAAAGTCAGGAAGAAAAAGATAGCATTCCGGAAGTATAAGGAAACACAGAAGGAGCAGGACAGACCGCTGTACCAGTTAAGGCTGAAGGAAGCAGGAAGGGAAGTCAGAATAGCAAAGACCCAAACTGAGGAAAAGATAGCCAACTCAGTCAAGAAGGGGGATAAAACCTTTTATAGGTACATATGAGCGAGAAAGACAAAGGAGGGATAGTGAGGCTGAATAGAATGAACGGTGGGTGGGCAGAGGGGACAGTGAAAAGCAGGGATACTGGAACGAATATTTCTGCTCAGTATTCACAAAAGAGAGGGGAAGTGCCTTAATCCAATTAACATAAGCACTCTGATAGGGGGTCGATCCCAGTCCTTTCACAGAAGAAAGGTTCTGCAAGAACTCCTAAAACTGAAGGTGGACAAAGCAATGGGTCCTGATGGAATTCATCCCAGAATTCTAAAAGAATTAAGGGAGGAACTAGTGAAACCCTGGCTACTCTTTTAATAAATCATGGGAGGATGGTGTGGTACCCAAGGACTGGAGGAAGGCGGATGTGATTCCCTTCACAAAAGTGGGACCAAGACAGAGGCAGGAAACTACAGACCTGTCAGTCTGACCTCTGTGGTAGGGAAAGTGATGGAGTCACTTCTGAAGGAAAGAATAGTTGAGTACCTAGAGGTCAGTGGGGCTGGGACCCAAGGCAGCGTGGCTTCACAGCAGGAAGGTCATGTCAGACAGAATCTAATAGATTTCTTTGACTGGGTGACCAAAGTAGTAGACCAAGGGAGGCTGTGGACATGGCGTACTCTAGACTTTAGCAAGGCATTTGACACAGTCCCACACAAAGATTAATAGTCAAATTAACCAGCCTGGGAGTGGGTCCCAGGGTGGTAGCCTGGGTAAAACATTGCTGCACAACAGGACACAGAAGGTAATGTAAATGGAGTCCACTCTGAAGAAAGAGGGGTTACTAGTGGGGTACCAGTAAGGTTAGGATTGGGTCCAGTCCTTTTAATGTCTTCATCAGTGACATTGCAGAGGGACTGGAAGAAAAAGTATGCCGCTCTGCAGATGACACAAAGATCTGCAACAGGGTTGATACACAAGGAGGCGTGGAAAGGATGAGAAGGGACTTGGCAAGGTTGGAGGAATGGTCAGAAGTATGGCAGCTAGGATTCAATGCAAAGAAGTGCAAAATAATGCACCTGGGAAACAAGAACCCAGGGGAAGAATACACAATGGGGAAGGTAGTAACAACAACAAAAAGGAAAGAGACCTGGGGTAATCATATCAGATGACCTTAAGGTTAGCAAGCAATGTGAGAAGGCAGTAGGGAGGGCTGGGGGTATACTGGGATGCATAGGGAGAGGCATCAGCAGCAGAGAACAGGAAGTTGTTATCCCTCTGTACAGACAGTTGGTGAGACCCCATCTGGAGTACTGCATCCAGTTCTGGAGACCCCATCTCTGCAAGGACATAGACAGGATAGAGGCAGTCCAGAGGAGGGCAACTAAAATGGTGCAGGGTCTGCAAGAGAAGCCGTATGAGGAGAGACTAAAGGAGCTTAATATGTATACTCTTGAGGAAAGAAGGGAGAGGGGGGACATGCCAGAAACTTTTAAGTACCTCAGTGGAATCAACAAAGTCTAAGAGGGTAGCATCTTTCAGAAAAAGAGACGTGCAAGAACAAGGGGACACAATTTAAAGATAGAAGGGGGCAGTTCAGGGGCAATGTGAGGAAGTATTATTTCACAGAGAGGTAGTGGATGCATGGAACAGCCTTCCTGAGGAGGTTGTGGGGTCTAAAACTGTGGGAGAATTCAAGAATGCATGGGACAGACATAAGGCAATTCTTGTGGGGGGTAGGAAGAAATAGGCTGTTGGTTAACTAGGATCTGCGGCCTATCCTGTAGGTAGGGAAATGGGCAGACTAGGTGGGCCAAGTGGTCCTTATCTGCCGTTAAAGTCTATGTTTTTATGTTTCAAACAGCTTTCATACGGATTCAAACATTTTAATTACAGGTTCCCTTACGTCTTTATTTATTTATTTAACTTTTGTTTACCGGGTAAGTACACTAGACAAGTATTATGCCTATTTTCAGGAATGACCCAGGAGAGTACAACATGAGGAACAACAGTCAAGGAGACATGGCAAAGAGAGTACAGTTTTTTTGTCACAGTAAACAAACATGTGGGAAATACATCATTTGACACTAGGGAAACATACAGTAGTAAGCACATTTCAGATTATACACTCTAGACTAGCTAGTTCAACTGACAGATATATACAGGTCATCATACATAGGAGTGGAGCATAGCTCAAGGACTGGATTGGTCATAATATAACTTATAACATTGTCGTATACACCCCCTAGGCTAGTTGGATCGCGGACAGGTATATACAGCTCATCACATTTTTCTAAATAAGCACATGTTTGACAGAAACAGAAACACTTGGTAGTACAAGTTTTTACCAAGTGACCAAGGTGCAATATGTCATGGTTAGCCTATGACCGTGGAGCAATAATGGGTGTAAAAATGCCCAAGGCTTTTTAGGCAGGAGTAGTCAGAAGTCATTGATACAGTGGGGAAAATATCTCCAGGAATTCAGTGGAGATACCCTGGGGAGGTTCAGACAAAACAATTTGACACTTTACTCTAGGGAGGTTTGGGGCAGTCACACTCTGATGCTAGTTTTAGGAAACCCCATAGGGAATTTCGAAAACTCAGATAGGAGGGGGCAGCTCGCATATCCACAGGCAGCGAATTCCAGAGTCTGGGCGCACTTATGACAAAGTCCCGATCCCCCATGAGGGTCCGGGTAGGAGGGACTTTGAGCATCCCTGATGTGAGAGACCCAAGTTGGTAGGAGGTGGGATTCAGCTTAGGCAGAAGCCGGGCCAGCCCCCGGGGGTTGCTAGTTCTGATCATTTTCCCAGAGAGGCATCCCAAACCAAAATCAAGGTATCTAGCTGGTGAGAACCAGCAGAGTTTCTCATATAGTTCACAACGGTGGGTGAGTCGGGGGGCAGCCAAGGCAAAACGACAAATGTTATTGTAAGCAGTGTACCGCCGGGTGAGATGTGTCTTTGGAGAGCGAGCAAACAGGTGCAGCCCATAGCTGAGGAAGGGAAGGAGCACACCCTTCACTAGGCAAGCCTAGCTGCTGGTGTGGTTATACTTGGCCCTATAGTCAGACCCAGTTTGCAGTTTGCCACCTGCAGATGTTAAGGAATGATTACCCATGTCAAGTTGGGGGTCAAGTGTTACCCCCAGATATTTGATGGAGCTCACTATGGGTAGTGAGGATCCATCTGTGCTGGTGACGTGTAAGCAGGCCGATGAGGCTTTGATTTTAGCCATTGAGCCAAAGAGCATAGCCTGTGTCTTTTTCAGGTTCAGGACCAGCTTGTGACTAGTAACCCATGACAATACCCTGTTAAAGTCATCGGTCAGGTTCTGGTGGCATTCTGGGAGTGAGCCAGGATTACCAGATCATCTGCATACATGGTGGCGCTACAGCTGGTAGTAACCATGGGTAGTTGATTGATGAAGAGGAGGGAACCCTGTACCGAGCCTTGAGGCACTCCGGAGGTCACCGGTAGGGGCTCGGAGAGGACTTTATTGAAGCAGGTATGCTGCTTTCTGCCATGTAGATATCCCATTAGCCATTTCATGGCATGGGGGGAGAGGCCAAGTGACCACAACTGTGCACCAAGCAGTTTGTGGTCAATGAGGTCAAAGGCTTTGGACAGGTCGATAAATATTGCAGCAGAGAGTTTGCCCTGGTCCATGGCTGTCCGGATACTTGATGTAACTGAGATTAAGGCTGTGGTGGTGCTGTGTCCGTTGCGAAAGCCATGCTGGGCTGGGGACAGAAGTTCATGAGGTGGATATATTCTGAAAGCTGCTCAGCCACTACCTTTTCAAGGAGCTATAAGGGTTGGGAGAATGGCAATCGGTCGGTAAGTCAGGCAGTTTGGGATTTCCTTGTTTCAGTACAAGGACAATCCTTGCCTCTTTCAGATGTCTGGGATGGTCCCAGACCAAGGGATATTGAAGATAAAGGCTACTGGTGAGGCAATGTGTGCAGCACCACGCTTAAGTTTATGCTCCAGGTTGTCTAGGCCAGGACTGGAGTACTGGGAGAGGCCAGCTAGGCGTTTCTGCAAGTCCTGAACTGATACAGCCCTGAGGTGGAACGTTTGACGAGGAGGGTGACCCTCCAGCAGAGTGGAGGGAAGGGGGTGGGACAGAGCCTCATCAGGTGAGAAGAGGGTTGTGAAGGCAGAGAGGTCTGACGAGTATGTGGTGCTCTCACTGTAATAGTCACCACGGACTAAGCATTTGAGTTTCTTTTTGAGATTCGCAAACCAAGGTATGCCAAAAGCATCAATAATTGTTATTAGTTAATTGGTGTGCTATTTGGCAGACCCCAAGTCAACCACTCAAGAGCTAAATAACCCCAGTGGAATAACATTTTCTGCAACAATTTAATAGTTCATGTCCACAGAAGAGAAGTTTTCTTGTAGGTTCTTCAGTAACGAATCAGTGGAAAAACCATCACACTCAAGGCTGAGTTAAATAATGCATCTTTACAATTCGCTAGTACAATGTATTAATAAAATTAGCTGAGAAAAATCAGTACTTGAAAAACCCAGCTGTTGAAACCCAAGGGTGTTGATACGTATAGCAGGAGTTCAGGTTCCATAATGAGTGTTCTGACTCCGTGATGCTGAGGTTTTAAAAAATGTGCCAAAGCACTCGAACCCAGCTATCTTTTGCATTAATTAGGCTGAGCATTTGAACACCATCTGGAAAAATAAGTACAGTACCTTTTTTAAAGGGGATTAACTGGAGAGCCAGCTTCCATCATCACCTGAAATAGTGTCTCTGCATAAGCTAGGCAGGGGAAATCACCACAGTTAAAATGCAATCAAACTTGTTCCCCTTTTCTCAGTCCTGGGGTCCAGGAGTCAGACTCTCATGAGGGCCTTACCCTGTGTCCCAATTTCTCTGAATTTCAGGTTTTTCTTCACTGTAACTCATCATCCTTGAAATATCTGTGAAAACCACCTACAAAACAAAAAAGAATAAATGTTCCACTGAACGCAATAAATTACATCCCAATAGGAGTACTAAGATCCCCCAACCCCAGGCAATGATGGCATACTTTTAGCTGGAGTAAAATGAGCACATCAGCATAACTCTTTCTGAGTCTGTTTCTCCCTGAGTCCACTCTGCTGCCTTTGATTAGGGGGAGAATGCTGTAAACAATCCACTTAAATCTTTCCAGATAACACTGGAGTAGTTGACGTCCTCGGCTCCCATCTTCTATCCAGGAGCAATCCCCAGCTCAAGAGCTGCCTGAGTAAAAGACAGGTATCAAGATCATCTAGAGTAGAATAAGGCAGCTAACAGCATGTTTCCCAAGCTAACAGCAGCTCCGCATTAGTGGACTGCTGAAAATGTAACCGCTGCGGTTCAAATACTGCTGTAGCAAAAGTCTTAACTTGCAAGGAAAATAAAATCTTACAATGCAAGTTACTGAACGCTGAAACAGATGCCCAGGGAATATATAAATTAATAACGGGATGGCGATCGGAGAGGGGGGGGTGGGGAGGTGCCACTAGACACCAGGGAATTCCTATTTTATTTAGGGGGACAATGATCGATGAGGGATGCCACTAGACACCAGGGCAAGGGGGCTCACAGTTCACACTGCAGCTGGCAGCAGGAGTTCAGCTGCAGCTGCAGAAGTCAAGAAATCTGCTGTTGTCATACGGAGAACTTGGTGGGGGGGGGCTCTTTTTGCTAAGCTGGGCATCCAGGGTTTTGGGTGCCCAGAAAAAATATTTCTGGCCCTAATTGTGAACAGCAAACATCAGAATCTAGCTAAATGGGGCCTGTTTGGCTAGGTTCTGGTGTTTGATTTTTAAAATGACAAAATTTCTGTGCAATTTCTGTGGTTTTTAGTTCGTGGAAAAAATAAACGAGATGGCAGCTCATGAAAAAGGATTTTTCCTCATGAAAAAGAATCCTTTTTCATGAGACCAAATCCTTTGTCAAACTTTCTTCCTCTATCCTGGAAAGTAATTTTCCCATTGAAAACAATGGAGACTTAAAAACTGAATAACTTTGCAACAGATTAATATTTTTTCACCAAACAAACACATGGCACTTCTGTTACCCAAGCTGTTTCTACCACAAAAGAATCACATCAAAATTCCACATCATCTGGACGCAAGACGATGAGGAAAAAAACTGCAACAAATGGCGATTTTTAAGGTTTTTGCACTATCTGGGTCTCAGGATCTGTACATCCGACCAGAGCAAAATTTGCCACGTCATAAGATCTACCATGCTGGACAACACATACCAAATTTTGTGCAAATCCATTGATCGGCTGCAAAGTTATTAAAGTGCTAATTTTGAGGTTTAACATTAAACATGTTACTCAGTTCTAACTATAGGGCGTGCCCGCGTGTATGTATGTGTGTGTGTGTATATATATATATATGTATGTATGTATGTGTGTGTATGTAGAGAGATATACATTGTAAGCCACTTAACGCAGGCATGGTTTGCACGGACAGTCGGTTTCCTCGGACAGTATTTCAAAACCAAGACCAAATCCGTGCTTCCTTAATTTTGTGTGTCTTTTAATGCAGACCTGGTTTACCAGCAACTGTGGACAACGGTAGGGCAGTTAGTAGGCAATCTTGTAGTTAATTATGCAGCCTTCACACCTCCGTTTAACACCTCCCGAATGCAGTTCCTGAGTCGGGACCAGGAAGTTGAGGAGCCAGAAGAAGACCCCCCAATGAGCCAGACCTACCACCTGTTACTGAGGCTGATGTTCGCATGGTTCATCACCCCATGGAGAGCCATGGAGCAAAGATTAGATGTCCTGCCGGATTGGAACATGATGGCTGCTTTGGAAAGGAAGTTATGCCCATATGCAACAAACGCTACACGGCAGACCCATCTTCATTGCTTTTTTAAAAAGACTGAAGAAAGTTAAGCAGCAAATAAAGTGTGTATCCACAGTATTTTACCCCGCATATCCTCACACCCTACCTCAGACAGAAATTAATAAAAATAAATTAATAAAAAGTAAGCAAACAGCACAAACATAAATAAATATAGCTGAAGCTGAAGTTTTTACCCACCACAGCACACATCAATTGCGTGTAAACAAAACGACACCGCTGATTGGTAATAAGGCTCTGGCACCCTCTGCCGACAACTGCGGACAGTGGCTACTGTGCAATCCTTTAATACACAAGATGGAGTGGAAAGGATGAGAAGGGACTTGGCAAGACTGGAGGAATGGTCAAATGTATGGCAGCTTAGATTCAATGCAAAGAAGTGCAAGGTAATGCACCTGGGAAACAAAAACCCAGTTGAAGAGTACACAATGGGTGGTGAGCTACTGACAACAATAAAAATGGAAAGGGACCTGGGGTAATTATATCAGATGACCTAAAGGTGGGCAGGCAATGTGAGAAGGCAATAAGGAAGGCTGGGGGATACTGGGATGTACAGAGAGAGGCATCAACAGTAGAAAACAGGAAGTTGTTATCCCTTTGTACAGACAGTTGGTAAGACCCCATCTGGAGTACTGTGTGCAGTTCTGGAGACCTCATCTCCGCAAAGACATAGACAGAGTGGAGACTGTCCAGAGGAGGGCAACCAAAATGGTGCAGGGTCTGCACCAGAAGACATATGAAGAAAGACTAAAGGAGCTTAATATATATACCCTTGAGTAAAGAAGGGAGAGGGGGGACATGATAGAAACTTTCAAGTACCTCAAGGGAATCAACAAAGTCCAAGAGCGTATATCTTTCAGAAAAAGAGATGTGCAAGAACAAGGGGGCACAATTTGAAGATAATGGGGGAACGGCTCAGAGGTAATGTGAGGAAGTATTTTTTCACGGAGAGGGTTGTGGATGCATGAAACAGCCTTCCTGAGGAGGTCGTGGAGTCAAGAACAGTGGAGGAATTCAAGAATGCATGGGACAGACATAAGGCAGTCCTAGTTGGGGGGGGTAGGAGGAAGTAAACTGTTGGTTAACTAGGATCTGCAGCTTATCTGTTTGGTAGGAAAGTGGGCAGACTAGGTGGACCAAGCGGTCCTTATCTGCCATCAAATTCTATGTTTCTACTTCGCCTGCACCGAGGTGTCCGCATAAACTGGCTTGCACTGTACATACATACTTGATCAGATGAGTATGTTTATTTATTTATGTCTCCAATAAAGGAGAAACCTGTCAGAATGCCATCAGTATACTGACCTATGCTGGTTAAAAAACAGGCAAAAGAAAGAAGTCAGATTTAGCAGTATATTCGTGTCTTCATATGCGGAGCACACAAATTTTGTGTTACATAGTCGCTGATGTGATGCTTAGGAGAGTTTAAGCAAAAAATTAAAAAACAGTACATCCCTGTGCTATTTGGAAAGAAAACAATCACAAACACATTCCATTTTTTATGTCCCTGTGATAAACTTCAATAAGGAAATAGTGAGGATTCACTACTGAATTAGCAAAGCCAACCACAAAATAAAGATACAGCCAGTACTTTTTTGATGAATTAAGCTGGTATTAGTTTTATCTTCTGTGACTGCCGAAACTAAAACATTAAACTCATGAGGACACTCTGGTTTGTTTATAAAGTCGGCTTGGTGAAAGTGCCAGAACAGAGGCACATATGAAGCTTCACACAACGTGCATCACTGACACGAAAGAAAGAAAAGATAACAGAAAGCAAAGTGGAGGTTTAGTTCACAGTAAGAACAGCAGAACTGAGGTTAGTTTAACACACCACAGGTTATTATTATAAAACTACAGCACACTTGAATAAATGCTGGCACTGAAAGCTTGAATGTTAGCAGGAACTGTCAAGTGGGAACAGCGATGGTACGAGTTGTCAGATCAGCACTGCCACCAAATTATGTTCTTGTATATCCAGCGTCCCAAGCATAGCATGGCTCTCAGTCAAGGCTGGAAAGAGAGCAACACGGGGGGGGGGGGACACAATAAAAGATAAATGAATACCATTGGCATATAAAATAACAGCAAACATACAATGTGTTAAAATATGTTTATTAAACGTTCACAGTAAAACTGTGTTTAAACAACTTTGCACATGAAAAAGAGGTAAAAATGCAGCATTTCTATCTTGCTCACTGCAAGGTTCCAGAATAGTCAGAAAATTTCTGACCTTTACCAGAGGGCTGGACTGTTCTCCTCCTCAATTTGGGAGTACAAGAGGACATACTCAGACCCTTACCTGACTCAGTGGAATGACTTCTTGAGGATCAGACCCGCAAACTGGGGGATAGAAACCAGAATGATAGACAGCGGACCTCGCGAATAATGACTCGCGGCTAGTCAGCGATCTTTCTGACTATAGAAGATCATGCACCCAGCACCTCATGTCAAGTCACCGCAAACAAGTTAGAATATCAGTTGGCAGTAAGAACTAAGTGAGTTACTTGAGATGACCTTCACAGAATCACCCCAGATCTTTTCTCACTACCCTTCTCCAGTCACAATCTAACCGTGACCCTCCAGCCCAACCCTCATGGCCAAAATAGGATCATTGACTGTACCACCCTCATCCCCACTGGAGAACACAGGAGACATTCCTGCACCTCCTCCCTGAAAAAGCTGCAAGTGCAACTTTTCTCCATAGCTAAGACTGCCCCACTCACCTTTGTATGTACTGAACTGTGGAGTGAATTGCACAGCAGAGTCCTACGGCCCCACGCAGAGTGAAGGAAGGTTGGCACCTTTCCTTTCTCTAGAACTTAAATCGCTCTACAGTGAGACACTTAACAGAGTAGTGAGGCCTGCTGCACCCTTGTTCGATGGCAGCTGACATTGCTCACGGTTGGTTCTGCATGGTGAGGGCAGTGGCTCAGATACTGCATAATTAAAGCTGTGGTGCGGCAAGGATAAAGGACACCAAAGACTATGAACTTGATGGTAATGATGGGCCACTCCCAGTGAGCTGCCCCAGGCATTTTTTATTAGTTTGTGGCGCAAGAGGAAAAAAGGGGACGGGATTCATGACAGGCTTGTCCAGATAAAATGGCTGAATTGAGGCTGGTTGAATATAGCCCAAGACAACTGAAATGTTAATAGCAGGGGGCGGACTGTGTATTTGTTCGGAGGGCACCATTACTAAACTTAGCGGGAATGCCACCATATCCACAGTGTACTGTGGGTTATGGCTGAAGGGGAACCTGGGAGTACGCTCATCAATAGTTTCCACAGTCTCCACAGGTTTTACACCACCAGCACACAGTGTGGATACTTGTTGCCCCACATAGAGCAAACTTCACATACGGCTCCCACATGGAGCAGTGGCTGGCAAACTGGCCTGATATGGAAGCGCCAGAGCCAACAGAGCAAGCGTACTAGTTTGTTGCACTAACCTTGATTTGCCAGTTTGATGTAAATAGTTCCTCTTGGTGGTTTCAATTTGTGTGGAGGCTTGAAATTGTTAAATCTACCTGGAGAGTGTATGTATAGGAAGAGGGGATGGGAGGACTTTGATTTAATTATGGGGGATCTGAAAGTTGTAATCTATAGTGTTAAAGGGCTACACAGCTCCATTAAACACAACAGAGTTTTGCAGGAGCTGGGGTGGATGGGAACTGCAGTAGCATTGCTCCAAGAAACTCATTTGAGCATGACAGAGCATGAAAAACTTAAATTGATGTGGGTTGGAGAAGTGCATGCCTCGACCTACACAGAGCACCCAAGTAGATGGGGGATTGCAGTACTGATCAGATGGGATGCCCCCTTGGCTGTCCAGGGGGTGACTCGGGATGCAAGTGGCAGTCATGTAAAAATAGAGGGCAGTTATTGATGGACTCCCTGCACCATATTAAATGTGTATGCTTGTAATCTGGACATAGAACAGGTTGATGTCTTCTGTAGACACTTTCTGGACATGGTACAGGAGTCTGGTAGGTTACTATCATTGGAAGTGACCTCAGCTGTACCTTGTCCCTCCTGTTAGACAGGTCAAATAATGGGACAGCCCATGGGGGCAAACAAGTTCCTCCCTTAAAAAATTGTTGCACGAGTTGGGACTAGCTGATGCATGGAGATTTGTGAACCTCAGGGTATGAAAGTTCATGTGTTATCCTAATCCCCATAAACTATACATGTGGTTGGATTACCTCTTGGCTCTGCAGGATTGGGTGCACACCATTGCCTCCTCACATATTGTCTCTATGTGACGTCCGACCATGGTGGATCTGGAAGTACAGCCGCTTATCGAGACCCCAGTTGGAGACTCATTTTGTCCCTACTGAACAGACAGGATTTTCAGACTCGGGGAGAGCACGCAGTGCAGACTGTTTAGTACATAACAAGGAAGAGAATACCCCTAGGAAGGCCTGGTGGGATGGCCTAAAGGCCACAGTTATAGAGAAAATCATTACCTGTGCCTCCAAATTAAAAAAAAAAAAAAAAAAAAAAAGGAAAGAGAGAAGCAACACCTAGAATTTGCACAAAAAACTATACGACATAGAATGTGCACATAAGAGGTAACCTGAACAATTAAGAAAAGCACTTACGACACTGATTACAAAGTAGAAGGAGAACTTTTTAACATTTAACAATTTGCTCATTTACCTCCTCCCTCAAGGACCACCTCCTCCAATCTGCCACCTGTGTCTGCCCCAGTCAGTAACCCCCCTGAATGTCCACCAACCCTTGAGTTACCTTAGAGTTTGTATGTATCTGTATATTGACTCTATTATGTGCTCTGTATTTAAATTTTTTTTTCTAATCTAGATGCTCCTGTCATGTACACTGTTCCTACTGTAAATACCATAAAATTTTGCAACTATTGTTTTAACCTTTTTCTCTGTATCATCGAATTTCTGTACCACTGGATGCTTGTGAAAAGGGGCATATTTGCTCACATATTTTCTAGTATAAAAATAAAATTGAATTGAATAGAATTAAGGTATTCCAGACAATGCTTTTATGAGGCTGGCAATAGGGCAGAACGCTTATTGGCATGGCAGATCAGAGAAAAATGCAGCTAGAAGAACAGTGCTCTGGCTAAGAAAGACCCCTTCCACTGCCCAGTATGAAATGCACCCTCAGCATATATTAGACAGATTTGTGAATTATTACAAGGATTTATACATTGATGTGGAGTTTCGGAACAGGCTGGCTAAACAGGGCAACTTCAGCTTGGCATGTTAGGCAGCTTAGATTCAATGCAAAGAAGTGCACCTGGGAAACAAAAAAAAAGGGGAAGAGTACACAGTGGGGGGCAGGGGGGAGGTACTAACAGCAACAAAAATGGAAAGGACCCGGGTAGTCATATCAGATGACCTAAAGGTACGCAAGCATTGTGAGAAGGCAGTAAGGAGTGCTGGGGGATACTGGGATGTATAGGGAGAGGCATCACCATTAGAAAAAAGGAAGTTGTCATTCCTCTGTACAGACAGTTGGTGAGACCCCATCTGGAGTACTGCATACAGTTCTGGAGACCCCATCTCCACAAGGACATAGACAGGATGGAGACAGTCCAGAGGAGGGCAACTAAAGTGGGGCAGGGTCTGCATCAGAAGCCATATGAAGAGAGACTAAAGGAGCTTAATATGTATACCCTCGAGGAAAGGAGGAAGAAGGGGAACATGATAGAAACTTTAAAGTACCTCAAGGGAATCAACAAAGTCCAAGAGGGTAGCATCTTTCAGAAAAAGACATGCAAGAACAAGGGGGCACAGTTTGAAGAGAGAGAGGGGGTACGGCTCAAGGACAACGTGAAGAAGTATTTTTTCATGTAGAGGGTGGTGCACGCATGGAATGGCCTTCCTGAGGAGGTTGTGGGGTCAAAAACAGTGGGTGATTTCAAGAATACATGGGTCAGACATAAGGCAATTCTGGTGGGTGTTAGGAAGAAGGCTATTGGTTAACTAGGATCTGCACCTTATCCAGTTGGTAGGAAATGGGCAGACTGGGTGGGCCCAAGGGGTCCTTATTTGCCATCAAAGTCTATGTTTCTTTAGCAACTTAATGCTCCCTGTGCTGTCAGAAGAGGCACACACAAACAAAGATGGGCCTGTCACTCAGGAGGAGATGCAAGCTGCTATTCATAACCTGAACACCAACAAATCCCCAGGTACAGATGGTATCACTGCCGAATTTTATAAAAAATTTAGGGAGATGTTATCCCCACCCTTGACTACAGTGTGTTGTGGGAAGCAGGAGATGGTGGGGGTCCCAGGCACAAATCTCAGTAATTCATAGAACAGGAAGGATCTGGTCCCCTGCTGTTCTTACAGGCCAGTTTCCCTTACTGATATAGACCAAAAAATCTTTACGGCCATTTTGGCTAGTAGACCGCAGGAATATGTGAGGGGCCTGGTCCACCCAGATCAAACCAGTTTTAGTAAAGGCAGACACCTGTATGACAACATAAGCCTTTTAAACATCATATTGAAACAGCACCAAGATAAGACCATCACACTTGCATTGTTTATGGATGCGGAGAAGGCATTTGACAGGGTTGACTGGGCCTTCCTGTAATATACTCTAACCAAAATGGGATTTGGAGAACAGTTCTTGAACTGCATTACAGCTCTATACAAGGCCTGAGAAGCTGTAATCAAAGTAATTGGTATCCAGTTGCAGCGGTTCTCCCTGTCAAGGGGGACTACACAGGGGTGCCACCTCCTTTTTGCCTTCTGTATAGAAGAAAACCGGGCTCTGGCAGTCCGATGCAACCCAAATGTTACAGGTATTCAAGGTCCATACAGGGAGCACAAGATTTTGCCATATTCCGACAATACTCTGTTTTGTTGGAGTAACCAAATATTACAATCTGGCTGACTTTAACAAAGTCAGACAGGAGTTAAGACAGGTGTTGAGGAAATGGAACTGGGAAGAGAGAACACTATCAACTGAGCATTTATGGACCAAAGTCAGAAATAAACTGCTAGAGTTAGAAGATAGATTCATTCCAAATAAGGTCTTACACAACAAAAAGGGCAGGGTCCCTCACTGGTACACTGGCAAGGTCAAAAACCAGCTAAGCAGAAAAAGGGCATGGAAAGGGAACAATTCTTATAACAAAAACAAATACAAACAGATGATAAGGGAATGTAAGCAGACCATTAAAAATGAAAAAAGAAAACTTGAGTTCGGACTAGCATACATTAAGGATAGTGGCAAATATTTCTTTGCTTATGTTAATAACAGGACTGTAGATACGGCTGTTGGCCCCTTAAAAACAAGGACACTGAGATTATAGAACCAGTAGAACATGCTCATATGTTTAATGAGTATTTCTGCTCTTTATACGAAAAGGGGAAGTCTGGAAGAACATTAGATAATGATATATACATACCAGGTCAAACAGCTTCTGTTACAAGAATAACTAAAGAAGAAATAATGAACAAACTAAAGGGGATTCATACTTCTGGATCAGCAGGGCCAGATGGACTGCATCCCAGACTTTTAAAGGAAGTGAGCTTGTGGCTTGTGGACCCCCTGCGCAAACTGTACAGCATGTCACTGGATATGCGGGGGGTCCGTCAAGACTGGAGGACAGTGGTGGTCCTGCCGATTTTTATGAAAGGAGGTAGGGGAGATGTGGGTAGTTATAGGTCTATAAGCCTGACTGCAATCCTGGGGAAGATATTGGAATCGTTGATCAAAGATAGAATCCAGAAAGATATCTGTATAAGCAATCAGGAGAATGAAACCCACCATGGCTTTAAACAGCATAGATCATGCCTGACGAACAACCTATTGTTTTATGAAAAAGTAAGCTGTCTATTAGAAAGAGCCCAGTTGATGTGGTGTACCTCGATTTTCAAGAAAGCATTCAACAAAGTACCTCACTCAACACTAGTACAAAAAATGTATGACGTAGGAATAAAGAAGATACTGGTGAAGTGGGTTGAGTCTTGGCTGATGGAGAGGACTTGGCAAGTGTGAGTCAGAGGCCACTTGTCAGGAATGGTGTTGGAGACGAGTGGGGTACCCCAGAGCTTGACTGGGACCTGTGCTATTCTCCCTTTTTATTGCAGTTATGACAAAGAAAACCAAAAACTTCTGCACTAAATTTTCCGATGATGCCAAAATAAGAACAGATGTAGGAAATGAGCAGCAAGTAAACTCTATGAGAAATGATTTAAAGAGCAGGTTTTTAGTAAAGTGTTCTCCTCCCATTCAACGTATAGGGTGCCTTATCCTCTAGTTTAGCGATGCCTACAGAAAGTTTTATATTTCTCCTGCTGCATTTTTAAATATATCCCTTGTAAAATCACCCCATCGGCTTGGTTTTGAAAACACTGACAAAAGCCGACCAGAGCCAGCACCCATGCTTGCGTTTGTGCCATCAGTACAAGACCGACGGAGCATGCTCCATGGACTTCAATGGGCTTACAAGTTTTATTTATACTTTTAGTGCCGCTTTTGAAAAGGATGGCCACCGCTCAGCTAACAAGGATTTTGTCAGTTGAGCAGTGGCCATCCTTTTTCAAAATCAGCACTTAAAAGTATAAAAAAAACTTTTAAAAAGTGTCCCCATTGAAGTCTATAGAGCGTGCTCCTATGCATTCTTATACTGACGTCACAAAACTTGCGAGCTTGGGGGTGTGGCTCTGGGTTGGCTTATGCCAGCATTTTCAAAACAAAGCTGATGGAGCAATTTTACGAGGGACATATTTAACAATGCAGCAGGAGAAATATAAAACATTTTGGAGGTATTGCTTAACCGGAGGGTATGGCACCTTATATGTTGAATGGGGGGAGAACACGTAACTACTAAAAACCTGCTTTTAAGAATTATGGAGGAATGGACTAATGCCAATGGCATGCCTTTTAACACGAAGTGTGTTGTTATGCACCTTGGTGATAGGAATGAGGAGAATAGTTATAAATTGAATGGGATCCAACTTAAAACAGCGGACAGTGAAAAGGACCTCGGGGGTATTAGTCACCAAAGACCTAAGCTTCAGCAGACAATTCAGTGGAGTAATAAAAAAGACCAGCAAATTAATAGGATGCATCAGGAAGACCTTCACTACTAGGAACAGAGCATGTATCATGCCTCTTTACAGAGCATTTGTTAGGTCACACCTGGACTTTGGCACCCCATTGTGGAGTCCCTACCTGAGGAGGGATATCAATGGTCTTGAGAGAGTACAGAGAAGAGTGACTCAATTGATTGATGGCCTGAGGGATATGACCTATGAAGATAGGTTGCAAGACTTAAATCTGTATCCACTGGAGATCAGATGCATCAGCGGTGACCTTCAAATGTACAGATTCTCCAGTGACAGTAAACTAATGAGTAGTCTTGGACTACAGACAAATAGGAGAGCTGTTGCTCTTAGAAGCCATAGCCACCAGTTGAAACCAACATACCCAAGAAGAAATACAAGGAGAAATTTTTATACTCAGAGAATAATACCACTGTGGAACAGTCTACCAGGAGATGTGGTTGAGGCTTAAACCTTTTGTACATTCAAATATAGACTAGATGAACATCTCTTAGTGGAATACGGTATCTGTTGACCTGCTAGTACAGGAGATGGACATCATGGGCTAACGCATTCTGTTCATTTTATGCTCCAAGTATAGGACCAGGTAACCCAGAAGGTTCCATCCCAGAGCTGTATGTGTTGTTGGAAGCCTATGGAGAGCTATCAGGGTATAGGAGTAATTATGAGAAATCTAAGGTCCTGTAACAAGGGATAAAGAAATGTGTCCCAATATTGCAGGCAAACCTCATTTTGGTCTAAAACATAGGGTGTTTGTGTAACTAATATTGATCTATGAAGCTAGATCATATCAAAACCTGTGAAGTTACAAGTTTAATTAACTGAGCCACAACTTGTAATATTCAAGTGTCTTTTAATATTTGTATTGACCATGTGAGTAATAGAGAACAGATGTCTTAAGTGTCTGCAAAGACAGAAATACAGGGAGAGAGTTCAAATTATCCCTTCAGACTATTTTTAGTGTTTATTATTAGGACGGGCCAGAGTGCCTGTGCTCACATTCCTAAGTGCAAATCTATTTCTTCCTCCTAAGACCTTAGTAACGTAATGACAATTATTATTATCCTTATATAGTAGTATAATTTACACTATCAATACATTTGTGCTGACAAGAGCTAGCTCATACATTAGCTCATGCAAGAACTAAAAAGAGAATTGCCTTTTAAAGTTAAAGTTTATATTTGTCTTGGACCAATCATAGACAACCATAGTACTGTCTTCCACTATATAAGCAAGCCACTATACACTGTTAGTTTGAAGAATGAAGAATGAAGGATGTACCACTTGTAATCTCTCGCTGTGATTATTGTTATAATCATTAAATTCTTCCGCCTTCAGCCTCATCTCCGTTCGTCTCCTTTCTAAGTATTTGTAATAGATAATTTACTAATGGCAATTTTTTTTTTCCCAACGCTACAGGTCCTGAAACTGAGTGGGCACTACCCTGATTAATTTCTCGCATCCTTCACTTTTATTTGGGCCAAGGGCTAGAAAGTACGATACCTAGGGTAAAATCTACTATGGCCCTCCACCTCCAACAAATATTCCATTTAAACTATGACACCTTATTACAGCAAATTACCATTGAGCTACACAGACGGTCAAGCCTTCCCTTCTCCCTGGCAGAGTGAATTAAGATTTACTAAATAAACATTATGCCCACATTTCTGTTCCTGTTCCAGGTCCTCCCAATCAAAATCCCTCATACTGGAGGCAACTGGGCAAAGTCCAGATAAGATTTGTTTGGAACTGGGGGAGGCACAGAGTCACACAAAAGCTTCTAGAACAACCCTGGGATAGAGAAGTTCTTGGGCTTCCCAGTTTATGGTTCTATCACCTTGCTGTCCAACTGCTCCCACTAATAGCTTGGTTAAATTAGAAAGGGAGCCCGGGATAGAAACACAATTTTTTTTTTTTTTAGTTTCTGTGGCCCCGATTTTTCCCTGTTTTCTCCCAGCCGTGTGCACGTGTGTGGAACCACGAACATGTCTGCAGTGCCGGGTTGTCTCACGCTACTTGCTGCTCCCTCCCTCACGCTGTCCATTGTACCTCCATTCGATGGCAGTGGAACTATGGGGGGGGGGGGCAACAGTCTTCCAGGAGGGGAGAGCTGCCTTTTGGCTGCTCGATTCTGCTTCCTCTCCCCAAACTAGCTCTCTTATGACCCAAGTACATTCCAGAAACCGGGTCGCTGGCATGATGCGAGGAAAGGCATCCTCTGTGCCACCGGGCCGGCCCCAGAAACATAGATTTTGATGGCAGATAAGGACCGCCTGGCGCACCTAGTTTGCCCATTTCCCTACCTACTTTAACTCCAGATCCTAAATGATCAGCAGCTTACCCTTTTTTTCCCATCACTAGGGTTGCCTTCTGTCTATCCCATGCATTCTTCAACTCGCCAATTGTTTTAGCCTCTATGACCTCCGCTGGGAGGCTCTTCCATGCATCCACCACCATTTCTGTGAAAAAATACTTCCTCATATTACCCCTGAGTTCCCCCCCGCCTCATATTGTGACCCCTTGTTCTTGCACATCTCTTTTTTTGAAATATGCTGCCCTTCTGGACCTTGTTGATTCGCCTGAGGTACTTGAATGTCTCCATCCTATCCCCCCTCTCCTCAAAGATATACATATTTGAGGTCTTTTAGTTTTTCCTTATATATTTTCTGGTGCATTCCTTTCACTGTTTTTGTTGCCCTTCTCTGGACCGCCTTCATTCTGTCAATGTCCTTCTGGAGATGCGGTCTCCAGAACTGAACACAGTATGAACTTGAAAATATTCCCTCCCTACCTGCGCCTCTCTAATCATTGTCCTTTATTAAAGTCACCCCTGAGATATGGAAAAATCTGACAAACCCCTGGACTCGACAGACATTTAGGGCACTCCAAAAGCCAGATGCAGGACACAGATGCCAAACTCTCTAGGTCCATTGATTGTTATAATAGGTGACCTGGAATTCCGGTTATCCAGGCTTGATCATAGCTTTCAAAGATGGAACCATAAAGCACTAACCAATTTTAAGCAGATTCTCCAGGGCAACCAGTTCACATTATTTGAACATTTAAAACAAACCAGTAGGCTGGGCCGGACTGACTTTTATAGGTTTCTCCAGTTAAAACACTACATACTGTTAGAAGCTGGACTACCTAACTTGAAAAGGGATCTAACCAAACTAGAGGATATTTTTTTCTTGATCACAAGGTTGAAATGGGGGTGTGGGGGTAAATCAATTCTCCAGTTGTGTCAAATTTTCTTAAAGGCAGTTGAAAACCCCTCGGACAAAATTAGGTCCAAGTGGGAAGCTAAATCTGGTGACCAGCTTCCCATAGAAGAATAGGAGCATCTGTGGCTGAAAGATAGGAAATCGTCAGCCTCCTTCAACTGGAGGAGTTCAGATGGAAAGTCTGCACCAGATTTTGGTTTCATGTTCCTACTACAACTCTCACTTTAGCTGACAAAATTCCCCATTATGCTGGAGAAACTGTGGTCAGGTAGTCACCTGCATATCTTCTGGCTGTGCCCAAAAATAGGGAACTTTGGGAAAATGTCAAAGGAGAGCTGGACCAAATATAGTGCAAACAATTGCCTCATAACTTCAGCTCCATGATCTTGAGACTCCCCCTAAAAGAAGTGGGTCCCCACAAAAAGAAGCAGCTTTGTACCCTAATGTGTATGGTGGCCTGTAAATGCATTACAGCCCACTGACTCTCTACAATCCCCCCAAAAAAGTGGGCGAGTGGAGATTCAGGGTACAGGAGGTGCAGACAATGGGGGGTATTACAGCTGAACTAAACATGAATGTAGATAAATATACCTCCCTACAGGCCACGTGGGATACCCATCAGCTAACCTGGAACATGCCAGATGTAGGGGCAGATGTGTGATAGGGGAGTAGAGCTGCTGTCTCGTAACTGACAGTCAATCGGGGGAACTAGTAAATGATCTCATCCACCCTAACCCTCCCCCACCCTTCATATATTAGATATTCAAAGAAGTAGTCCCAGTGCACGTGGATTCACTTGCACTCGGGTAACAAAAATGAGATGACAATTAAAACACTACAAATTTCATGTTTGGTTTAAGCTGCTATAACCGGTTTATTAAACAGTTGCTATACTCAATGTTTACATTTATTTTGTTTTCCTGTGGACTTTGGGACATTGCTCTGTAAAGGAGCACTTGGAAACACGTTCAGACTGAACCGAGAGAGAAGCCAGACGTGTTTTGGTTTCCATCCCAAGGGGTCCCACTGGACTGAGTGGGCAGGCAGCCAGAGGGACTGCAACGCCTACCAATCCCCTTTGGGCAGTGCTTTGCAATGCCAGATCAATAAGGAACAAGACCGCAATTATGGCGGATTTGATTGCCTAGGTCGATCAGGCTTGCATCATGGAGACCTTCTTGGGTAATGGTGCTGGACCGATTTTGGAGGTAGCTGTCCCCACCGGGCTCTCTGTGGCACACTGCCTGAGGCGGAAACGCAGGGGTGGGGGAGTGGTCATCTGTTTTAGATCTGACTTGGGCTTTGCTGTGCACCCAGTGGGAACCACCAGGTCCTTTGAGTGTGTGGCAGTGCGTGGGGGTCCAGGTGCAGGCTGCAGGATTCTCCTTATTTACCGCCCTCTGGGTGTGGGGGGAGATTTCCTGCAGGTAGTTGCAGATTTCGTCATCAGCGGGGTGTTGGAGTCCCCCAGATGTTTTGTGCTAGGGGACTTCAATGCCTGGGCTGACGACAAATCCTCATGATTGGGTTCCGACCTCCTCCAGATGATGTCATCACTGGGCCTGACTCAAGAAGTTACTTCCACGACCCATCACCATGGCCACATGTTGGACCTGGTGTTCTCACTGGGGCTTGAGGTAGGTGACCTTGGAATTGATCAGGACGTATGGTCTGATCACTGCATGGTGAAGTTCTCGTTTGACCCCCCCACCGTTGAGATTGTTAGGTAACGCCCTTTGAGGGGTTTGATTCCCAGAAGGACATTTGGCAGCTGCTGATCTATCTGGTGTAGGTGTTGCATGTGTGAAGGGCACGAGCGAAGCGGTTGCCACCTATAATAGAGTGGTATCCGGGGTGCTCAATGCCCTCACACCGGTCCTTGTATGACCCAAATCCTGTCACTTGAGGCCTTCTTGGTTTGATGGGGGCCTCAAGGTGATGAAGATTAGAGGTCAGAAGTTGGAGCACTGCTGGTGGAGGACCCAGTCGGAGGCGGACAAAATGGCCCTGCATGCTCACTATGCTGAGTACCAGGGGCAATCAACTGTAAGAAGGCAGAGTTCCTATCCAGGGAGATTACTGCAGGGAAGAACCGACCATCTCTGCTTTTTCAGACTGTCAACAGACTTTTACATCCGGCCTGTCTGCAGCCGAAAAAAAGCCTTTTCAGTCACCTTGTGTGATGAGTTTGCTCCGTTCTTCTCTGACAGGGTGTCCTCTACCCAGCAGGGGATCCTGTCAGCGAGTCACATTGTGACTCGCAGCAGTCACCTTGGGTGTGGCAGAGGCACTTCGCTTGTCTGGGAGGAGTTTAAACCTGTGGAGGTGGCTCAGGTCATTAAGGTTATCTCAGAGCTGAAGCACACGTATTGTGAACTGGAGCCGGCACCAACGTGTATTCTGATGAGATGTGTCGGTTCCGTTGGCCCGGTATTCACCTTGAAAGTTTGGTGTTCGCTGTCGGAGGGAGTCTTCCAGGATTTCTTGAAGGAGACTCTGGTGAGGCCTCTTCTGAATCTCGACCTGGATATCTTGGTGAATTACCGACCAATCTCTAACCTCCTTTTTCTGGGAAAAGTTGTTGAAAAAATTGTGGTGCAACAGCTTGAGAAGCACCTTGTGACCTTTTGACATCTGTTAGCCACTCCAGTCTGGTTTCAGAGCCAGGCATAGCACTGAAACAGCATTAATGAGGGTGCACAGTGACCTCCTCGGGGCTAGAGGTAGAGGAGACAGGTCAATTCATGTTCTCCTCGATCTCTTGTCATCTTTTGATACTGTGGATTACATTGTGCTTCTTGATCACCTCAGAGAGTACTGTAAACTCACTGGCACTGTCATCAGCTGGTTTGAGTCCTGCCTTTCTGGCAGGATGCTGTGGGTGTGATGGGGAATTTCTTCTGCTCCCCGAGGCCCCTGCCCTGTGGAGTACCTCAGGGGTAGTTTTTGTCGCTGATGCTGTTTTCAGTATATTTGCTGTCCCTGGGAGAGCTCATTAGGCGATACAATGTGGGTTTTCACTGTTATGCAGATGATACCCAATTGTATGTGTCCTTTGCCCCTGGTACATCGAATGCTGTGAAGGTGCTTAACACCTGCTTGGCCGAGATCAGTGACTGGATGTCTTCCAGCTGGTTGTGACTGAACCCTGACAAGATGGAAGTCCTAGTGTTAGAGCCAGGTTGAAGGTGTGATGGGAGTACCTCGGGTCTTTTTTCTTGGGACTACACCGTTGATGGCCTCCCCTAGGGTGTGAGATCTTGGCGTGCTCCTGGATGACAGGATGACATTTGAATCTCAGGTATTGTCCATCATTCAAAGTGGTTTTTACTACTTGAGGAACATTGCCAAGATCAAACCCCTAGTTCCACCCAAGGACCTGCCCATGCTGGTTCTTGTCTTTGTGACATCTAGGCTTGATTACTGCAATGCTCTCTATTTTGGGGTCTCTGAAGGTGCCCTCCACTGACTGCAGCTGGTGCTGAACGCAGCTGCCAGGTTGCTGATGAGCCTTTCGAGGTCCTGTCATGTGACTCTGGTGCTGCGGGAACTGCACTAGCTGGCAGCCAGGTAGAGGGTCTTCTTCAAGGTGTGTTTACTCACCTATAAGGCCCCACATGGACTAGGTCTGACTGATCTTCTGACCATGGCCACCTCAGTCTGTGCCCTTCGCTCCTCGTCTAGGGGCCTCCTTGAAGTTCCCAAGACTAGACTTAGAACTGCCAGAGACAGGGCATTTAGTGTCGCCAGCCCTGTCCTGTGGAACATGTTACTACCATCTGTCAGGGAGGCCACATTGGTCGAGACCTTCAAGTGCTGTCTCAAGGACCAATTTTTTTTCATTGGCCTTCCCAGACTAGGAGATCTGATCTGGTTCTTAAGAACTTAATTTAATGAGATATGCTGCTGTAGTGTTATTTATTTTTATTGCTGTATTTTATCTTATTGTTTTTACGATGTTTACTGTGTTTTATTTCCCTTGCTTGTTTTACTGTAAGGCACCCATAACCTCCGGGATTGGGCGCCCTAGAAATAAAACTTGCCTTACACTGGAAAATAAGCATAATGGTATATATAATAGCAGATGGGCTTACTGTAACCATACAACTATGTGTTCTTGTAAACTGTTTTACTAAATGCCATGCTACTCAGGGCTGTGACCAGGATGGTGCAAGAGATGCAGTTGCAGTAGGGCCCACATTGTCAAGGGACCCACTGCCACAGAGGTCAGTATTAAAATGTTATTGTCACAGACAAACTTGAAACGTTCTTTTTACACACTGCTTATCCATTTGAAATCGGATCTGTCAGCAGTGGGATCTGTGCTACAGATTCCACCTCCAGTTTCGTGGGATAGGGGATGCAGAATAAAGAAGCAATAGGGCCCATTAGACAAAACTTCTGATCTTTGTGCCAGTGCCACCAGGAGGAGCAGGGACAAATTACATAATTAATTTCCTTGATCATGGTGCCAGCAAGGGGGGGGGGGGAGAAGGGGCATCATGGACAAACTGCCGATGCTCAGCAGGACTACTACAAAAGAACCTGTGATATAAAGAAGTTATATGTGCTAATGGGTATTTTGACTTACTGCTGAGGAGGTAGGGCCCACAAAATATTTTGCAGAGAGGCCCTTACAGTCGTCGGCACAGCCCTGATGCTACTAGATGTACATTGTCACTGTGATGTGTTTCATATTATATGGAATGTGCTTATTCATTTGTCTTGACATCGTTACACTTTGAATAAAGCTGAGTTCCAAAAAAAAAAAAAAGAGAAATGGGAGATATGATCAGAACTTTCAACTATCTCAAAGGCATCGATGGAGTAGGCTGCCAGGGGATATTCAGGCTCCAGGAGGGAAACATCATGAGGGACACAGCCTGAAGCTGGAGGGGAGTAAATTCAAAAGGAACACAAAGAAGTACTTCTTCACAAAAGAGGTGGACAGATGGAATCACCACGACAGGGGTTGGTTAATGAGCAGACGATAAATGCATTGAAGCATGGGTGGGACAGACATATGGGTCTGGGAGGGAACTTGGGGGGGGAGGGAGACGGAGGGGTTATCAAAGTGGAGGGAGAGATCAGGAAGAGGGGGGGGAAAGAGCAGTCAGATAAGGTCCAACTAGTAATATACTATCTCCTGAATCGAGGTAGGGACCGGATAGACTCGATGGACCTGTGGTCTTTATCTCGCCATATTATTCATGTTTCTGTATTGTTCAGCACAGTTCCAAGGTCATAAAATCTTAAATTTCTCATTTACCCCACACCAAGCTGCCTACTAACCACCCAGTGCCTAAATTTGTATCTGTTATTTGTAAACATTTGTAAATTAAATTTTAATCATAGAACAGAACGAAGAAATAACACATTATTTTACTTGGTGGTGGTGGCGGCGGGTGCTTCTTGGCCCAAATCTTATACTATATAAAATAAAATATGGGCAGCCATACACAGCTCCACACGAGTGTCCATCTCGGGACTGAGATGACAGCATGGGCCTCTTGAACTTCACTCTTGAGGTTATGCTGTCATCTTCGCCCCTCATAGGCTACACAGTCTTGCGTTTGGCTGTTGATGCATTATTCTGTTTGTTTATAGTCTTGTAAAAGTTAAAAAGCATTCTGTTGATGGCTTTGCATGTTTGTTTGTTTTTTGCTGGTGACCCAGTTCATTCTTTAAATACTGTAAAACTAGTTATTTTTTCTGTAATATAATTTTACAAATGTTTGCACAATGTGACAATTGTATGAAAATACAGTGGGTCCAATATTCTGACATTGAAAATATTTTTGTAGCAGTAAATGAGACATTAATCGATTAGTGTAAAATAAATTTTGCGCAATTTCAGCCAGTTAGCCCCATGAGACAAATATACTTTGAGCAAAAATAGTTTTACTTTGTCTTGTAAATGTGTTTATTTCTTGATATTTTTTTCAAAGTAAACCAGAGTGTCATGTTTCTAAACCATTTCTAGAAAACGAGAAACTTCTGGCGTAGGATTTTAGTGCATACATACACTGGCATTTTAGTGAAATTGTTTTAAATCATAAACTACTGTCCTTTGTCATCTGTTGACTGTAAACTTACAGTAAATTTTGTTTCCACATATGCTATAATTGTGTTGCTTTTTCCTCAGATTTGAAGTGCAGAGACCCCATAGTCAATAATGACTTAATGAGGTTCTTTGACCACTGCCTGAAGTTTGTGACCTACATTGAAAACAATGATACTGCACTGCATCAGGTTGAGCTTTTTAAGGAAGGACCCGAAATGCAGAGAGTTCTTGATAAAATGGCCTCCAGACTGCAAGTACCAGTGAGCATCCTCACAGCAGGTATGTTGGAGTAGCTGAATGGGTTGAAATACAGTGGGGTCTTACCGTACCTGGTTACCAAAGAATAAAAAAAAAACAGTGAATTCTACATAAGGAGCATCACTTAAGATTGCCATCTTGGGTGGCCAGTAAAAAGTGGGAGGGTAGGTGGGAGGGAGAAATAAATAGGAACTTCTTTAGGAAGTAGGATGCTATGACATGTTATAAAACTGGGCGGGGAAATCCTGTGCTGTGATTGGTGGAATCAGATCACATGACCTTGCATCATTCCAGCACAAAAGTACAGATCAGACATGCTCAACATTCTGAACCTGCTTATGTGGTTCTAAAATAAAAAAAAAAAATCAGGGAAGTATTTTTATTTTTTAAATTGTCTTATCCATCCACCACCCCAGCTCAGATTCTTCCCAGCCCTGTCACCCTGATCCCCACTGGGACTTACCTGTCAGCCAGTACCCCCAGGGCTTGTCCCCCTTGGGGACAGGATCCAGTAGTTGGACTGGCAAGCCCAGCTAGTTGGGTGCAGGCCTTGGGAGAGTCCGAGTGACATCCTGCCACCGGTAGGTGTTTTTTTCCCTTTTCCCCTGTGCATAGGAAGTGGCATACAATGACACCAGTGGCCGGGCTGCGTATACTCCCGTACACAGCATGCCGGGTGTCTGCCTTGCCTCCTCCCCACCCCTGTGTGTGGTCCTAGTGTTCTGACCCCCAGCCACCACTAGGGGCCAGGCTGACACCAGGCACCAGTCCCACTCCTCCCCGGAGGAGAAGGAGTGCAGTCCCTTGGACACTAGAGTCTCCCTTCCCCCCCCGGCTGGTCCTCAAACTCCTGAGCTTACTACTGAACTCGGTTTGTTGACATCATGAGTGGTAGCACTACTGCTACGCCAGCGGGCCAGCCCCATGAAAGTCATTTTATGATCACAGTAAGGCACTCTAGGTGTGTGTAAATTGTGGGACAATGGCACTTCTTAGATGCATAAAGCACTTGGCTCTACCTTGTGCTTCACTTTCTGAGGTGTGCCATTTTATAGAGAATAATTTATGGGTGGAGTGCATTTCAGGACTTTAATACACACCCAAGGTGTGTGATGGTGCACAAACCCTGAGAGAGAGAGAGAGAGAGAGAGAGAGAAGCTCGAGGGGTTTATGAAAGCATCACACAGCGAGGGTGTGTATTAAATTTGAGTTTGGCACTGAACACCATACATTATTTTTTAACATTTCTGGCCATAAATGTTTTCCTACCCCAACCCCCAGCTGAAGGCAGGCCTGGGAGTTCTGTCTACACTGTGTAGGAGTTTGCCTTGTCAGTTCATCCCTAGTTCCTGTTATAGAAGACTGCAGGTCTAGCTTTCAGAATAAAACAATCCGTCTGCTACCCCCCCAAACTAAACCTCATTTTTTTGTTTTGTTTTGTACTGTGTGCCAACCTTAGTGACGAATGTCTGAACATGGCCACTTTTGGTTTGCGGTGGAAATGACATTTCCCTGACCACTTTTAGTTTCTAGGCTAGCAGGGTACAGAATTTTTCTTGCCATGTTATTCCGTGTTTTACAGATATTATTTACTGAGCTTTGCTTAATGGTTTGAGGGGGATAAAAAGGTCTCCACCGTATGAGGGAACACTGTGCTCTGAGTGAGTCTCGAGTGCAGCCGCTGCCTGTGTTTCAGCATGTGCTTGCCATAATAACTGGCTGCTTGTTACAGCAGATAACCAGTCATCACCATTGAAAAAATTGATGGCCAGTTATACTACAATAACGCATACCCTGTCATGCCTTGTTGCTTAATTTACACAGATACTGCACTGTGGCAGCACTTTAGTTTACTTTAGTGGTGCAGCAGCCATATCTAGTACCCTGTATACCATTATTTTTTAAACCAAGCTTTTTGTTCTTTGCCATCATATGCCCAGTCCTTGGGCTGGGGCTGCGCTCCCCTGGCGACCACCCCAGCCCCATCCTCCACTAGCATCCACCTCCTTGATGGTGGGGGATGATGCAAGATGAGGAGCCTGAGGTAGTCCGCAGCTGTCATCACAATGACAGAATGCGTTTTATCCCATATTTATCCTTCCCACCTCCCCTGATATGAAGGATCATGCCTTTGTTGACCTCAGGCATTGCAGCGCAGTGTGCATGAGTACCACTCTTTGTGGGAGAGCAGGCTCCCCTGCTTACTGTGAGGGGTCACTGCACTGCCAGAACCTGGACATCTCTCTTCCTTGGTTGGCTCATTCTACTCTAGGCAGCACTGTCTAGCCCTGACTGCATCTGATCCTTGCTCCCCAAGTCTGCTCCAATACCTGTGTCGCCTGCACAGAAGCATGATGCTCTTCAGCTGGGCCATCTGCGGCAACTCAGTGTGGCTGAGTGGGATCATCTGTCCGCTTGTATACGCCAAAAAGGCTGAAATCAAGCAGTTGTGCACCACTCAGTGTGGTGCAGACTAGTATGTATAAATAAGGCTCTGAACTACATAGTAGGAAACATCCACACAGAGTCCTCGTCAATCTTACTGTAGATAGTGCAGTGTGTTCCTTCAGTATTACTGTAACACAGAATGATGGGATGAGTAGCCGACCTTAACTAATAGCATGAAACATTAGTTCACCTTCTTTTTTATTCACTTGTTTATCCATGCGGTTCTTCCCATACTACCGGTGATCTCCTAGCTTAGACAACCAAGACACAGTTCTTTTTGTGGTGTGGGGCCCCTAAAATTACGGGTTGCTATCTTGTTGATGAATGTGGTTGTATTTTAAACCCCTTTTCACCTTGTCCTTTCTCCTCCTGCAGATGCCGCAGGTCACCCATGTGTTAGCCATGATTGTGTGGAGAAGGAAGGGGGCACATGCACCCTCACAAAAATATTTTTCCCCTAGAGAGGTCACTACAGAAAAGGAAGGACTGCTCCTCTCTCCCCAGCCAGGAATTGCTACCCATGGCAGTTCTCCCAATTATAACTCACTAGACTGTTGGGAGCCTGAGCGCAGTCTTTAACCAGGGACTCCATGGTGGCACAGTGTGCTGCTGCTGCTGGGCCATTGGAACAGCCCACAGCTCGCCTTTAGACTGCCATCTTTTGTCGTGCTGTTAGTTGGACTGAAACACAGAAATACAACACAAGCACACTCAAGAAACCTTACAGTGCATTACCAGTGCAGTTAAAGGAGTACTATAGTCAGAATTCTCAAAAATATATATTGTGCAGAGTGTTTTGATTTGTGTTTGTAGTCCCAATATGTGTGTTTTTTTTTTTTTTTTTTTTTGTGTGTTCAGGGGTTTTTTTTCTAAATTTGCCTACTAGTTTTATGGTCCATGGGGATCTCCATGTTGACATTTTGTATACATCTTCTTTTTCCTGCAGTGCCTCCTGTCCTATGTGACCGTGATGCATCCAGGACCATAGATTCAGCAAGTGCTGGTTTAGAGTAAACTTTACAGCAGTAGAGCTTTGATTTTACTTAACTTTCCTTATCCAGTGAGCACTAAAGGCTACATTTATGGTTTAGCAAACACTTGAGGGATAATTGAGTAGGTTATTCTGTAAGAAACAAACCAATCTTCACCAGTTATGTCTCGTGACAGTGATGCATTCAGGACCACTGAGTCAATGAAGGAAAGATGCTGCAGTTAGGAGCTTGATGTTCTGGCCTCAACTAAATAAATGTAATTCAGTGTTTTTGCTTTCTATATATGTGCTAGATCTAGGCAGCAGGATGAAATGTTTTTCCTTTACAGCTTTCCATTTCATCAAACTACTCCAGTCATAAAAAGCATACAAATCACCTCTGATCATCAGTGCTATAACTAATGAAGGCTCTAGCTCTTTTCTTACAGAGTAACTCCCTCAGTTATTCATCAAGTGTTTGCTACATTGTAAATGTAGCCTTTTGTGCTCACTGGATAAGAAAGTTACTTAAAATCACAGCTCTACTGCTATAAAATTGACTCTAAACAGTACTTGCTGAATCTGTGGTCCCAAATGTATCACTGTTGCATGGGATGGGAGTCATTGTAGGAAAAAGAAAAGTCATAAAAAATGCAAACATGGAGATCCCTGGGGGCCATAAAACTAGCAGGCAACTTTAGAAGGAAAAAAATACCTAATAACAAAGGGAAAGCCACACTGGTACTATACATGCACATCTGCATAACATATGTTTTTTTTTTTTTGCAAATGCTGACTGTAGTACTCCTTTAACAGCACAGGTGGTGAATGCATTGCAGGATTTCTTGAGTATGCTAGCCTTGTTTTTCTGTGTTAAGTTAATTACTAACAGCACCAGCATTTCTTTGTGTGCCTCTGACCCATTTGTTTGTTTGTTTAGCCAGATTCAAGGCAGACTGCCATTCACTGGTGAGCAAATCATAATGCAGCTGTAATTCCTGGAAGTCAGTAGTTTCAATATGGCAGCTGAGATAATGCATTTTGAAACCAAAGGTAGAGATTAACAGATCTGGGATTGGAAGAGTACTGTGGAAACATGGGGACATGAGCCAACAAAGTTAAATAAGCATTGGCCTCTGTTTAGCCACTCATGACCTTGACTTATCCTGATGACTAGGACATGTTTATCTTGTTCCAGTTCAGCTCTGCAATGGCCAGTTTGAATGCTGCATACTTGCTACCAAGTTTTAAAAATTCCATTGGGCAATACTAGCCAGTCAAATATATCACTGGCCCCCAAACTGCTGTTTTGGAAATTATACACAGCGATGAATTTTTGGCAACTTGATAAGCTGTGTTTTTTTTCAGTGGGTAAAAGAAAACAAAACTACAAATGCATTCAGTATTTTGAAAAAGAATCATGTGGTCTTGTATTAACCCCCTTCTGAAGTCCCTATGTAGGACGTTTAGGGATTTTGAATCAAAAAAATGAAAGTTTTGTTTCAGTACCGACGCTGCATATTGGAGGGTTTGCGACTCTCATTAGCAGTAAAAGTGTCAGTTAATTAAGTACAGTATAAAGACATTCTAACATATTTCTGACCCCCTTGATTTACTACATTGACCCTCAACTTTAGAAGCAGAGGGCCAACTTGACCTCTACTGTGCTCATGCTAACGCATGCCTTATGTGTTAAAGGTAGCAGCACTGATAACACTCCCAAGAGGAGAAATGCATACCTGCATGCTTCTCCATGGACCTCAGCAGCAAGTCCAAAATGCCTGAAGCTGTGGCTTTTGCCCGGAGACATTAGACTGCACTTTCAGCAAAGTGGATGCTTCACTAACTACGTTACAAGCCAGTATTGTATTACACAATGTAGACAGTAGGACATACATACTTCTTACCCTGAATGAATTTTCCTTTGTTAGAAATAAGGAAATAGCTTAAAAAAAGTAGTTGAGATGGTGATGATGTCAGTGCCATTAGCGAGATTATGACATTATCGTGAACCTCTGCCTTTGTTCCCTCTTATTTTCGTTTATGTAAAAAATGTATGCTGCTGAGGCATGCAGAAATGTACAGCTACTGTTGTGTTATTTAAATGACACATGAGCAATGGCACTGTAGTGGTTCTGACTGTTAAATATTTTGTCTTTCTGCTTCACAGACTTGGCTCAAGTTGCTTTCTTTACATGCTCCTATGAACTGTCCATTAAAAATATTCCCAGTTCCCCCTGGTGCGGTTTGTTTGATGAGGAAGATGCTGAGGTAAGTATAGAAAGTAGAGTAGTTTTTGTTAAAAGTTAGATATGAACTTTCAGGGATCGTGTGGCTTGACTGATGAGCACTAGTTTATCCCTGTGTGAACTTGTCTGTTAGTAAAGGTACCATTCATTTTCCTGTTAGGACAATACTGTTTTCTATACAGTTAATAACTGTAAGATGAATCCTGGATGCTGATTACTACAGGACCCCCCATCCTATAGAGGGTGCTGCCCAGGGATTTTAACCTTGTTTTGTGGGATCACGGGGGGGGGGGGTTGGAGGATCCATGTCATTTCAGCGAGGCAATATCGCCGAATGACAATTTCAGCGACTTCAATATAGCAAATGCAATCACAGCGAATGGTTATTTTGCTGACACACGTTTTCAGTACATGTTAGCAAACTCAGCGATGGTAAAACCTGCTACCTACACCTGCATCTGGAAAATAAATGCTAGGCCCAGCAGGTACTCCATCCGAGGATGATGCCTGTACTCCCACACATGATTGTGCTCTGTCTTGCCCAACTAAACAACACCTGTTTATAGTATACCTGCCAGCTGCCACTAATTTACTGATTGATAATTAAACTCAATGTTATGCGGGGGGCTGTACTAAACTATTTCTTGGATTCTAACACCATGATGCAATGGACACTGGGGTAAGTAGCAACAGTGGACCTGCTCAGATTGTTTTGTGCTGTATTTGTATGTGCTAATATGTGTAGTTGCTCAAATGCCTCATTCACTGTACTGTGTATAGTGCTGTAATTGTAGTAGCTATTATTGGATGTGCTGAATTGACGTCGCTATAATTGGATTGCTCAAATGACATGCTACCTGGGGAAAATAATATGCACACAAGCATCAGACAACATCGAACTGCATTTAACAAACTATCTGCCCACACAAAGTTCTGCAGTCAAGCAGTAGGATTGTATTTTCAGTTTAGACACTCGGAGGGCATTTTCTCTGTACTACCACAGACAGCTTCTCCTCAAAGGTAGATACATCACATCAGGGGTTCCCTATCTTTTTTTTTTTTTTTTTTTAGCTTAACCAGGATTAGCACACTAAGCTGAAAGCTTTTTTACAGGCGTGACCTGGGAGCACAAGGAAGTTAAGTGACTTGCTCAGGGTCGCACAGTATGTAAGTGGAAGCTGTGGGATTCAGACCCAGGTCTGGTCTGCTGAATGTCACCAGATTTGCAGCTCAGAGCCTTAAACCACTGCGTTATACTGCCTCCCATCATGCTATCTTATTAGCCCTTGTTCAGCTTGACAGGGGCATGGTGTTTGTACCCCTCTCCCCCACTAGGGATTTGTAGTTTGCACTGCTCACCACATATACTGGTGTCTGGGGGGGGGCACACACGCATACCAGGTGCACACACACACAGGCAGGTACACCACTGAATATGTAGTCTAGGAGAATTAGATAGGGCGGGCAGACTGGATGGGCCACTGGGCATTTTTCTGCTGCCAACTTCTAAGCATGTCTAGAGTCAGGAGATATAACTTGTCTTCACTTTCAGGATACTTCTCCTTCACAGGGGTACTTTTACTTAATCCAGTTGGACCTCCAAGGGTATTATAATCCTCTGTCTTCACACTACAGTTGCAATTTGACTGAACTGTGCATGGGCAAAGTACTGTATCTGTTTACACATAGAAGATTCTTTCAACTTTAAAAGCTTGGGAACCCTTTCTCACTTGCATTTAACTATGTGCATTAGTTTCTAGGACCTAAGGCCTTGCTGGGTTCTGGTGCCATTCACCCTGTTTTGTAGCGACAGCTCTGACATTCTCTTTTTACCCCATTACTGAACAAGAGTTCTGATTATCTGTTTCCACATTATAGGTCTTTTCAGATCCTTACCCATGATTCCTGAGCCTTGGTTATTGCCACTGGTGGTCTTAAAGCATCAAGGCCTTCCATGAGCATCCCTAATAGATTTAGCCTTTATACAGCTTTACAGCTCGAGCTGCTGCCTCCAAGGCTTTGGGACGATCACCTCCAGTTACAACTCAGGATTTCTTGATGGTCACTCCTTTTCCTGATGGTGTTGCACACAGAAGTCTAATACATTGTAGAGAGTGAACCGGAATATATGGGACTTTGCTTCAGACCCCAGGGCCACCTGTGCTGTGTCCACCCATAGTTACCCACTCCACTGTTACCCTCTTATGGCCATAGGAAAAGCATGGTACTTCTCCTTGGAGAACCCCGACTCAGAAACTTATAGGGACTCCCCCTGAGATGGTTTACTCCTACAGTGGATACAAATTGTGGAATAAATTCCGGTTGCAGAACAAAGTACAAATCAGTTGCATAGCTACTTCATCCAGCCTTGCAGAGCTTACCTGTGGTTCTCACCGTAGATGTAGTGCAGTCAGCAGTGACCAAACTCTTGAGGGAAAAGTGTCATGACACAGATTGTGAATGAAGAATGCCGAATCCTGATTGGTCAAGAGCTAGTTTTAGCCGGGCCATTATCCCAGCACAACAGCCGGGCTTAAACTACTCCCAGACCAACAGACTTGCCACTTACATTTACAGCCTCCGCCTCCATCGAGCCACCTGACACACACTGTGGATTGCGTAATGTTTAAAAAAAAAAAAAGAATCTCCAGTTGATTTTCATTTTTTGACTGTTCATTTCAGAACCACAAATGTTCCCTTTCCAAGTCGACCTTTAAAAAAAAAAAAAAAAAACTTTTTTCTTCAGTCACCCCAGAAAAGCCGCCGACAGTGTCCTCTCAAACTGTTGCACAATGCAGCTCAGTTCAAAGTGCTGCTGATTACGCTGACTCGAACTGCCACTGAACGCGGCTCATTTCAAATTGCTGCTCAGCATGGCTCTCCTTCTCATGCCCTGCTAGCTGTTTCTTTTTTTTTAAAAAGAGAAAAAAAGAAATGTACAACTATTTTGCAGTTCTGGCAATTCCTTCCCGTGAGTGCTACTTGCCTTAATCTTGATCGGCTCTGTCTCACAGACACATTGCAAGACTGAGAAACAAATATATGTATTTTTTAATTTAAACAAACAAAAAAAAATCAGACAGGCTGGCCTGTCTGCAGACTGTGGCAAGTACCTGCCGCTCCCCTGATGTGACCAGGAACAATATAGCAGTAGTGAAACCACTACTCACTGGTTCCATTATACTCTCACTAAGAAAAACAAATACTGCTTAAAATATTGCCGCCACTTGCTGGCAAAGTGGTCACAACACAATGCCCAAATGGGACAGTTTTTTTCCTTGTAAAGATTTATTCAATATTTTGTATCTTCTTTGGCAAAAAAAGACTTCAGTATTTTATTTGTGTATACAGTACTAGTGGGCACCCATTTCATAATCACAATAAGGCACTCAAGGGGGTAAATTATGGTGGGTAACGGCCCTTCTTGGGTTATGGAAGCACTCTGCTTCGCCTCGTGTTTCAACCCAATCGAGGCGGGTTGTTATCCCACCATAATGCCCCTCCCGTCATGCCTTATTGCTTAATTCAAGGTCCCTTTTCACCCCTTGAACCTGGCTTACCTGTGAAGGTCAGTCACAGCTGGCCACACAAACTAACAACTCCCGCATTAGTTCAGGCTCCATTCTGCTGCTGGTACAACTCCCCCCCTCCCCTACACACACGGATTAGAAGTTGAAAACTTGCTTCCAGCCATTTCCTGGAGAGATGGACTTGCAGAAAAAAATAATTCTGAACATTGTAATCCTTTGTTAGTAAAAGAGAAATACTGCAAGTAATGTTGCCACAAACCCTCCCTTAGCATAGGGGATTGGGGATTGGGGATGGGGTGTTAAATGTTATTTTACAGGCCTTACAAGATCTGTACTGTCATGCTTTACCCTCAGTCACTGGCTTCCTGGGCAGACAAACTGGGACCTCTGTGGGTAACAGTTACAGTCTCATTGTGTAGTGCTTGGCACACGTGTGACCTCCTCTGGAGCATATGGCATCAACAGATATAAGATTTCTCCTGGACCACCTCACTGCCTGATTGAATTGCCACTATGAAGCATCTACTCCATCCACAGTGGTTCATATCTGGGTACTTTGTTCTGTCTGGAACCTTTATTTTAAATGTGGAAGGACCCACTAGGGAATCATCAAATGGCAATTCACTCCCCTCTCAGGCTCCCATTATGGCTGTTAGCGAACCCCCTTATGGATCTCTGTCTCTCCTACGGGTACATCTCCCCATCAGGTTCTAGGAAATGGCACCTATATCTTCTTTGTACTTTAATCTCCTAGGATCTTTTAATCTCATACCAGCTCTGCTTCTTGGCTGCATTGGTCTCTGTCTCTGTCTCCTTAAACTGCTTTGCAGTATCATGCTTGAAGGAATAGTCTGAGCGCTGGAAACTGACAGGTGAACTGTGCCATGTCCTCCCACTGTAGACCTGGCATATCCACCGTTTCCCGGCCTGGGTCTGAGCTCGAAGCCTGAGACAGCTGCTCTTTGCTGTATCTACTGATCTCTTTCTCAGATCCCACCCTAGACTCAGAGTCACAGGAATCTTCTGACTTTCCACTGTACCTCTGGCTTCCCTAGCTCTTTCCCACTTCTTGTAGATGAAGCCCTGCCAGCTCCTGTTTTGTGACTTTTTTTTTGCTAATTTACAATTAACTATTTGTTCTCTGCACCTTTTAATAGCCAATTATTAGTATTATTGCTGACCTTGTTGCAACATCGGATCTGGCTTACATCACCAAAACCTGTCTGGATGAAAATGCCGGCCCAGTTTTGGAAGCTGCTATTCCGGCTAGGTACTCTGTGATACATTGCCCGAGAGAGGATCGTAGGGGTGGGGGTGTAGCCATCTGTTTTAAATTGGACATGGGCCTCACAGACTTCCAGGTGGGAGAGATGAGATCCTTCGAATGTGTTGGGTGTGCAGGTGCAGGTTGCAGGATCCTTCTCATCTACTGACCTCCGGGATGGGAAGGAATGCCTGCAGGAAGCCTCGGACCTTGTCACCATGGTTTGAAATTGCCCAAATGGATTATTCTGGGTGACTTCAATGCCTGGGTTGATGATGAACTCTTGCAGTTTGGTCAAGACTTCCTACAACTAATGTATTCGTTGGGCCTGACACAGGTTGTTACCTCTGCAACCCATGAATTTGGCCATTCATTGGACCTTGTCTTTTCTGCTGGGAATGGAGGTCTTTGACCTCATGGTGGAGCCGCTTGTATGGTTGGACCACCATACTGGGAGATTCCTGTTTGAGGCTGCCCAAATAGACCCTCACCTGTGGAGAAAGTCCAGTACCAGCCTTTAAGGGGTTTGATCCCTCAGGGTCTGATGGTGGTGCTGGACCTATCGGGTCTAATGGGTGTTTGCAAGGAGCTGGGGGAACTGGTACTGACCTATAATAGGGTCATTGCTGAGACCCTTGACTCTGTCGCACCTGTTCATGTTTGACCCTTCACCTCACACCATAAGTCTGCTGGTATGACTTGGAGTGATGCTGGCGGTGGTCCAGTCTAGTGGAGGACAACCTTTTATTGATGGTCTGTTATACGGACTATCAATCCGCAATCTTTTGTGAGAAGGTAGAGTTCCTGTCCAGGGAGGTTGTGGCAGCAATTAACAGACCAGCTCAGCTCTTCTGCATTGTTGACAGGCTACGTAATCCAGTCTGCCTACAATCCGGAGGAGCTTTATTGCAGTCAACATGTGACTAGTTCGCTCTGGTTTTTGCTGAGAAGATTGCATCGATCAGATCAGAGACTCAGCCAGTGTCCTGAAATAGGCATCGCAGTGACGAACGTGAAGTCACAGCACACAGTCTGTCTGGTCCAACTTCAACCAGGTAGCAGTAGTAGATGTTGTGAGGGTCATCCAGGAGATATGGCCAACTTTCTGTAGTTTGGACCCGGGACCAATACGCCTCCTTGTGGGGTATGTTGCGGTTATTGGCCTGGTCCTAGCCAAGATAGTTCAATGTTCTTTGATGTTGGGGGTCTTTCCTGGGCCCTGGAAGGAGGTGGTTGTAAGGCCTCTCCTAACAAAAAGCATCATTAGACACGGACTGTCTGGCAAACTACAGGCCAGTCTCTAGCCTTCCCTTTGTGGGGAAAGTTATTGAGAAGGTGGTGGCTGTTCAACTGGAGACCCATTTAACAACTCACTACATCTATGAGCCTGTCCAGTCTGGTTTGAGGAAAAGGCATAGCACTGAGACTGCCCTGGTTTGGGTGCTTAATGATCTTCTGGTGGCAATGGATTGAAGGAGACGTTCCATCCTTGTTCTCCTCGATCTCTCAGCTGCATTTGACACTGTGAACCATGAGGTGCTGTTGGAGCACCTGCAGGTATGTTATGGGCTAGTGGGAACAGTCTACAATTGGTTTAAATCTTACCTCACTGGCAGATCGCAAAGTGTGCCATTGCCTTGTGGAGTCCCGCAGGGCTCCATTTTGTCCCCAGTGTTGTTCGCGGTTTACATGCTGCCACTAGAGGACATTATAAGGTGGTATGGGCTGAATTTTCACTGCTATGCAGATAATACTCATCTCTACATGTCCTTCGTGCCCAAGCAGCAAGGGGTGATCTCGGTGCTAAATAGTTGCCTGGATGAAATTCAAGGCTGGATGAGGACAAACTGGTTGGGGTTGAATCCGGATAAGACTGAGGTTCTAGTGCTGGAACCTGGTCACCAGAGGATGAGCACAATCTGGTTGAGTCTCAGGGCTAAGGCTTGGGGACTTCCAATTGCTTACCTCTGATCGAGTGAGGAACCTTGATGTTGTTCGTGACTGTGGTCTGATGCTGAGATCACAGGTGTTGGCTGTGGTTGAGACCTCTTTTTACCATCTTAGAAACATCGCCAGGGTGAAACACCTGATGTCACTGGCAGATCTGCCAACATTGGTTCATGCCTTTATGACCTTGCGTTTGGATTACTGTAATGCCCTATACCTAGTGCTAGTGGGGGTAGATCTGTGCCACCTACAGCTGGTGCAGAATGCAGCGGCCAGGTTGTTGACTGGTCTACGAAGATAGTGTCACATTACACCTGTGCTGCGCTCTCTGCACTAGCTGCTGGTTAGGTGGTGGATCAGCTTTGTCAGGAGGTCTAAACCTCACTCTCAGGTTCTTGGCAATAATTTGAATGCAAGGAATCACAGACACATTGCATAAGAGTAATAAAGCTTGTTTATTACTACCAAAAGGATAATCACAGTTGTCCTAAGCAGTTCTTACCAATAGGAACTGGGAGCAAGTGCTAAGCATTCCCTATACCTCGAGGAATCTCTGTGTCTCCTGGGGTGTCCGAGGTAGAAGACATTATGTCTTACATTATATACCTACGATAATTACCATGGTTACTGTAAGACAGAAACATTTCTAATTAAAGAGATGAGCCCTATTGGCTAAATTAGAGGTGGCTCCTCAGTCCAAGATAACATTATACAATTTTGTAGTAGTCATCACTTTGTATAAACAAAGAAGTACAGTTTGTACATAGCCATGTAATAATACAAATCATCAGAAGATGGCAATGCCGACTCCTATATCATAATCATTACAAGGACACAGGTGTTCTAACATCTTGTGAGCAAAAAATACAGTACATGTGTATATTGGAAAGTAAAGTGTGTAACAATAATGTGCATACATATCCTGACATCTACTCTTATATGGTAGATGCCCTTAGCCCTATATATTAGTATAACATATGCCTAAATGCTAGCTGTCTATAATGTACTCTAGGGGTACCAATTAGGGTGCAGTGACCACGTGTAACATTCCCTCCTTATTGCCTCAGACGGGGCAACACAGTAAGAGTAAGGAAGTAGATAGCGAGCAGGGATTGTTTACAGACCCGACGCATGAGCCTTGTAAAGGAACTCCAGCTGCTCATGCCATTGGCGTAGGGTGCGCCGTAGGCAGCAAAGCATAGTAATGAGAAAAAATATCATAAATGCTTGTATGATAACAAAACCTTTAAAGGTAATCTCTAACCAAGTGTTAGTAAGTGCACCATTCATATCACCATCATTAATAAGAGGGAGAACAGCTTCGTTAGCTTTGGAAATATTATTGCTGATGTGGATGAGGTGGGTGTCTTTTATTTCTAAAAGAGATTTTAATGTCAGAGTGAGAGGATTAATGTGCACATTAAAGTAAGGTAAATAATCAGGGTTGCCATCAATGATGTCAGCATCCATAATGGGAACTGGGGTAATAACTGTGTGCCCAATAATTGTCTTCTGGTGGGGAACAAAGCAAAAGTTAGAACCATCAATAAAACATGTCTGTAGACCATAGGTGTCTGACTTAAAATTAGTGACGACACAGTATTCGCCGTCTGAATTATATTGCATTTTAACTGTAGGCAGTCTCCATTTTTGCAACTGTTCTGGGCAAGTATAAGTCTGTTTGGAAATCCGTGTTGACAGGTGGCGAACCTCCTCTGGAATCGTCTGGAGCAGATGTTGAGTCCTGGTATTTTGTGCCATTAGTGGTGATGTCATCGTCCATGGAAAAGGACCAATCGATACTGTCTGGGGAATAGTCACATACAGGTTCAATAACATCAAATATGTCACATCGACACAAATAAGTAAAGCCTTTCTTTGCACAGCAGTCTGTGTGCGGCACGACCCGACCCATGCGTCCAGAAGAGGATGGAAAACTAATAGAGGAGGTAAATCAAGACTCTCTCTGTTGATGTCTTCATCATGGTGCCCAATGGAATGTACAGATGCGAGTTTATCAAACAGCTGTAGTAGGATCAAAATGTGGTAAAGAGACAGTGAAAGAGACAAACATAGTATTCTTAATAGAACATTTCTTAGAAGTAAAACATGGACCAGTATTAGGGTGCCTGGTCACAAAACCCAAATTCTTAGCAGTAGAAATAGGAATAAGGTCTGTAGCATACACATGGCAACACAGAAGATTTACACTGAGGACAATACCATTTAGAGATATGTCTATCATGTATGATATCAGGGATTCTTCTGGATTCTAGATCATGGAAAAGATTATCGATGATAGTGATAAGAGCCACAGACTGAGCATAATATCTCACGTGCAATGTATTGCTTATCTGCTTCTTTATTGTTCTGTGCAATAAGTGTGTTAATCTTATCTTTAGAATCTGAAAATGCCTTAGCAATATCGTGCATATTGTATAAAGTGTATCTTTCTTCCTGACTAAGGCCATCCACACCATGCAATAATGGGGGTATAATATCATTTACAAAGCCAGTTTGGAATTTCTGTGAATGTGATTTGATAGCAACAATATCTGCTTTATTCCAGATGGACATAGCTGTACCAAAATCACCCGTGACGGTGCCTGTGGCACCAGTGACATCAGAAGTGTCATGTGTATGACATTTATGACTTTGAACATCACGATTAGGTTTTTGCCTAAAATTGCCTCTATGCCCGGCGGTGTGTACCCTGGCAATAGGGTCTTACCCCAAGAGGGTCTTGGTTGCGAATCTGAAAAGCTGCTAAGCTATCAAGTAATAAAGTACTATAAAACAATATGACACATACCAAATTCTGTCATATTCCAGTAAGTCAAGTTAAACAAAACAGGTATATGCATAAATTGTAAGTTGTTAATGAGTGTACCAGGTAAAGCAGTGTCTGTGAGACCACTATGAGGACCAGGGGTGTGTTTTGGACATTCCAAAAGCTGTTTGTCAGTAGGGGGTAACACAGATAAATACATGGCAGCTGAGGCCATGTTGTGTACAACACAAAATTTCCTGGCAGAGTATTTAGACAAGGAATTACAATATGAGGGATCAATTAAGGCAGTAATATTGTATAAACCAGAATGTCTGAGAGGTCTGGAGCAAGGAAAATAACCATTTGGGAATAATTTTGCATTGAGCCAGCTATGGAAAGTTCCCTTGGAGAGCTTGGCAGCAGGGAGTATTTGTTCTTGAGACGTGGTTTGCTACTCAGTTTGAATGGTAGATTTATCAGGAGCAACAACTGAGGCAGTGAGGTAGGCATCTGAACCTTCCTTGACAGTAATCAAATTGTCGGGGAATACTGATGGAGACTCCCTCTGGGGTAGTTGCAGGTGGATCAAGGTGAGGAAGGAGGTGCTTTACCGTGCCTTGGATACAGGGGATAACTCCTGAGATGAGGAGAAAATGGAACACGATAGCCATCTTGTCAGTATCTGAAAAGGAAAATCAAACATTAGTAAATTAATACTGTTCCACCCAATGGGGTGAGGAAAAGTAACTATACTCCATTATACAGTTTCAGCTGGTTTGCATGTAACCATTTGTCAGTCAATTTGTTGCTTTGCATAAGTCTAACCTGATAGGCTGCTGGACTGATCTTGTTGACAATGGGGTATGGGCCTTCCCACTTATTGGAGAAGAGATGTGTAGGATGTGCAAATCTGAGAACCATTACCTGATCCCCAACTTGTCACTCCATCTCTTGTGTGTGTTTGTCAAACTGGATTTTGGACTGTTGCTGGGTCTTGCCCATGCAGTTAGCAGCATACAAATGAATGTGTATGAGGTCTTGTCTACGTTTTTCCAAATATTGGTCTATAGACACCTGGCCTGCAGTAGGGGTGTGCAGGTCAAACAGCAGGTGTTCAGGTAATCTCATGTTCCTACCAGTCATTACCTCATAGGGTGTCTGCTGGGTGGTGGCTAAGGGTGTGCCCCTAATTGCCATAAGGAGTAACGGCAGTAGGGAATCCCAGTCCTTGGGACTGTCCTCAATGAATTTGGAAAGCATTTGCTTAATCTGTCTGTTGGCTTTCTCTACTTGACCTGAGGATTGTGGATGGTAAGGTATGTGGAACTTCTGATTAACTCCAAAGAGTTAAAGTGCTTCTTTCATCAACTTACCTGTAAAACTGGTTCTTTTGTCTGAGTCTACCTTAAGAGGCAGGCCCCACCTGGAGAAAATCTGTTCCACCAGGATTTTGGCAGTGGTTTTAGCAGTGCATGTCTTAGTGGGGAAAGCTTCAACCCACTTAGAAAAGAGATCAGTCACCACAAGGGCGTACTTGTTGTTTCTGCTGGTATTGGTCAAGGGACCAGTATCGATCTGTATGGCATACCAAGAGCCAGAATGCCTTTGTGGTAGCAGTTTGGCATTTCGTTTGGGAGGGATGGGGTTATTTTGCACACAAACAAGGCAGTTGTCTATGTATTGTTAGACATCCTTGGTGACATCAGGCCACCCGGCGGGGGTCTTAAGCCTTTGGAGTGTGTTTTCCACTCCCTGGTGTCCATGTCATGCACTTGGTGCAGAAATTCGGGCCTAAGATGACAGGAAACCACCCACAACTTGGTGGGGGTGTTGTCCGGTTGATACCAGATGAGCTTGTCATCAGGAGACAGGTGTAACTTATTTTCATGCCTTCAGTAGGGGTTGTGGGTAGGTAGATTCTTCTCAGTACCTTTGTCAAGGAATCTGAACACATCTTTGAGTTCAGAGTCAGCATGCTGGGCCTCTGACAGGTCCAAGGGGGAAAGGGTTCAAGTTTCTTCCTGACTGCTGCAATGTGTACGGCTGCTCTGGCCTCTGGATGGTCCATCATCCAGGTGTTCCTCCCCTCGGGCCCCTTTCTTTGCCAGGGTGTCAGCCTTGTCATTAAAGGCATGATATGGATTGTGTATGGCGTGGGCCTTAACTTTGTGCACATAGAGTTTGTGTGTGAACTTTTGTGCCAGTGAATGAATGAATGTATATTACCAGTTCCTTGTGTTTCACTGGGCTACCAAAAGAGGAGGTAAAGGAGTTCTTATGCCAGAAAGGAAGGAAGGAATTCTGTAAGGGAACAAGAAACCTAGTTAGAGTCTTTGAAAATGATGGTATCCTCGGTTCCATGCTGGATGAACTCGAGGGCACAAGCCACCGCTGCCATCTCAGCATACTGTGATGATGCCACACTTCAATGCTTAGAAATTTTAACAGTGTTACCATAAGGGTAAATAACTAATATACCCATTCCTGCCATCTGTTCTCCCTGGTAGTAGGAAGCTGAGCTGTCTGTAAAGACATGACACAATGAGGTGTTCTCAAGTAGTGGTGGTGTAGCAGGAAGGAAAGGACCTGGATCTGGTAGATCAGGTGACTGCAGTGTACAGTCATGGGGTGCTCCTTGGAAAAGGAGACCATGCACCAGCATAGATGGCCTTTTGGTTGGGTGGACCTTGATGTCTCTATCCTGGAGAAGAAGGGACCAGTGTGTGAGTCTGGTATTGGAGACTGACCCATCCTTTACTCTGTCTGATAGCAAAAAGGTAGTTGGAGTGTGGTTTATATTAATAATCAGGGGGGAGTACCCATTGATATACAAAAAGTGTTTGACTGCCCAGTAGGTGGCCAGAAGGTTCCTTTCACAAAGGCTGTACTTTTGTTCCACTGGGGTTAAGAGCTGTGGGTGCATATGTGATGAGTCTCAGGGTGCCATGGACCTTTTGGGCCAACACGGCAGACATCGCAATGTCAGAGGTGGCACATTCCAGATGGAATGGCAAGGCTGGATTGGGGTTGACCAGAGCTGGGGCTGAGGCCAGGGCTTGCTTTAGTGACATCACAGCTTGGGTGTGAATGGGAACCCAATTCCAGGAAATGTCCTTCTTCAGTAGTTCATTCAGAGGGGCAACCTTCTGAGCAAAATCACTAATAAAATCTCTGGAATAATTTACTATACCTAGAAACCTTCTAAGAGTGGCCACGCTGGTCAGCAGTGGCAAATCTTGCAATCCTTGTATCTTCTTTCAGGTAGGGCTTCGGCCTTGGTCTGTTATCCGCAGACCCAGAAAGAGTACCTCTTTCTGACATAGTTGTGCTTTTGCAGGGTTACATTTGAGGCCTGCCCTCTGGATGAGGGTCAGTAGTTTGTCCAAGAGATCCAGGTGTTGTTTCTGTGTGGCTGTGGCCAACAACAGGTCGTCCACATACTGCAGGAGACACTGGGAGTAGAGAAACCCTCAAGGGCGTCCATCATGTGTAAATGGAACAGGGAGGGGCTGTTGTGAAACCCCTGTGGTAAGTAGGTCCTCGTGTACTGCCTGCCCTCAAAGGTGAAGGCAAACTTATATTGACTCTTGGGGGGCCAATGGCAATGACCAGAAACCATTGGAAATGTCCAGGGCACTAAACCATTGTTGGTCAGGGGTCAGTAGTCGTAGCATGTCTGATGTTGATGCCACAGTTGGGGCACAACTGGGGGTGACCTGGTTTAGTCTCCTGTAGTCAGTAGTAAGTCTCCAGGTATCTGTGTTTTTTTTTTTTTTTTCCACAGGCCACACTGGGGAGTTTGCAGTGGAAGCACATGTCCTAATTACACCTTGCTTGAGGAGTGATTTTATTGTTTCCTTAAAAGGAAGCAAGGCCTCAGGTGGAAAAGGGTATTGTTGTTGCCTCTCATGTGCTGGGCCTGTCACTTCAATGACAGTATTCATCCTGCCACAGTCATGCTTGTTGGTGGCAAATGCCTCCAGATGTCTTTGTAGAATGGGAAGGAGCTTTGGGAAAAGCTCATGATTCTTGAACAAATGTATGACATCATACTCTGTCATTCGCAGATATTGTTGCAGCCACATGAGTCAAGGATCATGATGGTGTGATATTGTCCCTGAATTTGTATCAGTAACATGTTGGCTAGGCCTACCACACAGCCATGTGGTGCGAGGAAGTCCGTTCTGATTATACTAGGGTGATCATGCAGTACCATCAGCTGAAAGGTATGATAGGCCTTCAGGTGTCCCAGTGTCACAAGTAGTGGCAGGGAACGGTATGCAGGCAACCTAGTTCCATCTACACCAGACATATTTGTCCTCCGTCTGGTGGACCAAGGGGATGTGTCCGGGTGGTCATCCTGTAATACAGACACAGCTGTGCCTGTATCCAGTAGTACTGTCAGTAGGTGGCCCCCGACCTCTGCTTCAGTGCAGGGCCTTCCATCTGTATCCAAGACCAGCTAGTTTACAATATGGACTGGGGCCTGTAATTGTCAATCTGTACCAGTGGAAGCATGGGGGAGCTTCTGAAAGAGAGTTTGGGCCTGGTTCCTTTGAACCACCTCTCCATGCTGCACTGACGTTATATAGGGAGCCATTTCCGGGTTCAGGGCTGTAAGGGCCTGAGGGCCTGGACTTCCGGTGTCTCTGTGGCCTGTTGAGGCCTGCTGTCCTGGTTGATGGCTACAAGGGCCCAAATGGGATTGGCATCAGTTACGGAGTGCACCTGCCCGAGAAGATCTCGAAACTTCCGGTTCTTGTCGGCTATTTCCCTATTCGAAGGGCCTGACCTTTGTTGTTTACCCTTATTATTCTTATGGTGTTTTTTATTTTTGTGGTAGTTCCGGTTCCCACCCCAGGATTATTGTTATTGTTGTTGCTGGGCCTGCTGGGAGTGTTGGTTATCTGTGGGAAGGGGATGTTTCTCTTGGGCCTGCCCCTCCACCATGTAGTGCATCGTGGCCTCCGGGATGGCTTCCACGGCAGCTACTTTCTTGGGAGCGTACCCTGAATCACGGATGTAGAGTCAATAAACTCTGTTTTCTGAAGAATATTGGCAGACCTCTCCGTGGTGGGATAGGTGGTTGGCTCTGCCTTTTTTCTTACTGCAGGGATCATGTTCCTAAGGAACAGAGTCTTGTATTCAGTGAGGTCCACATCTGCGGCTTCTCCTGCAAGATGCTTCCCTGCTTAGTAGGCCATCCAGAGCCTCTGGTGGAAAGTCGCTCGACTTTCTTTCGCATTCTGTTTTACAGGGTATACTGGCATCACTGCTACTACACCTGGGCTGTGTGCAGAATTGAGCTCAACTGCTACTTCGTCAAGGTGGCATGGCCGTCCTGGTGGACGGCATCGGGGAGTTTTGCCTACAGTCCAGGATCAATGGTCTGGTGTAGGATCTGGACCTAGTAGTCTGCAGCGAGACTAAGAATTTCGCATTTAGCACACACCTTTTCCAAGTGGCAACTGAGGTTGTCGGACAGGCTGATCAGACCAATGCTGTCAGCTATTTGCTGAACAGAGTAGGCCATTTGTAGGGGAGTATTGGGATGATCAAGCGGAGGTAGGTTACCTCGGGCGCCATCTAGGGCGGCCTGAGCTGCGGCTTATGCCACAGTGTGGCTATTTCATCCCGAGTTGTGGCCTCCTGCAGCATCTGTCTGAACTGCGTTCAGAGTGTCCGCTTACTTTTGTCAGGTAGGGTCACATTGCCTAAAGCAGCATCAGTCATTTTCTCTATCTCTTCCTTATCGTCCACAGAAAAAACGGCAATCGGTGGTGCCATTGGGACTAGGCCTAGGCCTGCCCCCCTCATCATGGAGGTCCCCATGTTGGCGTCGCCCATGATGTGCGTCATGCCGTCGGTGACGTAGGGTATGGGTGTCATGGGACAGGGGTCCGCCATGTTATGGATGGTGGGAAAGGGTGTCTGGGCCATAGTAGGGGTGTGACTGGGCGTTGTACTGAGAAATATTGTCATCTGACTCCTCCCCGCCAGATGACGTCGACAGGGCGGGGGCAACGCCTCCCATCACCTTGACGTGACCAGCCAGCACCTCTCGTTGATGGCGCAGTTTCACAGTTTTGGATTCACATGCATCATGACTCATTTTTGCAACATTCAGATCCACCTCATCCTGCATCTGCTTCTGTAACACTGTATACGCGGCACTCAATTCGCGATTGTCCCTGGTAGCTATTTCTAAGTCATTACGTACCTGGTTTATCTATTCTGTAACTCTCCCAGCTCCTCATGTATTTGTTCATTCATTCTACTTAACAAGTCATTCATTTGCAAAGCCTGCCCCTTGTCCTGTCTCAAACTTTCACACTCCTGCTTCAACATACAGAGTTTCTGCTCGCCTGCCTGAGCAGAATGATGCAAAGGGGAATTTTTTTCATTTCTCAGAGTTTGGAGTTCTGACTCCAAATTCTGCTTTCTTCTCACACATTCAGTTTCCTGCAACCCCATCTCCTGCTTAAGTGATGAGATTTGCAGTTCAAGGGATTGAAACCTCATTTTGGAGGCTTCCAGAGCAGCATAGAGAGCCGCAACCAACAGCCCTTTAGCTTCTCACTTTCTGGCTGATTGTCTTATTTCTGAGTACCAAGTTGAAATCCCCAGTACAGGGTTTTCAGATTGACTTGTGTCCCACGCGAAGTCAGCGCATCCTTCATGGGAGGCAAGGAAGTTTGAGACATCGAGTGTCAGGTATGCGCAGATATTTGATAGGTTGGCTAAACCGTGAAAAGGCGCCGTGCTGTGTATCGATCCACAACAGGTGCACTTATCCACAGTCGGGCTACTGTGCACTTATATGCATGCAATTCAAAACTGCCATGGGTGGGTTGAGTCGGCATCAACCACACCCAGTAAGCAGCCAGACTTTGCAAGTTATTACAGGGTGGTTGTAAAACAGAGAGGTGATGCAGGAATGTTGTAAATGTAATGTTGTAATGGAGTGTTGTAAACATTTACTTTCTCCCATATGCCCAAGTACAAATTAGCATAATTGGGGGCAAAAGTCGCCCCATAGCCGTTTCTTTAAGTTGTAGGAAGAACTGGTCCTGGAACAGAAAATAGTTACTTGTCAAAACATGTTCAGCACATTCTATCAAGAATTCTTTCTTCCCCACATAGAAACATAGAATTTGATGGCAGATGAGGACCGCTTGGCCCACCTAGTCTGCCAGTTATCCTAACTGATGGATAAGCTGCAGATCCTAGTTAACCAACAGCCTACTTCCTCCTACCCCCCCCCAACTAGAACTTCCTTATGTCTGTCCCATGCATTCTTGAATTCCCCCACTGTTCTTGACTCCACGACCACCTTAGGAAGGCTGTTCCATGCATCCACAACCCTCTCCGTGGAAAAATACTTCCTCACATTACCTTTGAGCCATCCCCCTTCTATCTTGGAATTGTGCCCCCGTTCTTGCACATCTATTTTTCTGAAAGATACTACCCTCTTGGACTTTATTGATTCCCTTGAGGTACTTGAAAGTTTCTATCATGTCCTCCCTCTCCCTTCTTTCTTCGAGGGTATACATATTAAGCTCCTTTAGTCTCTCTTCATATGTCTTCTGGTGGAGACCCTGCACCATTTTGGTTGCCCTCCTCTGGACAGCCTCCATCTTGTCTATGTCTTTGCAGAGATGGGGTCTCCAGAACTGCACACAGTACTCCAGATGGGGTCTCACCAACTCTCTGTACAGAGGGATAACAACTTCCTGTTTTCTACTGTTGATGCCTATCCCTATACATCCCAGTATCCCCCCAGCCCTCCTTACTGCCTTCTCACATTGCTTGCCCACCTTTAGGTCATCTGATACAATTACCCCAGGTCCCTTTCCATTTTTGTTGTCAGTATCTCACCCCCCTTTGTGTACTCTTTCCCCTGAGTTTTTGTTTCCCAGGTGCATTACCTTGCACTTCTTTGCGTTGAATCTAAGCTGCCATACATTTGACCATTCCTCCAGCCTTGCCAAGTCCCTTCTCATCCTTTCCACTCCATCTTGTGTGTGTGTAGCAGCTCTGTTGCAGATCATTGTGTCGTCTGCAAAGAAACGTACTTTTCCTTCCAGTTCCTCTGCAATGTCACTTATAAAGACATTAAAAAGGACCGGTCCCAGTATTGAACCCTGTGATACCCCACTAGTAACCCTCCTTTTTTCACTGTGCACTCCATTTACTATTACCCTTTGCGTCCTGTTGTCCAGCCAATTTTTTATCCAGGCTACCACCTTGGGACCCACTCCAAGGCTGGCTAACTTGTATATTACTCTTTTGTGTGGGTCCGTATGAAATGCATTGCTAAAATCTAGGTAGGCCATGTCCACAGCCTCTCCATGGTCATTAAGGTCATTATCCAAATCAAGCCAGAATCTAAGGACATCCAACCCTCCTTCGTGGGGATATTTGTAGAGGGAGACTATATCCATAGACACAAGATACGAACATACGAAATTTGCCAGCAGATAAAGGCCTAGAGGTCTATCAAGTCTGCTTGAATGTGCAGCTAGCACCCCTTATTCTGCAGCTGCCCTTCCCTTCCACCCTTCCCCTTCATTAACCCTCCCCCTTGTCCTGTCCCATCCTTGTTTGAAGCAGTCCACTGTTCTACTGCATACCACTTCAGCAGGTAACGCATTCCACTGAGCCACCACCCTCTATGTAAAAAAGTGTCTCCTCATCTCCCTCCTGAACCTTCCTTGCTCCAGTCTCATATCATGGCCCTTGGTGGCCCTCAGCTCCCTGACTTTGAACAGCCCCTCTGTACCCATCTTGTTTATTCCTTTCATGTATTTAAAGGTTTCAATCATGTCACCCCTGTCTCTCCTCTCCTCCAGTGAGTACATGTTCAACTCCTTCAACCTTCTCTCGTATGATAAGTCCCCCAGCCCCTTGATCATCGTTGTCGCTCTGCACTGCACCCCCTCCAGTAACGTAATGTCCCTCTTCAGATACGGACGCCAGTACTGCACGCAGTACTCCAGGTGTGGTCTAACTAATGACCTATACAGTGGCAGAATCACCTCCTCCCTCCTCGAGGATATACCCCTTGCCATACCATGATGTTTCAATCTGCATATCCACAGGACCCGAAGTATCTGAGTTGTGTCTCCTATATAAGATGCCAATTTGGTCACGTAGTCTTTAATGTGGTAATCCACATATCTAAACAGAGTTTCAACCAGTGATCCTATACCAGACACTATGGATCGTCCTGGGGGATTGTGCAGCTATTTATGTACTTTGGGCAACACATATATTGTTGTTGCCCTAATGGGGTGATCAACAGTAAGATATAATAATTCATCTTGTGAAATCAATCCCTCACACTCAGTCATACAGAAACACACCCAGAATTATTTTAAATTCAGCAGTCGGGTCATGGGTCAGGGGTAAATACAATTCAAAATTGTCCAACTGACGATCTGTTTCTTCAGTATATTTGTGGGTGGACATTACCACCACCACCGACCCGCCCTTCTCTGCCAGTTTAATTGCGAGTTCCATATTTTCTTGTAGGCTTTTTAAAGCCTGGGCTTCCTTTGTTGTAATATTTATAAAGCTAGGTTTTTCTTCCTTCTCCAGTAATAACTTAAACTGTCTCTCACATCTTTGTTAAAAAGATTCTGATGGAATCATTGTATGGTGTCATAAAAGATGATTGTGGCTTAAACTGTCTTACCTCCGATACCTCAGTTACTCCAGAGTCCTGTATCAGAGTACCATCCCCAAGAGATGTCCCTATAGGGTTGTCGTAGCCCATCTTATATTTCTTAAAAAAGGCCTTTAAGTTCAAGTTCCTTGTAAACCTATGGAGATCCATGTATAAATTAAAGCCCTTTATATCCACTGTTTGGTATGAACAATAATCCCTTCTGTAAAACTCTTAATTCAGCTTCACTCAACTCCATGTGTGAGATGTTGATAACAATACTTTCCTCGTTGTCTACTGTCTGCCTCTCTTCCCTTGGCCTTTTGTCTACTGTCTGCCTCTCTTCCCACCGGCAGATCTGCCAGCATTGGTTCATGCCTTTGTGACCTTGCGTTTGGATTACTGTAATGCTCTATACCTAGGGCTAGTGGGGGTAGATCTTTGCTGCCTACAGCTGGTGTAGAATGCAGTGGCCAGGTTGTTGACCGATCTACCAAGATTGTGTCACATTACACCTGTGCTGCGCTCTCTGCACTGGCTGCCAGTTAGGTGGTGGATCACCTGCAAGGTTGACTTGCTGACCTATAAAGCCTTGCATGGCCAGGGGCCCAGTTACCTGCAAGATCTCTTGTCTCCCTACCACTCCATTTGCTCCCTTCGCTCCAGTGACGAGGGTTTGTTGGAGGTGCCCAGGATCTGCTTAAAAACATCTGGGGCATGTGGTTTTTCTTTTGGGACCCAGTTCTCTGGAAATCCCTGCCTCATTAGGTTTGCAACAGTGTATCTGTCGAAATATTTAAACGGGAGCTAAAGTCTTTCCTATTTAAACAAGCTTTTATGGTATCTAGCAGATGTATTTGTATATTACCTGTGTTATTCTGTTTTATCAGTACTGTATTAAGTGTGTGGATTTTATTGTAAAGTGCATTGAGTCAAAATAGAGAAATGGCATTATATTAAATACAGTTGTCCTTGCTTGATTAGTAGGGAGTCACATAATTTACAAGCCCCTACTGGGATTAGAATCCATTTGCATTTTTTGGAGGCTGTGACATAACCTGTACACCACATGGGCTACCATTCACTTTAGTGCAGTTTGGTGGTGCACCAGATGTGCATTTGGATTGAGTTGGGGCAAAGTTGAAGGGGAGTTAGAATAAAAGAGGAGATGGGGTGAGACCCACTGCAAACAGTTTTACAGGGGACCCACATCGGGCTGAATTGATAGACTGTAGGGCCTTCTTGTGCTGGCGTATTCATATGGGTTAGCAAGCAAAGGACCAGGGATTCAATACAGGTGAGAACATAACATTTTTCTATTCTTAGTAAGAGACCAAGGTTCAAATCCTAACAGGGACTGGTACATTTTCAAAATTCTTATTCAGTTGCAGTTTTAAGGTTAGACCAGTACATTTCATAGGAAAACAAACTTTGTTAACAACAAAGCCTTGTGTGTGTAGGAAATGTTTATGATGCCTTTACTACCTGAGCATCTAACTCTTTGGGTGCATCCTTGGGTTAGGCCTCATGTGACATTGGTTTTGCTAGGGATCTCTGTTTAGGACAGAGTATCTGCTAAACTGGTGTGTGTGTGTGTGTGTGTGTGTGTGTGTGTGTGTGTGTGTGTGCGTGCATGCATGTGAGGAGGTGGGGGCTTACTTCTGACAAAAGTAAAAATGCACATGCAGTACTTTCTTTAGTGCTGGCTAGTGAGAGTAATTGTAATTATGTTTATTGTTCACCTTTTCTGTGTTATAATTTGATGCAACAACATTCAAGTATTCTTGGGGTAGGTAGGGAGAAAGATGGTGTTAGTAATGGTGATACAGATAGGAGGGTAGCAAAACTAGCAAGCATTTGAAAATGTGCCATTCAGGAGCAATGAATGACATTATGGGCAAAATTACAGGAGCGTAGGCCAGGTATGGGCTCAGACAAAAGGAGGTGGATCCTAAACTTCTGCATATCTCCACTCCTGCCATTGTATATACTTTGACTCACCTACTCATCCTTTCCTTCTCCCTCAGTGCTGTCCCACAGTACTGGAAGCTGGCCAAAGCTGTACAGCTCCACAAAGTGAGGGACTCCTCCTCCTCCTCCGGGTAACTACCTGCCAATCCCGCCCATCCCTTGTCAAGCTGCAAGAGAAGCTGGTCTATGCTAGACTCCCTGATTTCCTCTCCTCCTCTAATTTCCTTTCCCTGTCCCAGTCTGGTTTCCAAAAGGATCACTCCACCGTCTTCTTCTTGCTTCATGTAACTTGATCTCAGGAATGTATTGGACACATCGCGACAGCCATCTTCGTCGATCTGGCCAAGACCTTCGACTCTGTACCCCACCCTCTCCTCCTGAAACACAGAAACACAGAATCTGATGGCAGATAAGGACCACCTGGACCACTTAGTCTGCCTGTTTTTCCCCTAGCTACTATATCACCGCAGGCCCTATTTGATCTCCAGCTTATCACCCCTTGTTTCATCTCTAAGGTTCCCTTATGCCTATCCCATGCTTCCTTGAACAACGTTACAGTTTTTACCCCCACCACCTCCACTGGGAAGCTATTCGAGGCATCCACCACCCTCTCCATGAAGAAGTACTTCCCCTCTGTACATCTCCTCTAAGTCTACCACCGTCCAGCTTCATAACATGACCCCTTGTCCTTGAGCATCTTTTTTTCTGAAAAATGCTTCCCTCTTGAACATTATTCACACCTGTGAGGTATTTGAAAGTTTCTATTATATCCCCCTTTCCTCCAGGTTGTACATATTGAGGTCCTTCAGTCTTTCCTCATAGGGCTTTTGCTGCAGACCCTGCACCATTTTGGTTGCCCTCCTCTGGACCACCTCCACTCTTTCTGTGTCCTTCCGGAGATTAGGTCTCCAGAACTGGACACAATACTCTAGGTGAGGTCTCACCAGTGATCTTATACAGTGGTACCACCACCGCCCTCTTTTCTGCTGGTGATACCCCTCCCTATGCAGTCCAGCATCCCACTAGCTCTTCCGACTGTCTTGTCACACTGCCTAGCCACTTTTAGGTAATCAAATATGATAACCTTCTGTCTCGTTTCTGTTTTGTGGTCGACATTACCTACCCTGTCAATTTGTACTCCGCCCCGGGTTTCTGTGCCCCAAGCAGGGCTCCAGATAAGGTAAGTACCAACCTATTTTACTCACCTTATTTTAGGAAATACTCTTCAGAAAATGTTTTTAATGAGTACCAGTACTCACCCACCATTTGTAAATGCACCACACTCCGTAGAATAATGCTTCATATCATAACTGGTGATTCAAAACAGTTTTTTCCAGATTTACAGCACTCGTATACATCCTAATTTTGTTTTATTCACTATATTTTAAAACTGGTGAGTAAATTACTCCTACCTGCCAACATTATCTGGAGCACTGCTGGCACCTGATCATTTCTTACCTAGAAAAAAACTACATTGTTTTAAAAAATGTACTCCTCACTGCACTCCATCCGGACATTTGTATGTATCTGAATTTGGTTTTACTGACCTCACTTTTTTTTTTTATATACTTTATTTATCAAGTCAGTATTATAGCAGATATACACCCATACAGTAAACTCATACATATAATATAGATACAGTATATTATGAAAAAAGATATATACAAATACAGGAGGGAAGTTTTACATTGTTCTGATTGTTTCAAAAGGAAAAACAATTCTGGTCCAAGAACAAAAAGGCTTTTCACTGCTTCAAGGGATAAAAGCATCATCCAGCGGAGAAATATAAAACACCCAGGACCTCCAATACAGTTCAAATTGAGAAGTAGTATCTGTCCTACATGCATTCAACCTTTCCAAATAATAAATGTCAGACATTATGGAATGCCAGTGTGTCAAAGTAGGGATGGTAGTTGTCCGCCAAAGATGGATTATCGCCTTTTTTTGCTGCAGCTAAATATAAATACAATATACTCTCGTTTGGGGGGACAACGCCATCCTCTCCAATGTATAAAAGAATCATTTGATTTGTTAAGACAAAAGTAGGGTATATTAGAGATTGGAGACTCTTGGAGATATCCTTCCAGTAGTGGGAGACCCTCGGGCACATACAGAATATAGGAGAAATGTTTGCCCTAGTCTTCCCACACTTTGTCCAGCACCCAGCGAAACTTTCTGGGAGAAATTTGGTCAATTTATCTGGAGAAATGAAAAAATGGATGCGACATTTCCAGATATATTTAAGCCAATAGGGGGCGTGTGAGGTCTTAATGGAAAAAAATTATTGGTTCTAACCATTTGTTGTAAGAAATTTGAGTATCTAATTCTTTATTCCATCTGGCCAAAACATTTCCAGTGGACTCCCTCCAGTAGTCCCTGGGGTATTTATAAAGAAGACCAATTACATGAGTATATGACTTTCCATCAATTGCCTCAATAATGAAAGTCAAAAAAGCTGGCAACGGAGAGGGTAAGGTAGCTCACGTGGAGCCCTGGCTCGTCAGGAAAGAGCAGATCTTAAATATCTAAAGTGATGTGTAAAAGGGAGTCCAAATCTAGCCTGCAAAGTGGCAAAGGGAATTTCCCCATGTGAATCTAAAAATTGGTATATCATAGATAGACCCATTCTATGCCACTCCTCATAGATTTGATCTAGTCGAAGGGCAGTAAATTTGTTTTCTTTAACTATTAATCTAAAATAGTGGAAAACCTCCGCCACTTCCTGATCAGTCCTCACCTCATACCAAATCTTTAAGGTATTTCAGGTTCCCCAAGCGAAATCCCCAAGACATGGTGCGGAGTCCAGTGGGGAAAATAGAATTGGGAGGACATCGTAAAGTTCATTCAAAGTAAATTCTATAAGCTTCCATGGGGGGATTATATGTTTGGTAAGCCATATCAAAACGACTTTACATGTCACCGCCCTATGGTATTCTTTTAGATTTGGGAGATTTAAACCTCCTTTAGTAATAGGCAGTTGTAATACTGTCCATCTTATCCTCGAGTGCTTCCCCGCCCACAGAAACCTTGAAAGAATTCTGTCCCATGACCAAAAATAAAATTTGAGGGTATCAAAGGTAAAGTTTGGAAAAAATATAAAATCTTGGGGAACGCAGTCATTCAGATAGTCTGTATACGTTGATAAAATGATAAAGAGAGGTGTGCCCATTTCCCAACTAACTGTTCTATGCTTAACGTTAAAGGCTGTAAGTTAAGGAGCTCCAGAAGTCCCAGGTCCCTAGGGATAAAGACCCCCAAATATTTAAGTTTATTATTTCGCCACCTGGCTGGAAGTTGTGTTCTTAGGTCTTGTGATGGGACAAAGTTGAGGGTCAAAATCTCTGTCTTTTGAATATTGATCTTGAATCCGTCAACGTCCAAAAATCTCTCAGTTACCTTCAAGGTGGCCGGAACTGAGGTTTTGGGGTCTAGCAGGGTCAGCAGAATGTCATCCATGTATAGTGAGAGAACAAATCCCCCAGTGGTATCCCCGAAATGTTAATATTTTGTCTTATTGCCTCAGCCAGAGGCTTGATATATAAGGCAGATAGGAGCGGTGATAGTGGGCAGCCTGCCTCGTCCCCCTCCCCAGAGGGATCCTGGCTGAGAGCTGTCCATTCACCTTAACTTGGGCCATCGGGGAAGCATAAATTCTCTGCAATAAGGAAACAAATTCCTCTGGAAACCCAAACCGCAAAAGAACCTTCCAAAGAAAGCACCAACTGACCCTATCGAATGCCTTTTCGGCATCCAAGCTGACAAAGACAGCCAGAATTCGTCTCTGATTAACATGGTCAAGGAGGTGAATAGTCCTACGGGTGTTATCTGAAGTCTGTCGAGACTGGACAAACCCTGATTGGTCAGAGTCTACCTAGCCAGGAATTATACCCTCTATCCTATGGGCCCATATAGCCATTAACAACTTGTAGTCTACATTTAATATGGATGTTGGCCTATAAGATGTTACCATTTCTGGGGGTTTGCCTTGCTTCAGTATGGGGGAGATATTTGTATAGTCCCATGAACGTGTCGAAGCTCCTCCCTTCTGCATCTCATGGAATGCTTTAACTAACACAGGAGCAAGCTGTTAATAGAAGGTTTTATACCACTCAGCGGGCATCCCATCCAGGGCTTGACAAATTTTAAAATTAGGTACTTGTCCACGGACAAGTGGCTTGTCAAAAAGTAGTTGTCCCGGTGCTTGACTTGGTAGTCCAGCTATAAAATGGCCTGTTTTTAGTGGAAAGTATAAAAATACAGAAAACCTAAATGGATTTATTGTAGTATCAGTTATTTAGTGTTTTAACAGACGTTGAGGAGAATAGTATGTTTTTTTTTTTGTCAGGATGGAGAGGACTGTGCCAGAATTAGCAGGTGGTGCCAGCAGCACAGTCAGTGAGATCATGCAGCAAGACAGTACAGCATCAGGAAAAATTATAGTAGGAAGCCTGAACTTGCTCCAGCTGGGCACAGCATCGTCATATTCAGAGTCGTCGTCATCATCATCATCATCAACACTAGTAGTGACAGCCTCGGGGACATTTTCATGTGAATCAGCATCAGTAGAACTAATAGTTGAACTAGCATGACCATGAATGTGGCATGTGCCAGGACCAGATAGTAGCCACTGGTTGATAGCTTGATCCGGATCAAATACTGAAACATATTGCTATACACAATAACGTTTTATTTTATGCTATCTTTGTGTGTGTTGTGTAATTTTTTTACCTTGAGCTGTTGTGCTTATGCATACAGCACTACAAGGGCCTGGGCAGAACAGAGTAGGGAGTGGCAGCCAAGTACTTGTACTCTGCTGCAGTTGTTACCAAAGTTCCTCTACCCCTCCCCTCCCTCTCAGGGCAGGTTAGGTTTCGCAGACTGACAGACACACACACCAAAGTGTTTTTTTTTTTTTTTTATGTAGCACAAACAATGTTTTTCCCCTTTAGTTTGTGTAGTTTATTTCTAATAAGTCCACAGTTGTTCCCCAAGTTCCTCTACCCTCTCAGTGCAGGTCACAGCGACACACACACACCCCTCCACCAAAGTAGGTAGGCAGCCAGCTACTAGGTTTTTTATTTTCTGTATAGCACAAAACTTGTTTTTCCTTTCCCCCTTATGTATAGTTTTATTTATTTCTAATAAGTCTGCAGTTGTTCTCCATGTTCCTTTACCCTCTCAGGGCACTAGGGCAGGCATTCAGTCTCACAGCCACATGCACACGCCTCCACCAAAGTAGGTAGGTTTATTTTATTTTTTTTTAGCTCAAAAAGATTTTTGCAGTGTGGTTTAGTTTGTTTCTAGTGAGGCCAACTCCTCCTCAGTTGTTCTTGTTATCCAGGTTCCTCTGCCCTCGCCTCTCAGACTCAGGCTTTTTCTTGTATAAAATAAATCCCTTTAACCCAGGTTTTAGTTGATCCAGAGAAGAGCCTCTGCCTTCAGAACAACTCACTACCCACTACGGCAGGCTACTTGGTCTCAAAGCCACACACAGTCACATATCCACTTCCACCACTTTACTAACAAGTGAGATTTTATTATTATTAGTAATAAAAAAATGCTTAATAATATACTAGGTTAATTGTTTTACTTTGTTTCTTCACTTTTCCGTTAAAGATTCTCTGCCTCTCTGCCCTCCCAGGACCACGACACAAACATTTCCCCTAACCCTCTTAGGACAGAAATGCTCTCAGTTTAATTACCGGGATGTTTTGTTGTAGTGGCCAGATTCAGTGGGCTGGGTATCATGAGACCAAAGGTTCAAATCACACTTAAGCCAACTACTCACTGCGTGACTTTGAACAAGTCACTTAACCTCTCAGTGCTCCAGTCTACCAAGTTGCAGAAATGGATATAAGCAGATGTTGCATCTCAGCTGGGCTAATCCTGGATAAACTGCACACCTCAACTTCATTTCTTGCAAATCAGGGGCAGAGTTGAAAACAATAAGGGGCAAATTACTAAAATCAGGGACACATCTCATAAAAAGGAAATATCTGCTCAAGAAGCCAGTTATATTATGGGGCTTGGTGCGAGAATTATTTTGTGAAGGAGAATAGGACAGACTGTAGCAATAATGCAAACTTTAATTATCAAAGAACTCTACTTTTAGCACAATAACAGTAGTGTATTATTGCTTGCCAGGATTTTATTCTCTCCAATAACCTGGCTGCCACGATGAGGGAGGTGTCTGCCTACTACTTGCTGGTGCATCCTCTACTTTTTTATGGGTTGGGGGTGTAGGGGTGGAATATCCTTCTGTCATGTAGTGTTCCATATATTTGGCAGTGGTTACAAATATCTATGATTTGCCACATTTAGATTTCCATTCTCAAAATGTAAACGCAGACTACATATTGTACTTGTACAGGCAGTTACACAACATGTTAGGTAAGCTCTGCACCAGTTCCAGAAAAGTTGAGACTGCAACAAGGGCTAGGCTAGGCTTGCATGCTGTACAGCACCATTCAGTGACCCTAGAGCTAGCTCCTTCCCCCTCCTCTGTGCTACCTGCTCATATTTCAACCCTTCTCCTCCCATAACAGCATTAGGAAGCTGCTTGCAGTTCACATACTCCTCCCACTGTTCATCACCCTCTCATTCTCCTGTTTGTCTGCTTACTCAGTTCCCTACCTCTCTTCTTATGCACTAGCTATGAGTCTCCAGTTTCAGCTCTCTTCATATATCTCTCGCTCTCTCCAGCAACTTATTTTAATATTACAACGCCCCCTTCCTTTGCTGCTCTCACTAACTCGTCACCAATTTCTGTCCTGTTTGTGGTTTACTCACAGTGATCCAGACCTTGTCTTTTCACATGCCCTTGCTCTGCAGCTCAGCTCTCGTCTCTCTCTCTTTCTCTCACCCCTATATTTCATGCACCATTTTCTCCTGTCCCCGACTCCTCGGCTTCAGTTTCTGTCTGTACTCACTGCGGAGCTCCGTGTACTCTGCTGCCTCTGACACAAGGAGCTAATGCAAGCGCTGCTGATCTGCAAATTCTTAAAGCAGCAGGTGCCAATTTTCAAAACAGAAGCGCAAATTAGCGCTCAGTGCCCACTTATTTCAGTTCAAACGGAGTGCCATCTAGGGGTTCTGGGATGGGAAGCAAGTAGAATCTACATTAGAGGAAAAAAAAAGCGGGTTTGGTAGTCAATGGGACAAGCAGCATGTGGTAAACTGCTTGTCCCCAATTGAGAAATGGTTGTCCGGGACGTCGGGCTATGGGATTTGTCAAGCCCTGATCCCATCCGGACCTGGGGTTTTCATTGTTTTGCTATCTCATGCCACTCTCTTAAGTTCTTCTAACCTAATTGGGGTCTTCAGACTTTCAGCCACTTCTACAGACAAGCGGGAAAAAGTAAAAGATTGAAAAAAATCCTCCATTTTACAGGGATCTGGGGTTACCGAGGCAGTATATAACTGGGAGTAATATTTCCTAAAGAATTCCATTATTTGTTCTGTGGAAATGACTCTGTTATTGGATGTCTGGTCTGTTAAATGAGAGATGTATGTAGCCGTCCTCTGTCCTCTCAATCTTCCAGCCAAATGTCTGGCCCCCTTTGGGCTTCCCTCGTACCTATAAGATTTTAAATAAAACAGATCATGTTGTATTTTCTCATCCATAAGTTTCTGGAGACTAGCTTTAGTTTGATTTATTTGTAACCTAATCTCCTCAGCTACTGGAGCTCAGGCCTGTAATTCTCCCAGTTCAATGTGTAGTTTAGAATATTGCTGTTCCCATTTTTTTTCCGTGCAACAGCATAAGGAATAATCTCCCCCAGATCACCGCCTTAAACTGTATCCCACAAAATGGATGCTGAAACCTGTGTCCCAGAATTATCAGCGATCACCTGAGTAATTTTGGCACTAAAACTATCTTTAAAGACCTTATCCTTTAAAAATGAGGTGTTAAGGCGCCACCCTGTGGTTTTTCTAGGTATTTTAAAAGTCTAATTTTAAGAATAAAGGGGAATGATCTGAAAGAAATCTAGGATCAATGGTCAAATCATGCAAATAGTCTAGGTGTTTCCTGGAAATAAAAAAATAATCCAGTCTGGAGTGGGAATTATGTTGAGGGGAATAAAATGTATAGCCCCTTGAGGAGGAGTAAAAAATCTTCAAACGTCTGTCAAGCCCAGGGCCTCCAGATTAGAACGAAAACATTTCAGTGCAGTTGAGGTGCTATGTCTGTGTGGAGAAGATGAGTCCAAATGTGGATTTAAGGTGAGGTTAAGATCTCCGCCCCTTATCGGAGATCCCTGAAAATTATCTATTAATTTATCGAAGAGTCTTTTCAAGTCTGCAACAGGCATCATTAGGGGAAAATATACATTTACCAATGAGACCAGTTTCCCAAACAATGTCCCTGTTAAAATGACATACCGTCCCTGGGGGGTCAATAAATTGAGAGGACAAATGAAAAGGAGAGGTCCGGGGAATCATTATCGCCACTCCACGGCGTTTCCCCTTTGGGAAAGCCGAGGCAAAAATCTGAAAATGACCACCCCATGATAATTTAGAGTGTTCATTGTCTGTCAAATGGGTTTCTTGTAAATAAACAATATCGTTTGGATGTTTCTTTAAACATTGAAAGAGCCTAGCTCTTTTAATCGGATTATTCAATCCATTTATATTGAGGGACAATGCCCTAACCATTTGAGACACCATTTTAAATTATTGAAAAGATAAGGACCTCTCCAATACATCCCATCCGATCAAAATGACCCAGTCAACCACAAAATGCCCAACCTTATTAAGTGTTAACACCAAATTTGAAGAACTTCCCCTGCGGTGTATCTTATAATCAAATACATCTCTAAAATACCTCCCTCTCCCGAAATGCACATACCTTTGCTTTTCTCGAACTTCCCTGTTAAGTGTACCATCCTGCTGTACCTGGGTTATATATTGGAAACATAAATCAACCATTTTCTTAAGATTACAATTCAGTCTAAATTCTATAAAAAAAAACCTCTAGCTAAATCAGACTGTATTAACTGTAAACCAGAGGGAAAACAACCCTCAACACAGTAACTTTATACATCAGCTGTGACCTCCAAGGTAAGGGTGAATGTATGCCATCTCCCTAGTCGTGCCTCCAGAACATCAGGAGGAACAGGAGAAACTCCGAGTGCAATAGGCTCTCGGGCCTCCAGAGGGTGAAAGTTCCCTCTAATGCAATAAAAAAAATAAAATAAATAAAAATAAAAAACTGGCAATATGTCCAAAAATAAACCCCAAAAAGCTCTTCTGTCTTTCAAAATCGAACATGAGCCTGTTAACCTAGTGGCGGTGGCAGATTCCCCCTCGCTATCATTGTAGTACATATTATGATAAAACCTTGGAGTATTGTGAACTTTTCCACCACTGTTTAAATTATAAACCCACTCCACTCCAGCTCTCGTCTTAATTAGGCAAAATAAAGCAAAGTTACGAGTAGAGATTCCCCCCCCAGTTCTCTGAAGCTTAATAAAAGTCAACCAAAACCACAGGACTGAATGTCCGAGGCTGCATCCCAGTAATAGGGGAGAAACCCCTGGTTAGGAATCTCAGTCTTTATATCTCCGAAAAGATCCAGCTGAGTTCCAAATATCACCATCTAGATCCCGAAACAGCTTAATTCCCCATGTTTCAATCAGGTTCTGCCACGAGCAGACCGGCGGAACCCTACGAGTTAGTTCTTCAGGTCCTCAGGTCTCTGGTCTCCGCCCCTTCGACTGCCTCCTCACTCCGCCATGGTTTGCTATCTGGGAATCTTCTGGGATGATAGAGGCTTCAACTTGGCCTTCTTCTTAATCTGAATCCCTAACCTAAGCAGTTCCTCTCTAGCCTCTTCGGCTGAACAAAACTCCCTTCTGCCAGATGGAAGCTGCACCAACAAGCAAGCCGGGTAAGGGGTGGTAAATTTAATGTTGGCATCTTTCAACGCAGGGAGTATATCTGCATAGGCTCTTCTGTTCCGCATAGTTTGGGGGGGGCATAATCATTGTCTACATAGATTTGTGTTTGGCCATAGAAGATCTTCCCCTTACGCCAGGCTGTGGTCAAAACTCTTTCCTTCACTACATAGCTGAGAAAGTGGAGTACAATGGATCGTGGTCTGGCCTTCGGATCAGTGGGACGTGGACCCAGCGCCCTGTGCACACGTTCCAATTCCAGCGGCATGTCAGTGGGTGGCTCCAAGGCTGTTCTCAGGACCGTGGTTATGAAATCTGTACAGTCTTGGCCTTCCGAACCCTCCGGAATACAGTAGACCCTTAAATTCTTACGGCGGGCCCTGTTATCAGCATCCTCTTGTCTTGAATAGAGTAGGGCATATTGATCCTGCAGCTCATAAATAGACTCCTCAATATCGTCTACTCTATTTTCGACCACAGTAATCTGCCTCTCCGTGGAGTCGGTGCACTGTTCCAGGTTGGCCACGTCTCTGCACAGCTCAGTATACATATCTTTGATTTCAGCTCTAAAAGAAAGTAGCTCTTTATATATTGTATCGAGCTTCACTCGTTTGTTTTTTATTTTATTACGGGATGAAGTGGCCGAGTCTGATGGTTCAGTCATTGCGACTGAAAGTTCCGAATCGGAGGGTTCCTGGGCCGACATCCCGATCGTCTTGGAAAAGGCACCGATTTGTGGTTATTTGAAATTTCATGCTGATAAAATCATCCGGTCAGTATACCCTGCACTTTTTTAATTAATTTTCAACTGCTTCCAAAGTAAAACTCTGTAGATGCCGGCACAATAGCAGAGAGGAGCTGCAGAGCTTGAGGTTAATTCACTATCTTGGCTGCAAACTCCACCGGAAGTCCCTGACCTCACTTTCAAAATGAGGAGTACAGTACTCATCCCTAAAAATCTTATCTGGAGCCCTGGCCCCAAGTGCATGATTTTGCGCTTTTTTGCATTGAAACCCAGTTGCCATACCCTTGACCAGTCGTCTTTTTTTTTTATACACACACACACACACACACATACATATAAATGTTTATGGATTTTTCTTTGTGCGTTTTCCCACTTTCCTGCCCGAGGCCCTGGCACACGGCCATATGTGCGTGTGGAGGCATGCATGCACACTGTGGCGCCTGCTTAGCCCCTTCTACCCTCCTGTCCTTGCCACCCCCTCTGCCGTCCCACTGGACCTCCACCTGGTGGTAGCGGAACCATGGGAGGGTGATAACCCACCCCCACCACCCCAGGAGAGGAGAGCAACCTGCTGGCTCCATTCGATCCTGCTCCTTCCTCCCCCCCATGCCGGCATTCTGATGACCCAGGGTCATTCCCAAACCAGGTTGCCGGCATAACACGAGGTGAGGTGTCCAGTGCTCAACCCTCAGCACCACCGGGCTGGCCCTTGACCAGTCCTCTTAACTTTTTCAGATCCCCTCTCACCCCCCAGAATGTCTACCTTGTTGCAGATTTTAGTATCATCCACGAACAGGCAGACCTTCCGATCCAGCCCCTCTGCATTATTACTAATAAAGACATTCAAGAGGACCAGGCTCAGTACAGATTCCTGTGGTACTCTGCTGGTCACCCTCCCTTCCTCGGAGTGAACGCCATTTACCGCCACTCTCTAGCCCTTAGCCAATTTCTTACCCAGTTTACCACCGTTGATCTCACTCCTAGACTACCCAGCTTGCTTATTAATCTCCTATGTGTCTCGAAGGCCTTGCTGAAATCCAGGTAGGTCACATCCACCTCTCCTCCATGATGCTATTCCCTGGCTACCTTGCTTGACAAGACCACCCCCAGTGAATCTGTACTGTTTCGGGTCCTGTAAGTCAATGGATTCAAGGTATTCCAGTATCCTTTCCTTCAGTAATGAATCCAACAGTTTCCCCACTACCGTAGTCAGGCTGACTGGCCTGTAGTTGCCAGCCTCCTTCCTGTTACCACTTTTGTGAAGTGGGACTACATCTGCCATCCTCCAGTTCCCTGGAACCACTCCCATCTCTAGTGAGAGGTTGAACAGGACTGTCAGAGGTGCAGCCAGCACCTCCCTCAGTATCCTTGGATAGACCCCGTCTGGCCCCACTGCCTTGTCCACTTTCGGATTTGTGAGTTCCTTCAGGACTGTCTCCTTTGTAAATGGACTAGTGTCCGCCTCCCTTCCTTCAATGCTCCTGTCCCTTTTCTGTGGCCCCTCACCTTCTCTTTCTTCTCTGAACACTGAACAAAAGTATTTGTTCAAGATGTCTGCTTTTTCTTGGTCCCCTCCACACAGTCCCACCCCTCCTTCCCTTCTGAGTCTTACAGTTCCTCCTCTGGTCTTTCTCTTTTCGTTTACATACCTAAAAAATGTCTCGACTGCTTTCTTAATTTCCTGGGCTATTTTCTTCAGTTTGTGCCTTTGTGCTCCTAACTGATTTCCCTGCCTCCCTCTGTTTCTCCAGATACAGCTCCCTATCCTCCTCTTTCTGTGCCTTCTTATATCTCCTGAACGCTAGATTTTTGCTCTTACCTTCCCAGCCACTTCCTCTGAGAACCATAGCAGTCTTTTTTTCCTCTTGCCTTTGCTTACTAGTCTGACACAGAGGTTTGTTGCTTTTTCTATGCCCCTTTTAGTTTCTCCCAAAAGTTCCTCCACTCTACCCAAGCCCCCCCCCCCCGGTCAGGGCATCCCCTAAGGCATTCCCCCATCTTTTTAAAATCAGCCCTCCTGAAGTCCAGGACCCTCATCCTTGTGTGGTTTGATTCTGTGCCAGTACAGTGTACCCTCTATTATCTGCCAACTTTGATGCACCAACTTTTTGGCAGATAATAGAGGGTGTCGGATAACAGAGGTGTGTTATGTTGCATTGGTAAAATACTGGAAAATTCGCACAGGACTAAACTTTGGTGATAACTGTTCATTTTATTTGTGTACAGTTTGGTAATGAAATTACTTGAAAAACACAGTATGGCTATAACAATCTAGTTTAGTTCATTTCTCATTTATCATCAGTCAACTTTAAAGTAATCAGTGATGGATATCTGTTTGGCTTTCTTTGTCATTATTAGTTTCATTTAAACATCCAAGTCCTCCTCTTTCACTGGCCTGCAGCGGTGTCCAGGGAATGTACAGAGCTGGAAAATTGGAAAGAGAGAGGAAGGAGTGAATATGAGGAGGCTGGGATAAATTCCCACCACCTGCATGGCAGACACTATATACCTCTTAACATTTTGTCACTAAAATGTTGGGCAGCTTTACTCGGAATGTAGGAAAATGAAGGACAGTGGCCTTAATAATTTGGATTACATCAGCATACATGAAGACACAAACTCAGAACACTGGAAGCTAATGACTTAAGAGCATCCCACCGCTGAGCACAGCTTGAACACTAGTTGGAGTCCCTAAGAATGGAGTGACAAGGACTCGCACCGAGTCTTTTGTGGGGTCCCCACCTTGCACTGCTAGGTGCCATGTAACTGCAGCTCTTAAAGAGGTGTTATACTTAGCCATCTGAAACAAAGAAGAAGATTAGCATGTGGACTAGAGCCTGCTAAAGTAGGGATTTTTTAACGTCCCTGGCAGCCATGGAAGATGCATTAGTTGAGATGGATAAGTAAAAAGTTAGCTGCACTTGTCCAGGCCCCAGAGAAGCAAAACAATGTTAAAATCTACCCTTGCTTCTAATATGAAGCACTGTCACGTCCCTGAGCTCTGGGCTGGCTCACTCCGCCTCAGATTTGACCAATCGGCTTGCTGTATCTTGAACAGCGCCATCAGACTCGGGGTTGCCACCCCATGTATGCCTCTCTTCCAGACCAGAGCTCCCTCGAGATATTTACGTGCATCCTCAATCCCTCCCTTGGAAATCTCCCGAAAGTTTCCTTGGCTATGGGTGGAAAAGCGTTATCTTTTGTTGCTCCCACTCTGTGGAACAGTCTCCCAGCGCCTGTCTGCTCCATGGACACCCATACCATTTTCAAGGTACGTTTCAAATCCTGGCTGCTTGACGAGGCCAAGTGCCGTTGCTCACCTGGTTAATCCTGCTCCCTCCCCACCACAGCAGCCTCCCTCCTAGGTTGCTTTGTCTCCCCACAAGCGCTGTTTCAACCTACCTCTGTGTCCTGTCTAAACACATGTTCCGTGTATTCCCACTCGACAGTGCCTTGGTGTGTTCTTATGTTATGCACTTAATTTTGCTAACCACTTCTTCTAGCTGTAAATAATGTACAGTTAGTTGTTGACTATCCCAATGAACTGATTTGTTTTAGTAATAAGCTTTTATAGCCTCTCGTTTTGTCTTTTCTTTATAATCTGCATTTGTCCATCAACAATGTCTGTATATTCATTAGCTTACACTCATTGTATATTACGTCTCTCCTTTTGTTTTGCTGCATGTTGTGGCCCGGGTCATACCTGAATACAGTCCCTTGGATCAGTGCACTTACCCGGTTACCAAAGACATAAATAAACAAAATATGAAATCTTCCTTTTCTCCACCCTCGACAGTTTCAGTAATCTCTTCATAAATTATGTTGTTCAAAACCTCAGCTCCATTCTCAGAGGTAACATGGTCCTCATCAGTGCGCTGTAAAATATATCTGAAGACATTTAAAACGACCAAAATATCGGGACCATAATAATGCACTGCATCAGTGCCAGAGACTTGGCAGATAACAGTGGGAGAATAACATTAGTAAGATACAGCCTGTAGATCAGAAAGTGCTGGTGGATGGAGAGGGTGGTGGATTATTTATTTATTTAAGAGATTTACCAGATAAGCATACTGAGCGGGAGCCACTCGTTTCCAGATGCGACCTGGGGTTACATAGGTCAAGAATGGTACAGAATGCACAATACAATAGTGAAATACACAGCAGGTTCAGTCGGAATTCCCATAGAGAGAGAGAATGGTACAGGAGGTCAGACTGGCAGATGAGGGTGGCGGATAATAGAGGGTGCACTGTGCTTAACCACACTGTACAGTGATCACTGGTCCCCAGATGGTCACCCACCATGACGTCTGCAACACTGTACCTGTTAGTACAAGGTCCAGTATTTCTCCCACCCCCACAAGTGGGCTCCATAAGTAGCTGCCTGAGGAATGCCCCTTGCAGGGAGTCCAGGATTGTCCTTGCTCCTAGCTGAAGCTGCAGCTGGGATGCTTCAATCTACATCCAGCAGATTGAAGTCCCCCACCAGCACCTTCTTCTTATTTGCTATCTTTTGAGTGGCTTCCCCCAGAACCTTATCCAACCCCCCATGCTGGAGGTCTTTAGAGGTCTGTAGATGACGCCAGTGCATATTATGGCTCAATTCCCCTTCTCTTGGGTGACCCACAGTGCCTCTGCCCCTCTCTGTATTCCCTGTACCTCTGTCACTTTATGCTATCTCTCACACAAAGAGCAACTTCTCCCCTACCATGTCCTTCCTGAATAGAGTATAGCATGGTATGGCTATATCCCAGTCACGGTTCTCAGTGTACCATGACTCTGTAATGGTGACAATGTTCAGGTCAGCCTCTGCCATAACTGCCTCCGAGTCGGGAATTCTGTTCCCCAGACTTGGAGCATTGGCACACATAGCCTTCCATATTCTAGTTCAGCCCTGCTCACTAGCTCCCCATTTTCCATTTTACCTTTTCTCCTTACTGCCTCCGTTCTTATTCCCATCTCTTGTCATTACTACTATTTTTTTTTCTGTTGGGTACTGTTGGGGATTTGTCTCCCTTAAGGTTCTCCATGCTGACTACTCCAGTTTGTTGGGGGAGTGCAGTTTATGTCTCCCTGCTTCCCCCCTCAGCTAGTTTAAATGCTCGCCAGTGTAACGTTTAAACCATTCACTGAGGACTGTGGTCCCCCTCCCAGATGGATGTAAGCCTTCTGCCCCGTACAGGCCTTTATCCCTCCAGATGTAACTGCAGTCCCCAATGTAGCCGAATCCTTCCTTCCTGCACCATTCCCTCAACCACTAGTTGAAGCTCCTGGTACAGAGCACCCTATCCTTCCCCCTGTCATAGACAGACAGCACCTCAGAAAAGGTGACTGAGCTTGCTACCTGCCTAAGACTCCTCCCCCACTCCCTGAACCACTCCTGTACTATCCTCTCCCTATCCTTAGCCAAGTCATTTGTCCTCAGGTGGACAGTGACATCGAGCTGTCCCTCCCATCCTGCTACCCTAGTGAGCCTTGGGATCCTCTTTCCGTCCCTCTGAACTGTGGCGCTGGGTAGGCACCAAACCTCCCTCTCCCCTTCCCCTCCCTTCCTGTCCCCAAATGTATCACTCTTACGATGGAGTCCCCTACCAGGAGTTGCTTCTTCCTCCTCCTCCTCCTGTGGGGTCCTCTGCCACCCTCCTTGGGGTCTCCACTACAGAGTTCCCCCATATCCCCCCTGGTCACTACCTTGGATGCCTCCATGGGAAGGTCCCGCCCTACCAGAGCAGCGTAGGAGTTGCGTAGTGTTCCCTGAGCCCACTGTAGCCCAGCCGCTTATCCTTCCAGGCATCCTTTAAGGTAGGGGTGTTAGACTTTTTGATCCCTGGGTGGAGGGGGAGGTTCCCCAAATCCTAGCCAGTTTGGCCTGGAGACTAGCAACCTCCCTCCTCAGCCCAGAGAGGAACACGCAGATGGGGAAGCACTGCAGTCTTCTGAATGTCTCTCTGAAAACTGCTGCCCCATAGCCACTGTACTGCACTGCACCACTCCCAGCATACTTACCTTTTACTCTTCTTGTGTCTGTTTTGTCTTTTGAAACCCTCTTGTTCCTTTACCCTATATAGGGTGTTTCACCTATTCCCATATTTTTGTGTCTTTTGAAACCCTTTTGTTTCCTTACCTTATATTGGGTGTTTCACCTACTCCCACATTTCTGTGCCTTTTGAAAGCCATTAGTTCCCCTACCCTGTATAGGATGTTTAGCCTACTCCCAAATTTCTGTGTACCCCTGACTCTACTTATTCCCTTGCAGTAAGTGTGCTAGATTAAGAGTTAAACAGGAATCTTACCACAGTTGCCAGGCAGAACCTTCTAGTCTTCTGCGTTCTCTTGCAGACGCTTGCTGCTTCAAGACACTTGTTCCCCTCATTCACTTATCCAATGCTGCAGTACAGAGTGTCTGACTGCCGGGTGCCTCAATGGGCTGACTCTGGTGGGTAGATTGCTGTGCTGTCTTTGTCGTTTTTGTCCTTCACGTGGAGTCTGCTTGATGGCTTGGGCCTTAAGGAGCAGAGGGTTGTGCAAGATGGCTCCTGGGATTGGTGTTCTAGTGAGCAGGGAGGCGTCGTCTCCCAAACTGGTCTCCCAAATATGCTGCTTCTAAAAGCAGAAGCAAAATGGATCTGGGGCACATCTGACTCTGCTTTCACAAGTCACAGGCCCCTCCCATTAAGCTGTCTCAGCTAGCATTTAAGTGGTGGGGGAGGGGGAGCTGCAGCTGCTTCCCCCTGTTCCTCTCCCAGATCTGCTGCTTCTAAAAGGAGAAGCAAAATGGATCTGGGGCACACATGTCTCTGCTTTTACAGTTAACAGGCTCCTGGATAAGCTGAGTTCCTCTGGCTTCTCAGCTCCCACTGTTGACTGGTTCTGTTCTTAGCTCACGGGCTGTCTACAGTCGGTGCCTGTTGGTAGCACCCTGTCACCTCCTCTTCCCATCCAGGCAGGGGCTACATCCTGGGTCCCATACTCTTCTCCGTCTTCTTCAGTGACTTCCCCTTGGCTCGTGCTAACTTACATATTCACTTGTATGCAGATGACACAGTCATCTACACTTCTGGTCCCTCCACTACAGCTATGGAAGGTCTGTTCCAGCAAGACTTTCACAATGTCCTACGGTGCTCACAATCTAACCAACTCTGGGTCAGTACAAAAAAAAAAAAAACATTTTCCATTATTTAAACACTAACTAGAACAGCTGTTTTTTTTACCCATTTGTTGTTTGTCCCTTGTGTTTGTGTGCACCTGTCTATTGTGTACTTACATGTTGTTGTTGGGACCCTCATCAAAAAGAGATGCTGCATCTCACCGGGTGATCCCAGTGACAAAAATATTAGCCACATTCATAAATATCAGTGCTGTTCAAGTAATGAATGTTAAATGCACATGGATTTGGTTAGTGTAGAACTGGTGGGTGGATAGAAAAGAGGGTGGGTCAGACATAAAGGGTTGGTTAAGGGAGATGGGGAGGCTGGGGGGATGGTCATGTACCACCTTAAAGGGCAGACTGGACTGTTGGGCCTCCTTCTGCTGGCGGTTTTCTATTTTTCTGAATAATGGGGTACTTGGGGTGGGATACAGAGTATTTATCATTATCTGGGGTATTCAGGCTCAGTAACTAAAACACTTTTAAAAGTTACAAAATAATAAACACTCTGGCCCTCCATAGGTGACTAGGGTCTAGTCATGTGGTACCTCTGCCCTATACTTCCATTCTCTGTAATTTTGGAGAGTCCATTCCTGAGTCTGACCACCCCCCGTCTCCAAAGGGCTATTTAGCATATGGACCCTGCACTGACCCCAGCTGCGTAAGGCTGAGTTGATTGTATTATCACCAGTATTGGTAGATATCATGAAAGCCTCTTTGCATGAGGTAACCGAGCACCCATGAAGGAGGCAGTGGTGAGATCTTTGCTTACGAAGGCACCATTGTAGCCATCCCAATTGGCACTGTGATAGCCATCCCACCAGCCAATCTTGTAACCCAGGATTGAGAGCAGTCTCTGGTTGCTGGGGTCCGACCTGGGGTGGGAGGATTGAGCATCTGATGGACTGCTTTCCTCTCCCTGGGAGGGAGATGTGACATTCTGGCTGCAGCCAGGTGGAGGCCTGATAGCAGTGTGGGTCTGAGTGGCAAACAAAGGGAAGGAGCTGTGGGACTTCTGTGGGCATGCACGTGCCTCCACATTTGCACACATCTGTGTGCACACCCCAACATGGAATGGAACATAACTGGAGAAAAAGAGGCGAGGCAGGTATGTATGACACCCTGTGCTTTGAACCCCAACCCGCTCTGCCCCCAGGGACACTGTGAGTCACCTACCGGATGAGTTCTTCAGGCGGGGGGGGGGCCTTCCCCTTCCTGACCCCTTTACCGGATGGCAATCCATGGGGTTCAGCTGACTGGCAGGTAGATTCTGTGAAGGTGAGAAAATGTGGGGGGAGGTGGAGCAGAGTCAGTAGGGAACCCTGCCTGCCTCGGCCACAGAGGAAGCAACCTTAATTAAAAAGAAAAAATAATTAGAATCCAACGATCATACCAATTATCTTTTTAGCGAAGATTATAGAGAAAGTGGTGTCAGTTCAGCTGATGGATCCCCTAGTGATAAATGATATATAAGTTCAGTCTAGTCTAGAACTGGGTGGGACTCCATCTATTGAGAGCCGCTGACTCCTGTGCTGTAAGGAATTGTCGGCTGTCAGTTAGGATTCCCAAACAGTATTGCAAACCTAAGGTGGCAGAGACAGTACTTTAAAATGAGAATGAAATTCTGTGAACACTGCGTTTAGCTGAAGCAACTTTTTTTTTTTTTTACATTTCACTTTTTATCCTCCCCGCTGTGGAATGGGTGACGAGTAGTCCAGCCGCTGGCACCCGCACCCCCGGACCAGGTCTGGCCAGTGACGTGCTCTCCTCCACGCAGGCTGGCACACTCGGGAGTCCTCCCCCACTTCGGGGACCTGGCTCCTGACACCTTGGGGTGCACCTCACAAGTCCAGGGGCGCAAGGCATGGCCATCAGCTGCCACGATTGCCACAAAATTTTACACTATCTTTCTTTCTCCTTGAGCCGGTCGTGCAATGGCGTGCTGCACTTGTGTGCCGACACCTGCTGTGCTCCTTCCTCAAGCTGTGCCGCTATTTGCAGTGCCCCTGGCCTCCACCAGGTGTTGCTGCAGAGCGATGCATACTCCCTACCCTCCCCAGAGGAAGGAGAGCAGTCGTAGGACGCTGAGGCCTTCCTCTCTCCAGCCAGCCCCCAGCGACCCGAGTGTGGTGCGAGGTGTGGCGTCCAGCATCTCAACCCTCAGTGCCACCGGGCTAGCTAGCTGAAGCAACTTGAAGATGTTCCCATGTGATATTCTGTGCCTGAATACCAAACTTTAGAGATATTCGGTAACTACCATTCCCTGATGAAGTAGCTAATGCCACTAAATGTTGGTATCATTTTGAGGTGGAAGCAGTAAAATGCCCTGGATAACATTACACAGGAGTCAGATCTTCTTTTTGTATTTACATACATGTGATATGTCCAACTTGCTTAAGAGGGAGACTTGGGTCAAATTAGGAGGGAGATTGGCCTGCTAGAAGGGAGATGCCATTACGTCATGAGTTTGTCCTTAAATGGCATCAAAAAAATAAGAAAAAAGTAATTACAAGAATTTTATGTGTTTCATTTTGTCAAGAATAAGCACTAAAATGGATAAACAACTAGTTATATAAAGTTATCAGAGACATTGTGCATCACTGATTTAATTTTTATGTGTCTTTATCTGCCCCCAAAACATGGATATTTTGGGCAGAATTTTACTTAAGCAGGAGATTTTGTTTCTCGGAAGGGAGGGAGTTCAGTCAAAAAAAAACAGGAGTCTGCTGCGTAAAGAGGGAGATATCACATGTATGGTTTATAGACTGCAGGAGTCAGGGTGAAAACAGAAATAAAAAAAAAAAGTAATGTGTCATAATCCCTGACAAATTTCAATTACGAAAGTACATTCTGAAGTGGATACTTGCTCTTTAAGTGAAGTAATCCCCACCACATTCCACCATACCCAGCTCCTCTCAGTCTTGAATCTGTGAAGGCTCAAGTCTCTTAGCGTACTGTGCAATAATTGCAAGCAGTTCAACAGTAGGGCTACAACTACACATTAAAGCTCTGTTCTCCTAATCCAGGTGCTGGAATACCTGAATGATCTTAAGCAGTATTGGAAGAGGGGATATGGCTATGACATCAACAGCAGATCGAGCTGCATTCTATTTCATCATATCTTTGAGCAGCTGAAGAAAGCGGTTGAAGCAGATGATGGGTAAGAAAGAACGGAAGTCATCTGTGTGAGAGAAAAAAAAACTATTAAGAAAAATATGTAGTAACCTAATAGCTGGTTCTCAGAGGTAATGATGGTACAGTCATGGTCCAAAATATTGGCGCCCTTGCACTTTTTCAAAAAACTCACAATTTCCTCTAAACATAAGTTGAAATTAAGAACAGTACAGTATTTGGTCTCCACAATTCTTAATTTCTCTGTTAATATTACATAACCTTTGTTTTTGATTCAGAAGTTAATATATCCTTTTAAATCAGAAAATGAAAAAAATGGCATTGACAAAATTATTGACACCCTAGACTTAATATTTGGTAGCACAGCCTTTGGTCAAAATAACTGCAATCAACCACTTTCTATAGCCATGGATGAGCTTCCCGCATCTCTCTACTGGCAGTTTGGCCCACTCTTCTTGTGCAAACTGCTCCAGTTCTCCCAGATTTGAAGGGTGCCTTCTCCCAACTGCTGTTTTCAGATCTCTCCACAGGTTTTCAATGGGATTTAGATTTGGACTCATTGCTGGCCACTTCAGAACAGTCCAGCATCTTGTCTTGAACCATTCCTGGGTGCTTTTTGAAGTGTGTTTCGGGTCATTGTCCTGCTGGAAGACCCATGACCTTCGACGGAGACCCAGCTTTCTGATACTGGGTTCAACATTGCGCTCCAAAATGGCCTGGTAATCTCCAGATTTCATGATGCCATGCACACATTCAAGGCACCCAGTGCCAGAGGCAGCACAGCAACCCCAAAACATCACTGAACCTCCTCCATGTTTGACTGTAGGGAAGGTGTTCTTTTCTTTGAAGGCTTCATTTTGTTTTCTGTAAACATAGAGATGATGTGCTTTACCAGAAAGCTCTAATTTGGTCTCATCTGTCCACAGGACATTCTCCCAGAAGGATTTTGGCTTGTTCAGGTGTGTTTTGGCAACCCCCAGTCGGGCTTTCTTATGTCTCTCTCTCTCTCAGCAGTGGGGTCCTCTTGGGCCTCCTACCATATAACCCCCTTTCATTGAGTTGGCAACGGATGGTGCGAGTTGAAACTGTCATACCTTGTGTCTGAAGGTCAGCTTGAATCTGTTTGGCAGTTGATCGAGGTGCTTTCTCCACCATTCGAACAATCCTGCGCTGCAATCTTCGATCAGGTTTTCTCTTGCGGCCACGTCCAGGTAGGTGGGCTACAGTGCCATGGGCCTTAAACATCCTGATAACATTACGTACGGTGGAAACAGGAACACCAAGGTCTCTGGGGATTGATTTGTAGCCTTGAGATTATCCATGCTTGGCTACAATCTTCTGTCTGACTTCCTCAGACAATTCTCTGGCTGTCTTTCTTTTCTCCATGCTCATTGAGGACACATAGTGACACAAAACAGGAGAATGAGTCCTTTTCTATTCAAACTGGTTGAATGAGTGATTTTTATATTGCAGGCACTCTGAACTCACCACAGGTGAGTTCAATTCCAAAGTGAAGGAGAATCACCTGCTTGAAATCTAATTATTTCTAACTACTTCTAAAAGGTGCCAATAATTTTGTCCAGGCCATTTAAGGATTTCTGTGTGGAATAAGCTAAGACTTAGTAATTTTTTCTGCTTTTTTTGTTTTATTCCACTGCAAACCAAAGAAATACATATGTGGATACTAAAATATTTTTTAATTTCAGCAATTTTCTGGAAGGAATAGAAAAAACTGCAAGGGCACCAATATATTTGGCCACGACTGTATGTGGGGAAATTATGCAACAGTCCTCCACTAGTCATTTATAAAAAAAAATTTTCTTCTTGCCCCCTCCCTCCGTTTGTTACTTAACTGCATCTTTTGTCTAGCTGGGAGTTTTTGGGCAAGAAGCTGCCTTAATTAATTTTATTGACTTGCAACGCTTTCGTAGGTGAAGCCAGCGAAAGCTAGGAAGAGTAAGGACTGCTGAGGGGAGAGTGAAATGTTCCCAACACAGTCAAGGTCATGAGAGACAGGACAATTAAGTTGTATACGGCAGTTTATAATTTATGTGTAATATTACCGAAACACAGAAAAAGTTAAATTTTTTTAATAAAAATATTTTAATTGTTTAAATCATCAATTTATAGTTTTAACACACACAAACTGCAATAGTAGAGCTAATTCTTAATGGCTGAACTGTGAAGTTTTCATTTAACCCTTAGGCTGCCGACAGAATTAGAGTGTATAGGAATTTTGGACTGGTATATCAGTCCATGACCCTGCAAGGGTTAAAAAAAATAATTTCGTACCCCAACGGTTCTAAAATTAAACCTTTCAAAGATAATTTCTTCAAAATGGAATAACTTTGGAACCATTAGGGCTAGAAACTTATTTTTCTTTTAAATGAAAGCTTTCAGTCAGGTAAGTTATTATCAACATAAAATACTACTTCAGCTACCATATCTCGATGTATAAAAACATAAATGGTTTGCTAAGTTTTAAAAGTCCTTTAATTTTTAAAAACATATTATATCAAAATGTATAGATGGGTATCGACCCATGAGAACTGTAGCATTAGGATCTCTTCATGTTGACCGGACTCACAAGCTTTCATATAAAAAAAGTATGTTTATATGCTTAACAATTCAACTGTTACATCTTTTGAGATATAATTTAAAGTGTTATGAAATATCAGGAAAGATTATTTTTGGAAATGGTTGGAAGATGCTTGTGATTGTTCTAAGAATAAATGTAATTATTTTCTAGTGGTGTCCTAGATAGGTATACTGAACAAAAATGTGTTTCTTGATGCGCCCGGGTGGGGGGGATTGGAAGGTTGGAAAAGCCAACAGTAAAGGTGCAAAATTAAAGCAGTGCAAGTTATAAATAAATGAAAGGGAAAGGGGAAATTGTTTAACCACAAAAGGCACACTAAGCTGAAGCTTGTTTCCAGGTGCGACCTGGGAGCAAAAGGAAGTGAAGTGACTTACTCAGGGTCACACAGTATGCAAGTGGGGGCTTTGGGATTGAAACCCAGGTCTCCAGATTTGCAGTTAAGAGCCCTACACCTCTGCGCTATACTGCCTCCAGTATAGTGCAGAGGAAAGGAAACATCACTGAAGCAAATTGGAATGTCCACAGTGCCAGAGTTACAAGACACAAATAAACTACAGTGCAGAACACGAGTTAAGAGACAGTAGGGGGGATGGGGAGGCAGAGTCTATACAATTATGGCTGAGATAGCAGTAAAGGAATGGGGAGAGCAGCAGGACAGGAGGAGGAGGGGTAGAAAATGGAGAGGTTGAATAGGACGATATGACTAGATACAGTACATGCACAGAAAAGGTGACACGGTCCTTAAGAAGGGCTTGGAAGAACTTACTGGTGATTACACTGCATGGGAAGCCCTATGAGGAGAGGTAGAGGAAGTTGGATCTGTACCCGCTAGAGACTAGAAGGGAGAAGGGAGGACATGATAGAAACGTTTAAGTACATGAAGGGGATTAATAAGGTGGAGGAGCACTTATTCACAAGAAAAGTAGGTGTTAGAACTAGAGGACATAGTCTAAGATTAGAAGGAGGAAGGTTCAGGGGCAATGTGAGGGGGCGCCACTTCACTGAGAGGGTGGTGTAGCCCTGGAACAGACTGTTGGAGGAGGTGGTGGGGGCTGAAATGGTGGAGAGATTCAAGAGTGCTAGGGACACACATAAGGGGTTGTAAAGTGGGAGAGGAAGGGATCTCTGGACAAGTGGGGAGGAGGTTAAGACCGCCACCGGCAGACTCAGGGGGCCAAAAGGGGACCTTTTCTGCTGACACATTCTGTGATTCTGCGATTGATCTGTGTTACAGGTTGGCTAAGGAGGAGCTGCCCAAGTAGTTGGACTCCTCCAGGCATGTTGCTGCCTCTGTTGCTGTTGCCAGTTAAATCCTCATTATACAATGGCAAGAGAGAATCCTGCTACCTGATTGGTCAGACTAGGACTGGAGCTGAGATGTTATCCCAGCACAACATCCCAGCACCCTCAGGACCGCATAAGTAACTGGGAAAAAAATTGCTCCGCAGCCGTCCCTATGAGCAGCTTCATCTGCTCCTTATGGATGCTTCTCCACCCCGCTTACAATCGCCATCCCTGCCCCATTCAGAATCAGCACTTGACGCTCCTCCCACCCCACCTGAACTTCCAAGAAAAAAAAATTTAAATCCCCTCGTTGCTCTCCCATTCTGTTTAAACAGTAACATAAATAACCTGCTCCGTAATCGCGAGCAGCTTCATAGCACTTATTCCTGCTATCTTCTGAAGACCATTACCATAGTAAGGGAATGCGTGAGTCACACTTTGCTTCGCTTATGTACCTCAACAGCATTCTCTCAGATCCATGGAGCAGTGCGGAGTCCACACTTTTTATCTCCAAACACAAAAAGCATACGTCTCTCTTTATGTCTACCAATAAAAAAACATGGAACTGGGGAGGAGGACGACAGTCTGTCATGGCCACAGTTAAGAGGCAGGTTAGTGTGGCACATTTCAGAGACACAGTAACTGCAGCTCCACCTACTGGCAGTCAATCAGCACTATTTTTTTTTAAATATACTTCCCCATTCAAAAAAAGAGGGAAAATATACTTTAAAATGTACTTTTTTTTGTTTGTTTTACACTGAAGCCATTGTATAATAGGAATAATTCCTTCCAGGGTGAGTGTTATGCTGGAATAACATCCCTTCTCGGGCTTTGGATGCCCTTGGCCTGTGGCCCCTGGCACAACCACCCGAGGCAGGATGTTATCACAGCATAACACCCACCCTGGAGGGCATTATTCCTTTATTACTTTCTTGTTTTATAGTCTCAGCTATGTGTACTGTTTGCTCCCCTGTGTTCCCCTCCCACAGGTCATGCTTGGAAACAAGCTCTGACTCGGTGCATCTTTCCCAGTTACCAGTTTTCAAATGAATAAATAAATACCTGGTTCAGTGTGCACATGTTCATATGCCAGCACAGCACTGACGTGCTCAGTCATTAGAATGCTGTATCTGAAAGTCCTTTACCCCGGCAAACCAGTTGAGCACATTCTTGCATCCACATTAACATTTTTTAATTTAAAAATAGGTGTTTTCAAATGTAAATGTTTAATGTGGAGGATGGGACTAAGCTGAGCTGTGGAGATTTTTTTATATTAAAGAGAACATAAACTGTATATTATTGTGATGTCTTTACTAAACACTGAAATCTCCACTAGTGGGAGGCAGTATAGCTTAGAGGGTTAAACCACCAGGCTGTGAACCTACAGACCCAGGACTTGGTTTTGAAACCCACAACCACCACTTGCATACTGTGTGACCTGGAGCAAGTCACTTTACCTTCCTGTGCTCCTGGAATGCACATGTAAAGAGCTTCAGCTTAGTGTACCTTTCCCGGCTCAAAATTCTAAAATAATATAAAATAATGTAATCTTTCATTTGTGAAAGTGCCTTCCTTTGGTTTTTTTATTCTTTTATGGTTGTGAAGCCTGCTGTATGCATCCCCCCAAATGCAAGTGAGCTAAGCGCACCGATTACTTCAGTTGAGCCTTCGTGAATGAGCTTCACCAGCGTGTAATGTGTTTTCAGCTTAACTGTCTGTGTAACTGTTTGAAGAGAGTTTAATGATTTTGCACTGTATTGCGACATCTAGTGGCCGCTTGCAAAGCTCTGTTTACAGACTGTTTTCTGACAAAGTAAACTTCAGATAGCAAGCAGTTTGGAGGCACATATTTTTTTCCCGAATAGCTGAATACATTTTAAACAATTTATTTAACTTAATGACTGGCGATAATAGAATTGATCTTTTGATCTCTTACTATTTATTTACTTGAATGCAAATAGTAAGTGCAGTGTAGCAGTCTGAATATAAGGGAATTATTATCAACGACATATGAACTAGTTTCTTTGAGTGTTGCTGCATTCTGGCAGTGTTTTTTTTGTAGAGTATATTTGCTGTTGCAGGATTTCATTATGCAGTTTAAAAAAGGGAAAAACGTTGTTCACATTTAATTGACACTGCTGGTGCGTATTTTTTTAATGGTTTACTGTGCTGTCAAAAGGTGTAAAGCAGTGAGTAGGAAGACGCTTGGCATATATATTAACCCCCCCCAAAAAAAAACCCAGATACTAGAAAAGTATGGTTAGTTTTCTTTAAAAGGGAAAAACTTGTAACTGTAGTGCACAGGTGTTCGTGTACACACCATTTTGAAAGAATTGTTTTGAAAAACATCATAAGGAACTTGAAAAAATGGGTTACTGTGGTGTGAAGGCAAAATTAAAAATGAATGTTATCCACACTATGAAAAGAAATACATATAGCTTTAATAGATTGTTTAGTCTGGTAGTCAGCATTGAAAGAGCACCTGGACCTCAGGACAAAATGGTTAGTACTGTACAGAGAAAGTTTAGATATCATGTTGATTTATGTTCAGTTTATTCAAGATATGAATCTTTGTGTGTGCTGTAACTAGTGTATGGTTTGATATTTATAGGTTAAATGTAAATAACTGGGACCCCATAAATAATCAAAAGGACCAAAGCGAATCACATCTCTGTGTTTCACCGCTTTTGTTCTGTATACAGAGACATCGTAAGGCGTTTTCTGTGCTAATGCCCAGGCCAGTGTGCCAGCACAAAGATAGGAACTGGGTCAAGCCATGGTAAAGAGGGCACAGGTGTGCATGGAGATGCTGTACTGTGGCTTCTGGGTGCCCTTTACCCTCCCGTTCACAAGGTGCAGCTTCCTCAGACTGAGAAGAACTGCAGACAGCAATTCTTTAGGGGTCGCTGACTAGTGAGATGGAGCTCCTGTTCTGGCAAGACAGCAGGCAAATGGTGCACACCACAAGATGTCAAGAATGTTAGCCACTCATACACAGCCACGCTGACTCAGGAATTGCTGCTTTCAAGCTTTTATTTATCTCTTGGTCACAACATCTCTAGCATACAAAACACGATACATCCACAGCCAGAATGCCCTGGTGCTCTGCCAGTAAGGCTTTGTCAGAGGGCATCCCTGGTATATGGCTAGGTATGAATGCTTAACATTCTTGATGTCTTGTGTTGGGGTAGGCAACCCTCAGTTCGGGCACCCAAACAATGCTAACTCACATAAGCGCGCACTCGCTTCCTGCTTGTAAATGGTGCACATCACTGCCTAGTGCAAAACTAATGTGAATAGGGCTTATGAAGGGGATTCGCAGGATGCCAGGGACTGCAGTGAATATTGACATTTCTAGATAACTGGACCACCAGGGAAGACTGGCGAAGGCATAATAAATGGAAGTCTGCTCAGCCTTAAAGTATGGGGTGGATGGTGGAGGGATAACATTAATGGTAGAGCTGTGTGCCCTGGGCACGGCCATGGCAAGGCACCATTTGCTAGTGTCATGCCATGGGCCAAACCTGGAGAGCTGCAGTTCCAGTATGTTAGAGGTCACACATCCTGTGTTCATCCACTGATATCTGGAATAGCAAACTGCATAAATGCATGCAGTACCTGTGTCACAGGGGACAGTCCCCCTCCCCTCAAAGAGAGGATCCTCTTTGTGTATGGCAGTTTGATGGGTAATGTTACGGGGAGCCCAATACATCCCTGAGTACCACTACCCACTACTGTGGCTGGTGTGTGGGGCCCCTGATTTATTCTGATGATTTGGGTTTGAACTCTGTGACCAAATGGATTATGGGGCAAAATCAATCCAGGAGTGAAGCCAAAGAGGACAAACCCAGCAAATCAGGAAAAAAAAGTTATTTAAACCCCCCCACTGCATGTTTGATTTATGTATTGGTTGACCGGTTAGCACAGAATAAATTTTAAATGTGAAGATAGATCATTGAGCAGTGAGGATAAGCCATGGGAATGTGGATTTTGAAAGAAATGGTTTATTCATGCAGCAGTATAGTCTAAATGAGAGTAAACTGTTTATCCTCGCCATTCCATCATTTATTCTCACATTTCCAATGTAATCCCTGCTACTTGCATATCTGTCTGTCTGTCTATCTATTTATCTAGAATAAATGATGGGTAAGTGTGGCATACTGGGAAATATATCTATCGAGGCAGATAATGAGATAAGTGGGTGGTCTTATCCCATTGGCCTTTAAAATGGATATATATCCCAGAATATCACACTTACCGATCATTTATTTTTTACACATTAAGGTGGTTGTGTTTTAGTAGCTGACATGAGGAGTTGGCATCTTGTCTATGGTTGGGTAGTTTGCTGTGTTTTCATAGTGTAGTGGTGTTTTAATTATGGGCACTCTTTTGGCCCTTTTGCTTTTCCATAGCGTGGGGGGCTCCTATTTAGGGTGTGTGTCTGCGGCCAGTGAGCCCTTTGTTAGTTGGTGGCATATGGCTGGATGTTATAGTTGGGAGCCGTATTTATCTTCGGAAGCAGCACTGGTATGCCTGTTTCAGCCTGAGCTGGAGGATTATGCTCTTGGGAGCGGCACATGTCTTTGGGAGGGGCCGCAGTTGGCATTCAGGAACAGCATGTTAGCAGCATGAAGTTGTCTGGTGTGGAGGGACTGAGTTCTGAGGACCATCAAGGGACATTGCTGTGTGGTGAGAGACCGGGGCATTTTTTTGTTTGAGGGGTTAGGTACTGTTTAAAATGCATTTCTTTTTTGCAGTTTGTTCTGCAGGTTTCAGGCAGTCTGATGGTGTAGGCTTTTTTGTTGGTGTTGAGGTCTGTCTAGATATGTTGGCGAGTGTGAGAATTTTTGTTAATTGGTTAGGGTGGTGTATTAATTGGTTTTATTAGTCATTACATTGTTTGTTGTGGTGGTTGTAATGTTTGTGAGTCTGTTTCCCCCACAGTGTACACATTTAGGTGTGGAGGTGTACAGCTTTTATTGGGAGGCATACAGGTTTAATGGTGAATGTATACTGGGAAGTGCACGATAGTGGATCCTTTGGGGCTGTATCTCCATCCATGTATTATATATAGACTCTTCCCTTCAGGCTTGTGACTTTATGAGCTCATTAGGCCCCTCGATTGTAGTATTTCATTGCATATGACACTCTGCTCTCGGATATTCTGTATATTATAGATGTTGACTCCTCATGTTGGTTACTAAAACAATGGGATAATAAGGCCACCTGCTTCTCTCATTAGCCCCCTCAATGGGTATAGTTCCCAGTGACACTTACCCATCATTTATTCTAGATAGATAGATAGTCACAAGCCTGAAGGGCGTGTGGACTTTTCGAGCTTGTTAGGCACTGAGATGGTAATATTTCACACGTATACAGGATTTTGCTATCAAACATTTAATTATATATTACATAAAGATGGACACAATGTAGACTGTTTAAAAGTTTTATCATAGCTGTATTGTAATAGCGTGGGTACAGCTGCAAGCCCGTGCCTCAAAATGATACACTCTTCAAAGGTAGAGAAGTACAGCTTTCCACTTGTTGCCAACAGAATGTGTCATAGCTTACTTCATGCAGGGCCCTTTGGGCCCTGTGTGAAGAAGAGAAATCACACCTGACCTCGTTTGCTCAGGGGAGGAAGTGTGGGCATTACTAGGGTTGACAACCCCAGGGAAGACCCCACCACTGATTCGTCAGTACTCCAGAGACCCAAATCCCTAATGTCTTTCCTTTTCCATACTTTGTGTGCTTTTCATTGTTCAACCCTAATGTCTGCATTAATGTAGTTTTTTGCAAAGAATGTTACATAGATGGGACTTTTTCACATGGTAAAAACCGTCCGATAGTTCCCCGCATCTGATACTAATTAACTAGTATATATGCTAATGAGAAAATGACACCAGCTTATTACAATGTACAAACTATTACAAGTGTAGACACAAAAATATACACCTTATTACAACACTATTAACATGTATAGCAACCACCTCATTACAACACTATTAATATGTCAAATAACTTGTGCTTTGGACAGGAGACTACGGGCTTGGGGGAGGGATTGGGCACTAGGGTTGACAATTCCAAGGAAGACCCCATCATTGATTTGTCAGTACTCCAGAGACCCAAATCCCTAATGTGTTTTCATTTCTCTACTTTGTGCGCTTTGCGTTCTTCAACCCTAATATCTGCATTAACATGGTTTTTTGCAATGAATTTCCCCTTCTTTTTCTGATAGTGGAATTGTATCCTCATTTGTGCAGGTTCCTACCTGCTCAAAAAGAGATAAATACGATATTGGAGACAGTCCTGACCAGGGCTCCAGATAAGATAAGTACCAACCTATTTTACTCCCCTTACTTTAGGAAATACTCTTCAGAAAATGTTTTTAATGAGTACCAATACTCACTCACCATTTGTAAATGCGCCACACTCCATAGAATAATGCTTCATATCATAACTGATGATTCAAAAACAGTTTTTTCCAGATTTACAACACTCGTACACATTCTAATTTTGTTTTATTCGCCATATTTTAAAACTGGTGAGTAAATTACTCCTACTTGCCAACATTATCTGGAGCACTGTTGGCACCTGATCATTTCTTACCTAGAAAAAACTACACTGTTTTAAAAAAAGTACTCCTCCACTCCGTCCAGACATCTGTACGCATCTGAATTTGGTTTTACTGGCCTCACTTTCAAAATGAGGAGTACAGTACTTATCCCAAAAAATCTTATCTGGAGCCCAGGTCCTGACCCAACGCATGGTCTACACGTGCCTCAGAACACACATCAGTACCGGGTGGGTAAGGCTCCGTGACACACCACAGGGTATGGCGTCTGCACCAGTAAACTGCTCTGTCCCTAACCAGGCCAGGGCTGGTACTGCATACTGCAGCACCTTCCCTATCAGCCATGTTCCATTAAACCAGCTCACTAAGTTCACACCTGAAATCGGCCCACTGGCACGGTAATGCAGTGCGGTCCCCAGTGATGCAATGGACATCTCTGCAAACAATGTGACGTCATAAATTCTTTCTTTTTTAATATTTTGACCCCAAACTTTCAAGTACTCTTCTTATGACCCCGTCAGATAAACCTGATGATGAACATTTTCAAATACCCAACAAAATGCCATTCCATGCCACAGGTTCAAAAACATGTTTTGGCCAGGATGTGAAAAATGACAGCAGTAATGTTCATGAGGTGGTGTGACAAAATGGCTATGTTGAAAATTTGGGGTCAAAATATTGAAAATTATCAAAGTTATGCACGTGCATAGAAAAATTTCAGTGTACACTCCTAATTTGGCCATGTCTTGGATTTTTTTCCCCCAAGATTTCAACATGGCCTTTTCGGGACCCCACTTCATGAACACTGGCAGTGAAATTATGATAATCAGGCCTGAAAGGTGATTTCTCATAGCGACTGCAAAATCACCTTCCAGGTCCGATTAACGAAATTAAACCAACAGTGTTCATGAGGTGGGGTCCCAAAAAGCCCATGTTGAAAATTTGATGAAAAAATTCCAAAAAATTGCCAAGTTATGAAAAGAAGTTTAAAATGACGTTGAAATACATTATATGAAATAAGGTGAGAATCTAGGACTGGACGGAATCCTATCCAAATTTTATAAAACATTCCAAGTTGAATTACTCCCTCCCTTAGCAATCTTTAGAGGGCCATCCAAGAGGGAAATGGCTCTCCACCTCCTAGCTGGCAGTATGCCAACATATCCACAATTCTAAAACCCAATAAAGATCCCATCTCCTGCGATTCCTGTATAAACCCATATCAGTCTTAAACCAGGATTATAAAATATACGCAAGTATAGCAGCTAAAAGACTAGAGACGATTCTCCCAGCGATAATCAACAAGGATCAAGCTGGATTTGTTTCCCAAAGACAGACCTCTGACAATATTAAACACATGTTGTACTTGCTGGAAAAATCCAGACAAAAGACCACACCACTGTTACTCCTGAGTATGCATGCGCAAGAAGCATTCGACAGAGTATCATGGAAGTTTCTCCAATATACAGTGAAGCCCATCAGGATGAAGTGCAGTGACACAGGTTTACTGCTTGCTAAAAGGGATCAACTCCCATTGAAATTACACTGTTTGCTGCAGCAGCTCTACTGCAGAATTCTGCAGTGCTGTGCTTCATCCTGGTGGGCTTCACTGTACTCTGAAACAGTTTGTTTCTGGAAGCCTTCTGTCAAATGATGAAAATACTGTATGCTTCACCCCAAGCAGTAGTTAAGGTGAGTGGCACATGCTCAGATCACTTCCCCCTGACAAGAGGAACTAGACAGGGATGCCCCTTATCCCCTTTATTATTCACAATATATGCCGAACGTCTAGCACAGACCATAAGGGAGAACTCCAAAATCACTGGACTTGAGACACTTAGGAGAGCAACATAAAGTCATGTTTTACTCAGACCATTTTCTGGTATACATGGCAAAATCGGATGTGTCCTTAACTGCTGGATCCAGTCAGTTACATCGTGGAACAAAATAAAGTGGACAACAATAAAGCAGCAAAAACAGTGTCACCATCAGTATTGGCAGCACAAAATATAGCGTGCCAGTACAATGCAGGCCACATGACACACAGGTAGCAAACAATGTCCACTGCATGGAGACACTGCACTGGAACACACAGTAGCAGGCACCAGTGCACAGGAAAAGCACAGGGGTGCAGGGAGATGGAACAGGGCAGGGTGCAACTGGTAGCCCGTGACATAGGCATCGGCAATTGGGTGCCTGCAAAAATGGTGACGCAATTCCTGGCGCATGACATCGAGGCTAGTGACAGCGTAGGTCAACCAGATTGGGGATCAGTGAATATAGCACAGGATGTCGTTATATGTATGTGCATGGGGGGGAGTGAGCATGCACAATGGGGGGCATGAGGGATGGTGAGGGGCGGTGCCGTGGTTGGTTGCCTAGCTGCCCCTGTTACATGGTGGGTGGGTGGGTTGGTGGCTTCGGTAGGCAAGGTGCTGGGTTTGGGTCTGGGTGCTGGTGCGTTTTTGTTGTGCCTGGCCCGAATATTTTCTTTAAATGGTTTTGGATCCCCCGACGTGCACCCCCCTGGAGTTGAGAATCCTTAAGTAGGGGGTGTAGCAAGCCCCCATGGGGGGTGTGGGGTACAACCCCTGCATAAAACCGCTTAAAAAAAAAAAAAAAAAAAAATAAATAAATAAAATAAAAAATAAAGTCCCCGGTGCTGTTTTACTGTGCTCCAGGGAGTCGTAGTGCCAAAATTGATTTTCAGCACTCTGGTTTCACGATAATGGCGATCGCCTTTAGGCTTTCACCATTATTATGTACATCCATGCAACCACCACTGGGGGAAGCAGGACACTGGACACCTGTCATGGTAGTCTAATGGCACAGGCACCCACATAGTGGGGTACCCCCACCCAGAATGCCATGTGATGGAGAACATGCACCGGGGGTAATGGCTGGAGGACAGGTGGACCATGGCCACCATGTGGATGGCCGTGCGTAATGCAAGGTTCCAGGAGCACAAGCCAGCATGTCCTCAGCAACGCACACAGCACACAGGACAGGAGAGCTGGCATGCTGGCATATGCTTCTGGCCCCTTGCATTATGCACGGCCATCCACATGGTGGCCATGGTCCACCTGTCCTCCAGTGGTTACCCCAGTGCACTGTCTCCATCACTCAGCATTCTGGTTGGGGGTACCCCTCCATGTGGGTGACTGTGTCATAAGATTACCATGGTAGGTGTCCAGTGGAGTGCTTCCCCCAGTGGTGGTTGCACCCTGCTCTATTCCATCTCCCTGCACCGCTGTGCTGCTCCTGTGCATGGGTGCCTGTTGCTTTGTGTTCCAGTGTTGTGTCTCAATGCGGTGGGCATTGTTTGCTACATGCATGTTATGTGACCTGCATTGTTCTGGCACGCTTCATTTTGTGTTGCCAATATTGATGGTGATACTGTTTTTTGCTGCTTTATTTTTGTCCACTTTATTGTGTTCCATGATGGTACAGACTGGATCCTACTTTTTGAGCTTCTAATGGAGGTGAAAGAACTAGCCGGATATAAGCTAAACAAAAACAAAACAGAGGTTTTACAATTTAATGATATGCCTAATAAGGTTGTCAAAAAGGCCTTTCCTTTCAGATTGAACTATAAGAAATTTAGATACAATACCTTGGCATTATATTACCCCACGATCTGCCTACCTGATATAGGGTTAATTATGACCCATTAAAAGGAGTTATCCAGGCAGATTTACAGAGATGGTACCGTCTACCTCACCCTCTTATACAAAAAACAGACATCGTCAGGATGAACATCCTCCCAAGGCTCCAGTACTTATTTCAGAATATTCCCCTGCTACCCACTCAGATTGAATTTATAAAATGTGATGAACTGATAACCAGATTCATATGGACTGGAAGGAAACCCAGAATTGCATATAAAATATTACAGTTTCCCGAGCAAAAAGGAGGCTAAGCACTACCTAACCTTTTGAAATACTGCCAAGCGACCCTATTTGCACATGCACTACATTGGCTGGATCGTAACTCAGTCCTACGTTGGAAGGAACTGGAGTTGAAAGAAGAGACATATAAAATCATAGGATGGCTCTTTAAGAGTCAGTCAAAGTCAAAAGAAACAATACGTGATATAGAATCACAGTATGCTACCTACATCCTAAACAACTGGAGAACTTTATTGAATTCCCCGGGTATTAAACCTACAGCTCATTACATAGAAACATTGGCCACTGACCCCGAATTTTGATCTGGCTAAAATGGATTACACTTTTAAAAGATGGCAACATCTAGGCCTAATATACAATTACCAATCCTACAATCAAGGCAACTTTCAGACTTTTCAGGCACTACAGTAAAAATTTCAACTCAGGAACCTGGACCATTTTAAATATTTACAAATCTGCCATTATTTCGGGGAGAGATTTGGCCTGCAATGGAACATAAGGGAGGCTCACCCTTTAGTCCAGTTTATTACAGAAACGCAAGAAACATAGAAACATAGACTTTGACGGCAGATAAGGGCTGCCTGGCCCACCCAGTCTGCCTACTAAACAAAGAAAGATACCCGAACATATTATGTCACTAATACATACAACTATACATATAGATATGGAGACTACAGCAGAAAAAGCACAAATGAGATGGCACACAGAGCTAGAGACCACATTCACTGACAATGACTAGACTAATATATACATTACACAACATAAGATAACCTCCTTACACATCTGGAGGGAGTATGGGTGGAAATGTGTAACTCGCTTTTTTCAGAACACCTCAAATTACAGGGAAATATGATACATCCAGGAGCACAGGGTGTTGGAGAGGATGTGGGGAACCATATGCCATGCACACACAGATTTTTTGGAGCTGTACGGAACTATGCTCATAATCGCAGGCCATAGAAAGGCAACCCAGGAGCTCCTCCCCGAGACAGAGGGCTGAATACCCTCCATAACAATTTTACTCAACCTCCCAGCTAGAGTGAAGTTGGTACAAGAAAACGCTCAACTCCGGTAGTGGCTGGAAGCATTAGAGAATGTGCACCAAGCCTGTAATGTGTGCATGATTGTCTGTCTACTGGAGGGACAAGACGGGGCAGATTTGCTACAGTTTTTGAAATCCTGGTTACCAACAGCACTTAGTTTGGATTCCTCTATTGCAGAATATTTTGTTCAGCCTTATCGTATAGCGTGCTGTTCTGTGGAGGCGCAGAATGAACTTCCACACACTGCTCTATTGATAACGGATGGTGTACTTGTGAAAGATATGCAGTTACACTGGCCCGTCGGTGCAATGGTTGGATTTCTGCTTGTGACGCCATTGACCCAGGTTCAGAATGGACCTGGATCGCTGGAGGGCCAGCCGGTAGGAGGAGAAGACACGAGTGTCCGACGACTGCTTGCCTTCTCCCAAGGGGGGGAGGGGATGTGGCTCGCTGTGTGCTGCCTCCTAGTGGAGGCCAGGAGCAAGGAGAAAAGGGGAGCCCTGCTGAATGCAAGGGCGTGGTGGACTTCGCATGTGCTGAAGTTTGTGGCACACCACTTCCAGGGAGCAAACCGAAAACTGTTTTCAGCCGGTGGATGATGGCCGCCGCCTCCTGCCGCCGTGAGTACCCTGAGGCCCTGAACTCCCATCTGCAGCTCCCAGGGACCGAACAGATAGTGTGCTGGTTGTCCTTCCTGGTGCCTTCTCCCTTGGAGGAGAGGGACCCATCCGGTGAAGGGATACACGGGGCAACCCCTGGGATGGCTGCAATATGAGGTAGGTAGAGGGGATTGGGGTGAGGGTGTTGGTGGGGCTCATGGGTGGCTGGAAGGAGAGGTGGACTGAGAAGCCTAAGGAAAGAGACAAAAAAAAAAAAAGATATGCTGTTTAAAGCCGCAAGGGAGTCCAACACTTTGAATTGTGATGAGAAAACTCTTCATCTGTTTCCTGACTTGTTTTTTGCCATGGGAGCCCGCAGGAAAAAATTCTGTGGCATCCAGGTGAAATTGTGCAACTTGGGAGTGGTGCATGCTTATGCCAGCTAAGCTGCAGATTTTCCATAGAGGACAAACATTTCAATTTTTGGACCCTGTCGAAGTTCGGAAAAACGTGGCAGCTATCCAAATGAGTTTGAGGTGACCCATAGAGCTGGAACTGAAGGAGAAGTTATGGACTCTGATTTAGAAGACACTTGAATTCTGCAGGTAAGAACCATATTCGGATGATGTCTGTAGAAGCCAGTAGTTTTGTTTTGGGACTAACTGGGACTTGAGTTGATTTTGAACTATAACCATTGCATATAGGTCCCTAAAGTTGATTTCTGAAGGCCATGGTTCACATAGCACAGTATTACCCTGGGGCTATGTTAGGTTTACATAGTTGAAGTGTCTGGATCATGTGGCATAGTTTTTCATGCCATTGCTGGAGTTGGCATTTTATTTGGGCAGCATTTAGAAATGAATAATGAATAATTTGGGACAGTACCTCTTAAAGCCATGTTTTTGGATTATTATTGAATCATTACCATTTATATTTCTGTAACTGGTAAGGTTTGAGCAGTTCATGCTATTATATTCTTTTTTGCTGTCTTTTCCTGTTAGATCGGTTCTGCTGGGTATAACTTATCTGGATGCTAGCTGTCTGAGAGAGTAGAGGGTGGAGGACACTACCATGTTTGGAAGGTGGTAACATCAGCATTGAGCAATGAGGGACAGCCATGTTCAGTAGACAATATGAACTGGAAATCCACCATAGCATGCAAAGTGTAGCTACCCTATGATAATATTTCTATTTAAAAGTCTTGTTTTAGATGGATTACCCCCAAATTGTGTACTCCACATTGTTTAGGCTGTATGTTTCTGATCAATTGGATGGCTCCTTTCTTTATATCGATGCCTGACATGAGGATTTATCTTTTTCATTCATGTACTTGATGAAGAGTGATAAAAATAAAGTTAAAAAAAACAGGCATAGTAGAAAAAATGCTAGCCAAAATGATGACCGCTGCCAAGAAGGCTATATCAAGAAAATGGCTGCAGACTGAAGTTCGCCCACAGAGAGAGTGGGAAGACATTATGCAACAAATTTGCCAGTTAGAGAAACTTGACGGCAGGACTTAACTTTCAAATGACTCATTTCACTGGCTTTTGGAATATGTGGTTACTATGGCTTATGGATCACAGACCAGAAATTGTTCCATGACAAAATAAAACACAACACTGTCTGAATAGAATATTTGCATCGTACCATAGGGGCACCATCATCTAGGGGTTACAACCTAGTCTATGAATATAATGTAAGAAAATGACCAAGAAAACCTGCTAACAATGTACTGTACTGTTTTAACCGAACAATTATCAGTTCTATAAAAGATCAATATATGTAAAGCTCCTGAAAAGGGTAATTAACTTTAAATTATATATATATATTAAAAAAAAAAGAACTACATTATACATTACCTGTATTCCATGGTTCATGGTTCGGCATCAAAGAGTGCAGCCGTGTCTCGGTCCGCAGAGGATTACACTGTTTGACCTCGGGTTGGTAAGTTTAGAGTAGGGAGGGTGTGTGGTGGTGGTGCTTGGTGGGAGGGTCAGGATGGGGAGGACAATGGCACCAGGGAACCATTTTTCAGGTAAAAAAGACGCTAGGACCTTTTTGTTTTCAATAACAAATAATATTAAATAAAGCTACACTGTGACACTGGTGGTAGGCTCCCCAGTATCCCACACTGCTTGGGGGGGGCTTGTAAACACTGACACAAGGATTGGGCTCCCAATGTTGGCAACTATACTTTAAAATAACAGGGTGGGGGGGTTTACAGTTCTACAGATAGGGGCAGGTTTCAGTACATGAAACAGGTGCCATATACTGGTACTAACTTTATTTAAGTAAAACACACAGTGCACGTTAAAAGTCTATCAGTTGATTTTGAGGCGCTGCGGAGCGGCAAGATGGCGGCAGCAATTTAAAGTAGCTCTCGATGTTCACAAAATAAAAGTTTTAAAGGATACAACTGGTGGAATTGAAGGTGAACAAAATAACTGACGACTAATCGGAACCTTGGAGACGCAACATGGGACCAAAAAAAGACTTTAAACGAGCATCGCATAACCTGGACACTTACCTTTCGCCTGTGAGCTCCAGTGCGAATATGGGGCCTACAGGGGGGCCTGGCCTAGATACTACAGAATTCCCCGCAGCACAAATACTGGCAATATTGTCCAAAATTCAAGCTAATGGGGAGGAAACCAACAAGAGACTGGCTAATGTAGAGGCAAAATTAACAGAAAATGAACGCCTCATCCAGGATAATACAGGGGCTATTCAAGAAATCAAAGAGGCACAGGGAAGACAAGCTGAGTGTAGTGCGGCCTGTATTAAAGATACCACTTTTTTGAGAGCTAAAGTGGAGTCATTAGAAAACACTCAGCGTCAGGGAAATATTCGGATCGTGGGCTTTCCGCCACGATTCACTGGATCCACCGAGCTTCACCCAGCTGTTTCAAGACTTATATTTGACGATCTAAAGTTACTACCCCGGGACTCTGGTGCTATAATAACAAAAGTTTTCACCGTGCCACAGCAGTGGGAGTCGGCGGGGCTAACAGAGACCATTAACAGCCATCGTTACCTTCTCCCACCCGAGGTCCGGATTGCACTCTTGCAAGCAGCTCGAGCCAAAGGAGAAACAATCTGGGAAGGCAGTAGACTGGGGTTTTTCCCTGACCTCTCAGCACAGACCCAGGCACGGAAAAAAGAGCTCCAGATCATTAAGAAAAATCTGTTAAGTCAGGGAATTGAGGCTCGTCTAAATTACCCTGCTCCCCTACAAGTGAGATATGAAGTGAAGACGCATATTTTCCTGGACCCATTAGCAGCTACTCAATTTATGGGAAAAATCCTCGAGAAGACAAACCCACCGAACTCTCAATCCGCTGAAGAAGGATGAAGTATACCTAATCGCCTTGGGGCTGGAAACTGTTTAACCCGGGTTAAATATCCAGGTACTACTATGGTTTGCGCCTTCCAACTGCGTTCCGTCTGGGAGTCGGACTGCTGGTTTGAACTTCGAATCTACATCAGCCTGGACATAGACCTACAATTTAAAGTATTTAGGTCTTCATTTCTCAATAAAAGGGCTATAAGAGATACAATTTAGCTAATTTCCAGTTTGTTTAACCGCCATTAATGCTGCTTTGCGATTGTTGACCTATGTAAATCCTATTAGCCCAATACAGTAGTAGCTGCATGAGGTGAATTAGTTCACCACTCAATTTGTGAGCTTCAAAAGCATCTTAATTGTGATTGCTGTTTATTGTTACCCGCTGGGCAGGTTGCGTTGCTCTGCCGAAGTCTGCGGGAAGTTAAAATAACTTGATTGAGTTTAGATAACTGTAATATAATTTGGCTACTTATACCTGGCTACACAGCCTCCACAAATGCTTATTTCTACAAGTGAGCTGAGGTTCTGGTTTTCTGTAGTCACTACTATTTTCAATTACTGAAGTGAGAGGAGCGATCTACAGAACAATCAGCTCTTTCTTTACTCCGTGGATTAACTACCTGACATCCTTCCTTGGTAAATGGACTCAAGATATTAGAATTCTCCTTTTGTTACGAATGCAACATATCTGTACATCTGCCTTGGAGGTTTGCACACCTCATTCTTGCTCTTATGTATACTGCAGTGAGATACTGTAGGAATATATAAAATTTATAAATAAAAAGTTTTAAAAAAAAAAAAAGTCTATCAGTTGCTTTTACTTAAACAACTGATTTACTATAAGTAACTGCCAGGTTTTAAAGCAGCAGTGCAACGAAAATGGGTTAAAATTTGACCCCACCTTTTTTCTTATTAATTGATGTTAGATATCTTCCAGTTTATTTCAGTTTTCATTATCATTTAAGAATTTTATAAAAGTTTTAAATAATTATTTCTCAATAAAAAAAAGATGGCCGCCTGATTTTAGCATAGAAATAATATTGAGAACCAGAAGATCGTAAGAGTCCAGACAAAAATTCAGATGTACAGTACTCAGCACAGGAAGCATCCAGAAAACCCAGATCAATAGTTCTGTTAATATTTTTCATATCCATAGCAGAAAATTAGCTTTTTGGAATAACTGTTTTCATTGCACTGCTGCTTTAAAGGTGCACTGTGTGTTTTAGTTGATTTAAGTTACTACCACTATACGGCACCTATTTCATATAGTACAACCTTAAGTGACTACCACTATACGGAGGGGGAGAGAGATGAGGGCGCTCTATGATGGACCAGACTGACTTAACTGTATATTTGCTCTCTTTGATACCTGTGACTGAGTGTCTACCGCATGTGGACTGTACACAGTTTACAAAAATGCTCCTGTCTCTGGATAATCATGTAATACTGGGGAAAAAATGGGTCCTTTACAGTGCATTTATCTTATTACCATGGAAGTTGAGAGGCTGATCTTCTGTTTAATCCCTAGACCCATTCAAAATAAAATGAATAATGTGGCAAGAAAATTTTGTTTTTATTGCCTTTGTTTATAAATGTCATGTTACCTATCCTGCAAGGCTAATCATAACTGCAGAGAGCTGACAACAGTACTATCAATCGGTCACTTAGATGGGATTTGAACTCCTGAAGTTGTCACCCAAACGTGTTCCGAACTTCCCACTGCCCACATCCCTGGTGGCAAATCTAAGCTCCAAATTTTCAAAGAAGAACCATTTTTTTCTTTCAGCTAACAAACAAAGAAAAAAGATATGTATCAGACAACTGTAGCTGTGGCAATGTGTCGGTTTTCATTTGATTTTAAATATCAGTCAGCACGCCCTTCCTATTAAATTGCCCTTTGTATTGCATGCAAGAGCAGATTGTGTTTGAAAGGAGTGCCAGGAGCAGAAAAATATGGCGTCTCCCGATTTTCTAAACTCAATACAGATGAGATAAATAATTATCTGTGAAAAAAAAAAATCTGATTGTATAGCATTCATAAGGGAGTGCTCAGTATCAAATGTTCTTGACTGATCATCGATCACGATCAAGCAGTACTCAATGGCTGAAATCAAACTAATTGACTCTCAAACATAATCTGTGAAATTCCTGTCTTATTTCTTTTTTGCCGTGGAATAAAAAAGTATTGACATTCACGACATCGGAAAAAAAAAAACGGAGGCTATTTCTTTTCCTTTCTTTTTTACTTTATGTTTATGCCCCCTTCATCACCACGTCTGGCCCCTTTTGGGGTCTCCAAATGCACCGTGCAGGCTGCACCGCCAGGACCAGAGGAGCTCGCTCCTGATTAGTGCCCACGCTCCAGTAGTTCCAGGTATCCCCGGATGACCTCCACCCCCCTGGGTGGAGTGGAGGAGTCCCCATTCCCTTCCGAATCCTTCAAGGGGAAGTGCACTTGGAGCTGCACCCATGGATCCTATGGTCACTGGTGCAGGAACCCGTCACTTGACCCAGACATAGGGTTTTCCCTGGTTTTCTGGTCCCTGGCACTTGGAGAGGGCCAGTGAGACAGAGGCATGCAGAGACATGCCTTTGCTTAGGTCCTCGGCTGACACCTGCTTCTCCCTAGTATTCTGCATCCTCTAGTGCACCTCCACCTGTGGTCACACAGGTGGCGGTATAGCAGTGAGGACTGCAACCCACCCCTCCCGGAGAAGGAGAGCAGCCCATTGTGTGCTCAATCCTTCTCCCCCTGGCTGGCCCTCTAATGGACCCAGGCTCGCTACTGAACCTGGGTTACCAGCATCGCAAGTGGTAGTGCTACTGCTGTACTGGCGGGTCAGCCAAAGGGAGGCTATTTCAGTGACCTACATGTCATTTACAATTGCATATACATAGAGATGTGTACCAAATAAGCACGAGACACAAAGCAAGTGGTATATTATGGTCTTTTCATATTAAACAAACACAAAAACAGATTGATTTTAAATTACACATAATTAATCATTGCCATTGATCTGGAGATCATTATGTATGTCATATCTTATATTGTGGTGTTCTGCTGTATGATACAGTACAGTATATGTTACGGCACACATAATGAAAATATGACAACAGGACATTGCTCTTTTGTAAAAATTTAGCTATCCTTAGAACATTTTTTATACTGTGCATGCCCAAGGATGAAAATTCTTTCATAAATTATTTAAAAACTCCTTGTCCCCATACATAAGAAACATAAAAGCACATACCTTGAGACAAACTCTGTCAGACCTGAAAGTTTCAGATTTCAAATCCTCATATTTTTTAGTTATTGGGGCTCAAAAAAAGTTTTAAAAACGGCAATTTTTATGTTTTTTGTACATCTTTAACTTTTCCCACACTGAACTGAGGTGCATGAACTTTTCTGGATCAAGAAATACTGTCACAAAGGCTGTGCATTCAAGATTTATGTAAATTGGTTGAACAGGGCCAAAGTTATTAAGATGCAAACATTTGGGATTTAACATCAAAGTGCTTACACAACCGTAATAGCCTTGCCTGTATAATATATATTCTTTGCAAAACACAACATTAATACAGATATTAGGGTTGTAGAATACAAAATGCACAAAGACGGGAAATGAAAAACATTAGGTTTGGGTCTTCATTGGCGATCAGTGGTAGCCCATTTGGGTTGTCAAACCCAATGCCCACCCCTTCCCCCCCAGCCCGTTGCCTCCTGTCCAAAGCACAAGATATAGCTCCAAGTTAGTGCCTCATAGTGATACAGTATGGCCATCATAATCTGTCACAGCTTTCTTCATACAGGGCCCTACAGGCCCTGCGTGAAGACATCACATTTGACCTCATCTGATCAGGGGAGAGGTGGGCATTAAGGTTGACAACCCCAAGTAAGACCCCACCCGTGATTCGCCAATACTCCGAAGACCCAGATCCCTGTTGTTTTTCATTTACCGTCTTTGTGCACTTTGCGTTCTTCAATCCTAGTGTCTGCATTAATGTAGACAGTCCTGACCCAGTGCATGGGCCCAGTAGGCCCAGTCACACATGTCGATACCTTGTGGGTGAGGTTCCTTGACCCACCACAGGGTGTGGTGTCTACGCCAAAACACTGCTCCGTCCCTACCCAGTCCGGGGCTGGTGCTGCATACTGCAGCATCTTCCCCATCTGCCTTGTCCTACTAAACCAGCTCACTGAGCTCAGCTCACTGGTATGGTACAGCAGCGTGTTCCCCAGTGGTGCAATGGACGTCCCTGCAAACAACGTTACTTAATAACTTATTTGTTTTTTAATATTTTGACCTCAGACTTTCAACACTGTCTTCTTATGACCCCACCTCATAAACCCCGTAGATGAAAATGTTCAAATCCTTGCCAAAACGCCATTCTATGCCACTGGTGAGAAAACACATTTCAGACAGGATGTGAAAAATGACAGCTGTACTGTTAATGAGGTGGTGTGAAAAAATGGCTATGTTGAAAATTTGGAGTCAAAATATTGAAAATTGCCAAAGTTATGCGCGTGCGTAGAAACATTTCAATGAATGCTTGGAAATTGGCCATTTTTAAGGAATTATTTCACTAAATTTTCAACATGGCCTTTCTGGGACCCCACCTCATGAACACTGGTAGTGAAATTTTGTTATTCAGTCTTGGAAAAGTGATTTTGCACAGCAACTGCTAAATCACCTTCCGGGCCCAATTAGTGAAATGACACTGCCAGTGTTCATGAGGTGGGGTCCCAAAAATGTTGTGTTGAAAATTTGGTGAAAGAAAATTCTTAAAAATGGCAAAGTTATGAACATAAGTTCAAAACGCCATTAAAATACATTATATGGCACTTACTTTTATTCCTCAGTCCACGGTTCAGCTTTGAAGAGTGTAGATGTGTCTTGGTCCACAGAGGATGGCAGTATACAACCCCGGCAGGTAGGTAGGGGCATGTGGGATGGTGAGTGCTCAGTGGGAGGGATAGTGGAGGGGAAGAAGGGGGCAGCAGGGATGACGAGGGATGGTTTCCTTTTTTCCAGGTTAAAAAAACAGACCTCATGGGGTGTTTTTTCTTTTGCAGGAACGGACCAAATAAAACTATTTGGAGGCACTGGAGGTGGGCTCCTCAGTATCCACACTGCTGGTGGGGGTGTTGTAAATGCTGACATGGGGATTGGGCTCTCCGATGTCAGCACTGTTAGTAAAACAGCAGGCTGGGGGTGGGCATCCCAGTGTCAAATTTGATTAAAAAGTGCTAAATAAATAATAACAATAAATAAATAAATGCACTGCCACTGGGGATTGGAGCCCCCAGTGTGCAGATAACTGTTTATTCAATCACAGCACAGACAGTATGGCGGGGCTATAATGGTAGTAGCCCCATTCCTGACCTACGAGTCACGATAACAGCTGGTTGTATTATACGACTCAGCTATCATTTGTTTGTAAAAGACAGTTGTGTCATATAGTGCAACCAGCTGTTGTCACAAAAATCCAGTTGTGAATAGAACGTTGATTTTTTTGAACTGTGCATGCTCAAAAACGGAACATTTTTCATAAATATTTAAAAAAACCACAAAACATTTGGACCTAAAACCACAAAAGCACGCACGTTGGACCAACCTCTATCAATCCTGAAAGTTTCAGGTTTCACAGGCTTCTATTTTTTAGTTATCGCATGGCAAAAAAAGTCTTACAGTTTTCAAAAACAGAAACTTTTGTGGGTTTTGTTTTGCACCTCTAAAACTTTGCCCACACTGAACCAATCTACATAAAATTTACAGGATCAATAGATCCTGGCACAAAGGCTGTGCTTTCCAAATTTTATGTAAATTGTTTCAAAGGGGGCAAAGTTATTAAGGTGCAAAATATGAATGTAACATAGAAGTGCTTACTCATCACCAATATACAGGCACTGTTGTGCCTGTATAATTACGCAGTCATAGTTGAGTAAGCACTTTTATTGTTTAACCCCTGTTTTCGCACCTTAATAACTTTGTTCCTGTTCAACTGACATGCCCAAAATATGGTAGACATAGAGTCTGCATCAGGGTCTCTGGCTCCTTAAATGTTTGTGTCGATCAATTCAAGAGGACTGAATTATAGATGTGCACAAATGCTACAGATTGTTTTTTTGTTCTTTTGCTAACCTGTAACTAAAAGACTGTTTTATCTTGAAACTCGAAACTTACAGGTTTGGTGGAATATGTCCCAATGTGCATGCTTTTGTGACCTTCAAGTTTCAAACTTACATAGTTTTTAAAATATCAGTTAAAAACTGTCTCATTTTCTGAGCATGCTTAGTTAAAATGTGTAAACAAGAATCGTTTCACCTCGAGTAGTTCATGCTCCAGCCGAAAACAGCAACCATTCAACAGTAGGAGCTGGCGGCAGACCTCCAATAGCAGCACACAGTTTTTTTAATATAAAGGGCAGGTGCAGCATGCAGAAGATTCCTCATGGCTAATACTGTAGGACGCTCTGGCAAGGAAGGCCCAAGTGGTTTCGCTGTCTGCACATTGCACCTGCACTTTGTATTAGTAAAACTATGTGCTACTACTGGAGATCTGGTTCTGGCTTTTGTTGTTTTAGTTAAAAAAATGACAATTCGATGGCTAACTGGAGGCTCCCTCTGAAAGTGCAAATGGAATTGAGAGACCCTGGGGTTAGCTTGAAGTGAGTTCCAGAATTTCAGGGCAAAAAGGGAAAAGGCTTGCTCACCCATATTCATTGAATACTTGGGAATGGACGAGAGACGTAGGTCACTAGATCTCAGGGGATAGGCCTGATCGGAATATTTTAGCAGGTCAAGAGAGGCAGGTTTAGCAGATCTAAGAATCTTATTGTACCATACACCTTCAAATAGAGACCACCCTCCAGTACAAACCGCCCTCTAATAGATACTGCTTTGCTCTACACTACTTGTCTGCTTCCTAATAGAAGTCGCTTTCTGATAGTGGCCATGGTTTGCATTGGTGGAATACAGTCAGTTTATTGATTTATGGAATAGGCAGGTAGCGTGTATGATACTGGTACAATACTGGTAGTAATTACAGGAACTGAGAGACAACAGTAATTCGTGCTAGCAAACCTTTATTGTGTGTAAGCAACATATGGTAAATTCATTCATTTATTGTAGGAAAAAAAAAGGACGCGAATCATGGTGATGTGTGCTGACATAGTCAAGCATTCATTCACTGTGTTTCATCAACGTCGTCTGTGTTGGAAAGCTCACTGTTCATGTCGGAGCTTAATTCCTTGGTTTATGAGGATATACAGGGGAACTGGGGCTGTGAGGGACAAGCTTTGTCGTCGATCTCAAGTACCTTCTCCATCATTGAGAGTGCTTCATAATGCTGTCCCATATTTTTGAAAGCAAGAGTTATTCTCTGGATCTATTGTATTGATGCTGCATACCCAAAAGAAAAAGATAATGTCAGTGGGAAGGGTCACGGGGGACTAAGCTTAATGTTGAAATTTGCAACCACATTACTTCAAAAGATTTTACTATGGTATGTTTTGAAACAGCTTGCCAGGAGAGTTTAACCCTCTCCGGCATTTTCTGTCTTGTGGGTGCTGTGGGATTCCCAGCTGCTGTTCTGCCTCTCTCTCCTCAGTAGCCAGCCATGTGTCCTAACAATCCCTGTATTTTGCTTTGAAGGGAGCATTCCATGACACATTGGCTGATTGAAGCAGTTTTGTACACCCCCCCCTGGCATGGTTGCCATTGTTGTCTTTTTATGTTTTACAGCAGCCTTGACAGTTTCATTGATGTGACAATGGAAGGTGTCCCACACCAACAGGTGGTGTTGGAATGCTAGATTTCCCCACACCACCCTTTTTTTTGTGACTTCTATTTATGACCCTTACCTTCAGGGCATCTCTCAGGGCCCCTTCAGCAGCCGCCGTACACAACTGCCGCATGAACCAAACGGCTCCGGGCTATATTGGGTACGCGAGATCTGGGTGCTCCCCCAGCCCAAGGAGGGGCCCCGGACCCGAAGAACCGGAGAGTCGGACGGCATTGGGCGTGAGGTCGGACGGACTGCCTCCGATCACTGTCGCCTTACCCAAAGGAAGGGGGATTTTCTGTAGTTTCCACATGGAGCACAGACATGCAGTGACGTCCCGCCCAGTGTGCGCGCATTCCGCATGCACCTGGAAGACGTCCACCGTGCTCCAATCCCCAAGCATCTGTTGCCATGCACTGCAGTGCCCCAGTCTCCGCTAGGGGTTGCCAGTGCAACGGATAGTCCCCAAACCCTCCCCAGGACTAGAAGAGCTGTCTACAGGCGCTCGATCCTAGTCCTTCCCTGCCGACCAACGGCATCCCGAGCTCGTTTCCAAACTCGGGTCATCGGCATAGCACGAGGTGTGGCGTCCAGTGCCTCAACCCTCTGTACCTCTGGGCTGGCTGATTTCCCCGCTCTTTATCCAGCCACATCAGGGCTACAGCCTCTTGCATCCAATCATTAGGGCTCATTGCTTCTGCCTCACCGGTTACATTTGCCATCTCTTTGAGCATTCTTTTCCCTTTAAATACAACAACGGTAAGGTGCTTGTGTCCTTCTGCTGTGGCATCTAAGCAGAGAGTAACATGCTGCTTTTGATGACCTGTTGTCATTAGTGGGACTGATTGTTTGCTCCAGCATGGTCCAGTGTCTTATTTCCAGGCATGTCTGCCTATACAGCAGTCTAGTCTATGTTGCTGATGGACGTTGGAGCCACCTGCTTAGTGCAAAATGCTACAAAATTGACAACTTTGGGACAAACATCTTTTGGCAGTTTTTGTCTAGCGGTGTTTCTCTTCTGCAAAGTAAAACCCCACCGTTTAAGAAATGTATCCACCCACCCCTGGCTGGCTTTGAAGGAGGGGTCTTGAAAAAGTTCTGCTGCTATCAGTCGAACAAACATTCTGGTAACACAAAAATGCTACTCTCTTTGAAGAGAGATCCAGTCAGCAAGTTCACCTTCAGTTTCTGGGTGCTAGCATTTTCGACCACCTCCATGTAACTGGCAACGGTTTTTATTATTTCCTCCACTGCTGCAAACATCAGTTAGGTCCTGCAGTTTATTCTTTTTCTTTCGCCACTCTCTGACTTGCTCTTCACCAATTTTTACAGCTGTGGGTGGAGCCTGCAGCCGTTTTGGTGTTGCTGTCAAAATGAGCGACCGTGGCACGCTTCCGTTAAACTTTTGGAAGTATCCTTCCGACAGTCTAACAGAGCTTGAAACAGTCCACCACAGTCGCTCACTGCAGAGCTACACCAGCACTATTTTGTCTGCTACTTCTGCATTGTGTACTAGAACTGCACATGCGCAGTTCCGTCAGTGCCACCATCTTGGGAATGGCAATATGCCATTCAACTCAACTGCGCATGCGCGAGTGCCGTGCATGTGTAGTTCCATCGGCGGCGCTTGTTTCTTGGAGCTTCTTCAAGCTCACCACAGCTATATTGGCTCTGGCTAGACTTTGTTAATATTGTTGCTACAGGATGGTTCCCCTCCGCCTCTGCCCTTTGCACAGCCATCATTTTGAAGTCTAAACGACAGGACTTTCATTTTGACATTTTGACAGTCAGGTGAGAACAGCTGATCAGGTGCAGAATGGATGACTTCATAGAGATTGCCCTCCAGTAGTGGCTGCCCTCCAACTAAGACTGTGCCTTTTTTATCAGCACTGTCTAATAGATGCTGCAGCTTATATTAACATACACTGTGGTCTGATTTAGGTAACTGATTTTATCCCAACTCATTTGGGTTCTGGAGTACATGGTAATGACAGACTGTGACATACATACTTATGCCGGTGTTTTTGTTTAGAATCACTTACAGGCTGCTTGTGCAATGCCAGCTAATGCTTACAAAAATAATTGTTCTTTTTTAATTTGCATTACCTGCCCCCTTTTGGTGGCTATCACACAGCCATGTACCAAGCCATCCTTAGTAGTTACTCCTTTGTGAAACCCCTCAACTTGTTCCCTGAAGCCAGGCTCCCCAGCTGGCCATTCTGCAAGAGGTGTGATCCTTCTGTTTTAGGGCCTCTGGGTAGGGTGGTTGGTTGGCTAGGCCAGGGTATGATATTCGCTGTTACGGGTGCTAGGACAAGTCATCTTCGCGCAGAACTTCACAAGGCTACGGGACTGGTGGCAGTGTTACAGGACATGGAGGGTCCCTTTGGTCACCAGTGTCAAGCCATTCCCTACTGGTTGGAGTTGGTTTGATAGTAGTGGATCAGGAGGCTTCCTACCAGGGTTTGGGTTTGGCAAGCAGTGCAGCTGGGCCTGACATGACCCTGTCTGTATGTTCCCGAGACGACTTTCTTCATGTGCTCAATTGATACACCCCCCTACTCTCTGCACTAACCTATGGGTGTGATGAAGTTCACTCCACTGATCAGGACCATGTTGCACATGTTTGCCATGACATGTCACTAGCAGGTCTGATGATACTGTTTCTGTTGTGATCTGGAGGTATTGCCACTTGTCTCTCTGCAGTCAGACTTTGTGCAGTTCTGGTAACAAGGTCAGCCATTAATTGGTTAATGCTGTCTGCCATTTGGGCACAGGGTGATGAGCATGGAAGAGTGCTGAGGGGCCAAAGGGCAGGCCAAGGGTGGTGTGGGGAACACCTTCAGGCATCCAATCAAATGCCCTTCCTGCCAGTGCTTTAGATCCCTGGCACTGCAGAAAGCAGGTGATTGTGGGTGCTGACAGGTTGTGTTCCAGTTTTGGACCCTTAAGCATTGGATAATAGCAGTGCAGTAGCCCAATTTCTCACAGCACATTAAGAGGATCTGGAATGGCAGGATGGCTGGGAGGGACGCTTGTCTGCCAGGGCCACCATTCGCTGGTACAGGGGGATGCATAGTGGCTATGGCATGGTCCCTGTAAGTGTAGGCTCGGCCCCCTCCACCAGCCACTACACACTGCAGGACTGGGTCGTGAATGGCATGTAGTCATGCTCAACCCCCAGTCACTTCCCCTTTCCTGATCCCTGGGCAGCCAGGGGATCCAGTGTGGAAGGGGCACATGCTCCTTTCATGCATGTTGCTGGTGTCCAACAAGACACCGGTGCATGGGTTTTGGCTGTAGGGCTGCCTGCTTGCTGAGGATGCTTGGAGCATAGGCATGATGCATAGGGCCCACAGTTTGTTAACTTAGGTTTTGTGTGTGTGTGTGTGTGTGTGTGTGTGTGTATGGAGGGGAAGGGGGGCAGCAGGCTTGAGAAAATCCACTTATCTCAGGTTGGCTGTCTGCAGTATCTGATTGACCTGGAGTCCCTTCTTGAGTTGTGTAAGGCTGTGTTCAGGTACGTAGTAAACTGTAGGAGCAGGTTAACAGAGGACAAGGTTCATTCTTAGAAGTTAGTAGACTAAGTCAAGTATGGGTTCAGTTTATCGCTCACCTTTTGACTAACTGTTCATTAGGGTAAGTAAATGACTGAGACAGGGTTTAATCTAGAATAATACTACATAGATTTTCATAGCCCTTGATTGTGAACTGTAGTTACGAGGACACTGAATTTAGAGGCAAAGGCTAACTAACTTTTATCAGGAACATTATCAAGTCAAAGTAAACATATGTTTGCACGTGTTTGCATGGGGCAAGGTTCCTATGACCTTGTTTGGAATGGAGAGTGAGAGAGAGAGAGAGAGAGAGAGAGATCAACAGGTCGAGTTGGGCAGCAAAACATTTAAAAAGGGTAATGTGGTCTAGTGCATTGACTGTCAAGCCTCAAATCCTGGTGGGTCTCAAAAGGCCTCAATGTGCAGACACCAGAGTTTACTGGTGACTTTTCTCATATTTGTTTCATTCTAAACTCCCTGTTATTGTTTGTTTTATTTATTTATACTGATAGGACCATGGGCTAAAAGTGATCCATTTTCATGGGCGATCAGTGTACAAATAACAAGTACAATATATAAATACATACATCTAACAAATAAACAAAAGAAAAAAACATACATGCCACAACCTCAGATATAATAAATTCCTTTTCACACAGTATACTGTACATTAAAGGGGACAGGAATTGATTACTTATGTGTAGCTGTTTAAAATGTCTTTTTTCATAAATTATATTCATACCTCTAAAGGATCCCTATTTAACGTGCCTGAATAAAAGCTGAAGCTGTCAGTTGTGTTTCGTATTGTTTTCTTTGTATGGACAACATTCTGTGCAGTTCCTTTCCCGGAACCAAAAATCTGGAGTTTTGATTATGTCACCTTATGGTTTCAGAACTGTGAGCGTGAACTTACAATTCTAGTGGGAGATAGGAAGAAATAGGCTGTTGGTTAACTAGGATCTGCAGCTTATCCATCAGGTAGGGAAATGGGCAGACTAGGTGGGCCAGGTGGTCCTTATCTGCCGTCATAGTCTATGTTTTAATGTTTATGTAGAAGTACAGTACCCACAGTTCTGAAACCATGAAGTGACATAGTCAAAACTCCAAATTCTTGGTTCCATGAAAGGAACTGCACAGAGTGTTGTCCATGCAAAGAAAACAATACAAAACACAGCTGGCAGCTTCAGGAGGTAGATGGCAGTCCCCAGGGTGAGATGCACACGTCCACCACCGGTCCTTACCTAATCGACTCTCCCGGGTCCTATGCTCTCTCCAGAGCCTCAGAGGTGAGGACCCTGTCCCCGATTCCTCACCATATGGGATTCAGGCAGGGCAGTAGCATCTGTCGCGCGGGTCTCACCTGAAGGGATCCTGGTGTCTGGTGACCAGGAGTAAAGAAAGTTGACCAAAAAAAAAGTGTATCTGCTGGTTTTTTTTTTTTTTTTTTTAAAGGTGTGAAATTGTCCATTTCAGTGCCTTTGTAATTGGGGCTCTAAAGATCTCTGTGGCCACAGAAAATTGTGCTGGTGGCCACATGTGGACATGGTTGCCTTGTTTGAGAAACAGTGGTCTAGTAGTTTGAATGCTGAAGTGTGAAACAGGACATTACAGGTTGGAATTTGACCCCCAGTGGTGCACTTCATAACGATTTGCATGTCATGTGACCTCCCTGTGCTTCTTTCCTCCCAGTTGTAGAATGTTAGCCAACAAGCAGTCCTCAAGGTCCTCCGCTAGTCCCGGGGGCCTATATACCACCCTCAACTTGATCTTCCCTCCCACGGGCGTTCACAAGGTGACCCATAGGGCCTCCATGTTGCCCTCTGCTTTTTTCACTCTCATAATCTCGATGTTATCCCCAGTGAACATTGCTACTCCCCCCCCCCTTTCTGTCCTTCCTTAACACAAGGTATCCACTCAGATTAAGGTCCTGGTCATGGCCAGGGGAGGCCAACGTTTCAGTGACCGCTGCTACATCCACCCCACCCTCAAACAGCGTGGCCTGGAACGCAGGCATTTTCTTCCACAGGCTCCTGGCATTTATTAAAGCCACCCTCCAACCCTTGTCCTTACCCCTCTTTACCATATCCTCCCCAGATCTTTCATACATTCGTCCACACATTCTCCCCTAGGGTACTGTCTGTCCCCCCTCCATGGGGTTGCAGGCCAGTCCTACCGGCGGTATAGATGGCCGGATCAGCCCGGCAGTGTCCCCCTCCCCCCTTCACAAGTTTAAACCCCAGCTAGCCTGAATGAAATCAGTCATCCCCCGTTTGAGAACTTCCTTCCCTACTGGATTTAGGTGAAGCCTATCCCGGGCGTACAGTCCCTTGTCTTCCCAAACCCCCAAGTCTCCCAACACCCCAATCCCCTGTGCTTCACCCACTGCCTGAGCCAGTCATTAATCTCCGTGATCTTCTGTTTGTTCTCCACAGTGGCCCTTAGCACTGGCAGGATTTCCAAGAAGGAGACTGTGCATCCATTGTCATGACAGACCCTGGCCAGTTCTTGGAACCTTTCCTGAATTTCCAGCACATTATTCCCCTCAATATCATTTGTTTCTAGATGCATCAGGAAGTCCGGTGATCCTCTACAGTCCCTCACCAGCTCTTACACCATAAACTTCGCCCTATGCACAGTCAAACCGCAAATACCCACTACCTTAACTGGACTGGATTTTCCCTCACCCTGCCCCACCCAATGAATACCCCTGATCATGGAGTCCCCCAGCAGGAGAACCTTAGTGTCCCCCTTGATCTTTTGTGCATCTTCTTTTTGGACTGCCCCGCCAGCCTCCGTCACCTCCCCCTCCACGAGACCACGTCCCCTTAGCTTCTGTCCGGACCCGCTACAAGAGAACCCCAGCTGCCCTACCCTATTGTCATGTCTTTTGTAACTGAATTCCCCGGCTCCCCCAGTTTAGCCTCCACCCTACTCCCTACCCCAGTCGAGCCTTTTTCTCGGACCTCCTCTCCCTTCCAGCTCCCACCTCTCCAGTCCCCCCCCCAACACGGCATTCCCATCAACATCACCATCGCTCCCTCCTATCTCCTCCCCTTTCCTCTTGCCCCGTTCCATGTTCACCTGCAGGTCCCCCTTACCTTTACCTTTAGGCCTTTCTCTGGTATGATCCTCCCCCCTTGAAGGACTCCCCTCCCTCATCTCGATCTCTCCTCCTTTCTCACCGAGTTGACTCGCAGCCTCTACACCTTCCCTCTGCTGGCTCCCCCCCCCTTTGACACTTGATTTGCCCCTTCCCCTGCTAGCATACTTATTTGAATTGCCAATGCCCACCCCTCGGATTCACTGATATCTCTCCTTCACCCTCCTTTCCTCCTCTACCCCCCTCATCACGTCCTCTCCAACTAACTTACTCAATGGCTCAAATTTATTATAGCACTCAAAGCCAGCCTCCCGTTTTTGTCCTGATTTCCCGCTATCCACTCCTCCAGTAGGCCCCCTGTCAGTCCCAACCCACCTTTCAAACAACATGAAGTCTTGCTATATTATGACTATTACAGTTTGCCCCAGCCTTAGAACTGCTCTAGAGGCGAAAGAGTTAACTTCCATGCAGAGCATGGAGCTTAGAGCGCGAGCTCGGTTCAGAAGCTCTGTTTGGGTGGTTTCAAACCGAAACCGTCAGATTCTTTACTCCGCCTCACTGAACAGTCTCTCTGGAGATTCCTCCTGTTGCTCGGTTCATTTCTTCGGTTTAAAGCGCTATTTCTCGGTTTAATTTAACCGCAATTTCATTATTTTAACCGCAAAATCGATCGGTTCAGGCTCTGTCTATGGTAATCGTAAGTAATAGATAGGGTTTTTTCTGTGTGGAACTTGTAAAAGTATTATCGGTTCGGTTGAACCGATCGAGTTGTATTTAAATATAAGTTTAAAGCCTTCTAAGGCTTTTAGAGTGCGGTTCTGGTTCTTATCGGTTCTAAAAAACGGATTTCATTACGGTTTTTTCCACGACTGCGACACACGGTTTGGAACCGATAAGGGTGTCTTGCCTGGCACTGCCATCAAAAAGAGTGTTGGTTGGTTAGGCTGGCATCATGTCTGAGAAACCCAAAAGAAAAACTGGGCCCACTGAGTTTCAGCACTGTAGTGTCTGTGGGAAGCTTTTGCCAAGGCTGACCCACACACTACATGTCTATTGTCTGGGGTTTGACCACCCCAATTCAGACTGCCAGATTTGTAAAATTTCCTGCAGCCACCCTGGACAAGAGAGTGGGCAGGCTCAGGGAACGAGAGGCCAAAAGTCCGCTGACCCGATGAGCCAGCCCGGTTCGGTGCCAACCGAACCGGAGGGGTACCTCTGACCAGGCGAGACTTCCTCGGCAACGAGCTGGCTCTGAGGAGCCAGTTCCAGCAAAGAAATCTAAAAATCAGCAGGTTTGGAGTCCAAAATTCCTTCTCCAACTGCTGAGATAGCCAGGGCAATACAGATTGTCCAGTCCCTGTCCCTGGTTCCCTCCGAACCGCCACTGTCTGGCAAAAGGTCAGTTCAGTCGGTTCCAGTGGTTCAGGATTATGATATAGAAGAGTTCAATGAACCAGAGGAGGGGGATGAGGATTATGATCAGTGTGAATGTGATTTTGAAAGTCTGTTTGTGCCCATTGAACCGGATATCTCCCCAGACAGACCATCAGGTGAGTCTCCCCCTAGGCTTTCTGAGTCCCCTTCTCATTTTTTGTTTTATAAAAAAGTTGCTGAGACCCTCCAGCTTCCCTTAGAGGAGGCTTTGGATGAGCAAGAGGAGCCTGACTATGTGGAGATGATGGATATCCCAGAGTCCAGGAGGTTGTCCATCCCTTTACATAAATCCTTTAGAAAACAAACAGTAAAAATTTTAAAAGCTCCTAATTCTGTGCCTCCTGTGGATAAAAAGATGGACAGGAGGTACACTTTGTCAGGTCCTGATACAGATTTTCTTTCATAGCAATGCAGTCATGTTGGGGTAGTTCAGGCTGAAGCCTGTGATAAAGCTAATATTCCACTGGCTTCACATCCTCCTGACAAGGATTCCAGGAAGATTGATGCCATGGCCAAAAAACAATACATGGCAGCATCCTTGGGACTCAGACAAGCTAACTATATGGCTTATGTTGCAAGATACCAGAAATCTAGATGGGATACTGTCATGGCCTTAGCCAAACAGGTCTCTGGCCAGCTCGCCAAGGAGCGGGAGCAGGTGGCTCTTGATGGTATTGAGGCATCTGAGGTGCAGTTCCATGCTGCAGTGGATTCTAATGATGTATCCTCTAGAGTCATGGCTACATCTGTGGCTTTTTGCAGATTGGCCTGGCTCAGGTGTACTACTTTGTCACAGGATACCCAGTCTAAGGCTATGGATTTTCCTGTGGTGGGAAATTCTCTGTTTGGGGAGCAGACAGAAATTATATGAAGAAATGGATGAATATATAACCACTTACAGGAGTGCAGCCAAGGAACAGCAAGCCACTCCTCAGAGGCAGCCCCCAGGGTAGGGTACTTTTCACAGGCCTTTTACCAGACTCAGGCCCTCCTCTTCAGCCTATGTACAGAGGGGTTCTTCAGAGGGAGAGGCAGGACGGGTTCGAGCAGGCTTGCTCCCACCCTCAGCCTAAAAGCCCCTGCCAAACAGGCACCCTGATGGGATGCCCAGGGTCGGCTCTCCACTACCTGTAGGGGGCAGGTTGGCTCACTTCGTCCAGGACTGGCAGTCTTTAACTTCAGACAGGTGGGTCCTGGAAGTGGTAGCCTAGGGTCTGTTCTCAGCTTCAAGAAATTTCCAAAGATGAGGCCAGATCTTTCCACCTACAAACCCTTTAGAGACTCTTGCTTTGGAAACAGAAGTCTCAACCTCCTGGCTCTCAGAGCTGTAGAAAGGTTTCTCCCCTTCACCAGGGCAAGGGTCTGTACTCAGGTACTCTTACCCCAAAAAAACAGGAGAGTGGCGCTATCCTGGATCTAAGATACCTAAACAAGCACCTTTTAAAGCCAAAGTTCAAAATGGTGACACTGGGAATGATTTTACCCTCCCTAAGGCCAGGGACTGGCTAGCCTCCCATGACCTCAAAGATGCTTCTTCCATGTTCTTATCAGAAGCTTCCATCGAAGTACCTCAGATTCGAACTGCCCTCAGGCCATTATCAGTTCAGAGCAATGCCCTTCGGCCTCACTTCTGCCCCAAGGTGTTCACAAAGTGTCTGGCAGTAGCAGTCGTCACCTAAGAAGGCAAAAGATTGCCATTTTTCCTACCTGGACGACTGGCTCATTGTGGGTCAGTCTCCAGACCAGGTCAAATCACACCTGCTAGTTACCCAGCAGCTGCTTCCTCTCTGGGATTTCTTCTCAGTCTTCCAAAGTCAGTTTTGGAACCTGTCCAGGTACTCACCTTTATAGGCGCAGAACTGGATACAAAGCAGGCCAGAGCCTTCTTTCCTTGGAAAGGTAAGGACCTTAGTGGCCCTGGCCGCCTCCTTCACTCTGCAGGTTTCTCGACCAGCAAGGCATTTCCTGCAGCTCCTAGGGCACATGGCTGCCTCCACAGCTGTGGTGCAAGGAGCAAGATTTCAGATGAGGGACATTCAGTTCCATTTGAGAGCTTTCTGGTCTCAAAGAAGAGATCCTCTATCCAAATTAATCCCAGTGACTCGAACCCTGATCCAGGCCCTTCAGTGGCGGCAGGATCAGAGCAATCTGAGACAGGGGGTGCCTTTCATCCCTCTGTCCCATTCCTTGACCCTTACTACAGATGCATCCCTCTTGGGATGGGGAGCTCACATGGGCGACCTCTCCACCCAGGGATTATGGTCCCCTCAGGAATCTCTGCTCCACATCAATCTGTTGGAACTCAGAGCTGTTTTTCTAGCACTTCAAACAACATGAAGTCTTGCTATATTATGACAATTGCAGTTTGTCCCACCATTAGAACTGCTCCGGAGGTGAAAGGGTTAACTACCATTCTAAGAATGGAATTTAGAGCGTGAGCTCGGTTAGAGAAGCTCTGTCTGGATAATTTCAAACTGAAACTGTCAGATTCTTTACTCCGCCTCACTGAACAGTCGCTCTGGAGATTTCTCCTACTGCTTGGTTCATTTTCGTTTAAACAGTATTTTCTCGGTTAAATTCAACCACGAGTATTATTATTTTTAACCGCAAACCGATCGGTTCAAGCTCTGTCTGTGGTATTGTGAGTAATAGACAGTTTTTTTTTTTTTTTCTGTGTGGAACTTGTAAATGTTATCGGTTCGGTTCGAACCGATCAGGTTGGTTAAAACTTTAAAGTTTAAGCATTTTAAAGCTTTTAGAGTGCGGTTCCCGGTTCTTATCGGTTCCTAAAAAGATTTCATTACGGTTTTTCCACGACCCGTGACACGGTTGGGAACCGATAAGGTGTCTTGCCTGGCATTGCCGTTAAAGGGCAAGTTTGTTGGTTAGGCTGGCATCATGTCTGAAACCCAAAAGAAAACCGGGCCCACTGGGTTTCAACACTGTAGTGGCTGTGGGAAGCCTTTGCCAGGCTGACCACACACTACATGTGTTTATTGTCTGGGGTTTGACCACCTTAATTCAGACTGCCAGATCTGTAAGAATTTCCCTGCAGCCACCCTGGATAAGAGAGTGGGCAGGCTCAGGGAACAAGAGGCCAAAAAGTCCGCTGACCCGGATGGCCAGCCCGGTTCGGTGCCAACCGAACCGGAGGGAGTGCCCTCTGACCAGGGCAAGACTTCCTCAGGCAAACGTAAAGCTGGCTCTGAGGAGTCAGTTCCAGCAAAGAAAACTAAGAAATCAGCAGGTATGGAGTCCAAAATTCCTTCTCCAACTGCTGCAGAAATAGCAAAAGCTATACAAATTGTACAGTCACTTTCTCCGGTTCCGTCCGAACCGCCACTGTCTGGTAGGAGGTCGGTTCGGTCGGTTCCACCGGTTCAAGAATATGATATTGGAGATTTTTATGAACCAGAGGAGGGGGAGGAGGATTATGAACAGTGTGAATGTGACTTTGAGAGTCTGGATGTCCCATTGAACCGACATCTCCCCAGACAGACCTTTAGAATCTCCCCCTATGCTTTCTGAGTCCCCTTCTCATTTTTTGTTTTATAAAAAGGTTGCTGAAACCCTCCAGCTCCCATTAGAGGAAGCTGTGGATGAGCAAGAGGAACCTGATTTTGTGGAAATGATGGATATCCCAGAGTCTAGGAGATTATCTATCCCCTAAACAAGTCTTTTAGGAAGCAAACAATAAAAATTCTAAAGCCCTAATTCTGTGCCTCCTGTTGACAAAAAGATGGACAGGAGGTACACTTTGTCAGGTCCTGATACAGACTTTCTTTCACAGCAATGCAGTCATGTTAGTAGTTCAGGCTGCAGCCTGTGATAAAGCTAACATTCCCTGGCTCACATCCTCCTGACAAGGACTCCAGGAAGATTGATGCCATGGCTAAAAACAATATATGGCAGCATCCTTGGGACTCAGACAAGCAAATTACATGGCTTATGTGGCAAGATACCAAAAATCTAGATGGGACACTGTCATGGCTTTGATTAAACAGGCCCCTGGCCAGCTTGCCAAGGAGCTGGAGCAGGTGGCTTCTGATGGTATTGAGGCTTCCAAGGTGCAATTCCATGCTGCTGTGATTCTAATGATGTATCCTCTAGAGTCATGGCTACATCTGTGGCCTTTCAGAGGTTAGCTTGGCTCAGGTGTACTAACTTGTCACAGGATACCCAGTCTAAGGCTAGTGGATTTTCCTGTAGGGGGAATTCTCTGTTTGGGGAGCAAAACAGAGAATTATGAAGAAATGGATGAATACAGAACAACTTATAGAGTGTGACAAGCCAAGGAGCGCAAGTCACTCCTCAGAAGCAGAGCCCCAGGGGTAGAGGTAGGCCCTTTCACAGGCCTTTTACCAAACCCAGGCTTCTTCTGCTTATGCTTAGAGGGTTCTTCAGAGGCAGAGGCAGACGGGTGCAAGTAGGTCTGCTCCCACCTCAGACTAAGCCCTGCCAAACAGGCCCCTGATGGGTTGCCCAGGGTCGGTTCTCCACTACCTAGGTGGCTGGCTACTTGCCCAGGACTGGGAGTCTCTAACATCAGACAAATGGGTCCTGGAAGTAGTAGGCCAGGGTCTGGTTCTCAGCTTCAAAACATTTCCAAAGATGAGAGCCAGATTTTTTCCACCTGCAAACCCTCTAGAGACTTTACCTTAGAAACAGAAGTCTCAACCCTCCTAGCTCTCAGAGCTGTAGAAAGGGTTTCCCCACACCAGGGCAAGGGTCTGTACTCCAGATATTTCCTTACCCCAAAAAAGACAGGAGAATGGCGGCCCATTTTAGACCTAAGATATCTGAACAAGCACCTTTTGAAACCAAAGTTCAAAATGGTGACTCTGGCAGTGATTTTACCTTCTCTAAGGCCAGGGGACTGGCTAGCTTCCCTGGACCTCAAGGATGCCTATTTCCATGTTCTAATCAGAAGCTCCCACCGAAAGTACCTCAGATTCGAACTGCCCTCAGGTCACTACCAGTTCTGAGCAATGCCCTTCGGCCTCTCCTCTGCCCGAAGGGTATTCACAAAATGTCTGGCAGTAGCAGTTGCTCATTTAAGGAGGCAAAGGATTGCTGTTTTTCCCTATCTAGACGACTGGCTCATTGTAGGCCAGTCTCCAGAACAGGTCAAATCACACCTGCAAGTTACCCAGAGCTGCTCACCTCCCTGGGCTTCTTGCTCAATCTTCCAAAGTCAGTTCTGGAACCTGTTCAGGTACTCACCTTCATAGGTGAGATTGGACACAAAGCAGGCCAGAGCCTTCCTACCCTTAGAGAGGGTAAGGAACTTGGTGGCCCTGGCCTCCTTCACTCTGCAGGTCTCTCGACCAGCAAGGCACTTCTTACAGCTCCTAGGGCACATGGCTGCTTCCACAGCTGTAGTGCAAGGAGCAAGATTTCAGATGAGGACATTCAGTTTCACTTGAGAGCCTTTTGGTCTCAGAGAAAGATCCCTTTCCAAGTTGGTCCCAGTGACTCGAACCCTGATCCAGGCCCTCAGTGGTGGCAGGATCAGAGCAATTTAAGACTGGGGGTCCCTTCATCCCTCTGTCGCATTCCTTGACCTCACTACGGATGCATCCCTTCTGGGATGGGGAGCTCACATGGGCGACCTCTCCACTCAGGGGTGTGGTCCCCTCAGCAATCTCTGCTCCACATCAATTTGCTGGAACTCAGAGCTGTCTTTCTAGCACTTCAGTGTTTCTGCATCTGTTCAGAACAAAGTGGTACAAGTCAGAACAGACAACACCACCACAATGTGGTACACTCAACAAACAAAGGGGCACTCGGTCTTGGCCTTGTGCACGAAGCAATGAAGTTATGGTCTCTGGCTTATTCCTGAACACTTCCCTCATAGCAGTTCACCTCCCAGGAAAGGACAATGTCCTGGCAGATGCTCTCAGCAGGATTTCCAGGGCCATCACGAATGGTCACTGGATCCCCAAGTACTGGGATAGTTTTTGCCAGATGGGCACCCCTCAGATAGATCTTTTGCAGCCCCAGACAATCACCAACTTCCACTGTTTTGTTGCAGGCCCCAGTGATGGGCTCAGTCCCTCTGGATGCCTTTCTCCTAGATTGGGAAGGAAGTTTCTATATGCTTTTCCTCCCTTCCTCTCCTATTCAAGGTGCTAGTCAAAATCAGATCCCAGCCTTGCAGGATGATTCTGATTGCTCCAGATTGGGCCAGGCAGCCCTGGTACCACTCCTTCTGTCCTTAACAGTCCATCTTCCCCTGTGCCTCCCCAGGAGACACAATCTGTTATCTTGTGCCATGGGGAGGGTTTGGTATCCGAATCTCAAATCCCTCAACCTCAAGGCCTGGCTCTTGAGGAGTTAGAGTTTGCTGACCTACACCTTTCTCAAGGTGTTCTCGACATCCTGAAGGCTCAGGAAGCCTTCCACTAGGCCACTTATAATTCTAAATGGAAAAGGTTTTCCATCTGGTGCTCGGAAGCATATTTCCCGGAATCTGCTGATTTGCCTATTGTCTGGACTATGGTCCATCTTAATTCTTTGGGCCTGAGACCAGCTACCCTGAAAGTTCATTTGGCAGCTGTCTCTGCTTTTATTTCAGCAGGAAAGCCCTCTTCTCTTTCCACTCACCCTGTTTTTTCCAAGTTTTTCAAGGGATTACTTCATACTAATCCACCTTTCAGGGACCGGCCCTGCCTGGGATCTTAATGTTTGCATTGCTCAGTTGATGCAACCTCCTTTGAGCCTCTGTCTTCTGCAGAGCTCAAGTATTGACTTGGAAAACTGTTTTCTAGTAGCCATCACTTCTGCCAGGCGTAAGTGAGTTACAAGCCTTGTCAGTGGAGACTGACTTTATTTCCTTTCACAGGGATAAAGTAGTCCTTAGGACTAACAGGAAGTTTTGCCTAAGGTGGTTTCAGACTTCCATCTTAACCAATCTATCTCCCTTCCAGTGTTCTTTACTGACCATTCCTCCTCTGGTGAGAGGGGTTGCACAGTTTAGATGTTAAGAGGGCCCTTAGTTACTATATAGAGCGTACCAAGGGTCATAGGTTCGAATCCCTCCAACTTTTCCTCACTTTTGGTGAGGTTGGAAAAGGTAAACCTGCCACTAAGAGATCCATTGCCAGGTGGATTGTCTCTTGTATCCAATTTTGTTATCAAAAACTGGGAAAGGTTACCCCTTCAGGCCTGAGGGCTCACTCTACCAGAGGTACAGCTGCGTCTATAGCTGCTGCCAGGGACATCCCTATTTTAGAGATATGTCAAGCAGCTACCTGGAAAATGGTACACACTTTCACCAAGCATTACTCCTTGGATATCCAGGCCAGGAGGGATGCTAGATTTGGCACAGCCGTGCTTCAGAGCCTATTCCCTAAGTAGGTTCTGTCCCTCCTCCATGGAGGTACTGCTGTATTCTGCAATTGTCATAATATAGCAAGACTTCATGTTGTTTGAAGAAAAAATTACTCACCTTAATAATGTTGTTTCTTCTAATGGAGTCTTGCTATATTATGACCTCCCCCAGCCTGCCCCTCTCAGAACTTCTACTTGGGTATGGGGGTGGGCAGTCCAGTATGGGCACCGGTTATGCCCATTATATGTTTTTCACCCCTTTTGGGGTTTTGGGGTGTGGTGTTTTATTCTACCTTATTTTATTATTTTCTGGTTCCCTGACTTGAGTCTTTGTGTTGGGACCAGGAATATGTGTTAATATTTAGGTAGCCAGTTGGCTAGTGTAGGTTACAGCTTCCACACAGAACCTTAGTGAGTTTTTGCTCGTAAAGATCTGACAGTTTCAGTTTGAAATTATCCAGACAGAGCTTCTCTAACCGAGCTCGCGCTCTAAACTCCATTCTTAGAATGGTAGTTAACCCTTTCACCTCCGGAGCAGTTCTAATGGTGGGACAAACTGCAATTGTCATAATATAGCAAGACTCCATTAGAAGAAACAACATTACTAAGGTGAGTAATTTTTTCTTCAGGTTTCTCTGCATCTGTTCAGAACAAGGTGGTACAGGTCAGAACAGACAACACCACTACAATGTGGTACATCAACAAACAAGGGGCACTCGGTCTTGACCTTGTGCACCGAGGCAATGAAGTTGTGGTCTCTGGCTTACTCCTGAACACTTCCCCATAGCAGTTCACCTCCAGGCAAGGACAATGTCTTGGCAGATGCCCTCAGCAGGATTTCCCAGGGCCATCACGAATGGTCACTGGATCCCCTAGTACTGGGATAGTTTTTGCCAGATGGGGCACTCCTCAGATAGATCTTTCGCAGCCCCAGACAATTATCAACTTCCACTGTTTTGTTGCAGGCCCCAGTGTTGGGCTCAGTTCCCTGGATGCCTTTCTCCTCGATTGGGAAGGAAGTTTCTTTATGCCTTCCCCCTTCCCTCTCCTGTTCAAAGTACTAGTCAAAATCAGGTCTCAGCCCTGCAAAATGATCCTGATTGCTCCAGACTGGGCCAGGCAGCCCTGGTACCCACTCCTTCTGTCCTTAGCAGTCCATCTTCCCCTGTGTCTCCCCGGGAACCACAATCTGTTAACCTGTGCTCAGGGGAGAGTTTGGTATCCGAATCTCAAATCCCTCAACCTCAAGGCTTGGCTCTTGAGCAGTTAGAGTTTGCTGATTTGCAACTTTCTCAAAGTGTTCTCGAAATCCTGAAGGCTGCTAGGAAGCCTTCCACCAGGGCTACCTATAGTTCCAAGTGGAAAAGGTTTTCCATATGGTGTTCTGGGAAGCATGTTTCCCAGAATCTGCTGATCTACCTACTGTATTGGACTACATGGTCCATCTTAATTCTTTGGGACTGAGACCAGCCACCCTGAAAGTGCACTTGGCTGCTGTCTCTGCCTTCATTTCAGCAGGGAAGCCCTCTTCTCTCTCTGCTTATCCTGTATTTTCCAAGTTTTTTAAAGGATTGCTTCACACCAATCCCCCATTTAGGGACCCTGCCCCGGCTTGGGATCTTAATGTATGCATTGCTCAGCTAATGCAACCCCTCTTTGAGCCTCTGTCTTCGGCAGAGCTTAAGTATTTGACTTGGAAAACTGTATTTCTGGTAGCCATCACTTCTGCCAGGCGTATGAGTTACAGGCTTTATCAGTAGAAACTGACTTTATTTCCTTTCACAGGATAAAGTGGTCCTCAGGACTAACAGGAAGTTTTGCCTAAGGTGGTTTCAGATTTCCACCTTAACCAATCTATTTCACTTCCAGTGTTTTTCACTGACCATTCGTCCTCTGGTGAGAGGAGGCTGCACAGCTTAGATGTTAAGAGGGCCCTAAGTTACTACATAGAGCGTACCAAGGGTCACAGGTTTGACTCCCTCCAACTGTTTCTCACTTATGGTGAGGTTGGGAAAGGGAGACCTGCCACTAAAAGATCCATTGCCAGGTGGATCGTTTCTTGTATACAATTTTGCTATCAAATGCTGGGTAAGGTTCCCCCCTCAGGCCTGAGGGCTCACTCTACCAGAGGTACAGCTGCATCTCTAGCTGCTGCTAGGGACATCCCTATCTTGGAGATATGTCAGGCAGCTACTTGGAAGACAGTAGACACTTTCACCAAGCATTACTCCTTGGATATTCAGGCCAGGAGGGATGCTCGGTTTGGCACAGCCGTGCTTCAGAGCCTATTCCCTAAGTAGGTTCTGTCCCTCCTCCATGCAGGTACTGCTGTGTAGTCTGCAATAGTCATAATATAGCAAGACTTCATGTTGTTTGAAGAAAAAATTACTCACCTTAGTAATGTTGTTTCTTCTAATGGAGTCTTGTTATATGACCCCCACCCAGCCTGCCCCTCTCAGAACTCCCTACTTTGGGGTGGGGTGGTAGTCCTCTGTTGGCATTTATTGATGCCCCTTTCATGTTTGGGTGTTGTGTCTATTTAGTTATTTTATCTTAATTTTCTGGTCCACTGACTTGACTCTTTGTGTTGGGACCAGTAAAAATGTGTTAATATATTAGTAGCCAGTTGGCTAGTGTAGGTTACAGCTTCCACACAGAACCTTAGTGAGTTTTTGCTCGTAAAGATCTGACGGTTTCGGTTTGAAACCAGCCAAACAGAGCTTCTGAACCGAGCTCGCGCTCTAAGCTCCATGCTCTGCATGGAAGTTAACTCTTTCACCTCCGGAGCAGTTCTAAGGCTGGGGCAAACTGCAATAGTCATAATATAGCAAGACTCCATTAGAAGAAACAACATTACTAAGGTGAGTAATTTTTTCTTCCTTCCCCGCCTCCTATGATTTAGCCTGTTTTCTCTACCAGCTACCTCCCAGGTAGCTACCCACTTCGATACTAGCCCACATCACATAGGTTCTTCACTCCTGCCTGATGAAATTGATCCAGGTCACACTCTATCACTGTTCTCCTGCTCCCCACAGGCCCTCCAAAACATGCTTACCCCACCTCCCCGCAACTCCAGTTTCCTCCATACCCAGTCAAGCTCTCCCCTGATCTGTAATAACTGCCTGTAGACTGGGCAACCTCCCTCCCTCCAGGCCCAGTTTAGGACCATGGCTGCCCCACACCCAGTGCACCGTACAGCCCTGCCAAAGATGCCTGCTCTGGTGGCTGGGGGCCACCCCCAGAGGCCTTCTCCAGACATTCTTGGACGTTCACCCTTGACCAGGTCCCCACCCCTAGGCTGACCTACCCGCAACTTTCTACAGCCAGTCATATGGGGCAATGCAGCCCATGAAATTAAAATCAGAACTCTTGGACCAAGCTACTAAACAGAATAAAAGAGCATGAACAGACTTACATCCCCTAACAGTTCCAAGAATAGTCAGAGTCACAACTGGAGAAAACCCCAGTACAGCCACCCAATCAATCATTGACCTACCTCCACCTGGCTCTTCCTCCTTCTCTGAACATTTAACAGAGGTCGAGCTGTGGGAAGTGGTTGGCAAAGTAGCGTCCCAAGAGCAGCTGGGCTTGTCCCTTAAAAGGGCCAGTCACGAGTCCCAGAAATGGCGCCCTGGCTTTCTATTGGGTGCTGCAGCTCAGATCACTGAACTCCTCGTAGTCACCAATGTGGCCATCCATGGCTCCAAATTTGCTCCTGATACAGCTCCTGCAACAGCTCTTTCACCACTGATGTGGCCTGCACCGTCTCTCAGGACCTCTGAACCCCCAAGAAACAGCCCGCCGATGCGGCCTGCGCAGTCCCAATGCTCCTTTGCGAGTAAGTCCCAAGTATCCCAAGAGTGGCTGTGCTCATCCCTTAAAAGGCCCAGCCACAAGTCCTAAAAATGGTGCCCTGGCTTTCTGCTGGGCTCTCAGACTCAGATCAGTGAACTTTTCCTAGCCAACGATGTGGCTGCGCCCGGCTCCAAATTTGCTCTGGTACAGCTCCTGAAACAGCTCTTTCTAGTGACATGGATATGTTGTTCAATCCACACTGTCTGGCAGGTTCCTTGCCGCTTTAAATGTTGCCTGAAGTTCTTCATGCTGGCTCCTCCCTCCTGCCCGGTTGGTAAAACCCTCGACTCTGCCCCATGACCCCAGATCTTCCTTACCGCTTGGAAGCTCAGGTTCCCTCCTTAGCGCTCTGCGTTTTGGGCCTGGATCCACACTCTTTAGTTTACCCGAAGCTAATTCGAAAGCTTACAAGACTTTGGTCTTCGTCTTCCCTCACGGTTGCGATGGACAAATCGACTCCCAGCTTTTGTCAGTGCTCTTGTGAGCAGAAGATGTGCCGGACCAATCCGCACTCCACGTGCGTTTACTGCCTGGGGCTTGGTCACGATTCGCAGGCTTGCAATTTGTGCAGCTCCTTCTCGGCTTCGGTCTTGGAGGACCGCGCTGCTCGACTTCTTCTGGTGCCCTGGCGGTATCCGCCCGGTCAAGTCAAGGAGGCCCGTTGGGTGGTGTCATGACAGCGGCTCTGCAGAACAGTTGGAGTGGATGATCGCCCTCGAGGAGGAGGAGGCAGCCCAGGGTGCTTCTTCTTCCTCCTCCTTGGCTGTGACATTTATCCCACTCTCTTTGGGCTCCTCTTACACGGCTTCATTTAAGGAGCTTTGCCAGTCCCTCTCCATCAAGGGAGAAGGGCCGTCGGGACATTCCAGTCGGTTCAAGAAGAAGGACTCAAAAGCTAAGTCCCACCATCGTCGTTCATGGGAGCGGGTGAGATCCCTTTCACCGGACCGTCGACTTTCGACTTTGGTCGAGGTTGCGGCTAAGGCCGCTGGCTTCATGGTGTCCCCGTCAGGTCAGCAGGCCGAGACAGCTGTCAACGCGGTCGAGATTTTTCTTAACCCGTTGGACGGTTTGTTGACTGGTGATGCTGACAACCCTACTTCACCGGTTCCCCTAGTGATTACTGAGGACTTGTCTGTGTCTCCTGTGTCAGAGTCCCCGGTTAAAGTCCCTGCACTGAAGAAAGGGCGGGTTTCCCTCGTTCCCTCTCTGACCCACCCTCAGAAACCCCGAAGGTCTAAGTCCTCTTCCAGGTCCAGCCGACATTGGTGGCCTCAGTCTCGGCACTGTGGAAAGCAGCATCGCCGCTCATCCTCATCGTCCTCTTCAGAAGAAAGGCTCTGGCGCAAGTTGCGTCAGTGCTACGAAGAGTTAATGTGGCAGCAGCTCTTATTGTCTGTGAATAAGGAGACTCTGTCGCCTTCTCCGGCCATTAAGTGGCTGTCACCGGAGGGGCCGTAACAACCCCTCGTAGTGGTAGAGGAGTCGACCCCGGCACTGGTTGTTCAGCCAAAGCTGGCTGCTCCGCCCATTGTGGTGGAAACTCTGCCTCCACAACCGAAGACTGGGGCCCCGACCAAGGATTCTCGGTCGGGTCAGGGCTTGCCCCACAGGTTGTTGGTCACCCTCACTCACGATCGACCTCGGCAGATGGAGGGTGACTCAGGCACCCAGCAGGTGTTTGCAGACTCCTCGGAGTCTGATGATGACTCCTTCCTGTTCTCCAGGCCGCTTGACCTGGAGTCTGGGGGGGTCAGTCAGTGGACAAGAGCCCGTCCTCATTTTTAGGTTTGCTTCAGCTCATCTCGGAGTCCACCGGGATGCAGCTCGAACTCGTTTTGAATGGGCCAAGTATCCTCCATGGAGATACTGAGACCGAGGGATTCCCCACAGGAGACTTTCCTGTGGTCAGCCATTGTTGGTCTGCCTCTGAGTTGTGGCAGTGGCCAGCATCTTGTCCCGTGCCTTCGGCCATGTTGGCCTGAAAGTACGCAGTCCCCACCGGTTCACTCTCCAGTTTCTTGGAGCACCCCTCTGCGGAGGGGTTAGTGACCGATAATGTTTTCTGGTGCTCTGGGAACGCTCGGGATGTGGACAGACCGCCCGATAAGGAATCCAAAAAAACTGGATTACATGGGACGGAAGGTTTACGCTGCTTCCTCCCTAGGTCTTTGCCAGGCTAGCTCGGCCGTTCTGATGGCACATTTCTCACACGCTCTTATGGGTTCCCTGGATGAGGTGATTCCTCACCTCCTGGCTGACCTTCGGATGATGGTCAAGCAGGTGTGGGATCAGGGAGGGGCGGTGGCTAAAGAGCAGCTCCAAACTTCGTTGGACATAGGTGATTCTTGTGCCTGATCAGTAATGGCCGCAGTGGCCATGCGCCGCAGAGCTTGGCTGTGGATCTCCACCTTCACAGCGGACACCCAGCACAAGTTGGCAGACGCTCCCTTCCTGGGCACCGACTTGTTCAGGCTGGGGGTGGAAGGCCATCTCCAGAGGATCGATAAGTCCAATGCTACATTGTACTTGGTCACATCTGCCCAGAAGGACAAAGGCCGTCAGCAGCAGCAGCGTAAGCCCTTTCGCTCTTCTGCCCCTTTGGCACATCCGAGCCAGCAGCACCAGCACCAGGGCTAGCAGGCACACACTTGGCACCCTAAGGCCAAGTCTGCAGCTTCCTCCAGTAGGAAGCCTGGAGGCAAGGGTCCAGGAGGTCCCTCAGTGGGCCCTTCCTCCTAGCCTGCCCAGTGACGGGTTGAGGGGTGTCGCCCCCAACCTCATCACTCCTCTTTAGATTCCCCTGTGGGGGGACGGCTTCACCACTTCCTTTTCACCTAGTCTGCTATCATCATGGACCGCTGGGTGCTAGAAGTGGTGGGCAGGGGTCTGCCTCTGGAATTTGAGCAGTTCCCTCCCTATCGAGCCGTCGCCCCACGGGGGGCAACAGGGTATGCAGCCTCTCTGTTGGCTCATCGAGCCGACATTGCCCTGCTCCTCCAGAAGGAGGTAATCAGCAAGGTGGCGGATCCTCCTCCAGACCTAGGGTTTGTGTCCAGGTACTTCCTGGTCCCAAAATGGACAGGTGGCTGGCGCCCCATTCTCAACCTACATGACCTGAACAAGTTTCTAAGGCAGCGCAACTTCAGGATGGTCAGTCTGGCTCAGATCATTCCATCCTTGGAACTAGGCATGTGGTTTTGTTCTCTGGATCTTCAGGACATGTTCTTTCATGTCCCAATCCGTCTGTCTCATCAGCGATTCCTACGCTTTCGAGCTGGGGAATCTCTTTACGAGTTCCGGGCCATGCCCTTCGGCCTCTCTCCAGCTCCCAAGGTCTTCACCAAATGCATGGTAGTGGTGACAGCATTCCTGCAGTGCTGAAGGGTCCGGGTGTGCCCTTACCTGGATGACTGGCTGATTGCAGCCCCCGTCAGGTTGGAGGTGGAGTGGTCCAGGGATCTGGCCCTCCAGGTCTGCTCTCAGATTGCCCTCCTCATCAACGAAGCCAAGTCGGAACTCGTGCTATCGCAGGTGATTCAGTTCATTGGGGCAGAGCTTGACTCACTTTGAGCCAGAGCCCGGCTCCTGGCAGACAGGGTCGAGGTCCTTTCTTCCTTTGCCCAATCATTTCTAGTTGGGCAATTGCACCCTGCCCGGGACTTCCTGCGCCTCCTGGGCCTCATGGCGGCCTGCACCAGCATGGTCCATTGGGCCCGCTGGCATATGCGTCCCCTACAATGGGGGCAGGCCCGCCAATGGTCACAGCGCTCTGGTCCACTGGACCAGCCAGTGACAGTGACCCAGGAGATGTGGGATGGCCTACATGGCTCATTGCAGCTCATCTGCAGGAGGGTATCCCATTTGTCTGCCCCGAGCCAACGGTCACTCTGACGACTGACACCTCTCTGATGGGTTGGGGTGCCCATCTGAGGGAGCTCAGAGACCACTGCCTCTGGTCCCCTCAGGAGTCTCGATGCCACATCAACCTGCTGGAGCTTTGAGCGGTCCGACTAGCCCTCACCGCCTTCGCTCCGTTTGTATGGGGTCAAGTGGTCCAGTTCCAAATGGAAAACACCACGACCATGTACTACCTCAACCGACAGGGCGGGACGCACTCCTTGCCCTGTGCAAGAAGGCTCTCTGCACTTGGTCTCTCGTGATCAGTCTGGAGGCGGATCTCCTAGCCATCCATGTGGCAGGAGCCTCCAACAATCTGGCCGATGTCCTGAGACGGATAGGCACTGCATCTCACGAGTGTTCTCTCTTGCCGGAGGTAGTACAAGATCTGTTCTTCCACTGGGGCACCCCTCAGGTGGACCTGTTTGCTTCCAGGGAGAATGCGAAGCTGAGGCTGTTTCACGCGGCCCCCCCCCCCCAGCAGGGCTCGCTGCAGGGGGATGCCTTCTCAAGACCGTGGACCCCGGGCTTCTTCTACTCCTTCCTTCCATTTCTCTTGATCCACAAGGTGCTTCTGAAGGCGAACGGGGACAAGGTGCAGGTGATTCTGGTAGCCCCAGACTGGCCCCGCCAGTTCTGGTATCCAGATCTCCTCAGCCTCAGCTCCAGGCTCCTGAGGCGGCTTCCAGCCTGCCTGGACCTGATCTCAGTCAACAAGGGGAAAGTACTCCATCTGGACCTTCAGTCCCTGCTCCTGACAGCCTGGTTCCAGAGCGGCTAGAGTTCCAGGCCTTGGGTTTTTCCGATGAGGTTCTCACCATCGTTGAGGCATTCTGTAAGGAGTCGACCAGAAAATGCCATGCCTTCAAATGGGAGAAATTCTCCATTTGATGTCAGGATAAGGGGTTGGACCCTTCTTCCTGTTTCTTGGCTAGCATTCTGGACTACCTGTGGTCCCTTTCTCAGCTAGAGCTTCAGTTGATGACCCTTAAGGTGCACCTGGCAGCCATCTCTGCTTACTGGGCGCAGGCCGGTAAGCAGTCAGTGATGCAGGAGAAGGTGGTCAGTAGCTTTTTCAAAGGCCTTGATCATATCCCCTCCGGTGCGAGAACCTCCACCTCCATGGGATCTACTGCTGGTATTGGCTAAGCTCATGGGCAAGCCATTCGAACCGATGCACAGCTATGACATCTCTCACCTGTTGTGGAAGACCGCCTTCTTGGTGGCTATTATGTCAGCTCGAAGTATGGGAGAACTCCAGGCACTTTCCATTGAGTCTCCTTATCTGGTCTTCCACAGGGACAAGGTTGTCCTGTGCCCCCACCTGAAATTTCCTTCCAAAGGTGGTGTCAGGGTTTCGCCTTAACTAGGTGTTGTCTCTGCCGGTGTTCTACCCCAGTCACACCTCGAAGGCCAAATATAGGCTCCATACTTTGGACCCTAGAAGAGCGCTTTCTTATTATAAGGAGTGGACAGCTGAAGTTTGGGGAGAGGTTCATAGAAACATAGAAGTTGACGGCAGATAAGGACCGCAAGGCCCATCCAGTCTGCCCATTTCTTTTTCTACCTTATAAATGTGCCATCGGCCTTTGCTCTGTCAGTGGCCTCATCTATTCATAGTCATTTGTATTGCTCCTTATGCCTATCCCATGCCTGTTTGAAGCCCTGCACTGTATTCATAGCCACCACTTCTTGTGGTAAGCCATTCCATGCATCCACCGCCCTTTCTGTGAAAAAGAATTTCCTCACATTCCCCTTAATCGGCCCTCTAATCTCATGCTGTGTCCTCTTGTCCTGCTATTTTTCTTATATTTAAACATGTTAGACTCTTTCACCTTGTTTATGCCTCTTAGGTGTTTGAATGCCTCAATCATATTATCTCTCTCCTCCTTTGCTCAAGGGTATACATATTGAGCTCTGCTAATCTGTCCTTATATGTCTTCTGATGCAGTCCCTGCACCATTTTGTTGCCCTTCTCTGGACTGCCTCAATTTGATTAATGTCCTTGTGAAGGTGTGGCCTCCAATACTGCATGATACTCCAGATGGGGCCTAACCAGTGTCTTGTACAGAGGATTATTACCTCCCTCTTATGACTTGTGATACCCCTACTAATACACCTAACACCCCCTAGCCTTACCTACTGCTTTAGAGGTCTGCTTGGATGATTTTAGGTCATCCGTGATGATGATGCCCAAGTCTCTTTCTTCCTTTGTGACTGCTAGCAACTCCTCCCAGCCTATAGGTGGCTTCAGGGTTTCTCTTCCTATGTGCATGATTTTGCACTTCTTTGCATTAAATCCCAGTTGCCACTCTTCTGACCATTCTGCTAGTTTATCCAGATCTCTTCTCATTCTGCCCACCCCATCTGGATCATCTACTCTGTTGCAGATCTTGTGTCATCTGCAAACAGACAAGCCTTACCCTCTAGTCCATCTGCAAGGTCACTAATGAAGATGTTGAAGAGGACTGGCCCCAGGACTGATCCCTGAGGTACCACTTTTGCTTGCATCTCTTCTGACTGTATACCATTTACCACCACTCTCTGTTTCTGCCCGTCCAACCAGTTTGCCACCCAGTTGACCAACTTCTGACTCACCCAGGCCTACCCAGCTTATTTATCAATCTTCTATGTGGAACAGTGTCAAAAGCTTTGTTGAAGTCAAGGTAGGCTTACATCAACTGCTCCCCCTTGGTTCACCAGCTGTTTGTCACCTACGCTGAAGCTGCACCTAGCAGACCTGCAGCCAAGCAAACAATAGGCAGGTGGGTCACCTCCTGCATAGATCTCTGCTATAGGTTGGCAGGCATGGAGCCTCCCAAAGGGATAAGAGCTCATTCTACCCACCATACCACTGCTTCGGTGGCTGCTTCTAGGGACGTCTCTATCCAGGAAATCTGCAGGGCTGCTACCTGGAAGTCAGCACACACCTTTATTTCCCATTACCACATTGACCTTGAGTCACGCCGGGATGCTGGTTTTGGGACCTCGGCTCTCTAGTCCGTATTCCCTAAGTAGGTGGTGTGCGCCTTGCCTCCCTTCTCCCGGAGAACTGCTAGGAGTCTGCCAGACAGTGTGGATTGAACAGCATATCCACATCCCTAGAAATACAGGCTACTCGCCTGTAATAGGAGTGCTAGGAGTGGTAAATGTTGTTTATCCGCACGACCTACCCGACCTCCCCGACTTTGACGCGCTACCTGGCTTCCAACAGGCTAGATCTGGCATCATGGGGCGGAGCTGAGGGTTTTACCACCCGGGTGGGTGGGAGGAGCCAGCTAGAAGACCTTCCGGCAACACTTAAAGTGGCAAGGAACCTGCCAGACAGTGTGGCTGAATGACATATACCACTCCTAGAACTCCTGTCACAGGTGAGTAACCTGTATTTCACCGCCAATGTGGCCTGTGCTGTCCCACAGGACTTCTGGACCCCAAGAAGCAGCACGCCAATGCAGCCTGCACAGTCCCCCTGCTCCTCTGCGAGTAAGTCCCAAGTATCCCAAGAGCAGCTGGCCTGTGTAGTCGCCCTGCTCCTCTGTAAGTAAGTTCCAAGTATGTTTCTGTGGACCTTGTCAATTTTCTCTCTCTTCATGGTTGACTACTCTTTTATGTCTATCTCCTACCCCTTGGTATCTCAGCCACACGTGGCAGAAAGCTTACTTTATGCAGGTAATTGTGTAGCGTCAGCGTACTTATCGTCTGTGTGCTACACATTTTTGCAACTCCTTTGCTTCGTTCAAACCACTAGGTACTGATCTCAGCCTGTGGGAGAGCTATGTCCACAATCTGTAGGCCTTCCTTGACCCCCAGCATGTATTGGAAACCCACATCAGCACCATATCTCTAAAATGGCACACTTTTACTTGGGCAGCATCAGTCTGATCCATTCCTGCCAAAATTCCCATCTGCACTTTTTCCAGCGCTTACTTTTTATGGCTTGTCTTCTTAGCAGAGCAGTTAATATTGTGATCTCACAAATTAGCAGTTGGTGCTGCTTACATGCTGAATGCATTGGGCGTGCGAACATGCTAGAAATGTATGACCTAAAACGAGTAAGTGGTGGCTTGTAATCAGTGGTTGTTGCAGTGAATTACTGTTGATTAAATATCTTCTGCTCTTGATTGGCTGTCTCGGTGAGAGGGAATGAGGGCTGTGGAGGAACTCTTGAGTATGTGGATGGCAAAGCTCTCAAGAATGTGGTTGGCATTTGTGATTGCATGTTCAGAAAGCTGCAGACTCTTGTCACTGTTCTAGAAGCAGCTTTCTGCACTCTACTGTGCTTTAAAAAGGGGCAAGTTAACAGAATTTTCTCTGCTAGAATAATGGTTCACTTTTAAACCTGCAGTAATACCAGAGCATTTTTGCTATAGTTTCTGCCAATCTGAGTTTGCACCGTCTTTGTGTTCCTCTAAATTTCTGGTAATTTTGGTAGTGCAAACTTATGTGTGATGGGGTTGAAAATTAAACTTTCTGATAAGTTTTGTAAACAGAGAAGTTCAGATATTTCTAGAGGTACTGTAAAGCAAATTTATGATTTGCATTATTACTCTAAAAGCAGTAGTATTGTTAGATAGCAAAAAGTTTAATTACATGGTTCTTTAACAAATAATGTGTTTCTGACAGCCCTACGTTCATCCTCTATGTGTTTTTAAACTTCTCAGAGATTGTAAATGTTTTATAGCTAATTTTTTAGTTAATGATTCAAGTAATTTAAGATTGATGCCACTTAAAATTTTTAAAAATCTCTTCCTTTATGGTTGCCTGTTGACTATCCCAATTCCTACTGTGGATGTTTTAGGAGGGTACTACCACATGTCTCCCGTTAAAAGCACAGCACTGTACCAAGATTTGTAATGTGCTCATGGTGGGTGTGGATTGAGAAAGGGGAACTTTTAAAATTTTAAGAATCTTGTAGCTGGCCCATCGGTGCAGCGGTTGGATTCCCGTCTGTGATGCCAGTGACCCGGGTTCGGAACGGACTTGGGTTGCCGGAGGGCCGGCCGGGAGGAGGAGGATAGAGCATCCGTGGACAGCTCGCCTTCTCGGGGAGGGCAGGGGCCTTGCGCCTACATAGGCTGACTCCTGGGCAGGCTGGGGAATGCAACAATACAGTCAGGGCTCGGTGTACAAAGGGGAGGTGGCAGACGCGCGCACGCCCGACGTCAGACGTCACTCCCCACAGGAAAGTGGAAAAAAGGCTGCCTGGTCTGCCGGATGATGGCTGCCGACTCCCCGCTGCCTCAGATGCCCCACCGCCCTGGAATTTGCCGCAGCAGCACCCAGGGGCTGATCAGTAGAATGCGCTGGTAGCCCCCCCTCCTGGTGCCTTCCCCCTCAGAAGAGAGGGACCCATCCAGCAAAGGGTTACGCTGGGCCACCCCTGGGTTGGCTGCGATCTGAGGTGAGTAGAAAGGGGGTCGGGGCGAGGAGGTCAGGGGGGTCTTGTGCAGCCAGAAGGAGTGGCGGGCCGGGGGCCAGTGAGGTAGCAAAAATAACATAATGCAAAAAAAAAAAAGAATCCTGTATCTTCATTCAGGAATGAAAGAAAATGAAAAGGAAAATGGGTATATTGATGTTTTTTCCCCACAAAAAAACATTATTGGTGAAAAAAAAAACGCAAGAAAAAACCTACATAGTAAAACGAAAGTTCCCTTCAAGGCAGTCCTGCCCCTGAGGCAGTATTTTTTTACTGTTGCACTTCTTTCTCACATTTAAGTCCCTTTTCGCATATATGTATTTTTCTAACTCCACACTCCGTAGGTCACCACCTTAGTGAAAGTCTGAAAAAGAAAACTGAGCAGGTCTTGTCTGGATTCAAAATCACAATCTCTTGTTTATCAGGTTGTAGACCTTTCCACTACACCACCGAGCTGGTCTGAGTGGAGTTCAGTTCTGTGGCTGCAGAGGTTAAAGCCCTGCCTGGAAGTCAGCCCTGTCTATAATGTCTGCCCTTGAGGTCTGCCTTAGAGGCAGCTTTCAATTCTAAAATGTGCGTCTTGCAGCGACTAACACGTACTGCTTTTGTAAACAGGAGATAAAAACTGTAGTTATTTAAAAGTAGAATATAATTTGAGGAGTCAGTTTGCACTTGCTTTTATGTGAATAAATTCACCTAATTGTCATGGGTATATGGGGATTGCTGTGTATTTGCAGTGTGTCCCCTGATAAAACTCGTTCACTGATTGGGGTTACAGTTGAATGGGGAGATACCCCTATTCAGGATGAGCACCTGGTGTCAGGAAGTAAAGAGATTTGAAGACAATGGCAGAAGTTAGTGTTTTTACATGTAAATACGGGGAAGCATAATGTAAATGTAGGCAATAAACAGGAAAAGTAATCTACTTCCATACAAAGCACCCTCCATGCTTCCCAAGAGGGGGAAAGTATCTGTTTGTTATGTCTGAAAGAACTATGTATTGCTGTTTCATTTTAAAAAGTTAATGTTAAAACTGGTTCTGTGGGAATGTACTGAATTTTACAACTTATTTACCCAGGATAGCCCAGTAAAGAAGTAACATCTTGTTTTAAATGACATGAAATGCTAGACAGAAAAACACAATGGTCCATGGTACTCTGCAGTGTCAGTATCTAGTAGGTTGCATGCTCACTTCATGGGATGGAAAATCAGAAAGTGATAGGTTCTAATCCCACATAAGAAACTTGGGCTTCTTTCCAGTACTAAAATTCAAAAGAGACTCAGAATGCCCAGGGCGTGACTCGGCCTTAAAAATGTTTAAAGGCACAGGAACACTTCTGCAGGCACTCAGAGATTCACAGAAAAATAGAGAAGAAGGTTCAACTCCTGTGTAGTACAGATACATTTTATTTTTATCTTCCACCAAGAAAATCTACATTTTGAGGCAAAGCCACTTCTTCAGGAATGGTGGTTTCTCACATAAGTGACTTGCAAGACACTCAGGAAAAAAACATTCTCCAGCTTTCCCTTGTATGGTAATCAAACCACGTATGCCAGGACTGGCCTGTTTCCCGCTGTAGTTTCTGACAGTGGAAAGCTGGCCAGTACTGGGAATATCTTGTTTTACAATAATTCAGCAAACTTTGTGGCAGCTATACTGAAATGCACAGTTCTCCAGGAGGTCAAGCTAGCTTGGTTACCATAGATGTGAAAGCCACAAAGATTTTTTCCTGAGTGTGTAGCAAGTTAGTGATGTGAGCAAACCCAAAGAAGTGGACTTTGAATGAAACATACATGTTCTTGGTGGAAGATAAAAAAGAAAATCTATTTGGACTACACAGGAGTAGAGTGTTATATGTTGTTGTGGTAATACCTAATACTGACACTATAGTGCAGCTCTAGAAGGGTGTTGCACTGTTCAGGTGCGATCCTTCAGATGAGATGTTATACCGAAATCCCTTCTGCCTGTCTCTAGTGGATGTCCAGGTGAGTGAAAGTTACTGTAAAGATCCCATGGCATTTATCTTAAGAGCAGTGGAGTTCCCCTCCTGGCCAGTACTCACCTGTCACTGAAACAGGCCAGAGTAATATACCCCCAGGACATACCTAAAAACGAGTTGTCACAGCTCAGTATGCCTTTTCTGGTCAAAAAATTGGAAAAACAAAACAAAAACCAAAAAAAAAACGGTAAAATAACCCTCTTTTCATGTAGTTGCCAAGACATCATACTTGTACTTGCCTGCTTGACGTCTTTGGGAACAGCTGGCACAGTCTTGTTTAGCTAAGTTTTGCTGGAGTTGGGTTGTCAAACAAAACTTAACATAATATGAAAATAAATAAATGGAAACATGGAAAGAAAAAGTAACTTGCGAGTCAGCCAGTAGTGTTGGAAAGGGAAATTGAACATTGTTTAACCAGGAGTAGAACACTAAGCCGAAGCTTATTTCCAGATGCAACCTGGGAGCACAAGGAAGTTAAGTGACTTGCTCAGGATCACACAGTATGCACCTGGGGGCTACGGGATTCAAACCCAGGTCTCCAGATCTGCAGCTCAGAGCCTTATCCCACTGCACTATATTGCCTCCTAAAGGGAAAGGGAAGTATTGATGGATGCCCCTTGCAAAAAAGTAGGAAAAGGTAAAATAGCCATGTCAATAGTTCTTTAAAGCAACAACATTTAGGCTGGCCCAGTGGCATGGAGGGCTGAGGGACTGTGCACCTTAACTTCCTTCATCACAGGTGACCTGTGTTCAGGAACAGATGCTGGTTAATGGGGGTTGGTAGGGGGAGGGAGGATTGAGCATCTCGAGGACAGCTGTCCTCCCATCGGGGATGGGGGGTGGGATTTGTGGTGTGCTGCTGTACCACCACCTTGAGAAATTTAGGTGGAGGGGCTTGCAGCTGCACGATGTGGGTAACCCGTTGTCCAGGGCATCGGGGGCGTCTCCACAGAGGCGTAGCTTGTGCAGTGTGACCACTGCATGTTTGTGGCTGGTCAGGAAGAAAACAGGAGGAAAGTTGGGGAGGATGGGCTTAATAATGCTGTGTCCATCCTGCTCTCAGCCCGTTCTGCCGCTCTGGGTCCAGGGCACATCTAGATGTGTCTGGGGGGGGGTACCACAGAGGATACTGCCCCCACCATTGGAGGTGGCAGGAGCCGGCAGGGGCTGAAGTAGTGACCATTTTGCCCAGAAGGTGGATAAAAACCTGTATATGTTTAAAAAAAAAAAAAAGGCAGCAATATTTCTTAGTCACTATGAAGATTTTTTTTCAGCAAATTGTTTTTCTGGGATAACCATTAATGTACCCATTTTTCTTTTTCTTTCATTCCTTAACTAAGTTGCAGGATTTTGAAGCTTTTAAAAGTTCTGCCGCTGTACCATGCCCTCCATGAAAAACGTAAAGAATTGTTCTGAGATAACTTGCAGTAACATAGTGGGCTTTTTTAAACCCATCATTTCTTACTGTGACCCTGTGTGAGTCATTAGAGGTAAAAAGCATAATATGTTTTGCTGGCCTCTTCATTAAAGTCAGTGCTTGACTAACAAGGCCCTTGTTAGTGGAGCGGTGGCTTTAATGTACAGTATATGCTGCTTGTAACGGACTGATTTGACAACCATCATTCTGTCCATTACATGCGGCATCCAGTACAATGATATCCCCACACAATTACAAAAAAAGTTATTGCTGAGTGTAAAAAGAAAAAAGGTAAGCACTGAATGTAATGAAGGTAGTGAATTACAGTTCTTTTCTGACTTTGTTGCAGTCTGCAAAAAACCTCTGGAAACTTTATTTAAATCGTTAAAAAAAAAATAAAGACAAACAAAAGCGCTGTTCTCGGTTGTGCTGTACTTATCTACATCATGATCTACTTCAGGATGTAGTCCTCCATCGTAGTTTGGCGTTTTTTTTTCCTATTGTGTGGCGATGCCGGGCAGTCTCGACATTAGCAACCAGATCCCACTAGGGGGTAATATCATCTCGCTGCTCGACGGCCCGACGGAGAGTCAGGATTGCCTTCCTTACATCCTCCGGTGTTACAGGCACCTTGTCACCCTTGGTCTCTTCCTGTGATAAAATTTCCTCTTCCTCCTCATCAGTTCGTGCTCCCTTGGGGATAGAATAATGTGTGCTGAGATCACGCATACTTAATTTTGGCATTCTTTCTATCTCCTTGATTATCTCGACTTTTTTTGAAAGAGTGAGACATGTTCCCTTACCAGCAGCATTCTTGATGGTACTCATGATTTATACAGTAGAAGCACAGCACAACTCTCAGAACAGTGTTAGCAGGTAGAGGAAAGGAACAGCATGGGGATTTTACAGCGAACATAATGTAACCCCCCCTGCAAATGGGGGTTCCCAAAAGACTTCCAGGAGCTTGCTTGAATGCTCCAAGCCTGAATGGTGTTTGGCATTTAAGCCATTTATCAGTGAGTGTTTTTTAGAGCCTCTGGTACTGTCTCTTTAAGAGCTGTCTGCTTGCAGACATAATTAGTTTGTATGGGGGGACTGTGTGTTTCTTTGCTTGAGTACCACTCGAGCTGCTGCCAATTCACTCCATTTTGCAGTCACTAGGAGTGCAAAGGGAACCTATCTGAAAGATGTAACTGTTTGCCAGAAATCATTTAGAGTAATAATGAAAATACAGTTTGTCTAACCTGTTCTTTGCAGTCAGAACTGTGTTTGCCTAGTTCCCCATTCTAGTTTTGAACTGCTGAACTGGACCAATCAGTGTGGGTTAAGGTAGCTCTAAAATGGTGCCTTGGACGAATCAGAACTTGGACTCGTAATTTGAGCCAGCCACAAGAGGATTGTATGGGCAATGACTCTGGGAGATGTAGTTTGGACTTCGGCACCTTTTTGGACCAACAGGGGCAGTCTATTGTGAGTGACAGCCAATCCAGCCATGAACTGGGAGGAACTCAAAGGAAGTGCCCGGTTTTGTCTGCTGGAGTTTCAGTTGAGCTCTGGCAGTGAAGAGGGAAGGAGCCCTGACTTTTTCGGTGTGCAGTTTTAGTCGGGAAACGTAAGGCCCAGAGTTCGGTCTGCAGCTTGTGTAACTGCTTGTTAGGACTGAATCCATCCTGTGAAGAGAATCAAAGGATATCTGAAGAGTAGAAACCAGGCTCACCCTGTAGAAGACTGGAGAAATTGCTGAATTGCACTCGGTCTGTCAGGAACTGAATCTGCTGTGTGTTCTCCCGGGTATTGTGCAGTAATTGCGATCGGGATAGAGAAGCAGCCTGCCTGGTATAGTACTTTCTTTTTACCATATAAATGTGTGAGGAGGCATGGTAGCTCAAGTGAATCCTGCTGCCATTAAAGGACTTTTGCCTGTGACTGTTTACCATATAAATGTGTGAGGAGGCTTGGTAGCTCAAGTGAATCCTGCTGCCATTAAAGGACTTTTGCCTGTTACTGTTCACCATATAAATGTGTGAGGAGGCTTGTGTAGCTCAAGTGAATCCTGCTGCCATTAAAGGACTTTTGCCTGTTGCAGTTTGCCATATAAATGTGTGAGGAGTCTCGTGGAGCTCAAGAGTAGCCCTGCTGACATTGAAGGACCCTATCTTGTTTGGAGGTCGTGAGTACTAATTCAGGGTCGCTCCTGTTGAATTGCCACATTGAATCCAAATGGAATTACTGTACTGCTGACTGTTTAACTAATTTTTCTTTTCTCTCAGTGAAAGGGCCCTCACCAGCTGCCACGGTTTGGACTAGCCACTAGGCTTGGGTACCCGGGACAGTAACTGGTAGGGATAGGCTGTGCACAGAGCCATAGGTAGATGAGTAAAGTGATAAGCTAATTAACCTGATTCCCCTGTCCTTGTTATATCCCTTAAATAAATCAGAGCTGCTTGTTTCAGCAAAGTTATACTGCCTGAGGTATTTGTCTATGTTAAAGTATTGTACTGTGATTGTTGCACCGTATCTTATTTTTACAGGAGGTCCCAGTGCCTGAACCAGTCCTGGGGGTAAGTGTATACTGTGAAGGTAATTCTGATATATTGTGTGGGCCACTAGTGGGAAGAAAGGGGTTGCAGTGTCCCAGAGGGCTGTGACCAAGTTAGTTTAACTATTGCAAACCCTGACCTCTGGGTGGAGGCACCCGCCATCGGATCCAGGCCCCTCAACCTGTTAGTGGCAAATCAGGCAGGGGTAGTAGCCCCTGGGATAGCGCCATCTAGGGGTTACAATAAGAAGGCAGTAATACAGCTGAACGGCATTCATTGCATCGTTTTGGTTGAACTAATTGGATTGTAATTGGACGGTACTGCAGGAATTAAAGGTCCGCTTTAACGGACAATTATAACATAGCCAGAATAGCAAATGGCTTTTGACATGGGCTAAACGTCCATTAGAAGTGGAAGTCCGTTACATCAGGAGCTGATATAAGTGGCATATACTGTATAATGTTTTAATGTATATTACAGGCTGTGTTAACAAATATAAAATACAAAGATCTGCAACAGGATGGACACCTCAGATGGAGTGGAGAAAATGAGGAGGGATCTTGGAAAGCTGGAAAAATGGTGAGAAGAATGACAACTGAGGCTCAGTGCAAACAAGTGCAAGATCATGCACATGGGATGCAGAAACCCAGGAGAGAACCACAGGATGGGAGGGGAGTTTCTGTCAGTCACCAGGGAAGAAAGGGAGCTGGGGATTATCATCTTAGATGACCTAAAGGTGGCCAAGCAGAGTACAAAGGCTGTAGAGAGGGTTAATGGCGTTGCTGGGGGTGCATAAGAAGGGGTATCACTAGTAGAAGAAGGGAGGTGGTGATATCACTATACAAAACGCTGGTGAGGCCTCATCTGGAATGCTGTGTACAGTTCAGGAGGCCTCATCTTCCTAAGGACATAGACAGGGTGGAGGCAGTTCAGAGAAGGCCGACAAAGATGGTACAGGGCTTGCAACAGACGACATACGAGGAGAGATTGAAATACCTCAGTATGTGTACACTTGAAGAGAGGAGGGAAAGGGGAGACATGATTAAAACCCTCAAGTATCTTCAGGGCATAAACAAGGTGCAAGTAGGCAAAATCTTTCAGTATAGGAGAAGTACAAGAACGAAGGGCATGATATGAGATTGGAAGAGGGCAGGATAAGGGGAATGTAAGGAAGTTTTTCTTCACAGAAAGGATGGTGGATGCATGGAACAACCTGCCCCATGAGGTGGTGGGGGCTAGCACAGTGGGAGGATTTAAACATGCATGGGATAGGCACAAAGGGTACCAGCTTGATATGCCGCTGCTAGAACAGCATGGAATAAATCGTGCTGTAGTAGTAGCGCAATCATTGACAGCGACAGTGGTATAATAGCAGTAGTGAATTACTGCTATCCCTGTCGCTATTCATGGAGTGAAGGAAGGGCTGAAGACACTTACAGGTGTGGTGCCTGGTCAAGCTGCTCCAGTGGTGGAGTGGCTAAGGCATTAGCACCTGGAGTGGTGAAGACTTGGGGACCAGGTGGCATTGTGGATTGGTTGGTGTTTTGACTGACCCTATTGCTGCAGTCAGCAATTTTTCTGCCATGTTTTTGTTTGCTGGGTTTTGACCCCGTGCTGGCACAAGGGAACCCTAGAGGTGGGAAGGAGAGGATAAAGCCGATGACCAAGTAGGATCAGCGGCCACTAATAAAAGTAGGGTAAAAGGGCAGACTGGATGAGCCTAGTGGTCCTTATCTGCCTCCAATTACTATGATTGCTATGGAGAGTGCACCTGTGCTCGCCCTGGTTAGATGTCACAAAATCTCTTGAGCACGGGGCAGGTCAGGCACAATGGGAAGTGGAAGGGATTGACTGACTATCTCTTCAGGCCAGTTTACAGTCCCTTCCCTCCCAAAGGGGACAGCAAAAAAATGTGCTTTTAACAGAGAAACATAGAAGTTATCTGCAGAAAAGAAAGGAATGTTAGGCCCACTCACTCTGCTCAAGGGTTCCTTGCCTGTTGCACTTCCACTTACCCTAACTGGTCCCCGAAGACCCTCCCCTTCTCTTCTGTGCTATTATGCTCCTGTGTCCATCTAGCGAATGCTTGAAGCCTGCCACCATTCTAGCTTCCACAACTTGAGGTGGCAGTCTACTCCATGCTTCTACCAGCCTTTCTGTGAAGAAGTATTTGCTTAGTATTTGTTGACTGGGTAAGTGCACTAGGCAGACACTATTTTGAGACATGGCCTGATCCATTTCCTCACGTCCTTCCTGAAATCTCTCCCTCCAGTTTCATTTCATGTCCCCTAGTTCTGGAGCTCATCCCATTATAGAAGAGGCTCCCTCTCTCCCTCAGCGTGTTCACCTTTGTGAGGTACTTGAGGATCCTGATAATGTCCCTCCTCACTCTTCTGTCCTCCAGAGTGTACATATTGAGATCACTCAGTCTCTTCTCCTGGGGTTCCCCTTGTAGCCCATGCACTATATTGATTGCCCTTCTTTGAACTGCCTCCACCACCCTGTCTGTGTCTTTCCTGAGGTGCAGTCTCGAGAACTGGAAACAATATTCCAGGTGCGGGCATACCAGAAAGCAGTATAGTGGCAGCACCACCTCCATCCTCTTGCTGGTGTTGCTCCTGCCTGTGCATCCCAGCATCCCACTAGCCCTGCCCATGACCTTGTCATACTGCACTGCCACTTTGAGGTCTTCTGAAATAATAACCCCACGACCCCTTTCTTGCCTAGTGACTAACAACACCCCCATCCTGTACTGAGTACCAGGGTTACTTTGCCCTGCCTCCTGGTGCATGATTTTGCACTTTTTAGCATTGAACCCCAAGTGACGTGCCTTCAACATCTCCTCTAGTTTTCCTAGATCCCTGCATATTGCCTCCACTCCCTCTTTGGTGTCCATCCTATTGTAGATTTTGGTGTCATCTATAAAAAGACAGACCTCCAGTTCCTCTGCAATATTTATTTATTTATTTCGTAACTGGGTAAGTGAACTGATCCGAGGGACCATTTTCAGACATGACCCGAGCCACAAGATGGCAAATTAACATGAATCAAAAGCAAAACAACAATACATACAGGGCATTGACTAAAGCACACCTCAACATGAGGTGAGGAAAAGAATGTACAGAAATAGCTGGTAACACAAACAATAGTAACAACAATTACAGTGATTACAATGAGAGCAGTAGTACTAGTCACAGTCAGTGGCAACATGTGATTACATGAGACATTAAATAAACATTAAGGTATCCAGCCCGAATGGCTGTGCAGTCTTCGTCAGTCAAAACTCTGGACAGTTTGGAGATCAGAGCAGGACCAGGGATCAAAAGTGGAAAAGTGCAGACAAGATATTAGAAGCTTTAGGATGTAGGATGGACAGAGGTAAGAACGGGATAGGCAGGGATGTAGCCATTTACGATGAGTAGTAATTGCTGTAGAACATGGGCGTTAGCAGGCCCTAGTGTTATTGAGTAGTGCAGTGACAGGTGGCTGCAGTCAGAAGCTAGTGTTTTAGGCTTTTTTGAAGGACAGGTGAGAGGGGGATGAGCAGATGGCTGATGGGAGTCTGTTCCATAGGGAGGAGGCAGAGATGGAGAAAGCTTTGCTACCCGTGGTAGTGGAGATGCATGGTACTTCGAGTGGAGGGATGGAGGATACTCTCAGGTTCCTAGTAGTAACCCTGCCTGTAAGAAGGGATGAGTAGGGGGACAGCTGGCCATCTCTGAGTGAACTGTTCACCAAGCAACCCATGGCATAATCGAAATGACCTTGTAGTAGGAGCCACTCTAGGGTCTTGTAGAGTGTGCAGTGATGGATGGAGTAGAGATCCTGAAGGATAAAGCGATAGATATAATTGTATGTAGCATTTAGTTGTGTGTGTGTGTAGTGTAGAGGACACAAGGGAGTAGTCGGGGGAGCAGTAGTCAAGAAGTGGCAGAAGGTTCCTTGGACAATGGCCAGACGCGCTTCAGCAGACAGAAGATGTTTGAGTCGGTAGGCAGTGCCTAAGTTTTGGTAGACTCTCTGAACAGTATTACTAATATGTTCAGAGAAGGTAAGAGAGGGATCGAGGGTAACACCAAGGCATTCGAAGGAGGGGACATTTTCGAGGGGGGGGGCCTGCTGGAGCGCGTAAAGGAAGGAGGAGCTGGTTCCAGCAACCTTGACAAGGAAGGGTTTGGAGCCAAAGAGCATAGATTTCATCTTTTTTTTCATTGACCAGGAGTTTACTGGAGAGGAACCACTCGTGGGAAGCACAGAAATTTTGTGAAAGGGTGGAGGAGATGGAGTCAAGTGATTTATCACTGTGGTAGAGGACCAGGTCATCTGCATAGAGAAGTGCATTACAGTTGAGGCTTTCTGCAGGGAGTGCGTTTATAAACATGACAAAAGGAGAGGACCAAGAATGGAACCTTGGGGGACTCCTGTGTGAACGGGTAGGGCACTGGGGGAATATTTACCAATTATGACAGACTGAGACCTGTTTGAGAGATAGCTACGGAACCAAGATGCGGTGTCTGGGTAGCAGCCAAAATGAAATAGGGTGGAATAGAGGAGTTGGTGGTCAACAAGGTCAAAAGCCTTGGATAACTCAACAAATACAGCACCTGTGGCTTTTCTCATGCCCATGTTCCTTAGAACATGGTTGGAGAAGAGGGCTAAAGCAGAGGAGCTACTGTGATGCTTATGGAAGCCATGTTGGAGGGGACAGAGGAGGTTGTACTTATCTAGGTGTTCAGCTAGCTGAAAGTGTACAACTTTCTCCAGTAGCTTACTTAGGTGTGGGAAGAGGGAGATGGGTCTGTAGTTTTCGGGGGCGAGGGGATTGCTAGCTTTGAAAATTGGAACCACGTGTGCGTGTTTCCAGGAGGCAGGTACAATGGATGTGGTAAGGGCGAGGTTGAATATGAAGGTGAGGGGTTTAACTATCGCTGGGGAGATAAGTTTTTGAAATGCAGGGTGTAGTCCATCACTGCCAGGGCTTCCTTTGGCCGGGACGGTTTTTAGGAGTTTGGTGGCGACATTCTGTCCAACAGCTCTAAAGTGGAAAGGTGGGATGGTGGTGTTGGAGCAGGAGGGGTAGCTGTTTGTTTGGTTGTTCTGACCTGGGGAATCTGGGTGGGAGGTTTGCTAAGCTAAGAGGAAAGGTCAGTGAATTGTGTGTTGAAAGTGTTCGCAATCTCAGCAGGGACAGAGATGGTGCCATAGGGGGATGAGAGTTGCATTATTTGTCTGTTGTTCTTGAGGTATAGTAGAGCCTTAGTTGAAGCCCAGAAACTACAGGTTCTGCCAAGGTTATTTATTTGCTGATTTATGTAATATTTCCATTTGAGTGTTTTGGTAGTCTGTTTACAACTATTATGCAGTTGCCTATAGGCGTTCCAGAGCTGGGGGGATGGGGATGCATTGTAGGCTTTCCATTTTCTATCCCTATCTTTCATTAGTGCAAAACGTTCCTTTGTTATCCACTGGGCAGAGTCCCCTCTTGTCCTTCTGGTTGTTAGAGGGAAATGTATATCCTGGAGTTGCTGGAGGGTCGCAGTGAAGAAGGTAACCGTGGATGAAGCATTATTACTTAGGTAAAGGGTGTACCAGTTTGTTGCCCTAACATTTCTGAGGACAGATTCAGGATCCTGGCAAGTAACTTCCTGAAAGACATAAGCTTCTGGGGAGAGTGGTTTGATTTGGTGCCCAGAATGATGTAAGTAGGGGTATGGTCGCTGATTGAGTCAGACATTGTGCCTGCTTAGAGGATGAAGTCTGCTGGTTTGTGGCAATCCAGTCCAGGAGGGAGTGGTTTTAGGGAGCATGCACTGTGTCTGGTGGGAGAGGAAATGACTTGCTCCAGGTTAAGTGTTTTCAACAGGTTTGCATAGTCTGGCTCGGGGACACCTAACCAGTTGAGGTTGAAGTCCCTGAGTACAATAGTATGTCTTGAGGATGCCTTGTGTCCTAAACCATCTAAAAAATTGGATAGGCCCTAGTTGCCTCCCGAAGGGGGGTTGTAACAGCAACCAAAGTAAAGTTTTTTTAGATGCACCCAGGGTTATCAAGCAATTCACTTGGGGAATCATGGGTTGAGTAGCTGATTGATGTGGTCTTGGTCATACATTGCTACTCCCCAACCCCTCTTTCTACCTGGTCTGTCTAGACGTAGGAGGTAGTAGCTGTTGAGTTGAAAGGAGGAGCCGGAGTGGTATGGTTTCAACCAGGTCTCAGAGAGACCTAACACCTGTGGCATGTACAGAGATACCCACGCCTTTAGTTTAGGGAACGTTGCTGGGAGGCTACAGATATTCATGTGGGCATCTCTGAGGCCGGAAGGCTGTGCCCAGGTGGTGTCTGTGTGGTCAGTGTGGGTATTTTTGGGACCTGGGTTTCTTTCGACATCTCCAGCAAGGAGTAGTTGTAGGGAAAGGAGAGGACAGCTAGGAGGGAGCCAGTGGGGGGAGCAGAGAGTAAAGGAGTGAATGAAAAGGCCTAGTAAACTATGTTCGTGATTTGATAGTAATACAGTACAAAGAGGGCTGATCCCATGAGAGTGAGTTCATGTTTGACCATAGTATTTGTGTGTGTGTGTGTGGGGAGGGGGCAGTTGGAGAGTGCACTGGAACAGGATCGTAGGCTTTCTTGTTCCACAGCAAGTATTGAGGCACAAAAGTTGGTTGCCAGCAGCAGGCTAGTCATGAAGGTCATCATAAAGATAATGATAAATTCATTTTAGTTATAATTTTGTGAGAGGTGACAAGGGAAGGTAGTTTGTATCAGCTTTTCCAGATCAGTAAATGTCAGGAGGTAAGAAACTGTAGGGCCGCTTTAGGAGGAGGCTACCTCAATAGAAATACAATAGGGGTTGGATAGTTAAGTGAGGGAAGAGCATTTAAAGAGTGTCAGGGGTGGGGGTAAGGGGCCGGGAGAAACCTCCCAGTAGAGAACTGTACAAAAAAGCAGAGCAAGGTACAGTCTTCGGAAGCAGGCAGAGAAATAGCAAACGTCTGGTATCAGAGGCGCTCCAGTTGGAAAAGAACAAGCAGCTGGGCGGTCCATTCAGGAGCTAGGACAAGGATTGCTACACCAGTCAGTGGAGCGAGGAAGAAAGCACCAGGAATTCAAGAGGCACCAGCGAAAAACAGCCAAATACCTTAGGTAGGAGTCAGGAGGGTCCTTAGGTAGGAGCCAGGAGGGAGATTTAGGAGGGTCGGTGGTCAGGCGATAGGAGTGGGCAGCGGCCAAGAGTATGGCTATACTGCACCACTTGCAGCATGGAGCACCTGATCAGGGCGGTGAGACCTAGAGGGGGAGCAAAGAAAATGGGAGGAATTAAGGCTAGCAAAATCGGAAGGTGGGGGAGACTAGCAACAGACCATCAGCAGGAGGGCGGGGCAGGCAGATGCTAAAACAAAAGAGGATAAGTGCCAGGGCAGGGAATTAGTGGAGAACAAAAGGCAATTGGGGGGTGGTGCTAGGGAGCAAGAATTAGAGAAGAAAGGGGAGAGGAGGCGTGGCCAAACAGCAGGGTGGAATCAGACCTTAGAGGGAGATAAAATCAGATTAGGTAGCCGAGAGGCAGGGGCCCCAAAATAGTACAGGAAAGCAGGTAGGTTTAGGTCATGAGGTAAGTTAGAGTTAAGAAAAAAAAAGAAATCTTAAGTAGCTGTAGTTCAGGCAGCAGCAATATCCATGCAGGCTAGGTACACTTAAATGACAATAACTGTAGCAGGGTACACTTTAGCAATAAACATCTAGACTGTCTAACAGATAAAGAAACATTCCAAATAACCCTCCAGTAGAGAACAGTACAAAAGAGCAGAGCAAGGTGCAGTCTTTGGAAGCAGGCAGAGAAATGGCAAAAGTATGGTATCAGAGGCGCTCCAATTTATTTTACTTAATTATGTCTTCGATTACCGGGTAGGTGCACTGATCCGAGGGACCATTTTCAGGCACGACCCGGGTCATAAAAGATGGCAGAGGTAAGCAACAGTTTCAATCACAAGGCACAGGAATAGTACAAATTAAACATAGGTCAAAAATTTTTTTTACATACAGGGATAATAAATACAGGAATATTGGCATAATGGTACATAAGTCGGGACATAAGAGGGTACAACAAACCCAGCCTTACCCCCCAAATTCATTGCACTTTGAAAGTCACAGGGAGACTGGGGGGGGGGGAGGAGCTTAAGAACAGCTTGGGAGGAGTAGATATGAAACTCCCTCGCAGAAGGCAGCTTACAGCAGCCTGGCAGTCCAGTAAGGAGCCAGGACCAGGACTGCTGGACCAATTGGTGGAGCAAGGAAGAAAGTGCCAGCAATTCAAGAGGCGCTGATGAGAAACAGCCAAATACCTTAGGTGGTCAGGAGATAGGAGCGGGTGGCGGCCAAGAGTATGGCCGTACCGCACTGCTTGCAGCACAGAGCACACGATCAGGGTGGTGAGATCTTATGTAGGAGCCAGGAGGGAGATCCAAGATGATTGGGGTCAGGAGATAGGAGCAAGCGGTGACCAAGTGTATGGCCGTACCGTGCCGCTTGCAGTCTGGAGCGCTCACTCAGGGCAGTGAGACCTTAGGTAGAAGCCAGAGGGGACCTTAGGTACCCTATAAAGATATTTGAAGAGGACCAGTCCCAACTCTGAACCCCGTGGTATCCCGCTGGTCACCCCCCCATCCTTAGAGTATGTGTCATTTACGACTACCCTCTGCCTCCTATCCACTAGCCAGTTTTTACCTCTAAAGACTCATGACACTAAGAAAGTATGGGATTAAAAAAGCCTACTGTGTTGCCGCATATTATCTTAGAATATTTCTTTTAACCGGCCCGGTGGCGCTGAGGGTTGAGGCGCTGGACACCACACCTCGTGTCACACCAGTGACCCGGGTTCGGGAACGAGTCTGGGTTGTCGGGGGTTGGCAGGGGAGGGAGAAGATTGAGCATCCAAGTGACAGCTCTCCTCTCCCGGGAGGGAGGGGGGATTCGCCGGTAGCTATTGGATTTCATGGGAGGCCAGAGGAACAGCAAGCGCAGGAGCACGTACAACAGAGGGCTGGGAGTGGCAGTCATCGGCGAAATGCCTTGACATCAGGGCGCTGCCCACTTCCTCAGAAAAGGGGAAGAAACACCACTGGAGCACGGGTAGATGGAGCACCAAAATACCGACCCTAATGGCGACTGCCTGCCTGACCACCGGGGGACCTGATGAGACACTGAAGCATCAGGACGTTGGGGTCCCGTCCTGTACCTGCCTGGGGGATATAGTCATGGCTCTATGGGAGAACTCCTGGGGTATCAGGTAAAGCAAGTCACAGGGTGATATCTGGTGTCTCCTGAAGAAGCGTAGCTCCGGGGTGAGAAGGTGGATAAAAATAGAAAGTAAAAAAAAAAAAAAAGAATATTTCTTTAAATATCTTGGTATAGGACTGTGCTGTTTATGATCAGAAATGTGGCATAATACATACATAGTATAATTCAGGTATGTACATTCACCTGGTAACCTCAAAGGAAGAGATGTTTCAAAATTTTGAGTGGCAGCCCTCGTTAATGACCCTAGTCATTAATTAAAAATAGCTATAAAAAGCATTTTTTTAAAATGTATGTTTTATGCCCCCCCTTTTTCACCTTCCCCATGCTCGGTCACATGCACGCATGAGGCACGCGCACACCGCGGCTCTGAGGCACCCTCCCAATCTGTCGCCCCTGCCCACCTACACTGCCCGTTGGACTTCCACCCGAGGGCAGTGGAACTCCGGGGGGGGGAGGGGCGACACAGATCCTTCTCAGGAGTGGAGAGCTGCAGTTATGGCTGCTAATCCTGCTTCTCTCCCTACACTCCCGGCAGGCTCCCTGACGGCCCTGACTTGTTCCCAAACCCGGGTCACTGGTGTAGCACGAGGCAAGCCTTCCAGCCCTCTCAGCCCTCTGCACCACCAAGCCGACTAGCAAAAGCTATTTTAAAAATATCTGAGAAAATTAAAAATACACTGGGGATGAATTTAAGGGATGTCAGAAATACACTTTTGCTTGAAAACTATATGATGACTTTTTTTTGCCCTCTAACAAATGCTGCTGCTGTAAGTTAATAATGATTCAGTTTGATACCAAGGGACCAACGACTGGTAAAAGTAAGTATATGGATGTGTGCATTTGCTTACTGGGCTTCTGCTAAAGGACCAAGCTAGTATTGCTCTCACAGCCAATACCATTGCCATGCTTAAGTTTTCCATCGGGGGGTGGGGTGGTGGGTTGTGTAGATACCCAGTGGCCCAATCCCTCACTCACCAGGAGCTGAGTGCCTCACCTCCATAGTTAGGTCTTGATTTTTAAATGTCTCTATGGCCTTCTCCTGCATAAAAACATTCTTAACCTCTCAGAAACATAACAAGTTTCTGATATCTGCTGAACAGGGCTAGAATGAAGCCATAATAATTGGAAAGAAACCAGTGGATGCAGCTGTAAAAATAAGTAACCAGGATGTAAGGCTTATAAACATATGTTTTGCAGATCAGCAAGTTGCAGAGGAGGTTTGGCAGCTCTGTTGTTTATGCTGATTTGTGAAGGTTATCTATAGTGTAGCAATTGGTAGTGCTGTAATAGGGAAGATAATGCTCTGTACAGGAGGCAGATAATTACTGTGGAGTAGAGATTTATTTAATGGTGTATATATATATTTTATAGTTTTAAAGGTACAAGACAGTAATGTGCATTTCCATTGCCGTCTCTCTGTATCACATTATTCCTACAAAATAAAAAAGATGGAAGAAGAGAAAGAAACATTTATTTATTTTATTTATTTACACATTTTTTGGCAGGAAAGCCCACTGAGCAAGAGCTTGCTTCCAGGTATGACTTGGGGGTGGCAACATAAGAAAAAGGGGCGGTTTTACATCATTAAATACATAGGAAGACAATCATATAAAGAAAATACAATCTGAAATAACATTCGTTTTATACAGGTATAGGTGTCATACAGGACATTGTTTTTCATAATTGTTGACAGTTTTATACACTGTACCTGAAAATTAATGTGAGCAGTGCGAGTGTCTTCACCATCCAGATGATGACTTGATCCTGTGGGTAATAATATCCGTTAGTTTTGGAAACGTAACTGCATGATTTTTTCACCACAATTTACCTTTTTTTAATTAAACTTTCTTGTTGTTGTTTTCCAGAAGATATGTACGTAAAGTTGTACAGTGGTAGATTCCAAACTGCTACAGAGTTAATACATGGAGCTTTTCTTCATTACCTCTTCCCCCCCCCCCCAGAAAAAAACACTGTTCAGTTAGTGCAAGCCCACAAAAACAGGTGGAGATCCAAGGTGGTTTACATAAGGAATAATACATGATATCATACTGATGACATAGTACTGATTATGCTGTGTTAATGTACTGTCGGTGGGTTGACCTCAGGCTAAGCCACAAGGAGATACAGTGACATAGCATAATTAGTACTCTGGAGTTTCTTATTCCACTTATAAAATGTTCTAAATTGTTCTTTAAATGAGAAAGGAATTGTGGTATTTTTATTTGTTTTTGCTGCTCTATCACCTGGCACTGTCGCACACCTGTGAGTGACCCATCACTAACCTTCTCATGTACTTACCCATTACCTGCTCAGGACCTCACATGATGGTGGGTGGCCTGCCATGTCAGTCATGCCTGCAGGGGGTGTTATATAGAACCAGGGCATTTTCTTCTTAGGGTATCAGGGATGACGCACGCGCGCGCAGCACACACACACACACACACACACACAGTATTGCACATGTGTGCCAGCGTCTGTCTGAAGCCCTTCCCCTTCTGGTGCACTTGCATGTGCTGCCACATGGCCTTCACCCAGTGGCAATCTCACAGTGAGACACAGAGTCCCCCACCCCAAGGGATGAGAGCTGTCCCATGGATGCATGATGCTACCTCCCCTAGGTGGCTCCCAATGACCCATGCTCGTTCCTGATACTGGTCGCTGGTGTCACGAGTATGTTAAGGGCAATTTGCATTTCGTTGCACTTTGTGTCCTGTTTAGAATTGTTGTACTGTAGTATTGTTACGTGTATTTTAGAGCTGTGGGGTATATGCCCCAGTTAGTGGGCTGCTTCCTTTTTCAGAAAGGCTTTGATGAGTTTCAGTGTTGTCTTGGATTGTAGCACCCAGTTTTCTGCTGTATCACAGAGGCCATCCTGTATTCTGCTGTTTTATTTATTTATTTGAATTTTGATAACCAGCTGGTTCCACTGAGACAAACATGTTCCTTTTTCAGGGGCGACCCAGAATTAATTACATTCAGTATACATACAGTAGTAAATATGGCACATAAAACCATTAGAAAAGTAACTATTGCACTGGTCCAGTATACATACATAGTATAGAATATTGCACATCGATTTGAGAATTAAGTTGAAATTACTGAGTTATTTCTTAATTTTACTGCATTTTAGGGCATTATACGTACAGTAGACGGTTTTGACCTGACAGGTTTTGCTCTAGTTAATGTACTCCTAGGTAGAGTTTGTGCTGCGTGAAAGTTCTATGTGACAGGGTTTGACCAGTGAGGAGGCAGAAATTATATATATAAATATACACGCACGTATCTATGTGTAAGGGATATGTAGCGGTTCAGTGTATGATAATGCATTTATCTTGTACTGTTTCCAGTGACCTCGAGTAACCTCACGAGTGCTGAAGGCATGAGTAAGAGTTACGAGAGGTCACTGGAAACTGTACAAGATAAATGCATCATCACACACTGAACCACTGCATATTCCATTTATGCAACAGGTTTAGATGTTGTGGGAACATTTTGATTCTGGTAGGTGTCGATAATTTGTCAAAAAAGGGAAAAGAAAATTGAATTTTATGCTGTTTTTTGCTAATTATAAAAAAAATGGTATCTATAAATGAAACACCACTCATTTCATAGATATTTTTGTGCTGAACATTTTTCGTGCCCACAGTACCATGGTATCATTTTTTATTTTAAAGTTATTCACATTTGTTTGTCAAAAAAGTGAACAAAACATTTAATTTTCTTCTGTTTTCTTGCTTATTATAAAAAAATTATATAAGGTATCTATAAATGAAACACCACTCATTTTGTAGATAATTTTGTGCTGAACAATTTTCATGCTCACAGTACCATGTTATCTTTTAGCATTTTAAAGTTATTCGTATTTGAATATGGTTAGTACTGCGTCTGAGGCTGAACATTCTAAATGAATTCTGAAGAGAACTGTGTAGGTAATTGCGATGCTATGGTGATAAATAAATTTATCACCATAGTAACATAGCTACATAGTTTTATTCTGGAGTTTTTATCATGACCCCTGTTGCATAAATAAAATTACTTGTGACTCCCTTTAATACACGGGCTCAATCCATGTTTCAAATGCTGTAATAATCGGGTTACCCAGTTATTGCAATGTTTTGTTTCAGTCATAGTTCACCTCATTTCTAGCACACCACCTCTTTGGCTCTTTCTCCACATGTGGGCAGGCTGAACACATCAACCTACATGGTGTCACAACCCCACTCAGCAGGTCAGCCCTCTACTCCCAAAGTGCCAACCTCTGAGCGCAGTCTTGTGAACATTTAACAGAAACAGGGTAACCATCCTGTCTGTTTTGTGGGTTCAAATCATCCTTTGGTCTCAAGTTCTGGAGGGATACAAACTGTAAACCTCTTGCTATCGTACCCAATGCACAGGCTCAGATAATTCTGTCTTCGGGGGGCCAGATATCTTTGCCTACAGGCACCTAACCAGGTGTGCAAAAATGAACCCTTAAAAACTCTAGTAAAAGACCTCAGCTATAACTCTACCTTTTTCCAGTTTGGTATCACCATTCAAGCTTATGCAGAGTGTCAGCTTTAAACATATATACTTCACTTGTTAAAGAAAGAAATTCAAAGACAGACCAAGTAGGCTGTAAAAATAGAGTTTTACGAAAATAGATAAAAATATGTAAAACATAAAATACAGAACCATATATCACAAGAACCATACAATCTTTTAAAAGAACAAAGTTTTGACAGTGCAATTAATATTACAGTACTTAGATTTCTCTCTCTGTCTCTCTCTAAATACTTGCTTAAAGTGCTCAAAGATGTGTCTTTCTCAGAGTGTAGCTAGAAGTGTCTCTCTGAAGGAAAACAGAATGCTGTTTAAAAACTGTCTTTGCCAACCCCTTTGCGTGAGGTCACCTAGCTCCTCCTCTATTTATTAAAAATCATTTACCCAGGATGTTTTATCAAAGGTAAATTCTGTGATCACAGTACAACTCATTTTCTCATATGACTTTCTTTGATCTTATGAGCAGCTTCCCCTTTCCAGGACATCAAAGGACTGGTTTTGCCTCTCTGCCAGATCTCACGGAGATGCAACATGCTTTGTATCACCATGTGAATTTTAACTGTGTTTCCTCTGAACGTTATAAAAGTTTATGATGGCCTCTTCTAGCCTGTAATTATCTCTTGGCCTTCCAGGTAACACCTATTAACTAAAACCTGGGAGGGGAGTTTGTCATTCCACAGACTGTCAGCATCTCTCATGAGAGACAATCAATAACACATTTTTATATTAAAAAAAAGCATAGGTTAATCAGAACCAGCTGTCCAAGTGTCACACATGGCAGCTCCGTTTTGCCGTTACCAAGGACTCACATTCATCATTTGCCTCTCATTTCCGTCGTAGGTAGCGTATTCATTTTTTACAATATTTATCGGGTTGATCCTGTCTTTACACTTAAAAAATACATGTGACTGATCCTGGTGTTGGTACGCTTCAGACAGGGCTTCAGGAGACAGTTGCTGTAACCGGGAACAGGCCATGGCTGACTGTGTGCGGCTCCACAGTGTTAACTAACAAGAAAAGAAAAACAGCAAACAGTGTGTGTACTGGAAAGGGTGAGACAGAGAAAGTGTGTTGTGTGTGTGTGTGTGTGTTTGTGCGTGCACGTGTGTGAGAGTGTGGAAGAGGGGGACCGAGCAGAAGCTACAGGGATCACAGCATAGCTGCTTTTGTAGCTTTCTTTGGCATTGACTCCTTGTGCCAGTAATTATAACAAACTCTAGCCAGAGCCAATATGGCTGTGATGAGCTGCCAGATGACCAAAGGTACACGTGTGTACGTAGAAAATATTGAACACCTGGGTGTAACTTGGCCATATTTTGGAGGTGTTGCACCAAATTTTCAGCATGGGCTTTTTTGGGACCCCACCTCATGAAGAGTGCTGGTGTCATTTTGTTCACTTGTCCCGCAAGGTGATTTTGCAGAGCAACCACACCATTCTGTGCCACAGGTGTGAAAACATGTTTTGGGGCAAATGTGAAAAATGACAGCTGTTCTGTTAATAAGGGGGTGTGAACAAATGGCAGTGTTGAAGGTCTGTAGTGAAAATACTAAAAATTGGTGAAGTTAGAAGCATGCATAGAAACTGCGACGCAAGCTTGTAATGCAGTAATTTTTTGGAATTTTTTTCACCAAATTTGCAACATGGGCTTTTTGGGGCCCCCCTTCATGAACAGTGACACTGTTGTTTCGTTAATCTGTCCCGAAAGGTAATTCCGTGCAATGACTGCAAAATCACCTTTCGGAAATGAATAACGAAATGACAGTGACAGTGGTCATCCGTGGGGTCCCAAGAACCCCATGTTGAAAGTTTAGGGCCAAAATTCCAAAAAAACGGCTGATTTATCAATCTCAGTTGAAACCCCCATTGACTGCTATTATACGGCCTTGCCTTTGATTCTTCAGTTCACGGTTCGGCTTTGATGAGTGCAGACGTGCCCCGGTCCAGAGAGAAGGGGATAGCGCCAACCTCCAGAGTAAGTAGGGGGTGGGGGGTGCGGGAGGTGGGTGCTCAGTTGGAGGGTGGTGATGGGGAGGGGGGATGGGGTGTCAAGCGAGGACTGTTTTTACAGGAAAAAACCAAACCAAAACATGTCGTGAAGGTTTTCTTTATTTACAAGGGAAAGAAAGCATACATTTGGGCACACTGGGGTGGGCTCCTAGTGTGCCACATGAGTTCTGTGTGTGTTGGGGGGGATACCGTCACGGGGATTGGGTACCCCGATGTTGGCATGGGAAAAGAGAAAAAAAAACCTCAGAATACATTTAGGCACAGTAAGGTGGGCTCCCATTGTGCCACATGAGTTGGGTGGAGCATGTAATGCCAACATGGGGATTGGGTACCTCGATGTCGACGCAGGGACCACATACATTTGGGCATACTGGGGTGGGCTCCCAGTGTGCCACATGAGTTGGGGGAGTACATAGTGCTGACACAGGGATTGAGCACTCTGTTTTTGGTGCCGGGATGGGGAACGGAGGGAGCGGGGAGGACAGCAGCAGTGGGATGGTGCAGGAGGGTGTTATTTGCTGCTAGTGCTGGGAGGGAGCGGGGAGGACAGGAGCAGTGGGAGGGTGCAGGAGGAGTGCCATCCAAAAGATGGTGACGACACAACTGCGCATGTGTGGCACTTGCATTTGTGTAGTCGCGGTGAATGGCATATTGCTATTCACAACATGGCGCCAGTGGAACTTCGCATGTGCACAAGTCATGCATGCACAGTTCGTGCCCCGGAATGCAGAAGTAACAGCCAAAATAGTGTGGCTGTTATTCCGTAGTGGCCGATCATGGCGGGGTGTTTTAAGCTCCGTTGGGCTTTCGGAAGGATACTTCCAAAAGTCCAATGGAAGGTTCCATGATCAGCCATTTTTGTAAGCTACGATCAATCCCAAAATGGCTGTAGGCTCTACCCACAGTTATAAAAAAATAAAGCATAGACCACTGTGTGTCTATGAAGTTTTATTTACATACCTTTGGTGTGTGATGAGCTAATAAACCTCTTGAGCTTCGCTCTCAAGGTTTATGGGTCATCCTACACCTCGGGTGTATATAAAATAAAAAATAACACACAGTCGCATATGCATTATTCTCTATATGTATTACAGTGGCATGGTAGTGCCACTACAGTTAAGGCTGAGCAGACACTTTAATGTTAAACCCCAATTTTTGCACTATGATAACTTCACAACCGTTCAATGCATTTGAAGGAAAGTTTCAATGTGTGGTCTCATACTGTAGGTCTCCGGATATGCCAAATTCCGTTCCCAGTGGACATGCAGATTCCATGATCCGGATAGTGCAATAAAGTGAATTTTTTTTTTTGTTGTTTCTTGGTGACACCTGTAGAGAATGCCTAGGTGGTTTGGAATTTTGGTCTGAACATTTCAGGGTAGAAAGGAGCTGGCCAACTGAAGGTGTCTTTTGCTGGTTTGGTGAAAAAATATTAGTCCGTTCCAAAGTTATTAAATTTTAAAATGTTGGGTTCTGAGCATGCTCAGTAAGCACGTCAAAATAGCTATAGGAAGCAAAAAAAAGAATCCTGTTTCATTTGGTGCCAATCCTTTTCATGAGGGGAAATATCTTTCATGTTTTTTGCCATCTTGTTTTCTATTTTTATGTACCAAAAAAAAAAAAATTCAAAACCCACTTAAAATGCCATATTGCTGGGATGCCGACACATGTATCTTGCTTGTTGGGTCTCTGTTAAGTGGACTGCACACTTCATTGCTGGAGAAATTAACCCAAAATTATTATTTTTTTTAAAGAATTATATCATTTTTAGTGACTCGCACTTTTTTAGTATGGCTGCTCATATGAAAATTTTCATATGAATTGCCATTCTGGTAATTTGGTAATGTTTCCCTGGTGTCTGTTGATATCCCCACCCTCTGATCGCCAGCCCCGTAATTATTTAGTTTTTTCCCTGGCGTCTAGTTGCACGCCCCTCTGATCGCCATCCCCGTTATTAATTTTATACCCCTGTGGTGTCTGGTGGTGCCCCCACCCTCTGATTGCAGTCCCCATTATTAATTTTACATTTCCCTGGTGTCTAGTGGCACCCCCCCCAAATGCTGTCCCTGTAATTACTGTATTTGTGCCCTGGTGTCTAGTGGCACCCCTCACCCAATGACTGGCTGTCCCCATTTACATTTTTTCTATCCCTGGTATCTAGTGGCACCTCCTACCCACCGATCACTATCCTGTGTGAGATAAAGAAAACTATCCCTCAATGTCTTTTTTTTTTTTTTTTTTTACTACGTGTAAAAAAGAAAACGGTCCTACAGCAATCTGACCACTCCCTACTCCGACCTCCCACTAGGCACCCCCCCAACACACTCACTCACTCACTCACCTGAACAGGTCCCAGGGTGATGATCCACTCTCCGATCCATGACACGTCTTGCTGCTGGAACTGCAGACTGCAATATGAGAAACTAAGGCAAGTGCAGTTCAACGTATTTCAATGGAGTTTCAACTTTGATGCATAACTTTACCATTTTTGCATGTTTTGAGGCCAAATTTTCAACATGGCCTTTTTGGAACCCCACCTCATGAACAGTGCTGGTGGAATTATGCAAATCATTCCCAAAAGACAATTTCACGGTTGATAGGCGAATCACCTTTTGGGCAGGATTTGAACATTTTTACTGTCCTTGTTCATGAAGTGGGATCATACGAAGTATATGTTGAAAACTTGGGGTCAAACTATGTAAAAATGGCAAAGTTATGTAAACCTGTTGAAATTTTCCTACACTCACTCGTAGCTTTGGTAATTTGAAATATTTTTACTCCAGATTTTCAACATAGCCATTTTTTTACACCACTTCATGAACGTGAGGGCTGTCATTTTTAAAATCCTGGCTAAACTGTGATATCACACCTGTGGTGCGGAATGACATTACGGTGGCACAGAATCACGTTTTTGGTGGGGATTTCAACATTTGCGGTACTGGGTACATGAGGAAGAGTAATGAGAAGGCTATACTGGCAGTTTACTTATTTATTTTATTTATTTATGACTTTGATAACCGGGTGAGTGCACTGATCCCAGGGACCGTTTTCAGACACGACCCAGGCCATAACACATGGCACAGGGTAACAGTGAAGTACAAGGTAACAGTAATACATATGGAAACAGATTAGATACAAGCAACAATAGTAAGCACAATGTACAGGCATGATGCATAAGTCCATTTGAGAACAGTGAATACAAGGATCCAATATCAGACATGAGGAGATTTGATACAAAACAACAAATCGTAAGCACAGTGTACAAAGTATGATGCATAGTCCAGTGAGCATGTCATACACAGAATACGCAGTAAAAATATATATACAACATTTACAGGCAAAGAAGTCAAATATCACTGTGAAAATACAATATAGTAAGGCAAGGAGGTAACAGTTGTAGGCAGGGGAGTTGACTAGTGCGCGTAGGTGGGTAACCCCTAGGCTGGGAAGTTGACTAGTGTGGGTAGGTGTGTATCTCCTGGGAGCAGCGGCAGGATGAGTTTGCCAGGAACCAGATTTTAAGGCGGGACTTGAAACTCGAGTGAGTGTCAGTGAAACAGAGTTCGGCCGGCAGTTTGTTCCACTGCAAGCGGCAGCTGCAGACCAAGTTCTGCTACCCATGTTGGTGGATACCCTAGGAACAGCTAGAGGGGGAGTACCATCAGAACGGAGGCTGCAGTGGAGCAATTTGGGTTTTAAGGGGGGCAGTTGGGGATTCTGGAGCCGTGTGGATGACATTGTCCACCATGCAGCAGAGGGCTAGGTCAAAGCGACCTTGCAGGGGTAGCCATCCAAGGGTATTATAGAGGGTACAGTGGTGGGTAGAGAACGGGGCCAATAAAGCAAAGCGACAGGCACTGTTATAGGCAGTGGAGAGTTTGGCCATGGCAGTAGCTGAGGTCCTGGCATACATAGGAGAACAGTAGTCAAGAATGGGGAGAAATTACACTGGGCAATGGCTGGTCTGGCTTCAGGGGTAAAGTATTGCCTGAATCTTTAGGCGGCACCTATCTTTTAATGGAATCTTCTGACAAGGGAATTTGCATGCTTCGTGAAGGCGAGGGAGGGGTCGAGCAGTACTCCTAAGTATTTGTAGGTGTTGACGTCCTCTAGGGCTGGGCCTTCTGGGGTGAGAATGTGTAAGGGGGCGTGGTTTTTAGTTTTGGCAAGGAAGGGCTTAGATCCAAACAACATGGATTTAGTTTTTTTGGCATTTACTAAGAGGAGGTTTTTTGAGAACCAGCTGTGGGCCGCACAATAGTTGTGTGAGAGAACTGAGGAGATTGTGGCCATGGATTTGCCACTGTGGAAGAGGACAAGGTCGTCGGCATACAGGAGAGAGTGACAGTTCAGTCAGTCAAAGGGAAGTGCATTAACGAATAAGGAGAAAAAGAGGGGACCCAGGATTGAGCCTTGAGGAACCCCCACATAGACAAGCCTTGGTGGGGGAGCAGGTTTGGCCAATACACAAAAATTGTGAGCGGTCAGTAAGGTAGTTAGTGAACCAGTTTGTGACTTTCTGAGAACAATCAAGGAGGCTAAGCTTGGAGATAAGGCGAGCATGGTTAACCATGTCAAAAGCCTTAGAGAGGTCGATGAAAACAGCCCCGGTGGCTTTACCATTATCCATGTTAGAGAGGATGTGGTCAGTTAAAAGGGTGAGGGCAGTGATGGTAGAATGATTCTTTCGAAAGCCGTGTTGTTGGTTGCATAGGAGGGTGTATTTGCCTATGTACTCAGTGAGTTGATTGTGGACCGCTCTCTCGAGTAGTTTACTGAGATGAGGGAGGATGGATATCAGACGATAATTGTCGGGGGATTTGGGGTTACCAGATTTAAGAATGGGGATAACTTTAGCTATCTTCCATGGGTCAGGCATGGAGGAGGTAGACAGGGCAAGGTTAAAGATGAAGGTGAGTGGCTTGGCAATTGCCGGAGAGATCAGCTTGAGGAAGACTGGAGATAGGCCATCAGATCCGGAGGAGCCGTGATTAGGTAGACTTTTGAGTAGCTTCACTGTATCATGTATGGAGAGGGCTTTTAAATAGAATGGGGTATTTGTGGGTGATCTGCAGAGCTGGAGGAGGATGGCAGTGAGTCAGGTATTAGGGCTGGGCTTTGAGGTCGGACAGTTGACAGCTTATTTAGGTATATAGATAAGTTGGTGAACTTAGAGTTGAAGACACTGGCCACATCGTGAGGGTCAGTCAGCAGCCTTTCCTGGGAGTTGAGATGTGGTGCAGCATTGCTGGAGCTGGGGTTTAGGGGGGAGCTGATTGAGTCCCAGAATTTTCTAGGAGCTCCAAGGTTGGCCTTTTGCAGATTGCGGAAGTGGGTCTGTTTCAAAAATTTGGCTTGTTGTTTACATTTGCTCCTCATGCGCCTGTAAGCATCCCAGAGGACAGGAGAGGGAGTTGTTTTGAAAGTGGACCAGGCACGGTCTCTGACCTTCCTAAGGGTTAGGAGGTCTTTGGAGACCCAGCACGAGCACCTGCCTCTGACCCGTGTGGTAGTGACAGGGAAAAAGCTGTCCTGGAGTGTTAGTAGAGTCTGGGTAAATGTGGAAACCACCGTGGCTGTGTTGGAAAGGGAAAAAAGCATGGATGAGCCCAAGGACCGGGCCTCCTCGTGGAGATAGTGGTGACTGGGCAGCTGAAATTTCTGAGAGATAGATATTTGAGTGGGGGCGCTTTAGTTTGAAAGACCAAAGGAGATAGGTCAGTGACTGATCACTTATAGAGTCAGCCATGGTGCTAGTGTGCAATGCTCGGTCCTCCCTGTTTATGAGGATCCAGTCTAGTAGAGTCTGGGTGGCGGAATGTGGATTACGTCTGGTGGAGAGAGTGATCGCCTGCACCAGGTTGTGTTGCTTTAACAAGGATACATAGTTAGGCTGATGGCAGCTCAGCTAGTTTTGATTAAAGTCGATGAGAAGGGTAGATTCCCTATGGGGAGTTAAGAGAGCTCAGACCTTGGAGGAGGCTGGTGAGTACAATGGTTCTGGTGGCGGGGGGGGGGGGTTGTAGCAGCAGTCAGTATAGAGTTTCTTGCAGGATCCCAGGGTCAGTTTGGAGAGTAGCCATTCACTAGGGGAGGAAGGGTCAGAGTGTAGGACAATGCTAGCTGCGAGTGGTTCCCTTAGGAGCAGGGCCACACTGCCACCATTTTGCTGCCTGGCCCGTCGAGGTGTAGGTAGGATTAGCCAGGTAGTTGGAAGGTGTTTTCAGTGCGGTGTGGCTTTAGCCATGTTTCTGTGAGTCCCAGAATATGGGGCTTGTGGAGCTCAATCCAAGCCTCAAGGTCAGTGAATTTGGATGGAAGGCTGCAGATGCAGTATTAATATGTGTGATTTTAAGACCAGGGGCATTTGTCCAGATGCTGGAGGAGGGGGTAATATGGGAGTTTGTTGGGCCAGGGTTGCACTCAATGTCCCCAGCAAGGGAGAGCAGTGATATTAGGAGAATGTATGGGCAGGAGGGACTAGTAAGAGATCAGGAGAGGTTAGCCAGGTAGTGGCCAAGGAGGCGGCCTTCTTCTTTAGTGAGTAAGATAATAGAGCTGTACCCCAGGGTGGACTTATCCCTAGTAAAGAGTGAAGAGGGTTGAGACGGGGAAGGGGGGAAGGAGAGGCGCTGTTGGTCGCAGGCCAGCACCGTAGCGCAGAAGTTGCTCAGTACCAGCGCAGCAGTTAGGGAGATGGCCCATAATATAGGTAGTGCCAGCGTCATGTTTCCGTGAGAAAGTGGGGGACAAAGGGAAGTAGTAGGAGAGAATTAGCGTGGTCAGCCTTATGAAGGGGGAGAGGAGGGAGTTGTGAGGCAAGGGGCTGCTAGAAATGTAGTTCTGGGAGGGCAGGACCACACTCTAGGAGGTGTTCTGCAGCTTTAAATTTGTGTAGGGCGAGACGGCCAATGGGAGGAGGTGCACAGAAGGGGGAATGATTTAGGTATACTTGATAAGTCATGGGGAAGGGGGTGGTCTGGAAGGCGAAAAAAATCAACAGTAAGAATCACTGTTTACAGTTTAGCTGTAATTACTATTACGTACACACACATGTGTCAGTTTGGTTTCTGTTGTCCTACAAGCTCATCTACATAGAAACACAGAAACATAGACTTTGATGGCAGATAAGGACCGCTTCGCCCACCTAGTCTGCCCATATCCCTACCTACAGTATAAGCTGCAGATCCTAGTTAACCAACAGCTTATTTCTCTCCCCCCCCACAAGAATTGCCTTATGTCTGTCCCAGGCATTCTTGAATTCTCCCACAGTTTTAGACCCACAACCTCCTAGGGAAGGTTGTTAATGCGTCCGCCACCCTATCTGTGAAAAATACTTCCTCACATTGCCCCAAGCCCCACCCCTGCGTCTTCAAATTCTGTTTTTGCATATCTCTTTTTCTGAAAGATGCTACACTCTTGGACTTTGTTGATTCCACTGAGGTACTTAAAAGTTTCTATGATGTCCTCCCTCTCCCTCCTTTCCTCAAGGGTATACATATTAAGCTCCTTTAGTCTCTCCTCATATGGCTTCTCTTGCAGACCCTGCACCATTTTAGTTGCCTTCGTCTGGACTGCCTCTATCCTGTCTATGTCCTTGCAGAGATGGGCTCTCCAGAACTGGACACAGTACTCCAGATGGGGTCTCACCAGCTTCCTGTTTTCTGCTGGTGATGCATCTCCCTGTTCATCCCAGTATCCCCCAGCCCTCCCTACTGCCTTCTCACATTGCTTGCTAACCTTAAGGTCATCTGATATGATTACCCCCAGGTCGCTTTCCATTTTTACTGTTGTCAGTATCTCACCCCCCATTGTGTACTCTTCCCCCGGGTTTTTGTTTCCCAGGTGCATTATTTTGCACTTCTTTGCATTGAATCCAAGCTGCCATACTTCTGACCATTCCTCTAACCTTGTCAAGTCGCTTCTCATCCTTATCAACTGCAAATCATTTAGTTAAGTTCTGAATCTTTCCATTTGCTAAAGTCATTAAACATTATTAGTGAAAGTTATACCTGGACGGCTCCAAGTTTTCCTTCTTATTCTGCCTACTGTACAATATGTATCCATTATTTTCCATTTCATTCTGCTCTGTTTGGGAAAGTAATATTGCATATCATTTTTTGCATTTGTTTATTAGTTTGTCATTTCCAAAGTAAAGATAAGGTTATGAAGTCTTAATTAAGATTAAAAGGAAATTCACTGGGGCCTAAAATGAAGAGCCGCACCTCCACCATGAACCAATCTATGGCAAACTGCTTAGCAAAAAGGCATTATTAGCGCAACCAGAAGTTCAGCATACGTGAAAGACTGACTAATATTATTTTTTTTTATTTATTTAAATCTAGGATTACAAATACCTTTGAGCTGAGGCTCTTTTACAAAGGTTCCATGTCAATTCCAGTACAGTACAACAGGACACAACAGAGCAAATGCAGTATTAGGCAGGATAACTAGATTAACTCTCAGTTACATGTAAATAAAATGCATGCTTTTGGATAATACAGGCAGGGCAGATAAGGGAATACAGTAGGTTTCAGGAAAGGAGAACAGCACTGGGAGGTAAGAGCTGCCAGAGGCAATTTTTGCAACACAGAGAAGAGCAGATGGGCTGGGTGGAGGGAGGGGGAGAAGAGGAAGGAGGGGGAGAAAGAGGCAAAGTGTTATGTGAGGACCTTGGGCAAGGACTGTGGGATAGTAGGGAGGGTTGGCTAGGTAAGGCAGTCACAGGTGCTGGAGGCAGAGAGATTGAGGCAGAGTCTTGTTTTGAATGGACCTAGCTTGGGAACAGAGGAGATCTCAATGTTGAGACTATTCAGCCAGCTGGGGGCCCTGTAGGCAAATGAACGTTGTCCCAGAGGGGTTCTGCAGCGAGGGACCAACAGGAGTTGAGATTCGGAGCCCCTAGTGTGGCTGGAGTTAATACTTGGGCAAAGGAGGGCTTGGACCCGGGGGGGGGGCAAGGCCCATGGTTATCTTCTTAGCTATAATGCAGATTTGGTATTTTAGGCAATTGGAGAGTTGTAGCCACCCAATTTAGGTGTAGAGGTCGCACGTATGGGTTAGTCGATGGGATCCAGTGATAAGTCGACAGGCTTTGTTGAGTGATGTTGAAATGTGTCTGAGGGCAGTTGAAGTGGCCGAGCCATAAATGATGAGGCCATAGTCAACAGTAGAGCCAACCAAGCTTTGAACTGCGACGCTTATTGTTGCTGGGGTTAGGCATGTCCTGTGCCTGTAAAGAAGACCATGTTGCATATTGGCAGCCTTAGCGATGTTGTCAATGTGGGCCCCATAGAACAGGTTACTGTCAAGAGTGATCCTCAAATATTTAAAGGATTGTACCTGTTCGTGGGTCGTTCCTAGGCTGTTTGTGATGGTCAGGGGATGCAGCCTGTTCTTGCTGTGGGAGTTACTAAAAAGCATGGACTTTGTTTTACTATAATTGAGGATGAGTCTCTGTTTACTGAACCATTTCTCCAGTCAATCAGTCTATCAAAATCTTTATTTATCCAGGCGAACATCATTGAGCAGAGCTCTTTTACAAGATGGACCTGGTTAGAACAGGGTCAGGGTATCATCCATCATAAAAACATATAAATACATGTAAATAAGTATATAAACACAAACACAATGGTGCAGTAATAGGGGAGTCAAACGATAAAAAGAGACAAGGCAAGCCATAGCAGAGGAGGTTTCAAATACAAGGGGGCAGGTCCACCATTGAACCATGCAACTGTATATAAACCATGTTCTCTGTATAGAAGTGCCAGTTAGTTAATTTACCAGGGGCAGTCACTAAAACTAGCCATGAAAATGGCTTGGAGAACCACCAGCTAATGGCAGATGGGGTACCAGGAGGGGTATGTAATATGTAAGTGAAGGATAAACATTGTGAGACGTGAATTCCCAAGGATAGGTCGGTAGAACTGATGCGGTGGTGGGGGCCTACAGGGAGGGAGAAAGGGCCGTTAGGCCTTTTATAGTATGATTGTGTGTAGATTGTGGATGAATGCTGTGTAGAGTTGTGAAAAAAAGGCTGGAGAAAGCGGGAAGGTAGACCAGTATCAAAGGGAGGACGGAGGCTTTAAGATGTTACATGAAAGCATGATGACAGACCAGGGCCAAGGAGGAGACAAACACTAGAAGAATTCGTTCATGGTTAAATGGTACAGGTTAGCATGATGACAATTCATGGTCATGGGAAACAATTGCACTGATAATTTCTGAGACGTGAATATAAGAGCTTGAAAGATGAGATGCTGATGGGTGACCTCAGTTTCAGTTTATTTTGCAATTTATTCCACAAGGAGGACAGTGTAAAGCTTATAGCAGCCCTGCCAAAGTGAGGGTTAACTTTGCAAACCATCAGTAGGAGAGATTTGCAACTTCTCAGGGTGTAATTGCATATTGGTTTTATAGGAAGAATGTCTGTAATGTATTGGGGCAGTTTTTTGGAGATGGCTCTCGGGGTCCATAAGGCTGCATTTTTATCATGCCTGAATTGAAGAGAACTCCACCCCACTTATTGATATAGGGAGCAGTGGTGAGTGGAATAAGGCAGGACTTTGCTGAACCTCAAAGCTCTATGATATAATGTGTCAAGTTTGGTGAGGTAGGAAATGGGACAGTGACTGTAGAGGATGTCAGCATAATCTATCAAGGATAGAAAGGTTGATTGTACTAGCTGTAGTTTGGCATCTCTAGTTAAGAAGTGGGCTATCCTAAAGAACAGGCCAAGTCTCTGTCTAATTTTTTGAGTAATTCTTTAACGTGCTCTATAAAGGAGAGCCTAAGGTCTAGCCATACTCCCAGGTATTTGAATTTAGGGACATATTTCAGCTTTTCACCAAGAATTGTAGTAATCTGCGGCACAGGATCTGATAGGACTGAATTTACCATTTGGGCAGAGGGAGAAAAGAGCATTGCTTTTGCTTTCTTGGCGTTAAGTAATATTTTTTTGTTTAGGAGTTGGTGTTGCAGCAGGTTGAACTCAGATTGAAAGTCATTACATGAAGATTGTAATGACGGGCGGCTTACGTAAAGAACTGTGTCATCTGCAAACAGATGTATGTTGGCCTTAGTTATGCTTTCATCAATATTGTTGATGTATATTGCAAATAAGATTGGTCCTCAGACAGAACCCTGGGAAACACCTCTTAGGAGAGGATTGAGAGTTGAGAGATCTACTTCCGCTTTCACCTGCTGCAAATGATCAGAGAGGTAGTTGTTGAACCACTGTAAAGATAATGGGTCAGCACCTAGTGAGGTCAGGGAAGAGAGTAGCAGTGAATGGTTGACAGTGTCGAAGGCCTTGCTTAGGTCTAAGAACATGGTGCAGGTGTAATTCCTGTTGTCTAGCTCTCTTTGCCAGTCATTAGTCACTTTGGCAAGTGCTGTGATGGTGCTATGTTTAGCTCTGAACCCTGATTGGACTGGATTAAGCAGGTTATTAGATACTGTCGCAGCTGGTTACTTACGACTTTTTCTAGTAATTTTGACAAGGCCGGGAGAATCGAAATTGGTCTATAATTATTTAGATCACAGGGATTTCCGGACTTGAACAGGGGTATGATGTGAGCTGTTTTCCATGTTGAAGGAATGGATCCTTGAGTTAATGATAGGCTAAATAAATGGGTTATGGGCACGGCTAACACATGGATGGCCACCTTCAAAAAATATGTGTCATTGGTATCCGCACCAGCACTTTTTTTACATCCAGTTTTAGCAACAGGTCTTCAACTTCTTTCAGAGTAGTAGGACTCAAGAAGAAGACTGAATTGGTGACGGTAGGATCTGCAACTTGATTATCCATCTGAGAGCATATCAGATTCACAGGGGAATTGTCACAGGCTAAGCCTGCAGTTGCAAAGTGATTATTGAAGACATCCAGAACTTTCAGTCTGTCACTAATGGTGTTACTGTTTAAGGAGATTTCATCAGGTGGTGAGCCACTGGATGTGTGACCAGACAAGGCCTTGACGGTTTTCCAAAATTTTGTAGGATTTTTGGAAGCAGAGAGAAATTCAGAATGATAGTATTGAGCTTTTTATCTTTAACCATTCTAGTACATGAGTTTCTTGCCCTTTTGAACTTGCACCAGTCCGCAGCAGACTGGGTTTTACGTGCTTTTTTCCATAGGTTATCCCTTTCAGTCGGTGCAGATTTTAATAATGGTGTGAACCATCTACATGCATTTTTTGCTATTTGCACCTTAATTATAGGGGCATATTTATTTAGGGCATCTAGGATAATTTTGCTGAATATGTCGAATGCTGATTGCATGTTTTTTGCCAAATAGAACTCTTGCCAATACAAAGAGTGTTTCAGTTTGTTTATGTAGGCAGTGATATCAAAGTTCCGTCTAGATCTTTTGGCAGCAAACTCCAGCGAAGTAGTAGGTTTGTTGCTTGATCTTATGCGAGCAATGAAGGAGTGATCACTGATATCACTGAAGAGGGTTCCGCCAAAGGAGAAGAGATGTGGTTTATTCACTAGGATAACATCTAGCAGGGAGCTGTTATCCACATTCTTTTTATTTACTCGTGTTGGTTCGACAATGAGTTGCGATAATCCCTGGATGTCATAGAAAGCTACGAGAGGAGCGGCAGTTTTAGATAGCCAGTCTAAATTAAGATCCCCAAGAATAATTATTTCTGAGGATTGTTGTTCGATGATATTACTCAGATGAGGTAACAATTGTAGATCGGCAGAAGGAGGTCTATAGCACCCTATGATACATAATGTTGAAGTGTGCGAGGTGGTGACTTGAAGAGACAAACATTCATAAGCATTTGCAATAGATGAAGCACTCAGACAGGATGCCATATATCTATCCTTGACATAGATGACAACCCCTCCACCCCTGGAGTGTCTGTCTGCTCCAAATAGTTAGGGATATTGACTTCCCTGTTGGAGGTGGCCGGTCTAAGCCAGGTTTCCGAAATCACTAGGATGTCTGATTGAGTATGGAGGACCCAGGCCTGGATCATGGAGAACTTTTTTAACAGACTGCATACATTAATGTGGAGGGAAACTCATGCCTTTCAGTGTGTCAAGGTCAGAGGGAGATGTGATTGCAGCTGGTGGCCCCGGATTGAGCTCCACATTTCCTGTGCACAGGAGAAGAAGGAGTACAAGTTTTCTTAGAGTAGCAACAGTAAGCTTCATACTGGTAACCCCTTTATGTCATTGTGGACCATCGTCCTGGGGGAGCATGCCCCAACATTTTTTGCCCTTCCCGCTAAGGGCGGCAGAGCCGAGTACTCTGATTGCTGTCTGTAGAGGTGACGCCTCTGTGATGTTGGCGGAAGTCATAAGCTGAGGTGGTAATTAATTTCTTGTACCAGCGTTAAAGGTAATATGAATATAGTGTTGAAGAATTGGGGATTTGAAAAGGCATATATCCACATAGGGACAGGAACTAGTTATAGAGCAGATCACATTATTATCCACAGTAATAAAGGCTTGAGGTGGCATATATTGGGCATGCGATATGAGATAGAAGAAGGACCAGAACAGGATCCACGATTTGACACACATAGTGGAATGAGGATTGGGGGGGAGCTAGACAGAATCAAGAGTAAATGGAGACTAGTGCAGAGAGAAGTGGTAAAAGGTGGTTGTGGCATGGTTAAACAGCAGCGTGGTATAGCTAAAGAGGATAAGGCCTGTAAGTACTGGCAACAACAGTATATCACAAGTCAGAGGAGCTGTCTAAATAGCAGGGGATCTCTACTTCCAGTGTGTGGTGTGACTTATGAAGGAGGGGTATGTTATGAGGAACTGCAGTGCATTGGATGGGTTAGAAGAGGAAGGGCATGGTATAGGAAAGGGGCATGGAGAAAGAGTATTTAATAAGGGCTGGGGAGGGGATGGTGGTGGTGGGCACGGTTGTGGCTTTGCAGTATCTTGAGCCACTGGTGTCCGGCTGCGCTGGTATCTGGCGCGGCTGTGGAAGTGCTGCCCGCATGCTGTCCGGGTGTCCCTTGGCTTGAGCTGTGAGCCTAGCTGTGTCTGCTCCTCAGCTGGAGAAACAAGAGAAGAAGGGAGGTTTAAGTGCCTGCTGAAGACAAAAGGTCATCACTGTAGGCGGGAAACCCAAAATTAACACAAGAAAGAAACAAGAAGAGAGAGAGATTCAGCTGGCGCCCGTCCATCTGGCTTGAGCATGCAGACGAGAAGGGGCTGTGATTACTCGCTCTTTTTCGACTAATTAAGGTCTTTTTTTTTCTCAAGACATGAATCAGGACCAAGTTTACAATTGTAACCCCCCTGCAAATGGGGGTTCCCAAAAGACTTCCAGGAGCTTGCTTGAATGCTCCAAGCCTGAATGGTGTTTGGCGTTTAAGCCATTTATCAGTGAGTGTTTTTAGAGCCTCTGGTACTGTCTCTTTAAGAGCTGTCTGCTTGCAGACATAATTAGTTTGTATGGGGGACTGTGTGCTTCTCTGCTTGAGTACCACTCGAACTGCTGCCAATTCACTCCATTTTTGCAGTCACTAGGAGTGCAAAGGGAACCTATCTGAAAGATGTAACTGTTTGCCAGAAATCATTTAGAGTAATAATGAAATTACAGTTTGTCTAACCTGCTTTCTTTGCAGTCAGAACTGTGTCTGCCTAGTTCCCCATTCTGGTTTTGAACTGCTGAACTGGACCAATCAGTGTGGGGTAAGCTAGCTCTAAAATGGTGCCTTGGACGAATCAGAACTTGGACTCATAATCTGAGCCAGCCACAAGAGGATTGTATGGGCAGTGACTCTGGGAGATGTAGTTTAGACTTGAGCCTTTTGGACCAACAGCAGTCTATTGTGAGTGACAGCCAATCCAGTCAAGAACTGGGAGGAACTCAAAGGAAGTGCCCGGTTTTGTCTGTTGGAGTTTCAGTTTAGCTCTGGAGTGAAGGGAAAGAAACCTGTGCTCCTTCAGTGCACAGTTTTCAGTCAAAAACGTGTGTAAGGTCCAGAGTTCCGGTCTGCAGCTTGTGTAACTGCTTGTTAGGACTGAATCCATCCTGTGAAGAGAATCAAAGGATATCTGAAGAGTAGAAACCAGGCTCACCCTGTAGAAGACTGGAGGAATTCTGAATTGCACTCGGTCTGTCAGGAACTGAATCTGCTGTGTGTTCTCCCAGGTATTGTGCAGTAATGCAGTCGGGATACAGATGCAGCCTGCCTGGTATAGTGCTTTCTTTTACCATATAAATGTGTGAAGAGGTTTGTGTACCTCAAGTGAATCCTGCTGCCATTCATTGACTTTGCCTGTGACTGTTTACCATATAAATGTGTGAGGAGTCTCTTGGAGCTCAAGAGTAGCCCTGCTGACATTGAAGGACCCTATCTTGTTTGGAGGTCGTGAGTACTAATTCAGGGTCGCTCCCTGTTGAATTGCTACATTAAATCCAAATGGAATTACTGTACTGCTGACTGATTAATCTTCCTTTTCTCTGTGTGAAAGGGCTCCTACCAGCTGCCACGGTTTGGACTAGCCACTAGGGCTTGGGTACCCAGGGACAGTAACTGATAGGGATAGGCCTGTGCACAGAGCCATAGGTAGATGAGTAGAGTGATAAGCTAATTAACCTGATTTCCCCCTGTCCTTGTTATATCCCCCTAAATAAATCAGAGCTGCTTGTTTCAGCAAAGTTATACTGCCTGAGGTATTTGTCTATGTTAAAATATTGTACTGTGATTGTTGCACTGTATCTTGTTTTACAGGGGTCCCAGTGCCTGAACCAGTTCTGGGGGTAAGTGTATACTGTGAAGGTAATTCTGATATACTGTGTGGGCCACTAGTGGGAAGAAAGGGGGGTTGCAGTGTCCCAGAGGGCTGTGACCAAGTAAGTTTAACTAATGCAAACCCTGACCTCTGGGTGGAGGCACCCGCCATTGGATCCAGGCCCCTCAACCTGTTAGTGGCAAATCAGGCAGGGGTAGTAGCCCCTGGGATAGCGCCATCTAGGGGTTACACAATCATAGTGGTAAAAGGCTAACAGAAGTTATCTAGTATGCCATACAATCAACAGTAGAAATGCAAGAAGATCTTGAAATAAATTTGAGTAGCAGAAGCCAATTAGAAGCAGAGACTGAAAGGCGCTCACGTTCCGATTGTTGTGGCTTTAGCAGTACCTTGAGCCACCGAGTGGTATCGGGCGGTGGCTGTGGAAGTGCCGCCCGCCCGCTGGCCGGGTGTCCCTCAGCTCATGCTGTGAGCCTAGCTGTGGCTGCTCCTCGGCTTGAGCCGCTGAGTGTCTGCTGTGCTGGTATCAGGCGATGGCTGTGGAAATGCCGCCTGCATGTCCCTCGGCTCGAGCTGTGAGCCTAGTTGTGGTTGCTCCTCGGCTTGAGCCGCCGAGTGTCCGCTGCGCTGGTATCAGGTGGCGGCTGTGGAAGTGCCGCCCGCCTGCTGGCCGGGTGTCCCTCAGCTCGAGCTGTGAGCCTAGCTGTGGCTTCTCCTTGGCGTGAGCCGCCGAGCGTCCGCTGTGCTGGTATTGGGCGTCGGCTGTGGAAGTGCCGCCCACCCACTGGCCGGATGTCCCTTGGCTCAAGCTGTGAGCCTAGCTGTGGTGTGAAACCAAGCTGGAGATTATTTTGCAGAGATTGTGGGTCCTTATGGATGGTGTGAATTATGGCATCATCAGCAAAGAGTATAATTTGTTCTGGGCAAGGTTGAGGGAGTTTATTCAGGAAGAGACTAAATAGGAGGGGGCCCAGTATAGATACCCGTGGAACTCTGGAGTGGAATGTCCTAGCGTCAGAGAAGACACCAGCAATTTTTAACAATTGTGATCTATTTTCTAGGTAACTTTTAAACCAGGCCATGGAGTTTGGGGAGAGCCCAGCAATTAAAAGCTGTTCCAGTAGCAGTTGGTGATGGACAGTGTCAAAGGCCTTGGTTAAATCACTGAAGACTGACCCAGCTAGGTGACCATTATCCAGGGAACTGTGGATGGCTCTGGTAAATTCCAAGAGGGCAGAAGTGGTGCTGTGCCCTTTTCTGAAACTGTTTTTGTGTACATAGGATAATGTGTTTGTCCAGGTAGTCAGTGAGTTGGTCAGCAATAAGGTGTTCAAGAGCCTTGGAGAGGGGAGACAGTATGGGGATTGGTCGGTAGTTCCCATGGTTGATCTTGTCACCATTTTTATGGACTGGAATAATGGTAGCGGATTTCCATATGTCAGGGAACTGGCTGAGGCTGAGAGAGAGGTTGAGGATATTGGTTAAAGAGGACCTTCCCCAGTCACTTTGACTTTCATGCATTAATTACCCCTTCTCGCATTGATTCTGGATTTGTATTTTATTACAGTCACACACTGTGCAAGTGGAGGCTGTGAGAATCAAACTCAGGTCTGGGCTGCTGGATGTACCAAGCTCGTTCACATCTTGTTCCTCTAACCTCTAGGCTATACTGCCACACAGTGTTTAGGTTGGAAGTCTAAAATCCCATAGTGTGTTGGGTAATTACCTCCGGAACTGTTTAGCCAAACCTTATCAAATCACTGACTGTGGATTTGTAGTAGTAATTTGGCTACTTGCACAGTGATATTTTTGGTAAATACAGAAATGGTTAGCAAAATGTTATTTGATTGTTGACAGCCCATACACTTCATTAAGCATTTGTTTCTGTTGAGCACCACTAGTTTTTGATAGGACTTTAGCTGAATGTTCAGTATTGTATAGCCCTCTAGGATGAAGTGCTGTTATCAGAGGAGTTTCTGCCAGTGATGTCTTGCAGGATCCTGCAGGAATACAGTGCAGCCCAGTGGTAGTTAATTCAGTTTATTCCACAGAAATCTGTGATATCAGTATGAGAGAGGGCTTCTTTCTGACATGCTGCACTGTATGTGTTTCAGTGTATGCTGGATATTGAACCAGACCCCAAGGTATCAGAATTAGGTGCTTAACATTTTTTCTCAATTAAAAATGAGCCATACTTTTGTTTGCAATCAGCAATATTTCATTCTTGAAGACTGTTGAAATATATCTGCATTTTTTTTGTAATCACATTTGTTCAGCCCAGAAACGTAAATGTGAGTCGAAATGTTCTATGCATAACCTTATTCAAAATGGTCACCTGGGGATGAGTGAGCTTTAAGTTTTGTTGGTATATAACTCAGTTGTCAGTATAAAAGTGCAATCTTGAGTGTACATATGTAGAGGAGATGTCATTTATGAAGAAGGTGAACAGGGGAGGACCCAAGGATAGGTCCTTGGGATAGAAACACAGAAGTTGTCAGCAGTTAAGGTCCTATTGTGCCACCACAGACCCTACTCTACTTGATCTCTGGTCTTCTCCCCTTCCCCCTTATCTTACTTCTAAGGTCCCTTTGTGTCTATCCCATGCATATTTGAATCCAGTTACTGTTTTAGCACCCACCGCCTCTGCTGGGAGGCTGTTCTAGGTATCCACTGCCCTCTCTGTGAAGAAGTATTTCCTGACATCTCCTCTGAGCCTCCCCCTTCCCAGCTTCATAGTGCATCTCCTTGTCCAAGGGCATCTTTTTCTGTGGTAAATGCTACCTTTCTGTACCTTATAGGGTTTTTGATGCAGGCCCTGCACAGTTTTGGTAGCCCTCCATTGTACCGCCTCCACCCTATCTATGTCCTTCTGGAGGCGGGGCTTCCAGAAGGAGAGTGGAGGCAGTATAGCGCAGTGGTCTAAGGCTCTGAGCTGCAAATCTGGTGACATCTAGCAGACCAGACCTGGGTTTGAATCCCACAGCTTCCACTTGCATACTGTGTGACCCTGAGCAAGTCACTTAACCTTCTTGTGCTCCCAGGGCGCTCCTGTAAAAAAGCTTTCAGCTTAGTGTGCTATACCTGGTTAAACAACTAAATAAAAAAATATATATATTTATTTATTTAGCTTTTGTTAACCAGGTAAGTACACTAGACAAGACAATTGCCTGTTTTCAGGTACGACCCAGAACAGTACAGGAATTAGAGATTTGAATACATAGGATGACATGGTACAGATTAGAAACAGCTTGCAAGTCTTTGTAAGGCATAGTTTTATACAACATGTACACAACAGAATAACACATGTACCAGTGATTTATACAGGATAGCTCTAGTTTGATTTAGCCTGTCTTTGAGGTAGTTCTCAAACTAGCTCACCACACTGGGTGATAACACCCAAGTTTGAATATTTATCCAAATGTATGTTATATGATTAACCACATCAATTGATTTTGTGAGGTCTATGCAGATTGCATCAGTGAGCTGACAGTATAAAGTGCATTGGAGATTAGTAACATTAAGCAGAGCAGTTGTTATAAAATACTTTGGCCTAAAATGAGACTGGGAGCTGCTAAGAATGCTGTTTTTTTTTTGTTAGAATAAAGGCAAGTAGTTTGACCATGGACTTATCTTTCTAAGACAGTGTTTAAGCCAGTGATAAAGATATAGGCCTGTAGTTTTTGGTATCACTGGTATCCAATCCCATGCCTTTTGTAATGGTGTTACCACTATTTTCTTCCAAATTCTCTGAATTTGACCTGTAGTTAGGGACAGGAGTGCCAGAAATTTCCATTTTGTACACAGTCTCCAACAGTTACACCCTCCCCAATTAAAAAATGTACACATCCCTTCCAAATGGCACCCCCTTCCAAACAAGTCAGATTGTTGTCAGATGATTCCTCTACTGTCTAAAGAGGTTATACATGTATCTGACCCTCCTCAGTGGCCTACACTAACCCAAATACTACAGATTAGAATGATAATATTAACAGAGTGGCTTATAGTTTGTGACAGGCACTCAACAAAACTGTACACAAATGTGTACAATGAGTATGCCTGTCTACACCCTTGGTTAGGGAAAGATTGAACAGCCAAGTGAGAAGTTCAGCAAGATGGTTTGCAGCAAGCTTTATTAGTTTGGGGTCAACATTGTCAGAGCCTAAGCCCGGACCTTCAGCTTTGTCGATGCCTGGTGCAGCACTTGGTACAATAGGGGAGGAATCGCAAGTTCCTTTGTGCTTTGCTGAGGGTTAACAGCGGTGTGTCAATTCTAGTCCTTACATAGCTTGAGGTGGGAGAAATGTGAGTTAGTGGCATTTGCTATTTCTGTTATGTTCCATGCTTCTGTAATTTGTCTGTAGATAAGATAAGGTACTCCAGATTGATGGTTTTTGCCCAGTGCCATTTTAACTCCCTTCATAAGATTTTTGGGGCTCCTTAAGGAGCAACCCTACACTTTAGCTTGTGCTTTCACAAATAAGGTGTTTTAGCTGTTATAATTTATTACAGAATATATTTTTTCATTTCAGTGTTCATTTCAAAGATTTAAATCACATTTTGGTAGTCAGTCTAAAAAGTCTGTGTAGAAAACATACATGTGAAAACATTTACCTCTCCTCTGTTAACCTCACAGTGCCTTGGTTTATGACATCATAGTGCTCACCATAACAACAGACTGACGTCACAAACAGCAGTTATGTTGTTAGCAGGGAAGAGTCAGATACATTTTGAAAGACTATAATAATTGCTGCATTATCTACAATATTTAGTAGACCAACAGCAGGGTACAGTAAAGAAAATAAATAACTAGAAAATAAAGTTAAAACATAGTTGGTGTAAATGCTGGCATTTTATGCAGTACTTTTTATTATAATAGAGAGTTGCTCTTTAAGTTTGATTACATACTAACATACTAAAATGCCAGCAGAAAAGGCCTAACAGTCTTTCGTGTCTGCTTGTTTGGTCAGCCCCAACCCTGGGTGCTGACCTTGCTGTCCCCCTCGCCTTCTGTGGCTTCTCCCTTCCCAGTTCAGGATATTCTTGCTGTATTGGATTTTGCTTCCAGAACCCTTCCCCTGTACCTGTCCCACCCCCTCTTGAACCCCTCCACTGTCTCTGCCTCCACCAGCCCCCTAGGCAGCGCATTCCGTGGCTCCACCACCCTCTCAGTGAAGTAGCACCTCCTCCTCCTTTCTTCCCTGAATCTTCCCCCCTCCACCTTCCACCCATGCCCTCTGTGGCCCCCTCCTCCTTCCTTCAAAGCACCCTGACTGTTCCTCCCCTATTTACCTCTTCATGTGCCTGAGAGCCTCTATCATGTCCCCGGTCCCTTCTCTCTTCCAATGTGTACATATTTAGCTCTTGAGCCTCTCCTCATAGGTCCTGTCCCCCAAGCCCCAAATCATTTTGGTTGCCCTCCTCTGGACTCTCTCAGGAGGTTAATGTCCCTCTTTAGTGTGGCCTCAAAACCCATGCAGTACTCAAGGTGCGACCTCACCAAGCAGTTATACAGAGGGTATCACTTACCTCCTTCTGGAGGTGATCCCCTAGCGATGCATCCATGCATCCTGTTGGCTTTGGCTGCTGCCCTCCTACAAGTCTCAGAGTTGTTCATCTTGACATCCACCACCACCCCAGGTCCCTCTCAGCCATCGAGACTTGTAGCATCCCCCTCGGGTGTACACTTGGCCTGGGTTTCTGGCCCCAGGTGGAGTCCTTGCATTTCCCTGTATTGAACCTCAGCTTCCACTTTCTAGACCATCTTTCCAGAGCCTCCAGGTCCCCCTGAAGGGCCACCCTCCCCTCCTCCCCATCCATCACCACCCCCAGTTTCGAGTCATCCGCAAAGAGACTCATCTCACTCCTGATTCCTGTCCTTATGTCAGAGACATAGGCGTTGAACAGAAGGGGCCCAAGGACTGATCCGTGTGGGACCCCACTAATGACCCTTCTTGGGGATGAGACTATCCCACCAACTACGACCCTCTGGGTCCAGTCCTGGAGCCAATTGCCTATCCATCTGATCATCTGGTTCCCCACCCCCATTTCTGCCAGCTTATCCAACAGGCCCATGTGAGGAACAGAGTCAAATGCCTTGCTGAAGTCTAGAAAGAGGACGTCCACTGGTCTACCCAGGTCCAAGGCACCAGTCACCCAGTCATAGAACTCCACCAGGTTTTTCTGACATGATTTCCTGGGATGAATCCATGCTGTCTATCATCCAGGCACCCTGACTTATCCAGGTCCCCCTAGCCTCTCCTTGACAGTGCCCTCCATCACCTTGCCCACCACCGATGTCAGGCTGACAGGCCTGTAGTTCTCTGCCACCTCCTTGATCCCCCTTGTGGATAGGCACTATATGTGCCACCTTCCAGTCCTGGGGCACCCACCCTGTCCTCAGAGAGATGGTGAAAGCTCCGCCAGGGTTTCGCCAGGACATGCATGAAGTTCCTTCAGCACTCTGGGATGTAATTTATCTGGCCCTGGTGTTTTCTCCGTCTTAAGGGAGCTGAGGGCTTCCCTCACTCTCTCTGCTGTGATTTCCACTTCTGGTACCTCTTCTCCCTGCTTAGCCCTCCCCCCCCTTGCCAGTGATGCCTCCCCCTCTCCCCAGACCCGCCGATCGGTAAGGGTCCCCACCTCCTCAGTATCTCTGTCTCCTCCCATGTATGATGCAGCACCCCCATTTTCCTTGGTGAAAACTGAGGTGAAGTACTCATTTAGTACCTCAGCCTGCTCCCCCGGGTCTTGTGCCCATCTCTCCCCTGATTTAATCTTGCTAATCTGCCCCTTCACCCTTCGTTTTTCCCCAATGTATCTAAAGAACCCCTTGTTCCCTTTCCTAATTTCGCTGGCCAGGTTCTGCTCCTTCCTTGCCTTAGCCACCCTCACCACCCTAGTGGCCCTTCTAGCCATCAGTTCGTACTCCCTTGATCCCTTTCACTCCTTGAGTACTTGAATTGCTTATAGGCTGCCTTCTTTCCCCACACCACCTCCTGGACCTCCCTGGTCCACCAGCAGGGTTTTTGGGCCCTACCGCATTTTCGTCTTACTCTTGCACAGGTGCTGGTAGCATCCTGCACCCCTCTCCTCATGATTTCCCACCTACTATCAGCGTCCATGTCTGACCCAATCTCATCCAAATGCTCCTTAAGGATCCTTCCCATTTCCTTAAAATCCGCCTCCTGAAGTCTGTTACTTCCGTCTTTGTGCAGCCTTCTACCCCTCCTAGGTCCAGGCAGAACCAGACCGTGGCATGGTCACTCTCCGCCAATGGGTCCCTTACCTCCAGGCCCCCAATCTGGTCACTGTCTGCCAGGACCACATCCAGTACCCACGCCTCCCTGGTTGGTTCCCTCACCTGCTGAGTTAGGAACGCTGTCTTGAAAGACATCCAACAACCTCTGTTCCCTGGTCACAGAGGATGTCATAGTCTCCCAGTCTGTTCCTGGCATGTTTAAGTCCCCCAACACCACCACCGTTCCTCTGCCCAGTCTGCAGTGTCTCCCAACATCTGCCACCAGACTGTCCTCCAGCTCCTCCGCCAGGGCAGGGGGTCTGTACACCACTCCTATTTTTACTCTCTTGCCCCCCCTTGTTATCAAGGTGACCCAAATCGCCTCCACGGTTCCCTCCGCCTCCTCTACTCCCCCTATGCCAATGCAGATTTTGATTATCATTGCTACCCCTCCTCCCTTTCCCTCCCTTCCCCCCGTCCTTCCTGAACATAGTGTAACCTTCCAGGTTCAGGTCCCAGTCGTGTCCTGCAGTGGCCCAAGTCTCAGTGACCGCTGCCACATCCACTGCTCCCTCAGTTAGCATCGCCTGGAGCTCAGGCATTTTATTGCCCAAGCTCCTGGCATTTAGCAGGACTACCTTCCACCCTTTCCCTATAGTTCCATTTCTCTGGTCTGCACTTTGCCAATCAGCCTTTTCTCGCAATCCTCCAGCTCCCCAGGGGGGTGGAGACAGAGTCCCTCCTTTATCAGCACCCCCTTGACAGCCTTTTCTCCCATCCCTCCCCCCTTCACAAGTTTAAACCCCACTTTTCACCAATGAACCCCTCTATTTTCAACTTAAGGATTCCTTTCCCCTCCAAATTGAGATGGAGTCTATCTCTAGCATACAGCTCCTTATCCTTCCAGGTCTCCCCCCAATCCGCCATCAACCCATACCCTCTGGCCTCACACCACTCCCTGAGCCACTGGTTTATCTCTCTAATCTTCCTTTTGTGTTCCCCACTAGCCCTTGGCACCGGCAGGATTTCTGAGAAGGAAACTGTGCATCCTATGTCATGACAGACCCTGGCAAGCTCCCTGAATCTTGTCTGTATCTCTAGCTCGCTATTTCCCTCAATGTCATTTGTACCCAGGTGGACCAGTATGTCCGGGAAACCCCCACAATCCTTTGCCAGCTGATATACCTCGTGCTTAGCCCTGTGCACCATTAGTCCAGGGAAGCATCTTGTTCTAACTGGCCAGGCTTCTCCCTCTCTATCCCATTTGATACCCCTGATCATAGAATCCCCCAACAGGAGCACTCTGACCACTCCTTTTCCTCCATTCCCCCTTCCATGTCCCTCATCCTTACTACTGGCCCCTCCACCCAGCCGGCTCCTTGTTCCTCCCCCTATCTGGGTGCCACATGCCACCCCCTCCTTATTTATCATGGCCACCCCCTCCCCTCCAATCCTATGCCTTTTCTCCTCCTGAGTATCCTTCTGTACCTTGCTAATTCCCACCTCACTGCTCGTGACTGGTCCTTCTCCCCCATCTGCTAAACTAGCCTGGCTCGTTCTCCCTTCCTTCCTGTCTCCATTTAGTTCCTCCTTGCTCGTCGTGCTCCCCTGGCCTAAACCCTCAGCTCCCTTTACTGAATCCTCCTTGTACTTCTGGTCCTTCTCCTTTACCTTTCCTCCCAACTGGTCCTTCTCCTTGCGCTTTCCTCCCTCTTCCCATGCCCCTCCTGCTCTGATTCACTGCTCCCCATTTTCCTTCATTCCAGGTCCCCCCGTTCTTCCTGCTATCTGGCCCCTGCCTCCTGCCCCCACTCCCCTTTCCGTCTCTAACCACCCCTGTCGTGGCTACATTCCCCCCCTCATCCTCGAGCAGAAGAAGAGATTTGAAGCAGTTACTGAGTGTAAGGTCTGGTCCACCTCCCCGCCTTGCTTCCTTCTGTCCAGCCCTGGCCATCTGCCTACTTCCCTGAGAATGTTGTCCCTCCGTCCCTCCTCTGTGAAGGTCCCCAGTTACCTGCCTGCTTCCTTGGTAGTGTCCTTTTGGACCTCCTCTGCCAGGGTCCCTATGTGACCCCTGAGTATTCTTCTGCACTCCTTTCCCTGTGCCCCCGCTCCCAGTGCTTGGTGCAACCCCGTGGGAGATCCCCAGTTCCCTTCCCCAACCATACAGCCCCCCTTCCCCCAGCTGTCTCCTAATCCTAGCAACCTCCTCCCTAAGCTGTGCCAGGTGGTAGGACACTGGGCAACCACCGAACTTCCAAGCCCAGTCCAGTATCATGGCTGCTTCACACTCTGTGCACCCCACCACCCTCCCAAAGATGCCGGCCCTAATGACTTGTGGTTCCATCCCCTTCCAAAAAGGTTTCCTTGGGTGAGTCACCAGGTTCTCCCCTAGTCCAAGATACACCCTACTGCCTAATCAGGTCACCCACTAATCTTAGAGACAGTCCCACTGTACACCAGTAACCCTGTTACTAGATGCAGTACAGCACATTAAACTTATAAGGGAAATGAACAACTCCCTAAGCTCCTCTCTCCCAGACTTAAATCCAACCCCCAGTGGCTAGAACTACATGAGCTGCACCTGCAGCCTTTTCCTCCAGTTGCAGGGCAGGTGTTCTCCTATAAATTAGCAGAATTCTGGGGAGGGAGGGGTAGGGGAGGGCGGGTCTTGGGCAGACACCTGACTCGAGAGAGAGTGTATCAGCCCTGTGTTTCCCCTCCAAGCCCAGCAGCCAAAGAACCAGGCCCAAGCAAATCCCACCAAATAGGTTTTGAATCAGAAGAAATAGGCCTCCACCAGCGCAGCCTGTTACACAGTGAAACATCCACAAAATGAGCCCACTTACAGCCACCAAACTAGTTTTCAAACTTCCAGCAGCCCCCAAAACAATACCCTGCTAGCCCCTTAGAAGTAAGAAAGAAAAGAACTAACCTTCTACCAAGTAAAATCCCCAAGACCCCTGTGAAAACAACAAGCAGTAGCTACTGTCCTGGAACACAACTGATCCTGTCCCCTTCCAGTTCTTTCTGAGCAGAAAAAAGTCAGAGAAGTAAGTCAGAGGTGCCATCAAAGAATGCTTTTGAAACACCTGGATAGTCTGCAGAAAATATTTAACATGGAGTTTGTAAGTCAAACTCTATGGCAAAGTAAAAATAAACTAATTTCTTTAACAAAACAAGCAAACACAGAAACACTGGGTTCAGTTTGGTATCAAGTAGGGTTGGGAAGATTGGATGGGACGGTGGGCCTTTATCTGCCATCCTGTCTTGTTTTATGTTTTGAACTGTCAGAGCATGTCGGAAGGGTTGAGGCCCTATAACAACCTCTTCCATTTTTTTAATGGTATTTAAAATAATTTCATTGATACAGTAAACTAAGGACAGAAAAAGAACATGAGTCTGTCAAGTATGTTGTGAATTCCCCAGCACCTTCAGAAAAAGGTTCCAGGTTTTGATTGCTCTCCTGTTGCTTTATATTGAACTGTTTTAGTCACCAAGTTGCAGTTCAGTTGTGATTCTAAATATAACATCTCATAAACCTAACATTATGTGAGGGAATGAGTGACAGTGGCTTTTCTAATTACTTTTCTGGGCACACCACTCAAAATACTGCCACAAATAGAAAAAAAAAACCTTGCTTGCTGCAAGACCGTGGCTCCTGTGATCAGCATTACTGAATTATGTGAGCTGGGAGATGGACGACCCCGTAGTTAAACTTATTTTTTATATTTAATATAGTTTAAGGCAATCAAATATGATATATATTTGGTAGGCTTTTTAAGAGATGTAGGATTTATACTAAACTGTGTAGTACCTCCAAAATGCTGAAGGTGGTGGCAGAGGAACAGTGAAATGGCAAATCAGTATTCATGGTATGTATTTTTCTGTGTCCATCTCCCAACATGGTCACATACTGTACGTATTGTAGTTCTCTGTTTTTGCACACTCTGTGATATATAGTGCAGTCAGTTACTGTGCTCACTCAAAATGCTTGATATCTGTACTGTTCATTTGGCAGACAAAGACTGGAATTTTAAGAACATTTTATTGTTTTGATTTTCTTCTCCTTATTTCTCTTAACTACCCTACATCCTTACTGTGCTCGTCCTTCCTGTTTTTGCCCTGTTGCAGAATGCTGCTGCCTCCATCTCTTGGGCAGGAACTGCCTCCACTAGCTGTCTATTCCCCCTGCCCCATGTTTCACCACCCTCCCCCACCACAGGGCCTCCAACACCTCCAATATGACTAGGAGGATGAGGGTCCTGGTGACCAAAACATGAGTTTAGATTGGCACCAGCCCATTAGCCAAATGCTGGGAGATATTGCATTAGGCTACTAAGATTTTCCTTTAACCCTGTGGGCTTGTACTGGAGAAAAGTAACATTTCATTAAGCGCATCAGCTGGGCTAGAGGAAAGTTAGTAGGGCTAGTGGATCTCTCAGTCACAAGCCCCGGTGGCTAGTGGCTACAAAATTTAATTTTCGACCCCTCTGAAGTGACAGTGACGAATCTTTCCTCCCTCAGACAGTGGATCATGTCAGCCTTAAGGATGCAGTATTAAACTCCTTAGCGTCTGGCATTAGTACCTCACTGAATGTCTGAGGGGAGAGGGAGGAAGATGAGCTCTGCCCTACATCACTCACCCCCGCTTGAGTGACCTAATCCTGTATTGCAAAGAAATCTATGAATAATTCCTTTTAATTCTGGTGTTGTGGTACTAAACACATTTTAAAGATTTTTTTTTTTGTTCTTTTAATTTTAACATCAGCATAAAAATACATACATTGTAGGACTCAGAAAAGTTCACTCCATACAAAATTCTAGTCAGTAAACATTTATATGTCCAAATACAGTCTGCAGGAGTACTAATATGTTAAAATAAATTCTGTGCATTATGCTAGAGGATACATTATATCACTCTCACCAAACTTATAATAGCGTATTGTGAAATTTAAATTTCTAGTGGAATTATGGCAAAAATAAGGATTCTGTTTATACAACTGTTCGTGATGTTGTTGTAAAATGTGTTCAGAATTTTGCCAAAATTAAATTTTCGGTATTTCTGGTCTAATTGTACAACTACATGACAGACAGTCACAGCAGTTTGCAGGTTTAAAGGACTATGTATCAAGAGTATGCATACTTAGTTTCAGATATCTAGCTCTAAGGGTAGTAGTCATATGCCTCCAAATATTTCGCAAACTTTCACAAAATGTTTCTAATAAGGGCAGTAAGCTGCATCATTATGAGCCCCTGTAACTTCAGAACAACCGTATAAAATGTCATGCCATTTTGAAAGCTTTTTGTCCTTCCACAAAGGGTGTGCCTGTTAGTAATCGTGCCACTTAGTGCTAAGGGAAGCTGCGGTATAAGTAGCTAAGTGTTCTTAAAATGTTTTAAAAATGTTTTAAGTAAGTAAAAACTAGATAACACAATTTCACCAAATTTAGCAGATGTGTACACCCAGAAAATAAATATGTGTATCTCGACTTTCAAATCTGTTGCTGCAAGCGTGGCCAAGCAATATGTAGTTAAAAATTGTAAATGAACAGAAATAATTAAGGTAGAATTTACTGAGTTTTTTAAAAATTAGGAAAAGTATGTGATAATTTTGCGGAAGGCATATTAATGACTTTTGCCCAAGCCATGTACCTTACGTACCATGGAGGGGGAAAGAAAAGGCATGGTGGTGTGGCAAGAAGGTAGTTCTTGCAGATACCATAGTTAGGGTGTAGTGGGTGAGGTGGTGGGGCATTATATAACTATGATGGCATTACAGGTGAGGTGCTGCAGCACATGTTGAATGAGGGTTATCAACAGACATACTGTGCTGCGGGAGGATGGAGCAGACTTTCATTTACATTAGTATGATTGACATAGGAAGCGTATGTCCTGAGGGCATGAGGAGATAATTCACAGAACAGCTGATGTTCCTAAATGGAAACGTATCCATGCTGATCTGTTCTCAGAGCCTCATGGAACTAGGGCCTTGAGGAATGACAGCAGTCCATTAGGAAGACTAACTTATGCTAAGGATATGTTGTAAGATGGAGCATTTTCTTCTTCTTGTCAACTGGGATATTCTTGGGTAGGGGATGCATGCACACACAAGAAGGACTGTGGCAACAGTGCTAGGAGGGAGTAGAGGTACTGGCCAGAAGAATGAACAAGATTGTCGGTGAAGAGAGATAAACTAGAGGATGGGGGAGTGGAGTAGTACAGAGGTTTAGTAAGGGCAGGATAGATGCAGGGGATCACCAAGTGAAGGACTGCAGAATTCGGTAACATCAGAAGAAACTATCCCCAGTTGGGAGCAAGGTACAGTAACATAGAAGGGCAACCATTTTCACTTGAATGCGGGCCAGTATTACAGTCACTTCTAAAGTTAGAACTTACTGACACTCACAGAGACCTCTTAGGTGAAAATGATTGGGACACCAAGAAGGAGGGATTCATGCTGTTATGATGGGATAATGTATGTTTGTCAGTGAGAAAAGTGAGTGGGTGGCTCTCTTTTTAATGGAGGTTGTTACCGTGGTGCACAAGCAGGATATCAGGGACAAACAAAGTACCTAAGCTAGGGGCAAAGTAGTCACCTGGGGATGTACTATAGGACTTCATACAGCGGAATGTAGGAGATCAGCCAAACTGGATATTGTGGTGATTAGTGCTTTGCAAAAGTGACTTTTCAGCAGTGGAACTGCAGTAGCATTACTTATTCTGCATCCATGAAATATTCATACATTTTTGCCAGAAAGTAGTCTGTGGTATTGCCCTTGTAACTTTAAAAGTACTTAAGTGAAACTCTCATTTGAAATGTGTAGGACCCATAAACACTGAGTAAACATGCCAAATGTCATTTCTGTAACGATGTACCCAGTATCTTAACAAATACAAGTTGCCCCATTTAGCAAATTTCAAGACCCTTCCAAAGACATTATGCATGCTAATTTTAAGGTACATAGCTTCAAAGGTGACCAAGGTACAGTATAAGCAACAAAACAGTTTAGTCAGTTTTACAAAATGTTATAAAGAAACAGCCAGAATTTGAGCCCCTGGAAGTTCAAAACAACATAATGGGATGCCAGGACATACAGTATACTTAGCAAATGAATCCATGGGTGAGTTTGCCATTTTTTAGGTCTCTGACTTTAAGGATGGTTAAGTTATAACCAGCTGGAAATATCTGCAACATTTCATAAAATGTCACAAAGAAATACATTATAGTAGAATGCCAGTGTGGATTACCAACACTAAAGATTAAAATGAAACAACTGGAGTAGTCCGATAGAGTTTGGCCAAAATAATTGCATACAGAAAACTGAAATCCTGATCAGGGGATTAACAGCACAAAAAAGGATTTGGAAAAGCTGGAACAGTGGTCCAGACGTTGACAATTAAAATTCAGTGCAACAAATATAGTGATCCACATTTGGAGCAAAAATCTGTAGCCGGAATATTGTATCTGTGGGTCACAGTAGTATACTCAAAGGAGGAAAGGGAGCAAGAGGTGACAACAGCTTAAAAGCCTCTTGCCACTTCCCTACACAGTATGGCAAATGGGACATATAACAGAATACTTGGGTATAACAGGCGGGGATTCACTAGTAAAGAGGTGATATTACCCATATGCAGATCATTGACTAGACGATACCTGGATTAATGCTTGCAAATGTGAAACCCTCATCTGCAGTATGACTGGGATCGGTTAGAGACAGTCTAATGAAGGGCTGTAAAAATTACCAGAGACAACGGGGAAAGACCTCTGAGGAAAGATTGTACCCTCTAGAGGACAGGAGGGAAAGGAGGAAGTATAACAAAAATATATAAATGCAGATACAGGCAGGGATACCGTAGGGTAGACAACACAGGGGTAGAAGCAGTACAGCCACCAGGGGACACAACCTTAAACTGTATGGGGAGAAATTCAAGAAGGACACCAGAAGTAATAGTGTATGATGTGGTGTGGTATAGCTCAGCATGGATTTCTGTGTCCTATAAAAACTTGTTATGCTGCAGTGATGGTGTTTGTACTGTAGCAGAACGTCTTTTCATCCTGCTGGAGTGACATCAGATGATAATTATCCTGAGCCATTTCTCAGGCGTGCTGCAACTGCTGGTGCTCCTGTGAAGGGAGCAGTTAGTAATGCTTTAAAAAACAAAGTCAGTTAAAGTGGAGGTGGTCATGATAGATGCAGGGCAGCTGCAACTGCAGGCAACTGGGCATCTGTGGTTGGGGTAGGGGTGGTGGAGACGAGGGTGCAGTTTGTAGGTTGGAGGGTAGTGGAGATCGGAAACGATCAGGCAGAAGTAAGTGAATGACGAAAATCAGTGTAAGTACTTGATGTTTATGTCTGATGTACGAAAGCCATGTTGGGTGGCTCTTTCACCATACACTAGGTTCATAGAATGACAAGTTCAGGAGGTCAACGACCTATAGTGAACTTTCCACCTTTAATTGCTCGTAGTGGTAAGTGTATTTCCTCTCTCCCATATACTTATCTAGTCTTAGTTTGAATTGGTCAAGGTTATCACTTTCCACCATGAGACCAGGTAATGAGTTCCATATCGTCGTCACTCTTTCAGTAAACCATTTTGATCTCTTAGTAGTTTTACTCACTTTTATTAGGCATTAGTTGTTTAATGAGCTGTATGGTTTCCAAGATAGCATCATCCCCTGGCTGCCTTTTAAGCTAGACCTAGGTTCCCCCCCATAGCCCTGTACTCCATTGAATATAATCCCAGTAATTTCAGCCTATCACCATAATTATAGTGTTACATATTCTTCACTTTCTTAGTTATTTTCCTTTGAACTTTTTCAACCATCATTTTCCCTCTCACTGAGGTGGGAGAACAGAATGGAGCACAGCACTTCAGATGTGGTCTCACAAGAATGGAGTATAGTGGAATAAGAACCTAAGGTTTTCTACTTTTCACATGCCTGAGAATACGCCCCAGTGTACTATGACCTTTTTTAACCTTATTTATGGTATGCATATCATGAATTAAATTATCTGTTATAATTATTCTGAGATCCTTTTCATATAATGTAATCTCTAAAGTTTAGTTTTTTAAGAATGTAGGGAATTTTTAAGTTCTTATGACCCAGATGCATTACTTTACATTTAGCCATATTGAATGCATTTTATTTTTGGTAGCCCATTCATTTAATTTATCCAGATTATTTTGCAGATTTTTAGCTGTTTGTATGTTATGTACAATGTCCCCTATTTTACATCCATCAGCATACTTTCCTACCCAGACATTACTAGATGTCCGCATTGATGAAATAAACATATCAAAAAGTGCTGGACCCAAAACAGAGCCATGTGGTACTCCACTAGTAACTTCACCCCAGGATGAGATGCAACCTCTTATAGCTACTCTTTGTTTTCTATTACTAAGCCAGGCAACTATCCATTTGATAATTTTTGAGTGAATACTGAGTTTAACTAATTTTGCTACTATATAAAATATTGTATTGAAGCCCAGAGACACAGCTAGTCGATGCTCCCACCTCGTGGTTACCATGATGTTGGACGGGGCCTCTTGAGCTGTGTTCTCATCCTCATTGTCATGGTTAACCACTTGGTGGAAGAATAACCTTGTTGACAGTGTATGGGCTCCCTTACACTATTCTATATTTTCTTCATGGAGCAAGTGGCATATAGGTATAAAAATCTACTCTGTAATTTTTAAATCAGTGCTGACACTAGAAAGGGGTGGTTATGAGCAAAAGGGAGGCAGGAAGTGGTGGGCAGAGCTCTGAAAGGGCAGAATAAAAACATGTAGGAACAGCTGGGTAGACTCGATGGGACTCGCAGACTTTTTCTGTTCTTATTTATTTATTTCAAAAGTTTCATCAGGAAAGACATACTGAAATGCTAGCAGGTCGTTTCCAGATGTGTCCTGGGGTGAGGGAAAGTGGAGACAGTTCATGAGGTGGTAAAACTGAGTAGTATTAACAACATTACAAAAGCAGAAGTCATACACAGTAGTACATTATATCAGAGGAGCATAATCCTAAACATTGCAATTCAAATTGGTGCAACAGATAGATGTAGTAGATATAAATTGAGTTTTGATAGGCAGGGGGAACTCTCGTGCAGCTATAGCCTGGGGAATGAGGGGAGCAAAATGGCTAGGGCAATACCGGGGTGGGGGGGGGGTGAGTAAAGAGGTAGAGGGACAGTTGCTGGCAAGAGTAGAAAAGTCACAAAGAAGAGACTTAAGGGAGAAAGCAGAAAAGGCGAAGTGGATTGACGGGGAGTTCCAGAGTTTAGAAAAGCGATATGAGAAAGCAGACTGACCCAACAGTAGATTTCCTAGAAGGAATAGAGAAGGAATGGGAAATATTTTTGTGGACTGGGTAAGATAAAGAAGGGGGAGAGGATAGTAGGAACAGGGATGTAGCCAGACAATATATAAATGTACACCAGGATGGTGTTTGTTGCCTCATTTGGCACAATAAATACAACTTTTGTAACTCATGACAATGGTTGTTGCCATGCATGGGTAAATACAAATGCCATGCATTGCTCCCTAAGACACCCACATACCAGCCCAGAGTCTATAAAGTTGTTTTGTCCTTGGGATGTAAAGACAGTATTAGTGACCAGTCCTTCTAGTTTCGACTCCTATGAATAAAATTACAGAAAGGTTCAGCATTTTCTTTCGTTAGTTTTCATGGAAAAAGAAAGCAGTTCAAAGCCTATTTGCTACCCCCTTAAATAAAATTGCACACCATGGAGTACTTGGAGTATGCCTGGCTACACCCATGAGTAGGAATGTAACGTATGAGGCAAAAGAACCAAACCAGATAATTTTTGAATAACATGTCTAATGAATGTACCTATTAAAAGAGCAGATTGTTTTTGATCTTTCATCCAGTGTATATTAGTTTTGAAGTGACCCAAGATGCATGTGTTTAGCTGAATGTTCTGAAATACTGGTTGGAGGACACGATACCTACCATACAAGAATGGAGAAGTAACATACTAGAAATTCTCAGATTAGAAAGACTAACATTGTCTTTAAGAGATAATTCATCTAAAGTAATAAAAAAGTAGGACACCATATATAAGTTGCTATGTGCTACGGATCAGCCCTAGATCTTGCCATGACGCCTTATTTCACTATGGATACAGACTCTCTTTAAAGTACACCCACATACTGAGGGGTTAATGTGTCCGATTTGGAGTGACCCCTCATGGACTTCTCATTCACTTGATAATTTCTCATTTCTCAAATCGTATCTTTCTTTTTGCCTCAGCATCTTACTTCTGTCTTTTTGGTTATTTCTGCTGTGGACTATTAATCTTTATTCTTCTTTTCTATCTTTCTTTTGATGCATTTAACTTCATCAGTATTGTCTTTTACAATTAATTAATTGTTATATAATCATGAAACATAGTAGGTGTTGTTATACTGTATTACCTTTAATTCAAATTACACTACCTAGTCTGATGAGTATATACTTAATCTAGGTGTTAAAGAAGATGAATATATTGTTTTGGTCAAACTTAATGCCTAATTTTATTCTGTCTGTGTTTAGGTATATGTTACATATTTATATCTTGAGAGAGACTTTTATTTAAAGATTGTATTTATTTGTACTGTATTTATATTATAAAACTATAAAAATGTTATTGACAAAAAAAAACAACCCAATTTGTTTTTTATTCTTCGGTAACCAGGTAAGGCTCACTAGGCAAAAGGCTGGTTTTCAGGGGCGACCTGGGAGCACCGGGGAGGGTAAATGATTTGCTCTGGGTCACACATTTGGATATAAAGGAGGCACAGTAGCAAAGGTGCCTGGTATAAAGAGAAGGGAGTGAATGGGCAGAGGGTTAGGAACTAATTCCTGACATGACTCTGCCCAATACACCATTTCCTGACTACTTAATCCCGACCCACATAATGCCAACAGGTACTTAATGCTGACTTCCGAAATCCTGACAGACATGTGAATATACCGTATTACAGAAACTGATGCAGACTGTAGTTGTTGTGTAAATGCAGGCTGTCGGTGGTGCTTGCCATGCCATCATGTTCCGGGCAGCAAAATTAAAAATTCAGCTGTTTAAATCCTGCATTGTTCATCCTGACATTGTTTCCAGGACTGAAGCAGGATTAAATTAAAACAGAATCTAATAAATATTTGTACTAGTTTCCCATACTGAAGCAGGATTTATTTAGTATGGTTTAGTTTTGCATCCCAGGACATGATGGCATAAGAAGCACAACAACTACAGCCTGCATCAGCACGCATCTGTCAGTTTCATTTAACCCCTTAAATTTAACATCCCTGCATTGATTTCTGTCTGAAAAAATATACCCTGCATTACACTCCTGCCATGCTTCGGGAATTAGTACGGATCCCTGGGCAGAGTAGAGTGAGAAGTGGTAGATTCCAGGGGGACAGCCTAAGGCAAAATGGCAGAAAGAGTGAAAGAGAGAGTCCAGTTTTAACCATTCATAACCATTTACACATACCCCCTATCCTATTTAGTCTGTCCAAGCTGGATTTAATTTAATGTGCGACTGCCTTATGTTTCTTTTCTAGATGCAGCACAGCACACTTTCCCACAATAAGGGCAAGATATTCAAAACTTGGCCCGGGCACTAAGGGGTGTTTGCCTGTGCTAACCAGGGTTTCTTTTGATTTGTGGGTGGGGTCTGTATTTAGACACCCCCACAGCACAGGTAAAACCCATTAGTGCCCAAGTGCTAAGTTACCGCTGTGCCCACGTGAATGAGGAAGTCCACCCCTGAATGTGGGTGCAGCGGTATATTGAGAGGTTTTCACATGCAGTAAATGCCACCTGAAGGGATGCAAGTTAACACCTTTGCAGACCCCCACTTAAGGCTCTGGTGGTGTGCAAAGGGAATGTAACTGCCCGCCTTGGCCCATTGAAGCACTGACTTCCCTGGTGTCTATTGTCACCCCCATCCTTCGATTGCCTGTTGCTGTAATAAAAAATAATTCCCTGGTATCTAGTAACACCCCTGCCCTCCAATCATCCACCACTGTAATAGAAAAGGATTCCTTGGTGTCTAGTGGCACCTCCTGCCCTCCAATCCCCGTCTCCTAATTCAGTAATTATTCCCTGGTGTCTATTGGCATACTCTGCCCTCCAATTTCTGACCCCGTAATCCAGGAATTATTCCCTGGTGTCCAGTGGCACCTGCCCTGCACTGCGCAAACCACCCTGCCACCCTCCCCTTAACAATCTCTGTTGCCGATGGTGCTATGCGGATCCGATATGGTGACTGGTACAGCCCTCCTCTCACCACCTCGGTCGGCTGCTGTGGGGAATGACAGAGAGCATGTGTGCTGTCTACAGTACAGTATCTGCCACAAATGCCTTGAGCTCACTGAGTTTATTACCCCGACTCTCGGCATCAATGCAGACCCTCTTCCAACTAGCTGCAGATTCTCTTTTGCTGTTTTATGATCCTGCCCCTGCATTCTTTCACCATTCTCCTTAATTTCTAATTTTTCCTGTTGCTTAATCGAGAGCCTTCCCCTCCCTAGCCGCTTCCACTACTCCTTTTTGAACCTCAACCTTATTTTTACCCCCCTTACTAGTACCAGTCCCCCGTATAGGAGGAGTACTAGCTAGGTTTTCCTCCCTCTCTCCCTTTATCTTGGTTCCTCTAAGCTCAGTGCCTCCCCCAGTGTAGATGTCAAACTTCTGCCCCAGTACACTGGTTCCTTCTGTTGTCAGGCGAAGACCATCACCTTTGAAGAGCTTTGTGTCTCAGAAGTCCCCCACAAAGTGGTACCCTTTCTCCAGATGCCATCCTTTTAACCACCAGTTTAATGCCTCAACCTCTCTTGTCCTTACTATATTTTTCCATCTTCCCCTACTTCACACAGGGAGGACCTTGAAAAAGGTTGGTCACATTTGCCTGCAGTTTGTCCCTCAGTATCTTGCTTTACTTGCTTCACAGATTGGTTCACCTGATTGTTGGTACCCAGGTGTGCCAGCATCTCTTGCCATTCTACCTCTCCACTACCCTCCCTATTCTATCAGTGTTACAGATGGCTGATTCCTCAGGAAGGCACTTGATCCTGCCCCCTCCCACCACTCTTTCTACACCCAGATCATAGAATCCCCGACCACTAAGGTTATGTTAGCTGCCTTCTTCTTACTCATCCCCTCTGGGTGCCACAAGGTCATCACTCCCGTTTCGCACACCCAGAATGGCTGACACTCACGGTGCAGATGAGCTGGTGCAACTGCAGGGGGAGGCTACCCCATAGATCAGTAGACAGAGGCATTAGTGGTGCAAACAGGATAAGATGGAATGGTTAAATTGGTTTGCACCATAGCTGGGTATCCAACACTGAGTCTTTCAAACAACAAGAAGTCTTAATGTATTCTGACATATACAATAAGACCTTGTTGTTCTGCTGCCCTGGAGAGGAAAGAGTTAAAGCATACATTCTAAGTAGGCACATGCTCGGTTTCAAATCACTGTCCCCTGGTACATTCTATTCAGCTGTTAGATTCTTTACCCCCACCTTACTGTGAAGACGCCTCGGAGATTTCTCCTCAATATCTCATCAGTTTAGTGGTGTATCCGCTGTGGTTTCCTTACCGATTACAGGGATTTATTTAACTCTAAAAATTGATTAGCGTTTTGCTCTTAAAAGTGTTAAATCTCTGTGAAAATGCATAACTCTTGCCTCACTGTGTTTAACAATCACAGCACTTCTAGAAAATCTATATAAATACTTTCTGTACCGTTAGTATAGTCCCAAGAAAAAAACTGCTGATCAATTATTTAAAACTTTGTGACCAACCTGACCTTTTTCAAGGTCCTCCCTGTGTGAAGTAGGGGAAGATGGAAAAATATAGTAAGGACAAAAGAGGTTGAGGCATTAAACTGGTGGTTAAAAGGATGCCACTCTACCTCTCCACTACCCTCCCTATTCTATCAATGTTACAGATGGCTGATTCCTCAGGAATGGATAAGGCACTGGCCTCCTAAGCCAGGGACTGTGGGTTCGTGTCCCATCTGGGGTGCAGTGTCCGGGTCGTGCCTGAATATAGGCAACATTGTTGTCTAGTGTACTTATCCAGTAAACAAAAACCAAATAAATAAAACCCTAGATTAATATTTTACACTAGCATTTAGTTTCTCATTACTGTCCCTGTGGTATAGTATACAGTACATTTAGTTGGTTTATTTCAGGGGGGTAAATCTCAGTACTTTTGCAGTTGCCGTCCAACCGTTGGGGTATTGAGTCCTTTTCTCTCAAACTTTTTTCTCTGTGAAAGTTGTTTAGTTTTGGTTAATAAAAAAACGAGTTTGTCGTTTTTTTTCCGGACCGTTAATACCAGTCTATTAACTAGAGCTACTTTTGGATTCTTAACCGGCCTGACCACCACTTGGATAAGCTAGAGATGGAGTCATGGAAATCCAAAAAGAAAACCAGTCCAACTGGGTTTCAACAATGTGTGGAGTGTGGGGAAACTTATGCCAAGGCCGATCCCCACACAACTTGTGTTGTATGCCTAGGACTGGAACGCCTAGAGGCAGACTGTGACATTTGTAAGCATTTCCCTCAGTTGACGCTTGACAGGTGCCTTAACCAATTGAACGAGAAATTGGCCAACAAATTTCTCTAACACGGATGGCTGAACTGGTTCAGGTTCAAAAGAATGAGAAGGGGAAGGTGATACCTGTTCCTCTACAAAACGAACTGTGGATACAGCCCTTGAACTGGCTACCGCGAAAAAGAAAAAGAAGGAAAAGCACACTGAACCAGCTCCTAAGCTGCGAGTGGTTGTGGTTCTGACCGCGGGGGAGATTGCTAATGCGATACGCATTATTCAGTCCCTTCAGTCTGGTCCAACTAAACCAGTGGTACATACGGGTGCTCCTCAACTGGTTCAAATCCTCTTAGATCCCTCTGAATGTGATTACCCATGGGATCAGGAGGCTAAATGGGATAATGATGATGAGGAGGAGGACTTTTATGGTTCTGTTGAACCGGAGGATTCTCCAGAACATGAGGGGGGCATTTCTCCACCCAAACAGTTGGAGGATGCCCTCACTCATTTCTCTTTTATGATGCTGGTTCAAGAATCCTCAGTGGAGGAGGAAGAACTGGATAATGTCGAGATGATGAATGTCTCTGCCACTAAAAGGCTGGTAATACCCATCCACAAGTCTCTTAAGAGACAGACACTAAAGATCCTGGGTACCCATACTTCTGTCCCTCCTGTAGATTAGAGGATGGATAGAAAGTATCCCAGTGGCCAAAACTGGTACAAAATTTCTGTCTGGTCACCACAGCCATGAAGGGGTAGTTCAGGCTGCTGCCTGTGAAAAGACAAACATCCCATTATCTTCCCTCTCTCCTGAGAAGGACTCCAGGAGGATTGACTCTGTGGCAAAGAAATCGTACCTGGGCTCCTCCCTTATTGCCAGACAGGCCTCTTACATGGCTTATGTGGCAAGGTATCAAAAGAAGTTATGGGAAGCTGTGTCTTCTCTGGCAGCTAAAATTCCTGCTGATTTGGGTGCAGATTTGGGAGAAATGGCTAGGAACTGGAAGGAGGCTTCTAAGCAGCAATTCCATATGGCAGTGGATGCCAATGATTCATTATCCAGGGTATTGGCCACCTCTATATCCTTGAGAAGGTGTTCATGGCTGAGAACCACAAACCTGTCACAGAACACCCAGACAAAGGCCTTGGATTTTCTTCTGGTCCAGAATCCCCTCTTTGGGGAACAGACTGAAGCCTACATGAGGAAAATGGACGAATATAGGTCTTCCTATAGGAGTGCTACAGCCAAAGAAAAGGCTGCCATACTTCAAAAATAGCAAGGTAGGGGAGGCAGGGGCAGGTCTTGCCAGAGGCCTTTACACCAGGTCGAGGCTTTCCCTGTCTATCAGCAACAGCGTGGATACTTTAGGGGAAGGGGCAGGAGAGGTGCTACTCATTCCAGCCCAGTTTCCCAACCCAGGACACCAGTTAAACAGACTCCCTGAAGAGTCCTGGGTCACCTCCCCAGTTCCAGTAGGGGGCAGGCTTGCCGACTACCTCCAGAATTGGCAGTCTATAACGTCAGACAAATGAGTGCTGGAGGTGGTGGGCAAAGGCCTTGCTTTAAATTTCAAACAATTTCCCAGATTGAGAGCAAGGCTGTTCAAGCCTGCCTGTCCAGCTTGAATCTCCCTATTGGTAACAGAAGTTACAGCCCTTCTCCAGGACAGGGCAGTAGAAAATGTCCCTCTATCCCAAAGAGGGGAAAGGGTTGAATCCAAGGTACTTCCTGACCTTGAAGAAAAATGGGGATTGGTGACCCATTCTGGATTTAGGGTTCCTGAACAAACACCTAACAAAGCCAGAATTCAAAATGGTCACCCTAGCTATGATATTGCCCACTCTCAGGCAAGGAGACTAGCTAGCATCCATAGACCCTCAAGGATGCTTATTTCCACATCCCTATCAGGCAGTCACACAGAAAATACCTAAGGTTCAGACTGCCATCAGGTCACTACTAATTCAAGTCCCTCCGCTTTGGCCTGACTTCAGCTCCCAGAGTGTTTACAGAATGCCTGGCAGTGGTGGTGGCACACCTAGGGCATTTAGGAATTTCAGTTTTCCCCTACCTGAATGACTGGCTGTTGGTAGGCCAGTCTCAACAGTAGGTGGTAGAGGCCCTGGCAGTCCTCAGGCTACTCTTTGCTCGCTGGACTTCTTAATAAATACAGAAAGTCCGTTCTGAAGCCAGTCCAGCTCCTGCAGTTCATAGGAGCGGAACTGGACACAGTTTTGGGAAAAGCAAGACTTCCACCAGACAGGGTGGATGACATTATGCAGTTAGTAGATTCTTTCAAGCTCCACTCCCCAAAGCCAGCCAGGTACTTTTTGTGGTTGCTTGGACACATGGCAGCTGCAACAGCAGTGGTACCGGGGCAAGGTTTCAGATGAGAGACATTCAGTTCCATCTGAAGTCCTTTTAGTCCCAGAGCAGAGATTCATTGTCTAAACTGATTACAATGACTTCCACTGTTCTTCAAGCTCTGCAGTGGTGGCAGGAAAGGGACAACCTCAGGATGGGTGTCCCATTCCTTCAGGAAAATCTCACAGTGGTATTTACCACAGATTCATCCTTCTTGGGGTGGGGTGCACATCTGGGGGAGCATACAGCTCAGGGCACGTGGTCTCCTCAGGAGTCTCTTCTGCACATAACTTTGTTGGGACTCAGAGCAGTCTTGTTGGCTGTTTGGTCCTTTTCTTCCATGATTCAGGGGGAAGGTGTTGCAGATCAGGACACACAACACCACAACCATGTTTTACATCAACAAACAAGGTGGTGTAAGGTCCACTCTGTTGTGTAGAGAAGCTATGAAGATCCGGAGTCTGGTCTACTCCCTGGAGGTAACTCTGTCAGCAGTTCATCTTTTGGGGAAGGACAATGTTCTGGCAGACTCTCTCAACAGAATCAACCAGAACCACCATGAGTGGTCACTGAATCACCTAGTTCTCAAAGACATTTTCAAGCTGTGGGACACTCCAGAGATAGATCTCTTTGCAGCCCAAGACAATCACCGGGTTGCCTCAGTATTGCTGTAGACCTCCAGTCCTGGGCACAGTCCCAGTGGATGCACTTGTTCTGGACTGGTCAGGGAAATTTCTGTATGCCTTCCCTCCATTTCCCTTGCTGCTCAGAGTACTCACCAGACTCAGGGGCCAGTCATCACTGATGATCCTGATAGCCCCAGACTGGGCCAGACAGCCTTGGTACTTGATACTGATGGCTCTGGCCTCGACCAGTCTGATTTGCCTCCCCAGGACGTACGATCTGCTGACCTCCTTCCAGGGGAGGATCATGACTCCAACTTGGGGTCCTTCAGGCTGAAGGCCTGGCTCTTACAGAGTTAGAATACGCTGGTTTGCAACTTTCTGACTCGGTTCTGGGTATCCTAAAGGTTTCCAGAAAACCAAACACTAGGAAAACATATTCTTCCAAGTGGAAGAGGTTTTCCATATGGTGCACTCATTCAGGTGAGGAACCACAAGAGGTGGGCATTCCTCTTTTATTGGATTATTTGGCTCATCTTCATTCTCTAGGCCTTAAGCCTTCTACTTTGAGGGTGCACTTGGCAGCAGTCTCTGCTTATTTGTCAGCAGGTAAATCTTCCTGTTTAGCCTCTGACCCTATATTTAGACAATTTTTAAGGAGCTATTGCATTTACACCCCTCATAGGGATCCTACCCCTTCATTGGATCTAAATATATGCATAGCACAATTAATGCAACCCCCCTTCAAACCTATGTTCTCAGCAGAGTTAAGGTCTGTGACGTGGAAAACTGTGTTTTTAGTAGCCATCACTTCAGCAAGACGTATCAGTGAACTACAGGCCTTATCTGTGGAACCTAACTATATCTCATTTTATAATGATAAAGTGGTTCTCAGAACAAATAGAAGGCTCCTCCCTAAAGTAGTCTCAGAGTTTCACCTTAACCAGTCTATAAACTTGCCTGTCTTCTTCACTGAACACTCTAATTCAGAGGAACGTAGGCTGCATAGCCTGGATGTATAGAGGGCTATTAGCTATTATTTGGATCTGACCAGAGGCCATAGTGGTGACAATAGCCAGTTGTTCCTTACCTATGGGGAAGTGGGCAGGGGTAAGCCTGCCACTGAAAGGACCATTGCAAGATGGATAGTGTCTTTCATTCAGTTTTGCTATCAGAAACTAGGGAAGGACCCCCCTGTAGGCATCAGGGCTCACTCTACTAGGGGCACAGCTGCCACTGTAGCAGCTGCGAAAGACATTCTTTTGTCAGAAATCTGTAAAGCAGCTACCCGGAAAACTGTATACACATTTACCAAGCATTACAGCCTGGATGTGCAGGCAAGAAGTGATGCCAGGTTTGAATAGCAGTATTGCAGAGCCTCTTTCCTAAGTAGGTTCTGTGTCCTCCTCCAAAGGAACTGCTTGGTAGTCTGCATATGTCAGAATACATTAGGACTTCTTGTTGTTTGAAGAAAAAATTACCTACCACAGTAATGTTGTTTCTTCTAAAGGAGTCCTAATGTATTCTGACCTCCCACCCTGCCTCCCCTGCCAGAACCTGGGGTCTCTGCACTCCAGCTCATACACTTTGTTGTGTTTACTTGGAAGTTTGTTTTTCTCCAATGGGCATCTGTGGCTTGAGTCTTTAGCCCATGTTGGGGTGGTAGGTTTTTAGGAAAAGTTTCCATTTAAATGCCATAAGCATTTGCTATTGTTTTTCAAATCTTTTATAAGCTTTCTGGGGTTGCTCGTAAGAATCTGATGGTTGAATAGATTGTACCAGGGGGCAGTGATTTGAAACCGAGCTCATGCCTACTTAGAATGTAGACTTTAACTCTTTCCCCTCTGGGGCAGCAGAACAACAAGGTCTTATTGCATATGTCAGAATACATTAGGACTCCTTTAGAAGAAACAACATTACTGTGGTAATTTTTTCTTCAGTGTACATAGGCTTAAAAATATGACCTCGCAACAGTAAAAATATACAGAATGAAACAAATGGCCACAGTCTCTAGCACATTCTGAAAGTGCAGCTCTGCGCTTAAATATGTACTTTCTAATGAGCGAAGCGCCGGGGCAACTGCATGGTTAGCTTGTACTTGTGGTCATTGCTTGCACTGAGTTATATACTTAGCAAAGCTACTTTTGGCAATTTCAGACATTTGTCTTGTGTAAATTTTGTCTTATCTTCTGTATTGTCCTGTGTGCACATGCTTTCATCATTCTCATTTCTTCTGACTGACCCAGAGGCATGCCCGGCCCCCCCAGTGGAGTCAGATACCCTAGTCTCCTGCAAGGGTACAAAACAGTATGCCTTTGGAATGGCATGGGTCTGGTGGACCTCCTTATGGCTGCCCCTGCCATCCTTCCCCCTCCCCACCACTTTCCACCCTGCTGGACCAATAGGATGCTGGGGGATTGGGAGTGTAGAGTGTGGACTGCAGTTGAGCCAGTGCCACAGGAGAGATACCTCTTCCCACTCTGCTACCAGCTGAGCATTGAGCTCTGCAAAGGTCCTTCTGAAGGGACAGTGACCCCTCCGTCAGAGCATTACCTTGGAGAACAGCGCCCCGCAGTCCCTGCAGCTGACTTGCTCCTTGCTGTACCTAATCCCTGTAATGATCCTTATGAGAACCCTTCAATGTCTAATAATGACCAATTCTCCCTTACCTCTCAAGTACTCTTATTCTAGATCCAGACTTGCTTACAATGTATGGTCACTCAGAAGGGGAAGCAGTTGTCACTAGTGCACGTGATACACTTACTAAACAGCATAGGCTACTTAACAGGGGTTACTAAAATAGGGTGATGCTATGTTGCAACACAAGCAAACCCAACAAGCACACTTAGCAACACAGGCTAGCTGTATAGGGGTCACCTAGAGAGTGTGAGGCTGTGGTACAACACGTGCAAACCCAACAAGCATACCTAACATAGGCTAGCTATATATGGGTCACCTAGACTTAGGGAGGCTGTGGTACAGTACAAGCAAATTCAGCACAGATTATACCAATTTAGCAATCCAGGCCAGCTATGAAGTAGTGTTACCATCTCTTCACAACACACACTGTTTATGAATTTGACTTATAGGAGTAGTTAGGCTAACTGAATGTTTTGCAGACTTTCTCTTTCCAGATAGGATACCCAATTGGAAGGAACTCCTTGGATTGCTGTACTTCCACAGAGTGTCCTGCGGACAGTCTGCAGAAACTCTGCAGACATCTTCAAGACAGAAGTTCCACTCCTGCTTTGTGCCACTCACACGATGGGACATACTGTAAGCATGATGGGACACGCTGGGAGGAAATCTTGTATGCAGGAGTCCCTGCTTACTGCTTTCCTCTCAGTGGCTGATCGTAGTCATGTGATGTCCTGGCTTAGAAGATGCCTGAAAATGATGTTCCTTCTTCTGCCTGTTTACTTGGTGTACTTGGTTCGCAGGGACAAAAGAAGGCTACTGCCCATCGAGATTGTCCCCCACCAACATGGTGGGAAAATTAAACCTTGAAGTAATTAGACTCTAACCAAGGATCCAATCCCCTTTTAAAGGATGAAACTGAATCACATTCTACCAGGTCTTGTAGTAAATTCCATACCCTAGGTGCTCTAACTGTAAAATAATTTAACCTTTTATTAGTTTTAGAACTTGCAACATCAATTTGATTGTTATGAAACCGAGGGCTAGTTCTTCTACGCGACACACTTAAGCCACATAAGTTCGTTAATTCATGAGAATCAAGAATTTTATATAAAAGTAACAAATCACCTCTTATGTGTCTTAGTTGAAGTGAATGTAACCCAGTTTTCAGAAGTCTATGTCGATAGTCCAATTTAGCCAAATGAGGAACCATTCTAGTTGCTCTCCTCTGAATTTTTTCAATTCTATCCACATCTTGTCTTAAATAAGGACTCCAGAAAGGAGACCCATAATCAGAATAAGGCCTGACATAAACTCTAAACAAGGGGATTAAACATTCCTGAGTCCTTGACACAAACGATCGTTGAATACGTGTAAGTATGGCATTGGACATATTCGCTATCCTAATACAATGATCCGTTGAGGATAATTTGTTATTTACAAGAATTCCATGATCGCGTTCTACTAATGACTCTTGAAGGGAAGTATTATTTAGATGATAGGTTTGCTTAGGATTATTCTTTCCGAAGTGTAAGACATGACACTTATCAGAATTAAGTGTCATCCTGTTGGTATCTGCCCAGTCTTCAATAATTTTTAGATTATTAATAATAGAGACCCTGTTTTGTAATGAATTGACAGACCCTCCCAGCTTGGTATCGTCAGCAAATTTTGAAAGAAGATTATCAGAAGTAACCTGTAAATCACTAATAAAAATATTAAACGGTGTTGGTCCAAGAACCGAACCCTGCGGAACTCCATTGGTCACTTTCTGAGTTTGAGAGAAAGAGCCATTTATTCTGACTTGTTGGAGTCTATTACTTAACCAGCCCGATACCCACTTGATCAAAAACTGTGAAAATCCCATATTCAACATTTTATCCAACAATACATTATGGGGAACTTTATCAAAAACTCTACTATAATCAAGGAGAATAACATCCATGGGGATACCTCTGTCAAGTCCTAAACTAATATAGTCATAAAAGGCCACAAGATTGGTAGTGCATGAATACCCCTGTCTAAATCCGTGTTGAGTAATGTCAATTACATTATTAATAATAGATTCCTGTTCCAATAATTTTTTGATAATTTTTCCATTAATTTACTTACTATAGATGTTAAACTTATTGGTCGATAATTTTCAGGTTTGGAGTGATTACCTTTTTTAAAAATTGGTATAACTGTGGCAAGTGCCCAGTCATGTGGAATAACACCATCCAAAAGTGATTTATTAAAAATTAAAGTTAATGGTTTACAGATCGCTTTAGCAGTTTCTAATATAAATCTGGAAGTGATGTTGTCTGGTCCTGGACTAGAAGTCTGTTTTAAAGAGTAAATAGCCTCTAAGGTATCCTCTTCTGTAATTGTGTAGTGTGATTCACAATTATCTATATGTTTAAACAGTTTAGGAATTCCTTTTTTTGTAAAGACCGAACAAAACTGATTATTAAAGATATAAAGCCTTCCAGGTTAGAATGAAAACTCCCAAAATTTACCTTGATTTGCTCTATAGTCAGAAACTATTAGTGCTACTGGTAGCTTAAACTCACTGCTCTTCCAGGCTACAAGTCTCTCTATTAAAGTTGAGCTTCAGGTGCTAACTATCCCTGGGGGGAGCAAAAGCTTGCTCAGCCAGCTCCAGAATGTTACCTGATTTGATTTACAGTCAGACACAAATATAAATATTAAATACGTGCTCCCACATATTTATTTTTTTTCAGACTCCTTTTCCTCCTCTCTATACCTGTCTCTTACATCCATTGTGCCTTGAGGTTTCAATTGTTGAAATCCACCTTGTTTTGCTCTTATCTGTTGTCTTATTTTTACTAGTTAGCCGCACTTGTGTCATACACATCCTATGGTATTTTGCTTTTTTAGGAATTTGTCTGTCAGCTGCCATAACTTCGTCTTTAATGTACTCTATTTTTTATTCACACCTCTATCTTTCATTCATGTGACTGTTCTGTTCTCTAAATTCCGTAGGCATATACTGTACATATAGTTTTATTAAATATATCTAAAACACAAGCTATGCTTTTTGCCTTTCCCCCCACCAAACTGAGAAATTGCCAAACCCCCATTCCAGTCTCCTGTAATGATGGTATGTCACTCGAGGTTGTGCAGTTCTTTAATTACCTAGGTGTTTCCCGGGATCCCTGCCTTGATTTTCAACTGCATTTATCGAACACCTGTAAATCTGTAAATTCTAGGCTTGACTTGGCCTATAGAATCAGGCATAATGTTGCCTCACATGTCTGTTTATCTGTTGAGAGGGGTATACTACTACTTAAGTTAATGTACAGTGTAGCTGTTTATGGATCTTCAGCTTCTAAACTGGCATGAAGGAAATGGGATGTCACCTATAATAACATAAGCCATTTTGTTGTGACTGCAACAAATGGGCTTGATCATCACTTTACCTCATATAGGGGACTGAAGTGGCTTCCTCCCAGTGCTATGCATGATTTAGCCACAGGAGGCACTGTCTCTAATATCCTGAATGAATACAAATACAAATGTTTTTTGTTGTTCGACACAAAGCCATTACAAAACAAAACAGTACATATAAAATATTTTCCAAAATAAACAATATTGCACTATTATCACACTTTATACATCAAAAGGTATTGTAACAATTCCACAGATCCTTAAATACTTTTATCTCCTGCAAACTAAGTACATTTTGAACTAGTGTAGCAAATCTTCAGTATACTACACATATTGTGTCAGTAATGTTTTAAAAACTAAGTACAGTCTGTACAACATGATATGACTATACTTGTATCCTCAAACTTTCTAGCGATGAAAAATTTATAAATATTTATAGCTCTATTGATGTAAAATACTGAGATAAAGAATGTAATACATTTACATCTTTAGAATTAAAAAGGCAAACTATTATATGTTCTGGAGGGAGACTGAGAGTGCAAAGTATTGAACCTAGCCAGAATCTTTGTTTGTTTTCATAAGGAGGACATACAAGTACCATGTGTTTAAGGTCGTCAATAACTTCCATACTACATTTACAATTTGGAGTATTTACTGAGCACTTCTGATTCTGAACATGGTGCACGTAATTAGCAGCATATTGCTCCAGTCTGTATCTTGTAATTATCGTGTGTTTTTTTGATTATCCATAATCTTTAAATAAGTTTCCAGTTAGTGATCTTTTTTAATATTTTATACTATTTATGTAGTTTACGAGTATGTAGTGCTTCAGCATCTTTTACATGAGCAGTATCTTGTATCCTTTCTTTAATTTGTAATACAGTTTCATCAAAAAGTCTGTAATAGATCTGGTATAAAAGGTGATAGAATCTTTCAAGTACCTCAAGGGAATCAACTAAGTCCAGGAGGGTAGCATCTTTCAGAAAAAGAGATGTGCAAGAACTAGGGGACACAATTTGAAGATAAAGGGGGGACGGCTCAGAGGTAATGTTAGGAAGTATTTTTTCACAGATAGGGTTATGGATGCATGGAACAGCCTTCCTGAGGAGGTCGTGGAGTCAAGAACAGTGGGGGAATTCAAGAATGCGTGGGACAGATATAAGGCAATTCTGGTGGGGGATAGGAGGAAGTAGGCTGTTGGTCAACTAGGATCTGCAGCTTATCCATCAGGTAGGGAAATGGGCAGACTCAGTGGGCCAAGCGGTCCTTATCTGCCATCAAATTCTTTGTTTCTATGACTCAGTCCCAAGGGGGAACAAAGAGGTCTTGATATTTTCTGTCATTGAGGAAACAAATCCCCATCCATTATACTCTGTTTCTTCTTCAAAGCATAACCTTGGGAGCCTGTGTTCAGGAAAAAGAAACAATCTCAAAAGAAATGTCAATTTTCTTTCAAGGATCTGTGCCGAAAGAGGAAACTGGCCCAGCTCTGTTCTTAGGATTTTTGGTGGAACCGACTAGGGAACGCATAATCTATAATGCAATAATTTGTTCAGCTGTATTTGAAGAAATTTTTGGGTTATTGGGAGCCCATACATATAATATGCTAGAACAAATTTTTGTATTAACAACTTTAAGACTAGTGTGAATAGAGCCTTCACCTAAACGAGCATTAAATAAGCAATAACCCATGGCAGTGTGTGCAGTTTTGGGGATTAATCAACACATCAGGTGTGTTGTCAGGCCGCCGAGGCTGCAGGCCGAGGTCATCACTGGGGTTTGATTAATCCAGCTCATGCACCCTTGAGGTTATTGTGCTTATAACATTGGCCAAATGTGGAGAGAAATGGACAAAAACTGTTGCAATACGAGGGAAAACGTGGAAACTATTTAGTGTTCTTCCACTATTTATGGCCACAGTACCACACTTTTCTGTGTTCTGCCACAGTAAATATAGTTCAAAACAGAGAAGTTTGTGGTGAACAGGCTACATAGAATAGAATTAAGGAGCAGGTAGAACTTTTTATTGTGCTGATAGTAGAGTGCTGTTTTGTTCTGTGTCCTCACACTGCAGTCTGTGACTTTGCATAGTGTCCCCCCCCCGTTCTCTGGTTACACTGATGTGCTCCCCCCAATCCCCAAATTAAGCCAGTAGTGTCACAGATACTGGAAAACCTACAATACTGAGTCTGTCTTCCGGTACAGTGCTGCCCAGACACAAGCCTTCTGATTTCTATGACCTCTGTCCCCTTGTTTTCTGATTAGTGACACGCAGAGAAAGAGAGAAACATGAATGCTAATCGGCAGTGCTACTTCACGCTATTACGCTGATAACTGTTCTCTGTGTCTCGCCTGTCAATCTCTCTGTCTCTCTCTTTTGGGGGTCAGCTACTGACATTGCCGCCACTGATACCATCATGCTGCGGTTCTTGGAGGTACGCATGGTGGGTGACTCAGACATGCACAGCTTTACTTACACAGAAAGAGAGAGAGAGAGAGACTGACTACACAGAGAGATGAAACTGCGGCAGTTTCAGTTCCTGCCCATCACACAAGGAATGAGGAGTGTGTATCTCCATTCCCTGTATCACAGCAACAGTGACCTGGAAATGGACTTTCCCTCTGTCTCGCTCTCACACACAGAGGTGTCAGCAGGGTGGGTAAGTTGCTACGATTAGGGATAACTGTACATTGGCTTTGGGTACTTCCCTGCATTTAGTGACACTGTCGATGATACTAATGAGTGGGGAGCGAGCACAAATCAGGCAGTTATAATAATCACCCAGGAAGGTCGGTGCCAGTACAAAACGAATCACCCAATACTACTGTGTCCAGTGGGTGGGAAGTCTGAGTACAGCTGCAGTCTCACTAAAAAGCTATCGCAAGATGGCTGCCTTTCAACATTTTCTCTCTCATTAACAAGATCTGGTATGCTGTATGGTTCCTAAACAGGAGACTGCTCACCACAAGTAAACGACCTGACTGATTAACCAAGATTAATCAATAGTCAGCTGATCAATCTCTGCCAATCAGTTCACAGAAACATCATTGCCCAAGTTATAAATCTTTTAAATACATTAGAGGCTGCAATGAATCTGTGTTTCATATATTCCATGTGATTTGTCCACGTCAAACTATGCAAAAATCTTGCTCCCGAATAATCATAAGATTTAACAGTTTGAATTTTAGTTCCCTCAATAAATATCCTGAATAGCCGATGGGGCACAGTATCTTGCTGCCTTACTTCACATGCAGCATAACCCTCATGCCTTAAAACTACAGATCTTAATGTGCTTGTTGTACCTCAGGCCCCATCCACACTGCACCGCTCAGACCCAGTAATGGATAGAAACAGTTACAACTGGGGAGCGGTGCAGTGTGTCCACACTGCCGTAGTGTCCGTTAGGGGACCGGCACTGCCAGTCCACACTTTGGGAGCCGGGCAACCATTACCGTGGCACCCGATCCCACAATGCAGCTTGCGCTGCTCTAGGGGACCGATGCCACGTGTCCACACTACGCCCGGTAACGTTACACAGGCGTAACCGGTTTCATAACCATTGTTTCAACAAGGGTTATGAAAACGCCTTCTGTAACGTTACAGGTGTAAACGCAAACTGTTGTGGTAACGGTTTGGGCACTCTGTAACATTACAGAGGGGTAGTGTGGACAGGGCCTCAGTTAAGGACTAATCTTGGAGTGGCTGCATTTCAGAACTTTGCCTCAGGATGTGGAACAACTTTTCTCCTGAGATTTGAAAATGTGCAACCCTTCAGGGCTTTCGAAATGCATTTCGTGAACATCTCCTAAGTACTTTTAAGTGCAACTGCTATACCAAATTGTAAGTGGACACGTGTGATTCAGTCCTGTACCCATGTAGAGATTCTTATAATATGTGATTCCTCCTTCTGGTACTGTATTCCTTGTTTGATGACACTTTGGTGCCAACTGTTGCAACTCCTACTCTTGTAAACACTGTACTTCTATGTATTTTGTGACATGTGTGCTTATCCCACTCTTTTGTAATCTCCTAGGTCGTGCCTGAAAAAAAGACAGTTCCTGTCTAGTGCATCTACCCTTTTAACACTAACTAACTAACTAATTCTTTTGGTAACCAGGTAAGGCCACCTAGGCAGAAGTCCTGTTTTTAGGTGTGACCTGGGAGTACTGGGTAGGTTAACTGACTTGCTCAAGGTCAAACAGTATGCAAGTGGAGGTCATGGGGATCAAACCCAGGTCTGCTGAATGTGCCAAGCTCGTTCATAGCTTGTTATTCTAACCTCTAGGCTTTACTAGGCTATATATTTTCTAACCGTATAGTTTACCCATTTTTTCTGTTACTAATTTTCAAGTTAATCATGAATTGTATCATATTATGGTCACTTTCTGCTAATGGTTCCACGATTATACATGCTGTGTCATCCCCATGTTCCTAAGAACAAGAGCTAATACTGCTTCTTCACTTGATTTGTTTGGTATACATACCAATAAAGGTCATAGTTCGTTATAGCCTCCATAAAGCCTGTGCCTGCCCTGCTGTTGGAGATTCCTGTTTGCCAAACAATTTTCTCCATGTTTGAAGATCCCTGATAACAACCGTCCTCTGCTCTTAAGGTCCTCCCCTAACTTCATGAAGTTCTGACTGATGTCCTCCTCACTGTTCTCCAGTCTGTGTCATGCCATGCCCGCATGCACCACCACCATCTCATGATGTATACCCACCACCTCAGTATCAGGCTTGTTCTGCTGCACTGGGTCATTCTTGAAAATGGAGCTTGGCTCAGTAGGAAGGATGGAAGGAAGGAAACAAAACTGTATTATTCTTTGTAAAAAATAGTACTACCTAGAATCATAGAATTTGTTGGCAGATAAGGACCGCATGACCCACCTAGACTGCCTATTTTACCATCGCAGACATACCTAGTTTCCATCCACCTCCTTTCCCCCTCCTGCTTTGAAACTAGTTTTCCTTTATAACTGTCCCGTGTATGCTTGAAGCTCACCACTGTTTTCGCCCCCCCACCACCCCATTGAAAGATTATTCCAGACATCCACCATCTCAGTGAAGAAATACTTGCTCACATCCCTCCTGAACTCCTCTGCCCCAGCTTCATTGCATGCCCCCTAGTACTTGTACACCTTCGTTTCTGCAAAATGCTCCCTTCCTTTACCATATTTACCCCTGTGAGGTATTTAAAGGTCTCTGTCATGTCCTCCATCTTCCATCTCTCTTCCAGGGGGCTCATGTTTAGATCCTTCAGTCTCTCCTCGTAGGAAATTTGGTGCATTCCCATGCACCATTTTTGTTGCCTGTCTTTGGAGGACCTCTCTGAGGTGGGGTCTCCAGAACTGGACACAGTACTCTAGGTGTGGTCTCACCAATGACTGATACAGTGGCAACTCCATCTCCCTCCTTCTGATGGTGATACCTCTCCCTGTGCACCCCAACATCCTGCTGGCTTTCCACACTGCTTTGTCACATTGGTGTGACACCTTAAAGTCATCTGTAATAATTAGGTCCCTGTCCTGTTTAGTGACCATCAGTACCTTCCTCCATTCTGTACTCTGCCTCTGGATTTATCACTGAAGGTGTCCGATTTTGCACTTTTTTGCATTGAAACCCAGCTGCCATACCTTTAACCATTCCTCAACCTGTTTCAGGTCTCTGCTCATTCTTTCCACCCTCTTGGTACCATGTGCAAAAAGGCACACCTTCCCTTCCAGTTCTTCTACAGTGTCATTTATAAAGATATTAAAGAGGACCAGACCCAGTACTGAGCCCTTTGGAACCCTGCTGGTCACTCTTCCTTCCCCCGAGTAAGTGCCATTAACCATCATCCTCAATCCACTACTTTTGTGCAGGATAAATAACCCAGATTAGTGGCCATATTTTTAGTGGCCACTAGGTTCCCCCTGTACCCACTGTATTGTAATTGTTTTGTTCACTAACCTGAAAAGCAGACCGCTACTAAAATAAAAGGCCTCAAACTATTGTATTATTTACCACAATTAGGTTTCACTTCAATATTTTCTAGTTGTTTTACTTTCTCTTGTTATTGTTCTTTAAAAAATTTCAGATAATTATTTCATCATCTTTTGAAAAGCATCTGAATATCCTCAACTGACCACACAAGTGCTCTGTTTGTGACATTACAGTCTCTTGCCATGGTAAATGCTATTATGTCATACACAAAGACAGTATGAGGTCAGTTGGAGACAGTCAAATGTTTTATACAGACCTTCTGGATGGGTTGCCAAAACATGTAATGAACTCTGAAAAGGACAACTGAAAATTATGAAAAAATACATTGGCTGGTAAATTTTTACAGCTAAAACAGTATGTTTGTGAAAGTACCTGCTGGACTACAGAGCTGCTCTTTAAGAATTTGTTATAGATCGCGGACATTTATTTCATTTGGTATATTTTACTGTTGAGAGGTTGTATTTTCAATGTTTATTTACACTGGAGAGGGCGAGGCCCCTGGAGGACTCAGTGTTGGATCCCCAGCTATGGTACAAACTAATTTAACCATTTACTCTTCTCCTACTCTAGATATCTAATTTATTAATTACTTTGAGTAAGACATAGTACCATATTTTGAGTAGTCCTTGCCTCAGTGCTTTTTCCTTTTGTTATACTTCCCTCCAGTCACCGGTTCCTGAGGCATCCCTTGGGAGTCACCTGCTTGTCCTGCCTGGCCTGAAGCCCCCAATCACCTGAGATCCCCCCAGAAACCTTACCTGGCATCCTCTGTCCCACCGGTAACCGTCTGACTTGTGCCCCTCAGGGTAGGGTGGCCCTTCACTTAGCTTGGATATAAACATGGTACACAGAGAACCATGACTGGGATGTCAACATACCATGGTACCCAATCTACAGGAGGGACAGGGATCATTGAAGATTAGGAGAAGTAGCTCTCCACATAAGGGAAGGGATCAAAGCAATGGAACTAAAGAGTAAACAGGGAGGAGATGAGGCACTGTGGGTCACCCTGGAGTTTGGAAATGGCACCATAATCTGCACGGGGGTTGTATATAGACCCCCATCTCAGGGGGGAGGAAATGGACAAGGAAATGATGGAAGGCATCCTTAGAATGGCAGAAAAAGGGGAGATATTGTTGATGGGGGACCTGAATATGCCAAATGTTAACTGGAGCACCTTTGCTGCAGCCACATCCAAGAGCAGGATCATTCTTGATGCCCTACAGAGGGAATGCCTTAGACAGCTAGTGTTGGAACCCACTCAGGAGGGAGCAGTCTTAGACCTGGTACTCTCAAATGGGGTTGGAGAGAGAATCTCAGATCTAGAAGTGGGTAGCCATCTGGGAACAAGTGACCAACAAACAGTGTGGGTCACAATAAACATAGCCACAGAGTCAAGCCATACAAAAGTGAGAGTACTGGACTTTAGGAGGGCTGACTCAGAAAAAGCACTATCAAACAGGCAACAATGGGGAAACATCAAAACTGCCATCACAGAGGCAACAAGCCTTTTTGTGAAGCAAATAAATCAAAACAAAAGAAAAAAACCCTATGGTTCTCAAAAGAGGTGTCGGGGAAGGTTAGGGAGAAAAAGATAGCATTCATGAAGTAAAAGGAAACACAGAAGGAGCAGGACAGAGAACTGTACCAGTTAAAGCAGAAGGAAGCAGGGAAGGCAGTCAGAATAGCAAAGGCCCAAACCGAGGAAAAGATAGCCAGCTCGGTTAAGAAGGGGGATAAAACCTTTTATAGATACATTAGGGAGTGAAGAAAGACCAAGGGAGGGATAGTGAGGCTGAATAAAGGGGGCAGTGCATGGGCAGAGAGGGTCGGTGAAAAAGCAGTGATACTGAACGAATACTTCTGCTAAGTATTCACAAAAGAAGAGGAGGGGGAGGTACCTAATCCAGTCAATAGAAGCACTCTGGATAGTGGGATCGATACTAGGCCCGTCACAGAAGAAAGGGACCTAAAAGAACTCCTAAAACTGAAGGTGGGCAAAACAATGGGGTCTGATGGTGGGATTTACCCCAGAATTCTAAAAGAACTAAGGAGAGAACTAGTGACACCACTGACTACCCTTTTTAACAAATCATGAGAGGATGGTGTGGTACCTAAGGACTGGAGGAGGGCGGATGTGATTCCCCTTCACAAAAGTGGGAACAAAGCAGAGGCAGGAAACTACAGACCTGTTCGTTTTACCTCAGTGATAGGAAAAATGATGGAATCACTTCTGAAAGGAAGAATTGTTGAGTACCTAGAAGCCAGCGGGGTACAGGTCCCAAGGCAGCATGGATTCACAGCGGGAAGGTCATGTTAGATGAATCTAATAGAGTTCTTTGACTGGGTGACCAAAGTAGTAGACCAGGGAGGGGCTGTGGACATGGTCTGCCTAGACTTTAGCAAGTCAGTTGACACAGTCCCACACAAAAGATTAATAAACAAATTAGCCAGCCTGAGAGTTGGTTCCAGGGTGGTAGCCTGGGTAAAAAATTGGCTGGACAACAAGACACGAGGGTAATAGTAAACTGAGTCCACTCCGGAGAAATGGTGGTTACTAGTGGAGTACTGCAGGGTTCTGTACTGGGTCCGGTCCTTTTTAATGTCTTTATAAGTGACATTGCAGAGGGACTGGAAGGAAAAGTATGACTCTTTGCAGATGACACAAAGATCTACAACAGGGTTGATACACAAAGGGTGGGGTGGAAAGGATGAGAATGGATTTGGCAAGGTTGGAGGAATGGTCAAATGTATGGCAGCTTAGATTCAGTGCAAGGAAGTGCAAAGTAATGCACCTGGGAAACAAAAACCCAGGAGATGATAACACAATGGGGGGCGGGGAGGTATTAATAACAACAAAATGGAAAGGACCTGAGGATAGTCATATTTATTTATATATTTCCTTAAACTAAATAACCCTAAAATCTGGCTCTATAAATTGGCAGACGACTGCAGACTTGGGACAGTGGTGAACAATCAAGCAGATATTGCATCTCTACAGAATTCTGTTGATGTGATCTTGGAGTGGACAGTATTAAATAAACTGGTCCTGAATACGGCCAAATGCCAGGTTATGCATTTTGGCAAATATAATGGTAGGGGCTCTTATAAACATGTTAACAATATGCTCACAGTCACTGATGAGGAAAGAGACTTTGGGATTTTGGTCACTGCTGATCTTAAGTTCGAGTCCCATTGTAGGGCACAGGTGAAAAAAGCAAACCAGAATTTAAACTGCATCCTTAGGCATATATCTAGCAGGGATGAAAAGGTACTTATAACACTATATGGAGCTTTGGTGAGGCCCCATCTGTAATATTGTGCCCAGGTGTAGTCCCCACAGAATAGGGAAGATATTAATAGATTGGAGGGGGTTCAGAGAAGATTTACTAGAACAATAAAGGGATTAACGAGCATACTGTATGAAGCAAGATTATCATCCCTTAACCTGTATTTCCTTCATTACAGGAGGTTTGGGGGAGACCTGTATTTGTTATACAGAATTATAGGAGACGACAGTCTTCGGGCAGAGGTTGGTATCCAGAGCAAGACCAGTTGGTGTAGTAGTAGGAGGCATGACAGTCAACTTTTTCATTTCAAATGGAACCGTAAACAACGTAAGAGCTGGTTCAGTCAAAGGGTGGTGGTACCCTGGAATGAACTTCCATCAGTGGTTGTAGAAGGTCCTAGTATGAATAACTTTGAAGCCAACTTCGACCAACACTTTAGTAAGATAATTACTCGATTTTAAAATTTTGGTATATGGCAAGCAAACATGGACGCAAGTCTGCTAGCTTGAAATTACCTATGATACCTATGATATCAGATGACTTAAAGGTAAGCAAGCAGTGTGAGAACGCAATAAGGATGGCTGGGGGGATACTGGGATGTATAGAGAGAGGCATCACCAGTAGAAAACAGGAAGTTGTTATCCCTCTGTACAGACAGTTGGTGAGACCCCATCTGGAGTACTGCATGCAGTTCTAGAGACGCCATCTCTGCAGGGACATAGGATGGAGGCAGTCCAGAGGAGGGCAACTAAAATGGTGCAGGTTCTGCAACAGAAGCCATATGAAGAGAGACTAAAGGAGCTTAATATGTATACCCTTGAGGTAAGAAGGGAGAGGGGGGACATGATAGAAACTTTCAGGTACCTCACGGGAATCCATGAAGTCCAAGAGGTAGCATCTTTCAGAAAAAGAGATGAGCAAGAACAAAGGGACACAATTTGAAGATAAGATTGGGGGCAGCTCAGGGGCAATGTGAGGAAGTATTTTTTCACAGAGAGGGTGGTGGACACGGAACGGCCTTCTTGAGGAGGTTGTGGGGGTCAAAAACAGTGGGGGGAATTCAAGAATGCATGGGACAGACATAAGGCAATTCTGGTGGGGGGTAGGAAGAAGTAGACTGTTGGTTAACTAGGATCTACAGTTTTATCCATTAGGTAGGGAAATGGGCATACTAGGTGGGCCAAGAGGTCCTTATCTGCCGTCAGAGTCTATGTTTCCATGTTTCTGTTGGGTGGTCCTTCAATCTAGTCTGGTGAACTGGATGCAGGCCAAGGGATATTGGGATCATGGGAAAGCAGGGTCCAACAGTGGGCGTGGGGCAGGTGCTACATTGCCTCCTTCAGGCATCAGGGGTTTTCCTCCTTGTGTTGTGTGAGCATTATCATGACCCCCCCGTTGAAGGTGCAGACATGCAATGATGTCCAATGTGTGCTGGGCATGCTCACGCTCCCGACCCATGGACATCCGCTGTAACCTCCACCTCCCAGCCTTGTGTGACCCTGACTTGTTTGAGCTCCCAGTCTCCACTGGGAGTTGCTGTTTAGCTAGGAGCCATCACCCACCCCACACTGGAAGAGGAGAGCTGTTGTCAGATGCTCTATCCTCTCCCTCCCTGGCCAACCCCTGGTGACCTGAGCTCACTTCTGACCCCTGATCGCCAGCATGGTAAAAGGTAAGGCACAAGGCACCTTAGCCCTCTACACCACCGGGCCGGCTCCTTGCCTCAGCGCATTTGTGTCAAGGTTATTTGTATTTTTAGCTTGGTTTCTTATGTTCGTTCTCCTCTGAGGTGAGACATGGACAAAGTACACTGATAAGTCCTGTGTAGGATGAAACACGTTAGGGTCTCTGTTCTTACTCTTTGCAGATTGTGTAAGAGGCCCTTTGTCACCATGCTTTTCTGCTTTATGGGACACTGTCAACTCCCTTAGGCCTCAAAGTGTCCCATGTTTAAAAAACACATTCTATGATTACTAACACTCTGCAAAGACTGCCGACGTAGCTAGTAGTTTGAGTCTGATTCTATTTTTCTTTTAAAAAGTGAAAAACAGACTACCCACCATACTGGTGTTACCACTGCAAAACAGGTTTGTTTACATTCCTTGGTCAACTCCCACTGCATCTTTCCCGGACTTGGAAACACCTCCATCACAGTCTAGCCACTCATGATGCAAGGGGAGTTTAGGTGGCTATGGCCTCATGAGTGACTGCACTGTTTGGGGGTGCTTCTAGTGTTTAGGAAGCATTCAAGAAGAATAGATTAAGGATCTGAAAATAAACAAAGTTGTTTATAAATATACATTATCATGCATTTCAGTTTTACTAAATAAGGAGACAGACAAAACAAACAGCAACATTAATGAATTTCAGAGAAGGTAAGCAACCATAAAATGTGAGGTTTAACTAGAAATAATATGATGCAACACAGGTTGACAGTGTCCCTTTAAAGCAGAACTAGCCTAAATGTGCATGGTGATTTACAGATATATCCTATGGTTCTTTGAAATATGGAGGTATGTGTGATTTTGTATTTCTTCGTAATCCCATATATTGCTATACTCTCTCTTGTCTACCTTGTCTGGCAGATCACAGTAATGCAAATGTTGTTTCTACCTCTCTAACCAAGGTATTGTGTGAGTACTGAAGACACAATTATCTTGTTTTAGATTTATAAATGGATCAGAGTCATAGAGATGTCTTTTCATTTCTCATGTTTTATATCGTGGTGTCATTATGGTTCGAATTAGGCTCGTTGTATTTTTATTATTAGTACTGCTGTATAATCTATTGTCAAACTCTGTGAGCTACTAAGTAAAATAAAATAATGAATTAAAATGTAACAAATATTGACTTTTACAATTCAATGAGTGGTATATTTTAAACATTTTTTGCAAGAATAGCCATGGCGGGATGAGGAAGCTTAAGAAGCAAAAGGATCACTTCAGTGAATGTGTTCTAAAGCTCTGCAGACTGTCTGTAGCATAAAGTTAATCAATCAATCATTTTATTTAACCAGGCGGAACACTGTTGAGAAAAACTCATTTACAGAGTGGGCCTGGACAATTCAAAAAATGCAATAACAACATAAGTACACATGTAAAAAATAAAGAAACATTAACTACATCCAAAAAGTACATGCAATGTGCAGTATATACAGTGTCTAAAAAATACAAGAATTTAAGATGCTAGGTAGTGATACCTGATGATTAGCAGGCGTGGAGGATACGGTGTCTTCAACCGATGCAAGAGCAATGACTGTAGAGCGATAGTAGTGATACCATACCTAAGTTGGTGACATTCAGTAAGATAGGGTTACTGAACAAACATAAATAGGAATGATGGGAATAGGAGCATCGAGATGGACAGAGGCAAGAGGAGGGTGTGGGTATGAACGAATTGGTGTGTCAGACTGAATATTGACACTTTTCATGAAGGTGCTTAGGGGCTCTGCACCATGGCCAGCCTGACAGGACAGAACAGGGTTAGGAGCAGCAATTGCAGGGGTCAGTAAAATGTCGTCTTAAGAGTGATTTGAAGGAAGACATTTTAGTTAGGGATGAGAGTTTGAGATTTCTGTAGATTATTCCATAGAGTGGGTAGGTAGTGGCTTAGTGAAGAGGCCCATATTGAATTCTGTAGTAGGGGATGTCTAGACACAGATAGAAATATCTCCTAAGCAAATAGGTTCCAGTGGAGCATGTTAGAAGGCTAGAGATATGTGATTGTTCTAGTGACAAGACAGAGTACCTATGCCATGCACAATATACGGTAAGTATTTAAAGTTTAGCATAATATTAGCATGGCCATGTTAATGTGTTTAGTTGGCTTTTCAAGAAAGATACTGAGTATAGAATGAACTAATAATTAAAATCCAGAATCTGGAGCAAAGGGGCTTGGGGGAGAGAGATAGAGAGAGAGAGAGAGGGAAGGAGGGAGGAAGGAAGGGAAGGGAGAGAGGCAGGCTTGGAGGAGAGAGGAGAGAGGAGAGAGAGAATTCTGCCAATGCCCTCCCCACTCCGAGAATATAAAAAGTTATTTGAAGATCTGCAAATGCCTTCCCCACTCCCTTGCTGGCTTTAGAAGCCTTTTGCCAAGTCAGGTGTTTTGCACCGTCAGTTAAATATAAAGTCTATTCTGTGGACTTTGTTTTTTTTTTTTATCATTATTTTGCTTTGCTGCTATGGTGATATGATTTATTAGCATACTGTTCTGTTTTTGTGTCGTGGCAGTAGTTAACACACATTATAACATGTGTTATCAGGAACGTGTGATATGATTGGTGGAGAGACCCTACTAAACTACAAAGCTACAACATGCATCAGCTTATCTCTTTACCCATCAGATCCATTCCTCAATCAAATACCACCACCTTGCTGGACTGGATTATGACAAACTGCCCTGAGAACATCATTGACGTAGGCATCCTACCTGATGCCATCACTGACCACTCCCCCACTTTCTGTATCTGGAGTAAAGGCAGGCCTGAACCTATGAAGTCCCGTTTCATTACTTTCCGTTACTATGCAAATTTTGACCCACAGGCCTTCTTGTTGGACGTCGCTTGCAACGACTGGTCCTCTCTCTATAGTTCATCGGATGAAGAGTCTGCCCTAGACTTCTTTTTGACCAAATTCCTAGGACTACAAGAAAACCACAGTCACCCTGTGACCAGACGTGTAAGAAATAGGTGGACCCGCTGGCTGAAATCTGACCTCCTCTCTAAGTTACGTTTGAGGGACAAAGGCTGGTTTCGGTAAAAGAAATCTGGTCTACTTGAAGATTTTCATACTTACAGAGTACTGAGAAATGCCTACAAGAAAGAAAGAATGAAATCAATCAAGCGAAAAGCTCCTACTGCAAGGATCTATTAATAGACTCCAAGGGACCGGAAAAAATTCTGGTCCCATATTAAGTTCTTCCTGGGTTCTAACCAGTCCTCTACTCCTAATAACATGTCTCTAAAAGGCATCCACTGTAACAATCCCCTCAGTATTGCAAACTTATTTAGCACGCAATTTTCTGACCTTACTCAATACACCTCTACTTTCCCTACCCTATCAAATCCTGTCATAAAAGCAAACTCCACCAGGCCCACTTTCCACTTCAAGTCTGTCCAGAGAAATGAGGTTCTCAGACTTCTACGAAACATCTTAGAATATGCAGCTGTGGGGTCTGATAACTTGGAACCCAGACTCCTAAAAATTAGCTGCCCCACACATAGCTGCTCCCCTAGCTAAGATTTTAACTCTCTCTGTGTCAAAGCTCTGTCCCTGAAATCTGGAAGATGTCAGAGTTATCCCCTGTACATAAGAAAGGTGACCCGCTTGACCCAACAAATTACAGACCCATTGCCGTCCTATCTGCGCTCAGCAAAATTCTTGAGAAATGAGTTGCCATCTAAACAACTGACTTCCTGCTGAAACATGACCTCTTAATTGATGCTCAGCATTGCTTCCGCAAAGGGCACAGTACCATTACTGCCCTGTTCAAATTCACATCCGACACCCTAGTGGCCATGGACTCTGGTTGGCTCATGGGGGCTAGTTTCATTGACATGACCAAGGCATTTGTTCTTGTAGACCATTCTATCCTCACTGCCACTCTCGACTCTCTAGGCTTCTCACCAAATGTTGTCAACTGGTTTAATAGCTATCTGACTGATAGGTCTCAATACGTGAAATTTAACTCGACCCTCTCTGACAAGGTTACCATCAATATTAGTGTACCACAAGGGTCTGTCTTAGGTCCTCTGCTTTTCTCAATTTTTATCAATAGCATCACCTCTAATCTCCTTAAAACTTCCTCACTATTATATGCAGATGACATTGTACTGTATACCAGTTCCAACAGTACTGAGGATACAAATTCTCGACTCTCTTGTGACTTTCAGCTTATCCAACAGTGGCTTGCAAATCACAAACTTATTCTAAATAAATCTAAGACCCAAGCTATGTTATTTGGCTCCAGATTCCAACTCAAACTCTCCCAGACACACTTTAGCGTCTCTTCCCCTGATGGCACATCGGTAGGGGTAGTAAATTCCTTCAAATATCTAGGGGCCACTCTTGACCCATCACGGAGTTTCGACATCCACATTCAATCTACCTGTAAGCAGGTAAACTCTAAACTTGGTATTGCCTACCATACAAGCTATGCTGTCACCCCTCTGCCAGGTTTTCTATTGCCCGTGGGATATTACTTCCCTCTCTCACTTATGGGGTTGCCACGTATGCTTCTGCCTGCAACTCGAGTCTACGAAAGTGGGATGTTACCTATAATAATATTTGTTGCTTTGCATCCTGCTCCCCCCGGCTGAAACATCAGTCTTCTCTGCACAGATCTGGAATGGCTTCCTCCCCAAGAACTAAGATCTTATGCACTTGGTTCTATTACTGATTATATCATCAGATCACGTTCACCTAAACCCCTGGCCAGTCTCCTTCCCTACCAGAAAACCAACTATGTTTTGCGCTCAGTGGACAATGTCCCTGTTCTTATTCCAAGACATCGCACTTCAGAAAGTGGTCATGCCTTTGCCTGTCATGCACCTCATTTCTGGAACACACTCCCTTTAGCCCTATGTCAAGCTGCGTCCCACATCTCTTTCAAGAGAGAACTATATCACTATCTGTTCTCCTCCTACGTATGCTCCTGTTTCAAACCACCCTAGCCCTAAATCTCTAATCCCACACCACTCTCTGTAGTCCCCTGGGGGCCTGGGATCCACTCCAACAGGGAGCAATTCCTTTCAGTCTCACTTCTTAACTTCTAGCATTTTAGTCTTCCATTTACTTTTCCCTTTCTGGTTAATTTTTGAGTGCTTTCTCTTCTCAAACTTCACAGCCTTCCTCTTTCATCATCAGCGGAACCTTACTGGGTAACCTGTACTTTACTAAACCATATCTATTCCCTCTCCATATATTGCCTTCCTCCTCTTTCCACCATTCTATCTCCCGTTTCACTTCACTCCGCCTGTCTATTACTTGCTGTCACAGCACTTTATTCCTCATTGTTTGAATACTGCTCAGTCACTTTAAATATTGACCTGATTGTATTTGTCACTTGTAAACCTAAATGCTGCATTGTTTTGTCATATTTACGGCTGTTAATTGTCCAAACATCTACATGTAATCTTATATTATGTACAAAAATGTTTCTGTTGAAGTTTGTCTCTGTACTCTCCCGATCATGCCTGAAAATAGTCTTTTTGGCTAGTGCACCTACCTGGTAAACAAAAAATAAATAAATAAATAAATAAAATAGCCGTGCATTAAATAGGCCTGTTAATGCATGGTTCTGTGGCTCGACTCAGTGGATTGGCTGCCGGGTCTCCTTATGTGAGGAGACAAGCAAAGTAGAGTGGCAGCCATGACAGGTGGACAGCCAGTGAGCACGACGGAAGAATTTTTGTCCAGTTCAGTAAATAATGGGAAAACTGTGGAGTGAGAGAGAGAGTGTACCTTAGTGAGGGCTCTCTCTCTCCCTTTGTGTATATCGGCAGTGTGTTGTGCTGCTCAGCTGCTTGTAGTATTCCCCCGCATGATGTCCCCTCAGCAAGGCTCGGGAGAGAGAGAGAGAGAGAGAGGCAGACAGACAGTGACAAGGAGAGCTGGACATATAGTGCTGAATTTCTGCTATGTCCTGTCTCTCTCTCTCTCTCTCTACTTCACTGTGAAGGATTTCTCTGTGTCTGCAGGCCATTTTGTCTCACCTCAACCAAGCCTTATTATTGTGTGTTGTCAGTGGTGCCAACTTCTCCCATACATGCTGCTTCAGCATCCCCCCCCCCCCGGACATGACCACGCATGAGAGAGAGAGCTGAGTGAGGGAGAAAGCAAGCAGCTCCGATAGTGGCACAATAAGGGTGAGAGAGAGAAAAGACAGAGACAGCATTGAGGTTGTGACAGCATGTGTCTCGCGTCTCTGTCTGACATCTGTCCCCTGCCTTGCACCTTGTGCCCTGTTCCTGAGTGCCCTTCCTTATTAGAGGGGGTAATTCCAAAATGGCACAGCTGTGATTATTTCGTAGAGTGGTGGCAAAAGCACAGAGAGAAACCCCTTCACCCGCAAACTGCATTAAGGTGATATGTACCAGCTGCCTCAGCCATGCTCCTGTACACAATTTGCTCCTGCGTGGTGGTGATTTTGACTCACTTAATGCTCCCCTGAAAGCAGTGCAGATGTATACATTAGTATCATTTGGGGATGAGAGGAGCTGGGTTGGAGGGAAGAGGTTCAGCTGGCTTGAAGGTTGTGATACTGTGGTATATGATGAGGAATTATTCAGTTATAGTTTATTGTAAATGTGGGTTTCAAGGTTACTGGGAGCAGCTTGGTCATTTGAGTTGTGTTTCAGAGGACCTCAGTTAGACTGGCTACATGTAGTTCTGTCCGTCACTGTGTCTGTGATTGGGCCCTGCATTTTGAATGTCTGTGTGTGTGTGTGTGTGTGTGTGTGTGGGGGGGAGGTATAAAGTACAGGTATTGGGCAAAGTAGGACACTGTTATACACCTCAAAGGTCTCAAATCATGTCAGTACTGTATGTGTGACATTTGTATGTGCATAACAGAAATCAGATATGTATTCTTTATTGGGGAATATTTTGCAAGGTGGCAGGACACAATACCTTCTTTGCTGTTTAAACAGGAAAACCCCATTCTGTGGTTTTCCCCTTGTTTAAACATAACTCATGTTATTAGTGCAGTAATCCACCGCGGGGTATGGGATTGTGGGGATTTAATGCGCCTTGGGTGCTGTGAGGACACTCTGCCTACGGCCTTGTACCTCACAATTCACCCGAGGCATGCATTAAATCCCCATAACCCCGTACCTTGTTGTGGATTGTTGCTTACTGAAAATAGGCATTGCCTTCCTGCAACCCCATCACTCACTAGTGTTAACAGAGGCCCCTCTCCTCTGATGAGGATGGCACTTAGGAGAGACATCAGTAAGTGGGATATGGTCCCCAGCAGAAAGACTGGAACATATCAACATTCTGGAAATGCAGTGCTGCATTTTTATTGGTAAAGTAATTCTTTTCTCTGGTAAGAGACCAAGAAGTACAAATAAGGACAGACGATACAACCTCTATGTATTACATAAAGAAACGGGGAGGTGCCAGATCCTCAGAACATTCCAGGGAGACCCTGTGAAGATTTGGAACCTGGCATACAGCTTGAATACAGGGCAGTTTGCAGTATCCCTGGTTGGGAAAGGTACTAGCAGATGCTCTATACAGTCATGTGACTCATAAATGGTCTCTGAAACAAGACATTATAAACTCCATCTTCAAAGATGAGGAATCCCAGAAATAGATTTGTATAGCTCATGGGAGAACAGGAGATTATATTTGTTTTGTTGCAGATCCCCATCCCTGCAAGTAATCCCAGAGGGTGCTGTCAGCGTGTCTTGTAAGAATAAATTCCATGTTTTTCCCCATTTTCCTTTGATTCAGAAAGTTCTTATTGAAACTGAGGATTGAACAAGCAGTCATGATCTTTGTAGCTCCAGAATCACTGCAGAAAACAAACATATATCTGATTTCACTAAGTAAAAATCCTGATATTTAATCCCCCAGATTTTCTCTACATTTTTTTTTATTCAACAAGAAAGTCTAATATAAAGACAAATGATCTTGTTATATCTTGTTAAGAATAACACGTGTATTTCATGGTATACATTTCTTAAATAAGTTTTTGTATTTAACCAATTAAAAATCTTATTTTAAAGCTTCATGGCACCATCCTAGTTTCAGACTAAAATAATAGTTTTTTGGAGTTTTAAATTTTTCTCAGATCAGTTTTAGGATTTTGTGAATGATAAATTATTTAACTTTGTCAAAAATGGTATTTTCCCTTTGTTATTGGTGCTGCTTCTAATAAAATAAGCTTTACCATTACTCACTGTCAGGGTGGTCAGACTTATGCCTCAAAAGGCACCACGTACCTAATTGGGTTATTGTCATTTTATCATCCTCTCTGTGACTGCCCCACTGATTTGAACCACAGCATCAGGAGACATGTACAATTTTTGCTTGTGGGCATACATTACAAGTGATTATTTTCTTTTACTACACTACAGCAGCATACTGTACGGCTTTTCAAATTCTATATACTACAATACTGCATGGTCTCGGTGATTGTGCAAAACGCTGCTCCTTGTGCCTTAAATAAGCCATGTTTGGTTGAGCATGTATTCCAACCAAAGCAGTGTGATTGCAAAACTTTCGTCATATGATTCTTTTTTTAAAACTATAAAAAATATTTGTAATATTTATATTTATTTGCTTTCAGGCACAGTTTTCTTTTCTATACCATTGATATCAGTGACCTGTTCTGTTTCTGGTATGAAACTTGTTTGGGGATAGGAAACAGAGGGTGGTGGCAAATGGAGTTTGCTTCAAAGGCGGTAGAGTGCATAGCGGGTACCTGTTCAAATGTAAATGTTCTATATATTTTGTATACAGGATCAGAAGAATTTTTTTGGAATTTGGAGGGAATGTAATGTCATCTGGCTTTCCTAGAGGCACTGGCACAGAGATTATGAAGCCTGTTGGTGGAGAGCCTGTCTGTGTGACTGCCAGAGGCCTCGTGTTTAGACCAGGCTCTTTTCCTTGGGTAAAACAGCTCAGTCTGATTTGCTCAGATATAAGAGTGGTGGGAACTTCAACTGGCTCAGTGGTGCAGATGGCTGAGGCATTATGCCTCATCTGCTGCCACACTGGCGACTCACGTTTGGGAATGAACCTGGGCCACTCGGTAGTCGGATGGGGGAGGGATTAAGTATCCCTGCAGATGTGTTCTTCCTGCGGGGAGGGAGGGCAGCCTGCTCTGCCATAACATTACCACCTAGATGACCATGGGTAAGGGTGCAGTCAGGAGCAGTAGTTCCGGGTGGTGGATGCTCCCAATGGAAGACATAAGCATGTCCGCTGATGTGTGGGTATCAAGCTGTCTCTTCCACGGAGCTTCCGTGGGTTGGGGAATTAGAAGATATCCATACAGGACTGCAATGCCCATTTAGGCTCCAGGGACTGCAGCATCTTACTTCAGTCAGAATTGGTGAAGTCAGAGAGGAAGCTTTCAAGATGGAAGCCCCAGAACAAACTGTCAATAAGCTTTGGAGGGGCCATAAGAGTCTTGATTTTTCCGAGACATTAGGTTAGGCAGCGATCATGCAAAAGATGGGTGTGTGTGTTTCTTGACTGTCAAAGTTATATGGGGGCAGGAGGATGAGAAAATCCAATCAGTAGGTAAGTGATTGGAGTATTCTAGTGCTCCTGTTGTACATAAGGACTGGGAATTAAAAAATGGCCAAACCAGGATCTGAAATGAATGCATTGCAGTGTAAATCTACACGTTGCTAGCAGTTAGTTTATACTGTAGGATGGCTACCCTCAGAGGGTAGTTATGACCAACACCAAAGGAGAAAGGGCGAAACATATTATTAAAGGACTACTTTAAATCCCTTAGGATTCATATTTTAGTTATAAACACACACAGATTATAATGATTTCTCCTGTTGTAGAATCTGTTGCTGCAGTCGATTTTTGTCTCATTCCTTTTTTATAGTAAAAGTGAAGCAACATTTAATGGTATAATTATATCAGAACAATACAAAATGACATATGCCCCAATAATGCAAAGCCTCGTGGGAAGTACATATAAATCACCATGAAAAGAATTTGGACTAGTTCTGTTTAAAGTTGCAGTATATGGTGTCAAATGGTCTTTCACACAATCTGCAGAGGCTGAAAACATAAAAAGATAAGACACTGCTCCTCATTAAACCAGATTTGTCCACTCTAGGCAAACTCAGGTTAATATAAAATGCACCCTGCATAATTTACACAATGCCATCTGATTGCAGCAGCCCTTTTTATTAATAAACTTAGATGCTAAGAAGGCCTTCGTCCGGGCGGCATGGAACTTCTTATTTGCTGTAATAAAGTTGATGTGCTTTCGTGCCCCTTTTATTAAGATATTGCACTCTATATACCACAAACCCAAGGACTATGCTAAAATCAGTGGTAATGTCTCAGATGTTTTGCCCCTCCATGGGGGAACCTGCCAGGAATGTCTAATTTCACCACTACTTTTTGCCTTATACTTAAAACACCTAATGCAAGCCCTTAGACTACACCCTGTCATTAAAGATCCTGAATTGTGAGGACAGTGCAACAGTCTGGCGCTCTACGCAGATGATCTGCTTATTTATCTTCAAAACCCTGACCAATCTTTCCCAGCACCATGGCATACCTTTAACATTATTTGTTTCCATCTCAGGTTATAAACTCAATATGGACGAAACCTAAGTCCTACAAATCCACTTCTACCCTAGTAATCAGATGAAAAAACAATAACATTTCAGATGGAATTTAAATTCTTTTAAATACTTAGCTGTAACTCTTTCGAAAGATCTTACCCAGCTAACCACATTGAATTACACTCCCCTAACTGAACAATTTGTCAAGGACTTCGAGACCTGGTCTGCAGTTTCACTTTCCTTAATACAGCGGATTGATATTGTCCTGATGATACTTCTCCCTCGAATGCTTTACGTGGCACAAACTCTTCCAGTTCTTCTTCCACCTGCTATTTTCAGGAAGTGGAATAAATTAATTTAAATGTATGTATGGGGGTGTGTGTGTCAGAAACCTAGACTACGTTTCACCACCCTGCAGTTACCTAAACACAAGGGTGGCGTGGGCTTATCCAGCTTTTAACTATATTACACTGCAGCTCAGTTGTGCACTGCCCTGTACTGCTTGTTTTTTGTAAAATTATTTTTTTATTGAGCATGTGGATAAGCTTACAATACAGCCAGATAATGAACAGTGTTGGGTATACAGTACTGACATAGCCAATAATTTGTTACAATTCCAGAGAGACACTATAGATGATACATTAGGATTGCAGTATGCAGAGTAGGGAACAATCATTTATATAAATGATCATATACCCTTATAAAGGAGTTACTCCAGGTTCTTAGCAGCCCCACTCTCTACCATATTATTACACCATCAGAGTCTCAAAATGCCCCCCTTTATCCACACTAGACTTTAGACATACTAGACTGCCTGGGCTTCAGTCTGGGATAAGATCAGCCTCCACTGTTGATAACCACTGGCTCCAGACTTCACAGAACTGAGACAAGTTGCCCTGGGCACTCCGCTGCGCCCATTCAGGCATCATGCAGGACTTTACATTTTGCACCCATCTAGTGACTGATGGTGGGGTTGGTGACATCCACAATTGCACAATGGTTCTCTTGGCATTAATAAGTGCAATAAACCAGAGGGGGTTAGAAGTCCTACAACCTGGATGGGATGGGTCTACCCTAAGTAACAATTCCATGGGGGATTTAGATGGGCTATAACCTAGGATGGTAGTCATTATACTGTGTATTAGGTGCCAGAAGGGAGCCACTTTTGGGCATGTAAGTGCCGGGTGAAGAAAGTCCACCTTGTCAGTTGCACATTTAGGGCATAAGTGCGATTTGTTAGCATCCAACTCATGCAGTCGCAAGGGGATTGCATATGCTATATGCAGAAAGTATAGCTGAATTTGCCACAGCTTGTTGCTGCGTGAACACTGCAGGTAGTGGGTGCAAGCCAAAGCCCATGCCTCCTGGTCTATAGGGAAGTGAAGGTCTTCACTCTATTTTTTCCAGCTGGGGTTTTGCTCGAGAGGGAGGGAGCCATGGAGCATATGATAATAAGTAGACATGGGTTTACTTCCAAGTTGGTGTCGAAACAACTCTTCTTCTACAGAGGAGGGTTCAGCCCACCCATTTGTGGCCGTGAGGGTAGTTCCATACCATTGGCGAATTGCCAGGTATAAGAAGATGTCCCCCACAGGAATTTTCCACTCAGTACAGAGTTGTGCAAAACTCTGTATCAGGCCCCCATCATATAGCTGGTTAACCGTTATGAGACCCTTCTTTCTCCACACCCATAGCCGCTGGACCATCATTGTGGTGCAGCTTCCTCCAGACTTCATGAAGCGGAGTAAACTGAGATTTATGAGAGTTATCCCCCCATATGTCCCACTCATTTATGTGCCCAGATCCAGGCGTGCAGAGTAATCGCAGCAAAAGGGTTGCTCAAATGTACCTCCCCCAGGTCTTGCAAACATCCGACTAGTGTATCATTTCGAAGGTTATCCTGTAGCGTATCCTTCTCTAGGCCTATCCATGGGCAGTCAGAACCTGAATTTCCAATGGGGAGAAAGGCCAATTGGGCAGCCCAGTAATAAGTTTTGAAATTCGGTAACCCTGCTGCTCCCCCCTCAGCACTCTCTGTAATATGGCTCTTGGAATTTTGACTTGACCCCCTTGTCATAAAAATTTGTGTGTAAGTGTATCTAGTTGTTTAAAGTGAATTTGGGGTTTTCTGATAGGAAGGGCCTGATAAAAGTATAGGACCTTTGGCAATATTGTCATTTTTATGACCCCAACAGGGAGATGGGCAAGGTAGCCCATCTCTCACATTCTTCTGCGATCCCAGCCACTAAGGGTTTCAAATTCAACTTGTATAAGGCCCTACCGATGCAGGTATCATTACCCCCAGGTATCGTAACTTATATACCAGTTGGAGACCACACAGCTGGGCAGTCATCTGTGTATGATTCAGCGAGCCCACTGGCATCAACTCACTCTTGGACCAACTGACCTTGTGCCCTGATATGACACCAAATGACTGTATTAGCTTATGAACCTCAGGTAATTCCTCATCAGGGTTTTGCAGATATAGTAATTGATCATCCGCATACATAGCGATTTTGTGTTCTCTCCCCCCCCCACCCAGAAACCTCTTATCCCTGTTTGTGCCCTTAGAGCTGCCCCTAAGGATTCCAACGATAACTCATACAACAGTGGGGACAGAGTGCAACCCTGGCATGTGCCCCTGCCCAATTTAAACGGGCTAGATAGCTCTCCATTGATCAATACTTGTGCCAAAGGGCCTTAATATAGGGCTCGGACCCAAGAGCGGAAGGATGGACCTACCTCCAATTTACCCAAGGTATTAAACAGATATCCCCACTCCACAAGGTCAAAAGCTTTCTCAGCATCGAGAGCCACAACCGCAACATCATGAGATCTTTTAATGCAGGCCCACCTAAGTATGATATTGAGTGTACACCTAATGTTACGCTTCCCCATACAACCTTTCACAAAGCCAGATTGGTCCGGGTGTATAATACCCGGGAGTACCACCTCTAAATGAGATGCAAGGGCTTTTGCCACAATTTTATAGTCCGCCATGAGCAGCGAAATTGGCCTGTAGTAGGCGCATTTATTAGCATCTTTACCTGGTTTTGGCAATACTATGATTGTTGCAGACCATGTGGTTGGGGGTAACTCGCCCTTTAACAGACCTTCTAGGGACATGGATATGTTGTTCATCCACACTGTCTGGCAGGTTCCTTGCCACTTTAAATCTTGCCGGAAGGTCTTCAAGCTGGCTCCTCCCACCCACCCGGGTGGTAAAACTCTCGGCTCCGCCCCATGATGCCAGATCTTCCTTACCGCTTGGAAGCTCAGGTTCCCTCCTTAAAGCTCTGCGTGTAAGACTGGTTCCTAATTCTTCGAATCTTCGAAATTAGAAGTTTTTTCGCTAAAAAGACTTTGGTCTTCTCTCCCTCGCGGCTGCGATGGACAAATCGACTCCCGGTTTCCGGAGAAGCCCTTGCGGGCAGAAGATGTCTCGGACAGATCCGCACTCCACGTGCATCTACTGCTTAGGCCCTGAGCACGACCCGTAGGCTTGCGACCTGTGCTCTTCTTTTTCGGCCTACGTCCTCGAAGACCATGCTGCCCGTTTACAGCTGGGGCGTCCCGAGAAAAGATTTCCTCTGGTTAAGTTTAAAGAGGCCGGTTGGCGGTGTCGCGGCCCGGTGTTCGGCGAATCGGCTCGAGCAGATGATCGCCCTCGAAGAGGCGGCAGGCGAACGCTTCTACCTCGGCTGCGGCATTTGTCCGCTGTCTCTCGGTGCCTCGTATTCGGCTTCTTTAAGGAGCTTGTCTGACCCTCTCGACGAAAGGTGAGGGTCCAACTACTTCTGGACCTTTTCTCGGTCCAAAAGAGCAAAGTAAGTCTCACCGTCGGCGCTCTTGGGAGTGGGAAAAAATCTCCCTCCCAGTAGTCGACAGTCGACTTGATCGACCCCTCGGCTCGGTCCTGGCTTCACGGTGTCCCCGTCAGGCCAGTTGACCGGAACTCCGTTAGCGGTCAAGATTTTCTCGACCCGTTGGACGGGTTGTCGGCTGGAGAAGCTGAGAATCCCCTCTCCCGGTTCCCCAGGCGAGAGTTGAGGTCCCGTCGGCTCGTCTGTGCCTCGGTTCCGGAGCCTTCCGGTGGAATCTTCGAACAAAGAGTGCCGATTTAACACCTCCCGCACCGTCCTCGGCCTAGCTGAGGTTCTCCAGTCGGTCTCGGACGTCTTCACGGTCCAGCCGATCCCGCCGCCATAGGCGGTCTCGGTCTCGGCACCGCTGGCAAGCGGCGCTGCCGCTCTTCCTCTTCCTCCTCCTCGGACGAGGGGAGACTTCGGCGCAAGTTGCGTTGGAGGTATGAAGAACTCATGTGGCAACAGCTCCTTCTGACCGGGAATAAGCTGACCCAGTCGTCTTCCCCGGCCATTAAGTGGCTGTCACTGGAGCGGCCGAAACAACCCCTCATTGTAGCCGAGGAGCCTGTTCCCAGGCCGGTTGTTCAGCAAATTCCAGCTGCCCCACCAATTCTGGTGGAATCTCCGCCTCCACAGCCGTTATTTGGGGCTCCGACCAAAAATTCTCGGTCGGCTCAGGGACTGCCCCATAGGCTGTCTGTCACCCCCACTCCCGATAAGCCTCGGCAGGTGGAGGGTGGCTCAGGCCCGAGGCAGCTCTTTGAGGACTCTTCCGAGTCCGAGGATGATTCCTCCCTTTTCTCCAAGCGAATGGACTTGGAGTCCTCAGGAGGACAGTCGGTGGGCGATAGCCCTTCGTCCTTCCTAGGATTGCTGGCTCATCTCGGGTCCACGGGATGAAGCTCGAACCCGTTCCTAAACAGGCCAGGTATCCCTCACGGAGATTCTGGACTGAGGGATTCCCGGGAGGCCTTTCCGGTGGCGAGGCCATAGTGGGCCCGGCCTTGGAGCTTGGCAGCGCCCTGCTTCCTGCCCTGCGCCTTCAGCCAGGATGGCCAGGAAGTATGCGGTCCCTACCAGTTCCCTGTCGGTTTGGAACACCCCTCTGCTGAGGTTGGTTACCGACAGCGTTTCCGGCGCGCGGGAAGCATGAGGATATGGACAAACCTCCGACAAGGAATCAAGAGTGGATTATGCGGGCAAAAGTCTATGCTGCGTCCTCTCCGGCGCCGTCAGGCCAGTTAAGCCGTCCTCATGGCACATTTTCTCATGCCCTGTTGGGCTCCCTGGATGAGTGGTCCCTCATCTTCCCGTGGATCTGCAGACTACGGTAAGGCAGGTGCGGGACCAGGGCAGGGCAGTGGCCAAACAGCAGCTCCAGACTGCTTTAGACATTGGGGACTCATGTGCCAGGTCTGTGGTGACCGCAGTGGCCATGCGTCGGCGGGCTTGGCTGAGGATATCCACCTTTACCTCGGATACCCAGCACAAGTTGGCGGACGTTCCCTTTTTGGGGACTGACCTCTTCGGCCCTGGGGTGGAAGGTCACCTGCAGAGGACTGAGAAGTCCAGTGCTACCTTGGACTCAGTCTCTTCCGCTCAGAAGGACAAAGGCCGCAAGCCTCAGCCTAAGCCCTTTCGTCCTTTTGTGCCTTGGCCTCGGCCCAGCAACGTTAGGGCCAGCAGGCTCGGCCTGGCATCCCAAACCCAAGCCATCGGCTTCCTCCAACAGGAAGCAGGGAGGTAAAGGCCCAGGAGGTCCCTCGGCCGGTCCCTCCTCCAAGCCTGCCCAGTGACGGGCTGAGGGGTGTCGCCCCCATCCCCGTCACCTCACCCCTGATTCCCCCCGTGGGGGGACGGCTCCGACACTTCCTTTCCGCCTGGTCCGTTATTACCACGGACAGGTGGGTACTGGAGGTGGTGGGAAAAGGCCTGCCTCTAGAATTCGAGCAGGCCCCACCCTTCAGAGCCGTCGCACCTCGGGGTCCTCGAGTCTGCAGCCTCACTGTCGGCTCGTCGGGCCGAAGCAGCTCTCTCCTCCTCCAAAGGAGGTGATCAGAGGTAACGGATCCCCTCAGACCCGGGTTCGTGTCCAGGTACTTCCTGGTTCCGAAGCAGACGGGGGCTGGCGCCCCATTCTCGACCTACACGACCTGAACAAGTTCCTGGGTCTCGAACCTTCAGGATGGTCACTCTGGCCAGATATACCATCTCTGGAACACGGCGTGTGGTTCTGCTCTCTGGACCTGCAGGGCCGCGTTCTTTCCGTCCCTATCCGTCCGTCACGTCGGAGATTCCTTCGCTTTCGAGCGGAGGGATCCCTCTTCGAGTTCTGAGCCATGCCCTTCGGCCTGTCTTCAGCTCCCAGGGTCTTCACCAAATGCATTGCAGTGGTGACAGCTTTCCTGCGGTGCCGGGGGGTCTGGGTGTACCCTTACCTGGACGATTGTCTGATAGCAGCCCCCTCTAGTCAGGAGGTGGAGCGGTCCAGAGATCTGGCCCTCCAGGTTTGCTCTCAAGTCGGCCTTCTCATCAACGAGGCCAAGTCGGAACTCGAGCGAAGCAGGTGATTCTGTTTATCGGGCAGGCAAGCTCTCTTGAGCAAACCGGCTCCTGGCGGACAGGGCGAGGTTCTTACCTCCTTTGCCCAATCATTTCTGGTTGGGCAATCGCGCCTGCCGGGACTTCCTGCGCCTCCTGGGTCTCATGGCGGCCTGTACCAGCGTGGTCCGTTGGGCCGCGGCACATCGCCCCTTCAGTGGGGTCTGGCCAGCCAGTGGTCCTGCGCTGCGATCCATTGGACCAGCTAGTGATGGTGACCAGGAGATGTGGGCGCTCTCGGTGGTGGACCGTTCCATCTCATCGCAGGAGGGCATCCCGTTTGTCCGCCCGAGGCAGCGGTCTCTCTATCGACCGATGCCTCTCTGATGGGTTGGGGTGCCCATCTGGGGAACACCGGCGCCGCGGCCTCTGGTCCCGCGGGAGTCGATGCCACATCAACCTGCTGGAGCTCCGAGCGGTCCGCCTAGCTCTCACCGCCTTCGCTCCGTTTCTCCGGGGTCAAGTGGTCCGAGTCCAGACGGACAATACCACGACCATGTACTACCTAAACCACCAGGGCGGGACACGTTCCATGCTTCTATGCAAGAAGCTCCGCATTTGGTCACTCGTTGCGCCAGCCTGGAGGCCGATCTCCTAGCCATTCATGTGGCAGGGCCTCCAACACCCTGGCCGATGCCCTGAGCGGATAGGGGCTGCATCTCACGAGTGGTCTCTCCTGCCGGAGGTAGTACAAGATCTGTTCTCCCACGGGCACACCTCAGGTGGACCTGTTTGCCTCAGGGAGAGCAGGCTGAGGCTGTTTCATGCCCGCCCCCCTCAGCAGGGCTCGCTGCAGGGGGATGCCTTCTCGAGGCTGTGGACCCCGGGCCTCTTCTACGCCTTCCCCATTTCCCTTGATTCACAAGGTGCTTCTCAAAGCAAGGAGGGACAAGGCGCAGGTGATTCTGATAGCCCCAGACTGGCCTCGCCAGTTCTGGTACCCAGATCTCCTCAGCCTCAGCTCCAGGCTCCCGAGGCAGCTTCCAGCTCGCCCGGACCTGCTCTCAGTCAATCAGGGGAAGGTGTTCCATCCGGACCTTCAATCCCTGCACCTGACGGCCTGGTTCCTGAGCGGCTAGAGTTCCAGGCCTTGGGTCTTTCCGACGAGGTCCTCAATGTTGTTGAGGCGTCCGTAAAGTCGACCAGGAAATGCTATGCCTTCAAATGGAAGAGATTTTCCATTTGGTGTCAGAACAAGGCTTGGACCCTTCCTCCTGTCCTTTGGCAAGCATCTTGGACTATTTATGGTCCCTTTCTAGTCAAGGGCTTAGGTCGACGACCCTAAAGGTGCACCTGGCAGCCATCTCTGCTTACTGGGCGCGGGCCGGGGAGCAGTCGGTGGCGCAGGAGAAGATGGTCTGGCGCTTTTCCAAAGGCCTTGATCACATTTCCCCTCCGGTGCGAGAACCTCCACCTCCATGGGATCTACTGCTGGTACTGGCAAAGCTCATGGGCAAGCCATTCGAACCAATGCACAGGTGTGATCTCTCTCACCTTTCGTGGAAGACCGCCTTCTTGGTGGCTATCACGTCAGCCAGAAGGATGGGAGAACTTCAGGCGCTCTGCATCAAGTCTCCTTACCTGGTCTTCCACAGGGACAAGGTTGTCCTGCGCCCCCACCCGAAATTCCTTCCGAAGGTGGTGTCGGAGTTTCACCTTAACCAGTTGTTGACTCTGCCGGTGTTCTACCCCAATCACACCTCGGAGGCCGAATACAGGCTCCATACTTTGGACCCTAGAAGGGCGCTCGCTTATTATAAGGAGCGCACGGCTGAAATTCGGGAGAGGTCTGCCAGCTGTTTGTCACCACGCTGAAGCCGCACCTGGCAGACCTGCAGCCAAGCAGACAATAAGCAGGTGGGTCACCTCCTGCATAGATCTCTGCTATAAGTTGGCGGGCATGGAGCCTCCCAGAGGGATAAGAGCTCATTCTACCCGTCATACTGCTGCATCGGTGGCTGCTTCCAGGGACGTCCCTATCCAGGAAATCTGCAGGGCTGCTACCTGGAAGTCAGCACACACCTTCATTACCCATTACTACATCGACCTTGAGTCACGCCGGGATGCTGGTTTTGGGGCCTCGGTTCTCCAGTCTTTATTCCCTAACTAGGGGGTGTGCGCCTTGCCTCCCTCCTCCCGGAGAACTTCTAGGAGTCTGCCAGACAGTGTGGATGAACAACATATCCATGTCCCTAGAAATACAGGTTACTCACCTGTAACAGGAGTTCTAGGAATGGTATATGTTGTTCATCCACCACACACCCGACCTCTCCGGCTTCGACGCTCAACTTGAGCTTCCAGCGGGCCAGATCTGGCGTCATGGGGTGGAGCCGAGAGTTTTACCACCCGGGTGGGTGGGAGGAGCCAGCTTGAAGACCTTCCGGCAAGATTTAAAGCGGCAAGGAACCTGCCAGACAGTGCGGATGAACAACATATACCATTCCTAGAACTCCTGTTACAGGTGAGTAACCTGTATTTCCTCCACTGTATCAAACAAGGGGTCCAAAAGCTGGTTCTCAAAGGCCTTATAAACGTCAGTAGGGAGGCCGTCGGGCCCTGGGACCTTTTCACTTTTTAGAGACCTCATGGCCACCCAGATCTCCTGTTTAGTCAAAGTCTCATCCAGCCTCTCAGCTTCCTCCCCACTGATCTTATTACGGGGTATCCCTTCAAAGAAATTGTCATATTCCTTCTGGGAAGGGTCACATTCAGAAGTATAAAGGGATCTAGAGAAGGCGCCAAAGGCGTTACCTATCTTCTGGGAACCCTGCACCAGATTACCCTGTGCATCCTGAACCTGACCAACTGTTTTCGCTGTCTCCTTTCGTTTCAGCTGCCAAGCTAGGTACTTACTTGCTCTGTCCCCATCAAAGTAGGCTCTGGAGTTGGATAAGAGGATGGTTCTTTCCAACTGCACGCTAGACAAGGTCTTGAACCTCTATTTCAGATCTTGAACAATTGCATAAAGGGCTGTCATGAGGTTTAACATATGTGCCTTTTCACAGGCTGCAATTTTGCTTCCAAGGAAATGGTTTGCCCTCTCACATCGGCCTTTAAGGTCTCCCAGGGGGCTGAGTGATAGGTGTCAGCTCGACGGTTGAATTCCAAAAATTCTTGCAAGCTTTCCCGGATGTGTGAGAGGTATTCCTGATTCCTCAAGAGGAGGGGGTCAAGCTTCCAAGCTCTGGAACCAGCTGGGGTCCCTGTACCACGAATAGTGATATGATGCAGCACATGGTCTGAAACCAGAATGGGCAAGTACCCCACCTCTTGCAAATCTGCCATTAAAGCACTAGAGATCAACAGCCTGTCTATGCGTGCATATGAGTTGTGGGCATGCGAGTAGAAGCTATATTCCCTTCCTGTAGGGTAGAGGTGTCACCAAGCATCAGTTAAGTCAAGGTCAGTTTGTAATGCCTCCAGAGCTTTTGCATTGTGGGATTTAGGCACAGGGGTTTTATTTGACTGGTCCAGTACCGTGTCCAAGATGCAATTATAATCACCCCCCCAGAACCCAAGGACTCTCCCAGTTGGCCATATCCAAAGAAACTGAAAGAAACTGGGACTATCCATATTTGGGGCATATATTGAGCCAATCAGGAAGACTCTCTTGCCAGGGGCATTAACCTTCACCAACGCATGGCGGCCAAACTGGTCTACCAATCTATCCAAGATCTGGATTGGTGATCCTCTGGGAACCCAAATAGGGGCCCCTCGAGCTTTTGAGGAGAATGTTGAGGAGACCCATATGCCCCAAACAAAGTCAGCGGTTTTCTGTGATTCATTATGGAAGTAATGCATTTCTTGCAACAATACAATAGACCTTTGTGCCTGCGAATCTCTGCAACAGCTGTCTTATGTTTTATCATGGATTTGAGGCCATTAACGTTCCAGGATATACATCTGAAGTCATCCCCCATCATGACATAAGCACCTCAAACTATTTTTCCATCTGACATAAAGGAAGCCAACATCCACATTATTTTCCCCATTGCACCCCTCCTCCCTCCCACCCTCCAAAAACTGAATTAGTATCCCCCATATAAAACTTTGACAATTACCCCAAACATGTCGGACAAGCAGTATATTCCTAATTGAGGTCTCAACCTAGAATGCAGCAGTGACAGCAATATTAGGTGCAGCCAGGCCGATACCCTTCCCCTCCCCTCCCCTTGAGCTCATACAACAATGATTCCAGAGACCTCTTAGTCACCACCACTCCTCTCCCAATGATGTGAATCCCCCCTCACCCTTCCGCAAGAATAAACAGTACCGCCCGTTCTCAGTCCAAACGGGACTGCTGCCCCCCCATGAGTAAAAACCTGCTGGAATTCCCACTACAAACAAGAGGCAGATATAGAACATCTTGCACGTGTCAGTTGCCATAAGTAGAGGGGCAACGGCCCACACATAACAAACATCATACGAAACAGCTGAAAACTGTAAAGTTACAACTTAATACAACATTTGATACGGCCATGTAACCAAGTGGCTAGAAATAACAGTGCAAAATTAGAGAGTCAACATTAGCGGCGCAAATAAGCAGCAGTGCACGAGTGACCGCCTGCAGGCCGTAGAATGAATAATTATCCCACACAAGGTAGAGAAATTCCTCTCCTTGGCATCGAATGAGAATATTGGTTGGATGCCCAAAAGAAAGAAAGGCACCAGCCCGCTGTTACCCGTGCCCCTAGGTGCGGTCGGGCTCATGCATGGGGCTCACTAGCATCCATGAGGAGGCCCAGAGTTCAAGTAGACCGTGTAAGTCCCCATACAAACAGATGACATAGCGGGGCACACAGACTAGAGTCCGTGGTTGAAGGACCCCCCCCCCGAGCCCCACCAGTCAGTATGCAGTGTAGGGCGCTAGTCAGTTCACATATGCTCCCCACACATATGCACACCAGGTAGTTTAGGCAAGTGTAACAAATGGCATAATTCTCGCCAGGCTTCCTGGACACCAAATGCTAGTGTTCCCATCTCCTCCCTATTCATCATATCGTGCATGGTACTTGGAGGGTATACAAATCTCATTCCCCTGGAAGCCCAATAATTCAAATCCAGAGTTGGCACTCCCTGCTGCAACCCAGGTTCCTAGACTTGGTCGGGGGGTGCAGGAGGGCAAACCACTACCATAAATAGACCTCCAGTCATCACTGCAACTATCTAAATCCTCCAAAAGCCTCTCGATAGTCAAAGAGGAAATGAGAGCACCAGGCATGGATTAAAAGTTTGGAGAAATATCATTGTGGCCCTAATCCTGCAGATCAATCAGCAAAGCACATTTATTTAATCGAGTACCTTACTCTGCATTAGGCTGCACTCTCTCCCTCCTGGTCTCCTCCACTTTGATCCATTTTTCCACTAGTCTATGGGAATTAGTCTGTGGGAAGTGAAATACCGAGGGCTTTGTCCTGGCCTTTCCACCTGCAGCGGAGCTGGATAGGAGAAAGAGAACTTCCAACCAAGCCTGTAGAGCCTGTTCTTGGCCTGGGTGAACTTTTGGCGCTTAGTTTGAAGCTCCCGGCTGAAGTTTTGGTAAAAGTGGACTTTAGTGTTCTCAAATTGTATGGGACCAAGCGACTTAGCCTTCTGCAGCACAGTCTCTATCTCCGTACTGCAAGTATTTGATTAGGCAGTGTAGGGGCCGGTCCCCCGGGTTTGGCGGTGGGCCCACCCTATGAGTGCGCTCAGTTTCAAAATTCACCGCCTTCTCCGGGAGGCCCAGTTGTTTTATCAGCCAGTGATGGATTTCCACATTAGGATTCCTCCCTTCTATCCCTTCAGGCATTCCAGTGGTATGAATATTGGAGCGTCGGGAGTGATTCTCTTAATCATCGAGATGCTCCCGGAGCTCCGCAATAGTAGACAACAGACCACTCCTCTCCGCAATAACCACGGCATAAGAGTCCTCCATATTACTCATCCTTTTTTCCAACTTGCAAATTTTCGAAGTATGTGTTGTGGTAGTTTCAGTAAGGCTTGTGACCACTGACTGAAGATGAACAAACTGAGTATTCAAGTTGTTAAATCCAGATTTCATGTCCTGTTGCATTTGCAGCAGCGTATTGGGGACTCCTGCAAGCGTTATAATAAGCTCCATCAGGTTGATGTCTGCCAGCGCTCCGAGGAGGATGACCCAGAACCGCGTGGGTCGCTCTCGTCTCTTTTTGACTGGGATCAAGCCTCGAATGTAGTTTAGCCTGTTTATTTTTAACCTTTCCAGATGCCATCTGCCCAAGGAGTCAGAATATCGCCAAAGGTATAGCCCTTAAACTCTAGTTCAGCTGTTAAGACATTTTAAAGGCCATTGCCCCAAGGAGCTGTTCTAGCAAGCGTCTGCCGTGCTTGCCGACCAGCCCTACCCGCCCGTACTGGTTAACGCTGTCTTATAACGTCCATTAAAAATCCTGGAAATGGTAGAAGAGGATCTTGTTTTCCCACATAGGGCTATTTTGACCCCCTTTTCTCAGCCTTCAGCTCAGTTAACTACCAGTCCCTTCACTAATGCCACCCTAGCTTGTTGACAAAAAATATTCACTCACAAAACCCTTTTGAACCACTCAATTTATGGTCATACCACTTTCACAAAATGAGTCCTTTCTTCCAGGTAAATTAGATCATACTTTTTACACTAGGAACGAAGGGTGCTGCTCATACCAGCACATTACCACAGCCGAGATCTGCTTTCCTTAGAGGAGTTGACGCAGAGTTACCCATCAAGTGGTATCACTACTTTTAGATATTGGCAGGTTCACCACTTTCTGGAGGTGTGGTCTTGTGCATGGTCCACAGACAAAGATTTTCTCCCAGTACTGCATCAGCTGATTATATCAGCAATGAAGGATGACCCCCTACAACTCTTAATTTCTTCCCTCCACCAGGTTCTTTTGAGTTGCAAAATCATGATTGAAGTCAGCTAAACTCGCTTGGGAAAAATATTTACACATACAGATTGATCCTAAAGAATGGAGACAATATGTTACTTATGTTCATAGGCCAACCTCATCTCATATTTGGAAGGAATTTTCCTCGAAATGTTTTTCTATTTTTTTCTGAACCCCGCATATCGTTGCGAAATATTGTCGTGCATGGGGATCCTCCTTGTTGAAGGGGTTGTAACACCATAGATGCCTCACATGGGCATTTTTTCCGGGCTTGCCCAGTTCTAGCAGTGTTTTGGGCCCAGTTAATGGATGCCCTACAAACTAATTTTGGTTCTGATTTTCACTTGTACTCATGTGCTTTAATCTTTTTGGTGTCTCCCCCTACCTATAGGAGTCCCTTTAACCGTAAATTAGTACAAATCTGCTTATTAGCCACAAAAAAAATTATTACCAAATTATAGTTGACCCCCTCAACGCCCCTTTTAATTTACTGGCAGGATGTGATATTGCAGATTTATGATATGGAGAAACGAACCGCTTCCCTGAACCATGCTACGGGTAACTTTTATTTGCTCTGGCAGTGGTGAATAAATTACATGCTAGACATCAGCCCGAGTTTTGTTCCATAACTTGAGACTGTATTTTAACAAAGAGGACTATAAATTAGACAGCTTGGCCTCATACCTTGAATCTCCTTTTGGAACCTAGGCGCCCTTGTGTTTGTTGCAGTATACATTGTTTGTTGTTATAAATTTTTAATAAAGCAACACTAAAAAAAATACACCGCTCTACTAGTGACACTGTGGTGCCTGTTCAAAACATTAACAAGCCCAGGGAAATTAAGCAGTCACCTCCCAACTCCTCACAGACACTGTGCGTAATAATATGAAAAGTCTCACATTACTGGTGCAAAATGTATTTATTTATGGCAAAAGGACATCTCCTTATTTAAAAACAGTGATACTGTACATAGAGACTGCACACACTGGCAAAAGACAGAAACAAAACAGATTTGGCTAGCATGCTGGAGCTCACACATGTGGGTAGAAAAACCAGAAGTGGCATTTTACTGACTCTGATGAGCTTGCTTAGAATATGACAGACACAGACACATGTTTTGTTCTTCTCAGGATTCATCAGTACGCCTCGTGTATCTCAACCCAGGGGAAGGAGGAACCGGTCCTATGATGGTCTTAAGGATTTAGGTCATTGTGAGCCCAAAATAGGAAAGCAATCTAAAAGACAAAAAACTTCAGCACAAAAGAACTGAGGCAAGGGTTACCCAGAAAGGGAATCTGAAATAAAACCAGGTTTCACAGAAACACAAAATAACACGTACCCCATGGCATTTGTGCTGTTGCCCTTCTGGTGTAAACCTTGCCTTAATGCTTTTGTACTGAGGTTCTTTGTCTTTTAGCAGTGATGTGCTGCCATATTTTTTAGCAACCATTCTCCCGGCACTTGTTCTCCTTCTGGCATCAGCTCTTCCCCCTAGTTCTGCCCCCTGTGCTGCCCCAACCCACCCCCCTATGCCCCACCTCCGCCATTCCCATACTGTAAAGCACAGCCTGCCCAGCTCCAGACTGTCACCCTTCCCCTCCTCAGCCCAAGTCAGATGCGAGTTACTAGAGTGTGTTGCACCGTAGTCGCAGGGAAAACAGCTTCAAACCTGGTTGTTTTCGTTAGAGCGATTCTAGCCAGGTGGAGACAACTGCTTATGCTGTGTTTACATGCTTTGTTGATGATTTGGGAGGCCAAAAGTAAAGATCGCCTACTTTCTTGTTACTAAACAGTGTATTTCTTTACTTGGTTCATGGGGGCTATCCAAGAACAGGCCGAGTGGCCTTCTGTGCCCACCCCCACAAAGCTGGGTTCTTCCAAGCAAATGTCCCTGTTCAATGTAAGCCTTAGCAATCGCAGGTTCATGTGTAGCATGGCATGCGCTACAGCTCAATTTGGAAATTACATTTTTTTTTGCTCGGGATGAAGGAAGGTATCCTTCCAGAGGACGCCGCCACCATTGCAGGCCCTCCCATGCCGGAATCAGCATCATGGTAGTGCTAGGTTCTAGTCCTGCATGCAGACTGGCTGCCTCTCAGTTACCTGGATACCTGCAGTGAGTGCGCTTCTCAGCAAAAGGGGGGCATGCGGAGCTTCTCTGCAACCGTAAGATTCGCGTCTTTCCCCTGGTGCGGCCAGACTGCATGGTCTCTCCTCAGAAGCGGAGACCACTTGGCGCCGTACAAGGATTGGTCGTGCTTTCATCTACATAGCAGATAGCGACGACCCTCATACGATCCCTCGCTCAGTTCATTGGACCCATCTAGGTCCCGACCCCTATGTCAGCGGCCGACCCAGACAGTACAGTACGGGTCACTTATTTCCTACCTTCCAGTTCAGGCCCCTCTCCACAGCGTCCTACTGGTAGGGGAAGCCCCAGGCAGTAGCCAAAACATACTAGGCTTTGCAAAGCCTCCCTTTCCTCCCCTCCCCTTGTAAGCATTATCAGATAAGGGGGCAGGGACTGCTTCTATTTCTCATTGGGAGGAGAGAAAATAATTATTTTATATCTGGAAGAAAAGGATTTTAAATGTTTTTCAGTGGATATGTGGTCCCCAGTACAGTAACCAAGGATATGCGGCCCACAGGCACCATTTTAGGAGCATCAGATCACAGCCGCCCTTTTGAATGCAATGCCTCATGTGCACGTGCCACCTCTCCGGCCATGCTATGGTTAGTTAACCATGCAGCTGAGGTGCTCAAATCAGTGAGTGGGGCCAGGACAGTGCCCAGCTAGGGCCGGGGGGACGACGTAGGGGTACCTTAGTAGAGTTCTGTTCCTTCTAGATCCCTCATGTGTTTCTTTTCGAGTTCTTTACTGTTGCATGCATAGAATGCAAATAGGCAGGGCTTAGGCCTGCATATGTATAAGTAGGGCATCCAGCACCTCCTGGAAGCCCATCATGGCCCTCCCTAACCCCTTCTCCCTCTCCTCTTTCTTTCTAGATGGTGCAGGCAACGAAATATACCACTTGTAGCGTCACCTTGATGCGGCACAATACGGGGCCTCAATTCCCCACTTGCCCTCAGGAGGTCAGGCTGATACAGTTGAACCTCCCCTTACCACCCCATTTCCTAACACGGGGGACAAAGAACTACCGGATGACGAGGATGACAAGATATCTGACGAGGGTGAGATTGAGACACAATCCATGCCATCCCTCACATCCAAACTCTGCTCATTTTACCTGATACCAGGCCTTGTGAGGGTCATCAAGTCCACTATGGGATTTGAGGTCAAGGAGGACAAGTCCAAATCGAAACTCGATCCCATGATTCAACAAAAGAAGGCTACTAAGGAGACTTTTGCAGAATGCCCAGCTATTGATGATATTTTCATCAAAGAATGGGAATCTACAGAACCAGGCAGAATTTCGGACAAGAGAAACTTAGACCATATATATATCCAGTTCAGGATGACAAGGCCAACGCCTGGTGCGTGGCCCCCATGATTGACCCCCAAATTGTGACTCTCAGCAATAAGATGGTACTACCATGTGGTACCATCTCTTTAAAGGACCCAGCAGATAAGAAAGTAGAGGACATGCTAAAGAAACTCTTCAAAATAGAGGTCACAGCAGCGAAAGCTTCAACAACCACTATCTATAACACATATGCCCAAATTCGATGGCTGGAGGAACTCCTATAACAAGCAGATCACAAGGCCAGAGAGACCGAATTATTGGAATGTATACTTGATGCACAAAGTACATAGCAGACATGGCTGTAAATACCTTAAAACTGGATGCTAGGGCCGCTGTCCTGACAAACTGGGCCAGAAGAGCACAGTGACTCAGTCTATGGGGAGGCAGACAGTGAATCTAAGGCACTTTTGCTAAATTTGCCTATGAAGGACAAACGTGTTTGGGGAAGGACTACAGGAATATTTAAAACAGAAGGAGGAGGGAAGGATCTCCACAAGAATAAAAGCAGACCCACCTATGTGCCCTCTGCCAAACGTAGATTTCAAGGGAGAAACAAGTTCCAACAGACATGTAGACAACCCAACAATTATCAGACCAGTTCCTTTTGAGGCAGAGGGGCCCAGGGCAAATTCCGTAACACCTACAGCCCCAGCTACCTCCACCTTCAGAGGATGCAACTCCAAATTTGGAGGCAGAGGAAGAGGAAACAAACAAACAGCAATGACCACAGAACCTTACGCATCAGAGTTCAACCAAATCTGGAGCACCAATACCTCTCAGTGGGAAAAAGACTTTTGTTGTTTCAAGACAAGTGGCATGGCACAACATCAGACAGATGGGTTCTAGAAGTAGTATCCCGTGGATATTCAGTAGAGCTGTCCCAAATACCAGTAGCACACAGATTCATAAGCTCATCAGGTCCAACAGGTCTTGCAGGACCTGATACAAAACAAGGCAATTCGGATCATGCCTCGCCATGAGCAAGAACAGGGAGTTTACTCCATCTTCTTCCTTGTGCCCAAAAAGTCTGGGGAATTCCACCCCATTCTAGATCTAAAAATACTTAAACAAATATGTGGCGACCCAAAAGTTCAAAATTGACACTCCGAAGCATCCGGGTGGGTGATTACCTGTTGTCAATAAATCTAAAAAGACGCGTACCTACACATTCCAATCCAGCCAAGTCACTGGCAGTTCCTCTGGTTCAACATCGTTGGGCAGCATTTTTCAGACCAGGCACCTCCCTTCGGCCTAACATCAGCACCAAGGGTATTTGCAAGGTGTTGGTAGTGCTCATTGCCTGATTGCGGGAACAAGGAGTGGATGTAATCCCCTACCTGAACAACTGGTTGATTCAGGCATGCTCCATAGAGCAGTCACAGAGAACCACCCGCATAGCACAGTGGGCACTCGAGGAGCATGGCTTGGTAGTGAACCAGGCCAAAAGCTTCCTGGCTCCCGCACAACAACTAGAGCACCTGGGAGCAGAGATGCACATTCCAGGGGTGGGCTCGCCCATCCCAGAAAAGGGTTGAGAGCATGATCTCACTAGCCCAGCAACTGAATGCCAACAGTCGACTGATCATTGGCCAGATAGCTCAGATATTAGGGTGCATAGCCTCATGCATCGACCTGGTTCCATGGGCCAGGCTCAGGGTTCCCCAAACGAACAGAATCTAAGTGTCAGAATTCCACTGCCAGCCACAGTGAGGTGGTCTCTGACCTGGTGGACTACAAAACTCTACCTCACGAGAGGGGTTCCACTAGAATTGGCATACAGTACCACCATAGGAACAAACGCTAGTCTGGTAGGATGGGGGGCATGTTTGGGCCCCCTGTCGGCCCAAGGTCAGTGGATGGTCCCAGAGACCAGACTGTCCATCAATATTCTGGAAATTAGGACAGTTTTCCACACCCCTCAGGTCATTCCAGCCCACTATATCCAGTCAGTTGGTCTTAGTTCAATCTGACAACCAGGTCACTATAGCATACATCTCCAAACAATGGGGACCAGAAGCAGGGCTGTGCAAAGAGAAGTGAGAAGAGTAATGGACTGGGCTCACACCAGCCTCGTACACATCAGCGCAGTGTCGTTTATTGTTTTACTCACAAAACGCTGCAGTCCTTTTGCGTGTAAAGTCTGTCACTCCCGAGTCGCTATGGTTTAAATATCATGGCACACTGTAAATAAATCCCTCAGTCTGTATTGAAACTGGCGCTTCTGTAGCCTCCTAAGATGGAGGCTATATCTGTATGCAGTGATGTAATGTAAGCAACATTGTTCCAGAGAGTTACTGTATTCTGTATGGGGACTTTATAAAGTATATATGATAACATTAAAAAGCACTGCTGCATCAAATCCTATACTGTGCAGGTGTTGTAAGGTTGTCACATCTGCACAGTATAGGATTTGAAGCAGCAGCGCTTTTTTAATGATATCATATATACTTTATAAAGTCCCCATAGAGAATACAGTAACTGTCGGGCGCGATGTCTGTTACGTTACATCATCGTGTACAGATGTAGCCACCATCTTAGGAGGCTACAGGATCTGCCGGTTTCAGTGCAGACCGAGGAATTTGTTTACATTGTGCCATGATGTTTAAACCGTAGTGACTCAGGAGTGATAGACTTCACAAGCAAAAGGACCACAGCATTTTGTGAGTAAAACAGTAACTGACGTTGCTGTGGTGTTTTTGTGCTAAGATCGGGCACCCCTGTTTATGTTTCCTTTAAGAGCTGAGCTTGGCAAAATTAATTCAGAATGTGAGTCTGTGACACTGACATTACATGAGGGACTGTAAAAAATGAATTGTCGTTACCTGCTACACACAAGGAGTCAGACTCACTTCATTTTTTATAATTCCTGGTTGCACTGTTTGCACATATCCATTACTTTGGCCTTTTTTCACAAAGAGGCTGACTGACAAGATTTTCATTTTTGTCGACAGAGAATGTAGACAGTAAGTGGGAAATTAAAAGCAAGTCACTGTCAATGTTCCCAAGCTAAGCAAGCCTGAATCGAAGCTCCTCTCTCCCCCCAAAACTTTGTTTACCATCCCCTCAGGTTTCAGTCTGAACCACATTCCTCTTCAGACAATTTTTTTAACTATTGACTGTGGTGCTCATCACAAATCTCACTCACCGTCGCCCGGTGCTGGTGTGACCCGGTCTCCATCTTGCCCACCGTCTCAGGTCTGATCTGGTGTGGTGTCTCCTTTTGTTCATTCGTCCCTTGAAGGCATTCGGCACTGAAGATCATCGTTCTCTCATGCACTCGAGTAGTCTCGCCAGTCAGCTGTGGTGGCCGCTGGCTGTTCGGATGTGAGGTGGCCAGAGACAGTCACATACATGATGCCGACTCCCGAGCAAGAGGAACTTGACTGACAGTCATGACAGGTCCAGTCTCCGCGCCAGCCACCGTACTCCCATGTTGACTACGCAGACCCAGCTGTGAGTGCTTACTCTTTCAACGCTCTAATGTGGCAGATACTGGTGCCTCTACTGCTAGTACTGTTGTCGGCCGCTTGACGACGACATCCGTGACTTCTGTGGTGTGCACCATGTCTTACCCGCCCTGCCCAGCAAGCATTCTCCGTCCGCTCTCTTCATCAACTTGGCACAGGTGTCGGGTGCACTTGCGCAGTGTGCACACGCTGGATTCTAAAATCAGTGCGTGCCGCTGATTGGACTGATCTGGTCTGTCTAGGGGGGGCAAGACGGATTGAGTTGCGGGGGCACAAACTGACACTGAGTTTCGGGGGGGGGGATGACACCCAGAGCCACTGAGTCAGCCAAATTTTTTTAGTGCCTCTCATTTCTGAGGTGCCCCCTAACAGCTGGTGCCCCTAGGCTGCAGTTTACTTAGCCTGTTGATAAAAACTGCACTGGTTGTCCCCAACAACAGCCCAGCAGCAACAGCTGTCCTTACCTTGTGTCATGAAACCAGAGGTACCTCAGGCTGGGTGTCTGCATCTGCTGCTACAGTTGCATGTTACGATATATACGTTTGCTCTTCTGCTGGCCTGGTTCCTCTTCATGGTTATGCTGTGATACAGCTTGCTTTCTGACCACCCCAGGCATGGAGCAACACTAACAATGACAGACTTAGGACAACCACCATCTGCACCAGCATCAGACACAACCACCTCACTGACTGATAATGACAAGGCACACTGCAGATGACTGCAGAGGCTCAAAGCAGAGCTCTTTGACTGCAGCCTGGCCTAACTGCCCTGCTGGCATCCAGTCTTTTTTTTTTTTTATTTAGTTGTTTAACCAGGTATAGCACACTAAGCTGAAAGCTTTTTTACATGAGCAACCTGGCAGCACAAGGAGGCTAAGTGACTTGCTCAGGGTCACACAGTATGCAAGTGGAGGCTGTGGGATTCAAACCCAAGTCTGGTCTGCTGGATGTCACCAGATTTGCCGCTCAGAGCCTTAGACCACTGCGCTATACTGCCCCCCAGTCTTTGTCAGTGGCTAGCTGCTAGGCAGAAAATTGTGCTCTTGGTGTCAGGCTACTAGTATTCACGCCTACCTCTCATTGCTCATTTAATGCCATGCCAGTCTGTTAGGGGATAGGGGTAATGGTGGGGGGCTTCAGCTTTGTTGACACCCTGATCAGGCCAGCAGCTGGAAGCAAAGGCCATAAGTACACAGTGACAAAGTCCCACCGGAGGGCGGCGGTTGTGGCAACAGGCTGACTAGCCAAGAAACCTTTCAGTGAATGGGGATATCACTGATACCTGGTTAGTGTGCATACAGTGTCCATGTTCCTAACCCTCCCCCTCGCCGAGCATGACCCATGTCAAGGAACAAGGAGGATTAAACAAACTGTTCTAAATGCATAGGTAAAGTTCACTGTCCACACAGTGGCAATCTTTTGGGAGACAGCTGAGTCATTAGAATGTCCTGAATCTAAGCTTCTCCCACCACCCAGGGGTATGTCCTCTGGCTCTACCCAGTGATATGAGAATTTCTTTCGCCAGCTTGCCAACGTGGAACAGGGGGGAGCTGGAGTTGTGGTGAGTTCCTCACCAACCTTGATGCTGTTTCTGGCATGGGCCAGTGTTGGAGGGTCATTCACTGATTTCTGGGAAATGTGCGTGGCCTTCCAGATCTTCAGAGAGAGCCCTTCTCACTGCATCAAGAAGCGGCATCATCATGACTGTGTGACTGGAAAAGATTATGCTGTTTTTACGCCTTAAACTCCCCTGACTGCTATGCCTTGGTTGAGCTTATGTTGTTCAAGGGGATGGTCGAGGGCTCCATGGTAACCCTGTTGATCCTGTTGGCCTCAAATCCTGCCAAGCAGGCAGTCAGGATATTTCATTATGAGTTGATCTCCCAGATCCCAGTGTTCCCTGTTCTCACTCAGGAGGATGAGGCCCAGTTGGAACCATAGAAACATAGAGGTTGACAGCAAATAAGGACCTCAAGGCCCATCCAGTCTGCCCATTTCTTTTTTACCTTATAAATGTGCCATTGGCCTTTGCTCTATCAGTGGTCTATCTATTCATACTCATCTGCATTGCTCTATCCCATGCTTGTTTGAAGCCCTGCACTGTATTCGTAGCCACCACTTCCTGAGGTAGACTGTTTCATGCATCCACCACTCTTTCTGTGAAAAATAATTTCCTCACATTCCCCCTTAATCAGCCTCCCTCTAATCTCATGCTGTGTCCTCTTGTCCTGCTGTTTTTCTTATATTGAAACATGTTAGACTCTTTCACCTTGTTAATGCCCTTAAGGTGTTTGAATGTTTCGATCATATCATCGCTCTCCCTCCTTTGCTCAAGGATAGCAGCCATAAGCACTAGTCAGCAGTTACTGTTAACCGGTAGTCATGCCAAATCTCTAATGCTACACTGTAGGACCCGAATGATTAATTTGCTGCTCTGCTCTCTAGTGTTGTGAAAATGTAAATCTTATGACAACAGTGTCCTCTGTCAGCTGCTCCGCAACCCTCTGACTGTAAACTATTACACTATGTAAATATCTAAACTGTAATGTATTTCTGAACCATCTGCTCAGCACTGTATTTATGTGTACTGCATGTAATAATCAATGTTCCCCTATCCCCCACCTCCCCCAGGTCATGTCTGGAAACAAGTGGTACTCCACTCAGTATGCCTGCCTGGTTAAACTCTTAAATAAATAAATATACATATTGAGCTCTGTTACTCTGTCCTCATATATCTTCTGATGCAGTGCCTGCACCATTTTGGTTGCCCTTCTCTGGACTGCCTTAATTTTGTTAATGTCCTTTTGAAGGTGTGGCCTCCAGTACTGCACGCAGTACTCCAGATGGGGCCTAACCAGTGTCATGTAAAGAGGTATTATTACCTCCCTCTTACAACTTGTGATACCCCTACTAATACACCCTAACATCCCCCTAGCCTTACCTACTGCTTTAGAGGTCTGCTTGGATGATTTCAGGTCATCGGTGATGAAGATGCCCAAGTCTCTTTCTTCCTTTGTGACTGCCAGCAACTCCCCTCCCAGCCTATAGGTGGCTTCAGGGTTTCTCTTCCCTATGTGCATGATCTTGCACTTCTTTTCATAAACAGGTCGCTCCTGTAAAAAAGCTTTCAGCTTAGTGTGCTATACCTGGTTAAACAACTAAATAAAAAAAAAAAAAAAATTCCAGTTGCCACTCTTCTGACCATGTTGCTAGTTTATTTAGATCTCGTCTCATTCTGCCCACCCCATCTGGATCATCTATTCTGTTGTAGATCTTGGTGTCATCTGCAAACAGACAAGCCTTACCCTCTAGTCCATCTGCAATGTCACTAATGAAGATATTGAAGAGGACTGGCCCCAGGACTGATCCCTGAGGTAACCCACTTGTGACTTGCAGCTCTTCTGACTGTATACCATTTACCACCACTCTCTGTTTTCTGCCTGTCAACCAGTTTGCCACCCAGTTGACCAACTTCTGACCCATCCCGAGCCTACCCAGCTTATTTATCAGTCTTCTATGTGGAACAATGTCGAAAGCTTTGCCGAAGTCAAGGTAGGCGACATCAACTGCTCCCCCTTGGTTCACCACTCTGGTTACCCAGTCAAAGAAGTCTATGAGATTAGTTTGACAGGACCTTCCTTTTGTAAACCCATGCTGTCCTGGATCCTGTGCCCCTATGGATTCCAGGTATTGCACTATCCTTTCCTTAAGGAGTGCCTCCATAATCTTGCCCACTACTGAGGTAAGACTGACTGGTCTGTAGTTCCCTGCCTCCTCCCTGCTACCACTCTTGTGGAGCGGGATCACATGAGCCCTCTTCCAGTCTTCTGGGACCTCTCCTGTGCTCAGAGATTCACTAAACAGTTCTGCTAATGGCTCTGCTAGTTCCATCCTTAGCTCCTTAAGTACCCTGGGATGTATGCCATCTGGTCCCATTGCCTTGTCCACCCTGAGCTTAGTGAGCTCTTGTAGGACCCTTTCTTTTGTGAAGGGAGTAGTGCTCACCTCCTTCCCCCCATGTCCATGGTGCTGAGCTGTGGGCCCTGCCCTACCTTCTCTTCAGTAAATACTGAGCAAAAGTATCTATTTAGGATAGATGCTTTTACAGGGTCCTTCTCCTCACATGTCCCCTTTTCTCCTTTGAGCTTAGCAATACCCCCTCTGGACTTTCTCCTTTCACTAATGTATCTATAGAAAGTCTTGTCACCTTCTTTTACTGTTCGTGCTAGTGTTTCCTCAGTTTGGGACTTTGCCTGCCTTCCCTGCTTCCCTTAGGGCAGTTTGGTATGCCTCCCTATCTTCATCCCGCTGTGTCCCCTTATATTTCCTGAAGGCCAGCCTTTTGGCTCTGACCTTTTCTGCTACTGTTTTTGAGAACTAAAGTGGTTTCCTTCTTCTTTTGCACTTCCATTTCTGTCTAATACAATAGGATGTTGCTTCAAGTTTAAGTTTATTGTTCTAGGAATTATTACCTTTGAGCCACGGCTCTTTTACAAAGGTTTCATGTTGTATGTGTATAAACAAGTCAAAGTTACATAGGAGGACAAACAAGTTATGAAGTGGCATAAACCAGTATAATGCAGTACAGTAATGTCAAACTTCGAACAAAAAATACTTTAGCATACACAGTACTAGCTGATCAGAGGAATACGATAGGGAAAGAACAATGGAAGGGGTAAGAGGAAAAAAAAGTATTGCATCCTTAATGCTTGCCCACGTTGCCTGTACCCCCTCACCTGTGTTTCTTTTTGCTAGGGCTAGCTTAACTCTGTTGGCCTTCTTATCAAAGTCGGCTCCTCTGAAGTCCCATATTTTTGCCTTGGAATGGGAATGGAATGATTTAGCTGTAGTGGCCAAATTGAACCATACCATATGATGGTCATTGGCCCTTCAGGTGACCTTCTACCTGGAGATCTGTGATCCCTTCCCTGTTAGTCAGTACTAGATCTAGGATAGCCCTGTCTCTTGTGGTTTGTTGTACCAGTTGTTTGAGGCCCTCTCCCTGCAGGGAATCCACCATGTGTCTCGTTCTGGCAGATGTTCCTGCTGGTATTGACCAATCTGTATCCGGCATGTTGAAGTCTCCCATTATCAGAACCTCCCCTTTAGCTGTCATGTTTTGTATATCTTCTAACAGTAATGTGTCTGTGTCCTCCCCCTGGTCTGGGGGCCTGTAGACAACCCCAGTTCTTATGGCTGTCCCATTTCCTGTTTCCAGGGTGACCCACAGTTCTTCTGGCTCCTTATGTGTATTATGAATTTCTGTAGCTTTGATATTTTCATTGACATACAGGGCCACTCCACCCCCCCTTCCTTCGCACCTCTGTCTCTTCTGAACAGGTGTGGTTACTGGTAAACCACGTCTCACTAATTGCTACTATGTCCAGTTTAGCCTCTGACATTATTGCCTGCAGGTCTGGGATCTTATTTCCCAGGCTGTGAGCATTTGTGTACATGATTTTCCATTGGTCAGATTTCAGTATGTTTGTTGTTGGGTGATGTTTGGCATTTCCCCTGTGCGTCGAATGGGGAGACAGACCTTTTTTCTTACCTGGTGATGCAAATGAACTGCAAACATGCCGAATCCCTGTTTGACCACTAGCTGTGGGGGGGGGGGTTCTTCCCATTTGACGTATGGGGTGCTGCACCCCTCCCCATTGCAAGTTTAAATATTCTGCAAGACGCCAGACTTCTGCCCCAATGCACTGACTCCTCCTTAGTCAGATGCAGTCCATCAAATTTAAAGAACTTTCGCCCCAAAACTGTTGCCAGTTCCCTATAAATATGTGTCCTTTTTCCTGGCACCAGCCCTTGAGCCACGTGTTTAGCTCCCCTATCACCCCTTCTCTGACCTTCCATCCATCTGCCCCCCCTCTCCAAGACTGGCAGGATCTCAGAGAAGGAGATGTTGGATGAAATGGATGATAGTTTGTCTCCCAGCCTGGTCAGGTGTTGTTCCTTGGTCTCCACAACTGACAGGCTGGTGAGATCATTAGTCCCTATGTGTACCACCTGCTGAGTTACCTTGGCAGCTGCTTGCACTGGTAGTCTTGCCTCCAAAACCCATCATGGTTACTTACATGTTTCCTATGACACCATATAGCATCATTGGGGAAGAATGAGTGTTAACAAAGCAGGAGGTGTATACCAACTCTCCAGAGGTCTTCTGTTTATGTTGGCCTTTGAGTCAGTGGTCACAGTCAAGGTCAAGATGCCATTCATGATCGCAGTCCCACTTGACCGGAAGATGGTACCATCAACACTCCTTGACCTCCTTGTCTTTGGGTGAGGAGAGGCATTAGCGTAGGATGCATTGATGCTATGAGGAACTCATTTGGCAAGAATGGACCATTGCTGGAAGGGGTAGGGCTCTGCCCCCTGGACCTTCAGTTCCTTGGTCTTCGCTGGCCATTCCCATGCCAGTCCATTCGACTCAGGAGTCCCCTGTGCCCACTTTGAGTGGGGCCACCACCTTCCCAGCCACTGTTCAGTGCTGTCACCATGGAGTCCTTACCGTGCTGTTGGCTTGCCATGTCGGCAGCCACAGGAGATCAACCAGGGTGGTCCATGTTGGTAAATGGGCGAAGCCATCATTGAAGAATCGGAGGATGCAGAAGCCAAGACATTTATGGCTTTGACCAGGACTCACACATTTGACCAGGAGTCAGACACAGAACTGACAGCAGCTCAAAGGCAGGTTTCTTTTTGTAGTGCCAGTCTAACTAATGTTAGAGTCCATGAAAGTGCACCTAACACCAGTCTAGAAATGGGCTAGGTATCTATTTACTAATATCCTGGATAGGGACGTGTTCCTGGAATTGTCTTTCCCTTGGCAGTAGCCATCGTGGGACCAGCTTTGGAACTATGGCAGCATGCTGCCTGATGCCGTTTAACTGTATGGTCCGCAAGTAAGCAGTCCCCATGGGCACTCTTTCTAAGGTTTCTGAACATCCCTCTGCTAAAGATCTGGTTACGGATTCTGCCTTCAATAAATTGGGAGGTCAAGGGAATGTGGATAAATCTCCAGACAAGAAATCAAGAAGATCTACCACATGGATAAAAAGGTTTTATGCTGCTATGTAACAAAAAACAAACAAAAAAAAAAAGACAAAATACAACCACGCTGCAGAGCTATGGTACAGTGGGTGAGAGACAATGCACATGTGTGCTGGTGACATGGCAAATTTGTGTCCAACTGATTGCTCTCAGTCACTACACTATAGCTCTGGAGTGCACTTGTATTTTGTCTTTTTGTTGTACATGGGTTAGCACAACCCTCAACCTGCACCCTGTCCAGCACCGGTAAGGGCAGTAGTTACCTGGGATCCATTTATGCTGCCATGTCTCTGGGTCTGTGCAGGCCAGTTATTCAGTCGTGATGGCAGATTTTTGCTATTCCCTGTTCGAGGTGTTAAGGGGACTACTCCTCCTCATCCTTCTGCCAGCTGATAAGCAGCTTCCAATTAAGTGTGTCAGAGACTAGGGTCAGTAGCTGGCTAAGTACCAGTTTTAGATGACTTTGGATATGGGCGACTCCTGTGCCTGTGCATGGCTATGGCAGATGCTATCCATTGTAGGGCCTGACTGAGGCTGTCCACCTTTTTGGCAGATACTCAACATAAGTTGGCCAATGTCCCTTTCTTTGGGCACTGACATCTTTGGCCCTGGTGTGGAAGGCCATCTCATTCATATTGAGAAGTTTAGTGCCACCCTAGATTTTGTGGCTTCATCGCAGGAGGACTAAAAGGCCTAAAAGCTTGAAAAGAGGGCCTTTCAGTGGCAGTCCTACCCACTACAACCTTAGCATTAGCCTCAGCTGGAGCAGTTTCAGCAATGGCATCCGAAACCCAAGGGACAAACAAAGTGTGTGTGTGGGGGGGGGGGAGATGGTGGTACCTTTGGAACCCCTATGGCCAGAGCCCCCTCCAAGGCTGTGCAGTGATGGTTGCAGTTTGTCATCCCCCCTCCCGTCCAGTCCCTGTCCCAGCTGCCGGTCTAGGATTGGTTGCACCACTTCTTGCCACAGTGGTCCACAGTTACCTTGGACAAATAGGTTCTGGAAGTGGTGGGCAAAGGGTTGCCTCTGGATTTCGAGGCTTTCCCACTGTACTGACTCCGATCTCTTCAGGATTCAAAGGTATCACAGGATATGATGTCTGCGCTATGAGCTGACATTGCTCAGCTCCTAGAATGCAGGGCAATAGCCAGTGTTTCAGATGCCCTGGTCATTCAGGGATATGTTTTAGGTACTTTCTAGTTCTGAAGTGGATGGGGACTGGCACCCCATACTGGACTTGCATGATCTGAACAAGTTTGTGTAGAAGCGCATGTTCTGGATGGTCATCCTGAATCAGATTATACCATCCTTGGAGCAGGGCATGTGATTCTGTTCCTGGACCTCCAGGACGCATTCTTCCACATCCCAGTCTGTCCATACCATTGCCAGTACCTACAGTTCCGTGCAGAGGGGATCTTGTACCAGTTCCAAGTCGTGCCATTTGGCCTTTCACCCATGCCCAGGGTCTTTACTAAGTGCATGTTAGTGGTGGTGGAATTCCTTATGCACAAGGACGTTAGGGTGTATCCCTGCCTGAATGACCAGCTGCTAGCTGGGTTGTCCAAGGAGGGTTAGAGAGGTCCAGGGATCTGGTCCTTCAGACTTGTCAGAACTTGGGCCTTCTGGTCAACTGGCCAAGTTGGAGCTGGTCCCTCGACAGGTGATCAAGATAATTGGGCCTGAACGAGACTCCATGCGGGCAAAGGCCTTCCTCCTGGTGGACTGGCATCAGATCTTACCTGTTTTGCATGATCATTTCAGTTTGGGTGCTGGCACCCTGCCCGAGACTTCCTAAAGCTGCTGGGGCTGATTGCAGCTTCTGCTAGTGTGGTCCGATGGGCCTGCTGGAGAATGTGCCCCTTGCAGCAGGAGTTTGGCCGAACAGTGGTCCAGCTGGTCCAGGTGACCCAGCTGATATGCGATGCTGTTCATTATATGGGCAGACTGGGAGCTGATATGCGATGCTGTTCATTATATGGGCAGACTGGGTGGGCCATAGGCCCTTATCTGCTGACAGTATCTGTGTATCTTTGTATCTATGTAACCGCTGCTGGAGGAGGGAATCCCATTCGTTCGTCAGAACCATCTGTCACACGCGTGATACATGCATGTCTGGTGGGGTGGGTAGCACACCTTTGAGATTACTGCAGCCACAATTATGGTCAACCTGGGAGTTCTGACACTACATCAACTTGCTGAAGCTCCATGCAGTGTGTCTGGCTCTGATGGAATTCACTTAGTCGATTTGGGATGGATAATTCAAGTCTAGATGACATCACATCTACCATGCCCTAGCTGAACAGGCAGGGCAGAACAACTCTTTTCCAATGTGTCAGGAATCTCTCTGCTCCTGGACATTTGTGTGTAGCCTGGAAGCACATCTGCTGATGATTCATGTTGTGATAGAGAACAACCATCTGGTGGATGCTTTCAGCCAGGTTGGTGAGACATTGCACAAGTTGTCCCTATATCAGGAAATGGTAGAACACCTGCTCTCCCAGTGGGACACCCTTCTGGTGGATCTATTTGCCTCATGGAAGAACAGAAAACTGAGGCTGTTCTGTGCCCACCACTCACAGTCTGGGGCACTGCTGGGGGATGCCTTTTCGAGGCCCTGGACCCCAGGCCTTTTATACACCTTCCCTCCCTTCTCCTTGGTTCACCAGATTCTTATCAAGGTATGAAAGGACAAGACATGGATGACCCTGGTAGCTTCAGACTGGCCTAGGCAGTTCTGGTACCCAGATTTCCTCAGCCTCAGCAGCAGGCCTCCATGGAGATTGCCTCTCCACCCTTACCTGCTGACCAGACAGCAGGGAATGCCCTGCACCTGTACTGTCAATCCCTGCATATCTTAACCTGGTTTATGAGTGCCTAGAGTTATAGGCTTTGGGTTTTTTCGGAAGATGTTCTCCATGTCATGGAAACATCCCATAAAGAGTCAAATCGTAATTCCTATGCATTTAAGTGGAAAAGGTTCTCAATTTGGTGACAGGGTGGGGAGCTTGATCTCCTTACCCGCCCTATGGTAAGCATCTTCTACTACCTTTACAGTCAATCGGATACCAGGTGCCTTTACTTAAAAGCCGCCGATTGGTCCAGTCTTCCGCCTCGGTGCAGGCTGTCCCCCGAGGCATTTTCTAGTGTGGTTTTCAGATGAAATTCAAGTGTACAGAAATGTTTTAGAAGCCTGTTTGTTGGAATTCAAGTTGTAATTGCTCTAAGCCTGTTAAGTGATTGCAAGCCCTGTTAAGATTTGTTAGACAGAACACCTTCACCCCCCGCTGTCCTTGGCACCTTTTTTAAGTGTCCAATTGTTCTGCTCATCTCTCTGATCTCTGGCTCCTTTCTACTTTGGGTTTCCCCTATAAATCACTGCCTTTTTCTCTCTTATTTGCAGCCCCTGAACAGGGCGAGCCCCAGGATCCCCGGTCACCGGCCCACCGGCGACCACGCAACCGACGGCAGCCGGTCTAAAAGCAGATTAAGCTTCTGGACAGGTATGGCATACAAGCCAGCCAATCGGATACCAGGCACCTTTACTGAAAAGCTGCCGATTGGTCCAGTCTTCCACCTCGGTGCAGGCTGTCCCCCGAGGCATTTTCTAGTGTGGTTTTTCGACCCACCCTCCTCCCCCTCCCAGACCTCCTTTAAATACACTGTTGCCATGCCCTCTCTGGCCATCAAGCCATCCTATAGGTTTTTACCTAGTTGGGGAAAAAAAAAAACTTTCTTACATACTCACTCAGTCTCCAGTGAGCCATAGCACTTTATACCTTAGTATGCCTATTAATGTCCAACAGGAGGCAGTATAGCACAGTGGTCTAAGGCTCTGAGCTGCAAATCTGGTGACATCCAGCAGACCAGACCTGGGTTTGAATCCCACAGCTTCTACTTACATACTGCGTGACTCTGAGCAAGTCACTTAACCTCCTTGTGCTCCCAGGTCGCTCCTGTAAAAAAGCTTTCAGCTTAGTGTGCTATACCTGGTTAAACAACTAAATTAAAAAAATGTTAACCTTTGTTCCTGGTATATCCTACACTAACATCACACAACAAGCGAGCACTGCCATGAATAAGGGTACCCACTATGCCTTTGGCCATTTTACCTTTCACTATTCATCATGCCCCCCTCCCTTTATCCACTCGTCACGCTCTTCATTCTCTCTTTCCCTCCTTCCCTCCCCATTGTCCCTTAAAGCATTCCTTCTCCTAGTCCCAAACTGTAACACAAGCCTATGCACAATTAACATACAGTTTCTACCTTCTAAAATATGTAATAGGCAGTCAGAAAGGAAAAAAGACCTTAGGTTGCATTTGATCTCACTAAAAAAATTGTTACTCCTCCTCCTTCTCTGTTCAGGCAATGTTGAGCTAAATCCAGGCCCTCCATCATTGCTCTCCTCCACAATAGAGTTTGCAGATGCACCTGGTTTAAAAATAATGATGGTTAACATACTGAGTCTAATTAGGAAACTATCTCAGTTACAAGCCTGGGCTGCACATACTGAGCCTGATTTTATCATTGTCACTGAGTCATGTCTTAATAAAAACACAACATACCAGGAAATTAATATAGTGGATTATGTCCTGTTCAGGGCAGATGGGGGTTCAAAGGGGGGCTGAGTAGTTATCTATGCCAAATCAAAATACACAATTAGTAACATTATCGCCAAAACTTAACACAAGGAATATGAAATTGTTTCACTGAAGATCCATCTCCCTTCCTCTGACAACATTACCATCATAGGTGGATACAGACCACCTACTGCCGGAACTGACATCCTTAGCACCCTCAAAACTCTAATCATTAATGCTAATACAGAAGCCATAATCCTTGGCGATTTCAATCTGGATTGGTTATCGTCAAAATCCTCAGGCCTGAAGTCACTTTGTGACGAACTCGGTCTCACCCAACTAATTAGTGAACCAACTAGGATTAACACCCAAAATTTAGCTAAGAGCTCACTTCTAGACATTATTCTAACTACCCACTCACATAAAATCCTACAAACAGTGGTGTTTCATAATGATATGAGTGATCACAACATCGTAGTCTGCACTAGATCACAAGCTAAAGTCAACCTCCCCCCTAAATTTATAACCAAACGGTTGTTCTGTAAGTTTAATACCAATAACTATTTGTCCGATCTAAGCAACATCAGATGGCAAGGCCTCTTCCTTGCAAAATCAGTAGACGAGGCTGTAAATGTCCTCATCTGTAACATTACCTCTATAGTTAATAGACATGCTCTCACTATTAAGGTTCGGACATGCAAAAACTCGCACCCTTGGTTCACACCAGAACTCAAGCTTGCACTGTCATACTGTGACAAACTGTGGGCCCAGGCAAGGCGAACAAAGAGCCCCTTAGATTGGCAGGCATTTAGGGCAGCCAGGAATGCCTGCGTCAAATGCATTCGTGTAACCAAATCTAGCTATTATGTTTCTACTCTAGAGCAGGCTAAAGGAAACTCCTACAAAATCTGGAAGACCCTCAAGTCAATCGAGGGTTGCTCAACTGCCCCTTCTGTCCCAGCAAAGATCCACACCAATGGATCAGTTATTGAAAGTACACATCAAATACTGGATGAACTTAATTCGCATTTCATCTCTGCCAGCCTAGCATTTGATACCTCTCCACATGCCACCCAAGTAAGGAACATCGATAACATGTATGATTTGCCGCATACCCCAGCCTGTTCATTTCAGTTGCTCCCTATTAGCTTTAAGGAGGTAGAGGAGTCACTTATTAACCTGGATACTAAAAAAAAGTGCAGGGGAGGATAGCATAGAACCATTATTCTTAAAACTTGGCTACCCCTATCTTACCGCCCCAATACTTCACATATTCAACCTCTCTATCTCAACTGCTACAGTTCCCTCATGTTGGAAATCTGCCCATATTCTCCCTTTATTCAAGTCGGGAAACCACTGTGATCTCAATAATTATAGACCTATTTCAGTACTGCCCATACTCTCAAACACATTCGAAAAACTGATCTACGCTCAATTGAAAAAACATATTGAAGCTCAATCGCTCTTACACCCTCTCCAATCTGGCTTTCGCACAAACCATAGCACCATTACAGCTCTAGCCAAGGTTACTAATGACTGGGTCTCTGCAATGGATTCTAAGAAAACAACTACTGGAGTAGTATTCTTGGATCTAAGCAAAGCATTTGATACAGTAGACCACAATCTGTTAGTTCACAGCCTTACCAACCTTGGCTTTACTCTATCCACAACCCAATGGTTCAATAGCTACCTGACAGGCAGGACACAGAAAGTTAAATCAGGATATTTGTTTTCGTCCTCCTTACCTACTCTAGGGGAGTGCCCAGGGATCTATTTTAGGGCCTGTCCTCTTTTCCCTATATATAGACAACCTGGATCGTCAGATTACCAAGTCCCATTTACATTTCTTTGCAGATGATACAGTCCTGTACACATCTGGGCCCTCACTGGAAGAAGTTAGAGACACCCTTCAAGCAGACTTTGCACAACTAGAAAAAAACCTAATTAATGCAAAGTTACTCCTTAATGCCAAAAAAATGAAAGCTATGATCCTCCGGCCATGCTTCTCCCACTCTACTACTCTTGTTCCACCTAATGACTTTATAAATACTTCTTTAGGCGAGCACTTGGAAATAGTTTCAAAGTTCAAATATCTCGGTTTCTGGCTCGATAATAGGATTTCCTTCAGTGATCACCTTGATGATTTGGCTAAAAGGCTCAAAGCCAGGTTAGGCTTTTTTTTCCGTAATAGATCTTTCTTTCCCGCGGAAATCAGAACCAGATTGGTCCAGGCCACTTTCCTCCCCCTCCTCGATTACGGTGATATACTCTACAACTCTTCAGCTTCTACTAGTCTTCATAAGTTAGATGTTCTCTACCACCGCTCCCTCTGATTTATCACCAGCTCCCTTCCCCTAACTCATCACTGTGATCTATATGCCTTAGTTGGCTGGCCCTCCCTTACCGTTAGATGGACAGTCCACACCGGCATCTGGACTCTAAAACTTCTCCAGAACAAACTACCGCACTATCTATCCCCTTTAATACACATAGCGCATAGTGTTTACTCCCTTAGGAAGACAGACCTTCTCCTTCTCGATGTACCTAGGACCCGTACTTCCTTTGGAAAACGTGCTATATCATGTTCACTGCCAACAATTTGGAATCAATTACAATCCTCACTGAAATTACCCAGTATTGTCCCTGTTAACCTCTTCAAAAGGTTAGCCATGGCTAAACTAAAAGATACCTGTAATTGTTTTTAAACTGAATATTGTCCCTGGGGCACCAATTTAATGACCCTACAATACCTCAGGTTCCATCTCCCCACTTCATTAGCCCTGTCTCGAGTTACTTTCAGTGTCTCAGGTGGAATCCTATTAACATGCTAGTTATTGTTATGTAATTTCTGTTACTTTCTCCAGGAACTTTAATTTCTTTGAGGAAATCCTAATGTATGTAATGTATTGTCTTATAAACATTATCACCTCCTATTATGAACTTCGTGTACCCAGGGAGCTGCTCCTTATGTATATTGTGTATTATTATGTAATCTCTTAACTTATTTAATTGTACGTCTGTCTCTGGATCTCATTGTGAATGTATGAATGTCTCAGGACCTCTTTGTGAATGAGCTTGCTCAACGGAGTTTTCCTGCAATAAACTTGAACTTGAACTTTGGCCCCTGTCTTGAGTTGGGACTGCGAGTGATGACCCTTAAGGTGCACCTGGCAGTCATCTCTGTATACAGTACATGGTTTGTGATGCTGTCTGTGGCCCAAGAGAAGGTGGTTGGGTGCTTTTTCAAAGGCCTGGATTACTTTACCCCTCCAGCGTGCACATTTTCGCCTCCATAGGACGTACTGCTGGCATTGGCAGTGCTCATGGACAAGCCATTCAAGCCTGTGCACAACTGTTAAATGTCACATTCGTCTTGGAAGTCCGCCTTCCTGGTGGCCGTAAAGAAAGAAGAATCCGTGAGCTTCAGGCCCTCATGGTGGAGTCTTCATATTTGATCTTCCATAAGGCCAAAATCGTCCTTTGCCCCCACCTAAAAATTCCTTCTGAAGGTTGAAATGGGGTTTCACTTTAACTAAGCGATAGAACTTCAGGTAGTTTTTTACTAACCTGACCTCAGAGGCTGATCGTAGGCTCCACACATTGGATCTGTAGAGGGCGCTTTCTTATTACAAGGAGCACAAGGCTGGAATTTGGAGTGAAGCTCACCAGCTATTTCTGACTGACCAGCAGCTAAACGGATGATTGCCAGGTGAATCACGTCCTGCATCAACATCTGCTATAGGTTGGCTGGTTGGAAACCTCCCAAGGGGCTTAAGACTCATTCCAGCAGACATACTGCTGCCCTCAGTGGCTGCTTCGAGAGATGTCACCATTGCGGAGATATGCAGGGCTGCAATCTGGAATAAAACACGCTCTTCCATCTCCCATTGCAACATTGACATAATGAGTTGTTGGGACACTGCTTTTTGGTCCTCGGTCCTCCATTCTCTGTTTGCCAAATAGGTGTGCGCACCTGGAGGACTGCTAGGAGCCATTGTGTGAATAGTGTCCACACCTTTGAGTGGTATAAAGTTCACATCACACCCACACCATCCTTCCGACCTCCCCTGACAATGTGCCCCCCACCCCGATCTCTGGTTTCATCAAGCATAGATCTGACGGCACGGGGTGGAACCAGGGGATATATTACCTGGGTGGTGGGAGAAGCTTAGCTTGAAGATATTTTGAAGATTCTGCTGTTGCTGGGATGACTGCCTTTGTGTTGATGTGAACAGTATACCTGTATGGTTAGAGACGAGTAACCCATATTTGTTAATTTTTTGCTAAAAAGACAGATTCCAGTTGGTTGCTTGGAGCTGATGACTACTGGCTTACATGAGCTGGTAAAACAGCCTCAGAGAAATAACTACCAGCTCAAGCGAGTTGGTGCGGCCAGCTGCAACCCATTAGTGTCTTTTAGTTTGTATCAGAACCTCCTTTGCTTCAAATACTTGGTTTCCTTTAACAGTATCCTTCAACTTTAGGAACTCACACCTGGGTGAGCGCTAGGGCCTGAATTAGTGTTATCCAATGTGGCTACCCCTTCCCCCCAAGTTGTTTTGTGCCACAATGGAAAATGGTTAGCCACAATGAAAACTGTGAAATAAGTACCATTGCAAAATAAAAATAAAAACTTTGTTCAGCATATTTGTTCCTCGTTGTATATTTTGTCAGTGTGTATGTCATCTTGTTTTGGTACGTTATTTTTTTCTATAAATGCCATGGTGGCCTTTTACTATGCAGGGGTAGAAATTAAGTTTTGCAGCCACTAGCCAGCAGGACAACTGACTAAGACAATCCTAGCCCCACAGACTTTTCCAGAGGTCCAGCTGCTGTACTTACTGAAATGTTACCTTCTCCAGTACAAGCCCATGTGGCTAATTAAAGGAAAATCTTACTAGCCCGACACAAAATCTACCAGCATTTGGCTAGTGCCACTTTTGTCCCCCAATGACAGCGGGCTTGATTTTAAAGGCCCCCCTAGGATCAGCACACCTTGTACTGAAACCCTCACTGCAGCAAACTTGGGTGTACCAGGGACCCTGTGCCTGATTTTTGCAAAAATCATGGTCCCAGTGCCAAATCTCCGAGTTTGCCACATGCTGTCCTCAGTGCTGCGCAGCTGGTGCAGGGGAGGGGAATTCCACAAGCTGCAGCATGTTTGGGCAGCAGTGGCAGCTGTAGCAGGGACCCACCATCCATGCATCGGACGGCTGGCTGGGATGGCAACAGACCCTGACAGGGGAGGGCATTGCAGCCTCGGTGCCAGGGGCTGTGGGGGGGGCGGTTATGTGACTGGTGGCAGGGGGCCCTGGATGTCACTAGCTGCAGCTCCACTACTGCCGGGACACATGGTCGAGTGCAGGGCCCACAGACAGCTGCCCTGGGGGGGGCACTGACTACCTCACTTCCTGCCGTGGCCATTGGAATGGCACACGGGCTATTAGTCCAGCTTCTGGATGGTCTACTCTAGTGGCCCATGTGGACTTTGGGGGGGGTTCTGGAATGGCAGTTTAGGGGATGTGGCAACCAGGGTGAGGCACAAGCCCCTTTCTACCATAGTGCAGCCATGTGGCTGGCAGAAGGATTGTGTAAGGTCTGCGGTCTGACACAGTGGGCCCTGAGCCGCCACAAGCCTCCTTTGAAAATCCTGAGTGTTGCAAAGTCTGATACAAGATCCCCTTGCGTCACTTTCTTTTGATGCAAGGTCCTTGCTTCAGTTGCCGACCTTTGAAAATCTGGTCCAGTATGTTGTTCCATTTTTACTAACAGGGAGGAATAACACACTCTGCAGCGCAGCACAAAACCTCTCAGTTTTCTCAGTTGCAAAGTGAAGACGTGTTACATTAAAAGTGAAGTCTATATTTTACCTGTTGTTTTAAGATAATGTGTGGTAATGTTAGTTGGCCTCAGTCCATCTAATGTACTGTATATCAGAGGAGTTTTTTATAAGTGCAGAGTCTGTTACATTGAATAAAAAGCTCACTGCGACGTGTTTCAGATAAAAAGACATTTAATAAAATCACAATACTAATCTTTACGTAAATGCCATTCTGCCCCGGTACTTCTATGACAGTCAGTAGGGGAGTTTTCCTGATTATGCGTTTCTGTTACATTAAATGAACTGCTGCCTAGGACTTGTTCCAAAATAAAAAGACATTTTGATAAAGTAAAAATGCTTGAGTTTCTAGTATTTGGCACCAGTACCTCTGTTGTTGCTAGTAGAGGATATTCTGCTGAATTAGCAGTTTCTTGAGAATTTCTTACTATCTTAAGACTTCTTTGCGCTGTTCTGCAGCAGTACTTCTATTGACCAAAAAAATCGATAAAGGGGTTATACATTCTGACACATTAAAAAGCAGCTCACTGTCCCTGTTGTTCCAAAGGTTGTCTTTTTTTTTTTTTTTAATAAATCTATGGTACTTTAAATGAGATGTGTCTGCTGTGTATTTTTGCTTGGGATTATATCTCAACAACATTAACATCTGTACTGTGGTAAATCTTCTTCACTTATTCCTCACACAGTGGTATGAAATGCTCTTCGATTTTTTTCTGCTCACCATTTCTCAAATGCAGATTCAAAGTTAAACATGCTATCTCATTCTCCCATATTGATTTCAAGCAAATAAGTAGTTAACATTTTGCACTTCAAGAACATTTTTGTTACCAGTTTTAAAGGAAAACTAAGCACAGTGGTGTAATTAAATGCCCCTAATAACTTTTTAATCCATTCATAACTTTCAAATGTGGGACATTGTCTACGTCGTCTGTAGATTTGCACTATCTGCGCCTTGTCTTAAGCACCACTGTACTCTCTACTCTGACCTCCACTGGTTGTCTCCTTCCTCACATTGGGCTTATTCATTAATGACTGACAACATTATTCGTTCTTCTGTCCCCTCCTCACTCACCCCCATGGACTGCCCTTGTTCCCTCCGTTCCATGTCTTCAGCTGTTATCTAGCCCAAAATGCTCTTCTAGGATGGGAACTTGCCTTCTCCTTCTATGACCCCAAATTTTGGAACCCTCTCCCACTTGATCTTAGGCACTCCAAATCTCACCCCACTTTCAAGAAAGGACTCTCCAATTACCTTGCCTCCCTTGACATTTGCAAATGTCCCTAGCTTCACGAGTCATGCAAATCTACCATTGTCCTGCTCTTAAATTTCCCTGTGGCCTCTTGATTTCTCCCATCCCCACTCTTCCTCAGCAGCAGCTACACACATTGTTCCCTGTGTCTGCCTGGGAATTGTCTCCTTGCTGACTTACCAACAGCACTGTCATGTTTTGTACATTATTAATTGTAAATTGTGCCTTCTTGTCTGTTTCGTTCCTATTATACTGTGATATGTACCTCCTCTATGTACTATGTAACTTGCACCTCTGTATAACCTGTTTGGAATCTCCTATTGTGCAACACTGTATATGTATTTGTTTTTACCTGTTCCTTGATTTGTACTCTCCCAGGTCGTGCCTGAAAATAGGCAGTTCTGTCTAGTGCACTTAAAACGGTTACCAAAAGCAAATAAATAATGTCCCGGCAACATGTTTCGCCCGTTTAGTGCTGAAACATGCTTTATCTCACATCCATTTTTCCATTATGTGCCCGATCTCTGCTCAGCCATCTTCATCAACTTTTGCACCACAGCATAACCCAGATAGACCATCTTAGGGTAGCTGGTTCATTCCACTGGCGTGTCAAACAGATGAGGCATACTGATCAGTCCTGGTAGGATGAAACACGGGTCTAAGTCTTCTGTTGGCACCCTTTGCAAACTGTGTGAGAGACCTTTCAGCACCATGCATTTCTGCTTAAAGTTGAACCAGCATAATATTCTGTGGTGATATGCAGCCCATGATGCTTTACATTATGGGGGCATGTGTGATTTTGTATAACTTTTGCTGTGTCCCACTTGTCGCGCGACTGTTTCAAGACTGGAAAATGACGTGTCCCGGACTTTGCCCTAGCCCCTATTCACTCCCTTTGTAATTCCCCTTGTTTTTCATATCTGTCAAGGGAACCGTGGTGCTGTCGCAATGTAGGTTTTGCCTTTCATTCACTGTTACCCATTGGCTGATAATGGGAGCATTTCATTGGATCTGTATATAAGAAACTGCTGATTGGCTGCCGTTATTTACAAATCACCGGTGTTATGCTATTTCATTCACTTTTCAGCCACAGTATTTACCGGTGACGGTGAGCCTATAGCATCAGTATCCCACCCACAGACTGACACGTGAAGAATACCTTACGGTTCCTTGACACATTGAATTTCTTGGAGTCAGACAACCACAGTGAGTGTAATATAAATAACCGGTAAGTTTCGCTGTGTCTTTCTTTTTTTTCCTCCTCTGGTTTCTAAAGTGTCTATGAATCCCCCCACCACCAAAGTGTACATTTACTGCCTTGTGTGAATTGCTATTTTATCCTTTCGATCAAGAATTCTATTCCTACCACTTCTTATTTAAGCATAGGCTCCAGATTTTACTACAGTCTGCTCCTCAGATCTGGCAAACCCAGAGCAGAGTGCCTAACTATCAGCTTGCACAAATGCTAAGAACCTACTCCTAAATCTGTGTCCAGGCAAGAGTGCGGGCACGTTACACGGTCATTCTGTCCACTGGTGTACTTTACCAGCTCATTAGTCAACCTTCATGTCCTTATCTAATTCTGTCAGTGCATTACTAGTCCAGCACTAGTCCGGGCAGTGAGACCCAGCTTGCAGGATGGACTGCCGTATTGCAGTCCTTCTGGTGCATCTAACTGCTAATGTAAATCTTGGTTAGGGTTTTTTTCATGGCCTTTTCTTTGGTTTTCAGTCGAAGTCTGTAGCAATCTTTGACTACGGCTGTGCTGCACCCTGTTATATACTGTATGCCTGAGATGTAAATGTCACTTTTTGGCCAGTCAGATGCTGCAGCACTTCACGATCCTGCACCAATCCTGCAGGTATCCATCTTGGAAGTGATGCTTTGTTTCGTGCACATGTGTACAGGTGGTTTTGTGTGTGTGTGTTTGGGGGCTATCCAATGCTAATTGTGTTGCACATCCCACTCGCATTGGTATCTGTCAAGCATTCGTCATTTATCATATTGTTTCCTTTTTCTTGACTCTGTACATTATGTTAGTAGTCCGTAGCCCATAAATTGCTGTCAAATCTAGAGGAGGCATATCTGTCTCATGGTTTATGGGTCCACATCCCATCAGGCAGGCAAACATCGCTGCGCCACGTTAAACCAATGTGCCCATTTTGGACATTGTTTCACAAACTGCTGTTGAAAATCACAGATTCCTTCTTGAGCAGACCACTCATGGATTAAGATGTTCTGACTGACAAACATATGTGGCAGTAACAAAGTAATGGGACCGCAGTATGCACACTGTCAGATTACGTGTTACTGTCACCTATGTCCAGCAGTCAATATTTCGGTATCACAGTTTTGAGTTCCATAAGCATAATTGGTGCGCTGTCACAATGAATGTGACAATAAGTTTCAAATGCTGCCAGCTGATTTGCTACTTTGTAGTCCTTATCTGCTGTTGTACACTGCTGAGTCCAGGAGAGACCTGATTTGCATACTTTGTTACCCTGTGCAGGTCACATGACCTCCTTTTGCACTACCATCTTAACTTGTAAAAATATTATATTGACTATGCCTGTCCAGCTCTAGCATAGTATCCTTTCATGACCCGCTGCATGGAGTGCACATGCACAGTACACTGCAAAGCTAGCGAATCCCACTTCTAGCCTGCCATCTCCTGGTATTTTGACCCTGATTAGGTACCCCTTTTGTGACGTAACTGTACAGTTATGACATGCGGCAATTAAACATAGCGTCAGTATCTTGCTTTTCCTTTCTATGCCAACAGTAACGTGCTGACATGAGGGGATAACTCCTTTCCAAGCATCATGATTCTGTGTGTGTGTGTGTGTGTGTGTGTGTGTGTGTGTGTGCGCGCGTTGTATTGTGCCATGGCAGACCACATGGAAAGTGGCATTCCTAGGAAAATGCATCTATTCTGTGTATATAAATATATGAAAATCAGTGAACTCCTAATAGGTACTAATTTATGATCACAGACACTCCATTGAGTTTTTTATGTTCAGCAGTAAATCTTACAACTTGACTGTATGATCCTTCACAGGTAGCAGGGTGGAAATCAAAACCACTTTCTAAAACAGCTTGTGTAATGTGTGTTTTATGTTGCATGCCCTTTACATGGCTGCCTGTGGTGATGTCACTGTATTGTATTGTCATGTGAGTGCTCTGAACCACGTGCCCCTTTTTTAATTTAGTATGTTGTGCAGCTGAACTGTTTGATCAGTTTTACAGCCTCCCTGTCCCCCACACACACACACACACACACACACACACACACACACACACACTCACTCACTCACTCTGTGGAGGCACTGGCACACTCTCTGTCAGCAGTAGGTATACTGTGTTGTCTCCATGTTATAGCTGTTCTGTTTGTTGTCTCTCTTCCATTTGAAGGAACATTTTTTACAAGGCAAACTTTGCACATAATGATGTACCAAGTGTTTGCATTTGGATTCCATTTTACATTGGGCAACCACTGAAGTCTTCATTTTCATGGGCATTGCAACTTGCAGCTAATGATAGTCCACTCAGGGATAATGGATTTACTGGTAACTGCTCAACACCTGACGCGTTGATAACTACCGCCATTCATCAGTTTGATATCTTTCTCTTTAGTCTCAGTGAGATAAGCTTGCTCAGTACTGCTGTACAAGAGCTGCTAATATCAGGTGTCAACAGTATCCAATACAGTAATCAAGTCTCTTCATAGCACAAAAGTGCATACCTGACACAAAGGTCACATAGAGGCGTACACCATTTGGGTGCTGACTGTGAGAAACTTGTTTGTTTGCCTTTTGGACTAACATAGTAACCCAACTATTTGCTGTCCTCTAAGGACAGCTTGTTGGTATATATACCTTGGTGGCATAATTTGTCTATAGTCTTTCATACCCTATTCCGTTGATTACTGTATTGGGAGGCAGTATAGTGCAGTGGTTTAAGGCTCTGAGCTGCAAATCTGGTGATATCCAGCAGACCAGACCTAGGTATGAATCCCACAGCTTCCACTTGCATACTGTGTGACCCTGAGCAAGTCACTTAACTTCCCTGTGCTCCCAGGTCGCTCCTGTAAAAAACTTTCAGCTTGGTGTGCTACTCCTGGTTAAACAACTAAAAAAAAAAAAAAAAAACCAGTCGTGTTTGAATTCACCAATTGTGCTACCTCCAACCGCTACCTAGTGTGGTCTAGTCCATGCATCTACCACCCTGCATGTGAATAGCAATTTCTTCACATTCCTCTTTACCCAGCCTCACTCTAATCTCATCCAATCCATTGTCAGTGTACACCACCTGTACTGAAATATTACACTTACTTGCACCTTGTATGATCTGTCACCGTTCTTGCCTCCATTCCAGTGTACGTATATATACTGTTTTTTTTTTTTTTACTCTCTCATCGTATGTCTCAATTTCCGCTCTTTATTTAGGTCCTTACAAAGCTGCTTGCTCCTGAACTGTGCACTTCATGCCCTTTGATGCCACACCACTGTTTTGTACATTGTCATCACCGCCTCCCTTTTTCTGCTAGTACTGCACCTTCCAATGCCCTGTGACTTGCTACTTGTCTCCCCAGAGACTTGGCGTACTGTCTGGTCACCTGCGATGGTTATCCACACCGGGCAAGAAGGCAGCATCAAGTCCAAACAAAATGATGGGATGCATATTAGTAGATGGGGGAGAGATATGGGACATGACCGTGACCGTCAACTACTTGGAAGTGATGGCTGTCATGGGTAGTGAGGATGGGAGTAGTGCCTACGGGTAAATGGACAATACAGCACCCTGTGGACCATGCAGTATGAGCAGACTAGGTAGACCAAATAGCATTCTTGTACTGCCTTCTATGTATGTTCGTCTCTTCATACCCCCAAACCATTTACTTCCCATGTAGATGGCAGCAACTCACTCTTCATCCTGTTACTTTACGCAGGTGTTTAACAACCATAGATGCATGATTGTGCACTTATTCCCATCTAGTGGTAAATGCCATACATTAGCCCCGTTTTCTCGCTTACGTCCGTTCTTCTGCATTTCATCCATCCTCCCAACCATGTGCACCCAATTTCACCTTTGTGTCATTTACTCAGCTGTGGTCCCTCTTAAGTGACTGCATAGTGAAATTATTTAATTACTGCATCATTTTACCCTTGTCCCTCCTTACATTCTGCTGGATCGACTCCTGCATTAGTAATCTGCGCCTCTTAGTTTTCTGTTATTTGCTGATGCAACCATATATCATTGAGTCACCTTTCCTCACTGTCAGTGCTAGTCTTGACTCCGTCTGCACCTTGTTGCTTCTTACAGCATTCCCTTACATCCATTAGGCTAACTTACCTGTATTCTTCCACTCCTTCCTCCTTAAATTTCCTTCAGCCAGCACTTTTTGCCCTTACCTTGTAAGGCACATCTCTCGAGAAACTGTGTGCTTTAATCCTTCTTTTTCATTTGTTTAATTGCTTGCTGAACTGGTTTGTCACCTACTAGATGGCTCCACTTAGTTGTTATCACTACTCCCCTACTCCCCCTGCCATCCCCATCCATGCCAGCAACCATTCGATACTCCTCTCCAATTAGACGCAACGTGCCAAACTAAATATGAGCCATTTTCCTTTGGGTGACTAGAGTCTCTGGTTTTCATTTCTAAAGCATTTCATGCAATGCTCCTTGTTTCCCAGTGTACCTTTCATTTTGATGTCTGTGATTCTCTCACCACTGATCAGAACTAGGGCCAGAAGTGTCCTGTCTCTGGTCGGTTAAATAAATTGATGACACGGGTTCATGTCATAGACGCAATCACCAAACAACGATTGCTATTATGGCGAGGGTATATCGCCAAAAAGAAAATCTGCGATATGCACTTGCTGGTGAACACACATCTGGCAAGTTGACATACTGTTTATGCTGATGTACTGCGCCCTCACTCCCCACCCCCGTGGGTGGTTGCACCGCCCCGATTTAATGTCACCAACTCCAGGGTGGTGCACGTCGGTGAGGATGAGACAGTCAGTGGGGAAAAAAAAGAAACCCGCGATGCACAACAAAATATCTCCGGTCCTTGGCTCCAAACCAAATACCAGTTGCGCTGCAGCGAACAACCCTCACCACATGTCTGTCTTGGCTGCAGCCATCCAAACCACCACACATAGACGCTCCTCCCTAAGCCCTCCCTGTACCTCTCCTTCCGGTCCCTACCATCGCCTTCCTGTTTCTATGATACACTTAAAGGGTAGCTCAAGGTGATAGCACTGTAAATGAGTCTTTGTTTTGAAAATCACTCATTTACAGTCGCTGTCATCACTGGATACTGATGAATACATGCCCCTGGCTATGGAATCCATTATGTCTCCACTATGTGTTGTAGCAGCTGATTGGATGCTGTGTAATCCCCTTACTCATGTCCTCTTCAAAGAAAGGTGGATTGCAAGAGGAGTAACACATGGTTTAGTGGTGGGACCGGTCCTCTTTAATTTTGTTTATTTATTTAGTTTTTGTTAACCGGGTAGGTGCACTAGCCATAAAATGACTATTTTCAGGCACAGCCCGGGAGAGTACAACAAAAAGAGAACAGCTGAAAAACAGCAACATGGGTACAATAATACAAATAGAGGAACAGTACAGCAGTGCTACAAAAATACAGTGGGTAGAAACAACAAAAAATAATGGCAAGCATTATATAGATAATGACAGTAAGATATATAATAAGTGCAAAAACCACGGACCCCACCTGTGGAGTGAAAGGGTTAATAAGATAGTAAGGTTCTATAGATAGAAATGTGAGGAATGTTCAAACATAACAAGAAAGACTGACAGAAGGAAGGCCAGGGGCGGTAATTGGCAAAACAACAGTGGATGGTCAGCAACAAGGTTAGAGAAGGAAGAGAGCTGGTAGTCAAGAAGTTATTTACAAAGAGAAGGAAAAATATGGGAAGGGGAAGAGGAGACAGTCTTGGAACTGGATTAGAGCAGGGGTGACATTACTGGTAAGTCTCAGGAGCTTCAGGTTGGGTCAAAGCATGTACAAGCATCAGCTAAGGATAGATAACGACGAAATTCACTTTTAAATCCAAAGTGAGACTGAGACAGCAGGAGGTTGAGTGGAAGAGCATTCCATAGCCTGGGAGCAGAGAATTGGAAGGCCCCTGTGCCTTTAGTCGTCTGACATCTCGGAAAATAGAGCAAGGATTTGTCAGCTGATCACAGGCCATGGGAGGATGGTTGAGGGACCAGCAATGCAGCCAGCTGGGATGTTTTTTTTTTCCCGGATGATCGAGTCCATTAGTGATCCAAAGTAGTATTGTCTACTGGCAGAGGGTGCGAGCCAATTTAGATCCTTATAAAGAAGGCAGTGATGTTTGAGTCGAGGTGACGAAGAGGCAAATCGGCATATATTGTTAGAAGTTACGTCCCATTTTAGTAGGGAGGTTTTATGGACAGAGGTAAGAACAGAGGCACCGTAAGTGAGGGTTGGGAGCAGAATACCTCTGGCAATTGCTAATTTGGCTGAGGGTGTAAGCATGTAGCTCATTTTTTAAGGTACTCCCAGTTTCGAGTTTACAGCTTTGCACGAGTACTGAATGTGAAGATTAAAATCCAGGGACTGGTCCAGCAGGATCCCAAGGTACTTGAAGGAAGTAACATTTTGAAGTGGAAATCCTCCTGGGTAAAGAACCTTCAGCAAACTAGAACAGGCCTTAATCTTCGGTGCGGAACCTAGGAGCATGGCTTTCGTTTTTTTTTTTTCATTTAGTACATGCTTATGGTCTAGTAGCCAGTCTAAGACCTTATTGAAGTCTGAAGTAAGTGATGTGTTTATGCAGGCAATACTAGAAGAACTAGTGTAGATGATCAGGTCATCAACATAGAGAATAGCTGAGCAGGATTCCAGGACCTCAGCTGCATTGTCAATAAAAATTGGGAACAGAAGGGGCCCAAGGATAGAGCCCTGAGGGACCCCAAGGTTGATAGTAGATGTGTTGGACAGGGAGGAGTTAAATTTGACAGCCTGTGATCTGTTTGACAGGTAGCTACAGAACCAGACCACAACAGGGGTAGAGAAATGGAATTTATGGAGAGTGGAGAGAAGCAGGGGATGGTCTACAAGGTTGAAAGCCTTAGTGAGGTCAATCAGGATAGCACCTGTGAGTTTTCCAGAATCCATGTTGGACAGAATATCAGTAGTTAGTTGAAGAAGAGCTGTGGTGGTGCTATGACCTTCTCTGAAACCTTGCTGGGTGTCTGAGAGGAGATTGTAGTGTGTAAGGTAGTCAGTGGTCTGTGATGCAACTATTTTCTCTAGGATCTTGCTAAGGACAGAGACGGAATTGCTATAGGTCTGTAATTGGCCATGTCCTTTGGGTCACCTTTTTTAAAGACAGGCGTTACTCTTGCAGATTACCATAGGTCCGGCACGGTGCTATGGAAGAGGGATAAAGTGTAAATTCTGGCAGTCGGAGAGGCAATGAGTGGAGCAGCCAGCTTAAGAAGATGAGGTTCCAATGAGTCAGAACCAGAGCTGGTATTGGCAGATATGGATCTCAGTAATTTCAGAACTTCCGCTCTTGATATAGCCTTGAAATAGAATGGTGGCGCTGGAGGAGCATCATACAATAGGGCAGTATGGTTGTCTGATGGTAGCGTGGTAGGTAGATTGGAGTGTGAGCCACTAGGTTGTAAAGCCAAGGTATAGTGTGACAGATCAGAGAAAAGATTGTTTAAACTGTTTGAGATGGTCCTAGGGTCATTACAATGTGCCCCATTTATGATAATTTCATCAGGAGTGACCGACTGCGAGGTACCCAGAAATGTTTTGACATGGGCCCACAATTTCCTCTGGTCGCAGGCTGAGCTTTCTAGAAGGTCCTTGCAGTATTTGCTTAGCAGCTCTAACTTGAGTCTTAAGATCTGTTCCTTGTTCAATGTATAGACAATAAGATCTGACTAGGACAGTTTGTTTGTAGCAAATCCAGAGCTTGTCCCTCTGGCGCAGATTAGCAAGGAGGTCTTTATGCAGCCACCTCATCTGTTTTCCTCTGACCCTCCTAGTAGTCTTGGGGGCATGTTTATATTGAATGGTAAGAAATTAATTTATGAATCCTGGGGATCACTGGGAAGGCAAGACGGGAGGGTGAGCTGGATGTCATTATCCACCTGGGTACTAATGACCTGGCAAATGGGGAGCCAAAGGAAGTTCAGGAAGAGTTTAGGAAACTGGGGAGGGGTCTCAAGCAAGTAGCTACTTCTGTCACTTTCTCAGAAGTACTACCTGTGAGAGGCAAGGGACAGTATAGGAGTGCATGCACCAGGAACTTTATCTCATGGTTGAAGAACTGGTGCTGTGAGGAAGGGTTTGGATTCATTGGTGACTGGGGACCCACCTGGAGGGATGGAGGTTTGTTCAAGCCTGACTGCCTGCATCCATCCTGGAGGGGAATCCAAGCACTCAATGATAAGTTTAAATGCTACATTGACAAGCATTTAAACTAGCAAAGGGGGGTGGCAGGCCAGCAAGGAGGGTACCTACTTGCTCACCCCCCAACAGCTAGCAGTGAAACCAGTGAACCAGAGGAGTGGCTATCTCTGCAAAGCAGTGTGCAAAAGATGGAGATTAGTACCTAAGAGGTGGATAAGCAGAAAAGGGACAAAATTCAGCAGAAGGGCAGACAGCAAGGAGAACCAGGGATAAATGACAACCAAGGAAGGGGCTGGAGTAGAACAGTGAAACAGTCTAGTAGGGTTTTATTTAACTCTAAAAATTGATTAGCGTTTCGCTCATAAAAGTGCTAAATCTTTGTGAAAATGCTTAGCTCTTGCCTCATTGTGTTCAACGAACACAGTACTTCTAGAAAATCTATATAAATACTTTCTGTACAGTTAGTATCGTCCCAAGAAAAAAACTGCTAATTAATTATTTAAAACCCTGGTCTAGGGAGGTCAAATCATGGAAAGCCATGTGCAAATGCCAGGAGCCTTAGCAACAAGATGGAAGATCTGGAGGCTGTCATGGTACAGTCAGACCTGGACATTGTGGCCATCACTGAAACCTGGTGTAATGATAACCACGACTGGAAGATGGCCATACCTGGCTACAACATATTCAGAAGATACAGAGCAGGCAGGAAGGGAGGAGGAGTGGCATTGTATGTGAAAAATGGCATAAGGGCCACAGAGATCCAGGAGGAACAAAATGGGGGAGAAATACTGTGGGTTAAGCTGGAAAGGAAAATGGGGACAGCCATCCGCACAGGTGTGGTCTATAGACCACCAGCCCAGGAGGAAGAAACAGATAGGGAGTTGATGCTAGCCATCCAAAGGATGGCAGACAAAGGGTGAGGTAGTACTGGTTGGAGACTTCAATATTCCAGACGTGGACTGGAGCATCCCAGCAGCAGCATCGATTAGGAGCAGATTTATCCTGGACTCTCTTCAGGGTGCGCCTTCCTCAAGCAACTGGTCATGGAACCAACTCGGGCAGAAGGCAATACTGGACCTTGTACGCACAGACAGAGACAGTGTGATAGGGAACAGTGGGGAGCACCTGGGAAACAGTGACCACCAGTCATTGTGGTTTGAAATCCAGAAAGAGCACAGAACCAAATCATAACAAAACACGCATCCTGGATTTTAGGGGGGCAGACTTTGGGAAAATGGGGAGATACCTGAAAGAGGCATTAAGGGGAATGGGACAGGAATCAGGGATTGAGGAACAGTGGGCAGTATTTAAAATGGGGATTACAAGAACAACAGAATTATGCATTAAGCAGGTTAGCAAGAGGAAAAGGAAGAGGAGACCATTATGGTTTTCCAAGGAGGTAGCAAAGAAAGTGAAAGCCAAAAAGATTGCATTCAGGCAATACAAAAAGACACAGGCAGAAGGGGATAGGGAGAAGTACCAGGAGAAGCAAAGGGAGGCATGGAGGTCAGTAAGGGAAGCCAAAGCTCAGACAGAAGAACACATTGTAAAATCAGTGGGTAGAGGGACAAACCTTTTACAGGTACATAAGTGAAAAAGAAAGACAAAGGAGGGATAGTGAGACTGAAGGGGAGGATAGGGGCCAGTGGAGGATGACAACAGTAAAGCTGACATATTGAACAGGTATTTCTGCTCAGTCTTTACTGAGGAAGAGGAGGGTAATGGGTCTGAAGGGAGTACAAGGGGTGAGAATGGTGCAGAAATGGACACAATTCCTTTACACGAGAAAGGTCCCGAAGGAACTGGAAGCATAAGAGTTGATAAAGCAATGGGGCCAGATGGGGTGCACCCCAGGGTCCTTATAGAACTAAGAGAGGTGGTGGCTGAACCTCTGGCTATCCTGTTTAGCCGATCACTGGAAACAGGGGAGGTACCCAAAGACTGGAGGACAGCAGATGTAGTCCCCTTATACAAAAGTGGGAACAAAGAGGATGCAGGGAACTACAGACCAGTCAGCCTCACCTCGGGTAGTGGGGAAGATCATGGGAGGCACTACTGAAGGAGAGATTGGTGGAACATCTGGTTGTCAATGGACCACAGGACCCAAGGCAGCATGGTTTCACCAGGGGAGGTCAAGGTCGGACCAACCTTGCTGAATTTTTGGACTGAGTGACTAGGAGGTGATCAGGGAGGGCAGGGACATGGCCCATCTGACTCCAGCAAGGCCTTGACACTGTGCCACATAGAAGACTATTACACAACACTGGGAATATGGGTGTGGGCAGGACAGTAGTGTGGTGGGTAGGTAACTGGCTGGGTGGCAGGACACAGAGGGTGGTGGTAAATGGCTGTCACCCACAGAGGGAAGAGTGACCAGTGGGGTACCACAGGAATCAGTGCTGGGACCGGGTCCTATTCAACATCTTCATCAGTGACATTGCAAGAGGACCTAGAAGCAGAATTTCACTGTTCGCTGATGACACAAAGCTCTGTAATAGAGTAGACACACCAGAAGGTGTAGACAGAATGAGAAGCGACCTGCAGAAACTTGAAGAATGGTCAGGGTTTGGCAGTTGAAATTCAGTGCAAAGAAATGCAAGATAATGCATATAGGCACAAAAACCTGGCACAATATATCAGTTGGGGTGAGGATATAGCATGCACCAAGCAGGAAAGGATCTTGGGGTTGTTCATCTCTGATGACCCTAAGGTAGGAAACAGTGTGACAAGGCAGCAGGTAAAGCAAATAGGATGCTGGGATGTATAGGCAGGGGCATCACCAGCAAGAAAAGAGAGGTCATAATTCCGCTTATACAAGACACTAGTGAGGCCCCACCTGGAGTACAGTGTACAGTTCTGGGGACCATACCTACGGAAGGACATAGACAGGGTAGAGAATGTTCAGAGGAGGGCAACAAAGATGGTGCATGGATTGCATCACAAGTCCTATGAAGACAGGTTGAAGGAACTGAACATGTACTCTCTGGAGAAGAGGAGGGAGAGAGGGGATACGATAGAGACATACAAATATCTTACAGGGAGGAACAGGGTGCAGGAAAACACTATTTTTAAGCGAAAAAGATGTTCCAGGACTAGAGGGCATGGGATGAAGTTGGAGGGAGGATGATTCAGAGGAAACATGAGAGAGAATTTCTTCACAGAATGGGTGGTGGACAAGTGGAACACCCTGCCAGAGGAAGTGGTGGGGGCTGAAACAATCACGGGATTTAAGAATGCATGGGATAAACATAAAGAAATTCTGGAGGTCAGTAGAAAGGGGCAACAGACTTCTAGGAAAACATAAACTGAACTTACAAGCTCAAATGGGCAGACTGGGTGGGCCATAGGCCCTTATCTGCCGACACTGTCTATGTATCTATGAATATCTGTAGAGCAACCTCCACATCCTTTGTTTGATAGATACCTGACCAGTCAATATCTGTGTATAATGTCTTGATAAGTGACATGGTGGCTTGAGTTGAAGGAAAAGTATGCCCCTTTGCAGACAACACAAAGTTCTGCAATAGAATTGATACACACACAGTGTGGTTGAAATGCTGAGAATGTACTTGGCAGGGCTAGAGGAATGATTGAAGGTATGGCTGCTTAGATTTAGTGCAAAGAAATGCAAAGAAATGCACCTGGGAGACAAAAACCAAGGTGTGGAGTACACAATGGGGGGAGGGTACTAACAACAACAACAGCAAAGTAACGGGACCTTGGGCTAGTCATATCCGATGACCTTAAGGTAGCCTAGCAATGTGTAAAAGCCATAAGGAGTGCTGGGGGTATACTGAGATGCGTACGAAGAGAGGCATCACCAGTAGACAACATGAAGTTGTTATCCCTCTGTACAGACATTTTGCAAGACCTCATCTGGAATACTCAGTGCAGTTCTGTAGACCCCATCTACACAAGGACATAGAGAGGATGGAGGATGTCCAGAGTAGGGCAACCAAAGTGGTGCATGGTCTGCGCCATAAGCCATACAATACCCTTGTGGAAAGGAGGGATAGAGGGGGCATGATAGAAACATGCAAGTACCTCAAGGGAATCAACAAAGTCCAAGAGAGTAGCATTTGTTTGAAGAAGATGTGTTCAAGAACAAGAGGGCACAAATTTGCAGACAGAGGCGGGAACAGCTCAGGGGCAACATGATGAAGTATGTTTGCGCTGAGAGGGTGGTACACACATGAAATGCCCTTGCTGAGGTGGTTAAGGTGTCATGAACAGTTGGTGAATTCAGTAATGCATAGGACAGACACAAGGCAATTCTACTTGGTGGTAGAATATAAACATATGAAATTTGCCAGCAGATAAAGGCCCAGAGGTCTATCAAGTCTGCTTGAATGTGCAGTTAGCACCCCTTATTCTGCAGCTGCCCCTCTCTTCCACCCTTCCCCTCTGTTGACCCTCTCCCTTGCTCTGTCCCAGCCCCCTTTGAAGCAGTCCACTGTTCTACTGGATACCACTTCTGCCGGTAACACATTCCACCCAGCTATCACCCTCTCTGTAAAAAAAAATGTCTCCTCATCTCCCTCCTGAACATTCCTCCCTCCAGTCTCATATCATGGCCCTGGGTGTCCTTTCCCACCCTTACTTTGAACAGCCCCTCTGTACCTGTCTTGTTTATTCCTTTCATGTACTTAAAGGTTTCAGTCATGTCCCGCCGACCCTCCTCTCCTCCAGCGAGTACATGTCCAGCCCCTCAGCCTCCTCTCATATGATAAGTCCCCTAGCCCCTTGATCATCTTTGTCACCCTACGCTGCACTCCCTCCAGTAACTTAATGTCCCTCTTCAGATACAGGTGACAGTACTGCAGGCAGTACTCCAGGTGCGGTCTAACTAATGACCTATACAGTGGCAGAATCTCTGCCTCTCTCTTCAAGGATATACCCCTTGCAGTGCAACCCAGCATTTTATTGGCCTTTGCAGCTGCCTTGCTACATTGTGCCGAGTTGTTCATTGGCCCTGTAATGAGCACCCCCAGATCTGTCTCCTCCTCTGTCTGGGCTAGCTGCACTCCTCTCAGCTGGTAACTCCTCCTTGGGTTCTTCACTCCAAAATGCAGCACCTTGCACTTTTTGGCATTAAACCCCAGTTGCCAGGTGTTTGACCAAGTTTCCAGTTTTGAAGATCATCCTGCAATTCCTGCCATCCCCCTAGGTCATCCACCGCTGCTCCCATCAGCAAACAGACTGATCTTGGTCATGGTGTCCAGTGATATGTCTGCAGTGAATATCCCAAACAACACTGGTCCCAACACCGATCCCTGTAGAGCACCGCTCATCACTACCCTTGAGGATGAGAGCTCCCCACCCACCACCACCCTCTGTTGCCTTCCCTGAAGCCAGTTTCCAGTCCATCTCACAAGTTTTGCACCTGCCCCTGTGCCTTCTAGCTTACTTCCCAGCCTCCCATGTGCACCAAGTCGAATGCCTTACTAAAGTCCAGATACAGGACATCCACTGCATGGCCCCTGTCCAGTTGCCTAGTTACCCAGTCATAGAACTCCACCAGGTTGGTTTGGCAGAATCTGCCACATATGAAGCCATGCTGTCTGCTGTTCTGTAGTCCTTTGGCCTCCAGGAGGGCCACCAGCCTCTCCTTCAGGATAGTCTCCATCAGCTTACCCACTATGGATGTGAGGCTCACCGGTCTGTAGTACCCCAGTTCATCCTTGGGGCCACTCTTGTGGAGGGGCACCACATGAGCCATCCACCAATCCTGAAGTACACACCCTGAGTGTAGTGAGGCATTAAATAGGTCTGCCAGAGGTCCTGCAAGGACCTCTGCCAGCTCCTTCAGTACCCTGGGGTAGATGCCATCTGGGCTTGGCACCTTGTCCACCCTCATTGCCTTCAAACCGTCCAGAACTCTGCCCTCCATGATTTCCCTGTCTGTCACGCCTCCCCCGTTCTTGCCGTTCCTCTCCCTTGGATATCACCCCTCTTCTCCTTGTAAATACCCTAGTAGAAGTAATCATTTCTGCAGCTTCTGCCTTTATCGCATCTTCTGCTTCCACCCAACCCCCCTCCTTTCTAATCCGTACTGTGTGGTCCTTACAGATCCTTTTCTCCTTGATTTACCTAAAGAAGTCCTTCTGCCTCTTCTTAATGCCTTGTGCCAGCCTGAGCTCCGTAGATGCCTTGGCTCTCCTTACTGCCCTTGTCACTTCCTTTGATTCCTTCAGGTACTCGTCCCTGTCCTCCCCCTCTCTGTTTTCTTGTACCTCCTAAAGGCAACTCTTTTCCATGACCTCCTTGCTCACCCAGCTCAGTTTCTTAACCCTATCCTTCTTGCTCTGGGTTTTGCTGCAGGTTCTGGTTGCATTCACTATCCCCAGTTTTATGAGCTCCCACCTCTGGTTAGTGCCCATACTAGGTTGAATTCATAGGGAATGAAGTAGGCTGTGGGTTCATGGGTATCTGCAGCTGATACAATAGATATGGGAATGGCCAGGATGGGTGTGTCAAGTGTTCCTTATCTGCAGTTATAGTCTATGTATATACTTGTTTATTTTTCTTACCACTAATTTTGCTCGATGCTGCCCTAATTTGTCATCTCACGTGTGACACCCAATCTCTTCTTTCCTTCCTCACCAGTGTTACTTGGATGCCTTTCCCCAGCCACGAATACATCCTGAGTAGTGCATATACCAACCTGTCATGGTTTCTAGTGTCGCATTCTACTGTACTTGCAAATATGTACTGCTCATCTTCAAGACCATGGGCTGTGTGCCTTGTTTCCTCAGAATGTGGGATTAAGTGTACATGGCTTTCTATATTTCATTGCTTGTTCCTCTTTTTACAATTTTTCATTCTCTTATCTCTTATTTGACTGCGCTTGATGAAGCGCATGCAGTCACGGTTTGTTGTTGATGTAGCACACTGTTCACTCACACTTCGCATGTTAGCACCTCTTTATTTATTTATTTATTTATTAAACCCTAGGATTACAAATACCTTTGAGCAGGAACTGCTCATTTACAAAGGTTCCACGTCAGAAGATGGAGGGTAAACTTACATACAAAGGTTGACAAGGATTGACAGATTTTAAGCACAGCGAAGGCTAGGCTAAGGATACATTCCTACTTGAAGAGAGACAACAACAACATCAAGAAAAATGCAGGTTAACAGACGAAAATAACACATGAGCAGTGGAGTTAGTGAGGGTAGGTTAAGCGGGGTACAGAATATAGTAGGCTGGCTGAGGAGTCATTGTCTATGGGGGGGTAGAAGGGATGCGGGCCTGATAGTAGTAGGAGGGGATCCACACCCAATAAGTGGCAAAGGAAGAGGGGGGATGGACATGGAGAGGAGGCTTTATTTTTAATGAGCAGAGGACAATATATATCATTGGCTTCCATATAATTTACAGTTTGCCCTTCGAATCTGTTGTGTATGTGATGCTGGTTAACTGGCATAATATACATATCATTGACATTACATCTTCATTGTGTCCTAACATATCTGTTTTGCAACCTAACTGATCACTCTAAGTCAAAATGTCATTTGGTGGGAATAACATAGTTCCATATAGATTTGAGCCACTATGTGTGAAAGATGCAATTCCACAAAGCCAAGGCAGTTATGCGCACAGTAGTGGGAGCAGCGACAGTGACGCTGAGCAGGATACTCTCATCAGTCCATGATTATGCAGTCAGAAATGGTGCCTGTGTGCAAACTGCACAATGATGAAAACAGCACGTGAGTGCTACTGTTGCCGTGAATCACCATGGGCATGGGCAAAAATGGCCACGAATGGGGAACCAGCATTGAAGTGCATAACCGGACTTGAATAATTCGAAATAATTTTTTTGTATGAAGATCATCTAAAATTTGTGATGTATCAAGTGCAACACTTTCATGGAAACAGTAATGATGTTCATTGGTCGAACAGGTAAGCATATAAAAAAGAGATAGGTTATCTATGCTACAGAGTAAGAATGAACAAGGAGCAAGCAGTATGCCAGGAGGGCAGTAGGAGACGCATACAGATCTAAGTAAGTAAACACATGGGGAAATGATGGAGACTGCAGATAAGGGTGGTTACTGGTGTAGGGAGGCTGGGAAGCCAGAGGGGGAAGATGGCCCAGCAAGCATGCGCACAGAGAACAAGGAAGGAGTGGGCCAAAGATATTCAACAGCCACTCCAGGTTAGGGGCCCCCAGAGTGCTGAAGGTAAGCCAGTGAGGAGGGACAAACCAGGGTGACACCAACTGCAGGGTAGTTGCTTTGTAAAGTGGAGGCAGTCAAACTACATGAAGGAGGTACAGAATATAATGCACTCTGTGGGTAAGATAATGGAATGGGACAAGGTAAGGTACAGGAAATAAAGAGGACAAAGCAATGCAGCCCAAGAACAAGAGAAAGAAACCATGGGGCGGCATTTCTTGGACTGGTGGCAATGCTAGGGATGGACCTGAAACATGGGTGAAGCGTGGAAACAAGAAGTTGGCCAAAATGGGAGTAAGGGACTGCATAGATGGCGCTCAATGGGCAAGACAGTTAATGTAGAGTTGATATTAATAATAATAGGCCACTCCGTCATGAGTGGAATAAGATGGGGTAATAGGACCAATGTCAATGTCAACAAGATAGTGAGATGCATTCCAAGTCTGACAGCGCAGAAAGTGGGAGCAATATTACCGAACAGTGTATGGCAGGGGAGGTCACACACTGCAGTTCACTTGTGCAGTGTTAGTCTCACATGCTACAAGGTGACGTTAACACAGGTATTGTTCTTAGAGCTTGGTAGCATCTGTCTTGGGCTGCAGAGGGCTGGTCAACTTAGTGTCCTTCTCATAAGTGCTACCAGTCCCAAAAGCAAGCACAGTTAGAAGGTTGATGATTGAGACATTCAACATGTGGCTGAGGGTGTGGTATGAAGAAAATGGTGTTAGGCTGGTGTGGGAGTGTGGTAGGACATTGACCTTTAGATAAGACCTTTATTGCAAGAGACCGGCTTCCTCTCAGCAGGCAAGGCACCATGGTGCTGAAAGGAAAACTGGTACACTATGTAAGGGACAGGATACATTTAAAATGAGAAAGTGTGGGCATTGTGAGTCAGTGACATCAGCACCATGCACGTTCCTCCACCCATATGAGGAATAACCAAACCCAAAAAGAGTGCAAATGCAGAGGTTAGTATGGGAGGGGGGGTAGAAGGGGCAGTATACATTATGATCAGACCCAGCGAGGGCTGAGGGACACACTGGAAAGCTGTGACACTCAATTGGAATAGCCTATGAAATAAGGTGCCAACAAGGGATGATGTCATATTGTCAATGTCAGTGGCTCAGCAGGTTGCTCACCCGCCTCTGATGCCAGAAGATCAGAAGGCTTTGGATTCCATCCCCACTCTAGGCACTTGGGTTAAATTCCAATACTGGCACTGTAGTGCAGCAGGAGGGGGCTGCTGCACTCATGAGGTGCCATCATTTGGATGAGACATTAAACCGTGGCCCCATCTAACTGTTGTGGTGGTTGTTCAGGTGGACGTTAAAGAACCCATGGCACTTCTTAAAAAAGAGCAGTTGAGTTTCCCTGGTGTCCTGGCCTAATTTCCTCCATACACAAACAATACCACCAACAACTTAATCTGGTTCAGTCTCAGTTGGTTACCACCTGTACCCCCCCAGCCCCCAAGTAGCGCCTTAAAAAGGCACTTTTAGTCTCAGTGGGCCTACCCGGTCAACAAAATTCAATAAATAAATAAATAAATATTACATGTAATGTTATCAAATGTGCACTAGGTCCATGACACTGAGGTCAGGTAAACTCTGGCAGTGTCCACAAAACAGTGTGGTTATCAATTTGCATGGGAAAGGAGAAACCTGGACTTGGACTAAGTTGTGGGGCTTTAGGAAGGCAGATTTCAGCAAGATGTGTATCATACTGGTAGAGCACCTGGCAAAGATCAAAACAGGGATGAAAACAGCCTCACAGTGGAATGTCACCAAGATGGTGTTGGGGGTTGATTTAGGCCAACTGCTGTACAGTGGTTTGAAATACGATAGCCTGAGGTAAAATAAAAAGCTGGTGTAATATCAGGGTGTCAAGAATTGCACACTGGGTAATTACCCCCCCACTTGCCTTGCCTTCCCAACCCCCGCCCCTTTCCTAGCCCTCTCCCCTCTCTCTCACTTCTTTCCTGTCCGGGCTAATACCTCCTTGCAGGGTTCTCAGCATCCTGGAGGGGTGCAATCCCTAGCTTGCCTTCTTCTCCCCCTCCTCTTTCCCCTGCCCTCTCCCCTCTGTCTCTCACTTCCGTTCTGTCCAGATTCAAACCCCCTTGCCGGGTTACCAGCATCCCGAGGGGTTGTTACCACCCAGCTTGCCTTGCCCCCCCCACTCCTCCTTCCTTTCCCTCTCCCCTTTCTCTCACTTCTTTCCTGACCTGGCTCATACCTCCTTGCAGGGTTCTCAGCATCCTGAAGGGGTGCAACTCTCTGCCCGACCTTACCTTACCCCCCTCCTCTTTCCTAGCCCTTTCCCCTCTCTCTCACTTCCTTCCTGTCTGTGCTAATAACTCCTTGCAGAGTTCTCAGCATCCTGAAGGGGTGTAACCCCCTGGCTTGCCTTCTCCCCCTCCTTTCCCATGCCCTCTCCCCTCTCTCACTTCCTTTTTGTCCGGGGTCATACCCCTCTTGCAGGGTTTCCAGCATCCTGGAGGGGGTTGTAACCACCTGGCTTGTCTTGCCCCCCTCCTCTTTCCCTTTCCTCTCCCTTGTCTCTCACTTCTTTCCTGTCCGGGCTCATACCTCCTTGCAGGGTTCTCAGCATCCTGGTGGGGTGTAACCCCCTGGCTTGCCATGCCTTCTTCCACCCCTCCTCTTTTCACTGCCCTCTCCACTCTCTCTCATTTCTTTCCTGTCTAGGTGTATACCTCCTTGAAGGGTTCTCAGCATCCTGAAGGGGTGTAACCCCCAGGCTTGCCTTGTCTTCTCCCCTCCCCTTCCTCTTTCCACCACCTTTCCCTTCTTTCGCATTTCTTTCCCGTTTTTGTTGATGATACTAAGCTGAGTGATAGGGTGGACCCTAAATGTACTTAACATGGTAACTGGCATTAATTGCAGTGACATTGCATACTCATGTGAGATTGAGAGGCTACACTCTACATAATGTGATGGACATCCTTGTTAAATTCTGTGTTGCACAGGTTGTTCTGACTGTTGGCCTACCATGCTTATGTGGTGTGGATTTATGAGGCTAAGAAAATTGGATATGGCCACCGTGTTATCATCCCCGCATGTGTTGTCCAGCGTATACGTGAAGAGTTTCCATCTGAGGATGAGGAGTATGTAGGATTTCAACCATTTGAAGGCTTTTGGATATTCCCTGAAACAAATCCACACTAGCTATACCATGGACCATTGAGATTACCCTACATGCCCTAGCATGTTTACATTGTGTTTTCCTGTTTGTCACATGCCTTCGCTGGACTTATGTACCCACAGTGCTGCATTTGTAGCCTGTATGTCAACTTTCATTCATGTGCCTAAGAAAAGCACACTTGCACTGCCTCAGTATCTGCAATCACAGTGCGACCCTGTACTGCTTTGCACTTTGTTGTGGCCGCACATGGTGTGGCATGGATATTGCACCTTGTGTTGCATTTTCTGAAATTTAATACTTTTTCTTGTTTGTCAAAATTGTCAGTAATAAAACCACTTTTAGATCATCCTATGTGTGGCGAGTCTAGTTAAATCTACTACTGGTCAGTATGCAAAGGGGTTTTGTGCATCAAAGTGTGCATGGCTAAATTACTCAGTGGCATCGCCAAATACTGCCTTTTACTGTGAGGCTATATTTATTTATTTATTAAATTTTGGTGACTGGGTAGGCCCACTGAGCCCCGAAGGTCCCTTTTTCAAGGGCGACCCGGGATAACAATACAAGTTATGAGAATGAACAAGGACATAAGGAACATTTAAGGCATTGTGAGTTACATCATGAGGTGGCTACAGTAAAGAAAAATAGTGGATACAGGCATGGTTACAGGCACGGTAAAGAAAAGCAGTGGATGCAGGCATGGGTACAGGCATGGTTATCATCATGACATGTAAACAATTGGTAGTACTTTGCATATAGTTTATTCAGGGTTACGCGTGGCCTCTGGCGACCAGTCTGTGTAGGCAGGTAGTAGGAAGGTTAAGCTAGGAGACGGGAGTTGGAGAGGAGGGGAGTACCTTAGGAGCTTTAAGTGCCATGACAGTGGCATGCGCTTGAGGTCAGCAGATGGGACTTAAGCCTGGTGCGGAAGTTCATGAGTGAGGAGGAGGCCTGGTCTAACTCTGTCCCTCTACATATATGCAGAGCAACAACGAACTACATCGAAACGGCTTCTGTATTGGATACAATTAATATGTCATTTCAGTAGCAGCATTTCAAAAAATGCTACATGGCTCTGGTAATCTTTCTTTGAACTTTGAGTTGACCGTTATTCTACTGTTACTTGATGTGATTTGTAGCCCAGCTATTAGCCTTTCAGCTTCCATAACTTACTCTACATCACCACACATCATCCGTGTTGTGACCTCACTGACAGTGACAGCATGAATACTTATAAAGACAATGTGACTGAATGCACACACCAGAGTTCAAAGAAACATTATTTTATTACAATTCAACATAGCAGATAAAAATGTATGCCTTGCAGCCTTCAAAATTGCAAAGATATTAGCAATACACAATGCAACTAGAAACAATAGGGTTTTTTTTATCAGAATGTTCTGAATATTATGCATGAAACAAGACATGCACCTTGGCCTGGTTTACTCGTGCATAGGTTGAAATCAGCCCGTGGCATAATGAAGAACGTGCAAGTCGCGCTGCTTGTGGGGCAATAATCAATGCATGATGTAGTGTACTTCAAGGTGCTCATCCGCATAGCCAAAAATATCTTTCATTGACTGTATTACATTGGAACTAGAGAAATGGCAGTACTGAACTATGCAGCTGGAACCAACATAAACATTTTAATTTAATGCCCACAACAAAGAATGCGATGAGAAATCATATAATTGTTACCGACAAGGTGTCAAAATTCTGTTTTACAACCAGTAGCAAAGAGTGCTAGTGATGGGGAAAACCCAGTACAGTGCAAGCCGCTTATAACAGGCACTTCTGTGTGATCAGATTTTGCCCGTTATAGGAAGTGAGCACTGTAACCAAAAACAATTTTTTTTTGTAGAATGACGTGCTAATTCAGTACGTAAGCATTACAGTACTGTACTAGATTGCCAGTTCTTCCCCGATTCCTTCAATCACTGCATGATTTATTTTGTACTCATCCCAAGCGCAGGTTAAATAAACTTACACCTCCCCCGATTCCTTCCATCCATACGTGATTGCACCAGCAAAATGGTACAGTACAGTACTGTAGATTGTAGAGTGGCTGCTGTGAGGACGACGAGCCAGAGCATCTATAATTAAAGTGCTAGTAAATTATTTTTATTCTTAGTGCTAAACCACCTGGATTCCCTTCCCTGATTCCCTTCATCCTTACTCGATTGCACTAGCAAGAGGGTAGATCGTAGAGTGGCTTCTTTAAATAAAGTGCAGGCAGCTTTTTTGTTTCTGAGTGCTAAACCTCCCCTGAATCCCTCCTTCCCTATCCCATTGCACCAGCTGTGAGGACGACAAGCCGGAGCATCAAACAAAGTGCAGGCAACTTTTTTTTTTTTTAATGCAGATTACTTTGCTGTGTGTTTCCGTCCAGACCATTGAGCCCCAACCTCAATCTCCATGACATAGAAAATTGTGCTTTGAAGCAGGCTATAGCATTCTGTGCCCTTTCTGTTTGGGCAGATTAGCTGCTAATTAGTGCAGTTCACACTTTGGCAAGCTCTGCAAACTGCATGCTGAAGTGTGAACGGACACTAATAAGCATCCAACCTGCCCAAAATAGAAGGCGGGCATGGAACGCTATAACCAGCATTTTTAACATTAGAACCTATACAGTTGGTAATTGGCAAATTAAATTAGCCTGGTAAAACCGATTGCCCATGTTAAGCATTGGCGCTGACTGTATCCCCACAACCATTTTCATTGGCACAGCTGGTGCACTTATTGAAATGGTATCTTCTCCAGTACAAGCCCGCAGGGCCAGTAAATCTTAATAGCCCAATACAGAATCGACCAGCTTTTGACCAGTAGGCCTGTGCCAATTTCGACCCCTGGTCATGTGTAACAGAACATTAAAAGACTATCATGTCATTGAGATGCTCAGTACCATGAGTGGTACACATTGCAGATTAAAGAGCATTAATGTCTGCCATGCCTGGGTCTCAGTGTTGCAAAAAGAAAGTGTGAAACGAGCAGATGAAATGTCAATAAAGTTGATGATGTAGGCGTAGACCTTGTAACACATGGAATTACAACATCTGGCCTTGCAGAATGGGAGGTGAGTTGCGAAACTACCTCATTCTTGGGTGGGCAGGGTTTAGTGGCAGTATTGGTCGGGATGTCTGGCACGTGAATGTGTGGCAGCTTGAGTTCCAGACGCCTCATTCGAATAACATTTACCAACATTTCATATATGTAGTCATGTGATTTTACAGCAAACAGTGGCTTTGCCACCCATTCCTTCCGCACTTTTGGGTACATGACTTTGTACCACTTTGTGCCTTGCACATCAGTTGCTGCACTTTCATTGGCAGCAACTGCCTGTGGACGGTTCACATTTGCATTGTGATCCAGTGCTGCTAACGTCAGTCGTGCCTTCATGCCAGCAAAGCTAAAGTAGTCAAATTTGGGAGAGTATTTGCACAGCAGAGCGTGAAAGACCTCCGTGTTCCCTGTGTGACAAAACTGGGTAGCATGGTGCAAGTCATTGATCAGAGTGCGATTGTTTACAGTATTAAAAAGTTTGCTATGTGTCTTATCGCCATCCACTATCCAGTTGCGCTCCTTTCCGTCTGTTGTTAGTTCCTCCCAACCCCCCATTGTGTATTCTTCCCATTTTTTTGTTTCCCAGGTGCATTAATTTGCACTTATTTGCATTGAATCTAAGCTGCAATACTTTCTACCAGTCATAGAAATATAGAAGTTGATGGCAGATAAGGACCTCAAGGCCCATCCAGTCTGCCCATTTTATTATTTCAAGGGTTCGTCCGGGATTTGAACTCGGGACCTCTTGCACCCAAAGTGAGAATTATACCGGGAGACCAACAAGCCACTTGCTCCTTCAGCCTTGCCAAGTCCCTTTTCATCCTTTACATCAACATTGTTGCAGATCTTTGTCATCACAGAAACATAGAAACATAGAATTTGATGGCAGATAAGGACCGTTTGGCCCACCTAGTCTGCACATTTCCCTACCTAATGCAAAGGCATACTTGCAACAAGGCATACTTTTCCTTTCAGTCCCTCTGCAGTATCAGTTATAAAGACATTAAATGGGACCTGCCCCAGTACTGACCCCTGCGGTACCCCACTAGTAACCCCCCTTTCTTCAGAGTGGACCCCGTTTACTAGTTCCCTCTGCATCCTGTTATCCGGCACATATTTTACCCAGGCTACCATCCTGGGACCCACTCCCAGGTTGGCTAACTTGTTTATTGATCTTTTGTGTGGGACTGTGTTAAATGCCTTGCTAAAGTCTCCCACTTTTGTGAAGGGGAATCACATCCACCTGCCCCAGTACTCAAGAACCACGCCCGCCTCCCATGATTTGATATAAAAAAAAAGATAGTCAGTGGTGTCACTAGTTCTCCCCTTAGTAGCCGGCCTGCTGGTGCTGAGTGTTGAGGCACTGGGCGCCGCACCTCGCGCCATGCTGACAACCCGTAGTCATGGGCGATCATGGGTGTTGAAGGGTCGGCCTGGTGGAGGAGGATTGAGCATCCCAGGGAGTGCTCTCCTCCTCCGGGGATAGACAGCCACAGCTGCGCTGGTTCCTGGTGGTGGTTGGGGATTGGTACATGTGGCGGTTCACTGTGGGGTCGGCACAGGATGGTGTCAGATATGCAGTGTGCTGAAGCACACACTGCAGCATCATTGATGTCATTGCATGCCCCTGCTGTGGGTTGGGGAACAAGTACATGGAAAAATGCTCTGGTGAGGTAGAGGAATTCTGGTCCCGTTGGCGCAGTAGCACTCTGACTTCAGATGCTCCTCCTGAAACCTGACCCCTGACTTCTGCGGTGGTGGGGTAAGTACCCTCCATGAAGCAGCCAGTGAGAGGAATGGAGGAGGGGGGTCGAGCACTGGCACTGGGAGTTTTGTGGTGCTGAGGGTCCTGATGGATAGGAGGAACCTTAGGCCACCTCTCAAGCCACCCAGGGAATAAATAAATAAATAAATAAAAAGAAAAGTTCTCCATTAGTGCTTTTGAATTCTGGGTGAATCCTGTAAGGCCCCATTGCCTTGTCCACCTTGAGTTTTAGGTGTTCTTTCAGGACTCTTTCTTCAGTTAATGGACTGGTATTGACTGACTACAGACTGCATGCATGCTTGTCAGACACAGTGGTACCATGAGAGGAGCTAAAGTGGAGCCTAACAAACCAGCTAGTGTTTCATGCTTGTCTTGCCCAAATGGGAATGATCATTGCAGAGATAAGTGCATGGTGTCTTTCATATACCAGCAACCCTTAATTGTCAGGGTGTGCATGTGAGGAGTGTGTCCTTACCCGTTTCCAATCACTGCGTGCGATCTGATTGAGTGATGTGAGTCGTGGCTGCTCTGGCATGCTGCTCTTGAAAATGGTTGGAATGGCATCGACTTTTAGGCTCCTAAAGAATTTCTTCGATTTCAGATGAGGTGGCAAAAGCTGCATCTCATAGTTAAGTTCAAACATACCATCCTCAAAGTGTATATTTGTGTTTGTTTTCCTTCAACTCTTTCTGGACAAATTGCTTTATATTCCCAACATCTGTGCGGCACCTACGAACCCAAATTTCGGCATATGTACTGTCCTTCAGAAACCAATATATAGAAACGCTGGGCCGTAATCTGCCGGTGTGTGTGCGCCACATCCAAAAGCCAGACAGTGAGGCATTATCAGGATATTGTCAAGTTACTAGAACAGGGTTTTCCGGTCTGGAAAACACACGTTAGTGAAGAGTTTAGCGTGGATGTCAGTAATTAACACAAGGGCAACTTACATGTATGTAAACAATTGTTAAAAAAACAGTGAACTGCAGTACTTGTACAATAATGTCTCAATAACATAGTGACATGAAAGCAACATCAGAACACAGGAAAATACATGCTGAGCGACGCTGTACTGTAGTGGACTGTAGTCATGTGTGCTAACACAAGTGGAATCATCAGATAGCTACACTACTGTGGTAATGTACATTAGACAGCCTGACCAGAGAAGATTTTGTCGGTACTATTTAACACTGAGTGTTGGCTCTTTTTGTCTCTGATAGGGTAGTCTCTAGTCTGGTGGTGATCTTGCCAGTGGTTTTGGACTAAACTCGCAGGGTGGAGTCTGAGTGGAGCAGGGGCAATGTCACTGTCTGGTACCTGAGGACAGGCTGACATGTGATGCTCAGGTGTCAGGTGTCATCAAAAGTAGCTTTTACTGTGTGCGGATTATCACCCAGATTAAAACCCTAGTTCCAAACATGGATATGCCTTCAGTGGTGCAAGGCTTTGTGACACAAAGACTATACTGCAGTAATGCTCTATACCTCAAGGTCATTAGAGATAACCTCCACCAGCTGCAGGTAGTGCAGATTCCAGTGGCCAGGCTGCTGACATGATAGTCAAGGTCCTAGCATGTGACAGTGGTCCTGCGTGGTATGCTTTTGCTGCCAGTCAGGTGTAGTGTTCGCTTCAAGGTGTGCTTGCTTACTTATAATGCCCTAGATGGATTGGGCCCTGGCCACCTGTCAGATGTCATCACCACTGCAGTCCCGTCTCACTCCCCACATTTATCCACACAGTGTCTCCTGGTGATTGTGAGGACCGTGCTTAAAACCTCTGGCAATTGTTCATTTGGGGTTGCCAGATTGGGCATCTGCAACTTGCTCCCATGATCTGTGAGGAAGGTACCTATGGTGGAGGTGTTCAAGATGGGTCTAAAGAAGCATCTTTTAAAAGTAGCCTACCCTGCTGATGGGTTTATAGTACTGCCTGATGTATTTAATGTTTTATATACAGGGATTTATTTAACTCTACAAATTGATTAGTGTTTTGCTCATAAAAGTGCTGAATCTTTGTGAAAATGCATAGCTCTTGCCTCACTGTGTTTAACACAGCACTTCTAGAAAATCTATATAAATACTTTCTGTATAGTTAGTATAGTCCCAAGAAAAAAAACTGCTGATCAATTATTTAAAACCCTGATATAATTTTGTTTTGCTGATTATTTAAAATGTGATTACTTAAAACGTAGCTGTATTACCCTAATTAAACTGTCTACTACTGCATGGAACGTAGAGCACCTGGGAGTTGCTGACCAAGTAACTCAGTTTTTACTTCCTTTCTTACTTACTGTCAGCACAGCATCTCACAGAGTGAACCATGGCTGGCTGGCCAGTCAGCACAGCATCTCACAGAGTGAATCATGGCTGGCTGGCCAGTTAGCACAGCATCTCACAGAGTGAATCATGGCTGGCTGGCCAGTCAGCACAGCATCTCACAGAGTGAATCATGGCTGGCTGGCCAGTCAGCACAGCATCTCACAGAGTGAATCATGGCTGGCTGGCCAGTCAGCACAGCATCTCACAGAGTGAATCATGGCTGGCTGGCCAGTCAGCACAGCATCTCACAGAGTGAATCATGGCTGGCTGGCCAGTCAGTTGAGCACCATTGTAGTACAACGTGCATTACTGGTGTACAGCAAGCCACTGTAGGGGGTTCATCACAGGGAAACAAAAATTGACGGGGAAGAGGATAGAGTGTATGAGGTACTACTCTAACATACTGCCACAAGGAGGATGGAATTCTGACAGCGCTGAATGACTTAGACCAGATGGGAGCAGCAGAAGTAAAATGTGCTGTTGCACCAGGCAGCATGCGCAGTCCTCCACATGCATGCTGACTTGAGTGCCACAGCAAGGGTGATTGGGAGACAGTTGTTGAGAATCGCATAATTGTATGCATTCATGATGACCTTAACTAGATACCGCACCACACCATTACTCGGGCACAGTTTTGTGTAGGTGCTGGGCGGTGGGGGTTGGCATGGCAGGAGTGAATGGAGCTTAAGCATGTCACAACTGGGTTATCACGAACTGCATACATAAACAAAAACAGCCCGTCAATGATGGCAGTCTTGCCAAACCCAAATCCTTCTCAGCATGCACTGGCACTGGGCCTTCTTTTCCAAGCACCATGTGGTCCTAGACACCCAGGCATTTTGAAAAGCCACCCAGGACTCACCTGGAACCAACCTAAAAGGTAGGTATGTAAACTGTATTTATTTCATACTGGGACCCGAGTCAGTTGAGGAGGGCCTTTTTTGTAGTGGATCAGCTGTGTACTGACACTCTCCTTATACAAACAACCCTAAAGAAATACAGGAGCCTCCAAGTGTGGTCCTCTGACAGGCACGAGTTAGCATGTGAGAGGGAATGGATAGAAGAGGCAAAAGAACAAGGGGTAAGGTGGACGTGGTTACAGATATGAGCGTTGAGGTTCCAGAGTACAGTGTTTAAAGAGGATAGCAAATAGTAGGAAAAGATAGCAGAAATTAGGTTATTCATGATGATGGGAGGATTGGCTGAATAAGACAGACGGCACAAACTAAGGCAGGTTTAAATCACGAAACCGAGAAGGCACGGAAAACAGAGGTGCAGTGGATTGATGATTGTGTAGAGATGAGAGAGGAATGAAGAGCTATAGCAAAGAATGAAGCATAACAAATGCTTTTATTTGCATACTTTTTTGAGTGTGTGAGCCACAGTAGCCCAAAAATCATTTGAAGCTGCATTCCACTTGCTCAGGACCACGCAGTAGTCGTCTGGGGGTTATGGGTAGAGACCCGTGAAATTCTTTTTATTTTTTATAATTTTTATTTTTATTTTTCTGGAGTTTCTTGTTATTTCTTTTTATTCATTGAAAATGTAGTTTTACTTCTTGGTATTACATTTACATCCATAAACAACCTCAAAATGACCTTATACACACTAGAAATCACATTTCTAGTATACTACATTGTATTAAGCAGCATTATGCTATGGTTTTGAAAGGCTTTGTGAATAAAACAACTCCGCTGTCGCTTCCTTGTGGACCTTCTCTGTGGTAACAACGGAGCCTAAACGACAACTGCTGCAAGCATTTATTTAGTTTTTGCCCCCCAGAAAGCTGTTTTTTCACTTTATTCATGTCTTTTTTTGTTTTATTCTTTTTATATGTTGGATTTCTTGTTATACCTTGAATTTCTTGTTATTTCTTTTTATACCTTGAATTCTTGTTATTTCTTATTTAAGAAAAACACGGGTCTCTAGTTATGGGTTTCAAGCCAAGGCATATTTGGTTTTCAGGTTTGCAGCTTAATGCTCTGATCTCTAGACTGTCTTGACTTGTAATGATTAGAGAAGACAGATAAAAAACTATATTCCTATCCATTATTTTAATACCACTATTAGACAGTATAATGCTGGGTGTATGAGAGTGGTCCAACATGGAAACATAGAGGGCAGGATTCACAAAGGGCTTGTGCTTGGCGCATCTGGGATGCCCCAGCGCAAATGAGATGCTTTGAGCGCCAGCAGAGGTAGTCACAGATGATGCGCCGGGGGATGTTCCCGGCGCATCCCGTCTGCAAATACCACTATTGCTCCCAGCCCAGAATGCGCTGGCGCAACCCCCGGTCGGGCTGGGTCTGCAGTGGGGCAGCGCATCTCCGGATGTGCTGTGCCAAAAGCTGGCATTCACAGCCATGGACATGCAAATGGGGCCATTAGGCATGCAAGGCACAGTGGGGCCATTTGCATGTCATTATGGCCCAATTTGCATGTGCCTAGTAGGGTTGTGCCCGACGGAATGTGCCTGGCGCAGTCCTGCTAGGCACTGGTCCACACACAGCCCAGGGCAGACAGTTTGTACCCCACACCCTTCCCCAACCTGTTTGTGGGCCGTGAGGAAGCCCATGATCAAGTCCTGGTGGTCCAGTTGTCACCCTTCCCTGCCCGACCCCCGTTCTGAATGATGCACCCTACGGTGGTAAATCCATGTATGAAGAAACCCCGCCTCCTTGCCCATAGCCATGTGTCCAAGCCACACCCTAGTGTGGTAGATACTAGTATGAAGAATTCCCCCCCTACTCCCTCCCTGACACGCACTCACTGGTGGCGCACCAACACCCCTTTAGTCCAGCATATGCCCAACCCCTAACCCACTCAGGCACCCTCTCCCACCCAGCTGAACTCATCCTGGCAGGTCCAGAAGGTCGGCAGGCAGCACAGCCCACCCACTGCCTGCCGTCAGAGCTGTCCGTGACTGACAGCTACTCTACTACTGACAGCCCATTGATGAACCCTGTTGAACAGTGGGCTTGCAATAAGTACTGTACTCTGTCATTCACATCAGGGTGTGACACTGAACACAGGGCTATGGCCAGGGTGGGGGATTTCAATGTACAGGGCTCTACCGCCACAGGGTATGGCATACCTACTGGGGGTTTGGGCGGTGGGGGGGAACTCTGGACTGGCAGAGTGGACAGGCTGCCATGCTGCTGCCCGGAGTATGGCAGCCTGCCTGTGGGTGGCAGGCAACCTAAGTCTACTTGTTGTAGACTTCTGTCTAGGAGTCGCATCTCTGGACTTTTCCTGGAGATGCGCTTCTTGGTCGGGCTGTGAATGAGGCTGCGCACCATATGCATGGGCATGCCTCCTTCACAGCCACTCCAGATGTGCAGCATATCATTATGGGTGGTATGCAGTGCATTGGGGATGCCCAGCGTGTGTATACGAATCATTACAAATTACTGGGGTTGGGGATGCATGCACCATCGGATGCCCTGGGCACATCCGTGTTTTTGTGGAGGGGTTTACCTCTTTTACAACTCTTTGTCATTGACAACACAGGATCTCTCAGGAGAGCCATGCTAAACCATGGCTAACATTGCTCATGTGGAATGAACCTGGCCAGGAAATTGGGGACAGACACACCCCCACATCAGCCCCTCAGACCTCTGGCCTGAGCACGAGATCTGTACCACCCAGGGCGTGTCCACCAGTGCCTTACCATGTGTCCTTTCTTAGATCCCGAAAGCCAGGGTCCAAGAGCAGAGCAATGGCTTGGGATAGCTCGTCAGGCTGTGTACTGTGCTGGGCAAGTGGACCTTGGTCCCTGGAGTCCACCATTGCCATCATGAGTGCCATGATACTTACACCATAGATTGTGAAATCCGGAGTGTTGTGACTTGCAACTGTGACTGAACAATACTTGAAAGCTCACCCAAATGTGCGCAGGACACCCGCAAGTGGCATTATAAACAAGTATGTACCACTGCGAGTAGCATTGCTCATGGCTGCCACTGAGAGACAGTTGAAACTGCATTGAACATCACTCACCATACCCATTTGAGGAGATCAGTGTATCCAGTGCTAAATCCTGCTGCTCCCCTGCCAACCCACAATGACGCAAGTATGCTTCTGTACCAAAGCCTGAGTCACAGGCATGGTACGAGGTGTGGCATCAGGCACAACAGACCACAGCGTCACTATGAAGGAAGAGAATGCAGAGGTGGGAAGGAGTGATGGAAAACAACTGACATTAGAGGGTAGCAGCCCACATACAAGTATAGGGCGAATGGGTAGACTGGATGGGACAAACAGTCTTATCTGCTCAATTGCTATGTTTCATAAATGTATTTCATGGCCAAATTAAAACTGAACACAGAAACATAACTAGGCAATGGGCAAGTAACACAAATTAATAGCAGTAGTTGTGAACAAAATGTTTCAGTAAATAAACATGTAATTATTCAAGTAATCAGTGCTTGATGGTGGCGAAAACTGGCGGGGGGGGGAGAAAGAATTACAACTGCTGATGTAAATGACATGGAAGTGCTCAAGCATTACTGAATTGTTTATTTACTGTAAGCAAATGGCACGACCGAATGGGTATTTTTTTGTGCACTTAATCTTTTTATTATTATATTAATATAATAAAACAGCATTTTCCACTTAAAAAAGGACAATGTAAATAGACATAATGGCAGGTTATTGGCAATTAAACCTCACTAAAGTAGATTAACAACAGTATAGTATATAATCAGTCATAAAATTACAGCAGTGTGTATGAATATATCTAGATTAAACTGTCCAGTATTGATATATAAGGTAAGACAAGAGAGGAGGAGGAGGAAGAGGGTTAGTATAAAATGCATATATAGCAGTGTTGTTATAAACTTTTATAACTTTTATGATGCATGACTATACAGTATGTCACAAATAGGTGGAAAAGCTGTATCGGTAACAACACCAGTGACAATAGGGAGTGGGGATGAGATGGAATCAGCAATTTTTACAGACTGGGTTCTGCCTTGCAGGTAGGCTCTGAACCAGTTTGTGGCCATCGCGGATAGCCCAGCATCAGATAGGCAGGATAATAACGGGGTGGGTTACAGTGTCAAAAGCTTTGGCTAAGTCTACAAAGATGGCTGATGTAATTTGACCTTTGTCCATCCCCGAGAGGATGGAATCCGTGAGTCTTAGTAAGGAGGTGGTGGCAGAGTGGTTCTTCCTAAATCCAGACTGGAAAGGCATGAAGAAGTTGGATTTAGAGAGGCAGTGGGAGAGTTGTGAGAGCACAAGGCGTTCTGAAGTTTGATGAGGTTGGGGAGGAGGGAGATGGGGCGGTTATTTGCCGCGGTAGTGGGCTCCTCTCCTTTTGGTAGTGGTAGGACTGTGGCATGCTTCTGCTCCTTAGGAATTGATTCAGTGGCAAATGAAAGGTTTAGAAGGGCGGCGAGGGGAGATGCAATGGCTGGGGCAGATAGGTAGAGGAGTTTGGTGTCCAAACCATCAGGTGACTTTCCCTTGGAGGGTATCAGGGTGAGTAGGGCATCTAGGGCTTCCATGGGAGAGATGTTCCTGAAGGTGAAGGTGTTCAGGCTGGGAGGTATAAGAGTTTCAGCTTGGTGGTTGGGTGGGGTTACAGCTGGAAGAGAGGGAGGTAAGAAAGGTCGTAGCACATGTGGTGAAGTAGGAGTTGAACTCGGAGGCAACCAAGAGAGGGTCTGAGAGGAGAGTCCCTTTTATGAGCAGAAGAGGGGGAAATTTGTTGATGGGGGGAAAAAAGGGAGTTGATAACTTTCCAAAATTTAGATGGCCTACCAAGATTAGCGTCAAGGGTGTTGTTAAAATATTCAGCTTTGGCTAGTCGGGTGGCCTTGGTGCACTTGTATGTGGTAGGTGATGTTGTCACCTGAGAGGAGTGTAGTTTTGTAAGTTCTCCATGCCTTGTCCTGGGCATTTTGACATGCTGTTAGTTTGGGGGAAATCCAGGGAAGGTGAGTCCCCTGGACCCTAATGTGACGCAAGGGGGCATGTTTATCCCAGACGCTGAGGAAGGTGTTTCGGAAATGTGTAAGGGCATCATCCATGTTATTACTTCTAAGGTGAAAGCCCAAGTTTGAGTGAGCTAGTTCTTCCTGGAGGGGGGTGAGGTTTAGTGTATTGTATGACCGTTGCAGTAGGAATTTGGGAGGGGATTTAATCCAGTGGATTTTGTGGACTAGGTAGGTGATGTGATGGTTGCTTATAGAGTCTGGAAGTAGGCCGGAGTTGATGACCCGGTGGGGTGAGAGGTTAGAGCCCAGTCAAGTAGGGAGTGATTGCCAGTCTTGTGGGTTTGAATGTGTCGGTTCCGAGATGGTTTGGGTAAGAGTGAGGGCTCTTATCTTGGAACGAGCTTTGTTGAAAGAGGGAGATGGCCAGTTGTGATTAAAGTCCCCCATAATATAAAGTTCATCCGACGGGACAAGGGAGGCTAAGTGGCTTAGGAGGCTGGTGACTGTTGCGGTTGTGGTGCCAGGGCAGCAGCAAATACCAGCAACATAGATAGGGAGTGAGAAAGGAGGGGACAGTTTGAGCATGAGCAGTTTGAAGGCTTTGGGCTCTGATTTAGTGAGTGTGACAGAAAAATGTAAGTCTGAGTTGGTGTAGATAGCAACTCCTCCGCCTCAGGTGGGACGGTCTTGCCGAGTGATGTTAAATCCTGGAATGGCGATGGTTGGGTCCTGAAGGTTAGGGTTTAGCCAGGTCTTAGATACAATGATAATGTCGGGGGCATGTTGTGCAGCTAGTACCTGGAGCAGATCGAGCTTGGGGGCTAGGCTTTGAATGTTTAGGTGGAGTATCTGTAGTCCCCAGGGGAGGGAGCCAGCCAGTGTAGCAGTGGTGGCCTTATCAGGGGGGTTGATTGTTGAGTTAGAAGGACAGAGGGCTGGTGCTGGGCCGGGGTTTGGGTGGATGTCCCCCGCTGCAAGGAGTAATAAGGCAAGGGTTAAATAATGAGGAAGTATGTAAAAGCACCTTGATTTGGGAGAGCACCGCTTATGAGATGCTTTAGGGCAGACAGCTTGGGAAGCATGGGAGGTAATTTGCTGGAGGGTTGACAAAAGACATGCATAGGAGTAGAGCGAGAGGGGCTCATATAATAGTAGGACCAGGTAGTGGCTGGAAGAGATGAAGTGGCAGTTGGGGCGTGGGTAGGATGAGTTATTTCAGCCATGGAGGACAGGGTAGCAACTGTGGGAGGTATTGGGGGGTATGCAGAATAGGAAGGAGGAGATTAGGAGTAGGTTCCTTGCTGTGTGTGCCACAACTGATGGCACACTGATGGCACACAGGAGGCCCAAATTGTGCCCGTGGTTGATAGGAGAGAAGAGGAGCGGCCACACGGACCACTAGGATGACAGCTATAGGAAGGGCAGTAGGCAGAAGAGAAGGTACTGGGGGCCAATAATGTTAGAGCAGGTTTTGGAGGTGGGGCAAGTAGTGTATTTAATAGGAGGCCTGGAAGGGGTGGTGGGGAGGGACAAAAAACAGGCTGGTACTCTGTTACTGTCCACAGATAGCAACACTAAAAGCAATCCGGTAGTAGGGCTCCAAAGCCCTACAACAACAGCTAGCACGTTCCATAAAGATGCGCACCAATCGGGAGCTTAGGCTACCCGCCGGTCCAGTCAGGAGCCGCTAAGTCAGCAGGCGCACCAGTCAGGGAGCTGCGGAAAACTGTGCGGCTCTGGGAGTTCTGGCGGTGGTACCTGAGAGGCTGGTCCGGGAAGCAGGACCAGGAGGGCGGCTGTAGGTTTCTGTGGGCTCGTCGGCGGCATCCAATGATGCCGCCGGGGTCCTGAGGCGCCGCCCAGGGCACGGGAGAGATCTGCGAGAGAAAGAGGGCACAGTGTTAGTTATAAGGAGAACATAAGCTGGGAACAGTAGAGATACGGGAGACAGACGGGAGCTGGTAGTGGGGGTGGGGTGCTGTTTGAGGACAAAGGGTAAAATTAGCAATTCAATGAAAGAGAGGGTGAGATTTAGCGAGATAAAGTAAGGAGGTTTAAGAATAGGCAGAGTGAATAATTACCGGGGGGGTGGGGGACTGACTGCTGATAGATTGCTTAGTTCAGGAGTTAAGGATAGGTGCAAATGGGTCAGAGAGGATGGCGCCAGAGGAGCCCAGTTTGAGGGAGTTGATCACAGGCAGTAGGAGGAAATGTAGGCTCCCAGAAGACCCTGGGATGCCCAATATAATATATTTAGGATCTAATGTAAAGGACTGACCGAGTACTTTAACTGCAAAGTTGTGAATAGTGTGCCAGAGATTCTTTATTAGCGGGCACAGCCATAGAATGTGGAGTAAGTTCCCGTTGGTAGAATTGCAGCGCCAGCAGTCTGAACAGGTAAGTTGCTGTTTGGCTATATCTGCTTGGTTAAGTGGCTAATTTCCGTCTGCTGTTCTGAGTGGGTGCGGATCAAGCAGCCTAACAAATACAAAGTACACGGCACAGCACAGAAAATTGGTAGTTGGAAACCATGTGTGGACTGTGCATGACAGTGGGTTACCGGTGGCATAAGTTGTCTTTATGAGCTGCAGTGGATATTTGCTGCCACACACACACCCGAAACGGTGCACCAAGAGCATAACAAGAGGTGCTGATAGCTGGCTCTACATGGGATACATTGGCTGTGCATTGTGCCAGGCAGCTCCATGAAAGACAGTGGAAAAAGTAGGCGATGATAGAGTGGTTCACCCGGGACAGGCAGACCCAGCACAATACTGTCGGCTTCAACCGTGATGCACAAGGAGCTGAATTAAATTGATCATGGTCACAGAGTATGACACCATTGCATATATTGTTACAGTCACAGTTATTGTTACAATATATCTGTGTGTGTGTGTGTGTGTGTGTGTGTGTGTGTGTGTGTGTGTGTGTGTGTATATATATATATATATATATATATATATATTGTTGCTAGACCGGCATTGTTTTCGTGCATTGTGCTAGGCAGATGATTTGGTCTATTGGACATATTGCAACAATTGGTAATATTGACTGACCACCATATGTGACAATAACAGATGACCGGAAAATGCTGATTGCTCTGCAGTTACTTTGTTACTGCGACATATGTCAATTGGTCAGTACATCGCTGTCCATGCTGGCTTTTTTCCACGGTGAGTGATAGAATTACAAAACATGGTGCCTTAGTTTGCAATCTTTGGAATTTAGAGGCAGAAAATCGATGTGTGGTAGGACATTAGCACATAAAGCAAGCAAAACGATACGCACAGTGATTGCGCAAGATGATGCAGCAACTCAAATCATGCCATCCTGAGCAAGACCAGTGCCATAGACAAAGCTATTCGGGATATGCTGTCCCCCCCCACCACCACCAATGAAGCGACAGTAATGTGGAAAAGATTCAGGATAAAAATAAAGAATGTCCACATCTGGGGATAACTGAAGGTGCAGTCATACCAGTGACAAAAAAAAGTATGGGGACAGACTGCATAAATTACTGAATGCTGGCTCCGCAGCAACCAATCACAGCACATTATCAAGATTCTACTGTTTTACTGACCCTCGCGCAGAATTCAAACAAAGAAAGAGCCTTGAGAGGATTAGATGCAGTTTGAATGCAGGACACCTCACTGTGAACAACTGAAGAGCCAGAACTCATGGCAAGACTCGGCTTTTGTTTCAGTAGAACGTGAAAAAATGTGCATTCGAAGTCAGAGTTTACAAAAGAAACATAGGAAATATGAGCAAGATGTGGCATGAAGGGAACTGAAGATTTGATCCCCATTTAAACCGCGTTTGCAGCTGTACATGGCAAGCAAACAAAGTAAAAGCAACACAAAAGGGCTGCAAATATTACTTGGAGGCTGTGGTGTTCAATAAATTAGAACAGTGGTTCTCAAATGGTGAGGCCAGCCTCCAAAGGGAGGCCCCAGATTGTTCAAGGGGAGGCCCAGTCAAGTCTGAGAATGTACAGTGTTTAAATTTTAAGTTTTGCCTGTTTTGTACGAAAGAATAAAACTAATTAAATCTGGATAATTGCAGGTGAATTTCTTTACTTATGTACAAATATTTGACCAGGAAGTCCCCATTGAGCCAAAGCTTGTTTATAGGTGTGTATTTATAAGTAAATTAATGCCTGGGGAAGGCATGCTGAGTCGAGGCTTGTGTCTACAATAGGTATTTACATGGAAATTAGGGACTTGGAAAGGCACACTGAGCCAAGGCTCATTTCTTTAGTAGGTATTTATATGTAATTTCATGACTGGGAAAGGCACAGAGATCCGATGCACGTTTTCAGGTGTGACCTGAGGTAAGGGTACAGGAAGTAGGCCGGCCCGGTGGCGCTGGACACCACACCTCGCGCCGCGCCGGTGACCCAGGTTCGGGAACGAGCCCGGACCACTCGGGGTTGGCAGGGGAGGGAGAGGATTGAGCATCCGAGGATGGCTCTCCTCTTCCTGGGGTGGGTTCAGCTCCTCAGCACAGTAGTGACACCCGTGGAGACCAGGTATACCACCTGTGCCTGAAACTTAAGGGAAGGAGGCCTGACGCCATGGTCGCATGCAGGCATCACATCACGCTCCGGCTCCTGGGGTAACACACAGGAAAAATCCCCCCATCTGGATAGGCGACGCTCCTCTCTGGGCCACTCTCTGGGCCACTGCCACATGCCAATTCTGGACATTGCCTCTACCCTTCTCCCCCCTCCCCGCCTCCTCTTCTGCGGGCACTACATTGTAGATAGAGCGCCGGATGGAGTGGCGGCCCTGCTCCAGGGGGCTCAGAGCTGGGGGGTTCCCGGTCAGAGGTTGGTGGAGGGGTAGCATACTCTCTGAGGAGGCAAGGCATTGGGTTGGCGGTAGAGCGGCTGGCGAGCAGAGGCAGCCCGAGAGAGTTCCAGGATGCAGGGTGCACAAATTGAATTTAAAAAAAAAAAAGGTACAGGAAGTTGTTTAACAACAAGATTAGAGAGAGAGAGATGAATTGGCTAGGTTGTTGTTCCAGACAGAGTAACAAGGACCCAAGAGTCAGAGAAAAGGAGTGACAAGTATAACCTGGGGTGCCGGGTTAGGGGTGGAGAGAAGTAAGTTGAATAAAACGAGAATATACTCAGTCAACTTTATTAGTTCCACTTTATTCCTGGTGTACAGTGCAAAGTAGATTTTTTTTTCTGTGGGGAGGCCCAAGATTGTTTTCCAAATTTGAGGGAGGTTCGAAATCTTTTTCATGGCTTGGGGAGTTTCACTATCACAAAGTGTGACAACTATTAGAGCAAAGTACATATTTAGGCAGGAAACATGTCAGAGAGGGAAAGTAGTAGTGATAAAGTGTCCAAAGGTAAGCGGTGTTGAAAGCAGCGGCAGCAGAGTGGCGTGATGAAGAAGGTCATCGATAAGTAAGTGATGGAGAGTTCAATAAGTGTAGTAAACATAGCCAGCAGTAATTAAAAGATGATACAGCAGTCAAGGAAACTGTCGCGAGGAGTGAGGTAGCAAAGTTGTGGATGATGCTTGAGATGGTGCATCTCGTTGAACCACATGCAGATGGATGGCAAGTCCCAAGCAGCTGTTGATATAGAGCTTATGGAAAATTTGCAGTACTGTCAGTTGGGCTTAATATAATATACAGCACTATGGCACAGATATACAGCATATAAGTGCAATGGTAAATGATTCATACTTACAGTTAGTAATTGAAACTTTGTGAATTGAAAAGAAGCTGGGGATACAGAAGATGGCTAGCTGCAGGACAAACAATGGAACTAAGATGGTCTGGGACACGTCATTTGCTCAGGGATTCTGGGAGAATTCAGGAGACCAACAGGTAATAAATGAAGCATGACTGGCAACTCTCAGGGCCATAAAACAAAGTTGAAAAAAAACACAGACACCAATGGGAGGTTAGAAACACCTTTAATGAACCATATAATCAATTTAAACTTAAATATATTTAAATGTATTTTGGGTTTAGCTCTCCTTTAATGGCATTGTAGTGACCTATAGCCCTTCACAGTCCACGTATGTCACAGAGGTGACTAAAGCATTACAAACCAATCTAGGTTGGTAATGACAGGGTTGATGAGGACGTTGTGAATGTTCCCTTTTTAATCTGCTTGTTGTTTCGAAAGAGAGCATCAAGCTTTTGTTTATCGTAGCATTCTTCAGTGTCAGGCAAGTTCTTGTGATGAAGTATGAAAAATTGTCCATGATGCCTGCATTTGGGAACCACTCTTAAATTCCTGCAACTAAGTGTTCTATAAAGTGTGCTTCGCAGTAGTAGTGCTAAAAGTCTGTCTTTGCGTATGTCACAGATTTTGTGGGACTTTAAATATGTAGTCTCAGTTTCCTCATTGTTCATACACGTTGGGTGGTGGGACAGGTTTCAGACATTCTTGTAAGTAAGGACCATTAAAACAGTCAGTGCAGCACACGAGTTGTCGAGTTTAGGTCTGGTTTTAGAGTATTCAAGGTGTTAGACTTGAATGCATTTGTATAAAGTAGCAAAAGTGTCAACTGCATCTGACTTAAAGTGAGTGGTTGCAGTGAATTTCCTTGAAGCTGCATTTTTGTAGAGACCCTCTGAGGTGACCTTTTGAGTATTGTTTGACTTCAAATTCTCTATATATGAGATGAGGCTTTTCAAGCAACATACACGTTCCTGCATGTGGTCATTAAAGTGATGTTGTCATATTCTGCTTCTTAGAAAGTGACTTAACCCATTGGTTGCCTAAAGGTAGCAAAAGTCATCCTATCCTCCTGTTTTTAATACTGAATGCAGTGCCTGTATTTAAAAATTAAATATCGTATTTTGGCCCCGACAACACTGGCCAGCCCATTCCTTTCCTTCCTAATGCACTAAATACGCCCACGTGCTATGATGACCTGCAAAGGGGGGGGGGGGGTGTCTCCCATTAAAGTGAATGCGGCTCGACTTTGCATTGTATTTAACACTTTATAATGGCCAGTTTGAGATTAATGAAGGCTACTGCTTGACTAACAAGGGCCTTCATTCACAACTCACAGTAAGTTAAAATACAGCATTAGTGCATTACTATAAATGAAGATATGTACATTATAAAACAGCCATATTTCAGGTATTGTTTATTTATTGAATTTTGTTGACCCTGCACTGGGCCTATAAGTCCCTTTTTCAGGGGTGACCTGGGGGAAGGGGGGATACAGATGGTTAGCAACTGAAATTGAACCAGATTAAGCTGTTGGTGGTATTTTTAGTGAATGTGGGGAATTTGGCCAGGACACCGGGGAAATTCCCCTACTCGTCAGAGGGGGACTTTTTGGCTGTCTGCAGGAAGATGGCCACTTCTGCTCACCCTTCAGAGGAGATGGATGTGGATGGGACGGGGGAGTGGGTCTCCTCCTCTGCTCCTATTGTGCTAGAGGCTACAGTCCTGACTCCTGAGTTTCCAGATACTGCAATACCTGAGGAGTTTTTCGATACCCCTGTGGAGACTGTTTCTAGTGCTGAATCGGTCTACCGAATTGTCTAAGAATGCTACTGTTTCGGTGGAAGGTACTGTGCTTGATCTTGAGGCAAAAGAACGTTTGTTGGCTACTATTGTGTCTGAGAAGGAGCGCCGTTCACGTCGGAAGTCTCAGATACTTTCCAAAATTGCTGCATTGCTCTCAGCTCCTCTCTTTTCCTCCCCTCCTGCTACCCGTACTTCTGAGTCGCTTCCTAGTGATGCGCATGTTGCTTTCCAGGCGTGTGAGTCTGTGCATCCGAAACCTCCTGGGGCGGCTGGCAGTTCTGGGCGTCTAGCCCGACAGTGCCAAAAGCCATTTCCCCTTGCTCCTGCTCTTGGGACCAGTTCGGCAGTTTCTGGGTTCCCTCTAGCGCTTGGGAATGCACGGTAATGTATTGCAACGGGGTGCAATTTCTACAGGGGCAAGTTTTCTTTCAAATGACATAGATAAGAGGGTGGGCAGTACACGACCTGTCTCCATGAATGTTTCTGGCATACTTCAAGTTACTCTAAGTTCCCCTTCACCCACTCCTCCCCAGCTTCGTACGGAATGGTCCCCTGACAGAGCGATTGAGGAGGCTGGGTCGTTGAAACACTCGAATGGAAGTTGGATCCCTGATCCTAATGATGAGATTGTGAAATGTTATAATTCCCCCCACCCCCGGTCCTTCTGCTTTGTGTCCTTTATCTACAGCTTCCTCTGTACCTCCTGAGACTTTCCTACCTTTAAGAGACTGTAACATTGCTGGGGCTACTACAACTGCTTTACATTCACCTGGTTTGCACTTGGCACCTGCTGTTGTTGCCCCTGTCCCTCCACAGTCAGCTGGGGCTACTCCACAATTTAAACTGTCTAATTTAGTTGCCAACAAGGGTGAACCTGCCCCCCCGCAGGAATGCGGTTCGTTTGATTTATAAAGGTGGATTAGAAGACCAGCCTGATAGACTTTATATAGCTAAAACTCTACTTAAAGGCTCTTTGAAATTTGTCTCTTCTGACATTTATGCTCTTATTCATATTGGTAGCTCTAATTATGATGTGAGCTTTAAAACTGTTTCTGGTTTAGAGCAATTTTGGGCATCGTATCACACTGTTAAGAATTCTCCTCTTTGGATCCCTTTTTTGGCTGTTCCCTTAACGAAACCCGCTGTTAAATTAATTACCATCATGTTTCGTGATGAAGGGGTGCATATAGAAGATATTCTTTTTTGGTTACGTAAAAGGTGTGATGTTTTGGATAGGCCTGTTCCGATCCTTGATAGTGAGAAGATTTGGAATAGTGGTTGGAAATTGCGTGTAAAACTTTTTTCTACAAACGGTGGGCCTCAGCATCTTCCCAATAGTTTTTTTCTGGGGAAAGACAGAGGCAATTTGTTTTACTTTGGTCGGCCTAAATGATGTTTTAAGTGTGGCTCCCGGATGCATCTTAATACAGCCTGTGATACCCCTAGATGTTCACATTGTTTTGAATTTGGTCACCAGGCTGCTACTTGCCTGAATTTGTTTAAATGTAATCTGTGCGAACAAACTGGGCATGGTTATGCAAAATGTCCATGGGCATCCCACAATAGAGAGGATTGTCCTTCTCAGGAAGGCTTGATTGTGGTAGCTCAGCATAATGATAATTTAAATATAGCCGCTGTTGCTAGTGTAGTTGAAAATACTGTTTCTCCTACTACTATGTCACATTCCTTAGGGGTTACTCAAGCTAGCCTTGTTGATGATGTTTCCCTAAGTGTACAGGAACATGCTGTTCCCCCCCTCTATTATTGTTGCTTCCTCTGCTCCCTCTATGCCCTCTACCTCAGCCCTCCCTTTACAGGAGATATCTGGGATCCCCAATTTGCCTTTTAAAACTGTTACAGCAAAAAGCGTAATAGATCTGGAAAGGCTATTCTTTCTAATCCTTCCCTTTGGTCTTACCCAGCAGTGGAACTACTGATTCCTGGAAGAGGATAATCACTTTGCTGCATTAGTTACTGGGGACGAGTCTGAGGGTGAAGATTCTGACCGTTCTTCCAGGGCTTCTACTGTTACTGATGTTTTTACGGAAGGGGATGAAGGGGGTGTTAGACCAGTGGAGGTTTTTCTTAGAAGGTCCCAGCGTAGAAGGGTTGCTAAGGCTCCTTAATGTCTGGTTTTTATTTTTCTGTCTCTTTTCCTTTTTTTTTCTTCCCTTTAATGGCTTCCTTGACTATTTCATCCCTTAATGTTAATAGTATTAAGAGTCATAAGAAGATGGTTACCACTTTGTCTTGTTTGCAACACCACCACAGTGATATTATATGTCTACAGTATACTAGATTAAAAACTACTGTTGAAGTTCAACGTGCTCGTAACCTATGGTCTAAGGGAGCCACCTTTTGGTCTAATGGGGAATCCCTTTGTGATGGTGTTGGGGTATTATTTACTAATCCGGCTTTGAAGGTTTCTAAATTGGTTGATATTTGCCCAGGCAGGGCTTTATTACTGGATATTAATTTTTGGGGTGAAAGATTTCGACTGATCAATATTTATGCCCCACAGACCAAGGCTCAGCGTGTTGCACTTTTTTTGGACATTCAGCCTTATCTCCATACTACGCATTTAATTTTTTGGGCTGGTGATTTTAATTGTGCTCTGAGTACCTCTGATAGGGGGTTGAAAACCTCAAAATTGTTTTGTGACTCCAAGAAGCTTCTACAAATTCTTGATATAGTTCAGCTTAAAGATGCCTATCGTTGTGTATATCCCTCTGGTGGTAATACTTTTTTTAAGTCATCTCAGTCTACTAGGATTGATTTCATTTTTCTTTCTGCTATATTGCAAGTCACCTCGGTTGTTTTACGTGTTTGGGAATTTTCTGATCATAAGTCTCTTACAGTTTGCCTGACCTGGGCAGGAGCACCTAGATGTAAGAAAAATCTATGGCGCTTAAACACTTCCCTATTGGCTGATAAGACTGTTCTGAAAGCATGGAAAAAGGAATTTATTGCCCGGCTTTCTGTTTTTGATATATATGAAGATGTAGCATCTTGGTGGGAAGATACCAAGAAGGATTGGAAGTCCTTTTTTCAGGCCCGCTCTTGTGCCAAGGTTACCTCACAGTATTTTGAATATTTACGTCTCAGGACTCAATTACAGAGGTTGATTTCCTTGGCAGAGACTGAGAAGATTGATTATGGGGAACAAATTAGAGCTGTTAATACACGGATGTTTGCCTATCAGTATGATAGAGCTAAGTCCTTAGACTATGAACATAGGTTTGGTTTAAAATTACACAAGGGTGCTTTGGATCCTTTTCAGGATTGTAAAGATCGTGTGAGCCATTGTTTAGTTACACAGTTAACCTCTATGACTGATGATTTGGTTACTTCACCAGATGATTTAGTTGATGTTGTTGGTCTCTATTTGGGGTCTTTATATCAAAAGGATGTTACTATTGAGTATGACTCATTTAATTTTAACTCTTTAGATTTACCACAGTTGTCTACTGTTGACTGTCAGAAGTTGTTACAGGATATTTCTGAAACTGAAATACATCAGGCTATTTTTTCTTTAAACTCCGATTCTGCTCCTGGCACAGAAGGTCTGGGGGCAGCTTTTTAACAGACATTTCAGGTGGATCTTGTCCCGGTTTTGGCCCAGGTATATAATCAGATGTTGTCTACTTCTTCTTTAGCATCCTCTATGAATCTGGCTTTAGTTATTTTGCTACATAAAAAGGGCCGTAAGGATGATTTAAGAAATTGGAGGACGTTGAGTTTATTGAACACTGATTTAAAAATTTTGAGTAAAATTTTATTACTTCGGTTATCACAGGTGGTTGATGACCTGATTTGTCCACACCAAACGTGTTCTATACCAGGTAGGACTCAGTATGATAATTTATTGATCTTGTGGGAACTTTTTACTGCTGCTCAGTCTGGTCATTTGAATGGGTATATTTTGAGCCTAGATCAGGAAAAGGCCTTTGACCAGGTCTCTCAAGATTTTCTGTTTTCTGTTTTTCGCGCTTATGGTTTACTGGATGGATTTATTTCCTGGATTAGTATTATGTATAGTTCTGCTTTACTCCTTCCTAATGTTATTGGATGGATTGGTAGACCGATTACAGTATGGCAAGGAGTGCGTCAGGGTTGTCCTCTGAGCCCTATTTTGTATGTCTTTTTTATTGATGTTTTACTTTGTTTAATTAGTACTCACACGAGTCTAGCAGGGTTAAGTATTGCAGTTGGTGTTCCTCCAGTCAAAATTTTAGCTTATGCTGATGACTTGGTCCTTTGTATTTCTGATATTAAGGAAGGGCCTATTGTCGGTGATATTTTGTCACTATTTTCCAGATGTTCTGGTTCGAAGATAAATTATGTTAAAAGTAGGGGTTTTCCTTTAGGTAATTCCCCTATTCCGGTTTCTGGTAAACTTTCTGGTATCCTGATTTCTAGAGACCCTGTGACTATTTTGGGGGCTGAATTTGGTACTAGTGACATAGCTTTTGCAAATTGGTCCCTAAACTTGATAAAGCTCAGTTACTTGTTTCCAGATGGAAAGGGAAACAAATTGCTAAACGTAAGAGGGTTCTGCTTATTAAATCTTTGGTGGGTCCTATTTTTTTGTATATTAGTTATGTGTTCCCACCTCCTGTGAATTTATTTACTTCCTTATTTAGTGGTTTTTTTTCCAAGCCTTTTGGGGGAGTAGGTTGAACCCCATCAAACGTGGCTATACATATCGAAGTATAAGACAAGGGGGAGTAGCTATGGTTCATCCAGTGGCATTTTTTGTCAGTATTTTTGTTTCGTATAATCTAAGTCCTCTACTTAGACCTGGTTGGAAGTTTTAGTATCCCTATGTCAGAACTTGGTTTTCCAAGGGATTACCTCTTTGGAAATTGGAGAAACCTTCTCCATTTACGAGGATCCCTTTTTTTCCCAAATATGGTTTGGAACTCTTTCGGCATTTATTGAAATGGAGTGTCTCCATCCCTCAATTGGAAACCATGAATAGAAAGCAATTGTATGCTTATATTGTTTCCTCTGACTTTACTGATGCTTTGGTTTTTCCGGATTGTCCTGATTCTGTGGAAAAAGTTATTTTGGTCCTCTCTAATAGGAGGTTGCCTGATTTCATTTGGGATAGTGTTTGGTTGAGTTTGTATGATAGATTACCAGTTGGTAGTTCCCATAAGCATAAACAAATTGGTGACAAGTACTGTAATCGTGCTTCTTGTGTTTCCCAGTTGGAAACTCAGGAACATCTTTTTTTGAAGTGTCCATATGTTCAAGCTTTTTGTTTTTTTTTTAGCTAACAAATGGCATGAGCCTTTATTTTTATCTCTTTTCTATTGTACACTGATGTATGGAGTACATAAGGTGAATGGTCCAAGTATCCTGCTGACACATTATTGTTAATTTTTTCTGTTCTTCTCTTTTATATCTGGCAATCTAGATGTTTTTGGATTTCACAGCAGCGCACTATATTGTTCGATGAACTCCTTTCTAATGTGACTCTCACTTTACGAAACATTTATGATGCTGATTTTCGTTTACAAGGTCAGGTTAAAGGTACTTTTATATGGGTTAATTGTGCTACTTGGGTGTCTTGAAATTGATTTTTTTCTTGTTTTTTGATGCTCTGTTATGTATAAGTTTTTGTTTGTATTGTATACCTCTGCTTTTTTTTTTTGTTCTGGAGTCCTCTTTTTCAATAAAAGTTCCCCTACTCTTGCTTCCTGTGAGCAGGGTGGACTATTTTTCCTGCGGGACTAAGATGGCTGCTGTCCCGGACCCTGGAGGAGGTGGAGGTTACGCAGCTCTCTGTTTTGTGGTTTCTGCTCCAGATCTCCAGCCTACTATGCCTGTTGGTTTACCTAGTGCTTGCAGTATTAATCAATCGAACTCTGCGCCACAACTAGTTGTTTGTACACCTCCTGATTCTCCTCCTGATTTTGGAACTCTCACCCAGATTTTGGACCAGCATTCTCCTGCAGTTCTTGGGACCAGTACTAACACTATGTCTCCATCGCATTTGAGACTGTTATGTGAACAAAACCGTTCTCTCTTATGGCGCTTCGTGCAGGAGGATGACGCACTGCACTCCTCCCTGCCTACTACCTCTGACCAGGCTGAATTACACTCTGGGCTATCGCACACATCAACAACGGCCTTACTTACAGCTCCTACCAGTACCACTCCAGCTACTGCAGGCAGGCTCTCCTCTCCAACTACTCACTGAGGTACTTCATTTCCAGACTCTCCATGGTCCCTGCTTCCGTCCTGCGGCGCGGTTGGACTGAACCGCTCCTGGTGCACCCCGGTCTTCTCCCTGCTGCAGCTTATTGTGACATTATGCAGGGAAACACAGTCACTGAACAGCCTGCTGAATCCACTTCCTTCCCTCATTCATCCTCAGTGGCTTTGTTGCTTCTACGCCCTTCCACTTCAAAACGAATTTCTGCTATTGGCCAACCAACTCCTGAAACTTTGGGCCCTATGCAAGCTAAGGACTCTGCTTCGGTACCGCATCCTCCACTGGCAGTACTCTCTTCTTCGACAGCTGATTCTATTCCCAACTTGGATAATCTTCATTTGCCTACTCGAAGTACAGGTGAGGCTTTGACTGACCATCCCTTTCGCCTCAGTGACCTGTTTCAGAACTTGAGCGAACCAGCCCGATGTAGGAATGTAGTTCATCTGAAATATTTTGGTGACCTCTCTACTGCACCTGATAGGAAAACTGTTTTGCATTCCCTGTTGCGTGACTCTGGGGGTATTTCAACAAGTGAATTGTTTGCTTTCATACATGTTAAAGGGGAATCAGTTTATGATTTAAGTTTTAAGACTGTTTCTACTCTAGAAAAATTTTTGATCAAATATGATGTGGTGGAGTCACAGCCTTTATGGACCCCCTTTATACTCATTCCTCTTACTAAACCTACAGTAAAATTGATTACTCTTCTTTTTCATAATGAAGGCGTGAGCATAGCATACGTTCAGTACTGGTTTAAGCAGCGCTGCGACCTTCTCGAGGCTCCTCGTCCTATTTTGGATGAGGACCTTGTCTGGACAGGGGGGTTGGAAGGCTAAGGTGCAATTGAAGCAGGATGACAAGGGTATAGCTCATTTGCCAGGTAGTTTTTATATAGGTAGGGATAGAGGTTTGTGTTTTTATCCCGGTCAACCCCGCACCTGCCATAAATGCGGTTCTTGGACGCATTTGAGCCATACCTGCAATGAGCCAAGGTGCACTATTTTCTTGGCCTATGGTCATGTGAGTCTCAGTTGCCCTAACCCCCGGAGGTGTAATCTCTGTGATGAGACTGGCCATACTTACCATCAATGTCCATGGGCTGACTATAATCAGTTGGACCGTCCTCCTCAGGATCAGGTGGTAGGGCTCCAAAAGCCGTACAACAGCTTGGCTAGCACGGTCTAAAGTGGCGCACCAATCGGGAGCTTAGGGCTACCCGCTGGTCCAGTCAGGAGCCGCTAAGTCATCAGGCGCACCAATCACAGAGCTGCTGAAAACTGTGCGGCTCTAGGAGTTCTGGCAGTGGTACCTGAGAGGGTGGTCTGGGAAGCAGGACCAGGAGGGCGGTTATAGTTTTCCGTGGGCGTGGCGGTGGCGTCCAATGATTCCGCTGGGATCCTGAGGCGCCGCCCAAGGCACGGAGGAGATCTGCTGCGAGAGAAGAGGGCTGGCGTTAGTTATAAGGAGAACATAAGCTGGGAACAGTAGAGGCAGGAGACAGGCAGGGAGCTGGTAGTGGGGTGGGGGTGCTGTTTGAGGACAAAGGTAAAATTAGCAATTCAAGGTAGGAGAGGGAGATTTGGCGAGACAGAGGAAGGAGTTTTAAGAATAGGCATAGTGAATAATTACCGGGGGCTGATTGCTGATAGATTGCTTAGTTGAGGAGTTAAGGATAGGTGCAAATGGGTCAGAGAGGATGGCGCCAGAGGAGCGCAGCTTGAGGGAGTTGATCACAGCCAGTAGGAGGAAATGTAGGCTCTCAGAAGACCCTGGGATGCCCAATATAATATGTTTAGGATCTAATGTAAAGGACAGACTGATTACTTTAACTGCAAAGTTGTGAATAGTGTGCCAGAGATTCTTTATAAGCGGGCACAGCCATAGAATGTGGAGTAAGTTCCCGTTGGGAGAATTGCAGCGCCAGCAGTCTGAACAGGTAAGTTGCTGTTTGGCTATATCTGCTTGGTTAAGTGGCTAATTTCCATCTGCTGTTCTGGGTGGGTGCGGATCAAGCAGCCTAACAAATAGAAAGTACAATGCACAGCATAGAAAATTGACAGTTGGAAACCATGTATGGACTGTGCATGACAGTGGGTTACCGGTGGCATAAGTTGTCCTCATGAGCTGCAGTGGGTATTTGCTGCCACACACACACCCACACACACCCACACACACCCCCGAAACGGTGCACCAAGAGCATAACAAGAGGTGCTGATAGCTGGCTGTACATGGGATACCTTGGCTGTGCATTGTGCCAGGCAGCTCTGTGAAAGACAGTGGAAAAATTAGGCGATGATAGAGTGGTTCACCCGGGACAGGCAGACTCAGCACAATACTGTCGTCTTCAACCGTGATGCACAAGGAGCTGAAGTAAATTGATCATGGTCACAGAGTATGACACCATTGCATATATTGTTACAGTTATTGTTACAATATATCTGTGTGTGTATATATATATATATATATATCGTTGCTAGACCGGCATTGTTTTTGTGCATTGTGCTAGGCAGATGATTTTGTCTGTTGGACATACTGCAACAATTGGTAATATTGACTGACCACCATGTGTGACCATAACAGATGACCGGAAAATGCTGATTGCTCTGCAATTACTTTGTTATTGCCACATATGTCAGTTGGTCAGTACATCGGTATCCATGCTGGCTTTTTTCCACAGTGAGTGACAGAATTACAAAACATGGTGCCTTAGTTTGCAATCTTTGGAATTTAGAGGCAGAAAATCGATGTGTGGTAGGAGACTAGCACATAAAACAAGCAAAACAATACGCACAGTGATCGCAGCAACATGATGCAACAATTCAAATCATGCCTTCCTGAGTAAGACAAGTGCCATAGAGAAAGCTATTCGGGATATGCTGTCCCCCCCCACCACCACCAATGAAGCGACAGTAATGTGGAAAAGATTCAGGATAAAAATAAAGAATGTCCACATCTGGGGATAACTGAAGGTGCGATCATACCAGTGACAAAAAAAAGTATGGGGACAGACTGCATAAATTACTGAATGCTGGCTCTGCAGCAACCAATCACAGCACGTTATCAAGATTCTTCTGTCCCACACGCAGAATTCAAACAAAAGAAAGAGCCCTGAGAGGATTAGATGCAGTTTGAATGCAGGACACCTCACGGTGAAGAACTGAAGGGCCAGAACTCATGGCAAGACTCGGCTTTTGTTTTAGTAGAACCTGAAAAATTGTGCATTTGAAGTCAGAGTTTACAAAAGAAACATAGGAAATATGAGCAAGATGTGGTATGAACGGAACCGAAGATTTGATCCCCATTTGAACTGTGTTTGCAGCTGTACTTGGCAAGCAAATGAAGTAAAAGCAACACAGAAGGGCTGCAAGTATCACTTGGAGGCTGTGGTGTTAAATAAATTAGAGCAGTTGTTCTCAAATGGTGAGGCCAGCCTCTCAAGGGAGGCCCCAGATTGTTCAAGGGGAGGCCCAGTGAAGTCTGAGAATGTACAGTATTTAAATTTTAAGTTTCGCCTGTTTTGTACGAAAGAATAAAACTAATTAAATCTGGATAATTGCAGGTGAATTTCTTTACTTATGCACAAATATTTGAAAAGGAAGTCCCCATTGAGCCAAAGCTTGTTTATAGGTGTGTATTTATAAGTAAATTAATGCCTGGGGAAGGCATGCTGAGTCAAGGCTTGTGTCTACAATAGGTATTTATATGCAAATTAGGGACTTGGAAAGGCACACTGAGTCAAGGCTCATTTCTTTAGTAGGTATTTATATGTAAATTCGTAACTGGGAAAGGCACAGAGATCCGATGCACGTTTTCAGGTGTGACCTGAGGTAAGGGTACAGACAGTAGGCCGGCCTGGTGGTGCTGGACGCCACACCTCACGCCGTGCCCGCGACCCAGGTTCGGGAATGAGCCTGGACCACCGGGGGTTGGCAGGGGAGGGAGAGGATTGAGCATCCGAAGGATGGCTCTTCTCTCCCTGGGATGGGTTCGGGGGCTCCTCAGCACAGTAGTGACACCTGGTGGAGACCAGGTGTACTACCTGTGCCTGAAAAACGTAAGGGAAGGAGCGCGGACGACACTTACGGCTTCTCCATGCAGGCGTCGCTTCATGTCCGGCTCCTGGGGTTAACACACACAGGAAAAATCCCCCTGCATCTGGATAGGCGACGGCTTCTCTCTGGGCCACCACCACATGCCAGTTCTGGACCTTGCCTCCACCCTTCTCCCCTCCTCCTCTTCTGCCGGCTCTACATTGTAGATAGAGTACCGGATGGATTGGCGGCCCTGCTCCAGGGGGCTCAGAGCTGGGGGGGGTTCCCGGTCAGAGGTTGGTGGAGGGGTAGCATACTCTCTGAGGAGGCAAGGCATTGGGTTGGCGGTAGAGCGGCTGGCGAGCAGAGGCAGCCCGAGAGAGTTCCAGGATGCAGGGTGCACAAATTGAATTTAAAAAAAAAAAAAAAGGTACAGGAAGTTGTTTAACAACAAGATTAGAGAGAGAGAGATGAATTGGCTAGGTTGTTGTTCCAGACAGAGTAACAAGGACCCAAGAGTCAGAAAAAAGGAGTGACAAGTATAACCTGGGGTGTCAGGTTAGGGGTGGAGAGCAGTAAGTTGAATAAAAAGAGAATATACTCAGTCAACTTTATTAGTTCCACTTTATTCCTGGTGTACAGTGCAAAGTAGATTTTTTTTTCTGTGGGGAGGCCAAAGATTTTTTTCCAAATTTGAGGGAGGTTCGAAATCTTTTTCATGGCTTGGGGAGTTTCACTATCACAAAGTGTGACAACTATTAGAGCAAAGTACATATTTAGGCAGGAAACATGTCAGAGAGGGGAAAGTGGTAGTGATAAAGTGTCCAAAGGTAAACGGTGTTGAAAGCAGCGGCAGCAGAGTGGCGTGATGAAGAAGGTCATCGATAAGTAAGTGATGGAGAGTTCAATAAGTGTAGTAAACATAGCCAGCAGTAATTAAAAAAGATGATACAGCAGTCAAGGAAACTGTGCGAGGAGTGAGGTAGCAAAGTTGTGGATGATGCTTGAGATGGGTGCATCTCGTTGAACCACATGCAGATGGATGGCAAGTCCCAAGCAGCTGTTGATATAGAGCTTATGGAAAATTTGCAGTACTGTCAGTTGGGCTTAATATAATATACAGCGCACTATGGCACAGATATACAGCATATAAGTGCAATGGTAAATGATTCATACTTACAGTTAGTAATTGAAACTTTTGTGAATTGAAAAGAAGCTGGGGATACAGAAGATGGCTAGCTGCAGGACAAACAATGGAACTAAGATGGTCTGGGACACGTCATTTGCTCAGGGATTCTGGGAGAATTCAGGAGACCAACAGGTAATAAATGAAGCATGACTGGCAACTCCCAGGGGCCATAAAACAAAGTTGAAAAAAAAAACAGACACCAATGGGAGGTTAGAAACACCTTTAATGAACCATATAATCAATTTAAACTTAAATATATTTAAATGCATTTTGGGTTTAGTTCTCCTTTAATGGCATTGTAGTGATCTATAGCCCTTCACAGTCCACAGATGTCACGGAGGTGACTAAAGCATTACAAACCAATCTAGTTTGGTAATGACAGGGTTGATGAGGACGTTGTGAATGTTCCCTTTTTAATCTGCTTGTTGTTTCGAAAGAGAGCATCAAGCTTTTGTTTATCGTAGCATTCTTCAGTGTCAGGCAAGTTCTTGTGATGAAGTATGAAAAAATTGTCCATGATGCCTGCATTTGGGAACCACTCTTAAATTCCTGCAACTAAGTGTTCTATAAAGTGTGCTTCGCAGTAGTAGTGCTAAAAGTCTGTCTTTGCGTATGTCACAGATTTTGTGGGACTTTAAATATGTAGTCTCAGTTTCCTCATTGTTCATACATGTTGGGTGGTGGGACAGGTTTCAGACATTCTTGTAAGTAAGGACCATTAAAACAGACAGTGCAGCACACGAGTTGTGGAGTTTAGGCCTGGTTTTAGAGTATTCAAGGTGTTAGACTTGAATGCATTTGTATAAAGTAGCAAAAGTGTCAACTGCATCTGACATAAAGTGAGTGGTTGCAGTGAATTTCCTTGAAGCTACATTTTTGTAGAGACCCTCTGAGGTGACCTTTTGAGTATTGTTTGACTTCAAATTCCCTATATATGAGATGAGGCTTTTCAAGCAACATACACGTTCCTGCATGTGGTCATTAAAGTGATGTTGTCATATTCTGCCTCTTAGAAAGTGGCTTAACCCATTGGATGCCTAAAGGTAGCAAAAGTCATCCTGTCCTGTTTTTAATACTGAATGCAGTGCCTGTATTTAAAAATTAAATATCATATTTTGGCCCCGACAACACCGGCCAGCCCAGCCCAGCCCATTCCTTTCCTTCCTAATGCACTGAATATGCCCATGTGTATGACGACCTGCAAAGGGGGGCTCCCATTGAAGTTAATGAGGCTCGACTTTGCATTGTATTTAACACCTTATAATGGCCAGTTTGAGATTAATGAAGGATACTGCTTGACTAACAAGGGCTTCATTCACAACTCACAGCAAAAGAAAATACAACATCAGTGCATTACTATAAATGAAGATATGTACATTATAAAACAGCCATATTTCAGGTATTGTTTATTTATTGAATTTTGTTGACCCTGTAAGCCTGCTGGACCTAGAAGTCCCTTTTTCAGGGGTGACCTGGGGTTGGGGGGTTACAGATGGTAAGCAACTGAAATTGAACCAGATTAAGCTGTTGGTGGTATTTTTAGTGAATGGAAGTTAGCCAGGACACAGAAATTCCCTACTCTTTTTCGATAAGTGCCATGGGATCTTTAGCATTCACCTGAACTACCACCAATCCAGGCAGATGGGACCTCGGTTTAACGTCTCATCCGAAAGACGGCACCTCAGAAGTGCAGCACCCCCCTCATGCTGCACTACAGTGTCAGTATTGGGATATTAACCCAAGTGCCAGATGTGGGAACTGAACCCACAGCCCTCTGATCTCCTGGCCTCAGAGGCAAGAGTGCTACTTACTGAGCCACTGACACTGACCAAATTATAGTGCATGGGATGGATTTCCAAAGGGCTGTTAGACTGACTTAAGGTGCGTCAAACAACCACCTAGCATCAGATCCAGGTGCGCCAAATACTGTGTGCTGTATCTTACAAGGAACGTGTTCTCTGAGGCAAAGTGCCTCAAAGTGATATGGGAGGTTCACAGTGTCAAAAAATATGTTGCACGAGGAGAGAAAGATGCAAGCTGAGTCATAAATGCATGGGGCAAGACCAGGGGTGAACCTTAACTTTGTTTTGCACTAGCCAGCCGGACAAGTTGATTAAAAATTGCCCTAGCCCGCAGATGGTTGCACTAGCCCACAATAATAATGGTCAATTTTGATCGGTTATGCAGGAAAAATGCAAGCCAAGAAATACTCTGATTATTGCATATTTATCCTGCTCCCACATTGCTTCCTGCCCCGGCAAAAAAGGAAAAAAAGACTGCAGTCCAATCACATGCAGTGTGTACCCCCATTGTTTTCTTTTTACCATGTGCCCCTTGCTTCCTCTTTCTTCACCCTCTCCCCGACAAACCAGGGAATACCATAATAACAAATGTTCAACCAGGCAGTTCTAGCTCTGCACATAAAATAGCCAACATCATCATGTACGTCACCACAGTCCCACGTTGACCTGCAGGGTAATGTACAGAATCAGGCAGAGAAAGACACTGTCATCTCACCCTGTGATTAACCAGAATTGCACTTCTGGGAGTTTTCTTACACTGCGAAGTGAACCAGGGGCAGTTCTAGGATTTCTTTGGAGAGAGTTAAACAAATACAGTATGCTAGGATGTAAGAAACTTTGACATATCTGTTTATATATACCAGGCACAAAAATATTGATTTAACATGCTCTGCCCTAACAAAAACAGATTTTTCATAGCAGTGTCCTTATATCAGTCAAAGTGGAGCAGTATACAGGCATGATGCTGTACTACCTCTCTTTCTATATAGGATGATCTGTGCACACCAGGAATACCTATTTTAACCTTTCAAATGATATATTTTACTAAGGTTTTGCTTTATACCATACATGCTCCAAAGCATTGTTTTTAGGATGAAATGACATGCTGGGTGGTATTGCATTGATGGCATTGACTGATGTGATCCATTAAGAGGAACTGTGAAACATATACCAGTCAGTAATGGCAGCTATGGGTCTATGGATGGCCACTTCAGAGCCTAGTCTGCAGTGGTGTCCAGAGAAAATACAGAGTGGACGGACCAGCTGGCTGGGCAGACCGTGTATACATGATAGCATTCTGTCACTGCAGTGTTGGATACAGGCACTCAAAAGGTTGGGAAATGAGGCACACTGGTTTTAATATTGTGGGACAAATCAAAGACAAGTTCAGCAAACTTGAAGCTTGTTACTTTACAGCACTCTTCCCTTGATCACAGTATGCACAGTAGCTGAATGTCCTAACAATTGAGTGATAATGACTCACATTGAGTCTTTTGTTGGACCCCCCTCTTAAACTAACAGATAATTGCAGCTCTTAATGAGCTGTTAATCACTCCAGGCCACCTGGAACACTGAGGGAGATTAGCAAAAGGACTACAGCCTGTTAAAGTAGGGACTTTTTCAACTTCATTAACAGCCATGAAAAACCTGCAGTAGTCCAGACGGACAAGTAGAGGGTTAGCTGCACTAGCCCTGGCCAATTTGCACTAGGTTCAGGACTAGTAAAACAATGTTAAGGTCAAACCCTGGGCAAGACTGACTCAAGCTGAGTAAAAAAGATGAATGATGCTTGGAGCGAGAGTGACATAAACTGTATCACAAAGACGATGCATGGGGCAAGAAATTACTCAAACTGTACCAAAAAGACAATGCAAAGGGGCGAGAATGACTCGAGCTGAGTCCAAAAAATATGGTAGATGACGTGGCCAAGACAACGGCATGTTAAGCTCCTAGAACACTCCAGTACCACAGGGAAATATGGGCGCTGTAACCAAACCTATACAGGATTTACTCTGTGTGTTATGCACAGAGAGTAAATCCTAGTCCAGTTATAACTTGGTAGTGATCAGTCCCCTCCTAGTCCTGACTACAATTCCATCTGTCATCTACTCTGGGCCTGTCTGGCTTGGGAAACCCTAGCAGTAGCTATGGTAACACCAGTACAGCTTTACAGGTTATAACAGCACACTGATTACTTCACCAATCAACTTTTCTATCCAATAGTTTTGTATGCTTAATTAGTGACACAGCAGTGAAGGGAAGCAAGTACAAGGGCATGTGATATTAGATATCATTATAAATTGACAAGAAAAAAACTAGGAACTTCATTGGCTGAGACACATTACCTGATGGTGCATTTCATTCCTAACACTGTACGGTCAGGTACAAGATTTCTTTTGGCTTGAAAAAACAAAGCAAAACAAAAAAATACTTGTGAGACATTTTATGAGCGGAATAAGCCATTCCAGGGTGTGCATTGCAGGATTTTGATGCACTTCCCAGAGACATAAAGACACTCAGCCTTCAGTCTCATGCCTTACTTCACCCCCTGGGAGTGCATTAAGATCTTGTAATGGACACCCTGTCATGGCATATTGCTTATTGTTCAGGAGAGGTTATAACAACCGTGGATATTGGCATTAAGATAAACCTAGGGAGTGCCATGATGGCAGTCATAACAGTAGTACTGTATGGATCAGAAAGCTAAACGTTGAACAAGTCATTGATCCGGAGACTGGCCGCTTTTTGACAATAGGTTCATAAGAAGGATACTTGGTAAATGATGTCAGGAAACAATGTGTAGTGAGTAAGTAAGGTCCAGAACAGAGTTGAAAAATGTGAGTGAGATTGTCAAGAACAGGATCTTGCAGAGGCACACATGAAGGATAGATCAGCAATGAAGTTCCAAGAAAATTAACCCTTGCTGATATAGCAGTCCAGAATTCCTATACTTTCTAATTATATTGGCAACCTAAGGGTTAAGAAGTAGGTTACACTTAGAAAGTATCAATGAGGAGGACTGTAAAAGAGATGGAGAGGCATGGTAATAGAAATAACAAAGGGAAAGGGACAGAAGAAAAACAGCAGAAGAATGCAAAGAAGAGGTATTCATGGAAGAAGCTGACCAGTTATTGGTAGCAGTATCGAATTGTTCAACTTATCTGCTTAGTTTGGCTTAAGAACAGCTCCAGTCACCTGACTTGGCATACTGATCTTATCAGACTCATTTGTAAATGAGGCATGTCCGTTCTGTGTTACAATATGGTTGCCACCCGTCCCGTTTCCCGCGGGACAGTCCCGGTTTTAGAGGTCCTGTCCCGTCTCCCGCCACCCCCCACTGTGGGATGCCAAATGTCCCGCTTTTTGTGCAATTTGTCCCCCTAGCTAGTTAGCCTACCTGGATGTGTGTCTCTCGACTGGGTGGAGTGGGCGGTTGGGCGTTCTCTTTTCCAATTCTTGACCACCGCAGCAAAGTGTTGTCCCCATCCATCCCTGCTGCAGTGGCTGGCGGGCGTCTGGTGTAGTCACACAGGCGGGAGGCAGCCCAGGCGTCACGGTGGCTCAGGCTGGCACTGGCACTCTCGCTACTCAGGCGGCTTTTGGCTTTACGGGATGTCCTTTGTTCTTTCAGGTTTCACGGGCTTTGGTGTGGGAGGGGTAGCACTGACTTGTTCCAACGTTCCTCCAATCAGCAGTCAGTGAGTTGGGGGCATTTTGTTTGTTGTCCCGCCCCAGGTTCTCAATCAGGTCGGACTTGGCTCCCAGCTCCTCCTCCTCCGTGACGTCTGATGACTGCTGCAGCCTGCAACATGGATAGGACGTCGGAGGAGCGTCATCAGGGGGGTGTGGTTATCCACTGGCGGCATGTTTAAATGCCGGAGTCTCCAGTGGGACTGGGAGCCAGCCAGACAATTTTGCTTGTTCCTGGAGGATTTCGGACCATTGGATGAGCCTGCGGAGAGAGAGTGTGAGCTACTGAGAAGACAGGGTGAGAGAGGGTGGACGGAGGACCCGACCGACAAAACAAGCGAAGGGCGATGGCCAATCACGGCGTCCAGCACAGCAAGAGTGATCTGACCATCACTGGCAAGAAATTGAATTTGACTTCAGTCCTCAGTGCCTCTCCAGGAAGGACTCTTTTGCTGACTGCTGTGTGGAGCAGGGAGCCTGCAGCTGCAGAGTCGGTTCTTTTGAGTTTTGACCTGATTTTTTTGCTGGGTCAGGTCACACTAGTCCTACTCCTGACATAAAAGAGCTGTATTCACTATTTCACTGTCACTAAGTTGTGGACAATTTGGGGGGCAGACAGAGCTTCAAGATCAGCCTTGTTTGCCTGTCAAAGGGCGTGAACTACTGCTACCAGAGAGGTCAGAGAGTGAGGAGAGCAGTGCACACACCTAAGGAGTGAATTCTGCAGCATAAGCCAGGTATGTGGGCTTCTAGCCTAGTCAGCATTTGTTTCAGTTCAGTGTTTAAGTAAAATAAAATGGTATGTGAGGTATGTGATCAGGGGATTCAGAGGGGGGATTCATATAATGTTTTACTTTTTTTTTTTTGTTGTTGAACCAGTTGCCCAGTGTAGAGATGTTTTTACATAAATCTGTACTTGTGCTACAACTGTTAAACCAAACCAGCCACTTTTTGCAAACCGTTGGGCTTATGAATAATTGGGACTGGCCCGCTAGTCAACATGCTGGGAAATTTTTGGCATAGTAAGATTTTTATTATAGCCCTGCTGGCTTGTACTGGAGAAGGCAACACTACTTCAGTATGTACACCATCTGGACCAGTAGAAATATCTGTGGTGGTGGCAGTGGTATATTTTCACAGTCACTAGCCCTGCTGGCTGCAATCAATATAGCACTGATTTTCCCCTGGTGCCTGGCAGGTCGTAGAAAATAATTATAGTGAAATTATTACCCCGAGTTAAAAGAACAAAATTCCCTTAAAAAACTGTTGAAAGATAAGGGGCTGAACTGGATAAGCTTTGTAATTAGTAGTGAAATTATTGTGCAATTGTCAAAGGCCACTCACAATTCGTGCTTCCTCCTAGCAGAAATAAAACTGGTTTGCTTTTACAGCCTCATTCTTAATTGTTATCATCGCAGCCACAGATGAGATTGATTTTCCCCTGCTGCAGTTGTCTTATTGTCTGTAACAAATACATTTAGGGGCTAGCCAAGACAAACTGACCATGTAGTTGTCTCTGGGCAGACAGATGTAATTTGTTTACAATAATTTAGAACATAATTATTGCTGGCCCCTTCTCTTGCATGCTTCTTTACGGCGTGGCTCGGTGTCTGTAATCGGCGTTATCAGCTGTCAAACTTGTCATACTGAATGTTGCTGTTATTTGTTCAAGTCCCCAGTGTCATATTGGATACTGTTTATGAATATAAAAAAGTGGCAGGTGGTGCCTGCCAACATGCTAGTCTTTATATATTGTGTGATATACTGCTTGCGTAGCCTGCTGTTGTGTTTCTTGGCATGTCTGCTATTGGAATTATGAGTTATTGTGACAGCATGCATGCCACACTGCCAGGGGAAAATTAGTCCTTTATATACTGCAGATGAAACAAGCTAACTAGCCCAGGTTCTGAAAAATAGAATTGCAATGTGTGCTAACATATTTCAGGGATCTGTAGTTATAGATCTGAGCCAACAGAGCCTTACCACAAATTCCTGAGATAGATTAATGCAAAGCTACTGTTTCTTTTTGCATCTGAAGTTTGTAGGAACCCACATGTGCCCACCCAGTCCCACACTCATCCAGAAACCACACGCTTATATGATGGCAATTGGAAATATTTTGAAAAGAAGACAACAGGCCTGATTCTTTGGTAAAATTTTATGATGAATAACTCAATCATGAGCTTTATTTTGTTTCTCCTTTTTTTATTGTTTTTACAATTCACACTTTTTATGGCAGAGGCAGCCGTCCAGCTGATTTTCATGAAACATGGCATGTGTAGCCTTGTGTGAATGGATCTCTTTGGGTGTTTCTTTGAGTGGAGAGTGGAGACAGTTTGAGCCAATGACAAAAGTGACTCGGACCAATGATTCACAGGGGCTGTTGGTTAAGTGTTCAAAATGTTTGGCTCGCACCTTTTTAGTATCGTAGTTGTGGTGGTGGCTGTGGCTGCAGTTAGAATTTGGTGGAGGTTTTTTTAGCTGTCTGTCATTGAGCTTTTGCGGAGCATCGCTGTTATGTTTATTTTGTTAGCTGGATCATTCAAAGCAAGGCTTGCTGGATGTACCGACGTTACTCCAGACATATGCCATTTCTAACTAGTCAATTGGAAACCCTGTTTAGTTATTCATTCAGTGTGTCTAGCTTTGTTTGGTGGCAGTGTGTTTTTTACATTTTGCTTCCAACACAAGGGCCAACTTCCCAAGGCCCATGAAACAATGAGATTCCATCCATTCTGTTAACTACATCCATAGCTGTTGAGGTGGTGTACTACTTGTCATATGACCTGTAGCCATAATGGCTGGCTTGTCTCTTCTGGTGCTTTGTCTGACTGCCATGTAAGGCGAAGTGCTTTCAGACAATGATTGGCACACAGTTTCTCCAATGAAGATAAGATTCATATTGCAACAGTTAATGTGTGTTGATTATCTACTAAAAGCATATTGCAACATTTATGTCAAATTGCGAAGGTAAGTACCGGCCCGGGCATCAAAGAATGAAGCGATCTGCAGTGACTACATCCTCAAACGGAAAGAGACTCTGCAAGTGGCAAGATGTGTGGAAGAGTGAGTTCAACTGGGTTGACAAGTGCAGCGACATTAAAGTCTCCTGCAGATACTGTAGGCGAGAAATATTGATGTCACATGGGGGACGAAATGATCTAACAAGACATGAGAACACTGATCAACACAAGACGGCAATCCAGCAAGCCAAACACAGCCATCTGATGACAAAGTGGGCCAGAACTACTAATGTGGATGGAACGGAGCTGAAGGTTACTGCAGCAGAAGCAGCTGAGGTGTTCCATGCAGTGCAGCACAACATGTCTTACAATTCCTTGGACTGTGGGCTGAAGCTGGCCAGTCAGCTGTATGGGGACTCTGAGACTGCCAAAAAACTTGCCTGTGGCAGAACAAAGGCTGAAGCCATTGTAGAGAATGTTCTGGGACCACATTCTCTGGAATGCCTTCTGACAGACTTGCAAAGTCCAGGGGTGTCATTTTCAATAGCATCCGATGCATCCAACAAGGGCAGCATAAAACTATTTCCACTGGTGGTAAGGTATTTCAAAAAGGAAGAAGGTGTGGTTAATGCTCTCCTGGACCTATGAAGACCAGATGAATCTGCTCAAGCCATAACTGACCAGATTGCATCTATTTTGCAAAGGCATTCCTTGCCATGGGCCTCAGTGTCGGCATATGGTGCTGACAATGCCAGTGTGAACTATGGGAAGCGGTCAGGCGTATACTAGACTGAAAGAGAACTGCCCATCACTTCAGAAAGCAAACTGCCCTGCTCACATCCTTCACAATGCTGCAAAGAGAGCAGCAAAACTGACATATGATGTGGAGGTGTTCGTCCTAAAATGTTTAGCCATTTTCAGGGTCTGCCACAAGAACAAGAGATTTAAAGAGTTTTGATTTTGTGGCATGGAATATGAGTCCCTTCTGAGGCATGTGCCATTCAGAGGGCTGTCATTGCTGCCAGCAATTGACAGAATAGTCAAAATCTTACTGCACTGCAATCCTATTTCCTCTCACAAGGAGAGGATACACCTAGACAGATCTGGCAATACTTTGCTGACAATGAACATGGGGAGGGCACACTTCCGACACTGCCACAGTGCTACCTGTATTTCCTTAGTGCCGTTCTGGTCGATTTCAATGAACACATAGCCACCCTAGAAAAATCACAACTGACAGTTATGGAAACATTTGCAGTGATGGCCTCAATTAGACAAAAACTTGAAGCCCGAGCAGCAGACAAGTTTTTTGGGGGAAAGCTTTGGGCATTCATGAGGGATATGGATACTGTCTCCTGTAAAAAGCTGGAGACAGATTTTATCCTCTTCCTTGAAACTGCTGTCAAATACTTGGAGCAGTGGTTTGACTTCAGTGATGACAATTACCTAAAGAAAATGTCTATGCTGTCTTTGAAGGAACCCTTTGCCTTTGAGGATTTATTGAATGTTGTTGCTGCCTTTTCTCTGCAGGAATCAATAGATGCAGACAAGCTCTTTCAAGACTATTCAGTCATCAGGCCCCTTATGCCAGATTTGTGTAGATTGGACCTAGCACCAGCAGAAAAGTGGCAAAAGATTTGTTCGGATGCACCAGACCTGCCTGCTCTGTATCCTGTAATTGCACGTATCATGAGCATCCCACCTTCAAATGCTTTTGCTGAGAGAGTGTTTTCTCTCCTAAAGAACAAGTGGACCGATGTAAGAAATCGTTGCAGGGTGGAACTGATAAAAGCCGAACTTATGGTCACAATAAACTACCGAATGAAATGTGGCGAATTCCATTCAAACATTATGTGGAACAGACCCCTTTTGCAGGCTGTTAAATCAAATGCTAAGTATCATTTTAAAGCTAAGAAATGAGGTGTAGAGCTGTTTGAGTGAGAAAGAGTACTGTTTTTGAAAGAGGTGAATATCTGCTTTTCTATTGCTTGAAAATGGCCTTGCTGCTTTATTATTTCTTTTTTTTTGTAATAAAAAATGCATTTTTTGCAGTGTTGCATTTGTCTCTTTCTTGATTTCAAATTACCAAAGGTTATGAACACAGACAATGTTAATGTTGTTCCATGGCTGAACATGCAAAGAGTGCTGAGTCAAGGCATGCATGGGGTGGGCATGAGCAGTGGTACATGACAAAGCATCCCAAATATCCTGATTTGGTACCCTGTGTCGTAAGGACACCGTGGACCAGCGGCGCGCGCACATGCAGTTGGCTACCAGTGGCCAGGTCACGCACTTTTGTCCCACTTTGGGCTTCTGAAAAGGTGGTAACCCTATGTTACAAGAAAGGATCAGTTACCAAAAATATGTGTACAAACTGGCTAGATACTGTACAGTATTTGGCAGCTACAGAGCCTGCTCATAATTAGATTAAAAAAAAAAACTGATAAGAAATGATAAAATGACAAAAGACCCAGCTTCAGGATCTGGTGACTTGCTCAGGACCACAGGATAGGAAATGCATTGCAGAAGAGATGCATTTGCTGAGGGAGGGGCACAGTACTAAGCAGCACCCCCTGTAGCTGGTAGGACTCGGCATAAGTCACAGGAGACAAATTGTTCACACTCCCAAAAGCAAGGTGCCAGCCAGTCAACTACTAGGATGTAATCTGTATGTTGGGTGGGGGTGAAAGGGGATCCACGAGGGAAATTAAGAATGTTATGGGATACATTGGCTCAGGTACTCTAGTAGGGCACACAAAATATGTTGGTGCCAGTTGGATTATACCAAAGTGTGTATGGAATATATTGTTTAATGTGTTGGGAAACGGTTCAAGTAGTAATGCACCTTAAAAAAGTTTTTGTTGTTAGTTGCCTTTTGTTTCAAAATAGTGTTGACTTCTCTTTTTTTTCTTGTTAAAAAGATTTGTATGTGTATTGATCCTTGCACAAGGACAGACTGAACGTGTTGCCTTATTAATTTAAGCAGACTACTGAAAACTAAATCTTTAGTGGAATCATTCAAAATAAAGTGTTACATTGCACTAAACAGATAATGCCAACACTCGTACAATAAAAAGGTAAACTATTTTGGGAGCTAACAATAATGCACTGTTGTTATAAGGGACAAAAACAAACACACATGCATGGAAGAACAGAGGTAAACCAACATACTGTAGTACTTTACATTAAAGTTGTCAGGACATAATGAGACCCTTCCTATTTGTCCTGCCTTTGCATCATCCTGGTGGTTAAACCCTCCAACACCCGTCAAAGCCAGGTAGGCATCCACGCCCCTCTTCAACTCCCAAACTAATTTGCCTTTATTACCTCATCTGGCAGACTGTTACACAGCCTAACAATTTTGTTGGTACGAAATGTTTCCCTCTGCACTGTTTCCTCCTTCCCCTATTTGTTTCTTCCACCATACCCAACATGCACACAAAAGGACATAGAGGCATATACACAGAGGGAATGAGGTAGAAAGAGAAGAGGAGAGACAGAAAGGCAGAGATGGAGGGAGAGAGGTGGAGAGGCAGAGATGGGAGTGAGGTGGAGGGAGAGAGCAAGAGGATTAAGAGCAGAGAATGGCAGGAGACAGCTAGAGAGGAAACGAAAGAAGCAGAGGGGCAGAAGTGGTGAAAGAAAGGTAGAGGAGAAGTGGCAGTAGGACAGATTTGATGGGAGACAGGCAGAGGGGCATAGTCAGCAGGAGTCTGAGGAAGAGACCATGAGACAGAAGTAGAAAACCTAGAATTTGTTGGCAGAGAAGGACCACTAGGCTCTCCCAATCAGTTAAAGGATTCCCTGCCTGTTGCACCTCTGTAGACCCTAACTGGTCTGCAGGGAACCTCACCCCCTCCCTGTTTCTATTCTAATATGCCCCTATGTCTATCCCACGCGTGCTTAAAGCCTTCCACCACTCTGACCTCCACAACTTCAGGTGGCAGTTTGTTCCATGTTTCTACCACCCTTTCTGTGAAGAAATATTTCCTCACATCCTTCCTGAAATTTCCCTCCTTCTGTAGTGCATGTTCCCCTAGTCCTGGAACTCATCCTCTTCTGGAAGAGGCTTCCTCCCTCTGTTCACCCCTGTGAGGTACTTGAAGATCTCGATTGTATCACCACTTGCTCTCTTGTCCTCCACAGTATACATATTGAGATCCCTTGGTCTCTCCTCATAGGGCTTCCCTTGTAACCCCTATACCATCTTGGCTGCCCTTCTCTGGATTGCCTCCACCTTGTCTGTGTCTTTCCTGAGGTGCGGTCTCCAGAACTGGACACAATATTCTAGGTTGGGGGCATACCAGAGAGTGGCAGCTCCATTTCCCTCCTCTGCTGGTGATGCCTTTCCCTATGTACCTCTGCATCACACTAGACCTGCCCATGACCTTGTTACACTGTGCTGCCACCTTGATGTTTTCTAAAATAATAATTCCAAGGTCCCTTTCCTGCCTAGTGACTGCCTTCACCACCACCCCCATCCGATGCTCAACAACTTGGTTCCTGTGCCCAACTCCTAGGTACATGATTTTGTACTTTTTGGCATTGAACTTCACCTACCATGCTTCTGGCCACTCGGCTAGTTCCCCTTAATCCTTGCACTTTGTCTCTACTCCCTCTTGGGTGTACACCCTTTCGCAGATCTTGGTGTCACCTGCAAAAAGACAGACCTTCCCCTACAATTCCTGTGTAGTGTCCCCGTTGAAGAAATTGAAGAGGACTGGTCCCAACACTGAACCCTGCTGCATCTCATTGGTCACCCCCCCCCCCCATCTGTAGAGTTTGTGCTATTTACCACTACCCTCTGCCTCTATCTGTTAAGCAGATTCTGAATCACTTAACCTTTGCCCCCCACCCAAATTGGTCGGCTTTCTAATCCTCCTCCTCTGTGGCACAATGTTGAAGGCCTTGCTGGTCTAGATAAGATAGGGCCACTACCCTCTTCTATTTCCCTGGTCACCAAGTCAACAAAATCTATTAGATTAGTTTGGCATGACTCTCCCCCTTGAACCCGTGCTGCCTGTGGTCCATCAGCCCGTTGGTTTCTACATAATTAACCAATCTGTCCTTTATTTGGGTTTCCATTAGTTTCCTCACCACTGAAGTTAGGCTGACTGGCATGTAGTTATTAGATTCCTCCCTGTGCTTCTCTTGTGCAAAGGGACCACATCAGCCCTTCTCTAGTCCTCTGGAACAACAACTTTTCCAGTAAGCTGTTAAACAAGGCTGTCAATGCAACAGCTAGCACTTACTGAGCTCCTTTAGTACCCTGGGATGTATCCCATCCAGTCTGGTAGCCTTATCCACATCAGCAGCTGCACGTCCTTTCAGTATTCTTTTCCCCCCTGAAAACAGCCTTTTGTTCACCCCATTCTGTTTTTTAATTTAATATACTTTATTGATTTCATCATAAACACATACAACTAACAGTACGAATAATAGTACAAGTAGAACGCAGTACAATAAACCCCGCCCCCCACCGAGCGTGGATAGTACAGCAATCAGCAAAGTGAAGTCAGACTTGTTCCAAAGTGTTACTGACACCAAGGGCTTGTATGATCAGATTATTGTAGCACCATATCATGGAGTGGACAACAACACAATATTACAGCTTTGAGGTGGGTTTAGTTTCGCTGCATAGACCATTCAGTTTCTCTCAGTTTTTTTGTGAATGTGCCTAATCTGTTTCTCATACTGGCAATAGATTTTTTCTGCCTTTAGGTTAAGTATGAGTCCTGCATGCCATTCTGCATAGCTTGGAATGCCGTGATCCTGCCAGTGTCTCAAGAACGCTGTCTTAGCACAAGCTGTTATTAATGCAGTATGTTTTTGTACCCCAGTTCGTGTGTGCTCAAAGTCACAAATGAGGCATATATTATAAAAGCTTTATCCTAGCCGTGTAATGGATGTGATTAGTTTGGATCGCTCCAGTAGGGGCTTTGCCTTTGAACAATGCCAGAGAATATGAAATACCATGCCCGTATCTTCTTGGCACCTAGAGCAGATGTCCGCGAACAATTTGTTCATTTTAAATAATTTCTGTGGCATATAATACATGTGCAAAATCTTTAGCTGTGTAAGTCATACATATGAAATTGAATGTGTTTGTATAGATCTTTCCATATTACTTGCTAGTTGTAGTCCCACCTTGGTTCAGTAGTGTAGCGTGCCAGTATGGAACTCTACCATCCACCTTTTCTGTGGTTGAAGGAGTAGTGCACCCTCAGATCTTGTAAATGTTGTTTCCTTGTCAACAAACAACTCTTGTCTGTGTTGTTGTTGGGAATATATGTGTCTGCCTTGGTTTATTTTCACTGTTCACACCAGTCCCTGTAACTTGCCTGTGGGTTGGGGGTTCTCCATTTTCTGGTTGTTGAAATCTCACTGTCCCTAACAGCAGCATTAGTGTATGAGAACATGATGTATCAGCACATTGTAGATTCCACAGTATGCCAGTCCACTTACTTAGAATTCAGCAAAACGAGTTGCAGCAAGGTGTGAAATACTACATTTATATTCAGTTAGCTTTACAAACCATCTTAGATGTAATGCAGGGTTTTTTCCCCTTTAAATTGCATTCAATCTGTGTGTTTCTACAGAGTTTTTTCAGGTTATGTGTACTTTCAGCATAGAGATATATGATGTAAACAGGTGCTGTGGCATTGTGTTCTCATATACTAATGCAGCTGTCGGGGACAATGAGATTTCAACATACAGAACATGGACACCTCCAGGCTAGTTACAGGGGCTGGTGTGAGCAGGGAAAAAAAACTAAAGCAAGCACGTATATACTCAACAGCTGCAGGGACAGCATTATCTTTTGACAAGGAAGCCAGCAACATTTACAGGATCTGAGGGTGTGCTGCTCCTTTAAGTCATAGATGACGGGGGCCATGCCATAGATGTCCTGTACCTGGACTTCAGTATGGCATTCAACTCAGTGCCCCATAAGAGGCTGCTGGGCAAGCTGAGGAGCCTGGGGGCGGGGGAGAAACTGGTGGGATGGGTTAGTAGCTGGCTGCAGAATGGACAGCAGAAGGTAATTGTGAGGGGGGAGGATCTCCAAACCAAGGCCCGTGACCAGTGGGGTGCCACAGGACCCGGTGCTGGGCCCTGTTTTATTTATTGTCTTTATTAGGGACATAGCAGATAGGATCAAGAGCAAGATCAGCCTGTTCACTGACGACATACAGATATGTACGACAGTGGACAGTGAGGAAGGGAGGCAAGAACTCAGGGAAGATCTAGCAAAACTTGAGCACTGGTTGGAAGTATGGCAGTAGTGGTTTAACGCTAAGAAGTGCAAGGTCATGCACTCCGGAGCCAGAAACCCCAGGACCAGCTATTGGCTGGGGGGGAGTGCAGGTAACTGTTTCTGAGAAAGAGAAGGACCTAGGGGTACTAGTCACTGGTGACATGAAGGTATTGGCACAGTGCCGGAGGGCATGAGCAAGGGCCAATCAATTCCTGGGGTGCATTGCCAGGGGCATCACCTCTAGGAGGGAAGAGGTAATTCTCCCGCTGTACAGATCACTGGTGAGACCATGCTTGAAGTACAATGTGCAGTTCTGGTGCCCATATCTAAAGAAGGATGTTAGACTACTTTAGGGGGTGCAGCGAAGGGTGACAAAGATGATCCTAGAGGAAAGATTGAGGCTGAACATGTATTCCCTAGAAGATAGAAGCGGGGGCATGATGGAGACCATCAAATACTTAAAAGGTATAAACAGGGTTAAGACGGGGGGGAGATTGTCCTGCTTAAAGGGTGGGAGGGTCATGAGGAGGCACAGTACGAAGCTGGAGGGTGAAAATTCAGAAGGGAGATGAGGAAGCATTACTTTATGGAAAGAGTGATGGAAGGGTGGAACAAGCTGCCAGAATAACTGATTGTGTTGAAGACAGTGGACAGTTTTAAAAGAGGGTGGGACAGAGTCAAAGGGAGGGTAAGTATAGATAAGAACCATGGCAGGAAAGACCCATGGGATGGGGATGGGAACAGGGGGGGGGGGCAGCTGTAGTAAAAGTGTAATGCGAGCTTCACACTCGGGCAGACTTGATAGACCTCTAGGCCTTTTTCTGCTGGTGTTTTCGTATGTTCATATATTTGTATGCTCTGGTACAGATTGGATATAGGATGAGGTAACTTTGTCCATTGGCCCATTGGTAATATAAGCATGCCGTGATTACTAGTCCAGGGGGACTTACCAAAATGCTTCAGCACATGGACAACCTGCAGAAATTGGAAAACCATGTTACTGGGCGAGTTTAAACATGATTCGATCTATTTGCTTACCATCCAGTACCAACTGTTCCACTCTAAATAAATCAAAGGTTGTCAGGGTGGAGCTGTAATAGTTTGACCAGCAATGTGAAGGGTAGGATAAGCCCTTCAGGATGAAGTGCAGTGCTACTGAATTCTGCAGTAGAGTTACTGCAGTAAACAATGAAGTATCAGTGGGAGTTAATCCCTTTTGTCATGCAGTAAACCGGTGACACTGCGCTTCATCCTGTAGAGCTTATCTGTACATGCCTTGCACGAAATCATGATGGTAATCTAACTTTAGGAATTTACAGAGCTTTTTGTGGGATAATATATAGGGGTATCTTTAAGTGTTCTAGGCAGGCATTTAGAAGAAGTAAACATGAGGGATTTGCGGTTAAGATTTTCTTTCTGACATAAGTCCCTTTCCTTTTCTTATTTATTTAGTTATTTGAAAAGTTTCACCAGGAAGGGCACACTGAGCTTTAACAGCTCATTCCAGGTGCGTCCTGGGGGAAAGGGGAAGTGGATAAGTACATAAGATTAAATCAACAATATAATACAATAATTTAGGTAGCAACAGAGTACAGAAATTTGGTGTGACTATAAACAGTCATATACAGTAGAGTTTGAGCAACAGTCAGCCATTTGAGTTAATAACAGATAAATAACTAAGTGCAAATTCAAAATTAGGAACGACATGAAGGGGTGAGGAGGAAGTGGTAGGGGTAGGTGTTAAGTGGGGGAGTAGAGAAGAAAAGGAGTTAGAGGGAGAGTTGGGGACTAGAGGGGGATACGTTTGGGTGGGGGGCAGTAGGATAGAGGGAGTCGTGTGGATTTCGATGGGGGATATCAGCCACAGTTACAGGAGATTGACATGAACTTACACGTGAGGGAGGAGAGCAATCGAGGGGATGGGGCAGATTGGATAGTTGGCGGGAGGGAGTTCTATAGTTTGGGAAAGCATTAGGAGAAGGCAGACTGGCCAGCAATGGAGGATCTCACAGGTAAAGCTAGGGTCTGGCCATTGGAGTTGCGTAGGACGTAGTGAGAGGGAGAGGGGGTGGAAAGAGTAGAGGAGAGGTGGGGGGGGGGAGGAACCAAACCAGAACCTCCCAACAAGGGAGGAGCAGTGGCCGAGATATCTGGATTCAAGAGAAGGTAGGGAGAGGGAGGTATAGAGTTCACAGTGGTGGGTACAGGGTGGACAGTTGAGCACAAACTGGCAGAAGGAGTGGACAGTATTCAGTCCGGTTAGGGTAGACTTAGGAGCGAAATGTAGACTGTGTCACCATAGTCGAATATTGGGAGAATCATTTTCTGGACTAATGTGCAGCGTGCCTGTAGGGAGATGCAGCCACGGTGTCTGTAAAAGGCATCTAGTTTGGGGCGAAGTTTTTTGTCAGTGTCATCCACATGTCCAGAGAAATCTAGATGGCGGTTGAGTCACAGTCCTAGATATTTGAAGGAGGTGACATCCTCTAGCGTGACACCGTCAAGCGTGTGGAAGGAGGGACTAGCATTTACCCTTGAGAGCCTTTGTCTGGTGCCAGAGGCCATAGAGACCATCTTTTTCTTAGCAGTTGCAGTCTGTACCATGTCTGATCTTCATTTGGATTGTTGTGAGACCAACAGAAGTGTTTGCTACTGTGTATGGCTAAGTAATAAATATAGAAGTTTGGGAAATTGAGGCCACCCAGATGTTTAGATGCAGTCACTTTGTGGTAGGCTCTGCGAAGTGCCTTACCAGCCTTTACATATAATGAATCAAAGTATATTCAACATTTTTGGGAAGTCAAGGAGATTATCATACATGGGGGGGGAGGGGGGTTAAATACCCTGGGGTAGAACATTCATCTTTATGATGTTCATTTTCCCTAATAATGTTAGTATAAGTCTGGTCCATGGATCTGAACCTTATCTGATCTGTGTTATCAGTGAATCAAGGTTAAGGGTGTGCATAGTTCTCAGGTTTCAGGTAACCATGATACCTAAGTATTTCAGAGAGTCATACTTCCACATTAAGCCCATGTATCTGATTTTTCTTATACTCTATGAGGTCCGGAGCTGTTTCAGAGACTTTATATGCTGCCCAGTATTTGTCTCTGGCTTTCATGAGGGACAGTACATTCCTGTGGAGCCATTTGTGAGCAGTACCCTGACTCTTTCCTCTTAAAAGGGGCATGGGCTTCTTGAAGAGAAAATTGAGAGAAGTCTGTCAAGGGCAGCAGAGAAAGTCACGGCAGATAGGACAGGAGACCAGTCTGTGCGAGCTAGGTCAACAAGAAATTGCTCTTCTCAAAGCTTAGAGTAGTGTGTCTGGACACACCAGATGCAGTAAATTGGTGTATGGTCTGTAATGGCATCAGACAAGGTTCCAGACAGAAGGATTCTGTCCGCCCTGTTAGACAAGAGCCAATCAATGAGAGTATGCTGGCATCCCTGTTTGGAGATCTGAGTCATGGCGGTGATAAGTTGTTTGAGGCTCAGTCTGGAAAGCAGGGTTTCATACTGTTTAGTATTTTGTCCAAGACGGTTAAGGTTTAGGTCACCCCTAATGAGCATCTTGTTTTATGCTACCTTTTGGCTAATAGTTTTCATGAGGTGGGAGAGCCCATTTGAGTCATTATCAGGGGGACTATAAACACAAAGTGTAGTTTAATTGTGTTGCTAAGGAGGAGCACTGCATGCAGGGATTCATAGGGTGATGAGAGGGAGAGTGTTATTGTGGCAAAGAGATATTAAGGTGACTCTTATACAGAAGCAGACCACCACCATACTCTTTGCCAGGGTGATCAAGTCCTGTTCTGGGAGTCTTCTTCTATACGCAGACGGTGCGATTTTCTTCAGCACCCACACCAACCCTACCACTCTCCAAGGGTTGTTTAATGAGGCCGAATCCTGGTTTACTGACCATAGGCTTGTTCTAAACTATAAAAAAAAACAAAATCCATGCTGTTTGCCCATGCCCAAAACAAGGTCAGTAACCACCCCCTGCTCATCCATAATTCCCATAATGAGACCCTGGAACAAGTTTCTACCTTTAAATACTTAAGGGTTACACTAGACTCAGGACTAACCTACCATGAACATATAAGCTGACTTAACACGGCTGTAAATGTGCGCATTGGTCTGCTACATCACTACAAGTACTGTCTCCCCCCTGAAGCCCTACAGCTAGCCATCTCCTCCTCCTCCATCCTGTCTCATTGATTAGGGGATTATCTTCTATGGCGCTGCCGACAGTACCTCCCTCAACAAAATTAGGGTTTCCCTGAATAAAGCCTGTAGATTGGCCACAGGATGTGACCGGCTTACACACACCTGTACGGTGTATACCAGTACAAACTGGCTTAATTTTGATGATCGCCTAAAGTACCAGACCTGTCTCCTTGCCAAGAAAATCATGACTGGCCTCACGCCCCCTGCTCTTGTGACACTGCTCCCCACCCCAACAGCACCAGATGCACATGTCACACTGAGAAATCACCCTACCAGGTTCCCCGCTGTAAAACCTCCGTGGGGCAAAGAACTTTTCAGATATCGCGCCCCCAGTTGGCTGAACTCACTGTCCATACCAGTTTTCCTGGCTCCTACTCTAGGACTGTTTAAATCTCTTCTCCGTAGCAATATCTGACTCTACCTGTGACTGTACCTGACCTACCCACAACCTGTAACTGCCATGACAATGGACCCATTTGGTCCTGCTTCTAGAGTGCCTGTTCCTGGTTTCGGTGTTACCCGAGCCTTAGACTAGCTGACACTCACTGGACTGCACTGCTTGCACATTCCAGTCATAAATACTTCTCTACAGCAATTACTGTACTGTATGATTTGGTCCTGTAGTTACCGTATTTATTATATTTTGCCACTGTACTGCACTTTCTTTGATTGTTGAAATTATCCTGTAACACATCCACCTGTTGTAATTTCCCATGTATCTTTCGTAAGGTGTGATGTTTCCCACACTGCTGTTTATACTGTGATGTCTGTACACTGTATGCTCTGTATTGTTTTCTATGACGTGGAGCCTTTGTAAAGGAGTCTCTGACTCAAAGGTATTAATTCTGATTGTATTCAATAAATAAAAAAATAAATAAGAAAGCTGTAGTTGGGGATGTTACAAGCAACATCCTAGATAGTGGGTTTGAGCCTGGTATGTCAGGTTGGTATAAACTTACTCTGGCAGTGACTTCTGTCAGGTTGGCAAGGATACTTTGAGTGTTAAGATGGGCAATTTTAAGTCCTTTACTACCCATTCAAGTGGTTAGGATAGAGAAGGGGGGGAGGTAGGGGCCCTAGGTCCTGGGTTAGGTGCAGCATCCACAGCTAAAGAGACCTGAAGGGAATTTACCATAGGGCTACCGAAGCATATGACCTGTTGTAACATGGGTAAAATAAGATGACAAAAAACAAGGAAAATGATTGGTAGAACACCGTCAGCTGGTACAAGAACAACACGGCATTATGGCACGATAATGCCGTGTTGCGATCGGGAGTGCGCACAAAGAAAGTGTAGCGCAAAGAGTGGAGCAGAGGTGGCTGTGTGCCGAGCATGACAAATGTGAGCGCCTCAGAAGAAGTGGAAAAGGGAAATATGAGTTTAACCAATAGGTGGCGTAGGACACATCGGCACTGAAAAGGAAAATGTGTTTGTTCTGTCAAAAGCGCCACCTATTGGTTGGAAAAACAGTGAAGTGGTGAGGGAAAGCACTGTCTGTTGTCGTGGGTAGAATAGTGCAGCACTGGGAATCATGGACAGCACAGAAGATGTCTATCGCAGGCACAAAAGAGCTGCTCTATATCCAGGTAGGAAAGCGAATGATATGATAGTGGGGACATGATATTAGGAAATTAAAGTACTAGCGTAGCAAAGAGACAAATGCTAAAAGCGAAATGGAATTTAAAAAGCACCACCTATTGGTCGGAACAGTGACGGCCGTGCAACAGAGTTCAGTCAGAGAACTGCAGTAAATTAATTGAGATGGTAACCGATGCAGCGTAAAGAATCTCCCCAGAAGTCACCACGGCATAAATCTCACCTGTAAACGGACGGGCAGCAATAGAGCAGTCAATAAGAAGGATGAAATTTGTAGCTGTAATGATTGTTTAATGTAAGTCTTAGAATAGAAACACAGAAACATAGACTTTGACGACAGATAAGGACCACTTGGCCCACCCAGTCTGCCCATTTCCCTACCTACTGGATAAGCTGCAGATTCTAGTTAACCAACAGCCTACTTCCTGCCACCCTCCACTACAATTGCCTTGTGTCTGCCCCATGCATGTTTGAATTCCCCCACTGTTTTAGCCTCAACAACCTGCCAGGAAGGCAGTTCCACGCATCCACCACTCTCTCCGTGAAAAAAGATTTCCTCACATTACCCCTGAGCCGTCCCCCCTCTATCTTTAAATTGTGTCCCCTTGTTCTTACACATCTCTTTTTCTGAAAGATGCTATCCTCCTGGACTTTGTTGATTCCCTTGAGGTACTTGAACGTTTCTATCATGTCCCCGCTGTCCCTCCTTTCATCAAGGGTATACATATTAAGCTCTCTCAGTCTCTCTTCATATGATTTCTGATGCAGACCCTGCACCATTTTAGTTGCCCTCCTCTGGACTGCTTCCATCTTGTCTATGTCCTTGCATAGATGAGGTCTCCAAAACTGCACACAGTACTCCAGATGGGGTCTCACCAGCTGTCTGTACAGAGGGATAACCACTTCCCTTTTTTTACTTGTGATGCACCTTCCTGTGCATCCCAGTATCCTCCTGGCTGTCCTCACTAACATCTCACATTGCTTACCCACCTTTAGATCATCCGATATGACTACCCCCAAGTCCCGTTCCATTTTTGTTGTTGTTAGTACCTCCCCTGCTATTGTGTACTCTTCTTCTGGGTTTTTGTTTCCCAGGTGCATTACTTTGCACTTCTTTGCATTGAATCTAAGTTGCCATATGTCTGACCATTCCTCCAACCTTGCCATGTCCCTTCTCATCCTTTCTACCCCCCCCTTGTGTATCAACTCTGTTGCAGATCTTTGTATCATCTGCAAAGAGGCATACCTTTCCCTCCAGACCCTCTGCAATGTCACCTATAAAAATGTTAAACGAACAAAAAGTTGTAAGTCTGGAGAAATCGGTACTCACCACATTACTGCATGTGGGCTCCAGAACGTGTAGCTGTAGTTAAACAGACGCTTACAAAGTAAGGGATCTAAACCAAGAAACTGGAAGGCAAGGAAGTAGTTGTGGTCATGTGTCTTTCGTAGCAAAGAAATCAGTATGTAAGCAATATTTGCCTTGCACTTGCCATGTTACAAGCGCATTAATCCACTCTGAAGGTGGCATCTAATGGGGAGTTAATGCATGGTTGGTAATTGTAGGCACTCGGCCTGCAGCCCTGTGCCACAACGGCCCCAACCATGCATTAACTCCCCATTAGATGCCACCTTCACTGTGGATTAATGCTTACTTGTAGGTTGACAAGGGGTGCACTTTTACGCTTGAGATGCAAGACCTAAGCAGAACATAAATCATTGCCAGTGGAACCAGTTCCAATTGACTGGCTGATGGCAGGAGATACGTACGGTAGAAAAGGTAAAATCAAGACAGGGCTTCAGCTGGTGGTGGTTAGTGGGGGTGAATCAGAACCAGAGTGTTTTATGTATGTAAAAGCATAGTTATAGAGATAAAACTATGGATAAATTAAAAATCATTAAATACAGACAGTACCCATAATTAAAAAGTAAATAGGATACAGCCTAAATAGCCTTCAGGAAGTTCCTGCGTAAGTGAAGTACTTTACAGTTTCCTTAGAATGTTCTGTGCAAAATTTGTCATAGCATAAATATGAAGTTCAATATTGTGGGTGTGTTCAGCAGTGGAATGTAGAAAGGTTGACAGCAAAAAAGTACAGCACACTCTAATAGCAAATCAGTGAATAACTTTATTGCAGCATAAACACTGAAAACTCTGATGTTTTAAGTCCTTGATTCTTCATTGGGGGAACATAGAATAGCTACCTGCAGGAAGCATAGGGCCACTGTGATACAAAGTATCCACAACATGATCGACATTTAGGGTGATATACTATCTTTCACTAGAGCTAAATACCACCGGTAATAGGCAGACTGTGGACCACTACTACACTGAGCAGTACAGGTGTGCAAGTAATTACAAATCAGCTTTATAGAGCAGCACATAACTATGGAAGCAACAAAGGATTTCACAGCTACAGTATTTTAAGGCAGAACACAGTGCATGTAGCTTTCTTAGGAATAAGGTACATCAGTACTTGCTACAGCACAGTCCACCTATCATTGGGCAGTGTCCTATACCTCAGTCCCTTCTATCCTGACTGACTACAGCAGACCCAGCCCATCCCTCCACTCCAGTTGTCCCTCTGACGCTGTCCCCACACACATTGGCTGGCACAACCACCTTCACTGCCGACCCACAGTGAGCTGATTCTGCCAGTAACAGCTCTGTTTCTCATGAGTTAAGACTGAGCCAGTTCAGTTAAGAATTTTTTTTAAATTTAATTTACTATGCTTTTGTTGTGCCAGAACTCGGTGACTCTGTCCCCATTTTTCCAACACCGCTCCACCCTCCGGGACCTACCTGGAACAGCGATCCACACAGGCTTGCTCCCTCTGGGCAAGGCCACTGAATAGGCACAGCCCCCATGGAAAACTGTTCACGGTGGCCGCAGAGAATCCAGTGGCATTCTCCTGGCTCCCCTCAAGGGCTGCAGGACCGAGCCATTCCCGACGAGACTACTTGCTCAGTCGTCAGCCACAGGCCACAAAGGGTTGTGCAGAGCTGGAAGGGGCATCGGATACAGAGCTGTCAGCAGTTTTCAGTTGTAAAGCTCCCTGGGAGGTGAGGCATGCATTACTGTAATGCGTGAACATGTGACGCCCAGCATGCCTCCTTCCCGACAGGTCGGCTCCAGCAACTGTATTCCTCCCAGCCTCTGCCAGGGGTCAATCGTCGCCCCAGTTGCTCCCTCACCCCCGGAAGAGGGAAGAAGTCTTACAGAGCTTCCGATGCCCTCAGGTCCATTCTGGAACCTGGGGCGTTGGTGTCGCAGATGGAAATCCGGCCGCTGCACCGGTGGGCCGGCCCTACCAGTTGTGAATTTCAGCAGGGCACTCCTGCAGAACTGAGAGCCCATCACTCCTATTTGGTGCACAAGACAGTTACAGCTGGGTATCAGCGTAGCAGTGAAACCCCATCCTGTACTGTCTAATTATCCCTGTGGTCCTCCAACAGCAGCTCATAAATAGCAAACAACATGGGGGCCAGGATTGAACCCTGAGGCACACCACAGCAGAATGCAGCACTATCTGTGATGTAAGAACTGAACACCTCCTGCTGCACCATGCCAGATAAGTAGGACTCAAATCACTGTAATACTGTCCCCATGAGTCCTAATAGTGCCTCAGCCATACCAATAGCACCCTGTGGTCCACCATGTCAGACATAGAGGAGAGATCCTGCATGACCAAGATAAATAGAAGTCTGCCGTCTGTTGCCAGGAGGAGGTCATGGAACACCTTAATAAGGACAGTCTCACTGCGCACCAAGGTCTGAAACTTGTCTGAAGAGGATAATAGAGTCGTAACTTTGTTGGCAACTCTTCAACTGCTCCACTACCACCTTTTCAGTTACCTTCCCTAAAAAGAGGAGGTTTGAAACAGGCCTGTAATTCAACAGTACATTGTGGTCCAGTGATGTTTTTGTAGGAGGGGCTTCACCACCACCCTCTTCAGTGTAGTTGGAAAGACTCCCTTCTTCAGGGAACACCCAGTGGTCTCAACAAAAATTGGCATGAGGGCCTCACAACAATCGAGCAGAAGCCAGGTAGGTCCTGGGTCCAGAGTAGGGCTCAACCCCAAGATCACCATGAAGCCCTCTTTCACTGAAATAGCTTACTCTCTGTCCAGCCTGGTGGCATGGAGGTCTGAGGCATAGTGCCTTACTTCCTGCCACACTGGTGACCTGTGTTCGATGGTGAGCACAAGTTGCTGGGTGTTGGCCTGGGAGGGAAGAGGATCAAGTGTCTGGAGGACAGCTCTGCTCTCCTGGGGGAGGGTGGCTTGGTAGTCCAGTCGAATGACTATCCCAGGTGGAGGGCTGAGGGTAGAACAGGTCAGGGACACCAGTGAAGGGAGGGTGCTGCAGGACTCCGCAGCGTGCATACGCCTTCACATGCACACGCCACATGTCACACCCCAGTGACGGGGTGGGGTGGAGAGAAAAGGAATAACACCCCAGGTGGCAGGATAATAATTGTCCTTCCACAGGCTCTGCACAGGGGCCCAGTGCAACCACAGTCCTGTGGCAGAGGACAACAGTCAAGGTAAGCATGGAGGAGACAGGTGATGGGGCTGGGGGTTCCAGCGATGGGGGCCACTGGGAGAACTGGGAGATAAAGAGAATATAGAAAAACAAATTGCTCAAACTCTTTATACATTTGCAGAGTGCCCAAGACTGTCACAGAATGGGTACTGCCTGCCCATGACAGGCTGCTCGAGGCGATCCCAGCCCAGAGGGTGGGTATCTCGTTGAGGAAGAACTGATTAAATTCCACACATCTTTCTGCTGAATATACTCTTCCGTACTGCAGACATAGCCTTTAGGCAAAAGGTTCCAAAAAGAGCCACATTCATTAGTTTCAGGATGCAGAGCTTATTTTTATTTTAAGAGTAAAATGCAACACCGGCTGACCCTAATGCAAGAGGCCCAGACTACCTGTGTGTCCAGCATTAGGGTTAGCTGGTTTAACCTACCTTCTACACTGGCTTTAATAGCTCTCATACCTTACTGGTCCGGGTGGTGGTAAGCAGCTGCTATCTGGCATTGCTTCCAGTACTGTACAGAACTTATACCTCAATTAGCTTTGTTATTCATCTTTATTTTGTGTTGCCCTGACTCTCTGTAAATTATGACTGCACACTGCCATGTTACTTTTTTTATTGAATTTTTATTTTTTTATTACTACTGCACCTTACAGTACATATTTTCATTTGCACATCCTATATTGTATACTCCCCTTCCCCCATTGTCCTAGGACACATCTGGAAATGAGCTGTTACCCAATTTTCCTGGTGAAAATGTTTAACTAACGAAGTAACTAACTAACTAACTAAGTTGGTTGGCTCTCACCTGCAGCAATCACTCATGACAGGAATTCTGACTTTTTCAGGTTAATTGCCCACTGATATTCATCCTAGTAAGCTCTCATTGAAATATTTCATCCATTGAAAGGGACCTCCACCATGAAAGCTATATTCTCCATCCACTAATCTTTAACTGTCTCAGGTCATCATTGAACCATGATGACCAGCAGCGGGCAATCAAGGGACGGATACGATAAGGTGCCAAAGAACCCAAGGCAGCCATAAAAGCCATATTATAGCACTCCACAGTGTTCTTGCCTCCCTCAGTACAAGTTGTTTCCGTGCCAGAGATGTCCAGAATGGCCAAGAGATTGCTAGGCTCCAAATATCGAACAGCGTGGTATATGACCATCTCCGCAGGAAGGGTGTTCAGACACTGGGCACTGCAGAGGAGTTGCATGGCATGATGATCCAATCAGATGACCAGATCAAATCTGACGTTGCCAGTGCCATGACCCAACTAGAAAACTAGATCCAAGGTGTGGCCTTATTAATGGGTTCTGGCGGCAACTGCCTGTATGAGGCCCAGCAATATTGTCAGCAGGATGAACAGAGTTGCTAAAAGAGAAGCTTCATCATTAAACTAAGCAGTGTTGGTCATGAAGTTGTCCTGTTCCTGCAAGAACTCAGCCCCATGGCTCGAGGGTTGATACACCAGAATGATCCTGCAACCTGTACCAAGCCCACAGTTAACTGCCACACATTCAAATGATCTAGTCATTCCTGTTTGGTATCCCAGAGCAGATCTTAAACAGATGGCCACCCTTCCTTCTCTGCGTTTCTGCATTGGGCAGTGTACTGCAAAGTAACCTGATGGGCTAAACACCTCCAACACAGGGTCAGAAGGATTTGCTTTGAAGGAAATAGTTGATTTTTATTTTCTTTTTCCCTTACCATGTAGACATCTCAGGAACCATGGTTTTAAAGAGCAGATTTCTAGTTCCTGCTCCCCCAAACAAAATGCATAGCTCATCTGTCCCAGAAGTGGTGGCTAAACTAAATTTCCTTTTTTCTTCCGTTTTTTAAAAGTTATTCTGCTCGTAAACTTCTGCCTGGGAATCACAGCCACAAACGTACACACCCCATGTAGGCACACACAGCCCCGTTTTGTGATACCACAAAACGAACACCATGCATGCGTGCCCCATTGATTTCAATGGGTGCGATTTTTCTATAGATTCTAATAGCCTTTAGAGTTGAGATTTTAATAAGTCAGAGTGACTGCTTGACTAACAAGGTCCCTGTTAGTCGAGTGGTTGCTTTGATTCATTAAAATCTCGACTCTGAATGTTATTAAAATGTATAGAAAAATTGCCCCATTAAAATCAATGAGACGTGCACATGCGGTGTTTGTTTTATGACATCAAAAATCGAGGCTGCGTGTGCCTGTGTGGGGGCGTGTCGGTACCTTCAGGAAGTGCCTCAGTTTTTTGGCTGTACTTGCTGGGGTGATTTTATGAGTGGTATAACTTTTAAAAAAGGAAGGAAAAAAACGGGATTATGTATAGCTACTAACTCTGGAACAGGTGAGCTATACAATTTGTTTGGGGGAGCGGCAATTATAAAACTAAGAACCTTATCTTTAAGGATATACAATTCAAATGTGCTTGTTCCCCAGCTCTGCAGTAGCACTTACTCTAGGTCTTCCTGCCAGTTCTGTTAAGAGCTTCTTCCAGTGCTCTACGTGGCCACTAAAATGGTGGTAAAAAACCCAGTTGCCTTTGTATTTGAGCACCTTAAATTTTATGAGTGGTCCATGTGACTGTCTGAAAGACTGATGGTTAAATTAAGAACAGCATCAGCATTATTTACGAAGTTCACATGATTTATAAAACGAATAATGGTTTTGCTATGAGAAATTGTATCAATCAGTGAGATTTCTGATTGACTGGCAGTGTGGCTACCAATAAATTTTGTGTAGAGCATGGACTTAGAGGAGCTACGTAAGGAGCTATGTATATGTAGTAATCTTTCCAGTTAAAAATGGTCAGAATGCTTTTTATTTTATTTTTTTTTTTTTATTTAGCCTTTGGTAACCGGGTAAGGCCCACTAGGCACAAGTGCCTGTTTTCGGGGGCAACCTGGGAGTACTGGGTGGTTAAGTGACTTGCTCAGAGTCGCACAGTATGCAAGTGGAGGTTGTGAGAATCAAACCAAAGTGTGACCTGCTGGATGTACCAATCTTGTTCACAGCTCATTACTCTAACCTCTAGGCTATACTGCCAGCCCATACTAATTCTAAGAAATCTGTTTCCCCATTTAATAGCAGTATTGCATCATGTTGGTTTGTTTGTCACAGTTGAGAAACGCATTGCACTCTTAAAGAAGAACTAAATATGATGCAAGTGCTAGCAAGCCAGAAAACTTGGAAGTGGTTTGTTTCCCAAACATGTATAAAAATATTGTCCCTAAAGCAAAATTATTTTCTTTGTTTTCTAAAAATATCGAAAAGCTGCCTCTGTGGCGCTGAGCGGTAGGGAACCACTATGGTGTGCTAGCGACTCGAGTTCACACCCAAGCCTGGGATGTCGGGAGCAGAGGTCAGGTGGGAGAGAAGAAAGGGAGAGCATGAGCTGTTAAACTGTGGTCCCTTCGGACCATCTCTTTTCCTGTCCTGGTGGCAGAACCCAAGGCACTTTACGCAGGAGTAGTGGATTTTCCTCCACGCTCTGACCAACATGCCCCTTCCCATAAAACATGCTCATGTAATGGCTCAAGACTATGTGCGGATTTTGATTTGCAAAATGGCTGCCATACTGCCCATGTACTGTCATTTCACTACCAGTCTCATTGTTTCTAAAGGGCTATGGGAGTCCGTGTATGAAAAGCGCTGTATAAATACACATGTTTCTTCTAATATTTAGCTAAAACATAGCTTATGATATTAATCTTTTCAGTATTACTATTACAAGAGAGGGTAGGATAGCTGTAAGGGGGTTGGTGTAAGCAGGCAGGGAAGAGGGATTGGGGCTGGTGAGCTTGGGGCTGAACTGCCTGTAGGGTATTGGCCATGGCATGTCCAACGATAGGTTGGAACAGTCCAGGTAGGTAAATGGCAGACATGATAGACTACGCGTCTTTCTGTGAGCACCTTCTTATGGTTCTAGTAATAGTCCCCATGTTCTTTATTGTCTTTTGAAGCTTTTGCAGATTTATGATTGGTTGGCTGGAGAAGTGTGTTAATATGTCTTCCGGAGCCGAGCTGTTCTTGCACAAGATGAGCACAAGTGAAATGACTCTTAAACTGCAATGCATGATGATGTGGGACATGGTAATACATTATAGAGCCAAAATGGGAAATGTGGGGGCCTCCGAGATTGCAAAGAAACCGGAAGTGTAGTCTGGGAGTTGCCTATTCCTATATAAATCATAGAAACTGTTCAGAAGACATAGGAAAAATAAGTGCACACTCTTAGAGTGTTGCCAGTACCGCCAACGTTTTGGGGGAAGCCCTCTTCATCACAGCAGCAGCTCTAGCCACAAATGGTTACCAGGGCACAGCTGGGGCACAACAGATGGCAGCCAGGGCATTGATATATTGTTACTATGGGGGAGGTTCTGCACCATCTGGGGCACAGCATTTTTTTACCGGGCGGCTCGTGCCCTGGCAGGCCCTGGTGTAGAGCCGCCACTGCTTCATCAGGATGTGTAGCTTACCTCTAATGGGTGTGGTTTAAACAGAATCTTCTTTAGTAAATGCCTGCAGTTTTTATTCCCATGCCAGCTTGTTGTTTCTTATTTCTCTTTTTTAAATTTGTGGCTCCTCTAGCCTGTTTTCTGCTTAGCGGAGAGCCTGCTTAAAAAGATAGACTGCACACCCTTATGAACTTTTCCCCCCAAAATGTTGGTGGTATTGGCAACCCTCTAAGAAGACACACTTTAATGAATATCACTGAAACATATAGGATAGTGTATGGCCTCCCATACACAACAAGGCAATTCTTCACCTGAGTGTTTTCTGTGACGGCTGATCTCGAGAGGTCCCTCTGCTGTCATAGAAAACACGAGGGGGAAGAGTTGCTGAGTTTTGTGGTAGGGCATATACTGTTCTTTATAGTGTATGGTACTCCAAAAAAGGATCATTTATATTTTCTGGCCAGTGTCTGCCACCAGAGACCTGCACCTCTCGTCTCTCCCAGCCCATCGGCCAGCTTGTGCAATCAGCTCGCCAACTGCCACCTGTCCTATGAACAGTGCTGGTGGGGATGGTTGTATTGTGACGTCCTCACTAACGCAGAATGAAAAGTCATTCTTTTTTTTTTTAACCTTGTATTTATCCTCCTACCTGCACTGCCCTTCCACTCTTTCAGACCCCCTCAAGTAGCTTTCCTCAGTGGTGCTTGGAGCTCCCAGGAGTCTGCTGCTAGAGTGTTAGCTAACTCAAGGACCCCTAGGTAACGCAGGTATACCTCCAGGCGAGGGAAGGACTCCAAACCTTCCCCTCGCAACAGTGGAGCAAACGAAACACAGTGGAGTCTGCCCCAGTGAGCGCCCACAACACAGTCCGGCTTACAGGGGAGTCGTCACTTAGGAATGACAGGCTCCATTTTTCACTTGTTCTAATGAGCCCTCCCTCCCGACGTCGGTGTGCAGTGAGGGCCAGTGAGCATGGAGGCGCGCTGAGACGTGCCCCCTGCTCCGCCCCTCTGCCATCTGCCCTGTCCCTATACTGCTACTCCCTCCTACTGCACCTTCCACCCGTGCTCCCCTAGGTTGTGGTGTTGCAGCAGGAGCTTGCGGGTAACCCCACCCCGGAGAATGACAGCAGCCATTGGGCGCTCAATCTTTCTCCACCCTGGCGGACCCCCAGCGGTCTGTGCTCATTCCTGAACACGGGTCGCCAGCGTGGTGCGAGGTAAGGTATCCAGCGCCTCAGCCTTCAGCGAATAAAAAGTCATTCTGTGTTAATGAGGATATCACTACTGAAGCAGAACAACTTTTTGTGGTGTATGGATTTCCATACACAACTGCATTCCACCATACACTATAATATAGTCTCGGGTGAGTGGCCTAGTAATACTTTATAGCTCTCTGAGTAAATATTTACCACTGAAAATGTGCGGTGTGATTGTGTCTCTGTTCTGGCAATGATTGCCAAACTTCATCATACTTTAAGAAAAAAAAAAAGATTCAAGCATTTGCTTGAGAACATTGTCAATATTGTAGGCATGGCAGTGGGTAGCTTAGCATGTGAGACACGTCACGGTATAGCCTGTTGTGCTAATACAGAAACCCAGCTGGCTGCTCTCACAGATAAGACCAATGATTCATAACACAATTACAGGTTTGAGATTTATTTTACTCATTAGAATTTGGCACACCAAGAAATGCATGTCTAGGTCTTAGTGCCTAATTTTCAAGTGGGTCCCCCAAAATCCATTAAAATTGTCTAAGATTTTGGACTTCTGGTGATGTCACAGAGCGATTAAGAGCTTGAACTCAGGCACCCACACTCCAGCTACTTTACTAATCTGCCCAAATCAGTAAAATTACAAACAAAATGTCTTTAAACTCTGGAGGAGGACGTACAAATAGACAGAGGCAGAAATTGAAATAAAGGGAAGTCTAAAACAAAGGATGGCTTGAGATTGACAGAGGAATCGCCAAGCAGGTCGGTCTCTCCTACATGCTCCCACACGGCTGAATATGATACAGAAGGGGAGAATGAGCACTTGTCATGCTCCCGATCACATGGTCAGTCGCAGAGCCGATGAAGAGGACCCTCCTTTTGTGGCTGGACCCTCTCAATCTAGAGAAAGGGGTCCCTTTCCATCAGGAGCCCCCATATCAGACTCTAACAAAGGTTGCGTCCGATTTGGGATGGGGCACACCTAGGGGCCTGCCAGTTGCAAGGGGTCTGGACCCCGGAGGAGTGCAACCTCCACATTAATGTCTTGGAGATGGGAGCGGCTCTCAGTGTGTTGAATGCCTTCCAAGAGGACCTTGTCCCAGGCTCTATCCTAGTTCAGATGGACAACATGGTGGTCGTCTTTACATCAAAAAGCAATGGGGAATGCACTCCTACCCCCTATGCAGGGAGGCAATGAGAGTCTGGTACTGGGCGTTGGAGCATCACATCTCTCTGTCCGCAATGCACGTTCCAGGCATCCTAAGTGACCTGACAGACAGCCTCAGCAGGTCTCAGTCCAAGACGGGTGAGTGGGAATTACTACAAAGAGTAGCGGATCAGCTGTTCGACATATGGGGTCGTCCAGAGCTGGACCTCGTTGCATCCCCACGCAACGTCAAACTGCCAACTTTCTGCTCTTGAGAGCCTGTGCCCGGTGCTTTCTGGCCAGACACATTGTCCCTTTGTTTTGTTTTTTTAGCTGTTTTTCTGGCCCTTCCGTCTTGGAACTCTATCGGGCCACTGCACTGGCCTACTCGCTCTACCGCCCGCTGTGTTCCCTTACATCTTCAATTTCATCATGGTTCCCCAGGACGGGAGGCAGCAGCCTGGGGAAACTGCAGGGGCTGTGACAGGGAACCTGCGTTGGGCCTGTGGCAGTGGCACTGACAGGGCCATCACCTATCCGAGGCGGAGGGTATTTTTCTGGATTTACGCCCTCAACATTGGACGTGCAGTGCCACCCAGCTCATGACGTGATTACTCCCACTCATATCCGGAAGGCAGCTGCCAATGTCTGCCCCACGTTTGTGAGCCCCTGAGCATCGCAGCGCTGTAGGTTTCCACCAGGGGCCGCTGCTGTGCTGGGATTCCCCTGGATCCCTCCCTGAGAGAGGAGAGCAGTCCTATAGACGCTCGATCCTCTCTCTCCCCCCTGCTGACACACGGTGCCCCGGGCTCGCTCCCGAACATGGGTCACTGGTGCGACGTGAGGTGTGGCATCCAGCGCCTCAACCCTCAGCACCACCAGGCCGGCTCATTGTCCCTTTGTTGAGCAGGGAGGTTTCTTTATGCCTTCCTTCCCTTCCCTCTCATTCAGATAGTGCTGCTTAAAATTCAGGCCGAGGTAGCTTGGATGATTTTAATTGCCCTGCTGTGGCCTCAGCAGATTTGGTTCCCACTACTGTAGCAGTGGTCCCCGGAACCTCCAGTCTCACTGCCAATATACTCGCAGTTGCTGTCCCAGGACCAGGGCAGGCTGGTACATCCAGATCTCAGGTCTTTGCACCTTCATGCTTGGCTCCTGCAGACGTAGCCAAGTCCAGGTACGGGGTCTCCCAGGAGGTGGCGGATGTTCTCGTCTCAGCGAGGAAGCCCTCTACTCGCTTCACTCATGCTATGAAGTGGAAGCATTTCTGTTTGTGGGCTTCGTCTCACCGTCTGGACCCTCTCACCTGCCCGGTGAACTCAGCATTACTGTACTTCCTCTCCTTATACCAGCAAGGCTTGAACTACTCTTCCATAAAGGTGCATATGTGGACCATTTCTGCATGTCATGTCCTCATTGGGGATAGAATCTTGGCCCAACTGGACGTGGCCCACACCTTCTTACGTGGTATCCTGCATAGGAGGCCTCCCATCAGGGATCCTAGCCCTACCTGGGATCTCCTGTTTGTGTTGGAGAAGTTCACTCCCCCCACCTTTTGAACTGGTGGCAGATTGTGAGCTGTGTTACCTTTCCTGGAAGGTTTGCTTCTTAGTTACTGTTACCTTAGCTTGGAGAGTTTCTGAGCTCCAGGCTGTGATGTGTGAAGAGCCTTATTTTGTTTTTCACAGGGAAAGGGTTTGTGTCCCTTAGAACAAATCCTAAGTTCCTTCCTAAAGTGGTCTCGGAGCTGACCTCAACCAATCGGTTGACCTTCCAGTTTATTTTTCTTCTCCTTCCAACAGGGGAGAAGCTCTCTTACACACACTGGATATTCACAGGGCACTAAGGTACTACCTCAAGCGCATGGCTTCACACTGTAAATCGGAGCAGTTGTTTGTGGCCTTTGCACTACAACACTTGGGCAAACCAGTGTCTAAACAGGCTATTTCTAAGAGGTTCGTCCACTGTATTGTGTTTTGCTTTGAAAAGCACAACAAATTCCTTCTGGGCCCGGTTAGGGGTCAGTCCACTAGGGGAGTTTCGGCTTCCTTCTCCGCCTTGAAGAGTGTCTCTGTAAGAGACATCTGTGTGGCAGCCACCTGGAATTCTGTGCACACTTTCGTGATGCACTACAGCCTGGACATTGCATCCAGACGCCGCTCCGGTTTCGGCTTGGCGGTCCTTCAGGGACTCTTGTCCTGATTTGCTGTGTTGTCAGCATTCTTCCATCCTTCCTCCTCCCGGGATTTAGTACCTCTTTGGCGCGGGACTGCTTGGGATTCAGTCCTAATGGTAATAGCCTGCTGCAAGTGCTCCAACTCGAAGTAAGATAGTACAGTTAGATAAGAACTTACCATAACAGTAGATCTTCAAGAGGAGCTCTTGTAGCAGGCATTGCTTTCCCACCCTCCATCCCCTGGCTGAGGGTGTTCAGAACATCATCTACAGGCTTCGCCTGGTTTACTTGCTAGGGTCCGTTCGCTGGTCTTGGCGGGGGAACTGGGGTGGAGCTAGGACACGCCCCCTTATGTACCGTGAGTAACGCCAGGGTGGAGCCGACATCGGGGGCTGTCCCTATTGGGTACTGCTAGCAAATATTTTGTCTGGTGAGTCCTAAGGCCTGCGGCGTTAGTCCTAGTGGTAATAGCCTGCTGCAAGAGCGCCTCTCGAAGATATACTGTTATGGTAAGTTCTTACATAACTGTACTTTCTCCCACATGGTGGCCTCTTCTTACAATAGGGGCCTGTCACAAACCCACTCAGCAGGTCAGGCCCTCTGCTCCCATAGTGCCAACCTCCGAGTGCAGTCTTGTAAACAGTTAACAGAAACAGGGTAACCCTCGTGTCTGTTTTGTGGGTTCGAATCAACCTTTGGTCTCAAGTCTGGAGGGATTCAAACTGTGAACCTCTTGTTAGTGTACCCAATGTACAGGCTCAGATTATTCTGTCTTCAGGGGGCCAGATATCTTTGCCTATGGGCACCTAACCAGGTGTACAAAATGAACCCTTAAAAACTCTAATAAAAGATCTCAGATTAAACCCTTACCTTTTTCCACTTTGGTATCACCATTCAAGCTTATGCACAGTGTCTGCTTTAACCATATATACTTCACTTGTTAAAGAAAAGAAATTCAAAGACAGACCAAGTAGGCTCTAAAAATAGAGTTTTACTAAAATAGATAAAAGTATGTAAAACATAAAATACAGAACCATATATCACAAGAACCATGCAATCTTTTAAAAGAACAAGGTTTTAATAGTGCAATTCCTACTACAGTACTAAGAGTTTGTCTATATCTACTTGTATACCTGCTTAAAGTGCTCAAAGATGCTTCTTTGTCAGAGTGTAGATAAAAGTGTGTCTCTGAAGGAAAACAGAATACTGTTTAAAAGCTGGCTTTGCCAACCTCTTTGCATGAGGTCACCTAGCTCCTCCCTGTCAGAATATAAACAAATATATCTATGCAAAACAGGATGTCTTATCCAATTATTAAATTCAGTAACCTCAGCATAACTCATTTTCTTCAAATGACTTTCTTTGATGTATGAGCAGCTTCCCCTTTCCAGGACATCAAAACATCTTTTATGACTTCGCACTAATGTGTCATAACCTGCTCTTCTTCCTCTAAACATTATAAAAGTTTATGATCTATCTTGGCAGTTAGGTATCTTCTAGTGTGTAATTATCCCTTGGCCTTCCAGGTCACACCTTGTAGCTAAAACCTGGGAGGAGGTGTCATTCCACAGACTGTCAGCATCTCTCATGAGAGACATTCAATAACACATTTTTATGTTACAAAAAGCATAGATTAATCAGAACCAGCTGTCTGAGTGTCACAGGGCCGTTGTAGGGGGACGGCTGTATTGTTTAGACAGCGTACTCCTTTTGAACTACAACACCGAATCATTGATAATGAGGGACGATATGTTATGCTTAAGGGAACCCTGGATGGATGGCAGGTGACCCTAGCATCCACCTATTTGCCCCCAGCTACTAATTTTGCTTTCTACAGATCCTGTTTTCTTCATCTACCACAGTGGGCGTAAGGGCAGGTTATTTCGGGTGGGGATCTTAACCTCAATATCTCTGCAGGGACAGGGCCTCAAGCCCTTATCGGTAAAGTAACCAAAACAACTAGGAAAGTAGGGAAACTACTTAACGAGTTAGGATATGAAGATGCTTGGCATTATTTGAATAGATCGACTTCCAGACATGCATTCTTCTCCAAAGCCCATGGCACTTACTCTTGTTTAGATTTCCTCCTCTCCTCCCAGGAACGTATGGGTTTGCTCCAGAAGATCTGGTCTGGAGACTTCGTCCTCTCCAACCACTCTCCTATGTTTATGAAAGTACAAATCGGCTCGCCTAGGAAAAATACCTTCTGGAGACTAAATTTCTCTCTTCTTAGGGAAGAGAGTGTCAGAAAGGAAATAGAGGAAACAATAAAACAAGCCTTACGAGAAAATGACACTGCAGATACCACATCAGCAATCCTGTGGGATACTATTAAGGCCATTCTATGTGGGAAACTAATAGGGAGTTCTGCTCACAAGAAAAAAAACAGAGGGAAGCTAAGAGAACTCAGTTAGAGAATCAAATTAAAGATCTAGAGGATCAGCAGTGCCAACAGGTAAGCAGACTTAGAAACCAGCAGTTGGCTAAACTTAAAAAAAGAATTAAACAATATATTGGACTACTCTGTCAAACAGAAATTGGTCTATTTAAGACATAAATATTATGATGGAGGGCCCAGATTTTTGAGGCTGCATGCTGGTCAGTTGCGAGCCCAACGGGTCAAAGCTACCACTCTCAAAATTAGAGACCCTCAATCTAACGAGTTGAGGAATACTTTCTTAACTATCTCTGAGGCCTTCTTGTCCTATTATACTCAATTATACACACCAGGCCCTAGAGCCTCTGAACAGTCTGTTGCTGATTTTCTGTCTAGACTCCACCTACCCACGCTTTCAGAACAGCAGCAGTCCATGTTAACTAAACCCATATCTACTCATGAAATAGAAACTGCGGTTGGAGCTTTGAAGACAGGACAATGCCCAGGGTCAAATGGAGTCCTGGGAAAATTCTATAAAATATTCCCCAAAACCACAACGCCTTTACTTGAAAGAGTATTTTCCTTTGTATCTTCCAAGGAGGGGAATACCCCCCCCCCCGAATAAAGTTATATCAGTTATACCCAAGGCAGGCAAGGACCCCACTTTATGTCCATCTTATAGGCCCATCTCAGTTTTAAATACCGACTATAAGATGTTTACATGTGGACAGACCATCACACCATAAGATTCAGTTTTGGGGCACCCCCTAATAGGTCTACCCTACGGAGATGGTCCAGTATCGCCCTTTAAGGGGAGTAAACCCAGAGGGCCTATTGGCGGTACTGGACCTGTCGGGTGTTTCGGATGAGAGCATGGGTCCAGGGGACCTGGTTGTGCACCTATAACCAAAGAGGCGGTGACCAGGGCCCTGGATCAAATTAACTCCTATTGATCGCCCTCACTCAAGCGCCCAAAGACTCCCTGGTTTGATGAGTCTTTGAAGGAGCTGATGAGAGTGGGAAGCGAAAATAGAGAGAGCATGGCGGAAATCTTGCCTGGATGCCGACAAACTTAGATTGATGGATCATTATGTTATCTATCAATCGGCAATATCCCGTAGAAGTCAGAATTCCTGTCCAGGAGATTGCTGCTCGCGAAACCGACCGGCTCAACTCTTTCGGACTGTTGACAGATTGTGCAATCCACTCTGTCTACAGTCTGGAAGAGATTTTCACAAATAAAGTGTGATGAGCTTGCTCGATTTTTCGCTGATAAGATTGCCGGCATTAGGGCGGATCTCAGCCAAGCTCACTCTAAAAAGGTTTGCAGTGATCGTCGAGGGGAAGCAAACACCTGTGTCACCTGGTCTGACTTTGGTAGGCCGGAACTCATGGACATTATGAGGATTGTCCAGACTGTACATCCAACCAGTTGTAGTTTGGATCCGGGCCCTACGCCACTTTTATTGGGTTGCGTAGATATTATCTGTCCGACCATTGCTGAAATTGTCTGGAAATCCTTGGAGCAGGGGATCTTTCCTGAACCCTTAAAGGAGGCGGTCGTTCGACCACTCCTAAAAAAACCTTCATTGAATCCGGACTGTCCAGCTAACTACAGACCTATCTCTAACCTGCCCTTTTTGGGTAAGGTTATTGAAAAGGTGGTTGCACTGCAACTGGATGACCATCTTACAAATCATAATGTCTATGATACTCTTCAATCGGGATTTAGGAAAAGACATAGTACTGAAACTGCTCTTGTCCGGGTTCTAAATGATCTCCTGATAGCGAGGATCGAAAGGCTCTGCATTATTCTAGTCCTTCTTGATCTCTCTGCAGCTTTTGACACTGTGGACCATGATGTGCTTTTGGGAACGCCTGGTTTTATTGTGGACTGTCTGAGTGCGGTTCTACAATGGTTTCAATCTTTTCTCACAGGCGGAGACATAGGGTTATCACTGGAATTTATTCCTCTGATGCCGTCACTTTGCCTTGTGGGGTTCCGTGAGGGTTCCATTTTGGCACCCATGTTGTTCGCTGTCTATATGCTGCCATTGGGAGACATTATTAGGCAATATGGCTTGCTCACTGCTTGCAGATGATACCAGCTATATTTGTCCTTTGTCCCGGGCAAGAAGATGCAGTCTCTATACTTAACAACTGTCTATCCGAGATCAGTGATTGGATGAGTGCCAGCTGGCTAAGGTTAAACCCGATAAGACTGAGGTGTTGGTGGTGGACCCAGGTCGTCGTGGAGGCGGATTGTAGGGCTGGTCCTTCGGGCATATGGACGATCATGCCCAGCTCTCGACTCAGACCGGAGTGTAACCTGCAAGTTATTATTGACGACAGTTTGACGCTGAAATTTCAGGTGTCTCTGCTGTCAAATCCTCCTTTACCATCTGAGGAATATTGCTCGGGTGAAACACCTTGTTCCTCCGGCTGACCTCCCGACATTAGTCCATGCCTTTGTTACTTCTCGACCGATCTGCAATGCCCTGTACCTAGGGCTGCGGGGTTGATATCCCGCTGCAGCTGGTGCAGAATGCAGCAGCCAGGCTTTGATGGGGACATCTATGAGGAATCATATCGCCTGTGCTGCCGCGAGCTGCACTGGCTGCGGTTCAAAGTGGGATCACCTTTAGAGTCGGTTTACTGACCTATGAAAGCCCCTACGAACAGGGACGCGGTATCTTCAAGATCTGCTTGTTCCCTACTGTCCTCTCGCTCACTCCGCTCCGCCGGTGAGGGATTGCTAGAGGTTCCCAGGGTTCGCTTAAAAACATCGGGAGCACGAGCGTTTTCTTATGCTGCCCCTACCCTGTGGAATTCTCTACCTCATCAGATATGAAGCTGCCTGACCGTCGAAAGCTTTAAGTCAGAACTGAAAACCTATTTATTTTAAATGGCGTATGGGGAGTAGTTTATTGTATTTTATTGTAATTATAATTTATTGTTGTTTGTTGTGTTATATGTATGTATTTTATATGTATTTAAATTGTTTTATTGTACAGCACTTTGCTATCGAAAAGCACTTAAAAATAAATTTTTACTTACTTACTTACTTACATCCATTCTGGCAAACTGGTTAATTCACTTGATACCAAGTCTAATACACTTTGATCAATGTGGCTTTATTCCAGGAAGACAAGCCTAAGACAACATCAGCCACACTATCTACCTAATTGAACATATTAAAAACCAATCCCACCCAGCCCTTTTATTAAGCCTAGACACCGAAAAGGCATTCAATGTGGTATCTTGGGACTTTTTACATGGGGTCCTTTCCTTTTTTGGTTTCCCAATACAATTCTTTGAATTAATATTTAAATTTTACAAGAAACCAAAGGGCTATATAAGATCGAATGGGAATATCTCTAATAGCGTTCCCCTGTTTAGAGGCACGAGGCAGGAATGTCCCCTGACCCCCTTGCTCTTTGCTATATATATAGAGCCCCTGGCACAGTACATTAGAGTGTCCCCGGATGTTGAGGGAGTGAACTCTGCGGGCACGAACACAAACTGGCGCTGTTTGCCGATGACATTCTGGTCTATTTATCTAATCCAGAAACATCAATGCCACATCTACTCAAAAGAATCAGGGACTTTTCAGAGTTATAGGGGTATTCCCTCAACGTGAATAAATATGAAGCCCTCCCTTTTCATTTTTTACCTTCTCCCTCCTTAAGAAATCATTTTAAGATCAAATGGGACCAACAGACGCTCAAATATCTAGGGATTGCTATACCAAAAGACCTGTCACGCCTCTTTATCTCTAACTATACTCCATTAATAACAAAATTAAAACAAGATATGAGGAGGTGGAACCTCCTCCCAATGTCCTTTTATTCCCTCACTCTTTCTTTAAAAATGAATGCTTTACCTAGGCTACTATATCTTTTCCAATGTGTCCCCTGTACAGTACCCCCAAAGAAATTCTATCATGACAGAGGGTGTTTCTCTCCTTTCTTTGGAACAATAAGAAACCCAGAGTTAACCAAAATAAACATTATCTCCCAGAGGAGATGGGGGTACCTTCACTGCCTAGTTATTAGATGGCAGCACAGACAAGAATAGCACTTCTGTGGGGAAATAACAACTACCAAGCACATTGGAAACAAATGGACTTGACAAGGCTGCTGCCTTATCCCCTACAGACATCCCTTTTTACCCCTTCCTTGTTAAAACAAGTCAAACAGTTAGTTTCCAATGCCACTGTGACCGTTTTGGAGGAATGGCAGAGGGGCTTATATAGTAGGGCCGTTCAGAAACACCTATGGAAATACCAGTGGTTCATACACTTCCCAATGTTATCTACTAATCACACAAACACTGGTATGCCAGACAGACAGTTGAGGGTTTAATTGCTCCTTGGCAACTGCTTAAGGTGAATGTAGTCCTTAGTTTTGAGGAAGGGCAGACAAAATACGGTTGGACTAATGGGGAAGATTATATTACTATCAATTGAGGGGCTGTATAAACGAACATCTTAAGAAACCGGACTCTAGCTCCTAGGTTTGGGAGGATCCAACCCCATATATCCAAATATGGACCCCACCACAGGGAGAACAGGCCATTTCAAAAGTATACAAATTGCTGATTCTTTTACTTACCCATTGTACTGAACCAGTCAAAGCAGGATGGAAACAGGAGCGTAACATAACTGTTAATGAAAAAGACTGGTTCAAGGTTTGAAGGGGGGTATGGTCAACCTCTTCTTCACCCACCTGGAGGGAGTTTATGTGGCGCGTCCAGATTAGATTTTTCCTGGTACCCACAGTAGTGGCTCATAGGGTCCCGGGAGCCCCATTGAGATGCTGGAGAGGATGTGGGGAGCAGATCGCTACGCATAGTCATATTTTCTGTCTTTGTCCTAAATTACATAATTTCTGGTCTCAAATCTTTCTTCATATCTCCAGCATGCTGGATACTCCACACCCCCTGACGGGGAATTGTTTATTAGGGATACCCCCGGGAAGAATAAGGGGAAAAGATACTCTATATCTCTGGTCTATCTTGCTATGTGCTGCTTATAAAGCAATCACCAGGAAGTGGCTACAGGGGAGACCCCCCGTCACAATCAGACTGGAAAGCATTAATCTATAACATCCAACACAATGAGCAACTGTCTTGTGTCCTACACAACAGAATGGAAGCTTTTGTTTCCTGGTGGACCTGGTGGGAATTGTACCAAAATCAGATCCAGTAACCAATGAACCAGGTGGGCTTTGGGGAGGCCCACTGAAATGTCTAAAGAAATAAACTCATTGTTGGAGACCCCTTGGATCCTCCTGGAGAGGGCTACACTACCCCCTTGAAGAAAGAAGATTTAAGTATTAACCTCATGTTTATTTTTTCTGTGACTCCTATGAAGTTAAAGATTGAAATTTAGTACAGTCTGCCCATGTTCTCAGTTTTGATGCGCTACCTTTATATACGAAATACTATGATTCCTTGTTTTAATTATCCCAATGTTTTTATTGTTTTAATTGTTCTTATTATGCAGTGATAGTCTTGTTTTTATACAAGTATCTGATTTTAAAGTTTATGTACTTTGTGTCTTGTCAATACGTAACTATTTTACTCTGTAACATGTAAACAACTGATAACTTTTTGATCAATAAAAGGAGTATAAACAAAATTGTCTAAGATTTTAAGACTAGTAAAGGTAGCAAGGCATATAGGTATATACATGGACACAGCTATGCAGTAAAGTGTAAATGATAAACACAAGTGGATAATAGAGGGTGCAAATTCAGATAGGGAGGTCACTACCTAAGATCTGAGCAGGCTTGGGGTTCTGGCAATGACAGGAGACAAGAAGATGGACAGACAAGGCTTGCTTGAAGTCTTGGTTAGTAGCACTGGTCTTCACTTCACTAGGGAGGGAATTCCAATTAGATAGAGTGGCAAAGGAAAAGGCCTTCATGCTGATGAACTTGTGAGGGGAGTATGAGGAGATCCACCATCCTCAGTTGTAGTACTGTGTCCAGTTCTGGAGGCCACATCTCCGGAAGGACATAGACAAAACAGAGGCAGTCCAGAGAAGGGCAACAAAAATGGTGGAAGGACTGCACCAAAAGTCATATGAGGAAAGACTAGAGGACCTCAGTATGTATTCCCTGGGGGGTATGAGAGAAACATTCAAGTACATCAGTGGTATAAACAAGGTACAGGAGAGTAGCATCTTTCATAAAAGAACCAGGGGCATGATATGAGGCTAGAGGGGGGTAGGATCAGTGGCAGTGAGAAACTACTTTTTCACAGAAAGAGCAGTGGATGCTTATAATAGCCTCCCTGTGGAGGCAGTGGGGGCAAAAACAGTAGGGGAATTCAAGAATGCATGGGATAGACATAAGAGTACTCTCACAATAGGGAAGAGAGGGTAAGTCGCAGATCAGCTAGGGTCTGCGGTAATGCATTAGGTTGGGAAAAGGGGCAGACTGGGTGGGTCAAATGGTCCTCATCTGCCATCACCTTCTATGTATCCTTAGCCTGAGAATGTATTGTGTATGGCTGTGTGGACTTGATTAGCAGCCTGCAGAGGTAGGCAGGGTATTGTCCTAGAAAAAGGTAGTTGTAATAGTTGTTAATCAAAAAATGTAAACATGTTTTTGTGTGGTAACACCTTTATGGTGAGCATCTGTTTTTCAGTTTTTAAAAGATAAAAGGAATCAGAATCAAACTACCAGCTACTTCAGCAGTCTCTACAGAATGTGACAATTAAATGTGATTTTTAAACTAAATACACTTTGAGGCCTAAGGGGGCTGACAGTGTCCTTTTGAGGCTAAGGCAAGCATGGAGTTGACAATAGCCGAGGAATGAAGAAGGGAGACACACCTTCTTTCATTCCTTTCAAGAGAAATAGAAAATTAAGGAAGAAATAGTCAGACAGAAGAAGGGAGTTGAGCTTAAAGAGGATAAAAGAGAAGCAGACACCCTCAACAAATATTTCTGTTTAGTGTACACATTAGAGGGAAAAGGGGCCATTTCCTGACTATGCCAGTAGGGCAAAAGGGGAAGGAAGGTGGTGTCAGCAGGGAGCCTATTCCTGTGAAAAGGGTGCTGGAGGGTGGAACACACTGAGGTGGGTATGTCTGTATGGCCTGGACCAGGCTACTTTCCTGTGTTCTAACAGAGATGGGGTAGTTCCTAGAGGAGCCACTGACTGATCTCTTCAACAGCTCAGTGGAGACAGGGATAGTACCCAGGGACTGGAGCACAGCAAATGACTGTAGTTCCCATGCACAAGAACAGGTACCTGGATGAACTAGGGAACTGCAGACCTGCCAGTCTGACTTCTATGATTGGTAAGCTGCTAAAAACCATATTAAAGGAGAGGTTGGTAAGTTTCCTGGAGGCAAATGAACTTCAGGCCAGAAGATAACATGACTTGGTGACGAAGGTAGCAAATAATGGACAGGCCGTAGTCATACTGTACCTTTACTTCTGTAAAGCTTTGACTCTGTCCCACAAGGATGGTTGGTAAGAAGATGAACAGCCTAGGAGTGGGGGTCAGAGTCACAAAATGGTTGGGAATTTGGTTGAGTGGCAGAACCCAGAGGGTGGTAATTAATGGGGAATTCTCTGGGATGAGGGTGTTCACTAGTGGTGTGCCACAGAGATGGGTCCTTGGACAGGTCCTCTTCAACATCTTCTCCTGCAGTATCAAGGATAGTGGTCAGATTTTCTGCTGATCACATCCCCCAAGGATTCCTTGGTACACAGTGCCCTAGTGTGTGTTTAGGATCTGTACAGTTGTGTGGCTTCACAAATTATACTTGGTCACAAATGCTGGGTCTTTTAATTGTGACTTTTCTGATTTCCTTCTGAGCAGCTGCTCTTAGAATCTAAAAGAAAATCAAAGGACTCTGTGTATTGGGTGCCAAGGAATCCTTAGGGGGTGTGATCAGAAGAAAATCTGTCATAAGCTGCAGGAGAGGGAAGAATCTACTCAACAGACTTGTCCACAGTTTTGACAAGGGAAATGTTTTCCTCTAATTTGAGGGTATTTTTTGGGGGGGCTGCCTTCCGGTCTAGTCCAAGAATTAAAATAATAGTCTTATTTTTTGTGTGTGCCTGATTGGTGTCTTGCTATATTATGTTCAGTCAATCAATCATCATTTATTTATAAAATAGCTCTATTCCAAGACCATAGCGCTAGTACATAACCATAAAATACATAAAAACAACTATGCATATAAAAACATGTGCAGCAGATCAAATAAAATCAGGGAACGCCAAAATAAATAAATGAGTTTTTAATGTAGATTTAAAGCTGTCCACCATCAGGCACCGTCGAATCCGACGAGGTAGAGAATTCCACAGGGATGGGGCCGCAAATTCAAATGCACTGTCCCCAGGTGACTTTAGAAGAACCTTGGGAATCTCTAGCAATCCCTCGTCAGTGGAACGAAGCGGCCGGGAGTGGCAATAGGGATGAAGACGATCTTGCAGATAAATTGGTCTCTGTCCGTGTAGGGTCTTATAGCTCAGTAAACCGACCTTAAAGGTGATCCACCACTGAATAGGCAGCCAGTGCAGATCGCGCAGCACAGGCGTGACGTGACAGCTATGAGGTAGCCCAGTCAACAGCCTGGCTGCAGCGTTCTGCACCAGCTGCAAGCGGTGAATATCAACCCCTGATAGCCCTAGGTACAGGGCATTACAGTAATCAAGTTGAGAGGTTACAAAGGCGTGAACCAAAACTGGTAGGTCATCGGGCAGAACTAGGTGCTTGATCTGGGCTACATTCCTTAGATGGTAAAAGACAGTCTTGACAAAGGATGACACCTAATGTTTAAGCGTCAGTCCGTCATCAAGAATCACACCCAGATCCCGCACCGGTTCAGAGGTTGTCAGCTGGGGACCACCTAGCCAAAACCCTGAGGCTCGCCCCTCCGACAGCCCCTCTACCCGATGACCGGGGTCCACCACCAAAACCTCAGTCTTATCCGGATTCAACCTCAGCCAGCTGGCACTCATCCAATCCTCAATCTCAGAAAGGCAATCGTTAAAACTGGAGGCAGTTCCCCTTGATCGGGCACAAAGGACAGGTAGAGCTGAGTATCTTCTGCATAACAGTGAAAACTCAGCCCATACCACCTTACAGTGTCTCCCAATGGCAGCATATATACAGCGAACAATCTGGGAGACAGTATAGAGCCCTGTGGAACCCCACATGGCAGGGAGACCTTGTCAGAGGAGTAAACCCCACAGACAACTCTCTGAAACCTGCCAGTGAGGAAAGAATGAAACCATCTGAGGACTGTATCAGACAGTCCACAGATTGACCGCAGGCACCCGACCAACACCCCATGGTCCACAGTGTCAAATGCTGCTGAGCGATCAAGAAGAACCAAGATGGAATGGCTCCTCCAATCTCTTGCCTTTAGGAGATCATTGAGAACACGAACAAGGGCCGTCTTGGTACTTTGCCGTTTCCGGAAACTGGACTGGAGAGGATTGTAGATGTCATGTATGGTCAAATGATTCTCCAGCTGCTGCGCGACCACCTTCTCAATAACCTTACCTACAGAGGGAAGGTTAGAGATGGGTCTGTAGTTAGCAAGACAGTCTGGGTCGAGAGATGGTTTCTTAAGAAGGGGTACCACTACCGCCTCTTTCAGGGTGTCTGGAAACACCCCGGATTCTAGCAAACACCAGACTATCTCAGCAAGGACTGGGCCGATGGTCTCAACACACCCCACAAGGAGGCACATTGGGCCGGGGTTCAAACCACAGCAGGTCAGCCGCAAAGACTGGATAATCTTCACGACATCCCCGATCGCCGGCCTGCCGAAGTCAGACCAGGCATACCGAGGAGCTGCCACCTCCCACCGATCACCGTCTGCCCCATTAGGGCATCCTGTGCAAATCTCAGACCTGATGTCTACAGCCTTATCAGCAAAAAAGCAAGCAAATTCATCGCACTTCCCTTGCGACAATGCTCTCCGAGACTGCAGACAGACTGGATTGCACAGTCTGTCTACAGTTCAGAAGAGCTGAGCTGGTCGATTTTGTGCCAAAGCAATGTCCCTGGACAGGAACTCTGCCTTCTTACGGGAGATAGCCGATTGATAGACCTTATAATGGGCTAACAATCTAAGTCTGTCAGCATTAAGGCCCGATTTTCACCAGTGACACTCCAGCCTTCGTCCCACTTTCCTCAGCTCTCTCAAGGTCCCATCAAACCAAGAGGACCGAGGGCTCTGGGTAATGGGACGAACGCGGACTGGAGCGAGAAAATCCAGAGCCCTAGTCACAGTGTCGTCATAACCCCAGACTAAGGTATCTGGGTCACCGCTGTTCCTCGGCAGCCATGATAGGTCCAGCACCGCCAGTAGGCCATTGGGGAATAAACCCCTTAAAGGGCGGTACCGGACTATCTCTGTAGGGGTAGGCCTATATGGGGGGGGGGGCCTGGAAATTGAACCTTATGGTGTGATGGTCCGACCAACTGACTGGCTCCACCACCAAATCGGAGGTCTCCATACCCAGAAGAAAGACTAGGTCCAAGGAATGACCGTGCCTGTGGGTCGCAGAGGTAATCAGCAGAGGATCCTGAGAGGGTCCATGGAGGTCGTGAGGGCCAACAGAGCAGTCACCCTCCCCAACCCCAAAACCACCACGATACAGAAGCAGAGGATTCTGAGAGGGTCCATGGAGGTTGTGAGGGCCAACGGAGCAGTTGCCCTCCCCCACGCCCAACCCCCAACCGAAACCACCACGATACAGAACAGAGGATCCTGAGAGGGTCCATGGAGGTTGTGAGGGCCAACGGAGCAGTGGCCCCCCCATGCCCCCCCGAAACCACCACGATACAAGAAGCAGAGGATCCTGAGAGGGTCCATGGAGGTCGTGAAGGCCAACGGAGCAGTCGCCCTCCCCACGCCCCAAAACCACTCCGATACAGAAGCAGAGGATCTGGGAGGGCCAGCGGAGCAGTCACCATCCCCGCGCCCACCCGAAAACCACCACGATACAGGTATGGGAACGCCGGACCTGGGAACTCCGATGCTTGTGCTGATCCCCGCCACCACCCCCACTACCACGCTTGCTCGACATGTCCTTATATAGTTGCAGGAGGGAGGCGGGAGCATGGCTATAAACCAATCGGACAACTTCTCCACCTGCAGATTATACATGCTTGCTACTAGGGGGATTATAGTCTACTGCTTTTTTCTCTCACTGGCCCTCATTGGTCCTCCTCCCATCTCATATTCCATCATGTCTCTGGTAGTCATCCCTCTACTCACTCTGCTCTTCCCTCTACTGACTCCTCCCCCCGCTATCTTTCCGGGGAATCTGTCCAGCTGTGTTAAAGACATCCATCTGCCCAATTGTCAGCCTTCACTCACCAATCAACCCAATACACCTGATGTGACCATCTGTCTACCACTTATGTTCTGCTGCACTGGAAACCTCTTCACTACCTGCAGTGGGCGCCTGACTCCCCTCACCTCCCTACCACCCTACCCCCCCCCCCGATCCTGCTAAGCCCAGCCGCTATGCGATTCCTTATCCTGGGTTCCATACATATACTTACCCTCCCCATCCCCACCCTGTCTAGCAACAGAGGGTCACAAGCATACAAATCGTTCTGCCCTAAAAAGATGACCTGGAATCCCATCAACAGGTCCCTTCTTTCCTACTTATGACTGGCAATATACAGCCAAACCCCAGGATTCATTGCAACACAACCTCCTGCACATGGGTTGCATATTGCCAATATCAACATTTGCAGCCTCCTAAAAAAATGGGACTCCTACCAGGGATAGGTCCACCAGCATCAGCCTGATATCATTGCCATTGGAGAAACCTAGCTCACCTCCCGAATCCCTGATTCTACGATCACCCTCCCTGGTTATAACATCTTCTGTGCTGACCGTCTAGGTCAACTGGGGGGGGGGGGGCTGTGCCATATACACCAAAGACACCCTAACTAAACATCTGCTTCCCCCCTCCCGGCTCCCAAGCACTCACACTCAAACTTACTGTAGGAAAATCCCAAACACCCTTGCTCATCAACGCTATATACTTTCCCCCTAGGGACCAAAAGGCAGCTTTTCACTCTGTTATGTCCTGTATTGCCTCCTTACCCACTCAAAATGAAAAAAATTATTATGGGGGATTTCAATATCAACTGGCTGTCTAAGGCCGCAGCACCTTTCATAGACACGGCCACAGCCCATGATCTAACTCAAATAGTTCCCACCCCCACCTGACTACATCAGCGCACTGGATCCTCCTCCTTGCAGGACCTAGTCTTCACTAACTGTCCCCACAAAATCACCAATGTTACAATTCTCCCAGACGCGATTAGTGACCACTCTCCTGTCCTGGACTTGCAAGACCCCACCGAATATTATCCTGCGACACAAAATTGATCCTGGATACTCACTCTACTCAAAGCCCTCCTCAGTACGATGGATTGGTCATTCATAACTCTCACCCTTGACCCAGACAAAGCCCTTGACCTCTTCATTCTATCCTTTAATGCCATCTGTGATATGTTCGCCCCTCTTACCAAAAGAATGGTCAAAGGCAAGCCTGTACCTTGGATCACGGATAAACTATTGGCACAGTTGCGGTCATGTGACTCCCTTTGGCACCTCTCCAATGAGTCTGGCCTGCCAGCTGATAGACAGAAGTACCGAGAGGCCTGGAACCAATGCACATGGTTTCTGTGAAAAGTCAAGGCAGAATTCTACAAATCTGCCTTTATCTCAACATGGGGTGTGGGACGAAAATTCTGAAACAATATTAAGAACATATGCGTCAAAGCCCCCAACCTGGCCCCCACACAAATCACAGTCAAGGGGGGTCTGACCACTGATCCCACCCAGATTGCCACTGCGTTTAACCACGCCTTCACTGAGCTTGGCCATGTACTCCCTCCCCATTACCTCAACCCACCTCCTACCAATACGTCCACCACCTCCCCATCGCACGCTCCGTTTCACCTATGATGCATCTCCCCCAAGTCTGCTGAATCGTACCTTAAAAAAGCCATTAGCAGCTCCCAGTATAGTAGTGACTCCTTGGACCTGAGACTTCTCCGGCTCACTCTTCATGAGGTGCTTATCCCCCCTTACTCACATTATAAACCAATCCCTATGCCTTGGGAAATTCCCATCCCACTGGAAATCAGCCACCATCATCCCCATATTTAAGGACAGTGATCGAACTTCAACAGCTATCGCCCAATATCTGTTCTCCCTCCCATATCGAAGGCTCTGGAGCACATGGTCTCCGACCAGCTCATAGAACACGTAGATACTCACAAAATTCTCTGCACCCAGCAACATGGCTTCCGGAAGGGACATAGTACTGCTACCACCCTCCTCGAGTTGACTACCCACCTTCACATAGCTCTTGATAGTGGTTAGCTGTCTGGTGCAGTCTTCCTTGACCTCACCAAAGCGTTTGACACCGTCAGCCACTCCCTCCTCCTAACCACCCTCCTCAACCTTGGTCTCTCCCAAGATGCCCTTGGTTGGTTCTCTAACTACTTGGCTGACCGCTCACAGCAACTCAGAATTGGCACCTCACTATTCGACAAGCTACCGGTAAGCTATGGTTCCCCAAGGGCTCTATCCTTGGCCCCTTGTTATTCAGCCTCTTCCTTAACTCCCTCCCCCAGTCTTGCTCAGGAAACATCCTACTCTGCACGGATGATGCTGTCCTGTACTCCTCATATGTTGACCCTTCCCAGCTGCACCTCTCCCTCCAATCCTCTTTCAGGGAGGCTGAAAACTAGTTCACCTCACAGCGCCTTATTCTAAACTATAACAAGACTAAAGTAATGTACTTCTGACACCACTCAACTCCAAGAAGGACCAATGTCCTCCACTGCTTACTGCAAACCAGACCCCACTCGAGCAAGTGGACTCCTATAAATATCTGAGCATCAGTCTTTACCCAGCCCTTAATTTCCACCAATACATTCACATACTGTCCTGTACCCTCAATATACAGCTGGGCATCCTCTATTGGTTTAAACACTGCCTCACTCCTGATGCCCTGCAGCTGGCGGTCTCCTCCTCGGTCCTCTCCCTTCTTGATTACGGCATTATAATCTACAGTGCTGCCAGTGACTCGGCCTTATCCAGACTGCGGCTCTCACTCAACAAAGCCTGTCTCATCCTGGGCTGTGATTGTCTAACCCACACATGTTCTCTATACAATACCACAAACTGGCTTAACCTAGATAACAGAATCCGGTTCCATACTTGCCTCAAGACCAAAAAGATTACACTTGGTCTTGCCCCACTAGGACTCTCCCCTCTAATCCAACAGGCCCAGTCACTACAGCATACCTGTAACACTAGTAAGCAACTCCTCCTGATTCCCCGGTGCCGTACCTCCCAGTTCCAAAGAACCTTCAGCTACCGAGCCCCTTCCTGGGTCAATAAACTGCCTAGCACGCTCTTAAGCATGAACAGGCTTGGCTCCTACAAATCCTTACTTAGGAACCACCTACAGTCCTCGAACCTATGTGACTGCAGAGGGACCTGACCCCCCCCCATATTCCATTGATCAGGACCTGATATAAACTCCCCCCCCCATTCACTTTAGTAGCTCCCTCTAGCCCTCATCCGGATCTTCACCGAACAGAGTTATTATGGCTAATACTTGTATATTTGTACATAATTTGCTTGCTTGTTATTCTGTTTCTGTATTGCACTGTACTGTCCTCTTTGTTTTCACCTGTACTGATGTGGAACCTTTAAAAATGAGTCTCTGACTCAAAGGTATTTTCCGAATCCTCAATAAATAAAATAAATCACCTGTGAGAAGCCCAGCGAATTCATCAACTGGAGGAAGTCTTGACCAAACAGCGAGAGTTCATCGTCGACCCAGGCATTGAAGTCCCCCAGCACCATCCATCTGGGGGATTCCAATGCCATGTCGACGATGAAGTCTTCAACTTCCTGCAGGAATTGCTTCTCGCCCCCGGGTGGACAGTAGATGAGAAGAATCCTGCACCCCACACCTGCGCCCACGATACATTCAAAGGACCGAGTCTCACCTACTGGCACCTCCACAAGGCTCAATTCCGATCTAAAAACAGTGGCCACTCCCCCACCCCTACGATCCAACCTTGGGCGGTGTATCACCGAAAACCCGGCCAGAACTACTGACTCCAAAATAGGGCTAGAATTTTCATCCAACCAGGTCTCTGTGATGCAGGCCAGGTCTGATGATCCAACAAGATCAGCCATCACTGTTGTCTTGTTTTTAATAGACCTGGCATTGCACAACACCACCCGGGTTGGATGGGACCCCAAGGTCGACCGAGTCATCCGCCCACATACAGTGGGTATGGGAACCAGACAGGACAAACCCCTATTGGGAACCCATTTCGCCCCAGGGTGTCTCCTAGTCCCCACTACTCCAATCTGGCCGCTTGGTTCCACTCTCCTGAGAGGTCTGCGGCCCCTGCCCCTGTATCTTCTCCTAACAATCCCCAGTGCACGGCATCGAGTATAGACTTCAGCCAGCAAATGAGAACAGTCAAAGGGACGGCGGCCACGGAGCTCAACAGGAGAGTAGCGCCTGACGGGGGAGAGACCCCTGCCAACACATAATAAATAAACAGACAAAATTAACCAGAACATTTTTTTTTAAAATACCTTTTATTTGTGGTATTTTGATATACAAGTATACATAATAATCATTTCCTGAACAGGTATATAAGCAGCAGTTATAGTAATACATTACTTAGGATGAAGACTATCTGTTTGGTTGGTACATCATTAGGGGTATACATCATCACTAGCAAATTCAATATCAGTAGCTATATATGCAACCAATGCCCAAATTAGGTTTTTTAGGAATTAAAACATCATATTAAACCGACCAAAGGTCTCCTATTAATTTTAGCATCATTAACATAATAGAGAGATCTCCATTCTGGAGCACTCCCTAGTGTACAGAGGAGGTTATTGGTGCTGCCTACAACAGGCCGGGATATTGCCCTCGGATTTATAACTAAAAAAAATTATAAGATATCTGGTGCCTAATAGAGAAAGATTCCCCCGCACCAAGACCAGTTTGTGCCATTAGAGTACATAATTCTGGCACCTGAGTATGTATATAAGAGCAAGTCAACAGGGCTCCCAGACACAGCCGCATTATTAATTATATTAAAATATAGTAAGGCACCAGGCACCTCTCACTCCTTATTCTGAACATAGAACAGTTCAACCTGAATGCAAATGAAGCAATTAAACTAAACAGCCATACCTCTGATTTAGAGGAGTCTGATAACTCCAAGTAAATCTTTAAAAGTCCAAATGCATTTAAATCATTTTGGAAACTCGTATTTAACAATTGCTAAGATTGTGCATATATTACTGCTAATCAGTGCTTTGGAATCGGCAACCTTAAACAAGGTACATGTTAATTATTTTATGCTCAAGGCTCGCTGTGTCTGAAACACGATCAGTCCCCTTCCAATTCTTCCCCATCTGAAAGGTGTTCCTCCCGTTGTCTTTTAGCCATTATTCTTTCATACAGTCCCCTGGCTTCTTTAGGATCTGTAAACCTATATTGACGTTGATCGATCGTGAAGCACAAATGGGCAGGAAAAGCTAGTGAGTAAGAGATGTCCATTTCTCGAAGGCGCTGCTTTACCCCATCAAAGGCCTATTTCCTCATACGGGTGGCATATAAGATGTCAGGAAAAAAATAATATGCAGGCCTCATCTACATGAATCGGACCCTTATTTCTCAGGGCCCCCAACAACAAATCTCTTTCACCAGGGGAGCGCAGTGTTAAGAGAACAGTACAGGGATTTGCCAGCCCACTAGAGGGTCATCTCGGATTGATACGGTAATCCTTAATTATTTTAAAATCTGCCAGTTCAGTCAGACCCTCCAACCAGGATTGTAGGTAGTATATTAGAGACTCTCCTTCAGACTCCTCGGGCAAACCAAGAACTCGGACATTTGCGGCCTACACAGAATTCTCCAGTTGCTCCACGCGGCTTCTAAGGGCAACCTGCTCTTTTAGAGATGTAGCTGTAACAGCTAAGGCCTTTCCCGCCGTGGCTTCTGTCGACTTTGTGGTTTCAGCCAAGGGATCTATTCTGTGCTCCATGGTAATAAATCTTTCAGAAAAGCTGTCTAGCTTTTGGTCCATCTGTTGGACCGTTTTAGTAAGCACTTGAACCGCCGTTTGGAGAGTCGTCAGTGTAGCTCCACTGTCTTCAGGACTCGGGGCTTGCGTCAGGCATGGTGGATCGTCAGGCTGTTCAGTAGTTGAGGAACTTGGTAGGAAGAAGTCCTGTTTGTTCGTTTTTGTATGCCCCATAGGAGTTTCAAATATAGTGATCCAAATGCAGATTCTCCTTTTCTATGACTACTCTATAGCTGTTAGTCAGTTCTAGGCTCAGAAAAGTATATTTTTAAAGTTTTGTAGCTCAGAGATAGGGAGCTGCAGAAAACTGCAGCTGCTGGCTGGGCTGCTAGCTCCGCCCCCCCAACCAGAAAATATAAACAAACTAATAACAATAAATGAAAAATTCCCCCACGCAACCACATCTAACACTTTCCAAATACAATTACAAAACAAATACAATTACAAATAAATACCAATAAAAATATCAGTATGAAAGGATTTTAACGATGGATCTCTCACTCCCACCACCACCATTTAAAGTCCAAGCACTGTTCTCTCACAACAGTGCATAAAAACTACAAATAAAATATGCAGATCAGAGGCCCTCTCACGACCTCACCAAGGAACCACTTGAAATTAAGCCCATTAAGTCACCAGTACTTATCTCTTTTCCCCGGTCCAGATAATCAGATGAAATCCAGAGTTCGAAAAGACATGCCGCATAGTCCAGGCAATAAACAAATGCAACTATACCCCAGGAATGGGACTGTCCCTAGTGACAGTCCGAGCTCCCCAGATAGTGTTCAGGCTGCACACCAGTCCCCTCTCAAAAATCAGCAACTGGTTTCTTGTATTTTTTCACCAAGAATCCAGAGAGGATGTGTAATCACTCCAACAGCAGCTGCCAAAGCCGAAAGGAACCCCCGAAGCCCGCACTGGTTTGGAGCCGCCCAGGACTACCACTCCCCAGGGTCAGGGCCTTAGACCTAGGGCAGCCCAATGACCACCCCAAAACCACAAGCAAGGCAAGTTTTATTTAAGAGTTGCCCATCCCGGAGGCTCTGGGTGCCGTACAACAATCAGAATAAATATAAAACAACATAATAATAAACATTTATATACAATATTCCAAACAGTTAAAACAGAATTTACTACCCTCAACAGCAACTAAATTCAGAATAACTAAAAACGAAATTAAGCATCGATTTCTAAAAGACAGGTAGGGACTATAAAACACAGTCCAGGAAGGCCTGATTATACAAGAAGGCCTTGAGGCGGGCCTTAAATACCTACACAGAAGGGCCCCCCCTAACGGTTAAAGGAAGCGAATTTCACAGGATGGGGGCGGTGACACTAAATGCTCTGTCGCCAGCAGTGTTTAACCTCATCCTGGGAATCAAGGAGGCCCCTAGAGGAGGAGTGGAGGGAGTGGACCGAGACAGCAGGTGTAAGACGGTCCTTCAGGTAGCCGGGGCGGACAAAAACTTCAACCTCCGGTGCACCTCCATCCAACCCCCTCAACCACTGGGAGCAGAGACAGAGTGCTCCTCCTCGCTGCAGCAGTGAGTCTCGGCCCAGCTCAATTCTATGTTATACTTAGGAACGACCCCATAAATTTAGTCACCTACATTTTCTCAAATACAGGGTTTAAAACCTAAACCAGCCTAAGGATGTCACTCCTATTAAAAATCCTATACCATAAATGAAGGAGCCTATACTCTGTGCATGCATATATGCCTAGGAACAGGATCTATTTAGCAGTGTCACAGCCTGAAAAACTACCATGCATCCCACTGAGTGAGTATTAAGGCACTAAATTAATCAAAGATTAGGCAGGTATGCAAGAAAACGGTATGGCGGATGCCCCAGGATGTAGTTGCTGATGTTTATTCGCTGTGACTTCTTCTCTGCCTCCAGCATTCTGCTGCCGCTGCTGAGATGCTGCCATGCTTTTGGCTTGCTAGGATTGTAAAAGTATGGAAGCTCCTCCCCTGCAGCCCTGCCACTGCTACGAATGGAAGGATTTCTTGACTGGCAGCAGAGAAGAAACAGACAAAGGCAGTAGCCAAAACCAGGAAGCTGGAATAGCAATGGGCAGAGACTGCACAGTACAGTTTACAATCCACAAGATATAGAATGTTTAACTTGACTAAAAACCCAGTTTAGGGTTCTGGTGTCATATTGGAACCACTTAAGCTTTCCTAGCAGGTTCCCTTGGTACTAGAACCTCTCAATTTTACCCATATAGTGTATAGTAGGGCATTGTTCTATATAGAAATCTATCCTTTTCAAAATGCTGTTGTACCACAGTTCAAAGGTCATGGAATGTGATTTTACCCTTCTATGGTAGAACAGCATTTTAGAACCTTTAGAGACTGCTCAAGTCAGTTTCATTGTGAAAGAGAAAACCCCACAATGCACACATTTCACATAATACTATGCACCATAAAAAATATAGGATGAGAAACTTTATGCATAACCAGTGTGTTCTGCCACCTCTGAGTTCTGATGTCCCACAGACCTCTCGAGCTTCACTCTTGAGGTCAGAGGGAGCCAGACCCCTCTGTGGCAGAACACACTGGTTGAGTATAAGTTGCCCATCCAGTATTCTCTATATAATACATAGTTCATATCTGTTATTCTGTTTATTTTATGTTAATAAAATTAAGCCTTAGTATCATTTTGTGTCAGTATTTCCCCACCTAGACACACTAGGTTGGTTCATAAACTAGATTAGAACTTTCTCTATTTGGCCTTTCTAAATTATGGATCACGGCTAGGTTTACAATCAGTTGTCCAAAGACCAAAACTCTGGGAGTTCAATCAGAACATTTTTCACAACATTAGTTTGTTAAAAAGCAACAAAACCAAAAAAATGATTTCACAATGTATGACATGGCATAGCTGACTTGTTTTCTAAGAAGCATTGCAAATTTCCAAATATCATGGTTTTCAGGTGGAAATGACTTGAATAATGTGAAGAAAGAATTGAAGTTACAACAGCAAGTTCCTGTTTTTCCTTGAGGATTGTCATGCTTCTACCTGCTGTGTCATTTCAGCAGATACCAATTTCTGCCCATTTGCCTAACAAAACATTTTTTTTTTAATTTCTCAAATTGCAATGAAAGCTTTGATTAGATGTTTACTGGTTCTGCTTTTCTCCAGGGTCTAAGTACAGTCCTCTGATGGTACTTAGCCCCAAAAGAACAGCGGGACCAGCAAACAAAATATCTGAGCTTATATCAATTCTAACATGCACTGTGGGCTATTGAATCTCTCATTACTACAGACCAATTCTGATGTCAGCTGCAGGTGATTGATTCTGGGATTTGTAGTTACAGAAGATGTTAACCAGCAGTAAGCAAAATTAGTGTGATACAGTCGCCTGTACTGCAGTAAACGGTATGTGAAACAAACTGTTTTTGCACACAGAGTGCACATTGGCACCAGCCCCCCTCTTGGGTGTGGTGCCCTTGGTGCCGATTGTTCCCCTTTAAAAGCTTGGAGGGCCACCTGTAGTCCATCTTTCTTTGTAAGCTTAAAACTTGTATTATTAATTTTACAGGTCAACCCCTTACAAAGAAACATGGAACTAATGACACTAGCACTATAGCTTTAAACACAAAACATGGCAAAAAGAAAATCTGCACTTCCATTCTTAGACCATCACTTGTGAAGTCCAGCTTTCAAGTCCACCAATAGAGAAAGAAATCCAAAGTACTTACTATAGTCTGTGTACGAAACGAAAAATTAAAATACAAAAGTGCAGGAGCAGGTATCAGTGGTGGTATTATTGTTTCAAAGAGCAGCAAGTTTGACCACATTCAGAAAAACAAACTGGAAACCTACCTGCCAAAAAGGCATCAAGTGCAGGAAATGAATATTTTTAAGTCCAGCATATTGGGGGAAGGGGGATCGTATTTGGGCAATGGGGAGCCAGCAGCCTGGTCCCTTTCCACTTTCCTGTCATTTGGCGTGCACCCCGGTGTTAGACATTTTAGGGTGTCTATGTTTGGAGAACAGTGGCGTGCACACAATCGTTTTATGTTTCATGTGAATTGGTGGGTTTGATAGTCAACAACCCACCAAAATGTAAAAAAAAAAATGTTAGTTAAAAAACAAGGTCCCATTTACTTACTTAAGGATACTAAAGGATAATGAGCTCAAAAGGCATATGCCCATAATGTAGCTTCTGTTAATTATTAGTAGTAATTCAAGTTTCCCTGTTAACCATGTACTTCTCTAATTTGTTCCTGAATTCAGTTTTTGTGTGACTTATATTTACATCTACTGGTAGCTTATTCCAAGGATTTATAGCTCACTGATTGAAGAAGAATTTCCATATATCCGTGTCCAGAAGCAAATGGTTTGATACCTTTTATTGGACCAACATAGATGTTACAAAAAGAAGAAAATGTCTAAGCTTTTGAGCCAACCAAGTCCTTCCTCTGAGATGTATGCCAGTTGTTTAAAGAATCACATTCTAGTAACACCCAGATAATACATAAAAAACCCAGAAAACAATTCTCATTGGTTTAAAGTAGCTGTTTTAAAAAATCACAGATTAGAATGGAATTCTAATATAAATACATTCTACTAATCTGCTACTGCTGAGAAACGCTTCAAGGTCAAATGACAGCAAAAGTAGATAAGCTGAACACTCACGTAGACAATCCCTCTAACTGAAATTATTGATGAATGAGTGTGTTACATGAATACATTCATAATTAAAAGCAAGACCTTTAGACTGAATACCACAAATATCCAAGTTAAAATTTGATAGTATTGTATGATAAAAAATTGTACAACAGAAATTTTATGTATGGAAATAAGAGGGAATAAGGAAAATGTCCCTTGTATGAACAACTGTTTAAAACATTCATACAGTATTACACCTTTCTGGAGACATTTGCTAAATTATGCTCTCAACAGTTAATGCAGGCATTGTTTTCTTTTTGTAACATCTGTGTTGGTCCAATAAAAGATATCAAACCATTTGCTTCTGGATCTGTTCTTACAAGGACCAATACAGCAACTAATCTATTTTTGTATGTCGTTCATCCGTGTTAAATTTACCAGTGTTAATCCTATTTATGAATTATGGTCTTTTATAAATTATTGTGCAATATACTGTATGTAACTAAATCCCTTTGCCTTTGCTCACAATTGTACTTTTGACAGTGTCCTGTAGTTCTTGTACTTGCTTGTAAACAGTGCTTATAACTAATTCTGACTCACTCCTGAAAAAAGGACCCATAGTCTCAGTGGGCCTACCTGGTTCCAAAAATTCCATAAATAAATCTGAAGTGGGTGACCTCTTGTGTTTATGGCATTATTCTTGTATTCCATACTTAGTTCTGTGACTAGATATGGATCTTGTATTATGTCATATAATAATATCACCCCCCTTTTTATCTGCGGTCATCTAATATGAAGAGGCTTAGCTGTTGTGATTCTTCATTGTAAGTCATTCCTTTTGGTTCCTTTATAATCTTTGTGGCCTTACGCTGTATCCTCTCCACCTTGGCCACATCTGTTTTCCTATGTGTCACCACATCTGACTGTCATAATCCATCAATGGTTGCACATATGATCCATACAAGGGCACTATCACCTCTGCTCTCCTACTAGTAAAATTCATTTTTCAAACCCCTGGAATCTCTCACTATGCTTAACATATGCAATCAGCCTGGAAGGTTGAACTCCCCTGGAGAGAGTGGAATGGATATAATATATGGAACTTGGAATGAAATTCAAACCTGCGCCTCATGGTGGCACTGCGTTCTGCTGTTAAACGTCAGATTTATTTCTCCACCTGAGAAAGTAAGTTGCCCCGAAGAACTCACCTCAGCTTCACTCAGTTTTTCAACTTCTGTTTCTGAATATAAGTATTTCGTTTTACTTATTTCTCATCTCAGTTCTTTTTAAGTTAGTTTACAGTAGTTTATTCTACTGCAGTTTTCTCCTGTTTTTTAGCGGTTCCCAGGAACTGGAGAAAACTGCTTACTTGCATTGTGTTTTTTTGTTATTTTACCTCAATTTTCTTTCAAATTCCCTCATATTTTACTTGTTTTATTTAAAAACTAGCGACCAGCGCTTCGGTTCCCGATTTATTAGGAACTAGACTGCAAGTTGTTTATTTTCAATCCTCCTGCCGTAGTTTTCACAAATAAAAAAAAAAAAAAAGAAAGATGTTTTGATCTTCTTGATATTAGCACCTTCCACCCTTCCCCTCCCTCCTTACGGGCTGACCAGCGGCTTATGAATGCTGGCCTATCTCTTCAACCATGGCACTCTGCCCCCCTCTGTACTTACCGGGCAGTGTTTTCCTTGCCTTGTGTCCTGTTACTGTTGAGTACTGTGTCTGATGATTTTTGGTCTTGTGTTCTTCACCCCACATACACTTTATGTAATGTATCTTAATTGTCGTGTAATCTAATTGTAACGTATACTATGTTGGTATGCTATGTATAATGCCTTGTACAATGTAAACCTTACTCCTTGTCACAATGCCTGTTATCTGTTCTCTAACTGTAACCCTCCCCCCAGGTTGCAACGGGAGATGAGCATCTTGTTGCTCAGTGTATCTTTCCTGGTAAAACATTTAAATAAATAAATAAATTAGCAGTTTGTTTCCCTTTGGGAACTGGACCACAACTGCTATTTTTTCTCTTTTGGGAATCGCGCTGTTATCTAGAGTCATCTATATTGGCATGTCAGACAGACCCAAGAAGAAAACAGAACTTTTTTTTTTACACATTATTTCTTCGCCCCCTTGCCTGAGGAACTCTCTCCAGCAACTGCCTAACCAGCTCTCTACCTCCCGCTGTGGCGACCGCAACTACTCCCTCACTCCGACCAGGTTGCACCCCCGGATCTAAGCCGTCACGGGCAAGGGCTGCCCTATCCTCCCAGGGCACTGTATCTATAGTATAGTGTGCCTGTCGGAATGGAGGACCAGGGAGAGTGAGGAGTCCAGCATTGGGAGTGTGGAGCTGGCAGCAGTGCCTTCACCTATCCTCTGGAGTTTTTTTTTTTCCATTTTTCTCTGCGTCCCCCAATGCTCGGTCATGCAATGGCATCAATGGCACTATTGCTGATGCCTGCTGCAGCACCGCACCTCGCAATGCATGGCGACACAAACTCAGCTCCTCCTGGTCTCCACCAGAGGTTGCACTTGTGCGACGCATACCCTAGAGCCCTCCCCAGGAAGAGAGAGCAGTCCTCTGGACGCTCAGTCACTTCTCTCCCCCGACGACCAGAGAGCGCTTCTGAACCCGGGTCACTGGCATAGTGCGAGGTGTGGCGTCCAGCGCCTCAGCCCTCAGCACCACCAGGCCGGCTAAGAAAACAGAACTTACAGGTTTCAAAAATTGTATAAGGTGCTACAGCTTCTTGGCCAAGGCTGACTGCCACGAGTTGTGCTTAAGGTGCCTAGATCCTGAACACCTGCTAACTAATTATTAGGTTTGCAGCAAGTTTTGCGCTAAAATTGTAATAAAGATGGCTGAAAAATTAAAGTTTATTATGGCTTCTCAGTCTGCCTCTGTGTAATCAAAGCACTCTGAGGAGGGCCCTTCTCTCATAGCAAACAAAAGAAGAACTCCTCTTGAGACACGTCTGATTCTGAGGTCCCTGAAAAAGGGAACCATGACATGGCCAAGCGTAAAAAAATCATGTGAGTAGGTTCTGGCCTCTATTCTTGCTGAAAAGAAACAAAAGGAAAAAGATGCTGCTGCCCCTCCTCCTGAAGAAGCAAAGGAGCTGGCAGTGTACAGAACAAAAATGCCCTCTATGGAGGACATGACTGAAGCTTGGCAATTCTTTTGGGGTTTTCAGGCTGTGGGTTCCCTGATGGGCGTGCCAGTTCCTCCTCCAGTTCCTGCCCCCCTCGCGGCTCCTCAGGACCAGGGAGCTGACTTTTATTAGGAGGAGGAGGAAGAGGAAGAGGAACCCACTGAACCTGATAGTTCCCTTGAACAAGAGTTTGGTTCCCCTCTCTGGGGTCTGGAGGATTTTTCCTCTCACTATGCCTTTGTATGGCAAATGGTAAACACCCTTGACCTCTCCACCCAGGAAACTGTGGACAATGAGGAGGAGGCTGAATTTTTGGACATGGTGGGGGTTAACCCCTACCGAGAGGTTGCTTTTACCTATACACAAGTCCCTTCAGAAAGCAACCTGCAGGTTGTTGCAGACCCCTTCTTCTACCCTGGGGATTGACAAGAAAATTGACAAGTACCAGCTGGACAAATGTGATGCTGAGTACCTTTGCTGTTATCCAGATCATGAAGGGGGTGGTCCAGGCAGCTGCCTGTGACAATGCTGAAGTTCCTCTCTACCCAGCCTCCGGAAAAAAGATTCCAGGAAGCTGGACAGCATGGGGAAGAAAGTGTATACCTTGGCCTCCCTGCTACTGAGGCAGGCTGCATACCTGGCATACACTCTGGAACTTCGTACTGGCCATGAGCAAGAAGGCCTTGGGGGACCTGGCACAAGAACCGGCAGACACTGTCAAAACTCCTCTTGATGCTGCCAAATAGCAATTTCATATGGTAGTGGATGCTAATGGCACTGCCTCTTGGGTTATGGTCCATGCCATCTCCTTAAGGAGATTTGCTTGGGCTAAGAACCACCAGTCTGTCCCAGGACACCCAGGCAAAGGCCATGGATTTACCCTGTGAGAACAACTCCCTGTTTGGTGACAAGACAGAGGCATATATGATAAAGGTGGAAGAGTACAAAATCACATACACGAGCAACACCGAGAAGGAAGAAGCCTCCTCTTCCTACAGGCCTTATGGAAGGGGAGGTAGAGTTTACTTTACCCCTATCTTCATGCCCTATGATTACTCTCAGATGAGAGGTCACTTTCAACAACAGTTCCCCACAGTTGTTCTGACAACAGATGCCTCCCTTCTAGGCTGGGAAGCCCACCAGGGCAACCTAACAGTAAGTGGAGTGTGGTCCCCCAGGAATCCAGAGAGCACATAAACCTCCTGGAACTAAGGGCAGTTTTCTTGCCTTCCAGTTGTTCACTTACCATGTAAAGGGCCAGTCAATCCAAATCAGGACAGACAACACCACTACCATGTATCACATCAACAAGCAGGGAGGCACAAGATCCTCAAAGCTATGCACAGAGGCCATGAAGGTCTGGAATTTGGCTTACTCTATGGAAGTGCAGCAGCTATCAGCAGTTCATCTCCCAGGGAAAGACAGTGTGCTGGCAGATTCCCTCAGTAGGATCAGCCAGGAGCATCATGTATGGTCTGTGAACAAGCAGGTGCTGGCCACAATCTTCAAGAGATGGGGCACACCAGAAATATATATGTTTGCTTCCAAAGAGAATTACCAGCTTCCTCTTTTTTGTTGCAGGCCTCCAGCAGTGGGCTTAGTCCCCATGGACACCCTGACCCTGGACTTGTCAGGGAAATTCCTGTATAACTTCCCCCACTCCCTCTATTACTTTGAGTTCTTCTGAAATTAAGGAGCCAGTCTACAACCATGATACTGGTGGTTCCAGAGTGGGCCAGACAGCCCGGATATTCCCTGCACCTGGCCCTCTCCATTAAGCAGCCCATTCATCTCCCACAGAGACACAATCTGTTGACCATGTCTCAGAGCAGAGTAACCTTTCTGTGCCTCAAGTCACTGCCCCTCAAGGCCTGGTTCTTGAGGAGTTAGAGTACTCTGATTTTCTTTTTTCAGAGAATGTTCACAAGATCCTCAGGGATTTCAGGAAGCCTGCTACCAGGAAGACACATGCTTCCAAGTGGAAAAGGTTTTCCCTGTGGTATGCTTCTAAGGAGTTTGACCTCTCACAGGCAGATCTGCCCATACTTTTGGACTACTTGGTTCACTTGCAGGCTTTGGGCCTCAGGCCCTCAACCCTTAAGGTACACCTGGCAGATATGTCTGCCTGTCTTTCAGCAGGTAAGATGAAAACAGTGGCTTCACATCACATTTTCAAGAAATTTTTCAAAGGCCTGCTGCATCTGCATCTCCCTGTTAGGGAACCAGTCCTTCCCTAGGACTTGAACCTGTGTCTAGCCAAGCTCATGGAATCTCCCTTTTGAGCCCATGGTTACTGCGGATCTGAAGTATGTCACCTGGAAGTCAGTCTTCTTGGTGGCCATAACTTCTGCCAGGAGGGTGTGTGAGCTGCAGGCTCTCTGTACTGATCCTGCCTGCATTATGTTCCACAGAGACAAGGTAGTCCTTTTAACTATCAGGAAATTCATTCCCAAGGCGGCCTCCGAGTTTAATTTGAACCAATACATCACTCTCCCAGTGTTCTTTAAAGCGAAGTCCAGTTCTGGAGAGCAAAGGCTTCACAGTCTGGCTGTTGAGAGGGCACTCTGTTACTATCAGGACTGCACTAAAGACCTCAGGTATTCCTATTCAGTTGTTTCTCACATATGGTGAAGTGGGCAAGGGCAGGCCAGCCTCTAAGAGGACCACTGCTTGCTGGATAGTCTCTTGCATCCAATTCTTCTACAGTAAAGTTGACAAGCAGTCACCACAAGGCCTCAGGGTGCATTCTACATGTGTGGCACTGCTGCCTCGCCTCTGTGGCAGCTGCAAGGGATATTCCTTTGTTAGAAATTTGTAAAGCAGCTATCTGGAAAACTGTGCACACATTTACAAATCACTGTTGACTGGATGTGCAGTCCAGAAGAGATGCCAGATTTAGCACTGCTGTCTTGCAGAACCTTTTTCTTAAATTTAGGTTTTGTACCCAGCCTCTCAATGTACTGCTTTGTAGTCTGCATATGTTAAGAATAGTGCAGGATTCCTGGGGTTTGAAGTAAACATTTACTTACCATAGTAGTGTAGTTTTTTCCAAGGGATCCCTCACTATGCTGAAATCTCCCACCTTGTCTCCCCTTCCAGAATCTAGAAAAGGTTCTACAAGAATCAGACTTTTTATGCCTGCCCGGTGGTGCTAAGGGCTGAGGTGCTGGACGCCTTACCTCACGCTACGCTGGCGACCCGGGTTTGGGAGCAAGTCTGGGTCTTTGGGAGGGGTCTCGGGGGGGCTGGCCAGGGAGGACAGGATCGAGCATCCGACAACAGCTCTCCTGGGGCACAGGAGGGATGCATCTCCTACAGCTAATGACTCCTTGCTGAGGCAGGGATCACTGCACTTGGGAGGGCTCGCGAAGGCAGGGGAAGCGCCGTGGGCAGACGTCCTTGCCGACTTGTGCGGCAGCGTGCATGCTGGCGCTAGACGGCACTGCACGCCCATGACGTTGAGGGGGGACACAACAGAACACGGAAAAAACCAGCTCTGTGGGGTAGGTGACGGCACCTGACCCCCATGCCCACTGCCCGATCCCACCCACCCGGCCTTCCAGTTCCTTCACCTGGGCCCTCACCTGCAACTTGGCAAAAAGAGGCCCCAAAGTGGAGGCCCCACCCGGAGGGAGTTAAACTGGAAGTACTGGCTGCAGGAGGAGGGAGAGAGAGGAGGCTTGGGATGGGGGGACCTCAGGCGGGCAGGATCAGCCAGGATGCCTGAGAGAGCCTCGCAGGCTGTGAGGGAAAAATAGTTAAAAAAAAAAATTAAAAAATAATTAGACTTTTTGTTTGGTATTCACTTGCCTGAGCATTACTTGCTGTTATCCACAATCAGTTTTTGCTGTAGTTTTTTTCTTAGCCTGCCATAGCTTGGCCTGGGAGGCCAATCTTTTGTTGTTTATTTGGTATTTTTCATTTTAGGTATAGTGTAGGATAGGCTAGTAGGATTTGTGGCTATTGTCCTATAGGCCCTCAAATTAATCTGATGTTTAACAACAGAAGGCAGCGCTACCACAAGGTGGAGGTTTGAATTTTGTTCCAAGTTCCATAATTTACATATACTCCACTCTCTCTGAGGCAGCTCAGCCTTCCAGGCTGATTGCATATGTTAAGCATAGTGAGGGAACCAATTAACCAATTATTTTTACCAGGTGAGACACACTAAGCTGAAAGCTTGTTTGCAGGTGCAACCTGGGAGCACAGGAAGTTAAGTGACTTGCTCAGGGTCACACAGTATGCACCTAGGGGGCTGTGGGATTCAAACCCAGGTCTCCAGATTTGCCGCTCAGAGCCTTAACCCACTGCGCCATACTGCCTCCTGAACCTTTGGAGGAAACAATATTACTATGGTAAGTAAATTTGTGTTATTGCTCCCAGTACTTTATTTGCCTTGGGCACTACAGATATGCAGTGGTCCTTAGGATTAAGTTTATTTTTACAATAATTACCAAGTCCCTTTCCTTATCAGTCACTTTCATTTACTACAAAAACAAGGCACTGCGTCAGCATGTGGTCTAAAAGCAAAACAAAATGGTTATATTAAATGCACGCTGAAAGCAGAGTTAAAAATCTAGGGTTCGACCTTAGGTCTTCTTCAGGAAATATCTAAAAGAGAAAAAAACAAAGTGTAGAGGGGAGGTAAAAAGACACACACACATATATATATATATATATATATATATATATATATATATGGGGAAAGAAAAAGAGGAGGCTTAGGGAGGAGAATTGATAAATGGCAAGATTAAGAGAGAATCTGTGAAACAAAAAAGGTGATGATGGGAAAGATAAAGCAAAATAGGAGTGAAAGAGCTAGAGAAGTCCCCAGGTGGGGAATAATTAACAGGGCCTAGTAAGAAGGTTGAAAGGTGACAAATGTGTGGGAAAGAGACAGAGATGGAGACTTACTGTGAAAATGAAAAAGAAATTAAATGTGTACAGATACAAACAGACTTTAGGGAAAATAAGGGGTGGCTGAAAGATGTTAGTGGAAAATAAGTCTATCATTTAAACCAGAGGGCTGCTGGGAGCCAAGGCGGATGATCAGCTTGGCTTCCATGTTTTTTCTATGATCAGAATCCCAGAAGCCCTGCTGAATGACACAAACAGAAAGGTCACTGACATTGTGGTCCCTGGAGATAAAGTGGGATACAGTGGGTTTAGCAGTGTCACCATTCCTGACTGCTCTGTAATGTTCCCTGAAATGGTCAGCAAGGCGCCTACCAGTCTCTCCGATGTAAATGACTGTACACTTCCTGCGAAGAATACAATATACCACATTAGTGGAGGTGCATGAGAACTCCTTGGCGATGTGAAAAACACCTGTAGGCCCCCAAATTTCAGTCACACTGTTACATAATGTGTACTGTTGTTTAATTGGATTAGTTTGTTATTTACAATAATTTACAAGTCCCTTTCCTTCTCAGTCACTTTCAGTATTGTTACATAATGTGTACTGGTGTCTTATTGGATACAATCTGAAATGTGTGACATAGCATTTGTCCAGATTAAATTTCATGCTTCACTGGTAGACTCATCTGGTTTACAGTATCTAGGTCAGATTGTATACTGTTTACTTGGTCAGCTATATCACATGGACCTCCCAGCTTATTGTCATCGGCGTACTTAGTTATCCAATTTGACACTTCTTTACTCATGTGTGATAAAAATATCTGTAAGACAGTTGAGCCCAAAACGGAGCCCTGTGGCACCCCACTCGTAACTATATCCTCAGAGAACAGATATATGTCAATGGAGACTTTCTGTGCTATATTTGTAATCCAGTTTTTAATACAAGTTCAGTTTTAACTGACCATCCCCAAAAGGCCTCCCCCCATTAGTCTTTTAAGCCTATTAAATAATTTTCTCTGGCCTGCCTGCCAGCCTGCCGATACACAGTATTTTATTCCATGTTTCTGCTTGTATGTAGACAGTGCTGGAGCAGCTCTGCACCATTTTGCGTACATAGTGAGGCTCCGCTCTGTGCTGCATTGTATTACTTTATACAGTAGAGCCATGTGGAGCTGCACTACGCCTGTAAAATGTTGCCATGCTGCTTCAGCATTGTTTACATATGAAGGGAAACACAGAATAAAATATATCGGCAGGCAGGTCAAAGAAAAATGATTTAACACGCTTAAAAGCCTAATTGGGGGGTTTCCTTTTGAGGGTAGGGGGCTGACAGTAACAAGTGTTTTCCTTTAAACAATGAGTGTTCAAAAACAACAGAGAATATTTAAAAAGACTGCTTCAAGTCATTTTAAAAGGAGCATTCCATTTATTATTTTAAATGCGACAACAAAGTACTAAAGCAGATTCAAAATGGGGAAGGAAGGGTGTCAAACAAGTCGGGAGATGAGGGGCATTCTAAAATAGTACACAAAAGTATAGGTCAAAAGTTTCACTGCCATCATGCACTAATGCTGTAAGTCATCTTACCACTTAATATGAAATGTATTGCATTACTGTATGTCCCGGGTGACTCCTGTAAATGGAACCTGTGTGCACTGAATTATTACCTACTTTATAAATGGAGGATTAAATTAAAAAACAAATCAATAAGTTTTGGTTACTGTGTAGCAGCGGGGTAAGTACCATGCAGTTACATGGAACAGGGATAAAACACGGTAGTTGCATATATGTTTGTCATTGATGATCATATATAGAAAATAAATTACTTCATAATCACCCTACAGTTAAAGTGTAGTTACAGAAATCCATAAGGGTATGGTGTGCATATAATGTGTGTGGAACACAGACAGAAGAGGGAAGTAAGTGCCTTAGCTGGGATTAGCCTAGTCAGGTTGTGCATTTGTGAAATAGTGGGTATTGCTTGGAGTCCCACATTTTCAGTTGTTATGGGGCGCAGCTGGTAGTGCAGCGGAATGGTTTTCTGAGTGGCATGGGTTCAGATCATTGCTAGGGCAGTTATTTATGCTGTATGTCACTTCTGGCTGTGTGTAGTTACAAAAAAACAAAAATGTTAACTTAAGGACATTCCCTGGTGTTTCATCATCCCCATGTCAAATTCATAATTTTTTGCCCCATATACGATAGTCATCTAAACAGTTAAAATCCATAAAAAAAACAAACATGGGTGGCCATGCTTTGTTTTTAATTTACATTTTAATCTCTCTTTATGGAAAAAATCTCTAAGGGGCCGGATTGTTTTATGTAGTTACAACATCAATGTTTTAGGCGTCAGCGTAAGTGTGAAATGAAAAGTGAAACAAGGACACATCATTTGTCATGATGTTTGCTTAATTTTGTTTCACAAATGCAAAAATAATAAGTGAAATCTCTATGACACTCTCTTGAACAAACATTCACAAAAATGGAAATATTTGTATGTTTTTTGTGCATAAACCCATTTCAAACCCATGTCCTTTTCACAAAATGTTTTTGATAGATGTAGTAGAATACAGTTATGAATATGGCAAAATAAAGAAATATAGGGATTGCCATGCTTCTTTTGGTTGTATCTGCTTTGAAAGTTGTAGTTTCAGAGGTGGTCAGCTCTGGACGAAAACAGTTGAAAAAATCCCAATAAAATCAAACTTGCCAGAAAGCTATTTAAACAATTCAAAAATACATGCAGAATGCTAAGGACTTCATTATAAAACAGTAATTTAAGACACAGAGACATGTAGGCAAAGTGCCTTGAATGATGCAAACGGCTGCAGTTAGAAACATGTGTAACCCCTAGGCGGCACTATTCTAAGGACTACTTACCCCTGCCTGTATGGCTACACACAGGTTAAGGGGCCTAAGTTCTCTAATAAGGTGCCTCCACCCAGAGAAATGGTATTGAGGTTGCTTGTCTGCCCCAGTAGAGCCCTCAGGGACGCTTTAACCACCCACCAACCCTACTAGTGGCCCAGTATCTACCACAGTAGTAAATTCACAAACAGTATGTAGCCGTAATAATATGCACACACCCTTCACACTTACCACCAGGATTAGCTCTTCAACAGTTTCCCTGGGGACTCCCTGTAAAATAAGGTTAGCGATGCAACAGCATACTCTTAACACTGTAGCCCCACCAATAATATGCACACTAGCCAGATTAAGCTTAAAACAAAACAATCAGGTTTATTTAGGAGCAGTGAACAAGGAAGGGGTGTGAATCTAGGCAAATGATTGGCTGTCTGATTTAGTTCAGTGATTGCATGCACTTTTTGTCCCAACCTGATAGTCAAACAACACTGGGCGCCCAGGATGGTCAGTCTTGCTGGCCAGAAGTGTTGCCTGAGGGTGGCCGATGTTGCAGCTGATGTTGGGGCCCTTGGTGGAAAGAAAATCAGTTAACATGGCGAAACACTCAAAATTATTTGTAATCCAAGCCCGGTTGGCTCAGTCCTTTGTAAACCCAAGAACTGAAGACAATTAGATGGTGCAACAAATGATTTAAGCTTTCATTGCAGGGAGGAATATGGAGACCTCATGGTGATGACAGGAAACATGGGGAAATAGGGCCGAGACGACACACCTCCTCTTCACAGCTTTTCCTCCAGATGGCAGCAACGTGCATGTTGTTGCTGCACAGGGGCTGGATCCCCGAGGCGATCTCTTGCCGTGACAGTCGCTGGTGATGGAGTAGTGGCCTAGGCTGAAGTGGCAGGGCCCAAGGAGGATGAACAATCTGGCAAAGTTCATGATCTTCTGCTGGTGAAGCCTCCAGCTGGCGTTAACAGATTTTCTTTTGTGGGAAAGCAGGTTTCGACCCATGAAACATATTCAGCACATTTAAAGCAATAACTACTTTAGGCAACAATTTGGATTTAATCATGTTGCAATTCAGCAGCTTTACTGAGCAAACTTTCCAATCTGAGTATACCTCGCACACAAGCTACAGGAGCAAGTCTTCAGTCCAAATCACAAGTTACACTAACGCTTCTTCTTCTTTCTGCCACAGTTCCAGGCTGGAATTGGATAAGTCCGACTTCTACTAAAAGCAGTTAACAAGCAGGAGAAAAGTGGCAGGAAGGCATGTTAGGCCTCTTCCGTCGATTCGCCTACGCTCCTTCTGGGAGCAGCTGCTCAAAAGCTCGAGCTGTTCACACTTCTACCTCCAACTCTAACTGATCTGCTGTCTCTTGGAGCACAGGGCGTTTTCCTGGTAAATCCAGAGGTTCGGTTGGCTGCAATAGCTGTCAGTTGCAGTAAGGGCTCCCCCTCCAAGCCCATTTAGGCGCAGTGGTCCAGATAATTTTTAGGACTCAGAAGTATTTACTACTACCTTTTTACACCTGGTAGTATTTTCATCCAAATAGTAGTACTGTCATCCACTGACCCATCTCATACCCCCATATCTAAACCAAGTCTCAATTCCACTAGATGCCTTCAGTCATAGACTGTCTAATACTGCAGTGGAGTCATACTGTGACCTTGTTTTTAACATTATGTTGCAACAGTAATTCTTACCAGCCAGTGAGCAACTCCTGTCCCCACCCTTAAGGGTTCCTATGTAGTGCCATGGCTGCTAGCATCTCATGGTATTGCCAACTTTGTACATGTGTACCACATATTGTAAATTTGCAGGGTGGGAAAAAACTTCCTAAAATGATAAAGTAGGAGTATTCCAGTCAAAAATGGTAGTAAAATAGTCCTTTACTCCCCTTATCTGTTCCCCTGTTTAGGCACCAACTGAAAAATCTACAATCCTACAGAATTTCCTTCCCACAGAACACTGGGGTTTGGATCCATTTTAGGTCCCCAGTAGTTATATTGGTATAGTTACTGGAAGTCCTGGACCTAACATGGTAGCTTGCATCCCAATGAATGATCTGCAATTAAAGCAGGTTAGCCAAACTTCTCTGGCTCTAATATAACAGTATATAAACAGTAAATAAGCACAGTTCTCACATACGCTCCCTCTGTGCAAGTAACAACTGCAGAATGGAGCAAAACAACACTCTGGCTGGCCTCAAGCCCTAAATTGCTTGGACCCAGCACAGACCATTTCCTAAACACAGATTAGTTAGTCTCTTAAAGGTACTGGCATGGAGGCTTAATATGGCACTCTCACGCAAAGACACAGAATCACACTAGGATGGGACGCCAGCCTGACAGTGGGCATTAGGGAGCCCAGAAAGACATTATAGTAAACCCCAAATTGGTAGGGGGGGTTACACATAGAAACGTAGAATCTGACAGCAGATAAGGACTGCTTGGCCCACCTAGTCTGCCTGTTTTTCCCTACCTGCTGTATCGCAGCAGACCCTACTTGATCTCTGGCTTATCCCCCCCACCATCTTGTCTTATCACTAAGGTTCCCTTATGCATATCCATGTTTTCTTGAACCATTACTGGTGGGGTTTTTTTTGGGGGGGGGATCTCCTTCCACGGGCTCCATGGGGCTAAGACCCTCTTCCTCAGAGGGGGTACATCCTCCAGCTGATCCCCAGCTGGTCTGCATCCACCAATTCCCCTGTGGATTCTCCCTCTGTGGCAGGGCCAGGTGGGGGGCGCCAGCAGTCCTCTGCCACCTGGTACGGCAAATCTGGTAGTGGGGGACAGACTTTGCCTGAGCGGTAGGGCCATCATGGGTCATGGAGCCTCTGCCTTTTACCGTTTTCTCTCTCCTTCCCCTCTGACATAAAGCACATCAGCTTCTGAGCCTCCTGACCCATACTACCCTCCAGCCACCGCTAGAGGGAAGTCATCTGGCGGGGCGACTAGTCCCCTCCCCCGGAGAGAGGAGAGCAGTCCTCCAAACGCTCAGTCCTTTCTCTCACCTGCTGACCCACAGCGGCCCAGGTTCATTCCTGAACTCGGGTGGCCGGCGTGGAGTGAGGTGTGGCATCCAGCGCCTCAACCCTCAGCGCCCATGGGCCAGCACCCAGTTACTGTTTTTGTTCCACCACCTCTGCTGGGAGGGTGTTCCAGGCATCCACCATCCTTTTCGTAATGAAGTACTTCCTCATATCTTCCCTGAGTCTACCCCTTCCAGCTTCATAGCATGACCCATTGTCCTTGAGCATCTTTTTGTTCTGCAAAATGCTTCCCTCTTGAACCTTATTTATACCTGTGAGGTATTTGAAATTTCTGTTATCTCCCTCCTCTCCCTCCGTTCCTCCAGCACATGCATATTAAGGTCCTTCAGTCTTTCTATGTCCTTCCAGAGATGAGGTCTCCAGAACTAGACATAGTACTCCAGGTGAGGTCTCACCGGTGATCTATAAAGCAGTAACACCACCTCCCTCTTTCTGCTGGTGATCCTCTCCCTCTGTGCACCCCAGCATCCCCGCTAGCTCTCCTGACTGTCATGTCACCCTGCCTAGCCACCTTTAGGTCATCAGATATGGTGATTCCCAGGTCTTTGTGCTGTTTGATGGTCGTCAGTACCTCTCCTCCCATTTTGTACTCCTCCCTGGGTTTCTGTGCCCCAAGTGCATGATTTTGCACTTTTGTACATTGAAGCTCAATTGCCATACCCTTGACCACTCCTCAAACCTTTTCAAATTCACTCTCATCCCCCCTCCCCGCCCCCCGGAGTATCTACCCTGTTGCAGATTTTAGTGTCGTCTGCAAACAGGCTTCTCTTTCCCTCCAGCCCTTCTGCAGTGTCTCTGATAAAGACATTAAAGAGGATTGGTCCCAGTACAGATCCCTGAGGGACCATACCTAGGTGTAACGAGCACACACAACCTCACAGGAGGGGATGCCAACTCCATAGTTAGTTTAGTTACTTAATCTTTATTTATCACACAGATATGTGTCTCGCCTGACATGTTTCAGAATAAAATTCTTTTATCACAGTATTTTGGATTTGAGATCCCTCGGGTACCTCACTGGTCACCCTTCCATTCTTTGCAATGAACTCCATTTACCACCACCCTCTATCTCCTAGCCAATTTTTTTTTGTCTCCTTTGGTCCCACTTGTAGGCTGCCCAGCTTGCCTACTAATCTTCTGTGTGGAACGGTATCAAAGGCCTTGCTGAAATCTAGGTAGGCAACATCCACTGCTCCAATTCCCTGGTCACCCAGTAAAAGAAATCTATCAGATTCATTTGACAAGATCTTCCCCTGTGAATCCATGCCGTCTCAGGTCCTGTAAGCCACTGGATTCAAGACATTCCACTGTCTTTTCCTTCAGTGGTGATTCCAATAACTTCCCCACCACGGAAGTCAGGCTGACTGGCCTGTAGTTGCCAGTCTTCTCCCTACTACCACTTTTGTGAAGTGAGACTACATCTGCCCTCCTCCAGTCCCCAATTGTGGAAGCTAATTTCCTTGTTGCTAGCCTGTATATATTCTTAGCTGGACAACATATAATAGGATACATCCTTGTTCTAATAGTGCTTCCATATATTTAAGAATTTACTTGTGCCAGTAAACTGCCTTGAAAACTTTTTCTAGTTCACCAGAAAAATGGAATTTGAAACACCAGGGAGCATCTTTAAATAATACTGTCTTTCCATTTATAAGTCACTGGTCTTTTTTTTAACTTTCAGTCTTTATTAAGAAAATGTAATATTTACAGGACAGTCAACAAACAAGACATACAAACATTTATCCATATAGGCATCACTAGTTATGAGCTAGGAAATTAAGAACTCCATACATTACGATAGTCTCATTTAAATCAGTCATAGGGGACATGAATAGTACATGTGGCATTTCACCATTTGTAACATGTTGGGTGGGAGTAAATTAATAATAGTAAAAAAGGGAAGTAGCACATGGGTCAGTTGCTAGGGGGTGGTCATGGGCCCTTGCTAAACTCTCCAGTAATGCAACCTAGGGTAGAAAGTCAAGCCGTCTTGGAGAAATGTAGAGGACCCATCTCCTCCAGATGAGTTCAAAGGATTCAATATTTTTGTTTAACTTTGCTGTCAGTTGTTCCAATTTATAAGCCTGAATCATTATTTCATCCCACTGAGACAGTCTGAGAGGGTTAGATGATAGCCAGTTCTTAGTAATTGCTTTCTTTGCTGTTCAGAGGCAGATAATTAATAATTTTGTTGTAGCTGGGTCTCTACAGATAACTGGAAAATCCGAAAAGAGGAAAGTCTCCACAGTTAGGCCATCTAGTTCCATATAAGTCACTGGTCTAAACTTAATCTGGACAGCCCCTAAAACTAAATGTACATATTATTTACTCCATTGCTTTTGCCTAGATCTCTTTCATCAGCTTCTTCTTTGCTAGCTGTAGTAGTAGTTAGGGCTGTGTGAATACCAAATATTATTTCCCTAATACCATGAATATTAGGGCTTCCGAATATTCGGAAGCCTTTCCCGAATACAGAATTATTTGGAAGGTATTCGGCTGCACAGCCCTAGATTCCCACCTTCTACCCACCCATGATACCAGCACCTACAATTTATTTATTTATTCTTCGTGCTTTAAGGGACCAGCTGTGGTCGCCTCCATGTTGGCCCCATCTTTATGTACCGTAAAATTACAGCATGGTAAAAAAAAAAAAAAAGATAATCTCCCTGCCTCCGGTCAGGAACAACAACCTCCTACCAGCCAGCAAATGCAATTTATTTATTTTCTCAAAAAAAGTTTTAAGTAGGACTGGCACAGCCCACCTGCCTCCACAGCCGGCCCCCATCTTATGGACTAAAGTAAAGTGAAATCCCACCCTGTAGTGCCAGCGCCCACAATTTATTTATTGATTTTTTTTTTCAGAAAAAAAAAATATATTTTAAAGGCGACTGCCCGACACAACCCGCCTGCCTCCATGGCCTCCTTGGTTGGCCCCCATCTTAAAGTAAAGGGATGGTGAGCAGCATGGCAAAAAGAAAACAAGAGCAACCCCCCTTCCCGTCAGGAACAACAAGCAGTGCCACTGCCAACAGACACAGGCAGTGCCCTCTCTACTCTGCACCCCCCACCCTGCATGGTGCACCCTGCACCCAATTCTCCTTATTAGGAGATAGAAAAAAATTGCCCCCCTCTGGTCTGGCAGAACCTTCTATAAATGAAAACGCGCAGCTTGGCTTTACTGTAGCAAAAACAAGCAGTGCGCTTTCATTCATAGAAGGCAGGCGCTCGACTCGGAGTCTGCAGCGGGGGAGGGAGGATTGTGATGGACCAGAGGTGGGCAATTTTTTCTATCTCCTAATAAAGAGAACGGGTGCTGGGTGAGTGTGTGTGGGGAGGGGCAAGTAAAGAGGGCACTGTCTATGTCTGCCAGTGGCACTTGTTGTTCCTGATTGGGGTTGTTTTGCTTTTCACGATGTCACTATCACTTTACTTTAAGATCGGGCTGGCCATGGAGTCAAGCAGGCCCAGTGGTGGCACTTTCACAAGTGAGTGGTACTCCTCCTCATCTGTCAAATCAAGGAAAATGGAATGTTTAAAATTAGCAGTAATATGGGATAAATAGGGGAAAAACAAGGAATAGGGGCACTTATTTTCAAAAAGTGCAGACGAGCATGGGTATCACTTTATATTTTGAGTGCCACCACTGGGCAGGCAGATTGTGTCGGGCGGTCACCTTTAAAACTTTTTTTTTTTTGCTGAAAAAAATAAATAAATTGTGGGTGCTGGCACTACAAGGTGGGTAGGAGGGTGGGATTTCACTTTACTATAGTTCATAAGATGGGACCAGCTGGGGAGGTGGGTGGGTTGTGCCGGTCCCACTTGAAAACTTTTTTCTTGAGAAAAATAAATTGCATTTGCTGGCTGGATTGGAGGTTGGGATATGCTGACTGCTAGAAGGTGGGTGGAAAGACAGTACTGTTTTTGGGGTGCTGGGCAGGGCTGTGCCGAATACGAATGTTCGGCCGAATAACGAATATTTGGCATCCGAATACCAAATATTCGGCCGAATATTTGAAAAAGGGCATTCGCACAACCCTAGTAGTAGTAGTAGTAGTAGTAGTAGTAGTAAAAATGTTATTCTGATGTTCAGAAAAGGATGACGCAGTTGAGCATAGACTCATTTACAATGGGGTCCCAATGGGGTTAGTTGCTCAGTTTTTTTTTTTTAAATTAGACTCCTCCTTCTTTAGCACTTAACTCCTCCTCGTGGAGTAAATATGATGTTCTGCCTAGAGGCGAACTCCATCGGGGATGCCGCAGGGAATTGCACCCCTCTCGTCTGTCAAGTGTGTAGGACAGTGGCCAGTCAAAGTGGAATGGTTCTGGGTGTGCTGGCAGCATGCTACCATGCTCCAAAGTTTTCCTCTTTGTTTTGCTCACCCCCTAAGGACACGGCTGGTGAGGGCTCCATGGTGCCCATTCACACACAATTGTGTGTTTGCTCTCCAGAGCCGGGTTGCATCCTGCCTCCTGTGAGCTTCTCCTGCTGCCCTGCCACCTGTTGTCACCCAAGGAGTGCTATTGCTTTTGCAAAAAGACTGCTCTCCCTCCCTTCCCAGTGGAGGAGAGAATTCTGTAGGACACTCGATCCTTCTACCTCATGCTGACCCCTGACATCCTGGGCTTGCTCCTGGGCTGGCAGCATTGTAAGAGATAACCTTACAGCTGCGCAGACAGGCTGGGCTGACCTAAAATTATGAATTCTTATGATTGCTCAGATTAAAAAAAAAAATTAAACATCTGTCATTCTCTGTTGACCAAATGTAATGATGCATTTTAACAGAAATAGTGTAGCAATTGTGCGCCCAATTCTTTAAACATCCTCTCAAAGGTCAAAGATCTTTTTTTCTTATTTATGTCCCCTGCTCTTCAGTCGACCCCCATTTGTTTAACCTGCCCCAGCCTAATCACCCCAGCATCCTTTGGGACTTCTTGAGCCTCCCCATGTACCCCCAGAGCTTTCCCCCTCTGGCAGGGGTGGCAGGAGTCCCATACCTCTACCGCAGAAGGAACTGGTTGTGGGAGGCTTCGCCTAGGTAACCAGGTGCAGAGCCTGTGAGCAGATTGTCACCCTCTAGTTGATCAGGGTGTATCCCCATGTTTCTCCCCATGTTCTCTAGAACAGCGACATTAAGGGTGCAGCAAGCATGCACAAATGCAGTGTGTGCGGTTGGGCACCTGTTGACGTCCTGCCACCCATGATCTACTCCAGCAGCACTGCCACCTGTGGTCACCCAGGTGGCAGTATAGCAGTGGAGCTAGCTGCCCTCCCTCCCCCGGAGGAGGGGAGTGTCCTCTGGGACGCTTGATCCTCCTTCCCCCCAGCTGTCCCCCGAGGGCCTGGGCTGATTCCTGAATTTAAGTCATCAGCATTGTGAGTGGTAGCCCTACTGCTGTACCGACAGGCCAGCCTTAAGATCTTTGTATTTATTTTTTATTTAAGACAGTTTTACATGGTAAGCAATACAGAGAATCATATAAGTCTTACTTACATTTGTGACCTGGGGGGAAGAATAGGATAGAGGGCAGGAAAGTAGAACTAGGAAGAATAGGATAACATAAGTGACACAGTAGTACAAAAATCAGAGCAATACATGTATCAGAATAAATAGCAGTACATCAGTATGATAATATGCATGAGTACAGGATTGGGAGTAGTGACATATCAATTTGGACAAGCGCAGGGTGATCAAAGTTATATCTGGGAATACAATATGTTGGAATTGCTGATTTCTGAAAGACAGAGGACCTTCGCCCAAAGTAGCTGAACCAGCATTTCTTGATTCACGTTAAAGGCCCAAGAGAAAATAAGCATACTTCTAGTATATTTATTTTCTGAGAATGATTTGTGTACTGCTTTGTCTCCACAGTTGCTTCTGCAACAGATTTGTTTTTAACTGGCAGTTTCTGACAGCAGGAAGGGACCTTAAAAATCATTGTAACAGACATATTACAGTAACACAAAGTCAGAAGGGACTCTAGGTTCATCATGTCTGCTCCCTGCTTTATAGGAAAGTATGAATAACTGCGTTGTGCAAACATGTACTACGTTAAAGGGGTTCCCTATCCATTGTGCTACCAGCGGGTCCACTGATTCACTTGGTAAGCAGAAATTTGTCCAGGCTAATCTTCAAGAGTTACCTGCATTTCAGTTTGTATATTCACCTTTTGTTTCTGTGTTTATTTTTTTCTTCTTCTTCTTTGTTTGTTGTTTAAATTCAGGGAGTGCCTTTTCAAATGTTTGAGGTATTCTAGGGGCCTCCCTCTCTGGGATCAACAGCAGAGCATCCACAGACACACACACACATACCCTGCTGCCAAGACTACAGTCAGCGTACTGGTGCTAAAAGCTGAGATCTAAGTATCCCGCTCCCACTGTGCACATATCCAGAAGTGCATGGGACTGGAAGCAGCAGAGGCCGAGAGGGAGAGGCAGGGCTTCATAAAGCATTCCTGACTCCCTTTTTCTCCCCCTTCTCTGCCATCATACATGCATGCGTGTTTGTCAAGGCGCACACTCAGCACGTCATGGCAGCCACTTCCTTTGTGCTGCCCCAAGCTGCACTGCCACCGGGCCTGCACTTGGTGGCAGTCTAAGGCTGGGCCAACATGCCACTCTTTCCCTGGGACAGGAGAGCAGTCTGTTGGAGCTCAATCCTCTCCTGCTCTGGCCAACTCCAGCAGCCTGAGCTTATTCTCAAACTTGGGCCACCAGTGTGGCAGGAGGTAAGGAGCCCAGTGCCTCAGCCCTTCCACAATACCAGGCTGGATTATGAAATTTTCAGTTTGAAGATGCTGTGTTTGAGTGGTGAGAGAATCCACAAACTTGATATGGAGAAGCATGTTAATCCCAATAAAAAAGTGTAATTGGGGGCGTGGCTTAACCACAGAAAGATGGCAGCATAGATTCTCCGTTCCATCCTTCCCATGACCTAATAGTCAGCTAAGCAGTGAGTTTTGAGGCAGAATCGCTCACCTTTTCATGGGCTGTGGTTGACCTTATCCCGCGATCACCGATTGCCACTGAGATGAAGCCTTAAGCCACTGGGAGAGGCACCGTAATGTGGGAGAGGTGATCAGCAATTCAGGCCAACCTCAAGGTGCTGGATGAAGAGCACTGACCCACAGTTACTTCTGGCCTGATACCATACACAGAGACTGGGACACACAGACTAAGACTCTGAACTGCATTAAACATAAAGTTGGTGTTACCTGCAGCAACAGAGTGTTGTTTGTTTGCCATATGCTTCCAGGACCTTCCGGTGTATCGGAGAACTTGCAAAATTCAGTAATTGGCTCTGCATGTGGATGTTTTGACGAGTAACTCAACATGGCCTCTTCTCAACAATTGCCCTGCACGCCGCATGGAGGAAACGCTGGTACCCGCGGAGGCACCTCCCAAGTAATGGGCTCTGTCTTGCATAACAAAAATGCTGGAATCTTTATTAGTGCGGGTGGACGGCATTAGTACAACTCTTACTGGCAATGTTGCAGACATTCGTTAGCTGGAGGATAAGTTTAACATGGCTGAACAAACAATGGAGGAGCTGACCAGCCTTCTGGCGCAGAGGCATAGCTGCCGTCTGCAGTGCCAACGACTCGGGTTCAGGAATGGATCCGGGTGTCTGAGGGCTGGCCGGGGGGGGAGGGAGCAGGATTGAGCGTCCATAGGACTGCTGTCCTGCTCCAAGGGGAGGGGAGGGAGTGAGTGCCCGGTGCAGCGTGGTCCCCCAGCGGAGGCTAGAGATACCACAAGTAATCGGGCACCTGAATGCAATGGGGGCGAGGTGGACTCTGGCTGTTATTGCACGTCCCGGCCCCCAGACAAAACACAGGAAAAAAATTGCCAGCCCCCCCACATATGAGCCGGGGTTCAGTGCCCGACCTTCCAGCCATGATTGTTCCGCCTCTGTTGGCCCCACTCCGGGGGGGGCTTCCAGTTGAGGTTTAGGGTCGCCTAAGCCCAGGGGAGCCCATTCTACGGGGCTAGGGGGTTCCCGGTGTCAAAAAAAAAAAAAAAAAGAATGGAGGAGTTGGCGAGGCGGCAATACAGAGTAATGCAGAGGGTGCAGGAGCATGAATCTAAGTTACACAAGCTCTGAGAGAGAGCAGAGAACCAAGAAAACCAGGGACGCCGCAGCAACATTTGAATCCTGGCCATCCCCAAGCAGCTGGAGGGTCTTAATATGGAACGGTTCCTCAATGATTTTATACCCAAGCTGCCGGGGGACAGATGGAGAGTGTCAGTTGAGGTGGAGCAAGTACACAGGACCAGAGGCTGGGCTGGACCCCCTGATTCCCCACTGCATCTCATAATTGCATATTTGCTTAAATATTCAGTCAAAGAGCAGTTGCTGAGAGTGGCAAGGGAGCAAGGGGATATTATCTGGAAAGGGGCCCACATATAGTTTTATAGAGACTTTTGGCAAGAGGTAGCAGCCAAATGCAAGGTCTTTCTTCCATTTAAAAGATCTTTGAGAGACGATGGTTTTCGTTAACATTTCAGGGCGTTGGCCACTTTACAGATCTCCAAGGATGGCAAGGAATTGCTTGCAGAGTCACCGCCAGGACATTGCATTGTGACTTAAACAGCATTGGCCAGCAATACCTATGACTACATCCACCAGAAGCCTTTGGACTCCAGGAGGGCCTGCGTCCACTAGAGGGAATGGCAGGAAAGAAAATCAAGCCCACAGGGAATGCAATCAAGGGTACACCGGTGCGCCCACCAAGTCTTCCAGTTCTCATGTGAAAAGCCGTCAGGCCTCTGGCACTCGTGAAACTGTCCCGGTCAAAACACCCAGCCTACAGCAGCCGGCAGAGAGAAAAAGACCAGATGTAGAGAGACCACCTCTGGAATAGTGCTCCAGGAATAGATCCAGAAGTCACCCTCTCAAGGATGTCCGTGACCAGCTGTTCCCATCATTCCCACCTGCCAAACTGCCTAGAGAGGACTCATCCAGTGATGAAGATCAGGAAGAGGATCTTATGGACACTCATGCCATCTCAATGGACACTGCTTCCCCGATTGACTGGGCAGATGCCGCAGAGGAGTTGGCAGAGGGTTCTGAACTACTTGGCAGCAAGGAACAGCAGCTGGGACCTGTCCAACTGGGACTGTGGTCCTTTGCGGAGGTGGCGGCTAGGAAACCAAGAATCCCCAGCAATGAAGAGAACCCTACTCTAACTGCTCTACCAGTCGCAGAGGGCTGAAATTGACTGTAGTTACTGCATGTCGGTGACTGCTGGCTATTCAGTCGCACAAAAGGGCTAAGTACTTGTTATTCTGTGTTACTGTATGTTACTAGTTGGTTATTCCTCCTATCATGTTTAGCAGAATGTTGGAATGGTTATGATTAGCCCTAAGGGGGTGGGAGGGTAACTGGCTCCAGAAAGAAACTGGAGATGGGTTTCTTCTTGTTTACCACCTTCCTCATAGATGCAGGGTAGTTAGGTAGCCCCTCCCCCCCGAGGTACGGTGGATGGCTGTGCCCTTCATTTCTCCTCCATGCATTGGACTCTCTCTCCTTGTCCAGTATAAAAGGCTATATGGCTGCATATTTGACTCCTATAATGCCCCACCTTTGGTGGATTAGAGGGGAATGAGGGTGGGAGTGGGGGAATCTGGAAGGGTAAAGGCCACAGAATAACAGGAGATTGCCTCTCCCTTCAACACCCAGGAGCTTATTTTCCTTCTTTCACTTATTTGAGGCTTGCTCAGTGTCCACGACCCCTACTAATTGCCTCCTACTCAGATTTAGGAGGGACCATTAACAGCTGGTGGGGTGGAGATTTGACTATGGTAAGGGGGAGTGGGATGCACCATACACTGGGCATGCAATATGGTAGTATCTTTCTTCCCCTACCTCCCGATTGGCAGGGACTATAGTTGGGAGGAGTCCTCCCCGCTAGGACCGCTTTCAGGCACTGCTCCGTGGATTGGAAACACCTTTATACACTACAGGCTGGGTTAGTGAGGGGAAAACCCTCTTACACAGAAGTAAAAATTCCTCGAGGTCATTATGTAGAGATGTAATGCCTTTCCTCGGTACCTCTCCTGGTTCGTCACAGTCACCTTCTCCATGGTGTCCTGGCGAGGCTTATGCCCGCCTCCCCTCATTATGGGGGTGCCAAGGGTGGAGGGCCCGAGTCACTGGGGCTAGCCTGCAGAGGGGCATCTTGGAGTGACATTAGGATTAAAGCTACCTATAAGTTGAGTTGCATGTATATATGTTCAGTGGCATCTTACTAAAATGTGCGTGACTAATGTATGATTCAGGGAAGGAGGAACCAGCATCCTAGCTCACGTTTTCTGAAATATTTCCTCCTGGATCATCCATTAGTGGTGAAGCTGGTCCAGGGTAGGGTGGATACCAAACTATTTTGCAGGAACTTGACCACCCCTTTGGACGCCAAGCTAGCATGGCTGAAACCAGTAGGATATTACCTTGGTTTCCCTTTGCGCCCAACTTTGGTGTCTTCTGTGTTCTCACACTTAGAGTGCACAGTACTACAGGTTACCAGCAGGGCAGAAGCTGGCAGGCTGGTGCATTGTGCTCCCACACAAATTAACCACAGGTTATTGGACCACCCTCCTGCCCTGGGGTAAATCACTTAGGGGCAGAGAGGCGGTTGTGGCTACAGGGGTTACTCTGTAGGGTGATATAGGCTGCCTGAGTAGCGGCATGGGGGCAACCCCAACATAGTTTTTTAAGAAGGTTACAGTTGTATCTTGAGTGGTTAAGTGTTAGGTCTGTTAAATAGTAATGTGCATTGTAATTACAGTATCCTATTGATTTCTCTTTCTGTGTTGTAGCTGTATAACCAAGTTTACCCCAGTAGAACCCGAAGAACATCCTGTCTCTTCGGCCTACAGTTTACGGGCCCCCCCCCATTCTGACGGACACCTGCTCCTTTGTGCGTCTGTCTTGGCTCAAACGAAGGTTGGGTACTCCGAAGGTAAGTAGAATTGGGTGTTAACAGTTGGGTGGATAGGGCCAACAACATAAAACAGGGGTGGAGGTGTGTCTCCTGGAATGTCAAAGGTCTCAGTCACCCCGTGAAGAGAACCAAAGTGTTGCAGCACCTTGTGTCTCTCCATATAGAGGTAGCATTGCTCCGGTAGACATACCTCACTGTCAGGGTGGTACTTTGGTTGAAAAAGCAATGGATGGGCCAGGTAGTGCACAGCTCGGCCTTGTCCAAATCAGGGGGAGGTAGCTATATTGGTTCACAAATCATGCCCATCAGTGGAAGAAGCTGTGAATGCAGACAAGCAGGGCCGTTGGGTGGTCACCCGATTCCCATACCCAGGGGGCAAGGTAGTCGTGGTAAATGTATATGGGCCAAACTCAGACTGCGTAGAATTTCTCCCTCAGATTAGCCAGGCTCTGACACAGCTCACGAGTGACAAACTAGATATCCCTCTACTCATGGGAGGGGACTTCAATTTGGTTGATGACGTATTTCTGGATAAATCGCACCCCACCCCAAGTTGCATCCCAAAGCCAAAGCAGCACTTCGGGAACTGCAAGAAGAGTGGGGAATGATAGATCCCTGGTGCAGGGACAACCCTTCAGGGAGAGACTATACAGTCTTCTCCCCAGTGCACAGCACACATAGTCACATTGACTTCTGGCTGGTGAATAGGGTGGCGGCTCAAAGTATACACAGCACCACCATCGAAAGTATACTTATATCAGATCATGCTCCCACCACATGCTGCTTTCTCCCCAAGAGAGTCAGCCTTCCTCACCTAGGTGGAGATGTAGTCCTTTACTGCTAAGGGACAAAGAATTTTGTTCACAGATGCGGGAGTAGATCAAGTCTTACTTTCAAAATAACTTGGATGGTGAGGTGGGGGCCGGCACAGTCTGAGAAGCCTTTAAAGCAGTATTAAGGGGCTGAATCATAGCTTACACAGCGGCTCAAAATAAGAAGTGATGGGAAGAGGTAAACTGGCTACAGCAGGAACTGGTGGGACTTGAGGAGAGATTCAAGGCCTCATACCCCACTGATAATACCCTCCTGGTTTCTGTCCTGGGGATAAAATATAAGATAAACGCTCTATTGCAGCGTAAAGCAGAGTGGCAACTCCTCAGAGCAAAACATAAATTCTGGAACGGGGGAGATAAGGGGGTAAATGTTTAGCTTGCCATTTGTGGAAACAGCAGGTCTTGTCCCAAATACATGCACTTGCTGACCATACTAGGGCAGCAGTCACTGACCCTGAGTGCATCAACACAACAGTGAAACGCTTCTATCAGGACCTATATGACTCCAAAACCACCACAGGGGCGGTGGACCTGTCCAAGAGTATGGAAGAATTTCTAGGTTCCACCCCTCTGCCTCATCTCTCTTCGGATGAGGCTCAGCAACTTGACACACCCCTGTCTCTTACAGAACTGCGAGCAGCACTCTCTCAGCTGTCCAAAGTGAAAGCACCAGGGGTGGATGGCATGACGGTTGAGCCTTACCAAATAATAGGGGAAGAGATATCCTTACCCCTGTTGAAAGCACTACAGGAAGCCCACAGCAGAGGAATACTCCCTCTGACTATGAAAGAAGCAATAGTTTCCCTGTTACCAAAAAAATCCTTGGACCCACTTGACTGCGCCAGTTTCCACCTGATCTCTCTGTTATCGGTTGACACAAATATTGTGGCGAAAGTCCCAGCCAACAGGCTGGAGTAGATCTTACCTTCCTTGATACACTCTTCATAGGCAGGGTTTAGTAAAGGCAAGAGCGGAGCAGGCAATTTAAGGGTGGTACTTAATCTGAAATGACAAGTCTGTCAGTCCCACATACCCATGGCAGTCTTGGCAATTGATTTCTCCAAGGCTTTTGACTGTGTGAAATGGAGCTATTTACATAAGACTCTAGAAACGTATGGTGTCGGTCCCTATTTCCACACATGGATGACCACTCTTTACAGTGCTCCAACTGCCAAGATCCACACCAGTAAGAATATCTTTGCAGCATTTGAGTTAGAAAGGAACCCACCAGAGCTGTCCCCCCCTTGCTTTTCCTAATTGCTTTGGATCCACTGGCAAGGAATTGTTGGCCTCCTTGGAGATATAAGGTATTCAGATAAAGGGGATGGCGTATTTAGTTAACTCATACGTGGATGAGTTGCTCCTGACACTCACCTATCCAAAGCTGTCACTGCCACCAGTTCTGGATACCCTACAAGAGTTGCAGAATTCTCAGGACTCCAAGTCAATCAAGGAAAGACTATACTCTCGCCTTTCAGCATAGCCTGCTCCAAGGAGTGCCTTAAAGGCACTGCTATGTTTCAGAGGGTGTATTCAAACAAATTATGGCCACTGCTCAACTAACAAGGGCTTTGTTAGTTGAGCAGTGGCCGTAATTTGTTATAACTTCTCCTCTGTAACATAAAAAAATGCCCTAAAATGACTCCCAGGGCTTGGTAGCTGAGCGTCCCGGGGACTTTAGCAAAAAAAGTCTGAGCACCCTGAGGCACAAAATGTGCGTAAAGGACGCGGGTGCCCATGTCCCCGAGAGCACTGCTTGGCCATTTGCTACAGGGGGAAGGAGTCCTAAGACACTCAATCTGCCTATGTTAGTATCTAAACTTGAGGGCTCACATGCATTTCAGTGCGTCGGGGCAACACGATCCTCAAGACAGCATGGCATCCACCCCCCACGAGCTACTTCCCACTCTGGGATAACCAGAGGATTATGGTAGGGAAAGAAACCTTACGCTGGCCATCGTGGAGTAACAAGGGCATATCTCTAATAGGGGACATGTGCTTGCCCCGTTCAGAAGTGCTGATGTCCTCTGAGCAGATACAAGACAAATATATGCTTCCGAACCAGGACTTCTGGAGGTTTCTCCAGATATGGAGTGCAATCCAGGCCTTTCAAGCTAACCACAGCTGGGATGTGAAATGGGACTGGCTAAATAACCTTCACAAACCTGGAAGGCAGAAAGAGCTAGCAGGCAAAATCTATTGGGTGTTGAGGGATTCCAAGCTGGAGGGCATGGATAAGTGTAGGATGAAATGGGAACAGAACTCACAAACTGCTATTCTCCCCCCCCCCCCAAGCCTTGGTTGCAGTGTCTTGAAGGAGTCCATCTTGGGTATAGAGACTCCCATAACCAACTACTGCAGTTGAAAATCCTGCTGCGCTGGTACAGGACACCAGCTCAGTTGCAAACCATGGGGCTTCTGCACCATGCCCAGTGTTAGAGATGTCAGCATAGTCCTGCACACTTACTGCATGTACTGTGGCAGTGTCCAGTGCTAATCTCCTCCTGGTCTGCAGTACTGGAAGACTGTTCCAAGGTGGTGGGCATTGAGATCAAACAAATGACTCCACTCCTCCTACTGGGGGATGCCTCTTCACTAGACCCTCTTCCGATGCCACTCAAAAGCCGGGTGATGGTAGCTTCCATGGAAGCTAAAAGGGTCATACTTATGAAATGGAGGCAACCACAGCCCCCATCCATAGTGACATGGCATGCAGCTATTGCCAAACTGGCTATTTTCGAGAGACCTTCTTATAGTAATCTTGATCAGTTGACTGAGTACTATAAAAAATGGGATGTCTGTCGACATTCACAAATCTGCTTGGTTCCTCCCTCTCCGCCTGGCAACCCCCCTATCTGAATGTTCTAACACGTGTTCTCCTTTGCTGTCCACTGGCCTTTGAAGGGACCTGGACCTATTCGGCAGGCAGATCACATTTATTTATTTATTTAAGACATTTACCAGGAAGGCATGCTGAGCGGAGTACCGCTCGATTCCAGATGTGCCCTGGGGGTAGGGGGTTACATAGGTGCAGGAATAAGATGAAACAGTTCATACATAGTGTGAAGATTATTACAGACTGTGGTACAGTAGTATAAAAGAAACAACAAATATATAGTGAGAAATTGTTACATACAAAAATGGGTAAGGCTCACATACAATTCATAATAGAGTAGGTTCAGTATTAGCATTTAATAGCACTAGGTGAAGACTGAGAACGGAGCCCAGACTGGTGCTAGTAGCCGATAGAATGGATAGGAGTTGTGCAGGGAATTCAGCGAGGGGGAAAGCATGAGCAGTTGGTAGGGAAGTGTGATTTGAGAAGGGCATTCCATTGGGGAGTACTTGTGGTGTGTCTGATATCAGCTGCCAGTGAGTTCCATAATTTGGGCAACCTGAAACTGAAAGCTGCCTGGCCGGATTGGGTGGATCTGTATGAAATGTGCAGGAGCCTGGAGTCAATATTCCTGAGATCTTAGGTAGGTGGGGAGAGGGCGGTTAGGGATGATGATAGGTAGGAGGGGAGTGTATGCGACCAGAACTTAGCAGTGATTCTAGCACCGTGGAGCAAACGTCGGTTTTGGAGTGATGGGAGGTCAAGGGATTGGTATAGGTCACAGTGATGGGTATTGGGAGAAAGGTCCAAGGCAAACCGGCAAAAGGAGTTGTATAGTGGGTCGAGCCTGGCTAAGGACGTTTGGGGGGGCGGCACCATAGACAACATCGCCGTAGTCCATAGTTGGGAGGATCATTTTTTGGACAATAGCTAGTCTGGTTGGTAGAGGGATGCAATACTTGTTACGATGGAGAGCTCCCAGCATGGGATGCAGTTTTTTGTGCAGAGCGTCTATGTGTGCTGAGAAGTCAAGGTACTGATCTAGCCAGACGCTGAGATAACGATATGTGGAGCAGGCCTCAAGTAGAGATCTGTCCAAAGTGTAGAAAGTGGGTGATTCAGTAAGTCGGGTTAGTTTGGCCCGGGAGCCGAAAGTGAGGGAGACTGGTTTTTTTTTGTGTTTAAGAATAGTTGGTTCCCTAGGAACCAGCATTGGATGGAGTCAAAGTCTTTCTGTAGACAAGCTGTCATGGCGGTTGCGGATAGGCCAGAGGCAAACAGCACCGTATCATCTGCGTACATTTGGATGGCAGTTTGTGTGCAGACAGCAGGCAGATCGTTGAGGAAGATTGAGAATAGAAGCGGGCCGAGTACAGACCCTTGGGGGACACCACTGGTGATGGGGAGAGGGGTGGATCGAGCTGTTCCAATACGGACTGATTGAGACCTACCTGATAGGTATGAATGGAACCAGTTTTTTGCAACCGCAGACAGACCAGTTTGGGCAAGTTTAGCCAGCAACAGGGGATGAGAGATCGTGTCGAAAGCTTTTGCCAGGTCTATAAATATGGCTGCGGTTATTTCCCCTTTGTCCATGCCTGTAAGGATGGAGTTTGTGAGGCAAAGAAGGGAGGTGGTGGTGGAGTGATTTTTTTTTCTGAAACCGGCTTGGTAGTGGGTGAAAAAGGAGATTGTATCTAAATAGTGGTGTAGCTGGGATAGAACAAGGCGCTCTTGAATTTTGGCTAGGATGGGGAGCAGAGATATGGGCCGGTAGTTTGATGGGGAGGAGATGTCCCTTCCCTTGGGAAGAGGAATGACTGTGGCTTGTTTCCATGCTGTGGGGACAGCCCCTAATTTAAAGGACAGATTATGGAGCATGGTTAGAGGGTGGGCTATGGCTGGTGCTGAGAGTAGGAGCATTTTGGAATCTAGACCCGATGGACACTTACCTTTGGATGGGTTTAGAGAGTGTAGTACTTTTAGCACCTGGCCAGGAGCGACTGGGCGGAGCGAAAAGGAGGCCAGGAAGGGTACTTTAGGGAGCACGGGGGGGGGGTGCTTTGGGGAGCATGAAGGGTAGGGGGAGTGGGTGGGAGGAGAGTAGGGAGGAAGTGGTGGTGGAGAAGTAGGAATTAAACTCGGTGGCAACCAGGCAAGGATCTTTGATGATTTTACCTTCGAGGTTGAGAGTAGGAGTGGGAGGTTGGGTCGATGGGGTGAGAAGGGATTTAATTGACTTCCAGAATTGAGAGGGGTGGGTGTGGTTATTGTTGAACGCAGTTTTGAAGTAATTTGATTTGGCCTGCCGTATGAGTCTTGTACAGGCATTTCGTAGTGACCGGTATTGTTAAGGGGTCATATTTGAGCACTTGTGGCCTTAAAAAAGATTTCCAGGCACGTCTCTGTCTCGGAGTTGTTCCATGAGGTTTGTTGTTACCAAGGTAAGCGGAATCCTCTGACTCGGGATCTCCTAAGCAGGGCATGTATGTCCCAGATGGCGAGGAAATTTGTAGAGAAATAATTCAGGGCCTCATCCATGGTGGTGGCTCTGGGGATGAAAGACCAGTCTATGGTGGTAAGGTCGTTTAGGAGAACAGTCAGATGCAATGATTTATAAACTCTGCTGTACAGCATACGGGGTGGAGGGGCCGGTGGTCGGAAGATTTTACGCACTATAAAAATCATATGGTGGTCGCTAAGGGAGTCCGGGAGTAGGCCAGCTTTAAGTATCCTTTGAGGGTGGGTAGTGAGTGCCCAGTCCAGTAGTGTGTGTTTATTGGATTTGTGGTTTAGGTGGATGGGTTCCCCTATTTGCTGGTGCAAGTTTAGTGCATTTATTTGGCAACTCGATTTTGAGGCTGCGCAGCCTAACCAGTTCTGATTGAAATCTCCAAGGATGTGGAGCTCGCCGCCTTCTGTAAGGGCCCTCAGGTTACCTAGGTGGTCGAGGATGCTAGTTAGTGGTGTGTCTGGTGGACAGTATGACCCAGCTATATATACTGGGATAGAATGGGGCAGGGGGATTTTGATTAGGAGGGAATCTATAGTTAGTATGGGTGTCGGCGGAGTGATTACAGAAAACTGGAGATTTGAGGAGACATACATGGCAGTGCCACCACCCTTTTTTCTCCCCTGTCTGTCTTAGCGTACTAGAAAGAAGCCGGGTATTGAGGGAAAGTATTGACCATCTCCTTTTTGTATTTGTTTTGTGGAAGGTAAAAGGTATGGAAAGCTTATATACAACTACGGTCAGTATGAATATGGGAGACACAATGATATTGAAGGTGCCAAGTAGCTGTTATAGACGGCGACCTGCTGTATAGGATATCAGTGTAGTATGGTACTGTTTTATGTGCATTTTTATATATGGGAATTCTGTCCTCTGGTACTGCAAAATATCTGTTTGGGTTTAGTGACCCCACACTTGGTGGATCCATGTTTTTTTTTTTTTACTGATGTATACTGTAAAACCGAAAAACAATAAAATCTTTTATTAAATATTTATTAAAGCTTGAAACCTGGTCAGACACCTGGCAACTGGGCTTTAATGCCAAAAAGTGCAAGGTGCTGCATTTTGGGATGAAGAACCCAAGGAGGACTTACCAGCTAGGAGGAGTGCAGCTAGCCCAGACAGAGTAGGAGAATGATCTGGGTGTGCTCATTACATGGTCAAGTGAACAACTCGGCACAATGTAGGAAGGCAGCTCCAAAGGCCAACAAAATGCTGGGTTGTATTGCAAGGGGTATATCCTCGAGGAGGGAGGAGGTGATTCTGCCACTGTATAGGTCATTAGTTAGACCACACCTGGAGTACTGTGTGCAGTACTGGCATCCGTATCTGAAGAGGGACATTAAGTTACTGGAGGGGGTGCAGCGCAGAGTGACAAAGATGATCAAGGGGCTGGGGACATATCATACGAGAGGAGGTTGAAGGAGTTGAACATGTACTCACTGGAGGAGAGGAGAGACAGGGTGACATGACTGAAACCTTTAAATACATGAAAGGAATAAACAAGACGGGTACAGAGGGCTGTTCAAAGTAAGGGAGGAGGGCCACCAGGGGCCAGTGATAATGAGACTGGAGCGAGGAAGGTTCAGGAGGGAGATGAGGAGACACTTTTTTACAGAGAGGGCGGTGGATGGGTAGAATGCGTTACCTGCTGAAGTGGTATGCATTAGAACAGTGGACTGCTTCAAACGAGGATGGGACAGGACAAGGGGGAAGGTTAATGAAGGGGAAGGGTGGAAGGGAGGGGCAGCTGCAGAATAAGGGGTGCTAGCTGCACATTTGAGCAGACTTGATAGACCTCTAGGCCTTTATCTGCTGGCAAATTTCGTATGTTCGTATGTTTTATGTTAAAAAAAAGTGTATTTAGAATTATTCTTTTGTCTGTTCTAAACTGAGAAAAGACTGGGTTCTGAGTGCAGCTATCTGTGATTTTATCATCACTTCCATTTGCTGAGTATCTTATCTTGTACTGTCGTGGAGACTATCTCGTAACTGGCAAAAAGAAAAAAATGACTTCAGAAATTAAACTTTACAGTTGGTTACTTTTAACTACAAACAAACTAAAGCAGTGTTTGCGGGGCAACATAACAATAATAAGGCACCCTTACTGGTCTTCCTCAATACACATGGCACAGTCTTGAAACAAGTTGAAACCTTCAGGTACCTGTGTATCACCCTAGAGGACACCCTCTCATTTACCACCCACGTTGACAACATAACAAACCAGACTAAGCAAAAACTTGGGAGCACTCTACAGGCAACAATTGAACCTTACCTCGGAAGCAAGACGTCTGGCAGTCTCCGCACCAATACTCCCCATCATAGACTGTGGTCTCCCCATATATGGTGTGGCCTGTGAAACAATCCTAAATAGGATACACCTGGTCCTCAACAAAGCATGCCACTTTGTTTGCAATGCGGACAGGCTAACACACACATGCTCCCTGTACTCCCAAGCTGGGTGGCTCCCACTCCATGAAAGGCTGAAATAGCAGACATGCCTCCTGGCAAGAAAAGCCCAGCTGGGCCTCACCCCATCAGCTATCAGTGACCTTCTTTGCCTGGTTACTAATAACTACTCAGCCCGGAGTCTGACTAGACAAGCCCTCAAAGTTCACTACTGTAAAACAAGCCTAAGGAAATGCTCATTTGCTACCCGAGCTACATACTGGATGAATGAACTTCCAGAACCCGTACAGGGCCTATTGAAGATTTTGCAGTTTCAGTTGTCCCTGAAAAAAGATCTTGTATAGATGGCAGCATGCTGCTGCTACACGTGATAACTATGGTGACTGTCAGTTGCCTGCTGCCCACTGCCACCACCAGAGTGCCCCCAGAACAGTAAAGCCATAAAACCCCTGCTTGACACATAGACCAAGCTCCACCCTGGCTAATAATGTATCCCCATAATGTATCAGCTGTCAGGGTTTCTACTAACTGTGATAGCATATGTACCAGAGTAGGCCCTATCTGGCCATCACTGAAACTGTCTGTGTCTCTTGAATGTTATTGTTTGACCATGCTCCCCTGAGCTAGACTACATGCCTAAATGTAAGGTAATGTAACTGACGTGGAACCTTTGGAAAAGAGCACTTGCTGCTCAAAGGTGTATCTCCGAAAATCAAATAAATAAATACAAACTAATTACTTTCATGTTGCTACTTGAGGGTGTTCTGACTCTTAGCTAAATAGGCTTCAGTGCTCTGAACTTAGCCAGGTCCTAATCTGGAACCAATTACTGAGAACCTTTTATTTATTTTATTTTTTTTTTCCATATAGCTTTTTACCCCTTTGGTGGCTGATCTGCCGGCATTCCCCTTCCACAGACTTTCCTCAGCATTTTTCCCCCACAGATTCCCCCCCGGTGGGTCTGAGAGAGAAGGACACCATACTCCCCTCCCAGACTGCACAGCCGGATCATGCAGAGGAGTCTGGGTGGTGGTGCAGGTCTGGAGAGGTGTGCGAGGCGTCGTGTAGCCCTTGGGTCCCCTTTTCAGTGTTCTCCCCGGAACCATTGCAAAACAGGTTGCGCATGCATGTGGAGTCGCTTATGCACTGCAGAGCCTTGGCTCCTTCTTCCCACCCCGTAACAACTGTATGCTCCTCTTCCATTGACACTGCCCCCAGGCCTCTACCTGGTGGAAGCCAAGAGTTGAATCAGCCCACCACCCCTGTTTGGGGAAGGAGATGGACAAGCAGAGGGAAGCAGGGAGGGCAGTCAAAAGTGGAAGAAAGAGCTTCATTCACACCTATTTAAACCTGACACATGCTTATGTTTTAACCCACCTTAGCCTACTTGCCCTCTTTCCTGCTGCCTGGTCTCTTTGGCTTGACATTACCTTTAGCTCTATTCCTAACCTGCCTTATCTAGTTCTCACCTAAGCCTCTCTCTTCTCTCATCCTCCTTTTCCTGTTACACTTACTGAGTAGCTTTGTTTAAGTTAAACAACCACCAAAAACAATCTCCAGCAGGGTTCTACCCAGTGGTCACCTTCCTCGACTCAAATCCCACCTCCTCCACCAAGACTGGTCCCCTATCTTCAATGCAACCAACGTAAACACTGCCCTTGACCACTTCATAAACATCTTCACTGTGGCCTGTGACACGTATGCTCCTATTAAGAAACGCAAAGTCAAATCACTGAGTAACCCTTGGCTCACAGGTGACCTTCTCAGGATGCTAAAAATAAGAGACCACCTATGGGAGCTGGCCAGAAACTCTGGAAAGCAAAACGACATCCAAAACTACAAATGTGCCTGCAATGACTGCACCAAAACCATCCGGCAAACGAAGTTCACCTACTATAAGCATGCCCTCACAAACTCCTGGAGCAATGGTCGGGAATTCTGGAAGAACATAAAGGAACTCACTGGGAATCCACCCAAAACCCCCCCATCAATACTCAACATCAACGGAAACACAACCCTCAACCCAAAAATCATTGCGGATACCTTTAACAAAGCCTTTACCGACCTCAGCGCTGTCCTACCTCAGGACTACTTCAAAGATGGTGTAGCCCCCCTGTCTGGAATGAACACTACTCCCACCAGCTCCCCCTGCTTCTACTTCAAAGCAGTCAAGGCTCACCAAGTACGCAAATACGTTACCATAGCCCTTGGTAAATTAGGATTCAGTAATGACTCCCTCCATCTCAAAATCCTGTCTCTCACACTTGATGAAGTGCTTAGTCCTCTGACCAGAATTTTCAACCTCTCCCTTAGCCTTAGCCAGTTCCTGGACAGATGGAAATCTGCCACTGTCACCCCAGTCCATAAAAGTGGTGACAAAACTGCCCACGATAACTACAGACCTATCTCCTTACTATCCCCACTCTCCAAGGCACTAGAACGCATCGTCTTTGACCAGCTCACAGAATACCTGGATACGTACAACATCCTGTGCAAGCAACAACACGGGTTCCGCAAAGGTCACAGCACCTCCACAGCCCTACTTGAATTCACCGGCGCAATCCACATCGCACTTGATTCCGGTGAACTACTAGGCTCAATCTACATTGACTTAACTAAAGCCTTCGACACCATCAATCACTGCCTCCTACTTGTCCAACTTCAGAACACTGGGCTGTCAACCAACTCCATTGGCTGGTTTAAGGGCTACCTTGAAGAACGGTCCCAAACAGTAAGAATCGCTGATACACTCTCGGACCCTAGACCGGTCCGCTGAGTCCCTCAGGGCTACATTCTGAGACCCTCTCTTCAGCCTATTCTTAAACTCACTACCGACAGCTGCCCAGAACAAATAATTCTTCACGCTAACGATGCTGTGATCCTCACCTCAGACCCTGATCCAAACCAATTACAAATAAACTTCAGCGGCCTTCTCCTCCATCGAATCCTGGTTCCTAAATCATAAGCTGCTTCTCAATCAGAAAAAAAAACAAGTCTATGGTCTTTTGCAGCCCCCACAACAAAAACAAACAACTCCACATCTCCATTGCAACCAAACAAGGAGCCATCCTAGAGCAAACATAATCGTTCAAGTACCTTGGCATCTCCCTTGATCCCCACCTCTCATACGCTGTCCATATTAGCAGTGTGGCAAAGTCTGCCAATGCCAGGTTCGGCATATTATTCCGGCACAGGAAACACCTAACCCCAGAAGCACTGCCAGTGACCGTCTAAAGCTCCATTGTCAGCATCATAGACTATGGTCTTATCATATATGGGTCTGCAGCTACCACTGCTCTCAAACGTATCGTGACCTCCCTGAATAAGGCCTGTCGTCTCATCACTGGCTCACATCGCCATACCCACACCTGTGACCTTTATTCCCAATCTGGATGGCTTCAACTGGACAAACGCATAAAATACCAAACCTGCATCATGGCCAAGAAAAATCATAATGAGACTTGCCCCACCTGGTGTCTGTACCCTCCTTAAGCCTAGACATAGGAATGTCACTACAAGGAGATCCAATTCCCATCTACTACATATCCCACGATGTCGCACGACCCAAGGACAAAGATCATTTGCCTATAGGGCATCCAACTGGCTCAACTCTCTTGGCAGCGACATAGTGACCGCTCCAACATTCGGCCTTTTCAAGTCCAAGCTGTGCCTCTCACTGCTTGTATCCTGCGATTGCCCATCTTAACATTTCCACCGTTCCAGCTGCACATGCCCCAGCACCCAGCACTTACAATCAGTCTTTGCACCCCTAACACCTTACCTGGCATATTCCCTCAACAAGGCCCCTGGCTGCATTGTCTCCCACCCTCACCCACCTCCCTCATTATCTCCACTCCTACCCCTGCCCCACCCACCTCCCATACTCCCCTTACCCCTGCACCTTCTACCCCCCTCAGTGATTCACTCCTCACTTTCCCCATCGACCCCCTTGTCTTGCTCATAGCTCAAGTCTTTGTACTGGTTATTTCATGTCTGTAAGTCAGTGACGTTATGTTTGTAACTAAAAATGATGACTGTTGCACACGCTGACGTGGAACCTTTGTAAAAGAGCCTTGGCTCAAAGGTATTGTAATCCTAGATTGAAATAAATAAATAAATAAAGCTGTCAGCTCTTATACTGGTAGCTGTTTACCCAAGGCAGTTACTTGAAAATTTGTACGATTTTTGACCACTGTATGCTATGCAGTGTTTTATTTTGCTTGACTATTTGTTGAAGTTTGTTTACCTTCTTTACTATATTTGTACAGTGACTATTTTTGTTACTGTGCTTTTACCTTCTTTGCTGTATTTGTACACTGTACTGCCACTCCTGTAACCTACTGGGTCGTGCTTGAAAATAGTCATTCCTATGACTAGAGGACCTACCCGGTAAACAAAAACTAAAAAAATAGGCTTAAGGGGGAAGATGAGGAATGTGTGTGGAAGGGGACTTGGAAAAAGCATCAGTGCTGAACAAATATTTTTGTTCAGTCTTCACAGAAGAGGGGGAAGGTGAGGGACCACAGTTGAGTGCCAGGAGCAATAAGGGAAGGGAGGTGGACTGTGGACACCAGTCTATTTACGGAGGAGAGAGTTCTAAAGGAACTCGTAAAACTGAAAGCGGACAAGGCAATGGGACCAGACGGGATACATCCTAGAATATTAAAGGAGCTTATGGAGGTGCTGGCAGCACCTCTGGCAGCCCTGTTCAGTAAATCGCTGGAAACCTGAGTGGTTCTAGAGGACTGGAGGAGAGCTGATGTAGCCTCTCTATACAAAAGTGGGAGCAGGGAGGAAGCTGGAATCTATAGACCAGTCAGCATGACCTTGGTGGTAGGGAAAATAATAGAATCACTGCTAAAAGAAAGGATTATGGACCATCTTGAATCCAGTGGAGCACAGGATCCAAGGCAGCATAGATTCACAGCGGGAAGGTCATCTCAAACAAACCTGATAGATTTCTTTGACTGGGTGACCAAGGAAATGGATCAGGGGGAGCAGTGGATGTGGCCTACCTGGATTTCTGCAAGGCCTTCAACACCGTTCCACATAAAAGGCTTGTAAGCAAAATAGGCAGCCTGGGTATGCGCTCCAAGGTAGTAAACTGGGTTACAAACTGGTTGAAGGACAGAATGCAGAGGGTAGTGGTAAATGGAGCTTGTTCCAGGGAAAGGAGGGTAACCAGCAGGGTACCACAGGGATCAGTTCTGGGGCCAGTCCTATTCATTGTCTTCATAAGTGACATTGCAGAGGGTCTAGAAGGAAAGGTATGCCTATTTGCAGATGATATGAAGATCTGCAATAGGGTAGACAATCCAGGAGTGGTGGAAAAAATGAGAAGGAACTTATGTAAACTTGAGGAATGGTCAGGAGTGTAGCAACTACGTTTTAATGCAAAAAGTGAAAAATTATGCATTTGGGACAAAGGAACCCAGGGGAGGCTTACATGATCGGGCGGGGGATACTGACGGCAATCAAACAGGAGAGGATCTGGGGGTAATCATATCAGATAATCTAAAGATGGCCAGGCAATGTGCCAAGGCTGTGGGGAAAGCCAGTGAGGTACTTTGGTGAATAGGTAATGGTATCACCAGCAGACGAAAAGGGGTAGTGATGCTTCTATG